>CM072529.1:38038500-43798500 GCA_036898165.1 Silybum marianum | reverse complement strand
TCATTAGTTGAAATGATATATATATAGGAGGTTTAAGGAAGAATACTAAAAAGAGAGAAAATTGAAGAACATTTGGGAGTCTTCCATCTAGACGGTATGCACTAATGCATTCAAACGTTTTTTTTTCTAGGGAAAATTTCATCTATATCCTTTAAAACTTCCTATATTACGTATATATCCTTGTAAAGTTTGAGACTACGTATAGATCCTTTAAAACGTCTAAAACTCACATATATGTCATTTTTCCTGATTTAATTATTATTAAAACATTTAAAAAATACAAATCATTATCTCTAAATTGAAGGGTAGTTAAGTAAATTAGAAAATAAATTCAATTTAAAGACAATGATTTGTATTTTTTTAAATGCTTTAATAATAATAATTAAATTAGAGAGAATGACATATATGTGAGTTCTAGAGGTTTAGAAGGATATATACGTAATATAGTAAGTTTTAAATGATATAGATGAAATTTTCTCTTTTCTCTATACACCAATTCTTGTATAATTATAGAAGCATAAGCATTGGTGCATACACATAAATGCATGTTACAAATTAGCAATATGCATTAGTGAATACTATCTAGATGGAGTGCTTCCAGAGTGGTTTTCAATTTTTTACTTTTTTGACGTTTTCCTTTAAACCTGACCCTATATATATATATAGGGGAGGAATCATACGAGAACCACCCCCTTTTAAAGGAATAACGGAACACCTTGTGGACCACATATGATGTGAGTCCCACATAATATTAAATCATTTCTGATTTAATATTAAATCATATTAAATCATAAATGATTTAATATTATGTGGGATCCACATCATATGTGGTCCACAACGTGTTCCTGTATTCCTTTAAATTTACAAAGTTCTCATTTGAACCTTCCTCTCTCTCTCTCTCTCTATATATATATATATAGACTTGGGATCATGTGAGACCAAGTGATTTTGGTGAGACCTGTAGGACCCATTCTTAGCCCTTGGATTAGATCATCAAAGTGATCAATGGTTCAAAGTTACACGGTGGCAATTTTGTAATTACTTTGAAGTCCCATGGGATTTATGAAAGTTCCGATAGACTTTATGAAAGTCTACATTACGTTTTTTGTCTTGCTCTTCACTCATCTAAAGCATATGGAAACTCACGACGAACTATTGAAACTCACAACGAATTGTGACCCTCGATTGAAGGTTGAAGGTTTTATCGGTGGTTGCTTGTTGTTATAATGTTCATCGTCTATTGAATCACGGGTTCTGTAAGTCACTAATTAGGGTTTCTTTTTATGAAATCATGTTCTTCTTCTTCGTCGTCTTATGTTCTAATGGATTTGAAGTTTAAACTCTAGTTTCATATTCATGTTATGTACTAACTGATATAAAGTTTAAGCTTTTTTCTGTCTTGTATTATAATGAATTTGAGCTTTAAACCCTGTTTTATTGCAAGTTATACCCTGCAATTTTCAAGTATACAATCAGGTTCTTGGACGTATGTGGGTATTAGGATTTGCGTTATTGACAATCCTTTTGATTACATGAGTCACCACTTACTTACTTGTTTTAACGATTGGAATTATCATCTTCGTAGAGTAGGGAAATAACAGGGTATTGGGTGACTCAACTCCTTGTCTTTGGTTGTTGCACTACAGCAAGGTGTGCTACTAATGCTCTTCTTTTCACAAATTAAAAGAGTTTCCTTTCATATTGGTAGTTTTATTTCCAACTTCTTTTCAAAAAACAAGATATAACTAAGTGATGTTGTCTTGGTTTTTCATTAGACTCTATATGAATTAAATTGTTTGTACGAGTTTAATTGTCTTATGAATAAACCTAAATTGTTGTTATCTTCTTGTATTATTATATCCCTTGAACACCCTTTCGTTTCACCCTCTTTCCTTTAAACATTTACATTTGATCTAAAGTCAATGTTATACTTCTCTACATCTGTATATTCTAAGGTTGTAGGTAAGAACCATTTCTAAAATTTTGTTGTATTCTCGCCTTTTCTGAAATAGTTGGCATGTTAACAATGAAACATGAATCATATCGCTTAAGCCCCGATCAAGAAATTTGCATTTCTCATATTGATTTTCTTGCTAAAACCTGAAACTTCACACCTTTTGTTCTTGTTCGGTTTTTGCGTATTCTAGTTGATATGGTTGTTGTATTAATTCGAGATATGACCAATTTTCATAGTTCTTAGTCCTCAATGTATGTCATCTTATCGATTGTGTCTTGTTCCTCATTCTCGTGAGACAAGGTTGTTTACCTTCACAATGTTTTGCTATGAATGTTTGGTGTTTTCTATGCCTTGAATGTTTTGTGGTGAAAGCTCAATGTAATTTTTACGGTCTCATGGGTCTCATGGATATATTTTGGTCTCATATGATCCCAAGTATTCTTGTAACCATTAGTTTTTAATGTAATTTGAAGAAATTGGTAAATATGCATGCTTCCTATCCTTTGTTGACAATGGCTAATAGGGTTCGGTTTATATGTAGATTATACTCACACTTACGTTGGGTTTTCGTGAGACCATTTTTTTTTTCCATTGATGGCTATTTTAAACGAACAGTCTGAATTCTGATGGATCATATTGATCATCCAATTTAATTGTGCGGTGGTATTTTTAACCATGAGATATCTTTACGTTTTTTGTTCTACTCATATGATAAAAGACCTGCTGCCATTTCCACTTACGGGAGCTACCATCTTCATGTCGTCTTCTGATTATTTCCTGTTGCTACAATGTTTCACTCACATGCGGTGTCTTCTTCTTCTATTGAACTCCTTCGATTGTTTCTTTTCGGTGCCATTGTTTCACTAAACTCACGACGTCAACTTCCTTCGACACCAAACTCCGAGCAATTGCATCTGCAACTACAATTATTTTCATCGAAAACCTTTATTGAACTCCTCTCCTTTCACACATGTAAGTACTTTTTAGAAAAAAAAAATTGTTCCTCGGTTTTCTATTTTCTTGACCTAGGATTTACTTGTTTTCGTTTTCGTTATATAAGGGCTAATGAAGATTACAGCATAACATCTCCAATGATGCTTGTGAATTTGAAGAATGTAATAAAGGTTAGATTTCTTTATTCCGAGTCGTTGTTTTTTCTTTCTTGTAAATTTTTTATTGGTTGTGAAGTTGTCTTCCATGGTTGTGAAGGTTTGTTTAATTGTTCAATTTTACTTTAGAACATGCTTAAGGTCTTGGTTTTACTTTGGTGGTGGTTAGTATAAGTTTTATGTTTATGACGTAGTAGGTGAAGTCAATGAATTTATTGTTGAAATAGGTAGCAAAATATGGAAACATTCTTAGCGGACCAAAATGAAACTTTACAACATGTTTTTTTTAATGAAGGTTATAAACCATTCTCCAACACTTGGACATGCACATTATTTTCATTATATAATGAAATGTATCAACATAAATATCTACCCTCATTTTCACTTCATAAACCAAACCTTCATAGCAACGTTTCTACAAAGGTACAGTTTTATCAAATGAACAAAGTTGTAATCTATTACACAATATACATTTATGAATGTAAGAGTCCCTTTTAACGTGAAATTCAAAATAACCTTCATTTTGTTTTTTTTTCTTGTTGCATGTTATTTATAATTCGACAAATGTTGCAGAACAAGTAGGTGTTATGTCAGCACACGATAAGAATCAACAAGCAAAGGAAAGAGGATAGACAGAAGTTATCGGCGACATGTAATCATGACTTTAGGAATTGTCTTTAAAGCAATAAATGCTAGAAATTGTTAAGCATTTATAAGAACATTGCTTTCTAGTATTCTAATAAACTTCACTTTACGTCGTATTCTTTTATGAAATATGGTTTTGTTATTGTAATTTTTCTCGGACGATTTATGTTGATATTCATATTTTTGTTTCATTAGGTTATATAATGTAATTAAAACTCAAATAAGAAACAAACTCAATACAATCAATTCACTTTCACTGTAAGTTTGTTGTGAAGGTTTATTCAATTTGTGTAAAGGTAAAAAATAATTTCAAACAAATAGTTTAGGATCAATGAGATATTGATATAATAGTGATTAAAAATTATCTGAAGATGTCACTGAAAGTCAAATTGGCAACAAACTTTTACAACAATCAACTCAACTTGCATAGTGGATTTGTTGTGAAGGTTTGTTCAATTTATGTTAGCGTAAAAAATAATTTCAAATAAGTAATTTAGGATAATTCATTTAGCGTGAAGATAAAGTACATTTTGAGACACTTAAACCGATAACAAACATCAACCAATCTACTAAACATTCATAGAAAGTACCTCAAAACAATGTGTTAAGCTTCACAAAATACTTCCTGTGAAGATTTATTTAATTGTGGTTCAATGTAAAGTTTGATTAGATACTTTCCTTTCTAAAGTACTTTGATATCAACATTTAATATGAAAATTGGTACAAACATCAAAAGGTGAATATGATAATTTGATGATATCAAACAAAAAACCAATCTTAAATCTCTTCATAATCTAAATATTTCATTCTTTGAGCTTGTGTAAAAACACGTTTCCATGTCTCTCAACTCTCATGAGAAATGCTCCTGCAATCAACAAAAAATCTTTTAATCCTCCACATTTGCATGCTTTCTAGCTTGTTTTTGAAGATCTATCATTTTATCAGGCTTCAAATAATCAATCTCAGTCAGATAATGGTTTTTAGAAGAGACTATGCTATAAAATTGAAGTTCAATAAATAGTTGACATTTTCAATCATATAGAAATATTGCAAACCATGAGACCACATTTTTACACTTGAAACTTCACAGTAAAAACTGTGAAGGTAACCTTCACAATTCTTTTGCTGTGAAGGTTCGGATTTTTTTATCTTCACAATATTTTGCTGTGAAGTTTCAAGTGTAAAAGTTTGATCTCACGAAAACAACCCGGTCTCACGTGAACCCAACCCATGGAAACCAAGAAAACATTTATTTTCAGAGTTGAAGTTGCATAAAAGCTTACCAACATTTCTGGTACACTTCCACGAACATGCGGAATTGTTTCTTAGGTTTGATCTTGTTTATAATCTCAATGATGGGTTTCCGAAATTCATGACCACCATGTAGATGCTCCCAAGATTGTGAGAAAGACCTAATTTATTACATACCAATATACAAAGGTTCAAAAAGACGAGAAAACTAAAATGAAAAGTTAAGGTTACTTGACAAAACTAAACCTTCACAAATCACAACAAGGTTACCATGAAGGTTCAGTTATGTAAGGTGAAAGTGGAATGATTTATATGATTGTACGCTCCAAACAGGGGACATTGTCGTAACTTAATTTTAGTAGGTCGCTGATGTCGTAATTACTTTAGAGTTAAGACATATATAATCTATCAAAAGGTAGTCAAACAACAAAAACAATAATAACTACTATTGTCATTGCAAAGGTCAAGTGGCATCTAACATAATACAGACCCTAATGAAAATGAAGACACCTTATGTGGGAAAGAGGGTATTTGTTATTACCTGTCGCAACCTTTTGTTTTGGACACCTTGGTGTGAACCCAACCTTCGCAAGAAATTTGTTTTGAAGATTCATATAGTGGATGATATAAAAGGTAAGTTGGTCCAAGTGAAACAAATAGAACTGATGTTCATTTCATATATCTTACATACACATATTTATGATGAACCATTGGTCTAACTGAAATAAATTGAACCTTCACAGTAAGTTTGTTGTGAAGGTTTGTAAGTAATCCAATAGGAAGTAAAGTAGGAAGGAGATCGTTACCTTAAGTGTTCATCTTTTGTAGATGTAGATGCCATTTTAGAATCATGAACATCATCGTGAAAGATCCATGAGACGGATACCATAACTAATCTAATGAAATAAGAAGAAAATGAACATGACATCAACCACCATTGAAGATAATGAACATGACATCACCCTCAACTAACACTTTGGTATGTGCACCTAGGAAGAAGTTTGTAAGATTTTTGCTATCTTATATAGGAAGAGGAAAAAAACAGTAATTGTGAGCTCTTGTCAATTATAACATGAAGCAAATAATTGACATCGTTGGATTCAAAAATAAAATTACCATCATTCATGATTATTCTTCCCACTAATCATACAGGTAGTGACTAGCTCTACAGATCTGGATAAGATTAGGATGCAAGCAAATGGCCATATGATAGCCAAGGTCTCTAGCCAAAGTTTACAAGCATGTTACAAGATTATGTTGTTGGTGTACCAAGGTTTAGTCAAATGTGTGCAGTCAGTGTTACTTTCTTCTATGAGGGGCCTAAATGATTTAAAATAACTTAGTTTGCAAACAAACACAACTACAATGGTAGCTCCTAGCAAATATAAATTTTCATCTTCTCATTTGCATTGTTTTGATTTGTTTCCTAACAAAAATAAGTCAGACTCGTTATATAGGAGAAAGAACCAAACAAAACTTCACAAATAATCATAAATGAAACTAGGTATCTACATAATAAACTGGACATGCACTCTTGTGTATATATTTTGATGTTGTTACTCATCATTGAAAAGATTTTGGAAATGCTCATCGAACTCTATTCTTAAGATGAAAATTTTCTTTGTCTCTTATTTCCCCTAAAAGCAGGGGCAATTACATTAAAATAGTTAGTGGTATCTACTATCTACATAAACTAAATGGAAACCAATAAGAATGAATCAAATTGGTTCCGTCAAAAGACAACTTTGTAGTATATTATTATTACTCTTTCATCTCTAATTATAAAACAAAAAGTAAATGTCATTAAATAGAAATCACCTATGAAATCTTTGAAAACTTATACAATATCCGGATCGTTTATTCCTATTCCAATCAATTATAAAACTATATAATGTCTAAGTTGTTTATTCCTCTTGAACTTGAACCTAAAACCTATTGGTTACTAACCTTTTGTTTAGCTTTGCAATTGTGTAACATTCATTTAGAGGTTTTGAATATTTGCATCCAGTTAATGAAACTTCACAACAAAAACATGAAATTTCACAACAAAAACAATAATTCAAAATAAACTAATGACCTTGATTACCTTGTGCATTGTTGAAAGTATCATTCGAGATAATTTGTTGATCATCTTCATTAGACATTCTTTTACCTAAATTTAAAATATAGTAAACCCTATATCAAAGCAAACACTCAGTAGAGACATTCAACATCAAACAAAACTTCACAAATAACCTACATAGTGTTTTTGTTGTGAAGGTAACCTTCACAATGTTTTTGTTGTGAAGGTTCAGATTTTTTACCTTCACAGTATTTTTGCTGTGAAGTTTTCAAGAGTAAAAAAGTGGTTTCACGGGTCTCCGACGGGTCTCACGGAAACAGGCTGGTCTCACGTGAACCCATCATATTTTTTTTTTACCTTCACAATGTTTTTGCTGTGAAGTTTCAAGTGTAAAATGGTGATCTCACGGGTCTCACGGAAACAGTGTGGTCTCACGTGATCCCAACCCTATGAAACAAACATATGGTTTGTACGGAAACAGGGTGGTCTCACGTGAAACTTTTGCATTATGAAACAAACATATATGTAATAACAATTTAAATCATAGCATTTGGTGAAAAAAATCATGAAAAAAATATTTTTATATATGGTTTGTACGAGTTTGTACGATCCATCCAGTTTGTAAATGAGCCAACTTCTCTATATATATAGGGGTTTAATCAAATAAAATCACAAAAAGATTACAAACTCATAAAAACCGATATAAAAATAATTTTTTTCATAATTTTTTTTATCAAATACTAGAATTTAAGATATTATTTCACATATATTTGTTTCATGGTGAAATTTTCCACATGTATTTGTTTCACCATATGAATCTTTTTTATGCATATTTTTGGTTTCACTAGGTGAATCAATTTTTTTTCACATGTAATTATTTCATAAGGTGAATACAAAACATATGTGAAACAATATATTCAATTATAGGTTTAATGAAAAAAAATTATGTAAAAAATTATTTTTATATTGGTTTTCACTAGTTTGTAATTTTTTTATGCTTTTATTTGATTATCGTCCTCTATATATATATATATATATAAACATTTTTTATAAATTTTATATTTGTTTTATAGGAGTTTTAAACGTATTTTTATTAATTTATTTATAAAATCAAATATTAATTTTTTTTTTCATGTATGGTTGTCGACCTCTTGTCTTTTTCCATTATCTTTTGTTTGTATAATTTGGAAAGCTTAGAAAAAAAAATGAAGACTAAAAAGAGATGTATTTGTTAGGCCAAAACGCCATGGGATCCATGTCATGTAGGACCACAATTTCAGGACTTCATGTAAATCGGCCGCCGTCTTCTATATGCAATTAATAATTCTTTATAGAAAACTTTAATATAAATAAATTATCAAATGAAAACTCTAAACATGTTATAAATTAATAATTCTTTATAAAAAACTTTAATATAAATAAATTATCAAATGAAAACTTTAATATAAATAAATTATCAAATGAAAACTCTAAACATGTTATAAATTAATAATTCTTTATAGAAAACTTTAATATAAATAAATTATCAAATGAAACTTTAATATAAATAAATTATCAAATGAAAACTCTAAACATGTTATAAACTAGGTACGATGAGGTCGCTCCTGGCACTCCATTGAGGAATTCGGTGTATACGCTCTCATGGACGGACCTTATTAAGAGCATACGATGATACGTGTTACCATATTATTTTTCGTTGAAAGGTTAAAAAATTACTTTATGAAAAGTGCAACCATATCGTTTTAAAATGTGTTTCAATATGATATTCTAGAGTTCAAGAAAGTGCAACCGTACCTCGTAATCAACCAAAAAAAATCGAAAAAACATTCGAAATCGACGAAAAAAAATTAAAAATCTCTTGAAACGGTGGAATTAACATCGAACAATATTGAACGTTCATAAAAACATAAAGACAAGCCGATAAAAACTGTGTTTTTTGTAATTATTTTTTTTGCCTATATTATATGGTATCATCGTATAAAAAAATTCCTGGGTCCGTCCATGTACGCTTCTACAGGGACATGGATTCCCTACAAAACCTAAAGTTAAAAACCGAGAATGGGGACGGCGTCAGGAAAGATGGTCCAAGCCCCGCCCCGTCTCATCCCCGAATATTATATATTTTTCATTATTTAAATATATTATTTATAAAGAATTAGATTTAATATCTTTTAGATTAATAAATAATAATTTTGATCTTCTTTATATACATTTTTTGAGTTGTCTTGTTTTTTTAGTTAAAAAACATTGAAAGCCAAAAGCATTTGATCAAATAATTACGTATGATGTTGTGATTTTGTTCATATATAAATATTTGATACTCTATAAAAGCAAATTCTGAAAATATGTGAGATTTAAACATGAACCATTATCGATCGAGTGTGGTGTTTAACATATTTGATTTAAAACATCTTTAAATTAACTGAGAAAAAAAATCTCTAATTCCCCGTTGAGGATCCCCTTGAAGACGAAGATGAGGATGTGATCATATTCCTCGAGAAGATGACCAGAGAGGAACGGAAACAAGAATAGAGACTGAAATCGAGGATGGTGATTGGGGTCCCTGCCCTATGAACCATACAATTTGTTTAATAATGGTCATATTTCACATACTATTAATAATGGTCATATTTCACATACTATTTGTAAACAAAAGGGTATTGTAATAATATTTTAATCAAATATTTCTTTAATTATCATATGTGGTTGCTTAAACTAACAGATTAAATAATATCCATCTTACTATAACATATGTCAAACCTAAATTCAAGTAAAATTATAGTAAAAAGGTGATGAAAGCATACACAATAGTGATGGATAAAAATATTTTAAGGAAATCAATTGCAACGAGCATGGACGTGTTCTTTTTCCACTCTACACCACCACTTGGCATCGTTCCAACTTCCAACATCATTCCTTCATTGTTGTCCCTACAAATCGGCATCCTCCGCCATACAGTGGATATATATTTGCTATCAAATTATTGACGTCATTGTCGGGAACTGAAGTGATCTTACATCCTAACATATTGATTTCCATTCGATCCTGAGCCACGGGTTCTTTAGTACTTTTCCATATTATATTGCATGACTACAACACAGTGAAATTTGGCCTCTAGATCCCAAAGTTGAAAGGACCGTTCGGAGACGTCAAAGAGGTAGAAGAGGTAATTGCAACCTCCTGTTATTAACATCATGGGTGACGTTGGAGGGAGACTAAACCCTAAAAATTAACCACCACCTCTCGTGAAAAATATGGTGAACATTGTCGATGACAAAGAATGAAGAATACACGACTATGCAACACGAGAATTTGATTAATTAAATTCAGGAATTCTTAAAGCCAACATCACCACATTAAACTTTGAGCTAAAATCCATAATGATCCAAATGATTCAAGCAATGGGTCAATTTGGAGAATTACCATTGGAAGGTTTGCACTCTCATTTAAAATTATTTTTTATAAATTGTGGACATTTTGAAAATCTAAGGAGTTTCAAATGAAGCTTGATGGCTAATGCTCTTCCCTTTTTCATTAAGGTATAGAGATAAAGCATCAATAAAATCTCACCCACCCCATTCTATTGCTACTTGGGTCGATCCTGTTGAGAAATTTCTGGAAAAAAAATAACTTTCCTCCGACAAGGAACGTGAAATTCAGAAACGTTGTTTCAACAAAGGGGCGAGGAGTAGTTTCAAATGCTTTGGAGAGATTCAAGGACCTCTTTGGAAGTGTCTACATCATGGAATCCTCCATTGTATCCAGTTGAAGACATTTTATACTAGACTTTCCAACCTTGCTAAAATTTTCCTTGATGCTATAGTCGGTGAGGCTTTTACTGCTAAAACATATAATGAGGGATACAATATTTTTGACAAGGTAGCCAAAAATATAATATTTAATGGTCGAACGCCCATGCTCTTCCTACCAAGAATGTATCACGAGCCCATAAGGTAGATGTCATCACCGCCTTGAGTGCACAAATTGTTACACACTCACACACACACACACTTCATTTAAATTCCTAACGAAATCTAGGTCCAATTTTTGGATCATTCCAGAGTCATTTAGTAGCATTTAACACTAACGTTCAAGGATCTGGATTGGAGAATCAAGATCTACTCATCCTTCTCATCAATTAGCTAGGTTTTTAGGTTCTCACCAAAATGTAACTTGTGAGTTCAGCCTACTCTTTTATTAAACCATATACATGTCAACTTATCCATGGATGTTATTTTGCGATATATACTTGAAGACATGGTTGGAAATATTTGTTATTTAATTAACAAATTCCACCAACAAAATTTAGTTTTTAATCTTAACTTTACCCCACGCAAGCTAGGTATTTTGCTTACCACGTTTGGAAAAATAAAATTAATTGCAAAAAGGATAATAGCATTAAAAGAAATTAAAGTACAAAGATATAAAGATAATAATGGAAATTGTAGGAAATAAGAGAATTTAAAACTTGAAGCTTTCTTGAAATTAGAGAGAACAACAAAAGATGAATTCAAGATTAAGCTCCATCACATTATTTTACTAATAGATTGCTTTCTTGAATATGTCCAACACTCCCTCGTTTAGGGCTGTAAACGAACCGAACGAACACGAATGGAGGCTTGTTCGTGTTCGTTCATTTAACTTAACTGAACAAACGAACAAACACGAACGGTAAACGAACGAATTTTTTTGTGTTCGTGTTCGTTCGTTTAACTTAACCGAACAAACGAACAAACACGAACGGTAAACGAACAAAATGTTTTGTGTTCATTAAGAAATTTTTTTTGTTCATGTTCGTTGGTTAAGCTATTAAACGAACGTAAACGAACAAACATAAATGAACGTAAACGAACGAACGTGAATGAAGATAAACGAACGTAAACGAACATAGATGAACATAAACGAACAAACACAAAAATAGAATAAAACCACCATTACTTATCATTTTGTTCCTAAAAGTAACATAACAAAATGAAAAACCGGGTAAACTTAGGAGTCATAAAAAAGAAATTCTAAAAATTTAATTTAATTAATGATTTTATATATTAATGTCATAATATATAAATATATTTATATATATAAATGAATGTAAACGAATGTAAACGAACATAAACGAACATAAATGAACGAACGTTCACGAACGTAAATGAACGAACGAGACCATTGTTCATGTTCGTTCGTTTCACTAAACGAACGAAAAAATGTGTTCATGTTCGTTCGTTTATTAAATAAACGAACATAAACGAACTTCCCGCCGAACGGTTCACGAACGGTTCGATGCACGTTCGGTTCGTTTACAGCCCTACCCTCGTTTATATATACTAGGAAAACGAGACACAAAGACCAAATGATAAAGGTAGTTGTGATAACCCGGAATCTAATTAATTGTAATGAAATTTACAATTAGGATGGTTGGAGCCTAACTTCCTAAACTACAGGGACTGAAGGTGTAAATATGGGTCATTAAGGGTTTGGAAACCCTCCTCGCTTTAGTAGAAATCGGCTAAATAGTATGTGTGT
Organism: Silybum marianum; assembly: GCA_036898165.1. Lineage (NCBI taxonomy): Eukaryota > Viridiplantae > Streptophyta > Magnoliopsida > Asterales > Asteraceae > Silybum > Silybum marianum. Next base: position 43,785,956 of record CM072529.1, on the reverse strand, counting down.
GAGTGTGTGTGTGTGTGTGTGTGTATGTGTTCTTGAGGTGCATTTTTGGAGGAAAGAGAAAGAGAAGAGGAGAAAGTGAAAGGAGCAAAGGAGCAAATACGGATTTCAGGTATAATCGTCATCTTCCTCATTCTCTTTTTCATTATCTAAGCTTTTGGAGTGAATAATGTTTGGGTTTTGTAATGTGGAATGTTGAATGGTTGAATAAAGTTCTCAAATCTATATTTATGGGTTTATTGAGTTGGTATTGAAGTTATCTTCATGTTTATGTATCACATTGTCATTTAAGGGTTTGAAAATCAACCAAAACCTCCATGGATGATTATGTTTTCAATGTATGAGCTAATCCATTGAATCAATGGTTTAAGTGAACTTTTTAATCAATAATGATTGATTATTATGAGTTTGGAACAAGTTCCATGGCTTTTGTTAAATGAAAATGATGGAAATTGGGATTTTGGGATTTGGTGTTCGAGCAGGATTTCGCAGGTGAAACAGTAGGTCACACGACCTTTCCCGCGGCAAGCCGCGTGAGCCACTGTTTGGTCAGATTTGAGTTTTTGCTTAAAGGGCGAGTAAGGGAGCTAAGTGGTGTCCTGTCTTTAAGGGTTTATTAGTAGGATATTTAGGAGTGTAATTGGGTCAATAACTTGTAGTTTAACTGATCTAATTCAGGTGTTCGGTTAGTGTGATCGTAGTTTGAGATGAGCATCTAGGCTTGGCGTTTCAGGTGAGTTCCGTTCGTATGTTTAAATTAACCAACGAATGCTTTGTGTTACATATGTATTTGAACCATTCATTTACGAGAAGTGTGTACCCGACCAATGGACAAGTGTAAGCCCGATTAAATAGTCACAAGTGTGAGTGACTATCAGTGTGTTTTACCGTTGCAACATGTACCTTTAAAGTGTTTTATGTGTGAGTTAATATTCATGACTAACTTTTTTTATCTTATAAATGTCATGCATATTTAACTGTTGTTTAAAGGGACCCTCTCTTTTGTAAACTGAAAACATTTCCAGGGAAACATATGGTCGAAAACTCGAGTAAGGGCAAAGGGAAGTTGTGAGTATGGAAGCTAGAAGTGAGGCGCTATTTCGTTTAGATAGTTGCCTAGTTTAAATTAAACTTTGTAATAATCTCAGTAGCTACTTTATTTCCGCTGCAAACTTTTGAGATTAAGCTACATTTGGGACCTATTTGCCTTGTAATTGCTACTTTTAGTGCAATGACATGAAATACCTTTAATTTAGAATTATGGTTCTTACAGTAATAACCAACTTTTCACATAAACTAAAAGACAAGTCATGATACCCAAAAGGTAGTACAAAGACATGAGATCAAATTCTTACAGTAAATTCTTCAAATATGCAGTAAACCTAAGTGACTAAATGGATAAGATCATAAAAGATCCACCTATTTTTGCTAAAAACCCATCAGTATCACCTTGCAGCCTATGTTATAGCATCCTTCCAACATTCCTTTCCAAAACCTTGATTTTTACCTCAAAAGTCACCAAGCTAGAGTGTTTCCACTTTCAAGCTTCAAAAATAAGAAATATATAAAATAACAAAACAAAAAAGACTCAAATTATGCATTTAAGGGTGTAAAATACATGAGAAAGTAGAGGAAACTATATTATATTATCAATGATAATAATACTCATCACTAGCATTTAACATATTGATAAACATATATTTGTTTCACAATGTGTTTGCTTTATATATATGTGTTCAGTTCACAATATAAAACTCTTTTACGTGTAACTTTTGTTTCACAAACAGGTTAAAAAGACTCACATTTTGAATCAAACAACTTGCAAACAAATATATATTAATCAATAATCTAAATCGTAGTCTTAGAGGCACATAATGCATCAGTTCTCAATGTTATCATAATTTCATGGGTTCTAAAAAAACTTTATATATAAGCGTAAATCAAATAAAAACCAGTTATATATTAGAAACTCTATGAACTAATATAGATCGCACATATTTAACTTCCTTAATTATCTTATAAACAGTTTCTTAAAAAATCACATTTTCTCATTTGAAATCACTCGATCAAGATAGTGTTTCACCGGTAAAACGACACTTATTCAAAACAACACAACCTCATGTGTTGTTTCATCGATGAACAACACTAGATTATCAAAATGGATCAATACAGATCAATCTATGTGATGTTTCATCAGCGAAACGACATTGCATTAGTAAAACAAATCAATATAAGATCAATCAATGTATTTTCACTAGTGAAATAACATTGTTGTTGTTTCAAAAACAAAACAACAAATGAGTTTTTTTCTTTCTGAATGGTTAATAAAATAATAAAGATAATTAATACGATAGATAAAGAAGTTAGATGTGTGTGATTTGTTTTGATTCATACAACTTCTAAGTTATAGGAGGTTTTATACAATTTTGGGTCTATAAATAGGGAGAGTGCTTGATATTTCGAGAAACGCATCACGAACCTTAAGTGAGTTAATGTACTATTTTACTAGATTACATGCAATAGTTTACTGCGATTAAAAATTATTCGAACATGTTATTTTAAGCTACACTTAAAATTTGTTGACATCAATATTGCCAAAAGATGTGAATTTCCTAAACCCTAAGCTTACTCAAACCTCCAATTGCGTTCAACTTGGCCAAAAAAGTGCTTGTAGAGTTTTATGTAATCATTTTATGCAAGTTTGATATATCATTTGTTCCTGATTGACTTTTACAGGACTGAAAAATCGCTTTCGAGCCTTACGGTCAAGTACAATCTAAGAAATTCATGTAAAAATGCAATTTGAAAAAGTTTTCCATATGATATGATCATCATATTCATATCAACGAGACTTTCCAATGATACTAGATTTGCATTGGGGCATTGGGCTCAAAAAGTCTACATTAGCACCCACAATGGAGGTTCCTACTGAGGATCCTCTTGGGTTTTTACAAAAACCTTTATTGAGGGACAGCGGTTTTTATTTAGTCATATGTTTATATTAGAATTCAGGTACTTGAACAAGAACCCGAGTTCTTGTATATATATTCATTTTTATGTTATTTTATTATTTTTTAACCTTTTTATTATTTTTAATAAATTATAAAAGATATAAGTTAAAACTGATATAAAAATACAAAATAATTTTTTTAGTTTTGTACATTTTAAATTTTTATTAAGTTTTGGTATTAGTATTTTAAAATTTTAATTATTTCATTATATTTAATTACCTTATATTATAAAACATATAATATAAAAATATAAAATAATTTTTTTAGTTTTGTACATTTTAAATTTTTATTAAGTTTTCGTATTAATATTTTAAAATTTAATTATTTCATTTTATTTTAGATAATTTTTCATATATTATTAAATTTATATTAATAAGTTTATATAAATTTAATAATTTCTTGCATTAATCTATATCTATATAAAAGTAATTCATATGGTTGGTGACGTGGCCTCTTCATAGCTCACGATTTCAAAATCTTGCACCCTCATTTTTTTGGGAATTTTTTCTTTTTTTACAATCTAACCTCCAAACCCTTTTAACTTCTTGGAAGACTTTTTACTTTCTTCATTTATTAATCCATCCAAAACATCTAACCATTATACTCTCTTCATCCTTCAATTTTTTCATTTTGATTCACTACTTATTCACCTTCATCTCCCACACCCTCTCAAATTCTATTCCTATCCTATACATCACTAAATTTTTTCATCTCTTCTATTTTACATTATATATTAGGTCTTGAAGATTTGAAGAAGTCTAGAACTTCTGTATGTGAATTTTTGTATAACGTACACATTTTATGTATGTTTGTTTCATTATTTTGATCGCATTAGAATTTGATATATGTTTGTATCGTGCTTTTGTTTGCATTATAACTATTATGTATTAGGTCGTGAAAATTTGAAGTCTTCAAGTTCAGTATGTGATTTTATACTTATGTTGAACGTTTTCTGTTTTGCAGGCTCTCAAGTTCTTTCCCCTTTATGTATTATTAGGCCGTGAAGATTTGTACTTTTCAAGTTTGGTTTTTGGGAGTTTGTGGTTATAATGTAAGGTAATGATTTTATGTAAGTTTGTTTTGTGATTTAGATTGTATTGTAATGTATGTATGTTTGTATCACAATTTTGATTGCATGATTATTTTAAGTATGTTATTGTCATAATTTTGATCACATGACAATTTTATGTATGTTCATTTTGTGATTTTGATTGCACTATAATTTTATCTATTGGATCATGATGATTTGAAGTCTTCAAGTTTGGTATGTAATTTTTAGTTATTGTGATATGGTTGATCAATTCACTATTGTGTTTCTAAAGTTCAAGTATGTGTTGAGTATGAACTAATGGTACATATCTATATCTATATATCTATATAAAGCAGAAACATTGGGAGTCCACGTGGCGCCTCCTCTAATTTTCTTGATTTTTCATTTTTTTTTAGTTTTTACATTTAGTCCAAATTAAAAACCTTCATTTTCTACGGTTACACTTCTTTGATCTTATCCATCAAAAAAAATTATGCAACCCTTCGTTTTCTTTTTAGCGGAAACATTGGGAGTCCACATGGCACCTTCACAATCACTTCTATTTTTTTTCTTAAGTTTTTGATTTTTTTTAAATGTTAAATATGTTAAAGACTTTTCTGCCCTTGCATGAGTAATGTGTATTTCATTATTAATCGGAGGTTTTTCATAATTTTGCATAACCATGTTTAACCTTCAACTTTTGATTTGCTTCTTCATTTACTTATATCTAAGTTTAACCCCCAACTCTTGACATGCTTCTTCATTTACTTCGTTTTATTTCTTAATGAATTTTGTTTTACAAAATTGCAATAATAACCAAAATGAAATCCTATAAATCCTTTGGTAGAGGATGAAGAAGATGAGCGTTGAAAAAAACATAGAAGATTTTAAATAGGTATGTAGAAGTTATATTTTTTAAAAATGTGATTTGTCATTACATATTTTGAAATTTGTTCTATAAAGTTGCAATAATAAGCAAAATGAAAACCTATAAATCTTTTGGTGGGGGATGAAGATGATGAGAGTTGAAGAAGAGACAGAAGATTTTAAAGACTTATTTAAAAATTATATTCTTAAAAAATGTGATTTATCATTACATTTTTTTACTTTTCCATATGTATTCTTTTGTTGTTTTTTTTTTCCGACATGTATCGTTGTTCATCGTACATAAATCTTATTGTAACACAATTTACGTTAGTTGTACTTTTTGTGAGTTATATATTGTTGATGCATATATACGTGTGTGTTTCTTTCCGATCGCTACCATTGTTTTTTTAATAAAAAAATATCCATATAACTTTTTGTGTTTTGTATGTATTATACATTGTTGTTAATAAGTTTTTGGTTTTTTAATTCGGATAGTATCGAAGCTCAAATTCTGTATTGTAAGTTTTTTTTAAAAGTACTTACATGGTGAAAATGCATTCAAATGGGTTATCTAAAAGGAAAACCTACAAATGATGATGTGACACAATGTAAGAGTAACATTTGTGTAAAGAAATTTTCTCATTGTTTTGAGTTTTTTAAATATTAAATAAGTTATAGATTATTATACCCCTAAACGAAAAATATCTATTTCACTACAAAAAGGCTTCTTTGGTAATTTTACTTGCAATTTAATTAGTTTTAACTTCTAAACTACATAACTTCCTAGAGGCATTCATTATATAGTTTTTTCATCTTTCCCTCTATTAACTAAAGAAAAGTCTATGATAAATAATATGATATTTTTCTTTTTCTTGATTATTTGCCTACATTTATGTATAACCCACCATGTCTTTTCAAATGTCAGCTACCTTTGGATTTACTTTCTCTTTTACGCTTTAGTTCTAATGCAATTAAATGAAGAAGTTCAAAGGTTTTCATTAATTTTTCAAGGTGTCAAATAAATGCTTCATTTCTCCATCTTGCATATAAAAGGAAGTCATGATTATTGACATCCATTGGAACATGTTAAAATACTTATTGAGATACAAGATGTTTGCACTTCATCCCACCAAGTCATTGTTCATCTTTCTAAGGTTACTTTTGCATGTTACAAATATGTTTTAGGCTATTTTACTTGCTTTGTGTTTGTTAACCTAATATATGTTAGAACAATTTTCTTTCGATATTTTGATTTCTTTGCTTATGTAAGGAGTTTTGTAGGTTATCTTTGGTTGTTCAAGGGTTTACTATTTGTTTTATCGTCAACCCAACTATCCCCATAGATTCTCTTTTGCAATTGATCTTCTTACATAAAATGTAAGTTGAAGTTTTGGAAGAGACAATATTCTTTTGTAGAGAATTTTGATTTTTGAGTTGTATCAATACTAAATATTGATGTTTATCGTGTGAAATTTTTGGTTTCGAATTTGTAATTTTAAGATGTGACGTAACTTATGTAAGTTAGAAAATTAAGTATTAAAAATGTAAAATATGTTTTGTAATGGTCATTGAAAATTGATATATGAAGAATTATAAAAAAATTCGTAATAAAAGAACGAATTATATTGTGTTATGATATATAAACACTTATATTTAGTTTTCCTAAATATTTTTGTATTTTGTCAATATTTTTTATGGAGATGAAGATTTAATATTCAATTAATAAATTCCAATTAGTATTCAATGCTTAGGGGCTATTTGGCAGTTGCTGGATGGTTTGGTGCAGAATGATTAAGAGGCTTTTATGATATAGTGCAAAATGAAATATAGTTTAGTAATTATTCAAAATGAAATTAGGCTCTTAATGGTTAAGGGAGGTCCAGGATACAAAATGATTCAGAGGGTTTTGGAACCATTAAGAGGCAGATTTATTTTTTGCCAAAATGATTCACCTCTTAACGATTCAGAGGTTGACTCTTAATGGAACTGTTAAGAGATAAACAAACAACCCCTTATATCATTTTAGAAACCGTCGTGCAACACGCGAAACCAAAGACTAGTATGTTTAAATTAAAATTAATAATTTCTTGCATTAATATGTTCAAATTAAAATTAATAAATTATATTTGATTTTTTTAACTTTATAACAAACACACACACACGTATGTGTGTGTATATATATATATATTATGTTTTATAAATTTAAAAAATAGAAAGTGGGGTTTTTATAAAAGCCTTCATTAAGGAGTTTTTATAAGGTTTTTATTTTGATAAGGCGACAATAATATAACGGAAAAAAAAATGATAACTGAGGTTATTAGAGGTTCCATCAGTGTATCTTTCTTTTCTTTTCTCTTTAAATTCAGGAACACAACATTAATTACTTCCTCTCATTGACACCTTTTTAGCGATTACCAAGTCTGTACGTACGTGATATCCTGACTAGGATGGTAATATTTTTAATCTATAATTACTTATTACTTGAACAAAACGTTTTACTTTCTTTTCTAAACTTTTTAAGACTATGAATTAGATAATATTTTTTAATTCATTTTAGATATTGTTTTATAAAAAAAATGTGCAATTAGGCAATAGGAAATGAAAAGAAATAAACTACTTTTATATGGAAAACAATTTATTTTTTGATGATGACACATTAAGGCCACATGAATTAGGGAATAGATAAACATAAACCGTAAAATTTTCCACATGGAGTGGGACAATGTCACAATATAAGAAAATTTGTTCATAATACGTCAAAACATCACATATGTTAATTTGGACAGATAAAAATAATCTATCTTATTGTACAAAATTCAGTAACAAATTAACTATTACTTAGATTATGCTTTAAAATATAAATTTTACATTATATATAACATACAATTTCAACCTAAATGTTTTTGATAAAGTTTTCAATGTCATATTAAAACATATTTTTTATTGTTATAAAAATAATTAGATATTGAAAACATCATTAAGTATAAGATTTAGATTGTTTTTCTTTCCTATCAAGACAAATTTATGTTTTTTTTGTGAAGGGTATTCCAGGCTATATCTGGACTAGTTCTAGTAAATTATGATTGCAATGCATCAGCTTTGATAAACACAGCGGCCACAATTGTTATGTACGTCTGAATTCGAACCTTGGGCAGATGGGATATTCCACCATATCCCTCAGGCCCTCAACCAGTACGCCACAACCCTTGTGGTTAAGATGGGTAAGGGGTTGTTTGGTTGCTTTTCTATTAAGTTTTGTATGGATACAGTTGTATGTGTGAATTAATTTGTCTATATAGACGATTGACAAGATTTTTGTTTGGTAGAGTTTGTTAATAGATGGAATGATCGTTTTCTACAATTGGGAATGGCATGTTTGAAAAAAATTAGATGTCTACATAAAACCCCTTTAAAAACTTATTGAATAAGCCAATTTATATATCATTGAATCACTCTAAAACAATCATCTATATCTCATTGAATAAGCTATGAATTTCATTAATCTTATTAAACTGTTAACAAACAAATCATGAATGTGAACTACAAAAGAATGATGATATTTCCATTCAACCATTGGCCTAGTGCAAATAATTAAACAATAAACAAGTATCGCTTCGCAGCGGAGTGAATAAACTTTTAAGTTGATTAAAAAAACAAATAGACCCTAATATCTTTATAATATTTGTTTTAAGTAATATATATATATATACACAGAGAGAGAGAGAAAGAGAGAAAGAGAGAGAGAGATAGGGAGGTTAAAGGGAAAACGCAAAAAAAAACTGAAAAATACTCTGAAAGCCTTCATCCGGACGACATGTACAAATGCATACAAGCGATTGAAGTTGTTTTTTTTCTATGCACTAGTACATACTAGAAGGGTACTCGCGCAATGCAACGAGATCCATTTTAATTTTAATGTTGTATTTTTTTTTTGTCTTTATCAATTTTATAATACGATTTTATTAGTTTTGAAAAAATAGATTTTATTTTTTGTAAACTTTCTTTATTTCAGATTTTATTTTAAATTATAATATAGGTTTAATAAGGAAATTAACCAAATAACCAAAATAATACCATTTTTGAATTTTAAGTAATCATGCTTTAATCAATTGTACTAACCGTATAATAATATGTTTTTAAGAGTTTTTGCCAAATGCTTTATAATACAGTATAGATATATGCATTAGCATATGCAGAAATGCATGTTACAAATTACCAGTATGCATTTGTGCATACCGTCCATATAGAAAGCCTCCAGGGTGTTTTTTAGAGGTGTTTTTTTGCATTTTTCTCGAGAACAAAGAAGAGCGCGACACGTGTCACATTCAGTAAGAATAATGAAGGGCATTCAGTACGAATAACGAAGGTGAAGTTCATACACTATTCACAATGAATGATACAACATTCAGTGTGAATGACACAACATTCAATATGAATAACACATGACCATTATCTATTCAGGATGAATAACCCTTCTGCGTTAGGGACACGTGTCACAATTTGCTTTATCATCACATGCATAATGAAAAATGAGTTTATATTTGAACCCCTCCCCCTATACATATATATACACATATACAATTAAGGGAGGGATTAAATGTAAACCAAGTCATTTCTACTGACTATACAAATCATCCTCAACCGTCGATTTTATTGTTTAAATTAATGAAATTGTTTCACTTAATTACTTTTTTGATGAAATTGTTTTATATATTTTTGTTTATATGTAAAAATGAAGTTGTTTCGTGTGTTTTTTATTTTGATATAATTTGTTTTCTAAAATTAATATAGTAAAGATGATAATCTCCATAATTAACGTTCTTTATAATTAAAATTATTAATCAACTTTTATAATTTAAGAAAAAAAGAAAAAAAAAAAATTATGAATGATTAAATAAGGTTTGCATAATTTATATAAATAAAAAGGTTTGCACTTGATCTCTCCCTATATATGGTAATATAATTTTTATTTATTTTTGGCTTAATTTTATATTAGAAAATAAATTAAAATGGTGCCAAAACCTCAAAAAGTGAGGTTTACAGCTTCTAGAAAGCATACAATTAACCACCGAATTTAGGACTATTGTTTGATTATGACATTTTAGTACGAAATTTCTTATAAAAAATGGGTATTATCGCTCTTGTTTTGAAAATAGTAATATTTGATTTGATAAATACTGTAATATTGTAACATTGTCAATCATACAATATCTTACATCAATTTCGTCAAATATTGTTTGCCTTATTCATAAAGTTGAACTTATAATTTTAAAATGCGTCTTATAGATGAGGTATCAAGTAAAGTACCTTAGAAGCCAACATTCGTTCCCCTCACTAATCAATGTGAGATCTTACCATCAACCCTCCTTGAGAGTCCAACGTTCTCATTGGCACACCAGGCTGGTTCCCGGCTCTGATACCATCTGTAGCATCTCAGATCAACCGTCAACCCGTCGCTGATATATATTATTTCGATAATATATACATATATCAAGTTTTTGACCGATCGGAATCTTTTAAGAAAGTTCATTTCTTCTCCTATATTATCAATTAGGACACAACTTTGCATATGGTATCTCTTTTATATTAATGGGAAAATGATTATGGATAATGGTCTATCTAGGTGTATATTTGTCTTGGAAGGAATCAAAGCTTTTATCATAGTCATTGCCTATAAAGAAAGTATTAAAGTTGGACCAAAATATAAAAGAAGGTGATAACTAGGCTAAAAGTGTCGATCTCCTTTTTATGGCACAAATTCTTTGATCACTTCATTAATGGGTTTAATTACATATTGACCCCTCACAGAATCCACATAAAACGTTTCTGTAAGGGATAGCTCATGCCATAGTGTGTATTTTTATAAGAGGTAACTTTTTTTTCAATTTTTTTTATATTTTTACAATTTTAACCTTAGATTTTAGACTTTTATTGATTTATCTAATCACATCACACATACTTTCACAAATACATAATCATTATGGATTCATAGTAAAACAAAGTTGTAAAATTACTTTTATAAATTCTATTTTAGATATTTAATCAAAAACTATTTTTATAATAATAATTTATATGATTTTTATTCTTCTAATATGAATGTACATTTTTAATCTCATTATATGATTAGATAATATATAGAAAACATATATGTAAATATAAAATTCTTTATATGACATACAAATTTGTTGTCTTATGTCACGCCTTGAAAAATGTCGTATCCTCGTCGTGGCGTGTAAGGCTTGAGGCTTAACCATTGGTGGACCTATGCAAGTGCATACGGTGTCACATGCCGCCGTATTAATTCTCTGCTTAAAGGTTAAAATTTTAACGTTTATAAAAGGTGCAATCGTATCGTTTTAGAAGGCGCCACAGTATGATATTCAGAAGTACAAGAAGGTGCAACCGTACATCGTAATCAACAAAAAAACCTTTGAATCAACCAAAAAAGGGGGGGGGGGGAACTCTTAAAATCAACCAAAAAACCCAAGAAAGTCGCTCGTAATCGATAAAAGAAAGTTAAAAATCCCTCGAAATCAAGTAAAAAACTTTAAAAACCCCTCGAAACGGTGGAATTAGGCTAAAATCACATCGAATGATATTAAAGGTTAGTAAAAACATGAAGACGCGCAGATAAAAACCGTGTTTTTTGTAATTAATTTTTGTCTATACTATATGATGTCACCTTATAAAAAAAATTATGGATCCGTCCTTAAACTTGACCTTGCCACCATACCAATCGCCATGCCTCACACCATTTTAAGCATTGGATACATAGTAAGGATTCCATTCTTGTCATTAGTATAAAGGCGTATCCTTTAAGCCTTTTGACGGTATTCCACTAATGGAATGTTGATACAAATTAAAAGTCGTATGAAAACTACATGAATAACTGAAAGACCATCTATATAATTATAAACTATCTCATTTTAGTTACTAGCAGGCATTTTTCTAATAAATTTTACTTATATTATCAAAATATTAACTCTATTAATCTCATATTCGAATTTCATACATTTATGCAAATAATGTTAGTATGAATTTTGATATTGAAAGGACACAAAAAAGTTTATCTTTCATGTTAGATGATGAGTCGGTTTTGGTTGTCAACGCGTAAGCAAAAAAACATGCAACAAATTATCGTTTTATCCAAAATATATATATATATATATATATATATTTAAATGTAGTTTAAAAAAATATTTTATTGTTAATTAAATAGTTAAATCACTATTTACAGATAACAAAACATAAAAATCATATAACCAAAATTACCTATAATTGTTATTAGTATACAAATAAATAATTTGAGGATTGAAATATTAAAAACATAATGTATTTTTTTTGAAAAGGATCATAAAAAAATTACAAATCTAATGATGGGTGAAGAGGAATAGAAGATGAGAAAAAAAGATAACTAAAAGTGTGGATCATCTTTGGAAAAGGAGAAAGTTAGAGAAAATGGTGTAAATTTGGGACTTTGATAAGTAAGTTTAATTTCATTAGATGTAGGGTTTGGCATAAATTGTTTTTATCTTGTCTAGTCTATATATTCGATTATAAAAAGTTCGTTTCGGGTTTGTTAGGTTAATGACCAAAACCAGATTAATGGTCTTATTTGATCAAAGTTTGGTTTGATTTGGTTCCGTCTTGTTTTGGGACGTTTGATCTTATTTTTTATTTTTACTTTTATAAAATATGTTGTATACGTTATTAATTTAAGAGTGAATTATCGATTATGGATTTAGTTTTCGTGGTATTCAATTTGTTTTGATCATGGTTCTTCTAACTAACGTCTTTAAAATAAATCTATTTACTCAGTAAATCAAGGATCATTATTGCCTTTTTTTTCTTTTTCATATAAAAAATAAAAACAAATATTTCTATAGACACATGTGTATATATATACATACATATATAGGGAGGTTCAAATGAAAACTTTGCATTTTTAAAGAAACAAAAGAACACTCTTAGGGACCCATCGAATCAAATATGATTTTATATTGTGTGGAACCCACATCATATGTGGTCATAAATGTGTTCTTTTGTTCCTTTAAATGATGGGTGTTCTTGTATGATCTCTCCCCTATATATACATATATACCACTTATAAAGCGTATTTGTCAAGGTCTTAAGAACAAATTTCTAAGCATCAAGTACCGTTGTTTTATGCATTTGGTCTTAAATATATTGATTACAAGTTAACAAGCAGCAATTACTAGTGTTATATATATATTAATTATACGTTTTACATATTATGTGGTTACTTTTAATATTGTTACTAATTGACTTTTTACTCGTATACCAGATTAATCATGTGAGATTTTGGAGCATTAACTTAACAATGTACATGTGAGTACTAAAATTTTTAAAAAATATTTTTAAATTTAGTAATATAAAATTTAATAAATAATATAACTAAAAAATATCGGTCACATTTAAGTTTTTGTATGGGACTTCGAAAATATCAGAACCGACCTTAAACACATACATTTGAATAAATAGAGTTAAATGAATTATAGATATCACAAGTTATCTAAACTCGTCTTACAAGTGTATTAGAAAAAACTCTTTACATCATTATGAATGTCTATAAACTTTTAGAAAAAAAAAACATTTAAAAGTAGAACGTCTTGACAAATCTGTGACTGCAACACTTTCGTAATAAGGTTGATCACGTTTTGTGGTTCAAAAATTCATTCGGAATGCATTGTTGATTTCATGTAGAATTCTTGTGCTTTGTTTTTGTTGGATTGAAAAAGCTGTGAGTTACCTACTTAGTTATTGTTATTCCGATAAAATATTGACATCTTTTTATCAAAAACAAGAACCCTAAAAATATAAAATGTCATCAGTTATAAAATTAATATGAATAATAAAAAACACATTACTTATATTGAGAGTAAAAGAGATGCATATCGATTACGATTCAATGACAGGTTTCTTTGGGACGTCATTAATTTGTTGCATCTATGGTATTACATTTGGAAGGACAGACCAAATCAAAATGTTCTCAAATCAACATTGCATGGTTTGATATGTTTACAATTTTGAATTTTATGGTAGATCTACTGATATCATTGTGTGATGAACTTGAAATGACCATTTTCTTAGATGATAAACAATTATAAAATAATATGACAAAAATGAATTTGTATTTGTTATGAGAGAGTATAACACTGTTGTCCCCTGTGGTTTGCTTAAAATTTGGATTTGATCATCCAAACGAACTATCTATATGGAAACTCACTAACATTTGGGTTTCCTTGCACCTATGATCCCCTCGACTTAACACTATTAACAGAGTTTCGTTAAATGTCGACATGTGCTTCTCACATGAGGACAAATCCATTTTTTTATCTTAATTTTTTATTATGTTTTCAAAAAACAAAAAACAATTTAATACATACATAATAAATTATTAATATTTATTATATGTTGCAAACCTAGTTTCTAGATATCGTTGATGAAACTCTACTTCTCCATGTTTTGTTCTTTCTCTGGAGAACCTCATCCCCATCCCCTTCCCCCTTCTATTAGCTTCCCTAACGAACCAAATTATAGTGAGAAAGAACCAAAAAGAAAAAAAAAACACTCCCCATCCCCTTCTTCGCAAACCCACCCTCCTCCTTCTACAAATAGACGCCTGGTTACAATAATTGAAGAAGAGGCAAACAGCCTAAGGTGACGTTTGGTTTGTTGGAATCCGATGGACTTTGAAGAAACTGGAAAAGTTAATTACATTGATCAAATTCCAATTCTATGCTTGGTTCATTTTTTGAGTTTTGGTAAGAAACCTGAATCCCACATATGGTGGAATGTAAATTTCTTAGGTTCTAGTAAGGAGTTTTAATTCCTTTGTATCATTTTTAAAGAAAAACTATAATAATATATTTACTCGATTCCATTTCATCCCACCACGATGGATGTCACCACTCACCATCGCCAACACCATCATTACCACTGTCGTCTGCCCCGCTCCATCGACATCGTTACCACTGTCGGTTTGTAACACCCGCCCTTACCACGACACAATATTGTCTGCTTTGGCCTAAGCCGCACGGATTTGTTTCTGGCGACCTGGCGAGGACTTCCCAGGGGGTCACCCATCCTGGTACTACTCTCACCCAAGCACGCTTAACCACAGAGTTCCAAGAACCTGCCTTGCGTGTGGCCCCAAAACGCGTTGTGTTTAGGAAGGCCAAGGTTTACTTATGAACCCAACATCACTCCTGTCTACGGCCGATATGGGATCTGCCTAAGGTGTTACAAACACCCCCCCTTAGGGACTCATCGTCCTCGATGAGGTTTGCCCCACATCCCGAACGACACAGGAGCGGCTCTGATACCATTTGTAACTCCCCGCCTTACCACGACACAATATTGTCTGCTTTGGCCTAAGCCGCACGGATTTGTTTCTGGCGACCTGGCGAGGACTTCCCAAGGGGTCACCCATCCTGGTACTACTCCCACCCAAGCATGCTTAACCACAGAGTTCCAAGAACCTGCCTTGCGTGTGGCCCCAAAACGCGTTGTGTTTAGGAAGGCCAAGGTTTACTTATGAACCCAGCATCACTCCTGTCCACGGCCGATATGGGATCTGCCTAAGGTGTTACACGGTTGCCCTGCCACCACCGTTGTTGTTAGTTGTCCTTATCACCTCCACTGTCGTTGTCACCTTCACCGCCACCACCACCACCATAATATTTAAATTATATTATTTTTTCAAGAAAAGAAGAGAAAGAAAAGAAAGAGAAAGATAAAAAAGAAGAAAATACCAAAATGCCCCTCAGTTAACGGATGAGAATTAACGGTCGTTAGTGGCAGGGACCAATGTGTTATGAAAATACAAACTCTGGGTCTATCTTGTAATAAACAAATTGTGGGGACTAAATCCAAAACATTTTAGAAACCTCAGGGACCAAAACCGTAATTTACTCTAAATATTATTAAATTGTCTCGTAAATCTGGAGTTTATATATACTTTGTCAAAAGCTATCAAAGTGAGCTATGGGTTTTGGGGTTTACTGGCACTATAAAAGTGAATATGGGATTGGTTTTCACTGGATAGGCATATTTGCAAAGAGATCTTTTTCTTAAGGACATTTTGCTTACCTCTTTATGGTTCAATTAAGAGGTTGCCTCTGATTTGGTGAAAGGCTGATCTTGTTTAGTAATTCTTTTTAAGCTCTGATTTTGTTCATTTCTTTTCTAAATGGTTCCTTCTCTAGATTCTCGTCGTATCATCCAGAGCCATTTTTTCCGCTATTACCATTCTTTAAACTAAACACCATATGTAAACCATATGCATACATATAAACAATTTCTATGATGTTTTTCACTCTAAAACACCATGGATGCATACTAAAGGTTTGATCATTAAGAATATTCACGATCCCATCTACATGGCATGAGTGTAGTTCATTATAGATTGAAATCATTGATGAGGAGATGCCCAAGAAATCACATATTAAAGTAATTGGTGAGAACGATGACAAACAAGTAGCGAGCCATGTAGAGTGATTGGGTAAGGAAGAAAGAAAGAAAAATTAATAATAAAGACGCAAATTTTATTGCCCGAGAAGATAGGTACTTTGAGAAAAATATGGAAGATTTAAGGAATAGATTTTCTTATAAAGGATAATTGGGTTTTTATATTTTATCTATTTGATTTTATAAATATTCTTTATTCAATTTATATCACTTCCCAATGTTCTCAGGAGAACCCCGTCCCCTCCCCCTTTTTCTAACGAAATCCCTTCCATCTTTTCTTCTGCAACTCCAGTCACTCCATTCCCCCCTTCTCGATACAGTGATACATCCATCGATTACCTCATCATCAGATCCAAGAACCACAAGGACCACGCTCTAGTGAACCAAGAAGGCAAGAACCATCCCTCTGTTCTTCGGCTATCCAAGCATCAAGGCACCTCATCGCATTCTCATTCCGCCTCTTTAAATCGAACCCCCTATCAGCATCGATCCAAGATCTAACGACATCTCGTCCCTGCTTTTTTATTTTGAACAACAAAGGCTTTCAAGATCTGGGATTTTAAGGTGAGATTGTTCAGAGTTTTTTTTATTAGATTAAAGGTTTTTGATTTAGTTTAGGGTATTAGAAACAAATTCATATTGTACAATTTGTTGTTTACGAAATCAAGTTTTTTGGGCACTTTGTACATCTTCTATCTGAGTATATAGTGTCTTTGCTTCATTTTCATCTTCGAATGGTGTTCTTGTGTTTGTGAATGAGTTTTTGAATTGTGGTGGGTGTTGGTTTAGATGGTGTTAATGGTCGTTGAGGATGGTGGTGGGTGGCGATTTCAATGGTGTTAGGTGGTTGGTAGATTTGGGTGTCTACAATGCCGGATGGTGGGTCAGATGGTGGTGGCCAGTGGGCGGTGGTTGATAGTCACCAGAATGGTTTTTTAGTTTTTGATTTTGAGTTTTTGGTTATATGAGGTTGGATTTGATTTGATTTGTGTTTTGTTTTGGGTTGGCTTTTTATTTCTATTTAGGTTGATTTCGAGTTTTGTTTTTTGTGTTTATAATGTGGGTCGGTCAGAGCTACAATGGTGTAATGGTCGGAGAAGATTGGATGTGGGTTTGGCCGGAGAAGACGACCGAATATGTGTTTGGCCGGAGAAGACGATCGGATATGGGTTTGGTTGGAGAAGACGATTGTAGCTCTAATTTATTAAAAGGTGCATTGGAAAAAATATGGAAATGACCATGATACCCCTCAGTTAACGGATGGTAATTAACGGTCGTTAGTGGCAGGGACCAATGTGTTACGAAAATATAAACTCTGAGGTCTATTTTGTAATAAACAAATTGTGGGGACTAAATCCAAAACATTTTAGAAACCTCAGGGACCAAATCCGTAATTTACTCTAACATTTCTAATGATTTTTGTGTTTAAGGGTATTACATTTGAGAGATTGTGATTGACATTGGGATGTGTTTTTTTTATCTTCATATGGGGACGATGAAGACCAGAGGAGGGAGGGAGAGAGAGAGAGAGAGAGAGAGAGAGAGAGAGAGAGAGAGAGAGAGAGAGAGAGAGAGAGAGAATGGTTACAAAATAATAAAAAAATGGAAGGTGGGTAAAAGACGTATTTGCACACTTATGAGGGGTACATGCTTCTAATTGAAGAAACTCCGTCAACAATGTTAACTCGAGGGACCATAGATGCAATAAAATGAAAAACTAGGAACCTTTGATACGATAATCCGTTTGAGTGACTAGATCGAAATGAGCAAACCACATGGGCCATCTGTGTAATTCTCTCATTTGATAAAAAGTAACACCAATTAGTCAATTACACCGTCTTATTTATACCCCAATAAAAATATTGAATTTATAAAAATACCCTAAAAACTAGCTAATATTTAATAGTTACAATCCGATCTTTATTCGGTTCATTTCGACCCGTCGATTCCAATCCAAATATCTACACATATGAATTTGAATATCTATGATGATAGATTCAGATTTTGTAAATGTAAACGAATAACGATCAAGCATTATGGTTAGAAAAAAAGAATATAAGGATTTAAGTGAATAAAACAAGCATACTAATTTCTTAAATAACTATGATATTACGATACATACAATAATAATAAGTTATTATCGCAATATGAACTAGATAAAATTCAAATCTTTTTGTTGGTGGATAATAGATATGACCTCATAAAAATTGATTGCATCTACAAGATTAAAACAAACACTCTCAAAGCCTTGATTATTAAACAACTCTTTCAAATTATATTCATAAACAACAAATTATTTCTATTTGAAAAATGATACCATAAATAAACTTATTTAACCGGTCCAAACCATTTGACCATACCGGTTTCTATTGGTAGAGATGGTAAAATGGGTCCGGCTCGAGACCGTAAGGCCCGGTTATGAGAACGCGGTCCAAGACTGGTTATCAATTAAAGCGATTTTCAGGGACCGTCTCGGCCTAGGACGTGTTTTTCTAAAATAAATGTATTTTTATATGTATTTTTAATTTTTTAAGTCTATTTGATTAAAAACAAATTATAAAATTATTAGAAGAGTACTTGTGCAATGCAACGAGATACATCTCGATTTTCATGTTTCATTTTTTATATTATCGATGTTATAATGATTTTATGTGGTTTTGAGAAAGTGATTTTTAATGTTTCATTTAAAAATATTTTTTTATGTAATTTTTTTAATACAATTTTTTTATTATATTTTAAATTAAGTTTAAAAACGAAGTAATTTTTTTTTGTTTAATAAATATAATTTTTTATAAAAATAATAATTAACATACTTTTATAGAAATCAATGATTATCCTAATTATATTCTAGATTTTTTATATTTAAAATAATATGTTTATTCTGTATTTGATTATGATTATCTATAGTTAGTTACTCGAATTCAGAAATGAAATTTTAATAAATTGTACTTATGACTAAATTACTTGTAATCTTGAATTTTAAGTGGTAAAAAATAGTTTTTAAGAGTATTTGCCAAGTGGTTTATAATATAGTATGAATAATAAACGTATTTTTAAGTGTATTTGATTGAACCAATTATAAAACTATAATAAAACGTATTTTTAAAGTGTATTTGAGTGACCTAATTACATATATTAAAATATTATTAAAAATTTATAAAAAAATTAATTAATTATTTTTAACATAGGACCGGTTTGGGCTCGACCCGAAACCGGTTACAACCCAAATTTAATCAGGCCTTACCTTCACAAGTGGGGCCGGGATCGGTTAAGGTGAATACTGATTAGGACTTGACCCGACCCGACCCGGCCCGGACATTTTTTTTTGCCATCTTTACCTATTACTATCGAGAGGATCCATTTCGGCCATTTCTAAATAAATCCATTGGGTGTTTATAATTGGGCCTTGTTCTTAAAGTCCATTAGGCCCAACATAGTTAAGATTCAAAATTAGGTTCGGCTTCATCTATTGTAGTCTCAGATTCAAAATTAGGCTCGGGTTTTGCTTCGTTAAGCCGTTTGGGTTCGCCATTAAGCCATTTTATCACTATTTGTCTCCCGCTTCAACTGTGTGTGTGTGTGAGAGAGAGAGAGAGAGAGAGAGAGGGCACTGAAGCCTGAGCCCTGAAGTTTTGATGCTATAGATTAGGTTCTTCGTTCGTTGTCCAAAATTATGGAAGGTGTATTCCTCCTTGATTCCAAGACCGACGTCGTCGTTGAAGGTATGGGTTAGCTCATTTTCGAATCTGATTCTATACATTTGATTTGTAAATAAAAAGATGTTATGTTCTTGCAAGATCAGACACTTTGTTTTGTCGAATTACGATCTCAAACCTCATGTTCCCATTAGGGTTCTAGGTTTTTCTTTTCTTTTTCTTCCCAGTGCGAATTAGGGTTTTATGTTCTAAATCTATATGAGTTACTCATATTTTTTTAATGTCGCATTCCCTCTTTTTTTTTTCTTTCAAAGTTTCAAGATATTGTTGCAAGATCAAGGGTATAAAAATTACCAAAAAAATTGTTCTTGAGTTTTCACATTTGTTAGTGACAAATAGTTAAAAGTACCCTCAGATATACTACTGGTTACGGATTAGATCATGGAATCCCAAAATTTAGGTTAAAATTTGGATCTTGTTCTGTCTTTAGGAATCGTTTGCTAGTCTGAATTCAGTACTGCAGTGTTAAGTTGTAAGTAGAGAAAAGATGAATAATATTTGTAGTTAGCTGACAAAAAGCTCAGATTTTACATACAAAAGTCTTTGCCAACAGATGCAGAGGTGTAGGTCTCATTATATTGTTTGTGTCATTTTGAAATTTAATCAAACCAAACAGACCCGGTATATGTATATCCCACTTGAAAGAAAGTAGGGTATGGTCGTAACTCGTATGGTTGATATGTAAGCCCAAAAGAGCTAACCCAAAAGAGGGTTTCATGGCTTGTGCCTGAGTTTGAGCAAACAAGTAGAAGGATTCATTTTGAAATCTAATGGAATTTGGTGGAATGGAATCCATCAAAGGAATTCAACTTTGAAGGAATTGAATGGAATTTGATCATGCGTTTGGTTGGTAGGAATTAGAATGGAATTTCTCAAAAAAATTGGAATCGCCGTCTGTGTTTGGGGGAAGGGTGGGGGTGGTAGCTATGATGACGACAGTAGGGCATGGTAGTGGGGATGGGTGGCAACCCCCACTCCTGGCACCCCTGCCAACGATACCCCGCCACCCACTGGCCCTCTACCGTCTCCACCACCCACTTGGGTGGGTGGTGGTCGGTGGGGTGGTGGCGTGTGGTAGCATGGTTGTGATTGGGGGTTTGGGGAAATGGGTGGGTGGTTTTGGTTAAATTGGATGCAAACAGATGGAATTCAATTCCTTCGCTTACGCCAAGGAATGATGAATTCTTTAATTTGTGGAATTCAAAAGATTCCTACACTTTCATTATGTGAACCAAACATAGAATCTGGACTTTGGTCAAAGGAATCATCCATTCTAATTCCTTCAAAATCCGTGAATCAAACACCCCCTTAGACCAGACCAAACTATGGGTCATGCAATCCACCCTCCACATTGAATCTTCTCTTAGATGTTAAAATAGTTACTAATTATAAGGTTTGATATTGTATTCATGTAATTCTAAAACTTATCATGAAACCAGATATTCCTAAAGTAGAAAAATTGGCAAAGGAATCTATCGGAAATTCTGGAAGGAAAAAGCTTGCTGACATTAGCAACATGCCGCCGAAACCTAGCACATTGAGCCAAGATAACAAGCCCCGACCAAATTCCGCAACCGTAAAGGAGTATATAGAGCAACTCCAAAAGGTACTTATTTCACATGTGGCATCATGCAATTTTTTATAACAATTTTTCTCGTGTTTAACTGGTATTTACATGGTTTTATGTTTAATCTAATCCAGGAAAATACAGCACTCATGAAGGTCATAACAGATAAAAAGTATCCTTATAAAGTTATAATAGTGACTTTTACAGTTTATATAGTTATCGGATTTCCCCAATAACCCCTCTCCACTCGACCATAAATATATATGGTTTTCCTTAATATAGTTCCAGTAGAATTATTGAACTCAGTGGAGCTGAGTTACACAAACTGAGGATGACTTTGCAGAAGATGCAACAGCAGAATTTGCAGCTTGCACAGTCAAATAGTCAGATGCTAGCGGTATATGTTTGCTTTACATAATTCGTTCAATTTGCTATTATTTTCTTGTTTGAAAGTTATGAATACCCGGTGACATATTTCTTTAATCTTGCAGGAACTAAATTCTGGCAAAGATAGGGTAAGTTAAGCAGTTGTATGGCAACTTTTAGTTTTCTTTTATCAATATCCGTGATTATATTGACGACCTTTTCTGTTTTTTTTAATGGGGTTTAGCTAAAAGATCTGCAACATCAGCTTGGATGCAAAAATGGTTTGCTTATTGCAAAAAAATTGGAGTTAGAGGTTAGTTTGTGGCTCGTTATTTAGTTCGTAGACATGCTGTATTTCGCGTTATTTTGTTTTTTACATTCATGATGCCTGTTACCTCAGGGAAAAAGGAAAACTAAAACTTGTCAAACAAATGATGCTAAGGTTAGCATTTTTATCACATTTATCATATATAATTTTATGCAACTTTAATTGAAGAATCGTTGTTTCTTGTTACTTAAAATCGGGTAAACATTTATGTATTCATTGGTAGAGGATGAAAGTATCTGAACATGAGGAGCCAGGAGTCTGTATAGTAGCAGAACGAGATAATGTCGGACGGCAGAAATCCAAAAGTCAGTCTAGTTTGTGTTTTTTGATTTTATTCTCGATATATATATATATATATATCTCTATTTATATTCAATATTAAGTTAATTTTCTTGATTTTAGGTTTAGTCCCTTCTGTTAGAAAGGATCAGGATAAGGGTGTGGGTGACAATGGAAGGTATGCATTTTAATTTTCTTTCCCATATTACGATAAATATGTCTCTGATCTTTTTTATTTTTCTGTACAGACTGCGAGGTAGAAGGCAATCTGCTAGGTTTATTAAGCAAGATGAACCAAAACCTACAGAAGACTTATTTCATACAGACAATGGAAGGTATGCATTTTAATTTCTTTTCCTTCTCGTATTAGGATAAATAAGGCTACATGTTTCAAATATGTTCTGATTTTTTTTTATTTTTCTGTACAGGGTGCGAGCTAGAAGGCAATCTGCTAGATTTAAGCATGATGAACCTAAACCTACAGAAGAAGACTTATTTCATACAGACAATGTTGATCTTCCACCATGTCCGTTGCTTAACGATAATATGCAAGAGGATAATGATTCACATTTGGTGAAGGTTTCAGTTAAGAAAGAAGATGTAGAAGGTGAATCTGCTAGTCTTGTAGAACGTAGAAGATCGTCTATTTCAAGACCATCACGTGAAGCAGCTAAGAAGGTTCAGTCTTATAAGGAAATGAATGTTAATGTCAAACTGCGAAGACCCGAGTGAGTATTTTTCCAATTTCTTCTTGTTGTTAGGAATTCCAAAGAGGTGAATTTGGTTTTTTTTTGAAATGGGTGCTCGAAAACTTGCCCTCTAAGTGTTGTTATCTGTACACAAACACACTTTTGATCTAGGTTTGTATTCAACTGAAGTGGGTATATTTGTTTGTAAGTTGTATGTTGAGCAGTCATTTATATCTCTGTTTAGTTTTATTTATATAAATTTCCATGATTCTGGTGAGCAATGAAGTAGTAGATTATGTCCACTAAACTAAAGAAGGCATCTAGGAGATTACCATCATCATCCAACACTGTTTGCATGGTTTTAGATCTTAGATTTAAGGGGTTGTTTGGCAGTTGCTGAATGGTTTGGTGTAAAATGATTAAAAGGCTTTTATGATGTAGTGCAAAATGAAATGCAACTGTTTGGTAATTGTTCAGGGTGTAATTAGGGATCTTAATGGCTAAGGAAGGTCTAGGATACAAAATGAATTTAGAGGGTTTTGGAACTGTTAAGAGGTAGACTTATTTTTTGCCAACCAGGATTCATCTCTTAGCGATTCAGAGGCTACCTCTTAATGGAACTGTTAAGAGGTAAACAAACAACCCCTTAGTGGGTGTTGAGTGTTACAAATGCTGATTATGGTAACCGTGGGTGTCAGCTTCCTTGTCTAATCCCATGGAGCCCTGACTAATTAAGTGAATGGTTGAAATAGTCTTACCTGTAAGCATCACCAATTGAATAACTAACTAATAAGAAGTTATTTTTTTGCATTTTTTCCCTTGCCGCATCGTTACCAACTCAACAAACAAGAACCTCTAAAACTTCACAATAATACTCGCTTCTTTTTGCCGGTGTCAATATGAATATATAAGTCAAAAGTATAATAAAAAGCTAATAAAATAATATTTAACATATTAATTGAGGTAAGAACGTAGATTTTTGTACAACATGTGCAAAGTCTGTTAAATACATCTGTATCTATAATGCCTAGACTATATATACATACATGCAGATGTGCTTTTTTTTTCATCTAAGGTCCTTCTCAATCTTGCTGGATGACATGTTATGTGCAGTTGCACTTTCCTCCACTCTTATCTTTTTTTTTTTCTTTTTTCTATTCCGATAACTATGAATGTACAAGTCCAACTTCCTCGATTGATCTTTATGGAATCCTGACTTTTTGTTTGCGTCTTAATAACCTCACTTAGTTCCAGGGACAGACCTATAGTGGATCACACGGTGGCATGGGCCACCGTATTATATCTTCGTCGAAGTTTAATTTTTTTTGGATTTGTTACTGATGCAACTGTATTATATTAGGGGTGCTCTTAAATAATTTTAAACTGAACTTATTACACAAATAAGGCAGCTGTCATAGTGGCTTTTTCTAATTTAATTAAGACTCCTTATAGAGATGGTCCTAGGTTTGATTCTATCTTGATGTAAGTAATTAATATTTTTTTGGTAGCAACTCGATATAACATTTAATAACATACTAAATTCTCAATTAATTGCGTACTTTAAAAAACATTTAATAAACACTCTATTAATTTCATATTTAATCGTTAATTTTTCAAAAGGTATTTTTAATTTGCTTTTAGTTATTAAAGATCATCAATATCAAATAATAAAACCGAAAAAAACTCTCGAAATAAAAAAAAACTAAAAAAATATCCCGAAATCGATAAAAAAAAGCTTAAAAATCCTCCTAAAAAAACTTTTGAAATCAACCAAAAAACCGAAAAAGTGCCTCGAAATCGATTAAAAAAACTTTAAAAGTCTCCCAAAACGGTAGAATTAGATTAAGAACACATCGATTTAAAAGTCTCCCAAAACGGTAGAATTAGATTAAGAACACATCGAAAGATACCGACCGTTAGTAAAAATGTAAAGACACGTCGATAAAAATCGTATTTTTTATAATTATTTTTTGGTATATATTGTTTGGTGTCACCGTATCAAAAAAATTCTGGGTCCGTCTCTGCTTAGTTCGGGTAGTGTTGGATATAATCTCCTTGACAAAAACCTTCAATTCTACAAACAAGTCCATCGGGAAACTCCTAGATATTGTTCTTTTTTTTTTATCTCAACGTATTTGATTTTTATTTAAATTTTACATTCATCATTTTATCCAAACAAAGAGAGGGTTTTTTTATTTCAATGAAAGAACTCTTTAGCTGTGATTAAACCTTCGCATTATCAAAGCTTGTCGCTTGTTCAATAAAACATGTACATAACAACGTTTTAGGTATTGTTTGACAAAAATAAGGTGACTTATATATAAGCTACCTTATTTTTTTAGGTACATGTTTGACAAACTAACTTATGACTTATAAGTTAACTTATAAGCTAACGTATTGATAAGTTAGTTGGGAGTGACTTATTAGTGACTTATTGAACTTTTTATCATTTTCTTCCAATTATACCCCTGATTAATATTAATTATTATTATTTTAAAGCTACTTTTTGGTCATTTTACATGTTTATAAGCTACTTTTTGCCAAACGTGACTTATTCATCAGCTACCTTATAAGTCATCAGCTACCTTATAAGTCATAAATTACCTTATCAGTCATAAGTTACCTTATCAACTACCTTTACCAAACATAGCCTTAATCTTTTTGCAGGCTTTGTTATACCTGTACTTAATGGCGGAGCTAGTAAGGAACCAAAGGGTGCACTAGCTCCCCTTGGATTTTTTTCTTTTAATTTTTTGATATAGTAATAAGCAATTTTTATAAAGTGGTAGATCAAGAGCTTAGAGTCTTAGACATTTAATTGGGTTAGGCTCCTTTTTAGTCTCATGCCTTAAGTGGCCAAACAGACAAACCTCATTGTCTCTCTCTTGATTAAAGGAATGGATGAACATAATAAAGACCAAGGATTTTATCTGGTACGAGCAATAATAAGGATGAGAGTCTTACTTGGTAAATGAGAATGACGACTCTTACCCCATAAGCGCGTACAACCTAAACTTTTGCACACGGTCCGTTTTTATGGACTACAATCTCACCTGATGAAGCCAGAGTATTGACTCTCATTAGTAAGTGCTTATCACATAAACTTTTGGGTAAACGGTCTTCTAAAAATGAACTACAAAATGATGATAACGATAATAATCCTATCTCCACCCTTGGCAACAATGATGACAATAGAGTAATAAGGAGATGGTGGGGCAAAGAAGGAACGGGTAGAGACAATTATTATCTAAGCTCAGTGCTCCCCCTATCTCAAAATCCTGGCTCTGCCCCTGCTGCATGTACCAATATTATTAGGCGACGAGATGAGTAATATTTAAAACAAAATATAAATATTCATACTCTAAATTATATAAAAAGTTTTAGAATGACAAATATCATTTAAATAGAATCATTCTTCTAACATTTTTCAAATGTCAAAATGAAACTTGCCAAATCGACAAAAGGGTAGAAAACCAAAAACATTATAATTTTTGGGGTTCTGTTTCATATGTTATATTGGAATACCCTCTGGCACAACCTTACATGCACATTTATCGCCTTATTATCAGTTACATGTTTAAACAAAGTAGCAAACTATTCATGATCACATCAGTCAGGGACGGGTCAAGAAATTTTTTGATACGGTGGCACCATACAGCATAGACAAAAAATAATTATCAAAAATACGGTTTTTATCTACGTGTTTTTATCTTTTTACTAATGGTCAACATCTTTCGATGTGTTTTTAACCTAATTCTACCGTTTCAGGGGATTTTTAATATATTTTGGTTGATTTCAATAGTTTTTATGTTTATTTTTAATAGAGTGTTTATTTGATGTTATTTAAGTACGAAATTAATAGAGTATTTAGTATGTTATTAAATGTTATATAGAGTTGTATGTAATTAAATGTTATATAGAGTTGCTACCTAAGTTTTTTAATTATTTGCATCAAGCTGGGATTGAACCTTAGACCATTTCTATAAGAAGTTTTAATTTAGTTGGGAAAAGCCACTGCATCCAGCTACCATATTTATGTTATTAGTTCAGTTTTAAATTATTTAAAAGCATCCCTGAAATAATACGGTTGTATCGCTAACAAATCCACAAATTTTATCCTTCGATAAAGATATAATACGGTGACCCATGTCACCGTGTAAACCATGATAGATCCGCCCTTAGACATCAGTTATTAATTTTGTTCAATTTCAATTAACATATATAAAGTTTCATCAATAATAGTCGAAACAACTAATAAATAAACTTATAATCATGAATTTACTAAAAAACTATACCAAGAAAATATGATTTATATTATTATGAACTTATAAAATAATAAGTACGATATGTATCTAAAAGAAAATATGAAAAGCGATTGTTAATGGTCTTCCTTTCACATTTGCCCTTTATGCAGACTCGATTGCAAATGCTCTCTTTTACTTTCTGCATAAACATGTAAGCTTTTTTAGCCTCCTCACGCTTTAAGTGGTTGTACTTCATGCAAAAAATGGTGCAATTCGCAGAGCCGTCCTTTCATAACGACTCAAAACCATCGTTCGTTCTACATAGTTCAATCATTATCATCTATCTATTAACAAATTATAAACCAATACCCAGTGATGGATGCAAGATTTTTACGTAGTGCGGTCACTTTTAAGGTAGAGTAAAGTCCGAAAGTCGTTTGAGGTGTTTTTAGTTTGATTACACTGTTTCGAGAGATTTTAAAAAAAATATTCGATTGATTTCAAGGGATATTTTTAGCGGGTGTCGATTTCGAAGGACTTTTTCAGTTTTTTAATTGATTTTAAAAGACTTCTTTGTTTTTTTTTTTAATTTCAAAAGACTTTTTTGGTTTTTTCTAGGATTGTGGGGTCTCTTAAATATTCAGAGGAGGGCTAGAAGTAAAAAAGTCGTAAATTTTTTGTTTTTAACGCTTGTAAACAAGTTTTTATTTTTTTTTATTTTAATGGGGTCTCATCCCCTGTATTTGCTACCTACATCCGCCCCTGTCAATACCCAACGTGTATTTCAGTTTTTCATTCGTGATTTAAATGTCATTGTTGGTCATTTTATAAATTTTTAACTAGTTGAACATTATTATTTTATCAACTAGCTTTTCTGTTACTAAGAGCATCTCCAACAGTTTCTCTAAAATAGAGAAGAACTCATTTTTCTTTTCTAAACTTCTCCAACAGCATCTCTATTTCATTCTCTAAAATAGAGATTTTTGGGAAAATCTTTAAATATAGAGATTTCTCTATATCTCTAAAAGAATGAGAGACAAATATTATTTTAATGATTTTACACAAAAAACAATCAATATAATTTTAGAGATTTTTTAAATAATAAATTTATTGAATATTTTAATAATATAAATTTTTAATAGATTCCCTAAAATAAAGAACCTGTTAGAGTTGGAATATAATATTTTTAGAGATTTTGATTTTATATTCTCTATTTTAAAGAAAATTTAGAAAAACATTTGAAGATGCTCTAACAAACTTATCAGTTATCAATTATCTTTTCAACTGGTTTACTATGCATAAACTTTACATACCGATATGAAAACGGGTCGAAATCGAAAGAAGAAAATAAAAAGTGTTAGAATAATAATAAAAAAGGATGTCACATGGGAAGGCCAAGATCTTCAAACCCTCAAGAGGAGGGTCACCATCAAAGCCATTCTGTGAAACACCAAAAACCGCGTTGATGCACGAAAGAAAACAATAATCATACTAATTAATTAATTAATTAATTAATTAAAAGTATTAATTTAAGTACCATAATTTTGTTCTTCTTAAAAAAAAGACAAAATCATTTCAAATGTTTGTTGTCAACATCATCTTTTGGCTCCTCGTATGCATAAAACCATATTCCAAACCATAATTAAGACTTAAAATTTTTATCCAGTATTTTTAAAGTTATTATTATAACGTACAACAATCAATCGATGTTAGATAATATACAGTTAAGATTATAGATAATATGTAATTTTACGTTTACTTCCATAAATCAATTTTAATCGTAGAAACTTGGTATCATCCTCTTACAATATGATAAGTTTGACAGTTAAGAAAAGTATATCAAAATTAAATGTTATCTTAATACCTTAACAACAATATACAAGTGTCAGATTTAGATTCAAAACATTCATGTTATCTTAAGTGGTTTTATTCTATTATTGTTTTTTTCATCATAAAAGTTAAAAATTGTGCTTATAGGTTATGATGACCAACTGTTTTAAAATAATTAGCAGTAATTACTGGATAACAGTTTGTTTAAGATAGTAGTATAATGTATAATGTATAATTTCCATGTTTTTTGGCAAATGGTTAGAAAAGTGTTGGTAAAAGATATCTGGTGTTGATATTGTTGTCTCCATGTTTGGTATGTTTGAGGTAATAGAATATGATTATGTCATTTTCATGATACAAAAGGATTGGGGTATCAAATTATTAAGTTAAAGTTCTTTGTGGACCAATACCCACCCTTTGCATTTTAGTGCCTAATAATGTAGTATCTTATATATTTTCAATTGAAATATCATCCAAGATTTTGATTTTAAAAAAGGAAATATATATATATATATATACATATACATATACATATACATATAGCGTTAGGTTCCGGTACGAGAAGGAGAGTTAAAGTAAGAAGAAATCTCCATCCTTTGATGCACATTATGATGAGATACACCGAGATGCACCGGTTCAACTCCCTTCTAAATTGTAATTCATGGGGTGAGTATAAGATTAAAAGTGATCAATAGTTCAAATCTCTTCTTACGCTTCTCACACTGACTCTTTTTCTCACACGATCCTTCACACACACACACACATACACACACACACATATATATATATATATACATACAGTAAAGTCACATACACTCCCGAACTTCGATAACTCTACTGCTAATCTGGATACCGGTAGGCCAATAAGAATATCATGTTATTTACAATAAACTTCAAGAATTGTTACATTATATTATACATATGTTTGTAATAAATTGTTTAAGTTTGGAAAGGTCAAGGACGATATTTTCTCACTGTATAAATGACGATATTGATAATCTATTTTATTTTGGCAAATATTAAAAATGATGTCAATTTGTTTTTAATTTGATCATAAAATTTATGAAATTAAGTCAAGGGTTACACAATTTTTAATAAGAATTGTTAAACGTTACACTATTTATTGACAATAAACTCATTAAACTTATATAGCAGTTTTTGTCATTTCATTAAATTCTTACGTTATAGTGTTAAAAAAATTGGTTTTATGGATGATATACACCTTACCATGTAGAAGGTACAAGACGTTGAAACATTGGGGTTGAGAATGGCCAGGACACATTCCAGTCCCAAGCTGCGTCGCACGGTGTTTCAATAAAAACAGACAATAAACTCATTAAACTTATATAGCAGTTTTTGTCATTTCATTAAATTCTTACGTTATAGTGTTAAAAAAATTGGTTTTATGGATGATATACACCTTACCATGTAGAAGGTACAAGATGTTGAAACATTGGGGTTGAGAATGGCCAGGACACATTCCAGTCCCAAGCTGCGTCGCACGGTGTTTCAATGAAAACACCACAAGGTCGCGCCAACCCTGTGCCACGTGGCACGCTATCCTAGTGAAGACGCCATGCCGGCCGCGCCATGTGTCAGGTGTCACATGTAGTCGTCATGTCACGATGCGCCATGGTTATGCCCTTATACCCAAACGCGAGCGACTTTTCGAGCGACCTATGTGTCCCCGAAAGTAGCCCAAGTTGTTTTGTCCGTTTAAAAGGCTTAAGCATTGGAATTTTTTAGTTGGCATATACATGATTCCTTCTCCATTGGTTTTCCTTTTCTTATTTAGTAAGTTTGTTATATAAAACTTCTGGTGGCTGATTCGTTGATTCAAAAATCTTGTAAACACGTTATAGTTTCTCCTGGTAGTAATAAATCAATCTCTCTCTTCCTGTGGATGTAAACTGTATTACGTTTACGGATCAATATAACTTATTGGACTACAATATACAATATTTATACCTTGTTAATCCACATTTGTTATATAGTGTCAGTTTGTACTATGATTTATTGATATCTGTTTGGGACCGTAAATCACATTGTTATTATACGATAATGAAATTGCGACCAACCCTATATATAGCTTAAACGTTATGTAGGTATACTGTATGCATACAATGGTGGAGCAATGCAATGCATACATTTTGTATATATATATATGAAAGTAGTTTCATTGTCAACATAAAGTTTATAAGTAAATTGTATCAGCCTCTTAAAATTAAGACAGAGCGATGGTAAGTAGTATTTACTTAAAAAACATTTTATAGCACTCAAGAAAAACAAAGAGAAGGGTACTTCAAATTCAATGTGAGAGAAAAGAAAGTTGACACAATTGGTGTAACGTCCGTAAATTTTTAGAAAACTCAAAATCAGAGTAAGAAACTCTTATTTAATGAATAAAGTGTTTATTATGTTTTAATTGGTAAATTAAGTTGGGAGAATTAATTTTTATGAGTAGAAATCGTTTCGTATTGGGGAGTTCGAACAATCTTATAAAAAAAGAACCTTAATGTGCCTTTTCAGCGTTTCCTGCGACCTCCCACGCGACCCTGGGTCACGCCAGGAGTCACGTAAGTCACTGTTTAGTTGCTCCCTCCCCGCGTGATAGTATAGTTTCGTCGTTGGGTGAACCTTAAGACTGATTTTCAGCTCCCATTTCCCCATTTCTCATTTATTACACATTTCCTTCCAAATCTTTACCCTAACACCGATTTTTTAGAGCATTAATCTTCCTCACCAACCTTATCTTCAAGACTCTTGGTGTTCTTCATCATCTCCTCCATTTCCTCAAGTTTTAGGGTTTTT
The DNA here is from genome assembly GCA_036898165.1 of Silybum marianum. Classification (NCBI taxonomy): domain Eukaryota; kingdom Viridiplantae; phylum Streptophyta; class Magnoliopsida; order Asterales; family Asteraceae; genus Silybum; species Silybum marianum. The sequence continues at coordinate 43,753,731 of CM072529.1, read as the reverse complement.
CTAGGGTTTCCTCAATTCTAGTATTGTGAGTTCATCCTACCCTTTTATAAAACTATATACATGTTAAAATAATGAATTTTACTTCTTACAACTTTATCTTTCAAGTATTTTTGCATTTGGTTGATTTTGACAAACTAGGTCAAACTTGAGAAATTTGGAGATTTTACTTATATTGTTAAAATGAGTATGAATCTCTATCTAAAAAAAATCTAATAGAAATATGCAGAAATATAAATATAGAAATACCATAACTAACAGAAATAACACGAATAAATAAATTCTATTTGACTCTGCCTCTTCAAGTAATGGTTTTAGACACTTGGTATGATATATTTCAAAGTATTATTAGTTTTAGAACTCAAACCCACTTTGACCTAATTTTGAGAAATTATCATTTGATGAGAAATGATATTTATACAAAGTGTTTGTGTTGGGAAATTATTAATATGTCTAAATTGATCTATTAAACTATATGGCTAGAATGTAATTGATCCATAGGCATATAAGTCTGTAATTATTTATGTGAAAGATTGTATTATCTCATTTGTAAATTGGAAATATGCATTGTGATAAATTGGGTAATTTCCGTACATTCTTTCACTAACTCGTAATACGCATCGTGATAAGTTGTGTAATTCTTGAGGCAAGAGCTTATATGCACAAATGACTATAATACTGACTTTGGTTGATGTCAATGTCTATCAGACCTTTATGTGACGCTCTATTAACATTGGTTTATCGCACACTTTTGTGTTTCGTCGCTACTAGTGGTAAATCGGGTCTCCCTCGTCATCTTCAGATGTTTTACACCTTTACAAGGGCAAGCGTGAGTTAAACTTTATAAATCAATTGTTTAAAGCTGTATTTTATATTTCAAAGTTTCATATCTTTAATCATTAACTGTTACTTTTTCTCAAATGACATGTATATTAGATGATCGTATTAGCGGGGTTCCCAAGGGTTACGTGGAGTGTTGTTGTCGGTTGAGACATCTTTTTGGGATTACACTTTCAAGTGTAAATGTTGGAGTTACTAGTTAGCTATTTTGAGGATATTAGCAACACTCAAACATAATCTATATTCGGATTGATGTAGATTAATAAGTTGTTGTCTTTAGTATCCATTCATAGATGTAAACTATATTATTTTTTCCCATTTATTGGGTGATCTTTATGACATTAAGCTTTATTCTGCAAGTTATTTTGGTTTATATTGTCTCCTATATATTTTTAGGGTGTTACAATTGGAGAGCATAAAATAAATAAACTTCAAATGATTTATGATTGAGACATAGTCCACATATCCTTCGAGACTCCACCTCTCAGTGAAATATACAGGATGTGTTTGGTATGATTTTTAAACTACATATAGTCATACACCATTATGCATTAAAACAATCGCATTTTAGACTAAAAGGTCACTTTGATTACAAACACTCCTTAAACACTCTATCTCACACATGCCATTGATTTGTATTAGAACCATCATCTTTTTTGGATTTAAAACAAACGGCTAAAGTTCCTATGAACATGATAAAGAAGCCATTTTATTTGACATTTAGGGTTGTTTTCTTTTCCTTTATTTCTCGATTTGATATGTGATTAATGTTTTCATGATCAAACAATACAAAAAGCACCGAAAAAAGACTATTTATTGTCTTTTAAACAAGCATATCCAACCTTGATCAAACGTGCATATGAAAAGGAAAGGAATAAAGAAGAGAAAACACTATTATAGTTCATGCTAAAGCAAAAGATGTTTAGAATAAATAGTCATAAGTTTCCATTGGATCGAACAAAATCTTAGACTTATATCTTTATTTTCTTTTGAATACCATTAAAAGTGTATAAAACAATGATTCCTCAACTATATGAAAAGAAAGAAACCAAATATTCCATAATAACGTTGAATGCAAGTTGGGATTTCTCCCACAATAATTATGAGTAGATTGCAAATACGTTTGAAGCATGATATCATAAATATAAACTCGATCGTGTTTTGATCCTTCTATTACAGGAGGCATTATCTCATGCACACAAATTTATCACACCCTTAGAATTAGGTTAGCCACCATATCAGTGATCGCGTACCACTTATGCTACAAAAGGTTAAGAGGTCTACTATCGTTTTAATAGAATACTTCATTGTTACATGTATTTTAAATCATACGAAGTAGTAAACGATGAGTCATGCTAAAGATATTTAGACAGTGCAAATAATTAGCACGTTAAGTTGCCTACTATATGTTGTTCTAATAGAGATTTGAATGAAACTTTTAAGTTTAGGACCAACAACTGTATATACAAAATGAAAATAACCATTTAATCATAATTTTTTTATATATATATATATATATATTAAGAAAGTTATAATAGTTAGTATGTTAGGATGTTCGTAACCGTCCTACGATATTTAACGAGACTTTTGAGTTTAAGATCAATTGTGCGTTCGATAAAAATGTTTTATAGTAAGTTGTTCGAATGAAGTTGAACAAAGGAATTAGTTCAATCCTTATAAAACATAGATTGAAATATAAAATTAGACAGAGAACCTTGTAGGGCTCAAGAAATAAATATTTCCATTATTTCTATTTTAAGATCCTTTTATCATACCAAAACACCATGAAATATTGTATTTAATTAAATATCATTTTATATTCAATATTTCACTTATAATGTCTTGGAAACTTTATAAGATCCGAATCTTATCCATCTTTAATTTATTATTAATTAATTAATTAATTAAACTTAACATAATATTCTTTTGGTCCTTAATGCTAGCTCATTATGATGTTGACGTATTTTAATTTTAATTCTTCTTAGGTAACTCAAAAATATTTGTTATTGGTTTTGTATTCAAATAAATAAAGTATTTTATTTTTGAGCAAGAGGTTATTTACCAAACGTTTATTCGGGTAAACATTTATCAAATCATATTATCTTTAGAATAAATATGACAAATACCAAAAATCTTACCCAGTAAGAGTGAAGACAAGGGAGACAAGGACCACGAATCTTATCTGGTAAGTGAGGGCGATAATTCTTATCACAATTAATGCTTGCCGGATAATTATTGCATACGAGGCAGTTTATGTTTACTTTTCGTTTCAGAAATACGCCAAAAGGTTTACATTGTAAATGAGTATATCCGAAATAAATATATGTTAATTACATTACATTCTATTAATACATAAAAAATCATATTATATAACGTACAATACAATGGTTCTTAAATATGTTAGTTATCTATAGAAAGTCCAAGGATACATTTTGATGTTTTATAATAGGAAAAAGTTTAAAAAACCACAACAAACTATTTTATTTTGAATGGTTAAGATCATCTCCAACCCACCTTTAAAAATATAAAAATAGAGGTATTTTCTTCTCCAACCCAACACTATGACACAAAAATAAATGGAGGGGCAACTTGTTGGCCTCTATATTTAGTGGTGAATAAAGTATCCTTTTAAAAAATTATATTAATATTTTATTCAACTTTTTTTAGTCTTATTTATAGATTAATAGGTTAATGCATTAAAAAAATAAATACATATATTATTTTAAGATTATTATAATATTAAAGATGTTTTTACTGTTGGTTTTTTAGTGTGTGGTTGGAGTTGGATTTTTTAATGTTACATTTTTAGTGTTTATAGTGTTTTTGATGGTCATTTTTTAGTGTTTGGGTTGGAGATGCCCTAAGTCTCTAAATTATTTTTTTGAATAAAAAATTAATTAAACTTTGTAATTTTGATTGATTACGTCTTTAAACTACTGATTTGAATGAAAAAACCATTAAAATTCATTATTTTGAATGATTAAGTTCCTAAACATTTTTTTTTTGATAAATAAACCATCTTGAAAAAAGATTTAGGAACTTAATAATGCAAAATAAGAAAGTTTAATGGTTTTTTCATTCAAAAGAAGAATGTTTAATGGTTTTTTCATACAAATGAATAGTTTAGAGACTTAGGCTATGTTTGGCAAACTAGCTGATAAGCTAGCGTATGACTTATAAGGTAGCTGATGACTTATAAAAATTTATGATAATGTGATGAATAAGTTATGTTTGGCAAAAACTAGCTTATGAGCATGTGAAATGACCAAAAAACGCATGTTGAAAATAAATAAATAATATTAGTTAGGGGTATAATTAAAAAAAGTGTCAAAAAGCTCCTCATAAGTTACTCCAAGTAGCTTATCGATAAGGTAACTTATAAGCTGACTTATAAGCTAGCTTATGTGCATCCAAACGATTACTCAGAAAATAAGCTAGCTTATAAGTCAGCTTATAAGGTAACTTATTTTTGCCAAACAATATCTTAATCATTTAAAATAAGAAACTTTAATAATTTTTTCATTAAAAAAAATAGCTTAAAAACTTAACCATTCAAATTAAGAGAGTTTGTTGATTTTTTCCCTTTAAAATACTATTCATGTTAATTGAATTTATATAATAAATATTGACAATTTTAACAACCGTTTCCCGTAAATTGAAAGAAAAAAATGGGGATTTTGTGGCTTAATTACTAATTTAGAAAAGAAAATAATATTAAGAAGGGACCCATATTCACCCGTGAGATGTGATGGGACCCACAGAGAACGCGTGGAGCAGTCAAATTTGCGTTATTGCTTTCCCTTCAGATGTAGGCTTGTGTTCTCCCAAAGGGGTTTTGTGGGCCCCACCATCATTTACCTTTTTCTTTTTTATTATTATTATTTCCCTCCAAACCTTTTTTTTACCATTTAATATTTCCCTCCAAATATAGTTTAGAGTAAACTACAAACTTAGTCCCTGTGTTTTGTCAGTATTTCTATTTTCCTCCATAGAGTCTACTTATTTCAAATTTCCCAATGTGGTATGCAGTTTTACTCAATTTAGGTCCTTCCCACTAATATCATTAAAATCCCCTTAAGGCGTTTGGTACGGTGAACAGGATGGAACAGAACAGAACAGAACAAGCTTGTCTCATGTTTGGTGTGATAAAATGTTGGACTAAGTGGAACACATGTGGAATAAGGTTGTTCTATCTACCCCCTAGCACTAAGTGGAGCAAGGACTAAATGACCATTTTACACTCTAACCTAACACACACACACACTTTCTCTCCCTCCTCTCTCTCTCTCTCTCATCTCTGTCTCTCTCTCCTCCCCCTCTCTCTCCTGTCTCTCTCTCTCCTGTCTCTCTCTCTCCTATCTCTCTCTCCCCTTCTCTCCTCCCTCTCTCTCTATCTCCTCTCTCTCTCTCTCCTCCCTCTCTCTCGTCTCTCTCTCCCCTTCTCTCTTTCCTCTCTCTCTCTCTCTCTCTCTCTCGTCCCTCTCTCTCTCTCTCTCTCTCTCTCTCTCTCGTCCCCTTCTCTCTTTTTTATATCATTTTCTTTTCTCTTAACGAATTTGGTTCACGTGGTTTTCATTTATCTCGATTTTGCACCTTACAGTTTTTTATTCCAAATTTATGGTTGTAGTATGCAATTTTGCTCGATTTTAGTCCCTCCACTAACACCATTAAAAAAATCCGTTAAGAGAAGCATTTGGTTCTTTTTGTTTCCCTCTCGTTTTCTTTATAAGAAATAAATAAACAATGTATATCATACATACATATAGCACACATATATACACACATCTAAAAACACAAAGAGATTGAGAAAGAGATGCAACAATCACAAAACAAAGGCAGAGAGAAATAACATGCCCCTTCTCTGATTATCTTCTCCGACGTCCGCTTCTCCAATCTTTTTCTCCTATGTTTTCCATTCTTTCAGTAGCCAAATCCAAAGAAAGGTAAAGAGAACCCCCGACAACAAAAGGAAGCCCCCCTCACCAGCAACCTTCCCTAGGGCCACTCCTCCTCAACATTCAACACCATTTCTTCTTATCGAAATACAACAACACAATACATATAAAAAGGAATCATATTATATATGTATAAACATGATTTGGTGGAATGAGATGTTATGTTGTTGTTTCTAGGGCTTCAATCACGATATTACCACAAGAACATCATTGATTGATACAAAATGGCAATGTTTAGAAAATAAAAAGATTATGAAAGCTAGAAACAAAACCTAATACTTGATTTCTTTATGGGTTCAAATCTTTCATTTGACCATCTTTGTCGTTCTAATTCTATATGTGACACTAACATTAGCCCTAAACGTCTAAAATTGAGTGTCCAAAAACACTAAATATGTAATCAATAAATTTTGGGTAAAAGGAAAAAAGATGAACACAATATATATATATAATATTTTTTTTTAAAAGAATACATGAGAAAATAGAAAAACGTCAAAATACCACCATCACTTAACGGATTTTAAATTGGTGTTACTGGAAGGAACCAAAACCATAGCAAAATGCATACCACAATAACAAATATGGAATAAAAACACCACAAGGACCAAAACTAAGAAAAATGACAACTAATGGAACCAAATCTGTAAATTGTCCATGTGGGTTTAATTTTCTCTTAATATAGTCAGTTATTTACTAAAAAAATTCATTTCTCTTTGCATGTTGCTTTGGATATTGTCGATGTGTTTAACGTCCGTTAAATGAGGATCGTTAAGTCAGTCAACAGGCTAAGCATATTAGCATATTTCATTCTTTTTCTCCTAATTTTTATTAATTACTTTTACTGTACAAGCGTGCAAAGCATACATAACAAATACATAAAATATTTATAAAAAAACAAAAACTCACCCTTCTTCCTTGACCCCTCAATACACCACATGACCTCAACCCCTCCCCAACGTAACCTCTTCCAATGTTCCCTTTCTCATCAACACAACATATGAATTTTTGATATTTGATACGTCTGAATTCTGATTATGTTTGGTATTACACTACAAAACTGAACTACAATATCTTTAATCGTCATCTTACATTTCATTATGTTTCGAGTTTCTTGTTATTAATTTCAGGTTAAGGCTACAAATGTACGAAACCATCTCAAATCTCTCTCTCTCTCTCTCTCTCTCTCGGTTTTATGGTTCTTCCTCTGCTTGATTTCTTATTTGATTTAGTTTCAATACGAGACTACTGTAGGGTCACCGATAATTTATTGAGGACTCTTCAAACAATCCTTGATTAAATTATATTCTATATCTTGGGTTCTTGTAAAATTTTGGTTATACTTAACAAGTTCAGGGAGTCGAAGACTAACTGATTCCAAAAGAACATGTCTACCGATGTGGAACTGAAGACATGACCTTCGATTTTGCCAGACTCAAAAGCCGTCGATTTATGGTCATCGATACCTGCCGATTTATACTCCCAAGAAATCGGCAGGTATCTTTGAAGATCCTCTTCTCAATACTTTATCTGTCAAAATCTTTTCAGCCTAGTATTGATAAAGACATTCCCTAAAGCACCTGAAAGGTATGTTTGTCCTTATCTGAAGGTTGATATGACAAGAGGAGAAATCAAAGAAAAGAGTGTCAATGGCCTATCATTTTCATGTGTACGATGGAAAAGACTTCTCTTTTCGTTCAAAGTCAACTCTACTATCTTATGATATCTTGACAAGTGTCCTCATGCATTTAATACACAAGGGACTATAAAAGGAGAAGAAAACCTCATTTGCAAGGTTACGCTTTTAGCAAGAGATTCTAAGTGCAAGCTAAAATCGGCAGCTTTCAACCAGTAGCATAACATGTTTGTGATTTAAGTTGTGTTCTTGTTTACTAAGTGTTAGATGCTAGAATAGATTTAATCTGTTCTTTTCTGCAATAATCTTGTTTTCTAAGTGTAGTTCTTTGATATTCATATCAATAAGAAATTTAAAAAGTTGAAAATATTGTGACTAATTGTATTCAACCCCCTTCTACAATTACTTGTGTGTTTGTAATTCCTAAAAAGGACTAACAACTACAAAACCCAACTAAAGTATTTTCGTTTTGACATTTTGATTCTTATCAGTCTTATGTATTTGATCAATTTCTTCTGTTTCATGGCCCTAGATCGGAAAAGAAGCATGTTGGTGGTGGTCGATGGTCTTCAAAAGCAGAGACATAAAGGTGTAGTGGTGGGTTGATGGGTTGAGGAAGGAGCAAGGTGGTCTTTTTTTCTTGTAATACTTTATGTATTTATACATATGCTTTATACAATTGTACGATAAAACATAGGTAAAAGAGTAAAATAGCTTCACGTGCTCAACATGTGGGGTGACTTAACAATCCTCATTTAAGAAATGTTAGATTCAACGACCATACCCAAAGTAAAATGCAAATATAAATAATTTTTTTTATGATAAACAAATTGTAGGGATTAAATCCAGATGAAATGAAAATCACAATGACTATTTATGTAACTTACTCTAATGTTTTCGATTGTTTTAAAAACCATACAAGAAACCTTTTATATATGAATTTAAAACGAGAATAATTTTCAACAAGAAAGAAATGGGCGGATGTAACGTGTCACCGACGATGATGTAAAGTTTAAATATACATGTATTTGAGTGACAAAAGACGACTTTGTCCATTACTCCCCCGACCGTAACAATTGATTGAAAGAAAACATAATCTTTGGAACCTTTAATAATTTTGTTGGGTCACCGATGATTTGGTGATGAACCACCTTCCTTTGTATGAATGATCTTTTACAGGTTCTTTTGATGGTCTGAAATATGCTTCAAGTATTGAAGAGTCAAAGACTATTCAATCAAGGGTTGTACATCAAAAAGTGGAATTTTGGATGTATCAACCAACTTCAATATTCAGATCATTTTGCCAAGTCAAGATTGGGTCACCAATATAGTGGGTCACCGATGGTACACTCAAAAGTCATCAAAAGTACTAAGGACATCAAATAAGATGAGGTCATCAAGTTTGATGTCATGGTCACCGACACTATAATCTTGGTCACCGAAATTGCAGGTATATTTTCTAAGGCTGTGATATCAAGTCACAAGTTCAAGGGTGTACACTTTTGGCATTTAGTGAAAGATGAAGTCTATCAAGCAAAGTGTACATTTATCAATTCCAGCCTTACAAGGTATCCACCGATGTGATACATAGTGTGATGTATCACTTAGCAATTTCAAAGAGATAAGTTCTTGACTCACATCAATTGCAAGACACGTGAGCCAGCAAGAACTTGGGCATCAAGCCTTAAATAAAGACATTCTCTTTTATTCTTATAAAAGGAATATTTGTCTTTTAGCTAAAAGGTTTGATAGGACTTCATAGAGCATGAAGAAAAAAAGATAAAGTTATCTGACATTACGTTCTACAAGGAATGGTTCATCCATTATTCTAGTACAAAGGAAGTGGTCTCTTCCTTTGTCCAGCAGATAATCTTCCAGCTAATGAAACCTTGACAGCTGTCCACTTGCATCCCATGCATGGGCACTATAAAAGAAGATGAAGTCCTTCCCAGAAATCTCACGCTTTCAACAAATCTTCAAAGAGATTATTTGTTTGACTGTGGCAAAGCTGTGTGCTATAACAGTATTGTTTTAACTTCCGTAGTGTATAAGTTAATTCGTTATACGTGTGTTTAGTTTGATAGAATAGTGTGCCTGTTCTTTTCCGCATCAAACTACCTGTGTGTAAATTTTTAATATTTATATTAAAAAATTTAAAAAGAGTATATTCTGTGTGTTTTATATTCAACCCCCCTTCTACAAAACCCCCTCTTAGTTAACCATCTCTCTTTGGGGACTAACAAGTGGTATCAGAGCAGTTGGTTTAGTTCAATAAACCAGATCTGTGATGGCTACTACCTCAAATGTTGATGGTACCTTGCAGACCTCTTCCAGTAATACATATGATTTAGGATCTTTGGCTAAACCTCCAAGGTTCAACCCAAATAACTTTGGGTTATGGAAAAATCGCATGTTATTATTCTTAGAAGGGATCGATTGCAGGTATCCCAACATTCTCAGTGAGGGACCTATTGTTCCTAAAATATGGGTTCGCTTTGGCCCTCAAAAGGACGCTGAAGGAAAGGACATAGAGTCAGATGATGAAAGAAGTGAGAAAACTGGTAGATATATCATCAAACCTTCTAACAAATTTAGTGAAGATGATAAACGCCTAGTTGCTTTAGACACTAAAGTCAAATCGCTCTTCTTGTATCCCTTACGATGAAGTGTATCACTCTCTTCTTAACCTTCCTTGCTAAAGAAATGTGGGATACTTTGAGTGTCTTATATGAAGGCACCAAAGAAGTAAAGAAATCTAACGGGATACTGTCTTGTTAGAAAGTATGAACTCTTCTCCCATGAAAAAGGAGAATCTCTTTCTACCTACTTTAATCGCTTTAACTGTCTTCTCAATGATCTCAAAGTTCTTGGACGAGTTTATGATAATGAAGAAGTTCTCTGCAAGTTCATGGATTGTCTTCCAGATTTCTGGGAAAATATCTGTACTTGCATCAAGCAAACCAAGGACTTAGAAATAATGTCTTTAACTGCTCTCTATGGAACTCTTCTTCACTATGAACAAACTAAGAACCAGAGAAAATCTCTTATAAAGGATATCAAATCCTCTTCTATTGCTTTGATAGGTGATTCAAAATCTTCTTCTTGTATTCCTAGAATCACCTATCCTCTTCTGATTCTGAAAAAGATATTAAGGAAGACTCTTCTCATCTGTCAGATGCATACTATAGTGCTGCTGATGATGAAGGAGAAGAATCAGCCATTGACATACTTTCTGATAGTATGGCAATGCTTAAGAAACCTTAAGAATAAAAGATTTTCTTCAAACCGCTCTAAATTTAATAGAAAACCTTTTTCTCAAAAATCCTCTTCTGATAAAGCAAATGAAGAATGCTTCAATTGTGGAAAGAAAGGTCATTTTGCTTCTGAATGCAGATCAAAACCTTCCTCTTCTGTCAAACCTTCTTCTTCTTATGGCCATGACTTCTCAAAATCAGCTTCTAGAAAGCATGAAGAGAGAAATAGCCAATCCTCTAAAGAAAATTCTGAACCAAAAAAAACCTCCAGGTATAAGAAGTACAAAGCCAAATACAAGAGAGAAAACGAGAGAAACCAAAGTAAAAATAAAACTTTGGTTGCTGAGGCTCATTGCTGGGAGGATGAGCAAACCTCTAAGAGTGAGAGTGAGTATGTCACTAAATGCCTCATGGCCAAAATCGATGAGCTAGAAGACATGGAGAAGTCACTCTACACTACCCTTGTATCTGCTGAGGGATCCACTTCCGGAACAAAACCTCAGGTACATCCTTTTACCTTTCTCTCTGATGATCAAAAGGCTGATGCCTTTGACTCTTTAACTGTTGACTTCTGTGACTTAAAGATTCAAAAGAAAAAGGCCGATATGCACATAAAATGTCTAAATGATCAACTTCTCTCTTGCTTTTCAAAACTAAAAGATTTTGATAAAATGAAAGCTGATCTGGAAAACCTACGGTACTTAAACGACAGTCTTTCTGAGGAAAAATCAAAAATCTCTTCCACTCTTGAAAAGGAACAAGAGGTTATGTCTAAATGGACTAAATCCTCTAAGAATCTTGAAAGGATCCTTCAAGATCAAATCACTAGCAAGGATAAGTCTGGCCTTGGTTATGGAAAAGATGTTCCTCAATCTTTTGACCTTCCACTTCCTTCTTCTGAGTGTCAAGGTTTTCCTGCTGGTTTCCTTTTCGATGACGATGATGACCTCTTCGGTTACTCATCTGAGGATTCTACCTCTGTTCACTCTATAGATCTACTTGACATGCTCAAAGTAGAATCTGGCTCTATGAAGTTTGGAGTCTTTGTTAAAGCTAAAGAAATCTCTTCTGAGTCTTCAAAAGTTTCAACTCTTCCAAGCTCTTCTTCTTCTCCCAAACCTATCCAAAGACTTTTAAACTCCTTAAGTCTGCATGAGTCAAGGTACTCCCAGGAGCAACCATCTGGTGTTGCTGAGTATCCCTCTCCAAAAAGATTTTCTCCTCAAAAGAAAAATTTTGCTAAATCAAAATTTTCATCTAAAAGGAAATCTCAAATAGTTACTGATTTCATTCCTCGTTCAGTGAACTTGAAGAAATCAAGAAATCCTGGTAAAGGTATCCTTGGACCAAGACCAGGTGTTGGACACCCCTCTTCTTCTCAGTCGTCAACCTCTGTCCAAAGTTTTGATGATAGGGATTTTAAAAAGGCCTTTTCTTTAAATAAATGCTATAATTGTGGCAACACTCTTCATCTTGCTAAAAATTGCCCAAAAGATTTGGTGATGAACCACCTTCCTTTGTATGAATGATCTTTTACAGGTTCTTTTGAAGGTCTGAAATATGCTTCAAGTATTGAAGAGTCAAAGACTATTCAATCAAGGGTTGTACATCAAAAAGTGGAATTTTGGATGTATCAACCAACTTCAATATTCAGATCATTTTGCCAAGTCAAGATTGGGTCACCAATATAGTGGGTCACCGATGGTACACTCAAAAGTCATCAAAAGTACTAAGGACATCAAATAAGATGAGGTCATCAAGTTTGATGTCATGGTCACCGACACTATAATCTTGGTCACCGAAATTGCAGGTATATTTTCTAAGGCTGTGATATCAAGTCACAAGTTCAAGGGTGTACACTTTTGGCATTTAGTGAAAGATGAAGTCTATCAAGCAAAGTGTACATTTATCAATTCCAACCTTACAAGGTATCCACCGATGTGATACATAGTGTGATGTATCACTTAGCAATTTCAAAGAGATAAGTTCTTGACTCACATCAATTGCAAGACACGTGAGCCAGCAAGAACTTGGGCATCAAGCCTTAAATAAAGACATTCTCTTTTATTCTTATAAAAGGAATATTTGTCTTTTAGCTAAAAGGTTTGATGGGATTTCATAGAGCATGAAGAAAAAAAGATAAAGTTATCTGACATTACGTGCTACAAGGAATGGTTCATCCATTATTCTAGTACAAAGGAAGTGGTCTCTTCCTTTGTCCAGCAGATAATCTTCCAGCTAATGAAACCTTGACAGCTGTCCACTTGCATCCCATGCATGGGCACTATAAAAGGAGATGAAGTCCTTCCCAGAAATCTCACGCTTTCAACAAATCTTCAAAGAGATTATTTATTTGGTACCGTGGCAAAATTTGTGTGCTATAACGATATTGTTTTAACTTCCTTAGTGTATAAGTTAATTACTGTTATCTGTGTGTTTAGTTTGATAAAATAGTGTGCCTGTTCTTTTCCGCATCAAACTACCTGTGTGTAAATTTTTAATATTTATATTAAAAAATTTAAAAAGAGTATATTCTGTGTGTTTTATATTCAACCCCCCCTTTTACAAAACCCCCTCTTAGTTAGCCATCTCTCTTTGGGGACTAACAAATTTAAATTCAAAAGATGAACATTTAAAAATAAAACATTTTGGTTTTACTATCCATATTCATCTGTTTAATATGTTAATGCTAGAAATTAAATAATATACCACAATGTTTTGGAGTTAAGGGAATTTTTGTCTTTTTAATATAAACTTTCAAAAAACTATTGGTTACTTTTTCGGAAATCGTGTTTCAAGATAAAAACATTAATATCACGTTCTATCTTAAAGAAAATAACAAATAGGGTGGCTCTGGAACTGAATCATTTTCTTGTATCTGAGAAGACTTTCCAGATTAATAGTCTAAATAAGGAAAATGGACTGTCTCAAATGCTTTGAACTTTAAGGCAATTCTTAAATACTTTGAGCTATGTTCTGGCCTAAAAAAATGTTGACAAAAGTAAATTATTTGGTGTTAGAGTATCCCATTGTTGTGATAGATAGCTTGGCGATGACATCTTATTTGCGTTATGGTGTTAAAGTTTTACACTTTCTTACATCAAGCTCTATTCGAGTTGATATGAGCAAGGCGGAAAACTGTGATTAACTGAAAATTGGAAAAGGAGATTGATATCATCTCCAGGTCGGATTACTTTGGTGAAATCATTTTTGGGAAGTTTATCACTTTATTACTTTTCTTTATCTTGTGCACCTATTTGTATGTTGAATCTAACTAAAGGAGTGAGGAAGAATTTCTTTTGGGGAAAGGAGATGGGTCAGTTTCTAACTTAACTTGGGTGAAATGGGTTGATGTTCTTAAGAGTATGAGTGGAAATGGCGTAAAATATCAACAGCCTTAAAGACCAATATATAAGTCTTCTAGCTAAATGGTGATGGCTTTTTTTCGGGGAGGAAAAAGTTGAAAATCTAGGTATCGTTATTTCAATCACTTGAATAATTCTTGGATCCTGTATCAATTGCACTTTCCAAATTGTATATTCCGACCTTTTAATGCCTTAGATTTCACAAAATCAATATTGAGATAATACAAGAATCACTCTCATCTTTAAGGCATAAAAACTTCAGTATTTTTCACACCCTAGATAAACGTTCTATATATTTCTCATAAAGATCGATAGTTATTTTATTGTTAGGCTGCCAATATATAATTGCCCAACAATCACAACGCTCTTGGATATGTTAGAAATGAATCATAAACACGCTCAGAGTCTTTAACTCAAAAGACAACTCAAAGATTGAGTCATAAACCAACTCAGAAGCTCCGAGTCAGAAGCCTTCACAATCAGAAGGTTCTGATTTAACTCGGAAGTTTCTGATTCCATACTTAGTCTCCAAAACATTAAATTTCTAACCTTTTGAATTTCACTCAAAATGTTCAATTCTAACCTTCTAAATTTCACTATCAGGGTGCTCTCCTAGGACCCCCACCTTATAGGGATCTAAGATGATAGAGGAGACATTTGTGAGTTTGCAATCCCCACCTCCCAACTTATGTTATATTTATTTTGTCACCTAGTCGATCTCTTGTAAATCACAATTACCTTAGGATGCTTAATGACACTAAAATCACCAACAAAAAACTCCTTTTGGGGCCCGAATAATTAGAAGTTTATATGAGAGGGGTGGTTTATTTTTTCCGGAGCTAGATTACTAAATATGGATCGAGTTAGGTGGAATTTTAAAGCGAATAGTGACTGAAATGATTCTTCTGTTGGGAAATTTTTCGGGGATGGGAAAGTTACGTATTTTTGGTTTGACAAATGGGTGGGTAATTCAGGTTTTCTATTTTATTAGTTTGATATGCAACCTTGATATCAAATTTTGCGATCGTGGCTCTTGGACTAACAAGCTGTAGGTGTGGAACTGGACATGGGTTCGTCTTCCTAGGTGGAAAGTTTCAAGTGATATTATTGACTTAATCTCTTTGTTGTAGAATGTATATTCTAAAGTTTTCAGTAGGGATTTCATACGTTGGTTCCTTACAATGATTGGATCTTTTGCTACTTTATCTTTTCGCCATATGGTGGGCAAATTCTTTCTGAAATCTGCTCCTGATGATAAACCCACGTTGTGGAACATACTAGTTCATAAGGAAATGAACATTTCATTTGGAGGGCATTTCGTAACAGACTACCAGTTCTTAACGAGCTCAACAAAAGAGGAATTAATCTCGATGCAATGCTTTGTCCATTTTATAGGGATCATGTCGAATCGATAGATCATCGTCTATTGGTTTCAAGGTCGCCTCGCTTTATGGAATGGCATCTTAAAGGTGGAATATCAACTTCGTTCTACCTTCTTCCTCTCCGAGTTATTTGTCTACGATGGTGGGAGGCAAATTGTGGGATTGTTGAAGGGTGTGTGGCATATAATTTTTTTTATTACGACTTACATTATTTCAAGATTCATGAATGCTTGTATATTCAAGGGGGTAAATTCTTGTGGTCCGTGAGATCCGGTTTCACTTTTTCTATTGGACTGCTTCTGGGCTTAAAGATGCTCTTTTTTTCCGAAGACGGTGTTGTTTGGGTTCTGTAACGACCCGGATTCTAAAATAACGGTAAACCATGACATTGCTCTAAAAATAGCAATTACATAACCAATTGGTCCCAAAGTAAACTTAATCTCAAATGTTTGCAGCGGAAATTAAAACTAGCTACTGAGATTAGTACAATCAACTACTAACTAGGCTACTATTTAAACGCATAGCACCTCACTTCTATCACCCGGGCTCACAACTTCCCCTTGTCCTTACCAGAACATTCTATCATGTGCTTCTCTGAAAAAGGTTTTCAGGTTTATAAAAGAGAGGATTAGACCATAAGGTCTAGTGAATTCCCAAACAACAGTTAACATGCATGACAGTTATAAGAGAAAACGGTTAGTCATGAATATTAACTCACACTTAAATCACAGTTTTATGTACCTGTTGCAACGGTAAAATATTTAATGTCACACACACCGTGACTAGCATGATCACACACACCGTGATCCTTACAATGGACACACACCGTCCAATTTGAATGATTTAAAACATTTCAATATAAATCATTCGTTTATAAGAGTTTAGCACACGAAGGGAACTCACCTGAATTACCAAGCCTCTTAGCTCACTTTCCAACTACGATCTCACCAACCGAACACCTGATTTAGATCAATAAACTACGAGTTAATGACCCAATTATACTTCCACACATCCTACCTATAAACCCTCTAGGCTAGGACACCATTTAACACCCCCAGATAGCCTTTAAGCAAAAACTCACAATTGCTGAAACAGTGAGTTATGCGGCTTGCCGCGCGACCTGAAGCCGCGGGACTCACCGTTTGTCCTGCACTTTCCTGCACGAACCAAGAAACCCCAAAACAAAAATCTTACCAATTTTCACCCACGAAACTGATTTGAAACTTACCCAAACTCATATCAAAACCATTCCCTACAACAAATAACCCATCAAATCCAATCCATCCATTGATTTCATGGCATTGCATCTCTATAGATGAACTCAAGATCATCCATGGTGGTTTTTATTGATTTCAATCCCTTAGACTGAAATATGAACCCCAAATACTTGAAGAACACTTCAATACCCAATCTAACAACCCAACAAATACTGATTTGAGGGTACCATCAACTAATCCACACCCAAGACTTCAATCAACCAAACAACTCAACAAGAATAGAAGATGAAGGAGATGAACATTCATACCTGAAATTGTTTTGTTGATTCATTGCTCCTTCAAGATTTCTCACTCTTCTCTCCCAAAATCGCACACACTAGGTGCACACACACAAACCACCGGCCGTTTTCACTCAAATGAGAGGGTTTCCAAACCCTTATTAGTCATCTTTTTCATATTTACCACTTCAGTCCCTACTGTTTAGGAAATTAGACACCATCCACCTTATTTGCACAATTCTCTACAAAATAAGATTTCGGGTTATTACAGCTTCCTTTCTTTTGTTGCTTCTAGAGGTTCTGTTGTTGTTTCGTTTTTTGGCCACTGGGTTTTCTTTGGTGCTTATTTCTTGCTGGGATTTGCTTGTTTTCCTTTTTAGTATTTGTTTCTTGCCGCTTTCTTTAACAAGACCATTTTTTCCGCTTTTTTTAATGTTATATTACCTATTAAAAATAGTCAAAATTGGGTTTTCGTCTAAAACTATATTTAAGTCTTTTTGACATGTAAGAGGTTTTTTCTAATAAACTATGACCGGAATAAGATGGTTGAAGTTGATTGTAGATACAAGATGACTTATCAACTATTTCCAATTAATTTTAAAAATAAAAAACATACTTTAATTACTAACCCAATAAACCATTAAGTTAATTATAAGGTTGTTACCCAACGCTTATCGATTGAGCACTTACCGATAATAGTCACCACTCTTGCTTGCCTTATCGGATAAAGACGGATTATATTGTGAAACGTTGAGTAAATGTTTTCTTCTTTATTACAGGGTAAGATTCTAGATTTTTGCTATTCTCAGATAAATAACATCTAATAAGAACGTATATGTTAAAACAAACAAACTAGTCATAAGTTATATAGTGATTGTTGTTTTAATAGAAGTTAAAGGTTTAAAAATAACTTAATAAACCATGATCATATGACTTCATAAATCATATATTTTCACCCAGAGGCGGAACACAATAGGGACCTAGGGTCATGGCCCCTGCGCTTTATCCCTTAAATACTAGATATTAGAAATATTATCAATGAATTGCGATTAGCTCATGTGGTTATGTATATATGGCCCCTGTATATATGGTGACACATTAGTGATTAGGTTGAAAAAAAATTATTATATATTTTTAAAATGTATTTGTTAGGTTCGGCCCCCTTAATTAAAAGACTTGTGTTCCGCCCCTGTTTTCACCTCTAAATTACTCATTTTGTAATATAATTCATATAAAAAGTAAATTTCAAGTCCATTCCAATTTCCTTTTATGGGGTCAAAAAGGAAAAAAAAAATATTATACCTCTTAGGGTAAAAAGTTCATGGACCCATCTGCCCCTGCTTATTTAACAAAAAATTATGGGTAACGTATAAAATCATCAACCATTTTATTAACATGTCATGTTATATAATATTAACAATTTATATTTCCTTTTCCTCATAAATCAATTTCTAATACCCATAAAGGTTTATTTACTAGGCTTCGTTTATTTTTACTTTTCTTACTTTCAAAAATAATTATTTCATTTTATAAATAACTCTTCTTGATAGTTTATGAATATAAATTCATTGTGAAAGAATATGTTTATTCAATTAAAAATCGTGTTCTTTTATAATATAATTAATGTTTGTGGAATAAAAATGTAAATAAAAATCTTAAATCAATGTAATATCATTCGGGGAATTCTATCTTTATCGGTAAAATTTTCGATAAAACACTTTAACAAATTCGAAAAATAACTAAATTTGTAATGAAATAAAATAGGTAAGAATATATAATTGTTTTTTGAGGTTTAAAAGAAAATGCGATGGTTATTTTAGTACAAAAATGTTAAATACCAAAATACATTATTTATAGGAAATATATTTAAATACATACACTTTGTTTTTTCATAATCTTATTTTCTTTATTAAGAAATTATAACAAAAATTATACTCATTAAGTTTCATTTGTGTATGAGGCCATGTTTTGCAACCATGAAGCTCTTAACGTTTCAAAGCTATATCTAGAACCCTTTGACATCTTAATCTCTTTTTGTTTTTTTTCTTTGTTTTTCTTTTCAACAATTTGAATTTATTTATTAAATAAAATCCACATGTGAAGAGATGTACACATGTATTATTATATGTTTTACAGTTATAATCGAAGGTCCTGATTTTAAATATATTTTCTAATAATTATCAACAAAAGTTTTTTGTTGTTTTAATTGATCTAAGGTTTATTTTAATGAGCTTGCAGTTTTGGAATTATAGTTTTATAAATATTTTAAAAAAACACGCTTTAGGATTCTTTTAAGAATTCTGAATTCCATTCATATTTTAAAATACAAAAAATGTTAGTGGCACCTCACCGTATATCCCCACAAATGTCTAGGTTTTCATCTTATAATTGAATTTGGTGCTATAAGGGGTATGTAAAAAATAACCGATCTAATTGAAATCGACCGATCAAATTAGAAACGACCGACTATAATTGGACATCCAATTGTAATTGGATCGGATCGGATTGAAAATTCCAACATCCAATTTGGATTTGTCGGTTCTTGGATGGCAGTCCAGAACCGACCAAAACCGACCGAACCGAACCGACCAACATCTAATTACCATCCAATTGACCATCCGATGATCATCCAGTTATCCATCCAACCATCATCCAGTTAGTTTGTCTTCAATTTGCTTAAATCAAAATTTGTTTTTGTGTTATTTGTTTTAATTTTTAGAATCACTTGTGTTTGTTCTAACACATATTAAAAATGATTAATTAATGTTTTTCATTGTTAAAAATTGGATTGAATTAATACATTGGATAGATCCAATCACATTGGATCATCCATTGGATATCCAATAGATGAAACCGAACCGATCCAATTATCTATTGGATCGGCTCGGTTCGGTTGTCCGATGTTAATCGGATCGGTTCGGTTGGCAAAATCCAACATCCAATGGATGATTGGATCGGTTCGGTTCCCCTTACATCCAATGGATGTCAACCGATGAACACCCTATAACCATATAATTTTTAATATTTATAAAAACCTAAAGAAGAAAAAATATTTTGGTGGTGTTTGTTTTTTAAGAGGTGCTGAAGTCTGAAGTCTGATTTCAGTTCTGAAATGGTTACGAAACGGCTAAACAAATCAGACATAAGTAGTGATTAAGAGCTTAAAATGAAAAAACAAACAAGGTCTTTGAGTTACCAAAAAAAAACAAAGAAAAGATGGTTATTTGATGGTTGCTAGTTTATTTATTGATTTTGGCATTGTGTATACTTAGTGACGAAAAGGATAGAATTTAAATAGTGTTTGATATTTTTTTTTATCAAAAAGATCAAAATATCCTCCACTTGTAATGCACCATTTATGTCCAAATAAGAGGAAAAGCCATAAGAGGGAATAAGTGATGATATGATGGTTAAGAGTATTTTAGTTTGATTGTCAAATTAATATTAAGGGAAAATTAAACCATGTAACATATGGTCAAGTGGATCTTAATACATTCATCATTAAATCACTAAACATCAAAAAGTAAAATCAAACAAACAAACAAATTAATTTTTCAAATGGATAAACGAAAAATGCAGTTAAAATATATGAAGCAAATTATAGAATAGTGGCTAGAAAAATAAAATTATTCAAATATGATAATAGAATGAGTTAACAAGCTACTTGTGAACAATTTTGTTCTATAAGGTTCATTTTATTGAAAATATATTTAAGAAACCTAACTAGCAATTTAAACACTTTAAATCTTATACTAATTAACGTATCATCCTATAAATTATCATCAATATTTAATAGAGAGCTAATAGAAAATTCTTGCTTGACGTTCAGAAAAAAAAAGTGCAATCGTTTTCGATATGGTTTCTTGGTCTCTAAAAAATATAAACATTTAAAATTATATTGATATATATATATATATATATATTCTTTTAGGATCTTAGAAAAGATTTTTCAACGAGCATAAAAAAGCACTATGGCTGAACTTTCTATTCTACTTGCTTTTGGCTTTTGTTTTTCCTTGGTACCTCACACCCTCTTGTCCCCATTGTGAAGAAAACCCCAAAAGCAAAAGCAAAAGTTTCAAAAAGAAACCAACAACTTCTACTTAAAACCCCTTCACTCCACTTGCAAAAACACACACATACTCTCTACCTCTTTTTGCTCTTATCAACATGGAGGATGAATGTAGCCCTTTCAATTGGGATTGTTACTACCAAGAAGAGGTATAAGCACTTGGTTGGAAGTTTCTTGATTATGATTTAAGATTTTTAAACAAAAATCAAAGCATTTTGATTGTTCTTTTGCTTAATTTTGATTTTTTGGTTGTTATGTCGACTAGGCACAAGGGATTGAAGAGTTGAAGCATACTTTGTTATACACATTGGAGTTGGAAACCACAATTGCTTGTGCCCATGAAGAGATTGCAAGAAAAGGAGATGAAGTTTTGCATTTCAAATGTCTTTTGTCAAAGACCATCAAGGAGAGGGATGAAGCCCAATTGAAATGTCAAGGGTTAGTTTTGGAAAACCTCATTCTCCAACAAAAGGTTCAAGAATTTGAAGCTAATGCTACATCTTTGGTTAGAAACACTCCCACTAGTTACCAAGAAGATGACCCGGTTTTAGGGGTGGATTCGTCTTCGGGTTCCGATGAAAACTTTGTTGGAGTGCAAGGAATGGACAAAGTGCAACTACCGCTGGCACAACCACCACAACCGGAAGTCATTGATAATGTAGTATTGAAAAAGGGTTTGCCAGAGAACGGAAAGTTCTTACAGGCGGTGGTGGAAGCAGGCCCATTACTCCAAACCCTTCTTCTAGCGGGCCCGCTTCCACAGTGGCAACACCCACCACCACAACTCAATTCAATTGAGATCCCACCCGTTACCATCCCCTCAACTTCCACCACCACAACTCGAATGCTCCTCCACCAAGATTCTTGTGTTAGCACAATCATTGGTGGTGGCAGCCACATTAACAACGGTGGTGGAGGATTGATCACTAGGAAAAGATGTTTAGAGCAAAGTTGTGAAGCACTTGACTATGATTCTAGTCCCAACACCAACACCAACACCAAGAACCAAAAAGTAGTTCACCAATCACCATTGACCAACATGTAGTGACTAGTGTTTTGATTCCTTCCAACCATAATTTAGCTACAAAAATTGTCAATTTCCATCCTTTTCGTTAGGCTTGGAAAAGTTTATTAGGATGAAAGGGATGGCTACCATGAAACCTTTGTTTTCTCCCTTTAGAATTTGTGTACATTAATTACTTTTTCCCTTAGAACTTAAGTATCCTAACTATTATTAGCAAAAAAAAAAAGAGAGGGCACAATCAAACCCTTTGAGCCTCTATGTTTGATTGAGGGCTTTCCTTTTTTTATTATTTTGTTTTGATTTCAAATCGTCACTTTCCAGTCTGATTGAAATTGATATTTTTGACATTTGTAGTATGCAGTCAGAATTTAAGTCATCTCAAGCGACATGAGACGTCTTATCCACATCTTACGCTTGTTTTTACCTCCCTTTTTTTTGGTATTGTTTACTCTCCTATCACATATACAATGTGAATTTAGGCGAGTCTCTTGTATACTCCACAATGAAGGAGAATTGTTTCTATGAATGAAAAAACACTTTTGATTTGCGCTGCTTTTTAGTGAATTTGAATGAGGTCGTTTGAATACTCCAAAATGATAATAGTTGTTCATAAACAACAGTTTTAATTACGTTTATAGTTTTTAAATAGTTAAGACTGGTTTAAGATAACAAAAGGGTATGATTATTTATGTTGTACATATTGGAAAAGAAAATGGCAACAAACACATAACACATAACACAACTATGAAATATGGTTTTATGTATGATTTTGAAAAAAGGAAAATATCATTGTTTTGCTTTAACTTTACACCTTACATGTGTTTATGGTTTATATTCTAAATAATGTGAAAGGTTTTGATTGGGTAGCAGAGTTTTTGGTGGATGTGGGGCTCTCCTCCTGAGATAATTAAATGTAGCAGTTGCATATCATTACTCCTGCTTTTCCAATTTTTATTATTTTAAGTATTTTATTGATAAATTTCTTATAATATGATAATTGTAATTATTAACATACAATTAAAATAAAATAAAAATATTTTTGATAAACAACTATATGTTTGTTGCAAATAATAATTTTAGCGTGTCAAAATATTTGTGGTCATTCGATGGATTCGTCAATATAAATAAGATGACTTGAAAACTAACGGTTACAAAAATAAAATTGTTCGATAGCATATTTAGTTTTTTTATGCATCTTAACCAAATACAAACATAATCTATAATGAAATTATAGTATGATTGTTAGAAAAATATTGTTCTTTTATAATTAATTAGAAAGATAAAAATGTTAATTATTAGTTGATAAAAACGACAGAATTTTTATGTATAATTTAACAACTGTTGCTTAAACTAGCGATCTATTTATCTTTTACTATATAAAAATACATAAAAATGTCCAAATGTTATGTTTTAGAAAGAATATATTTAAATAACAGCTAATTATTTCTTAAGTTTATTTTAGTAGAAAGAAAAAGATAACATTTTCTTATTTTACTTTACCTTAAAAAGCTATAAATTATATATGATAAAAATTTATATATTTAGAAATATGTTAACGATTACAACCGTTGACATAAATTTATTATAGAATCTTTGTGTTTATTGAGTGAATCAATGATGCATGGTGTGTGTCTGCCATTAAAATGACATCTATAACTAACTCACTCATTCATGATATGCACCTTTCACTCCATTAATTTCATGAATTAGATAAAGGGCAAAATGGTAAAAAAAAAACAGTTTTATGTGTTTTCTTAGATATTTACAAAGTCTTTTAACACCTTGGAGCATGAAATATAATGGTTATTGAAAAGTCTTTGATTGATTACAAAAGTCTTCAATATTTTGATTTTAGAACAAAAGTTGTAACACATATGTTATCTATGAGATTTATAAAGTAAAATAAATATATAATGGTTAAGTTAGACGTAAATAAACAAATAAACAAATTAGTTAGAAACGTTTATAGAGTCACAGACTAAAGGGAATATTTTGGCTATAAATCCGTACGTCAACATTTAATAAACTACTAGCATAAAACCAATACAAATATGTACCAGCAGTTGCATTGAAAGCTTATTATAATCATTGAAATCATATAATAAGAAACAAAAATTATGATGATTTGATGTTGGATTTTTGTAAGTGGGGATAAGATTTACTCACCTTCCATAGTACTATATTTCACATATATAAAGATAATTCCTACCTAATTACATGCTAAATGAAAAGGAAATATGATAACTATAACTAATCCAAACAAGGAAGAATATATTATAATAACTAAGAGAATTATTTCGTAATTAATAAGCCCCTTCAAGCACAATAACGTGGAGCTAAGGATTGGATTGGAAAAACTCAAACAACAGACGAGGAAGACTTTTGGTAAATATGTTCCCAAGTTGGAGATGTGACGGTTCACATTTAGTAGATAGGCGAGCAGAGCATACAAGTTCATGCACAAAATGATGGTTGATGTCAATGTCTTTACTGTAATACCCTAGTTGTGGATAAATAGATGTCTGGGGGCTAGTAGTGTTATTTAGCCTTTTTAGAGGGTTCAAAACGAAATTTTATGTAAACCTATATAAATGCAAAGATGGCTATAAAATTCCGCCTTTGACATTCATTGCAATTCAACTGTTTTTTAAAGAACAATCCTTGTGAGTGTTTTTGAAGAAAAATCGACGTCAATTTCCGAAAAGCTACCTTACCTCATCGGATTTGAAAGAGAAACTCTCTCCCTCCCTCTATCACAATCAGATTGTTTAGGATCATAGGTATTACTTTCCTAACTTGTACAACAAATCTGTAATTCTTTATTTTATACAAGTTATAGAGCAAAAAATTAAAAACTGAAAATCTGTTGTGTTTGTATACACTCCTTCTACAAATATTTCATGTGTAAGTCATTGTTTTCCAGGACCTACAGTTTTAGTTGTAGATTTTAGTTTACCATATTTACTTTTCAGTATTTTATCTTCCAGCAGTGTAGTCCAGTGCCTTCCATAGTGGGTATTGCACGTTTTTAGGTCGCGTTAAATATTTTAAGATGTCCTCTTGCAATCTTTATTTTTATGTTTTCCTTCACCTCTCTAGTATGAGTTAAATGTATTTCAAGATGTAGAGATGGAAAGTACCCAGGTTTCATGTATGGTGCTTGAGTAGTCTCGATTTGTTTAAATTTTACATGTTGGTCGATTTTTCTTCGATAACTCCCAGTGATGCGAACAAGTTGATCACTTGACTGTGTCTAACATCTATTCCTCAACCTATAGATGGGTAGGATGTCGTGACACACGTTTGGGTGATACTAGGGAACTCGAGAAGGTTCTTATAACACCAACGAGAGATGGATTTGCACAGTGAGTTAGAGTACTCTAACTCACTGGAGCAATAGGCAAGCTAGTTGGTCTGTCATAAACACTTAGGTGCTGTTTTTTTACCTCTAACAGATTAAGAGGCAACCTCTGAATCGCTAAGAGGTGAATCATGTTTGGCAAAAAATAAGTCTCCCTCTTAATGGTTCCAAAACCCTTTGAATCATTTTGTATCATGGATCTCCATTAACCATTAAGAGCCTTAATTACATCCTCAACAATCATCAAGCAATTATTTTTCATTTTGTACTATATCATAAGAGTCTTTTAATCATTCTACACCAAACCATTCAGGAACTATCAAACATCGCCTTAGAGTATTTATCTCTTCACATTCTATAGAACCTGAGAAGGTTCATTCAGGGTCATCAATCACAAGATTGTAAAGTTAAGTGTTCGAGACTTTGACGAGAGGTGTTGGTATTTGTCCCCTCAATCTTTCAGAAAAAGTCAGACAACTCGTGTCGACTTTAACTCTGCAAGTTTTATCTTTTTTAGTTGTTACACAATTGTGAAATTTTATTTCATTTTTCATCTTATTTAAAATCCAAAGTATTACAAATCTTTCTCTTTGATTGGAATTTTGTTATTGAAATTTATACCTAATTCGACCACTATAAATGCTTTTTCCTCAAATCAATCTATAAGTACTCCCTTGGTACTTTAGGACCCTTGCTATTTTTATTACACGTTTACTATTGTGGTCGTAAAGAGTCAACAATTATCATTGCAATATCATTCGGTTCTTAATCATCAACTTCTGAATTAATACTTATTTATTTGTTATACGTAGACTATAATTTGTATAGATTTTTTTAACTAAAGTTGGTCTACACCAAGCATATAACATCATTTCTTAAGTCCTCATACTAAATTAAACTTTTAAGTCATTCAATTCTTCTCATCGCAACTTGACTTTTGATTTTCATATTTCTTCGACATCACTAAACCTATAAGCCTATAAGGTACTTGCTCTTGTTTATATACTTTTATAAACTTACATGATAAAATTTTTTCCTCTAAATTAACCTTATAATTCACAAACTTTAGTCAAGCCTACACTTTTTATAAAGACACTTTGAAAATTCATGTCCAAAGATGAGCTCTTATATCTATTTTGTATCCACATTCATGTCAAATTTAAATTTTGTTAATTATTACTTTTATATTTCTAAAAACATCTTACTCATCACTCTCATTCCTTTTATAATGAGATCTTAATATTGGCACTTGTTGGCTCAAACACTTTTCAATACACCTCATTCACATCATCTTAAACCTCTATTTTTCTTTATTCATGCCTTTTACTTAAGCATATTCTCAATACTTATGTTTTCATTCACACTTATCTCTAACATTGTGTACCTTAAACCTTTTTTACTAAGTAAAGAAAAAGGAGGGAAAGAGGAGGGAGTAAAAACACTTGTGTTCTTGGAAAAAATTTAGCAGAAAAAGGAAAACAATATGAAAGAAAATAAATGATAAGTTTCCTCCTAGTGAAATCCTTTAAGAACTAGTAAAATTACAAAATTATCCAACACTTACAAATAGTTAGACAAAATAAAAGGGTATATTTATACAAATATGATATATTTCATTTCCATTCTCTCATGTTCAAGAACATGAAAAGTTATTTTATTTTCTTCCATTCCATTTTCAAGAACATGAAAAAAAAATCCAGATTCGCCAACATACTTGGCTATAATTCTTTCAAATTATGCTTGATGTTTACACAATACTTACAAGTACTCACATGTTCATCTAACTCAATTATATATTCCAACTTTTCTTTGAATTTTCCATCCATCAAGTCACTTTCAGTTTGTTATTAATCTTTGTTCACTGTTTTGTGATTACTAGAATGATAAGTAGCATGATAAATTAGGAGAATTCAACACTACTCATTAATAAAATATACCTTTAAATACATATATATATATATATGTATATACAATATACATAAATACGTAAACAAAATGTGTTTTGAACACGTGAGTCCATAGTATCTAATTAAAGAAAAAGAAAAGTAATCATCCAAAATGATTAAAATTTATAATTATAATTATAATTAGAGTTAATAACTCATAAGTTGAAATTTCAATATCGAACACGTTCATTGAATGATCACGACCCACGAACGTATCAACGACAAGACGATAGGACCGTTAACATTTTCAATGATTTCTCTAAAAAAAGAATTAAACATAATATATGAAATCCATATTTTTAATTTCTTTTGGTAATTAAATGATTTAATGGGTGTCGGCAAATATATATATATATATATATATATATATTTGATTTTGATTAAATAATGGGAAGTCAAATGAGACAGAAAGTCAAGATTTCATTGCATACATTCTTTGACATTGGACCAAGTCAACTTCACACATGCAAATCTTGATGCTATTCACTTCCTCTAAATGCCTCTTTCTTCATATATTCTGATACATAAATATTTTATAAATACTTTTTATTTTCTATTTCTTTTAATATTTTCATTTTAGTTTACTTAATTTTATTATTCGATTAGAGACGCAATATAGGATTGAACTTTGATCCTTGAAACTCCGTTCAATAAAGTCAAGGACTAGACCGAGCCATTTAAGCTGAAAATTTCGTTTGGTCTATGTATGTGTGTGTAAGCGTGAAGACAAAGGAGAGCACCATACGTGTCTTCTGCATTCATGGGTTATTCATAATGAATGGATCATGCAACTATTAAACGAAAGACTTTTGCCTACGGACATTCCCTTAGAAAATCTGTTACTAAAGAGTGATTCCTCACAAAAACCGTCACAAAAGTTGGTGGGTAATTCAAATCAGTGACAGATGACTCAGGGATTCTATGGGTGACCCGTTGGTATTTTCTTGAAAAACATCGAATTTTACCAAGCCATTGGTATTTTCTAGGTGATCCGTGGGTAATCACTAACGAAAATTTCTCTGGGTAATTTTTGTGGGTAAAAGTTGTTTGTTTTGTAGTGATGATCCTATCTTATTCATATTGAATGATGTGTTATTCATGTTGAATGTTGTATTATTCATTATGAACTTCACCTTCGTTATTTATACTGAATGCCCTTCGTTATTCATAAGAAATGGGACGCGTGTTGCACTGTTCTTTATCCTCACATTCACAATGAATTCACATTTAAACTTTATATATATATATATAGAGAGAGAGAGAAAAAAAAAGTTCAAATGTTAACTCAAATTTGAGTTGTGATCATGAGGCCAAATGAGAACGCAACATGTTCACAACCAAATTTGAGTTGTGAACGCGTCGCGCGCGCTCTCATTTGTTCTCACATCACAACCAAATTTGAGTTCTCATTTGAACTCGTCTCTATTAATGAATTATATAGGAATTAAATAAGGGAAAATTGCGTTAAAAGGATGAATGGCGGAACCTAGGGTTTTTCTGAAATTTTCCGTGTAAAGGGTACCCCTGGCGGTAGCCTCACTTTCTCTCTTTATCACGGGCAAAAATTTTGCCATTTTGCAGGTCGATTGGAGATGCTCTAGCACATGGTTTTTTGTTCCAATGATTTACTTTTATAAATATGTAGCACATACATTATTGGAATTTGGAATGAAGAATAATATGTGTTATCTTTTGCACCCTAGTCTATATCATATCCACCAATGGAATTAGGATGTTCATGTCTACTTTGACTTTTATTGAGTGTTACCGTACACATTATAGACTAGGGTGCAAAAGGAAAAACCCAAGAATAATTTGCTAGGTAATGGTTTCAAGTAATATGACAACAAACAAACAAACAAACAATCGACCAAACAAGTGAATAAAGTCGTGTAAAACAACCCATTTCACCCTTTCTTTACCCAAGTACCAACACATACAAAATATTTACGTTTTTTTACAGTAAACTAGAAATAAGCAAAGAGAAAGAGAGAGAGAGAGAGCAACAAAACATAAATTGAAGATAAGCTTTTGTTGTTAATGATACAGAGAGAGAATGGTCCAAGTTTTTGCCACCCAACACAAACAAACAAGATACTAATAAAGAACACACACATCTATTCAACCTTCATTATGTCAAAAGTGTATAACAAAATACAATTTATATTATATTAACCATACGAATGATGCCTATGCCGATCCTTCTCCCGTGAAGAATATGAGGACCCATGGTAATCCCGATCTGAAAACAAACAAACACACCAATTGTAAATATAATATTTGGACTGACTGAATTCATACGTACAGTCAAAATAAAGTTCTCATATATATATATATATATATTTCATTCATCTACCTCGAGAAGAATGGTGTTTCAGTTTTTCAGCATGTCCTGCATATTTACAATCAAGATAAGATAAAAACAGATAGATAAATCTATGAGAAAAAGTGGATAAGTAGTTAAATTTCATGGTAAATAATTCGATCAAGTAACCTGAATCCTTTCCTCTGTCCTTTGACCGGTGGCTCCTATCTTTGACTTTTTCTCTGTCTCTTTCCACATCATCCCGTTCCCTTTCCCGTTCAGAATCTCTACCTCTTTCACGTTCACGACCCTTGTGTCTTTCCCTTTCCTTTTCCTTATCCCGTTCTCTGTCTCGTGACCTCTCTCCTCCGCTGGTATCTGTTCTATGCTCAACAACCTTGTTTTTTGAAATAGTTTCCTCTTTAACCTCTCCTCCCTCAACGGGAATATCATCGTCACTCTTTGTTGAATCTTTCAACTTACCAATTGTTGCTTTTATCACTGCAAAATCCGCAATAACAGCTGCTGCAGGAGACGCCTTACTTGTTGTATTTGTATCGTCAGGCATGGGTGGCCCACTTGGTGGACCTTCCTAAAACACATAAATTAGAAAATGATGCACCCCAAAAGAGGGAAAAGGCCAAAGAACCAAACAGATATATATGTATATATATATAGAGAGAGAGAGAGAGAGAGGAAAGTTCAAATGCAAACTCAAATTTGGTTATGAACATGAGGACAAATGAGAGCGTGACACGTGTTTGAATGTAGCATTATTCAGACTGAATAATGAAGGAAATATTCAGACTGAAGTCTAAATATAGTATTATTCAGTCTGAATATGACACGTGCCGCGCTCTCATTTGTCCTCATGTTCACAACCAAATTTGAGTTCTCATTTGAACCCGCCCCTATATATAGGCATAGGATCGTGTGAGAAGTAGAGTTAAGGTGAGAAGTGTAAGAAGAGACCTGATTTATCACTTTTAATCTCATACCCACCAATGAATTGCGCCTTAGAAGGAAGTTGATCCGGTGCATCTCATCCTAATGTGCATCCAAGGGTGGAGAGCCCTTCTTACGCTTCTAACCTTAACTCTCCTTCTCACCGGAACCCAACTCTATATATATATATATATGTAGAGAGAGAGAGAGAGAGAGAAAGAGATGGACCTTAGGAAGAGGTTGGGATGGTGAATCCCATGACCTATTAGACAACGTAAAGGAACCACCTTCCTTGCATACGGGTATGTATTGTGCCTTAGGTAGAGTGTATAAGTGAGCTAGAACTCTACAAACTTCATCTATGTCTTTTTTCTCGGCATCAAATGCTTTCCACCATGGAGGGTTCTCAGGCAAGGGAACATGGAATCGGCGAGAAGCAGCATATACAACTCCACAAGCCACAACCGCACTCTTGAACCTCACACATAAAGTTGTACGCAAACTGTTCACAAATAAAAAACACAATACAGAATATTAATCAAGACATACAAAGCCAAAAGAACACACTCCTTTTGTTCTACATAAAAAGAAATAAAATAAGGGGAAAATTTGACTTTTAATACTACAAATTTAAGATCAACACTCTATTGGCATCATTTGTGAGTTATAGGATACTGTAATTCTGATAAAGAGACCAAATTTCATACCTATCATTTGCAAGATTCCAAGCTTCCTGTCTCAACTCTGGGGGTGTCTCAAGAGTGGCAAGATAACTTGATATGAACTTATGAGGATGTTCAACATGGCATATGAAACCCATCTCCTTAAGTAAATGTCTTTCCGATCTGATCAAATCCATTTTCAATTCTGAATATTTCTGTCAAAAATGCAATATGTCAACAATAAGCATAAAGTTTGCTATAAATGGAAAAGAAACCAACCCTTCTACTAGATTAAGGGCTTGTTTGTTAGCAG
Organism: Silybum marianum; assembly: GCA_036898165.1. NCBI lineage: Eukaryota > Viridiplantae > Streptophyta > Magnoliopsida > Asterales > Asteraceae > Silybum > Silybum marianum. Next base: position 43,722,182 of record CM072529.1, on the reverse strand, counting down.
CTTAATGAGCTTAATGGGACCAACAACTTATTCGGTCAGCTATACATGATTGTTTGGTAGTGGCTTAATGATATAGAAAGTGGCTTATTCAGTAAGCTTCTAGGGGGGTGCTTAATGCAGAAAGCCAAGTTCTTTCCAAACCTGCCTCTCAATTAAAACATGTTCATTCCATCTGTTAAAAAAAACCTCCTATACAAAAACCTTCACAATCTATACGGACAGATTAATCTACACAGACAAACTTTATCCACACATGAATTAATGGAATACCAAACAAACAGCCCCTAAGTTCTACAGCTAACATCAGCAGTAAGAAGTGCAGATAGAATTGATTAAATACCTTTGAAAAGGCATCCAAATGCTCAATCGGTAGGTTCTCCCTTCTGCACTCCATTCTGTGGAAAACATTAAGAACGTGCCTTGCTCTCCTAGGGTTTTCCTCTAACTTTGAGGCAAGCCATACGCAGCTCGCAGCAATTCTCTGTAAATAAGCAAACAAAATTTTCATATTACTTTCAGTTCAGAGATAAAAAAATGTGTGTTGACCTCTTTAAGGTAAATGAAATAAACTTTGCACATCAAAATTTATAAGAATTATTTCAACGTTCAAAACATTGATTTATACCTTAAAATTTTCAAACAGACTTAAATTACAGAAAAAGCCTGCTAGATATAATTTATAAGTTTGTATAATATTGGATTTGAGAAATCATAATCAACACAGAGATCAAACTGTAAACTTTATTTTTTGAATGAAAGGGAGCAAGTGGTATCTATGAAGAGAGGAGAGGAGAGCAAACCTTCACGTTGAAACGAACAAATGACTTCTTGCAGTAGAACCGATGGAATAGAACCTGACCAGTGGCCATTACTTGCTGTGGTCTGTGTGGTATATATAGTTAAGGAAATTTACGATCCAATTATTCAAGCAAACTCTATCAGTACTGAACTAGTGTAACTCTCTATCTGAGGATCCTCACACACACACACACACACACACATATATATATATATTCTTCCTATGCAACATTAAGTCATTAACAGTAAAAAATGTTCGACTAAATTGACAAAAGCATTAAAGATAAAGACATGGGCCATCAACTCTCCATGTGTCACATGAAAGTCAACATTCATTACAGCATGTAGGGAGTAATAATTAAATCATACCAAGTAACTGTCATGCACCCGTCTAGAGGCCCCAAGCCCATTCCTAAGAATATTCTAGAATAGTTAAGAAGGGGTAGTTTGGGTACTTCTTAGAATAAGTTTTTAGTATATAAGAACGTTGCAGATGGTAGAAGTAGAAGGCATGCAGAAAATTAGTGAGTTCTATATGGGAGAGTACTAGCCTCTCGAATGCTAGTTTGTTTTTCATTTTCCTTATTAATTGAAGCATTTGACACAATACTTATTATTGGGTTCCTATTTCAATTATTCAATCATTTCGGTTCATAAGGTGGTTAGGTTAGACATAAAGTGGTTTGCAAGACAAACAGACTTGTGATATGGTTTTGAATAGGATTGCATAATAGATTCAAGAAGAAACAATAAACATAATGATTATCAAAAGGATACACCTTTAGTAAAATGCCACTCTCTTGGATAAGATCACAGCCATATATTCTAAGCGTCGTTTCAGTGGCTTCATCTATTCCATCTTTTCTAGAAGGTGTGTCCTGAAGTTGTTCATCCGTTAGATAGAACGTGTCAATAGTTGTGTAAATCATGGTTGACAGGTGGGACTACACTGTCAAAAGAAACAAACCAATGTGCAACATCATTAGTATTAACAAAACATAGCAACCATATCAATATTCATACAATAGCAAAGTAACTAATATAGAACAAGTGTAAACGACTATGCCAACTTTTAACATTCAAAATGAAACTTTGCCAAAACCATTAAGTCCTAGAGATACTAAAATCACCATACATGGCATTAAATTTTCCAAATGACAAAACTAAAATTAGTCATTCCGTGTGTGTTCTTAACACCCAAACCTTTTCACTCGGAAGTAGGGTCTTGGAGGATGTGAAAATATATATATAGAGAGAGAGAGAGAGAAAAACGGGCTAAAGCAGCATATCGTGATTTTTTGTGTTGTGGACTTTGAAAAGAATATGGAGCATGTGAGACAAAGAGAAAAAAAATGAGTGTGCGTAAAGCAGAAAGTATGAACATTCCAAACCATTTAAAAGGAAGTACTAAGACCAAATCCTCTCCCTCCAAACACGCTACGCATTGCTATCCTTATGTGTTCTTATTGAAGGAAACAAAAAATGTTTTTATGGTCATTGACAGTAAGTTATGTTGTTTTATAAATTATAGGTTATAACGAAACTAATAGTCCGTAATCTTAAACTAGAGAAGTTCAAATTTTCAACAGCAAGAAAAATCCATGGAATAAGGTTGTGAAGCCAAACTGAAACATGTTTCAGGAACCGTTCCACCCTTGACCCTTTATTGTAGATCTTTTTGAACGATGGTACGTCGAAAGCATGTGAAATTGGGAATGGTTATGATAAGGAATGAGAATATTGGGATTCTCCCCAATTTACTACAAGCATTAGCGTACGAATAATTACTCCTTAAGTAATCACTCATTGCATTATATTAAACGAAGCACCATTGTTTATTCGTATTCCCATTCCTCACTAACCAATACCCCCAACCAAGCACCACTTGAGAAGGTGTTGATTATGCAGTTGATGATTCATGTTTGACATTTACTTGACAAATACCAAAAGCTACGAATGTCACATGAAGACGATTCTCTAAATCAAGTATGGGATTCATCATTGTTATAGAAAGATGATTGATGAATCTTGTAACATTCTAGAGGACTAAGAAGTTCTGGAAGTCGATTGGCTATTATCAAAAGATTGAAAACAAGCAGTTTCCTAGTCGTGTTTGTATCATGTTTTAATCATTGTTTCGACCAGGATGGTCGATTGGAGATGATCCACATAATAGCCAAAAAAACCACTTTTCTATCTATACTCCGCATCCACCTTCTCTCCTAAAGTCCCTACAATTGTTCTCTATGCATATGAATTATACAAAACCCATTACATAAGAACACGGTTATAGTCTTTTGGATAGATGTGGATGTAAAAACAAAAATAATTTTTTTAAGGTATTTGGAACCTAATCAATCTAGGTGGCTCATCCCCACATGCCGAATTTTATTAGATATAACAAAAATGATGCAACTGGAGACATAAACCAAATTGGTCCAGGGGCTCGTAGGGCATCCAGGGACTTGGACCTGCTGTTAGTGGGTGCTATATGCTTTTTAAAATTGGTCCAGGAGCTGCTGTCTTTGCTTAAATTGGTAGTGGTGTGGTTGGTTTGCACCTTGCAAATCTAGCCACTGTTTGTTTGGATGACTTTCTATAAGAACATTTGGCTGTGTACCTGATTTTGGTTTAATGAAGTGCTGCATTCCAAAAAATAAACCAAAACCCTAATAAAATACATAATACATCACCTAAAACGATGTTTTTCTTGCGTTTTTGAAGCAAAAATATCAATAATTAGTAGAGTAACAGATGAGTGATAATAACAGTAGCCAGATAGAAATAAAGAAAACAATAACAATAACTTAGAGGTTAGAACTCTTAACGATAGAAAGAAAACACCTGGATTAGGGAGCAAGACAGCAAGTCCGTAAATCAATTAGGATTTAGGGCAACAAATATCAACAATTAGATTGGGGGGAGCAACCGACTAACCGAGCAAGTCCATAAATTGATTTAGGGCAGCAAGTGTCGAGCCAGCACCCAGCAACCTCGATAATTCGATTTAGGGCAGATGCCAAGAACAAGTAGTGAAGTAGAACGATCGATTTAGGGCAGAGGATCGTAAGAAACCAAGAGGCGAGGGAATAGAGATTTTGACTTTCGAGCGTTCGTCTCTTCGTGAAGACTGAAGAAGCGTGAGTCCGTCGATGAAGATCGTGAGCCGTTCGTTACTGCAGTATCTGAATTAGGAAGCGAATGATAAAGTTTTTCTGGGCCGGCCCATGTAAAATGGTCATTTGTTCTTTTTCTCAAACAATCATTTTTTTTATTTTACACTGTAATATATAGGGATGAGCTCGGTACTGGACCAGTATCGAATCGAAAATACCGAATCCCGAATATGAAAAAATCTCGATACCGAATACCGAACCGGTAATAGAAAGTCGGTACCGGTATACCGGTACCGGGATTTTCGGGACTAACACCGTCTGGTACCGTTTTTAGGGACGACTAACTTTTTTAGATAGCTCAAAATGGTTTTTCTAATTGTAGAGTAAGTGGGGAGGAACTCATTCAACTTAAATTGACCTAAAAAAGATTAAAAAACACCAATAAAAAATTATTTTTTAATTTTACAATTTGACATCCAAAATATGTAACGATAAGAAAGTGGACTTCGTTCGTATATATGTATATATATACGTATATTTGGTATGTATACAGTGTTACATACATGTCAAAAAATTGTGGAATATTTGGGTGGAATATTACAAGAAACCGGGTTTTGAAGAAATTACGGAACCGAAATATGAAGAAAAGATTGATATTTGGGGGGAATATTACAAGAACCAAAAAATTTCAAAAATTTAGTGGATTTGGTATAAAAATGGAAGATATAATGTTGGGAAAAAAGGTTTTTTATACCAATCCAAAAAGAAAAGGGTTTTTTTTCAATTTGAAAGTGTCCGTTAATATTACCCGGTTCGGTTCGGGATTTATGGGTACCAGTACCGGTACCGAACCGAAAATACCGAATCCCGAATATGAAAAAATCTCAGTACCGAATACCGAACCGGTAATGCTATTCGGTACCGGTACCGGTTCGGTTTCGGGATTTCGGTCCATATGCTCATCCCTAGTATCATACAGAGTCTTTATACCATCCAACAACTACCTAACAACCCCTAAACCTGCCTATTAAATTTTTTAAATTTGTTGCCCTTTAAAGCATCTTCCATGGAGTTCTTATAAGAATTTCTTTTTTTATACGAAAGAATTGAAATTCCTTACTAGAACCCAATGATTTAACAATCCACCGTTTGTGGATTTTGAATTCGATACCAAAACTGAAAAAATTAACCCAATGTAGGAATGGAATTTGATTAATAAAATTGATCATTCCAATTCCTTTAAATATATATATATATATATATATATATATATTTTGTTGGTAACGTTTATGCCAGGGTAGATCAAAGTCCAAATGTGGTAAATTCAATACCAAGATCTATCTATACGGACTAAACAATATTATGAATTATATCATATTTAAGTTGCATTCAGACTATGTGAGTTACAAATATGTAAATTCAGTTGTCTAAGTCTTTTTCTTTTGATATGATAAGTTATTAGGTCTTAATATGTTATTATGACCTTAAATAAAAATAAGATGTGACATTTTTCCTTCTATTTTCTTTTCCACGCCCACTCCTTAAAATCATGGTTCATGACAATTTCATTTTTCTCTTATCTTTTGTTTTAGAGTAAATTACAAAAATCATCCCTAAGGTTTAATAAAACTTTGATTTTCTTCTACCGACTTCATTAAGTAGACTAATAATCCTATGATTTGTTTTTTGTTTTGAATTGGGTCTCTAACCATACCAACTATTAGAAGCTTTCACCTTAGGGGCTTTTTGATCATTTTGGATAAAACAAAATATGTCTTTTTTTTTGTGTTTAAAACTTGAGGTACAACAAGTATGTAATGCATATTACAAACACTTTGGGATTTTAAAAAAAAAAACAATCCTAGAATAAATGCCACATGTAAAAGCTTTAATTTTTTTGGTTCAATGTTAATAATGACTAGGGATCTTTAGACTTTTGGAGGATATTTTAAGTACCTTGGTTTGTAAAATTTAATTGGATTTAGACTTTGAGGATTTGAAATTTAGTTCTATTCATATTGATATTTGGTTTGAAACTAATAATTTTATTAAAATCCTATAAATATAGGATTTTAAAATCTCACATGATAATAGTTGTATTTATAGGAATTTTGTAGGATTTAAATTTAATTAATGTTTTAAAATATTTGTTTTATAATAATCGATTAATAAAAAGGTAATTTAATTATTGAAATCTTGTAAGATTTAAATTTAATTAATGTTTTAAAATATTTATTTTATAATAATTGATTGATTAAAAGATAATTTAATTATTGAAATTTTGTAGGATTTAAATTTAATTATTCTTTTAAAATGTTTATTTTATAATCATCGATTAATAAAAAAACTAATTTAATTATTTTAATGATTGATAATTTACCTTTATAAATTTTTGTATATAAATAATAATATTCAATTTCATTTCAAATCCTATAATCCAAATCACTCAAAACCATTTCATCAAATCAAACATCCCTTAATTTTTTATTTATCATATTTTTGTACAAATCAAACATCCCTTAATTTTTTATTTATCATATTTTTGTATGGATTGATTCTAGATGCAGTAGTTGCAGGCCTTGAGGATCAAAAATGGTTTATGGTTTTAAATATTTGTTGGAGCAAATATTTGTACAAAATGTATTATTTTATAAATACTTAGAAAATGACCCAAATACCCCTCGTGTATAAACACTTAGAAAATGACCCAAATACCCCTCGTGTAACTAGCAAGTGAGGGCACTTAACAGATGCTGCTAAGGGCCAAGGATCATTTAACAAACAAAATACAAACCACAAAATTACTTGTATACTTATAAAAGGTGGCGTTTGTTTTTTAAAAGATGTTGAAGTCTAAAGTCTAATTTCACTTCTAATTTATAAGAGGTGGTCTTTGAAATACGAAATACGAATCGATAAAAGCTTGTTTGTTTTTACGTCTGAAGTCTGAATCAGGATGTCTATTTATTTTCATCTTGTGTGAAAGAACCGGAGGCGTGGAAAGATAATAAGATGGATTTAAGAGGTTAGGTTACCACTTATTTATTCAGACCATATTAAGTGATAAGAGGCTCTGAAAATAATAGAAAAACAAACAATCTGAATTATGAAACGTCTAAACGAATCAGACATAAGTGGTGATTAAGAGCTTAAAATAAAAAAACAAACAAGCCCTAAGTGATGAAAACCAAAGTTTTGATAAACCACAAACATTTTTTTGTAATTTACAGAGATCTTTCCTATTTGAATTACATTTCCCCTATCTTTACTACTTCCATAATAAGAAAAATAAAACTTCTGTTAACATCATAACTACCATAATAAGAAAAATATAGCTTCTATTAACATCATGTCTCTATTCAGACCAATGTTTTGTTACAACAGATGACCTCAAAAGCTTTGCAGCAATAATCATCTCTTCAAATTAAGCCACTTTGTAAAAGCAACAAATACAAGTTGAAGTTAGAACCTAATTGGATGAGTAAAATCTTTGTATTGGAGCTGTATAACTTTAAAAACAATAAAAAAACAACACCAAAAACGACATTTGGTCCAATAAGATTAAACCAACCTCAAGAGAAGATCGATTCAGCTGTTGGCTACATAAGACGACCTACATAATGAGCTCGAGGATATTGTTTTTGTAGTTGCGGCCACTGAACAAACAACTGATCAGCCATGCGTAATTTGTAAAGAAGCAACCCACTCAGTGATAGTCTTTTCACTCTTGCAATACTCTCCACGTAGAAAATATACGACCATCTGATTCCCAATACCTGAATGAAATAATATCCCACATTTAATTTAAGAAAATTGTTTATAAACTACCTAAAATACAGAACAAATGAAATCTTGGAGACCCAAATCAGCATCATTAATTTATTTTTAAATGTTTATATGGGTAACAAAGAAAAAGAACTTTCTAAAAATGAAGATGAAATGGCACTTGAACCTTGAAGATAAACGCAATTGCACATATAGGAATACAAGTCCCAGGGCCATTGCATAGAATCTGTGTAATGTAAAGAAGATGAAAAGTCGTTAAAACTTTATTAAGACCATAGAAAATAAGAAATAAGAGTGAAATAAAGAAAGATAGTAAGTACCACTTGAGGTCTGATTTTAATCATAAGCCATAAGGCGTGAGCTAAAGCAAGTAATGTGGTTCCAACTGAGGTAATATATGATTGACCCACTTCACGGCTTCGATAAATCTGCATAAATTGGGTATCATCTGAACCCTGCAAACTTGTCTACACAAGTAGGAACCCATTTAATGTCACTGATTGAGTCAGTCAGAAAACAAATGGGCGATGTCAATTCGAAGTAAATTAGACGAGTGGGATTCCAGTTTGAAATAAAATGAAAGAAGAGCATAATTTTTGAGAGAAAAAAAAAAACTAGATAGAAGACATGACCTTCTATCTTGTAATTCAAAGCAGTGGAATTCATCAATTACCTATAAGAATTCAAGAAATCTAAAGATGAAATGTGCTTTTAAGGTTCCTAATGTATATTATGATTATGGTAATGAATGGAGGCCATGAATTCTAGTTGCTTTGCATGATCATGCATTGATGGGTTCGATGTGAGCTCCATTTTGAATGCTTAGATTCAAGTGTTTGCTGTATAAAAAGACCCTTTGTGTGCGCCAAACTTGAAATCCACAAGCTCACTAATATTGTGACTAATGTTGAAATCTATAATTGAGATTATAAAAGCCATAATGGCTTGAGAGGGAGGCAAGCAAATGAGTACATTAATTAATATTGCAACTACACAAGCTCACTAGTTGAAAAAGCTTGACCTCTAAGTCTGTCTTGTGCTAATGGAACCCAAATGCTGTAATTCCATATCCAAATCTGAATTGTGAGTAGGAATGAAGCTTCAAATGCAACTCAAAAGAAGCTGGTGGTAAGCTTAAGTTATGACCTAACACTTGTTGTATCATATCAAATAAATTAAAGAGAATACAAAGATACCACCAGCCTCATCTACCAATTTCAAGTTTTTGATAAATATCACAGAAAACAATCTGAAGATTTTTTTTTGATAATTTGGTACTTAGCAGGTAGCACCTCTGTTTTATTTTCATGTCAATATGAGCCTCAACTAAATTTAGGAAAGTATATACAATTGAATTTTAGAAAATGGAAGATCTTTGATCATCGACAAATTGGGTATTATGTTGTTTTAAAAAAAATTCTAATGTTGAAAAGTTGTTATTTTTCAGAAGACTAAGGGCCCGTTTGTTGGTAACTTAATGAGCTTAATGGGACTTACAGCTTATTCAGATAGCTATACATGACTGTTTGGTAGTGGCTTAATGATATAGAAAGTGGCGTATTCAGTAAGCTTTTAGAAGGGAGCTTTATGCAGAAAGCCAAGTTTTTTTTCCATATAAAAAGCATGCTCCTTCCGTCTATGAAAAAACTCTACCAAACAAAAACCTTCCCAATTTATACAGACAACTTTATCCATACATGACTTAATGAAAACCCAACCAAACAGCCCCTAAACTTTTAACCATGTCATATATGTCAAAACTTACTTGTATTCATCCCTAAAAACCTCATTTTGCATCCATCCCAAAACAAATACAACAATTTCCTTTCTGGGATATCCAATATTTATAATATAATAATTATGATTACTACTGCTAACAATGGACTACCAACACGTGGCATGTCTACATCTCTTTGTGTGTATAAATAAAATATCAGAAGACTGAAGACAAGAAGCAAACTTCCTGACCTTGTCCATTGAAGCCTAAATATCTATCCAAGTGTGTCTAAGCCTAAGCTCGAGTCTCAAGTTCAAAAGTTCTCAAACTTAAAGAAGCTCTCATCTCTTATGTATTCCTACTAGATAGTTATCATTTAGGGTTAAGTAAGAATTATAACACTATGAGAGAACGGGATATTTATAATCCATCACATTCTGAATAGAAAAGGAGATTCTAGTTCAGACTTCAGATGCTACCTCAGATTTCAACCTTCAGCATTTTAAAAGCAAACATCCTCTTAATCTTTTACATAATTCACTCATAACCAAGATTTTTTTTTAGTTTTACTTTTACGTATAATAATCTTTTCAAACAAAATTATTGCAAAATTTATTCCATATCCAAAAACATCAAGAGCAATGCTCAAAAATCGACTTCAAGTTCAAACAAATCAAAATAACAAATGCAAAGCAAAACCCCCAAACAAACAAACAAATAAATAAACTAACATAATGCAAATTCAAAGTGGGTATCAAAACAAAAACACAACACAACTTGCACCAAATCATCATGAACCCCAGTAAAATGGCATCAAAATTTCAGTCATTGGGGACAACAAATCTGTTTAAAATTTTGTAAATGAATACAAAAAACAATCTAACTTTTTCACAAAATTTCAATGCATCAAAGAAACAATAATAACGAGCAATATTATGTTTTTAATTATATACCTTATCATCCAACGTCTCCTCAAAAACATGCGCTTTCTGAAGACTCATGTTGTCCGTTGCCGCAGCAATGTAAAATCTTGGAGTAAATCGATCTTTTTGCATAACAGATAACAGATTTATCATCTCTGCTGTGTGCCCCCCTACACCAAAACCAGATAATTCAAACAATTTGAAGAAGAAAATACTCCCACCATCCAAAAAATATGTACAGTTTCACTTTTGGGGTAAATCATCGACTTCCCAAATCAAATTTGGTAAGAGTTTGGTTAGAAACCTAACACCAGCATTTTCTAGATATATATATATATATATGTAAACAAGAAAGAAAATATGCTTGAAAGCACACCTGAGCCTAAAACAACAAGTGTACTCAAATGCTTCTGAGAAGTGTTACGGATCGGTTTACTTGTCTGAGATATAACATACAGAATCCGGACTACGAGTAGCGTGACAGTAATAACAGCAAAAAGAACAACTGAGACAAATTCCACCATTTTCGAGTAGGCAACCAACTATAATTACCTGCATCACATTCATGAATAAATCAAGAAATACTCGAATCAAGGCTTCATGAGTATTCACATAAAAAAGAAAGCTTTAATGCATGTATTATAACTTCTCTTTTTAATTCCAAAACTAAATCAGCACTCTCAAACTCATTTCTTACCAACCTCAAAGTGAAGTAAATTCTAAATTATTTGAGACAAAACCTTCCAATGACAAATCAACAAGCAAATTAAAAAACAAAAATCATCTCCAAAGGGTAAAGAAGTCCTACTGGTCTAACTCGTCCAAAGAAGAAATCGGTCAAAAGGGTTATTTAAACAAACCCAAATACAACGTGTTGAAGACTCGAGAATCAACAACCAAAATCATCAGATACAATATTCAGGTACCAAAAGCAAATTGTTTTGTGTAAGAATGTATTCGATTAATAAATAGCTTAAGACAATCCTGTGCAATAAATCAAGGATTTGGATTTTGATTTCGCGTGAGGCTATTAGGGTTCTGAACTTCTGATTCCTTCGAGTCTGAGGGACTGTGGGCTAAACAATTTAGGCGAATCTGAATCCAATAATTCTACTTCCGAAACTATAGTAAACTAGAATCATAGTAACTTACCAACACGCCTTAAACTGTATATCGTCTTCTTCACCCTCCTGCGATTTGAAACCCTAAATTCTTGTTGGATTTGGGAACCGTAAACGCAATGAAATCCTTGGAGATTGTTAATCGTCGAACGTCAACAGGTAAGGAACTGTGGGTGCCGCCATAGACGGCTCTCTCCGATCAATCTAAACTTTACAAACGCCCGATTGTTTGATCGGATTCGGTTAGACCGATCTCTACAATTCATATAGTTACACTTACACCCCCTACATTTTTATTTTCTTTCAGAAGTCACCTCATATTTGGGATGATCAAAATACTACCACCATAAATTAATGGCCATCTTTGTCTACTTGATGACCGTTAGTACTTCCGTTTAAACATGCTTGTAAAATGTAAATCATATTTTAAACCCCAAGTTAGGTTTTTTTTATCAATTACATATTTTTATTGTTATATATTTGAATTTTTTTAATGTAAAAAATGTAGTAAAATATGTATCTATTTTGTCTAAAGAAATAAATAATAAAAATTAAACCTCACAAGCTTCCTTATTATATAAAATTTACAAATCAGACATTTATTATTTCAGATATTTTTATTTGTAGTAGCGTGTATCTTTGAGGACAAATGTCATAAATGCAATACTAAGGTGGCGTTTGTTTTTTTAAGAGGTGTTGAAGTCTGAAGTCTTATTTCACTTCTGATTTATAAGATGTCGTGTTGAAATCTGAAATTTGAATTAGTCAAATTGTTTGTTTTTTGTAAACTGACAAACCATTTGAGCACATAATTAAGATCCTCAATTTTCAACCATATTAAACTATCTAAACTTGGGAGTTTTTTTTCATGTTTTCTATATTTTATATAATAATATAAAGAATATATGAAATAATGATTTTTTCTCTATTTTAAAGAATCTACTCCTAATCGGTCCCAAACAAGTTTCTCTGGAACATAAATTGGGAAGCTGAAAAAATGTCATTGGCATGGATATATATGGTGCCTCCTGATATGCTATGTATATGTCTCTTCAATTCTTAATTCATCAAAATCTAGAAACAATCCAAATTTTAAACGCTTCCCCCTCTCTCTCTCTTTCTTTCTTTCTTTCTTTCTTTCTTTCCTTCTTCTGATTTATCACAAGATAGTTTACAGATATTTCAATGTTAACCAAAACAAGTACTAAGTTAATTTTTCTTCCCAAGCCCAATCAGTAAATGAAAACCCAGAAAGATAAAGTCCGATTGATTCAAAACCAAGAGAAATGAAACCCCAAAAGGCAAAGTTTGATTGAATCAAAACCAAGATATGAGAAACATAAGCAACACATGGGTTCAGAGGCGGATGGCCTATGTGGCCTATGGGAGCCATGGCCTCTAAGCTTTCTCATGCAACAACTACTCACCAAGTAGAGTAAAAACTTCAAAATTTTACTTACTCTAAAATTTTCAGGGTGTTACATTGTGCATATGTGAATCTGTGTAATTCACATAAGAACTATTTAACCGATTCACATATGAACCCGTGTGATCCATATGTGAATCAATTAAATAGTTCATATGTGAATCACACGAGTTCATATGTAAATCATACAGGTTCATATGTAAATCAGTTAAACATTTCATATGTGAATTACACATATTCACATATGAACATATAGTTCACATATGTAAATAGAATTCATATGTAAATCACACAGGTTCACATATGCATTTGTTTGCCACCTATTTATAAAAGTTATGGAACCATCCCTCTATTTTTCGCTTAATCAGTCAAAGCCGCAAATCTTCAAATGAAGGGCTAGGATCAGTTATCTACTTCTCAAATACCTATCAATTCTCAAATGAACCTATGGATATATATAGGGGTTCAATCAAATAAAGACCAGGTTGGGAAGGATCGATAAAACCCTTAATTTGGTTTTAATCCTATGGTTTTAATTGAAAGTTGTTTTTAATCATAAAAAAAGGCATAATCATTATTTTGATAGCCAGATGAAACAAATAGATTCATTCACAAGATGAAACAGACAGATTCACCAGATGAAATACATACTCACCATATTATTTTAGCTCATGAAATAAAACAGTTTTTATAAATATGTTATTTCACCTCATGAAATTCAAACATAGTGTTAATACATATGTTATTTCGTCACATGAAACCAAACACAATTTTCTTCTCTAATCTATTTCGCCCCATGAAATCAAACGAAATTTAAATCAGAAATTTGGAAATTGATTTGTATTGTTGAAAATTGATTCGAAATTTATCACCGGTATCAAACAACAAATCAAATCAAAATCAAAAGTGTAAAAAATATTGAAATATCCCATGCATAAATGATCAGCAACTTGTAAAGCTTAGTCAGACTAATAAAATCGCTGATAAAGTAAAGAGGGTGGATCGAATATCAAGGGATAACATTCCATCCCTAAAGCAATCGAAATTAAGCAAAAGGGGCAGACGATCCCTAATTGAAAATTTACAAAATCGAAACAGTTTAGATGAAAAATTAAAGTTGATTTGAAAGGAGTGGCAATATCTCAGACAACCAAAGAAGGATAGTAGCAACACGAGTTCTCAAGCCTGACGAACGCAAAAGCTCAATAATAGCATCTCCAACAGGTTTTCTATATTTTTTCTAAAATAGAGAACCAAAAGATATAATCTCTAAAAATAATGACATTCAACTCCAACAGATTTGCTATTTTAGAAATTTTAACACAAATTTTATATTAATATAATATTCTCAAATTTATCATTCCAATACACTTTTTACAAAAAAAATTATTATAAGATGATAAATATTTAATCTCATTGGTAGATTGAAAAAAATAATTATTTCTTACTTCTACCATCAAGTTTTAGAGATTTCTCTAAATTTGGGAAAATGCCAAGTTTTCTCAAATATAGAAATCAATATAGCAAAGCTGTTGAAAATGTTTAAAGGAGAAAAACACATTTTTTGCTATTTTAGCAATACTGTTGAAGATGCTCTGAGATGCTCTAATACTGTTGGAGATGCTCTAAGATGGCCACTGTGAATGTTCTTGAGAAACAAACCTTGGGATCTTCATCAACTGATAGCAAACACTAAATCAATTGATAGAAACATATACAGAAGATAATGGAATGATATCGGAAAACATAGGTCTTCAAGAAAATGTTGGAGTTGGGAATTAAGGTTTTGTGGATATGAAAGTGAAGAGGAGATAAGTGTTATTACCGGTTTGGGAATCAAAAAATATTTGTCTTTCAAATAGAATTATTAAAAAACTTAAAGTTAACCAAAGGTTGTATAGCCTAGCGGGTGGAGGTAACATCCTAAGTCGCCAGTAGAGTAGATGGTATCCATGGTTGGCGAGGGTTTGAACCCCGCGGCTGGCAATTCTGAGGTATCCTAGCTAGTGGGTCGGTCCTTTGGGTCGGATCATGGGCGAGTTCATGGGCCAGTCCATAGGGCTGGTTCATGGACGCTGGGAATTAGTCGGGTGGCACCCTTAAGTGGGAGTCCAGATACCCCGGGAAGGATGTGTGAGTGTGTTAACTGCCTTTCAAAAAAAACTTAAAGTTGATTGAAAAGTAGGAGATGAGGTTCAAGATGAAGATGAAGTGGCGAGGTTTCATCCAGGTTTCACTCGAAACGAATTGAAGATGCTCAAAATTGTCGTAAACAACGACCCGTGCTTGATATTATTGTTAGCGGTATTCAAGAAGATGGTGGTGCAGAAATCGAAATAAAAAAGAACCCAGATTGAATTCCATGATGATTTAATCGGTGAAAGAAGTTGAGGAGGAACAAGAACCCAACAAATCGGTTTAATACCCACAAAGTTGAACCAACTTCCCTTCGTCGCCTCCCCCATCTAGTCGAGTAGCTTTCATGCACTTTCAGATTCAAAGTTAACTATAATAAATCATAAAGTTTTAATTTATTTCAAAATTGTCATTGCCTTTAATGACCATAGATTAAAATTATAATAGTTTAGATCGTTTTTTCCCGGTTCACAACCTTTTTTTGGTTCTCATTTCATTACTGTCCTATATATACATATATGTGTGTGTATAGGGGCAGGTTCATACGAGAACGCTAACTATTTACGAGAAACTTTTTTCATGTACAAAATCATATATGATTAGCTGCGACTTTTTCTGCTACTTAGCCTGTGGCAAAAGTTGCTCGTATCCATTTTTTGATGTTAATACAAAATCACATAAAAAAAATTTTCTCGTATTCTCGTAAAAAGTTAACATTCTCGTTTGAATATCTTTTTCTCTCTCTGTCTCTACATATATATATATACACACACATATATGTTGAAGTATTAAGTGTTGATCTTTGGAGAGAAAATTGCACTATTTATAGTGTTTATCAAAAACTTTAAATTATCCGTTTTTCCAGCATTGGAGTGTTACATTAAACTAGAGATGTTCTTGAATATCATTATTATTATTATGCTTAACCATGACACGAATACAAGAATAAATGAAGATTTTTATAAGAACTCAATTTTTGTATTTTTACTTGTCAAAACATTTTTACCTCGTCAAATTAATAATTTACATAAAACTTCATATATTCTTGTATTCGTGTCATAATTGATCACAATAGTAGTTTTATAAGAACCATTTTATAGGTTCTATCTATTTTTTCAACATCAATAATAATTATAAAGTCAATAATATATATATATATATAATCTAACAAAAAGTCATTTAATACCAAGTTCGAGATAAGAACCAAGGTTCTAACATAAATACTAAAAGGAAATAAAGTTTCTCTACAATAGTTCTTGTAACAACCTAAACTTTTTATTTATAAAAGTCTTGCATTTGAAAGTTACTTTATTAGAGGCAATGCATTTTCATTAATATTTACTACATTTAACTCAAAGGAGGGTCTTGGTTGAAGGTCACAAATAATGCAAGTTCTTTTTCCAATTTTTTTGGAAAGAGATAGAGATGTGAGATAGAGAGAAGGGTTATATATCTCTCATATATATATATATATATGATAATATTTGTTTGTAATGGTCTTTCCTTCTTAAATTTTGTGTTCCATCCACTCTTAAATATTTACCACTTCTCTCTCTTTATCTCCCACTCACATGCACAACCATATATAAATATATATATAAATATGTAAAACCACCACCTCTCACTACTTATATTGCTTCCTCTAACCCTATATTTTCTCTCCATGAATTTTTCTATCTTTAGGTGGCTGGCCGGTGATGATCATGGTGGTGGTGACTAGTAATTACGTTTGTTAATTATCATAAACCTAACTATATAACCACCCATGGAGGCTGCCGTTGAACAAACCACCGCCGCCGGTGGTGGTGGTGATGATGACGGTGGTGGTGGTGGTGGTGGTCCAAAAGATATCACCAACATCGCTAAAGGCAAACGTACCAAACGTCAAAGACCACAATCCCCAATTCTTTTTACATTTTCATCCACTAATAATAATAATAATGATCATGATCATGATAATCATCATTTAACGTATTCTCCGGCGTCTTCTTCTGGTTTTCCGGCGAGTAGCACCACC
The DNA here is from genome assembly GCA_036898165.1 of Silybum marianum. NCBI lineage: Eukaryota > Viridiplantae > Streptophyta > Magnoliopsida > Asterales > Asteraceae > Silybum > Silybum marianum. The sequence continues at coordinate 43,705,142 of CM072529.1, read as the reverse complement.
ACCGAAGATGAAGATACGGCTAGGTCTCTAATCCTCCTCTCGAAGGGCCAGTCGTTGACGTCATTCAAGAAAAACTACAAAGATGATAATTACGACGTCGGAATGTACAAGTTTAATAGCAAAAAATATATACAAACTCCGGCCACCGGAACCGCCGGAGTTTACGTTTACGAATGCAAGACATGCAGCCGGACTTTTTCTTCGTTTCAAGCTCTCGGAGGCCATAGAGCCAGCCACAAAAAGCCTAAAAATAACGAAGAAATGCGAACAAAACCACCACCCTACACGGTGGTTTCCGACAACAATGAACCACCACAAGAATTCCCATCGAGAAATAACAATCTCTCATTGATCGGAAACACCATCATCAAACCCTCCTCCAAGCTTCATGAATGCTCGATTTGTGGTACGGAATTTAATTCTGGACAAGCTTTGGGTGGTCATATGAGACGCCATCGGGTGGCGGGTGGTGGCAATAAAGGCGGAAACACCACCACCGCCACCGCCACCACCACTACCACCACATTATCTTTGATTCCGGTGACCACGGCGGAGGTGTATGATGATCAGAAATTAAAGAATGATGATGATGATGATGATGATGCATTGTGTTTGGGTTTGGGTTTGGATCTTAACCTTCCGGCACCACGAGAAGCCACCACCACGGCTGCCGGCGATTACGATCAACGTAAAAAACGGAGTTTTACATTCTCACCGGCGACGGGAGAGAATGAGAAGAAACCTCAACCGGCCGTTCGTTTATCCGACGCCCCAACATTGGTGGATTGTCACTACTAAAATTATAATTAATTAATTAAAGCCCAATTAATCGTTTATTTTATTTTATTTGTTTATATTTATATATAACTTGAATTATACTTGTTCATCTTTTAAATTCTTTTCTCAATAAGTTCATTTTTTTTAAATGTGAAAATATATAAATGAATGAAAATTGAATTACTTTGTATTAATTTTTAGTGTTTTTATTTAGTTTATTATGTTGTAAAAGATCTTAATTTTATTTGGATGATCGATACAAAACGAGATCGTTAAGACGTTTTTTTGATGGTATGTCAACATTAATTGTTAATTATTAGGGACTAGAATGTAAATATTACCCTTTCCGTGCCTCTGAGGAAGATTTTCACTACTCAAGAAATTTAGTAAGTGAAGTTCTCCTATCTGCTTTCTAACTTACTTTTTGATTCTGTTATACCCCAAGCCATGGCGAAACAACAACCTACCTTGTTCATATCAAGTTGGACAGGAACGGATCAAGTCAAGGCGATGAACCAGGCTTAAATGGTGCATATTTTTTCTTATCCTTACATGATCTACTGTAATGGCCTGCTTCATTACACTTTGTACATATTCTTCTTCCTTGTCTTCCAATCTTGAAGCATTAATCTTTCCACTACATCCCTTATTCTTTTAAATTTTGGCCTTCTAGGCATTCTCCTTGGTAATGACGACAAGGGGCTGATGTGATTGGTTTTTGGCCACATTTTGGTTATGTTTAAAGGTTTTAAATAATGATTGTATGTCTGAATAAACATGGTTTTTTCTGGAACCATATGGAATATAACTTTCTTTATTCTTATGGCACAAGGCAAACCTGATAGTTGCAACATCCTGCAAGTACACGATCTTCCATCTACATCAACAATGAAAACATCCAACCCACTTTTAACCTCAAAAAGATCACCCTCGCATGGAAGAACATGCCAAAATCTACATGAAAAATGAGAAATAAACGAGTTTATGAACAATGAGTACTAAAGTATATAAGTGACAAAACAATACATTTGTTATTCCTTTAATTGCTTAATTTTTTCCCTAACAGTAGCGCATATATCATCCACCTATTACCCAGCTATCTCTCTATCGGTCAGTGTGTGTGTGTGTGTCTATTCTTTCAACCATTATCACTCTAATGGCGTCAAACAATGTAAGGATTCGCTTTCTGATATTTAACGGGATGATTGGATTAGATCCATCAAATGCGTTAATTCAATCTAATTTTCCAACAATGAAACAAATCACTTTTAGTATGTGTTAAAACCAACATATAAACAACGCTAAAATTCATAAATCAATACAAAATAAATTTTCTATTAAAGAAAATTAAAAACAAATCAATTGAATGATAGTTGGATAATGATTGAATGTATGGTCATTGGATGATTAATTGGATGTTGGTCGGTTCTTGACTAAAATCCAAAAACCGACCAATCTAAATTGAATGTTGTAACTTTTAATCTGATCCAATCCAATTTAAGTACAAGTAGATATCTAATTATAATCAGTGTTCTAAAAACCGTGAGGTGTAACGATGAGGTTCAAGCCTCAATAATCCACGACAAGGTCATGACGTTTTTCAAGTCGTAATTTATGGCGGTAAATTTGTACATCATATATAAAATTATACACATTTTTTATACTATGACTCAATAAATCAACGATACCAAACAATTTAAACTAAGTTGTACAAGACATTAAAAAGATAAATAAAATCAGATACCGTGTTACAAAAACCGCACATTACGTCGTGACGTGCCTTAGACATAACATGGCGTGAGACACAAGTCTTGAGCCACGACACACCATGACAATTGTTACGGACGAGTTTTTTGGAACATTGATTATAATTGATCGATCCTAAATGGTTGATCTCTGACTACTCGGGTTCAAACCCTACGGTGTGCATTTGGCGATATCCAAATCATGGGTCTGCCACTTAACGATACCCTTAATTAGACTGGACCGTGATCGACAAGGATTAGTCGAGTGACACCTTTGAATGAGAGCCCCGATACTTCAAAAAAGTGTGCATGTGTGTCTAAGTTAAATCAGTTGACTTTATACTTTAACATACCCTCTAATTTATTTATTTATTTATATATATATATATATATAAATCAATGGATAACAAGTCCCATAAAGAAGAACATCTCACCATCAAAAAGATAAAAAAGAAAAAGGAAAAAACCCACGAAAGAAGTAAAGACGAACACAACCACACACAAACAAACACACCTATATATACACATTACGTACGTATAGGTGGTTCTTGATTTTCGTGTCTAGCAAGCGTCCAGTCACTGGGGGTTTCTTAACCCACGGGCAAACACACATAGACATAGTACTACCACTGTTTGTTGGTGTGGGTTACTTGCTTCACCTACAATCCTAATCAAATCTTGATGTCTTCTTCTTAATAAGCTTTTCATTCAGCCCTCTACCTTTTGTCTTTCATCCCAAAAAGACAGATCGGCTTAATGGGTCATGAATTGATGGTTGTGGCGCCGCCGCCACCACCACCGCCGCCGACCTCCCTTGCTCCTGGATTCCGATTTCACCCAACTGATGAGGAGCTTGTGAGGTATTATCTTCGACGTAAAGCTTGTGGGAAGTCTTTTCGGTTTCAGGCCGTTTCGGAAATTGATGTTTACAAATCTGAACCATGGGAACTTGCCGGTATATATATACATCAAATCTTTCTTGAAATTTTTAATTAATTTTCTGATGATTTTGTTGATAAGTGTGTTGCAAGAAACATATTTTATTCTTCTTTATTTGGGGAGAAAAAACTAATCAGTGTGCAATATTGGGATTTATTTTCAAGAAATCTAGCAGTTTCCATCATTTGTTCTTGAGAAATTGAAGGGAAAAAAGAGAATTAAAATTGGGAAATCTTCTATAACAAGTAGATCATAAGTTATTATCTTTCTTGGGAAGATTGAATCTTGAAAAAAATGGAATCAAAATGGATAATTTCTGCAAGAAAATGAAGACTTGTGTAATTGTTGAATACTTGAATGGTTTGGTGAAGAATAATTAAGTGGTCAGGATTAAGAGGCTCTTATGATACATCTTAAAATAAAATATAATTGTTTGGTAATTGTTCAAGATGTAATTAGGGATCTTAAAAGGGTGTTAAATGAAAATTGAAGGTCTATAAAGTAAATTATGGTTAAGTGAGGTCCAAGATCTAAAATGATTCAGAGGGTTTTGGAACAATTAAGAGCTGGACTTATTTTTTTGCCAAACAGGAATCACCTCTTAACGATTCAGAGCTGCTCTTAATGAAACCGGTTAATGATTTAGATGTGTCTCTTAATGAAACCGGTAGGAGGTAAACAAACATCCCCTTCCCTAGAATAGCCATGGGTTGGCATTGAATTCCCAACAAAAATGGTTGAAGTTTACTTATATTTACTACAACATTTCATAAAATTTATCAATTTGTTCTATATCTTACATTTCCAATATGTAATTTAGGATAAGAGAATGTTGATAAATTTGCAATTTTATGGGTTTTCTAGACTTTTCTTCATTGAATTCAAGAGACCTAGAATGGTACTTCTTCAGTCCCGTAGATAGAAAGTACGGGAATGGTTCACGTTTGAACCGTGCCACCGGTCAAGGCTATTGGAAAGCAACCGGAAAGGACCGACCCGTACGCCATAAGTCCGAAACAATCGGGATGAAAAAAACGCTCGTTTTCCATAGCGGCCGAGCCCCAGATGGAAAACGAACCAATTGGGTAATGCACGAATATAGACTTTTGGATCAAGAATTGCAAAGAGCCGGAGTAGCACAAGATGCGTTTGTTCTTTGTAGAATTTTTCAAAAGAGTGGTTTAGGACCGCCAAATGGAGACCGTTATGCACCATTTGTCGAAGAAGAATGGGATGATGATGGTGGTGCCGCCCTTTTTGTTCCCGGTGGTGGAGAAGCGGAAGAGGATACGACCACCGGTGACGAAAACCGCCCTGAAAGAAATGATGTTCTACAGGTATCGTATGTGTTTTTACGTTATTACCCCCTTGTCGTTATGGTAGTCATTAGGTCTAGTTGTCAATATCTCTGAACAAGGGCATTTAAGTGCATAGCTGTAAAAATCAAAATCTCTAAAAAAAAATTTGCATCTAACTCAAGCAACTACTCTATCTTAGCAATTTTAACTTAACTATATTAATAAAATATTCAATACATTTAATAAAAGTATTATTTTTCTTTCCTACATATGTAACTTCGACAATTTTAATTGGTTGGATATAATTAAAATATTGTTTCTCTCTCTCCCTCTCTCTTCTAGATAGATTTAGAGATTTCTCTAAATTTAGAGATTTTTAAAGCATCTCCAAATCTCCAAATGCTTCTCCGTAATTTCTCTAAAATATCTAAAATAAATTGTAATCAACTCCAACAGATTATCTATTTTAGAAATTTCATCATTGATTATATTATTTAAATAATATATAGTTAGTTTATGAACTCAAATTCTCAATACATACATATATATAATGATAACTTTCATTAGTGGAATGAATAAAAAACTCATTTCTCTCTCCTCTCTTTGGAGTCTTAGAGGATTATGTATATTTGGAGATTTTCCCTTGAATCTCTTAGAGAATGAGATAGATAAGCTGTTGGATTAGTTTAGATAACAAAAAAGTGATTTTCTCTATTTTAACACAGAGGATAGGATAGGATAGCATAGCTGTTGGAGCAATAAAAATGTTGAAAACCATATTATCTCTATTTTAGCATAGCTGTTGTAGCAACAAAAATGCTAAAATCCATATTTTGTTGATTTTAGCATAGCTGTTGGATCAACAAAAATGCTAAAATCCATATTTTCTCTATTTTAGCATAGCTGTTGGAGCAACAAAAATGTTAAAATCCATATTTTCTCTATTTTAACATAGCTGTTGAATTTCATGTTTCACATAAATATGAATCTTTTGCGTTCTTTACAGACGGAACCTCAAACAATCCCGTTTGTCTGCAAGAGAGAAAGATCCGAAGATTCCGAACCCGAGCTCGAAACTTTCTCCCTTTTTCACAACAAAAGATCAAAGCAAAACGATCCCAACTCAAATGGTTCGGAAGATTCAACGACCACAAGTCAAGATCCAAGAACAACAAACTTTACATCCGCACTTGTTGAATTCCCTCTACTGAAAGAAAATCACCCTCCAGCCAACAACCCACCGTCATTTGACGCTTCTACCCTCGAGAAATCCGTGCCTCCGGGTTATCTCAAGTTCATAAGCAACTTGGAAAACGAAATCTTAAATGTTTCAATGGAGAAGGAGACTCTGAAGATCGAAGTGATGCGGGCCCAGGCTATTATCAACATTCTTCAGTCTCGAATCGATGACTTAAGCAACGAGAATAATGAATTCAGACGGAGAGCTTAATTAGATACATGTTTTATCTTGTATCATGTTATGTAGTAGCTTTATGGCCCTAATTATACCAAGACTCCTAAGAGGTTTTTTCTGTAATATTGTCCGAGTTAAATAAAGCTTTGTATCGAGTTAAAATCTTTGTGGCCCTAATTATACCAAGACTCCTTAGGGGCTGTTTGGTAGTGACTGAATGATTAAGAGACTCTTGTGATATAGTGCAAAATGAAATATAATTGCTTGGTAACTGTTCAGAATGTAATCATGGCTCTTAACGGCTAAGGAAGGTCCAAGATAAAAAATGATTCAGAGGATTTTGGAACCATTAAGAGGTAGACTTGTTTTTTACCAAACAGGATTAACATCTTAGCGATTCAAATTCAGAGGTTGTCTCTTAATGGAACAGTTAAACAAACAGCCCCATAAGCCCATTTTAAACCAAAACCATATTTTATCAAGTTTCGAACATCCGGTCAAAACCATAATTAGCTATACTTTTATTAAACCAAACCATCCATTATTATATACAATGCATGTAATCATACCAAAAATAGAGACATCAACAACAACAACAACAATAGGTTTGCCTTAGGTGTTGTTTGTTTTTTCATTTTAAGCTCTTAATCGAGCTTAAAATCACCACTTATGTCTGATTCGTTTAGACGTTTCATAACCATTTCAAAACTGAAATCAGACTTCAGCACCTCTTAAAAAACAAACACCACCTTAGTTTACAGAATGGAGTAGGCTCGGACCACCTCAACAATTGGTGCTCGGCATAACGGGCATTTCCCTCCACCGCCAACTAACTCATTCGCACATTTTGAACACGTGCACATGTGACCACATCTGTAGAACAAAAACATCCATCGATTAATGGCCAAATGCTTGGTTATATATATATATATATAGATATAGGGGCGGGTTCAAATGAGAACTAAAATTTGGTTGTGAACGTGAGGACAAATAAGAGCGCGACACGTGTCATTCAGACCGAATAATCTACATTCAGACACGTGTTGCGCTCTCATTTGTCCTCACGTTCACAACTAAACTTGAGTTCACATTTGAACTTTCCCCCCTCTCTCTCTCTCTCTATATATATATATATATACATACATATATAACTGAGGGGAAAGAAAGTGTACCTGTATAATAGAGAATCAATTTGGTTATCGCAACAAATGCAACAAGTTTCTTTTTTGACATCATCCCGTTTTGATCTGTTTTGTGAAGTTTCTGATCGATTCAAAGCGGCGGAAAGTTCTTGTCTGACGGACCGTTGTAACTCGAGTTGCATATCCATGCAAGCCTCAACCATTCTCTGCATTTGGCTCATACCTTGCTCAAGTCTACCCATATCAGCTTTCATATCATTCATCATATCCCATTCCTGATACATCATCCATCACTCTCCATTTGTTAAAAGCAAACTAGCTGATAAGCTAACTGATAGACTGGTTATTTGTGGTAAAAAGCAGATGATAGGCTAGATGACAATGATCAATGGACTTTTGGTCATTCATGTTAATATAAGAAGTATTAATTGGAAGGAAAGAAAAAGTGAAAAAGAAAAGTTCTAGGAGCTTATTGAAACATTATTTGAAATAACTTTTCAAAAAGCTATCTTATGTCTTACCAAACAGAGCTTTTTCAATAAGCTCAAAAATAAGCTCCTTGTTTGACCCAAAAACTAGATGTTAGCTACAATAAGCTAATAGTTAGCCCATAAACTAGTTACAGGGACGTTCCAATCTTTTTGGAGGTCCTGCTACATCCAAACCTTTTGATTACATTACATAAATGAGATAACATAGATATATATATTAAGCACAAAAACGGGTTAAATCTAAACGATTAACAATATGCACCTAAACAATTAATAATTTGAACCGAAGCCCAAATAATTAATGATTTAAACCTAAACAATTTTCGTTTATAGCTTTACACGGATTGATGAAATACCCTAAACACATGTAAAATTGGGGCCCAAAATTTTGGGGGCCCTGTTCAAAATCTCACATTTAACATGCTAAGGGACGACCCTGACTAGTTATGTTTGATAAAAGCTAGATGACAATATAAAATGACCTAAAAGACGAGATTTTTGGTCATTTATGTAAAATATCCAAGGAAACAAATCCGGAAACTTATTGAAACGCACCAAAGTTGGCAGTTTGCTGATAAACTAGTCATGTTACCAAACGGAAAATTTTCAATAAGCTCACGAAGATAAGCTAGTTTATGGTTATCAAACATGATAGCAACTTACTAGTTCAGAGCGGTGCACACTCTGATGTGACCAGCTAGAGTGAGGGAGATCATGGTTCCAAATGGGCTGCGGTGGGGGTACAGGTGGAGTTGGAAGAACAAGTGATGGTCTACCGATAGCATCATGCTGAACGCCATTCAGCTCATCCCTATGCTGCTGCTCATGGTCACCTTCTGGTGAGGTAGGAGTCGGTAAGTTTCTATCAAGATCCCAATCCATAGGCGCATTACCTTGCCTCTCGACGTATGATTGAATCAGCTGGTCCAAACTCTCACGAAAACCACTTCCAAGAAGATTAGAAACACTTCTCCTACAATAATGAAAAAATCCACCAGCTTTTCAAATCTTTTATCATATCTGGCTCTCTCTCTATGTTCCATTTTTCACAAGTAAGGGGTCTTAATGGAAACAGACACATCTTAATAATAAGGTCCATTACCTGCTTAAAAGTTCTCTGAGCTCCATACTGTACACATTATCATCCTCAGGTGGCTGAAATCTAGTTGCTCTCCTAACAGAAACAGATCGCCACCCCTCATCGGCTTCTTGCATATGACCACCTTCTATACCGCTTCCAGAAGTTTCTAGAGGCCAATCATTACCTAAACTTTCATTCCAATACCGATCAATATATTCATCAAAATCATCGTAGCTCGACTGCTGCCCATCTCCTCTATCATCAATATCTGCTTCTTGATCTGTTCTTGGAACTGCAGCATCACTTTCCAAACTTCCGGAATGTTCCGTGCCCCTATGAATGTTGGTTTCTAGAAGCTCAACCTCCTGTGAAGCGTTTGCATGAGTCTCCAACTCACTTCTAGAATCGGAGTCGTTACTGTTAGACGGGTTTTCAGAATGGCTGCTTACTTGACCACTAACAATATATTCTAATCTGGACCGAAAACCTTCCCTGGTTAAATATATAAATATCAATCAAGAAACCTGATAACTATAATAACTAAAATAAAGATTTACATATAGTCTTTCTAAACCATCAAAACAAGAGTAATTTGAGCAAAAAAATGAATACCTCAAACCAGAAACCGTATGACGCTGTCTCAATTGAACCAACTCACTTGCCGCCATTGAAGGAGACCTCTCGTCTTCCACAGGCCTTTCATTTCGTAAGAATTTGCCTCTCAATAACGACTGACAAAAATGAAATCAATTCTGAGAACAAAATCATCTTGAATCCATAAACTTTCTAAAGCTAGATGTTTAATAATCATATAAGTTGTAATGCAATATAAACCTGAAGGCGGTTGCGATGAGCAAAATCAGAAACAGCACGAAACTCTGTTAATTCCTCAAGTTCCCTTTGTCGTTCTCTTTCGATCCTCAAAAGTAGGTCGACTAAAGCTTGTCTTCCACGTAATCTCAAAGCGTTTCTTTGAATATGGTCTGTTTGGCTTTCATCGTTTTCAACATCATTCCTTTCTTGACCATGATCATGAACCGCTGCACCTTGATCTTCCCTACGACTACCACGGGTTCCTCTCTGCTGGCTAGTCATTTGCACCCATTCCCTCACAACTCGCACCCTTGCACGCTCAGTTTCTCCGAGCCACTCTGCTCGTGGTCGTGGACAACCACTCAATGGCTCACGATCAGTGAGACCACCGGCCTCCCTCCATTCTCGAACGATATGCCTAACTCTTTCCCTCTCGACCGAACCTGAATCAAGAGACGGATCACGGCTAGAGCCGTTGGTCTCTTGGACCTCATTTCGTGGTTCCATTTGATCACGAGACCAAGTTCCATAACCATTCTCACTCTCTGTAACAGTAACATCCCCTAAACCATCAAAATCTGAACATGCTTCAGGTTTCTGTGGCAGTTGCTGTCGAACATCTGTCATTTTCTCACTAACTCCACCTCTCAAAACCTAACCCTATCCACCTGAATTACCACAAACCCCATAGTTCTTAAATGAATCCTAAATTGAGATCAAGAAGCAATTCAATTTACGGAACGCAATGCCGTCTGATAAAAACGAGATTACTTGATGATACCTACGATCGAAATCGTGATTCTTATCATCAACAGGATGATTCGATAGGAAATCCAAAGAAATTGAATCGATATCCATGATCGTCCAATGGAGGATTAACTGACTACCAAGAACAGGAATCTAAGAATGAAGTTAACCTAGAATGATATGAAGAAAAGACAACGTACCTCTGAAGGTGTAAAAGATGGTTGTTTGTTATTACAAGATTCGAAAAGCGATTCGAATGGAGTTGTGACACAAAGAAAGTGATAGCAAAAAGGAAAGACTGCAATGGATCCTATGAACAAATAACAAAGGGGAATGGAGGTTGTCAGATTGTTTCTCTTGCATCATATTTGATTTTTATAGATTAATTATTTGCTTTAAAAATATGTATAATCAAATCGAAAAATATTCAATATTGGACTCATTTCGAAGGTATTGTCGAGACCATTATAATGGTGTTACTTGTTAAAATAAAAATGTATTTTTTAGACGTATTTTAATTGATATACGAATATGTGTGTTAATGTGATAAGGGTGTAAAATGAAAAATTAAAAAGTAAAGTACTTAAAATAATTTATTAACTAACTCTAAGGGTATAAAATGTAAAATTTAAATTAGAAATTGACTTTGGCGGAGGAATTTGGCTTTGGCGGAGGAATTTGTCATTTGGCGGAGGTATGTTTCGATTTCGGTGGATGTTTCGAATGTATTTTGGTAATTTTAGTAAAAGTGGAGAGAAAATGGTTATTTTGTTAAACTTGATTTCTAAAATGGTTAAAATAATTAAATTCCCTTAAAATTACGGATGAAAAGGGTACAGTATTACGTTTTTTTTTACAAATGGTATATAAAATTTTATGTCATATATCAATCAATTATATTTGATATCAACTAAATTGGTATTAATTTTTTTCGGCTGGTACATGTTGGTATGGTTTTGTACCAACTAAAAATTAAAGTTACAAATTTATTTATATTAACACTTTTACTAACTAGATTTAAATACACCGTCCACTGAAACTATCGAGTATCTGTATAACATGTTGATATCTATTATATCACTTATCATTACATATACAAACATTCAAATAATTTTCGTATAATACAACCACTCATTATTCATTAATAATCTAATACAAATGACCAATGAGAAGTGACGACGGATCATGGAGGCATGGGCGAGTTACTAAAGTTGTTAGAGTTAGATGAATAAATTAACTCAATTTTTATCCATCCATCCATATTATAAGTTTGCAAAATTAAAAATAAAAAGATTTAAAATGATCAAATATGTTGTAGTATACTAAAATTTAATTAATAAATAATTAAAAAAAATAGTCGGTATTGTATGGTATTACAGTAGTACACGACTTCTAATATCACGTACCAACCAAGTTTAGATAGTTGGTACGGTACTACCAACAAATTAGATTGGTACCAATTAAATTGGTATGGTTGGTATAAATATTGGTTCGTTTGTCATGGTACAAAATTGACACCCCTAATCAAAATGATACCTCTATTGCTTTTAGAGGGTGGTCTTTTTGTTAGAAACTAGGGCAAAAGCCGGAAAATTAAATTTGTGCATTATTTTTATGTGAGTGAATAAATAATATATTAGGTTAATGCGGTAAAAATAGTGATAAAAGTTCAAAAAAATCAACAAACTATGATTTATCATGTGAGGTATTAACTATTAAGTCCCCTACCTCCCTCGAGAGCAAGTTGTGGTTCTTGCCATCGTGATGGATGCAGTGTGTTTGAATCATTGACGGTTTATAAGTATAAGGAATTGAAGACTACTGGAGATTTCTTGAAGGAAACTAGAGTAAAAGTATTGGTTTGCTAAGGATTCTTCAATGGGGATTTTACAACAGTGAAGATGATCACACTTTCAGAATTACACTTGCATCACAACAACACCTATCGTGTTTACGAGTTTTTGGCTGCACTCAGGCCACAAAGAACACCAAATACAATTTCATTTTGGGATGGAAACAAACAGTTTAAATCGCACACGGCATAATGCATTGCATTCATAATTTTTCAACTCAAGCATACATTCATAACAACTTAAAGAGCATCTAAAATTGAACCCGAGTTGCAAAAGTCAAACAAAACATGGAACTTAGAGTCTGGTTGGAGATGGAGGTGTTAGTGAGATGGATTGTGGGCGGCATCTTGGGAAGTGATGGGGGCGACATGGACGGGAATGAGATGCGGGAGACGTGGGATTAGTTAGGTTTTTAGATTTTTTTTTGAACAGCATATAACACACACACTAATCCGCTGCGACCCGGTCCAACCTATGGCTGAACCCGACCGGCAGGGAAGTGAATCCCATAGACCGGATCCTCCCGTACCGGCCCCGAACCTGGCCCCTAAGGCCCAGGCCCAAAGTCTGGATATCTCATAAATGTCAAATTTTAGAATTTAGTTTATGTTTTATTCTTTTTTTTTTTCTTTAATCCTGATTTTTGCCTGCTATTTTACGTTGCTGATAATCTTGTTATGTTATAAAGATATATCTAATAGATTTCAGCATATTCAATGATTTATTTGCTTAAAAGTATTGTTCATAAACTTATTCACGAGAAAATGAAAATCTCATAACTTGGATGTATGTAAATAAAATGTCTTTCTCTTGTGTATATATATCTAATTGGATTATCCTTATGGTAAAAGGTATTTTCACAACACTCCTTGAGACACTTGTTTTTGTTTTTTAAGGGTGCCTCAGTTTATATTTGGATTAATCCTAATAATTGTGATTGCAGCAAATTAACTTTAATAAACTCAGTGACCATAATTATTGTATATACTTGAAATAGAACTCTTAAAAACACTTGTTTAATCCATCTTTAATAGATAGTTAAATACATGTAATTTCTTATTTGATGAATAAACTAACTGGATGATTAGTAAAGATAATAACAATTTAAACTAAAATCGATTGAATTTTAACTTTATTTTTATCTTGGATAACCAAACTCTTTTGAAACTTCAGTTTTAAGAAACTATTTTCAAAATTTTGATTTGATCAATAAATTTTTTGTCTATATATTGGAAAACATCAATTTAGTCACCAGCTATTTAAATTTAAATAAAATCGTGATCTAAAATAGGAAATGAAAACAAATTTGGTCTAGTCTTGCATCAATATGAAATCTAAATAAAAATAATAAATTATATATTTAATTGGAATATTAAAAACAATAAAGGGGATGTAGCTCAGATGATAGAGCGCTCGCTTAACATGCGAGAGGTACGGGGATCTATACCCCGACATCTTTAATTCAACTATTTTTGTCACTAGCCCTTTTATTATTAAATTTTGCCAAAAAGAGTCCTCGTATTATTATTTTATCGACTTGAACCCCTCAAAGTTTTTACTTCTTTGCAACTATTGTATTTGCCAAAAAAAGAGCCCTCTTATTAGCATTTATCGACCTCAAAGTTCTTATTTCCTTCGCACATGCCCATTAAAAATTTAAAAGCATATAGGGGATTTTATAGATATAAAGCTAATAAATGCAAAACTTAACTATTTTTTAAACAAAATCAATTATTAGTTATCATATAAAAATTGTCATAATTAACTCAAATTTTATGAATAATCACTGTGAATGTCTTCGTTCTTATAAAAAAAACATTGCAACTGACTTTATATTATGAAAAGTTAATATTTCGGATGTTGTAAATTTTGACAATTAAAAAACGCAACCTAGATATGTCGATCATAATAAAGTGCAAACTTTTCTCACATTATTTTCTTTTAAACACCCAAAAATAAAGTAAAAAATACTTCCTAAGTTTATAAACAAATATTCTAAAAAAATATAAAGTAAACTCATCATCAAAAGTTAAAACTACTTTTTGGAGTGGGTCTTGAATCCTTACTCTATTTCTTCACAACAAGTTTTAGGGTTTGCTTACATTCAAAGTTAAATAACGATAAAACACTAACTTCTTCAATCATTGCAATTTTAAGTTTATTGATATATAAAAACAACAATTAATATTATTATTTCAATGCATAAGTTGATTAGGTTTTCACTTTTCTTTTTATATACATATTTAGTTGATTTTCCGTAAGAACTCAATTTTGTGAGAACACTTTCAGAGTCGCAAATCTCTTTTGATCAAACGGAGCACATCATGACTTTTTTTTTTGTAAAGGAGTGACACTTTCATCCCTCAGTTTTCTGCATTTGAGCAAGTTCCAATCAATTTTTGAATGTATGTGTAGTTTCAGTAAAGTGAATTAGAGAATATATGCATAGATGATATATCTATTAAGATATATAATGATTGGTGAATGTATGAGCAAATTTAATGTTTTTCATGTGCAAATATGCGATGTTTGAATATTTTTCATGTTAAGTTATGTGTACATTTAGTATTTTTCATGTTGAGATATGTACAAGTTCATTGTTTTACATGTTAAGGCAATATTCGTGCACATTCATATGAAACTTCAATGACATGGTTATAAAGGAGACCAGATCTGCACATGTGTTTATATGAAAAACACATTGAACATTCACGTATTGTCACATGAAAAACTATACATATATATATAGTCTTTTTTTTAATACCATGATATACGTGATGGAACTTTGTGGCTCATCCATGGATGCAATGCTTATAATTCACTAATAATAGTAACACTTGCTTTCCCTTTTACAGGAACGATTTTGAATTTAGACTATAAATTAACTCATGGTTTCTATGACAACTCGTTTCATATTAAGTGAGTTGGGGATTATGATAATTCGTCTGACATGACTACAAAATGAGATTTGCGAGCTCCATACAAAAATCTAGGTATTTGTCATCAATAATTTTTACCATGTTTTTAAATTGATTTAGAGAATACTTGTTGAGATTTATGTTTTGGTTTTAAGGTATTACAAAACCTCTTGTCTGCTATTTCATCCAAAATTGATGGGTCATCACAAACATAAAGAAGAGATTCCAACTAATGTCTTCCTTGGTGGATTTATGAAAATCGATATAAACATTTATATATATGTATAGGAAAGTTCAAATACGAAATCAAATTTAGTTGTTAACGTGAGAATAAATGAGAGCGCGACACGTGTCTGAATGTAGATTATTCAGACTGAATAATGTTTATTCAGTCTGAATAGTCATTATTCAGACTGAATATATATATATTCAGTCTGAATATTTCTTTGATTATTCAGTCTGAATATGACACGTGTCACGCTCTTATTTATCTTCATGTTTACAACCAAATTTGAGTTCTAATTTGAACCCCCCCTATATATATATACATATATATATATATATAGAGAGAGAGAGAGAGAGAGAGAAAGAGAGGGAGAGAGAACTTCTAATGCAAATCAACCAAATCTTACAAACTATACAAACCAAATAATTAAGATATATATGGAAACGATGAATATTCATTTATATAAAAAACAATCAATATAAATGAATATTGATTATCTGAATATTTAAGGAATATATTAGAGTTTATTAGTTGTGATTAACATTTTATATTAAAAAACAATCAATGTATTTATGAAATCATATATTTATTAAAGTAAATTAATACATGTATATATTAATTTATGGAGCACATATAAAGATGAAATTGAAACTTATTACATCTCCCTAGTCATAATAGATTTTTTATAGGGATGAGAATGGGGCGGTATAGGGAGGGGTTTGCTTTTCCCCATCCCCGATTATCCCATCTTGTCCCCGCCCATATGGGAAATCATTGAATCAAATCTCCTCCTCTTTGGAATATGGACTCATCCCCGGTCCATCCCAACAACAGACTAAATTTAATTAAGTACTTCACTGATATAGACTTTGTTTAAAATTTAAACACATCTTTTGTGAAGTTTGATGTATAAATAAACTCAAATAACTTAATAAGACATTGTTAATGTACGATGTTATAATTTATAACTTTTGAATGAGTAACTAAGATTTTGAATTTTATATATATATATATATATAGGTGGACGTTCAAATGATATTAACTTATTTTACAAAAATGCGAGAACACCATCACATCCGATGCTACATGTGAGGGGACTTAGTGGTGTGCAGACGACTTGACATGTGACCTACGTCGCGACAAAGATCATCTCCGTCTCTTATTTACAATTACATGTGATGCACTACAATATACATGTGACTGAGTATAGTTAAAGAGTGTTCTCATGTATCTACAACAATTAAATTAATATAATAATCAAAATATTTTTTGGTTAACCGTACTTAAAATATTTTTAATAAAAAAAGTTAAAATATGTGAATCATAATTAAGTTAGAGTGAATTACACTTTTGGCCTCTTATTTTGCCCAAAGACTGATTTGTCACTCCCAATGGTTGCTAACTGACGTTTGATGGTGTGAACTTCAGGGACCTTGAGTATTATGAAATCTAAAAGTTAGAGACGCTCAATGTAGATAGTTTATTTTAGGGATCAAATCATTTGTTCAAACCACATGGACCACACATGTAATTTACTCGTATAAAAAATCGCGATCAGCCAGCTGGGACATATTGTCCCCATCCCCATCTCAATGGGTAGGAAACGATGTATCGACTTCTCCAGATCTGAGATCCGGTTATGAAAAGAATTTATGTCTCGAACCGAATCGAGGGAATCAAGTACCCATCAGAAGCAAGTCAAACTATAGTCCTTAGACCTTAACCACTTGAAAATATGGTTCAATATTATCAAATTATTTCCCAACAATATTTTGTCCAAATATATTAATTTGACAAGAGATTTGAAGTACTTGGCATTAGATGTTAGTTTAAATTTCACTACCTTTTTAAACATAACCATTTTCATTTAGTAAAGATATTTTAGATGTTTTCATTATTACTACTTTTTTAAAGTGTAGATTAGACATTATGGCCGTGTGGTTTTATCCCGGCACGGTGGTGGAGGTGGTGGTAGTGACAACGATGATGGCAGGTTGATTCAAAAGTTATTTTTGTCTTTTAATATTAAAATCGGAGTAAACTACAATTTTCGTCCCTATGGTTTATTGTTTATAAACAATTTTAAACCACAGAGACTAAAAAAGCAGTTTTTAAACCACATGGACGAAAATTGTTATAAACAGTAAACCATAGGGACGAAAATCGGAGTTTACTCTTAAAATCGAGAATGAGAGTAATGAGTGGATTATGCAAAAAGAGGGGTAAGATTATTTTTCTTAAAAGATATAAGAATGGAATTTAAAACCTTTGCATAACCTCAAAGAATATGAATTCCACCATAGTTGAATTTGAATTTCCTAGTAAACTCTTAAGAATGAACCAAAGGAATGAAGTTATATGTGAGATTGACATTCTGTAAAAATAAAATAAAAAAACCTAATGAAATTTGCATTCCAATTCCTTAACAAACAAACGTCCCCTAAAATTTGTGTTTCAATGGAGAAGCATGGAATTGTGGATAGATGTAAAAGCTTAGAGGAAATCACCATCATTCATCACCTTTTTCCGACAAAAATATAAATTAATGATAGATAATTGATTTCACAAAAATATCTCAATTAATATTAATAAAATATATAAATTCCTAATGAATAATGACATAATAAAATTAAATCGTCTTTAAAACTTCTAACCAACTAAAAATGTCCAAAAAACAACGAAAAAACTATATATTTTCACTAAAATAAAGTTTAACAAAGAAAAATAATGAATTTTCTTTATAAAGTTATAACGTATTTTATTTTTTATACACAATATTATAACTTGTTCTTTTAATTATATCAAAGACATCGATATATTCTTTAAAATGAGTTTTTAAAAGTAAGTTTCCTACAATAAAAACCGTAACAAATTATATTTTAGTTTAATATAATTTAGTATTTGGATAAAATAAAATTATTTTTATGACAAAATCAAAATGAATTAGAATCCAATGTTGGCCATAAAGAAAGGGACGAGTGGATTGAATTATACGACATTGGATCCATTTTATGTAAATAAAAACAAGTAGTATGCAATCAAATGTTTACAATAATTCATTGTTCCAATTCCAACGTTTTTTTGATACATACCATGTGCCCTTTCAAGATGATCATATCAAAATAGAACAATGAACATGTATACATATATAGACATGAGATTATATAAGATAACTCGTTTTTGTAATATCATTTCAGAACTATTAAATAATTCAATCTTTATAGGAAAACACTGTAAAAGTTGTCAAGGTTCGGTTTCCTATAAGTACATATATGTGTTTTGGTTGTGAATTAAGATTTGGTTTCCTACAAGTACGTATCAGTTTTTTAAAGATAAAGTTATAATTTCCATTCTATAAATAAAGTATTGTATTAGTGAATCTTATTTTCAAATGGTTATCTATTTTATAAGAAAATATACCTTATGATATATATATATAGAGGAAAGTTCAAATGTGAACTCATTTTTGTTTGTGAACGTGAGGACGAATCTCAGCCACTTATCCGGTCAATAAAGGCGGTTTTGACCTGGTTCCCCTCCTTTAATAATCTTCACCCTCCCATGAATCGCGTCAATCCTCCGTGATCGCGTCCACCATAACCGAAGATGTGTGGCTGAGATTCGTCCTCACGTTCACAACCAAAATTGAGTTCACATTTGAACCTAACCCTATATATATATATATAAAGGAAAGTTCAAATGTGAACTCATTTTTGGTTGCGAGCGTGAGGACGAATCTCAGCCACTTATCCGGTCAATAAAGGCGGCTTTGGCCTGGTTTCCCTCCTTTAATAATCTCCACCCTCCCATGAATCGCGTCAATCCTCCGTGATCGCGTCCACCATAACCGAAGATGTGTGACTGAGATTCGTCCTCACGTTCACAACCAAAAATGAGTTCACATTTGAACCTAACCCTATATATATATATAGAAAGAAGTACATGCGAGGACGGTAACAATTTACAAGAATGCGAGGATAATCCTCAGCCAATCATTTTGTACATGAAAATTTTCATGTACAAAATCACATATGATTCGTGTACAAAATCACATATGATTCATATACAAAATCATATATAATTCACATACAAAATCATATATGATTAGCCGAGACTTTTCCTGCAGCAAAAGTCGCGCGTGTCATTTTTTATGCTAGTACAAAATCACATATGATTTTGTACATGAAAAAATTTCATGCACAAAATGATTGGCTAAAGATTGTCCTCGCATTCTCGTAAATTGTTATCGTCCTCGCATGAACCCCTCTCTCTCTATATATATATATATATATTAATATATATAGGGGAGATATTCATTATAAATCAGTCAATTCGTACAAACTACATTCAACCAATTGTTTTTTAATATTTTTTCACTTTTTTATAATTATAAGGGTTGATTAGTCAATGATATATGAAAAAGTTTCATCAAAAATACACGAGGGTTGATTAATCTATAATATATGAAACAATTTCATTTTTATATAAAAGCAAAAATATATGAAATAATTTCATGAATAAAAAAATTATATGAAACAATTTCATCATATTAAACACTTTTATTTAAAAAAATTAATTCAAAAACACAATGAAACCATGGAGTTTGTACGGTTTTTAACAATTGCTTGGTTTGTATTCAATGGATCTCAAGTTCTCACAAAGTTAGGTTCCCAAAAGAAGTTCCCTATATATGTGTATATATATATATATAGAGAGAGAGAGAAAGGTTCAAATACAAACCAGTTAAATGTTACAAACTATACAAACTCGTACAAATCCATATAAAATAAATTTTTTCATGATTTTTTTTCATCAAAACGGATCGATGCCGTGATGAGATGAGTGCTAGTTAGAGTCTCAAGAATATTTTAGTTATACGTCGCGTCTTCCGTAATTGGAGATAGCGATTGTTATTGGATTTTTGTAACATCCGACCTTAATTTAAACATTATATAAGACTTGATCTATCTTTTATTAATGTTTATATAGATCAGATATTCGAGGTAATTCCGGCATTGATCAATGGAAAAGGGATTTACCCTTTATTTGTTCTATTAATAAAAAAATTAAATTGTTCGCTATTTCCAAATTTGAGGGTGTTACAAGAGATGTCTACTATCTTGAAACGACTCCACTTTTTGAAGATTCATATGTAGGGTGGTGAATCGCATCCTACATAATCTTGATAGAGTGGTATGTCCGTTATGGTCAATAGGGTGGTCAAACTTGATTGTGCCTCCGTCATCTTTGTGTCTATCAGCGAACGTAACACGGAGTGGGGAAAAGGTGTGGATCGTTGGATTTGGAAATGGAAGAGCCTAGAGCCCAATCTTATGATTCTTTTGAGGGACAATCTTAATCTAATCCCAGTCCAATGCTTTTATGACCGAAGCCAATGTTTTGTCTCTTAAACAACATAAATAAAGGGATGCTCTTTTTAATCCTCAAAATAATTTAAGTCTTTTTCCCTTCATCGATCTTTGTCTCTTTAATGGAAAAAGGGGAGAATGGTTGCTCGATGATCATGGAAACTCCCATCACCATTGTTGCTACTGTGGTTGCTACCATTGTTGGCACCGGCGTTATCATTACTGTTGTTGTCACCACTGTTACCACCACCAACATTCATTGATCAATTCCAATTTGATATTTTCCCACCTTGAGGACAAGGTGATTCTTTGGGGGGGGGGGGGGGGGGTTGGGTAATGATAAACACCACTTAGAGGCCCAAGCCTATTAGGGTTACTAGGATTATTAATAAATAGAGGAAAGGGGAGAATAGAGTAGGTAGAAATTAGTGAGTCTTTCACGTTTGGGAGAGATCTTGGCTCTCGAAATACAGGATACCTCTCTCTAATCGTCACTTTCAATTACAATTCAATAGAAATATTTTGGTATTCTTAGTGAAGATCACGGATAAATACTGCAATGAAAGAGAAATTGAAAGAATCGAAGACAAATTCGGAGCTCTTAAGAAAGGAAAGATGTCAATAATCGGTTACTCGGACTCGTTCATTGAGAAGTTGGAATTGGTGGAGCATCTGGCCCCCGAATGACAAAGCAAAAGTGAAATGGTACCTCAAAGGTCTGCCGACTGAGATGAAGACCTTCGTGAGGAATGCCAAGGTAATTACACTACAAGAAGCGATAGAAAAAGCCCAACTAGTCGAGGATGACTTGACTTGGAAAAAGGAGTGATAACTACAGGTTAGAAGATAAGATAAGAGCAACTATTTGGATTTCAAAAGAGAACGAGATGATACTCAATCAGGATAGACTTTGATTCCCACAAGGAAGTCAAGTAACGCAATATGTGTTGCAGTAAACACATCAATTCGTGTAACCCTAATCCTATCGAGTGCATGAAATGCGGGAAGAAGGGTCACTCGAGTCAAAAGTGCCCTATAAAAGGCATGATTCGTTCTGGTTGTTGGGAGTTGGATTAAATATCAAGAGATTGCCCGAAATTCAAGACCGGAGGAAGAAGCTTGGCTAGTGGGGCCAAAAAAAAATTCTATATCATTTTTATTTATTTTTAAAATGGGTAATTTGTAATAGTTTTTTGAAACCAAGAAAATGAAATTCACCTTTTCTAAGAGATGGTAAATTTTGTAATTTATTTTGTAAAAATCATTAAAAATTTGTAAATGTTTTGGACAAATTTCTAATGACATTTTTATTAACAGTTGGTATTAACCATTTGATTTGAAAATAACACAAATACATGACACCTAGAAATATTCTTAATATGTTGCTTTAAATTCGATTTTACTATTGTACACAATCTAACATCCGGATTAGGATACATATATAGATATCATACATATTTGGATAGACTACAACATCCGGATTGGGATACATATCCGGTTATGATCAATTTGATATGTCCTTAAACGAATCCAAATCAGTCCAAAATCCAAAAGCATGAAGGATCTGGATTCTAACCAAATCCTAATCATGGTTTTGACTCAAAAGTTATTTTTAGGATCCAAATGATTCAGTCTTGCTGAATTCCAAAATATAACTTATGCTTCGATGCGAAAAATAAAATATGATTTTATTTATAAAAGTTTTATTATCCTAATGCAAAAAAATTCAACAAAATCAAATACTATTTGAAGTGAAGCCAAGAGAGTCACTAAAGTGGATTGGATTGTTTCTAGTAGATTGAAGATCGGTATAAGATAAAGTCAAAAATAATCTAACCAATGCTATTTTTGGTGAGTCGATTTTTTAGTGCCAACTTAACCAACAAGTTTGGCTCACCAACCCTACCAACTCTTGTCCATGGGAACAAAATTCAAAAAAAAAATATTTTATTAGCACCATGTTTTTTTACTGTTCTCTCTACATACAAAAGGATGAGTTTTGTTGACAAATGTCTACATCAATATCAAAAGGCTGAAATAAAGAGTATATACATGCACAAATCAGCAAATTTAGAGGAAGACACACATTAAAGTTCGATAACAACATTTAATGCAATGGTGGAAATAAAAGGCATTCCTAGTCAAATGTTGCAACTCACCTGTTTTTTATAGAAATTAACGACTGATAGTTTCTAGGCAAATCGGCATCTATGTCTGAAGACTGTCAATTCTTCAAATCTGAAAAAGTACCTTCTTTTTTGTACTCTTTCAGTCTCTAGAAAATTTGTCACCAGTTGAATTGTTTAGGATCGGGTCTTACCTCCCAAGCATCCACAACAAATACGTACTTCTTTTGTTTTATAAACATATAGAATTAAATAGTGAAAATATGTTGTATTTATATTCTAACCCCCTTTAACAAACATTTTTTGTGTTAGTCATTATCCTTCCAGAACCAACATTAACATATGAACATAACCAAATTATTAGACATTTAGAACCATCGGTAAAAATTCATAAATTAGTAACAAAATAAAAAACTACTAGAAAAATGGGTATTGGCGATGACATTTAGCGACGATCCTAATTCGTCTCTAATTAGCAACGAATTAGCGAGGGAACAACCACAAACCAATCCGTCGCAGATCCATCTCTAATTAGCGATAGACTAACAACGGACACATGTGTGTAGCGAATTAGCAACGGATTAGCGATGTACATGTGTCCATAGGTAGTTAGATTGTCACATATCCTTGAACACTATTTGAATTGTAAGAATTTGGTATCTCTATATGAGTTGGTTATTTTTAATTTGTTAGTAGTTTCGGTTTGTTGTTTTGAATTTACAGCCAGGTTTTGTATAAAATATTCAAAAAATGTATAGTTTTAATTTAAAATTTTAAAATTACCAAAAAACAAAGACAAAAGTTGGTGGTGGTCATCGCTAATATACTGCTAAAAGGCCCTCGCTAATCCGTCGATGAAGTTGTTTGCCGCTAAAATCATGCTGTTGACCTGTGATCTGTCGCTATACATCCATCCCTCTTTAATCCGTCGCTGATAATATTTGTTGCTGAAAAAATCCGTTGTGGTCCGTCGCTAGCATAACCCACCACTATTTGGCCGACAAATTAATATCGAAGGATCAACGACGGATTTTAGCAATTGCAATGGGTTTATCTGTCTAGCCCGCTCTTTTCAAGCAGGTTGGAAGCTAGGAAAGATGGTGTCGGTTTCGGGTACAGGTACCCTTTTGTTGAAGGCCTTTCAAAAATAGGGCCCACTTTTTTATTCCAAGCTACCGTTAAACTTCCTTTACAAAATTGCCGTAACAATGTTATTTTCTATAAGCAAAAAAAGGATAATAGCATAATAAAGTTTCAAATGTCATAACACCATTTTCAATTATAACCAAAACGCCTTAATACATTTGTTAATGCTCATTCAAAATTAAATGCCCAAGGTCAATCAATATTATATTTGGCATGCTCCATTGAGCTTAATCAAGTGGAGTTTCTTCCACTTTTCTTGATTCACCTTCAAATAAATAAATAAATCCATATTAATTAACTAATGACTTTTTTTAATATCATTAATTCAAAAAAATGTGATAAAAAAGAAATACCATATAGAATCACCTAAGTCTATTTACCATAATCAATGGAATTGGATCAACCACTTCACTTTAAAGTCTTGCCTCATGTTGATAAGCTTGTGTATGCACATTCTTTTCTACGTCCACCCTCACATTTTGATTACCATCTTCATTTATGTTCTTCTTTTTTACTATTTAAGCTTCACCATCTTCAAACGGACTTGCCTAATTTCATCAATGTCAGTCTGATAGATGATCTAAACTAGCAACATCATATTGAT
The DNA here is from genome assembly GCA_036898165.1 of Silybum marianum. NCBI lineage: Eukaryota > Viridiplantae > Streptophyta > Magnoliopsida > Asterales > Asteraceae > Silybum > Silybum marianum. The sequence continues at coordinate 43,680,453 of CM072529.1, read as the reverse complement.
CGACATCGAAAAACCTATATTAAATCGGTCTTCATTCAAGTCTATTGAACCTCCAAGGTCATCGTCACTACTAAAAAAAACCTTCCATATGCTCCTAGATAGTGAAAAACAAAGTTATGATGTAGAAGCAAAAACATAAACCATAAACATCAAATAATTAATTTGTTCCATCATTGTGTACAATAAAAATGACTGAGATTTTATTATTTTCCGGTCTATATTTTCGATTTAGATACAAGTTGATAGTTTCTCCCTTGATATTTTAAACTATCAATGCACCATCCAAATACTCACTGCCCTTAAATTGGTAAAATACTTATTGGTTTATAGTTCATAACAAGAAAAGAAAAAAAAAAAGGGTGAAAGCTTGCATGAAATTGATGATTACAATATCCTTTTTGGAGTACACTTTTGTTGTAGTTTTGTAACCGGGTGTTGTTAGACATCCATGTGTTGCTATGATTGGATCGTCTCCTTACACCAGATCATCTCCACTTAGTGCATGTTTAGCAAACTAACTTATGACTTATAAACTACCTTATTTTTGTCAAACAATGCCTTAATTAGTGATGATCAAATGACAGTCGTACTGTAATCATTCATTTAGTGCAGATCTTCTTGGGGTTAATAATTAATTAATTTTAAACCGTCCATCCAAAAGCTATCAAAGCATCAACATCACAATCAAAAAACTTGATAGACAAGTTTTCATAAACCCAAAACATCTATGTTATGTCCATCTGTTGAGTTGAATGGAATTTTGATCATGTTGTAACATTCCTTTTATTTATAAAAAATGGTAGACAAACATATAAAGTTTATCTATCCTTTCTTTCTTCAGTTAAACGATTCAATTCAATATTTTGTGTGCTTGGGGCTACAATTAATTAATTGTCTTTACCACAAAGGTTTTCTCTATTGACATGGATATATAGGCTACAATTTCCCCCCAAACTGATACATACAGTGTTGTTTGCCTAATGTCTTTTGTCACATTATCGATTATTTTACCCTTTGAACAGATAGATAGCTTATGTGTGATTCTTACCAATTAACAAAGAGGTATCATCACCTAAATCTGTTTAAGGGATAAAGATTGTAAACGTCAAGAAGCAAGATAAAAGGGTATCTGATTTGAAATTGTAAATGATGGCAAGTTATAATAAGCAATAGAAACAGAACTTGGTGTTGCTAATCCAGTGAAGTTTAAGTAATAACAATTATTAGCCTTGAATATTGATTGCATGGTTATACCCTAACTTTTTGTAATTTAAAATGCCTTAATTATCAAGATACGGACAAGTGATGTAAGCAAATTGAAACTATATATAGGATCTATTGAAATTTTGAAACTACAATGCCAATTGGTGAAACATGAGCAAGCCACAAGGATGATTAATGTCCCAATATTTCAAAGGATCAATTGATTAAAGTATGTTTTTTGATGAATCTAATCCTTAAGCTATTGGTCATGCAGACATAGGAGTTATAATTGACCCAAATAAACAAGTGTTGTGGTTGTTTCTTAATCATTTCAATTACACAATGCTTTTATCAAAATCAAAGACCAAAAACATTTATCGGGTTCAATCCAATTTGAGGCATACAAAAAGAACAACTGGTTCTTAGTGAAGAGAGGTTGCATTCTAAGGCTTCATGATTTGGGAAATAATTTAGGGGCGTTTGGTTCGCCGGAATGGAATGGAATCTGGTGGAATTGGAATCTTAATTCTATTGACCAGATTCCAATTCCCTTGTTTGGTTCATTGTTTTCAATAATTGGAATTTGGCAAATTCCAAAGAATTCCAAAAGCGGGCAATTTGAGATTCCTTGGGTTACCCTTGGGATTTCATCGGAATTGAATTTGCATCTTTTTTAATTCCTCAAATACCCTTACCACATTGTCCAACAATACCAAAACCGAACCGTTTGGATTTTCGATTCGGTTTTTTCGGGGTTTTTTCTTTTAGTTTTCGGTTTTTCGATTTCGGTTCGGTTTTTTCGGGGGTTTTTTCAGTTTTCGGTTTCGGTTTCTCGGCTTTTTTCGGTTTTGTTTCGGATTTTGCTTACCCCTAGCAGTTAGGTTCTCCATCGTCTCTTGCAACAACTGGACTATGTCTTGCCCTAACAGATGTTGTTTTACAATTTTTTGCTGTTTTTGCTGTTTTTGCTGTTTTTCTGCTGTTTTTAGCCGTTTTTAATGTAAAAAAATTATAATTTTTGCTGTTTTTCTGCTGTTTTTAGTTGTAAAAAAACTCATTATTTTTAGTGTTAAAAAAACTAAAGTAATTAATGATTATTTTATTTTATTAATTTTAGTTTTAAAAAATTAAATTTAATAAAAAGGGTATTTTAGTCATTTACTGGAATTTCATTCCAGTTCCAAAACTACATTATATGAACCAAACAGACAGATTCCAATTCTTTCAACAGATTCCATTCCAATTTTGCCAGCCAACCAAACAGCTGGTCAAACCTGACAACATTCAATTCCAATTCCTTCAAAATCAAATTTCTTTAACAGATTCCATTCCATTCAATTTTATTCTGCGAACCAAACGCCCCTTAGGAAATCATGATGCTGCCCAATCTCAAAATGCAAAACCCTAATCAGAGCAGTAATGGAGTAATTTTTAATCCAGAATGCATCGATCAAGAAAATTTAAACAGAAAATAAAGGAAACAAATTACCAACCACTGATCTCATTTCAATAAAATCGGAAGATTTCAAAACATTTGGTATACCAATATCAGAAATATATAAAGAACAATCTATCCACAACAAAACCCTAGCATCTACCTTATAAGATCTAAGAACTTGTAAACTTAGTTACAGCCTTGGTACCTTCAGAAACGGCATGCTTGGCCAATTCACCAGGCAATACAAGTCTCACAGCGGTCTGAATCTCCCTAGACGACAGAGTATTCTTCTTATTGTACCTAGCGAGTTTCGAAGCCTCCTGAGCGAGCTTCTCGAATATATCGTTAATGAATGAATTCATGATCCCCATAGCCTTGCTTGAGATTCCTATATCTGGATGAACTTGTTTCAGAACCTTAAAGATGTAGATCTTGTACGTCTCTACTGACTTCTTATTCCTCTTCTTCTTCTTATCAGCACCGGCACCGGCCGCCGTAGATGCATCTTTTGGGAGCTTCTTCTCTGCCCTAGGTTTCTTCTCCGCCGGAGCTTTCTCGATCGCCGGTTTCTTCTCTGCCTTGGGTGCCATTTGAGTGTGAAGAAGGACTGTGAAAGAGACGAAATATGAGGGAGGATTCGGAGGGAAACGATGAAGATGGAGAAGATTGTGAGGCGGTTTATATTAGGTAAAGTGTGATGTGATTGGTCGATTTCAATTGACGCGGATAGATCTTTTAAACCGTTGATTATGAGGCAATATGATTGAACGGTGACGATTGAGTGTGGGGATATCAAGTTTTCGCGCGTAACGCAAACCCGAGGATTATTTAATTATTTTATTGGTGTAAATCATAAAGTTCGAATAAATTACATATTTAGTCCTTGATTTGTTATAAACGTAGCAATTATATCCGATGTTAAAAAAGGCTCGCTGCAACAGTGTGTAGTGGCTTAATACTTTTATCTCACGTCCCATTAACCTTGTGGCAGGTAAGGGTGTTTGCGGTATAGTCTGACCGATTTAGGCGATTTGAGCCGTTTTAAATTAAAAAAAGTGACAATTATATTTAAAATGGAATTTCTTATCAATATCGTACTAAAAGAAAATCGTATACAGAATCATAAAAAACTAGTCTATCCCTAAAATTACAAAAAAAATCGAACAAATGAAAAAAAAAAAGTTAAAGAAATCAACCAACAATAGTTGGAATTTTGAACAAACATTGAGCAAGACGAACTAGGTTTTATTATTTGATTTTTGAAAGATTTTAGAAATTTGCCAATTTAAAAATGAAAACTAAATAAACATAACGTTTTTGACGAATTCTTTATAATTGGGCCATAAATGTAAAATCTACAACATGAAAAATAAATTCAATGTATACATTTTTTGGTGGTCGGTTAGGTCCAGACCGCTCAGAAAATGTTCAAACCGCAGACCAGATCGAACCAAGCAGTTTGGCTATTTTTCATACCAGACCGGACCGCCAGACCACTCAAACCACAAAAAACGGTCCGATTTAACTTGGTTTGACCTGTTTAAGCTGTCCAACGGTTTTTTTGAACACCCCTAGTGGCAGGCCATGATCTAATGCAAAGTTTTTATATCGTAATATTTGATTTTTGTTACTTTTTTAATGTCTTATATGTCAGGTTTTAATGTATAACCTAGTTTAAATTATTTAATATTATTAACTCATTGAGTAACAGTAAAAAATGTAAATTTATATGATAAAAATATTTGCTCTACAAGCTTACAAGTGAGGCTTTGAAAAACATCGAGGTCTTGTTGTGGATTCTAAGGCTTGAGGTTTGACATTGCCGTCATGTCACTTCTTACGTTTGTTTAGAACTTTGATATAACATTTGTCAAACTAGGTTATTTATTTAGGGTTATTTACTAAACACTTACCGAGTACCCAATAAGAGTCAAGAAAAGATTGAGAGTCTCACCCAATAAGTAAGGATTATAACTTTTACCCTGGTAACAGCTCACAGTGTGGTGTGGCTTACTAATTACCAACAATCTATTTTAAAGGTTGGGACGGTTACCTGACAAGATAAGTGCATGTGATTAGGGACGGACCCATAATCTTTTTGATATGATGGCAACATAAAACATAGACAAAAAATTATTATAAAAAATACGGTTTTTATCGACGTGTCTTTACGTTAAGTTTTTACTAATGGTCAATATCTTTCGATATGTTTTAACCTAATTCTACCGTTTCGAGAGATTTTTAAAGTTTTTTGCTTGATTTCGAAATATATTTTGAGGGATTTTTTTCCCTTTTTTGTGGATTTCAAAGATTTTTTTTTTCAGTTCTTAGTATTTGATATTGACGGTCTTTAATAACAAAAAGCAAGTTAAAAATATATTTGGGAAAGTTAATGATTAAATATGAAATTAATGAGTTTTAATGATTCAGTTGGAAAAAGCTATTACATCAGTATTTGTGTCATAAGTTCAATTTTAAATTATTTAAAAGCACCCCTAATACGATTCAGTTACACCGCTAAAAAATCCAAAAAATTTACCCTTCGATGAAGATATAATATGGTGGCTCGTGCCACCGTGTAAACCACTGAAGGTCCGCCCCTGTATGTAATGATTCTTGTTAGTAAGTGTTTAGTACCAGTTTTTTAAAACCAAAATGATGTTTTTTCAAGTAGTTCGAGTTTGATCAACTCCAACTTTTTAAAGATTGACTAAAAATTGAATTGTTGGTCTAAACAATACGAATGGTGAGTTGGAACTCGCATGGCCAAGTTTCAAAGATGCTGGTTTGTGCAACACGGATGGTCAGTTGGAAATCGCCTAGGATATGTGGCATGTGAATGCGACATGGAAGTTGTTTAGGAATTCATGCGGTTCACGCGACTTGTAATAAGACTGTAAATGAAGTCGCGTTCACCCTTTGTGAGTTGCGATGTATACTAATGTTCGTATTTAGCACCATGTTTAGATGCTTAATATATAGAGTCATACATTATGCTAAATGCACTTGGTTAAAGGACCTTACATGATTAGGTGAATCTCATTTGACTTGCAAAATGGAATGTGTTTTCAAAATTGAAAAGATAATTTTGCACGATATGCTTTACATGTTTCAAATTGTTTATCAAGACAACTTATTTTGATATCATATCAAAAGTTTTAACATTTATAACTTATGACATGAAAAGTAATCTGAGTATGTGCGGTGGAACACAAGTCAAGACATCAATAAGTTAAAAGGGTGATAAGCAGTTCAAAATGTCAGACTATCATAGTTTCCACTTAGAATTTGTTTCTAAGTCATTTATCGATGTTTACATTTCAATTGTTAGGAAGGTTCAAACAAAAAAGGGCAAAAACGTTAAAGAACGTATGAATAAACATAAATCCGGAAAAAAATCCATTTGAAGATGCATATGTGATCTCACATTCTTTCTACCCCTGAATCATCCTACAATGTCTGAGGTCCACAAGAAATTGGAGTCCAAACTTTTTTAGTATATATAGTAATAGTTCAAAAAAATTGGTAAATAAAAGAGACACAATTTTAGTATCTAATAAGATCCAATAATAATTTAGTATTATATTAAGGACTCAAACATTGATTAATTAACTAAATTGGAGAAGAAAATATGTACAAATATTTATTACTCGTTCATTTTATAGTATTACTTATTGTTTATGTAAACTATTTATCTACTATTAAAGTCTAAAACTATTTGTTTGGAAAACCTTGTTATATTTTTCATTATTCCATTAGCATTAATTCTATTTTTTGTATTAGAATATGAGATATTTCTTGTTATTAACTAAAAGAACTCTTAACTTTGGAAAATTTACCAATCATATGTGGTCCAACTTATATCTATTTATAGGATTTCATGAGTACATTTTTCATTATCTAATATCGTGTTCATGATTCTTTGATACGCTGCAAAATGCTAAAACAAGAAAAAGATCTCAAATATAATCAACATGGGCTTTCGATTTCAAGATTATTTGATGGTTTCTAAAAAGTTTGTTTTAACCTTAAAAGTTTAAAATGATGATAAAAAACATTAACATGATGTGACATTAAAATTCAACTGATTTATATTGATTTACATAATGAATTTATATATTAAAGAGTATGTCATAAAATGATTTTAAGATGGAACAGATTGACGATACTATGTAAAAATGATGTAGTAGATAATATCAATTTAGAAAAAATTATTGGTTGATTTTATGTCTACAAATAATTGGAAAATGGTTTTATATGGATTATTGTAGTATTTTATTCAATTCAACGTTATTTTAACGATAAAAACTATATGTTGGAAAAACATTTGCATTTATTAATGTGGCAGTTTTTACATCTCATTCAAGACTTGTAAAATATAAGGAACGAAGTGGCATATGACCCGAGATGTTTATTGTTTGGAAAAATAACTAGTCGACAAGCAAGTAATATAGTCTTCGACTTTTGTGAAGAAATAGATATCACTACAACCTACTTGATACATGAATGCACAAACGGTCCGTTTACCAAATGTTATCCTGATAAATGCTTACCGGTAAAATTCAATAGGATCAGTTACTTACCAAGTAAGATTTTAATTCACCAAAACGGTATCATATGCAACAATTTACCTTAACGTAATCGTAGTGATTTTTTCATCCGGCATGGGTCAACAATAAAATTTTGTTTCCTTTTCAATTCTTCTCTGACGTTCTTCCACGTCCTTCGTCAATTCTTCTCAGACCTTCCCGTCCATTTTTAATTATCTCGTGTATACAAACTTCATAAAATGTTTGAACCAACCTTTTTTTTTCCATGCAATCCTACGTTTCTTTTACTACGAAGATTCACCAACTAATTCCATACCTAGTCCAAGCAATTTCATAAAATATAAAGTAGCATAAAGTACAAAGTAGGCTAATCTACAAATGAGTCATAAAAGTATCAACAATAAACCATAAGGAATCATAAGCAACCATAAAAGTATCAATAATGAACCAAAATCAACAATCAACCATAAGGAATAAACAATGAACCAACAAGAATTCATCAAGAACCAAAATCAGCTGAACCACAGTGAAGCATCAACAAGAACTCATATTTGTAAGATAATCAAATCTAGATCTATTTGGTAGCCCAAATGTCAAAAGTACAGATAAACAAATTAGAAGAAAAATAAAGGAAAAAATTTGTTAATTTCCAGATAATTAATTTGAGCAATAATGAACCAACAGTAGCAAACCACAATAATCAAACCATAAGAGCTTATGCAGTTGAGTGAAGACATGGTTACACCTGAAGCAGCAGCCTCCCGAAAGCTGGTAATCCCTAGTAATCTTTTGTTTTTCGAAAGAAGAAACATTAGACTTACTTCTATATATATATATAAAACAGATATATTTATAAGTTGTTATCAAATTTAACAACGCATTAATACGTTTCCCATAAAACCCCATTTCTACAAACCTAATTAGGCAACACACATGCGGTACGATAAGCAATCCAACAATGTATTTATTAACTTATTAATCGATTGTGAAATAAATGTGTATAATCAAGAACATTCAGAGTTTTAAGCATAAAATGATCTTTAAGCACCAACATCACGTATAAAGGACGTACCTGGATGCAACTCATGCAAAACCACCATCTCTACAAACTTGTACGTTGCATACAGCACACACATATGGCAGCAATAATCGGCAATGAAAGTATCTGCAACCACCAACCTCACGTACAGAAAACATGCCCGGCTGCAAGAATTGGCAATGATTAAGGCTATTATGCAAATAATAAAGTTATTTCGAGTAACTTGTAGTGGGATGGAAACCTCATTGTTTTCAAATGCTCTCAAAGCAAATTCAAAATGTAGATATAATTAAATTGCAATTCATCATGGGGGACATGGAAAGAGTATGAATGGAAGTGGTGCAGAGTTGACAAAATTTTGAACCAAACTCAGATGCAATACTAAAAAAGAAAGTAACTTTAACAATTATCTAACTTTTTTAACGGAAAACCTTGAATACCATGTACGAGGAGGAATGAAACCCTTCTTGCCCAAATGATGGAATTTGAACTGACCTCTAGGCCATCAGGAGGTAATCGCAACCACTGGGACAAACCCGGCATGGCAACAAGTATCTAAATGAATTTCATCGATTGACTAATGATTACTAAGAACAAGATACTAAAAATAATCTAAACCTTTGAGCTGATTAAAGGATGGGGTTGGGCTCCGTTGAGAAGGAAAGCGTAAGAAGGGATCTACACCCTTGGATTGGATGCACGTTAGGATGAGATGCACCACGATACACCGGATCAATCCCCGTATGAAGCTAAATTCATGGGTGGGTTTGAGATTAAAGGTGATCAAGGGTGCAGATCATTTCTTACGCATCTCATCTTTAACTCTCCTTCTCATATGATCCTACACCTTAAAAGGGTGATCATTACAGAAATTCTTAATAACATATCTCAAAAGATCTCCCTGCAAAAAAGGCACCAACTTCAAATACTGAGCATATACCTGAAAAGAACAACAGAAGATGAGCCAAAAACACAGATTTTAAAGATGGATAACCTATATCTTCAGGAAGGAAGGGGAGAAGAGAATCAATAAGCCCAAATCAAGCAGCTTATAAGAATTAAGATGTAAACACACAAAACAATTATATCACAATAATCAAATTACCAACAGTTTTTCCTTCAAATTCTGTATGTATTCGTTGCACCAGTGTCATCCCTTGAACCAAATCTCCAAAAGAAAATTTACATGTTTAACATCCAAATTTAAATACAACTGTAGAAAGCAAAGAGGGATAAATCCATGTTAGATTCAAATTCAGTAACCAGAAGAAAAAATAAAACATTTTGAAACATAAAAGTTGTTAAAGATCTCTTGAATCTTCAATCTAGAGACCAGTGAACATTTACCTTACGAACTCATACACAAACTGAATGCTTTTTGTGGCCAGAAAATGCGTAAATTGAATCACGTTATAGCAACCCAAATTCACAAAGCTAACTGAACTGATACAAAAATTGGTCTTCTTCATTTGCAAATAAGCAGTCCCCATTACAGAAACAAGAAGCAATCATGTCAACTTTTGAATCTATTTACATGTAGATGCTCAAATTCGTACATATTGCGAGCGGTTTAACTGAAAAAATCGATGGCATTAACGATATATTCAAAAACGATATATTCAGCTAATAGCCACATTTCCAAAACGAAATTCAAAAGATATATTCAACTATGAAACTAAATTGAACAACAAACAAAAGATCATTACGAAATTCAAATATTTATTTAACATTGGGCTTATCAATTACAAGACTTATAATATTTTTTACCTGACAAAAGCCCTAACTTCACAACACAAAAGCCCCCAATTATAAAACCTATATCAAATTAAGATCTCTACGAGCTAGTAAACTTGGTGACGGCCTTAGTACCTTCAGAAACAGCGTGCTTAGCTAATTCACCGGGAAGCACAAGTCTAACGGCGGTCTGGATCTCCCTAGAGGTAATCGTAGGCTTCTTGTTGTACCTAGCAAGGCGAGACGATTCCTGAGCAAGCTTCTCGAATATATCATTGATAAACGAGTTCATGATCCCCATAGCTTTGCTTGAGATACCGATATCAGGATGAACTTGTTTCAGAACCTTGAAAATGTAGATCTTATAAGTTTCAACCGACTTCTTGTTCCTCTTTTTCTTCTTGTCAGTTGCAGACGCATCCTTTGGGAGCTTCTTCTCAGCTTTAGGTTTTGGAGTCTTCTCTGCAACAGGCTTCTTCTCTGCAGGTTTCTTCTCTGCTTTGGGCGCCATTTTTAGCGAGATTGGTAGCTTCGAAGAGAGTATGTATGTACGGCGGAAATAATTGAATCTGGTGATGGATTGGAGAAGAAAGGGGGGTTTCTTTTATATAGGGAGTGGTCTAATTTGATTGGTTGATATTCAGTCACGCGGATCGAGAATATCCACCGTTAGATCGTTGATGATTAGAAAACAGACGGTGGAGATTGAATGAAGTGGAAAACTAGTTTGGCCACGTGGAGGGATATAGCAAAGTTGCGATGTGTCAAGGCAGTTCGTATATTCTTTTTATTTATTGCAACCCCGCTTGTTTTTCTTTAATTTTTTAAAGAGAAATTATAGTACACTAAAAAAAGTTTTACAAATTACAATTTAAATAATATTTATTATATTACATTATAAAACATTTCCTATGTATTTTTAAAATTTAAAAATTATTGGAAGAGCGATCGTGTAAGAAAAAATAGTTAAAGATGAAAATATAAGAAAGAATACGAACGTTTGATCACTTTTGATTTCACACTCGTTCATAAATTGATCTCCTTATAAAAATTAATTTGGTGCATCTTAATACATTTCATTGATGTCGATTTTTAATTAAGATTAATCCAATGATTGATATCTTTGTTACATTTTTTACCATAACTTCTTTTCACACTGCATCTCAATCCTATATATACGTGTACAATTTTGTAAAAATTCATTCTAACATCAATAATCGTGTTTTTCAAAACTCTTTTTATTAAATCATCAAATGAAAAGGCCAAATACTAGAAAACTTAGACATGTTTGGTTTGATGTAACGATTTTGAGAGTAGTGGATTTTATGGAATAATTTAGAATAGAAGATATTTTAATTTGGAAAGCTTTAATAATGTGTTTGGTGTGTTTTGTTTGTTGAATTTGAAATAGAATTTGAATTGAATATTTTATAAAAGAATATAATTTTTTTATCAATTAATTATTATAAAATAAATATTTTTAAATATTTAAAAAACATTACATATAAATCTTACGAAATTCCGTTAAATATCAACCAGTATATATTTTCGGATTTCAAAATCATATGGTCGTAGGATTTAAAATCCTGAAATTTTTTCAAACCAATGATACAAAAATAAAATCTCTATATATACGGCCTAATTCTAAAAAATACTTTATAGTTTTTGTTTGTAAGCTGTAACCGAAAAACTATTAAAAAGTCCAAATTTCTGTATATCAATGACAAACCCTTGTAAAGCTCGGTTTTTTTGGCTTTACAAAGAATTTTTTTTGTCTATTAATTTTCTTTTGATTTATTAATTATTTTATTTAAAAATCATCGATTTAAAACAAAATAGTTTATTCTCATGGATCTTGTGGTGTTTTTATGTCACGTATATCTCCTTCAATGTCTTTTTCTGTATTTCTTTTTCTTAATAAAATTTTCCTTTCAAAAAAATTATTTTGTTGTAACAAATTGACCAGAAATTTTATACATTACTAGTTGTGTACCCGTACAATGCGGCGGGATCTAAAAAGTTGAATACCAAAAACAAAATACTAATGCAATTGTTATGTTAAAACACTTATACCGTTTTCTAACTCTATTGAATTCTATATTGATGGGAAAGATGTTTGAAAGTCAAAAATAAACTTTATACCACAAGAAAATCAATACGTAAATCAACCAACAAACCTGTTTTGTTTTTCAACACAATCATACTATCTTGAAATACAAAGCAACAACCCTCCTATACACCTTACATTCAAATCAATTGTGGGGAAAAAAAAAAGTCCATAGAGCTTCACTTTACATCATCTGGTGCTGATAAAAACCACCTACAAGAACAACAGAGTGGAATTAAAAGCCCCCAAATTTCATTGCAGACTTGCTCCAAAACAAATAGTAACCAAATATCTACATTATGTATTCCACTTTGTATTCATCTGAAATCCAAACTTTATCAACTTTTGGGGCCTTCGTTTAGAGCACCCACCACAAGGTTTATTTCCCATTTTCCAACAAGATCATTCATAATAATATCCCCAATTTAAACCACAAAATAAACCAACAAACCATAGGCTGTAAAGATGGAATAAAAAAATATTTGAAACATCAACAACAATCCAAATTCCATCGCATGATAATCCATCTCATCCTCCTATCTTGATACCTTAAAATCAAAACCTGAAGTTTCAAAGTACGCTATTGAGCAATTTGACCATTGGAATTAGAACACCAAAATTAATAAGCACCATCCAGCAACTTATTAATTACCATATCCAAATCCTTATAATTTACATAAGCATTTGGGCGAAAAGCCATACCAACCAAATCATTGGAATATAAAGACTCACTAGCACAAGGTTGATGCACTATAGAAACCTGAACTGAATTGCAACACCCATGTCATTGAATTGTGCTTCTCAAGAATCTTTGAAACACCAGCAACCTCCTGAGAAATATCTTGTTTTTAAGTAAAAACAAGACACGGAAGCTTGATCACATACAAGCAGATTAATGAAACCTGAATGAAAGAAGACACAAGCATGATCACACGAGAAACAAAAAATTAGTGAGAAGATGAAAGGGAAAAGCGTTGAACCAGTAGCTCAAAACCATGTCCTCAGCGGCGGCCTTCAATTTTAGGTGATATCTCTTGCCTAACATCTCTTCTACAAATTGTAGTCTGTTTCTCATCCAACAACTTTTAAGCAGTTAACTTGTTGTCATCAAATCTGGTTCTGCAATAATAAAAGGATTAAAGTTTCAACTGAGACTTAAATCGACACCTTAATACATCCTTTAAACCCAAAATGATATTCAAGTAAAGCCATGTTCCATTCTTAAAAAAAATGCAAAGTGATGATGGTAAGCTTAGCTAGAAAATGTCTATATTGACATTAGGAGGAAAAGCTGAAATAAGTTGATTCAATAGACATTTTATTGACCGGAGGCTCCTCAACTTCAAATATGCACCAAGAAACGATCTATACAAGATTAACACCATATTAGAGCAAAAAGACTTGCTTTATAAATGCATGAAGATGATTACTTGTAATATTCATAAACCATAAGATAGCTTCAAGAACTTACCTTTAACTTATAATTACCACTACAATAGCTTCAAGAACAAAGTCTTCTGGACTCCTACCATTTTGAAAATGATGAATATGTCGATGCAAAACAAATTGCTTTTGGGGATTCAGCAAACCCCTTCCTAGCTAGGGAGTACAAACCAAGCATGCAGAAGATTTTTACTACATTAAACTATCAATTGCACTCCTCTGTAACCTTGATGTTAAACTTACCATCGTCATTACCGTTGGAAAAGGTCTCAGAAATAATCAAACAAATCAGACAGTAAAAACGGAGTGCAACAAATCTAAAGTAAAAATCGACGGTTTACCATAAACTGTATGAGAAGATTGAACCAGATGCAGTACCCTAAATCGATGGACCAAGCAAAAAGAATCAAACAGAAAGAATAATAAAACTGAACAGTAATCAAATGATGAAATATCAAAGCATGCTTGCCTCTGGAGCTCCGTCTCAGAATTCAATTATGCAAACCTTTCTGGGAGGAACCATCAATGCTTCTCGAGGTGAAATCTTCGTCATCCTTCCTTCTTGATGATAATTCTTACAAAAATGACATTAAGAAACTCAAACAGAATGAAATTAAGAAACTCGAAGCAGAAATTTCATCTCATTAATTCAAAATTGATTTCATACCAAAAACCTAAACTAAATAAAATGTTACTTCTGTTAGCCAATTAGAAGATAGTGGAACTTAAGCAATTGAAGAAGATGGGATGGATATTTGGAGAAGCCACAAACGGCGTTCACAAATCAAAAAGATGATCAAGGTTGAGAGTTTGAAATCAATAAAATATTTACCTGATCAGAGAAAATCAAAACTGGAGATGATGGAGATGAAAGCAAAAGAAGGATTTGGATGAAATCAAAACCCTAACCGTATAATCATATGGCTCATTGAGGACTGAATCGTCGTCTAGGAAAAATGGATTTGGGTGAATCGTCACCTTCGGGGACGTATTACAGGAGCGGCAGGAGTGTATTGGGGAGAAAACCGTTGTTTTTATGTCTTTATGCATCACCTGGTAGTACTTTTTGTATTAATACTTGTTTTTTAAGACTTTTAAGTTTTTAAGACTTATGCATCAATGGATGGTACTTAGTGCATTAATACTTGTTTTTTAAGACTTTTATCAAATCTGGTTTATAAAGTAGTATAGATATAGATATAGATATAGATATAGATATAGATATAGATAATTCTAAGAGTGAATTACATTTTGGGTCCTCGGGGTTTATTGATTTTAACAGTATGGATATCTAAAATAAAATATATGCGGCTTGCATTCTTGTGGTTTCCATTACATAACGTCCCTAAAACTAATTTTGTTAGATTTTTTCTGTTAAATAGGTTAAGTAAGAGGGCATTTTGGTTATTTTAAGTATAGAGACCAAAAATGTAATAAAAACCAGATGGATCAAACATGTAATGTAACACCCGGAAATTTAGCACGAAAGGTTATGTAATTTAGCATTGTAATATTTTATTTATGGGCAAATGGAAGGTTTCAAGTGTATAATTTTGGGTTGTAATGGATTGGGTAAAAGGAACGGAAGCCGGGTGAATTTTGACTTTCGGTACACTTTCGGCGACAATGACAGGCTACAATGCCCATGTCATTGTCGCAAGGCATTGTCGCGGGGAAGGGAAAACCAGCCAAAATTTATCAGACTTTCGGTACAAATCTCGCGACTATGACTCGCGACTATGACATGTCATAGTCGCCAAGGGCATAGTCGCCCGTGTGTTCCAGAGTGCAATAAGGTGCGATTTTCAGCTTCCTTTTCTCATTTTATCAGTTATGAATTATCAGTGTTGGGAGCAAAGGTCAGAGGCGATTTTTAGGGTTCCACTTTCTTCACCAACCTCCTTCCAAGCATTTATTTCTCCATTAAAGAGGAGAGATCAAGTAGAGCTTTGGGGTTAAAAAGCTTCAAGTGGTGGTGCCCCTCATCTGTTCAGATTTCTTGATCACCTCCATCTTCATCTTAGAGATTTTCTAGGGTTTTGTCAAACTCTAGCTTGTGAGTTCATTCTTACCTTTAAAACTTTATACATGTCAAAATGAAGTATTTTACCTTAATATGTCATTTATGGTTTTCTTTGAAATGGTGAATTGGATGTCAAGAACGGTTTTGGAATACTCTTATGAGTTTTAAATGCAAGAAAATTGATGTATAAACCTAAATGATAATTTGACCTAATTTTGGAAGGAAGGTTCTTGGAAGCACGATGTTATACTTCACTAAGGTTAAGAGAAGCTAATACATTGGAAACAATTGTATTAAGATTGTTGGGTCACCGATGATTTGGTGATGAACCACCTTCCTTTGTATGAATGAACTTTTACAGGTTCTTTTGAAGGTCTGAAATATGCTTCAAGTATTGAAGAGTCAAAGACTATTCAATCAAGGGTTGTACTTCAAAAAGTGGAATTTTGGATGTATCAACCAACTTCAATATTCAGATCATTTTGCCAAGTCAAGATTGGGTCACCAATATAGTGGGTCACCGATGGTACACTCAAAAGTCATCAAAAGTACTAAGGACATCAAATAAGATGAGGTCATCAAGTTTGATGTCATGGTCACCGACACTATAATCTTGGTCACCGAAATTGCAGGTACATTTTCTAAGGCTGTGATATCAAGTCACAAGTTCAAGGGTGTACACTTTTGTCATTTAGTGAAAGATGAAGTTTATCAAGCAAAGTGTACACTTATCGATTCCAGCCTTACAAGGTATCCACCGATGTGATACATAGTGTGATGTATCACTTAGCAATTTCAAAGAGATAAGTTCTTGACTCACATCAATTTTAAGACACGTGAGCCAGCAAGAACTTGGGCATCAAGCCTTAAATAAAGACATTCTCTTTTATTCTTATAAAAGGAATATTTGTCTTTTAGCTAAAAGGTTTGATGGGACTTCACAGAGCATGAATAAAAGAAGATAAAGTTATCTGACATTACGTGCTACAAGGAATGGTTCATCCATTATTCTAGTACAAAGGAAGTGGTCTCTTCCTTTGTCCAGCAGATAATCTTCCAGCTAATGAAACCTTGACAGCTGTCCACTTGCATCCCATGCATGGGCACTATAAAAGGAGATGAAGTCCTTCCCAGAAATCTCACGCTTTCAACAAATCTTCAAAGTGATTATTTGTGTGACTGTGGCAAAGCTGTGTGCTATAACAGTATTGTTTTAACTTCCTTAGTGTATAAGTTAATTACTGTTATCTGTGTGTTTAGTTTGATAGAATAGTGTGCCTGTTCTTTTCCGCATCAAACTACCTGTGTGTAAAATTTTAATATTTATATTAAAAAATTTAAAAATAGTATATTCTGTGTGTTTTATATTCAACCCCCCTTCTACAAAACCCTCTCTTAGTTAGCCATCTCTCCTTGGGGACTAACAAGTGGTATCAGAGCAGTTGGTTTAATTCAATAAACCAGATCTATGATGGCTACTACCTCAAATGTTGATGGTACCTTGCAGACCCCTTCCAGTAATACATATGATTTAGGATCTTTGGCTAAACCTCCAAGATTCAACCCAAATAACTTTGGGTTATGGAAAAATCGCATGTTATTATTCTTGGAAGGGATCAATTGCAGGTATCCCAACATTCTCAGTGAGGGACCTATTGTTCCTAAAATATGGGCTCGCTTTGGCCCTCAAAAGGACGCTGAAGGAACGGACATAGAGTCAGATGACGAAAGAAGTAAAAAAACTGGTAGATATATCATCAAACCTTCTAACAAATTTAGTGAAGATGATAAACGCCTAGTTGCCTTAGATACTAAAGTCAAATCTGCTCTTGCTGTTTCCCTTCCTGATGATGTGTATCACTCTCTTCTTAACCTTCCCACTGCTAAAGAAATGTGGGATACTTTGAGTATCTTATATGAAGGCACCAAAGAAGTAAAGAAATCTAACAGGATCTGTCTTGTTAGAAAGTATGAACTCTTCTCCCATGAAAAAGGAGAATCTTTTTCTACCTACTTTAATAACTTTAACTGTCTTCTCAATGATCTCAAAGTTCTTGGACGAGTTTATGATAATGAAGAAGTTCTCTGCAAGTTCATGGACTGTCTTCCAAATTTCTGGGAAACTATCTGTACTTGCATCAAGCAAACCAAGGACTTAGAAATAATGCCTTTAACTGCTCTCTATGGAACTCTTCTTCACTATGAACAAACTAAGAACCAGAGAAAATCTCTTATAAAGGATATCAAATCCTCTTCTATTGCTTTAATAGGTGATTCAAAATCTTCTTCTTGTATTCCTAGAATCACCTATCCTTCTTCTGATTCTGAAAAAGATATTAAGGAAGACTCTTCTCATCTGTCAGATGCATACTATAGTGTTGCTGATGATGAAGGAGAAGAATCAGCCATTGACATACTTTCTGATAGTATGGCAATGCTTGCTGGAAACCTTAAGAATAAAAGATTTTCTTCAAACCGCTCTAAATTTAATAGAAAACCTTTTTCTCAAAAATCCTCTTCTGATAAAGCAAATGAAGAATGCTTCAATTGTGGAAAGAAAGGTCATTTTGCTTCTGAATGCAGATCAAAAGCTTCCTCTTCTGTCAAACCTTCTTCTTTTGGCCATGACTTCTCAAAATCAGCTTCTAGGAAGCATGAAGAGAGAAATAGCCAATCCTCTAAAGAAAATTCTGAATCAAAAGAAACCTCCAGGTATAAGAAGTACAAAGCCAAATACAAGAGAGAAAAAGAGAGAAACCAAAGTAAAAATAAAACTTTGGTTGCTGAGGCTCCTTGCTGGGAGGATGAGCAAACCTCTGAGAGTGAGAGTGAGTATATCACTAAATGCCTCATGGCCAAAATCGATGAGCTGGAAGACATGGAGAAGTCACTCTACACTACCCTTGTATCTGCTGAGGGATCCACTTCAGGAACAAAACCTCAGGTACATCCTTTTACCTTTCTCTCTGATGATCAAAAGGCTGATGCCTTTGATTCTTTAACTGTTGACTTCTGTGACTTAAAGATTCAAAAGAAAAAGGCTGATATGCACATAAAATGTCTAAATGATCAACTTCTCTCTTGCTTTTCAAAACTAAAAGATTTTGATAAAATGAAAGCTGATCTGGAAAACCTATGGTACTTAAACGACAGTCTTTCTGAGGAAAAATCAAAGATCTCTTCCACTCTTGAAAAGGAACAAGAGGTTCTGTCTAAATGGACTAAATCCTCTAAGAATCTTGAAAGGATCCTTCAATATCAAATCCCAACAAGGATAAGTCTGGCCTTGGTTATGGAAAAGATGTTCCTCAACCCTTTGACCTTCCACTTCCTTCTTCTGAATGTCAAGGATTTCCTGCTGGTTTCCTTTCCGATGACGATGATGATCTCTTCGGTTACTCATCTGAGGATTCTACCTCCGTTCATTCTATAGATCTACTTGACATGCTCAAAGTAGAATCTGGTTCTAAAAAGTTTGGAATCTTTGTTAAAGCTAAAGAAATCTCTTCTGAGTCTTCAAAAGTTTCAACTCTTCCAAGCTCTTCTTCTTCTCCCAAACCTATCCAAAGACTTTTAAACTCCTTAAGTCTGCATGAGTCAAGGTACTCCCAAGAGCAACCATCTGGTGTTGCTGAGTATCCCTCTCCAAAAAGATTTTCTCCTCAAAAGAAAAAAATTTCTAAATCAAAATTTTCATCTAAAAGGAAATCTCAAATAGTTACTGATTTTATTCCTCGGTCAGTGAACTTGAAGAAATCAAGAAATCCTGGTAAAGGTATTCTTGGACCAAGACCAGGTGTTGGACACCCCTCTTCTTCTCAGTCGTCAACCTCTGTCCAAAGTTTTGATGATAGAGATTTTAAAAAGGCCTTTTCTTTAAAGAAATGCTATAATTGTGGCAACACTCTTCATCTTGCTAAAAATTGCCCAAAAGACTTGATTCCTTACAAAACTAAAATGCCTTCTAATCCCAAAGGACCCACCTCAAAATGGGTACCAAAAGTCTAAATTTGTTTCTGGGTGCAGGTACCAAATAAAGATCACATATGGTACATGGATAGTGGGTGTTCAAGACATATGACCGGAAACAAACTTCTTCTCTCTAACTTCTCAAAAGAAAAGGGACCCACTGTTTCCTTTGGAGGAAATGGAAAAGGGGTCACCAAAGGATATGGTACCATTTCAAATGGAACCATCACTTTCTCCAGAGTAGCTCATGTTGAAAGGCTAATGTACAATCTTCTAAGCATCAGCCAAATATATGATTTGGGCTATAAAGTCATGTTCCAGCTGTGTGTGTGCTTGGTCTTTGATGTACAGAACAAGATTGTACTAGCAGGAACCCGACTGAATGACGTGTACATAATCAACATGAAGGAAAGTGCAATAGGAGAAGCTGTGTGTCTCCTTTCTCAAGAACTAGCCAAACAAAGTTGGCTGTGGCATAAAAGGTTCTCTCATCTAAACTTTAAAACCTTGAACAAACTCTCCAACAAGGAGCTGGTTGTTGGAATGCCAAAAATAGTTTTTGAAAAAGCAAAGTCATGTGGAGCATGTGAAAAAGGGAAACTCGCCAGAACTTCCTTTAAAACAAAACAATGCTCTTCTATCTCTCAACCTCTTCAAATGCTTCACATGGATCTGTGCGGTCCAGTAAGCTCACCCAGTCTGGGTGGTAAAAAGTATATGCTAGTAATCGTCGATGGATTCTCTAGATATACTTGGGTGTGCTTTCTGAAACACAAGAGTGATGCTGCTGAAGAAATCATCAGGTTTACAAGAAAGATTGAAAATTTGAATGGTAAACTGGTGAAGTCCTTCAGAAGTGATAATGGCACGGAATTCAAGAATGCCGCTTCCGGAAGATTTCTTTGACCTAAAAGGAATTTCTCGAACTTCTCTGCCGTACGCACTCCTCAGCAAAATGGTGTTGTTGAGAGAAAGAATAGAACACTATGTGAAGCTGCAAGGTCAATGTTGAGTGAATCCAAGTTGCCAACCTATTTTTGGGCAGAAGCAGTTAACACTGCATGCTTTACTCAAAATAGGTCTATCATAGTCAAAAGGCATGACAAGACTCCTTATGAAATTTTCCATGGTAGAAAACCTGCAGTTGACTTCTTCCATGTGTTTGGTTGTGCATGTCACATGCTAAATGACAGGGAACAACTTGGAAAGTTTGATCCGAAGTCTGATGATGGAATTTTCATGGGCTATTCTCTCTCCTCAAGAGCCTTCAGAATTTCTAACCTAAGAAGACAATGCATAGAGGAATCTATGCATGTGAAGTTTGATGAGTTTGAAACTTCTTCATTATCTTGTGATGAAGAAGAATTAAACCTATGGATAAATTCATGTGTTGGTGAAATTCCATCCTCCTCTCAACCCAATCCTCCAGATTGCAACTCTTCTCAGCCTCCCATAAACACTACCTTACCTTCAAAACCTTCTCTTTCTTCTCCACCTCCTGTAACTAACTCTACAGAAGACCTTACCCACCAAAACACCATATCTCCTACTAACCTACCTTCACCATCTCAAATTCCCACCTCATCCTCTTCTCTATCTCCCTCCTTACCTCCTGCACTAAAGTGGACCATGGATCATCCAATAGATCAAATCATAGATGATCCACAAGTTGGTGTAAAAACCAGAAGAGGCATAAGCAATCTGTGCTTATATGTCAACTTTGTTTCCATTGTTGAGCCTAAGCTGATAAATGAAGCCCTAGCTGATCCTAGCTGGGTAATTGCCATGCAAGAAGAACTCTCACAATTTGAGAGAAACAAAGTCTGGAAGTTAGTTCCTCGTCCATCCAACAAAACTATTATTGGAACAAAATGGGTGTTTCGAAACAAGATGGACGAAGGAACTGTTATAAGGAACAAAGCAAGGCTGGTTGCTCAAGGATATCGGCAAGAGGAAGGAATTGATTATGATGAAACTTTTGCTCCTGTTGCCAGATTGGAAGCTATCCGAATATTTCTTGCCCATGCAGCTTACAAGAATTTTCGGGTATTCCAAATAGATGCCAAAAGTGCTTTCCTGAATGGTGAATTAGCTGAAGAAGTGTATGTGAAGCAACCTCCTGGGTTTGAAGATCCAGTCCATCCATATCATGTGTATAGGCTGGATAAAGCTCTGTATGTACTGAAGCAAGCTTCTCGTGCCTGGTATGACACTCTCTCAGAATATCTACTTAGAAATAAGTACATACGAGGCAAGGTTGACAACACTCTCTTCTTCAAGAAATCACAAGGTAATATCATTCTTGTTCAAATCTATGTTGATGATATTATTTTGGAGCCACCGATGAATCCTTGTGTGATGAGTTTAGCTCCCTAATGCAAAAAGAGTATGAAATGAGCATGATGGGGGAGTTAACTTTCTTTCTTGGTTTGCAAGTAAAACAGTCTTCAGAAGGTATTTTCATAAATCAAAGTAAATACATTAAGGATCTTCTGAAAAAGTTTCAATTTGATACTTGCTCTACCATGAAAACTCATATGGCTCCTCCTCTTAGACTCTTTTCTGATCCTGATGGCATTTCTGTTAATATTACAAATTATAGAGCCATGATAGGATCCCTTCTTTATCTGACTGCAAGTAGACCTGACATTATATTTGCTACTTGTCTGTGTGCCTGATACCAAGCAAATCCTAAAGAATCACATCCGTCGCCGTGAAAAGGATTTTTCGGTATCCGAAAGGTACCATAAATCTGGGTCTTTGGTATCCCAAAGACTCAGGTTTCGATCTCATCGGGTACTCTGATTCTGATTTTGCGGGTTCAAAAATAGACAGAAAAAGTACAACTGGAAGTTGTCAGTTACTTGGTGGAAAGCTTGTGAGCTGGTCAAGGAAGAAACAACATTCGGTGTCTACATCTACTGCTGAAGCAGAGTACGTGGCTGCTGGAAGTTGTTGTGCACAGATATTGTGGATGAAAAATCAATTGTGTGATTATAATCAGTTTTTCTCAAAAATCCCAATAATGTGTGGCAACTCAAGTGCAATAGCCATTGCCAACAATCCTGTGCTTCATTCAAGATCTAAGCACATTGATATCAGGTATCACTTTATAAGAGATCATGTCTCTAAAGGTGATGTGGAGCTTCATTTTGTTCCCACCGATTATCAACTGGCTGATCTGTTCAAAAAACCCCTTGATGAAGCAAGGTTCAAATTCCTCATTGGTGAGTTAGGTATGGTAAACATAGACTAATATATTTTATATTTATATATAATGTATGTCTTATATATATATATTCCATATATATATATACTATATACATTTATATATTTATAACCTATATATATGTTATATGTTTTATATATATATATTATATATATTTATAAATTATATTATATTTATATATATAAGAAAATAATATTAATAGAAAAAGAAAGTATAAATATATATATATATATACAGTGTCGGTGACTAAAGTCACCGACGGTTCTCTCTCTCTCTCTTCTCTTTCTATCCCAAACTACCTCCTTTCATCTCATAAAAACCCTAACCCTAAAACCATACATATCCACCACAAACACCACCAACCACCGACGCCGTCGTCCACCCACCGACGGTCACCCACCGACGTCGCCACGACAGCCCACCACCGACGCACCACCAACACGCCACCAACCCACCGACGTTGCACACGCCGCCGATAAGCCACCGAGATCCGTCCACCTTCCGACGGCGATCCCATACTCCAGCCACCGACGTTAAAAAGCATCCACCGACGTTGACCTTCGATCTAAGTCGCCGACGTCTTGCTGACGTCAGCTTTCCGACGTCTATCCTACAAAGCCACCGACGTCTCTCTCTCTATAACAAGCCACCGACGTTTACCCTCTCTTCGAGCCACCAACGTCTCTCTCTCTCAGATACATCCACCGACGTTGTCCACTCACCGAGGTAACCGTTACAAACCCTTCATATTCTTAACCCCTTAAAGATAACTCTTGACTTACCACTCTTGATAAGCAAGATTCTTTGTTCTTATCCCTAATGACATCATCAGTGTCAGTACATGCGCCGAATTCAAACCTAAAACCCTTAGAATTCTGACCTTTCAATCACCAAAAGTAATCATTATTTTTGAAAATTGAAATTTCCCTCTCATATATAACCTCTTCCCCTACTACTTCACCACCTTTCTTGCACCCACTCTCCATCACCTTCAAAAGCAAAAATCTGCAACTCCTTTCCTGCAACTCCTTTCCTCTTCAATGGCTTCTCCTTCAAGAACTTCAGAAGAACAAACAATGACTTTTGGATCCCTATCCTTTCCTGCATGCAATTACTTTGGAAGAATAGGAGTTGACAGTGCTCATCCAGAGTACAATGATGTTTGCTGGTTTCTTCAGAGATGCCCTCTTCAATATGCAATCACAGCAAAACCCAAAATGAGTAAGTTTCTTCTTGGAAACTTTTGGTTGACTTGCACATTTGATGCCTCATCGGATCAAATTCTTGCATCTGTTCTAAGTAATGATGAACATGATGTGATCTTCAATGTGGAAGATGTTAGAAGCATTCTCAAGCTTCCTGTTTATGATTCCTATGAACCTTTCCCTCTTGGTAATGAACATCAAATGGTGGTTGATGTGTTGAACTACTTGGAAGAGAAGAAGGGCTCAAAGTCAAAGGGTCTGTGTACTTTGTCGCGCAAGAATATGGGAAACATATGGAACTTCCTTTTTGCCGATCCGATTCTCGTGCTCCGAGCAAGAAGACAGGTGGCCGGATCAGTCACCTTCCCAAGTGACGGAATTGGCACATGCTCTAATATTTCAAAGGAGAATAGACTTTGCAAGCTATTTCTTCAATGAAATGATCTCCTCATTCTCTACCCTCCGACGTCCTCAGGTACCTTTTCAACGCCTTTTCTCCCTTAACATTAATGCAAAGTTGGCAGAAAAACTGGAGAAACGAGATGACATCATATATGATCTCCCTCTTCATCAAGTGGGAAATCAAATTATGAAAAAGGCTGTCTTAGCATCAGACAACCCTCTCCGACCATCTATGGTTGAGTTTGCAAGGAATGCAACTCTATCTTGGGGAGAAAATGAGCCCCGTCTGCAAAAGACCTCAGGTATGTCTTCTACTTCTTCTGCACCTAGAGTAACTGATGTGCCCAAATCTCGTAAGAGATCCAAAGCGTCGGGCACATCTACCTCCGCACCCACCGATGCTACGAAGCCAAAAAAACCTTTGGCTTCTACCTAATCATCTAAGTCCCAAAAGATGAGACACTCCAAAAGCCCCCCAAAGACTTCCTCAAAGAAGTCTAAGGGTACCCAAAGGGTCTCACCTCACAAGCCACCTACTAACTCCCAACAGTTAGTAAGTGTTGAAAAGATTCCTACCCGACCCAAGGACCAGTTAACCCAACCTAGCTCCTCCATGCCCTCCCAAAAGGACATGGTTGTAAAAAGGGACATCCCTATTATTGCTTCATCAACTTTCTCTTTAGTTGATGAAGAAGACTTGGACTCTCCCATCCAAGCTGCCTCTTCTCCACCCCGTGAGCTCTCACAGCTCCCTTTCCTTACTCCACATGAGAGTGCATCACAACCAGATGCATTTGATGGAGCTTCCCAATTTACTGACTTTCTATTTTCTGAAACTACACCTTGGACACATACGTCTCCCATACGTACCAAGGTTGTGAAAGAACCCATTACTGAGGAATCCCCTCATAGACACTCTCCTAAACGTGTCTCCCCCATATATGCTAAATCCCCCCCAAGTAAACCTACAGGTTTGGTGGATTACTCTTCCTCCAGCGATGATGATGCTGATCAACCACCACAACCTCAACCTTCTGCTCCCATGTCTTCCAAACAAGGAGATGATATTCTCCAGGCTTTCACCAGCTTTACCCGTGACACTATACGTCGGGTGGAAACTTTGGAAGACCAAGCAGCCAAGGACTTGGAAAGACTGGCTTCTGTTTCTACTACTCAAGAGAACATTATGGAGTCTCTTGCCACTATTCTCACCAAAATTGGCAAGATTCCAATCTCTCCTCCGACCATTGAGCTTGATGTGGATGGATCCTTCTTTCAGGAACAAGACAGATTTGTTCTTCAAAGAATTGAAAGAAAAATAAATTCCATGGCTTCTGATATTGAAAAGATTAAGACTTTTCTCTCTTCAGTGGGTTTCAAGGGTTCAACCACTGAGGGGGAGAAAAATAAGAAGACCACCACTGCTACCACCTCCACAGCCGCCAACGACGCCACGAAGACAGCAGCCGCCGACGCCGACGCTGCCATCAAGACAGCAGCCGCCGACGTGGCCTCTCTCCCAGCCACCGATGGTGGTGCTGTGATCACGGTCACCGAGGTGACTCCTCCCCTTGTCACCGAGGTGACTTCTCACGTGGTCACCGAGTCTACTGGAGCAACTGTTGAGGGGGAGAGTATCAGTGCTCAACCCCTTGATACTGAAGAAGAGAAGAAAAGAAAAGAAAAGGCCAAAGGAAAGAAGCCTTTCTCTTTTGAAGAACAGCAAGAAGAAAGAAAGAGAAAGAAAATGTTCAGAGGTTCAGAAGCTGACATTCTTAGACTTCACCCTGCTTCATTACCCACCGATCCTCTTGGGGTAATTCTCACAGAAGCTGAAAAAGAAGAAGCTATCAAGGCTCAGCTTGAGTATGATCAAACTAATGTACTCAAGCTAGCTCATGATGAAGTTGTTCATGCCAAAGTCACCGATGCAATTCAAGCTCAAAAAGATGAGCTTGAAAATATAAAGAAGAAATCTGAAGCTGCAAAATTGGTTGATGAGGCCAAGAAGGCAAAAGAAGTAGAATGGTTCAAAAGGAGATTAAAGAATAGGAAGGATGATTCCAAGATTATCAGTGCCACCATCCAACCTCCAACCAAAAATTCTCCAAAGTTACTTGTTATCCTTAAGAGAGCTGACACTCTCTCAAAGGTATATGAAGCTGAATGGTTGGAAGTTCTTGGGATGACTAAGTGGATGGAAGTTGGTAAATGCATCTCCAAGAGCAAAAGCAAGTACAAGGAGCCGGTACTTAATATTCTCAGAAAACTTTTCATCAAGATGCTCAACATTCAAAAGGAGAATGACATTCTTGTGACATATCTTGAAGCACGACAAATGTACTTCATACAACAGGGTCTTAAAGGAGAAGTCATCACTGCTCCTAAAAACAAGAAGAAGGGACACTTTGTTATGCTTCATTAAAGAGGCATCCAGATAAATGCTTCGGGTATAGATCTTTCCATTCCTACTCCTATTGCTTACCCGGAGCAAACCATGCTGACTACTCCAGAGCTTGGGGTTTTCTTTGAAAACATCTTTGGAAACATCGGTTTCTTCAGAGCATCTGATATCCCAAGGGCTCACAGTTCCTTCCTCTCTGCTATTCTAGGAGTACCTTCGGTTGAAGACCATGGGATCACTAGGCTTATCTTGGATGAGCTAAAAAGAAGAGAACCCACTCCTTGAATATTTTTCATATAGTGTGAACTTTATTTTTCAAAGCTGTGTGTTGATTAATAAAAGTTCATACTCTTCTTTCTTAAAAATTCTTGTTAATATTTTATTTTTTCTTGCACATACTTATACTTACATTTATTCTTATACTTATACTGTACATACTCAGTTAAAAAAAAATCTGAGTCAAAAGAACCCAAAAGAAAAATAGAAAGGGTCAAAAAGAATTCTTTTCTAACTTACAGGTATCATCATCAAATAGGGGGAGATTGTTGGGTCACCGATGATTTGGTGATGAATCACCTTCCTTTGTATGAATGAACTTTTACAGGTTCTTTTGAAGGTCTGAAATATGCTTCAAGTATTGAAGAGTCAAAGACTATTCAATCAAGGGTTGTACTTCAAAAAGTGGAATTTTGGATGTATCAACCAACTTCAATATTCAGATCATTTTGCCAAGTCAAGATTGGGTCACCAATATAGTGGGTCACCGATGTACACTCAAAAGTCATCAAAAGTACTAAGGACATCAAATAAGATGAGGTCATCAAGTTTGATGTCATGGTCACCGACACTATAATCTTGGTCACCGAAATTGCAGGTATATTTTCTAAGGCTGTGATATCAAGTCACAAGTTCAAGGGTGTACACTTTTGTCATTTAGTGAAAGATGAAGTTTATCAAGCAAAGTGTACACTTATCAATTCCAGCCTTACAAGGTATCCACCGATGTGATACATAGTGTGATGTATCACTTAGCAATTTCAAAGAGATAAGTTCTTGACTCACATCAATTGCAAGACACGTGAGCCAGCAAGAACTTGGGCATCAAGCCTTAAATAAAGACATTCTCTTTTATTCTTATAAAAGGAATATTTGTCTTTTAGCTAAAAGGTTTGATGGGACTTCACAGAGCATGAATAAAAGAAGATAAAGTTATCTGACATTACGTGCTACAAGGAATGGTTCATCCATTATTCTAGTACAAAGGAAGTGGTCTCTTCCTTTGTCCAGCAGATAATCTTCCAGCTAATGAAACCTTGACAGCTGTCCACTTGCATCCCATGCATGGGCACTATAAAAGGAGATGAAGTCCTTCCCAGAAATCTCACGCTTTCAACAAATCTTCAAAGTGATTATTTGTGTGACTGTGGCAAAGCTGTGTGCTATAACAGTATTGTTTTAACTTCCTTAGTGTATAAGTTAATTACTGTTATCTGTGTGTTTAGTTTGATAGAATAGTGTGCCTGTTCTTTTCCGCATCAAACTACCTGTGTGTAAAATTTTAATATTTATATTAAAAAATTTAAAAATAGTATATTCTGTGTGTTTTATATTCAACCCCCCCCTCTCTTAGTTAGCCATCTCTCCTTGGGGACTAACAAAGATGTTAGACTAGTGTAATGGATCCATAGGCACATATAGTCAGAAGCACTTGGGGAGGGCACTTGTAATAGATCCCGGTTTGGGGTTGAACTCGTGAGGATTAATGTGATGACGGGTCATTCTCGTAGAAGTTTCCCCCAAGAGAAGTAAAGCGTATATTTCAGGTGTAAATCGCAGAAGTAAAGAAAAAGAGATGTTTTGAGAAAACCTTTTGGTTATATGTTTATTTACCGTTTTCGAAGTTTAAATGGTTTTTCTATATTTTGAACTGTTTGTTCTCACTAGGCTTTAAGCCTAACACTTTTTCTTAAAATGACATGTATATCAGGTGATCAAGCGGAGGAGACTTGATGGGATGAGAGAAGCTAGGTGCCGGTAGTGGCATTCTTTTGAAGTGCACCTCGTGTGTATAGATGGAGTTACATAGAAGATTATTTTGAGGATTTTAGTGACACCCGAACTTAATCTGTATTTTGAATATATAGATTACTAGGTTGTCATTTAACTTTCCTATAGATGTTGTAAACTCACTTTAACTTTCTCCCCATCTTTATGGGTGATGTTTTATGAAGTAGAAGTTACTCCGCATTTTATTTTGGTTTAAATTAACTCCCATTTTTAGGGGTGTTACATGTAACTTACTCTCTCTCTCTCTCTCTCTATATATATATATATATATATATAGAGAGAGAGAGAGAGAGAGAGAGAGAAAGAGTAATATATAACTTGCCTCCAAATCTCCTTCTCGGCTCTCTCTCTTCCCGTCAGCGACCTCCAAGACTCCAACAGATATTTAAGTAACTTAACTAGATGCTTAAGTATTTGAACAATTTATTGCATTTGTAGTTGTGTTTTATTCAAACTTTGAACGATTTATTTTTATTTGTGCTTGTTGTTGTGTTTTATTCATAAAATTAAATAGTATAATCATTTTTATTTTATTTTAAAATTTTAAAATTAAATGGGTCAACCTAACTTCAACCCATTTATTTTACAGGTTAGGCTGAAAAAACAATAAACAGGTTAATTCGTTGTCAATCCATTTAATTAAATGGGTTCAGATGAGTTGAAATTTTTGACATATTTAATAAATGTGTTAAACTTGAATCCAACCTAACCTGACTAATTGTCATCCCTAGATAAAATATAATTAATACATCATATATAAGTCTTGGATTTTTGTAACGTGAAATTGATTTAACAATGTAGCACATGTTTCATAACTAGTAGGATAATGCGGATTTCATATCTTTAACTTTGGTGAAAAAATGATTTCATCGATTTTGCAAAATTTGAAGCGAGACTAAATATATGTATCATATGATTGAAATATAATGCATAAATATTCTATGTTATCAGGAAAAAATCAATCAATAGACGAATTGAAGAGAATGAATATTAACTGAAATGTATTTTTTTTCGAGTGGAATTCTTGCCTTTTTACAGTTTATCCGCTTCAAATTGCTAGCAAGTACACATATAGTCGGTTTTTATGTTTAGTTATTGAACAAATTTACTGCTCGTCAATCATGTTGTTTATTAAATACACTTTATGTTGCCGTAAATTCTGTGTTAACACCAATGAACGATTGTTGATGTCCGACAAAATTTGCACATATCATGGCGAAACTTATGTCAATGTCAGATATAGACTTGTGTAACATTGATGTAATACTCAAACTTTATGGCAGTGACTTGACTATTAAAAATTGGATCAAGTCCAAATTCACGTACAACTATTGAACAAAAAATAAAAACAATAATGTTTTACTCTAAACGAACAGTATATGTT
The DNA here is from genome assembly GCA_036898165.1 of Silybum marianum. Lineage (NCBI taxonomy): Eukaryota > Viridiplantae > Streptophyta > Magnoliopsida > Asterales > Asteraceae > Silybum > Silybum marianum. The sequence goes on along the minus strand of CM072529.1, from coordinate 43,650,256 downwards.
GAAGAAGATATCAATAACATTTTTAAGAATTTTAATAAGATAATTCACTCCAACAATGTTGATTAAAGATAGAAATATTTGCATGGGTTAACATTACCCTAAAGCCCAACTTTATTAAACTACTCATTACAATTTTCTAAAAGTATAAATATCTATGCCCTTAAAAATCAAAATGCATATCTTGTTCGAATTTCAAAAAAATACAAACATGATCTTACATCTTACTCGTTTGCGACTAGATTTCTTATATTTCCAATTTTGGTAGCTGTCGACCATGGTCTTACGTTTCGTGCAACCATGTCCACAACCTAAAGTTTACTTTTTTTTCAATCTAGGGTTATCTTGAATCGTTACCAAATCCATTTCATATTTATGTTGTATATCATTCTTATATATTCATATCATACCAATGCAATAGAGGTACCACTTTCTTACAAATAATAATATTTATTAAAACTTCACTTAAAACAAATTATGGCGATAGTTGATGCATTAATCAACTGTTCAAATCTCTAACATATAACAAAAGGCATCATATCCATTGTTACTTTGTGTAATTTTCATTGTTGTAATAACCTGTAACCCTTACTCTAATACCTATAGATGTATGTACATTCCATGCAGACCAACCGATCATATTTCATAATTTACAGACTTCCCATTAAAATATGATTTAAATATTAGTTTGTCTTTTTAGTAATTAATAAATCGTATACGATATTTGGACTATAATAACATACATTGTAATGAATTACTATTTCCTTATAATCATAAATACTCTTTTTTCTAACGGGCAAGCATTCACATGAGACAGTTTTGTAAAACTACCTAGACTTAATTCACACAACTATGATGAATTTACTACATTCAAACATATTGTATCATGAATATATACTATCTCCTACCACATCGTCATTGATACGATGTATGGTGACCAAAGCTCGTGATCATAGTTGTTCAACAACCCATGTGACGATAGTCACCCCATTTCAACTCAACCATGTTCTTAAATTTCATTCAATCATATGTAGATTGTGTTATGTTTCCTACACATAACTTCACTATCTCTTTTAGATAAATTCGTGTAACATAATTTCTCTCATGTCATGTGAACGATTTTGATACTGATGGGTTTCGAAAAGTTTCGAAAACCCAGAATAACAAAAGTACTTCGGTTTTGATAATACATAATCATATATCTTGTACCTTTTGAAATTGTATTGTGTGATATACCTTTATAAATATCTCATTTTAGAGTTCTTGCAATACAAGAAGAGCAAGAGTATTCCACCATGTTTTGAATGGACAAACCAAAATTGGAGTCTCGATTCATCGCATCAACAAATAATCCATTACTAGATTTGCATATTTTATGCAACAAGATTAAAAAAATGATTGTCAGTTACACTTGTTCGCTCAAATATGTAGATTGATCATCCCAAACATGGAAATTTGGTCGATCACGAACAACTATCCTCAACTCCATTAGGTATAACGTTCCTAACTAGTAAAGTTATTCACTTGAGCCTATCATGTCTGGAATGAGGAGCAAAACCAGAATTTTCGATCAGGTTGGTCATCTTTTATATAACTATATAAATTAAATTAAATAAAATGAAGAAACCAATTATTAAACCATATTATGTTAATGAAGTGATCAATTAATTAATAAATAACTATATGTAACTATTTTATAAAAGTGGAACATTGGCGTTCACATATTCAACAATCAACTTGACGAGTTTTCATTTTTCTAACATGCCAATGATATCTTCATCATCAACGTGACAAAAACATCATTTTTAATATAAGTAATCAAATATGAATATAAATAAACTGTAAATTGATAAGTTACAACATAAGACTTTAGAATTATATTTAACAATTAAAAAATGATAAGACTTTAGAAGGAAAAAGAAAAGCAAAATACGCAAGTAATTGATAAAAAAAGAGGGACTAAACATGAATTACTAATCAAAAACCAAAAAAATATGCAACTATTCAAATATATTTTTTTCACAACATATAATGGTTGGCATTGTCTGAAATATGAAGTTTTGTACCATTAAGCGATAATATGCACATAAATCGAACAGTAGAACCCAATTCAATAAATAGATCAAGTAACCCAATTTGAAGCCTAATCGATATATAAAATATGCAAATTGATATAATTCAACTATGTTAGGTTTATGCCAAAATCAACTCAACCTAATCCATGCAACCTTACAAGCTAAGTTCAAATTCAAATCGTGTCTCCCTTAGAGATGTTCAAAGGCATCATTTTTTATTGACAAATTTAATTCCGTTTGAGGTTTTCGTTATAATATATGTCTTGACATCTTATGTTTAAACTTATATCACTACAAGAGAAATGAGTTTTAGAGAAAGATGTTTTAGAGAAGGTTTTGAAAGTGTATCTAAAGGTCACTTTTAGAAAAGATCTTAAATGACAAAAGTTAAAAATGTTACTAAAGGTAAGATAACTTTCAGGGAAGGATTTCCAACCAAATAATACGCTCTGGAAATCATCCCTGGAGCTTTTAGAGACGTTTCTTATGTAAATCACTAAATCTTCTCTAAAAATCGTTCAGGAGCTTTAGATACGCTTCTCAAAACGTTTCTAAAGCATAAAATATTTTTATTTTTTAAATTAAACAAAAGTTTGAGTTACACTTTTTTTAATTTCCAAAGCCTATCTAAAAGGTTTCTTATTTTGAATAAATTAAATTTATAAAATACATGTATAAATTAGACAATCAATCCATCCACGAAAAATCTCAAAAGGTACTATAGACGAGAGTCGAAGAAACAAAGGTTCGATCGAAACTGGAATCGATTTTTCAACAATCTGAACTGGAGTTCTACAAGTTATATTTTTCATCGGGATGGTACTAGCAACATTGTGATGCGTTCAGTGTTAGTTAGAGGCACAAGAAAAAACTAGCTGTTTGAGGACATCTCCCATACTTTGGAGATAACGATGGTTAATAGGTTATAGTAACACCCATTCTAAACCTAGTGTTTGTATGAGATTTGGTTTGTTTTATGATGAAGTAATGAACACAAGTATAAAAAATGTGGAGTATGTACACAAGTATAAAAAGTGTGGAGTATGTATAGTTCTATATTTTTACTCCAATTTAAGTAAAGAATTCATATTGAAGATGTGATAATGAATTCGTATAGAAACAATTCTAAAACTATTTATAATCTTTGAGAGTTTGGGGCTTCCCAATGGGTTCAAAGGAACAAAAAAACATTGAAGAAGTACTATGGTTATATTCCAATATGTAGTTTTCTTCCGAGTTTTGTTAGCAATGTTCCAAAATGCTCGTGATTTATCGATTGGTTATTTGCTATTTATTTAAATGACCCGTTTCATAAACACAAAAGTCAAAAGCATAACTTCAAGGTTCTTCATCAGTGGCGGAGGTTTGAAAAAGTCACGCTTTGAAAAACATCGAGGTCTTGTTGTGGATTCTAAGGCTTCAGGTTTGACCTTGCCGCCATGTCACTTCTTACGTTTGTTTAGAACTTTGATTATAACATTTGTCAAACTAGGTTATTTATTTAGGGTTGTTTACTAAACACTTACCGAGTACCCAATAAGAGTCAAGAAAGGATTGAGAGTCTCACCCGATAAGTAAGGATTGTAACTTTTACCCTGGTTAAAGCTCACAGTGTGGTGTGGCTTACTAATTACCAACAATCTATTTTAAAGGTTGGGACTGTTACCTGACAAGATAAGTGCATGTGATTAGGGACGGACCCATAATCTTTTTGATATGATGGCAACATAAAACATAGACAAAAAATTATTATAAAAAATACGGTTTTTATTGACGTGTCTTTACGTTAAGTTTTTACTAACGGTCAATATCTTTCGATGTGTTTTAACCTAATTCTACCGTTTCGGGAGATTTTTAAAGTTTTTTGCTTGATTTCGAAATATATTTTGAGGGATTTTTTTCCGTTTTTTTTGTGGATTTCAAAGGTTTTTTTTTCCAGTTCTTAGTATTTGATATTGACGGTCTTTACTAACTAAAAGCAAGTTAAAAATATATTTGGAAAGTTAATGATTAAATATGAAATTAATGAGTTTTAGTGATTCAGTTGGAAAAAGCTATTACATCAGCTACTATATTTGTGTCATAAGTTCAATTTTAAATTATTTAAAAGCACCCCTAATACGATTCAGTTACACCGCTAAAAAATCCAAAAAATTTACCCTTCGATGAAGATATAATACGGTGGCCCGTGCCACCGTGTAAACCACTGAAGGTCCGCCCCTGTATATAATGATTCTTGTTAGTAAGTGTTTAGTACCAGTTTTTTAAAACCAAAATGATGTTTTTTCAAGTAGTTCGAGTTTGATCAACTCCAACTTTTTAAAGATTGACTAAAAATTGAATTGTTTTTTCATGTAAAACTTACGAAACGCGATTTTTTTTACCCTTACGGAACACGGTTGAGCGTTAGCACCAGACCCCTCTCCCCATAGGATGGTTCCGCCCATGTTCTTCATAATTTGATATAAAACATTTATACAAAACTTATGCATTTTAACAATCAATCATAAGAAAATGAGTAGAACAATAATTGTTTTTGTGTAATTGTGAATGTCTGTATCAGTTGGATGCACATCAACTACTTTTGTAAGGCCTTGAAGAAAACTCTTAGGAAAAAACCCTTATTCGCCTTGAGGATGCTCGAACTGAAGACTTATAAAAAGGAGTACAGGTTGATATGGTATCATACCAAGTTTTCCCAAATCAACCAATTATAATTGACACACAAAGTTCTATGCCACACGTGTATCAAATACCGACTAGGCATGGGAATAAGACCCGTCCCATCGGGGAACTTGGTGTACCCGCCTCGACGGGGACGGGAATTCCACACAAAACCGGGGATGAGGACGGGGATCACCAAAAGTTAAAAATTGGGGATGGGGATGGGGCCGGGTAACGTGGTCCCCGCCTCGCCTGGTCCCCTAGGGGTGTTCGCGGTCTGGTTTGGGCGGTTTAACCTCTCAAACCACAAATCATACCGATATGGCAGTTTAATTTTTTTTCAAACCGAGCGGTTTGGAATCAAGTGACCAAACCGGTCACACCATACCACAAAAAAGCAGTCTGGTTTGACCGACTTAGGTGGTTTGAACCTCTTATTAGCTTTAAATTAAAAAAATGACATATATATCTAAAATAGAATTTCTATCAATATCGCACTATTAGAAAATCGTACACGGAATTATAACATAAACGTCTATCTCTAAAATTACAGAAAGACATTGAACAAATGAGAAAAAGTTAAAAAAATCCACCAACAATAGTTGGAATTTTGGATAGACATCGAGCAAGCAAACTACGATTTGGAATTCGATTTTACAAGGATTTCAGAGTTTTGCCAATTTAGAAATGAAAACTAAAAAAACACAATGTTTTTGACGAATTCTTTTTAATTAGACCGTAAAAGTAAAACCCACAATATGAAAAATAAATATAATTAATACATTTTTTGGCGGTCAGCTCGGTCCAAACCGCTTAAAAAATGTTCAAACCGCAGACCAAACCGGATCAAGCGGTTTGACTATTTTTCAGACCAGACCGGACCGCTAGACCGTCAAAAACGGTCCGATTTGACTTGGTTCGACCGGTATGAGCGGTCCAACGGTTTTTTTGAACACCCTATCATCCCCGCATATTAAATATATTATATATTTTTGTTATTAAATATATTATTTATAAATAATTAGATTTAACATATTTTAGATTTAGAAATAGTATTATGACATTTCTCCTTATATACATTTTTTTGAGTTTTCTTACATTTTTTAGATAAAAACGTTGAAATTCAAAAGCGTATGATCAAATAATTACGTATAATATTGTGATTTTTGTTCACATATGGATATTTGATATTATATAAAAACAAAATTTGAAAATATATAAGATTTAAAAACGAACCATTATAGATCGAGTTTGAAATTTAACATATTTGATTTAATAAGTTGATAAGATATTAAGACGGTACTACTATTGTACACAACTTTTAATATTGTGTACCAACCAAGTTTGCATACTTGGTACGGTACAAGACAACTATAATTAATATAGATATTAGTTGATTGATTTGGTATAAAATTGTCATCTCTAAAAAAGGCTTTTATTTGTCAAGTGAAGTTGGTTTATTGTTTACTATTTTATTATGTAGATTATTTTGTACTGCATTAACTATTGATAGTCTAAGAAAACATTGTGAAGGTAAAAAATTCTAACCTTCACACCAAAAACATTTTAAAGGTTTTTCTTCATACTGTGAAGTTTTAAGTGTAAAAAGATGAAATTATGGGTATAATGAAAGTAATACATCCAAAGTGTATATCATATTGCATTACATACAATAATTAAAAATAATTCATTTTTTTAACTTTTAAATGAAAAAGGACAAGGTACCAAAAGTTGTCTGGCCTAGCGGGTATTAGGTAACATCCTAAGTCACCAGTAGATGGTATTCCTGGTTGACGAGAATTCGAACCCTGTGGCTGACAATTCTGAGGTATCCAGCTCTTGGGCCAGTCTTTTGGGACCAGTTTAGGGGCGAGTTCATGGGCCAGTCCATAGGGCTGGCTCGTTTGGATCCGTATACCCCCGGGATGTATGAGTGTGCTAAAGTGCCGTAAAAAAAAGACAAAGTGGACAACTTTTAAGAGTTATTTTCAAAGCAAAATACAAACTATAATAACAATTTCCGAAACTATTAAAGATTAGATATCATCATTTTAAATAATTTCATGAAACCTCATATTACCATAATTAGGGGGCGTTTGGTTCGCAGAATGGAATTGGATGGAATGGAATCTGTCAAAAGAATTTGGGGGCGTTTGGTTCGCAGAATGGAATTGGATGGAATGGAATCTGTCAAAGGAATTTGACTTTGAAGGAATTGGAATTGGAATGTTGTCAGGTTTGACCAGCTGTTTGGTTGGCAGAATTGGAATAAAATCTGTTGAAAGAATTTGGGGCGTTTGGTTCGCAGAATGGAATTGGATGGAATGGAATCTGTCAAAGGAATTTGACTTTGAAGGAATTGGAATTGGAATGTTGTCAGGTTTGACCAGCTGTTTGGTTGGCAGAATTGGAATAGAATCTGTTGAAAGAATTGAAATCTCTCTGTTTGGTTCAGAGAATGTAGCTTTGGAATTGGAATGAAATTCCAGTAAATGACTAAAATACCCTTTTTATTAAGTTTAATTTTTTAAACTAAAATTAGTTTAATAAAATAATTATTAATTACTTCAATTTTTTAACACTAAAAATAATTTGAGTTTTTTTACAGCTAAAAACTGCATAAAACAGCCAAAAACTACAGAAACTGCTAAAACAGCAAAAATCATATTTTTTTACAGCAAAAATAGCTAAAAACTGCAGAAAAAAGTAAAAAACTACAGCAAGAGAACATCTGTTAGGGCAAGACATATTTTAGTTGTTGCAGGAGACGATGGAGAACCTAACTGCTAGGGGTGAGGAAAAACCGAACCAAAATTGAAAAAAAAACCCGAGAAACCGAAAAGCCGAAAACTAAAAAACCCCCCGAAATACAAAACCGAGATCGAAAACCCGAAAATTGAAAAAAAAAACCTCGAAAAAACTGAACCGAACCGAAATCGAAAAACCGAAAACTGAAAAAACCCCGAAAAAGCCTAACCGAAAATCCAAGTGAATGGGTGTCGGCTTCAATTTTAAGAGATTAGGGTTTAGTTATTTTTTTAGGATGAGGGTATTTTAGGTATTTGGAATATATCAAATTCAATTCCATAAAATTCGCATGGATAACCCAAGGAATCTCAAATGCCCTTTTTTGGAATTCTTTGAATTTAACAAATTCCAATTCTTGAAAATAGTGAACCAGACAAAGGAATTGGAATCTGGTCAATGAAATCAGATTCCAATTCCACCAGATTCCATTCCATTTCGACGAACCAAACGCCCCTTTATAGTTTTCTAAATTAATTTTGGTAATGGGCGTGGATGTATTTTGGCTCTTTTAACCCGCCAAAAGTGAAACTTTCAACAAAAAGACGAAAATTTCAAATCTCACCATATATCATCGGACTCAATCTCCACCGTCCAAATTTCAGTTCTAATAATCAACGTCAGAGATTACGATCCGCGTGATTCACAATCAACCAATCAGAACACCCTTCAACATCCTACATAAACAAACTCCCCAGATCCCGCAACTCCTCACTGCACCCATTCAAACTCTTCGCTTTCATTTTTTCACACAGTCAAAACCAACCTCCTCTTTTCTCTCTCTCTCTCTCTCTCTCTCTCTCTCTCTCTCTCTGAAAATGGCACCAAAGGCAGCCGAGAAGAAACCAGCGGCTGAGAAGAAGCCAGCGGCGGAGAAGAAGCCACGAGCCGAGAAGAAGCTCCCCAAGGATGCATCCACGACTGAAAAGAAGAAGAAGAGGAACAAAAAATCAGTGGAAACGTACAAGATCTACATCTTTAAGGTCCTGAAACAAGTTCATCCAGATATCGGAATCTCAAGCAAAGCTATGGGGATCATGAATTCCTTCATTAACGACATATTTGAAAAGCTCGCTCAGGAGGCTTCGAAACTCGCTAGGTATAACAAGAAGAACACTCTGTCGTCTAGGGAGATTCAGACCGCTGTGAGACTTGTATTGCCTGGTGAATTGGCCAAACATGCTGTTTCTGAAGGTACTAAGGCGGTTACTAAATTTACGAGTTCTTAAGATGTTTAATTTGGTATTTTTTTTGTTCGTCTGTTTTGGTAGAAATGTTATATTAACGTAATCGATTTAGATTTTGTGATTGTGATTTGAGGAAAATCGATATTGCATTCGATGTAAATCCGTTCTGTTTCTTTTGCTTCGAGCTAATTGCAATCGCCATTAATGGTTACCTAGAGAATTTATGTTATTATTAACATTTTTTAACGTTGAGATGATGAAGTCGCTGGTGTGATTACTAATTACTTCTTGATTATATTTTGCCATCAGTTTGCAACTAATAGACTTCCAGTGTTGATTTGTTGAAGATGTACTCATAGGTTTTGTTGTTTTCGGTTGGTAGTTGTGTAGACATTTGGGGGGGTTTGACAATTGGGCTTGTTTTAGGGGTATTTGGGATTGCTTATTAAAGTGCTTATAAATCGTTGTTGAATGATCCTTTGTTGCTTGATTGAAGATGTGAGTGGAATGTATAAACAGATATGCGAATCACAACAGTTGATTTCTTCATCTTGTTCTTGATTTTGGTCGAAAACTCCATGACAATCCACCATACAAATCTGCCGGCTTGAAAATTCTCACATTTTTGTTGGCCAAAAGAGTCGTATTATTCAATCTAGTTCTTTGTGATGCATTATAACAATCCTCAAGAAGTGCAGCAGTCTTGTAATTCCACCATTTTTAGTTGTTTCTTCACATCGAAGATCTTTAAAGTTCAATTCCACGCTTTTAAAGCTTCCATTAGTCGCTTTTATACGATCATCTGACTCAAAAGGACCCAATTTGCTACCAGATTCATCAGTCCCATTGCACCTCCAATTCCGCAGATCTTGACTCGTAAAGAATCGGACAAAAATTCGAAGGGTGAGGGTAAGGGTTAAGGTGGTGCAGGTTGGTGGACGGAGAAGAAAGTTTATGTGGGCGCCAGAGTAGCGATTTTGTTATAGAGATAAAAGTTTATGTGGCCGGGAATGAGGATGTTGTATATATGTATGTATATATACGTATAAAAATATATTATACTAATTTTAATATAAAATTAAAAAAGAAATTTAAACGACTAAAATGTCCTTCAGTTAACTGACATTTTTTTAACGGAGTTAGTACTAAAGATGAAAACCGAAACAAAATAAAAACCTTCAGGTCAAAAAGAATAAATTTTAAAAATTAAGGACGAAAATAGCAATAAACAACAAATTACATGAACAAAAATCATAGTTTACTAAGCATTTTTTATAAACCTCTGGTTTAATTCCAGATAAATAGGTAAAGTTTAAAATCAGGTGTTACCATATACACCCTACTACCTTAGTCTTATCATGTCCTCCAATTGGATTATGGTGTATATGCATACTTTGACTTTTTTTTTAGAGGTTATCATATACTAATAGATTAAGATATTATTATAAACTAAGATGTATTTAAAAAAATCTTTTAGAAACAAATAAATCTTTTATATACATAAAAACAATAACCTCAAGATATGATGTGACAACTTGGTTGAATAGCAATCCTCAAAAGAATTTTCTAAATTTTTTTACCTTTTAAAATCGTTAATATGTTAAAGACTATTCTGCCCCTTTGCAAAGAATGGTAGTTTCATTATGAGCAAACTCTTTTGGTAATTTTACTTACATTTAGCCGATAGACTATCCATCTACTATTAACCCTTATGTCTTACTTCATTGACTATCCATCTACTACTAACCTTACGTCTTACTTCATTGACTATATATTCATCTACTACTAACCTTACGTCTTACTTCATATACCATCCATCTACTACTTCTCTACTCTCAATCTATTGATGTCCATACTCATCCGGTCATCCTTCCCATTTGATCGATTTAAGGGTTTAGAGGAGTGCAAAAATGGATCATGCCAAAGTTCTTCGAACTAAAGAACAACTCAAGACTACCACCATGTATCTATAATTTCCAAATGAATATTATGCATTGTGACATTGAAATTCATGGTCTCCCTTTATTTTTAATGATTACCGTCATATTTCCTGTTCATGGCTAACCCCTTTCACTATGCCACTCATTTAGTACAAAGGTATCAACTTATTCTTTACGTTTCATGCCTATCCATGGTCATGAAAATGCCACTGCAGAAAACGGGCCTTAGATGAATACATTGTATGCTCCAAGCTTTGTGTTTATTACACAACATGCTAAGAGTCGAGTTCGAGACGAAATTTACCGTGCTTATGTAACACATGCTTCAAGCGGAGATCTAGATAATACTCTAATTACTATGGCTTGAGAATTCCAAAATATTGAATTGTGGTTAAGTTTGACCATCCCACATTAATAAAAAATGAGATGTTGGAACATTGGATGATTATATAAAGATTAGAATGCCAACTTTTTCTTTACATGGTTTTTTTATTTATGATCTACTTTAATCCATTTTGGGTTAAATAGTTAAACTTAGTTACAAATTCTTCTATATTAAATGGATATTACATTTTGTTGATATAATTAAAGAGATACACTAATTTCATTTCATCATGTTGACATACAACAAGAATGCTAATAAGTGTCCAAGAAATACTATGTTTGATTGATTGAGTCCAGTTATTTTTATTGTGTGTGATCATAGAATATATCAATAAAAGTAATGTTATGTTGCTAATTTGTAATAAAAACCTTATCAAAGCGTTATTGAAAGACTATTAGGGTTGGCATTAAAATTGAATGTATGGCTCTTCTAATAGAATAGACAATGTTTACTTGCTTAAAAATAAATTGATCATTTGAGTGACATGAATTGTCTAACTTGAACTTATTTGAGTTTATAGGTGGATGTTTGAATTTTATTTTTTCTATAGATGATAATAAAATAGCTTTGAGGATATGGAACAAGAACATATTCCTTGAAGCTAATGAGGGAAAAACGCTTTAATCTTCGGTGGGAGTAGAGGAGACAACTAAAATAATTCCACATAAGAGATAATTATGTTTTGAATAATAATTTATTTTGGGAAGTATTGTTTGAATGGAATAATTCTGAACTGTTATTCAAAATTATTTCATTCAAAACAGAGACATAAAACAATTGTTTCCAATAAAGCAACAATTTCAAGACCAACGACCCAACTTGGTTCTACAATGGTTGGTTCTACTTCTCATCCTCCTTACATTCTCTCTATAATTTATTTGTCATGCGGTGGTTAGAAAAAGTTTTACAAATTAAGTATCGATTTCGATAGTGTAAAAATAGTTTGTGTTTTTGTGTTTTGGATTTAAATTTATCATCTCGGAAATCGATTTCAATTTACATTTTAATTAAATTTATAATATTTATAATATTTAAGGATTTAATTATTGTTGTTTGTGGTCGTTTAAGTATTTAGCAAAAAGCTCCAAGAAAGAAAATTATTAATGTATCTAAACACACAACAGTTGATTGACTTCTCTCTTCTATGTTTTACAACAGTTGATTGACTTCTCTCTTCTATGTTTTTACATCCATCAATTTCATAACCTGGTGGCCAAGTGTTTATCAATAATTGAGGATGTTAGCGGTTCGAACAACGCCAGAGTAAGGGATATTTCTTTTATTCAAGCCTTTACCTTTTTGTAATGTGCGCCCCTCTGATTAAAACGTCAATGAATTACATATTTATGAAACTAATCATGAAACTAATCTATATCTAAAAATATTTCAGTACATCATTCATTGCATTAAGAAATTACGTATAATCTTATAAAAGGTGTTTGGATTAGCTTATAGCGGTACCACATTGGAATAAGTTAATAAGTTGTTAAGCTGCTTTTTCTTTTCCTAATCCAAACATGCAAAACAACTTATTACCAGTATTACACTAGAATAAGTCAATAAGTTGTTTTTATTGATAAATATAACGTGAGAGACCAAATACGAGAAAATAAAGTTGAGGGACGATATCCATTAAAAGTGCAAAAGTTAGGGACCAAAAGTGAACTTCGCTTAAAACCGTAATTATATTTAGATAGGCGATGTTGAAGTCTGAATTCTGATTTTACTTCTGATTTATAAGAGGTGCTGCAGAATTCTGAAATCTGAATCAGTAAGACTATTTGTTTTTTGTAAACTGATAAACGTATGAAGTCTGAAATCTGAAACGCTGAGAATACTAGCATATGCCATTGAATTGGGTCTGAAACCTTGACAACACATCTCAACAAACATATCGAGTACTATCACGACATTCCCATGTTTAGATAATATCGAAATGATATTCCAAGAAACGATGTCTCTTTTAGGTATTTTATCAAATAAATCCAAAGCCCTCTGAGCAATGTATAATTTTTTTTTGAATGGCAAATACACACACACACACACACACACACACACACACACACGTTCCCGGGGTATCCGGGATCCAAGGGCATCCGATAATGCCCGACAACCAGGACCCACCACAGAATGGCAGGCCAAGGTCTGGATATCGCAACATGCAGCCGCGGGGATTCGAACCCGGGTATTCAGAGATACCATCCACTGACCCCACAAGATGTTACCTTACCACTGGGCCAAACATGTTTGGGTTCAACATCCTCAAGAAAACACGTTCAACAAACCCTGTCACTCCACACTTGATGTACATACATATCAACCATCGATGATTCGACAGAATCATCGTCTAAAAACCCAAACATTTCGGCAAAACCATATACTTGTAAAGCCAAATTAAATTTTATTAAATCTAGCACAAGCCTTTATCACATATGCGAAAGAATATGCATCAGGAACAAAGTCAAAACTTTGAACCAATGAAACAAAAAGGCTCAACAGTTTTCTCTCTGGCAACCCATTACGAAAATAACCTGACATCATAGAGTTCCAAGAAACATCCCTTTGAGGAATTTTCTTAAACATCTTCTCTACATCCGATAGTCTCCCTGAATCTATCAATCCTTTGATCATCATATTCCAACTAAAAACATTTTTTTAATCTCGGTCTTATTAAAGACCAATGACGCATCATCGACCAAACCACAACCGACATACATGTTGATTAAGTTGTTCCGGATAAAAGTCGAAGAATCCAACCTAAATGTGATCAATAGACAGTAAGTCCTACAACCAAGTGTGTCAACATAATACTTGCACATGATTTCATTAATTTGTGACGGAAACCATATCAGAACAAGGACGAAAACCCACAAGAACGAAACACAGTGACGAAATCATAGAAATCTGGAGGGGAGAATTGTTAATCAATCTTAATTTGGGTTCGAGTATTTTGCTTCCGTTTGCATCCTATGGGGGCGAAAGAGAATAAGAGGCACTTTAGATATCAGGTTACCACTTTTTGTCCAAACCATATTAAGTGTTAAGAAGCTCTGAAATAACATAAAAACAAACAATATGAATGTAAAAACGTCTGAACGAATCAGGCATAAGTGATAATTACGAGCTAAAAAGGAAAAAAAAAACAATGCCTTAGTCACAATTATTTTCAAATTGAACTGTTTTCTTTTATATGTGTTGTAACATATCTAAAAAAAAGTTGTGTTTATTTTTTTTCGCAAAGCATCACTTTATTTAAAATACCCAAACCAACCAATACAACTAATTGTTTAAAACCAAACATCCAATAAGTTTGCAATGCAAGCAGCAAACTAGCATACAGAGATGACCCGAAGCTGACACAAACTTAAACAGAAAACCAGAAGAGTTACACCACCGACTCGATCGTTTTTTTCATATATTTAAATAATTTCATGACTTCACATTCGGGTTACTGTTTAGAATCTGATCCAATGAGCAACTTATCCACAAGGATTTTCTAGCCACTCCTGCCAACCGACCTTGATGTCGCCACCTCTTGCCGAAATCCATTCAAAAACTTTTATCTGTAGCTCGAAAAGCCGCTGCGATAAGTTCCTGCATTTATTATTAAACACTTGTTCGTTTCTATTCCTCTAGATGAAATATAAAAAACACCTTACCATCGCCAACCACCTCCGAGCTCCCTTCCTATTCCTATCGCCTTGAGCCCCGACCTCCTCTAAGTCCAATAAATTATTTACCCCACCCAAATCTATATGCCACCATTTCCCCACTTGTTGTCATAAGATCTTAACCATAGGACATGTCACAAGCGCATGATCTATTGACTCTACTTCCTTCCCATACCTAGGACAAAGTAAGGTGTCTAAGTCAACCCCCATTTTGTCTATAATTTTTCTTGATGGCAACCTTCCAAGCTTTGTCCGCCAAAAGAAAATACTAACCTTTTTCGGAATATCTTTTGTCCATATCGTTTCCTCAATATTTCCCGCCACTAAAATCCTCTTCTCCTCTATCAATCCTCTAACTTCTTTGACCTTAAAGTTTGAGGTTAACTTCCATATCGTTTTGTCCCTCACTCCTTCTTTTGGTTTAAACTCCTCTAACACCCTCAAAAATCCATGTAACTCACCCATCTCTCGCCCTCTTGGCTCTCTTCTCCAACCCCAACTCCACGTCCAAATTCTCTCTTGAAACTCCCCTCTTTCCGCCACTGTCATTTCTTTGTTCGACTCAAGATGAAACAATCTATTAAACCTCTCCTTTCAACTCCCTCCCTCGACCCAATGATCCTCCCAAAATTTTATTTTAGAACCTTCCCCTACCTCTTTACCAAACGATTCCGAGAATATAACTCCCACTTTTTCCAAATCAAACCCGACCCTTTTAATATTTCCCCACACCGAATTACCACTCCCTCTTCTCCCATCCCTCTCCAATAAGCCCCCACCTCGACCATATATACTTTCAATAACCCTTTTCCAAAGACTCTCCTCTTCACTATGAAATCTCCACCACCATTTCCCAAGTAATCCTAGATTTTAAGTCCCTAAGACCCCCAATATTTAGCCCGCCCCTCTCAAACGATCCTAACACTCTTTCCCATCTCACCCACGCCTTCCCCCGTTTGACTAAATTTCCTCCCTCTCTCCCCCGCCCCAAAAAAAGTGAGACCGAATACGCTCGGGTTCCACAATTACACTCACCGGGGCACGAAATATTGACAAAAAGTATAGCGAGACACTACCTAATACCGATCTTACCAAGGTCCACCGACCTCCAAATGAAAATAATTTTGCTTTCCATGAAGATAATTTTTTCTTCATCTTTTCTATCACCGGCTTCCACATTTTGTTTTTTTGTTTTTATGCTCCAACCGGTAAACCAAGATACATGAAAGGTAATTCTCCACTACCGCACCTCATGGTTGATGCCCAATCTTTTATTTCCTCTTCCGGAACACCTACCCCGTAAATTTTGCTTTTAACCAAATTCACTCTTAACCCCGACACCTCATAAAAACATTTAAGCACCTTTATGAGATTTTTGAGGTTCGTGGCATCCCATTCTCCAAAGAAAATTATGTCATCCGCATATTGGAGATGAGTCACCAAAATACTTTCCTTTCCTACCTTTACCCCTTTAAACAAGCCTTGCTCTTAACCATTATATGTAGGCATTCCGCTACCACTAAAAAAAGAAAAGGTGTTAAGGGATCGCCTTGTCTTAACCCTCTCTTCATTTGGAATTCCTTCGTAGATGAACCATTAACTAACACCGAAATCCTTTATGTTTTCAAGCAAGATTCCAATCAATTCCTCCATTTCGACCCGAAACACATATTTTGTAACGCTTCCAAAAGTAAGGACCATTCAACCGAATCATATGCCTTCTAGAAGTCTACCTTAAAAATTAGACTCTTCTTTTTTGCTTTCTTTAAAAAGTTTATCGTTTCGTTAGTGATTAACACTCCATCTAATATTGAGCGTCCTCTTATGAAAGCACTTTGTTGTTTGCCAATAATTTTCTCCATTACACTTTTCATCCGTTCCACCATGATTTTCGCAACAACTTTGTATAAAATCCCAATGAGACTAATGGGCCTAAAATCGTTTAAGCCCATTGGACAATTATTTTTCGGAATAAGAGTAAAAAAGGAGGAGTTACACCCCTCACTTATCTCCTCTTTCTCCCAAAACCTATTTAGCATTACCATGATGTCCACTTTCACTATAACCCAATTTTTTTTTCAAAAACTCAATGGTAAAACCATACGGACCCGATGATTTATTCCTCCCACATTCTTTAATTGCTTCCCACGTTTCTTTTTCCGAGAACCTTCTTTCTAAAAGGCTAGCTTCTTCATTCATAATTTTCTTCAAACGCGACATCCTTAACTTTGGAATGTATTGCTTTTGAATTGCAAATTTCCTTTGAAAAAAATCCATTATGTGCTTCTTGATTGTATCTGGGTCTTCCGTTAATGTCGAGTTAACTACAAGCCCATGAATCTCGTTCCGTCTTGCTTGCACCTTACTAGCCACATGAAAAACTTTGTATTTTCATCTCCTTCTTTATTCCATTTTACTTTTGCTCTTTGCCTTGCCATTTTCTAAATTTTTAATTTCCAATTTGAGCCACTTTTTTCTAGCCTCAACCCATAAAGCTCTCTCGTTATCTCCCAAAGGATTTTCTTCGTTTTTTCCTTCCCACTTTATCACCTCCGATTTCCATTTGTCCGCGTCTTTTTCCACATCCCCCCACTGTTTCTAGGGCTGTAAACGAACCGAACGTTCAGCAAACCGTTCGTGAACCGTTCGGTGGGAAGTTCCTTTATGTTCGTTTATTTAATAAATGAACGAACATGAATAAGTTTTTTCGTTCGTTTAGTTAAACGAATGAACACGAACAAATGTCTCATTCGTTCATTTACGTTCGTGAACGTTCGTTCATTTATGTTCGTTTAATTTTGTTCGTTTAATTAATTTGGTTTACTAATGATAAATATAATTAATTAACTAAATACTTATGAAACTAACAATTGATTAGTAACTAATATAACAATAATTATGAATATTTAACAATATAGTTTAAAAAAAATTAAAAAAACCTGATGAGATTTACTTTCTCTAATCCATTGCATGGATTATATACTCCTATTGGCTTTTAAGAAAGCTTACTTGCAGCTAGAGATGTAAATCCCGGCCCGATCCGATCCGATTCCGATCAAAGTCCGAATCCGAATCCGAATCCGATAAAAGCCCGATCCGACCCGATCCGGTCAAAATCCGGTTTTAGGCCCGCGGGCCCGATCCGGTTTGGACATTACCGTTTTTTCTCGGCCCGGCCCGATCCGGAAATTTTGAAAAAATTACCGTTTTATAGATCCGTTAGATGCATTTTTTGACCTTTTTTTTGGCTTTTATTCAGCCCAAAACACTATAAATACCATATATGTTGAATGGGTTTAGAGACCAAGCTCACAAAACAAAAAACGATCACAAATCTCTCTATAATTCGTGTTTTCGACTTGTTTTCGATTTCGGTTTATAACATCTCCTCCTAGTTCTCATCTCTTTCTCTTTTTATTTTGTTACTACTTACTTATTATTTTAAAGAATCACGATGGCCGCTTCCTCACATGATGCATCCAACGAAACGGTCGTAAAAGTTATTACCGACCATGTTCAAAACCCGAATTTTTAACTTTTTAAATAACTTACATGTAATATTGCAAAGATGTTAGTTTGTTACTAAATATAATTATAATAAAACGTATTTTTAAAGTGTATTTGAGTGACCCAATGAGATATCTTTAAAATAAAAATTGTAAAAAAAATAAAAAATAAAAATCGTCAAATCCGATTTGGGCCCGGTTTTCGGCCCGATCCGAATCCGGTTTCTAAATTCGGTTCCTAGTTTAGCTTAATCGGACCAGGGTTGTACCCCGAGGCCTGGCCCGAAGCTTGATCTGGTTTGGGCAAATCCGGTTTTTCAGAATAGTGTTCTGGCCCGAATCCGGTCAAAGCCCGATCCGATTCGGCCCGAATCCGGTCAATTTACATACATCTCTACTTGTAGCGATGTGGAATGACTATCACTCTATGAACCATCGTCCATATGAAATCAGCTTTTGTTTGAGGGAAATCCATCCCACATCGGAAGTTTTAATCAAAATTGTAAACCACCAACTAGTATATATAGCCCCTCATAGTCTCCTTTTTTTTAACCATTCCATTGCTAAACCACCAGCTAGGGGATTAAGCCCATTGGCTTTGGTCCCTATGGTTCCAGTGGCTTGAGTCTAAGTAAAATGTTTTATTGGAGTACCCTATTAGAGCTAGTGCACCTTATGTTTGTTTAATATGTTCGTTTAATACGTTCGTTTATGTTCGTTTAACATTTAAACAAACGAACATAAACGAACATGAACAAACCCCTTTCTTAAACGAACGAACACGAACACCTAAATTTTTGTTCGGTTATTGTTCGTGTTCGTTTGTTTGTTCGGTTAAGTTAAACGAACAAACATAAACAGGCCTTCGTTCGTGTTCGTTCGGTTCGTTTACAGCTCTAACTGTTTCTTTCGCCATTCTTTCATTTCTTCTTTTTCACGTTTTAATTTATACCGCAACTTACAATCCGGCCTATATGCTTTCGTCTCCCTATCCCACGCTCTTTTCACCACCTCTTCCAATCCTTTATCTTTTAACCAAACATCATACACTTTGGACGACTTTGGCCCAAAATCCAACCAAGCGTCACTTAGTACAATCGGAACATGATCCGACCGTTTTCTTTCCAAGGTTTTTGCCTTTAAGTTTCGCCAATGGTCAAAACAATTAGCCGATACCAAAAAGCGATCCAATTTACTAAACTTCCTCGCGTCGTCACTAACTCTCGTGAACTTGTTCCCTCCCATTCTAATATCTTCAAGCTTGTTCCTCCTAATAAAACCATTAAAGTCCTCCATCCCTTTATTCCCCACCTGCGAGTTCATCCTCTCTTCCGCACTTCTAACTTCAATAAAGTCTCCAAAAAAAGACCCATTTTACTTCTTCTTTAAGACATAATACTTCCAACTTTTTCCATACCTCTAATCTTTCTTTAAGACAAAAAAGTTTGTGTTTATAATCTTGTTTTACTACAAGGGTAAGTTTGGCAATTAGCCAATAAATTAAATGTTATTTGATAAGTTATTTGCTATATGAGAAATTAACCGAATAAAATAATCATCTTCAACAAATATGTATTTAAAAATTATTTGGAAAAACATAAGAGCCAAATTAGGAAAAAGTGGAAAAAGGTCTTTGTAATTTATTGAAGCGTTATCTAAAATATAGTTTCAATAAGTTAACTTATAACTAACTAGTATATTGCACCGCGCGTTGTGCAATTATTAAATATGTTTTTTACAGGATATGTAATAAAGTTAAAAGAAACGTAATTTGTTAATTGACAATTAGTAAAATTGAATCTTTTTCTAACCCTCTTATACTTTTGAATACCAATTATTTTTATTCATAATTTCATTCTATATTATTTTGATTAACAAATAGACCTTTCATATGTTTTTTTATATTATTGTTATAATAATGTCATGATGTTGAAATTAAAATTTACAAAAACGGTAAACAATATTAAACATTATGCCGAGTGTATGCAAAACTAATCTATTAACATAATTAGTCGTTCCAATTAAGTGGATGCCCAATAGATTAATCATATTTACATGATTTTTTTGAATTAATGATCACTTTTAGTTTAGTTTAGTTGAGGTCATTACATATAGAGATGTAAATCCCGACCCGATCCAATTTGAATTAGGTCAAAATCCGGTTTTAGGCGTGCGGTCCCGATCCGGTCTGGATATTGCCGTTTTTTCATGGCCCGACCCAGACTGATCTGAATCCGGATTTCGGACCAATCCGAATCCGGTTTTCGTCCCGATCCGTAATATTCAAAAATTTGAACGTTTTTTATAGTCGTTTTTATCCGTTAGATTCATTTTTCACCTTTTTTTTGGCATTTTTCATCCCAAAACAATATAAATACCATGTATGTTCAATGGGTTTAGACACCAAACTCAAAAAGCAAAAAACGATCATAAAATCTCTCTATAATTCGTGTTTTCGACTCGTTTTCGATTTCGTTTTATAACGTCTCCTCCTAGTTTTCATCTCTTTCTCTATTTATTTTTGTTATTACTTATTTATTATTTTCAAGAATCACGATGGCCGCTTCCTCACATGATGCATCCAACGAAACGATCGCAAAAGTTATTACCGACCATGGTAGGAAACCCAATCTTTTTTAATAATTTAAATGTAATACTGCAAAGATGTTAGTTTGTTACTAAATATCAATTATAATAAAACGTATTTTTCAAGTGTATTTGAGCGACCAATGAATATTTTTAAAATTAAAATTGTAAAAAAAAAATTCAATATCGGCAAATCCAAATTGGGCCTGGTTTTGGGTCCGATTTCAAAATCCAGTTCTAGTATAGCTTAATCGGACCTGGGTTTTACCCCCGAGGCCCGGCCCGAATTCGAATCTGGTTTGGGCAAATCCGTTTTTTCGGAATAGTATTTCGGCCCGAATCTGAATCCGGTTTGGGCAAAGTCGTGTTTTCGGAATAGTGTTCCGACCCGAATCCGATCAAAGCCCGATCCGATCCGGCCCAAATCTGGTCAATTTACATCTCTAATTACATCCATGTTGCATACAAATATAGATGCCGATAAAAATATAATCATGGAACAACAAAAACTTTTTCTTTTGGCCGGGAAAATACCTTATGGAAAATGTGGACGAAGAACTTTTGGTACATGTTGATGAAGATGATGGAGGTAACGAAGTATAACCAAATTTCGTAATAATTGCATTTAACCTGACAAAAAAGAAACATAAAATAAGTAAGATATATGGTTGTTTTAAATGGAATTCATGAGATGCACAATAATACTGAAAAATGTTTGAGTATTAATGGTTCGAAAATCAAAAGAAAAAAATTTATTCAAACAATATTACCGATAAGCAATTATAATTTTTTGAGCAATCAATAGATACCTCACTAAGATCCCAACGAAAATGAAATCATGAACATAAAAAAATAATACCCAACGGTCTTCATAGCCACATTTTCAATAGTTCATATGTTAAAATCCGTTTCTTTTGAAGCAAGTGGACAATTCTTTTCTCCTCCACCACTAATGATTTCCTTGTTTGCAAATGAACAAATGATTTAACATAATACACATTTACATATTACACAATCAATCAAACATAAACGATAAAGCAATAAAAAATAGAAATATAAAAAATAAAATATATTGATTTTCAACGAATCTTTATTCAAGTTGTTGCCATTTAAACACTTTCAAAATATGTAGAGATCGAGAAAAAGAAACAAACCTTCGATTCCAAAGCAAATATGAGATACACTCCTCAAAGGTAAACCTGGAATGCGATAAATAGAGAGAAAGATTTATAATTAGAGAAGAAGAAAATAGATTGTTTGATGTTAAACATAGTTTTGCAAGTAAAATTATCAATAGAACACCTAAATTATAATGAAACATAAATTTTTGATAAAGAGCCAAAATAGTATTAAATATTTGTAATAAATAATGAAAAATGTATATTACAATTGTCATTCTTATTTAAATTATTTTGAATTCCAACAAAAAAAGGTTCATGTGTAATTTGGAGAAAAAAAAATCCATCTACCAAACAATAAAAAATTACAATACAACTTCTTCTATCCTTTATATATAGTTGATTGTAATAAATATTCCTTTAAATATATTAATGACTCATAATTAGAAAAGATGAAAGGTTTTTTATGAATTTTTGAGTAATTTTAATTCTTGAATTAATATTTATTAAAAGTTAAATGATTGATTCTAATTTTATTTCATTAATGTACATAGTTTGATTTTAATCTAAATTTAAAACCATTATTTTATATATATATATATATATCAATAGTTGTAGTACCTTTTTTTTTATTCTTTTCAATTTATAGAATATTATATTAATATATAATATTAGATTAACTATAACAAACTTATAATATTTTAAACATTGATTGAATAAATTTTCTAATTATAATTATTGATTTTAATTATATATATAATGATTATTGTTAAGTGATCATATAATTTATAAATTTCTTTTATACATATTGTAAGAGTTATTTAATTAAAATTTTGATTTATTAACATTGTTAACTTACTAAGAAAATAATAAATGCATAATAAACAAAATACTTTACCTTACTAAATATTTTTAATTTATAAGCATTGTTACCTTATTAAGAAAAATAAATAATAATAAAAATAAATAGGACCATCTAATAAAAGTTTTGATTTATAAGTATTGTTACATTACTGATAGGTGGTTTTTACACCCCCTAATTCTTACCGCAAGTGTACGGATCGAATAAAAAGTACGAGATCGAACCACAGAACTAGGACACTGAGTATCACAATGACTATGACAATTATTAACCGAACGATTGAAATTTGGATGAGTTGGATTTAAACTAATAAAAGCTGAAATTAAACTTAAGAGACTGACTAAAGCAAATAAACACAGAGGGTTTTTAAGAAAAGATAAAAGAGGTTGGGAGTTGGGTTCAGATTAAAATTTTCACTTGACAATTACACACCTTGCAATTCTAACAATTAACTTGTCAAAGAAGAACAATTTATAAAATTCTCATTACTCTCTTTCAAGACATAATAAGATTTAAATCCAAAATCGCTTGCAATATCTCGATATAGACAATTAAATTCAGGAATGATTAAAAGATTTAGATTGTTAATAACACTAAAGCTTACTTAGAATATCTCTATTCGAGTAAATCTTAGGTATATGATTTTCAATTCTTTATTAAAGCAATTCTTACTCAGAAATGACTTTAAACAAATAAATCAATTGACAGGTGATCAAACTGACAAAAACATTAAACATAAAAAAAATCATATGCTTCAATTGATAAGAAAACTGAACGAGTTGCAACGATTATGTAATAGATCAAATATCAAACCCTAACATCCCCCAACCCCCAACACATGAAGATTAGTTCATGCTTGGGGTAATAGAAAACAAAACAATAAAAGAAATATTCATGGATCTTGACATAACAATAAGTGAAAAGTCTAAAAACATAAAAACTCCCTCTCTTGGTGTATCTTCACGCACAAGTACAATGTGACTTCCTTCACTCGGAATCCGTGAAGCACCTTTGATGTTGTCAGCTTCCAAAAACCAGATCCTCTTCCCTCTCAATAGCCTCTAGTCCTCAGTCTTTGTCTCAGCCAAAAAAGTTGCCCTAGATCTGCAGCAGCCGCCAATAAAAAGGAGGTCGACAGTGAGTTACGCGACTTCACCCGCGGTTTGAAACCGCAGGGAAGGTCGCGCGTGTCTGAACAGGGCCGCGACTTGAGGTCGCGACATTGGTCGCGTAATTCACTGTCTGGTTCTGATTTCTTCATTTCGCTCATACCCAATTGGCCCCGGATGACAAGTATTTCTTTTTGCTTGGGTCTTTCTTCAATAAATGATTACTATTTCTCTTGCTTGTGAGATTCCTGAGAGTCTGTACACACTCGGTGAAAACTGTTAAAAACACGCTTTATTCGCTCGAAAACAAGTCAAAGGGACCGATATTTAGTTAAAGAATAACGCCAATATTTGGCGTTATCAATTACAAAAACAAAAACAATTAATTGTTCAAAAAATATAGTCTACTAAAATATATTGATGTTATATTACTAAGAAAATAAAAAAAAATTAAAAACTTTGATTTAAATAAATTAAATAATTGAAAAATAGTTTATCAAAATTAATTAAGGTTTTAAAAAATAACAATGTTTTGATTTATAAGCATTGTTAGCTAACTAAAAACAATAATTAAATAATTAAAAAACATAGTTTATTAAGGGTTTGAAAAAAATAATTAAATAAAAAATAGACTTATTTAATAAGAGTTTATATTTATAAGAATTGTTTTTTCGCTAAAAAAAATAAAAATTTGGGGTTTTGTATATTCCTTTATGTATACTAAATAATAAAAATGATAATGATAATTCCATAAATTTAGTTAAAATAATTGGATTCATCGAATAAAACATGATAAATAAATTATGTTTAAGGCAATTAAAAATTGAAGGAAAATAAAAATCATACTTGTTGGGATATTTATTTTGTATAAATAAAAATATTATTAAATAACAAAGAAATTGAAAGGTTAATGTAAGTTACACTCATTTAATGACGACCTTTAAATTTAAAGAAATCAAAACTATGAGAAAATAGAAAAATACCAATGAATGCTTCTCATTGATTTGAAGTTTTGCATCTTTCTTTATATATATATATATATATTGATGATGATTGTTAGCTAACTAAAAACAATAATTAAATAATTAAAAAACATAGTTTATTAAGGGTTTGAAAAAAATAATTAAATAAAAAATAGACTTATTTAATAAAAGTTTATATTTATAAGAATTGTTTTTTTGCCAAAAAAAATAAAAATTTGGGGTTTTGTATATTTCTTTATGTATACTAAATAATAAAAATGATAATGATGATTCCATAAGTTTAGTTAAAAAAAATTGGATTCATCGAATAAAACATGATAATAAATTATGTTTAAGACAATTAAAAATCGAAGGAAAATAAAAATCATACTTGTTGGGATATTTATTTTGTATAAATAAAAATATCATTAAATAACAAAGAAATTGAAAGATTAATGTAAGTTACATTCATTTAATGACGACCTTTAAATTTAAAAAAATCAAAATTATGAGAAAATAGAAAAATACCAATGAATGCTTCTCATTGATTTGAAGTTTTGCATTTTCCTTTATATATATATATATTGATGATGATTGTTAGCTAACTAAAAACAATAATTAAATAATTAAAAAACATAGTTTATTAAGGGTTTGAAAAAAATAATTAAATAAAAAATAGACTTATTTAACAAAAGTTTATATTTATAAAAATTTGGGGTTTTGTATATTCCTTTATGTATACTAAATAATAAAAATGATAATGATGATTCCATAAATTTAGTTAAAAAAATTGGATTCATCGAATAAAACATGATAATAAATTATGTTTAAGACAATTAAAAATCGAAGGAAAATAAAAATCATACTTGTTGGGATATTTATTTTGTATAAATAAAAATATCATTAAATAACAAAGAAATTGAAAGGTTAATGTAAGTTACACTCATTTAATGACGGCCTTTAAATTTAAAAAAATCAAAATTATGAGAAAATAGAAAAATACCAATGAATGCTTCTCATTGATTTGAAGTTTTGCATCTTCCTTTATATATATATATTGATGTTTTTTTGCCAAAAAAAATAAAAATTTGGGGTTTTGTATATTCATTTATATATACTAAATAATAAAAATGATAATGATAATTCCATAAATTTAGTTAAAAAAAGTTGAATTCATCGAATAAAACATAATAAATAAATTATGTTTAAGGCAATTAAAAATCAAAAGAAAATAAAAATCATACTTGTTGGGATATTTATTTTGTATAAATAAAACACTACTAAAAAATTGAGTATTTTCAACGGAAAATTGTCGTAGAAGATTTTCTATGAATTTTATAGGAATTATTGACTGAACATAAATTTTTCTATGAATTTTCAACGAATTTCCGTTGAAAATCTCTCACAAAATTCATTTTCAACCAAAATTTTTTGATGAGACATTACGTTAAATTTTTTTTGGTTGAAAATGCATTTTGTAAGAGATTTTTTCGGAAATTCGTTGAAAATTCGCAGAAAAATTATATTCTATCAATAATCTCTCTAAAATTCGTAGAAAATTTTCAACGACAATTTTCCGTTGAAAATTTCTATTGAAAATACTCAATTTTCTAGTAGTGAAAATATCATTAAATAACAAAGAAATTGAAAGGTTAATGAAAGTTACACTCATTTAATGACGACCTTTAAATTTAAAAATCAAAATTATGAGAAAACAGAAAAATACCCATGAATGCTTCTCACTGATTTGGAGTTTTGCATCTTCCTTTATATATTGATTGATGATTAAACAAGGTTTCTCAATAAGCTCAAACATAAGTCAACTTATAATTGTCAAACATGACCTAAGTCGAGGGTGAAGTTGATTCGTATGATTACGATATACATGTATTATGTTTAAACCTTATGCTTATAGCCAATTAATTTATCAACAAAGTATTATGTTTAAACCTTATGCTTATAACCAATTAATTTCTCGACAAATGTATTTTACGTTATTTTACATTATCATCTATCTTATCAGCTAGTTATTACTTAAAATAATTAGTTTAAGTGTTTAACAATTAACAACAAACTATAATTGTATGTATACCAAACCAAACTTATCTAGTGTATATAGAGCGACTAACTATAATTGTATGTGTATCAAACTAAACTTAGCTAGTGCATCTCTTAGTTGAAAGTTGGGTCTAGGAAACGAAATGTATGTATATTTATCCTATATTATAATATCATAAAGAAATAAAACGATTGTTTTTGTAAAAAATGAGAACTTGTAGAAATATGAAAAAGTTTAAGAACAAATACTAGCAAATAGTAAAACGGAAAGGTAAGAGCATCTTCAATGTAAGTTTCTTAGAAGCAAAAAGTGCATTAACTTATAAGAACTACTATTGTGAATAAAAAACTAACAAGCGATAGATACCTCAACAAAAACCTTGGTTCTGACCATAATTTTTGTGAAAAATGTCATTTCACTTATTTTTTATTTATTTTTTTGACTTATTTAATTATTAAGTATAACTTATTTAATTGATGAGACCCATAAAAAGGATCGAGGTTCTTATAAGAACCTCGGTTGTGGAAGTTTTGGTGAGTTGCTAATTTGATGGGATGACATTGAGGTGGCAAAAAAATGTACAAAAATGAGGTTCTTGTAAGAACCTCCGTTGGAGATTCTCTAAGAAGTAGTAAGGACAAACAAGCATATTAATTATTAAGAGCATCTCCAAAAAATATTTACATCCATTTCCAACAAATTCCCCATTTTGGATAACCCATCATTGATTATAATATTATAATATTATAATTATCTATTAAAATATTATTTTTTCCCCTAAATATTTGTTTTCAAGAATTTATATTGGTTGTTTCACATTGTAATCATTTTTGGAGTGATCTCCTATTTGGAGAAAAACTCACTCTATCTTCTACTTTCTCCATTTTGGAGATAGTTTTGGGAAATCTTTTGGAGCAAATTTTTGACTTAAAATCCTCATTTTCTCCATTTTAAGAAAGCTCTTGGAGATGCTCTAATAGAAGATGGATTTTTCCTTTTACACCCTAGTCTAATTCTCATTTGCACCATAGTCTATTGTTTTATCTATTTTAATTGGGAGACATATGTATAGAATAAGGTTTAATATGTATACTAGGGTGTAAACAATAACACCCATAAAAGATACCTATTTTCTAGATAAATCATATTCAAAGATTTGTCCTATAGTCATTAATTTAATCATTAAAATATATGATAATTCGTCACATGTCATATATCATCATAAATGATGGATGGCTCATCACTGAGTATTCTTTCTGTAAATGCACGTTGTTGCTATTCACTCCATTTTGTCTGGTTCGTAAACCAAATTTCATCTGAAATATAGAAATATATATATATATATATACATATGATTGTATTGATTAATTTGTTTCTAACTTTTAAGGTATGATACAAGTATGATCTAATATCCCATATTGGTTAGGGGAAACAAATGATGTCTTATAATGGAGTTGATACATTCTTTATCATACGCGTTTTAAACCGTGAGTTCAAAGTTGTGGACAAAACGAACAATATCTGGTAAGGTTGGTCTGAGATGTTACAGATGGTATCAGAACCGAGAACCAAACTTGTGTTGCCAGCGAGGACGTTGGGCTCCAAAGGGGGGGTGGATTGTAATATGACTAATATCCCATATTGGTTGGGGAGGGGAACAAATGTGACTTATAAGGGACTTGGTAACTTCTCTATCAGACGCGTTTTAAAACCATGAGTCCAAAGATGTGGACAAAGAGGACAATATATGGTACGGTTGGTCTGAGATGTTACAGATGGTATCAGAGCCGGGAACCAGACTGGTGTGCCAGCCAGGACGTTGGGCTCCCAAGGTGGTGGATTGTAATATCACACATTGGTTGGAGAGGGGAACAAAGATTGCCTTATAAAGGACTTGATACATTCTCTCTCAGACGCGTTTTAAAACCGTGAGTCCAAGGATGTAGACAAAACAAAATATATAGTACGGTTGACCTGAGATGTTACATATGATCTTTAAGAAAATTGTGAAAATATCATATTATATAGTTTTATCTTCCTGTACCGATCATAACAATAAAATAATAATACTACTTATTAATTAAATATTTAAAATCATATATATCTTATAGTCATCAAAGTGGTAAAAATATTCAAAGTATTTTAGCTAGCATCGTAATATATAGTCATGTTTTTTGCAACATACTCGTGACCTGGTGTAGTCGACATGATCGTCATAATAGTTTTTGAGTTCAAACTATACATTGGTTCATGTATGTTGTTAGATACAAATTCGATTGATTTGTTTTTAAAACGTAAGGACATATAAAGAAAATGCACACCTCTTGTTAATTAATATTGAATCCTAAGTTGACAATTATGAAGTTTTAAGACTTGATAAATAGTGCTTTTTGCCCGATATGTGACGCATTGCCAAAAGCCATGTTCCATGCTTGTTGTAGGGTTGCTAGTCAAGATACATGTTGGAATTAGGATGAGGAAGACAATTTTAGTGCTTGGTTTCACAAATCATTCTCCAGGATGCAACCAAGGCTACAACAAAATGGTTATTGTTGATCCCAGTGTATCAAATACAAGACAGAAAATAGATTAAAGCAATATAAATCAATTAAGAACATTAATGAAGAACTTCATAATTCATATATCTTACTTGTGAATGAGAATACAATGTAAGCACCAAAATATCTATAGCTCTCTCTCTATATATGAAGTACAACATAATGAATGATCCAAGCCTCTATATATACTAGAGAGTTTGAGTTGTATAAGGAATGTTTAGAGTTTAAGGTCAACTAAAGTTGCCTTAATTACAAAAGCTTATCCGTTCCTTATTTTACACTTTTGGCACAATCTTTCATGAATTCTACAAAACTAGAATTCCTAACAATCTCCCCCTTTGTGACATAAAGTGTCGTTTATCTTCTCATCTCGAACATCCCATCAAAACGTCTAAGAGTTTGGCGATAGATCAGTCTTTTGTCAATCAGCTCAATCCCTTTAAGAATATCCTCTCTTTGACCTGTCTTCAACTGTCTCGGCTTCTTCTTCATGTCAGCACTGATTTCGGCAGATAATCTATTGCGAATACTTGTTAGAGTACCATCAGAATAAGCAGCGACTTCAGAGAATCTGAGAAGTCTCTTCTCTCCAGTAGCCTTTAAGTACACCACACCAAACGCTGGAGCATGTCGAAAAGTAAGCACGTTGAGTTGGTCGAGCCCCGGAATACTTTGATCTGGCTTGTTCAGAAAGATCTTCTTTTTTTGCTTTCTATACCTCTTTGTAGATCATGAAGATAGCTGAATCTTAGCTCTTTTTGTATATGCTTAACGATTGCTCGTAAGGCCCTTTGCTCATCAACGTTTCTTTTTGGTTTGTCTCGCGGATCCATATACATCTCTTCCATATCCGTCACATCAATATTTGCAAAATCAGCTTCGGTGAAATAATATTCCTTTCCGTTTTCTCGCAGTACTCGGAAGGATGGAAACTTGACATGTAGCCACTTTTCATAGCTGATTTCTTTGATTCCAACAATCTTGAATCGAGACATAACCTTTTCCGGAGATTGGGCTTTCAGCTTCAATAACCACAAGTACTCTTTAGTTTGCTCCGGATTCATATCCATGACTTGGTGAATGTGAGTCAAATCTTCTTCGCTTTTCTTTTCCACAAATATCTTGCTCATCGTTTCTTCAAGATATGGAACTCTGATTTGTTGATTTGCGCATCTGGAGTCTCTTTCAATCAGAATCCTTTCCCACCTGATTTGATGTGGCAGTAAACCTGTAGCATCTGGAGCTCCAGGTTGATACGCAAGATTTACATGCTGTAAGTGTAGATAATCTTCTTCATCGAGTACCAGAGCATAAGGATCTTTGAACCAGTTATGAACTTGAACCCTTAGATTCTGAATGTTGACCAGTTCCTCCGTGTTTGTTTCGGGTTCTTGTGGGCGAGACGCACTTCCAACTTCAAAATCATCCGAAGGCTTTTCAACCGTTGGCTGATTTTGTTGTTGGCTGGCTGGAGTAGTGGCTTGTGGACGAGTTGTGGTACCCGTTGCTGATCTTGGAGCTTGGGGAGTTCTTGTGCTAACCGACGGCTGAGCTCTTGCGACTCGGCGACGTGTCTCCCCCTCAGGATGATCGGGACCGGAATCCGGATCGTCCTAATTAGGTCGACGGCGTTTGAGATGTTCCGTCGGTTGGCAAGATTCTTGAATTTCCAGGCATAGGGCTTCTATTGAACCAATAATATCATCTTCTCTCTTTTTCTGTTGGGCTTCCATAGTGTCTAACCGTTCGTCAATATGAGCTCGAAACACGTCAAATTCATGACTTGTGACAGTTGGTATTTGAAGATTTCTTCGAAGTAGGCCCGCTAAATCGTCTTCCGGGAGACCCCGTGCTTCCGCCTCCGTAAGTAAATCCGCTAGAAGCATAGACATAAGTTCATCTCCATTGAACTGGGATTTGCGAGGTGACAAATGGGGGTGTGGAGATCGAGGATCAGAGGGCTGTTCGGAATCGGAAGAGATTGATGGTGATGCAGGGGGTGGTGATCGAATTGTACTTGGGCGAGAGCTGCTTGGACGGGATCCGGGATCCGTAGTTAGGCCTTGTTTGAACAGTAATTGCATGTGAGCTTCATGCTGATCTAGTGAACTTCGAACCCGGCGAAATGCGTCGCCAACTTGTGATTGCAAATTCGTGTGACCGTGAAGTGTGGCAGAGCGGTTGAACCTGTAGTGGGAAATCTAGGGTCACTTAGAGCACCCGTTGTCACTGTAGTTGAATCAACTCCGGGACCTACGTTCATCGTTGGCATTGATGTGGCGCTGGTAGGATTTCCTCCCAATCCTCGTGAAATGTCGGGAATCGACATCACTATGGGAGTTCCGTCCGTGCCACGAAGGCTATCGGAGTGTGATGACTCTTGTGTCCTAGGAGGATCTTGACTCGATGTGGAGAGAAATGAAGTCGAAGTAGGTGAGATACTACTTCTGTTTTCAATAGTTATGCCTCCCGAAAGGAGGGGAACTAGAGTAGGAGCTAAACTCACAAGTAGTGCTGAAATAGTAGACTGTTGTGACTCTACCGAGTGGCTGGGTGGGGTGTGCAATTGCGTTGTTGGGTCCACAACGTCTTGTCCTATGGTGGTACTCAACGGATGAGTATCAACATGAGACTCGGTTACCCGTCAGGTGGTTGTTGGTATCTCACTCTCTTGCATATTAAGCTCCCCTTCACTCACTCTCACATTTTCTTTTTCGACTATGTCTCCCTCCGCTCTCCTTATATCTCCTTCATTTGGCTCAGGTTGATGGATTTGTTCGAGTTCAGATGGTGGGTCGGTTTGAGAAGCGAAATCTGGATCGAACTCCATGGTGGCATTATCGGAAGAGGATTCTTGTAGAGGTGGTTGTCGGCCAATGCGGGTAATTGCATCATCCGCGGTAGTAATTCTTCGGCGTTGTCGTGGTCGAAGGTCTTCAGAACTGTCATCAGGCTCAAGGTTTGTGTCAGTGTCAGAGTTGAATGAGGAGTGTTCGCGCATGACCCGGTCACTACTGACTAGGATTTTCCGTCGTTGTGGTCTTACCTTTGGGCGAGAGGTTGTTCCAAAGGTGGTTTGGGTTGGTGGTGGAATGGGGATTTCGGGGTTGGGGGAAGTTTGAATTTCTGGATCAGATGCACCCCCCTCGTCGTTTCCCCTCTCTTCTATTATGTGCTTATTCCCCTGTTCAGGATCCCCTTGATCCTGAACCTGCTCATTTGCTAAAGGACCCTCACCCAACTCATGTTGTTCCTCTTGGTTTGGCTCTTGGGCAGGCTCCATCGGAATGTGAGGAGCCATTAAGCCGTGTCTCTCCCTATATGCTATCACACTAGGTGCATTCTGATCCGCTATTGCTAATAGGGCTTCAGGTATAGGCATAATGTTCGGAAAGGCTCGGTCATTCAGTTTGATAAAGCGTTGAACGCAGGAAGGGCCAAGAGGCGAACCTTGTCTTCGTGGAGTTTGCGGGTTTGACTGCATCATGGAATGTATGAATAGTTGCAGGAACCGCTGAAATGGCAGAAACTTCAATTCTCGTCTGGTGCGCTTTTGATTGACGTATTCAACCAGATCCGTCCATATAAGTGTTGCGTAGTCGTAGTTGCGACTGTAGATGATGCCGTGAAAGATTCGCAGGGTTGCTGTGCTTGCGCGGTCCATGCCGGTGTGTTTCCCCATTAGGCACCGATTCACTATTGTGATTAGTGTGAACCATATTGGTGGTAAGTACATGCGTTTGAATTGGCCAACCGAGGTAAGTGGGTTGGTAAATCCGAGGGCAAGAATATCCCGACAGAGTTCCTCTTCGGCTACTGGTTCGTCATAGTGGTCCGAAACTGGGAGTCGTCGCATGGTTCGTAGTCGGGAGAGGGTCAGGCGAGATGTGTAGTCATTGATCCTTGCCATGAAGTGGTGATTGCCTTCCACTGGATGGTATGTTAGAGTGTACCAGAATTGTTGCATGTAAGAGACCGGTACGCGGTGTTCCAAGCTGAAGGCATAACAGAGTGGATGTCTCTTTTGAATTTCCATAATGACTTGGTGTTCCACCGTCATGCTCATGTCTAGGCAATAGTTGTTGGGATCTAAGTCTTTCTTCTCCGCGGGTGGCATGAGTACGTCGTCGCGATTGGGAAGGTTGATGCTTGGTTGGGATGATCTTTCGGATGGCAGAGGATGTTCGTCATCATAATGGTTCGGGTCTTGAATCGCAGCCATGTGAACTTAAAAGAAGTGTTAGATAACCATTGAAATAGGTTAGAACATTTCTAAGTTAGGATGTCGGGTCAAGCATGTGTTTGGGAAACCTGATATACCTGACAGTTGTCGGATATGTCTACTGCTAAGGATCGACAAACTTGTATGTGTATCAAAGGATTCATCGGTCATTGGGGTTGACATACTGAAGTAATGGGACTTTAAGAATAAATGTCGGGTTTATAGTAGTCGACAAAAATTAATTTATCGGGTGTTTATAAGCCGATAAAAATTTATGTCGAGTATTATAGACTCGATATAAAGTCTTAACTATTAATTAGCACATAGTAGATATGTCGATATATGCTGGGCCGACATAAACTTATGTCAGATCCTATTGAGCCGAGAACAACTGTTAGGCTTGTATGTCGGGTTTCCAAGATTCGACAAACAAAGAATGCATTTATGTCGGGTTTGCAACAGCCGATTAAAACTTAAGGCATTTATGTCGGTTCAGAGTCATGCGACATAAATCCTTGGTTTTAAATTGAAGATCAAGAAGATATTATGTCTACTATAGTAGGCGACATAATCTCTTAGTGTTCATTATGACAGTTTGTCGGCTGAATGAGACTCGATATAATCACTTGGGCATTATTAAAGATCAAAGTTTTGAGATTTTGTCGAGTCAATGGGACGCGACAAATCTTCAAGTATCTTTGACAAAACCCTAAGTGTTCATCTGACGAATAGAAAGACCCAGATACACCTAGAACACCTAATTTAGATGTTTTTATGCCTAGATATTTCAACTAAGGTGATCGGTTAACAGTTTCGAGCAAGAATCTACAGTCATATACACACAGAAGCAACATAAACCATGAAAATCGGAAAACCCAAAGGTTTTTAAACCATTTGGGAACCGAACAATTTTTGATAAAATTGAAGCACATGCAATGGTTTAAATAGAAAAGTGCAAGAATTAAAGTTGTTCTAAAAGAGATAATGAACCTGGTGGTGTGATCGGATTTCGAAAACTCGAGGATTTTGAAATTTGATTGTGATGACTGTTCTTAAGTGAGGGAAAATGGATGAAATTTTGAAAAGATGAACAGTGAATGGTGGGGGCCATGTGTTTAAATAGTGGGCCTAGGGACACGTGGCATGAGATGGTTGGGCCGAGAAGAAAAAGAAAAAAATGAAGGTCAACTTGGAGTCATAAGCATTCGACAACCAATTATGTCGGGTGTGTGATATGCGACAAAAAGATGGTTGTCAGGTCCTATGCATGTGACCATAACCTTTGTCGATTGTGAATCATGCGACAAATGTATGTTATCGGGTCTTATAGACGCGACAAAGACTGGTTGTCGAGTCCTATAGACGCGATAAAATAGTTTTGAGCAAAAAAAAATTGCTCCCCCTATGATGATACCTAAGAACAAAAACCTTAGCTCCCCATATGAAGATGCGAGTTAAGGAAGACTTACCTTACCGCTCCCCCTCGGAATCAGGATTGGTGACGAAACAACTTGGAATGTTGTTAGTAGCTCAATAAAAGACAAGAACGAAGTAAAATAAAAGAAAATACAGAACTAGATTATTAAACTTTACAAAATGAGAAGTCAGATAAAGTGAACATGCATCCATAGGGAGGTATGTGCATTTATGATCGGACTGGACATTTTGTACAGGTTCATAGAAGAGTTTTGGATTTTAAGTGCGTAAATTGAGCATGCCTAACTTGGACACTAGGAATTGGAAGCGTTTTTCATCCAATGCCTTTGTGAACAAGTCGACAAGCTGTAGTTCTGTATTTACACAGTAAAGTTCGATTGTACCTCGTTCGACGTGGTCTTTAATGAAGTGG
Organism: Silybum marianum; assembly: GCA_036898165.1. Taxonomy (NCBI): domain Eukaryota; kingdom Viridiplantae; phylum Streptophyta; class Magnoliopsida; order Asterales; family Asteraceae; genus Silybum; species Silybum marianum. Next base: position 43,614,701 of record CM072529.1, on the reverse strand, counting down.
TACCTTACATCTATGTGCTTTGTCTTTGTATGTTGAACCAGATTGCTCGATATGGCAATTGCACTTTTTGAGTCGCAATAAATCGGAATCTTATTGAACCAGAATCCATAGTCTTTGAGTTGAGTGTAGTTTTGATCCCGGAGACATGGGAGTTCCAATCGGAGTACATGTCGTCATGTTATATTTGTGTAACATATCGAAGATGTATTTTGATTGTTTAATAAATATTCCCGTTGAAAATTGTTTTACTTGAAGGCTAAGGAAAAAATTCATTACTCCCATCATGCTCATTTTGAACTTTGCCATCATGAGTTCGGAGAAATGTTTGCATTGTTGAGGGTTAGTCGAGCCGAAAATAATATCGTCTATATAAATATGAATAAGCATAATATCTTTACCTTCCTTTTTGATGAACAAAGTTGGATCGATCTTACCGTCAAGGATATAGACGTGATTGGGTTTCGAAGCATCGACAAAACCGTCCGGCTGGGAGACATAAACTTCTTCTCGGAGAACCCCATTCAAAAAGGCGGTCTTGACATCCATTTGAAAAACTACGAAGTTTTTATGAGCGGCATATGCCAAGAAGATTCGAATGGCTTCTATACGTGCAACCGGAGCAAAGGTTTCGTCAAAGTCAATACCTTCTTGTTGTCGATATCCTTTGGGAACAAGTCGTGCTTTATTGCGTATGACTATTCCGTCTTCATCTTGCTTATTCTTGAAAATCCACTTGGTTCCAATAATTGTCTTGTGTTGAGGTCGGGGAACGAGATGCCATACTTTCAGGCTTTCAAACTGATTGAGCTCTTCTTGCATGGCGATAATCCAATCAGGATCAGACATAGCTTCTTGAATGGTTTTTGGTTCAATTCTGCTCAAGAATGATGAGAATAAACATTCATTGGCCGAGGCTGACCGTGTTGTGACTGGATTGGAAGGGTTACCAATGATTTGGTTGGGTGGGTGAGATCGAATCCATTTGGTTGTATGAGATGGTTCCGGAATTTTCATCCACGTAATGACCAAGGGGAAGATCTTGCACAGATTCTAAGGCTGGTGAAACGTCGTAGACAGTTCCCTTGACGTGGTAGGCGGTTGAGTCGTGGAGGATGATGGTTCCGGATTTGATGTAGTATGAGGGGTTGTTTCGGTTAAACATGTTTGGAGAGGTTGAGCGACTTCACTTGTAGTGGGTAGGCTTGATTGAGGGATGAGGGAATTGACTGTAGGGTTGGTCGAATTTGGAGTTGCAGTAGATGAGACATTGTTCTCGAGATTAAGATTTTGAGAGCTAGTGGGTGTTTCGGCAACTTCCAATGTTGGGGGGGGGGGGGGGGGGTTCAATTGTTGTCTCGGAATTAGTTCCGAGGTATTCTGTGTACATGTGCTGGAACAGATTATCCAAATCGGATGTTGAAGTTGGATTTGGAGTAGTCGGGTTTTGAGCAGGTTCCGAACTGAGGTGCTCGGAAGCTAATACGCCAGTGATAAACAGTTCGGTACTATAAGGTTCGAAAATCATTTCTGCTTTTGTGTCGAAGTGGACATTTGCACTCTCGGTGACGCATCTTGCATTCTTCATGTAGACTCTAAAGGCAGAGGTATTTGGCGAGTAACCCAGAAAATAGGCTTCATCGGATTTGGGTTGCAACTTTCCTAGATTGTTGTTATCATTCATAACAAAACATCGTCCGTCGAATGTATGAAGATGATGGAGGGAAGGAATTCATTTGTTGATTAGGTCATATGGTGTTTTGTTGAACCTTTTATTGATAATCGACCGGTTTTGAGTGTAGCATGCGGTATGAATGGCTTCAGCCCAGAGATGATGTGGGAGTTTGGAATAAGCGAGCATTGTACGAGCAGCTTCGACTAGCGTACGGTTCCGGCGTTCCACGACACCATTCTGTTGGGGAGTTCGTGGTGCGGAAAACGTATGAGGGATGCCCCAGAAGTGAAATAGGTGTCAAGCGTGCGGTTTTTGAACTCGGTGCCATTATCTGTACGAATCGTTTGGACAGAAAGCTCCAATCTAACTTGAATGTTCTTCAAAAATGCGACAATTGTGTCCGGAGCTTCGTCCTTTGATCGAAGAAATTTTACCCACGTGTACCTAGAATAATCATCCACTATCACAAGAATGTACTTCTTTCCGTGGATGCTCTGAGTTCTCATGGGACCACATAAGTCCATGTGTATCAGTTGAAGAGGACGTGTCGTGTTGTGTTCTAGTTTTGGTTTGTGAGACGCCTTCTTCATTTTGCCCATTTCGCAAGCACCACATAAGTGTGACTTCTCAAATTTCATCTTTGGTAGACCGGAGACTAACCCTCCACTTGCGAGTTTACGAAGATTTTTGAAGTTTACGTGGGATAGTCTGTGATGCCATAACCAGTTTTTCTCTTTGTCTACCTTTGAGAGAAGACAAATGTCAGTGGGTGGTTTAAACGTTGACAGATCAATTGTGTAGAGGTTAGACTTGCGGGTTCCGGTAATCAACTCTTGACCTTCATATGTTCGAACACAACATCTTTCGGTACGGAAATTTACTCCAAGTTCCTTGTCACAGAATTGACCGATACTAAGTTGTGACCAAGTCCTTTGACATAGGAGACTCTTGAGATTGTAAGATTATCATTGATAATATCGCCATATCCTTTGATGGGTGAGAAATGATTGTTCCCAAATCGTACCAAGCCGCCTCGTTTTTCAGCATAATTGGCAAGAAGCTCCTTCTTTCCGGCCATGTGCTTGGAGCATCCAGAATCTAAGTACCACACATGACCAGTCTGCAAAATTTAAGAGGATTTAGGTACCCATCTGTAAATGGGTCCTTCGGGGTTAGTTGACTTGGCAACCTTTGGCACCCACTTTAATTGGGGTTTCGGTGCCGAAGTCAAGGGCCTCTTGAGAATCCACTTATAAATAGGTTTATATTGAAAGGAATTATTATAACCATAATGAAATGAATTGTAAGAATTATGCACATCATGAAAACGATTATTACCATAAGCATTCAGACGCACAAAGTCATTCACACCACAATTGGAGCAACATATTTTATTTCTAGAAAAATGAATCAAATGTTTGTACGAATGAATAGTAGATGGAAAATAAAATTTGCGACTATTCCTAGCAACATCCGGAAAACTATATTTATTGTGGGAAGATGACTTTGATGTGCCTTTGCCTCTTTCGACCCAGATTTGCTTTGTCTTTAAAGAGCGCAGAGCTGAAACATTAACAGGAGTTTTATGAGTAGGTAAAATTTGAGAAATAATTTGTGTAGGTGTCTTTGTTTGAGATGATTCGGGTTTTGAAAAACTTGTGGAACATTCATCTTCAACCCTTGGAATAGATACAGATTCAATTGGCTTCTTACCTTTATCAATAAACTCCTTGTGACTTGGAAGTGTGGGATTGAAATCAAAAACATCAACAGATACATTTTCATTATCCGAGAAGTTATGTTCAGAAGTAGCTGTGCTATCAAGTTCATCCAACTCTTTATCTATTTGTTCGCGAGGGAGGGAAGATATATGTTTAGGAGGATAATAATCAGGATCAAGTTTGTGGTAGGATTCCCAATCATCCAAGTATGAGCTAACAAATGCTTTACATGAAGAGATGTTTGATGCAGTTTCAATTTCGGGATTTGATTGTAAAGCTTTGTTTTCTAATATTTGGATTTTTGTGATTAATGCCTCTTTTTCCTTTTCCGAGGAAGAACATTCAGTTTCCAACACCTTTTCTAATTGAACTATTTTATTTTCTTAAAATAAGGTGGGAATATAAGGTTTATATTCCGGAGGGTTGGTTTGAAGTTCTTCGTCGGAATATGAGGGAAAATAAGTATGTGGAAGAGTTCCACTTGAGGAGGCCTTTTCTACTTCTTGCGGATAGCAAAAAGGAATTTGATGAAACTTGTGATTTTTCCGATTCCAATCTTCCCGTCTTTCCACTTTGGGATTAGACTTCATAAATTGAATTTTAAATTCTGGACCAAGGTCTAGATATTCAAAGTTGTAGAGAGTTAGGGTGTCGTATAAGGCCTTTGCTAATCTTTTGCGATTGTCAAAGCCTAGACCTGCTTTTGAACATAATTCCTTCGGAGCATTTAAATGTATTGTTTATTCAGTTTGTCCTAATTTGTACAATTTGACTTCCAAGGTATTGAGTTTGTTGAGAAGGTCTTCCTTTTGATTTGTGACCATTTTAAGTTTAGATGACAAATCTTCGACCTCATTTTCGAATTTGTTAAATTGTTTTGTGAGGTCGGAGTTTTGTTGTTTAAGTTGAGTATTTTCGTTTGTTAAGACATCATTTTTGGTTTGTATGTTGTGCACATCACTCTTATAGTTGGCAATCTCGGACGTGGCTAGAATGAGTTGGTTATGATTATTTTCTAGACGTGCTTCTAATTTGGAAACTGAGAGTTTCTCGGTTTTCAATTTAGAGTTAAGATCTTTCAATTGAGAGTTTAACAAATTCATTTGAGAAAGAAAGTGCTCATAGTCAGAATGACTTACCTCGGGTGAGTAGTCGGAAGCGTTGGTTGATGAGTCATCATCATTAGGATCAGAGTAAGCCATTAAGCTGAAATGAGCTTGAATTTCTTCGTCCGGTTCATCGTCGTCGTGATGTAGAAAATAGACGTCTTCCGCCATTAGCACTTTACCGGCTTCCTCTTGCTTGGCAAGCATGAGTTAGTACGTGAAATAGTTGGCATCTTTGACCACGGGTTTCTTGCATTCACGAGCGTAATGACCCGTTTTTCCACAGTTATAACACAAACTCTTTTCGCCTTTAAATTTGTCTTCATGTTTAGCCGGTGGGCGGGTATCTTCTTTCTTTTGTTTTGGCTCGAATATGGCTTTACGTTCAAAGTTTTTGGGTCCCGAAGCATAGCGTAATTGGTTGTTATTCGAACGACGAGAGAACTTACATTGAAAGGATTGTGTGAGAAAATCCAGTTGTTTTTGAAATTGGGCTATCTCGGGATCGTCATATTCTTCCTCTTCTAGATCAGATACGTTCTCTTGAGGTATGCTTCGAGTCGTAAGCTTTTCTTCTTTGCCTACTAGGGCGATCGGTTCGGGAGTCTTTTTGGCTTTGCGGTTTTCTTCCATAACTTCGAGAACTTCCGCTTCATCTTGTTGTAGAGTCTCATAGACCTCGTGAAGATCGAGTTCAACAGAAATTTGTTGTGTTTGATTTGATTTGCAAACCGGCGCCATTCCGGTTGAAGATTACTAACAAACTTCAGGTTGTTTTCGATATTTGACTTGAGTGTCTCGTTTTTGCTTAGTTCGTTGATGAGGTAAACAAAACGAGTGTATGTGTCAGTGAGACTTTCATCTTCCTTCGCTTCGAACTCCTCGTATTGAGTGATACAATTTGTAATCTTCATTTGTGTACCGATTTTCGTACCGAGCATATACTTCTCGATTTGCTCCCACATGCCTTTTGCCGTTCTTTTGTGACTATCTATACTCATGTATATATCATTCGGAATACTGAGTAATAGATATGAACGAGCAAGTTGATCTCCTTTTGCTCTATTTGTTTCCTCAACGGTGTATTTACTTTTGGGCTTGATTTCTCGTCTAGCCTCAAGAGGAGGAACATTGTTAGGCATAGCAAGAGTGTCTTGATATAGGACAAACGGAGGGCCTTCCTTTATGGACCGCATTATATCCTCGGCATAATCGTTTCTTTCAACAAAATCCAGAAAACGATCTTTCCATTGAGGATATACCTCTCGGAAGAGAATTAGAGGTCTTGTGTCGGTACCGATGGCCATAGCTTCCCGTGAAGTCATTGTACTTGATTTTATTCTGATCTCGATCAGAAAATTTTGAAAAAATTCTGAGATTCCACAAATTGAAGAATTTATCTCGGGTAATTGTGCTTAGTGTTTTATCGGGTGATTGAGGTGCGATAATAATGAATATGGTAAGTGAGTTTATCGGGTAAAGAGGATTGATAAAAAGGTAATATCGGGTAATAAAGATAAGGAGAAAAAAATATATCGGGTTACCTAAAGTCGACAAAAACTCAAGATTGGTTGTTTATCGGGTTACCTAGGCGCGATAAAAGCTAAAGCGAAGTAGGTTAAAGCCGAGAAAAAAAATTATTAGCAGAGGCGATTAAACATAATTTTTTTTGTTTTGTTCTTTTAATCGATGAACCTGAAAGCTAAGATACGAAGGTTTCTTGACCAAAAGATCTAGCGTAACAGAGTTATCTAGTCTTTTTAAGGAAAAGAACGGCTAAGTTATCGTGTTCAAGATTTTCTCAATTAAGGTTACTGCAAACTTCCTAAGGCTTAAGATGTTTACTAGAGGATTCTTTATCCAGAAAAGCTGCAGAAATCAAAAGACCCTGAGTTTTCTGTTGAAAAAGAATAGCAAACGTAATGCTAAAATAAGCGAAAGTGGTTTGCAGATTAACAATGAAAACAAATTTAAAAAAAATTGAGGTTTTATCGGCTGCTATTAATGCGATAACCCTTTAAACAAAGAGTTTTGAATTGATGTCGAATGGTATATACGCGATAACTATTCAAAAGAAAGTCGAATTTTTTTTGAGAAAAGGCAGAGATTAGATGGATTGTCGATTGAAACAGAAAAAAAAATTCTTATCGATTTAAGCAGAAAAGAAATCAAGAACAGTTATCAATTCTAATGAAGGTACTCATGATGCGATAAAAATTCAAAGGATAGGGTGATTGGGGTTTTATCGGGTAAGGCTATGAGATAAAACATCAGAACAGAGAAGACGAGATTTTTACCTCTTAATCCGCGATTTCGATCAGAATTAGTCCAAAACTCAGATCGTTTGGCTCTGATACCACTTGTTGATCCCAGTGTATCAAGTACAAGACAGAAAATAGATTAAAGGAATATAAATCAATTAATAACAATAATGAAGAACTTCATAATTCATATATCTTACTTGTGAATGAGAATACAATGTAAGCACCAAAATATCTATAGCTCTCTCTATATATATGAAGTACAACATAATGAATGATCTAAGCCTCTATATATACTAGAGAGTTTGAGTTGTATAAGGAATGTTTAGAGTTGTCAACTAAAGTTGCCTTAATTACAAAAGCTTATCCATTCCTTATTTTACACTTTTGACACAATCTTTCATGAATTCTACAAAACTAGAATTCCTAACAGTTATGCTAGTTGGGCCATATAGAAAGCTAGAAATGTCAAAATGTGGGAGCAAATTTGGTTTTATCCTGCCTCTATATATATATACACACACACACACATATATATATATAGAGAGAGAGAGGAAAGTCCAAATGTGAATTAAATTTTGATCTTGCCTCTATATATATAACACTATATTCAGTCTGAATATTTCCCTTCATTATTCAGTCTGAATATGACACGTTTTGGGCTCTCCATTGTCCTCATGTTAACAACCAAATTTGAGTTCTTATTTGAACTCACCCCAACACACACACACACACACACACACACACACACACACACACACACATATATATATATATATATACAGTGGTGGATCCAGAAATTTTGGTGATGAGGGTCGGAATTAAGGTCATGGTAATGTAGTTGGCAAGATAATCTAAGTTTTTTCTTAGAGTGATATGCCATAATTTTTTTTCCCTTTTTTCGGATGGATCCCAAGAGAAATCATTCACATAAGCTTTTTTAATACATCAAATGAGTAGAGCTAGTCAAAGGATATTAAAAGAATTATACCACTATCGATTCGGATATTGGTATTTGAAAAAAAATCAATTTTGTAATGAAATAATAAACAATGTTAACAAACATATAATAGTTAGGCATCAACTAACATATCCTAACCCTAACAACTAACAAAAAAAAGTAACAATTAAACATCAATTAATAAAAAACTCTAACCCTAACAATTAATAAAAAAAATAACAATTAGACATCAACTACTAATAAACTCTAACCCTAACAATTAACAAAAAATTACAATTAGACATCAACTAATAATAAATTCTAATCATAACAATAATTAACAAAAAGTTAACAATTAGGCATCAACTACTAAACTCTTACCTTAACAAATCATAACCGTAACAATTAATATAAAAAAACAAATTACATAAAAAGATTGACAATAAAACTAGGTTAAGTTTTTTATGGGAACGAACCTTGTTATTGTTGGGGGTCAAAGAAATATACGTAATTATAGAACTTAATATTTTTAACATAAATCCCGAAAAAGTTAATGGTTAATGGGGTCAATTGACCCCCTTAGTTATCATGTAGATCCGCCTCTGTGTGTGTATATATATATATGTATATATATATATATAGAGAGAGAGAGGGGAAAGTTCAAATGTGAACCTATCTTTGATTGTGAACATGAGGATGAATCTCAGCCCTTCATCTAATCCGTATTCAAGCTAATCTTTAAATATGGCTTGAGGGGTAATTTTGGAAGTTTTTATATGAATTAAATTTTTGAGTAAAAATCTCCAGTTCTCAATCGAATCTGGAAATCAAAATCCAAAATTGTAAGACAAAGACAAAATCGAAATCCAAAATCGTTTTCATCATTCGAAATTCATGGTCAAAGAAATTGAAATCCAGGCACGATGGAGGCACAAAGAATAAAATAAGCAGAAAAAAAAGTTGCAAGTGTGGGGGTTCTCCTTCTTACCTTTCTTCTTTGTCTGAGTTGACGAAATCAGAGGTTCGAATGAGATGGTGTGAAGAAATTTGGGGAAGATGATAATGCGTGGTTCTGATTTGAACAAATATGGGGAATATGATGAAGAAATTTGCGGAAGATGATGATGTCTGGTTCTGATTGAATCGTCAGGTTGTATTTAGCTGTTTGAATAATTGTAACTTGTATTCAGACCGAATATAAGCTACAATTTGGGGTTTGTATACATGTAGCTTATATTTAGACTGAATATAAGCTACAATTAGGGGTTTGAATAATTGTAGCTTATATTCAGTCTGAATATAAGCTACAATTTGGGGTTTGTATACTTGTAGCTTATATTCAGACTGAATATAAGCTACAATTTGGGGTTTGAATAATTGTAGCTTATATTCAGACTGAATATAAACTACAATTTGGGTTTATATACTTGTAATTTATATTCAGTCTGAATATAAGCTACAATTTGGATATACAAACCACAAAATGTAGCTTATATTCAGACTGAATATAAGCTACAAGTATACAAACCCCAAATTGTAGTTTATATTCAGTCTGAATATAAGATACAATTATTCAAACCCCAAATTGTAGCTTATATTCAGTCTGAATATAAGCTACAATTGTTCAAACCCCAAATTGTAGTTTATATTCAGTCTGAATATAAGCTACAAGTATACAAACCCCAAATTGTAGCTTATATTCAGTTTGAATATAAGCTACAAGTATACAAACTCCAAATTGTAACTTATATTCAGTCTGAATATAAGCTACAATTATTCAAATCCCAAATTGTAGCTTATATTCAGCATGAATATAAACAACAAGTATACAAACCCAAAATTGTAGCTTATATTCAGTCTGAATATAAGCTACAATTATTCAAACCCCAAATTGTAGCTTATATTCAGTCTGAATATAAGCTACAGGTATACAAACCCAAAATTGTAGCTTATATTCAGTCTGAATATAAGCTACAATTATTCAAACCCCAAATTGTAGCTTATATTCAGTCTGAATATAAGCTACAATTATTCAAACCCCAAATTTTAGCTTATATTCAGTCTAAATATAAGCTACAGGTATACAAACCCCAAATTGTAGCTTATATTCAGACTGAATATAAGCTACAATTATTCAAACCCCAAATTGTAGCTTATATTCAGTCTGAATATAAGCTACAAGTATACAAACCCAAATTGTAGCTTATATTCAATCTGAATATAAGCTACAATTTAGGGTTCTGAATATAAGCTACAATTATTCAAACCCAAAATTCTAGCTTATATTCAGTCTGAATATAAGCCACACTTATTCAAACTCCAAATTGTAGTTTGTATTCAGTCTGAATATAAGCTACAACTAATCAAACCCCAAATTGTAGCTTATATTTAGACTGAATATAAGCTACAATTATTCAAACCTCAAATTTTAGCTTATATTCAGTCTGAATATAAGCTACAATTATTCAAACCTCAAATTGTAGCTTATATTCAGTCTGAATATAAGCTACAATTATTCAAACACCTATTTATAGAATATATTTAGTCTGAATATAAGCTACAATTATACAAACCCAAAATTGTAGCTTATATTCAGGCTGAATATAACCTACAATGGAACCAAAGGTTTTGAAAAACAAGAATTCAAGCAAATGTGTTTCAAAGAAGCTTCCTCTGATAAAATGATGAACGATCATGTTATAGGGAAAAAACATTTGAATAACCTTCTTATACTTCATCAATAAAAAGAATCTGGATCTGAAAAGACTTGTGATTCTAAGGAGGAACACAAAACAAAAACAAACTTGTGCAAAAATTTATTTTGGGAAAGATGATGAAGAAATTTGGAGGCGGAAGTGAAATTTATTTTGGGGAAGATGATGAAGAATATGGGGAAGATGATGAAGAAATTTGGGGAAGATGATGATGCCTGGTTCTGATTTTAACAAATATGGGGAAGATGATGAAGAAATTTGGGGAAGATGATGATGTCTGGTTCTGATTTGAATCGGCAGGTTGTATTTATGATTTAAGCCATGACCTGAGTTTTCCACTTATTTACAAAAATGCCACCGTGAATTTTATCCCTCATCTTTTGATCTGATCTAAAATGGATGGTTGTGATTCATCCCCATGTTCACAATCAAAGATAGGTTCACATTTGAACCCACCCCTATATATATATATATATGGTTGGGTTTTGATAAGAAGAAGAGTTATGGTGAAAAGTTTAAGAAGAGATCTCCACCGTTGGATGCACATTAGGATGGGATGCACCGAAATGACCGGATCAATCCTCGTTTGAAGTGCAATTCATGAGCAAGTTTGAGATTAAAAATGATCAAGAGTCAAGATCTCTTCTTACGCTTTTTACCTTAACTCAACTTCTCACACGATCCCCCCCCATATATATATATATATATATATATATATATATATAGAGAGAGAGAGAGAGAGAGGTTCAGAGGAAAACATTAAAAAAGAAAAAACTGAAGAACACCGTCGGAGCCCTGTATCCGGATGGTATGCACAAATGCATACACATGATTGAAGCTATTTTTTCTTTCTATGCATTAATGTGTATTATGTATTAGTGCTTATGCACAAATTACCAGTATGCATTTGTGCATACCGTCCAGATGAAGGGTTTGCAGGGTTTATTTAGTTTGCTCTTTCTTTTTGTCGTTTACCCTGAAGCTGAACCTGACCCTATATATATATATATCTATATATAGAGGAAGGCTCAAATGAGAACTTTTGATTTTTAAAGGAACAAAGGGACAATTGTGGATCACATATGATGTGGGTCCCACATAATATTAAATCATTTATGATTTAATTTAATTTGATATTAAATCATAAATGATTTAATATTATGTGGGACCCACATCATATGTGGTCCACATATTGTTCCTTTGTTCTCTTAAATATGGGTGGTTCTCGTATGATCTCTCCCCTCTATATATATATATATATATATATATATGAATTAGTTTCATGTGAGACCAACCTGTTTTTGTGAGACCCGTGGTGACCACAAAATAACACAGAACCTTCATAGCAAAACATTGTGAATTAACAAAAAATACATTGAGCTTTTACAAGAAAACTTTGTGAAAGTTCAACATTAATTTTGTGGTCTCACGGGTCTCATGAATACATGCTGGTCTTACATGATCCCAAGCTATATATATATATATATGGGAGATATCCATTACAAATCAGTTAATTCGTACAAACCATACAAATTTTATTCAACCAATCATTTTTTTTTAATTTTTTTCTTAATTAGGAAGGTGGTTGGTCAATAATACATGAAACAATTTTATCAACAATACACGATGGTTGATTAATCAATAATCACAAGGGTGGTGCCTCAATGGTTTGAACTTGGTCTCCAAAGGTCACCAGTACCAGGAGGTCCCAGGTTCAAATCCAGGGAGGGGTAAAAAAAATCTCCTTGTGGCCACGGAGATTCAATTGCGGATTATCTGCAAAGCGGGTAGTCCCCTGGGATTAGTCGGCTCGCATAGCATTAAAATAAGAATTTCATGAAACAATTTCATTTGCATATAGAAACAAAATATACGAAATAATTTCATGAATAAAAGAATTATATGAATAATTTCATCATATTAAACACTTTCATGAAACAATTTTATTCAATAAAACGACAAACCATGGAGTTTGTACGGTTTGTACAAATTGACTGGTTTGTAATTGAAATATATGTATATATATATATATATAGAGAGAGAGAGAGGGGAAAGTTCAAATGCGAAATGAGGACAAAGGAGAACGCAACACGTGTCCCATTCAGTCTGAATAATGAAGGACATTCGGTGTGAATAACGAAAATGAAGTTCATTCATTTTTCAGTATAAATAACACACATTTAGAGTGAATAACGCAACATTTAGAGTGAATAACAAATCATTAAATCTGAATATATTCAGACTGAATGAGACACGTGTCGCGCTCTCCTTTGTCCTTACGTTCACAACCAAATTTGAGTTCGTATTTGAACCCACCCTTATATATATATATATATAGAGGTGGGTTCAAATGTGAACCTATCTTTGATTGTGAACATGAGGATTAATCACAACCATCCATTTTAGATCAGATCAAAAGATGAGAGATAAAATTCACGGTGGCATTTTTGTAAATAAGTGGAAAACTCAGGTCATGGCTTAAATCATAAATACAACTTGACGATTCAAATCAGACCCAGACATCATCATCTTCCCCAAATTTCTTCATCATCTTCACCATATTTGTTCAAATCAAAACCAGGCATCATCATCTTCCCCAAATTTCTTCATCATCTTCCCCATATTTCTTCATCATCTTCCCCAAAAGAAATTTCACTTCCGTCTCCAAATTTCTTCATCATCTTTCCCAAAATAAATTTTCGCACAAGTTTGTTTTTACTTTGTGTTCCTCCTTATAATCACAAGTCTTTTCAGATCCAGATTCTTTTTCTTGATGAAGTATAAGAAGGTTATTCAAATGTTTTTTCCCTTTAATATGATCGTTCATCATTTTATCAGCGGAAACTTCTTTGAAACAGATTTGTTTGAATTCTTGTTTTTCAAAACCTTTGGTTCCATTGTAGGTTATATTCAATATGAATATAAGCTACAATTTTGGGTTTGTATATTTGTAGCTTATATTCAGACTGAATATATTCTATAAATAGGTGTTTGAATAATTGTAGCTTATATTCCTTCCGAATATAAGCTACAATTTGGGGTTTGAATAATTGTAGCTTATATTCAGTCCGAATATAAGCTACAATTTTGGGTTTGAATAATTGTAGCTTATATTCAGTCCGAATATAAGCTACAATTTGGGGTTTGAATAATTGTAGCTTATATTCAGACTGAATATAAGCTACAATTTGGGGTTTGAATAATTGTAGCTTATATTCAGACTGAATATAAGCTAGAATTTGGGGTTTGAATAATTGTAGCTTATATTCAGTCTGAATATAAGCTACAATTTGGGGTTTGAATAATTTTAGCTTATATTCAGACTGAATATAAGCTACAAATATACAAACCCCAAATTGTAGTTTATATTCAGACTGAATAGAAGCTATTGTAGCTTATATTCAGACTGAATATAAGCTACAATTATTCAAACCCCAAATTGTAGCTTATATTCAGACTGAATATAAGCTATAGGTATACAAACCCCAAATTGTAGTTTATATTCAGTCTGAATATAAGCTACAATTATTCAAATACCTAAATACAACATGACGATTCAAATCATAACCAGACATCATCATATTCCCCAAATTTCATCATCATCTTCCTCATATTTGTTCAAATCAAAACCAGGCATCACCATCTTCCCCAAATTTATTCATCATCTTTCCCAAATTTATTCACACCATCTCCTTCGAACCTCAGATTTCGTCAACTCAGACAAAGAAGAAAGGTAAGAAGGAGAACCCCTACACCTGCAACTTTTTTCTTTTTTGCTTATTTTCTTCTTTGTGCCTCCATCGTGCCTGGATTTCAATTTCTTTGACCATGAATTTCTATTGATGAACACGATTTTGAATTTCGATCTTGTCTTTGTCTTACGATTTTGGATTTTGATTTCCAGATTCAATTGAGAACTGGAGATTTTTACTCAAAAATTTAATTCACATAAAAACTTCCAAAATTACCCTCAAGCCATGTTTAAAGATTAGCTTGAATATGACTTAGATGAAGGGCAGAGATTCATCCTCATGTTCACAATCAAAGATAGGTTCACATTTGAACTTTCCTCTCTCTCTATATGTGTATATATATATATATATATATATATATATAGTCTTGTTTTGTTTTCTAACTTGTCGATTATAACACACACATAATAGTTAAAGAGTATTGATTGTTGTAAAATGATGATATTTACAAACGATCAATCTATTTTAACTATTAAGATTATCTCCAACATTTATACTAATTTTTTTTTGAAATAGAGTATTAAAAATGAAAATTGATAAAAAAAAATTACATCAAACTCCAACAGCTATTTTATTTTTGCAAATATAACATTAATTATATTTTTAAATTATTCAATATATGTAATACCCAACTAACAAACTTTCAAACAATCAAACTAACTTTTAAACAAATATCATATAAAATGATAGATTCCCAATTTTTTTTTGGGGAAAATCCAAACAAACCCAATGGACTTTCCTATTCGGAATAATTAAGTTCTTGAACAATTTTTTTGAATGAATAAGTTTTTGGAATTTATGAAGCTTGTTAATAAATCTTTGGACTTTTGAAAACATGTTAAATACATTATTATTACTTTTAAATGTAACATGCAACTTGTATAATGTGAATTGTCCGTCCTGTTTACATAATAAAAGGAAAAAAAATTGAAATCATAAATATTTTGAGAACCGAGACTTTTATCTTTGTGTTTATTTATTAATTTATTTCAATTAAAAATATAATTTTATTAACTAAATAAAGAAGGTTTTGTTATTAATTTGTTTTTTTATCTGTGTTTATACGTTCATTTTTTTTTAATTTCGTTTTTTCAGTTTTGAAAATTTTGAAAAATCAAAAGGAGGCTTTTTACTTTTATTTTAGGAATGCAAAAAAAGTAAAATTTTAGTTTCAGCATCCCATTTATTTACCACTGTGCGACACCACCATCTTCGACCAACAGCTTCATCGACGATGTCTCACCCATTCCATTCACGACTTATGACCTCCTTCAATCGATCCTTCTTCTCCATCGATGCCAACCAAAGTGGTCGTTTTTGTTACAGATAAGGGGACGGAAGAATATTCGATGATGGGGGTGGATATGGTCTTCAAGTGGCGAGTGCTGATGGTTTTCGGGAGGAAGAGTAGACCACGATGGTTTTCGACTGGAGATAGTCGCGGCGGTGAATGGAATCGAGGGAGCCAACGATGATGAAAGACGATGGGAAGGAAATAAGCTGTTGAAGAAGACAATAAAAAAATGGGACAAAGAAATTTGGGTTTTGCCTTTTTTACATTCCTAAAATAAAAAGGAAAAAAAACTCTTTTTTGGCTTTTCAAAATTTTAAACTGAGAAAAATGAAATTTAAAAAAATAAACAAATAAACATAGATATATATAAACAAACTAATAACAAAAACTCTGTTTTTATTTATTTAAAAAAATGTATTTTTTTAAAAGAAACAAATTAATAAATATTTAAGATAAACTCTCCCGGTTCTCAAAATATTTATTGTTTGTTAAAGAACTTTTCTCTATCTTTCTCTCTCTCTCTCTCTCTCTATATATATATATATATATATATATGGAGGAAAGTTCAAATGTGAACTCATTTTTGGTTGTGAACGTGAGGACGAATCTCAGCCACTTATCCGGTCAATAAATGCGAACTTTGACAGGTTCCTCCTTTAATAATCTCCACCCTCCCATGAATCGCGTCAATCCTCCGTGATCGCGTCCACCATAACCGAAGATTTGTGGCTGAGATTCGTCCTCACGTTCACAGCCAAAATTGAGTTCACATTTGAACCTAACCCTATATATATATATATATATATATGAAGATGTTCAAATGAGAACTTTGTAAATTTAAAGGAACAAAGAGATTTATTTGGGACCACATAGGACGTGGATTCCACCAATAAAAAATCATATCTGATTTTCAATGGTGGACCCCATTGAATCAGATATGATTTTTTATTGGTGGGAACCACATCATATGCGGTCCTAAATGAGTCCATTTGTTCCTTTAAATTAGGGATGTTCTCATTTGAACCCTCCCCTATATATATATATATGTATGTATAGGTGAAAGATCATACAAGAACACTAATGATTTAAAAGAACAAATGAACACTTTGTGGATTACATATGATGTGGGTCCCACATAATATTAAATCATATTTGATTCAATGGGCATCACCATTGAATCAGATATGATTTAATATTATATGGAACCCACATCATATGTGGTCCACAAGGTGTTCCTTTAAATTTACAAAGTTCTCATTTGAACCTCCATCTATATGTATATATAAATAAATAGGACGAACTATTCACGTTTATGATAGTTTTTAGGGTCTTTTTATTTTATTTTAATTTGTAGTTTTACCTGCTATTAAGGTTGCATGTTACATTTTTAAGTATCAATAATGTATTTAACAGGTTTTCAGTTGTCCAAAGATTTATTTAACAAGTTTTAAAAAGTCCAAATGACTTTTTCATCCAAAAAAATTGTCCAATGACCTAGTTATTTAAAACAGAAAAGTCTTTCGAATTTTTTTGGACATTTCTTATTTTTTATTTTATAAAATGATCATTTATAATAAACTTTACATAAATAAGGTTTTCAACAATTTTTATGTAAAATAATATGTTCCAATAACTTTTTAGAGAAATATAAATAGTTATCTTTTGGTAAAAAATATTAAATAATAACTTCATTATATATCAAATATTTTTTTTAAATTTAGAGATTTTTGTAATATTTTTTTTTTTCTTTATATTTTTTACATGTAAGATAGTATAATTGTTGTAATAAAATAATTAAACTACTTTATTTCTTTATTTTAATATAATTATTGACATACATTACTTTTTACCCACAAAAATTACCTAAGAAATTTTTTGTTTGTGATTACCCACGAATCATCCAGAGAATAGCAGTGGATCAGTAAAATACGATGTTTTTCTCGAAAATACCGACGGATCATCCAAAAAATCCCTGGGTAATCTGTCGCTAATTTGAATTACCCACCACCACTTTACCTACCAAATTTTGTGACAATTTTATGAGAAATAACCTTTTAACAACAGATTATCCAGGAAAAAGTCCATAAGTAAAAGTCTTTCGTTTAATAACATACGAGCTATTAAAATTATCATTTTGGGTCTTTTGTATTTATCACAGTAAAATACCAAAAAATGATCATTTGATATCTATAATAATAAAGAATTCCGTCACTTCAAAGTTCAAACATAGAAAATGAAATTCCATTCATAATCATCAAATACTATATTTTGGTCGCTCACCTTATCTAGCTACTTGCCACTTTATCAATGTTTAATTTATTATTATTATATTATATATAGGTGAAAAGATGGCGTCGGCTTCCTAATATTAGCTCAAAGGGATGGATGCAAATTGCATGACTCTTGTCTTATTTAGACATAACAAGAGGGTTTAAAAAAGAAAAAAAAAGATAAATTGTCTGAATTAATTAACCTTTTATCAAATAAGTGATAAAAAGTTATTAAAGTATTTTTTAAAAATAAATAAAACCTTATTTTATCATCTACTTAGGGGCTTTGGATGATATTCCATTAAATCCTGTACGATTAAAGCTGTTTGTATGGATTAATCTGTCTATATAGATTGAAAAACTTTTGGTTGGGAGGTTTTAGTTTTTATAGTTAAATGTGCATGTTTTTTAATTGAGAGGGGCACCTTTAGAAAAAAAAAACTTAGCTTTCTGCATAAAGCCCCTCTTTTAAAGACTTACTGAATAAGTCACTACGGAATAGTGATGTATAGCTGCCTGAATAAGTTTTTGAAATCTCGTTAAGCTTATTAAGCTGCTAACAAAGAGACCCTTAAATTCTTATTAGTTGTCATCTAACATAACAACTTTTTATTTTTCATAGATTTGTTAATTATTAATTTTATATTATTATTATTATTATTATCCATTGTCACTGGATTACAAGATCGAATGGTTAGCGATCATTCAATAATTCAAATGGTAGTCAATTCATTCTTTATATGAAATATGTATACCACATGAAAAATGTGTTTTTACCTTCTAAATTGGTTTTTATGTATCTTTTTTTCCCGCTTATAAGATTTTCAAATATAAACAAATTTACGATGGACATGATAACAATATATTTTTACGATAGAATTTCCATATGGGGTTTTTCAACACATAAAATTCCACAAGTTAAAAAATATAACACCTGGATTAAGAGGAGAAACGATTAAACCATTAATATCAGGCTTAATGAAGTACCTTACGTTGTAGGAGAGGTTATTATAAAAATTAGCGTATTAATTAATTTTACTTTGAAAACGGAATATAAACCATAAAAACCGAGATTTATAAATCATGTCCTTAAAAGTTTTAGCAATACTCGTTTGTTCTGAGTCTATGAATTATGTAGCCAATAATTTGATACAGCATAAGGATCAATTACCAACAACCATGAAAACTGATGGATTATTAAGCAAAGGTTGATCCAGAAACGTGATGAAGAAAGTTGGTAGACAGCGAAATTCAGAAACACAACACAAAAGTAGAGAGCATATTTCAATATTTGGTGTGTATAGAATGGTTGGTTAAAACGCTTTGTTTATATCTTATTTTGATATGGTTACACCTTTATCCAATATTTGGTGCTTCATCCAACTCGATCAACGAAGACCGAGTCCTCAACTGATTAGGATTTCAACAATTTAAGGATGAAGAGTCTTACCCGGTAAGTGGGAACGACCACTCTTACCATAGTAAGCGCTTAACAGATAAATTATTGTATATAATGCCCTTTTTATGGACTAAAATTTTACTTAGGGGCCGTTTACAAAACGCTTACCCGGGTAAGTGCTTACCAAGCCATATTACGATCCGGAGGAATACAAAAAGTACCAAAAATCTTACCCGGTAAGAGCGAAGACAAGGAAAACAATGACCAAGAGTCTTACCCGGGTAAGCGATTGCGACGAATCTTACCACCGTAAGCGCTTACCGGGAAAATTGTTGCATACGATGTCGTTTTTGTGGACTAAAATCTTATCCGATAAGTAAATGATAGTGTTAAATTTTGCCGGTAAGCACTTACCCGGATAAGATTTGGTAAACGGGCCCTTAGTAAGTAAATGATAGTGTTGAATTTTACTGATAAACATTTATCGGGTAAGTGTTTGGTAAAGAGAACTTCGCCTCGCGTGTTTTACTTTAATACAACCCACCATATATAGTCCAATAAATCATTCAAAGACTTGTTATGTCTCCAATATATAAATCTAACTTTTGTTTACTTTTCTATGGGAATAAAACTTCCAAACACTCACTTTAAACAAAAATTTCCAACACCATGTTCATGTAAAGTATTTTGACCGAGACCTAAAGTTTTAAACCATTGTGTTGTCAAACCAACAACAATTTTCATGAAACTTTTTTGTCTTCTAATACATCAAAATCCAAGAACATTGTTTTGAATCCTTTAACATTAATTTTCATTTTAAGTTCTTAATCACACTTATGTTTGATTGTTTAGACGTTTCATAAGCATTTCAGAACTGAAATCAGACTTCAGCACCTCTTAAAAAGCAAACGCCACCGAAACATCTGATTACTTGGTTCATGAAAAGATTATATAAGATCAACTTTGATAACTTCTATTCATTATAGATAAAGATATCGTATATGTTATAAAATATACATAAAAAAAAGCATAAAGCTAAAAAAGTACCTTAAATTTCATTGGGAACATATAAACTATTCATTATGACTTTGGGTAAACGTTTATAGATGTTTATAAATAATTGATGAAATCTTAGTCAAATATTATAGTAATATATAGAATTAGTTTCAAGTTTGATTTCACCATTAGAAAATTAACCATTTGAAGGCCAAATATCCATTATCAACATTTTGAGTTTAATTTGCTTTTTTTTTTCTTCTAAAACACAATACAATATCAAGACGGAAAGATGATTGCATGCTTTAGAAGCAAGAATCAAACAAAAATGGTGAAGCAGAACTGTAATAAGGAGCTTTTGTACTTTTTGGTAGGTACCTTTAACATCATCACAATATTGTTTGTGGTGCAAGTTAAGATGTTCTTTATCGATTTAATCCCCTTTTTCTGTAAAGATGTTATTTCACTTGTACAAACAATTCTTCAAAAACTTTATTCAATTGGAAAGAAGATAAGAAGAACGTGGAGATGAGTTGGAAGTAAATCCAAAATAGAAGCTCTGCAGCTCAAATTTTTGTCAATGAATCACATTAAATATAAAATTGTACCTTACAACAAATCAAGCAGAAGATTCAGACCTGTTTGGATTGAATTTGAATCTGGACCTCCATAATTTACATACATTTAGGGCAAAATAATGAAAAGGAATTCCGAAAGCAATTTTGTTTTTTTCTAGATAAATTCAAACTCCAGTGTAAACCTATGATTCAGATCTGAATTGTCTGATTTGCGTTTTAGGTTTCAATATGATCCGCACCAGATCAAACTGATGATTAATCGGCAGATCATATAAACCAGAGATGTTTAAGAAGAAGAAAAAAATACGTACGTATTTATATATAGAAGAACGAATTCGATCGTGAATTCTTCTTCCATTCGAATTTGAATAAAATTTCGTGATAATCTTCAGCAAATTTTACAGAAGACTACGCCTTCTCTTATTTGTGTTTGAATTTTGATTGATGAATTCATAGCTTGACCTGAAGAACGATTCAACTTCGTCTCTGGCGACGATCTCGAAGAACTGAAACTCAGATATCATTCTCTTACAAGAAGGAGCAGAGAGCCTCTGTTTTTTAGGCGCCGGAGGACAGGTGATGATTTGAGGAATTCTGTTTTCCGGCGACGTCGGCGTTCGACACTCCTCCTCAACTTCTTCGTGTTCCTCCAATTGAATCGTGCATGATGTTGAATCCTCCAGTGATGGAAGTGATTCCGGTAGCTTGATTTTCAAAGAGGTTATTCGAATTGCAGGAAGATCTTGGCGTAACTGTAGATCTGTAGACATGGTGGTGGTGGTGGTTGTAGGTGATAACTCAGTGGGTGGTGGGTGGTGGCGGTGGGTGGATGAGGAATTTGATTAACAAGAGAAAGAGAAAGAGAAAGAGAAAGAGATGTGGACAACAAGTGCAAGGGAGATGTGCGCATTATATACGTAAGTTTCTTCCTTGAGAGACAAAATCCACTTTTCCAGAGCAGAAATTCAAAATTTCAGATAAAATCCGTTTTAGAAACTTGTACTTTGTGCGTTAAATTCGTAAGGGTTATTTGCTGGAAAAGTGGTGGTTAAAATAATGCATAAAAACAGGTAGTTTCCTGGATTGGACAAGAATATGATAAGGTGTATACTTCTCTTATGATATTTTTATATTTTTGAAATTTTTAGCAAGATTTGTAACACTATATTTATATATTAATAAAATATTATAAAGATAAAAAATATATTTGAAGTTTTAAATATAAAAATATGTTTTATAGAGTCTTGTAGAAAAAATTTGGTCTTACATGATCTTTAACCCCCTCCATTTATTTATATATTTACTCTAAGCCCCTTCGATAATTAATTATAAACTTCTTTTTGAAAAAGGAAAGATTTTATTCTTAAAATAACAAAAT
The DNA here is from genome assembly GCA_036898165.1 of Silybum marianum. Classification (NCBI taxonomy): domain Eukaryota; kingdom Viridiplantae; phylum Streptophyta; class Magnoliopsida; order Asterales; family Asteraceae; genus Silybum; species Silybum marianum. The sequence continues at coordinate 43,592,620 of CM072529.1, read as the reverse complement.
AATAAAATAAGAAATTGTCGTTTTCATTTTTTTAACTTTAGAACATTTCAATTCAATACATATTTTTTCTTCAAAATATAAGATTGGCAAGCACGTCAAAACTCAAAATTGCTAAGCCAAAAATTTATAAATCAGTTTACAAAAATATTTTCTTTTATTATACTACACAAATATATTATGTTTTTTGGGTTGTGATTTTTAACAGCTATTTAACATTGGATGTATAAAATCTAGAAATATTTTATGATGAACGTATAAAAAAAACCTTTTTTAGATTTGTAAACTATGATTTACTTATCTTGAGTTCAATTGATCATAAATCTAATGATGACGAATATCAAAGTCCTTCAAATACTTCTTTTAAGAACTCAGTTTTATATTTGTCAGCATAGGTTATATCATTATTAAAAAATACGAATGTAACTCTAAGTAATTTATTCTTTAAACTAAAAGAAAACGAGTTCAGATGTTGATCATGTACTCAAATTTAAATTAAGAGGGTAAATCAAGCATATACTTTTAAAATAACACAACCTACCAGAAAAAGAATTCAAGTTCATCCGTCTATATTATTTTTGTGCGTTTTTAACAGTTATATATTTATGGTGTTATAATTTATATAAATAGTTTTTCTTTTTACTTTCACAAGAAATATATTTTCCCAAGTTATCAATATTTATTAAATTGACAAGGCAAATAGGCAAATACAAGTGCATGAGAATCGAAGTTATTGATGGATCATCTAAATAAAAACCGATGCAGTCTCATTAAATGTTATTTGTTAAAGGAATTTTCCAATTAAGCTTGGTTATTACTTTTTTTTGGCTATAAATAAACATCTCAATTAATGTTACAATAATTGTGTTTAATTATCATAATATATGTCAATTCAATTATTTTCTATTAATTTTGTCTCCATTAATAAGGTACTGTACAATTAGTTATCATTTCCATAGACGTTTACATTATCATGCAAGATTTTAATGTATACCCAAAACAATTTAGAGTTTTTAATAAGACCTTCATAATTGAAGATTTCTTTCTTTTTTTACTACTTAATTTAATTTAATAAAATATATTAGTTTTTTTTTGAAACAGTAAGAAATAGTAACGAAAAAGAAACAAAGGCGAAAAATTAAATAGAGGGGGGTTATACTACCCCATTACGACCAATAAAGAAGAGACAAAGGGGACAACGAAAAGCGAAATATCGAAAAGATTAGCATGGGGTGGGGGAGCTTATAGGCGAACTGGCCCATAGTTCCCAAGAGATGACAACGTTTCGAACACGACCACTAATCCACGCATGGAAAAATATATTGGTTATTTGTTTTAGCTTCAACAATATGATTTGATAATAACATAAATACATCTGATCTTACGTTCAAAAATATTTTTGATATTTCGCCTTAAAAACCGATGTCTCTAACTTCCAACATCTGGATTAAGAGACTTATATAGGGTTGAGTTCCGGTGAGAATGAGAGTTAAGGTGAGAAGCATAAGAGGGGATCTCCAACATTTGATGCACATTAGGATGATATGCACCAAGATGCACCAGATCAACTCCCTTCTAAGGCGCAATTTATGGGTGTGTGTGAGATTAAAAGTGATCAAGGGCTCAGACCTCTTCTTACGCTTCTCATATTAACTTTTCTTCTGACACGATCATATGCCTTTATATATATAATTATATATATATGGGCGGGTTTATACGAGGACGGTACCAATTTACGAGAATATGAGGACAATCCTCGGCCAATCATTTTGTACATGAAATTTTTCATGTACAAAATCACATATGATTTCATGTACAAAATCATATGTGATTTTGTAAGTATCAAAAAGTTCACGGGCGACTTTTCCCGTGGGCAAGTCGCGACTAATCATATATGATTTTGTACGTGAATTATATGTGATTTTGTACATTAATCATATGTGATTTTGTACATGAAAAATTTCATGTACAAAATAATTGGCTGAGGATTGACCTCGCATTCTCGTAAATTGTTACCGTCCTCGCATTAAACACCCTCTCTCTCTCTATATATATATATATATAGAGAGAGAGAGAGAGTCCCTTCATTTGTTAACCAAAGAAATAGTAGTTAACCGGGGTATTTTCGTCTTTTTATATATTGATACCACATTTTTTAATTATCACATTTAATCAATTATCATATTCCTTAATTATCATATTCAATTAATTATCACATTCCTTAACTAACACATTTTTAATTATTTTTTTCACTTAATTATTTCATCTATGAACTTCATTGATTAATCTATGAACTTATTTAAACTTTCTTAATAATCTTATTCACCTTTCTGGTTTCACCTATGAACATTCTTATTGTTTCACCTATGAAGTATGATTTCACATTTATTTCATATATGAACTTGTTTAAATTTTTTAATTATCTTATTCACTTTTTCCGGTTTTACCTATGAACATTTTTATTGGTTCACCTTAGTTATCTCGTTATTTCACCTATGAACTTTGGTATAAAAAAACCCGAAAAAATTAAAGTTTATAGATGAAACCACGCTATGAACTTTAAACAAACATCATACAATATCGAGAGGGGCAAATCTTTGGGATTCTAAATCAAAATGATTATCGCTTTTCAATAAAAAATCACTTTTTGGGAAGATAAAATATATATGTTTTCTTTTAATTAAATTTGTTCCAAAATTATCTTATTTTCTAAATATAAAATATAAATTTGATCCAAAATTACCTTTGACTTAACTCTATTTAATATGTTTCCTTTTTAATCATTTTATAATCTCTCAATTAGATAAAACCGTTGATCAAAAAAATAAATGGATCAGATGGGTTAACAAAGTTAACACATTTTTCTTAGTTAACAAATGATTGACCCTTTCTCTCTCTCTCTCTCTCTCTCTCTCTCTCTCTCTCTCTCTCTCTCTCTCTCTCTCTCTCTCCCTCCCTCTCTGTAACACCCAGATATTTTGTACACACGATATTATTAAATATTGCATTTTAATGTTTCCATAAGTAGCTATTTGGAGTGTTTCAAGTGTTTGATGTTGGGTTGCAATGATTTGGAGGAAAATAACGAAAATCGGAAACGAAAACACTCTTTGTGACATTTTGGCTATTGTGACAGGCTACTGTGCCATGGCACAATCGCCAGGCACAGTCGCCAAAACCTGCCAGTTTAGCCAAAATCAGCAGAACTCGCGGTACACCTCAGGCTATTGTGACCGGCGACTTTGCCATGTCACAATCGCCTGTCAAGGTCGCCCGGGCTGTCCAGGAGGCTTTTTAAGTTACGTTTTTCAGCTCAGTTTTCTCACTTATCAGATTAAAAATCAGACCTCCATACCTCTTTGTTGTTGGCGATTTTGGAGCATTAACTCCTCCAACCTACCTATTTCCAATTCATTTACTCTCCATTAAAGTTAAGGATCAAGGCTAGATCAAGGGTTTAAGCTTCAATAGTTGTGTTCTTCATCATCTTCATCAAGCTTCCATCATCTTCCCCATACCAGAAACTTTTCTAGGGTTTAGCTTGTGAGTACAATTTCCAACTCTTTTACAACTTAATACTTGTCTTAAATGTTGTATCTACTTCATTAAAGTCTACAAGTTCATTATTTAAGCATTCGGTTAAGTTTGGAGATTTTAGGTTAAAATGAGGAATTTGAGGATTTTGACTTAGGATATAAAATGAGTATTTTAGATGGTATTATCTTACCTGGAAATGTCTTTAGATGAGAAAATCTTTGATTTTGGAACTAAAAATTTGACCTAATTTTCGATAAAGTTCATATTTTCCAAGGGAAACATTTATGTCAAGGTTTTTCGGTGCACGAAAAACTATCACTATGTCTTGTTTGATGTAGTTGATTTATAGACTAGTATGTAATGGATCCATAGGCATTTAGCCGGTTTTATTTCGGGATTGTTGTCCCCTTTATGTATTCGTTCGAGCCATCGAAGGCTTTAGATATGATTATATTAATTGGTTGTTACCAGTTGCCATTGACTCTTACGTACATGCCGAATTAGGATCATCGGAGGCTTTAGATGTTATTACATTAATTGGTTGTCACCAATTGCCATTGATTTCTTGCAATGGCTTTCATTGGAATCATCTGAGCCTTTAGATGTTATTACATTAATTGGTTGTCACCAGTTGCCATTGGTTCCTTTATCAAGCCAACATCGAGTAGTGACCTACTTTTGTATCCGTCACCAAAGATGGTATGATCGGGTATTCGCCGGTTACTTTTAAAAGAACCTTGTTCACCAAGAGTAAGCTTTCAAGTTAAGTTAATTGGGATAAAGTCTTTCACTTTTTTAATTAATATTTCATGGATTTATCCATTTAACTATTGTTCTCACTAGGCATAAGCCTAACACTTTTTCTTAAATGCCATGTTTAGCAGGTGATCGGGCTAATGGAGCTACTTAGAGAGGAGCGGAGTGGTGTGCCGGAGAAGGCACTCTTTTTGGGATTACACTTTAGAGTGTAAACATTGGAGATATTAGAACAATTATTTTGAGGAGTATTAGCGAAACCCGAACCTAATCTACGTATTGGACTAGGTAGATTAACAAGTTGTTGATGTAGTATTCCATTCATAGATGTAACTCCTATACTCGTTCCCCATCTTTTGGGCGATCCTTTTATATTTAAGTTGTATTCCACATTTAAATTTGCTCTAAATTTTAGGGTGTTACACACACACACACACACACTCTCTCTCTCTCTCTCTATCTCTCTTTATATATATATATATATATATGTAGGCATCTTCAAATACAAACCAGTCAAAGCTTACAAACTATACAAACTCGTACAAATCAATATAAAAAATAATTTTTTTCATGATTTTTTTTTTCATCAAATGTTATGATTTAAGATATTATTACACATATGTGTGTTTCACATTGTGCAAAAAATAAATGTGAAACTTTTACATTATTAAACAAATACATATGAAACTTTTTCATAAAAAAATATATGAGAAACTTTCAACTTATGAAAACAAATACATGTGAAACTTTTACAAGGTGAAACAAACATATGTGCAATTATATCTTAAATCATAACATTTGATGGAAAAAAATCATTAAAAACGTATTTTTTATATTGATTTGTACGAGTTTGTATAGTTTGTAACCTTTGACTGGTTTGTATTTGAAGGCGTGTCTATATATATATAAATATATATCCGGATACACTGCAACATTTGGATTAGGAAAAGAGTCGGGTATGATCAATCGGATAATGTCCTTAATGGAAATGTGGAATCTCAATCCGTCCAAAATCCAAAAGCATGTTTCCAACCAAATCTGAATGATGGTTCCGATTCAAAAGTTCTTTTAAGGATCCGAACGTTTTCTAGTATCGTTGGAATCCAAAATATAGCTTATATTTTGGAGAGAAAAATCGAAGACTATTTGAAATGAAGTCAAGATAGTCACCGTTGATTGAATAGTCATCTAGCCTATCGAAGATCAATACGAAATAAAGTAAAAAAAATAGTCTTACAAGTACTACTTTTGACGAGCTGATTTTTGATTGCAAACTTAACCAACAAGTTTAGCTCACCAACTTTACCAACTCTTGTCCTGGTATGGGAACATGCTCAGCATATCAACCTAAGTTCAAAATTACTATTTTGTTAGTATCATACTTTCTTCATTGTTCCATCTACATACAAAAGGATGATTTGTATTAACAAACATCTACATCAATATCAAAAGGCTAAAATGAAAGCGTACAAACATGCACTAATCAACAAATCAAATGACGACACGTGTAAAGTTGTATAACAACATTAATGCAATGTTGGCTACAAAAGATAACCTTATCAAATGTTGCAACCCGATTTGATACAATTACTAAGTAATAGTTTCTTAGGCAAAATTGGCGTCAAGATCTGAAAACTATCTCTGTTCTACATATATGAAGAGTATCTTTTTTCTTTACTCTTTCAGTCTTTAGCAAATATGTCACCAACCAGATTGTTTAGGATCAAGTATGAATTTGTAATTCTTATGGTTATTAAAAATACAAAATTAAAAAGTGAAAATATGTTGTATTTGTATTCAACGACCCTTCTACAAACATTTTCTATGTTAGTTATTACCTTTACAGGACCAAAAATTTGTTTAGTTACGTTATGTAATGTGAAAATTGAGGCTTTTTTAACATATTCATATTATATTTGTCAACTAGATCATTAACTAGTTTTTGTCAAATATGATTAGTTTAAACACTTATATTATCAGCCATCATCTAACTTATCACCGAACAACTAGCTTTTTAGCTAATAGCCATAGGTAGCTTATCAACTAGTTTATCAGACATAGCCTATAATAGTTATATTAATGTTTATTAAATATATTTATTTACAAATAGTTTTATGGGTTTGTTTTTACCAATACAATTATTTACATAAAAACTTCATGTGGCATTTAATTCACATAAGGTAATTTATCAAAAAAATTGGAATATGAAGAAATTTACTTGAAGTTTAATTAGGTTTGACCATTTGATTGGTACAGAATTGAAATAAAATCCATCAAAAACATTGTTTATTTTGTTCGCTAGTATGATAAAACTGATAATAATTAATAATAATGATGATGATGATAAATGACAAAACTACCTTTTTATGATATTTACTTATTCTATTGTTTAAATTACAAATATATGCTATCCAATGATAAAATTAATAATATTATTAACTACTACTAGTGGTGGAGGCGATACCGACGATAATGGTAGTGATCATGATGGTGGCGAGCCGACGATGGCAATGATGGTGACGTAAGTTTGTTAAGACGTGGTTAAGAAATCGAACAAGTTTAATTATAAAATAATTTCTAATAGTTGTATAAAATTATGATTCAAATAGTAAATCGACATATTATATTTTTTATATGACAATTTTTAAAGCATATTATAAAAACGTTATAAAACAAAGTTTTGTTATAGTATTAGATATTGGAATATGTTGAATAAAAATACTCAATAACATCAACTATCATTGAATTTTGGATGCAATAATAATTAAAGGATCAAAGAGAAACATTTGAAGTAAAATTACTAGTACACCTTATGTGTGAATCGATTCTAAAAGAATCGGATGAACTAAGGGTGAGTAGTTGGTGCAATCGAAGTTTGTGTTGAATTTGTTCGTTTATAATCTAATCTAAAACTTATGTTGTGGATTCGAACTAATTATGTTGGTCTTGAAAAATGAAAAAAAATGTTTTTTCTTGTTTAACATCCATAATAAATTATTTTTCTTCGTTAATTTAGTTCTAATCAAGAAAATTTTATAATTGATATAACTAGGAATTTATAAGATGCTACTGATAAATATTTTTTTAAAATGTTTTATTTAAAAACACGAAAGACACATGAAATTATTTTTAATCTATTTTTCTTTTACATGACTCTTGATCGTACTGAGTTTCAGTTTGCTAAATAATTTAATTTGCGAAATTGAGGTTTGTTATAGGCTTGTAGGCCTGTAACGACTTTATTGCTCTGAGTGCTGATGAGAAATCAATGTTATTAATTGTTTTTTCTTGAACGGTAATTTGAAGAAGCTGACACTTGTGTTAATAAGATATCCAAACTTTATTTTTTTGATCAACACCTTTTACACGATCGAGTCACTGCTACTTTGATTTATACACTAGGCACTATAATTTACTTTGGAATGTGTATTGTTGTTGAAGTTGTTACCTCGATTAAAAGCTCTATTCGAAACTTAATCAACAAAGCTTCTCCTTCCGACCCTAACATAATCATACATATCTTTCATTCGGCACAAATTACATATAATAACAAGGAGTTGATGTCTAACAAATTTTATCTCTCATGAGTGATTTATGAGTCAATTTATTAAATTGAATGATTGCATTAATATAAATTTGCAATTGGATCAATGATCAGTAGTCCTTGGAGGGGCCGTTTTTGTACAGGGGGTCCTATCAAACGTCTGGATACAAATACATTAAAACAACTTTTAAAGAACATTATTTGCCTCGGGAAGAAACAAAGTATATTTCATTATTAGAATTTTATGTGAACATTTCTTATCAACCATGTGTTTAAGTTCTTACATTCACATTAATCATATGAATGTATCGTATCCTTGACATATGGCCTTTATGAGATTAGATCCATTTTCGTATATACTCGAATTAGGCATTGCTTTATATATGTGCTTTATGTCGTCCACAACAAGAGATGATAACATCAATAAATTCGAACTTTACTCTTTTAATTTGATTACAAAAATACTTGTAGTTTTTTCTATGCTTGTTCATAATTGAAGTTTAGATTTGGAAATAACACATGATTAAGATGATAACACAAACACTATGCGACCTAATCATTGAATCACAGAATTGACCCAATTTGGCAAGTGCAAATTTCATGTGGGTAATGGGTGGTATGCTATGCATATAATATTTGCAAAAAAAACTCTATTAAGCTCTTGATTGATTCATGATCTCCAATACCAAATTTAAATAAACAAGAGTTGTACCAAATCGCAAGCGTACGTATGTAATTTGATTTACAACGTGAAACTTTTTTACGTGTATTTTTGTTTCTTAAACACGCAAAAATGATCACGTTGTGAACCTATGTGAAACACACATATTGTATACAAATATATTTTAATCAATATATTAAATTCTAGCTATAGATACACAAAAATCATATGAAATAGTATATAATGCTAGATATAGCCAAAAATCGGTCTCAGTCCCAAAATGGCTTCTTGTAACCGGTATGACCAAAAAATCAAGTCCCGATCTATGTGTTTTGTAACGGGTCCCAGGCCGGGTCCAACCGGTCCCATTTTTTTTCTTTCCAAAACTCAATTTTGAACGTAAATATTCGTGGTTGAAGATTTTTTTTTTGGCAATATCTTATTGAAATTCACTTTAAAATCTCTAATTCAATCATTCAAATATACTTTAAAAATATTTGTTTTTAAATCTTCTTTACACAAAAATATTATAAATATTTTTATAATTATAATTTTTAAGATTTAGTATTGAAACATTTACAAAAACTTGAAAAAGGTAAAAAAAACATGGAAATTTTTATAACAAAAAACTTGAAAATCTAACAAAAATCTTGAAAAACTTGATATATTATTTCGAAACACTTATTTAAAAAAAATGGGCCTATGTATAACCGGTCCCGGTCCCATGCCTAGTCTTTGGCCGGGCCTTGTTTTTGGATGAAAATGATAACCTATTAAGGACTCGTCACTCAGTAGAAATGAATGTATGCTTGTAGAGTAATAGACTCGTCACTCAGTAGAAATGATATTCAATATTTTGAATATCGATTTTTTTACTTAAGAAATAATTACATGTTTGGTTTCTATGGTTTGAAGTTATAATGTTTCAAGTTTCTTTCTTGAAATAATTGTATATTACAACATTGTAGCTTATATTTTATATCGTCTTAGTTCTTTTAATCTAATTCTTTAAGAAAACTATCAAACATGTTAACTTGAGGGGCGTTTTATTCCCTCCTGATAATCTGTTAAAAACTAAAATTTTAAAATACATAAAATACATTAATAAAAATTATATTGCACACACACATACACACCCATCGAGAGAGACATAGCGAGGCCCTCGGTCTTAGTGACCTAATCTTTAATCATGTTCTCTAGTGTCCCATTATCCGATCATTCAAATCATTTTCACCCGTCTCATATCTTTTGCATTCTTCTCCTCTCCTTTCAACCAAATAAGTAGCTTTTACTCCAAAATCACAACAAAACCCCACCATGACCAACAATTTACCAATTGGTAATGTTCAAATAGCATATATACTTCCAAAACCCAAGTTCAAAAACACTCACCATGAGCCATTATCATTTCCAAACCTAGATACAAAATCCCCTTTACAAAATCTTCTATTTCATATGTTGATCTTTCGATTTTAGAAGAATCATCTGATGTTACCAATTTGGAACTTGGGAGCACCAAGCCTAATTATAGTAAGATTTTTCGTGTTTTTTTATTATGAAGACATCAATGTTTCTTATGAAGAAATGTTTGCTTGCAACAAATTTAGGTAAAAAAATTTGTTGCCTTGATGAAGCTGATGCAACTTCGCCTTTTAATTTTCAGCTTATGCTTTTTCTTTGATCTAGATTCCCCAACCTCCACCCTAATCATTATATTCCTCGTTGTCCATGCATAGTTTCTTTTTGAGATGCAATTTGCGCTTCGTTTTGGGAGATTTGTGGTCAAGGTGAAGTAAAAGATTTTCTTGACCGAATTCTAGGTGTCATTAATAGAGAGGAATGATGAGGATATGGTTGGAGATGGACATGAAGGTGGGGATGTGGGTTCATCGACGAATAGGTTCCACCACAATCTTTGTACAATGAGTTCTGGTTGCAACATGTAACACCTTAAAATTTAGAGCAAAATTAAACCAAAACAAAATGCGGAATAATATAAAAATCACCCAATAAGTAGGGATAGATTATGGGAGTTTACATCTAAACATGGATATTAAAATAACAACCTATTAATCTATGCTATTCAGACTATAGATTACAATTGGGTGTTACTAATATCCTCAAAAGAATGAGTTATAACTCCAACTATATATATGCTCTAAGTCATATCTCCAAAAAGGTGTCTCTCTCTCGACACACCGTCCCGCTCTTCTCTAAAGAGCCCCATCAACCTGCTTACCTGCTAAACCACATTTTTAAAATCAAGTGTTAGGCTTACGCCTAGTGAGAACAAACAGTTCAAACATTTAAAAGATAAGATACGGTGCATTTTATCCCATTTAACTTCACTTGAAATAACTTACTCTTGATGAACAAGGATCATTTAAAAGCAACCGGGGGAGACCCGGTGTTCCATCCTTAGTGACAGATACCATAAGTAGGTCACTACATGATGTTTGAGCTAACCATAAGAGCCAATGGCAACCGGCAACAACCGGCTATGCACCTTAGTACATGGCCCCCGATGACTCCTATGAAAGCCCGCGCAATGGGTCAATGGAAACTGGAAACAACCGGTTATGCACCTTAGTACATGGCTCTGCTAGACCCCTACTAGCGCATACATAGAGTCAATGGCATCCGGTAATGATCCGACATAATACCCAACGATACGAGGCCCTACTAGACTGCTATGCAACCAAAAAGGGACAACAATCCCAATTTTAAACCGACTATATGCCTATGGATCCATTACATACTAGTCTATCGACCATTATACATCAACGAGACGTATTACTAGTTTTCCAACCTTGAAAACCCTTTCAATAAACCATTTCCTTTCAAATCCACATTTTACCAAAAACTAGGCCAAATCATTTTGAGTTTCAAAACCAAAGATTATTTCATTTTATAACCTTTCCAAGTATTTTAAACCATTAATGACGCTCATCTCATCATCTACAACAAAATACTCCAAAATCCTCATTTTGACCTAAAACCTCCAAACTTACCCAATTACACAACTACTTGAAATCAAGTTTAAGAATCAGTAAAATACTACATTTACAACAAGTATTTGAGTTTATAAGTTTAAATTTGAACTCACATAGCTAGGGTTAGGAAAACCCTAGAAAATCTCCTAAAAGTGATGAAGATGGTGAAAGCTTGATGAAGAAGGTGAAGAACACAACTTCTTGAAGCTTGAACCCCACATACCGAGCTTTGATGGTGAGTAAATGCCTTGGAGAGGGTGGAAAATATGGAGTAAGTGTTCCAAGGTTCGTTCTTTATGGAGAAAATTGAAGGAAAAAAAGGAGAAAAGTATCTAGTGAAAATCTGATGCAAAAAATGTGTTTATAAGGTTCACCCAACTTACTCCAGTGCCCGACGCCAGATATGGACGCCCGTTACGTTTCGTAAATGGCATTGGTAACTCACGCGGCTCCATCTTGACCAAACAGACCCCGACGCTAGTTGTGAAGCTAGTTACATTTCGTAACTGGCATTGGTAACTCACACGTCTCCATCTTGACCAACCAGACCTCGGCGCTAGTTGCGAAGCTAGTTACATTTCGTAACTGGCATTGGTAACTGGCCCTAGCCAAACAGAGTGTAAAGCCACTTAGTGGCGTGGGTTAGCTCAGCCGCAACTAGCACGAGCCAATTAAGTTACCCTGAAGCTCCCAAACGTGATTTCCGATGCATAGCTTCAATCTTTTTCATCAACCAACCCTTAACCCTTTTAAAACACGTCTTTTCTAGAATTTTATATTTTATCTAAAAAAAATTTCGGGTGTTACACAACACCCGAAGATTTTGAAAATCTTCAGTTTTAATTAGTTGGGTTGCTTTTAAAGAGTTAAGTTAGCATAAGTTGAATTTTGGGTGTTAGAAAAATAATTGTATTTGGTGGGTTTCGATTTTTGTAGCTCATACTCATAAGAAGGGTTTACTGGGCGTTTTTGACATCTCGCGTGACCTTCTTGTGACCCCAAGTAGCGCGAAAAGTCGCAAAAACCCAAAGCTTAGTCGACGTGCGGGAGACTTGCACCGCGACCTAGGGTCGCGCACCAAGTCGCGTGGATCTCAGGAGGGCACGATAAAATCCTTTTATCCTGATTTCACCCTCACCCTCACTCTTCTCAACTCCTTCTCTTTCTCGAATTTCTTCTCTCTCTCTCTCTCTTCATCTATCCCGATTTTTGGGGTATTTGTTCCCCATTTCCAGCCATCCAAGAGCTTTAGACTTTCATCAAAGTTCAAGATCCAAGATACCATTTCATCTTCTTCAAGTTTCTCTTCTCTATTGTTGACTAAGCTTTGGGTTTTTGCCCTAAATCGAGATTGTAAGCCATTCGACCTTTCTAAACCTTATTTTGTTGTCAAAACCTTCTTTTTTAGTTCTTTAGAGCATTTGTTTTGAGATATCTTCCTTATTTTGGAGTTTTGACCATTTTGGGAGATTTAAGGTTTTTGACTAGGGTTTATATAGATCTTATTTTGGAAGAAACTCTTGGTGTATTTTAGGTTTGTTTATGATCTAGATTAAGTTTCTAATGATGGATGATTGTGGATCTAAAAGTCTTCACCAAAAGGAAGCTCAAGAATCGGGTAAACCTAGATCTAGCCAAAACCAAACAATGTGAATTCAAGTTGGTTTGTGAAAACTATGTACATGTCAAAAAATCCATTTTGAAGTATTAACATGTTTTACTTGTTATTTATCAAATGTGTGGGTATTTGGTGAGTTTTGCATATTTGGTATAAATAGTCTTATAAATCATGTAAAATGTTTATACTTGGGTTTTTATACATTTTGATAAATAAAACATAAGTATGGGCTGTTTTGATGTTTTTTCTTATATATGGAGATCATTTGGTGTTATACGCATCTTTAGGAGCATTTGATTTATAAACCATCTGGAAAATACATGTTATTGCATTATGAGGCATTTTGGAAATATGTGAGCATGATTTTCTTTTGGAAAATGGTTTATCTCAACCAACGATGTTTGTTTTGAGTGATCACTTAAGGATTGTGTTACTAAGCTTTTGTTCGATTTTGACTAAAATGAGTCTTGGGGACATTTTTACAATTTAATTTGCTATATGTCGAGCTTTTGGAGTTATATGTAGTTATGGCATAATTATATGGTATATTACATGTTTTGGGTGCATTGATCATTCATTTTGGAGTCATGTAATTTAGACCGAGTTGCATTGGATCTATAGGCACATGAGTCAGTCACATGGTTATTGGAAGACTTTCGAGTCCCTCATTTTGAGGCCATACGCCGTTTGGGTTTTTAGTAGTCGATATTATAGAGATGAACCCATGTGGGGGATGCCTCTGGACCGTGATTATTGCAGAGATGAACTCATATAGGTGATGCTTCTAGGACCGTGGGTATTTCGATGATGAACTCATTGTAGTAAGACATCAGGACCCATAATTTGAGGTTGGTACCTCTTATAGTTCACACTGCTATTTTGGGGATGAACCCGTCTAGGGTCAGGACCTAGTGCCGTTGGGTTTTAGTGTGAGTCTATGGTACCTAAGTAGGCATGGGATAGGGGTGTTAGGGAGATGAACCTACAAGGGTCGGGCTCCAAGACCTTAGGTATTCTGGTGGGTACTCGATGAGGGGTCAGACACCGGGACTGTGATTTTAGGGCGCTACTCGACAATGTTGCAAATATGGTTTACTTTGTGTTACATCATTGTGGACGGAAACGAGTCTCCCCCATCACTGAAAGGTGGTGTTTTGGGTATAGAGTTTTATCCATTGTTTTTGGTGACGTTTTTGGAGTACGAAGTGTTATCGATAATTTATAATATTGGATTATTGAGGCTTAACCGTGTTTTGGTATTTTGGATAATAAAGTCTTGTCCAAGTTTGGTATTTGAGCATTGAAACTTATTCGTGTTATGAATGAGTGATGGGTGTGGAGTTCATATTCGAATGGGTATTTCGATTTAAAGCTTTTATCACAAAATGGTGGTTTTGAAAAGATGTTTCTTTTATGATGTACACATTCTATTTGAGAAATTATTATTTAAATAAGCAGTCTTTCAGTTGTTACCATTTTATAATTATGGTAGAACTGTTTAACTCACTTGGCGTTAAGTCTAACCTTTTTATTTGTCGGCATGTGCATCATGTTCTTGTTGTGTTTTGGTGCTAGCGACTTTGTGATGATTTGAGAGCTCATTAGTGGCACGATAAGGCTCTAGTTATTCGGTGACATCTTTCGCATTTGGAGATAGCGATTTTTATTGGCTTTAGTAACACCCGACCTTAATTTAATCTTTACTTAAAGCTTGGTCTATCTTCGTTGATGTTATTTAGATTGGTTATTCGAGATGATTCAAGTATTGATTAATAAAGAAGGGAAATACCGTTTCTTTTGTTCTACAAATGAAAATTTTAAATTAGTTGCTCTTTCCAGTTTTAAGGGTGCTATACTGATGGTCGGAGGAACTCAGTAAGAGGGTTGGATTGAGGGTGAGGATGTGTGAGATGGGGGGTAGGGGTTTCATGTGACTGCTAGAATGGGTTTCACGTGGATGTAAGTGAGTTTGTGTCATGAGTTTTTAATAGCTCTTTACTATTACAATTTTTTTGATGAAAATGTTGGGTTTCTCCAACTAGTTATTGCATTAGATTAACTTTTTTAGAGTAAATTGCAAATTTGGTCCCATGGTTTGTTGTTTGTCTTGGTTTAGGTCCTTACAAAATTTATTGTAGGAAAATCGTTGTCCTATACAAAAGTGCTTGGTTTAGGTCCCTACCCACTAACACCACTAAAAAAATTTAGTTAACTAAAGGGTATTGTGGTCATTTTGCCTTTTCTTTTAATTTGGTTTTATTAAAAATACAATCTACTAAAAAATTAACAAACCACAAGAACAAAAAATGAAATTTACTCACCCCCTTTTTTTGTTCCCGGTGACAAAAACCCCACCCCATTCCCTTTTGTTCTAGGCGACAAACTCTGACAACTCACGAACAGAGAGGATGGTGGAGATTATGGATGAAGATGTGGTTCGATTGAGATTCTCGACGACCTCCACTCTCGATATGAACCCAAATTTACTGCAAAGGGGGAACGATGATAGAAATAGAGAGATAGATGGAGATGGGTCTTGATCCTTGATGTGATTTTGGATCTGAAAACAGGATTGAGAAGAAATGGATGCGTGTGTATGTGTTTGAAACAACAACCCCCCCTCCCCCCGGAAAAAAATCTCCATCCATAACTGCATCACTACACCCAAGCCAAAGGCCCAGAGGGGACTATGCGGTAGGAGCGGGAAGGAAGCCACTAACGCAGGGATTGAAACCGGAGGGAACCAAATTTGAAGCGGGAGCTTGGAGCTACCGTCGGAGTTATCACTTGGAAGCAAATCAGAGAAAATGAGGGGTGGAACGGTGGTCGTCATCGGATGATGATCAGAGTAGAGGATGAGGTGGAACTCTTTTTTAGTGTTGTTGTGACCGGAAAAGGAAACTTTAGCCGAAGATGGAAGTCTCGAGGGTGTTTCCGAAAATGTAAGGGGAAGGGTTGGGTTTTTGTCACCAAGAATGAAAGGAAAAAGATGGGTAAATTTCATTTTTGGTCCTTGTGGTTTGTTTATTTTTTTAGTAAATTGCATTTTTAATAGAAATTAAAATAAAAAGTAAAATGAACACAACACCTTTTAGTTAACGAATTTTTTAATAGTGTTAGTGGGTAGGGATCTAAACCAAGCACTTTTGCATGCCACGAGGGTTTTTTTGCAATAAATTTTTATAGTAACCGAAACCAGAACAAACAACAAACCACAGGGACCAAATTTGCAATTTACCTTTTTCTTATTTCACAAATCTTTCATTTTACCCACTCTTTTAATATACTTTTCATTTTTAAATTTTAATATGTTTTTGATCAATTAATCAAATTTAATAAATATCTTTAAAAAAACAAATATATTTTATAACGAAGTATATTATTAAAAACTCTCGTCAAAACGATCAAAATGAAACCTAAATCGAATACCTAAAAAAATAATACAAAAATCATATAATCTATTCATTGTCTTTATTTTTTTCACGAATTAATTTTTATATCTTAATTGTTTTATAATTTTTTTCTATATTTTTATCAGCTTTCGTTTATGAAAGTCCCTAAACAATGTAAAATTGAACCCAAATTTTGGGACCCTATTCAAAGTCATACATTTAACATGTAACAAACGGTCATGGTTATGACAAACGAAAAACTAACATATAATAAAATGTTGTATGATAATTAATACAATGATATTTACGATGATTTTTTTAGCAGGGGATTGTATAAGATAATTTAAATATAAGAAGGTGAATTTTAAATTCAAAATGAAAAAATAAGAAAGTTTTCAAAAGGTTAATGCATTGGACATGGTTTTTGAGAATAAGTTTTTGTTAAAATAACTTAATAGAAAGCGGACGCGACAAAAACAATAAATGACTGTTTGGTTAAGATTGAGGAATGAAAATGAAAATGACAGAGAATGAAAATGGAAATGACTTTTTATTCATTCCAGTTTAATCAGGAATGTAAAATTTGGGGCTTCTGGAATAATGGGTCCATTATATATATTAAATAAAACCAAAC
This sequence comes from Silybum marianum, assembly GCA_036898165.1. Lineage (NCBI taxonomy): Eukaryota > Viridiplantae > Streptophyta > Magnoliopsida > Asterales > Asteraceae > Silybum > Silybum marianum. The sequence continues at coordinate 43,575,488 of CM072529.1, read as the reverse complement.
AATTTTGCTTATTGTCATTCTTATTAATTACTGCTTAATACCTCCAAACAAACACCTCCTATAACTTATGAATTGTGGATGCTAATGTGTATGTGTGTGTATATAATTTTTAATTTATTAATTTTTAATACAAAATAATGGAAATAATAAAATGACCCACATTTCCTCTAGGTAACCTAGTTAACATAAAATAGTTAACAGAGTTAATGATAAGTACTAATGATGTTACCAAATGTATAGCACAAAATACATGTCCACAATTATTGAGAGAGAGATGTTGTATACATGTAAGGTAATGCTTAAAGAACATAATTCACTATTTACTTAATTATGAAAAAACTATTTAATCGCCGGTTCTAACATAAGTATTAAACCCATAATCGTTTGGAAGTGGAATAAGAATCCCCAAAACCATTGGTTATTTACAAGTTTATTTTTTTCTTATATGAAATATGGAACCTTATGATTATTCTTTAAAAGAGCTTTTAAGTATAAAAGGAGGCAAGTACAATTGATGTAAGACTTTAATACCCTCAAATTCCATATACGTATAAATTCATCAAATGATATACCAAAAGAAATTATTTTAATCAAATTATATACAATATATTAATGCAATTCTTATTTAAAAAACATATCTGTAACACATTTAAGTGTCTGAAGGTTTTAAAAGAAATATATACACTACTAAAAAATTGATTATTTTCAACGAAATTTTCTGAACGGAAAATGTCATTAAAAATTTTCAACGAATTTTCGAGTGATTATTAACATAATATATTTTTTTACGAATTTTCAACGAATTTCCGTTGAAAATATCTCACAAACATGCATTTTCAACGGAATGTCTCATAAAAAATTTTTTGGTTGAAAATGCATGTTTGTGAGATATCTTTTAACGGAAATTCGTTAAAAATTCGTAGAAAATTTATGTTCTGTCAATAATCTCTCTAAAATTCGTAGAAAATTTTCAACGACATTTTCTGTTGAAAATATTAATTTTCTAGTAGTAATACTTAAAGAGTCTATTGTACGAATTCGAAAATGTCTATTTTATTAATGAAATTCTAAGATCACATCAATTTTCAATATGTATATTAAGGGTTGTTTATCAAACGCTTACGAATAAACGTTTATTTGGATCATTTATCTTACCAAATGTAAATGACAAAGATCTAAAATTTTACCCGCTAAGAGGGATGACAATGACCGAAAGTCTTATCCAATAAGTGAGGGTGACGACTCTAACCCGAATGATAAGTGAGGGTGACAACTCTTACCCGGTTTGCACTTACTGGATAAAAATTGTTGCAAACGATGCCATTTTGATAATAAAATATTATCCAATACGATAAATGAGAATATTGACTCTCACTAGTAAGTGTTTACTGGGTAAACGCCCCTAAATAAACAATTTTCAAAAAGGGTTTGGATGTAGATGAGAATAAAAGTTATGGTGAAAAAGTAAGAACAAAATTTTATTATATCGTCATCTATATTCAACTATTTTTATTTATTATCTATCTATCGATCTTTATTATTAAAGCCGAAACTTTAACAAACTTATGCATATGAAAGTGATTAAATGTACAAAAAAGTTTATGAAAATGACTTAAAAGTGAACTGAAGATAAATATGAAAATAAATATAGATGAATGTGTTGAAGGTAATTGAAGATGAATGAATGATTGAATGTAACCGAAAATAGTTGATGAAAAAAACCCCCAAATGACGACATCCTTTTCCAAGAAATCCGGGCTCGATCTCATGCATGGATTAACGGGCGTGTCCGGAACGCTGTTATCCCTTGGGAGCTATGGGTTAGATCGCTGAACAGTTCCCCTGCCCCCGTGTTAATCTCTCCAGTGGTCCAATCTTTTTGATGCTACCTTCTTCCCTCTTCTCTGTCTCTTTTACTGGTTGTAATGGGATTGTTTTTCTCTACCTTTTTTAGGATCGCTTTTGTTCCTTTGTCGCTACTGCTTCTTGCAGTCTTATTTTTGTTCTGTACCTTCTTCGTGGTTATATAACATGCTGCCTTTTAAAAAAAATAAAAAACTCAATTGCTCAAAAGTATTGTTAACATTCTCGTCATGAGTATTATTCTCATATCCTAATTTATATATTTAACAAATAGTAATTAAATAAAAGTAATATTTTATTATTAATAGTTTTGTGTGTTTTTTAAGCGAATAATATTATGAGAGCAATCTCCAACAATGAATAAAATGCGTCATAATGACAAAAATTCAATACCTGCCAATAATGAATAATCGTAATTGTAAGCAAACGTGTAGATAAGGCAAACTGGAATTTTCTAGAACTTTGACTTTGACATTGATTACGAGTAACGGATCCAAGGAGAAAATTCGAACTCATCCTCTCTTTTACATTTGACCATCATCTTAATTAATATTTCAAAGTCAAATAATTATAATTTTAATAAATCCTATTGATATCGTAATTATTTGTGTTTAACGAGTTTGTAATTTACAATCTTATGTCAAATCTATTGGAAATTGTGACATGAAACATTAACAAGATGTAAAAAATCCCAAACATTTTGATATTTTTGTATTCTTTATAAGTTTATAAACATAAAATTATGGGAAATCTGATACACATAAGGTTTTGTAATGTCATGAAAGATATAAACCTTATATTAAACACGTTTGTCAACCAAGATTTGTTCTTCGGTATCATCTACTTTTCATTATATCTGTGACACCACCAGGAAGGTTTACCATTTTCTTCCTATAAAGGTTCGTTGTGTTTTCATATGCATGTTGTGAAGGTTCGGTGTTTTCCTATGAATGTTCGAATTATTTTATGCAAAGGTTGAATATATTTCTAATGAAGGTTTGACGAGTAAAAGAACTCATCCAAGGTGGTCTTACGGGTTTCACGAAAGTTTGTCATGTCGATGAGTTTTTTTTATCTCGTCAAACTTTAATTGGATATATATATATATATATAGAAGAAGGTTCAAATGAGAACTTTGTATTTTTAAATAAACAAAGGGACACTTGTGGATCACATATGATGTGAGCCCCACATAATATTAAATCATTTATGATTTAATATGATTTAATATTAAATCATAAATGATTTAATATTATGTGGGACCCACATCATATGTGGTCCACAATTTGTTCATTTGTTCCTTTAAGGTGGTGTGGTTCTCATTTGATCCATCCCCTATATATATATATATATATATATATATATAGGCCCGCCCATTGAATATGATTTAATATTATGTGGGGACCCACATCATATGTGGTCCAAAAAGTGTTCATTTATTTCTTTAAATATATGGTGTTATTGTATGATCCATCCCTTAAATATATATATAGGGTTAGGTTCAAATGTGAACTCATTTTTGGTTGTGAACGTGAGGACGAATCTCAGCCACACATCTTCAGTTATGGTGGACGCGATCACGGAGGATTGACGTGATTAATGGGAGGGTGGAGATTATTAAAGGGGGAAGGCAGGGTCGAAAGCGCGCCTTTATTGACGGATAAGTGGCTGAGATTCGTCCTCACGTTCACAACCAAAAATGAGTTCACATTTGAACTTTCCTCTCTCTCTCTCTCTCTCTCTCTCTATATATATATATATATATATAGAGGCCCGCCCATTGAATATGATTTAATATTGTGTGGGACACACATCATATGTGGTCCACAAAGTGTTGATTTATTCCTTTAAATATATGGTGTTATTGTATGATCCATCCCTTATATATATATATATATATATATCACGTTTCAAATACAACTTATCTTATTTGTACAAAAAATACAACCATGATCTAAACCGTCAATTTTATTTTATTTTTCAGTTTTTTTAATTGATAATCTGTAGCTACCTTTTTGGACGCAATGAGGATTTGCGGAAAGGTCGACAAACGTCTAAACCCTTTTAGATAACGAGTTTACCAACGTAACACCTGGAAATTAAGAGAAAAACCCTTATAAAACTAGAGATAAAACTCTAAAATAATTTTACTGATCAATCGTAAGCTGAATATTAATAAAAACATTAAACACTATTTATAGTCTAAACTAACTAATAGATAACTATGAGATTTAAATTCAAACTAAGTCTAATCCAAAACCAACTATTAAACTAATTAAATAATTAACTAAAATAAACTAATAATAATCCTCATCTAAGTATAAAGATGACAAATAATAACTAAATAAAATAATTATCCTATACTAATTAAAAAATAAAATAATCAAATAAACAGATAAATGCAATCCGTTCTGGACACGTCAGAACGTGCTCGCGACACGGCACGCAACCCAAGTCTTCGGAGAAGTCGCGTAATCAACTGTTTTTCAGTTTTCGATGCCAACTCGGGCTTCTTTCGAGTTCGTTTTCTTCTTTTCCAGAGATCGAAGAAAAGACTAGTTAACTCTCGCAACCTCTTCGTATCCTTTTTCACCTCATCAAATGCTTACCATAGATGATGTAATTCATGGGTAAGATGAGGTTGCATTGGTTGTACAAATGGAATACGTTGTAAAATAACCCCCCCCCCCCCCACACACACATATATATATATATATGGGTGTGTGTGTGTGTGTGTATGTGTGTTTGTGTATGCATCCATACTTGGAATTATGTTAGAACGATCGGTTTTCGCGAGACGATTTGACACGGTTCCCTTAGAACAGAAACATAAAGAAAAGTCGAGGCCTAGTTTGACACGGTTTCCTTAAAACAGATTCGCCCCTATATAGTCCTTCTGTTTCCCAGGATACAACGGCCGAGCAGTTTACGAAAAACCGCGAACGTAAGTAACACATGAGGTTTACGTTGTAGAGAAACCGTAGAGAGGAATGAAAATGTATTTTTGAGAGAGTCAAGACTCTCTTTATATACCGTTGAAGAGATGATCGTAGAAGGGAATGGTAAAAACGTAAGGAAATTTAATAAAACTAATTTTGAATCTTTCTGGTCGACCTCGAGCTGCATTCTTGTTCATAGGACATACGCTCGTACACAAGTTCAGTGGTCCGAGTTGATCATTTATGTCCATTTGTGCACACCCCCTCCTGCCAGGAGAGTGCCTTCCTCTAAAAAATCTTATTTCATTCAATTATGAAATCACTTGTAAATCCATATGAGTTTCACTTTTCCACTAATGTGGGACAAACCCACTTCCATTTCTCACATTTCAACATTTAATCTCTACTCACTAGCTTGACAATCAATTTTTCATTCATATCAGCTCCATTTTATACACGTAAAATGATGAAACGGAGCTTTTACATGGGGCTACGTAAACCCACAAATATCTACAGATCCTGATCATGGGTTCAAGTATATTTTTGGATCTAGATAGGGTATAAATCCCATTATTTTCCAACAAAAAACACAATGCACTTTTACAATGGTGTTGTGGGAACCACCCCCCACCCCCCTCTCCCCCCAAACCCCCAACAATCCAACTCACATGTGTGTATATGTACTACAAAAAAAAATGACTTTTACTCACAAAAATTCATCCACGGAAATTTCTTTGGATGACTACCACAGAAATTTCCTTGGATGATTACCACGGATCAACAAAAAAAATACTTACGGTTCTGGTGAAATCCGATGTTTTCAAGAAAATGTCAACGGATTACCCAAGAATTTCTTGGGTAATCGGTCCCTGATTTGATTACCCAACCAACAAATTAACCACCAACTTTTGTGACAGTTTTGTGACGAATCACCCTTTAGCGACGGATTTTCCATAGAAATGGTCGTAGATGAAAGTCTTCCATTTTACTAGTGATGTGTGTATATCTACTAATTTTTTTTCCAGAATCGTATGAGAAGTTTTATGTTTCATGATAACCATTTTTGAGAATGTTTTGTTTGTTTAAATAAGGCTCACAAAAACGTGGTGTCATGGATGTAATTAAGTGAAACTTAGGTGGCATGGATGTACTAGCCACATATCTTTACCAGGATTTCTTGATTTCTTCAAGTTCGCTGACCAAGGAATGAAATCAGTAACTATTTGAGATTTTCTTTTAGATGAAAAATTTGATTTAGCAAAAATTTTCTTTTGAGGAGAAAATCTTTTTGGAGAGGGATACTCAGCAACACTAGATGGTTGTTCCTGGGAGTATCTTGACTCATGCAGACTTAAGGAGTTTAAAAGTATTTGGATAGGTTTGGGAGAAGAAGAAGGGCTTGGAAGAGTTGAAACTTTTGAAGACTCAGAAGAGATTTCTTTAGCTTTAACAAAGACTCCAAACTTCTAAGAACCAGATTCTATTTTAAGCATGTCAAGTAGATCTATAGAATGAACGGAGGTAGAATCCTCAGATGAGTAACCGAAGAGATCATCATCGTCATCAGAAAGGAAACCAGCAGGAAAACCTTGACATTCAGAAGAAGGAAGTGGAAGGTCAAAAGGTTGAGGAATATCTTTTCCATAACCAAGGCCAGACTTATCCTTGCTGGTGATTTGATCTTGAAGGATCCTTTCAAGATTCTTAGAGGATTTAGTCCATTTAGACAGAACCTCTTGTTCCTTTTCAAGAGTGGAAGAGATTTTTGATTTTTCCTCAGAAAGACTGTCGTTTAAGTACCGTAGGTTTTCCAGATCAGCTATCATTTTATCAAAATCTTTTAGTTTTGAAAAGCAAGAGAGAAGTTGATCATTTAGACATTTTATGTGCATATCAGCCTTTTTCTTTTGAATCTTTAAGTCACAGAAGTCAACGATTCTGAGAATTAAAGGCATCGGCCTTTTGATCATCGAGAGAAAGGTAAAAGGATGTACTGAGGTTTTGTTCCTGAAGTGGATCCCTCAGCAGATACAAGGGTAGTGTAGAGTGACTTCTCCATGTCTTCCAGCTCATCGATTTTGGCCATGAGGCATTTTGTGACATACTTACTCTCACTCTCAGAGGTTTGCTCATCTTCCCAGCAATGAGCCTAAGCAACCAAAGTTTTATTTTTACTTTGGTTTCTCTCTTTTTCTCTCTTGTATTTGGCTTTGTACTTCTTATACCTGGAGGTTTCTTTTGATTCAGAATTTTCTTTAGAGGATTGGCTATTTCTCTCTTCATGCTTCCTAGAAGCTGATTTTGAGAAGTCATGGCCATAAGAAGAAGAAGGTTTGACAGAAGAGGAAGCTTTTGTTCTGCATTCAGAAGCAAAATGACCTTTCTTTCCACAATTGAAGCATTCTTCATTTGCTTTATCAGAAGAGGATTTTTGAGAAAAAGGTTTTCTATTAAATTTGGAGCGGTTTGAAGAAAATCTTTTATTCTTAAGGTTTCCATCAAGCATTGCCATACTATCAGAAAGTATGTCAATGGCTGATTCTTCTCCTTCATCATCAGCAGCACTATAGTATGCATCTGACAGATGAGAAGAGTCTTCCTTAATATCTTTTTCAGAATCAGAAGAAGGATAGGTGATTCTAGGAATACAAGAAGAAGATTTTGAATCACCTATCAAAGCAATAGAAGAGGATTTGATATCCTTTATAAGAGATTTTCTCTGGTTCTTAGTTTGTTCATAGTGAAGAAGAGTTCCATAGAGAGCAGTTAAAGGCATTATTTCTAAGTCCTTGGTTTGCTTGATGCAAGTACAGATAGTTTCCCAGAAATCTGGAAGACAATCCATGAACTTGCAGAGAACTTCTTCATTATCATAAACTCGTCCAAGAACTTTGAGATCATTGAGAAGACAGTTAAAACGATTAAAGTAGGTAGAAAGAGATTCTCCTTTTTCATGGGAGAAGAGTTCATACTTTCTAACAAGACAGATCCTGTTAGATTTCTTTACTTCTTTGGTGCCTTCATATAAGACACTCAAAGTATCCCACATTTCTTTGGCAGTGGGAAGGTTAAGAAGAGAGTGACACACTTCATCAGGAAGGGATACAACAAGAGCAGATTTGACTTTAGTGTCTAAAGCAACTAGGCGTTTATCATCTTCACTAAATTTGTTAGAAGGTTTGATGATATATCTACCAGTTTTCTCACTTCTTTCGTCATCTGACTCTATGTCCTTTCCTTCAGCGTCCTTTTGAGGGCCAAAGCGAGCCCATATTTTAGGAACAATAGGTCCCTCACTAAGAATGTTGGGATACCTGCAATCGATCCCTTCCAAAAATAATAACATGCGATTTTTCCATAACCCAAAGTTATTTGGGTTGAATCTTGGAGGTTTAGCCAAGGATCCTAAATCATATGTATTACTGGAAGAGGTCTGCAAGGTACCATCAACATTTGAGGTAGTAGCCATCACAGATCTGGTTTATTGAATTAAACCAACTGCTCTAATACCACTTGTTAGTTCCCAAGGAGAGATGGCTAACTAAGAGAGGGTTTTGTAGAAGTGGGGGTTGAATATAAAACACACAGAATATACTCTTTTTAAATTTTTTTAATATAAATATTAAAAATTTACACACAGATAGTTTGATGCGGAAAAGAACAGGCACACTATTCTATCAAACTAAACACACAGATAACAGTAATTAACTTATACACTAAGGAAGTTAAAACAATACTGTTATAGCACACAGCTTTGCCACAGTCACACAAATAATCACTCTGAAGATTTGTTGAAAGCGTGAGATTTCTGGGAAGGACTTCATCTCCTTTTATAGTGCCCATGCATGGGATGCAAGTGGACAGCTGTCAAGGTTTCATTAGCTGGAAGATTATCTGCTGGACAAAGGAAGAGACCACTTCCTTTGTACTAGAATAATGGATGAACCATTCCTTGTAGCACGTAATGTCAGATAACTTTATCTTCTTTTCTTCATGCTCTGTGAAGTCCCATCAAACCTTTTAGCTAAAGGACAAATATTCCTTTTAGAAGAATAAAAGAGAATGTCTTTATTTAAGGCTTGATGCCTAATTTCTTGCTGGCTCACGTGTCTTGCAATTGATGTGAGTCAAGAACTTATCTCTTTGAAATTGCTAAGTGATACATCACACTATGTATCACATCGGTGGATACCTTGTAAGGCTGGAATTGATAAGTGTACACTTTGCTTGATAGACTTCATCTTTCACTAAATGCCAAAAGTGTACACCCTTGAACTTTGAACTTGTGACTTGATATCACAGCCTTAGAAAATATACCTGTAATTTCGGTGACCAAGATTATAGTGTCGGTGACCATGACATCAAACTTGATGACCTCATCTTATTTGATGTCCTTAGTACTTTTGATGACTTTTGAGTGTACCATCGGTGACCCACTATATTGGTGACCCAATCTTGACTTGGCAAAATGATCTAAATATTGAAGTTGGTTGATACATCCAAAATTCCACTTTTTGATGTACAACCCTTGATTGAATAGCCTTTGACTCTTCAATACTTGAAGCATATTTCAGACCTTCAAAAGAACCTGTAAAAGTTCATTCATACAAAGGAAGGTGGTTCATCACCAAACCATCGGTGACCCAACAATCTCCCCCTATTTGATGATGATACCTGTAGGTTAGAAAATAATTCTTTTTGACCCTTTCTAATTTTTCTTTTGGGTTCTTTTGACTCAGATTTCCTTTTTTTTAATTTTTAACTAAGTATGTACAATATAAGTATAAGAATAAATGTAAGTATAAGTATGTGCATAAAAAATAAAAATATTAACAAGAACTTTTTAAGAAAGAAGAGTATGAACTTTTATTAATCAACACACAGCTTTGAAAAATAAAGTTCACACTATATGAAAACTATTCAAGGAGTGGGTTCTCTTCTTTTTATCTCATCCAAGATAAGCCTAGTGATCCCATGGTCTTCAACCGGAGGTACTCCTAGAATAGCAGAGAGGAAGGAGCTGTGAGCCATTGGGATGTCAGAAGCTCTGAAGAAACCGATGTTTCTAAAGATGTCTTCAAAGAAAACCCCAAGCTCAGGAGTAGTCAGCATGGTTTGCTCCGGGTAAGCAATAGGAGTAGGAATGGAAAGATCTATACCCGAAGCATTTATCTCGATGCCTCTTTCATGAAGCATAACAAAGTGTCCCTTCTTCTTGTTTTTAGGAGCTGTGATGACCTCTCCTTTAAGACCCTGTTGTTTGAAGCACAATTGCTTCAAGATATGTTACAAGAATATCATTCTCCTTTTGGATGTTGAGCATCTTGATGAAGAGTTTTCTGAGAATATTAAGTACCAGCTCCTTGTACTTGCTTTTGCTCTTGGAGATGCATTTACCAACTTCCATCCACTCAGTTATTCCAAGAACTTCCAACCATTCAGCTTCATATACCTTTGAGAGAGTGTCAGCTCTCTTAAGGGTGACAAGTAACTTTGGAGAATTTTTGGTTGGAGGTTGGATGATGGCCCTGATAATCTTGGAATCATCCTTCCTGTTCTTTAGTCTCCTTTTGAACCACTCTACTTCCTTTGCCTTCTTGGCCTCATCAACCAATTTTGCAGCTTCAGATTTCTTCTTTATATTTTCAAGCTCATCTTTTTGAGCTTGAATTGCATCGGTGACTTTGGCATGAACAGCTTCATCATGAGCTAGCTTGAGTACATTAGTCTGATCAAATTCAAGCCGAGCCCTGATTGCTTCTTCTTTTTCAGCTTCAGTTAGAATTACCCCAAGAGGATCGGTGGGTAATGAAGCAGGCTGAAGTCTAAGAGTGTCTGCTTGAGAATCTCTCATCCTTTTCCTTCTTTTCTTCTCTTCCTGTTGATCTTCAAAGGAAATAGGCTTCTTTCCTTTGGCCTTCTCTTTTCTCTTCTTTTCTTCTTCAGTTTCAAGGGGTTGAGCACTGTTACTCTCCCCCTCAACAGCTGCTTCGGGTACCAAAGGAACAGAGACCACCTCTGTGACCACACCACCATCGGTGGCTGTAAGAGCCACGTTGGTGGCTGCCATGTCGGTGGCTGGGATGGTGGTAGTGATCAGATCGGTGGCTGCAGGGGCAGTGTTGGCGGATGCATGGGCAGCGTCGGCGGCTGTATGGGTGGATGCAGTGGTCTTCTTATTTTTCTCCCCCTCAGTGGTTGAACCCTTGAAACCCACTGAAGAGAGAAAAGTCTTGATCTTTTCTATATCAGAAGCCATGGTATTTATCTTTCTTTCAATTCTTTGAAGAACAAATCTGTCTTGTTCCTGAAAGAAGGATCCATCCACATCAAGCTCAATAGTTGGAGAAGAAATTGGAATCTTGTCAATTTTGGTGAGAATAGTGGCAAGAGACTACATAATGTTCTCTTGAGTAGAAGAAAGAGAAGCCAGTCTTTCCAAGTCTTTGGCTGCTTGGTCTTCCAAAGTTTCCACCCGACGTATAGTGTCACGGGTAAAGCTGGTGAAAGCTTGGAGAAGATCATCTCCTTGTTTGGAAGACATGGGAGCAGAAGGTTGAGGCTGTGGTGGTTGATCAGCATCATCATCACTGGAAGAAGAGTAATCCACCAAACCTGTAGGTTTTCTTGGGGGGGGGGATTTAGGAGATGTGGGGGAGACACGTTTAGGAGAGTGTCTATGAGGGGATTCCTCAGTAATGGGTTCTTTCACAACCTTGGTACGTACGGGAGACGTATGTGTCCAAGGTGTAGTGTCAGAAAATAGAAAATCAGTAAATTGGGAAGCTCCATCAAATGCATCTGGTTGTGATGCACTCTCATGTGGAGTAAGGAAAGGGAGCTGTGAGAGCTCACGGGGTGGAGAAGAGGCAGCTTGGATGGGAGAGTCCAAGTCTTCTTCATCAACTAAAGAGAAAGTTGATGAAGCAATAATAGGGATGTCCCTTTTTACAACCATGTCCTTTTGGGAGGGCATGGAGGAGCTAGGTTGGGTTAACTGGTTCTTGGGTCGGGTAGGAATCTTTTCAACACTTACTAACTTTTGGGAGTTAGTAGGTGGCTTGTGAGGTGAGACCCTTTGGGTACCCTTAGACTTCTTTGAGGAAGTCTTTGGGGGGGCTTTTGGAGTGTCTCCGCTTTTGGGACTTAGATGCTTGGGTAGAAGCCAAAGGTTCTTTTGGCTTCGTAGCATCGGTGGGTGCGGAGGTAGATGTGCCCGACGCTTTGGATCTCTTACGAGATTTGGGCACATCAGTTACTCTAGGTGCAGAAGGAGTAGAAGACATACCTGAGGTCCTTTGCAGACGGGGCTCATTTTCTCCCCAAGATAGAGTTGCATTCCTTGCAAACTCAATCATAGATGGTCGGAGAGGGTTGTCTGATGCTAAGACAGCCTTTTTCATAATTTGATTTCCCACTTGATGAAGAGGGAGATCGTATATGATGTCATCTCTTTTCTCTAATTTATCTGCCAACTTTGCATGAATAATAAGAGAGAAAAGTCGCTGAAATGGTACCTGAGGACGTCGGATGGTAGAGAAGGAGGAGATCATTTCATTGAAGAAATAGCTTACAAAGTCTATCCTCCTTTGAAATATTAGAGCATGTGCCAATTCTGTCACTTGGGAAGGTGACTGATCCGGGCCACCAGTCTTCTTGCTCAGGCACAGAATCAGATGAGCAAAAAGGAAGTTCCATATGTTTCCCATATTCTTGCACAGTAAAGTACCTGGACCCTTTGACTTTGAACCCTTTTTCTCTTCCAAATAGTTCAACACATCAACCACCATTTGATGTTCATTACCAAGAGGAAAAGGTTCATAGGTATCATAGACGGGAAGCTTAAGAATGCTTCTAACATCTTCCACATTGAAGATCACATCATGTTCATCATTACTTAGAACAGATGCAAGAATTTGATCCGATGAGGCATCAAATGTGCAAGTCAACCAAAAGTTTCCAAGAAGAAACTTAGTCATTTTGGGTTTAGCTGTGATTGCATATTGTAGAGGGCATCTCTGAAGAAACCAGCAAACATCATTGTATTCTGGATGAGCATTATCAACTCCTATTCTTCCAAAGTAATTGCATGCAGGAAAGGATAGGGATCCAAAAGTCATTGTTTGTTCTTCTGAAGTTCTTGAAGGAGAAGCCATTGAAGAGGATGGGAGTTGCAGGTTTGAAGTTTTTGCTTTTGAAGAAGAAGGAGAGTGGGTGCCAGAAAGGTGGTGAAGTAGTGGGGAAAGAGGTTATATATGAGAGGGAAATTTCAATTTTCAAAAATAATGATTACTTTTGGTGATTGAAAGGTCAGAATTCTAAGGGTTTTAGGGTTGAATTCGGCGCATGTACTGACATTGATGATGTCATTAGGGATAAGAACAAAGAATCTTGCTTATCAAGAGTGGTAAGTCAAGAGTTATCTTTAAGGGGTTAAGAAGGTGAAGGGTTTGTAACGGTTACCTCGGTGAGAGTACAACGTCGGTGGTTCGAGGTGTCGGTGGTTAGAAGCTTAGGGAAAACGTCGGTGGTTGGTCTGAGAGAGGGAGAGACGTCGGTGGATGAGGGTGAGTCGATGTCGGTGGCTAAGGGAGACTCGGTGGCTTAACGTCGGTGGCTGAGATGTGATTGTCGGAAAGTGATGACGTCAGCAAATGAGACGTCGGTGGCTAGATTGAGACTCGGTGGCTCGACTCGGTGGCTCGACGTCAGCAAAACGTCGGTGACGTCGGCGGTTAGGGCAAAGGTGGGTGTATCGGTGGCTCGTCGGAAGGTGACTACGGTGGTGTCGCGTCGGTGGGTGTCGGAAAGAGGAGCGACGGTGGCGGTGAATAGGGTTAGGGTTTGAGAGAGATAAAAGAAAATAGTTTTGGGAGAGAGAGAGAGAGAGAGGACACGTCGGTGACTAAGTCACCGACTTTATACATATATATATATTTTTTTATTTTCTTTTTCTTTTTATATTATTTTCATATATATATATATATAAATATAATATAATATATAATTTATAAATATATATAATATATATAAAGTATATATATATAAAACATATAACATATATAAGTTATAAATATATAAATGTATATAGTATATATATATATATGGAATATATATATATAAAACATACATTATATATAAATATAAACTATATTAGTCTATGTTTATCATACCTAATTCACCAATGAGGAACTTGAACCTTGCTTCATCAAGGGGCTTTGTGAACAGATCAGCTAATTGATAATCGGTGGGAATGAAATGAAGCTCCACATCACCTTTAGAGACATGATCTCTTATAAAATGATATCTGATATCAATGTGCTTGGATCTTGAATGAAGCATAGGGTTGTTAGCAATGGCTATTGCACTTGAGTTGTCACACATTATTGGATTTTTGAGAAAAATTGATTATAATCATACAACTGATTTTTCATCCACAATATCTGTGCACAACAACTTCCAGCAGCCACGTACTCTGCTTCTGCAGTAGATGTAGACACCGAATGTTGTTTCTTGCTTGACCAGCTCACAAGCTTTCCACCAAGTAACTGGCAACTTCCGGTTGTACTTTTTCTGTCTATTTTTGAGCCTGCAAAATCAGAATCAGAGTACCCGATGAGATCGAAACCTGAGTCTTTGGGATACCAAAGACCCAGATTTATGGTACCTTTCAGATACCTAAAAATCCTTTTCACAACAGCCAGATGTGATTCTTTAGGATTTGCTTGGTATCGGGCACACAGACAAGTAGCAAACATAATGTCAGGTCTACTTGCAGTCAGATAAAGAAGGGATCCTATCATGGCTCTATAATTTGTAATATTAACAGAAATGCCATCAGGATCAGAAAAGAGTCTAAGAGGAGGAGCCATAGGAGTTTTCATGGTAGAGCAAGTATCAAATTGAAACTTTTTCAGAAGATCTTTAATGTATTTACTTTGATTTATGAAAATACCTTCTGGAGACTGTTTTACTTGCAAACCAAGAAATAAAGTTAACTCCCCCATCATGCTCATTTCATACTCTTTTTGCATGAGGGAGCTAAACCCATCACACAAGGATTAATCGGTGGCTCCAAAAATAATATCATCAACATAGATTTGAACAAGAATGATATTACCTTGTGATTTCTTGAAGAAGAGAGTGTTGTCAACCTTGCCTCGTATATACTTATTTCTAAGTAGATATTCTGAGAGAGTGTCATACCAGGCACGAGGAGCTTGCTTCAGTCCATACAAAGCTTTATCCAGTCTATACACATGATATGGATGAACTGGGTCTTCAAATCCTGGAGGTTGCTTCACATATACTTCTTCAGCTAATTCACCATTCAGGAAGGCACTTTTGACATCCATTTGGAATACCCGAAAATTCTTGTAAGCTGCATGGGCAAGAAATATTCGGATAGCTTCCAATCTGGAAACAGGAGCAAAAGTTTCATCATAATCAATTCCTTCCTCTTGCCGATATCCTTGAGCAACCAGCCTTGCTTTGTTCCTTATGACAGTTCCTTCTTCGTCCATCTTGTTTCAAAACACCCATTTTGTTCCAATAATAGTTTTGTTGGATGGACGAGGAACTAACTTCCAGACTTTGTTTCTCTCAAATTGTGAGAGTTCTTCTTGCATGACAATTACCCAGCTAGGATCAGCTAGGGCTTCATTTATCAGCTTAGGCTCAACAATGGAAACAAAGTTGACATATAAGCACAGATTGCTTATGCCTCTTCTGGTTTTTTCACCAACTTGTGGATCACCTATGATTTGATCTATTGGATGATTCATGGTCCACTGTAGTGCAGGAGGTAAGGAGGGAGGTAGAGAAGAGGATGAGGTGGGAATTTGAGATGGTGAAGGTAGGTTAGTGGGAGATATGGTGTTTTGGTGGGTAAGGTCTTCTGTAGAGTTAATTTCAGGAGGTGGAGAAGAAAGAGAAGGTTCTGAAGGTAAGGTGGTGTTTATGGGAGGCTGAGAAGAGTTGCTATCTGGAGGATTGGGTTGAGAGGAGGATGGAATTTCACCAACACATGAATTTATCCATAGATTTAATTCTTCTTCATTACAAGATAATGAAGAGGTTTCAAACTCATCAAACTTCACATGCATGGATTCATCTATGCATTGTCTTCTTAGGTTGAAAATTCTGAAGGCTCTTAAGGAGAGAGAATAGCCCATGAAAATTCCATCATCAGACTTCGGATCAAACTTTCCAAGTTGTTCCCTGTCATTTAGCATGTGACATGCACAACCAAACACATGGAAGAAGTCAACTGCAGGTTTTCTACCATGGAAAACTTCATAAGAAGTCTTGTCATGCCTTTTGACTATGATAGACCTATTTTGAGTAAAGCATGTAGTGTTAACTGCTTCTGCCCAAAAAGAGGTTGGCAACTTGGATTCACTCAGCATTGACCTTGCAGCTTCACACAGTGTTCTATTCTTTCTTTCAACACCACCATTTTGCTGAGGAGTGCGTACGGCAGAAAAGTTCTGAGAAATTCCTTTTAGGTCAAAGAAATCTTCCAGAGCAGCATTATTGAATTCTGTGCCATTATCACTTCTGAAGGACTTCACCAGTTTACCATTCAAATTTTCAATCTTTCTTGTAAACCTGATGATTTCTTCAGCAGCATCACTCTTGTGTTTCAGAAAGAACACCCAAGTATATCTAGAGAATTCATCGACGATTACTAGCATATACTTTTTACCACCCAGACTGGGTATGCTTACTGGACCGCATAGATCCATCTGAAGCATTTGAAGAGGTTGAGAGATAGAAGAGCATTGTTTTGTTTTAAAGGAATTTCTGGTGAGTTTTCCTTTTTCACATGCTCCACACAGCTTTTCTTTCTCAAAAACTATTTTTGGCATTCCAACAACTAGCTCTTTGTTGGAAAGTTTATTCAAGGTTTTAAAGTTTAGATGAGAGAACCTTTTATGCCACAGCCAACTTTGTTTGGCTAGTTCTTGAGAAAGGAGACACACAGCTTCTCCTATTGCACTTTCCTTCATGTTGATTATGTATACGTCATTCAGTCGGGTTCCTGCTACAATCTTGTTCTGTACATCAAAGACTAAGCACACACATAGCTGGAACATGACCTTATAGCCCAAATCACATATTTGGCTGATGCTTAGAAGATTATACATTAGCCCTTCAACATGAGCTACTCTGGAGAAAGTGATGGTTCCATTTGAAATGGTACCATATCCTTTGGTGACCCCTTTTCCATTTCCTCCAAAGGAAACAGTGGGTCCCTTTTCTTTTGAGAAGTTAGAGAGAAGAAGTTTGTTTCCGGTCATGTGTCTTGAACACCTACTGTCCATGTACCATATGTGATCTTTATTTGGTACCTGCACCCAGAAACAAATTTAGACTTTTGGTACCCATTTTGAGGTGGGTCCTTTGGGATTAGAAGGCATTTTAGTTTTGCAAGGATCCAAATCTTTTGGGCAATTTTTAGCAAGATGAAGAGTGTTGCCACAATTATAGCATTTCTTTAAAGAAAAGACCTTTTTAAAATCCCTATCATCAAAACTTTGGACAGAGGTTGACGACTGAGAAGAAGAGGGGTGTCCAACACCTGGTCTTGGTCCAAGGATACCTTTACCAGGATTTCTTGATTTCTTCAAGTTCACTGACCGAGGAATGAAATCAGTAACTATTTGAGATTTCCTTTGAGATGAAAATTTTGATTTAGCAAAAATTTTCTTTTGAGGAGAAAATCTTTTTGGAGAGGGATACTCAGCAACACTAGATGGTTGTTCCTGGGAGTATCTTGACTCATGCAGACTTAAGGAGTTTAAAAGTATTTGGATAGGTTTGGGAGAAGAAGAAGGGCTTGGAAGAGTTGAAACTTTTGAAGACTCAGAAGAGATTTCTTTAGCTTTAACAAAGACTCCAAACTTCTAAGAACCAGATTCTATTTTAAGCATGTCAAGTAGATCTATAGAATGAACGGAGGTAGAATCCTCAGATGAGTAACCGAAGAGATCATCATCGTCATCGGAAAGGAAACCAGCAGGAAAACCTTGACATTCAGAAGAAGGAAGTGGAAGGTCAAAAGGTTGAGGAATATCTTTTCCATAACCAAGGCCAGACTTATCCTTGCTGGTGATTTGATCTTGAAGGATCCTTTCAAGATTCTTAGAGGATTTAGTCCATTTAGACAGAACCTCTTGTTCCTTTTCAAGAGTGGAAGAGATTTTTGATTTTTCCTCAGAAAGACTGTCGTTTAAGTACCGTAGGTTTTCCAGATCAGCTATCATTTTATCAAAATCTTTTAGTTTTGAAAAGCAAGAGAGAAGTTGATCATTTAGACATTTTATGTGCATATCAGCCTTTTTCTTTTGAATCTTTAAGTCACAGAAGTCAACAGTTACAGAATTAAAGGCATCAGCCTTTTGATCATCAGAGAGAAAGGTAAAAGGATGTACCTGAGGTTTTGTTCCTGAAGTGGATCCCTCAGCAGATACAAGGGTAGTGTAGAGTGACTTCTCCATGTCTTCCAGCTCATCGATTTTGGCCATGAGGCATTTTGTGACATACTTACTCTCACTCTCAGAGGTTTGCTCATCTTCCCAGCAATGAGCCTAAGCAACCAAAGTTTTATTTTTACTTTGGTTTCTCTCTTTTTCTCTCTTGTATTTGGCTTTGTACTTCTTATACCTGGAGGTTTCTTTTGATTCAGAATTTTCTTTAGAGGATTGGCTATTTCTCTCTTCATGCTTCCTAGAAGCTGATTTTGAGAAGTCATGGCCATAAGAAGAAGAAGGTTTGACAGAAGAGGAAGCTTTTGATCTGCATTCAGAAGCAAAATGACCTTTCTTTCCACAATTGAAGCATTCTTCATTTGCTTTATCAGAAGAGGATTTTTGAGAAAAAGGTTTTCTATTAAATTTGGAGCGGTTTGAAGAAAATCTTTTATTCTTAAGGTTTCCAGCAAGCATTGCCATACTATCAGAAAGTATGTCAATGGCTGATTCTTCTCCTTCATCATCAGCAACACTATAGTATGCATCTGACAGATGAGAAGAGTCTTCCTTAATATCTTTTTTCAGAATCAGAAGAAGGATAGGTGATTCTAGGAATACAAGAAGAAGATTTTGAATCACCTATCAAAGCAATAGAAGAGGATTTGATATCCTTTATAAGAGATTTTCTCTGGTTCTTAGTTTGTTCATAGTGAAGAAGAGAGTGATACACTTCATCAGGAAGGGATACAACAAGAGCAGATTTGACTTTAGTGTCTAAAGCAACTAGGCGTTTATCATCTTCACTAAATTTGTTAGAAGGTTTGATGATATATCTACCAGTTTTCTCACTTCTTTCGTCATCTGACTCTATGTCCTTTCCTTCAGCGTCCTTTTGAGGGCCAAAGCGAGCACATATTTTAGGAACAATAGGTCCCTCACTAAGAATGTTGGGATACCTGCAATCGATCCCTTCCAAGAATAATAACATGCGATTTTTCCATAATCCAAAGTTATTTGGGTTGAATCTTGGAGGTTTAGCCAAGGATCCTAAATCATATGTATTACTGGAAGAGGTCTACAAGGTACCATCAACATTTGAGGTAGTAGCCATCACAGATCTGGTTTATTGAATTACACCAACTGCTCTAATACCACTTGTTAGTTCCCAAGGAGAGATGGCTAACTAAGAGAGGGTTTTGTAGAAGTGGGGGTTGAATATAAAACACACAGAATATACTCTTTTTAAATTTTTTTAATATAAATATTAAAAATTTACACACAGATAGTTTGATGTAGAAAAGAACAGGCACACTATTCTATCAAACTAAACACACAGATAACAGTAATTAACTTATACACTAAGGAAGTTAAAACAATACTGCTATAGCACATAGCTTTGCCACAGTCACACAAATAATCACTCTGAAGATTTGTTGAAAGCGTGAGATTTCTGGGAAGGACTTCATCTCCTTTTATAGTGCCCATGCATGGGACGCAAGTGGACAGCTGTCAAGGTTTCATTAGCTGGAAGATTATCTGCTGGACAAAGGAAGAGACCACTTCCTTTGTACTAGAATAATGGATGAACCATTCCTTGTAGCACGTAATGTCAGATAACTTTATCTTCTTTTCTTCATGCTCTGTGAAGTCCCATCTAACCTTTTAGCTAAAAGACAAATATTCCTTTTATAAGAATAAAAGAGAATGTCTTTATTTAAGGCTTGATGCCCAAGTTCTTGCTGGCTCATGTGTCTTGCAATTGATGTGAGTCAAGAACTTATCTCTTTGAAATTGCTAAGTGATACATCACACTATGTATCACATCGGTGGATACCTTGTAAGGCTGGAATTGATAAGTGTACACTTTGCTTGATAGACTTCATCTTTCACTAAATGCCAAAAGTGTACACCCTTGAACTTTGAACTTGTGACTTGATATCACAGCCTTAGAAAATATACCTGCAATTTCGGTGACCAAGATTATAGTGTCGGTGACCATGACATCAAACTTGATGACCTCATCTTATTTGATGTCCTTAGTACTTTTGATGACTTTTGAGTGTACCATCGGTGACCCACTATATTGGTGACCCAATCTTGACTTGGCAAAATGATCTAAATATTGAAGTTGGTTGATACATCCAAATTTCCACTTTTTGATGTACAACCCTTGATTGAATAGCCTTTGACTCTTCAATACCTGAAGCATATTTCAGACCTTCAAAAGAACCTGTAAAAGTTCATTCATACAAAGGAAGGTAGTTCATCACCAAATCATCGGTGACCTAACATAAAGGAGTAGTCCCACATTGGTGAATAGTTGAAAATTTTAAACAATGTGGAGTGTATAAGAAAAATTGATTGAATTTATTTGTGTCAATTCATGGAGTTTGCCTCATGGGGTTGTCATATTTTGGATGACCCTCTTTAAAGTCTCTAAAGTCTAAACATGGTTGGAATCAAAACCAATCAAATGGTAAAGTTATAATATCATGTAAAAGACAAAGTTGAAAACAAGTTGTATTAATCATCTTGAAACAATGTTGAGTTCCATCATCCCACATTGGTGGAAAGATCATAGTTTGAAAGAAGATGAAGGATACATAAAGAAGTAATGGATGCTTTGAAATCTATAACCATGGTTGGAATCAAAGCCAACTATATGGTAGTTAAAATTATAGTGCAAAACACAAAGTTTTTAAAAACAAATTGAATTATAAAATTAAAAAACCCCAACATTGATGTTATATCCAAATAATTGAGTAATCTTTTTTCTTGAATTGCGGTTGAGGTTTTTTCCTCACATTGATGGATAGATGAGATTGACGGTGAATGATATGTATATGAAAAGAGGTTTTTGAGATGCCTTTGTAGCAACTCATGGGGTTGGCTCCTTTTAACTGATCCTCTAAACTAATGTTATTGTCTCATTTTGACTGACCTTCTGAACTAATAGAGTTGGTTCATTTGGCCTATCTTATTAAATAGTTAATCTATATAAAAAATAATTAAACAAAAAAATTAAATGAATTGAAATATATATATATATATACTCGCACACCATCAATACATCAATATATTTCAATATCAAATATCATCAATATAATAGAAAAAGAACTATGGGTGATTATTTGGTATTGTGAGATTTGAGTATTCATAATTATTCTATTGATATTGGATTTGGTTGTCCACATTAATGAGAATATGGTCAAATGAAATGTGAGTCCATGGGTTTGGTTTTTTTTTTGTCCACGATATATATTAATTATTTTATTTTGCATTTCATTAAATGTAAATTAATGAATCAGGTTCCATCTTAATTTTGTAACATGATTTTAAAGAAACATAATTTGTCACCATGTAAAACGCGGTGCCGAAAACTAGTATTAATTAACCTTAACCTGTCTCACGTACATTAAAAAAACCTTAACTTGAAAAATAAGGAATCTTAATATACCTTAACAAACATTCGCATATCTCACATGGAAGAGGTACAAATGAGAACTTTGTAAATTTAAAGAAAGTGACTCATTTGGGACCACATATGATGTGGGTCCCACAAATAAAAAATCATATCTGATTTTCAATAGTGGGTCCCATTGAATCATATATGAAATTTTTTATTGGTGGAACCCACTTCATATATGATCCCAAATGAGTCCCTTTAAATTGGGGGTGTTCTCATTTGAACCCTCCCCTATTTCACATATCTTAATATTATTAACATATATCACATGTCTTAACGTATTAAGGTGTGCAAATGCAAAAAACCAAAAGACCAAAATACCACCTTCACAAAAAAGATAAATGGTTATCGTTGTTGGGTTAAAAATGATCGATGATTGAGAATCGTTTATCAGGAAAACAAGGAATCTTTGCCTAACCTATTTGGGAAGACAGTTGCCCATGGATCAAATTTTTATCTCTAGCTTTCAGTTTTTTATTTATTTATCAATTTATACAATCTATACACATTGAGTTCTATGTGTTAATTGTCTTAATTTTGATATTATTGTTAGTGAAAAACTCATCAAATCCTTCATCTTCAAAAATTTGTTTCTCTCTTAGGTGGTGTTTGTTTTTTAAGAGTTGCTAAAGTCTGAAGTCTGATTTCAGTTCTGAAATGGCTATGAAACGTCTAAACGAATCAGATATAAGTGGTGATTAAGAGCTTAATATGAAAAAACAAACAAGACCTAAAGTGACAAGATTTTAGATGGACTGTTGATACACATACTTCATCGTTATTAAAATTATGTATTTTTTTGAAAGATTATTAGTTTGATAGAATTTGCCTCTAACAACATGTTAAACATGAATTAATAGATATCCTAGAAAAAAAAAATCTCTGAAGGGATTCAAAGTATCAAGTATTGTTGATATTAATGAATTACGGAATATTGTGAAGGACTTAAAGATGAAGAATATAGGAAAAATCCTTCTTATGATAAATTATGTGGTAATTTGTATTAATTATCGTCTGTAAAGCTTTTAAATTATATACACTTTATTTTGAAACTCTCATCCCCCACCACCTTAAAATATTTTGAAGCTTTATCTATACTATATTATATAAAGCATTTGGCCAGAAACTTTTAAAACAACCTTTTAAACCTTAGATACTGCTATTTAATACTAATTACTTAATTTTCAAGATTACAAGTAAATTATGCGTAAGTACAACTTATTAAAGCTTTATTTCTGAATTCGTGTAACTAACTGCAGATAACCATCATCCAAAATACAGGATAAACATTTAATTTTAAATATAAAAAATCTAAAGTATAATTAAGATAATCATTGAATTCTAACAGAAAACTTAATTATTATCATCATGAAAAGTTATATTATTAAATCAAAAATAAATTGTTTTGTTATTAAACATAATTATATTATGATAAAAAAAATTGAATTAAAAAAATTACATAAAAAAGAGAACTTTTAAATGAACATTAAAAACGTTTTCTCAAAACCACATAAAACCATTAGAATATCGATATGAACAAAAATTAAAATAAAAACCTAAAATCGAGATGTATCTCGCTGCATTGCGCGAGTACCCTTCTAGTTTAAATTAAAACATGTTAGAGTTGTTTAACAGATCATTTTTTTAAGTATTAGTTAGAAATCGAAATATTAAAAGAGTTATTAACTCAAAATTAAATAAATTAGACAAATAACCAAATAAAAGGCTATAAAAAACCGATTTGAGGCCTCTAAGCCAAATAATTTCTATAGACTTGTCAAGAAAAAATTGATGTTACATTTATTAAAAATGTTTTGTACATTTAATTATGAATTAAAACTCGTATTAGATACATGAGTAATTTGTGTATGCCTTTCATTGTTTATTAATGAGAAAATGAGTAAAAGTAATAAATTTAGAAATTATTTTTATTGTTTTTTCTTTTTTGAACAAAAAAATGAATAAAGGGAGGTTAATGTGTTCTGTATTTTCCACATGTTAACGGCAAAATAAAGTATGGTTGCCACTTTATATACAAAAGGGGAATCTTGGCTCACTTTATACTTTTTGAACCATCTCTTCATATCATCCATGTCGATTGTTATATATATATAAAGTTGAATTGCAAATCGATTTTTCGCTCTTTACCGTGTGACAAAGGTGAGGGTGACATGTGTCTTCAACGTCCACATTTATTATGAATAATTAATGTGAACGTTTATGAACTATTCAGTATAAATGATACAACCATTCATGATGAATAATACAACATCATGATCCATATTAAATTGATTCACTATTCACGATGAATATTAGACATTCTTCATGAATGATACAATATTTATTATGAATAACCCGTGGACATAGATGACACATGTAGTGTTTTCCTTTGTCCTCTGATTCACAACCGAAAATTGGTTTTCATTTAAACATGCCCCTATATATGTGGTTGGGTTCATGTGAAACCAATATGTTTTTGTGAGATCCATGAGACTACAAAATAACACTGAAACTTTATAGCAAAACATTGTGAAGGTAAAAAAAAACTTCGAACTTTCACAACAAACCACTATGTAGGTTACCTTTGAAGTATTTTTTTATTAACGTGCATATCCAACCGCTATACGAGCCGACCAATCCCAAGACAATCACCCGCTTGCGGGTAGTCTGAGGTCACCGCATTTGCTCTGAAGGTTCAATGTCATTTAGATGGTCTCATAAAAATAGTCTGGTCTCATAAAGTGGAAGTCGAGTTACTTAGAAATTAAAGGTTTCCAATTATACTTGAACAATTTATTTGCATTTGTGGTTATGTTTTATTCAAACTTTGAATTATCTATTTGTATTCATTATAAAATTAAATAGTCTAATCATTTTTATGTTCTTTAAAATTTTAAAATTAAATGGATCAATTCACCATTAATATATTTATTTAACAGGTTGGGTTGAGAAAATTATAAATATGTCAACCATCTATCAACCCATTTAGGTAACATGTTGAGTTGGGTTAAAAATTTCAACTCATTTAATTAAACAGGTTGGATTGGATAGAGATTTTCAACTTATTTAATAAATGGGTTGAATCCGAAACAACCTAACCTAACTCATTGCCACTCTAATGGTGACTCAACTACCTTTTACACTTTAGGCCTTGTTTTCGGATTTAGATAGGAAATAAGAGAAAAAAAAGTGATAAAAAAAGATAGGGAGAGAAAACAAGGAAAAGGAAAATAATTTTTTATATGTGTTCTTGAAAAGGAAGCAAAATGAAGAAAATCAGGACGGACTCAAAAACAGTTTACATGGTGGCATCATATAATACTATAGACAAAAAAATAATTACAAAAAATACGGTTTTTTTCGACGTGTCTTCATGTTTTTATTAACATTCAATATCGTTTGATGTGTTTTAGCCGAATTCTACCATTTCGAGTGACTTTTAAAGTTTTTTGTTTGGTTTGAAGGACTTTCTTAGTTTTTTTTATCGATCTCGAGGAACTTTTTCGGTTTCTTTGGTTGATTTCAAGAGTTCTTTTATCGATTTCAAGAAACTTTTTCATGGTTTTTTATGCTTGATTCCAAGTAATCAACTAAATGACTAATCAAGTAATGTAAATTGTAAAATACTAAAGGTCCGTTCGGTTTGCAGGAATGAAATGGATTTGGGGGATTTGAATTTCAAATCCATTCCACTCCTATGTTTGGTTTGTTGGATTGTCCGGATTTCAAATCCTATGATTGAATTGAAATCCTACAAACATAGGATTTTGAAATCCTTGGGGGATGCTCGGGATTTCGTCGGATTGTATGAAATAATGTTTTAAAAATGTTAAAGTTTTGTAATTATTGATTAATAAAAATATAATTTAATTATTTTTATGTTTTTTTATAATTATTTTATAAATTATGGAATCCAATTCCATTCCAAATCCTACAAACCAAACACATAAAAGGATTTCAAATCCATTCCAATCCAAATCTCTCCAAAACCAAATTCCTTTATGAAATCTAAATCCCTCAAAACTAATCTTGCAAACCAAACGGACTCTAAGGGTAGTAAAATGTAATTTACACCTACATTTAACATTATGAGATATCAGAAAACAAAGCAAGTGACTGAGTGAGTTGATCGAGTCGAGTCCACGAAATGTGTTAGTGAGTTGAGCCGAGCGAGTGAATTGTCTTTGATTTATGAGTTGATCGAGGGTTCTGTCAATGTTGAAATCGATTCCCGATTTGAAATTTTGGGGAGTAAATCAACATGTCGTTGTGTCCTCTCTATGGGCTAAAATTGGGTTTGAAAACTTGGGCTAAAGTTTAAGTCTTAAAATTTAGTTTATTGGGTTTGGGACTTTGGGCTTTAATTTGTTAGAGTATTTGACTATTAGGGTCTGTTTGGTTCACGGAATCCATTGGAATTGGAAGGAATTGGAATGGCCAAATCCATTGACCGAATTCCTTAATGCTGTTTGGTTCGCGGAATGAATAGATCGGATTCCATCGGATTCCACCGAATTCCACGGTTGATGGATTTGATCATTCCTTAACATATGTGAAGGATTTTGAATTCCATTTCGTATCAAATGCAACATAATTTATAAATTTCTTTTAGAAAGACAAAAATAAATTTAACCACCACCCTCTCTCCGCCCCACCCTCATCGGCAACATATCTGCCACCACTGCCGACACCGCCACCGCTGCCACCTTCACTACCACCATCAATTAATATTATCATTCCACCACCGGTACCGCTACCGTCACCCCCACCCACCACCCACTACATCACTATTTTTTGCCGGCATACTCGTAGTCGCCACCCACCCCCACACCCTACCCCACCCACCTACCCACCACCCACCACTAATGTCCTCATCACAATTGTCACCCCCACTCTCGATAGATGCATATTTCTATTCTTTTACGAGATTCCATTCCAATTCCTGTCAACCAAACGCATGGTCAAATTCCATCAAATTCCATTCCAATTCCTTCAAAGTCAAATTCCTTTGATGGATTCCAATTCCATCGAATTCCATTCCGTGAACCAAACGCCTCCTTAGTTTAATGGTTTTGACACAGTGGGTCTATTTTTTTTTAATTTTCAATTCAGGTGCACTCTTTGAAGTCTTCAGAATAATACAGTTGCACTTTATTAAACGATACAGTTACACCTTTCACAAGCCTAATTTTTTTTACCGTTCGTCAAAAAAATAATAAAGTGACATGTGCCACTATGTCCACCATACCAGGTCCGTCCATAGAAAGAAAATAATTTTTTATATTCTTGAACATAAGATAAAGAAAAAAAAAATGTTATTTTTATATATATACCTTTTAAAAATATGTCATTTATAATGAACGGTTTGGTAATTTTGTAATCTTGATAATCTTTTTAAAGTGTTCTAATCTATTTTCTTTCCTTCCATGCTCTCACAGAAGAAAAGTTTTAGGATGAAACTTATGATTGTTTTACTTCTTTTTCTTTTGTTTTCTTTTCTAAACAAGTTTTTTTTCGACTTTCTCCCTTTGCGGACATCCGTTAAATTGGAATAATACAGAAAATGGAAAAAAAATTCCAATTTTTTTGCCTACATTAGAATTCAACCGACTACTTGAATTGGCTATATTTCACCAGCTTCGAAAAGGTACGCTTCATGGTATTGTTTTTGTTTCGGGAAAAGTTCAAAAGGCCCGACAAACTATTCCATTTTAAATGGTTAAGTACATAAACTGTTTTTTGAATGAAAAAACCAGTAAACTTTTTCATTTTGAATGATTAAGTCCCTAAACGATTGTTTTGAATGAAAAAACCATTAAATTTTCTTATTTTGAATGATAAGTCCCTAAACATTTTTTTGAATAAATAAAGTATCGAACTTCTAAAAATTGGTTACATACATTTTTTTTAAGTAAGCTACATGTAATTGACTAGGAAAAATTTAAAGTAAAAAATAAACTTAAATCGGTTTTACCGTTCCCAAACCCTACGTCGTTA
Organism: Silybum marianum; assembly: GCA_036898165.1. NCBI lineage: Eukaryota > Viridiplantae > Streptophyta > Magnoliopsida > Asterales > Asteraceae > Silybum > Silybum marianum. Next base: position 43,547,748 of record CM072529.1, on the reverse strand, counting down.
AAACCTCATGCAAACAATGTATCGCTCCCCCTGCCACCCCCCATTACCTCAACGTTGTCCATTCTCCATTTCGCCTAATACGTTGTCGGCTCCTGCTATCGATCTCCTTCTTTTCAATCTATTTTTTTAATCCATCATAAGAGGGAAAATCAAAAGATAAACGGTAACAAATAGTTTATTTGGGTTTAAAAAATGTAAGTAACCAATTTTTAAAATTTCTATAGCTTAATTTTTTTTTAAAAAAATGTTCAGGGACTTAATCATTCAAAATGAAAAAGTTTAATGGTTTTTTGATTCAAAAAAATAGTTTAGGGACTTAATCATTCAAAATGATAAAGTTTAATATTTTTTCATTTAAAAAAATAATTTAAAACTTAATCATTCAAAATAAAATAGTTTGTTAGATTTTTTTAAACTTTTTCCTTTGTTTCATAGAAAAAAACATGGTGTAGCATGTTATTTTCGGATCTAGTTGTCATGGAACGGAATGGGGAAATTAGGTTTAAATGGTTTTTCCAATTCAGAAGCTTCGAAAAATTATACTCCATTTAAATAAATTCATAATTTGTTGCATTGCCCATTTTTGTTGTCCTTTTAAGTCATGAAATTCATATAAATAGATTCATAATTTGTTGCTTCGGATTATATTATGGTGACAAGATATTTAAATAACTGCTGATACATTTTCTACACTTTTTTTAGGTATCAATTGATTCCTTTTAGAAAAAAGAACATAATAAGTTAATAATGGTAAGCTCACTTGACAAAAGGTGGAAGACTTTGCCCAAATACATAACAGGTCATGGGTTCGATTCCAGACTTCTTTGCTAGCCTCAGCCGCTAAGTAAGTCAAAAAATTCCCCCTCACATTGGTTTCCTTGAAGGCTGGTTCCGTATGAGGCCGGTTAGGGTTTCCGATAATCAACTTTTGCCTAAATTTAAGTTCCTTTATCCTAAATTTTCATTAGTTTTTGATGGTTATATATAAGTTGAGGCTTCCTAACGAAAAATAAAAGAAGAAAAAAAAGATTCCAACATATATTAAAATTTAAAAATAAATGATCCGAAGTCTAGTTGATAGGGGTGAGCATAACCGGGTACCCGGTCATTTTCCATGGAACCGGAACCGGAACAGGCGGTTCGTGGAAATCCGGAACCGGAACCGCTAACACCGATTCCTTATATTTTGGAACCGGAACCGGAACCAATGGGAACCAGTTCCGGTACCGGGTCCCCGACTACAACTTTTTTTAATTTTTTTTTACATTGTATACGATAAAAATGTTATTATAAACTACAAAAAATACCGACTTAAAGTAATAAATACAACAAATGGTCAAAACTAATCCGATAAAAACTAATTATTACATAAAAAAATTAGAAACTTTGAGTTTTTATTTATTATTTATAAATATATAAAATATTTTTCATTTAAAAGTGGTGGATAGCGGGTACCCAGTGGGTAACGTTTCCAATAAATTGAGAACCGGAACCGGTCCCGATCGGTTCCGTATTTTAGAAACCGGAACCGGAACCAATCACATTGAAACCGACAGTTCCGAAGCGGTTCCGGTTCTAAAGACGGTTATCCGCTTCCGATGCTCACCCCTACTGGCTGATAAGCGATTCTAACAGATATAACAGACAATAATCAAGAAATCAAACATAACATTTATTAAGATTTAGAAAATGAAACAACCAAAAGGAAAATTACAACACTCTTTTATTCAAAGAAACCTTAAAGATAGGTAGTAAAACCAATGAGTAGATATAGTGTTGATCAATATGGTTCAAGAATGCCAGTGTTGTCATGGCAACACAGGAAAGCAATGTACTTCTCCATGAGTCGATGACACTCGGGGCACCGCATTCCATCCGGAATCCTACCAGCCGCAATCGGAAACTCAAACCGACAACAATTGTTCGCTTCCACATGAAGCTTATCGTGGTACTCCATAAACGACAAATCGAAGCCCTTAGATGGGATATGTTCTTTCCACATGTCGAAATCAGCAGGTGTTTGCATCATAGTGGATCCATGTCCATTTGTTACAAACTTTGATCCTTTAGATAACAAAGCCCATGATCCTTCTTTATCATAGCTTAACAGTTTCTTGATCTGCTGCATCATAGGGTCTTGATCATCAGCTTTTTTAAGCTGAATCTTGGAGTACAACATGCTTTCCAACCGTCTCCAAAAGAACCACATTAAGCTCGTTTCTTGCCAGCAGTAACTAAGCTTCTCGACCGTGATGGTGGAAATGGCCCTTCGAACGCTTTCCTTTTTCTTGCTTTTACCAACGTACACCATCTCTAAGGGGATTCGGGCGGCAGTTGCCATTGCGCGTGCGGTCGTTGTGAACTTCCGGATCCACTCGATATCGTCGCCTCCGAACAAGAATATGTATTTATCATCTCTTATCTACAAAAATGCGCATCACACCCATTTATCTTATAAAAAATGTCTTAACAAGTTTTTAAAATAAAGTCTCGTATTACACTACAAAAAAAACTGGGTTTATAGGACGCCACCAATAAGTAAGCGTCCTAATAGACCACTTTATAGGACACAAATTTATAGGACCAAAAAAAATAAACCGTCATATCTAAAGGCGTTGTAATAAGTTTATAGGACGTTTTTGGACATCGTAACAAGTTTATTACGACACTTTTATAAAAAATGTAATATTAACTATTTTTTAGCACACAATTTGAAAAAAGTGTTGTATAAACAAAGTGTCCTATAATAAGATGAGTTTATAGGACACTTTTTTCAAAAGTGTCCTATAAACTAACTAATGCAACACTTTTTATTAAAAGTGTCCTAATAAACTTGTTACGACGCCCAAAAACGTCCTATGAGTCTATTTCAACGCCTCTAGATAGATAAGACGCTTTATTTTTTGGTACTCCTATAAAGTGGTCTATTAGGACGCTTATTTACTGATCGCGTGCTATAAACCTATTTTTGTGGTAGTGGTTTGCACTTTAACTCACCCAATTCAGTATGGTCTGATCCATGCCACTAACTAGCAACTCCAGCCTCCAAGTTTCATCTCTCCAAAGTAATTCCTCTTTGATGCTAGTGAAAGGGAAGGCATTGGTGCCCCAAATCCACATCATATGGATTGCATTTGGACTCAATTCTCTTCCTTGTGGGTCCAAGACTACTAGAATAGGCTTGTTCCTAAAGTGCCACCTGTCTCCAATGGACCGGATAACAGGCCGCTCGATAAGGGACGGGTGGGATACGGAGTACCATGGCATTCGGTTCATCAACTCGTTAAACTTGAGGTCCATTGCTTCAGTGTACGGTATGGAAGGATCGACGATGGGCATCCACACGATTTCGTAAAACGCGTCCATTCGCGTTCCTTGAATTCGGGACTCACCATAAATGTCTTCAAGAATCGAAAGCTCCTCATGGGACAAGTCTAAGCCGGATATCAGCAATAATACATTCCTCCTCCTCAGGACTTCCAAGCTAACCTGTTTAGATCAGTTATAACGGATTCTTCAAAATTGAGATTTTAGGGTTTTTACGTGGTTCAATAGATTCTTCAGGAATGGAAAAAGTAGTAGAGAAATGAAAATTTTGGAATTTGAAAAATTCCTTAAAATTAAATGATATTTTATAATTTTTCTCACCAACAAGGTCTATATAAATTAAACTTATTCGAAAATTTGTAGGGATATTAAATGTGTTTGAATATAATATAGTTAATGTTGAAAATTTTAAAATGGATAAGTGCTAAAGTTGAATGAATATAATTTTTTTTCTAGATTTTAACTTTTCTAATCATTTTTAGAGAAATTATAGAAAATATGTTGTTAGAGCATCTCCAACAGCTATTGTAAAATAAAAAAATGGAGGATTTTAACAATTTAAGTGCTCCAACAGCTATAGTATATCAATTGCTAAAATAGAAAAATGGGAAAAAAGAGAAGAAAAATATCTAAATTTAGAGAATCTCTAAAAATATATAGAAGAGAGAGAAACAATATTTTAATTATATTCAACCAATCAAAATAATTGAAGTTAAGTGTGTAGGAGAGAGAATTAATATTTTATTAAATGATGAAATATTTTATTAATATTGTTAATGATAAAGTTGCTAAAATAGAGTAGCTGTTGGAGTTGGATGCAAATTATTATAGAGAATTTGACTTTTAATATGCTATTTTAGAAAAAAATTACAATAGCTGTTGGAGATGCTCTTAATGCTTTTAACTATTGGAGCAAAACGTGTATTTCCCGGACACGCAAACCGACTCACACAGGCTGCCAAATCCCAATGTGAGGGGCATACCTGACTCACTCAACGGCAAGACGATTGCCAGGGTGCCTGGGATCGAACCCAAGACCAACGGCCTATTGAAGCAAACATCTCCTCGCCCCTTAACCATAGTTAATGCTTTTAACTATGGTTGAGATGTTGCAATATGCAACCGATTTACGACAATATTTGTACATGTATGTCTAAATGCAACCGGTCTACGACAATATATGTGTGATGTGTCTATTTGTACATGTGTGTCTAAATTTTAAATACTGTTTATATATACTATACCCTCTTTTTAGTAGAGCCTTCAAAGAGTGGTTGCATATTATCTCTGGGATTTATCAAGATTCTGAGGATTTTCATGTTATCAATATGGTTTGTTTCAAATAGCTGATTGAAAGACCTCCTGAACTCAATTTCTTTCTTGTCTCCTGCATCAATCAATCAAACAACAAAATACCCATTACTTATTTATATACAAGTAACTGACACTCATTATATATATATATATATAACAACTTTTATGTTTACATAAATCTATAACATACCAACAAGTTGACGGCAATTTTCCAGTTGTTGTCTGAGAAACTCAAGAATATGATTGATCTTTAGCGCTATGCTGGATAGTTCCCATGACTGCAACTCCGTCGATGAAATCCCATACCTGCGATCATTACTTCTTCCATGTCACAATCTTTATAAGGATGTATATATATATATATATGTGTGTGTAGAGAGAGGGGGGGGGGGATTTAAGGCCGGGGAAACCTTAAAAAAACTGAAGAACACCCTGGATTCTGAAAGCCTTCCATCTAGGCATTTGTGCATATGCATTTGTGCATAGACAGTATCCACAAATGCATACAAGCTTTTTTTTCTATGCACAAAGTTTTTTTGTTAGATTTTCCCTGAACCTATATATATGTATATATATAGCGGCGGGTTTAAATGAGACTGAATAATGAGGGAAAATATTCAGATTGAATGCAGTGTTATTCGGTCTGAATAACACTATATTCAGTCAACATATTTTCCTTCATTCTGAATATGACACGTGTCATATTCTCCTTTGTCCTCATGTTCACAACCATATTTGAGTTCTCATTTGAACTTTCCTATATATATGTATATATTATAAATATGATTTGCGCCTGGATTAGGATAAAAAGTTAGTTACTCGTGACCCATGCTGGTCAAATTCGCAATCTGCGCGCCACAAGTGATGATGCCTCTGATATTCCAGTATACAGCAGTAGGAATGATATTTATGGCTGCAGCCAAGGCTGGCATATCAGGAGTTATGTACATAGATGGAAGCTCCTTGAATTGTAAGATGCATTGTGTTAGTTCCAAAATAGAGTGAATAAGTTTATTAAGTGCATCAAATCTAGGTTTCAATGGAGCCGTATGTTCCATGATCGATGGAACTTGTTTAAGGATCGCCATAGATTTAGCAAGATGGTTCGATGAGTAAATTTGAGCAAGCAACCAGAACTCCCCATAGTTGAGAGCAAAAGCCGCTAAGGTTAGCACCAGCTTTGCATCCCAATGAAAGTTTCCAACCGTGTGGAATAGCGCAAGGGCTGTTGTGTGTCCATCTCCGCCCGTTAAACTTCTCAATGCCATCTAAAAAAGATAACAAATAATTATATTTCGGAAATATATAAAAAATATAAGAATGCGTTTAGTTACAGAAAATTTTCCTGTTTTCTAGGAATTTTCTTTACAGAAAATGAAAATTTGGAAAACGCGTTTAGTTTCTTAGGTTTTCAAAAATTTTCCAACAAAATGAAAATTTTCATTTTCTAAAATTACATTAGATTTAGAAAAGTACTTTTACCACTTTTCCAATTTTTTGCTTTCTAAAAACTTTTCCACATTCACACGCACACATACACACACACACTTTCTAATTTGAAAAAAAAAATGGAATATGAAAAATGAAAAGTGATAGAAAATGCATAACCAAACACGTTTTCTAATTTTCTAAAATGAAAAATGAAAACTCTATCATTTCAACTAAACGCGTTTTCTAAATTTTTCATTTAAAACTGAAAATGAAAACTTAACTCCATTTTCTGAAAACGTTTTCTTGTAAAATAAAACAGTTTTCGCTAACTGAACGCACCCTAAGCATTTGTATGTATTAAGTTTTCAGAGAGTACGATACCTCGCTTGCGATTTTGTCAATTATATGAGATAGTGAATTGAGCATGACAACTGCATTGGTGTGGTGGGGTTTATCATTCAGTTTATCCCCATCTGTATGTACACTCTACACCAAATAAAAGAATCATAAATCATCAGAAGTGCTTAAAACTGTAATATATGAAGGCAAACTGTTAATAACAAGAGACCGGATTCTAAAGGGTAAGGTGTGAAATTTAAAGCACCATAAGGGTTAAAAATAAAAAAATTACATCTTTTTACTTCTTCCCGCCACTAAATTTTTTCAAGGGACCCACGACTCTAGAAATCAATCAAAAAACCAAAAAAAGTCTTTCGAAATCGACAAAAACACTAAAAAAATCCCTCAAAATCTATCAAAAAACTTAAAAAAATCTCTCGAATTGATGTAATTAGGCTAAAAACATGTCGAACAACTTTGCGAGCCTTTAGTTTACCTTAAAGGTGACCCCACTACGTAAATTTTTTGGATCCGTCACTGATCATGTGACAAATTTTTATTTTTCGTGATAAGGTGAGAAAATGTGAAGGTTTCGTTAATTTATGTAAAGGTTTTAAATTGTAATCTTTACATGACTTGAAACTGCGTACTTCTGGTCACATGACTTTTACACAATATAAGGTTGTCTTTCACAGGTCTCACGAGAAACCTTTACTCTTTCTCATATTCTCATGAGAATGGGTGTTTCTCACTGAAACCCAACCCTAGATGAACGTAAGATTATATATATATATAGGTGGAGTTGTGTATAAAATTAAATAGTAATACCGATGAAATGGGATCAGCATGGATGGTAGCATGTTTGAGGATATCTTCTATGATGTTGAGAAGAGGTTTGACATCAACATCAGTGCCATCGGGGAGATGGGTGCCGATAACTTGCTTCATGATCACATTGTCGTCTGAAGCACTAAAGACGGAGTTTCCCTCACTTGCACTATGCTGCATCGGATTACGCGTGGGACCCACCATCTGTTGAACCGCTTGGTGGTTCATCGGATAAGTCTTTGGATTATGGGTCAGGTTATGGTTTGGACCCATAAATTGATGATGTTGCGGATTGCCAGCAAGTCCCATCGATGGTTGGGACCCTGCATTGTTATTCGTGGGACCCATGAGATTATTCATGGGACCCACGAGCTGCTCTTGTTGTTGTTGCTTCGGATTGGTTGTGGAATTGGTGGGGGTCGAGTACTTCTTATCACTGGTAAGTGCCGGTATGCCTTTCATGAAGTTGGAGGTTGAGGAGTCCATTTGTGATGAAGGAAAGGTAAAGGCTAATTTGTTTGGTTAAGTTGTGTTCTTCTTTGAGAGTAAGATGAGATTGGCTATATATATATATATACATATATTCACAATGGAATAAAGTGATAATTGGCCAAGTGATTGAATCAACTTAATTCCTTGCTTCAATTAATAAACCTAAGATGTTTATTTTTCTACTTTTTATGATTTGGAGACCAAGCATCTTCAAGCAAGAATCACGAGATTAAATAGTTTTTACATTCAAAATTACTGCTTTTTACTCAATAATCTAACATGAACAACTCAGTTCGCTATGTTTTCGGTTTTGGGACATTAACGAATAATGTACACCAAATAGTCAAGTGTCACCAAAACTCTGTTTTTGCAACATTGATGTAAAGTAACTCTTATACTTGTTAAAATAAAATAAAAAAACATGAAGGAATTTGATAAGGGATAGAGAGGGGCGGATGTAGTTAGTGAGTAAGGGGGACTCATTTAAAATAAAAATTAATTTTTTTTTACAAGGGTTAAAAATAAAAAAAATTACAATTTTTTTACTTCTATCCATAATGGACCCCACAACTCTAGAAATTAATTGAAAAACCAAAAAAAATTAAATTAAAATTGACAAAAACACTAAGAAAATCATTGGAAATCAATCAAAAAACTTAATCTCTCGAAACAGTGTAATTAAACTCGGATGACTTCGCGCGCCTTTATCTTCCTTAAAGGTGATCCTACTACGTAAAAATCATGGATCTGTAACTAAGGATAGAAATGTCATAAATATCTTCAACATAATGCATGTTATTGGTTTTTTTTTTACTTTTCACCATTCTGATAACATGATACCCAAGTAAAGTCATTAATGACTATATATGTTGAGAATATGTTATTAAGATTTTTACTTTTCACCTTTCGCTTTGGAAATATATGTTTTCTTCCCAACTAGAAGACATATAATGATTCTTTGCTTCTTTTCCTAATTGCTTTTGCAGGCTTCCATTCGATAACAACTTCTTGGTAACACTTTATGATTTCTTATGGGTTTTTTGTTCGATTATGAAATCAAACAATATTGTTGTGTTTCATTAAAAAGAAAAATTACGTACATATTTGAAATCTTTGATCTTTCAGGAAGCTGGATTCGAATAACTTTTTGGTTTTAAGAAACCCATTTTGCAAAGATGAAATTAAGAAATGTGGAGATTATTTTTGTGAGGTAGAAGAAACATAAAAAGTTAGGACATATATAGTCTTATTTCTTTCTTTTTTTCCACCACATTGGGACCCTTATGAAGGGTTAAAGTGTGTGCCATTAGTTAATTGATAGAAGAAATGAAAGACCAAAGCTTTAAAAAGGGATGGATGTAGTATAACCTGATCAAGAATAACAAAGCATATCTATGCAATATATAATGGGTACTTCTACAAGATGTGTTGTGGTCATGTGGGCCCCACATGAGAATATTTTAGATATAAATTAAATAATTTTAAGAGTAAATTCCAATGTTTTAAAACCGGGGTTTTTAGTTGACCCGGTGTGATGACCGGGTCCCGGGTTAACTGGTTCAACCACCGGATTAACCAGTTTCAATAATTCCCTTGTATTTTTTTCATTTTCCTACGTACATTACATACATATTAAACCAATATCCACAAGTCCAACATTAAAAATACACAAACAACAAGTTTTACATCAATCCAAATACATTAAAAAAACACATAACTAGAAGTTTTTTATCAATCCAAATACATCAAAAAGAAACATAACCATCAAACCAAATTACGATCAAACCAAATCATGGATGGGAGAATAGTGTGAGCTATTGGGACTTAAGCGATCGATGAGAGAATGGAGATACAGGAACAGTCGAACAGATGAGAGGAGCAGATGGGAGTCGGCTTGAAGTTAGGGCTAAGAGAGGAGCAATCAATTCAGTAGTTTTGTTTTAATTTTCTTGATTTTTTTTATTTCAGTCCGGTTAACCGGGGTTTTAACGGGTTTCAACACCGGTTCAACCGATTTTTTGTGAAACCCGGCCGGGTTGCAACGGGCCGGTTACAGCCATAAACCCGGTCGTAGTTCACCCGGTCACTCCCTCGGGTCCCGGTTCAACCGGTTCGACCGGCCGGGTTAAACCGGGTTTTAAAACACCGGTAAATTCTAATTTTGGTTCCGCAAATTTAATGAAAAGCCTGAAAATGAGACCTTAAATTTGGTAAGTCTGTAAGCATTTTTGTAGTTTTCATTTTGTTTTTAAAGTGGTCTCTTATCACTAAACTCGTTTGTTTTCGTTAACAGTCAGGGGCATTTTTCATCTATTTCATCCTTTTTGTCCTTTTCATTTTTGTTTTTTCCATTTTTGTAATAAACCTCAAACTATAGGGACTTAAGGGTCGTTTACTAAATATTTACCTTGGTAAGTGCTTATCGATAAATTCAACACCATCATTTACTTATCGGGTAAAATTTTAGTCCACCAAAACTGTATTTAATACAATAATATACCTGGTAAGGCTAACCATGGTAGGAATCGTCACTTTCACTTACCTAGTAAGACTCTGGGTCCTTACCTTCGCTCTTATCGGGTAAGATTTTTGGTCTTTGCCATATTAATTCAATAAGATAATGTGACATGGTAAGAATTTGATAAACGGCCACTAACTCTATCATTATATAGGACGGTAATTAAATGAGAACCACAAAACGGTTGAGAACCATGAGAACCAATCTAAGCCCTAATTTGGGTTTGATCTTATGCTTTTAATTGAAAATTGATCTTAATTAGAAAATGTCATAATCATCATTTTGGTAACAAAAATTCACCAGATGAAACACATATTCACCATGTTATTTCACCTATGAATAAAACACAATTTTCATAAATATGCTATTTCAACTCATGAAATCCAAACATAATATTCATATATATATATATATATATATAGAGAGAGAGAGAGAGAGGTTCATACGAGAACACTAACTATTTAAGAAAACAAGAAAAAAAATCATGTACAAAATCATATATGATTAGCCACGACTTTTCCCGTGAGTTAGTCCGCGGCAAAAGTCGTCCGTGTCATTTTTTTGATGTTAATACAAAATCACATGTGATTTTGTAAATGAAAAAAGTTTTTCTTGTTTTCTTAAATTGTTATGATTCTCGCACGAAAATTTTTCAATATATATATATATATGTATATATATATATATATAATTTCATTGCATGTAATCAAACAAAATTTTCATCTATAATCTATTTTACCCCATAAAATCAAACACAATTTCCGCATATATGTTATTTCACCCCATGAAATCAAACACAATTTCATACATATGTTATTTCACCTCATGAAATCCAAGCATAATGTTCAAATATATGTCATTTCACCACACGAAATCAAACACAATTTTCATCTATAATCTATTTCATCCTATGAAATCAAACACAGTTTCTCCCTATATGTTATTTCAGTTTATGAAATCAAACACAATTTATGTCTATATGTTATTTCACCTCATGAAATCAAACGTAGTTTTGGGAAACAAAAAAACCAAAATCTGTGGACAAATGTTTAACCTTCTAAATTAACCTCGCAATCTCCACCGTCGTCTGATCGGAAAAACTCTTTGCCGCCGACATTACCTTTTCACATCTCTCGATTGGAACCCCGTGGTTGATCACTTGGAAGAATCCTCAATTTTGCATGTGTCACGAATCTCAACCACCAAATCTTCTATCTTCGTCGGATTATTGTGGTTTGGAAAGGAGTTGAGCAAAGAGGACAAATCGATCTAGGGAATGCCTTGGGCTTCTATTACAGTCGGTTTAGGTCTGTGTTATAGTTCTTGTATGAAGGTTGGATCTATTTCCCCCATAACTGATGATAGATGATTGATTGATTTTGAGATTAGAAACTGGAGAATTTAAAAGATCGGAGTTGTAGTAGCAAAAAAATGGTTGCTAACAAATCAGACTCGGAGGAGTTGCAGAATTAAATGAATAATAATAAGAAGAAGATAAAATTGCAAGTAAACCTAAACCCTAAACCCTACCCACAGTTGAGGCTGGTACGATTCACTAAAAATCAAGATATTGGGGTTAGACTTGTCAATATATTCATAACTTCGGAAATGACAGAGATCTGGCCAAAAAGGATTCGGTATCCGTTCAAATTGATTTAATTTGATTTTAATAAATATAATGCCTAAAAAATACCCTTTCATTTTACGTCTAATTTGACAAAAATACTCTTATTTCATCATTTTATTTTAAATAGGCTTTTTTAGGTGACCTTGGATTTAATCTAATTTATGGATTAGACTAGTCTTCAAGGTTTTCAATTTTTTGGTCCTCGTATGATTTAATCTCTATATATATTACGCATACAAGATATATTATCATATATTCTTTATATATATATATATACATACATATATATAGAGGGGCGTTCAAATACAACTCCTCTAGGTCATACTATAACACCCTCAAATTTGGAAAGAACGACTAAAATACATCAATCAAGGTTAAATCTCGTCCTATAAATCAATACTTGAAGTTTCTTTGAATAACAATTCTAAATACACCCCAACAAAAGTCAGGCCAAGTCTTATACTAAGACGTAATTACGGTCGAGTGTTACTAAACACAAAAGAGTCGCTATCTCCGAATGCGGAAAACATCACCAAATAGCCAGATCTTTATCGTGTCATTTCCTAGCACTCAAATCCACACGTGTCGCTAGTACCAACCCCAACAAAAACCTGATGCACATGCCCACAAAGTAAAAAAGTTAGGGTTAACGCCTAGTGAGCTCAAGAGTTTATAAAAATATTTATAAATGATATAAATCGAAAGATTGCTTGATTAGATAATGATTTCTCAAAATAATGATTTTTTTTTATAAAAACAACATTTTTTCCAAACTCATCATTTTCGTAACAAAAGCTTTAAGTCAGAATACCGGAGTAACGAAAGATTTAAATGGAAATACTTGTTCAAACACAAACTCTACACCTTTTACTCACTCAAAACCTGAATACATTTAAATGCTTCAAATACCAAAAGTGGACAAAGCTCCATTTTTTAGAATACCAAAATATGGTTAAGTCTCAAAGATCCACTATTACAAAATGTGGATAATACTTCATACTCCAAAATACGTCACCGAAATTAATGGATAAGACTCTATACCCAAAACAACACCTTTCGGTGACGGGGGAGACCCGATTTACCACTAGTTGTGATGGGACACAAAGGTAGGTCACGAACCAATGTTATAGAGCGTCACATAAAGGTCTGGTAGCCAGTATTGATCTTCCTTTGGTGAAGACTTCAGAGCCAACGATATACACCTTTTCAAACTTTATCTGGGTCATAACCAAAACCTAAAGATGTACCACAAGTAACCTCAAACTCAGATTCACAACAATTCTAGTCAAAACCTCTAATAATCCAAAATACTAAAAAATGCTCAAAACTCAAAAATATGGAAGATACCTCAAAATCAAAGTTCTAAGAGGTTAAAATGAAAGGTTTAACAACAATAAATGTTTAGAAGGTTAGGATGGACTTACATTTCGTTTTTAGGAAAAAGCTCCAAAGTTAGGTCAACAATGGTGGAAATGGAGATGAAGAAGATGAGAACTTGGATTTCAACCCACGAGACTTATTATCTACTTGCCAAACCCTTAGTTTATCTTTAAGAAGTTGATTTGGTGGAATATGAGGGTTTGAACCAATTTGGATGAGAGGATGAAAGTGTTGGTGAAGAAATAAAATGAAGGAAAGAAGGGAAACATAGGATTTAATTAAAGGGGTTGTCCAGATGGTCGCGGGCACGAGCAAAATAGGCACGTGGTCTTGAGCAGTGTAATATAAGTTCTGCCAACTTTTTGGGGTTTTCTCACGGACGCGAGCAAATAGAGGTGCGGCCGCGAGCAATGTAAATTCCGATCAAAAATTGATTTTTGTCAAATGCGATAACCAACTCAATCAACATCCACGATACTTCTAAATAACTATATTAAGGTCGAAAACATATAAAACTTGAAATTACGGATACTACAAAAATTTAGGTGTTACACATACAACTCATGCAACCCACTCATCCATCAACCATTTTCTTTTTTGATGTTTTTTAGTTAAGGTAGTTACAACCAATTAAATGATATCATGTACTTATCATTAAATTTAATAATATTATTTAAATATTTTATTATTATCATTATAATAATTTTGAAAGTATACAATATAACTAATAAAAATAAATATTTGATGTTTTAATCAATAACTTTTTATTTACTATTTTATTAAAGTTTTATTTATTTTAAAAATCAGTTGATTTTGATTAAATTTTTTTTAGAAAATGATTGATTTAAAATGGAAAAAACATATCGATAAAAAAAATAGTTTATTAAATTTCTTTTAAAAAAGATTTTTTTATTTGTTTTAATTTATTATCTGAAGAAGTTTAATAGGATTCGAGAAAATAAGATAGTTTTATTTTATACCAACCGATTGTTTTTTATTAAATGTACTTATTTTTAGGCTATGTTTGGTAAACTAGCGGATAAGCTAGCGGATAGCTGATAAGTTAACGGTAACTAATAAGTTAGTTGGTGGCTGATAAGCTAGCTGGTGAAAAAAAATCACATTTGGTAAAAACTAAATTATAAGAATATAAAATGACAAAAAGGACATATTGATAACTATTTATAATTAATAGTAATAAATAAAAAATTATATTAATGAGAGTTATAATTAAAAAAAATAACAATAAGCTTCCAAAACGCTAATCCAAGTAGCGTTTTAATACGCTAACTTATAAGCTAGCTTATGTGTATCCAAACATGTAGCTAACTTATTTTTGTCAAACATAGTTTTACTATTTTATATTTGTATTTAAAATTTACTTTTGTTTTAGTTAATCAAATTTGTTTGATATTTAAATTAAATATATATAAGTAAAAAGGATAAAATATGTAAGTGCCATATTTATAGTTTACTAATATAGTTAATGAAACTGAAGGTAAATATTTAACACTTTATATACCACAAGGACTAAATATGTAATTTTCCAAATCAGTTTTTGGAGTAGGGGTGCTCACGGTTTGGGTTGATCGGGTTGAAGGCATTTCAACAAACCAACCCAATGCTTTCGGTTTGAAAAATCTCAACCCAATCCAACCCAACCAACTCAACTCGTACGGGTTAATCGGGTTGGTCGGATTGATACTTTGATACAACAAAATATTTTCCTAACCTTGAATATTTTGTTTTCTCTAGTCTTCTCATAATTTCTTTTTCATCGTCAACCATTTGGTACAATATATTCATACTTCTTATACTTCTTAAATCTTAAATATATCACATTCAAATAACTTTCTCAATTATATATATATATACACACACACATTTAATGGACATATATACAAAAGAATTATATAGAGATGGAAAATATATTGAAAATATATGTATATGCAAGCCTGGCCCTGGCCACGTGCAGACAGTGCAACCGCACACGGTATCAAATAGGCATGGGAATTGTCCGCGACCCGTCGGGGAACCCGGTCCACCCGCCCCGGTTGGGGACGGGGATTCCGGATTCCCCGCTAAATCGGGGATGGGGATGGGGACGGGGATCCCCGTTTTTCTCAAACCGGGGATGGGGACGAGGAAGAGTATCGCACTTCCCGCCCCGCCCCTTACCCGTTATATATTAATTAATAAATTATATATGCTATTTATGTTAACTAAATTGGTAATTCACGATTTCATATTTCCTACCTAGGTTTAAAATTAAATTTTTTTTATTTTCAAAACATAATTATGCTTATGTTTGTATATTACTGTATATGGTTTTATATTACTCGTTATATGTTTTGGTACGTGTGACGTCGAGTATTCTTTGGAGTAAATTGAATTTCTTTTAGTTTTAGGCTATTAATTATTATATAATCTTGTGATTTTTCTTGTATTAAATTAAAATTCTTTTGATTTTATGTTTATTGGAAATATGATAAATTTAACGTGTGTGGTCTCTCGCGTATTTGATTTAAAATAACTTATATAAACGGGGAAAAAATCCCCGTTTCCCCGTTAGGGATCCCCGTTCCTCGTTGGGGATGGGGATGTGATTTTAATCCCCGGCGGGGATGGGGATGAAGTTGAAGAATCGGGGACAGGGATGGGGATCGAGGTCCCCGCCCCATACCCGTCCCATTACCATCCCTAGTATCAAAGTCCATAGGGCATTAAATTTTCATATATCACTAGTTTTGGGTTTAATAATTTGGGAATTGGGCAACTAGACTTTAACTATAAACACATGCCCAAGGTATCTACTTTACTAGTTTCCAAATGAGTCGCTTGCGTATAGGGTTTGCTCACTATACCCATCACGGTAGCAACTGCTAAAGAAGTTTTTCAAACCTAAAGTTATTGAAGTTATATATGTGGTCTGGCTAAACGGGTTATCAGATTTGAGTATTCACTATAACAAAATTGGGTTTATAGGAAGACACCAATAAATAAGTATCCTAATAGACCATTTTATAAGACATAATTTATAGGACAAAAAGCGTCATATCTAAAGACGTAAACTTGCAATAAGTTTATTAGATGTTTTTGTGCATCGTAACAAGTTTATTAGGGCACTTTTATAATAAAAAAACCACTATTTTATAGAATACTACTTGAAAAGGTGTCCTACTAACACAATTGTCCTATAAAAAGATGAGTTTATAGGACATTTTCTAAAAAAATGTTATAAAGTAGCTAATGTGACGTTTTGTGTTAAAAGTGTCATAAAAACTTGTTAGAATACCCAAAATCATTCTATAAACTTATTACAACGTCTTTAGATATAATGCTTTATTTTTTGATCCTATAAAACAGTCTATTAGCACGCTTATTTATTGGTGACGTTCTATAAACCCAATTTTGTTGTTGTGATTGAAAGTATTTTTTAGCGAATATCGAATACGGAAAATTAATTGATATTTTTGCTTCAAGAAACACACGAAAAAGTCGTTTTGGGTGATGTATATTTTAACTTGCTACAATAACTAAAATATGGATGTAAGAAACGTCTTGGAGATGCTTAGTACTCTAAAAATGTTATAGTGTATCTACTTTGTCATGCCAAGTTCGTATATAATCCAACTTGGATCCTAACAAATTTATAACAACCAATTAATTATATCATTAGAATCGTGTGAGAAGTTGAGTATGGTAAGAAACATGAGAAGTGAATCTGAACCGTTAATCACTTTTAATCTCATGCCCTCCCAGAATTGCGTTTTATAAGGGAATTAATCTCGATACATCTTATATACATATAAATAGAATACAATAACAACCACTACATCAATAATTGAATCTATAACATTTTCTATATATATATATATATATTGTTGGTGAGAAATGTTTATTAATTATGGCTACTATCAAGTTTTTTCTAAATGTTGACCAAATCAACCAGTAACTAGTTACAAAAACACGCAGTCTAGTCGTTTATATCTTATATAAACATCGGTATCTATAGACAGACGTGTAAAATTAGTGGTATGTTTACTCATCATCTGGACAGTCGTCGAGAAACTGCCTTATGATATCTCGCTCGTTGCTTGTTAAATCAAAATCATCGGCACCCAATCTCTCCCACAATGCACTGCTCATGCTCTCTGGGTCGTTATCGCTTACCTGCATCATTTGAAGACTTGGCTTTATTTAATTTAAGTATGTTCAGCTTAACAAATCAATATCACATCTAGGGGTGAGCTTCAGAACCGGGTACCCGTCTTAGAAACTGGAACCGCCCTGGAACCGATCAGGACCGGTTCCGGTTCTCATTTTTTTTGGAACCGTTACCTGCAGGGTACCCGTCGGGACCGGGTACCTGGTCCCGCTGGATACACAGAACCGGAATCGATGGGTACCCGCTTCTTTTAAATAAAAAAATATTTTATATAGTTATTAATAAAGCTATATTACCTTTTATTTTTGAGTTAGACGAGTTATGTATGTTTATAACAGGCTTAAAATTACATTTTTATCAGGTTAATTTTGATCATTTGTTGTATTTATTACTTTAGGTGGGTACTTTGTAGTTTATAATAGACTTAAATATAAATTTTTACCGTATGCAATTTAAAAAGATTGATACCGGGTACCCGATACCGGAACCGGTTCCAAAATATAAAGAATCGATGTTAGCGGTTCCATGAAATTTGGCCAGGTTATTTACATCCATCCATTTCACACTAGAATTTGAAACAACTATATATTAAGGTTACTGTTACGGGTTAAAGTCACGGAGAAAACAAGCTTTTTTTTGCAAAAAGAAACAAGAAAAGATCACCTGGATGTAATTGTTGATTTGGCCATCCTTGTTGGCAGGAGTAAGAAGTTCGTTTTCGTTGGTTACCCAATTGCCATCCACGATATACTTGTACTCATAACGTCCTTCCTGTTACAAATGAAAATAATAATGATCACGTGGATGTTTCGATTTCCAAACTGAAAAGTTGATGTAGATATGGTATTAATTTAAATTATATTGTTATAGAGATTGAAAGAAAATATAGAGATGAACCAATGGTTTACCAATCAAAATATATTGATCAACAACTTTATATCCACATTATCAAATGTTACAAGATCAAAGTTGCCGATCCAAAAGGGTACAAACAGAAAGAAAATATTACCGGCAGATCTCTGTGGAGATTCCATGAGCCTTGCTTCTTGTCATATTTCAGTGGAATTCTCTGCAATAGACCAACAATGTTGGGTGATAAGATGAAGAGTTTGGATTTCATGATTCATATTAAACTCAATAATTAAACGAATTGAATCGAGATATTTAAGAAATATAACCAAATAGAGCCACTTTTAGGTTGAAACTGGGATCTTAATAGTTACCTGACCCCACCCAATATCGAGTCCAGATATTTCCACCGTAGAATGTTCATCGCCCTTCCAAGTCAATGTAACAGGTTTCCTTTTTAGGCCAGTAAGCTGTAATAATTAAAAGAAACAAACTTCATTGCCATTCACCAATAATAGCTTCACTTATATATAGATATGTATATTAATGTATAAAGTATATATTTATATAGGATTTATGAAATATGAAATATGAACAAGAATGACTCACAATATCGGCTGTGGCACTTTTTATAGCATCCACTTTGGGAAAACATGGACGCTTACTCTGCATGTAAACGAATAGGGAGTCAGAACTAATTAACACATATTCCATATACTTAAATTATTGAATTTAATCAGATGATCTTAATATAAATGATGAATAAATTTACCAGTAGTAAAGTGATCGCATCTTGTAGTTTATAACCTTGAACCCAAAACATGTATGCCAACTATAATCGATAGAAATCACATTAGCAGTTTCCCATGATATATATATATACATACATTATATATATATAAATCTAAAGCAATTCACAGTTAAGATGACATACAGCAGTTGCAGGAGCTCGTCCGAGCCCAGCTGTGCAATGTATATAAGTTATTCCACCATTTCGATTAACGGCTTTGTGCAATTTGCTCACCACATAAGGAAGCCGCAGCCGCATATCAAATGCATCAAAGTCCCTAATCCATACACCAAGTGACACAAGTACAATTAAAAAAAGACTACAGAAATAAGGCCAAACAGAATAATGTATCATAAAACAAACCATAAACCAACCTTATTTCTGCACGCAAATGTTGAATGTCACTAAACGTGCTAGCATATTCGCGAATAGCACCAATGTCAACGCTAAAATATCTGGGAAACTAGTAAAGGAAAAAATATGTCCCTCTCCAGTTAAAGGGTAATCTTAGGGGATGTTTGGCGGTTGCTGAATGGTTTGGTGCAGAATAATTAAGTGGTCAGAATAATTAGTGCAAAATAACATATAATTGTTTAGGATGTAATTAGGGCTCTTAATGGTTAAGGGAGGTCCAGGACACAAAATGATTCAGAGGGTTTTGGAACCATTAAGAGACAGACTTATTTTTTGCCAAACAGGATTCACCTCTTAACTGTTCAGAGGCGGACTCTTAATGGAACTGTTAAGAGGTAAACAAACAGCCCGCCAAAAAAGTATCGTGTGATTATATCATCATCTGTATGCAGCATACAAACTTTATAAATAGATGTAAGAAAAGCGGGCTAATTCCTTCACTTTATAAACAGAGGATTTTATAATCAAAAATTTCCTTTGGATACTCAAGATCTGAATCTTGTTGCAAGCAATAAATGGTTTTCACTCCAATACTCCGAAGCTTGTCAACATCTGCAGGAGTCTATCATACAAATAAAATAAGTCAGAACTCAGAAGGTAGTCTTGAGACACAGAATAAATCCAAGTTTTGGAATTTGGAGCGATGAAAATCACCTGCAGACATGATCCAACGATTAGATCTGGAGTTATGAAATCGTAGTTCATTCCTAACTCATGCCTATAAGTCAAAACTGAAATCAATTTATTAGCAACAAATTGTTTGCCAAACTTTGGACACAACCTCAATCAAATGAAAGAGATTCTAGACAACGAACAGTTATATATTTTGGGTCCCTTATGTCTTAATTTGGGTATTTGACAATTAACTTAAAAAATGTAGTTCATTGAACAAGAATATGTTATTTTTCTACTTAAATCCTGCAAAAGATTATTGATTTGTAGATATTAGAATTATGAAGGGACTAACCAGCACCCATTGCTTCAGTCATGTTAGTACTATAAACATCAGATTTCTCCTCACTCTCTTTAGCACCTTCCATGTCGATACTGGATGTCGAACTAGGTGTGGCCTACAGAATCAAATGCAGATGATTGGGTTGTATTAATTAAAGAATGTTTAGTAGAACTAATTTGAGTAATTTCTGACACAAAAGGATCCACATGCTTTCTAACAATTTATTATATACCTAATAAGCCAGTTTCAGGTACTGTACAGTAGATCCAAAACCAATAAATATCACTTCAGTTTTTCCAAACTACAAGGCAGATACATATACAATATGTTTCTGAAAATTTTTCAAAGTAAAGTAGAAGAGAATATAAACATAAATCATTTTTGCAGGATATCCTTTGAAATCATCTCTGTAGGTCCAGAATGGTGGCTTGGCTTTCTAGTTTGATAAGAATTACAGAAAGGTTTGACATTCCAAACACTGACCAAGGTGAAGACAAAGACAAATCACAAAACCCTAACTCAAACAGGTTAGCATAAAAACTATGACGCGAAAATTGAATTCAGTAACCAGAAATATTTTCTATAAGTTTCTCTTTACACTAATTTGATTTTGTTTCAAATTATACATTTCTGCTTTGATACGATACTGAAGAAGAGCAATATAAGACAGATGAACAAGTTAGAGCTCACCTTAACCAAACAATTTCGACGAAGATCAGTAGCATTCATCAACCGCTTCTCGTAATTATTTGTCTAGAAAACATTAATTTACAAAATCATGAACGAAATCAAGAGTGATAAACATACATTAATCCATATAATAACATGCACAAAGTGGAAAAAATCAAAAAAAGGAGAGGGAGTTTTACCGTCGTCATGTTAACAAAGCATGGTTGAATTGCAGATTGAATTCTGAAGGTTTGTAAAGATAAAACTGAAGACGATCTGTCAAAATTCAATCGAAAATGATGAAATGTATATAGAGATAGTAATTATTGGATGAAGTAATCGTAAGAATTGAAACAAACCTTGGGAGATTTTGAAGGCAGTTCATCTTGGAAGAAGAAGAAGAAGAAGAAGAAGAAGAAATCTGAAGAGGTTAGATTTTTATGTGGATTGTTTATATAGGTTGGTTAGGTTAAAAAAAGGGTCCGCCTTTCTCAAGATTCTCTGAAATGCCATTCCTTTTTTCTGTGCAAGATCACGTGTCACAGTCGACATTTCCGACGACGCAATCACGTGCTACCATGTTTAATACTTCAGCGCTTATATTTATATAACATATAACATATAACATTATAAATAAATAAATAAAAACTCGTAATTTGAATTTGGAGTGAATTACAATTTTTCCCTTTGTTTATAACTATTTTTTGGTTTTCGTTTCTACAATTTGTGGAATATGCTAATTTTTTAAATTTCATGTTTTGGACTTTGAAACTGGTCCCTTTATTGAACACCATTAAGTATCGTTTCCATAAGGTCATTTCGTCTTTTATGTCTAAATTTGGAGTGATTATATTGTTGTTTCTTTATTTAGGGTTACTTTTCGGTTTTCATCTCTAGAAAGTAAATTGGTAGTCCATTTTTTTTTTTGTGTTTTGAAGCCTAAAATAGTCTATTTCCTGATATTATTTTGTTTCTCTCACAAACTCCATCACCTCCTTGAAAACCCTTGTTTTTGAATTGAGTTGTTTAAATGTCTTTAAACTATCAGCAATTCGTGTTTCTCCTACTTTAAAGGATTATACAAACGGCATATAAAATTGATGCTACAACAAAGATATTTAAAAAAGAGTAAAATGACAAATATGTCCCTTATGCAAGGGGTTGTGACTTGTGAGGGACTTAACAACAGGAATTAATGTTAGAGACTCAGATGACGTTTGTTTTTTAAGATGTGCTGAAATCTGAATTTTGGTTTCAGTTTCTGAAATGGTTATGAATCGTCTAAACGAATCAAACATAAGTGGCGATTAAGAGTTTAAAATGAAAAAAATAAACAAGGCCTTAGTCTATGATGAAAAAGAAACTACATACAGGGGTGGACCCACCCTATGGGGAGGGAGGTCCCGTGCTACCGCTCAACCGTGTTCCGTAAGGTAAAAAAATTGCATTCGTAAGGTTTACATGAGGTGCACCCGCTCATTTTTTGATATTTCAAGGGTTAAAGGAGCACAACTTTGAAAATTTCTTGAAATCAACCAAAAACCATAAAAAAATCTCTCGAAATCAACCAAAATCCATAAAAAATCTCTCGAAATCAACCGAAAATCTTAAAAAAATCCCCGAACGGGGAATTCGGCTAAAAAATCTCTCGAAATCAACCGAAAATACATCAAACGGCTTTGCGGACATTTGATCAAATTTAAGAGTGCACCCGCTCGAGAAAAATTCTGGATCCGCCAATGACTACATATACCCAATTCATAATTTTTTTTCAAGGAATCCAATTCATATTTTCATATAATCACTCGATGATCTTTGTAATTTATTCTAATAATTTTACATGTGATTTAACACTAACGATTAACGCAAAAGTATGTGGACGGTTTTTGATCCACGGTCTTAAGTCGGATCAAAGTCATGTGAATCACATATGATTTTATACGTGTAAAATAATACGATTCGATATTTTATTATTTTTTTATTATTGTTTTTGTATGAAACTAAATATAGATTCGTAACATTAGAAAATATCAATTATAGTTGAAAATTAAAACACTTTTTAATCTTATGTTGATATATATATTACTATAAACAAAAAAGTTAATCCTAAATTGCTTATTTGTCTGTTTATACCTCCAGCCCCCACCATTTTATTGATGGTGTTGGCCCAAAACCTTCCCCAATCCCCCGCCAAATCGTTGATCGTATGTCGACCATATGTAATGATTTTTTATATTCAACAATATAAGTTTGACTTTACTTGCTTGAAATTTTTATAATTATTATAAAAGATCTCGTGAGAAGAAGAGTTAAGGTAATAAAGTAAGAAGGGATCTGGATCTTTAGTCACTTTTAATCTCAAAATCATACATAATTACGTTTGATATGAGGAATGTCCAGTGTCTTTTGGTGCATTTCATCCAAATGTATATCCAAGGATAAAGATCTCTTCTTACACTTCTCATCATAACTTTCCTTCTCCCGGAACCCAACCTGGTTATCTTATATGTACAAGAGCTATCATTTAGAATAGTTACAAATTAACAAATTTATTCACAAGTCATTGATAGGAAAATAAATCACCAACAAAAGTAATTATACTCCACAAGTTTTATTAAATTTAGAGTAAATTACAGTTTTGGTCCTTGTGGTTGCCACCTACTATCAAGAGTGGTCTAATTTTAAACTAATTACAAATTTAGTCAGTGTGGTTTCCATTCCTTTTCAATGTTGGTCCTTATTGATTTTACTTCATTAATTTCATGTTAACTACTAACACCATTCAAGGGTAAAATAGTCTAACCCCTTTTTTTTATTTTTTGTTATTAATAAACTTTTTCCTTTCTTTTTTACTTTAAGTTTCAAAGCTTTTTTACTTTAAGTTTCAAAGTCAGACAACAAAACCCAAGATTTAACCATACGTTTTGAAACCCTAGTTCTCTAAATATCTCTTCACCCGTACGGTCCCCACAGTAAATCTCCGTTAGGTCAAAATTTGTCAACTTTTGAAGACGAGATCCTATGTTGCTAGATCGTTTTTTATTTACTGAAATTTGTATACTCATCTAGTATTTTTATTTTCCCTCACAAAACTCTACACCACCTTAATGTGTATGAAGATACATCATGGAGGAGTCTTCACAGAGGGTCATGATATGAAATACTTGAATGGTAAAGTCACTTATGTAGATTTGATAGATACTGATCACTTATCAACTAATGATCTTGTTTCTATTACACAAGAGTTAGGTTACCCAGATCATGAACTCATTTTTTACCACTTCAATAGACCCGATTGTGATCTAAAATTTGGTTTGCAAACATTAAGGAATGATGAAGATGTATCGGCGTTGCTGAAATACGTTCCTCAATTCAAGGTAATTGATGTATACACGAAACATTGGGAAACCAAGCTGGACACCTATGATGTTAAAATCAAGGAACTTCCATATGATGTTAAAAGTAAGAACTTACTTTTGGAATGGCATTCGGACAACAGTGAAAAGAGTATTGAGGTATAAAAACGATAATGTGGAGGTACCATTGGTTGATGAAGGTAATATGATAGTTGATGTTGAGGTTGATATGATAGATGATGTTGAGGTTTACATGACCAACCTTGAAGACTTTGATAGTAAATCAGACTCTGATTTTGAATCAACATGAAAAAAACGTATAAGAAAGGTGCAAAAGCAGAAAGAAGTTGTAGTTTCTTCTAATCATGAATTTTATGTTGGGCAAACATTTGGTAGCAAGGATGACGCGAAGAAATTGATAAAGCTTCATGCAATAGAGACTAGACGAAAGATAGTGATAAAGAAAAATGATCATATAAGGTTGCGGGCAGTTTGTAAGGGTAAATTACCGACCTTTACTAGCGGGCCATGTGATGAAATAGTAGAGGAGGAAACAATAGATGAAAAATGTACTTGGGAGTTGGGTGTTGCAGGTTTCAACAGGTAAAGATGATGAAACTTGGATGGTGAAGACATATTATAAGGAACATAAGTGTTTGCAAAGTAGAGATGTGAATGCTTGTACTGCATCTTTTCTCTCACAACATATTGCAGAGACCATTGCACCAAACCCCGATATCCCAATCTTATCCATTCAAGAGCAGCTGGAAAAGAAAAATTCAGTTAATGTTTTTGTGTTAAAAGTTTTAGAGCAAAGGCCAAGGCTTTGAAGAAACTCAGGGGAGATTATACAGAACAGTATGGTAAACTACGGGATTACGTTTTGGAGTTGCAGAGAACCAATGATGACACTATGGTGAAGATACATGTCGATACTGAAACAAACCCATCTTCCAATACAAGGAAATTTAGTAGAATTTACATATGCTTTGGTGCTCTAAAGAAGGGGTTTAAAGCATGTGTGTGAGATTTGTTGGGTCTTGATGGTTGTTTTATGAAGGGCCCCTTTCCTGGTCAAATACTAACTGCAGTTGGTATTGACCCAAACAATGGCACTTACCCTCTAGCATATGCTATAGTTGAGGCAGAAACGAAAAGATATTATGCTTAATGTACTTTAACTGTATACTTACCCATTGTTTAATTAAGTTTTTACTTAATGTTATTTAATTGTATACTAATCCACTATGCACTTATGTACTTTAGCTCATGGACTTGGTTCTTGGAATGTATTGGGGATGACCTTGATTTATCAAGAAATTCAAATTTCACTTTTATTAGTGACAGACAGAAGGTGTGTTTTTGTGCAAATCTCATGTGTATTTGTCTTGCTATTGTACACTTTTGAATTTGGTTGTATACTTATGCTTATTTTTTTGTTCAAAGGGGATTGTTCCAGCCATAGCTTCTTTGTTCCCCTGTGCTGAGCATAGGTTCTGCTTGAGATATATACATGAAAATATGAAACTAAGCTGGAAGGGGAAAGCATTTAAGGATCATTTGTGGAAATGTGCAACTGCCTCTGATGTCCCAATGTTCAATCAAGCTATGGATGATTTCAAAACATTCAATGATGGAGCACATAAATGGTTGAAAGAGATCCCCCAACAACATTGGTCTAGAGCTTATTTCACTGGTAATCCATAAACATTTGTAAATAAGAGATATATTCATGATTGAGTTGTTATGTGATATGTTTTAATGCTTTAACAGGTAGATGCCACTCTGACATTCTCTTGAACAATATATGTGAAGTTTTCAATCAACAGCTAGTAAATGGTCGGGACAAGCCTATAATAACTGCATTAGAGTTCATCAAGCAATATTTGATGAAAAAAATTGTAAACGTTCAAAAGGTTATTGCCAAGTGTAATGGACCACTCATTCCAGCAGCTACAAAGTTATTCAGCACCATCAAGTCAGAAGTTGTTCACTACGTTGTATAGTGGAATGGGGGAGACAAATACGAGGTGACTGGACCGTGGCAGGATAAGTGTGTTATAGATGCTCAACATAGGACTTAAATGGAGAAGGTGTACGAGTTCTTGAGAATTGGGTGCACTCTTGTTATTTTCTCTCAACATGGCAGAATGTGTACAGTTTCAAGATGGGTCCCATCAACGGACCAAACTTTTGGCCTAAATCTGGTTGTCCAAGTCCCTAACATTCCCCTCGGCATCATGTACAAGTTGGAAGGCCAAAAAAGAAACGAAAGAGGACCACGGATGAGCTAAGTCAGTCGATTGTTAAAGGAAGTAAAATATCAAGGGCTGGAACAACTGTCACTTGTGCAAAATGCCACAAGAAAGGCACAACTCTAGAACTTGCAAAGGTCAAGGTATTTAGTTGAATTAGGTATCGTCTTTTGGGTTTATTTGGTCTTTTGGGTTTATTTGGTCTTTTGGTTGGTTGTAAGTAAACAGCTTGGTGCAGTCGGTATGTAGTTGTCAATAGATGCTGCATCTTTTTTGGTAAATTAGTTGGATAGTTCTTTTGGTTTCTAAGCAACTAATAGTTTGTTAAGCATCCGCTGTTACATTAAATATGAATCTGCCAAAAATGGCATTTAGTGTATGAAATCTATTATTACAGTTAAAAATGCATCTCAAGGTCTGTTAATAATGTTAAAAAGTGCAGCTACTTGAATACCATTAATCTGCAAAAAAAGTGCAGGTACTTGAATACCATTAATCTACAAAAAAAAGTGCAGGTTCATATACCATAAATATGCTAAAAACAGCAGGTTCAATTTTCTTAAAGAGTGCAGTGCTAAGAACTGCAGGTTTGTATACCATTAATCTGCTAAAAATAGCAGGTTGAATTTTCTTAAAAACTGCAGGTTCATATACCATAAATCTGCTAAAAACAGCAGGTTCATATACCATAAATCTCCTAAAAACAGCAGGTTCTTATACCATAAATCTCCTAAAAACAGCAGGTTGATATTCCAATTTTTGGCAGTAGCTGTAAAAAATTCAAAGTTTCAATTAGTTGGCTTGCTATTGGAAGTGTATAAAAACTACAACTATCAACAATAAAACAATAAGACCATATGTTGGATTGCTATTGGAAGAGTAAAAACAAGCAGATGGTTTAGATTGGTATCGGAAAAAATGACTAGCATGCGATGCCTTTTAGGCTAATTTTAAGACCATTGCACCAAAGGATGCTAAAATTCAACCAGAAACCAATAATTCAAACACATAATATTATATGATAAGGTGGTCCAACTTTTCATTCCATAAAAATCACCATGACTACAAACATTGATCAAGTTTTTACAAATTATCACTACACTAATCCTAACATTGATCAAGTCTTCAACCATTGTCATTACAATCTACACTAATCCTTCAATAGTAAAAACAAAAAAAAGGCTAATGCCAACCAACTTATGAAAAACCCAAACTTCCATTTTTGAATTTCTTTTTGACTTGCTTCCAAAGCATCTTCCAGTTTGTTCATAGACCTCAACAAACCCGGTATGATTTGAATAGCTCGTGGACACAATGGGTCATCAAACCAATCAAGAAATGTACATCCTGAACCCTGTAACAAATTAGAAAATGAATCCTTAGCTTACCTAAAAAACTAAATTTTTTGAAATTCTTAAATTACAAAATAATTTACTTACATTTCTTGAACAAGAGAAGAACCTCCGTCCAGGATTGTTAGAGGTCCAGGAAGTTCGTACGATTCCAATTGCACCACAATTGCACATCACCATGATTTTCTAAGAAAAAAAAACTAGATGAGATGACAGAGAAAATCGATTAAAACTTACTCTTGGAATGAAGAAAATCGGGGGTGAAGAGAGAGTGATGCAGGTTAAAACTTACTGTTTGGGAGAAGAAAATTGATGGAGAAGAGAATCGTAAAGAAATCCTTTACTGTTTGGGGTTTTTTTTTACCGTTGGAATGAAGAAAATCGAGGAGAAGACAGAGTGATGCAGATTACCGTTTGGGACAAGGAAATCGATGGAGAAGGAGGAAAAGAGTGATGCAAGTTACGGGTTTGGGGGCTGAGAAAGTCGTGGAACTAGGGTTTCTAAAATCTTGGATTGGGAACGTATGGTTTCAGAGGGGGGAAAAAGTTTATTAATATCAAAAGTAAAAAAAGGGGTTAGACTATTTTGCCCTTGGATGGTGTTAGTAGTTAACATGAAATTAATG
Source organism: Silybum marianum (assembly GCA_036898165.1). Lineage (NCBI taxonomy): Eukaryota > Viridiplantae > Streptophyta > Magnoliopsida > Asterales > Asteraceae > Silybum > Silybum marianum. The sequence goes on along the minus strand of CM072529.1, from coordinate 43,519,058 downwards.
GAGTAAAATCAATAAGGACCAACATTGAAAAGGAATGTAAACCATAATGACTAAATTTGTAATTAGTTTAAAATTGGACCACTCTTGATAGTAGGTGGCAACCATAGGGACCAAAAGAGTAATTTACTCTTTAATTTATTTTCTCAAATACATAGATTAGGACGTTTACTTAAAAAAAATTATATCAAAAACTAATTATTATTTAACTTATATATATTATGTACTACAATAAACTTGGGTTTATAGTGTTAGGAGTAATCAATCACACGAAAAAATATGTGTATATAATCAAAGAAAAGATGTATAAAATTGGAAATTTTAGTTTAAAATCAATAGTGTTTACATAAATCAACAAACAATACATAGAATATAATTGTAATCCTTACTTGATTGGTAGATTCTTGATGCTATCGAAATCGATTGAGGCCTGCACGTGCCCAGTGTCTTAAGACAGAAATTTCTCCGGTATCGATCTGTCCAGAGGATAAAACAATCGTCAATCAAGTTGAACTTGAATCTAGCGAATCAAACATATGTTGGTGATGAAATTGATGTAGGAGGAGAGAAAAATGCAGAGTTTTTGAGGGAAATTCGTATCTCTTCTTTGCCAAAAACTGATCCCACATATTTATATGTTCCTGTTTGTTGAAATTTGTCAGGTTATTAATGGATAATGATGTAATATGACAAGGGAATGTAGATGGATTGCGCCTCACTTCTGGTAGATATTGAAGGGTAGCGGAGCAAGTCATATAATTCTTCAGGGGCTGTTTTGTAAATTTCTTCATATATATATGATTCTTCTCTCGTGAATCATATATCACTTTTACATTTTGAAAAGCTTTCACCTGGTTATGTTCTCTCCATTTTTAGGGCTTATATTGATAAGCTAGTTGAGTCTCTTTTATAGATTATTACTAGTTTAGTTTGTGTAATTGATTTTTGATTTGTAATAATAATAGAGAAATATATTTGGTTATTAGTTTCAAGATGGTATCAGAGCTTCAAAGGCTCGGTTCTTGAAAACTCTCGTTTACTTAAACGAGATCTGTTGTTTTGAAAATCAGGTGGTATTTCTCTCGTTATTTTTTCATGCTTCTAAACCCTAGATCTGTTCGTTTTTTGGTTCTTTCAAATTTGTATTTCGAGGTTTGTTGTTTCCTCATTTTCGATCATTTTTTACGATAAACATTAACACAGATCTGTTAACATCGACACGGTTGGGTTAGATATGGTTTACGAGATCTATCAAAGGTTTTGATTCGCTGTCCCCAGAGTTGTCGAGATCTGTTGTTTCCTCTTATGACCATTTTTTTAATATAAAAAAAGGACAAAATTTGACACGGTTGGGTTAAATCTGGTTCACGAGATCTGTTAAAGATTTCGACTCACCATCCTCAGAGTTGTCATATTTGTCTTCAATAAAAGTGAGAGGTTCTTTTTCGTTGTAAATCTTCTTGATTACCAGATCTATTCAGATCTATATGATTGTTTGGTTTCTTAATAATAAGAGACTTGCATCTTCTTTGTGTTCTTTGTTTACGGTCAAATCTCGATTGTTTCTTTCAATCGTTTCAGATAAAAATATAATTTTCAGATCTGGTTTTAAGAGCAAATATATTTTTCAGATCTGAGTTTTTCAGATCAAATATAATTTTCAGACCTGTATTTTCTCGATTGTACCTTGTCGACTCCATATATTTGTTTAGATTTGAGTTTTTCAGATCAAAATAATTTTCAGATCTGTATTTTCTCGATTGTTCCTTGTCGACACCATATATTTGTTTCAGATATGAGTTTTTAGATCAAATATAATTTTCTGATATGTATTTTTTGATTAAATAAAATTACCAAATCTGAAATTTTTAGTCATATATTTATGATCTGCATGTTTTGTCTTCTTTTAGGCATTTGTCAATATTCAGATATGAGTTTCTGGTTAGCATAGTTCGGATCCAACATCTAAAATCCACGCGCACTTAAACCTATCTTGATAGATTGTGTGAAATAAGTCGTGCATTCATAGATGATTAAACTTGATTGGTGTCTCTTATCTTTTCGATTACAGATCTGTTAGGTATACTTCTGAAAAGGGCAGATCTGTATTTGTTTTCACTCCAGGTTCTTTTGAATTTGTTCCTTATATTTTTTAACTGCTTTATTTTGATCTAGTCTTTTCAAAAGCTAGGCATGGTTCATGTGTTCAAGCTATGGTTCTGGATTTCAAGGATATTGTTAAAACGTTTGTGATTTAACTATGCTTAAATCTTAGAGAGTCTTAGGCATCTTGCCTATATTTTCTAACTCGCGGTTAAGTGTTTGCGGTTAAGTGATTTTTTCATTTTTTTCTCTGGCTCTCTCATTCCGTTTTGTCTCGTCTTCCGCTGATCTTTTCTAAAGGATCTCTGTAAGATTCTTCTCTTTAATTTTTTTTATATTGTTACATAGATATATATGGATTATTTTTGTTGTGATTTCTTTGTTCCCTTTGTGGTAAGTGAATAGTTGGCTTGACCTAGCACGTTGAGAGTGTTTTTGGAATCCTGCTTCATCTATTCTGTTCTACCCTTTTTTGTGTGGTTTATTTGTTTTTGGTTGTCTGTTTGTTGCTCTATTGACTATGTTGCCTTCAACTGATGACACTGGGAATTCAAGAGGATCTATAGTTGCTAAACTCGACTTTGGAGATCCTCCATATTTACATCCTAGTGACACTAGTGGGGCTCTTCTTTTGACTTTTAAGTTGAGTGGTATTGAAAATTATCGGGTTTGGGCTTGTGCTATGACTTTGGCTTTGGAAACAAAAAACAAGGTTGGATTTATTGATGGATCATGTCCTCGTCCTAAAAATGACCCTATCTTGGAAAAGCAATGGGATCGTTGTAATTCCGTTGTTCGTTCTTGGATACTAGGTTCCATGACTGAAGATCTCTTTTTAGGGCATGTGTTCTCTAAAGAATCATCTCAGGTGTGGAACGAATTAAAAGAAACATATAATATTGTTAATGGATCTGTCATATATAACTTTCATAATAAAATGAAATTTTTAAGTCAAAATGACACATCTGTTTCGGAATATTATCACAAACTTAATTCTTTATGGAAACATTTTGATGCCCTTATTGTTAGGTCCGATTCAACAAGATCAATAGAGGAATCATACAAAAATCATTGAGCCGTATGTTTTATTGATGAAAGCATTAAAGATTACAAACGCGAATGTACTTTAGACGACTCTCATTAACGAATCCTCTACCCTAGACATTTTATATAGTAGGTGTCTTGTACATGGTAAGCCCAAGCCCATAAGGAATTAAACACAATTTAGAATATTATATTAAATCCTTTCCTTCTTTATAAAACTTTACTAATTTAGGATATTTGATCCTATCAATCTCCCCTAAAGTTTTATAAAGGAAGCATCTTCAAATCTTCTCCCCCTTGCTTTCTTTGGAAAAGCTAGTGTCGTCGGTCTTCCAAGCTCCCCCTTGAAATAAGCTCTTAGTCTTCGGTTTCAACTGAAAATATTAGATCCAATGTGCTATAACCGCCGCTGATTGCACAAAATACAGCTTCAATCTGTAGACAACTCGACACAATTGTTAGCCGCATAAATCAAAGATACATGTGCGAGTAGCTTCAACACTCAGTGCATAATCAACAAGAAAAACATTGAATCTGTCTTTAGCCGCAAGTTGAATAAGAATTATGTGTAAAGAGCTTTAATCTGATAAGCTCAAGGAACTTGGATCACCGAGGCAATATATATCATGACGAACTGGGAGATGATATTTCTTGATGAGCATTGCTTCTTTAACATATAATTGTTCAAAATATAGCCGATTTCCAGAATACTTCCAAAACAGAAAGCAACCAACTCAGATCCAGTCTTCTTAATCAGATGAATGAATATCGTCATTCAACATTCTAGATCACAATCAAACCTCCAGACAGTAAATGGTTAGGAAGAATTAGCACATAATAACATCATACATTTGCTGAAACTGGCATCTAAATAAAAACTCCAGAATGATGAGTGCAGAGAGTCAGACTTCTGATTAATCCAACCAGATACAGAATCCAATCACCTTTGTTCTGAAAACTTTTCAAATCCGGCTTTGCATCAAATCCATGAACAATGATCCCCCTCTTGAGACTCAGCACGGGGGTTTCGCTGAAAAAGTGATGCAGGGCTCTTGGATATTTTCTTTGTACACCATAAGGAATCTTGGGTTTTAAGTCAACTGTGGTCGACGAGATAATCTTTGGTCGGGATCTGTATGAAGTTCTCGGGTCATATAGGTTCGAGAAAGATTTATGTCGGGTCTTATAGACTCGAGAAGAATATATGTTGGGTCATATGGACTCGAGAAAACATGATGACGGCTCAAGCATGGGTCGAGAAGAATGATTGTCGGGCCAAGGTAATTCGACATAAGATGATGTCGGGTCTAGCTGAGCCGATAAGAACATGATATCGACTCAAATGTAGTCGATAAGTGAGGAACTCGGGCCAAAAAGATTCGATAAAACATGATGTCTGCTCAAGCAGGTGCGATAAGAATTTATGTCGGGTCCTATAGGTCCGATAAGAATTTATGTCGGATGCTAAATATGATGAACGCCCAGAAACCTAATCTCCAAGAAATCGATTAGAACAGATAGATATTCAATTCGAAAAGTAAAACTTCCAGATCGAAAAATACCATTAAATCAGAAATACGAATTTGCAGTCCCGAACTTCAAGAACGACGCACAGTGAGAGGAAAAATAATGCTCGATAGTACCTTGATCTTGATGAATATGATGATCGTATCAAATCAGATAGATTCGATTTCGGCTCTGATACCACTTGTTAGGTCCGATTCAACAAGATCAATAGAGGAATCATACAGAAGTCATTGAGTCGTATGTTTTATTGATGCAAGCATTAAATATTACAAACGCGAATGTACTTTAGACGACTCTCATTAACGAATCCTCTACCCTAGACTTCTTTATATAGTAGGTGTCTTTTACATGGTAAGCCCAAACACATAAGAAATTAAACACAATTTAGTATATTATATTAAATCCTTTCCTTCTTTATAAAACATTCTTAATTTAGGATATTTGATCCTATCACTTATTAAACTCCCTTCATGCATTTGTAATGCCGCTCACGATCTTTATGAACACAATCAACTTATCAAGCTTATGCAATTTTTGATGGGGCTTGATGATGTCTATCAACCTATCAGAAGCAATATTCTTTCTAGGGATCCCCTCCCTTCGGTTAAAACTGTTTTCTCTCTTGTTTCTAGAGAGGAATCCCACCGAGGAAGGAACACTTCTCTACCTTGCCCTAAGGCACAACACTCAATTTTTTTAAGCAAAACAACTGATACTAAAAAGAGGTTCGATAGAACCTCACCTCTTGTTTATAAACACTATGGTGTTACTGGACATACCATCGAAAGATGCTTTAAACTCGTAGGTTTCCCAGAAGACTTTCATAAAAGGCCTAGACCCCAAAATCAAAATTTTAAACCTGTAGCGAGTAATGTATGTGCTATTGAATCTCATTCGCCTAAACAATGTGGATCTGCTTCATCATTTCCATACTCTGAGGAAAAAATTGCCAAAATCCTTGGCCTAATAGATCAGAATCATCCTTCAGATTGGGCACTAGCTAATATGGCAGGCTTTGATGAGTCACGTTATTGTGTTCAAGATTCACTTCAAAAGACTATTTTTGGGACTGGTAGTAATGAAGGTAGACTATATTTCTTTGATGAGAAATTAAATGGTGAGTCCTCTCCTTCATGTAGTCTTAGTGTATCTTGTTTAGTGTCTACTCAATTATGGCATAGTCGACTTGGTCACCCAGCTGACCAAGTATTAGATGTTTTAAAGAACCAACTTAAAATTGGAAATAATATTTCCCATATGTGTGACATTTTCCATAAGGCAAAGCAAACTCAGGAAAAGTTCAATTCAAATTATCACAAGTCTACAAGTCTTGGTGAATTAGTTCATTTGGATGTCTGGGGACCCTATCACGTTCACAGGAGGGAAGGTTATAAATTCTTTCTTACTATTGTCGATGACTTCACTCATTCTGTTTGGGTTTATCTTTTGAAAGGAAAGCATGAGGTATATGATAACGTTGTCAGTTTTTTCAATCTTCTTAACACCCAATTTGAAAAATCTGTTAAATTTTTTAGAAGTGATAATGGTTCGGAGTTTACAAGTTTAAAGTTTAGCGATTTTTTTAAATCTAAAGGAATCATACATCAGACATCGTGCACTTACAGTCCCCAACAAAATGGGGTTATTGAGCGCAAACACTGTCACTTACTTAATCTAGCTAGGGCTCTTATGTTTCAGGGAGGCATTCCATTAAACGTGTGGAGTGAGTGTATTCTTACAGCCACGTATCTCATTAATAGGACGCCTTCCTCTATTCTGAATGGTAAGTGCCCGTATGAACTTGTTTTTGGCTTCCAACCTGTTCTTACTCATCTTAGAAACTATGGATGTTTATGTTTTGCTGTTAAACCTAACATCACAGATAAGTTTTCCTCTAGATCTTAAAAATGTATTTTATTAGGCTATGCAAATTCAAAAGGGGGATACAAACTCTATAGTCTGGATTCAAACATAATATTTGTATCACATGATGTTAAATTTTATGAAAATGTTTTTCCTTTTAAGATGAATAAATACACGTTAGGTAAGTCTAATGTTGATGATGTTAGTGCTTTAAATTTCTTTGATTCCAATTTTGGTGATCTTACTGACTTTATTAACTCACCACCCAAGGATGAGTATGGACACCATCCTATGGATGAGGTTGTTCATAAGCCCTTCCCTGTTTTTAGTGACCGTATCCTCGGAGATAGCCTAAATAAAGTTTCCAGTTGGGAGCCACCAGGCAGCTCAAATATTCTTGATGATCAAGGTTCATATCTTGACAATGATCTTGAAAAGGTTACCAGTTGCCAGCCAGTGAGTAGTTCTGAAGAGGTTTCCAGTAGGCATAATGATACTGAAATTCAGTCTGTGGCAAATATCAATGGAAGTAATGATGCTCAGTCTTTGGGTCTCATCTCTGAGAGTAACCCGGTTTTATCTTCGTCTTCTCACTCCATTAGAAAATTCACTAGGTTGTCCAATTTTCTTCATAAATTTGATGATTTTATTGTTGAAGGGAAGGTTAAATATGGGTTGGAAAGGGTAGTGAATTATTCTGATCTTACTTTTGTAAAATTCTGTTTAGTTTCTATTCTTGATAAATCTATTGTACCAAAGGTTTCAAAAGGCTTGTAGTGATAGTAGTTGGTTAAATGCAAAGATTTTTTCTTTGGTGGTTAAAAAGGTTACCGTGTGTTGCATTATATCTTTTGTTGTTCATTGCTTAAGTCAATTTATACATTCCCTTAGACAGCCTTGTTTAAAACTTGCTCTTAGAATTCTCAAGTATTTGAAGTTCTATCCAGGTAAAGAAGTTGGTTTTACAAGGTCAGAATTTTGTAGTTTAACTGCTTTTGTAGACGCTGATTGGGGTAAGTATCTTTCCTCTAGGCGTTCTGTTACAGAATATTGTTTGTTTTGTTGTAATTCTATGATTTCTTGGAGGAATAAGAAACAAAATATTGTTTCTCGCTCATCTTTGGAATCTAAATATTATGCCATGGCTTCGGCTATGTGTAAAGTTGTTTGGATTCTTAAAACTATAGTTGTTTTAAAATTAAAATGTTTACTTTCTGTTAGTATGTATTGTGAAAATAAGTTTGCCATTCAGATAGTAAATAACCTTGTTTTTCATAAACGCACTAAGCATATCAAAATTGATGTTCACCAAGTTCGAGAAAATGGTTAGGGTGGATGTGTTAAAATTCTTTCATAACTTTTGGATTTAATCAACATAACAATTTACATTCAAAGTTAAGGTTGATCAATTTATCCAAAAATCAAGATTGAGGGCGGGTGTTGAAATATGTTATGATATACCAATCTTTATTTTGTGTTTATTTGTCAGGTTATTAATGGATAAGGATGTAATATGACAAGGGAATTAAAGCTGAAAAGTAGATGGACTGCGCCTCACTTCTGGTAGATATTGAAGGGTAGCGGAGCAAGTCATATAATTCTTCAGGGGATGTTTTGTAAATTTCTTCATATATATATATATATATATATGATTCTTCTCTCGTGAATCATATATCACATGGTTATGTTCTCTCCATTTTTAGGGTTTATATTGATAAGCTAGTTTAGTCTCTTTTATAGATTATTACTAGTTTAGTTTGTGTAATTGATTTTTGATTTGTAATAATAATAGAGAAATATATTTGGTTATTAGTTTCAAGACTGTTCTAACCGCCAGACACGAACAGGGACTGAGGGGCGACTGTGAAGGTCTTGTAATATCGATCAAGAGTTATGGATCAATGTAAGTCCACCACACCGAGTCCCAAATAATCAAACTGGTTCATTTAATGCTTAATGGTTGATGTTTATTAAGTGAACAAGAGTCCCTTGAGCTTCCTATGTGGGACTACTTTCTCTTCTCTTTAATAAGTTCCAACATATAGGACACCCAAAATTTCTATATGTCCCCAAAAAACTACTTTATAGCATTTAAATTTATAGAATCAAACAATATTTGTCTTATCTTGATTAAAGGTTGAAGTGATATTCATTTTGAATATCTACCTTTATTCCCCGAATAAAGGTAGATATTCAAAATGAATATAACTCCTCAGAAACATGATATCAACGTTTTAGAAATAATAATCAATCAAATTTTATTTGTTTTACTGAATAAAATGTTTAAATTAAAGGTTGAAATATCATTTTGAATATCTACCTTTATTCAGACTGAATAAAGATATATATTCGAAATGAATATAACTCCTCACAAACACGTACTTTTACTTGGTGATGAAGAACGCAGTACCTTGCGATGTTGAAGGATATGATGTCAAGTTACGGACTTACGGTGTAGAGTTGTTGTACACACTGGAGCGTACATAATATTCATAATGAATATAACACACACACACACACACATATATATATATATATCTCATTACACGTAAAATACGGTTAAAACGAGAGAAAAAAACTATATCGAGATGGATATTGTTAGAACCCAGATCCCAATTCACTCAACAGAATGTTGATCACAGATAGTATTTGATTAAAATGGTAAGTGGAAGCAAATAAGATCAACAATCAAACTAGAATGAGCAAACTAAAATGGAGTAACAGATTCATGAATGATATATGTATTTCACTCAAAGATCTCAAATGTTTACAATACTAAAATACATAAATCTCTCTCAGAATCTCTCCAATTTAATCGATACAAAATACAAGGGTAGCTCACTCAATCTATATAGTTACATATATGAAAGTCAATGAGCTAACCTATCATGTACTGACACGTAAGATATTTTGAGTTGCACGCACATCAAGTAGAGAGAAGTTTACTGTTGTAAGTTCTGCATTGAGATTAGCTTCTGAGTTCTGAATTTTGAGTTTTAGATCATCCAAGGATCCCTTGGTTTGATCAGGAAAGGCCTGGAACGTGGCCAAAGAGACAAACTCAGAAGGGGTGGTAACTGTTGCATCTCCAATACATAGAGCCACTTCACCCTTGCGTCTCGAGGGGCCCTCGTTTGCACATGTTTTGATGTTGAGTGCAGAAGGACTTCCATCCTGTCCTCGAAGGCTCTTACGAGTTACGTCTTCGGATGTTCAGACCATATCAACTTTGTTTCTATCGTCAGAGGATGGAGAGTTGATGATGGTGTGCGTGAACATGCCTGAACCCCTCTGACTGGATTTCAGAGGCATTTGGATTAGAAGTTGCCATGGACGTAACAACTTCTGTCTAATCGACATCCTGGGTCACATAGGCATTCACGTGGTGTAGGGTAGGAGGCGAGTTCCGAGGCGAATGAACTCTGATATCATAATCTTATTTCTGTTGGGAGGAAGAAGATGAAGTTGTGGTTTCCTCATCGGTGCTTGATCCAGAAGCATAAAGAGACGCTTCTGGATTGGTTTGGATAGGGTTAGGGTTTGGACTGAGAGTACCTCCTTCGTCAATAGGATCTGGTGCACTAACACCAGCCCTAGCAGATGTGGTTGCTCTGGGTGACTCGGATGTAGTCTCTTCTTTTAATAATCTCTCGGCATGGGTAGAAGTACTCTGGTGGTCACTTACATTCTTTTCAATCTCAGCCTCACTTGACCCCTCACTCTCTATTTTGGATTCTAAAAATCCGGGGTAAGTGATCTCGGTGCTCTGATACCAATTGTTAGAACCCAGATCCCAATTCTCTCAATAGAATGTTGATCACATATAGTATTTGAATAAAACAGTAAGCGGAAGCAAATAAGATCAACAATAAAACTAGAATGAGTGAACTAAAATGGAGTAACAGATTCATGAATGATATATGTATTTCACTCAAAGATCTCAAATGTTTAGAATACTGAAATACATAAATCTCTCTCATAATCTCTCCAATTCAATCGATACAAAATACAAGGGTAGCTCACTTTATTTATACAGTTACATAGATTAAAGTCAATGAGCTAACCTATGACGTACTGACACGTAAGCAAGGCAACTAATAGAATATGTTACATATGAGAAGCATGACTTGCCACGTCATATACCACGTAAAGGCCCTTTGTATTTATCTAGAAGATATTCCATCTTCTGGAATATCAGACGGTCTTCTGATATGATCTTCTGGAAGAAACTGTCTTCTGGAATATCTATCTTCTGGAGAGCTTTACTTTGCCTTTAGGAGAAGATCTGCTTTATACTTTTACAAAGAATACTTTCTAACAATCTCCCCTAAGTATGAATACAGAACCAAAGAAGCACAGTTCAAACACAAAGTAAAAGAAATTCCATTACATTACTTCAAAAGAAATTACATCAATAACAGTACAAATAATTACTAGAAGGGGGATTCTGGATGCCCACTGATTATCTTGACAAAGACACTTGTTAGATTTCTAAGACTGATAGTTCCTTTGAAGCACGTATCCATATGGAATGCAGCTTTTCGTATATCTGGACTTGGGTCTTCCTTCTTCTGTGCTGCCAACCCATGTACCACGTTCATAGTATCTTCAGAATATTTGAATCCTTCTTTAATTCTAAAGAACCTTCTTCCTTTAGGTCTTTTAAATACCACCCCCATTTCTGGTTCAATCACAATGGTACCAAGTCTCATTCTTTCCACTCCTTCCAGATCTTCATTTGGTGCCGTGATACTTAAACGGGAGACACTTCGTTCCATAACTATTCGGAAATTCACCTTTGATCTGTACTCCATGAAAGCTTCCATAACCCTCCGCAATCCCAAAAATGAAATTATGTCATTTGGACTTCTGTTCATCTGCTCTTTCATGTATTTTTCAAGTGCTAGAAGATCAGTTGGATTTAATGACAGAAGGTCATTTTCATTGAATATGTGCACACTTCTATCTTGTCTTTCAACTGTGTATTCAGTATACATAATCTCCCGGTTTCCAAAGTACGTTGTTTTCACATCAATTATTCCTGTTATGGGAGATTTTGAAAAGACGTTTCTTCTATCTTGCCTTAGCCTTGCAAATCTGGCCTTTGTTCGTGGATCGACATTCAAGGCAAAATCTGGTGTCTGCAACACTACTCTTTCTACTCTTTCTGCATATATGTAGACCTGGCAAAAACTGACATGACACGCAAACCCGACACGAACTCGACACGAATTAAACGGGGTTTGGTAATACATTTCGACCCGTCTAAGTAAACGGGTTGACACGACACGACAAGAAAATTAAACGGGTAAGGTCAGGGTCAAAATTTTCAACTCGAAAATGACCCGAATAAGCCGTTTATATTAGGCCCCTTTAGCCCTAGGCAAATAACGTCAACAACTCACATTTTATAGTTTTTTTAACAAAATATATACTAATAAAAAGTGATTGTACATTTCATGTATACCTGACAAAAACTGGCACAACATACTAACTAGACACGAACTCGATATGAATGAAATGGATTTTGGTAATATATTTCAACCAGTTTAAGTAAACGGGTTGCACGAAAACGACACGAAAATTAAACGGGTTGACACGACATGACACGAAAATTAAATGGGTCGGGTTAGGGTTAGGCACTCTCAACCCGTTTAACCCTTGAACCTGACACGACACGACACGTTTGCCAGGTCTACATACATGTGCCTGTAAATATGCTCTCTTGCAGGAAGAATTTGTTGTCTTGCCAATCTACCTTGTTCAAGCAACTCAGCTCTCCTTGGGTTATTGATATTTTCATGACTTGGTTCAATTGTGGGAGGAGCATCAGACTGATCAATTGAAGGAGCTTTTAGTTTTTCGTCTGCTGGAGTAGTGTTGGCTTGTAGAGGCTTGATGAGCTTCAGAGGATTGGACTTCTTGAGGTTTGGGAATAGGATCTTCTGTGGCTTGAACTGAGTATTGAGCTTCTTGAAGATTTGAGATAGGAGCATTTGGGGTTTGAGCAGAGGATTGACCATGGATAGTTAGAGCTTGAAGCTTTTGGGTACTTGCTGGTTTTGTCGTGGATGATCTTGGTCTTGTGGGAACTGAAAGTCTTCTCTTGTTTTCAAGTTCTTGTATAAACTTTGCCATTTCAGGGTCCGTTGGTAGAGGAGTGGAAGTTGTGGGAATTGTAGAAGATGTATCTCTAGGAACCAAGTATGTCCCTGCTCTAGTCATCATAGCAATTGGCTTTACAACCATTGGAACTTGGGAAGAAGAAGGAGCTGTTTGTTGTTGTGGTTGTTGAGATGATTGAGGAGGAGGTTGTTGTTGTTGTTGCTCTGAGGATTGTGGTGGAGGTTGTTGTTGAGAAGATTGTTGTTGGGGTTGAGATGATGAGGCTTGTGCTGGTTCAGAAGATCCTGTCTTCTGTTTTGTGGGCATTCTCCCCCTTTTGATGATCAGAGGAATTAGGATCCTGGTCCTCAGACTCTTTTCTTTTGACTTTGTACATGCTCTGGCTTCTTTTGACTTTTTCTTGGTTGATTGATTTTCACATATCGTTTAAACAGTTGCCTTTGTATCATTAACAGAGTTCTCAATGGTAAGCAGCTTTTGATGGAGTGCAAAATCAGTGACAGAAATAGGCTTACTAAGAAGAGTAGTAATGTCTTTCGTGGTAGCATCGGCTTTGGAGACAAATTTTGCATTTATCTCAGTGAATTTTTCGATTAATGCCTTCTGAAAACTAGCCAGATCGGCTTTAGAAACTAGTGCTGAAGGATTTGAATTGGTGGGTTGAGTAACAGAGGTTTTGGTTTAATTTATCTTGCAAGGCTAAGGCAAGATAGAAGGAATGTCTTTTCAAAATCTCCCATAACAAGAATAGTTGATGTGAAAACAATGTACTTTGGAAACCGGGAGATTACGTATACTGAATACACAGTTGAAAGACAAGATATAAGTGTGCACACATTCAATGAAAATAACCTTCCGTCATTAAATCCAATTGATCTTCTAGCACATGGAAAATACATGAAAGAGCAGATGAACAGAAGTCCAGATGACAGAATTCCATTTTTCAGATTGCAGGGGGTTATGGAAGCTTTCGTGGAGTACATATCAAAGGTGGATTTCCAAATAGGTATGGACCGAGGTGTCTCCCACCAATTCAAATCCTTCAGCACTAGTAAATATCGAAAAGCATGAAATTTTCGTTTTTTGGTTTAATATATTTAATTAAATTATTAGTGAATTTTAAGATAATTTATTTTTAACTTTAATAGGGTAAAAGTTTTTAATTAAAAAATAAAAATGTAATCATGTTGCCAATTTTTTTTTTAAATTAACTTTTTTTTCCTTAATCACCTTAATTGATAATTTTAAGAGTGAATTACATTTTTTATCCTTACGGTTGCCACTCAGTATCAACTGTAGTCCCTATTGGAAACTAATTACAATATTAGTCATTATGGTTGCCAATTTCTTTCAATTTTGGTCCTTTGACCAACTTTCATTAAATAAGTCCAATTGACTCAACGGCTTTTAGGTTTTTTTCATAAGTTTTTTTTTTGTCGTTTTCATGTTTGTTTTATTTAGATTTTTTTTGTCTTTTTGTTTTCATATCCTAAAAAATAAATAAAAATCTTATTATAAATATATGTTTTCTTTTCATTATATTTTAAACAAAATATAATAATTGTAATATGTAATTAATACTTATAGTAAATTTATTATCTTTTCATTATCTTTTCATTATTAATTCTTGTAAATTTAAAATTATATTATATAAAATTTATTTTATACTTGTATTTATATTTATATTTTTATATATTTTATGTATCTAAATCTTGAACCTTCTATTTATGTAATTTGTATAGTGGTCTTATTTACTGTTTATGTATTTAAATTTTGAAGCTTTCATATATGCAATTTGTATAATCATTTGTTTCTAATATAAATTGAATCTTCCATATATTTTATAAAATTATTTATATTATATATATAAATATAAATATAAATATAAATATAAATATAAATATAAACATAAACATAAAATAAATTTTATAAAAGATAAATATATAAATAACTTTTAAAATAAAAATATTAGATGCATATAAATATGTAATATAATTTATGAAATATAAAAATTATATAATTAATAAGATATTGATATAATTATATAATTTAGAGTAAATTACAGATTTGGTCCATGTGGTTTGGAAAATAAACAAAAATATGCTAAAAGATTAGTATTTAACGAAAAAGTAGGATGGGGGACCTTCAGTGTTATAAAATGAAAACCACAGGGACGTTGGATGTTAAAAAAATCTTTGAAGGATCTTATGTGTTAATATTTGTAAACCACAGTGACCAAATATGTATTTAACTCTAACTATTATTTAATTTTGAAAATAATTATGTCAACTTTTTTTAAAAGTTAATACATATTTATAAATATTAAATATTACTACAAACATTGCATTTATTTATCTTATCACGAATATAAAGAATTGGTCTCGATCGATAAAAATAATTCACTCAAATATCGATTGTTGCATTGTATAGTCTAATTTCTTAAAAAAAGTTCAAATTGTAACTTTTCAAATTATAATTTAATTAAAATAATCATTTTTAAAAAAAATTATTAGTCAAATAACTATTTTTTTCTTTAGATTTACTAAAATAAACAAAAACTCCTCGAAATACCCCACGAAATTATGGTCCTTCAAAAAAATGGCATATCCCACTAAATAACCCACGATTTCGTGGGGTTTACGTATTAAATTAATTTTTTTACAATTTGTGGGGTTGGAATGCATTGTTTTAAAATTGATTTTTAAAAAAATAATTAAAAAAAATAAATACACCCTACGAAATCTTGTGGGGTTGATGATGAATTATTTTAATTGCCATCCCATCCATCATGCATTTGCATGTACACCATCCATCCGTTTCTTATTTATTTCGATTAAATCACGAGGCTTTACATCAAATTTTGCACCCCACAAAATCGTGGACCAAAACAAATAATATATAATATCTTCAAATTTGAAAATAATGATTAATTTAAAACTTTTAATATTACATTAATCAAAGGATAAATCTCTTGTATAAATCAATACTTGAATTTTTTTCAAATAGCAAATCTAAACAAACATCGACAAAAGATAGGCCGAGTCTTATATTAAAACATAAATACAGTCGGGTGTTACTAAACCCAAAAGAGTCGCTATCTCCGAGTGCGGAACGCATCACCAAATCGCTAGATCTTTATTGTGCCACTCTCTATCTCTTAAGTCAACGCCTGACGCTAGTACCAATCCCAACAAGAACCTGATGCACATGCCGACAAATAAAAAGATTAGGCTTAACGCCTAGTGAACTCAAGAATTTATAACAATATTTATAAATGATAGAAATCGAAAGATTGTTTGATTAGATAATAATTTCTCAAATATAAAGACTTCTTTATAAAACCAACATCTTTCCCAAAATCTTCATTTTCATAATAAAGCTTTAAATCAACATACCGGAATAATGAAAGCTTTAAATATAAATACTCGTCAAACACGAACTCTACACCTTTTACTCACTCGAAACGCGGATACGTTTAAATGCTTCAAATACCAATATATGGACAAAGCTCCATTTTCTAGAATACCAAATATGGTTAAGTTTCAAAGATCTACTATTACAAAATGTGGATAGTAGATCTACTATCCACAAAATATGTCACCGAAAATAATGGATATGACTCATACTCCAGAATACCTCACCGAAAATAATGAATATCACTTACCTTTCGGTGATGGGGGAGACCCGTTTCCGTCGACAATGACGTAACACAAAGTAAACCACATTTTGAACGTTGCTAAGTAGCGTCCTAAGATGATGGTCCCGGTGTACGACCCCTCAACGAGTACCCACCGTAATACCTAAGGTCCCGGAGCCCGACCCATACGGATTCATCTCCGAAACACCCTGACCCCAGACCTACTTGAAAACTATAGATTCACACTAAGGACCGATGATAGTAGGACCTGACTCTAAATGAGTTCATTCACAGAATGCTTGTGTGAACTATAAGAGGCACCAACCTCTAAACATGGGCCCCAACAGCATATTCCAACGAGTTACATCATCATAATACCCAGGGTCGCAGAGGCATTCCCACTTGGGTCCATCTCTGTAATTCCGACTACTAAAAGCCCAAACTTCTTATGGCCTCAAACGAGGGACTCAAAAGTCTTCCAATAATCAAACAACTAACTCACGTGCCTATGGATCCAAATGCAACCCAGTCTAATTTACATGACTCCAACATGAATGGCCAATTCACTCAAAGCATGTAAAATATCATATAATTATGCCACAATTGTGTATAACCTCGAAAGCTCGATGTATATCAATTTAATTCGGATAAGTGCCCTTAAAACTCATTTTAGTCAAAAATCGAGTTAAAGCATAATAACTCAACACTTATGCGATTACTCCAAAACATTGGTCGAGACAAACCATTTTTCAAATAAATCATATTCATATTTTTCCAAAATGCCTTATAAAGCAATAACATGTAATTCCAACGGTTTATAAATTGAATACTCTAAAAATGCAAGATACCTCATAATCTTCAATTATAAAATAAAACATCTAAATAATCCATATTTATGTTTTACTTATCCAAAATATCAAGAAACTCAACTTAAGTATTTTGCAAGACTTATAAAACCATTTATGCCAAATAATACGCGCTTTATCAAAATACTCACACATTTGATAGTTAACATTTAAAACATGTTAATATTTCAAAATTGACATTATTGACATGTACACCGTTTTCACAAAGCAACTTGAACTCACCTTGCTAGATTTATGCTAAATCTAGATTTTATCCAAAAGCTTCATTTGAAGAAAAAATCCAGATCTGCAAGCATCCATCACTAGAAAGCTTGTCTAGTTCATAAAAAACCTAAATACACCAATAATAACTCCCAAAAATCAGATCCCTACAAACCTTATTCAAAAGCTCACATCACCCAAAACACCCAAAACTTAAATACATTGATGATACATCAAAAGGGATATTTTAGGAGGTTGATATGAAAGATTTTAACAAAAATAAAGATTTAGAAAGATTAGGATAAACTTACAAATAGATTTTTAGGAAACCATAGAAGTCAATAATGGTGAAGAGAGAGTGAAAAAGACGGAGATCTTGAGCTTTGACCCACAATACTTGATCTTTAACTTCCAAGCTCTTAAATATACTTCAAGAATAAGATTTTGGCTAATAAATTTGCTTGGATCGTAATTAGGGTTATACCAATGACAAACATTGATATAAAACCCAAAAACATATATATGTATATATATATATATAATATTATATAAAGCGTGTATTACAGTTAGGTTAGAATTGTAAGACTTACAACCTATCTTGCATTAGGTACAACCATATGATGCCTTCCCACCTCCTTCTCCCCTCATCGTCCCTACCCCCACCTCCCTCTCCCCCTCGTCGTTTCATACTTTCCGGTGGTGACACATGATCCCCCACTTCCCCTAATCTCAACCACTAATGGAATTGCTTTCAATGTTACTTTTCATTTTCGCTTTGCTATGGAAGGGTTCTTCAAATTTGGAATTTGAAAGAAATGCACAGGTCTGTCTTTACTTCAGATTTTGGCCTCAAAACTTCAGATTGTTTCTTCTTCACTCAATACCTTCATCTTTCTTTAATTATATACATCAATCTTTTTGGTTTTTTAGTCAATTCGTTGGGTTTTTATCTGATTAATGACTTTTTTGGTTTTGGTTTACGCTTTTCTAAGGAAGGCTGTCAAAATTTGGAAGAAACACTATCAGGTTTGGTCTCAAAAGTTCAGATTCTTTCTTATCCACTCAATAGCTTCATCTCTCTCTTCAATTTTATACATCAATTTTTGGGTTTTTTAGTCAATTCGTTTGGTTTTTATCTGATTAATGACTTTTTTTGTTTTGGTTTACAATTTGCTAAGAAAGGCTATCAAAATTTGGAAGAAACACTATCAGTTTTGGTCTCAAAAACTTCAGATTATTTCTTATTCACTCAATAGCTTCATCTCTCTTCAATTTTATACATCAATTTTTGGGTTTTTTAGTCAATTCGTTGTGGTTTTTATCTGATTAATGACTTTTTTGTTTTGGTTTACGATTTGCTAAGGAAGGCTGTCGAAATCTGGAAGAAACACTATCAGGTTTGGTCTCAAACTTCAGATTCTTTCTTATTCACTCAATAGCTTCATCTCTCACTCAATTTTCTTATTCTTTCTTGTAGTCAAAGTGTAAATGTGTTTTTCTATTCTCACTACAGTATGACACCCTCTAACAAAATTACAACGACGGCAAAAGTTCAGCCATTGGTTTCATTAAACCCTTATCAAGCAATTTGGAAAACCAAGGTTTTGTTGACAGGCAAAGGAAGTATGCGTACATACAAAAATGCGAGGGGTGAAGGCTGTGTATTCAATGTGGAGCTTACTGATGAGGATGTAAGTGTTAATTTCTCTATTTGTTGACTTTTTTGGATTCTACTAAGGATCTATTTATTAGCATCTTAATGGAACTCAGAGCTTATTCAGTCAGCTTATTATGTTGACAACTTACTTCAATTGCACTTTAGTATTGACTAAATCCCGTTACGTTCTTACTTTAAAGTTTAATATGCGTTTCCTGTTAAATAGCAGTAAGGTGTTAATTAAGCCACATCAGCCCAGTAAGCTGTTCCTTAAGACACAACAGCCACATCAGCTCAATAAGCTATTCATTAAGCCACAGCAGCCCAGTAAGTTATTCATTAAGACACAGCAGCCATAGAATATCAATAAGCTGTTCATTAACCCACAACAGCCCAGTAAGATGTTCATTAGGCTGTTGTGGCTTAATAAGCTTTTCAATCCTATAAATCTTATATTTTTAATGCATGAGTGATTCTTGAGTTCAAATTAGAAAGGAAAATAAGTTTTTTATGTATATATATATATACATATGTATGTATGTGTAATGTGAATAGATTACATAAAATGAATCATGGATTTCAAATTGATTTGAAATATGGAAGCCATAGTTGTTGGTGGACGGTCCACATTTATCAAGAAAAGATATTATAATATAAAACTTATTATGAGCATTTTAGTGTATGTATATATAAACTGCATTACATGGTTGAATGCATAACAGCATCTAGGTGTATAGCACCATATATGTATAAGTGTAGTTATAGCAGTCTCAATATGTGTTGTATATGGATAAGTACCAACAGTAAAACAACGCCAACAGAAGGGTTGTGTGCTGGGTTTAGAGACTGCACCCACAACAAGCAAACAGGCAGCCTTCAGCATAATGCCTGCCTAGTTCGAGACACTCGATTGGGTGTCGATTTACCGTAACCCACTCTATAGGCTGTTTCATGCATCTCAAAGGATTTGGCTTATATATATGAACCGGTTAATTAAATTCTTTTTGGTTATCCAGCATGCAAATTTGGTGGCACTATAGAATATAGACAAAAAATGGTTATAAAAAGCACAGTTTTATCAACATGCCTTCATCTTTTTACTAACGTTTAATATCACTCAATATGTTTAGACTAATTCCACTGTTTTAAGGAATTGTTAAGTTTTTTGCTTGATTTCGAGTGATTTTTAAATTTTTTTAATCGATTACGAGGGACTTTTTTAAGACCTGTTTCTTTTTAAAACTTGTAGATTTGAGACCTGTTTAGATGCATTTACTTGTAGATTTCAGAGCTGTTTATATGCCTTTATTATGTTGACAACTTACTTCAATTTAGCACTTTAGTATTGATTAAATCCTGTTACGTTCTTACTTCAAAGTTTAATATGTGTTTCCTGTTAAATAGCATTAAGGTGTTAATTAAGCCACATTAGCCCAGTAAGCTGTTCATTAAGACACAACAGCCACAACAGCTCAATAAGTTGTTCATTAAGCCACAACAGCCCAGTAAGTTGTTCATTAAGGCACATCAGCCACAACATATCAATGAGCTGTTCATTAACCACAACAGCCCAGTAACATGTTCATTAAGCCGTTGTGGCTTAATAAGCTTCTCAATCATATAAATCTTATATTTTTAATGCTGATTCTTGAGTGCAAATTAAATAGGAAAATAAATTTTATATGTATATATATATATACATATGTATGTATGTGTAATGTGAATAAATTACATAAAGTGAATCATGGATTTCAAATTGACCCACAGCAGCCCAGTAAGATGGAACTCACAGCTTATTCGGTCAGTTATACAATGACTGTTTGGTAGTGGCTTAAGGATACAGAAAGTGACTTATTCTATACAATTGTATCTATTAATTGCTAAAACGGTCAACTACCAAACAAATGTGTACCAAAGTCAAATCTCCAATTTTGTAGGGTACTCAAATACAAGCAACCATGTTTAACGAGGCCGCAAGAAAATTCTTTGATAAGCTTGAAATTGGGAAGGTCTATTACATATCTAAAGGAACCATAAAAGTGGCAAACAAGCAATTTAGAACCGTTGATAATGATTTTGAAATGACTTTGAACCAATATTCTGAAGTGGAGGAGGCAATTAATGAATCAATGTTTGTGCCGGAAAGAAACTTCAATTTCGTGTCGATTGATCAGTTGGGACCACATGTCAATCAAAAGGAGCTTGTAGGTAAGATGTCGAAGGTAATTTTTTTAGTTCATGTTGTGTAATTTACTTTGTGCTAAGTATGTGTTTCGATGTAACTTTGAATTACAGATGTTATTAGGGTGGTGCAACATGTTTCACCAACAACATCCATTCGAAGGAAAAGAGACCAACAAACAATTCCAAAGCGGGATATAACAATTGTCGATGAAACGTATATTATTTCCTTACTTACAGTTTTCATTGTTTGCGTTGCCTTTTATTAACTCTAATAAAGTGTAATATATTGGTGTTCTAGGAAGAAAAGTGTTGTTGTGACTCTATGGAATGATCATGCGACTTATTTTTGTAACACCCCTAAAATTGGGAATTTATTTAAACCAAATAAAATGCGGAATAACTTCAACTACATAAAACATCACCCATAAAGATGGGGAGAAGGTTAAAGTGAGTTTACAACTTCTATAGAAATGCTGAATGACAACCTAGTAATCTATAGAATTCAAAATACAGATTAAGTTCGGGTGTCACTAAAATCCTCAAAATAATCTTCTATGTAACTCCATCTATACACACGAGGGTGCACATCAAAACCGATGCCACTATCGGCATCTAGCTTCACTCATCCCATCAAGACCCACCCGCTTGATCACCTGTTATACATGTCATTTTAAGAAATAGTGTTAGGATTAAAAGCCTAGTAAGAACAAACAGTTCAAATATAGAAAAGCCATATAAACTTCGAAAGCGGTAAACAAACATTTAACCAAAAGCTTTTCTAAAACATCTCTTTTTCTTTACTTCCGCGATTTACACCTAAAAGATACGCTTTACTTCTTTTAAGGGAAACTTCTATGGGAATGACCCGCCTTCACATCGATTACTCTTCCGCACAAGTTCAACCCCAAACCGGGATCTATTACAAGTGCCATCCTCAAATACTTCTGATTATATGTGCCTATGGATCCATTTACACTAGTCTAACTTCCTAATACAATTGTTTCCAATGTATTAACTTCTCTTCACAAACCTTTGTGAAGTAGAGTAATCTTATCTGGTTGAAAGTAAGAAGTTGGTCGGGTAATAGAAAGAAAGGGAGTAATGTCTAAGCATGTCATTTGTTGGGAATATGTATATGAACCCTACAAGAGGGTAGAGGTATTGATGCTAGATCTAGCTAAAGCGTTTGGTAAATCAGTTTGAGAGTTTGTTGCAAAGCTTGCATCGTTAGCAAGTCTTATATTGAAAGTATGTGCCTTCTAATTTCGAGTACACAAATAAAGTAGTTGAAAATGGCGCTTTGAGAGGAAGAGTATTAAAGTCGAAGTTGGTAATAGAGTGGCAGGTATGCCGCGTGAACCTTGTGTTTGATATCGTGCTAATTAGAATGGTGTCCTATGAGTAGTTGCTCTTTCTATAAGGCAAATAAGCTCGAAGTTATTCTGGAGAAACTCTTGGGTAATTGTTTGACTTGATGGAAATATTGAAGGGTGTACTTTCATGATTGGTTATTTTCTGATGGGTAAACTATTTGGGTGATATAGTGTGAAGTTTTATATAAAGGCGTTGCCTTACGTATGAAAATGTGATGATAAAGTTGTGGGTGATGCATATACAATTTGGTGAAAAGAGTAGCGTTGGTGAATTGATGTTCAATACCGTGGTAGAGATGCAATATTAATCGGGTTGGATTTAATTGGGTGGTGAATTTTGAAATCTAAGCTTGGTAATGTTGTGATTTATTGCAAAGTGCTCCAGTAAAAGAAAATGGTAAATAATCAGTGTGTGATTATGAGGGGTATCAGGAGTCTGTAAATTTAATCAAATTTCCCAACGGAAGTGTGGCAATCGATTGTATTCAGGTTGTTGTTTGGGATATTGTTCCAAAAAGGAACAAAGGAATTATATAAAGAACAAACAGATTAGTTTTGTCTTGGGTCGTTGGAAATCTCATAAAAGGTGAGTGGCAGGGTGAAAATTTGAGTAGTTTAGTTGGTGACTGGATACTCTCAGGAGTCGCTTGAATGAATTCCGGGACAGAATTCTTTTAAGGAGGAGAGGTTGTAATAACCCAAATTCTAATTAATCTAATTATGGGTTTAGAAGATTAATTCTTGGGCTTGGGGTATTTTGGGGCTTAAAGCCCGTGGTATATAAGAAGTGAAATAGGGTTTTTGTCTCAAAAACCTCCACATTTTTGTATTTCAGCAAAGTATAATGTGTGTTGCTTGAGAAAAAATTTAGAAGGGTTTTAACATTCTTGGAGGAGAAGGCACGAGCTTTGGAATGAAGCATTGGAGTTTTATTGGATCATCATCTCTAAGATATATCTTATACTCACTATAGCTTGTGTTATCCTTTAATGGAGTTTTGTTGTTGAATTTTGAAAGTGGGTATTCTTAATGTGGAAGAGATGGACAAATTAGTTGGGAATGGATGTTAAAATATTTTAGATGAATCCAATAAATGGATATCATCTAGATAATATTCAATCTTATTGAGTTTTCATGACATTCTTTGGTTTGTTCCAAAAGTTCATCTTGTGAATTAGATTTTTGAAATGGAAATGATGAAATTAATCTAGTTGGATTGGGTTTTATTATTGGGATTATTTATGGATGAACCCTCAAGTATTTGGGTTGTTTTTGGGTGATTTTAGAGGCTTAAAATCTTGTTTTTGGCTTTGGAAAAGAGTTTTGGGGAGATTTTGCTTTGCTGAGTAAAAAGGAGATCAAATTAAAACTGTTTCGCATGTATGATTCTGAAGGAAATGAAACTGCATTAGCTCCCATTTGGATCGTGTTTAAACTCTTCCTTTAAAAGTGAAGGAAGATCAATGAATTGTGACCGAGTGACATTTGACCATATAACGACAAACCCAGCTTTGGGTGAGGACAAGGTATTCTATGCTTTTAAAATATTGCTTGCGATTTACCATTATGCATGAACTACAAAGAGATTAATACATTTGTGTAGCGGCATGCCTTCTTTAACACACACGCTTGTATGACGTTCGTTAATCCTGATCGGACTATGACATATTGGGCTTTCAACACATGTAACAAGAAAGTTAGTGAGTCTACTATTGGAAGCAGTTATTGGTGGACCGGTGTCAAAGTAATGAAGAAACGTGCAAACTGAGGTTTTTTTATCACTTCGCTTCTAAACTACACCCGACATTAGTTGATTAAACATTGTTACATATTACATCAATTATTTGTTATCATTTTTAGATATTCACTATCTGCAAAATTTACGGATGTGAGCGGTGAAGCTTGGTTTTCTATATTTAATGAAGAGGCCGAGACTTTACTTGGTTGTTCACCCAATGAGCTTGCTAAAATGAAAGAAGAGGTACCTGTCCTTATTAGGTAAACATTGGATTATCCTCTTAAACTACTACTTACTTCAAATTGTATTTCTCCGAAATGATATTGTAGGAAGAAGGAACCAAATTCCAGTTACAATTGAAAAAAGCTAATTGGATGCCATTCCTCTTTCGTGTTGATGTTCTACAAACGAAGTACAACAGCGTGAAACAACAACAGATAAATGTCATAGGCATTACCCTTGTCGATTTTGAAGCCGAAGCAAGATTTCTTTTACAAGATATATCTTTGATGAGAAGCTAAAAATTTCTTAGTTGTTTGGATTATCCTTGCCAAACATTGTGAAACTAAGATGCTTTGATGCACCATGCTTGTTTTATTATTGTTGTTTTCAATCGAATTTTTGTTTTGTTTCATGAACTTTTGGTTCTTTTTATTGTATGTAAAGAACGTTTTCATTATGCGATGAATGCACGCTCCCTATCGGGTTGCTCTTATAGGTGAACTTGGGCCACTGCTCCCATTTAATGGAACACACACCTTATACGTTCAATTATACAATGATTGTTTGGTTGTGGCTTAATGATATAGAAAGTGACTTATTCTATACAATTGCTTGATAAGGGTTTAAGAAAAGTTTATTGATCTGTTGTGGCTTAATGAACATCTTACTGCGTTGTTGTGGCATAATGAACATCTTATTGTTCTGTTGTGGCTGTTATGTCTTGATGAACAGCTTACTGGGCTGTTGTGGCTTAATGCACAGATTTTTAACTGCTGTTTGAACTGGTGTGGCTGCTGTGGCTTAATGAACAGCTTATTGATATGATATGGCTACTGTTTCTTAATGAACATCTTACTGGCTGCTATGGCTTAATGAACATATTTTTAACTGTTGTTTCCACTAGTGTGGATGTTGTCGCTTAATGAACAGATTTTTACCTGTTGTTTGAACGGGTGTGGCTGCTGTGGCTTAATGAACAGCTTACTGGTCTGCTGTGGCTTATTGATCAGCTTAATGAACTTTTATGGCTTCGGTGAAATGAGGAACAACTGCGGTGGTTTTGCTGTTGTGTTACATAAATGAGGGACAACTGCGCCGGTGTTAAGTTGCTGTTGTGTTGCATCATCGGGAAAAAAAACATATCAATTTCTTTTCTCAAGAAAATAAAAAAAATATTCATTATCGACTAATAAATTGATACCACTATGCATGTTTTTCCAGAAGAAAACAAACAATAGGCATTACTATTCTCTAAACATACATTTTCTAACAATTTTAAAAGAAAAATTATCTAATCACACTTTCATTCAAATTTTGCTAGAAACTCAGTTTCGATAGGTATCAAATACAAAACATTTAATCTATCTTAAGACACATTCAATTGTTAATAAGATTTCAAGAGTTATAAAAAATGAGTAATGAAAATATAAACTAATCAACAATGATCAAGAAAACTTTTAAAGTTTATTAAATAATCAAATAAAGTTAGTACAAGAAAATCATTGAAAACTAAATAATAAGATTATATATTACTTACAGACCGAATTTACCATGAAAGTGGAAGAACCCAAGTATAGATGTTTACAAATTTATGGTTACAAACTACAAGGGTGGTGTCTCAATGGTTTGAGCTTGGGCTCAAAATGTCAACAGTACTAGGAGGTCCTAACTTAAAATCCAGGGAATGGTAAAAAAAATCCCCTTGTGGCCATGGAGGTTCAAATGCGGTGAGTCTGGACTACCCGCGAAGCAGGTAGTCGCCCTGAGATTAGTCAGCTCGAAAAACGGGTTGGATATCCAGTCTGATAAAAAAAATATGGTTGCAACAGCAAAATAATACCAAATAAATAAATTGGAAATTTGACCTTCTAATGGATAATTTAGAGAATGAAATATTATATAAATATAAAATTTTAATCTATTTATAACGTTTTAACAAGAGATTTTTTATCAATAATAAAGAAAATGAAATAAAGAAGACATGATTTAAAAACCTTTAAGAATCAAAGTAAAGATAAACAAGTCAAATTTGATATTTTAGTATCAATCCATAAATAAACAACAAAAAAATAAAGAATCATCAAAAAGTTTATATAATTAAATATTTTAAAAATCAGAAAATCATTATACAAGTAAGTTATCCTTTGAATTTATAACTAATACACATTAAAGAAGAAGTCACATAATTTTTTGGGTTTAATTTTTTATACATATTCAGTTCTTTCGAATCAATGAGATCCGATGTACTAAAATTTATACACCGTTTTATTCAATAAATGTACTAAAATAATATAATCAATGAATAAAGCTTAAAAACATCAAATTTGTTAAGTTAAATATTAATTTTATTTGGAATATAAATTTAATTTAGATCATTTTTTTCTAAAATTTAAAAGGTTAATGCAATTCAAGTCCTCCTTTTTATTTGTATTGTGATTTTTTTTTCTTGTATTTCCGTCAATACAATTTAAAAGAAATCTTGAAGAAATCCCACATAAATTAAGGTAAATTTTGCTAAAATTTTCAATTTTGTATCTACTTTGTGTGATCTACTGTTTTTAGCAAACGTAGTGATGAATGGTGTTTAATTGGATTAATACAATTACTCACTTTGGAGGATTATATATTCCGGGTCTCTATTTTTTATGTTTCCAATTAAATTTTGTGTTACAGAGAATTTTGAATTCATTTTGTTGAATTTATAGACTAACTTGTGGTTTGAAGTTGTCCATATTTCAGCAGATTACTCAATCAAAGTTTAATATGTGTTTCCTGTTAAACAACAATAAGCTATTCATTAAGCCACAACAACCGAATAAGATGTTCATTAAGACACAACAGTCACAACAGATCAATAAGTTGTTTATTAAGCCACAACAGATCAGTAAGATGTTCATTAAGCCAAAACAGATCAATAAGTTGTTCATTAAGCCACATCAGCCACAACATTTCAATAATCTATTCATTAAGCCACAACAGTACAATAAGCTTTTCAACAACCACTACTTTTTTAATTGGAAGAGACAAATTTCAATAGGCTTTTTTTAATTGGGAGCTTCTCACTTAGATATGTGGATAAGAAAAAACATGTAGCAGATGGACACCATGGAACTTAAAGCTTATTCAGTCATCCTATACAATGACTGTTTTGGTTTTGTGGCACCAATGGAACTAAGGACCTGTTTATTAGCAGCTTAATAGAACTCAGAGTTTATTCAGTCAGCTATACAATGATTGTTTGGTAGTGGCTTAATGATATAGAAAATCACTTATTCTATACAATTGTATCTTTTAATTGTTCACTTGCTGGTGTTTTATATAATGATCAAACCAATTTTTTTCAAAACTTGTGAATCAATAGGTTCATCCTAATATACTTTATGGCACCAATGGGACTAAAGACCTGTTTATTAGCAGCTTAATGGTTATCAAAGCATATTCAGTCGGCCATACAATGACTATTTGGTTTTATGGCACCAATGGGACTAAGGATCTGTTTATTAGCAACTTAATGTTTGAACCCAAGCAAGATGGGAGAACTACCCCAAAAAAGACCCCATATTCACTGGTTGCACAAACAAAACTGAAGTCCAGAAGGTAAAAGAAGTGTAACACATTGAAAAATGTGTTGTTTACCTTAAATGAACTTGATGGTGATGTTTATAGAAATATATATATATATATACATATATACTTTTTGTTTTATATATATAATACATTATGCGTACTTGGTTTTTGATCAACTTATTGGATGAAAAAACATAAAGCAGATTGTAAGTGAAAGATTATTATCTTCAACCCATTAAAGAGTCGGTTTAAATAACTCAACATGGTAAATACAAAAAGAGAAGGCACACATACAAAGCTCAATCTTGTGCAACCCAACATGATATAGAGAGATATCGGGAACTTAAAGATTGTCTTCAGTTAACACAACCAACATTAACCAATACAAACCATTTAATCAGTAAACGAGTTTATACAAAAATAATAATGTTGGTCATAACTACACACAAGATTTATCTACATAGTTACTAAATATTGGTGCAATGACTTTCACAAGTTCATTTGCCCCTTAGAAAAAAAATGATGATGTCAAACTCATCCATATATGTATAAAAAATCACCCTAGGATTCTCATCTCGGCATGACACTCATATTAAAGGCGAGTTTATGGGTAATAACTTTATAAAGTAGCTTTTGTTTTTACTTTTGCAAATTTTAATACAACTACATTTACTTAGTTTAATTCATATAAATGGCACAAAATAATTTAAATTTTACCCAAATATTAGGATCACACAAATATGATGCATATACACCTTCGCTTGTGCTCGTAGGACCAAAGAGGGAAATTGAATCTAAAACAAGGATTATAAGATTTATTAATCTAACATATTTATTTCTATTGTGGCATAACTGTCCAAAGGGGTTACTAACATAGAACATTGTCATAGAAAATGAATTCAAATTGCACTGCTGAAATTTTTTCATCACTCTAACCATTTCACACTTGGTGCAATTTGACGCAGTCCGAGTAGATTTTGTCTGGAGAGACAACAAAGAAGAAAGATTATTTCTTATTTTAATTGATCAAAACGTAAGTTTAACTATTAGTATATTATTACTTCTTATTTTAATTGAATCGTAAAAAACGTTATTTTAGCTTTATTTGATAAATATTATTTGTATTACATAGAGATGCAAAATGTTAGCAATTGTGCCACGATGTTTAATGCAAGTATACACAACAATAAATTTGGTGGGGCATGTGTTTCGGTTGGATCACTTCCAGTTTGATGGTATGTGTTGGGACTACCCGAGGTATGAGAGATACACTTGCGATCGTGAAGAATGGATGCTTTATATAAGCAGGGGAACAAAGTTTATCCCATTGATGAACGATATTGCAAATGGGTTTCTGTTGTTCCCATTGGTCCCTACGATTAGGTTCCTTGCAAGGGATAGGACCGTACGAAGAATGTTAATTGGTAAATTAAAATAGTCTATTACATCTATATTTTTATTTTATTTTTTATTTTAGTAATGAAAATAACAGTTTATGAAAAATAAACTTTTTTGTAGATGTTGTGGGAAAAATAATTGAGGGACGTCGGAGCATTGGCATGTTTGAGCTCGTGCTCCAAGATGCGACGTAAGAATGTTTATGTATTAGAATTTACACACTAACAAATTACAAAAAAGATTCATAACATTTAAACTATCAACATGACGTATGGAATCAAGTTGGTATTTTATGACACTCCCCGTTCAAGTGTTGTTAGGATGTATCGTGCAATACAACAAGAATCGGTAATTCACGTGTCTCGGGTTAAACTCATTCACACAGCCGAAGGTATGTTGCCTGATAAAAAAATAATTAATGTTTTTATACAATTACAATGTTATCAAGTAAATAATTACAAGGAGGTGGTACCTCTTGATTTGAGTCCTAATTTAATGTATATTACATTTAATTTCAGGTAATTATTTGCGTTCTACGAACATAACGAAGATTGTGTTTCAACCACGTATACCGGAAGCGGAGGCTCTTATGCGTATATAAAATTACCCGACCATTTTACTTTATGAACGCTATTATGCCTTTTTTGTGTATGGACTTTGGTTTACTTTCTAAATGTCGTCAATATGTATTTCTGTTTACATATTTCTTAAACTTTGATAATATCTATGTTTTAGTTTTACAATTTCTTTTTCATCTTTTGAACAATTGAAGAATGATTGTTTCAACTTTTAGTAATTTCCAACAACCAGCATATATGGATCCGTTAATGGTGTATGTTGATAACCTTGCTTACACTTGAGTGACATGAATGTAATTTTTTGGCTTCCAAATTAAATTAATGAAAACATCTTGACCAACAACAACTTACATGTGTTAATCAATAATATATTATTACCAATAAATTTTGTTGACAACAAAGTAAAAAAAATGCATATATTGCTAAACCAACATCAATATGATTAAAATATTTGTCACATATGTCAAAGTTTTATCATACGATTGGTTTTATTTTATTTTTTTTAAGTGCAAACATTGACAAATCCCAAGTTAATGCACCAAAAAGTATAAGTATGTGTAATATGTACAAATAACAACAAAACATTTGTCACTGTTCCGGTGATATATTCACGAGTGGCAGACCCAAAATTGTACACAAACAATTTATAGTATTATAGATACCGCTTTCAAGAACAACCGCAATGTACACATAAATCATATTGAAGTCAACATTCAAAAAGAACATCAATACAAAGCAAATACAATTACCAAAACAATTCAACAGTAGAAATATAATAAATATATTGAGCCATTGAATACATATCTAACCCAAACTAACATTGAGCTTATTGGATATCGTAAGCAAAATACTTATAATAATCAACAACTAATAAATTCAGTAAAGTAACCCATAGGTTCACAACTCCAAAAAAGATACCCAATGGGTGGAAAAATATAGGTTCATTTCAATATAAAGCCGTATAAATAATTATAAATACATATTTTCCCTTTATATGTATCCTTATACATATAAATGTAGATGAGCAACATAAAACAGTCATGTTATCCATAACATCTATGTACATATAATAAAAAGTACTCATAATTACTTTTATAAATTATTGGTGCAGAACAAAACACTTGCAATAGACAACGTCATGCACGACAAAAACAAACAAATTGCAAATGATGATGTCTCTGAGGTTGAGGTAGATATACGAAAAGGTATGTGTAATATATATAGGGAATAACAAATCAATTTTCAATTATTTATGATCAAATGGCTAATAACATGTATTTCATTATAGTTATGTTTTTTCCTAGAACAACGAAAAGCATACCAGAGATATATTATGCAGGACAAAAGGAGAAGAAAATGAGAAAAATTGTCGATGGCGAAGGTATTCTACGCCACTTATGACAGATATGATGTACCGCCAACTCAGATGAATGTGGCATCGTTAGAAATGGTACCATTAGGTATGTTGTTATGTCAAATAATAAATAACTCATCATATTATCCCAACAATAGTGAAACGAGGGGAATGGCCATACATGCAGATAATATGACAAACATGCATGACGACAATATGACATCATCCCAAACACAAATGCTTGAAGATTTGGATATCGAGGGAACCCCTGCCACGACAATGTCTTATGTTGAACGAAGGAAGATTAATAACATAAACTATTATCAGCGGCGTAAGGAACAAAACAATATGACAACACGTGTTAGTACACTGGGAAGATCTCATCAATTGCCAACTACAGTTGAAACCATAGAAATGCAGAATGTTATGGGTAGAGAAAGAAAAACATAATTATATTCAGGGTTGATACATAAAAACTTCAATGGTAAAAACAATGCATAGATCTGATTTGTGATTATTTTCTAAATTGTCTTTATTATTAATTTGACATTTAAATGTCTTAGATGTAGGAACATCTATGGAGGTCGGTGTAGCACCATCAATCATAGATGACATCCTCAACGAGGATCCCTACGATTTTATTTACGATGATATTCCTACGAAAGATTGCATCTTGAATGAAGAGGATGCATGTGTTTATTGTGGAGCAAAAAACGGTTAAGTTCTGAATTCGAATTCTTTTGTTGCATGAAAGGGAAGATCAAGTTGGCTTACTCACCCATTCCTGAAGACTTATACCATCTCTTCACTGCGCAATCTGAATTAGGCAAAATGTTCAGACACAACATACGTGCGTACAACACGAACTTTTCGTTCACGTCAATGGGCGTAACATTGGATACATCAATGACCAATATGACATCTGGAGTATACACTTTTTGTGCACATGGAACAATATATCATACAGTTGATCAGTTAGTTCCAAGGGATGGACAACCTAGGTACTTACAGTTGTATTTTTACATTGATCAATTTGGGTTTTCACATAGACTCCAATGGCTAAATCTTGATAGAGATGTCGTTGAAATTTTGACTCGCACTCTTGCGACAAATCCATATGCAACAACATTTTGAAGCCTTGCTAAGCTTGGACCGCTCGACAATTATAGAGTCACTTTGAATGCATCGATTGAACTAGATCAGAGAGTTTACAACCGTCCGACAGCATCTGAGGTTTGACTAAGATTAAATGTATCTTATAAATAATATACATACACACACACATATATATATATATATATATATTATACATCATATTCCATTCTACTATTATGTAGGTTGCTGGTATTTGGGTTGAGGGAAATAACAACATCATTGCATACAAGAGAAGTATTATAGTGTATGGGAGGTCTGACCATTGTCAAACGATCCAGTCGTATCATGCTTGTTAAGACCCATTATCTTATCCTTTGTTCTTTCCCAACGGTGAGCCTGGATGGCATTCAGGCATACTAAGACGTGGAGTACTCAACACTGAAATTACCAATGATGGTGAAAACATTGACGAATATTTAGAAGGTATATGACCTTAACAATTTTAGGACGTATCACGTATTTAATTTAGATTCATATATTATTATTGTATAATTCTTTTCAAAATCAATATTAAACATCGACTGGCAAACGAAGGGTAGTAGGAATACTGTAAATATGCTATTATTGTTACAAATTCCAAATCCAACTGAAATTAGAATGTCCTATTACTAGGTGGCAGACTGTTGCAACAATTTGTTGTAGACTTTATATCAAGATTGAGACTTCACGGTTACATTTTATCGAACATAACCAAACCAAAATAAGAGCGGATTTATATAAAGGTACTGTGGATTGTGTCAATGCCGGTGAGGTTCGACCAGAAAGAATTGGACAACGAGTTGTCTTGCCTGCAAGTTTCATTGGAGGCCCACGTGATATGTGACGACGGTTTCTAGATGCCATGACTTTGGTTCAAGATGACGGAAAGCCAGATATTTTTCTAACAATAACGTGCAACCCAAAGTGGCAAGAAATCCTTTCTGAGCTATTTCCTGGTCAGAGTGCACAAGATCGGCCAGACCTTGTTTCCATAGTGTTTCGGGAAAAGTTAGAAGATCTCAAGGATCAATTATTCAAGAAACACATCCTCGGCTTGGTAAGATCGTATGTTTATGCCGTGGAGTTTCAAAAACGTGGTTTGCCACATGCATATTTCTTATGGTTATGGCACCAGACTAAAAGATAACCAACCCAAATCATTATGACAAAATCCTACGCGCTGAAATTCCAAACCCGAGAAAACATCTTCGGATGCACCAGTTGGTTGTCAAACATATGATGCACGGTCCTTGCGGTCATTTACGACCATCCAGTCCTTGTATGTAAGGTGAACCCAGAAAATGTTGGTTCAGATGTCCTATGAAATTCACGGACAATGCGACACACTCAGAGGAGTCATACCCAATGTATCACAGGAGAAATAATGGAATTCAAGTAGATGTAAGAGGCAACACGCTTGACAATCGATGGGTGGTCCCCTATAACCCAAAACTCCTAATGATGTTCAACTGTCACATCAATGTTGAGGCTTGCTCAAGTATAGTATCTGTGAAATATGTCTTCAAATATATATACAAGGGTCATGACAAACAGGTCGTGATGTCGACCCAGACGAAGGACATAGTGTAATTAACAAGATAAGGAGATTTCAAAATGCACGTTATGTATCCCCTCCTGAAGCAATATGGCGAATTTTTGCCTTCACTCTCTCTGAAATCAACCCTCATGTAATGGCTTTGCAAATCCATCTTCCGAATAACCAGTTGGTTAGGTTCAGGGACAATGATAATTTGACAAATATTGTATGTTGGAAGAGGAACATGAACACAATGTTGACTGCATTTATTGAAAAAAATAGACTTGACAGTTCTGCAAGAAGTTATTTGTACAAAGATTTCCCAGAACACTACAAGTGGGATGCGATTACACGTTCAATGGAATTTTCGACAAAAAGGAACAATGAGAGTGGTACTACTTTCGACAAAAAGGAACAATGGAATTTTCGACAAAAAGGGAAGTTGGTTTATGCTAATCCTGCTGAAGGAGAACGGTACTACTTACATCTACTTTTATCTCATGTTAGGGGATCTACATGTTTCAAAGATATCTACATGGTCAATGGAGTTTTGCATCCTACATTTCGAAAAGCAACTTTAGAGAGAGGTCTAATCGAAAATAGTGATAATCCATCCCAATGTCTTGTAGAGGCCTCTGTATTTCAGTTCCCTAGCGCTCTTAGAAGGTTATTTGCAACGATATTGATTTATTGTGAGCTAGGAGATGTTCACAAGTTATGGGATGATCACTACAATCACTTTCCGAGGATTACATGCGATGATCTAATAATGTTCAACGAGTCCAGGATATGGTCCTCAAGGACATCATGGTCTATCTAGAATCGATGGGAAAAAATTTGAATGATTTTGATCTTCCGAGGATACAAGATGGAGGCTTCCGTGAGGTGCAAGAAGAGTTCAACATAGTTGTGCAAGACGAACATTTACTTGCACATGACTCCCTAAATTTAAACCAAAAATCAGCTTTCGATGAGATTATGAGGCATGTTGAAAATGAATGTACAGTTGTGTTCTTCATAGATGGTCCAGGTGGAACAGGAAAAACGTTTATGTACAAAGCTTTACTTGCTGAGGTTCGTTCTCGTGGTCTTGTTGCACTCGTGAATGCTTCATCAGGCGTTGCAACTAATAACATGCCAGGGGGGAGAACTGCACACTCTCGATTCAAGATTCCTCTTAATCTGGATAATAACTCAGTATGTAACATAGAAAAACAAAGTGGAACTGCTGAACTTTTAACACCCCTAAAAATGGGAGTTAATTTAAATCGAATAAAATGCGGAATAAGACCTTAATTAAATAAGCATCACCCATAAAGATAGGGAGAAGTATGAGAGTTTACAACATCGAAGGGATACTAGATGACAACCTACTAATCTATACGGTTACAAAATACAGATTAAGTTCGAGTGTCTCTAAATCCTCAAAATATACTTCCAAGTAACTTCGTCTATACACACGAAGGTGTACTTCAAAAAGGATGCCTCTACCGGCACCTAGCTTCACTCAACCCTTCAAGCCCCACTAGGACGAGCACCTGTTATACATGTCATTTTAAGAAAAAGTATTAGGCTTAAAGCCTAGTGAGAACAAACAGTTCAAATATGGAAAACTAGTAAATCTTCGAAAACGGTAAATAAACATTTAACCGAAAAGCCTTTCCAAAAATCCTTTTCCTTTTCTTCCGTGATTTACACCTAAAAGATACACTCTTCTTCTTTTTGAGGGAAACATACGGGAGCGACCCGCCATCGCACCAACATCAACCCCGAACCGGGATCTTTAGTCAGTGAAGGTAAGCACGATCAGATATCAATCTTCGGCTATTCTAGTGATAAGTTCAAACCCAAACAAGGATGTATTACTTTCACTCTTCTGAACAAGTTCAACCCCAAGCTGGGATTTATCACTTGCTCACTTCCTCAAATACTTCTGACTGTTGTGCCTATGGATCCATCTACACAAGTCTTACTTCTTAATACATCCATTTCCGATGTACTATCCATTTTTCAATGGAAAAATCATTGTATGATACGTTTCCTTGCTTCAAAACCTTCCTTCCAAAATTAGGTCAAAATAGCATCTAGTTTCATACATCATATTTCTTGACAATAACTCATAAGAGTGTTTTAAAAAAAACATTCCTTGTACTTATTTCATCATTTCAAAGATAAACCCTAGATGACACATTTTGACCAAAATATTCCAAGTATAGAAATACTTGTTTAAATATCATATAAAGGTAAAATACATCATTTTGACATGTATAAAGTTTTAGAAAGGTAAGAATGAACTCACAATACGAGGGTTTGAGGAAAACCCTAGAAACTTCAATCACCACTTGAACCCTAGAGAAAAGGAAGAAGAACACCTAAGGTTTGAACCCTAGATCTTGATGCTTTAATCTTGAGCTTCAAAGATGAACTTGTTTTCTTGAGAGAGAGTAATAAATGCTTCTGAAATCGCCTCTTAGGGTTTCACTTCCGGAGTAAATGCTGAGAGGAATGAATATGATATTTGTAATAAATGATATTTCAGCTAACACCTTCTTTTTATACTTCAGACCCCAACTGCGACCACGAATTGCGACGCGGGCACTTGTCCAGGTCGCATTGACTTGGTCGCACCTTCTCAAACCAACCCACGGTACACAAACTGCGACCTGGGACTGCGATGGTGCCATGGCAAGGTCGCACTTTCCATGGTCGCACTCTTCAAATCCGACTTAAGGTACATCAACCGCGACTTGGACCTGCGACGAAGGCTTGGCTAGATCGCAGTGTCTAGGTCGCACTTCCCCACTTCGACTTACGGTACACTTCTTGCGATGATGGTACTGCGACCATGGCCCTGGCCAGGTCGCACCTTGAGGTCGCACTTCTCATCTGGTGGTTCCAACCAAACTTAACATTCACCCTAAATAAATACCATACTAGTATTCATCAAAAGAGGGTCGTGAGACACGAAATTCAGGATGTTACAATCCTCCCAACCTTGGAATTGATTTCGTCCTCGAAATCTCAACCTAAACAAACAAACTCGGGTATCTATTCTTCATATCCTCTTCTGCTTCCCACGTCACATTCGATCCCCTATGATGCTTCCATTGAACTTTAACCATGACGATTTCTTTATGGCGTAACTTCTTAGACTTTCTTTCTAATATTGCTTCCGGTTCTTCCACACATCGGTTTTTGTTATCAACCCTAATCTCTGCGAGAGGAATCACACTTTCTTCTTCCGCCAAACACTTCCTTAAATAGCAAATATGGAACGTGTTGTGAATTCCAGCCATCTCGGGTGGCAACTCCAACCTATAGGCTTGGCGTCCCACTCGATCAAGAATTTTGAATGGTCCAAGGAAAGGTGGACTAAGCTTTCCGTGTTTTCCGAACCGAATGATACCCTTCCAATGAGATACTTTGAGCATAACACGCTCACCCACTTGGAACTTCATGGGTCTTCTCTTCTTGTCGGCATAACTCTTTTGACGATCTTGAGCCGCCTTTAATCGTTCTCGAATGATCTTCACCTTGTTTGCCGTCTCTTGCACAATCTTGGGCCCGAAGAATTGTTTCTCGCCCGCTTCTAACCAACAAACCGATGTCCTACATTTATGTCCATAAAGTGCCTCGAAAGGTGTCATTCCAATACTAGAATGGTAACTTTTGTTGTAGGCAAACTCTACCAGTGGTAGGTGCGTATCCCAATTTCCACTGAAATCAATAACACATGACCTAAGCATGTCTTCAAGAGTCTGAATGGTTCTTTTGCTTTGGCCGTCTTTTTGAGGGTGGAAGGCCGCACTTAAGTTTATCTTGGTGCCTAACCCCATTTGTAAACCATTCTAAAAGTGAGAGGTGAATTGGCTATCACGATCCGACACGATAGTCAAAGGTACGCCATGCCTTGCAACAATCTCGTCCACATACAACTTAGCCAGTTTGTCAACTGGGCCGGCTTCTCGCATTGCCAAAAAGTGAGCACTTTTCGTTAGTCTATCCACCACTACCCATATGGTGTCGCGACCCTTCAAGGTCTTTGGTAGTTTTATCACAAAGTCCATAGTAAGGTGCTCCCATTTCCATTCCGGAATTTCCAATAATTGAAGACTCCCATATGGTCGTTGATGCTCCGCCTTGACTTGCAAACACGTCACACACCTCTCTACACATCTAGCCACATTTATCTTCATGACGAGCCACCAATAAGTTAACTTAGATCTCTATACATCTTGGTACTACCCGGATGTATGGAGTACTTAGACTTATGAGCATCTTCCAATAGTAGTTCTTGGTTGCCTCCAATCTTGGGCACCCAAACACGTCCTCGGAATAGTTTCAAACTATGACTATCCTCCGTTAACAACAAATGTTGTTTCACCATGACTTCATCCTTTAAATGTTCCTCAAGTAGTGCTTCTACTTGAGAAATCTTGATTCGGTCGATCAAACTTGACACTAGGTCGATTCTTGTGAGCACGACCCGTGTCCCGCTACCGTACTCCGTCCTGCTTAAAGCATCCGCCACTACATTCGCTTTACCCGGATGGTATAGTAATTCACAATCATAATCGTTTAGCAACTCTAATCAACATCGCTGCCGCATGTTTAGCTCCTTTTGATCGAAAATATGCTTCATACTCTTGTGGTCGGTGTAGAGTGTAGACTTAGTTCCATAAAGGTAATGTCGCCACAATTTCAATGCAAATATCACCGCTGCTAGTTCTAAATCATGGGTTGGGTAATTCTTTTCATGCTCCTTGAGTTGCCTTGATGCATAAGCAATTACCTTGCCCCTTTGCATTAATGCACATCCTAATCCTATCGTTAAAGCATTGCTGTAAACCACAAAATCTTCAGATCCTTCCGGTAAAGAGAGAATCGGTGCTTCACACAATTTCTTTTGAAGGGTCCGGAAAGCCTCTTCTTGCTTGTTGGTCCAAATGAACTTCACGTTCTTCCTTGTCAATGCCGTAAGAGAAGATGCAACCTTTGAGAAGTCTTGAATAAATCTTCGATAGTAACCCGCCAATACTAAGAAACTTCGGATCTCGGACGGACTCCCAGGTGGTTCCCAATTCATCATTGCTTCTATTTTGGATGGGTTCACCTTCACTCCGTCTTGAGTGACAACATGCCCCAAAAACTGAACTTCTTTTAACCAAAAGTCGCACTTAGAGAATTTGGCTTAAAGCTTTTCCTTCCTT
The DNA here is from genome assembly GCA_036898165.1 of Silybum marianum. Taxonomy (NCBI): domain Eukaryota; kingdom Viridiplantae; phylum Streptophyta; class Magnoliopsida; order Asterales; family Asteraceae; genus Silybum; species Silybum marianum. Next base: position 43,479,742 of record CM072529.1, on the reverse strand, counting down.
AACACTTCGAGAACCTCCCGAAGGTGTTGCTCATGGTCTAACTCATTCTTAGAGTAAACAAGAATATCATCAATAAATACTATTACCGATTGGTCTAGAAAAGATCGACACACACGATTCATCAAATCCATAAACACCATCGGCGCGTTCGTCAATCATATATATATATATATATAATATTTGATATAGGTGGCTTGAAATTGGGTTAGAAAAACTCAACCCAACCCAAACTCCCAACCCGTCGCTAATATTTATTATTTCGATAAGATTATATATATATATATGTATATAATATTTGCAACATGATAATTTACAACCCAAAAATATGTGTACATTTTATTCCAATTTACATCCCAAAAAATAAATACATATATTATTAGTTCAATTTAGAGACCAAAGCCAAAACTGAATCCAAGTACGCGAGAATGTGTTCTTCGATAAATGTAAATTTATGATTGTAGATTAGGGTTTAACAATTGAGCTTTAAGTAATTTTGGTTTTTAAGTTATGGCTTCTATCAACATTTACAAATGAACACGATACATCCATATAAATTTGAAGTCAATTGGTCGGATCAATGGATATGCAAATATGAAATAATTTATATGAATATAACTTCAATCAATGTGACAATGTCATATAAATTTAGACACGTAGCATCAGAAATCAATGTCAATATATTAAAAAAATATTTAATGGCATCACAATATAATAAAATCACACGTATATACAGACATACATATAAAGATTTTAGCAATAACTAAATGGTTTCATTATATTTTTTGCTAGGATTCTTTTTAACTTTCTTTTTGAAAAATGTGAAGACATCCGACAAACAAAATCATAGAAACCCTCTAACGAAATCTTTGTATATTTTTAGTAGTGTTTATCGTTATTCATTCTTCAATTTTATGTATACTACCAAACTGTTAACCCGCTCAACCCGCCATAAACCGCAAGGGTTGGGTTGGGTTGAGACTTTCCAAACCGCCATAATTGGATTGGGTTGCAAAAATGTTAAAAACCGCCTAACCAACCCGCGTACACCCTGTAAGGGTCGGTCGCATTTACGAGATCGTATTACAAAGTGATTTATGGTCCCAAAATATTGATAACAATAAATCACGGTGCAAACTGACCCGATACAACAAATGCGGATTATCGAGATCTAAATATTGTATATTACGGTCTTAATAATTCATACCGATCCACAAACGTAAATTAGCAGTTAAACGAATTTACGATCAAAATAAACGAAGGCAGCAGATAAAATGAGACAGCGAGATTTTAACGTGGTTCCACTATCAGTGTGATAGTGTACATCCACAGGGAGAGAGATATCAATATATTACCAACCGGGAGAAATTACGTGTTTACAATGATCCTTGGATCAACGAATCAGCTACCCAAATCTTCTTTGATCAAAGTTTCCTAAGTTGGAAACTAAACTAAATATATATAATATATATATATATATATATATCAGACGGAAGGAAGAAAGCAAGGAGGAATAGAAGTTCTTGGTGGTACACTTTGCCTTATGCATGGATTCCATATTTATAGTAGTGAATTACTTTGGCTCCAAGTTTAACAAATCCACACATGTGTATTAGTTGGCAATGGTGTGTACTCTTGGTTAAGAGTGGTGTGCAAGGGTGGTGAAAGTAGCTACTAGGCATGGTTGGCAAACAAGTTGATTGGTAAATAATATGTGGCTCATATTATTTTCAATCTCATGCATTAGTCACTTATACCTTGTGGATGGTGAGTTGTACAGCATCCCAAAAAAAAACTTACCCAAAAATAAGTTTTTCAACACTCCACCATGATGTGAAAATCATCCGACAAAACCAAACATAAACGAATCCAACGAAACACGAACGATAGCTGATTGAGATTGACACGAGGTACCAAAATGCATTTTGACCGTGATGAGCTTCGGCTCTGCCATCACCCGTCAAAGCCAAAAGCAAAAATCCTCAAGTGAGCAATCTCAATAAAACGAAACGAGTGAAACAACCCAAAAAACACGTACCAAGTAATATCTCCCCAAAGATGTCGCTATGTCATCTGTAGTAATATTTCTCATCTCTCCCACAAGGCGCCGAATGGCACTAACACAATCTGAGCTGGAACAAATTTGAGCAATGCTCGAATTTAGCTGGCGATAACGATTTGGTGAACATATCGGCAGCATTATCGTCAGTGATGATTTTCTTCAAGTACACCACTTTCGCATCATGCAAAGCTACCAGAAACGCATCACGCACATTAATGTGCTTCGTACGGGAGCTGAATGCCAAATTTGTAGCCAAGTGAATAGCACTCTGGCTATCACAATTAATACGGACAGTAGACTGCTTCAAGCCCAAACCAATAAGCAATTCTTGTAAATGAACTGCTTCTTTAGCAGACTCAACCGCCGCAATAAGTTCAGCTTCGGTAGTTGATAATGCAACAACAGACTGTAACCGAGATCTCCAACTCACAAATGTTCCACCTAATGTAAAAACATAACCAGATGTGGATTTCCAATTGACACGATCACCTGCGCAATCTGAATCGCAGTAACCAATAATATCACAGTTGTTTTGCATGCCATAGATGAGACCGTGAGATTCCGTACCTTTCAAGTAACGAAACACAGTTTTCACTGCTGCCCAATGTGACTTACTCGGGTTCGATAGAAACCGGCTAATCACACAAACGGAATGTGCAAGATCGGGACGAGTGCATACCATAGAATAGATAAGGCTGCTGACTGCACTGGCATATGGAATCTTCGCCATCTCAGCTTTTCCAATATCGTCTACCGGACAATCGTCTTTGGTAATCTTGATGTGTCTTGGAAGTGGCGTAGATACCGGCTTTGCTCCATCAAGATTAAACCGCTTCATAATTTTCTGAATATGCTCTTTTGTGTCAACCTGAGATTACGGGACTTTCTGTCCCGTACAATTTCCATGCCAAGAATAACACGAGCTTCACTGAGATCCTTCATTTCAAATTCTGATTTCAACCTATCTTTCAAATGGTTGATCTCAGATCGATCCCTGCAAGCTATCAGCATGTCATCAACATAAAGAAGTAGATAAATAGAAATGCCACCGCTTGATATATGATAGACACAAGCGTCTTTCTCACTACGCTTAAAACCCAACGAGAGCATAAATAAATCAAACTTCTTGTACCACTTTCGAGGCGATTGTTTAAGTCCGTAAAGGGACTTCTTCAATTTACAGACCCAATCAGGCTTGTTGTCAGAGATGAAACCATCGGGTTGCTTCATAAAGATAGTTTCTTCCAGATCTCCATGCAGAAAAGCTGTTTTCACATCTAACTGTTCGAGCTCTAGGTCATGAGTTGCCACAAGGGCCAAAAGGACCCGGATAGATGTGTGTCGAACCATAGGGGCGAAGATATCGTCATACTCGATACCCTTCCGCTGTGCAAAGCCTTTCGCAACCAGGCGAGCCTTGTAACGTTTATCGTCTTTGACTTTATAGACCCATTTGCATCCTATAACATGACTGCCTTTCGGTAATGGACAAAGCTCCCAAGTATTGTTTTTCAATAGAGCTTCCATTTCTTCCTGCATGGCTCCCAACCACTTAGCAGAGTGGCTCGAAGCAAGGGCCTCTGAATAGTCAAATGGCTCATCCTGTACAACATGTAAAGCATACTCAAGTTGGTCAATAAAACTCATATTTGCAAAATCCCAATCACCATACATATTAGGAGGACGGATAGTTCTTTGGCTCCTTCTTGTAGGTACTGAAGCTGGAATTGTATCGCCATGACCTCCACCATCATTCGGAATTTCTTCCTGAACTAAACTAACTGGATCAGAAGTAGATGTATCTGGTGGACCAACATCTTCTTCAGATTCTGAACCCAAAGTAAAACCACGAGCAGATGAGTTGGGTACAATAGGACTGACAATTATCTCATCTCCATCGGCTGTAGGAGAATCAGAAGAGATAATTTCCGGTTCTGGAGTGGGTTGTCGATTATGATTAGACTTGAACATAATCGACTCATCGAAGGTAACGTGTCGAGAATGAATCACCTTTCAGGTGACCAGGTTCCAGATTCGGTAACCCTTGATTCCATCTGTGAAGCCGAGTAAGAATCCCTTGGTGGCTCTAGGATCCAACTTGTCCTGACCTGTCACATGAAATAATGCAGGACAACCAAATACACGTATGTATTTCAAACAGATATTACCATTCCCCTTCCAAATTTCTTCCGGAGTCTTTCCCCCAATGGCTGAACAAGGTAACCGATTCACAATGTGTACAACAGTGTGAAGTGCTTCAGCCCAAAATATTTTTGGGAAACCAGATGTAAATAACATACATCGGACTTTATCTAACAAAGTCCTATTCATCCGCTCGGCGACTCCGTTTGATTGCGGATCGCCAGGTGTGGTGTAGTGTCGGTGAATACCTCTACGTGAATAAAAGTCTTTAAAATTACCACTAGTGTATTATTCCCCACCATTGTCAGATCTTAGCACTTTTAATTTCTACCGGTCTCAACTTCAACTAGTGCTAACCAAGTTTTGAATACTTTATAAACATCTGACTTTAACTTAATCACATACAGCCAAAGTTTGTGCGAGAAATCATCAATAAAAGTAACATAATATTTACCTCCACTGAGGGATTGTGTCAGAGATGGTCCCCAGACGTCTGTATGAACATAATCGAGGATCCCTTTGGTGTTGTGTTTTCCAACACCAAAGGAAACACGCGTCTGTTTACTCGAGACACATTCTGAACAAAAATCCAGACTCGTAGGCGTATCAACTGCAATGAGTTTCCGCTTACGCAGAATCTCCAAATTCTTCTCTGATGTGTGCCCCAATCTAAGATGCGATAAACGAATAGCATCTAAATTTTTCGAACTATCCGCGACACATGCTTCAGATCTGATTGTCTCGCCTACTAGATAAAACAAGTTATTTTCAACCTGTTTACCTTTCATCACAATGAGATTCCCTCTGGAGATACGCATACTCTTGTCGTCAAACTGAACCTTACAGCCCAATTTCGATAGTAGTCCAAGAGATATCAAAGAACGAGCCATAGATGGTACATATTTAACATTTATAAAGTACGAATACCACCATCAAACATCTTGATTCTGACAGAACCGATACCCTGTGTGACACACGATGTATTATTTCCCATATAAATATGGTTACCTTCGAATTTCTCGAAAGTAGTGAAATAATCTCGAAATGGTGTCATATGGCACGAAGCTCGGGTATCCAACACCCAACGCCTGTCGCCTTGTGGTGGTGTACCCGTCGCTGAAAAGCCTGTATGTTCTTCGGTTGCTACTGCCGAAGATTCTGCCTTGTCTTTGCCTTTGTTCTTCAAATTCGGACAATCTCTGACCCAATGACCTGGTTTGTGGCAATAGTTACAATTGCCACGTTGCTTAGATTTCCCACGATAACCAGGTTTACGAGACTGGGAGCGACCACGACTTCTTCCTCTACTTTGCTGATCGTCGTGGTCTCTTTCGGCAAAAAGACCCTGACTGTTGTGGCTGTTTTCTCGTGAACTATTACCGATTTTCATCTGAATTCTTTGTTCTTCACAAATCATCCTTGCTTTCACGTCAGACAACGAAATGGAATCTCTTCCATAAATAAAGCTGTTAGTGAACTGGGAATATTTTTCAGGAAGTGACTACAACAAAATCAAAGCAAGTGCCTCATTATTTGTGGCAAAAATAGAATATGTTGCCTTCAACTTCATAATGGTGTCTTCGAATTCAGTCATGTGGGCTTGAATGGTCGTACCTTCCTTCATTTTGAAGAACAAGCACGACCTCATCAGTAACAGTCGATTAGTCAAAGTTTTCTTGAGATAAAGATTCTCAAGTCTCTTCCAAATCCCTGCGGCTGTCTTTTCGGAAACGATCTCCGAAATAACATTCGGACCCATAGCCATCTGTAAGGTAGTGAAATCCCAAGCCTCCATTTCCTTAGCCTCCAAAACCGAAATCTCCGGATCTTTTTCTTCCGGAGCAAAGACTACGGGGTGAACATCATTTTTCCGAAGCGCTGTTGCTGTAGTAAACTGCCATTTACCAAAGTCACCTTCTCCGTTCCATTTTTCGATTCTGATCCCGGCCCCCGATATTTTAAATGCACCCTTCTGATAAATATTCGGGTCCGAGCTGGAACTTGGTTGGGCAAACGGATTTCCTGAATCATCAGACATTTTACAAGCACTAGAAGTGCAAATCAAAATATACAATATATTTCAAATTTAGATACAGCAAGCTCTGATACCAATTGTTAAGGTCGCATTTACGAGATCGTATTACAAAGTGATTTATGGTCCCAAAATATTGATAACAATAAATCACGGTGCAAACTGACCCGATACAACAAATGCGGATTATCGAGATCTAAATATTGTATATTACGGTCTTAATAATTCATACCGATCCACAAACGTAAATTAGCAGTTAAACGAATTTACGATCAAAATAAACGAAGGCAACAGATAAAATGAGACAGCGAGATTTAACGTGGTTCCACTATCGGTGTGATAGTGTACATCCACAGGGAGAGAGAGATCAATATATTACCAACCGGGAGAAATTACAACATGTTTACAATGATCCTTGGATCAATGAATCAGCTACCCAAATCTTCCTTGATCAAAGTTTCCTAAGTTGGAAACTAAACTAAATATAATATATATATATATATATATCGGATTGAAGGAAGAAAGCAAGGAGGAATAGAAGTTCTTGGTGGTATACTTTGCCTTATGCATGGATTCCATATTTATAGTAGTGAATTACTTTGGCTCCAAGTTTAACAAATCCACACATGTGTATTAGTTAGCAATGGTGTGTACTCTTGGTTAAGAGTGGTGTGCAAGGGTGGTGAAAGTAGCTACTAGGCATGGTTGGCAAACAAGTTGATTGGTAAATAATATGTGGCTCATATTATTTTCAATCTCATGCATTAATCACTTATACCTTGTGGATGGTGAGTTGTACAACATCCTAAAAAAAACTTACCCAAAAAATAAGTTTTTCAACACACCCCTAGTTAGATCAAATTACATGGAGGACCGAGATTGGTCCTCATGTGCACAATGAAAAAATGAGTTTGCATTTAGACTTTCCTCTCTCTCTCTCTCTCTCTCTCTATATATATATATATATATATATATATATATATATACTGTATTATAAAGCATTTAGGTAATACTAGAAGTGTACCTGCGCAATGCAGCGGTTCTGAAAGCTTGCACTCGATTAAAATATCAACATTGGAAATTTAAAAAATCTAATAGGTTATCTAAAAATCAACAACACAAAGCGAGATAAGTCGATACATAATGTGTTGTATAAACCAAAAATTAAACTTGGTTTGTATGCTTATGTAAGACGTCGTGATTTGTGATGGATTGAGTCCCCCTGAGTTGGAGACTTGTCCTCATTTACTGTTCTCATCAATTGGGATAAACATTCCCGATACCCTAAAAAAAGAAATTATAAAATAAATATAATAATCGGATTAAAATATTTTTGTAAATATAACTCACATTGACAATTATGAGAAATAGAAAATGGAGAGGTAAGTAAATATTGACTTATAGGAAGAAATTTATGAAGAGGAAGCAATAAGAACGAACCCAAGATGAATAGAGCCAAACCACAATTTGCAAATAATGTATGAATTGGTCCATTTAAATATCTACGATGAGGATGATGATGACGATGACGATGACGATTAGGATTAGAATGACCTTGTATGATTTTGGGTTTAGGAGATATACCTATGAGATTTAGGAGAGTTTGTTAGGTGCTTTAATAAATTGTATTGGTGCATTAGTAACTTGTAACTTAAAATTTAAGTAATTAAGCATTAATTGATGGTATTTAATACTTAGGCCTTATTTGTTTTTCATTTTAAGCTCTTAATCACCACTTATGTCTGATTCGTTTAGACGTTTCATAACCATTTCAGAACTAAAATCAGATTTCAGACTTTGCACCTCTTAAAAAATAAACGTCACCTTAATAACTTGTTTTTAAGAGTTTTACCTAAATATTTTATAATATAGTATAGATATAGATAAAGATAGTATAGATTAAGAGAAATAAATCGCAGCCCATAATGTTTTAACTTGGGCTTAACTACTTAGTCCATCGGCCCACCTTGGTGTTCATAGACTCTCGTATGTGTTGGAAATACTTTAACTGTTTCTTATTAACATTTCGTTTATGACTTTGTAATTTATGATGTTTTTAATACTGGTAATTTACAACTTTTTTTTAATATTAATGTTTTAATTAGGTGGTTTTTCGTGTACACAATCTTTCTGTGTAATTATGTGATTATATGTGTTTTACATCGTGTATATGTTTATTTTTAGTATAATATAATTTGAATTATTGTTTAAATTTTTGGATGTCAATATTATATGAAAACCATGATTCTCACAATATAGGCCTAGCTCATATTCTTTAAATTTATTATAATCCATGTGTTAATCAAATTTATAGTAAAACATGAAGGGAAAGAGAAGTCTTATAGCTTGGGTATCTTCGACTCAAACGTATTACTCATGAAGCAAGTATTAGTTGAAGTATAATGTCATCTGGAACACTTAATATTACTTTAGTATATTTTGTTTTAAATTCTTACTGACATAGAAACGTTATTTAGATGGACTTTATTTTAAGATCTATTGAACTTAAAATAAAATTCTTATTCATAGAGATTGTACAATATGTATAGTTTTTTTGACACCCGAATTACAGAAGAAATGTGACTATGGGTTATGGAACATGCTTTCATTCTCGTTTACAAGAAAGATGGTGGACCTCATGAATAAGTTTTAGAGCAAATTATGGATTAGGTCTATCTAGTATATTGAAAATTATGGAATTAGTTTAAGGAACTTCATTTATTATTGTAAAGCTCTCATGGTTAGCATTTTGTTTGAAATGTTTCACAAATGAAACAAAGTTGAATAAAAATTGTATTGTCATTCGTGTTGTTTCATATATGAAACAAAATATTTGTACGAATTATCGGATTTATAAAAGAAAAGATTAGATGGAGGTGGTTTCATTTGCAAACCACTCTTATAATTTGGGTTATTTATGTTAATAGATTAATTATTTTAAAAAATAAAAACATGATTCTTAATATTTTGTTAATCGTTAATATATGATTGTAGTATATGTAATTATATCTGGCAAAAACTGACACGACACGCTAACCCGACATGAATTAAACGGGTTTGGATAATACATTTCAACCCATTTAAGTAAACGGGTTGACACGACACGATAGGGGTGGCAATGGGTCGACCTGGGTTGGGTTCGGGTTCAACCCATTTATTAAATAGGTCGAAAATTTCAACCCAACCCAACCCAATTAAATTAATGGGTTGAGATTTTCAACCCAACCCAACCTGCAACTTAAATGGGTTGAACCTGGGTTCGACCTATTTACAAATTTTCAACCCAACCTGTTAAATAAATGGGTTCAACCTGGGTTGACCCATTTAATTATACAATCCATAATACAAAACTACGTTAGTCACCACCGGTCGCCTGAGAGAGAGAGATGAACCTTCTGTTGGACGAGATAGAGTAAATAAAGATAGTAGAAAACGAACGAGAGAGTAGAAAACTTACGATAGTAACGATGAACAAGAGAGAATGAGAGATGACCAGAAACGCCGGTGGAATGAAGTAGCAGCAAAGTCGTCGGCGGAGTGAACTAGGAGAAGAGAAGAGTGACGGCGAGAGTGAAGTAGTAGCAGAGTCGCCGGCGGAGTGAATCAGCAGCAAAGTCGCCGGCAGAGTGAACTAGGAGGAGAGAAGAGCGACGACGAGACTCGAGAGTGAAGGAGAAAGGCAGAAAGCGATTGGGGGTTTTTCTTTTTTGACCCGGCTTCTAAAATCCAAATACTAAATTCAATTTAGGGTTTGTATTTAGGTTACTTTTTTTATTATTAAAATTTAAAATTTATTTTAATAAATGGGTTAAAAATAGGTCATTAATGGGTTACAAACAGGTTGTAAATGGGTTACAAACAGGTTGGAAATGGGTTACAAACAGGTTGAAAATGGGTTGAAAACAGGTTGTAAATGGGTTGAAAACAGGTTGAAAATAGGTCAGAAATTTCAATCCAACCCAACCCATTTAATAAATGGGTTAGACGGGTTGACCCATTTAAGTTAAACGGGTTGAAAATCTCAACCCAACCTGCTACTAATGGGTTGGGTTCGGGTTGGGTTGGCGGGTTGGGTCACTTTTTGCCACCCCTACGACACGACACATAAATTAAACGGGTAAGGTCAGGATCAAAAGTTTCAACTCGAAAATTATCCGAATACCCCGTTTATATTAGGCCCCTTAGGCCCTTAGGCAAATAACGTCAACAACCCATAGTTTTAGTTTTTTTAACAAAGTAAATGCTAAATAATAATAAAAAGCGATTGTACTTCCATGTAGACTTGACAAAAACATGCTAATCAGACACGAACTCGACATGAATTAAACGGATTTAGGTAAATCATTTCATCCCTTTTAAGTAAACGGGTTGACACGAACCCGACACGATACGACACGTTTTCCAGGTCTATATGTAATATATAATTAAATCAAAAAATATTCAATATTGAGCTCATTTCAAAGGTATTATCGAGACGATTATAATAGTGTAACTTGTTAAAATAAAAACGTATTTTTTATACGTATTTTAATTGATATACGAGTATGTATGTTAATGTGATAAGGGTGTAAAACGAAAAATTAAAAAGTAGAAGACCTTAAGTAACTTATTAAATAACTATAAGGGTATACATTGTAAATTCAAAATTAAATTTATTAAAATTTAGTCGATTGTGAGAGTGTTTTTTGAAATGAAAATTAATTATTTTAAACATTTTACAAATCAAGATTACCAAAATAACCATTTTCTCTCCACTTTTACCAAAATGATCAAAATACAATCGAAATATCCACCGAAATCGAAGCCTCCTCCAAATACCTCCGCCAACCTCCGCCAAATACCAATTTCTAATTTACATTTTACATTTTACACCCTTAGAGTTAGTTAATAAATTACTTTAAGTACTTTACTTTTTAATTTTTCATTTTTCATTTTACACTCTTATCACATTAACACACATACTCGTATATCAATTAAAATACGTCTAAAAAATACGTTTTTATTTTAACAAGTTACACTATTATAATTGTCTCGACAATACTTTCGAAATAAGCTCAATATTGAATATTTTTCGATTTAATTATATATACTTTTAAAGCCAATTATCCTCTTGATCGGTGAATATGAATATTTTTAATAAAATTTGGAATATTAATTAAAATATGATGCTATTATGATTTAACAACAAAGTATAATATTATGGATATGTAAAGAAATAAGATATAAATTATAGTGAATTTGTACTTTTGTGTTCTTGTCATTTCTATAATAAAAACCATATAAATTAATATTCATGTAAAATAACACATAATGCATCAGTTCTTAAAGTTATACAATATATACTATAGTTAAACCATTTTTAAATCAATGATATATACACAGTATAGACAGAACTACAAAAATAAAATACAATAATCTTTCAAGCTTTCTTTAATACTTGCAAAATGATTCCTTTGATATTATTGAACTTAAGACGGTCCACAGTCTACGCTTCATTTTTTTTCCACATTGACCTTAGTCAAATTTCTTCGCAATCCATTTGATATCATTGGACACAAAATGATTCCTTTGATATTCATTCTTTTCTTTTTCTTATTGAATAACTATCTCCTTGAATCATTGTGTATAATTTTCTTTCAATAATATACTTATTATTTATAAATATGTATAAAATTACATTTTTTACAAATTTATGCTAGAAAAATATTTTTTGCGATAAAACTTAAACAAACATCACAATATAAATGCAAGAAAAACAGTATGATGGATAAAATTTTTATATAAAATGAATATCACCTAAAACAACAAAAATTGGAGCGACGATTCTTTATTTTGTTAGGGTTTTTTTAAGATCTTTTACATCTTTTTTTTCTCTCTCTATATATATATATATAGAACGTTTTCCCTTGAACCTCATTTCCCCCTTCCCCTCTCTCTCTCTCTCTCTCTCTCTATATATATATATATATATATATATATATGGGAGGGATCATCATATGAGAACCACCCCTCTTTAAAGGGACAAAGGACAATTTGTGGACCACATATGATGTGGGTCCCATATAATATTAAATCATTTCTGATTTAATATTAAATCATATTAAGTCAGAAATGATTTAATATTATGTGGGACCCACATCATATGTGGTCCACAAGTGTCCCTTTGTTTCTTTATAAATCCAAAGTTCTCATTTGAAACTTCCTCTATATATATATATATATATATATACTATATTCAATTTTATTCGGTCTGAATATTTTTCTTTGATTATTCAGTCTGAATAATCTACATTAAGACATGTGTCGCGTTCACATTTGTCCTCACGTTCACAACCAAATTTGAGTTCGCATTTGAACTTTCCTCTATAATATGTATATATATATATATATATATAGACTTGCGATCACGTGAGACACGCCTGTTTCCGTGAGACACGTGAGATAACCTTTTTACACTTGAAACTTCACAGCAAAAACACTACGAAGGTAAAAAAAATAATGAATCTTTACAGTATTTTTGCTATGAAGGTAACCTACATAGTAATTTTGCTGTGAAGGTAACCTTCACAGTGTTTTTGCTGTAAAGATTCAGATTTTTTTGCCTTAACAGTGTTTTTGCTGTGAAGTTTCAAGAGTAAAAAGGTGGTTTCACGGATCTCCGATGGGTCTCATGGAAAGAGGCTGGTCTCACATGAACCCATCAGATTTTTTTTACCTTCACAGTGTTTTTGCCGTAAAATTTCAAGAGTAAAAAGGCTGTCTCACGGAAACAGACGTGTCTCACGTGATCCCAACCCAATATATATATATACATACTCGGGATCACGTGAGACCAACTTGTTTTCGTGAGACCCGTGAGCTCACATTTTTACACTTGAAACTTCACAGCAAATTAATCACCATGAAGATAAAAAAAAATCGATGTTCTCGTAGACCACTTTTTAACACTTGAAACTTCACAGCAAAACACTGTAAATGTAACATTCATAGTGTTTTTGCTATGAAGGTTCGATTTTTTTACCTTCACAGTGATTTGGTGTGAAGTTTCAAGTGTAAAAATGCGGTCTCATGAAAACAGGTTGGTCTCACGTGAACCCAACCCTATATATATATATATATATATATATAGAGAGAGAGAGAGAGAGAGAGAGAGAGAGAAAGGTTCAAATGAGAACTTTACATTTTTAAAGAAACAAATGAACAATTGTGGATCACATATGATGTGGGTCCCACATAATATTAAATTATTTATGATTTAATATTAAATCAGAAATGATTTAATATTATGTGGGACTAATATCATATGTGATCCACAAATTGTTCATTTGTTCCTTTAAGGAGAGGTGGTTCTCATATGATCCCTCCCCTATATATATATGTTTATTCAAAATTAAAAATAATATAACCTGACGATATGTATCTCAGTTGGTAAAGAGTGAGGGTGATTTTGGCATTGTTTGGCAAAAATAAGGTAGCTTATAAGAGCATCTTCAACAACTTTTCTATAATTTCTCTAAAATAGAGAATGAAAAGCCAAAATCTTTAAAAACATTTTCTTCCAACTCCAACAGCTTTTCTATTTTAGAGAATCCATCATTACTTATATTATTAAAATATTCAGTACATTTAATAAAACATTCTTTCTCTTTCCTACACATTTAATTTCAATAATTTTAATTGGTTGTATATATTAAAATAATGTTTCTCTCTCCTAGTTTAGAGATTTTAGAGATTTCTCCCCAAATCTCTAAAATAGCAAACCATATAACAATGTTATTGGAGCAGTTTAGAGAAGAAAAACTCAGTTTTTTCTATTATAGCAAAGTTGTTGGGGATGTTTTAAGTCACCTTATAAACAACCTTATTTTCTAAGTAAATGTTTGGCAAACTAGCTTATAAATTATAAATTAACTTATTAAAAAGTTAGTTGGGAGTGACTTATTGAAGTTTTTATCATTTTCTTCCGATTATACCCATGATTAATATTAATTAATATTATTTTGAATTTTATTAATTAATTTTATTTGTAATTATGAACTAATATTTTTTTATTTTATTAACTAATTATTAATCATTAATTAATATTGATTATTAATTCATTTTAATTTTAACTTTTTTTTGAAACGCAGCAAGATGAGAGCCGGGAGCTTCGGCAATGCCATCACCCCCGATTCACACCACATATTATTAATGAAAACGAAAGTTTACAATACCCGAGCTCGGTATCTTTACAAAACCCCTACTTGGGATCATCGGGTGTAGGCGAAACAAATCACGAAACTAACACCCAACACCCGCGAAACTACCTAATTACAAATTTAAAAACTATATAGTGGGATCCCCAAAACAGGGCCAATACAACAGCAACCATCGACACCCACCTGCCCGTGAAAACCTCACCTTAAGTCGATCGCATGCAGTCCGAACGAGGGTTTTCGAGCCATGTTTCCCATACTAAAGTCTTGTTCTTAATTCTCGGATTGATCCATCTGTAAGTTTGTTCCTTTATAATCGATGTACAATCGGTTGATGAAAATGACTTCCGGCGAAAGATGTGGTTATTCTTTTCTCTCCAAATACAATAAAATGCTATCCACACTGATGCTTTCCACAATTCCACTAATATGATTTGTTGAGATTCCCCACCATTCGAGAAATTTAATCCAAACTTTGCGTACCTCATGGCATTTTAAAAAGCAATGGGGGATGTCCTCCAAGTCATTTTGACAAATTGGACAGAGAACAGAATCTAGATCAATACCCCTTTTATCAATTTCGACTCTTACCGGTATCCCTTTATGATGTAGTCTCCAAATGAACACGTTTATTTTTCGAGGAACTAACGATAACCATATCGAAGTTTCGTATGCCACTGCATTAGAAACATGCCGGTCTTCGATTAGTATCCGTAAAGTGCGCACCGAGAACCCGTTGGCGGGATCTAGTCTCCATCTCCATGAATCCCTTGTATCTCTAGACAATTGCACCGTTTCCACTAGTTGTTTCATTCGTGTGAGCTCATCTCTCGATCTTCCTCTCACGTGATCTTCCCAGGTCCACTTCCAGTGCCATTCCCTGTCAAACCAAAACCCACAGTTACTAATCATAACATTATCGATATAGTTGGAATTCACATTAGCGCTTAAATGATAGAGTCTAGGGAACTCCCTGGCAAGTATTTGATTATTCAACCATCTGTCAGTCCAGAAATTAGTCGTTGTACCGTCCCCGATTGACCTGCCAAAAGAAGTCACAAAATCAATACCTGCTTCGTTTATTTTCCTTCCGGCAACTCTTATGTCATTCCACACGGTATACACGCTCCCGTTAGTAGAAGGCTCAGCCGTAGGATCTAATTTCCCTTCCTCTCCGTAGATGCTTGCAATAACTTTTGACCATAAAGTATCTTTTTCCGTATGGAACCTCCACCACCATTTGCCTAGCAGAGCAAGATTGAAAGCTTTTAGAGATCCTATACCAAGACCCCCGGACGCTTTTGGTGATATAATTTTTTCCCATTTTACCCACGACATCTAGTTTTCGTTTGCGCCACCCCAGAAAAAATTCCTTCGTAGACTTTCTAACTTTTTTAAGATCATGCTTGGTGCTCTGTATATCGAAAAAAAAATCGGGAGGCTCCCGAGTACTGATTTGATAGGAGTTAATCTGCCTCCAAAGGATAGGTTTTTTGCTTTCCAAGTTGATAATCGAGCTTCAAATTTATCTATGATAGGCTGCCAATTTTTCGCATTTCGCATATTTGTCCCGTGGGGTACACCTAAGTATGTGACCGGTAGAGCTTCGACTTTGCAGTTAAATTTGTCCGCCATACTAGTTGTTTCCGTGAGCGGTATCCCAATACCCAACAGATTGCTTTTGTGCAAGTTGAGCTTTAGACCAGAAACAAGTTCAAAATTTCTAAGAATTGCCAGCAAATTTCTGATGTTTGCCCTAGACCATTCACCAAAGAATAGAGCATCGTCTGCATATTGTAGGTGTGATACCATTACACCTCTTTCCCCCACTTGCACCCCTTTAAATAAGCCAATCTTGGTTGCTTCGATTAAGGCTCTACTTAACCCTTCCACCGCAATCATGAATAAGAATGGAGATAGAGGGTCTCCTTGCCTAACCCCTCTTTCCATATTAAATTCGATAGTGGGTGAGCCGTTCACAAGAATAGATACCGAGGCCGAAGAGAGACATGCCTTTATCCACATACACCACTTTGTTCTGAAACCCATTTGCTTCATCATCTCTAATAAATACTCCCACTTTATGCTGTCGAAATATTTTTCGAAGTCTGCCTTAAAGACAAAACATTTTACGTTTGACCTTTTCGCATAATTCAAGGCTTCATTTGCAATGAGCACCCCGTCTAATATGTACCTTCCTTTAACGAAAGCGTTCTGGTTCTCCCCGATAATTTTTCCAATCACCCTTTTAATCTTTCCGATAGGACTTTGGAAAGGATTTTATAATAGGCCCCGATTAAGCTGATAGGTCTATAGTCTTTCAGTTCAATTGGAGAGTTCGCTTTGGGTATTAGTGTGATAAAAGATGCGTTGCACCCTTTTGAGATTGCCTCATTTTCCCAAAACCATCTTAGTGCTGCGACTAGATCATCTTTTATAGTGGTACAGAACATTTTGATAAACTTGAAAATGAATCCATCTGGTCCAGGGGCTTTGTTGCTTCCACAAAGATTCACTGCATTTTTTATTTCATCCTCCGAGAACCGTTCTTCTATTTTATTGGCATCTTTCGTGGATATCTTAGGGCAATCCGGTATAATAAACCCTTGATCCCTCGGAGAATTATCTGAAAACATCCTTTTGAAGTAATCCCAAAACGCTGATTTTATTTGTCTCGGCTCCGAAATCCACTCGCCATTTGAATTTACCCCGCGAATCGTGTTTGTTGTATTTCTGCTTTTTACGCTGCATGGAAGTACCGAGAATTTTCATCACCTTCCACATCCCATTTGATGCGCGCTTTTTGTTTGGCAGAAGCCGCGTTTTCATTGACCTAATCTAACCATTTTTTCCTTGAGGCTAGCCATTCTGTTTGTTCTTCTTCCGATAGCGGCCTTTCTTCCATAACTTGTTCCCACTTTTTGTTGTTATCTATTTCCGATCCAACTTCTTGATTTTGCTGTTCAGACTTTGATTTCTACCAAGCCTTGAGCTCTACTTTAACCTTTTTAAGTTTATCTCTAAAGAGGACGTCTAGGTTCTTAGAGTTGGTGTGTGATTGCCATGTGTTTGTTACAAGTGTCTGGACTTCTGTATCCGCTAACCAATGATCGAAACATCTAAATGGCTTAGGCCAAAATCTAAATTATTGCATTTTAGAACCAGTGGGAAGTGAATAGAATACATCCTTTCCAATGGAATTGTAATTGCGTTTTTCCATCGATTTATAAACAAAGCACAAACAATGAATCTATCCAATCTGCTCAACTTCGCTCCGACCCTTGTAAATTTCCTAACCTCCATAGTACATCAATCAGTTTGAACGAATCAATAAAATTATTTAGTAGGGCCACATTTCTCCCGTTAAAGTTCGAATTTATCCTTTCAGAACTCGAACTAACCTCGTTAAAGTCTCCAAAAAAACACCATAATTGCTTAGAGTTTGTCGAGTTCTTTACCGTGTTCACCAGGTTTGATAGACGATCCCAAAAAAGGATTTTTTTCTTCATCCGTGTGCGGACCATAGACATTTACCGTGCATATTTCTTCTTTTATGCCTGCCCACTTACCTTTTGTAAAGAGAAAATATTTGTTTCCATACGATTCTAAAACGTTGTATACCGAGAAATCCCAAATAGTAAGTAAACCACCAGATCTACCACATGCAGGTACATAATTAAACTCCGGTTTTGATCCTCCCCAAATGAATTGTATACTTTTCTCATCAAGATGATTTCTTTTAGTTTCTTGAATACTAAGTATCGCCAGTTTTTCCTTTTTGCAAAGTTCCTTAATCCACCTAGCTTTCTTTGCCGACCCTAACCCCCTGCAATTACAAGTAATAAAAGTCATAAAAACAGAAATACTTACGAGGTAAATTGTAGGAGGGTTTTCACATGACCCCTTCGTGAGGGATCGAGACTTCCTCATTCTCCTTTAATTCGCTCAGATTGAATCCCAATTGCACTCCGATTTCTTTGATGACGTCCGAGTTAAGACCGTTGTTCCCTGATACAGAAGGGGAAGGAATTTTTTGTTTCCTTGGCCTCCCTTTGTTTTTCCGGTACCTGTTGTTACTGGTTTCAATGGATTGATCTTTTTCCTCTTACCCTTCTGTGATATTGGTTCCGAGCCTCCTTGGGAGTTTTCAATATTAGTTTCCTTATTGAATGCGATGTTTGTTATTGAGTTTAAGACCGGTTCAGGGTCTTTTACTTGGGCAATGGACTTATTTCCTTCTGAAAAATTTGTTGGACTTGGGCTTGAAGATGCATTTTTACGATTTTCAACATGCGGCCCAACTAGGTCAATTGGGTTTGCCACATGCACAGAGTACTACCTGTCGTATTATTTTCTTTGGCTTTTGCAATTAGCCGTTAATAAAGTACCCCTCCCCCTTTGAGCCTCTTCGTTTACTGAGCCCGCATTTAATTCAGGTCCAGTTTCCGAATTCCGATTAATCGGAGTAGTTTTCGGTGGACTTTTCTCTATGTTTTCCGGTGATGTTTCACTTCCGGTATTTTCTGTTACAATGGTCTCTCCCTGTACCTCACCTTCTTCAAAATCTTCCAATCCGACCTCTTCGTCCGATAACCAATCATCTACATATTGCCCAGTTGATTTGTCGTCTGAACTTTCTTTTTCGACAGAGTTCTCTTCCAGATTGGTAAGTTCTATGATTTCCTGTATGTCTTCAGATATTCTGACCACGTACTCTTTTCCTCCCTGTTTAATGATAACAATTTCGCTTATGTGTGTGACGCCTACCGTTTGAATTAAAATTTTACCCGGAATGAGCGAGTGTCCCTCATCAATTGTACAGTTCTTCATCTGGATAATCGTTCCCTAAGGCTCGGCTATCTTATAGAAGGTAGAATTGTTCCATAGGTGGATCGGGACCCCTTTGATGTTTACCCACATAACTCTTCCTTGAGATATATAATTCATGCTCCAATCAAAGATTTTGCACAACCATTGTCTGATGTTGTGTTTTAAATTGCCTTGGATATTCTTCTTGGTCTCAATGTTTTCACATATGACCAGCACTTCCAGTCCTCCCAAGTATTTGATTTTCACGTTTGATAAACCAATGTTGCCGCAGAATATTATTAAGTCATCTAAATAGTCCATCTTTCTGTCTTCCGCCATGAATCTTCTCTCGAGAAGCTGCCGTGTATCTTCTTCAATCTTTGCTTCGATTGTTCTCTTTCCTTGTTTCTCTATGTTACACGACATCAGGTTTGTGTTTAGTTTGGGGAGACCTTTTTTTCGTCCGAAGAACCAATCCCGCCAATGACCTCACTGTACTTCCGATTATCCCTTTCTTTGAATTTGTTATCTGGATAGTGTTTTTCTTCTTTTCTATCCACCGATTTCACGGCATTTGGGCCTTATCTATAGTAAGATTGATTCTGATTATTTGCAATATGAAATTTCCATGTCTGGTTCCCCATACAAATTGAGTTTAGATATTTTTCGAATCTCGGTCTATCTTTGATGTTACTGAACCTAGCGAATCCGAATCTTTGACCCGATTTGAGCCTTTTGCTCGCCAAGTATATATCTGCAATCGGTCCGTACGCCTTTAGGATTCTCCAAATTTCTTCTGAGCCCCCTTTCTCCGGAAAATTGTAGAAGAGAAAGGAGGATAGATTGCTCTTACTTGGAGACCTTCTTTGTTCTTTCTCGAAGCTTCTGGTTCTGTTTGGAGAGGCTCTGAACTAGCCATCGCTTCTATATACATTTCCCTTATCGAATCTAGCTTCTCTGTCCCGAGATTTTTGCTTAAACCCTAGCCCTTTTCGCCGGCGTTCAACAGTTTGCCATCTGAACTCTCCGCCTTCTCCCTCTATCCGAAAACGCCGCCTCTCTTGGTTAAACCCTTGCCCTTGCCGCCTGTACTCATCTGAGATCCATTTGAAGTCGCCGCCATCTGATTTCCATTTGAACTCGTCGCCGTGCTTCCCTTCATCGGAAATCGCCGGTATTATATGTGTCGATTATAAAGACGAAAATAGTAGAATATTGTTGAATTATTTACTAATATTAATTAATTATTACTTATCCTTTTTGAAAAATTACTAATTGATTGAAATGTGGTTGATTAGTTATTCATATATTATATGTAATAGTTTTTTTTTTTGAAGAATATATGTAATAGTTATTTAAAATCATAAATTAATGTAATTTTTTTCCTAAACTTTATTAAGTGCTAAATTATAGTTAGTAATATAATAAATGAAATTTAGGATTAAATATTTAAAATTTATATAACACAAGGACTAAATATGTAAATTTTCAAAACTTTTTTAACAGATCCGTTAACTCTGTTAGATGTAAGGATCAAAATGATAGCAAAATAAAACCATAGGGACCAGAAAACCAGTTTTTAAACCACAGGAACCAAAATTGTTATAAATGATAAACCATAGGGACCAAAATCATATTTTACTCTTATTTTAACAAATCCAAAATTTATAATATATATGATAATCAATTTAATTTTTTTAAATAAACATATTGTATTATTTATTTAATACTATTTTGTTTAAATTAATATATTATTTTATTAGAAACTTATTTTAATTATATTATAACTGATTAACATTTTAATATGTTTTTTGGTAATTTTACATGTTTATCAGTTAATTTTTGCCAAACATCACCTAATTTATCTTTCATCAGCTATCTTATAAATCATCAGCTACTTTATTAATTATAAACTACCTTATCAATTAGTTGTTATGTTTGTCTAAATTTAGAAGATTCTAAATGCATTTATGCGTTTTCTTGAATTTTTATGAAAATGATGATCAATTCACGACATAGAAGAAAAAGAAAACTATTGCCTCGATCTTTAATACTTTGTGGGGTTGAATTTAAACTTCCACTCATGAAGTTGATGTTCTAATATTTCCATGACCTACTTTCTTTGAAATTTCTATTTTCTCACTTTTTTAATATAATATTTAATTATTTTTCAAATAAATAATTTTAATATAATTTTTCTTTTCTAAGTGTCTAACGAATACATTACAATAAAATTAGATTTATAAGACGTCACGAATGAATAAACGTTCTAACAGACCACTTTATAGAACATAAATTATAGGACCAAAAAATAAAGCGTCATATCTAAAAGCGTTGTAATAAGTTTAAAGAACGATTTTGGGCGTCGTAACACTTTATTTTTCTAAAAGCGTTGTAATAAATTTATAGATAAACTTTGTAATAATTTGTTTATCTACAAATCATCTCATAGTTTATCTACTTTATATATACAGGTTTATAACTTTGCTTCCAAAATACAATTCACTTGAAACAACACATTCACTACTAAAATAGAAGACTTTTACCTATGAACATTTTTCTAAGGAATCCGTCGTTAAAGGATGATTCATCAGAGAATTGTCATAAAAGTTAGTGGGTAAATCAAATAATGACAGATTACCAAAAAAATTCATGGGTAATCAATTTGTATTTTTATTGAAAGCATCGAATTTTTCCTGAATCATCAATATTTTCTGGATGATTTGTTGATAATCATCAACGAAAATTTAACCTAAATGGTTTTTCTGATTGAAGTCATTTGTTTTACACATCTTACGTCATTTAAAATTTTAATAAATATCCATTCGATATTAGACCAACCCTTACAATATATTAATATTTTTCCGTCAAATTTAATGACATAAGGTGATTTAAAACTTGCACATGAAGTTTAATAGATTCTCTTGTTATTATCATACATGTTTATCGTATATTTTTTAAATGATTATTTTAATAAAATATAAAATACTACTATATTTAAAAAAAATAAACAGGTTACAGAAAAAAAAGTGAGTATAGCTATTTTTTAATTGTATTATAGTGTTACCGTTTACACCCTAGTCTATGTATTAAAGCTTAATCTATATATATGTTTTTCAATTAAAATTCATAAATAAACATGAAAGTTAGTGTGTTATCAATTAAAATAGATAAATAAAATAGACTAGGGTGCATTTGAAAATTAGACTAGGATGTAAAAAGAAAAAATCCTTGTATCATATACGGCTGTCATTTGTTCTAGATCATTAACAAATCAAGATCAATCAAATATGTATCAAAATAAATAAAATGCTTTTTTTTCTTTTTATTATAATCCAAACATCAAGGCCATGTATTTTGGGTAAGGTTTATTTCTAAATTTTATCTTCTAAGCTTGGGATATTGAGATGTGAAGATGAGATGAGAAGGACCAAAGGAAGACAACCAGTTCTGCATAAACAAAAAACAAATATCATGAGCAGGGTGTCAATTTTGTATCATGACAAATCAACCAATTCAAATACCAACTGTATCAATTTAATTGGTACCAACTATATTGGTTGGTAGTACCGTACCAACTATCTAAAGTTGGTTGGTATGTGATATTAGAAGTCGTGTACCACCATAATACCGTATTGTACCGACTTATTTTTTTAAATTATTTATTAGTTAAAGTTTAGTATAATACAACATATTTTGATCATTTAAAATGTTCTTATTTTTAGTTTTGCTAAATTATGATATATATGGATAGATAGAACTTCATTCACCGAATTCTAACAACCTTATTAGCTCGTTCATACCTCTACGATCCGTTGTTGATTCCCGATGACTGTTTGTATTAGATTATTAAAGAATGATTGTATTAATATGAAAATTATTTGAATGCTTGTATATGTAGTGATAAGTTGTACAATACATATCAACATGTGATTTAGATACTCAATGGTTTTAGTGCATCTAAATCTAGTTAGTAAGATGTAAATATAAATAAATTTGTAACTTCAAGTTTTAGTTAATACAAAACCGTACCAACATGTACCAACTGAAAAAAGTTGGTACCAAGTATAGTTAGTTGGTACATGGTATAAAATTTTGTGTACCAATTATAATTGGTTGGTACATGGTATATGGAAAAAAATATGGTACCATACCATGTTCACCCCTAATCATGAGTAGGTCTATATAAATTAGAGTTAAATGCAAATTTGGTCCCTGTAGTTCACATAAATTAACGGATAAGGTCTTTGAAGTTTTTTCTGACGAAGAGCATTCCTATGGTTTCGTAAAGGTGATTCGTCACAGAAGTTTCACAAAAGTTGGTGGGTAAATCAAATAATGACAGATTACCTAGAAAATTCATGGATAATCCGTTGGTATTTTTATGAAAACATCGGATTTAATGGAATCATCAGTATTTCCTGGATTATCCATCGGTAATCATCGACGAAAATTTCACTCTATGACTTTTGTAGGTAAAAGTTATTTGTTTTGTACATTCATTTAAAATCTTGATAAATATTCATTCGAGATTAGACCAACCCTTTAGTATAATATATTAATATTTTTTCGATCAGATTTAATGACATAAGGGAATTCAAAACTTACACATGAAGTATAGCTGATTTTTTATTATAGTACATGTTGTTTATTGTATATAAATTAAATGGTTATTTTAATAACATATAAAATACTACTATATCTAACAAAATTAAACAAATTATAGAAAAATGTGCAGGTATAGTTGTTTTTAATTGTATTATGTCTGTTATTTGTTTTAGATCAGTAATAAATACAAGATCAATCAAATGTGTACCAAAATAAATAACAAGATGTTTTTTTCCTTTTATTAATCAAAATATCAATATAAACCATAAGACTTGTGGCGTACTGGTTAAGACTTATGGGGGATGAGGCTAGATAACGCATCTACCCCATGTTCGAATTCAAGCGCAAACAACCTGTGGCCACTGAGGAATTATCTCATGACTGCATGTTTTAACAGTCTTAAAATTGTCAGAGATTAGTCTAGGCAAACGCCTAGGATACCTTTCAAAAAATATCAATGCCATGTATTTTTGGTAAGGTTTAATTCAAATATATCCTTAAGCTTGAGATATAGAGATGCAAAGATGAGACGAGAAGTAGCAACGGGATACAATCAGTTCTCCTTAAACAAAAACAAATATCATGAGCTACTCTGTATAAATTTTAGATTTAAATGCAAATTTGGTCCATGTGGTTAATATAAATTAACGGATAAGGTTTTTAGGGTTTAATTAAAGAAAACCATAAAAATGTTATAAATTCGTAAAAACCATTATAAAAATAATTTTTTACATGATTTTTTTCATCAATACTTATAATTTAAGATAGTGTTTCACATGTCTTTTGGTTCACCTTATAAAATAATTACATGTGAATTTTTTTGTGGATTCATCTTGTGAAACCAAAATAATGCGTAAAAAATATTCATATGGTGAAACAAATAAATGTGAAGGTTTCATGTTATGAAACAAATAAATGTGGAGATTTCATTTTATAAAACAAATATATGTGAAATAATATCTTTAATCCTAACCTTTGATGAAAAAAGAATATGAAAAAAATTATTTTTATATCGGTTTTCACGAGTTTGTAACATTTTTGTGGTTTTTATTTGATTATCGCCCTAAGGTCCTTGAAGTTTCTTTTTAACAAAGAGCATTCCCCATGGACGAGTTGTTACAAACTCCCCCACTTAAACTCCTAACGTCCTCGTCAGACTTGCCCAGAATATCTCTCCTTGTCATCAACAATGTGGGATTCGTCTAAGATGTTACAAACACTCCCTCTCGAGGACTCATCATACCTGATGAGATTTGCCTCACCATCCCGATGGTACAAGGATGGGCTTTGATACCATTTGTAACACCCCTAAAGTCCAAATCAATGGGTTGACCCAATAACTTCAAATTCAACATAAAACCATGGTGGAAGTTATTGCTAGCCCACTACTTGAGACTTATAAGGAGCTTCCAAATCCATTAGTCTAGCAATGTGGGACGAGTTGTTACACCATGGTTTCATTTTTATAACGGATATGGTCCCTCCTATTAACACCGTTAATTGAAATCCTGTTAGTGAGGGGTAGTTTAGTCCATTAACCTTTTTTCTATTTACTTTCATTCTAATAACATATATGATCCATCTATCAACTTTCATTTTAATAACAAATTTGGTCCTCCTCTACTTTCAATTTTATAACAAATTTGGTCCCTCATGTTAATTAATATACACAAAAAATAGTATTATTAAATAGATTTAAAAATATAAATTAACTAATTTACTTAAACTAATTAATATAAATTAACAATGGCTATAGTTAAAGGATAAATTAATAAATATATGAAAATGCTATAACTTAGATTGTTAGCATTATTTTAGTGATTATTAACAAATTTGACTGCTAAAATTTAATACTGATGCTATTTTTAGCAATTTCGGTTATAAATGGCCTATCTTTTTTAACCTTTAAAAAAATTAAAAAAATATAAAATATTTATTTACTGTTTATAAGCACAAAAAATTGAATTAATAATATTTATTGGATCAAATACATCTAATAGTTGATCTGCATAAGAAGCTCGACAACAAGTAAGTTTACGTACATACGATACAAATTTATCTTTTTTTTTAATTTGTATATATATATATATATTGTGTAGAGGGAGGTTCATGCGAGTACCATATCTTTTTACCAGAACGCAAGAACAATTCTCAGCCAATCATTTTGTACATGAAATTTTTCATGTACAAAATCACATATGATTCATGTACAAAATCGCATATGATTCACGTACAAAATCATATATGATTAGCCGCGACTTTTCCTGCAACTTGCCCGCGGAAAAAGTCGCCCGCGTCCTTTTTGATGCTTACAAAATCACATATGATTTTGTACATAAAATCATATGTGATTTTGTACATGAAATTTTTCATGTACAAAATGATTGGCCGAGAATTGTCCTCGTATTCTCGTAAATTGGTACCGTCCTCGTATGAACCCGCCTCATATTGTGTATGTGTATATATATATCGAGAGAGATGAAGAGACAAAGAGGTGGGGTCACTACTTTAATAGATTACATTCTTGATCCCTCTACTATTAATAGAAAACAAGATATTATAAAATGACTAAAATGTCCTCCTAATTAATATATTTAACAGGGTTATGTTAACGGAATTAGGATACAGGGACCAAAGACGTGTAAAAATGTAAGCCACATGGATCAAATCCATAATTATTTTGAAAAAGGGATGCACAGTGTTATTAATTGTAAACCATTGGGACTAAACATGTAATTTTTTAGAAAGTTGATAGAGGAACCATATATGATATAAGAATGAAAATAAATGGAGAAGAAAGGTTAATGGACTAAACTACCCCTCACTAACACCACTCTAATTAACAGTGTTAGTAGGAGGGACCATATCTATTATGAAAATAAAACCATAGGGATACTCTTCATTAAAAAAGAAACTTCAGGGACCTTATCCATTAGTTTATGTAAACCACAGGGACCAAAATTGCATCTAACCCCAAATTTAACATTATTTGTTAATTGTATTGTATATAAGAACAAAGTAAAAATAAACAACCACAATAACACTTACACCACATCTTATTTCGATATAAGATCACATTTGGTTATGGATAAAAAGCTCGCCGTTCAGCCGTCATGACGCGTCATGGCACCAAAACTTGTGTCTTAAGCCATATTAAGCCTGTGGCACGTGCACGACCTAATGTGCAATTTTTGTAATTCGATATTTGATTTTTCTTTACGTTTATAATGTCGTATTTGCTAGTTTTTAATATATAACTTAATTTTACTTGCTTATTACAATTAACTCATTGATTAACAATACAAAACATATGTTTTTTATATATAATATTTCATATGAATTTGAAATTTGGCTCCGTAAGTCACGTCTTAAAAACGCCATGGCTTCGTCGTGGCTCCTAAGGCTTGAGGCTTGGCCTCGCCGATGTAACAGCCACGATTCTAAAACAAAGGTATAATATACTATTACTTTAAAAACAAAGTCGTAACTGAACATAAATGGTCCCAAAGTATACTTCATCTCAAATGTTTGTGTAGAAAATAAAACTAGCTACTGAGATTATTATAATCATCTACTATCTAGGCTACTATCTCAACGCATAGTGCCTCACTTCTATCACCCGGGCACACAGTTTTCCCTTGCCCTTACCCGAACACTCTACCATGTGCTTCCCTGAAAGGTTTTCAGTTTTATAAAAGAGAGGGTTAGACCGAAAGGTCTAGTGAATTCCCATAAACAATCAGTTAATATATGCATGACAGTTATAAGAGGAAAACGGTTAGTCATGAATATTAACTCACACTTATCCACACACTTATGTACCTGTTGCAACGGTAATTATTAGTGTCACACACACCGTGACTAACATGATCACACACACCATGATCATTAGGAAGGACACACACCGTCCAATAAGAATGAATTAAACATTTCAATTTAAGCATTCAATTTAAAGGTTTAGCACACGAGGGAACTCACCTGAATTGCCAAGCCACCTAGCTCACTTTGCAACTATGAATACACCAAACGAACACCTGATTTAGATCAATTAACTACAAGTTAATGACCCAATTATACTTCTATACATCCTACCTATAAACCCCTTAGGCTAGGACACCACTTAACCCACTTAATAAACCTTTTAGCAAAAAGTTCAAAATGCTGAAACAGTGAGTTACGCGGCTTGCCGCGCGACTTGAAGCTGCGGGCCAAGTCGCAGGACTCACTGTTCGTCCCGCACTTTCCTGCTTGAACCAAAAACCCCAAAAACCCCAAAAACCCCAAAACCCCCAAAAACACCATTCTACCAAATTCCAGCCTCAAAACAGACA
Source organism: Silybum marianum (assembly GCA_036898165.1). NCBI lineage: Eukaryota > Viridiplantae > Streptophyta > Magnoliopsida > Asterales > Asteraceae > Silybum > Silybum marianum. The sequence continues at coordinate 43,451,566 of CM072529.1, read as the reverse complement.
CACTACTTGTCTAAACTCATACCAAAACCCTCCCCAACAACAAATAAACCATTTAATCTAAACAATCCATTATGGATTTTCCTACTCATTGAAGAACCTTACTCAACAATGGAGGTTTTCATTGATTTCAAATCCTTTAGAATGAAATACGAATCCCCAAACTTGAAGAATACTTCAATATTAACTCCATTAACCTAATAACTACTGATTGGAACTCAACTAACATTCAACAACTCAAGACATAAAACCCCAAATCAATAATCTTCTATTAGACTCCACAAGAAATAGTGATGATGATAATGAGTATTTATACCTTAGATTTATGGTAGATTCTTACTCCTTCATGAAATCCTTCCCTCTTCTTCGTTCTTCTCCAAAATCGCACCAAGGACACACACTTGGAACACACAAAATTTCTCAGCCGTAATGTCTAAGAAATGAGGGTTTTTTTTCCCTTTTTATACCTACTTTCAGACTTTTACACAACTAGCCCTTGAAGTTTAGGAAATTAGACTCCAACCACCCATACTTACAAACATTAAACTACTAACAAGGATCCGGGTTATTACAACCACCACGCCACGCCTCACGCCATTTAGAACCTTGGTTATGGAGCACCGTAAATTCAAACTAGAACGAGAAAAGTTGCTTGTCACATATGATTTGAGTGTAAAATCACATATAATATATGTAACTTCGTGTTTTTTTTATTTGAATCTAGGGGTGTTCATCGGTTGGAATCCAAAGGTTTTAGGTGGATCCGATCCTATCCAATCATCCATTGAATGTTGGATTTTGTCATCCGATCCAATCCAATTAACATTGGACATCCGACCCAAATCCAATGGATGATTGGATCGATCGGTTTTATCCATTGGACGTTACTATTGGTTATCTATTGCATCAAATTGGATTCAACCATTCTTCTGATTCAATACTCAACCAATTATTCATATATTTTCTTAAGTTATTAAAAAACAATGTATCTAAATATCGACTAAAATTAATATCGTAAAATGTTAACAATTATACATAGTTATTAATTGGATATTAGTTGCATGATAATTGGATGGAGAATTGGATGGTCATTGGGTTGGATCGGTTCAGTTTTATTGGATGTTGGACTGCCATCCAAGAACCGACCGATCCAATTTGGATGTTGAAATTTTGGATCCGATCCGATCCAATTATAATTGGATATCCGATTATGGTCGGTCATTTCCACGGCCGGTTTACATTGGATCGGGTGAATTTCTACACACCCCTAATTGAATCATGTTCCCTTTAGAACTTAGAACCTCTCTCTCTCTGTGTGTATGTGTGTGTATATATATATACACATACATATATATGTGGAAAAGTTCATTTGAGAAGTGGTAAGTATTTGAGAAGTAAAGAACTAATCATAACCCTTCATCCGGTCAATAATTGCGGCTTTGACTGTGAAGAACCAAATAATTCCTCACATGGGTATGCGGAAGATAGAGGGGTAGTTTCATAACTTTTATAACAGGTTCATATGTGAACTTGTATGATTCACATATGAACTATATGTTCATATATGAATCAGTTAATTAGTTCATATATGAATCAGTTATTTAATTTACATGTAAATCACACAGACTCATATGTGTCTTAGTTAAAATGGTTCATACATGAATTACATGGGTTCACATGTGAACCCGTTTGCCACCAATTTGTAAAGGTTACAAAACTACTCCTATATTTTTTGTATAGCCGCAAATTTTGACTAGTAAAAGCCGCAATTGTTGATCAGTCAAATCCAATATTAACCGGATGAAGAGCTAGGATCACTTCTTTATTTAATATTTACTAGTTTCAAAATACCCTATGGCTATATTGTACTGGGACCAATGTACTAAACCAGATATTTCATTTGTTGTGAATTGTCTTGCTCCACACAACAACGCGCCAACACTCCACCATGGGAATGGCATCAAAGTCATTTTCCGTTACTTAAGAGTACTACATATATGGGTTTTTTCTGTTCCTAGCATAATCAAGTGGATAAATCCCAATAAGTACTCGAAACAACGCAACCTTTGTTGGTTGCTCCGATGCAAGTTACCTATCAAACCCGTATAGGGGACTGTTATCAATTTGGTTACGTCTTTATCATTATGGAACACGATGATATCCTATAGGTCTCATAAACATACTCTAGTTGTTACGTCGATAAACCATTCTAAGCTACTTGCACTATATGAGGAGACAAGAGAGTGTGTTTGGCTTCGAGTAGTTATTTTCCATATCCGAAGTACGTTTGGTTTAGATTATTTTCCCGATAACCAGTTGTCATTTACGAGGACAACACCGCTATTATTGATCAAGCAAAACATAGTTACATCAAAGAGGATACCACTAAACACGTATGAGCAAAGTTGTGTTTTACACGGGCAATGGTTCAAAAAAGAATCATGCAGCCTTGTTCACCAAGTCACTTCCATAGTATTCGTTACCAAAACATGTCTAAACAATTAGATTTAGGAAGCTCTCTAAGCTATCCTAAATGACATACCATGCACCTTGTTTTGTACAAAGGAGGCTTACATCCTGAAGTGTGCTTAACATCATGTTGTGTGAATCTTCACGTATACTTAACATCATATTGTATGCATGTGTAAAGACCTAAACTCAACAATAACAACCATGCATAAATATCATACAAGTACAAAGTACAAAACTATAGTCTATTAAATATCATTGTTTTGTAGCGGAAATTAAAACGTTCACAACTAAGAATTATCTAATTAAGTCGAGTTTCTAAGACATCTGATCTTCTCTAACGGTCTGCTCACAGCTTCCCTTTTCCTTTAGACGTGCTTTCAACATAACCCTTACCTGAAAATGGTTTTAGTTTTGGAAAAGCAATTATCCAACATTCATATAAACCATTTGGGATTTGAAATAATTAGCATTCTTCCAAGTTATAAACACCATAATAGGGGTGAGCATTTGACCCACAAGAACCGGACCGAACCGGGACCGGCACCGGAACCGGCACCGGAACCGGCACCGGAACCGGCACCGGTATAGTCCAACCGGTCCGGTTTTCGGTTCTTCAAATCCTCCATATTCGGTTCCGGTTCCAAACCGGGTTCGGTGCCAATTTTTCGGGTAATTAACCGGCACCGGCCCGGTTTTTTAAATGATTATCTAATCCTAATTTAATTAATTTATTATGTTTTCTAATATCTTAAAATAACCTTTTAAAATTTAACAAGTAAATCTTTTGTAACAAAAAAAGATTCCACTTCTCTATTCTAAAACACCATGATTTACATGTCATATTTACGAAATTCTAAATGCATGTTTTATTATTTATTTGTTTTTAAAAGGTTTTATAAAAACGTGTAGGCAATCAAAATCAACAAGATCATTGTATTACTTTTGACAATCAAGGAAGTTCAAGAGACAAGAATTGAAGAATGAATAAGAATTGGATTGAAGATTTAGATGAAACTCAAGTAAGTTTTTTGATTTTTTTTGTTAATTGTTAATGTTAAAACTTGAAGAACATGTATTGTTTTTATATAAAACTATATAAAATTGGGTTAAATAATCATATATATTATTACCCTAAAACCTATCGTTGGGGGGGGGGGGTTGTATTGGTGTGATCGTATTTTGTTGGTGGTGGTAATAAAAGTATGAACTTTGAAGTTTGTTGATCAAACAACTCATATATATATATATATATATATATATATATAGAGAGAGAGAGAGAGAGATTTTAAAAGTGTTGATCTAGAGCAAAAAAACATTAGCCATATAATATTTATGATATAAATTGAATGATTTAAAGTGATTTATGTTTTAAGAACTAAATTTTAGGGTTGTCCATTTGTATATTGTTAATTCATAATTGAAATAATAGGTTCTATTAGTAATTTCATAATAATGTAATTTGATTGTTTGAACACTTCATAAATATTTGTGTGACTTGATTTGTTTAAATTGTTTTTAGGGTAGTGAAGATGAATTTGTTGGTCCTACACCTCGAGTTAATATCAATGATGATTCTCAAAAAGAAGATTTGGCAAAGCCTACGAAACGACAAAAAAAAGATGGCAACGAAAGAGCCGCTTATTGGAAATTGTTCGATAGAAGAATGATTGTGGAGGATGATGGTGTGGAAAGAAAGTATGCACAATGTAAGTTTTGCAAATCTTTACTAAAAGCCGATCCAAACCGAAACGGGACTTCAACTTTAAACAAACATGCAAAGAGGTGCAAAAAAACCCAGATAATAACCAAGATAAAAATCAAACGAAGTTGAGTCTTAAGAAAGACACGGGTGGGGATTCTAGTGTGACAACATGGAAACATGACGAGTCAAGGATAAAAAAGGCATTATTAAACCTTTTTGTGGTAGGCGAACTACCATTTAAGTTTGTTGAAAATGAGGCCTTCATCGAATATACCAACGCACTAAATGGTAGGGTTATGTTGCCATCAAGACATAAGATCTCCCGGGATGTAGCCAACTTTTACATAGAAGAAAGAACAAAAATGGTTCAATATTTGAGTAACCCAAAGACCACAATACATTTGACAACGGATACTTGGACGTCCTCTTGTCAAAGGGTGAATTACATGGTGGTCACGGCCCACTTTATAGATGAAAATTGGGTAATGCACAAGAGAATAATAAACTTTAGGGAGATAAATAGCCACAAAGGAGAGGATATTGGCCGAGAATTACTAGATTGCATTCATGGATGGGGTATGAAAAATGTCATGTCTATGACCGTGGATAACGCCACCTCTAACGACAAGGCAATTGAGTTTTTGGTTAAAAAGTTGCCCAATCTTTACGATGGTGGAAAACATTTCCACATAAGGTGTATGGCCCACATTCTAAACCTTATCGTAAGGTATGGACTAAAGTTCCAAAACTACCATGTCGAATGTGTCCAAAGGGCCGTAAGGTACATTAGACATTCGACACAACGGATAAGCAAGTTTAAAAAGGCGATGAATGATTGTCAGTTAGAAATGAAGAAGTTTCTATGTGGTGACACCCCTACCCGATGGAATTCGACTTTCGAGTTATTGAAGACCGCATACGAGTTACGAGAGGCGTTTTTGGAATTTGGCATACAAGGTATTATTTTTTTAATTGTTTTACTTCATTTTATACTATATAAAAGATATTTTTTTAATTGTTTAACTTATTTTAGACTATATAAAAAGTATTAATTTTTAATTGTTATACTTCATTTTAGACTATAAACACCTTATTTATTTATGTATTTTTGATAGATCCCGCGTATGAAAAAGATCTTGGTAGAGTACCGGAACATTCGGACTTTGATGTGATAAAAGTTATGATGGAGTTCCTTGAGAAGTTTAAGACAAAGACGGATACCGTTTCGGCTACATCAACACCTTTAGTACATCTCTTTATCCGGGAAGTCTTAGATGTGGATATGCATCTAAATTTTTTTTCAACGAAAGTCGCATTTATTGAAATGGTAAAGGACATGAGGGAAAAATACGACAAGTATTGGGGTGCCTACGACAAGATGAATGATTTTATGTACTTCGGGGTTTTGCTAGATCCTACCATGAAGTCGGACTTTTTGCTACATTCTTTTAAAACAATTGTCGGGTACATGGATGCCTCGATGACAAACTCAAACAAAGAGTTGAAAGTGCGTCAAATGGTTCGGGAGATCGAGATGAGGATGGAGAAATTGTTTAGGACCTACTTGGAAAGATTCGACAATGGCGGGTCTTCTCAACAAGAAAATCGTCAAACAGTTGTTATTTGTGATGAACATGATAACGACTTTTTCGGCGATTTCCTTAATACGGGAGGTAGCAACTCGGATCCGACAGATAACGAGTTAAGAAGCTACTTGAAAGAGACTCGAACGGCTTACAAAAAGAATTTTGATGTTCTCGGTTGGTGGAAAGTTAATGCGATGCGGTTCCCAATAGTTGCTCGGATGGCAAAAGGTAATTACTACTTTTTTTTAGTCTTTCAAAGTTTGTTTATAAATTAATGTTGTTATAATTTTAATTATTTTGTTGTTAGACATATTGGCGATACAAATTTCAACTGTGGCGTCCGAGTCCGCGTTTAGCACTAGTGGTAGAGTTTTAAATGAGTATCTCGACGTTGATAGTTGAAGCTTTGTTGTGCACCCAAGATTGGGTTAGAAACTCTAGAAAACAGATAATAGACGACATCTTGAAGGACGATGATATAGCTTTGGGTATTTTTTTTTCCAGTTTTTGTTCTATTTTGAAACGAGTATTACTTTTTATTAAATACTAACAATCCTTTTGGTTTTGTGTTTATACAGAGATTGCAAAAGCTTTAAACAAAGTAGATGACAAAGCAATGGGGAAGAGGGCAATGGAAAGTTAGAAGATGATTTTTGTTGGTTGAATTAGTATTAAACTTTGAATATTTTGGGATTATTTTTACGCTTGATTTTGTAATTGGTATTAAACTTTGAACATCTTGGGATTACTTTACACTTGATTTGGTATTAAACTATAAATATTTTTAGATTGCTATAAATATTAAACTATGAATATTTGAAAAATTAGAGTATGGTTTTTGTTGGTTGATTTTAAATTAAAGCGGTTCAATCCGGGTTTTTGACCGGAAAACCGGGACCGGAACCGGTACCGGCACCGGGACCGGTATTGCATATACGGTCCGGTTATCGGTTCTAATAATATTGCATTTCCGGTTCCGGTTCCAAACCGGTTCGGCGCCGGTTCGGGCCGGTTCGGTCCAAATGCTCACCCCTACACCATAATCAGTATTGTTTATAAATCCATTGACAAAAGGTGTAGTTTAAAGTCAAGGGAACTCACCTGCAATGCAACACACCGCTCTAAATGCTAAAACAACTACTTGATCCAAAGCGAACACCTGAATTGGATGTCAAGAAATTGGTGCTAAATCACCTTAAACGTCCTAAAAGTCAACCCTTATGATCCTTAAGATAAACCTCTAAACCATACATCGCACTTAGCACGAAACAAGAAACGGACCAAACCGAACGGGTTGCACCAATAGTGAGTTGGGCGACCTAGGCCACAGCCTTAGGCTGCAGGGCATCCTGTGCAACTCTTTGTTAGGCACTGGCTCGTTCCTTTTCTTACACAACTTCGAAAAATACCCCCCCTCCCTCCTCCAAGGTGCAAAACTCGATTTTAAAAGCCTAAATCAACCAAACTCATTCCCAATACTTGAAGGTTTATCCAATATCAATTCAAAAACTAAAACCCACTCCAAGATAGATTAATCTATCAATTTCAAGATCAAGAAATACCCAAAAAAAAATGAACTTCTAAGAGAAAGCATTTAATAACTCAAGGAACTTGGCAAAGGGTTTTCTAGATTTGATTCATTAATTGAATCTATCTAGGTTGTTCTACAAACAAAACTCAAACATTTCATCCATTCAATACATAAACAAAAAATCCAAATCCCCAAACTTAAAACTAAACTCCATTAATGGAGACCTTAAACAAGAATAAGATGAAATGTACCTTAAAGATGAAGATTCCACAATGAGAGCTCCAATCTTTGTCCAAAACTTCTGAGATTTCTTGCTTTCTTCTCCAATATGCTATTCTCCCTTAAACTGTCCTCTCCATAATCCTCTTAACCATAATACGTATTCTCCAATAAATGAAGAGATTGAGGGTTTTAAATCCCTGATTTCTCTTATTTGCAAATCAGTCCCTAAAGTGAAGCCTTTCAAAAATAACTCCCTAAAACTTATTATTATTACTAAAACAATGAAAATAGGTTTATTACAGCACATGAAAAGGAGCCTCCTATTAAAGGATTATGTACAATATTTATCTTTAGTTCAAGGGTTTGTCTTCATAGGGTTTATCTTTACAAAGTTTTATTAACGAGACACAAACTTGATCCTGTTCTCACTAAGTATTACCAAAATCAGGGGGAGCATCCAGTAACATAAAACATTGTGTACTCTCTTGTCCTTTGATTAGAGTTTTTTCTCACTAGGTTTTAATGAGACACACCGTGCATGGTTATTTCCCTCGCTATTACTGACCCTTGTCCTTCGACCAAGTTTTTTCCCACCGGGTTTTTTTCGTAAGGTTTTGATGAGACGCATATTCCCTAGTTAGTTGACTCCTACACTTATATAGTGTTTTGACTCATACATTTAACTTGTTACATGAAGAGCTCAAGACATCCAGATCCTACTCTTTTTCTTTCGACCGGAGTTTTGTCCCAAACGGTTTTCTCCGACAACGTCTTGACGAGGTGACTGTTTGATCGATTGTCTAAAGATATAAGACAGAGAAATATAGTTGTGATATGGTGTGAATCAGAACACTCGAAGAGGAGTTTTGTAACTCATAATTTAATAGTATCGAGTGTCATATTTCACACCATAAGGATAGACTTTAACTTTATACATAAGTTAACAGGGTTATGTAACTCCCAATATCCATTTTGTCTTGACTCAATTATTTCACAATGAGTGTTACCATATACACCCTAGTCTATATATCATATCCCCTAATAGAATTAGGGTATATATATCTATTTTGACTTTTTTAAGTGTTACCATATACATTATGGACTAGAGTGTTACCGTAGACTAGAATGTATTTGGAAAAACCTTATATAAAAGGGTTGAGACCTAACAATTATACACAATCATTTGTCAATATATGATGATTCTCTTACTCTCTCTCTCTCTCTCTCTCTCTAGTTAGCTAATTTCACCTACAATAACACAAAATATATTAATTAAAAATCAAAGTTAAATAAATTATACCAAAGAGATGACATTTTATTTCTTTAATTTTAATCTCCATATTATTATATTCTAATTCTTTATCCCGTTTTTTGGTTTTAAAACGTTTCCCACCTTTTCCCTTTAATCCAATTCCCATATACATAAAGAATGATTGTATAAAATTTTATTTTGGATAGAGACGTAATTTAAGGAAACTAAAGTTTGTAGAAAACGTGAAACAGATTGCTGTTGGCTTCTAGAAAAGGCCGGCGCCAATGTTTAAAACGGCTGGCGAATTAGCCGTCTAAAGTCAAAGTTGGCTACCAGGCTGTCATTCCTACGTGGCACCCTTTTTATATTCTACGTGGCCAAGTAGTCAAAGCAGTATGCCACACGTAATTTGACCACCATGCTTATCCAATTTTTTGATTTTTTCAGTTTAGAAACTTCCATTACCCTTTTCTACACCCTTCTTTACATTTTGTACCCTTAAAACATATATTTTAATATTAAAAATTAAAACCTTTCCAAATTTCAAATATATTTGCAATTTAAAAAATTATATCATTAATTATATTATTAAAAAATTTAATAAAAATCAATTGGGCTAGCTCTTGTAGGTCTTAAGTTCGAGCCGTACAAGAGACTTTTTCTCAGACGAATTCAGAGAATTATGGTGTTGGAAAGGAAGGTGATTGCGGGCAAACAAGCATACCTACCCGCTTTAATGTTCCCGAGTACAAAACTAACAGCTAATTTTATCCTCCGTTGGTTCTAAAAAAAAATTAATAATCATAATTAAATATTAGTTCTTCAAAAAAAAAAACTGTTCTCTTTTCATTTAAAAGAAATAGAGTAAACTACGATTTTGGTCCCTGTGGTTTACTGATTATAACGATTTTGGTCCCTGTGGTTTAAAAACTGCTTTTTTGGTCCCTGTGGTTTACTGTTTATAACGATTTTGGTCCCTGTGGTTTAAAAACTACTTTTTTGGTCCCTGTGGTTTCCTTTTCCTTCCATTTTGGTCCTTACATCTAACAAAGTTAAAAAGGGCTGTTAAAAAGTTTCAAAAAATTACAAATTTAGTCTTTGTGTTACATAAACTTTAAATATTTAATCCTAAATTTCATTATTATCTTAATAAACTCTTAATTTGACACTTATAAATATATATATATATATATATATATATATATATTATCATTTTTGTTTCTCTTTCTTTATTATATTTTAATACTATATATTATTTTAATACTATATTCTTTATATATATATATTAATATTTTTTTTATATAAGTTATAATCATTTTGAAAACATACAATATCATTAATAAAAATAAATAAATTTTTTGATATTTTAATTAATAATTTTTTTGATAATTTAATTAATAATTTTTTATTATTATTCGGTCGAAATTTTATTTATTTATTTGAAACCGATTGGTATTTCTATTAAATTTCTTTTAAAAATCGTTTGGTTTAAGATGGGAAAAGTTGTGAATCTTAAAATTATTGACAAATATGTGATGTTATCTTTCAAAATTTATATTTATTTTAAATTATCATCTGAAAAAGTTTAATATAATTTGAGAAAAAATAGTTTTATTTATATCCAAAACCGATTGTGTTCATTAAATGTATTTTACTTTATTTTCATATTTTCCACTATTTTTTAGAATAGTGAAAGTAAAATGCATTTAATAAAAACAACCGGTTGGGTATAAATAAAACTATTTTTTTCTCGAATTGTATTAAACTTTTTCAGATGATATTTTAAAATAATAATAAAACTTAAAGAAAAAAGCTAATATCACTTCTTTATCAATAATTTTAATTATTCGTATTTTTTTCCCATCTTAAATCAATCTTTTTTTAAATAAATCTATAGAAATGTCAACCAGTTTTAAATAAATAAATAAATAAAACTATGATTAAATAATAAAAACATTATTAGTTAAAATATAAAAAATTATTTATTTTTATTAATTATATCGTATGTTTTCAAATGATTATAACTTATATAAAGAAAGAAAAAATATTAATATATATATATAACGAATATAGTATTTAAATATAATAAAGGAAGAGAAACAAAAATGATAATATACATATATATCTATACTATATATATAAGCAGCCTAAACGGTTGGAGTTGGAATTTTAAGAGGTACAGATTTTATTGCACAATGTACAAGCTTTTAAAGCGCCAACCCCGTCACCCTCTTCCTTTGCGACTAATCCTCTCCCCACTACCCCCAAATCTCTCCGGCACCCACACCCATGTCCCAGAAACCGCTCCTAACCCACACCCTCAAAACCCTCGCCAACAGTTTCGTGCTCCCTGAATGACGATTCCACTCTCCGGCACCCACAATGCCTTCTTCTTCTTCTTCTTCCCATTTCTTTCTTTCTTTCTCCTGGTTTGATCGTTTTGATTATGGATGCAACTATGCAAGTCACACGTTTGGTTAATCTCTGAATATGACATGTCTCATGTAAGTTTGATCTTTCTGTTAGCACATTGGATTTACGAAACATGTACAAAAATTCTCAAAATCAAATGAGGGTTTTAGTTATTGGTTTCAAATTCCATTGAATCTAAATTAGATTCTTTCTTCATCTCTCTTCAATTTTGTTAATCAATTTTTAGGGTTTTTATCATCATACAGATGTTTTCCCCTGTATTTTATGAATGTTTATTATTCAAAGATTCAATCTTTATTTCGATTTCTGCTTCTTTCTTTCTTGGTTTCAAATGAGTTTGATTTGTGTGTTTTTAATTGATTTAAGTCGTCTATTTAGGTTTCAGTTTCTTATAGATGTTCTAACTGTCGGTAAGGTTTAAGGATGAAGAACATCAAGATTTGTACTTTTTGATGAATTTACAGTTCCAAAGTTCTGTTGTTTGATCCTTTCTGGTGATGGTTCAAAGGTTTCTTGGCTGTTTATTTTGGACTTTTATGTGTGATATAATTTTGATGTGGTTTCATTTTAAATGCCTCCTGTTTTATCTGAAAACCAGTTTGAAATGAGTGAAGTAAACGAAGATCGTATATACTTGTGTGTGTTTTTTTTATTTGGCAGTATTAGTCTCATTGTCCATAGAAATTATTTTGCTACTGTAAAATCGATATGAAATTTGTATAATTTACGTTAAAAAGTAGTATTTCTTCTTCTAAATATGAGATTGTTTGAGATCATATGAGCTTCAAAAGAAGATTAGTGAAATTTCATTTTGTTTCTGATGAAATAACCTTTTTCATCGACTTTCAGTCTGTATATGATGAACGTCCAACACCGTCTAAAAGCAGCAACAAGCCATCATCAACGAAAAGACACCCACCATTGACTGCCTTTAAGGTACAAATCCTTTTTATTTCAATTCGTGTTTTTATGATTCTTGAATTAAAATTTTGAATTTTTCTGTGTAACGTATTCGGATTGATCAGGTGAGAAAAGAGAAGACAGGGGAAAGAATCACTGCACTCCAACCATTAGTTTCACGTTTCGGAAAAGTATGGGTGATCATCAATGTATACACATACATATATATACATATATGCAGCTTCATATTTTTCTTTTTTTTAATTGATGATGATCAATTCTTAAAAATAAATTCTTGATCAATATTAATCTTTCATGGTAAATTAAACAGACCGATTCAGCGTCCGTGTTGTCTGAAGCTATCGAATATATCAAATTCCTCCATGAACAAGTTGATGTAAGTTCACCCATCAAATTCTATATATATATATATATATATATATACACATATATATGTATATCAATCACATTTTTTGTTTCTTTATTGGATTGGTATTGACCGGATGGTTTCATTATCTTCTTACTCGGCTATTACGCCTATAATAAAATTTAACATCTTATTGCATAGCTCTGGTACATACTAACAAACTTTGTACTTTGTTCTCCTCTTCCTACTCTTTTCTATTTAGCTCTGAAAAATCTCTCTTTAGATTCGTCTTGCTGCTAATAAGTCAAAATGCACTCAGTTGCTTATCGAAGAACCTATCAGAATGGCATCCATCCTCGAGCCATCTAAAGTTGTGAGTGTATGAAATTTCAATTCGTGGATCTGTTTTGTGGTTTATCCTAACACTGAACTGACATGTTGGTTTTAAAGGTCCATCCTAAAACATTAGAAGGCAACCAATATGCTATTCCTGCTATTGTGTCACCTGACTAAAATTATCTATAAAAATGATAATATTTTCTGGGATTAACATTTCTTTGATCTGTTTATAAGACCACTCTTTTTGGTCATTGATACAGGTACTTTGTGCTTGGTATAGGCGTATAGCGATGAGGAATATTTCCAGAATAGAAGCAAAGGTACTCCACTTGAACAAAATTCTATATTAGCAGTAAGTTTTGAGTTTCTTTTGGATGTCACCTTCAACAATTTCTGCTAGAAAAGATTGTTGATATGGGTTATAGATTGGACTGTCTGACTAAAAGTATGCCATCTATATTCTGTTTTAGCTTCCATAAAACATTGACTACATTTTTTAGCCTGAAATACGTAAATATGTAGATATATATGTCTCTGTGATTAAGGTTCATTTGAGGAAATGAACAACTAAAATATGTTTACCCCTTCATAACTATTTGATTCCAATTGAGATAATTTATTTTTATTTTCGACTTTTTGTGCTCAATTTTTTTTTTGCATGACCCAATTGAGTTAATATCTTTTTGTCCTGCCATCAGAAGCTAGCCAAATTGTTAAGCAATTATCGTTCTCAGGCTTTGTGCAGATCAACCATCACATAATTGAAAAATTGAAAAGCGATTTGTTTTTAAATATAGAAATGAACCTCCTATGCTTTTTGCTTAAGCATGTGTTCTATATCCGCCAAGGCGACTAAGCTGGAAGATCACTCAAATGCCTATCTCCGCTCATTGCTATTAGAATAATGTAACACTGTTAATAGACAAATAGATGATTCTTAAAAAAGAACTATTTTGGTATATCTGCTTAATACCTGTTTTGCCCCCATATAGTAAAAAGCAGGCGACTTAGTATATCTGCTTAATCCCTGTTTTGCCCCCATACATGCTAGGTATTCAATTGACCGTCTAGCACTTTTTAGATCACTTCCTTTCTTCTTCTTACAGTTCACAGACATGTATATGAGCTTATTGGTGTTCTGTTGGCTTTGGAATTTAATCAGTTTGCGGGTAACATACATCCAATTAAGACATTATAAGAATTAAACTTGAGAAAGGATCACAGAACCTATACTTTCAGTTATCGTGCTTATTCTTTTTTCCGTAGTTTTCATTTTCTTATCATAGCCCATAGCTTTTGGTTGTGAATTTAATTAATATTGCATTATTGTGTTGTACGGTGCATTGAACTAATCCATTTTGCTTGTAAGTAAGTTCTTGCCACTCTTTAACATCAAGATTTTAATAGCATGATATAATAGAATTTGACGGAAATCAATTAATAGAGCTATACTTGAATAGTATATGAAATCCAAGTGCTTCACTGATCAATAACCCACATTGCTTGTTTGTTGTGTGTAGTACAAAATGGCATGTGGTTGTGCCAATACAACCCTGCATTTTTAATTATTTTGTGATATTGAGTTTTAAATGGAGGCACATATTAAGTTTCATTATTACAGGTACATTAATTTTCTATCGTTTTTTTACAAGTAAATTTTCATCTGTGAGTCTCCTCAGCTCTATCTGTGATTCTACAATATATGGTTCCTATCCTGACACAATTATAGTCAAGATACTCTGTTTTTGTGATAATCTGCTCACGTCTTTATTTTGATACACAAGATATTCATGATCAAGAAAAACTCGCCGAAAAGACAAGACATAGTCACATAACAAGTCTATGCCTGCTAATGTTACTTTGTGTGTATGTGCATATTTTGCTATCCTGAATCTTTTGTAAATCATGCATCCAAATTTGATGGATAACTGTTTAGGCTTAATCATCGCCTCATCGGTATCTTCCAAAGATAGTTGTTGTATTTGTGGAGTATGTATTTTGCACTTTGGAATTGGATAATTAAACTATACTTAAATCTTTCCATGAAATAAAAATATTGCCATTTGACCTAGGGGATCAACAAGTAACGGATTAACCGCTTTAAGTTGTGAGGCATGACATCATGTGAGAAGTGAAGTTAAAGTGAGAAGCGTTAGAAAAGATCTGAACCCTTGATCACTTTTAATCTTAAACCAACCCACGAATTGCGCCTTAAACAAGGATTGATCCGGTACATCTCGATGCATCTCATCTCGGTATATCTCATCTTAATGTGCATCTAAGGGTGGAGATCCCTTCTCACCATAACTTCACTTCTCACCGGAATCCAACCCAAGTTGTAATTGGTATGTTTATATACGTTTCATGCTTTGTTTTCTCATGTTCTTAGATTTAGTATCAAAAAATGTTGACTGATTAAACCTCCTAGATAACCTACTGTCCTCATTTATCATCTACTACTCAAGCTTGGTTGCTTAAGTTTGTCCGCATACCGAGACCTTCATATATCATCTATTTATTGATAGTTTTATAGAAAATAATCCCGACGCACACCTTTGTTTATATATATTAAACTTTATAACCAATCTTCTCTAGGTCTGTTTACTTTTTGCAGATATGCTTTAACATGATCATGAAGATTGTTTACCAACAATGTGTTCTCAAATTTGAGAATAAAATAAGAGAAAAGAAAAGGATGGAAAAGAAATGGACTGCTTTTTTTTAATGTTAAGGGAGCTTAATGGCAGCTGCGGGAGCTTAATGGTTGCTGCAGGTGCTTAATGGCAGTTGCGGGAGCTTAATGGCAGCTGCAGGAGCTTAATTGCAGGTGCAGGTGCTTAATGGCAGGTGCAAGAGCTTAATGGAAGCCGCAGGTGCTTAATGGAAGCCGCAGGTGCTTTATGGAAGCAGCAGGTGCTTAATGGCCGCTGCAAATGTTGTTGTTGTCCGGAAGCTTATGAGATGCAGAGGTCTAAGATGGTCTGGATCGTAGGTTGTTTAATACTGCAGGTACGCTGTTCGGTGTTCGATTTGGAAGTCTGACGGCACCACGGGACGTCTTTTGGGTTCTTGCTCGTAAGTTTACTCATAAATGATCAAGTGAGTCCCAATTAAAATGTGTGGGTTGCCGTTGGGTTGTCTTTGTATCTTTTGGTTGCGTCCTCCTGTTTGATCAGTGGTAGAACTTGTTGTGTTGTGCTGTTGTTATGATCTGAGGCTCTGTATGAGCTTTGTATATACTCTGTTACTTGGGATGGTTACCATTTCTTTTGGTTGGTGTATAATTTTGCTTTTCAAAAAAAATTTAGAGGTAAGGGAAAGGAAAGGAAGAAAACTAAAATTTTATGTTCTTGAGTAAGAAATAGAGGAGAGGAAAGGAAAGGAAAGATGTCACGTTTATTAGCGATATTTATTTTCCAATTGGTTATAATTTATAGACAGGTGTTTAATTTTATAAATATATAATTGTTATTATTTATTTATTCATTTTTCTTCCATTTTGTCCCACGTTCGGGAGGAAATTAACATTATTTTCCTTTTCTTTTCTTTCGCTCCTAATTTTTTTTTGATAAACCAACGTTTTTTCCGTCCCCCGATATTCCTTAATAACACTTGAGAGCAAAACGTAAAGCTCTTATATGAATTTTCAATTAGAAATGAGTTTTTGTTTTCTTATTTTTAGCATAGATCCTTGTAAATATTACAATTTATATTGTTGTCATTTTAGATTGTGCTAGCGGAAATTGTACTAATTATTGATATTTAAAATATTATAGTTTTATTTTGTTTAAACATGAATTTTGGATATTATAAAAAGCAATTGTATTGTATTTCTTGCTTAAAAGAAAATTTAAAAAAAATGTTTCTAGCTGCATTGCAGCGGGTAGAGGACTAGTATATATATATATATATATATATATATATATTTATAAGTGTCAAAATAAGAGTTTATTAAGATAATAATGCAATTTAGGATTAAATATTTAAAGTTTATGTAACACAAGGACTAAATTTGTAATTTTTTGAAACTTTTTAACATCCCTTTTAACTTTGTTAGATGTAAGGACCAAAATGATAGGAAAAGGAAACCACAGGGACCAAAAAAGCAGTTTTTAAACCACAGGGACCAAAATCGTTATAAACAGTAAACCACAGGGACCAAAACCGTTGTTTACTCAAAGAAATATTTTAGAGTTTAAAATCAATAGAAAAAAATATTCAAAATTCTTATACGAAATGACCTATAAATAATAGTGAAATGTGATTTAGGTATCCTAAGCGTTCTTTCTACATCTTTCCTATCAAATGATCATGAAATTTTTGAAAACGGATCCCACAATAATGACTGTAGCCATAAAAAAATTTAGAAAATTGTATGGACAACAACTTTAAATTATTCTTAAACGAACAACAATATAATTTTATATTGTTATTTAGCATCGAGTAGGTAAGACTTTGGTATAATTTTTGATTGAGGTGGTAATAAAAAGTTGTTTTAAAAAAAACGATCTAATTTTATGTGTTAAGTCAAGTCTATATTTTTATTATGTAAGTTATTTTATTGTTTTGTAATATAAATTATATTTTATATTATTCATACATTTTTTACAAACATACTTCACAAAACATCAAAAAACATGATATGATATAAAACAATTGTATTGGTTGTGTTGGTAATTTTTTATTAAGAAATTATACCTTACAATTTCTAATATTATTCATCGTCCCCCAGCAAAAAAAAATACTGATTAAACATTAGAGATCATAAAAACGATTTTCTATTAAAAATCATACTCACAACCAACATAATTTCTTATTTAAGAATCCTGTTTGACAATAAAAAAATTGGTTCTAGTGGATGGTTCTTCTATTTTAAACGTCTGGAGATCCTTTGAAACAAATTATGCCCCAAAACACTCATTATAATTTGAAAATTAAATTAAATTATTTAATTTTCATATCGTTTGAAATTTAACTTTTGATTGCTAATTCACTTAGATATTTACATATTTTAGTTATTCTAGACTAGACAATAATAAATAACGAGTTAAAATATAATGTTGTACTTATATAGAACTTTAAAAGTATTTGAACACAATGTCATAACAATTAACAAATCTCTTTGGTTTTTTAAATAACCAAATATTTATCTGACAAGTGTCTTTAATTTCTATCAATAATAAACCATGGTTTAGGGACCATCCTCCAAAACCAATAAAACCGAGCATAGTCGGAAGCTTTATGGCTTACCAAAACAACGATAGGATGCTTGTCACATCTCAGTTATAGGTTTCACCCGAAACATCTCTTCTGCTATGTTTTAGTTATTTGTTGTCATAAATGTATGGTCATTTAGTTATAGACATTAAGTTACTCGTCCTAACTCCTAATACATGTATCTTTCTGCTTACTCTAAATACCTCCTATGCCGAAGACGTCTAGTCGCTTATCGTAGAATAGGATTATTGTAATAACCTAAAATTTGTATTAGGCTAATATTGGAATTGGGCCCTAATTAATATTTTTGGACTTCATTGTGTTTGTGTGGGCTAGGGTTTAGTTGGTCATCTAGCCCATTGTATATATAGAATTGAAGAGAAGAAGTTTTATCAGAATCCCTCATTTTCACAATATCACTAAGGTGTGTGTGTGATCGTGTAGAGAGCAAAGAAGGAGAAGAAAATAGTTGATATTTTGGAGAAGAAAAAGGGAGAAGAGAAGAAATTCAAAAAGGAGCAAGTGTTCTTCAAGTTGTTGAGGTATGGAACTTGATCTTCTTCATCTTCTTGTATTATTGGGTTATTTGAATGATTAAAAACCTTGGGGTTTATGTTTTAATTAGGGGAAAATGTTAATGAAAGTTCTCAAATCAATGGATATGAGATGAAAATATGATTTTAATGGCTATCTTCATTTCTTGTATTGATTCTTTGCATTTGGATTGATTTCAAGAAAAACCCACCATGGATGACCATGAGCTCTTCATGAGGATTGAATCCATGGATTCAAATATGATGAAATTGGATGATTATATTTTCTATTTATGTTTAGGAAGGTAATGGGTATGTTTTGGGTGTACTCCTCATCATTAATATATGGTTTTGGAGTCATAAGAATCTTTGTTTTGGTGTAAAGTGGAGTTTTGGAGGTTAATTTGTGAATCTGAGAAGAAGAAAGCTTGACAGTGGCTTAGACCAGTTGTAACGCCAGTTATAATCCATGTCGGGCTGACGCCAGTTATAACCCATGTTACAACTGACGTCAGACTCTGTTTGGCTTAAGTGAGTTACCACGCCAGTTATAACCCACGTCGGGCTGACGCCAGTTATAACCCACGTTACAACTCACGTCAGACTCTGTTTGGCTTAAGTGAGTTACCACGCCAGTTACAACCCACGTCGGGCTAACGCCAGTTATAACCCACGTTACAACCCACGCCAGGCACTGTCTTGCACACATTCTTCCGTTTCGTTTCGCGCATCGAGTCGGAGATTGGACCTTTGGGCTAGGGATTTATTCTAGGACTATATTAGAAGACTTTTGAGGATACTTTGAGAGGTTAACACTTATATTGCTTTGGTAAATTTAGGCGTTCGGTTTGGAAGAGTTCTACCGTTTGGACTTGGACTAGGTGTGGCATCATCAGGTGAGTTCCCTTGACTTAAACTACAATTCTTGGTAAAATTGATTTGGGAAACTGATCATGGTATTTAAATTGGAAGCATGCTAAATGATTTATATTTTCTTCGGTTTATATAAATGATAATTGTCGAATTGACCTAGATATCGCGATATTCCTAGATGAATTGGACATGTTCATAGGATAGTGTGTGTACCTTGAGATCTTGCAAATCTCTTGGGAGTTTAATTCGTACATCTCGAACTCGTTTGAGGTGTACGACATACCCGTTTGTGGCAAGTTTACGGGCAATAATTATTAAGTCATATGTGGCAAGTTTATGACTAACTGGAGTTTTTCTACTATCCTTGTTCATGGTCCTGTATTTAAACTGTTGCTTCCTTTTTCTAACGATTTACCTCTTCGGATTTATATGTTTTATATAATTGCCGTTTATTTGGGAATTCACTAGACCTTGTGGTCTAACCCTCACTTTTCAAAAATTAAAACCATTTTCAGGTAAAAGTTTGGTCGAGAGTTCGTCCAAGGGAAAGGGTAGGATGTGAGCCGGTCGTTGAGGAGATCGGATGACATAGAGACTTAATTAGTTTATTATAATTCTCAGTTGTGGATACTTTTATTTCCGCTGCTAAATATTGGGATGTATTAGATATTAGACTTCTTTGGTATTTTAATTGTCCATTTATGTT
The DNA here is from genome assembly GCA_036898165.1 of Silybum marianum. Lineage (NCBI taxonomy): Eukaryota > Viridiplantae > Streptophyta > Magnoliopsida > Asterales > Asteraceae > Silybum > Silybum marianum. The sequence goes on along the minus strand of CM072529.1, from coordinate 43,431,436 downwards.
GGATTTTGATTTATGGAAATTGGGTCGTTACAAGTGGTATCAGAGCCCTAGTAAGTGAATTAGGCAATCTATGGGTGCCTAGTCTTAAACTGTGAGTTAGGAAACATGGCTGAGAATTTAGGGACCATGGGATAAAGACCTTGACAGGAACATTTCTAATAAGGTGGTAAGGACTAACATGTAAGGTAAATTCAAAATTACATCTGGCCAATGTCATCGTGAATTTACAGGTACATGAAGGTGCTTGTATACCTTGTTATGATCTAGTTGGTTGTCGTTTGGTGGTTCGTGTAATTTCATAAATGTAGAAATTGGTCTTGTGGATCATGAGGATCGTATCCGTGAGGATTGAAAGAGAAAATCCTTTTGTTGGAGTTGTACCAACGGAGAGAATAGAAATTGGGGGCGTTGCTAACCCCCGTGATCGAGGAAGTGGAAGGGTAGTGAATTTTGTGGGACTGTGATGTCAGTTGGGGCTCATGAGTTGAGAGCTTAATGTTGGTAAGGGGTTGAGAAGGTAATATATGAATTTTCTGGTATATGAGTGTTTTGATTGCTATTGTTGAGGCAGCCGATGTATGTGGTAATTTGGATAGAGACTAGTCATCTTACAAGGGTTGATCGGGAGTTTTGGTGTGTTATATGAGGATGTATAGAGAATAGTGTTTGGACCTTCAAGATGAAGTTCGTCTGAGAGTGTTAGTGATTCTTCAAGAAAGAATTCTTAAGAGTTGAACGAGAATGATATTGTCTAAGTGTGTATTTTTGAGTATTGGGTAAGTTCCCAATTGTAGGGTTGATCACATCGGTTGAATGTTATAGATTGGGCAAGTGTGTTTTGAAGTGACGGCTTTCGTAAGAAAGCGAGTAATATTAATGAAACCCTTGACTTATAGTCATCGGTGTATGGGACGAGATTGTTGAAAGATAGAGTTGGGTACTCGTGAAAGGAAGGCGAGTTGTGAGAAATGAAAGAATCAACGGATGACCTAAGAAAGTCGAAGTGGCTGAAATTAGGTACTTGATAAAGAGTGATGAGTTGGACATGGTGTGGTTCAAGAAATTGAGTATGTGGAGAAAGTTTGTTTGAGGAATTTGCTACGAGTATAGAAGACTCGTTCTTCGACCAATGAATGTAAACGATTGAGAAGTTGTTGCCAGGCTGGGAGGCGGTTGGAGTTAGTTGCCATAAATTCTAAGACGAGTTGCATACATTACGTCGTTATGTTTTAGAGTGGGTTTATGAGTTTGTGTGAACGTATTGAGTTTATCCTTAACATTCTCAGGATGTCGTAGTATGGCAATGGTTGGAACAAGAACTTGTTGATACTTCGGTGTAGTAAAAGTGTGAGATCGTTAGTAATCCAAATGAAGAAACAAGTTCATTAGAAAAATTATAATTATTGTTGGCATCGATTAGTATTGATAGATCTGAGTTATATACTTAGTCACGTGGGAGCAAGCAAGTAGGAGCGCGGGTGTCGGCATGTTTGATGCTATGAACTAGTAGGGCGGTTGGGTTTAACTTCTCCTTTGCGAAGGATGAGTGTGAGCAAGAGGCATTCTTGGTTTTAAGCTAATCTTCAAGTGTGATTGTTATGAAGACTAGAGGTCGTTAATTTGTATTGGTGGCTTAATATGAGAATAAAGTAACCACCAAGAAAGAGAGTGGGTGTACGTGGGACTAATGGTCCGCGTAAGAGGGTGCTCCTCTTTGATCTAGTTGAACGTGTATTTGATAGTTGGCAATGGACTAGAGTGGAATGCTAGTTGCCTTGGTGTTATGGCGCGAGATGATGGGAAGTATGTGTTTAGTTAGTGGAGTGGGATTGTGGTCCTTCTACGGGTTGCATGACTCAAGGGATTGGCATGTGTGTAGCCGGTGCGTGCAGTCACAAGGGTGCGTGACTAGAGATAGATGGATGTCGCTTAATGTTATCCGAGAGGAAATGGACTCTTTTACGACTATAATGTGTGATGTTATACGAATGGCAGCTAGAATGTTCTTGATGAGTATGCAAGGCCAATAAGAGAAATTGTTGGAGTATCTAATGTAGAGGTATTCAAGAGTGTTAATGATGATTGCTTGAGGTACATAAAATTTTTAATGGCATTATAATATTCTTATTTTGAGGAGAAAAGACTCGAGTGGTAAATGGTGATGGATTCACATATTTATTCGGATACGCCGTGATTTGGAGGAGTTGATTTATTTCCGTTAGGACATTGGCAAAATATCAAATTCGATTGGTGAATGGGGCTTGATAGTGCGATTATTGAATTGATCAAAGTGGAAAAACCTTCCTTGTGTGTAAAGGAATATTGGTGGTTCGGTTATCTCCCTTTGGGATTCGTGGGAGCCAAGTGTGGTGGCTTAGTAAGCTATCCTGAATGGAAATTCTGATGAGATCGTTTATCTAAACCTAGTCTCTCATTGATGAATGTGCGGTTTTGGTAAGGGATTTCGGTGAATATTTGACGAATGGTATTGGTTAGCCACCAATAATTCAGATTAGTTTGAGGAGGAGGAAATGACATGTGGATTATGTGATCCTGATGAAAGTAAGGAATTGGCCGAATGATGTAAAAGAATGGAGTTGTGGCAAGCATGCCATTTTGTTGAATATATTTATGAAAACCCTTCAATAGGGTAAAGGTAGTAATGATAGCTCTAACTAAGATTTTTTTTAGTAAGATAAGTCTGGAGATTGGTTGAAGCTTGCTTTGCTAGCAAGTCTTATAATGGAAGTGTGTGCCTTTCTAATTTCAAGAAGACAAGTAAGCGGTTGGAAGTAGTGTTTTGAGAGACATACTGTCGAGGTTAATTGATTTTGGGAGTGATTTGCATTCTGCGTAAACCTTGTGGTTGATATCGGACTGGATAGCATGAGTTTTAGTGAGTGGTTGCTCCTTCGGTGGGAGAAATGAACTCTAAATAATTTTAGAGAAATCCCTGGGTTATTGGTTTGCTCGGTGGAAATTCGGAAAGGTGTTTATGGGATTGATTCAATCCTGATTGGTAGGCTATCCGTACGTTACACGATGAAAGTTTATATAAGGACATTTACTTATGTAGGTAAATGTGTTAATTAAGTTGCGAGTAAGGTGTGCTAATTTTCGGAAGAAAGGAGTAGTGTTGATGAGTTGACGGTCAACACTGTAGTAAAGGTACAATATTAATCCGGTTGGATTTAGATTGTGGTGTCAGGTGTTGTGGTAAATGCATGTTGCTTGTTAAGCAACTCTTAATTGAAAGGCTAAGTGGGAGGTGCAAGAATGACTTGTTGATTGAGTTGACCAATTGAGTGGATGTAATAATTAGTAGGGGTTTGTGTTTGTTGCGTGGTAAACTCCATTAATGGTACTTCCTTTGGGAGAATTGAAGTTCATTATGAAAGCCATGGGTCCGGTGTGTGGACCAATCAGACAATGACAGATATGGTTGACCTGGATTAGAATAGAAAACATATCAGTCAATGACAGTTTTGTTTCGTGGTATAAGTTTTGAGTGGAGGATGTTGAAATGGAGGCTTGGCAATGATGTGAATTGTTGAGAAATACCCCAGTGAATAAAAGAGATAAGTAATCGAGGTGTGATTGTGTGGGATACCGAGTGTCTATACATTTAATAGTAGTACCCAGCGAAAGGGTGAGAACTTGTTGGTAAAAGTGTTGTTGCTTGAGAAATTGTTCCAAGAGGGAGCAAAGGAGTTATATCGGGAACAAAGAGGTTGGTATTGTGTTGGTCCGTTGGTAATTCCCTAAAAGGTAAGAAGTAGAGTAGAAAGTTTTGAGTTTGGTTGCTCAAAAAGATCATGCTTGTGATGATGCAATTGAGATCTCACAAAGGACAAGAAGCTACATGGGAGTTGGAGACCAAGATGAGAGATTTGTATCCGTATTTCATTGATGAAGGAATTCCGGGGACGGAATTCTGTTAAGGGGGAGGTGTTGTAATAACCTAAAATTTGTATTAGGCTAATATTGGAATTGGGCCCTACTTAATATTTTTGGACTTCATTGTGTTTGTGTGGGCTAGGGTTTAGTTGGTCATCTAGCCCATTGTATATATAGAATTGAAGAGAAGAAGTTTTATCAGAATCCCTCATTTTCACAATATCACTAAGGTGTGTGTGTGATCGTGTAGAGAGCAAAGAAGGAGAAGAGAATAGTTGATATTTTGAAGAAGAAAAAGGGAGAAGAGAAGAAATTCAAAAAGGAGCAAGTGTTCTTCAAGTTGTTGAGGTATGGAACTTGATCTTCTTCATCTTCTTGTATTATTGGGTTATTTGAATGATTAGAAACCTTGGGGTTTATGTTTTAGTTAGGGGAAAATGTTAATGAAAGTTCTCAAATCAATGGATATGAGATGAAAATATGATTTTAATGGCTATCTTCATTTCTTGTATTGATTCTTTGCATTTGGATTGATTTCAAGAAAAACCCACCATGGATGACCATGAGCTCTTCATGAGGATTGAATCCATGGATTCAAATATGATGAAATTGGATGATTATATTTTCTATTTATGTTTAGGAAGGTAATGGGTATGTTTTGGGTGTACTCCTCATCATTAATATATGGTTTTGGAGTCATAAGAATCTTTGTTTTGGTGTAAAGTGGAGTTTTGAAGGTTAATTTGTGAATCTGAGAAGAAGAAAGCTTGACAGTGGCTTAGGCCAGTTGTAACGCCAGTTATAACCCATGTCGGGCTGATGCCAGTTATAACCCACGTTACAACTCACGTCAGACTCTGTTTGGCTTAAGTGAGCTACCACGCCAGTTATAACCCACGTCGGGCTGACGCCAGTTATAACCCACGTTACAACTCACGTCAGACTCTGTTTGGCTTAAGTGAGTTACCACGCCAGTTACAACCCACGTCGGGCTAACGCCAGTTATAACCCACGTTACAACCCACGCCAGGCACTGTCTTGCACACATTCTTCCGTTTCGTTTCGCGCATCGAGTCGGAGATTGGACCTTTGGGCTAGGGATTTATTCTAGGACTATATTAGAAGACTTTTGAGGATACTTTGAGAGGTTAACACTTATATTGCTTTGGTAAATTTAGGCGTTCGGTTTGGAAGAGTTCTACCGTTTGGACTTGGACTAGGTGTGGCATCGTCAGGTGAGTTCCCTTGACTTAAACTACAATTCTTGGTAAAATTGATTTGGGAAACTGATCATGGTATTTAAATTGGAAGCATGCTAATGATTTATATTTTCTTCGGTTTATATAAATGATAATTGTCGAATTGACCTAGATATCGCGATATTCCTAGATGAATTGGACATGTTCATAGGATAGTGTGTGTACCTTGAGATCTTGCAAATCTCTTGGGAGTTTAATTCGTACATCTCGAACTCGTTTGAGGTGTACGACATACCCGTTTGTGGCAAGTTTACGGGCAATAATTATTAAGTCATATGTGGCAAGTTTATGACTAACTGGAGTTTTTCTACTATCCTTGTTCATGGTCCTGTATTTAAATTGTTGCTTCCTTTTTCTAACGATTTACCTCTTCGGATTTATATGTTTTATATAATTGCCGTTTATTTGGGAATTCACTAGACCTTGTGGTCTAACCCTCGCTTTTCAAAAACTAAAACCATTTTCAGGTAAAAGTTTGGTCGAGAGTTCGTCCAAGGGAAAGGGTAGGATGTGAGCCGGTCGTTGAGGAGATCGGATGACATAGAGACTTAATTAGTTTATTATAATTCTCAGTTGTGGATACTTTTATTTCCGCTGCTAAATATTGGGATGTATTAGATATTAGACTTCTTTGGTATTTTAAAATTGTCCATTTATGTTGAATTTTGATTTATGGAAATTGGGTCGTTACAATTATACTCTATCTTTAATTTATCTTCTGTTTTTTGTCAAAAAAAAAAAACTATACTTTTCTTCGTTATCTTTTCACCAAATTTCACTATATTGTTAGGAGGACAATTGGTTTTCTTGCTATGCCTATTGACAAGAGTTTGGACAACGAACTCTTGTCCCCTACATAATTGACCAGCAACAACGTCATTAATGAATCCTAAAATCATTTTTATTTTTATTTTAATTACATCTCGTGTAACCACTATTTGTAGATTTAATGTAGAAAAGTTTAGATACATAAATTAACCTTTTTTTATGGACCTAAATGAGTATAAAAATTCTCATAACACTTCAAGTAATTTAGTGTAAACTACAAATTTGATCCATGTGGTTTGGTGTTTATAATACTTTTTGTCCCTACAGTTTTGAAATTATAAAGGATGACCATTGTGGATTGCAAAAACGAATGGATTTGGTCTCATACCTTTAACAGTCGTTAGTAGTTGTTAAGTGAATGGAATTTTAGTGTTTTGATTTTTGTCTCGTTTTCTATTAAAAGGAAAACATAAATTTTTATAAACTAATCTATTAGATACATGTCACATGTCTTAACTCTTTCTTTGAAAACCTAAGAACCCTTTCCACTAATGAAACCTCCGGTCATCTTCTCCGGCGAACATCCAGTCATCTCGCAAAACCCAAATTTAAACCTTAAAACCAAAATCAAAATCTAAACCTCATCCAAAATCAAAATTCAAACTAAAAGTAAAACATCAAAGAAAATCACAATCCATACCAGAAAAATGAGATTATTTGAGAGCTACCTTTATTAGAAGTAGAACTGTAGAAGAAAAGGAGTTACAAGTCGTCGAGCTCTATGGAGAATCAAAAAGATAAGATTAACTCCTATTTAATCGAAAAGCTATGTGAAAGTATCCAACAATTTCCTTGAGAATATCATCAAACCTTCCAAGTTTAGGTCATAAGTATATATTGTAATTTTTTTCAAAGTTTCATCAAACTCTTTAAGACCGTCCACAAATTTATACAAGAACAACTAATGCAAAAATAGAACCGTAAACCTTAAATCCCTAAAATGAAAAAACCTAAATTTTGTACAACGAGATGGAAGCAACATTTATTCTATCTAAATTCTATATTTTCATTTGTAAACTTGGAAAAGTAAAAAAGATGTCATTAAATCTCAAAAATTGGACTAAAGTCGTGGATATTATGGTAGGATCATAAATGTTTGGGCGTAGAGGAGGGGAGGGTAGGTCGTCGGAGTTGGAAGAAGGATGCTTACTGCTTCAGTATCGTTGATTCATCGGACCTCCTATGCTTGTGTAGCCAGAGTTAGGAGAAGGTTGCTTGTAACTTACCTGGTGCAGAATGGCCGCATAAGGGAAAGGGTGTTGGTGCGTTGCGGTCTTGTGGAATCTTGGAGGGTACTATGTTTCCCCACGACGACTCTCACTAATTTGGCAGGCTTGCGATTTCTCGACCATTTACTCCTGAAGGTGAAATCGTGCTTAGATGGTAACAAGATACACACACATATGAGTTTCTGTGTTTATATTATATAATTGATATAATTTCTCTTATTTTATTTTATAAATAAGAAATGACAAAAAAAACTAGAAAAAGTCTAAGATACCCTCATTTAACAGTTTCTTATAATGGTCGTTAGATATATGGACCAAATTTGGTCGTTTTTGCAAACCACAACAGCCATCTTGTAATTTAAAAAATGTAGGGACGAAAGGTGTTATAACCACCTAACCATAGGGACCAAATTTATAGTTTACTTCAATATTTTTATTTGTAAGCATTAAGAAAAGTGTAATATTCTTTCACATTTCTTTTAGTTGTTATATTTTAATTATAGAACTTTTATTTATTAGATCCCTTTATATTTGTTTATTACATGATATACTTAATAATTATAGTTAATCTAGTTATATTAGTTTCTAAATCAAACTCTAACTAAGGGTTGTTCTTTTACATCTTAATAGTTTCGTTAAAAGACAAATTTTAAATCGTTAAGAGGTGAATCTTCTTTGATATTTTTTTGTCTTTTAGAGGGTGTTTGTGATTGCTTATCAAAATGACTTATTGACTTATTAACGGTGTGGAACCGGAGAAAAGGAGAATGGAGTGTTTGGATGGAAAAAAAAAAAGCAAAGTGCTTATGACAGTGGCAAAACGCTGAAAAGGAGTTTTTTATAAGCCAGATGGTACTGACTTATCAAAAGGCGCTTATGACTTTTCAAAATACAATTTACATCTTTACCCTTTTTCTAACCTAGACTCTTCGTCAGATACACGCCTCCTTTTCTCATTAGATGCCACAAGAGCTCTCCTCTCCTCACCAATCAACGGGAATAGGTCGACGGGAACAGATCGACGTTCAACCAAGGGAAGATCGGCGTTCCTCTCATGCACCATCGTCGTTCCTCTTCTGCACACACAGATCGATCGATCATTCCACCTTTGTAGCTTTCGACTCCGGCCATCGAGAACCTGTTCGATTTATGTTTTGAATGCCATAAAAATCAGCCACATTCAACAAACCAGCGATTGACTGGGTTTCATTCCTCTGGTGGTATCTCATCTGTTCTTTTTTCATGCGTTACATTCCTCACATTAGTTAGTTTTTTTTGCATATGGTATGGTAAGTCAATAATATAAAAGGATGTCCTTTTTGGTCATTTTGCATGTATAAGCACTTTTTTTGCCAAATACTAAAAAACAACTTATTGACTTACTCCGGTGTGGAACCGCCATAAGCTAATCCACACATTTTTTTTAAAACTCCGGTGTGGTACCACATAAGTTGATAATCACTTTTGGTAAAAAGCATAAGTTGTTTCAAATAAGCATCCTAAACACTCCCTTAATGGTTCCAAAACCCTTTGAATTATTTTGTGTCTTGTGTCTCTCTTAACTATTCAGCGTCTTAATTTCATTTATAACAAATACCAACCAACTATATTTCATTTTATACTATATGATAAGAGTCTCTTAATCATTCTAATTACTTATTCCGCACCAAATCATTCAACGATTGCCAAAGAGTTTCTAAATATACTTACAATTAGTTAATTGGGTTTTATACTTTCACATACACTTGTTGTGTGTCTGTACAAAGAGATATAAAATGCAATTTTTCGTTAAAAAGAATTAAACCTTTTATTTGAGCATATCTTGCTAATCATAAGACTCGATAAACATACGAATCAATATTGATGTGAAAAGAATATTATAAAGTTATTGTTTGTTTGTATATAATTTTTTTCATTTAAAGTTTAATTATAATTTATGTGTTTTAAATCTAAAAATACGGATATAACTTATTTAGGGTTTTAATGAATCAGTAATTTTGTTGTATTAATAAATATTCAACACTTATATCTTATACTAGAACGTGTTTATCAGTTGATTATAAGTTAGATTTATGATATTTAAATGTAATGTTTTAAAAAGTTATACATGTATAGTGATCCGTTGTATAGTTGAATTTAAAAACCCATATATTACTAAATCAAAAATAATGTTTAATAAATTGTTTTTAAGGAATTTTTTTTATCAAACGTCTAACAATATAAACAAAGATACATTGATACTTCATAAGGATTCATTTTGAATTCATTGCTGAAAATAATTCCATTGCATAGAGTGGTCAAAATATGAAGGCATAAAGCAGGAGCACATTGCTAAAGGGTTGTGGGGCCCGATATGTCTCTACATAATTAACCTTTATTTATTTTTTTATTTATTTTTTATTTATTTTCATTATTATGAGTAAATTACAGATATTGTCCTTATGGTTTGGTAAAACTCCATCTTTTGTCCCTCAACTTCAATAATACACTAGTAACAACGTGGTTTGTATTTTATTATGGTTTAGGTGTCCGGTAGAGCTACTGTTAAATATCCTCACATGCAAGTCATATGAAGGATATCCGATCATATTGCCATTTCCTCTTTTAAAATTAAAATTTTTAGTGTAAAAGTGTGTAAAGTTAATATACAAATGTTTAAAACTTATGTAAAGAAAATCTGAACTAAACCCGTTCTTCATCGGTAACTTTCACATACACCCTTCCTTATCTGGCAACGACCCTTGTTCGACACGCCCCTTCAACGGCGAACTCATCCATTTTTCTATTTCTTCTCACCCTCAAGGAAGGTTTTTGGGGAAACCATCCATGTGCACCACCCCAAATAAAAACCACAACTGATGACAAACGTTCAACCCCTCCCTAACCCGTCCTTGCACCTCCTTCATCGCCCTCCCTCTCCCAATCAATATATTGGAGCATGAATCAAAGTCTCATTAACAAATAATGAAACTCATGCAACAATTTTTATCAATAAAATAATGATCAAGCAACGATGCATACATAATCATAGAAGATGACAATGACTCTTTGTTGTTTTTTCAAGTAAACAATGGCCATTGGATGTTCTTTCAAGCAAACCACAGATGTCTGGAGACATGTGCTGGCATATCTTGAAGGAGATGGGTGGTAAGAGGGGAAGGAAGACTCACGGATTTTGGGGATGCCGGAAAAGAAACATCCGATTGAAACACTAGAGATTTTTGGAGGACAATAGATTTTGGGGGTCGAATACGACACTCCAGTTAGTGTGTGTAGTCATGTGGGAGAGTAGTTTTAGTCTTTATTTAGTTTTTTATTTATATGAAAATGATTCGTACACTTGTTTTAATTATTTGTACCTTAATTTTATGAAAATTGGTTAACTAAAATGCTAATTACTTATTTGCACATGAGGGCACTTAACGACAACCTCTAAGAGCATCTCGAACAGTTTCCCCAAAATGGGAAAAATTGAGAAAATAAAGATTTTGAGCAAATATTTTGCTCCAACAGCTTCCCCATAATCATCTCCAAAATGGAGAAAGTGGAAGAGAAAATGAGTTTTTCTTCAAATATGGAGTTCACTCCAAAAATGATTACCAAATGAGATGACCAATAGGAAACTTTGAAAAATAAATAGTTAAAAAGATAAATAATATTTTAATGTATGATACAATATTTTAATATTATAATAATGTTGAATTCTCAAAAATAGGGAATTTGTTGGAGATGAATGTAATTTTTTTTAAGATTTTGTCGTTTGATTCTCTATTTTGGAGAAATTATAGGAAATTTGTTGGAGATGCTCTAATGGCAGTTAGAGCATCTCTAACAGATTCTCCAAAAAATTTCCAAAATGGAGAACAAAAGATCAAAATCTTTAAAAAAAATTGCACTCATCTCCAACAGATTCCCTATTTTGGAGAAACCAACATTAATTATAATATTAAAATATTACATCCGTCTATTAAAATATTATTTCTTTTTCCAATTTTTTTTTTAATTTTTCTATTGGTTGTCTCATCTTGTAATTATTTTTGGGGTGTTCTCCAAATTTGGAAAAAAAAACCTTCTCTCTCTCTCATACTTTCTCCATTTTGGAGATAGTTTTAGAGAAGCTGTTGGAACTAAAAATTAGCCTAAAATCCACATTTTCTTCGTTTTCCCTATTTTGGAGAAGCTGCTCTAAGTAGGCTGGCAACGGGTAGGGTATGGGTAGGGTAAGGGTTATTCCGTTATCCAATCTATTTAAAGTAGCGGGTAACGAAATGGGTAATTATTTATCTCATAAACCTATTATTCATGCCCTACCCTACCCATTAAAATAGCGGGTAACGAAACGGGTAATGGATAAATGGTAAAATAATTTTTTTCATTTTGAACTATAATAATTTTATTAAACCTCAAACATATATGTAAGACATAAATTCATAAATGTAATAATCATTTTATATAAAATTTGTTTATAGTAAACATTTTAATATTACTTCAAATATAATCATAGTATAATATTTTAAAAAACAATATAAAAATTGTAAAACACCGCTTTTCGTAGTATTTAATTTTCCGACCTCGTCTAATTATTTCTCATTTAATCTTTATTAACTCTTTTACTCGAAAAAGATAAAAAGTAAAGTAAATGAAATTACATATTAATACATGATATCATTATAAAAATATTAATATGTAACTTAATATATTTATGAATATATATACTAATATTTAACTTTATATAATTATACATATATATACATATTATTTAGTAACAGGTAATGGGTAAAACGGATAACGAAAAACCGTTTATCCATACTCTATCCACTAAAATTTCGGGTAAACGGGTAATGGATAAGTGAAAAAATGGATAAAATTTTCTTTATCCATATCCTTATCTAACGGGTCGAAACATAACGGATAACGGGTTTACCCTTACCCATTGTCAGCCCTAGCTCTAAGGCTAGAGACTCAAACCATAGAGAGATTGATGTAATTATTGAATTTGAGGATAAGAAACTAGAGTTTTACTAAATCATAGGGATGGTATTTGTAATTTGCTCTATCTTAATTAAAAATATAAATACAAATACAAACCCCATAAACAAAAAAATAAGAAAAATGAAATAATTTAAATAGGCGATGATCATTACGTTGCCTGCCCCACAACATTATTCATAGATGTTCGATTTTAAACATTTTTCGTCTTTTAAATAAGTAGGGGAATTGTGGGATAAATTTTAGGGATTTGGATTTCATCGAAAGATTTAAAATTAAAAAGATTTAAATTTAAAATATTTGATATTTAGTTTGTAGGATTTATAATGAAATTGAATTTCATTATTTATAAAAGTAAAAAAAATTATTTTTTTATTAATTGATTATTACACAAATATTATGAAATCTAATGAAATACCAACCACTAGGGGTGCTCATGTATTGACTAGTTAGTTGATTGGGTTGAAAACATTTGAACAATCTAACCTAATGCTTGTAGTTTGAAATTTCAACCCAACCTATCCAAATCAAAGGGCAACCCAACTCACCCAAACCGTACGGGTTGGTCAGGTTAGTCGGTTTGGTCGGGTTGATATTTTGGTACATCAAAATATTTTTTTAACTTTGAATATGTTGTTTTCTCTACTCATAATTTTTTTCATCATCAACCATTTGATATAATTAATTCATACTTCTTAAATCTTAATTATATCGCATTCAATTAATTTTCTCAATTTGCAAATATATATACGACAAGGTTCTAAATTTTGTGAGGCTCACCCACCTTATATATATATATATATATATATATATAGAGAGAGAGAGAGAGAGAGAGAGACTCACCCACCATTATATTGTTAGTATTTTGAATAATACTTTAGGACAAATTAAAGTCGTATAAAGTAATAAAATTAAAAAAGAAAGAAAAATCATTGATATCAAACATACACAACCTATAAAATATGATATCAAGAGTGCAAAATCGGGATTAAAAGTCTTTAATGTCTACTCACAACTTTTTTCAATTTTCAAAGACTTTGTGATCGAGTTGTCATGTATGAGAATGTCATTAACTATTTACCTATTTAAGGTTTTAGTTATTAAGTTTTCTTTTTGTGTTTATTTAAGTCCTAAATCTTGCACATAATTATCATTTATCGCGCATGCAGCACGCTATATATTAAAGTAACCACACGCCATATAAAATAATGCGTCGTAACGTGCCATAACGTGTTACAATGCAAGTCAAGCCTTAGAGTGGAGCCATAATGGTTAACGCGGCGGCGACCCCAAGCCTTGACACTATGGGGGTGTTTGTTTGGGCTTATCAAAACAACTTATTGACTTATTCCGGTGTGGCACCGGTAATAAGGAGTTTTGAGTGTTTGGGTAAAACAACTTATTCGGTGCCAAACCGGAAATAAGTCATTTTTTAAGAAGTCAAAAATTTTAACTTATGAGTTTTTCATAAGCACTTTTCCAGACCGGTGATAAGTTATAAGTTAATAAGCTCATCCAAACACCCCCTATAACGCGCCATAACGAAGGCATAACAAGTTATTTAGAACATTGATATACAGATTCAGATGAAAACTCATTTTTTATTGTGTACATGAGAGCAAAGGAGAGCGCGACACGTGTCCCCTACGCCCAAGGGTTATTCATCTTGAATAGATAATGGTCGTGTTTATTCATATTGAATGTTGTGTTATTCATACCGACTGTTATATCATTCATTATTAATAGTGTATGAACTTCACCTCCATTATTCATACTGAATGAGACACGTGTCGCCCTCTCCTTTATCCTTACGTTCGATATGAAAAATGAGTTTTCCTTTGAATTTCTCTCTCTCTCTCTCTCTATATATATATATATATATTATATGTTTACAATTACTGACCATATATACATAGGAGTTATATAGAGATAAACAATAAATTGAATATATATATATATATATATATATATCCACACAAAGAGGGTACCTAATAGTGTAATTGTCTAATGTGCATATTAATATAGATTCAATAATCATATTAAATCCAAGAAATAAAAGGATATTGGGTTCATCGGGTTGGGTTGAGTTCAAATAAAAGTAATCTGATATCAACCCAATACATACGGTTTGAATATTTTACAACTCGGTTAAACATCAGGTTGTTTCAGATTGAATTATTTCATGTTGAGTTGGGTTGGATTGATCGGATTGTTTCGATTGGTCGGATATTTGAGCACCCCTACCAACCACCCATGGGATTTCAAGATCTTATAGTTGTGGGATTTCAATAAAATCTCCCATAACAAATTCAAAAAGTTCTTTAAATCAAATATGAGATTAGAATGAAATTCAATTTCAAATTTAAAGAGGACCTTAAGTTTTTTTTTTTAATAAGATTCAAATTCTCTTCGAGGTCAACTCAAGAAAAGCTTTCTTTCATTAATATAAATTTGTGGAACCTTTATTCTTAAAAGACAACAATATATGATTAATAAACGAGAACAAATACAGGGAAAAAACAAAATACAAGATCAAATCTGAAACATTTTGTTTTATAAAAGAGTAGATAATATTTTTCATTTATTATACAAAATTTTACAAAGTTAATTTTGATCTTATAAAAACACAAGTATTTGTATTGTCCAAATGATGCCTATATTTTCGTTGTTTTGTTTTTGGGTGGAGTGATTTTTTCTTAGAATAATGTTCCATTAACTTAGTATTTTTTTTAATTGAATGGTCTAAATTTTTTTGGTATTAAATTACGTATATTATATATTTACAATGCCTAAAAGTAAGTGGAAATAACCAACAAAAAGATAAGAAGAAACTGATTATCTGGAATTTATTCTATTGTCTAATTATTATAATTTTTTATTAAAACATATATTTTATTCATTTTAGTTATTACAACTTGTTAACTTTATTTTGAAAATTTGAAAATAAAAAGATCAATTCTCCAATCATATAGGAAGCATACTTTCATATAGGAAGTATACTTTACACCTCATATAGGGAGCATTTTTTTCATAACACATAAAATTGTAATCAAACTTGTGAACTTCTGTATTATATGTTTTTTATATAATATTTTTATCTATGATTAGAATTTAAAATATTGATTAACATGTATTTGTTTTATAAAAAAACACACATAAAAAGTTTCATATTGTGTGTAACAACCACTGTTCTAATTAAATAACTCATTATGGCCTCGTTATGGCGTCAAGGCTTGGGGTTGCCGCCGCGTTAACCCCTATGGCTCCACTCTAAGGTTTGGCTTGCATTGTAACGCGTTATGGCTCGTTACAACACATTATGACAAGTTACGACGCGTTATTTTATAAGGTGTGAGGTTACTTTAATATATAATGTGCATGATAAATGATAATTATGTACAAGATCTAGGACTTAAATAAACATAAAAAAGAAATTTAAAAACTAAAACCTTAAATAGGTAAATGCTTAATGACATTCTCGTACACGAAACGTTAAACACAAAGTCTTTGAATATAGGAAAAACTGGCGAGTAGAGATTCAAGATATTTAATCCCGAATTTGCACTATTGATATAATTTTCTATAAACTCTATATGTTTGATATCAATGGGTTTTCATTTTTTTTTAATTTTATTACTTTATACGAATTTAATATGTTCTAAAGTATTCAAAACGCTAACAATACAAGGATGGGTAAGTGTCTATGTGTGTGTATGCCGCCTTAGGGCACGCCTTGAAAAACGCCATTGGCCTCGCTGTAACTCCTAAGGCTTGAGGCTTGACCTTGCCGCCACGCCACGCCTTACGCCATTTAGAACCTTGGTAACAACCCAAAATCTAAGAACAATAAAGGATATAAATCAAGTTCAACCATCCAAATAGATTAACCAACTGTGGATTAATTCATTACAAGTCTCAACCAAAATAAATATATGCAGCGAAAAGTCAATCGTCAACAGCTGAATAAATAACTAAACCAATGCGGAAACTAAACTCTTCAGAGGTCTCTCTACATTCTGCCCTTTCCCTTGTCCCTTTTCTCCGCAACATACTTGCCTGCAAATATTTTATTTTGAAAAGAGAGGGTTAGACCAAAAGGCCTAGTGAATTCCCATAAAAACAGTTAACATTTTCAGCAGTTTATAAATCACTAAAGCATGCAATGATTTACCCAAACACTTTAACCCATTCCCTAAGTGGGAACAAAATACGTATTGGAGAAATATGGCAAGGTAAACACCATCGCAAACCCCTAGCGACACACCAGTCCATTAGGACCAAATCCGTACAATCACAAACCCCTAGTGGTCTAGGATATAATAAATAGGACCTTGCCACAACCTCCAAGTAAAACAGATAGTGCACATATCGACCTCAAAGCTTATATAAGTGATCATGGTAATTTTGCATATAAAGGAAACAATGAAAAGACCATAATCAACAAGTAAGCATTTGAAATACACCACATGCATTTTTAAGGGATGGGGAACTCACCTGATTTGGACACACCTTGTCCCAAGCTTAAACAGCTAAATTCTCCAAGCTGAAAGCCTATATTCAAAAACATAAAACGGGTGTTAATCCTAAAGAAATACCCCAAAAGTCTTCTATTATGGACTTAAGATAAACCCTTAATCCAATGGCCCAAACCCTGACCTTAAACGGATAAACGAAACGGACAAATTTGCACCAAACAGTAGGCCACGGGACTAACCACGCTACCTACCCGTGTGGTTACCCGCGTCAGCCCCTATTTGGGCTTCTTCGTCCCAACAGCTCCAAAACCAACAAAAAACCTCAAACCAAGTCCAAAACTGATTCTAATCCTTCCCAAAACCATATATGATGATTATATAAACCTCAAGATCAATCCTAAACTAATTCTAAGTATAGTTGGGAGATTTACCCAACAAATCACAAACCCACTTCATGAGTGTTCATCAATGGAGATGAAATTAGGATTTCAATCCCAATACTCCATTGGTGAACACAAGCTTTCTTTGCTTAATGGTGATATTTAAATAACCCAGACTTATAACACACAATCATTTCCTCAGTAACCAAAACAAGAGTTTTGGCATTCTTAAATCACCATTAACTCAGAGAAGATGAAGATTTTAAATAGAGGAGATGATTTAATACCTGTAAATGAAGTTCTCTTGATACGCTTCCTTCTTAAGTTGTTGATTTCTCCTTGCCTTTCTTCCTCTTCACGTTTTTCCTCAAAACACCCACACACACTTCATTTCTTGCTTGAGTGAAAATGATAAAATCTGATAAAAACCCCTCATTCATCTTTTTTTATACTATGGGCTTGGTAGAAATTAAAAACCCTAGCCCAAAAACATAAATTAAAACCCATTACTAATTAACCCAAAATTTGAGGTTATTACAACACCTCCCCTTAACAGAATTCCGTCCCCAGAATTCCTTCGTCAAACAAATACGGATACAACTCTTTCATCTTTGACTCTATGACTTGTCATGATCTCATCGATGTAAAGTTTTGCTAATCTCTCCATGGAATAAGTCTTCTGCATTGGTAGAAAGTGTGCCGACTTTGTGAGTCGATCCACAATCACCCAAATAGAATCAAACCCTTTTGGAGATCTCGGCAACCCCATCACGAAGTCCATAGTAATATGATCCCACTTCCAAACTGGTATTTCTAACGGTTGAAGTTTTCCAATTGGCCTTTGATGCTCTATGCCTTGTCACGATCTTATCGATGTAAAGTTTTGCTAATCTCTCCATGGAATAAGTCTTCTGCATTGGTAGAAAGGGTGTCGACTTTGTGAGTCGATCCACAATCACCCAAATAGAATCAAACCCTTTTGGAGATCTCGACAACCCTATCACGAAGTCCATAGTAATATGATCCCACTTCCAAACTGGTATTTCTAACGATTGAAGTTTGCCATAAGGCCTTTGATGTTCCACCTTTACTTGTAGACAAGTCAAACATCTTTCTACGAAGTATGCCACATCGTTCTTCATACCCGACCACCAATAAAATTGTCGAAGATCCTTATACATCTTATTTGTGCCCGGATGAATAGATACCTCAATTTATGCGCCTCGTCTAACAATCTTTTACGAATGTCCCCAAATTTTGGAACCTAAACACGCTTGTTGTAACATTTCAAACCCCGCTCGTCTTCTTGCAAAGTAGATACATCTCCTACCATCCTTTCCTTCTTGAGATTTTCCTGCTGCAATGCCTCAAGCTGGCATTTCTTGATTTCGTCAAACAAGATGAAATTGACTACAGTCTTCATGGTGAAAACCTTCGATGTTTCACCTCTTTCTTTTCTACTCAAGGCATCCGCTACCACGTTAGCCTTCCCCGGATGATATTCGATCTCACAATCATAATCCGTCAGTAGTTCCATCCATCTTCTTTGCCTCATATTGAGCTCTTTCTGATCAAATAAATGACGAAGACTCTTGTGAACCGTGAAAATCTGAAACTTGGTCCCATACAAGTAATGTCTCCAAATCTTTTAAGCAAACACCACGACGGCTAATTAGAGATTGTGTGTAGGATAACGTCTTTCATGTTCTTTCAGTTGCCTATATGCATAGGCGATCACCTTTCCACATTGCATCAAGACACAACCCAATCCTAATTTAGACGCATCACTATACACGACGAAATCGTCATTACCGTCGGGTAGCGTTAATATCGGTGCACTACTCAATCTTTCCTTTAGAATTTGAAATGCTTCTTCTTGCTCTTCGGTCCGAGTAAACTTGACATTCTTCTTAGTCAATGAAGTTAGTGGGGTAACTATACGAGAGAAGTCTTTAATGAACTTCCGATAGTATCCCGCCAACTCCAAGGAACTTCTTACCTCCGAATGAGTCCTAGGCGGCTCCCAATTCTTTATGGCATCGATCTTTAACGGATCAACTTTTATTCCCTCACTTGACACAACATGCCCAAGAAACTGCAACTCATGTAACCAAAACTCACACTTAGAGAATTTCGCTTAGAGCTTCTCTTGCTTCAATAAATCCAAGATCAAATGAAGATGCTTTCCATGATCTTCCTCCGTTTGAGAGTAGATAAGGATGTCATCAATGAACACAATGACAAACTTATCTAAAAATGGTTGACAAACCTGGTTCATCAAATCCATAAATGTCGTGGGGGCATTAGTTAACCCGAAGGGCATTACTAGAAACTCGCAGTGTTCATAACGAGTTTGGAACGCGGTCTTAGCAACATCCTCACCATGCACCTTGATTTGATGGTACCCCGAACGAAGATCAATCTTCGATAAATAACTCGCCCCTTGAAGTTGGTCAAACAAATCATCTATCCTCGGAAGTGGATACTTGTTCTTGATGGTGACCTTATTAAGCCCGCGATAATCTATGCACATACGCATAGTCCCATCCTTCTTCTTTACAAAAAGAACTGGCGCTCCCCACGGTGAAGTACTTGGTTGAATAAAACCTTTATCCAAAGATTCAATCTATATCCCGCAGTTGAGACATCATCTCCTTCATTTCTAACGACGCTAAACGGTATGGGGCTCTAGCTATAGGAGCTGCACCCGGTATCAAATCTATTCGGAAATCTATCTGGTGATCCGGAGGTAATCCCGTCAAATCTTCCGAACACCTAGGGATAGTCACTCACGACCGGGCATCCTTCACATCCCCTTTCTCAATCTTAGCGTCCACTACATAAGCGAAGAAACCTCGGTACCCCTTTCTCATACATCTATTTGCTTTTACCAAGGAAATCAAATTAGTCTTCCGATCTTTACAATTACTGTAAATCACCACCGTCCCCTTATTCGGCACCCTCACATAAATCAACTTCTTATTGCACACAATATAAGCATCATTTATAGCCTGAATTATAATTGTCATGAGGGTTGTGATGAGGTTGCTACAAATGTTGTGCAATGTCTGTGCGATGGGAATGTGTTCTAATTTTTACTTGAGTATGATATTTTCCACCATTAGTTATAACAATGTTATATCTTGTGAATCCAAAGATTCAATCTATATCACGTAATCATACTAAGAAATGAAGAGGACAACAATGGCACCAAATGGAATCTTGTATATTGAGAGAGAAAAGTGTTTACATCATGAAAACACACAGTTAAGCTATACAATTTGTCAAAGCGTTGTATAACAAAGTCAACTAAACTTATTTATACCAGGGAAAGTCACAAGCTGACTTCTCAAGGTATTTACACTTTAAGCTCTCTTGAATACAACAATTATAATCCTAACATATTTGTTTACCGAATTTGAAAAGACGTTGAAGGGAATTCGCTAGATCGTGTTGTCTAATCCTCGCTTTTATAAATAAAACATTTTTAGGGAAGTATCAAGTTGGGAGTAGCTCAAAAGGGAAGGGAAGATTTGATATTGTCGGAGATTGGCAAGATTTGATCTCCCTCTCGCCTCGATTTTTTTCTCGGGCGACGATGTCCGACGACCTTGACATGGCATGGTCGCCTGTCATGGTCGCCAAACCTGTACCGAGAGTTTTAATGAATTTCTTGCCATCTAATGCGTTTGCTACCATGCCCTGCGACCTGTACATGGCATCCTAGCCTGTCATGGTCGCCTAGAAGGTACCGAATCTCGTTTTTGTTCCATTTTTCGCTCCTAACTTCCAAATTAAAGTAATCCAACATTGAGCCCTTGAAACACTCCATTAAAATTATAAATATCTAAATATTTAGGATGCAAAAATCATTATCTTGATTTACATAATTCTGGGTGTTATAATCCTCCCACCGTTGAATTTAATTTCGTCCTCGAAATTTAAACAATTAACCAAAAAAGTTAGGATATCTTCTTTTCATGTCCTCTTCCGCTTCCCACGTCACGTTTGACCCACGATGATGCTTCCATTGGACTTTAACCATGACAATTTCCTTATGACAAAGCATTTTTATTTTCTTTCCAAAATAGCTTCCGGCTCTTCCATACAACGACTATTGTCGACTCGTATCTCTAAGAGAGGTATTACACTCTCTTATTTCGATAAGCACTTCCTCAAATAAAAAATGTGGAACGTAGGGTGTATGCCGGCCAATTCGGGTGGTAACTCCAATTTATACGCTTGTCGTCCCATTTTTTCTAAAATTTTGAACGGTCCAAGGAAACCAGGACTAAGCTTTCCACGCTTCCCAAATCGAATGATACCCTTCTAAGGGGATACTTTTAGCATCACACGCTCCCCCACTTGGAACTCCGTGGGTCTCCTCTTCTTATCGGCGTAACTCTTTTAATGGTCTTTAGCCGCCTTTAGCCGCTCACGAATACATTTCACTTTGTCGGCCGTCTCTTGAACACTTTCGGGACCCGCAAATTGCTTCTCACCCGCTTCCAACCAACACACCGGTGTCCTACACCTTCGCCCATACAAGGCTTCAAACGGTATCATCCCAATGCTAGAATGGTAACTATAATTGTAGGCAAACTCCACGAGTGGTAGGTGCGAGTCCCAACTCCCACCAAAATCGATAACGCACGATCTAAGCATATATTCGAGAGTTTGAATGGTTCTCTCACTTTGACCATCGGTTTGGGGATGGTATGCGGTACTCAAATGCATTTTGGTTCCTAATCCTTTTTGCAAGCCATCCCAAAAGTTGGAAGTGAACCGACAATCACGATTCGATACGATAGTCAAAGGTACACCGTGCCTTGAGACGATCTCATTCACATACAACTTAGCAAGTTTGTCAACCGTCCCGACTTCCTTTATGGCTAAGAAATGAGCGCCTTTTGTCAACCGGTCTACCACTACCCGTATGGTATCGTGACCGTTCGAGGTCCTTGGTAGTTTTGTTACAAAATCCATGGTAAGGTGCTCCCACTTCCATTCCGGTGTTTCTAGCAATTGGAGACTTCCATATGGCCTATGATGTTCCGCTTTCACTTGCAAACACGTCACACATCTTTCCACATATTTAGCCACATTCAACTTCATAACGGGCCACCGGTACGTCAACTTCAAATCTCTATACATCTTGGTGCTACTTGGATGAATCGAATATTTTGATTTGTGTGCGTCTTCTAAAAGTAGCTCATGGTTGTCTCCAATTTTGGGCACCGAAACACGACCTTGGAACAACTTCAAACCACGACCGTCTTCCGTCAAAAGTAGATGTTGCTTTACCATCACCTCATTCTTGAGGTTTTCTTCCAAAAGTGCCTCCGCTTGAGATGCTTTGATTCGGTCAATCAAACTAGACGTCACATCAATTCGTGCAAGTACGGCGCACGTCCCACTACCGTACTCCTTCTGACTCAAAGTATCCGCTACCACGTTGGCTTTACCCGGATGGTAAAGTAATTCACAATCATAGTCCTTTAGTAGTTCGAGCCAACGTCGTTGCCTCATATTCAGTTCCTTTTGATCAAAAACATACTTTAGGCTCTTGTGGTCGGTATAGAGAGTGCATTTGGTACCATAGAGATAATGCCGCCACAACTTCAAGGCAAACACCACTGCCGCTAACTCTAAGTCGTGGGTAGGGTAATTCTTCTCATGCTCTTTAAGTTGCCTTGATGCATAGGCAATCACCTTGCCTCTTTGCATCAACACACAACCTAATCCCATTTTCGATGCATCGTTATACACCACAAAATCTTCGGACCCTTCCGGTAAAGAAAGAATCAGGGCTTCACATAACTTCTTTTGAAGAACCCGAAAAGCTGGCTCTTGTTTCTCGGTCCATACAAATTTCACATTTTTCCTTGTCAAAGCCGTCAAAGGAGAAGCAACCTTGGAGAAATCCTGAATAAATCTCCTATAGTAACCCGCTAATCCCAAAAAGCTTCGAATCTCTGACGGACTCTTTGGTGGTTCCCAATTCATCATTGCTTCAATCTTAGGAGGGTCTACTTTCACTCCGACTTGAGTGACAACATGACCCAAGAACTGGACTTCTTTCAACCAAAAATCACACTTGGAGAATTTAGCGTACAACTTTTCTCCTCTTAAAACTTCAAGAACTTCCCGGAGGTGTTGCTCGTGGTCCAACTCATCCTTAGAATACACGAGTATGTCGTCAATAAATACAATTACCGACTTGTCAAGGAAAGGCCTACATACTCGGTTCATCAAGTCCATAAATACCGTCGGTGCATTTGTCAAACCAAATGGCATTACAAGAAATTTGTAATGACCATACCGCGTCCTAAAAGCCGTCTTTGCTACGTCTTTTTCTCTCACCTTCACTTGGTGATAACCCGAACGAAGATCAATTTTCGAGAAACAACCCGCCCCTTGAATTTGATCAAAGAGATCATCAATTCTTGGGAGTGGGTACTTATTCTTCACGGTTGTCTTATTTAATTCCCTATAGTCAATGCACATCCTGATTGTGCCATCTTTCTTCTTTACAAACAAAACTGGTGCTCCCCATGGCGATGAGCTTGGCCTCACAAAGCCTTTCTGTAAGAAGTCTTGTAGTTGTGACATCATCTCTTGCATCTCTGACGGTGCCAATCGGCAAGGTGCTCTAGCTATTGGAGAAGCTCCCGGTACAAGGTCAATTCGAAACTCTACTTGCCTGTCGGGTGGCAAACCGGGCAAGTCTTCGGGAAAGACATCCGGAAATTCCCTAACAATACGAACATCTTCAAGCTTTTTCTTTTCCAACTTAGCATCTAGAACATATGCTAAAAATGGACATCCCTTGGTTAAGCACTTGCGCGCCTTTGCTAAAGTCAATAATACTATTTCACCCTTCCTTCTTTCCCCGTACACCACCACCATACCACCATCCGATAACGGAATCCGAATCAATTTCTTTGAGAAAATAATCTCGGCCAACCAATCCATTCCTATTATCACCACAAATCCTCCTATTGCCATAGGCATGAGATTTACTCCAAACTTAATTCCTTCAATCTCTAACTTACAATCTTTAAGGACATCTCGAACTACCACTTGCTTACCATTAGCTATTTCAACCACGTAAGCATCTTCTAGAGTGCTAAAAGGTGTATGAAGTTTTGGGTAGAAGGTAGAAGACACAAAATAAAGAGTAGCACCAGAATCAAAACGTACATGAGCGGGAACAAAGTTAACAAGGAACGTACCCGATACAACGTCCGCCGCCGCCTTAGCCTCCTCCGCGGTCATCTTGAAGGCTCTCCCTTTGGCTTTAGGGGAATCTTCCTTCTTCCCCAAGTATCCTCCCGCTTTCTACTTCGGGCAATCCCTTTTGAAGTGCCCCGGTTCCTTGCACTCAAAGCAAACGATTCCTATGACTAAGCATTCCCGAGCGAGGTGTCCGCTCTTACCACACTTGTAGCAACCATCAGAGACTGTGTTGCATGGCCCGAAATGCTTGCTACGACATTTGGAGCACCGACTAGGTTCCCTCCTATCATCGGCTCTACGATTGTTGTTGTTGTTGTTGTAGTTCGTCTTCTTGGAAGGCATAGAGTTGCCCTCACACTTCCTCTTCTCTCCCACTTCCTCTTCACTGCGCTTGGTCTATAGCTTCTTTTAGAGTAGAAGTCCGCTCCGTTTGGACCATTGCCATCATGCCAGATGGCAATCCTTTGATATACGCCTTCATCCTTTCCTTCTCGGTAGGAGCCACGTGCTCCACCAAACTCAGCTTCTCCACAAATAGTTCTGTATATTCTCTCAAGGTCTTACCCCCCCTTCTTTAGGGATCGGAACTCAATCACGATGCGATCAATGGCTCTTTTGTTACAATACTCCTCCAAGACTTTTGCTTTGAACATTTCCCAAGTAAGCATTGAGACAATGATGGGTCCAAGGGTTTTGGTGGTGACGTTCCACCACCTTAAGGTCGCGCCTCTCAACATTTGGGAAGCAAACTTCACCTTCTGATTTTCTTCACATTCACTCGAGCCAAAACGCTTGTTCGATCTCTTGTAGTCAGTCCATGCAGACTATAGGGTTAGCTGTCCCGGAGAACTCGGGTGATTTGGAGCACAAGAAGGTTTTGTAAGAACAAACCTTACCCGTCCTTCTTACTTTTGTCGCAGGCGTCTCTTCAGTAATGTGCACGGCTCCATTCCCTCCGGAACCTCCCACTTGGTTCTCCGCAGTCACTTAATGCCTTCGATAACTGGCATCTCTTTCCTCAAACATTTTGAGAACTGATTCATGTTGCTGCGTCATGAGAGTATTCACCGCCTGTAACAACCGGATTTGCAATTCATCCTGAGAACCCGCTTCTACCATTAGAGGACCTCCCGCATTGAGGTTAAGCGGTGGAATAGAAGTTAATCTGGGTGGGCCTCTATTGGTGAGAGGAGGAATAACTGGAGGTTGTTGAGTAACCTCCACTGTCGTTATTGGTTCTTGGTTCGTAACATTGTTAGTCGCACCTTTAGCTTCGTTCCGCGATCTAGTACCCGTATTCACCATCTTAGTCTGTCAAGATGGTAGAGTAGGAGTAAGACAAGGCTAACATAAATACGTATAACACATTCACCAATCATCGTAACAATAGTAAAATAAGCATGCTCATAATGTAATGTACCCAAAATAGCATTAGCTACGCGATATCTTGGATATATCATACGCATAAGAATTCCTATTACCAACACATTTCATGATTAACGTATATCCGTCGACTCTAAAGCTCTTCTATCTCAAGAGTGTCTACCCATAACTCACAATCAACACTTAAAGTCTCAGCTTAAGTCTAGGTATCTTACAATCCTACCTAGTTCACTTAAACTAGAGCTCTGATACCAACTTGTAACACCCTAAAATTTAGAGTAAAATAAAACCGAATAATAAAATGCGGAATATATAAAATCACCCATAAAATGGGGATAGAGTATTGGAGTTTACACCTGAATCATGGATACTAAAATCACAACCTATTAATCTATACAATTCGGAATATATATTACATTTGAGTGTTACTAGCAACATCAAAATAACCGATCTAATATCTCCAATCATGTACACTCTAAGTACATTTCTCAAAAGGTGCCTCCACCGGCACTACACTCCACTCCACTCCCTTCTAGGGATCCCCTCCATCCCGATCACCTGCTAAGCCACATTTAAAATCAAGTGTTAGGCTTACGCCTAGTGAGAACAAACAGTTAAATGGATAAATCAGTAAAATATTTAAACAAAGATACAGTTCAGTTTATCCCATTTAACTCTACTTGAAAATCTTACTCTTGGTGAGCAAGGATCTTTTAAAACAACCGGGGGATACCCGATATTCCATCTTTAGTGACAGATACAAAAGTAGGTAATTACTCAATGTTCAAGCTATCTATACAAATCAATGGCAATCGGCAACTCCCAGTTAATACACCAAAGTGTAAGGCCCTCGATGACTTCTACTAAGCCCGTGCAATAGGTCAATGGCAACCGGCAACTCCCAGTTAATACAATCAAGTGTAAGACCCTCGATGACCTCCCGATGCACCCAACATAGTCAATGGCAATCGTTAACAACCGACTAATACAGCTAAGTGTAAGGCCCTTGATGACTACTAACGAAACCAAAAAGGGACAACAATCCCGATTTAAAACCGACTAAATGCCTATGGATATATTACATACTAGTCTACTCTCCAAATACATCAAACGAGACGTATTTATAGTTTTCCAAACACCGAAATTTTTTATTTAATCAATCCTCTTTGGAATACACATTCCACCAAATGTTAGGTCAAATCATTTTGTTTCCAAAATCAAAGTTTAACTCAATATAAAACTTTCCCAAGTATTTTAAACCAACTATGATGCTCATTTCATCATCTAACTCAAAATACCCAAAATACCTCATTTTGACCTAAAATCTCCAAACTCAACCAAATACATAAACCCTTGACGATATTAGTTTAAAATCAACAAGACACAACATTTATAACATGTATTTGAGGTTAAAGGGTTTCGATTTGAACTCACGTAGCTAGGGTTAGGAAAACCAAAAAGAAGAAAATCTTGGAGCTTTTGACTTTCATGGAGTGTTTCGATAGGCTCCGGCCATGGGATTTTAGGGCTTGCGTGAAGGAGTTCTTTAGCAAGGATGAAACTTCTTGGAAGGTTTGTTTCTTTGTGTCGTGAATTTCATCATTGGATTCGCTTAGCAACAATGATTTCACTCCATTGAAATTTTACGGTTGAAGGTTTGGCCGGCGACGGAGGTTTGGTCGGTGATGGAGGTGTGGTCGATGCTGGAGGTTTGGCCGGCGATGGGGATCTAGTCAACAGAAAAGAAGGGGGTTGGGCCTCCGTCGTTTACTCTCTCTCTATATATATATATATATATTAATAATAATAATAATAATATTAAAGATTGGTCCCTATGTATTTTGTTTTTAGTGGAAAAAAATCAAATGACGAAAAAGCCCTCATGTGCAAGTCACGTGAGGGGTTTTGACGGAAAGAAAGCTGACAGAGTTAGCCTGAGGGACCCAAACCACAAAAAATTACATACCACAGTGATTTTCTTGCAATAAAAATTTTCTAGGGACCAAAGCAACAAAAACCAACAAACCACATATGTCATGATTAACCTAATCCATAGATTTCAAAGATTAAAGGAAAAGATTGGTTCGCACAGTTAACATAAATTATTGGGTTAACAAAAGAACTGGTCCCTATGTGTGTGTGTGTGTGTGTCCATTATAAACCAGTCAATTCGTACAAACCGTACAAACTCCATTCAAGCCATCATTTTTTCAACTTTTCTTAATTATGAGGGTTGTTTAGTCAATAATATATGAAACAATTTCATCAAGAATACATGAGGGTTGATTGATCAAAAGTATATGAAACAAGTTTCATCAAGATGAGAAATACTGAAACAATTTCATTTTCATATAAAAACAAAAATATATGAAATAATTTCATGTAAAAAAAGAACTATATGAAACAATTTCAAGAAGAAAAGAATTATATGAAATAATTTTCATCATATTAAACACTTTAATGAAGCAGTTTTATTCAATAAAACAATGAACCATTGAGTTTGTACGGTTTGTATGAATTAACTGGATTGTTATTGAAATTCCCCTATATATATATATATATATATATATAGAGAGAGAGAGAGAGAGAGAGAGAGAGAAATGTTCAAACGAGAATGTTAACCTATTACCAGAATACGAGAAAGGTCGTTTATATACAAAATCATACATGATTCGGGCAACTTTTTTCATACGACTTAAGTCGCCCGCTCCAATTAGCGTAAAATAACATATGAATTTGTAAATGAAATAAGTTTATCATATTCTCGTAAATAGTCAACATTCACATATAAATATGCCCCTATGTATACCATTAAACATTAACTTTAAATAAAATAATTGGAATACTTTGATTTGATTTAGTTAAGTAAATTTTGAACACAAAATTGGACATATAACTTTAATTAAGAGCGTGTAAATTTCTCTATTCTCAACTACTCCATTTTCATGTTCAAAAGTTTTTGTGGCAGGGAATTCAAACAAACGACCGCGCACGTTATTTTATTCAATTGATCTTTCCAATCAAAATGTTTATTTTCATTTTAACCAATAAAAATATTTATATGTATAGGTGTCGGATCGTGTAAGAAGTTGAGTTAATGGTGAGAAGTGGATCTGCATATTTGATCATTTTTAATCTAATGTCTCCCATGAATTATGCTTTATAAAGGAATTGATCTGGTACATCTCGATACATCTAAACTTGACGATACATCTAATTTCAGTGCATCTCATCCTAATTTACGTTCATTTCTCATCCAACGGTAAATCACCACTCCCACACTTTATATAACACTTCTCAGCGGAACCCAACCCTATAACGTATATATCTAAAGGGTTGAGTTCCGGTGAGAAGTAGAGTTAAGGTGAGAAGCTTAATAAGGGATGTCCACCCTTGGATGCACATTACGATGAGATGTATTGAGATGTAGAGATGAGCTTTTCATATCGTTTTCCTGAACCGAGTCGATCCCATACAGTTGCCGTACCAAACCGATACCAAATTCTCATATTTGGTACGGTATTCGGTCCCAAAAATTCCTCTGAATCGGTATTCGGTATTTCGGTATTCGATACCGGGATTATACCGAAAAAATCAGTATTGGTATCGAACCGGACAACGAGGGACATTCCGATTTCCAATTCCATCTCTATCTCCTAACTAATCATCTCTTCCTAAAACTAAACAATATCTATGCCTAATAAATCCATATATATTCCTAATAAATCCATATCTTCTCCATTTAAAATTCAAAAAATTGCCCACTTCAAAAAATCGATAATGTTGAAGAGACGATAAACAACCAAAAAAGGAAAAGGGAGAAAAAGTCTCGAAAGATTGTTGAATTTTTGGTATTGGTTTTTGATACATTGAACATTTGCGATTGTTAAACTTTTGATTCTTGAATTTTAACGATTTGGTTTTGATTGTTTTGTTAATAACTTTAAATTTCGGTACTAAGTGGTATTGACACCGAATTTTCCGTCCCGATACCGATCCCGTACCAGTACCGAACCGGTGAATTCGGTTTAGTATTCGGTACTCATATTTTGTCTAAAAAAGTTTCAGTACCGATCCTATCTCTATTGAGATGCACCAGATCAACTTCCTTCTAGAGCACAATTCATGGATGAGTATGAGATTAAAATTGATTAATAGTTCAGATTGATCTCTTTTTATGATTTTCATCTTAACTCTCATTATCACACGATCCTAAGTTTATACCTAAATGTATGTATAATGTTGTTATATTTTAATAAATACTTACTTAGTATTTAAAATGAGAATAAATAAAAATTGTTGCCATTTAGTTATAAGACAACCCTACTCGAAATCCTCACCGTTTTGAAATTATCCCACCATCCATAATCCATTCATTCTTGTTGTTATCTACAACAATCAAGACCTCGCAATTATTATACTTAACATAAAGTTTGTTTTTTCCTTTTGTTTTTTCCTTTTGTTTTTTTATTATGTCATATATATATATATGTATATATATATATAGAGAGAAAGAGAGAGGAGGTTCAAATGAGAACTTTACATTTTTAAAGGAACAAAGGGACACTCGTGGATCACATATGATGTGGGTCCCACATAATATTAAATCATTTATGATTTAATATGATTTAATATTAAATCAAATATTATGTGGGACCCACATCATATATGGTCCACAATTTGTTCCTTTAAGAAAGTGTGGTTCTCATTTGATCCCTTCCCTATATATATATATATATATATATATATATATATATATAGGAGAGGGATCAAATAAAAATCATCCCTCTTTAAAGAAACAAATTGTGGACCACATATGATGTGGGTCCCACATAGTATTAAATCATTTATGATTTAATATTATGTGGGACCAACATCATATGTGATCCACAAGTGTCCCTTTGTTCCTTTAAAAATGCAAAGTTCTCATTTGAACCTTCCTATATATATATATATATATAGGGGAGGGATCATATGAGAATCACCCATTTTTAAAGGAATAAATGAACACTTTGTGGACCACATATAATGTGGGTCCATATAATATTAAATCATTTCTGATTTAATATTATGTGGGACCCACATCATATGTGGTCCACAAGGTATTCCTTTAAATTTACAAAGTTCTCATTTGAACCTTCCTCTCTCTCTATATATATATATAGGTGTAGTATTGTGTGAGAATGATAGTTAAACTAAGAAGCGTGAGAAGTAATCTAAACTTTTGATTACCTTTAATCTCAAACCCATTTATAAATCTCGTTTGGTATGGGAATTGATCTGGTGCATCTCATCCAAATGGGTAGATCCCTTCTTATATTTTTTACCTTCACTATTTTTCTCATATATATATATATGTGTGTGTGTGTGTGTGTGTGTGTAGGGTTGCATTCTGGTGAGAAACGTAAGAAGAGATCTCACCATTGGATGCACATTAGGATGATGTGCACCGATATGAGGTGCATCGAGATGTATCAGATCAACTTCTCTTTAAGACGCAATACATGGATGAGTATGAATTAAAGTGATCAAGTGTTTAGATCTCTTTTTACGCTTCTTATCTTAACTATTCTTCTCACACGATCCTATTTCTGTATCTATATATATGTATATACACTAAAATAAAGGGAAAAGATCAAAAAAAAAACCCAACAAACTATCTTATTTTGAATGGTTAAGTCCTTAAACTATTTTTTTGATTAAAAAAATCCTTAAACTTTCTTATTTTGAATGATTAAATCCCTGAACTTTCTCATTTTGAATGATTAAGTCCCTAAACTTTTTTTTGAATAAATAAATCATCGATCTTTTAAAAATTAGTTACCGACATATTTTCTTAAAATAAGTTACTTGTAACTCACTAAAAAAGTTTTTAAGTAAAATAAACTTAAATTGGTTTTTCCGTTCCAAAAACCCTACGCAATTAAAACCCCTAACAAACAATGGTATCGCTCCCCCTCGTCACTCCATATTACCCCAACGTTGTCTGTTTTTCATTTCGTCTAACACGTTGTTGGCCCCTGCCATCGATCTTCCTCTTTTTTGATCTATTTTTTTATCCATCATAAGAGGGATAATTAAAAGATAACCGGTTAAAAATAATTTATTTATGTTTAAATGTTGTAAGTAATTAATTTTTAAAAATTCGATGGTTTAATTTTGTTGAAAAAAAAATTCAAGAACTTAATCATTCAAAGTAAGAAAGTTTAATGGGTTTTCTATTTAAAATAAGAAAGTTTAATGGTTTTTTCATTCAAAAAAATAGTTTAGGGACTTAATCATTCAAAATGATAAAGTTTAATGGTTTTTTCATTCAAAAAAATAGTTTAGGGACTTAACCATTCAAAATAGGATAGTTTGTTGGGTTTTTTCAAACATTTCCCCTAAAATAAACTAAAAATGAATATTAAATTATTAATAAAGTTACAATTAATCTAGATATGCAACAATAAATATTCTTTATATCATGTGTGTCGTTAACATAAAAACAGAATGTCACAATATTTATAAAGAATATTTACTGTAGATAAGTAGAAGATCAATATATTTATTTTTATTACATTCTTAACATGTGAGGTACTTTTTTTTTATCCAAAAGACGATTAGACGTGTAACATATATTTATTCTTTCTGTCTATTTAAGTTCAAATACTTAAATGGTTAATTTTGTTTTCTTTGATAACTTTATTTAACTTAAATTTTTACATTTTTTAGAAAGGGTTAAATCTGGCATTTTTTTGAAGAGATTTTGGTTTCTAAACTTAAGACATGTTTGGCAAGCTGATCTTTTCTTTGAGAGTAAATTAAGTTTTTAGTCCCCGTGGTTTGTTGAAATTTTTTGTTTTCGTTCTTATGGTTTTGAAATTACATATTTCATCCATATGGTTTATAATTCATTACCTTTTTCCTCCTTATGAATTTAATTGTATTGCTTTTTTCATCCCTATGATTTACAATTCATTTTTATTTTAGTTCTTCATACTGAAAAGTGGTGTTTTAGCTCAGGAATGCAAATAGAAATGAATTGTAAACCATAAAGATCAAACCTAAAATTTTGAAACCACATGGATGAAATCCGTAGTTTTTAACAAACCATGGGGACGAAAAATATAATTTACTCTTTCTTTGAAAAAAATTCAGTTTAATTTGTGATAAATTAACTTACTGAAAATCTATACTACATTATAAAGCATTTGGCAAAAACTCTTAAAAACATATTATTATGTAGCTAGTACAATTGATTAAAGCATAATTACTTAAAATTTCAAAATGGTATTATTTTGGTTATTTTGGTTAATTTCCTTATTAAACCTATATTATAATTTTAAAAAAAATCTGAAATAAAGAAAGTTTACAAAATAAAATCTATTTTTTCAAAACTAATAAAATCGTATTATAACATTGATAAAGACAAAAAATAAAATACAACATTGAAATTAAAATGGATCTCGCTGCATTGCACGAGTACCATTCTAGTTATTTACTAATATTCAATAGTTGTTTTTCGAGAAAAGTTCAAAAAAACTCAACCAACTATGATATTTTAAATGGTTAAGTTTTTAAACTATTTTTTTGAATGTAAGTAACTAATTTCTAAAAGTTTGATGGTTTATTTTATTGAAAAACTTATAACACATTCAACCTTATTGTAACTGGTGGAAAATATTAAAATAATACGTCTCTACTAAATATTAAGTTTTAAATATTTTTGATCCTTTTTTCTTCATTTTGGCACACACTTTAGCATAACTATTGAAAAAAAAACCCTCCAAAATCTCATAAATTGTTATTCTAGTATACTTGTTGGGGACTCTATGATATTATATAATTGGATAGTTTTTAACATATCATTTTTGATAATTTTACATTTGTCAACTAATTTATGTACTAGTGTTACCAAACAAAATTAGCCAACTAACGGTGCTAGTTTTTTAATCTACAATTAAATTATCAGTTAACAACTAACTTATCACTTAATTTGACAAGTATAGCCTCAACTGAACATATATAATAACCAGAATGAGTTTACAAGATAAATATTACCATTAAATTTATCATATTTCTGTTTTAAATTAAATAAAAATAAAGTTATGTAAGTATAAGAATAAATGAGGTTCATATTTCTTCTAAATTTATAATAAATATAAGATTTTGGATTAGTATTTAAAGAGTGAATTACACTTGCGATCCCTTTGGTTTGTTCAAATCTTTGATTTGGTTTTTAAAACGAACTATCTAAAATGATGGTTGATAACATTTCAATTTCATAACTCTGAAGGTCCATAAGAGTTAACACCGCCAGTTAACAATCGTTGAAAAACAAATAAGCTTTTGGACAAACTATAAGACCAAAAATAAAATTCACTCTAAAGTTAATTGTGGTTCTCAAATATATATTTTTTAAATATTTTATTAGAAATATTTGAAGACGGTTAGCAAAAAACATATTTTGATTGTTATATCAATTTAATTGTTAGCTTATTAACAATTATCTGATAAAATGTTTTACAATATTTTAATTTTTAAAACATGATTACTTTTTTCATAACAAAAAATTTATTCATCTTAGGGACTTTTTTATTATATATATATATATTTCATATTAACCATATTATAAATATTTTTAATAAAGAAATTTAAAAAAAAAATATGTGAATCACAATTACTTGTAGAGTGAATTACACTTTTGCTCCTTATGATTTCTCCAAATATTGATTTGTCTCTGTTATAGTTGTTTATTGATGGTGTCAACTACAAAGACCTTCAGGGTGCGTTTAGGAGGTGAAACATAATAAAATAGAACAAGGGTTCATGTCCCATGTTTGTTTGACATGACTTAAGGTGGAACAAACAATAACTAGATGGAATACATGTGGGACACACGTGTTCCACTTCACCCCCTAGAACAAGATAGAATAGAGTCATGTTTTATCTGATAAACAAATTTTTGATTATAGGATAAATAGTTATTGTTGAAGGGTAAATTTGAAAATATGGTCTTATATGCAGGGCTCTAAGTGTAAACAATAGATTTAAGGAGTGGGTTTGCTATTTCTCTTCTCATTTTGTCGTCCGAAAGCTCTAGTGTGTGTGTGTGTGTGTGTGTGGATGTCGAGGTGGTGTAGAGAAGCTGATTGAAGATTGGACGAGATTCAAGAAGTTTGAGATCAGTCTCATCATCTCATGTAAGATTATCCTTCATATTATGTCTACCTTCTTTAGTGATGTTGAACTTTTGGGGATTTAGGGTTCAGTGTGTTAGTTGAATGACTTTGGTTGGAGAAATGAGCTTATCATTGAGAATCGGATATTGGAGTTGGTTTTTATTATTGATTTCGTACTATAATCAATTGCCATGGTTATTGGGTGAATGATCCAATAAATTGGAGTTCTAAATTGAATCAAATGTTGGAATTGGATTGAGATTCGTTTGAGAGGGGATCTATATCAATTTAATGTGAGCTCTAACTTCTATTTATGTTGCTGATATGGTTGGAAATTGGATTTGGGGTTTTATTTCTCGAGCAGGTCTGTGCAGGCAAAACACAAGGTTGCGCGGATAGATTCGTGACCTTGGTTGAGGCCCAAGTCCCGTAAGCCACTGTTTTCACCAATTTCAACTTTCGTTTGAGAGTATTTTGGAAGCGATATCTTGAGTCATGACCTTAGGGGGATTAGTAGTAGTGCATTGGTGGTATAATTGAGGTATCAACTCATAGTTTGGGTAGATTGATTCAGGTGTTTGGTTGTTGTGATCCTAACCTACGGGTGTGCGTCCAGGCTTGGCTTCAGGTAGTTTCCTATTGTTATTTTTGGCAGACATATACTCGTCTTTTATGTTGGGATTGTAATTTGTATTGAATTCACATAGTGTGTTCCATATACTTGAGAATTGGTTATTTGTAAAGTGTGAGTTTTTGGTGTGGGTGTGTACCATGGTGTCTTGAACTATAAGAGGTGTGTACCCGAATGAAGCACATGAATTTGTTTCATGTAACTCGTTTTAAGGGCAAGTGTGCGTGAATTTGTTTCATGTAACTCGTTTTAAGGGCAAGTGTGCGCCAAAATGATTGGTCATAGGTGTGCGTGACTATAAGCGTGTCCAACCATTGCAACGAGTATTGGTGTTTTATGTTTAAAGTGTGTACATTGTTGTTTCCAATTATGTTTTATAATGTAATGTTTCAACATGTATTCATGTGTTAGAGGGATTTCACTAGATCTACGTTCTAACGCCCGCTTTTATAAAACTTAAAACCATTTTCAGGGAATCATGTAGAGAACTCAAGCAAGGGAAAAGGGAAAGTGTGAACTTGAGTGTCGAAACGTAGGCAATATCTCATAGTTAGTTAAATGCATTGAACTTGCTATGAATTCAACTTCAATAATAATCTCAGCAGTTATACTTTAAATTGTACTACAACTCTTGAGAAAGATTTGGAAGTATAGACTCCATTTAGTTTATGTAATTGCTGATTGGGCAAATGCTATGATTATTCTATTTTGAGTTTCTGGTTGTTACATTTCATCAATATACCCTTCTAAAACCTAATACGCTATCAGATACGTTTCTCGTCAGCTTCTATCATGCCTTAATCAAGATCAAGATCTTCATTTGTGAAGTCGACAACTTCTAACATGTAACATTCAAATCAACATCTTAGTCTACACATCGAGATCTTCATATGTAAATCGAGTTCAGAGGAGAACCCGATTTCATCTGCACATGGAGTTCTTCATCTTCATCACCAAGAACGATATATTTTTCATCAAACATTTCTATTTAAGTCATCATATGCAAAATTGACTTCTGAGGGAGAAATCAATTTCATCTGCACATCAAGTTCTATTAAATCTTCATCTTCCTAAAAATTAAGTTCTTCATCTTCATCTGCCGGTTAAGTCAACCTATTTTCCATTAAATCTTTATTTTTTCTTTCGTATTCTACCAATGATTTTTATTTAAACCAAAATGTTTACAACTTTTGGCTCTGGTTTCTGCTTGCATCTTCTGGTTTCTTAATCATTACTTGGAGTATATTTGGAAGTATCATTTATTCATATTGTTGGTATACTTGTTGGTTATATCCTTTGGGAATTTGAATATTATTGGTACATTTTGTTGATTTTATTCATATTGTTGGTACACTTGGTTAAATTGTTGATAGATGATTGTTTTGTTTTCATTTAGATTGATTATTTGGTTAAAAAACACTAAACAGCTCATTAAGAATAAATTGGTCATTTAACCAGTCTTGTTATTGTTGGTCCCGGTTAGGGTAATGGCTAAACAAGTAAAAATTTGTAGAAGGGGGGTTGAATACAAATACACAGAGTTTTTCACTTTTTAAATTCTTTTAATATAGAAATATTAAGAACTTACACACAGAGAACATATTGTTGCGGAAAAGAAGACTCTATTCTAACAATCTAACACATAAAAACAGTTGTTAACTTAATACACAATGTAAGCATAAAGGACTGTTTAGATACTCAGTTGCTGAAATCAAACAAAAGATCACTTAGAGGATTTGTTGAAAGCGTGAGTTGCATGGATGTTTCTTCTCCTTTTATAGTGCCCATGCATTAAATGCATTGGGACACTTGTCACAATTCTATTTTGCTTGCAGTAAATCTGATGGACAAAAGGTGGTACCATATCTTATTTGTACTAGATAAATGGTTGGACCATTCTTTATAGTACAAGTAAGGTCAGATTACTGTTTACCTTTTCTCCATGCTTCAGAAGTCACATCATCTTTTTAAGCAAAAAGACAAACAACCATTTTCTGAGAGATAAGGAGAATGTTTGAATTTAATACTTGATGCTCACGTTCTACATTTATTATGACTTAAGAAAGTTGTCTCCGAAAGATATCGTAAGACTGACTAGCCGAATACTAGAAGAGTATCGGCTAGTTACTCATAATCGGATAGTCCATTGTCATCGGCAAGTCCGGCAACTCTTCATGATTTCGGCAAGTGGTCTGGTTTTGAGTATCGAAGAGTACATCAATAATTCCACATTTTGATGTACTATTTTTTGATCGGCTAGTCTTTGATTCGCCGAACTTGAATAGCATTTTCCAGACCTTTAAAGAACTTAAAATTAAGATACAAAAGATAAAGGTTGAGGTTCATCGCTAAATCATCGGTGACCTAACAATTATGTCATGTCCATTTCAGTCATGTCTTATCAAATGTTGAACAACTGTCATGTTTTGTTCTACCATGTTCTGTCCTAATATTAAACGTACATTAATATTGAATGTTATAAAGTTAAAAAGTTAGGGATCATCAATGTAGATAATTCGTTTTAAAAACCAAATCCGTAATTTAAACAAACAACATTGACCAAAATGTAAGTCACTCAATTTTAAAAGCCACCATACATTTATATCACAAGATTTTTCTTATTAAAATATAAAACAAAGATCATGTCACAATAGAAAATATATTTTGGACATATCCAAAAGATTCCATGCACAAATTTGCATCATTTCCCAACAACTTAATCCTTGTGGCAATTAATAATATTCCATTTTGTGTTTTTATTTAAAATCTCTATTTGGGAACTCACATTTTCAATATAGACAACTTTGAGTATATCAAATATTCATTAATGACACATTAGTTACAACTAATTTATTTACGAATACAATAAAATACTAAAATAAGTTTTATAAATAAACAAATATAGATCATGCATATCTTCTTAATAATTCATGAGGATATATTATTTCAAACACTCTTTTATTTCATAAAACTAGAAGGGTACTCGCGCAATACAGTGAGATCCATCTTAATTTTAATGTTTTATTTTATTTTTTTGTCTCTACCAATGTTATAATACGATTTTATTTGTGCACTTTTTTTAATTCCGTTTTTAAATTATAATTTAGGTTTAATAAAGAAATAATATATTTTGGTTTAATAATATAATTTTTTTATAAATATAATAAATTAAGCATTTTGTTAGAGTTGAATGATTATCTTTATTATATGTTAGATTTTTTATATTCAAAATTAGATGTTTATCTATATAGTTAGTTGTATAGTTAGTTACACGAATTCAAACATGAAGTTTTAATAAGTTGTACTAATGCATGTATAACTTGTATTCTTGAATTTTAAGTAATTATGTTTTAATCAATTGTACCTATTACATAATAATATGTTTTTAAGAGTTTTTGGCCAAATGCTTTATAATATAATATAGATAATTTTTTTTATGTTATATTAAAAACAAAAGTAATTGATTTGATTTTTAAGGAAGTGCTTTAAACTATATACAATAATGACGGAATCAATACCATTAATTTATATATAGTAATGTAAATCACATGTTTCTTAATACTTTTATGAGAAATGAAATGAATTGTTCACCATTTCACTTGCCCTTCACTCCTTTTCTAAAGTAACAATTTCCGACACACATTTATGCATGGCCTATTGATTGTTTTAAATTTAAACAAAAATAATACGTTATAAAATATTTTATTTTGTTATAAATTCGGTAATTTAAGCAATTTTTGTAAACCAAAGTAAATCAATCATATTCAACCATTTATATATATTTTTTATTAATTAACTGATGAAATTAATTGATATCTCTTAAAACATGGTAACCGTTTAAAATAAGAAAAATATAAATATAAATGAATGAATATGATTGATCTAAATTGATTTGCAAAATTTAATCAAGTTTGTAATGGAAATTTGTCCAAGACGGAGTTACATATGAATATTACCTTTTTAAAGATTATATATGATCACAAAGTAATGTGTACTAAATCTGATGAAAAATTTCAATATTTGCTCAAAATTTCAAAAAGGAAATTACTTATTTGGAAAAAAAGTTAATTTATGACTGCTGTTATCACATGACCAAATAAATAAAAAAGATATTCTTAAAATTAATTACTATATATATATATATATATATTTTTTTTTTTAAATCATATTATTATATTTATCAAATTTTAGTCTTATCAACTATGCAAAAGTTATATTACTTTCATCAAACTGTTGTTTTATTTTGTGGTTCTCTTCTCTCGAATTAATTATATGTGTTTAATTTAATTAAATAAATAAAAATATATAATATTCAAAGAAAAATTAACGAAAATAGTCATTTTCGGATTATAGTTTCATCTTCTGCTCATTTTCTTCTAGAATTATCTATACTATATTATAAAATATTTGTCAAAAAACTCTTAAAACCTATTTTTTATGCATGTAGTACTGTTTGTTGATGCATATTACTTAAAATTCAAGATTACAAGGAATCATGTGTAAGTACAACTTATTAAAAGTTCATTTTTTAATGTGTATAACTAATTATTGATAAATATAATCAAATACAAGATAAAAATCTTATTTTAAATAAAAAATAATAATATAATTACGATAATCATTGAGCTGTAACAGAATACATAATTAATATTTTTATAAAAATTTATATTTTTAAATAAAAAAATAAATTATTTCATTATTAAACTTAAATTAAAATATAATAAAAATTGAATTAAATAAATTACATAAAAAAGAAACTATTAAATGAAACATTAAAAATCTCTTTCTTTCTATATGTATATACTATATTATAAAACATTTGATAAAAACTTTTAAAAACCCATTTTTTATGCATTAAGTATCTTTTATTGATACATATTAGTTAAAATCCAAGATTACAAGTAATTAACGGCAGATAAATATAATCAAATATAAAATAAACATATCATTTTAAATATAAAAATCTAAAATATAAGTATGATAATTATTAAGTTATAACTGAATACTTAATTATTATATTTATAAAAAGTTATATTATCAAACAAAAATAAATTAATTCTTATAATAAAAAAATCAAACTAAAGAAATTACGTAAATAGAGAATTTTTTTTAAATAGTTAATTTGATATTAAACTCGATATATTTTTAAAAAAGTATGATATATTCACCCTTATATTTTATTCAACAATAAAAATATTGTCGTTTTCTCAAAACCACATAAAACCGTAGAATAACATCAATAGATCCAAAGAATAAAATAAAATATTAAAATCGAGATGTATTTTGCTGCATTACATTAATATCATTCGATATGTCCATAATTTACAAAAAGGCCAAATTATGAAAACATAAGGCATTGTTTGGTAAAAATAAGCTAGCTTATAAGCTGACTTATAAGCTAGCTTATTTTCTGAGTAATCATTTGGATGCGCATAAGCTAACTTATAAGTCAGCTTATTGATAAACTACTTGGAGTAGTTTTTGAGAAGCTTTTTTAGACTTTTTCCGATTTTAACCCTTATTCACATTATTATTTATTATTAATGAATATTAATTATAAATAAATATTAACTATTAATTATAAATAAATATTTATATTTATATTCAATATAATTTATACTAATTAAAATTAATTAAAAATCATTAATTAATTTTAGTTACACATTATTAATTAATTTTAACTATATATTATTAATTAATTTTAATTATACAATAAATATTAATTATACTATACCATTTATTATTTTTAATTATTATTCAATATATTAAGATATCAAAAAGCCAATGTAACAATTTTAAAAATGTTCATGTAGGATACATAAAAATTAAAGTCATACTTATTTTATTTCATAGATGAATTAAAATATTTTTTTTTGAAAAGCCACAGATAAATTAAAATATGCTACATAATTTTAATAAAATATTTAGTTTAATTATTAATTATATTTTTTTAAAGTATTAATTAATTATAATATGTGAAGTTGATCAATTTTATTGATATTCATACGCAATGGTTATTGAAAATCATCGATAATGTATATTTTTTTCTAAAATTTGTTTTAACAAATTTAAAATTTATATTATATATATAATAATCAATTTTAAATTCATTCAATTAACATTTTTTATTATTTAATTTTTTATTATTTTGTTTGTAATAATTTATTATTAGAAATTAATTTGAGTTATATATTATGAAATATTTGTAATTGTTATTTTTTTCAAGATACCCTTTTTGGTAATTTTACATGGTCGTAAGCTAGTTTTTGTCAAACATGACTTATTCATCAGCTAACTTATCATAGAAATTTATAAGTCATCAATTTTATCGACTATAAATTATTGTCAGCTAGTTTGCCAAACATAGCCTAAGTTTCTAAACAATGACCAAATATGTAAATTTGGTTTAGTTTTGCAAAAATGTTTTTTAAATTGCGAATGATTTTTCCATATTTACATATTTGGTCCTTGTAATTAAAGATGTTGTTTTGAATTTGTTTTTACATTTTAACCCTTTGATAAAATACGAACTTGTCATTTACGAATCTATAACTATTTCAATAATGTCTAGAAAAAAGATGCTAAAAGGTGAAACCATATGGTCAAAATGACTATTTTTAATTAATTTCCCGTTACAAAAATATAATTATATAACCACAAAATCTAGTTGAAAAAATAAAAATACAACCGTTATTTTAACCGAAATCAATGTCTAGGGACTGAATTTGTAAAATTATCGTAATCCAACAGTCAAAAGTGAAAAATCCCTTATTCTCCGTCTTCGTCAAAATCCTGTAAATTCAAACAGACTCGTCAACAAATACACGCACGCAGCCACGTTTCCGTCTCTCTATAACTATCATACCCACGGCCCTCTTCTCTTCCACCTTTTTTTCTCTCTAATTTCAGACACAAATCAAAATTCAAAACCACCCTTTCAATAATTTCCATATATATATATATATATGTGTATATAATTCCCAATACCCCTTTTGTTACTTTCGATTTTAACTTCAAAATCACACACAAAATGCTCTGTTTTCCATCGCCGAATTGATTGTTTCCCTTTCCGTCACCTTTTCCGTAAGTTAAAAATTCTCCGGCGAAATGGTTTCTGTGGGTATTATCGGCGGAACTACCGAGAAAACCCACCGCCTTCGGTGGTGGCGCGTGCACGATAATGGCGGCGTTTCATCTACTCTGTCCTTTCTGTTGGTGTCGTTTATGGTGTTCAGTTCAATTGGATTTTTGTATACATATATAGTGTATAATAACAACAATAATAATAGTAATAACTCAATTGGTTGTCAAGAAGATAGTGAGGGTTCATGGGGAATTGGAGTTTTCTATGGCGATTCACCGTTTTCGCTTAAACCCATTGAAGCCGTAAGTATTTTAGGGTTTTTGATTAAATTATGTGAAATTATTTTATGAGATTTTCTTAAATTGGTTTTGATTTGAATGATTTTTTATTGCAGATGAATATTTGGGATAACAGAAGTGCAGCATGGCCTGTTGCTAATCCGATTGTGACTTGTGGTTCAGTTACTGATTCAGGGTTTCCAAGTAATTTTGTTGCCGACCCTTTTCTCTATGTGCAGGTGAAATTTCTTTTTTAAAAAAAATTATTTTTGAATTTGGTTTTTTTTATTATTATCAATGATCATCTTCATCATAAATAAACGCCATAACTGATTGAGAAAAAAAGAAAACAAAATTATGGAAGAAGATGTTTAATCTTTGGTTGTACAACGAATCAAGTTTTTGCCTCTTGTTTGAATTTGACCTCTTTATTTCACCTACTTTATCTTTTTGCCGATAAAAAAGGTGATGCGTATTTGCAGGTTTCCAATTATGTCTTGCGAAAAAAGTTTTTCATTTAATTTAATTCGTTCATGTATATCTTATAGTAAGAGATTATCTGAAACTATTTTTTTATATTTGAAATTTTACTGTAAAACATTCTGAGGATAAAATTTAAGATGTTTTTAATGTAAAGGTTTACATTTCTTTTACCTTTACTGAACATGATCTTAAAGGTCTTATGATAACAGTCTCGTCTTACGTGAACCTAATTCTGTGTTTCTTTGTTGAAATATATCTACTATAAACTATTAAAATAAGGGGGTGTTTGGATTAGCTTATAAAAATAACTTATTTACTTAAGGGTCGTTTATCAAATCTTACCCGGGTAAATACTTACCGGCAAAATTCAACACTATCACTTACTTACCGGGTAATATTTTAGTATACAAAAACGCCATCGTATGCAACAATTTACCTGGTAAGCGCTTACCGTGGTAAGAATCGTCGTAATCACTTACCCGGGTAAGACTCTTGGTCATTGTTTTCCATGTCTTCCCTCTTATCGGGTAATATTTTTGTTACTTGTTATATTCCTCCGATAAAGTAACATGGCTTGGTAAGACTTATCCGGGTAAGCGCTTGGTAAACAGCCCCTTATTCCAGTGTGATACCAGTTGGGAAAAACAACATATCCGATGCCAAATTAGTGATAAGTTATTTTTTAGGAAGTTAAAATTTTTAACTTAGGACTTTTCCAGGAAGTAAATAAGTTTATAAGTTAATAAACTAATCATCCCCTAAGTTTATCGTCAAAT
Organism: Silybum marianum; assembly: GCA_036898165.1. Lineage (NCBI taxonomy): Eukaryota > Viridiplantae > Streptophyta > Magnoliopsida > Asterales > Asteraceae > Silybum > Silybum marianum. The sequence continues at coordinate 43,387,341 of CM072529.1, read as the reverse complement.
TATATTTTTATTGATTTGTTATTTAAAGTGATCATTAATATTGTTGATTTTATTACTTTATAATTGATTGAAAATGTCAATTATATAAGAATGTAACAATGTTTTTGTTTTGTTTTGTATGAATTTTAATCAATAATTTAGTACTAATTATTGACTTTGTAACATATAGTAATTTATGAAAGAGTTGTATCATCAAATGGATGTTAAATTTATTAGAAGATCAATAATTTATCGTCATATTTCGTAAAAAATAAAAAAAATTAAAGTAAATGTTGAAATTTTATAATGATCGAGAGAAAAACAAATTTTGAATTTTTAGCTTTGTTAAAATATTGGTTTTTTAACGACTTCTTTTTAAACAAATTATTATTTAGATTGGTAATTGTTACAATTGATGTTTTTGATTCTGTGATATCTGTTAATAATTTTAGTTGATTTGATTGTTATTGAATTTTATTTGTTATGAGCGTGTGCTTCTATAATTTCTTAGTGAATGTTTTTTAAATTAAATTATTTTTCTTTTCAACAATTTTCTATTTTAAAGATTTCAGTATTAATTATACTAGAAGAATACTTGCTTAATACAACGAGATACATTTCGATTTTAATATTTAATTTGTTATTTGTATATATTGGTGTTATAATATGGTTTTATATGGTTTTGAAAAACAATATTATTTCTATTTTTTTAATAAAATATATAAATTTAAAAATATCATAATTTTTTAAAAATATATCGATTTTAGTATCAAGTCAACTATTTAAAAATTCTCTTTTTTATGTAATTTATTTAATTCCATTTTTATTATAATTTAATTTAGATTTAGTTATAAGTCAATGATTATTCTAATTATATTTAAGATTTTTATATTTAAAATAAGATGTTTATCATGTATTTGATTATGTTTATCTGATGTTAGTTACACAAATTCAGAGCTTTAATAAATTATACTTATGCACAGTTTACTTGTAATCAAGAATATTAAGTAATATGCATAAATAAACATTATTTGATGCAAAAAAAAGTGGTGTTTATAATATAGTATAGATTATTAAAATATTATATAATTTTATTAATCTAAAACATTTTTAATAAAAAGCTTAATTTATGGAAATTGAATTAAAAAATACTTTCTCTTACCTTCCATCAAGTTTTAAAAAATAATTTAAAATTGAAACTTTTCTTGTTTTCTTTATCTTAAAAAAACATTTTAGAGAATTTATTATATTAAAACAGAGAACATCTTTATTTTCTATATTTTATAGAATCTTTGAAAATGCTTCAAATAAATTCAAAAAGGAAGATGCGGGAATTTATATCCATATTACTTGTAGTTTTATATGAAATTATTGATTTTTGTAAAATTCCGAATTTTAATTCAATTATATATTATATGTTTGACCTTTGAAATTCAGGGAGATACTCTTTTCCTGTTCTTCGAAACCAAAAATTCAATCACCATGCAAGGAGATATCGGAGTTGCAAGAAGTATAGATAATGGAGCTTCATGGCAACAAATGGGAATCGCATTAGATGAAGATTGGCATCTTTCATATCCATATGTATTCGATTACAATGGTCAAGTACGTATACCATATTTATAAGTTAGATTATTGAAACACTAATTGGAGTAACGTTTTGAGAGCCTATTGTCATTTTCTCCAATTATAACTCACATTAATATTAATTATTTATTTTTATTTTTCAATATGCCATTTTTGGTCATTTTACATTCTTATATGCTAGTTTTGCCGGTTACGGTAGCTAAACCATCTTTACATCATAAATCCATCTAGTTTTCATTCATCCATTGCTAACATAATTACATAATTTTTTACAGATTTACATGATGCCCGAAGGTAGTAAAAAGGGAGATCTTCGGCTTTATCGAGCAGTTGACTTTCCGTTAAAATGGAAACTCGAAAAGATCATCTTGAAACGACCTCTTATCGATTCATTCATAATGAAATACGAATCAAGATATTGGCTTTTTGGTTCAGATCATAGTAGGATTGGAACGAAAAAGAACGGCGAGCTCGAACTTTGGTATAGCAACACGCCTCTCGGCCCATGGAAACCGCATAAGAAAAACCCAGTTTACAACACCGATAAAAACTCGGGAGCCAGAAACGGAGGTCGACCCTTTGTTTACAATGGGAACGTTTATCGGATAGGTCAAGATGACGGTGAAACTTACGGTAAACGAGTCCGTGTCTTCAAGATCGAAGTTCTTAACCCTTATAACTTCCGAGAAATCGAAGCCGATTTAGGGTTTGAAAAGCCGACGAAAGGTAGAAACGCTTGGAATGGGGCCCGGTCACATCATCTCGACGTGCAGCAATTAAGATCGGGAAAATGGATTGCGGTTTCGGATGGCGATCGGGCCCCATCTGGGGACCTTTCGCGTCGGTATATCATTGGGTTTTTATTTATCATGGCTTCTGGTTCGCTTGTTTTAATAATGGGTATGCTTCTCGGGTTCGTTAAGTGCATAGTTCCGCTAAGTTGGTGCCCGCATAACGTAAAGAAAAGAAGTGACGCTTTTTTGGTTTGGGAGAGATCGAACTTTTTGTCGGCTAAGTTACGGCAATATTGCAGCCGGTTGAACCGGGTGAGTTCGGTTCTTCGGTGCAAGATGAACCCAAAAACGAGCCTTGGTCGGTTTGCATTTTTTGTCATCTTATTGGGTTCAGTCGGGCTAATGTGTGTTGGAATCGGATACATATTCGGTGGAACCGGTGGTCAAGAACCGTATCCCATCGACCACCATTACTCTCAGTTTACATTACTAGCCATGACTTACGACGCCCGAATATGGAACTTAAAATGGTACGTAAAACATTACTCTCGGTGTCCATCGGTTCGTGAAATCGTTGTGATTTGGAACAAAGGGACCCCACCGGATCCAACCGAGTTCGACTCGGCCGTCCCGGTTAGAATCCGAGTCGAAGAAAAAAACTCGTTAAACAACCGGTTCAAACTCGACCCGTTAATCAAAACGAAATCCGTTCTCGAGCTAGACGACGATATCATGATGAGTTGTGACTATATCGAACGCGGGTTCAAGATATGGCGGGAGAATCCCGACCGGTTAGTGGGCTTTTACCCACGGCTTGTTAACGTTAACGGGCCCGGCCCGTTAAAGTACCGAGGGGAGAAACACGCCCGTAAATTTAACGGGTATAATATGATCTTAACGGGTGCGGCTTTTATGGACCACGGAATCGCGTTTAGTAGGTATTGGAGCGAAGAATCTAAAGCGGGTCGGAAGGTGGTGGACGGGTTTTTTAACTGTGAAGATGTTTTGATGAATTTTTTATATGCAAACGCGACTTCTTTTGTGGGCCCGAGTGTCGAATACGTGAGGCCCGCTTGGACTTTCGATACGTCGAAATTGTCGGGTGTTGCGATTAGCGGAAATACGCAATCGCATTACGAGATTCGAAGTAAATGTTTAGAGAAGTTTACGGAGTTGTACGGTGGGTTATCTGATAGAAAGGTTGATTTCAAAAGGAGGAAGGATGGGTGGGATTTATAGTATATGTAGATTGGGTTAGAGTTTTGAGAAATGTGAATTATTAATTAATTTTGTTTGTTTAATTAATTAATTAATTAGGATTGGGTCGGGTCGGGTCAGGTCGGGTTGTGGTTTGGTTATAAGTGAAAGATGTAAATTCCTGTGTTTTATGGTAATGTTTTGTTTGAGGAATGAAATGATTTATTTATACTTTTTATTCATTAATTTTTTTTTATGTCTGATCTCATCATAACATATCCATTCCATTCTTTGTGTCTTTTAGGTGTTTTAAAAAAAAAAACAATATGATAAAAACACTTATTCTCTGTTTTGACATTAAGTTGTGTCTGAGCAAGAAGTCTGACAAAAATGCAGTAGATTTGTTGGGAAAAATTTAGAGCATCTTTCAACTTATATTTTTTTTTTCAAAAGAATATTGAAAATTAAAATTTTAAATAAAAAGGAATTTAATTAAAATAACTATTTTAGACAACTTAATACCTAATATAATTATTCTATATTCTAGTTTACTAAATAAAATAAACGATGTGCTCGTGAAAACCCTTTCAATTAAAAGGTTGAGTGAAAAATAAAAATTAAAAAATAAATTCACATTTTGGTCCATGTCCTCATGAAAACCTGGAGGTTGGATGAAAAAAAATATAGAGTAAACTACGATTTTCGTCTCTGTGGTTTAGCGTTTATAACGATTTTCGTCCCTGTGATTTAAAAGCTGCTTTTTTTGTCCCTGTGGTTTTCGTTTTGTTTCTCTTTTCATCCCTGGGACTAACTTTGATGAAAAAACTTAGTTAAGTGAAGGATAATCTGGTCTTTTATCATTTTAACTAATTGATTATTAAAAAGTTATATATTATATATAATATATATATATATATATCACCAGATACATTGTTCTTCATCGTTCTTCACCGGCTCACCCCACAGATAACCCCATTTCCTTCCTTTTTGAGAACCCCATCTCCTTCCTTTTTGAACCGCTGACCATCTCCGTTTTCTCCCGACCCTCCTATTCTTCTCCAGCAATTAATATCGTGATGGAGCTTCGCTCTTCTTCAGCTCAGAATTTTATCAACCCAAGTTTGAGATCGAGATCAACCCAGAAATTTTATCGATTGAAGGAAAGAAACCACAGGTGAGCATCCGGTCACCATCGAGATTGAGATCGATATTGAAGGGAAGAAACCACAGGTGAGCATCCGATCACCATCGAGAGCAAGATTGAAGGGAAGAAACCACTCCGGTCGCCATCGAGATCGAGATTGAAGGGAAGAAACCACAAGTGATCATCCGGTCACCATCGATTTCATAGCAGTAACAAATATTCAGGTTCCACACAGAGACTCAAAAGCATAACAATAATTTGGGCCTGATTGATTTGTATCAACAACGATGAACAAATCTACGATCCCAATAACAAAAATATAAACAAGCAAGAGACTAAAATATTTTCAACCAAGAGTTTAATCAGAATCTAAACTAACAGAAATGAAGAAAAGTTACAGAAATCTGTGTGAATTTTAGGAGAATTTTAGGGTCGAAGATCGAGAAGGGAAAGGGAAAGGGAAAGAAAGTTGATGATATGTGAAATCGATTTACATAAAATTGCTTACTTAATCTGGTGTAGGAAATAATAGGAAAGATCGAAAGGCTGCCGGAAAATGGTATTGGAAGTGTGACCGAAGATAATCGCGAGAGGGAAGATACACAGTTGTGAAGGAGACAACGATCGGTGACGAGAGCTTTTAAATGGCTCAAACCTCTGTCAATGGTGGAGGAGGGTGGTGCAGGCGATGTTGGCCGGAAGATGGCCGGATTATCTGATGTCGACGTTTGCCGGAAGATGACCTGATTCAATGGAGGATGTATCTATATAGATACATACATATTATGTATATTCATAAAAAATATACATATTTGATATGTATATACATATTTGATAAAAAATGTGTCTGGCGATATATATTATATATAAAATATATATTTTTTAATAAAATCAATTAGTTAAAATGATAAAAGACGACATTACCCTTAACTTAACTAAGCTTTTCTAACAAAGTTAGTCCCAGGGACGAAAAGAGAAACAAAACGAAAACCACAGGGACGAAAAAAGCAGTTTTTAAACCACAGGGACGAAAATCGTTATAAACGCTAAACCACAGGGACGAAAATCGTAGTTTACTCAAAAATATATATTTACATTTTAATCCATGCCCTCGTGGAAACCTTTTCGATCGAGAAAAAATTTTCTTGACTTAACACTAATCTATTTTCAAGAACTTAAATAAATTATTTACTAGGTCTCGATAGAGATTGGGTGAACACACTTAACCTATTACACAAATTATTTAATTTGATGCCTAAAATTACATAATATTTTAACATATATATATATATGTATAATATATCTATATATATAGGAGCGAGTTCAAATGATAACTTAAATTTGATTGTGAACGTGAGAACAAATTATAGCGCAACACGTGTCATATTCAGATCGAATAATTAAAGAAATATTCAGACTTAATGTAATATTTATTCGGTCTGAATAAATACTATATTCAGTCTGAATGTTTCTCTGATTATTCAGTCTGAATAATCTACATTCAGACACGTGTCGCGCTCTCATTTGTTTTCACGTTCACAACCAAATTTGAGTTCGCATTTGAACTTTCCTATATATATATATATATGGGTGGGTTCAAATGTGAACCTATCTTTGATTGTGAACATGAGGATACATCTCAGCCATCCATTTAAAATCAGATCAAAAAATCAATGCACAAAACGCACGGTGGCATTTTTGTAAATAAGTGGAAAACTCGAGTCATGGCTTAAACAATAATTAGCGCGTAGGGGCAGCATCGTAAATATAACATGTTCGTCAATTTCTTCATCTTCGTCGTCCCCAAACAACGATTTCGCCATCAATCTCTTCATTGTCGTCGTCACCAAGTAACAATTTCGACATGAATCAGTTCATCGTCGTCGTCACCAAACAACTTATTTCCTACAGAATTGTAGCTTATATTCAGTCCGAATATTATTAATGTATATACCAAAAGCCCAATATTGTATCTAGTTTAGTCCAGCCCATATCCCATTGATCCCCTTTGTAATTTGTATATATTGTGATTTAATGGAATGAGCTATTCATGGGAAAATATACACTCTAATATGGTATCAGATTATTAACCCTAATTCTCTCATCTCTTGATCCTAGACCTCTCTTCTTGCCCTAACCCTAGCCGCCGCCGCTGCCGGCCACCTAAACTCTAGCCGTCACCGCTTCCGGCCACCTCCCTCTCCTCCCTTTCTCTTCAAATCTCTCTCATAAACCCACTGCCATGGCCGATCAGAACAATCAGAAACCGTACGGCATCACCAACATCAAAGCATACGTACCTTTAACTCTTGATCTCAATGAGTTAAATTACGATGCATGGCGAGAACTTTTCGAGACCCACTGCACCGGTTTTGGCGTTCTCGGTCACCTTGACGGCTCCTCTACCCCGACCGACACCACCGCTACTGAATGGCACAAACTTGACTCTCTTGTCAAAATGTGGATTTACGGCACCATCACTCTATCTCTCCTCACCATGATTCTCAAGAAAGGCACTACCGCTCAATCCGTTAGGAAAAGTCTCGAGGACCTTTTCCGGGATAACAAAGATGCTCGCGCGATTGAATTAGACCATGAACTCCGCTCCATGGTTCTTGGTGATTGCTCGATTTCTGAATATTGCCAAAAGATGAAACTTCTCTCCGACCTTTTGGCAAACATCGATGCCCCGGTTCCCGAGAAGACCCTTGTTACGTACCTCATCAACGGCTTATCTCCTCTCTTCGACAACATTGCCACCGTGCTCCGCCACCGTGCACCTCTACCTACTTTTCTCCAAGCACGATCTATGCTACTCCTGGAAGAACAACGTCTCTCTCGGTCTCGACCTCAACAACCCTCACACTCAGACCACTCTTCCTCATCTACGGTTCTCCACACTGGTTCGTCTACGAACACGCCTCATGCTCGCTCCAACAACAGTAACCCTCACCGTCAGAACAACCGTAATACCGGGAACCCTCGTCGCTCGAATAACGGGGATAACCGTCGTTCTGCTCCACCTTCAGTTCGACAGCCGCCCTACCCTCTTGGCCGATGTATCCCATGTCGTGGCAGCCCTACGGTTGGTCCATGCCGCCAACGTGGTCCTCGTTTCGGCCCCCTCCGACTTCACAACCGAACCACCGTAACAGATCCACGCCGCCACAACCTGGCCTACTCGGCGCCGCTCCCGCCGCCGCTCCGCCGGCGGCCTTTCATGCCGACTCCACGACGTTGACTCCACCTTGGGAATGGTTCCCCCCAACGCAATCTGATCATGCCACCGACCTCGCTCAAGCTTTCAATGCAATGTCCATCAATAACAACCCTACCGTTGGCAATTGGTACATGGATACCGGAGCAACCTCTCACCTTGCTTCGGAGTCAGGTATTCTCGATTCTCTTAGCAATAGGAGCTATATTAATTCCGTACTTGTTGGCAACTGTTCTCACATTCTCGTTACCCACACCGGTCAAACCAAAATCCCTACCCAACACCGTCCCTTAGACCTTAACCGTGTCCTTGTCACACCCAACATTGTTAAAAATCTTGTATTCGTCCGCCAATTTGCCAAAGACAATAAAGTCTCAATTGAATTTGATGAATTTGGATTTACAGTGCATGACTTTTTCACTCGACAGGCCCTTCTTAGGTGTGACAGCACCGGCGATCTTTATCTGGTTCTTCCGCCGTCTCACTCTCCAGTTTCTTTTCTTTCGTGCAGTCCATCTCTGTGGCATCAACGGCTTGGTCACCCCGGCTCGCGTGTCCTTCAGTCTTTAATTTCTAGTTGTTTTATTTCATGTAATAAAAATACTAGTCATTTTTCATGTAATGCATGTCAACTTGGCAAACATGTTCGCTTACCTTTTTTTAGTTCTATTTCAAATGTTTCTCGTATGTTTGAAATTGTTCACTCGGACTTGTGGACATCTCCACTTCCTAGTGTCAGTGGTATCAATTATTACATATTATTTTTGGGTCATTTCTCTCATTTTGTTTGGGTGTACCCTCTTCGGAATAAATCAGATGTTTTTTCTAAATTTCTTCATTTTCGCGCTTATGTTAAAAATCAATTTAATTGTGAAATTCAAACTTTCCAATGCGATCACGGGGGCGAATTCGACAATCACTATTTTCACTCCCTCTTTGATCGTAACGGAATTCTCTTCCGTTTTTTCTTGTCCCCGCACCTCACAACAAAATGGGAAATCTGAACGCATGATCCGTACATTAAATAATATTATTCGTACCCTTCTTTCCCAAGCCCACCTTCCACCGACTTATTGGGTAGAGGCTCTACATATGGCTTGTCACCTATTAAACCTCACGCAATCCACTTCTATAGGCAACCAAATCCCGTTCATAAAACTTTTCAACAAACCTCCATCTTTCTCTCATCTTCGGGTCTTTGGGTGCCTATGCTACCCCCACATTCCCACACCCAATAAACTTGCACCTCGTTCCACTCCTTGTGTCTTTCTCGGCTACCCATCCCAACATCGTGGTTTTCGGTGTCTTGATCTCTCCACTCGTAAAATCATCATATCTCGACACGTTGTCTTTCACGAAACCACCTTCCCCTTTCACTCCCTTACACCCACTCCACCTCCCTCATACACATTCCTTGATGACACCATTACCACGTCACCTATCTCCCGACATTTCCTTGAGTCGGACCCCCTCCCATCCGGCGTTGTTACACCATCGCCACCTACCACATCTCTCGGCCCCACCGCCACACCATCATCTACAAACGAAACCACCCCCTACTTCCCTTGACGGTCTACCACCTACAACCGCCATCCCTCCTCATGGTCCCCAACCACCTCCGTCCACTCACAACTTATTTCCTACAGAATTGTAGCTTATATTCAGTCTGAATATAAGCTAAAATTATGTGTTTGTATAATTGTAGTTTATATTCAGTCTGAATATAAGCATAAAATGTTATGCTTATATTCAGACTGAATATAAGCTACAATTATGTGTTTGTATAATTGTACCTTATATTCAGACTGAATATAAGCTAAAATTATGTGTTTGTATAATTGTAGCTTATATTCAGTCTGAATATAAGCATAACATTGTAGTATCACAATGTCATGTTTATATTCAGTCTGAATATAAGCTACAATTATGGGTTAGTATAATTGTAGCTTATATTCAGTCTGAATATAAGCTAAAATTATGTGTTTGTATAATTGTAGCTTATATTCAGTCTGAATATAAGCATAAAATGTTATGCTTATATTCAGACTGAATATAAGCATAACATTGTAGTATCACAATGTCATGTTTATATTCAGTCTGAATATAAGCTACAATTATGGGTTTGTATAATTGTAGCTTATATTCAGTCTGAATATAAGATAAAATTATGGGTTTGTATAATTGTAGCTTATATTCAGTCTGAATATAACCTAAAATTATGTGTTTGTATAATTGTAGCTTATATTCAGTCTGAATATAACTTAAATTATGTGTTTGTATAATTGTAGCTTATATTCAGTCTGAATATAAGCATAACATTTTAGTATCTCAATGTCATGTTTATATTCAGTCTGAATATAAGTTACAATTATGAGTTTGTATAATTGTAGCTTATATTCAGTCTGAATATAAGCTAAAATTATGTGTTTGTATAATTGTAGCTTATATTCAGTCTGAATATAAGCTAAAATTATGTGTTTCTATAAACGTAGCTTATATTCAGTCTGAATATAAGCATAACATTGTTCCTGATTAAGAAGCAGGCTCCATTGAAAAAACAGAATTAACAATTTAGTTTCAGAAATTGAAAATCCGATTACTAAAGTTCTTCACAGCAATGAATACGATTAACAGAGAAGAATACGATTTCCAGAGAGAGTTCGATTTACAGAGAAAATTTCGATTAACAAAGGATGAGAGAATTAAGCGGGAGTGATAAACTTGCCTAATTTACCCCTCATGCCACATTTAAAGAACGGCTTCAATTTGGCTCAGATCAAGGGCTGAGATCTGTCCTTAGGTTCACAACCAAAGATAGGTTCACATTTGAACTTTCCTCTCTTTATATATATGTATACATATATATATATATATACATATATATATATAGGGGCTTAATATTTTGAGAACCCCATTTTTTGTAAGAATTTGAGAACCATTCTAGTCCACACATATTAAACAATTAATTTATATTAACTCTAATTAGGATAATGATTGTTTAGTAATTTTAATATTAGAGAGATAATTATGGTAATTGTTTTTTATTAATGAATTACATAATTAAGCTATCTTCAAAAAAAATTCCATGATTATAGGATTTAATTAACAAAGAATGCGTACAAGCCTCTTGTTTTTGGAGAAACAATTTTTTAAGGAAAGAAGATGAAATCATATTGTGCACACGTACTAATCATACATATATGTGAACAATGTAAAATTATAAACCACCTTATGCACACATACTAATCATACATATATGTGAATAGTAAATATTCTGAACCACATTGTGCACACATCCTAATGACACATGTATCCGTTTATGAAAAGACATGTGCACATTGTGTATAATGTGTGATGTGCACACAATGGTGGATCCAATGTTTTTGCCTAGTGTGCACTATGTGTTCACAAAATTTGGGGTGCAAATCGAACGAGTTGGGAGGAATGTGTGTTTGTGCACACCGTGTTCACAAAATTGGGTGCAGGTGTTCAAACGGTTTGGCGACCAAGAAGAAGAGGAGAGAGAATATTTATAAATACACATGATGCCTTTTATTATATTTTTTAATTAAAAATTACTAAAATTAAAAATTTCCTAATTTAATATTTATTAGTGGCTCAAAATGGTTCTCAAGTTCTTATAATAATTAGGGTTTTCAAAAGAAGGCCCCTATATATATGTATATATATATATATAGGTTGGAGAGTTGATTCATGTGAGATCAACCAGTTTTCGTGAAACAATATTTATGGATTTGTAATTTTATAACAAAATATTATGAAGGTAAAAAAAAATATGAACCTTCACAACAAAAACACTATAAATGTTACATTCACAATGTTTTGTTATGAAATTTCAAGCGTAAAAAAATGATCTCACGGATTTCACAAAAACAGGATGGTCTCACGTGTGTGTGTGTATATATATATACATATTATAAAGAGAGATTGGCTCAGATAACCAATCCACAAAAACCATTATCATCAGCAACCATCTCTATCCTCTTTTGACCAAAATAGCCAAACCTCCGCTAAAAACCATTGCAAACCTCCGCTAAATACACAAACCTCCGCTAAATACCCAAAACCTCCTCTAAATACATCCAAACCTCCTCTAAATACGCTAAACATCCGCTAAATACATCCAAACCTCCTCTAAATACCCCAAACCTACGCTAAATTTTATTTTGTTGATTTTTTTTATTAAATATTTACAATTTTGACCCCTATAATTATTTAATTAGTTACTTTAGGTTAATTACTTTTTAATTTTTCGTTTTACACACTTATTACATTAACCTATATAATCGTATATCAGTTAAAATACGTCTAAAAATACGTTTTTATTTTAACAAGTTACACTATTATAGTTGTCCCGTTAATACCTTCAAAATGAACCCAATATTAAATATTTTTTGATCTAATTATATTATTATATATTATATATACTACGAAAAAATGTTTTTAATATTTACACGAAAATACAACAGACATGTGACACGTCTCGATTATGTATAGGATTATGTATTTTAATATGATAAGGGTATAACACGAAAATTGAAAAATCAAAAGACGTACCACAAATTAAATAAATAATTACTAGAAATATACTCACACAATGCAGCGATACATCTCGATTTCTATTTTTCATGGTGTTTTAATATGGTTTTGTAAGGTTTTAAGAAAACCACATTTTTATATTTGAGGCAATTCTCGGTGGGGTCGGCTTTAGAAGGTATCGATAATTCTTGGGGTTCTAAGGCATTCAAAACGGGTGTTGAGGCAATTTTCATGATCACGAGTTTCTCCCTATGGATAAAAGTATAAATTGTAAATATTAAAAACACCGTAGTATATATAATATATAATAATATAATTAAATAAAAAAATATTCAATATTGAGCTTATTTCGAAGGTATTGACAAGACCGACTATAATGGTGTAACTTTTTAATATAAAAACGTATTTTAATTGATATACGATTATGTATGTCAATGTAATAAGGGTGTAAAACGAAACATTAAAAAGTAAGGACCTAAAGTAACTTATTTGTGACAACCCGTGATCTCAAATATCAAATAATGCAAATTATACAAATAAGACACCACATTTGGGGCTACAAATTGGGCCTCCTTCTATACAATCTGCCAAATAGCGACAAATAAAAATTTTCGCTTATAATCTTCACATGAACGATCTAAAAATCATGAAGTTATATTAAACTTGATAGCATGCTCGACATACATCATCTCTTTTACCCGCAAATAAAAGCGTCAGCTGATATCCTGAAATGCATATTTTTTAAAACAAAATGAGGGTTAGACCATACGGTCTAGTGAGTAAATCCCTGTTAGCACATCTTTGACTAAAATCTTTCAAAATAGATTTAAGAGCCAAATCATAACTCATATCATTTAAAATGATATTTTCCTCAAATCCAATATACCAAATATTTCTCAACGTTTCATAAAACCTCTTTCTGACATAAATCAATAAGTAATTTTCTTCATTTATAAATCAGCATTTATTAAAACAGTAAACTTATTGAGTCAGAAAGGTTATCTTTTAAATCCGATCCGACAACCCAGTTATCGCATATGTGGGTGCCGACAACTCAAATTCTCGGGTCTCATAGGTCCGACAACATGTTCCTCGGGTCATATAGACCCGACAACTTTATTCATCGGCACCTATAGAGCCGACAACTTTATTCCTCGGGTCTCATAGATCCGACAACTTTATTCATCGAGTCTCACAGACCCGACAACCTCGTTGCTCGGCACCTATAGACCCGACAAAACCACTTTCTCGAATCAAAGGACATCGACAAGCTAACTTCTCGGGTCAAACGAACTCGACAAGTTTTACTTTACTTTTCATAAAGATTCGATAAACTCTTTTCTCGAGTTATTGGGATCCGATAAACCATATTCTCGCATTTAAAGGACCCGATAACTCAGGTTCTCGGGTCATGCTGACCCGATATAAATTCTTATCATTTTAAAATCAGTTTAACATAACCCAGGTCTCGAGGCATCACATCCTCATAATACTCTCAACCGGTATTACTCTTACCAGGACCATTCTCTCGTTCTTTCCAAACCATTGCCTGCTTCACGAGCATATGGTTCGGTTCACGCCATACAAGATGGCTAATATATAGATTATTCCACCCACAATCATTTATACGTTTTCTTCGTCCACTCATCTCGGATACACCACCAAATTCATCATCGTATAATAGGATATTCCTAACCAATACTTCTCTAATACAGGTTAGCCTCACTCATCCTTTCCAAACCATTTCCTGCTTAACGAGCATATGGTCCGGTTCACGCCATACGATATGGCTAATTTATATCGATTATGCCCCCCCACAATCATTTATACGTTTTCTCCGTTCACTCATCGCGGATACACCGCCATAACTTCTCGTGACCCAAAACAGTTTTGGTCAACTTCTTTCACTTGTTAGTTTTCACAAAATACTAACAACTGTCATCATATAATCTCATTTATATGAAATAAATCACGTGTAACGGAAAAACACGTATTTTACAAAAGTTTTGTAAAAACTTTTTTATCTCATCAAATAACACATATTTTTACGTGGAAAATATTTAATAACAACTTCTCAAATAAAATAAATATGTGTCATTTTTCCCAACAACTCATATAACGATAATAATCCAATTATATCAATTAGGCATATTATCGAAATAAAAACCTTTCTCAATAACATATGCATTTCAATTTATAAAACTCATTTATAAAAACTCACCTTGGTCCCAAATAGACAGGTAAACTTCTAGCAGGTAACAACTCGAATATGGAACACGTAAATCTGAACCATATAATAATCTACCGGTTAAAACCCCGATATAAACTCAAAACTTATCGAATTATAAACTTATAATTCAAACCATAAAGCTTACCTCAAACTTTTCCTTTTCTTTCTCTCTTAATCGAATCACAGAGACCAAACACACACTTCTATTTATTTCTCATATGTTGCATCCCAATTTAGAGAAATTGCATATATACATATTTATGAGAGGAAAAGAGAGGCGGTGATGGATGGGTTTACAAACCCATGCATGAAACACACAAACATGCATGAGCATGTTTACATGTAATTTGTTTAGGAAAGAGGTGGCCACCAGGAGGTGACCAAACTCTCCAAAACCACCCCCTCAACTTTCAAACAAATAACCAAACTACCCTCCATCTTCCACTTTAATAATAACTTGGTTATTACATTATTAAATAATTATAGGGGTTAAAATTGTAAATATTTAATAAAAAATTCAACAAAATAAAATTTAGCGGATGTTTAGGGTATTTAGAGAATGTTTAGGGTATTTAGCAGAGATTTGCAATGGTTTTTAGCGGAGGTTTGGCTATTTTGGTCAAAAGAGAAGAGAGATGATTACTAATAACAATGGTTTTTATGGATTGATTATCTGAGCCAATTTTCTTATTAAAAATTATATATTTTAGACTTCAAATTAAATAATTTGTTTAGTAGGTTAAGTG
This sequence comes from Silybum marianum, assembly GCA_036898165.1. Taxonomy (NCBI): domain Eukaryota; kingdom Viridiplantae; phylum Streptophyta; class Magnoliopsida; order Asterales; family Asteraceae; genus Silybum; species Silybum marianum. The sequence continues at coordinate 43,371,947 of CM072529.1, read as the reverse complement.
TATACAGTGTATTCACCCCTCTCGATCGAGACCTAGAAAATAATTTATTTAAGTTGTTGAAAATAGATTACTTTTAAGTTTTTAATTTGAAGTCTAGAAAATTGTTGAAAATTGTGTATTCACCCAACATCTTGATGGAGAGGGGTTTTCACAAGGGTACAGAGGCGGAACATAATAGGGGTCTAGGGGGCCATGGCCCCTGCATTTTATCTCTTAAATACTAGATATTAGAAATAATATTAATGAATTGTGCTTAACTCGGATGGTTATGTGTATATGGCCCCTGTATATGTGGTTATAGGTTCTATTCTCATGTCACACAGTTTTTTTTATAATGAATTGAGCTTATCAAAGAAGATGTTTTGTTGGGTTCGGTCACCTTAATTAGAAGGCTTGTGTTCTGCCCCTGCGAGGGTAGGGACTAAAATGTAAATATATATTTCATTTTTCACTTAACCTTTCGATTGAGAGGGGTTTTCACGACGATATCAATTATTTTGATAAATTAGAAGAGAGAATGTTTATAATGGGTATTGAGTTGTCTAAAGTTGTTATTTTGATGAATTTCTCTAAAAAAATTAGATTCAATTTTAAGGACAATTCTATTTTAGTAATTCTATCACTAAATATATCAAGAAAAGTTTAAAAAAATCCAACAAACTATCTGATTTTGAATAATTAAATACTTCAACTAGGTTTTTGAATGATAAACTTTTAAACTATCTAAAACCGGTTAAAATGCATTCTTGTAACTCGTAAAAACAAGTTAATGTGATAAAAATTTGGGACTTAATCTCAATTTTGAATGATTAAGTTATTTGATTTTTTTAACAAATAAATCTCATTTTTTTTTGAAGAAAAGAAATAATGAACTTAATTTTGAAGAAATAAATCCCGAACTTTTTTTGAACAAAAAAATAATACAATCTTTCTCACCGGCAACAAAATACAATGAACCAATTAAACACAGAAAAATTATATCATTTTCAGTACTCATTCCAAAGCATATAAAAGGTATGCTTAAATCATAAATTAAATTCATCAAATTAATTTTTTTATGTATATATTTAAGATCATTCCCGACAAATAACTCATTTCACTTATACTATATGTATGTTACACAAAAAATGAGTTTAACAGATGGCTTCCATAGCTAGGAAATATTGGATTGATGTTTTTTTATGTTTATATTGTACTTATATATCTCTAGGTACATGATAATAATAATAATGTATATAATATTCAAATGTAAGAAGTTCGAGTATCATTAACTTAATTTTTGTATGTATTTATTTATTCTTTAATCGTAACTTTTATATGTTTTAGAATTAATAATGGAAATGGTATAATTTTTCTCTATTTAATTGATTCATTGTAGTTGTTGTGATGAGATGAAATGTGTATATATATTTTTGTTCATGATTTTGTTCCAAAAAAGTTTCGGATTTATTTGTTCAAAATTAACTTCATGTTTTCGTTTCTTCAAAAAACGTTTGAGATTTATTTGTTCAAAAAAAAGTTCAAAAATTTATTTGGTAAAAAGATTTAGAAAAAAATTTATGATTTTTTTTAAAATCAGGAACTTAATCAGATAGTTTGTCCTGTTTTTTTAGACATTTCCTAAATTTTTATCACATTAACCTGTTTTTACAGGTCACAAGAATTTATTTAACCGGTTTTATCATTCAAAAAAATAGTTTAAAAATTTAATCATTCAAAATCATATAGTTTGTTGGGTTTTTTTAGATTTTTTCCAATATATTATTAAAATATTCTTTTTGTATATATTAAACACTTAATTCCAATGTCTCTTATTTATGAGAAAAAATTAAATATGAAATTTTAGAGATTTATCTAGATTTGGATATTTTTAACCCTTTTTTCTTCTTCTCTATTTTAGCATATCTTATAGAATACATGTTGGAGCAAAAATATAAGTCTAACAAACTTTTTGATTATAAATGATTAAATCTTTGGACTTTTTAAAATCCTCTAAATACATCCTATTGAAAAACATTAAGTATAGCCCATTGTTGTTGACGTTGCCCCAACCTTCTCCTGCTTCAGGCCCGACCATATCTAATCCATTCTCTTTTCCCTCCTTAATTTCTTCTTCTTCTTCTTCTTCTTCTTCTTCTTCTTCTTCTTCTTCTTCTTCCTCTTCTTGGTCTTCCTCATTGTCACATCAAACAATTATCTTCTCTTCTTCTTGGCTTGCAATTGCCACCCTCTAACCAGGACTGCAACTCCTCTGTCATTGTCGGAGTCCGTACTTCTCCATTGAATACCTTCTACAACCTAAACCCAGAATCGTTGATCAAGTACTATTGTATTTAATGTTAATAAGGTATGGGTTTCGGTTGTGTCTTAGGTTTGCCCAATTATTTTATGCTATTCTTTTAGATTGATCCATAAGCTACCGAAAGAAGTGATGGGGGATGCTTCAACTCAAAGGGAAAGTGGTTAATTTTGTTTTATATATTTAACACGAGGAAAAGATTTGAGTTTTGAAAAAGCCTGCTACTATCGTTCAAATTAGTTTTAATTTTATATGATGATGGAAGGTTTAATATTAGATGAATTTGGATAGAATTTGTATTTGAAGCTGGATTTTATTTATGATGTGTTTTTAAATTTAGTTTTATCAAATATTTTTCTAGTCTAAATAGTGATGGATCATGGATGTAGAAATTTATATGATCAATGATACAACATAATTATATATATAATATAAACTAAAACAGAGTTGACGTTTTTTATACGTTCGTGATTGTTGTTGGTCCCTAAGGAGTTTACAATAATGTATAAGTTTAAAAACAAATTGTAGAAGGGGGGGGGGGGGTGAACAGAAACACAACTTTTAAGTTTTTAAATGAGTTTATTGAGATAAACTAATTTATAGGTTATAAACGGAATAAGAACACGTATAAATACCTATTCTATTACAACCTAAGAATCATAAAGTAATTTGATGCACAAGATATAGAATAGAAAATATCAGAGGTTCGAGAAAAGAGTTAGGCATGAAGATGAAGAAGGGTTCTTCATTTATTTATACCTACTGTATTAAATGCAAGTCAGATGGTATATGCCATGCGTCAAGCATCTATTGGAGTCTTGTCCTTTGTTTATAAAGCAACCATACTTTCAACCGAATATGAACAATGACCCTATCAGAGTTGGTAAGCACGTGGGAGGCAATAAAGTGTTTCCGTACGTACTTTCTGGCAAGAGTATGGGGGTTTGACATTTGTGCATCGAGGATAAGATCAACTTTGATCTTGCTGAGTAAGCTTCATTTGATCGCTGACACTTGAGGCTTCAAGGTGGAATCCTTCAGGTATTACTGAGGCATACGCAAGATCTCACAACTTCTTTTTAGACGAACGTTGTTACCACTGAATCGCTTCAGATCATGAGTTATCCGTCTATATCTTCAGTCAGGTCTTTGACTGTCATTGAAGGTTCTTTTTAGTGTGAATGTTGTTCTTCAGATCTTCTAAGTTTAGATGGTGTTCCTGAGTTTCAGCAATCACTGAGTGCAATCAGCGTTTGCTCTCGCTGAATTTGAACAATAACAAGAACTTGGATTTTCACTAAGTATATAGAGGAATCATATTCAAATCACTGAAGGATCTTGGATCAACAATTGCCAACTGGCACTCAATGTCGTAGGTCGTTTAGTCAGATAATGGATTTTAGGTTCAAATGGGTTTGTTGGAAAAAATTGGGTTTATGCCTATTTCGAATCCACAAACAAAGTTGAGTCTGAACTCCAAACATGAATTGGAAAGATATTTGTGAATCTATGTAGTCTTATGTGAGATCTTAACTTTGACTAAAATGAAGTAAGGGTGAATAAGAAAATTGATTTTTGAATTGTTGCGATTGAATTGGGTATGGAAAATATCGTCCTGCATAAGTGTAAAATCAAACAAATAGTTAGTTTATATATAATTTCATATTTGGAATAATTACATCATTGTGATGAGAAGCATCTTTCCACATACGTGTGCGTGTAAGAGTGATGGAAAACTTGGACCGAGATGGCTTCGGATCATTGAACCTATGCACAATGTTGACTAGAAAAGTTTAGAAAAAGTTTTGTTACTTTCTATAAAGTTCAATAGAGACCTTGACTCTATTTTTTGTTGATAGCTTTTGAACAACTCTTTTATTTTTTATTTTTGGGTATGTACTTATTAACAAGTTTTCCTGAAATGATTCCCCTGCGACCAAACATCGATGGCTCCAACAGTGCTTAACAAAAAAACCACAGTGAAAACACTATTAAGGATCACAATGAAAACACTATTAAGGATCGTAAAATTGTTTATGCCACGACGGATCACTGTTGGCATGAGTCTTTTAGACCCCTTCTGAAATCCACTCAATGTCCAAAGATACAATACTATTCGTTTTAAAGAAATAAAAATGTTTAACTCAACAATCAGTTTAGTTAAATAAACTACATATAAAACTTCTAAAATATATGGTGATAAAATAAAATAGAGAAAACTTGTTAAATTATGTAGAGGATATGAATTTGTTGTTACCAAATTGTATGATTGGTTTGACAAATCAGAAACATAAATTGTAAAAGAAGTCACAAAACGTAAATCAATTCAACAAGAAATGTAGAAAATAAATGGTTTGAATACAAAAACAATAGTATGAATGTGATCCTTAACAACAAAATCACAAACAATACAACGTAGGTCCGAGGCGGACCCGTAAATGTTTTTGGGTGATGGCACAATTTGGCTATAAAAATATATCTAAAGAAAAACTTCACAAAATTGGTATAAATCTATTGGCTTGTCCGTGCATAGAAGAGACAAGAGACCCATGTTAGAGTCCTATATGTTAGAATCAAACTTGCATAAATGATGGATCAAGGAGATGTTCTCTGAAATTAGTAAGTGTTGAAAAAGAGTCAGAGCTGTAAACCAGATAAGTCAGAGCTCTAAACAAGAGAAGCCAGAACTCTGACTAGCAACTTAGGGGGCGTTTGGTTCGCAGAATGGAATCTGTAGGAATGAAATCTGTCAAAGGAATTGGAATCTGGAAGGAATTTGAATGGAATGTTATCAGGTTTGACCAAATGTTTGCTTTGCAGGAATGGAATGTAAGAATTGAAATCTTTCTGTTTGGTTTGCAACAGAATTGGAATGGAATGATGAAAAATGAAAATAATACCCTTTTATTTAGTATATTGAAAAAAAGTAATTATCAATAATTATAAAATTAACATTTAATGTGAAAAAATATACATCTAATTACCATTGTTTCCATAAATTGTTTTTAATTTGGTAAGTGAATTATATTAGGAAACAATTTAACGAATTGTTTGACTTGTTTCTCTTTCTTCCTTTTATCTTCTTCCGTTCTTCTTTTTTGACCTAAGGTAACCCTCTCCCTTCCTCTGATTTACTTCTTCACCATTGCAACCCTATTTTTTCCGGCCGTCGTACACCTCCTTTCTTCCTCTCTGAAAATCGAAAACGAGAACCCAGAATAGACTGAAAATCAAATTGAGACTCACATTTAATTTAAAATCGAGAACCCAAAATCGAGAGAAACAACAAAAGAATGTTAGCTGCAGATCGATGAACAGGTCCAAGAACCCAAATCGTAACCCGATCAATGATGAACTCTACACATATATGAACTGTTCTACAACCAGTCAACCACAGATCAAAAAGAGATCGATGAAATCCCAATCCATTTTGATGCTTAGCATCTGGACGACCTCAACATCTGGACGACCTCCCTCATCGTTGGCCTAATATTTTATTGTAGTCAGTCAGAGTTTTATTGGTGTGTTATTTTGCGACACCAGCGATCACTGGAGTTAGTTTTCGTGTCTGGAGGTGCCGACATACTTAACGGAACCGGCGAACTACTTGTTGTAAGAATCTAGAAACTAAAAAAAAAAGAATTGGGTTTTCAATCTGAAAGAATACGTGTTTAGGTTTTTATTTTGTAATGGGGTATTTTTGTCATTTATATCTTTTTGGATGGAATGGATTTCAATTCCATCTCTTTTGTGAAGGAATGGTGAAATCCTTAAATGAGGGAATGTTTGGAATTCATTTCAATTCCATGGGTAACCAAACGTCAGAATGGAATTTGGTCAACGGAATTGACCATTCCAATTCCATCAAATTCCGGGTGATTTCGGTAAACCAAACGCCCCCTTAGACTTATGATATCATTACGAACCAGAAGAAGATGTACACAATTCAGAAAGTCTAATCAAGCTGAAAAGACATATGTTATTCATAAGAGCTAATAAAGCACGTGACCAATTGCTATTGGATTAGATGTTAACTAACTTAATTGTCTTGTACTACAAATAGAAAGTCCGTCTTCCGTAATAAGAAGTTGTTCCTAGATAGAGCTCAATTATAACAAAATTCATGCTAGAGAATTTCTCTCTAGATTCTAAACTTTCTTAGCTTGTAACCTTTTGATTAATGAACGATATGATGACTTTACTATTGATACATACCATCGTTCTTGATTTGTTGTTATTATAATATTCTTCCATATTCTATCTACTAGATTACAGTTATATCACTCATTTTTAGATATGAGGGCACTTTCAATTGGTACCAGAGCCGAGCGAATACAATTGGATCAATTTGATCACAAGATCGTGAAGTTTTTTGTGCAATTTTCCATTTCAATTGTGTAAAGATCAAGTTCTGAAAATCTCAAAAGAAATTGTGAGTATTGGATAAGAAACCAAACTCCTATACTTTTCTATGGATATTATCATCAATGGATAATTATAATGGTGTTTTTATTGGAAAAAATCAATGAAGATATCATGAAGTCCATAACAGAGAGTGCTTATGAGCCATATGTGAGCAATCATGTTGTTGCTGAAACTGATGTTACACCTGCAATTTCAGCTTCTTCGATCAAAAAAGACTAGAGAGCTTTGACACTATTAACCATGGCCTACCAAATGAAATATTCAACAGAGTGGATAGTTTAAAGACAACTAAGTAGATGTAGGCTGACGTAGATGCTTAGATGTAGCATGGAGATAAAGCTTTACAGAATAAGTTGAATAACTGTGTTTATGCATATAAGGCATAAACGACAAAAGAATCGAAATCTTTTTATGATTTCTTACAAAAGGTTCAGTGACAATTATGAATGAACTTAGAAGAAATGGTGTTACAAGACAAACAATGAGATTAACATAAAATTCTTGAGAAACTTGAGGCCTGAGTGGGAGTCCTTTTATGAAATGTTACAAGTTGTAACCCCGGATTTTTGGTTCGTATAATTTTGAGTTCCATATTTATATTTGACCTTAAAATAACTCTTGGTATGTAATTTGTGTTGGTTTAATGTTTTGGGTGAGAAATAAGTTAGGTAGTTTTTTTGGAGAGGTTTCACGCCTAGGGAAAAATCTTAATACCCCGGGTGAAATCCTTCATGCCCGGGGAGTTTGGGCAGAAAGTTGGGACTGACCTGTAGGACCCATGAACCCACCAGTTCCCTTAAAATCGCCCAACATCCTAGAAACCTTAATTTTTGTGTCTCCAGAACTCATTTCTCCTCCTCCCTTTCTATCTTTAGATTCAAGTCATTTGAGGAATTCTAAGTTGATTCAGAAGCTTTTGGAAGAGCATTTAAGAGCATTCTTCATCAAAAGTTCAAGTGTTGGGTGTTTGAAGCTTCAAGATCTTAATCTTCTCCGATCATCTCCTCACCATTATTGACCTACTTTTTGGGGTTTTCCTAAAAACGATTTGTAAGTTCATTTTAACCTTCTAAACCTTTATTCTTGTTTAACCATTTCATCTTAGTGTCGTAGAACATCCCGTTGGTCAACATATTGGGTTTTTTTTTTTTTTTTATCATTTTGGATGTTTTTGGTTGTTCATTAGATTCTTACAAGTCACTCCATAGTGGGCAGTTCTTAATAAGGTTTTTTTATTACAAAAATCAGGTCCTTTAACAAGAATTAGTTTTCTTGTCTCGGTTAATATTTCATTATATTATTTTGAAAGTTTAATGTATTTTGTTTTAATAAGTGTATAAAACATAATTCAAGCAGTTACAAACAAAAGTTGATTTGGTGCGATATCTTCTGCATTTTGAAAATAGTTTTGATGTTTTGATTTTGGGAGGATTCAATGTAAGTATTGATTTTTATTCTTGCTGGATATTCTACTTAATTTGGTTATTATCAAATAAACGGAGCCATATCGTTGTCTTTTGTTTAGAATTGTTTTATTGTCGTTTGGAGTGTTCATTTTGAATAATATAACACTAGTTTAATGACAAATTTCTTGTTTGGAGTGCATTTAATATCATGATACTTGTTTTGGTGATAAGAGCATTTGGAGATTTTTGGTGCTCATTTGTTTGCTTAGTTCATTGAATGAAAATTGGTTGATTTTGATTAATATCCATCAAGGATATTTGAGATGGTTTGTGTCGTTAGTCATCAACAAATATAATTTTCAGCTCAAGGTGGAGTTCGTTAACACATTTTTATGGAAGTTATTTAATATCAAGGTGGAATGTTGAAAAATTTGATACACAACAACGAATAGTGAAAATCGAGAAGCCACAAGTCACGGGTTCAAAGGTTGTTTTGTGGCATAAAACTTTGAGCATAATAGCAAGGTCGTGCCCTATAATCATGCACGACTATTCCAAACGATAAATCCAAAAATTCGTATTTTTAAGGAACAAGCTGAGATTCATGAAACGCTTTAGTACAAACACAACCCTTCTATCTCGACATTTATATTAGGAATTTGAAGAGAGAAACAATTTGAGGATTAACTTTAACAGATTTGAAAGATTAATCAAAATCTAAGATTGCATTTAGTTAGTGAAAAATTTCCTGTTTTCTAGAAAAAAATTTCAGAGAAAATGAAAATTTGGAAAACGCGTTTAGTTCGTTCAGTTTTCAAAAAGATTTCCAAGAAGACGAAAATTTTCATTTTCTAAATTTACATTGGATTTAGAAAACAACTTTTATCAGTTTTCAAAATTTTCATTTCTAAATAATTTTCTACATACACACACACTTACACTTTCACTTTCACACACACACACACACACACACACACTTTCACACACATACACACACACACACACACTTTCACACACATACACACACACACACACACACTTTCACACACATACACACACACACACTTTCATTCCACTTTCACACACACACAGACACACACACACACACACACACACACTTTCAATTTAACATACATACACACTTTCACTTCCACTTTCACACACACGCACACACACGGACACACACACTTTCAATTTAACATACATACACACTTTCACTTCCATTTTCACACACACACACACACACTTTCACTTTCACACACACACACACACACTTTCAATTTAACATACATACACACTTTCACTTTCACACGCACACACTTTCACTTTCACTTTCACACACACACACATACACACACACTTTCATACACACACACACATACACACACACTTTCACTTTCACTTTCACACACACACACACACACACACACATACTTTCACAGACACACATACACACACTTTCACACACACACACACACTTTCATTTTCACACACACATACACACACACACTTTCACTTTCACACACGCACATTCACTTTCACTCTCACACACACACACACTTTCACTTTGACACACACACACACACTTTCTAATTTGAAAAAAATGGGAAATGAAAAGTGGTAGAAAATGCACAACTAAACGCGTTTTCTAATTTTCTAAAAATGAAAAATGAAAACTCCACCATTTCAATTAAACATGTTTTCGAAAATTTTCAAAGAAAACTGAGAATGAAACTCAACTCCATTTTCTGAAAACATTTTCTTGGAAAATGAAAATAGTTTTCGCTAACTAAACGCAATCTAAGTCTTTCAGTTTTCATTTCCACTATACTGAATAATTTGTTTTCTGACGTACAATGTCACACAAGTGATGGAATTACGTTAATTAATGATTATTCACATATTTGTTTACTTAATTGTGTTTAAATATTCGTTTATTTTATCTTCTTTTAAATTTGTTTGTCTGTTAATATCACATACTATAGAGTGAATTATGGATTTGGTCCATGTGGTATACAAAAAATTATGACCAACGTCCCTAAACTCAAAAATTATGGATAGGGTCCTTTTGGTTCTCACATATGAAAAGAAATGTCAATTAATTGACATATATGTGATATTGATTATGCTGGAAAAGAAATGTAAGTTGCTACAATATTACATGTGATATGTGTAAATTATGAATTAAGTTTTAAATTACATGTAATCTTACACATTTTAAATATGTTTTGCTGCACGTAATTTTGTTTTTCAATATTTTTGTTTTTTAATCTTTAAAATTTAAATCACATATAATTAGAAAACATTATGGGAAAAAAATTAACTGTAAATCATCAAAATTGAATCACATATTATTAAAAATATTAGATCACATATGATTAAAAATTACAATTTTTTATATATTATTTAAATAATTCATTAAATAAAAATTAAATTGCTTACTTTTAGTAAGTGAAATACAAAATGTTTTTTTAAATAAAAAATTATATAATATTAAAATCATAACTATGCTAAAATTATATATATATATATATATAATTTATAGTATATTATTTAAATAATTCTCTAAATGAAACTTAAATATGCTTACTTTAAATAATGAAATATAAAATATTTTTTTAAATAAAAACTTATATTATATTAAAATAATAAATATGGTAAAATTAAAATATTAAATAAGTTATATATATATACATGATCAAACGAGAACGGTATTTATTTAAAAGCACACGAGAATAAACAAATCACGTGCAAAATCACATATGATTTTCCATTAACGGTCAAGAAAAGTGGGCGGACGACTTGTGGCTGCGTCTTCAGGTCTCAGGGAAAAGGTTGGCTGAATCATATATGATTTTGTATATGATGTTAGTGTAAAATCACATATGATTTGTCCGTTCTCGTGTTCTTTTAAATAAATACCGTTCTCGTTTGATCCTATTTATATATATATATAGGAGATATTCCAATTACAAACCAAACAATTTGTACAAACCGTACAAACTTCATGGTTTCATTGTTTTTTTGAATAATTTTTTTCATGAAAGTGTTTAATATGATGAAATTATTTCACAAAAATTCTTTTTTTTTTTCATAAAATTATTTCATATATTTTTGTTTTTATATGAAAATGAAATTGTTTCATTTATTTCTCATTTTGATAAATCTTGTTTCATATATTCTTGATTAATTAATCCTCATGTATTTTTGATGATCTTTGTTCACATATTATTGACTAATCAACCCTCATAATTAGAAAAAGTGAATTTAAAAAAAAATGATTGGTTGAATGGAATTTGTACGGTTTGTACGAATTGCTTGATTTGTCATGGATATCTGCAGATTCAAATGAGAACTCAATTTTGGTTGTGAACGTGAGAACAAATGAGAGCGTGACACGTGCCATATTTAGACTGAATAATCAAAGAAATATTCAAACTGAATATAGTATTTATTCATTCTGAATAAATAATATATTAAGTCTGGATATTTCTTTGATATTTAGTCTGAATAATCTACATTCAGACACGTGTCGTGCTCTCATTTGTCCACACGTTCATAACTAAATTTGAGTTCCCATTTGAACTTTCCTCTCTCTCTCTCTCTCCCTCTCCCCCCCCCTCTCTCTCTCTCTATATATATATATATATATATAGGGTCAGGTTCAAGGGAAAATGTCAAAAAAAGAGAAAACTGAAGAATGTAACACCCCGCCTTACCACGACACAATATTGTCCGCTTTGGCCTAAGCCGCACGGATTTGTTTCTGGCGACCTGGCGAGGACTTCCCAGGGGGTCACCCATCCTGGTACTACTCCCACCCAAGCACGCTTAACCACAAAGTTTCAAGAACCTGCCTTGCGTGTGGCCCCAAAACGTGTTGTGTTTAGGAAGGCCAAGGTTTACTTATGAACCCAACATCACTCCAATTATCATTTATATAAACCGAAGAAAATATAAATCATTTAGCATGCTTCCAATTTAAATACCATGATCAGTTTCCCAAATCAATTTTACCAACAATTGTAGTTTAATTCAGGGGAACTCACTAGACCTTGTGGTCTAACCCTCGCTTTTCAAAAACTAAAACCATAGCTTGGTCGAGAGTTCGTCCAAGGGAAAGGGTAGGATGTGAGCCGGTCGTTGAGGAGATCGGATGACGTAGAGACTTAATTAGTTTATTATAATTCTCAGCTGTGGATAGTTTTATTTCCGCTGCTAAATATTGGGATGTATTAGATATTAGACTTATTTGGTATTTTAATTGTCCATTTATGTTGGATTTTGATTTATGGAAATTGGGTCGTTACAAAGAACATCATAGGGGCTCTTCATCTGGACGGTATGCACTAATGCATACTGGTTATTTGTAACATGATTTTTTGCATATGCATAATGCATATATATATATATTGGTGTATAGAAAAAATCTGGACGGTGTGCACTAATGCATACCGGTAATTTGTAACATGCGGTTTGTATATATGCACGAATGCATATATATATATGCATCGGTGCATAGAAAAAAAAAACAGTTTCAATCGTTTGTATGCGTTAGTGCATACCATCCAGATAGAGGGCTCCCAGGGTGTTTTTTAGTTTTCTTTTTTTTAGTGTTTTCCATTGAACCTCCCCCCCCTAGATCTCTCTCTCTCTCTATATATATATATATATATATATATATCTATGACATAGGATCGTGTAAGAAGTAAAGTTAAGGTGAGAAGCGTAATAAGAGATCTGAGTCATTGATCACTTTTAATCTCATACCCACCCATGAATTACGCCTTACAAGGGAGTTGATCCGGTGAACCTTATCTCGGTGCATCTAATCCTGATGTGTATCCAAGGGTGGAGATCTCTTCTTACGCTTCTCACCATCTCTCATTAGTCAGAGGGACCCTATTTATAAGAAAATAAAAACCGTAGACCCCATCCATAATTTTTGGAGTTTGGAAAAAATGGTCATAATTCATAATTTTTGGAGTTTGGAAAAAATGGTCATAATTTTTTTTATACCATACGAACCAAATCTGTAATTCACCCATACTATATTTTAATTGATAAAGTTGGACACTTTAAAATCAAAATTAATAGTATATTATTAAAAATAAAAAAAAAGTTAAGATCTAATTTTGACGAAAAAGAATTTTAGTCGCAGCAAAGTTGATGAGGGTGGGGGTGGCAATGGCAACGTAGCTTCACAAATTTCCCTCCTTTTTAGGGCGAATACATCCAGAAAGAGAAACAAACTATTTTGGGAATCAGAAACCAAAATTCCCATCATTTTTCATTCACATGCCTCTAATCTAACCCTTTCTTTCAATCCCTACAACATCTTCCCCTTCAATTTTGCTTTTTAGGGTTTTGAATTCGAATTGCTTTTTTATTTCTTCTTTCTTTCTTTCTGGGTTGTTTCAATTGATGCTTGGCTTTGTCAGACTGCATTCACTTGGTAAAAAGCGATACGTTTTCTCATCTCAAATTCTAATAAATTTACTATTTCAAAAATCTATATACACAAACCCTTTTAGTATCTATGGGATTCTAGGATAAGCAATGCTGGTAATGGTTGGTGGTGAAATGGAAAAGGATTTTGATTCTAAGCTAAGCACTGAAAATAATTCAGACAATAATAATGTGGATACTAATGCTAATAGATCTAAAGGGTTTGCATTTAGGGCACCACAAGAGAACTTTACCATCAACGATTTCGAATTGGGAAAGATCTACGGCGTTGGTTCTTATTCCAAGGTTCAATTTCTTGTTTTTGTCTTTGATTTTGTTGTATATTTTGGTTGAATGATGTTGATTTTTGACAATATTATGTTATCGCTTGCATTTATTATGGTAATATGCTGGTTTATTTTATTTGTTTTTATGCCATCTAATGTGTTTATGGTAATTTTGTTGGTTCATTTAAATCAAGCATTTGATGGTCATTGGTGGTTAGGTTAATTACTATGCTTTTTAGTTTAAGATGATAATCTAAGTTTTGCATATGTATCTTTTATTCTGGTATTTTAGATCATTTTTCATTAATAAACAGTTTTCTTGGTTGGCTATTGAAAGTTGGTGTAGTATTGGGGTCTGTCTTCTTAACCAACTCGACCGCCACCGGTGACTTTAGGTGTTAGAAATAGAAGGTTAAAAGATAGAAATAAGGTGTTTGGCAGTTGCTGAATGGTTTGGTGCAGAATGATTAAGTGGTCAGAATGATTAAGAGGCTTTTATGATATAGTGCAGAATGAAATATAATTGTTTGGTAATTGTTCAAGATGTAGTTAGGGCTCTTAATGGTTAAGGGAGGTCCAGGATACAAAATGATTCAGAGGGTTTTGGAACCATTAAGAAACATACATATTTTTCGCCAAATAGGATTCACCTCTTAGCAATTGAGAGGCTGCCTCTTAATGGAACTGGTAAGAGGTAAACAAACAACCCCGGTCTCATAGGTCAATGAACCAAGCCCACCTGACTGAGTGCACACGGCCAATGAATGTATTTTGTTATTTTTTTAGTTTTCTGATCTTGGCGAGCCAAGATTCAAGGCTTAGGGGCCGTTTACCAAATGCTTACCGGGTTAAGCACTTACTAGGTGTCACTTATCTTATCGAGTGAGCATGGCAAGACTGAGAATCTTACCTGCTAAGAGGCATAGCAAGGACCAAGAATCTTATCTGGTAAGCTCTTAGTCTCTTTACCATGTAAAAGACGCTTACCAACAATCAACAATCCATTCTGATGGCTAAGAATGTTACTCGGTAAGGTAAGTGGGGGTAACAACTCTTGACAGTAAGCGCTTACCCAATAAGTATTTAGTAAACGGCCTCTTAATCTACCAATTCTTTCACTAGGTTATTCTATTCTGAGGAGAAAGACTTATCAATCACTCCTTTCATGTTATTTGCTTTCATATTCTTACTCCATGGACGTTATCCTCTAAGTTGTGAGTGTTTAATTCAACTTTTTTTAGCAAGTTAACATAGTCAATGGTGAAATGTCATATTTGCAATAACTCATTAGTGGTTATATAATTAAAATTTGATGTCATTAGGTTGTTAGAGCAAGAAAGAAGGACACAGGAAAAGTGTATGCTTTGAAGATCATGGATAAAAACTTTATCACAAAAGAAAACAAAATTGCTTATGTGAAGTTGGAGAGGATTGTATTGGATCAGCTGGATCATCCCGGAATTGTTCAACTGTTTTTCACATTCCAAGACACTACTTCGCTATGTAAGCAATACGAGTCCTTATTTCTTGAAAATGTTTTCGTGCTTTGGTTTCTTTTTTATCCTTTCTTTTCTAAATTGACCTTTGCAATCGGTTATACAATGAAGACATGGCGCTCGAGTCTTGTGAAGGTGGAGAACTTTTTGATCAAATAACCAGGGTATGTAAGTTTTTTTTAGCTTCAATACATCTTGTTATCCATACTATATATATATATATATATAGGTTCAGGTTTAAGGGAAAACGTCAAAAAAAAGAACACTGTAGAACACCCTGGGAGCTCTCTATCTGGACGGTATGCACAAATGCATACCGGTAATTTCTAACATGCATTAGTGCATAGAAAAAAACAGCTTCAATCGCTTGTATGCATTTGTGCCTACCATCCGGATGGAGGGCTCCCATGAACCTCCCTCCCTTCCTCCCTCTCTCTCTCTCTATATATATATATACTAGTAAGGTACTCACGCAATGCAGCGAGATATGTTTCGATTTTAAAGTTTTATTTTATTCTCCCTATCGATGTTATAATACCATTTTATGTGGGTTTATTTTTTAATAAAATATAAATTTGAAGATATAATAAAAATTTGAAAATATATATAAATATTAGTATCAAATTAACTATTTAAAAGTTTCTTTTTCTGTAGTTTCTTTAATTTAATTTTTTATTATAATTAAATTTAAGTTTAATAAAGATGTAATTTAATTTTGGTTTAATAATATAATTTTTAATAAAGATAATAATTAAGTATTCTGTTATAACTCAATGATTATCCTAACTATTTTTTATATATAAAATGAGATGTTTATTTTGTATTTAATAATGTTTATCTGCAGTTAGTTACAAAAATTCAAACATGGAGCTTTAATAAGTTGTACTTACGCACAATCTACTTGTAATCTTGAATTTTAAGTAATATGCATAAATAAATAAACAGTACTGTATGCATAAAAAGTGGTTTTAAGAACTTTTGACAAATGCTTTATAATATAGTATAGATATAGATATAGATATAGATATAGATATAGATAGTATCATAAGAATGAAAACTTATAAACTTGTTGGTACTGTAAATTATCTCATCCTTCATAAAGACTACAAGCCTAAATGATACCCATTAGAAATTATGAAGCAAGACTAAAGTTCTATATGTCAATTGTGTTTCTGCAGAAAGGTCGTTTGACAGAGGATGAAGCTCGGTTCTATGCAGCTGAAATCATAGATGCTCTTGAATACATTCATAATTTAGGGTTGATACATCGAGACATCAAAGTATTTTTCTTGATGAAATGTAGTTTTTTTTAAATCTTTGAATTAAATTATTATTGCTAACAAACATTATGTAAATTACAGCCAGAGAACCTGCTTCTTACATCAGATGGACATATTAAAATTGCTGATTTTGGTAGCGTAAAACCCATGCAAGATAGCAGGATAACGGTCCTTCCAAATGCAGCATCAGGTAAGTTTGTATTTTCTGCCTTAAATTATGTAGAAACGACATTAATACATGTTAAGATTTTGGCATTATTTTTTCTAGATGACAAGGCCTGCACGTTTGTTGGCACGGCTGCCTACGTTCCTCCAGAAGTATTAAATAATTCTCCTGCTACAATCGGGTGAGGGTTCTTTTTTTCTTTAATATTAAGATATTCGGATATTTAATCGATTACCGTATAAAAATAAATAATTGTTTGATGTGGAAAACAAATTATTGTGTGCAGAAATGATCTGTGGGCACTTGGGTGCACCTTGTTTCAGATGCTATCGGGAACTTCTCCATTCAAAGATGCAAGCGAGTGGCTTATTTTTCAACGAATTGTAGCCCGAGATATCAAATTTCCGAATTACTTTTCAGATGAAGCTAGAGATCTGATTGATAAGTTATTGGTAAGCCAGATACATCTTCTTTCGTTAGTCTTGGTCTTTTGGTCATAGTAATTTTGCAAATTTCGAGTTTTGCACCTCTTTCTCTATTATTACTATTATTATTATTATTATTAATTTTTGGGAAAAGCCTAAAAAACCCAACAAACTATCTGATTTTTAATGATTAAGTCCTTAAAAACTCTTAAACTTCCTAAAACCGGTTAAATACATTCTTGTAACCTGTAAAAACCGGTTAATGTGATAAAAAATTGTAAAAAGTCCAAAATTTTATTTGGTAAAAAGATTTAGGAAAAAAATTTAGGGACTTGAATCATTCAAAATCAGATAGTTTGTTGGGTTGTTTTAGACTTTTTCCAAATTTTTTTATCACATTAACCTGTTTTTACAGGTTACAAGGATGTATTTAACTGGTTTTAGAAAGTTTAAGGGTTTTACCATTCAAAAAATTCAAAATCAGATAGTTTGTTGGGGGGGTTTTTGAGACTTTTCCCTTAATTTTTGTACTTATAGTCTACGTTTATATGATTACAACTCATTAAACAAGAAAATGCATGTGACAGGTCTTCTTCTTCTCCTTTTGTTTTTGGTAAATTGTAGATAATAATAGAATTGTATGCGTGATTTTTTAACTGAATTGAATCAATGAATGTAGGATATTGATCCTGCAAGAAGACCTGGTGCAGGACGTGAAGGTTATGCTTCACTCAAGAATCATCCTTTCTTCCAAAGGATTGATTGGCATGATCTAAGGTCCCGAACCCCACCAAGACCTGCATTGCAGGTGAATTATACATATATATATATATATATATATATATATTTTTTTTTTTATATTTATTCCTTCAGAAAAAATCAGTTTATATGCTATATATATATACATGTCTATTCTCAATTTTCTGGTAAACAGGAACCAAACCCATAATCACATCTTCATTTTTCCCTTGCACCATTTAAGACAAAATGATTAAGAATATTAAGATTTGATTCTTTTTGGCTAATTTAACCTTTTTTATTTTACGGGTGCATTTATCGGGGAAGAAGAAATATAAGAAAGGCCCTACAATAGGGAATGGAAGACCAAGTAAATGTCCACAATAAAAAAGGCACACTGTTTTAGAAACATGTAATTAATACACTTTTTAATTAACTAAGTTTACCTCTTAACAGTTCCATCAAGAGGCAACCTCTGAATCGCTAAGAGGTGAGTCCTGTTTGGCAAAAAAATAATAATTCAGCATCTTAATGATTCCAAAACCCTCTGAATCATTTTGTATCCTGGACCTCCCTTCACCATTAAGAGTCCTAGTTAAATCCTGAACAATTAATGGGAACAATTACCAAACCATTATATTTCATTTTACACTATATCATAAGAGCCTCTTAACCATTCTGACCACTTAATCATTCTGCACAAAACCATTCAACAACTTTCAAACAGTCCCTAAATGACAGTTTTACCCTTAACAAAAGGAGTAATGAATGTCTTTTCATTCACAATTAAGGATAGAAAGTGGGCACTTATTTCAGGGTCACTCAAGTGGGGGTGAAGACACTTCGGTCAACCCGTCGTCAAATGTTGGTGATGGCACATCTTTCTCTGAAGCTAACAATGTAACTAGGCTTGCTTCAATGGACTCCTTTGACTCCAAATGGTAAACATTTCCTTCCTCCTATCCTATATATAATCTATGCTTTCTATATTTCAACAATTTACACAACTTAATATTAATTAATTTTAAACAGGCAGCAATTTTTGGAGCCAGGTGAAACCATTCTTCTGATTTCAATGGTGAAGAAACTGCAAAAACTTACGAGCAAGAAAGTACAGCTTATTCTCACGAATAAGCCAAAGTTAATTTATGTTGACCCGGCTAAGCTAGTGAGTAAAGGCAACATAATCTGGTCAGACAATCCTAATGACCTTAGCATCCAAGTCATTAGCCCCACTAATTTCAAGATTTGCTTAGTGAGTCTCTTTTCTTTGTTGCCATCAGAACCAGTACCCGCCTTTAGAACCGGAACCGTTATGAAATTGCCGGTTCCGGAACCGATGTGATTGGTTTCGGTTCCGGTTCTCATTCTTTTGGAAGTGCTACCCCACCAGGACCGGTTTCGGGACAGGGTACCAGGTCTCTCTGGGTACATAGAACCGGAACCGACGGGTACCCGCTACATTTAAATAAAAAATATTTTATATATTTATTAATAAAGTTATATTACCTGTTAGGTTAAAGTTAGTCGAGTTATGTATGTTTATATAGACTTAAAATTACGTATATATCGGATTAATTTTGATTATTTGTTGAAATTATTAATTTAAGGTGGTACTTTGTAGTTTATAATAGACTTGCGTAAAAAAATTAAAAAAAAATGAAACCGGGTACCGGAGAACTAGTTCCCAGCGATTCCAATTCCGGTTCCAAATCCAAAATATAAAGAACCAATGTTAGCGGTTCTGGTTCCAGAATTCCAGGAACCGTCAGTTACGGTTATGATCATATAGATAGCCTTTTAAACAATCTAAAGATGACTGACTATATTTCTTGTTATATTTATTTATAAAATGCAGCCGAAGAAAGTTATGTCGTTTGAGGATCCAAAGCAGAGAGCGTTCCAATGGAAGAAGGCAATCGAGGCGCTTCAAGGTCGGCGGTGAATTTTTTGATTTCTTACACATTTTTTTTTTCATGTACCCTTTTTTATATTTATATACACTACACACTGTAGAGGAAGCTGAAAAACACAGTTGTGGTTTAACCTGGGAATTTTTGTAGAATATAATGTTATAATATTTATGTTTGACAAAAACATTTTCTGCATACTGTAGTTCATATCGACATTCTTGAAAACAAATAGAAAAGGAAAGGAGTGGCTCAATGTTTGTAGCTCATGTCACGTTATCATGGTTTTTGCATCACAATATTTGTTTTTTTCTTTTTATAGCTTTTTGGTGTTTTGTTTTTTGGTTTTTAGTATATAACCTAATCTATATTATTTAATATCATTAACTCGTTAAGTAATAGCTGATGACAAAGGCGAAGAATCATGTGAGAAAGAGAGTTAAGGTGATAAACGTAAAAAAAGATATGAACCTTTGATTATCTTTAATCTTAAACCCACCCATGAATTGTATTTGATCCGGTACATCTCAGTATATCTTATCTCAGTGCATCTTATTCAAAGATGTAGATCTGCTTTTATCTTAAGTCTCTTTCTTAGTGGAACCCAACTAGATCCAAATTTGTATATATAGGGAAGAACCTTGTGGGTTCCTGCACTTTTGGTGAAAAGAATTAACGTGGCACGAATTTATTAAAAAAATTATGATTTAGATAATTACAAATAATTATTACGATAATTGCTAATATGATTAATTATTAAATGCCACATCAAAATTATTTCTTTTTCAGAAAAACTAGAGTCAAATTTAGTTATATTTTTCAGAATTGGTTAGAGTAAATACAATCAAAAGTAGATGATTAACCGGTTTTGGGCTGTAACACCGATCCAGTTTATAACCGTTTATCACATAAGAAATATAAGCATTTACACCTCAGTCTATATCATATCATCTGATTGAATTAAAGTATATGCATCTATTTTGACTTTTTTTATGTGTTATCTTCTGATAATAGGCTAGAGTGTATTCCTAGATTAGGGTGTAAAAGGAAAAATCCCTCGTAAAAGGTCTGGCCGACTAATCGGTTGACATGTTTATAAAACTTTTTGTTTGTTATAAATTAAATGACTATTTTTTTTTGAACTTTTTTTACTCGTATAACTTGAGTAATTTTATTTGTTTGATTAAAAAAAATAGAAAAGTAAAAAAAAATACGAACACAAATTGTTTTAGGTCCTAAGGCTCAACTATTAGCTCAGTTACGCAAAAGGCCTAGTGGTGGCCCAATTGCTTCATTCAAATCGTTAACTTGTTAGGTGCAGTCGGTTGCATGACTGACCGTCCTGATCAATTACTCCAACGGTCCAACCCCAAACATAGTTATGAATCAGACCCGGTAACGATTAAATGAAACATGTATATATATTCTCATCTTACTCGCTGAAAAAGGAAAAAAAAATCTGCTACACCAAACTTCCCTACACTATTGGTGGACACCTATAGTGTAGGGAAGTTTGGTGTAGCAGATTTTTTTGCAAAAGTATTGACATAACCTTAAAGACCTCTTAAAATTCGTCTGTCACCGATAACATAAGCATTATACTAATTCAGCTTTACATGGAGATTCATTGCTCAATGAACTCGTATTCATGCCTTCCCATTGCCAATGTATGAAAAAGAAGCATTCCTTCCTAGGAAATATATTCTAATAAATAGAAAACTAGCCTTATCAACATGCATCTAGTTAGCATCCACTAATAACATACATAATAAATCTTACACACAAATTACTAACAAATAAATACATCATCCATATAAGCTACACAACATTTGTTTTTTTTTTTTTTATCAACCTGGATATCCAACCCGCTATGTGAGCCGACTAATTCCAGGGGGACCACCTGCTTTGCGGGTAGCCTGGAGTCACCGCATTTGAACCTCCGTGGTCACAAGGGAATTTTTTTTACCTCTCCCTGGATTTGAATCTGGGACCTCCTGGTACTTTTGACCTTTGGAGCTAAGCTCAAACCATTAAGGCACCACCCTTAAGCTACACAACATTATTTTCAACAAAGAATGGATCCACCATGCAATGTAATGCAATTGCAACAGCAATTTTGTATGAAACTAGAAGCCTGATTTCAAAAGCTTAGCTCAAATTCATGATGAATCCGGTTTGAGTTAGGTGAAATATATACACATCTCATGAAACTGTTATACGTTGATTCATGGTAAATTAGTTTTTGCAGGGATGAATCATTGTGTCCTAAATGTATCCGATCTGAAACAGATGCTTAATTTGATATTCTACATGATGATTGGGAAGGACATAAGATTAATTTATGAATGAGATTGTCATACATGTTTGGGGCGATTCAAGATTCCAAATTACTCTTTTTCCGATTTCAAAGGGATTGACAACATTAATCGATTTGGAATGGATCATCATCAATAATTACTCAATACTCGAGTAAAAATGGCAATTGTAATAGAGAGAGATGGTATAACCCTAACATTAATGTTATTTTTTTCGGTCTTCATCTTTAATATCTCTTTTATATAGTTCAACAAACTTGCCTACATCCACACTAGAAGAGAGAGGGAGAGAGAGAGCTCTTTGTATTAGGTTAAGAATCAACCTCTTTCCCTTTTTACAAGATATCAGTGTTCTATGTGTATTCTCACCTTTCTCTTGTATCTCTCTTAGCTCTCTCTACAAGAGGTCCTACTTTTTTTTTTAACAACAGAGATTTTATTAAGACTAGTGAAATGCTAGAGAGATATTACAAGACAGAAATAGTCATTAGGGGGTTTTGCAACCACCCTATCGAATTAAGAAACAACCTACAAGAGTCCTAACTCAGGGGCGGACCTGTAGTGTAGTCCACGGTGGCACGGGCCACCGTATTATTTCTTCGGCGAAGGGTAAAAAATTAAATTATGTTTGTGAAAGGTGTAACCATATCGTTTTGCAGTGTGCCACCATATATATTTTAAAATTACAATGTGGACACAAGTTTTTCTTGACAGAGTTGGTTTGCAAGGATTTTTCTACACCCAAGACCCAAGTTCGAATCTTATTAGTGTCATTTTCTTGGTTTTTTGCTTTTAATTTCAAATTTATTATGTTTAAAAAAAATGCACAATAAAAGACTTGAACCTAAGCCCTCACGTATGAAAATAAATGAACCAACCAATAGACCAATTATGATCTTGTAAAAAATATTTCTACATTTTTTCCTTATAGTTAAACGGTGCAACAATTTGAAAAAGTTTCTGGGCCCGTCCCTGGTCCTACTTACATA
Organism: Silybum marianum; assembly: GCA_036898165.1. Lineage (NCBI taxonomy): Eukaryota > Viridiplantae > Streptophyta > Magnoliopsida > Asterales > Asteraceae > Silybum > Silybum marianum. The sequence continues at coordinate 43,348,763 of CM072529.1, read as the reverse complement.
TAAAGGGTTGGGTTTAGTCCTATTTAACCATGGGTCAGTCTTGGGCTAATATCATATAATATTCATTAAAGCTGTTAATATTCTTTAGGCTACCCAACACATTTACAAAAACATTTGCGTTTCCGACAATATCCAAAATTGTGGGAATAAATTATCAACTGCTCCATCTCCGGGATATAAATATCCAATAAACTCCGTCTACAATCAAACCAATAAATTTCAACTTCCTTTATCCAAAAAAAACACATATCTTAATCTTTACAATTCTTTCTACTTGTTACAACTAAAAATGATTGATAATGTACAAATTACACACAAGCATATACAATTAACGAACACTCATCCGTTGTTTTAACATCTTGATTCTAAACTGATTAACTTTCAAATTTAAACACATATAACCTTCGAAATCTTTCATTTAACCCTCACTTCTATCCAAATTCTCTACATCGATCGTTGTTAGTTGTTCATGCTCGAATACCATTTGATTTCCAAAGATCTTTCTCGTTTATTAATTTAACCATCATCTGATGATAACGACCAATCGCTGCTATCGCCATTTTCCAGTTTCTTGCTTTTCGATCTACTACTACTTCGATCATTTTGAAATACGTTGTGACTTTTCTTGCTCAAACTAACATCCGCCCTTTTGTTGTTTTTCGATGACTTTCTATCCACATGTTTCGATGAATTAGGGTTTTCTTTTTTGAATGTAACTTTTCTTTTGATGCTTTTCGGTTTTGATCCGTAGTTCGTTTCTTCTTGTTGGCTTTCATCCTCATCATAATCGTCTTCGTTATATAAACTTTCTGACGATGAACTTCCACTTCTATCTTCATCATCATAACTAATATTGTTATTTTTGATTTTTATAGGGCTTTGTTCATCAGAATAACTACTACTAATATCTTCTGAACCATATTTCTGACTGGATATTGCTTCAAAGCCGTTTTCCGGCTCGGCTGATGATGACGACGATGATGATGATGATGAATTACGAGTTTTATGATCGTTGGTTGTAGTTGTTGGTGCATGATCGGTTTGTGGTGGTGGAGCCACCGTGAGGAACCCAAGAGCGGCCACTACATCGGAGATGAAGGGCCGAACGGATGGTTCCTCTTGTACACACATTGCTGCTACACCAACTGCTTGGTTTAAACTTCTTTCAGGAAATGCTCCATTCAGCTGTGGATCAGCCAATTCAGGATATCTTTTTGGTTCTTTAAAATAGGGTTGTGCCTGTTAATTTCAATCAATGAATGGATCAGAAAAAACAAACTGAATGCAACTTTCCACACAATTTATGATGACTTTAGACATATAAACAAAATGCAATTTCCGACTTTTGCGTGCGAACTTTTTCCTGGGAAATTTGTCGCTAAAAGGTGATTCTTTACAAAATTGTCACAAAAGTTGGTGGGTAAATTGCGGTGGTTAATTCAAATCAGCGACAGATTACCCATGTATTCTTTGGGTGCTCTGTTGGTATTTTTATGAAAACATCAAATTTTACCCAACCATTAATATTTTCTGGGTGATCCGTCCATCGGATCACCAACGAGAAGTTTTCATGGGTAAAAGTTATTTGTTTTATGGTGTTTCCACACCATTTACACTATAAAACAAATAACTTTTACCTACAAAAATCATCTGAGAAATTTTGGTAGGTGATTACCGACGGATCACCTAGAAAGTACCAATGATTCGGTAGAATACGATGTTTTTCAAGAAAATATATACCAACGAATCATCTAGAGAATCACTGAGTAATCTATCACTAATTTGAATTATCTACCAAATTTTGTGACGAATCACCCTTTAGCGACAAATTTCTCAAGGGAAAAGTCCGTAGACAAAAGTTTTTCATTTAATAGTGTTACGAAAAATTTAAGACATATAATTAAACAATCCCATGAGCATTACCCAAATGACAAGATTTTGCTCGTCCGTTGGCAGACTGGTGTCTAGGGCTTTTCGTCCTGTAATGAGCTCGAGTAGAACGATCCCAAAACTGTAAACATCGGATTTCGGGGTGAGCTCACCAGTTTGTTCATATTCTGGAGCACTACCAACATTACCCACAATCCTTTGGTGCATAGAATTACCAGAGTCGATTTCAAGCTTAATAAGCCCGTAATTTGTGAGTTTCGGCTCAAAGTTTTCATCCAGCAAAATGTTTGTAGACTTGAAGTTGCGATAAAGAAGGGGCGGGTTCGCTTTCTCGTGTAAATACTCCATGCCTTGTGCAGTTCCTGATGCTATTTTCATCCTTGTCATCCAATCCAATGGCTCTTTTTCCGGTGGTATGTCTGTCATTTAAGTCAAAATTCGATAATCATACAAGAGTATTTAAGACATATAAGACAATTAAGCATAACAAAAAAACCAAATAAAATCAATCCCAGTGTGAAAATTTGCTTCTTTAATTATATATATATATATATATAGTTAGAGAAAATTAAGAAAGAAATTAAAAGATATATATATATACCATGTAGATTATTGTTAAGGGAACCCTTTAGTGTGTATTGATATACAAGAATTCTCTGATCTCCATCAGCACAATACCCTATGAGATCCACAAGATTTGGATGATCAAGAAGACTCAATGTCATGACTTCAACAATGAACTCTTTGTTTGCTTTTGTTCCATGTTTGTCTAGTTGATTCACAGTCACAACCTTCATACACATTTATATGTCAGACTCTCATGGATTTCTCATTGACATAGAAGCTCACTTATATATATATATACAGATCGATAGATATATAGAGGGAGGTTTATTGGAAAATCCTAAGAAAATGAAAAACTAAGGAACACCATTCATCCATGTGGACGATATGCACACAAGTAATTGCAGCTGTTGTTTTTTGGTTTCTATGAACATGGACATGTGCATACCAGAAAATTGCTAATGTTACTTGTATGCAGATGTGTACATCGTCGTCCAGGGCTGTTCCTAGTTTTATATATATATATATATATATATAAAATCAAGTTCACTAACCTGGCCAGTACTAAGAGTTCCTTTATAAACTTTTCCGAATCCACTTTCCGCTAATAGAGTTTCTCGCCGGAAATTTTTGGTCGCCATCGCCATCTCCCGGAAAGAAAAACTACGTGCTGAACCATTCGGGACGTCATTGGATTCATTCGTATTCGTGGAAGTCGGAGGAGGAGCAGCAGCAGTAGGAGAAGCAGCAACAGCAGTTTCTTGTTTTTGGTTATTGGCTTCACTAGCAGGCTCTGATGATGAGGTAGTAGTATTCACTGAAATGAACCAACTTATTGAATCAGAGGCTTATAAAATTATTTTATTTTTATTTTTTCTAAGAAAGGTTTATCAGTAAGGTATATATGGGATTAGAAAAAGATATATAAGAAACCAAATGATTCTGTATGCTACATGATAGATCTTTTCTATTTTCTATTCTTGTTTTTCCTCTAAAATATAAAGAAAATAAGCATTGATCATGAAATTATAAAAATTATTTGTTGGTCATGTTTTTATACCAATATCTTCATTCTTATTAACAAACAAATATATCTATAATAGTCCATAACACATATTGTGTTTGTGCAACATTTTAAACCTTTTGAAAACCTTTTTCAAAGGCTATAGTTAAATCCATGAAGAAAACTTGAATTCCTACAAGAGCAAAAGATGGAAAATGCTCTCCTAATAATTTCTTCATGTAAAAAACTTAAAATCTTATAGTTCAAATTACAGTTTTGATTACTAATATCCTCAGAAAGAAATATATATATATATATACATGGCATAGAAACACAATAAGTATGCATATGTATATATACACACATACCAGGAGGTTGAGAAGAAGGGTTTTCTTTTGCTTGTGCCACAGGCAAATCCTCTTGTTCATTGTTTTCTGTATTCTTGCTTCCGAAACATGGCAAACAATTCATATCTTATGCCCTCATATATATTATCTTTATGATAAAAAGAAAACGACCCGTGAATGTAGAATCAATTAAAGAAGATTACATGCTTTGGTGTTAGATGATATTAATCTATCTTCAAAGCTCAAATCATATCATTTGTTCATAAGCATGTAATAATCATTTCGCAAGAACATTAATTAACCTAAACCCGAAAAATGAAAAAAAAAAGTTTTCTTGAATAGAGGGAGGGGTTAGGGATCCTCCATGCTCTGAATAGAGGAACTTGCAAAAGGACCCCCAGAATGCAGGAAAACCTATAAATATACTTACCTAATTAGAAAGACGTTAATACCATAAGCCATGGGAAAGATTTTCGGATGGAGGATCCAAATTGTGGGGATATAAATGTTTCTTTCTTATTTTCCTAACAAACAACTTAATTACAAATTCGTTTATATATGTGTCTTAAGTACTTACATTGCAATTCTTTTAGTCCTAAAAAGAAACAAATTGTCTACACTTGTTTGTATGTTTAATTGGGTATAAATTATAATGTTCTCTAACTTAGTAATAAATAGGCTATTTATTACTAATTAGTTAGAGAAATTATAATTTATACCCATACATACATTAAATTCAAAGTAATTCTATGTGATTATTGTATGTAAAATTTGAATAAAACTTTCGGTTTTTTCCAATCAGCCTGTTATTAATATTTAACCAATATTAATACTAATGATCTTTTATCCAAAATCAATGCTTAAACCAAAAGTCAATCTAGATAAAACTCAACATTCCCATTGATCATCTCAAAACATTTCGATTGATTGATTGATTGTTAATGCAGAATAACCAATCATATACATATATATATATATATATCAACAAGGAATAATAATAACTATCAATTAGCAATTGATAGAGATAAAAAGAAAGTAACGAAGAGGGGAGACATTGGTATTTACATGGAAACCTAAATCGAGAGAAAAATCTGTGGAAGGGAGACCATGGTGAGAATCCACTAGCAAATGATTAGTTTACAATGGAGAAAATGGTGTTGGAGCTTAAAAAAGTTAGTCAATGGTATTTTGGGGAAGAAGCAATGTGTGTGTAATAAGCTACTAACAAATGAGAACCGTGTGCTCCTCAAAAGCGACTTTAGAGAATTCGCCTTGCTACTCGTTTGATTCTTCATAAGTGACAAATCGGGCGACTTTAAAAGTCTCACATTTAAGCTAGGAACAATGTGTCGTAACAATTTCTCCGGGCGACTTCATTGGTGACCTCCAAACTCCACTAGAAGTCGTTTACACCATTTTTTATTTGAGAGCCACAAATAACGAATCTCACTCTGAAACTATTATTGCACCAACACCATATCACAATTGCTCTACCAAAGTCATCATTATCTAGCAAAATGTATTGATTTATCAAACAATTAATCGCCATAACACTAATCTCCTCTGTCGAGCCCACACGGGCTACTTTAAACCAAGAACACAGACTAAAGTTGTGCAAGACTCAAACTTAGGTGACGTTTGTTTTTTAAGAGGTGCTAAAGTCTGAAGTCTGATTTCGGTTCTGAAATGGTTATGAAACGTCTAAATAAAACGAATCAGACATAAGTGATTATTAAAAGCTTAAAATGAAAAAAACAAACAAGGCCTTAGCGATCGGAAGCACCTTTGTCATCATATTCGCTGGGGTGTTGTGAGTAGAGGTCTTACTCTCATGGAAGCGACCCTTCACAATAAATTCATTCATGAAATCTTAGTGCATATCTATATGTTTAATGCGTTGGTGAAACATTTGATCCTTGATGAGAAAAATCGCACCATGGCTATCACAACATATTATATCATCTTTAATGCATCACAAAAACCTCCAAATAAACCCTGCAAACCATGCATATAGCCTTTTAGAGAGCCTCAACGATAGGCATGTATTCAACCTCAATAGTAGAACCATCTTAATTACTTGTATATATATGAACCAAATATGAACACATCATTAGTAAGAGAATGTCGTTTGTCAAGTTCACTCGTATAACATGTCTATATATTCACTTACCTCATTTTTTGAGGTCTCATAACGGCTACAAATATCCATAGTGCCACACAAATACATGAAAGTCCGTGGATTGCCTTTTTATGCTTATTACCTGGATTCGACATGTATCTGCTCGTTGTACTAACAACATATCTATATGCGATCATGTACAAGTCATTGCATGAATCAATGATGCAACAACACTTGAATAAGTGATATATGGCATGTAGGATATCTCTTGTTCGATAATTGGAGATAAAACACTTAAATATCATAAATGAGATGCTAAGAATATATAATATACGTATGAAGTTGATGTCAACTTAAGGATTCTGTGAATTGGATGGTTGCAGCAAATGTGTATGACCCACCTCAATTTTCACACCTCGTACTTCCAATCTCACTATAAATATGCTTATGAATTAATTCTTTCAAATCATACCGAATAGTAAGGTAATCTAGAGAGTTGCAACCAAGTTAAAGTGGTGAATCAAGATTCAAAGTCAACCAAATCATATAGGTTTTTCATTTGATTAGAGTTGGGATACATACAATAGTATTGAATTAGTGTTTTCAGTTTTGTTTTAGATACGACACACTATTTTTAAAGTTAATATTGTATTTTAGATATTATACAATATGATCATATATGTTTAGTGTTTTCAAAAATATACGAGCATGCTATGTTTATAATATCTAACGCATGTTATATATTATAGTACAAACATGTTATGCTTAAAGATGTTTTGGTACTTGTGTGGGGGTCATGTACTGAGACGCCAATAGTAACAATTATAGATGTATAATTGGTATGTTCAGATATTATTAGTATATACTATTGTCACTATACTCAATGGGTTCAGATGTGATAGAATGAACCCCATACTATGCCATTCAATAACGAGATGTCAAACATTCATAATTTAGATTTTAATTTCATGTTTACGAGATGCTGAAAATGATATGCATAACAATGTTAGTATTTGTTTTCATTATAGTTTACAGTTCAATTTACATTATAGCCTGTTAATTATGTTATTTGGTATTGGTACAAGTTTTATACTAACAATTTATATAGGAGTATCTTGGATCACTACTAAAATACAAGACTCCATCAACAAAATTTCACCGTACATTTCCGATGAAAGGATAAAAAAGTTGATTTTTTCATGGATAGTTTGACTTCCGTCGCAAAGTTTAATTTTTTTAAATTTCTTAACTTGATTGAATTATGGACGGATTGTAATAAATTAAATAATCAATTAAAACTCGTTGGTGATCTGTTGGTAATTTAACTTGGAATTTTATTTTTTTAAAATTAATAATGTCATCGATGGATTACCCGGCCACCGGCAATCCGTTAGTAAAAATGATCGTTGGCAGTAGTTTTTCGACAACTCATGTCTTCTTGTATTGTCTTTTCCAACAAAATTTTCCTTCGGCGAAGGCCTTCACTTTTGTAGTGTACCTAATTGTTGATCGAAAAATAATATTATATATATACTCATAAATTGTTTACATAAAACCATGAACTCTCTTAGCCTCAAACTAATATAGTATGTGTATCCTTAAGAACTGTTAAACCCCTTTCATTGGATTTTCATCAAATCAGGATGTTTCAGGCACAGGAAGCGAAAGCGGGCTCAACCTTACGGCAGAGGGAGGCAAAGACCAACAAAGAAAGGAGTTGATGTAATCCTCAGTTTGGGGTTACCACTATCAACTAATATCATGTTGTTTTATGTCATATTAGTACTTGTAATCAATTTTTAAACTTTAGTTGTATTAGCATTAAGAATTAGATGGTATTAATATATGTTCAGTTTGTTTAAGTCTTCTATTGCTCTGTGTTTTTTGGAAAGTAACAGTTATGGTTGTTCGATTATTATTATGCCATCTAAGAAATCATAACGTGCCCTAGTGGGAATTAGGGACTGGGATCAGTTTCCCAATGTTGTATCAACCCCATGCGCACAAAAATATTTTTGTTAACAATTTATCCAAACTGATGTAGGCCTTGGAATAGAGGATCAGACCCTATTGTTCTTGAAGGCCCATGATCAGGCTAACAAAGAGTGTCATGCTTAAATGCACCTAACTTTTGCTACATAATTCAGTTTTAGTTCTACATCTAGTTGATTCGAAGCTTGAGACGAGCATGTTGTGGATAAGCCAAGGGGATATCATATTTTTGGGGCCTATATAAAAACATCATTTGAACATGTTTCTTGACACTTTCATGTTTTTACTATGTTTTTACATTCTTTGGGCTTTTATGTATGGCCTATGGTCTTTTCAAGCCCGTTTGAATTTGTTTATCTTATTTACATGTTTCTGATATAATCCGGATGATCACACTTTAATTAAAAGAAACTTCATTTTCCGTCCAATTTTCGGGTTCTCTTTAGATAAGAATTTTGATCCTGAATCTCAGTATTCGTTGAATTAACGAGATTTAGAAGAGATTATTCTAGGGTATTCTTAGGATCAAGGAGATCAATCTTTGTTTTGGGTTTTATATGTTGCATCATGAACCAAGCAAGAACAAAACCAGATTTGATAACCTAGCTTTAGACACAACTAAATACAAGTTAATAGATAAAGATTCAAAAGATGCTTAAATGTACATTGTTGTAGCACTTATCGATTGTGTGTATTTTTTGTACATGTTATGCGTATTTATATACATGTTATTCGTATTTATACCTGTTAAGATCACATTTTTGATATACTACTACGAATATGCCCTCGACAATAATTAAATAGTCATTGACAATTGTGTAGCTGATCAACGTTCAGTCATTCATTAATGATAGTTCCCATGGTAATAAGTCGTTGAACACTCACTTCGGCATTTTTTCAGTGATGTCACCCTTCATCAATAATGCAGTGTAACACCCCTAAAATTACCGAAAATAGCAGAGAGTTTAAACATTTAAAAATCCTTAGATATGAGATAACACAAATACAAATAATATAACATTTTTTCTCAATAGACAACAAGGTACGTATCAAAAATTCTAAATAAACTATATAATCCATAAACAGACTTAGAATAAGTCGGGTGTTACTAATATCATCAAATCTGCTATCTCAAAAATGACGCTTCTACGCCATCCTAACGGAACCTCTCAAGCTCCATTACAACCTTGATACCTATAAGACTTGATATACATGTCAATAAGAAAAAACGTTAGACTTAACGCATAGTGAGTGAAACCAATTTATCTCACATGTAAAAACATTGAAACCCAGAAACTTTCGTTTTTTCCCAAACATTGCCCATATATATATATATATATATATAGGGGAGGGATCAAACAAGAACACCCCCTATTTAAAGGAACAAATGAACACTTTGTGGACCACATATAATGTGGGTCCTACACATTAAAAAATCATATGTGATTCAATGGGGGCTCACCATTGAATCAAATATGATTTTTTAATGTGTGGGACCCACATCATATGTGGTCCACAAGGTGTTCCTTTGTCCCTTTAAATTTACAAAGTTCTCATTTGAACCTTTCTCCCCCCTCTCTCTCTCTCTCTCTCTCTCTCTATATATATATATATATATATATATATATATATAAACGCATTTTTAAATGAGGGAGGGTATTTCCCAAAATCATTGTTTTCAAATATAAAGCTTAGCCCTGAAATACCTCTTTGAATACCAACCATCGTGCGACTTTATTCTTGAACAATAATAAACAAGATTTGATTCAAGAATAATATAAAGTGCGATAATTACCATATACCCCGAAATCACCGAAAGTAAGGATAGACTCAATAGCCAAACAACACCTTTCGGTGACGGGGGAGACCCAATTCCGTCTATTGTGGTATAACACAAAGTAAGCCATGATTCAACGTTATGGAGTAGTGCCCTAAGATCACGGCATCGACGTCCGACCCCTCATCGAGTACTCACCGTAATACCTAAGGTCCCAGAGCCCAACCCACACATATTCATCTCTGAAACACCCTGAACTCAGACCTACTTGAATACAATAAGCTCACACTAAGAACCGATGATAATGGGACCCGACCCAAAATGAGTTCATTCCCAGAATATTTGTGTGAACTATAAGAGGCACCAACCTTAATGTGGGTCCCGATGTCTTACCCCAACAGGTTCATCATCGTAACACTCAGGGTGTTGGAGGCATCACCAACTTGGGTTCATCTCTATAATACCCACGGTCCTAGAGGCACAATCCACTTGGGTTCATCTCTGAAATACCGGATACCAGAAAGTCTAATGATGAGTACTCTCAAAAGGAGGAACTCGAGGGTCTTTCAACAACCAAAACTGACTCATATGCCTATGGATCCAATGCAATGCAGTCTAACTTTACACAACTCCAAAAGAAAGACAACATTCCCAAGATAAATGAATTTCCAATAATTATAGCATGTATGGGTAGTACATCTACACATTGAGTCATTAAAACCAAACCACATCCCAAAAGTCATTTGGATAAATCTCTTAGTTAGAAACCTTGTAAAACCTTTGACCACTTCAAATGAAGTCTAATATAAATCCAAAAAGTCAATATACTATGTTTCCCAAATTCTCCCAAGTCATTGAAATTATTATCAAATATTTACACTTTTGAAACCGAAAGATTAGCAAACAATGTCCCAAGGTTTACAAATTGGATAAGGTCCCCAAATACGTTTGGTTCAACTTAAATTAATAAATGCTTGGATTTATGTAAGTTACCAAGAGATCATTTCTTTTAAATTTCAAACTACACTTTCTCAAAGTTAGTAAAATAAATGGACTCCATTTCTACAAATACCCAAAATAATTCCTTTCAACAAATAAATGCTCTTTGGTATCTCAAAACACCAATAAAATTTCGCAAAACTTTAACATGGAGTTTATAATCCCAAATACTCAAAACACCGTTTTCATAAATTTTACCAAGCAAAAAACAAGTTTATAAGAACAAGTTCAAACCCCAAAATAGATATTTGGACATGTATATATAGTTTTATAAAGCAACTAGAAGTCACCTTGTTAGATTTATGTTAAATCTAGGTGTTGCCCACTTTGAGTCTCCTTTGAAGTAGATTATAGATCCACAAAGATGCAATACTAGAAACTTTATCTAGCTCTTTAACAAACCTAAAATACATCAAACATAACTCCCAAAAATTAAATCTAAACAACACTTGGTTAAAGATCTCAAATCAACCAAATACCTAAAATAGTCAAAACCCTAAAATGAGGAAAATACTTCCAAATATAAGTTATAGAGAACTAAAAATAAAGGTTTTAACATGAAATATAATCTAAATGGGTGGAATAACTTACAAATCTTGATTTGGAGAAAAACCCCAAGAATCATCAACAATGGAGAATGAAAAGTTGGAGAAGATGAAGAACACAAGCTTTGGATGGCTTGTCTTGGATTCTCTAAGTTTGGAGGTTAAAAACTCGAGAGAATGGAATAAATGAGGGAAGAAGAAGAGAAAACGAAATAGAAATGAGAGTTGGAGAAAAAATCGGCGGCCATATGCATACCCTAAACTCACTACGCCCATTTTTGTACTTCCGCGACCTGGCGCGCGATATTAAGTCGCGACACAGGTCGCACGCGTGACCAGGCCTCCCAACATCAGTGACTTACGCGACGAGTACCGCGACCCCAGGTCCCGTGGAAGGTCGCGCCTAGCAACCTTTTTCGCCCAGTACCTTGATTTTTCTCTGATTTTCTCAAACCAAAAAGCCTCCTAGCCATATAAATATTTTCTTGGCCAAAAATAACTTCCATCACCACTATTTTCTTTCCACATCTCAAAATTTTTATATCTTAGGATTAGTTTCTCCTAAAAAAAACTTAATTTCAAAAACGGTATTTTCTAAAAGTCGCAGGTGTTACATGCAATATGTTGATGAAAAATGTTTATTTTAAATCCTTTGGAAATATTGAGTTCTCCGTTGATAAACAGATTGCACCATCACTGACGGATTGTAGAAGGATATTTTGTTGGTGAAAGTCTTCAGAATTGTAATGGATTGCGGCTCATTGAAAAATTAAATACAACCTTTAACAAACCTTATAATCTTGTATCGCAAATGGTAACCAGTTTTCCTTAGTAAGGAATCGAATATGATTACTACAAGAAACATGCAACCGGTCACAGGTAAAGATTCAGGCAGTTTATGCTCCCGAACCACCCAACTGGAACCTGGTCTAATATGAAACAGTCTAATATGAAACAAGTAGTATTCCCTTCTACAAGAATCTGACAATGGATACTAATTTATTTGAAAGAACCCGGTACCAAACTCTATTGGTGATTTTAGTGTCATCAATCATTTGGTATACTAGCGATTTACTTGAGATTGATTAAGGTGATGAGGCAAACATAATGAGTTAGGGGATACAGAGTGCACACTCTCAAATGTTTTCCCTATCACCTTAGAACACCATAAGGGAGGAGTCAAGGAGGTTCGATGGACAGTGCCCTTAGCGGATTCCAAGGGGCAGAGCTCCTTGGCAGTAGTCAGTTTGCGTAAATTTACTATGTACTAAGTCTAAACCTTCTATTCAGAATTATGGTTTGCGTACACTGACTAAGTCCTAAGTGTTGAACCTTGAGTTTAGACTTGTGATTTTCCAGACATGCGAAAATTGACCAAGTCGTAAGTCTGAACGTTAAGTTCAGAGTTGAGTTAACATTTGTGATTTTTCAGACATAGAGCGTGACACGTGTCTGAATGTAGATTATTCAGACTAAATAATCAAAAAAATATTCAGACTGAATATAATATTTTTTCAGTCTCAATAATGCTTATTCAGTCTGAATAAACATTATTTAGACTGAATAAATACTATATTCAGTCTGAATATTTCTTTGATTATTTAGTGTGAATATGACACATGTGACGCTCTCATTTGTCCGTACGTTCACAATCAAATTTGAGTTCTCATTTGAACCTACCCGTATATAACTACCTTAATATTGGTTTGACCATAATGTCTTAAGTACAACCCACAAAACACAAAGTACTACCATTTTATGTATTATTTTTAGAAATCTCTTAATTACAACTTGCTATGCATATGTTACAAGTCATTGATGCATTGATTTTAAGCTCCCAACCCAACACTGATTTTGGTATGCTCAGTGTTTTCTTTCTGCCTTGCACAATTTTATTTTCCCCTTCTAAGTGTTCCAATATATTGAATCAAACAGAAGTATCAACTTCAGACTTTTCTTTTTTTAGATTCAGATTTTCCCTCCCTCTTTCGGCTAAAGATTCTACCTGCAAAAGGATTGGAGATGTACAATGTCTCCTGGAACATCCCAATTTTGAATTCAAAATTTCCCATCCCTCGATTAATGCTCCCTATGCGATTTGGGAGCCAACTTAAACAATTCCCGCTCAAGTGTGCATATTCAAATTTCAAACTCGGTAACTCCTTTATTCAATGTTCTCCTTCAATTTAGAACTTGGTATTTCTATAACTCGCTTTTTACATCTCAAACCCTTGTCTATAACCAGCTGTATCCATTTATAGATTTTGGTCTTGGTAAGAAGATCCATTTGGACAAATTTATTTGTTTGACCTTACTGTTGTTTTTGGTTCTTTGTTTTGCAGAAAAGAGTGTTCGATCTGTCATGGATCGATATGGATTTAAGGATACCGAAGCTTCAAGGGTAATCACTAATCATTCTCACTTTTCTGATAACACTGATTTTTTTATTCCAGTAGTTAAGTGATATTTGTTTTCAAATATTTGCCTGAATCACTTAAATTTGTCAGTGTAAAATACTAATGGCTCAAATTAGTTACACAAATAAGGATAAATTTAATGGGTTTCTCTTTGAATGTTAGCGACAGAAACTCATCACTGGTTAAAATCTGTTTTACCCTAGCTTTGGGTCACTAATCTTCTCATTGGACTATTTGTTTGTGCAGAGTGGAATTTTGGGTAACGTTTTATCAAGAAATACTTGGATTTTTATGTATTTTTGGGATTATTTTGATGTTAACTATGTTGAAAATTTGATGTTTTTGAAGGTGTTTTCTGTTTGGTTGAAGTATGTTCCTGGAATCCAGCTTTAGAACTAATAATCAACCTTTCAAGGTCTCTTTCTCTCCTTTGAACTAATCTGAATTCGAACTTGTCATGGATGCTTTTAGGCCTTGTCAATTCTTGAAATAAAAAAGATTCATACGAAGAGAAAAGCAATAAGAAGATGATGTTTAGATTGTCTTCCAGTTATGCTGTCAGTTATGTTTTCACCAAGACGGATGTTAGAATCATAACGGTGGTGTTGATGTTATGTGTGTTTGCGTGTAAGTTTGGTTACATGGCATATTAACATTCAATCACCACTCTGTGTACTGTGAATTGTATTATATATCTTCCTTCAATTTTAAGATGCCACTTTGTGTAGTGTGAGTTGTATTCAATCTTGAAGCTACGTGAGGTGCTTAATTTTCCTACGTAGTGTGAGTTGTATTCAATCTTGGTTTTATTTTTGTTTTATTAGTCTGACGGGATTCACTTTTTGCTTCTTACTGTGTTAGTATCATCATCAAAATCTAATAACACGGCTCCCGCTGCATTGCGCGGGCACATTGCTAGTATATATATATATATATATATATATGGACGGGTTCAAATGAGAACTCAAATCTGGTTGTGAACATGAGGGCAAATGAGAGCGCGACAATTATCATATTCAGACTGAATAATGAAGGAAAATATTCAGACTGAATGTAGTGTTATTCAGTCTGAATTTTGTATGAAGTTCACCTTCATTATTTAGTCTGAATGCTCTTGACTATTCAGACTTAATGGGACGCATGTTGCGCTCTCTTTTGTCTTCATGTTTGCAACCAAATTTGAATTCACATTTGAACTTTCCTCTATATATACACATACATACATACAGAGGTGCACTATTTTGTAAGCTACCAAAATATTGTAAACTACGTAAACCGATCTCAACCTTCCATCAAGTCTAATAAATATTTGATTCCATAAATACTCGATTGTTTTCTAATATAAAACGTTCATTATAATTAATAAACTCTAATCAGATTTATAAAATATTCAAATAGTTATAAATGAACTATCATCAGGCACGATCCTGACATTTTGTAGGCCCTGGGCGGCATCTAAAATTGGGCCCTTGATAACTATGAATTTTTTTCTTCAGTATATTTGTTTTCTTCAATAGGGGCTTTCTTACTTAATAACAAGAAACCTACTATATTTTAATACAAAAATAGAATTCATGTGGATGGAATACTCAAAAGATTCGGTGGGAGATCAATGATATAAAATATAGTAAGGGTTTCTAGGAAAAATATTTTTAGATATTGGTAGTAGATAAAATACTTAGATAAACAATAAGCAAAAAACAATATTATAAAATGAACGACCAATTTTTTACATATTTTTTCTCCAATATAATTAATTAATACAGGTTTGGGCTCTTAATATAATATTAATTTTTTTTTTGGGTTCTATTAAATACTAAAAACATTTGTCTCTTTTATTTACTAATTATTTTGAAATACTACTATATATACTATCTAGTATATATTAAAAAAATATGGGCGCCTATTTCATATGGTCCCTGGGCGTACGTCCGGCCCGCCCTCCCCCACGCACGACTCTGACTATCATCATTTTTCATAAATATTGATTACATAGGTTACAATTTTTTTACGGTTTATATAAGTTTTCGTACGCCTTGTTTTATGACTTCGCTGATATGAAGAGAAGTGAGAACACCAACCAAAATCTAAGGGTCCTTTTTTCAAGTATTTGGTTAAATTTAAGTCCAAGTTCTCTATTCGATGTATTTACATTTGACTTCCAGTAAAATTAAAGGAACCGAATTACTTGTAATTGTTAACAGGTTTTTATGAAAGGGTAAGTGATAATCTTCATTTTCGTTGTAGGTTATTTTATATGTATAATCATCTCTTGCCATTTTGTTGGTTAGTTTTATTATCTTTTATATGTTGTTTTGCAAACACATTTCCCACATATGGCTTCCATGTGCAATTATATTCGTTATAAAATGTTCAGCTACCATCTATTCAGATTCTTCACCCACATAGTTATGACTTCAAAACTTAACATTAATATTGATGCATGTCTATTTCTATATATATATATATATATAGGAAAGTTCAAATGTGAACTCATTTTTGGTTGTGAACGTGAGGACGAATCTCAGCCACTTATCCGGTCAATAAAGGCGAATTCTGACGCGGTTTCCTCCTTTAATAATCTCCACCCTCCCATGAATCGCGTCAATCCTCCGTGATCGCGTCCACCATAACCGAAGATGTGTGGCTGAGATTCGTCCTCACGTTCACAGCCAAAATTGAGTTCACATTTGAACCTAACCCTATATATATGTATATAAATATATATATATATATATATATATACATATGGAGGCGAGTTCATGCAAGGACGGTAACAATTTACGAGAATGCGAGGACAATCCTCAGCCAATCATTTTGTACATGAATTTTTTTTCATGTACAAAATCATATGTCATTTTGTACTAGCATCAAAAATGACATGCGCGACTTTTGCTGCGAAAAAAGTCTCGGCTAATCATATATGATTTTGTATGTGAATCATATGTGATTTTGTACATGTAAAATTTCATGTACAAAATGATTGACTGAGAATTGTCCTCACATTCTCGTAAATTGTTACCGTCCTCGCATGAACCTCTTTTTATACATATGTGTGTATATTAATTCTTGCAAAAGTAGTTAATAATTTTAAATCAAAATATCGATTTAAAGAAACTTTAATTCATTTAATAATATGTCAACAGTCCAAATATTAACCGAAAATCAAAGCCACTGATCATGGATATAATAAATCTAAAAGTTTTTTTTTTAATCAGTTATTATATGTTATAATTCATTACATATAATAAAGCCACCTAAGAAATGCTTATATGAGTTGGTACTATACAAACTAACCAAAATTATTATCTAGTTTTATAGGGTCCACAATTTCACATGATCATTGTTATCTTGGTGTACAAATGTTTTGGTCGGGTTGATTGAACCGGAAAGGTAATTGAATGGAAGAAAGTAATTATAAGTTGAACATATTTTTATTTGTTTTATAAATAACTACGTGAACAAACAAATGTTTTTAGTTTTCAAATTTTTATGAATGTATTATATACACATGGAGATTTTCAAATTAAATGTGTTAAACGTATGAGAAGTAGAAAAGTGATTATAGTTCTAGGATTAAATAATCAATTTTTTAAAAAGGAATGGTGATATGATAACCAGAAAAAAGCGGCGGCAATAATCATGATACTTCATTGTCATCGTCGACGACAATAACGGAAGTTTCGTCGGCGATACACGATCTCGATCTCGTTAACGATTCTATCATCGATTTCTCTCGATTCTTTCTCAATCATATGTTGAAATTTTAGTTTATCAAATTTCCGTTGAATCCATAAAGCGATCTCGAGTAATGTGAACGTGGGTGAAATTTCACCTTGTTTTGGTCAGTATTGTATTGAACAATATATAGCCAATATACAAGAAGATAATTACAGTCAAGATTTCAATCACACAAAAATAGATCCTATAATTGAGCAACCTATCACACAAAAAATATACCCTATAATTAAGCAATCAGTTACGACTAATTGATATCACTCCCGACAAGCCATATGTCGGGTGAGGACCGACTCTAAGCTTAGAGCAAAAGAACTCAAAGAGGGGACGAGCTAGATGTAATGACCCGTGATCTCAAATAACAAATAATGCAAAATATACAATTTAGACACCACAATTGGGCTACAAATTGGGTCTCCTTCTATATAATCTGCCAAACAACGACAAATAAAAACTTTCGCTAATAATCTTCACATAAACGATTCTAAAATCATGAAGATTATATTAAACTTGATAGCATGATCGACATACATCATCTCTTTTACCCGCAAATAAAAGCGTCAACTGATACCCTGAAATGCATATTTTTAAAAACAAAATGAGGGTTAGACCATATGGTTTAGTGGGTGAATCCTTGTTAGCAATTCTTTGACTAAAATCTTTCTCAAATAAATTTAAAAGCCAAATCATAACTCATATCATTTAAAATGATATTTCCTCAAATCCAAATATTCCAAATATTTCTCATCTTTCGTAGAAACCCCTTTCTGACAAAAGTTCAATAAGTAATTTTCTTCATTTATAAATCAAAATTTAAATAAACAATAAACTTATCAAGTCAGAAAGGTTATCTTTTAAATCCAGTCCGACAACCCAGTTATTGCATGTATGGGTGCCGACAACTCAACTTCTCGGATCATATAGATCCGATAAACTTGTTCCTCGGGTCATATAGAGCGGACAACTTTATTCCTCGGTTCTCATAGGTCCGATAAACTTGTTCCTCGAGTCATATAGAGCTGACAACCTCGTTCCTCGAGACCTAAAGAGCCGACAAAACCACTTCTCGAATCAAAGGACTCGACAAGTTTACTTTTCTTTTTATAAAGATTCGATAAACTCTTTTCTCGAGTTATGGGGATCCGATAAACCATTTTCTCGCATTTAAAGGGCCCGATAACTCAGGTTCTCGGGTCATATTGACCCGATATATTTTCTCATCATTTTAAAATCAGTTTAACATAACCCAGGTCTCGAGGCATCACATCCTCATAATACTCTCAACCGATATTACTCTTACCAGGATCATTCTCTCGTTCTTTCCAAACCATTGCCTGCTTCACGAGCATATGGTCCGGTTCACGCCATACAAGATGGCTAATATATCGAGTATTCCACCCACAATCATTTATACGTTTTCTCCGTCCACTCATCGCGGATACACCACCAAATTCATCATTGTATAACATGGTACTCCTAACCAGTACTTCTCTAATACATGTTAGCCTCACTCATCCTTTCCAAACCATTGCTTGCGTCACGAGCATATGGTCCGGTTCACGCCATACGAGATGGCTAATTTATATCGATTATGCCCCCCACAATCATTTATATGTTTTCTGCATCCACTCATCGCGGATACACCGCCATAATTTCCCGTGACCCAAAACAGTTTTGGTCAACCTCTTTCACTTGTTAGTTTTCACAAAATACTAACAATTGTCATCATATAATCTCATTTATATGAAACAAATCATGTGCGACGGAAAAACACGTATTTTACAAAAGCTTTGTACAAACTTTCTTATCTCATCAAATAACACATATTTTTACGTGGAAAATATTTAATAACAACTTCTCAAATAAAATCCATATGTGTTATTTTTCCCAACAACTCATATAACGATAATAATCCAATTATATCAATTAGGTATATTATCTAAGTAAAAACCTTTCTCAATAACATATGCATTTCAGTTTATAAAACTCGTTTATAAAAACTCGTTTAATAAAATCACCTCGGTTCCAAATAGACAGGTAAACTTCTTGCGGGTATCAAATTCAGATATTAGAACATGTAAATCTGAACCATATAAATCTACCGGTCAAAACCTCGATATAAACCTATAACTTATAGATTTAGAACTTAAAACTAAATCAAACCTTCTTTCTTCTCTCTTTCTTTCTGCTTCACGAAACCACAGAGACCAAACCTATATTTCTCTTGAATTCTAATATGTTGTATTTAAAAGAAGAGAGAAAAGTGAGGCGGTGCATGAGAATTGCACCCCACCCCCACGTCAACCACCATGAAAATTAATTCCAAACACAATATGATTGGACCAAAGAAACTTTGATCACAAGTAGGTGAGCATCTTCTAGCTTAAGCCCCACAACTTCGGTCATCATACGAAATCAACCCCCATACTTTCCGACACTATTTACTTCAAACCCGAATATCATATTTCGAAACTCGGTTATTACAATATTCCCTCCTTCAAGGAATTCCATCCCGGAATTCAATCACTTGAATAAACTAGGGTATTTCAATTTCATTTCAGATCCCACAAAAACACTTTCTTAGTGTAAACATATATGAGATACTGAGCATACCACTCAATTTCTGAATGATTCAACTGGTAGACTACTATCCCATCTGATCACTGATCACAAGGATTCTGATATACCACTGACACATGCTTCAGTGATTACCCACAACGAGTAATCTTGTTTCCACGATAATATTTTCAACATTATATTGTCCTCAACCGGAAACACTATCGGTACACAGTATTATCACTGTAACTTTTCTTTCGATTCTGAGGCATCTTTAACTGCTCACTGATCTGACCTTTCTCAACCATCAGCAACTGAGCATAAATATACCACAACATTTTGTAGTCATTCATAATACCACAATAATACTGTCAGTATTACCTTAAAACTCATAACTGCATAAGTGCATAACTGTATAACCGCATAACTGCAAAACTGCATAACTGATACGGTGTCCAAGATATCGATATTGAACTTCAAAGTATAGGAAGACACGAATTGTGTCAATAATAAGAAGATCAATAACACGACTTTGAAGAAGTTCAAGCTCGCGTAAACATGCCTCCCATATTCCCATCGAATTTTCACTGTAACAAATGTAATATTCCATAACTCATTCCACACCTTTGGTGTTAAATCATATAATATAGAGTACACAAGAAGTGACCCAAGATATAAAGAAATCCAAGGTATAATACCTTTCTCGATGACTTAGAATATAAGTAATTTAAATCTGGTGGTTCAAATAAACATATACTGAACCAAATTTACTTCTGTCAGAATAAGCAGACTCATGATACTTTCAAACCAACACCCAAACGGTTGTTGAGCAGTTGAACCAACTATGACATAAACTGTACACAGTTCACGCGTACTGAACAATACAACAGCCAGAAGAAGAGATGTTTCAACCATAATGAAACCAATCCGATAATATCTCGACCAAGTATCGAAATTAGCCGACATCTCGATGTTATAAGAACTACAATCGGGGAAATAACAATCACCCCCATAACCTTCCCATATGTGGCTCTTGTAAGAAACTCGACCATTTTCTAGCAAAGATCCAAATCCATATGGATATATCTATCATGGTCGCCAATCAATAGCCCAGAGCATTACAAAAGAAGCCAACCCCAAGAAAATAAGGATTCCCGAAATCACGCCATACCACTATTACCTTTCTATCAAAGCCGCAGTCAGGCGCCTCTTCAAATCGTGGTACCAATCCTTCAATTAATTCACTCTTTTCTTTTCGAATTTAAAACATCGACTATCATTTTCTCATCCCATTTGACACTAAAATTTGTCAAACGTTTTTCCACACATCAAATTAGTATTCAAAGGAACGAAACACTAAACTAGTGAACTTTCTTTAATATTCTTTGATTAAATCATCAAATCGAGGAATCCAAATTTCAAATTTCTCTTTTCAAACACATTAATCCATGATCGTCTTTTGTAATAAGAATTAAGTTATTACACTTTACATCTTTCTAAAAATCAAGTTTCACACAAAACTTTGACGATCAAACTTGTAAAATCCTCAATCAAATTTTACTTCAACGTTATCGATAACGTTAAAATATAAGAATACACTTTATAAAATTTTCTTTTGGAATTCAACGATGACAAATCGTAATTCAATTTCCAAAATACTTCAAACCTCTAGCCAAAACATTTGACTATTAGAAATTAATCCCAAAGGATCTAATTTTCTCTGTTAATTCTTAATAAAATTTGATTCTAACCCAACTCGTTTATAAAAACTCACCTCGGTCCCAAATAGTCAGGTAAACTTCTAGCGAGTATCAAATTCAGATATTGGAACATGTAAATCTGAACCTTATAAATCTACCGGTCAAAACCTCGATATAAACCAAATCATAAGTCTTACCTTCTTTCTGCTTCACGAAACCACAGAGACCAAACCTATATTTCTCTTGAATTCTAATATGTTGTATTTAAGAGAAGAGAGAAAAGTGAGGCGGTGCATGGGAATTGCACCCCACCCCCACGTCAACCTTCATGAAAATTAATTCCAAGCACAATATGATTGGACCAAAGAAACTTTGATCACAAGTAGGTGATCATATTCTAGCTTAAGCCCCACAACTTCGGTCATCATACGACATCAACCCCCATTCTTTCCGACACTATTTACTTCAAACCCGAACATCATATTTCGAAACTCGGTTATTACACTAGAATCTTAGTGAAAATTTCCGCGATTTTGAGGTTGGAAAAATGAACTTAGTTGTTAATTTCCCTGTGGACACCAATTCAAGAACATAATGATAATCGATGTCGATATGTTTCGCTCGTTTGTGGACAACCGAATTTTGTGATTGAAAAGGGCACTTTTATTGCCACAAAGAATGAACGGTCGTGAAGGAGGCAATGCATTCAATTCTCGAAGGATGCGCCTTACCAATATAAGCTTAGCAGCAATGTTGGCTAATGCATGATATTCCGACTCACAACTGGATCAAGCAACATTTATTTTTCTTTCTTGGCATTCCATGAGGCAAGACTTTCGCCCAAAAAAATAAAGTACCCATAGGTGGAGCGACATGTTTCAGGACATCAAGCCCAATCGAAACCATAATATCCCTAGAGCGAGGTGAACGAAGTGTTGAAACTTCGTGTAAAGGAAAGGCCATATGAAAGAGTTCCCTTGACTGACTGGTAATGATCAATGGCGGGTGCCTGGAGAAACTGAGTAATGAGATTTACTGCATAGGAGAGGTTGGGTCGTGTGATTGTTAAATACTAAAGAGTACCGACTAGTAAACAATAATGAATGGAGTCCTTAAAGGAGCGCCTGCTAAGGCGAGAATCTGTCCAGAAGTCAGTGACGTGGAGACTGGCTTTGAATCAAGAAGTTCAGCCCGATTCAGAATGTGTCGAGCATATTTATCCTGACTCAAGAAGAGGCCAGTAAAAGTATAAGTAACCTCTAGCCCAAGGAAGTTGTTTAGACAAAAAAATTCATCTTACGACCATCGAAGGATATCCGCGATAACTAATATTTTATCATAAGGAACTAACGATTATTGATTTCTTGATAAAACTTCGAGATATATAAGGTACTAAAGACGTACGAACCAAAGAAATGACAACTCAACTCACGACGTTCACCCATAATCCTTAAGACAATACATACATAAGACATATCTACAAGTCATCGCACTTATCTAACGACCGTTGAAAGAATCCCTCGACTGAGTTAAACTAACGACAAATCTTCCGTTTTGATTATGTGTAAAATGCAGGGCCATTGCCGTTAAATAGCGATGGATATAACCGATGACAACAATAAATGGTCATTTATTTCTCCCAAGACCGTTATTTAGGAAGCGATTATAAAATCAAGAATCAAAGACACAAGTAGGGACGATTGAAGTCATTCGGAACACAAGGACTCACGACGCAGAACAACAAACTTATGATTTGTTTTATTTTTCTATATAGTGTAATCTCTATACCTACGGCCGGTGATACCAAAGGACAACGTCTCTGTTTGACGTTATTTTCACTAGTGCATCGACGATATCAACTATCGTCTGTGGTTTTTTTCCCTCAACAAGGGTTTTTCCACGTCACCAATTGATTGTGTTCATTTATTTTTCTCGTTTATTGTGTTTGTCGAAGAATTCATCCTTTACCCGATAAAGATCCACAAAAACCTTAAGTTGATTGTTAAGCAATTTTTGCATAAACAGAAGTAGGGAGACAGTCAAGATATTTGATAGAAAATTCCTTGTTGAGGCGAGCAATGAAGTTTTATATAAACATTGGAGAGTTTCCAACGAGAATTATACCGTTTACGTATACAAGAAGATATAGAGTGACATCTCCTTTGTAAAAGAAATAATAGAGAAGTGTCAGCAGGACTACATTGAAAACCAAGACTGTTGAGAAAACTACTCAAACGTTGTTGCCATGCGCGAAGAGGCTTTTTGAGTCGATATATGTGATTTGGAAAATGGGGATCAATATAACCGGATGGTTGCTCGACATAAATGGTTTCATATAGAAAACTGTTGAGAAAAGCTTTTTTTACGTCCAATTGATGGAGGGGCAAATTTTGGAGCACAAGAAAGCAGAAGACTATGCGAACCGTCGATGCTTTAACAACCAGACTAAGGGTATGAGAGCCAGGAGGTTGGGTTAACCCTTGAGTGATAAGACAAGTTTTTAAACGAACAATTGACCCGTCAGCGACATACTTAGTTCAAAACACCCATTCAGAACCAACAATGTTGGAATTGCAAGGACATAAAACCAACTCCCATGTCTTGTTGTCGCGGAGAGTGGAAATATCATCATCCATAGCTTGGACCCACTGGGTGCTTGACGACTGATTTGAAACCTTTGGGCTCTTTAGATGAAAGCAAGTAAGTGAAGAGGGTAGAGTGGGCTACATGTGCTATATATGTTGGTTTAAAAATGCCATCTTTTGAACGTTAGGTGAGTTGAATGGATAGGAGCAGGAATCGGTGGTTGTATTTGCGTTGAAGATGGATCATGTAAAGGAGGCGATTCAATCGGCAGGCTAACTGGGAGCAATATCAGTAGAAGATGCTGGATCCGCGGGCTGGTTAGGAGTGTTATCTGATTTTGAAGGGTTAGGGTTGCTGCAAACAGAACAAGGCCCAATTAGATACTCGGGAGTAGATCTAGGTGGATCAGGCGATACACCAAACAAATCGATCTTGGACGTAGATATGGGTTCATGAAATATAAAAATGTCTAAAGCTTTTAGATTGGAATTTGCAGTCGATCCAGAAAGAGGAAAAGTAAGTTCATCAAATTTAGCATGGCCGGTAACATAGATACGACATGAAGTTGGATCGAGGCATAGAAAACCCTTAGGGGCTGTTTGGTTCACGGAATCCGTTGGAATTGGAAGGAATTGGAATGGCCAAATCCATTGACCGAATTCCTTAATGCTGTTTGGTTTGGATTTGATCATTCCTTAACATATGTGAAGGATTTTGAATTCCATTTCGTATCAAATGCAACATAATTTATAAATTTCTTTTAGAAAGACAAAAATAAATTTAACCACCACCCTCTCCCCGCCCCACCCTCATCGGCAACATATCTGCCACCACTGCCGACACCGCCACCGCTACCACCACCACTACCACCATCAATTAATATTATCATTCCACCACCGGTACCGCTACCGTCACCCCCACCCACCACCCACCACATCACTATTTTTTGCCGGCATACTCGTAGTCGCCACCCACCCCCACACCCTACCCCACCCACCTACCCACCACCCACCACCCACCACTAATGTCCTCATCACAATTGTCACCCCACTCCTGATAGATGCATATTTCTATTCTTTTACGAGATTCCATTCCAATTCCTGTCAACCAAACGCATGGTCAAATTCCATCAAATTCCATTCCAATTCCTTCAAAGTCAAATTCCTTTGATGGATTCCAATTCCATCGAATTCCATTCCGTGAACCAAACGCCTCCTTATAGTTACTATTATTCTTAAAAAATGAATGTAGTACTTCGAGACCAAATCTTATCCGTGACATAATCTTGTACAAAATGAAATACCCTTCAACCAAAAGGGTGAAAATTCGCATAAATCGGAGTTGTATCAAATAGTACTTCAAATGGGGATTTTCCATTTAAAACTAAAGTAGGCAACCGATTAATGATGTAGGCAGTAGATTTGAAGGCGTCAAACCATAGAGATGTGGGGGAATGTGCATCAAATTACATGGCCAAACCTATTTCAGTTATGTGTAGATGTTTACGCTCAACCAATCCATTTTTGAGTCGGAGTGTATGGACACGAGAGAGAATGACGAGTGCCTTTTTCTTAGAGAAATTGATGAACCATTTTTGTTTGTAATCTCTATGCCACCATCACTATGAAACGTTTTGACAGGGCGCCCAAACTGCATTTGCACAAAAGAATAAAATTGTATCATCTGAAAAACGCAATTTTCTCTTTTTCAACCTACAATGGGGGTTCCTAGTATACCAATGCCCAAGATACCTATGAATATAAGCCATTGGCACATTGTTAAAGCAGCGTTCTTGGACGTTAAAGCAGCCACCAGGGATGAAGTTCCTTGTTCCAAAACATATAAGCCATTGTCACAACGTCTTTTAGTTGTGATTTCCTTTGTTTGGCGATTTTGAATGACAAAACCAGTATCAGAAAAAAGCAAATGAATAGGAAAAGTATATATTATCTTGCTAATGGACAACAAGTTCTTGGTGATGTATGGCATACAAGAACATCAAATAGTTTAACATTAGACGAAAAATTAAATGAACTAGTAGAGGGATGGGTAGTTCTGCACCATTACCGACAGTAACATGTTTAGGACCCATATAAGGCAGATAGGAATCACAAAGATGAAATGGAGGATGTCATGTGAGCCGACTCATCTATGTCAACATACCAATAAGAGGCAACATGCGAAGAGACAGAACATTTGGTGTTGAAATCCTCAACAAGATTTGCAAATAGTATTGGGCGGGTTGAGAGGAACAATCAAAAAGTAGGTATCACTTATCAGTATAATGTTCTCTGCCATAGAGAAGATGAGGTGGGTGGTGATAACCATTGTTGTTGGAACGACCCCCACGAGAAATGTGCTTACTATGACCCTGACCACCACAAGAATGATGGCCACGAACATGAATAGATGTATGGGTCGGGACACTAAATGCAATAGATAGAGTAAGAATAGAGTTCTTAGAGTCGTTGAATAATGCAAAACTCTCAGCATTGGACATAAATTCAACAAATGGAGGCAAGAGAGGTTTAGCGAGTAATGTTGCGATAAAGGCCAAAAACGAAGAGCCTAATCCATGAAGGAATCAATGGGATTTACCCGAGTCAGATAGCGGATGACCAATTGCCGCAAGTGGTCACACATGGTTTTGAAGCGACGCACGTACTTACAGACAAAACGAGATCTATGAGTAAGACTATTATGTTTATTCTGTAGAGCGAACTCACGTGACTAAGAATCATTATCGAAGGTGGATTCAATGATTGTCCAAACATATGGTGAGGACTAGAAACCAATGACTAGGGTCATTGTTTCTTCTAATAAAGATGAAAGAAACATACTTTTAGGTTTCAGATCGTGTTTGTACCGTACATGAAACTTTGAGCTTGGCTCACATTTACCATCAACATCAGTGATGGGGAAGGTTGGAGATAGGGTGAGCTTCGGTCGGGTTCGGGCGGGTCGGGGCCCATAACCCGATCCGGTATCGGGTGAAGATATGGATCCCCAAAGCCGACCGATATTTTTTCGGGTTTTTTGGGTTTTGGGTGGTCGGGTTTCGGGTATTGGGATTTGTTGGGTTTTCTTCCTTTTTGGGTATTTTTTCCACATGTTAGCAAGATCACACAGATAGTGTGTCAAAACAATTAGGGTTAGGCCTTTTTTCCAAATGAATGGAGGCAAGACAACGATTTAGGGTTAGGCATTTTACGGTAAAAAATGGTTTTATATAGGGTTTCGGGTTTTTCGGTCGGGTTCGGAGCCGGATTTCCCCACCCAACCGAATCCTACATTTTAAATCGGGTAACTCGTGTTCGGGGTTTTCGGATTTCGGAATTCAGATATTTCAGGTTTTTTAGGTCGAGTTTGGTCGGGTTTTTCGCGTCTGTCGGGTTTTGCTCACCCCTACTCGGAGATAGGTTAGAGTCATCGAGGAACCCAAATAAATCTTGACCAATGAGTAAGGATTCCATTTGATTGTGCCATAATAGATAGTTGGTAGCGAACAACTTAACAATAAGCATGTGGATCAAAGTGAAGAAAGTAAGAGGATCTTTGGAGGTTCTTGCCATAAAAGAAGATGGAGGAAGATAGAAGAGGTACCAAGGTTAGGAGGGTTCAATACCTATCCTACTAATACCATGTGAACATGAATGAAAATTCAACTTGTTTTAGTGATTATTCTATTGAACAATGTATAAGAGGATAATTACAGCCAAGATCCCAATCACATAAAAACAGATCTTATAATTGAGCAACCTATCATCAAAAAAATATACCCTATAATTAAGCAATAGTATTGATTGCTTTCAAGCAATCTGTTAAACACTATTTTATGTAATCTATAAGATTAATCTATGAATCAATTAAATATTTCATATGTGAATGAATTAAAATAGTTCATATATGAATCTTCGGGTTCATAAGTGAATTAGTTAAATAGTTCATATGTTAATAGCACGGGTTCATAGGTGAATCAGTTAAATAATTCATATGTGAGTTACACGGGTTCACATATGAACACATAGTTTATAAGTTAATCAGTTAAATAGTTCATCTATGAATCACATGGGCTCACATATGAACATATAGTTCATATGTGAATTACATGGGTTCATATATGAACTTGTTTGCGCCGATTTGTAAAATTTATGAAACTATCCCGCTATCTTCTTCATAGTTGTTACCATGCAACCGAAATTATTCAGTGATGCACAATCAATGAATCAAACCTCAAATATTGACCATTAATTTTTAATGGAAAGGCTAGAATCACTTCTCTACTTCTCATACATTTAGCGCTTTTCAAATGAACCTATGGATATATATATATATATATATATATATATATACGCATATAGAGGAAAGTTCAAATGCGAATTCAAATTTGGTTGTGAACGTGAGAACAAATGAGAGCGTGACACGTGTCAAAATAAGCAATATTCAGACTGAATATACAAAAGAATATTCAGACTGAATATAGTATATATTCAGTCTGAATATACAAAGGAATATTCAGTCTAGTATATATTCAGTCTGAATATACAAAGGAATATTCAGACTGAATATTTCTTTGTATATTCAGACTGAATATATACTATAATATTTCTTTGAATGGGACACGTGTCGCACTCTCATTTGTCCTCGCGTTCACAACCAAATTTGAGTTCTCATTTGAACCCACCCCTATGCATATATATATATATATATATATATATATATATATATATATATAGAGAGAGAGAGAGAGAGAGGGCGGGGGAGGAAGACGAGAAGGTTCAATACCATATATTCTTACACTCCTTTGGGTGTGTTTAATCAAATATGATTAAGCATCTATGTGTTGTCAATGCAACATTTGAACCAAAACTCTTAATTACAACACATTAAGCACATGGTACTGCTATTTAATGCATAACTTTTAAAAATCTCTTACATAGAAATTGTGATGCGTTAGGAACAAGTTTTTAACGCATGATTTCACCCTACCAAAGAGGATTGTTCATACTTATCTTTCTTCCTACCCAGTTTCTTGAGGCTTAGTTTCACCATTCGACATCCCTAATAGATAGGTTCAAACTTTAAATGAACAGCTTGCTCCCAATCTCTTTGCTCTTTTCTCCCTCTCTCTCTCTCCATATGAAATATCATTACACTTCCTCTCAATAAAAATGATATGCTTCCGCTCTGATGGTGAAATCTTTGCTTGAAGTAGTTTTCTCCCTTTTCAAATCGATTTGCATCAAGTAAGGAATCTGAATGTGTGTTTTTAAGCTTATAATCAAACAAATTTTAGGGTTTGTGATTGATTCATGCTCTCTATGTGATCGATTTGTGTTTCAAACCCATGATTCTCTTCAATTCTGGCTCACTCCATCTTATCATTCTTTTGTGTTACTTCATGTAATCATATACATGATTCCATTATTATTCTGATTCAATTTCTTTGTCTATGTCTCAGATTACAAAGTTGAGATGCTACAATTGTTGATAACTCGTTTAGGTTACAAGTTATAGTATAATATCTATGATCTGTAATTAAGATTTCTCATTTTTATTACTTCGACATCCATATAGCACTTCATTATTTTATGTGTATGTTTGTTAATCCATCTACAATCTGACACCTTTAACACCGGACTATCATAAATCACTCTTGCAATTTACTTGGTTCATGATATATATATATATATATATATATGTAGAGAGAGAGAGAGAGGGGAGTTCAAATGAGAACTTTTGATTTTAAAGGAACAAATGGACATATTGTGGACCACATATGATATGGATCTCACATAATATTAGATCATTTCTGATTTAATATTAAATCAGAAATGATTTAATATTATATGGGACCTACATCATATGTGGTCCACAATGTGTCCCTTTGTTCCTTTAAAGAGGGGTGGTTCTCGTATGATCCCTCCCCTATATATATATATATATATTTGTTCCTGGTTTATGGTTCCTTAACTACCATTATTTTTAGTTTTTTTTCGTTCCCTAATGATACTTTGTACCAAAGCTTTGAGCCTAGGTAAATTTTCTTTAAAGTATTGTCTATTTATATAACTTTATTCGAATTCCTGGAAACTTAAAGTCATTATGTATATTAAGGTTCAAAGAATAAGGTTTTGAGATAGGACGGGGAGATGATTCAAGAAGGGTGAGGGGAACAATTTCTATTGGAGTTTCTTCAAGCGACCTAACCATGTAAACCTCTAGAAATTCTAAAAGGATCATTACTTATTATCCTTTTATATATAAGTCTAAATGCATTATTTATCGTATCTTTGGCTACTTATTTCAAGATCCTCTGCTTATTTTCTTTTCTTTCAGAATTGCGGGAGTTCAATAAGCATAACTATTAAAGTATTTTAAATAATGCGGAGGCATTAAACGAAAGATTGGGGCACCATATTCATGTGATGTTGGCTATGAATAATTCCTTGGTAATGAGGTATCTCCCACTTTTTCTTAAACTCAATTGATACATTAAGATACCCTTGTAATTGTCATATGAACATGTAACAAGGTTCTTTCTATGCGAATGAAGTAATCTAACTTTGTATATATGTATATGCTGGAACATTTAAACTATTTCATCCTGCAACGTTATTAGATCTTTGAAGGGGGACTATTTTTTATACTAATTGTTGTTGGTTCCACAAGTTTTACATTTTTAAGTCCATTTTAAGTCCCAACAAGTTCTTGTTTTTTAAAGAAATTCTTATGTACAATCTTGTATAACTTTGGATGGTTTTCTCGTTTCTTCTATTTCAGCCATGGTCTCCTACAAAAATACTGTCATTGGTGATGGTTCAAATCTATTGATGACAAGTTCAACTAAAATGGTTTACTACTCTGAAGACCCCCACCCTGTTGTACATTGAAGAGGAAACTAATGCTTTCATCTGGTTCTTTGTTCATGGTCAATGCTCAAGTCCTTTTTTGCATCTTTGCATTTTGGTTACTTGGTTTGTGTTTTCAATGAAAGGGGTATTTTTTTCCTCTACAAATGACTCTTTTATTCTTACTCTTATTGCATAAATATATATATCTTTTAAAACAAGTTTTGCTTTGCTTTTATGCGTAAAAGCTAATAATATTTTTGGAAAACCGTTTTCTTTTTCCTGAATTTTTTAATTGTTATAGTTCTCGGTATCTCGAGGTGTAAGATTTGAGTTGAATTGTGATATTGGCCGGTCTCCTTTCCATTAAATTTCAATTGTGCCCTCTCGTTTTGTGTGTTTTTTGTTGTAATGGTCCTTTATGCCATTTCCTTATGGAGACTTTGACCAAGTTATTGATTTCCTTGATCTTCTCTTTTTTTGATGGATTGCTAATTGATTAAGATCAGACTGCCATATAACTCAATGAGACTTCTACTGGTGAAAGAAAGTGAGTTATGCTTAGCATGATCTTATGCTTTGTGATTACCAATTTCTTCAAGTTTTGGGGATTAATATGCTTTTGTCGTATCAGTACATTTGTAATCCCATTTCAAATGTAGGGATTACTAATCATACCCGATGGTAGGAATATTGAGAAGGGAAGGTCCTGCACTCCCCCAATAATATAAGGTTTTAATTTCTATCACATGGAAAACAATATTTATGTTCTTGTTAATTATTGTACAATGGATGTCAGACTTGGGAGCACGTGAGACCAACCTGTTTTTGTGAGACCCGTGACACAACATTTTTACACTTGAAACTTCACAGCAAAACAAGTGAAGGTAATATTCACAGTGTTTTTGTTGTGAAGGTTAGGATTTTTTTTTACCTTTACAGTGTTTTGCTGTGAAATTTCAAGTGTAAATATGTGGTCTTAT
Organism: Silybum marianum; assembly: GCA_036898165.1. Taxonomy (NCBI): domain Eukaryota; kingdom Viridiplantae; phylum Streptophyta; class Magnoliopsida; order Asterales; family Asteraceae; genus Silybum; species Silybum marianum. The sequence goes on along the minus strand of CM072529.1, from coordinate 43,316,696 downwards.
GGGTCTCACGGAAACAGGTTGGTCTCGCGTTAAGTTAACCCATGGATGTCATATTTACATATATGACTGAGGCGTACCTACCATGATATTATACCGACATCACTCTATAGTGAAAGTCAAACTCAACTTAATACGTAAGACCTCTTTTCTCTCATTGTTTTTGTTGTTGCTTTTCATGCCTCCAAACCATGAAGTTCACAAAATGACTTGCAACCACCCCCCGATTTCAAGCTTTCACCAATTCTTGCGTATATGAATTCGAATTTTTATCTTTTATTTTGCATGAGATTTTAATATACATGCTTCCACGTTGGCCTTGTATCCTTATATTAACATGTTCTCGTTACTATCTTAAAACATACGATTCTAGCTGTAACACCCTCAAATCTGGAAAGAGCGACTAATTAAAAAATTTCATCAATTCAATAAATAAGGAATAAATCCTTCTCTTATAAATGAAAATCCGAATTTCCTTAATAAACAATCTAAATAAACCTTGACATAAGATAGACCAAGTCTTATACTAAGACATTAATAAGGTCGGGTGTTACTAAACCCAAAAGAGTCGCTATCTTCGAATGTGGAAAATGTCACCAAGAGCCTAATCTTTATTGTGCCACTTCCTAGCACTCAAGTCCACACATGCCGATAATACCAACCCCAACAATAACATGATGCACATGCCGACAAATAAAAAGGGTTTGGTTTAACGCCTAGTGAGTTCAAGACTTTAAAACATATTTGTAATCGGTAGAAGTTGAAAGCTTATTTGACCAAATAATGGTTCCTAAATAGAATGACTTCTTTATAAAAGAAGCATCTTTCCCAAATACATCATTATCGAAATAAAATCTTTAAATCACAATATCGTGGAAATGAAAGCTTTAAATTGAAATACCCGTTCAAATACGAACTCTACACCCTTTACTCACTCAAAACGTGAATAAGCTTAAATGCTTCAAATACCAAAATATGGACAAATCTCCATTATATAAAACAGCAAAATAGGTTAAGTCTCAATGATCGAATAATATATATTATAGATAAGACTTCATATTATAAAAACATCACCGAAAAATAATGGACAAGACTCTACATCCAAAACAACACCTTTCAATGACGGGGGAAACCTGTTTCCATGATTAGTGGCGGAACACAAAAGTAGGCCACACACAAGTTACGTGGCGTCCCTTGAAAGGGAATCGGGGTTAGCATCAACTCTATCCAAGTCTTTAGCCAACATACAACTGAGCATCAACTTTATCCAAGTCTTTAGCTTAATAGACAACTAACATCAACTCTATCCAAGTCTTTAGCTTAATAGATAATTTGCATCAACTCTATCCAAGTCTTTAGCTTAATAGACAATTAGCATCAACTCTATCCAAGTCTTTAGCTTAAGAAGGCAACAAATATCAACTCTATCCAAGTATTTAGCTTAAGGAGACAATATGCCTATGGATCCATTGCATGACAGTCTAAAATTACACGACATTCATGGAATGACCAACGCACCCAAAACGTGTAATATATAAAGTAGATATGCTATAATGCATTTAATTCCCAAAGCTCGACATATAGCAATTTAAATCGGAAAAATGTCCTCAAGGCTCGATTAAGTCAAAAACCCGAACTAAAGCATGATAACTCAACACTTAAGGGTTTACTCAAAATAAACATCGGTGGTTGAGACGAACCATTTTTCAAATGAGAATAAACTCATATATTTCAAAATGCCTCATAATGTAATAACATGTAATTCCCAATAATTTATAAATCAAATACTCCCAAAAATGTATAATACCAAATAGCCTTCATTTATAAAATAAAACATCTAACATCTAACAACTCATATTTATGTTTTATTTAGCAAAATGACAAGGAACCCAAACATAATTTGACGTGATTTATAAAACCATTTTTACCAAATAACATGCATTTTATCAAAACACTCACATATTTGATAACTAGCAAATAAACATGTTAATACATCAAAATGCACATTTTTGGCATGTACACCGTTTTCACAAAGCAACTTGAACTTACCTTGCTAGATTTAGGCTAAATCTAGGTTTTACCCCAAAATCTTTCTTTGAAGAAATTTCCATATCTAAAAGCATCCACCATGAGAAACTTCATCTAGTTCATAAACAACCTAAAACACACCATGGATAGCTCCCAACAATCAGATCCATAAAACCCTAGTCAAAAATCTCAAATCTTCCAAAATGGTCAAAACTCTAAAATATCGAAATTGATTCAAGAACAAAGTTCTAGAGAATCAAAAAGAAAGGTTTTGACAAGAAAAAAGGTCTAAACGAGTTAGAATGACTTACAATTTCGATTTGGAGAAAACTCCTAAAGTTTGGTCAACAATGGTGGAAGAGAGGATGAAGAAGATGAAGCTAGAAACTTGGATCTTGAACCTTGAAGATGATCTAAAGCCTTTGGATGGCTGGGTAAGAGAAAGTATTTCTCCAAAAATCGGAGCTATGGAGAGGGTTTGAGAGAAAATTGAGTAGGGAAGAAGGTATATGAGAAATGAGGCTGAAAATTGAGTTTTAAGAGGCATCAGCGCCCAAACAGCCAACTGTGCGGGTAAAATTGAGTTTTAGCCTCTTTGTTACCCGCCCGGTTTCCTGATGTCACTTCAACAGCTAATAATGCGGCTCACCATGTGGGTTAACCCGCTTTAACACCCGCATGGACGGAAAAGTCTCCCGAAATCAACTTCGACATCGTTTTCGCCTTAGATGGAGCTGGACTTTGCAAAAACTCAAAACATAAAGATTGTAGGTTTGCCTCTTATAATGCCATATCCTCTTGAATCATCCGAGTCGGAGACTCGATGAGTGGGATATGATCCAAACGGTACAACCTTGCAAATCTGCCAAATATTATTTGTTTGGCTATTTTCGCCCCAAAGAGGTATGAACCAAAAAATTCGGGTGTTACACTAGCGTTCAAGCATTATGTTTGAACTATTAATAGGTGTGATTATTTCAGCATTCGTGGGTTGACTGTGAATCTTCTACATCAACAAATGATAAACATGAATTTGTTATGACATAGCATCGTTATACCCAATATACTATTTGAAAAGGAATGCGTAATATCAAAATATTCACATTTAGACTCTCTTGTGTCCGTCCATATTTTGAGTATTGTGGCTTTTATGGGTACTTAACTTAACTAGCCTTTTGTAAAATAAATTACAGAAATAACCCTAAAATACATTTTTTTCAAAATTTGCCACCCTTTTATCCTTACATTTCACGAAATTGGAAAGGCCCCACAAAAATACATGTAAGCCCTACAAATCTAATAGAATTAGTATTGATGGGACCAAAAGCTGACCCGATGTGACAGAGCTTGACTTAGACCTGCTGCCGGAAACATTCTCGCCGTCTATCGTCGTTGACCATCATTCACCATTGTTAACCTTCTTTTACCACCATTGACTACCGTTGACCATCTTTACCCATCATTTGACCGTTTTTTCATCGTGGTAAGGTTTCTTACAAAAACAAATAACACATTTTCATTACACGATAATTTAGATATATATATTTTTTGTAACTCATTTATATTATATATTAGAGAGATTACTACAACCCAATTGTGACAATAAAATCAAAGATAGAAATTGCAAATACACTTTTGACGCAATTGCATGTATAAAAAAAACAGACTACAAATGTTTAGAGATACATGTTTCAGTCATTGGCTCGATATCCGGTCAACACATGGAGACACGATGCTCGTGCATTTGATGTTACAAATACAAGTATTTCACGAGTAAGCTCACAAAATGCCATGTATTTTAATGTTGGAGGATACAATTTTAGTTTTGGGGGAGGAGAATTCTATCTCATTACCAGTATGCGATTTGGCCGGAAACCTGGGTTATCGGAGTCAACACAACAGTCCTTCAAAAAAGATCATCTAGTACAACGAAATGATATTACAACCCTTACTAATTGCAGGTTTAAAAATATACCAGACATTGATGCAATACATATATGTGATTTGCTCTTGGTGTAGGTTTGATATATGGGCCACCAAGGAAACATTATAGTTTTTGATTAATTGTTACAATTAGTCGATGATAATATGGACACTTGGAACAAGTATTTTTTTCATTCATTATCAATAAAATTGTATTATGTAGATTAAAATATTGAATGTCTTTAACTTTGTTATTGGACAGGCATTCGTGGGATAATCATGTATGGTGCCCCTATACAAACAACTAAGTAAATCTTAGTTAAATGTGAAAAAAAATTCATGAGCAAAACATAAGCCGGCCGAAAAAATAGTGAAGTACACAATATATGGATTTGTTTATGCATTCAATGTACATTTTAAATTAAATTGTTTACTACCGGTCATTTTAAAAGAATTCTTTTACTAACTCTTATTTCAAATTAAATTGTTTACTAACTGTTATTTGAAATCAGGCGTCTAGATTTGGATATTCAATTCTTACGGCTTACAAACTAGTAATGTGATCCCTTGGGCATGCGTGTGGCAGTGCACAAAGGCGTTATTATTGTTTGATTGTATGAAGTACATACAAGCCAACGAAACTGGGAAGGTGGGTCTGGCCAATTTATCTTGAGTAATTTGCCTTATTAACGATAATTAAATACTAAAATAAATAATATATCTAGGAGGGCTTGCATCTATTAGAAGACGAGAATAGGATAATTGATCAAATAACTGAATTTCTTGATAATCGTGGGAGAATCACTTTTCGAATTGATATTTAGACCCTATGCCAAGGTTACACGAAATTCAAAATGTGATAAGACTCAAGAACACTATCGATTTAGACACAAAATCGAGAGAAAATTTATAGGAGAATATAAAGAAGGTTGATTAAAAAATGTTTTAAAACGTAAGTATAAAATGCTATTTATACTAACTCAAAAAAATAACTGAAATGACAATCATGGCTCAAATTTAGAAGTAGTGGACAGTTACAACCGTTATAGCTAGATCATCTGAGAATAACTACACAATAACTGCTAGGGGTGAGCTTGGGACCGGACCGGTACCAAAACCGGGTAGTACCGAAACCGGAAGTGTCAAAACCCAATACCAAATACCGAACCGATTAGTGAAATTCGGTACCGGTTCGGTACCGGGATTTTCGGGACTAGAACCGTTTGGTGCCATTTTTTTGAACGACTAAGGTTTTTTACTGTTGACCATTAAACGCAATAACAAAAACCAAAATCACTTAACCAAACCAGTACCGAAATCCCGAACCAAACCAGTACCGAAACCGAAAGCTGAAAGTCATAATCCCAATATCGAATCCCGAAACGATAGTGAAATTCGGTACCAGTACGGGACCGGTTCGGTTCTGGATTTCGGTCCGTTCCGCTCATCCCTTGTAACTATTCCAGAGTTCTGGATGTGTAAGCCCATAGCTCTGGTTACACGAGACGAGAAACGAGACCATAAGAATTCCACCAGAGTTCTGATCTGACCAACTAGAGCCTCTGGTCCGATCATTCATAATCTCTCTTAAGTCCAGAAAAGTCTTCGACTAGAGGATGTCAAATCAGAACCTCGACAACCAGAGCTTCTGGACAAGATTTCCACTACATTCTAACTCCAAGATTTTGAAGAGATTTTGGGGTTCTGCCTCAAACCCCGCGAGGGCGCTGCGCCTAGACTCCGCCCGCAAGAAAACTGCATGGGGCTCTGCCCCTTGGACCCTGTAAGGGGGCGCGGACCCTTGACCTCCACTATTTCGTCATGTCCGGGATCACACTCGCCTTATAACAAGTGTGCACTCTGCACCTCCTTAGAGCTCGTGTTACTTCCCATTACACTTAAATGACTCGGTGACACTAAAATCACCAACAATATTCCCCCTTTTTTGTGTCACTCATGAAACAACACCTAAAACTTGAACAAACCAAACTTGCACATAAATGAAAACATCGAATCGATTGAATTTCCATATTAGTACTTTACACATTTCAAATATTCGAGAATCAAGGTGTCCCAAGGATTGAACTCGTCAACTCATTTGAATAAATAAAGATAAAATACATACAAGTTTATTATACTCGTTTGGTAAAATAAAACATGACACACTTATAAAGTCGTGTGTTCTAATCCTCTCATTGATTGTACGAAGGCCAAGTTCCCAATCTTTTGAAATGTGGCCACACTACACAATCACATAGGTAAATCCTTTACTTCGTGTAACTGTAAATACACTTTATCAAAGCAATTATTAAGAAGATAAACTTCAACCTAACCATTGCAGTACCGAACATATACCCGGGATGATTCAACTTGTGTTCCAATCTTATAAGTGTGAGCTTTCCACATTAAATTTAGCTTCTAATGTCATATTAGAAGGGAATAGAGTGTCTCGCCAGTATAAATTTATAAGGACTTTAATTCCATCTCAATCGCAGACATGTGCACTAACTCTCTTGTCAGACCTTTAGTTAAATGATCTGCCAAATTTTGTTGCATTCCAACAAACTCAACGAATATTACACCATTCATGATTAATTCTCTAATCATATGATGTCTAACACCAAGGTGTTTAGACTTGCCATTGTAAACTTGGCTATAAGCCTTAGCCAACGTGCCTGCACTATCACAATGGATAAAAATAGGTGCAATTGAATTTGGCCACAATGGAATCTCATAAATTACATTCTTTAGCCACTCTGCCTCTTTACCAACAGTAGCTAATGCAACAAACTCAGATTCCATTGTTGACTTTGTGATACATTTTTGCTTCTTGGATGCCCAAGAAATGGTACCTCCTCCAAGCAAAAATATCCAACAACTCGTCAAGGAATCGTCCTCCAAATTAGATATCCTACGAAATGGTACCTCCTCCAAGCAAAAATATCCAACAACTCGTCAAGGAATCGTCCTCCATATTAGATATCCTACTTGCATCCGAATAGCCTTCTAAAAGGGTATCCCAAGTAACCCAAACCATAATCCATAGTTCCTTTAAGATATTTGAATACTCTTTGAATCGCTTGCCAATGTTGAGTACTAGGATTATTAGTATATCGGCTCAACCGTCCAACGACCTAGGCTATATCAGGCATGGTAATCGTCATGGCATACATCAAGCTACCAATGATCTTAGATTACTCTATTTGTGAAATAGAAGTGTCCTTATTTGGCATTAATTTCACACTAGGATCCATACGAGTGCTCATGGGAGAACAATCACTATAATTGAACTTCTTAAGGATTTTCTCTATGTAACGTGATTGTGTCATAAGAATCCATTTGTTAACCCGTTTAATTCTTATACCAAGAATTACATCAACCTTTCCTATGTCTTTCTTAGAAAAATTTGATGACAACAATATCTTAGTTTCATCTACTTGAATTTGGTCAGTTCCAAAAATCAGCATGTCATCAACATATAAGCATATGATCACACCTACACCTTTAGCATCAAATCTACTATAAACACATTTGTCACATCGGTTTAAAGCAAAACCACATGACAAAATAACGTCATCAAACTTTTGATGCCATTGTTAAGGTGCTTGTTTCAGCCCGTATAAGGATTTCACGAGTTTACATACCTTATGCTCTTTTTCGGACATAACGAAACCTTCCTGTTGTTTCATATAAACTTCGGCATGAAGATCATCATTCAAAAATGATGTTTTAACATCCATATGATGGATAACCAAATTTTGCATTGCCGCCAAGGTGATTAACAATCTAATAGTTGAGAGACGTGCCACCGGAGCATACGTATCAAAATAGTCAACACCGGGTTTTTGCCGAAACTTTTCGATGACTAGTCGGGCCTTGAACTTATCAATCGTCCCATCAACTTTCATCTTCTTGTTGAAGATACATTTGCATCCAGGAGTTTTAGAGACAAATATAATGACACCCAAGTTTTATTCTCAAGAATTGATGACATTTCATCATCAATTGCTTCCTTCCAAAATGAGACATCTCTAGATTCCATCACTTCTTGGAAAGTATTTGGGCCATCTTCAATACTATAACAATAAGTGTATTGAAGCCCAAGCTCATCCTTTGATCATTCCACAAAATATAGTTGGAAATCTAGACCGAATTTTTTGTCAATTAGGCCTTTTGGCTTCTCTGGACCTGCTGTGTTTCTAGACTGGAAACACCATCCAAACATTCTGGATTTTGGACTTTATTAGTGCTAGGAATCAGGTCCTTATGCCTTTGCATCAAAGAAAATCGCATCTCGCGACTCAATAACGATATTTACCAATACTGAGTCATTCGCTTCTATTACATAAAACCTATAGGCCTTGGAATTTCTACATATCCAATGAATATATAGTCAATTACATGTTCACCCACAGTTTTCCATTTGGTCTTGGGTAGTTTTACAACAGCCCGACAACCCCAATTTTGAAAATAACTCAACGTTGGAGTTTTCTTGATCCAAAGCTCATATGGCGTTGTCTTGTTCTGTTTATTGGGAACTCTATTCAAAACATAACATGCCTTTAACATGGCTTCTCCCCAAAATCCCTCACTCAATCCCGAGTAAGAAAGCATCGAGTTTACCATTTTCTGTAAAAGTCGATTTTTACATTCGGAAATCCCATTTTGTTCAGGTGTGTATGGTGTCGTTATGTCATGGATGATACCAACTGATTGAAAGTATTAAGAATCCATATATTCCCCTCCCCGATCAGTTCTAAAACATTTAAAGGAATTATCCAATTGTACTTCAACCTCAGCTTTGTAAATTTTAAACTTTTCCAAAACTTCGTCTTTGGCATGCAAAAGATATACATAACAAAGTCGAGTGTTGTCATCAATTAACCTAACACAATTGCCAGAAGTAAATTTTAAATTAACAACTCCAATCCCATACATAGGTGTAGTCGACTCGTTCCCCATATTAACACAGATCCATCTTCAACCGGTGTCAATTTTCGAACCAACGTTGTGCAACCATGGCATGTCGCCCTAGAGTCCACCCACCATACACAATTATCATCTTGTACATAGAAAGACTAAGGAATAAATGAAACATAATATATATGGACAGAATTATCAAACTTTGTCAAAATTTGGTCTCCTTTCACTTAAGCTTGGTCCTTAGACCCTGCTTCACATCCATTTGCTTCACTAGTTCTAGCACCGGTATTGTTCAGTTTAACTAGGCAATCAAGTTTGCAATGGCCCACCTTATTACATCTCCAGCACACCAAATTCTTCTTATTTTTTAAGGATTTATTAGGTCCATCAAACTTACTTTTCTTGTCTTTCCCTTGGTTATTGGAGTTTGCTTTTTCTCCTCAATCATGTTAACAGAGGTTGTCCAGGTTCAACTTTCCCTTTGGTTTTATCATTTTCTTGCATCCGAAGAGATTCTTCGATGCACAAATGGCTCCCAAGTTGAACCAATGACAACTCCTTCTATTGATGTTTCAAGTTATGCTTGTAATCTGTCCAAGATGGTGAGAATTTTCCAATCACACTCCAAACAACAATGGACTCATCTATATTCATTTTGTGCAATGTAAATTGATCCAAAATGCGAAGGATTTCATTATATTGTTCCATTACGGGCCTGGAGTCAACCATCTTGTAATTGTTAAAATTGCTAAACAAGAACGTTTTATTAGAAGCATCTTCAACGATATACTTTGACTCAAGGGATTTCTATAATTCCTTTACACTTTCAACGTTTTGGTAGATATCAAATAAGGAAGCGCAAATATTGTTCAAAATGTGTCCTCTACATATGTAGTCATCATTTTCCCACTTGTTTTTCCTTCTGATTTGTTCCAGCGTCTCATCTACCTTGATTTCCGGTATGGGGGTACTCAACACGTACACCACCTTAAGGGACGTCAATAGAAAATGCATCTTTTTCTGCCAGCGCATAAAATCTGTCCCTTCAAACTTCTCTAACTTTCCAAATTTCAAAGTCATCTCTTTCACAGATTTGGCCATGATCGACATTATGAAATATCAATCCGATTGTTAGAAAACGGGAATAGGTTGATCGATCAAATAATCGGATTCCTTGGTAATCGTGTGAGTTCACTTTCCGAATTGATATTTCGACCCTATGCATGGGTTAGACAAAATTCAATATAGGATAAGACTCAAAAGAACTATCGATTTTAGGCACAAAATCAATAAAGAAATTATTGGAGACTATAAGAAGGTTGTTCAAAAAGTGTTTTTAGAACGTAAGTATAAAATGGTATGTATACTAACTCAAAAAATTATTGAAATGATAATCATGGCTCAATTTTTAGGCGTTGGACAGTTGCAACTGTTATAGCAAAGATCATGGGTTGATAATAACTGTACATTAAATGATCCAGAGTTCTGGACGTGTGTAAGCCTAGAGCTCTGGATACACAAAACTAGAAACGAGACCAGAAGATATCAACCAAAGCTCTAGCCTGACCAAACAGATCATATGGTCCTATCATTCAGAAACTCTTAAGTCCAGAAACCAGAGGATGTCAAACCAGAACCTCGACATATAGAGCTACTGTCTTACTAACCGAAGTTTTTGGTCAACCAACCAGAGCTTCTAGTTAAGACTTTCCATAACATTCTTACTCTAAAATTCTAAAAAGCTTTTGGGGCTCTGCCCCAAACCCCGCGGGGGCGCCGCCTTTCGACTCTGCTCGTGGGACCACCACCAGTGGCTCTGCCTCTTGACCCCATAAGAGGGCGTGACCTCCTTGATCCCTTCCATTTCGTCGGGTCCGGGGTTGTAACACCCGTATTTTTAGAAATATTGGAGTATTTTATGAATGCATGAATTATCATCGGATACGGTACTGATTTTGAGAAACTGTAGTTGAAGTCTCTTTATGTAGTCTCGGGCCGGTTCGGGTCGAAATGAGATTTAAAAATGGAGAAATTTAAGCCTTCAGGAGGTCCGGATGACTTTTATGTGCATCTCATAAAAGTGAAAAAAATGACCGAGGCCACCTTTGAGGCCACTTAAGTTGCCCCTTAAGTAGCCCGGATGGCTTAGGACGCATGGGAGAATCCAGGCGACTTTAGCTAGGCCACTTAAGTCCCCCCATAAGTAGCATGGGCGCTAGGAGCCTTAAAAATCGACCTAAACAACGCCTTTCACCATTTTTCTTCCTCATTTCTCTTCTTCCTCTCTAGCTTCTCTTTGAGGTCCGATTGAGAATATTTTTGGATTTGAGTTTCAAAAGAGGATATGACCTAGAGATTTCAAGTTATTTTGATGGGGTCTTCATGTTCTTGTTAAGGTATGATTTTGGGGAGTTTTGCAATAATTAAGGTTTTGTTATAAATCTAATTTGGGGATTTCAATTGATGTTTAGGTTCGTTATAACCTAAATATTATTCTTAGGAATGGATATTCGTGGATCTAATGGCTCCAGCAAAGGAAGCCCAAGATTGGGGTAAATCCTAGATTTAGCCTAAATCTAGCAAAGTGAGTTCAAATTGCTTTGTGAAAACGGTGTACATGCCAAAGATGTCCATTTTGATGTATTAACATGTTCTACTTGCTATTGGTCAAATGTGTGAATATTTTTGAGAATATGCAAGTTATTTGGTATAAATGGTTTTATAAATCTTGAAAAATAATTATATTTTGGTCCTTGACATTTTGATAAATAAAACATATTTTATGAGATGTTTTGATGTTTTATTTTCTAAATGAGAATTATTTGGTGTCAATTGCATTTTGAGAGTATTGGGTTTATAAACTATTGGAAATTACATGTTATGGCATTATGAGACATTTTGGAAGAATATATGAATATGATTTCATTTGGGGAAAATGGTTTGTCTCAACCAATGTTATGAGTAACCACATAAGTGTTGAGTTATAGAGCTTTTGCTCGGTTTTGACTAAAATGAGTCTCATGGACATTTGTCCAATTTAAGGACATTTGGTCTTTTGGAGCTTTTGCTCGGTTTTGACTAATATATGCAGTTATGGCATATATTATGATTTATTACATGCTTTGAATGTTGGTCATTCATTTTGGAGTCATGTAGATTAGACTGGGGTGCATTGGATCCATAGGCATATAAGTCGATATTTTATATTATTACAAGGTATAGACCTAGTGTGGTTGAACTTGTTGGGTTATAAACATTAAGGTATAAACCTAATATGGTTGAACTTGTTACCCGAAAGCAATACACATGGAGTTGTTGAGCTGGTACCCATATAAGCGATATACATGGATTTGCTGAGTCTGGTACCCATGCGAGCGATAGACATGGAGTTGTTGAGCTTGAGACCTATACGAGCAATAGACATAGGGTTGTTGAGCTTGTTAACTCATTAAACTATAGACCTAAAGTGGTTGATCTTAATAAATAAGTTTAGATGTGTGGCCTACTTTTGTGTTCTGCCACTAATCATGGGAATCGGGTCTCCCCGTTGCCGAAGGAAGTTATTTTGGGTATAGAGTCTTATTCATTGTGTTCGGTGACGTATTTTGGAGTATGAACTATTATCCACATTTTTGTATTGGTGGATCTTTGAGACTTGACCATATTTTGGTAATGGAGCTTTGTCTATATTTCCGTATTTGGAGTAATTGAATTTATTCACGTATTGGGTGAGTATCTGGTGTAAAATTCGTTTTGAACGGGTATTTCTATTTTAAGCTTTCGTACTAACGATATTTTGGTATAAAGCTTTTATTATGAAAATGATAAATTTTGGGAAAGATGTTGCTTTTATAATGGAGTCTTTTATTTGAGAAATTGTTATCCAACCAAGCAATCTTTCGATTTCTATCATTTATAAATATTGTTATAAATTTTAAGCTCACTAGGGGGTTAAGCATAACCTTTTCTTTGCGGGCATGTACGTCAGGTTATTGTTGGGGTTAGTACTAGCGCCACATGTGAACTTGAGTGCTAGGAATTGGTACAATAAAGATCTAGCCATTTGGTGACATTTTCCGCGTTCGGAGATAGCGACTCTTTTAGGTTTAGTAACACCCGACCGTAATTATGTCTTAGTATAAGACTTGGCATACCTTTTATTGAGGTATATTTAGAATATTTGTTCGAGGCACTTTGAGTTTTGATTTATAAGAGAAGGATTAATTCCTTATTTATTGTATTGATGAAAATTTTAAATTAGTCGATTTTTTCAAATTTTAGGGTGTTACATGGGTCATACTCGCCTTATAATAAATGTGCACTCTGCACCTCATGGTTTGTATTAGAACACAACATAAAACCTCGTTAGAGCTCGTGTTACTTCCAATTACATTTAAATGACTCGGTGACACTATAATCACCTACAACATCAATAGACTAGGTTGACACCTACGGATACGGAGTTGGAGTCTTCCTAGTGAAGGGGCAATCATTATTATTTTGAGGTGGTTACACACAAATCGCGCGATGAATCGACTTCGTCATCGCGACGATTGAGGAAGTAAAAGAATTTCTTAACAAATTAAGGCTCTGTGGGTAGTCTAGTCACTGAAATATATACTAAAGATATCCTACAGTAGGTTAAAATAAAACTTGATCCCATGAAGGTGGATAATTAAATTGTCATTGTAGATTTTGCTTGGGTATTATTGTTATTAACGATTATATGTTCAGCATAATGGTGATCATCCAGTAAAATGCTCAAGAGTTTCAGGAACAAAAATAATCTAGTTGAGTCAACACCTTCAACCCCGAATGATGATGATTTTGGTCATAATTTTGACACCCAAAATTGTGGGGATGCCTTATGCCCGAGAAAAGCATGTTATCGAAGCAAAGGAATTTAAGGTAGAGCCCGATTATGGTGATAATGTTGTGTCGGACATGCTACCGAAGCAAACCCAACTTATGTCCAAAAGCATCAAGTTCCCGGGTCCAAAAATGAAGTCTCCATTTACATTGTTACCGGACGCTACACCTGCATATAAGGCGCTGAAGCGGAGGATTGAGCCTACAATCTTGGAATTATATGAGAATAATTAGTTAGAATGATGTGATAGCTCCCTTGGAAGAGGTTCAATTTTTGGGCCACAGAGACTAGAGTCATCAAATATGGAGTGAAAATGGACTCATCCAAGATCGAAACAATGATGAAGTGGGGATCACCCAAGAGTCTAACTGAGAGCCGAAGTTTCTTAGGTCTTGTGGGTTACTATCACAGGTTCATTCATGATTTTCCAAGATTGTCTCATCCTTAACATCTCTAACTTTCGGAGGTTCATTCATGATTTTTCCAAGATTATCTCATCCTTAACATCTCTAACTCAGAAAAGTTGTTCTATAAACACAATCATCTTATAAAAAAATTATATGATATTATTTGAAAAAATGTTATATGAACACAATCATCTTATAAAAAAAGTGCTTATAAAATATTTCTCAAAATTTTCGTTTAAAGAAACTAATAAAACATTTTGTTATAAAAGCATCTTATAAACTTAATAATTACAATATTATGACAGTAGGGGAGTTGGTGTCCCCTCTACCCTTTGTGCAGTTTGCAATGTTATTAAGGAGAGAAAGAGCTACCTAATGTTTGAATGCTCTTCGGCAAAATATTTGTGGGCTTTGTTGCAACAGTGGTGATATCCTAGCTTCAACTTCATCTTTCAAAGAGGTTTTGGAGTTGTTATCGAATTCTAGTGGAGAGAAAAGGACCAAAATGTTGTTATTCGTGATTTGTCTAGCGGTCTTATGGATTGTTTGGAGGAGTTGGAACGATAAAGTTTTTCACAGCAAGTTGCAGTCCATCGGTGAAGTTGCAAGTGATGTTTAGTTTTTTTTTCCTTTCTGTGGATTAAAGATGGAGTTAAGACGGGGACGGGAATTAGGTGGGATATTTAATACTGTAACCCTCTTAAGTTTTTCGTATGTTTTGTAAACTAGTGTCTTGCTAGGTCCTGATCTAATAAATTTCTTTCTCGTTAAAAACACATTATGAATTTATGATACATATTTGTTTGATTCTATAAAATAAAGTAGTTTATTAAGGTACTTTAGAATCGTGTTGTTCTATAAACCCATTTTTATTGTGACAACCAGTTTTACACGTGTGTACAGATGCACACATTTTTGTATATGTAAATATAGACACATAAACGTAAGCATTATGAGGCTTTCCATATGGAAATAAATTCAGTCCGTTTCTTTTTCTATTTGGGCTTTCAACCAAATAAATTGATGTTGAGAAATAGATATTGATTTAAAAACAAGGAATTGGTGTCAAAAAGATTCCAAAAAAAAAAACCCTAACGTGTGTGTGTATATATATATATGTGTATAAACTACTAGGCAAACCAAATTTTGTGCGTATATACATCAATCAATGGTTGTGGATGCAAGACTCTCTTTCATGTATATATCTCAAAAAAGTTCGTCGCAACAATCGTCGTGGTACGTCATGATTTAAAATTTATGTCTCACGCCAAGTCAACTTGGCATGCCATGACCTAATGCACGATTTTTGTAACGTAAAACTTTATTTAATTAATGTCTTATTTGTTAGTTTCTAATGTATAACCTAATTTAAATTATTTAATATTATTGACTCATCGAGTAATATTAGAAAATATATGTTTATATTTATAATAATTTATGTATGACATAAATATTTGCCATCATAAGTTACGCTTTAAAAAAAGACGCAGCCTCACCGTGACTCCTAAGGCTTGATGTTTGACCTCACCGTTATGCCCAACTTTACGCTATTTTGAAACTTGGTATATATATATATATACACACAGTTATATGTGTGTATATGTTAATTAGAAAAGATTTTGGAGTGTCCAAAACACTAAGAATACAAAGACAACCAGGGAAGATGAGGATATGAGGTTTAATTAATGGTATAGACAGTGAGGAGCAATCAAACACTACCCTCCCCTCTCTCTTTCTCTCTGTATATATACATATATATATATATGACACATATATAATATCTCTCTCTCTCGTTCTCTCTATCTCCTACTCTCTCTATTATATATATATGTATATCATATATATAATCTCTCTCTCTCTCTCTCTCTCTCTCTTTGAAGCAGCTGTCAATTGTTACAACAAAGCCATAAACTCACCCCACCCCTCACTTCTGATATACAGCAAATAATAGTTTGCAAGTGTCGGATTCTCTCTCATCTCTCCCCACCACTCTTTTTTTTTATGAACACCCTTTTCATCAAACACCAGAAAAACAATCTTCTCTTTCTTATATTCATTCATGGAGGTTGACGAGAGATCAGATACAAAACAAGATAACTTTCATTCTGCATGAAATCTTGATCAAACTTAACTAATTTCAGATATATATATATACACATATATATATATATATATAGAGAGAGAGAGAGAGCTTTTCAACAATGGCGTACCAACATTATCGATCTCCCTTTGGTGACACCACTTTAACTAAAGTCTTTGTAGGTGGACTTGCTTGGGAGACACAAACCGATGAAATGCGTACATATTTTCAACAGTTTGGTGACATTCTTGAAGCTGTTATCATCACTGATAAAATCACCGGCAAATCTAAGGGTTATGGATTTGTAAGTTTTTTCTTATTATCTATATTTAGTTTCATACCCTTTTACTTGTTTTTTTTTGTTGTTGTTGTACACAAATCACTTGCTAATTAAACATTGAATCACACATATTCATATGTGAATATTAACCTCGATCCTAATGAATATATATAGGTTACTTATCGAGACCCTGAATCCGCAAAAAGGGCTTGTGACGATCCAAATCCTATGATCGATGGGCGAAGAGCCAATTGTAATATTGCATCACTCGGCCGACCTCGATCTTCTTCTCAAGGTTTTTCAATCGTTACATAATTTTATATTTATGTTTTATTTTAACAAAAAAAACCAGCCTTATTCCATATGTTCTTTTTTTTATCTACTTGTGGAATGATCAGAAATGCATTAAATTTTATTAAAATAATAAGAGTTATAAACCCAAGAAATTAAATATTCTAAATAAATTATCATATATGTAATGTATATATTGTTGAAACCCTAGGAAGGAATCAAGGTGGCATTAATATTGCGTTTCAAGGGGCAAATACAATGGGGCAAGGTGCATCATCGTCATCTTATGGTGGAGTAGCACCACCACTAGGCCCCCCTCCGCCACCACCACCACCACCGCATTCCGTCATGTATTCGCCGTATGGGTGAGTTTTTATGCGCTTTGTAAATTTGGTGAAAAAGTGGAAGTCAAAAATCATTTATATATTGAAAGACAGTTGGTCTTGACAGAAGAGAAGTGGGTGTGGGGCATATATATACACATAAATGAGTTGGCAACACAAAAGTTTTCCAGTAGTTAAATGGCATACAGTGTTGACTTTTATAATTATGTGAAATCAAAATTATAATAATACATAATTAATTAATCTTACCAAATTATAATATAGTTAAACTGAGTCATTGGTTTCCTTTATTTCTTTATGTTATACTTGATAATCAATTATTTATTTTATAAACGTTTGTTTTTGCATTTGATTTGTAAATATTTAGATAAAAAAAATTGATTACCGTATATTTTTTGACTTACTTAATGACTAATAATAACGGGGTTTAGAATCAAATTTGAGACGTGTATTATAAATCAATTTCCTTTTACCTTGGTAATTAATAGATTTAATAAAGTTATATATTTGAGTAATTTATAAAAAATAAAAGTATAAAACATTTTTAAAAGGTGTAACTTTATTGCCAAGTTGGCTGCCATTGCAGGCTTACATAAAACTCCAGACAACCTTCAGCTTTTTCAGATTTTAAATGGTCCCATTTAGTTTTTTTCTTTTTTTTAATCATAAAAAACTTACCACATAGCAAATTCATTTATATTTTTCGTTTTAGAAATATGTAAATTTTTTAGGATAAATGAAATTAAAATATAAAAAGTGTCTCATAAGTCATAATCCGTTTGAGTTGTGTTCGTTATGTTGATGAAATTAAACATTTTATAATTTTAGATGTAATTATGTTTTTATTCCGATCAAATTCATAATTATTATTAAATAGCAATTTTTTATTTATTATGATTTATATTTTAGTTTTAAATTTACATTCTATCTTATGAATCCAACAAAAATTCCATAAGAATCAAATTAAATATCATTTTAAATCCATCAAATTTCAATTTAATTTGACATAGTACATTTATTCCAAAAATATTATCCAAACCCAATTTCCTTTGTTATTATTATTTTTATTTAGAAATAATATTGATCTTGAAATATTTTGTTTATGCAGATATGCAACTTATACACCTGATTATGCTTACCAACAAGTAAGTCTTACTTTATCTGTTTCAACATATTTTGAGAAATATAAATAAAAAAAACTACACTCCTAGGATATATATAAAAAAAAGTGGCACATTAGTGAAAACATTATTGTAGAATCTAGCCGTTAATTTAGGATTCTAACTTAATTATGTATTTAGCAAATTAAATTGAATATTGTAAGATTTTTAGAAGCCATAAAGCTAATAGAGCTGGTGCACTTTTCATTGTTTTCTCTTTGACTATATAATGTACTTGGTCTCCAACACATTATAACATTACTAAATAATTCTTAAATTGATGTGATACTTTAAAAAAATAGCCTTTTAAAAGATTGGTAGTTGTTGTAACTTGAGATTTATCTTTGGCACTACCTTAAGTTTGTGCCACACCATGGTTTGATGAGTAATTTTTTGGGAGGCTATCGGTAGTTTGGTACCCCTATATGTTACTAATAACATCATTATTAAATTAATTCCTTTTCTTATACATTTACATCAAAATCAATTTTTTACATCCTCAAAACTACAAAAGTATAGGCTACCAGTAGCATTGTCCTAATTTTTATATGGTGTTATTTGATTTTTGCTACTTTTTTGTTGTACGACCTAATTTAAATTGTCAACATCGTTGACTTATTGAGTAATAGTTGTAAACGTATGTCGGTGTATATATATATATATAGTATATATAGGGTCATTAAGAGAAAAATAGTAAAAAATGAAAAAGTAAAGAACATCCTGATAATCATTCATCTGTATGGTATGTACATTTACATACAAGTAATTTTTCCGCACATATGCATAGCATGAATAGAAACTAAGAAACATGTTCAATTATTTGTATGCACATGTACATAATACACATGTGAATAATTATTACGATGTTTCTCAAATTTTCATTTTTTTGAAGTTTCCTCTTGAACCTCACTCTATACATATGGATATATATATATATATATATATATAGAGAGAGAGAGAGAGAGAGGTGGCTTCTTGTGTTAACCCAATAATTTGTGTTAACCGTGTTAACCCATTTTTCACTAGTGAACACCATGTTCGTTCACTGGTGAACACCATTCATCAGTGAACGAGCATCATGTTCGTCAGTATACGAGCATCGTGTTTGTCAGTGTACGAGCATCGTGTTCACCAGTGAACGAGCATGGTGTTCACCAGTGAACGATGGGTTAGCACGGTTAACACAAATAATTGAGTTAACACTTGAAGGAGCCTCTATATATATACACATAGCCATAGATTTATATGAGAAGTGATCTCAACCCTTCATTTGGTCAAGATTTGCGGCTTTGACTATGAATCACTGAATAATTCCTCGCATGGTATGCAGAAAATAGAGGGGTAGTTTCGTAACTTTTACGAATATGCGGCAAACAAGTACACATATGAACTCGTGTGATTCACATAGGAACTATATGTTCATATGTAAACCCATGTAATTCACATATGAACTATTTAATTGATTTACATATATGAACCAGTATGATTCATATATGAACTAATTAACTGATCCACTTATGAACTATGGGTTCACTTATGCACTTATGGTTCACATATGCAGTTATTTGTCGTCTATTTGTAAAGTTACGAAATTACCCGTCTATTTTTCACATATCTATTACCATGTCGTAATCTTTGACCAATCAATGCCGCAAATCTTGACTAATATTGACCATATGAAGGACTATGATCACTTATTACTTCTCAAATACTTAGCACTTCTAAAATAGACATGTCCCTATAGGGGCGGGTTCAAATGAGAATTCAAATTTGGTTGTGAACGTGAAGACAAATGAGAGCGCGACACGTGTCATATTCAGACCGAATAATCAAAGAAATATTCAGACTGAATAAATACTAAATTCAGTTTTATTCAGTCAGAATATTTCTCTGATTATTTAGTCTGAATAATCTATATTCAGACACGTGTCGCGCTTTCATTTGTCCTCATGTTCACAACTAAATGTGAGTTCTCATTTGACTTTCCTTTATTCATATATATATATATATATATATATATATATTTGGTAATCATGTGAGACCAGCCTGTTTTCGTGAGACCCGTGATACCACATTTTTACACTTGAAACTTCACAGCAAATCACTGTGAAGGTAAAAAAATTGATGTTTTCGTGAGACCGTTTTTTTACACTTGAAACTTCACAGCAAAACACTGTGAAGGTAACATTCATAGTGTTTTTGATGTGAAGGTTCAAATTCTTTTTACCTTCACAGTGATTTGTTGAATTGCTGTGAAGTTTCAAGTGTAAAAATGTGGTCTCACGGGTCTCACGAAAACAGGCCGGTCTCACGTGAACCCAACCCTATATATATATATATATATATATATATATATAAAGGTGAGAAGCGTAAGAAGGGATCTCCACCTTTAGATTAAAAGTGATCAATGGCTTAGATATCTTCTTACACTTGTCACGTTAACTCTATTTCTCACACGATCCTATGCCTATATATATATATATATATATATGTTCAGTATTGGGAAACCCTAAAAAAGAACTGAATAACACTTTTGGAGCCCTCCATCTAAACTGTATGCACAAATGCATATTGGTAATTTGTAACATGCACTCATGCATAGAAAAAAACAGGTTCAATCGCTTCTATACATTTGTACATACCGTTAAGATGAAAGGCTCTTAAGATGTTCTTCAGTATAAGACTTTGATTTATTTTTACGTCACATCTTACACAAACAAAACCTTATAAGAAATTTATATTGATTCTCATAAGCAAACATTCATCATACAATCACAATATGTTAAACTTTACTTAGATTTATTAGTTTTATTATATTAAAATGTTTTTCTTTTAACTATTTAGTTTATTAAAAAAACATAGATCATTTAATATGATGCTATGGAAGTTTGTACATAGTACTTTATTTTTACAAGCAATAGTGATTGAGAAAGTACAAGTAATAATAACATGGAATTGTATGGGAGTATGTTTTAGCAGGCAATGTACAATCCAGCACTTCAGCAGCCATACTATCATCAAGTTTATGGGCCCACACCTCCAACAGTGTCCACACCTTATTATTATGGGTATTCCACCACCCAATCACCCACACCCAGAGGAACATTTGCTGCTCATCAGGCGCAACGTATCCAACCACCTTCTTATCTTTACTATCCTACGCCGCAGATGGATCCCTCCTCAACATTCCCTGGCTATCTTACGCCTCCTCCTCCTCCTCCTTTACTACTCCCCACCAGGCATCCTTTTCCTTCTCCCTCCCCCACCGGTAAGTCCAACAATATCTTTTAATATTTTTATTTTATTTATTTATTTATTTATTAAAAATAAGAGTAAATTATGTTTTTCGTCCATATGGTTTGTTAAAAATTACGGATTTCATCCTTGTGGTTTAGATATTTCAATTTTCATCCCTATAGTTTGTAAATTATTACTATTTTCGTTCTTAAAATTCATACTTTATTTCTATTTTCGTCCATGTGGATTAAAATTATTTACTATTTTGATCCCTTGTACTTATAAAGGTAAGAATTGATTCAGGGATGAAAAATAGCAATAAATTACAAACCATAGGGATGAAAATAACAGTTTCTAAACCACAGGGACAAAAACTGCAATTTTTAGCAAACCATAGGGACGAAAAATGTAATCTACTCTAAAAATAAATTACTTTCTTTAATTATCTATGAGAGTGAAAATTGTAAATTACTGATCTTTACCAAAAAAAAAAGTATAATGTATATAAATTCATTTTTATTGTCATACATTGAATAATTAATGTTTCAAGAAACTATCTATCATATTCATTGTTTTCTAAATAGAAACATGAAGTGTCCCCACTACTAGTAGAATTCATATGTGTTGCACATGTAAGCTAATACATTTGCATCTTAAGATAAATTTGTATTAACATTTTTTATTTATAACAAAAGAAAATAATTAAGAGTTGTCCCACATAGAAATTATTATATCATCCGACAATCAGTGGCAGTGGTTAACGTAGTATTGGACATAGTACTGCATTAGAATCTTGAAGTACCAACTTTTACTATTTACTATTTACTATTTACACATAACGTGTAGGACCCATTTCATAAATTTTGTTTATTTGTTATGCTATATATTTTCTTATATGTGCACACATTCTAAATAGCAAAAAGAATGGTCTTCCATTTTTTGTTATGATACATGACTCATGAGTCATGTCCATGCAACATATATCATCATGGTGCATCATTTTACCAAATAGTATTTGATCTTATGCATCAATTAAGTTTTAGAGAATAATTATGAATCATAAATTCAATTATCAATAAAAGATGAATTCTAAGATACTAAAATCATTTAATTTACATTAAACATAGATATGTATGTGGTAATGGTGGGGTCCATAGGAGCCATGTGAGATGAGCTGTAAGGGGATGATGGGGTCAATGGGAAAATGATGCCAGATGTACAAAATGAGTAAACCAAAATCAGTCAAACAGTTGTATCGCATGTGAATTCAAGATTCATATGTCTCTATAGGATATGTGGTGTAAGGGTAGATTTGTCTTTTTACACCTTGGTGTTTATATCTTTCAAACTTGTGATTCTAGATATTAGACTGATATATGTTATATTCCCATTGTTTTTTTTAATTCTCAACATCTTTTGCATTTTATTGTGAATGGAAAAGGTGTAATTCCTTTTGTACTTATGATCAATACATGCAACATATATGTATATACATGCATAGGATGGTGTGCTGAGAAGCGTAAGAATGGATCTGGACCCTTGATTACTTTTAATCGCAAACTCACTCATGAATCATGCTTCATATAGAGATTGATCCGATGTATCTTGATGCATTTCATTCTAACGTGTATTCAATAGTGGAGATCTCCTTACGTTTCTCATCTTAACTCTACTTATCATCAAAACCCTACCATGTATGTGTGTGTGTGTATATATATATATAGAGAGAGAGAGAGGAAAGTTCAAATGCAAACTCATTTTTCACTGCGAACGTGAGGACAAAAGAGAGCGTGACACGTGTCCCATCCAGTATGAATAACGAAGGTGAAGTTCATACACTATTCATCATGAATGGTACAATATTCAGTATGAACAACACAACATTCAATATGAATAATACATGATCATTATCTATTCATGAGGAATAACCCTTGGACTCAAAGGACACGTATCGTGCTCTCCTTTTTCCTCACATACACAAAGATAAGTTTTCATTTAACTCACCCTTTTGTATATATACATATATACATACAAACATATTTTTGCATGTTACCCACTTGTTTACAAGGAAGAGTGACCACTTTCCAAGGAATAGTTTTTGTCTGTTTATTTATGCATTATTAAGTTGTACATTGTAAGTGATTTGGATAATGTATATGCATTATTGAGTAGTACATTTGCAAGTCAAAGGATATATCTTTGACCATTTATATGTGTGTGTGTTATATTGCTTTCAGGTTCCCAGACTCCACAAAATACAACAACTGAAACAGAAGGTGGTGCAGTAACTTCAGAGAGTCCAAACACCTAAAACATGGTGGCCAAAAAGCAAACAAAATACAATATTGACAAAGTTTTCATCAATGGTCCTTCAACTCTCTGTATTCTTCAATTTTTCTGAAAGAATCATAAATAATTTATTTCTGGTCAAAATGATGATCGATCTGCTGCTGATTATTCTTTTCCCTCACATTGAGAGTAATAATTCTTTTACCCACTTTTTTATGTCGTTAATTCTTGTATTTATTTTCTTAAATGAAGATTCATTTTTTTCGGTTTAATATTGTTGGCAAAACCAACACTTTAATTTGAAATTTTGAGCTAGTTTTGTTCCTCAAGGAAGACGGGCCGTGTTCCGATGGAACTAGCATTGCAAAAGATGGTTTTCATACATCTTTATCAGTCAAATTGGTTGGTTTTCTTAAGGCACTACAATGAAAGTTGAGTTCAATTACCCTTTGGAAGGGCTAATAGGAGGAAAATGTCTAAGAGAAAGCTTTTGGGTGAATCAATTAGGCAGTACCATCGACAGTGATGTAGTGGTGGATCTAGAAATTATTATGTTTAGGAGCATTTTTAAGGGTGTCAAAACAATTTAAAACCGAATAACTCATCATATATCTTAACCAATAAGGTTTCGGCTTATTTGGTCTTCAGGTTAAACGGTTCAGTTGAGCAAATAAGTATAACCTATTCGGTTAGATTTTCGATTATTTTATTACTATTTTGATTTAAATTGAATAGGATGTTAAACTTGGGATCATGTGAGACTAGACTATTTTCGTGAGACCCGAAAAACTGTTTTTTAATTACATTTGAAACTTCACAGCAAAATACTGATAAGGTAATCTTCACAGCTGTTTGGTTGTGAAAGTTCGGATTTTTTCTATCGTCATAGTGTTTTGCTATGAAGTTTAAAGTGTAAAAATGCGATCTCACGGGTCTCACGAAAACAAACTGGTTTAATGTGAATCCAACCTAAGAGATTATACTACTACTTATATTATATATTTTACTATTTCGATTAAACCGAAAGAAAATGAAGCATTATCAATATAAAATTTGACTAATTGCTAAAGGAACAGAGAGCTAGAGAAAGAAACCACTAAACAAATTTGTAATAAACAAACATGTTAGGCACTTTGTATTAAACCTTTTAGTTGGAGCAAATCTAAACAATGAATGAAAGATAAATCAGAATGTATAATTTATAGTAATTAAACATATAAATTTGTAATCGGCAGTAACAAAGGGTAAGAGGGCTAAAAAGTTAGATTCAGATAAATGGAAAACATACAGAAAAGAGCAAAAAAAAAACTAGAAATAAAAGACAAACACCTAGCAAACTGTAGATGAAAATAACAAACCCTAAATAAACTCAAGTTAAATAATAACTAATAAATTGATAACTAATAATCAACAATTAACAATAAATATAGATCCATAAATAATAAAATGCATCAAGAAATTAGGAAAAATAAAAATAATGTTTATCAAATTAATAATATTTTATTCTAGACATTATTTCATTAGACTCGGATTAAAGGTTAATCGGCATAAAGCAAAACTTATTATAATATTAGATAATTTTTCATCTTCACGTCCATTACGTTTTCCTCCACCTAAATTATTGAGCTACGATTCGAAGTGAAATTGGACAATCAATGATGGCAAATGATCGAAGCAATGACACTTCCGAAAATCAGACTCAAATGTAACATTTTCACATTTAGTTCATTGAACTCAAACATGCAAATTAGGGTTTTCTTTCAGGTTTTAATCGATTTTCTTGATCAACAGTTGAATGGGAGATAAGGGAGGTTGTTAGGTAAAACAATATTCACTTTCATGAACACATATAAGAATCCGATAGTTGTTGATGAAAGTGAAAATGATAATGTGACACTAAAAAAGATTGAGGAAGAAGTGCAGAAACAAGCAGATAAAACAAAACAAATTATTGAGCAAGGAGATGAAATTTCAAATCCAACTGTGACTAAAATGGTATTTTTGCTATTTTCTTGAACTCTTAGTTCAGAAGTTGTATCACTGTTGTTATTCGTATTATAAAATTATCAAGTTATTAGTTATGTATCTAATTTATTAAGGTGGACAACTCATATTCACCTTATGAAAACACATTCAAATATGTGATTCAACTTATGAAACACATACAAATCATGCATTCCGACTTGAAAAATATGTCATTCACCTTATAAAATAACATCATCAAAAAGAAATTATAAGGTGAATTTGTTTCATAAAGTGACAGTGTTTTTTTTTTGGAAATCATAGAGTAAATATGTTTAATAAAGATCAACATACATTCATCATGTGAATTTATTCATGAAGACAAACATTGAATCTTTTTATGAAGCAAATTCATAAGATTCGGGTTGTGAATCGAAATGCATTTGAAATATAATTGAATTCTGGAGCTTATAATATGAATATCCTTTATCAGGATAATCATATACATGAATCTTGTAAAATGATTTAATTGGTTGATATCAGCTTCATAAGGTGAATTTCTATTTTATTTGTAAATTGATTGTTTAAACTAGTTGTTATATTGTGGTTATGAAATGTGATTTGCACATTGCACAAAAAAAGAGAAACAATGATTGACTACATGAATAATTTCATAAGGTCAATCACTGATTCATTTAAGCACGCCTCATATATAAATTAAGGAAATGCATCACTAGAATGGTAAATGAAAGGTGATTTGCACATGGGACAAGTTTTAAGAGCAAATGCAAATCGGCGAAACCGAATAGAGGGTTGATGTAACATCCGGGAATTTCGGTGTTTATAAATTTAAGTGTTATTATGTTATTTATCAATGGAATGACTTGGCTAAATAATAGGGGTTCTGGTCCCCGGTCAGGTGTCGAAAATAAGCAAGAAAAACCCAAAATACGCGAAAAAGGGTGAACCGCGACCCTAGAATCGCACCCCTTGCACCTGGGGCTAAGGTCGCACTTTATGTACCGTAAGGGGGTGTCTTTGGACAAGTGCTACCCTTGGATCTCGACCTTGGGTGGCAGGGTCGTATGTCAAGGTCGCACTTCGCATGCAGAGGTTAAAAAGTCGGACTTCGGGGTAAAACTTCATTTGGCCATATCCCTCTCACTTCTTATCCGATTTGGGATATTAAAAGTGATGTGATTTCGTCTTTGGAAGATCTTCAACATGAAAACAAAGATATATAGAGGTTATTTGATGATTTTGGAGCTCACAGGAGTGGAAGGTAAGATCGTCTCTTCGAATTCTTGAATCTAGGGTTTGGGTTTTGCACCAACAACTCTCATTCTCTCTTGGGTTCTCATTTGTGTATGTTTTGGAAGACAATGAGGTGTTATTGAAGGACCTACATCTTGGATCTAGAGGTTTTCCTTGAGGATCTAAAGTCTTCACCAAATGAAGCTCGATATTGAGGTAAAACCTAGATTTAGCCTAAATCTAGCAAGGTGAGTTCAAGTTACTTTGTGAAAACTATGTACATGCCAAAATTGTCTATTTTGAAGCATTAACATGTTTAACTTAGTATCTATCAAATGTGTTGACTATTTGATGAAATTTACATACATGGTGTTCTTGGGTTAATATTTCTTGAAAATGCATATGTTTGGGGTCTTTGCGTATGTTGTCAAATAAATCACAAGTGTGGGTTGTTTTAATGTTTTATCTCATAAATGGGGATCTTTTGGTGTTATAAGCATCTTCGGAGTTTTTGATCTTATAAACCGTTTGAAAAAAATACACGTAATTGCATTATGAGGCATTTTGAAAATAATGGAGTATGAGTTCATTTGGAAAATGATTTGTCTCAACCAAAGATGTTTGTTTTGGGTAATTACATAAGTGGTGAGTTGTTGAACTTTTGCTCGGTTTTGACTAAAAGAGTCTTAGGGACATTTGTCTGATTTAAATTGCTCTATGACGGGCTTTTAGAAATTATATACATTTATAGCATATGTATTTATAAAATTACAAGCTTTGGGTGCGTCGGTCATTCATTTTAGAGTCATGTAATTTAGACTGCATTGCAATGGATCCATAGGCATAGAAATCAGTTGTTGTTTTGGTATGGGACTGTTGTCCCTATATTCTTGTTAGAAACTGAGGATGTAACGGAGGGCTCAAGGTATAGATCGTGGGTGGTTGAACTCGATGACACTATGGTCCTTCGCGAGGACTCGAGGTAAAGGTCGTATGTGGTTGAACTCGATAACCGTATGATCTGTAGTAGGTAACTCGAGCTAAAGATCGTGGGTGGTTGAACTCGATAACCATGTAGTCTGTTGGTTGGATGACATTTCTAGCAAAAGAGCCTAGGTAATCCGTATTTCAGGCTCGTTAACGTTGATTGTGGTTTATTCATATGCTCGCCACACTCGACGGATACGGGTCTCCCCCGTCACCAAATGGTATTATTTCGGTAGAGTATTATTCCTGTTTCAATGTTATTTGGGTTTTACAAAGTAACCGTAGTTTGGGGTTTGATGCACTGGATCATCTCCATATATTAAGGTTTCGGATGAAGGAGATATTACATGTCTTCAGTATTTGGGTTTTATCATATTTGTACTTCGTGTGAGTATTGGGTTTCGTTTCATAATTGTTGGGTATTTTATTTAAGGGTCTTTTATCACGAAAATGGTGAGTTTGGGAAAGATGTTGCTTTTATAAGGGAGTCTTTATATTTAAGAAACTGTTATTACTCTATCAAGCAATCGTTCAATTTCAACCAATTATTAATATGTTATAAACTATTGAGCTCACTAGGCGTTAAGTCTAACCCTTTTTATTTGTCGGCATGTGCATCAGGTTTTCGTTGGGGTTGGTACTAGCGACACGGGTGGACTTGAGTGCTAGGAAGTGCACGATAAAGATTAGGCTCTTGGTGACATTTTCCGCATTCGGGGATAGCGAACTCTTTTGGGTTTACTAACACCCGACCGTAATAATGTCTTAGTATAAGACTTGGTCTATATTTTGCTAAGGTGTATTTAGAATTAATATTTGAGGAACTTCAAGTATTAATTTATAGGAAGTGATTTATCTTCAATTGATGTAATATTGAATTTTTTTAAATTAGTCGCTCTTTCCAAATTTGAGGGTGTTACAAGTTGGTATCAGAGCATAAGTTTGAGAGATTTACGTATTGAATTTAGATGACTAGACTCAAACTAGTGTATTGTTAAGTGATCGGATGTGATAGTTCACAATTAGACACTTTAAGATATAATGTTTTGAGGTTAATAGATGCACTAGAATCGAGAATCATGATGATGGTAACAAGTATCCGCATGGGAGGTAAATTTGTATTATCATTCGGCCGGTGATAATATGAATTTACAGTTACATGTGTGTACTTGAGTTGCATTGTCGTGATGACCGTTAGGGTAGTTAATGAGTTCTCATGATTTAACTGCTGAAAGAATCAGTGTTTGTAGCAATGTCATTTTGAGTGACAACTAAGTACGACGAATATGTGATTTCAATCGTTTTGGAGTCAGAGATAACGGTTAGTTATGAACCATAAGCTTGTTGAATCAACGTTATTCCAAGAAGAAATTTGCGAGTCAATGGATCTAGTTGTCGATAGTGGTCTTAAGATATGAAGCTTTCCAATGTTGGTTTTGTGGTTGGTAGACTTGGCGAGCGTGGTTCTAAGACTTTGGGTTCCGACCGGATGCATACACGACATCTATTTTAGAAAATAAATTGCAATATTATTTCGTGTCAAGTTAATATTTTTGGAAAATGTTTTGAGCACACACAAGAGTGTAGCCATGTCTTGAAAATTTGCTAAATTGTTTTACTTGCATGAGAAATACATACATGTTTACTAAGAATTTATTTCGTACGTGTTTGCTAGAATCGCAAATTTTGAGGTACATATCTTAAGAAGGCTTGAATTTGAAACTAACATAAATTGTTTCGTTTACCTAAAGATGTTGCTTTTATAACAGAGTCTTCATATTTGAGAAACTGTTATTACTCTATCAAGCAATCGTTCGATTTCAACCAATTATTAATATGTTATAAACTCTTGAGCTCACTAGGCGTTAAGCCTAACCCTTTTTATTTGTCGGCACGTGCATCAGGTTCTCGTTGGGGTTGGTACTAGCGACACGGGTGGAATTGAGTGCTAGGAAGTGGCACGATAAAGATTAGGCTCTTGGTGACGTTTTCCGCATTCTGAGATACCGACTCTTTTGGGTTTAGTAACACCCGACTGTTGGTCCCCAAGGAGTCTACAAGAGTTCAAAGATATAGAAACAATTTGTAGGGGGGGGGGTTAAATACAAACACACAGATTTTTAGTTTTTAAATTAATTTATATTGAATAAACAAATTTACAGTTACAAGCGGAATTAGAACAAGTTAATAAACCTATTCTATTGTAACTTAAGAAATCACACAGTTTGATGCACAAGGAAGTGAGAAAGAAAAGAGGAAGAGGTTTGAGAAATAGAAAGTAGCATGCATGAAGATGAAGAAGGAATCTTCATCTATTTATACCCGTTTGCAGTTAATGGAAGACAAAAGGTATATGCCACGTGTCAAGCTCTCATTTGAAGCTTGTCCTTTGTTCAAAAGCAACCATGTTTTTGGCCACGTGTGAACGGTACCATATCAGATTTGATGGGGACACAAGAGACAATCCGTACGTTCTTCTCTGACATAGTATAAGGTTTTCTAAACACAACGCGTTTTGGGGCCACACGCAATGCAGGTTCTTGGAACTCTGTGGTTAAGCGTGCTTGGGTGGGAGTAGTACCAGGATGGGTGACCCCCTGGGAAGTCCTTGCCAGGTCGCCAGAAACAAATCCGTGCGGCTTAGGCCAAAGCGGACAATATTGTGTCATGGTAAAACGGGGTGTTTCAAATGGTATCAGAGCCGCTCCTGTGCCGTTCGAGATGTGGGGCAAACCTCATCGAGAACGATGAGTCCCTAAGGGGGGGGGGGTGTTTGTAACACCTTAGGTAGATCCCATATCGGCTGTGGACAGGAGTGATGATGGGTTCATAAGTAAATCTTGGCCTTCTTAAACACAACGCGTTTTGGGGCCACTCACAAGGCAGGTTCTTGGAACTCTATAGTAAGTATAGTACACAACACTCAAGAATGCTACAAAGGAATAGAAACTAAAAACTCGTCAGATAGTCTCTCTTGTCTTCTTCGTAGCTCGTTTAGATATATCTTCTTTTGTCCCACCATAGGTCCAGTATTTGCCCAGCAGTGATAGAACATTACTTTGACAAATCTTGATGAGACCTTTGTGATCTCTGAGTTTCTGAAGAATCCACGGAAACCATCGTTATCTAAGAACACCATACCATCTTCAGGGATTGTGATGATATCGCCTTCTGCTAGCTGTAGGCCTTGAGGAAGTGAGACGTTGAGATTTGAGATATCAGGGATATCTAGATGCCCAAGGAGACTTTCGTAGGTGAACTTAGTCACATATTCATTTTTGTTGGAGGGGCCTTCGTCAGCGCTTGATCTATTTCTTCTTGAAGGCTCAGGGAGAGAAGGAAATTGAACGTGTTGTGACATCCTTTGCAAAAGCTGATCCAACACTCTTTCAACCACATCTTTGAATTTTCATTTGGAACCCTGAATGGCGTCTCTGATTTCCAACCATTCAGAGTATCCATAGAACTTCAAAAACCTGGCTTCTTCCTTTTCACATGACGAGTGCATGTACATTCGTACATGTACCTGCAGACCACTTTTCTTAGAAGTGCGTCCTTCAATAGTAGCACGAATGATTTTTGAGTTAGACACTCGATAATTGAAACGTTCAGTGCACCAGCGTAGTTCATTTTTCCGGTGGCTTTTGTCTTCATTTGTCAACGTACTTATGATCCTCTCTTGAGCATGGATGGGATTCACATTTAGATTTTCTTGAGACAACTCCCTTTGTGCCAGAGCTTCAACGACTTTTTCACTTTTCTTGTTTAGCTTCCTAGTCTCTTCATCTCTTAAGGCATCCTCCCTGAGTATTCGTCTAGCCAATTCAAGATCATTCTCTGTTTGCTTCATTTTTTTCATCCCTGATACGCTGAGCTTCAAGGGCTTGGGCTCTCTCTTCCTTTGATTAAAATTCGAATTCATCCACCACGCTGATTGGTATGGATTCTTCTAGTTCAACGGTGTTGGGTACCTTTATTCTTTTAGCTTCTAATTCCCTTAGGTAGTTTATTTGCCTTTCCTGTTCTTCTAGCTCGCTTATTGGTTGTTTATGTACACGCCGTCTTGGAATAAGGCCTTCTTCATCTTTAGAGTCAGATTCAGATATATACAGGATTTGATCCTCTGATGAAAGTTCCCTAAAAAATGTAGAGTCCTTTGGGGACTAGACTCACTGAGAATGGGGGATGGAGAAAGAGGTTCATCAGATCCAAAGTTTGGTGGAGGAAAAGATGGATAGGTTGGGGGTTCAGAGAATGGAGTATATGGAATAAGAGGAAGTGTTACCTCTGCGTTGGTCTCCCCCTCAGAGATTGTTGGGGTGGAGTCAAGATCTACCACTGTCTTGCCTTTCCTTGAGGGATCAGACGGTCTTTCAGAAGGAGGTGGTCCGTCCCCCGAAGGATCTTTGTAGATGATTTCAGGCATGAAGTTGCCTGGACGACTTTGATTCCAAAATTGATTGACATTGGGGGAATATTGTCGTCATCGTCATCATAATCTTTTCCCTGATGAGGAATATCCTCATCATCTTCTTCTTCCTCTTCATCATCATCATCAGCGACAGCGACGGTTTTTGGCAGATGGGGTTGCTGCTGGGGTTGTTGCTGACCATAAGGAGATATAGGAGTTCCAGGGGTTACTTCATTTACTCTTCCTATTATCTCGTCATCGAGCTCTTTGGTGCATCTCTCCCCCTTTATGCTATCAGCAAGTAAGACGTGCACCATGACAGTACGCACATTAGAGCCTATATCATTAAGACTCGTAGTGTGCGCTATCATTAAGACTCTAGTTGTGCACAGACTGGTTCTGGGCGACTTGATTCAGCGTGCTCCTGTATTCACCGTAAAGGAGGGACCCCTATCAGCGATGCTCTATAAGAGCAGCATCATTGCAGCTTGAGTCTTCTGAATAGACTCAATTGCCTTGCCATGAGCTTTGATGGCCTTCTCCAGCCTGTCGAGGGCCCTTCCGTTTGCCAAAGTGTTATCCTTTAGTGTCTGAGCGTCAGTGTAGGTGTTGTTCAATGTAGCCTTCATCCCAGGGACACCAACAACCGTCCTGAAGATATACTCAGAAGAGAGTTGAAAAGTGTCCACCCTGGCCCTTGTAAGGGCACTCTCTTGTACCAGGATGTCAATCGCTGGGAAAGAGGGGTTTGGAAGAAAAATATTAGGAATATCCACAGGGAAGGAAAGAAGCTTAGCAGAGAGCTTCTCCTGTTTGATATTCCTTAGCTGCTCCGGAGATTTCAGCGGCTACCCTTTGCTTCCACTGATAGAGGTGTCAGTGGTCTTGGTGGTGGTAGTGGTCGCTGACGTGGTGCGATGTGGCGGAATACCTGATGATAACATGGACAAAGAAGCCAGAAAGAGCTCTGGATTAGACGAAGAATGAAGTGAAGAATTGTTAGAAACCTTGAGATTATCGTGAGGATTACTCTCAGGGATACCACAGACAATAGTAGTGTCTAGAGGATCACTTGCCTGTCTCTTAGAATGTTTGTAAGAAACATTCTGAGGTCCTTTGTTAATGGCCTTCCATAATTCAGATTGTCGAAACAATACTGAAGTGTAGACAACGTGCATTTCAACCTCATCAGAGATAGGGACAACTATCTCTGAATCACGAGTTGATGTGAGGACCAAAGAAGAGATGGTGGAAGAAGAAGAGAGGGCTGTGAATGTATTACCTGTTTCAGCTTCAGCGTAGCTGGCTATTACATTCTCAGTGACCTGAGTTGCTAAGGATGGTGGTAGAGCTAATGAAGCGGCAACGGATGTAGAGACCGTTGTCGGGGCAGGGGCTGAGGATGGCGTTGGGGCTTTTGAGCGATGGTCTTCTTGTGACCTTCACTCGAATCCTTTCGTTTTAGAGGGGAGGAGGTGCCTTGGATACTCACTGATGGGTTTGTCAGTGAGATGGGCACAGGAACAACCTCGCTGATGAGCTTCAGCGTGTAGGAGGTGTAAGGAGCATCTCCTGGATGTTTAGCGACATCAAGCGACTTCTTGCCTACCATCGAGAAGCTTTGATTGGCAACAATTGGGTACTCATCTTTGAAGGCCACCTCCAGAATGGTAGCAAAAAACCTAGGATAGGGAATGAATCTCCCCCTCTTTGCAGCGCCCACCTTGTTGTACATGTCGCTGAAGATGTAGTCAGCATAATTCAGTGGATAGTTGGTGCAGAGAGCAAAGCCAATATCCTGATAGTGCTTGCTCGCTTGGTCTTGAGAGCCCATCTTAGAACCCAGGTATTGTATCACCTGGTGAAGATGTATTGACATCTTGCAGAAGATCTCTTCTTCTCCATCTTCGAGCCGATTTTCCCAAGCATAACCAATGGATTCCAGGAAGTCAGCGATTTGTTCCTTTGTGGGCTCAAGGGCCCATTTTTTATTCTTGCCTCTAGCAAGGAGGCGGAGAGCATTTCTCCGGAAGCCAGCAGTGAAAGCGAAGAAACCATGAGTGGGAATCTGAAACCCAATTGCAGGAAGTTTGTTCCCCTTGTCGGTGGTGAGAGTAGTGTAGTGTGTAGTGTACCATAAGGCTTGAAGATGAACAGTGTTGCCTATGGGGTTGTGAACAAATGCGTACATCAAAGGGCAAGTC
This sequence comes from Silybum marianum, assembly GCA_036898165.1. NCBI lineage: Eukaryota > Viridiplantae > Streptophyta > Magnoliopsida > Asterales > Asteraceae > Silybum > Silybum marianum. The sequence continues at coordinate 43,282,049 of CM072529.1, read as the reverse complement.
TTGATGAACGTAGCACCATCATTGTATTGTGGTTTCTCAGCGGGGATGTTCACTAGGGCTAGATAGTTGAATGACTTGAACGTTGCCTGTTCTAGAGAGAAGGTAATCTGGGCAGATTCATCAGCTTGAGTGTTCTTTCTTGAAGATGCCATTGATGTTTCAGAAATAGGAACACCAAATAGAAAGATCATGGTTTAATACTTAATGTATAAACCAGAATGAGTTCTTGGTATAAAGAATCCCAAATGTGAAGAATCAAAACAAGTATTATGATGAACAAAGGTCAAAATACTTGTTATTTGGTAGATAAACACATATTTAGAGTAGATTATTTTAAAAGTTTTAAAACAAGTGTGATTATAAATACCAAATCTGGTCTTCTGTTCTAAGAAGGAACTTAGAACAGGTTTTTGAAGAAAAACAAGATTTTAGGGTTTTAGCAAGAAAAAATAGATTAACATATACGATCTTTATAACTAGAAGTTATATAAGATACCATAGAGAAGAACTTAGAGAAGAAAAGATTAGATCAAACCTCAGGAGTGAAAAGCGAAGAAAAATTTACATGTTCGTGTTCTTGAGGAAAACTTGAAGATTCAAAGAGATTCTTGCCTTTTTGAATATTATGAGCGCGTAAAGAAAATGAATGAGGGAGAGTGTTGCTTAAATAGCAAGAGGAGAGAGAGAATGCTAAACGACGGTTTTAGATTTTTGAAAAGTAATGATTACCTAGCGCACGTTTCTAGAAAAGTGGTCAGAATGGAAACGTCATGGCCGTCGTGTGTCAGATAAAGGTCTGACGTGTCCTTTTCTTATTTGAAATTTTTGAAAATGATTTTATCATTTAAATAAATGTTAATCATTATCCTTAAATTCCTCATCAATAGACAATAAAGGATTAGGAGTTCATACATGAGCGAGATAAATCAAGTATTGCTGAATCAGAGTTCAGAGAATAAGTATCTGAAGGCTTCATTTGTATTTCACTGAATATTTGTTTGTCGCTGAATAGAATTTACTCAGCATTTAACATACCAAGTTCACTGATGAGTAGATTGAATCTAGTCTCATTAAGAGGCTTGGTGAAAAGATTAGTTAGCTGATATTCAATTGATACAAAATGAAGTTCAAATTCACCATTCATCACATGATCTCTGATAAAGTGATATTGAATCTCAATGTGCTTGGTTTTGGAATGAAGTACAGGATTATTTGCAATAGCAATAGCACTGGTGCTATCACAGTAGATGGGGATATTCGAAAGTTTGAGATCATAGTCTCTTAGTTGATTTCTCATCCAAAGGATTTGAGCACAACAGCTACCAGCGGCTACATACTCAGCTTTAGTGGTAGATGTGGATACAGAGTTCTGCTTTTTGCTTGTCCAACTTATCAACTTACCACCTAAAAGTTAACACCCACCAGTGGTGCTCTTCCTATCTATCTTGCAACCTGCAAAATCACTATCAGAGTAACCAATTAGATCGAACCTTGAGCCTTTGGGATACTAAAGACCCAGATTAGGAGTTCCCTTCAGATTCTGAAGATTCGCTTTACAGCGATTAGGTGAGATTCCTTTGGTTCAGCATGGTATCGAGCACAGAGACAGGTAGAATACATGATATCAGGTCTACTCGCCGTAAGATATAGCAGAGATCCGATCATCCCTCGATAGGAGTGATATTGACAGGTTTCCCATTTGGGTCCTTATTCAAAGTAAGAGGAGGTGCCATAGGGTCTTCATCGTTGAGCATTGATTCATATCAAAATTGTTCAACATGTCCTTAACATATTTACTTTGACAAATAAAAATTTCTTTGTCAGATTACTTAATCTACAAACCTAGAAAATATGTTAGTTCACCCATCATACTTATCTTGTATTCTTTCTTCGATCTTTTTGCAAAACGAGTGCATAATTTGAGCCTTGTGGAACCAAACATAATGTCATCAACATATATTTAAGCAAGAATAGTATGACCTTTATATTTTCTTAAATATAAAGTTTGATCAATTTTTCCACGAACAAATTTTTCTTTAAGAAGGTATTTTGAAAGAGTATCATACCAATCTCTGTGAGCTTGTTTTAACCCGTAAAGAGCTTTTAGGAGTTTGAAAACATAACCAGGATGGTTTGGGTCAGTGAAACCAAGAGGTTGTTCAACATAAACTTCCTCACTAAGTTTACCATTTTAGAAAGGCACTTTTTACATCCATTTGAAAAACTTTGAAGTCTTTATGGGTAGCATATGCTAAGAAAAGTCTTATGGCTTCTAATCAAGCAACAGGAGCGAATGTCTCATCATAGTCAATACCTTCTTCCTGTCTATATCCCTGAGCAACAAGTCTAGCCTTATTACGGATAACAGTGCCATTTTCATCTAGTTTATTTCGAAAAACCCATTTGGGTCCAATCACTGTTTTACCAGATGGACGAGGAACAAGATTCCAAACTTTGTTTCTACGAAACTCAGTTAGTTCTTCTTGCATGGCAGAGACCCAGCTAGGATCAGAGATAGCTTGATCTATCTTCTTAGGTTTAGAGAGAGAAATAAAATTAGCATAGAGGCAGATATTACTTGTACCTCTACGAGCCTTAATACCTGTATTTGGATCACCAATGATTTGGTTTATTGGGTGATTTGCAGTCCATCGCTAAGCTGGTGGTTGAGAAGATTGATCAACAGTAGATTCAGCGACTTGTTCTCTTTCAGGGATAACGTTGGTTGTTTCCGCAGCAGGCATTATTTAGTATCAACTCTGGAGATAACTCAGAGGTTTGATTAGCAGAAGATGAAGCTTGGTTGTTCACTGAAGAATTTCCGAATAAGGTATCAGGGGGAGAAATCTGATTGAGAGGGGTGATGTTGACCCCTGATGATGATGCATCGTTGCTTGAGGTAGGAAGATCAGGGATTTCATCATCATTATTTTCAGCATTAGGTTGATTGCTGAAATAAGTTTCAAGTTCCCCATATTGAGATTTCATCCATTCGTTCAATTCCTCATCTTCTTCAGGGATAGGACTAGAATTAGTTGGACGATATTCATCAAAATTGACGTGCATAGATTCTTCAACATGTTGTCTTCTTTTGTTGAAGATTCTGAAAAACTTAGATACAGAAGAGTATCCAAGAAATATTCCATCATCAGCTTTTGGATCAAATTTACCCAAATGATCTCTATCATTCATAATGTAGCATCTACATCCAAAGATGTGTAGGTATTTCAGAGTGGGTCTTCCTCCATTAAATAATTCATAGGAAGTTTTCTTGAATCGTTTTACTATCAGGGATCGATTCTGAGTAAAGCACGCCGTGTTGACTGCTTCAGCCCAGAATTGAGTAGGTAGATGCGATCCGCTGAGCATTGAGCGAGCTGCTTCAATGATTGTTCAATTTCTTCTTTCAGCGACTCCGTTTTGCTAAGGAGTTCTCACTGATGAGAAATTACCCTTTTCTTCAAAGAAGTTGATCAGGGTACTGTTTTTTAATTCAGTGCCATGATCACTTCTCATGGAGCGAGCAGTGAGATTGTTCAGGGCTTTCGTTCTTTTAATGAAAGAGATAATTATATCAGGTGTTTCACTCTTGGATCGAAAGAAGAATACCCAAGTATATCTGGAATATTCGTCAACTATCACAAGAGTGTATTTCTTCCCAGATAGAGATTGGACATTGACAGGTCCAAATAAATCCATATGGAGAAGCTGAAGAGGTAAAGTCACTGAGGAAACCTGTTTAGATCTGAAAGAGGCTTTTGTCAATTTTCCCTTCTCACACGCTGAACAAAGAGATTCTTTAGTAAAGGTATGGTTAGGGAGATCCCTGACAAGTTCTTTTTGAGATAATTCATTGATCATCTTAAAATTTAGATGAGAGAGTCTCTTGTGTCATAACCAGTTTGTATCAGAGGAGGCTCTGGAGATGAAGCACGTGTTCTTAGAGTGAGAACTATTCATGTTAATGACATACACATTTTCTACTCTTTTGTCTGTTAAGGAAAGTTTGTCATTAGAGTCATTGACAACACATCTGTTCTTTAGAAATAGAACTTTGAAATATTTGTCACACAGCTGATTAACGCTCAATCAGTTGTGCTTTAGTCCTTCAACATAAGCGACTCGACTGAATGAAGTTGCTTCCATTGGATAGAATTCCATAACCTTTCGTGTAGCCTTTGCCATTTCCACCGAAGGTCACTGAGGGACCAGCTTCTTCCTTGTAATCAGAGAGCAGAGATTTTCTGCCAGTCATGTGCCTTGAGCATCCGCTATCGAGATACCAGATACCTTTAGCACTCTGCATACAACAAAAAGATTAATTTTTTTATAGGTACCCATATTACTCTAGGTCCTGTTGTGTTAGTGGAAGGAGTGGCGAATGAGCTACTAGCTGAAAAATTTTCTTTAGTAGATATCTTCACCTTGGAAGCTTTACCAACCTTGGTGGATTTTACTCTCGCTGATTTATCATCTTGTGCTACTTTCTTTCCATAAGCTAACTTTTCAGTTTTGGTAGCATTAGGACAATTGATGGAAATGTGGGTAGTTTCACCACAGTGATAGCATTTCCTATATTTGTAAACGGGTTTGGAATTGAAAGAGTTCAGAGAGCAAGAAGAAGCATTTTCAGGAGCAGAACCAAGAATTCCTTTGTCTAATGTCCTTGGGGTTTAAGAATTTTTTCAGGGACAGGTGTGAGGTCAATCTTAATTCTGGGTGTTGGTCTCTGAATGAATCCAGGGATCTTCTTCCCGGTTTTAGGATGACTCACCGAAGGAATAGAGGAGTTCTTCTTCTGTTTCTGAAAGTTCTTGATTGTAGGAACATGGTCAAGAAACTTGTTCTTGATTATTTTCTTAGAATCACTAGATTTAGAGATAGGAAGCTTCTTGTTTAAATGAGGTTTCTGAGAAGAAGGATAAGGGATTGAAGAAACAAACGTTCCGAATTTTAACATGGAACAATCATTTTCTGATTCTTCTTTATCAGGGTTATACCCTAAACCACTTTTGACCTTCATGGGGATCTGGGCATAGATAATCTCGCTGACTTTATCAGAAGCCTTGCACCATCCTTCTATGGTAACTTTTTCATCCTTGAGATCAGCGATAGCCTTTTCCCTTTCAGTGATATCTTGTTGTCTCTCAATGCTTATTGTTTGATTTATAAAGACTTGGTCTTTTAGAGTTTCTTCAATCTTTGTAAGTTCTTTGATTTTTTAAATGACAATTTTTCAGTCGTTCTGATAGATCAATATTGATTTGTTCAGCTTTGATCTTTCCATTTAAAGCATTGTAAAAATCAACAGTCATAGCATCGAGAGCTGACAGATTATCATTTTCAGGTATAGAGGAGTTTGTAGAAATGTTTACCTGAGTTGAAGGAGACTCTGAGGATGATGTTTCAGAAACTTCTTCAGCTTCCTCGATTCTGGCCATTAGGCAGAGGAAGGCAAGATCTTCTTCAACGGAACCTGATTCATCAGAGGTTTTGGCCCAATCATCTTCTTGATCCCAATCAACTTCTTCAGCAATTAGACCTTTGCCTTTTTGCTGGTTCTTTTTCAGATCTCTATATTTATTCTTTAACTTAGAATATTTTTCCTTTTTATCAGAGTTCTAAGAGGTAGTGGGTGCGGCTACTTTATTATATCTACACTCACTTGCAAAGTGGCCCTTTCGCTGACAGTTATAGCATATAGCAGATGCTTTTTCAGCGGGCAGAGTTTTTGACTTATCAGAGTCAGCGATAGCTGGAGTTTTTCGAAAGTTGCTTTTCTAGTAAATCTTCTAAATATGTTAGTTAGAAGATCTAGAGAGTTATTGAACTCAGATATGTCAGCATCAGTGAGCTCTTCTTAATCAGTTTGATTTAATCAGTGATAGAGGTGATAGAGGTGATAGAGGAAGAAACTTGTTTTGAAGGATCTACCTCTGAAGTCACTAGTGCCAAAGAAGTACCTTTGGCACCCTTGATATCATTTATGAGGTTTTTCCTTAAAGCTTGAGATTTCTTTTCATTTAGGAGCATTCCATATAAATCACTAAGAGAGAGAGTTTCAAGATTCTTTGACAATTTTAGACATGTAGTGTACACTCCCCATTGTTCAGGTAGTGCCTCCATGAATTTTTTCAGTATTTCAGCATTAGAATATTCTCTGTTGACAGTTTTCATATCAATCAAGAGACAGTTAAACCTTTGGTGAATTTGAGAAATAGTTTCACCTTTTAAATGCATAAAACTTTCATATTGTCTTACCAAATTTATACATCTAGTGATTTGAACTTTAGCAGTTCCTTCATATTGAATACATAAAGTATCCCACATGGCTTTAGATGTTCTCATCTTCATTACAGAATGATAGACTTCATCTGATAAAGACATTGTTATTATGGATCTAGCTTTAGAATCTACAGCTACTTCATTTTTCTCCTCTTCAGTCCATCAATCTGGAGTTTTGACAATCCTCCTTTCAACGATGGCTGGAGTGGTTGTGGTGGCAGGAACACCAGCAGGGCTGTAGGAATGAATGGTCCATTCTCTATATAGTAGGGGATCTTAGGATCTGACCCTTCTAGGAATAGAGTCATTATTTCCTTCCATAATGGAAAGTTATCACGGCTAAACCTAGGAGGTTTAGCTAAAGATCCATTATCAATGCAGTTTGTATTAGTATTAGACATTTTAAAATAGCTTTGTAAACAAGTATTTTAAAGATAAGTAAGCAAGAAACACTGCTCTGATACCACTTGTTGGTCCCAAAGGAGTCCACAAGAGTTCAAGGATATAGAAACAGTTTGTAGAAGAGGGGGGGAGTTGAATACAAACACACAGATTTTTAGATTTTTAGTTTTTAAATTAGTTTATATTGAATAAACAAATTTACATTTACAAGAGGAATTAGAACAAGTAAATAAGCCTATTCTATTGTAACTTAAGAAATCACACAGTTTAATGCACAAGGAAGTGAGAAAGAAAAAAGGCAGAGGTTTGAGAAATAGAAAGTAGCATGCATGAAGATGAAGAAGGGATCTTCATTTATTTATACTCGTTTGCAATTAATGCAAGACAAAAGGTATATGCCACATGTCAAGCTCTCATTTGAAGCTTGTCCTTTATTCAAAAGCAACCATGCTTTTGGCCGCGTGTGAACAATACCATATCAGATTTGATGGGGACACAAGAGACAATCCGTACGTCCTTCTCTAACATAGTATAAGGTTTTGACTTTTGTGCATCGAGGATAAGATCAACATTGATCTTGCTTTATAGACTTCACTTGATCGTTGAACTTGAAACTTCAAGGATGAACTTTCAGAGTATGTTGAGGCCTAGCAAGATTTCAGACTTCTATTTAGACAATCCTTGCTATCACTAAACCGCTTCAGACCACTAGCTGATTATCTTTATCTTCATCTTGGTGTTCGACGTTCGCTGAATGTTCTTGTGGTGTGAATGTTGTTCTTCAGATCTTCAGAGATAAGATTAAGGTTCATGAGTTTCAGCGATCGCTGAGTGCAATGTGCTATTGCTGAATTTGAACTTAAACTTATAAATGAAATTTTCACTAAGTATTCAGAGGAATCATATTCAAATCACTGAGAGGAGTTATGATCAACAATAATAATGTCTTAGAATTCAGAGATTAGGCTCTTGGTGACACTTTCCGCATTCGGAAATAACGACTCTTTTGGGTTTAGTAACACCCGACCTTAATAATGTCTTAGTATAAGACTTGGTCTATCTTTTGCGGAGGTGTATTTAAAATTATTATTTGAGGAACTTCAAGTATTGATTTATAGGATGTGATTTATCTTTCCATTGATGTAATATTGAAAATTTTAAATTACTCGCTCTTTCCAAATTTGAGGGTGTTACAGTTGAAGGTGAAGTTCCTAATGTATCCGTGTTTGAAAAGGGTGTGGAAGTAGAAAATATATAAAGTTTAGTATTGAATAAACATTTATATTACATTATCATTTGCTTGTTCATTTTCTGAATTAAGTAAGATTTGCCTAAGGTGAACACTCTTAGATGTTGTATATGAAACAAATGAAAAGGTTGCATTACCATGCTTAGTTTCTATTTGTTTAAATCATAATGAAATTTGATTTGCACTGGGACAAGTTTCAAGAGCAAATGCACATTGTCAAAACTGAACAAAGGGTTATATTATCCTTTACTTTTTCTTTTTTTTCTGAATTAAGTATGATTTGCATAAGGTGAATAATGTTTGATGTTATACATGAAATAAACGAGATGGTTGTATTAGCCTGCTTATTTTCTATTCGTTTAAATAATTACTAAATATGATTTGAACAGGGGACAAGTTTAGAGAGCAACTGTTTATTGACCAAAACGAATCGACGGTTGAAAGTGTCGCTCCTAATGCATCTATGCTTGCAAAAAGGTATAACAATAGGAAATAGGTTTGTATAAAGTTTAATATTTAAGAAAAGGTTGTGTTATAGTATGCTTTGCTTGTTCATTTTCTGATTTAAGTATGATTTGCTTGTTCATTTTTTGATCTAAGGTTAACTGTTTGATGTTATATATGAAACAAATGAGATGGTTGTATTAGGGGTTGTTTGTTTAGCTATGAAAGATTTCATTTTGAGTTGATCTCTTAATCGGTAAGAGGCAAATAGTATTTGGAAAAAAATTGCATCCTTTTAATGGTGACAACAACCTCTTAACCATTTTATGTCCAAGGCATTACTATATTCTTCAGATCCTTGTTTCCACGCATCGATCTCCCACGCAGAGCTCTCCTTCGCTAGTTGATCTCGCCGAACCATCTCACCAATTGTCTGTCACGTGGTAATCTCCTTCGGTGCCTGTATCCCTCTCTTTTATTTCGTGTATTTGTGATTAAAGTTACAGGTTTTGTCGAAAAATTCGTGAACTTTTTGATTTGAAAAAGGGGTTTCATGTTTGGGTTTTAGATGATGGAGGTTTTTTTGTATTTCTAGGCTTGTTAAAGAAGATCATCAAAAGAAAGGTTTGTTGTACCTCACTTGTTCAATCTCCGACCACCATATTTTTCCATCTTCACCCAATTCTCTTATGTCTTTTCTTTCCCATTGATTATGGTTGGTATTTGATTCTACTTCAATATCTCCAATTTTTCTATCTCTCAATGGTTTTTCAAACAAACCCATGTTGTTTTCCTTCATTTCTAGGAAGAAACAAGAAAACTAAGGTTAGATTTCACACCTTTAATTCCAATATGCATATGTATATATAAAAACATGATATATCAATACTATCAAATTACCTGTGTTTCTAATCATGATTGTTGTTTATGCCAAAAATTGATTTTCAAAAACAAGTTAAGGTTTTTGTTGAGCTATAACAGCTAAGGATTGTGTCCTTCGATAAACACGCAATAAAGATAAAAATAAATAAGACGCAGAGAATTGGTGATGCGGAAAAACTCTTTGTCGAGGAAAAACAACCGTCGACGACTAGTAGAGTCGTTGACAAGGACGAAAATCCTTGGGTAATACCGGTCGTAAATACAATGGTCACAATATGAAGAAAATAAAAAATAAGTCGTAATTTTTCCTACGAGCTACGAATGTATCGTGTAGAATATTACTGTCACTGGTTGGAATTGTCCCTTTTCAATGATCTAAATGATGTTTATATACTCGTCATCTCCATGAATATGCCATTAATGTACAACAGTGCTTGTCTTTAATGCTCTTGATGGTCCACTTTCGGTTATATCAGTTATGCCTGTTACTATTAATGAGAGATATCTTGCATTAAAAAACAATAAAAATGGAAGTCTTATCATCTGTTTGTTTAAGTGACGATCGTTTGAAAAGGGAAACTCACGACCGTTGTTAGTTAGTTACAACAATCATTATGGGTGTCTTTAAATTGTCTTGCGTCGAGATTATCCGGTGATCATTGTTAATTGTATGGATCGTATGCCTTTTAGTGTCTTGAATGTGACAACCTTGAATCCTGAAATCATGAGTTGTTGGTTCTGAGCTATAAAATATAAATAGTCGCTAGTATCGTACGTCGATCGTAATTATAATATTTTTTTATCCAAACAGTTTACCCCCAAAAATTGAAAATAAAAAGGCGGCAATTTTGAACTTTAATTTTTTACTTGTGATAATGTGCCACGTATCTAGGACTAAACCGAACAGGTTTAGCTGTAACCAGATCAATTCCATTGAAGACGATAAGGTAGAGAGGTCATGTAGCACTCTAAAATTTATGATTTATAAAAATAAATAATTATTGAGGATTATAAATTTAAGGAGTAACGACATAAGGGATTACAGTGTCGATAGTCGGAAAATATGATTTTATTGCAATAAATAAAATCAAAATAAGGAAAAATGATATATTTTGAATTTAATTGATTTGAGAAGAGATTGCAAAAAGAAAAACTATAAGTGGCTAGTTTTGCCAAAAGTAGAAAACTAATTTGGAAATTATTTGGATTTGGGAAATGATTTCCCAAATCACGTTTTTCCTTTTCTAGAGCCGATTTGGCGACCCATATGTTGGAATTTACGGCTAAAATTTTGTGGAATCGTTCCCAAGGGTGTAAGGGAGTAAACCCAATTGGAATTCGTGATTTCATCAAGAATTGAGAGAGATATCGAGTTCGGAGCGGCACAGGGTCATTCGGAACGAAAATGGCGATTGGAGGTAAAATACTCAACCAAAATCGATGTATAATATAAAGATGGCTTAGTTTTTTCAATTACCTTTCTATTAGTATAAGTTTCGCGGGCTATAGTGACCTGTACGTCGAGCAGTTTTGCTTAGAAGCTGCTGTGGCGGCGGCTCGACGAGATTCGGGTACAAATACTCAAAATACGAGTTTAATAATGAACCGTAGGGGCTGTAAATTTATATATGAGTTGGGATGTTTGTTTGTTAAAAACTTTTATAAGACTTTTGGTGAAAGGAAGTCGAGAAACGACCCCAAACGGGGGTTGTTCATGACAGTCGCACCGAAGGTGCGAACGGGTCGAGCCGGCCATCAAGTTGGGCCGCAACTTTGTGTCGGGGACGGATTTTTGGGTCGGAATCGATCAAAAACGAGTCGTTTTGATTAAATCTATGTGTATCCTAAAGATATTTGAGTCTCGTTTAGTTACTTGGATTAATTGAAATAAATCAAGATATTTCGATTAAGTTTACTCAAGATTTTTGGACATCAATTATAAAGGGTTTTAATTAATTGGGTTATTGCATTTTGGGATTTATTATTTAGAGATTTAGTATTTATTAATTAGATTATATCTAATTAATATTTTAATCTCCAAGTTATTTATTTATTATTTAAGGGTGGAAGGATTATTAAATTATAATTAATAATTTAATAACTTGCTTAAGGAGTCGTGGTTGGATAATTGGGGGATTGGGTGTTTTAGAACGACACCTATATAGTTATTGGTTGAGTTTAATGCGCCGTGTTTTATTTTGGACGTGAAGTAGTCCATTGGACGACGGTTGTTTGGGGTTGACCCGTTGTTTGGGGTTGACCCATTGACCATGTCAACCTAGGGTTAACTATAGTTTGACCCATTTGACTTTAGGACTCACTTTGTGGGAAAATTCAATACACTAATTATGGAAATGTAATTATATTTTATAGGGTATTACTCAGGGACGAGATTTAGCTAAGCGGAGCTATTCAGGTGAGTCTTTTTCACGAGATTTCACTGGGATGTATACATATGTATGAAATGTATTTTACATATATGGTGTGGATGTTTATATGTTAATTGATGAGGTGATATTATTGCATGTTTACTTTAATTTGGTGATCTACATGCATGTGGTTAAATTATGGTGTAGCATGCTATTTATGTTATATGATGATACATTGCATGCAAATAGGAGTTGGTGTGTGGGTTAACATGCTTATAAAATGTATATGACCCGGGTATTGGATATCGGCTCGATGTGTCACACTTTGGGGAGGCATGACCCGAAATGGGCGGTAGTCCCTGGTGGACTTACACGCCCAGGGAATGTCTGTGACATGGCAGGTCCCTACCTAACGGAGAGGAGTTAAGAGATCTCATTGGGGGTGCATATAATTGGTGAAATTTCATATCATATTTATTTGATAATTATGTGTGATTGAATGTGTGTCGGATAGTCGCACGTAAACCGTGAACTCACTAAGCTATTTAGCTGACTATAGTATACATCTCAAGAACGGGAGGTTCAGGAATCGACAAGGGCAAAGGACACGCTTAAGGAGTTTAGTTTCTTTTACTTTATTTACCGTACACTTATATGTATTTCGGAGTTTGTCTTGATTTGAATTATAGTGACCCGGTATGGGACGCCTTATCTTTTGATATTTATTTTGATTTGATGTTTAGACTTTCGCTGTAAACGTTTTAGTTTATTAATTGAAGTATTTAATGAGGTGTTTTGATGACGTGACATTTCATTTATTTGGAAAAAAAATGGGGTGTTACAAGTTGGTATCAGAGCTTTAGTTTAAGAGAAATTAGGTTTTGATTACAACCTAAACTTAAACTGAGCGGTGTATTGGGAGTTGAGATCAAGACGATACTAGAGTATGTAAGTCGATTATGACTTAGTATTGTTTCATTTTGCACATAAAATTTGATGTTGCACTATTATGTGATATATGATCCATTATAGATGAGTTTGAGGAGGTGATGATCTAACCTTGTTTTAAGGTATGCACGTAAGTGCTAGGAGATCCTTAAGGATGAAGGTTATAAATTATGATAGCTTTACCTTGGTGTAGTGTCAGAGTCTTATGATTGTTGTTAGTATTGGAGAAAAAGTTATCGACAAGGACCTTGAGAGATCTTTTGGAATTATAGATCAATATATATATATATAAATATATTCGTATGTGAAGTCATTCACGGGTTCTTATCACTCATCATGCCAATAGAGGTTAATGGCACATTGTTGAGGGAGGCACATCTTCAATAGTACATTATGATGCATCTTTATAATATTGGGAGTTAGGTTAAGCATATAGCCAACCAATTAGTACTATATGGCTATTATGATGGATATATGGTGGTGAAGGTGTTTGGATATGTTTGGTTAGTTATTACATCATGGAAGTAAATGTATGTGATAAGAAAGTATCAGTGAAGTGTTGGTGGATTATATAATTTGTATAAATTGCAAAGGCTGTGAGGTATTACCCATTTAAGGTAAGCACCATAGTGTGTAGTCGAGTTGGTGTAAAGTTAACCGACGTTTGGTTATCATTTAAATATATTCCAATTGTTTTTGGTATGTAGAAATGAGGATTCCATTATGTGAGGTTCAAATTTGTTTAATTACAAATATATACTGGTGCATATCACAATTGTTTTATATGGTTTGTTGAGACATGGTGGTTGATTCTATGACGTTAGTTTGATTGAAGTCTCGAGTATGACGAGTTTTTGTAAGTTAAGACGTTAAGTGTAAGCCTTAGTTTAAGCGAATTAGGTTATGATGATAGCCTAAGATTAAACTATAAGAGTATTAAGGAACTTCAAATTGGGTGAGCTAGGTTGTTAATATCCTAGAAGTTAACAAAGTAAGGAGTAAAAGGTATTCAAGTTTGGTTTTAATGAGGAGATGGAACATGGGTTAAAAAAATTAGGATATGTGACAACCTAAGCTTAAATCATTGGATTAAGAATATAAATGTCATATAAGATTCTAATGGGTGGAATATGTTGTTGTAGAAGTCATGGTCGAGTTTTTGGTGATATGTTGTATTTTATTTTTTAGTATGGGATGGAATAGATGGTTCATGTAGGTATAGTCGGATGAGGGATTGTCCTATGGATTAGTGAATCTTTAAGGGTTGGAGATTAAAATAGTTGAGGTGGTGCTCAACATATGTGGTTATAGGGATAAGAAACATTGAGTTTTGGAAATGGAGAAACTGTAAGGTTGGTGGGAAACGTTTATAACTATAATGGTGCTCTTGGGAGAGATAGAAGTGATTTAGAAATGAGTAGGAGCCAAATGTCAGATAGGGTATTAAAAAGGATTATGGTCCTTAGAGACAAGATTTTTCGGAATGCTCAGTATGGTTTAATGTATGTGGAGAATTTATTTTATGGTGAGAAGAGACTTGCATGATAAAAATAGTCATATACTATATACGATGGGTATGGAGTTGGTGATTAGGTCACCCATCTAATTAATTATTATAAGAAGGGTATGTGTAATCACTCTTAGACCTTTGAACGTGAGACTATGGAACGTACGGGAGTTCCATAGAGACACAATTGGAGAGTACTATGATTGGGGAACATGGTACTAGAGATATTAGAGGGAGTGGTATCGGGAATGGCCACGAACTCGTTAAACTTGGTGTCAATCTCTAAATTGTATAAGGACTAATTGGATGCCAAATATTAGGTAAGGGAAATGGTGATGAGATCAGGATGGAGAAAATATAATGTTAGCAGTTGAATGAATGATTATTAATTGAAATGATTACCAGTACTTAAGGTAAGTTCTATACCTATAAACTTACCATGAAAACGTCATTTTAGTATGACTATTGTGGATCGATTAAGATAGCTCTAGGGAGCTAAGGGGACACACATTTGACAATGATGCCTAATGGAATAATAGATCACAGTTTCGGGTTATGACTAAGAGAAAGGTTGGTGAAATAGTATAAATGAAGTTTATTCTGTATGAATTAGTTGTGCAGCAACTGGTATAAGTTATGATTGGTCCTGTGGAGGGACCAGGGGAAAGAGATGTGTCATAACAGTATTGTTCTTTGGCTTGGGATGAAAAAGAAATAGAGTTAGAGTGTGGGATCGAAAGAAATACGGAAATATGAGAATCAGTTCACAAAGATGTCAAGATAAGACCAATGATAGGTGGTATAAAGTTAGAAATCAGATAATGTGTAGTCATGATTATTTGATCATCATCTGTACATGTTATAAAGGCGAGCCAAATAGGGAAAATAACTACGAGGCTATGAAAGGGAAGAAGAATATGAAGGGGGCGTTAGACAATTCAAGCAAAGGGCTTGAGACAATGTACCAAAGTTTTGAAGAAGTATCAGTAAGGAACATAAGTGACTATATTGGGAAATGTAGAATTGAAGGTTTAGCATGTGGGGTTGATGCCAATCAATAAATAAGGTTGTATATGATGAACCTATGGTGGGTGAGTATTATGGTGGCTAGAGATAGTGTAACGAAAGTATCACTAGACATGAGGGCACCTAAATTGATCTAGTTACAGGAACAAAAAAATATAAGTATATTGCCCGCGTTTATTGCCAAATTTGATGAAGAGATTGCAATAGCCTTTGATCAAGGAGTCTATTTGGATAAGTTAACATTATGAGGAATTTTGATATTGTTAGTTAATAGAGAGATGGTACGATGCATGTATGCATCAATAGATTGGTGTGTATAAGATCATTGGTAGGAACAAGAGTTTTGCTAAAGGTGACAATCAAGTCGATCGACACCAAACATGCGAAATGGATCATCAAAAACACATAGGATTGGTATGAGAGTTTTTGGCAATGAGAAACTCTGTGTTAGTTTATATGTTTGAAATGTATTTTCACGTATATGATTATGTGGTGATGTATGTTTTGCATAAGTTGTTTTAATTACATGTTCTCGCTTTTATGATCACATGTATATGGAGATTTATGAGTGTGCATGTTAATTTTTTTTGGATTATAAACATTTCTTGCATGCTAAGGTTTATGGTAGTTGTAAATGGTACAAAAGGTAGACAGTTAAAAGAATGAGAATCTAGAAAGCTACGTCACACTTAAGGGGAGGCACGACCCCGAAATGGGTTACTTGTTCTAGGGAGAGCAGGTGACGCCAGGGAATGCCTGTGACATAGAAGCATAACCTTGTAATGGGATACTGACTCTAGGGAGAGTCATATACACCTAGGGAATGCTTGTGACCTATCAGTTATTTCTTAGTAGGAGGTTTGAGTAGAGAGACAAATAATTTTGGATTGGTTAAAAAAAGGGAGGGGGCGTTTCAGATGCTGAGGGGGAGGATGAGCCTCACACAAAAGAGGACATTACTAGAAGAAACACAAGTATGGTATATAGTGATGCATGTAAGTTGGTAATGATATATTGATGCAATAGGCAGTGTCATTCTTTACGCATCAATCCAACTAAAAGAATATAAGAGGAGTGTCAAATCCACATACATAAAGGTAGAGATAGTGGCAATAAAATTCAAGGGTTGGAAGAAGGTCTATAGGTGTCGGTATGTTAAGAAACGTGATGGTAGGCTACATAAGGAGTTATAGGGAAGATGAAACGGGAGAAACCATCATTTATGTTTTAGAATGGCAATGGGTATTGTTGCTATCGTCAAAAGAAAGAAAATTGTCAAATGAGCAAACATTGATCAGAACATGAGGTTAGCTCACTTATGACTGATTAGTGGAAAGTGATTAAAGCGAAAGGTTGAAAATATATATATATATATATATATATATATATATATAGAACATGAGGTTAGCTCACTTATGACTGATTAGTGGAAAGTGATTAAAGCGAAAGGTTGAAAATCTATATATATATATATATATATGGTTGGATGGGATAGTAATGATGCATAGAGCGCCATCATTAAAGATCTCATATAGAGATCCGAGATTTACGTCAAGCGTCGAGGTGATTCTTCATGAGACATACAATAGGACGTATACGTATGTACAAAAATGTATTTTTGACATGTAAGGATTATTTGGTATGTATGCATGGCGATTTTAATTACATAGATGTTATGGTGTATTCTTTCATGTAGGTGATGTTTATGAGTAAAGTACATGCTATGTGTTTATTGGGTTTAAACAATAATTGCATATTTTTAGATAACACAGTCTTACGGCCAGTTAATAGGGATGGGTCTTGATAGTAACAGAGGGTGATATGATCCTGTAATGGGCGATCGGGAAAGGGTGAATCGTTCGACCCAAGGAATGTCAAGTGATGAAATGACCCGTACCCGTCAAAAGATCTCATGTATTTTCAGTTGTACATGTGTTGTTCAAGATGCATGTTATAGTTAAAATACCATCTTTGAATAAGGGATGGGGACAAGGTTGAACTATAAACATATCATCCTTGAACATGGGGTTAAGTAAAGGAGAGAGTATAAGATTGGCAGATTGGTGGGAAGGTTAGATGGTTAGACTTTTAGCAAGTCATAATCATAAAATTATTAGTAGAGTTGGCCAGCATCATCAGTTATCATTTTAAAAGTCCGGCATAGCTATTGAGGCATTTGTAGTAGGGCATACATGATGCTAGTATGTTTAACTATCAACATAAAGAGGTAGTTAATTGGAGATGGATAGATCTATAAACGTCAGTCAAGATCGCATGAGTACACAAGAGGTCGAATGTCGTACTTAATAAGAGCGAATAAGATCTAAATTGGTTGTCGACTGGGTCAGAATGGCCCTAAAATATCACCATGGAAAGGAGTGATATGCTTAAGTAAACGTAGAAGGTTAAGTCTTGGTTGTGTAGGATTATTTGAGAAATGTTCAAGGGTAATGGTGCGGCATATCATTGAAGATACCAAATAGTTATAGGGGGTTCAGAACACATTTCACGTGTCAAATTTGAGAAACTGCCTAGCTTAAGAATTGGCAACTTCGGAGTTGAAAGATGTAAAATTTTGGGTCGTGCCGAAGAAACGATTAGGGTCTTAAATGAGAAAGCAAAGAGGTTGTTGACAAAGACCATCCCATTGGTCTTAGTTATGTGGAAATCCCAAAGAGGGTCTGAAATGATATGGGAATCAGAGATGGAGATGGGAGCCAATTACCCTTAAACGGGATAAAATTTCGGGGACGAAATTCTTTTTAGTGGGGGAGAGTTGTAACACTCTAAAATTTATAATTTATAAAAATAAATGATTATTGAGGATTATAAATTTAAGGAGTAACGACATAAGGGATTATAGTGTCGATAGTCGGAAAATATGATTTTATTGCAATAAATAAAATCAAAATAAGTAAAGATGATATATTTTGAATTTAATTGATTTGAGAAGAGATTGCAAAAAGAAAAACTAAAGGGGCTAGTTTTGCCAAAAGTAGAAAACTAATTTGGAAATTATTTGGATTTGGGAAATGATTTCCCAAATCACATTTTTCCTTTTCTAGAGCCGATTTGGCGACCCATATGTTGGAATTTACGGCTGATATTTTGTGGAGTCGTTCCCAGAAAGACTTCGTTCAGATGGAGAAGATTCCGAAAAGGAAATCTCTACCCAATCTGAAGGGGAATATCGATTGGGAGCAATTGGATCAAACTCGGAACTGCCGTCCAAGGTGAAGTTTCTAAGATTTCTGCCTTTTGAACTCTCAATTAGAAAGACTTGTTGACCTTCACTTCACATCCTGATCCTTGTCTTAGCCCTCTCCTTCCATTCCCTATTCTCCATCTCGCCCCTTTCTCAATAATCCATCTTGCCTCCCAAGGGTGTAAGGGAGTAAACCCAATTAGAATTTCGTGATTTCATCAAGAATTTCGTGATTTCATCAAGAATTGGAGGTAAAATACTCAACCAAAATCGATGTATAATATATGGATGGCTTCGTTTTTCAATTACCTTTCTATTAGTATAAGTTTCGCGGGCTATAGTGACCTGTACGTCAACCAGTTTTGCTTAGAAGCTGCTGTGGCGGCGGCTCGACGAGATTCGGGTACAAATACTCAAAATACGAGTTTAATAATGAACAGTAGGGGCTGTAAATTTATATATGAGTTGGGATGTTTTTTTGTTAAAAACTTTTGTATGACTTTTGGTGAAAGGAAGTCGAGAAACGACCCCAAACGGGGGCTGTTCATGACAGTCGCACCGAAGGTACGAACGGGTCGAGCCGGCCATCAAGTTGGGCCGCAACTATGTGTCGGGGATGGATTTTTGGGTCGGAATCAATCGAAAACGAGTCGTTTTGATTAAATCTATGTATATCCTAAAGATATTTGAGTCTCGTTTAGTTACTTGGATTAATTGAAATAAATCGAGATATTTCGATTAAGTTTACTCAAGATTTTTGGACATCAATTATAAAGGGTTTTAATTAATTGGGTTATTGCATTTTGGGATTTATTATTTAGAGATTTAGTATTTATTAATTAGATTATATCTAATTAATATTTTAATCTCCAAGTTATTTATTTATTATTTAAGGGTGGAAGGATTATTAAATTATAATTAATAATTTAATAACTTGTTTAAGGAGTCGTGGTTGGATAATTGGGGGATTGGGTGTTTTAGAACGACACCTATATAGTTATCGGTTGAGTTTAATGCGTCGTGATTTATTTTGGACGTGAAGTAGTCCATTGGACGACGGTTGTTTGGGGTTGACCCGTTGACCATGTCAACCCAGGGTTGACTATAGTTTGACCCATTTGACTTTAGGACTCACTTTGTGGGAAAAGTCAAGACACTAATTATGGAAATGTAATTATATTTTATAGGGTATTCTCAGGGACGAGGTTTAGCTAAGCGGAGCTATTCAGATGCGTCTTTTTCACGAGATTTCACTGGGATGTATACATATGTATGAAATGTATTTTACATATATGGTGTGGATGTTTATATGTTAATTGATGAGGTGATATTATTGCATGTTTACTTTAATTTGGTGATCTACATGCATGTGGTTAAATTATGGTGTAGCATGCTATTTATGTTATATGATGATACATTGCATGCAAATAGGAGTTGGGGTGTGGGTTAACATGCTTATAAAATGTATATGACCCGGGTATGAGATATCGGCTCGATGTGTGACACTTTGGGGAGGCACGACCCGAAATGGGCGGTAGTCCCTAGTGGACTTACACGCCCAGGGAATGTCTGTGACATGGCAGGTCCCTACCTAACGGATAGGAGTTAAGAGATCTCATTGGGGGTGCATATAATTGGTGAAATTGCATATCATATTTATTTGATAATTATGTGTGATTGAATGTGTGTCGGATAGTCGCACGTAAACCGTGAACTCACTGAGCTATTTAGCTGACTATAGTATACATCTCAGGATCGGGAGGTTCAGGAATCGACAAGGGCAAAGAACACGCTTAAAGAGTTTAGTTTCTTTTACTTTATTTACCGTACACTTATATGTATTTCGAAGTTTGTCTTGATTTGAATTATAGTGACCCGGTATGGGACGGGTTATCTTTTGATATTTATTTTGATTTGATGTTTAGACTTC
This sequence comes from Silybum marianum, assembly GCA_036898165.1. NCBI lineage: Eukaryota > Viridiplantae > Streptophyta > Magnoliopsida > Asterales > Asteraceae > Silybum > Silybum marianum. The sequence continues at coordinate 43,261,802 of CM072529.1, read as the reverse complement.
CGCTGTAAACGTTTTAGTTTATTAATTGGAGTATTTAATGAGGTGTTTTGATGGCATGACATTTCATTTATTTGAAAAAAATGGGGTGTTACAGGTCATTTCTACGTGGGGCGCGTGTTTCAGGTTCGAGATAGTTGGTTGAATCTGGTGGATAGCTGTGAAATGATATAAGGCACGTGTCAATCCAGGGAGAAACAAACGGTTTTTATGGAAACCGTATAAATGGAAGGGTTTTCCAATCCATTCCTTTTACGCCTAGGAACTTCCAAAAACAGAGAGCACCCGATATACTTGCCAAAACCTGCAAAAAAATATTTCCCAAATTCACGTTTGGGGTTTGGAGTATAAATCTAAGGTATGACTTCTAATATCTGCATGCGCCTTAAGACCCAAGCTCGAAAGCCTAGGAAACACTAGGAAGCTTTTCATTTTTTACTGCTGAAGCAAGTATTTTAGAGGATGGAGAGATGGTAGATCCCATTAGTGTGTTCTAGAAGGAAGACAAGTTAAATGCCTTTAAGGCATTAAACAAAATTCCTGATAATGTTTAGATATACCTGACCGACGACCTTTGGTCGTAGGACTGCCCTCGTGGGTATTTCTTTTTATACGAATACCCCTTTAAAAAGGGTTCGAATGGCCGTACTCTGGATTAGCTAGAGTATTTTTGGAGACCTTCGAGTTATAGTCGAGGTGAGTTATTCCTCAATTTTGGCGAATAGTGAGCACCATCGACCGTTTGACGATCGATTGGGAGTCGCCATTGACGAGCTCCTAGCGGCATATTCAATGAAAAGTGAGGCTAACCATTGATATAGCCTTTTAAGTTGATTCTAGTGGTCAATGATCTCAACTGGAAATCAAGATATGTCTTTGGCAAAGGATCATCTTTGGGAGATGATAGCCAATTACTGATTTTTGGGTGGAACACCCTAGGTAAGAGACATCGTACGTTTTTAAAACTTTAAAATATAATTGTCGTGAGTTTTATCTAACGATCTTGCTTATGTCGTTAGAGGCGATCGACTCCTTTTCTAGCCTCAAGGTGCGAGCGGCTATCAAGCGTCCCCATCTGGAGGGTAAAGACCCTATGAAGTCGGCAGAACAAGGGTTGAATCATTTCGTTGTCACATCGAACTCTTTTAATAGCCTTATTGAATTGAAACTTGACCATTTTGTAAATCCCGATCAAGCAATCACTTGCTTCGAATTTGTACCGTAAAAGAAAGACCTATACCGACCGACTATAATCGTCAACAATCGTAAGGAAATAGTTAGCACGAGTAAGCGAGGGAATTCGATACTTTTCCCATATATCACAATGCAAAAGTTCAAAACATTCATTAATTTAATCGAACTAAGTAGGAAATGGCAGTCTAGTAAATTTTTCCTTTGCACAAGAATCACAAACCATGTTGTTTGGTTTTAAAGAAGAAAAATCAAAATGCGACAATTTGCTATGTGAGGCATGTCCCAAGCGTTTGTGCCACACTTCACCCGTGGTTGCTAAAGCTCTTCTTTTATTTCCCTTGTCCTTCATCTTATATAAACCTTGTTGGCAACTACCTGTTCCAATCAATCTCCTCGAACTCAAGTCCTACATGACAAAAAAATCGGGGGCACACTTAAGACTCTTTGTTAGCTTGCTAACCGACAATAGGCTACACGTGAACTCTGGAACATATAAAACATCACGAATTTTAGCTTCATTTGGTAAGATGCAAGTTCCATTTCCCTTGACGGGAATGGAGTCGCCGTTGGGTATAGTTACGGGTAATGCCCATGATGTTTCAAGATTACTTTGAAAATGATCAAGGATGTGAATTATGTGCTCAGTGCAACCCGAGTCCACAACCCACTCGTCACCTTCATCGCATCTACCTGCCATGTTAGCCATCGGTTGAACATCGTCCGATTATTTAGAAGCTTTCGCTGCGAACAGATTAGTGAATTGTCTGTATTGTTCATTGCTTAGGCCGGTTATTGGGCTCTGTTTGTCTGTTTGTTGTGTGCCGAGTCTCGTTCCGTTTCGAAAAAAGCAGCCATTGTCTTACCCTTTTCTGGTTTTCCTTTGTCGGGTGTCAAGTACATTTTTTATATGCATTCATTTTAGTTTACTAGAAGGGCACTCGCGCAATGCAGCGAGATCTATCTTAATTTCAATGTTTTATTTTATCTTTTTATCTCTATTGATGTTATTCTTTAATTCCGTTTTTTAATTATAATCTAGCTTTAATAATGAAATAATATATTTTGGTTTAATAATATAATTTTTTTATAAGTATAATAATTAAACATTTTGTTAGAGTTGAATGATTATCCTTATTATATGTTACATTTTTTATATTCAAAATTAGATGTTTATCTATATAGTTAGTTGTATAGTTAGTTACACGAATTGAAGATTTAATAAGTTGTACCAATGCATGTATAACTTGTATTTTTGAATTTTAAGTAATTATGCTTTAATCAATTGTATCTATTGTATAATAATGTGTTTTTAAGAGTTTTTTGTCAAATGCTTTATAATATAGTATAGATAATTGCATTTTGCATTTAGTTTAATCGTTTGCACATAGTTTTTATTTAATTTTTGGTTAATTTCCGTTGGGGATATTACATTTATATTTTTGTGGTTTTATCGGGTTTTGATAGGTAATTGCGTTGAAATATAAACATGGGCGATGGTGGAGTTTTGGAGTATTTGATCAATCTTTAATATGACGGAAAAATTCAAGACTGACGGCACAAAGTTGGAGCATATTTGAAAGAAAAAAAATTCATCAAGTGTTTAAATGGAATAAATGAAACAAAGAGGGTTGTCTTTTGAAAAAAAAGCATCAAAGTTAGAGGGGCTGATTTGGAACTTCCAATTTATAAATATGAAAGTGTAGGTGATTTGGAACTTCCAATTTATAAATATGAAAGTGTAGGTTTTTTGGGGTTTCTCTCTTCTTCCTCCCACGGCAGCGCCGTGTTCTTTTTCTATTTGTTATTTTTTAGTTTTTTTTTTCATTTGTTATTTTAGTTTAGTTTTAGGTGTAGGTTTAGGTTTAGGTTTAGATTTTATTTTCTTCTCATTCCTTGATCCAATAAAGATGCGATGAAGATGTGATGATTTTGATGGAACAAAGATGTTTGACATCCGTTGTAACAATGTTTGACTCAAATATTGTGACAGATTTTCGTCCAATATTTGATATCCGTTGTAACATTTCATTTTCTTCATACTCCATTTTTATATTTCTATCTATTGTTAAATCTCTCCTTATTTCTCTTCCCTATGCCTTTTAATTTCTTGTAGTTCTTTAATTTATCTTTATTGCTTTCTTAGGTTAAAAACGATTCTTGGAGAGTGACACTCCTGGATCATTTTTATATTTTTCTTAGATTAATTTTATTGCTTTCATTAGTTATATGTTTTTGTTTCGTAGCGTAATGTAGTTTTCTTTTGATTTGGTTTGTTGTTTTGGATTAAAATATTGGGCTTGACCAATTGATTTTAAAACGAATTAGATTTTAATCGATTGAGTTTCAACCAACCAAAGTTGTTCAAATATTAATCGGTTTCTATTCTAATGTTTGCTTAATTCATTTAATTGGAAATATTGACGAAAGTTTGATTTTCAATTTAGACTGAATTGGTTAATGACTACGGTCCTAACATGAAAATAGTTAGGGACGTAGGATGGGAAAATATTTGTTTTATCTAAATGCTTCTTTTTCAATATTTGTATCCTAAGAAAGTAGGTACGGGTTTGTTTTAGAAAGACTTTTCCACCTCGATAGAGGGTTAAAGTATTTTAAATAACAAATGCTCATCATTATTAAAATTCAAGACTAACTTTACCCAATCATCGTTAGCTTTTATTTTTACGTCTTGTCATTATTTTTAGCATGTTTTAATAAAAACCAAAAGATTAATGAATTCCCGTAGCTAGGATATAGTCTAGAACGAATCCATGTTTAGTCCATCGCCTCCCTATGATCGACCCGTATGCAACACTTCCCGTAAGCTTGTGGTTACAAATTTAAAACACAACATCGGGCCACCATTCTGGGTACCCTATGCGTTTGAAGCAGCCATCGCGGTTGTGCCCGTCCTTCCCACAAAAGTCATAGTGTTCAATCTTCTCGTTTCCTCCCCTCTTGTTGCTTCTTGGGGCCATTTTGGTTTGTGACCAACTAGTGCCATCATGTTTTGTGTAGGCTTGAAAAGCGGCTGTCTCACCGGTTGTTCACTTCCCAGTTGAAACTGCCCGTTGTTGCTCGTCCTCGGATACCAGATGGTATGCCTCACCTAAGGTAGGAACAGGCTTCATTGCTAATATTTGAGTTCTGATTGTGGAGAATTCATTTTCGAGTCCAAGTAAGAACTCGTACAGTCTCTCCTTGTCTCTTAGTTCCGTGAGTTTCTTGTTGATCCCGCATGTGCATCCAGTGCAGGATCATCTTGGTACCGAGAAAGCTGAGCTTATCTCGTCCCAAAGCAACCTTAATTTGGTGTAGTATGCAGAAACGGAGGCCCCGTCTTGCTTGGTGGTAGTGAGAAGTTGTTTTAGTTCATACGCCCTAAGTGTGCTTTCTTTACCAAAGCGTTCACGAAGGTCGTTCCAGATGTCTTCGGCGGTGTTAGCATACTTGACACTGGATTTGGTTTCCTTTTCCATGGTTGTAGTCAGCCACCTCTTTAGCATGGCATCACATCGAAGCCACGCCATGTGATTGGTGTGTGTTTTCTCCGGTTTTTGGAGGATTCCGTCAACAAACCCTATTTTGTTTTTTTGCGAATAGGAAGTTCTCCATTTCTTGAACCCAGTCAAGATAGTTGTTGTCGTTTAATGTGTCGTTCACATGCATCTGTCTTGGTTAGTCTGAAGGATGAAGATAGTAAGGAGAAACATGGTCTGATGTTTCGTTGTTGATTTTGTTTGAATGGCCTCGTCGTTGCTGCTGTTTGCACCAGTCATGTTGGACGAAGGTGGTTAGTATAGGGTTTGGCTAGAACGGTTCTTAACCCGCTCTGATACCATAAACAATTTAAGAGGTAATTCTCTGTATATTTTTATATCTTAGAAACAAGAATACAAAAGGATATATATACAACAAAAGAAAAACCTGATCCTATAATCATGCCAACTAAAAAAGAAAACACTACAACAAAAGCTAATTAGGAGCAGCCACTAAGGAAGGAATCGATAATAATATGGAAGGGATCAATAATAAAAACACTCCAAAAGGATCCAAATCACTTCAGATGTATTTCCACCCGAGCGCTTACAGATGATAGTATTTCAGATATATTCCGTGGATCTGAGATCTCGATTTCAGATGGTAAGTTTCTGTATTCGATAGACACAGATCGAAGCTACGTTTGGATTTTGATTCCACATAAACAGACACAATCGAATTTAGGTTTCTTTATTAGGTTTTTGATTCCATATGTTTTTTTATTATGGATGGGTGTGGGTTTGCTGGAAAACGTGGTCGGAGATGGTGGGGTTTGCTGGGGAAGATGACATGAGGTGGTGGGGTTGTTGTCGGAGAAGAAGAACCGGGGGAGAAGAAGACCGAATCAAGTTCTTGACAGTGGGGAGGGGTTTTCATTGATGAAGAAGATGGTAGGGGAGGGAGAAATGATGGCGGTACAGGTGGTGGATGGGGTCGCCGGAGAAGATGATCAGCCGGGATGGTGGCCTCCGAAGAAAGGGGGAGGGTGGGGAGTCTGGCTTCTAAAGTGTTATATATATATATATATATATAGAGAGAGAGAGAGGGAAGTTCAAATACAAACTCATATTTACGTACAAACTATACAAACCGATTCAAATCAATACAAAAATAATTTTTTTTCATGATTTTTTTCCATTAAATGCTATGATTTAAGATATTATTACACATATGTTTGTTTCATAATGTAAAAGTTTCATACGTATTTGTTTTCATAAGTTGAAAGTTTCTCATATATTTTTTTATGAAAAAGTTTCATATGTTTTAGTTTCATAATGTAAAACTTTCACACTTAATTTTTTCACAAGATGAAACAAACATATGTGCAATAATATCTTAAACCATAACATTTGATGAAAAAAAATCTTGAAAAAAAATTATTTTGTTATTGTTTTGAATCAGTTTGTATAGTTTGTAGATAAATATGAGTTTGTATTTGATCATCCCTCTATATATATATATATATATATATATATAGGGGAGGGTTCAAATAAGAACATCCCTAATTTAAAGGAACAAATGGACTCATTTGAGACCACATATGATGTGGGTCTCACAATAAAAAATGAGCCCTTTTGTTCCTTTAAATTTTACAAAGTTCTTATTTGAACATCTTCATATATATATATATATAGGGGAGGGATCATATGAGAACACTACCAATTTAAAGGAACAAAGGAACTCATTTGGGACCATATATGATGTGGGTCCCACATAATATTAAATCATTTATGATTTAATATTAAATCATATTAAATCATAAATGATTTAATATTATGTGGGACCCACATCGTATGTGATCCACAATAGTCCATTTGTTCCTTTAAAAATGCAAAGTTCTCATTTGAACCTTCCTCTATATATATATATATATATATAGGTCAGGCTCAGGGGAAAACCTCAAAAAAAACTGAATAACATCCTAAGAGCCCTACATTTGTACGGTTTGCATAAATGCATACCGGTAATTTGTAACATGCATTCGTATATATGAACTTATGCATAACATGCACTCATGCATAGAAAAAAAAACGTTTGTATGCATTTGTGCATACCGTCTATGCACAAATGCATACTGTCAAAATGGAGGGATCTCAAGATGTTTTTCAATTTTTTTTGGTTTCCCTGAACATCCCTATATATACATATATCAATATAATAATAATATATTAATATCACAAGTTAGTCTCAGGAAACAAAAGTAAAACAAAATGACAACCATGATGACCAAAACTGTAATTATTTCAAAAAAAGGACGAAAGTTGAAGTAAATATACAACCATAGAGACCAAAAGTGTAATTTACTGTAATTTATAAAAGCATTTCTAAAATTGATATATTTTTTTTTTTATCCACTAAATATATTAAATAATAATATAAAAATATTAGATAAATTAATAACAATTTTAAATAATCATTAATTTGCATTTCAAATTGATTAACAATTTGAGATGAATATTTATTAATAATTAAAATTGATTAATATTAAAATTAAGTAATAAGTAATTAAATTAATAATAATTCTAAATAATCTATAGTTCACTCTATACATGCATTGTTTTAAAACAATCATCAACAAAATGTTGTATTATATTTCACTTGTTTTTCTTGAACCTTGATTAAGATATGAGACGACTAATAAATTATGAAAAACAGTTAAATTGACTTCTAAAGTTGTTATCTTCTCATGTACACGAAAGGAGTAGTCTAGGAAAGACTTTGTGTAAGGCAAGAAAAAGTGTAATTATATACGGTCTATATTTGACGATACATGAAATAAATACTTTACTAAAATTTTGTTACAGACTATTTTTAATTCATAAATAGCCTTGTACTCAACAACTATGTTATTATTGATTGTATTTAGATACATGACTAAAGAAATTTAACGCATCATTCCTATTTATTCGATTAGTATAACTAGTATTGAACTGACTAACCATCATTATTAATCAACAGTATCATAAAGAAACATATATCTTTTTCCCAACTAACTCATATTATATATAAGAATGTCAGTAAATCAAAAAATTTATCACAGTATAACAATATAAATACACAATGTTAGAAAAGGCACGTTAAATATGGCTCATAAAACATTTTCTATAACTCTTCAATGACCTTTGAATATTTGTTTTCCAGTATGTTATTATGATTACTCAAGTATATAAAGTGACGTTTTTTATTTCATCGCAACAAAATCCGTCACAAATAACCCATTTTTTTTGGTATTATCATACATAAAATAACAGAAAAAGAAATTTTACATGCTTATAATTTTTTGGAGAAAATATCTATAATGAACATTTGATTACGACTTAAAGAGATTTAAATGAGTGATTTTAAATAAACCACTTATACACCATGTTTAAACATCTCGTTACAAATTTACTCTCACACGCAATGTTTTAAAACTCGGGTTTTTAGTTGATTCGGTGTGGTGACCGGGTCTCGGGTTAACTGGTTCAACCGATTGGGTTAACCGGTTTCAATAATTCCCTTACTCCCTTGTATTTTTTTCAATTTTCTGCGTACATACATATATATAAAGTAATAATTTGATGTTAATAAGTTTCAACATTAAGAATACATGCACAAACAACAAGTTTTACATCAATCCAAATACATTAAAAACACACATAACACACATTGTTTTAAAAAAAAATTGAGTTTTAATATAAAAACGGGTTAACCGGATTTACCACCGGTTTAACCGGGTTTTGAGAAACCTGCCCGGGTTGAAACGGGCTGGTCATATACATTAACCCCTAACCCAGTCACTACCTCGGGTCTCGATCCAACCGGTTCGACTGACCGAGTTAACCCGAGTTTTAAAACATTGCTCACACGCGTTATTCTCAAATTTACTATTTTATATTTTCCGAAAATCTGATCCAACTCAAAAATGGTACAAATAACAACACGCATTTTAATGTTACTTAAAATCGATGGTTACCAAAGAGTTTGAGCCCTTCTGTGGCAAAATTCTTCCCAATTTAATTACAAATGGGGCCATGGTATTTAAGGTATTTACTTTTCATACCCAAAAGTAGATTAATTTTACAAAAGTAGACCAAATTTATTACATCCATTTCGTTCCAACCAACTCATTCTCTCCAGCTACTATCCCTCCTCTAATCCTATTTACTCCCATTCTTCAACTTCACCTCATAACACCCTCAATTTCATGAAAACATGGACCTCTTTGCTTCTTCGAGTAAACCGAAAAACACGGTTTCCGAGCCATTCGATTTCCTCAAGACCAAAAAAGCAGAAGAGTCTGCAAAACCGATACCTTTTTTGAGCTTTCTTTCTCTCGAACCATGCAAGCTCGAGGGGAATTCAAGTTCACACAATGGAGTTGAGGATGATGAAGATTCAACTGTCGCATTACATATCGGGCTACCTAGTGGAAACAATAAGAAAATTATCGTAGTTGATGATAATGATGATGATGATGATGATGATGATAATGATCGTCATATTGATGGTAAAACAGTTGGAGATATATCGGCTAATGCTGAGTACTGGATACCTAGTCGCGCTCAGATACTAGCAGGATTCACTCACTTCTCTTGCCAAATATGCAATAAAACGTTCAATCGTTATAATAATCTTCAGGTGACGTCCATTTTTCTATATGCCCATTTTTTTATTCTACATTTCGATTGTTTTTAAACTCTTTTGGCATGTATCAAGCGATGATATTGCATGAGTACAAAAGGTGCGCTTTGATTGTGTTACTTTGTTTATGTGCTTTAAACATGCATCTTAAGTGTTGATTAACACCTCAATTTCTACATCAAACAAAACAAACTCAGTATCAATTCACGACCAATCGAAAGACTTTTGTCTACGAACCTTTCCTTGGAAACCTGTAGCTAAAGGGTGATTCCTCACAAAACCGTCACAAAATTTGGTGGATAATTCAAATTAGTGACAAATTAGCCAGGGATTCTCTAGGATGATCCGTTGGTATTTTCTCGAAAAACATCAGATGTTACAGAACCACTGGTATTTTCTAGGTGATCCGTGGGTTATCCCCCACGGAAATTTCCCTAGCTAATTTTTGTGGATGAAAGTCATTTATTTTATAGTGATTTCTATATTGGAAATATAAATTAATACACGGATTCTGATAATTGTAGATGCACATGTGGGGTCATGGATCAGAATACAGAAAAGGAGCCGAGTCGCTCCGAGGAACACAACCGCGTGTAATGATTGGGGTTCCGTGCTATTGTTGTGAAGAAGAGTGCAAGAACAACATCAACCATCCGAGATCAAAGCCTCTAAAGGATTTCCGAACCCTACAAACACATTACAAAAGGAAACATGGGACCAAGCGTTTCTCATGTCGGAAATGCGGGAAGAGTTTTGCAGTGAAAGGCGATTGGCGAACACACGAGAAGAACTGCGGCAAACGGTGGTTGTGTGTATGTGGTTCCGATTTCAAGCATAAGAGATCGCTAAAAGACCATATTACGTCATTTGGTTCAGGCCATGGGCCGGCACCACCGTTGTTTCAACCCGTGGATCTTCGGTTCGATCAGGGAGGCAATTAGTTGATGATAAGGATATAATGGTGAATTATTTCTTGTGTACATGAAACGTTAAGTTACTAATTATGGTCTAATACGATGTGTCCATGGTGTAGTTTCTTTTGGTTTTAAATCATATAAAATTTATTATGGGTTTGATTCTATTGAATTGGGTTTGAGGTACTTACAGTTATAAGTTACAAGCCCACTTATATTGTCATAATTCTATAGCCCACTTGTATCTTTGATTTATATTTTTTAAATTAACTGATATCGGTTTGGTTTGATCAGTTTTAAGTTATTTAATTTTGGTATCTAGTAACTCGAATAATGGTTTTATTTCATTAAGTTTTTATTTTATTTTAATAAATATAGGTATAATTAATATTTTAAATATGGACTTAAAACTCTGATCCGAGGAAACGGGGAAAAAGTCCAGATACACTTGATAACTTTTTGGAAAAACCAGTTGAAAAGTACAAACTATATAAACTAGTTTACATAGAGGGAGGTTCAAAAAGAAACACTAAAAAAAAAGAAAACTGAATAACACACTGTAAGTCCTTCATCCGGACGGTATGCACTAATGCATACAAGCGAGTAAAGTTGTTTTCTTTTTGTTTCTATACACCAATCTTCTATAATTACATATGCATTAGTGCATATGTACAAATGCATATTACAAATTAACAGTATGCATTTGTGCATACAATTCAGATAGAGGGCTCCCTGGATGTTCTTTAATTTTATCTTTTTTGACGTTTTCCCTGAACATGATCCTATATATATATATAACTAAATAATAATATAATTTCTTAATATGTCTATCAAAAATCATACAAAAATAACTGAATAAGGATTTATAACCGAACAAAAAACAAGGTGACCCAAACATTATTTGGTTTTGGTTTTTTGGACAACTCTACCTTTTTCCGCGATATTCTGTTAGATTTTGAAATAAAACAAGAATATTAAAATTGAGAAGATTGTAAAAGTATGAATTATAAAATAATCGAACTGAAAGTATAACCTGCAAATCGATCAATAATGAAAATTGCATATACAACCTCTTTCGAACTAAGCAGACAAATGAAGAGAAATAAATACAAACACAATTAGGCTCTTTCTCGAGAAGAAGTTTCATGTTTAAGTCCACCTATCATACAAAACTCTCGTTTTTCCAAAAGTCAATTCAGTCTGAAGGTTAGTTTAACTGATAAATAAAAACTAGGCGTTAGGCTTTGTTATGTAGGTCGTCATTTAGAGTTTCTTCGGGATCATTGGGAGTTTTCTGATTGTAATCTTTTGGGGCCATGAGATTTGTTTGATGTGCATGCAAGGTTAGAAAAAATATAGATCACATATTAATAACAGAGACGGACCTACACTATGGTTAATTGGTTCTCGTGAAACCGCTAACTTTATGCCACATAGTGTAAACTTTTTAAGACGTTTTACGGTGCAACCATTTTTTCGTTGGGTGAAACCATATATCTCTTGGTTTTCTGTAAATATACAACAAACTTAATTTTATAGGACGTCTATAATGTAGAAGCGTCTTAAAAAATACTTTATAAGACTTAAGTTTATAGGGCCAAACCAAAAATGGTCATATCAAAAAGTGCCCTATAAACAAAATTGTCCTATAAAAATATGGGTTTAGAAGACACTTCAAAAAAGTATCATATAAAATAGCTAATAGAATGGTTGTCTTTAGAAAAAAAATAAGACACTTTATTTAAAAACGTTATAAAGAACTTATTAAAACATCTAAAACCGTCTTATAAACCTATTAAAATATTTTTAGATAGAACATCCTATAAACCTAAGTTCTATAAATTATTTCACTCTTAAATAAACAAATTTTCTTATAGTGAAGTAAGGGTTAATTGATATTTATTTGTGTTTAGGTTTAACTCGGTTATAATATTTGATACTAACTTTTTAGGGTTAATATGTTTATATTGAGGCTATCGTAATTGATTTCAACAAATATTTACCTTTTATCATGTTAATTTGTAATTTTGTTTATATTTATCTCAACATGTTAACTTGAGGCTAACTATTTGAGGTTAGCATGTGTATATTAAGTTGGTCTGACTTTTTACAATTTAGGGTTGATTGTGGGCTAACTCTTTTGGGGTAAATTTGTCTACATATTGGTTTAACTTTTGTTGGGGTAAATTTGTCTACATATTGGTTTAACTTTTGTTATTCCTTTTAATGTTAATTTGGGGCTAACTCTATAGAGTTGATTTTAATTTATTAATATCGTTATTGTTTGAAGCTGGAATTTACAAAGAAAAATATCATTTGTTGTAGAGTTGTCCATGGATTGTACGCCTGCTAGCCCCGGCCTGTCCAGTGCTTTAGAAAAATGGACTTGGGGGCTGTTTCTTTGCATCTGGATGATGTCATTCAGAGGCACATCTGAATCGTGTAGAGGTATTGGGCTATTTGGCAAAAAAGATTTAACCTCTGAAGGATGACGAATGCCTCTGTACAATAACTCAACAGGTTGGATGCAAAATGGTTCAGATGGGAACTCATTCCAAAATTACCCTCCAAAGCCTCCACGTTCCCCTCTCTCTTTCTCTCAGGAAGCTATCTGCTCTCTCTTTCAATGATGGAATTCATGGAACAAAATCATCATCATCCAAAACAGATAATAAAGAAATCACCATTCATTCATATCTGTTAAGGAGGGTACCATTGATACTGCTGATGACGATAACGACGGTGGAGATGGGTGGGAGGGAGGGAGACGAAATGTGAAGGAAAGAGAGAGGGTTTCTCGATAACTGCAGCCGACTCCTCCTCTGATCTGGTTTCTCGATCTACTCCGGCGAGGGTTGTCACCGGTCGTCTGATCTGGTTTCTCGATCTACTCTACTCCAAACTCTTCCTCTTTCCAATTTCTTTAAAAATCGTGGATGTTATCATCATCATCATGTGACTAGTCTTTTGATTCATCCGGGTAATTTTTAATTTTCGTTTTGAACTTGGTCTGACTTGACTTTGAATTTCGATTACTTTGATGATTTGTATTGCTTGAGATAAATTGATGGTTGTTTGAGTTTTGATTTAAGTGCATTGATGGTAATTTCGTGATTTAAGCAATGTTTTCTTGAGTTTTTGTAGTTTCTTTTTCAGACAGTCAAATATGAAGGAAATCATTGTGATCATCGTCTCTATAGTCTTTTCTTGACGTGCTCAATTTGGATTAATAAATCAAATTGAGGGTTAAAATGGTCATTTGTTCTTATTCAGATTGTCCATTCAGAGCAACTACCAAACAATCATTTTTCATTCTACACTACATCATACAGAACCTCTATACCATCCAGACCTATACCATACAGCAACTACTAAACGGCCCCTTAGTCAACCATTTTAAAGACTATGGATGGGTTTGTACAAGCCTGTTCAAATTAATGGATGGGTTTGGACTTTGGACAATGAATTTTTTTTTTTGGATAGGCTTGCTCGGCCAGTTATTTAATTATAATCAATTAATTTTTTTTTACATGAATATTTTATTTAAAAAAAGGTTTAGAAGATGTTTTGGGTTGGATTTGGATTTCCTCTATTGATATTGAGTTCAACAACCTCTCAAATATATACTATATGTGATATGTCATAAGTACGTCTTGAATTTCGATCTTAAAATATTAGGTGGTTAAATATTTTGTTATTAAAGATTCCAAATTTCAAAGGGTGATACTTCTTAAAAAGGAAAAGTCCAACTCCACAATGAAAAATACTATTTTACATTGTGTACATGAATATATTTATGTTTTTTTAGTTGGAAAAAAGTTTTATGTACTTTGGATAATTTTATATAACTTACCATTCATATAAGTGTTTTTAAATATAACTTTTTAGACCTGTTGGTAAGCCCGGTCCATATATGACAGGTATAGGTAAGTCCTTAAGCCCATAAAAACAGACGTGGATTTAGTATATTAGGTCAGTTGGACAAAAAAATATGTTAGGCCTGTCTTGTGACCCGTCCAAGCACGTAATGATCAATCTAGACTGGCCGTGTAAAAGCCATAGCTAAAAAGTTACATCAACGACCAATTAGTTTTAAGTTTTAAGTTTTAATAGATAATATCCTGAAAAAAAATGAGTGTATCATATGTTAGTGACTTCGATATTTAGCTTATATCCAAACAATCTGAAATGACTAAAAACCAAGTCCCTATAACTTTTTATAGTTAATTCTTATTTTATAATTTGATTTGATTTTATATTATATAAGCTTCAAAAAGGCGTGAGACGTGACGTGGCAGCGAGGTCAAGCCTTAAGCCTTACGCGCTACGGCGAGGACGCAGCGTTTTTCAAGGCGTGACGTAATGCGGTAAATTTGTATGTCATTTATATAATTATATATAAAGATATATGTTTTCTATATATTATCTACTCAGATAATGATATTAAAAAATGTACATTTATATTAAAAAAAAGAATAATCATATAAATTATTATTATAAAAATAGTTTTCAGATTAAATATTTAAAATAGAAATTAGAAAGGTAATTTTACAGCTTCATTTTTTAATCGTTAGTCTTTAACGTTTATAAATTCGTGAAATGTAATAACCGGGTTATTATTAATGTGGAAGTTGGAGGGTAGTTTGGTTAGTTGTGTGAAGTTGAGGGGTTAAGTTGAATTTTATTCACTACCTTGTGACCAAATGAATTTGGTCCAATTAGAAATTGTTGCATGTTTCTTCACGTGGAAGATTTGTTTGCACTCCTTTCCATCACCTTTCTCCACCGCCTATCTTTTCTTTTAGATAGGCTTTATATATATAATAGTTTAGAAACCTTAATTCCATAAGTAATTGGTGAGTGGGTTTTGAGAATTTTTTGTCTCTGTGGTTTTGTGAAGCAGAAAGAAAGAGAAGAACGTTTAAGGTAAGGTTTATAATTTGATTATAAGCCATGATTCGTCAAGTGTTGAGTTTTTATCGGGGTTTTGACCGATAGATTATTATATGGTTCAGATTATATGTCCCATACGAGTTTGATACCCGCTCGAAGTTTACCTGTCTATTTGGGACCGAGGTGAGTTTTTATAAATGAGTTTTATAAACTGAAATGCATATGTTATTGAGAAAGGTTTTTATTTCGATAATATGCCTAATTGATATAATTGGATTATTATCGTTATATGAGTTGCTGGGAAAAATAACACATATGGATTTTATTTGAGAAGTTGTTACTAAATATTTTCCACGTAAAAATATGTGTTATTTGATGAGATGAGAAAGCTTTTACAAAGCTTTTGTAAAATACGTGTTTTTTCGTCACACGTGATTTATTTCATATAAATGAGATTATATGATGTTGATTGTTAGTATTTTGTGAAAACTAACAAGTGAAAGAGGTTGACCAAAACTGTTTTGGGTCACTGGAAATTATGGCGGTGTTTCCGCGATGAGTGGACGAAGAAAACGTATAAATGATTGTGGGAGGAATAATCGATATATAAATTAGCCATCTCGTATGGCGTGAATCGGACCATATGCTCGTGACGCAGGCAATGGTTTGGAAAGGATGAGTGAGGCTAACCTGTATTAGAAAAGTACTGATTAGGAGTACCCTGTTTATACGATGATGAATTTGGTGGTGTGTCCGTGATGAGTGGACGGAGAAAACGTATAAATGATTGTGGGTGGAATACTCTATATATTAGCCATCTCGTATGGCGTGAACCGAACCATATGCTCGTGAAGCAGGCAATGGTTTGGAAAGAACGAGAGAATGATCCTGGTAAGTGTAATACCGGTTGAGAGTATTATGAGGATGTGATGCCTCGAGACCTGGGTTATGTTTAAATGATTTTAAAATGATAAGAATTTATATCGGGTCAGTTTGACTCGAGAACCTGAGTTATCGGGTCCTTTAAATGCGAGAAAATGATTTATGAAATCTTTATAAAAAGCAAAGTAAAACTTGTCGAGTCCGTTTGACCCGAGAAGTTAGCTTGTCGATGTCCTTTGATTCGAGAAAGTGTTTTTGTCGGGTCTATAGATGCCGAGCAACGAGGTTGTCGGGCTGTGAGACCCGAGGAATAAGTTGTCGGGTCTATGAGATCCGAGGAATAAAGTTGTCGGCTCTATAGGTGCCGAGGAACGAGGTCGTCGGGCTGTGAGACCCGAGGAACAAGTTATCGGGCCTATGAGACCCGAGAAGAAGAGTTGTCGGCACCCACTTATGCGATAACTGGGTTGTCGGACCAGATTTAAAAGATAACCTTTCTGACTCAATAAGTTTATTGTTTTATTAAATGTTGAATTATAAATAGAAGAAAATTACTTATTGATTTATGTCAGAAAGAGGTTTTATGAAACGTTGAGAAATATTTGGATTTGAGGAAAATATCATTTTAAATGATATGAGTTATGATTTGGCTTTTAAATCTATTTTGAAAGATTTTAGTCAAAGATGTGCTAACAGGGATTTACTCACTAGACCGTATGGTCTAACCCTCATTTTGTTTTCAAAAATATGCATTTCAGGATATCAGCTGACGCTTTTATTTGCGGGTTAAAGAGATGCTTTATGTCGAGCATGCTATGAAGTTAATATTTAATATTCATGATTTTTAGATCGTTCATGTGAAGATTAGTAGCGAAAATTTTTATTTGTCGCTGTTTGGCAGATTGTATAGAAGGAGACCCAATTTGTAGCCCAAATGTGGTGTCTTAATTGTATAATTTGCAGTATTTATTATATGAGAACACGGGTTGTTACAGTTGGTATCAGAGCCTTAGTTTAAGGGATTTAGGTATCTAGATTGATACCTAGACTTGAACTAGACTATTTATTGCATGATAAGATGTCCTTATCTAGAACCCGTGGGTTATAAAATATAATGGTTTGATAGAACGACATGTAAGGTAAATTCAAATTACATCAGGCCAATGTAATCATGAATTTACAGGTGCGTGTTAGTACTTGAAAACTTTATTATATTTGGGAATGTGATCAAAGTGTTTACTTTGTAAATTGTTTGGGGCGGGTTATTCTCGTAAGTCGGCGTGAACGGTTTCCGTCAGTTCGGGTAAAGCGAATTTGTTGCTCGAAATTAATACGGAAAGATATGACCATCGGAATGGGTAATTTTTCGGTGGATTTGAGATTTTTATTGAGGTATCTTCAGATTTCTGAAATCGAAACGACTGAAAATACAGAATTTTATGGGCAAAGTGAAAGAGCTGCCTGATATTTGTGGTATTGCCGACTTGAGTTATCGTTGCCTGCTACTGTTATTGTTTCTGGTAGCCAAGCTGATTCATCACTATCCATTATTATTATTCAGAAAATTCTTTCTGGTAATTTGGAGGTGATAAAAGAAATGTGATACGTTATAGAGATTAACGTAATATTGAACCAGTTAATGTTTGACTGAGAGGTAAATTATTTGGTGTATATATACACAAATAATATGAATGGTACCGATGAATTAATGGGATGTTTTCTTTCATGGGTTCGGATATTGATAAAGAGGTGTCGTGGGAATATTTACGACTGACCTTATATATATATCGGTTTTATTTGAATCTGATAGCGTATCGGCTGAAAGAGGAATTTGTGAACTATAAATGGGATATTTTTGTAGTTCAAATTTATTTTGGGATTTACGATAAAGGCCCAGTTTACAGAATTCATCGGGGTGGGTGTGATTGAAATTTGAAGTTCTGTTATATATGTGAAAAGTTGAAACTGATCAGTTCTTAAAGCAACGGGGCGAGTATATCAGATGACTACGGTAAAGATTGGAGAGACATCGAATGTGGTGACAGGTACACTTTGGTATATTCAGTATGAATTAAAGTGTTATTTGAGTCTGGTAAAGACGACTTATATGTTCTCTCGTTATTGGTTATTCGCATGTAAAGCCCGAATCCTTTGGGTTATGCTTTGATATTGAAAATGATTAGCGATAATCAGATTACGATTACTGAAATACATGATGACCGATGTATTGCTATATATGGGTGAGTAGCATCGATTCGAATTGCTCACTATTGCTTTGAAAGAACTTGATGTTAGTTTGGACGAATTGGTTGGTAAGAAATCAAGCCAGAATTGATTTCTGGAAACTTGATCAACTAATTGTAAAGAAGTGATTATGTACTCGGTATGAGAATTTCGGGTTTTGAGTAAATTCGTTTGGGTTGATTAACGTACGGACGACAGTTATGGTTCGAGTTGATCAAAGAAATGGGAAGCTCACGATGTTGTGAGAAGACTGGATTGAAAAGAGAGCCATGGACACAAGAAGAAGATGAACTTCTTGTTGGCATTTTTCTTAAATTGTCGATTCAAAGGTACGGTCTGGATTTTCGTTTTTGTACCGACTCTTTGTATCGATTAAGTTTATAACCGATTTTGAGATTTGATATCTTTTGACAAAGTTATTAAAAAGATTTCATTGCAAGTTTAAATTTTGATTTTATCGAACATGAAATCTTTGTTTGTATCCTTTCAAGTGTGTAAAACTTGAAAACTTTTTTGATTAAAGTCGAAATTTTGTTAAGAATTTATGGAGAAATTAGATCCTTTGGAATTAATTTCTAATAGTCAAATGTTTTGGCTAGAGGTTTGAAGTATTTTGGAAATTGAGTTACGATTTGTCATCGTTGAATTCCAAAAGAAAGTTTTATAAAGTGTATTTTTATATCTTGACGTTATACGTAACGTTGAAGTAAAATTTGATTGAGGATTTTACAAGTTTGATCGTCAAAGTTTTGAATGAAACTTGATTTCTAGAAAGAAATAAAGTGTAGTAACTTAATTGTTATTACAAAAGACGATCATGGAGTAATGTGTTTGAAAAGAGAAATTGGATTCCTCGATTCGGTGATTTAATCAAAAAGTATTAAAGGATGTTCACAAGTTAGTGTTTCATTCCTTTGAATACTAATTTGATATTTGGAAACGTTTGACAAAATTTTAGTGTCAAAAGGGGTGAGAAAATGATAGTCGATGTTTTGAATCGAAAAGAAAAGAGTAGAATATTTGAAGGATTGGTACCACAATTTGAGTGGTTACAAAATATCTTCAAAGAATTGAAGAGGCGCCTGACTACAGCTTTGATAGAAAGGAAATAGTGGTATGGCGTGATTTCGGGAATCCTTATTTTCTTGGAGCGGGCTTCTTTTATAATGCTCCGGGCTGTTGATTGGTGACCATGATAGATTTATCCATTTGGATTTGGATCTTTGCTAGAAAATGGTCAAGTTTCTTACAAGAGCCTCAGATGGGGAGGTTATGTGAGTGATTGTTATTCCCCGATTGTAGTTCTTATAACATGGGGATGTTGGCTGATTTTGATACTTGGTCGAGATATTATTGGTTTGGTTTATTCATGGCTGGAACATCTCCTCTTCTGGCTGTTGTACCGTTCGGTACATGTGAATTGTGTACAGTTTATGTCACAGATAGTTCAATAGCTCCACAACCGTTTTGGGTGTTGGTTTGAAAGTATGATGAGTCTGCTTATTCTGACAGAAGTAAAGTTGGTTCAGTATATGTTTATTTGAACCACCAGATTAAATGACTTATATTCTAAGCCATCGAGAAAGGTATAATACCTTGGATTTCTTTATATCTTGGGTCACTTATTGTGTACTTTATATTGTATGGTTTAGCAGCAAAGGTGTGGAGTAAGTTGGTGGTATATTACATCAGTTGCAGTGAAAACTGGATGGTAATATGGGGGCATATTTACATGAGCTTGAACTTCTTCAAAGTCGTGTTATTGATCTTCTTATTATTGACACAACTCGTGTCTTCATATACTTTGAAGTTCACTATTGATATCTTGGACACCGTATCAGTTACAGTTGTGCACTTATGCAGTTATGGGTTATAAGGTAATACTGATAGTATTATTGTGGTATTATGAATGACTACGAGAAGTCGTGGTATATTTATGCTCAATTACTGATGATTGAGAAAGATCAGATCAGTGAACATTTAAAGATGGTTCAGAATTGACAGAAAGGTTACAGTGATAATACTGTGAACCGATAGTGTTTCCGGTTGAGGACAATATAAGGTTGAAAATATTTCCATGGAAACAAGATTGTTTGTTGTGGGTAACCATTGAAATCTGTGTCATTGGTATATCAGAATCCTTGTGATCAGTGATCGGATGGGGTTGGTAGTCTACCGGTTAGACAGTTGAAAAATTGAGGGGCATCCTTAATGTTTTCTAAGTGGGATCTGAAATGAGATCGAAATACCCTGATTTGTTCGAGTGATTGAATTCCGGGACAGAATTCCTCGAAGGAGGAGATATTGTAATAACCGGGTTATTATTAATGTGGAAGTTGGAGGGTAGTTTGGTTATTTGTGTGAAGTTGAGGGGTTAAGTTGAATTTTATTCACTACCTTGTGACCAAATGAATTTGGTCCAATTAGAAATTGTTGCATGTTTCTTCATGTGGAAGATTTGTTTGCACTCCTTTCCATTACCTTTCTGCCACCGCCTATCTTTTCTTTTAGATAGGCTTTATATATATAATAGTTTAGAAACCTTAATTCCATAAGTAATTGGTGAGTGGGTTTTGAGAAGTTTTTGTCTCTGTGGTTTTGTGAAGCAGAAAGAAAGAGAAGAACGTTTAAGGTAAGGTTTATATTGATTATAAGCCATGATTCGTCAAGTGTTGAGTTTTTATCGGGGTTTTGACGATAGATTATTATATGGTTCAGATTATATGTCCCATACGAGTTTGATACCCGCTAGAAGTTTACCTGTCTATTTGGGACCGAGGTGAGTTTTTATAAATGAGTTTTATAAACTGAAATGCATATGTTATTGAGAAAGGTTTTTATTTCGATAATATGCCTAATTGATATAATTGGATTATTATCGTTATATGAGTTGTTGGGAAAAATAACACATATGGATTTTATTTGAGAAGTTGTTACTAAATATTTTCCACGTAAAAATATGTGTTATTTGATGAGATGAGAAAGCTTTTACAAAGCTTTTGTAAAATACGTGTTTTTCCGTCACACGTGATTTATTTCATATAAATGAGATTATATGATGTTGATTGTTAGTATTTTGTGAAAACTAACAAGTGAAAGAGGTTGACCAAAACTGTTTTGGGTCACTGGAAATTATGGCGGTGTTTCCGCGATGAGTGGACGGAGAAAACGTATAAATGATTGTGGGGGGAATAATCGATATATAAATTAGCCATCTCGTATGGCGTGAACCGGACCATATGCTCGTGACGCAGGCAATGGTTTGGAAAGGATGAGTGAGGCTAACCTGTATTAGAAAAGTACTGGATAGGAGTACCCTGTTTATACGATGATGAATTTGGTGGTGTATCCGTGATGAGTGGACGGAGAAAACGTATAAATGATTGTGGGTGGAATACTCTATATATTAGCCATCTCGTATGGCGTGAACCGAACCATATGCTCGTGAAGCAGGCAATGGTTTGGAAAGAACGAGAGAATGATCCTGGTAAGTGTAATACCGGTTGAGAGTATTATGAGGATGTGATGCCTCGAGACCTGGGTTATGTTTAAATGATTTTAAAATGATAAGAATTTATATCGGGTCAGTTTGACTCGAGAACCTGAGTTATCGGGTCCTTTAAATGCGAGAAAATGATTTATGAAATCTTTATAAAAAGAAAGTAAAACTTGTCGAGTCCATTTGACCCGAGAAGTTAGCTTGTCGATGTCCTTTGATTCGAGAAAGTGTTTTTGTCGGGTCTATAGATGCCGAGCAACGAGGTTGTCGGGCTGTGAGACCCGAGGAACAAGTTGTCGGGTCTATGAGACCCGAGGAATAAAGTTGTCGGCTCTATAGGTGCCGAGGAACGAGGTTGTCGGGCTGTGAGACCCGAGGAACAAGTTATCGGGCCTATGAGACCCGAGAAGAAGAGTTGTCGGCACCCACTTATGCGATAACTGGGTTGTCGGACCAGATTTAAAAGATAACCTTTCTGACTCAATAAGTTTATTGTTTTATTAAATGTTGAATTATAAATAGAAGAAAATTACTTATTGATTTATGTCAGAAAGAGGTTTTATGAAACGTTGAGAAATATTTGGATTTGAGGAAAATATCATTTTAAATGATATGAGTTATGATTTGGCTTTTAAATCTATTTTGAAAGACTTTAGTCAAAGATGTGCTAACAGGGATTTACTCACTAGACCGTATGGTCTAACCCTCATTTTGTTTTCAAAAATATGCATTTCAGGATATCAGCTGACGCTTTTATTTGCGGGTTAAAGAGATGCTTTATGTCGAGCATGCTATGAAGTTAATATTTAATCTTCATGATTTTTAGATCGTTCATGTGAAGATTAGTAGCGAAAATTTTTATTTGTCGCTGTTTGGCAGATTGTATAGAAGGAGACTCAATTTGTAGCCCAAATGTGGTGTCTTAATTGTATAATTTGCAGTATTTGTTATATGAGAACACGGGTGGTTACAGTTGGTATCAGAGCCTGAGTTTAAGGGATTTAGGTATCTAGATTGATACCTAGACTTGAACTAGACTATTTATTGCATGATAAGATGTCCTTATCTAGAACCCGTGGGTTATAAAATATAATGGTTTGATAGAACGACATGTAAGGTAAATTCAAATTACATCAGGCCAATGTAATCATGAATTTACAGGTGCGTGTTAGTACTTGAAAACTTTATTATATTTGGGAATGTGATCAAAGTGTTTACTTTGTAAATTGTTTGGAGCGGGTTATTCTCGTAAGTCGGCGTGAACGGTTTCCGTCAGTTCGGGTAAAGCGAATTTGTTGCTCGAAATTAATACGGAAAGATATGACCATCGGAATGGGTAATTTTTCGGTGGATTTGAGATTTTTATTGAGGTATCTTCAGATTTCTGAAATCGAAACGACTGAAAATGCAGAATTTTATGGGCAAAGTAAAAGAGCTGCCTGATATTTGTGGTATTGCCGACTTGAGTTATCGTTGCCTGCTACTGTTATTGTTTCTGGTAGCCAAGCTGATTCATCACTATCCATTATTATTATTCAGAAAATTCTTTCTGGTAATTTGGAGGTGATCAAAGAAATGGGAAGCTCACGATGTTGTGAGAAGACTGGATTGAAAAGAGAGGCATGGACACAAGAAGAAGATGAACTTCTTGTTGGCATTTTTCTTAAATTGTCGATTCAAAGGTACGGTCTGGATTTTCGTTTTTGTACCGACTCTTTGTATCGATTAAGTTTATAACCGATTTTGAGATTTGATATCTTTTGACATAGTTATTAAAAAGATTTCATTGCAAGTTTAAATTTTGATTTTATCGAACATGAAATCTTTGTTTGTATCATTTCAAGTGTGTAAAACTTGAAAACTTTTTTGATTAAAGTCGAAATTTTGTTAAGAATTTATGGAGAAATTAGATCCTTTGGAATTAATTTCTAATAATCAAATGTTTTGGCTAGAGGTTTGAAGTATTTTGGAAATTGAGTTACGATTTGTCATCGTTGAATTCCAAAAGAAAGTTTTATAAAGTGTATTTTTATATCTTGACGATATACGTAACGTTGAAGTAAAATTTGATTGAGGATTTTACAAGTTTGATCGTCAAAGTTTTGAATGAAACTTGATTTCTAGAAAGAAATAAAGTGTAGTAACTTAATTGTTATTACAAAAGACGATCATGGAGTAATGTGTTTGAAAAGAGAAATTGGATTCCTCGATTTGGTGATTTAATCAAAAAGTATTAAAGGATGTTCACAAGTTAGTGTTTCATTCCTTTGAATACTAATTTGATATTTGGAAACGTTTGACAAAATTTTAGTGTCAAAAGGGGTGAGAAAATGATAGTCGATGTTTTGAATCGAAAAGAAAAGAGTAGAATATTTGAAGGATTGGTACCACAATTTGAGTGGTTACAAAATATCTTCAAAGAATTGAAGAGGCGCCTGACTACAGCTTTGATAGAAAGGAAATAGTGGTATGGCGTGATTCGGGAATCCTTATTTTCTTGGAGCGGGCTTCTTTTATAATGCTCCGGGCTGTTGATTGGTGACCATGATAGATTTATCCATTTGGATTTGGATCTTTGCTAGAAAATGGTCAAGTTTCTTACAAGAGCCTCAGATGGGGAGGTTATGTGAGTGATTGTTATTCCCCGATTGTAGTTCTTATAACATGGGGATGTTGGCTGATTTTGATACTTGGTCGAGATATTATTGGTTTGGCTTATTCATGGCTGGAACATCTCCTCTTCTGGCTATTGTACCGTTCGGTACATGTGAATTGTGTACAGTTTATGTCACAGATAGTTCAATAGCTCCACAACCGTTTTGGGTGTTGGTTTGAAAGTATGATGAGTCTGCTTATTCTGACAGAAGTAAAGTTGGTTCAGTATATGTTTATTTGAACCACCAGATTAAATGACTTATATTCTAAGCCATCGAGAAAGGTATAATACCTTGGATTTCTTTATATCTTGGGTCACTTCTTGTGTACTTTATATTGTATGGTTTAGCAGCAAAGGTGTGGAGTAAGTTGGTGGTATATTACATCAGTTGCAGTGAAAACTGGATGGTAATATGGGGGCATATTTACACGAGCTTGAACTTCTTCAAAGTCGTGTTATTGATCTTCTTATTATTGACATAACTCGTGTCTTCATATACTTTGAAGTTCACTATTGATATCTTGGACACCGTATCAGTTACAGTTGTGCACTTATGCAGTTATGGGTTATAAGGTAATACTGATAGTATTATTGTGGTATTATGAATGACTACGAGAAGTCGTGGTATATTTATGCTCAATTACTGATGATTGAGAAAGATCAGATCAGTGAACATTTAAAGATGGTTCAGACTTGACAGAAAGGTTACAGTGATAATACTGTGAACCGATAGTGTTTCCGGTTGAGGACAATATAAGGTTGAAAATATTGCCATGGAAACAAGATTGTTTGTTGTGGGTAACCATTGAAATCTGTGTCAGTGGTATATCAGAATCCTTGTGATCAGTGATCGGATGGGGTTGGTAGTCTACCGGTTAGACAGTTGAAAAATTGAGGGGCATCCTTAATGTTTTCTAAGTGGGATCTGAAATGAGATCGAAATACCCTGATTTGTTCGAGTGATTGAATTCCGGGACAGAATTCCTCGAAGGAGGAGATATTGTAATAACCGGGTTATTATTAATGTGGAAGTTGGAGGGTAGTTTGGTTATTTGTGTGAAGTTGAGGGGTTAAGTTGAATTTTATTCACTACCTTGTGACCAAATGAATTTGGTCCAATTAGAAATTGTTGCATGTTTCTTCATGTGGAAGATTTGTTTGCACTCCTTTCCATTACCTTTCTGCCACCGCCTATCTTTTCTTTTAGATAGGCTTTATATATATAATAGTTTAGAAACCTTAATTCCATAAGTAATTGGTGAGTGGGTTTTGAGAAGTTTTTGTCTCTGTGGTTTTGTGAAGCAGAAAGAAAGAGAAGAACGTTTAAGGTAAGGTTTATATTGATTATAAGCCATGATTCGTCAAGTGTTGAGTTTTTATCGGGGTTTTGACGATAGATTATTATATGGTTCAGATTATATGTCCCATACGAGTTTGATACCCGCTAGAAGTTTACTCGTCTATTTGGGAACGAGGTGAGTTTTTATAAATGAGTTTTATAAACTGAAATGCATATGTTATTGAGAAAGGTTTTTATTTCGATAATATGCCTAATTGATATAATTGGATTATTATCGTTATATGAGTTGTTGGGAAAAATAACACATATGGATTTTATTTGAGAAGTTGTTACTAAATATTTTCCACGTAAAAATATGTGTTATTTGATGAGATGAGAAAGCTTTTACAAAGCTTTTGTAAAATACGTGTTTTTCCGTCACACGTGATTTATTTCATATAAATGAGATTATATGATGTTGATTGTTAGTATTTTGTGAAAACTAACAAGTGAAAGAGGTTGACCAAAACTGTTTTGGGTCACTGGAAATTATGGCGGTGTTTCCGCGATGAGTGGACGGAGAAAATGTATAAATGATTGTGGGGGGAATAATCGATATATAAATTAGCCATCTCGTATGGCGTGAACCGGACCATATGCTCGTGACGCAGGCAATGGTTTGGAAAGGATGAGTGAGGCTAACCTGTATTAGAAAAGTACTGGATAGGAGTACCCTGTTTATACGATGATGAATTTGGTGGTGTATCCGTGATGAGTGGACGGAGAAAACGTATAAATGATTGTGGGTGGAATACTCTATATATTAGCCATCTCGTATGGCGTGAACCGAACCATATGCTCGTGAAGCAGGCAATGGTTTGGAAAGAACGAGAGAATGATCCTGGTAAGTGTAATACCGGTTGAGAGTATTATGAGGATGTGATGCCTCGAGACCTGGGTTATGTTTAAATGATTTTAAAATGATAAGAATTTATATCGGGTCAGTTTGACTCGAGAACCTGAGTTATCGGGTCCTTTAAATGCGAGAAAATGATTTATGAAATCTTTATAAAAAGCAAAGTAAAACTTGTCGAGTCCGTTTGACCCGAGAAGTTAGCTTGTCGATGTCCTTTGATTCGAGAAAGTGTTTTTGTCGGGTCTATAGATGTCGAGCAACGAGGTTGTCGGGCTGTGAGACCCGAGGAACAAGTTGTCGGGTCTATGAGACCCAAGGAATAAAGTTGTCGGCTCTATAGGTGCCGAGGAACGAGGTTGTCGGGCTGTGAGACCCGAGGAACAAGTTATCGGGCCTATGAGACCCGAGAAGAAGAGTTGTCGGCACCCACTTATGCGATAACTGGGTTGTCGGACCAGATTTAAAAGATAACCTTTCTGACTCAATAAGTTTATTGTTTTATTAAATGTTGAATTATAAATAGTAGAAAATTACTTATTGATTTATGTCAGAAAGAGGTTTTATGAAACGTTGAGAAATATTTGGATTTGAGGAAAATATCATTTTAAATGATATGAGTTATGATTTGGCTTTTAAATCTATTTTGAAAGATTTTAGTCAAAGATGTGCTAAGAGGGATTTACTCACTAGACCGTATGGTCTAACCCTCATTTTGTTTTCAAAAATATGCATTTCAGGATATCAGCTGACGCTTTTATTTGCGGGTTAAAGAGATGCTTTATGTCGAGCATGCTATGAAGTTAATATTTAACCTTCATGATTTTTAGATCGTTCATGTGAAGATTAGTAGCGAAAATTTTTATTTGTCGCTGTTTGGCAGATTGTATAGAAGGAGACCCAATTTGTAGCCCAAATGTGGTGTCTTAATTGTATAATTTGCAGTATTTGTTATATGAGAACACGGGTTGTTACATGAAATTGCGAGTGATGTGATTAGATAAACCTATAAAAGTGTAAAATCTAAAGTTAAAAGTGTAAAAATACTAAAGATTAAAAAAAATAAAAAAAATATTTTTTAAAAAAATCATGTCTTTCAAAAAAACTCGCGCCGCGCGTGAGTCACGCCTTATGGAAACATTATGGGCTGTTTTGTAACACCGGAGACGCGTTTTATGCCATATCGCGCCATGACGCGCGCCATTGGACGCTTTTTTGAACACTGATATTATATTATGACAATTATTTATGATATCGCTAACAAAAGATCCTAAATTCATCTTTAATTAGTATTGATAATGGTGATGATTTGGAGACACACTATTCATTTAAAACTCCGTCAATGGCATGGAGCCCTTAGGGTGCGTTTGGTACGGTGAACAGGATGGACTGGACAGAACATGACAGACTTGTCCCATTTTTGGTGTGGTTAAATATGTAACAAAGTGGAACTAAGTAACACAAGGGTGGGACAAGCTTGTTCCCTACCACCCCCCTGAAACTAAATAAAACAAGAGCTGATGGACCAATTTACCCTTGACCAAATCCATACCGTTCGGTTTTCAGTTTTCGATTTTTTTGTCCATTTGGTTTTTATTCGATTCGTTTTTTGAAAAAAATACAAACATTTCATATATGTTTAAAATTAAAATTAGGTTTATATATATATGTAATAAAAAAATTAAAACATTTCATAGTATTATATATATATATCATAATTAAAAATAATTAATGTTTTCGGTTCGGTTTGGGTTTCAGTTTTTGAAGAAACCGAGGATTTTCAGTTCGATTTGGTTTCGGTTTTTGAAAAACCGAGGATTCTCGGTTCGGTTCGGTTTTTGAGATACCGAGAATTTTTGGTTCGGTTCGGTTTTTTCATTCGGTATGGGAACCAAAACCGGAACCGAACCATTTGGATTTTCGGTTTTCAGTTCATTTTTTCGGAGTTTTTTTTGTTTTGGTTTTCGTTTTTCCCCGGTTTTTTCGGTTTCGGCTCGGTTTTTGCTCACTTCTACTTTCTTGTGATTTTTTTTCAACTTGATTTAGTCCAACTTCTTTGCTTGATTTTAGTTTGGATTGATTATTTGGTTTTAAAAAAACACTAAACAACTTAGGGTTAAATTGGTCATTTAACATGTTATGTCCCGTCCAGTCCAGTCCTTTCATGTCTTACCAAACGCTGAACAGCTGTCCTGTCCCGTCCTGTTCTATTATGTTCAATTTTGTCCAGTCCAGTTCAGTCTCCATACCAAACGCACCCTTAAGATTTATAGTTCTTGAGTTAAAATGAGGATTATAAATACCTAAATTTTTTATTAAGTGCCCTTATTAGTGAATAGGATTAGGGATGTCAATTTTATACCATGACAAACCAACCAATCCATATACCAACCGTACCAATTTAATTGGTACCAATTCAGTTGGTACCAACCTAATTGGTTGGTAGTACCGTACCAACTATCTAAACTTGGTTGGTACGTGGTATTAAAAGTAATGTACCACGGTAATACCGTAGCGTACCGACTTATTTTTTTTAAATATTTATTAATTAAAATTTAGTATAATACAACATATTTTGATCATTTTAAATGTTCTTGTTATAGTTTTGGTAAATTATTATATGAATGGATAAATAAAACTTGATTGGATTCATGCAACTAATTTTAACAACCTTAGAAACTCGTTTATACCTCCATGATTCGTCGTCGGTTCTCAATGACCATTTGTATTAGATTATTAATGTGTGGTTCTAATACATGAAAACTATTTGAATGTTTGTATATGTAGTGATAAGTGGTACAATGCATATCAACATGTTATTTAGATAGTCGATGGTTTTAGTGCATCTAAATCTAGTTGGTAAAAATGTTAATGTAAATAAATTTGTAATTTCAACTTTTAGTTGGTACAAAACCGTACCAACATGTACCAACCGAAAAAAAGTTGGTACCAAGTATAATTGGTTGGTACATGGTATAGAATTGTGCGTACCAATTACGATTGGTTGGTACATGGTATTTAGAAAATAAACATGGTACCGTACCATGTTCACCCCTAAATAGGATATACTAAGGCATTGTTTGTTTTTTCTTTTTCAGCTCTTAATTACCTTTTATGTCTGAATCGGTCAGACATTCTTACATTCAAATTGTTTGTTTTTCTTCTATTTTCAGCTTTCAGATTTCAGATTTCAACACCTCTTAAAAAACAAACGCCATCTAAATGTGGCATGTTTCACAAGAGAAATGCTATATAAAATTGTAAATCATTGCTCCATGAATTAGGAGTAACAAGAAAGATTTTAGATTTCAGCAAAGTTTGGTTTACTGATATTCAATAACCTATCCTTTTTGGAACTCTCTAACAATAAATAATAAAAAAACCAAAATGATACTTGAATACATCGCTTAATTCTCTTCTTTTTTTACGCAAAACTCTAATAGTGAACGAACAAAGTATGTGCAATGGTCTTCCACAACCAAGAGCCATCATTATTCTATGAAAAAACCAAGCTATGATAGATGGGGATTATACAGGGCCGGCCCTGGCCATAGGCCCAAGGGGCGATGGCCCAGGGCAGCATATTTCAAGTGGGCAGCAATTTTTTTTAAGTTATCTATACTAGGTTCAGTTTGGGCCTAAATAAAATGGACTAGATCATTTATGTAGGAACTAGGGTGTTACCGTTAGTATAGCCCAAGCCCAACCCCATATGCAACTTGATGTCCAACAAAATTGGCAGACGGCAAACGCAAATCGCTCTGACGCTCTTCTCTCTCACTCTCAGTCTTCTTCTGTTCTTCACCAACGATTCCAAAATCCAACGAGGCAACCGGCAACGAAGTGACGAACTGTCGAATCGAAGTATCGAACTCCGTCGAAACTCGAAACCAGTCCACGACAGTGGACAGTCCACTCTCGGCAGTCGGCTCTCGCTCTCTCAGTCTCGGCTCTCGCTCTCGCAGTCTCGCTCTCTGCCTCTCTCGCTCAGTCGCTCTCTGCCTCTCTCAATCTCTGTCACTCAGGTATTTTAGGGTTTATTTTGTTTTTAAATTATTAGTTATTAGTTATTACTTACTTGGTTTTATCTTTTATGGTTTAATGGTCTATTAGGGATTTAGTCATTTAGGGTTTACAGTTTACTTTTTGTTTTTGACTTAAGTGTTTAGATTACGGTTTATTTTAGTTTATTTGATTTAGAATATTCTGATTTATTTTGTTTATTTTAGTTTATTTGACATAAGTGTTTTTGATTTAAGGTTTATTTGATTTATTTTGTTTATTTTGATTTTTATACTTTCTAATTAATTTTTTAACTTTTACCATTGCTAATATATTGCAGAAACAAAGCTTCTGAGTTTCGATTTATTTGACAATTTCGCGAAGTCAGGTGTTATCTTTCTATTCTCTATTACTCTATATCGTATTATTAGTTGTTTAAGAATTAAGTATGTTTCCTCGATCACAACCCTCGGGTGCTCAAAATAGAAAAAGAAAAAAACAACAAGAAGAAATTGCTCAAAAGATGCGTGGATCTCTAAATAAGTTTATCGTTAGACAACCAAATGTTTCAGATAATGTGTGTGATAAAAATGAAAATGTTTGTGATGCAAATGCTTGTGATGAAAATGAAAATACTTGTGATCAAAATGCAAATGCTAGTGATGAAAATGCTTGTGATCAAAATGCAAATGCTAGTGATGGAAATGTTTGTGATGTGAATGAAAATGCTTGCGATGAAAATGTTTGTGATGTGAATGAAAATGATTCTAATGATATTGGTTTGAATATATTTGATCCAAGAATTTGGGATATGTTAAATTCTAATATGAAAGATTTGCTTGTTGAAAAAGGAGGACCTATTAGGGAAAATAACATCAATTTCCCTAAAGATAATATAGGTAGACACTTTTCTGAAGAATTTTATGTTCGTAAGTTACGCAATGGTGATTGTCTTGATAGAAAGTGGTTAGTGTATTCAAAAGAGCTAGATAAAGTCTTTTGTTTTTGTTGCAAACTTTTTAAAGAGGGTCGGTCAAAAAGCCAATTAGCAAGTGTTGGATTAAGTGATTGGAAACATCTTGGTCAACGACTAATTGGTCATAAAAATAGTCCCGAGCATTTGATTAGTTTTAGAATTTGGTCCGAGTTGCGATTGAGATTGTGTAAGAATGAAACACTCGATAAAGATTTACAAGATTTAATAAAAAATGATACCGACCATTGGAAAGAAGTTTTGGTTAGAATAATTGCGGTTGTTAAATGTCTTGCAAAGAACAACATTGCTTTTCGTGGGAAAAAAGAAAAAATTTATGAAGGATCGAATGGTAATTTTTTAGGCTTAATTGAAATGATTGTTGAGTTTGATCCGGTTATAAAACAACATTTTGAATGCATCAAAGAAAAAAAAACTCATTATCATTATCTTAGCCACAAAATTCAAAATGAATTGATTGAAATGTTGGCATCCGATGTTAAGAGTGCAATTATTAAAAAGATCAAAGAGGCAAAATATTTTTCGGTTATTCTTGATTGTACTCCGGATGTAAGTCGTCAAGAACAAATGACTTTGATTATAAGATGTGTTGATGTGTCTACTTCTCCTATAAAAGTAGAAGAGTTCTTTTTAGAGTTTTTGGTGGTAGAAGATACATCCGGTTTAGGATTTTTTTAATGCGTTACAAGATGTTTTGATATCACTTGATTTAGATATTAATTATGTGCGGGGACAAGGGTATGACAATGGGGCTAATATGAAAGGGAAACATCAAGGTGTGCAAAAAAGATTACTTGATATAAATCCTAGAGCCTTCTATATGCCTTGTGGATGTCATAGTCTAAATTTAGTTTTATGTGATATGGCAAATTCTTGTCTCTTAGCAAGAAACTTTTTTGGTACTTGTCAAGCAATATACAAAGTTTTTTCTAGTTCTACAAAGAGATGGAATGTTTTATTAGAGCATATTGATAATTTGACTTTAAAATCTTTATCTACTACTCGATGGGAAAGTCACATTGAAAGTGTTAAAGCTATCAAAACACAAGTTGGCCCAATCATAGATGCTTTAACCGAATTGGCTCAAGCAAGTGATGATGTAAATATGACTAGGGATGCCATGTCTTTGATAAATGGTGAACTTTCAAGTTTTGAATTTCTTGTAAGTTTGGTTATTTGGCATGAAATTCTATATAGAATTAATTTAGTTAGTAAGAAATTACAATCTAAAGATATGCTTCTTGATATTGCCTTACAAAATCTCAAAGGATTAGTTGACTTTTTTATAAAATATAGAGAAAATGGGTTTGCACGTGCTATTAGTGAAGCTAAAGAAATGGCAAATGATATTGGAATTGAGCCCGAGTTTGTAGTAAAACGTTTTTCTAGAAAAAAGCAATTTGATGAAATTCCAAATACGGAGAGAGCACAACAATCCGCTCAAGAGACATTTAGAACCGATTACTTTCTTGTTTTAGTTGATATGGCTCTTTTGCAATTACGAACTAGATTTGAACAAGTGCAAGAATTTGAATCTATATTTGGCTTTTTGTTTGATGGAAGAAAGTTGGTTACTTTACATGATGATGAGTTAAAAAAAAGTTGTTTGAATCTTGAACATGTGTTAACAAATGGTGATGATTCTGATATTGATGGGGGATATTTGAATATGGAGTTGCAAATTTTGCAGGAAATGTTACCAGAAGAGGCATCGAAGAGTCGAAATCCTTGGACATCCATAGAAATAATGGAGTTTGCAACGAAGTTGGAGATGTTTCCACATGTCTTGATTGCTTACAGAATTTTGTTGACTGTACCAGTGACTGTAGCATCCACGGAAAGAAGTTTTTCGAAATTAAAGTTGTTGAAGTCATATCTACGGTCTACCATGGGTCAAGAAAGATTGAATGGGTTAGCAACTTTGAGCATTGAGAGTAAGTTTTTAGTTAATATTAACTATAATAAATTGATTGATACTTTCGCTTCAAAAAACGCAAGAAGGCATCGTTTTAGGTGATGTACTTTATTATTTGTTACACGGGGTTTTGGTTTATGTCCCCCCCGTTACAGTATTTTTGTTATATTTAATAAAATCGGTGAGGGGATGAGTAGTTCATTTTGGTTGTATATAAACATGTCAGGGACATTTTTTCGGCTTTTCGCCATGGGCATCCTAAATCTCAGGGCCGGCTCTGGGATTATACATTATATTAACATTAATCTATGATAGATGGGGATTATACATTATATTAACATTAATCTATGATAGATGAGAATTATGCATTATATTAACATCATTTGTATGTGAGTCATTAGGTCCCATTAAACACAAATTATAAGCCAAAGATCTTGATCTTTTCATTTCCATAAGCTGCTAATAAGTTAAGAGTGGCTTTACGTTTTTAACGGATGACATTCTTGTTTTTTAAAAATAAATGAAATGTGCCTTCTTAATTGTATTTTTTAGCAAGTTATATCTTTGTAGTTGTATTTTTTAACGAGTTGAGTCCTTGAATAAATTAATAAGTTGGATCCATGTTGGATTAGAGACTAGCTCGTAAAAAATGCAACTAAATGGATCTAACTTGTTAATATTTTAGAAATAAAAACATGATAGATTAAAACCACTAAACCACAAGAACGAAAAATGTGATTCACTCAATAAGTTTATAAACGAATAAAATTCTTTGAACCTATTAGATATAACACTATAATACCCATTTGAATAGGCAATATAATTTAAAGCATTTTGGTGAAAGTAATAATACATATAGAAGCTATGTGGATATGGTCGGCCCAAGGGGTGGACGGGTCGGGAGATAACAGAGGACATCAGAAGCCCCGAGGGGCATTAATTCACCTTTTGGGTCTGTCATATTGTAATTACTAAAAAATATTTAAGAAACGTTGCTATAGTAGGTCTTGAACCGGAGACCTCAACAATAGTATTCGCGCATGACACCATTGAGCTATTATTGTTTTTTGTACTTGTTTTCCTCCATATTACTTTTATTCTTTCCTGTTCTACCAAACATATGTTTGTCTAAAATAAAGTTAATTACATTCAACAATTGATATATTATATGAGTATTTGTTTTTTAAAAACATCGATAATATTTGAAATCTTATTATTCTTTTTTCAATGTATAAGTTTGTCAAACATGTTTATATTGGTAACACAAATAGTTGTCCTTTGTTGTTCCATCTCTCGAACTTCTACATGCATGTTCAAGTTTGTTTCTAAATTTAATAAATGATACAGAATTGCTATAAAACGACTCTTTTATACTTTGAGCATGTAGTACTACTCTACAAGCATTAGTGTAATTTTTTTAAGCATATATTATTTATATTGACAAATGCAACAAAAGAATTTATACTCCCTCCCCACCTTTACTGGGGTTTGAACCCATGACTTCCACGAAAGCCAAAAGTTCGAATACCACTTAACCAAATGACCTTTTGCTAACCAACATATAATGTTGTTTTAGCATGAACATGTGTTAGGTTTTACCAAATGTTAATATAATTTTTTTTAAATGGTTCTTTAATAATATGGTCGATACTTTACATTTATATAAGAAGTTTTAATAATTAAAAATAATTGAACAAAGCTTTTTATGATATTATAATACACATTATGTGTGAACTTGTTGTTCGCTAACATCATGTTCGACATTGTTACAAATCCAAAATACTTTAGTGTTTTTTTATAGAGGCATACTTTTGTGCTTTCGTCCAGGGCATCAAAAACTATAGGACTGGACCTATTGAACGACTGCACGATGTTCTCGAAGGACGCTTCTCTAGCCATTGATCGTCCTTTTGAAATCTAATTGTTATCGTTTCAATGGACCTTGACATATAGCAAGGGGTTTAAGTTTTCATGGTTTAAATGATGCAGGGGTCATGCATTCGATATGTAAGCTTTTCGTGGTGGGGCTTGTGGGGCATTGTATCATTCTGGTTGCTTTTGACCTTTGATCTTGGTTGGAGGTGTCTTTGGCCTGATCTCCTTTTTTCTCTTCTGGTTTCTCTTTGACTTGGTTTGGTTATAGTTTTTCGTCAGGTACTGGTTTATCGCGTTACATGCGGAATTTTGCAACAGATAACGCACGTTTTCATGCGTCTTTTACAACGATTACAAAAATCTAGTAAAAGATGCATGTTTGGTATCTTTAATTGTAATGAGTTTTTAAAAGAAAATTTGTGATATTTTGGGTGCTTCGGTAATAGTAATAAACCTTGATAAACACGTTTTAGCAATTAACGCATATCATTGTGATGATTTACTTGACATACTTGACACATCATTTTGGTGATTTTGTTGTTAGGCATTTCACCACATTATCGTCAAAAAGATGTTATCAACTTGAGTCATTGTGAGAAAATACCCTTACATCTACGTACTACAGGTTTTTTAAATTCTTTTATCCCTAAAACCTCTTTACTTATTTTGTGTGCCAAATTGCTTTGTTTTTTAAGTTGTTACGCTACCAAAAAACAATTACTTGCATCTTATGCAAATAAGTTACAAATAAATAGTTTTATACTTAATTAATAGACAAATTGATCAACTTAAACACTTAAGGGAATCGAAATGTCGAATATTACTCAAAAGTAATCTTCATATTACTTTTTCATATAGCTTTTCTAAGAAATTATATAATCGAAAACAAGAATCATTGTTTAAAAAAAGTGTAATAACAAAAATTAAATAATTGAAAATGAATAAACGAATACATAGAGATTTGTTACTACTTACTTTCTACACTAAACTAATTTCATTTTTATTTTTTATTTTTTATTTTTTATTTTTTATTTTTTATACTTTATACATCATCCATGAAGCTAGGAATTAGAGTAAAGTCTGACATAAAGAAGTAGAAGGGTCAAATAAAGCAGGAAGCAAATACTTTCTACCATTTGTACCATATGCATTATAACTTGCACCTGTACTCTCTTCAACCAACAACTCTCCTGGATACCCTGGATATGCACCTTTACCATATACACCTGGACATGCAGATCCAGCTTCTAACGGTGCACCTTCATCCCCTTGATAATACCCCTTTCCAAATGGGTTGGTAACCGTACCAGCCATAAGGCTAGCCAAGTTTATAACCATCCCATCTATACCCACATCGTTATTAGGTGCAACCAAGGGTGCCACCTGTGGTCCATACATTGGTTGATGGAATGGCCAAGCACATTGACCAGCACACTGAGTCACCGAGTTACCAACCCAGATGTATGCAAACTTCTTCTTATAATTACCATTAACATGTCCACTTCCATGGGTCCCACATCTGCTAGAGCAAAAACCATCAACTGCGACGTCGTTTGCCGTTAAGACGATGTTAACGGCGTTACTTGGCTCACCCTTTGCTGCCAACTGAACCAGGTGTTTCTCCGTTAAGGATTTTCCCAACGAGCAATCGACGTCGGATATTTGGTTACCGAGTCGGAGGGTAGGCTTTTTGGATTTGGATTTAGAGAAGTATTTATCGGTTTTCTTCCACCATGTGGATACAGATGGTTGGATCTGTGATTGTGATTTTGATTGCGAAATGGAGGTGATGAAATCGTTGATGATGGCTTTCTGAGATGGTTTGAAGTTACCGTACCAGATGAGATTGACGGAGATATCTCCGGTGAGGAGTGCGCCATTGTGGTATTGCAACAGTGTAGATGAGGAGGAGGAAGAAGAATCAGAATAAGTGAGTCTTCTAGCTGCAAAGGAGACTTGAAACACAGAGAATAGAAAAACAAATAGAAAACGAGTGGAAGCCATTGTTATAGATTTAGGAAGAAAATGGGTTTAAAGATGGAAGTGAGAGTTGTGTTGATGAAGATGGAGATTGGGGTATTTATAGTAGTCAAATTGTTTATTTATTGGATTTATTTTTAATAATAAAATGAAATAAAATAAAATAAAATAAAAAATGTAATGGGTTATGTATGGAATTGGAGGTGAAGAAGCTGTCCCATATAAACCTGATAGATGATACTTCCGCGTTGTAATGAATACAACGACAATAGTTGTTTTTAAAATAGAAGGGTATTCATTTAATCCAACGACATTGTTAAATTCAAAATTATTATAAGATTTTGAAAAAATATATTAGTATCAAATTAATTTTTTAAAAGGTTTTGTTTTTTTACGTAGTTTCTTAATTTTATTTCAAAAAAAATTATTATAATTTAATTTTAGTTTAATAACGAAATAATTTATTATTAATTTAATAATATAAATTTTTATAAATATAATAATTAAAGATTATGTTAGAACTCAACTTTTATTATAATTATATTTTAGATTTACGATATTTAAAATAATATGTTTATCATGCTTATTTGTAATTAATTACATGTTTTCAAACATCAACCGTAACCGGTTGTACTTATACACAACTTGTAATTTGGAACATTAAGTAAGAAACATTGATAAACAATACTTCTTACGTTAAAAATAGTTCTTAAATGATTTATAATATAATATTAATACATATGCAAGTAAATACATCATTATATATAAATTTACACAAAATTAAGTAAATATTTTGTTAATTATAATTTATAATTTTACACAATATAGGGTAATTAGAATTTCTCCAAAAAAAAAAGATTTTTAATTTGAAATGTTTTTTAATAAAAGAATTTTTTATAGAATAAATAAAATAAAATGTTGTAAATGAAGACAAAAGTAGTTTAATATATATATTTGTAGTAGATGTGTTTATCCATTGCAGAGTGGCGTGTTAAATGGGAGCGTGAAGCCGCTTCAATTTT
Organism: Silybum marianum; assembly: GCA_036898165.1. Classification (NCBI taxonomy): domain Eukaryota; kingdom Viridiplantae; phylum Streptophyta; class Magnoliopsida; order Asterales; family Asteraceae; genus Silybum; species Silybum marianum. The sequence goes on along the minus strand of CM072529.1, from coordinate 43,223,380 downwards.
TTTGGCTAAACAACAAACTCCAGCTGCACTCATGACTTTAAGTAGAGACTATTTAATGGACGAAAATGACCTCACTTGTTTAAGACTCTAAATGGAAGTGACAAGGGGTAAAAAAGGGAAAGACCAATCTTTGTGCAGCTGATATCGACTTTTAAAAAACGGGTCGGGTAATACCCGACTTTTAAAAACACACCCTCTATCTCGTGACTAGAATGGTAGGACAGCTGGATCAAGCTTACAGTTACATGTAACAAATACGCCACTATTATTTCGGGAAAAAACATTTAACTAGAAAAGGAAAAAAAAGCAATATTTATTAATTATATATGATTCCTTAAAAAAATACTAACATAAGTTTTATACATGATTTATTATTATTATCATGGAAACGAAAGGAAGTTCAAATGCAAACTTAAATTTAGATGTGAGCATGAGGAGAAATGTGAGCGTGACACGTGTCTAAATGTAGATTATTTATTCTGAATATGACATGTATCGTGCTCTCATTTATCCTTACATTCACAACTAAATTTAATTCTCATTTGAACCCGTCCTATAAAAATAAGTATCATAGGTTCTCAAATATTTTTAAGATACAATTTGATTTTAGGTATAATACTGTTAATAAACTATACATTGAATTTAAAGATTCATTTAACATACTTTATGATGTATAGTTTAATAAAAAATTTGATTATTAACAACATTTAAAATACTTTTTAATCAAAAAGATTATTAATCACAATTATTCTCATTAAATGGTATGATTTGCTTTTCAAAATAAATAAATCATTCTCATTAAATGGCACTGATAACCATTTATGCGAAAAGTTTTCAATTTGATGATATTTTCTTATAGTACGTAATTTTGAAAAAAAGGTAATTAGCTTTAAAATGATTAAATTAGTCGAATGATTAGATATTAGTATATCACTTAAAATTACTTTTTAAAAACATTATTAAGATGTGTTATTAGAAAAACCGTTCATTAATCTTAATAATAATTTTAATAACTATATTTAATATATATATATATATATATAGAGAAGACAAAGTTAAAAGGCAAACTCATTTTTGATTGTGACAATTAAGATAAAGAAGAGTACGGCACGTGCCATTGGCGTTCACAATCAATATGAGTAACTAAGGGTGCGTTTGGTTTGTGGGATTGTTTTTGAGGGATTTGCATTTCAGGAAGGATTTGGATTTGGAGGGATTTGGATTGGATTTGGATTTGGAGGGATTTGGATTGGATTGGATTTGAAAACCATAGGTGTGTTTAGTTTGTAGGATTTGGAATGGAATTGGATTTCTATTATTTATAAATAATTTATATAAAAATATAAAAAAATAAAAAAAAATATAAAAATAATTAAATTACATTTTTATTAATCAATTATTACAAAAAAAATATTTTTAACATTTTTAAAACATTATTTCATACAAATCCCACGAAATCCCATGAAATTCCAAGCATCCGCCAAGGATTTCAAAATCCAATGTTCATGGGATTTTAAATGAATCCATGGATTTTAAATCCTTACCATTACACAAACCAAACACCGGAATGGATTGCATTTTAAATCCAAATCCCTCCAAATCCATCCAAATCCCGCGAACCAAACGCGCCCTAAAAGTATTCAGTATAAATAATGAAGGTAGTTCATATGATACTACATTCGGCATGAATAATACAAAATTCAATATGAATACACACGATCATGATCTATTCATGGTAAATAACCTTGTGGACGCAGGGGACACATGTCGCGCTCTCCTTTGTCCCTTTAACAGACCTACTGAAGGGCACACGTTGACATGTGCTACCGTATTATTTTCTCCGTCGAAGGTTAAAATTTTTACATTTATGAAAGGTGTCACCATATGATATTCAGTAGTTCAACAAAGTGTAATCGTACTTTTTAATCAACCAAAAAAACTTTTGAAATCAACCAAAAAAAGGGGAAAAACTCTTGAAATCAGCCATAAAAACATAAAAAGACCCTCGAAATCGTAAAAAACGGTAAAAATCTTTCGAAATCAAGAAAAAAAACTTTAAAAATACATCGAAATGGTGGAATAGATTAAAAACACATCGGGAGATATTGAATGTTGGTAAAAACATGAAGACACGTCGATAAAAACCGTATTTTTTTTAATTATTTTTTGTTCATATTATATAGTGTCCCCGTATAAAAAAATGAATTCGTCCCTACTTTGTCCTTACATTTACAATCAAAATTTGATTATTTTTAAGCTCGTTCATATATAAATATATGTATATATATTATAAAAAAATTACCCATCTTTCTTCTCTAATTAATTAAAAAATTAGTTTCATCAAACTTATAGTTTTTAGAAATCATAAAAACAAACACGGAAATACTGTAAAACAGGCTGTTAAATTAAGTTTTGATATATTTTTTCTTGATAAGCGTGGACCAACTAATAAATAATAATAATAATAATAACAACAACAATGTTTAATTGTTATTTATGGATGAATATAATAAGAGTAAACACATGTGAACATGGAAGTATGGACCGTTGAGTGCTTATCCATTGAACTTGGCATCTCATCTTAAACTCCACTTTCACTTTTACTTTTACTGAACCCACAATCACGTAACTCTATGCTCTTTTACCTTTCTTTAAAGAAACTTTAGGACCACCTGATTATTAATTATTCACACATTTTACTTCTTTTATATCATTTACGCTATGTGAGGAGTGACGGATTTAAAAATGTAGATCATTAGTGTTCTTAGGGATATAAAAATCTAAATATATTATTTAGATCAAAATATTTTTCGATTAATTAAATAAGGTAAGTTTTAATTTCAATTTTATTTATCATATTGATTAACCAAATAGAAAGTTATATGATTATTTAATTTATATAATTTTTTTCTACATGAATTGTTTGAGCTGCATAAAATTCATGTTAGGTGAATTGATTTATCATTCAACTAAAAGAATTGGAAATTTGAGATATATTTAACAAATTTATCAACCAATATAATTATTATAGCATGATTACAAGAACTACCGGTAACAAAACAACCAATGAACAGAGGGAACAATTAGCACTATGAAGTGAGAGAGTTGGGAGTCTCGTCAAAACGAACAGGGCCACTGGGGAACCATCATAAATAAGTTGGGGGGGGGGGGGGGGGGGGGGCTAAGGACATAAGAGCAAATAAACTTATACCTAGATTACTTAAAATTTTAATCTTTGAGTGGGGGCCTTTCCCCCTTCGTGTTTCATCTAAAGTCATTCCTATTGAGTGAAAATGACAAAGATCAATAATCTTATTGGGAAAATATACAACAAAGACCAATAATCTTACTAGGTAAGTGTCTTCGTTTTCACTTATTGGTAGAACTGGAAAAGAAGACACTTGCCTAGTAAGGTTTACTGGGCAAACAAAAATCTTCAGTCGATTTTAGTGACCAAAAATGTTACTTGATAAAAATAATTGAAAGTGATGACTTTTAACAGTAAGCATTTATCCAATAAACGTTTGATAACAACCTATTAATAATAGAATGGGAATATTGGACTGAATAGTTTTTTTTTGAAGAGCAAACTTTTTATACTCCATGACAACCAAGAATTACACCAAGTTTATACCTACTAGATGCCAAGCTAAGACAACAACAAACAAAGAAAACATCCAGCAAAGATCAAAGGCTTGCCAACAGCGAACCTGGGTCAAAGCTGCTCTTAAACAAACAGAAAAAACCAGCCACAAACAAGCCAACACTATGTGTTACCAGCTCTGCTAGCCACACCTGAATCGATCTTCTACCGAACATACGGTGATCGAGATACAACAGGAAACAAAAAAGAATCAGGCAGAGGCCAAGTCCCTGTACCACCGATCTGCACGAAACAGTCATCTCACAGTGTCTCCGGATCTGTTAACCAATTTACCCAATCTTTTCGTACATGTTGATCGCGATTCGTAATCCATTCAAACACCTTTCGTTGAAACTCGAAGAATAAGTCTGGGATTCTTTCTCTCTCCCTATTAAAGACTATTTCGTTTCAATTCGACCAAACCAAATACATGAATGACCAAACCACCCCTGTCCATACTCTCGGTTTCTTTGATTCCCATCCTCATTCGTACCAACTGTAAGGAGTTCTTGTACCGTGTTGGCCTCCGATAAATTGACCTTCCACCACCTACCTATTAATTGCCAAAGTTTATTAACATCCGCACATCAAACCAAAGCATGGTCTACCAATTCAATTGGCGATCCACATCTAGGACAAAGAGTGGAGTGAATATCTATGCCTATCGAGTCCAATATTGCTCGACAAGGAATTTTCCCAAGCTTCACTCTCCATATGAATATACAAATTTTCTTAGGTTTTAACTTGTTCCATTTGGTCTTTATTACGTTATCCTTAAGAGAATTTGCCCGATTTCCAATCAAGTTCCCTAATCTTTTGAAATAAAATTCTTTGTTTAGATCTAGACGCCACTAATTGCGATCGGATCTATTTCTCGTTGGCCGCCACCCGTTAAGCATCCTCACCAGATCTTCTAGTTCTGCACTTTCCCTCCCTCTTGGTTCTCTTCTCCAGCTCCATCTCCATACCCATCTATCTCTTTGCCACTCCCCTTTTTTTACGATCGTTGTACCCATCCTAGTTTCTAATTGAAACAGCCTCGGAAAGTCCATTGTGAACACCCTGTCATCGAGCCACTTGTCTCCCCAAAATCTGGTCTCACTCCTGAAAAATGATGAGAACTACAATCCCATTCTGTCTATTTCCCTCCCCACCCTTACTATGTTGTTCCACGCCGAATTTCTTTTTATAACATGCGACTGTTCCCTCAATCCACCCTCCCTTCCATAAATGTTAGTGATCACCTTAACCCACATCGACTCCTTTTCATTCAGAAATCTCCACCATCACTTACCCAATAAAGCCAAATTAGCTAATTGTAAACTACCGATATTTAATCCCCCCTTTTCTAAGTTACACAACGTCTTAACCCACTTTACCCAAACTAACCCCCAAAAACCCGCTTGTCCTATTCCCCCTTCCCAAAAAAATTGACATCTCACACTCTCTAGCGCTTTTAACACTCCTTTTGGGGCTCGAAACAACGAGAAAACTGTAGCGATGTGTTTCCAAGGACCGATTTAACCAAAGTCCACCTCCCACTGAAAGAAATCATTTTCGCCTTCCATGATGCGAGCCTGTTTTTAACCTTCTCAATGACCGATTTCCAATGATCAATTCTTCTTAGTTCTCATCGAGGCTCCTACCGGTAATCCGAGATATATAAATGGAATTTCTCCGTGACCGCATCCCAATCCAATGGCCCACGCCTGAACTTCGTTATCGGGAACTCCTACCCCGTAAATTTTACTCTTGCCCACATTTATTTTCAGGCCCAATAATATGTGAAAGCATTTTAACACCTTTAATAGGTTCTTTAAGTTACTGATGCTCCATTTTCCGGAAAAAAAATTAAGTTATCCGCGTATTGAAGGTGCGACATGGTGAGGTCACTGCCCACTTTGATACCCTTCGAATAAGTCTTTTTTTTTCTTTTGCTTCCTTAACTAGAATATGTAGACTTTTTGCCACTACCAAGAATAAAAACGGAGCAAACGGGTCTCCTTGACGGAAACCTTTTTCCATCTTAAACTCCTTACGTTAATTCCCGTTAATCAACACCGAAATGGATGAGGATTTTAAGCATGCTTGGATCCAATTACACACTTCCCAAAACCCATCTTATTCAACACTTCCAATAAAAAAGACCATTCCACACCACGTAGGTTTTTTCAAAATCGACCTTGAATAGCAAGCCTTTCTGTTTTTCCTTCCGTACGAAGTCAACCACTTCATTTGCTATTAGAACTCCATCTAGTATTAGTCGATCTTTGAAAAATGCTCTTTGGACTTTGTTGATCAGCTTACCTATTACGCCCTTCATTTTTTTCGCCAAGATTTTTGCAATTATTTTGTAAAAAAACTCCAATTAAGTTGATTGGTCTAAACTCACCAAGGCCTATGGGGTTTCTGACTTTAGAAATCAACATCACGAATGAAGGATTACAGCCCCTTCTTATCTCCTCTCTCTCCCAAAAGCAATTCACGGCTTTCATAGTATCGTCCTTAATCGTACTCCAAAATCTCTTAACGAATCCGAAGGTAAATAAGTCTGGACCAGGTGATTTGTTACTCCCGCGATCCTTAATGGCCTTCCAAGTTTCTTCTTCCGAAATCAGTCTTTCCAAAATCATTGCATCCTCTCTTGATAGCGTTTTGAACTTATCCCCTTCTAATCTCGACCCATCACCCCTTTAGGAAGAGAATTTACTTATAAAAAATTCGTAAGCAGAGTCCTTAACTTTATCCGGCTCCTCCGTCGAAACTGCTTTTATGCTCAACTCACTAATAGCGTTCTTCCTTTCACTATACCTTATTGTCACGTGAAACAAAATTTGAATTTTCGTCACCGTCTACAATTCACCTTGTATTTATTTTTTATTTCGCCATTTCTGCTTTCTTCTTCTCTAGCTCTTACCATTTCTTTCTCGCTTCTAACCACCACACCCTTTCACTTTCTCCCAACATATTATCCTCTGCTTCCAATTCCCATCTTCTAGTTTCCTCCTTGTTTGCGATCAACTCTCTTTCTAACTCTCTGAATCTCTCTTTGCTCCATTTTTTCAATTCCATATTGACGTTCTTTAAATTATCTCTTAATATGTAGTATGCGCGTTTAGAACTCAACTTCTTTCACGCATTGATTACTGCACTTTCAATTCCCTATTCATCTAGCCAAAAATCAAAAAAGTTGAACGATTTTGGCCTATAATCTGGTCGGTTATCGCTAAGTTTGATCAGAACGTGATTCGACCATTTCCTATCCATCGCCGTCACCCCCAGACTTCCCCATATGGCACAAAATTCATTGGTCGCCAAAAGTCGGTCTAGTCTACTGAACTTCTGCCTGTCGTCACTGATTCTTGTGAAATTTTTTCCCCTCATTGGAATATCCAGCAACTTGCATCTCCGTATAAAATCGTTGAATTCCTCTGCTCCTTTAGTGTTTGTGTTTGAATTCAACCTTTCATGTTCGCCTCTCCTCGTTGAAGTCTCCAAAGAGACACCATTTGACTTCTTCTCTTGCTAGTAAGGTCTCTAGTTTTCTCCACAGCTTCAGTCTTTCTTTTAACTCTATTGGGCCATGAACATTGACGACACCGACCATACCTTCTACTCCATTCCAGTTGCCCACCACCGCTATGAAATCTTCCTCTTCCACCACGTATTCACGGTAGAAAGAATTTGTGTCCCACATTATTAACAGTCCACTTAATTTACCTGAGGCCTCTTTACGTACAAAATCGTCGTCATCCTCCCCCTACAGATTGCTCAAATTGTTGTCATTCCACTTTTTCAGTTTTGTTTCTTGAATTCCTAACAAACACAGCTTCTCCGATCTACTTATCTCTTTAATCCATTTTCTGTTTTCAGTATTTCCTAACCCTCTAATATTTGTGGAGATAACTTTCATCACACAAGAATAAATACGATACTTACTCGGACTCGGCGGTTAATTCCTGCCACGTTCATCTTCTCCCCCGCTATGGTTTTCTCAAAACCATGATATGCCAATCTGTTCTCCAAATTTTTTGAAATCATCCGCGGTTTCTTTACTACGTAATTCGTTCGAGATTGCTTCTTGGATTGAGGATGATGTTGATCTTTTGGTGTTGAAGTTCGATCTGTTTCTAACCTCTTTGTTATCATCTATGGGTTTACATTGCCTCTTTGATCCTCCCTTTCGTTGGTTCCTTCTCGCCATCTGCTTTAACATATGAAAACTAACTTTTCCTCTTCCCCATCCCAACTGGTCTACCTATCTTCCTTTCATATTGTCTCCGTTTCCATTCTGTGCTTTTGTTCTCGATCTTCTCTTTTCCTCCTTGCACTTCTTTTCTTACCACACTAGTTACTCCCTGTCCATGCTGAGTTTTAGAAATTGGGTCACGAACCAACTGAGAAAGGTTTGGGCTTCTCACTTTTGTTCCTGCAGCTGGCCCATTAGATACACACGGCCTAAACTTGTCTACGTTTTCCCTAGGCCACGTCTCCTCCTATAAAGACCCAAACCAAATTCTAGTAGCCATGCAATAATAATAACCAAATACCAAGAGCAAACCATAGTCTATTACATCTCATTGTTTAGCAGCAAAAAAATAAAGAGGTACACAACTGAGAATCTAACTAAAAGAGGTCTCTATGGCATCTGATCCTTCTGTAAGGTCGAATTATGTCTTTCCTTTACCCTTCGACGATCTCTCTACTAAGACCTTACCTGAAAATGATTTTAGTTTTGAAAAGAGAGGGTTAGACCAAAAGGCCTAGTGAATACCCATTAGTTAACACAATTATAGAAACCAATTTCCATAAACGAGATATCAAAGAATGAAAGCCAAAATACCAAGGAGTGGATCATGTACAATGTTCGTAGGAAAACCAATAATTATTGCACAATTGCACATGTAATAAGAAGTTAGAGTATTGCACAATTCCATATGCAATTACTAATAAATGGCCCCAAGTGGTGCCAATCCATTATGCGCGCAAAACAGATTCAAGGTGTACGGATTATAACTCCCAAGAGATTTGCATTATCTCAAGGTACACTACTCACTATTGTACATGTCCAAGTAAACAAGCATATAAAGTGGTTAACATGCTTCCAATTGTGAAATATATAATCATTCTAGTTTATAAAACCCATTGACAAAAGTATTATTTAAAATCAAGGGAACTCACCTGAATCACAAACCACCGCTCTAAAGGCTAAAACGACAGTTTGATCCAAACCGAACACCTGAGTTGGACATCAAGGAATTGGTATTAAACCACCTTAAACATCCTAAAAGTCAACCCTTATTAACCTTAAGATAAACCCCTAAACCAAACCTCGCTCCCAGCTCAGAACGAGAAACAGACCAAACCAAGCGGCTCACAACTCAATGAGTTACGCGGTTTATGTCGCGGCTTTAGGCCGCGGGCATTCCCGCGCAAGTCCCTGTGTGGACGCTGGTTTGCCCCTTTTTTTGCACAGTTTCGAAAATCACTCGAAAAACCCTTTTAAATGTCTAAAACTTGATTTCAAATACCTAAAATCACCCAAACTCAATCCCAAAACATGAGGGCTTGTCTAATAACATTCTAGATGCTAAAACCCAATCCAAAATAATTTAATCTATAAATTTCCAATAAGAAATTACTCAAAAGATGAATTTTCTAAAAGAAATCTTTGAACAACCCGATAAATCATCAAAAGCAATGGGCATATTAGATAGGTTCCATTGATTGAATCTATCTAACATATTCTCCCATTATGACCCCAACAACAATCGATTCTATAACTCCAATGGAGAAGACCCAACAATTGAAATCAAATAGAGAAATCCATTAATGGAGGCTTAAGCAAAAGAAGACGGGTTTTACCTTGAAGATGATGAATCCACAATAGAACTTCAATCTTTGCTCCAAAACTCTTGAATCCCTCTTGAATTCTTCTCCTCCTTCTCCGTCTCCGGTGAAGATTTTCCGGCTAGTTTTGGATCCGACTCCCTTACACTACTTCCTTCGATGTTTCTTGTCTCTTATCTCCCCCCTTCCTTTTTCTCGTTGGATTTAAGGTTATCGTTACCAAAGCAACTTTCTTCAACCCCCCCTCCCCCATTCGCCATCGTTGTCAATATCTTCCACCGACCATTCTGACGGAGTAGATGATTCATCTATCTCCTCGTCACTTTCAGCTTCCTCCCTCACTTCCTCTTCCATTATCTCCAATAGGCTGTTGTCCTCTTCCATGATCCTAATCCTAAAGTTAAGATGTTCGACTCTCATACTCCTAACTTCATTTATCATCGTTCTGATAGACGAGCTAATGAGAACTTTTCCCCAACTCAAGTTGTTGTTTTCTATCATATCACAATTTCTTATCTTCAGAACTTTACCCCACTTACTTGCAATCCACGAACACTTCTTCCTTCCGGGCTTGTAATGGAACTCCGGAAATCTTTAACCATATCAATCTGTCCGAAGAGCAAAATCCCTCTGTACAACTAAATAGTACATGACTAGTTATATGAAAGACCGTAAAAGGACCGGATAAATGTTAGGAGCACCAAATTTGTCTTTAAAATGTTGTTTTAACATATTTTTACTCTATATAATTATGAATAAGAAATCTTAAGTAATATTTCAACAATTTTATAAAGGATTTGATCATCAGATTTATAATTCATGTAACATAAATTAAACAAAATGTGTTTTATTTTAGTTTTTTAAAATAAGAATTATTGAATCATACTTCTCTAAAATATAGTTTTTAATTAAATTTTCAAAATATAAATGAACAAGAAATTAATTTTATTAAAACTTTATGTAGACCATATCAATTTACTTTATGTCCTATTGCTATAAGAAGGTTGACGTGATAACTTAATTTTTGAGTAAAGTTAGGTTGTTTAATCACATTTAAACAATTGTTTGTTTCTTTAAAGTTAAAGAATAAAACTCTTTAATTTATCCAACTTCACTCTACCAGTTTATTATAATACATTTGTATAAGATGTATACTTATTGATATTATAAACTTAAATCTACTATCAATGAAATACTCTATTAAACAGTTATGTTTGACGGTAGTTTTTTGTAATAACTATACAATTTTCTAATTTTTTTTAACAAACTTGCTTTCTATTAAGAAAATACTTCATTTAACAGTTGTTTATGTCATAACATGTTAACTCTATTGTAGTGATAGTTATTTAATTTGAATTTTTAAAAATATTTATTCTCAACCAGAGATTTTATATAAACACAAGCTATAATATGATTTAACTTTTAACAGGCTAATTATTTTAAGTTTTGTTATCATTTTCAAATTTTCTTTAAAAATAAACTTTTATTTTTATATATATATATATATATATATATATATATATATGAGTTTAATCAAATAAAAACCACAAAAAGTTATAAACTTGTAAAAACCGATATAAAAATAAAAAATTTCTTTATTTTTTTATCAAATGCTAGGATTTAAGATATGATTTCACATATATTTGTTTAATAAAATGAAATTTTCACATACATTTGTTTTACCATATGCAGAGGTGGAGCACAAATGGGCCTAGGGGGGCCATGGCCCCTGCGTTTTATCCCTTAAATACTAGATATTAGAAATATTATCAATGAATTGCGCTTAGCTTAGGTGTTTATGTATATATGGCCCCTGTATATATGGTGACACATTAGTGATTAGGTTGAATTTTTTTTATTATATATTTTTAAGATGTATTTGTTAGGTTCGGCCCCCTTAATTGAAAGGCTTGTGTTCCGCCCTTGACCATATAAATATTTTTTATTCATATTTTTGGATTCACTGGGTGAATCAATTTTTTTTCCCACGTGTAATTATTTATAAGGTGAACACAAACATATATGAAACAATATTTAAATTATAGGTTTTGATGAAAAAAAAAATCATGTAAAAAAATATTTTTATATCGATTTTCACGAATTTGTTATCTTTTTTTTTGTTTTTATTTAATTATCGTCTTATATATATTATATACATATTTTTTGAATGAATTAATGGAATACCCTGTCATTGGTATCAAAGTTGAAAAATTAATTTATACGTTTGAACCGAAAGGCATCGTCGTCAGCTTACGTACCATGAACCTAAATTCACGAGCTATCAAAATGCTTGGTTTCTGTTAACTACTACTTTAAATAACTTGTATTCACGAGGCACTTAATTTAATCTAATTATATATATTATTATATACAAGAATCTTGATCATTGATTTACATCTTCAATTTTCAATTTGGATGTTTAATTATATATTATGCAAAGATGGCGATGATTTTGACCATTTATTTTTCATATATTTTGATAATTTCTTGTATATCATCTAAGATTTAGATGACGTAAGGCTGTGATAGCCGATGAGATTACAATAATAAAAGCCAGAGCGTTTTTTGATATTTGACTTATAACAACATATATCTAAATCATATATATGATTACATATATGTTTTCTTATATTAGTAATATAAATCTATATACATGACTTGGATATTTCTCCATCCGTTCCAATTTAAGTGTCCATATATCTGTCGCAATAAGTGTCTACTTTTAAAAGTAAATAAGTAAATTTTCGAATTTACCCACTGAAAGGTGAAAAAATTTATAAAAAATAAAATAAAAATAATAATCAAATACTGCGATGCAAAAAGTGTGTATTGGACGATGACGTGTCGATTAAATCAATAAAAGGCTTGTGCCAAGGCAAGGGATGACAGTCGTCGTAACAGGTTGTTTAGATCAATGTTGTCATCATATACCATGCAATATGTTTGAAACAAACTTTAGCAATGGCTTCGGTCCTCAAGTTGTACATTCATAAAGTCATATTTGATAAACTAATTGATAAATCATAGTCATTTCATTTATATGAAATACAAGGGGCGGATCTTACCAATCGGGTAAATTGTTGCATACGATACCGTTTTTGTGGACTAAAATCTTACCCGGTAAGTAAGTGACGGTGTTGGATTTTTCCAATAAACAGTTACCCGGGTAAGATTTAGGTGGCGTTTGTTTTTTAAGAGGTCTGAAGTCTTAAGTCTGATTTCAGTTCGGAAATGGTTATGAAATGCCTAAACGAGTCCGACATAAGTGGTGATTAAGAGCTTAAAATGAAAAAACAAACAAGGCCTTAGTAAACGGCCCCTTAGTCTAGTTCTCAATTACGTGTCTTTCTACTATATTTTTCCGTCCTCAGTATTTTGTGTTGTGAGAATCAGTGGCGGACATACTTGGTGAGGAGGGAGGGGGGGGGGGTAAGGGACCAATTAAAAGAAAAAAATTAAAAATTTACAAAGGGTAAAAAGTATATATTTTTAACTTCTTCTATAAATTTTTGCAAGGGACTCCATAACCCAAACTAACTTTAAATTTTTTTCTTGAATTCAATCAAAAAAGGCCCCCGATATTTACCAAAAAAACCAAAAAATCTTTCGAAATCAATAAAAACAATAAAAATCTATTGAAATCAACCAAAGAACTTTAAAAATTCTTTGAAACAGTGTAATTAGTTTAAAAACACGTTGGAGAACTTTATACTTCTTTATTCTACCTTAAAAATGACCCCATCAAACAAAAATCTTGAATCTCCCACCCGTGAGAATGAGTACATCAACTTAGTCTTTAAACCTTTATCCCTCCGCTTTCGTAAGATTAGTAGATGGTTAGATATGTGTTTTTAAAAACGATTATGCAATATTAAATAATCGATTTATCTCTGATTATTTGTTGCATCTCATAAAAAACAATTGCTCAAATCTATTTCAAATTTGAATTTGTGTACAATATATTATATATTATATATAATATAATATGAATTATGTATGTTGCAAGTTGCTTGGTGCAGTGTGACATAAAATAAATTAAATAAAACGTGTGTTAGGGGGGTTGTTTTAGATCAGAGGTACCTTGTTTCGCTGCCCGTAGACAATGGTTTACCTTACTTGTATTTTATTTATTGTTCTTTTTTTAATATTTTAATTAATTTTATATAAAATTATACTGAGTCTTGGATCGTTAGAATTTGTGTCTAATTAAATGGTATCTTATATAACCATCTCTCTATAACATGTTAAAATGGATATTTGTTGCTGAAAACCATTATTTTTGATTTAAAATACTAGTTTAAAAATGTCATTAATAAAAGCTAAGTAAAAAATAAATGCTTTAATAATTAAACATTTAACTTTGTTGGGATGAATATCTTAATTTTGGTGTTGTTAGTTTACTTGTTCTCAGGAACGGATTAAGAAATTTTTTTAGTTGTACCGTTTAACTATAAGAAACAAATGTCGAGATATTTTTTACAACATCATAATTGGTCTATTAGTTAGTTCATTAATTTTTATATGTGAGGTTTTGGGTTCAAGTCTTTATTGTAATTTTTTTAGAAACATAATCAATTTGAAATGTGGGACAAGCAAAAAGATAAGAAAATGACGCTAACATGATTCGAACTTGGATCTGTGATGTAGGAAAAGTCTTGTAAACCAACTCTGCCAACAAAATGATACGGTTGCACATTTCAAAAACCTAAAAAAACTTACCCTTTAGCCGGAAAAATAATACGGTGACATGTGCTACTGTGGCCACCACTACAGGTCCGCCCTTACTCGTTCTTTAGGTCGTTCAGATAGTCATCGGTGTGAATGAGTACTCGTTTTGATATGTTTTTTAAAACTAGGATTTTGACTCGTATTTTAATGAATAAAATATTAATCGTTGTTGGGAGATATAGAAGAAAATATTGATAGTTTTCGGACAAAACCTGCTTTATGTTAGATTTAGCGTTCGGTGTTCTATTGACCATTAAAATATGTTTATGGAAATAAAACGAGTCAACGGATCAAACTCATCACTTCATCATGATGTGGGTGCTTTTCGGTCATTTAGACTCGTTTAAGGCCTCAAAACACAGTTTTTATGCTTTCAGGTATTTTTTGTTTTACTTTTCAATATCATAATTCGGTTTTGTTTCCTTTTTAACCCATGGGCTTTAGGCATGCTTGTTATTGCCCTAGGGTTTTAGTTTTCCCTTCTATAAACACCCTTAAGGTGTTATGATTTTCATTAGTTCCTTATTAATTGTTAATCAACAACATAAGAGGTCTTCACTCTTTTCTCTTAGAGTATATTGCTAATAAACTCGTTTTGTCAGGGTTCAATATGTGTTAAACCACTGTCAAAGGTGGGTCCATAGAGTAGCATAATACAAAATTAAAAAAAACATAACTATAAAAAATACCGAGTTCATTAAAATTGATAAAAATTGGTTCTTTACTATATAAAAGTGAGTTTTACTCTATTTTTCATTATTTTCTTGTTAATTATGACCCAAAATTTAAACTAGAGGGAAAAGGATTTAAATTTTTAACATCCGATACCACATGCAATAAAACTACCAACAGGATGCAATCATTTTATTAGCTAAAAAGAGCATGTCAATTTAAAGTGGGTACATCTTTTAACTACATCGACATGATAGAGCGGGTGCACTTGTAACCTCTCCGGTCTTCTTAAGTTCGCTCATGCCTACGTTGTTTCCAACTGTGTTAGAAGCCAATAATTTAAATTGAGTTTTTGATTGATTAGGAAATTCAGGGAGAGAGAAAAAAATTGATTAAGAAACTAGGAACCCCCACATCGTTCTACATGTCCTTCATGATGAATATTCATTATGAATAACACATTCATAATGAATATGGAAATGTTATTTATCATGAATCATGCATTCATGATGAATATAGGTGTGTTATTCATCGATAATGTTGCAACATATTTATCATGAATATATGATTCACGAATATTGTAACATATTCATCATGAATATATGATTCATGTCATGAATAACACTCGTATTCTTGATGAATACGTCATGTGTCGCCCTATGGACGATTACCGGATTCCTAATCAATTTTAGGTTCCAAGCGGAACCCCTCTCTCTCTCTCTCTCTCTCTATATATATATATATATATATATGGGGAAGGGAGGAGGTTTACTTTGCAAACCACGTTATTTGTACAAACCATTATATTATGAAACAATTGAGATATTTATAGATAATTTTCATTATTCATTAATTATGATTGAGATATATTGAAGATGATAAAGTCCATTCATTATGATCGATCATGGCTTTGGCTAAGGAAACAAATCAAAATTAGATATTTATTAGACTAGATTGACGGATGAGATTAGTTTGTACAAAGGTGGTTTGCATTTGATCGCTTCTCTAAGGGAGGATCAAATGCAAACCAAACCATTTGTGCAAAC
The DNA here is from genome assembly GCA_036898165.1 of Silybum marianum. NCBI lineage: Eukaryota > Viridiplantae > Streptophyta > Magnoliopsida > Asterales > Asteraceae > Silybum > Silybum marianum. The sequence continues at coordinate 43,207,441 of CM072529.1, read as the reverse complement.
CGGACAAACCAACCTCATGTCCTCATCCGTCAATTCCGTTGTTTATTTTAATAAAATTTGTTTCATATAAATTTTTTCTTGATAAATTTTTTTAAAATACATTTTGTTTTTATGTAAAAATGAAAATTATATCATGTCTTTCTCATTTTGAAAAAAAAGTTGTTTATCAAAAATTAATATACAAGGTCCATAGTTAACGTTCTAGATGATAAAAATGTTGGAAATTTTAGTTAAAATTGTGATTTTTAACTAACTTTGGACATAATTAAATATGTATATATATGTTATATATAATATTTTATATATATATATATATATAATATTTTATGGGTTTGTGTCTCCTATATGAGAGCTTCAAAACCATATATTATGTGTCCAAAACGAATCAAGTGTGAATGAAATATCAATGTTTTAAGTTGAGCATTAGCAAAAGACAACCGGTTTTTTGCTGTTGACCCAGTTTAGTTTTATAACCGAAAATCAGTTTTATTTTTCACAATAAAATTAGTTTTATTTTTTATTTCGGTTTTGTTTTTAAATAAAATCGATTTCGGTTATAATCTTAATATTAAAATTGATAATTAATTGGTTTAATTATCAGTTAATATCGAATTGAATTCGTCAGTTTCATCGGTTTCAATTCTCGTATTTAATATCGAATTGAATTTGTCGGTTTCAATTCTCGATATAAAAAGGGTCGTTGGGTTTCATTCTAAAGGACTACAAAAAAACAATATTGAGACTTCGGTTCTCTCTCGGTTTCTCTCTACCACACTCGAGTTTTCCAGTGATTTTTCTAGGCAAGTTTTTCATATCCGGCAGTACACACTGCTTTAGCTGTTGTACCCTGGGAACAGACGACGAATCTGTTTAAGGGAATCGTGTTATACACGAGCCTCAGCCGACCTCTTCTTACTATTCGGGACGTTACTTTTATCGGGAATCAGGTTTCTCGTTTATGTTAATTTTTAATTATGTTCTAAGGAATTTGTTTCCTAATTATATAAATAAAACAAACTCTGCTTCTACCCCAGTTCTAACAATCTTAAACAGATTCTAGTTTGTTTCGAATTTAATAAATATCTGTTTTTTGTAAACAGATTTAATATTCGAGTTTGTTTCGAATTTAATAAATATCTGTTTTTTATAAACAGATTTAATATTCGAGTTTGTTTCGAATTTAATAAATATATGTTTTCTGTAAACAGATTCGATATTCGAGTTTGTTTCGAATTTAATTTACGTTAAATGTAATCAGATTCGTTATTCGAGTATGTTTCGAATTTAATAAATTTGTATTTGATATTCGAGTTTGTTTCGAATTAAATAAATTCTTGTTTTCTGTAAACAAATTTGGTATTCGAGTTTGTTTCGAATTAGTAACTTTCTATTTGATATTCAACTTTGTTTCGAATAAAACAAAATTTTGTTTTCTGTAAACAATTTCGAAGATTCGAGTTTGTTTCGAACTAAAACACAATCGAGTTAATCTCGATTTAATTTTACGTTTTATGTAATAAGATTCAATATTCAAGTTGATATTCGAGTCGATATTCGAGTTTGTCTCGAATGAGATAAATTTATGTTTTGTGTAACAATATTAGACAATCAATTTAGCCTCAATTTAATTTTACGTTTTATGTAAACGAATTCTATAATCAAGTTTGTAGAGATTTAGTTATTTTTATGTTTTGTATAAACATATTCAATAATCAAGTGTGTTTTGATTAAATTAATCTTTCTTTTGTTTTGTGTAAACATATTCGATAATCGAGTCTGTTTCGATTTAAATATTTTACCATTTTATGTAAACGGATTACATAATCGAGTTCGTTTCGATTTAATAACTTTTCTGTTTTGTGTAAACAAATTCCATAATCGAATGTGTTTCGATTTATCTTATTTGGGTTAACAGATTCGATAATTGAGTTAGTTTCGATTTAAGTTCTTTACTGTTTTGTGTAAATAGATTGATGGTGGACTATTCGGACATGTGTTCGGAGATGGATGCGATTGGTACAAACTCTAAGGAGTGGTATTATGAATCAACTCCAAATAGGCTCACCTATTTGAATACAATGTCTAGGAAAGATACAGGCGGATAATTTATATTCTAATGAGGCCGGTTTTTAAAATGCTTTTGCGATTACCACCCTCACCGTCTTTCCTGGTTGTGTTCGAGTAGAGCTACTGAAAGGAATTGAGTAAATAATAAGTTCCCCAATTGTGCTTATATAATAATTTATATTCGTCGAATCGGTGTCCGTCATGTATGTCACGACAAAAGCAATTTCAACACCTACAAGGATGTTGATTATGAGCAAAAGTTCTTAATGGGGAACGCCACCACTGCCGATGTCAAGGGTGTTGGAGATATGATCTTGAAGATGACTTCAGGAAAAGAGCTTAAGCTCAAGAATGTTTTGTACGTTCCGGAGCTTCGTAAGAACCTCGTTTCGGGGTGGTTGTTGAATAAGTTTGGTTTTTAACTTGTGTTTGAGTCGGACAAGTTTGTTTTGTCAAAAAGTGGTATGTATGTGGGAAAAGGATATGTCGTGAATGACATGTTCAAAATAATTGTAATCGTTCTATTGTGATGAATAAACAAAATACTAATTTTTGTTGATTTTGTTAAGTCATCAAATGTTTGGCATGGTTAATTCTGTAACCGAAAATCAGTTTGATTTTAAATATTATTTCGGTTTCGAATTTAATTTTAAATGAAATTTCGGTTTCGATTTTTGCTTAATGAAATCTTATCGGTTACAATCTTGAGAATTACAAAAAAATTGCATTTAATTCGTCGTTTGATTAAATTAAATAATTTACCAAAGCACAAGTTCCCCACATGTGTAGAAGCCAAACTTACTAGACCATGTTTCAAACATTTGAAAGGAAATCTGAAACCCTTGATTTAATTCGCACTGGTGTGTGTGAATTAAAATCAATTCCTACTAGTGGTGGGAACAAATTTTTTATCACGTTTATCGATGATAAATATAAAATATTGCTCTATATATTTACTTAAAAGTAAAGATGAAGCGATAAACAAGTTTGTCTTGTATAAAAATGAAGTTGAGAATCAACTCAACAAGAAAATTAAAGTTGTTAGAAGTGATAGGGGAGGTGAGTATGTTTCACCATTTGCTGAATTTTGTTCACAAAATGGAATTCGACATGAATTCACGGCACCCTACTCACCACAACAAAATGGTATTACCGAAAGAAATAATCATACCTTGAAAGAAATGGTAAGTGTCATGTTGATTAATTTTGGTATAAATCAGAACATGTGGGGGGAAGCCATCTTGTTGGCTAACTATCTTCTAAATAAGATACCCCACAAGAAAAAGGACGAAACACCGTATGAACTTAGGATGGGTAGCAAACCATCTTATAAGTACTTACGAGTGTGGGGTTGTCTAGATAAAGTAGTTATATCACCGCCTAAGGTACAAAAGCTAGGACCTAAAACAGTGAATTGTGTATTCATTGGATATGCACATAATAGTAGTGCATATAGGTTTCTTGTGTATAATTCCAAAAACCTATCGTGAGGCGGTTACTTCTTTTGAAGGATTTTAGTGGAAAGAAGAAACTAAAGATGAGATAGATTCTATCTTACAAAACCATACTTGGGAATTAGTGGACTTACCTCCGGGTTGTAAACCACTAGGGTACAGTTGAATCTTTAAGAGAAAGATGAAAACTAACGGTAGTATTGAAAAATACAAAGCAAGATTAGTGATCAAAGGATATAGACAAAAGGAAGGTCTAGATTACTTTGACACGTATTCGCCAGTAACGCGAATAACATCCATTAGATTGGTACTGCGATTGCAGCTATTAGAAATCTGCAAATTCACCAAATGGATATGAAAACTGCTTTTCTAAATGGAGATTTAGAAGAAGAAATTTATATGGAGCAACCTGAGGGATTTGTTGCCCAGGACAAGAGAACAAGGTTTGTAAAACTTGTTAAGTCCTTATATGGCCTTAAGCAAGCTCCAAAACAATGGCATCAAAAAAAAAAGTCATGTTAGGAAGCGGTTTTAAAATAAATGAGTGTGATAAATGTATTTATACGAAAGACACCACTCATGGTTACGTCATACTATGTTGATGATATGCTTATCATCGGTAGTGATGACAAAATAATAAGGTCCACGAAAAACATGTTAAAATCTAAGTTTGACATGAAAGACAAGGGCTTAGCGGATGTGATTCTTGGGGTCAAGATCACAAGAACACAAAATGGTTTAGTGTTAAGCCAAACCCATTATGTGGACAAGATTCTTGAAAATTTTAATCAAGGAGATACTAGTATAGCTAGAACTCTAATTGATACTAGTCAACATCTATTTTAAAAATAGAGGAGATAATGTTGAACAAGTGGAATACTCAAGAATCATTGGAAGTCTGATGTATCTTATGAGTTGTACAATACCACACTTAGCTTATGCAGTAAGTAGGCTAAGTAGGTATACTAGTAATCCCATTTCTGAACAATGGAAGAGTATTACTAGATTAATAAGATATGTAAGATACACACGTGAGTATGGACTTCATTATGAAAGTTATTTAGTTGTAATCAAAGGATACAGTGATGCAAACTGGATATCCGACATAAAAGATTTCAGATCTACAAGTGGATATGTGTTTACACTTGGAGGTGCAGCTATATCTTGGAAATCATCCAAGCAAACTGTTATAGCTAGATCTATGAAGGAATCCGAATTTATCGCCTTGGATAAATGTGGTGAAGAGGCGGAATGGTTGCGTCAATTTGTAGAGGATATTCCTAGATGGCCTAAACCGGTAAAGGCTATTTGTATACATTGTGATAGCCAATCGGCGATTGGTAGAGCTCAAAGCACAATGTATAATGGGAAGTCTAGACATATTAGACGTAGACATAATACGATAAAGGCAACTACTCTCTACTAGAGTTATCTCGATTGACTATGTGAAGTCAAAAGATAACATTGCGGATCCACTAACTAAAGGCCTTAGTAGAGATTTAGTTTTTTAAGTCCTCAAGAGGAATGGGACTTAAGCCCTTGAATTAATAATTCATGCAAAGGAAACCTTACCCAAAAGACTGGAGATCCCAAGATTTGGGTTCAAAAGGACAACCTAATTGTCTGAAGAAAATGGTCACTGTAAAGAAGTTAATAAACTTCATAACCAGTGAAAATGAGGATAAGTCTATGACTTTTAATGATAATGTAAAATCACCTATGTGAGAGAGAAGTGGGGTCGCTTCGAAGGGAATTGTAGGGGGCTCAATTCCTAAAAGCTCTCGTCGAACTGTGGCTAGTGTTCATGACCATAACGAACACGACTATGAGGATATGAACTTGTTAGGAAGAATTCTGCGTGAAACATATTGTCGTCTACACAAACAGCAGTTCAGTTCAAGGACATCGAGTCCACTAACAGCTAGGAGACTAAGTGTGTTTCACAAGAGAAGGTTCAAATGATCTCACCTACCTATCTTATACAGAATTCAACTATTGGAATTTTTGTTGGAATTTTTGTGTGCAAGAGATCGATCTCCATTCATGTGGGGGATTGTTGGAAATTTTAGTTAAAATTGTGATTTTTAACTAACTTTGGACATAATTAAATATGTATATATATGTTATATATAATATTTTATATATATATATATATATAATATTTTATGGGTTTGTGTTCTCCTATATGAGAGCTTCAAAACCATATATTATGTGTCCAAAACGAATCAAGTGTGAATGAAATATCGATGTTTTAAGTTGAGCATTAGCAAAAGACAACCGGTTTTTTGCTGTTGACCCAGTTTAGTTTTATAACCGAAAATCAGTTTTATTTTTCACAATAAAATTAGTTTTATTTTTTATTTCGGTTTTGTTTTTAAATAAAATCGATTTCGGTTATAATCTTAATATTAAAATTGATAATTAATTGGTTTAATTATCAGTTAATATCGAATTGAATTCGTCAGTTTCATCGGTTTCAATTCTCGTATTTAATATCGAATTGAATTTGTCGGTTTCAATTCTCGATATAAAAAGGGTCGTTGGGTTTCATTCTAAAGGACTACAAAAAAACAATATTGAGACTTCGGTTCTCTCTCGGTTTCTCTCTACCACACTCGAGTTTTCCAGTGATTTTTCTAGGCAAGTTTTTCATATCCGGCAGTACACACTGCTTTAGCTGTTGTACCCTGGGAACAGACGACGAATCTGTTTAAGGGAATCGTGTTATACACGAGCCTCAGCCGACCTCTTCTTACTATTCGGGACGTTACTTTTATCGGGAATCAGGTTTCTTGTTTATGTTAATTTTTAATTATGTTCTAAGGAATTTGTTTCCTAATTATATAAATAAAACAAACTCTGCTTCTACCCCAGTTCTAACAAAAAATAACTAATCAACTTTCATAATTAAACAGTAAAAATAGAAATAATGATTGATTAAATCATGTTTGCATTGTTAGTTTATATTTGATCCCTCCCCATGATTAGATGTAGAAAAGTGTTGGTAGGATAATGGTTCCTGAGGATAGCGTTAAGTTCCAACAGGTAACAGCTATATGTTGGAGTAGAAGTAAGCATGCACCTTGTCTCTTGCCTTGCGACTTGTTATTTGTTTTTGCTTCTTTTTGTTCCTCCTTTTCTTTAATTTATTTATTTATATAATCATATTTAATGTTCCATTTTTTAATAAATATATATATATCATTATTAATAAAATGATTGAACCAATATTCCGCAATGATAATATATAAAATTAATGCATTATATCATATTTGTAATTATTGTATTTGGATTTTAATTGTAAAACCCAATATTTCTCATCATAATTACTTTTTAATATTATATTTGAGAAACTTAATATATATACATATATATATATATAGAGAGGTATGTTCATAACAATTTACGAAAATGCGATGAGTTTTTTCATGTACAGAATCACATGTGATTTTCACTAACTGTAGTGGGCGACTTTTGAGGCCACTTAAGTCGCATAGAAAGTCGCCCGCATCATTTATGATTTTGTATAAAATCACGTATGATTTTATACATGAATCATATGTGCTTTTGTACATGAAATTTTTCATGTACAAAAATAATTGATTGAGGATTATCCTCGCATTCTCGTAAATTGTTAACGTTCTCGTATGAACCTCCATATATATATATATATATATTCTATTATATGGGCGTTTTTGACCCTACTAATTTGTTAAATGCTATACAAAATGAATCTATCCTTGCATTGCAGGTATACAAATACATGGAATGTATGGGTAAGCATAAATGATTGTGTCAATGTATGGGCATGGGGTTGACCCATAAGATAAGAAAAAAAAACCATATTTTATTAAATGGTTTAAACTTAATTTAAACACACTTTTTAAAGAGGAGTTTTAAACTAATCATTTCTTTAACATATTTAATTACATTGCAGTGCTTCATTTCTTTAACCCACTCAAAAATTATTAATTGGATCTCGTACATTTGATCGGGTCGAGTTTTCTCTTATCGTCTCTAAAAACCACCTTATTTCTACGAGCCCATATCAAGTATAGGGCTGCCCAAATTACCCCATTCCACAAATTGTCGCTTCCCGAATTCTCCCCTAGCTTCTTGTATAATTTCCTGCACCAAGTTCATCGCACCCAAGTTCTTGTGCCACCATGTCCCAATAAGCAACCATAGTTTTTTAACCTCCGGACAGCTTACGAGTGCGTGATCGGCTGTTTCAATTGCTTCATCACATATGGGACACAGAACCGTATGTAGCTCTATTCCCATTCGGTCCAGCACCGATCGATCTACATGGAATTCTACTTTCCTAAGTCGCCAAACAAATACGCATATGATTTTTGTCTGAAGAGTTTTCGCCCGGCCCCTTCCATTGTCTCTCTTAACACTTTAACGTTGAATCCATTTGCCTCGTCCAAAGTCCACTCCTCTTTTTCTTCTCTCGATCTCTTTCAGGTTGGATGTTCAATTCTCAAGTTTTCGAGCGAGGTTCTCCAATTCCCAATTTAGTTATTGGAGTTGGAAACAATTTTTTTAGATATATTGACTTTTGATATTCTATTTTTAAAAAAATGTAGCATATCTCTTGGATGCTCTTATAAGTTTATAAGCATGATATCTAAGAATAGATCTATTAGTCTTTTTATACAAACTTTGTTTTTCTTTTTCTTTTTGAACAACGGAGATTTTATTAACACCAGCAAAGAGCTAGAACAAGCATTACAACACAGAGATTGCAAGGATGGGATTTTGAAGCCATCCCACCCAGTTAATACAATATTTTGGGCTCCTACTACTCACCCAAATATAAGAACGTGTAACAATATTGTTCCATATCAAAGCTTTTTTGGGCTTTACCGTGCCAAACAACATCCCGTTCCGAAACGACCAAACATGCCAAATCGCAGTGTACATGACCGCCTCTAAACAGTCACTTTCCCCTTTCTTCAGCCTCAAATCATTCAACCATCTTTTCCAATAAGTTATGTTACCAAACATAGGGATATCAATATTCCACCATCGATGTCGATAATTTAGATAATTTATTCAAACTTTGTTACTTTACAAAATGTCGATAATTTAGATGTTTCATGTGTGATTTTTTTTTGTTGGTATAAAAATTCTAGGAATCTAGTGGAAAAGGTGAATATATATATATATATATACATATGCGAACATTAATTTGGTTGTGAATGTGAGGACAAATGAGAGCGCGATACGTGTCTGAATTTAGATTATTCAGACTGAATAATCAAAGAAATATTCAGGCTGAATACAGTATTTATCCAGTGAATATTTATTTGATTATTCAGGCTGAATATGAAACGTGTCGCGCTCTCATTTGTCCTCACGTTCACAATCAAATTTGAGTTCTCATTTGAACCCACCTATATATATATATATATTGAACTTCTCTCTCTCTCTCTCTCTCTCTCTCTCTCTCTCTCTCCCCCCCTCTCTCTCTCTATACATATATATATATATATATATTGAATTTACCCGAAACCCGAGCTCCTATATACCCGATTAGGATATTCGGGGGTCACAATCATACCCAAAACCCGATCGGGTTTTCCGTTTCCCCCCGACCTAACCCGTGCTCACCCTAGTTTAAGGTCTCTAATGAAAGTAAGGCCACTGTAATTGGTTGTCTTTGCCAGGATGTTATACTTCTTGGGTATGTATCATCTAACAAGGTGCCCAACAAAGGGTGGGTTCTGTTATCCTTATTGAGGGATCAACTTCGACAGACGGTGTTTCCCCTTGAAAGCTTGAACAATATCACTTCCATTTTGCTATTTTGTTGCAGTGAGTTCTAGTATCCTCGTTAAATACTTTTTATAAAAGTGTATCGAGCCATAATTAATAAAACATGAATGTGATTATGGTCGTTACCCCTCTCTCCTACCACTCCACTCACTCTGGTCATCTTCTTCGACCACTCATTTTTACTCCGACCATCTTCTTCAACACTACATACCAAACACACACACACACACACACCAAACTAACCCTAATCCTAATCCTAGCCATATGAAACTCAAAATGTTTGGATGTTTGGATTCCATAACTCAAATATGGAACTATTCCATGAACTCATCTAGAACTCAAATTTGAAAGCAAACCAAATCAACTCAAAAAACCAAACCTTAATACGAAAACTCAACCAAATAAACCTAAAAACTGTGTGTTGGTTGACGAAAATTTGAACCCAGAACATAGAAGAAAGTTGTTGTTCGATGAAGGTGTGAACCCAAAACAGAGAAGAAATCTATTAGTTGATGAAGGTGGAACCCCAAACAGAGAACAAATTTATTAGTCGATGAAGGTGGAACCCAAAACAGAGAATAAATTTATTAGTCGATGAAGGTGGAACCTAAAACAGAGAACAAATTTATTAGTCGATGAAGGTGGAACCCAAAAGAGAGAACAAATTTGTTAGTTGATGAGTGTTGTGTATATTATATATAAGGTTGTATAATAATATTACATAATTTTTTAATATAAAATGAAATAAAATAGCAAAATGACAAAAATAACCTTAACATAAATTTTTAACGGAAGTTAGTGTAAGAGGACTCCTCCGAAACGAAAGTGAAACCACATGGACTCTATCCATAAATTTTATTGGTCAGGACCTTATCCGTTATCAACATCAAACCTTGTGGACGAAATTTGTAATTTAATACTCTTTTTAATAAAGAGTAAAGTTCACTTTTGGTCCCTGTGTGATGTCGATTTCAACACTTTTCGTCCCTAAAGTTTATTTTCTCAAATTTAACCCTCACGTACGACACTTTCCCCCAAATTCAGTCCCTCACCCTCACGGCTGTCAACTTTTTTTGTTAAATGAGGGGTATTTTAATCATTTTACTTTTTTCTTAATTTTCACATTTTTACAAAAAAATCAAACCTCAGGGACCTGTTATGTAATTAGCTAGAACATATATATATATATACATACATATGCCGCCGCCGCCACCACCACCATCCCCGCCACCGCCACCGCTAGCACCACCACGACCACCGCCGCCACCACGACCACCACCGCCACCGCCACCGCCACCATCGCCACCACCACAACCATCATCACCACCACCACCTCCATCATCACCACCACCACCTACATCACCATCATCACCACCACCACCACCACCACCACCTAGATTAAAAACCCTAAATCAAACCTAGATTAAAAGAGGAGAGAGATCTGAGAAACTTTTCAGAAAACTTAACTTTTGGATCCAAAAACTCAAAATTGGCAACCCAAACCTCAAATACAGATCAAAACGAAGCTCTAGGCCTGTAAAAGGAGTGAAATCGACCACCACAGAGCCTTAAGATTGAGCCAAAAGAGCCTCAAAACCTGCAGATCTGAAAGTCGCAATACAAAACCTAAAATCACGATTTTTCGGGAAAACCCAAAATCGGAGCCTAAAATTGAATTAAACAAATAAATTGAAGCTATAGGAAGGATTAAGGGAAGAAAACGAAACCCAAACAAGGTTTGGAATCAAGAAATCGACCCCAAACACCTACCCAAATATTCTTCTCCGGCAACGTTTTCTTCTCCGGCGATGTCGTCTTCTCCGGCGAGGTCTTTTTCTCCAGTCCCTGATCTGCGGCGAAGTCGTTTTCTCCGGCCCCTGAATATTCAGGGTTCTCTTCTCTCGATCTCTATCTCTATCAGATATCTCTCTCTCTCTCTCTCTCTCTCTCTCTCTTCTCTTTTAAGTTAGGTTAGATTTAGGGTTTTTAATATGGGTTTGATTTAGGTGGTGATGGTGGTGGTGGTGGTGATGGAGGTGGTGGTGGTGGTGGCGGCGGCGATGGTGGTGGGGTGGTGGCGGCGGTTGGTTACGTAACAGGTCCAAATATATATATATATATATGTATATATATAGACATGGATATATATATATATATATATATATGTGTGTGTGTGTGTGTGTATGGATATTAATGTTTTTCTTCAAAAAAAAATGAGTAATTACATTCTTGGTCCCTGTGGATTACAAAATACAATTTTTAATAGAAAATTAAGAAAAAAAGTAAAATGACTAAAATACCTCTCATTTAACAGAAAAAAGTTAACAGCTATTGGGGGAGGGACTGAAATTGGGGGAAAGTATCGTACGTGAGGGTTAAATTTGAGAAAATGAACTTTAGAGACGAAAAGTATTGAAATCGACATCATATAGGGACCAAAAGTGAACTTTACTCTTTAACAAATTTATATATCATTAAATGATTAAATTCATGGCGGAAGGAGCGTTTTTCAAACTTATATGGGCAAAGCTTCCCGTTCAAAACTTGTAGCACTTATTTTTAAATCCAATAAATGAACCCAATATGACGTATTTAATTATCTAGAAAACACCCATGCATTCATTTTGATAAAATGACAGTTATCCTTATATTCATTCATTACAACGTTGAAGGAAGCAGCGTCTACAAATCAACTTCACCTTCAATTCTTCAACTCCATAATATAACGCCCCCATTTAAACCCTTTCATCCATCTTCTATACATTTTATTTTTAGTGAGTTTTTAAAAAAATGAATAATTTCACTCTCGTTTCTATTTTTCATAGCTTTAGGAATTGAAAAGAGGGTCTTGAAAAAACTGTTTGAATAACAAATTCCCAAAGGGGGAGGCTAATGGCACCTCTAAGGTATGCTAATGCAAAAGTGAATCATCCTCACATATGTCTATGTCAAAACCCTCTTTTCAATTCCTAAAGCTATGAAAATACAAGAATTTTCGAGCACACCCCTATTAAAGGGGTGTCATTAGCACTCCTCATCCCCAAAGGGGAGTGCTAATGACACCCCTAATATAGGGGTGTACACGGAATTTCTTGTATTTTCATAGCTTTGGGAATGTAAAAAATACTTCTTGACAATGACATGTGTGAATGTGATTCACTTTTGTAAGGGTGCCATAAGCACACCTTAGGGGTGCCATTAGCCTCCCCCTCCCCAAAATATGTTTAAATTTTAGTTATATTTTGTATTTAATTAATAATCAAAAAGTATTTGCTTAATATTGTGCAATTTTTATTTTATATATAAATTGATGTATTTACTTGCCTAGGGAAGTATTCATTTGAAAATGATAAATATTGAGGAAGTAAAGAGTGATATTAGTCATTCACATGAGTATGGTTGTAAAACACCTGATAATTTTTACATTGGTATACAGAAGATAGATTGATAGTTTCACATCTTTTACAAATATATAACAAACATGTTCATATGTGAACTTGTGCGATTCACATATGGACTATGAACTATATGTTTATGTGTGAATCTCATATATAAATCACAATGATTCATATGTGAATCAGTTAAAATAGTTTATATGTGAATTACACATATGAACATATAATTCATATATGAATCATACCAATCCACATATAAGCTTATTTTCGATTTATTTGTAAAAGTTACGAAACTACTCCCTCTATGTTTTACGTAATCGTAATTTTTGACTAATAAAAACCACAACCTTAATACCACTAAAATTCGATCTGGATTGTATGAAGGCTAGATCAATTCTTTAAATCAAAATAACCTATGGCTACTTGCCTCTATAATCTATATTGAAAAAACAACTATTGTCGTTGTATTCATTACAACGCGTATGTATCATCTATCAGGTTTATATGGGACAGCTTCTTCACCTCCAATTCCATACATAACCCATTACATTTTTTATTTTATTTTATTTCATTTTATTATTAAAAATAAATCCAATAAATAAACAATTTGACTACTATAAATACCCCAATCTCCATCTTCATCAACACAACTCTCACTTCCATCTTTAAACCCATTTTCTTCCTAAATCTATAACAATGGCTTCCACTCGTTTTCTATTTGTTTTTCTATTCTCTGTGTTTCAAGTCTCCTTTGCAGCTAGAAGACTCACTTATTCTGATTCTTCTTCCTCCTCCTCATCTACACTGTTGCAATACCACAATGGCGCACTCCTCACCGGAGATATCTCCGTCAATCTCATCTGGTACGGTAACTTCAAATCATCTCAGAAAGCCATCATCAACGATTTCATCACCTCCATTTCACAATCACAATCACAGATCCAACCATCTGTATCCACATGGTGGAAGAAAACCGATAAATACTTCTCTAAATCCAAATCCAAAAAGCCTACCCTCCGACTCGGTAACCAAATATCCGACGTCGATTGCTCGTTGGGAAAATCATTAACGGAGAAACACCTGGTTCAGTTGGCAGCAAAGGGTGAGCCAAGTAACGCCGTTAACATCGTCTTAACGGCAAACGACGTGGTAGTTGATGGTTTTTGCTCTAGCAGATGTGGGACCCATGGAAGTGGACATGTTAATGGTAATTATAAGAAGAAGTTTGCATACATCTGGGTTGGTAACTCGGTGACTCAGTGTGCTGGTCAATGTGCTTGGCCATTCCATCAACCAATGTATGGACCACAGGTGGCACCCTTGGTTGCACCTAATAACGATGTGGGTATAGATGGGATGGTTATAAACTTGGCTAGCCTTATGGGTGGTACGGTTACCAACCCATTTGGAAAGGGGTATTATCAAGGGGATGCAGGTGCACCGTTAGAAGCTGGATCTGCATGTCCAGGTGTATATGGTAAAGGTGCATATCCAGGGTATCCAGGAGAGTTGTTGGTTGAAGAGAGTACAGGTGCAAGTTATAATGCATATGGTACAAATGGTAGAAAGTATTTGCTTCCTGCTTTATTTGACCCTTCTACTTCTTTATGTCAGACTTTACTCTAAGTTTTTTTTATATATTTCTTGGTGATAATGTACAAAATATATAAAAAAATAAATTAAGATATTAGGAATTAGTTAGTTTAGTTTACAAATTAATTAAGCGGCCGCAATCTATGTATTCGTTTATTCATTTTCAATTATTTAATTTTAGGCCTTGTTTGTTTTTTCATTTTAATCTCTTAATTACTACTTGTGTCTGATTCGTTTAGATGTTTGGTAACCATTTCAGAACTGAAATTAGAATTCAGATTTCAGCACCTCTTAAAAAATGATTGTCACCTTACTCTTTTATTACGCTTCTTGTTATCAATTAAATATCACACTTTTTAAAATAAATTACATTTTTTGTCTATATGGTTTGTTCAAAATTATGGATTTCGTTCCTATGGTTTCGAAAATTCGGTTTTCATTCATATGGTTTGCAATCCGTTTCTTTTTTCGTCCCTGAAGGCAAAACACTATTTTTGAGTATGAATGACTAAAATATAAATGAATCATATGCTTAAATGCTCAACTCGAATTTAATCGATTTTTCAAACAAGTTGAGTCTAATGTTATAGCTCATTAAAAGTTTAATCGATTATAGTTGGTTAAAAGTTCAAGTCGTTTACACCCCTACATACGACCAAAGTTCCTCAAACTACAATTTTTAACAAAAATATTACCACTTTATTATTTATGGTAGATAAAATATATATATACATTTAATTCCTACTTTAGCATTATCAAAATATATGTACAAGAATGATTAGGTTTTGAATCTTAATTGTTTGTTAGACTCATATAGTGATACAAAAATTCTTATAATAATGCCTAATGTTTTGGCCACTATAAAATTTAAATTTTTGTGTGTGTGTTTAAAACATCACTTGATAAAAGCCAAATCAAAATGGCTCAATCTTCATGACTTAAAATTGCAAACATTATTTCGTTTACAACTATAAATAACAATCCAACGTAATATATAAACAAGCCTTGGGATTTGCGAAGGTAACTAAATTGTTTGAAAAAACATTTATAATACAGTCTTTGGTTAATTTTAAAAAGAATCACAATAACCATAAAACAACCTCATACAACGTTACTTAAAAAGACAAATAATGCTCAATGAAATATACAAATTGTTAAAACATGTGTAAGGAATGCATGTACAATGTATTTACAATGATCCGTACAACATCACTACTAAATGTCTTATACAAGAGGTTTGAAATAAAAAAGATACAATGGAAATCGGTAATTTATCATTACAATTTAATAAAATAAAGAGTAAATTAAATTTTTGTTTTTGGTTATTTATTTTTTAAAAGTTCAATGGGTTATGTCTTTGTGGTTGTATTCTTACAATGAGTGAGTCGGGTTTGATGCAACTATATAGACCAATTCGTTGATTTATTTAGGGACCGAGCTTATTAAGAAAAACTGCAACCATATAAACAATGTAACTCATTAAAAAAATGCAACAATAACACTTTTCGTTGAATATTAATAAAGGAAACAACGACCGTTAAAATCACTTTTCTGATACTTGGAGGAACGAAAAATGACTAAAAATACAATATGCATCTGATTTAGAGACTTAACCGTCTCCCCGAAATGTTCCCCCAACTCTTGGCTTCAAAACTGACATGCGTATCATACGTTGATGTTTGGATTTGTTACCGGCTAGCCCCTAAACCTATATTTCACTACACATGTAGTCCATGGATTTCGTTTCAATAAAAATTTGAACTAAATTTGGAGCATCACATGAACCATCAAAGATATCCTGGTAAACACATATTTAAAATTCGGTGTATTCTCTTTTTAGCACTTCGAATAATAAGACATGGTGATATATCCCGACCCAATAGGGAATCTTATTCATCCAGCCCGACCAGAGTTAGGGATCCATCTATATTTAGTGACCGGGGTCAATATGCCCCCATGGTGAGCACTCGTGTATGTATATTCACTTCAAGCTCATAATTTCTAATATTAATGATAAATTACATTTTCATCGACTGCTTAAAGAATCCAAGACCCATGGGAATTGATGTAATTACTGAAGTCGAGTGACCAAAAACAAACTTTCGCCAAACTGTTGGAATAATTGTTGTAAAATATCCTATTATTTTCATGGTTCGCTACTTCACCATAATTCTAATTCGTTTATTTTTATGTACATCTATGGTTCTTCTCGATAGTAATTATATATATGAATGTAAATATACGAGCATCTCCACCAAACCCCATATTTCACTATCATTTTAATGTTGGTAAAAAATATAACACCAAATTGGTGTTCAATTACTTTTAGTTCAAAAGTTCCTCCAAGTTTGGTATTTATGTACATTAAAAACAAGGCCGGCCCTCGGTCGGGCTCCCCGATATTTTGTTATAGTTCTAATATAGTTAAGGATATAAAGAAGAAATCAAGAAAACCCACAAAACAAAGTAGATGAGCTATCAGCTCAGTTGGTGTAACAACCCAATTTCCATGAAATGAAATCCAACATAAATAGATAATTTAAAATGCCAATAAAGGTCTAACATCTATTACATCCCAATGTTTTGCAGCGGAAAATAAAACTATCAACAACTGAGAATTATTTAAACTAGGCAAGTCTCTATGCCATCCGATCTCCTCAACGACTGGCTCACATCCTACCCTTTCCCTTGGACGAACTCTCGACCAAGCCTTTACCTGAAAATGGTTTTAGTTTTTGGAAAGCGAGGGTTAGACCACAAGGTCTAGTGAATTCCCAAATAAACGACAATTATATAAAACATTTAAATCCGAAGAGATAAATCGTTAGAAAAAGGAAGCAACAATTTAAATATAGGACCATGAACAAGGATAGTAGAAAAACTCCAGTTAGTCATAAACTTGCCACATATGACTTAATAATTATTGCCCGTAAACTTGCCACAAACGGGTATGTCATACACAAACGAGTTCGAGATGTACGAATTAAACTCCCAAGAGATTTGCAAGATCTCAAGGTACACACACTATCCTATGAACATGTCCAATTCATCTAGGAATATCGCAATATCTAGTTCAATTCGACAATTATCATTTATATAAACCGAAGAAATTATAAATCATTTAGCATGCTTCCAATTTAAATACCATGATCAGTTTCCCAAATCAATTTTACCAAGAATTGTAGTTTAAGTCAGGGGAACTCACCTGACGATGCCACACCTAGTCCAAGTCCAAACAGTAGAACTCTTCCAAACCGAACGCCTAAATTTACCAAAGCAATATAAGTGTTAACCTCTCAAAGTATCCTCAAAAGTCTTCTAATATAGTCCTAGAATAAATCCCTAGCCTAAAGGTCCAATCTCCGACTCGATGCGCGAAACGAAACGGAAGAATGTGTGCAAGACAGTGCCTGGCGTGGGTTGTAACGTGGGTTATAACTGGCGTTAGCCCGATGTGGGTTGTAACGTGGGTTATAACTGGCGTTAGCCTGACGTGGGTTATAACTGGCGTTAGCCCGACGTGGGTTATCACTGGCGTTAGCCCGACGTGGGTTATAACTGGCGTTAGCCCGACGTGGATTGTAACGTGGGTTATAACTGGCGTTAGCCCGACGTGGGTTATAACTAGCGTGGTAATTCACTTAAGCCAAACAGAGTCTGACGTGGGTTGTAACGTGGGTTATAACTAGCGTCAGCCCGACGTGGGTTATAATTGGCGTTACAACTTGCCTAAGCCACTGTCAATTTTTTTTTCATCTCAGATTCACAAATTAACCTCCAAAACTCTACTTTACTCCAAAACAAAGATTCTTATGACTCCAAAACCATATATTAATGATGAGGAGTAACCCAAAACATACCCATTACCTCCCTAAACATAAATAGAAAATATAATCATCCAATTTCATCATATTTGAATCCATGGATTTAATCCTCATGAAGAGTTCATGGTCATACATGGTGGGTTTTTCTTGAAATCAACCCAAATGCAAAGAACCAATAAAAGAAATGAAGATAGCCATTAAAATCATCTATTCATCTCATATCCCTTGATTTGAGAATCTTAAACATAGATAAACAATCAAACTCATAACCTCCCAATAATTCTAATCATCCCCAAAAGACTTAACTAAGCTAGGAGATGACGATGATGAAGTTAGGTACCTGAGATTGCTTGATTTATTGATGAATCTCCTTCAAAATGCTCTTCTCCTTCCTTTGCTTGACTCTCACGTTTACACCATCAAAACACACACACAATGAATATCTGAAATGAGGAGAAATGGTTGATTTTTCTCTTGCTATCCTTTATAAATACCTTGCGCTTTTAGGGCTCATCTATGAATTTAGCCCAAGTCCAAATATGTAGTCTTAATCCCTTTTTATTTAAAAACCCAAATTAATCTTATTTAGAATAAGTCCAAAAATTTAGATTAGGGTTATTACAACACTCCCCCCTTAAAAGAATTCCGTCCCTGGAATTCATTCAACGGAAAGATGAGGGTACTTAGTCCTCATTTCAGACTCCAATTCCCATGTGGCTTCCTGTCCCTTGTGAAATCGCCAGTTCACCTTAACTAAGTTGATCTCTTTGTTCCTCAATTTCTTCACCTTACGATCTTCAATCGCTTCCGGCTCCTCGACAAAATGCAACTTCGTGTCAACATGAACATCGTCCAACGGTACAATCGAATCTACCTCGGCTAAACACTTCCTTAAGTTAGAAACATGGAAAGTGTTATGTATACCCTTCAACTTTTCCGGTAAGTCGAGCTTATAAGCAACATGTCCAACTCGTTCCGTTATCGCAAATGGCCCTATATATCAGGGGCTTAGCTTTCCTCTTTTGACAAAACGGACTACACCCTTCCAAGGTGATATCTTCAACATTACCATGTCCCCTTTCTGAAATTCAATGTCTTTTCGCCTCTTGTCCGTGTAACTTTTCTGTCTATCCTGTGCGGCTTTCATTCTTTCTCGAATTTGCACAATTTTATCCGCCGTTAGTTGAACGATCTCGGGTCCCGTCAATTGCTTCTCCCCAACCTCGTTCCAACATAAAGGCGTCCTACACTTTCTACCATACAACGCTTCATAAGGAGCTGCTTGAATACTTGCATGATAACTATTGTTATACGCAAATTCGATCAAGGGCAAGTGTTCTTCCCACGATCCACCAAAATCTATTACACAAGCTCTCAACATGTCTTCCATCGTTTGAATAGTCCGCTCACTCTGACCATCAGTCTGCGGGTGGTATGCGGTACTCATATTGATTTGCGACCCCATTTCTCTTTGAAAGCCGTCCCAAAATTTTGATGTAAACCGAGTGTCCCGATCTGACACTATAGACACTGGCACTCCATGTCTAACCACAATTTCGTCGATATAAAGCTTTGCCAATATGTCTGGCGGATAAGACTCCTTCATTGGTAGGAAATGCGCCGATTTAGTCAAACGGTCCACGATTATCCAAATGGCGTCAAAGCCCCTCGGTGTCCTTGGCAACTTCATCACAAAGTCCATGGTAATATGATCCCATTTCCATACTGGAATGTCTAGCGGTTTCAGTTTACCATAAGGTCGTTGATGCTCGACTTTCACTTGTAAACAGGTCAGACATCGTTCAACATAGTGGGCAATATCTTTCTTCATTCCGGGCCACCAATAAAACTGACGAAGATCCTTATACATCTTGTTATTACCCGGATGTATGGAATAACACTACTTGTGTGCTTCATCCAGCACTTTCTTTTGTACTTCACCCGACTTAGGAACCCAAACTCGACCGTTGAAACATTTCATTCCCCGATCATCTTCCGTAAAAGATGACACAAGTCCTACAATTCTTTCCTTCTTGTGGTTTTCCTCTAAAGATGCTTCTTCTTGACACTTCTTGATTTCTTCGACTAAATCATACTTTGCTTCGGCTCGAAATGCCACAATCTTTGATGATTCCCCTCTTTCCTTACGGCTTAACGCATCGGCCACCACATTGGCCTTCCCCGGATGGTACTCGATCTCACAATCATAATCGGTCAATAACTCCATCCATCTTCGCTGTCGCATATTCAACTCCTTTTGATCAAACAAGTGACGAAGGCTTTTGTGATCCGTGAAAATCTGACACTTAGTCCCATACAGGTAGTGTCTCCAAATCTTCAAAGCGAAAACAACGGCCGCCAATTCCAAGTCATGCGTGGGGTACCGCTTCTCATGATCCTTCAACTGTCGTGACGCATAAGCGATTACCTTTCCCCGTTGCATCAAAACACATCCCAACCCAAGTTTGGATGCATCGCTATATACCATCATCCGTACCCTCCGGCAACGTTAGAATTGGGGCACTACACAACATTTCCTTCAAAGTTTGAAATGCTTTCGCCTGCTCTTCTGACCACACAAACTTAACATTCTTCTTGGTTAAGGACGTCAAGGGTGTTGCAACGCGTGAAAAATCCTTAATGAATTTGCGGTAGTAACCTGCCAACCCAAGGAAACTCCTCACTTCCGATGGGGTTCTAGGTGGCTCCCAACTCTTGATGGCTTCAATCTTGGTCGGATCTACTTTTATACCATGTCGCGACACAACATGACCCAAAAACTGAACCTCTCTTAGCCAAAACTCACATTTGGAGAATTTTGCATAAAACTTCTCATTCTGCAATAGTTGCAACACTTGATGAAGGTGCTCTTTATGGGCTTCTTCCGACCTTGAGTAAATCAAAATGTCGTCTATAAAGACGATTACGAACTTGTCTAAGTACGGTTGGCACACTCTATTCATCAGATCCATAAATGCCGCCGGGGCATTGGTTAACCCAAACGGCATCAACAAAAACTCGTAGTGGCCATACCGGGTTCGGAACGCCGTTTTAAGCACGTCTCCTTCTTTCACCTTCAATTGATGATATCCCGATCTCAAGTCAATTTTCGAAAAGTAACTTGCTTCTTGCAATTGGTCAAACAAATCATCTATCCTTGGCAATGTATATTTATTCTTGACCGTGACTTTGTTCAACTCACGATAATCGATACACATTCGCATAGTCCCATCCTTCTTCTTGACAAACAACACCAGTGCTCCCCATGGTGATGTACTCGGTCGAATGAACCCTTTATCCAAGAGCTCTTGAAGTTGTGACATCATCTCCTTCATTTCTGAAGGTGCCAATCGATACGGTGCACGTGCTATCGGAGTAGCGTTGGGTACTAAATCGATACTAAATTCAATCTGACGATTCGGTGGTAGACTCGTCAAGTCATCCGGAAATACCTCGGGATAATCTTTCACAACGTCTACCTCTTTCAACTTTCGCTTCTCTTTCTTAGCATCTACTACATATGCTAAGTAACTCACACAACCCTTCTTCATACACCGGCTAGCTCTTATCATCGAAATAAGACTAATGTTCCTGTCACGTCTATTCCCATAAATCACTACCGTCCCTCTTTCCGGTAATTGCACGTTGATTAACTTCTTATTACAGACAATATTGGCATTGTTCTTGGCTAGCCAATCCATCCCCAAAATAACATCAAATTCACCCATTGGCATAGGGTGCAACTGAAGAGGTACCAAACTACCCTCTAGATCAATAGAACAATCATCAAACACCTCCCTAACAATAACATGGTTATCATCGGTTGTTTCAACTTCAAACACATAGGCCAATCTCTTAGGTTTCAAACGCAAAAATTTCACAAAATCAGGTGATATAAAGGAACGGTTAGCTCCTGAATCAAATAACACCTTGGCACATAAAGAGTTAACCAAGAATGTACCTGTCACCACGTCCGGTATCTCCTCAGCCTCACCAGTAGTCATCTGAAATACACGTCCTTTCGGGCGTGCCGGTTCTGACCTCTTCTCATCGTTCCTTCCACTCGATCGACTCCCTTGCATAACCACTCCTCCCTTCTTTAGTTGAGGACAATCTGGCCTAAGGTGATCGGGAGAACCACACTGAAAGCAAGATTTCCCCGATGGGCAATCCCTAGACAAATGACCGGGCAATCCACATCGGTAGCACGATCTCGAATCCATCCCACACTCACCTCTATGAACTCGGTGGCACTTCCCACATGGGCTAACAACAAACCCTTTCTTTCCTCGCGATTCGGGTCGAGAGAATCTCGCCTTCTTCGCCTCACTTTCCGCTCCTTCCCACTTTCTCTTGTCTCCAACCCTCTCAGTCATTTGCCGGTTCTTCTCCTTTTCAGTCATCTCGGCCGCATCTATCACCGGTTAGAAGGTGGTAGGGTTCCTTGTAATGATCAACTCACGGATATCACTCCTCAAACCCCATATATACCTCTCTACACGACACTCTTCCGTTGAAACATACTTTAAAGCAAATCGGGACTTCTCTATAAACCTGAGAGTGTATTCTTGTATCGTCATACTTCCTTGCTCCAACTTAAGAAATTCCTCTTCTAGCTTCTTGATCGCCGCCAAAGGGAAAAATTGAGCCTTGAACCTACTAGCAAACGATTCCCATGACATTCTCCTTGCCACCCCCTCTCCTTCCTTAGCGGACTCGATATCCCACCAATAAAGAGCATCCTCTTTTAGCATCGAAAGGGCATACTTCACTTTGTCCTTATCCGCACAATTGCTAGTATCAAAAGCCATCTCCATTTCCTTTAACCATTTCAAGGCCAAAACCGGATCGCGCTCTCCCTTGTGAGTAGGAGGCTTGCACAAGGCAAACGCTTTGTAACTACATCCATCAACTTGCTTAGTGTCGGGTATCACAACCGGAGTTGATTGGGAATGACCACCCACTTTGGTCTTGGGCACACTAGATACTTCCACCCTTCACTCTGCTCATGACTTGAGGGGTTTGAGTTTTGGTGGTGAGTCAACAAGGTTTGAAGAGCGGTTTATACTTTTCCTATTTCTTTAGCAAATGTTTCTTGAGTCACAAATGCTTGCTCCATGACTCCCCTTCGACCCCTACCACGACCTCGTCCCCTTCCTCCGATTGAACTTACTTTCGCGGGTAATTCTTGACGTTCCATTATCCCCGCACTCGTCCCCCTTCCACGACTACGGCCTCTTCCACGGCCTCTAGTCCCCAATTCGAGTGGGATTGGTGGCTCACCCACCACTTGGCTCACGCTTCTTCCCCGGCCCCTAACTCGGCCTCTTCCACGAACTTGGGTGCCCACCGCACCCGGATTTCCAATAGGTCCATTCTCTTCCAGCTCGGAGGAGTCTTGACCCATAATGGGAGTATCCCTACCCCTTGCAGAACGAGTTGCCATGATCAAACTGAAATGCCAAAACAAGCATAACTTAAATAACAGTTCACGTGTAACAAGGTAAACAAGCACGCACATGTACCTGTAAATTCACAATTACATTGGCCAAGTGTAATCCCAAATTTACCTTACATGCTAGTCCTCACTACCCTATTAACAATATCCCTGTCAAGGTTTTTATATTATGGTCCCTGAATTCTCAGCCGTGTTTCCTATCTCAAAGTCTAAGACTAGGCGCTCCTAGATTGCCTAATTCACTTAAACTAGAGCTCTGATACCACTTGTAACAACCCAATTTTCATGAAATAAAATCCAACATAAATAGATAATTTAAAATGCCAATAAAGGTCTAATATCTATTACATCCCAATGTTTTGCAGCGGAAAATAAAACTATCCACAACTGAGAATTATTTAAGCTAGGTAAGTCTCTATGCCATCCTATCTCCTCAACGACTGGCTCACATCCTACCCTTTCCCTTGGACGAACTCTCGACCAAGCCTTTACCTGAAAATGGTTTTAGTTTTTGGAAAGCGAGGGTTAGACCACAAGGTCTAGTGAATTCCCAAATAAACGAAAATTATATAAAACATTTAAATCCGAAGAGATAAATCGTTAGAAAAAGGAAGCAACAATTTAAATATAGGACCATGAACAAGGATAGTAGAAAAACTCCAGTTAGTCATAAACTTGCCACATATGACTTAATAATTATTGCCCGTAAACTTGCCACAAACGGGTATGTCATACACAAACGAGTTCGAGATGTACGAATTAAACTCCCAAGAGATTTGCAAGATCTCAAGGTACACACACTATCCTATGAACATGTCCAATTCATCTAGGAATATCGCAATATCTAGGTCAATTCGACAATTATCATTTATATAAACCGAAGAAAATATAAATCATTTAGCATGCTTCCAATTTAAATACCATGATCAGTTTCCCAAATCAATTTTACCAAGAATTGTAGTTTAAGTCAGGGGAACTCACCTGACGATGCCACACCTAGTCCAAGTCCAAATAGTAGAACTCTTCCAAACCGAACGCCTAAATTTATCAAAGCAATATAAGTGTTAACCTCTCAAAGTATCCTCAAAAGTCTTCTAATATAGTCCTAGAATAAATCCCTAGCCTAAAGGTCTAATCTCCGACTCGATGCGCGAAACGAAACGGAAGAATGTGTGCAAGACAGTGCCTGACGTGGGTTGTAACGTGGGTTATAACTGGCGTTAGCCCGACGTGGGTTGCAACGTGGGTTATAACTGGCGTTAGCCCGACGTGGGTTATAACTGGCGTTAGCCCGACGTGGGTTGTAACGTGGGTTGTAACGTGGGTTATAACTGGCGTTAGCCCGACGTGGGTTATAACTAGCGTGGTAATTCACTTAAGCCAAACAGAGTCTGACGTGGGTTATAACTAGCGTCAGCCCGACGTGGGTTATAACTGGCATTACAACTGGCCTAAGCCACTGTCAAGCTTTTTTTTCATCTCAGATTCACAAATTAACCTCCAAAACTCCACTTTACTCCAAAACAAAGATTCTTATGACTCCAAAACCATATATTAATGATGAGAAGTAAATCCAAAACATACCCATTACCTTCCTAAACATAAATAGAAAATATAATCATCCAATTTCATCATATTTGAATCCATGGATTCAATATTCATGAAGAGTTCATGGTCATCCATGGTGGGTTTTTCTTGAAATCAACCCAAATGCAAAGAACCAATAAAAGAAATGAAGATAGCCATTTAAATCATCTATCCATCTCATATCCCTAGATTTGAGAATCTTAAACATAGATAAACAATCAAACTCATAACCTCCCAATAATTCTAATCATCCCCAAAAGACTTAACTAAGCTAGGAGATGAAGATGATGAAGATGATGAAGTTGGGTACCTGAGATTGCTTGATTTCTTGATGAATCTCCTTCAAAATGCTCTTCTCCTTCCTTTGCTTGACTCTCACGTTTACACCATCAAAACACACATACAATGAATATCTGAAATGAGGAGAAATGGTTGATTTTTCTCTTGCTATCCTTTATAAATACCTTGGGCTTTTAGGGTTCATCTATGAATTTAGCCCAAGTCCAAATATGTAGTCTTAATCCCTTTTTATTTAAAAGCCCAAATTAATCTTATTTAGAGTCTAAGTCTAAAAATTTAGATTAGGGTTATTACAATTGGTTAACACGCCCAGGCGGTGTAAGATGCATTTAGAGCTTGAATCCTGCTGCTATCATTTTTTTCAATTTTTATAAAACGATTTTCAATTATTTTAATAATTTCTTAATCATATAAGTTGTTTCTGATTTCTTGTAACATATCTTAATTATAAATTCAAAAATAAAATTTATGATGTAACTATTTGTAATTATTTCTACGTTTCTAATCATATATTTATTTATTTTTCAAAAGAGATCTACTAACTTTGTGTCTCTTTAATAAAATTTAGAATATTTTTTGTTGTTATTAGTTGTTTCTATATATTCTTTACTCATTTTCCAAAAAAATATGTTATTAGCGATGGACTATGTCTAGAAAGAGATTAATTATTTTATGTTTGATATTGGTTCAAAATAAGTTTTTAGCAAATCTTGAAGTATTATTAGATGATTTTTCTACAGAAAATAGTAAATCAGTGTTTAGAATATAATAATACTTAGTTGTTTGTCTTATTTAGAAAAAAAATGTATGTCATAGTATTGTAAATTATATTTATTATAAGATTACTTTTAATTTGGTTACTAGCTTACTTTTTATTGTTACCGTGAGATTAATCATATAAGATTTATTTAATTTAATAATTTTAAATTTAATAATAATATAGCTGAAAAATACAGGGCTACATTATGTTTTTGGACAGGGCCTCCAAAATGTCATGACCGACCCTGATTAAAAAGTTCCTCCAAGTTTGGTATTTATGTAGCCATGCACACTTTCAGATTGGTTTTTATGAGATTCACTCACGTGTTAACAAACATGAGAAATTGTCCTAAATGACCAATTTGTAACTTTGGTTGACATAGATGACCATTTTTCTCCTATTTTTACAAAAATGTCAACAAATCTGCAATATAACTCCCCCAGACTTACCAAAACGACTAAGTTATTTGTGTGTGTGTGGGGGGGGAGGGGGGGGGGGGATTAGGTTTGGACAAATCCGCAAGTATTGCAGATATAGTCCAAAACAACGTCGTGTTGGGGGGTTTTGAGTTTCCAGCCGAGATAGACCTAAACTTACAAACCACCAAACGACGTCGTTTTGTGCCATATCCGCAATACTTGCAGACTTGCCCAAAAGGCATCGTTTTGGTAAGTCCGTAAGTATGGGGATGTTATATTTCGGACTTATTGACATTTTACATAAATAAAATAGAGATGGTCATCTATGTCAACAAAACATTGCAGATTAGTCATTTAGGCAATTTTTCTAACAAACATCCTCTTGGAAATAATTTAAATCCAAAATTAAAGTTTGACAACAATTTTGTAAAACAAAAAAGATCAAACCGGAAATGTTGAGTCGCGGACGAGGTTGCTTTTTTATTGAATTGAATTTCGATGCTATGGAGATTATGATACAATTGAAAACTACATCCTCTTCAAATAAAATAACTCACTCTCGATTAGATTGTACAATCTTCATGGTATCTGATAGCAAAATAGACATACGTGAACTGTGGCACAGTAGCGGTGCAAGTGCACACCAACTATTGCATTCGCTTTTCAAATAATACAATGGTAAGTCCAAAGATCGTTTTTCCACAGGGATTGACTACTAAGAATCGGAGAGTTTCTTACAAGCTTCCGGTGCAAAGTTTAGAGTTTTATAAAAATGATTGTTGTTGTTGGAATATTGAAGTCTTAAAAGTAACAATTAAATAAAAAGCGGGTATGAGTGTAAGTATTCCCTCGAGGGTATTTTAATAACTTAACTGGTTAATAAAGCCGGTCACACTGTAGTCTCGTATTATTTCCTCCTCTCGAAGCTACGTCATATAGGTTGTGAAAACGGTTTTCTTATAAAGTCACCACAAATGCTAACCTGTCGATCGTACTTAAGTAGATCTCGAAGATCTTAGTTCCGCCGGATTTGAAAGGATGCGCATATCTCTATGACACACCCACTCGACCGACATCTGAACCTTAGTACGATGATGCAAAAACCATATCTCTATGCGATTATTGAAGATTTTATCAAACCTCCTTGTATCATTCAAGCCGTATTTCGGATCCGCCCATCTCTGGTCAAAGATCTATTATTAACACTTACAAGTGATCAATTTGTCCACGTTGAGATGAAGCTTCAACTCGAATGACCAAACCGAAGACTTAGCAAAAAGTGGTAACACCTAAGTGTTACATTTTAAACTCTCGGGACCGACTTACACCCACACCAGGGGGGTTAGCTATTGCTCATAAGTAAATACATAATGTAAAAATAGAAATACGTAAATTGTATTAAATGTAAACTGGACATTGCGGCCAAAGTGGCATACAAAAATTAAAATGCAGAAATTTAAACTACTACAAAGTAAAATGCAAGACTAAATTATCAGCTGAATTTCTAAGTGATAGATTCTTCAAATGCCTTGCCCCAGGCCTCTTTATATATTTGGAGAAGGAGAGAGGACTGAAAGGGACTTAAGAGGAGAAAGTGATGTATCATGGTTGTCTTTTTCTCCGTGTTTGTCTTCATCTTTCTTGAAAGAGAATTGAGAGAGGAGAAACCTTTCAATGACGTCTTCTTCCTCTATTTTGTCATGTCCCATTTGTCAACTTTACTCTTCACTTTCATGATATCTCTAGCCCTTGACCAAGCTGAAACCTGCATTCCTATTTCACATATTTGGCAATACATTTCCATAAGAATTTTCTACAGCTCCAGCAGCACCGATCACTGCTCACCACTTCGGCAACTCATCACTATGACGCACCAGCTCCAAAACAACACATACACTAATCAAAATACAAACTTTTATACTCAACAACTCCAAATAAAAATAAATAAAAAAACGGAAAACATGAACAAATAAAGGGAATACACACACTAAAAAGAAATAAAAAGACACACTAATAAAATATAAATAACATTCAAAGTTAGAGTTATTAGTATCTCTATACTATATTTTGAATCTCTCTGTTCAAGGAAACTGAAAAACTTAAAAAAAGTTTTCGTTTTTTCTTTGCAAACCCATCTGTTATAATGAGGAGGGGGATAATCTTCTTCAGAGGCCATGATCTTCGTAATATTAACAATACTTGCTATTTCAATTTATCAAGTCAAACTTTTTAATCGAAAATTAAAAAAAAAGTGTTTTAATTTATTTGTTCGAAATTTGAAAATTTAAAAAATGATCCATCTTTGAAACAGTTAAAATAGCAAATACTCTTTCTTTTAATCCAAAGACCCAAGGTTCAACCACAAGGCTTATGGCGTACACTTGTGAGGGATGAGGCTCGATGACTCATCTATCCCAAGTTCGAATCCAGGCACAAACAACTTGTGGCCACTGGGGAATTATCTCAGGGGTGCATGCTTTAACAGTCTTAAAGTTGTTAGGGATTAGTTTAGGCAAATGCCTAGGATACCTTTTCCAAAAAAGACCTTTGTAATATATGAATGTCTCAGAGTGCCACCACATGGAATGGATCACACGACCTTATCGTTTATTTAGCAAGTAACCTATGGAATTTTTTACAAGACCTCTTATAATATGATTACTACCTAGATTCTACATTGCTTTCTATAAGATTCACTCACATGTTGTAACAGACTGCGGACCCAAAAGATATTTAGACCTATTGTATCTGTAAAGGTCCAGAAAGTAGCGGTTTGACCTACCATAAATTCATCGAGGACTGACCTGAGAAAAGTCCATTGTGTCAATTTGGGGGAAAATATTTTTTTTAAATGGGTCGACTTGATTGTTAACATAAATATAGGTTGCTATTAAAACGAGAAAAAATAACTTTTAAAATGAATTTGCAATGAAAAGGAAAATAAATTTTGACGAAAAATTATAAAAGCATGATATGAGAAAAATGAAGAAGTTGTTTTGGTGCCGTGGTAGTTATATCTGTAATTGTGTTCGAGGTTATAAGTTTGAAACTAATAATTGTATCTTTACTGTTCATATTTTTAGTAATAACATGTAAGGAATGAGATCATGTGAGAAATGAAGTTAATTTGAGAAGCGTCAGAAGGATCTTGACCCTTGATCACTTTTTATCTTAAACCCACCCATTGATCGTGATTGATGCGACGATCGATCTGGTGCATCTCGTTGTATCTCATCTCGATGAATCTCATCCTAATGTGGATCCAAGGACAGAGATTCATTCTTACTTTTCTCACCATAACTTCACTTCTTACCGGAACCCAACCCTACCATGTAAAGATCAAAAATTTAATTTAAATATCTAAACCATCTCACCCATGTTTGATATATACAATAAATTGGTTTCAAAAATATTTTAGAGGAACCTTTATAATTAAGTGGGTGCAAATTTCATAAAACTATATTTTTTTTCTCTTACAATAATGGAGTGAGCGGGTGCTTAGGAGCCACTACTAGAAAACTGGGTATCACTGACGGAAATTATCGACTTGTTTTTTCCTAAATTTTTATTTAAAAAAAAGGCAACATTTGAACATAAATCAGTTTACCAACTTGAATTTCTTTAAAAAGGGGAAGAAAATGTTTTTTAAAACCACCCTCACTGAAAATACCTTTTAGTTTTTTTTTTTGATTTACCATATGAGCTTAAATATGATTTCTCAACCCTTCTGAATTCTAAAGAGCGAGTTATAGATCAACATTTTTTAAAGAAGAAATTTTTTGTAAGTGAACTAGTATTGCATCGAAGTCCAAAAGAATCGAATGAAGATGATTTTCATGTGAACTCGAAGATGGGTTGTTTTCATGTGAGAGTGCCTGATACAAAGAGGACTCGTGAGTTAACGAGACTTTTATTCGATCTTTGAAAAAGAAGGGAAAACAAGCTCGAATGAAGTCGGAAAGTTGGCAATCGAACAAAGAAAACAGAAACGAAGACGGGTACCAAGCGGCTTAACCCGCGTCTAAATCGTTTAAGACTCTTAATGCTTTCCCTTTGGGCGAGTAGCATTCGAACTCACCCGCATGATGTAACAACCATAAACTTAAAGTGTAATAAATTCAAGCCTTTGCCTAAAATGGCAAATACAAACCATGCGGGTTCCAGAATTCAACTAAATCTCAAGTGTTGCAGCGGAAAATAATATAAGTATTGAGATTATTACAAAATTTAGTTTATAACTAGGCAACTATCTAACTAGAGTAGCGCCTCACTTCTAGTTCCAATACTCACATCTTCCCCTTGCCCTTACAAGAGCTTTCAACCATATGATTCCCTGAAAATGTTTTCAGTTTTATAAAAGAGAGGGTTAGACCAAAGGCCTAGTGAGTTCCCTCAAACACAGTTAAAATATGCATTACAGTTATAAGATTTGGAAAAGGTTAGTCATGCAACAAAACACATGCACACTATAATAAACAAATACCTGTTGCAACAGTAGGACACACTATTAGTCACTCACACTTGTGACAAGTTATTCGGGCTCACACTTGCCCTATTAATAAGGATGTATGAAATGAATTCATATCCTTTGGTTGGGTACACATTTCCCATCAATAAATTGTTCGCAAATAAACACATAAAGTAATAAGATCACATGTTAACATTTCAATAAGCATTCATTTGTTTGAATAAGCACGCGAAGGAAACTCACCTGAAGTTCCCGCCTCTAAGCATACTTTCGTCCTATGGATTCACCAACCGAACACCTGAATTGAGGTTATCAACTAATGAGTTTACAAACCCAAGTAACCCTAAAAGATTCACTTGCAAACCCCTCAAACAAGGACCCAAGCTACGACCCCTAACTAGGCTTAAACAAGAACTGGAAATTTTCAACCAACCTACAAAGCGGGTTTCATGCCAGTTACAACCCGCATACAACCCGCTTTCGTCACTGTTTCGCCTGCAGAATTTTCATTTCGTGAAGAAGACCCCAAATCCAACACCCAAATTGATTTCTTTCAATATTATGACTCAAAACTCACCTCAAACACTTAGAAATAATCCCAAACATCAATCAATCCAATCCAACCATGGAAATCTATAGATTAATAATGTGATGATTAAAAGTTCATCCATGGAGTTTTGATTGAACCCAACCCCAAACACTTAATAAGATGACTAAATCATGAAATAACCAACAAGAATCAATCCTACCATACTAGACCTTACTAAAACATGATTTTCATCCAACATTTCATCATATAAACTTCAAATCAAAACCCTAACAAACCCAAAGAAGCAATAGAGAAGAGGAAACATAATGGAAATAAGGTTTATACCTGATAATGAACTCCTTCCTTTGGTTCCTTCCAAAATCTCTCTCAAACCCTTCTCTTCTCTTCTTCCGTACACCAAAATCGCACCAAAATTCTCACACAATTTTATCTGATTTTTTGAAGGTAAAGGTAAAGAAATGGAGGCTCTCTCTTTTTAATGCCAACATTACACTTTTAGTCTCTGAAAATTCTAAGCGTTAGCCAAAACCCACCTAAAACTTGACTAACTCTAAATTTGGGAACTGGTTATTACACATGGGAACTGGACGCATATATTAATTATATTTAGTTTTCATCTTATAGGTTCAAATTTATGGCACAATTAAAAAGGTCCATCAAAGACTTTATGTTTTTAGTTTTCATTTCTCAATTGACCGCATTCTCTAAATTGGCCAAAATCTAAATTCCGTCTAAAATCAAATTCAAAATTTTGAATCATCATTCAACTTGCTCTATATTTGTCCAAAATTCCAACTATTGTCGATGTATATCTTTAACCTTTTTTCAACTTGCTCAATATTTTTTTAAGTTATACAGATAGATGTACTTTTTATAATTCGTTATCTTATTTTTTAATAAGGTCATAGCGATAGAAATTTCATTTTAAATATAGATGTTATATTTTTTGAATTTAAAGCCCATAAGAGGCCCAAACCGCTTAAATTGGTTAAACGTGACCGCTTTTTTGTGGTCAAGTTTAACCGATTTGATCATTTACTATCAAACCGCTCGATTTGGATAAAAATTTAAACTGCCATTGCAGTTTGGTTTGGGAGGTTAAACCGTCCAAATTGGACCGTAAACACCGCTACCCATGATATCCTTTTGGCCGACAAACTTTCATTGACGGACTACCGACAGATTTTCCCATCAGTAAAGGTCCTTTGCTTTATAGTGAGCCCACTCGGCTCTTAATAGATCAACCACTATGTTAATTAATGCTTCAAGTCTTTCTCCCGAAATCTTGAACTCTACTTTTTCCGAATTTCACCTTTTTGGCGAGTTAATGACTAATTGACATTGTGTTGCAACATAAAATTTGGGAAACAAGCAAATGTTAAATTTGAGTGTGCATAATAATTACCTCTCCAACTTGATCACTTAACTTTTTATCTTTTAAATCCATGCTTTAATGGTTTTTATGGTAAAACAATTGATCAAGAAGTTCTTGTTGATAATTTGACAACAAATAATTGATGTGATTTAATCTTATTTAATATTTAGGAAATCACATTTTTTAATGGCGTTTAAATATATATATATATATATATATATATATATATATATATGTGTGTGTGTGTGTATATATATATATAGAATGAGTTGAATGTAACATTCAACAAAATTGAATATAGCTTTAAATTCATGTATGAAGAATTTGACTTGGATAAGTTTAGACAGCTGGATCCTCAAATAAAACCTTCTCCTAGTAATCCAATTTGCGATGCTAAAACATCAAACACCAACTTGTACAAAATAATATTAAATTTTTCCTCTTTTTAAAAACTCAAATTGAAATTAACTAATTAGAAAAATAGTTCAGTATGATCGTAATTATTTTAAAACACAAATAGTAATTTTGAAATGTGTAATTTAATTACATTGATCTTAAAATTTGAAATATGTAATTTATAGTGATCTTAAAATTTGAAATGTAACATTTTTCAAAGGAAAAAAAAATGGTGTAGTATTCTTTCGAGTTCAATTTTCTTTCTTCAATCAATTAATTGTAAAAATCCTCCGAACTTCAGATATCTCCTACATCAAAATGGAGGTAAACCGAAGATAATTAGTATATTACATTTGAGGTTAGAGTCTAGAAAAATAAAATGTATGCAAATCTTTTATTTAATTATTATCTAAATAAATAAAGATATTTTGTGTTTAACGTTTAGTGATGGTTAATTAATAAAATAAAAAAATAATTATTGTGATTTGATATTGGCAACAACAAGATCGAAGCTGGTAGACTTTTGAATTATCTTATTTTCTATTGGTGCGTATGTAAATCAAACCTAATATTATTGAATTAATAAAAAATAAAAAAAGGTTGCTATAACTGATTCGAAGAACATCATTGTATTAGAATCTATCAACCTAATATTGAACACTTGACAAATTTTAATATAATTATTAGGACGTACAATTATTTTAATAAAATATTTAACAACATTTTTAAGTTTATAAAAAATATAATTATATTTCTTATACAGCAATTTGTTACAAGGAACTAAGGAAGTTAACAACTTAACAAAGTTATATTAAAATAATTTTAAACAATTTAACAAATTTATATTAGTTTTTTTTAACGAAGTTAGACAACCTAATATAATTTAAAAAATAAATCGTCCTACTAACGGTTTTATAAAACAACTGAAAACTGATATATGAAACATATTTCAAGAAATGTTCTATAGAAAACATAATATGACAATTTACTTGAATATTATTAAGTTGTTTAACTTCGTCATTGACAACATAAGACCAACTTGTATATAATTTAATTTTAACGACTTATTGTAATGTTTTTGTATAAGACATACAATTGTTTGTTCTGTAAATTATTATAGTTTCCAACAAGTTCATCTTTTTGATGACGATACCATCGGAAGAATAAGTATTTGCCATTTGAGTAATTTTGTAAGATCGAATATGATTAATTATTGCATGTAAAATAAAATCTAAGGTAAATATATTATATTATCATGTAATCTAATGTAAACATATTTTTACAATCAAACGTTTATTATGCTAAAATTATCAATTACATGTCTTCAAATTTTATGTCTGATTTTTGTCCACCCTTTACACTTTAAATATCCAGGTGTCCACCAAAAACTATGGTTACTGAGTTTAATTATCAAGATTAAGTCTACAGTCGGAATTAGTCTGGTTCCATTTCAATCTTCTATATTCCGATTCTTTTAACAAATTTAAATTAAGGTCTACTTATTAGTAACTTAATAAGGTTAATTAGACTCGCAACATATTTGGTCAGCTATACAGACTGTTTGGTAGTAGAAAGCTCTTCTGTACAAACAATTTAATCCATACAAACAACTTTTTTTTAATAATCATGGGTTTCCAGGCCATCTTACACGCAACGACTAATCTCCTAAGTGACCACGAATGATCTGGAGTCATCTTAAGTGAACCTCCATGCCACAATGACTTTGGTAACATCTGGATTTAAACATTGAATGGATTAGATATTCTACTACACTCCTTAGGTTTTACAACGGTACAAAACCATGTGGTTTCTATACAAACAACTTTATAAATGATTTTAAATTTCAACTAACATCACCTATATATTTTATGGATCCAGAAATGTCAATGTCAAAAACAATTAAACAACGCGGCTTCCTTTTCATAAAACATGCATCCCACTCCACCCTCATATCTTACATATAAGAGTAAATTACGTTTTTAGTCCCCATAGTTTGTTGAAATTTTCTATTTTTTATGTTTATAATTTTAAAATTACAATTGTCATCTTTATGGTTTATAATTAATTTTTTATGGATCAAAATTTATTGTTTTTTTCATTTCCATACTTTGAAATTCATTTCTATTTTAGTTTTCCATACTTAAAAATAGTGTTTCGGCCTTAAAGATGGAAATAGAGATGAATTATAAACCTTAGGAACAAAAACTAAAATTCCAAAACCACAAGAACTAAATATACAAATTTTACCAAACTATAAGGACTAAAAACGTAATTTACTATATATATAAATACTCCACCACTCAAATTAAAATTAGCTCATCCTAAAAAACCACCACCATAATGGCTTCCAATTTCACCATCTTAACTTCATTTCTCTTTATTATCTCCACCCTAATCAACTCCTCCTCCGCCACCATCCCTCGGAGACTTGCCGTCGTTCAAACACCACCCACCGTCCTCACTTACCATAAGGGCTCCCTTCTCCATGGCAACATCACCGTCAACCTCCTCTGGTACGGCAAGTTTTCAAACGCCCAGAAAACCATCATCACCGACTTCCTCAAATCTCTAAACACCCGCCTTCCACCACCACCATCCGCCGCTTCATGGTGGCAAACTACCGCCAGCTATAAAGGTGGCTTGCGGACCATACACCTTGGGAAACAAATAGTCGACGAAAAATACTCACTTGGGAAATCGCTTAAAGAATCGCATCTAATTTCTTTGGCTTCTAAATCCAAAGGCTTTAACGTCATTAGCGTGGTGTTGACGGCCGCTGACGTCGGTGTGGCCGGGTTTTGCATGAGTCGCTGTGGGACCCACGGGTCGACTCGGCTGAACAAAGGCCACAATTTCGCATACGCCTGGGTGGGTAACTCGGCAACCCAGTGCCCAGGTCAATGCGCGTGGCCTTTCGCTCAACCGACGTACGGCCCAAAACTGCCGCCATTGGTGGCACCCAACGGCGATATTGGGGTCGACGGCATGGTGATCAACCTAGCGGCGGTTTTGGCAGGTACGGTTACTAACCCATTTGATGGCGGGTATTACCAGGGTCCGTCTACCGCTCCATTGGAGGCGGTTACGGCTTGCACCGGTATATTCGGGTCGGGTGCTTTTCCCGGGTACCCGGGAAGAGTTTTGACGGATAAAAAGACGAAAGTTAGCTACAATGCTCAAGGTGTGAAGCAACGTAAATATTTATTGCCGGCTATGTGGGACCCAAAGACTTCCACGTGCAAGACCCTCGTGTGATTAAAGAAATGGAAATTTACAAGAATACGTTATTTTCTTTTTTTATTTTTCATTATTATACATAAAATACAATGATGGTTATATTGTTGTTTTAACTTGCAAAATGTATGAAATGAAAACTTTATTATATATTTACAAATATACTGGTTTTTAGTTTTCAATTATTTAAAAACAAGTATTTTTTATATCACATTTTGAATGGTCGTTATTTGAAATTAATAGTTTTTATTGTAAATAACTTTGTTTTTTTTCTAAATTATTATGTGGCATTTGTTAAATTATAAATAAAAGTTTGATTACACGTATTTTTCAAGAAACGACTAATACAACTTTTTTCAAGGATTCACAAACACTTTCACTGCAGACAATGTCTTCTTTAATTAACAAAAAAATTTAAGAATCAAGATTGATCATCTCTAAAGACCAATGGCTGTATGGTTTGATGAGATTCTATTAAGCTATTTGAATCTTATCTTAATTTAGGAGTGATTACCTGAATCCCACCCATGAAAGGCCTTAATGGTTCAGGGATAACAACAGATCCATCTTCTTGCTGGTAGTTCTCGAGTAAACACACAATCATTCGTGGAACTGCACACGCTGTAGCATTCAGCGTGTGTACAAATTCTGGTGGGTTTAGATTGCGGCTTTTACTTTTCTTCATATTTGTGGGATTCGTTGATTCTGGACGGTATCGTATTCCCAATCTACGGCTCTGATAGTCTGTACAATTTGATGCACTTGATATCTGCAAAATATAAAATAATTCAATTACACAAACCACCAGGTACTTTTTCCAAAAAGAGTATATATTATAATTGAAGTTTCGGATTTGCATCCAGTTTCTTATGGAACTCATATTTATCTTTGTTAAATTTTGAAACAAGACTTTTGTAGGGGACAAATTTGTGCTACCAGCATCCAATGAACTTGAAGCATATTTTTTTTAACATGGCTTCAACCCTATAGGCTATGTTTAACGATCTAGTTGATAAGCTAGTTGTTGGCTGATAAACTGGTTATGTTGGTAAAAAGTAGTTGGTAAGCTGGTTGTTGACTGATAAACTGGTTATGTTGGTAAAACTAGTTGGTAAGCTGGTTGTTGGCAGATAAGTTGGCTGATAAACTAGTCATGTTTGCTAAGAACTAGTTGATAAGCTATATTGGAGCAAAACGTGTATTTCCCGGACACGCAAACCGGCCCACAACAGGCTGCCAATTCCCAATGTGAAGGGCATACTTGACTCACTCAGCGGCAAGGCGATTGCGAGGGGGCCTGGGATAGAACCCAAGACCAACGGCCTATTGGAGCAAACATCTCCTCGCCCCTTAACCAACTGAGCTACACACCATTGGCAGTTGATAAGCTATATGACAATGTAAAACGACCTAAAAGAACATGTTGAAAAATTAATTGGAACAATATATAAGTGGCATAATTGGGAAATAGTGGGAAAATCTCCTGGTGGAGCTCATTAAGAGCATCTCCAAGAGCTATGCTAAAATAGAGAAAAGTCATATTTTAGCAATTTTTTTGCTCCAACAACTACGCTATTTTGTATGCTAAAATTAAAAAAAGGAAAGAGATGAGAAGAGAAGATAAAAATCTCTAAAACCCACTTTTTAAGAAAGAGAAATAATATTTTATTCATTCCACGAATAAGAGACATTGAAGCAAAATATTCAGGAGAGAGAAATAATATTTTATTAATGTATTGATTATTTTAATAATATAACAAATACTACAATCTCTAAAATAGAATAGCTCTTGGAGTTGGAAGAATTTTTTTAGAGATTTTGACTTTTTCTTACTCTATTTTAGAAAAAATATAGCATAGCTCTTGAAGATGCTCTAAGTAGCTTTTCAAAAAAGGGTTTTTAAATAAGCTCAAAAATTAAGCTAGTTTATGGTTGAAAAATATGGTCTTCATATAGGATCATCTAGGATTTGATGATTGCAAACATTTACTCTCCCGAAATAAATAAATAAAAAAATTGAAATGATTAGTCTATTTGAAATCTCTGGTTTACTTTTTCGGTGTCCCAACACAAGTTTTATGTAATAGTATAATCTTTTAGGAACATTGAAAGATGTTTACCAAAAATTTGCAAAAAAAGGGAACAAGATTTATGTAAGAATGCATGCCATAATAACGGACCTTGTAATTTAACTTCTGACACAAAATTGAGGGGGTAAAAAGCATGCAGCCGGTAAAAGTCATATAGAGCATACCTCACCATATCGTCCCAAACCTGGCATCCAGGCTTCAATATCATATTTACGGTAAGCAGGTGCACCTAAATCCCCAGTTGCCATATCCAACGTTCTGTTATAAAACCATTAAACCAATAATCAAAAATCAAAAATCCTGATTAATTAAACTAATGAAATTCAAAATCATAAGAGGTAAAAAGGGAATTAAAAATCCCACTTGAAATGAAGTCCTAATTTTGAAAAAAGATCTTCTTCGATTTCAATTAGCTCTTCATGGTAGGCATTACTTTCTTCAGGTCGGCATAGTATGAACATCTCCACCTTGCTAAACTGGTGTACTCGGTATAGGCCCCTGCTTGGTAGAAAAGTTTAAACCATCAATAATGTAAGATAGCAAATCCTACTTAAAAGGATAAAAGAATATGGTTAAAACCATCAAATATCAATCATGTAGCTAGAAAAGTTTGTCTTAGTTCAACGGTGAACGACTTAGGGGTTGTTTGGCAGTTGCTAAATGGTTTGGTGCTGAATGATTAAGAGACTCTTATTATGTAGTTCAAAATGAAACATAATTGTTTGGTAATTGTTCAGGATGTAATTAGAACTCTTAATGGTTCAGAGAGATCCAGGATACAAAATGATTCAGAGGGTTTTGGCACCATTAAGAGGCAGACTTATTTTTTGCCAAACAGGATTCACCTCTTAACGATTCAGAGACCGCCTCTTAATGGAACTGTTAAGAGGTAAACAAACACCCCCTTAATGCAGTAATAAAAACAGAGATCTATGATCAAGATATCTCAGATGACCAATACCTTGTAGCAGCTCCAGCTGCACCAGCTTCTGTACGAAAACAATGGGAATATGCTACGTATTTCAAAGGTAATGATGAGTCCGCAAGAATAGAGTCCATATGTATACCCCCAACAGGGATCTCTGCCGTCCCAATCAGACATTGATCAGTGCCCTCAATAGAGTAAACCTGTAGCATTAATAGAACTATTTAGAGATGAACACAACAGCAATCAACCAAAGCACAAATCTATATATATATATATACACCTGAGTGTTATCTCCACGAGGTTGGAAGCCACATTTTTCAACCACTAAGGATCTAGCAATTTCTGGGGTTGTAAGAGGAGTAAAACCCCTTTTCATGACTTCAGAAAGCGTCCAGTTTATAAGACCCATCTCTAATAGAACCGCTTCATTCTTGAGGTAATAGAATTTCGATCCACTAACCTGTCGACACGTAGTTCAGAATATAATAACAAATAACATAAATATAAAAGTTTGCTTTTAACTAAAAAGAACAACTAGATTTGAGAGTGCTCGTGAACATTGTTTCACACGTTAGCTTTCGCTTGGTTAAAAATGGATTTTCATGCTAAGGAACTAGTTCTCAAATGATAACATAAAAGAAGATTTCACACTTAACATGAAACAAAACTTGTGCAAACAAAACTTGTGCAAATAATACTTGCACAAATAATACTTGTGCAAAGATATATATATATATATATATATAGGGACGGGTTCATAAAGAAACATACCTATTTATAAAGAAACAAAGGAACAAACAAAATCATATATGATTTTGCACTTAAATCACCCAAAAGTCCGGGTGACTTTCCATGCCACTTAAGTGGCCCCAAAAGTCGCCCGCTACCCTTTAGTGCAAAATCATATATGATTTTGTTTGTTCCTTTGTTTCTTTAAGCATGGTTAAGTTCTCGTTTGAACCTCCCTCTCTCTCTATATATATATACGTGTATATATATATAACATAAAACGAATTTCCATGAGTTAGAAATAAATATAATACCTCAGCAGCAGCATCAAAATCAAAAAGATCTAGTTCTTTCCCAAGTTGTACATGGTCCTTGATAGAAAAGGTGAACTCACGGGGGGCACCAACCTACAAAATTAAACGAAATTTAAGATTCCAACAAGAGTGACAGAAGGAGGGATAAGGGAAAAAGAGAAATACCGTTTTCCTAATGGTTGAACTATCTTCCCCTCCTATTGGAACATCTGGATGTGTCATATTTGGGATACATTGTGCTTCTCGTTGAAGTGCATCGTTAAGTTTAACAAGATCTTCTTCAAGTGTAAGCAGTTTTTCCTTCAAACTCTTTCCTGTAAAAGTTCCATTGGAAGTCTGAGGACAAATGGGAATAGAAAGCATACATTCTTTCAAACAAAGAACAGAAATCTGCATATATATATATATATACCTTCTTCTATGAGTCTTTGACG
Source organism: Silybum marianum (assembly GCA_036898165.1). Classification (NCBI taxonomy): domain Eukaryota; kingdom Viridiplantae; phylum Streptophyta; class Magnoliopsida; order Asterales; family Asteraceae; genus Silybum; species Silybum marianum. The sequence continues at coordinate 43,166,282 of CM072529.1, read as the reverse complement.
CTCCAATGGTTCCACTTTTCCTTTCATCTTGTTTGCAACTGTATTTCTTTCATAACGGAGCTCTTCAACTTCCTGCTATCTGCGACCAACAATTAGCTAAAAAGAACAGTCTTTCGATGCAATCTTTGCAATGACAGCAAAATTCAAATTCTGGTTTAATGCAAACTTTTATAGTTGAATTGATAGACCCCTAACCTTTTGAAGTTCCAGCAACTTCTCATAGAGCTCAATAACTAATTCCAGATTGGCGTTAGAATTCCTGTTATTCAGGTTTGCTGCCATTGCCGTTTTATTCTCTAGAATTGACTTGAAATCTATAGCTGCTTTCCATTGAGGTTTTACAACTGCAACATATCATTGACAAAAATGAATCAGAATACAACTTGGAGATTGTAAAAAAGCAAATGCCTACATCCCACATTCCCACCTATATGCCCAACCAATTTTCTTCAAAGATCAGATTATAAATTGTGCATTGACATCGATGGCAATTAACATGTAGGACAGCATTAAAATTTCCAATACAAATTTTCACATATCCAATCCCAATACGGCCTTCAAAGCTTGACTAATAGAAAATCCACATTGAGAAACAAAAGGGGGACACCCACAGATGCAAATTCTTTCTGAAATCCAGCTTAGGGAAAGACAAAATGTATAGCAGAAAGGAAAGTTATATAATAAATTCAAGAAGTATTACAGTAATCCACTGAAGCAGTGGTTGGGGAATCAACAACCGGTTGCGCAGAAGCAGCAGCCGAGGATAGCGCTCTGATAAGAAATGGAAACCGGTGTATCGAGTTGCGTGAGAGAGTTACGGTTAGGGTTTTGAAGAGAGTTAAGCGTCTGGAAATGGCAGTGGAGGATCGCAGTGATGATGATGATGATGATGAATAGATTCTGGATGGAATTGATGCGAGTTTTAGGGTTTGAATCGTGGTTCCGCCAAAACAACACTGCAGGCTCATTCTATTGTGTGAACTGTGAAGAAGACGAAGCTCAGAGATGCAAGCAAATACAGTGGATTTTTAGGCCATTTTATCCTCTTATATATATACTTGAGTAAACTACGATTTTCGTCCATGTGGTTTCTAAAATATTGCGATTTTTGTCCCTACGGTTTTGAATCTTCTATTTTTATCTCTATGATTCGCAAGTTATTACTATTTTCATCCGGAGTATTCTATCTACACCCCCTCCTATAAGATGTATGTGAGTAAATAAATGGGGTACAAAGTATAGAGTATGTGAGTTGTATGGATTAAGAAATAAATGAGTTGTTAGTGGGAGGGGGTATGAATAGCAACTTCCTTTTCGTCCCTATGATTTGTAATTTATTATTGTTTTCGTCCTTGGGACTAAATTTAGTAAATATCCTTCATTTCACTTAGGAGTATTTTAGTCTTTTTATTTTCCCCCTTTTTGGTTTATTAAATATTGATAGCTTAGAATCGTATATGTTCACATGGTGGGCACAAAAGCCTAAAGTGGCAGTACAAGTGCACAACAAACACTATGATCGCTTACAAGTAATAGTGTGATGTAGTACCGAGATCGTATCGAGACTGACTATTGAGAATTCGAAAATTTCATGAACTACTTAGCATGGGTATGAGTGTAAGTATTCCCTAAGACAAAGACAACAATATAATAGTCAGAAACTCATGAGATGCCTATAAAAAAATCCAATCTCTCGAAAGTGAAGTTTTATACACAATGCCCACAAAGTTCCCACTATCATAACTTCGAAGCTTGCTGATTTAGCTAAGTAGATTAAAAAAATTATCAAGTTTTATTAGATTGAAGATTCATACTCAAATCTCTTTGTAGTACAAGTCTTAACTAATATTTGAACCTTAGCTAAATACATATAAAATTTGTATCTCTACGTAATTATCAAAGACTTTCTCAAATCTTTGTGCATCACTAAGCCGTATTTCGAACTGGTGGCACAAAAAATAATGGCATCGACATAAAGTCTGAGAGAATATCATACCAAGAACGAAGAGCTTGCTTAAGCCCATAGAAGGATTTGTCAAGTCAATACACATAGTTAGGATGATTGAGGTCTTCAAAGCATGTAGACTACTTCATATAGACTTCCTCGGCAGGTTCACCATTCAGGAAAGAAGTATTTACGTCAATCTGGAAAACTCGAAAGTTTTTGTGAGTTGCATCATGCATGAGTTAGAAAGATCCGAATTGTTTTAAGTCTTGCGACAAGAGCGAATGTTTCATCATAGTCAATTCCTTCCTCCTACGATATCATTTAGCAACAAGTTTGCCCTTGTTTCGAATCATTGTCCCTTCTTAATCTATTTTGCTTTGAAAAAACCCATTTGGCTCCGATGATGGTTTTCTGAGTTGGACGAGGAACTAAGTGCCATACTTTGTTTGCTTTAAATTGAGAGAGCTCTTCATGCATGTCAGTGAATCAGTGATCTAGTAAGGATCAAAATTCAGGTAAATTGTGACTACAAGAATCAACCCTGATAAACTCAGTGGTCAAAATTGTTGTGTACGTCTGAAATCGAACCCTCGAAGATGAGATATTCCACCACATCACCCAGAACCTCAACCACTACGCCATAACCCTTGTGGTTAAAAGTACATTATAAGTGCAAGGTTGGTTCTACTGAGAAGGAGAGTTAAGGTAATAAGCGTAAGAAGAGATTTCCACCCTTAGATCACATTAGGATGAGATGCACCGAGATGCATTGGACCAATCCATGTATCAGATGTGATTTTCATGGGTGGGTTTGAGATTAAAGGTGATCAAGGTCAAGATCCGTTCTTATGTTTCTCATCTTAACTCTCTTTCTCACATGATCTATTAGTTTTTTTTATTCAATTAAAAACATTTTAGAAGGATAGATGGATGAAATTTTTGGACGAAATAAATTTCAATTTATTTTTCATTTTATCATATCATATTAAAGTTTTACTATCAAAAAAACGAAAGTTGCATGTAACTTCATAATTATTGGTACCACATCATAATTGGCATTAACATATGTTAGTATTAATAGGTAATAAGATAAACATACCCTTAAATATACGTATAGTTTGGTTTAACTTTAAAATAACAACTTTAAAAGTTAGTTCTCAAAATAAAAATTAATTCAAAGTTGGTTTTATTTTAATGTAATTTTCTATATTAGAAACCGAGTCTTAATTTGAGTTTTTTTTTTTTGTAAACAATTTATAATTTGAGTTGTTTATGGAACAAAGTTATTACACTTGGTCCATCTAATTTGTAGAAAAGCAAGTTAGACAATTTTTCTTTAAAAAACACATCATATGATGGCCTAAGTCTGGCCCATTAAGATTAATGTGGAGACATGGATGATGCAAATATAACTTCTCACAGGTCTGTTTATACTTTTTCAATAAAATCTAACCAATTAAGCTTTGTGATTAATATTTTTATAATGAAAAACATTAGTAGAAACTACCAAAAAAATTAATAGAAATAACAGGTCTGATTGTCATGTCCCAGTTATAATACATGACACTTGTTAAGAGTTAAATTAACGACTTAATTTCTTCTTTAGGTTGTGAAAAATATAACAAAATATGTTAAATTGATAAATAAGTTTTATTTAGATCATCTTTACTGAACACACCAAAATCCAAATCCCGCTATTATATCTATTTTTCGCACCAAATTGTCTTCATAGAATGCACCACTTTTTGCACAATATTAGTGTTATGAATAGTAAAACACATAATTTGGTGTAATATTATTCACCAACGCTAATGATCTATCCTGATAGTAAAGGTGTCGATAAAACACGTATGTTTGTAATTTAAGGTAGTTTATATAACATGTAATGTGGTCTATCTATCAATATCAACCATGGCATAAAACTGATAAAAGATGGCATAAAAAACCATTAGTACTCAACCCCTTATTAAGGATATTATGTGATGATATTGGTGGTTTCCTTAATGTCACAAAACATTAAAGAATAAAAACATACAACTAAATGAATGTTTTATTAACTCCTAAGTTGCATACCAACCATTTCATTTGTTCTAAAGAGGACCAGGAAATGTACCATTCTCCCTTTGCTCATTCCATCTATCTACCTGCATATTTAGTTAATAAAAGGAAACAAATATAGCATCAGACTGAATGTACTATATATCATCAAATAACACTTTCCTAAGTTGTGTGTTGAGTTAAATATTGCAATTTCAAAGAGACTAGGATTGTATACATTTGTAGAATGCTACCCCCCCCCCCTCCTTTATGTGCATACATGTATGTGTGTGTGTATATATAGAGGGAGGTTCAGGGGAAAACCTCAAAAAAAAAAAACTGAAGAACACCCTGAGAGCTCTCCATCAGGACAATATGCATTTGTGCCTAGATGATATGCACAAGTGAATACAAGCGTTTTTTTCTATGCACGAGTGCATGTTATCCACAAGTGCATATGCATGAATGCATGTTACAAATTACCTATATATATATATATATATCTTTGTGGTAAAAGAGTACATACCCATTCGCCCGGGCAAAGTGACCGGTAGTATTTTGCAAACTTATCACATTCACGAGCACCTTCTCCCTTAGCTGCAATGCACCTGATGTAACAATGATAAATCAAGATTAACCGCCAGTCGTGGAAAAAAGTTAAAGTTTTTGAACATTTTAATTTGTAGGAAGTTGAAGAAAAAGCACATTTTCATTTGTGGGTTCTAAGTATAATATGCAATTAATTATAAGCTCTGTTACTTCTATGAAAAGAAGAAAGAAAGATGGTACAAATGAATGGAACCCTATATATATAGTATTGTGGTTGGTTTTGAACAAACAAAAAGGCTTTAACAAACAGGTGGAAGGAAGACTCACCGGTGGTACTCAACGTATCGCGTAAAGCAGTGCCTGCTTTGATTTGTAGTTGGGAATCGATAATCTCCTGGTGCTGTCTCCAGCTGTTTACAAAATAACCATATCAAATAAGATATATATATATATACATATATATAGGGGCGGATTCAAATGTGAACTCAAATTTGGTTGTGAACGTGAGAACAAAGGAGAGCGCGACACGAGTCCCATCCAGTTTGAATATATTCACTCTGAATGTTGTGTTATTCATACTGAATAATGTATGAACTTCACCTTCATTTTTCATACCGAATGCCTGTCATCATTCAGACTGAAAGGACACGTGTCGTGCTCTCCTTTGTCCTCATATTCGCAACCAAATTTGAGTTCGCATTTGAACTTTCCTCTCTCTCCTCTCTCTCTCTCTCTCTATATATATATATATATAGAACATATTCGCGACAATATGAGAATGGTTATTCATGTACAAAATCATATATGATTTTGTACTAAGTCACCCATGATTACGGGCGACTTTTCCATCCCACTTAAGTGGCCCCAAAAGTCGCCCGCTACCCGTTAGTGCAAAATCGTATATGATTTTGTATTGTTCTCTTATTTCCTTAAATAGATACCATTCTCGTATAAACCCGCTGAAGAACACCCTGGGAGCCCTTCATATGGACGGATGCACAAATGCATATTAGTAATTTGTAACATGCATGCGTGCATATACACTTGTGCATAACATGCACCCGTGCATAGAAAAAAAAACGATTGTATGCTTTTGTACATACCGTGGAGAGCTACCAGGGTGATCTTTGGTTTTTTTTGAGGTTTTCCCCTGAATCTCCCTATGTGTGTGTGTGTGTGTATATATATATAGAGAGAGAGAGGGAGGTTCAAGGGAAAACACTAAAAAAATAAAATAAAATAAAACTGAAGAACACCTTGAAAGCCCTGCATTCGGACGGTATGCACTAATGCATACAAGCGTTTTTTTTTCTATGCACTAATGCTCCTACAATTACATGTGCATTAGTGCATATGCACAAATAAATGTTACAAATTACTAGTATGCATTAGCGCATACCGTCCAGATTGAGGCCCCAGGGTGTTCTTCAGTTTTCTCTTTTTTTGTGCATATGCACTCGTGCATACAAAAGAAACAACTTCAATCGTTTGTATGCACAAATGCATACCGTGCAGATGGAGGGCTGCCAGATGTTCTTTAGTTTTTTCTGTTGTTGAGGTTTTCCCCTAAACCTCCCTCAATTTATATATATATATATATATATATATATATATATATAAATTGCACTTTTGTTGGACACACAAGACAGCATTTTGAGTTGCATAAGTTACAGACTATATGAGACTTGTGGTGGTTGCTATTCTACATCACAAAGCAGCTTGGAGCATAGATTTATCAAAATTCAAACTGTTTCCACATTAGATTCTAATGGGTTTTCAAAATAAGGCAAAGGAAAACATTGTTTAATGGGCTTTTTTTAGTTGTTCGGATTCCTTTTCTAGTGATCCATCCAATCGTACCATTATTAGTAGAAAGGAGCGACCAATAAAAGTAGATTGTCGACTACTGGTTTGATCAAAGCTAGCGTACCTTAATCCCAAGTGTTTCATCATCACTGGTTTCTTGATTACAAGTTACAGTGGTAGCAGTTGTTATAGATGCCTTCAATGGAGCCTCTTTTACATGATCATCATCACTAGATTTTGAAAGCATCTCTTGAACATCCTTAAGAAGATAATGCTGCATAAAAATAGGTTATATAATGACCATAAAGTTACCTGTTTAGTTGGAGGTATTATGCAGTAATCAATGAGAATTAAAATAAAAGAAACTGTTTGATTTTGTATAATATCATGGGCCCATCCCCAAAAGCACAAATTTTCAGATTAAACCGGAGGGAATGAAAATCCTTTCCTGGAATGAAAATGTGAATGACTTTTATTCCTAGTTTAAGCTGGAATGAAAATTTAGGCTTACGGGAAATAAACTCAATGTATTATATAAAATCAAACAGTTTCTTTTATTATCATTCCTATTGATTTGATTACAGCTTAAAACCTTTTAACAAAACACCTAATCAATATATGTAATAGTAATATTCAATAACAAGATAAAGTTTCAACATCAAAAACATAAAGTTTTCCATGATATACTCTCAAGAATCATAACACCATGGAAAATTGGCAAGATTTTAGAAAAAAGATCATAGTAGACGAACGATATTTCTAAGAAAGAAAATTAAAATTAAAATTAAAATTAAAATTACAACTAATCGAAATGCGATGCTAAATCAAACCAACGCCATATAAATTGGGATTCAATTCACCATAACAAGTAACACCAAAATTACAATTTCAATTGAAAACGATATCAGACACACAACATGACGTAAAGAAATGGAAATGGAAATAAGAAAACGAAAGAGGTATGTATAGCGAGTGTACCTCTGATAGAGATTTTGCCATTGATCAGAAGCTGCTAGGAGGAATAGGGACGGCGAAAATGAGAGAAATTTGTTAGGTTTTTCAAATGCAAACTGATCGATCGATCATATAAACTCATAACTCATAAACATTATAGATTGATAGCGAGTGAGAAAAAGAGAAGAATAAAATTATATTGAAATATTTTAAGTTTAAGATTAATAACAAATGGGGTGGTGGCGCAGTTGGCTAGCGCGTAGGTCTCATAGCTAAAGAGTGATCCTGAGGTCGAGAGTTCGAGCCTCTCTCACCCCATTAATTTTTTAATTTAATGTCACCATTTATTTACATCGTAAAAGTTAAAAGTGACACATTAATTGTAATAATTTTTTTTAAAAAAAACTTTAAAGTAAATTAATATTTTAAAGTTTTTTACTGTTTAACATTAAGTATCAGTTAAACCGATATTAGTATGATACTTTTTTATTCAAAGAGTTAATTATATAAAAATAAGTTGTAAATTAATAATATATTTATACAATTTACCCTCTTTTAAAAAATAAGGATTTAGAATGTTGATTTCTCAAAATAATAATGAAAGCAAAATAGTTTTTTTATTAGAATGTTGTATTTTTATATTATATGTTATCAAAACAACATTCGTGGATTGAGTATTAACGGTCAATAGCGAGAAGATCCGGAGTCAATAAAGCAAACTTTCTTTGAATATTGCAAAAGAATATTTTCTGATCAGTACGTGAATCGACCTACATTCTTAGAGTATCTTCAACAGATTATTTATAATTTCTTTAAAATAGAGAATTAAATGTCAAAATCTCTAAAAACAATTACGTTTAACTCCAACGGATTCTTTATTTTAGAGATTTCAATATCCATTATATTATTAAAGTATTTTATAAATTTATTATCCCAATATATATATATATATATATGAATGTATGTATTTAAAAAAAATTATATAAAAATTAATAATTCAACCTCATTGGTGTGAATGAATAAAGAAGTAATTCATCTCTCCATATATCAAGTTTTAAAGAATTCTCTAATTTTGGAATATAAATCTAGTTTTTTGTATTAACTTCTTTGAACTACTAATATATATTATATAATATATACAAAAAAAAATTGGGTCATGGGTATACGCCCGGCCCAACCTCCCCTAGGAACAACCCTGCCAGTAGATCTGAATCTTCCAAGAAATCAAGGGTTCAACTCTCACTAAAGATAACAAATGTGTAAATTTTGTTGCATATAAATATTATATATTTCTAAAAAAAAAATTGTGTCGATCCGTTTTAATTCAAAGTGTGATCCCCTAAAATGAACAAAAAAAAAATGAATTGCAGCCTACTAACAACGTTATTATATGTGGATTTAGGGGTTGTAAGTTCGAATTTTTTGACTGTTTTACCTTTTAGTAACGAGAGAATATAAGGAAAAAAACCACTTGCATGATGTTACAAAAAAAAGCACGATTAATTATTCTATATTATGCAATTTATTATAAAGAGTAATAAACTGTCATCATAACTTGTAGCAGAATTACAAGCAGAAACAAAATAAAACACCAATCTTATTTTGTTTCGGTACTTTCAATTTATTTTGTGATAGTAGGTCGCTTTGACATGGTGGATATTAATCCTATCGTATATGGAGGAAGAGACACAAACTACCCCGTAAGATTATTATTTCATGACTACATTATGAGTGGGTTTATAAAATTTAAATAGATTGTTTAGCATACCTTTCTAGGGCCGGGCGTACGTCCAGGGCCCACAAGAAATAAGGGCCCATTTTTTCCATATAACTATATTGTATACAGTAGTAGTTCAAAAATATTAACAAATAAAAGGAACCCAAGTATTTTTAGTTCTAAAATGACCCTACAAGAATTTAGCATTACATTAAGGGCCCAAACATATTTAACTAATTATATTGGTAAAGAAAATACATGAAAAATAATTGGGTGTTCATTTTATAGTATTTCTTATTGTTTTCTTTAAAAAAAACTTATCTACTATTAAAATGTAAAAACTACTTTGCCTAGAAAACGTTGATATAATCTTCATCATTCACCCACCAACTCTTTTGATTAATCCTTCCACATAAATTCTATTTTTGTATTGCGATATAGTAGATTTCTTGTTATTAACGTAAAAGAAGTCCTATATTTTGGAAAAAACAAATTATCAACCATATGAAATGATCCAACTTATATCTATAATTATGATTTCAAAACTATCTTTGTTTTTTTCCATATATTATTAACTCCTTATTAGCTAAGATTGAATACCTGAATTTTAACTACTCTCATATCTCAAAGATAAGAATAAGATCTCAAATTATAATCAAAATGGACTTTTGATTATAAGATTGATGATTTTCTAAAAAGTTAGTTTTAATCCTAAAAAAATATAAAATGGTTATGAAAACATTGACATGATGTGAGACGGAAATACAACTGATTTATATAAAGTGCTACTTTGAATGGTCAACAGTGTGACCTCAAATGATGTTAATCTATATAACAAAGGAATATCATAGAATATGTTGTGTAACGGGTTTAGGATGTTGTGTAAAAATGATATGGTAGATAATATTAATTTAGAAGGTAATTATGGATTGATTTTGCATCTAGGAATACTCGGGAAAACACGTTTTATATGAATCATTAGTATTTTTTGAACTCATGTTATTCTGATAATAAAAACAATAAATCGGATTTTTTTCCGTACTTATCGAGGGACCATTTTCACTTCTCGCACAGGCCCTATAAAATACCATGAACGGACCTATACCTTTCTAAACAAAACAAAATACAAAAAACTATCGAGCTGAAACAACATATTCTTCCTTAATACGTTAATTGAAGGCCAAAGAATTTCATGTCGGCTTCAGTGGCGGATCCATGATTTTTACTTGGTGGGAGCATCTTCAAAGTAGACTAAAGGCTCACAACATCGTCCAACATGTTTTAACCGTTTTGAGGGATTTTTAAAGGTTTTTTGGTTGATTTCGAATGATTTTTTAGTGTTTTCGTCGATTTCGAATGACTTTTTTGGCTTTTTGATTGATTTCAAGATATTTTTATGGTTTTTTAGTTGTTTCAAGAGATTTTTTTGGTTTTTTTATTGCTTGGGGTCCTTTGCCAAAATTTAGTGGAGAAATAGAAGTAAAAGGTTATAAAAATTTATTTTTAACCCTTGAAAATTTTAATTTTTCTTTTTTCAACCTTACTTAATAGTTGAGTCTCTCACTAGTTGGTGCTATAGTACTATTCATCTATATTCGATGATAAATAAACATTTAAACCTTCAGATGTGTCAATTGGTTAAAAATATATCATAGTGACCCATGATAAATATCTCGTATTGAAAAAGTAGCAGTTTGCAAAGTCATTCCCCTCATAACATACCAAAGGCCAAAGGGGCAGAATAACTTAATATCTTTTGCTCATTATAAAAGTTAGAAGTAGCTTATAACTTAAGGGTTGCAAAGTGCTCATGAATCTGACTTTCTACTTAAGGCGGACGAGTGTCACAAACCAATACTATTTGTTTATCGACAATGTGAGAGACATCTAAAATGTTACATCCCCCCTCTTCCCCACCAAAACCAACATGCCTCGTTGTGTTCTATGAGGATGTGTTTGGTACATTGAACAACACAGACATAATAGAACATGAATCCTTATTATACGTTTTGCAGGACTTTTGTGTCAAACAAACCTATATTTTATCAATATGACCTCAAAATAAAACCTAACTCTTTTCTAAAACGTCAAACTAATACGCCTCCATTTTTACATTTTATTTATTCTTTAAATTTTATTTTACTGTATTCTATGTTCTTCAAAACTTTCAGTTTACTGCTTACAAAATATTATTTTTATACCGTTTATATATTTTGGTTAACTTATGTAATTTATTATATTATAATAATAATAATAATAATAATAACTAGAAAGATACTCGCACAATGTAACGATATACATTGATTTTAATGTTTTATGTTATTCTTTGTTTCTATCGATGTTATACTACGATTTTATGTGTTTTATTTTTAATAAAATATAAATTTGAAGATATAATAAAATTTTGAAAAATATATACCAATATTAGTATCAAATTAACTATTTAAAGGTTTTCTTTGTGTAGTTTCTTTGATTAATTTTTTATTTTAATTTAATTTAAGCTTAATAACCATGTAATTTAACTAGTTTAATAATATAATTTTTAATAAAGATAATAATTAAGTATTTTGTTATATTTTTTAGATTTAAAATAGATGTTTATCTTGTATTTAATAATGTTTATCCGCATTTAGTTACAAAAAATTAAACATGAAGTTTTAATAAGTTGTAATTACGCACAATTTACTTGTAATCTTGAATTTTAAGTGATATGCATCAATAAACAGTATTATGTGTATAAAAAGTGGTTTTTAAGAGTTTTTGTCAAATGTATTATAATATAGTATAGATGATAATAATAATAATAATATAGAAAAGGTATATATAAAAATTGGAAACTACATAAGCTTTTTATTTTGGTGTCATTTTAATCGTTTGGATGAAAACTTATTAATGACATATTTTGTTCTAAAAATATTTATTTTATCATAATTTAATAAATTACATAAGTTAATCAAAATATATAAAATATATAAATAACTCATCAAGGGGTAAATCGAACATTTTATCTGTTATATCATGTCGAGTTTTGTCTTACCAAATGTTAAACGATTGTTCCGTCCTGTTCTCTTTTGTTTTGTCATGACTCATATCCCATCATATCTTATCTGGATACCAACGCACCTTGAGGTTTGTTTCTCCTACACGATGGTTCAAGGATCGATTCCGTTAACATTTTTAACACTTTAAAGCCCAAAACAATAGATTTGACAAATAACTTCTATCATAAATTCATGGTTTTAAATTGATTCAGAAGTACCTTCAGACTAGTTTATTTTTTTGAATTTTGGAACATTATGTCATCTATCAATAAACTAAATGGCACTTTTAAGATAGAAACTTTGTTAATAAACCAGAGTTATAGTATATATATACATATATACTATAACTCTGGTTCATACGAGAACGCTAACTATTTACGAGAATACGAAAAAAAAACTTCATGTACAAAATCATATGTGATTTTGCACTAACGGGTAGCGGGCGACTTTTGGGGCCACTTAAGTCGCATGGAAAGTCGTCCGGATCATATATGATTTTGTACATGAAAAAAATTTCACGTACAAATCATTAGCTGAGGATTGTCCTCGTATTCTCGTAAATAGTTATCGTCCTCACATGAATCTTTTTTTTTTCTCTCTCTCTCTATATATATATACATACATACATACTAGTAAGCTACCCGTGTGCGTTGCGGCGTAAAACGTCGAAATAGCAACCAAGTTTCATGTTAAATTAATATTTTTTGTCATTTTCAATGTTAAATTAATATTTGAGTAGCTCGGTCCACATATATGTGCATCATACATTGACCATAAAGTAATTTGGTATGCATTTCAGTCTATTATATATACATCTCCCAAAAGATACTCTAGAAATATCATTAGCAACTTTAGTGTGTAATAAAAGTGAAGTGTGTTGACCTAAGAAATTGTAGATCTTCCATGAAAGATAAATCTGATGAACATATAGTTCCAACTCGAATAGTCACCAATGACGCTAAAGAAAGATTGAGATCCATCAGATTATCTATAAGTCCTTAGTTAAAATGTTTCATTGGTCAAATATTTTGAAATATAATAGTTCAATAACAATGTTTTTAACTCAAAGCATTTGTTGTTCTTGCATTTTAAAGATCAAATTATGCATTAATTTGTGGTTTGTAGTTTTTACAACTTGTAATTGAAAAAAAATACAAATTTTATGTTTGAATAAAAATATGGTAAGAATACTCAAAAACTAAATTACTAATTATAATAATATAAAATGCAATTTTGAAATTGAAAATGATTTGATGGAAGATCGTGGGAGGTTGTAAGCTTTAAGAGTTTGTACAATATCCTTAATTGGTTGTACTCTTAAAAATTCAAGATAACTGTGGCCATCAGCTTCAGTTTCATTTTGTCACTCATGTGTTGAGCTACTTACATAAAGCTAATTCATAGAGCAAAGTGCATCCAAAATTAATTATTAATCCATATGCGGTGAAATCTGCAAAAAATAACCTTGGAAGGCTTTGTCTTAGGCTTTGGCTAAAGTTGATTTGGGGAAAATGAAGGTGGATTGATGCACAAAACTCTTATTCAGGTGAAGTTCTGGCTAGAATGGCTTGGAGAAACAAAAGAAAAAGCTTCCAACCGTACAATGATGGTTGATTTTAAAGCTTCTCGTCTCCCTCAGTGGTTTTGTTGGAAGATCGTTTGGTGTCGGTCTAGGGTTGTGTTCTTTTGTGTCTTCCTTTGGCTTTTAGAATCATGTTTTTTTTGGCTTATATTGCTTGAAAGGCTGTTTCCGAGCTTGGTAGCGAAGTTTTCATGTTTATCTTTGTATTTGTTTTTACTGCTCTTGTATAAAAGTGTATGGAGGTTTCTCTGTTAAAAAAACGTGCAAACATCTAATAACTCTGTTACAAATCAATAACTATAAAACCCAAACTCACAAATCTTAATATTAAGGGTGTAAAATAAAACATTAAAAAAATTAAGAATATAGAACAAATTAATATATAATTGTAAGGTATAAAATGTAAGTTTTTAAAATAATCCACTACGTATTTATTATATTTAACAATATGATTGAATCTAAAAAAATTCCATATTAGGCTCATTTTGAAGTTAGTAACGAGACGATTATAATAGTATAATTTGTAAAAAAAACGTATTATTTTAATGCATTTTAGTTCATAGACGATTATTTATATTAATATGGTTAGGGTATAAAATGAAAAATTAAAAAGTAAGGGACATAATGTATAATCGTAAGGATACAAGTTGTAATTTAGAAGTAAAATGATTTGTTTACATGAGCCGTGGAAAATTGTAAGGCTTTTAAGTTTGTACATTAAGCAAAGGAAGTTGTACCTCTTAAAATTCAAGAAGTAATCGAAAGTAGTGTTTTTTAATACTAGAAGGGTAGTCGCGCAATGCAGCGAGATCCATCTTAATTTTAATGTTTTATTTTATTTTTTTGTCTCTACCGATGTTATAATAAGATTTTATTTTTGTGTACTTTTTTTAATTCCGTTTTTTAAATTATAATCTAGGTTTAATAATGAAATAATATATTTTGGTTTAATAATATAATTTTTTTATAAATATAATAAATTAAGTGTTGTTAGAGTTGAATAATTATCCTTATTATATGTTAGATTTTTTATATTCAAAATTAGATGTTTATCTATATAGTTAGTTGTATAGTTAGTTACACGAATTCAAACATGAAGCTTTAATAAGTTGTACCAATACATGTAGAACTTGTATTCTTGAATTTTAAGTAATTATGCTTTAATCAGTTATATCTATTGCATAATAATATGTTTTTAAGAGTTTTTGGTCAAATGCTTTATAATATAGTATAGATATAGATAGTATAGATATAGATATAGATGAGAGGATATTTTTCATATATATCTATATATATATTTGTTTTCTTAATAGGCAAGTATATCCTTGAGCCTTAGGTTTGGAGTCCCTTTTGATAGCCTATTTAGAATGGAAACGTGATCTTGTTAAAGTTAGGAATTGATTACCTAAGAATAAGCATTTGCTTATATTCTATTGGTAGGGTGTTAAATCAAAGTGAAGCTGTCAAAAGATCCCTTCTTTTTTGCCATAAAGATTGTCAAAGTGTATTAAATACACACATATTTGGAAGTTGTATATCCAAATTTATATATAATTTAGACTTTATCATTATCACATAAAAAAGGAAAAACTCTACCAAAAATTATGGTTAAAATTAGATATATGATTGGATTCTGGTAAGAATAATTTTTTCTTGAAAATGAATCAAGATATTCTAATGGGTGTTACCTTTTACACCCTGCTCTATATGTTAAACTCTAATATATATATATATGGCCCCCAATTAAAATTGATAAATAAACATAGAAGTTAGTGTATTACCAGTTAAAATAAGATAGAGTATGTTGCATTTGGGAAGTAGAGTAGGGTGTAAAAGGAAAAACCCTATTCTAATATTGTTTGAAAGTGTGTCGTGAGAATTGTCAAGGTATTCTTATATTGATTGTATTAAGGTTACAATAACCTTCACACAATATAACTTAACTTTATGAACCCAAAATTGATTAGAAACCTGAGATGAATATTCGTCATGAATAATATGAGGGTGTTATTCATCTTGAATTGCACATTAATGATGGATATGTTACAATGTTCATTATGAATAACACGTTCATATTCTTGATTAATATCTCACGTGTTACGTTATATGATTCTAAGATACCTAATCGATTTTAGGTTTCTAATATAATCTTTCCAGTGATTAAGATACATGTATAAAAGACGTCATCTTGGGCGTCCTACCAAAATTATCCTGGACGTCCCTACCAAAATTATCCTATGGTCATTAAAATACATGTATGTATATGCATACGGGTGAAAAAAAAACTTTATTTGTCCTTTTAATACAAGTTTATTCACACTTTAGAAATAAAAAATATTTAAGAAATGATATATTTTTATACATTTAATCCAAGTTGCTAAAATCCAACTTGTTACCAAAGGAAATTATTTGGTAAAAGGAAAATTAATAGTATTTCTTTTATAAAAGTATGCGTGCATTTGATGCTTGTCTTGACTCTTTCTTGAATAATTTTTATAGGTTTTTTTAGTAAAGTTTAATTTTGATCCTTAACATTTGTTATTTTTAATGGTTATCGTCCTTAAACTTTAAAGTTTTGGATTTAGCCCATGTTCGTCAATTTTCAACAATTTTCGTCTCTTTGTCTCACGTTCATTAACTTTTTCTGTTAAGTCCAATTAAATAAGAGGTATTTTAATCATCTTACATCTATTCTTTGTTTTCTATTAAAACTAAATATATACATATTATATATATATATATATATATATATATTATAATATTATAACTTGTAAGAAGAAAAAAATAAATAACCACCATGCTTTATCAGATCCACATCTCCCAGCTTCACCCTCTTCACCAGAGCACTAGCCTCACCCTCCAACCATCCCTCTTTCTTCAGCCAAAAAATATAACAAAACCCTCTTTCTCTGAATCAACACGTAAGCTCTCACTTGCCACCACCATAAACCCCCGATTTGTGTTAGCTCCACCTGCAAACCCCCAGTGAGTTTCATTTGAGATAAGGTTTAAAGTCAAAAACCTAACCTCAAAGTTTGTGATTGTTGGGATGTGGTTGAGTTGAAATCAAAAGTGAAAGACAACCTTTTGGTTTGTTTTTATTTTTCTTTCCTCTCCTCCATCACCCCTCCTTTCCTCTTCCCCACTGAAATCTCTGCTCTCTTTAGTGGAAAAACAATACACGTAACACCTGGATTTTCGGTAAGTGAAATACCAAGTTTTATGGGTATTTTTATCCCTAAAATAGTTGTTATACATTATATTGAAAGTTAGATTATATCGGGTACCATTATTTAAGAAAGAAAGGGATCAGACGGGTGAAAAGTAGGAAAAACACTTGGTATGAGTCATGGGATTGTGTCCGACGATAGTGCCAAAGGGCACTATAGCATGTCAGGACCAGCAGGGAGAAAACACTTGGTACATTTTGAGCAATAGCTCTCGGCAATAGTGCCATAGCATGTCAGGATCGCCAAGAGGGGGCACTTGCACATTAAAATCCGATTTTCGGGAGTAAACTTCATTTAGGCATAACTTCTTTATTTCTATTCCGCTTTGGGTGATTTTTGTTGTTATGGATTCTTATTTTGAAGTTATTCAAGATGGATACAAGGAGGATTGAAGTTTCCTCGAAGATTTTGGGTTCCTATAAGTCGAAAGGAAAGCCTTTATCCAACCGTCTCTTAACCTAGGGTTTGGTTCTTTTCACCCTATATGTTTTGGAAGTAAAAGGAGTTTTCTTGAGAATCTATAAATCTTAGATCTAAAGTCTAACATAGGAATTTCAAGTCTTCACCAAAGGAAGCTCGAGATTTGGAGTAACCTAGATTTAATCTAAATCTAGTAATGTGAGTTCAAGATGATTTGTGAAAACTATGTACATGCCAAAAATGCTCATTTGAAGTATTAACATGTTTTATTTTCTATTTATCAAATGTATGGGTTATTTGGTGAGTTTGCATATTTGGTAAATTTAAGTTAATAAATCTTGTTAAAGGCCTATGTATGAGGTTTTTGGACATTTTGATAAATAAATCTCAAGGATGTAGTCTTTTGGTGATTTAATTGTACCAATGGAGATTATTTTATATTAATGCATTATTGTGTTTTTGGTTTATAAACCGTTGAAAAGTGCATATTATTACATTATGGGACATTTACAAATATATGAATTCAATTGAAAATTTGTTTGTCTCAACGAGTTAATCATGCCTTTAGAGCATGTGTTTGCATAAACATTGGTTAAATATGTTTTTATCGCTTTCGATGACTTTTTTTTATTAGTCATTTGAGTTGTTGAGTTTTTGACTCACTTTTTGCTCTAATGAGCCTTGGGGACACTTCTCCTCTTTCCATAGCCGACCACCTCTCATCTTGGCATTGTTGGCCACCTCTCCCTTTCCATTGTTGGAAATACCTAGAAACGATAACAACCCACCTTCTGGTCATCATCTTCCTCCATCTCCCCATCCCACCCCATACCTATCAATTTTATCAGCGACCCTTACCCCCTCCCTTTCCTTTCCCACCGAGCATCACTACAACACTTCCACTATTTCACCACCTCCTCCTCCTCCATCATTCATCCCCTGTGAACAACATGTGAAGTTTTATACACACACATAACCCATCCCCCTATTTGAGTAATCGTAACCCTGCCCCCGTTTTTGTCGGTGAACGACCAATGCACCGTCTACAACCTCTCCTTGTTCTCGTTCCACCACCTATTTTTTTGTGTTCCCGTTTACACCACTACCTAGAACCCACTCCCTTCCATCTTCAATTACCACTGATTAAAGCTTTACCAATCATGTACTCCGGCGTCCCTTCCACTCTTCATCCATCTCTGTTTATTCGCTGATGATTTGATACTAGAACACCTACAATGAACTAAATCTATAAAAAAAATAAATCTAGTGGGTCTTTCATTTGGTACCAGACAACACCTGCAATCACCCTAAAATCTATTAAAAAACTTAAATCTAAACAAAATCCTAACCTTAGATCCAAAATTTAGTGGGTCTCTGATTATCGATTGGAATTCGTTTTAGAGAAGGAGATCGAAGGCGGGGGAAAGAAGGCAAAAGATTTTGGCCCGAGTGACCGACAATGGAGATGGCGATCTGATCTGTAGGTAGGTTTGGTGACCACCAGAGCCGAGGGCTCTATCAGATAGAGGGTGCTTCCAGATGGAGGGTGCTAGAGCAGGCCACCGAAGAAGATCACCTGAGATGGCCACTGTGTCTCCGTCGTATGTGTATATATGTTCATATAATATGAATATAAACTAGAATAAATTACAATTTGGTCCTTGTGATTTAAACAAGAATGTATAACTTGTCCTTATAAAAGTAAAAAGACGAAAATACCTCTAACTTAATGGAAAAATTAACAGAGTTAAGCCGAGGGACTATTTTCACATTGAAATGTAAACACTAGGGACGATAATTGATGCTATTGAAGTCTAGAGACCACTTTCGAAGATTCGTCTAAACCATATGGACCAAAATTATAGTTTACTTATAAAGTGTGTATATGTATAGAAGAAAGTTCAAATGAAAACTCATTTTTAATTGTGAACGTGAGAACAAAGGAGAACGCGGCACCTATCCCATTCAGTATGAACAAAGAAGAGCATTCAATATGAATAACAAATGTGAAGTTCATACACTATTCATAATGAATGACACATCATTCAATATGAATAACACAACATTCAATATGAATTACACATGACATTATTTATTCAAAATGAATAACCCTTGGGTGCAGGGGACACATGTCGCGCTCCCCTTTCTCCTCACGTGCACAATGAAATATGAGTTTTCCTTTGAACTCGCCCCTATATATAGGGGATATCCATTACAAACAGTATAAACTCAATTCAACTGATCATTTTTTTAATTTTTTGTCACTTTTTTTTAATTATGAGGGTTGATTAGTCAATAATATATGAAACAATTTCATTAAGAATATATGAGGGTTGATTAATCAATAATTTATGAAACAAGTTTCATCAAAATGAGAATTTCATTAAACAATTTAATTTTCATATAGAAAAAAAATCTATGAAATAATTTAATGAAGAAAAGAATTATATGAAACAATTTCATGATATTAACACTTTCATGAAACAATTTTATTAAATAAAACAATGAACTATGGAGTTTGTACGAATTGACTGGTTTATAATTGAAATACCCCTTATATATAGGACGGTAATCAAATGAAAATCGTAAAATGGCTGAGGACTGTGGGAACTAATCTCAACCATTAAATAGTTTTTACCAAAGGTTTTTCTAATATTAATAGAAAGAGAAAACCATAATAGAGATTTTGTTACATCCACCTTATTTGACTTTTCTAATTCATCGTTGACTACACCTAATTCGTCTAAAAGATTTTTTGTGTTTCATACGGTGAATTAGTATGTGTTCCATATAGAATGATCATCTATGTTTCGATTTAATGTGGTGAACTAGTATGTGTTTCATATTCATATGGTGAATCTGTGTGTTTCATATGAGGAATGAATATGTATGTTTCATCTAGTGAAGCTTGTTACCGAAGTGATGATTATGCATTTTTTAATGAAAAAAACTTTCAATTAAAAATCATAAGATCAAAAAAATAAGGCTCAGATTGGTCCTCATGGGTTTTAATCGTTTTAAAGAAGGAGATCGAAGGTTGGGGAAATAAGGCAAAATATTTTGGTCCGAGATAAGACCGGAGATGTAATAACCCAAAACCTTGCTAAGTTCTTTTATTTTGCTGAAAGGTAAGATTGGGCTCTGATCCTTAAACTTCAGGGACTGAAGTTGTAAATATGGGTCATTAAGGGTTGGAAACCCTTCTCATTTTGGTAGAAATCGACTGGAACAAGGTGTGTCTGTGTAGTCTGTGCGATTTGATATTAATAGAGAAGAGAAGAAAAGGAGTCTTAAAGGGAGCAAAGGAACAATCACTCAGTTTCAGGTATATTCATCTTCTTCTTCTTCTTCTTCTTCTTCTTCTTCTTCTTCTTCTTCTTCTTCTTCTTCTTCTTCTTCTTCTTCTTCTTTTTCTTCTTCTAAGGTTTAATTGAAGTATATTGCAAAACAGTACTAAGGTTTAATTGGTATATCTCTATCCAAGTTCTCACCTTAGGCATATGAATCATTCATCTAATTATAAATTATTTCTCGCGAACTAATTTATAATAATGAAATCAATTTGTAAGTTGATCACTCTCACAAAAGCTTTAAACACAAAAATTATATACTTCAATTAATTGAAAACCCTAATAAAAATCACAACTTTATGTGTTCATATGATGTACAAACCAAAAGTAATTCAACCCCCAACATCTAAAGATTAGTTCATGTTGGGGGAGGTAGAAAACAAAACTAAAAGAGAAGCAATCATAAGTTTAGACATGGTTTCTCAATCAAAATCTAAATCAAAGTAAAAACCCCCTTTATATGATGAATCTCCACGAATATGCTATGAATATGGCTTTAGATATTCAATCGTTTGATGTTTCTCCACTTTAATCGCTCCGAAAATCCTCCAAGAGTACTCCAAAATCGCCTCCTTCAAACCTTAGGACGAATATAATGCAGAACCCCCTTTTCGTGTGGTAGCTGTGGGTTAAAAGGACGAAACAGAGACGAAAGTGGGTTTCATGCGGCTTTGTACCCGCCCGCTTGCACCAATAGTCGTGGGTGGCTTTCAAAGTCGCCCGGAAGCCATTTTTCTATTTTTTAGCTTCAAACATGTTGGACTTTAGGCCTGGTACTTGATCTTTTGATTTGGGCTTTCTCACGAGACCTCTCTTTCGGGTTTTCCTTTAGCTTTTTCTAATAAATCTTGTCGGTTTACTTATTTTCTCCGAAAGGCTTGATCTCTGTACAAACTTGCTATAACCGTTAAATACTACACTTATCTACTTGAAAACAAAGCAGTTTTGTACTGATGTGGCTATTAAATAACGCCCAAAAATGGCGTTATCAGTCATTAACTTGTAGTTTAATTGATCCGATTCAGGCGTTCGATTGGTGTGATCGTAGTTGAGGCGAACATTCTAGGTTTGGCATTCAGGTGAGTTCCCTTCGTGTGTTTAATTCAACAAATAAATGTTTTACTTTATATACAATTGAACCATTCATTTACGAGAGGTGTGTACGCGACTATTGGGCAAGTGTGAGCCCTATTAATTAGTCACAAGTATGAGTGATTATCAGTGTGTTTTACCGTTGCAACAGGTACCTTTAAAGTATGTTCATGTGTGAGTTTATATTCATGACTAACCTATTTATCTTATAAATGTTATTTTTATTTAACTATAAATCTTGAGGGAATTCACTAGGCCTTATGGTCTGACCCTCTCTTTTATAAAATGAAAACATTTTCAAGAAGACATATGGTCAAGAGCTCTAGTAAGGGCAAGGGCAAGATGTGAGCTTGGGAGCTAGAATTGAGGCGCTGCTTTTAGAGCAATGGCAAGAAATTACCTTTATTTTAGAAATGTGGTTGTTCCAGGAGATGTGACAGACAATGGAGATGGCGATCTGATCTATAGGTAGCTTTGGTGACCACCAGAGCCGAGGGCTCTGTCGGATAGACGGTGCTGCCAAATGGAGGGTGCCGGAGCAGACCACCGGAGAAGATCACCTGAGATGTCCCCTGTGTGTCCGTCATATGTGTATATATATTAATATAATATCAATATAAAATAGAGTAAATTACAATTTGGTCCTTGTGATTTAAACAAGAATGTATAACTTGTCCTTATAAAAGTAAAAAGACGAAAACACCTCTAAATTAACGAAAAAATTAACAGAGTTAAGCCGAGGGACTATTTTCAAATTGAAATGTGAACATTATGGACGATAATTGCTGCTATTGAAGTCTAGGGACCACTTTCGAAGATTTTTCTAAACAGAGGAACCAAAGTTATAGTTTACTTATAAAGTGTGTATATATATAGAAGAAAGTTCAAATGAAAACTCATTCTTAATTGTGAACGTGAGGATAAAGGAGAACGCGACACATGTCCTATTCAGTATGAACAACGAAGAGCATTCAGTATGAGTAACAAATATGAAGTTCATACACTATTCATAATGAATGATACATCATTCAATATGAATAACACATGACTATTATTTATTCTGGATGAATAACCCTTGGATGCAGGGACACATGTCGCGCTCCCCTTTCTCCTCACGTGCACAATGAAAGATGAATTTTCATTTGAACTCGTCCCTATATATAGGGGATATCCATTACAAATCAGCCAATTCGTACAAACCGTATAAACTCCATTCAACCAATCATTTTTTTTTCTTCAGTTTTTCTTAATTATGAGGGTTGATTAGTCAATAATATATGAAACAATTTCATTAACAATACACGATGGTTGATTAATCAATAATTTATGAAACAAGTTTCATCAAAATGAGAATTTCATTAAACAATTTAATTTTCATATAGAAAAAAAAATATATGAAATAATCTAATGAAGAAAAGAATTATATCAAACAACTTCATCATATTAACACTTTCATGAACCAATTTTATTCAATAAAACAATAAACCATGAAGTTTGTACGAATTGACTGGCTTGTAACTGAAATACCCCTTATATATAGGACGGTAATCAAATGAAAACCGTAAAATGGTTGAGTACCGTGGGGACACTAATCTCAATCATTAAATAGTTTTTACCAAAGGTTATTAATCATGGTGACATTTTTAGAATATTAATAAAAAGAGAAAACCATAATAAAGATTTTGTTACATCCACCTTATTTGACTTTTCTAATTGATCGTTGACTACACCGAATTCATCTAAAAGATTTTATGTGTTTCATATGGTGAATTAGTATGTATTCCATACAGAACGATCATCTATATTTCGATTTAATGTGGTGAACTAGTATGTGTTTCATATTCATATGGTGAATCTATGTGTTTCATGTAATGAATGAATATGTATGTTTCATCTTTTGAATCTTGTTACCAAAGTGACGATTTTGCATTTTTTAATGAAAAAAACTTTCAATTAAAAATCACAAGATCAAAACCAAAATAAGGCTTAGATTGATCCGGTTTCAATCGTTTTTTTTGTTTTCATAGGAAACCAAAAAAATATGTGAAATGATTAAAACACTCCTCATTTATCTGGACATAACGGAAAAAATTAACAAATGTTAGACAGAAAGATGAAAACTGTTGAAAATTAACCAACGAGAGGGACTAAATTTGAGTTTTTAAGATTTTATGACAATATCCGTTAAAGATTATGAACATTAAGGACCAAAATTAAACTTTACTCTTTTTCTAACAAATTTCATTTGTATTTGATGCCAATCTTGACTCTTTTTGGTTACTTTTCTTCTGCCATTTTGTCAAACAATCGAATCACCTACCGAATTATATAAGCTTTTCTTTATTGATTTTAGATAGAAACATTTTTCTTAACTATATAACCTTTCATAAATATATTGTAGAATTTATTATTATTTTTTAACGTCTCCGATAAATACGCCTGTATTTCTTGCACTAAACTTTTTCTATTTTTTATATCATTTCAGTATTTTATTTATGAGATTTTAATTATTTTGACCATTTTAAAAAAATCATTTACTAAAATGACCATTTTCTTTTTGATTTTATCAAAATGACCAAAATACAATCGAAATACATATCGAAATACAGATTAGATCGAGTGGGTTTGCAATACCATCAAAACGACATCGTTTTGGGTTGAAATCCTCTGCCAAATACACAACTCCTCCGCCAAACAATCAATTCCTCCGCCAAGAGTATAATTTGTTAAATTTCTAATTTACATTTTACATTTTATACCCTTAAAGTTAGTTAATAAATTACTTTAGGTACTTTACTTTTTAATTTTTCGTTTTACACCATTATCACATTAACACACATACTCGTATATCAATTAAAATACGTCTAAAAAATACGTTTTTATTTTAACAAGTTACACCATTATAATCGTCTCGACAATACCTTCGAAATGAGCCTAATATTGAATATTTTTCGATTTAATTATATATACTTTTAAAGCCAATTATCCTCTTGATCGGTGAATATGAATATTTTTCATAAAATTCGGAATATTAATTAAAATATAATGCTAGAACACAAAAGTAGTACAAATTCACTATAATTTATATCTTATTTCTTTATATATCCATAATATTATACTTTGTCGTTAAAAAATAATAGCATTATATTTTAATTAATATTCCGAATTTTATGAAAAATATTCATATTCACCGATCAAGAGGATAACTGATTGTTTGGCGGAGGAATTGATTGTTTGGCGGAGGATTTGATTGTTTGGCGGAGGAGTTGTGTATTTGGCGGAGGATTTCAACCCAAAACGACGTCGTTTTGATGGTATTGCAAACCCACTCGATCTGATCTGTATTTCAATATGTATTTCGATTGTACTTTGGTCATTTTGGAAAAATCAAAAAAAAAATGATCATTTTGATAAATGATTTTTCTAAAATGGTCAAAATAATTTAATTCCCTTTATTTATGATCTTATTATGTGACAATTTTGATTCGGGATCAAGTCAATAAATGACCCTCCCTTTGATAACAATTCTAAATTAGGAAAATTGGATGGTTTTTTTTTCTTTTTCATACTATATATTGAATTTATTTTAATAGAAACATGTTAATACGAGAACGCTAACTATTTATAAAAATACGAGAAATTTTTTTCATGTACAAAATCATATGTGATTTTGCACTAATTAGAGTGAGTGACTTTTGGGCGATATAGTCGCCCGGATCATGTATGATTTTATACAAAATCACATATGATTTTATACATGAATTTTTTTTTCGTATTCTAGTAAAAAGTTAACATTTTCGTTTGAACATTTATCTACTTTATTAAGACTCTTATAATCTACCAAAAATAAATATTTTCACCTCAAAATAATCATTTTTTAGTATGTTACATTAATATTTTTTTTGAAGGCAGTCACATTTAATTTTATATGTAGTTTGATATAAAAAAAAAATTAACAAATAACTTAATATTCAAAATGTTTTCGACTTAGAAAATTTATAGCAATGTCTATAACTAATCATATTTTTGTAGCTCTTTGTATTAAAGAATTTTATTAATTATTAATTTGCATATTGTCTTTATGTAATAAAAGTGTATGCCTCACTTCAGATTTATGCTACTTATTCAAATACTCATGATGCATGATTTTTGAGAAAATTTCCAATTAATTTGTGATTGTTACATTTCTAAAGGAACAAGTTATCCAAAGGGATCAAAATCACAAAACTTAGATTTTTCTATTTTGCATTGCATCACATCAAATGAGGTAATTAAACAATGAATGAGATTACTTGTTTTACTGGAAAAAAAAAGGGTGTAATTTAGGCCTATTCAGATTTTATTATGCTTTTGACGAAATTAGTTTTGAACACAAAATACCTATTTTTCCTTAAGAAAGTCGATACAATACAATATTGAACTTTATGATTTGGTTAGTATGTAGGAACACGTTCCATTAACAATCTAAAATTGATAAGAAACTCGAGAACTGTCCACAATACGACAAGTATCGTATTTATCATGGATGTATTATTTATCATGAATGTTCATCATAAATAAGATGTCCATATTCATCATGAATGTGTTATTAAATGATTAATATTCATCCTGGCATGGAAGTACAATCCTCATTTCATCCGCTTTGCGACGGGGAAGTAGAATCAGTGAATCATTAATTTTTTAAATGTAATTTGGCACGAGACATCTGGAGAAATCTAGGGCATTTACGGAACATTGATATCCCTGGTTTTAATAATTTTATAGACTGGAGAGATGGATTGATGCAACTCGCGTGAGGAAAGGAGAGACGGATTGTTTGGAGGCGGTCGTTTACACGACGTTATGGTCTATATGGTCTTTCCGAAATGGGATTCGGGTGTTATCTTCATCAAGTCGTCTCATCTGTCTCCAGAACCGGAGGAAGAAATAATAGGTATTGAACTTGTCTTTCTTTTTGTTGTCTTTATGAAGTTTTTGGTCTCCTCATTCTTTTTTCCTGCTATATCAGGAAATTTTGGGGAATTTCCCCAAGGTCGAAGGATTTTACCTGCCCGTAGGGGCATGGGTCGACGAGGCGCTTCTGGGTCAATCCTGAGAGAACCGTCTTTTGGGACTTCTAGTTCCAAGAAGGCGAAGACGTTGATGGTCTATAGGCCATCGCACGTAACTGGTTCTTCTGCCCCGTCGATGGATAAAGGGAAGAAACCTATGGAGGGGAGCCCGTCCATTTTTGGCGATGACGCCGAGTTTCCCGTCCCTTCTTTTCAGGTAACTTGTGATTTTCATGCGTCGTATGTTTTTATTAATCATGCGTCTTGCGTCGTGCGTGTTCAGCGGTTGTACGTTATGCATATCTGATGGTTTTTCAATCGGTGTATTTTTCAGGCCCTGCAGGCTGATAACCGTCATTTCTTAAGTATTATTTACCACTTTTTCCACCCATTTTTATTTCTTTTCCCAACCCAAGATACCCATTTGAGCCTACTTTCTCTTTATTTGTCTAAAATCGGTTCAAAGCTAAGAAATAACACAAAAAGTCAGATTTTGATATGGTGACGTCAGCCCACTATGACATCAGCAGGAAAATATTCAAAAAAGCTTTTTGCAGGATTTTGTGGGTGAATTTGGTGAAAGACATTTTCTAGAACTCCCTTGGTCAACCTGAGTTTTATACAAGAATGTTGGGTAAAGACATGTGGTAGAAGACAAGAGGTGGTAGAAGACAAAGAGTGAGAAGTCCCTTTCTCACTCTCTTATCATTTTCTCCTTCTAAAGTGACTCTCAAGCCTTCTCTCCTCCTCCAACTATTTAAAGGGACCCTTGGAGCACCATTTGGATCATCGTGGATAGCTAAGAACACACAAACTATCTTATTGCTTTCTAGTTTAATTTAATTTTCTGCTGTAATCTCATTTCTGTATGCACTGTGGCAGCATACCACTGTGGCCACTTTCAGTCTAATGACTTTCAGTTTACTTACTTCTTGTTTGTTTACATCTGTTTTTACATTATGCATTTGATCATAAATAGTAGCTAAACCCCCCTTGGGTGTGGGTGTAAGCCGAACCCGAGAGAACAAAATGTAACACTTGGGTGTTACTACTTTTTGCTAACTCTTCGGTTTGGTCATTCAAGTCGAAACTTCATCTCAACGCGGACAAGCTGATCTCTTTAAGTGTTATTATTAGATCTTATACCTCGATAGGGGCGGATCGGAAATACGGCTTGAATGATGCAAGGAGGTTCAAGAGAATCTTCAATAATCGCATAGAGATATGGGTTTTTGCATAATCGTACTAAGGTTCAGATGTTGGTCGAGTGGGTGTATCATAGAGATATGCACATCTCTCTACATCCGGCGGAGCTAAGATCTTCGAGATTTACTTAGTTACGATTGGCAAACCGAATGTTAGCATGAGTAGTACTTTATAATAAAACCGTTTTTCGCAACCTATATAATGGAACTTCGAGAGGAGAAAGTTATATAGGACCACTTGTGACCGGCTTTATTAACCATATTTGTTACAATAATCTTCTCGGGGGAAAACTTACACCCATGTCCATTTGTCGTTAATTGTATTTTTATAAAAGATATTAAATTCTCCAACAAACAAACCAATATTAAAAATTTCAAAAACCAAACTTTGCACCGATGGCTCGGAATAATCTCTGATTCTTAGTAAGACCAGTCCTTGGACGATCCAGATTTTTACCGGTATATTACTTGTATGCGAACGTATTAGTGGTGTACACTTGCACCATTTTTGTGACACCTTTTAGGTGTGTTAATTTTTCTATCACAGACGTCGATTGGCCAGGTTGTGACCATGGCTACCAGTCTGGAGACAAGAGTCCGCGATCGGGAGGAGGCTTTGCAAGCGATGGAAGACGATGCATCGGCTAAAGCCGAGAAGCTCTCTTCCCATTTCGAGGAGGTTCAAGAGGACCTTGTTCGAGAACAAAGTGTCAGCTCTGATCTTCAACGACGCTTGGAGGTTGCCCGAGAGAAGATAGGGGATTTGGAGGCTAAGTTGGAGACGACCCTTACTGGGAAGGTTACTGAGGTTGGTGACCTTAGGTTTCAACTGAGTGAGGCTTAAACAAAGATTGACGACCTTAATGGTCAACTGGCGAAGTCTGCCCCTCCTGTACTTTAGCTTTTCCTTTGCTTTTTGTATTTTTGTTATGGTCAACATTAGGATCGGGCCATTTTTGTAATGAAACTTAATTCATTTACCTTTCGTTATCTTTACGTTTGCCATGACTTGAGTTTGGTTTTTATTGTTTCGTGGGTCCTTGCGACTCCTGGCGTACCTGTGACCGAAAGAAAACGTTATGGGTGGTCGTTGGTTTGACCAACGACCCTCCGACGCTCAAGTTAGTAATCATACATAAAAAATAAAATAAAATGAAATAAGTTTGCGATAGGAACTTGCAAATTTAAAAGAAATACTTCCTGAGATGAGTGGCGTTCCAGTTTCATGGGATATCCTGACTTTTCACTTTTGCGACCTCAGAATAGGTTGTCATTCGTGTGTCTTTAGTCGCGAATTCCCCATTCAGCCGATTGACGATCAATAGGGAATCGCTTTTAACCAGGAGTTCTTTTGCCTCCACCTCGTGGGCCATTCCTAGTCCTGCGATCATTGCTTCATATTCTGCTTCGTTGTTCGTTGGTTTGAAGTCGCAAGATATCGAATATACCATTATGCCCCCCTATGGAGATTTTAGGACGAGTCCCAAGCCGGTTCCACCTATGTTCGACGATCCGTCAACGTAGATCGTCCATTGGTTGTCGTCTTCACCACAGATGAAATCTCTGCGATGGATTCCTTCTCTAGGTCGGGTGTAAAATCTGTGATAAAGTTAGCAATTGCTTGCGATCTTATCGCTGTTTGTGGAATAAAGGGGATGTCGTAACCACTTAGATAACTACTCCACTTCGCGAGCCTGCCACTTAAATCCGGCTTTCTCAAGACGGACTTCAGCGGGTAGTTGGTGACGACAGCAACTGGATGAGTTTTGAAGTAATGTCATAACTTTTTTACAGAAGTTACTAATGACAGGAGTAACTTTTCCATCGACGAATATCTTGTTTCTGCATCGACGAGGGATTTACTCACGTAATATATTGGTCTTTGCTGGTTTTCGTCTTCTCGAACCAGTACCGAACTTACGGAAGTGTTACTTACCGATAAGTATAGGTACAAGATTTCATGATCTTTTGGTTTCGACAAAAGAGGTGGGGACATCATGTATTCCTTAAGCTTACCCAATGCTTTTTCGTGACTATTAGTTCAGTCGAAACCTTTATTTTCCCTAAGGACGTTGTAAAATAAATGACATCTGTCGGATGATTTTGAAAGAGAACGGTTTAAAGCTGCGACTCTCCCAGTCAAACATTACACTTCTTTCAGGTTCCTTGGTGATCGTAAGTCGAGGATTGCTTTGATCTGATCTGGACTAGCTTCAATGCCTCGGCGCGTCACCATGTGTCCCAAGAATCTTCCGACGCGAACTCCAAAGGAGCATTTAGTCAGATTCAGCTTCATATCGTATTTTCTTAGGATTTCAAAAGATTATTTGAGGTGTTCAATATGATCGATCTTGCTCTTTGACTTTACGAGCATATCGTCGATGTATACCTCCATTGTTTTGCCCAGGAAATCTTTGAGCATAAGATTGACGAGTCGTTGGTACGTTGATCCGGCATTCTTTAGACCGAACGACATTACTTTGTAGCAATAGATGCCTTTGTCTGTCATGAAGGCTGTTTTTTCTTGGTCGTCCGGATGCATGAGTATTTGATTGTATCCAGAATATGCGTCCATGAACGTCAATAGTTCATGTCCAGCTGTGGCGTCAACCAAGGCGTCGATGTGTGGAAGAGGAAAAGGATCCTTGGGGTACGTTTTGTTTAAGTCTGTGAAATCGATACAAACTCGCCACTTTCCGTTCTTTTTCTTGACCACGAAAACATTGGCACGCCATTCCGGATACTTGACTTCTCTGATCTTGTCGAACTTTAGCAACTTGCCGATCTCTTCATTGATAATCTTGTTCCTTTTAGGTGCAAATTTTCTTCGCTTTTGCTTGATCGGGGTAAAGCTTGCGTCCACGTCCAACTTGTGTGATATGATACTCGGGTCTATGCCGACCATATCTTTGTGCGTCCAAGAGAAACAGTCGAAGTGGTCCCTTAGGAATTGTATGAGATCATTCTTTATTTCTTCATCCAGGGATGCCCCTAGGAATACCGTACGTTCCGGTCTGGCCGGATCCAGGATGATTTCCTGGAGTCCGTAGTCGTCAGGGGACTTGTCGTCCGCCTGGCTCTGTAATTGCTAGATGTTATGCTTTTGAGGCTTCATTGCGACTTTGTAACATTCTCTTGCGTCTCTTCGTTCGCTTCTTATTTCCTGCACCCCCCAGGGAGTAGGAAACTTCATCGTTTGATGGTACATCGAGGGGACTGCCTTCATGTCATGTATCCAGGGTCTTCCAAGGATAACGTTATAAGCTGAGGAACACTCGACCACGTTAAAGCGAGTCGATTTATTGATTCCTTTTGCGAAGATGGGTAGCGTAATCTCTCCCATCGTCGTGGATGCGTCACCATTGAAGCCGACTAAGACTGTTGATCGGCGTACGATTTCTGTCTCGCTTATCCCCATGGCTCTGAGGGGATTGAGAAAGATGATGTTGGCTGAGCTTCCTCCGTCGACGAGAATTCTTTTGGTCAGACAAATCCCGATGGTGAGTTGAACGACAAGGCCCTCATGATGTCTGCATCTGGTGTCGCCTAGATCTTCTTCGCTGAACACGACCGCCATGAAGTCAAGCTTTTTGTTGTCTCCTTTTTGATAGTCGACGGGGATGCTAGACTCGTCGAATTTTTGCCCCGCGTGTCTTTTAGCGGCTGAGTATGTTAATCCACATATGTCGGATCCTCCTGTCACACAATTTACTACTTTAGTATGCGTAGGAGATGTGGGTCTAGGGGTGTTACCTGTGGTCTGCATCGAGACCAAATCGCTGAGATAGTCCTTTTGTGATAGCCATGCGATTTCGTTCCTGAGGACTTGACAGTCGTCCGTTTCGTGCCGTGATCATTATGGAAATCGCACCATCTAGTCGTATCTTTTTGGTCGTTCGGTCGATCACTTTTCTTTGGCCATCGTACCGTAGCTTGGAGATTTTTCAACGTCTCCACCACTTCCTTTGAAGTACCTACAAAAACCGTAAGTCGACAATTTTGGGTACTGTGTGAACTTGGGGTTTACCTTGGGTTCGACTCTTCTTTTTTCATGCCTGACGTTGGAAACTACTTTGAATTTTTGAATTCAGGCTTTTTGACTCCAAGCACCCGTTTATCGGAAGATCTTTGTTGTCGGAAGGCAGCATCATCTTCGACTCTCATATGAGCCAAGGTCCGTGCTCTCACGTCTTCAAACGTATCGGCTGGATGTTTGGTAAGATCTAGGTATAGACCCGAGCTATTGTTTAGCCCTCGTTTATAAGCTTCGATCACCGTCTTGATGTCACAATTACGTATCCCGATCATTTCCATGTTGAAGCGGTTGAAGTAATTCCTGACATTTTTCCTTCCTTCTGAATTATATACTAGAGGTCACTAGTTTGTTTGTCCATCTTGCGACTGCTGGCGAATTGCTGGAAAAATTGGTTGACGAGGTCGGCGAACGAATTAATCGATTTGGGCTTGAGGTTGATCAACCACTGTAGTGTTGCGCCTGTGAGGGATGCTCCGAAACTTTTACACATACAGACCTCTTGAAAATTATGGGGTATCAACGCCGTCCACATAAGTTTATACTGTGCGATATGCTCATTGGGATCCGTGATACCAGAATACTTCGTTGTGAACGTAGGAATGTTGTATTTTTTGGGAACATCGATCAGAGCGATCGAATCGGCGAAAGGCGAGGCTTGAAAACCGGTGGGAGGCTCTACGTCAATAGGCACTGTTGCTCCAGTTAGTTTTGCAAGCAATGATAACATTTTCTCATTTTGTTCTTCAAGCTGTTTGAATTTCCGAGCGACAGGGTCATCGAAAGGGGTTTCATAAGTGTTGAAGGGATGACTTGCACTCGTCGCGGGGATGGATGTATGATTGGTCATGAACGGTATGTTTCGGTAGGTTGAATCATGACTTTCACCATTAGTGGTCGTGTATGGTGCTCCAACGTATGTATATATCGTGGTGGTTGGGATGGGTACAGATACGTATGCTTGCCCTATATCGGAATTATTTAGTGGCTGAGAAAATGGTATAGATATGTATGTCGAATCCACAATGGAGCTGTTTGGTAGAAATGTCATAGTATTTTGTGGAGTCGATGCAGACATGTATGGTTGTTCAAGAACTGAATTACTTGGTGATGCTCCTAGGGTTGACACGGGTGCAGAACTTCGTGGCGGAGGTGGCGGTAATCCACCTGGAAACGAGGCAGGTGCAGAACTGCGTGGTGGAGGTGACGGCAGTCCTCCTGAAAATGATGTGTAACACCCCTAAAAATGGGAGTTAATTTAAACCAATAAAATGCGGAATAACTTCTACTTCATAAATCATCACCCATAAAGATGGGGAGAAAGTTAAAATGAGTTTACAACATCTATAGGAATATTAAATGACAACCTAATAATCTATACAATCCAAATACAGATTAAGTTCGGGTGTCACTAAAATCCTCAAAATAATCTTCTATGCAACTCCTTCTATACACACGAGGTGTACTCCAAAAAGGATGCCACTACCGGCATCTAGATTCTCTCATCCCATCAAGCCCCATCCGCTTGATCACCTGATATACATGTCATTTTAAGAAAAAGTGTTAGGCTTAAAGCCTAGTGAGAACAAACAGTTCAAAATATAGAAAAGCCATTTAAACTTCGAAAGTGGTAAATAAACATATAACCGAAAGCTTTTCTCAAAACATCTCTTTTTCTTTACTTCTGCGATTTACACCTGAAAGTTACGCTTTACTTCTCTTGGAGGAAACTTTTACGGGAATGACCCGTCATCACATTAATCCTCACGAGTTCAACCCCAAACCGGGATCTATTACAAGTGCCCTCCCCAAGTACTTCTGACTATATGTGCCTATGGATCCATTACACTAGTCTAACATCTTAATACAATTGTTACCAATGTATTAGCTTCTCTCCACAAATCTTTGTGAAGTATAACATCATGCTTCTAGGATTCCCCTTCCAAAATTAGGTCAAATAATCATTTAGGTTTATACATCGTTTTTTTTGCATTTAAAACTCATATGAGTATTCCAAAATCGTTCTTGACTTCCATTTCATCATTTCAAAGAAAAACCCTAAATGATACATTTTGACCTAGTTTTACCAAAATCTTCCAAGTATAGAAATACTCATTTTAAGCATCATATTAAGGTAAAATACTTCATTTTCACATGTATAAAGTTTTAAAGGTAAGAATGAACTCACAAGCTAGAGTTTGACAAAACCCTAGAAAATCTCTTAAGAGGATGGAGGTGATCAAGAAATCTGAAAGGAAGCAAGAACACCACTACTTGAAGCTTTAAATGCTTGAACCACTCTTAAATCTTCAACTTGAAAGGAGAAATTAATGAGCTTGGATGAGGTAGGTGGAAGAAAATGAAACCCTAAAATCGTCTTCAATGCTTTCTCCCGTTACTGAGTTTTAGTATCTGATAAATGAGAAATGGAGCTGAAAAATCGCACTTAAAAGTGGTCCAGGACCACCCGGGCGATCTTGCTTGTCATGATCGCCTGTCATGATTGCACAACCCGTACCGCGAGTTTCGTGCTTAAAATTGATTTTTTTGGATATCTGATTTTCTCGCGATCTTGCCTCGCGATCATGACAATGTCAAGATAGCATGTCATGATCGCAAACTAGGTACCGAAACTCAATTCGGTTCCGGTTTTCGCTTTTTTCTTCCAGATCAATGTAACCCAACATTATACACTTGAATCCTTCCATTTGCCCAAAAATAATAATATTACAATGCTAAATTACATAACCTTTCGCTAAATTTCCGGGTGTTACAATCCTCCCACCCTTGAAATTAATTTCTTCCTCGAAATTTACAGATTAACCAAACAAACTCGGATATCTCCTCTTCATATCCTCTTCCGCTTCCCACGTCACGTTTGAATCACGATGGTGCTTCCATTGCACCTTAACCATGACGATTTCTTTGTGACGTAACTTCTTAGACTTGCTTTCTAAGATCGCCTCCGGTTCTTCCACACAACGACTATTGTCGACGCGAATCTCTGAGAGAGGTATCACACTCCCTTCTTCCGCTAAACACTTCCTCAAATAACATATGTGGAATGTAGGGTGTATGCCGTCCAATTCGGGTGGCAATTCCAATTTATACGCTTGCCGTCCCACTCTTTCCAAGATTTTAAACGGCCCGAGGAAACGAGGACTAAGCTTCCCACGCTTCCCAAACCTTATAACACCCTTCCAAGGGGACACTTTAAGCATAACTCGTTCCCCCACTTGGAATTCCATGGGTCTTCTCTTTTTATCGGCATAGCTCTTTTGACGGTCTTGGGCCGCCTTAAGCCGTTCTCGGATAATCTTTACCTTGTCAGCCGTCTCTTGCAAAATTTCGGGTCCGGAGAATTGCTTCTCGCCCGCTTCCAACCAACACACTGGTGTCCGACATTTCCGTCCATAAAGTGCCTCGAAAGGTGCCATTCCAATACTAGAATGGTAACTGTTGTTGTAGGCAAACTCCACCAACGGTAGATGCGAATCCCAATTCCCACCAAAGTCAATAACACATGACCTAAGCATGTCTTCAAGGGTCTGAATGGTCCTTTCACTTTGACCATCTGTCTGCGGGTGAAATGTTGTACTTAAGTTTATCTTGGTGCCCAACCCTTCTTGTAACCCATTCCAAAATTTAGAAGTGAACCGACTATCCCGATCCGACACAATAGTCAAAGGCACGCCATGCCTTGCAACTATCTCATCCACATACAATTTGGCCAGTTTGTCAACTGGGCCAGCTTCTTTCATTGCTAAGAAGTGAGCACTCTTCGTTAGTCTGTCCACCACTACCCATATGGTGTCGTGGCCTCCGAAGGTCTTTGGTAGTTTCATCACAAAGTCCATAGTGAGGTGTTCCCATTTCCATTCCGGAATTTCCAACGATTGAAGACTTCCATATGGCCGTTGATGCTCCGCTTTGACCTGCAAACAAGTCACACATCTCTCTACATATCTAGCATCATCCAACTTCATGACGGGCCACCAATAAGTTAATTTTAGGTCTCTATACATCTTGTTACTACCCGGATGTATGGAGTACTTAGACTTATGAGCATCCTCTAGTAGTAGTTCTCGGTTTCCCCCAATCTTAGGCATCCAAACACGTCCCCGGAATAGCTTCAGACCACGACTATCTTCGGTTAACATCACGTGTTGCTTCACCATCACTTCATCCCTTAAGTTTTCCTCACGTAATGCCTCCACTTGAGCAGTCTTGATTCGGTCGATCAGACTTGACACTATGTCAATTCTTGTGAGTACAGCCCGCGTCACGCTACCATACTCCTTCCTACTTAAATCATCCGCCACTACATTTGCTTTACCCGGATGGTATAGCAGCTCGCAGTCATAGTCCTTAAGCAACTCTAGCCAACGTCGTTGCCTCATGTTTAGCTCCTTTTGATCGAAAATATGCTTCAAGCTCTTGTGATCGGTGTAGAGTGTACACTTAGTTCCGTAAATATAATGTCACCATAATTTCAATGCAAATACCACCGCCGCCAATTCCAAGTCATGGGTTGGGTAATTCTTTTCATGTTCCTTGAGTTGCCTTGATGTATAAGCAATTACCTTTCCCTTTTGCATTAATACACACCCCAATCCCATCTTTGAAGCATCGCTGTAAACCACAAAGTCTTCTGATCCTTCCGGCAAGGATAAATTCGGTGCTTCACACAACTTCCTTTGAAGATTCCAAAAAGCCTCTTCTTGCTTGTCTGTCCAAACGAACTTCATGTTCTTCCTTGTCAATGCTGTCAGAGAAGATGCAATCTTTGAGAAGTCTTGAATAAACCTTCGATAATACCCCGCCAATCCTAAAAAGCTTCGGATCTCGGACAGGCTCTTAGGCGGTTCCCAATTCATCATTGCTTCTATCTTTGATGGGTCCACCTTCACTCCATCTCGTGTAACGACATGTCCCAAAAACTGAACTTCTTTTAACCAAAAGTCGCATTTCGAGAACTTGGCGTAAAGCTTCTCCTTCCTTAACACTTCGAGAACCTCTCGAAGGTGTTGCCCGTGGTCTAATTCATCCTTAGAGTAGACAAGGATATCATCAATAAACACTATTACTGATCGGTCCAGAAACGGTCGACACACCCGATTCATCAAATCCATAAACACCGCCGGCGCGTTCGTTAACCCAAACGGCATCACCAAGAATTCGTAATGTCCATACCGTGTCCTAAATGCCGTCTTTGCTACGTCATCCTCCTTCACTTTCACTTGGTGGTAACCCGAACGTAAGTCGATCTTTGAGAAGCATCCCGCTCCTTGTAGTTGATCAAAAAGGTCGTCGATTCTCGATAGTGGATACTTGTTCTTCACGGTTACCTTGTTTAGTTCACGATAGTCAATGCACATTCTCATAGTGCCATCCTTCTTTTTCACAAATAAAGCCGGAGCTCCCCACGGTGACGAGCTTGGTCTTACGAAATCCTTCTCAAGGAGATCTTGTAATTGCGTCATCATTTCTTGCATCTCGGATGGTGCCAACCGGCAGGGTGTTATAGCAATCGGAGCGGCCCCTGGTACTAGATCTATTCGAAACTCCACTTGTCTATCGGGTGGCAAGCCGGGTAGATCTTCAGGGAACACATCTGGAAATTCATTGACAACTCGTACATCATCTAATTTCCTCTTCTCTAACTTCGCATCTAAAACATAGGCTAAATATGATAGGCATCCCTTGGCTAAACACTTGCGTGCCTTTGCCAAGGTTAACAATGCAACTTCACCCTTCCTTCTTTCCCCGGAGACTATCACCATACTACCATCCGATAACAGAATCCGAATCAACTTCTTGGAACACAAAATCTCGGCTTGATTCTTGGCCAACCAATCCATTCCAATTACCACATCAAATCCTCCTATTGCCATAGGCATAAGGTTTATCCCAAACTTACTTCCTTCAATTTCCACCACACAATCTTTAAGGACATCACGGACAAGAACTTCTTTACCATCAGCTATTTCAACAATAAAAGCATCTTCCAAAGTACTAACAGGTACATGCAAATTTGGGTAGAAAAAAGTGGATACAAAAGAAAAAGTAGCACCAGAATCAAAAGGAACATGAGCGGGTACGGAGTTAACAAGGAACGTACCCGACACCACGTCTGCCGATGCCTTTGCTTCTTCTGCCGTCATCTTGAAGGCCCTCCCCACCGCCTTCTGACCCCCACCAACCTTCCCTTGAGAGTTTCCTGACTTCAGCTTCGGGCAATCGTTCCTGTAATGGCCCGGTTCTTTGCATTCGAAACATGTCATTGACTTGACCGGGCAATCACGAATCTGATGCCCACTCTTCCCACATCTAAAACAGATACCCGGGACCGGGCTACAAGCTCCAAAATGCTTGCTCCAGCATTTGGGGCACCAATTAGCTTCCCGCCTAGAATCGGTTCTTCGATTGTTGTTGTTGTTGCCTGAGGTGTTGTAGTTTGACTTCTTGGAAGGCGCCGCATGCCCTTCCCACTTCCTCTTTTCTCCAACTCCCATCCTTTCTTCAACACCCAAGTTAATAGCATCTTCCTTATGTTGGGCTTCTTCAATTGCTTCACGAAGAGTAGAGGGCTTTGAAGCCCGTACCCTATCCATCATGTCCGCCGGTAACCCTTTAATGTAAGCCTTTATCTTTTCTTTCTCATCCGGGGCCACATGCCCAACCAGACTCAGCTTCTCAACGAACAACCGGGTGTACTCTCTCACGGTTTTGTTCCCTTTCTTGAGAGCCCGAAACTCATCAGCAATCCGGTCGATAGCCCTTTCATTACAATACTCTTCCATGACCTTCGCTTTAAACATCTCCCATGTGAGCATAGAGACGATCACGGACCCAAGGGTAGCCGTGGTAACGTCCCACCATATTAGGGCCTCGCCCCATAGCATTTGCGAAGCAAACTTTACCTTTTGCCTCTCCTCACAATCACTCGAGCTAAACGCTTGCTCGATTTCTCGCAACCACCGGATGCACTTTACTGGGTCATCCGAACCAGAAAACTCGGGCGGTTTGGTACACATAAAATCCTTGTATGAGCAACTCCTTCCTACGCGCCTCACTTCAGTTACAGGCGTCTCCTTCGTAACCAGTACGGCCCCATTCCCGCCTGAACCTCCTATAATATTCTCCACAGTCACTCAGCGCCTTCGCTGAGTGGCCTCCCTTTCTTCAAACATTTTCAGCATAGTTTCATGTTGTTGAGCAAAAGCAGAATTCATTGCTTGGATCATACTGAGCCTAAGCTCATCTTGTGAGCCCGCTTGTACCATAAGAGGTCCGATTCCGGGATTAAGGTTTACGGCCGGTAATTGGTCTATTCGGGGTGGTGACCTCCTAACCACAGTAGGAATTAACGGTGGTTGAGTAGTTCCCCCTGTCACTTCCTGATTCGTGACACTGTTGGTTGCTCCATCAACTTCATTACGCGATCAGGTTCGCGTGTTCACCATCTTAGTCTGTCAAGATGATACACGAGAGTAAGACAAAACTAACATAAATACGTTTAACACGTTCACCAATCATTGTAACAATAGTAAGATAAGCATACTCAGAATACAATGCACCCAAAATAGCATTAGCTACGTGATATCTTGGATATATCATATACACAAGAATTCCCATTACCAAAGTCACATTTCATGATTAGCGTATTTCCGTCGACTCTAAAGCTTTCTTATCTCAAGAGTGTCTACCCATTCTCACAAAACGTCACTTAAAGTCTCAGCTTAAGTCTAGGCATCTTAGGTTCATACCTAGTTCACTTAAACTAGAGCTCTGATACCAACTTGTAACACCCCTAAAAATGGGAGTTAATTTAAACCAATAAAATGCGGAATAACTTCTACTTCATAAAACATCACCCATAAAGATGGGGAGAAAGTTAAAGTGAGTTTACAACATTTATAGGAATATTAAATGACAACCTAATAATCTATACAATCTAAATACAGATTAAGTTCAGGTGTCACTAAAATCCTCAAAATAATCTTCTATGCAACTCCATCTATACACACGAGGTGTACTCCAAAAAGGATGCCACTACCGGTATCTAGATTCTCTCATCCCATCAAGCCCCATCCGCTTGATCACCTGATATACATGTCATTTTAAGAAAAAGTGTTAGGCTTAAAGCCTAGTGAGAACAAACAGTTCAAAATATAGAAAAGCCATTTAAACTTCGAAAGCGGTAAATAAACATGTAACCGAAAGCTTTTCTCATAACATCTCTTTTTCTTTACTTCTGCGATTTACACCTGAAAGTTACGCTTTACTTCTCTTGGAGGAAACTTTTACGGGAATGACCCGTCATCACATTAATCCTCACGAGTTCAACCCCAAACCGGGATCTATTACAAGTGCCCTCCCCAAGTACTTCTGACTATATGTGCCTATGGATCCATTACACTAGTCTAACATCTTAATACAATTGTTACCAATGTATTAGCTTCTCTCCACAAATCTTTGTGAAGTATAACATCATGCTCCTAGGACTCCCCTTCCAAAATTAGGTCAAATAATCATTTAGGTTTATACATCGTTTTTTTTGCATTTAAAACTCATATGAGTATTCCAAAATCGTTCTTGACTTCCATTTCATCATTTCAAAGAAAAACCCTAAATGATATATTTTGACCTAGTTTTACCAAAATCTTCCAAGTATAGAAATACTCATTTTAAGCATCATATTAAGGTAAAATACTCCATTTTGACATGTATAAAGTTTTAAAGGTAAGAATGAACTGACAAAACTCTAGAAAATCTCTTAAGAGGATGGAGGTGATCAAGAAATCTAAAAGGAAGCAAGAACACCACTACTTGAAGCTTTAAATGCTTGAACCACTCTTAAATCTTCAACTTGAAAGGAGAAATTAATGAGCTTGGACGAGGTAGGTGGAAGAAAATGAAACCCTAAAATCGTCTTCAATGCTTTTCTCTCGTTACTGAGTTTTGGTATCTGATAAATGAGAAATGGAGCTGAAAAATCGCACTTAAAAGTGGTCCAGGACCACCCGGGCGATCTTGCCCTGCGATCATGACAAGGCATGATCGTCTGTTATGATCGCACAACCCGTACCGTGAGTTTCATGCTTAAAATTGATTTTTTTGGATATCGGGTTTTCTCTCGATCTTGCCTCGCGATCATGACAATGTCAAGATAGCATGTCATGATCGCAAACTAGGTACCGAAACTCAATTCGGTTCCGGTTTTCGCTCCTTTCTTCCAGATCAATGTAACCCAACATTATACACTTAAATCCTTCCATTTGCCCAAAAATAATAATATTTCGCTAAATTTCCGGGTGTTACATGATGCGGGCGTGGTACTTCGTGGTGGAGGCAGTGGTAACGTTCCTTGAGATCCGATGCTGAATAGTGGGATTGAAACAGAGGACGAACTGCCATTTGTATTTCTTAGAGCATGGGTCTCTTGGTTAGCTTTGCGATTCTGCTCTTCCAAAAAGTTCAGTCGCTGTCGCAAGGCTTCCAATTCGTTTGACGTTTGATTTTGTGCGTTTCTGTTTCGGTTAGCCTCGATTCCTGCCATTCCTGTTCCAAAGAAAGTTCTTGAACAAATTAGTAGCAACGGAAGTTTTTCGAAGACATCTTTTCTCTAGTTGGGTCCTACGGATGGCGCCAAACTGTTAATGCCAAAAAATGACTTAACGGTAGACTAACGATTCAGACCTTTATCAACTAAAGAAAGAAAACCAATTCGAAAAACAAACAAACAGAATGTTAACGACATAAAGAATTGTTGACGCGGAAAACTCTCTTCCGAGAGAAAATCGCGAACGACCGTAAGGGGATCGTCGATGCACTAAAGAAAAAGGACGTCAAACAGGGACGCCGACCTTAAGAACAATAAACAATGTTACAAAAGCAGTATGAATGATCGGTCGTGAGTCTATGACAGTGGTCGAGGCTCGTAGTGCTGTTGTCGTGATTTTGGACTGTGGTGTCGCAGGTTCATCAAAGTATATTCGGAGCTCTTCTCAGTATTTCACTTTGTTTCAATGTGTTCTTCTTGTCGATTTAAGCTCTCTTTTTATACTTGAGCCTGGATGAGGGTCTTGGTAACGGTCAAACGATCATAACGGATGAATCTTCATGTTTCATCTTCAATGTCGCCATAAAGCCTTTGACTTGTAACTGAAAATGACATAAACACATAGATAATGGCTTAACGGCTATTTCGTTAGTGTTGTTAAGTCGTACGGTTAGAACCTCGTTAGTCAAGTTATAACATTCTTTAACGGAGTTAACGGCAGAACCATAACGAAACTTAACGGGGTTAACGGCGTTAATTTTGGGTATAACATATACAAGGTAAACATATTGTGGACATTTTTTAGAAATACTATTATAATTTATGAGCATATTGTAAACACATTCTAGATCTATGAGATCTTGTGTAGTTTTTGAACATATGGTGACCACCAACTAAAGAAATAAAACTAAAATCTAAACTTATCATTTTGTGAACGCATTGTAGACAAACTAATACGAAATTTCTTAAGATTGTTTTCATTTTGTTCACAATGAGTTTATTTTATGTACATATTTAATCATGCATGTATGTTATAAGGAGCGAAAAGATGAAAAAGAAAGATATTTTTGGGATTTGAATTTTTCCTAAAAATACATTAAAAATCTCGTTAATTATTTTTATCAGTGGTTTAGGATGAATCTTATGAATCTTATAAATTATGAATTCTTAAATGATTAAACTTATATATTAATATATATGATAATTTTTTTTATGAAATTATAATTATTAACTCATAAATTATTATATTAATTTTAATAGTTTAATATTTGATTACAACATAGTAAAAAATTTGCATAAGTATTTTTATTATTCTTAAAGTATTGTTTTCTTTTTATTATTATCTAAACTCTAAATTGTAAAATAGTTATTAAGAGGAGAGTGGCTCCATTTTAAAATGTGTTTGGTAATTTCACACAATAAAACAAAAATACTTCATCGACGGAAAAATTACTAATGGATTATTGGTAGATCTCATCATTGAAAAATGGGCGAGGTGATCGTTATTACCGATGGATTTTGATGGTTAATCTGTCGATGATCCGCAGAAAAATTCTGTCGAAAAAATTCATCAGTGAATTCTCTTTGTTTTCTCTTTTCAAGTGTATAAATAGTAATTGTAAAAAATAACTTAAGATGTTTTAGATACTGAAAGTTTTACTAATGATCCCTTTTCACCTTCTTAAATGTTTTACTCTCCCGGTCCGATAGTTCCGTAATAATTAAATGTTATATTTATTTCTTTGTATAAAATGGATAAACTTCAAAAAATCAAGTGAAGGAAATGTTTCAAAGCATTTAACTTTATGTTCAAATGTTTACGATTTTATTAAAAAAATCTGTATAAAACTGTTGGTTTATTATTTGTGTTTTATAATCATATTTATGGTAGAGAAATGCGATATATATGCATTCCTTAGATGTGAAAATCAAGTTAATTCATTTATTAAAAATTTAAAAAGTAAATATTTTATCTGATTAAAACTTAATAGATAGAGATACAATTAACAGTATATATATATATACACTTGGGATCACGTGAGACCAACCTGTTTTCGTGAGACCCGTGAGACCACTTTTTCACAGTTGAAACTTCACAGTAAATCACTGTGAAGATAAAAAAATCGATGTTTTTGTGAGACCACTTTTTTACACTTGAAACTTCACAGTAAAACACTGTGAAGGTAACATTCATAATGTTTTTGCTGTGAAGGTTCAATTTTTTTTACCTTCACAGTGATTTGCTGTGGAGTTTCAAGTGTAAAAATATGGTCTCACGGGTCTCACGAAAACAGACTGGTCTCACGTGAACCCAACCCTATATATATATATATATATATATATATATATATATATACGAGAACCACCTCTTTTTAAAGAAATAAAGGAACACTTTGTGACTATGATGTGGGTCGCATAATATTAAATCATTTTTGATTTAATAGTAAATCATATTAAATCAGAAATGATTTAATATTATGTGGGACCCACATCATATGTGGTCCACAAGGTGTTCCTTTATTCTTTTAAATTTACAAAGTTCTCATTTGAACCTTCCTCTCTCTCTCTCTCTATATATATATATATAAAAGTACATTTAGCCTGCCGCCTTATGATTACTTATTTATGAAAAGTATCAGCAAGTGTATAAAAATAGCCGGTAAACCTACCAAATTTATATGGATCCATCCTAAAATTGTTTGACCTTAACATATATTACCTCGTCATCTGCTTCGTCATACTTCTTTATTTAGTATTAGTCGTAGAGGGAGGATCTTCTATACCCTGCTTAAAAGTTACACCTCGTGCGTCCCAATCTCAACCGTCCATTTCATAATCCAAGGGTTAATCTGATGCGGTGGCATGATGGTAATTAAATAGAAATCTTGGGTCATGATCGGTATGCAAAGTCATACATAAGTGCAAGGAGGTAAATCAGAAAATATAAAATGTTATGAAATGTTATGAAATATAAAATGTTATAAAACATTCTTGTTTCACAACTTTTTATCCATTTTTTGCATAACGAGCATGTTCCATTTGATCCGAAATGTTATGAAATGTATTACGAAAAGGAGAAATGTTATGAAATGTATTATGAAATGGACGGTTGAGATTGGGACGCACGGGGTATAACTTTTAGGCGGGGTGTAGAAGATCCAGCCTCATTAGTCACACACACACACACACATATATAAATATATATATATATATATATATAGAGAGAGAGA
The DNA here is from genome assembly GCA_036898165.1 of Silybum marianum. Classification (NCBI taxonomy): domain Eukaryota; kingdom Viridiplantae; phylum Streptophyta; class Magnoliopsida; order Asterales; family Asteraceae; genus Silybum; species Silybum marianum. Next base: position 43,121,472 of record CM072529.1, on the reverse strand, counting down.
GAGAGAGGTTGGTTCATTTACAAACTGGATGAATCATACAAACTCGTACAAACCATATATAAAAATAATTTTTTCATGATTTTTTTCCATCAAATGCTATGATTTAAGATGCTATTACATATATGTTTGTTTCATAATGTAAAAGTTTCACATGTATTTGTTTTCATAAGTACATGTATTTGTTTCATAATGTAAAAGTTTCACATGTAATTTTTTCACAATGTGAAACAAACATATGTGAAATAACATCTTAAATCATAGCATTTGATGAAAAAAAATCATGAAAAATTATTTTTATATATGATTTATACGAGTTTGTAGGATTCATCTAATTTGTAAATGAACCAACATCTATATATATATATATATGTTATAAAATGAAATCTTGTGTACCATGTTATAAATGAAAGGGAAATTGACTCAAATAATCATTTCTATCTTCTAAATTGGACTCCTAGCCATTTTTCTAAAGACAACAAAAATTATTAAGAAAAATCATTTTACCAAAATGTCACTACTCACTACCTCCACAAGAAAAGGCTCAATTTGCGGCAGGGTAAAAAAGTAAAAATTAAAGAAGTTTTTGAATATGGTCTGCAAGTATAAGGACTAGATCCGTAAGTTTTTCTACATATGCAGTTAATAATCCTGCTGCATATTTAAATAGTTTTACAGTTTTGGCACCTATACTTGCAGAGCATGTTCCGAAACTTTTTTATTATTATTTTGACCCCTCCACAAATTGAGAAGTTGTCATTTGTGGAGGCAGTGACATTTTGGTAAAATCCGAAGAGGATTGGCTAGAAAACCACTATAGGAAAGAAAAATAATTATTTGGGCCGATTTTCCTAAATGAAACCCTTTTATATTGCTTTTTATACCAAACATATAATTGAGACTGGAAAAGCTATCAGTAACTGGTTTCAAATTTGACAATATACATTAGTACATTAGTGAGATCAGAACATTTGAGTTTGAACAAGTATTCAAACAACAGTTTTGTAATTAGATCGTTAAAGTAATAATGAATAAAAATAAAGTCTCTTTATGATGGCTTTGTTTAAAATAGACTAAAGTTGTTGTTATTTGAATAATAATATATTAAATTATAATAAAAATTTTAATCTAATGTCATAAAACCGTTATATATTCTAGGAATTATGATAAGAGTTCTCCATTTTTTTTGGTATTGTTATATGCATATTTTGTAACACCCGGAATTCTTAGATGAAGTAAAACCAAAGAAAAGACATATTTTAAAAGGGTTTTGGGTTGGTCAATGAAAAGGTTGAAGCTTACGCATCTAAAACTCAAAAATTTGGAGTTTCGGGTTGATTTTTGCTCAATGTCAGTTGCGAGAAAGCTAACCCACACCCACAAATGGCGTTAGCCACTGTTTGAGCGCTCCATAGCACCGGACGCCTTGTGAGGCCCCTTATGGCTCATGAAAATGTCGCCCGGGTTGTTTTTAGGCGGCATGGACGAGGCTGCATCACGACGCACGAGGAAGGCGCGCGACGTGGTCACGACGGCATGCTAGGAGCGGGCGACCTTGGCTGGTGCGGCATAGGGCGCACGAAAGGTGGCCCGACTGTTGTTTGGGTGCTGGTGGTTCATTAAATGAGTTCCAACCTCATTTCTCAAAAAAATACTTCACCAAATACGTTTTTTCTCTCCTTATTCCCCTCAAGAACGAATCTGAGCATTTATTGCTCCAAACCACTTCCTCCAAGTTATTTATTACTCTTCAAGGATTGAAGATTCAAGATCCAAGCTTCGTCTAGTGGCGTTCTTTGCGTTTCTTCACCGGGTCTCTCCATCTTCATCTTTTGGAGATTTTCTAAGGTTTACCTAACCTTAGCTTTGTGAGTTTATTCTTACCTTCTAAAACTTTATACATGTCAAAATGCTGTATTTTACCTTAATATGATGTTTAAAATAAGTATTTCTATACTTGGAAGATTTTACCTTAATATGATGTTTAAAAGTATTTCTTTGAAATGATGTTTTGAGTACAAGGAATGGTTTTGAATTACTTTTATGAGTATATTGGTGAGAAATATGATGTATGAACCTAAATATTACTTTGACCTAATTTTGGGAAGGAAGGTTTTGGAAACATGGTATTTTACTTCACAAAGATTTTGTGAAAGGAAGTTAATACATCGGAAACAAATGTATTAGGAAGTTAGACTAGTGTAAATGGATCCATAGGCACATATAGTCGGAAGTATTTGAGGATGGAACATGTAACATATCCTGGTTTGGGATTGAACATGTTCGGAAGAGTGATTGATGTGATGGCGGGTCATTCCCGTATATTTCCCTCAAAGGAAGAAAAACGTATCTTTTAGGTGTAAACCGCGAAAGAAAAGAAAGAAAAGGATGTTTGGAAAAGCTTTTGGTTAAATGTTTATTTACCGCTTTCGAAGTTTTACTAGCTTTCCATATTTGAACTGTTTGTTCTCACTAGGCTTTAAGCCTAACACTTTTCTTAAAATGACATCTATAACAGGTGAGCGTCCTAGTGGGGCTTGAAGGGTTGAGTGAAGCTAGATGCCGGTAGAGGCATCCTTTTTTAAGTACACTTACGTGTATAGATGGAGTTACATAGAAGTATATTTTGAGGATTTAGAGACACCCAAACTTAATCTATATTTTGTATTGTATAGATTAATAGGTTGTCATCTAATATCCATTTGAAGTTGTAAACTCTCTTACTTTTCCCCATCTCTATGGGTGATGTTTATTTCACAGAAGTTATTCCGCATTTTTATTTGGTATCAGAGCTCTAGTTTAAGCGAACTAGGTGGAACTAAAGATGCCTAGACTTAAGTTGGGACTTTATGTATTAAAGTGTGAGAATGGGTAGGCACTCTTGAGATAGGAGAGCTTTCGAGTCGACGAGAATGCGCTAATCATGAAATGTGACTTTGATAATAGGGATTCTTGTGTATATGATATATCCAAGATATCAGATAGCTAATGCTATTTTGGGTGCATTGTATTATGAGTTGCTTATTTTACTATTGTTGTAATGATTGATGAACGTGTTATACGTATTTATGTTAGCTTTGTCTTACTCTCGTTCTATCATCTTGACATACTGAGATGGTGAATACGCGTACTAGATCGCGGAATGAAGTTGAAGGCGCAACTAACAGTATCATAAATCCTAATCCTATAACGGCAGTGGAGGTTACTCAGCCACCTCCAATTCCTACTCGTACAGTTGTAGACGCACCTAGATTAACTACTATTCAGCCGCTTAATCTCAACGCGGGAGGTCCTCTGATGGTAGAGGCGGGTTCTCAGGATGAGCTACAAGTCCGGTTGTTACATGCGGTGAATACTCTCATGACGCAACAACATGAAACGATTCTCAAGATGTTTGAGGAAAGGGATGCCAATTACCGAAGGCATGAAGTGACAGCGGAAAACCATGTGGGAGGCTCTGGAGAGAATGGAGCCGTGCATGCTACTGAAGAGACACCTGTGACTGAGGTGAGAAGAGCGGGAAGAGGTTGTTCGTATAAGGACTTCAAGTGTACCAAGCCACCCGAGTTTTCTGGTTCGGATGATCCGATAAAGTGCATTAAATGGCTACGAGAGATCAAGCAAACTTTTAGCTCGAGTGACTGTGAAGAAAGGCAGAAGGTGAAGTTTGCTTCCCAAATGCTTTGGGGTGAGGCCCTAACATGGTGGGACGTCACCACGGCTACTCTTGGAACCGTGATCATCTCCATGCTTATATGGGAAATGTTTAAAGCAAAGGTCATGGAAGAATATTGCAATGAGCAGGCAATCAACCGAATTGCCGATGAGTTTCGGGCTCTCAAGAAAGGGAGCAAGACTGTAAGAGAGTACACCCGACTGTTTGCGGAGAAGTTGAGTTTGGTTGGGCATGTGGCCCCGAATAGGATAAAGGCTTACATCAAAGGGTTGTCGGCGGATATGATGGATAGGGTTCGGGCTTCAAAGCCCCCTACCCTTATGAGGCAATCGAAGAGGCCCAACATAAGGAAGATGCTATTAGCTTGGGCATCGAAGAAAAGTTGGGAGTTGGAGAAAAGAGGAAATGGGAAGGGCAATCGGCGCCTTCCAAGAGATCAAACAACAACAACACCTTCAACAACAACAACCGAAGAACCGATTCTAGGAAGGAAGCTAGTTGGTGCTCCAAATGTCGGAGCAAACATTTTGGGGCTTGTAGCCCGGCCTTTGAGTAATTGTCATAGATGTGGGAAGAGTGGGCATCAAATTCGTGATTGCCTAACCAAGGTGGCCACGTGTTTCGAATGCAAAGAGCCGGCCCATTTCAGAAGTGAGTGCCCGAAGTTGAGGCCGGCGACCTCTCAGGCTAAAGTTGGCGGTGTACAAAAATCAGTGGGAAAAGCTTTCAAGATGATGACGGATGAAGCAAAGGCATCAGACGTGGTGTCGGGTACTTTCCTTGTTAACTCCGTACCCGCTCATGTTCTTTTTGATTATGGTGCTACTTTTTCTTTTGTGTCTACTTCTTTCTACCCAAATCTACCTGTACATGTTAGTACTTTGGAAGATGCCTATATTATTGAAATAGCCGATAGTAAGCAAGTTCTAGTTCAAGATGTCCATAGGGATTGTGTGGTAGAAATTGAAGGGAATAAGTTTGGGAAAAACCTTATGCCTATGTCGATAGGAGGGTTTGATGTGGTAATTGGAATGGATTGGTTGGCCAAGAACCAAGACGAAATTTTGTGTTCCAAGAAGTTGATTCAAATTTCGTTATCGGATGGTAGTATGGTGGTAGTCTACGGGGAAAGAAGGAAGGGTGAAGTGGCATGGTTAACTTTGGCAAAGGCACGCAAGTGTTTAGCCAAAGGATGCCTTTCATATATAGCCTATGTTTTAGATGCGAAGTTAGAGAAAAGGAAGTTAGATGATGTTCGGGTCGTTAATGAATTTCCCGATGTGTTCCCTGAAGATTTACCCGATTTGCCAGGCCGTTGGTGGGGCAGTACAAGCGATCAAGGAGTAGTAACTCATATCACGGGAGGAAACTTTGCGCAGAGTTCTATTACTATTAATGGGTGGCTCCGCGATTTCTTATGGGCACAGGTATCCCCACGACGGGCTATTAGCTCAGTGGGTAGAGCGCGCCCCTGATAATTGCGTCGTTGTGCCTGCCCGATAGGCAAGTGGAGTTTTGAATAGATCTGGTACCGGGGGCCGCTCCGATTGCTAGAGCACCCTACCGGTTAGCACCATCCGAGATGCAAGAGATGATGACACAATTCCAAGATCCCCTTTAGAAGGGTTTCGTGAGACCAAGCTCGTCACCGTGGGGAGCTCCGGTCTTATTTGTGAAGAAGAAGGATGGCACTATGGAGACGTGCATTGACTATCGTGAACTAAACAAGGTAACCGTGAAGAACAAGTATCCACTTCCGAGAATTGATGATCTTTTTGATCAACTACAAGGAGCGGGTTGCTTGTCAAAGATCGATTTTCGTTCAGGTTATCATCAAGTGAAAGTGAAGGAGGATGATGTAGCAAAGACGGCGTTTAGAACGCGGTACGGGCGTTATGAGTTTCTAGTAATGTCGTTTAGGTTGACAAACGCTCCGACGGTGTTTATGGATTTGATAAATCGTGTGTGTCAACCATTTCTAGACAAATCGGTGATAGTATTTATTGACGATATCCTTGTCTACTCTAAGAATGAGTTAGACCATGAGCAACACCTTCCAGAGGTCCTCAAAGTGTTAAGGAAGGAGAAGATTTATGCCAAATTCTCTAAGTGTGACTTTTGGTTAAAAGAAGTTCAGTTTTGGGGCCTGTTGTCACTCAAGACGGAGTGAAGGTGGATCTGTCCAAAATAGAAGCAATGATGAATTGGGAACCGCCTCGGAATCCGTCCGAAATTCGAAGCTTCTTAGGATTGGGGGGTTATTACCTAAGGTTTATTCAAGACTTCTCTAAAGTTGCATCTTCTTTGACGGCTTTGACACGGAAGAATGTGAAGTTTATTTTGACCGACAAGCAAGAAGAGGCTTTCCGGACTCTTCAAAAGAAATTATGTGAGGTGCCAAATTTATCCTTGCCGGAAGGATTTGAAGACTTTGTGGTTACAGTGATGCTTCAAAGATGGGATTGGGATGTGTGTTAATGGAAAGGGGCAAGGTAATTGCTTATGCATCAAGGCAACTAAAGGAGCACGAAATGAATTACCCAACCCATGATTTGGAACTACCAGTGGTGGTATTTGCGTTGAAGTTGTGGCGACACTATCTTTATGGAAGTAAGTGCACGCTCTACACCGATCACAAGAGTTTGAAGCATATTTTCGATCAAAAGGAGCTAAACATGAGGCAACGACGTTGGCTAGAGATGCTTAAGGATTATGATTGTGAATTGTTATACCATCCGGGTAAAGAAAATGTGGTAGCGGATGCTCTAAGTAGGAAGGAGTATAGTAGCGGGACGTGGGCCATTACTTGAGGAAACCTTAAAGAATGAAGTTATGGTGAAGCAACACTTGATGTTAACAGAAGATAGTCGTGGTCTGAAGCTATTCCGAGGACGTGTTTGGGTGCCCAAGATTGGGGGCAACCGAAAACTACTATTGGAGAATGCTCAAAAGTCTAAGTACTCAATACATTCGGGTAGTACCAAGATGTATAGAGATCTAAAGTTAACTTATTGGTGGCCCGTCATGAAGTTGGATGTTGCTAGGTATGTGGAGAGATGTGTGACTTGTTTGCAAGTCAAGGCGGAACATCAACGGCCGTATGGAAGTCTTCAATCGTTGGAAATTCCGGAATGGAAATGGGAACACCTCACTATGTACTTTGTGACGAAACTACCAAAGACCTTGAGAGGTCACGACACCATACGGGTAGTGGTGGATAGATTGACGAAGAGTGCTCACTTCTTAGTAATGCGAGAAGCCGACCCAATTGACAAACTGGCTAAGTTGTTTGTGGATGAGATAGTTGCAAGGCATGGTGTGCCTTTGACTATCGTATCAGATCGTGATAGTCGATTCTTTTCTCACTTTTGGAATGGATTACAAGAGGTGTTGGGCACCAGGATAAACTTAAGTACGACATTTCACCCCCAGACAGATGGTCAAAGTTAAAGGACTATTCAGACCCTTGAGGACATGCTTAAGTCATGTGTTATTGACTTCGATGGAAATTGGGATTCGCATCTACCGCTGGTAGAACACATGTATGTTGGTCAGAAGCGGGCGAGAATGAATTCTCCGAGCCCGAGATTGTGCAAGAGACGGCAGACAATGTGAATGTCATCCGAGAACGACTAAGGGAGGCGCAAGATCGTCATAAGAGTTATGCCGACAAGAAGAAAAGACAAATGGAATTCCAAGTGGGTGAGCGGGTTATGCTCAAGGTATCCCCATGGAAGGGTATCATTCGATTCGGAAAGCACGGAAGGCTTAGTCCACGATTCCTTGGACCAATCAAAATTCTTGACCGAGTGGGACGACAAGCCTATAAGTTGGAATTGCCACCCGAGTTGGCCGAAATTCATAACATGTTCCACATTTGTTATTTAAGAAAATGTTTGGCAGAAGAAGAGAGTGTGATCCCTCTCACGGAAATCCAAGTCGATAATAACAATAGATGTGTGGAAGAACCGGAAGCAATTTTGGAAAGAAAATAAAAAATGCTTCGTCACAAAGAAATTATCATGGCAAAGATCGAATGGAAGCATCACCGAGGATCAAACGTAACGTGGGAGGCGGAAGAGGATATGAAAAAGAGATATCCGAACTTGTTCGCCTAATTTTAAAAATATCAAGGACAAAATTTATTCCAAGGGTGGGAAGATTGTAACACCCGAAATTCTTAGATGAAGTAAAATCAAAGAAAAGACTTATTTTAAAAGGGTTTTGGGTTGGTCAATGAAAAGGTCGAAGCTTATGCATCTAAAACTAAAAAATTTGGAGTTTCGGGTTGATTTTTGCTCAATGCCAGTTGCGAAAAAGCTAACCCACGCCCACAAGTGGCGTTAGCCACTGTTTGAGCTCTCTATAGCGTCGAGCGGCTTGTGAGGCCCCTTATGGCGCATGAAAATGTCGCCCGGGTTGTTTTTAGGCGGCATGGACGAGGCTGCAACACGGCGCACGAGAAAAGCGCGCGGCATGGTCGTGGAGGCATGCAGGGAGCGGGCGACCTCGGCTGGTGCGACTTAGAGCACGAAAGGTGGCCCGACTGTTGTTTGGGTGCTGGTGGTTCATTAAATGAGTTCCAACCTCATTTCTCAGAAGAATACTTCACCAAATACGTTTTTTCTCTCCTTATTCCCCTCAAGAACGAATCTGAGCATTTATTGCTCCAAGCCACTTCGTCCAAGTTATTTATTACTCTTCAAGGATTGAAGATTCAAGATCCAAGCTTCGTCTAGTGGTGTTCTTCCCGTTTCTTCATCGGGTCTCTCCATCTTCATCTTTTAGAGATTTTCCGCTTTCGAAGTTTTACTAGCTTTCCGTATTTGAACTGTTTGTTCTCACTAGGCTTTAAGCCTAACACTTTTCTTAAAATGACATGTATAACAGGTGAGCGTCCTAGTGGGGCTTGAAGGGTCGAGTGAAGCTAGATGCCGGTAAAGGCATTCTTTTTTAAGTACACTTACGTGTATAGATGGAGTTGCATAGAAGTATATTTTGAGGATTTAGAGACACCCGAACTTAATCTGTATTTTGTATTGTATAGATTAATAGGTTGTCATCTAATATCCATTTGAAGTTGTAAACTCTCTTACTTTTCCCCATCTCTATGGGTGATGTTTATTCCACAGAAGTTATTCCGCATTTTTATTTGGTTTAAACTAACTCCCATTTTTAGGGGTGTTACATATTTATTTAAATCAAAATCAAATTAAATTTTATATATTCAAATTACAGTTAAATGCAAATTTGGTTCTTGTGGTTTATATAAGTTAACAAGTAAGGTCTTCAATAAGAATTTTTAACGAACGACATCCCACTACTAGAAAATTGAGTATTTTCAACGGAAATTAATTTTCAACGAAAAATGTCGTTGAAAATTTTCTACGAATTTTAGAGGATTATTGACAGAACATAAATTTTCTACGAATTTTCAATGAATTTCCGTTGAAAATTCCTCACAAACATATATGCATTTTCAACCAAAAAATTTCAAGGGAATGTCTCGTCAAAAAGTTTTTGGTTGAAAATGCATTTTGTGAGAGATTTTCAACGGAATATTGTTGAAAATTCGTAGAAAATTTATGTTTTGTCAATAATCCCTCTAAAATTCGTAGAAAATTTTCAACGACATTTTCCGATGAAAATTTCCGTTGAAAATACTCAATTTTCTAGTAGTGTCCCCATGGTTTCATTTTTATCACAAATTTAGTGCCATTAGTGAGGGGTAGTTTCGTCCATTAATCAGGTCCGTTCTTGACATTTTATAGGCCATGGACGAGATGTAAAAATGGGCCCTCGATAAGTAAGAAAAAAATTTCAATATATTGTTTTTATCATCATAAACAACACTGAATTCATAAAATATTGATAATTCATATAAACCGTTTTTTAGAGTATTCCTAAATGTGAAATCAATCAATAATTATTTCTAAACTAATATTATGGACCATATCATTTCACATAGCATCGTAAATCTTTTCCACTGTCAAACATATTCTATGATATTGCTTTTAAAATGTAAATTTAGGGTCACAATGTTAGCTATTCGGAGTAACACTTTATGGAAATTAATGTAAATTAGTTGATATTCCATATCACCTTATGTTAATGTTTTCATCACAGTTTTAAACTTTTAGTCTTAAAACAAACTTTTTAGGAACCATCAATCTTAGAATCAAAAACACATGTAAGTTATATTTTGAGATCTTATTCTTGTTTTAGGGATAGAAAAATACTTAAAATTCATTACATAATAATAAGTCAATAATGTATGAATAAACAAGAGTAGTTTTGAAATCTTAAATATAGATATAAGTTAGATCGTATTGGTAATTTATTTTCTAAAAGGTAGGAGTTTTCAATTCTTAGTTAATAACAAAAAATCTATATATTGTAATACAAAAATTGAATTCATGTTGATGGAAAAATCAAAAGAGTAAGTAACAGATAATGATGAAAATATATCAATGTTCTTTAGGCAAAATAGTTTTAGATTTTAATAGTATATAAAAAAACTTTGATAAACAATAAGCAATACTATAAAATGAATAATCAATTAACGTTTTACATATTTTCTTGTCAATATAATTAATTAATACATCTTTGGGTCTTTAATATAATGTTAAATTTTTGTTGAATCATATTAGATACTAAAATATTTTATTTACTAACTTTTTTGAATTATTACCATATACTATATACTATATAGTATATACAGACAAAAAATTGGTCCCCTGTTTTCTGAGGGACCTGGTGTACGTCCGACTCGCTCTCCCCAAAGAACAACCCTGCCATTAATTCTTCATCTTCATCTCCGTCTACTTTTATTATTATAAAGAGTTAAATACAAATTTGGTCACTGTGGTTTACAAATATTAACACATAAGGTCCTTCAAAGATTTTTTTAACATCCAACATTCCTGTGGTTTTTATTTTATAACACTGAAGGTCCTATATCCAAATTTTCCGTTAAGTATTAACTTTTTAGCACATTTTCTTTATTTTTCAAACCACATGGACCAAATCTGTAATTTACTTTAAACTATATAATTATATTAATATTTTATAAAATTATATAATTTTTATATTTTATAAATTATATAACATATTTATATGCACCTAATATTTTTATTTAAAAATTATTTATATATTTAATTTTTTAAAATGTATTTTGTATTTATATTTATATAAAAAATACAAATAATTTTATAAAATCTATGGAATGTTCTATTTATATTAGAAGCAATTAATTTATTTTAATTAAATATATGGAAGCTTCAAAATTCAAATACATAAAATATATAAAAATATAAAATATAAATACAAAATAAATTTTTTTAAATAAAAATATAATAAAATCTTAAATATATAAAGAATTAATAATTTGTAGATATACATATATACGATGAATAGAGATGGTGAAGAATGTGAGACTATAGATTTTTATGAGGATCATTTTGACTTGTACATGCTTGAATTTAACTTTTATATTTATATTTACCATATATATTTATATCTACATATCATTAATGTTTTGTATATTTAAGATTATATTTTATAAAATTTATTTTGTATTTTTATATATTTTATGTATTTAAACATTCCATCTATACATATTTTGTATAGATGTATATCTACAAATTATTAATTCTTGTATATTTAATATTATATTATATAAAATTTATTTTGTACTTGTATTTATATTTATATTTTTATAAATTTTATGTATCTGAATCTTGAACCTTCCGTTTATGTAATTTGTATAGTGGTCTTATTTACTGTTTATTTATTTGAATTTTGAAGTTTTCACATATGCAATTTGTATAATCATTTGTTTCTAATATAAATTAAATCTTCCATATATTTTATAAAATTATTTATATTATAAATATAAATATAAATATAAACATAAAATACATTTTATAAAAGATAAATATATAAATAATTTTTAAAATAAAAATATTATATGCATATAAATATGTAATATAATTCATGAAATATAAAAATTATATAATTAATAAGATATTGATATAATTATATAATTTAGAGTAAATTACAGATTTGGTCCATGTAGTTTGGAAAATAAAGAAAATATGCTAAAAGGTTAGTATTTAACGGAAAAGTAGGACCGGGGACCTTCAATGTTATAAAATGAAAACCACAAGGACGTTGGATGTTAAAAAAATCTTTAAAGGACCTTATGTGTTAATATTTGTAAACCACAATGACCAAATATGTATTTAACTCTATTATAAATGATTTGATCCATCCATCTATTTTCATTTTTATACCAAATTTGGTCTCTCCCTATAATTTATTATTATAAGAATTTGGTCCCTTCTTGGCTCCCTCCAATTCATTTACATAATGGACTTGATCATTCTCTTTAATCAATAAAAACTTGGTTGGAAAAGCATATGTCTTCTAAATTCAACCTAACCTAATTAAATTTGTCAATATGCTAGATATATAAGATCGTTGAAGCAAAAATACAACCAAAAAACAAAAAGTAAACGATTTCATGGAAGCAAGGTTTCCGAAAAGTAGTAAACCTCTTTCATGGAAAAATCTATGCTTCAAAATCCCTACATCCAAGAATCACTTACTTTTGTAACTAATATAATTATAAGGACTAAATGTGTAATTATTTTGAGTATAAGAACCTAATTTGTAAATATCGTCAGTACAAGGACCTAATTTGAAATTATGATAAGTATCTATAAGTATTGTAAGTGTAAGGACCTAACCAGTAATCATGGTAAGTATAAAGACAAAATCTGTAACTATTGTAAGTATAGGGACCTAATCTGTAACTATCTATGTATAGGGATCTAATCTATAAATACTATAGATGTAGGGATCTAATCTATAACTAATCTAAGTATAGGGACCTAATCTAAAATTATGGAAAGTGCATGGTTCTAATATGTAATTATGGAAAGTACATGGACCTAATATGTAAATAAACATTGTATGAATACAGTGATAAAATAATGGATTATAACTCTAAATTAAAATAAGCTAACATATCCGTATTTTTCCAAATGTCAAAAAAAATTGGGAATTTTTTTCCGGGTCGGACCAAGAACTGGTCCACAAATTGCGGACATGGGTTGCAAAATTGCGGACATGTTCTTGGTCTGACCCAGATAAAAATTCGAAATTTTTTCGTTAGAAAATAACAACACATACATAACTACAAAATCATACAGTAGATTACAACAAAACCTATAAAACATAACACATTTTAAACTACAAAAATCATCTACACTATTTTACTAAAACTGTTTTATGTTGACAAGGGGTTACGAAAAACTTACTTCACGAGCCATTAACAAGGGGTTGAGAAGTTACTGACATGGAAAGTCTGTTTGCGGGGAGAGTCGCTTGTGTTTTTTTGCGGAGAGAAATTATTGGGGTACAAACTTTGGTCCCCACAAGGTCTTATTATATAGAGAAAGAGAGGTAGAGGTTGGTTGGGGGTTGGCAGGTTCGAAATTGCGAATGGGTGGAGGGGGTCGAATCTTTTCAAAAGATGCACCTTCCCGAGATATGCTTCTAGGGTTTAACCCAGTGTGACATGTGGCAGATCTGCAAAACGGTTACGGACCTGGGTATAAAATGTATATTTTCAAAGTCCAAGGGGTAGGTTTGCAATTACAGACCTAGACTTTAGCGTACAAGACAAAAAAAAAATCGTTTTCCTAGGTCCAATTGTGAACCTAACATTTTGCAGACCTATGACTATTTTGATAAACTTAGAGAAAAAATGGTTAAAAAGTCAAACCAACCCTAAAAAATGACTATTTTAATTATTTTCTTAAATATAAATAATATAATATCAATGTTTTATTATATTTCAGATATCAGGTGACATTTGAGTTGGAATCTTGAAAAGACAATATAAGAAGGTGATTCTTGATTTCAGTAAACCAATCATCTTAAAAACAAGTGTGTGGGGCCAATCAAACCTTCCACTTTAGGGATAAAATATTAATGGGTCCCACATATCTTCTAGATTGTCATAGGATAACAAAATGTTTTAAAGTAATTTCCAATCATTATTATAGGCTCGGAAATGAAAACAATACAATAAATAATTATTGTATTCGGATAAAGTATTTTCATAACATGATTTTAATTGGGTATAAAAGTATTTGTGTTCTTTTAAATACTTTATGTTGACCTTAGTATTAATGATTTAAGTATCAAGATAGGTATCTCTTAACACGAATTTGTAACATTTTAAGTGAATAATATATTGTTGATGAATAAAGAAGGTATGGCTAGGTCTATCAAACACATTAGTAATTTAACTAAGGGAGTTTAAGTAGGTATGTCAAAGACGTTAGTAATCACATGGGTAGATAAAGAAATCTATAAGAATGTTTGAAGTTGAATTAGACATTATTGGATTAGTCTATCACTTTGAACTTTAAAAACGTTATTTAAATAGTGTTTGTCGCATTGAGTTATGTAAGAGCTGTAAAGCAATGTAAAGCAATGGAAATCATGTTAAATGTGTTATATACTTATATCAATAATTGGTTTAAGAAACATGTACTTGGAAAATATTTTATGTTATTTACCAGATTTGTGGGACCCATTAAAGTTGTATATTGAAATGATTGATTAGACCAATTTTTGAATGTGGCCAAAGTTGTTCCACCTCCTCATAAATATAAAAAACCATAGAGAGATTTATGATATACGATCTACTTTAGATGAAATAAAGATCATTAATCAAAAAGATAAAATTTAGGATTGAGAAAGAATACTTGTGTGTAGAATAAAATGTTGAAGAATGTTTGTGCTCGTTTTATTTAACTTTTGTTTATAAAGGTTGTTACAACTTTCAAGTGGATAGTAACTTAGTAGATAAGAAATTTTATTACAACTATCACACCTAGGGTGACATTTATCCGGGTTTTTGTTAATTTTTGTGTTTGGGGGAGGGGGGGGGGGACGAAGGTTGCTTAGTGTAACTGATAGCAAAATAACACACGTAAAATGTATCACAAAAATGGTGCAAGTGCACATCACTATTGCGTTCGCTTTTTAAGTAATACAATGGTAAGTCCAAAGATCGTTTTCCACAGAGATTGACTACTGAATCGGAGATTTTCTTACGAGCTTCCGGTGCAAAGTTTAGAGTTATAAAATTTATTTGTTGTTGGTGGAATATCTAATAACTTTTAAAAATAAAAAGCGGGTATGGGTGTAAGTTTTCCCCCGAAAGTATTTTAATAACTTAAATGGTTAATAAAGTCGGTCACAATGTAGTCCCATACAATTTCCTTCTCTCGAAGCTACGTCATATAGGTTGCGAAAACGGTTTTATTATAAAGTCGCCACAAATGCTAACCTTCGGTTTTCCAATCATACATAAGTAGATCTCGAAGATCTTAGCTCCGCCGGGTGTGGAGTGATGCGCATATCTCTATGACATACTCACTCGACCGACATCTGAACCTTAGTACGATTATGCAAAAACCCATATCTCTATGCGATTATTGAAGATTTTCTCAAACCTCCTTGCATCATTCAAGCCGTATTTCGGATCCGCTCCTCTCGAGGTCTAAGATCTAATATTAACACTTAAAATGATCAGCTTGTCCGTGCTGAGTTGAAGCTTCGACTCGAATGAACAAACTGAAGAGTTAGCAAAAAGTAGTAACACCCAAGTGTTACGTTTTGGACTCTCGGGTTCGGCTTACACCCACACCCAGGGGGGTTTAGCTACGATATATAAGTAAAGAAATATTGCAGAAGTAGAAATACGAAAACAGAAATTGCATTAATTGTAACTGGCCACAGTGGTCAGTGACCACTGTGGCTGACGGGAAAGTAAATTACAGAAATTTAAATTACAAGAAAATAAAAAGATAGAGTTTGAATTATCAGCTGAATGCTCTCAAGCTTGATGGATCGATGAATTGAAGTCCTAAGAGCTATCTTTTATAGTGGAAGAAGAGAGAGGGGTTGAAAGGGACAAATCCATGGTGATGGTGATGTTTGAGGAGAAAGAGACCTCTCATGGTTGTCTTCTTCCTCTTTGGCTTTATTTTGTTTGTCCTTATCTTCCTTGTCTTCATCATTTGACTTCTCTCTTTATTTCTTTTATGAAAGCACAGCTTCTTGAACATTCTGAAACTGCATCTTCTAACACATATTTGGCTATACATCTCCAAAGGTTTTCTACAGCTCCAATAGCTCCAGACGTTGCTCACCACAGTGGTGACTTGCCTCAGTGACGCACCAGCTCCAAAAACGACACATACACTAATCAAAAACAAATTTTTATCCTCAACAACTCCAAATAGAAATAAATACATAAAAAGGGGAAACACAAACACAAAAAGGAAAAACACATACTAAGAGGAATAAAAAGACACTCTAAAGAAGTAGAAATAACACTTAAAATGAGAGTTTTCAGTAACAAAATGTTTTTTACATTTACTTATTTCACACACAAACAATAATGTGAAAATGTAAACGTTTAAGAAAAGAGAAACAAACACGTCGGTATAGAATGTAAACTAACTTAGCTAATCTATTTCTTGAGCCCACTTTAAGACATGTCGATCCACTGTGTAATGATCTTTAAGGTTGCGTTTGGTACATTGGACAATACATGACGAAACAAAACTCAATGACCCATATTTGGCATGATGTGAAACAAGATAAGAACTCGGTGTTCCAAGTTTGCTTAACATGGTACAGAGACAAGAATTGGGACAATGATGGACAAAAAAGGCTTTTTTATGTTCCACCAAAATAGGTGAACAAGATGGGAAAAAATGAGTCAAAAACTAAAGTATTACTAATCTACCCTTTTTTGATATATAATCTTAATATGATATTTGTTTTAATGGTCACCACTACATTTCACAGCAGCCTCCAGCGGTCATCGTTGGCCTTTATCGGCCACCTCCACCCCTTCTCCATTACAACAACCTCCTCCACGAAATCCACAACCAGCGTTGGTCACTGACCACCGCCATCCATTGCCGCCACCACTATCACTTTCGGCCACCTCTATCTCCTCCTCCACTACAACAACCTCATCTACCACCTCCACAACCACCGTTGTCTACCGGCCACCATCGTCCACGCCATCACTGGCCACATCCACCTCGAGCATAACCACGACAACTAGAGGCTACCACTACTACCTAGTACCTCCATTACATCGGCCACAACTACCTCCTCTACCATTGTCGACCGCCACCAACATACTATCCACCATATTTACTTCCTCCACAACCATTGTTGTAACCAACCACCACTACTGCTACCTCCCTAACAACCACTGCCTATCGCCACCATCTCTAGTACTACCGGCCACCACCACCTCCACCATAACAACCACCATTGACTACCACTACCTCCATCACATCAGCCTTAACTACCTCCTCCAGCACTATGGACCGCCACCACCATTATCCACCATCTTCACATCTTCCACAACCATCTTCGTCCACCAATGACCATTTCCTCTACCTCCCTAACCATTTTTGTTGCAACAATCTTCATTGTGCCTCCGCTAGTTCATAAGGATCTTCCAAACTTAATAAAACATAGATTTTTCTTTGTATGAATCGAGTTTTTTCGAACTGCCATCAATTTATATCAAAATTTTCACTCAAATTTGGTCCTATAATATATGTATGTATTTATGTATATAAAAATTGCGTAAAAATGTTTATGAATTATTCAAATATTTACATTATTTGAGTCACTTATAACTATTATATGATAGATAAAAACAATCAAATAACTTTTACGGACAACCTGTCTAATTCTGTTATATCCAGTCTTAGTTGTACCAAACATCGAATTACTTTTCCTTTCCAGTTTTATACCATCTCGTCCTACCATCTTGTCTCATCCAATCCATTCATATCTACGTACCAAACTCTTTCTGTAGGTAGATCAAAAATTCAATTTGTACATTATTCAAGTACGCAAATCTTCCTTTTGCAGAAACTTGAATGGATCCAATACTCGCACTTAAAGGGACACTTGCAATGATAGTAAAAATAAAGAGAACACAAATCAATTCACCGTTGAATTTGGATGAGCTTCTGAGTAACAAAATCTCTCAAAAGATCAAAAATGCTTCTAGAAATGGAGATAGTACAGATGAGTTTTTTCATTAGTCAAAAGTTCTCTCGATGTTGGATAAAGACCACTTATTTATACTCAAAAGATTTTTCAATATCGAGACCTTATGGACCTCTGAATTGAACATCATATAGATGTTCAAATCTTGTGTTTTTTCTAACTAGAAGGGTATTCGCGCAATATAGCGAGATCCATCTTAATTTTAATGTTTTATTTTATTTGTTATCTTTATCAATGTTATAATACGATTTTATTAGTTTTGAAAAAAGAGATTTTATTTTTTGTATATTTTTTTTAATTCAGTTTTTTAATTATAATCTAGATTTATAATAAAATAATATATTTTGGTTTAATAATATAATTTTTTTTATAAATATAATAATTAAGTATTTTGTTAGATGATTCGGTTAGCTGATTATCTGTATAGTTAGTTGTATAGTTAGTTACACGAATTCAAACGTGAAACTTTAATAAGTTGTACCAATGCATGTATAACTTGTATTTTTTAATTTTAAGCAATTATACTTTAATCAATTGTACTTATTGCATAAGAATATGTTTTTAACTTCTCAAATGCTTTATAATATAGTATAGATATGTGATCGTTTGACCGTAGTAAATCAAATTGCAAAATCTGATTTTTCTAGTTGCAGACTTTTGCAATTACCCTGTTACAAAATTCCAGATCCCTTCATGTAAGATGAACTTTTTTTGAAATGGTTGGACCATTTTTGGCAAACTATTCATTAAAAAATTTACCGTATTTTGATTTTTGAGTCATTTTGTTTCTTTATTTCCTTTAACACAAAAATAAAAAGGTGACAAATAGTAAAATTCAAATAAAAAAAAATCATAATCGTAAAAACACTTCCTTGAATCCATCCGTCTTTTTTATTAAGATATTTGCACTTTATAAAACTCAATTTTATAAAGTGTTGCAAAATCAATTTTTATGAACTATCTCATTTATTTAGAAATTTGATCACTTTTATTCACCTACAATATTTCGAAAATGAAGCTCAAAATATTTCTTATTTCAACTAGTTCTTTGCAAGTCGCGACATGTACATCCTGATAAATGCTTTGTCTACGTTAGCATGCATTTGATGCCAATTATATCATTTTTATCAAATTATAATCCAAATGAATAACATGATAATCAATTTGTGACAAAATAACCTATGGATATATATGTATATATAGGAAAATTCAAATGTGAACTCATTTTTTGTTGTGAACGTGAGGACGAATCTCAGCCACTTATCCGGTCAATAAAGGCGGCTTTGACCTGGTTCCCCTCCTTTAATAACCTCCACCCTCCCATGAATCGCGTCAATCCTCGGTGATCGCGTCCACCATAACCGAAGATGTGTGGCTGAGATTCGTCCTCACGTTCACAACCAAAAATTAGTTCACATTTGAACCTAACCCTATATATATATATATATAGACTTGGGATCACGAGACCAGTATGTTTCTGTGAGACCCATGAGACAACCTTTTTACACTTGAAACTTTACAGCAAAAACACTATGAAGGTTAAAAAAATATGAATATTTATAGTGTTTTTGCTATGAAGGTAACCTACATAGTGTTTTTGCTGTGAAGGTAACCTTCATAGTGTTTTTGCTGTGAAGGTTCAAATTCTTTTTACCTTCACAGTGTTTTTGCTTAGTTTCAAGTGTAAAAGCTGGTCTCATGTGAACCCAACCCTATATATATATATATATAGGCACCTTCTGTAACACCATTGAATATTGAAAAAAAACGACTAATTTAAAAAATTCTAGATATATCAATTGAAAGATAAATTCCCTTCTAACAGGCAATAACCGAATCACCTAAAATGACAATTTAAGGTTTAACATCAATAATTACAAATCAAACCTTACACAAGGTCTATAACAGGGAAGGGTGTTACTAAAATCCAACAACGATCGTTACCTCCAAGTGCGGAAGATATCTTCGAATGACTATTTCCTTCTCGTGCATCTAAGTAACACCCAACTCATCACCGTGTCGCTACTACCATCTTCCAAAGAGGACATGATTCACATGTCGACAAAAAAAGGTTTAGGTTTAACACCTAGTGAGTTCAAACAATTTTTATCTTTCTCAAAATGAAATGTACTTAATATAAAAGCAACATCTTTCTCAAAACTATCATTCTCGTGATGAAAACTTAGGGGCTGTTTACCAAACGTTTACCCGGGTAAGCGCTTACCAAGGCATATTACCTAACCGGAGGAATATGATAAGTACCAAAAATCTTACCCGGTAAGAGCAAAGACAAGGAAAGCAAGGACCAAGAATCTTACCCGGATAAGTGATTGCGGCGACTCTTACCACGGTAAACGTTTATCGGGTAAATTGTTGTATACGACGTCATTTTGGTGGGACTAAAATCTTACCCGGTAAGTAAGTTTGATGGTGTTGAATTTTGCCGGTAAGCACTTACCCGAGTAAGATTTGGTAAAAGACCCTTTAGTGATCAACACACCTATTTTAACATGAAATCAAAACCCACTACTCACCCAAAAGTGGATAAGATTTATGATTCAAATACTAAAAACATGGATAAAACTCTATATCCAAGACATCTAAAGAACATGGGTAAGGTTCAATGCCCAAAACAACAAAACATGGACAAGTTCAAGATACCAAGACCATAAAGTATGGATACACGCCGTACCCAAAACAACATCGAAAACATGGATAATACACTATCCAGTAATACACTTTTCGTGACGAGAGAGACTCATTTCCATCAAGTGACGGAACATAAGTAAGCACATCGAGATGTTGATGAGTAAATCACCTTTAGCATATAACCCTTGGTAATTACTCTTATTAGGCTAAGATAAGAATATAAAAAACTCCTTACTTAGTCAGTCCCCAAGTTACAAGCTGAGAACATAAAAACTCCTTGCTTAGTCAGTCCCCAAGTTACAAGATGAGAACATAAAAACTCCGCAGTTGCCTAAAATTAAAGGCTCTAAAGCGAGAATATCAACACTTCTCTCTTGCCACAACTAAAAAGGCCCAAGCTAGGAACATCACAACTCCTCACTTAACTAAACACTACGGCTCCAAGACGAGAACATCAAAACTCCTTGCTTTTGGACTCAATGTATTAGAAGCTAAATTACAGGACTTCAATTGAATGACCAACACACTCAGGACATGTAATCTTTAAATAAAGATGCAACAAATGCAAATTATACCCAAACTCATTATTGAGTAATTTAAACTGAACAAATGTTCATAAAAGTCAAATGGACCAAAATCAAGTCAAGAAACTCTATCCTTATTTGACTATATAATAAAGTCGACATAAATCAATAAGTTACAAATTCTCATCACTTAAACAACATATAATCCAAAAGGCTTGAAAATTATCATTACAACTCAAAAATCAGAAAAATCCCCAGAACGAGTATTTATCCCAAATTCAATCCGATGAGCTATACCACTTGCTTGACTATCCCAAAATGAGTCATCATAAACTCCAAAATTCATTCAAAGTGTTTAATAGATCTCATAACTCAAAATAACACAAACCCAACAAACTTAAATCATATATAATTCTCAATAATTCATAAACTCAATATATCGATAATATACTAACATAAAATAATCCACATATGCACAATAAATCATCAAAATTCACACATTTTATGATTTGATATTAAAATGTCCAAAATCCTCTAATATAAGCATTTCTCTAGATTTTATAACATCAAATGCACCAAAACCTAAATTTCACCATACAAGAACACATTTGATAAATCTTATGGAGAATACTTAAAACTTCAAAATAAACAATTTTAGCAGGTACAAAGTTTTTACAAAGTAATTTAAACTCAGTTTGCTAGATTTATGTTAAATTTAGGTTTTACCCCAAATCTTGAGCTTCCTTTGGTGAAGACTTGAAATCCACAAGCTAGACTTTAGATCTAAGACGCAAACTCTCAATGACAGTTCGGTTTAGCTTCTAGGAACTTCAACCACAAACAAAGTCTTCAACATCCTCAAGAAAATTAGCCAAATGGACTCTCAGGAGAAAACCGTAAAACAAGGTCAACAATGATAGAAAAAATGGTGGAGAAGATGAAGATCTTGAATCTTCTATCCTATCACTTCAACTTTGATGAAGAACGATTTTAAATTCTTTTCTAAAGGCTTTCAAAATAAACTTAGAACTCCCCAAATTGACTTGAATGTATAGAGAGAACAAGAAGAGGAGAAATGAGTTTTGGAAACATCAAAATGAGGGTTTCAAGGACAAGGGACGCTTTTAAGTGAGCTGGTGGGTTCCTGGGTCACACTAATCAAAAACAACTTTCAGCCCGAACTCCTCGGGCATTAAGGATTTTTAACTGCCATGAAGGGCGATCTCCCCGGGCATGAATGTTTCCCCAATGCGTGAAACTTCTCCAAAAAGTTAATTAGCTGGTCTCACCTAGGGCTGTAAACGAACCGAACGTTCACCGAACTGTTCGTGAACCGTTCGACGGGAAGTCTGTTTATGCTCGTTTATTTAATAAACGAACGCACATAAACAATTTTTTTGGTTCGTTTAGTTAAATGAACGAACATGAACAATGGTCTCGTTCGTTCATTTATGTTCGTGAACGTTCGTTACAAGCGTTCGTTTATGTTCGTTTATATATATAAATATATTTATATATTATAACATTAATATGTGAAATCAATAATTAAATTAAATTTTTTGAATTTCTTTTTCATGGCTCCTAAGTTTAACCGGATTTTTTTTAGTTATGTTACTTTTCAGGAACAAAATAATAAGCAATGGTGGTTTTATTATATATTTTTGTTTGTCCGTTTATGTTCATCTATGTTCGTTTACGTTCGTTTATCTTTATTCACGTTCATTTATGTTTGTTCGTTTACGTTCGTTTATCTTCATTCACGTTCATTTATGTTCGTTCGTTTACGTTCGTTCATCAGCTTAACAAACGAAAATGAACAAACAAATTTTCTTAATGAACACAAAAAATTTCGTTCGTTTACCGTTCGTGTTAATTCGTTTGTTCGGTTAAGTTAAATGAACGAACACGAACAAGCCTCCGTTCGTGTTCGTTCGGTTCTTTTACAGCCCTAGTCTCACACAAAACGTTATACCAACTCAAAATATATGCAAAGAGTTATTCTAAGGTCAAAACATAAATAGGGAGCTTGAAAATAAACATACCGAAAATCCGGGTTTTTTTTGTATGTTTATATTTTCGGTAAATTTTTTGGAAACCAATGTTCATACACGAGACAAAATTATGAACTGTAAATAAAAATCATTGTTTCACATATAAACTTCGGTAAGAAAATCGGAATGATCATATTTCAAAGATGAACCAACACTATGAACATTAAACAAACATTATATAAAACATGATTATTTTCCAAACACCGTTTTAAACAAAGTCCGAGGAGAAGTTTAAGAGGGAGAGACCAAGAGAGGAGAGATGGTTGATGATTATCTTCCAAAAATAAAACATGGTTATCTTCCAAAAATAAAAACAATTTGTTCCAAATTACCCTCAATTTAATTTAATTTTTTTTTATTTTTCATCATTTTATAACCTTCCATTTAACCATAACCATTGATAAAGAAAAAACTAACTGCTAAGATGAGTTCGTAAAATTAATACTATTTACCAGGTTAACAAATGATTATCTTTCTCTCTCTCTCGCTCTCTCAATATATATATATATATAGGGGAGATATCCATTACAAACCAGTCAATTCGTACAAACCGTACAAACTCCATTCAACCAATCAATTTTTTTATTATTTTTTTCACCTTTTCTTAATTATGATGGTTGATTAGTCAATAATATATGAAAAAAATTCATCAAGAATGCATCACGGTTGATTAATCAAGAATTTATGAAACAAGTTTCATCATAATGAGAAATACTTTAAACAAATTTCATTTTCATATAAAAACAAAAATATATGAAATAATTTCATGAAAAAAATAATTATATGAAATAATTTTATCATGTAACGACCCAAAATCTCAATTAATCAAATTCTATAAATCAAAGCCAAAACGGCTAGATACAACTCTCAACAATGAATAAAAACCAAAACTCATCACTAAGGTACACAGCGGAAACTAAGAAATATCACCACAACTGAGAATCTTTGCTACTAAGACGAGGAAACTAAGACGAGACCACTTCACACCGAGCTCACATCTTGCTCTTTCCTTGAGTTCTCATCTCCACAAAATACCTGTCTGAAGAAAGTTTGTTTTGAAAACGTGGGTTAGATCAAAAAGTCTAGTGAATTCCCCGTAAAACAAAGCAACCAACATTTCCAACAATTTATAAATCAATAAAATATGCAATGGTTTTCCAAACAAATTAACCCATTCCCTTAGTGGGAACAAAATACGTATTGGAGGATTATGGCAAAGGCAAACACCATAGCAAACCCCTAGCGACATACCAATCCATTAGGACCAAATCCATATAACCACAAACCCCTAGTGGTAAAGGATGTAATAGATAGAACCTTGCCGCATACCTCCATGTAAAAACAGATAGTGCACATATCGACCCCAAAGCTTATAAAAGTGATCATGGTAAGTTTTCGCATATGAGAAAGACAATTTAAAACCATAATCAACATGTAAGCATTTGAAACACGCCACATTGCATTTTTTAAAGGATAGAGAACTCACCTGGATTGGACGCACCTTGTCCCAAGCTCAACCGGTTAAAACCTCCAAACCGAAAGCCTAAATTCACCAACATAAAATGGGTGTTAACAAAATGTAATAACCCCAAAAGTCTTCTAGTATAGACTTAACATAAACCGCTAATTCAAAGTTCCAAACCTTGACTTTAAACGAGAAACGAAATGGATGAAGTTGCACCAAACAGTGGACCACGGGACTAACCATGCAACCTACCCGCGCCAGACCCTGTTTGGGCTTCTTCGTCCCTGCAGCTCATAATTCTCCCAAAAACTCCAAATAAACTTCCATTTACTGATTCCAACCTCCCCAAATCATATATAATGTTATTATAAACCTCTAAAACAACACCCAATCATGTGGAATCATAAGAAGAAGATTTATCCAACAATTATCAAACTCAAATTCTTGAGTTTTCATCAATACAGTTGAAATAGGATTCCAATCCCAATACTTCATTGGTAAACACTAAGTATTCTTTGTTTAATGGTGATAGTTAAATAACCAATACTTAAGATAACCCATTCTTTTCACCAAAACCCAAGACAAAGATTAAAGAAATTCTAGAATCCCCAATAAAACATGCTTAGAAGAGATGAAGCTTCGAAATAAAGAAGATGAAACAATACCTGAAATGCTTGAACTCCAAAGAGTTTCTTCTCCCAAAAGATGATTTCTTGATCTTCCTTTCTATCTTGTTTCATCTTCTCGTTGATATACAAACATACACTACACACTGTTTTTTGTGACAAAAATGAGGAGAACGAAGGAAATCCTTTCCTTCTAAACATATATATACTTTGGGCCTGAAAATAACGAAGCCCTAGCCCAAGCAAACTAATTAGAGCCTAACCGATAAATTAACATAAAATTTTTGGGTTATTACACATCATATTAAACACTTTCATGAAACAATTTTATTCAATAAAGCAATGAACCATGGAATTTATATGGTTTGTACGAATTAACTGTTTGTAATTGAAATCCCCTGTGTATAAGGGAGATATTTAAATATGAAATAGAGACACAAAGAGAGAGAGAAAGAAGTTCAAATGAAAACCAGTTTTCATTGTATGCGAAGGACAAATATTGATCTCCCGTCTCTATTTGATGCAACAACTCATATTTAAATAGACTTTTAATTAAAATTATTAATTAAGGTGATTATGGCTAAAATTAAGTTAATCTCAAGGGTCACATTTAATTAAATTATTTTTTCTTTTCTTTTATTAAATTAAAAACTTTTACCCCATTAATTTTTTAAACTAAATTATCTTAAAAGTTACTAATATCTTAATCAAACAAATTACATTAAAAATTTACAATTTTATTCTCTTCGATGTATCTCAATATAGTTTTTTTCTTCATTTTACTCGTTTTTTTACGTAAAATGCTATATGTGTGTTATATGCATTGTGAATATTAATGTATGTCCAAGTGTGTACAACAGTCAGACAACCGTAAATCTGTAACTGGACATCACATTCTTCAACATCGTAAGTATATAACCTCATACCACATTTTTCATTAGTGTAACCCAACATCCACTAAGACCGATTGAGAACTTATCGAGACCGGTCGAGAATCCATTCGATGACTTGGTGTGTGTTTATGTGCGTAAAACCATAACCTACCATCTTCATTTTCCATTGATAACCTTTGATTTTTTTATTTGTTTGTGTGTGTAAAACGATATATCAGCCTACCACTTTCAATTTTTATCGAGAAGAATTAGGAACCCATAAAGATCAATCAATAACTCATGGAGACCGATCGAGACCGTTCGAAACCAATCGAGAGTAATTGAGACCCACCAAGACTAATCAAGAACCCATCCATTTACTTTGAGTGTGGTTGTGTGTGTAAAGTCATTACCTACCACCTTCATTTTTCATCGAGACTGATTGAGAATCTATTGATTGATTGATTGTGTGTTTGTTTGTAACAAACCATAACTTCTCACTTTTAGCTTTTATCGAGATGGATCGGGAACGGGAACCTATCGAGAAGAATCGGAAACTCATCAAGATCAATCAAGAACCCAAAAAAGAAAACAGAAACAAAAGATATGTAGAGTTAAATCTGTAGTATATTCATGATGAAAAATATGTATATGTATGACAAAAATTATAGTAAAAACATGCCCGTTCCTAACATTTTACGGGTCCTGGGCATATGTAGAATTATGGGCACTCGATAAGTACAAAAAAAGATTCAACAAATGTTTTTCACTTGTAAAGAAATTGAATACAATAAATGTTAATAATTCATGGAGGGAATAAATTGTATTCTTCTTTATTATAGATAAGATAGTAATTCAGATTTACGTACTCCGTTATTATTAGGTAATTAGCAACCAAGAGTATAGTGTATTAGAAGAAAATGATAGTTTTGAGTCCTAAAATATAGATATAAGTTTGATCATCTACTATGGTTGTTAAGTTTTTTTAAAATGTAGAAATTTTCTTAGTTCATAACAAGAGATATGTATTATTTTAATACAAAAAAAAAAGAACTCATGTGGAAGAAAAAAGATTCAATGAGGGATTAATGATACAAAAGTCTATCAAAGTTTTCTAGACAAATAAGATTACTAAGAATGTGGAAACATATAACAATAAGAAACATATGAGTTTACAAAAGATTACCAACAAAAACAATTACGCAAACAACATAAGCAAATAACAGTAGTCAATGGAAACATATAAGTTACAGTTGTTATATGTTGAATTGTTGAAACATAGAAATGGTCAAACATAAAAATAGCAATAGCCAATAGCATTGGACCATGATATCAGCCTATCAGGTAAAACAAATTAAATAGGTAATAAACAATAACATATAGTGAAATACCAATTTCTTTTTGTTTTCTTCATTGTAATTAGTTAATATTTTTTGGCCCCGATCTACTAAATCTTTTTTACCTCTTTTTATACTGTAATATTTTTTGGGGATCTTAGTTTATTAATTTTTTAGACTACTACTATAAAACGAAAAAAGATTGGGCCCATAATATTTTTGGGCCCTGGGCGTGCGCTCGTGTCGCCCTCCCCCAGGGACGATCCTGAGTGAAAATTAATATTAATGATAATATCATACTAATATGAATACTAGAGAGTTGTTGTATACACATGATCATACATGAATATTCATTATAAATAATATGTACATCCATTATAAATAATATTTATATCAACGTAGAATGTTATAGTGAAAATATATATTCATGGTGGATATCATATCGATGTATGAATACCTAAAATTTGTTGTATACACGTGAACATATAAAAATATTCATGATGAATAATATATACATTAGTGATAAATGTTATAGTGAAAATGTATATTCATGATGAATATTATATTGATGTATGAATACCTAAAATTTGTTGTATACACATGAACATATATAAATATTCATGATGAAAACTATGTATATTCATGATAAATGTTATAGTGAAAATGTGTATGATGAACATCATATTGATGTATGAATGCTGAAAAATTATTTATACACATGAACATGTGTGTATATATATATATATGCATGATGAATGTTATAATGAAAACATATATTCACGATGAATATCACACTGATATATAAATATTGAAAGTTGTTCAATATAAGTGAACATACATAAATATTCATGATTAAAATCATACTAATGTATGAATATAAGGATTTGTCGTACACATATGAACGTGCATAAATATTCATGATGAATATTACAAAGATATACCATTTCACATAAAAAAGGTTAAAAGAAAAAATAGCGAGATGAATGGCTAATCGAGGAGAATGAAATGCTCATTCTTTTGATTTATTTTATTTAATTAAAATATTAATTATTTTTAATATAATTTAGTTTAAAACTTAAAAGGGTAAATTTTTGTTAATTAAAAAAGAAAATAAAATGTCAAATGAAGTAGGTGTCAAACACTTCTTAATTAACCATTTTATGTTTTAATCATCGATTAGATGTCAAGATTTATCTTTTGGTTTACAACGAAAAATTGGTTTTTATTTGAATCTACCATAATCAAATGAATATTCAGTTGTTTGTAATAATTGTAAGATCAAATTTCAACCAATCAATTGTTTATATTAATTTATTTATTTAATTAATGGATAACAGTTGTATTGTTAATTTTAATTAAAATTTGAAATTAATTAATTAAATTCTAAATATGTTTGTCAAAAATAAGTTAGAGCATCTTCAACAGCTATGCTAAAAAATTTCTATAATAGAGTATCAAAAGTTAAAATTTCTAAAAAAAATTCATTCAACTCCAACAGCTACTTTATTTTAGCAACTTTATCACTAACTATACTAATAAAATATTTCATCATTTAATAAAATATTATTTCTCTCTCATACACACTTAACATCAATTATTTTGATTGGTTGAATATAATTAAAATATTTTTTCGCTCTCTTCTATATACTTTTAAAGATTTCTCTAAATTTAGAGATTTTTACAATCTCTCCCCTCTATTCTCTATTTTAGCATAGAGAATAGCATAGCTATTGGAGCACAAAAATGCTAAAATCCTTTTTTTCTCTATTTTAGCATAACTGTTAGAGATGCTCTTAGCTTATAAGTTAGCTGATAAACTAGCTTATTTCCAGTGTATACGTTTGAGAAGCCATAAGCTAGCTTATAAGCTAATTTATTGAAACGCTACTTGGAGTAGCGTTTTGGGAGCTTATTTACATTTTTTCTAATTATAAACCCTCATTAATATTAATTATTAATTATTAATTATTGTTTTTATTTTTCAATATGTTCTTTTTAGTCATTTTACATTCTTATACGCTAGTTTTGCCAAACATTATTTTTTCATCAGCTAGCTTATCAGCCATCCGCTAGCTTACAAGCTACCCGCTAGCTTACCAATTAGTTTGTTAAACATAGCCTTAATATTTTAGTAGTTATTCATTAATGATGCGGTTACCACTCTTCTCAACCAAATTGATTTTTTGATATTATGTCATTTGTTAACACCCGAACTTTTCACATTGATACCATCGACCACCGTGTTCATCCCACTCAAATACTTGTATCATAATGGGTGAAACCAATCAAAAATCAATCTATATATAATAAAGGAACAACCTCAAAGTATAATGTGGAATAATAAAGGAACAACCTTAAAGTATAATGTGGAATAATGATACTATTCCACATTATAATGGAGTAGGAATTGAGGCTATGAATTTTCTCAAAATTTTGATTTTCTAAATTGTTTAATATGTAAATGACTTATTTACCCCTAAATGAAATATGTGTGTTTTATTATTAGACTTGGTTTTTTTGTAATTTCTCATTCATGTTTTTAACCTATGACTTCATTTGCTCCCTCCATTAAATCCTTTTTAATTATCTCTTTATTGAAATCCTTGGAATTCACTTTGTATGAATGTATAAAAGGCAAGAGATTCTTGAGGAATAACATGGAAGAGGTGCTTTCAAGAGTGGCATATCAAAGAATTCTCAATCTAGAAAAAGAATGCCTTCAAGATAATAATTTTTTTAATGGATCAAGAAGTTCATGTAATCTTTTTGTTATGTAGAAGTTCATTTAATCTTTTTGTTATGTAGAACTTCATGTAATCTTTTTGTTATGTACCATTCTAATGTCATTGATTAAATGTATATAAAGGAGTATAAATAAATGTCACAATGTTATATTTTGTTCATTTGACTTGGAGTATAAAATGAAAGATTTCGACTATAGATACCACTTTTGTGGAAGTTTATGGCTATCAATGTTGAATTATTTATTTGAGTTTTTTAGACATGAAATTGCTTTCTATTATGGAGTTATAATTTGATTTTTAAAGTTGTAGAGTTATGATTAAATTGAATTTTTATTACTACTTAGAGTTAACTTATCCTTCTAATGGACTGTAGTTATTATCTATGATTATATTGCCTTCATATATTAACGCATAATAATGTCTTAGGTGCATATGTGAAATATAAATGGACCCATATTACAAAGTTGAATCCAAAGATATTTGCAAAAGAAGAAAATGGTATTTAATGTTTATATTTGTAGATATAATCACCCAATTTCATGACTTTGGTTCCCTCTATAATTTGGCGGGAGGTGAATTGATGTTTATTGAATGGGAGAAAATTAGAAGGTTAGTTGTTAGAAAAATGAGACACTATAGTGAATTTATATGTATATTAAAGGATGAACCATCAACAATGTTCTTTTCTATTATTTTACAGGACTCTAAATTTTTTATTTACATAATAGTTAATGATATAACTAATCATAAATTTAAAAACTCATTATGTAAATGAAATTTCTCTCAAGATGTAAAATTTTATTTACGTGATATACTAAATATAATAATATTTCTATTTTTATGTACATAATAATAAACTGATTATAACGAATATAAATAAATAAAATAAAGATAATGATTAATCAGGTCAACATAATAATATTTTTTAGTTTAAACGTAAAAAAACCATTATTGCAATTTTTAACAAACCATAGGTACAAAAATATATAATTTACTCTTATTTATAGTCCATTAGTTTAATTATAACTTTTACCATATAGATACAGTTTTAATAACCCTTCGTAAAAAAAAAAACTCTCATTAGGCTAAATAAAAATGAATTTTAAATCTTTAGGGATTTATATGTCAATTTGGAAAAATTTGGGGTGTGTTGGGCCAAATTTCCAAAAGATAAACTTGGATTTGACAAGCATTCAATATGGTGCGTCTGTATGGATTGGTTTCTTCACATAGGTTTGAAGCCACTTTAATTTGTAAATAGACAAAATTGTGTGAATGGAAGTGATCGATAGGAAATGGAATCAAAGAAAATCTAATGTGTAGTCCATCTGCAAAGGATAGAGCACGTAGGCGAATCACGGTTCTGTGAATCGTAGCAACTTCAGCCCATACGGGTAAGCTTTTCTTCACTTTCTCGTTTCTGTTACTTGAACATCCGACATTTGAGTGGTCGAATGAGGTTCTGGGTACAAACCTCGTACCTTTGAGTTTGACATTGACATTGGTTGTTCTCGGTACAAACCTTGAGTCATCCAACAATGACTCTGGTTGGTCAAGCTTTCATTACAGGAAAAATGGTTTCCGAGGAAAGGACCGTTATGATGGTGGGTAAAAGGAAAACAGAATACGGGGAAAAAGATGGATGTCAACAGTATGCGTAAGGTGGTGAGAAAGATAACAAGTTAATAGAAATATGCATGTTCAAAACATACTCATCATGGATGGTGGTAGTTAATATTATATATGCATAAATATATATATATTTATATAATATATATAGGGATTTCGTGAGTGTTGGGAATGTGAGTGAAGTCATGCAAATGCATGATTTGTGTATACATATATATATATATATATATTTATTGGGGCGGGTGCAGATGAGAACTCAAATTTGGTTGTGAACGTGAGGACAGGTGTGTGCGCGACACGTGTCTCATTCAAACAAATATTCAGACTGAATATACTATTTATTCAGTCTGAATATACAAAGAAATATTCACACTGAATATAGTATATATTCAGTCTGAATAATGTTTATTCAGTCTGAATATTTCTTTGTATATTCAGTCTGAATAATCTATATTCAGACACATGTCGTGCTCTCACTTGTCCTCACGTTCACAACCAAACTTGAGGTCTCATTTGAACTTTCCTTTCTCTCTCTCTCTCTCTCTCTCTCTCTCTATATATATATATATATATATATTCGTTGTCGTATCTTAGAGTTAAATGCACTTATAATTTGTAGGAAGGACAATGGCCACCTCGATGATCGGTTCGGGGTTACGAGTTATTCGGTGAGTTTTAAGTGACTTTTAATAAAAATAGTTGCATGTTTTATTTAAAATTTATATGCAAGCTTGCTTGGGATTTTATCGATAAATTGTTTGTAATATTTCATGCATGCATAAAATGTTCGATAATTTTTATAATATATGTTTGAGTTTTTGTGTGGCAATGGGGATGTACTACGTTATAAAGACGAGCATGCTTTGTGAGCTTGTCTAAGCCGTAAGTGCGGACATGTTGTGTGAGTTCGTCAGGTAAAACTGTGTGAGGTAGGCATCTCCCATAACCGTTTGCTTTGTGAATTATATCGTTTCGATCGTATGCATGATAAATTAAGATGCTTTGTGAAATCTATTTATAGACGACGTGTATGCATTAAACCGTGAATTCACTGGGCCCTAGGCTCACCCAAACTCTTTTAAAACTTTTGCAACCCAGGCGACTGTTACACCGGGAAGGAAAGTGGGATAAAGAGAGATAGGAGGATTGACACCAAAGAAGAATATGTGCAGATCAAGACATTGTTATATGGAACAAAGTTTCGTTCGTCAAAGACTATAACGATAGATTATGGCATAATATGTAAGATGAGAGATTTTATTTCCGCTGCAATGTAAGTGTTTGATCTTGGGATTTTATTTTTGAGATATCCAACTTTTTTAAAATTTGGGATGTTACAATAAAGACGACGTTTGTCCATATGATTTGTTAATAGTTTCGATCTCCATTCCTATGGTTTATAATTTGTTGCTACTTTCGTCCCTTGATTAATTTTTTAATAAAAATACAAGCGACCAAAACAGTAAAAAAAAGGAAATATTACAAACCATAGGGACGAAAACAACAATTTCTAAACCACAAGGAAGAAAATTGCAATTTTTAACAAACCATAGGGACAAAAATACATAATTTACTCTTAATATATAGTCCATTAGTTAAATTATAACTTTTACGATATAGATACAGTTTTAACCACTTTTTAACCACATTCATCGGATTATCTTAATCTAACAGTTTGGATGGGATCTTCGTGTCTTTTATTTTCTTTATTTTCATAGTTCGTATGGAGGTTCCTTCATTTAGAAACTCTACAAATAGTAGAAACTTTGTAAACCAAGAGGAAAACCAATATAAAATAAAAAAGGTCAGAATTTTTTTCCATCAAATGTTATAATTTAAGATATTGTTTCAGATATGTTTATGTTCATAGAAAATATATTATATGTGAACAAAAAACGTTGATTTACTTTCATATATGAAACGAAAATCAAACGATGAAACAAATAAGTGAACCTTCGTTTTGTTATTCACATATAATATTTTTTTTCCTATTAACAAAAACATATGTGAAACAATATCTTAAATTGTAATATTTGATAAAAAATTATATTTTATATTGGTTTTCCGCTTGGTTTCCGTAGTTTCTACTTTTCGTAGAGTTTCTAAAATATTGTCCCTATATATACTATATATATATATATAGGGAATGGATCATACGAGAACCACCTTTTTTTAAATGAATAAATGACCACTTTGTGGACCACATATGATGTGGGTCCCACATAATATTAAATCATTGTTGATTTAATATTAAATCAGAAATGATATAATATTATATGGGACCCACATCATACGTGGTCCACAAGGTGTTCCTTTATTCCTTTAAATTTACAAAGTTCTCATTTGAACCATCCTCTCTCTCTCTCTCTCTATATATATATATATAAGAAGAACAAAAGGTCTTGAGCGTGACACCATGAGAATTAAATATTCTCAAATGACGGATTGTGGTTGAGTTTCAACTATCCACATCGGTCCTATATACATATATATATATATATAGAGAGAGAGAGAGAGAGAGAGAGGAAAATTCAAATGAGAACTTTGTAAATTTAAAGGAATAAAGGAACACCTTTTGGACCACATATAATATGGGTCCCATATAATATTAAATCATTTCTGATTTAATATTAAATCAGAAGGGATTTAGTATTATGTGGGACCCACATCATATGTGGTCCACAAAGTGTTCTTTTATTTCTTTAAAAAGGGTGGTTCTCGTATGATCCCTCCCCTATATATATATATAGAGAGAGAGAGAGAGAGAGAGGAATGTTCAAATGAGAACTTTGTATTTTTAAAGGAACACCTTGTGAACCACATATGATGTGGGTCCCACATAATATTAAATCATTTCTGATTTAATATGATTTAATATTAAATCACAAATGATTTAATATTATGTGGGACCCACATCATATGTGGTACATAAAGAGTTCCTTTGTTCCTTTAAAGAAGGGGTGTTCTTGTATGATCCCTCCCCTATATATATATATATATATATATATATATATAAGAACAAAAGGTCTTGAGCACGACACCATGAGAATTAAATATTCTTAAATGACGATTTGTGGTTGAGTTTCAACTATCCACACGGGTGAGAAGTTGAAATATTGGAATAAAAGGATGTATAAAATAGTTTAAGATGAGTGATGTATTTGTTGTGACAAATTATAGAGTTGATATTAATCCTATATATTTTAAAAATAATTACTATATAAAACAGATTGCTACTCTGATTTTCAATGCGATATGTCTTTGCATGTTGATCAACTAATTTGCATTGTGTTATATTCAATAATAGTAATATGGTTGTGAGACATATCGTTTACGTTTTAAATAATATAATACAATACTATTACTGGGATATCACAAATTCATCGTGATAACAAATTGTTAAGAATATATATGCAAGTTAACAACTTATGAAAATATGTTTATTTTTCACATTATATTTCACTAATGGTTAACTGAGAAATTATGCTTAATTTTAACTATGTTTAATACTCTAATAAAATAAAACTATTGTCACACCGTGCAACGCACGGGTCCAACACTAGTTATATTTAAAACTACAATCTTTAGTTTTCCGATTTACAAGGTGTTCATAACATTTATAGTGGGTCTCACATTGGATATTAAAGTGGGTTTGTATTTTATTATTTAGAAGTTATTGGGTAGCACAGTGGTGTACTTCGGAATAAGTTTGATTAAAATACAGTTCGCCTGTCGGAGAAAGGAGAGAGAATAATTACCAAAACTAATATTTGTTCATAATTACCGGAATTAATATCTTTTTTATAACTATCAAAACACTAATTTACCCTAAATATTATTTATAAATTAAATTACTTGAAAATTAATGGATAGTTAACAAAATCAATATCTTTAATAATAATCATTGACTATTAATAACGTATGGTTATGAATTCTTTCTTAGAGCACCTCCAATACACAATTGTTTTTTATTATTTGATTTAGTTGTTTAAAACAACTTTTACATTGGGTTAGAAGACTTTTTTTGAAAAGCTTTTTATACATTAAGGTTTTGAAGAAAAAACTTTTTATAACTTTTGTCTTTTACATAATCTCACTTATAAACTTTTGAAAGATTTTTTTTTGCACTGAATGAAATTTATAAACAACCTTTTACATGTAGAAATATTGTAGAAGTCTTTCTAAAACTTAAACATTGTGGATGTTCTTTGTCCCATATAATACAAGAAAATTGGGTTTATGGGACACCACCTATAAATGAACGTCATAATAGGCCATATTATAGGATACAACTTATAGAACCAAAAAATAAAGCGTCCTACTAAAAGCGTTGCAATAATTTTACAGGACGCTTTTGTACGTCGTAACAAGTTTTTACGACAACTTTATAAAAAAATGTTATATTAGCTATTTTATAGGACAAAATTTGAATAATTGTCCCATAAACACAACTATAAAAAGATAGGTTTATAGAACACTTTCTAAAAAATATCTTATAAACTAGCTAATGTGACACTTTTTATTAAAAATGTCCCACAAAAAAATTTACGACTCCCAAAAGCGTTCTATAAACTTATTACAACGCTTCTAGATATGACGTTTTATTTTTTGGTACTATAATTTGTGCCATATAAAGTGGTATATTAGAATGCTCATTTGTTACATTTTATAAACCCAGTTTTGTTTTAATAATACCCATATGTGTATATATTAGGGAGTGCTAATGGCACCCTTAATAAAGGTGTATGCAAAAAAATTTATACTTTATAGTCTTGAAAATATAAAAAGTTAATTTAATGTTCATATATAAAAAGAAATTCACTTGTAAAAGTATCATTACTAACATCTAGAGATACTAGTACTAGCCTCCTCTATATATTTCATGATGATTGATGGATAAATTGTTGAAAAGACATTTAAACAGATATAATGGTTCTCAATTTACGTGACAAAAACAATTAAAAAACAAAATAACCAACGAAACCTTTCCATTTATGGAATAAATTATTGAAATGGGTCCCACTAGACTAAGACAAGTAAACAACTTTCAATTAAAAAAAGGCCCATGAAGGACGTCAATGTTAGGATATTTGATTATTAATCAAATATATTTATTATTTCTCTAAAGCTAGTTATAAGAAATTGTAAAGTATCTTATAAAAGTTTATAAAGTATTTAAAAACCTATATAGTTATATCTTAATATCTATTTCGGTTTAGGGTTTAGGCAGAGGAGGATCCATAAATTTTTGGGTATGGTGTCACAAAATAATTCCCATATTAATATATATCAAAATAAAAGTTTAGCGTTTTAACCAAAGATACAGTTTTATCAAAAAATGCGATACAAGCTATCGCCTACAACTGTTCCCTACGAGACTTCATGTTTTGGAAGCGGTTGAGTACATCTTCATTCGCAACCAAGGCAAGCGCTTCTTTTGCAAGAAAGTTTAACAAACCCAAAAAAAGTCCTTGATTTGTAGATGTTTCTGACTCATCGTGCCCACGAAATGGTAATGCATACCACAACAAGAATCTAGCACAATCGATTGAAGCATTCAATCGAATGCGATATTCATTCCTGGCAAGTTTACTTTGCTTCTTAATGGCAACATCAATAGCTTGATTTTGTTTTACCAAATATTCACATTTTTGTTGTGCTTTGTGGTGGAAACTATTGACATCACCCTCATGAATGTTGAGTCTACCTTTCTTACTCCAACTGTTAAATCCTTCCGTCACAAATGTATCACCACCGGCAACCCGTTGTTCTTTAAATAAGTAACAGTATTGACAATAGACTTTGTCCACTTTTACACTATACTCTAACCATCGAAATTCATCAAACCAACGAGGAACAAAACGTCTTAACTTGTCTCCTCTCATAGTTGTTGGAAACTCGTGACCACATGGTTGACAAGGCCCTTTAAGCAGATATAAACGTCTTATTTCATCTATTTGATTAGGATGATAAGTCAAAATCTTTGGTCTTTCCGATGGATCATAAGGAAGATCGTTTAAATCGAATGTTGGGGGATTTCCACTTGAGGGTTCTACCCGATCAGATCCCGATGCAACACTTGATAATTTTCTTTTAAAAAATCTTTCCATCTTCAAACAATCAAGGAAAAAATTAAGGACATTAGCAAACTAACCTAAACTTAAAGTCCACACAATGCCCCAAATATTAAGTATTAACATAATAAAATTACAATTTACAACTTACAACTTACAAGTAGATATCATATCAAATTATTAAGTTATCAACTATTCAACTAACACTAAATATATGAAAAAAATACCTATAATTGAAATTAATATATAACATAAAGTCATAAACCCAAAAAACAATACAATAGTTAATAGAAAAAAATATAAAATAAGTTGATAGAAAATACCTTCAGATTGTCTATTGATTCGTGAAAATATGATGAAGAAGAAGTAGGAATTACTATTTACTCTTGTAGCAGCAAACTCTAAAAAGAAGGAAAGAGTATAGATCAAAAGAGAGGGAAAATTTTATCTTGCAAAAGAAGTTTGGAAAAAGGGTTTAATTTTTTAAAGTAAATTTAAATATTGACTTACCAACATTGACTTTTCAATCTGTCCATTTTATGCATTCCTTTACTTTTATTTTTTCAAAATTAACCTTTGAAGTATTATTATAATATTATTTATGGTTTCACTCAAAAAAATATGTGGTTTCACATTTTAGGACCTAACATAATTTACCCTTAAAAGAAAAAAAATTGTGGTTGCATGGGATACCATATCCCACATGCTAGATACGCCCCTGGGTTTAGGGTTTAAGGTTTAGGATATTTGGTTAAAGGGGGTATCCAATCATGGAGACTAGGATAGAAGATAACTCTCCGACAATTATTTTTTATTTGAATGGTCCAATTTTGAAGGACTATCCTTTGCTCTTGTGGGATGTGTAGCGAATTTCCGAGCTCTACCAAACCTGAAATGCCTATTCAAGAACGAAGGTTTTCAAAAGTGGAACTCAAATACCTTGGAGGTCTTTGGGTTATGTTTAGCTTCTATTTAGAGGATGCTTGTACTAATTTCCTAAAGCTAGGTAACACAATTTCGTGGCTCAAGGAAATCTCGCCATGGTCCAAGGAGTTTAAGGTAGAGGAAATACTTTATTTGGCTTGAAGTGGAAGGCGTCCCTCCTAGCGCCTGGTGCCTAGTATCCTTTTCTATGATTGCAAGGAAGTGGGGTGAGGTAGTGTTCATGGATGACTCAGACGGTGATAACTTATATAGCTCTGGATTCAGCATTAAATCCTCCCATCAGAATCTTATTTTTGAAACGGTGAAAGTGATAGTCGGAGGGGTAACACACTTTATTAGGATCAAGGAGATTTTTGGGTGGACACCGGAATTCTCAGAAGATCGCGAAGAATCGGAAGAGGAGGAAGGAGAAGAGAGTGTTAAGGAGGGAGACCAGGGTATTGATAAAGGGGAGGAGGAATTTGAACTTTCTGAGGCGATCTCAAACACTTTCTGCAAATCTTGGGGTAGGAAAATGGAAAAAGTTGTTGGAGTGGCAGAAGAGTTAGTAGAGGAGGAGGGAGGATCAGACGACCCATTCGATCTAGTCCGTCTCATAAATGACCAACCGGGGCATCCTGGAAAGGAGAAGTTAGAAGAGGAGAGTGATACACATGTCTTCCCTCCAGGTTTCAAGCCTCCAGAGGTTGATCCCAACACGAAGATCAAGACAGGGGAGTTCTCGGATACCTCTAGATCCGAATGCGGTCCCAAGATTAAAGTAGCAGAGGTAGCAAAAGCGACCAAGCCGTGTGCGGCGGAAGTAATAGAGACTAAGGATAACGATTTCTCATCTCGGGTGTCAACACCTCGTAGATCATAATCAAGAGCGGTTAAGAAATATGCAACTAAATCCTTAAGCAATGGGTATTCCATTATCTAAGAGATGTCTAAAACCGTCGAAGTCGGGAAAAGCCCTGGGGTTTAATATGAAAGGAAGCGAGAAAGACTTGGAAGAAATCATCAAGGGATCGGGTGTAAATAATGGTTTAAAATGAATGTGCTCTCGCTAAACATTCAAGGACTAGGCGATGAAAATAAAAAGAAATGGATCAAGGAGTTGTGTTTGGGGAGTAACATTAACTTCATCTTTATCCAAGAAACAAAAATGTCGAGACTGGATATTTGTGCGGTCAAAAAGATGTGAGGGAACTCCTCCTTTGACTTTGCTTGTAGCTCGGCTAGAGACCAGTCAGGGGGGAAAATGTGCATTTGGGATAACGCCTCTTACAAAAAGAGTAGAGCTTTTTCGTCGGATTCTTTTGTGGTAATTAAAGGTGAGTGGATCCCTAAAAAACTGCATATCCTAATGATTGCAGTCTATGCTCCCCAGGGCCAGGGGAAAAAAAGGAGCTCTGGCAAACGCTTAGAAGAATCATCGGAAGACTTCAAGGTGAAGTGATGTTAATGGGAGATTTTAATGAAGTCCAGTTTGCGAGTGAAATATTTGGCTCGGTATTCTGCACCTGCTCTGCGGATGCGTTCAACTCTTTTATCCGCAAAGAGGATCTTATAGATGTCCCTTTAGGAGGATTCAGGTGTACCTGGTCTAACAAATGGGCCTCCAAGATTAGTAAGCTTGATAGGTTCCTGATATCGAACGGTCTAGGCGATATAATGCCAAATCTTTCCGGGATGACCCTAAAAAGGAGATTTTCATATCATAGACCTATCCTCCTAAAGTCCATGGAGGTGGACTATAGGCCTACTCCTTTCAGGCTTTTTCATTCGTGGTTTGAGAGAAAGGAATCTAATCGCCTGGTCGAGGAAACTTGGAACAACTTCGAGCCTAGAGAAACACATGGGATGGTGGCGTTAAAAAAGAAGTTACAAAATCTTGAAAGAGTTCTAAAGGTTGGATTAGGGAAACTAGAGCTTGAGAGAAAAGGAGGAATAGTGATCTCTAGAAGATTATTACGACCTTAGATCATAAAATGGATGTTAGGCAAGCGTCCAAGGAGGATATGGAGAATATAATCAGGGTTCTGAAAGAAATGGGGGATTTAGAGCGAATGAAAACTTTGGACCTCATGCAGAAGGCTAAAGTTAAATGGGGGGATGAACGAGATGAGAACTCTAAATTCTTCCATGAGTGATGGTGTGTAGATCGAGGAGCCGGTCTTGGTCAAAAAAAAGTTCCTTGAACATTTTAGCACAATTTTTGATTCTGCCAATCTCCCTCGTCCGAAGTTGGATGTCTCCATGCCTAAAACCATCTCAATGGAACAAGCCTCAGCGTTGGAAGAGGCATTTTCCAGAGAGGAAATTAAAAGGGCGGTGTGGGATGGCGGTGATGATCGTGCCCCAGGACCAGACGGATTTACGTTTGGCTTTCTGAAGAAATTCTGGAGTTTAGTGGAACACGACGTGGTAAAAATGATTCCTGACTTTAATTACTTCGTCGTGTCAAATCCCTAAGGATGCAACCCGTCATTCATCGCCCTAATCCCAAAGATTCAAGACCTTAAATTCGTTAATGAATTCCGGCCGATCAGCCTAATAGGATGCCAGTATAAGATTATCAGTAAATTACTGGCAAAACGCCTTAGCCCGGTCATAGGCGATTGTATTAGCATGGAGAAAATGGCGTTCATCAAGAGAAGGAATATCCTAGATGGACCACTAATCTTGAATGAGGTGATGGCGTGGTACCAAAGGCGGAAAAAAAAGCCTATGGTTTTCAAAATTGATTTCAAGAAAGCTTACGACTCGTTACGTTGGGAATTCATTGATTTGATGTTGGACAAATTGGGCTTTGGCTTGACTTGGAGAAGGTGGATCACTGGTTGCCTTGAAAATTCTAAAGCATATGTGCTTGCCAATGGCTCTCCAACCACATAATGCTTAATTAGACGTGGCCTTAGGCAGGGAGATCCCCTTTCCCCCTTTCTTTTCATCCTTGCCATGCAGGGCCTCCATGCCATCCTTAAAGAAGCAGGGGATAAGAGCATTTTGAAAGGAGCTGGAGTTGGGAAAGAGAATTATCCAGTCTCTCATCTTTTATATGCGGATGATGCCATTTTTGTCGGAGAATGGTCTCAAGAAAACGCCAAAAACATTTTGAGGATCCTTCGCTGTTTTTTCCTGATTTCTGGGCTTAAAATCAACATTTAGGAAAGTAAGATGTTCGGGATAGGGGTCGACGAAGGGGAGCTCTAGTTTATGGCATCCTTGATGGGTTACGGATATGGAAAAAGGTCGTTCTCGTATCTAGGGTTTCCCATGGGTGCAATATGTCCAAATCGGATGGTTGGAGAGGCATTCTTGAAAAGTTCGCCGCCAGACTTTCAAAATGGAAAGCCCAGACTCTTTCGGTGGGAGGAAGGGTAACGTTGATAAAAATCAGTCATTGGAAGTCTCCTACCTATTATCTATTTTCAAGCTTCCTAGCTCGATAGATAAGACATTGGAATCCATGAGCAATCGGGTTTTCATCGAAGGAGACGTTGAGAAAAGGAAAATGGCATGGGTTAAATGGAGAAAGTGTCTCGCAAGCCGAAAAGAAGGGGGATTGGAATTGGAAGTATTTTTGCTCAATAGGGCACTGCTGTTTAAATGGATTTGGCGGTTTTGGGAAGATAAAAAATGCGGTGTGGGTAAAAGTGATAAAATCAATCTATGGTAATAATGGATTGATTGGTTCTCGAGATATAGGCAACGAGGCAAATTCTACGTAGATTGGCATTCTAAAAGCGGTTAATCAATTGGCGGAGAAAGGGGTCAATTTGTTTTCATTATGTAAGAAAAGTGTTGGAGATGGGAGCTCAACGTTGTTTTGGGAGGAGAAATGGCAAGGAGAAAGTACGTTCAATTCTCAATTCCCAAGAATTTACGCCCTTAAAGTTGATAAAGCGACTACAATAAAAGACCGGGCGAGGTCAGAAGACTGGATCTCTCACCTTCGAAGACCTCCGAGAGGTGGGGTAGAAACGGTGCAGATATAATCAGTTAAAGAAATACTCAAGACGGTATCTCTATCTAATGTTAAAGATAAATGGAGATGATTGATGGACGGCTTTGGAAATTATACGGTGGCCTCAGCTAGGAAGTTGATTGATTGTAACATTTTGGAGGTTGATCAAACTCCCACTTATTGGAACAGGCTAGTGCCTATCAAGGTTAATGTTCACGTATGGAGGTTGGGACTAAATAAGATTCCGACTAGGGATAATCCGGTAAAAAGAGATATTGATTTCAATTCCTCTCTGTGCTCGACTTGTGAACAAGAAGTTGAAATGGTGAATCATCTTTTCTTCAAGTGCCAGGTGGCGAAGGACATCTGGAGGAATATAGGAAGGTGGTGGAACCTTGATATCCCTGCTATCAACTCCGTTCAGGACTGGAAGAATTGGGCGGCGTCCTTCAGGTTGAGGAAAAGGGTGATTGAACGCTTGAAAGCAGTTTCGTTTATGGCGTTCTGGTCCCTATGGTCTTTTAGGAACGGGTCCTTATTCGGATCTAGCAACCCCAAAATGGCGACCCTTTGGGAAAACATTGTAATGCGCACGCATAACTGGGTGCACCATAGAAGTAGTGATTGTAAGATTAATTGGGTTGGTTGGCTTTAAGACCCCTCCCTTGCTATTTTCGATTTGTAATTCTCTTCTAGCATCTTGCTAATGTTTTAATAAATTGCCGTTGTTCCAAAAAAATTATCTATTTCATTTTTGTTTAAAATATTATGTTACTAAATCGATCAATGCGAAATTACGTATAACATTTTTACCTAAAAATATCACATATTATTTTTCTATTGATTCATATCACTTATATTCTTGGGTTCTAAAAACTACTAATGATATATAGGAATATCCCACAAGGGTTCTAAAAACCACAAGGGTTCTAAAAACCACAAGGGTTAGTGGCCTACAGGTCGATTGCCTAGGGTTAAAGGAATATCCCAATCACTTAAGGTTCCAATTCAGGCGCTTTCAACAATTGT
This sequence comes from Silybum marianum, assembly GCA_036898165.1. Classification (NCBI taxonomy): domain Eukaryota; kingdom Viridiplantae; phylum Streptophyta; class Magnoliopsida; order Asterales; family Asteraceae; genus Silybum; species Silybum marianum. Next base: position 43,077,772 of record CM072529.1, on the reverse strand, counting down.
GGCCATCGAGTTTATCAGAGTTAATTATTGCAGTAAAAAAACTTTGTCGGGATTAGTCTCGGCTTTGCCTGGGATATCCTTCACAAATATATATATATATATATAGGAAAACTATTTTTATATTCATTTTAGAAAATCTTATATCCAAAATATTAAAAATCTCTTCCAACTTACTAAAATGAGCAAAAGCTATGTGGATCCATTAAGCGGCTCACAGGATGCATTATTTTAATGGAATCCACAGACTCATACACACACACGAACTCATACACACACACGGAATCCATTCGACACACGCACACGGAATCCATTCCACACACACGGATTTGAGGTTCACGGATTCCATTAGTATTTTATAGAGTTCGTGTGTGTGTGTGTGTATGAGACCCTAGATTCCATGAAAATAATGTATATCGTGAGCCAATAAATGTATTCACATAATTTTTGGTCATTTTGATAATTTAAAAGAGATTTTAGATATTTTAGGTATATGATTTTTTAAGTGGATAAAACAATAATTTTTCCGTAATATATTTATCTTTTATTTCGGTTTAATATTTAAAAAAACCTATGTTACTAGTTTGCATCAAAATCGATAACATAATTTCTTAAACAAAGAATCAAGGAAAGAAACTAAAGTATATCTTTTTTATGTTTTTTAATAGATACTATTTCAAATATAAATGAAGTATTTTACCTTTTTTGGCTTATTATCCAAACTTTTACTTTTGTTTAGCATTTTTTTATATAAACTTATATTTATAGATAAATATTAGGAGTTTAATTTTTTGAGAACCTATTTTTTTTTAGCTTTGTGACATTCATTTTAAGCCATTAATTTAAGAGAATTAATTTTGTTAATTAATAAGATAATTAAGAAAATAATTATTGTATTTATTAAATAAATATTTAATGTATTTATTTAAAAAATGTCATATTTATCTTTTTATCTCTCATCTGTTTTGTTCTATCTCCGTATTAACAAATACATATTGTGAACGCAATATAGATTGATGTTAATAATTTTTTTTACTACAATGTTTATTATGTGTTTACAGTTAATTGCATATACGTATATGTTATCGTAAATGAAAAGCAAGAGAAAATATGAAAGAGATGAGAGATGAGAGAAAAAAACAGAAGATAAGAGAGACAGATATTTAATTTATTTTAAATATTTCTTTTAACTAATTTTTTGTAGATTAAATTGAATGTTATGGATTCTATAAAATAACAAGTTTTTAAAAGGAAGACCCCTTATGATAGTATTCATAAGTTTGTTGAGTTATACCGGTATGTTTTTAAAATCCTTTTATTTGGTACTATATTTGGTAACCAAATATTATAATAATTTTTAATCTATAGCTAAACCAGTTTTTTTGTCTTCTAAATTCTGTAATGTTTCGATTTCCTAGAAAGTTTTTTTATGTTATAATTATGGTTTTTTTTTTCCTATTAACATTTTAGGTAAATTGATGTTTTTAATGCAGATCATCAATATTCTTACACTATGTATTTATTAAAACAAATCATTTTAGATATTTGATGAACAGTAGAAATGGAGTTGTTACAGTACCATTTTTTTTCGGTATCAACCAATTATAATTGGTATGTAAGTTTTTTTATTGTGTATTATTGAATTGTATTTGGTATTAATTTTTTTTATAATTGTAACTGGTTATGTACCAACTTTAAGTTACATATATGAAAACTTGTTATTATGTTTAAATTTGAGTGGTATTTTAAGTTTTCAAACATACCATGTGATGTTTAAGAGTTTTTAATTGTAAGGAATAAACTTGCAAACATCCAAATGTTCAAACAAAATAGTTAAAGTTATAATATTTAATATTAAATAAATAAATAAAATTCAAAAACTGATAAACAATTAAATAAGTCGGTATCATGGTAATACAGTGGTAGAAGACTTCCAATACCATGCAACAACCAAGATTACACAAATAATAATGTACTACCAACTGATTATAATTGATACCAATTTAATTAATATGATTGATACATATGTCAGTTTGTTTAGTTTGATACAAAATTGTCACCCCTGTAAACCACTTTCTTAGATATTGTCATTCTTCTATAATGAAATCAATAACACCTTTGTCTCTTACCATTTAATCATAATCTTAGTTGTTCATCAATGGAGTGTTCTCTTTACTAGATTGGATCTTTCTATCCAACTCCATTAATGAAAGCTCAAGATTGGATTGAGAATTGATGGGTAAATCTTCTTGTAGTGTTGGCATTTAGTTTGAGTTTGATTTAGAGGATCATTTTTATCATTATGTATAGTTTTGGGATTATTAGAATTAGTATATTGGGTATTGTTGAGATTTGGGGTTGTTTCTAAGTTACAGGGATGAACCAGGCAGAACAGTGAGTTCCGCGGGTTGAAGTTGCGGCCCAAGCCGCCCAACTCACCGTTGTGTCGTGAGTTCGCCTGTTATGTTTTCCGCATCGAGCTAAGGCTTGGACCTGGACCTTTGAGTTAGGGGTTTATCTTAAGCCTATAATATAATACTTTTAGGGGTATTACATTCGGTTAACATCTATTTTACGTTATTGAATTTACGCTTTCGGTTTGGAGATTTTAGATGTTTAAGCTCGGGACAAGGTGTGTCCAATTCAGGTGAGTTCCCTATTCCTTAAAAATGCAATGTGATATGTTTCAAATGCTTACATGTTGATTATGGTTTTAAATTGTCTTTCTTTAATGGGAAAACTTAGCATGATCAGTTTTATAAGCTTCGGAGTGGATATGTGCACTATCTGTTTAATTGGAGGTTTATGGCAAGGTCTTATATATATTTAAATCCTATTACCTCTAAGGGTTCATGGTCATATAGGTTTGGTCCTTATGGACTGGGGTGTCACTAAAGGTTTGCGATGGTGTTTCATATTCGCCATATTCCTCCAATACGTAATTTGTTCACAATGTGGGAACGGGTCAATTTATTTGGTAAACCATTGCATGTTTTCTGGTTTATAAACTGTTGAAAATGTAACAATTTTTATGGGGAATTCACTAGACCATTTGGTCTAACCCTCGTTTTTCAAATCAAAATATTTTCAAGCAGGTACGTTGCTGGGAAGGGAGATAAGGGAAAGGGCAGGATGTAGAGAGGGGTTGAAGAACATAGATCAAATTATTTAGTTATCCATTTCAGCTGTTGACGATTAGATTTTTCCGTTGCATACTTTTATATTTTGTTGAATTTTGTAATGAATTAATCCTTAGTTGGTTAATCTCTGGATGGTTAAACTTTGAATTATATCAATTGTTGAATTTAGATTTTGGGGTGTTACAATAGTCCTAAGTCTTCACTTCAAATTGGCTTTCCATATAGTATTTGTCTAACTGTTTGATTCATTTGTCTTCTGATCTTGTATCTATTAAATGATAACTTCAATCCACTTTGGTTTCTATCTAACTTCATTTCAACTAGTTTTTGATTTTGCTGAAGACATTTTTTTGATTAGATAATAGATGCCAAGATAGGACTTATAGATATTATAAAGGAAATTCTTTTTAAAAGGATGACAAGGTATCTGAATTACAAGAGGACTTCAGATATACCAAAGTCATCTCCTTCTCAACTTTGGATCCTAGACAATTGGATTCTATACGAATTGGATCATATAACATGTTGGATGTTGATTAGCAACAACTTAAAATTCTCATGTTCTAAGTGTTTGATTGGATGTTATTATGTATTATCATCAAATCCAAATAATTGAGTCCAACACTATACCGTATCACTAAAATTACTATCTACCCTCGATATAAAATATCGTATCTAATAGTAAATGATTAACTATTATAAGTACATTCGATCAATGAAAACAATTAATTGAGAACAAAATTATTATTTATTTATCTTCATCATAAAAAAAGGTGCTAAAATATATCTTATACAAAATAATCTATTTTGCATTAACTATTCCTTAGTAATATATTATCCCTTAAATTTCATATTTTGTAATGATTATTGCATTAATACTATTTTTAATATTTTTTTTGGATTTCACAAAACTGGCTAATAAACACGAATGTCTATTATTCATGATGAATAACCAATGGACGCAGGTGATACATGTCGCTTTCTCCTTTGTCCCTCGGTTCACAACCGGAACTCGGTTTTCATTTAAACATGCCCCGTGTTCTATATGTGTTACGAGATTTATATGGAATAAATCTCTCGGACTATTAGCAAATGGAGATTAATGCAATTATTAAATTTTCAATCTACTACAATCTAAAATGGGTAATAGAATGGTAAAATACGAAATATTGATCCAAGAGGACAAGAACAATTTCAAATGGTGAAGTCGAACATTTTTTTTTGAGATGGTTAATTATACTTACTGATGTGAACATGTGTATTGAAATAGAATAAGGGTGTGGAACCCGTTAAGACCTTTATACAAATAAATATGACATAATGTTGAAGCATAATAAAATGAGGCTTCATTACTGCAATAGATAACCCATCTTATTCATTTATTAGCTTTTCCAAGGCGCTCTCTCGAGGTTGAAAAAGGAACAAATCCATAGACTACCTCTCATATATATCTCTATGTAGAGTTAAAGTCTATAACATGATACAATCTATCTCTTGTACCAACTATATGAAGTGAAAAAAACTGAAATGAAGAGTACAATCATACATGGATCAACAAATCATCTGAAAACACACTTAAAGTTGGATAGTAGCATTTAATGCAATGGTGGCTATAAAAGTTCATCCTTATCATTTGTTTTGTTACTAACTCTTTTTGAAAAAACTTCTAAGTGATAGTTTCTTAGGAAAATATGACGTCACACTCTGAAGAGCTATCTTAGTACTTCAGATCTGAAAAGGTACCTTCTTCTCTCATTCTATCAGTGTTAGCAAATTTTCACCACTCAGATTGTTTACGATCACAGGTGTTATCTTCCTAGCTTCCGCAACAAGTATGTAATTCTTTGTTTAATACAAAATGTAGAATTACAAATGAAAATTTGTAGTGTTTGTATTTAACCCCCTTCTAAAAACATATTATGTGGAAGTCATTAAGTTTCAGGACCTCCAAGTGGTATCAAAGAGGTTTGTTCAATCTCATAAACAAGATCCAAAATGGCTTCCACAACCAATGACGATGGCTCTCTTTTCAAATCACCTCGATCACAAAAAGATAACTTTTCTTTTTAGAACAATCAGATGACACTCTTTCTTGAAAGAGTTAATGATCAAATCTTAAAGTCTCTCGAAAAAGGTCCATATTTTTCTACCATCTTTCTATACAATGATAAATAGGATATCCTCACCGGATCTGCAAGGTCAATCATCATTTTCCAAGATCGAAGGACAAAAGTTGATATAATTCATGTTACAGACGTCATCAAAAGCGGAAAAGCGAAAGATCTTTGAAATGTATATTACTAATGATGTCTACAACAAGTTATACTTTCATATTATTAATCTCACAATATATGATAATGTTTTTGACAACTCAGAAATATTGTGTAATCTTATGGACTATCGTGAAAATTCTTGGAAAAATACAACTAAGTTTTTGAGAAATTTCCACAGATCTACATCTTGTGTTTCTTACTTTCCTGCATGAAGTTTCATTTGTTCATGATCAAACAAAGGATTTTGAGAAAAATATTTTTCAAGATAACAAAAGAACAAACACTATCTTATTATTCTCCGAGTTTAAAAAAGTCAGGATTTGTTCCTCTCACACCATGCAATTTTAGAAACTTGTCTTCATAATCTTCCATCATCTAGAACTTTGTTGATAAGAACTTGATAGATAATAACCTGAGTAGGATGCTCAAAGGAAAGATATCAAGAAATCTTCTAGGGAAAGAAAAGGAAATGATTACTAAAGGACAAGTCTGGAAGGATCTCAAAAAAAATATTCAAAGAAGAGGCCGGAAGAAGAAACCAATATGTGCTTTGTGGCCCATCTCACTAAGGTAAGTATCTCATATAAAAAAATTCATAACATCCAACACATGTCTCTATAAGTGTATCTTCAAAGATTTTGAATGTTGAAAAACAAGTGCACTTCTATTCCATGTTCTCTAAATAGTGTAGAAAATATTTAAATTCATTTTTCCCTAAAAACAAATTTTTTTCTTCAAAAGAAATCCAAAATATACCGATATCTACTCTAACCTTAAAAGGCCCATTTTTTAATGGGCACCTAGACAACTAATCCCTAATTGGTTGTAGAACCAGGTCATACCTAAATATGGTACTTGGACATTGGATATTCGAGACACATGAATGGTTATATCTTCATGCTAAAAAGACATTGTGTCAGTGAAAGCACCATTCATTACCTTTGGTCATAACTCAAAAGAGTCAACTCTAGGGTAAGATAATCTGAGAAATGCATCAGTAACTTTTAACAAAGTTGCCTGTGTGGAAGGACTTGAACACAATCTCTTAAGCATTAATCAACTTTGTGACAAAAGATTTTTTTGTCAAATTTCTTGAAGAAAAAATCTCTATTCTCTCTTCTGACAACGTAGAAATTCTTTTCACAAAAACAATATCTACGTGATCGACATGTCTTCTTCTTGGTTATCATTTCTTCAAAATGTTTGCTTCTTTTTTAAAGCTACTATTGAGCGAAATTGGTTGTGGCATAAACGTCTATCTCACCTAAATTCCAAACCTATCAGACTGTCACAAATAGAACTTGTGAAATGACTTCTTCTTTGTACCTTTTTAAAGAGAAACTGTGTGGATCTTGTGAAAAGGGAAAACATTGCAAATCTAGTTTCAGATCTAAAAGTTTGTCATCCATCACATCTCCTATTCATCTTCTACGCATGGATATAGGTGGACCAGTAAACGTCCTAATCATTAAGAATGTTTTGTGAAGTCATGCTTTGACTTTTTGATAGATTAACTTGTATAAATAGAGTTTCCTTGTGTAATCATTTCATTGTCGAGACACAATGTAAGGAGTTAGTGAGAGGAAGTGTAGAGAGAGAATTGAGAGAATGTATGGAGCTTAGTATTGAAATATTTAATATGAGGATGACGATTTTTCTGTCAATTCTCATTCTTTCTTGATATTATTGTTTGTTGAATCGTATATGGGTGTACATGTCCTAAGTCTAGGTGGAAAAAAAAATATACTCTTTTGATTATTGATGAAATTTTGAGATACACCTAGGTCTTCTTCTTACAGGAAAAAAATGATGTAACTGAATAAATTATTCACTTTATCAAAAGGATTGAAGTGTTGAATAATACTTTAGTTCGTTTATTAAGAAGTTACAATGGGATAGAATTCAAAAAATATATTCTGGAGACTTCTGTTCAATAAAAAGTATCTCTCATAACTTCTCTGCAGCTAGAACTCCTCAACAAAATGGAGTTGTAGAGAGAGAAAATAGGACTCTGTGTGAGGCTATCAAATCAACGACGAGTGAAATACCCACTTACTTTTGGGCTGAAGCTATGAATATTGCATGTCTCACTCAAAATCAGGCTACAATTGTGAAAAGACATCAGAAGACTCCCGATGAACTCTTCCATGGACGAAAACATAATATTGGTTTCTTTCACACTTTCGAATGTATGTGTTACATCCTGAATGACATAGATAATCTTGGAAATCTTATCCAAATTCCTATGAAGAAATTTTCGTAGGATATTATGTTGTTTCAAAAGATTTCAGAGTCTACAATCAAAATGTATTGATTAATCAATACATGTTCATTTTGATGAAAGTGGAACTACACCTTCATCATCCACATATACCTTCAATGAAGATGAACTCAATGAACGGATCTCATCATACCTAATGATTCATCTTCTAATCCCTCTTACTCTTCTAACCCTATCAATAACCGTCCTAATGTACCTTAGTCCTATAAAATTGATAATGATGTTCTAACCCCCATCTTCACACCATCTCAAACCGTGCCTTCATCCAAAATCACTCATTCATCCTTTTCAAACACCTTATCCAAAACAATGACCGACTCATCCACAATTTCTCTTCCTCCTGCCACAAAATGGATAAAGAGCCATCCTATAGAGAAAATTACAAGAGATCATCATACTAGAGTAAGAACCGGAAGATCTGTAAACATGCATCTTTATGTCAACTTCTTGTCTTTTGTTAAATCTAAAAGGATTGAAGAAGCTATTGAAGATCCAAGTTGGGTAAACGCTATGCAATAGAATTTGTCCAATTTGAGTGAAACACGGTCTTGGAGCGTGTTCCCAAACCAACTCATAAACCCATTATTGGTACAAAATGGATCTTTCCAAATAAAATGGATGAAGATGGCCTTGTTGTCAGAAACTAAGCCAAACTTGTGTCTTAAGGATACAACCAAGAAGAAGGAATAGTTTATGATGAAACATATGCTCCTAAAGAAATACTTGACAATATCAACATTTTTCTAGCATACGTATCCTATAAAAATGTCAAAGTCTTCTAGATGGATATCAGAATACTTTTCTAAATGGTAAAATTATCAAAGGAAATATATATGAAACAACTTCCAAGATTTGAAGATATGATTTATCCTAAACTTATATAAAAGATTGATAATGCACTCTATGGTCTCAAATAAGCTCCTTGGGAATGGTATGACAGTCTATTTTCCTTTGTTCTTGAAAATAAATTTATATGTGGCAATATTGACAACACCGTCTTTCTTAAGAAATTTGATGATGTTGTTATCCTTATTCAAATCTATGTAGATGACCTGATATTTGGTGCTACAAATGTTTTGTTTATGAGAACTTTGCTAAACTCATGCAAAAAAAATATATGACATGAGCATGATGGGTGAATTAAGATTCTTCACAGGCTACCAAGTCAAATAAACAAGTGACAACATTTTTTTAGTCAAAGTAAATATGTCAAAGATTTGATAAATAAATTTAAGTTTGATCAATGCTCACCCATGAAAACACCAATGACTCCTCCATTAAAATTACATTCTGATCCAAATGGAAAACCAATTGATGCAACCAATTATAGAGGAATGATTGGCTCTTTTTTATTTCTAACAACAAGTCACCTAGATATTACGTTCTCTACATGTCTTTGTGCGAGATATCAAACAAATCCGAAAGAATCTTACTTTATGCTATGAAAAGATTTCAGATACTTGCAAGGAACTCCTAATCTAGGTATTGGGTATCCTAAAGACACCGGTTTTCAATTAATTGATATTCAGATTCTGATTATGCATGTTGTCAAATAGAGAGGAAAAGTACTACCGAAAATCGTCAACTTCGAATGAGGCTGAATATCTTTCCTCTGGATGTTGCACAACTCAAATCTTATGGATGAAAAATCAGTTCGTTGATATGACATAAGATTTTCTACTATACGTATTCAATGTGATAATTCCAATGTCATTGCCATTGCCGATAATCATGTTATACCTTCAAGAATCTACCTTCATGTGTGACTACATTTTATTCCAACACACAATCAATTAGTTGATTTATTTACTAAAGCATTGAATGAATCACGATTCAAGTTTCTAATTAGTGAATTGGGAATGCTAAATGTTTAAAATTAAAATGATATGAATAATCATGTTGTATGCTAACTGATGATCTCATTGAATGTTATTTTAAACCCTTTTCATTCAAATGTCTTCAAGGAATACGATAAAAGATATTCTATTATTTATCTGAAGCAAGTTAATTCGGAGTATGTTGGTAATCTGAAAATCTCATGTATGAGTCTTTCTCTTCTAACAATGAACATTATGACACAAGTCTCATCCTTTGGACTTCTTAGTTCACTCATATCTCTTCTCGGGAACAATAGTAGTTTGACATTTAGAATATCATTCAATTCATTAAATAGGATTTGTGCATTTCCAACTCTTGATCCATCATCCTCATAAAAATTAAGATAATCGGATTTTGTTTGTATCCTTCTCATCCATCCCATCTTTTCATTTATCTATTTTTAATTCCCCTCATATCCGTTATAGAACATCGAAGGGTTTGTGATAAGTTTTACATCATAATCGTATTTATGTGTCAGAGTTCGAAGAGTCGATGCAACATTCAAAGTCTAAAATGTCATTTCAACTGCCAATTTAACCCTGATCTCATAATTACCTTTCATCACATAAATGCACCCCTTATCCTTCAAAATTAATTTTACCGATCTTCATTTGAACTTATTAAACACGTGTGATAGGCCCTTTTTGTGTACCCAAAAATAGAAGAATGGGATCCACAAAGAAAGTATACAATGTGGTCCACTATCGTCCCTCAAGTAATAAAGTGGTATAAGATACCGAAAATCGTCCACAGAGACTGTAGTAAACGTTCAGTTCCAAGTCTAATAAAAGAGATGCTTTCAGATGGCGAATTTTTAAGAATATATGATTGATTGTTTGTTTGTTTGATTATTGAGAATTAACAAAATAAAGCAGGTAGCATGGGTGTAAAACTTCCAAGTGAGACCTAAGTATAAAATCGGGTGGACAATGCTATAGCAATGCCATAGCATCAATTAGCAGAAATAAATTTCACCATCCACCTTGAGGGTATTCCTTCCGGACTTAACCATTGTTACTAGTATTTAGCTTTCAACCCATATTCCTATGTAGCATCGGACCAGTGATTGTAACAGACAGTTTCCTCAAGGTGTATGGACTAGCAAATTCCTTTGTCTAAAAATCTCTCTTCCGAGCAGATTCCCATATCATCCAAGCTGGGTGTGTCATAGTGGCTCATTCCTGAGTCCACCACACTTTACACTTTGAAAAGCAACCAACTCGTCGAGAATAATCAGTTAGAAAAATATAGAGAGCAACTCTTCCAAGTCTACTTCGTATGTCGTTCGAGCTGACGTGCATATCGTGGCTCATTCCTGAGTCCACGACACTTAAACACTTTCAAAGTGATCAACCCGTCAAGAAGTGCATTTGGATTTATAAAACTTGAATGAAATAATGAAATATTATTTTTGCTAATAAAAGTCCACCTTTATTTAATTTAGAATCTCACCCTTTCATTTCACACCCAAGCTAATAAAATTAGCTACTCATAGCGGAAATGAACGAGCAATAAATATAAATATAAATATAAGACATAAATATAAATAAAGCAGATAAATAAAGCTATTAAATAAAGCGGTAAATAAAGCAATTAAATTTGGAGCGAATAATACTTCAAAGATTACTTAGATTAAAAACCTACTTGAAAGATATTTCCAAGTGTTTGCTAATAGCTAGAGAGTAATTTAACTTGCATGTAATTGTGTGTGGTAGAGTTGTCTCCTAAACCAACACAACTGACCATCTATTTATACTAGATACTAAGGGCAGAGAGGTAATTTCAAGGTGAATCAAAAGTCAACAAAAAGACAACTAAGCCCAACTTGTTCCCCAAGATGATCAAAAAGGAAGGTTCATACCCTATTTAACTATTACAAATAAAATATATAAATATGTTTGTTCAAAAGAAAAGATTTATTAATCTTTAATAAAGCTTTATGCCCAAGTCAGCTTATCCATTAAGCTCTTCCATCAGCTGCACATAGCTGCCCTTCATTGCTCCAACAATGCCCAAAAGTCTGCAGATTTAACCAATATTAGCTATAATGCACATAAAACAGGAAATCCATCTCTCTTGATTTTATGACTCAACAACTACTTAATAACGGACTCAAAGTTGGGATAAAGTGTAAAATAGTTATCTAAAAGACTCTTTAGAGGGTACTAATGTGTTGAATAATGAACACATATCAACGTGTCTAAACGTCTTTCATCTTCTTTGTTGTTCATCAATGGCAGCTTTCTTTCAAGCCTATATGTCTCTAAATGCATCTTTTAACACTAGGGAATGTCAGATCAAAAGAAACAAATTACATTGGTTATTTTTCCAAATGCGATGGTTCATCTCCTTATCATATCATGATCGATTTCCTTTAAAACAATCAAAGTCTCTCATGCATTATCTGCTAACCTAAGAATGAGATCCATTCTTTTAGGAAACTTTCATTGTTCTTGTGTCTATGATATTGAAACCAAATAGGGTCACTACAAGTGTGTTATCTTAAAAGGACCTCGCTTTCAATGTTGATGATGTCGCACGTGTATTGCAAATACCCTCCTCAAATGCAATGGAGTTTGAAGAACTCGCCTTTGATAAAGAACTTGAACATATTCTTTCCATTATTAAATACAAAATATCTGACCCTTCTATCCGTGATTCTAGCATCCTTCTCATAAAGAGCATGAGCAGTGTATGGGACTTCTTCTCAGTACTAACTTACTGCATTAGCAAAAAATCAGTGGATATGATCAATCCCTAAGTTACACCAACAGGCCCGTGCACTTATCTATCAAGTAAATATCAAATTTTTGTCATATTTCTTCAAATATTTCGCAAATAAGATCACTTCCAGAAGAAAGCAAAAGCAAATACCATATATCCGACTCATGTATTTGGTGATTGATGATATGTTGGGAAACAAGATCCCCTCCGAAATGTCATTTGATGTCTTTACAAATTAGTTATTACCATCTTTTCATACAATGATATATTCTTCAGATTTGGCAATTCCGATAGGTATGGTTGTCTTTGCCAAATTGAATGTTCTTTCTTGGAATGATCATTCTACTAGAAAAGCGACTCAATACCAAAATTGTATCTCTTGCTAGAATCCATCCCCCAAAACGACCATCTTCTTCTCCTTCCACAAAATCGAACAAAAGAACTAGAACTTGCTCTAAAATTATGAAAACAATCTTTGGATTCAGCCATTGACAAGCCAAGATTTTTTTATTGGTCGTAAGTTTTGCTCATATCTTCTGTTCGTAGATTATGATGCCAGTAGACCCGTTGGCATCTTCTCAAATACCACAACCATCAGAAATAAGATGGGAACAAGACTTTGGTTACCTACCCACCTGTGATATTCCTTCCATACTCACAGATAATCATGAGTCCAGTTAATCCCTCAGATATTGACTTCTCCTCTGAAGTCATTTAACCATGCCAAATCTGACCAATGGCATCCCGACCTCAAGCCAAGTCCTCAATGCCCTATCCAAAGGATATTGTTGATAAATCGAATCCTTACCTCAATACCAATCCTATATCTCAAAATATGGGAAGTATTGATTCAGTCTCATCTGAAGTCGTCCGGGTATAAGATTATTTTTTCTATCCCCATACATCCTCCGTTGTTTGAAGATTGCTTTTTGACCTTAAAACTTATTCTTCACCGATCGGGTTTTCAATCCTCAACTTGTCATCCTATTCATTCTCCTAATACTGTTTCTCCATCAACATCTTTATCTCATCAACTTTCGTAGATAAAAAGGCAGTTCATCGCATTACAAGATGCTAGTCTCTTTTTGACAAAAGACTTGAGGATAGCAAAATAAAACTTCAAAAAAAAGTAGCTTCTAGTCTGATTCAGTGCTTTATTACACCTTTAGAATACTTCATTCCAAAGTAAATGCCCAAGTTTATTGATTCAAGCACTAGTCAAGGACCATTCAACCATAGCTTATCATTTGATGTCCTTCACTCTTGAGGATAGGACACAAATAATTCAGATTGAAAAGTCTCAAGAGATCATCAACTCACCCATGAGCCTACTAACCGCAAAAGATGACTACATACTTGCTTCTTATGGTGCTGCTGAAGGGGAGAACTCAACATCTAATCCTACCAGCAACCGAGAGAAAGTAGTGAAATTTCCAATTGTTGAGGGGAGAAAATTCATTCAATAACTCAGAGAGGTCAAATCCCTTACTTAGACAACGGCAAAGGAAATATGACTTATGAAGATGAGATAGATTAAAGAAAAGCGTGAAAAGATGACGCTTGGAATAACGAAATATCCGATCATCTTCATCTTCATCTTCAACCTCCAAGATTCACTATGATATACATGATGTAATCATCTTTTGATTATATTTTATAGATAAAAAGTTTTGTTTACATTATTTCGTTGCATGTTATACCTATATATTTCTTTTATATTGTGTTGTAGTCCAAGAGAAAAGAATGGAAGAAAAGAAAAAGAGCCTTAGAAAAAGAAGAAAAAAAGAGAGAAAAGGCAAAAAGAATCCAAATGGATCACTAAATTTATGTGTTTGGATCTTTGTTATATCCCTAATGAGTTTTTGTACCATTTTTTTCTAAGTGTTTTTTTTCTCATGACTGTATATTTGTATTATTAACAAATAGGGGAGATTGTTAATCTCAACCTTGGAATTTGTAAATAATCAGCTAGCATCCAATTAAACACTTTGAAAGACATTCTTAAATCTTGTTTTGTAATATTCATATCCGATACATAACATTTATCGGATATGACACAAGTATAACATCCAAATCTTGCATAGCAAAGAAATTTATTAGGCTTAACGCATCATATCTTAGTCACCATGTGATCTATAGCTTACATAAAATGTATGATCAAATCATAAAACAAATTATTCTCCATCCGATTGGAAGAATTTGATTGACCTATCTTCATGATCACTCAATCTTGTTTTCAAAAACCCATATTTTATTCTAAGTTATTTTAAACTCTGATGTTCTTACTTCACAAGTACTCTATAGCCGGAATCCAATTTATAACTTATATTTTGGAACAGAAAATATGCGACTTCACTTTGTAAATGTTTTGAAACTATCTATATTGATCCAAGAACTAAAAGCCTTCGACAAACTTGAAGACTAATTGAATTGATGTCAGGATCATCACCAAAATGGATTTATTTGTCATCTAGCCGAAAGAATATCAATAGAAGATAAAGTCAAATAGTAGTGTGACAAAGACTACTACTGGCAAGCCGATTTTCGAGTCAAACTTGTCCAACAAGTTTGGCTCACCAACTCAACCAAAGTAAGTTCTAAAACACTGTTTTATTAGTGTCATTCGTTATTGTTCTATATACATACAAAAGGATGGGATACGTTAACAAGTATCAACATCAACCACAAAGCCTAAAAAGAAGAGTAAAAACATGCATGGATAGTAGCATTTAATACAATGGTAGCCATAAAAGGTGACCCATATCATTTGTAACTACTCACCCATTTTGAAAGAACTTCGAAGTGATAGTTTCTTAGGAAAAATCGACACCATAATCTGAAGAACTATCTTAGTATTTTAGACCTGAAAGAGTACCTTCTTCTCTCAATCTTTTATCACAAGTCAAACTGTTTAGGATCACCGATCTTAACTTTCTAGCTTCCATAAAAATATGTAATTCTTTGTTTTAATACATAATATACAACTAATAGTGAAGATTTGTAGTGTTTGTATCCACCCAGATCATTTGAAAGTCATTACATTCCATGACCAACAAGTTCTCAACTTCCTAATCAAGAATTATCGTGTTGCATTGTGCAGGTACACTTCTAAGGTATATGTATAGGAGGAGATTCAAATAAGAACTACACGTAACTTAGGAACCTAGAAATCCATTTAATCCACCCAACAACTTTAACCTAACAACACTAATTAATTAACTTTTTGAATTAAACAAAAATCAAAAGGTTAAATTGGTTATTAAGTAAATGATTAACTAAAAAATCCTACGTGACGCCTATTACGGTAAACGATATGTAACATTCTAGAATTTTTTTTCCTTCTTTGCTTCATCCCTTAAAAAAACCCATGATCTTTTTAATTTAGTGTGGTAATTGTTCCATTTCTTACAAAACTCAATCACCCTTGTCATTTTAATGTGTATTTGTGTGTGTAAAACCTTAACCCACCACTTTCATCTTCCATCAGAAAAAAATCAAGAACATGTCAAGACCCGATAAAAAACCCTTCAAGAACATATCGAGATTTATCATCCGATCAAGAACCCATCGAGAGCAATGGAGAACATATTGAAACCAATCAATAACCAATCAAGAACAGTGAAGAACCCATGATTGACTTAGTATATGTTTGTGTTGGGTTTTAGTATAAAACTATAACCTTAAAACGCAGCGGAAAATATTATTTTGGTTACAATAATTTAGAAAGCTTTTCTAAAACGTAAAACCCATAGCCGGATCCAATGAAACATTTAATTAAATTAATAACACACCATAGGGTGTTTAGAATTGTACCTTTTACGATTTGACGAGGTTGAACGAAGCACTTAGAAATCAAGATAGATTTCCTCTAGCGGTATTCACACACGAACACACATAGTTCCACCGGGTGCTAGCCCAAAAGTACCCTAATTCTAATATGTGAGTTATAAAGAATCGAATGAATAAACTGGTTTGGTCTATCACCCTATATATACTGACAGGTATCTCAGATAGACTACAA
Source organism: Silybum marianum (assembly GCA_036898165.1). Classification (NCBI taxonomy): domain Eukaryota; kingdom Viridiplantae; phylum Streptophyta; class Magnoliopsida; order Asterales; family Asteraceae; genus Silybum; species Silybum marianum. The sequence goes on along the minus strand of CM072529.1, from coordinate 43,061,458 downwards.
CTCTATAAAGTATTAATGTTTATCTATAAGTATTTGTTTGATTATCTGAAAATTGATAATTATACATATTTATAGATAACATCCTGTAATTATCATAATTACACTTTAACACATATTTTATAATTATTCTACAAGAATAATTATTTAACTGTCAATCATGACTTCCGGGTTACTTTCTAATGGAAGCAAACATATTATTTGCATGCGACCCTATAGGTTTACATACTCCCCAGTAGTGTCCCTGTGTGACACGTGTCGTGGGCATATAATAACCTACATTCTCCCACTTGCACACGATACACAGTAACACCGACGGTGTTAAGCGTCTAGCAACACGTCACCGCCCCCAAAGCTATGTAAATGTGCTTTTCCTTCGAGCAAGCTTATTGATTCAATCAATCATATGGTAGTATCATTCCTTATCCTTTTGCCTCACGATATTTTATTTTGAACTAAAGGCATAGATCTGTCTCACCCTTTATTGTTCAAAGATTGTGTTTCTCGATCCCAACATATATGAATCAGACATGTGCTATTAGTTCAACTAATCCACTTGTCTATGGCCATGTGAATCAAACTATGTTATCGAGGGGCCCAAAAATATCTCTCTCATCTTGAGAGGAGCAAATCCCGTATTGCATGTGCACGACTTATACACAATTCGTGTCATGCCCAACATAGCCCTTATGATCACCTGGTTAAGGGTAACATTAGACTATATCAAAGTACAACACTCCTTATGTATTAGGTACCATTGTACATCTCAGGTATGAGGATAGGGGTATCCACCATTTCAGGACTCACCTTATGACGTCGATCTATGAGGTGATCCTGACTGTGGGTCTTGTCCAACACTTGTCCCTCGGACAAGTGCATGTGACCCGGTTGCACCGTGTGCACTTCCAACTTGGACTACGACCAGACTTCACAATGATCTTTATTTATTACCAGTCCCTTAGTAATAACTGATCAAGGACATTTTAGATAATAGGATCATTATTTTATCTAAGGATACTTAAACATGCTAATAATGAAAAAAAAATGTTTAATGTAAATACTCATATCCAATATGCCATAACAGATAAAAAAAACATAACTGTTTTATTGTTCAAATAATTTAAAGTTAATAGATCAGACTAATGTATTACAAAACCTCAAGCCTATCGAACTAGTATGAGCATCATGCTTGCTTTGACTCATAGGCTTGGTCAGAGTGTCTACTGTATTGTCCTCTGATCGAACTTTGCATATCTTCACATCACCTCGATCAATGATCTCAGGAATCAGGTGATATCGTCTTAGAATATGCTTGGAGCGCTGATGTGACCTTGGTTCTTTCGCTTGAGCTATGGCACCCTCATTGTCGCAATAGATCTCGACAGGGTCACATATGCTAGGAACCACTCCTAGGTCTCATATGAATTTTTTCATCCAAACAGCTTCCTTTGCAGCATCCGACGCTGCAATATACTCTGATTTTGTAGTCGAGTCTGCTATCATACTTTGCTTGTAGCTCTTCCAGCTCACAGCGCCACCGTTTAACACAAACACATATCCCGATTGCGATTTAAAGTCATCACGGTCGGTTTGGAAACTAGCATCTGTATACCCTTGGATACACATATCTCTTTCTTGACCGCCGTACAGTAAGAACATATCCTTAGTTCTTCTCAGATACTTCAGGATATTCTTTACTGCTACCCAGTGAGCATCACCTGGGTTTGACTGATATCTGCTCGTCATGCTTAGGGCATACGAGACGTCCGGTCTAGTACATAACATAGCGTACATAATTGAACCAATGGCCAAAGAATAGGGAACACCCTTCATACGATTCAAGTCCTCTTTAGTGCTAGGACACTGAGTTTTGCTCAAGTGAATGCCATGTACCATTGGCAAGTTTCCTGTCTTGAAACCCTCCATCTTGAAGCATTTCAAGATCTTGTTAATGTATGTACTCTGGCTTAATCCAATTAAGCGCTTAGATCTATCTCGATAGATCTTTATGCCAAGGATGTATGCTACCTCTCCTAGATCCTTCATCGCGAAACACTTCCCTAGCCATGCTTTTACACCTTCAAGCGTTGGGATGTCATTTCCAATTATCAATATGTCATCAACATATAGGATCAAGAACACTACTATGCTCCCACTGACCTTCTTGTATACACAAGGTTCATCTTCATTCTTTATAAAATTAAATTCCTTGATTTTCTCGTCAAAACGAAGATTCCAACTACGAGATGCCTGCTTTAGTCCATAAATGGACCTTTGCAATTTGCACACCTTTTCAGGATACTTCGGATGTTTAAAACCCTCTGGTTGTACCATATACACGTCCTCTCTTAGAGTTCCGTTAAGGAACGCGGTTTTAACATCCATCTGCCATATCTCGTAATCATGAAACGCAGCTATGGCTAGAAGAATCCTGATGGATTTAATCATAGCTACTGGAGAAAAAGTCTCATCATAATCTACTCCTTGAGTCTGAGTGAAACCTTTTTCTACCAACCTAGCTTTATATATGTGCACAATCCCATCCATGTCAGTTGTTTTTTGAATACCCACTTACACCCGATGACTTTGCAGCCTATAGGTGCATCTACCAAGTTCCAAACTTGGTTATCTGACATGGATTGTAATTCAGCCTTCATGGCATCATGTCATTTATCAGATTCCAAACCTGACACGGCTTCTTGGTAGGTTACAGGTTCATCATGAACTGTATCGTCACTGCCAATGAGATAATCATATCTCTCAGGCTCTTGACGGTTTCTAATCGATTTTCGGATTGTTTGTATCTCGTCATCATCCTCTACAACTTGTTGAGGTTCAAGATCTTGTTGATGGTCAGTGTCAACCTCTCATCTTGTGGTTCCTGAATTTCTTCAAGTTCTATTTTGTTCCTCGTAGTGGTTCTTGTTAGAAATTCATTTTCTAAGAACTCACCATGTCGCGCAACAAAAACTTTGTTCTCGCTGGGTTTGTAGAAGTAATATCCTATTAACTCTTTCGGATATCCCACAAAGATGCACTTTTCAGACCTTGGGTCAAGCTTTATGGAAGCTTCTTGCTTAACATAAGCTTCACAACCCCCATATTCTCATGTGAGATAATTTCGGGATCTTCCCGGTCCATAATTCATATGGGGTTTTATCGGTCTTCTTGGTTGGTGCATTATTTAGTATTCGGGCAGCTGTTTCTAAGACATAACCCCATAAACTTTTAGGCAGAGTGGTTTGACTCATCATAGAGCGAACCATGTTCAACAAGGTTCTATTTCTCCTTTCGGACACACCATTATGTTGAGGTGTCCCGGGAGGAGATAGTTGGGATACTATCCCATAGTCTCTAAGATGACCAATAAACTCTTGGCTTAGATATTCTCGACCTCGATCTGATCGAAGCACTTTAATCTTTTTGCCAACTTGATTCTCTACTTCCTTCTGAAACTCTTTGAATATCTCAAAGCTTTCAGATTTGTTTTTCATTAGGTAAACATACCCATATCTACTGAAGTCATCAGTAAAGGTAATGAAGTAGCGATGACCATTTCTTGTGACCGAACTGAAAGGCCCACATACATCAGTGTGAATAACTCCTAGCAGTTCTACAGCCCTTTCGGGTTGGCCTTTAAAAGGCGCCTTTGTCATCTTGCCTAATAAACAAGACTCACATATATCATATGAATCATCACATGATTCCAACACTCCGTCCGCCTGGAGTTTGGCTATGCGTTTCTTGTTTATATGTCCAAGACGACAATGCCACAAGTAAGTCTGATTCAAGCCCCGCTTAATCTGTTTATTGTTTATATTATATATTGATTCGTTATTACGGTTACTTTCCATATCAATTTCATAAATACCATTGTGTGGCCTAGCCACAAAATACAAAACATTGTTAAAGTAAGCAGAAATCGCATTATCATCAAAAGTAAACTTAAATCTAGTTTGATGTAATTGAGAAAATGAAACTATATTCCTAGTAATGCTAGGTACATATAAAGACTTGCTAAGTAGTAGAGTAAGGCCATTTGGTAGTTCCATATCATATGTCCCTTGAGCAATTGCAGGTACTCTAGCCCCCATTGCCCATTCTTAGATCCATTTGCCCTGATTTCATTCTCTTTTCACTTCTTAGTCCCTGCAAAGTAGTACAAATATGAGCACCGCATCCGGTATCCAATACCCAGGAATCTTTATCAGAAGTGAACAAATCAATGGTAAACATACCTGAAGGTCCAGCTACAGTAGCCTTCTGCTTCTTCTTATCTGCCAGAAAGGCTGGGCAGTTTCTCTTCCAATGCCCCTTTTGGTTGCAATTGAAGCAAAATGCATCTTCAGGAATCTTTCCCTTGCCCTTATCCTTGTTGGAACTTCCAACCCTTGTTTTTCCCTTGGCAACCACCCTCTTCTTTTTGGCTAACCCACTTTTAGGTTTGATCATCAAAACCTGTTTTGGTTTGGTTACTTCCAACTTGGCAGTTACACTTCTCTCAACAGTTTTAAGCATGCCATGAAGCTCTGTGAGAGACTTATCCAAACCATTCATATTGTAGTTCAATACGAAATGGTTATATGATTTAGATAAAGAATGGAGAACAATATCAACTGCTATTTCTTTATCTAGTGGGAAGCCTAGACATGTTAATCGGTCAACGTACCCCTTCATTTTCAAAACATGAGCACCGACCGATGATCCCTCAGTCATCATACATGAAAGCAAATCTTTGACTGTGTCAAACCTATCCTGCCTAGCCTGTAACTCAAACATAGATTTCAGAGACAAAATTATGTCCCAGACTGTCATATCTTCATGATCCATCAATAACTCGGGAGACATAGAGGCGAGCATGACACATCCAACCTCCAGTGAGTCATTTTGATACTTATCATAAGCAGCTCTGACTTCAGCTGAAGCATTTCTGGCAGGGGGGTTTGGAGGGGGGTTTTCAAGAACGTAGAACTTCTTTTCATGCCTAAGGATAACCCTTAGGAAGCGAAACCATTCGAGGAAGTTCGTTCCGTTCAGTTTTTCCTTATCAAGGATAGACCACGGTGTGTATTGGGATAGGTTGTTAGCGTTTGTGTTTGTGTTTGGAATGGGTGTAGCCATCTACAAAATTTAAGTTGGATTCTAGTAACTTTGAAAATCTCAAATTAATTAACCTTTCAAAATATTTGAATTTGAGCTAAGATCCATATTTCACCAATATCCATAAACGGTTAATACGCTGCTTATGGAAATAGGTTATTTAGGTAGGCATCATCCAATCACGTTCAACGTAACTCTTAGATAATCATGGGATTCTATCAAAATAGGCATGTTTAATCCCACTTGAAAATACTCATAGATGGTCAATTCGCTGTCTATGAAAATTTTCAAGTAAACTAACCGTACTAAGGTATCGTGATCCCACCTAAATTCTTGACTTAGGTTTTATTGGGATCAGTCGTCCAAAATTACGACTATTTAAGTGATTGGTCAATTCTCTATTCACTTAAATCTCATTATTCCGGCGCCTTGTCTCACACTATCATCATCCGGTATGATAGGTTATGCGCTGAACATACCGGACTCCGTAAGCTTCGACAAGTACCTTAAATGGGTGGCGTTTAGTTTACATTTTTAAAAGGTTTTATTTTAGAAACATTCTATCACTTTAAAAACGTTCAATTTTATCTTAAAATTTGTTTTTAAAAGATTATCCAAAAACAGATTGATTGACAATCATATCAATTTTTAAAAATATCATATTTTATTACCCTTTAAAACTTTTATTTTGCGTTTTGAAAACATTTGCAAACATTATAGCAATAATAAAACAACAATAAAATAAAACGCAAAATAAACAACCACAACAATAATATATGGATTTGCCCCTAATGTGGTGTTGTGAGCCAACACAACAGCCACGGTCAATCTAAGGACGTCTTCAAGCTCCCACTGGCCTCGCCATCTTGGTGAACTCCAGGGACTTGAATTCTTTGAACGCCGTCTTTTGATAATTACAAATTAAAAACAACAAATTCTATTCTATTTACAATTGTTTCTATCTAGAAAAATTAAAATAAAATTACAACCGACTGCAATAATACAATTTAATTGTTTTAACAAAAATAAATCAACCACTGGTCTTTTCGGGCAATCCATATATTATGCAACTATTTTAACATAAAATAGACAAAGTTTGGCCAAATAAATAACATAGATAAAACGGCCAATAATTGGAACAAAATTTTATATAGCAACATAAAATTATTTTGATCAGATCCATAACCAATTGGTTAACAAACCACATGGTAAAAGTAAAAAAAAAAACTTTTACGACCAAGACCAAAACCAAACAGATCTGGGTAACAACCCAAAAAGGACCCCCTTCATCAGCCATATCTAAGACCTGCCGCTTTGCACAGTGGCCAGCTGCGGCGACCTTTACACTAACACCGGTGACCGAAGAAGAAACCAGAAAACCAACGTCCAAAACAGAAACTCTATCGAGCCGCTGTTCGACGGACCACCATGGAACAAAAACCATGGTGTGGCAGCGGCTTCGACCAAGAAACAACAACCAGTCTTAACGAAACAGCCGTGGCTGTTTCCGACCACAAAAGAGGGAGACGATGTGGTTTGACGAGGTTGAACGAAGCACTTAGAAATCAAGATAGATTTCCTCTAGCGGTATCCACACACGAACACGCGTAGTTCCACCGGGTGCTAGCCCAAAAGTACCCTAATTCTAATATGTGAGTTATAGAGAATCGAATGAATAAACTGGTTTGGTCTATCACCCTATATATACTGACGGGTATCTCAGATAGACTACAACTCTATAAAGTATTAATGTTTATCTATAAATATTTGTATGATTATCTGAAAATTGATAATTATACATATTTATAGATAACATCCTGTAATTATCATAATTATTCTTTAACACATATTTTATAATATTCTACAAGAATAATTATTTAACTGTCAATCATAACTTTCGGGTTACTTTCTAATGGAAGCAAACATATTCTTTGCGTGCGACCCTACGGGTTTACATACTCCCCAGTAGTGTCCCTGTGTGACACGTGTCGTGGGCATATAATAACTTATAGTTTGTATTTGTAAAACCATAAATCACTTACTCTCCACATACATCTTCCATCAAGATCAATAGAGAATCCATCGAGAACCCATCAATTGATTTAATGTGTTTAATAACTTTACCCTTAAGTTTCAACTTTATGAAAGATCGGGGGTACGGTTGTAAACTTATTTGCTTTTCAAGGACCGTCTGGTAAATAAGTGGCTAAAAGGAGTAAACCCTTCTCCCTTACTCATTTGGGTCGATGGTTTCTAAGATAAAGGTAGAGAGAAAAAAGTCTAAGATGAAAATGGAGTTCTACTGAAGCTTTGAAAATGATTTGAGAAATTGTAGTGAAAGGGATCATCATTTGCAAGGCAAATATCCTCTTTAATATTGGACTTCTTCTCTAATGGAGTTTCGGTTTGCTGGCTTAAAATCTCTTATCAAAAGGTAGGGTTTGTGTTGATTCTTCATCGTTTTCATTTTTTTTTTGATTAACCTGGATATCCAACTCGCTTGGCAAGCCGACTAATCCTAGGGCGACTACCCGCTTCGCAGGTAGCCCGAAGTCACAGCATTTGAACCTCCGTGGCCACAAGGGGATTTTTTTTACCCCTCCCTGGATTTGAACCCGGGACCTCCTGGTACTGTTGACCTTTGGAAGCCAAGCTCAAACCATTGAGGCACCACCCTTGTGGTTCATTGTTTTCATATTGGGGATTGGATTAATGTTCCTCAATAGGGATGATTCAATAATGTCACCCTAGATGATGAATCCATTCCATCGGGAGAAAATGGTTTTAAATCTAAAAATTGGACTCATAGTATTAATTATGAATTTAAGTTGATTGATCCATGATTTAATGGAATTGGATGGAATTTAAGTGTTATTAATTAGAATTCTTAGTCTAGTCATCATTAGATAATATAAATGGCTTTTGGGTGTGGAGTTTGGAAGGAAATTGGAGTTATGTAGAAAAAGGGAAGAGCTAGCACAAACAATACCTTGCACCACCTGGCGTGCGACCAAAGTCGTGGCTCAAGCCGCATATCCTACTGTTTAGCGTGTGGTTCAGGTTACTTTGTTTCTCGTTCTGATGAGGAATAGAGACAATTCTTAGTAGGATGGTTTAAGGATATTAAATATTGGAAAATGAGATTATTAAGATGGTTTAACACCATTCTTACGTTGAATAGTTTAGGCGTTTAGCTTGTACTTTAGTAGCCATCAAAACGCTTGGTGGTGTGTCGAGCCTCAGGTGAGTTCCTTTGCCCTCAAATTTATATGTTTGAGCATATGAATGTTTATACATTACTTATTGTATTTTGATTTGGACACTATGAAATACTTCTTGATTAATGATGTTTTTTTCATTGCATATCAATGTCATACATGGTTTATGATTTTGTTGTGGTTGGATATGCAAAGTGAAAGTAGTGTACCTTGAGATTGTGGAATTTCTTAAAAGTTTATCACCCATGTGGCTTGAATTTGTTTCTTGAGCACACCGGAATCTGCTTGGTGTCTTATTCTATTGTCACAATGGAGTGTTGTCTATAAACAGTATCCATAGTCCATACGTGGATGGTTTGATGTTAAGTTGGAAGTAATCCTATTTTCGTTGGATTTTTGTTTTAAAAATGATGATTTCTTAATTGTAATATCTATGGGGATTCACTAGACCTCTTTGGTCTAATCCTAGCTTTCTTTCAAAACTAAAGCCATTTTCAGGTAACAATTGTGTAGGATGTTCTTCCAAGGGCAAAGAGAAGATATGAGTCGGCTTAGAGAGAGTTTGGATTTGAAGACATAGTATAGTTGCTTTAATTTTATTATAATTCTCATCTATAGATGTGTTTACCTGCTGCAAACCTTGGGATGTAATAGATATTCTAGACTTGTTATGTTTGGACCATTCTTGGAATTATCTATGATTATTGTTTATAGATTTTGGGTTGTTACACGGTGTCTTTATGTGCGTAAAATCATAACACACAAACTTCATCTTCCAATGAGATCATCGACATCGAAAACCTATCGAGAACCCAACGAGACGATCAACATCAATCTAGAACCTATCAAGACTAAACAAGTAAGCATCTTTAAAAAAAAGACCAAACAAGTACCCAACAACGAAACTTGAGTATGTATGTTTGAAGCTATAGTATATTCATGATGAATATGATAGTGAAATGTATATTGATGATGAATTTGATATTAATATTACAATATTGTAAACAATTGTGTACACGTGAACATATATAAATATTAATGATGAATATTATAGTGAAAATGTATATTAATGATGAATATCATATTCATGTATAAAATCCGAAAAATTGTTGTATGCATGTGAACTGTAATAATCCTATCTTTTTATTTTGTAAGAAGGCCTAAACTCGAGGACTTGGAATAAATTCAATTTCTTCTCGGAACTTTTCAGTAAATAAGAGAAATTAGGGATTAAAACCCTCAAAAAAAATCTTGGAAAATACGTATGTGGAGAAGGGTTTTAGAAGAGAAGGGTTTTTGTTCAGAGAGATTAGCACTTGGAGAAGAAAGCAAGAGGAATATCAGCAAACTTTTGGGAAGGATTAGAACTCTTATTTTGGAATCTTCATCTTTAAGGGTGCGTTTGGTGCCCAGATGGACGTTGCAAAAAAAATTAGTCCTATGTTTGGCATGACATTGGACTAGAACAAGGTGGGACTAAAATCCATTTCATGGGACAAAATGAGCCATTTTCTGTTCCACCAAAAAAGGCGGAACAACATGGGACTAAGCTCAAAATAACTTCTTTACCCTCCACACAAAACAACATCTGAAACAAACTCCTCAAATCAATCGTACCTGAACTCTTTCAATCTAAAACCCTAATTTCCCAAATTCTCAAATCTGAACACTACAACTCTCTCGAATCGAACTCCTCCAAATCCTTTGCCAAATCGATTTTACCTTTCCCCTTTCACTCGAAATTCTCCTCTTCGACATTCAGATCTGCTTTGAATATTGATGAGTAGGAGGTGGCTAGTGATGGAAAAAGGATCCTAAAGAAGCAGCAAAGATAACCTCGTGTGGAAGAAGAATGTCCCAAAAGAAGATGCTTAGTTGGTGACTGTTTCTTGCAGAAGATGAAGAGGAAACAATGAACCAGGTTTCTTCTTAGAAGGGGTGGGAGTTTAGGGGGTTTTTTATTCAAATTTATTGTTTAGTGTTTTTTTATAATTTACAAACATGTTTAAATAATTATATAATATACAAAGTTATATAAATGTGATTCGAATAATATATTTTAATTTTGATGCACAAATCATTTATTTGATTTATGTTATGTATAATTATTATGTGATGAAAAAATATTAATCATTTTAGGGCAATTTAGTAATTTTAACAGTTTCGTCATGTACCGTTCTAGTCGCACCAAATGTAGAACAGACAATCAGTTCTGTCCTGTCCAGTTTCGTCCAGTTCTGTCATGTCCCATCCAGTCTGCGTACCAAACGCTACTTAAGGTATATCTCATCTTTTTCTTGCTTAAGATCTCCATTAATGGAGTTTCAATTTAAAATTGGGGATTTGGATTCTAATATATGTATTAGAATGGTTGAAATGTTGGGGTTTTGTTTCTAGAATATCCTAGATAAATCCTATCTAGAAAACCCTTTTCCATTGATGTTCCAAGTATTATTCACAGATTTCTCTTAGAAGTTCATCTTTTGGGTATTTCTTGGTTTTGAAATTGATAGATTAATCTATTTTGGAGTGGGTTTTAGTATTTGGATTGATATTGGATGAACTCTCAAGTATTGGGAATGAGTTTGGTTTATTTTTAGGCTTTTAAAATCAAGATTTTGACCTTGGAGGAGGTTTTTGGTGTATTTTTCGGAGTCGTGCAAGAAAGGAAATGAACCAGTGCCCAATAAGGAGTTGAGCGGGATGCCTCGCGGCCTAAGCTGCCCAACTCACTGTTGGTGCACCCCGTTCGGTTTGGTCCGTTTCTTGTTTCGTATTAGATGTGATGTATTGTTTATGGGCTTATCTTAAGCATCATAAGGGTTGACTTTTAGGATGTTTAAGGTGGTTTAACACCAATTCCTTAACATCTAATTCATGTGTTCGGTTTGGATTAAGTAGTCTTTTTAGCTATTAGAGCGGTGTGTCGATTTACAGGTAAGTTCCCTTGACTTTTAACTACACTTTTTGTCAATGGATTTATAAAATACACTGATTATGGTATAATTAACTTGAAAGCGTGTTAATTATTTCAAATCCTAAATGGTTTATGTGATTGTTGGATAATTGCATTGGCTTATGTATATCAGGATATGCTTGTTACTTGGACATGTACAAAAGTAAGTAGTGTACCTTGAGATGGTGCAAATCTCTTAGGAGTTATAATCCGTATACCTCGAATCCGTTTTGGGTGTAAATTGAACGGGCACCACCTGGGGCCATTTATTGGTATTCGTATGTGGAATTGTGCGAAAATCTAACTTCTCGTTGCATGTGCAATTGTGCGACAAATATTGATTTTTCTACAAACTTTGTACATGATCCACTATTTGGTTTACTTGGCTTCCATTTTTATAAACTTCTCATTTCTTGATTTAAGTTCTATACTTGTGATATTACTTGGGAATTCACTAGACTTTTTGCTCTAACCCTCGCTTTTCCAAAACTAAACCATTTTCAGGTAAGGGTTATGTTGAAAGCGTACTAAGGGCAATGGGAAGATTGAGTCGATCGTTTAGAGAAGGATCAGATGTCTTCGAGACTTGACTTAGCTAGATAATTCTCAGTTGTGGAAGTTTTATTTCTCCGCTGCAAAACTATGAGATGTAATAGACTATAGTTTTAGTCTCGGTACTTGGTACTTGGTTGTTATTTATGCATGGTTGCTCTTATTGAGTTTGGATCTTTATATCAACATACATAAATATTTATAATGAATATACACAAATACATCACTTCATGTGAAAGAACACTTGAAACAAAAAAATATCAACATGGATGTCAAATCGAGAAAATAAAAACCCATTCTTTATATATATATATATATCTATATATATATATATATATTTAAAATGTTTATTATTTTAAAGATAATATATATTAAACATTAAGATGTAAAAGTTTTAATTTTTATTACAAAAAATAAAAATAAGAAATAGATAGACACGTAGGATTTCAATTGAATTTTACTTTTCCTTTTACTCCTAATTACTTTAATTAGCCGCTAACTCTTTTTCTAATCCTCATCCATCTATACTATGTTATAAAGCATTTGACAAAAAACTCTTAAAATCATATTACTATGCAATAGGTACAATTGATTAAAGCATAATTACTTAAAATTCAAGAATACAAGTTATACATACATTGGTACAACTTATTAAAGCTTTATATTTGAATTCGTGTAACTAACTATACAACTACTATATAGATAAATTTTGAATATAAAAAACGTAACATATAATAATGATAATCATTCAATTCTAACAAAATACTTAATTATTATATTTATAAAAAAATTATATTATTAAACCAAAATATATTATTTCATTATTAAAGCTAGATTATAATTAAAAAAACGGAATTAAAGAAAGTACACAAAAAATAAAATCGTATTATAACATCGATAGAGACAAAAAGATAAAATAAAACATTAAAATTAAGATGGATCTCGCTGGATTACGCGAGTACCCTTCTAGTTGATTAAAATGCTTAAGAGCATCTCCAATAGATTTCCTAAAAAAAATTAAAATGGAGAATAAAAAGTTAAAATGTCAAAAAAAATTGTATTCACTTCTAACAGATTCCTTATTTTGAAGAAACTAACATTAATTATAATATTAAAATATTACATCCATATATTAAAATATTATTTCTCTCCAAATATTTGTTTTAAATTTTTTTATCGGTTGTCTCAGCTTGTAATTATTTTTGGAGTGTTCTTCAAATTTGGAGAAAAATTTAAACCTCCTCTCTCATACCATCTCCATTTTGGAGATAGTTTTGGGGAAGCTGTTGGAACTAAAAATTGGTCTAAAATATTCATTTTCTCCATTTTCCTCATTTTGAGAAAGCCGTTGAAGATGCTCTAAAGACCGAAATTTAGTCCTAGTCTCTCAATTATTTGTGTTTGTAATTTGAACTCATCCTTACAAAAGATTTTATAATGAATGCGGTTATTAAATTTTCATATTTCTATAAAAGTACCTTGGGGTTGTTTGGTTTGTGAAATTCAAAAAAAATAGATATATTTAAAATGACAAATTTCTTTAACTAAATTCTAATTCATTTATTTGGTTCCCTTCTAAAATTTGATGGAATCCTTCAAATTCTGTTGAATTCTACAAAAAAAAAAAATCATCTATTGACATAATGGAAGGAATTGAATTTCATTCTTTTGCATCTAATTTCTACCAACCAAACATATGATCAAATTCAATCAAATTTCATTTCAAATTCTTCAAAGTCAATTTTTTTTCTTTGATGGATTCTAATTCCACCAAATTTCATTCTACAAACCAAGCTTCCCTTGTTGTTCAACTGCAAAGGATAATAGTTCCATTAATCTACCATGAAATCCTTAGAAGTTTTGTTAAGGTTCAAGGAAAAACTTCAAAAAAATGAAGAACACTTTGGGAGCTCTCCATACGGACAATATGCATTTACAATATACACTAATATATACAAGCGATTGAAGGTGTCTTTTTTTTCAATATATAGGAATACATGTTATTTACAAGTGCATATATACGTGTACATGTTATAAATTACCAGTATATATTTATGTATATCGTACCAATAAATGACTTCCAACATGTCTTTTAGTTTTTTTCTTATAGATTTTATTGAATTTGACCCAATATTTTAAAACATATATCTTATATCTACTTAGAAATTCTTAAAAGGAATATTATTGGGGTGGTTGGTGCATGGACATATGGTTTTATATAATACCATTTTTTTTTTTAAATTCCGATTAAATATTTCAAAACTTAAATTATGTACGTTTTTTATTAAATAAGTTTATGTTACCGTTGCATTAAATGACACGTCATAATTAATCTCGAAGCTTTCGTAAAAGTACTTTTCTTCACTAAAATAAAGGTGTCATTGATTTCCACGTCGGAATTAATATTTATTTTTATTTTCTCCTGATAAAATTATTTTTTATTAGAAAAAATATATTCAAATGATACTTAAAAAGATGAACATTATGGTATATTCTTAACTTACAGATAAATACTTTTAATATGAGTTTAAGTTTAATATAAATGGTTTTATATAGTATCATATTAAAGAATATATTATTTGTATGACTTTTCTTTTAACTGATTCTTTAAATCTAGAGTGTGGATTTTTACTTGGGTTGAATTTAAACTCTATTGTGGTTCTTCCATTCATATACGGAGGTATATTGTTTTTGTTAATCATACAATGTTTTTCCTGTGTTTTTATTATTATTTTTATGTAATGAATGAATATTCTGATAAAAAAGATACCATATTATCCTTTTATTCGGAAAGAAAAATGTTGATGGAGGTCTATGGTCGTTGATGCAGATGCAACTTTCTTATATTAATTCTAGTATAACTTTTAAAATATTGGTTAATAAATTTGAACTGAAAGTTGGTAACGATGTAAATTCACAAAAAAAAAAACTTGTATGAGTTGTGCTAAAATCACTAAAATCTTTCGGTACCACTTTGCCCAAATACAAGACTAATTCATGGTTTAAACCCCCCCTCCTCCCCCCCCCAACCTGCGTCCAGCTTCACTCGTTGAGTGAGCCAAAAAATACCCCCGCATTGGTGACTTGGTGTCTTTGGAGGTGAGTTCCGTATGGGAATGGTTACGCTTGTGAGTAATCAACTCTTTGCCCAAAAACATAGAGCACTGATTATTGACAAAATACCGTAGAATTATTGATGGACATTTACCGACGCATTATTGATAGGTTAATGTTCTGACAGTTCACACACATGATCTAGTTTCAGAAATATGTGCTCCAAGTCAAGTAATTTGATACTAAAATAGAAGCCAATGTCAAACTACACTTTAAATGCATCCAATATTGGTAAAACATTCTCATACACATGGATGGTACATGTGTTAAAATGAACCCACAATCTCGACAGATAGATGTAGAGACAGACAACTAGTTGATTGCCTCGAGAATTTGAGATATGTCACAAGGAATGACCGAGAATCTAAAGCTTAAATTGCACAATAATGTCATGTTTCTGATTAGAATGTACCATGCATTTCACCATTTTGAATGCCTCAACATATGCTTACATTGTACCACAAATTTTGCATCGACAAAAACCATAACACACACATATATAGGGGCAGTTCTGTTAGGAACCTCATTTTCATTAAAAAAAACTGAGGGACCATCCACAACACAACATGTATCATATTCATTAGAAATATGGACGTATTATTCATCATGAATGCTGACATGTTCATCGGGAATGTAGATGTATTATTCACCATGAATGTTGTAACATATGATAATAACACGTCCATATTTATCATGGATGTGTTATTCATGATGAATAATCATCCTGAAAATGACACATGGCGCACTATGGACGGTTCCCATGTTTTCAACGAAAAACGAGTTCTCAACCGCACTTTCCTCCATATATACACACAAATTAATCTTAATTTTACACCTAGCCTACTGAATATTTGATTTTATAAATATTTTAACATCAATGCTCATAATAAATATACTCTATCATCTTCCATAAATATTTCGAACATAATAAATGAACCATGATCATGATCCATAAATATAAGATTTATATGGTTTGGGACATTTACATAGTTTTTGTAATCTCTCTCTCTCTCTCTCTCTATATATATATATATATATATATAGAGAGAGAGAGAGAGAAGGGTTCAAACTAAAACCCTTGTGATTTACGAGAACGTGAGAACAGTCTATAAACCAAACATTGTGTTTTAAATCATGATTTAATAGAAGTTAAGAGATGTTTTTAAATTTAAATTAGTATTAGAAAAATCAAAAATATTTAAGACGTGAAAGGGTAAAATTGAAAATTGAAATGGTAACATTCAATAACACGATCACGACTACTCCGATGACATTCAAAAACATTTATCGCATGTTTATCACACTTTGGTTATAGATCGATGATTGTATGTAATTGATTAGGGTTGTATCACATAATTAGCAAATGATATCAATTAGGGCTCCATTATTGTTTGTCATCGATTAGGGCTACTCATGGTTGAAGACATTTGAACAACCTAATCCAATGTTTGCGGTTTGAAAAATCTCAACCCAAGCAAAACTACAACCCAACCCAACCCAACCCAAACCATGCGGGTTGATCGGGTTGAAACTTTGATACATCATTTTATGATCTTACTAAGCGTTTTGTTTAAATAAAGTAAAATTAAAATGAGGACATATAAAAAAGTCTAACAAACTCTAAAAAAATTGAAAATCATGAAAATGAGAAAGTAAATTGTAATATAATTTTGAATATACCTAACTACGGGTTGGTTTAACGTACATATATCAATTAAATACTTAACAATCGTAATAAATCTGTAGTATATAAAGGCATCGGGTTCATCAGGTTGAGTTGGGTTCAAATTACCCTAACCTGATTTCAACCCAACAGATGCGGTTTACCTATTTTGTATTAACTATGTGTCGGGTTACCTCGCGTTGAGTTTTTTTTGGGGGTTTCCGGGTCAAGTTGGTTATTATTTTGAGCACCCCTAATCACAATAGAGTAGTCGAATAGGGGTTGTATTCAAGTGTATCACATATTTATCACAACACGGTCGATATCACAATAGAGTAATCAAACAAGGGTTGTATTCAATACTCCATCACAACGAATTCAAGTGTATCACATATTTATCACAACACATTTTATATCATAACAGAGTGTAATTGAACAATGTTGTATTCAAGTGTATCACATATTTATCACAACACAGTAGATATCACAATAAGGTAATTGAACATAGGTTGTATTCAAGTGTATCATATATTTATCACAGCATAGTTGATATCACAATAGAGTAACAGAACAGGGTTGTATTCAACACTCCATCACACAAATATCACAATAGAGTAATCGAACATGGGTCATATTCAGTAGCTTCCATACCAACACCATTGAAATCTTCCATTCTCGGTCGAAAAAGAAATTTGCAACTGATAATATCACAATATGATCAAATATGCAGATATATAAAACGATGGAGACGTGATCGACATGTACAAATTCCAATCAATTACAATTAACTAAAATAACATAAAAATAATAAAAATACTTAATTAAATTATTACCTTTATTGATTTATTTTTATTTATTATAATTTGAATTACTGGTTAAAAAGGTTACATGCTCACAAATTCCATCCGGACGGTATGCACAAATGCATACTAGCGATTGACACTGTTTTTTTTCTATGCATGTGTACAAGTTACAATATCAGTATGCATTTGTGCATACCGTCCAGATGAAGGCTACCAAGATGTTATTCAGTTTTCCATTTTTTGAGGTTTTCTCTCATATATATAGGGTCTGTTTCAAGGACAACCTCTTTAATTTTTAGAAAAATCTACAAACCTCATCTACACAACTAATTAATCTAATCTACGGTTAACATTTAATTCATGATTCACGGTGGCATAAAAGTAAATAAACAGAAGTTACAAGTTTTAGGAATTAAATAAATAAATTAGGCGATGAGGGGAAATTTGGTCATACTTCAATTAGCTTTAATATGGAATGAAATTAATCAAGAAGATTCATACCAAAATTAATCTCCCTATTTTCAGCAAGTGAATATATTCACTAATTCGGTTAGTTTTTTTTATTATTAATCGTAGTGAATATTCTGAATAACGAGATTCAGAGAATCGTTAAATTCTTTAAACAACTTTTATAGCAATCTACATCTTCATCTTCATCTTCATCTTTATCTTCATCTTCAGCTTCATCTTCATATCCAGAAATCCAGAAATCACATTCATGCGATATTCATCTTCATATTCATCATCTTCATCTTCGTCTTGATATTCATATTCACATTCAGAAATCCAGAAATCACATTCATGCGATATTTATCTTCATCTTCATCTTCATCTTCATATTCATCATCTTCATCTTGATATTCATATTCATATTCATATTCATGGAAATCCAGAAATCACATTCATGCGATATTCATCTTCATATTCATCATCTTCATATTCGTCTTGATATTCATATTCACATTCAGAAATCCAGAAATCACATTCATGCGATATTTATCTTCATCTTCATCTTCATCTTCATCTTCATCTTCATCTTCATAGTCATCATCTTCATCTTGATATTCATATTCATATTCATGGAAATCCAGAAATCACATTCATGCGATATTCATCTTCATCTTCATCTTCATCTTCATCTTCATCATCTTTATCTTGATATTCATATTCATATTCGTGGAAATTCAGAAATCCAACAATCTTTATCTTCATGGAAATTCAGAAATTCAGAAATCCAACAATCTTTATCATCATGGAAATTCAGAAATCCAGCAATCTTCATCTTCATATTCATCATCTTCATCTTCATCTTGATATTCATATTGATCTATGATGTTATACATACTGGTATAGACCCTAATTTGGTTTGATTTCTTCAATGGTTTGCAATATCTATATTCATGGATAATATCAAATGCAATCCTGTGTATTCCGTCTATACCAAATGAATATATTTGTTTTTAAAAAAATTAATAATATAAAAAATACACAATGACTGTTTTAACCTCACTAATTAATTACTAAATTAAATTAATTTATTTTAATCAACAAATAATGGATGGTTTAGATGATGGTTGTATAGTTTATAAAGATTAATGGGTTGCAATTGATACCCTATATATATATATTGGGCGGGTTCAAATGAGAACTCGAATTTGGTTGTGAACGTGAGAACAAATGAGAGCACGACACGTGTCATATTCAAACCGAATAATAAAGGAAAATATTCAGACTGAATGTAGTGTTATTTAGTACATTCAGTCTGAATATGACATGTGTTGCGCTCTCATTTATCCCCACGTTTACATCCAAATTAGAGTTCTAATTTGAACTTTTTTCTCTCTCTATATATATGTATATATAGAGAGAGAGATTGGTCAATTTTTGAGAGGTAAAGAAGTGATCAACTTCATACAGTTAAAATCGGATTTGACTAGTCAAAATTTGTGATTTTGACTGTTCTAAATATGTGGTTATGCAAAAAATAGAGGGAAAGTTTCGTAACTTTTATAAATAGGCGGCAAACGGGTCCATATATGAACTTGTGTGATTTACATATCAACTAGTTCATACGTGAACCCGTGTAATTCCACATATGAACTAATTAATGGGTTCACATATGAGCATATAGTTTATATGTGAATCACATTGGTTCACATATTAACTTGTTTTACGTCTATTTGTAAAAGTTACGAAACTACTCATCTATCTTTTACATATTATACGATTAATTATCCGTGCTTTACAGTTAAAGTCGTAAATATTGATCAGAAAAAGTTTAGGATCAAATTTTCATTTCTAAAAACAAACGTCTCTTTACGAGAATAAATGTGCATAAGAAACACTCATAATTCCTTAGAGAAGACACAAATCATAATTGATCTTGCAGCCTTTATTTATAGCAAGTGTTTGTCTTTCATTTCTCTAAATGCACAATCACCAATTAAAAGTATCTTCAAAAGCTTCTCTAAAATGGAGAAAAAGGAGAATATGGGGATTTTGCACAAAATTTTTGCTCCAATAGCTTCTCCAAAATTTTCTCCAAAATGAAGAAAGTAGGAGAGAGAGAGAGTGAGTTTTCTCCAAATATGTAGTTCACTCCAAAAATGATTACCAAATGAATTGACCAATAGAAAATTTTAAAAAATAAATATTTAATGAGAAATTATAGGGAGTTTGTTGGAGATGAATGCAATTTGTTTTGGAAATTTGTCATTTGGTTTTCTATTTTGAAAAAATTACAGAAAAATTGTTGGAGATGCACTAAATCAATAATTGTGACTCTTTTATCATAATTTATTTTAAATAAATAAATTGTGCAAATTTATGTGGTTTTAAAATTGATTCATGACATTTTGTGTTTACTAACTTAAACTATAGTCCAAGAATCTTATTATACTCAAAAATAAAATGCAGAAGATAAAAATGCTCAAGACACAAATAGGTAATTAACAAAGCAAAGAAAAATGAACTCCACTGTTTGATGTTTTCAAAAATTACAACAATTATTATATTATTATTATTTTAAACAATTTAAATCAAATTAAAAATTAAGCAATTCAATAATCTTTAACAAATGTTGACCTTTTTTTTCTTTTGACCCTAGTGTCGACATATTACTCGTGTGTACCTTTGTGATGTAGTAGATGTAAATTTTTATCGTAAACAAAAATTGAAAGTTTCACATTTATGTTTTAATTAAATGTGTTTATTAGTTATCTTATGAAATTTAAAGCTAAAGTTTTAATAAATTGTGCGTTAATAAGATAGAGGAAAGTTCAAATACGGACTCAAATTTGGTTGTGAATGTGAGGACAAATGAGAGCGCGACACGTCGATTATTCAGACTGAATAATCAAAGAAATATTTAGACCGAATAAAACTGAATATATTATTTATTCAGACTGAATAAATATTATATTCAGTTTTATTCGGTCTGAATATTTATTTGGTTATTCACTCTGAATAAGATACGTGTCGCGTTGTCATTTGTACTCACGTTCACAACCAAATTTGAGTTCTAATTTGAACCCGCCTCTAATAAGATATATATATATATATATATGTATATACTTGAATTTTAAAATATTTAAAAAATATATTCAAAATACTTTATAATATAACAATACAAATAAAAACTACAAAAATGTTACAAAACTCATGAAACCCGATATAAAAATAAATTTTTTTTATGATTTGCTTTTATCATATGCTAGGATTTAAGATATTATTTCACATATATTTGTTTCATAACATGAAACCATCACATGTATTTGTTTCACCATATAGATATGTTTTACGCATATTTTTTGTTTCGCTAGATAAATCCGGGAAAAAAAATCACACGTAATTATTTCATAAGGTGAAGTGAAACACTATCTTAAATTATAAATTTTGATGAAAAAAATAATGTAAAAAATTATTTTGATATCGATTTTCACGAGTTTGTAACATTTTTATAGTTTTTATTTGATTATTGTCTTAAGAATATAATATACATTATTTTAATTTTATTTTATTTTAATTTAATTTAAATTAACTACCAGATATAGTTGTTTTAAAATAAAACAATATATTAGTAAAATTAATTCAACACTGTTATTAATCATGTATTGTATTGTAATTTGATTAAAACCAAAAGAAAATAATAAAATTGATACGAAAATATCAACCTACTTTTCATAACAAAAACTTGATTTAAATATAATATATATATTAAAATATTTTTATAATTAAAAGTGTATCTTTTCACCAAAAAAAGTAACAAAAAGTAATAAAAGAAAAAATAATTAAAAAGTGAGTTTTAAATGTGCACTTCTATGCATAAAATTTAACATTTTTTTTATAAATAAACAAATTTATATATATATAAATATACCAATCTCTCTCTCTGTTTTTCCGCCGTCCGTCCCGAGACGGAATCTCTAAAGAAATCGGAGAACCCTATTCTGGGGCAAAGACTCGCGCAATTACCATTCTACCCCTCCCCATTTCTCTCTCACGTTAGGTAGTAAAGTATTTCCTTCTTTTTCTAATATACAAAAAGGATCCCCCCCTCATTTGGAGGAAAGTTACATTAACCCCCCTCATTTGGAGGAAAGTTACATTAACCCCCCTCTAACATGCAATATAACACCATTTCCCATTTACTTTTCAAAATTTACTAAAAGTACACGATACAAGTACCCGTTGTATACATTATACATAAATATTTTTTTTAAATGATAATGTTTAATGAGTAATGCGATATTTTTTGTGGATGAAAAGTCTAATTATTAGTGATACGAAATTCCAGAAAATATTTATACAAACATTTAGACCAATACTAGTAAGGGGTTGTAGGTGAAATTGACTTAATATAAGGGTTTATTTGTATTTTGGTTTATAATTAAGGGACCTAAATGAAATTTGTACTTTGACTCCTTATTCGTTGGTTATAACTTATAACTAAAAAAACAAATGCAAGTAGACATCTAATGTTATAACACATGAGAGTTGCCTACACACACACTATGTGTACATGTGTATTTTTCATTGTGCCAAACCCTTTAGGGCACTATAAGGACCAATCCATGACCTAAATGACCAAACTACCCTTTTTGCAACACCTACCCCACCCCCCACCCCCCCACTTTGTCTTGTATAAAACTAGAAGTCAACATACAAGTTTTTATGTAAATTTGTTTCATACATATTTTATTTTAAGTTTATATGTATTTTCTTTCATGGTATTTAGTTGTAAGCATCAAGGGTAAAAAGGTAAATTTCTTTGTGTGGCACTTGAATGTTGATTCATTTATCCAAGTATTGTATAGATAGTATAATCAATCATTGTTTTTTTGTTATTATAATTTCTGTCTTTATGTATTATTGTTAACAAATAACAATAAAATGATCAACAATATATGTTTGTTTCATTATTCGTAAAACGACCACATAAATACGAATTATTCGTAAATGACATTTATTTACGATATAAAATATATTTTTATTTTTTGTTTGATGCTAATATTTCATAAAGATTTGTCCTTTTTCTATGCATGTATGCAAGATCATATATATATATATATATATATGTGTGTGTGTGTGTGAGGGGGGTATGGAATTTTATATAATTTTATCAACTCTTAAAACTTTGAAACATATTATTTTTGTCTTATAATACACACATTTAAATATATTTAACTCAGAGACTTATAGTTTTTACATGTATATGTTAGATTTGTGTGAAATTAACTGTATACGAAGTAAAAGCAGATCTTTAAAAGATCAATTTCGAAAAAAGTAATTAGAAATACAAAGATCGATCAATATTGACATTGAAGAAGTATCGAAGAGAAATAGTGTTAGATAGAAATATGGTGAAAGATGTTATTAATATCCTAAAGTCTAATTGAAGCTTGTCTCTTTATAAATTTAGAAACTCAATTTTTAGCATATACCAGCTAGTTTTAAGATAAATGATCTGTAGATACAAATATACTTCCATGTGTAGTATAATATCAGGTTTTATGTATTTGCCAACTGGTTTGGGATACATAAAATTTACATGCCTAATATCAACAAATAAACATTTGTATCATATTTCACTGTTATGTGTGTATGTCAATTAATTTGAGATAAAAGATTTATATATACTAATGCAATATTGTGTATGCCGTAATATACGGCTTTTTATGCTAATTAAGTTTGAGATAAAAAAAAGATTCTCAGATACCGATACAACACCAAGTATACTGCAACTTACCGTTATGTTTACACGCGAATTTTGCATTATAAAAAAGATTCGAGTTACCCTCGTTTTTTATGCTGCCTTAATGCAAATTTCATTAACTTTATCTCTGGCATCTGCAATTTTCGGTCCACAGTTTTCAGCCTACGGTTTTCAGTCCACAATAATCTATGATGTAAATACGGAAACTCCAACAACTTCTATTTATTTTCACCAGTTTTACTGCATATATAGATTGAAAATAGCGGCCGCACTTTCACATCAAATTTCGTTTATTTTCACATTCATCAAAAAATACAATTTTATTTAATCAATTAAACTCAATTTGAAACAAAAGGAGGAGAAAAAACATTTTAATAGCAAAAATATTAACATCTAATAAACCAAAACTAATGATTTGTATTAAACAATTTATATTAAAAATGGCTTTCAAAAAAAATATATTAAAAATGAAACTAAAAAATTGTATTATATTTTGTACAAAGAATAAACCAAAAAAGTTATAAATATTTAATTCAATAAAAAAAGTAACGTTTTTTCATCTAATTGAAGAAAAATATATAAATGGTACAAATGGTTAAGGGCAGAGGGGTAAACTTTTGACATTTAAAGTAAAATACAAGTTAAATATGGTAAAGGGTAAAAAAGTAATTTCCAAACAATTTATAGAATAAATACATTGGATGGGAGTTAACTAATGAGGTTTGAAAAATATTTGACCATGGAGGTTGTGCCCCTATTATGAAAAGCAAGACTTGCCTACCCATGTGTATTACATTTATCGGAATAATCATACGAAGATGATACATATTTAAGTAAATAATAGAACAGTATATAATTATATATAATTTTACACTAACTGAAGCGGACAACTTTTCAAACCACTTAAGTGGCATGAAAAGAGTCGTCCAAAATCATGGGTGATTTAGTACAAAATCATATATGATTTCTTATATAAAGACAATTCTCGTATTCTCATGAATATGTGTCATTCTCATTTGAACTTGTCTCTTTCTCTTTTTCTCTCTCTCTCTACATATATATATATACACACACATTTAGGATCATGTGATACCAGCTTGTTTTCATTAGACCATATTTTTACACTTGAAACTTCACATCAAACCCTGTAAATGTAATCTTTACAGTGTTTGTTGTAAAGGTTGGAATATTTTTACCTTCACAGTACTTTGCTATAAAGTTTCAAATGTAAAAATGTGTTCTTACAAAAACAGATTGGTCTTACATGAACCAACTCTACGTATATAATATATATATATATATATATAATAAATAAAAAACTAAACTTAATTATTTTATTTCTACAGATAAAATATGTATATATATATATAAAATAAATAAATAAAAAGCTAAACGTAATTATTTTATTTCTATATATGAAATATATAATATTCTATAATATATATATATACAATATATATATATATAAATGTACTGTTTATCTTGTGATATCTTTCTCTCTCTCTCTCTTGTTTGGTTTAACAAAAAGAAAGAAAGAAAGAAAGAGAAAGAGAAAGGTGGCGTTTGATACCGAATTAATCACCAATCTACCACTTACCCAGTTAAGCCATGGAAATGTTTTCAGATTACCCTCTTCATCGTCGTAACCTCTGACCCACCTGCTTTCTTTCTTCTTCTTCTTCTTCCTTCTTCTTCATCTCGATCTCGATCCTTCTCTCTTTACTATCGATCTCTCACCTCTGTTCATCATCACCATCACTGAATCCGCCGTCTTTGTCTCTCTTCTCGATCTGCATCAGGTAGGTGAAAACCTCCATTGATTTTTTAGGGTTTTTGGAAAATTTGATTTCTCTCTTGTGTTTTTTGGTAGTTGAGACTATTGAGTTTTTTCTTCTTCTTCTTCTTCTTCTTCTTTTTTTTCCTGATTTGGATGGTCTCAATTAATCAATCAATTATCAAACCACACATTCATATGTGTTAATTTGGTTGTACTCTATCTATCTGTTCGATCAAATTCGCTTCCAGATAATAGAAATCTACAAAGTAACAATTTTTTTATTTTTTTATATCTTGGGGTTTTTACTATTGTAGGATCTGCATTGGGTTTATACAGTGTTTTTTAGTCACGATTCATTACAGATTATATCATTAATTGTATAAATTATGTTGGTTTAACAAGTTATATAAATTATCTGATTCATTTCCTTGCTTAAAAAACTGAAGCGATTGTTTGTGTTTATGACAGTCTAATTTCTGGTGTCGTTGCCTTCAATTGATTGTTGCTATTATACATACAAACATATATATATATATATGTGTGTGTGTGTGTGTGTGTGAGTGAGGTGAAGATTAGAAATGGATGCAAACCAAGTAATGGTTTTTTTTGCCATGGAATTTCATTGCAAAACCTGCAGTTTTGATTTTTATTTATTCAGTTTCATTTCATATTTTTTTTATTGATATTTGTAAATCATGCATTTAAAACCCTTATCAAACA
The DNA here is from genome assembly GCA_036898165.1 of Silybum marianum. Lineage (NCBI taxonomy): Eukaryota > Viridiplantae > Streptophyta > Magnoliopsida > Asterales > Asteraceae > Silybum > Silybum marianum. Next base: position 43,035,344 of record CM072529.1, on the reverse strand, counting down.
ATCATATTTTATTATGCACTAAATCAAAAAAAGTAATTTTAAATCAAACAGTTATTTTACATTTTGCAGGTGGCTTGCTAATTAATCACAAGTTTTATCAAACAAGCCCAAAGTTGCAGCAAAAGGGAGAGATGACAGAGCCAGAGTTCGGTGAGCTCAGATGCACCTGAGATATATATATCTCTATATATATATATAATTCATAGCTGCATTTTTTTTTATTTAAGTTTTTACAACAAAAAACCGCATGAGATTTTATTCGGATTTTGTGGGGTTTATATCTGATTTCTCTAATTAAAATTAAAACCCCCTTTTTTAACAATAATTGGAATTAAATCCTCTATATTTACTCAAATTTACCAATTCTGTTTGCTTTTGATTCGGTTGTTTCGATTTGACTTCATTTGTGTTATCTTTCCTAATGAGTATTTTTCATCAATTTCTTTTTTATTTTTATGGCAAATTGTTTGCTGATTGAATCATTTGTGGTAAGGAATCAGGATCGTGGAGGATGACTCCGGTGAGGTCAAGTCTGATCGGAAACGGAATCGTGGGTCAAAGGGATTCATGTACGACAACCCATCACGAGAATGGCATTGTGCTGAATGGTGAGAATTGGAATTCAGCAATGCCCAAAAAGCCATTTCCTCAAGGGAATGGAAATGGAAATGAAAATGGAAATGGTACTACTTCTTGGACTCCTTTAACTCCAGGAAAACCAGTTTCTCAAAGATCAAATCCTCAAAATCAAGTGGAAACTGAGAATTGGGAGGATTTGGTTGAAATATATCAAGATTTATTGAAAGAGGAACCACTGAATCTGAATAAAGTAGCTCAAAACCTCTATCCCATTCAGCAGCCACCATCAACAACTGTTCAGAATGTTGGAAATCAAAATCAGGTTTTAACTACACCAAATAGAACTCCCATTCCGAACCTGAATCATGGTTCGTATCAACCTTCAACGCCATTTACATACTTTCCTTCGGAAGATCCTGCTAATTGGGACAGTAGTAGTCTTTTGGCGGCTATTGTACGCCCAAAGAAGACATCGGCATCCTTAAATATTGCACAAAATACTAGTCTTGTTGCTTTGAATCGAACACCAGTTTCAAATCCGTCTACTCAAGTTGGAAGCAACTCGATCGGTGTTGGAATCGGAAATCAACAATCTCACACATTTACTCCTAACAAGGTGGTCTCTGGTTACACCCCAAAGCAATTGCCTACAGGTGACCAATCTCTTTATTTAGTTACACCATTATGCATACATTCATTAAGGATATATATACATAGGGTCGGGTTCAGGGGAAAAAGGCAAAAAATCTGATGAAGAACACCCTGATAGTCCTCCATCCGGACGGTACGCACAAATGCATATTGGTAATTTTGTACTGGTGCATAAAAAAGAAACAACTTTAATCGCTTGTATGCATTTGTGCATACCGTCCAGATGGAGAACTCCCAAGATGTTCTTAAGTTTTCTCTTTTTTTAGCGTTTTCCCCTGAACCTCCCTCTCTCTCTATACACATATATATATACATATATATGTATAGAGAGAGAGAGAGAGAGAGAAAGAGAGGGAGGTTCATGGGAAAACCTCAAGAAAGAGAACTGAAAAAACGCCCTGGGAGCCTTCCATCTTGACGGTATGCACAACTGCATACAAGCGATTGAAGCTGTTTTTTTGTATGCATGAGTGCATATGCACAGATGCACGTTACAAATTACCGGTATGCATTTGTGCATACCATCTAGATGGAGGGCTCTCAGGGTGTCCTTCAGTTTTTTTTTTACGATTTCCCCTAAACCTAAACATGAACCTATATATATATATATATAGAGGAAAGTTCAAATGTGAACTCATTTTTGGTTGTGAACGTGAGGACAAATCTCAGCCACTTATCCGGTCAATAAAGGCGGCTTTGACCTGGTTCCCCTCCTTTAATAATCTCTACGCTCCCATGAATCGCGTCAATCCTCCGTGATCGCGTCCACCATAACCGAAGATGTGTGGCTGAGATTCGTCCTCTCGTTCACAGCCAAAATTGAGTTCACATTTGAAACTAACCCCATATATATATATATATATATATAGAGAGAGAGAGAGAGGGGAAAGTTCAAATGTGAACTCAAATTTGGTTGTGAACGTGTAAACAAATGAGCGCGCGACATGTGTCTGAATTTGTATTATTCAGACTGAATAATAAAGAAAATATTCAGACTGAATGTAGTATTATTCAATCTGAATATGACAAGTATCGCAATTTCATTTGTCCTCACGTTCACAATCAAATTTGAGTTCTCATTTTAACCGGCCCCTCTATATATATATATATGTGTGTGTGTGTGTGTTGTAACTGTTTTGAAAGTAAAAATGGACAAAAGTTGGTTTTTAAGTTGTGAATTCAAATGTGGCAAGATAAATATAGGCACACATCTACACAGACCAATAAATAGTTCATTTTACAGAACTAAAATCAATTTTAAGGCAAATAATGAGGAGCATTGTCTTCTTTTTAACACAGATGGATTTCCGGTCCCTTATCGGCCCTGCTATAACCTCAACTCACCACCAAGATCAGAACCAGATGCAGCCTCCTCCGGAATCACAGGTCCATTGCCATTTGCTCCAATTACTCCAGATACTCGCCAAAAGCATACAGACACCCAATGGGTATCCACAAAAGAGAATCAAACAACTGAAGATGGAGACAACCATTATAACGAACAGTTACAAACCATCCCAGGAGACTCCACATCTTCAGCAGTTTCAACAACACAAAAAGAACATCATGTTTCCGAGGAAGGAGACGAATTAGGCATCGATTTAAATAAAACACCCCACCAGAAAACACCCGCAAGAAGAAAAAAACACCGCCCGAAGGTAATTAGAGAAGGGAAGCCTAAAAAGACTCCAACACCTAAAGATCCCAAAAACACGCCTTCTAATGAAACCCCGGTTAAAAGGAAGTATGTGAGGAAAAAAGACGTAAATGTTTCCGAAACTCCACAGGGGAACGGTGCTGAAATAAGCCAAAATGGGGTCCCACGAAGCTCCGGTAAAAGGAAGTATGTGCGGAAAAAGGATGTTGGAAACTCGGAAGTTCAACAGAAAACGAGCGTGGAAGAAGAAGCTACAGCACCGGTAACGGAGACTCCTGCCAAATCAGCTAAGAAACAATTGAATTTTGATTTGGAGATTGTGGCAACAGATGGGACCCAGATGAGTGACGGCCAATGGGATATCAATTTGAATGCTAGTCCTCGAGATATAGAACAAGAAAGAAGAATTAACGGAATACTTGAAAGATCAGCTATAAATGTTGCACAAAATAATAAGTATTCGGGTGTAAATACCCACCAAGAAAACTCCACAAATTGTCTGCAAGCCGGAACTCAGAACACACCCATGGCTAAAGCAAGAGACCATGCTTTGAATGTGCTTGCAAGACAAGATTTATTGAGAAATGGATATAATAATCAAGTGGGTCAACAACAAGTGTCTCCAAATGTTGACCAAAGTGGACGGATGGTCAACTTTGATGAAAGAAGAGGGATCAAAAGACAGTCTTTTGATCAGATGAATCCACGTAATCTCAATGCTATGGATTCTCTCATAATGTATCAGAAATTGTTATTAGATCGTTCTGATGCTAGTAACGATTTATCCAGCATCCTCTTGGAAAGTCAGAAGAAAACGAAAACCCAAAGTGACCACCATCTTCAAGCTTTCATTTCCAACACCCCAACTCTTGAAGACAACTTGAGAGCAAGGAGAACCAATGGCGTATATGGAAATGTTTCTTCTTTGCAATTGCTAAATTCTAGCAATGGAAGGGTAGATCCGTCTTTTCAAGTGATGAATGGTGTTGGTGTTGGTGGTGGTAATATTAATGGACGCCAATTCCAACCACCAATGGCTGCTATACAGAATTTACAGAGGCATCCGGTGGCATCTGGAATGCAACCAATTGCAGAAAGATTGCAAAGGTTCACTCCAAGCCATGGAGTTAACCCTGTGACTACAATGATTAGCTGGAACCGACCACCTGCTACTCCACCGAAAGATTACTCCAGATCTGCATTGGTGACTTATCCTACTCCTTTGGTAGATAAGAAGAGAAGTGCAACACCAAATTCATCTAATCGAAGGTCAAATGAGGCTGATAACGTGTTTCTGCAACTACGTAAAGATGACTTGGAATTTCAACAGCAATCCGTTAGAAAACCAAATGGTACTTGCTTCAAAACAGATTAGTGGCAATTTTCAGCAAATAAAGTTGCTAATTTTCAAATATATATATATATATATATATAGAGAGAGAGAGAGAGAGAGAAATAGAGGAAAGTTCAAATGCCGAACTCAAATTTGGTTGTGAACGTATGGACAAATGAGAGCGCGACACGTCTCGTATTCAGAATGATTAATGAAGGAAAATATTCAGTCTGAATGTAGTATTATTAAGTCGAGTAACACTACATTCAGTCTGAATATTTTCCTTCATTATTCAGTCTGAACATGACATGTGTTGCACTATCATTTGTCCTCACGTTCACAACCAATTTTGAGTTCTCATTTGAACCCGCCCCTATTTATATATGGTCATGTTCAAGGAAAACACCAAAAAAATAGAAAACTGAAGAACACCTTGGGAGCCCTCCATCTGGACGGTATGCACATATACATAATAGTAATTTGTAACATGCATTTGTGCATATGCACTAATGCATATGTAATTATAGAAGCATTGGTTCATGGAAAAAAACAGCTTCAATTGCTTGTATGCATTTGTGCATGCCATCCGTGATGGAGGCTCCCAGGGTGTTCTTCAGTTTCCTCTTTTTTTAGTGCTTTCCCTTGAACCTCCCTCTCTCTCTCTATATATATATATATATATAAGCAAATGTTTGATAATTAAAGTTTCTGAAACTGGTTATTTGTGCAGGTGGTCCAAGAAAACAGAAAGTTGAAGTTATGGTTGAGAATATTACATTTAAGTTAGAAGGGCTGAGCATCTATGATGGAAATGAGAGAAAGCAAAATGCACTTGTACCATACAGAGGTAGTAATAATGCCATCATTCCATTTGAGCCAATCAAGAAACGGAAGCCACGTCCAAAGGTAGACCTTGATCCAGAAACCGATAGACTTTGGCGACTCTTGATGGGTAAGGAAGGGAGCGAAACCACAGAGACAATGGATAAAGATAAAGAAAAATGGTGGGAAGATGAAAGGCGAGTGTTCCGTGGCCGAGCAGATTCCTTCATTGCCCGTATGCATCTTGTTCAAGGTAAATAAAATCATCTCAAATTATCAGTACAATATAAGATGGGAATAAACTAGTTAATTAATGCTATAATACACTTGAATAATGTGCAAATACGCAAGATTAGAGGGTAAATCATAATAAATAAACACATATAAACAATTATATACCAACATAAATTGTTAGTTAAGTTTTGTAAATCCCAGATTGATGGTCGTATTGGAAACAGTTGAAGTTTAGTTATTTGATTCATTATTTCATCAAACTCTTCCTCCAACCAAATGCATTTGCTGGTCAGAAGCTTTTTGTCTTTCTATCAAGATTGTTAGTGGCTAAAGTACATGTAAGGTGGATAGGAAATATAAAAGGAAATCATCGGCAAAATCTACTTTAATGGCAACTAAGTAACATGTTAAAAGAATATGACCCAGATGGGAATACTAAAAACTGATCACTGAAAAGCTACAACCATAAAATCAAAACATATATATATATATATATCAGGAAACCTAGGATAACTACATAAGGTTTCAGAGTATATGAAGTAGAGCAACCTGATATTTATGCTTAAAATAAAAGGGAAATAGATATATGAAGAATATGGAAAGTTGTTTGTTGAAAAATATCCTCAAATATGAATAAAAAAACCAAATATCTGTAAAAAATTTGTTCATGCTACTCAACAGTACTTAAATGGTAACCTGTTTTTTCAGGAGATAGACGATTCTCACGATGGAAAGGATCCGTAGTTGATTCAGTGATTGGCGTGTTCCTCACACAGAACGTTTCAGATCATCTTTCAAGGTAAACTTGTGGTGCTGAATTGTCTAATTCCATTTATAATAATAATAAAAAAAAACGATATCTTATTCATAACCCACTTTCTGCAGTTCTGCCTTCATGTCGCTAGCAGCAAAATTTTCCCCTAAGTCCACAAAAAGCACCAATGAAACATGCTGCCAAGATGGGGCATGCATAGTGGTTGAAGAGCCAATCGAAACAGTATTACCAAATAACAGCATGAAAAGACAGCCTGTTTTCAACCAAACCTCCTTTGTATCCTGTGAATCATCTGAGCCCAACAGACATCATCACATTTCATCAACAAAAGCTGCAGCAAATAAAGACAACATAGCATCAGAAGAAGTGATTCTCTCACAAGATTCCCTTGATTCTTCTACAATTCAGACCGTTGATGAAATCAGATCGAGCTCAGGATCAAATTCAGAAGCAGAAGATCAAACAACAGCATTCGAAACTAGCAAAGAGCCCAGTCCAGCAAATCCCATGCAACCAGAGAAAGTTAGCATGTTCACAGATCTTTTCAGTCACGATAACCGGACCCCACCACCACTAAACGATAGGTCACAATACATGCATAATTTATCAAAAACACCTGCGTATGACATGCAAATTCCAATAATTGGTGGAGTCAATAACCTTGCTTCATCTAGTCGGTTTCAAATGAATATGGCAAGGGGCCCGCAAAATGTAGGCTCCACTGGTTTTGGGTTGTTAAGAGGAGAAAGCATATCTTCTTTGCCTTCTTCAAAATCTGGAATAACAGAGGCATATCATACAAATAACATAACTTATCAAGAAAACGAAATGCCAAGATTCCAACCAACATCACTAGGCCAATTCGACTTTCTTAGCAATCATCCAACTCATCAAAAAAACTTCCAGCCAAGATCTCATATTGGCAATGTTTTAAACGGAAATCATCAAAATGGTGGCCCGAAACAGGACTCATGTAGTGAGGACAGAGTTTCTGCAGTAGATAAGCAGAATTACGTTGATAATACAGCCGTTGAAGCCAACTCAAAAGAGCAGAATTATGCTTCTCATGAACCATTAAGTGGGGCAGGCACGAATATCCCAAAAGCAAGAAAGGGAACAGTTGAGGATGAAAAGAAGAAAGCTTTTGATTGGGATAGCTTAAGAAAGAAAGTGTTAGCAGATGGTAAAATAAGAGAAAGAAGTAAAGATGCAAAAGACTCACTTGACTATGAAGCGTTGAGAAGAGCGCATGTCAATGAGCTTTCAGATGCTATCAGGGAACGTGGAATGAACAATTTGCTGGCTGATAGAATAAAGGTACTAAAAACTTATTATCTATGAGCATTATAACAATAACAATCACAATGATTATTAACTTATTATTTATATGCAGGATTTTCTTGACCGATTGGTTAGAGACCATGAAAGCATTGACTTGGAATGGTTGCGGGATGTACCCCCAGACCAAGCAAAGTAAGCACTCGAGCAAAAGTTGGTTAATTTACAGCAATCATATAAGATGACATTTCATAAATTTAATATAATCTGAATTCTATATAATTTAATTATACTTCAGGGATTATTTGCTAAGTATTCGAGGATTGGGGCTGAAAAGTGTGGAGTGTGTGCGCCTTTTAACACTTCATCATCTTGCTTTTCCGGTATGTTGATGGTAAAGCAACAAATATATATATATATATAGAAACTTGATATATTGGAGGAGAATTTACCCAAAAAAACAACTTTTCAGGTCGACACAAATGTTGGGAGGATAGCAGTGAGACTGGGCTGGGTCCCGCTCCAACCACTACCTGAATCACTCCAACTGCATCTCTTGGAGATGTAAGTAATATACAAATATTAAACATATATTGCTTTTGTTACAAATAGTTACTGATTTCCATTTCATACAGGTACCCTGTGTTGGAGTCGATTCAGAAGTATCTCTGGCCTAGATTATGCAAGCTGGATCAGTTGACACTGTAACCAACACTTACCCTAAAATCCTTTATTTGGGAAAATGAATCAATAATAATTTATCTTATGTATAATGTTTTATGAAAATTTAAAAGATGCTAGCTTTACTAATTAGTATGTGGTTAAATGGCAGATATGAGCTACACTACCAAATGATCACATTCGGAAAGGTATATGACTGTTCATACTTCAAGAAAGAAAATAGGAAGTTTTCAATATCCTAATTACTTAACATTGATGCAGGTTTTTTGCACAAAGAGTAAACCAAACTGTAATGCATGCCCTATGAGAGCAGAGTGCCGACACTTTGCAAGTGCTTTCGCAAGGTATGCTAAATAATCCCTTTTTAAGGTTTACATGAGGAGGTCATGAGCATGTAAAAGAATTTAGAACCAATAGTCTATTTATGTAGCCACAATGAATTAGACACTATAAAAACCCTTGGTTTGTATGTTCTTGGACCAATGGGAATGGTATGAACCCAATTATAGATTATTTTTATTTTTGATGTAATCATTCTTCTTTATAAAATGTTTGCAAAATGAGAATACTATTGAGTATTGACAATATGGAATTTCAAAAATTAAAAACAAATCTACTCGTAAATTTTCTGAAAAAAGAAAAGAAAAAAAGGACTTGACCCATGAAAGTCCTGAACCCAAACCCTTTTGTTATTAGCATGACACTTTATCCAACTAAGTTAATAGCTATAATGATAATACTTTTTCTTTCTGCACTCTAAAACATATATGTTCTTAAAAAAATAGATGACACTTTATCCAACTAAGAAAATAGACCATAATGATAATATTTTTTCTTCCTGCACTTTAAAAAATAAATGTTTGTTAGAAAATAAGAAAAACATATGCCCTAGGTCTTGAACCTGGGCTCTTAAATATTAACACAAGAATTTAATCCAGCTGAGCTAGGGGGCCAGCATGATCAGCTTTTGCCTTATCAAACATAAATCTAAAAACAAGATGTACTGTGAATTGAATTTTTTTTACACTAAACATGTAAAACCATTGATGCAGTGTTTTTAAGTTAAAAAGAAAACTCTCTTTATTTATCATTGTTGGATGGTATTTAAAACATAATAAGTCTCCCACTTTTATTAAGCCATGACTCATGAATACAGTCAGTTGCTGCATATAGTTTAAAATGGAGAGAATAACCAAAAAATAATGCATCTGATATGTAAAAACATGACGAATAATCATTAAAATAGCTGAAAACCCAATGATGGCACAGCTTTTTTAAGATTATCCTTTCACTTTGTCTCCACACATAATTTCAAATGCAAAAAATTTAATATAACTCATTTATATGCTACAGTGCAAGGCTTGCCCTCCCAGGGCCTGAAGAGAAGAGAATAGTGACTTCAGATGCTGCACCAAATGCAACACATACAACCCCCCCTGTGTTCAGCAGGCCTATGTCATTACCTCCAGCTGAGAACAACTACAGTAAAGATGCAGATTTTTCGGGAAGAGGGTGTGAACCAATCATTGAAGAACCATCAACTCCAGAGCCAGAAATTACGGAATTAACATTAAGTGATATTGAGGATCAATACTATGAGGATGACGATGAAATACCAACTATCAAACTTGATATGAATGAATTCACGATGAACTTACAGAAAATGCAAGATAGCATGGAAGGGGATATGTCCAAAGCTTTAGTTGCACTGAATCCACAAGCTGCTTCCATACCTACACCAAAACTGAAGAATGTTAGTCGGCTGCGGACTGAGCATCAAGTGTAAGTCTCTAGGATATTAAAAAAAACGGTGTAATACTACCAAAAAAAAAGTAATTGGGATCGAAATTGCATATCCATAAGAAACACCAAAATGAAAAAAAAAAGAAAAAAAGAAAAATGAGAAGTGGGAATTAAAATAAAGTAGTAATAAGTTAGTCATATAGAAATTAAAATGAATGATGAGGTCGTTTCTCTCAAGCAAGCATAGAAATAAAGGCTTCAACATGGTTCAGGACTTCAGGTTGAGCCTGATATACAAAAAGTGAAGCAGATACTTCATACTTATCGAATTTAAGTTAGAATTCACATGGGGGCATTACTACAGAATGCAATATCATACATTATTCACTTTTAACTTACTCTGGCTCTGCTGCAGGTATGAGCTTCCAGATTCTCATCCAATTTTAAAAGGGGTTAGTAATTCTGCTGCTAGCTAAACCTTCAACACATACCTAATAATTGAACCAACCAACTAACTTATATTATATTATTTTTTCAGTTGGATAAAAGAGAACCCGATGATCCAAGCCCCTACCTCCTTGCAATATGGACACCAGGTAAGCACATTTTACTACTTATCGTAAACAAAAATTGCTTTACTAGGTTTAATAGCATGAAGTAGATTCAAAATTAAACTAATGTATTTCAAGTAAAATTCCCAAGTCTTGAATTTCCCGTCTGAATGCTCTATTTTAAAAAAAACAACTGCGTTAATTATTTTTTTAAATGGTCAAAATATACACACCTTGATCTCAAACCTCTTTGACATAGATTGAACATCTCCTTCCAGGTGAAACTGCAACTTCAATACAACCTCCTGAAAGAGGATGTCAGTCCCAAGAATCAGGTATGCTGTGTGATCGAACAACATGCTTTTCATGCAACTGCATAAAAGAAGCAAACTCACAAGTGGTCAGAGGAACTATTTTGGTAAGGAGAGTTTACTTTCAAGATACTGTAAACTTTAATCATCAAGTAAGCCATTAAACAGTGGACACTCATCTTTTGTCTATGTGGCCACTTTCATCACAGATGCCATGTCGAACAGCCATGCATGGGAGCTTTCCGCTCAACGGCACATACTTCCAAGTTAATGAGGTACATTAAAACCTAAAATTCAAACACACATCCTTTTTATCGGGTATCCAAAATGCTTCTATCTACCACCTTTATGTAATTGCTCCTTGCTCTATTACAAAATTAACTGGCTTACCAGAAAATTGATCAAACAATTACTGAAGCATCATGTGATCTATTTATGCGTAGATGTTTGCTGATCATGCATCAAGTCTGAATCCAATTGCTGTTCCAAGAGCATGGATTTGGAACCTACCAAGACGAACAGTGTACTTTGGAACTTCCGTATCAACAATCTTTAAAGGTATAAGTAGTCTTGATGCACTTTCTGTTGCTTCTTTATTAGGTTTTCTGTATGTTCTAAAATTTATCAATTAACAATAAAACATTGGTTCTGGTAGGTTTGACGACGCAAGAAATTCAACAATGCTTTTGGAGAGGTATGTAGTTCCTCAATTATTGATGTTTTATAAAGAAACAACATGTGATATGGAGCACATCATTTATTTGCTAATTATATGATATGAAACATTCACAGGCTTCGTTTGTGTGAGAGGGTTTGATCAGAAAACGCGGGCACCTAGACCTCTGATGGCAAGATTGCATTTTCCAGCAAGTAAGTTAGTCAAGACAAAGAATGAAGCCAAATAGGAAAAAGAGGTCAATGACTAACAAACTGTTGTACATTCATCTATCCATCCTTTTAACATGACCCCCATGGCATGCATTTGCATGTAACCTTAGAAGAGAGAAGTTGAGTGATAGTGGTCTCATCCAGAACCACCTGCCATTATTAGTTGATACAAGATTGCTGGTATCATTATTTCGTTTTCTTATGCTCCAAAACGAGCCATTTTTTATCGGTTAGCACATTACAGAAGAAAGAAGAAAGAGGTTAGTTGAGCATTAGTTATTTTTCATTTTCTGATGCTAGTATGTATTTTCGAACAGCCTTGAAATAATATGATCCATCAGAAGCCATTGCTTCAAACATTAGTCAGCGTATACTTGTTTTAGTTCATGGATTTTCTTCAAGAAAATGACTAGAAATCTTTATAAATTATCATAAATGGTTCACATAATTTCTTCTTTCTGCTGGTGTATAATATGTTCATTTTTTGTCCCATTTCTAAATGTGAACAGAACATACAGACCATTCTACTGAGATACACCTTTTTCGGATAAATATAAAGAGATATCACACCTATGTAAGATATGGTGATGGTATTACACGAACAAATTGGGATCCATCACCTTTAAGTGGGTAAATTCTATTCCAGAATAATATTGCTACGTTGATTTGTCAATTCAGTAAGAGCTTTGATTTGCTTTGAACTTGTCAAAATCTAAAAAACATATGAATTGTGATGGTGTCTTGTCTACATTACTATACTGGTTTGTAAAGTGGAGCATATGTTCTATTTTATCCTGCATTTTTCAATCTTCAGCTTTGAAAATGAAAAGAATAACTTAATTTGACATATTGGTGGTTAAATTAGGGAACAACTAGTTTTTCTCCTACCCAAAGTCTTAAAAGAATTTGGTTTAAAAGGTTTTAGTTTCAAAGTCCAAGGTACTATCAATTTCTTGTAGTCATGTTCATAGATCAGAAAGCCTAAAGTCCAAAATAATGTGGACCAGACGTTCTATAGAGACCATATGCATTAGTTGGATAATATTAAAAAACAAAAACAAAAACAAAAAGTTTTCTAAAGCTAGTTTTTCTCCTATTATTCTTGTAACTCATGTGGTCCAAGGATTCTGACCAGTTTGAGTTGAGCCTAGATCTCCTACAAACCCATGCAACATCAGGGACAAAATATTACTTCTTAAGGTACTAAGAAAAACTATACTTCACAAAAAAACAACTCGAACCAAATCATGAAAATTCAAATACTAAAAAATCATCGTATCTAAAATAGTTTACTTTTCATATTGATTGTGTATTTGTACTTTTACAAATTGTTTGTTTGCAACAAACAAAGATGGCTCAAGCTTTGATAATTCATCCGTTTCCTGTAGCAAACATGTGTGTGCAATATGACACCTTCTCACTACGATCCGTGGCAACATAAGATAATATTCATCACCACTTAAGAGACAAATACAAGTGAAAGCTAATTCTTTATTAATCATCCCATACCCTTTTGTCTACCCATCTCCATGCCACCCCCAATTACTTCTAAGTATTAGCCCATACTCGTTTTTATTCAACCGAATGTGCAGGCAATACATATATATACATACATACATATATAACATATAAAAAACCATACATGTATACTTATGTAGGTAGGTATATATAAATAAAACAAATAAAAATCATACATACATAGTGTTATGCATACACAAATACAATCAAATAATGAACAATCAAGCATCCTAAAAACATACATACAATCGTTGTTCGAACTATTAACACGATGAATAACTAACACGATGCATAATAGCGGTTGCAATCGATCAAATGGATTCAAATCTAAAGTAAGTATGAACTGTGTAATGAACTAATCACAAAAATAATACAAATCTTACCTGGATGATGTTAGAAGCACTATAACGAAGATCCAAGTTTCTGCAGAAAGATCCAAATCTGAACTCGAGAGGAAAAGATGGAATTAATTTGCATTTTGGATTTTGGGTTGCCGCCTTTTAGGTTTCCTCCCTGTTTTCGCGCAGGTTTATGTAGTCTTCATATATTTACATCTACATCCCTATACTATGACATAATGACATATTTTCCTCACATTATTTGAAATGTTGCATTTGAGTCTCTAATTTTGGGTGCCCTTGCTTCAAATTGTTCAGCCATAGGTTGATATAATATTATAATTATAAACAACAAATGAATAATTATATCATTTATATATTTCCATACACTTTTAATTATATATTCAAATAAAATGCCTACTCGATACTTGTTTATATTATTATAGCTATGTCTATTACATTTAAATTTAATTTAATTTAATTAACTAACATAAATGATCGTTTCAAAGATAATACAACTTAAAATGTTTATCATCTCAACCATCATTAATGATTAATGTTACACGGTTTAATTGAAATGATGTAATTGATATAGGAGTAAATTACGTTTTTTGTCCTTGTGGTTTGTTTAAAATTACGGATTTGGTCTTTCTGGTTTTGAGATTTCAGTTTTCATTTCTATGGTTTGCAAATCATTTATATTTTCGTCCCTAAGGTCAAAACATTATTTTTAAGTATGAGGAACTAAAATAGAAATGAATTGTAAATCCTAGGGATGAAAAATCAATAACTTTTAAATTATAAGGACAAAAAAAATAAATTATAGACAACTACATGTTCCTCTTCATCGGATGATGAATCAGCCCGATCAGCTCCTTCAACAATAAAGCCTCTAGCTTTCTTGCATTTTGTGACACTAAAAAATAGGGTAGATAAATATTTATGATAAGAAAGAAAAAAAGATATAATAAAATAAAATTGTTGGATTCTTCTTGGACAAAAGTTGAAAAACCAGAAGGTATAAGGAGAATTGTTGCCAAATATTGGAAGGGGCTGTTTTGCCAATTTGGCAAACCTTTTAATTTAAAGAGTTTTAAAAACCCATATGTTAATTGAGGTTATTATCACGGGAAATTAATTATTTTAACCATTTTAGAAATCAAAATTACCAAAATGACCATTTTCTCTACATTTTTACCAAAATATTCAAAATACAATCGAAATATCCTACGAATGTTCAAATCCCTCGCTCAAATCCTCCTCCAAATTTGGGCGCGGAGGTTATAAATTGACAATTTCTTATTTACATTTACATTTTCTACCCTTAAAGTTAGTTAATAAATTACTGTAGGTACTTTACTTTTTAATTTTTCGTTTTACACCCTTATCACATTAACACACATACTCGTATATCAATTAAAATACGTCTAAAAATACGTTTTTATTTTAACAAGTTACACCATTATAATCGTCTCGACAATACTTTCAAAATGAGCCCAATATTGAATATTTTTCGATTTAGTTATTTACTTTTAAAACCAATTATCTCCTTGATCGGTGAATATGAATATTTTTCACAAAATTCTGAATATTAATTAAAATATAATGCTATTATTTTTTGTAAGTTGATCGTCTTTTCCGGCTATTAAAATACTATATTGAGGCTGAAAAATTTACTCATGAAAGGTCTTGGAGAAGGAGAGCATGGAAATATGCTTAAAAGATTTCTGTATTTTATTTCTGTAGTCCATCCGCACTGTGTATATATCATTGATTCAATAATGGGTTAATTATAATATATATTGTAATAACCTTAAGAACCGATGCATTATGTGTTATTTTACATGAATATTAATTTATATGGTTTTTATTATAAAAATGACAAGAACACAAAAGTAGTACAAATTCACTATAATTTATATCTTATTTCTTTATATATCCATAATATTATACTTTGTCGTTAAAAAATAATAGCATTATATTTTAATTAACATTCCGAATTTTGTGAAAAATATTCATATTCACCGATCAAGAGGATAATTGGCTTTAAAAGTATATATAATTAAATCGAAAAATATTCAATATTGGGCTCATTTCGAAGGTATTATCGAGACGATTATAATGGTGTAACTTGTTAAAATAAAAACGTATTTTTTAGACGTATTTTAATTGATATACGAGTATGTGTGTTAATGTGATAAGGGTGTAAAACGAAAAATTAAAAAGTAAAGTATCTAAAGTAATTTATTAACTAACTTTAATAGAAGATGTAAATGTAAATAAGAAATTGTCAATTTATAACCTCCGCCCAAATTTGGCGGAAGATTTGAGCCGTTTGGCGGAGGGATTTAAAATTTGTAGGGTATTTCGATTGTATTTTGGTTATTTTGATAAAAGTGGAGAGAAAATGGCCATTTAAGTAATTTTGATTTCTAAAAGGGTTAGAATAATTAATTTCCCTATTATTAGTGTTATTAAAAGGAAGAAAATAAAAATAAAAAATAATTTTCATGTTCTTGAATGGGATAGAAAAGAAAGGAAAATATCATATTTACTAATATGTCCTCTAAAATAATATTATTTAGAGATGAATGATTGGATAGTTTTGTAATTTTACTAATATTTTAAATGATTTTAATTTTTCTTTCTTCCCCTTTCCTCCCACTCCCAAATGTGGGAGGAAAGTTTTGGAAAATAAATTTTATTTTCCTTCCGTTTCCTTTTCTTTCTTTCCTAAAAAAGTTTCGAGAACACGAGTTTTTTTCATTTTCTTCAGCTTTTCCTCGGTTTCCTTTCCTTTCCTGTCCTTTGTAAAATGAGTTTGGAGAACATAACGTAAAATCATAAGTGAATGATCGTGTGAGAAAAAGAGTTAAGATGAAAAGCGTAAAAAGAGATCTAAACCCCTGCTCACTTTTAATCTTACGTCCATCCATGAATTGCGTTTTAGAAGAGAATTGATCTGGTGCATCTCGGTCCACCTCATTAGTGTTGACGTTCAATTAGGATTGATCCACGGGTGGAGATCTCTTCTTACGTTTCTCACCATAACTTCCCTTCTCACCGAAACCCAACCCTAAAATCATATTGGATTTTTATGAACGGTGAAGAAATGAGGGACCATTGGACGGTCGAACAGGTTTACGGTTCTTCGAATGAAAAACGCGATTGGAAGTACATTTTTTTAACCAAATTTGATGTTCTTTATATGATTGGATTCTTTATTCAATTATCTTTTAGAATGGTATAAGTTTAGAGAGTCAATAATGGGCATGTTGTGTGTTTCGAGTAAAAACGTCGTTGTGGCGACAGTCTCGACGATGAGATTGTGTACAACTCAAACTTCGAGTTGTTTATTAAGTTTTAAGGGTGTAAATCATGATATAAGTTATCGTTAACTGGTCTCATGATAATATGAAAAAGAAACGATGGAAAACGAACCAAAAGAGAGTCGATTTGACTGTAGAAAGTATAACCTCGAGGGAAAACAATTTTTTAAATGTGAAATTTGAACTATAAAGTGCAATGTTTAGGTTGATTCTTAATCCATTGGGTATATATAAAATGTGAGCAAGAGTATATTGTAGAAATAACGGTCAAAAACAATGTATAAATGAACAATTTTGGCCGTATGCCTTTTGGATCTCTTGGTCTTATTGATGGACTACAATTGGTAGATGGGCTTAGCCGATTAGGCATTTTGGTTGTAGCTAACATGGAGGCCCAAATCAATTAAATTTACAAATAATTAATTTAAGTTGTTTCTATGGAAAGTTTGGTTTGGTAAGAGAATGAAAATAAGAATGAATTTTCATTCTCCCCAGTTTAATCAGGAATGAAAATTTGGGCTTTTGAGGGAATGAGTTCATTATATTATATACAACCAAACAGTTTATTTTATTATCATTCCCATTAATTCTTGATTAATACCTCCAACCAAACACAACCCTAATATATTAAGTTGTAATGAATTCAGGGAGCAATATAAATTAATTATTCAATTATTAATGGGTATTTTAGTAAACTGTTTAATTTAGTTTTAATGGGCTAATCATTAGATTAAAGTGTTGCGTTTGGGTTTACGAATAACTCAAGCACTTTGATTCTAAGCGGGAAATTTATATTATTTTAAAGTGATAAATTGAATTTGGGACGTCATAAGATAAATACTTGAAGATTTATTCTGAGGTTGATTAAGAGTTGACTTTTGACATGTTTGACCCATAGGGATTTTAAAAATATGTATAAACAATCTATTTGGGAAAATTAGGAGACTTGGAGTTTGAGTTTAACTCTATGCTAGATCGGGTTTCACCGTAATTTGACTTTTGGGGAGGTTAAACGATTAATTAAATTATTACTGTATGAAATTGTAGGTTATCAGTCGTGTGTTGACTTTAATCAGCTTAGAGAAACAAGTGAATCTTTATGTGACTTTAAAGTGGGATGCAAGCTTATGTATAAAGTTATTTGATCATGATAATTATTTGAGATACATATGTTATGCATAATATTATTTTTACATACGTGTTTATGGATATTTAATGCATGTATGTAATTTTATTATGTGGGATGCACGTTATTTGTTTACTGTTTTTCAAACATTATTTAGCATGCTATAAACGAATTATTGTTTTACAACGGGCTCAATTGGGTATTGGATTTGGGTGGATATGTCAAAGGAAAGACACATCCTAGGGATGGGTGATCGGACAAGGGAGAGACGTATAACTCGGGGAATGCCAATTATAGTATGACTTTTCATTGGGACAATTTATGATATTTCGAAATTATTTCAAAGGGGTTTTGAAAACATATATGCATATTATTTGGGTATTTTGTTTGATATTATGCATTATGGGATAGATGAAGGTTCAAATGAGAACTTTGCATTTTTAAAGGAACAAATGGACAATTGTGGATCACATATGATGTGGGTCCCACATAATATTAAATCATTTATGATTTAATATGATTTAATATTAAATCATAAATGATTTAATATTATGTGGGACCCACATTATATATGGCCCCAAATGAGTTCCTTTGTTCCTTTAAATTGGTAGTGTTCTCATATGATCCCTTCCCTTATGGGGTATGTCTGATTTGTGCACGAAAATCGTGAAGTCACTGAGTTTTATAAAGTTGACTATTAGTATGCATCTTAGGAGCACGAAATTCAAAGGTGGACATGGGCAAGGGTCATTCTTAGCGAGTTATATTTATATTGAGTAAGTATCAGATTTGGGATAGTTAGATCGTTATGTATGAATTGATTTTGTGATGTAACCTGGTATGGGACGGGTTAACTTTAGATTATTGTTTGTATTTATATTTTGTAAGACTTCTGCTGTAACAGGGCTTTATTAGCCGTTATTTATTATTATTTAATGAGAATGACGCGACATAACTCACGGTGAAAATGAGGGTGTTACACATTTTCCAATGGCTTCAAGATATTTGGCCTTATATTAAGCAACTTATTTTTATGAAGATTTGTTCCAGACACTTTTGGATCCGTATTATGCAAAGTGTTCAGGCTTATCACAATTGTAGTAGGTAGCTTTAACCTTTCCTTTTGAAACATTAGGACATGGTTTAATCATCTCTAGTTTCTTGATAAAGGGTTTAGAACTCCCCCTGGGTTTTAATCAACATTCCTTGTGTACTTGTTGTACCTCTTTATCATAATGACCATGGAATCAGTCAAATCCTTGAATTCAAGATCACCACCATCATCATCACTCTCACTTCTTTCATCCTCATTCTATCACCATCATGTTCATGAGTTTTGTTAGAGTCATCAGCCATATAGTTATGATGTGCCCAACCACTTATTGGCTTGATCTCACTTGATGCAAATGTGGGAGTTATCATAAGTGCAAGAGAAGTGTTCTTCTCCTTAGCTTTTACAGAGTTAGCTCAATTTTGTGAGTCATTAAGTGGCCATAGGGAGCATGTAAAGACATTTCCTTCATATCCTTAGAATGTTTAAGGATTGTGGCAATATAGTACCAAACAAAAGGAAGACTTTTGAGGAATTTGATAAACGAATTTTTGTTTTTGAAAACAATATCATGATCTTTTAACTCATTTACTAAGGTATTAAATTTGTCATATGCTTGAGCTAATGATTCACTTGATTTGATACTAAAAAGTTCAGGCAGTTCAACAAGTAAGGATCTCTTGTTTTCTTTTACTTCCTTAGTACCTTCCAACAAGATAGACAAACTACTAATGGTATTGGGTCAGACCATCATTCGATGGATTATACGTTAGCGGCTCGTAGACCAATTCACACCTCTATACCCAACTTGTAAGAACATCACCAACAAATTTTCTAAAATTTATTCAAATTAAAGAATTAAAATCTAAAATCTAAATAAACATTCAACTCTAGCCTTTTCCACTTCTCGACGTCACAGACGCATAGCGGCCAACCATCAACCCTTTTATGCCATTGGCATACACAAACAAATATGTGTATGTATAATTTACACTCATCTCATGCTAGTTGTTGCACATATGTAGCGTAAATGACCTATATCGATAAAAAAATATAACCTAACAAGACATATCTAACTTGAAAGTAGAGCAAATAGAGATTTTGATTTTTTGTGCAATTGATTGAAAATGATTTTAAAGGCAAGTCTCTAGGACTTGACTGAAAATGGCATATTTTGTTTCATGTAAATGTTCTTGTTGTTCTACGTAAAATTCTCTCTTTATAATGGTATGTGGAAAGGCACAAACCGTTATTACAAACCATTGGATTGGGTTCATACTAAGTTAGAGACATGACAAGGTAGAAACTATATGCAACTTGTTTTGGCACATCCTAAACTTGATATTGATTCATAAATTTGTGAAGTTACTTGTATATAATGTCTTAAACTTGTAATGTGATCTTTTATGAAAGAACATTAGCACAAGAAGCTTGTAGAGGGAATCTTTAAAAGAGACCAAAGAAGGTGGAAGAAGATTGAGGTTGTTGCCTTGTTGGCTTTGACTATGAGTGCCCATAAATTGTAAGAAACTAATATCTTTATACATGTCATTGTATTTGATTTTCCATTGCAAATTGGTCATCATTCTTGTGAAGTTGCCAATAAAACATTTTATTGCAGAAGTTTGAGATTTTAGACAAAAAATATTGATGCAAAAAAAAACTATCATACTTGATACCTAATTGTCCAAAAAGGCTTATTCTTGCAAAAAGTATTGTTTTCAATACGATGGTTTGTTTGCAATGAAAAGCTACATGCATTATGTTATAAACAAATATGGAAATATTATGATAAAGAGGCGGCAAGTAATTAACTTGCATAGTTGCACAAAAGAAGATAAAGTTGAAGGACTAAGGTAACTGAGGCTATCGAGGTATGTTCCACATTGACTTTTTTCTTGAAGAAAGCCTATTTCTAGTCGAAATTTGCTTAATTTATGGTTTTTTTGGCGGTTTTGATAGAAAAAGATTTGATATATATCATCTTTAGAAGCAAACCGCTCTTTGGTTTATGTGAAAATTGTTTTATGGATTACACTCCCTTTGTTCCATGGGGTTCTTGAAAGTATTTAACATTCAATTGATCTTGATTCACGAAATAAAGCATAAGCTTCCAAAAGTGGAAGTTGTAAGTTTTAAAGGCAAAAGGAATGTCAGACTTTGGGGTTCTCCTCTCTATAGGTTGCCGCTTCGAGTCTCCTCAAAGTTGCAGGGAATTTTTCTGCTTGTTATCTTTAGGGCTTCATGGGATTAGTCGAGATGCATGCAAGCTTCCCAAACACCCATGACTACAATAAAGAAAAAATGACAGCATCTGCATTAGGCATACACTTTAAAACTTATACAGTCAAGTTTACATATGTAAGAAGCTATCATATGGTGTGAGATTGTTTTTTCTTCTCCTTAAACTAAGATACCTTAAACCACAATAAAAGGAGAACGAATTTCCCTAATTTCAAGGGGGATTATTGGATCGATTTGTTTTAGATTAATTAAAAGAATTTGTTATGATGTTTTGGTGTTCGCACGAAGGAGGTAACATAAACATGATTGATAAATGCAATGTACCAAATGATGTTCATTATAATTTCAATTGAGTTTCATCTTGATGTAGCTTTATGCATCATGCCACAATGACAACATCGTGTAATGTCATAACTTCAAGGAATCAAATATTTTGGTCACTAGAGGTTGTTTACGATCATGATTTGTGAAGGCCTTTTTGTGCTCGTCAAAGATCTTTACGTCTATGAATGATAGACTATGACCTTTTTCTTTGTCTTTCATGGTCGTGGTATATTTTCTTCATGCCTATGAGAAATGCTAAAGACAAAATCCAGTTTTTTGGAATTCTTTTGTTGGCTAATTAATTAATAAAAGGCATACATCCAGAAGGTGCTTAGTTTATATTAAAGATAAATTTTTAATAAAAAAACAAACGTCTAGAAGGTATTAGGTTATAATTAAAAATAAAAATAAAAATTATTTTCTATAAAAAAATTAATTAATGGGTAGATGTATTAATATAATATTAGAGGGAATATTGTGAAATATCTCTCTCTTTCTAGATATATATATATATAATAGTATAAAGTCCGATGACAACTTTTTTATCTGAATAAGTTCGAGTGAATTTACATTGTTGATCCATTGGTTTATTCATAATATGAATAAACTATCTACAATGATGGTCTATAACTTTTCAATTTTATAACTCGCAGGGTCTTTGAAATTAATACCGTCAGTTGGCAAAAGTTATGAGAGGAAAATCGATCTTTTATGGACCATCACAGATGCCAAACCATATTTGGGCAAACCACATGAACCAAAAGTGTAATTCTCTATAAAAGTAATTGTGATTTACATATTTGTTTTATAATTTTTTTTTTGAGTGAATTACATTTTTCGTCCCTGTGATTTACCAAAAATCTGGTTATTGTCCATTGACTTATTAATTACATGGTTATCCTTGTGGCTTGCATTTTGCTTTGGTTTAGGTCCATCGTTTTAAAGGTCGTTAGTTATTGTTGTAAAATGCCTCTCGCATGCAAGTCATGTGAGGGTGTTTAGCTCATTTTACATATTTTTAATTAAAAGTTTTAATGTACAAATGTCTCTGCATAAGGTACAACAATTTGTATTAGAAATGTTCTTTAAAGGAGATAAAAGAAAACCCAAAAAACTTTTAAAATAAGAAAACCAAATCAATTAAAAAACCAAAATATCATATTTTCATCAATGTAAACCACATGTCATCTTCTTCATTTTGCCCTAAACCCGAGTTGTTCTCTCTCTCTCTCTCTCATCTCACTCTCAATCTGTCTGTCCAACTCCTGGAAACCACAACAAATCTCACTCTCAATCTATCCATATAATTCCGTCAAACCACGACGAATCTCTCTATCTTAGTCTCACTCTCGATCTCTCTCTCTTTCTCTCTCTCTATCTCACTTTCGATATCTCTCTCTCTCTCAATCTCACAGTCTCACTCTTGATTTGTCCACCTAACTCCAACCATATCTCTTCGTATCGCTCGTACCTTCTCCCCCACCTTGCACGACGACACTCAATTAAAGTTCTACTCAACTTTGGCAACCACCACCAAGATCAAAAATCATCTTCTCAGTTGGTTCACGTTGGTAGGTTAGTCTTGAATGATCGATAGCTCAGGTTTCTGATTTTGCTTTTTTTATTTAGATAGATGAATGACTTTAGTTGAAAGGGATCTGATTGTAATAGGTTTCTACTTCTATTTTAGTTCTATTTAAACATGTTTGTACTTTATTATGTTATTATTTTAAAACTTTTTATTTTGTTATTATTTAACCATTTTGTTAGGAGATAGAGTTGATAGTATTAAAATAAGGAAAGGATATTCTCTTTGTAAATAAGGCAAGTCTATAATGCCTTAAACTCTACATTTCTTATAGCATTAGAACTCCTAGCAATATAAATAGAGGTGTTGGATAGCTCATAATTTATGATTAGAGAGAGAGAAGGGTTGTTATTATTGTGAGCTTACGTTGTAATCCATATATACATCAAGTGAGATATCCGAGTTATATTCTTCTCTATATTATTTAAGTTCTTCGCATTTTATCTACTTTAATCGTACTTGATTGTGAATCTGGGATCCACAATTGGTATCAGAACAGATCGATCTGAGTTTAGGGAAGAATCTAATCGATTTTTGGAGTTTAGGTAAAAATCTCGATTTTTCTGCTGTTACAGTCTTATCGCATCAAGCTTACTCGACATGTCTCCAGGTTCTGTTTCCCTTGCATTCTTGTCGAGTCATTAGGTTTACATAGTAATCAATATTTTTTTCTCTGAGTTTTAATCGAGTCCACCCTAATAGCTTAATTCGATATAAGTTCAAAACCAGATTCAATAGATTTTAGTCGATTTCTGTTCACTCAAATTATCGATCTAGACTTTGTTAATTTAATTGGATTAGTTTTAAATTTTTTCTTTTCGATTATGTTTGAAGACTTGTCGCATTACTCTAGTTACTTTGACACCCGATAAGTATTCAAATTTTTATAAAAACAAAATTTTGTCTTTACTGTTAAATTGCGAATTTCTCTCGTTTGTTTTGTGTTACTTTTGCTATTCTTTATCAACAGAAAACTCAGGATCTTTTGACTCCTGCAGCTTTTCTGGTTAAAGAATCCTCAAGTAAACCTCATAAACCTCAGAAAGTTTGCATTGACCCTAATTGAGAAAATCGGAAACACAAGGATTTAGCTATCCTTTTCAAAGACTAGATAACTATTGTTACGCTAGATCTTTTGTCAAGAATCCTTCGTCTTTGCTATCTGACTTATCGATTATAGACCAAAGCAGAATTTAATTTTTCTGTATCTTATCGAGTTTGTTAAAGCATCTTGAGTTTATTCTAATCGAGTCTATGTCAATCGATATAAATTCTTATTGCGTCTGTATTAATCGATATAAATTCTTATCGAGTCTGTGTCAATCGATATAAATTCTTATCGAGTCTGTGTCAATCGATATAAATTCTTATCGAGTCTGTCTCACCCGATATAACTTCTTATCGAGTCAAACTCACCCGATATAAACTTTTATCGAGTCATTCTTAGCCGATTTTTTTTCTCGTGTTTAACTCACCCGACATAAACACGTATCGAACCTACTTTCTAGGAAACTTAGATTCTTTTTCAAAACTCAACGATCGAGATCACATCAAATTAAGTACAAATGACCACATGCGAAGCTATGGCCATTGGTTCCGACACAAAACCACCAATTCTCTTCCGAGGAGAATACTCACAGTGGAAAGATCGGTTCCTTGACTTCGTTGCTAGGCATGATTATAACGCTGAAATCATGAGTTCCATCAATAATGGTCCGCCACCTGTTATTTACCAAGAACAACCAGCCATGCCAAACAACACTCCTCCAATAGCTGCAAGTCGAGAAATCAAGCCTAGATCAAAATATACTCACGAAGAAGAAAAAGTGTTCAAAGGAGACCAGTATGCTCGATCATATCTTCTCATGAGTATTCCCAATGATATGTACATGAGCATCGATAGCCAGTGTAAGACGGCTAAAGGAATGTGGGAACAAATTGAAAAGATTATGCTCGGTACAAAGATCGGTACTCAAATGAAGATCACGAATTGCATCTCACAATATGAGGAGTTCAAGGCTAATAAGGAGAAAGTCTTACGGAAACATATGAGCGTTGTGTCTATCTCCTAAACGAGCTTAGCAAAAATGACATCCGTAAGACGAAAATCGAGAACAATGTTAAACTTGTTAGCAATCTTCAACCGCAATGGCGTCGATTTGCCAATTAAATAAAACATAGTAAGTTTCTCGCCGAACTGGATCTTCATGAAGTTTTTGAAACATTGAAACAAGATGAAGACGAAGTTTTGGAGGCTATGGAAGCAAATAACAAAATTAAAAAGCCTTCTGATCCAATAGCTCTCGTGGCTAAGGAAGATCTGACCCCAACAAGAAGCATTCCACAAGACAATTTTCCGGAATCGGACACTGAAGAATTTGATGATCTCGAACTAGCCAAATTTCAACAACAATTGGCTCTTCTCACTCAAGATTTCAAACGCAAATTCTCTCGTCGTCCAAACTCAAATCAACAAAGATATGCTTCGGGGTCAAAGAACTTCGAACGGAAAGTTAATTTCGATCCAAAACCAAGGAAAGATGAAATACGTCCACCGGGAAAACCTGAAGACAAATTCAAAGGAGAGATGAGTTTGTGCTACAACTGCGGTAAATCTGGTCACTACGCACGTGAATGCAAGAAACCAATTGTAAAAGATGCCAACTATTTTTCATACAAATTCATGCTTGCCAAACAAGAAGAAGTTGACAAAGTTCTTATGGCGGAAGATGAACATTGGATTCATCATGATGATGATGAACCCGATGACGAAATTCAAGCTCATTTCAGTCTGATGGCTTACTCTGATCCTTCAAATGAAGACTCCTCTTCTCACGCTTCCAATTACTCACCTGAGGTAAGTCATTCTGACTATTATAACTTTGTTGCACAAATGAATGAGTTGATGATACAATTACATGAACTACAATCTAACTTGAAAACCGAGAAACTTTTGGTCTCCGACTTAGAAGCGCGCCTAGATAATAATTATAACCAACTTTTAATTGCAAGATCCGATATTGCCAATTATAAAATTGATGTTCTAAAATTAGAAGCGGAAAAGACCTTGTTACAAGATGAGAATTTAGTTCTAAAACGACAAAATTCAGATATCACTAAAAGACTTGATAAATTCGAAAGTGAGGCTGAAAAATTTCCTCAAAATTTCATTTTGTCACTATACAAAGAAACGATCTTTTAGAAAAACTCAAAGACTTGGAACTCAAACTCTACAAATTGGGTCAAACCAAGCAAACAATTCATCTAAATGCTCCAAAAGACTTATGTTCGAAAGCAGGTCTCGGTTTTGAAAATCCTAAATGTTTAGCTAAGGCCCTCTACAACATTCCGACTCTTTACAAATTTGAGTATTTAGATCTTGGTCCTAAGTATAAAATTCAATTTATGAACTCTCCTATTAAAGTCGAGAGACGGGAAGATTGAAATAGGAAGAATAAGAACTTACATCAAATCCCATTATGTTATCCAACGGTAGTGGAAAAGGAATCTTCAAAAGGATCCCTCCCTAACAGTGCGGACCCACCCTATAGGGAGAGGGTCTCGTGCTACCGCTCAACTGTATGTCGTAAGGGTAAAAAATGTCGCGATTCGTAAGTTTTACGTGAGCTGCATCCGCTAAACTCTGATGGGTGCTCTGTGTTAAGGAAGCACAACTTTAAGAAATCCCTCGAAATCAACAAAAAAACCTTAAAAAATCACTTGAAATAAACTAAAAACCATAAAAAATCACTCGAAATCAACCAAAAACCTTAAAAAATCTTTCGAAATCAACCAAAAACCTTAAAAAATCCTTCGAAATCAACGAAAAACTTAAAAAAGTCCCCGAACGGGGAATTCGGCTAAAAAGTCCCTCGAAATCAACCGAAAAATATATCAAACAGCTTTGCGGACATTTGATACAACCGAAAAATTAAGGGTGCACCTGCTCAGGAAAAAAGTCCCTCGAAATCAACCGAAAAATTAAGGGTGCACCTGCTCGGGAAAAATCATGGGTCCGCCACTGCTCCCTAAGGACTACTTTCCTGCCTATACCGATGAAGAACTTTAAACTACATCACCAGTTTTTAAACCTTATATTCCAACCTTATTTTTAGAAAAGAAAATTGTTCAATTAGAAAAGGTCTTGGAATCCGAACGTACTTCATCGGAAAAGGAAAAAGAAGCATTACTCACTAAAATTCAAATGTTAGAAAACAAAGCTTTACAAAACCTCGACAATGATACAGTTTCAAATATTTCATCTTGTAAAGCCTTTGTTAGCTCATATTTGGATGACTGTGATGAACTTACCTTTAAAATGGATCCTAACTATTGTCCTCCTAAGCACAAATACTCCCCGTCTCCCAATGAAATAGATGACGAGTTGGATGATTTTGAAAACATAAATGTTTCCCAACATAACTCAGAGGAGTATTCAAATGAGTCGGTTGATACTTTTGACTTCAATCCAATTCTTCCAAGTCATGAGGATTTTGTGGATAAAGGCAAGAAGCCCATTGAAACAGATCAAATTCCTATTGTTGTGAATGACTGTTCTACTAGTTCTTCAAAACCAAGCTCATCTCAAGAAAAGGAGAAAATCCATTTTTCACAAACGACTAAATCTCAACTCACTAACAAACGTCCGTTTCCTATTGCAGCTGTACGCCCTATAAAGCAAGTTTGGATTGCAAAATGAACAACTCAAGCAAAGTCTTCACCCCGCAATAAAAGAGAAAATTTTAAACATTCGAATCATAGTTTTAAATTTCCCATTACTATTTATTCTGCTAAACATTTAATTCGATTTTCAAGAAATAAAATTTGTTGCTCAAATTGTGGTGTGAATGACTTTGCGCACTTAAATTTTTATGGTTATGATTATTATTCTAATATGCATCATTCATATAACTTTCATCAACACAATTCGTTTATGCATTATCTGATTTATAAATGGATTCCCAAGAGGCCCTTAGCTACGACACCTTCGTCCCTTTCAAATGGGTACCAAAAGTTGTCAAGTCAACTAACCCCGAAGGACCCATTTACAAATGGGTACCTAAATCTGCTTAATTGTTCTTTGCAGAACGGTCATGTATGGTACTTAGACTCTGGATGCTCCAAACACATGACTGGTAGAAAGGAGCTTCTCGCCAACTACGTTGAAAAGAAAGGCGGATTTGTACGGTTCGGGAACAATCATTTTCCCCCTATTCAAGGATACGCTGACATTATCAGCAACAATCTCACGATCTCCAAAGTTTCTTATGTTCAAGGCCTCAGTCACAATCTTCTAAGCATCGGCCAATTCTGTGACAAAGAACTTAAGGTGAATTTTCGATCTGAAAGATGTTGTGTTCGCACCTACGAACGGAGTGAAATTTTGGCAGGACCTCGCAGGTCAAATCTCTACACTATCGATTTGTCTAAAGTTAATCCACCTACTGATGTGTGTCTCGTCTCGAAAGTCTCAAATGACAAAACCTGGATGTGGCATCGCCGACTCTCCCACTAAAATCTCAAAAACATCAATCGTCTCGCAAGTGGAGGGTTGGTCACCGGGTTGCCCAAGATTAAATTTGAGAAGACCCATCTATGTGGAGCCTGCGAGATGGGTAAAATGAAGAAAACTTCACACAAACCAAAGGTGGAACACAACACGACCCGTCCTCTTCAACTTATTCACATGGATCTATGCGGCCCCATGAGAACTCAAAGTATTCACGGCAAGAAGTACGTTCTTGTGATAGTGGATGACTATTCTCGATACACATGGGTGAAATTTCTTCACACAAAAGATGAAGCTCCTGAGATGATCATTGCTTTCTTGAAGAATATTCAAGTAAAATTGGAGCTTTCCATCCAGACTATTCGCACAGATAACGGAACTGAGTTCAAGAATCGCACGCCTGACTCCTTCCTCACTTCGGTCGGTATCACCCATACATTCTCTGCGGCTCGTACTCCGCAACAAAATGGTGTGGTCGAAAGACGTAACCGCACATTAGTTGAAGCTGCTCACACAATGCTCGCTTATTCAAAATTATTACACTACCTTTGGGCTGAAGCAACCAATACGACATGCTACACTCAAAACCGGTCAATCATCAACAAGCGGTTCACAAAAACCCCATATGAGTTGATCAACAAACGTGTTCCATCTATTCATCATCCTCACACGTTTGGAGGACGCTGCTTTGTGTTAAATGACAAAGAAGATCGTGGCAAACTGCATGCCAAATCCGATGAAGCATATTTTCTTGGATACTCACCAAATGCATCTGCCTATCGGATCTACATGAAAGGAGCAAAATGTATCACCGAGAGCGTAAATGTTCACTTCGATACAAAGGCTGAAATGGAATTCGAACCTCAAGATTCTGTACCTGAACTTACTGGCGTATTAGCTTTCGAACACCTCCGTTCAGAACATGTTCCTAACCCGTCTCATTCAAATCAAGTTTTCACGTCCAAAAACGCGTCTTCTGATTTGGATGACCTTTTCGAGCATTTCTACTCAGTTTATTTCGGACCCTACACTGCAATTCCGAAAACCGTCTCTACCCCTATCACGGAAATACCCAAGACCACGACTCCTACTGGCTCGCCCTTATCGTTCAAAAAGATCTCACCGCAAGCTATTACACTACCTACAACTGCTCAAACATCTAACAATAACCCCCCTCCAACTGAACCACTTCCTCAAAATCCCACAAATTCGTAATCAACGTCCCCTCCCCCACAACCGCATCACACTCAAAGGGATGTTTCTTGTTCCACTCGACCCCTCCGAAGTGGCTCCCGCCTTAAAATCTGTGCAAGATCTTCCAATTGGCACATATGTGGATGAGAATCCCGAACTACCGGCCCAACTACCACTCCCTCACACTAATAAATGGATTCGATCTCACCCACCCGAATAAATTATTCGAGATCCCTCAAGACCGGTCACAACAAGATCTTCCTCGGCCAACGAGTGTTTACTTTCTTCCTTCTTGAGCAAAATAGAACCCACAACCATCATGGAGGCCATGTCTGATCCCGGTTGGATCGTGGCCATGCAAGAAGAGCTCAATCAATTCGAAAGTCTGAAGGTTTGGCGGCTTGTTCCACGACCGAAGAACAAAATCATTATCGGCACAAGATAGATCTTCAAGAATAAATTAGATGATGATGGAATTGTCATACGCAACAAAGCAAGACTTGTTGTCAAAGGTTAACATCAACAAGAAAGCATCGACTATGACGAGACATTTGCACCGATCGCTCGAATCGATGCCATACGCATGTTCTTGGCATACGCTGCTCATAAAAACTTTGTTGTTTTTCAAATGGATGTCAAGACTACGTTTTTAAATGGTGTGCTACGGGAAGAAGTATATGTCTCTCAGCCTAACGGATTTTTCGACCCAGCAAAGCCAAACCATGTTTACATCCTCGACAAAGCTCTATACGGCCTCAAGCAAGCTCCCCGAGCCTGGTATGACAGCCTCTCTAAATACTTAGTCAAAAACGGGTACTCCAAAGGTAAGATTGATCCTACCCTTTTCATTAAAAAGGAAGATGGTGATATCATGCTAATACAAATTTATGTAGATGACATTATTTTCTGTTCGACTAACCCACAACATTGCAAAAACTTCTCCGAACTCATGATTGCCATGTTCAATATGAGTATGATAGGAGTAATGAATTTTTTCCTTGGTCTTCAAGTAAAACAATTTTCAACGAGAATATTCATTAACCAATCTAAGTAAATCTTGGACATGTTACATAAATATAACATGACGACCTATACTTCGATTGGCACTCCAATGTCACCTGGTTCAAAATTACACATTGATCCCTTGGGAAAACGGTGGATTCTAAAACCTATCGGGGAATGGTTGGATCGTTAATGTATTTAACGACTAGTCGCCCAGATATAATGTTTGTTACATGCCTTTGTGCAAGATATCAAGCCTCTCCCAAGGAATCTCACCTTAGTGCCATTAAGCGAATTTTTTGATATTTAAAAGGTACTACTGATCCTGGCTTATGGTATCCTAAGGATACGGGCTTCGAGTTAACTGTTTTTTCAGATGTTGATCATGCCGGCTGCATGTTTGATCGGAAAAGCACGACATCCATATTAGTTCTTGGGAGATAAACTGGTTAGCAGGTCTTCAAAGAAACAAACGTGCGTGTCCACATCCACTGCGGAAGTCGAATACATCGCTGCCGCAAGCTGCTGCTCACAAGTCATTTGGATGAGCACGTAACTCAAAGACTATGGCTTCTGGTTCAACAAGATTCCTATCTATTGTGACTCGAAGAGTGCAATTGCCATATCCAGCAATCCTGTCCAACACACCAAGACAAAACACATCGATGTTCGGTACAACTTTATTAAAGACCATGTCGAAAGAGGTACAGTCGAATTATACTTTGTCAATACGGAACTTCAGCTTGCCGATCTATTCACAAAGGCATTGGATGAGAATCGCTTCCATTTCTAGTGTCTAAGTTAGGCATGCTAAATCTCAAAACCTAATTTAAAATCAGTACCACTAAACTTCACAAAAAGCCCATTCAAGTGTTAATGATCATTCTCTCTTCGAAGTGCATCTTCATTATACTTGAATTGTCCTTTTGTGAAGATTAACTTTCAAAGTTCTGTATTTTTCATAAGTTTTTCGTATTTGTACAATTTTTGTCATGTGTGTCGTTTCATATTCTAGTTTTCGATGCTTGTCATTCTAACGATTTCACTTTTCGAGGGGGAACGGTAAAGGTAAGTTTTCTCTTAACTCGCATCATCTTAGGGGGAGCTAGGTTGTTATCTAACGCACAATTCAAGGGGGAGCACTTCATATTTTTTATCGGCTCATAGGACTAGACATCCCTAGTTTCTCGGCTCTGTAAGACTCGACATCTGAGGATGTTGAGCGACTCAGCCTCGACAAACGCCGCCCTTCGCTGGTCCTCAACCAAATCAGAACATGCCACGTGTCCATGGCCCACTATTTAAACCTCGAGGACCCATTTTTCACTGTTTCATCCTTCAAATTTCCCTTTTTCCCTCTGTCTCTCTCACGATCACCCGAGCAAACAGTCTTCCCAATTTTTTTTTCAAAGTCTTCAATTTTTGCAAATCGATTCACATCACCAGGTTCAGGATCAGGGGATCCTGAACAGGGTGTTGAGAGAATAGATGAAGAGAGGGGATATGAAGTAGGAGGTGCATTTGATCAGCCGAACCGAACTATTGCCAACTCTACCATTTACATTCCTCCTCCATCCTGTACCACAATCGCCACCACATCTCAACCAAATGTTCGCCCGCAACGCTTAAAACGTCCAGTCAGTCGAAGCCGAGTAATTTCTCATTCATCCTCATCCGAGTCTGACTCCGGTGAAAACCTGGACCTAGATGAATCGTATGTGGATCTCCGCCCAAGATGTCGACGCCGACTTAACGCTGAGGATGATGCTCTCACTCGTATTGGTTGCCAACCATCTATACATGAGTCATCATCCGATGTAGCTAATTCTGTCAATGAACCCGTCGATACTGAACACACATCCGAACCTGTTTTTGGAGAAATAAGGAGAACGGAGGGAGATTTAGTCGAAAATGAGAATGTGAGCATGAGTGAAGGGGAGAGAAATACGAACGAGAGTAAGATACCTATTCCATCTTTCAGGGTAACCGAGTCCTTTATTGATACTCATTCGTTGGGTACCGATATCGGACAAGACGTTGTGGACCCAGCAACGCAAGTGCACGCCACCACCGTCCACTCCGTAGCCTCACAACAGGCTATGGTTTCATCACTTGTTGCGGGTTTAGCACCTTATCTAGCTCCCCTCCTTTTCGGGAGGCAAAGCTATTGAAAACAGAAGTAGTATCCCGCCTACTTCGACTTCGTTTCAAAGAACACAAGGTCTAGAGCCCCCAGGACACATGAGTCTTTACACACCGTGGATCTTTGTGACCCGGTCGGAACTTCTATAGTGATGTCATCTAATGACACTTCACGAGGATTGGCAGGAAATCCTACCAGTGCTACCATTTTACCAACACTGAACGTAGGTCATATAGTTGCTACAACTGTTATGTCAACGGATGTTCTACGTGACTCCGGTGTTACTATTACCCCTACAGTTGCTGCTTCACCCTCCTTCACTTTTGATCCTACTACGCAAGCCTATGTTGAATCTCACTTTCAACACGCGCAGAATTCCCTCGATGAACATGAAAGACCCATGTGCGACTTCGTTGCTACCCTATGTTCTTCTTCGACGCCTGTAAGTGCCTCACGTCTAAGTACGAGTCGATCTCCGCCCCCTCCTATACCGCCTGATTCTTCATCTGACTCCGAGACTCAATCAGACCCTGAACACCGAGCTAGGCCACATACCCCATGCCAGAATCAGTTCAATAATGATAAACTGATGTCAATACTCCTAACCAATTTACTTGCCGAAGCAGAAGCTCGTGGTCTTCCTGAAGATGAGCTGACTGGTCTCCTACGAAGAAATCTTGTCATTCCCACAGTCACAAGACATGAGTTCGATGGTTTCAAAGCACATGTTCAACCTCCTCTTGTGCAACAACAAGCAAATCAACCAACGGTTGAAAAGCCTGCAGCCGATTTTGATTTTGAGAGTATGTCCCGTGCCATTGAACCAAAATCGATAAATGAAGAACTCGTAGATGTTCAGAATCTACGAACACAAGTAAATAATTGGTTCAAAGATCCGTATGCTCCAGTGTTGAGTGAAGAAGACTATGTGCATCTTCAGCATACAAGGAACAACTATACACTAGGAACGAATATCACCACCAGATTATTACCTCATCAAATCCGATAGGAAAGACTACTGATGAATCGAAATTCAAAATGGGTAAACCAACAGATCGAGGTGCCCTATCTTGAAGAAACAATGAGTAAGATATTTGTTGAACAAAGGAACCCTGCTGATCTTTCACATATTCATCTAGTCACAGAAATGAGTGCTGAACAAGTTAACGAGTATGCATGGCTACTAATGATGAAAGCTCTAAAACCGGAAGAAGTCATATCAAGACACAAGATAGTAGGAATAAAAAAGATAAATTTTGACAAGGTACTCCAAGTCAAATTTCCTACTTTCAAAGTGCTTCGCGATAATGGCAAAGAATACTTCTTCACAGAAGCAGATTTTCCAAAAATTTATGTGGTTGATTTTAAGACATTATACACGGAGCTAAGGGACAAAGAAAAGAGATCTTTTGATGAGCAAAGAGCTTTAAGAGCAATTGTGCGGCATGTTCAGAAAGAGCTAAGATACAACTATCTTCATGATTTACAAAGAGGCTTGGAGAGTCAACAAAAGAAGATATACTTGGCAAAACCTAATCAATCAGTCCTCGATCTAGAAAAGTTAAGCGTACTGAAATTTCTGACTATGCCTTCTTATGGTATGGTTTACTTAAAGGACACTGGGGAGAAAAGGTTTCTAAGGTTCTCTGAAGTTGCTGCTTATTCAGATGGAACTTTATGGGGAGTTCGGAGAAGGTTAACCACTGAGATAAATGCTGAAATGAAGAAGCACATCAAGTTGAAAGCTGAATAGCGGAACAACATTTTGAAAGCATTGGACATCATTGATAAACGTTTGATCTACCGGCAAACTCTATGAAGATTCGAAGGAATGTTTGAGCTATGGAAGTAAAAGGCTTATTTTGATACAAAGAGGGAGATTGTTAGGAGATAGAGTTGATTGTATTAAAATAAGGAAAGGATATTCTCTATGTAAATAAGGCAAGTCTATAACGCCTTAAACTCTACCTTCCTTATAGCATTAGAACTCCTAACAATATAAATAGAGGTGTTGGGTAGCTCATAATATACAATTAGAGAGAGAGAAGGGTTGTTGTTATTGTGAGCTTACGTTGTAATCCATATATACATCAAGTGAGATATCTGACTTATATTCTTCTCTATATTATTCAAGTTCTTCGCGTTTTATCTACTTTAATCGTACTTGATTGTGAATCTGGTATCCACACATTTGTATTTTAACTACATATTAATAATCTCACATTAACTGTACTTAACTTCCAATACTTTTGCATATTTCAATGCCCAACCGAAAAGATATGTAAACTTCATTTGAGTTCCTTTATTTTTATGACGCAAAAATCATTTTGTCTATAGTTAGTTTTTTAAGTAAATATATTTTTTTATTATTTAAAATGCACTTAAATTTAAGATATTTGGTTTGTGAATGGTATGTAAAATATTTTTAATAATTTCTTTACAAAAAGATATGAATCATAATTAAATTTAGAGCGAATTACATTTGTGGTCTATGTAGTTTGCGTAAAATCTAGTTTTTGTCCTTGATGGTTGAAAGACTGACTTGCCTCTCATAACAGTTACTAAGCTACGCCGTTAACTCTAGAAACCTCGAGTGTTACAAAATTAAAATGTTAGGGACCATCAATGCAGTGCAGATAGTTCGCTTTAAGGACCAAATCTACGTTTTAAGAAAACCACAGGGACCAACGATGTAATTCACTCATTAAATTATATTCTTTATAAAATATAGAGTGAATTACATTTTTGGTCTCTCGTCTATGGCTACTTTTTGATTTTCGTCCTTACAATTTGTAAAGTACACTTTTGGTCTATTTCGTGTTTCGAAATCCAAACAAGTCCCCTGCATTTTTGTCCATTTTTTCGTGTTTCAAAACCCATTATACGACATCCCTCCGTGCATCTACCCTATCAGACTCCTCCAATGATTGGAAAAGTGAAACCTATGTGGACTACCTCATCATATTCAAATCTGGAAGTTGAAGGGGTGTTATACAGATCTTCGACGAATAATGCAACCACGGGGTCGAAGATGATGGTTGAAGGTGAACAATCCTTTCCCTTTCGTCGCTCATCCCCTCCAGTTAACCCTCCCTTTCTCTAACTTCTTTTGTTTCTTCTCTCATTCAAGATGCAATCATCCAAGCAAATCCGAAGTAGGTATTCAATCTGGTTCTTTACAACCAAACCAAAAGTTGGATGGTTTTCTTCAATATGATGATGGGGTTATTAATCATGGATCTTTTGAAATAGATCAGAATTCAGAAATTGTAGATTCATCTAAATCTCGTATCAATGACCAATGAACAAATGTTTATTCGTACATGTTAGTGATGGTTGAATCTAGTGATTTTATATTCAGATATGATTTTACTTCTATTTAGATTAAGGTTTTGATTTAATTTAGGGTTTTGATTATTGATTTTATTTGGATTAGATTTAGTTTAGATTCTTTGTATGAATTAGGAATTGGCTCTAGGTTATTGTTGTGTTCTTATTCATGTACATACTCAAATGGGTTTTGTTCTTTGTCCATCTTCATCTTAATTATGTTTTCTTATATATATCATGCTTAAATTTACAAAGAAAATGATGTCGTAAATATTTGAGTTTTATTTTCATATTATTAAAAAGTCAAAAACTCAAGAATTGGGTTTTTTAGTTTTATCGGGGTTGCATATTGTTTATTTTTGCTAATGAAATTAGGGTTCCTAAAATGAGGAAGAGGGGTTGGGGAGGAAGACGGATAAAAAGACCAAAATGCACCTTAGACTTGACTTAGGGGCTCTTGTTTACCTCTTAACAGTTCCGTTAAAAGGCAGTCTCTGAATGGCTAAGAGATGAATCCTGTTTGGCAAAAAAATAAGTTTGTCTCTTAATGGTTCCAAAACCCTCTGAATCATTTTGTATGTTGGACATCTCTTAAGCATTCAGAGCCATAACTTCATTTTGAACTATTACTTAACAATTATATTTCTTTTTGTACTATTTTCATAAGAGCCTTTTAATCATTCTGATCACTTAATCATTTTGCACCAAAAATTCAACAATTATCAAACAACCTCAAAATTAACGGACATTAAGTTAACGGTGTTAAGTATAGGGAC
The DNA here is from genome assembly GCA_036898165.1 of Silybum marianum. Lineage (NCBI taxonomy): Eukaryota > Viridiplantae > Streptophyta > Magnoliopsida > Asterales > Asteraceae > Silybum > Silybum marianum. The sequence continues at coordinate 42,998,369 of CM072529.1, read as the reverse complement.
TAGTTTGGGTTACAAACATACAAAAAATGGACCAACATTTTTTTGAAGGGCAAACTTTTATTCACATAAAACACCATTGTACAAAATCCCTTCACCAAACTATACCAGAGCAACTAGCAAACAAAACCATACCACTAATACCCACTATTACCCATACTCGTACTAACATTTTCCATGAAAAGCTTACCACCAACCCCCACACCCATTTTCAATTTATATATTTGGAAAACAACATAGTAACCACACTCATACTACCATTTTTACCCATACTCATACCACACACTACCCAAACAAAGGGTCACCAGAATCAGCATCATCAACCACTCATACGTTCATCAGGAGACCAGCCTCTTCGCAATATCGTACCCGATCGTTTACCAGCGATAAACTCTCACGTCCGCACCAATACCACTTTCGACTTTCTACCGTGCTCCTGCAAGTTCCGGACCTTTCCTTCGACTGTTTCGCCACCATTGTTTCTCTTCTGCGCTTCTGTCCCTTCTTACTGCAGTCTTGCTGGTTCCTCGATCCACGGAATCCACTCAAATTTTCTGTCGTTAAGCCTTCTCCGTAACCACTCGAATCTGTTTCTTTGGAATTCAAGAAATACGTCACCTAACTTCCTCTTGTTTTCCTTAAAAATCAATCGGTTCCGCTGACTCCATATTAAATATAAAAAACACCAGACTGTTTCTTCCCATAACTGCGGTTGCGAAAATCTACCACCGATTCTATTTGCTGCGTATCAATCTTCTACCATCGACACATTCCTTTCCACATTTTATTAACCTCTTCACATTGCACTAGCGCGTGGTTGACCATCTCTATTTCGTTCCCGCACCTTGGACATAACAATGACGGTCTATGCCCATCTTGTCAAGGTTCGTGTAGCATGGTAGTCGCTCGAGTTTTTCCCTCCACATGAAGATATTTATCTTCTTTGGAACCGACTTGAGCCATGTAGTCTCTCTCACTTGATCTTCACTCAATGGCATACCTTCTTCGATTATGGTTTTGAGCTCTTTAACCGTGAATACTCCTTCCTTTCCGAGTAGCCATTTGTCTCTATCCCACGACTCCATCTTCAGTGCCCACTCTTGCAAGATACCATTAAGCGTCTCTCCCAACTCCCTCCTTCTCGACCCCCTCCTCCACGACCATTTCCACACCAATTTGTTGTCCACCCACTCGCCCTCTTTCCGCTACTACGGCTTCATTGTTTGTCAAGTCGAACCAATCTCTTGAACCTAGCACCCAATTCTCCCCCCCCCCCAACCACCTATCCTCCCAAAACCTTGTTTTCCACCCATTCCCCACTTCTTTGCCAAATGAGGATGCAAAGTTGATACCCACCTTCATTATTGCCACTTTGATTTTTATTATGTTAAGCCAAACCGACCCCCCCTTTTTCATGACCCTCGAACCTTCCTTAAGACCTCTCTCCTTCCCAAAAATACTCTCCACCACTCTCACCCAAAGTACATCTTTCTCACACAAAAGTCTCCACCACCATTTCCCCCAACAACCCCCAATTAGAAGCTTGTAGGCTTCCCACATTAAGACCCCCATTCTTACAATCTTTAAGAACCCTCACCCATTTTACCCCAAGTCAACCTTTTGTTTTTTTCTTTACCCCCCCCCCCCACCCACCCCAACAAACAAAAGAAAGAACTCCTCACCCTCTCGAGCTCTCTAATCACTCTTTTCGGGGCAAGACAAAGCGAGAAAACATACAACGACATACTACCAAGGACGGAGTTTGCCAACGTGAGTCTACCTCCGAAACTACAATGGACCAATGTTGTATTTTACGAATTGTAAGGATGGAAACCAAAATACAAATATAGACGATGGACCAAAGATATAATTCATTCTAAAATATATCTTACAACATAAATAAGATGTTTGAGTATTGAAAAAGTTTTTAAAAAATGGTAATGATTATTCTTCATTATAACTAAAAACCAAGTTTTATATTGTTCTTCTTTTTCCAGAGTTTTGTATGATAGTGTAATTATGTTGTAAACTGAAAACAGATCTGTTGCAAACTGAAAACAAATCTGATGTAAACTGAATCAAATCAGTCGGCTGTGGATTGTATTAGTTAGAAATGAATTTCCAATGGCATTCGAGAGGCCATGGTCTCTCCCAGAGCAAAAGCTCAAGCTACAATTTCAGGAAGAAAACCGAATGCCCTAAAAATACAGAAGACCCCACCTAAATAAAGGCTCCCGTACTTATTTAAAGGAAGACCCAAAAATACCCCTAAAATATTATTTCAATCAGAAAATAAAAAGGGCCCACACTATTTTACTATTTCTCCCTCCTTCTATATGTAAACCGAACGGGGGTACACCAAATTAAAATACTAACTTAATTTTCTTTCCTTGATTTGAGGCAATTTAGCTGCTGTCACAACCGAAAGCTTCATCTTTTTTACATTTCTTTAATTCTAACTAAAGAGTATAAAATTCAAATCACAAAAAATTGGGTTGGTAGGCATTTGACCGGATGAGGATGCTCATTTTGATTGATTTAGATCATTAAATATTAGAAAAATTAATTAAAACAGTTATTTTATCATATGGTTTATCTCTTAGTCATTTCATTCTAAGGTCTGTAATTACAGAGACCAAATATGTAAATTTGAAAAACGCATCCGCAATTTACGGATGTATTTTTCTGGACCTAGACCAAATTTACATATGTGGTCCCCAGAATTGAGGACCTGGTTTATTAATTTTTTTACACTTTGATCTCTTCGCAAATTATCACTTACGGATCTATAACTATTTTGGTGATTTTAGAAGGGAAATGACTAGGAGATAAAGCCACAAATCAAAAATGACTATTTTAATTAATTTCTCTAAATATTGATCAAATTAGTAAATTTGATATACGGTTTTAAAAAGTGGCTTTATCAATTTAGCAGGCTTGATAGTTTAGATGAAACAAACCACAAAACAATATGGTTAACTGTTTTGATCGTCTGAGCCAGAAATAAAAACTAAAACTAAAACTAAAACAAAATATAAAATATATCTTACCAAATAAATAACTTTAACTTTGGATTAAAAATACAAACTTCCATGTCTATCAATGTGGTTTAGCGGAGTTAGATGTCGTTTACGAAATGTTTACTGAATAAACTTTTACTGAAAAGAGTCATTATCTCACTTATCTTATGGGTAACATTTTTTGTTATAAAAATGAATAGTTGGTATGGACGGACCTAGAAATTTTTTTATATGGTGACATCATAATATATGACAAATAATAATTACGAAAAGTACGACTTTTTTGGTTATGCTTTTATGTTTTTATTAAAGTTCAATATCGCTCGATGTGTTTTTAGCCTTATTCCACCGTTTCGAGAGATTTTAAAAAAATTATGTTAGATTTCGAGAGATTTTTAAGTTTTTTTTATCGATTTCGAGAGACTTTTTCGGTTTTCTTGTTGTTGTTGATTTGAAGAGTTTTTTCAGTTAATTTCAAAAGTTTATTTTTTGTAGATTACGAGGTACGGTTGCAGCTTCTTGAACTTCTGAATATCATATGGTGACAAATTCGAAAACGGTATGGTTGTACCATTAACAATCTCAAAAAATTTACCCTTAGTCGAAAAGATAATACGGTGGCCCATGCCACCGTATGAACCAAAGCAGGTCCGACCCTGCTAGTTGGTAATGTCTTTTAATCGGTAAGCATATACCGATTACAAATCTTTTCTCTTATTTATCAAGTAAGATTTTTAGTCATTGTTATATCTTTTATAATGTAAAAATGTTGGTCATTATAATGATCAATCGATAAGATAAGTGATATCTAATAAACATTTTTCCTGATAAACGACCCTAAAAAAATGATATCAAGTAGACAAGTACACCCAAAGATGCTAAATGCAAACACCATTTTTGACCAAAAAAGCATGACAAGTGGTTTTTTGGTAAGCAAGAATACGCGATATAAGTGGGACATCGTCTCACAAAAATAAGACAATATTGTGTGGGTTGATATTGTAGTATTAGATATTAAATTAATAGGACCAAATACTATACTTATCTTATTCAAAAAGGGTGGTTTAATGATTTTTAAAATATTTAGAGTTAAATACATATTTGGTCACTCTGGTTTACAAATATTAACACATAAAGTCCTTTAAAGATTTTTTTAACATCCAAAGTCCCTGTGATTTTCATTTTATAACACTGAAGGTCCCTCCATCCTACTTTTATGTTAAATACTAATCTTTTACCATATTTTCTTTATTTTCCAAACCATATGGACCAAATATGTTATTTACTCTAAATTATATAATTATATCAATATCTTATTAATTATATAATTTTTATATTTCATGAATTATATTATATATTTATATGCATCTAATATTTTTATTTTAAAAATTATTTATATATTTATCTAAAATGTATTTTATATTTATATTTATATATAATATAAATAATTTTATAAAATATATGGAAGATTCAATTTATATTAGAAACAAATGATGATACAAATTGCATATATGAAAGCTTCAAAATTCAAATACACAAACAGTAAATAAGACCACTATATAAATTATATAAACGGAAGGTTCAAGATTCAAATACATAAAATATATAAAAATATAAATAAAAGTACAAAATAAATTTTATATAATATAATCTTAAATATATAAGAATCAATAATTTGTAGATATACATCTATACAAAATATGTATAGATGGAAGGTTTAAATACATAAAATATATAAAAATACAAAATAAATTTTATAAAATATAATCTTAAATATACAAAACATTAATAATATATAGATATAATTATATAAATATATATGGTAAATATAAGTATAAAAGTTAAATTCAAGCATGTACAACTTCGTTGTCATCAAAATGATCCCCATAAAAATTTACCGTCTCACATTTATATACGTATATCTACAAATTATTAATTCTTTATGTATTTAAGATTTTATTATATTTATATTTAAAAAAAATTATATTAGGTGCATATAATTTATAAAATATAAAATTTTGTAATTTATAAAATATTAATATAATTATATAGTTTAAAGTAAACTACAGATTTGGTCCATGTGGTTTGAAAAATAAAGAAAATATGCTAAAAGGTTAATATTTAACGGAAAAGTTGGATGGAGGACCTTCAGTGTTATAAAATAAAAACCACAGGGATGTTGGATGTTAAAAAAATATTTGAAGAACCTTATGTGTGAATATATGTAAACCACAGTAACCAAATTTGTATTTAACTCAAATATTTAAGATTCCTGATAAAAATATTATATTTATTGATGATCTTTAATAACTGATGAATAAAAAATGCTTATTAACTGTAATTAATAATTTTTCAAAAATTAAATATTTTGTTAATATTATACATTGAAGTTTTATTATTTATCAAATAAAATAAATATAACATATATAAATTACAAAACATTTTAAAATTAGAGTAAAGTTTACTTTGGGTCCCTAACGTTTGTCCATTTTAACGGTTCTCGTCCTTCAAGTTTATTTCAACAGATTGACCCATCACGTTTGACACCTTTCAACAAGTTTCGTACCTCCCACTAACGGACGTTATTTTCTTTCCTTAGGTCCAATTTAAGGAGGGGTATTTTAGTCATTTTACTCGTCTTCCTAATTTTCTTGGTTTTACAAAAATCATCAATCTTTAGGGACCTATTACGTAATTATCTATAACCTACAATATATATATATATACATACATACATACATACATACATACATACATACATACATACATACATACATACATACATACATACATACATACATACAGATAGTCACACATGGACCAAATCGTCAGGATGGCGGATCGCCGGCGGCTACCCTCGACGGAGACCAAATTGTATAACACATATATACTAATAACTAAGAAATGAAACCAAAGTCAAGCCTCAAAATCAAACTCAAATACCAACCTCAGCATCAATATTAAGATCAAACCCAAATACAAACCTCAATATCAAAACCAAAGCCAAACCCAAACCCAAACCTCAATATCAAAAATCAAAAGTGAACCAGAAAATCAAAATCAAATTCATCAGATCTGCAAAATCAAAATCAAAATAAAAAACAAAAAGGAACCCAGAGAATGTGAAAGGGAAAAGGATGGAGCGAGGCTGGAGTTTCTCGATTTACAGAAAAAGTAAGATATTAAGGGGCATGAATCAAATCCACTCGATTTGGTCCTATGTGAGCGTTCATCGGAGGAGAGGGTGCTCATAGATGTTAATCGGGGGGTGGGGGGTGGGGGTGCCGGGTGGGGGAGGGTGGACCAGATCTCGATTTTGGTTCATCATCCATGGAGTTAGTCTTGGTCTTCAAACATAAACAAAGATCCACCGATGAATCTTGTTGCTGCCGGCGATTGTGGTTTAATCTACGTGGTTGTTGTCGGCGATTGTGGTTTCATCTACGTGGTTGTTGTCGGCGATTGTGGTTTCATCTACGTGGTTGTTGTCGACGATTTTCTCCCCACCGATTTGGTCTCCGTCGATTTTTTGGTTTCGATTCAACCTTGTGTGATTGTATATATATATATATATATAGAGAGAGAGAGAGAGGGAGGTTCAGGGGGAACGCTAAAAAAATAGAAAACTGAAGAATACTCTGAGAGCCCGCCATCTGGACGGTATTTTTTTTTCTATGCATCAATGCAGATACATGCATTAGTGCATATGCACAAATGCATACAAGTGATTGGAGATTTTTTTTTCTATGCATCAATGCATATATATATATATATATATATATGCATTAGTGCATATGCACAAATGCATGTTAGGGCATACCTAGGGCTGTAAATGAACCGAACGTTTACTGAACCATTCGTGAACCGTTCGGCGAGAAGTTCGTTTATGTTCGTTTATTTAATAAACGAACGAACATGAACACATTTTTTTGTTCGTTTAGCTAAATGAACGAACATGAACAATGGTCTCGTTCATTCATTTACGTTCGTGAACGTTCGTTCATTTTTGTTCGTTTACATTCGTTCGTTTATGTTCGTTTATATATAAATATATTTATATATTATGACATTAATATATAAAATCATTAATTATATTAAATTTTTACAATTTCTTTTTTATGGCTCCTAAGTTTACCCGATTTTTTATTTTGTTATGTTACTTTTTAGGAACAAAATGATAAGTAATGGTGGTCTAATTCTATATTTTTGTTTGTTCGTTTATGTTTATCTTTGTTCGTTTACGTTCGTTTATCTTCATTCACGTTCGTTCGTTCGTTTACGTTCGTTTAACAGCTTAAGAAACGAACATGAACAAACAAATTTTCTTAATGAACACAAAAATTTTCGTTCGTTTACCGTCCGTGTTCGTTCGTTTGTTCGGTTAAGTTAAACGAACGAACACGAACACAAATATTTCGTTCGTTTACCGTTTGTGTCGTTTGTTTGTTCGGTTAAGTTAAATGAACGAACACGAACAAGCCTCCGTTCGTGTTCATTCGTGTTCGTTCGGTTCGTTTACAGCCCTAGGCATACCGTCCAGATGGAGGCCTTCCAGGGTGTTCTTCAGTTTTCTTTTTTTTGGTGTTTTTCCCAGAACCTGACCATATATATATATATATATATTTTAGGTTATAGATAATTCCGTAATTGATCTCTAAAGTTTAATGAATTTTGCAAAAACAAGAAAATCATAAAAAGATATGTAAAATGACTAAAATACCCCTCATTAAATCAGAGTTAACGGAAAAATTTAACATACGTTAGGGGAAGGGACGAAACTTGTTGAAAGGTGTCAAATTTGAGGGGTCAATCTATTGAAATTAGCTTGAGGGACGAGAATCGCTTAAATAAACAAACGTTAGGGACTAAAAGTGAACTTTACTCTTTAAGTTATTATATTTGACTTTTTACCCACTAAACCTATTAAATAATACTAACAAAATGATAGTATAATACAAAACTAAAACTAAAACTAAATAATAATTAATATTAATAAAGAATAGTAATAATTAATAACGATTAATAATCAGAGGCATAACTAAAAGAAAGTGCCTAAAAACTTTTAAAGTTCATTGAAATGCTTTAGCTAGCTTTTGAGCATCCACGACGTTAAAAGCTTGGAGGTTTAATTAATGAAAAAAATAACCATTGATAGTCTCTAAGGCATCAAATTCATCAGACATTGCATGTCTCAATTTACTATTTTTGATGGCCTGACTTACACAAGTTGGTTCAAATTTGGAGGTAGTTAGATTGAGATGCCGAGTTTGGTGATGGGGTTATGAATGTTTTTACATGATCGAGTAACGATTGGTGATTCTCGGATGAAGGGCATTGATATAAGGTGTTTTGTTGCTTAGGCAAGAACAAATTGGTGAAAGGGAAGGGTTGGTTCAGGTCGTGGGGTAAGTGATGGGGGTGGTAGGGTGTTAGGGACAATACGTATGGTGGGAGGTGGGGTTGAGAAGGGAAGTAGGGAGTTGAGAGCTGGTGGTGATTGAGTAATGATTTCTATATGTGTTGGATTCATGAGTCAGATATTTGCTGGAAGTACCTTCAGGTTTTGGATGTGTATGCTATTTGTGGCTCCGACCATGCTTCTCTCGCAAACTTGATAGTGGACTTGTCAAGACCCATGTATTCCCCACCATTGTCATTGTAGAGGGTAACAATATTATATATAGAATAAGTTTTTGACAAGGGCTTTAAATTGAGGAAAGATGTGACAACTCATATTTACGTTGAAGAGCGTAAAGCCATATGTAATGCGGGAAGTGGTCCAGAAATATGACATAGTATTTGTATCCATGAACTGGGTAAATAAGAGAGGTCCATACAACAAAATATATAATTTGCAGAAGTGAAGTAGACACAAGTGGAATGGGCAAATGGTAATTTATTTTTGAAACAATCTGTTGATCATAACTCCTCTCGATGATTTGAATATGTTTCCTTTTGTAAACTTAGTGAAATTCCATTGTATAAGCTTCTGTCAATATTCAGCGATAGAATAGGCTGATTACCATCAGCGATCGCTGAAGATCAAGGAACAACAAGCTTATCTCTGAAGACCTGAAGATCAGCTATCACACCAGAAGACCATTCAGCGAAAGTCGAAGACCCTAGCTGAAGAAAGAGATAATCAGCTAAGTGAACTGAACCGGTTCAGCGATAGCAGCGATTATCTAATCAAAGTGTGAAGTCTTGTGTAGCCTCAGCGATACTGAAGATTCATCCTTGAAGATTCAGAATCAGCGATCAAATGAAGCTTGCTTTACAAGATTAAAGATTGATCTTATCCTCGATGCACAAAAGTCAAACCTAATACCTTGTCAGAAAAGGACGTACGAATTGTCTCGTATGTCCCCATCATATCTGATATGGTACTGTTCATATTCGGCCAAAAACATGGCTGTCTTATTTGCAAGGACAAGCTTCCTATCTAAGCTTGACACGTGGCGTGTACCTTTTGGCTTGCATTAAATGCAAACGGGTATAAATAAGATGAAGATATCTCCTTCATCTTAATGCATGCGTCTTTCTAGCCTAAACCCTCTTTATTCTTTCTTCCTTATTCTTGTGCATCAAACTTAGTGTTTCTTAGTTACAATAGAATAGGTTTTAAACTTGTTCTTATTCCGCTTGTAACTGTAAATTTGTTTATGATATATAAACTAATTTAAAAACCAAAATATGTGTGTTTGTATTCAACCCCCCCCCCCCCCCCCTTCTACAAACTGTTTACTATTTATTGAACTCTTGTAGACCCTTTAGGGACTAGCAAGTGGTATCAGAGCAGTGTTTGCTTCTTTTATCTTTAAAATATTTTTCCTATAAACTATTTTAAAATGACAAACCCTAATACGAACTACAATGATAATGGATCTTTAGCTAAACCTCTAAGATTTAGCCATGATAATTTTCTATTATGGAAGGAAAGAATGTCTCTGTTTCTAGAAGGATCTGACCCAAAGATCCCTTACTATCTAGAAAACGGACCATTTGTTCCTACAACTATTGTAGCTGGTGTTCCTGCCACCACTACTACTCCAGCCATCCCTGAAAGGAGTATCATTAAAACTCCTAACCGATGGACTGAGGAAGATAAGAAAGAAATTGCTATTGACTCTAAAGCTAGATCTATAATAGCAATGTCTTTACCAGATGAAGTCTATCATTCTGTTATGAAAATGAGAACTTCTAAGGCCATGTGGGATACCCTATGTATCCAATATGAAGGAACCTCTGCAGTGCAAGTCACTAGGTGCATAAACCTTGTAAGATAATATGAGAGTTTTATGTATCATAAAGGTGAATCACTTTCTCAAATTCATCAGCGGTTCAACTGTTTATTGATTGATCTTAAGTCAGTGAATAGAGTGTACTCTAACGCTGAAATACTGACCAAATTCATGGAGGCACTACCCGATCAATGGTCAGTGTACACTACATGTTTAAAGTTGTCAAAGAATCTTGAAACTCTGTCCTTAAGTGCCTTATATGGAATGCTCTTAAATGAGGAACAATCTCAACTACTGAGGAAGAACCTCATAAATGAACTCAAAGGTGCCAAAAGTACTTCTTTGGCACTTGTGACTTCAGAGGCAACTCCTCCTAAAAATGTTTCTTCTTCCACTATTACCTCCATCACTAAATTAGGTCAAACTGATTCAGAAGATCAACTCACTGATGCTGACATCTCTGAGTTTGATAACTCTCTAGCTCTCTTAACAAATAATTTTAAAAGATTCGCTAGAAAGAGAAACTTTCGAAAACCTTCAAATCTCTCTGACTCTGAAAGGCAAAAGACATTGCCCGTTGAGAAAGCCTCAGCTATATGCTTCAACTGTCAGCGAAAGGGTCACTTTGCTAGTGAATATAGATCAAAGAAAGTTGAAGCTCCTACCACCTCCCAGACCTCTGATAAAAAGGAGAAGTATTTGAAACTGAAAAAGAAATACAAGGATCTGAAGAAATACCAGCAAAAAGGTAAAGGCCTTATCGCTGAAGAAGTTGATTGGGACGCTAAAGATGACTGGGCCAAGACTTCTGAAGAGTCTGGCTCCGATGAAGAAGATCTTGCCTTCCTCTGTCTAATGGCAAGAATAGAGGACGTTGAAGAAGCTACTGAAACTTTTTCCTCTGAGTCCCCTTCTACTTAGGTAACAATTCCTTATATCTCTTTACTCGCTGAAAGTGATAACTTGTCAGCTCTCGATGCTATGACTGTTGATTTTTATAATGCTTTAAATGGAAAGATTAAGGCCGAGAAAATTAACACTGATTTATCTGAGCAATTAAAAAATTGCCATATAAGAATCAAAGAACTTTCTAAAATTGAGGAAACTCTCAAGGACCAAGTCTTTGCAAATCAAACCATAAGCATCGAGAAGCAGCAAGCCATCGCTGATAGGGAAAAGGCTATCGCTGATCTCAAGTCTGAAAAAGCAACCATCGAAGGATGGTGTAAGGCTTCTGATAAAGTCAATAAGATCATCAATGCCCAGATACCTATGAAAATAAGAAGTGGGTTAGGCTATAACCCTGAAAAGGAAGAATCAGAGAATGATCGTTCCATGCTCAATTTTGGAATGTTTGTCTCTTCTATCCCTGATCCTTCTTCTTCAACTTCTTCGTCTTCTATTAAAGAAAAGTTTCCAATGATAAATTCTAAGAAAGTGATCAAGAACAAGTTTCTTGACCAAGTTCCTAAGAATAAGATCGCTCAGAATAGGAACAAGAAATCCTTAGAGAAAAAGTCTAAATCTGGGAAGAAGGGCTCTGACTTTTCTCAGAGACCAACCCCCAGAATTAAGATCGATCTCACTCCTACCCCTGAAAAGGTTGTTATATCTCCAAGGACTATGGATAAAGGAATTCTTGGTCCTATCCCTAAAAAGTTCATGCTTTCTCTCTGAATTCCAAACCCTTTAAATATAGGAAGTGCTATCACTGTGGTGAAACTACCCACATTGCAAGTAAATGTCCTAACGCTACTAGAGCTGATAAACTAGCTCATGGAAAGAAAGTAGCTCAAGCTGATAAAACAGCGAGAGTGAAATCCACCAAGGTTGCAAAACAACCAAAGGTGAAGATATCCACTAAAGAGAGTTCTTCAGCTAGTAGCTCCTCCGCCAATCCTTTATCTAACCAAGCAGGACCCATAGTAGTATGGGTACCTTTAAACAATTAATCTTTTGTTGTATGCAGAGTGCCAAATGTATCTGGTATCTTGATAGCGGATGCTCAAGGCATATGACTGGCAAAAAATCTCTGCTCTCTGATTACAAAGAAGAAGCTGGTCCATCAGTGACCTTTGGTGCAAATGGCAAAGGATACACTAAAGGTTATGGAATTCTGTCCAACGGAGCCACATCGTTTTCTCGTGTTGCCTACGTTGAGGGACTAAAGCACAATCTTTTGAGCGTTAGTCAGTTATGTGACAAAGACTTTAAAGTTCTATTCTTAAAGAATAGATGTGCTGTCATTGATGGAAATGATAAGCTTGCCTTAACAGGCAAAAGAGTGGAAAATGTGTATGTCATAAATATGAATAGTTCTCACTCTGAGAACATGTGCTTTATCTCTAAAGCATCCACTGACATAAACTGGTTATGGGATAAAAGACTCTCTCACGTAAACTTTAAGACAATAAATGAATTGTCTCAAAAAGATCTAGTTAAAGACCTCCCAAATCATACCTTTACAAAGGAATCTCTTTGTTCAGCATGTGAAAAGGGAAAGCTGACAAAAGCCTCCTTCAGGTCAAAGCAAATTTCTTCAGTGACCGCTCCACTTCAGCTACTCCATATGGATCTATTTGGACCTGTCAATGTCCAATCTATTTCTGGAAAGAAATATACTTTGGTAATTGTTGATGAATACTCCAGATACACATGGGTGTTGTTCCTTCGATCCAAAAGTGATACCCCTGAAATGATAATTTCTTTTATCAAAAGGATGGAAGTTCTAAACAATCTAATTGTTCGTTCCATAAGAAGTGATCATGGTACTGAATTCAAAAACAGCACTCTGGTGAACTTCTTTGAAGAAAAAGGCATCTTTCACAACTTCTCCTCAGTAAGAACTCCTCAGCAAAATGGTGTTGCTGAAAGAAGAAATCGAAGTATCATTGAAGTGGCTCGCTCAATGCTCAGCAAATCGCATCTACCAACTCAGTTCTGGGCTGAAGCAGTCAACACAGCGTGCTTCACTCAAAATCATTCCCTGGTAGTTAAGCGATTTAAGAAGACCCCCTATGAATTGTTTCATGGGAGAAGACCCACTCTGAAATATTTCCATATTTTTGGATGTAGATGTTACATTCTGAATGACAGAGATCATTTGGGTAAGTTTGATCCAAAAGCTGACGATGGTATATTTCTTGGATACTCCTCTGTATCTAAGTCCTTTAGAGTCTTCAACAAAAGAAGACAACATGTTGAAGAATCCATGCATGTTAATTTTGATGAATCTCGTCACATTCATACTTCTCATACTCTTGATGATGATGAAGAATTGAATGCTTGGATGAGATCTCATTATGGGGAACCTGAAACGTATTTCAGCAATCAACCTCCTGCTGAAGCATGTGATGACGAAATCCCTGTAAATCCTTCAAGTGACACTCATCCATCTACAGGGATGAATATTACTCCCTTAAATCAGATTCCTATTACTGATTCCTCTCTTGGAAATTCCTCTGTGAACAACCAAACTACATCTGAGAATCAATCTCCTGAATTGATTCTAAATGAAGTACCTGTTGCTGAAACAACAAGTCCTACTCCAGAAACTGAAGAACAGGTCGCTGAATCTGCTGTTGACCTTGATCTCTTTCCTCAACCTCCAGCTCAGCGATGGACTACAAATCATCCAATAAATCAAATTATTGGTGATCCCAATTCATGTATCAAAACACGTAGAGGTACAGGTAATATTTGTCTTTATGTTAACTTCATTTCTCTCTCTGAACCTAAGAAGATAGATCAAGCTATCTCTGATCCTAGTTGGGTTTCAGCTATGCAAGAAGAACTAACTGAATTTCGTAGAAATAATGTTTTTTAATCTTGTTCCTAGACCCTCTGATAAAACTGTCATAGGAACCAAATGGGTTTTCAGAAATAAGCTAGATGAAAACAGGACTATAATTCGCAATAAGGCTAGACTTGTTGCTCAAGGTTATAGATAGGAAGAAGGAATTGACTATGATGAGACCTTTGCACCTGTTGCTCGTTTAGAAGCCATAAGACTCTTTTTAGCTTATGCTGCCCATAAAGACTTCAAAGTTTTTCAAATGGATGTTAAAAGTGCTTTTCTAAATGGAAAACTCAGCGAGGAACTTTATGTTGAACAACCCCCTGGTTTCTCAGACCCTAACCATCCTGATTATGTTTTCAAACTTGAAAAAGCTCTTTACGGGTTAAAACAAGCTCCTAGAGCTTGGTATGATTCCCTTTCTAAATTTCTTCTTAAAGAAAATTTCGTTCGTGGAAAAATTGACCAAACCCTGTTTTTAAGAAAATATAAAGGTCATACCATTCTCGCTCAGATATATGTTGATGACATTATCTTTGGTTCCACAAGACCCAAATTGTGTACTCGTTTCGCTGCAAGAATGCAAAAGCAATATAAAATGAGTATGATGGGTGAACTAACATATTTTCTAGGTTTGCAGATTAAGCAATCTGACAAAGGAATCTTTATTTGTCAAAGCAAATATGTTAAAGACATGCTGAATAAATTCGACATGAATCAATGCTCAGCGATGAAGACCCCTATGGCACCTCCTCTGACTTTGAACAAGGATCCCAATGGGAAACCAGTCAATGTCGCTGCCTATCGAGGGATGATTGGATCTCTGATGTATCTTACAGCGAGTAGACCTGACATCATGTATTCTACATGTCTCTGCGCTCGGTATCAAGCTGAACCGAAGGAATCCCATCTAATCGCTGTAAAGCGAATCTTCAGATACCTGAAAGGAATCCAAATCTAGGTCTTTGGTGTTCTAAAGGCTCAGGATTTGATCTTATTGGTTATTCTGACAGTGACTTTGCAGGATGTAAAATAGATAGAAAGAGCACCACTGGTGGGCGTCAGCTGCTAGGTAATTAGTTGGACAAGCAAAAAGCAAAACTCAGTGTCCACCTCCACCGCTAAAGCTGAATACGTAGCCGCTGGTAGTTGTTGTGCTCAAATCCTTTGGATGAGAAATCAACTCAGAGACTATGATCTCAAGATCTCTAAAATTCCTATTTATTGTGATAGTACTAGTGCTATCGCCATTGCTAACAATCCTGTACTTCACTCCAAAACCAAGCACATTGAGATTCGATGTCACTTTATCAGAGATCATGTGATGAATGGTGAAGTTGAGCTTCATTTTGTACCCACTGAATATCAGCTCGCTGATCTTTTCACCAAGCCTCTTGATGAAACTAGATTCAATCTACTTATCAACGAACTTGGTATGTTGAACGCTGAATAATGTTTATTCAGTGACTTACAACAAGCGGTACAAATAAAGCGTTCAAACTTCCCATTCGCTGAACTCTGATTCAGCGATATCTGGGCCATCTCCTCAGGTATTATCTTCTAACCCTTATCACTATTTGATATCTTTTCTCATCAAAGAATGAATCTCTGAAATTAAAAACTCCTTACTGACAATCCTTTATTATCAGTGATGAAGATTTAAAAAAAAAATTAATAATGATAAACCTTCCTTATGGATAATTATCATTATAATCTTTCAAAATAAGAAAAGGACACGTCAGACCTTTTTCTGACACACGACGGACCGCGACGTTTCCATTCCCACTCCTTTCTTGGAACGTGCGCCAGGTCATCATTTCTTTTTCAAAGAGCTAAAACCGTCGTTTGACACTCCTTTCTTTCTCTCTCCTATTGCTATTTAAGCAATTCTTTTGCCTCATTCGCCTCTTTGCGCTTTCATAACTCTCCAAAAGGCAAAAGAACCTTCGTATCTTCAAGCTTTCTCAAGAACACCAGGAACTCGCACTTGTGCGTTTTTCCTTCTCGAAATCACCTAAGATTTGATCTGAACCTTTACTTAAAACTGGAAACATCTTGTTTCACATTTATATTAATCTTCTAAAAATGCAATAAAAACAAATTTTTAGGAAGAAATAAAATTAATCTGGATTAAAACTCAAAAACTCTTCTATTTTCAAAACCCTGTTCTAACTTCTTTCCTTAGAACAGAAGACTTTCTTCTTAAAAGTTTTATCCATTTTTATTTATCTTCCACTTTTTCTAAAATAATCTTCTATATTATTGTTTTTATCACAAGCATTTTGATCTTGTTCATCAAAATACTTGTTTCTTTGAATCTTACATTTGGTACTCTTAATACCAAACTCTGGTTTATACATCTATGTATAAAACCATGATTTATCTCTTTGGTGTTCCTATTTTTCCTATAGAAATGGCCTCTGCAAGTAAGACAACTGAAACCTCTGCTGCTGCAACTGCTGACAACTCTCTGGTCGCTGCACCAACCTGTCACTTCCCAATGGAGAAGGCTGTCTTCAAATCATGCAATTACATTGCATTGGTTGACAAACCCGCTGATCGCCCTCACTTCAATGAAGGAGCTACCTTCATCAACGCGTGCCCGCTGATGTACGCGTTTGTCCACAACCCAGTGGGCATCTCTCTCATCTTCAAGCTCTCTGGTACACAGCTCACTGTACCACGCTCACCACGGACAAAGGGACCGTGCTCTCTGCAATTGGGTTCAAGATTCCAGATCTTGGTTACTTCTCCTTCACTGCTGGCTTTGTGAGGAAGGCTCTTCGTCTCCCTACCCGCACCAAGAACGTGCAATGGGGCGCTGAACCTACCAAGATGCAAATCGATGCATTCTTGGATTCTATTGGCTATGCTTGGGAGAATCCATCGCTGAAGACGGTGGGCTCAAAGGTAGAAAAGAAAAGATTGCCTGCTCGCTGGCAATACATCTTTACCCAGGTAATCCAATGCCTTGGGTCAAAGATTGGCTCGCATGACCAAGCGAGCAAGCACTTTCAGGATCTCGCCTACTCTCTCTGTACCGGCCAGTTGCATGGTCAGTCGCATCGACGCTGCTACCCGACATCCCGTCATCCCGTACCTACGTTTCTTCGCAACTATCTTGGAAGTTGCCTTCGGGGAGGAATACCCGAAGGTCGGTGACCACTCCTTCTCCGTAGTAGGGAAGAAATCCCTGGACATAGAGGAACGTCCAGGTGATGCTCCTTTCACACCGTACATGCTGAAAGTGATTGGAGCACCTCTTTCAGTGTCTACCTCGCTGCCCATCCCAACAGCGAGTACCCAGGACACTGCTGCTGCAAAGAGGAAGCAACCAACCGATGGTCATAAGAAGACCATTGCAACCAAAAAGCTAAAGAAGATGGTCTCTCAAAAGACCACTCTCTCTGATTTCGGTGTATTACCAACACCAACAGCAGCCGCAGCCACTTCAACGGTCTTTTCATCCGTTGTTGCTTCATCAGCACTACCTCCATCATCAGCGACTCCGATCACTGAGGGTGTTATAGCCAGCTTTGCTGAAGCTGGATCAGGTACTACTTTCACAGCCTTCTTAACTCCTTCTATATCCTCTTCTTTGGTCCTCACCTCAGCACATGACTCAGCGATAGTTGTCCCTATTGCTGATAATGCTGAAATGCACGCAGTCTAAACCTCAATATTGTTTAGGCAATATAAGTTTTGGAAGGCCAATTTAAAAGGACCTCAGAGTGTCTCTCTCAGATACTCTAAGACACTGGTCCGTGATCCTTAAGACACTACCTCTGCAAACGAAGTCCCTGAGAGTAATCCTCATGATACTCTCAAGGAGAAATATAAAAATTTTCCTCCATCTTCTAATCCAGATGTGTTTTTGGCATCTTTATCTATGTCATCATCAGGTGTCACTTCTCTCTTCACTTCAGCGACAACAACGACCACCACCAGCGCTCCTCCGCTCAGCAAGGAGATAGAGAAGTCTCCTCAGGGCCATCCCAGAGCTACAAAGCTCCGAGAGGTTAAGACAGAGATGGCAGCTCCCAAGCTTCCCACTCCCATCACTGAACTTCCTCCTATTGTCCTTCCTAGTCCTACATTCCCTACTGTTGACTATTTGGTCAGGGAATGTGCTCTCACCAGGGTTAGGGTTGACAAACTTCAGACGTCAGCTGAACTCATCTTCAAACGCATCGTTGGGACACCAGCGATCAAGACCAACGTCAGCAATCTTGTCTCTGACGTTTTCTCTCTGAAGGAAGACAACAAGGTCCTTCACCAAAACCTGTCCAGCTTAGAGCAGAAGATCGCTGCTCAGGCGAACGTCCTTGAGTCTATTCAAAAGACTCAATCCGATATGATGCAGATGCTCGCCAAGCTATCTGAGGCTAGTTCCTCCTTCAATGCTGCTGATTGGACTACGTTTTAGGATATTGATACGAAGCTCAAGGACATTCAGACCAACGTTCGCACTCTGATGGTGCATTGTCTACCTCCTGATAACATCGTGGTGGAGAGATGTGCCAAAGAGTTTGCAGATGAACTCACTACAGAGCACAACCAGAGGTTCCCTGGAGAAAAGGTTTCTCCTTACATACAGCGAACGGGATCATCCCTCCCTGAAGGGTTAACTGCTGAAGCTGATGAAGATGATGATGTTGAGGAAGAGGATGAAGAAGAAGAAGAAGATCCTATCCCTCATTATGGGGGAATGTATGATGATGAAGACGACGATGACATTGAAAGTGCCTTAGAGCACTTCAGAATGTCTATGCCTAGAGTCTCTCATCAAGATCCTTTGGGGGATGGACAACATCCCTCTCAGGGACAATCCGGTCCCTCAGACAAAGGAAAAGAAGTGGTAAATCTGGATGCCACTATCCCATTATCTGAGGGGGAGACCACTAATGAGGTATCTCTTCCTCTTATCCCTTATATTACACCTCTCTCTGAAACCCCCACACCTCCTTCACCTACAAAAACTCTCTCTGACAAATATTTTTCCTCCTCTCCTTCCCTCAGTGATCCCCGTCCCCCAAAGGACTCCACTTCATGGAAGGAACCTTCTTCCGAAGAGCAGTTTATGTATATAATAAAAACTGACTCTGAAGAAGAAGAGGGCCTTATTCCCAGGCGTCGCGATCAAAATCCTATCATAAGCGAGCCTAAAGAAGAAGAAAGGCGAATAAGATTCCTTAGGGAATTCGAAGCAAGAAGAATAAGGGTGCCTCAAGCTGAACCCATAGACGCTGTACCAATAAGGATGGTAGATGAATTCTACTTCTTGTCTAGAGAAGAGAGAGAACAAGCATTGGAAGCACAACGTATCAGGGATGAGAAGACAAAGCAAACTGAGAATGATCTTGCTCTAGCAAGGAAATTACTCTGGGAAGACTCTGCTAAAGACAAGGCGACCAAGGAACAACTGAAAAAGAGTTAAAGGGTCGCTGAAGCTCTTGTACAGAGAGAACTTGCACAGGAAAACTTGAACGTAGATCCAATCGTTGCTCAATAGAAGATTCTAAGTGCACTATCCGTTGAAGCCACAGTTCAGAAAGACAAAGAGCTTGACTGGTGCACTGATAGACTGAAATTTCGAAGATCTGAAGCCAAAATCATTCATGCAACTATTCAAGGGCGACACTCCAACAGAGGTGGTCCAAAGGTATATGTAAGAATGACAAGGACAAACAGAACTGAGAGAGAAGAAGCCAAGTTCTTAAGGATTTATGGATACACTGAATGGTTAGAAATCAGAGACGCCATTCAGGGTTCCAAATCCAAATTCAAGGATGTGGTGGAAAGAGTACTGGATCAGTTATTGCAAAGGATGTCACAACACGTGCAAGTTCCCCCTCTCCCTGAGTCATCAAAGAAGAAAAGATCAACTACTGAAGGTGGTTCAAGCTCTAAGAATGAGCATGAAACCAAATTTGATTATCAAGCATTCTTGGTCATCTTGAAATTCCTGATATTTCAATGCTACGTACCTCTCTCCCTCAAGACCGAAGATAAGAAGAAGATGAAATCATCTCACTACCTAGACCTGGTATGGTATTCTTAGATAATGAAGGATTCTTAGGACTCTTCAGAAACCCAGAAATTCACAAGGCCCCATCCTCTCTCATAAAGATCATGCTATGGCGCTACTGGTCAGATAACCCTCTGATGAATCGACAAAAAACGCTTTATGAGAATGAGCTACAAAGAAGAAACGAGAACATCTCTGATTAGTCATAGGTTTCTATTTCCTTTGTAATATTCTTTCAGTGTACAAGTACTTTACTTTTATTGTTGTAATTTCATTTCCCTGTAATTTCTTCAGATTATTAATGAAATTCAATCTGAGTACTTTACTCCATCTATGTACTGAAAAGATCCCTGAAAAAAGTAAAAGGGACAATGAACATAAGAGTTCTATTTTCTTTAAACTATCTTTTACTCACTGATTTTTCACTCTGAAAATTCAATCAGTGAATGTACTTTATGCTTATTTACTTGTAAAAATTGTGCCTTTATATCCTTATAAATGAAACTCAATTCAGATAGTAGACTAGCTGAAAAAGACTTTACAGATTAGTACTTAGAAATTTACTTTAAATGTTTCCTAAGTCCTTACTAGTCTCTTAAAGCAATTTTCCTATGTTGCTTAATCATAATCAAATAGGGGGAGATTGTTGATCATAACTCCTCTCGATGATTTCAATATGATTCCTTTTGTATACTTAGTAAAATTCCATTGTATAAGCTTCTGTCAATATTCAGCGATAGCATACGCTGATTACCATCTGCGATCGCTGAAGATCAAGGAACAACAAGCTTAACTCTGAAGACCTGAAGATCAGCTATCACACCAGAAGACCATTCAACGAAGTCGAAGACCCTAGCTGAAGAATGAGATAATCAGCTAAGTGAACTGAACCGGTTCAGCGATAGCAGCGATTATCTAATCAAAGTGTAAAGTCTTGTGTAGCCTCAACGATACTGAATATTCATCCTTGAAGATTCAGAATCAGCGATCAAATGAAGCTTGCTTTACAAGATTAAAGATTGATCTTATCCTCGATGCACAAAAGTCAAACCTAATACCTTGTCAGAAAAGGACGTACGAAATGTCTCTTATGTCCCCATCATATCTGATATGGTACTATTCATATTCGGCCAAAAACATGGCTGTCTTATTTGCAAGGACAAGCTTCCTATCCAAGCTTGACACGTGGCGTGTACCTTTTGTCTTGCATTAAATGCAAACGGGTATAAATAAGATGAAGAGTTCATCTTAATGCATGCGTCTTTCTAGCCTAAACCCTCTTTATTCTGTCTTCCTTCTTCTTGTGCATCAAACTTAGTGTTTCTTAGTTACAATAGAATAGGTTTTAAACTTGTTCTTATTCCGCTTGTAACTGTAAATTTGTTTATGATATATAAACTAATTTAAAAAATAAAATATGTGTGTTTGTATTCAACCCCCCCCCCCCCCCTTCTACAAACTGTTTACTATTTATTGAACTCTTGTAGACTCTTTAGGGACCAACACAATCTTTACAATGAAATTGCTTTGAATTGGAGAAATCAAAAGGTAAGCTAAACTTAGAGAGTATGTGATGTTGGATTGTTGCGGATGGGTGACCTAGACGATGATGCCACACGTTGGTGGACACTTTGATACCGATAAAGACAAAAGGATGATGAATTAGGCTTGAAACTGGTAGTTCATACACACCACCTTTAGGTTGGCCTTCTAGTAGTATGGCACCTCTCATGAAATCCTTCATATGAAAAGACGATAGTAAGAACTTAATTAAAACATCATTGGTTTTACAAAACTGAGATATGGAAATTAAATTTATGTTCATGGTCGGTACAAACAATACAACTTTTAATTGAAAAGAGTGAGAGGGTGGGTGTATAGATGTAGAACGTAGGTTGGAATGTGTAACCCAATACCATCACCGATTTGGATGTCTTAGCTAGTCTGTTACATGTGTGAAGGTTGAGATGGAAGTACTTGTCAGGGGGAGGGGTATAGATTGTGGTTGGTTTCTCGTGGAATGGCTGGAGATGTGGTACCTAGTGGAAGCAACGGTTGACATGCTCGGATGCGAGAGAGTAGTAGAATGAGACTGTTGAAGGACTAATTCTCTATTGATGATTTTCTCAGGAAGCTTGTCAAAGGAGATGTGAGTGTCCCTGTTTTCCTCCATGTCAGCAATATGGATATAGTATTCATCAAGACCTTCCAAGACGTTCTCAATGATTTCGTCATGTTCCATTGGTTTTATGAGAGCAGCAAACTGATATGTTCGGTTTATGATGTATTGCATATAAGTGAAGACAAATTGAGAGCCTTTCAAAGTTTTCTTGACCTGGTCTTTTATTTATTTGACGTGACCACGAGTTGATCGAGCGTAGGTGTTGGCAAGGTTTTGCCATGCTTCACGAGATATGACAGATTGTTGCATATAATTTTTCGATTGGAATGTATTCATTGTAAAAGCAACATCTTCCAAAACTCATGGCATTATTGTGATAAAAACTCTAAATCAAAACACTCATTTAATATGAATTTAAAATCCAATGCTCACTCCAAAATGTAAATAAACTTTAATGCCCAAAACCGTAAATAATGGAGAATACTCCATACTTAAAACAACACGAAAAAACATGGATAATACACTATCCAAAATAACACCTTGGTGACCGGGGAGACCTTTATCCATCAAATGTAACGAACACAAAAGTAAACCATAAATCGATGTTAATGAGCACAACTATGGATCATACATTCACCAAGTTCAAGCACCCACAATCTGTAGTTTTGGTCCTCTGCTGATCTTAGTCAGGCTCGTTACTAGAAATGACAGCCACTACAGACTACACGATCATGAAGTTCAACTCTTCGAGTATGTACTGTAAGTCTTCCGCTGTGGTAAATGTATCTTTCAAATGATTTATAAAACAAAAGACACTAAGAGTGCATTAACATTAAAATCCATATATAATAAATACATCATCAAAACAACACACTCTCAAGATTTATTTGTCAAAGAGTCCAAAAACTCCAAATACGATTATCTCACTAGATTTGTAAAAATCAAATATACCAAATATGCAAAAATCATTAAATACCCACACATTTGATAAGAATCACCTATGGAATCCCTGGGTAATCTGTCACTGATTTGAATTACCCACTAACAATTTAGCCGTTGGCTTTTGTGATGGTTTGTGACAAACCATCCTTTAGCGACAGATTTTCCAAAGAAAAGTTTGTAGGCAAAATTAATCTTTCATTTAGTAGTGGAATATATTTAATCTAGTGATTTATTTCTTTGAAAAAAGGGAAAAGTTCACAAAAATCTAACAAACTATTTTCATTTTGAATGATCAAGTCTCTAAAATATTTTTTTTGATTAAAAATCACTAAGCTTTCTCATTTTAAATGGAAAAACTATTAAATTTTCTCATTTTTAATGATTAAATTTGTGAACATTTTTTTTTCAAGAAATTAAAGCATCGAACTTTTAAAAATTGGTTACTTACATCTTTTTAACCGAAATAAGTTACCTGTAACCGGTTAGATGTAAGGACGAAAATAAAAGTAAATAAAAACTACAAGAACGAAAACAACAGTTTTTAAACCACAGGAACGAAAATCGTTATAAACTGCAAACCACTGGGACAAAAATCGTAGTTTACTCAAAATCAAAGTCGGATCTTATTAATTTGAATTCAAGCAGAAGGTATCTATGCTCATCTGCCCGTTGACGACAAGTCTTAAAGTAGTGTACCAAGAAACAATATAATATCCTTCCAACGACTTCGTTTTTGTAGGTATTATAAATTATTTGTTTAATTAATTATATAAAAAATTGTAATAGTTGTTTCCTTCGTCTGATAATGTAAATTAATAATTAATTTGTATGCTTCAATGAATGACATCACTTTATTGTCGAATTCATGTATTTGTTAATCAATAATTATTAGTAATATCTATAACTTTTAATAAATAAGTAACATTTCTGGACAGAGGTTGCTTCATGGTGAGCTATCTTATCATTTTTCCTCACAAATCATACTGAATGCATAATATGCTCGTGCACAAAAAAAATAGTGCAATCACTTGTATGCATTTATACATGCCGTCCAGACGAAGGGCTCCCAGGATGTTATTCAGTTTTTTTTGAGGTTTTCCCCTGAACCCCCCTCTCTCTATATATATATATATATATGAGAAGTGGTAAATATTTGATAAGTAAAGAAGTAATCCTAACCATTCACCTGGTAAACATTTGCGGCTTTAACTGTGAAGTACCGGATAATTTCTCACATGGGTATGAGAAAGATAGAGGGATAGTTTCCTAACCTTTACAAATAGACGTCAAACGAGTTTATATACGAACACATGTGATTCACATATGAAGTATATGTTTATATGTGAACCTATTAATTAGTTCACATGTGAACTATTTAACCGATTTATATATGAATCAGTTAATTAGTTCATATGCTAATCACACAACTTCATATATGAATCAATTAAAATAGTTCATATGTTAATTACACGAGTTTACATATAAACATGTGAACCACATCAGTTCATATATGAACCTGTTTGCCGCCTATATATAAAGTTACGAAACTATCCTCTTTTTCTGTTCATAGACGTAATCTTTGACCAGTCAAAAGCCGCAATTATTGACTAGTCAAATCCGAGTTTGACCGTATCAATGACTATGATCACTTATTTACTTTTCAAAATAACATTTGGCTATATAATCATATAAGAATAATTCATACCCATTCAAAAAAATTTATAAGTGTGAACAAATATCGTAATACATATTTATAACCATTCATAAATTTTCATAACTATAAATAAAAATCGTAATTCATATTAATAATCATTCATATACATTTATACTTTTTCGTAAATTTTCATAACGATAAACAAAAATCGTAACCATGAATAAAGATCGTAATTCATATTTATTCATAAATTTTCATAATCTTTCAATATTTTTCTAAATTTGTAAACATGAACAAAAATCGTAATTGTAGGAGGCGACACCGATGTGGGCGTCTCTGTAGTTGAGGAAGACGACCCTGACGATAGGCGGTGGCTACGGGGGAGGGAGGGAGAGAGAGTGGGACTAGGGAATGGGGATGAATATCCTATAATTAAGGAAGTAATAATTATTTCTAAATTTAAAAATTAAAAGTTAAAAATTAAAATAATTAAAATAAATACCTAAATTATTCTTTTTAATTTTTTTAAATCAAAATTAAAGTAAAAAATTCTCAACCATTGATTAAGAGATGGGAGGGTTAGAATGAGTTTGCATACTTTCTACTTTAAACTTTTTTTTTGGGAAAGTTCGGATTTTATGAAGTTTCAAGTATGAAAATATGGTCTCACGAGTCTTACATTATAATATATATATATATATATAGAGAGAGAGAGGGAGAGAGAGAGATAGAGAGAGAAGAAAGTTTAAATGCGAACTCAAATTTAGTTGTGAACGTGAGAACAAATTAGAGAGCGACACGTGTCTGATTTTATATTATTCTGTCTGAATATGACAAGTGTCGCACTCTCATTTGTCCTCATGTTCACAACCAAATTTGAGTTCTCATTTGAACTCGCCCCTATATATATATATATATATATATATATATATAGAAAAAGGTTCATGCGAGAACGGTAACAATTTACGAGAATGCGAGGACAATTATCATCTAATCAATCACATATGATTCATGTACAAAATCACATATGATTCACATATAAAATCATATATGATTAGCTGATACTTTTCCCGCAACAAAAGTTGCGCGTATCATTTTTTTATGCTAATACAAAATCATATATGATTTTGTACATGAAAAAAATTTCATGTAAAAAATGATTGGCTGAGAATTGTCCTCGCATTCTCGTAAATTGTTACGGTCCTCGCATGAACCCGCCTCTCTCTCTCTCTCTCTCTCTATATATATATATATATATATATATATATATATATATATGGTTGAGTTCACGTGGGACCAACTTTTTTTTCATTAGACCCGTGTGCGCACAATTTTACACTTGAAATTTCACAATAAAATATTGTAAAGATAAAAAAAAATCCGAAAATCTTACAAAAACATGTTGGTCTTACATGATCTCAAGTCTATATCACATTAATAAAATTGATTTTCTGAGCACGAGTTGTGCCTATATTGGCATACAAATCCGAAAGAAATTTTGTATTCGTCCAATGATATTTTTTATGTTGATAAATAGTTAGATAATTTATTTAAATATCGTGTCAAGTAAATTATTATGGTTTGAATATAGATTTATAGCTTCACAAAATCGTCTAACAACTTTTTAGACATATATAAATTTAGGTTTTGTTTGTGTAATCGTTAAATAGATATGACAATATAGGTAGAAAAAAAATTTTATTTTCATCTTTTACTTTATCACTGCAAAATTATCTTCATAGAACATTTAGATTGTCTAAACGTCCTAATAGAATATTTTATAGAACTTATATTTATAAAACTAAACTATAAAACATCATAAAGTTGATCTCAATCATCGGATTTGTCAAATAATACAACTAGTATCCGATTAAACACTTAGAAGAAAAAAAATCATAACACTTGCCTTGCAATGCTCGTATCCGATATACATCAGTTTTCGGATTTGATACATTGTATGCTAACATCCGAACCTCACATAACAAAGGACTTTATTTGTTCAAGGTTTCAAATCTTAGTCACCATCGAATATATAGCTTAAATAAAACGTGAGATCAAATCTTGGATTCGATTATTCTCCATATTAATGGAATAAGCCGATTGATCTATTAACATGGTCACTTAGTCTTGATTCTCAAGAAGCGCAATTTATTCTAGGTTAATTAACATCTGAAGTTCTTACTTCATAACTGATCTATAACTGTAATCCGATCTATAACTTATATTTTGTAATATAAATGATTGGATTTTATTTGTAAAAATCTTGTAACTATATGTATTGATCTAAAAACAAAAACCCTTCAACAAAACCGAAGACTAGTTAAAGTGAGATAAAGATCGTCACCAAAGTGAATTGATTTGTCATCTATCCGAAAGAAGATCAATACAAGATAAAGTCAAGTATTTGTTTAACAAATACTACTACTAGCAAGCCGAATTTTGGAGTGCAAACTTGTCCAACAGGTTTGGCTACCAACTCTACCGATACTCATCTTGATATGGGAACATGCTTAGCATGTCAGCCAATGTAAGTTCTAAAATACTATTTTAATAGTATCATACTTCCTTTATTGTTTCCTGTACGAACAAAAGGATGATTTGGGTTAACAAGTGTCTACATCAACTTCAAAAGCTAAAATTGTAACACCCGAAATTTTTGGTCATTTTGTTCCATTATATTCCACTTGCTATTTTAACCTTAAATATACCTTTTTACAAGTTTCATTCTGATGTCTAAGAAAAGGTTAATCAAAACCCAAATAAATGGTCAAAGCGGGTTATAATGCAAGTTCAAAGGCTTGAAAACTTACCTTAGGGTCTATGTGCGGGAATTTTTGGACAATAGTGACTTTACCCCCTTGGAAACCCACATAGGATCCCATATCATCTTTTAAGCCGATTTTGACCTAGGGTATCTCAAATTCTCACCCAACCGCTTTTCCTCCATCATTTTCTCTCTGGTATGAGTTCTTGGGAAGCTTGAGGTCTGATTTTAGGTCTTGCAAGAGAAATTCATAGCGATTTCAAGTGTGTTTGATTAAAAGGTAACATCCCCATCCTCATATTTAAGGGTTTCCTTTTGGGGTTCTTTACATCCTCAACTATTCCCTTCTTTGTGTTGTATTTGGGTAAGACTAGAAGTAGGAGAGGAGTTATTGGGAGCTTCATATCTTTGATTTGGGAGTCTAGCTTGAAGATCTCAAGTCTTCACCAAAGGAAGCTCAAGCTTTCAGATAAAATCCATGTTTAGCATAAACCTAGCAAGGTGAGTTCAATTTACTTTGTGAAAACTTTGTACATGCCTAAAATGTTCATTTTGAAGTATCAATATGTTCTACTTGATATTTATTAAATGTTGTTAGTTACTTAATGAAATTGAATCTTTTTCACAATTGGTTTATAAATTATTGAGAAATGCATATATTTCGAGTTTTTGAACATTTTTGATGATAAATGATCAAATGTGTGGAATTTGATGATAAGTCATTCATTTAGGGTCATGTAATTTAGACAGTAATTCAATGGATCCATAAGCATTATAGTCTATTACTGTTGAATTGAATGAAATTATTATCCCAGTATTGTTGCTAGAAAGTTGTAAGTAGCGGGAGACTCAAGCTATAGACCGTGGGTGGTTGAACTTGATGACCGTGTAGTTCGTGGTGGTTATAATTTATAGAAAACGGGCATGTCTAGGATAAGCGGAGTACTCAAACTATAGACCATGGATGGTTGAACTTGATGACATTGTGATCCATAGTTGAGGCTCATTAATGTTGATGTATAGATTACTTAGTTTTCGTCACACATGATGGATACGGGTCTCTCCCGCCACCAAAAGGTGTTATTTTTTAGTGTATCATCCATGTTTTCGTGGTTGTTTTGAGTATGAAGTGTTTCCATGATTTATGGTTTTGGTATTGGACCTTATTCATGTTTCGGATATTCTTGGATAATAGAGTTTTTATCCGTGTTTACAATGTTTGGAAACTTTATTCATGTTTTGAGTTCGTATTGGGTTTTAAGTTCATATTGAATGGGTGTTGATTTAGATTTTTCAACATGAATGGTGGGTTCTGGAAAGATGTTGCTTTTACGATAAAAACATTTCTCTAAGAAATTATGTTTTAAATATGCAGTCTTTCAGTTGTACTATCTCATATTTATGATGAAAAGTGGTTCAACTCACTAGGCGTTAAACATAACCCTTTTTATTTGTCGGCAGATGCATCATGTCCTTATTGGGGAAATAATACTAGCATCACCATGATGAGTTGAGTGCTAGATAGACGCACGAGAATGATTTAGCTATTAGTTGATGTCTTCCACATTTAGAGATAATTACCGTTATTAGGTTTTAGTAACAACCAACCTTGACCTAGACTTTATGTAAGCCGTGGTTTATTAGTTGTTGATGTTAAATCTAAATTTGCTATTCAAGGTAATTCAAATATTGGTTAATAGAAAGGGATTTACACTTTATTTGCAATATTATTGGAAATTTTAAGTTACTCGCTCATTCTATAATTTAGGGTATACAGAAATAAAAGTACAAACATGCATGGATCAACAAATTAGATAAAGACACACATTAAGGTTGGCAAACAACATTTATTGCAATGGTGAATATAAAAGGTCATCCTTGTCATATGTTGCAACTCACATGTTTTGAAAGAACTTTTGAGTGATAGTTTCTTAGGCAAAATCGGTTTTACAATCTAAAAAACTATCTTAGTACTTCAGATCTGAAAGACTACCTTATTCATTCACTCTTTCATAATTTGTAAATTTGTCACCAGTTAGATTGGATTAAGATCAACTCTTACCTTCCTAGCTACTGCAACAAATCTATTATTTTTTGTGATTGTATTCTCCCACCCTCTACAAACATATCTTGTGTAGGTCATTACATTCTACGAGCAACAATATTAGAGCGTTTATTTAATCTCATAAACAAGATTCATAAACAAGATGCAAAATGACTTCCACAACCAATGACCGTGGCTCTCTATCCAAACCACCTCAGTATCAAAAAGATAACCTTTCTTTTTGGAAAAATCAGATGACACTCATTCTTGAAGGAGTGGATAACCAAATCCTAGGTGCTCTAAAAATGGTCCATACGTCCATACCAATTTCCTACCTGGTGATAGAGATGATAATGACAAAGTCATAGGACCAGGAAGACAAATCATCAAGACTCCTGATCTATGGACGGAGGAAGATAAGAAACAAGTTGTTGTTGACACCAAAACCATAACTATCATTGTAATGTCTCTTCCAGATGATGTCTACCACTCTATCATGAATCTTACTACTGTAAGAGATACATGAAACACTCTTACTCTTCTGTATGAAGGGACATTTGAAGTCAAACAAAGCAAAACGACCTGTCTCATTACACAATACGAACTCTCATTAAGGTTTACAATATGTTCAATTCTCTTCTAAATGGTCTTATAAAACATGATAAAGTCTTTGATAATGCCGAGCTACTGTGTGGTTACCCACAATATGGGATATCAGAGCGGTTACTTTTACAAAACTTTTATGAGGGTCTTCTCTCAATGGAGAGAAATATGATTTATGCCTCTAGTGGCAGTGCTATTTTAATAAGACCCCTACGCGGGTAAGAACTTTCATTACAACTATGGCTGGAAATTCCCATCATTTTAGTGTTACGGATGATATGGGAGGAGAGTCGCAAAGGGCTAATGAGGTAAATACATCTAGTACTGAAAGTATATTATTTGATATTACTAATAGTAGGTAAAGAACATGTGAAGGCTTGTGGAATATGCAAGAGAGTAGGCCATCCAATCGATGCTTGTCCTCAACTTCAAGAAGACGTGTTTGTGTCCCTGAAGACGTAAATGCTATAGGGGGATTTCAAGGACAACAACTGCAATGAAGGTATTTCAATAATTTTTGAAACCAAAGAGCACGTCAACAATTTCAACAGTTTCAATCGAGGCCACCTCAACCACAATTTTAACAGTTTCAACTTAATTTGATTAACATGTGGTATCAGAGCATATTAAAGTTGTATTTGGTGAAATCAATGGTGTTTATGGTACATTGAATCTGGTTTTAAAGTTAAAAGTGAAGAATAAGAGATTTATTCAGAGGGGAGCACAAAAAGTTTCGAAGACCAACGATGCTAAAGTTTTTTAACGAAAGCAAAGGGAAGAAGATCTGAAGATGCTTCTTTATAAAACTGTAGGAGAGAATGTTAGGTCTAGAATAGACCAAGTTAATGAAAGTTTTATAAAGTAAGTTTATATTCATTTGTATTGTAAAATGCTTAATGGGCTTAGGCTTTACATGTTGTAATGGCACCTATATAAAGGTGTCTTGAGCTTTAATTAAATAGTGTTAGGCCATTTGTACTTGAGCAACATATCAAGATCAAATATGAGGCTGACATATTTTCTCTCTGCTCTTGCTCTTCAATGTTCTAGCTTTAGAGTGTAATTCATGATTTTTTGTTTAATATGGGATTAACATCACGTCAGCCTAAGCAAGTACAAAGGCACCATGTAAGTGGTACTTTGTTTGCTTTAATGTTCCATTAGCATACTAAAAGGATGGAACAAGTTAAAAATGTGTCTACATCAAACTCAAACGTTGAAGTGAAGAATACTAGGCTACATGGATTAACCAACCAAGAAAAGACACGTAGAAAAGTTGGACAAAATGCATTTGATGCAATGATGGCTATAAAAAGGCACCATTTGCATTCCTTGCAACTTACTCGTTTTGAAAGAGAAATCCTTGTGAGTGTTTCTGGAGTCTATTCGGCATCATCCTTCGAAGAACATCCTGTGCTCATAGGACCTGAAAGAGAATTCTTCTCCCTCCCTCTCTTTTAGTTAGCAAATTTGACACAATCAGGTTGTTTAGGATCATATATCTTACTTTCCTAACTTCCGCAACAAATATGTAATTCTTTGTTTTCATAAAAGTTATTGAGAAAAAAAATTAAAAAGTGAAAACATGTTGTATTTGTATTCATCCCCTTCCCTCTTCTATAAACACTTCATGTGAAAGTCATTATTTCGCTGGAGCAACAAAATGACATTTAATAATGAAATACCGGAAATACGGATAAAACTCTATTATCCAAAGCACCCAAAACATGAATAAGGTTCAATATTCAAAATCAATAATTTATAGGTACACTTCATACCGAGAACAAAACCAAAAACATGGATAAACTCTATATCCTGACAACACATTTCGGTGACAGCGAATACCCTTATCCATCGATGGTGGCGAAACATGATGTAAGCCACATATCAACGAATAATGAGGCCCAATACGGATCAGTGGTCATCAAGTTCAACCACTCATGGTTTATACCTTGCCTAAGACCCTCGATGATCCTAAATATGTTCATTCACTAGAAATTACACCATATAGTCAATGGTCGTGGTTCGACTCAATACACCCGGATCACTTTCCCCCCGATGGCCCAATGCCTATTTCCAACTACAATACGGGAATAACTATTCTGTTAAAAACCATTAAGCAAACTCAAAATTTACACCATATGGTCAATGACCGACTTCCGACTCTAAAAGCCCACAACATAATTCCCTTGATGACCCAATGCCTATTTCTACCTGCAACACGGGAATAACCATGCCATTTTGAAACAACAAACACTGACTCCTATGCCTATAGATCCATTGCATTGTAGTCTAAATTATATGACCCTAAATTGAATTATCAACACACTTAAAACATGTAATTTCCTAAATAAATATGCAATAGATGAAAATCACGTCCAAAGCTCAACATTGAGCAAATCTAAACTTGAAAAATGTTCCAAAACTCATTTGAGTTAAAATTAATCTAATAAACTCCGCAACTGACTTGACTATACAAAAAGTCAATATAAACCAATAAAATATCAATATCCAATGTTTATACGACTTACATTTTAAATGTTTGAATATCTTTATTATAAACTCAAAGGTTGCACAAAATCTTAAAAATGCATCTGAAGGTTTTAATAAATCTCATAATGCAAAGTACCACATAATCCAAGAAAACTCAATTAAGGCAACAAACCTCACTAACAGTGGACCTTTAGTTTTTAAACCTCAAAATACATGATGACTTCAAAGCAACATTTCGTAATAAGTGTTGACACTTAAAGATGCGTCCAACAACTCAACGATATGAATTTTCCAAAGATTTATAAAATCAATATACCAAAAGTGCATTAGCATCAAATAATCCACATATGAGAAATAATTTATCAAAATCCACACGTTTTATGATTTATCATCAAAATGTCCACAAGCTCCAAATATATGCGTTTCTGAAGGTTTTATTAGCAGAACACATCAATTTCATCAACATGTGAAAAAGATGTTCACAAACTCCAAATATCAACATGTGAAAAAGATGCAATTTCATCAAGTAGTTAACAACATTTGATAAATATCAAGTAGAACACGTCAATCTTTAAAAATGAACATTTTTTACATGTACAAAGTTTTTACAAATCAACTTGAACTCATCTTACTATATTTATGTTAAATATAGGTTTTATCTCAAATCTTGAACTTTCTTAGTAAAGACTTGAAATCCTCAAGACAGAACTTTACATCTAAGTTGCAAATCTCTCAATAACACTCCCTTGGACTTCCAAACCCTAGCCAAAACACCACAAAGTGGAGAAGAAGGTTGAGGATGTAAAGATACTAAACCTTAGGTCAAGAAACAAAGGTTTAGATCTTACTTTCAACTTCTAGGAACCCCAAATCATCAATGGAAACTATCCAAATTAACTCCAAAATCGGATGTTATTGTGAAATAAAAAAACGATGAGATTATGGAAGTAAATATTCTTGCATTGGACCATTCAAAGATAGATGCTCAATTTTTTTAGATAAAAACTTCAAAAAAGTATAAAATAGAATATTGAACTAAAAATAAATAAAACCATCGCTTTTCTATATGAGTTTTTTTTTATAGATTTTAATCTGTTCTCGAGAGTACCCTCAATCTGTTACATGATCTTGAAAAGTTGAAATTGTATCCAATTATATAACACATGTTTAAGAAGGGTATCAAAATGAAAACAAAATGTTAATAAGACTTGAAGAATGCAAAAGAGTTGTAAGTTCCCTGAGTCATAATTTTAATGCGTTAGGACCTTTTTTGCAACCAAGATGAAATCTGATTGCTAAATCTGCATAACTTCCCTTTCATGTATGGTTACAAGATTGCATCTCTCTTATATCTGGTATCAACTCACCGACACATTTAGAATCGTCCAAATCAGATAAGAGATGAGAAAGTTATGACCAAGAACTTAAAATCTCGTTTTTTGAAGTCTACAAGTCACACGTGACCTTGTGCCCTCGTTTGGCCAAGGTCACCCGATGCAACCTTCAATATTTTCCCATGTTCACAGGCATGAAGAGCTACCTTCATTTGCGAGAAGCATGTTGTCCAATTTTTTGAGTTTCTTAAACTTTTTTTATACCAAACATAGACCAACTCAAGGTACACAATAAGGATTATTCTAAGGTTAATAAATGGATGAGTTTGCAATTGAAACGTGGCTTGTATATATGTGACCCAAAATTATACATAATAAGTATATGGGTGTTACATTTTAGATAATCGTAATTTTTGGCACAATTTTACACATATCTTGATTAATCCATAGGTTTATGAAGTTAATGACTAGACAATTTGTAACTTCTTGTGTTGTGTTGTGGCGCACTAGTTAGTAGGTTGTAGCGGAAATCTCCTCTTACCTAAATTCGAATCTTGATTTGTTAAAGTTTTTATATATAGACATGAAAGTTCACATACAATAACTCTAGATTATTCAAAATTACGTAGAAGATTAATCAATATACGTTAAGTTGACTGAATATTTTCTGCTAAAAAAAAGCTAACCAAAACTTAAATGTAATTTCTGTTTTTGTTAATTTAATATTAATATTATTATTAAGTTGCAATAAAACTTTTGGGGAAAGGATTCTATTTTTATATTTAAAAAAAAAGAATATTAACATTCTTTATACACCTAACATTTTGAATTACTTTGCTAGAACCACCAAGGGTCCCTTTGTCATTTACCCTTCCTTTAGGATATGTATTAAGAACATAAATTATTGCATATATTTTATAACTTTAGACAAAATTAGGGTCCAAAGAATTTAAAATACGACTATTCAAGGGTTGGCATCCATCACCAAGTCATTTTCATTTTATGAATACCAGAATGTGTTGTATTTTTTTTTTATTCTTGTGGATGTTATTTGTAAATTCCAAAGTTTTAAAAATAACATATTAAACAATAATGTATAAATCAGTTTAAAATTATTGATGAAAACTGTTCATAATTTATAATTCAAGGTTTATGAAGAACACATAAATATTGCACTCTCTATGGGTCAACTTTCTTGTTAGAGCATCTCCAACAGCTTCTTCAAAATGAGGAAAATTGAGAAAATGGAGATTTTAGGCTAATTTTTAATTCCAACAGCTTTTTTAAAACTATCTTCAAAATGGAGAAAGTAGGAGAGATGAGGTTTTTTTCTCCAAATTTGGAGAACACCCAAAAATGATTACAAGATTAGACAATCAAAAATAAAATTTAAAAACAAATATGTGGAGAGAAAGATAATATTTTAATATTTATAATTAATGTTTGTTTATCTAAAATGAGGAATATGGTGGAGATGAATACAATTTTCTTAGAGATTTTAATTTTTGTTCTCTATTTTAGATTTTTTTTTAAATCTATTAAAAATATAATTCTTTGTTACAATAATTGTTATAATTTTTTGATACGTGTTATAATTCTTTGTTATGGGGTCATATCACTTCTTTGAAAAGAAAAAAAAATTGAATACCACGATCCTTTTACAATAAAAAAAACAATAGCTATTGATTTTGACTCAAAAGATTATATGCTATTGGCAAAATGAGATATGATATTGAATTTATGATTTGATAAATACTAGGAGGTAACTGTATATAGGGCTGTAAATGAACCGAATGTTTAACGAACCGTTCATTAATCGTTCGGCTGGAAGTTCGTTTATGTTCGCTTATTTAATAAACAAACGAACATAGACATATTTTTTTGCTTGTTTAGTTAAATGAACGAAAATGAACAATTGTCTTGCTCGTTCATTCATATTCGTGAACGTTCGTTCATGTTTGTTTATATATACAAATATATTTATATATTTTGATATTAATATGTAAAATTATTAATTAATTAAATTTTTAGACTTTCTTTTTTGACCTTCCTAAGTTTGTATGGTTTTTCATTTTTTTATGTTACTTTTTAGGAACAAAATGATAAGTAATGATGTTTTTTTTTCTATATTTGTATTTGTTCGTTTATGTTCATATATGTTCGTCTGTTTATGTTCGTGTAGGTTCGTTTATCTTCATTTATGTTCGTTCGTTTACTTTCATTTATGTTTGTTCATTTACTTTTGTTTAACAACTTAACAAACGAACATGAACAAGCAAAAAAAAGGAACGAACAAACATGAACACAAAAAATTCTTTCATTTACCGTTCGCGTTCGTTCGTTTGTTCGCTTAAGTTAAACGAACGAACACGAACAAGTTCGTTTACAGCCCTAACCACATGTAACTTAGAGGTGGGTTGCATGCACGGGTTTAACTTGTTTTTGTAAGTGTAATCTTTTTGGAGTATGAAAGGTGTACTCGCTAAATTTAAAAAAGTCCCACGAAGTCAATCAAAGAAACTGATAAAATCCCTTGAAATCAGACATAAAACTTAGAAAATCCGTCAAAAGCTGGAATTCTTCTAAATGACGTTGGATGACTATACAGACATTTGATCCATCAAAAATCTTGTATCCACCACTTATTACATTTACATGATAGTTATTATAATGTTATTCGTTTTATATATAAACTCACTTTTGCGTTCTTTATTTTATAAGCCTTTAACTTATTATCATATTTATTTTTTCACCACCAAACTTTTTTTGTTAGGGGCCGTTTATCAAATGTTATCAGGATAAACACTTACCAATCACATTACCTTACTGGATAAACATGGCAAAGACCAAAAATTTTACGAGTAAAGGCAAGGATCGAGAGTTTTACTTATTAAGTGAGCAAGGGCGGATGCATTATAGAAGAGGGGGGCGGGGGTCGAAGGACCCCACTGAATTGTTAAAAAAAATTATAGATGCTAAAAAATATCCAAAATACTAAATTTAACCTTAGGTCTTCCCAGTAAAATTTTCCAAAAGACCCCATCTTGCCGGCGATTGACAAAAACATTAAAAAAGTCTCTTGGAATAAAAAAACCGAAAAAATCCTTTGAAATCGACCAAAACACTAAGAAAATCATTTGAAATCAACTAAAAGACTTAAATTTTTTCCCGAAACACGTTGGGTGACTTTACCCGCCTTTAGTCTACCTTAATGGAACCCTATTTGACAAAAATCTTGGATCTGCCACTGTAAGTGAGGACGTCGATTGGATCTTACCAGATAAATTTTTGCATACAATACCATTTTAATGGATTAAAATCTTATCCAATAAGTAAGTAACAATATTGAATTTTATCGATAAACACTTATCTAAGTAAGCTATTAGTCTAAATTCCGATCCCTCCGGTCTTAATAAAATATAATTTACGTTCATATAGTGGCAATATAGTGGCTTCTCCTATACATGCAAAGACAAAATATTTTTTGAGTCTTCTAAATAATTAAAAAATTGAAGTTGAGACAGACGAAATATTTTATACATTTATTGATTTGAAACCTTAGAAAAACCAAAAATCGAATGCCACGATTACAAAATACAAAATATTTACCATATATATATATATATATATATATGATTTAATACTTCAAAAACTATCGTAACATTAAACTTAGAAAATAAACAGAAAATAAAAAGGACACCAAAGTGAGGGCATAATTGAGATTAACAGCAAAATCCATCTTTGCTTCTTCCTTCTTTACCCACTCAATTCTCTGCCTTCTGATTTGCTTAAACTTCTGATACATCTTCCTTCTCTCATCATCATCAACCACCTTCCTCTTGACATTATTATTTTTTTCCAAAATTGCCCCTTGTGTAATTACCAAAAACTCCCTCCCATTTAAGCAACTACAATCAAGATCCTGTAATCTTAATGACACCTCCTTCACATGTAATCCAACACCTCCTTTACCCACCCCTAATACCACCTCTATTCTACATTGTACCACTTCGTTCTCTTCACATCCTGGTAAAACGGTGACGTATCGGAGAAGGGTCTCGTTACTCATCCAATCTTGCCTTGCACTTACAGCTTTGATGCTGGATAGATTACCCGCCCGTTTCAGGGTCGGGTCGATTAAGATCCAGTTTAATGTCACTGATTCTTTCAGATGTGATAATGTTTCTTGATCAGCTCCTGCCAGCTCGTCGACTTTCAAGTCGATGGATTCGAAGGTTCCGGGTTCCGGGTCGGTTTTTAATTCGACCCGAAACGTCGGCGATAGGAAATCATTTGTGGTGTCGGTGATTTCGACTTTGGAGAAAATAACGTCGTTTTGGTAGCGGATATCGACGGCGGAGATGAGTTCAGATGGACGGTCGAGATAAGAATCTGGTTGGGATTGGGATTGGGATTGGGATTTAGAACAGGTGGGGTGGCGGTGGCGGTTACGGTGGTTGTTGACGTCGGTGACTAGAACCGGAAAGGAGTCGTGGAAGAAAGATCGGTGACCGGTGGGGAAAGTGGAGATGAGATCTTGGACACGTGGATGGTTTATTGAAGGCCATGTGGATTTGGAAACGTCGGACCAAAGATCGTCGTCGGAACAGAGGGTTTGTAGGTACGATGATGCGGTGGCGGCGGTGGAGAGAGATGGGCCGTCGAGTCGTGGTAAGATGTGGGTTTGGATGATATGTGGGTGGATATCTTCGATAGTGGTAGTGGTGATCGCCATGGCAACAGATGTGCTGCTTACAGATTCAGATTTTCTGTTGGAGGTCGATGAGTATTGCTGAGAACCTGCTGTGATATTTATAGGAGGAAATTTCACTTTTGGTCCTTGAGGTTTAGTAGAAAGTCTGAAAGTGGAATCTTAACTTTAGTAATTTTAGAATATCCCTTATGGTTTTTATTTTGTTCTAAAATGGTTGTTAAAACATCTCCAACAAATTCTCCATAATTTCTTTAAAATGGAGAATCAAAATATAAAATCTCTAAAAAAAATTGTATTCATCTCCAACAAATTCTTTATAATTTCTTCAAAATAATATTAAAATATTATATCATCTATTAGAAAATTAATTTTCTTTTTAAATATTTATTTTTCAAAAAAATTTATTGGTTATTTCATTTGATAATCATTTTTGGAATTAACTCAATATTTGTAGAATAAACCACTCTCTCTTCTACTTTCTCTATTTTGAAGATGATTATAGGAAAGCTATTGGAGCAAAATACTTGTTCAAAATCTCCATTTTCTCCATTTTTTCTATTTTAGGGAAGCTATTGGAGATGCTCTTAGTGACTAGCTCTACTAATAATGTCTGTTAGATTGTGAGACATTTCATTTTATCCTTTACTAATTTTCTTATCATCTTCAATGAACCCTTTATTTTACTTTTTAATGAATCTTTTATTTTATTCTCTATAATATAGAAATGAATAGTAACTTTATTCTAAATATAGAGAAACACTATTCATACTTTCTATTTTTTTAAAATTTTTGATAATTACAAAATGATTCTTCAATTTTTTAGATTATTGTATTTTTATTTTATATGTTCTCTAATACTAATTTTAATAAAATAAAATTATATTTGTCTTTAACATTTAAATTCAATTTAAATTTATCTAGCTAATTTTAAAAACTAAACTTTAATAATTTACAACATAACATATTTAATTAAAACACCCCATTAACACATATTTTAACATAAAAATATTACAAATTATAAAATTAAAAGTACATAATATTTAATTCGGAATTAAGTTTAAATTAGAGTAAATTACATACTTGGTCCCTAGGGTTTATTGGTTTTAACAGTCTGAGTCCCTAAAATGAAATATCTATGGCTTGCATCCTCGTGGTTTCCATTTTATAACGTATTAGGTCCCTAAAACTAACTTTGTTAGACTTTTCCTGTTAAGTAGGTTAAGTAAGAAGGGCATTTTGGTCATTTTAAGTATAGGGACCAAACACGTAATAAGAATCATAGGGACCAAACATGTAATAAAAACCATAGGGACCAAATATGTAATTTACTCTTTGTATATTTTATATATACTTAATAATTAATAATTCATAACATATATATATATATATTGTGGGTGTATATATATATATTATATAATTTATCAAATACTTTCACAATTTTTTTTATTATAACATTTTTTTTGTTTTTTCTTATTAAAATAATATATTTTCAAATTGTATTTTTGTTATGGCATTATAGTTACATTTTTTTATTATAGTAATATACTTTTATTTCTTTTTTTACACATTGTATTTTTAATTTTTTTTATTAAATTGTATGAAAATTAAATATTTTAATGTAACATATTTTTTAAACATATACATTTTTTTCTTCAAAAAAACACATACTTTTTAATATTTTTTAAACGTTAGCAATGTAAAATGTGTTTTACATTTTTTGAATAACTTCATCGCTTTTTCTCCCGATTATTCATATACCACCTATATTATGTTTTTCATCTATTTTTTAAGAATTATTTTAAAAATGTATGAATAATCGGAAGGTAAAGTGAGGAAACTATCTAAAAACTTGATGGTCCATTTTATCTATGCCACGTAAGAAAAATATGTAACTATAATGACATAATAAAAAAATAGTTTGAATACATATTGCTATAATTAAGAAAAATATAACTATAATACCATAATTAAAAAATAATTTAAAAATATATAGCTATAATAAACAAAAATTTAACTATAATGACATAATAAAAAAAAATTAAATATATTTTGCTATAATAAAGAAAAATGTAACTATCATGCCATAATAAAAATACAGAATTTAAAATATATTGTTGTAATAAAAAAAACAATGTTATAAAAAATAGTGAAAATTATGGTGATAAATTATATACAATATATATGTTATTAATTATTAATTATTAATTATTAAGTATATATAAAATATATAGAGAGTAAGTTACATGTTTGGTCCCTATGGTTTTTATTACATGTTTGGTCCCTAAACTTAAAATGACCAAAATGCCCCTCTTACTTAACCTACTTAACAGAAAAAGTCTAACAAAGTTAGTTTTAGGGACCCAATACGTTATAAAATGGAAACCACGAGGATGCAAGCCATAGATATTTCATTTTAGGGACCCAGACTGTTAAAACCAATAAACCTTAGGGACCAAGTATGTAGTTTACTCTTTAAATTATAATGTCGTCAAAATAACATGATAAAGTTAATAAATATAAGAGTATTATTTATAAAGTTATTATTAGAAATATATGTAATCAAAATAGAACAAAATATACTTGGAATATTCTTTTTTATAGTAGAAAATAAAGTAATACATTGGAGAAAAATAACACATCCTCTATTTTTACTCTAAAATAGAAAGTAAAATAAAGAATTAGATTGTAGATGCCAAGTATGTTCTTTTCTATTTTAATTTTTAACTATATATATTTTCAATAATACCTTTATGTTTATTAACTTTATACTTGGAATATTTTTTGTAGAGTAGAAAATAAAGTAACACATCCTCTATTTTTTTACTATATACTAGAAAGTAAAATAAAGAATTACAGCAAAGATGTCAAATATGTATTTTCTTCTATTTTAATTACATATATTTTCAATAATACTCTTATATTTATTAACTTTATAAATTATATCCTTAATTTTTTTTCCACAATAAACTTATATTTATTAACTTTATCATGTTATTTTAACGATGCTATAATTCATATTTAATTTCTAACTAAATATTAAAAACCAAATTTCATTAAATAAAAATGTTACATTTTCAACACACATATAAAATTATAATACATAAGCATTTAATCGAAATTTGTTTTTAAACTTTAGTTTTCAAATTAGTTAGATAATTTAAATTAAATTTTAAACTTAAAGATAAATATAAATATGTTTATTAAAATTGGTATTAGACAACAAATAAAATAAAAATACAATAATCTTAAAGATTGAAAGACCATATTGTAATCATAAAAAATTTAAAAAAAATAAAGATTATGAATAGTGTATCTATATTTAGAGAGTAAAATATTCATTTCTATATTATAGATAGTAAATTGAGGGGTTTTGAAAATGTTTTAGAAAATAAAATAAAGGTGGAGAGTAAAATAGAGGATCCATTGAAGACGGTGTTACTAATGTTCTCTTAAAAAATTAAATACAAAATTAAATAAAATTATACTATTTTATTTATATTAAAATCAAAACTCAATAAATATGTCTAATTTATTTTAAGAAAAAATAGTAAAAAAACTAAATACTATTACTAACGGAGTTAGGGTAAAGTACAACTCACAAAAAGTTTTAACTCAAGGACTAAAATGGGGACAAATAGCTTGGTGATCCAGACTTTGGCCTACCACTCTGTGGTGGATCCTGGTCGTCGGGGATTACTCG
Source organism: Silybum marianum (assembly GCA_036898165.1). Taxonomy (NCBI): domain Eukaryota; kingdom Viridiplantae; phylum Streptophyta; class Magnoliopsida; order Asterales; family Asteraceae; genus Silybum; species Silybum marianum. The sequence continues at coordinate 42,955,917 of CM072529.1, read as the reverse complement.
GGTGCCCGAATGGATCCCGGATACCCCGGGAACGTGTGTATGTTATTGTCGTTCAAAAAGAATTATGTATAAATATTTTTTATATATCTATTTATGTTTAAGTATGACTTTTATATGTTTCATAATTAGTAATGGAAATGGTATAATTTTTCTTCATTTAATTGGTTCATTGTACTTTGTTGTCAGTAAGAGAAATTATATATTTTTTGTTCATGATTTTGTTCAAAAAATGTTTCGGATTAATTTGTTCAAAATTAAGTTCATGATTTTATTTTTTCAAAAAAAAGTTTGAAATTTATTTGTTTAAAGAAAGTTAAAAAATTAATTTGGTAAAAAGATTTAGATTTTATTTTTGGAATTTATTCATTAAAAAAAATCAAGGACTTAATCATTCAAAATCAGATAGTTCGTTGGGTTTTTTTAGACTTTTTCCAAATTGTTATCACATTAACCTGTTATTACAGGTTACACGAATGTATTTAACCGGTTTCAGAAAGTTTAAGGGTTTTTTCATTCAAAAAAATAGTTTAAGGACTTAATCATTCAAAATCAGATAGTTCGTTGGGTTTTTTTAGATTTTTCCCTTAAAACAATTACACAACAAATAAATAAAACTAATAAAATCGCTACAAATTAAATTAAATTAAATTTAACAGTTTAAAATCCAATTTTCCGTTAATATCGACTCTTTCATTACTTCATACAATCAAATTTAATCATCCACCGTAATTTTTATACCAAAATGTAAAAGAATTCACTCATTTAATTTTGGGCTAATAAATATACAAATAATAATATGAATATTTAAAACCGGTTCGGTTCGGTTACCCGTGGTTACGTAAAATTCAAAACCAAAACCGACCTGTGAATACCCGGTTTTTTCGGTTTTTGGTTTTTTTAATTTCAAAATTTTCAGTTGTCGGTATTTTCGGTTTTAAATCAAACGGTTCGGCTCGGTTTAACCATTTTACGGTTTTTTTAACATCCGTAGATAATAATTGAAAAAACTGGTTATTTTAACAAATTTCGCATGACTTGCGGTGCGGAGGTGCTTTTAATAAAACAAACTAGTGCGTGGCACCATGCGTTGCGTGGTGACTAATTGTTTTTGTAGAAAATATGTAACTATATTAAAATCAACCTAATACATTAATTAACAACTAATGAAATGTAACGTATCAGTGTATTTGCATGATTTAGATGTAAAGTATTTTGTAGACACTGAAAAGTAAAAAAAATTATGTTATGTTGAAGTTAATTAATGCATCCATATTAATATCATATATTATCCATATTGGGGAATCCAATATATTTTTTGCAATCCATCCATATACGTTTTGTTTTTAACTTTTAAGTGTTTATAGGGTTGGGAGAAGGTTTTTGCCTTCTTGCTAGAATAAGTAAAATGTAAATAAAAAAAATCATGGGTTTCAAGGCCGGACAAAAGCATTAAGTGATATGATCACAACTCCAAAAATCAGGATAGAGAATGCCATACCTATGTCGGGAGAAGGTGGACTGAAATGGCGACTGTCACAAAGAGAGAAGTCTTTTTCACAATGTTGCTAATTTGCACCATGTTTTTAAATTGAAGGTTTGTGTGATTGTTGAAAAATATATGAATATAATATATATATATATATATATATATATGTGTGTGTGTGAATGGTTTTTTTTTCACATTGAAATTTGATCTGTAGAAAGCTTTAGGTTTTAATGAAAAGCTAAATACTTTAGCCCTAAAAGTTCTTCACACCCTATTTTATTCCCTTGTTTTATTTTCTCAGTTTTTACTATTTTGAATATTCGTTTTATACCTTTTAATGTAACACTACCGAAATAAGTTGGCTAATGGAGCATTAGCACCACCTGAATGAATTCATAACTGAATTCATTCAGTTGTACAAATCGACCCATCAATTTTAAACCTCTACATGCTCTCTCAAAATTAATTCAAAAGCGACATCGGATATAGCATACAACTAATAAAATAATAAACAGAAATATTACAATTTGAATGTAGTTTAAGGGATTGGTTACATGTTTTAGCATTTTGGTAACAGGTCCAACAGTCCAAACAAAGAATGGTGCCTCTAATGGATGAGTTGATTCGAATTCCATAGATTTGTATAGACTACAAACGTTAAGACGATTGAGACGAAAATCAACAATTCAAGCGTTAAACATGAAAATAAAAACCATATTTACGTTATCTAAAGAGTAAATATAATATCCAATTCTAACACATTCAAACCGATTAAATATATTGAATCCGACTAATATGTTAACTGAAATACCTATTAGAGATGATAATTTTAACTTTGGAAACAAAAACATAAAATAACCATACTACTAAAATCAATACTCAAGATATAAAACATTACCAACGTTTATGAATTCATATACAAATTGAGAGAGAGAATTCATCTCATTTTTTGGGTTGTCGTATAAACCAATAAACCCTCTATTATTTATCTCTACTACTAAATTCTTGATGACGTCCTTCAAATCGTTGTCAACAACTTTAAAACCCGGTGGTTTTAGCCAATTAGTCTCTTGCTATCGTTGCTATAAAAACTAAGGAGTCATATGTTTTTGCCCCCTAAAATCTCAACATAAGTAAAAAAAAGGACTACCAACGTTTGTGAATTGAAAAACAAATCAATTTGGGATGTGTTGAGAATTGATTATTAACATAAACGCAACATAAACAAACTTGATGAGACATTCCTCCCGATCAAATTCGCATGCTAATATCATCTTCTTATCTTCAACATGTTAAAAAGTGGCAAAATTGAAAACCAAACCGAGAACAACAATTTAATGTTTTGTGCAATGCTAGATTACCAAAATCCCAACATGAGTAAGAAAAAGAATCGCAATTTATAGGGTAAAAAGGAAGATGAATAGTCTGGAATTAAAATTTAATTAAAGATGAGAAAGAGAGAAAGACATAACCGAAGGAGATGAATAGTCTAGAATTAAAAGTTGGGTTTGATTACATCAATTTAAAAAAAAAACTAAATTTGAGAAAAAAGAATTTAGAATTGGAGTGTTTAGAAGATGCCACCTCATTGTTGAGGTTTTTGCTTTTATGTATATAAAAGATGCGGAGTGGGCCCATTGTGGGAAAACTAGGAAGACGCACCTAATTGTCGAGGTGCTACACATGGCCATGTGGGCATAATATGGTCCCATTTTTTCAATACTACCACCTCCGACTTGTTTTTTCCTTTTGTCCACTACAAATTACGGTCCAAAGTCCAAAAACTTAAGGTGACGTTTGTTTTTTAAGAGATGTTAAAGTCTGAAGTCTGATTTCAGTTCTGAAATGGTTATAAAACGTCTAAACGAATCAGACATAAGTGATGATTAAGAGCTTAAAATGAAAAAATGAATCAGACATATTTTGGTAGTGAAATTTGGATGAAACTAAAAAAATGGCAAAATATAAATTGATTCATGTTATTCCAGATAATTTCCCTAAAACATATGAGATGGTTATTTTGTAAATTTATCAGTATGTTGTTAAATGATATTTTTAAAATCAAATTGTGTATTGAAAATATAAAAAAAAGATGGTTAGGGGTCATTAGAGGCTTTTTCAACTGTATATTCAATAAGTATACTTTTAAGTATAGAAAAGGTGAATTAATTATTCCAAAAAAAAAAAAAGGTGAATTAATATAAAACAAAGACCATTTGAGTATGAGATTGTAGAAGAGGGTATAACCACAAAAAGTTTTGCAGTTTACTTTTTTGGAATTCAATTATTGAGTTTTTTTACTTTTTATTCCGTTCCTAACACAATCATTTAGTCAACTTTTGCAAATCTACCGTTTCAACAAACAAATATGAAAACAAGTCTAAATAAGAAAACATAAAATAAATCCGATGGGATATTGCCAAGTGCATACATTAACCTCATAAAACAACTTTTAACAGTTGAGATCAAGAGAGTAGTAACTGTTAAATGTCTTCACTATTTTAAAATTGGTCAATCTTGTCAGGTGATTTTATTTATATTGTTTGGTTGTTTTTAGGGGCGTGTTATGGTAGTTCTGTTTCCTAAAGGGCTGATGTGTAACTGTATTTGCCGTTCCTGTTTCTTGATTCCTGGGGGTTAGAAGAGCAATTCGAGGAGAACTTGAAGGGGTTATCTTGTAACTATGCTCTGTATGTTACATTGTTTTTCTTTTTATTTTAAAAGTAGTTGTGGGAAATATTTTAGCCAGAAATATCTTTTATAGAACTTGTTGGCCTTCTTCAGAGTGTTTTAGGGTTTTTATAGATTTCTTTGTAAGTTGTACAGATATAATCAATAGGCGAATCGTTTGTGGTCTACATGTCTCTCATTTGTCCTCACGTTCACAACTAAATTTGAGTTCATATTAGGACTTTCCCCTTTCTCTCTCTCTCTCTCTATATATTTATATATATATATATATATATATATGAGAGAGATCTAACAACTTGTATAAACATTTCAAAATAACTTATCTTTGGATTTACTAAACTAACGAAGTTTGGGTAAACTTCTAAGTCATTTTAGATTATTGAAATTGGGAAAATCTTGAATACCATATTTATGGGATTTTTGGGGACTATGGAAGATTATACTACTATATTAGTCTAAGTAATGACACAAGTATTTAGTGATGTCTTGAGTGTCACATCTATAGGCCAAAAATATTCCATAACATGGTAATGCCCAAACCGACAAGTAGAAATATTGAATAAAGGTCAACAATATCAAATCTATCTCACGAGTTGCAGTAAAAAAAATAAAATACTACTGCTGAGATTTATTATAAAATTCAAATAAAGTCTAAGAAAACTGTCTAAATAAAGAGATAATGCCCACACACTTTGAGTCACGACTGTCGCCCTTTCTTTTACCCTCACCCTTTCTTTTACCCTTGCTGGAGCTCTCAATGTGATACTTTCCTGAAAAGGGTTTTCGATTTTATAAAAAACGAGGATTAGAACAAAGGTTTAGTGAATTTCCTTAAAAACAATATTTCTCATGGAAAAACAGTTAAAACATATTTAATAGCAACATGTTATCACTCTAGAACAACAAAACCGCCTTTAATAATTATTTCAGACACTGATGGCCATGTGTAGTATCCCACATTGGTTGGGGAGGGGGACAAAGATTGACTTATAACGGACTGGATACCTCCTCTATTAGACGTGTTTTAAAACTATGCATCCAAGTAGGTGGGCAAAGTGGACAATATATGGTACTGTTGGCATGGGATGTTGCAGATGGTATCAGAGCCGAGAACTGGACTGGTGTGCCAGCGAGGACGTTGGAATCTCAAGGGGTGGATTGTAATATCCCACATTGGTTGGGAGGGAACAAAGTTAGGTTTATATGGGACTGGATACCTCCTCTATCGGATGTGTTTTAAAATTGTCGTCCAAGTCGGTGGATAAAGCGGACAATATTTGGTACGATTGGTTTGGGATGTTACACCATGCACACTTGTTACTAACCAATTGGCTACACACATGACATTTTCATGAGCTACATGAAACAAATTCATATGCTCCATATAGGTATACACCTCCTGTTGATCAAAATATTATCACAACATGCCCACATTAAATTTCACACTTACTCATAACTCAACTTTGAATTTAAAAATACCCCATCATGAATTCAACATGTAAGACAATTGTAACATATACAAATGAGTGATAATTTGCTCAAAAAGATAAGAGGAACTCACTTGAAGTCTAAGCCTAAATACACATTCTTAGGCTAGGACCGCACCGGCCGAACACTTGAAATAACATTAGAAGAAGACTGAGTTAGTAACCCAAAAAAGATTCTCAAAGGTATAACTAATAACCCCTTAGGTAAGTACCCAAAATACTTCCCAAAACCACCACTTATACAAAAACTAAAAACATGGAAACAGTGAGTTACATGACTTGTCCCGCAGCCAAAGTTGCGGCACAACTCGTGCACGCCATTGTTTCAACTACACAACATGTTCAAATAATTCCAGCTTTATCCTCCAATTCCGTTGACATCAACCACGATTAAGTAACTAAAACTCACACAAATCAACATAATATCATTCCCAATCTGATTCTAATTTAAATCTAACAAGTTTATCAATTTGGCAAAATCCATCATTTCAAGAAATATCAAAACCTTAGAGTTTTAATCTAATCTAGTTAACTCACCATGGAAGTTGATCAAAACTCCAAAATCAGGGATAAACTCAAGTAGAATAGATTTCTCAAAACAAAAGCCAATAACATTGTAGAATTCCCAAATCCTAAGTAAAACTTCAACAAACAAGAAGGAAGCATAAAAGTTTGATGTTCTTAAAAGAAATGAAATTCATATTATTCAAGCTTTTTCAATCTTCAATAACCTTCTATAAATACTTGTGGATCCCAGAATATGATCAAGTACTAAAACTTTTAATAAGAACACGAAGAACACGCAATTAATAAAGATCCAAAGTCGGATATCTCACTTGTATTGAATATAATATATCGGGTTTCTCTCTAGCAGTTTAGCTCTCAATATTTCGTGTACTAATACATTTACCCCTATGCGCCTATTTATAACAAAGGATTAAACTATATAAGGAAACAAGGAATGGCATTATACACTTGCCATGTTTACAATAAAGCAACGTTTCCTTATTTTGACACAATTAATTTAAATCCTAACAATCTCCCCCTTTGTGTAAAAATGACTCTTCATCTCTTTAGCTCGAACATTCCTTCAAATCGTCTTTGGGTCTGACGGTAGATGATGCGCTTGTCAATCAGCTCAATTGCATTCATTAGATTTTCTCTTTCATTCGCCTTAAGCTGCTGCTTCTTACTTCTTCTTTGATCAGCACTTGCTTCTGCAGAAAGTTTGTTTCGAATAGCTAATAAAATTCTATCAGAATAAGAAGCAAGTTCACCAAATCTCAAGAATCTCATTTCTTCGTTACGCTTCATGTATACAACTCCATGGGCTGGCCAGGTCATCACTTGAGTCACTTTCATATTCTTTAGGCAAGGGAGATCTTGATCAGGCTTTGGCAGATACACTTTCTTCTGTCTACTTTCAACAGCCCTTTGGAAATCATGAAGATAGCTGTATCGAAGTTCTTTTTGAATATGCCTTATAATTGCTCTTAAAGCTCTTTTTTCATCCTCCGATCTTCTGGTTTTGTCTTTAAGCTCAGTGTACAAAGTTTCCATATCCGCCACATCCAGTCTAGCGAAGTCAGCTTCAGAGAAACAATAGACCTTTCCATCAAATCTTCTTACTTTGAAAGTTGGAAATTCTACTTGAAAGACTTTATCACATCCGATCTCCATGATAGTGACAATTCTGTGTCTAGAAACAACTTCTTTAGGATCCTTCGCTTTAGTCTTCAGTATGCTCGAATATTCAGTTACTTGAAGTGAATCCATTTCCATGATCAGATGTATGCGAGACAGATCCTCTGGTTTCTTCTTTTCCACAAAGATCTTTTGCATGGTTTCTTCTAAGTACGGAGTTCTGACTTGTGGATTTACCCATTTGTTGTTAGAAAGAATTCTTTCGCAACGAATTTGATGCGGTAGGAGCGGTGTTTGATCAATATTTGTTGGTAGGAATTTCTTTTCCGCGTGCATTAGATTCACATAATCTTCTTCTTTCATTACTGGTTCATATGGATCACGAAACTAGTTTTGGACTGAATCTCTCAAATGCAGAACATTTACTTCTTCTTCATTTGTTAGTTCAACAGCTTGCGATCCACTCTCAATTTCAAATTCTACCGCGGGCTTTTTAACCGTTGGTGGATTTGCTTGTTGTTATGTGGGAGGTGGAGCAGTAGACGAAGATGGACCAGAAGTTGTAGCAGAAGATGGTCGAGATCGAGTTTGAGTTCTTGTAATCCGGCGACGTGTCTCCCCCTCAGGGCGATTTGGACCAGAGGCCGGATCGTCCTGATCAGGTCGACGAGGTGTAACAGACGCGACGGGACGTTAAGACTGTTGAATTTCAGTGCGAAGAGCAGTGATGACACCAAGAATCTCATCGGTTGATTGCTTTTGTTTGGTTGCCATGTCAAGAAGTTGCGACTCAATATCAGCTTTGAACAAGTCGAACTCATAGCGAGTGACATTCAAAATTTCAAGGTTGCGTCGAAGAAGACCCATAAGTGTATCTTCAAGTAATCCGCGAGCTATAGCTTCAACAAGCAAGTTGGCATACAACATCGACATGAGTTCATCATTGTTGTATTCATACCGTTGAGGGGATGGAGGAGGTTGGAGTCTCGAGGCGGTGGAGAAGAGCGACTAGTGCTGGGACGAGAAGAGCTAGCTTGATTCGGATCAGGGCGTTGGGAGCGAGTAGCTGCTATCACTTCTTGAACAAACTGTTGCATTTGAGAACTCATGCGAACCTTGTGAGCATTTAACGTGTCATGAGCTCTTTTGTATTGTGCATCAAGGTAAGCTTGAGTCTCGGGATTGACACTGAAAGTACGAGAACCTGAAATGGAAACACCGAGATCACTTAGATTACCCATTGACATCACAGTTGAATCAACTGTGTGACCTACATTCAGCATTGACAATGATGTAGCGCTGGTAGGATTTCCTCCCAATCCTCGTGGAATGTCCGGAATGGACATCACTATGGGAGTTCCGACTGGGCCACGAAGGCTCTCAGTGTGTACAGACACGTGTTCCCTAGGAGGCTCTAGACTCGATGTGCTCAGAAATGAAGGCGAAGCAGGTGAGATACTACTTCTTGGTTCAATAGCTATGTCTCCCGAAGAGAGAGCAGCTAGATGAGGAGCTAAACTCACAAGCATATCTGAAACCATAGGCTGTTGTGAGCTTACGGAGTGACTAGAAGGGGTGTGCATTTGGTTGTTCGGCTAACAACGGCTTGTCCAATGCTGGAACTCAACGAATGAGTAACAATAATAGACTCGGTAACCCGGGTAGCGCTGACAGGTGTCTCACTCTCCGTAGTATTTACCTCTCCTTCACTCACTCGCACTTCAATATTTTCAACTAAATCGTCCTCTGTTCTCCTTATGTCTCCAAACAATTGGTCAAGAGTAGATTTAGGTTGAGGCTCAGAGAATTGCTCAAAGACAAAAACTTTATTTGTAGCATCCGAAGAGGATTCAGGAACTGAGGGTTGACGTCCAATCCGGTGTAAAGCAACATCTTCCGTAGCATCAACGCATCGGCGTTTTCTTTGTTGGAGATCATCAGAAAGGGTTTCTTCGGTATCGGAATCGGATGCAGGCTGATAGACTCTACTCCGGTTGACGCGAATCTTCAACCGACGAGTGGATGGAGTGATGGGTGGAAGTGAACGGGCAACGGTAGTAGGAATTGGAATTTGCTGATCATATGCACCTCCCACTTCATTTCCCCTTACATCCTCTTTCTCTCAACACCCTGTTTAGGATCCCCTTGATCCTGAACCTGCTCATCTAATCTAATACCCTCGCCCTCTCCTTGATGTTCCGCATGGATTGGCTCTTGGGCAGGCTGTCCCGGTTGTTGGGGAGCCATTAAGCCGATACTCTCCCTATAAGCTATCACACTAGGTGCACCTTGATCAGTGAGGGATAGTAAGGCTTCAAGTAGAGGCATTGTGAACGAATATCGACAGTTGTTGAGTTTGAGGTACTTTTGGACGCATGTTGGTCAGAGTGGTGATCCGTTGCGTCTTGGGATTTCCGCATGGGCATTCATCGTCCGATGGATGGCGATTTGAAAGAATCGTTGAAATGGAATGCATTCATGTGCACGGCGGTTCTCTTTGTCGGCGGCAAAGGCAACAAGATCGTTCCAAATCAAGGACGCATAGTGGTAATGACGACTATATATGAATCCATGAAAGATGCGTAGCACGGATGCGCTAGCCCGACGCATTCCGGTATGCTTGCTTGTGAGACATCGGTTGATCAGTGAAAAGATAGTGAAATAAATGTGGGGCTGAAACATCCGTTTGAACTGGCCAAGGGAAGTAAGTTCCTCGTTATTGTTGTAGCCGAGAGCTCGAAAGTCACGGCACATTACGTCCTCGCTTGGTGGATCTTCAAAGGTGTCAAGGCCGGGACGGAATTTGCAGCTGGTACATGGAGAATGCGCCGGAGTCTAGTTGGTGTGAGTTTGGTAACAAACTCATCTATTTGCATGGTAAAGTGATGGTCGCCTTCCACCGGGTGATATTCCAAGGTGTACCAGAATTGTTGCAAGTAGAATACCGGAACCCGGTGCTCGAGTGCAAAAGCAAAGTGAAGAGGATGCTTGTGTATAATCTCCATGATGATGGGGTGATCTAAGCGCATCTCGAAGTTAAGACGATGATTGTTTGGTTTGAGCTCCCGTGATGCACCCGGGGGGAGTAAGATGTCATCTCGATTGGCCGCGTTGATACTGGGTGCAGTGGAACGCTCTGAAGGCATCGGGTTCTCGTCATCAGACATGTTTGGATCATGGTGAGCCGCTATTGGAACTATGAAACATGTGGATTCAATAAGAGGCGATGAAAAGTCTTGTCGGGTAAACCATGGCGAGAAGAACACTTTAATTTTTCTCTTGGAAGAACTTGTCGATCTTTTATCGGCCGACAAAAAAGGTTGTCGGGCCTTATGGAGTCGACAAGTTTGCAAGATAGACTTTAACAAAATCTAAGTGTTCTTGAGGTCCGATAAGTTCTAGTTTTTCCCAGATCGAAAAATGGAGTTTTAATCCAGATTTAAACCTAGATCTATGATCGAAGGGGTTCGATTAACATTATTAAAACTGAGCCTAAGGTCCAATAACCCCAAAACATGTAGAAATCAATCAAAATCGGGATTCCAAGGGTTTATGGGTCCGAACAGTTAAGGCTAAAATTGACTAACATGCAATGATTTAAAGTGAAAAGTGCAAGAATTAAAGTTGATTGGGAATAGAAAACGAAGCTGGTGGTGTCTTCGGATTTTGAAAAACTCGAAGATTGAAAAACACAGTGATCTGATTTTGAAAAACAGAAAGCGGGAGGGTTTTGAGAGATAAAGAGGGAAGAACACTTTTGAAATCGTGAATAGTGCAGGTGGGGGCCCGAGTTTAAATAGTGGGGTCATCAGAGGATGACACGTAGCAAAAATTTATCGGGCAGCCGACATCATCACAACAATGTCGGTTTGAGTTCTTGTCGGGTCTGAGTTATGCGACAAGAAATCTTGTCGGGTGATGAAGAGCCGACAAGTGATCTGATTTTGAAAAAATTTGACAGAGAAATTTTCTAAGTGCTCCCCCTTGATTCATGCTTACGGTAAGGAAACTTGGACTTTAAAAAAACTTACCTGACCGCTCCCCCTTGAATGAAGATAGGTTAGTTAACAACATCGAGAGAAAAAGGAAAAAGACAAAGACATGACGAAAAAGTGTACGAGACAAAAATAAATTTGAAAATACATAATATTGAATTGAAACAGAAATCCACAAAACGAGAATTCAAGAATGATGAAAAATTCACTTTAAGAAGGGAATTTTATTTCATAAAGCTTGAATGGGCTTTTTGTGTATTTTTGAAAATACTGATTGGAAATCAGGTTTTGAGATTTAGCATGCCCAACTTGGACACTAGGAACTGGAAGCGTTTTTCTTCCAATGCCTTTGTGAACAAGTCGGCAAGCTGAAGTTCTGTATTAACAAAATATAGTTCAATCGTACCTCTTTCGACATGGTCTTTAATAAAATGATACCGGACATCGATGTGTTTCGTCTTGGTGTGTTGAACAGGATTGCTCGAAATGGTGATTGCATTTTTGGAGTCACAATAAATGGGAATCTTATCAAACCAGAAAGCATAGTCCTTGAGTTGCGTGCGCATCCATAATACTTGAGAACAACAACTTGCGGCAACAATGTATTCGGCTTCCGCGGTAGAAGTGGAGACGCAAGTTTGCTTCTTCGAGGACCAACTCACCAATTTATATCCTAAGAACTGAATGTGTCCCGTCGTGCTTTTTCGATCAAGCATGCACCCGACGTGATCAGCATCTGAAAATGCAGTTAACTCGAAGCCCGTATCCTTGGGATACCATAGGCCAAGATCAGTAGTACCTTTTAAATACCAAAAAATACGTTTTATAGCACTAAGGTGAGATTCTTTAGGAGATGCTTGATATCTAGCGCATAAGCATGTGGCAAACATTATGTCCGGTCGACTAGCTGTTAAATACATTAAAGAACCAACCATTCCTCGATAGGTTTTAGAATCCACCGCTTTTCCCAAGGGATCAGCGTGTAGTTTCGAACCCGGAGACATGGGAGTACCAATCGGTGTACATGTCGTCATGTTATATTTATGTAACATATCTGAGATGTATTTCGATTGGTTGATGAATATTCCTGTTGAAAATTGTTTTACTCGAAGGCCGAGGAAAAAATTCATCATTCCCATCATGCTCATATTGAACTTGGCAATCATGAGCTCGGAGAAAATCTTACATTGTTGTGGATTAGTCGAACCGAAAATAATGTCGTCAACATAAATTTGAATAAGCATAATATCACCATTTTCCTTTTTAATGAATAGAGTTGGATCGATCTTACCTTTGGAGTGTCCATTTTTCACCAAATAATCAGAAAGACCGTCATACCATGCGCGCATGGCTTGTTTCAAGCCGTAGAGAGCCTTATCGAGGATGTACACATGATTCGGCTTTGAAGGATCGACAAACCCGTCGGGTTGAGATACATAAACTTCTTCACGTAGTACACCATTTAAGAAAGCAGTTTTGACATCCATTTGGAAAACACAAAGTTCTTGTGTGCCGCGTATGCTAAGAACATTCGAATTGCTTCAATACGGGCCACGGGTGCAAATGTCTCGTTATAATCAATACCTTCTTGTTGACGGTATCCTTTTGCGACAAGTCGAGCTTTGTTGCGTATGACAATCCCATCTTCATCTTGTTTGTTTTTGAATATCCATTTAATACCGATGATGGTTTTGTTTTGTGGACGGGGAACGAGACGCCTAACTTTCAGGCTTTCAAATTGATTGAGTTCGTCTTGCATGACCACAATCCAATCAGGGTCGTTCATTGCTTCTTGAATGGATGTGGGTTCGATCTTGCTTAGAAAAGTAGAGAACATGTAATCGTTGGCCGAGGCGGTTTGGTTGGATCTCCAATAATCTGATCGGCTGGATGAGAACAAACCTATTTTGTAGTGTGGGGAAGCGGTTGAAACGCGTTAGGGTCCGGGGTATCGTCTTCATATGTACCGAGGGGAAGATCTTGAAGTGATTCCAAGGCTGGACCAACGTCAGAAGATCTTGTGGAACTGGTGACATCCTTGGGAGATGAGGCCGATGGTGGGGGAGAGGATGCCGGTTCCATAGGGAGCGGGTCAGAACTTGGTTGAGCATGTGACTGAGCGGGGGTAGCAGTTGCAGATGAGGTTGGAGTTGCAGCATTTGAGACGGTTTCCATTGTAACTGGCGGTCTAGAAAGATTGGAAGTTTCGGCAACCTACAAGGTAGGCGGGGTGATTTGTTTGGGAATTTTGGTATAAGAGCCGAAATAATCCGAGTAAAAGTGCTAGAATAAATCATTTAGATCTGAGGAAGCGGTTGTGGAAGCTTGAGCGGGGTTTTGAGCAGGTTCCGAAAGGAGTTGTTCGGAAGCTAAGATACCAGTGAGTGTGGGTCCAGAACTGTCTTGTTCAGGAGCCATCTCGGCTTTAGTATCAAGCTGAACATTGACACTTTCCGTGACACAACGAGCTTGTTTCATGTAGACCCGATATGCTGAGGCGTTTGGAGAGTATCCAAGAAAGTAGGCTTCATCGGCTTTTGGTTTGAGTTTTCCACGATCTTATTTTTCATTCAGAATGAAGCAGCGACCGCCGAAGGTGTGAAGGTGATCGATGGATGGAATGCGGTTGTTGACCAAATGATAGGGTGTCTTGTTGAATCTCTTGTTGATGATCGAACGGAATTTAGTGTAGCAAGCGGTATTGATTGCTTCGGCCCAAAGGTAGTGAGGCAGTTTGGAAAATGCAAGCATAGTTCGAGCAGCTTCAACTAGCGTACAATTGCGGCGTTCGACCACACCATTTTGTTACGAAGTTCGAGCCGCAGAAAACGTGTGTGTAATTCCAACTGATTCGAGATAGCCATCTAGAGAATGATTTTTGAATTTGGTTCCATTATCAATGCGGATGGTTTGAGCAGTGAGTTCCAATTTGACTTGTATGGCTTTCAAGAAATTTATGATTGTGTCGGGGGTTTCATCCTTTGAGCGAAGAAATTTAACCCACGTAAATCGAGAAAAATCGTCAACCATAACGAGAACGTATTTCTTGCCATGAATACTTTGAGTCCGCATTGGGCCGCACAAATCCATATGGACGAGCTGAAGAGGTCGAGTTGTGCTATGTACCACCTTAGGTTTGTGACAAACTTTCTTCATCTTTCCCATCTCGCATGATTCACATAGGTGAGGTTTTTCAAACTTTATCTTTGGTAAACGGGTGACTAATCCATGAATGGAAAGGCGATTGATATTTTTGAAGTTTAAATGAGAAAATCGTCGATGCCACAACCAGTTCTTGGGATTAGAGACATTTGATAGTAGACAAACATTTGAAGGAGCGTTAACTTGGGAAAGATCGATGGTTTACAGGTTGGATTTGCGTGTGCCAGCTAATAATTCTTTTCCTTCAAAGGTTCGCACACAACATCGTTTGGTTCGGAAGTTGATTTCGAGTTGTTTGTCACAGAATTTGCCAATGCTTAGCAAATTGTGGCTCAGGCCTTGAACATAGGCAACATCTGAAATAGTGATGTTGTTTTGAAAGATGTCTCCATGTCTCTTGATAGGTGCTAAATGTTGTTGCCAAATCGTACGAATCCGCCCTTTTTCTCCGTGTAATTGGCAAGCAGCTCCTTTTGTCCGGTCATGTGTTTGAAGCATCCAGAATCTAAGTACCACACATGACCGATCTGTATAAAATCAGGCAGATTTAGGTACGTATTTGTAAATGGGTCCTTCGGGTGTAGTTGACTTGGCACCTTTGGGTACCCATTTGAAGTGGAACTTAGGAGCGTTACTCATGGCCTCTTTAGGAACCCATTTATAAACAGGTGGAGTTGGAAAATGATTATGATGAAAATTGTAAGAATAATGCATGTCCGGATAAACAGGTGGAGTTGAAAAATTATTATAAAACCTATTTATAAAACCTATTTCACACATACGAAAACATCACCGCTCACATCTTCTTCTTTGCCGCACACCTTCTTCTTCAATCTTCGATGCACATCTTCTCTGGTTCTAAAACATCTCCACAAACGTCATTCTCTAGTACTAACATCACCGCACACATCTTCTTCTTCGGCTCTAAACCGGCACAACAACCAGCACGCAGCCACCGCTGGACAGATGCCCACAAACCACGAAGCTTCAAGATCAAAAAACGAAAACCACTCTCTTCATCTCGTCTGGTTTTAAGCGGACACGAAGCTTCTAGATCACAAACTAAAACCACCGTTTTCGTTTTCGATCTTCATCTACAGAAGGTATAGATCAATGGCTATGATAGTGGAGGTCTTGAGGTAGAGAATCGTGGTGATGGAGATTCACCGAGAAAGAAGGAAGAACAAAGATAGCAGTTGATAGCATGAGACACTCGTGATTTAATCGGAGGTGGTTAGCCAGGGCAAGATGGTAATTTGAGTTTTTGTCCAAGGTTGTTCCACCTATTTTGGTGGAACAAAAAAACTCTGTTTTTGTCCCATCAAAATAAGTTTTTGTCCCATCCAGTCCAACCTTGTTCTTGTCCCATGACGCACCAAACATAGGACTATTTATTTTGTTTCGTCCTGTCCCATGTAGTCTGCTTACCAAACACACCCTAATAGCCGTGTTCCGCACAATTCTACATGCGGATAAAATAAATGGTCCCAAGAAGGGTACCTATCCAACTTACACCCAAAACGGATACGAGATGTACGGGATATAACTCCCAAGAGATTTGCACTATCTTGAGGTACACACACTCACCTATGTACATGTCCAATTTAGTTAGGCATATCGCGATATTTAGGCCAATTCATCATCCAACATTTATGTAAATTAATATGAGTATAAAACATTTAGCATACTTCCAATTTAGATCACCATAATCTGTATGTAAAATAAACATTTGACAAAAGTATACTTTAAGCCAAGGGAACTCACTTGATTCGCGAAAAACCGCTCAAAGGCCTAAAACGACTAATCTTTCCCAAATCGAACACCTGAATTGGACATCATAAAAATGGTGTTAAACCACCTAAAAACATCCTAAAACCAACCCCCAAGATCCCTTAGATAAACACCTAAACCATGCTTCGCATCTAGCACGAAACCAGAAACGGACCAAACCGAAAGTGCACTCAACAATGACTTACATGGGGGTTCACCTATAAACAATCCCACCAAATTCAACCCTAAACATAGATTAATATCATAAATTCCAACCAAGAAATACTTGAGGGTTCACCTATAAACAATACTTGAGGGTTCACCTATAAACAATCCCACCAAATTCAACCCTAAACAATACTTGAGGGTTCACCAAATTCAACCCAATACTTGAGGGTTCACCTATAAACAATCCCACCAAATTCAACTCTAAACATAGATTAATCTCATAAATTCCAACCAAGAAATACCCAAAATGAAGCATCATTGAAAAACTTAAGATTACCAATGAAAATGCCACCATAAGAAGATTTCTAAATGAGAATCATTGGTTGAAGTCATTTAAAATCCTTTATCAAGAATCCCCAATCAACAATTTACTTCTATTAATGGAGACCTTAAGCAAGAAAATGAAGAAATATACCTTAGAGATGAAGATTCCACAATAAGAATTCCAATCGTTGCCAAGATCCAACCAACATTTCATTCCGAGCATTCCATTGGAGAAACCCAAAATTTTAAATCAACAAAAACCTCTGTTGGAGGAGACCTCAAGCAAAGAATAAGAAGATACATACCTTTGGTTACTGATTTCTTCAAGCTCTTCTTCATTTCTTACCAGAACTTGTTGGATTTCCTTCTTCTTCTTCAAGTTTGCTTCACCAGAAACCCTCATCTTCTAAGACCTTCTCACCAACACGTTTCACACACACAAACACTTACAAAATCTGATTATGAGACCAAAATGATGTGAAAACCTCCTCCTCCATTACTTATATACCTTGGGCTTACAACCCTGATGTCATCGGCCCATGGATTTGAGATTAAGGGCCGAATCTTGGTTATTAAGGTTTGGGTTATTACAATTTCACTACTAGTCCCTATAGTAGGACTTCTCTGAAAATCCACCCCTTTCTTTCATTTATTTACCCAAAATTTAAGACTTGGTTTATTACATTGAGCACAAATGACCTTTACCATGATAATTCCATTATTTTAGTTCTTGCTTAAATTGTAGGATTTAGCCTACACATTTGGTTAATCTTATAAGGCTCCTTAAATATCGTTGGGTTAGTTTAATATAATACTTGAAGGTGGCAAAAGCCGTTATTGGTGACTTTTACCTGTATTTAAGTGCATTGTTGGAACAATCTATAATCAGATAGAACTGAGAAATGCTTTTGTAAGTACTCAAGTATGCATATTACTTAATTTGATGTTTATTGCATTGGATCCATACACATTGTTCATACATTATCAAGAAAGGAGTTTTGATGTTATCTTCTTGATATCATTGGTGAGGACAAGGGAGGAGTTTTGATCTATTCTCCTCAAAACCTCTTATTTTAGACACGTGAGGAGTTTTGAGGTTCTCATCTTGTAACCTTGGTATCAACTAATATGAGGTTCTTAGCTTATCCCCAAGTCTAGTACATATCACGACATGTTTGCATAGGGTGATTTACTCTTCAACATTTTGATTCGACTTATATATACTTAATATTCCGCCACTTAATGGAATCGGGTTTCCTTATCATCGCAAGATAGACCGTTTGTTCATTACCTATTTGATAGAAATGATTTCTAAGAGGCTACGATGCCTTATTTACAAGTTACCCCTTATCTTAAAGGAGAAAAATCTATATAAATGGTCCATTCTTTTACATACAATCCTGTGTTTTGATATAAGTTGTTCGAACTCAAAAGATAGTACGCCTGAGACTTTTTATTTCTCGCTTTTATAGAAAATCATAGTAGAGGATGAGTCCAAGGGCCAACGATTTAGAGTTTGGAGTGCCATTTAGAGGCACAAACAGGGATGTCTTTTGGGAGTTGCTATACTTTTGAAAATAGTAGGTGGTTGATATAAACGTTGGTTTAAATCTATTCCTGTTAGAATTTAATAGAAGTCCATATAAACTATGATATGTAACTTTTGTCTTTCACTATCTTGTAATTGGTGTCCCATTTTGGGGAAGTACTCTTATTTTGTGTAAATTGTCGATTTCCCCCAAATATTAAATTTAATGTTATTTTCAATTTCTAAAGGGGTGTTACACTTACGACGTTGAAGAAGTTGTTTTTGGATCATAGGCTTACAATGTTGAAAAAGATGATGTCGAGTTATGGGCTTAGAGTGTCAAGTTGTTGTATACATTGAACATACATGAATATATATAACAAATATTACACTTATATACTAGCTCACATAAAAAAATTGTTAAACAAGAAAAAAAAACTATATTAAGATAGATGTCACATCGAAAAGAACGAAATGCTTGTTATTTTGATACAATTTGTTTGATTAAAAATTTAATAATCTTTAAAATAAGTTGTATTATTAAAATATTCAATACAATACATTTAACTCTTATTGTTGGAAAAGATATATTACTTTTCTTTCCTATATAGAGTTTTAAATATTTTTCCAAATTATGAGATTTACGTTGTCTCTTTTCTTTTTCTCTATTTTATATAGTTGTTGGAGTAAAAAAAGTAATAAAATTTCCAAAATCTCTATTTTACATACCGTTTAAGATGCTCTAAAAGATCGGAAGTACTAAAAATATTTGATTAATAATAAAATGTTTTGATTTAATTGTGTGCTAAATCAATCGTTTTTTAACGGTATATAGTTGTTGGAGTAAAAAAAGTAATAAAATCTTGAAAATCTCTATTTTACATACTGTTTAAGATGCTCTAAAAGATCGGAAGTACTAAAAATATTTGATTAATAATGAAATGTTTTGATTTAATTGTGTGCTAAATCAATCGTTTTTTAACGGTATATAGTTGTTGGAGTAAAAAAAGTAATAAAATTTCCAAAATCTCTATTTTACATACTGTTTAAGATGCTCTAAAAGATCAGAAGTACTAAAAATATTTGATTAATAATGAAATGTTTTGATTTAATTGTGTGCTAAATCAATCGTTTTTTAACAGTATAAGTAAAATATTTGAGATTAAACTTTCTATTATAATTAATAATATAAATAGCAATAATACAATGATTATAAAAATAAATGTTAATTTGTAGGTATACATTCGTAAAATCCTAAATTGTTTGATAAATTTGTCTCTCATGTAGTTCAATTAGTAAATTGTTTGATAAATTTGTCTCTCATGTAGTTCAATTAGTAAGGAGTTGAACGACATTATGAAAATATAAAACAGGTCTCTTGTTTAATCTCAAGCTTTGCCAAAACTTTAGTCATTGAGAGACCCAAAAAATATCCATTACATTAATGTCTTTAAACACAAAAATTGGTTTAGATTATCGATAATCAATTTGTTACGATGTCTAATATAAATTAAAATTTACCATAAAAAACGTCATGCTCGTAATAATTTGTTCTTTTAAGACAACTTTCACATGATAAGAAACTCTAGTTTCCAACCCCGCAAGTTGGAACTTTTATTTGTTTAATCTTAATTCACATACGAACACGATTTGATTCTTCTAAGTTGGGACTTTTGTTTGTTTAATCTTTATTCATATATGATATATGAACACGATTTGATTCTTCTAAGTTGGGCAGATGGGTTATTTAATGTTAATATTGTCATCTAATATTTTCTTTTCAACCTTTGTTTTACCAACTTATAAATTTTCATTTTAGATATAAAGTTTTTTGCACAATATACTAAGCTTTAACATATTGTTAGGTGCAGTTTAGGGCAAAACCATACCGCATATGCGATTTGAGCATTTCCCTAAACCGCAAACCGCATCAAACTGCATCGTTAAATGCGGTGCGGTGCGGTTTATGTGGTATGTACTATCGTATTTTATATCTACAATTCAATAACTATAAGTTAAAAAATACATTATAAAATCAACGATAAAATAACTGTAGGTCCAAAATAATAAAGAGTCTCAATACATTTTATTCTCAAATACACATTGAATAATTAAAAATAGTCTATGGAGTAAAAAAAATAAACTTCAAACTAAATTGGACTTGTGAGTTGTGATGTGTCCAACTAATTTATTAATATTACCATTTGTCATATCTATCAAATTCAAAGTCCAAAATATAAAGTCCAAAAATATTACAGAAAATAATAAATTATTTTCTCTATATATGTATTATATATAAAATTAATAATATAAAAAAATATGTGGTGCGGTGAGGTTTGAACAGCGGTTTTGGTAACTCAAAGCCGCAAACTACATCGCATAGTGCGGTGTGGTCAAAATGCAAACTGCAAAACACACCGTGAAAGTTTTAAACCGCTCTTTGCGGTGAGATGTGGGCGGTTTATGCGGTTTGCCGGTTTGGATGAACACCCCTAAGATAAATACCTTATTCTTTAAAAGCATTTTCAATATTATAAATTTTCTATTCCGTTTTTTTATATGAGAATACAGATTGAACCAAAACAAAATATTTTTTTTCATACCTGGAAAGTTTCATTCGTTGGTTTTCTATTCTTTGGAATTTAGTTTTTCACCTCCTGGTGGTATCAATCAGAATGCTTTATTTGTCTTTCCAGGAAAATGGATATCTCTAGAAAAGATTATCAGTTTAATTTTTTTCTTATGTTTTCTTACTCGGACTAAGCCGCCTACCTGACTTCTTCTATTTAAAGTGATTTGTGTATCTACCCCAATAATACTATTGTGTCATACCATTATGGAAGAAGATTCGGCCAAAATGTGGACTTCCATGCAGGGGCGGAGCCAGAAACTTTCATGAGGGGGAGCACAAGGTTAAATATAATTAGCAAAATAATAATATTATATTCATAATATTTAGACTTTTACAAAATCAACAATGACCTCGTCGAGTTTTCATTTTCTGAAACCTATCTATGATATCTTCATTATCAACCTTGATAAAAACGTTCTTTTCATTATCAATATTGGGAGGTAAATATGATTGGATTCTGATTTTGACGAGGTGTGGCTAGGGTAAAAATCAGATTTTGGGAGGTAAATATGATATTACAATTAATTGGTTAGTGTCTTGGTGGGTTTTAGACTTTTAGGAGGCCCAATTAAAAAATAAGATTGGATGGGTCCAAAGTAAGAAAGTTCAATTATAAATTAAATTAAAAAAAAATCATATTAAAATGCATTGGAGCAGATTAGAACCCAGAACCACCTCCCTACATATAAGGCACACTAGCCAATTGATCGAAGGAACTGTTTGTGTATTAAATTAAATTAAATGATATTGTAGGATAATTTATTAAATTATATCTATATTAATTTATTTATTTTAAATTAATTTCAAGGGGTGCCCGGGCCACCTCTGGCTCTATGCTGGCTCCGCCCCTCTTTCCATGGAAATAAAAAATGAATTTACTGCCATTTGGTATTTTGGCCAAAATACCTTGACTCCTCGATACTCAATCAAATTGTCTTCGTTGATGATTGAATTCAGTTTTCTATTCTCATATTTAGTATGTCCCGAACACTTTCTTATAAATCGAGGATCATCAAAATAAGTAAGAATACTATTTATATAGAGAATACCATTTCTAGGATTTCATTTAAGATACCTGAAGAAGGTATTCGTTGGTTCTCGCCTTCTTGAATCGATTCGAGTGGGATGGTGAATCTATATCTTCGCCTCTTTGACAATATATGAGAATTCCCGTCGAGAATATTAGGACCCCAAAATAGCGTATCCAAATTATAAGAAAGCTTATAGTTGCCATATTGCGGAATTTTCCCTTGCAAATTTTTATTTGTTCGAGTATGCAAATAAATTGCGAATACGATCCAAGTAATAAATGCTCAAGTTTCCTTTGGATCCCAACTCCAATATGACTCCCATGCTTCATTAGTCCATACTGCTCCTGAAAGAGTACCTAATGAAAATTTCTTTCTCGATTCTACGAGAATTTTTATGAAAGCCTTTTATTTGCTTCTCTTTGATGGAAGTTTGATTTTCTCATAAATGTATCCTAATTTTTTGCCTAATTCTTTTTCTGATGATCGATTCAACCTATGATAAAAAAGATATACCTTGCTTATATTTCATCTCTTCAACAAGTTTAGTAATGAGCATAACGGCCCTATTGTTCCGATGGAGAGAGGAACCTACAATTAGCTTTTTGGGAAATTTCCATACGAACAATTTCAACGAAATCTTTCAATTTCTTATTTTACTATGTTCAACTCTATGTATTCCTCTATCCGTAGAGACATTAAATGTAACAGACTTTCTCTTATTCGTATTAACAGCTACTATAGGAGAAATGTTTTTATGCGGTGTTAACGATTTAATAACTATTTTTGTAGCTCTAGAATGTTTCGGTTTGTACTCCTAGCTACCTATTATCCGGATAAACCAAAAAAGATATACGGTCTAATTAATGAGGCTAGTATGAAATATTTACTCATGGAAATATGTAGAAAAATATTATATCCAACTTTAATATCTAGTTTATTTTAAAAATATTAGCATCAATTATATTATTAAAATATTCAATATATTTAATAAAATACTGTTTATCTTTTACAAACATTTAGCTTTGTATGTTTTCTATATAAAAGTGTTATATAAATAAATTTATGGAACACTTTGGATGTCTTAACAAATATTTAAAACACTTTGAAATGAAACATCAAACTAATTTTTTATGACATTATTTAAAAGAATATTTTACAAAAACAAATGTCCTGTCAAAAGAGTTGTTTATAGGACATCTATTTAAAACGTCATATAGAAAAAACAACACGATACTATATTTTTAAAATGTGCTGAAAACGTGTTACTATATTTAAAAGTATGTTATAGATTATAAATATGAGAATTAGGTTATGAATAAGCTTTATTACTTACTTGGTTCATCGTGCTTTCTATTTCTTTAATTGGAAAAATTGATTCGATCTACCACTAAAAACTGGTAGGTAAGTCCTTCTCAAGATTATTATGTATAAATATATATTATAACAAAAGGTTTATAGGAGGTATTGTTTGGACAAAAATCTCAAATCCTTGACCGTTGACTGAAACAAAAGGTTTATAGGACGTACGATCACAGTTCTAAAGGACGACGTCCTTGTTTGACGTCACTTTCCATAGTGTATCGACGATACTAACCTATCGTCTGCGGTTTTTTCCCTCGTCAAAGGGTTTTTCCGCGTCACCAAATCTCTTGTCCTTATTTATTTTTCTCGTTTTATTTACGTTCGTTGGGAGAATCCTTCCTTTGATCGATCATGTCCACAAGCACCTCAAGTTTATTTTTATTAAGTAAATTTTTGGCATCAACAGGTATCAATAAATATTTTAATATCATTTTATAAGACATAAATTATATTTCCCAAAAATAGAACACTCTATCTAAAAGCGTTTTAATAAGTTTATCTAACGATTTTGAGCGTCATAACAAGTTTGTTAGGACACTTTTATTGAAAATGTCATATTAGCTATTTTATATATTTGAAAAAACGTCCTCTAAAAAGTTGGGTTATAGGATCTTTTCTCAACATTATCTATAAAATAACTAATGCGACGTTTTGATTAAAAGTGTTCTAAAAAACTTGTTAAGACACCCACAAGCGTCCTATAAACTTATTACAACGTTTTTAGATAGAACGGTTTATTTTTTGATCCTATAAATAAAGTGTTATAAAACAGTCTATTGTGACATTTATTTGTTGGTAGCATTCTATAAACTCAATTTTGTTGTAGTGATATATTGAAACTTTTTAGATCACATATGTTTGTGTTACATGTTTTAATGGTTTATAGAATAGTATAAATATTTAAGTACTATAATAGGCTGATTTATAGTGTTGTAATAGGTTGTTTTGTTAGGATCATGCAATTGTATGTTTTGTAACACCTGGGATATTAGGGAAAAAAAATCAATAATGGATTTAGACTTGTAGCCTTATTCAATAATGTTTCTTTCTATATTTTATTGATGGGACTTATCTTTGTTTTTGGTTAAATGCAAGAAAAATGAAAAGGGAGGAGGGCAAAATCACCGTCAGTCATGAACTGTGATGCGACTTGAAGTTGCAGGGCGAGGCCGCATGAACGACTAGACAAGCCTCGATATGGAATTGTGAGTTAAGCGACTCGGCACACGGATTTGGTCATGGGAATGTTGCGTGAGGATCAATGGCTGTAGGGTTTTTGTGAACACTGGCAACTTGCACCGCATCTACAAGTCACATGGACATAGCAGACACACATAAAGGGACGAAAATTGGACTTTTTCACCCATTAGATCTAAACTATTCGTTAATACAAATAAACATTAGTCAATATCATTAATTTATGTATACCTAAACCCAAATTAAGTTAGTACTAAACCATTGATCAAAGAAAAAACTAGATCTATACTAGGGGTGCTTACGGGTTGGGTTGATCGGGTTAAAGACATTTCAACAACCCAACCAATGTTTGCGGTTTGAAAAATCGCAACCCAACCTAACCCAAACCAAAGTGCAACCCAACCTATACGGGTTGGCTGGTTTGATACTTTGGTTTTCTCCTAACCTTGAATATGTTGTTTTTTGTATTCTACTCATAATTATTTTTCATTATCAGTAATTTGGTACAATTTATCCATACTTCTTAAATTTTAAGTATATATATCACATTCAATTAACTTTCTCAATTTATATATATATATATATATATATATATATATGTTTATAGGGACGGGTTCAAATGCGAACTCAAATTTGGTTGTGAACGTAAGAACAAATGAGAATGCGACACGTGTCTCATTGAAAGAAATATTCAGACTGAATATAATATTTATTCAGTCTGAATATACAAAGAAATATTCAGTCTGAATAATGTTTATTCAGTCCGAATATTTCTTTGTATATTCAGTCTGAATAATCTATATACAGACATGCGTCGCGCTCTTATTTGTCCTCGCGTTCACAACCAAATTTGAGTTCGCATTTGAACTTTCCTCTATGTCTATATATTCATATAGAATAGACATAGAAATTATATAGAGAATAGATTGAAATATATGTATATTGAATAGTATTCTCTATGTCTATTTTCAATTAAAATTTATATAGAGATAGGGAATAGATTGAAAATATATGTATATGAAGAGAGTGACTGATGGGTGTAATTATTTAATTTACATATTAATAGAGATTTAATAATCATATTAAATTCAAAATACAAAATGATATCGGGTTCATCGGGTTGGTCGGGTTGGGTTGGTTCAAATAAAAGTAACCCGATATCAACCAAATACCTACGGTTTGAAGATTTTACAAATCGATTAGGTATCGGGTTGTTTCAGCTTAAGTTATTTTATATTGGATTGGGTTGAATGGATCGAATTAATCGGTTTGGTCGGATTTTTGAGCATCCATAATCTATACCATGGTTAAATATGTACAGGCTTGAGAATCTAAACTAGATTAACTGAATCTATACCCAATCTACGACTAGGCCGGTGAGTGATAACCATTAATTACTCAACTCTAATAGTCAAACTATGGTTGCTTTTATAAAAATATTAATTAAAAAATATACAAGCCGGTTATTTTGTGGATTTATCGATATGCTTTTTAATGATTTCTTTAATTAAATTATAGCTTATTCGTATATTAAAAATATAAAAATAGATGATTAGGATCATCAGAGGTGTTTTCAAAGATATAATACTAATTAAGTCGTACCGAATGAGTAAACTTCTAATACATAAAAACGTAAATTAAGATAAAAGAACGATCATCTGAATCAGGGCCGGTCCTAATATTTTGGAGGCCCTGTACGAAGATACAAATGTGGTCTTGTAAATTTTTTAGTTGTATTATTTATTAAAATTGTAAAATTGATTTCAAAAAATAAAATTTCAAAGTTCAAAATATAAAATATTTTTAAACAAGATTTAAATAAAAAAAATTGACGTTTACATCATTAAATCAATACTCATAAATCTCGAATGATTAATATGTTAATAAGAATAAAAACTTAATTAAGAATAACCACATAATAAGTACATGTATAATATTTAACCCAAATAGTTTAATACCATAATAGTGAACATAAATCGTAGTCATTCTTCAATACTAAATTGGTACTACTAGGTACATTTTTCAAATGAAGACAAACAATTAGACACTACTATGTTCTGAACATGGATCTTCATTCATTTTTGAAAGGAAAATCATCTATGTTACTTTCATAATTAATATTTGCAAGAAACTCATTTTCAATCGAAATCAAAGTCAAAACATTTATGTTGCATTTAGTTAGTGATATATTTCCTGTTTTCTAGAAAAAATTTCCAGAGAAAATGAAAATTTGGAAAACGCGTTTATTTCGCTCAGTTTTCAAAAATTTCCCAAGAAAACAAAAAATTTCATTTTCTAAATTTCACATTGGATTTAGAAAACAACTTTTATAAGTTTTCAAAATTTTCATTTTCTAAAAACTTTTCCACATTCACATACACACTTTCACACACACACACACACACACTCACACACACACACACACATTCACACGCACACTAACACTTTCATTTTCACACATACACACACACTTTCACACACACACACACACACACATTCACACACACATTAACACTTTCATTTTCACACACACACACACATTCACACACACATTAACACTTTCATTTTCACACACACACACACACACACACATTTTCACAGACACAAACACAAATTGTCACATACACAAACACACACACTCTTTCACATATACACACACACATTCACACACACACATTCACACTTTCATTTTCACACACACTTTCACACAGATTCACACACACACTAACACTTTCATTTTTACATACTAACACTTTCATTTTCACAGACACAAACACACACAGACACGCACACACATTCACACACACACACACACACACTTCCATTTTCACACACACATACACACACATTCGCACAAACACACACACACGCACATAATTCACACACATACATACACTTTCATTTTCACACACACACACACTTTCATTTTCACACACACACACACATTCAGACAGACACACACACACACACACACTTTCATTTTCACACACACATTCACACACACACACACATTCACACAGACACACATTCACACATACACACACACACACATTCACACATACACACACACACACACACTTTCATTTTTACACACACACACACACTTTTATTTTCACACACACACACACACTTTCATTTTTACACACACACACACACACTTTCACGCGCACATTCACACACACACACACACACACACACTTTCTAATTTGAAAAAAAATGGAAAATGAAAAATGAAAACTGGCAGAAAATGCGCAACTAAACGCGTTTTATAATTTTCTAAAAATGAAAAATGAAAAATGAAAACTCCACCATTTCAACTAAACGCGTTTTGAAAAAATTTCATAGAGAATTTAGAACGAAAATTCAACTCTATTTTCTGAAAACGTTTTCTTGGAAAATGAAAACAGTTTTCGCTAACTAAACGCACCTTTAATCTCTCGTGAGATATAGTCGTTCACAAATAAGATTTCAAAAGTTTTAGTTTTGAAAAGATTCTTTCTTTCAGCTGATGCAACTATGATGTGGATAGTCAACAAAATTCTATATTCAAAACGTGAAATGTCTACCCTTTTTAAGAAATTTAGTATTGTACTAGTTGTATTGTGTTCATCTAGTAAATGTTTTTGTAATAGTTCCAATTCATTAGATAAATTCTTTCTTTTTTGACGTTTAGAAATATCCGATTTAAATTTTTAGTTGGAGACATCCTATTTTATATAAATCCAATAAATAATTATTGGTGTATACAAAACACATATGGATGATTTTTTTCAATTAATTGTTATTAAAAGAATACTAACTATAAAAATTAGAAAAAACTTTAAAAGATGTATGTAAATAATAAAATAATAAATTTATTTATAGAAGAAAACCAATAAAAAGATAAAGAACAAAGCACAGGGACCAACATTGCAGTTTAGGATTGGAACCTGGGTTCACTAGAGAAGAACTGAAGCGCTTTACCACCTCGGCAAGAAGGCCAATTGTGCTATTTTGCATCATTTTTATTATATACGTTGATGTATAATATTTAAATATATAAAAAAACGGGAGGCTCCGGAGGATCAGAGGCCTCGTGCGGCCATACCACCGGCACACCCCCAAGACCGTCCCTGATCTGAATATAAGATTATAGAAGGGGATTGTTATTTGAACTTCGTTGAAAGAGAATGATAAAAAAAAATTAACATGATTTAATTAAAAAAGAAATTAACTTACCTAAAAACTTAAAAATATATCATTTCAACTTTATCTCTCTTGTATTCTCTCTCTTTCCTCTTTGTTTTTTTTTTCTTCTTCTTAATAATAATAATAATAATAATAGTAAACTACAAGTTACGTCCATGTGGTTTGATGCATATAACCATTTTCGTACTTATGATTTAGAAACTATTCTTTTTTCCATGGGGTTTCCATTTTGCTTCTACTTTCATCTATACATCTAATGTTATCAAGTTTAACCGTTAAAAAGTCCAAAACTAAGAGAAATTACATTTTTAGTCCTTGTGGTATATGGAGTTTTAAATATGTGTCATTAAATTTTATACATTATTAAAGTATAAAGTTGGAACTTACATAAATTGTATTCTTTTTACTCTTTTTTTCTTTATTGTATTTTCATGCTCTACACACACACAAACACATATATAATTTAAATATTAATCAAATTTATTTAATTAATAAAAAATAAAATTTATATGAAAATTAAATTGCATTTAATAAAAACAACAATCAGTTGATATAAAATGAAACTATTTTTTCTCGAATCCTATAAAACCCTTCTTTATATGATAATTTAAAATAAGTAAAACTCTTCAGTAAATCAATAAGTAAAAAACTATTAATTGTAAGAGATTTTAACCTGTGGTGGAATTTTTTTATCTAATGTAATTATTTGGTTTTTTATTATTTTAACATCCCAAAATCTAAAACCAGCAATAGATATAAATTCAAAGTTTAACCATCCAAACGATTAATACATAAGGATTAATTCGATTACAAACTCAACCAAATAAAAGTATGCAGGAAAGTCTAAAAGTCAACAGCTGAATTTACTAACAAGGCAAACTGAACTAATCTCGCCTCTAAAGCTCACAGCCTTCCCTTGCCTTATCCCCCTTTTCTGACATGTACTTTCCTGAAAATATTTGTTTTGAAATGCGAGGGTTAGACCAAAAAGCTTAGTGAATTCCCCCATAAAGAAGTTACATTTTCAACAATTTATAAATCAGTAAAAACATGCAACGGTTTACAAAATAAATGTAATTCCCTTATTGGGAACAAATTACGTTTTGGAGGAATATGGCGAAGGTGTAACACCATCGCAAACCCTTAGCAACACACAAGTCTATAAAGACCATACCTATATGCCCACAAACCCTTAGTGGTAATAGGATTTAAATACACCCGAGACCTTGCCACATAATTCCAATAAACAGATAGTGCACATATCCAACCCCAAAAGCTTGTAAAGTGATCATAGTAAGTTTTCGCATTTAAGAACAACAATTTAAAACCATAATCAACACATAAACATTTGAAACTCACGGGACTACCCGCAGGAGCTTCTGTTTGGAGCTCCTCGTTCCTGCAGCTTTAAAAACCCCAAAACCCCAAACCAAACTTCCAAATACTAGTTCCAACCTCTCCAAAATCATATATAATGATGTTATAACTCTAAATCAATCCCAAACTAATTATCATTAGTATAAGGAGATTTACCCATAAATTTCTCAAACCCATTTCTTGAGTTTTTATCAATGGAGTTGGAAATAAGTAACTAATCCAATAAATAAATCACCCCATTGATGTAAACAAGCATCTCAACGCATAATGGAAATAGTTAGATGATTAAAGCTTAAACCAATCATCCTTTTCACCACTAAACCAAGCCTAAGAAATATAGCATTCTAGAATCACCAATAAAACACCCAAATAGAATAACTGAAGCATCTTAATGGAGAAGATGAATTAATACCTGAAAATGGAGTTTTCTTCAATCCTATTCTCCAAGATATTTGATGATTCTTTCCTCCTTTACCTCTCCTTTATGCTTTCTTCAAACACACACAAGATACATGCTGATTTTTGAGAATGAATGAGAAATGAAGGATTTCCTCTCATCTCTTCTTTAAATACTTTGGGCTTAATTCATAAACAAACCCTAGCCCATGACGATTTACCTGTAGCTCAACCTCCAATTAACACAACAAAATTTGGGCTATTACAATACCTCCCTCTTAATAGAATTTCGTCCCCGGAATTCCTTCATTAAAGAGATACGGGTACAATTCCTTCATCTTGGACTCTAACTCCCAAGTAGCTTCCTTCCCCTTATGAAATCGCCATTGCACTTTCATAAGTGTAATTTCTTTGTTTCTCAAACTCTTGATTTTTTGATCATTGATTGCCTCGGGTTCTTCCACAAAGTTCAATTTTTCATCTAGTTGTACTTCTTGCAATGGTACAGAAGCGGTAAAGAGATCACCCGTCAAGGATTCTAATCAGCGAAAAATTGTTGGGGATACATATCGCATTATATTAAATCGTCTTTATGTACCAATTTGTGTGCGTTGTGGGGACGCAATTGATACATATACTACACAACCAAACATGCGTAAATATAAAATATCATGTGTATATCCAATTACTAACTGTTACACATGAGACTGTTGACTAGCAGTGGGTCTAAAAAATGAATAAATATGGTTGCATGTAATATTTGCATAACCCCAGGAAAATACAAGTAAATTGGTATGCATAACCAATTCCCTACATATCATCTATATTCTTTTGATAACAACTTATGCGAGACCATTTTATATACGCACATAGGGTATAGGAAACTCAACATTGATACCAATACATATGCAATAATTATCAAATTCTTATGATGTATTCTCCAGCATTCCAAGTCATTTAGACTTGATGAGATAATCAGGGTGGTGAGCCTTTGAACGTGTATCTAGGGATAGGAGTGTATAGTTTGATGTGGACAATAATACAACAAGCATTCATCGTGTCGAAAGCAGAACCATAAAGTACTTTAATGGCTCGCATTATAAATGAATATGTCCATAAACATCACCTTGTATTCATGTGTAAGAATGGATAATTTTTGCATTATATCCTTAGCTTTAGATGGTTTCATTCTTGTCTTAGCTATGGATCAGGGTATACAAAATTTTTAGGTATTCGAGAGGGCATATTATGATGGCGGTGTTACTTCTTGTGTTGCAGAACTGAACAGTTGCAATTTGGTTAATTGCCTCATTTTGCCTTTCACTTGAAAGAGAATGTGTATATATATATTTTTCAATATATAGATCATTATGTCATGATCATGGTGTCCCACAAGGTCATGTCAAAACATATATGTGTAATTGTCCCAAAGTTCTTTATTGGTGACAAAATATGATTTGATGACCTAGATAATCCACTAGTTTGACACATTAATTTCTCTAATATATGTTCCTTTCATATCATTAGAGTTGATGTACATATATACTCATTTTCATTCTTATATTATGATTTTCAATTCATACGAATATCTTAAGAAGGTTCTCATTAATATAGTGCTTTAATGACTATTAATCTTGTACCAATAAGAAAATGACAATCCATCGTCTAAATATATTGGTTAGAGAAGTTGTAAAATAAAATAAATATTAGTTTATCTTTTTAGATTGTACGGGAGGTCCCAAAAAAAAACACTTAAGTTCTCCTCGATACATTCCTACACGGAACGGAGAATATAGAGAGTTTCCTATTTGTAATTCTTATATATTTCTTTACATCAATAATAGTTATATATTTGGTTTTTCATCAGAAAGTGAAATTAATTTAATATTTAAAATAAATTTCAAAATTAGAGTGTTTCTTCTTTTACTGTCCATTATCACTGAGGGTAGTAGTTGCATATCTACTCCAAAGATTGGAAAATCCTTTCTGACACTTGCTATGACCTTAACCTTTTCCATGGTCTTGTCCATGGGGTACACAGATGCCACCTGTGTGAAATTATATTTAACTCAATGTCCTTTGGAATCTACCTTCTAACACTTCATTATTGGCCACAAGAACTTTCTTTGTCCAAGTATGTTTGGTATTGTTATCTGAAATAATTTTGTTATATCTCTCAACCACTTACAGTAGGTTGAGGAGTTTGTCTAAAGGTTATACTTTAGTTTACATTGGCTCATTAATATGATTACTTATATATGAAAGGTGGAAATATTATGTGAGATCCTTGCCATTAAGATTGAGATGCATTTTGAGATACAACATTTCTGTTGAAAGCAGTCATCTTCTTGCAATTGAGTTGGTTTCATTCCACTGTATGATTAGTTTGGGAAATAAATGGTAATAGATACTCCTAATTTTTCTTTTCAGGGCGTCCCGCGGTTCTTTAGGGATTCTAGTTAACGATACTCCCTATGAAGGTTGTGACTGTTGTATTATCTTAAAAATCTCAAGGTATTTGTAATACCCCTAAAATTGGGAGTTAATTTAAACCAAATAAAATGCGGAATAATGACTAATAAATAGACATCGCCCATAAAGATGGGGAGGAGTAAGAGAGTTTACAACATCAATTGGATACTAGATGACAACCTACTAATTTATACAGTTATAAAATACAGATTAAGTTCGGGTGTCTCTAAATCCTACAAAATAAAACTTCTATGTAACTCCAACTATACACACGAAGTTGTACTCCGAAAAGGATGCCTCTACCGGCATATACTTCCACTCAATCTCTCGAAGCCCCACTAGCATGATCACCTGATATAAATGTCATTTTAAGAAAAAGTGTTAGGCTTAAAGTGTAGTGAGAACAAACAGTTCAAATATGGAAAGCCAGTAAATAGTGAAAACGGTAGAATCAATATCTAACCAAAATGCCTTTCCATTTATCCTTTTTCTTTTGTGCGTGATTTACACCTAAAAGATACGCAATTGAGGGAAACATATGGGAGCGACCCGCTAATCGTACCGATAGAAATCAGTAAACAAGTAAGCTCGACTGGATAGAAATCTTCGGCTTACGGATAAAGAGTTCAACCCCAAATGTGGATTTATTACTCAATACCTAACTGAGCAAGTTCAACCCCAACAAGGATTTATTACTTGCCCCATCCCCAATATAAAACCGACTATTGTGCCTATGCATCCATTACTCTAGTCTAAGGTATTTTAATACATCCATTCCGATGTACTAATCATTTCTTAATATAAAACCTTTGTATGCTAAGTTTCCTTGTTCCAAAACCTTCTTTCCAAAATTAGGTTAAAATAACATTTAGTTCCAAACATCATATTTCTTGACATTAACTCATAAGAGTGTTTTAAAATCTTTCCTTGTACTCATTTTATCATTTCAAAGGAAACCCTAAATGATACATTTTGACCTACTTTACCAAAATCCACCAAGTATAGAAATACTTGTTTTAACATCATATAGAAGATAAATTACATCATTTTGACATGTATAAAGTTTTAGAAAGGTAAGAATGAACTCACAAGCTAGAGTTTGAGGAAACCCTAGAAATCTCCAAGTAACTTTCTTGAACTAGAGGTGAAGATGAAGAACACTAGAGTTTAGAACCATATATCTTGATTCACTAAACTTGAATTCAAAAGCTTGACTTTGATCACTTGATGAAGAGCAATAAATGCTCTTAGAATCACCCCCTTTAGGGTTTGGTTTGAGAGTAAATGCTAAGGAAATAATCTGATATCAGTAATAAATGAGCTGAAAATCTCATTTTTATACTTCTAGACGCGAATTGCGACCACGAACTGCGACGCGGGTAATGGCCAGGTCGTAGTGGTCAGGTCGCACCTTCCAGAGGCGACCTACGGTACAAGAATTGCGACCTAAAATTGCGATGGAGACATTGGCCAGGTCGCAGTTTCCCTTTTCTACTTATAGTACAACTTGCGACTTGGAGCTGCGATGATGCCATGGCAAGGTTGCACTTGCCATGGTCGCACTTTCCTCTTGATAACCCACAAATGACTTTAATACTTAGTTTAATAAGATACCAACTTGTATTTACATAAAAGAGGGTCGAGAGATATGAAATTCAGGGTGTTACAATATTTACTTGTATAGTTGTATCTTAACAGGTAATTTTTAGGTTTAATAGATTTTGATGGTTTTTACATATTTGCTTGTGTTTTTCAGAGCCTATCTTATGGTACTCAAGTTTTTCTGGGTCTAGGATGTCGTAAAACTCATGATCTATAAGCATTATATTATGCATGAAATTTTATTCTCATAATAATATTGGGTTTTTGTATTTTTAAATTATGTTGATAATACGTCATCAATATTTAATATTTACGAAAAAAAATCACTCAATCTATTGGATTTCCAGGTGGTAGGGAATCAAATGGATTTCTTAAGTCTCTACAAATCTTAGGACTATTTACAGATGTTTGACAAAATCATTTTGATATCTTGGGATTAAATTCCAATAGACTTATTGGAGGGTCCCATTGGCGTGCATCCAGTAGGAATTGAACCTACGAATTCGCCAATTATGAGTTAGGTGCTTTAACCATTCAGCCATGGATGCTTAGCGGGTCTATATTTTTATAGAATATATTTTCGATCTTTCTACAACTTTAAAAATTCATAAATAACTCATCATCTTTTTCAACTTTAAAATTTCAATAATTGTCAATCAAAATTTATTTTAATTCCTGAATATTCGTTAAATAATCTATCAGTTTTTCAGCAATCGCTAAAAATTCATAAACTAACTTGTTACTTTTTATACAAACTTCGAATATGAGTGTATTATTTTGTAATAAAAAAATATACAAAAGATATCGTGAGGGACATTATTATACAACCCCTCAAGATCATACAATTCATGCAACTCACTCATCTACTATTCATTTTCTTTTTTAATTTTTTAATTAAAAAAAGTTATAATCGACTAAATCTTAACCGTTGATGATCAAATGAACGTTACCTAAAATATTATTATATAATCATAGTAAGTATATAATGATGTTAATGATGAAAAAGTTATATTGATAAAAACATTTAAGAATTTAAAATAAATAATCTATTTTTTATTTTATTTTTATAATTATATCTTTATTTAAAAAATATAGATAGACGTGCAAATATCTTCACCCTTGTAGAAAGGGTTCAAAAACTATGAAACCAATAAAAACTATGGAGTTTATTTTCCTAGAATTTAATTATTGGGTTATAATTGCGTACACATCTATTTAATTAGCTTTTGCGAATCTACCATTTCACCAAACATATATGAAATCAACAAGAGCACATAACAAAGGAAATAGATCTGGTGAGATTTTGACAAATGTCCATATTAAATATGTTTTTCTTTTGTAATAAACACTTTTTACCGTTGGACTCGGATTCCTTTTATTTTTTGACTTTATGCATCTTGTAAAAAGAATTATTTATGTTCATGTAGTCTCGTTTTTTCTTTTAATAGATATTGTTTTTAAAACAAATTTGATTTATATTTATGCACTTTACTTTATTATATAAAAAAATATGTCACATTAAATTCACGATGGGGCCTTAATTTGAATTAAAATAGAAGAGTCATACTCTTGACTCGAGTCATAAAAGGAGTGTACCAAAAACCAATACAATATTCTTCTAACCACTTCCTTTTTGTGGTTATTATAAAGTATTTATTATAAAGAGTGAATTACAGATTAAACCCCTATGTTTTGTCAAAGGTTGCGAATAAAATCCTTATACTATGTTTATTCTAGATATCGTCTCGGTGGTATTCAGTTTTATACAAGTACAGTCCCTAAACCTTACACCACTTATTTTAACTTCGTTAAACCGGTTACGTGCTATGCACACCAAGGATGTATTTGTCCTTTTAAACCCCCAACATCATCTTCTTTAAGCTTGGTTTTCTTAAACAATAATGAAAATTCATCATAAATTCTTTACGAACAATAGTATGAACATGAATACATTTCAATATAAACTGAAGATATATATATATATAATATAAATATAAATGAACAACATCAAGTTCTTTAACTCAGAAGTCGAAAAAATGTTTTAATATAAATATATAAACACAAATTGGTTCTTTAACTCATAAATTGAACATATATTTTAACATAAAGATGAAGAAACACAAATTCATTCATGAATTAAGAAACAAAGAACATGTTTTAACATAAACATGAACAAAGACGCTTTCATCAAAAACAAATTGGGTTACAAAACCCTAAATCTAAATGAAAAAGGAAAGAACCTTAAATTCTAATTCAAAATTGTGAAGCTAAATAAAAAGCAAACAAAAAACTCAACTCGGATGAAATACCTATTTCTCCACCTTTTAGAATTTTAGATCCAGATCTGGTATATAGACAAACTTTGACGAGCTAGTAATTGTGTACCAATAAATTTGTTGATAGGTTCAGTGAAGGTGATATCGTCTATGTAATCCCAAAATCAACGATAAGACACTTTACTTAACAGAACCATTTCAATCTAATTGGAGTAATCCAAGTCTTCGATTGAGTAAACATTTGGATATGTAAATGTTATAGTTGAGATACATAGAGAAGAGGAAAGGTAGGGTACGGCAAATAGTGTAAATAAATAAGTGAGTCTTAATGTTGATATGTGAAAAGGAAATTAGTAGATGATGATGCATTTAACAATGTATAGGAAAACATGTAGTATACCCTAGCTAATATATAAGGTTAATCATTAATCTACCCATTTTCACTAATCATTTTAATGTTTTCCCTCTGATTAACAAAACAAAAGTTAAAATGCCTGATTTTTTAGAAAGTCATCTCTCTAAATACTTTTTTGCCGGTGATTTCCATTACAAAAACCCATCATCTCTTTAAAAAAGTCAAAATCAGTCAAACCCCCTCTTTCTAACTTCTATTTAGGAAACGAATTCTCTCAAGAAACTCATGATTTCAGCAACAATTTGACGACAGATAATCAAGTCAGATTACTTAATCTACCCCCATTATGTTAGTTTTTTTTAACTTGTTTTATCTAACGACATTTTTACGAGCTCTATATATTGTTATTTTGTATCTCATTGGTAGTAAATCTGCTAACTTGTTTGAGGAAAAACACAACTCATAAAATAAGAGTTTCTTATTTTGCAAGTTGTAATATTTAGTTTATTCTGTTTTTTTTTTTGTTCTTTCATCTCAAAACTTGTACATGAAGTTAAACTACGAGTATGATATATATTTGTGTTAAAAACGCAACTCAAAATACAAAACTATTGTTTTGCATGTTGTGTTTTTCCCGAAGTTTATGTTTTTTTTATCTTTTTCATTTAATAACTTATAGAGAAAACATATATTGATGCAAATTAAGTAACTGGCAAAATAAAAAATATCTTATTTTATAAGCTACAATGTGTTTTTAAAGAGTTGTCAAC
This sequence comes from Silybum marianum, assembly GCA_036898165.1. NCBI lineage: Eukaryota > Viridiplantae > Streptophyta > Magnoliopsida > Asterales > Asteraceae > Silybum > Silybum marianum. Next base: position 42,918,004 of record CM072529.1, on the reverse strand, counting down.
AAATATAAAGGTAAAAATATATTTTTTAAGAGACTCGTCTTAAGCTCTCTTGACCTAAAAAATAGAGAGTCACCTCTCTAAACAAAACCACGACATTTTGACTTTTTTAAGTAAGGATAAATAATAACGTGATTAATGAAAAAAGATGATAACATATTGACCCCTGATATGTCCTAAAGCAAAGTACCTTTTGAAAATGGTAATATATCGATTTTAAATTAAGTATAATGTTTAATTAAAGCCAAGAGTTAGTAAATATGTCTATGGTGGTCGATTAGAAAACCGACTTCATGATCACAAAAAACCAAAAATAACATTATCAATTAGCAATAAAATATAACCGTACCCATAAACTTTTTGGAATAAATATATTCTATTTCGTTCAAACTAAACAAAATTAAAACACCTACTATCTTGGATTACTTCATTAAAATTTCTAGAAGTCCCTTTGTCACTGCTTTAAATATTTAAAATACAAGTGATTCCATTACTATAAATCTTGGACAAATTAAAATTTAAGCATTGGTCGGTAAACATAAACTATAAGCAAATTTATTATTCAGTAGATGTTTAGATTAAGAATCAAAAAGACTTGAGGTGTGGCCGCGAGGTCAAACTTTAAGCTTTATGTGTCATGGTGAAGATGCGGCGTTTTTAACGCGAGACATAAGACGACAAATCTGTATGTCATATATATATATATATATATATATATTATCTAATCAGATAATGATATTAAAAAATGTACATTCATATTAGAAAAAGAAAAATCATATATATTATTATTATAAAATAGTTTTTTTTATTAAATATTTAAAATAGAAATACGAAAGATAATTTTACAACTTCATTTTAATCGTGAGTACATACGTTTATAAACTCATGAAATTGTGAGTGATGTGATTAGATAAATTTATAAAAGTGTAAAATTTAAAGTTAAAAATGTAAAAATACAAAAGATTGAAAAAATAAAAAATATTTTTTTTTGAAAAAAATCATTCCATACAAGAAAACGCACACCGCCGGTGCGCCTCAAAACGCCATGGCGTGAGTCACGCCTTATAGAAACGTTATGGCTGGTTTCGTAACTACGAAGACGCGTCTTACGCCATATTGCCTCATGGTGCACGTCATGACAGCGCCTTTTTGAACATTGGTTTGGATTGATATAATCTAAATTGAAGTTTAAATTGACTTTAATGGATCTATTATCCTTTAACCAATTTAGACTCTTCTGTTCTTCCTCAATCGGTTCTCCGTCCATCTGCAGTCACGTTCACACCACCTTAATTTCTACTTCCTCCAGCCAAATGTCAGGTTTAGGTTTAGGTTTGTGTTCAATTTGAAGCCAATTTAATGACTTTGAGGTATGGTTATCGGATTTGATTTCTCAACGTTTTGTGTTGAAATACTTAATGACTAGTGCCTTGGTTTTCTACGTGTTGATTCTGGGATCGCGCCACTTCTCACGTAACTCACCGCGACATACTCCCCCTCGCACACGCAACTTTTCACGCAGCCTGAGGTCGCGGTGGAGGTCACGGAAGTCCGGAAAATGGCGTTGACTGAACTTTAAGTAGCGATTTTCAGCCCCCTTTCCACCCATATAATTCTCTACTCGATTTCCTTCCTTTATTTCTCCGCAATACCGATTTTTGGAGCTTTAAATCCTCAAATCTACCCATTCCAACTCATTACTCTCCATTTAAGTTAGAGATTCAAGTTCCAAGCTTCAAGATTCTTGTGTTCTTCCTCTCTTTCACCAAGTCATCTTCTTCAACAAGATTTTGGGGCTTTCTTGAATTTTCTAAAATCCTACTATTGTGAGTTCATCCTACTCTTTTATAAACTATATACATGTTAAAATAATACATTTTAGTTCCTACGAGTTTATATTTCAAGTATTTTTTGCATTCGGTTGGTTTTGAAAAATTAGGTCAAATTTGAGAAATTTAGGGATTTGATTATAATGATAAAATGAGTATGAGGAATGATTTTAAATACTTGGTATTAGTATGTTTCAAAGTATTTTTGGTTTTAACACTAAAAACTACTTTGACCTAACTTTGGAAAATTAAAAGGGTATTCGTACAAACTAGTTTTGTTGGGAAATCATTAATATGTCTAAATTGATATATTAGACTATATAACTAGGATGTAATGGATCCATAAGCATAAAAGTCGAAACGTTAGATTATTGCAAGGTGTAGACCTAGTGTTTTTGAACTTGTTGGGTTATAAATATCAAGGTATAGACCTAGTGTGGCTGAACTTGTTACCCGTAGGGAAAAGACTTGGTGTAGTTGAGCTTAATTAAGCATTAAACTATAGACCTAGGGTGGTTGATCTTAATGTAATATCGAGTCTCCCCCGTTATCCTTAATTGTCACGCTCTCCCAAGAGCAAGCGTAAGTAAAGAGTAAAGACATCTTGTTTACAACTTTGTTTACGCTTTCAAAGATTTTACGGCTTTATTTATATAACTGTTTGTTCTCACTAGGCGTTAAGCCTAACACTTTTTCTTGAATGACATGTTTATCAGGTGATCGTACTAGCGGGGTTCTCAAAGGTTGAGCGTAGCGTTATGCTGGTTGAGACATCTTTTTGGATTGCATGCATATTTTGGAGTTACTAGTTTAGTTATTTTGAGGATATTAGCAACACCCGAACGTAATCTACATTACGAATTTATGTAGATTAATAGGTTATTGTTTTAGTATCCATATATTGATGTAATCTTTAATAGTCTTTCCCCATTTTTTGGGTGATACTTATGCTTTTAAGTTTTATTTCGAAAATTATTTTGGTTTAAATTGTCTCCTATTTTAGGGTGCTACAAATTGGTATTAGAGCTCTAGTTTAGTGAACTAGGTATGAATTTAAGATGCCTATACTTAAGCTGAGACTTGTAAGTATTGAATTGTGAGATGTCGATAAAGCTCTTGAGATAGGAAAGCTATAGATCGACGAAAGTGCGCTAATCATGAAATGTGACTTTGGTAATAAAAATTCTTATATGTATGATATATTCAAAATATCACGTAGCGAATGCTATTTTGGGTATATTGTTATGTGACCATTCTTACTTTCCTATCGTTGCGATGATTGATGAATGTATTATACGTACTTATGTTAGCTTCGTCTATTTCTTACTCTTATCCATTTATGGCAGACCAAGATGGTTAATACACGTAATATGTCTCGGAATGAGGTGGATGCTGAGGAGGCTAGTGCATTCACTTCGAGCCATCAAGAGGGAGCGGAGGTCACCAACTCCCTCCTATCCCTAATGTTCCACGAGGGTATAGGAGTCGGGTAGAACGCATACCAACGGTCAACCTTCTTTTTGATATCCGGTGATGCAAGAGTTGGACCATCAAGAAGAATTTAGAGCTAGTGTGATCAGGCGGTCACTTCTGCCATGGAGAAACAACATGAAACAGTCATGAAAATGTTTGAGGAACGGGATGCTAGTCATCGAAGGCAAGAGGCAGCTGCTGAGAATGTCGTGGGAGGTTCTGGAGGGAATGCAAATATTCATTGTACTGAAGAGACGGTCGGGGCCGGAATAAGAAGATTAGAGAGAGGTTGTTCATACAAGACCTTTCTGTGCACCAAACCACCGAATTTTCAGGTTCAGACGATCCAATAGTTTGTATAAACTGGATGTGAGAGATCGAGCAAGCTTTTGGCTTGAATGAATGTGAAGAGAAGCAAAAGGTAAGATTTTCTTTTCAAATGCTTAGATGTGAAGCCTTGGCGTGGTGGAACATCACCACATCTACTCTTGGACCCGCTTTCATCTCCATTCTTACTTGGGATATGTTCAAGGGAAAGATCATGGAGGCGTATTGCAATGAGAGAGCTATTTCGTGGATGAGTTCCGAGCTCTCAAGAAGGGGGGCAAGACTGTGAGAGAATACTCACATTTGTTTGTGGAGAAGTTAATATTATGGGGCACGTGGCTCCGAATGAAAAGGAGAGAGTGAAGGCCTACATCAAAGGGTTGCCATCCGATAAGAAGGATGCCTATAATTTAGGCCACTACTTTAAGGGAGGCAATCGAACAAACTTAACTTATATAGGATGCCTATAATTTAGGCAAAGAAGAAAAGGTGGTGGTAGGAGAGAAGAGGAAGTGGGAGGGTATCACGGCGCTTCCCAAGAGATCGAGTCATTTCTACAACAACAACCGAAGGACTGATTCTAGAAAAGAAGTTAGTTCGTGTTCCAAATGTCGGATAAAACATTTTGGAGCATGCAACTCCCCTTCCACTGGTTGCTTCAAGTACGGGAAACCCGACCACAATATTCACGAGTGCCCAATCAAGGGCCCTTGTGCTTTGAGTGTAAAGAGCCGGGCCATTTCAAGAATAAGTTTCCAAAGCTGAGATCAAAGGGAAGTCAAGGGAGAAAGGAAGGTGCTCCGAAAGCAACGGGAAGGGCCTTCCAAATGACGGTGGACGAGGCGAAGGCGTTGACGGACGTAGTGTCGGGTACGTTATTTGTTAACTCTGTACATGCTCGTGTTCTATTTAATTCTAGTGCTACTTGCTCTTTTTTATCCACTTCTTTCTATCCATGCCTACTTGTGCCTATTAGTATTTTAGAGGATGATTACATTGTTGAGATAACCGATGGTAATCAAAGTTTAGTTCGCGATGTTCTCAAGGGTTGTGTTTTGGAAATCGAAGAGAAGAATTTTCCGGTAAACCTCATGCCTATGGAAATAGGAGGTTTGAATGTGGTGATTGGAATGGATTGGTTGGCAGAAAAATAAGCCGAGATCTTAAGCTCTAAAAAGTTGATCTGAATTCCTTTAGCAGATGGCAGCATGGTGTTGGTCTACGGGGAGAGAAGAAAATGAGATGTAGTATTTCTAACCATGGAAAAGGCATACAAGTGCCTAGATAAGGGTGCCCTTCATTTATAGCTTATGTTTTGGATGCCAAGTTAGAGAAGAAGAAGCTCGAAGACGTTCGGGTTGTTATTGAATTTCCCGACGTATTTCCCTAAGACTTGCCCGGTTTGCCACCCGACCGACAAGTGGAATTCCGGATTAATCTTATACTGGGGGCCGCCTCAATTGCTAGAGCATCTTACTGATTGGCACCATCCGAAATGCAAGAGATGATGTCACAACTACAAGACCTTCTAGAGAAGGGTTTTGTGTGACCAAGCTCGTTGCCGTAGGGAGCTCTGGTCTTGTTCGTGAAGAAGAAGGACGACACGATAAGGATGTGTATCGACTATTGAGAACTAAATAAAGTGTTGGTCTCAAAGGAGTCTACAAGAATGTATAAGTATAGAAACAGTTTGTAGAAATGGGGTGAATACAAATACAACTTTTTAGGGTTTTTAAATAAGTTTAATGAGATAGAAAAATTTACAAGTTATAAGCGAAATAAAAACCAGTATTAAACCTATTCTATTACAACCATAGAATCACAAAGTAATTTTGATGCACAAGATTAGAGAGAAATAAAATCAGAGGTTAAAGGAGAGAGTTAAGCATGCATAAAGATGAATTTGGGGGTCTTCATCTATTTATACCCAATGCAGTAAATGCAAGTCAGAGGGTACATTCCACGTGTCAAGTTTCCATAGGAAGACTGTCTTTTGTTCATAAAGCAGCTATGTTTTTAGCCGAATATGAACAGTGACCTAGTCTGAGTTGGCAATCACGTAGGAGACAATCAAGTAACTTTGTACGTACTTTCTGACTACGGTATGGGGGTTTGACATTTGTGCATCGAGGATAAGATCAACTTTGATCTTGCTGAGTAGGCTTCATTTGATGGTTGATACTTGAGGCTTCAAGGAGGAATCCTTCAGGTATCACTAAGGCATACGCAAGATCTCACATTGCTTCTAGACAAGCGTTGCTATCACTGAACCGCTTCAGATCATGAGCAATACGTATCTATCTTTAGTTAGGTCTTCGACTATCACTAAAGGTCCTTTTAGTGTGAGTATTGTTCTTCATATCTTCAAAGCTCAGATGGGGTTCCTGAGTTTCGGCGGTCACTGAGTGCAATCAGTGTTTGCATTCGTTGAATCTAAATGGATATAAACTTGGATTTTCACTAAGTAAAAGAGGAATTCGAATCACTGAAAGGAGTTGGGATCAACACAAAGTAACCGTAAAGAACAAATATCCACTTCCTAGAACTGATGATCTTTTTTATCAAATTCAAGGAGCGGGTTGTTTATCGAAAATCAATCTTCGTTCGGGTTACCACCAAGCGAGGGTCAGAGAAGATGATGTGGTGAAGACGGCTTTTAGGACGCGTTATGGTCATTACGAATTCCTAGCAATGCCATATGGTTTGACAAACGCACCAGCGATGTTCATGGATTTAATGAACCAAGTTTGCCGACCTTTTCTCGACAAGTCGGTAATCGTGTTCATCGATGACATACTCGTTTACTCTAAAAACGAGTTGGACCATGAGCAACACCTCCGAGAACTCTTAGAAGTCTCGAGAGAATAGAAGTTGTATGCCAAGTTCTCTAAGTGTGACTTTTGGTTAAAGGAAGTCCAATTGTTAGGTCACGTTGTCACTCAAGATGGAGTGAAGGTGGATCCATCCAAGGTAGAAGCAATGATGAATTGGGAACCACCAAAGAGTCCGTCAGAAATCCGAAGCTTCTTAGGATTGGCAGGGTATTATAGAAGGTTCATCCAATATTTCTCCAAGATTACATCTTCCTTGACAGCATTGACCAAGAATAACGTGAAGTTTGTTTGGAACGAAAAGAAAGGGTAGATTTTCCGGAATATACAAAAGAAGTTGTGTGAAGCTCCGATTCTTTCTTTACCGGAAGAGTCCGTAGATTTCGTGGTGTTTAGCAATGCGTCCATGATGGATTTAGGATGTGTCTTGATGCAAAGAGGCAAGGTGATTGCATATGCGTCAAGACAACTCAAAGAGTACGAGAAGAATTATCTACCCATGACTTGGAACTAGCGGTGATGGTTTTTGCTTTGAAGTTTTGGCGGCACTATCACTACGGTACCAAATGTACATTTTATACCGACCACAAAAGCATAAAGTATGTATGTGATCAAAAAGAGCTAAATATGGGGTAGCAGCGTTGGCTCGAGTTGCTTAAGGACTATGATTGCGAGTTGCACTACCACCCGGTAAAGAAAATGTAGTAGCGGATGTGTTGAGTCGGAAGGAGTACGGTAGTGGAACGCGAGTAGTACTTACAAGAATTGACATCGTGTCAAGCTTGATCGACCGGATGAAGACATCCCAAGCGGAGGCACTTTTGGAAGAACATCTCAAGAGTGAAGTGACGGTGAAGCAACACTTGCTCTTGACGGAAGGCGGCCACAGTTTGAAGTTATTTCGAGGCCATACTTGGGTACCCAATATCGGAGGTAACCGTGAGTTACTATTAGAAGACGCACACAAATCCAAATATTCCATTCATCCGGGTAGCACCAAGATGTATAGAGATTTGAAGTTGACATATTGGTGGCCCGTTACGAAGTTGGACATGGCAAATTATGTAGAAAGATGTGTGATGTGCTTGCAAGTGAAAGCGGAGCATCAACGACCATACGAAAGTCTTCAATCCTTAGAGATTCCATAATGGAAATTGGAGCATATCACTATGGACTTCGTGACCAAGTTGCCGAAAACTTTGAAGGGTCACGATATCATATGGGTGGTGGTGGATCGATTGATAAAGAGTGCTCACTTCTTGGCAATGCGAGAGGCCACGCCAATTGGCAAGCTTGCTAAGTTGTACGTAGATGAAGTCGTCTCGAGGCATGGATTGCCTTTGTCCAACGTGTCGGATCGAGATAGTCGGTTCACTTTTAAATTTTGGGATGGTTTGCGAAGGGAGTTAGGTACGAAGGTAAACTTGACTACATCTTAACATCCTCAAACCGATGGTCAAAGCGAAAGAACCATTCAAACTCTCGAAGACATGCTCAGATCGTGTGTCATAGATTTTGGCAGGAACTGGGATTTGTATCTACCACTCGTGGAGTTTGCCTACAACAGTAGTTACCATTCTAGTATTGGAATGGCACATTTAAAGCCTTGTATGGACGGAATTGTAGGACTCCGGTGTGTTGGTTAGAAGCGGGTGCGAAACAATTTGTTGGTCCCGAGATCGTACAAAAAACGACCAATAAGGTGAAAGGTATTTGTGATCAGTTGAAAGTGGCTCAAGATCGTCAAAAGAGTTATGCAAACAAGAAGAAAAGGCCAATGGAGTTTCAAGTGGGTGATCGTATGATGTTGAAAGTGTCCCCTTGGAAAGGTATCATTCGGTTTGGGAAGCGTGGAAAGCTTGGTCCTCGGTTCCTTGAACCGTTCAAAATTTTGGATAGAGTCAAGCTTCAAGCTTATAGGTTGGAATTACCACCCGAGATGGCCGGGATACACAACACGTTCCACATATGTTATCTCCGAAAGTGTTTGGCGGAAGAAGAGAATGTGATTTCTCTCTCGGAAATTCATGTTGACAACAACCGATGTATAGAAGAACCAGAAGTATCTTGGAAAGAAAGTCCAAGGTGTTGTGTTACAAAGAGGTCGTCCTGGTAAAAGTCCAATGGAAGCATCATCGAGGATCAGACGTGACGTGGGAAGCGGAAGAAGACTTAAAGAGATGATATCTGCATTTATTTGTTTAAGTTGAGATTTCAAGGTCGAAATCATATTCAAGGATGGGAGAATTATAATACCCAAAAGAATCTAGAAATCAAAACCGTATAGTAGAAATAAAATTTGAGACTTCAATTATGGTTAAATTAATTTTAGTTCTTTAAATAACTCTAAGATGGTGAAAATTAGGTGTAAATCGTGTTGGTATGTGGGGGGATCAATTGGAGCAGCTCAAACCGAAAAAAGGCCCACTAGGCAACTTTTTAGTCTCACGTGACCTGGCTCGCGGGCTGGGGTCGGGCCACTTCTCGCGTAACTCACTGTCGACATACTCCCCCTCACGCGTACGACTTGCCATGCGACCTAAGGTCACGGTGGAGGTCGCGGAAGTCCGAAAATGGCGTTGATTGAACCTTAAGTAGCGATTTTCATCCCCCTTTCTACCTATATAATTCTCTACTCAATGTCCTTCCTTTATTTATCAGAATACCGATTTTTGGAGCTTTAACTCCTCAAATCTACCCATTTCCAACTCATTTATTCTCCAATTAAGTTAGATATTCAAGTTCCAAGTTTCAAGATTATTGTGTTCTTCCTCTCTTTCACCAAGTCATCTTCTCCAACAAGATTTTGGGGGTTTTCTTGGGTTTTCTCAGATCCTAGTATTGTGAGTTCATCATTTTTATAAAACTATATACATGTTAAAATGATGTATTTCACTCCTATAAATTTATATTTCAAGTATTTTTGCATTTGGTTGGTTTTAACAAATTAGGTCAAACTTGAGAAATTTAGGGATTTTGATTATAATGATAAAATGAATATAAGGAATGATTTTAAATACTTGGTATTAGTATGTTTCAAAGTATTGTTGGTTTTAACACTCAAAACTACTTTGACCTAACTTTGGGAAATTATTATTTGTTGATAAAGGGTATATGTACGAAGTAGTTGTGTTGAGAAATCATTAATATGTCTAAATTGATATATTAGACTATATGACTAGAATGTAATGGATCTATAGACATAAAAGTCGACACGTTAGATTATTGCAAGGTATAGACCTAGTGTGGTTGAACTTGTTACCCGTAGGCAAAAGACTTGGTGTAGTTGAGCTTAATTACGCATTAAAGTATAGACCTAGTGTGATTGATCTTAATGTAATATCGGGTCTCCCCCGTTATCCTTAATTGTCTTGATCTACCAAGAGCAAGCGAGAGTAAAGAGTAAAGACATCTTGTTTAAAGCTTCGTTTACGCTTTCAAAGATTTTACGACTTTATTTATATAACTGTTTGTTCTCACCAGGAGTTAAGTTTAACATTTATTCTCAAATGACATGTATATTAGGTGATCGTACTAACGGGGCTCCCAAAGGTTGAGCGTAGCGCTATGCCGGTTGAGGCATCTTTTTGGATTGGACTTTCAAATGCATATTTTGGAGTTACTAGTTTAGTTATTTTGAGGATATTAGCAACACCCGTACTTAATACATTACAAATTAACAAGATTAATAGGTTGTTGTTTTAGTATCAATATATTGATGTAAACTTTAATAGTCTTTCCCCATTTATTGGGTGTGCATTTATTGATGTACAACACACAGGACGAAATCGACAAAAAATACCGGACGGGAGGGGAGATCGAGTGGATTTGATCTCGATTTGGAGCCGTATGAACCTCGAGGAACGAGATCGAGTTGGGCGATGGTGGTGTTGTAGGAAGTAAGTGAATAAGAGATAATTAAGAGATTGAGTTATCTATTTTTTATCAAGACCATATTAAAAAATAACATGAAAAAAAAAACAAATAGTCTTAATTACAGAATGTTTGATCAAATAAGACATAAGTGATAATTAAAAGTTGAAAACCAAAAAAAAACCTAAGTATAATATTTAATTAAAGCCTAGATTTAGTAAATATATTTACCGTGGTCGATTAAAAAACCGATTTCATGCATCACAAGAAAAATAACACAATAAAATAGAATTATAGCATTATCAATTAGCAATAAAATATAACTCTAGCCATAAAGTTTTTGAAATACCTATTGTATTTGTTTAAAACTAAACAATATTAAAACACCTACTATTTTGGATTAATTTAAACACTTCTAGAAGTCTCTTTGTCATTGCTTTAGTTACCATAAATATTTAAAATATAAATGATTCCATTTATATTAAATTTTGGATAAATTAAAATTTAGAGACTCTTTATCTAAATACCTTAATGATAAACGTTTACTAGTAAAATTTACATTGATAATTTATTTTATCCGGTAAGATTATAGTACATGTATTAAAACGGTATCATATGCAACAATTTAGTTATCTAGTAAGCACTTACCCAGAGGTAAGAGTCGTCACTATCACCTACTGAGTAAGACTCTTCATCCATATCATCATTCTTACCGGGTAAGATTATCGATCTTTGCCGGTCTTTGCCATGTAAATTCAGTGAGAAAACTAGCCCGATAAACACTTCACAGGTAAGCGTTTAATAAACGACCTCTTAGACATAGTTTGGTAAAATTATGTTATAGGCTAGTCTATTTTTTGAATAAATGTGTAGATAAATATAAGTTAACTTATTGAAATTCTATTTAAAAATATATTCCGAAGTTTATTATCATTTTTTCCAATTATAACCTTATTAACATTAAGTTATATTTAGTAATATTAATTATAAATAAACATTAATGAGTATTAGTTATTACTAATATTAATTATTATTAATTGAAAATTCATAATTATTAATTATTTAGAATAACTATTAATCATATTGTTAACTATTATTCGATATGTTTCGTTATGAAAAAACAAATATAATAATTTAAAAATGTTTATCAGATTTACATACAAATTAAAGTTATGCTTATTTTGTTGGGAATTTAATTAAAATAACATTTTTTAAAATGTTACCCAAATATTCATTTTCTTTTTGTTTTTACGAAAATAGCACAAAAGTCATCTATATACTAAATGAAATACACGAAATCGATGGGTGTGTACAAAAAATCAGGTTTTTATAATAGTCCTTGAAATTAGGGGTGCTCAAAAAACTGACCAAACCGATCAAGCCGATCAACTCAACCCAACCTGATGCAAAATAACTTAACCCGAAGCAACCCGATGCCTAATCGAGTTGTAAAATCTTCAAACCGTAGGTATTGGGTTGATATCGGGTTACTTTTATTTGAACCCAACCCAACCCGACCAACCCGATGAACCCGATATAATTATTGAATCTCTATTAATATGTAAATTAAACAATTACACCATCACGCACTCTCCTCGTATACATATATTTTCAATCTATTATCTATCTTTACATAAATCATTTGTATATATTAGTATATATATTGAGAAAAAATAATTGGATGTAATATACTTCAAATTCAAGAAAATATAGATAAGTTGTACCAAATGACAGATGATGAAAAAGAAATTGTGACTTATTCAATGTTAGCAGAATATTTTGTTATACCAAATTATCAACCCGACCAACCCGAACGGGTTGGTTGGGTTGGGTTGGGTTGGGTTGGGTTGGGTTGAAAAATTCTTAAACGGACAACATTGGGTTGATTAGTTAAAACATCTCGAACCCGATCAAGCCAACCCATGAACACCCCTAATCGAAATAGCTTGGTTTAGGGTTAAAAATAATGTTTTTTTTTTTACAAAACACCCTCTGAACCCAATCGATTTTGATTTGTACAGGTTGAAATCAAGTTTTGATTTAAAATTTTCAACTTTTTACCCTTACAGTTTAAAAAAATTCACTTTACGTAAAGGGCTTTTTAGTCATTCACACACAAAATTCGGAATTAAAATATAAAGCTATTAATTTTTAATGACAAATTATAATATTATAGATATAATTAGGAACAAGAGGATGATTGGCTTGAAAACTTTATAATTTAAATCAAAAAATATTCAATATTGGTTTCATTTTCAAGGTATTGACAAAACGATTTTAATAATGTAACTTGTTAAAAATAAAACGTATTTTAATTGATATGCCATTATATATGTTAATGTGATAAGGGTATAAAACGAAAATTTTAAAAAAAGGGACGTAAAGTAATATATTAACTAATTGTAAGAATAAAAAATGTAAATTTGAAATCAAAACTTGATTTCAACCTATACCAAAATCGATGTGTTCAAAGGTGTTTTGGAATTTTTTTAAGATGGTTTCAGGGGGTGTTTTGTAATTATTTTTTCATTTTTAACCCTAAACCTATTTTTTTACAAACCCATCAATTTCGTGGATTTCGTTTAGTATATCAATGACTTTTGTGATATTTTCATAAAAATAAAGAGAAAATGTCTATTTATGTAACAGTTTTTCAAAAAAAAAACTATTTCAATTAAATTTCCTATTTTGTTTCATCTTAGAAAATAAGGCAGCTTGTAAGATAACTTATCAGCTACTTTATTTTGTCAAACAATGTCTTAGGCTATGTTTGGCAAAAATAAGTTGGCTTATAAGGTGACTTATTTTCAGTGTATACGTTTGGCAAATCATAAGGTAGCTTATAAGTTAGCTTATAACCTAGCTTATTGAAACGTTAGTTGAACTAATATTTTTGAAGCTTATTGTCATTTTTTTTCAATTATAACCTTCATTAATATTAATTATTATTTTTATTTTTCAATATACCTTTTGGGTCATTTTACATTTTTATACACTAATTTTGTCAAACATGATTTTTTTCATCAGCTAGCTTATAAGCTATCAGTTAGTTTATCAGGCATCCGCTAGCTTATCAGTTATCCGCTAGCTTGTCAGTTAGTTTGACAAACATAGCCTAATAGGATTGTGTTAAATGACTTTAACGAAATATTTAATGTAATTATTGCTTAATATTTTTTGAAAACTTATTAATTAATTTAAATATATGAGGTTGATCAATTTTATTTTCATTTATATTATATGTGATATTTATTTAAAATCATAAATTATTAAAAAAAATCTGAAATTTCATCTAACAAATCCCTAATTTATAATGTATATAATCAATTTCAAACTCTTTTAAACAACATATTATATTATTTAATTTTTTTTCACTATCTTGTTTATATCATTAACTTATTATAATACTAGAAACTTGTTTTAATTATATTATGAAACTTTGAAATTAACTAATTTTTAAAGATGTATTTTTTAATTATTTTACATGTCTATCAACTAGTTTTTATCAAACATGATTTGTTCATAAGCTAGTTTATCAGCCACCAATTAACTTATCAGCCGTCAACTAGCTTGTCATCTAGTTTGCCGAATATAGTCTTAACAATCGGCAACGACCATCACGTTGATAAAAAGCTAACAGATTCTTCAAAATGAAAAATCAAAAGTCAATATTTAAAAAAATATTTCCATCTCCAACAGCTTCTCCATTTAGAAGATTATCATATTATTTATGTTATTAAAATATTCAATACGATTAATAAAATATTATTTATCTTTACTAAACATTACTTTCAAGATTTCTCATTGATAGAAAGAATAAACAAATAATTTCTTTTTCCTAAATAATACAATATTTATATAAGGAGTTTTCGATATTTTGTCATCTTTTCTACTTTCTTCATTTTAGAGAAGGTTTTGAAGGATTTGTTGGAACAAATTTTTGTCAACATCTTCAATTTTAATGGATCTATTGGAGCTACTAAACAAAACATTATTACAACTAATTTGTGTGTTATGTAACTTCCAAAGCATAAAGTAACATATTGATCCACTAATCTCCAAAATTTGTTCTTCTAAAATTATGATAAAGGTTATTGTGAGTTACAACTCAATTTTGTAGGACGCTTTTAAACACTAACAAGTTTTTAGAACACTATTAAAAATAAAATATCATGTTAACTATTTGATAGGATGTTTGTAAAAAATATCTTATGATCACATCTTCTTATAGATTACTTATTATTATAAAACACTTTTTAGAATAGTATCATCTAAAATATTTAGGGGGTGTTTGTTTGGGCTTATCAAAACAACTTATTAACTTATACCGTTGTGGAACCGGTGAAAAGCTAATTTTAGTGTTTGGATGGACAAAAAAAAACAGCTTATACAGGTTACCCACCGGTGAAAAGGAGTTTTCCATAAGTCAAAACATTCTGACTTATCAAAAATGACTTATGACTTATTAGGATCTATTTTACCATTTTGCATATATAAGCACTTTTTTGCCAAACACTAAACAACTTATTGACTTATTCCGGTGTGGAATCGCTATAAGCCCATCCAAACACTTTTTTTAAAACTCCGATGTGGTACCACATAAGTTGATAAGCACTTATTATAAAAAACATAAGTTGTTTTTGATAAGCCCAAACAAACACCCCCTTAATAGGATATTTTATTTCAAAAATAAATTGAATCATTTGTTAAAAATATCCAAAAATACTATATAAACTTAGATTTGATAAAATAATCTATAAAAGATCCTTATATTTTTTTACATCCTATAACTTCAATTTTTTTTGTAGTAACCTATGTAGGACAATTGGACATTATCAGTGACTATGGTTTTTTACCAAATGTTTATCCAATAAATGTTTACTGGGTTACTTTAACTTGACAAAAATTGAGTGTCTTAACCTGTAATGGCGTTAACAAGGACCAATAGTCTTATCCATTATGTGAGAATGACAACTCTTACCCTATAAGCATTACCGGATACAAATGTTTCATATGATGCCATTTTAATGAACTAAAATTTTACCCAGTAAGTTAAGTGAAAGTATTGACTCTTATGGTAAATGATTACCAGATAAGTGTTAGTTAAATGCCCCCATATTAAATGAAAAATCAAATACCATAACTTAAAAGAATACGAAGACTTTTGATTTTTGATTTTTGCTCATAAAGTTATTGATCAATATCCATTTTGGGGTTGTTTACGTAAGCTTACCAGATAATCACTTATCTGCAATAGACATTACTATCATTTACCTTATTATATAAAATCTTTTGCTATTAAAATGGAATGTTGGTAAGTATCTTAAACCCGATAAGTATTTATCGGATAAGAGTCCTTGCCCTCACATCATTAAATAAGACTCTCAGTACTTGTTATACTTCTTACCGAATAAGATTATCGGTTCTGTCAAGCTTAATCAATGAAATAAGTAATATTGATAAACCAATTACCAGATAAGACAAAGATGTAAACATCCCCTTGGATACAATATTTAATTTGTACAAAAGGTAGATTTTTCATTCTACTTTCAAGAGTCTTATCTTATGATCGTTCTTTCTATGAGGTCATTTTCACCACCAAAATTCTTTGTTGGTGCATATGGTTGGTCTATTATCTTTGAGTCACCTTTAGTCTCATCTCATTTTGGATGTGTGCATAGAGTCATCGAAATGAAAGTTATTGTTTTACATGATATTTTCTTTAAAGTAAATTATATTTTTCGTCCTTATGATTTTTATCCACTATCAAGTTTGGTCTTCTTTTAAAATTAGTTATAGTTTTAGTTATTGTGGTTGCTATTTTGTTTCACTTTTGATCCTTCTAACTAATTCTAATTAGAATGATTAGTTAACCTAAGGGAATTTTAATCATTTTACCAGTAGCTTGATGTATCCCAAAAATAATTGTCAATCATTTATACGTATCTCTTTTTTATTATTCGTTTAGATCGAACAAGTAGTTAGATGTAAGAGAATGTCTAGGAATTTTCATCTCAACATTCCTGTTGTCGAATGGAAATTAGAATATGATATTAGAAAGGGTGCCAGAGGAAATGCATCTCAGGTACATCAAGTAGTACGTGTAAGAGGATTAATGTCGAATCCCCAAAGGCAATGATTAATTTTCCCTAGCACAAAAAACATAATTAATTAGTTATGTACATAGAATTAATGAATAATTTTATAAATAAACTTAAAAAGATAATATAAACACTGAGGTGGTTTCATTTGTAAACCTTCCTTATATTGCAGACTTTCAAATCCTTCTATATACCATTGATGATATTAATCAAAGATAGATTCATTTAGATTATTTATGTTAATGCAATTTTTGGTAATTAATAGAAAAATGACTAAATTTCCCAGAGCTAACAGATTGGAGTTAAATCCATTTGGGACAGGACTAGAGAGCCACAAAATGTAAACCACAGGGACCTTTATTGTACTTATTTCAAAAGAGGGACCATATCCTTATTCTGAGCTAACTACAGGGACCAATGGTGTAATTTACTCTTACATTTTTTTTTCCTGTTAAGACACGTCAAGTTGTGGTAGGTTCGCATATCATTATGTTAAGGTTGCTACACTTAGAATGTTAAGGTATATTAAGATTTGTTAAGGTTCCTGTTTACCTACATCAATATATCAAAGTTTCGTTTACAGATGATTCCGCCACCAAATTTTTGTGAGGTGTTGATTCAAGTAACCCAACTCATTCAAAGGAAATGAAAGGAGTCTCACAGTTTTCACGTAACCTTAACTGTGTGTCTGTGTGTGTATATATATATATATATATATAGAGAGAGAGAGAGAGAGAACATGGTAGATTATCATAAGCACCATTACCTTAGATATGACCATGTTATCAATGCATATGTACAAGGATGATAACAGTAAGCTGTTACAAGGTCTTAATGCTTGACTTAAAACCATATGGTATTCGTCCCTTGGTCTTGACATAAAAAGACATAAAAACTATGAATGAGGTGATTTTGTCCCATGAAATATAGACTTTGTCCCAACTCGTCCCTATTTATTCTTGTTTCCTATCATATCAAGCATAAGGCTACTTTTTTTTTTATCATGTCTTGTGTCTCATACAGTTTAAGTAAACAAAGCACACGTAGGAATCAATATTTCTTGTATGTTAATTTCGTACCCTCCTGAATCTGATCTAACATACAGGGATGATGAAGGAAAAATCTCAAATAAATGAAAAACTAGAAAACACTTTATCAATCTAACGATTGGATTGATCAAATTAATGTGTTTAATTGGGCAGTTACAAAATAATTTTTTTGATTAAAAAAAATCCAGCCCTATATTTTTTATTCAAAAACAAAAAAATCGAGCAAAAAAAAATTACATCAAAAAAACTATCATATTTTTCTCGTTAAATTGACATTTATATTAATAGGCTTTTTTGTCCGTATTAATGATTTTCCGATTTTCCATTGTTTCCTTTAACCTCACCTATACAAATAGTTTTACATGATACATTGTATAAGATAACGTATTGAAATAAAGTTAGAAAAAAGTTGATTTTGGGACAAAGGAATAATAATTATATACATAGTGGATTAGTCAACCAAAAATGGAATGCCATGATTACAAAATACAAAAAACAAGAACCAAAATTAATTAAATCTATACAGCTAGCTATCGTAACATTAAACTTAGAAAATATACAGACAAGATAAAAGACACAATGATAACAATATAATTAAACTTATCTCTAAACTCCTCCTTTTCTTCTTCCTTTTTTACCCACTCAATTCTCTTCTTTCTCAACTGCTTAACCTTCTGGTACATCTCCCTTCTCTCTTCACCATCATCAACCACCATCACCTTCCTCTTCACATTATTTTCTTCCAAAAGTACCCCTTGTGTAATTACCAAAAACTCCCTCCCATTTAAGCAAACACAATCCAGATCCTGTAACTTTAATGTCACCTCCTTCACATGCAATCCAACACCTCCTTTACCAGCCATTAATACCACCTCTATTCTACACTGTACCACTTCGTTCTCTTCACATCCTGGTAAAACGGTGACGTATCTGAGAAGGGTCTCGTTGGTCATCCAGTCTCGCTTTACACTTACAGCTTTGATGCTGGATAGATTACCCGCCCGTTTCAGGGTCGGGTCGATTAAGATCCAGTTTAATGTTACGGATTCTTTTAGGTGTGATAATTGTTCTTGATCAGCTCCTGCCAGCTCGTCGACTTTCAAGTCGATGGATCCGAAGTTTCCGGGTTCCGGGTTGTTTTTTAATTCGACCCGAAACGCCGGCGATAGGAAATCATTTGTGGTGTCGGTGATTTCGACTCTGGAGAAAATAACGTCGTTTTGGTAGCGGATATCGACGGCTGAGATGAGTTCAGATGGACGGTCGAGATAAGAATCTGGTTGGGATTGGGATTGGGATTGGGATTTAGAACAGGTGGGTTGCCGGTGGCGGTTACGGTGGTTGTTGACGTCGGTGACTAGAACCGGAAAGGAGTCGTGGAAGAAAGATCGGTGACCGGAGGGGAAAGTGGAGATGAGATCTTGGACACGTGGATGGTTTATTGAAGGCCATGTGGATTTGGAGACGTCGGCCCAAAGATCGTCGTCGGAACAGAGGGATTGTAGGTACGATGATGCGGTGGCGACGGTGGAGAGAGATGGGCCGTCGAGGCGTGGTAAGATGTGGGTCTGGATGATATGTGGGTGAATGTCTTGGAGAGTAGTGGTGATCGCCATGGAAATAGATGAGGTGTGCTTTTGGGAGTCGATGAGAATTGCTTGGAAGCAGCGGCCGTATTTATAATATAGATTATAGAAGGGCTCGAATGTACAAGTGGGTTTAAAATAAGGTATTCATGTCGGTGAATTATTGGTAGATTGGTAGTTGATCGGGGGGATTTTATTGTTTAATCTTACCTTTTCTTTTTTTTACCATGACTCTCATTTTCATTTAATTCTAATCCTACAGAGAGGGACAAAGAGAATCAGGGACCACATATAATAGAGATTAAAAAATGATTATAAAAAATATGGTTTTTATCTATGTGTTTTTATGTTTTTACTTTTAATATAGGGGTGTTCATCTAAACGGTCAAACCGTACAAACCGTCCACACCGCACCGTAGAAAGCGGTTTAAAGCTTTCGCGGTGCGGTTTGTACCAAACCGCACTATGCGGTGCTGTTTGCCGTTTTGAGTTATCAAACCGCATCGCACCGCATACTTTGTACATTTTTTCATTTTATATATAACACATATGTATATATAGAATAATTTATTGTTTATGTAATATTTTTGGACTTTGATTTTGATCCAATACGACTATTGATAATATTAATAAGTCACACGTCCTATTTAGTTTGAAGTTTATTTTTACTTCTTTAGACCATTTTTAATTATGCAATATAAATTAAGGAATTGGGTGTATTGAAACTCTTTCTTTTTTGGGACCACGGTCACGTTATCGTTAATTTTATAATGTTTTTTTAAACTTATAAATATTGAATTGTAGACATAAAGTACGATAGGTACAAACCGCATAAACCAAACCGGCACCGAACCGCATTTTGCAGTGCGGTTTGAGGTTTATGCGGTGCGGTTTGCGGTTTGGGAAAATGCTCAAACCGCATATGCGGTGCCGTTTGCGGTTTGGCCTCAAACCGCACCAAACCGCACCGCGAACACCTCTAGTTTAATATCTTTCGATGTGTTTTTAATATAATTCTTCCGTTTCTAGAGATTTTTAAAGGTGCATGGAAATAGATGTGGATTTTTTTTAGTTTTTTTTATCGATTTCGAGAGATTTTTCGGATTTTTTTTGTTGATTTTAAATACTTTTCGAGTTTTAATATTTGATATTGATGGTTTTTAATAACTAAAATGAAATTAAAAATACCGTGTGAATCATGACGGTCTACACCGGTGTACAAGAAATTTTATCTCGGTTGGGTGGTTTAACATCCTAAACTTTTTGGTTTATATCTTCAACAAATTTTTAATGTCTTTTAAAAATTGAAAAAATTCAAATTCAAATTCCATAAAGAAGTACATTCATATTTAATAGATTTTTTTATTTTGAAAAATCCGATTACAGTATTAAAATATTATTTTAGCTCTTGAAATATTTATTTTTAAAATTTTTTATTGATTCACTCATTTGTTAATCATCTTTCGAGTGTTTTTGACATCAAGAGGAAAAACTATGTTTTTTAATAATTTCTCCATTTAAAGATAGTTTTGAAGAAACTATTGTAATAAGATATTGTCTCAAAATCTCCATGTTATTTATTTTTTTCATTTAAAAAAACTGTTATGATTATTTTTGACGCATCATCCAAAAGGGAGAAAATAGACATTTTGAAAACTTTAGGTTAAGTTTTTTTACTTTGACAAAATTTCCAAAACTTAAACGCTTGGATCTTGTTACAATCCAAATTAGGGGTGCTCAAAAACCCGGCCTATCCGATCAATCTAACCCAAATCAATGCGAAAAAACTCAACCCGAAACAACCAATGTCTAATCGAGTTATGAAATCTTCAAACTATAGGTATTAGGTTGATATTGGGTTATTTTTATTTGAAATCTTCAATCTCCTTGCAGGCACATTTGCAGTAGGTATATGTGATCTCGTGACATTTGCTAAGTCACTAAATGCGTCTGGTAGCTAATATGCAACATTTTGTAGACTTAGAATTCGTTGCACTTCCTTATCACTATGTGCAGTAGGGGATCCATATGAGACAAAGTAAGTGCATGCCACGTTAATACACATCGTTCCTTATCAATGTTAACGTGTAATTCTCCCCTAACGATGGCAAGATTGTCTCATAAAAGTGACAATCCGCATGTCTAGCGCTGAAGTGATTGCCTGTCAAGGGCTCTAAATAGCATATTATGATGGTATTTATAGCCAACGTATATTCTCTATTGTTTCTGAGGTCCAAATTTCGAGCACTTTTGCGGCTCTATTGGAACATTGACTAAGCACCCGAACATGCGTAAATGTGAGACATCAGGCTGATATCCAGTTACTAGTTGGTACACAATTAGGTGGTCATGGGCCTCAGACAGACTAATGTAGCTGCATGTAAAATTGCATGACCCCATGCAGAAATGGGATGTTTGGTGCGCATAACCAAAGTTCTTGCAATTATCTGTAATCGCTTAATAAAAGCTTCTGCCAGACCTTTTTGGGTATAAACATACGCTACAAGATTTTCAACATCAATTCCCGAAGTCATGCAATAATGATCGAAAGTTTTCGTTGTGAACTTTGCGACATTATTAAGTCTAATAGATTATATTGGATAATCGTGATGAGGAGCCCTCGACTTAAGGATCCAGGCTAGGAGTTTAGGAAACGCTGCACTTCTTGTGGACAACAACGCTACGTATGGCCATCTTCTCGATGTATCAACCAAAACCATTAAAATTTAAATGGTCCACATGTTGGTTTTAAATGGTCCGCATGTTCATTGGACTAGTCTACAATTGTGTCCTTGGATTCTCTCAAGGAAATGAGAAACCACTTTTGTAGCTTTTACATGGAGTGGTTTGAGATGTGTCTTTCCAATTGAGCATTATTGACGTAGGCTTTTCGGATTAATAACGAAATTCTTTTCTCCAAGAACCACACCCATGAACCACAAGGGTTGTGGCGTACTGGTTGAGACCTTGAGGGATGTGGTAGAATATCCCATCCACCCAGTGTTCGAATCTAGGAGTACACAACAATTGTGGCCACTGAGTTTATCATGACTGATGTATTGCAGTTATAATTTGTCGGGATTAGTCCAGACATAGTCTGGGACACCCTTCCAAAAAAAAGAGAATGCCCATTAGGTGCGTTCGTTGTTCGAAGCATCGTATTTTGACTCGGGTGTCCCAGTTGGTCATGCCATAACATATAAGTGCTCTCATCAATCGATGTCCGACGAATTATTAGATTGCTTTAAATGTTTTGGGTCGTTGTAACATATAAACAACTTGAAAGACATCTCAACATCTCCAATATACGCTTTTGGTCGTATTGATTGGAGGTAATGTATAGGTATTCAATACCATTTTCTCTAGCAGTTTCAATGTGTGTTTTCTCGAATATCTTTAAAACTCAACACAGTGCGACTAGACCTTGGAGAATATAAGGCCTTTGAAATGGTTAAGATAGTACCATTTGACAACATGAATTGGGCTTTACCAAATCCTTCAACAAGGGTCAACGGGCCTGAAATTGTTCTCAGTGAGGTTACTTTAGACGTAAAGTTAATAAAATAACTTTTACTTTTTAGGATAATGTGGGTAATACCACTATCAACCACACAATCAACTAACCACAATGCATGCCTAAAAATAAAAAATAATTTAAAGTAGGCCACATTTATAAAATTTCACAAGGAACTAACTTTAAATTATATTGAGGAAAAATTATTTAGAGAAACAAAACCATAATCCAAAAGAGATATTCATATCCAAATGGAAAACCTAATCCAAATGGAGACAAAAAATTCATAAGCTAAACAACAACTCAGTTATTTAAAGATAAACTAACATATTTTTATTATTTCATTTGAGCTATAAAATCAAGGGTCTTAAGAAATTTATTCTCGTTCGCTTCGACAACATTTGCCTCAGCTTAACTTCCTTTATGATAGTTTTCAACTTCTTCAGGTCGTCGGTATGGATGAGCTTCTGAACCTCTCTTGGCATGGCGAGTTTTAGGCTCACCAAGATTTACTGGATTTCGGGACGACTGGCCCTTGTCTTGGCTCCCATGTCGTGGGTAAGGACTACGAACAATATTAGCATAGTGGAAATGCCTTTGTTCCAGCAGGTGGAGAGTTGTTGTTTCTTATTAAAACGATGCTATTTTGCTCATTCAATAATAATTGGTTAATCAGCTTAGGGAACTTTTGGAACTTGGATTGACGATATTGCTTTTAAAGCAAGTTGTCAGAGTTAGGAAATGTAGTGTATATCTTCTCCAATAAATCATTATCTGTAAAGTTTTCACCACATTAGATGGAATTAGCCAACTATACAGAGAAAATAAGAGAACTCATATATTGAGGGTAGAAGTGTGTATACTATGGTGAGACCTCAACCTGTGTGTACTATGGTGAGGCCTCAGCCCCTTTATATACTGAAAAGCTGAGCCAAGACATAATGACAATTTAGGAGTTACATACCTATTAACTGATACATTAAGGCCCCTCATAATGGTGTTAAATATGACATTCAATACCCATAAATTATGGATTACAACAATAAATAATTTATAATTGTTATTAATTATATCAATTAGTTTTTCAATTATTATTCAATATATTTCAATTACATATGCATGGAAGCAAACGGCAGGTTTGAGAAGGGAGTTAATAGATGAAATGGTCTTTTAATGAATAGGACCCAACAAGCCGAAAGAGTCACATTTCGATCCAATCTCCCATTTGTGAAGCAAATCATGAGTGTATTCCGCCTACATTTGTTATAGTTATAAAAAATAAACACTATACAATTCTAAAAATATTTATGTAAGTTACACAAAAGTTAAAGTTATACTTATTTTAATTCATAGATAATTAAAATATGCTAAACAAATTATTAATTATTGTTGATGCCAAAAATTAACTTAACAAAAGTCAACTTGAGGTGCTTGTGGACCTGATCGATCAAAGGAATGATTCTCCCAACGAACATAAATAAAAATAAAAAGTAAACAAAGACAAGAGATTTGGTGACGCGGAAAAACCCTTGGACGAGGGGAAAAACCGCGGACGACAGACCAGTATCGTCGATGCACTATGGAAAATGACGCCAAACAGAAGCGTCGTCCTTTATAACAGAGGTCGTACGATTACAAGTGAAAAATGTATGTAAAGACTATACTAGCGTATGAGATTTAGAGAGCTATCGTATATGCTTTGGCTTCGAAGGTGCTAGAATGGTTCTTTTCTATCCGGGTGAAATTCTCTCCCCTCTCTTGATAGTTCGAACCTTTGCTTTTATATCCATGGTTGCTCATAACGGTTGATCGGTATTGATTTCCCTCATAAATGCTCTTGATGACGTTTGAGTGTAACCGTCCAACGGTCTGTTGGGAAGAATAACCGATCTTGGTGGTAACGGTTCTGAGTCGAGCGCGTGCAGGTCCGTCGAGTGCCGGAGATTTCGCTTGGGACTTTCGGTCGACCAGTGGTTCGCGATGTTTTAGCCGACGCAAAACATTCTTGGTCGAACGTTCACATCCATCGTCAAACGTTTTACTCGACCATTGCTTTTTGGGTCTTTGGCTAATATTCGGGGGTCATAGAAGTCTTGGGTCGAACGTTCTAGTCAACGGTCGAGGGTTTGAGATTTTTGTCCAAACAATTATATTTTTGGAATAAAATATTAATTAATTAATAAATGTAAAGTTAACTGATTTTATTTTTATTTATATTATATGTTATGATTATTTGAAATTGTAAAATTACGTAGATGTTTTCTAAAATCTGTTTTAACAAATTCAAAATTTAATCAACTTTAAGTTCTTTCAATTAAGATATTATCTTATTTAATTTTTCTCGATTATCTTGTTAGTATTAATAAACATATTAAATTTCTAGAAATTTGTTTTATTTATACTACTAGATTTTAATTTAATTATATTATAAAATATGTTTAGTTGACTACTGATTGAAAATGTTAGTTTTGGTTATTTTACATGTTTATATGATAATTTTTGTTAAACATAATTTCTTTATCAGTTAGGTAATTCATCAACTATTAGTTAACATATCAGCTTCTAGCTAGCATATAACTTAAAATGTAAATTATCAGCTATCAACTAGTTTATCATTTAAAAGAAAAACATACGACTTATAAAAAAGGAAATAAATAAATATAGTGAGTATTGAATTATTATTTTTAGAATATAGATATATATAATATCTATATATAGAGAGAGAGACATGTTCATACGAGAATACTAACAATTTAAAAAAATAAAAAAAACATTTTTTATATACAAAATTATATGTGGTTTTGATGTTAGTACAAAATTATATGTGATTTTTGATGTTAATACAAAATTACATGTAATTTTATATATGAAATTTTCTTTCTTGTTTATTACATTATGATTTTCGTATGAACATTTTTTATTCTCTCTCTATTATATATGAAAATATATAGAATCAAATATTTAATATGTTTCAAAACTACCATCCACTTGTAAACACTTATTCTTACAAGACAATTTTTACATGAGGGTTTCCGACCTCGCAAGTTGGGATTTTTCTTTGTTTATGCTTTAAGCAAATTACTTCCACATGACCACGTACTTTTGATTCGTCAAAAATGAGTTGACAAATTATTTTGAAGTTAATATTATAATCAATTATTTATTTTATTATTATTTTAAATACTTCTCCCTCCATATTTAAACATCTAACCACCAAAAACCATCGAATTTGGCCACCTCCTCTTGTTTGATTATTGTAACATCCATGTTGGATCGGATTCATATTCACTTCATCACAAAATGCGCATAATAGTTTGTACTTTATAGTTATCTTATGATATTCAAAACTTTACTTATAAGTTTGTATTGTTGTTTTTATATATATGATATATCTAATGTTCTATATATACTTGCGTTGTTATACATATAACTACATGTTTATTTCATGTTTCAGATTTACAACTCAATTTTTAAACAATGTTTTAAGAAAAAAATGTTATGTTATTTCTATAACATAAATGATTTTAGTTTCAATTATAAATATACTTAGGATAATTTTAGGTATTATAACAAACCAGTTTGTTGTTGTGTTTGTGTAACAAATTTATTGTTTGATGTTTTGGAACATGGAGACGAAGATGGCGAGGTTCGTTTTAGTTTGGGTTTTACTTTTAAGATACCATTTTTAGGACGATCATATATAGTGTTCATTTTGAGATTGATTTTGTTTTGGTTACTTAAATTATCCTATTTCAAAATAAATAAACAAAATAATTATTACGAGAATAACACTATCTGTTATTCTTGCCAAATATTTAAGGAAATTCATAACGTTATGCACATGTATTATATAGTACTAAAAACTGTGACGTTTTCCTAATCGGTTTGTGATGGAATATATATATTTTTTAAAATCATTACTACTTTTATATACATAAAAAATTGGTAATCGATCGCGTTGATGCTTGCTTCTCGGTTGTGTATACGTATGCATGACATATTACACATGTTTTGAATTGTGATCGATAGTGAGAGGGTGGTATTTGTTTGAATTATTTATTATGGCATATACCTATATACCTTTAATTTAATATAATTGTTGCTTGAAGTTTTAAATATAGGAGGTGATTAAATTAAAGCATGATTAATGCTTGTATCGCGCGATGTATGTCTCTTTGTTTTGAGAACCATGAGTCACATTGAAGGTTTGATGTGAGCTTTCATTTGTAGGCTTGGCATATTTTTCCGGTGAATATATATTAAGGATGTTTTTCATGTGAATCTTCGGTTTTTTCATGTGAAGGTTCGGTCATATGAGGGTTTGAAGTTTTGTTGTGCAGGCGTGGTGTTTTTATTTTGTTGTGAAGGCTCTGCAACAAAATCTGGTTTAGAGGACGCTAATTTTTTTTTCCAAATAGACCGTTTTTAATAGGGGTGAGCAAAACCAGGTACCCAGCTATTTTCCATGGAACCGGAACCGGCGGTTTTTGAAAATCCGAAACCGGAACCGCTAACATCGGTTCCTTATAATTTGGAACTGGAACCGGAACCGGTTCCGGTACCGGGTACTCGGTTTCAACTTTTTTTAATTTTTTTTTTAAATTGCGTACGATAAAAATGTAATTATAAACTATAAAATACCGACTTAAAGTAATAAA
Organism: Silybum marianum; assembly: GCA_036898165.1. Classification (NCBI taxonomy): domain Eukaryota; kingdom Viridiplantae; phylum Streptophyta; class Magnoliopsida; order Asterales; family Asteraceae; genus Silybum; species Silybum marianum. Next base: position 42,890,766 of record CM072529.1, on the reverse strand, counting down.
TACAACAAATGGTCAAAACGAATCCGATAAAAACTAATTATTACATAAACAAACTAGAAAATTTGAGTTTACGAACAAGATAATAATTGTATGCATACGAAATCTTTGCTTAAGTCATAATAATCAAAACTCTACATGTATGCAACAATATAATCTTAATCGACTCATTAGGATATTAAAATTCATCAAGACATAAAACATAAATGAAACGAAAACGTACTTGGTTTAATTGACGTAGTTGTAACGCAAACGAGCAACGTGCTTGATTATCCCGTAACATAAACAATGATTTTGGTTTGGTGCCAAATCTGATAAACTTCAAAGAGCGTACGTGCTGATAACGTGTTAAAGGAGAAAATAAAATAGAACAACAAGAAAGAGAGAGAAGAGATCTGTCATTCTCATTAATCATAAGCCCTTTAAATAGGGATATGTTACACGTAGATAACTATTAGTTCTAACCTATCTCTAATATGTTTATCTCTATCTATATCGTCATATCCATTAGACGATGGCACATTTATCCTACAACAAGTTTTTATTTATTATTCATAAATATGTAAAATATTTTTTATTTAAAAGTGGCGGGTAGAGGGTACCCAGCGAGTAACGGTTCCATAAAAATGAGAACCGGAACCGGTTCTGATCGGTTTCGTAGTTTAGGAACCGGAACCGAAACCAATCACATCGGTTCTGGTTCCGGAACCGGCAGTTCGGAAGCGGTTCTGGTTCCAAAGGCGGGTACCCGGTTCCGATGCTCACCCCTAGTTTTTAAAACTAAAGGCTTGTTTGGTTTTTCATTTTAAGCTCTTAATCTCCACTTATGTCTGATTCGTTTAGACGTTTCGTAACCATTTCAGAACATAAATCACACTTCAGATTTCATCACCTCTTAAAAAACAAACGCCACCTAAATTTATAGGACCAAAAAATAAAGTATATTATTTAAAGGCGTTGTAATAAGTTTAGATGATGCTTTTAGACGTTGTAACAAGTTTTTTATGACAATTTTATAAATATGCATTGTATTAACTATCTTATAAGACATTGTTTGAAAGTGTCTTGTAAACAAGTACCCTATAAAAAGATAGGCTTATATGGCACTTTCTAAAAACTGTCCTATAAAATAGCTATGGTCACCATTTGTATTAAAGATGTTCTGAGAAACTTGTTAAGAGGCATAAAAAATATCCTATAAAATTATTACAATGTCTTTAAATAAGACGCTTTATATTTTGGTTCTATTAAGTAAGATTTTTAAAACAGTGTATTAGGACATTTAAAAATTGATGGTGTCCTATAAGTCCAATCAGGGCTGGTCCAATGGTTTTGGATGCCCTGGGCCAGCGGCCAAAAAATACTCCTAATCCAATGTACTAATAAGACATAAATTTTAAGGAGTTTGGAAACTAGTCAAGCTACGTGGCTTATCCCCACTCCAATTATTATTGGAAAAAAGAAGAAGTTATAATTGGGGGGTTATAAACCAAAACCCCGAACCACAAAAGTTACATAACAAAGATAAGATCATGTAAAACGGTGTCTCTGTGCACTTCGTGAAGCAAAATTTTCTGTTAATCTATCATAGTCTGCCGTTGCTAAAAACTTACTTTCAATGCTCAAAATTGGTAACTCGGTAAACCTCTCTTGACTCATGGTAGTCCGCAAATATGACTTCAATAGCTTTAATTTTGAAAAACTTCTTTCCGCGGATGCTACAGTGACTAGTATGGTTAACAAAATCTTGTTGGCAAGCAACACGTGAGGGAACATATCCACCTTTCTTACAAAATCTATAACTTGAATAGACGTCCAAGGCTTTTCTTCTTCGTATGTTTCATATGGTATCATGTCCTACAAAATATGTAACTCCGTATAAAGTTATTTCCCATCAAAGCAGCCTCATGATTCAAACAACATTTCTTTAATTCACCATCTTTCAAGCTAACCAGCTTTGATACATCAAACAAGAACCCAAATATAGACTCAAAACATTTCATTTGTTCAAATCTACTTTTTAAATGAGAAAATGTCATTTACACTAAAACTAGAAAGTAATCAATCCTAAATGATTCTTGGGCGGATTATTTTTCTCTTTCACTTGGGATCTCATCAAAAAAAAATTACAAACATAACATTTTACATGAACTTCGGTTCAACTCCAACTGCAATTTCTGTAGCTTCAATGATATCTAAGTCAAACACGTTATCCTTGTACTTTTCAAAATAAACTTGAAGTTTTGTTGTGAAGGATTAAAAATTCAAAATTCAAAGTTTTACTCTGAAAATTTGAAGTTTTGTTGTGAAGGATCAAATTTTTTTATTGTGAAGTTCTGATGTTTTGCTGTTAAGATTTAGTGAGATGAAAAGACTCATTCAATGACTTATAGAGTATCTCACAGAACTCACAAAAACTATGTTATCATCTAATATGGTCCGAAGTCTAATACACATGTGTACATGGATTAATATACTTAAGACATATACAATAAAGGTGGTTTATTTTACTAAGTCATTGATGAAAAGTTTGCAAACCAATCACTACCATCCAATATTTTGATATGGTTAATAATAAAAGTGCTATATTTATGGAAATAAATTTCATTAAATCACACAGATTAATATAAAAAAATGGTGGAGTGAAGGGTATATTGGCAAACGGGTTCGTATGTCTAATAACCCTCACCTTACTAAGTTTATGATTTTTTACAAGTTTGGGGTTGTGGCCTTGTGGGTGTAAGTTATTTTCGTCTACAAGGACTAGCTGTGTAAATATAGTATTAAAGGTGATTAAACCCCCATTTTTAGCCCCAATTGTGGTCTTTGATGGTTTTGGAAGAAAAATCTAGAGAAGAGAGAAAATTTTGGAGAAAAGAAGTCCATTGATTCAAATGAAGATTGGAAGAGTAGAGGTGATGAAATCATCAACTCAAAAGTAGTAATCTTTTTCCTTAAGGTTGTAGTCTCCATTAATGGAGTTTTCATTTTGATTTCGGATTTGAATTTCTTTAATGGAATGCTATGATGGAATCCATAGATGGGTTTTGGTTATAAAAGGTCCTAAATAGATTCAATCAATGATTTCCCATCTAGAAACTCACCATTGTATTGTTTTCAATCTTTATTCAAGGACTTTAAGTTAGAGTTCTTTATCTTGTTTTTTTGGGTTTAAATATGTTGGATTAATCCATTATGATTAGGAAATTAATGTTGGTTATGGATTGCCTAGTTGATTTAATTAATTCTAGGATTTTTAGACCTTAAAATTAGTATATAAGATGTTTGGACGAGTTTGGCTTTGAGGATCTTCAGTGCAGAACTTTTGCAGCTCAAACAACCGACAAACTGGGTTCCCTGTGACCTGGGGTCGCATTGGGGTCTCTTTCCTCACTTATTTGGAAAATTTTCAATTATTGTTCCATCCTTTGTTTGGGGTAAAGCCTAGATGCAAGACATTATTTAGGGGTTTGTCTTAGGGATCATACGGGTTGGTTTTTAGGATGTCTAAGATGGTTTTAACACCATTTTCATGTTGTCTAATTTAGGTGTTCGGTGGGATCCTAAGTAAATTATAAGGCGTATAGTAGTGTGTCTGATCACATGTGAGTTCCCTTGACTTCAAAAACTCTATGTTGTCATTGGATTTCTAAATTATTGTGATTATGGTACTTTGAACTTGAAAGCACATTACATTTCATTTTCAAATGATTTATCCGATACTTGATTGAAATATTGGATATCATGATTATGTGGATTATTGGATATGCACAGTATTAGTAGTGTACCTAGAGATAATGCAAATATTTTGAGAGCTTATATTTAGTGTACCTTGATTCTTTTTCATGTGTACATTGGATCGGCATCTTCTTGGGCCATCTTGGTTTGTCACAATTGAGTCACAGTTTGACGACGAATATTGTTCATGGTTCGTTGGGTTGTTTATCTGGATTTCTTTTATAAACTTCTTCATGGTAAATTCATGTCTTTTATATAAATTCATATATGTGACTTGTTGGGAAGAGACCTTATGGTCTAACTCGCGCTTTTCAAAACCAACCCATTTTCAGGGAATAATTAGGTTGAGAGTTCTTCCAAGAGTAAGGGGAAGATTCGTGCCGATAGCGAGATTTTGGAATGATGCCTTAATTTAATTGTTTTAGCTAGTCAAAGAAATTCTTAACTGTAGTTGTGTTTTCCACTGCAAACCTTGTGTTGTAATTGATAGTTTGTCTTGGTATGAATTTGGGATCGTCAGGCAATATTTTATGTTATTGATATTTTGGATTTTGGGTTGTTACAATATGTGAACAGTGTGATTCACATATAGTTCATATGTGAATCACACGGGTTCATATGTGAATCAGTTAATTAGTTTATACATGAATTACAAGCATTCATATGTGAATTTGCTCCAATTAGTTAATTAGTCATATGTGAATCAGTTAAAATAGTTCATATGTGAATGACACGAGTTCACATATGAAGATTAAGTTTATATGCGAGTCATACGGGTTCCTTTGCCGCCTATTTGTAAAGTTACGAAACTGCACTCTCTATTTTTTACATAGCCGCAAATTTTGACTAGTAAAATCTGATCTTGACCGTATAACGGACTAGGATCACTTCTTTAATTCTCAAATATTTTCCACTTTTTAAAATAACCTATGAATATATCTTTGTATAATGTATATTTATGTATGTACGTATGTATTCTTTACATACGTGATGTTTGTAAATAATTTATCTTTAGTTTTTAACATTTGTAGGTAACTTATGACATGTCGACAAATAAATCAAAATATGTATACTTATATATATATATATATATAGTGTTGTAAACGAACCGAACATTCACCGAACCGTTCGTGAACCGTTCGGCGGGAAGTTCATTTGTGTTCGTTTATTTAATAAACGAACGAACATGAACACGTTTTTTCGTTCGTTTAGTTAAACGAACGAACATGAACAATGGTCTCGTTCGTTCATTTACGTTCGTGAACGTTCGTTCATTTACGTTCGTTTACATTCGTTCGTTTATATTTATAAATATATTTATATATTATGACATTAATATGTAAAATCATTAATTAAATTAAATTTTTAGAATTTCTTTTTTATCGCTCCTAAGTTTACCCGGTTTTTCATTTTGTTATGTTACTTTTTAGGAACAAAATGGTGGTTTTATTCTATATTTGTGTTTGTTCGTTATTGTTCATCTATGTTCGTTTACGTTCGTTTATCTTCATTCATGTTCGTTCATTTACGTTCAATTATGTTTGTTCGTTTACGTTCGTTTAACAGCTTAACAAACGTACATAACAAACGTACATAACAAACAAATTTTCTTAATGAACACAAAAAAATTCGTTCGTTTACCGTTCGTGTTCGTTCGTTTGTTCGATTAAGTTAAACGAACGAACACGAACACAAAAAATTTCGTTCGTTTACCGTTCGTGTTCGTTCGTTTGTTCAGTTAAGTTAAACGAACGAACACGAACAAGCGTCCGTTCGTGTTCGTTCGGTTCGTTTACAGCCCTATATATATGTGGCGATAGAGGGAGGTTCATGTGAGGACGGTTAAATTTTATGAGAATGAGAGTAGAATCATTAACCAATCATTTTGTACATGAAAATTTTCATGTACAAGATCACATATGATTCATGTACAAAATCATATATGATTCACGTACAAAATCATATATGATTAGCCGCGACTATTCCCGCGACTTGCCAACGGGAAAAGTCGCCCGTGTCCTTTTTTATGCTTAGAAAATCACATATGATTTTGTACATGAAAGCATATGTGATTTTGTACATGAAATATTTCATGTACAAAATGATTGGCCGAGGATTGTCCTCTCATTCTCGTAAATTGGTACCGTCCTCGTATGAAACTCCCCTATGACGATAATCAAATAAAAACCATAAAAATGTTACAAACTCGTGAAAATTGATATAAAAATAATTTTTTTCATGATTTATTTTCATCAAATGCTGGGATTTAAGATATTATTTCATATATATATATTTGTTTGATAACATGATTGTGATCATCACAACTCTTAGATCGTTCGTGAGATTCTTTAAGAAAAATTAAAGACATGTTTAATCTCACTACTTCACCTTAAATTATTTCATTTGTAGACGGGCAATACATAATGTACAAATACCTCAAGTGAGTTTAACCATACTATCACAATTTCCTTTTGAGTAACAACTCAGAAATTGATCATCCGGGTCACGACTGTCATAACAGGCGGGCAATACACAACGTGTTATGATCTCGTGAGTCGGCGCCTTATCTTACCACACACTTTTCCGACCCGGCTTCACCAATGCTCACCCCAACTCACATTTTAATTACAAAGGATTATACCGACTTCATTAAATTTACTGTTTTAAATTGATTTTAAAACATCTTTGAGTCGGTACCAATTAACTTATAAAATTTATTATTTGATAAATTATCAAATTTATTTGTAAAAACATTTACAATTCGTAATTCGGTATTGGTTTGATAGGTTATCAAGTTATTTTGTAAAAACATTTACGATTTACCGAAATTAGTGGTTGTGACAAAACTTTCCAATTTTAAAACTATTGCAATAATTATAACATATATTTAAACGCAACTAAAAGACGGAAAAATAAATAACCACAATCGCAAATATGCAAACACATAATATGGATTTGATTCGGCCCAACTACGAGGTTTTCATGAGCCCACACGAAAATCCCGGTTCAAACCTAAGGACACCGCATGTCGACTCCCACTAGCTCTGCCAACCAAGGTGGATTCCGAGACGCTGTCTTCCGATTACAAAGACTATACTAAGCTAACATAATCTAACTATTACATTAAAATCGGAAATAAAACGATACGCAGATCGCAAAAATTACAACCCATGAATTAAATACATTTTAATTTAACCAATAGGAAAAATAAAACAATCACGGGTCTTGGCCTAAATCGAATCCATCATAGCAATCAACCAAACAACCAAATGGGCTTGGGTCCAATTAAACATAATTAACAAGCCCAACGAATCAATCAAAATAGGTTAAAACTCTATTAGGCCCAAACAGGCCTAAACCGAGAAACCCTAAAAGGACAACTCACCAAAAAGGGGGAAACAACTAAACCCATCGGAAGAACTCCACCCAAAGGTGGCTTTCGACGGTGGTTGCCCACTGCAGCGGCGCACGACAGCGGCACGACGCGCACGACGGCGCAGACAACGGCGGCGGCGGTGATGGTGGTTCCCGTTTTCACGTTTTTAGCCAATTTTCTATTGATCAAACCCTAAAGTCATTGTAACGGGGTTCTAATACCACTGTAGGGTTTCACCGGAATCTTAAGAACATGCAACGAAAATAAATAATAACCGGCAAAACCCTAGATAGCCCGGATATGCCACTAACAACTTTAAGGATTAAAACAAACCACAGGGGATTTAGAACAATACCTCAATGGTTTGGATTGGTTGATCAAGATCGAGCGTTAGAGATCAAGGTAGATCCCCTCTAGCGGTATCCACGCGAGTGTGAATCCGATCATAGACGGTTGCTAGCCGGAATACCCGAAGAACACCAAGAATCGATTTCTTGGTGTTGTGTGTGTGTTTGTTGATTTCAGAGACGAGAGGAGAGAGTTTTTAGGTTTCTCAATTGTGTTATGAATTAAATGAGGCAACATGCCTTTATATACTTTCTCTTCTAATCTCGGACCGGGCTTAATTAAGCCTCGTGGGCTTAGTTGATTTCATTAGAATATTACTTAATTAATTAGTTAATTATTAACATAATAGTTAATTAACCAATTGGGCTTTAAGCAAACAATACTTAAGGCTTTGGGATTTTATTCTAATCCATAATTATTATCTTAATAATCATTCCAATTTAATTATTAACTTAATAATTAAATCATATAATTAATCATAATTATATTTAACACACTTTATTTATTATTCTACTAGAATAATAATTTCACACTTTACAACTTGTAACTTAATCGGGTTATAACCAACTTGGTTAATTCATGATCTACACACTCTATCCGTGTGACCCTCATAGGTTCATCTGACGTCAGCGATGTTTTCATATGACGTGGGCACATAAGATCCTACAACAACTACCAATATTCAAGGTAACAATGAAAATATGCAATCTAAAGAAACTTTAAGTAGGTATGGTAAGAAGAGAAAACGCTGAGTAGATCCTTTTGTACGAGTATGTCTGGATTGCCACACCTACCACACCTTTTCTGTATGGAACGTTTACCACGATATGGACGTCGATTGTTGTTACTCGCTCTCACGACGCGGTGATTGGTTATTAGGGGTGGATAGACAGGCCATAAGGGGGCATTTGGAGACAACCATGATTCATGAGGTCTAACAGGAACAATTACCCCATAATATGTTGTCTGGTAATTTTCGGTCGTGAAGTGCTTTGCAACCAAAAGGTTGCAATATGTACAACCTTGTTGTTTTGCAACAGCGATGGCATGATCATAAAGTAACCTAGATATTTTCCATTATAGATATTCACAACTAAAATGGTTCATATCGACCTTTGCGTTTCTACAATGATCCTAAACTTCAAAGACACCATAGCCTATTCCGTGGACATTCCAGGTTGCAGTCTTAATAGCCTTTTTTTCTAATCTTGGCCTACGCCGATGGTGTGAGTGCGTGCATGATTCATCTGCTCTATAGAAAAGGTATTCATCGTGTTACAATGTTTAAAAAATAAGAGGCATATATATATAGGGGCCAGTTCAAATGTCGAACTCAAATTTGGTTGTGAACGTGAAGACAAAGAAGAACGTGTCCCATTCAGGTTGAATATATTCAGACCGAATGATGTGTTATTCACTCTGAATGTTGTGTTATTCACTCTGAATGCATGTTATTCATACTGAATAATGTATGTACCTCATGTTCGTTATTCATACCGAATCCCCTTCATTATCCGGACTGAATGAGAAACATGTCACGCTCTCCTTTATCCTCGTGTTCGTAACCAAATTTGAACTTTCCCTTCCACTCTCTCTCGATATATATATGTATATATATATATATCAAATAAAAGAGTGTGATTAACGAATTAGGTACCACTATTGTTGAAAACATCGGAACTACTCCATAAGCCCGACAACCGGTAATATCCGTACAAAATGGGACATTGCATTCACCGACTCCGCACTATTTGATGCCATAATATTGTATAATATACCAGGAAAATAGGCCTTTGACCATCTCTCATTGCCAACCTCATCCATCAGTTGAGCTCCGACAGGTACATGGACTCGTAGACTATCCATCATTTGGTCGAACTCTTAGACCCTATAGGCTTTGCATGCCTTCTAGAAGGTTTTCTTATATAATTTAATCCCTTTGTCCCTGTCTTTCACGTTCATCTCCAGATGTCGACAACATAAAGTGTGATGGGTCGTTAAGAACACGACTGTAATTCCAGCCCTTATAGAAGCAACCCCATCGGACATAAACACCAAATCGTCCATTTTTCCAATACATTCCCTCAAGATGGACAAGAACCAAGTCCAATGATCTGATATCTCAAACCTACCTACTCCGAAAGCAATGAGCACAATGTTGTTATTTGCTTCCATGACAACGACCAAAGAACATTGTACCCAAGAAACGTCCTTTCAAATTAGCATCGTCTATTACAAGGACACAATGCAAGTTTGTCTTACAAGGACACGGCGCAAGCATATGGGCTTAAAGTTGTTATATGTTGAATTGTAGAAGCATAAAAAATTAAAAATAGTTAAATCATATAGACATAGCAATAGCCCGTAGTATTGAACCTTGTTACCAGATAAAAAATTGAGGGACCGTAAACAATAATATATAATGAATGACCACTTAATTTTTTTTTTGTGTTCTTCTTCATTTTAATTAGTTAATATTTTTTTTTACCACCATCTGCCTAGCAGAGTTGGTCAGGAGGTTGTTACCACATGCAGGAGGTCTCGAGTTCGAGCCTCCCCGTGGGTGTTTTCCTTCTGGGGCGTTAAAAGAGCGGGGTTTATCCCTTTAGGCGAAGGTTCGGATCCCGCATACTGCCCATTTGGATGTCACTGTGGGTTCGAATCACTAACTACTAACTTGGCGTTGAAAAAAAAATTAGTTAATATTTTTAGTCCCTTATCTACTAAATTCTTTTTGTCTCTTATTATATGCTACAATTTTTTGGGTCCCTTTAATATATTAGTTTTATTTAGATTTCAACTATATATCGAGAAAAAAATTGGGCCCTAATACTTTTGTGCCCTGGGCATGCGCCCGTGTCGCCGTCCCCCAGGGACGATTGTGGTTGGGAATGGAAGTTAGGAAATAATGGTGAATTCTTGATTTAGTCGCTTTGGATTGCTGCAGCTCCCTAGGTTTGGAGTTAAGACAAGTTGGTGCAAACTGCTGCATGTAAATTTAAATCTACTGTTATGGCATGCTCGACTTAGTAAGATTCTCACTTATGATAATCTTGTAAATAGAGGGATTTTTGTCCCCTCCACTTTTTGTCTGTTATGCAATTGTAGAGTGAAATCGTTGCAACACATTATTCTTCAATGCTAGGTGACTGCTGATCTGCATAGATGGTGGAGAACATTTCCCTTCGGCTGCAACATGATGGAAAGCTCTCTTCTACATTTGTGTTGTCGAGGATGCATAAAACTGCTAAGGATGTTTTGCATACTATTATTATGGTGTTCATTTGGGATGTTTGGCAGTCTTAAAATAAAGCGACTTTTAAGGTAAGAAAGCGTTGAGATTCTCAATCGCCGGCGAGGTGCAATGTCGCTTTTTTTTCTGATTAGAAGCTTAATAAAAAATGGGTCTAAGATAGAATAGAACGTGTGGTGTAAAGACCCGATGGAAGCTTGTACTACCTTGATGTACTCCTAGCTCCTCGTTAGCCTTTCTTTTTTGAATATATTGTCGTTCTAAAAACAAGTTATCATGAAATATTGTTCTTACTTCAATTGATATAGCATGCTATTCTTGAAATGTCCATTGGTAGGACTCATATTATTGTTGCAACCTCTCGATCTCTACCTTAATTTATACCTTTACTTCATCTAGAGGTGTCATTTTCTTCTCCCTCCTTGACTATCAGTAGTGTTCGTTTGCATACTCAATTTCACCTCATCATCATCATAAGTTGTCACCACTATGTGTCGGGACATCTTAGATAATACCATAACAACTTATAATACACTACCTGAGTCATACATTCATTCAATAATGTATACCAACCTTCAAATTATACATTTCTATATCATATCCTACTTGCATATCATATTCTAACACCGCTTGCTTGCATGCAAATATTTAGGGGACGTTTACCAAACGTTTACCCGGGTAAGTGCTTACCAAGCCACATTATCTTATCGGATGCATATGACAAAGACCAAAAATCTAACTCAGTAAGAGTGAAAGAAAAGACCGGGTCTTACTCCGTAATTAAGTGAGGGTGACGAATCTTACCACGGTTAACACTTACAAGGAAAGTGTTGCATACGGTACCGTTTTAGTGGACTAAAAGCTTACTCGTTAAGTAAGTGATACTGTTAAATTTTGTCGGTTAACACTTACTTGGGTAGGATTGGCTTCCGGTGAGAAGGAGAGTAAATGTGAGAAACGTAAGAAGGGATCTCCACCCTTGGATGCACATTAATTAGGATGGGATGAACCGAGATGAGATGCACCGGATTGACTCCCCGTATCAAGCGTGATTCATGATTGGATTTGAGATTAAAGGTGATAATTGAAATTTCTAAAGATTGAGCCACGACTTTTTATTCTGTGCAAAGGAATCCTGTCTAATTTACTAATTCGTGGGAAGATACTGGGGTCCATATCCCTTATTAAGCTTCGTACCTTAACTCCACTTCTCATATGATCCTATGCCTACTCGGATAAGTGTTTGATAAACTACTCCTTATTTTCAATAAAATAAACAAGTTGACAACATATGTTCTCATAGTAAGGAGGTTGTACATAACTAAAACTGAGGATCAAATACTAACAATGCAACCGATATCTAAATATGTTCCAAATACAAGTCAAACAAACAAAATAATCATCAAATATATACCTAACTAATCCTTTCTCTACTGCATAAGCATAAATGTTTGGTTAGCTCCACTTATTAAAGACTGATGATGACAAATTGACAATACGAGTGTAAATGCACTTTAGTTCTTATTTTATATCCGTTGACACTAAAATTATTTGGCGTATATTAGATTAGTGTTCAATGCACTTGCATGGTCCCAAAAACTGACTTTATCTCTCTCACACACATTACTAAATGAAAAAATTTTGCTTACAATTTTTTTTTTAAAAATCTGTCGTTAATGATTTGTCACAAAACCATTACAAAATCCGGTGGATAATTCGAATCAGTTACCCAGGGATTCTGTAGGTGAATCATTTATATTTTCTTGAAAAATATTGGATTCTACCGAACCATTGTTATTTTCTAGATGATCCATAGATAAATCATCTATGACTCTATTTATCGTCCGCAATTTTTTTTTATAAATTAATTTTGACAGCGACAAGCATGATGGTGAATTTTCTTTATCCCATTTCCGATCAAAGCAAAAATGGGACATGAAAAAACTACTTTGTATTTGTATTTTCTTTTGTAACCTTAAAACCTAACACTTTAAATGGTATACAAATAACCTAATAGGTATCTTTAAATAACAATCAAAATACGTCCGCACAAAACAAATAAATTAATTAAACACGCACTTTTTAATTGGATAAAAATTACATTTTTGAAATACGTCAAATAATTCAAAGGAAAAAAAACGATTTTAAGACAATTTTTGTAGAAGAAAGCTTATGAAGTCAATCAATTTACGAAAAATAAGGCCAAATCATATGTAATTATATAAAGTAAACTCACATGAACTTGTTTGAGACTTGGTCAACATGATAACACAATAGCTAGTAACACCATTTGTTCGTATATCATATGTGAATTTACTTTAGAATCATACGTATTTTAACTCTTCTTATATTTTTTATAAGCTGATCTTATCCTTTGAAGTTTATCTCTATTTACATAATGCATAAGAGGACCATGAATTCACACACGATTTCAAATTTCAAATGCAGAAAGGAGAGATTTGATCACATAAATATATACAGTTTTTACAACTATCGTAACATTAAACTGAGAAAATAAACAGAAAATACAAAAGATACAAACATAAGAACATAATTCAGTTTAATAGCAAACTCCTTCTTTTCTTCTTCTTTCTTTACCCACTCACTTCTCTCCCTTTTCATTTCCTTAAACCCCATATACATCTTCCCTCCTTCCTCCTCACTCACCACCTTCCTCTTCACATTATTCTCTTCCAAAAGTACCCCTTGTGTAATTACCAAAAACTCCCTCCCATTTAAGCAACTACCATCCAGATCCTGTAATTTTAATTTCACCTCCTTCACATGCAATTCCACACCTCCTTTACCAGCCCCTAATACCACCTCTATTCTACATTGTACCACTTCATTCACTTCACATCCTGGTAAAACGATGACGTATCTGAGAAGGGTCTCGTTGGTCATCCAATCCTGCCTTGCACTAACGGCTTTGATACTGGATAAATTACCCGCCCGTTTCAGGGTCGGGTCGATTAAGATCCAGTTTAATGTCACTGATTCTTTTAGATGTGATAACGTTTCTTGATCAGCTCCTGCCAGCTCGTCGACTTTCAAGTCGATGGATTCAAAGTTTCCGGGTTCCGGGTCGTTTTTTAATTCGACCCGAAACGCCGGAGATAAGAAATCATTTGTGGTGTCGGTGATTTCGACTTTGGAGAAAATAACGTCGTCTTTGTAGCGTATATCGACGGCTGAGATGAGTTCAGATGGACGGTCGAGATAAGAATCTGGTTGGGACTGGGATTTAGAACAGGTGGGGTGCTGCCGGTGGCGGTTACGGTGGTTGACGACGTCGGTGACTAGAACCGGAAAGGAGTCGTGAAAGAAAGATCGGTAACCGGAGGGGAAGGAGGAGATGAGGTGGTGGACACGTGGATGGTTTATGGAGGGCCATGTGGATTTGGAGACATCGGACCAAAGGTGGTCGTCGGAACAGAGGGATTGTAGGTACGATGATGAGGTGGCGACGGTGGAGAGAGATGGGCCGTCGAGTCGTGGTAAGATGTGGGTTTGGATGATGTTTGGGTGAATGTCACCGAGAGTAGTGGTGGTCGCCATGGGAGCAACAGATTGTGGTGTTCTTTTGTTGGAGGGTTTCGTTGATGATGGTGAATTGGTGGGAACAAAATAAAGGATGTATTTATTAGAGAACAAGTGGCCGGCTTTTATTATTTTTATTTATTATTGTTACAATCATAAAAACGTGGAAACAGGAAACGTAAATAAGTTTAGAAGAAAGTTAAAATAATATCTGAATTATTTAAATATGAGAAAACATGTTATATTTATTTACATTTAAAATTTTATAAAAAAAAAAATTAGAAGTTAAACAATAAAAATTTCACAATAAAATTTTTAAAAGTTAATCAATAAAAAATTGTGAAATTTTTTACTGGCCCTTTTACTATATTCATAGTATTTGTGTTGTAAATGTTAGATTTTTTTTACCTTTACAATGTTTTATTGTAAGGTTTAATGTATTAAAATATACCCTTACGAGTCTTTTAAAAACAGTCTGGTATTACATAAATCTAATGCTATATTATATTTATTTTTCACTATGCTTTAACACATTTAATAATACTTTATATTTGAACTTAGATATCTTGTTATACTTAAAAAATTAGTAGAAAATCTAGAGTTGTGGAACACTAAATTGTCTAAAAAACTAGAATATAATTTTTTTTTGTTATGTCAAATCTTAATATTATTTATTGTGAAATTTACTATTTAGAGGGAATTACATTTGTCATCCATATGTTACGTTGTTTTTAATAGATTTCCTCCATATTTTTAAAAACTAATCAAACATGGTTTTAATTATTTTAACCATAGAACAGTAACAAAAAGTGTGAGGTGGATTAGAAAATGCTCGATGCTAACAAAATCGACAACAAATATGTGATAAGATTATGATAAAGAAATCGGTTTTGAAAATTAAAATTAATCTCAATTTATTAGAGATTGTCTATCACAAATAGATGGTTTTGTTCACATCTGTATTTTATACGATATTAATCATTTCACTAAATTTCATTCAGAACCTAAAATATGTTGATAGCCTCAAAATATTGAGAACATGATAATTGTTCTCGGACTTTAAACATTTTAAATTAATAGATAAAAATGATGATGACAATTACATAAATAAAGTAAAGATTAAGGTGGCGTTTGGTTCACAAAATGAAATCTGTTGGAATTGGAATTTGTCAAAGGAATTGGAATCTGAATGAATTGGAATTGAATTTAATCATGTTTGACCATGCGTTTGGTTGACATGAATTGGAATGGATTATGTCTAAGGATTTTGAATATGCATGTTTGGTTCGTTGGGTATAATACTAGTGGTAGGGTGGAGGCGGTAGTGGTGGTGGCACCGGTAGTGCTGGCGGTAATGGCGGCGGCGGTGGTGGCGACCGTAGTGGTGGTAGCGGCAGTGGTAGCGGTGGCGGTGGGGAGGCGGCGGTAGCGGTGGCGGTGGGGCGACGATGGTGATGACAGTGGTGGCGGTAGTGGTGGTGGATGGGGTGGTGACAATTGTGGTTGTGTTGGTGAAGGAGACAGTGATAACGATGTAATGGTAATGTTGGAGGAGACAATGACAATAGTAGTAATGGTGGTGTCGGTAATGGTGGCGGCAATGGTGGTGGTGACAATAGCGATGGTGGCGGCGGCGGCGGCGGCGGTGGCGGTTGCTGCGACGGCAGGGTGGTGATGACGGTGGTGGTGGGGTGAAGGAGATAACGGTAACGGTGGTGATGGCAGGGTTGGAGGTAACGGTGACGACGGTAGTGGTAGTGATGGTGGCGGCGGTAGTGGCGGCAATAGAGGCGGCGGTAATGGTGGTGGATGTGGTGGTGATGACTGTGGTTGTGTTGGTGAAGCAGAGAGTGGTAACGATGGTAATTACAATGTTGGAGGTGACGATGACAACAATAGTGGTGGCCACGTGGCGGCGGCGACAGGCAGTGGTAGTGGTGGTGACGGCGGCAGCGATGGTGGTGACATCCATCATCATGGTGGGATAAAATGAAATTGAGTAAATATAAGCAAATAATGATTTTTTGCTTCAAAAATGGTACGAATGAATGGAAATTCCTTGCTAAAATCGAAGGAATTCACATTCCACCATATGTGGAATTTGAATTCTTTATTAAAACTCAAAAAATGAACCAAACGTATAAATGGAATTCGGTCAATGGAATTGATCATTCCAATTCCTTCAGATTCCACCGGATTCCAGTAAAACAATCGCCACCTAAAAGTTGTAGGGTTTATTAAATTAATTAAGGACAAAAATAAATTAAAATTGATGCTTGTAATCCACGTGCTATTCAAATTTTATTTTCTTTTTCTAAGAGTAAAGCTTTGGTCCCTATAGTTTATACTTAACTAACACACGTCTCTAAGCTTCAATAATCGTTGTAGTTTATAGTTTGTTTTGAAATGGTCTATTTCACTAACTATGTTAGTTAAAAAGTCGTTAATTAAAGACTATTTTGACCATTTTACTCTTTTCACTCTTTTTCTTTTACAAAATAATATAGTTTATGTATTTATATAATATATATTCATAGAGTAAATTACAATTTTGGTCCCTCATGAATACTCGTTTTTTGGTTTTGGTCCCTCCAAACGTAAAAGTACATTTTTGGTCCCCCAAACGAGTTTTGGATAACAAATTTGGTCCCGCCTACTAACACCGTTAGTCTAGAGTCCGTTAAGTGGGTCACATGCTTTTCACATGACGGGCATTTTGATCTTTTCACCTATGATTTTTTATTTTTTCTTTAAAAACAAAAACTAATGTAATATAACATTTTAAAAAATAAAAACTAATTCATTTATAAATATTCTTTTTCTGACGGTAGCTCTTAGAAACCCTAATCCAAAATCTTCTCCATCAACAAATCAATACCACCCTTCCCTTCTCCATCACCAAATTGACACCACCACCATCAATTCCGTTTCCGGCATGAATCACCTACACCATTGATTCTGTTTCCAGCGTGAATCACCACCACCATCGATTCCGTTTCCGGCGTGAATCACCACCGCCAGCACCCTCACATTCCTTCCCATACCATTTCCGGCAACCCCCTCCCCCTTTAGCTCTTTCCGGCGAGCCTTGACCAAATCACCACTACTGTTA
The DNA here is from genome assembly GCA_036898165.1 of Silybum marianum. Classification (NCBI taxonomy): domain Eukaryota; kingdom Viridiplantae; phylum Streptophyta; class Magnoliopsida; order Asterales; family Asteraceae; genus Silybum; species Silybum marianum. Next base: position 42,873,402 of record CM072529.1, on the reverse strand, counting down.
GATTTATGATAGGGGTGACAATCGTGTCGTGTTCGGGTTGGCGTGTCGCGGGTTGGCGGGTTGGCGGGTTGGCGGGTTGGCGTGTCATGGATGATCAACCCTAACCCAACCCGTTTAGCTAATCGTGTCGAGATACGCAACCGTAACCCGCACATGTTCGTGTTGGCGGGTTGGCGGGTCAACCCCCGTGTTGGCGGGATGGTCGCGGGGTGGCAGGTTGGCGAGTCAACTTGCGTGTTGTCGGGTTGGCGTGTTACGGGTTGGCGGGTTGGCAGGTCGTTCGCGGGTTGAGGGGTCATGAAATCTCTTGTTTCTAGATAGAGCGCCGTCGTAGCTGCTGTTGAGTATTCTGAGTTAGGGTTAAGGTGTTCGTGTTTCACATTTCTACGTTTAAGTTTTGACGGACGGGATTACAATTTACACAACAAAACGAAAGAAATTCTATTGATTAGACTTTTAGATTTTAAAATAAAACATAAAATATATATATATTATTATTTTTAATAAATTTTGGCGGGTTGGCGTGTCAACCCGCGACCCGTTCGTGTCAACCCGAACCTGACCTGTTTATTTGGCGGGTTGACGGGTTGGCGTGTCAAAAAGTTCAACCCTAACCCGTTTATTTTCGTGTCGGGTTCGTGTCGTGTTTCGTGTCGTGTCGAGAATTGCCACCCCTAATTTATAAATGGAACTCAAATGGAAACGGAAAATTGATGCAGAAATCGTAAGATTTAAAACTCGAATAGGAGAAAGAAAGTTGATGTAGATGAAGTTGAGACCCGGATCTGCTCCCCTCTTTTCTCGTTGATGTGATGCAGACCCAAATGTGTTTCCCTCCCCTTTTGTTTACCAGATTTGAAGATGAAACATGTCAAATCTTGGATGTACAAGATGAAGTTGATTAAGGTTTTGTTCTTTTTTTTCCGATTTTTTCCTACCTAGAACCAAGTTCGTTTTTCAATTCTTGTGGTTCTGTTCTTCACAAGGAAACCCCATCAGATTCTTTTAGGGTTATATTCTTTACAAGGAACCCATTCAACATTCATTATAAATGTATTTGTGGTTTGATTTCGTGTATAGATTTGTGTGAGTTTGTTTAGGTTTATTACAATTTTGATTTGTACACGGTTGATTTGGGTTTTGATTTCATGAACGAAATTGCACAAGGTTGATTTATTGATTATAGTTTTAATTTCATGAATGGATTTGTGTAAGTTTATTTTTTGATTGAAATCCAGACATGTTAATGTTAAAGGGTTTAATTTTGATTTCTTAACATTATGTTCTTATTCTTGAGATCCAGACTTGAGTATGTTCTTGAAGATGGATCAGAGGTTGAAGGAGCTGGGTAAAAAGACGAAAATGCCCCTCATGTCAGGGGCACATAGGATGGCTAACGACCACTTTTTGGACGGCATCAGTGGAACGGACCAAGTTTGTTATTCAAATCTCGTTTGAGAGATCAAAAATGTACTTTTACCTTTGGAGGGACCAAAACCAAAAAACGAGTATTCATAAAGGACCAAAATTTTAATTTACTCATATTCATATAATATATATGATATATTATATATACCTATACACACATTTATGAGGCCATCTACAACACCCTTTGCACCCTCCCCTCTAAAAGCAAACACACCCGGTGTTTTTCTAGCAAGACCTTCTCACTTAAAAACTACTTGCAACTTATTACAACCAAAACATGATTCCCTTGCATTTAAATTCTTAGTTTCATACTTGCTTCTTTCCTATTAAAAATCTTGACCAAGTTTGCATAAGGTGTGGCAACCCCAAACACCCAATCCCCCGACGCCATCTTTCGTGAACCAAACACCAGCATGAGCCACACTACTCTAAACACACTATCTCTAGTGACCGAAAATACCTAGTGACCCAACATACCTAACACATTATCTTCGGCGACGCAACATGTACAACATCAGGACCACGCCACAATTTCTTTCATGAACCAAGGCGCCATTACAACCCACTTTTGTGGCTTTATCGAGCACCTGCAAATCTGCAAATGAACCTTTTGGCTTTTTTTTTCACAAGAACATCTACTTTAAGGAGTGGAAATAGCAGTGTGAGAGTGTTGTCATGATGTTAGGTTTTGTTGGTGTGTGTTAGGTTTAGTTGGTGTTAGGAGCTGAACAGTGAGGGAGATAGTGGTATTTGCTGCTACTTCGTCGCTGATGAGGAATGATGGTTTTTGGGGAGGGTTTCCAGACGATTGGTGGTGGGTGTTTGGCGAATAAAGGGTCGAGTTTAGGAGTACGTGGGGTGGGTGGGGTTCGGGTTGTTAAAAGACGTAAAAAAGGTAATATACAAAACCAGGAAAAGACTAAAAAGGGTGGGAAAAAGATGAAAATAACTCTGACTTTACATAATATATTGACAGAGCTAGTTAGAGGGACCACTCATTACTATAAAAAAAATACTATCATCGACGGATATTACCGACATAACAATGACAGGTTACCTACAAAGAACGATTTTTTCGATAAATTTAAAATCTATCGGTAGTTCTAAATTTTACCTATGGCTTTTTATTAAATGATTTTCCAGGTGACCATATGTAATTAGCTAATACGTATGCAAACCTGATGAGGGATGCTTGTAAATGGTCCTAGAAACTGGCACTTGTCGTCGCATACAGTTTGACAGTCAGGACTTTGTTGATGCCAAAAATTAACTTAACAAAAGTCAACTTGAGGTGCTTGTGGACCTGATCGATCAAAGGAAGGATTCTTCCAACGAACGTGAGTAAAACAAAAAGTAAACAAGAGACAAGAGATTTGGTGACGCGTAAAAACCCTTGGACAAGGGAAAAAACCGCGGACGATAGGATGGTATCGTCGATGCACTATGAAGAACTGACTCCAAGCAGGGGCGTCGTCCTTTAGAACTGTGGCCGTACGATTACAAGTGAAAAAATGAATATAAAGACTAAGCTAGCGTATTAAAATTAGAGAGCTGTTGCGAGTTCTTTGGCTTCAAGAATGCGGGGAAAAGTTCATGTGTCCTCTTTGATGATTTCTACGTTGTATATATAGCTGATGTTGCTTTGTAACGGTCGATCGATATTGATTTCCTTCATAAATGCTCTTGATGACGTTTGAACGTAACCGTCCAACGGTCCTGCTAAGAAAGACAACGGTTAGCTCGTAATGAACCTAAAATAACAGTCTACTTCGAGCGTTTGTAGGTCTGTCGTGCGTTGGAGTGTTCGTTTGAGGCTTTCTGGTCAATCATTCGTCCGTGAAGTCTTCTTGGTCGAACGTTTACATCTGTCGTCGAACGTTTTACTTGGCCATTACTCCTTGGGTCTTTAGCTAGTATCTGGAGGCCACGAGAAGTCTTCGGTCGGGCATTTTAGTCAACTATCGAGGGTTTGAGATTTTTACCCAAACAGTTTGCCCCCAAATTCAAAATTTAAGCAGCAGCTTCAGTTTTGAATTTTGTCGAGACACGTGTCGCTGGTTCGCTTAATGCGTTGGGGGGGGGAACGGTGTCGTTCGCGTTTTGGGCGGGAATAGTTTGGATCTAACTTATCCGATTAGCCCAGGCTGACGAGACGGAGATAACCGCCTGGATAGCGATGGGTTTTGATGATGTCATGAGTACGTATGGGTCACGTGTGGGCAGCTGTCACGGATAGGTGTCGTCCATGCTTCGAACGAAAGCATAGAGGCACGGACAGGTGTCGGCATAGGGGGACGGCGCGACGTTCTGAGAGGTCATAAAAGGGTGGCTTTGCTGTTACTCTCTTCCCTCTGGTCACTTCTGATTTTTGAGCGAGCAAGTTTCCCCTATCACCGTGATTCCGCTCTTTCCGTTTTCGTGGTTTTTAGGCTTTCTTAAGGTACTATTCTCCTCTTTTTATGCGTAAAAAGTTGGTAGCCAAGAAACCGGTTAGAGGTTGGGAAGAGATTTCATTTCTTGAGGTGTCGAACAATTTAGGGGATTGTAGGGAGATGCTAGACCCAAAGAGTACTATTGTTGACGTCGATCTCCCGACTTTTAGGGAGCTTGCCGCCCTGCCGGACCGCTTTTATCTTGACAGTTACGGTGAATTGAGGCCGTACGAGTGTCCTGCGGGGCATTTCGTTCTGTATGAGTACCCTTTTAGGATAGGACTCCGTTGGCCTTACTCCCGTCTTGCCACGGAGTTTTTAAAACATTATGAGGTGTCGTCGGGGCAGATGATGCCCCAATTCTGGAGGATTATAGCGACGATTGAACGACCGACGTTCGACTGGGAGTCAGCCTTAAACATTTACGAATGTATATTGGCGTATTCGGTAAAGGCGGAGTTAAATTATCAGTACAGTCCATTCAGTCGTTTCTGCAAGGAACGAATCCTGGAAGGAACGTTACGTCTTCGGACGTGCGTTATCTTTTAAGGATGACGACCGATGGCTAATCACTAGCTGGCCTACCCATGGTAAACCGTGCTCTGTCACACTTTGCTTTTCTCGTGTTTTTAGTTTATCGGCCTTATTTGTTTTCCCGTTCTTCTGCAGTCGTTTATTTCGACGGGATTGGTTCTCGTCCGGATTCGGAGAACAAGGTCGCCCGCTTTCTGCAGATCTCAGAGCGTACTTTCAGGGCGATCGTTTTTCAAGGCTTGGACGAGGTCGAGGGCGAGGTCGAGGTCGAGGCTGTTGTTGTGCGGGACGTCGCGGAGACTCCCCAGGGTTCGGAGGCGAGTGAGGAAGAAGGAGGAGAGAGGATGATTGGTAAGTTTCTCGTCGTACGTTCATCTAGTGTACTTTCCCTTTCTTTATTGATTAATGTCTGTCCAGGCGAGGCTGTCGATCAAACCGGAGTTGGGGTGTCCCATTCCGGGGATGTTCCGTTGGCCACTACACCCTCAAAGGGTGTGGTGTCTTCATCCCCTCCCGGAGGGGCTGCACCTGCAAATGAGGTGGGGCCTTCCCCGTCATTAAAGAGGATTGATTCTTCTGCCCCCGGGCGGACCGTCAAGTGCTCCTAGCGCGTCGGGGTTTAGAGTTGCGTATGAAGAAGGCTGAGGCTCGATCTAGGAGCAAGAGGCCGGGGGACCAGATTCGAGGGAACCGCCGCTTGGGGCTAGCGACCCCAAGAAGGCGAAGGCGTTGACGTCGAGACCAATCCCTGCGGTGCCGGTGATGGCGGTGTCGCCAGGTGATTAGGAGAAAGAGAAGAAAGCCGCGGAGGCCCTTGCTTCCCGAACCAGAGTTCCGAATTTTCTGAAGGATGGACCTACGGATCGTAAGAGCCTTTTCGGCATTCTTGAAAATTTTAATGTTTTCAAGGATCATTTCGACGGGGTTCTTTTGGCTGACGCCCATACAAAGCTGGCCGAGAACTTATTCCAAGTGAGTCCTTGGGTATTATGATCATACGTTTTAGCATTTTGTCGTGCGTTGTACGTTTTTTTCGTGCGTCGTGCGTTAGGCGTATTCATGCGACCGGGCGATCATGCGTTTTTTATGTTCTGGCGATCGTGCGTCGTGCGTCGTGCGTTTTCATGCGTTGGAGCGATCGTGCGATTTTATGCCATTTGTCATACTGATGTACATATATATTTTTCTGTAACAGGCCTTCCAGGCGTCTCTTGGTACGCAGGTCAAGATTGACCATGCCACTCAGGCGGTGAAGATGCTTTAGGCAAGCGAGAAGAGAACTTTGGAGCGTGAGGCTGCTGCTTTGGTTAATGAGGCGAAGGCGTCGGAGAGTGCCAATCAGCTTAGCGTTCTTTTGGACGATGGTCGGGATACTCACGAGCATGAGAAGAACGTGAGCATCGACCTGAGGGGTTGCCTGAGGGCGTGCCAAGATCGAGCGGCGGTTCTGGAGGCCGAGGCGCTGGCATCGCGTGAGGCTTCCGTCCGGGAGATCGCTGCTCTGAGGGATCAACTGGGCAAGGACCAGGGGAGGATTGCTGACCTTAATGATCAACTATAGGCCCTTGATTCTTTCGGACGGACGAAAGTCAAGGCGGCAATCGCCCGCCGTCAGCTGAGAACGCAAGATCCTCTGAACGATGCCTAACTGATCGTCGATCGGTTCTTATCCGACGTTGGTGGTACTGACGCGGATTTGGACTCTGACGATGAGAGGGAGGGCGTTTTAGCCGTCAACCCCCCACCTCGTAGTGTCCCTTGATGCTTAAGTTTTTTCTTTTGGGTGGTCTGCTATGACCGTACCCTCTTTTGTAACTATTTTTCGTTCATTTTAATGAAACGTTTTCATTTCACGAGTGTTTATTTACTGGACGCATCTGTCGACTTAAATAATTTAAAAATGAATAATACAAACACGATTGCAAACGTATTTGAGGGAAAAAGAAAAAGAAAATGTTGATCATAACTCCTGTTAAATGATTTGAATATGATTCCTTTTTATACTTAGTGAAATTCCATTGTATAAGCTTCTGTTCATATTCAGCGATAGCACACGCTGATAACCATCAGCGATCGCTTAAGATCAAGGAACAACAAGCTTATCTCTGAAGATCTGAAGATCAACTATCACACCAGAAGACCATTCAGCGAAAGTCAAAGACCCTAGCTGAAGAAAGAGATAATCAGCTAAGTGAACTGAAGCGGTTCAGCGATAGCAGCGATTGTCTACTCAAAGTGTGAAGTCTTGTGAAGCCTCAGCGATACTGAAGATCATTCTTGTATATTCAGTATCAGCGATCAAATGAAGCTTCCTTTTCAAGATTAAAGATTGATCTTATCCTCGATGCACAAAAGTCAAACCTAGAACCATGTCAGAAAAGGACGTACGACTTGTCTCTTATGTCCCCATCATATCTGATACGGTACTGTTCATATTCGGCCAAAAGCATGGCTGTCTTATTAGCAAGGACAAGCTTCCTATCCAAGATTGACACGTGGCATATACCTTTTGTCTTGCATTAAATGCAAACGGGTATAAATAAGATGGAGATATCTTCTTCATCTTAATGCATGCTTCTTTCTAACCTATACCCTCTTCATTCTTTCTTTCATCTTCTTGTGCATCAAACTTAGTGTTTCTTAGTTACAATAGAATAGGTGTTAAACTTGTTCTTATTCCGCTTGTAACTGTAAATTTGTTTATTTTCAATAAACTCATTTAAAAACCAAAATCTGTGTGTGTTTGTATTCAACCCCCCCTCCCTTCTACAAACTGTTCTCTATTGATTGAACACTTGTAGACCCTTTAGGGACCAACAGAAAATATTTTCACTCCTGGCGATTGAGCCAATTAAATAACTGGTTTTAGACTTGAAAGATCAAGTTTAGAATTCACAGGTGATTGAGCCTCAATATGCGATTTGTGTGCTTTTAGCGGGGTCGTGGACCCTTTGATCGTGCGTACCTGCGTCATAAATCATTAGGGGTGGTTGTTGGTTGGACCAACGACCCTTCGATGCTTAAGTCAGTAAGGGTTCGAAGAATAAAGCAAAATCCATGCGTAAATAGAAAACGTAATTCGCGTGTAAGTAAAAATGAGTTTAGAAACGTATTACCGTTCGATGGGCGATTGGTCGCATAATCGAGTAAATACCCTTTCGCGACGACGACAAGGTTTGGGTGTCTTATCTCCAGGTTATCGCCCCAGTCGTGAGTTCTGTGACCAGAGTTTTGACTCGGCCTAGTGACCGCTAGGTGTAACCTTTTCGGGGTTTCATTGTGGCTTTATAGCATTCACGCGCTGTTCTTTGCTCGATTTTATTTCTTGGACTCCCCACCGTGTTGGGAATTTGATCATCTGGTGATATGTCGAGGGGGCAACTTTCATCTCGTGGATCCACGTTCGTCCGAGGATAACATTATACGTGGAGGAGCAGTCGACAACATTGAACCTAGTCGACTTGTTGATCCCCTTGGCGAACATAGGAAGGCTGATTTCTCCGACGGGGTGGGCCGCATCTCCATTATAGCCTACTAAGGTAATCTCCGTCCCACTTATTCCCATAGCTTTTAAAGTGTTTAGGAAGATTACGTCGGCCGAACTACCCCCGTCGATTAATACCCTTTTCGTAGAGCAATTCCTAATTGTTAGCTGGATTATGAGACCGTTGTGGTGCCCCGGGTACAGATCGTCCAGGTCGTGATCGTCAAAGGTGATTGGCATGCTTTCAAAATCGACTTCCGCTTTAGGTTGGCGTGCTCAAGGAATCGTGGGATTGTTCGACCGTTGTGAGGCGTGTCATTTGGCGGTGGAGTAGGTGAGCCCACAGATGTCCGATCCGCCCGTAATACAATTCACCGTCTTAGTAGCTTTTGGAGACGAGGGTTTAGGGATCATACTTGGGCTGTCCTCAGACAGGAGATCTTGCAGGTGTCCCTTGGACAGGACCCATGCGACTTCTTTCCTTAGTGCGACACAATCATCCGTCACATGACCGTGATCGTCATGAAAGTCGCACCACTTCGTCGTGTCCTTTTTCTCATCCGGTCGATCGCTTTTCTTAGGCCATTTTACGGTTGTCGGCACATCCTTCAATGCACTGATCAGGTCGCCTGTTATTCCCTTGAAATTATAGGATGAGATCTTAGGATGTTGGAGGTGGCAGGAGGATGATGCTTCCTTCTTTTTATCGAACCTAACATTCGATATTTGCTTCGGAAGCTCTGATTTTGACGCCGACCGAACTTTGAAGTCCGAATTTTTGATGCCTAGGGGGCGTGTGTCGTCCTAGTGTTTTCATCGCAAGGAGGCGTCGTCTTCGACTCTCATATAAGCCTGCGTTCGGGTTCGTACGTCTTCGAACGTCTCCGCGGGATATTTTGTGAGGTCCAGATACAAGTCCGATGAGCTATCCAATCCTATTTTATATGCTTCGATCACCGTTCGTATATCACAGTTTCATATACCTATCATTTCAGAATAAAAATGGTTAAAATAACTGCGAATGGATTCACCAGACTTTTGAATGACGTAATACAAATCCCTCGTTTGTTTTTCCATCTTGCGGCTGCTGGCAAACTGCTGGAAGAACTGGTTAGCGAGGTATGCGAAGGAATTGATTGATTTTGGTTTCAGATTTATCAGCCACTACAGGACGGCCTCGGTGAGCGTCGCCCCAAAGCTCTTGTACATACAAACTTCCTAAAACTGTAGGGGTATCGACACCGTTCACATCAGTTGTGTATATTGAGCGATGTGTTCATTGGGATCCGTCAGTCCTGAATACTTCGGCGTAAACGCTGGGATATTCTATTTCTTGGGGACTTCGACTAGGGCGATTACGTCGGAAAACGGAGACGTCTGGAACCCAGTGGGAGGTTCGATATCGACTGGTACGGCTGCCCCAGGCAACTTGGATAATAGGGCCAAAACTCTCTCGTTTTGTTCTTCCAGAAGCTTGATGCGTTGCGCGACGGGCTCTATGGCAGGGGTGTCGAGTGCGTTGTGTCGTTCGAATCTCTCGTCTGCCGAATTTCCCGAAAAGGTGTTCTGCTGCTGAACGAACGATTGAGGCCCTGTTTGCAATGGCTGAGTCCCTTGATTGTAACCGGAACTGAAATTGTTCGGATGTTGATTCTGATTATTGTGCCACGTCCACGGCCCAGCGTGCTGAAACTGAAACTGCGAGCTAGCATTCTGATGTTGGAAGTTGTTGTTCTGGAGTCGGAACCCGATGTGCTGCGCCCCTGGCGGTGGTGGACCAGGTGGGGGCCGAGGAAGGGGTATCTGACCCGGATTCCCGTGGTTGAATCTTTGGGCTTCCAGTTGTTGAATTCGCAGGTTCGCCGCATTCAGCTCGGCTCTCAGGTTTGCTTCAGTGGGGTTAGCTCCGTGGTATGCCATTGACAAAAACAAAAGAAAATCGTTAGTAACACAGGGTTCGTTTGGAGAATTCCTCTAATTAGGTCCCATGGGTGGCGCCAAACTGTTGATGCCAAAAATTAAGTTAATACAAGTCAACTTAAGGTGCTAGTGGACCTGATCGATCAAAGGAAGAATTCTCCCAACGAACGTGAATAAAACAAGAAGTAAACAACAGACAAGATATTTGGTGACGCAGAAAAAACCTTGGACGAGGGAAAAAAACCGCGGACGATAGGATGGTATCGCCGATGCAATATGAAGAAGTGACGCCAGGCAGGGGCGTCGTCCTTTAGAACTGTGGCCGTACGATTACAAGTGAAAAAATGAATATAAAGACTAAGCTAGCGTATTAAAATTAGAGAGATGTTGTGAGTTCTATGGCTTCAAGAATGCGGAGAAAAGTTCATGTGTCCTCTTTGATGATTTCTGCATTGTGTATATAACTATCATTGCTTTGTAACGGTCGATCGATATTGATTTCCATCATAAATGCTCTTGATGACGTTTGAACGTAACCGTCCAACGGTACTGCTAAGAAAGACAACGACTAACTCGTAATGAACCTAAAATAACGGCCTACGTCGAGCGTTTGTAGGTTCTGTCGTACTTTGGAGACTTCGTTTGAGGCTTTCTGGTCGATCGTTCGTCCGTGAAGCCTTCTTGGTCGAAAGTTTACATCTGTCAATTAACGTTTTACTCGGCCATTACTCCTTTGGTCTTTAGCTAGTATCCGGAGGCCACGAGAAGTCTTCGGTCTGGCGTTTTAGTCAACGGTCGAGTGTTTGAGATTTTTACCCAAACAGACTTCACGCCACTTAGGCAACACCACCTAGACAGGGCAAGAGGTGCATTGGCAGGATATGATCGATACGATACGTTTGGTAGAATCTTTGTAAAAGGATGCAATAGTTTCCATATTGATTTATATGTTATGTCTTCATAGGTGTAGGATAGCGACACGTTTAGCCATCAATCTATGACCAATTGTACGAATTGTGCCATTGGGTATGCGGGATGTCCTCTAGGCATACCAAAGGATCTATTAGTGCGGTTCAACATTGGGCACACTTGCTATTTCATTAGAACATACATAAATATTCATGATGGATATTATGTATATTCATGATAAATGTCATACTAATGTATGAATATTGAAGAGCAATTGCATACACATGAATGTAGATGAATAATCAATAATGAATATTACATAGATAAACCATTTCGTGTAAATACATGGTTAAAACAAATAAAATTCAATGTTCCATTTTTTATTTAATTTATATAATTAAAATAGTAGTAATTTTATGATACATTAATGGTTAATTTAATATTTAAGGGGAGAAAGTCTTTAACTCAGAAAGAAACAAACAATCAATTAATTAGCAGCGTATGATTCAAGATGGAACTAATTTCATTTTTGCAACTAATCACTATCTTAATTAACTATTTTTGTTTGTCTCTGATTAGCTTTCTTAGATTTTTCCACTGGCTTACACCTTAAAAGAAAAGTTCAAATATGAACTCAAATATGGTTGCGAATATGAAGATAAAGAAGAACGCGACACATGTCTATTTAATTTGAACAATGAAGAGCATTCGGTATGAAGAACAAAGGTGAAGGTAATACATTATTCAGTATGAATTGAATAACACAACATTTCAGTATGAATAACACAACATCCATATATATATATATATATATATATATAAATATATATATATATATATAGGGTCATGTTCAAATGAGAAATAAAATATGGTTGTGAATGTGGGGACAAAGGAAAGAACGCCACATGTTTCATTCAGTCTAAATATATTCAGACTAAATGTTGTGTAATTCACTATGAATGTTGTATTATTCACTCTGAATGTGTGTTATTCATACTGAATAATGTATGAACTTCACCTTCGTTATTCATACCGAATGTCCTTCATTATTTAGACCGAATATGACAAGATTAACGCTCTCATTTGTCCTCATGTTCGCAACCAAATTTTAGTTCTTATTTGAACTTTCCCCTCTCTCTTTTTCTCTCCCTGTATACATATACACACACACATACAGAAGGGCCTTCTTTTAAGAACTTCATATTTTGTGAATCCAATTTAAACCACAAAAATTAATTGAAAAAAAATATATATATATAATAAATTAAAAACCTTTTTTTATCACTCCTCTTTCCTTCTCCTTATTTTTCTCCAATTTCTCTTCTATTTTTTCTCCAATCATATTTTTTTTTTCTCCATAACGTACATGTAAATCACAATTGAATATGAAATTAATGTAAACATATTGTAACATTTTTCGATAAATACTTTTATGGTTTGTAAATGCATTGTGAACATACTCTAAATCTACGAGATCTGATATAGCTTGTGAACATATTATAAACACAAACTAAATCAATAAATTAAATTTAATTATATCATTTGTGAACACCCTAGTTGAAAAATTATTAAGGCTTTTTTACATGGTGTTCACAATATGTTCATATTGTTTGCATGCTGTGTATGTTAATACAAAGATGGTCATGGGAGAGAGAAGAGGAGAGAGAGAGAAATAGATAATTATGGAAATTTTCTTAAAAATACATTAACTTTGATTTTAAAAATAAGAATAATAATCTCATTAATTAATAATATTAATTATTTTAAATGTGTGGCTTAGGATGGATATCACGGATCTCAGGTAATTTGAGCTTCTCAAAAGATTAAGCCCCTGTAGACACACACAGATATATAGTACACACACACACACATATATATATATATATATATATATGTGTGTGTGTGTGGGGGGGGGGGGGCGATAATCAAATAAAAACCACAAAAAGTTATAAACTCATGAAAACCGATATAAAAATACGTATTTACATTTTTTTCATCAAAACCTCTAGTTTAAAATGTTGTTTCACATATGTTTATGTTCACATTATGAAAAAATTACATGTGAGTTTTTTTTATTCACCTAGTGAAACAGAAAATATGAATAAAAATGGTTCATATGGTGAAACAAATACATGTGAAACTTTCATATTATGAAACAAATATATGTGAGATAATATCTTAAATCCCAGCATTTGATGAAAATAAATCATGAAAAAGAATATTATATTGGTTTTCACGAGTTTGTAACATTTTTATGGTTTCAATTTGATTTTAGCCCCTACACATTTTACACACACACACACACACACACACATATATATATATATATATATATATATAGGGAGAGAGAGGAAAATTCAAATGCAAACTCAAATTTGGTTACGAACATGAGGACAAGAAAAATGCGACATATATCTATTCAGTCTAAATGATTAATGGCATTCGGTATGAATAACGAAGGTGAAGTTCATATATTATTCAGTATGAATAACACATATTGAGAGTGAATACACAACATTCAGAGTGAATAACACAACATTCAGTCTGAATATATTCACTTTGAGTTCGCATTTGAACCCGCCCTATATATATAACTTTCACTTTGAGTGTTATTTATACTTCGTTAGTATGTCTTTTTATTCCTTTTTATTTTGTGCTTTAACTTTATGTGTTCGTGTTTTCCCTTTTTTTATTTATTTATTTTCATTTGGGGTTGTTGATGATGAAAGTTTGTGTTCTGATTAGTGTATGTGTGATTTTTGTAGTTGGTGCGTTATTGTGGCCACAATGTCAGTATTGTGACGAATCATTGCATCAAAAGATTTTTCTGCAGATTTTTACTACCAATTTGGTGAAATAAGGAACATAATTGGACCAAGGTAAACTCTGAACTTTTCATGGAAGAAGAGGAAAAGGAGACAAAGAAGATAGGACAAGCTTGAGGAAGAAGACAACATTGAAATGAAACCTTCTTCCCTCTCAAATCACTTTCTTCCCTCTCAAATCACTTTCACACACACACACTCTCTCTCTCTCTCTCTCTCTCTCTCTCTCTCTCTCTCTCTCTCTCTTCTTCAGCTAATTAAATGAGTTTGACATATCATAGTGGAGACGTGGATTAGAAGTTGAGAAGTATTATTTTACACTTGCATTTTTCTTTAGCCTATTGTAATCTAGTTTTCAGCAATCCTACTTTACGTTCACATTGTGGTGAGATTGGGTCTATTTGGCTCAGGCTGAGGAACGAAAATCAAAATGAAAATGACATGGAATGAAAATGGCAATGAATTATCATTCCCTTGAGTTTAACCAAGAATGAAATTTTGGGCTTCTAAAGGAATAGGCATATTATATTTTACAAAACCATAAAGCTTCTTATATTATCATTCACACTGATTACAACTAAATACATCTAACCAAACACATCTTAAGTATTTCTTTGTTTTTATTATGTCTTCTTTTCTAAGTTATAGCTACCCCCCCCCCCCCACCCTCGAATTTGGGTGTGGGTGTGGGTGTGAGCTAAACCCGAGAGATAAAATGTAACACTTGGGTGTTACCACTTTTTGCTAACTTGTCGGTTTGGTCATTCAAGTTGAAGCTTTAACTCAATGTGGAGAAGACGGTCACTTATGTGTGTTAATACTAGATCTTTGACCTAGAGATGGAAGAATTCAAAATATGTCTTAAATGATGCAATGAGGTTTAAGAATATTCAATAATCACATAGAGATATGGGTTTTTGCAAAATCATTACTAAGGTTCAGATGTCGATCGAGTTGGTGTGTCATAGAGACATATACATCTCTTCATACTAGTGGAGCTAAGATCTTCGAGATATACTTACTAAGGGTGGCAAACCAAAAGTTATCGTTTGTGGAAACTATATGTTATCATTTGTGGAAACTGTATGACAAACCAGTAACAACAACCTACACGATGTAGCTTTGAGAGAAGGAAATTATGTGGGGTTATTTTGTGACAGTTTTTTCAACCATTTAAGTTGTAATCATGCTCTTGAGGAAAGTTACCCCTATACTTGGTTTTTATTACTTGTCATTTTAAATCATCAACATTCTCACAAAAACAAATCAACCTTTTTTCATCTAATTTTGCAGTAGAAGTTCATGGAAATCTCAAATTCTTAGTAAGACCAATCCCTGTGTGGATATGACTTTTGGTACCTTACCATTTCATTATATATTACTTGTAAGAGAACTCAATAGATGGTGTGAACTTGAACTGCTATTATGCCACATTTTACATTTGAGAAATTTTTGCTATCAATATATCTATATATATATAGTGTCAGGGTCACAGGAAAACGTCAAAAATAGAGAAAACGTCAAATATATTCATATATATTAACACAGTAGAAAGGAAGACTCCTTGCCCCCTTTCTCCAGCTTTCCTCACCTTTGTACCAGGACGTCAATTTCGGCGAATCCCTCTCTCTGCACTCCATCTCCTTTGAAACCAAACCACCAATCCCCATCCCTAATACATATATAGTCTGATTTAGACCTTCCAATGGTCATAGAGGCCATAGATCGGTCTGTCTCAATCTGGATCTGACACGAACATATGCTTTCTTTTTTCTTTCAACAACTTAGTTCGAAAATGAGAGAGTTTTAGAAAACGGATCTTCGATGTTGTTGGGGAAGCAGGGTCACGCTAGAGGGTCGTGGATGGTGGAGGGGTTGAGAGGCAGGTGAACGACCCACCCTGTTCTGAAAAATATTTCGCCTGTTTTGAATTTTGTTCCAGGCTTGCTTCGATCTCCATCCTCTTTTTTACTTCTTCGGTGATTTTTTCTACGTCAGAATTCCTATGGTTGTCAAATAATTTTTGTCTTATGGGTTTTAATTAATATATACACACTACAAGGAAAAATATGTGGATGATTTATATGGATTTAATTTGGATTTGTCTTCTTAGTAGCGGGTTTTTTGCGATCAACCTGGTGGTTCAAAGATTTGGTAAAGATTTTGACCCACATTTGGTGAAAATGTTGGTAAAATCGACGGTTCTTCAAATAAAATGGTGATATCATGAAGGGTAGGGTTGGGGTATCATGTTTTCGAAGATGGTGAACCAGATCGAAATTATGTCGAAGATGGTGTGGAAAGAATTATAATTTGATCTAACAGGTGCTCTATCTCGATCTCGATCTCTTATCTTTGCTCATTGTTTCTATCAAAACAAAACAACTTCTTCTGTTGATATAGTCTCCGGTGATGTAGCCGCCAGAGAAAATGTTGGACCGAGGTCTTTTGAGACGGAGGTCATAGTGAAGGGAGATGGGAAGAAGCAACCGTTAGCAGTGGCATTCCATGGAGATGGCTAAAGCAATCGATAGAAGTAGGTTCCATGGCGATTGGAGATGACAAATGGTTTTCAAGTAAAGATTGAGATGGAGGTCATAGTGAAGAAGAGGGAGAAAGAGGAGATAAGAGAGAGAGAGAGAGAGAGAGAGAGAGCGAGAAATCGGTGGCCGATGTTGAAGGAGATCACCTGAGGAGGCGGAATCGGCACGGGGGTCTTGGATTTTAGGATTGCTCAATATGTGTATATATGTATATGTATAATGACAGATGGAGATGAATGTATATGTATTTATAATAATAATAACAAAATATTACAATATAATAATAATAGAAAGACCAAAATATCCTTGACTTGGTTGAATCTTTTTAATAAAGTAATGACAGGGACCAAAATTGAAACCAAGTGGCAACCACAATGACTAAAATTGCAATTAGTTTGAAATAGGGACTACTCTTGATAGTAGATGGCAACCATAGGAACCAAAAATGTAATTTACTCTATATATTAACTAGTAACGGTTTGATAAAAATTAAAAGAAAATTAAGCAACTCCATGGAAGTATAAACAAAATATTAGGGTAAATTACACTTTTGGTCCCTGTGGTTGTTCCCTTACTTCAAGTTTCGGCCCTCTTTTGAAATGATCATAGTTTTAGTCATTGTGGGTATCATTGTGCTACACTTTTGGTGCCTGGGTCTAACTTCTGTTAACTAGGTCCATTAACTCAAGGGGAATTTTCGTCTTTTTAGTATTTTCGTCTCTTTAGTATTTTCTCTTATTTTAAATTATAAGTAAATAAATAAATAAAATTTATATTAAGACATACAATTCTGCTTTCCATACTTCAGAGTTAGACATTGCCGAAACCTTTCCTCATCCACTTCGCGGCCTTGTCCACCGACCACCTCTTCCGACCAAATCCTCCGGCCACCTATTCTGACCACCACCTGCACATCTTCCCATGGCTAAATCTTTTGATCACCACTATTTCCCCTCTCCCGTTGCGACCTCCCTCCATGAACCCTATGATCCTCATTCCAAGATCGGCATTCCTTATTGCTCCATCTTCTCCCAAATATCTAGGTTTCACTCGTCTGAAACCCATCGTCGGCATCTAAGCACTAGATCTAGAGTTCTTGATTCCTCAATCGTCCTCTAGTGCCTAAATATTGGATCTGGAGTTATTTGTTGGAGAAGAAGACCAAAGGGGAAGGTGGGGTTGTCATCGGCCTTTGATCGGATAAGGAGAAGTAGAAGTAGATCGGTGGTTCATCACACCTTCTTATTCTTCAGGTCTATATATAGTCCATGGCATCCCTTTCTTCAACTGCATCACCGAACCACCATGGAACCACCAAGAACAGATATGGAACATTAGACAACTTAGATCTGTTTTTCGATGGTTCTGAAACTAGATCTTTGGTGTTGGACTCTTCTGAGTCCTTGGGTCTAACTCTTTAAGTTACAAATTTGACCTCAATATATCAGTTCTGACTTGGATTTGCATTCAAAATTTAAAATGTACTAAATCAAAGCTTAAAACGAACAATTTCACTTCAATCAGACTGTTTATGATGTTGTCGTTTGAAATCTCCTTCTCGTATCCCTCAAGCTATTAGTTTTGGAATAGGGAAGACAATTGTTTGGAAATGATATAATATTTACATATGTGATTGAAGATTTGGCCTTAAATCTTGCAATTGCTCAGGGTTCCAAACCCAGGCTTTCCTTGTTTCTCAAAATTATCATTTTTTGGGTTTTTCCAATTCACAACATTCGAGTGATGGTGTGGGTTTATGTTATTGCCGTAGAAATTATAATGGGGGATGATGCTGGAGTCAAAGGTGACGATGGCCGGAGGAGGGGGATCGGAAGGGGTGCGAGATAGGGGTGGCAATGAGTCAGGTTGGGTTGAGTTCGGGTTCAACTCATTTATTAAATAGGTCGAAAATCTCAACCCAACTCAACCCATTTAATTAAATGGTTGAGATTTTTCAACCCAGCCCAATCCAACCTATTACTTAGATGGGTTGACATAGCGGGTTGACTCGTTTATGACTTTTTTCAACCCTACCTGTCAAATAAATGGGTTGAACCTGGGTTGATTCGTTTAATTTTAAAACTTTAAATAAAATAAAAATGATTACACTATTTAAGTTGACGAATAAAACACAACCACAACCACAAATAAAAATAAATTGTTCACATTTTTATAAAATACAACCACAAATGCAATAAATGTTCAAATATTTAAGCATATACTTAAGTTACTTGAATATTTCTTGGAATCTTGGAAGTGGACGATGTAACGCCCCTAAAACTAAAGAAATTAGTAGAAAATTTAAACTTTCAAAAACGTTTAGATACGAGATAGCTTACCTACAAATTAAATAATATCTTTCCCAAAAGATAACAAGGTCTACATCAGAGATTCTAATTAAACTATCTGATCCATAAATGGATGTAGAGTAAGTCGGGTGTTACTAATGTCATCAACTCTCTTATCTTCAAAAAAAACCAATGACGCTTTTACTCTATCCTATCAGAACCTCTCAAGCTCCATTACAACCTTGAAATCTATCATGACCTGATATACATACCAATGAGAAAAAGTGTCAGGTTTAACGCTTAGTGAGTTAAAGTAATTTATCTCATAAATAAAAGCATTGGAACCTAAATCGAAACGTTACTTTTATATAACATCTTTTATAAAGGAGGGAACGTATTCCCAAAATCATTGTTTCCAAATATAAAACTTAGTCATGAAGTACCTCTTTGAAAAACGACCACTGTGCAACTTAATTCTTGAACAATAATAAATAAGATTTGACCCAAGAATCATCTAAAGTGCGATAAATACCATGTACCCCGAATCAATGAATGTAAGGATAGACTCAATACCTAAGCAACACCTTTCGATGATGGGGGAGATCCGATTCCATCTATTGTGGCGTAAACACAGAGTAAGTTAGGATTCGACGTTAATGAGTAGTGCCCTAACATCACGGCCTCGATGACTAACCCCTCATCGAGTACCCTATGCCTACTTAGATATCAAAGACTCACACGATAAACAATGGTACCGGGTCCCGACCTTATATGAATTTATCCCTAAAATACCAGTGTGAACTGTAAGAGGCACCAACCTAAAAATGTGTCCCGATGTCTTACCCCCAACGGGTTCATCATCGTAATACCTAGGGTCCTAGAGGCATCACCCATATGGGTTTATCTCTGTAATACCCACGGTCCCAGAGGCATTACCCACACAAGTTCATCTCTGAAATACCGGTTACCAGAAAATCTAATGGTGAGCGGCCTCAAAACAAGGAACTCGAAGGTCTTTCAACAACCTATACCAACTCATATGTTTATGGATCAAATGCAATGCAGTCTAACTTTACACGAATCCAAATGAAAGACAATACTCCCAAGATAAGCAATTTCCAATAATTATAGCGTGAATGGGTAATACATCTAGGAGGACTATACCTTAAGTTATTAAAATCGGACAATGTCCAACAAGCCATTTAGATAAACCTCTAGATTAAAACCTTGGAAAACGTTTGACTATTTCAAATAATGTCTAGTAATAAGCTCGGAAGCCGATACGACATGTTTCCCAAAATCTCCAAGGTCAAGGAGGTTGTTTATCAAATATTTACACCTTTGTAACCTAAAGGCTAGCAAACATTTGTCCAAAGTTTATAAGTTGGGTAAGGTCCCCAAATACGTTTGACTCCAATCATTTTGATAAATACTTTGATTTATACAATAATATCAAGATAATCATTTTACCCTTAAAATACACTTTCTCAAAGGTTAGAATAATAAATGGACTCAAACTCTTGAAATATCCAAAATAATTTTCTTTAAGAGATACATACTCTTTCATGTCTCAAACACCCAATAAATTCTCATAAAACTTTAACATAGATTTTATGGTTCCAAAAGTGCTTAAAATACCATTTTCATAGATTTCATCAAGTAAGAACAAAGTTCATTATATTATGTTCAAAACCCCAAAATAGACATTTTGACATGTATATAGTTTACAAAACAAACTAGAACTCACTTTGCTAAATATATGTTAAATCTAAGTTTTATTAACTTTGATCCTCCTTTGAAGAAGATTTTAGATCCACAAAGATCCAACACTAGAAACTTTATCTAGCTCTTTAACAAACCTATAATACATCAAGTATAAGTCCCAAAAATTAGATCTAACCAATACTTGGTTACAGATCTGAAATCAACCCAAAACACCTAAAATGGTCAAAACCCTAAAACAAAGAAGTACTTCCAAATATATGTTCTAGAGAACTAATAACAAAGGTTTTTACAAGCAATAAGGTCTAGAAGGGTTGGAATAACTCACAAATCTTGATTTGGAAAATCCCAAAGCTTGGTCAACAGCGATGGAGGAAAAGATGGAGAAGATGAAGTTGGTAGCTTGATCTTGGACCTTGGTGATGATCTAGTTACTTTAAATGGTTGGAGGAGTGCAAATATTGTTCCAAAAATCGGATTATGGAGAAAGTTTGGGAGAAAATCAAGTAGAAGAAAGGATGGGGTGAGAAAATGGTGCTAGATCCCGTTTTAGGGTCCAACCAGGCGAGAAAATCGACCCACGCAATCTGTGCCGTGACGCCAGGTCGCCCACAAGGACGTGCGCGCCGGGACGGGGTGCCAACAGAGGGTTACACGATTTCCCACGCGACCCCAAGTCATGAGGAAGGTCGCGGGAGAGGGAAAACTCGCACGGTAACCTCCTTTTTTGTATACAAATCAGCCAAAACCACCACATATCTAGCACTCAAAACTCCAACTTAGGATTTAAAGTTGGGAATTTTAGAAATTTCCGGATGTTACAGACGGCGGGAAGTGAGAGAGCCGAGAGAGAGATTTGGAGTCGGGTCAGATATTACTTTATTAAGGTTTATACTTGGCAAAACTGATATGGTTTCAAATTTCCAATGAATTATAGATAATATTAGACATATAACTAAAAATAAAATAAATATATATAATATTTTAATGGGGTTGAAAACGGGTTGTAAATGGCTTGAAAACTTCAACCCAACCCATTTATTTAAATGGGTTAGACTGGTTGACCCATTTAACTTTAATGGGTTGAAAAATCTCAACCCAACCAGCTAATTTGGGTTGAGTTAGCAAGTTGGGTCACTTTTTGTCACCCTGATCGCCAGTTTTGACGTGTGGGATTTTAATTGAGAAAAAACGTATATTATTTTAAAATTAAATATTAAATATTATAAAAGACTAAAATAGCCTTTAAGTCAACGGACCTAGTTAACAGAAGTTAGACTCAGGAATAAAAATTGAAATAAAATGATAACTATATTTCTAAAATTGTAATTATTTAAAAACAAAGGGAGGAAAGTTGAAGTAAGGCAACACCTACAGGGACAAATTTACGCTATATATTAATATAGTGAGTATTAAAATATTACTTTGAGATTATAGGTATACATGATATGTAATCTATAAAATCAAATTTTATTTAATATGTTTTAATATTACCATCAAAAAGCACTTGTAAAAAACTAATTATTCTTATAAGACAATTTTTACATGATGGTTTCCCATCTCGCAAGTTGGGATTTTTCTTTGTTTAAGCTTTAAGCAAACTATTTCTACATGACTCGTACTTTTTGATTCGTCAAAAGTGAGTTGACAAATTATTATGAAGTTAATATTATAATCAAATATATTTATTATTATTATTATTATTATTATTATTATTTTAAGACCTTCTCTCTCCATATTTACTACTAATCCCCAAAATCCATCGACCCTGGCCGCGTATGATAATTTGTACTTAGTAGTCATTTTATAATACTCAAAACTTCATTTATAAGTTTGATTCTATCTTGTTTTTAATATATCTAATAAGCGTTATTTGTGTATGCCTTTTCATAAATAATACTACTATATGTTTATTTCATGTATCAAAATGTTTACAATAATTTTTGCAAATAATGTCCTATGGGAAATGATATGTTGTTCTATAATAGAAATGATTAGGTCTTAATTATAAGTTTAGTTAGGACGATTGTGGGTACTGTAACAAATTAACTATTTTTGTTGTGATGTATGCTTGTTTAACAAATTTGTTGTTCGAGGTTTTGGAACTCGAAAACGAAGATAATGGCACTACTAAATAAATTACTCTTGTCTACGAATTTTTTCTTGGGAAATTTGTTGCTAAATAGTGATCTGTCATAAAACAGTCATAAAAGTTGGTGAGTAATTCAAATAAGTAACAGATTACTCTAGGATTCCCTAGATACTTTATTAATATTTTCTCAAAAAACATTAAATTTTATTGAACCATTGGTATTTTTTAAATGATCCGTATATAATTAATTACCAACGAAAATTCTTCTGTTGATTTTTATGAGTAGCAGTAATTTTTTTTCCATTGTGGGGTTCATTTTGATTTGAGATTTTGTATTAAGATACCATTTAAGGGCAATGATGTTCATTTTGAGATTGAGATGTAGATAAAGATTGATTTTGTTTTTACTTTTATTTTTGTTTTTGTTACTTACATTATCCAATTTCAAAACATGTGAACAAAATAATCATTGCCAGGATAACCTATTATATTTTATTCTTAATTACCAAATTTCCAAGGAAATTCATAACATGGTACACGTGTATTTTAGAATAAAAAGTGTGACGCATTCTTATCAATAATTTGTGATGGAATCTTCTTTTTATATATTTGCCAAATGTACAGATGATCGGACGTGTTGATGCTTGCTTCTAGATTATGTATGCATATGCATGACATATTACACATGTTTTTATCGATAGTGAGTGGGTGGTATTTGTTTGGTTTGAATTATTTGTTTGCTTACAAGGTGAAGGTTTTTTGTTTATTTATTATATATGGCATACATCTTTATTTTTTCTTAATTGTTGCTTCAAGTTTTAAATATAGGAGATGATTAAGCACGATTAATGCTAGTACGTAACGTCTCCTTTTGTAAAGGTGGTATTTGTTTGGTTTGAGACCAATATTTTTTGTGAGATGGGAGTTATTGAAGGTGTAGATATACAGTTTCCCATGATGGCTTGATGTATTTTTCCTATAAATATTTACTGTGTTTTTCATGTAAAAATGTTCGGTCTTTAATTTCTTAAGAAGGTTCCTTCTTTCATGTAAAGGTTTTGAAGGTGTGTTGTTTTTGTATGAAAATTCAAGGCTTGGCTTTGAAGGATCTGTCTTTTTAACTGTGAGCTTCGTGTTTTGCTGTGAAGACTTATAAAATAAAAAAAGCACTTCCAATGGTTTACAGTATATTTCATAAATATCATAAAAACTATTTTTCGTTTCATATGATCCTAAGTTTAATTTATATGTGTACATAGGATTAATATACTTATAAGAAGTCGAGTTAATATATGAAGTACCTCCAAACATAAAAATTAATCGCATGCCAGCTTTTGTGTTGTATTAGGTTACAAAGTCCAAATTAAAGTTGTATTAAAAGATATCATATCATCTAATACAATTCACCACAAAAACAATTCATTAGTTTTTTTTTCTAGATGTACTCCCTTGGACAAATCCTAAAATAAGAAGTCAATTAAGTTAGGATCTGAATTATCTATAAACATAAAAATTAATTGCATGCCAACTTTTGTGGTGTATTACATCTACCTGATATTGCAAAATTATTCTAATATAATCGGTTTTTAAAAAAGTTAATCAGTATGGAATCCAAATTAAAATTGTATTCAAAATATAAAATTACTTGGAGTAAATTATACTTTGGATTTGGTCCATTTAACTAACTTTGTTAAAAAAGTTTGTTAACCTAAAGGATATTTTGGTCTCTTTATTATTTTTTTAACTTTTAATAAAAATTAAATAAATATAGCATGAGACCCCCTTCCTGACGCCCCTTCTCCTCATCCATCAAAACTTCCTACGGTACCTCCCCCCTTAAACCCCTCGTCTTATTTGAAGTACCATAGACCACCTCAAGCTCTTGTCTGCCACCCCAAACCCTTGCCAGAACCCTCACCCCAACCTGATTCTTATCCCTTTCCCGTGGACTAACCATTGTCTTCTGTCGGAATAACCATACCAGCTCCACAACCACCACCTACCTACTCATTTCCAATGGGACATGCACAACTGAACCAATTATCTCCAGATCTATTTTGAATCTACTTCAAATATCTGGTTCACCTCCGTCCTCTTCATCAGATCTATCTCACCATTAGTCTAAGAAGAGAAATAGCAATGACCGGTGGTGGTTCTGTTTTAAATGAGACAAGGGCACGGGTTTGATGAAAACCTTCTTCTACATAGATGAGAACTGTAAACACAAAAACCCTAGAACCCTTATCTGAAAGAAAGAGCTTTATGCAGATAGATGATGGACATGTTAAATCAAGCAAATATAAAAGACTCAATTGATCAAATCTCATCTGATATTTTATTGAGAAAAGTAGTGCTCTTTAAATAGTGCTGCAAAATAGAAAAGAGATATTCTCTCCAACAAATACTCCTATGAATTACAAGGCAAAGAGAAAAACAAAAAGAAAGAGACTCGGCTAAGACTCAACTAACGTGCTCCTATAAACCAGGAGCTTTGACCAGGACTAAATCAAAAATACCAGCAACTATTATTCCAACAAATCCTCCCCTAAACTATGCAGTGCTGCAAGAACTGCTTAGTTTGCATCTTCAAGTTTCTGAACTCCCATCATTCTTCGAATCTTCTCATAAGTGTCGAGCTTAAGAGGCTTAGTCGTTGTATCAGCAATATGATTCTTGGTGCCATAGTAAACTAGCTCGATTTCTCCATCTTTAACCAAATCACGTAAAAAATGAAACCTTATTCTAATGTGTTTGGTTCTTCCATGGAATACAAGATTCTTTGATAGCTTGATGGAGGAGCTGTTATCACATAAAATGGTAGTGCATTTGTTCTGTGTCTGACCAAAACTTTCAAAAATCATCTTCATCCAAATACACTAACACGCACAGGTAGTGGCAGCGACATATTCTGCCTCTGTCGTGTATAGTGTCACCATTGATTGTTTCCTAGAACTCCATGCTACTGTCGCTCCACTCCTCAGAAAAATGTATCCCTATGTTCTCCTTGCACTATCCATATCTCCGGCAAAATCGCTGTCAGTATAAGCTTGAAGGTCTTCGTTGGAGCCTTTCTTGTAAAACAGCCCCAAATCTGAAGTTCTGCTGATGTATCGAATTACTCTCTTGGCTGCAAGCAGGTGAGCCTTCTTCGGGTTTGCCATAAACCTGCTTAGAAAACAAACAACAAACATGATATCGGGTTTGGTGTTTGTTACATACATCAGACTGCCAATGAGTTGCTTATATTGAGTTGCATTTAAGTCTTCTCCTCCTTCTTCTATCGACATCTTTGCTCCGGGAACGATCGGGTTCTTCATTGCATTGCAATTCTCCATCCCAAACCTTGTAACAATTTCTTGTGCATACTTCTTTTGGCACAAGAAGATTCCTCCATCCATTTGTTGTATCTCAACCCCCAGAAAAAACTTCATTTTTCCCAAGTCTGTCATGTCAAACTCCTGCTTCATGGAGTTCTTAAATTCTTCACACAGAAACAAGTCAGTTCCGGTGAATATTAAGTCATCGACAAACAAATTTACCAACAGAAAATCACCCCCTTTTTCAATTTTAATGAAAAGTGTATGCTCATGGCTGCACTTCTTAAACCCATTCTTCATAAGTCCGTATAGGGCTTTCTTTAGTTTGTATGCCTTGTGTTTTTCTCCGATCTTGATGTACCCTTTCGGCTGCTCGGTATACACCGTTTCTTTTAAGTCTCCGTATAGGAATGCACTTTTCGCATCAAGCTGGAATACTTTCCAGCCTTTGCATGCCGCCAAGGCCAACAACATTTTGATTGTATCCCATCTCGCCACCCGAGCAAAGACTTCATCGTAGTCAATGCCATGCCTTTGAGAGTAGCCTTCAACTACCAATCTCGCCTTATATTTATCGACTTCACCCTTTTTGTTACGTTTCATCTTATACACCCACTTAACTCCAATCTTCTTCTGTCCAGGAGGTAAAGTTACCAGCTCCCATGTCTCCATTAGGATATGACTAGCTTACAATGTTTTCGCCCTCCTCTTCGTTGCTATCATCACAAGCCAGCATGTCTTTGTTTTCTTCATCTGAGCTCCTCTACCAATCCCAACTTTGACCCTCATCAAATATCACATCTCTGCTAACAATTACCTTTTTTGTTGTTGGGTTGAACATTTTGTATGCCTTCGATCCTTCACTCATACCTACGAACACACATTTGATGCTTTTATCCTCCAACTTCACCCTGCTTTTGTCTGGAATGTGTACATGAGCAATACATCCAAACACTTTGAAGTGCTCGACACTTGTCTTTATCCACTCCAGCTTTCTTGTGGCATCTTCTCTTCCACAGCCGCAGTCGGGCTTTTGTTGAGGATATGAACAGTCCAACGTGCAGCTTCTGCCCAAAACACTTTCGGCATCTTTTTCTCGATGAGCATGCATCGAACCATATTCATTATGGTTCGATTCTTTCTTTCGGCCACCCCATTTTGCTGTGGGGTGTAGGCTGTCATAAGATGTCTTTTGATACCACACCTTTCACAAAACTTGTTAAATGTATCAGAAGTGAATTCACCACCTCGATCACTTCTAAGACAACGTATATTCATCCCCGTCTCATTTTCTACCTTGCTTTTGAAGTTTAAAAATATTTTAAACGCTTTACTTTTCTCGGAAAGGAAATAGATCCATGTCTTTCTACTATAGTCATCTATAAAGTTTAGGACATACCTCTTGTTGCTTGTTGTGACAGGAGTCATGGGTCCACATATGTCGGTGTGAACTAGCTCCAGTCGTTCGGTTGCTCTCCACTGGACCTTTTTGGGGATTACTTCTCTATGCTGCTTACCTTTATTGCATACCTCACATATCTTGTTTGTATCATTGATCCATGGCAACCCCTCCACCAAGTTTTTGTTGGACAGGTAGTGCAAACTCTTGTGATTCAAATGTCCAAACCTTTGATGCCAAAGGTTGGTGGTATCTTCTGTGACCTGCAAGCACTGTTGAATTATCACATTAGCCAGCAATAAAAATGTCCTGTTTGACGACATAGTGGTGTGTAGGACCAACCCTCTTTCTGGATGATAAATTCCTAGTGCCCCGTTTTCAATGACAATTCTTAAATTCCTTTCCTGGATTTGTCCAACACTCAGGGGGCGTTTGGTTCTGACAAGAGAATGAAAATGGGAATCGGAATGAAAATGACAGGGAATGAAAATGGGAATGAATTTTCATTCCCCCCAATTTAGTCAGGAATGAAAATTTGGGCTTCTAAGGGAATGAGTCTATTGTATTATAGAATACCAAACTGTTTCATTTATTATCATTCCCATTAATGACTGCCTAATACCTCCAACCAAACACCCCCTCAGCAAGTTTGCCTTCAACTCTGGTACGTAATACACATCGTTTATTACATGAACTCTCCCTCCAATCTCCAATCTAATATCACCTTTCCATTTTACTTGCATTTTCGTATTATTCCTTAGCTTTACCGAATGCTGAAGCACTTCGTCGAGTTTAGTAAACCAACTCTTGTTTCTCGTCATGTGATTCGAACAACCTTTATCAAGAAACCAAATACCATCTCTTCTTCCTCCTTCATTCTCAACGTATGCCATTAGTACCATCTCTTCTTCTTCATCTATCTCTGCATAGTTTCTACATCCCTTCTCAGTGTATGCCATTAGTAGCACCTCCTCCTCTTCATCAAACTCTGCGTAGTTTGCTGTCTTCTCCCAACTAGGGCATTTCATTATTGAAAATGCCCTAGTTTGTGGCATTTGTAACACTCTACCATTGATCTAGTAAGGCCTCTTCCTCTTCCTCTTCCTCTACCTCTGAAGCCTCCTCTACCCCTCGTCTATCTCTCTTTGGTGCTGGTTACTTTGAGTACCTGCTCCTCTTCAACATCAACTTTCATTCTTTGCTCATGCACCAACAGACGACTTTGA
The DNA here is from genome assembly GCA_036898165.1 of Silybum marianum. Taxonomy (NCBI): domain Eukaryota; kingdom Viridiplantae; phylum Streptophyta; class Magnoliopsida; order Asterales; family Asteraceae; genus Silybum; species Silybum marianum. Next base: position 42,845,283 of record CM072529.1, on the reverse strand, counting down.
AGCTCATCCAGTGAAAGAGTATCCAAGTCGTTGGATTCTTCAATAGAGCATACCACGTAATTGAACTTTACTGTCATAGAACTTAGGATCTTCTCGGTGATTGTGTTTTCCTTAACCACTTTGTCGCAAGCCTTCATCTTCTTTGCAATTGCTAGCGTTCGTGCAAAGTAACTATTTAAGATTTCTCCCTCTTTCATGGCGAGCGTTTGTTAATCCTTTCTTAACTCCTGCAATTGTGCCCTCTTAACCTTGGTTGAACCTGCAAACTTCTGCTTCATGCTATGCCAAATTTGCTTGCTCGTCTCTGTATTCAGTATCGTATCCAGAATGTCTCGATCAATGGACTGAAACAGAAAGTTTTTCAGCTTCAAGTCCTTCAGCTTTTGATCGTTCAACACCTTTTACGTTGCTGCCGATGGTGTTGATCCTCCTTCTTCTGGAATACCCTGATCAATAAGACCCCAATACTCCTTCGACCTAATGAAATTCTCCATCAATCTTGCCCAATGATCATAGTGACCATCGAACTTTGGGATAGTGGGTACCACGAAATCCTTCTCGTTGCTCTTTTCTGCCATCTTTCTCCTTCAATCTTCTGCTTGCTCTTCCCTTTCTTTGTCTGTCTCTCACTTCCTTTCTCTCCTGACTTGGTCGTTTAAGTTGGCTCTAATACCACTTGATAAATCAAGCAAACTTAAAAGACTTACAATTGATCAAATCTCATCTGATATTTTATTGAGAAGAGCATTGCTCTTTAAATAGTGTTGCAAAACAGAAAAGAGATATTCTCTCCAACAAATACTCCTACGAATTACAAGGCAAAGAGAAAAACAAAAAGAAAGAGACTCAGCTAAGATTCAACTAACGTTCTCCTATAAACCATGAGCTTTGACCAGGACTAAATCAATAATACCAACAACTATTATTCCAACAGGACACCTATTGAACCCCCCCCCCCCCCCAAACCACCTCCATCCCAAATCTGGTTCAAAAAACACCTCCATCTTTGATTTGTTGTTGACGGTTTCTTAATCTACTTATCCAGGGTTATTGATTTGATGTCAGAACACTGACCGGAGAAGGAATAACCAACGAGTGTTTCACCTCGCCGATTTCGTCCTCATGAATCTAGTTGACTTCCATTCTCGTATATTGACAGGCGGTTTTACACACCTACAGACATGTGATAATTAGAACCAAAAGCAAGTATACAATATAGTCCCAATATCGTCTTTCAAGTAATAAAATGGTAAGAACCAAGTATCGTATTCCACAGGGATAGGTATCTTAAGTTGCAAGATCTCGAGATGACAAACTAACTTCAGATGGCGAATATGAAGATTTCATTTGGTGATTGATTTGTGAGTCACTTTAACAGATTTATAACAGAATAAAGCAAATAGCATGGGTATAAGATCTATGGTAAGGTTTAAACATAAATTCCAGTGGGCAATGCTGTAAGAATGCTACATCATTTTATTCTTTAATAATTTGTTCCACTACCTATTTTGAGTATTCCTTCCGGACTTATACCAGTATACTAATGATTAGCTATCAACTCATATTCCTATGTAGTGTCAAGACCAGTGATAGCAACATGGTATTCTCAAAATAGATGGCTTAGCAAATTCCTTTGTCTAATTAATCCCCCTTCCGAGGTGATTCCATATCATCCAAGTTGGTGTGCATTCAATGGCTTATTTCTAAGTCCCTGGCACTTTAACACTTTGATAAGCCGACTTGTCAAGATTAATCAATGAGAAAAACCTAAAAGATAACTTTTCCAAGTATACTTCTCATATCCTTTGGATTGACGTGCATATCGTGGCTTATTCCTAAGTCTACGACACTTTAACACTATCAAAGTGATCAACCCGTCAAGAAGTGTCGTTTGGATTTATAAAACTTTAGATGAAATAATGAAATATTATTATTAAAGAATAATGCCCACTTTTGTTTAAAACCTTACCATTTCACTTATACCCTAGCTAATAAAAATTAGCTACTCTTAATAATGATAGAAATATAAATGACTAGAAGTAAAGACATAATCGTAAATATATATAAGTATATATATGACTGAAAAATAAATGACAATGAATATAAAGTGCAAGAATTAAATGACCTGTAAGTAAAGACTTAAACGTAAATATATGTATATATATATATATGGCTGAAATGTAAATGACGTTAAGTGTAAGGAAATAAATGACAGTAATGCTGAAAGTAATGTTGCAGTATTAAATGACAGAAACTAATTGTTTTCTTGATGAACAAGAAGAAACCAAGAAGAGAGAAGAACACAAGAATACTTCAAATACTTCTAAGATTATATTAGACTTCTGCTGGTAGAACCTCTTATACAATGATCCCAACACCTCCTTTTATACTAGGAGGTGTCACAAAAATCCAAATGATGGACAAAAAGTCCATAGGTCATCATCCCAAAAGTACAAGGCATCTTCCATCAACTTTCAATCCTATTACAAGATGCTTTTTAAATTAGCTGGAAATATAAATACAAACCATAATGTAATAAGTAACTACTAGATTATTCTAGATCATTCCATTGATTTAGCCTTTCTTTGTCAATATCATGTTCCTCCCCTGCTGCCAGTTGCTACAGCATTCCAACAACATTCATCAGAAAGAGAATAGACAACCAAAAGTGTAAAAAGACAAGTGAAATCAAATTTTTAGCTCCAATTACTACAAATGAAAAATAAGATAATAAAATGACTCAAATTGGGATATAATAAGGAAAATATATTAACTATAAATATTAAATAGGTGCTCAATAAAGTGAAATCTCACTACATATCATATATCCATCTAAGATTCATTTTTATATAGGTCTATGATTTGGGTTTTTGGATTTCAATTTTGTAGGTGTTGAAGGGATTTGGATTTTATTTGGTTTATTTTTTTAGGGTGTTATTTGGGTTTGATTTATCGTTTTGGTTTAGATCTTGGGGTTGTTTTGGAATCACAACTTATTCTATTTTGGATGTTATGTTCCTTTTAGGAATTTTGGTTCAGATTTGCTTGTCGGAGAAGACAACCGGAAGGGTTGTCGGACGGTAGGATTTGCCGGGAAACAAGCGGGGGTTCAGTTGTATCATTTGGTTGTACACGTGTACAATGAAATTTATTTAAAAACGCTATATAATTACATATCAATCAGATAAAATAAAAATATTTATAAAAGAAACTAAAATGCCCTTGATTTAACGGACCATTTTAACAAAATTTAGTGAGATGGACCCAAAGAGAAACAAATTGGCAACCATAATGACCAAAAGTAAAGCAAAATGACAATCATAATGACCAAAATTGTAATTAGTTTAAAAGAGAAACAAAAGTTGATAGTGAATGACAACCACATGAACTAAAAATGTAATTTACTCTATTATTTAATTCACCATAAAAAACACCTCATTACTATTTTTTTTTCTTAATTGTACCCTAATTGTACCCTTTTAGACAAATCCTAAACCTAGGACAAGGGTGTTCGTGGTCTGGTTTGGGCAGTTTAACACCCTAAACCACAAACCAAACTATTACAGGGGTTTAGGAAACTTTCCAAACCAAGCTGTTTGATAACAAGTGACAAAATCGGACCACCGAAAGGCGGTCTGGTTTAGGTTTTAAACTAAGAAAAACATAACATCTATATTCAAAATGAAATTTCTATCAATATAACACTACTAAAAAGTACGATATCCAATTATAAAAGATACAACTATCTTTGTTGGGTCACCGATGATTTGGTGATAACATTCTCTCTTTGATTGTTGATCCTTTATAGGTTCTTTTGAAGGTCTGGAAAATACTTTAAGTATTGAAGAATCAAAGACTATCCGAACAAAGGTAGTATATCAAAATGTGGAAATTATGATGTACCAACCAACATTCAAATCTAGACTACTTGCCGAAATCAAAGAAGATTGAAGTCTCCGAAAAATGTGCACTTGCCGATCCTAAGGTTGGCATACAGTTGTCGATCTAATGCTCTTGTACATTTGCCGATTCAAGTGCTAATACAGTTGCCGATTTAAGCATCTATATAAGTTGCCGATCCTGAGATGCACTAACCGATGTGATACATCCTTGTATGTACCACTTTGCAATTTTCAAAGACAAGTTCTTGTGTCACAATAAATGCAAAACATGTGCAGCAAGAACGTGGTCATCAAACCTTAAATTCGGACATTCCCTTTTAGTCTTATAAAAGGTTTGTTTGTCTTTAGCTAAAAGATTTGACATGACTTCAGAGGACATGGAGAAAAGGGGCTATAGTAATCTGACATTGCGTATGGTTCAACCATTTATTTAATACAAAAGGGAGTGGCATCACCTTTTGTCCAACAGATATACTGCAAGCAAATGAAATCTTGGCAGGTGTCCCATGCATCCAATGCATGGACACTATAAAAGGAGATGAAGCCCATCCCATAAATCTCACGCTTTCACCAAATCATCTGAGTGATCTTTTGTTTGATTCCGGCATCCTGAGTGTTTTTAACAGTTTATTTTAGCTTTCTTAGTGTTATAAGTTAATTACTGTTAGTATGTGTTTCATGTGTTAATATTGTTATAATAGAGTGTTATCTATTCTTTTCCGGAACAATCTTCTGTGTATAAAGTTTTTAATATTTATATTAAAGAATTTAAAAAGAGTAAAAATTGTGTTTTTGTATTCAACCCCATTCTACAAACTTTTACTTACTAAGCTATCTCTAATTAGGGATCAACAATCTCTATTGCATCGCTGGTCCTTGTGGTTTGCTCAAATTTTGGATATGATCCCTAAAACAAACTATCTACACTGGTGGTCCCTAATTTTCATTTTAATTGCGCCCATGGTCCCTCCACTTAACAATGTTAGTTAGCAACCGTTAGGAAGGACCAATGGGTCTTTGAACATACTATAGGGACCAAAAGTATAATCTACTCTAAAATTTAATTTTATTCACCCTTTTTAAATTTTTTTAATAAAAAATCATTTTATATATCCAATTATAAATCAAATTTATTACTTGTTTTATGTATTATTTATATATCCAATTATAAACTTCAGATTTATAATTTTTTTTAACACTATTTTTTTTTGAATTTATCTTGATTTTCTTTATGAATTTTTTTAACTTTTTTTCTTTTAATTATTTCATATATTTTTTATATCAAATTTCTTGATTTTTTTTTTTGTGAATTTTTCTTATTAAAAAATATTTTATATATTCAATCACAAATCAAAAGTTTACATATTAAATAAAAATATTTTTATATAATTAAAAACTAATTTATTAACAGAAAAAATTAGCGCTAAAAATCTTAAGTTTACAAAAAAAAAGCAAGATAAATTCATATATCTTTTAAGTTGAAAATTGTAATATGTGAAAAGAATATTTTAAATAAAATTCGGTTAGCATGAGACTACTAAAATAATAACAAGAGAATTGAAGCAAAATGGCAAAATAAAATAAAATCTTTAATAATTAAAATAGTTTTCCGTTAAAATTTTTATTTTATATAAAAGTATACCAATAATTAAAATAACAACAAAGTAATAAAATTTTTATATATAAATAATTTCATGTTAACTGAATTTTATTTTCAATATTTTGCTTACATATTTCAATTTTCAACCAAAAGAAATGTAAATTTATCTTGATTTCTTTTGTTTTTGTAAACTTGAGATTTTTAGCGCTAAATTTTTAGTGCGAATAAATAGTTTTTAAATATATGTAAAGATTTTTAGTTAATATGTATTTTATTTTAAGAAATTTGATTTGTGATTGGATATATAAAATATTAAAGTTAAAAAAAATGAAAATCAAGAAATTTGATATAAAAAAATATATGAAACAATTAAAAAAAAATTAAAAAAATTACAAAGAAAATCAAGATAAATTCATAAAAAATAGCGTTAAAAAATTATAAATCTCAAGTTTATAATTGAATATATAGAACAATTAAGAACTTTGATTTATAAGTAGATATATATAATATTTTTTTAATATTTAAAAAAAAAAGGGTAAATACAATTAAATTTTAGAGTAGATTACACTTTTGGTTCATATAGTATGTTCAAAGACCGGTTAGTCTTTCCTAACGGTTGCTAACTAACTTTGTTAAGTGGAGGGACCATGGGTGAAATGCAAATGAAAAACTAGGGACCACCAGTGTAGATAGTTGGTTTTAGGGACCAAATCCAAAATTTAAGCAAACCACAGGGACCACGGTGTAATTCACTCTTTTAGCTTTCTTAGTGTTATAAGTTAAATTACTGTTATTATGTGTTTCATGTGTTAAGATTGTTAGAATAGAGTGTTATCTATTTTTTTCCGCAACAATCTTATGTGTGTAAAGTTTTTAATATTTATATTAAAACATTTAAAAAAAGTAAAAATTGTGTGTTTGTATTCAACCCCCCTTCTACAAACTTTTACTTACTAAGCCATCTCTAATTAGGGACCAACAATCTCTATAACTAAAAAAACATTAAGCAAGTTAAAAAAAATGTTAAAGAAATTGTTATGGATAAAATTATCCAGGTCAGCGTCGTTAGAAAGTTAACGACGAAGGCCTTAACCTTCGTAAAAAGTCAAAGACTGTTGCATATTTATGAATAAATACAAAATTGAGGGCTAATTATTAATTTCAGTTATGTTTAGAGCATTCAAAGCATAGGCGTAACTGTGGGAGTCAATATTTGGCCGTTACGACTGTTTTAGGCGAGAAATACGGACGTAGTGAGTATAAGAAACTCTGGAAGCTCATTGGATAGGAAGGAGGAAAAACTTATTCTGAAACTGGGAAGAATACACGAAAACTCTCTGAGGTATCTCAAAGAATTCACGACAGCGTTACAACAAGTCACGACAACAATCGACTCAGTCCTGACCACGTCATTCCATTTACTTATTAATTCATTGTATTTATTATTGGTGTTCTTAAAGGACGACGTCCCTAGTTGACGTCAGTTTTTCTCTAGTGAAGTGGCGATATTGATTATCGCCCGCGGTTTTTACTTTCGAAAGAGGTCTTCCGCGTCATCAATTTTGCGTGTTGTTTTACCTTAGTTTTTCTAAAGCGTTTCTTGTAAGGTTCCTTCCTTTAGTTGACTTTACTAAAACCAGTTTTTGGCATTAACAGAAATTCACTAATAATAGTTGGAATTTTGGACAAACATTAAACAAGTTGAAAGACTATTTGGAATTTTGGATTTGATTTTTGATAGATTTCAGAATTTTGTCAATATAGATAAACGCGGTCTATAGAGAGATGAAAACTAAAAATATAATATCTTGAACCAACATTATTTTAATTGTGCCATAAAGTTGAATCTATAACATGAAAACTAAATATAACTGTTAGTCCCCAAAGAGAGATGGCTATAAGAGAGGGTTTTGTAGAAGGGGGGGGGGGGTTGAATATAAAACACACAGAATATACTCTTTTTAAATTTTTTAATATAAATATTAAAAATTTACACACAGATAGTTTGATGCGGAAAAGAACAGGCAGACTATTCTATCAAACTAAACACACAGATAACAGTAATTAACTATTACACTAAGCAAGTTAAAACAATACTGTTATAGCACACAGCTTTGCCACAGTCAAACAAATAATCACTCTGAAGATTTGTTGAAAGCGTGAGATTTCTGGGAAGGACTTCATCTCCTTTTATAGTGTCCATGCATGGGATGCAAGTGGACAGCTGTCAAGGTTTCATTAGCTGGAAGATTATCTGATGGACAAAGGAAGAGACCACTTCCTTTGTACTAGAATAATGGATGAACCATTCCTTGTAGCACGTAATGTCAGATAACTTTATCTTCTTTTCTTCATGCTCTGTGAAGTCCCATCAAGCTTTTTAGCTAAAAGACAAATATTCCTTTTATAAGAATAAAAGAGAATGTCTTTAGTTAAGGCTTGGTGCCCAAGTTCTTGCTGGCTCACGTGTCTTGCAATTGATGTGAGTCAAGAACTTATCTCTTTGAAATTGCTAAGTGATACATCTCACTATGTATCACATCGGTGGATACCTTATAAGGCTGGAGTTGATAAGTGTACACTTTGCTTGATAACTTCTTCTTTCACTAAGTGACAAAAGTGTATACCCTTGTGAGTTGATATCACAGCCTTAGAAAATATACCTACAATTTCGGTGACCAATATCATAGTGTCGGTGACCATGACATCAAACTTGATGACCTCATCTTATTTGATGTCCTTAGTACTTTTGATGACTTTTGAGTGTACCATCGGTGACCCACTATATTGGTGACCCAATCTTGACTTGGCAAGATGGTCTGAATATTGAAGTTGGTTGATACATCCAAAATTCCAGTTTTTGATGTACAACCCCTTGATTGAATAGTCTTTGACTCTTCAATACTTGAAGCATATTTCAGACCTTCAAAAGACCCTGTAAAAATTCATTCATATAAAGGAAGGTGGTTCATCACCAAATCATCGGTGACCCAACAATCTCCCCCTATTTGATGATGATACCTGTAGGTTAGAAAAGAATTCTTTTTGACCCTTTCTATTTTTCTTTTGGGTTCTTTTGACTCAGATTTTTTTTTTTTCATTCTTTTTTTTTTTTTTTTTTTTTAACTGAGTATGTACAGTATAGAGTATAAACTGAATAAAAGAATAAGTATAAGTTTAAATATGTGCAAAGCTTGTAAAAATATTAACAAGAGATGGGATGGAAGAAAAGTATGAACTTTTATTAATCAACACATAGGATTGATCAGAGTACATGATTAATAAAGTTCATACTGCACTATACGTCTGCAGGATCAAGGATCTGAGGAGGGTTCTCTTCTTTTAAGTTCATCCAGGATCATTCTTGTGATGCCATGGTCTTCAATGGGAGGCACTCCAAGAATAGCAGAGAGGAAGGAGCTGTGAGCCCTTGGAATGTCAGAGGCTCTGAAGAAACCAATGTTACCATAGATGTCCTCAAAGAATACTCCAAGTTCAGGCTCGGTGATCATGGTTTGCTCAGGATAAGCAATAGGAGTGGGAATAGAAAGATTAATACCTGATGCGTCAATCTTTATGCCCCTTTCATGAAGCATGGAAAAGTGTCCTTTCTTTTTGTTCTTTGGAGGTTTGACCAACTCTCCAGAGAGACCCTTTTGAATAAGGTACATCCGTTGACCTTCAAGAAAGGTGACAAGAATATTATGCTCCTTTTGAATCTTCACCATTTTGACAAAGAGCTTTCTGATGGTATTCAGTATTAATTCCTTGTGTTTGCTTTTGCTCTTGTCAATGCAATTTCCAACCTCTATCCATTCAGAGATACCAAGAGCTTCAAGCCAATCAACCTCACAAACTTTCATAAGAGAATCAGCTCTTTTAAGAGTGATAAGAAGTTTGGGAGAATTCTTAGTTGGGGGATGAATGGTAGCACCGATGATCTTTGAATCATCCTTTCTATTCTTCAACCTCCTTTTGAACCACTCTACTTCCTTTGCCTTCTTGGCCTCATCAACCAATTTTGACCTTTCGATTTCTTCTTTATATTTTCAAGCTCATCTTTTTGAGCTTGAATTGCATCGGTGACTTTGGCATGAACAGCTTCATCATGAGCTAGCTTGAGTACATTAGTCTGATCATACTCAAGCTGAGCCCTTATAGCTTCCTCTCTTTCAGCCTCAGAGAGAATTACCCCAAGAGGATCGGTGAGTGCTGGGGCAGGCTGAAGTCTGAGAGTGTCTGCATGAGGATCTCTCATCCTTTTCTTTCTCTTTCTTTCTTCTTCCTGTTCTTCAAAAGAGAGAGGCTTCTTTCCTTTGGCTTTTTCTTTTCTTTTCTTCTCTTCTTCAGTTTCAAGGGGTTGAGCACTGACACTCTCCCCCTCAACAGCTGCTTCGGATACCAAAGGAACAGGGACCACAACCACATCGGTGGCTGGATGGCTGACGTCGGCGGCTGGCATGCTGACGTCGGCGGCTGCTTTGTCGGCGGCTTTGGCTGCTGTGTCGGCGGCTTTGGCTGCTGTTGTGGAGGTCTTCACATTTTTCTCCCCCTCAGTGGTTGAACCCTTGAAACCCACTGAAGAGAAACTCCTTAATCCTCTCCACATCGGAGCGAGAGACCCCCAAGTTGCTTTTCTACCCTTTGAAGGACAAACACCGGTATCTTGGAAGAAGGAATCACCAATATCAAGTTCAACCGTTGGAGAAGAGGTTGGAACTTTATCAATCTTGGTGTGTAGACTTGAGAGAGACTCCATTATTGCTCGTTGATTTGCAATAAGAGTAGAGATATTGGTGGCTTCTTTGAGAAGAGGTGCTTCGAAGATCCCGAATGGATGAAAGCATAGAAGCTTGGCTTGAAGAGAATCCTTCTTTGAAGATCAAGGATATCCAAATGTAGAAGATCTAAACATGTCATTAGAGTTGGGTGACTCACCGACAACTCCTCTATGTTAGATCTAAGAGATGAGGAAAGGGAATCCATTCTTTCCTTTTCCTTAGTTGCATGTTCTTCTAAGACCTCCACCCTTCTGATAGTATCCTTTGGTAAAGGTGGTGAAAGCACGTAGAAGGTCATTCCCTTGCTTTGAAGACATGGGAGCAGTAGGATGAGGCTTTGGTGGTTGATCAGTATTATCATCATCACTGGAAGAATAATCCACCAAACCTGTAGATTTTCTTGGGGGGCATTTAGGAGATGAGGGGGAGACACTCTTAGGAGAGTGTCTTTGAGGGGATTCCTCAGTAATGGGTTCCTCCACACCCTTGTCATGTACGGGAGACGTACCTATCCAAGGAGTAGTGTCGGACATCAGAAAATCAGTAAAGAGGGTTGCTCCATCAAATGCACCTGGTTGTGGTGCATTCTCACGTGGAGTGTGGACACGGAGCTGAGAGAGCTCTAGGGGTGAAGAAGAGGTACCTTGGATGGGATACTCCAAGTCATCTTCATCAACTAGTGAGAAAGTTGATGAAGGAATAGTAAGGGTGTCCCTTTTTACAACCAAGTCCTTTTGAGAGGGCATGGAGGAGCCCGGGAGTAGCTAAGTGTTCCTTGGGTTTTGTGAGGATATTTTCAACACCTACTGGCTTTTGGGAGCCAGTAGATGGATCATGTGCTTTAACCCTTTGGGTTCCCTTAGACTTCTTTGAGGAAGTCTTTGGGGGCTTTTAGAGTTTCTCCGCTTATGGGATTTGGATGCTTGGGTGGAAGCCAAAGGCTCTTTTGGCTTCGTAGCATCGGTGGGTGCGGAGGTAGATATGCCCGACGCTTTGGATCTCTTAAGAGATTTGGGCACACCAGTGACTCTAGGTACAGAGGGGGTAGAAGACATACCTGAAGTTCTCTGAAGACGCGGTTCATTCTCTCCCCAAGTAAGAGTTGCAATCCTTGCAAACTCAACCATAGAAGGTCTGAGAGGGTTGTCTGATGCTAAGACAGCCTTTTTCATGATTTGGTTACCCACTTGGTGGAGAGGGAGATCATATATGATATCATCTCTTTTCTCTAATTTATCTGCCAACTTTGCATGAATAATAAGAGAGAAAAGTCGTTGGAAGGGTACCTGAGGACGTCGGAGGGTGGAGAACGAGGAGATCATTTCATTAAAGAAATAGCTGGCATAATCTATTTTTCTCTGAAAAATAAGAGCATGTGCCAGCTCAGTTACTTGAGAAGGTGACTGATCCGGACCACCTGTCTTCTTGCTCAGACACAGAATCAGATGAGCAAAGAAGAAGTTCCAAATACTTCCCATGTTTTTGCGCAATAAAGTACCTGGACCCTTTGACTTTGATCCCTTCTTCTCTTCCAAATAATTTAACACATCAACCACCATTTGATGTTCATTACCAAGAGGGAATGGTTCATAGGAATCATAAACAGGAAGCTTGAGAATGCTTCTAACATCTTCCACATTGAAAATCACATCATGTTCATCATTACTTAGAACAGATGCAATAATTTGATCCGATGAGGCATCAAATGTGCAAGTTAACCAAAAGTTTCCAAGAAGAAACTTACTCATTTTGGGCTTTGCTGTCAGAGCATATTGTAGAGGGCATCTCTGAAGAAACCAACAAACATCATTGTACTCTGGATGAGCATTGTCAACTCCTATTCTTCCAAAGTAATTGCATGCAGGGAAGGAGAGAGATCCAAAGGTGATTGTTTGTTCTTCACCAATTCTTGAAGGAGAAGCCATTGAAGAAGATGGGAGTTGCAGGTTTGAAGTTCTTGCTTTTGAAGGTGATGAGAAGATGGGTGCGAGAAAGGTGGTGAAGTAGTGGGATGGGTGGTTATATATGAGAGGGAAAATTCAACTTTCAAAATTAAATGATTACTTTTGGTGATTGAAAGGTCAGAATTCTAAGGGTTTAGGGTTGAATTCGGCGCATGGTCTGACATTGATGATGTCATTAGGGATAAGAACAAATAATCTTGCTTATCAAGAGTGGTAAGTCAAGAGTTATCTTTTAAGGGTTAAGAAGGTGAAAGGTTTGATAGGGTTACCCTGGTGAGTGGACAACGTCGGTGGCTTGTATGAGAGAGAGAGACGTCGGTGACTCAAAAAGAAAGGTCGACGTCGGTGGCTCAACCAAGGGTGCAACGTCGGTGGCTCGAATCACAGTGCAACGTCGGTGGCTCGAACCAAGGTGCAACGTCGGAAGGTGATGACGTCAGCAAGTGAGACGTCGGTGGCTCAGAGGTGGTTATCGGAAAGCTGACGTCAGCAAACGTCGGTGGATGACGTCATTGAGAACGTCGGTGGATAATGGCAAGGGCTGTTGTCGGTGGCTGAGATGTGATCTTCGGAAAGAGACGCTGTCGGAAGATGACGTAACTAAAACTCGGAAAATGACGCAAGCAAGGCGTCGGCGTCTGTGGGAGAAGGATCACGGTGGTTTAGACGTTGGAGACGTCGGTGGGTGGTCGTCGGCGTCGGAAAGTGGAACCGTCGGTGGGTACAGTTGCCGACGGTGGATGGTCTTTGTGTTGAAAACGTCGGAAGGTGGTTTTTTTTATCGGTGGCTTGGCGGTGGTGGTTGTCGGAAAGTGGATGGTGAAGTTGTGGTGGTGTGGTTTTAGGGTTAGGGAAAAATAGAGGAAGGGATTTTATGAGAGAGAAGAGAAGTTTCGTCGGTGACTTAGTCACCGACACTATATATATATATATATATATTATTTTTATTTTCTTTTTATTTTTATTTTTATATAAATATATTAATATAATATAATATATAATATAATATATTTTTATTTTCTTTTTATTTTTGTTTTTATATAAATATATTAATATAATATAATATATAATATATCTATAAAGTATACATATAATAAAACATATAACATATATAAGTTATAAATATATAAATGTATATAATAACATACATTATATATAAATATAAAATACATTAGTCTATGTTTATCATACCTAACTCACATATGAGAAACTTGAACCTTGCTTCATCAAGGGGCTTTGTGAACAGATCAGCTAGTTGATAATCGGTGGGGATGAAATGAAGTTCCACATCACCTTTAGAGACATGATCTCTTATAAAGTGATACCTAATATCAATGTGCTTGGATCTTGAATGAAGCACAGGGTTGTTGGCAATGGCTATTGCACTTGAGTTGTCACACATTATTGGGATCTTTGAGAAAATCTGATTGTAATCACACAAATGATTTCTCATCCACAATATTTGTGCACAACAACTTCCGACGACCACATATTCTTGGCGATGAGGTAGACACCGAATGTTGTTTCTTACTTGACCAGCTCACAAGCTTTCCACCAAGTAATCGACAACTTCCGGTTGTACTCTTTGTCTATTTTTGAACCCGCAAAATCGTAATCGTAGTACCCGATGAGATCGAAACACGAGTCTTTGGGATACCAAAGACCCGCATTTATGGTACCTTTCGGATACACGAAAATCCTTTTCACAAGAAGCCTAGGTTTGATTCTTTAGGATTTGCTTGGTATCGGGCACATAGACAAGTAGCAAACATAATGTCGAGTCTACTTGCGGTTAGATAAAGAAGGGATCCTATCATGGCTCTATAATTTGTAATATTTACAGAAATGCCATCAGGATCAGAAAAGAGTTTAAGAGGAGGAGCCATAGGAGTTTTCATGGTAGAGCAAGTATCAAATTGAAACTTTTTCAGAAGGTATTTAATGTATTTACTTTGATTTATGAAAATACCTTCTGAAGATTGTTTTACTTGCAAACCAAGAAAGAAAGTTAACTCCCCCATCATGCTCATTTCATATTCTTTTTGCATAAGGGAGCTAAACTCATCACACAAGGATTCATCGGTGGCTCCAAAAATAATATCATCTACATAGATTTGAACAAGAATGATATTACCTTGTGATTTCTTGAAGAAGAGAGTGTTGTCAACCTTGCCTCGTATGTACTTATTTTTAAGTAGATATTCTGAGAGAGTGTCATACTGAGCACGTGGAGCTTGCTTCGATCCATATAGAGCTTTATCCGGCCTATATACATGATATGGATGGACCGGATCTTCAAACCCGGAGGTTGCTTCACATACACTTCTTCGGCTAATTCACCATTCGGAAGGCACTTTTGACATCCATTTGGAATACCCGAAAATTCTTGTAAGCTGCATGGGCAAGAAATATTCGGATAGCTTCCAATCTGGCAACAGGAGCAAAGGTTTCATCATAATCAATTCCTTCCTCTTGCCGATATCCTTGAGCAACCAACCTTGCCTTGTTCCTTATGACAGTTCCTTCTTCGTCCATCTTGTTTCGAAACACCCATTTTGTTCCAATAATTGTTTTGTTGGATGGACGAGGAACTAACTTCCAGACTTTGTTTCTCTCAAATTGTGAGAGCTCTTCTTGCATGGCAATTACCCAGCTAGGATCAGCTAGGGCTTCATTTATCAGCTTAGGCTCAACAATGGAAACAAAGTTGACATATAAGCACAGATTGCTTATGCCTCTTCTGGTTTTTACACCAACTTGTGGATCACCTATGATTTGATCTATTGGATGATCCATGGTCCACTTTAGAGCAGGAGGTAAGGAGGGAGGTAGAGAAGAGGATGAGGTAGGAATTTGGGATGGTGAAGAAGGGTTTAAGGGAGATATAGTGTTTGGGTGGGTAAGGTCTTCTAAAGAGTTAGTTTTAGGAGGTGGAGAAGAAAGAGAAGGTTCTGAAGGTAAGGTGGTGTTTATGGGAGGCTGAGAAGGGTTGCTATCTGGAGGATTGGTTTGAGAGGAGGATGGAATTTCACTAACACATGAATTTATCCATAGGTTTAATTCTTCTTCATCACAAGATAATGAAGAAGTTTCAAACTCATCAAACTTTACATGCATGGATTCATCTATGCATTGTCTTCTTAGGTTGAAAATTCTGAAGGCTCTTGAGGAGAGAGAGTAGCCCATGAAAATTCCATCATCTGACTTCGGATCAAACTTTCCAAGTTGTTCCCTGTCATTTAGCATGTGACATGCACGACGAAACACATGGAAGAAGTCAACTGCAGGTTTTCTACCATGGAAAGCTTCATACGGAGTCTTGTCATGCCTTTTGACTATGATAGACCTATTTTGAGTAAAGCATGCAGTGTTAACTGCTTCTGCCCAAAAATAGGTTGGCAACTTGGATTCACTCAGCATGGACCTTGCAGCTTCACATAGTGTTCTATTCTTTCTCTCAACAACACCATTTCTTTGAGGAGTGCGTACGGCGAGAGAAGTTACGAGAGATTCCTTTTAGGTCAAAGAAATCTTCCAGGCGGCATTCTTGAATTCAGTGCCATTATCACTTCTGAAGGACTTCACCAGTTTACCATTCAAATTTTCAATTTTTCTTGTAAACCTGATGATTTCTTCAGCAGCATCACTCTTGTGTTTTAGAAAGAACACCCAAGTATATCTAGAGAATTCATCGACGATTACTAGCATATACTTTTTACCACCCAGACTGGGTGTACTGACTGGACCGCATAGATCCATGTGAAGTATTTGAAGAGGTTGAGAGATAGAAGAGCATTGTTTTGTTTTAAAGGAAGTTACGGTGAGTTTTCCTTTTTCACATGCCCCACACAAAGCTTTTCTTTTTCAAAAGCTATTTTTGGCATTCCAACAACCGACTCTTTGTTGGAGAGTTTGTTCAAGGTTTTAAAGTTTAGATGAGAGAACCTTTTATGCCACCAACTTTGTTTGGCTAGTTCTTGAGAAAGGAGACACACAGCTTCTCCTATTGCACTTTCCTTCATGTTGATTATGTACACGTCATTCAGTCGGGTTCCTGCTAGTACAATCTTGTTCTGTACGTCAAAGACCAAACATACACATAGCTGGAACATGACCTTATAGCCCAAATCACATATTTGGCTTATGCTTAGAAGATTGTACATCGGCCTTCAACATGAGCTACTCGGAGAAAGTGATGGTTCCATTTGAAATGGTACCATATCCTTTGGTGACCCCTTTTCCATTTCCTCCAAAGGAAACAGTGGGTCCCTTTTCTTTTGAAAAGTTAGAGAGAAGAAGTTTGTTTCCGGTCATGTGTCTTGAACATCCACTATCCATGTACCATATATGATCTTTATTTGGTACCTGCACCCAGAAACAAATTTAGACTTTTGGTACCCATTTTGAGGTGGGTCCTTTGGGATTAGAAGGCATTTTAGATTTGCAAGGAGCCAAGTCTTTTGGGCAATTTTTGGCAAGATGAAGGGTGTTGCCACAGTTATAGCACTTCTTTAAAGGAAAGACCTTTTTAAAATCCCTATCATCTAAACTTTGGACAGAGGTTGAGGAATGAGAAGAAGAGGGGTGTCCAACACCTGGTCTTGGTCCAAGAATGCCTTTACCAGGATTTCTTGATTTCTTCAAGTTTACTGACCGAGGAATAAAATCAGTAGCTATTTGAGATTTCCTTTTAGATGAAAAATTTGATTTAGAAAAAATTTTCTTTTGAGGAGAAAATCTTTTTGAAGAAGGATACTCAAAGAATGACTTGGAAAGTACGCTCCGGGAGTACCTTGACTCATGCAGACTTAAGGAATTTAAAAGTCTTTGGATAGGTTTGGGAGAAGAAGAAGAGTTTGGAAGAGTTGAAACTATTGAAGACTCAGAAGAGATTTCTTTAGTTTTAACAAAGACTCCAAACTTTTTAGAACCAGATTCTACTTTGAGCATGTCAAGTAGATCTATAGAGTGAACGGAGGTAGAATCCTCAGATGAGTAACCGAAGAGAGCATCATCGTCATCGGAAAAGAAACCAGCAGGAAAACCTTGACACTCAGAAGAGGAAGGGAGTGGGAGGTCAAGAGGTTGAGGAACATCTTTTCCATAACCAAGGCCAGACCTATCCTTGCTGGTGATTTGATCTTGAAGGATCCTTTCTAGATTCTTAGAGGATTTAGTCCATTTAGACAGAACCTCTTGTTCCTTTTCAAGAGTAGAAGAAATCTTTGATTTTTCCTCAGAAAGACTGTCATTTAAATACCGAAGGTTTTCCAGATCAGCTTTCATTTTGTCAAAATCTTTTAGTTTTGAAAAGCAAGAGAGGAGTTGATCATTTAGACATTTTATGTGCATATCAGCCTTTTTCTTTTGAATCTTTAAGTCACAGAAGTCAACAGTTAAAGAATCAAAGGCATCAGCCTTTTGATCATCAGAGAGAAAGGTAAAAGGATGTACACGAGGTTTTGTCCCCGAAGTGGATCCCTCGGCGGATACAAGAGTGGTGTAGAGTGATTTCTCCATGTCTTCTATCTCATCAATTTTGGCCATGAGGCACTTAGTGACATACTCACTCTCACTCTCAGAGGTTTGCTCATCTTCCCAGCAATGAGCCTCAGCAACTAAGGTTTTATTTTTACCTTGGTTTCTCTCCTTTTCTCTCTTGTATTTGGCTTTGTATTTCTTGTACTTTGAGGTTTCTTTTGATTCAGAGTTTTCCTTAGAGGATTGGCTATTTCTCACTTCATGCTTCCTAGAAGCTGATTTTGAGAAGTCATGGCCATAAGAAGAAGAAGGTTTAGAAGAAGAAGCTTTTGATCTGCATTCAGAAGCAAAATGACCTTTCTTTCCACAATTGAAGCATTCTTCATTTGCTTTATCAGAAGAGGATTTTTGAGAAAAAGATTTTCTATTAAATTTGGAGCGGTTTGAAGAAAATCTTTTGTTCTTAAGGTTTCCAGCAAGCATTGCCATACTATCAGAAAGTATGTCAATGGCTGATTCTTCTCCTTCATCATCAGCAGCACTATAGTATGCATCTGACAGATGAGAAGAGTCTTCCTTAATATCTTTTTCAGAATTAGAAGAAGGATAGGTGATTCTAGGAATACAAGAAGAAGGTTTTGAATCACCTATCAAAGCAATAGAAGAGGATTTGATATCCTTTATAAGAGACTTTCTCTGATTCTTAGTTTGTTCATAGTGAAGAAGAGTTCCATAGAGAGCAGTTAAAGGCATTATTTCTAAGTCCTTGGTTTGCTTGATGCAAGTACAGATAGTTTCCCAGAAATCTGGAAGACAATCCATGAACTTGCAGAGAACTTCTTCATTATCATAAACTCGGCCAAGAACTTTGAGATCGTTGAGAAGACAGTTAAAACGATTAAAGTAGGTAGAAAGAGATTCTCCCTTTTCATGGGAGAAGAGTTCATACTTTCTAACAAGACAGATCCTGTTAGATTTCTTTACTTCTTTGGTGCCTTCATATAAGACACTCAAAGTATCCCACATCTCTTTAGCGATTGGGAAGGTTAAGAAGAGAATGATACACATCATCAGGAAGGGAAACAGCAAGAGCAGATTTGACTTTAGTATCTAAAGCAACTAGGCGTTTATCATCTTCACTAAATTTGTTAGAAGGTTTAATGATATATCTACCAGTTTTCTCACTTCTTTCGTCATCTGACTCTATGTCCTTTCCTTCAGCGTCCTTTTGAGGGCCAAAGCGAGCCCATATTTTAGGAATAATAGGTCCCTCACTGAGAATGTTGGGGTACCTGCAATCGATCCCTTCCAAGAATAATAACATGCGATTTTTCCATAACCCAAAGTTGTTTGGGTTGAATCTTGGGGGTTTAGCCAAAGATCCTAAATCATATGTATTACTGGAAGAGGTCTGCAAGGTACCATCAACATTTGAGGTAGTAGCCATCACAGATCTGGTTTATGAGATTAAACCAACTGCTCTGATACCAATTGTTAGTCCCCAAAGAGAGATGGCTAACTAAGAGAGGGTTTTGTAGAAGGGGGGTTGAATATAAAACACGCGAGAATATACTCTTTTTAAATTTTTTAATATAAATATTAAAAATTTACACACGATAGTTTGATGCGGAAAAGAACGGGCGGACTATTCTATCAAACTAAACACACGAGATAACGATAATTAACTATTACACTAAGCAAGTTAAAACAATATCGTTATAGCACACGGCTTTGCTACGGTCAAACAAATAATCACTCGAAGATTTGTTGAAAGCGTGAGATTTACGGGAAGGACTTCATCTCCTTTTATAGTGTCCATGCATGGGATGCAAGTGGACAAACCGTCAAGGTTTCATTAGCTGGAAGATTATCTGATGGACAAAGGAAGAGACCACTTCCTTTGTACTAGAATAATGGATGAACCATTCCTTGTAGCACGTAATGTCAGATAACTTTATCTTCTTTTCTTCATGCTCTGTGAAGTCCCATCAAGCCTTTTAGCTAAAAGACGAATATTCCTTTTATAAGAATAAAAGAGAATGTCTTTAGTTAAGGCTTGGTGCCCAAGTTCTTGCTGGCTCACGTGTCTTGCAATTGATGTGAGTCAAGAACTTATCTCTTTGAAATTGCTAAGTGATACATCTCACTATGTATCACATCGGTGGATACCTTATAAGGCTGGAGTTGATAAGTGTACACTTTGCTTGATAACTTCTTCTTTCACTAAGTGACAAAAGTGTATACCCTTGTGAGTTGATATCACAGCCTTAAAAAATATACCTGCAATTTCGGTGACCAATATCATAGTGTCGGTGACCATGACATCAAACTTGATGACCTCATCTTATTTGATGTCCTTAGTACTTTTGATGACTTTTGAGTGTACCATCGGTGACCCACTATATTGGTGACCCAATCTTGACTTGGCAAGATGGTCTGAATATTGAAGTTGGTTGATACATCCAAAATTCCACTTTTTGATGTACAACCCCTTGATTGAATAGTCTTTGACTCTTCAATACTTGAAGCATATTTCAGACCTTCAAAAGACCCTGTAAAAATTCATTCATATAAAGGAAGGTGGTTCATCACCAAATCATCGGTGACCCAACAATAACTAATATATATGTATTTTTGGCGATCGATTTGGTGCAGACCGCTCAAAACAACGTTCAAACCGTAGACCGGACCGAACCGAGCTGTTGGTAATTTTTCAGACCAGACCGGACTGCTAGACCACTCAAACTGCCAGAAACAGTCCGGTTTGATTTGGTTTGACTGATTTGAGCTCTCAACGCTTTTTATAGCATTTCAGGCCAATCATAACAGATATTGTTCGCTTTATCCACACACTTGGTCATACTCACGGTTTTAGAATGCTTTTGATAGATAAGGTATCATGTTCCAAACAATCTTTGTCCCCCCCCCCCCCCACACACACACAACCAATGTGGGATCTTACAATGCACCCCCTTGGGAGCGCAACATTTTCGTTGACACACCAGTCCGGTTCACGACTCTAGTACCATCTGTAACATCCCAGACCAACGTACCAAATATTGTTCGTTTTGCCCACACGCTCAGGGGCGGACCCGCCCTATGGGGAGGGGGGTGTCTCGTGCTACCGCTTAATCGTATTCCGCAAGGGTAAAAAAATCGTGTTTTGTAAGTTTTACATGAGGTGCACCCGCTAAACTTTTGATATTACAAGGGTTAAAGGAGCACTACTTTAAAAAATCTCTCGTAATCAACCAAAAACCTTAAAAAGATCACTCCAAATCAACCAAAAACCATAAAAATATCACTCGAAACCAACCAAAAACCTTAAAAAATTCTTCAAAAAATCAACCGAAAAACTTAAAAAAGTCCCCAAACGGGAAATTCGGCTAAAAACTCCCTCGAAATCAACTGAAAAATACATCAAACAGCTTTGCGGATATTTGATACAATTGAAGGGTGCACCCGCTCGGGAAAAATCCTGGGTCCGCCACTGCACATGTCTACATCAAAACCCTACTATAATACAAAAGATTCCATACACACCCATACTAGATTGGTGCCATTAACACTCCCTTTTTTTAAACATCCTACCTACTACCACTATTTTAAGATACTCATCCAATAAATTCGGCAAAGACTAAAGGACCACTTATTATTTTAACACATTTTTTCAACGTGGCGTTCATTAGCATGGTGGGACAACTTCTCTTGTGACCACCGAACTTTCACTATTTCTAGGTTATGTCATTCATATAAAATATCATCTTTAAACATAACAAATATTTTCTCATCCTAAGAAAGAATTGCGATTCAACGAAAAAAACAAAACCCTTGGAATTCCCCATTTTCCCACATTTCAAATTCAACGACAAAAAATGTTAGTTCACGTTGTAATTATTTGTTTTCCCATTGTATTGGACAAAATTTGTGACATAAGACCAATTTAATAAATCAAAGAATACGATTTTAATATAGTTACTATCTTGTATGTATTCAACAAATATAAAAATATAATTTAATTGTTGATGTCAGACTAGTTTAATAAACTAAACAAAATTTCAACATGATTTATTATTTTATATGGATGAAAAGCATAATTCATTTTAATTTGACATTTAGCTAATCAAAAAATAAAATAAAGGCATCATACATCAACTACTTTGGTTGAACCGTTGGAAGTATAGTTGACTAATAATGACCATTTTTAATAAGAAATAGTTTAGAAAACTTCTTAATCTTAGTGATATTTGCAAATAACTTTCAGCAATTGTAAAATTTAGAAATAAATTTTTTAAAAAATAGGAAATTTCTCAAATTTTTAAAATACAAACGTGGTCTATTTTAAAATGTAAAAATTATTCTTTTAAAAGTTATTTGATTATTTAGTTAATATTAGAAATAGTCCTTAAACTATTTAATTGACTTTTATATTTATAGTCTAGACAACTAGTACTTTTATGTAACATATTTTGAAAAGTCGTGGTATTAAATTGTATTGATACTTTTTATCTTTCATTAATTGTTAAAGACGGAGTCAATTAGGATCTACCATTTTTCCTACCATTCAATGTATGAACTGATTGCAATGTCATAAACAATGTCAATTTGGTCGATCATCTTAATTATCCATGTATTTGATTTTATATATTTAAAATATATGTTAATAATAATAAATTTGATGAACAACCAAATATTACTATCTTATAACCTTCTAATGAAACAAAGTTAAGAAAATGCTTGTAAGTTAAAGTTGATTTCATTAATTATTGACAATTTGATGAACAAAGAAATGAGTATTTTTCTTAATTTCGTGAATAGATAATCGAATTTTATTATTCCTTAACAATCTTTTGGGTACATCAATATTTATAGTAGAACAATCTTTTATTATGGCCGTCGCGACTATTCTGCCATGCGTTTATGACATCTATCATAATAGCACCAGCGAATGGGGGGTGGAAGAAACGTGGTTAGGGGATGCCGGTATGGATCATCAGATCGGGGAAGAAGTCGGCAAACCAGAAAATGACACCGGTAACAAATCCAACCGGAACACGGCAGATTCCGGCAAGGAGGGAGAAAAGTCGGAAGCTGAAAGTCTAAAAATGTATTAAATGAAGTGGAATTCCCAAAGAGCCATAATGATAGGGGGTGTCCCCCAAGAAAGTAGGAGCAACAGTAGAGTTTCAAAACAAAGAAGCTGAGGATGGAATTAATCAGGTCAAAAATATTGTGGGGCAGAGCCCAATTTTGCCAAACTCACCAAATGCGCCCATTCTCAAGGTCTTCCAAATGAGGAGGGCAGCGGCCCTGTTATAGAAGAAGGGCCCACCCATCTCCAAATGCCCAAGTTAATCCCAAGAATTTGGATCGAACAATCGATGCAGAGAAACTGACGTCGACAGAAATTAAGAACGGGAGAGGAAGAAGAGAAATTGCATCAAAAAAACTCGAGCACACGGGGGGGAATCTAAAGGTAAGATGGGAGAACAGATAAACTATGTAAGGGGAAAGGTGAGATTTCATATGATAAAACAGATGGCACGAATCTGCAATAGAAAAGCAAGAGGAAGAAGAGGAACAAAATCGATCGGGGTGAACAATCGATAAAAAAAATTGTTAGAATCGAAGACATCTGCGACGGCAACACAGACCAGAGTATCAAATGAAGTTAATAGTATAGGAGAGAAGGACGGTTTCGAAAGGTTTGGCGAAGCGATTGGTGTAATTTGGAAGAATCGACATAATGCATATAAAGAAAGGGAAGCTCCAAGGGGAAGTGACCTCGATATCCCAAGTGAGTGTCGTAACAATAGCTGTTCATTATGAATATTATTTCAATTAACATTAGAGGGTTAGGATCGGGTGAAAAAAAATCTTGGTTAAAAGAGATCTGCAGAACAGAGAAACCGAAAGTTTTGGGTATTCAAGAAACTAAAATAAAGAATTTGGACCAATTTCGGACATCAACAATATGGGGAAATGATGATATAGACTTTGCTAAACTTGGTTCAACAGGAAATTCGGGAGGCATAGTAACAATCTGGAACAAAAAAAGATTTTCTTGTAAATTCATAATTGAGGAACCGTTTTTCCTGGTGGTGATCGGCTCATGGGTGGGGGTAGAAGATTTAGTAGGGATTTTAAATGTATATGATCCAAATGAACAGAAGGAAAGGTTGAGTTTGTGGGAGAAGCTGGAAAAATTGGTTGATAAGGAGGAAGTTAAATGGTGTTTTTTTGGTGATTTCAATGAAGTTAGAGGGGAATACGAAAGATTGAATTCAATAACAAACCCGAGGGGTGAGAAAGACTTCCATGATTTTATTACTAGATGTCAGTTATTAGAAATCCCCCTCTATGGTGGGAAGTTCACTAGGATTAGTAGCGATGAGCTGAAATTCAGCAAATTAGACCGGTTCTTAGTGTCATCTGAATTTGGGAATTTATGACGTAATTTGGGGGTGAAGGCGTTGGATAGGAAGTGGCCGGATCATACCGCGATCGTGCTATATAAAGATACAAAAAACTTTGGACCAAAAGCTTTCAAGTTTTTTGACTCGTGGCTAAAAGAGGATGGTCTTCAAGAGTTGGTGTTAGCGGCATGGAAGAAGCATACAAACTCACTCCGACCAGACTGCATTTTTCGGGACAGATTAAAGAACGATAAAGAGGCAATCAAAGAATGTAGCAAAAATAAATTTGGTAACTTGGACTTCGAGATGGGTAAGAGGAAAGAAGAAGCAATGAAAAAAGAGTTAGAGGCGGACCAAAATGGATAGGATGAAGAGAGCAAGTCGAGATGGAGCTATGCGAGGAAAACGTGGTAAGAGTTGGAAGATAAAAAGTACAGGATGGTAAGGCATAAAGCGAAGATCAAGTGGATTTTGGAAGGCAATGAAAATTCCAAGCTTTTCCATACGTCGGTGAAATACCGGGAAAGGAAAAACTCGCTAAGGGGCTTAAACTCAAACTCGGGATGGATTGATGATCCAACTCAAATAAAGAGCTTCGTGTTTGATTTTTTTAAAGAAATTTTTTCGTCTTTTAGGGAGGGTGGGCCTTCACTTAGCAACGATAAAATCAAAAGAATGTCTGTAGAAGAAGCCGAAATCTTAGAAAGACGGTTCGAAGAGGATGAAGTGTGGAAGGCAATAAATTTGTGTGGGAACAACAAAGCCCCGGGTCCGGATGGCTTCACCTTCGGGTTCATAATTCTTTTTTGGAGCATTATAAAAGAGGACCTTATGAGGGATCTAGTTTGGTTTTGCGAAAAAGGAGAGATTAGCCGAGGGTGTAACTCATCCTACCTCACTTTGATTCTTAAAGTCCCAAACCCGGCGTGCCTAAGTGAATATAGGCCTATTAGCCTAACAGGTGTTTTCTACAAGATGATTACAAAAGTGTTAGCGGAAAGACTCAAAACCGTAATGGATAAGCTCATTATTGAAACACAAAGCGCGTTTATTAAAGGGCACTTTATTCTTGACGGAGTCCTCATATCAAATGAGGTGATTCATGAACTCCGTAAAAAGAAGCAAAAAGGTTTGATCCTCAAGGTCGACTTCGAAAAAGTTTATGATAGCGTGGAATGGGAGCATTAGTTTGATTGTATGTACAAAATGGGTTTCAGTGGGAAATGGATAAATTGGATAAAGGCATGCCTTCTCTCGTTTAGAATGTCCATTTTAATCAATGGGAGTCCGACTAAGAAATTTTCCATGGGTAAAGGATTGAGGCAAGGGGATCCATTGGCACCTTTTTTCTTCCTAATTGTGGCCGAAAGCCTAAACAGCCTAATGGAAGAAGCGGTGAAATGGGTTTGTATAAGAGCATCAAAGTGGGATCAGAAATGACATCCATATCGCATCTGCATATGCGGACGATGCCATCTTCTTTGGTAAATGGAGCCCTAGCAACATCAAAAATCTTTTCAAGATCCTTAAATGCTTTCACTTGATGTCGGGCCTAAGAGTCAACATAGGAAAGAGAAAAATATAGAGTGGGAGTCACGGATGAAGAGGTAAACGGATGGGCGAGAAATATAGGTTGTGGAGTGGGTACTCTTCCGGTAGGAGCCTCAATGAAAAGAATAGATCACTGGAACCCGGTATTGATGAGGTAAATAAAAGATTAGCCTCATGGAAATCGAAATTAATTTCATTCGGAGGTCGGTTGACCTTGACAAAAGCAGTTTTGGGCAACCTTCCATTTTACTATTTCTCCCTGTTTCGATCTCCAAGTGGCTGGTGTGTTAAAAGAGTTGGAGAGAATGAGAAGTAGATTCTTTTGGGGAGGGGGGTCGGGGGGTCGAGAGAAAAGGTATTGTGTAGGTGGGGTGGGAAAAAACGATCAAGTCTAAAAAACGGAGGGCTAAACATAGGTAGCTTGAGAACGTTCAATTAGGCACTTTTGGGAAAATGGTGGTGGCGGTTTCGAAACAAAAATAACTCGTTATGGGCCAAAATCATAATCAATATTCATGGGGAAGGGGGGGATGTTTGGTATTAATACGAATAATGTTGCAGGATCGATTTGGAACAACATCGTGCGGATCGGAAGGGAAATGTACAGCCGCGACATACAATTCATTATCTCATTTCAAAAGAAGATTGGAGATGGCACAGAGACTTTATAGCTGGAAAGCGATAAAAATGTAACGGTATCCGAAAGGGGAGAATGGAGAGATGGCGAGTGGAACTGGAGAAGACAACCGAGGGGAAGAGAGCTCGGTGAAATGGTAAATTTGTACAACAAACTTGATGTTATGATTCCTACCAAGGATACGAACGACAAAGAAGTATGGTCATTAGACAAAGCCAATGGGTTCTCAACAAAATAACTCAGGGAAGCCTTGGATGAAGAAAGAACTGTGTCGAGGAACGAATGGTTAATCAACACTCTGGAAGACGTTCATACCTAAAAAAATGTGTATTTTCATATGGAGAGTCCGAAAAGGAAGAATCCCATGTAGGACGACTTTGGATAGAATGGGGACTGAGTTACACTCGGTACTATGTCCTAGATGCGGGGAGACGACTAAAACGGTCGAACGCGCCCTTATAAATTGCCCGGAGCTCAAAAAACCGTGGGATCTAATAGGCAGATGATGGCGGAAGGATTTGGGTGGGGTGGCGACGGTCCACGAGTTACTCCAAGAAGAAAACGACTCAAATGATGGTAATGGGAAGGAGCCGATGTGGTTCGGGACGGTGTGAACGATTCTCTATTTGATTTGGTCGCAGCGTAACAAAATTGTGTTTAGAGGAGATAAAAGAAAATTTGTCGATTACCTGCACGAATTCCAGCTTGTTATATTTAAATGGATCAAAAGAAGGAACAAGAAATCAACGACGGAAGGAACAAGCTGGTTGTCGAATCCATTGAGCGTGTTTTAAGTTCACTTTGGTAGGAGGAGCATGGATCAAGCACCAAGGGGGACAATAGTTTTACTTCTCGCAAAATGTACCATTTAGTTAGTTTAAAATAGCTTTTGTGTTGGGTTTTCTACTTGTCCAAAATGTGGCTTTGCTCCACTGTTTTTCTACTCCTGTTTCAGTTTACATTTTGCTTTCTTGGGATGTTCCTGTTTGTATAACTAGTGGTTTGTATTTTTGGGTATTCGTAATAAAGTTTTGCCTTTCAAAAAATATCATATTGTATAATTTAGAAGTTATTAAAATTTGAAAGATATGTTATTTCATAGCTAATAAGTATTTATAATATTTAATATTCACTTTACTTTTAACTTGTACATCTACTTTGTTTTATTATCAAATATTATGAAACTCATTATAAACGTTTAGATCCACCACCGAATAAAACAAGAAACCGGCCCATGTGAAATGACAAAATAAAACGATTTTTTAATGGCATAAAGTATAAATCAAATAATATGTATGAAAAAAAGACATTTTAAACTATCATAAATAATTTTTTTAAACAAATTATACTTTAACATAGTTCTAAGTAATTTGTTAAGGTACATAATGGCATCAATGGACTCCATGTTAATTAATGTGATGGTACATAATGGCATCAATGGACTCCATGTTAATTAATATGACTTCACTTTATAGCTTGACTTGCATTATAATGTGTCATGGTGCATTAGGACATGCTATCACACATTATGGTGCATTATTTTTATAAGGTATAGGATATTATATAACTTAAGGGTGTTGGTGATTTAGTGTCATCAACCACTTGGTGTAATTGTAGTTTACTTGAGTTCAATTAACTTAGACATTTTGTGTTCTGAATGATCTAGACTAATTTAAGGACGTTGGAAACGTCCTTGAATTTCATCTCGAACTTTGTGAAATTTCACCAAGTATAAGTTCGAGGTAGTGTTATCAAATATTTGGTCTTCTTGATCAAAGTTTTCAACTACCGTTGAAAGTTTAAAGTCCGGATCATAGTTTAGGATGACCAGACTTTGGTGTAGTGCAACCAGACTTTGGTTTAGTTCAACCAGACTTCGGTCCTTAGAACCTGAGTTCTAGACCATCAAACAAGAGCTCTGAATGTTGTCTCTGTTTCGGTTATAACTGTTCTTCAACCTTATCTAGTAACGGTCATAACTGTCATGCATTTATAGTATAACCATATGATCTCACGTAACCATCATCTCTCATATGAATACATTAAAGGTGATATGATGAATATATATATATATATATATATATATATATAAACAGAGAGAGGGAGGGGGGGGAGAAGGATACGAATTTGTGCCTTAATTCATGTATATTTTTTTTCATTATCCTAGTACTAATTTCAAATTCAAGGCATATTAAGGGGAGAAACATAGTATTTGGAAAGTGACTTTCCAATTCATGATCCAAGAATTTATCCAAGTATTGTCTAACCACAAACCTAGATTACCAAACATTCAGTACTATATTCTTTGTGTGGTTACCATGGCTTTGGGGAGCAGAGTCTGTTTGAGATATGACGCTGAAATTTGGAAAGCTAGGGAAATTCTAATGGGATGATTTTCGCAGATGGCAGAAAAAGATGCATATCTAACTCATGACTTTGACGGTGGTGTATGTTTTGAGCACACCCATGCCAGAATTCATGGAGGATTAAACCTTGGAGATGATGCAACGTAGGAGTAAGTACGAGAATAATGACTACGTCTGTAGAGGTCATATTTTGAACGATATGTCTGATGTTGTTACACCCCATCATGTTGATTGTAAAAGTATGAAAAAGTTCCAAGTGTTGGAGTTCAGAACTACTTTAATAAGAACCAGAGGCTACGGCCAAAAGATTATCTTGGCAGACCAGAACCCCCAGCCTCCCTCTGGACCTACCTTTGGACTCAACACTCCTCGACAGTGAACAAGTGTAAAACCCACATGTCATAACCGTTCTCGCCTAAAGTTTGTTAGAGCATATTACATGTGGAACCATTCCATTTGGTGTATGCTTTGAGTTTTTGTACTTTAGGCTAAATAGGTATGCATGCTTGTTTCTTTATAACGATCTTAGTAAGCTTTAGATTACACTTTCATAAACACACATAGCTGTGAATATTGATCATCAATCCCCAAAAGTATACTTCAAATTTTTTCATATCACAATACATGATGATGATGATGATGGCTAATTCTTATTGGTGATATGTAGATCCCAGAAACAGTAAGAACAATGATGTAATTAAGAACGCGATTAAAGCAATACGAACACAGTGATTTTAGAGAATTTTCGTAGTCGTATATCTCACTTTAATACCGATTACAATGAAAGTATAATATGATTTTAGCTCTATGTTAATCGACACTTTTAAAGATACCCTAGACTCCTATTTATATTGAAAGGTCTAAACTAATTAAGGAAGGAAAGTGTTTAAGGAATTATAAACTTCCTTTTACAAATAAAGCATATCCTTTCCTTATTTTGTCACAATTAAAATAATAGATATTGAATAAGCATGATATCACCGTCTTCCCTTTTAATGAAAAGCGTTGGATCGATTTTACCTTTGGAGTATCCATTTTTCACTAAATAGACAGACAGGCTGTCGTACCATGCGCGCGGTGCTTGTTTTAAGCCATAAAGAGCCTTGTCGAGAATGTACACATGATTTGCTTTGAAGGATCGACAAACCCGTCCGGTTGGGATACGTAGACTTCTTCGCGCAGAACCCCATTCAAGAAGACCGTTTTGATGTCCATTTGAAAAACCACAAAAAATTCTTGTGAGCCGCGTATGCTAAAAACATTCGAATTGCTTCAATACGGGCCACGGGGGCAAATGTCTCGTCATAATCAATCCCTTCTTGTTGGCGGTATCCTTTTGCTACAAGTCGGGCTTTGTTGCGTATGACAATCCCATCTTCATCTTGTTTGTTTTTGAAAATCCATTTGGTACCGATGATGGTTTTGTGTTGTGGACGAGGAACGAGGCGCCACACTTTCAAGCTTTCAAATTGATTGAGTTCGTATTGCATGGCCACAATCCAATCAGGATCATTCATTGCTTCTTGAATAGATGTGGGTTCGATCATGCTTAGAAACGAAGAGAACAAACACTCATTGGCCGAGGCGGAACGCGTCGTGACTGGTCTGGTTGGATCTCAAAATAATCTAACTTGCTGGATGAGATCGGACCCATTTGGTGATATGTGAAAGCGGTTGAAATGCATTTGGGTCCGGGATAGGATCAGCATAAGTACCGAGTGGAAGATCTTGAACAGATTCTAGGGTTGGTGGTACGGTAAAGGATCTTGTGGAACGAGAGACATCCGTGGGGGATGAATTTGATGGTGGGGGAGAGGATGTCGGTGTAGTAGGGAGCGGATTGGAACTCGGTTGATCATTTGTAGGAGCAGCAGTTTGAGCGGGAAAAGCGTCAGATTGAGCGATAGGAGCAGATGTAGATGAGCTTGGAGTTGCAGCAGTTGAGACGGTGTCCGAAGAAACTGGCAGTCAAGTAAGATTGGTAGTCTCGGCAACCTCCAAGATAGGCGGAGTGATTTGATTCGGGATATCAGTGTGAGAATCAAAGTAATCCGAGTAAAAGTACTAGAATAAATCATCCAGATCAGAAGTAGTAGCTTTGGATGTAGAAGGTTGAGCAGAGTTTGGTGCAGGTTCCGAACGGAAGTGATCGGAAGCTAAGATACCGGTGAGTGCGGGTCCAGAACTGTCGTGTTCAGGAGCCATTTTGGCTTTAGGATCAAACTGAATATTGACGCTTTCTGTGACACAACGAGCAAGTTTCATGTAGACCCGATAAGCTGAGGCATTTGGAGAGTAGCCAGGAAAATAAGCTTCATCGGCCTTTGGCTTGAGTTTACCACGATCTTCTTTTTCATTAAGAACAAAGCAGCGAACACCAAAGGTCCAGAGATGATCGATGGAAGGAATGCGATTGTAGACTAACTGATATGGTGTCTTGTTGAAGCGCTTGTTGATGATGGAACGATTTTGAGTGTAGCAGGCGGTATTGACTGCTTCGGCCCAGAGGTAGAGTGGCAGTTTCGAAAACGTTAGCATAGTACGCGCCGCTTCAACAAGTGTACGATTTCGGCGTTCGACCACACCATTTTGTTGCGGAGTGCGAGCCGTAGAAAATGTGTGTGAAATTCCCACCGATTCGAGATAACCGTCAAGCGAACGATTTTTGAATTCGGTTCCGTTATCAGTGCAGATGGTTTGAGTGGTAAGTTCTAGTTTAACTTGAATAGATTTCAGGAACGTAATAATGGCTTCAGGAGTCTCATCTTTGGAGTGAAGAAATTTAACCCACGTAAAGCGAGAAAAATCGTCAACCATAACTAGAACATACTTCTTACCATGAATACTTTGAGTCCGCATCGGGCCACACAAATCCATATGAATGAGTTGAAGGGGTCGAGTTGTGCTATGAATTACTTTGGGTTTGTGCGAAACCTTCTTCATCTTTCCCATCTCGCAGGCGTCGCATAAGTGTGGTTTGTCAAATTTCATCGAAGGTAGGCCGGTGACTAATCCGTTAATGGAGAGGCGATTGATGTTTTTGAAGTTTAAGTGAGAAATCCTTCGATGCCATAACCAAGTCTTCGGATTAGAGACATTTGAGATCAGACAAAAAACGGTCACTTGGGAAAGATCAATGGTGTAGAGATTGGATTTGCGTGTGCCGGCCAATATCTCCTTTCCGTCAAAAGTTCGCATGCAACATCTTTCGGGTCGAAAATTGACTTCAAGTTGTTTGTCCCAGAATTTGCCAATACTTAGCAGATTATGGCTCATGCCTTGGACATAGGAAACATTTGAAATTGTGAGATTGTTGTGAATGATGTCTCAATGTCCTTGGATGGGTGCTAAGTGATTGTTGCCAAATTTAACGAATCCTCCCTTTTTCTCCTTGTAATTGGCAAGCGACTCCTTTTGTCCGATCATGTGTTTGGAGCAACCAGAATCTAAGTACCACACATGACCGATCTGCACAAAATCAGGCAGATTTAGGTACCCATTTGTAAATGGGTCCTTCGGGGTTAGTTGACTTTGTACCTTTGGGTACCCACTTGAAGTGGGACTTAAGATCATTAGTCATGGTCCTTTTAGGAACCCATTTATAAACAGGTGG
Source organism: Silybum marianum (assembly GCA_036898165.1). Lineage (NCBI taxonomy): Eukaryota > Viridiplantae > Streptophyta > Magnoliopsida > Asterales > Asteraceae > Silybum > Silybum marianum. The sequence goes on along the minus strand of CM072529.1, from coordinate 42,812,972 downwards.
ATGAGAAAAAGAATTATGATGAAAATTATAAGAATTATGCATGTTCGGAAAATAATCACAATCATAATCAAAAGAATTTAAGCGCACAAAGTCATTCACACCGCAATTTGAGCAACAAATTTGATTACGTGAAAACTTAATTAAATGTCGAAACAAATGAATAGTATATGGAAATAAAAGTTGACGTTTTGTTCTTTTGACAAAAGTAGAATTTGTAAAAGAAAATTTGTCTTTATTGCGAGATGATGACTTTGGAGAGCTTTTGCCTTTTTCAACCCAAACTTGTTTGGTCTTTAAAGTATGAACATCTGAAACATCAATATGACGCTTGTTAGTACTTTTTGGAAGAAATTTATTTTGATTTGTTTTGTTAACCGGAGAGTAAATCGTTTGACTTGTGGAGCACTCATTTGGATCTTTCGGAAGCAAAACTAATTCAATTGACTTTTGTCCAAAAACTCCGTATGAGTTGGAAGTGTAGGGTTGAAGTCAAATTCAGCATTTAAATCATTTAAACATTCGTTGTCGTCAAGTAAAGAATGGTTAGAATTTGTATCCGAAGAAATCTGAGATTCAAGGTCATCTAATTCCTTATTGATTTGTTCTTATGAGAGAGAACATTTCTGTTTTGGAGGACAATGGTTGGGATCAATCGGGAAGTATGAAAAATCGCAATCATCCAAATATGAGCTGACAAAGGCTTTACAAGAAGAAATATTTGAAGTTGTGTCAATTTCGGGGTTTTGAGTTTGTAAAGCTTTGTTTTCTAAAGTTTGGACTTTGGCAATTAATGCCTCTTTTTCCTTACCCGACGAAGAACGTTCGAGTTCCAACATTTTTTCAAGTTGAACAATTTGTTTTTCTAAAAATAGAGTGGGAATGTAGGGTTTACATTAAGGAATTTTATTTTGAAGTTCTTTGTTAGAATACGAGGAAAAATAGTCATTTGGAAAAGTTGTTTTTGAAAATTCCTCTTCTATCTTTTGAGGATAGCAGAACGGAATTTGATGAAAATTCTTGTTTTGTCTTTTACAATCTTCCATTTCTTCGACGTTGGACTCCGACTTCATACAAGGAATTTTGTAATCTGGACCAAGGTTCAGATATTCGAATTTATAGATAGTCGGAATATTATAGATGACCTTTTCTAGATGTTTTGGATTATCAAATCATAATCCAGCTTTTGAACTTAACTCTTATGGAATGTTTAAGTGAATTGTGTGCTCAGTTTGTCCAATTTTATACAGTTTTAGTTCCAAATCTTTGAGTTTTTCCAAAAGGTCTTTTCTTTGAAAACTCACAAATTCGTATTTTGATGAAAAATCCTCGGTCTCCTTTTTAGACTTGTTAAGTTGTAGTGAGAGATCCGAGATTTGTTGTTTTAAAAGAATGTTTTCTTCTTGAAAAGCATTTTTCTCCTTTTGACGATTGTGAGCAATACTTTGAGATGTTGCAAGTTCGGCTTGGTAAATTAGCAATTGATTATGATTATTTTCTAAGTGTGCTTCTAAGTTGGAAACCAAGAGTTTCTCGGTTTTTAACTTAGATTGTAATTCTTTTAATTTAAGCATCATATCATTCATTTGAGAAACAAAAGCGTCATAGTCAGAATGGCTTACCTCGGGTGTGAAGTCGGAAGCGCTCGAAGTGGAATCATCAGAATAAGCCATCAGACTGAAGTGTGCTTGGACATCGTTTTCCTCATCACATCATCATTGCCTTGGTTGAGCCATTGTTCATCTTCCACCATAAGAACTTTGTCGGCCTCCTTTTGTTTAGCCAACATCAACTTGTATGTGAAGTAGTTTGAATCTTTGACGACTGGCTTTTTGCATTCACGAGCATAGTGACCAGTCTTCTCGCAGTTGTAGCATAGACTCTTTTCACCCTTGAATTTATCTTCCGGTTTAATTGGCGGACGTTGCTCTCTTGATTTTGCTTCGAAAATTGTCTTTCGCTCATAATTCTTGTTACCCGAAGCATAACGTTGTTGATTTGGGTTAGAGCGACGGGAAAACTTTTGTTGAAAGTCTCTTGTGAGGAGCGCCAACTGTTGTTGGAATTGAGCAATGTCCGGATCATAATCAAAGTCTTCATCTTCCAGTTCGGAAATAGCCTCTTGAGGAGAGTTATGAGAAGTGACGGGGCTAGCTTTTGCAACTAGAGCTATGGGATCGGAAGACTTTTTGATCTTTTGATTGGCTTCCATGGCTTCGAGCACTTCTTCTTCATCTTGAAAGAGGGTTTCATAGACTTCATGTAGATCGAGATCAACAAGATATTTGTTGTGTTTAATTTGATTGGCAAATCAACGCCATTCAGGCAGCAAGTTGCTTACAAACTTTACGTTGTTCTTGATCTTTGTTTTGCGAATCTCATTCTTGCTTAGTTCATTTACTAAGTGCACGAACCGGGAGTAGGTGACCGTGAGTTTTTCACCTTCTTTGGCTTTGAAGTCCTCATACTGAGAGATGCAATTTGTAATTTTGAACTGGGTCCCGATTTTTGTGCCAAGCATGAATTTCTCTATTTCTTCCCACATGGCTTTGGCATTTCGTTTATGGTTGTCGATACTCATATAGATATTGTTCGGGATGCTCATGAGAAGATATGATCTAGCAAGTTGATGTCCTCTCATGATTCTCTTTTCATTTTCATCATATGCAAATTTAGGTTTGACGTCTTGTCGGGCAGGGAGGGGAGGTTCTGCATTTGGGTTGGCCGGAAGAGTATGATAGAAAACCGGAGGAGGGCTTTCATTGATTGAACGCATTATTTCATCGGCGAAATCATGACATTCAATAAAGTCAAGGAAGTGGTCTTTCCATTGATAATATTCTCCGGGGAACAGAATAGGCGGTTTTGTATCTGAACCAATTGCCATTGCTTCGCGAGTGGTCATTGTACTTTTGTTTTGAAGATCTCGATCAATGAGTTTTTGGTAATTTTCTGAGGTGTTTTATGAAACAGAAAGGTTTTCTCGATTGACAAAGAATCGATAAGAAAGTTTTCTCGGGTGACAAATGATCGATAAAAAGTTTTATCGAGTGGTATAGACTTGATAAGAGGTTTTCTCGAGTAAAGTGGACTCGATAAAAATTCTTAAAAAAAAGAATTTTTGAATCGATAAACAGGAAGTTATCGATCACAAGTAATCGATAACTAAGTTTTCTCGATTTAAAAAGAATCTTTTTACTTGACAGAAACAGAATCGAGAAGATTATATCGATATCAGAGGACTCGATAAATAAATCTTGTCGATTAGGAAGGTCTCGATAAAAAATCAAGAATACTTAATCTGAATTCTCTTCAACCGATAAACCAGAAACCAAAAACAATAGGGTTCTTGACTAAAAAGAACAAGTATTTTTATGGACAAGAATGTCTAAGTTTTCGAGTTTCTTATTTGTTCAGTTAAAAAAAATCAAAATTACTAGAGTTTATGATTATTACTAGATAATTCTTTAGTAAGAAAAGCTGCAAGAGTCACAAGTTCCTAAGTTTTTTTATGTAAAGAATTTCAAAAGCAACTAAAATAAACTAGAATAATTTTTTAATTAAAAACAGATTAAATAATTTTGACAGAAAATCAAGATTAACACAATATGAATCGACAAGAATCTATGTGACAGAAGCCTGAATCGTGGAAAAACAAATCTTAAACAGAAGATAAGTTTTATCGAATAGAATGAACTCAATAAATATTCAAACGAAAGAAGTAAGGATCGAGAAAACACACATGAGACTTTTTATCGGGTGAAACATTATTTAGTATGATTCGAGAAAAATTCAAGAAAGCAGTAACCGAGGATTTACCTTCTGTTTTGTGAAAAACTTCAGAAAAATCGGAAAAGAACTCTGATCGTCTGCTCTGATACCACTTGTAGATCCCATAAACAGTAAGCACAATGATGTAATTAAGAACGCGATTAAAGCAATATGAACACAGTGATTTTAGAGAATTTCCATAGTCGTATATCTCACTTTAATATCGATTACAATGAAAGTATAATCTGATTTTAGCTCTATGTTACTCGACACTTTTAATGATACTCTAGACTCCTATTTATATTGAAAGGTCTAAACTAATTAAGGAAGGAAAGTGTTTAAGGAATTATAAACTTCTTTTTACAAATAAAGCATATCATTTCCTTATTTTGTCACAATTAAAATAATAGACCTAACATGATATTATTTACTATTTTTGTTATTACTGTTTATACCCAATTCATTAGATCTTATTTGTTTCAGCTCATATTTTGTTAATTGATCTAATCGAGTTAATTAGTGTCCAACAATTGGCATATTGATTATTCATAATCAAGTGGTCGACTCTATCTAATTGGATTAATTTCTTGATATATTTGGTCATTTTGTTCAAATCAGTGTTTTCTGCATTTTTCTACAAACAAGCCCTGTTTTTTTTCACAGTTGTCTACAATAAGATCTAAAATTATGTGATCACAGTTGGTTTACCTTGATTTGAAGAACAGTTATATTGATTTAATAATTCCAAATGGCGAATATCAATTGGAATTCAGCTTATAGTGTGGGATGTCTCACCAAACCTCCAACTCTTCAACGTGAAGAGTATCCTAAAAAAAATACGGATCGTAAACTTTACAAATATGTATTAAACAATCATTTATCCCTCAAACTCTTGTTCCTCAAGTTCCTGGTGTTGAAAATGCAGCTGAAATCCTTGCTTATTACATCCCAAAGGATGAAGGTACCTGGGATGATGAGGAAATTGCCAAAGTTGAAGTGGATCCCAAGGCCAAAATTTGCTTATTATGGTTGTTAATGCCAAAAATTGGTTTATAGAAAATCAATTTGAGGTGCGGTTTGAAACTTGATCAACTGAAAAATGTATCTCACGACAAAGACTATAATAAAATAAAAATAAGAGAACACAGAGAATTGGTGACACGGAAAACCTCTTTCGAGAGTAAAAATAGCGGACGATGATATGGATAGTCGATGAACTAGTGAAAAATGACGTCAAACAGGGACGTTGTCCTTGTGGAACAGTAATAGTAAATACAGTGATCAGAATATAAGTAAAATGATGTAATCATAAACAAATTGCAGTTGTCGTAAGTTGTTGTAACGTTGTCGTGAGTTCTATAGAGCTTCGAGAGAATTTCTGTGTATTCTTCATAGATTCTGAATGGATTCGAGATGTCCGAATGGTGTTCTTGAGCTTATTTTTATATCTATGATGTGCCTTAATTACCTTAATGGTCATAAAAGTTTTGCGCTGTTTAGTTATGGTTTTGAATCTTGCCCGTCAGTTATGATTTTCATCGTAAATAGTCAATATCTTGCATTAGAAGCATTAAGAACCAGGTTGTCGTCGATTAAATCATGGGTCGTAAGTTTACTTGTAGGGGGTCATACGTCATTGGTCGTGTATCATGGGAATATTATACGACTGTACTTGTGAAAGTGTCGACTACGCTTTCTTAATTATCGATAACTATTCATCGGCAATCATTAATCTTCTGTAGTCGTTAGGTATCCTTGTGGACCTATCGTTGATCCCTTGATATTCGTCGGCAGATTGTCTTAGCAAAATTTCACTCAAACAATGGTCATCCCAATTGAGACTTTCCAATCTATTGACTCCTTTTAATTTTACAAAGGAGATTTAGGATGAACTTGGGAGCAAACTTGAAGGATGAATCAAAACGAAGAAGAACATACATGCTCAATGCATCAATGATTACTCCAACTTCAAGGTTCTTCCTGATGACCCCATCTAGAAGACGTATGATGGTTTTAATACCCTGATTAATCAGTGCAGAAGAAACATGTATTCAGAACCAAGGAGGAGAATAGTAGTGGCATAGTGATCGGTAGGGTAGGGGTGCTAGATGTGGTGACGACAATAATGGAATGTTGATAAGTGGTCAGTTGTGGGTGAAGGTACGATGGGTGGCAGTTTTGACGACGACAATAGTGATCTGGTGGTGGGTGAGTGGGAGTGTGGATTAGGATGGGATAGCGGACGTCAAAGTGAAAGTAGTGGGTGGTAGGGGTAGATGGCAGCTGTGACGACAAACAATCGCGGGGTGGACGAGGATGTGGGTGGTGTTGGCTAAATTGGATGCAAATGTCATTTCTGTTTGTGTAAAGCCAAATTATAAAATATGTTACGAGATTGAATTTAATTCATTCACGATTGTAAAAGAATGACGAATTTTTAATCTAAAAAATTAAATGGAATTCAAAAATTCCTATATTTCAAATATGTAAACCAAACAAAATATTTGGAATTTGCTCAAAAAGAAATGATCCTTTCAATGTACTTTAAATCCTTTGAATTTAATAAACCAAACAACTTCTAAAAGTATCCACAATGTTTAAGTTTTTCAACGACTTTTTTTACCTATTCATCTTATCCAATAAGTTCTTCATAAATTTACTTCAATGCTAAAATATCTTTAAAAGACTTTTTCTACATATTCATCTCATCCAATAAGTTCTTCATTAATGACTTTACCATTGAAGATGCTCTATATTTCTAACAACATTATAAACGTTTATTTTCTTCTAGAAAGTGACGTGGACCATTACGTTAAACTATGGGCCCATATTACTTATCGTTGTGTCCTTACATATGTGGGCCTATATATGTTCAAATTTTGAAGTAAGTGGGTCTATTTGATTGTATGCAGTAGGTTAAATGAAAATTTTATTTCAATAGATTTGTTATTATGTGTGGAGAAAATTCCATGTTTAGAATCATTCTTTAGAACCTAATATTGAATTATTTTATATAAGGTTTTTTTTTAAATATATTGGTTGATAATTTTACAGTAATTATAATGATATAATTAATACTGAAATCTCTAAAAATATTATATTTGTTAGAATTTAGTGTAATGAAACCTTCAATCATGATTCCATTTAGTAACTTAACAAAGATTAGATGAATATCACTTGGGGGAAATCCAATCAATTGACTTGGTATGTTGTAAGACGTATGTTTAATTTTTTTTAGGATATATTATTTTAAAAGAAAATTTATTATAAATATGTTGGGAGATCGTTAATTGTGAAAGAAAGTATCGAAAACCGAGAATTTTAAATGAGTTTTATATGATAATTGTTGAAGGTCCATGCTGTATGTTTAATGTTATGATTAAAAGTTTGAAGTATGCATAAAACATGTAATGAAACTGATATATAGTACAGGAATGTTTTATTAAATGTTGTAATTCACACATGGAGGTGGTATGACATGAGAATGTGAATCATGTGATGCCCTCGTGATGTTGTCGTAAGAGCAAGACTTTACACGTGTTTTTTTATCATGTTTTTATAAATGAAGATGTAAGAGTGCGATAGGTGGGCCGTGCCAGTGCAGTATACAACCACCATTATGTGTAGTTACTTGTTATGTGTCTTTTTGTGACATTAAATTATTCATGATTATTTAAGAAAACTGCTTCAATATATGATAAATTTGAATTGTTGCTTTAAATTAGTTTAAGTGAAAATGAGTGTATGACTTATCAAGATAAAAAAAACATTACATGGTATTTTCTAAATTTCATTTATTACCATCTCAAAGTACCTAGTCTTATTTTCAATAGAATTAGCTTTTGATCCCTTTATGGTTTAAGGGATATTGATCTTAAATTGTTGATAGTACATCCCTTTTGTGTTGTTAGCACAAAGGTATTTTCTAGTATATAAAAATTATATTTACATATGACAATCCATTTTTCAAACGTAAAAGAACATTTAGGATTTTAGGGGCTATTTGGTCTTATTGGAATGAGTCTTTTTTTAGGTGTCTTTTTTTAGGCTTTCTAAGTTTAGAAAGCGGTGTTGTAGGATAGTATTGTGTATCATTCGTTCTTTTTGGCTACAAATAAGAGTAGTAAATTTAACATTAATTGAGTGAGTTGGTTACAAAACATTTTCTTACTATCTCTTATATGTAAATTGTTTTTTTCCTAAAGCACAAGGGTTATAGCGTACTGGTTGAGACCCTGGGGATGTGGTGGAATATTTCATTTGTCCAGGGTTCGAATCTAGACGTACACAATAATTGTTGCCACTGAGTTTGTCAATGTATTGCTGTCATAATTTACCGAGATTAGTCCAAACATAAATTGAACTACCCTTCACAAAAAAAAAAATTGTTTTTTTTTCTAGCTTCATCCTAGTTTTTTTATATACAATTTCAGCCGTTCTCTAGGCATTTTATAAAAGATATTTTCTGTGATGTGGATACAATCATGAGGCCGTAGCCTAAGGTTTTACAAAAGTAAATAAAATATTTTTTTAATATTATTATCGTAAATAGTAATATATAATATAAATCAACCACATACATAAATATCCACATTTTGGCATAATATACAAAACGATTTTACTTGAATGGATTGCCTTGAAAATACACAAATTTAACGATTTTCTTTTTCACATTTGTATAATAATACAAAATCATCTATGTCATATATATATATATATATATATATTTATTTATTTATTTACCGAGTTGATGATATGATAGGAAAAAAATATTATGTAAAAAAATAGTATCCTTGTGACTAGATAGGGAGAGTTGAGGTGTATTTGTTTGATTCTAACAAAGATACATTTGTTTTTTTTTTCTTCAAAGCAACTTTTTAATATTCTTATGCCCAAACATGTTATTAGTAAATAAAAGAATTATTGGGCCAGCGGTATCCGTATTATGAGTATACGTTAGTCTCTTAGAAAGTTAAGGGTTCAAATTTCACCAAATATGAGAAGGAGAGTTAAGGTTAGATGTGTAATAACCCAAAAATTTGTATTAAAAGATTTTTGGGCCTTGGAATTATAAGAGATGGGCTAGGGCTCCATCTTGCCAAGCCCATAGTACATGTATGAGTGAAATAAGAGGAGTTTCATCTCATTGTGATTCATTTGTTTCAAAATTAGTAATAGAGAGGTTGGTGTAGTGTGTGTGTGTGCTCTCAAGAAAACAAGAAGAAGGAAAGATTAAGTGGAAATTAGAAATTCTTGGAAGGAAATCAAAGGAGGAAATCATCATCTTCAAGGTATAACTCATCACCTTGTTGCTTAAGCCTCCATTAATAATGGAGTTCTCTATTTGATTTTAGTTGTTGGGTTTTCTCCTTTGGTTTTATGGAGTTGTTTATTGTTGGAGTTTTGATGGGAGAACATTTTAGATACATTCAATCAATGGAACCTATCTAAAATTCCCATTGATGTCCCAAGTGTTGTTCAAAGATTATTGAGAAAATAATCTTTTGGGCATTTCTTGATTGGAAATTGTAGATTAATCTATGTTTGCATTAAGTTTTGGTGTTGGGATTGTTTATGGATGAATCCTCAAGTATTAGGATTGAGTTTGGTCAACTTTAAGTCTTTAAAATCGAGTTTTGGGGGAAAATTTCGGAGTTGTGTGAAAAAGGGGGATAACAACACCATCAGTGGCTGACGCGGGTAGCCACGGGACTTGCCAACGTGATTACCCACGTGAGCTACTGTTTTGTGCACAAGATCGTTGTTTCGAGTTGGTGTTTGGACCTTTGAGCTAGGGGTCTATGTTAGGACTATTTTAGAAGACTTTTGGGAGTATTGCTTTAGGTTAACACCATTTTTGTGTTGGCACATCTAGGTGTTCGGTTTGGAAAAAATTCTCCCGTTTGGGCGTTGAAGCTAGGTGGCATAATCAGGTGAGTTCCTTTTGTGTGCTGATTTTATAAGTGAATGTTTTAAATCGCATATCTTTAAATCATTCAATTACGGGAAGTGTGTACCCGACTTTTGGGAGGTGTGGGCCCTTTTAATGGTCACAGTGTGTGTGAGTAAAAGTATGAAATACCGTTGCAATAGGTTCCTTAAATTCGATGTGTATTTTGTTGGTGTGAGTTAATATACATGACTAACCTTTTTATCTTATAAATTGTCATGCATACTTAACTGCGGATTTGTTTTGAGGGAATTCACTAGGCCTTTGATCTAACCCTCGCTTTTATAAAAACTGTAAACTTTTTCAGGGAAGCACTTGGTTGAGGGCTTGAGTAAGGGCAAGGAAAGTAGTGAGCTTGGAGAACTAGAAGTGAGGCGCTATTATGTTTTAGATAGTTGCCTAGTTGTTAGTTGGAATGTAATAAATCTCAGTAGTTATATTTATTTCCGCTGCGAACAAACGAGATTAAGATATAGATTGGGACCTAATGGTTTGTAATCGCTACTTTTAGAGCAATGGTATGTTTTACCATTCTTTTAGAAATGTGGTTGTTACAAGTGGTATCGGAGCTCATAGTTTAATAGATTTAGGTTTTCGAGGAACATCTAGACTTAAACTGAGGAGTGAGAGGAGGACTGAGATTTAAGTAGAAAGGGTAGAGTGTGGTTTTAACCAGTGAAAGTAATGATAGGGTAGAAAGGACTATCGTGTAAGATAAATTCAAAATCACATGTGACCAGTGTTATTATGAATTTACAAGTACATGTGTGTGCTTATATACCTAAATATGATCTAACTGGTTGTCATTTAGTGGTTCGTATAATTTCATAAATGTAGAGATTGGTCTTGTTGATCAGTGAGGATTGTATCTGTGATGATTGAAGGAGAAAATCATTTTGTTGGAGTTATACCAACAGAAAGAATGGAAACTGGTGGTGTTACTAACACCCGTGATCGAGGGAGTGGAAGGGTAGTGAACTAAGTGGGACTGCGGTGTCAGTTGGAGCTCATGAGATGAGAGCTTAATGGAAAAGAGGTTAAGAGTGTAGAATTTGAATTTGCTAGTGTATGAATGTGCTTACTTGCTATTGTTGAGGCAACCGATGCATGTGGTAAGGTGTATAAAGGCTAGTGTTGCAAAGATTGATCGTTAGTTTTGGTATGCTATATGAGGTTGTATAAGGAGTAGTTGTTTGGACCTTCGAAATGAAGTTTCGTCCGAGAGTGTTGGTGATTCATCAAAATAGAAATTCTTGAGAATTGAACAAGGAAATATATTGTCTAAGTGTGTACTTTTGAACATTGGGCAAGTTCCCAAATTTAGGCTTGATCACATCAGTTGGATGTTATAAAATGGACAAGTGTGTTAGGATTTTGAAAGCTTTTGAAGGAAAGCGGATAATATTAATGAATCTCTTGACTCATAGTCATCGGTGTATGGGATAAGATTGTTGAAAATATTGAGTTGTTTATTCGAGAAATGAAGGCAAATTATGGAATAAATGAAGGGATCAACAAATGATCTAAGAAAGCCGAAGTTACTAAAATCGAGTATTTAATAATTGTGATGAGATTGAACATGGTATGGTCCGAGAAATCGGGTATGTTGAGAAAATATGTTTGAAGAATTTGCTACGAGTGTAGAAGACTCGTTCTTCGATCTTGAATGTAAGTGAACTCAATTCTGAGACGAGTTGCATGCATCACGTTGGTTATGTTTTAAAGCGGGTTTATGAGTTTGTGTGAGCCTGTTGAGTTTATCATCAACGTACTCAGTATGTTGTAATCATGGCAATGGTTGGAATAGGAGTTTGTTGATACTACAGTGTAGTAAAATAGTGAGAATGTTAATAATCCAAATGGTGAGATGAGTTCATTACAAGTATTTCATTTATTGTTGGCATCTATTTGGATTGATAGATCCGAGTTGAGTTATATCATTGATCATGTGTGAGTGTGCAAGTGTACATGTGGGTGTGTCGGCATGCTTGATGCTATGAACTCGTAGAGCTGTTGGGTTTAATTTTTCCTTTAGAAGGATGATGAGAGTAAAGGGAAGGAGAGGTTGTCAGAATATGCGGTTTGGTCATTTGAGGTTGATTATTGATCGTGGTATGCTAGTATGTGGATGGTCGGTGCATAATAGTAATGCAAGGAGGTAAAGTAAGTATTAAATCTTGTGGTAGGAATTTAAATCCTTGTCTCGGTGTTGTTCATGAGGTGGTTGACGATGAATGATGATATTCGAAATATCTTAGCCAAAGCATGCTAAAAAGTAATGGTACGTTATTTTGAAGAAATACTACCTGTAAGGGAGTGAAAGAGAATTAACACAGGTCTCCGCGAAGTCGTAAGACCATGTATGGGGGCTGACGCCTGCCCAGTGCCGAATTGAAGTGTTCATAGAGTGTTAAAGTAGACATGCAGTTGGGTTATGAGGTAATGAGATCGTGCATCATTATCAGCTGTGGACTGAGAGTAGTTGTTAATGGGTGTGGTCCGACTAAAGTTATAGGTTTGGGAATTGACTGTAATGTGATTAATTGGTTGTGAATAGACAACAATGTGAGTGGTCGTAGGACCAAGAGGCATTCTTGGCTTTAGGCTAATCTTCAAGTGTGATTGTTATGAAGGTTGGAGGTCGTTAATTTGAATTGGTGGCTTAGGATTGCTGATAGTTGGCGATAGTGTAACGTGGGGTTGCTAGTCGCCTTGGTATTAAGGCGTGAGATGAGTGGAAGTGTGTGTTTAGTTAGTGGAGTGGGAATATGGCCACTCTACGGTTTGCATAGCTCAAGGGACTAGCAAGTGTGTAGCCAGTGTGTGCAGTTACAAGTGTGTGTGTGTGTGTGTGTCTAGAGCTAGATGGATGTTGCTTAACGTTACCCAAGAGGAAATGAGTCTTTTGTAAGTATAGTATGTGATGTTATACGAATGGCAGTTAAAATGCTCTTGGTGAGTATGCAAGGCCGATGAGTGAAATTGATTTGAGTGTCGGTATGAATCATTGTTTGAGTATCTAATGTGGAGGTATTCAAGAGTGTTAATTATGATTGTTTGAGGTGCAGAAAATTCTTGACGGCATTATAATATTCTTGTTTTGAGGAGAAAATACTTGAGTGGTAATTGGTGATGGATTCACATATTATTCGATTATGTCGTGATCTTAGATGAGTTGATTTATTCCCGTTGGGACATTGGCGAAATGTCAAATTCGGTTGGTTAATAGGTTTTGATAGTGGGTTTACTAATTTGAATAAAGTGGTGAAACATTCCTTGTGTGTAAAGGAATACTAGTGGTTCAGATATCTCCTTTTGGGAATCGAGAGGCGTGTGGTGGTTTGAAGCATTGGTATGGATTCGTGAGAGCCAAGTGTGGTGGCATAGTTAATTATCTTGAATGGAAATTTTGATGAGATTGTTTAGCCAGACCTAGTCTCGCATTAGTGGATGTGTGGCTTTGGTAATGGATTTCGTTGAATATTTGATGGGTGATATTGTTTAGACGCCAGTAATTCGGTCTAGTGTGAGGAGGAGGAAATGGCATGTGGGAATGTGTGATTCTGACGAAAGTAAGGAGTTAGTCGAGTGATGTAAAGGAATGGAGTTGTGGCTAAGCATGTCATTTTGTTGAGGATATTCATATAAACCCTTCAAGAGGGTAAAGGTTTTGATGCTAGTTCTAGCTAAGAAAATTGGTAAAGTAAGTCGGGAGATTGTTTAAAGATTGCTTTGCTAGCAAGTCTTATATTGGAAGTGTGTGCCTCTTTAATTTCGAGAAGGCAAGAAAAAAAAATAGTTGGAAGTGGTGTTTTGAGAGACAGGCTGTTGAAGTTGAATTAGTATTGGAGTGGCAGAAATTCTGTGGAAATCTTGTGTTCGATGTTGTGCAAGATGGAATGATTCCCAGCGAGTGAATGCCCCTTCTGTGAGACAAATAAGCTCGGAAATTATTTTGGAGAAAGTCTTGGGTTATTGGTTGACTCGATGGAAATTTGAAAAGTGTGTTTTCAGGATTGGATCAATTCTGATTGGTAGACGATCCAGATGTGATATTGTGATATCTTATGTAAATGTGGTAATAAAGTTGCGGGTGATACATGTAAAGTTCGGAAGAAAGGAGTAGTGTTGATGAATTAATGGTTAATACTGTGGTGGAGATGCAATAATTAATCGGGTTGGATTTAATTGTGGCGATAGGTGTTCTGGAGAATTGCATGTTGCTTGTTAAGCAACTTTTAATTGAAAGTCTAAGTAGGAGGTGCAAGGATGACTTGCTGTTAAGTTGACAAATTGGATGGATGTAATGATTAGTCGGAGTTCATGTTTGTTGAGGGGTGAACTTCATTAAAAGCTCATTCTTTTGAAGAATTGAAGTTCATTATGAAGTCCAAAGTAGATGCGTTTTAAAAACCATGAGTCCGGTGTGTGGACAAAGCAGACAATAATTGGTATGGTTGGCTTGGGATGTTACAGGAAGTGATCGATATCTGTTTTGTGGTATTTTGGGTGGAGGATATTGAAATTCAAGCTTGGTAACGACATAATTTGTTGAGAAGTACTCCGGTAAAAGAAAGTGGTAAGTAATCGATGTGTGTTTATGAGGGATATAGTGTGTTTGTAAATGTAACCAGAGTTATATAGTGAAAGTGTGAAAATATGTTGGTAATCGTGTTGTGGTTTGAGAAGTTGTTCCAAGAAGGGACAAAGGAGACATATCAAGAATTAAGAAGTTAGTATTGTGTTGGTGCGTGAGAAGAAGGGACGGACTCACAACTTGCTTGTAAGGGTCAAGTGCCCCCAACAAATGAAGTCTCTCTAGCTTAATTTTTTTTAGCTTACCATTAGTCATTAGTTGATAGGGTGATATTATTAGTGGGACCCCAACTAAAAACATGTGAGTGCCCCAAGAACAAAATAAAAAATCAATTCTTTAATCTCTCCTTCCTATCTCCCTCAGCCAAATACAAGACACGCTGACACTTATTGATATAATTGATTTTTGATTTTTTGTTACATATTGTTATTAATTGGTAAATGGTAATACTATATATGTTGGTTATACAATTTTGTTTAGAATTTGTCAGAATGATGGTTAAAACAATTTGGTAGACCAGTGAATTTTATAAAACCTTGTAAAACAATTTGAAAATCTGACTTAACTTTTATTAGGTTTGCTATGAATAAGTTTAACGACAAGTGCCAATTTATTTCTTTTATAATAAATTGGTTTAGTAGTTTGTTCCTCTAGACATTTTGTTCATTATGAATCATGCTAATCTTTTATCAATATGTAATGTATTTATCAGCTTTAAGTTTAACCAAAATAGTAAAATATATAAATAATAGTATAATGTGCTAGATTTAACTGAAATAGTTAAAATATTGAAGAAAAAGCCGAACCGAATAAGTTATCTTTATTGGGGTAACCATACCGTTTAATTCAAAAACGAACCCCGAAAGGACGAAACTATCTTGCTTCGATTGAGTTATCGGTTTTGGAATTTATTTTTACACCTCTTAGTGTGCCCCAACAATAAAAGTTTCTAGATCCGCCACTGGTTAGAAAATTCCTAAAAGGTAAGAAGTATGGTGGAATTTGAGTGGTTTAGTTTGATGGTTGGTTGCTCGCGGTTGTCACTTGAATGAATTCCGGGACGGAATTCTTGTAAGGAGGAGATGATGTAATAACCCGAAAATTTGTATTAAGAGATTTTTAGGCCATGGAATTATAAGAGTTGGGCTAGGGCTCCATCTTGCCAAGTATATGTATCAGTGAAATAAGAGGAGTTTCCTCTCGTTGTGATTCATTTGTTTCCAAATCAGTAATAGAGAGGTTGGTGTAGTGTGTGTGTGTGTAGCTTACCAAGGCGATGATCAGTAGCTGGCCCGAGAGGATGATCAGTGTGGCTAAAACTCCAACAATAAACAACTCCATAAAACCAAAGGAGAAAACCCAACATCGCCTTGGTAAGCTAAAATGGAGTTGTTTATTGTTGGAGTTTTGATGGGAGAACATTTTAGATACATTCAATCAATGGAACCTATCTAAAATTCCCATTGATGTCCCAAGTGTTGTTCAAAGATTATTGAGAAAATAATCTTTTGGGAACTTCTTGATTGGAAATTGTAGATTAATCTATGTTTGGATTAAGTTTTGGTGTTGGGATTGTTTATGGATGAATCCTCAAGTATTAGGATTGAGTTTGGTCAACTTTAAGTCTTTAAAATCGAGTTTTGGTCATTGGAAAATGTTTTGGGGGAAAATTTCAGAGTTGTGTGAAAAAGGGGGAAAACATCACCATCAGTGGCTGATGCGGGTAGCCAGGGGACTTGCCAACGTGATTACCCACGTGAGCTATTGTTTTGTGCACAAGATCGTTGTTTCGCGTTGGAGTTTGGACCTTTGAGCTAGGTATCTATGATAGGACTGTTTTAGAAGACTTTTGGGAGTATTGCTTTGGGTTAACACCATTTTTGTGTTGGCACATCTAGGTGTACGGTTTGGCAAAAATTCTCCCGTTTGGGCGTTAAAGCTAGGTGGCATAATCAGGTGAGTTCCCTTCGTGTGCTGATTTTATTAATGAATGTTTTAAGTCGCATATCTTTAAATCATTCAATTACGGGAAGTGTGTACCCGGTTTTTGGGCGGTGTGGGCCCTTTTAATGGTCACGGTGTGTGTGACTAAAAGTATGAAATACTGTTGCAACAGGTACCTTAAATTCAAAGTGTGGTTTGTTGGTGTGAGTTAATATACATGACTAACTTTTTTATCTTATAAATTGTCATGCATATTTAACTGCAGATTTGTTTTGAGGGAACTCGCTAGACCTTTGGTCTAACCCTTGCTTTTATAAAAACTGAAAACCTTTTCAGGGAAGCACTTGGTTGAGGGCTCGAGTAAGCGCAAGGGAAGTAGTAAGCTTGGAGAGCTAGAAGTGAGGCGCTATTTTGTTTTAGATAGTTGTCAAGTTGTTACTTGGGATGTAATAAATCTCAGTAGTTATATTTTATTTTCGCTGCGAACGGACGAGATTAAGATATATATTGGGACCTAATGGTTTGTAATCGCTACTTTTAGAGCAATGATATGTTTTACCGTTCTTTTAGAAATGTGGTTGTTACAAGATGCAAGTTTATAACATATATGAATATTATATACTTCAAAACATAATATTAGTGACTATGTTTTTCGATAAAGATTAGAATTTTGACAATATACATATCAGTTACTTGAATTTTATTATAATATGATGTAACGTTGTAAGAGTTTTTTCGGGTGAGAAGGAGAGTTAAGGTGAGAATCGTAAGTAGAGATCTTCACCCTTGAATGCGCATTAAGAAGAGATGCACCGGGATGAACCAGATCAATCCCCGTATCAAGCGCAATTCATGGGTGAGTTTGAGATTAAAGGTGATCAAGGGTCCAGATCCCTTCTTACACTTCTCGCCTTAACACTCTTTCTCACACGATCCTATGCCACGTCGTAAATCCAAAACTCTAGATTAATTCAACAACTTCTAATTTAACTTAAAACAATGGTGGAAGTTATTAGTAATAAATGAGCGATTATAAGGAGCTCGCATATCTCATTTTCTATATATGTGGTATTCGTTGTCACAAACTCCCCCACTTAAATTCATTACGTTCTTGTCAAACCTACCAAACATCATCCTTATATGTGGGTAATATGATATTCACATAGATTGTTACATATCCCCCTCGGTGTCTATCATTCCATGTTTTACAATCTCAAGACACAAGGATCAACTATGATATCATTTTATAACGTCTTAAAACCCCAAAGAGATAAACTATCTCAATAAATTATAACTGAGCTTAAAACTCTAATGCAGGTTAATTGTAACACAAAGTTAAGATTTATAACAAAATCACAAATTTTCACTTTTATTAGCTATGTGATAGAGATTGTCCCATATGAACTCTAACGCAAAGTGCCTATTGTCAAATTCTATTAGAATTCTTGACAAAGAAAAACATTTTTGACATTGATAAAAATATTTGTGTATGTGAAAACTTTGATGCGACATTATTTTCTTCACAAATCATATGGACTTTAATTACATTACAACATAGTGTTGATGTACCAATTCCTAGAAAAGGTTGATGTCTACATAGTGCTAACATGAACGTTTTAACCAAATTCTTGCTTCAATGAGATTACAAAAGGTGTTATGATACATATCTTTTTAATATAAATTCCCTTTTTCTTTGGAAAAAAAACAATTTGCTTCGAGTTCTATACTAATGAAACAATAAGTTGTTTATGTGAAGCTAGATAAATCTAATAAGATTCAAAGACCATATTGTTTTATTAAACTTTTTATATGACTTTTTTTAAATGCCTTATGAAAATGAACCAATAACTCACAATTTGTGACAATTTGATATAAATTCAAATTGAATTAATGAACATATTTAGACATTGAGAAGAAGTAAACGTTGGATGTAGAAGAAACAAAAATGAATGGTGAGAACTAGGAAAAAAACATGAAGGAGTGTGACATAATATTAAGTAGGTTTTAGTCCTCCAAGTATAACTTTTAAGTCAAGTTGATTCATTTGTCTAATAATTTCAATTTAGTAGTATTATTTTGAATATGTTTAAAAACAAAATTGTGTTCATCGACATGTTTGAAGTGTGTAGGATGATCCTAAAAATCCAGATATAAAGTACACGTAAAAGTTTCTGTGATAAGTCATGATAAAATGTTTTATGTAACAAATGTTTTATATGGCT
This sequence comes from Silybum marianum, assembly GCA_036898165.1. Lineage (NCBI taxonomy): Eukaryota > Viridiplantae > Streptophyta > Magnoliopsida > Asterales > Asteraceae > Silybum > Silybum marianum. The sequence goes on along the minus strand of CM072529.1, from coordinate 42,794,491 downwards.
TTTACAATAATTCATGATTGTTAAAACCGTGTTTTTGATTTAAAACGTGTAAATATATGTTAGGTAAAAAAAATTTGACTAACCTGAATATCCAACCTGCTATTCTTTAATACGTTCCTTAAAAGTAAAATCAATCGAATATTAAAATATTTTCGTTCGTCTCAAAATAAGTATTTACGATTATATTTGTTTCAAATAAGTATCCAGTTTCAAAATTAGAAAAATAAGTTTCTAAATCTATCCTTAGTTAATGCCTAAATATTTAATACTTAACTGGAAAGGTACTTCGCAATGCAGCACAATATGTCTTGGTTTTATTGTTTTGCTTTGTTTTTTTGTCTCTGTCATATTATAATCCGATTTTATGTGATTTTGAGAAAGTGATAACATTTTCATGTTTAAATAAAATATAAATTTGAAGATCTCATAAAATTTTGAATAAAATATATTGATATTAGTATCAAATTAACTATTTAAAAATTCTCGTTTTTATTGTGTAATTTGTTTGATTCAATTTTTTATTATAATTTTGAATTCAGATTTAATAATAAAGTAATTTATTTTTGGTTTAATAATATAATTTTTTAAATATAATAATTAAGTATTATGTTAGAACTTAATATTTATCGTAATTATATTTTAAACGAGAAGTTTTTTCTATATTTGATTATGTTTATACACAGTTAGTTACACAAATTCAAACATTAAACTTTAATAAGTTATATTTGCACACAATTTATTTGTAATCTTGAATTTTAAGTAATATGATTCATAAACAGTATTTGATACATAAAAACCGTTGTTAACAGTTTGTCTCAAATGTTTTATAATATAATATAGATAAGATACATAAATTAACTAAAGGTTGTTTACCATACACTTATCGGATAAGCATTTACCGGATGTTGTTTACCTTATGGGTGAGCATATAAATGACCAAGAATCTTATCCGATAAGAGACGTAGCAATGACCAAGAATCGTGCCTAGTAGTCCCAATGTCCAAAACTATAAATTAACCCAAATAGCTTCTTATTCAACATAAATCCATGGTGTAAACTTATTAGTAGTCAACAACTTGATCTTATAAGAAGTTCACACATGTTACTTTCTGCCTGTGTAGTATTATCACAAACTCCTTTACTTATATTTCTGATGTATTGTCCAACCTACCTTATATCCTGTTAAGAGTTGGGAATTGAAGATGATTTGTGGATAGGATAATCTGGTGGAATCGTAAAAGTTCATTTTGCAAATACAATAATTTGTCCCTTAATGCCTTAGGTATCACGAATTTCGTATTCGGATAATCCAAAAGAAAACTTTTATCTTAAAGGTTGTAAGATTGAGTTCTTATATACATGTAGATTCTCGTTACATATTTACTAGAAGAGTACTCGCGCAATGCAGCGAGATACATCTCGATTTTAGGTTTTATTTTAATTTTTGTCCCTATCGATATTCTAATGGCTTTATGTGGTTTTGAGAAAACGATTTTAATGTCCATTTAAAAGTTCTCCTTTTTTATGTAATTTCTTTAATTCAATTTTTTTATCATAATACAATTATGTTTAATAACAAAATAATTTATTTTTGATTTAATAATATAACTTTTTGTAATGATAATAATTAAGTTTCTGTTATAACTCAATGATTATCTTAATTATACTTTAGATTTTTTATATTTAAAATTAAATGTTTATCCTGTATTTTGGATGATGGTTATCTGCAGTTAGTTACACGAATTCAGAAATAAAGCTTTAATAAGTTGTACTTACACATAATTTACTTGTAATTTTGAAAATTAAGTAATTAGCATTAAATAGCAGTACTTAAGCTTAGAAGGTTGTTTTTAAGAGTTTTTGGTCAAGTGCTTTATAATATAGTATAGATATAGATAAGAGAGTTAGATGGTCAAAGATGGTTAAAAGCAGTTATAACCGTTAGTGGATAAGAGTTAAGAGCAGTTACATTTGTTCCAAAGTCAGAGGCAACGTTAGACGAAGTCCATAGCTCTAATCATACGGATCATAGATACCCGTTATCCAGAGATCAGAGGCTCTGATCACTCGATCTAGAGTCTCTAGTTACACGGACTAGAGTTTCGAAGACATGGTCCAGAGCTCTTATTACACTATCTCTAACACACACTTAGTCAAATTTCCACCAATTTCGAGAATAATTCAAGAAGGTTTCCAACCGCCAGGGGGTCTGCCCCTTGGACCTTGCTAGGGGAGTTTCCCCTAGAACCTTGCAATAGGGAGTGGCCTCCTTTTCCCCCTCCTCATTTGATAAAGACAACATTTGTGAGTGTGTGCTTCACACCTCCTAAACATTTATGTTTGCCTTAGAACTAGAGGTGATCATTTACGGGCTTGGGCCGGGCCTAACATCATTTTTTGTCCAACGGGCCTAATATGACAAACCCAAGCCCGTTTTTGCGGGCTTATAGACTTGTCTGTACCCGCCTTCTAAACGGGTAGTGCTTGCTCGCGGCTAACAAGCTTATTTTTTTACCATTTGAAAAAAAACTTATATAAATCATTTAAATTACATATTTTCTTTCCAACATAAAATAAGACATAAAAGATATCAATAGAAATTGCTTGATTTAGATCGAGAAAATCGTGTGGTTTTATGAAACCATGTGCTATGGCTCGAATCCGTAGTCAATCCTATTTCCGATAGGGACAGTTGTGTATGAAAAAAAAATAGTTTCACACTATATGGAGTACAAACATAATATTTCAAAGCCACTTCTAAATCTAATATCAACTTTCAAAGTCCAGATTTTTTCAATAACAAACCTAATATTTCAAAATCGAGATTCTAGACGTGCTAGATAAAATATCAAATTATATATATTTGGGTGACGTTTGGTACTCTGGTAGAGGCTATCCAACCCAAAGCCACTTCTAAATCTTTTTGATAAAAAACAATAAATCATTAATTATATAAAATTTAAACAAGTATAAAAATATAACGGGCCGGGCAGGCTTGTCCGAATTCTTTTTCTCATTGCCCAAGCCCGCCCATTAATTTTAGCGGTCCAGTCCAAGCCCGCCCATTTTTTCGACAATTATTGTCCAAGCCCGTTTTCTTAACGGGCCGAGCGGGCCGGGTCTAGCGGGCCGTACCATCCATGAACAACTCTACTTAGCACCTAATTGATCTCATTTAAATCCTATCACACTAAAATGATTGATGACACCAAAATCACCAACACATCCTTCTTGTTCATAGGTGATATGGATTCATATAAAATGTTACACCTCCAAACCCTTTTAGGGATCCGTCATTCTTGATGAGCTATGCCTTACCATCCCAATGGCACAAGACCAAATCTCATCTAATAATAATAATGACCTAAAACACAAAGCGATAGATTAGATCAATAAATTATAAATGAACTTAAAAACCAAGATGAAAGTTAACGATAACACAAAATTTAAGGTTTAACAAACTCACAAATTTCACTTTTTACCTATATGAGACAAATCGTCACATATGAATGATAGAGCAAAGTGCCCATTGTCAAACTCTATTAGAACTGTCGACATTTTTTTTGTCATTAATAAAAAGGTATTTATGGAAATAAATTTTTTTAACACAACATTGTTTTCTTCACAAATCATGTTGACATGTGTGAAATGCATTACCTAGTGTAGATATACAAATATCTAGAAAAGGTTGATGTGGACACTGTTTAGCATGTACGTTTTAATTGACCAAGTTCTTATTTCGATAAGAATACAAAAAATGTTATGGTATGTATCTTTTTTAATGTGAATTCCCTTTTGCTTTGGGAACGGAGGATCTTTCTTTGGTATTTTGGCATGTGTCTTTCGGATGCAAGTTATGCCTTTGGTATGTATCTTAGGACAAAGTTTGTGAAACTAACAAAATATATATTTACGAAAATGAAACAATAAGTTGTTCGGGTGAAATTGAGCAAGCCTAATTCGACTCAAGAAACAAATCCTTCTATTATCTTTTTTATATAACATTCCTTTAAAAATTGTCTTGTTAGAGTATACTAAAAACAACTTTGGTTGTAATAAAATGTCTTTTTTATATAGCATTCCTTAAAAAAAATGTCTTGTTAGAGTATACTAAAAACAATAAGTTTAAGTTGTTCACAATTTAGGTGTTATTTTAAGTTGTTCACAATTTAGGTGTTATTTCAAATTGAATTGAATTGATTATGTTTAAAAATCTAATAAAAACATCTTTAGACGTGAGAATAGGTAAACATTGGGTATAGAAGAAACAAAAATGGAGAATACATAAATAAGATGCTAGAAACTAGAAAAAAATGGAAGGAGTGTGACATACACAAATCAAGTACCGATTAGACCTCTAAATGTAACTCTGTGTCACATTGTGGTTTAAAGCTTGTATCTGATACCACCAACTTTTGGCACGTCATGTCTCGATAGGCAGTTTTTGTAAGAAGTTATCTGATCTCTTTTATCTTTCTAATGTCTGATTTTTTAGTATATAAAATAAATTAAATGTTTAAATATTAAAATGACAGTGAATAATAGTAATACATATGTGTGTAAGAGCATCGTCAAATAAGAACCTTAAAATATGTGAATCGTTAGAACAATTGATTATATTTTGCTTCATATTATGAAACGATGTGTATGACAATACAATGTTCTTTCACAATGTGAAGCAAATTAATACAAGAAGTACCCGTTTAAAATAACCATATTGTCAAATTGCATTGTACATTCTAGGGGTGAGCATCGGGCGGGTTTTCGGGTTTTCAGGTAAGTTCGGGTTCGGGTTTTAAATTTTTATATATATATATATAAAGTTTTAGGTCAAAAATTAAAGTTATGTTTTATGTATATTATTATAAATATATATATATATATATGTATATTTAAATTCTTAATCGGGTTAATCGGTTCGGTTCGGGGGGCGTAGAACAAACCCAACCCGATCCTACTATAGCCGATTAACATCTCGGGTTCGAGATTTCAGGTTTTCATATTTAGGTGCTTGTTCGGGTTTTCGGGTTTTGCTCCCCTAGTACATTCACATTTATTGATCGACAATGTAAAATAACACATAAAAACTGGTTTTCAACATTTTGGTTCTTATTTGATTATTTCTATATATATATATATATATATATGTATGATTTAAAAATTTGTCGTCATTAATCACAGATCAATATGAATACAGGTGTGATTTTTATGGATTTTGTGCAATAAATGCTTTATATTATTATTATTATCAAAATTCTTGATTGGTTAAATGATGTGAAATATTTGAAGCATATAAATATGTTATTTTTCCTATAAGAGATACTATACCCTAAGCAAAAAAAAAATTAACGAAGAAAAACTAATTTACAATTATAAAAAAGGGTGTCCACCAAAAACATGCTTTGAGAAAAAGCTAAAAAATTATTGATAATATATTTTAGATATGAACATTATAAAATAAACGACCTATATTTATTTAGATATGCACATTATAAATAAACGACCTATGTTTGATGATAAAACCCATTATAAACTAGTAAATAAATTGTGGCCCATTTTTTTCTTTAACAAGCCGACCCAATCCGGTACGGCCCTTTTTGAGCCCAAAGTTTTTTTTACCACTATCCAAATCTCATAAAAAAATAGAGTATTAAAAGTTAATATATTTAAAAAAATTTGCTTCTAACTCTAATAGTGTGTTCTCGAGTTTCTTTTATGAAGAAAATGAATGGAAAGGAAAGGAAAGTAGGGGGAAAGAAAAAAATGTTTGTGTTCTCGACTTTTTTTAAGGAGGGAAAGGGAAGGAAAAAGATGGAAAATTATGTTAGTTTTACTTCCTCCCAAATGTAGAAGGAAAGGGAAGGAAATAAAAGAATTTTTTTATAGCAATTAAAAATATTTATAAAATTACACATCTACCGATCAATTACATTCTACTGCTAAATAAATAAGGGTATAATTGTAAAAATGACATATTTTCTTTTCTTTCCCCCATACTCAAGAACATAAATATTTATTTTATTTCCTTCCTTCCCTTTCTTTCCTTTCTCTTCACTCTCAAGAACACAGATAAAAAAAGTTATTTCTCTTCCTTTCTTTTCCTTTCTTTTTTTTTCACTTTCTTTTCTTTCCTTCTAAAACTCAAGAACAGAGCATAATAGGTATTTTATTTTAAAATTTTTAGCATTAAATATATTATTAAAAGAATCAATACATTAATAAAATATTATTTGTCTCTCATAAATCATTTACTTCAATGACTCTTATTGATGTAAAGATTAAAATACAATTTTCTCTCTTAAAGTATTGAACTTTAGAGATTTATCCAAATTTGAAGATTTTTATCATCTCCATCTTCTTTTTTCTATTTTAGCATGACATATTGCATAGCTATTGAAGCAAAAAAATCTCTAAAACCACTAAAATTTCTATTATAGCATATGTTTTGGAGATGCTCTAGCCCAGCTATAATTAATCAAACTCTCTGAAGGACAATTAAAGATGGGCAAATTTCGGTCTAGGGCCGGGTCGGGTCCAAACCGGTCCTGGTCCCATACACTGTTCATCAAAACCGGTATCGGTTCCAGCAATGACTGGTCGGCCCGGTTAATGTGCTCCCATAACTGGTTCGAGTAACCGATCCCGGGACAGTCCCAAACTGGTCCTTGATTAAAAAAAAAAAAATCTTGGTAAACTTTTAACAACACACTATTTAATGTATGTAATTGGTTCACTCAAATACAATTTAAAGATATGTTTTATTTTTAGTAACTACCAAAATTACATTCAATTATTAAAAAAAAATACACTTATTGATCATTATTCGGAATCTCATGTGAGATTGAGTTGAAAAATTATGATGGTTTGAATTCTTCTAATAGCCCGATTTCTAAGGACAATTATGTCCAATTAAAACAATTATTGACCACCGTCTAGAGATGGCCAAATTGGCCAGGGACCGTCGAAGAACCAGAATTGGGACCATTCAAGGACTGGCCTGACCTGGGATCAGTATGGACCGGTTATGGGACTGTGGTTACGTCCCGATTACAATATCTAACAAAAACCAAGGCCTGCCCTGATCTGAATTTTTCAAAAATAAAGAGCCATTTTTTTTGACAGTTTTCTTAATTTTCTACCATTTTTTGGATGTTTAACATCTTTGAAACACTATAAATAAGCTATGCGGTGTATGAGGTAAGCTACCAATTCACAAACGCAAAAAAAATGTTCACAGTTCTCGTTATCATTCATGATTTAGGCTCGTATTCAATTTCGGTTTCTTACATCTTCTACTTCTCATCACTTTCTCTCTTTCTTGGTGTTATTATTTAGTTTTTATTACTCAAGATTCAAGATGGCAGTCCCACATGATGCATCCAACGAAACCATCGTGAAAAATGTTGTCAAACATGTGTATTATTTAGGTTACGTGGGGTATTGGTGAAAATTGACTTATATGTAAGAAACTTTTTCCTACATAAGAGTATCATTGAAATTACACCCACTTAATAAAGATAAACCCTCTAGCTTTAAATGTATCATTTAATAACTTAGGGCTAGGTACGTTTGTTCATGGTGAGCTCATTGATATCATATATTAAAAGTCAAGGTGGCTCTTGGGTCTTGTATGTTCACATTATAGATTTGTATGAAGATTTTTAAGTTGCTATATTTTTTTTTATAAATGTATATATGGGGGATGTTTTAATTGCAAACCTACTAATTCTAACAAACTTTGTAACCTAATCTAGGCCACTCAAAAGATTGATCTACGGCCATGGATCACACGGTGGCATTGATGTAAATAGTACTCCTTTCGTTTCAAAATAAATGTCCACAATAAAAACTGTATAGAAACTTACTTTTTAAAGTGGACACTTATTTTGGGACAAACTAAAATAGTAATGTGGACACTTAAATTGGGACGAATGAGAGTATTAGATTATGATTTACTTTCAATAAATGTGAAGGGCACTCGGGGTCAATTTAAAAATAGGTATCAAAGATACCTTCATTATCCTGATTTAAAATCCCAAATACAATCTTCAATTTTTAATAAAAATCATGGTTCTAAATAACTTGTTATGGCACGTTATGGCGTCAAGGCTTGGGTTCGCCGCCACGTTAACCCCCATGGCTTCATTCTAAGGCTTGGTTGCACTGTAACGCGTTATGGCGCGTTACGACATGTTACGACGCCTTGTTTTGTAAGGTGTGGAACTACTTTAATATATCATTTGAGCTATGATAATTATGTATGAGACCTATGACTTAAATAAATATAGAAAGGAATTTGAAAAACTAAAACCTGAACTATGTAAGTATTTACTCTCATTCCCATATACGAAAAGTCGAACACGAATTATTTGAAAATTGAATAAAGTAATGAGTATGGATTCAAGAGATTTAATCCGGATTTTGCACTTTTGGTATCATTTTCTATATGTTAATATATATTTGGTATCAATGGTTCTTTTCGAATTATTACTTTATATGGATTTAACTTATTCGAAGATATTATTCAAAACACTAACACATACAAGGGTTTGTGTATATATATATGTGTGTGTGTGTGTGTCTGTGTGTGTGCGTGTGTATGCCGCCTTAGGGAACGCCTTGAAAAACACCGTGGCCTCGCAATAACTCATAAGGCTTGAGACTTGACCTCACCGCCACGCCACGTCTCACGTTATTTATAACCTTGATAAAAATGATAGATAGAGTAAAATGACCTTCTAGTTAACCTACTTAACGAATGTTTTTTAACGGAGATAGGACACAGGGACTAAAGGCGTGTGAAAATGTAGACCACATGGACCAATAATGTAATTTACTCTTTATTAAATTATTGAAAAATTCCCATTTAATAAATCATAAAGTAGTTATGCAATAAATTTTCAAGATTATTTAGTTTAGAGGGGGTTATGGTAATGTTGTAGACTTCAAAGCTCCTAAGGTGGTGGTGCTCATTTCGTTGTCGTTAGATTTTTCCTCTTTCGTGTTGTTTTTTTGTTGTTTTATCTTACTGTAGGGTTCTTTTTATTTTTTAGTTTTTTGCATATTACAAAAAGAATTTTCCAAGTTCTTGTAATTTGACTATTTCTTTTAATAAAATTGTTGCTTTTCAAGAAAAATCGTAAAGTAGTTTAAAATAAATAAATTTAAATGATGTTTCAATAAGTTGAAAGTTTTTTTTGTTTAAATTTGAATTATACTTGGTATATTTTATAGAGGCTACATCATTTGATAAATTAATATATTGTATAATCGTAGGAACTATTTTTTTTGAAACTGCAGCAAAACATTTTATTGAAACCAAATAGTCCAGGAAGGACTATGCTTACACAAGGGATATACCCCCACCCAATGCCACAACAAACAGAACCATTTTTAAAACAGAAGTTGCACAACATTTTGCGAGAAGCAAAACAAAATCACAGATTCTTTTCACCACCACGACCCTCTCTTTTCCTTATCTTTCAGCTCCCTGTTTACCGCAAACTCGGGTTCAAAATCCAGCTGGTCCAGTCGGTTGCTAGGTTTTGATCTCTCCTTGTGATCCATTTGAACATCTTTAGTTGGAACTCGAAAAGTCGATCCAAGATCTTAACTCAATCGTTCGCAAAAATAACGTTGTTACAGTTATACCATATCAAATAGCACAAGCACCAAATAGTTGTTGTCCATCATTTAACAATTTTGTCATTGACCCCCAACTGATCGACGGTCGTGTATACTTTACTAATGGAACTAACCGATTCGACGTTTATGTTCCACCATCTCCCCATGGCTTGCCACAACCTTTTCACCTCTACACACTTTACTATTGCATGATCTATCATTTCTACTTCCCCCCCTACATCTTGGATATAATGTTGTGTCTAAATCAATTCCCATGTTATCCAAGACTGCACGAGATGGTAGGCTCCCAAGGTTTGTCCTCCACATGAAAATAACAATTTTCTTCGGGACAACTTTCATCCACTTTGTTTCCTCTACATTTGCTCCTTCTCTTTCCATTTTTTCTGCTATTACCTTCCTCATTTGTTTGACCGGATACCCTCCTTGTCTATCCAACCTCCAAATCACCCGATCCTTAACCTCCTTTTTCGGTATAGAATTCCTAATTAAATTTGATAAATTTTTCAGTTCTCCTATTTCCCTTCCCCTCGATTCCCGTCTCCACCCCCATTTCCAAACCCATTCTTCACCCCTCCACTCCCCTTTATCCATAATTGACACACTTTTGGATGTTTCGAGGTGAAATAGTCGTAGGAACTCCTCCTTTAGCCTTCGATTTCTTGCCGAAACGTCTTCCCAAAACCCAGTGTCCGATCCATCCCCGTTCGTGCATACCTTTCTTTGTCCCAATCCTTTCCCGCCCTAATGATACTTCTCCATAATGCATTACTACCCGTGTTCCTTTGTGTTTCTTCTACCAAGCCCCCATCCCTACCATATATACTCTGAAATATCCACCACCACTTGCTAAGAAGGCTCCAATTGCGTCTTTTAAATTACCAACGTTCAAACCACCCCTTTTGAAATGCAGAATACCTTTTTCCCACTTTACCCAAATAATACCTTTTTCCTTGATCACTTCCTCACCACTCTCCCCCTCCTCCCCGAAAGAAATGACTTCTCACACTCTCAAGAAATTTTAGCACACTTTATGGGGCACGAAACAAAGAAAAGAAGTATAATGAGAGACTACCAAGAATCGACCTTACCAGTGTCCATCTTCTTCCAATCGGTATCATTTTTGCCTTCCATGATGATAGTTTGTTTTTGACTTTTTCAATTACCGTTTTCCAATGGTCTATTCTCTGCATTGATGCTTCTACCAGCAACCCAAGGTACGTGAATGGGAAAGACTCATATCCATATCCCAAGCCACTCGCCCACACTTTCTTTTCTTCTTTAAGAACTCCCACACCAAGAATCTTACTTTTTTCATATTTCAAACCCGAAACAAGATGGAAGCATTTCAAGATCTTCATTAGGTTTTTTAAGTTGACTATATTCCACTCCCCGAAGAATATCGCGTCATCCGCGTATTGTAGATGCGATATGATAACCTCCTCTCGGCCCAACTTACTCCCTTCGAATAGCGCTTTCTTCACGCTTCTTCCATCATATTGTGTAGGGTTTCGACTACCAACAAAAAAAGGAAAAGGGGCAAGATGATCCCCTTGCCTCAAGCCTCTTGTTAGAATATGAAGAATTGCTTCAAAAGGGCCCAGAAGTCTGAAGACTAGAAGTTCAGAAGATCTGAACCTGTGCTGAGAATTTAAGTATATAAGTCTTCAGAAGAAGTCTCAAATTTGTCTGAGATTGTCTAAAGCATAAAGATCTGAGGAGGCAACTTCAGAAGTCTGATGGGAAGAATTCAGAGTTCTGAAAGAACTCTGAAGAAGTCTTAACACGTGTATAGATGCTATTGGTTTGTTATGTATAAACATGTTGTATTAGCATTTCTATACTTATATAAATAGATATGCAGTTAGTTTGTTTATAGTTGAACTTTCCGTTACTTGTACGAATTTTAATACTGTTTTTGAATCAATATACATCTGACTTCCTTACTCCAATTTTACTTGATTGAATTACATTCTGTATTAAGGGAATTATCACTTCTCTCCGTTTGGAATTCTCTAGTTGGCGAACCGTTTATCAACTTGAATATTTTTGACGATTTTAAGCATGCTCTCATCCAGCCTCTCCATTTCCCCCCCAAAACCATCTCTTTCGTTACTTCCAATAAAAAAATTCCTTTCCACCGTATCGTAAGCTTTCTCGAAATCTACCTTGAATACCAAGCCTTTCTTCTTCATTTTTTTTTCCAATCCACCGTCTCATTTTCAATGAGAACACCGTCCAAGATTGATATCCCTTTTATGAAAGCACTTTGCTACTTACTAATTCATTTCTTCATTACCGACTTCAATCTCTCCGCAAGGATTTTTGCGATTATCTTGTAAAATATTCCAATGAAGCTAATTTGTCTAAAATCATTTAGATCAATCAGATTTTTGCATTTCGGGATCTAAGTCAAGAAATAAGCATTACATCCCTCGCTCATCTCCCCGTTTTCCAAGACCCATTCTATGGCTGCCATCATATCGCCTTTTATAGTCCCCCAAAAATATTTGAAGAAACCAATTGTGAATCCGTTCGGCCTCCGGGATTTGTTTCTCCCACATTCCTTTATTGCATTCCAAATTTCTTCTTCGGTTATTCTTCTTTCAAGGTTGATACTTTCCTCCTCCTCCAACTTTTTTGTTTGGTCCATCTTTAATTTCGGCTTATTCCTTTGTTGACATGAGAATTTTCTTTTAAAGAACTCGTATGCATAATCTTTGATCTTCTTCGGGTCTTCCGTTCATTCCGATTCTATGTTTAGGCCACATATAAAGTTTCTTCTTTCTCTATTTTTTATTGCCATATGAAATAATTTTGAGTTTTCATTCCCCTCTTTAGTCCATCGTACCTTTGCTTTTTGTCTTGCCATCTCCGTCCTTCTTTATTCTAGATCAAGCCACTTTTTGCGGTCTTCTATCCATTTTTGTCTCTCATGCTCATTCAAACGATTCCCATCGGCTTTTTCTTCCCATTTCCTTACCTCTTCCTTCATACGAACTAAATCCTTTTCTATCCTTCCCTACTTTTCCTTACTCCAACCTTTTAAGGCATTTTTGACGTTTTTGAGTTTATCTCGGAACACACAATCCAGTTGCGCCGACAACATCTCCTTACGCCAAGCCCCCTTGACTATGTCTCCTATGCTCTCTTCTTTTAGCCATGCCTCGAAAAATTTAAATGGATTTGGCCCAAAATCTACTACGTTATCGCTTAGAATAAATGGGAAGTGATCCGACCATTTTCTCTTCAACACTTACACGCCCATGTTCTTCCAGAACATGAGGAAATCATACGTGACCAAGAAACGGTCCAATTTGCTCATTTTTTTCATATCATCGCTAACCCTTGTGAATCCCCCACCATTGGGACGTTTATTAGACTTCCTCTCCGAATGAAATCATTGAATTCTTCCGTACCTTTGGGGTTGGTAACTGAAATCAGATTTTCTTTTTCATTTCATACGTCATTGAAGTCTCCACATAACACCCACTGAACCTCCTTGTAATAACCCGGAATTTAGTTAAATGTAATGAAATTTACATTTTAGTGTGGAAGGGACCTAATTTCTAAAGTGCAGGGACTAAAGGTGTAATTAGTGGTCAATAAGGGTGGAAACCCTTCTCATTTTGGGAGAAAAATGGCTGAGAAGTGTGTGTATTTTGTGGTGCGATTGGGAGGTGAAGAAGTGAGAAGAGAAGGAATTTCAAGAGAGCAAAGAATCAATCTCCAATTTCAGGTATGAAACATCATCTTCTTCATGCTTTCTTCTCTATTTTGAGTCTATGAATACTTAGGGTTTGTATGCTATTGGTTTGGTGAAGATAATAGGGAGTTGAATCACTGCAATAATCAAAAAAGGAATGTGTGAATATGGTAGAGATGATTTCTTCTCATTTGATGTTATCTCACTTCATTGTGAGAATGAAATCAATCAAAACCTCCATGGATGAAATTTAATCATCAAATGTGGATGTTAATCTGTGGATTTCCATGATTGGAATGGATTGATAAGTGTTTGTGCTTTGTTCCTAAGTGTTTTTGGTGAGTTTTGGGTCATAATATTGAAGGAAATCGATTTGGGAATTGGTTTTGGGTTCTTCTTCACGAAATGGGTTTCTGTAGGTGAAACAGTGAAGAGAGCGGGTTTCAAGCGAGTTGTAACCCATCGATAACCCGCTTTGTCGGATGTTTGAGATCTTTCAGTTTTTCGTTTATGTCCGGTTAGGGGTCGTATTCCATTCATATGTATGCAGTTTACAATGTGAAACATTTTTACGTGTAACTTTGTTCGACAAAAAGACTAAAAAGTTTCACATAATGAAACAACTACATGTAGAACAAACATATTGTGAAACATTTAATCGATATTCTAAATTCTAGTCTTAGGATAGGAAAAAAAACTATATGAAATATCACATGATGCACTAGTTCTCAAACTTATCACAATATCATAAGTTTTTAAAAAAGATTCCCATAGTTTACATAAATAACAAATAATTCATCATTTTAAGTAATTTGTATTGATACCTTGTTTATAAGTTGATTTACTCAAACATAACAAGTTTATCTATTAACAATTAATTTATCTAACTTGACAAATATAACTTGAATAAAGAGGAGAGAATGAAGAGAGCTTGAGAGGCATTTGTGGATAGGCCTGTAAATGAACGAACGAACAGGAACGAAGACTTGTTCATGGTCGTTTGTTTAGCTTAACTAAATAAACAAACAAACAAACACCAATAGTAAACAAACAAATATGTGTGTGTGAGAGAGAGAGAGAGATGTAAAGTATGGGGATATTGCTAACCGAAAAGATAGACGTATGTTTCTAATGGTATCAAGTTTAAACATAATTCGATACATAAGGTGTGATTGAGCATAGAAACTCAAATTTCCAAATTCAATCTAATTGGGATAAGATGCAAATCCACTTGGTATATTATTTTATTAATTTAAAAAATACTTCTATTACCTATGTGGCTAAAAAATTATATTTCAGTTTTATATTATTTTATTAATATATTTAATACAAATTCAATGTAACCTCAAAGTTAATTTAGTCATCGATGATAGCGATTGCATTTTACTATTTACTCTAAAAAATGTTTATTTAATATAAAAAATTGTAAATCATGATGAGAAATTTGTTTTGTTTTTTATTAACTTGAATATTCAATCCGTTATACGAGCTGATTAAATGCAGGACGACCGCTCGTTTTGCAGTTAGCTCGGAGTTACCGCATTTGAACATTCGTGATCATAAGGAGGTTTTTATTCCTTATTGGATTCGAGAATAGGACCTCTAGACGCTTTTGATCTTTTTTTTTGAAAAGCCACTTTCTTATTCCCACGAAAATCACTTACAATAATTTACAATATGTTGGTGCCATACCCACCTGCAGGTGTAATAGCAGATAGGACACCTCATGAGGTACATCACAAGGAAAGTTTCCAAGGAGCAAACCATATCCTTGTTTCCCCACCTACCTTAGCACTACATGTTTAATCAAGACCAAAACAAGCAGACCCCATCGAAGCTATACCGAGTAAAACTACAAAAACAAAAAATTGCCTATCAACCCAATTACATAGACCAAGACCTGTTACACAAAACACCTCATCACTGTCTCCTGTCTTCCTTGTTTCAGTTTATTATTAATGCTCAGTTCTTCCCACTTTATCCAATGCCTTATTTGGTTCGTTTAGCCATGCACTCCACTCGATTTTATGTTTTCCAGTTCTTCTCGAAATCCATTCAAAACTCTTCCTTTGTAACTCACCGAACCTTCCCTCTATTTTTCTTTTGTCGTTTTCGAATACTATTTTATTACGGTGGTTCCAAATCAAGTACAAGAAGCTCCATACCTGTTTCCATCCAAAGCCTTGGTTGTGGTCTTGATCCTACCTATAATAACCTGGTTTGTTTTAAATACCGTTTGATTTTATAAGGGTTGTTTTGTGTTTAATCAGAAGTTAAGGGTTGAGTTGGGTAAAATCATTTTCTCGATTTGTGTCCACCACCCATATTCTCTAATGGTATGTTAACACACAGATGCATGTGTGCATGCATGTGTTTGTCTTGATGATGTGTTCTCATGAGAACCAACCACCACCATCTCTTATTCATTTAGTCATTTAAATAGAATTATGGATTTTAACAAATTCATAATATTTCTTGTGAGTTAGAGCTTTGAGAGAGAATTGAGATTTGGTCTCTATGGTTTCGTTTAAGCAGAAAGAAGTGAAGAAAGCTTGAGGTATGTTTAAGTTTGATTATAAGTTTATAATTCAAGAAGTTTCGGGTTTATATCGAGGTTTTGACCGTAGACTTTTATATTATAGTTATACGTCGTGGTTTGTTCGTATAGTCGTTTAGAAGTCTCGGAGAGTTTATCGATTATTATCGTTCGAGGTGAGTGTTTACAAAGCTTTTGTAAAATACATGTTTTTCCGTTACACGTGATTTATTTCATATAAATGAGATTATATGATTTTGATTGTTAGTATTTTGTGAAATTAACAATTAAAGATATTGACAACAAAACATTTGGGTCACGAGAATTGGAGCGGTGGATCCGCGATGAGTGGACGGAGAAAACGTATAAATGATACTTAAACTAGATATGTTAGACGAGTGCCTGAAGAGACGGTAAATCCGGAAACTCACGAAGAAGTGGAAGCAAGCACCCCCGTAACTATGGCATCGGTACCACCAACC
Source organism: Silybum marianum (assembly GCA_036898165.1). Lineage (NCBI taxonomy): Eukaryota > Viridiplantae > Streptophyta > Magnoliopsida > Asterales > Asteraceae > Silybum > Silybum marianum. The sequence goes on along the minus strand of CM072529.1, from coordinate 42,778,125 downwards.
TCTTCATCTGTAGTATAAGGAGGTGACATCAAAATGTTTTTAGCATGCAAACCTCCTACCTATTCTGGTGAGCGGGATCCAGTGAAAGCCATGTGTTGGTTAAAGGAGACGGAAATGATACTAAAGACCAGTAAGACCTCAGAAGAAGACAGAGTTATGTTTGCAGTCTCGAGGTTCCGGTCGAGTGCTCTGTATTGGTGGGAAGTCTTGTCAACTTCAGACCCAGATATTCTAGAAACAATGACCTGGAAGGATTTTTCTGCTAAATTCAAAGAACAATATTGTCCAGAAGCCGCAATAAGACAGTTGGAAGATGAATTCTTAGAATTGGTGCAGAAAGGTAGACCGGTACGTGTGTATACTGAGGAACTTTCTGAGAAGTGCAGATTTGCTGAATCTTATGTTAATTCTGAACCTAAGAAGGTGAAATATATATATGGGCATTAGATTCGGAAATCAGGAGGAGTGTGATCGTCAGAAACCCTGTTACTTATATTGCTGCAATCGATGCAACCGAAACCATTAAGCAAGATTGTAATAGGGAAGCAAAAGAGAAGGTGGGTGAGAAGAGGAAAGGAGAAGGGTCGACGGTGGAATTTCGTAAACCGAAGTTCGTTGGGTCTACAATCGTCCAATCCAAAAGATTTCCGATAAAGTATGTACCCGTTGCCATAAGGTACATCAGGGAGAATGTAACACTGATCCACGAAAGTGTTACAAATGTTTTGAATCAGGTCATTTCGCCAGGGTTTGTAAGGCAATACTATGTTGTCTCACATGTAAATCTCATGACCACATCCAACCAAATTTCCCACAGTTGAGGGGTCAAGGAACAGGTTATGCTGGAGGAAATCAATCCAACCGAGGATCGACTTATAACAAGAATTATCAAAGTGGTCGTGGGGAAATGAAAAGAGGGGGAACTGCGACAAGGGGGCGTGCCTTTCAGATGACAAAAGGTGAAGCTGAAGAGAACCCTGAAGTCATGACAGGTACTTTTCTTGTTAATTCAGTCAATGCCAAAGTGTTATTTGATTCTGGTGCAAATCCTTCCTTTGCGTCGCCCTCATTTATTGTTTGTTCGTATGTTAAGCCTAAGATGTTAGATGATGTCTTAGTAGTAGAAACTGCGAATGATGGGGAAGTTTCGGTTAAGGAAGTTTTTGACAATTGTATTATAGTTGTGGAAGGGTGTGACGTACCTATACAACTGTTCCCTATGCCATTAAGAGAATTTGATGCTATAGTGGGTATGGATTAGTTAGCTAAGAATCAAGCCAATATAATATGTGAAAAAGGGATGATTCATAACGATTTACCGGGAAGAGGGCCAGTGGTGATTTATGGCGACCAGCAAAAACATTGTTCCGGTCTTGTTTCTATTTTAAAGGCTCGGAAATTTGTGCATAAAGGGTGTGTATGTTTTCTTGCTTACGTAATTGATAGTAAGAAAAAAAAAAGACCAAGATGGAGAACATTCCGGTAGTATGTGACTTTCCAGAAGTATTCCCGGAAGACTTGACCAGTTTGCCACCTGATCGATCGATACAGTTTCAGATCGAGTTAATACCAGGAGCCGCACCAGTAGTATGATCACCGTATCGGTTAGCTCCTTCTGAATTAAAAGAGTTAATGACGCAGTTGAAGGAATTGCTCGACAAAGGTTTCATCCGACCAAGTATATCTCCTTGGGGTGCACCGGTGTTGTTTGTAAAGAAGAAAGACGGATCAATGAGAATGTGCATTGATTACCGTGAATTGAATAAATTGACGATCAAGAATAAATATCCGCTTCCAAGAATTGACGATTTATTTGATCAATTGATTGGGGCGAGATACTTCTAAAATATTGACTTGCGGTCCGGTTATCATCAGTTAAAGACACGTGAAGAAGATGTGTCGAAAACAGCCTTTCGTACACGTTATGGACATCATGAATTTTTGGTGATGCCGTTCGAACTTACAAATACGCCAGCAGTATTTATGGATATGATGAATAGAATATGCCATCCATATCTCGATAAGTTTGTCATTGTATTTATCGATGATATATTGATATATTATATGTCTGAAGAAGAGCACGCAAATCATCTTCGATTGATTATGGAATTATTGAAGCGAGAAAAATTGTATGCCAAGATGTCAAAGTGTGAGTTTTGGCTATGTGAAGTTCAATTTCCGGGTCATATTATTTCTAAGGCAGGCATTCAAGTAGATCCACTTAAGATTGAAGCTATCGAGAAGTGGGAAGCACCGAGAACACCGACAGAGATCCGAAGTTTTCTTGGATTGGTCGGTTATTATCGAAAGTTTATACAAGACTTTTCTCGTAGTGCTACCCCGTTAACGGGACTTGTGAAAAAGAATGTAAAGTTCGAGTGGAAAGAAGCGTAAGCTGAAGCTTTTCAGTTGTTAAAAGACAATTTGTGCAGCACGCCAATTCTATCCTTACCTGATGGTTCAGAAGATTTTGTGGTCTACAGCGACACCTTGAAGCTGGGTTTAGGCTGTGTGTTAATGCAACGTGGAAAGGTTATCGCTTATGCTTCAAGACAGTTGAAAGAGCATGAAAAGCAATACCCTACTCACGATATGGAGCTGGCAGTTGTGGTTTTTGCACTAAAGATCTGGAGGCATTACTTTTATGGAACGAAATGCCAAATTTTTACAGATCATAAAGGTTTGCAACATTTGTTCCATCAACGAGATCTAAATATGCGGCAAAGACGGTGGTTAGAATTAGTAAGCGATTATGATTGCAAAATTCTATACCATCCGGGAAAGGCAAATGTTGTGGCCGACGCACTGAGCCGCAAAGAGAAGAGTGGGACGATTAAAGCTACTGCTTTACGAGCTGAATTGTTGCCAAACATTCATGAAGAGTTGCAAAGAAGTCAAGGTGAGGCCATCAAGGAAGAAAACGTCAAGCGAGAACGACTTGGAGGCTTACTATCTGAAGTAGTAAAAGATAGTCGTGATTTGATGTGTTTTCGAGATAGATTTTGGGTGCCACAAGATGGCGATATAAGAGAAAGAGTTTTAAGTGAATCTCACAAGTCTCGTTTCTCTATTCACCCGGGTACTAATAAAATATATCATGATATGAAGCAGTTTTATTGGTGGTCGGGAATAAAGAAGGATGTCGCGCAATATGTGGAAAAGTGTATACATGTTTACAGGTTAAAATAGAACATCAAAGACCTTATGGAAAACTGCAGCCGTTAGAAATTCCAGTTTGGAAGTGGGATCATATCACCATGGATTTCATAACAAAGTTGCCTAGAACGCCAAAGGGTTTTGATGCTATTTGGGTTATTGTTTGATGCTATTTGGGTTATTGTGGATCGTTTATCGAAGTCTGCACACTTCTTGCCGATGAAAGGGTCGTACTCAACGGAACGGTTAGCAAAGTTATATATTAATGAAGTGGTAACACGTCATGGTGTCCCTTTATCGATTGTTTCTGATTGTGATACTCATTTTACTTCCATGTTTTGGAGAAGATTCCAAAGAGAAATGGGTTCACAAGTAAGGTTAAGTACGACTTATCATCCGCAAACAGATGGACAAAGTGAACGTACGATCCAAACTTTGGAAGATATGCTGTGGGCATGTATTATTGACTTTGGTGGATCATGGGATAGTCATTTACCTTTGATCGAGTTCGCCTACAACAATAGTTATCATTCAAATATTCAAGCGGCACCTTTTGAAGTTCTTTATGGACGAAAGTGTCGAACGCCGCTATGTTGGAATGAAGTGGGCGAGAAACAATTAGCTGGACCCGACATAGTTCAGCTTACGGCTGATAAGATCAATCAGATTCGTGATAAAATGAAAGCAGCCCAAGATCGGTAGAAGAGTTATGCCGATAAGCGTCGTAAGCCGATTGAATTTCAAATCGGAGATAAGGTGATGTTGAAAGTATCACCTAGGAAAGGAATCATTAGATTCGGAAAGAGAGGCAAGTTAAGTCCAAGGTATGTTGGACCTTTTACAATTGTTGAACGGATTGGAGAAGTGTCTTATCGACTAGAACTTCCGATAGAATTAAGTGTTATTCATGACACTTTTCATGTGTCAAACCTAAGGAAGTGTCTAGCTGATCCAAAAGAAGTTGTGCCACTACCAGAAATCAACGTTGATGAAAAGTTGTGTTTTGAAGAGACTCCTGAAGCTATCATCGATTCTAAAGTTTAAGCTTTAAGGAATAAAGAGATTCGATTAGTGAAAGTCCAGTGGTGTTACCACAAGGGACCAGAAGCTACATGGGAACCCGAGTCTGAGATGAGAATGAAGTACCCTCACTTGTTTGCTTAGTGGAATTCTGGGACGAAATTCTTTTAAGGAGGAGATGTTGTAATAACTGTTTTAAATACCGCGTGATTTTATAAGGGTTGTTTTGTGTTTAATTAGAAGTTAAGGGTTGAGTTGGGTAAAATCATTTTCTTGATTTGTGTCCACCACCCATATTCTCTAATGGTATGTTAACACACACATGCATGTGTGCATGCATGTGTTTGTCTTGATGATGTGTTCTCATGCGAACCAACCACCACCATCTTTTATTCATTTAGTCATTTAAATAGAATTATGGATTTTAACAAATTCATAATATTTCTTGTGAGTTAGAGCTTTGAGAGAGAATTAAGATTTGGTCTCTGTGGTTTTGTTTAAGCAAAAAGAAGTGAAGAAAGCTTGAGGTATGTTTAAGTTTGATTATAAGTTTATAATTCAATAAGTTTCGGGTTTATATCGAGGTTTTGACCGTAGACTTTTATATTATAGTTATACGTCGTGCTTTATTCGTATAGCCATTTAGAAGTCTCGGAGAGTTTATTGATTATTATCGTTTGAGGTGAGTGTTTACAAAGCTTTTGTAAAATACGTGTTTTTCCGTTACACGTGATTTATTTCATATAAATGAGATTATGTGATTTTGATTGTTAGTATTTTTGTGAAACTAACAAGTAAAGATATTGACCAAAACATTTGGGTCACGAGAATTGGAGCAGTGGATCCGCGATGAGTGGACGGAGAAAACGTATAAATGATTGTGGGTGGAATAATCAATATAAATTAGCCATTTTGAATGGCGTGAACCGGACCATATGTTCGTGAAGCAGGCAATGGTTTGGAAAGAACGAGAGAATGATCCTGGTAAGAGTAATACCGGTTGAGTGCATTGAGAGGATGTGATGCCTCGAGCCCTGGGTTATGATTGGAATGAAAAACTGATTTTAAAATGATATTGGGTCAGTATGACCCGAGGACCTAGTTATCGAGCCCTTTGATGTGAGAATTGGACTTGTCGAGTCCTTTGATTTCGAGAAATGGTTTTTGTCGACTCTATAGGACCCGACAAGTGAGATTATCGGGTCTATTTGGCCCGACAAGTGAGCTTGTTGGATCTATCAGGCTTGACAAGTGGGCTTGTCGGCTCTATATGACCCGACAAACCAGCATGTCGGCTCTATAGGACCCGAGGAAAAAGGGTTATTGGACCTATATAGCTCGAGGAACAAGTTCGTCGGATCTATATGATTCGATCTTCTTGTTTGCCGGATCTATATGATTCGAGAACTTTGGATATCAGACCCTTTGATCCGATAACTTTTGTTGTCGGGTCTAGGTGTTGCGATAAAATATTTTGTCATAAAAAGTTTTTAAGGTTTCCTCAGATCGTGGTTTAAACACGAGGGAAATTACTCACTAGACCTTTCGTTCTAATCCTCTATTGTTTAAAAATAATTTTACAGGACAGCATCATTTGGAAGGCAAAAGCAAGAACAAGATGTAATTTGTTATGCTATCTTTTGTTATATACTTGTAGCATAAACAAGTTGTAATACATGGAACTCGTTGTATATATGGAATCTATGTATTTTGGGGCTTTGGTTTATACGGGCTATTACAGTCGCTTCGTTTAAGTCTTCGAGTTGTTGAATTGATGTGATATTTCGCTCTCTGAGATTCCACTATCTAGGCACCTGCTGCCAAATCTTGTCAACTTACTTACATCGAAGTAGTGCATGCTCCACCAACTCCGGTTCTTCCCCGCATCTCGAACATAGCATAGAATTCAAACCTATCCTCATTTTGTCGTGGATCAACCTGCATGGAATTTTTCCTTGTCTAGCTTTCCAAAGGAAGATGCATACTTTCTTTGGAACCCCTTTCAACCATTTCGTTTCTTCCCAATGTTCTCCTAAAACCGCTACTTTATCGTCGATCAACGTCTTAAACTCTTGCACCGAGAACCTACCATTTCCCCCTCCAGCCATTTGACATGATCCCTTTCTCCTAACTTTGGTTTCCTACCCATCACCAAATCACTATGTTCCTCTAGTTCTCTCAATTCCCTTCCCCTCGGCTCCCTCCTCCAATTCCAATTCCAAACCCACTCCTCTCCAACCCACTCCCCCTTTTCGGCAATCACTCCCTCCTTACCTATTTCAAGTTGAAAAAGACGTTTGAAACGCTCCTTCAACACAATGTCTCCCACCCACCTATCTAACCAAAAGCAAGTATTACCCCCGCTCTCCACTTCTATACTGAAAGATTTCCCAAGATTAATTCCTATTTTTCTCCTAATTGTTACCCACTTTGATGATGTTTTTCCAAACCGACCGCCCACCCCCTATCCCCTCACGACTACTATCGTTTTCACCACAAACCACCTTCTTTCCCGTAAATACTCCTAATTACATTTGCCTATAACGCCTCTCTTTCCAATCCAAACCTCCACCACCATTTTCCCACCAGCACCCAATTTGCCGTTTGAAGGCTCCGTGCATTTAGGCCGCCTCTCTTCAAGTCTCTCAACACTCGTTCCCATTTTACCCAAGCCACACCTCTCTTTGGAGTCACACTCGAACCCCCTCCTCCTGCCCAAAAGAAATGACACCTCACCCTCTCGAGCTCTCTAATCACACATTTTGGGACACGAAAAAGCGAGAAATAATATAACGGAATTCAAATTCAAACCAATTGAACACCACCCTTGTGGTTATCATGAGAAATTTTGAATCTTGTAGATGTTTTGAGCTCCTCCATTAGTTTTAATGGTTGACTGAACTCTGAAATGCATACTTACATGTGATTCTTAAGGACGGATTTATGGATCCATTAGGATTGTCAATAATCAATTTTTTGTTCAAATATAAATAAATGAAAATTACAATGTTCGACGGTCTAGATATTTAAAAGTTTATCCAAAAGATATGTTCCATATCAATTTAACAATCTAACTGGAAAGAAAAAAAATCAAGAATGTATCACACTATTTTATTAAAATCGTCTATAACAGATTTATAAAATAGATATTGAAAATTTGGTGTAGCTTGATTTGGTTTAAATGTTTGAAAAATCGTTTAGTTTGATTTGATTTATAAGTTTGAAAATTTCTTAAGACAACTCTCGGAGCATCTATGACGTATTCTATAAAATAGATATTTATGAGTTTTTATCATTAGATTCTTTAAAACCTTCTTTAAAATAAAGAAAATAAAATAAAATTCTTTAAATTTAAAAAACTTTCTAAAAATGATTAACTTATAAAAAAGATTTTGGGTGCGTTTTGTTCTGGAAAACTGTTCATTTTCTCAGAAAATGGAGTTAAGTTTTCATTCACAGTTTTCTATGAAAAATTTAGAAAATGTGTTTGGGTGAAATGGTGGATTTTTCATTTTTCATTTTTAGAAATTAGAAATCGCAGAGACGTTGAAGTGACAAGGAAGATACGATAGAGTTTGTCTGGATTTTAGAAATGTATGGACTTTGAGCGTGGGTTAAAACGTCGCTGGAAAAGTTTTCAGAAAACAAAAATTTGGAAAACTATTAAAACTAGTTTTCTAATTTACATAGAATTTTAGAAAATGAATTTTTTTGTTTTCTTGGAATTTTTTTGAAAACTTAATGAACGAAACGGGTTTTCTAAATTTTCATTTTTCTTGAAAAAATTTCCTAGAATACTGGAAAATTTTCTGAAACCAAACGCACCCTCTGTTTTTTATTCTTCCTATGAACGAGAATCCTTGTTAATTGTGTAGGAGATATAAATAATACTTTATAAATTGTATCGAGTACTAGTTAACTACCCACATGATGTTGTGGTGTGCATCTCAATTTAAAGTTGAGAACAAAAAATGTCAATTAGGTATCATTTTTGTCTTCTTTTTGTCCACTCCGATGTTAGTTGTATACCGGTACAATGTAGCTCAGTGTAAATTTTGAACAGATGTGTACAAGAATACCTAGTACAAATAGGTTTTACCAAACAAAATATATATGTTGATCTATTTTACATTTTTATGTAGAATATAAGAAACAATAAAAAAAACAAATTAATGTTAAGGTTGTGAAAAATATGTTTTCTTGTGTAAAAATGATTAGTAGATGATGTTGTTATTGGGATCTTCCTCATAGTCATCGTTTCTAAAAAAATTCATGACTTTTGAGACTAATCGAGCTGCAAGCAAGCTGGACACCATGGTTAAGAATTTTATTCTTGGTTGCTACTATTTTGATGCTGAAGTTTGTGGTTTATTAGTGAAGAAATTCTTTTCAATGGTTTTCTCACATGCTAGCATTGCGTCAAAGGATTAGAACAAACCAATATTTTTTTTCTAAAATGAAAATCAACTCATATAAATAATATTTTTCTATAAAAAAACACTACTTATATATCTCTATTAGAAAAGAAAAAAAAACAATAGTTGTGGAATAGTTAAGAAAGTAGGTTACAATAGACATTTATGCAACATTCAGGTTTAAGAACATGATGCTCTTGACCCAAGCCTCTTCGACCAAGTCGATTACAGGTTTAAGTTTCCCTTCCTTCTCCAACCCAACCCAGTAATCCATTTTCTTCAGTCAAAATAATTGAATTTTCGAGTTTCGTCACAATAGTAGGCAAAAATATTTTGTGTAGATTCTCGTATACTGGTCTTACTAATTATAATAACACAGATTTAATCCCAGATAAGAACAATATAGAAATAGATCAAGAAAGTCGACATTGTTGAAAATTGTGATACGAAACACTGATATGCAAAACTGAAAATTCTAAAGTTTTTGGCACGACCGCACCTTATGATCCAACACGACCGTGCATAGTGTTATTTTGCAAACAGAAACTTTTGGGTGTTCTGACACGGCCGCACCTTATAATTGGTCATGGTCGTGCGTGACGATAAGAATGTTTTTCTTAGCTTTTAGTGGGATCAAATTGGGCTATGAATTAGTATAAATAAACCCCTTGAGTTCCATTATGAGAGAGCACGAAATTTGAGAGCTTAAAAGCCCTAGTTTGAGTAGAAACAATATTGAGAGACATTATAAACAATTTAGTGTTTGGTTTGTAATTTCTCTTTGGTGTTTGGGTGTTCTTCATCAATAAATGGTCCTCCTCTTCCTTGTGGATGTACAACACTACATTAGTGGGGGAACTACGCAAATATATGTGTTTTCAAAGTTCTTTAATTTGGTTGATTGATCGTTGTGCTTTCGATCCTACTTTTTTATCCATGTTCGTTATTGGTGAACATCACATATTTGATTGTCATTGAATAACTCTCATTACTTTATTTTGTTTTGGGGACCTTTGTGGTGTCCAAAACCCCAACAAGTGGTATTAGGGCTTCGGTTTTATTTTGGCATTTCGGTGGAACATATTCACGCACGTTTTGAATCATCGTGATGGTGATCTCCAAAGAAGACAAAAACTCAGGCAAGTCTCCATCAAGAACTTCTTCTACCTACATTAAAGTTTCGTATACGGCTTCTGGATCCACAGTTCAGATTAAGAGGTGGAATGAGGACTAGTGGTAGTGGAAGATGAAGGCAATACATGAAAAAAAAATAGGTACATTGCGTTATATGAAATATACAAACTCACCCCTAATATCGGAGGAAGAATTGGAAGTGGTGGAAGAATGATCTCTCACAACATTGCAACTAGCAATGGGTGAGAAAGTGATTTCGAATATAAGCTCGGAGACAACCGCACAAGGTATTTGGAACAAGCTAGAGAGCTCTACCTTAAAAAGCTTCTCGCTAAATGTCTCATCCTACTCAAAACCTTATTCACATATAAGATGAACGAAGGTACACCAATCAAGTCTCATCTCAACGTTCTTGATGATTTAATTATGAAGGTGAAATTAGTGGACGTGAAGATAGATGACGAACAAATGGAAGTGATCCTTCTATGCTCCATCGTTGAAAGGTTTACTAGCTTTGCTAATGCTTTAATTTATGGTAGAGATACTATAGTTATCGGAGATGTGAAAAAGAGCCTCTTAGGTGAGGATCTAAGATATCAAAGCCAAGGCTTAAACTTTGACAAAGATGATGGAGTCAAATCAATAGACAAGGGTTATTTGTGCCATTCCTGATGCCTATTACCTATGCAGGGCTCTACTAGCGCACGCGTCTTCGTCTTCTGGGGAAAGAACACAATGAATTTCGAAAGAAAGATAAGTCAAGAGGTCTTTCGAGATCCCGCAAGCCGAAATTAGAGGCAAGTTCAAGAAGAGTAGCAATTGCTGTTGAAAAACTTAATTTTGGTAAGTTTTTAGGATGTTGTACAATTCACCAGGCACATGGTACAAGTTGATAAAGCATTAATCTAAGGATTATTGTAAGTCATATATGTATTTTCTTTACTTTAAAAATACATATTGCCAAATTGAAGAGAATGGTTGACAGCTAATCCATCCACTTGTTTGCATGAATACATGCATGATGTAAGCATGCATACATCATCAAATTCAACTTGACAATTTGGCTTGGGAACCAAGTTACGATTTACTATAAATATGGATGAAAGGAGTGCCAAATATATGCAAGATTTTTCTTCTTCATTTGTTTGTTCTTCCATTCGTCAAACTATATACACACATATATAGTTTCTAGTTTAGTTTTGGAAAAACTTTAGGTAGCTGATTCGTTGATCCAAGGATCTTGCAAACATGTTGTAATTTCTCCCAGTTAGTAATATATTGATCTCTCTCTCCCTGTGGATGTACACTATCACACCGATAGTGGAACCACGTTAAATCTCGCTGTCTCGTTTTATCTACCGCTTTCGTTTATTTTGATCGTAAATTCGTTTAACTGCTAATTTACGTTTGTGGATCGGTATGAATTATTAATACCGTAATATACAATATTTAGATCTCGATAATCCGCATTTGTTGCATTGGGACAGTTTGCACAGTGATTTACTGTTATCAATTTTTGGGACCGTAAATCACTTTGTAATACGATCTCGTAACCGCGACCGACCCTTACAATTGGTATCAGAGCTTGCTAGATCTAAATTTGAAATATATTGTATATTTTGATTTGCACTTCTAGTGCTTGTAAAATGTTTGATGATTCAAGAAATCCGTTTGCCAATCCAAGTTCCAGCTCGGACCCGAATATCTATCAAAAGGGTGCATTTAAAATATCGAGGGCCGGGATCAGAATCGAAAAATGGAATGGAGAAGGTGACTTTGGTAAATGGCAGTTTACTACAGCAGCAGCACTTCGGAAAAATGATGTTCACCCCGTAGTCTTTGCTCCGGAGGAAAAAGATCCGGAGATGTCGGCTTTGGAGGCTAAGGAAATGGAGGCTGGGGCTTTCACTACCTTACAGATGGCTATGGGTCCGAATGTTATTTCGGATATCGTTTCCGAAAAGACAGCCGCAGGGATTTGGAAGAGACTTGAAAATCTTTATCTCAAGAAAACTTTGACTAACCGACTGTTACTGATGAGGTCGTGCTTATTCTTCAAAATGAAGGAAGGTATAACCATTCAAGCCCACATGACTGAATTCGAATATACCATTATGAAGTTGAAGGTAACAGATTCTATTTTTTCCACAGATAATGAGGCACTCGCTTTGATTTTGTTGTATTCACTTCCTGAAAGATATTCCCAGTTCACTAATAGTTTTATTTATGGAAGAGATTCCATTTCGTTGTCTGACGTGAAAGCAGGGATGATCTATGAAGAACAAAGAATTCAGATGAAAATCGGTAACAGTTCGCGAGAAAACAACCACAACAGTCAGGGTCTCTTTTCCGAAAGAGACCATGACGATCAGCAAAATAGAGGAAGAAGTCGTGGTCGCTCCCAGTCTCGTAAACCTGGTTATCGCGGGAAATCTAAGCAACGTGGCAATTGTAACTATTGCCACAAACCAGGTCATTGGGTCAGAGATTGTTCGAATTTGAAGAACAAAGGCAAACACAAAGTAGAATCTTCGGCAGTAGCAACCGAAGAAGATACATGCTTTTCAGCAACGGGTATACCACTGCAAGGCGACAGGCGGTGGGTGTTGCATATCGGAGCTTCGTGCCATATGACACCATTTCGAGATTATTTCACTACTTTCGAGAGAAATTCGAAGGTAGCCATATTTATATGGGAAATAATACATCGTGTATCACTTAGGGTATCGGTTCTGTCAGAATCAAGATGTTTGACGTTAGTATTCGAACATTATTAAATGTTAAATATGTACCGTCTATGGCTCCTTCTTTGATATCTCTCGGACTACTATCCAAATTGGGTTGTAAGGTTCAGTTTGAAGACGGGAGTATGGGTATCTCCAGAGGGAATCTCACTGTGATGAAAGGTAAACAGGTTGAAAATAACCTGTTTTATTTGATAGGCGAGACAATCAGATCTAAAGCGTGTGTCGTGGATAGTTCAAGAAATTTAGATGATATTCATTTATGGCATCTTAGATTGGGGCACACATCAAAGAAGAATTCGGAGATCCTGCGCAAGCGGAAACTCATTGCTGTTAATACGTCTACGAGTCTGGATTTTTGTTCAGATTGTGTCCCGGGTAAACAGACGCGTGTTTCTTTTGGTGTTGGAAAACACAACACCAAAGGGATCCTCGATTATGTTCATACAGATGTCTGGGGACCATCTCCGACACGGTCCCTCAGTGGAGGTAAATATTATGTTACTTTTATTGATGATTTCTCGCACAAACTTTGGGTGTATGTGATTAAGTTAAAGTCAGATGTTTTTGAAATATTCAAAACTTGGTTAGCATTAGTTGAAGTCGAGACCGGTACAAAATTAAAGGTGCTAAGATCTAACAATGGTTGGGAATACACTAGTGGTAACTTTAAAGACTTTTGTTCACGTAGAGATATTCACCGACACTACACCACGCCTGGGGATTCGCAATCAAACGGAGTCGCCGAATAGATGAATAGGACTTTGTTAGATAAAGTCCGATGTATGTTACTTACATCTGGTTTCCCTAAAATATTTTGGGCTGAAGCACTTCACACTGTTGTACACATTGTGAATCAGTTACGATGTTCAACCATTGGGGGAAAGATTCCGGAAGAAATTTGGAAGGGGAAGGGTAATATTTGTTTGAAATACATACGTGTATTTGGTTGCCCTGTGTTATTTCATGTGACAGGTCAGGACAAGTTGGATCCCAGAGCCACCAAGGGATTCTTACTCGGCTTCACAGATGGAATCAAGGGTTACTGAATCTAGAACCCGGTCACCCGAAAGGTTATTCATTCTCGACACGTTATCTTCGATGAGTCGATCAGTGGCGTAGCCGCAGGGGGCCGGCGGTGCCGACCCCCCCCCCCCCCCCCCCCCCCCCCACCCACCCACCCACCCCAATGGCCAAACTTCCTTTAATAATGTGTATTTCGAAAATAAATCATATACACTAGTTTATCTGGTTGGTTAAAGGCGCAAGAGTTATACAAGAGATCCCAAGATCGAATCTTCACAACTACATTTTTGGTTTCCTTTTTCTTGTATTTAATTAATAATTTTTGATTTCTTTTTTCTTTTATTTAATTAATAATTTTTTATTTCTTTTTTATGTTATTTAATTAATAATTTTTTATTTCTTTTTTCTTTTATTTAACTAATAATCTTTTTTCTTTTATTTAATTGATAAATTTTGGTTTCTTTTTTCTTGTATTTAATTGATAAATTTTGGTTTCTTTTTTCTTTTATCTAATTGATAATATTTTTATTAGAAACTCGTAACTATATTTTTGATTTGTTTTCCTATTTATCTAAGTGATACTTTTGTTTTATTAAATTTTTTTACAAACTTTTATCATCAAAAGTATTTTTATTGTATTTACATTTACAAACTTTTATAAAACATTATTACATTTACGTTTATGCTATCAAAAACATTTTTTGTTGTATTTATATTTAAAAACATTATTCATCAAAAATTAAAATAAACTAATTCTATATTAATATCATTGTTCAAAGTTTAAAAATATATAATTTAAGATTTTTATAATGTTAGTTTTTGAGTCGTAAATTTTCATGACGTTATTTTTTGTCAAAGAGTTGTGAAATCTATTTTCCGATCATGTATATGATACAATATTAATTTATTTACGTTTATGGTTATAAATTAGTTGGTTAGTTTTATGATACATATATAATTTGAGTTTTGATTAAAATCATAATATAATTTTTTAATCCCAATCTTAGTATTTCATAAACAAAAGCCACAATATTTATGGTTTACATTCTCATCATCACACCTAGAATTTGCTCTCAAAATCTCATGAGACTTGTGACGTGAACAATAATCACATATTTTGCATTAACATTTTGTTTGAACATCTTAAATCGACATGTTAAATTTATTTTATTTGTCATCTTCAGCCCCCCCTAAGTTAGAATCCTAGCTCCGCCCCTGGATTCGATTATGTTCAAGTCTAATCATAATCGACAACCCACTCCAGAACCAGAAGTTATCTCTTCTGATTCTCCTACAGCCGATGGAGATGAGATTGTTAGTCCTATTATACACAACTCATCTGTTCGTGGTTTTACTTTGGGATCAGAATCTGAAGAAGATGTTAGTCCACCAGATACATCTACTTCTGATCCAGTTAGTTCAGTTCAGGAAGAAATTCCGAATGATGGTGGAGGTCAAGGCGATACAATTCCAGCTTCAGTACCTACAAGAAGGAGCTAAAGAACTATCCGTCCTCCTAATAGGTATGGTGATTGGTATTTTTCAAATATGAGTTTTACTGACCAGCTTGAGTATGTTGTGCACGTTGTACAGGATGAGCCATTTGACTATTCGGAGGCCCTTGCTTCAAGCCACTCTGCTAAATGGTTAGGAGCTATGCAAGAAGAAATGGAAGCTCTATCGAAAAACAATAATTGGGAGCTTTGTCCACTACCAAAAGGCAGTCGTGTTATTGGCTGCAAATGGGTCTATAAAGTCAAAGACAATACGTGTTACAAGGCTCACATTGTTTCGAAAGGGTTTGCACAGCGGAAGAGTATCGAGTATGACGATATCTTCGCCCCTATGGTTCGACACACATCTATCTCAGTCCTTTTGGCCCTTGTGGCAATTCATGACTTAGAGCTCGAACAGTTAGATGTGAAAATAGCTTTTCTACACGGAGATCTGGAAGAAATCATCTTTATGAAGCAATCTGATGGTTTCATCTTCGACAACAAACCTGATTGAATCTGTAAAATGAAGAAGTCCCTATTTGGACTTAAACAGTCGCCTCGACAGTGGTACAAGAAGTTTGATTTATTTATACTCTCGTTGGGTTTTGAGCGTAGTGAGAAAGACGCTTGTGTCTATCATAGATCAAGCAGGGGCATTTCTATTTATCTACTTCTTTATGTTGATGACATGTTGATAGCTTGCAGGGATCGATCTGAAATCAACCGTTTGAAAAATAGGTTGAAATCAGAATTTGAAATGAAGGATCTCGGTGAAGCTCGTGTTATTCTCGGATGGAAATTGTTCGGGACAGAAAGTCCCGTAGACTCATATTGACACAAAAGAGCTATATTCAGAAAATTCTGAAGCGGTTTAATCTTGATGGAGCAAAGCCGGCGTCTACGCCACTTCCAAGACACGTCAAGATTACAAAAGAAGATTGTCCGGTAGATGATATTGGAAAAGCTGAGATGGCGAAGATTCCATATACCAGTACAGTCGGGAGCCTTATGGTGTGCTATGGTATGCACTCGTCCCGATCTTGCACATTCTGTTGAAGTGATTAGCCGGTTTCTATCGAACCCGGGTAAGTCACATTGGGCAGCAGTGAAAATTGTATTTCGTTATTTAAAAGGTACAAAATCTCACGGTCTCATCTATGGAATGCAAAACAATTGTGATATTGTTGGTTACTGCGATTCAGATTATGCAGGTGATCGTGTCAGTTGGAAATCCACATCTGGTTATGTTATTACATTAGGTGGAACAGCTGTCAGTTGGAGATCTCGGTTGCAGCCTGTTGTTGCATTATCAACTACCAAAGCTGAACTTATTGCGGCGGTTGAGTCTGCTAAAGAAGCAGTTCATTTACAAGAACTGCTTATTGGTTTGGGCTTGAAGCAGGCTACTGTCCGTATTAATTGTGATAGCCAGAGTGCGATTCACTTGGCTACAAATTTGGCCTTTAGCTCTCGTATGAAGCACATTAATGTGCGTGATGCATTTCTTGTAGCTTTACATGATGCGAAAGTGGTGCACTTGAAGAAAATCATCACTGACGATAATGTTGCCGATATGTTCACCAAGTCGTTACCGCCAGCTAAATTCGAGCATTGCTCGAATTTGATCCAGCTCAGATTGTGTTAGTGCCATTCGGCACCTTGTGGGAGAGATGAGAAATATTACTACAGATGACATAGCGACATCTTTGGGGAGATATTACTTGGTACGTGTTTTTGGGTTGCTTAACTCGTTTTATTGAGATTGCTCACTTAAGGATTTTTGCTTTTGGCTTTGACGGGTAATGCCGAGCCGAAGCTCGTCACGGTCAAAATGCATTTTGTTACCTCGTGCCAATCTCATTTTGTTTCGTCGGGTGATTTGTACATCATGGTGGAGTGTTGAAAAACTTAATTTTGGTAAATTTTTAGGATGTTGTACAATTCACCAGGCACACGGTACAAGTTGATAAAGCATTAATCTAAGGATTATTGTAAGGCATATATGTATTTTCTTTACTTTAAAAATACATATTGCCAAATTGAAGAGAATGGTTGACAGCTAATTCATTCACTTGTTTGCATGAATACATGCATGATGTAAGCATGCATACATCATCAAATTGCCAACTTGACAATTTGGCTTGGGAACCAAGTTACGATTTTACTATAAATATGGATTAAAGTAGTGCCAAATATATCCAAGAGTTTTCTCCTTCATTTGTTTGTTCTTCCATTCGTCAAACTATATACACACATATATAGTTTCTAGTTTAGTTTTGGAAAACTTTAGGTAGCTGATTCGTTGATCCAAGGATTTTGCAAACACGTTGTAATTTCTCCCGATTAGTAATATATTGATCTCTCTCTCCCTGTGGATGTACACTATCACACCGATAATGGAACCACGTTAAATCTCGTTGTCTCGTTTTATCTACTGCTTTTGTTTATTTTGATCGTAAATTCGTTTAACTGCTAATTTACCTTTGTGGATCGGTATGAATTATTAATATCGTGATATACAATATTTAGATTTCGATAATCCGCATTTGTTGTATTGGGTCGGTTTGCACAGTGATTTATTGTTATCAATTTTTGGGACTGTAAATCACTTTGTAATACGATCTCGTAACTACGACCGACCCTTACAATTGCCACTATTGTCATCAATTCAGACATTGGGTTCAAGAATGTCCAAATCTCAGCCAAGACCGACAAGGAAGGATCAATTTCATTTGTTGTGGTGAATGATTCCGATGATTCTCTAATGGCATCAGCCAGGGGTGAGGCTATCAAGGACCAATGGGTCTTGGATTCATAGGCTTCTTTTCAAATTACTCTACATAAGGAGCTTTTATCGTCATTTGAAGAAAAGAAGGCAATATTCTCATGGCAAACAATGTGGCATGCAAAAGCTTGGGGATTAGAACCATTAAGATGAAGATGTTTGATGGCATGATCCGAACTATTCCGAATGTAAGGTATGTTACCTGGGTTATGTCATCACTATTACGTAATCAGGTAAATGAGATCTTTAAATAAATGAAAAGTTTGTTTCAGATCCTAAATGATAATTTTTAAAGTTTGCTCCCTAAAATATGAATCAATCCAAAGTTGTTTCCATTTTAACGTAATTTTCCTTTTGTAACAAACATAATATAACTGTTGAAGATACTCAAAAGTTGAAAACTAAAGTTTCTTCCAAAACCATAAGAACGATTTCCATAAGAGCATCCACAATTGAGGTTTTTGAAGAGGTTCTTCTTGGGTGTTTTACAAGAACCTCCACTGTGGGAGAGAGGTTCTTGTCCACTTACAGGTTCTTATTGGAACTTAGGTGCTTTAACAAAAACTAGGTTCTTCTATACTCTCTTTTTTGTTATTATTTTATTTATTTTATTTATTATTTTTATTATTTCTTAATCATTTTATTTTATTTAATAAATCTACAAAACATATAATTTAAAATTCATACGAAAAAAATATAAAATTATTATTATAAAATATGTATTTTTTGTTTCTTATAAATTTTTATGCACGTTTTTTAATTATCTTGTTATATTATTATATTAAATTATTTTTCATATACTTATATATATTATGTAATAACTTTTAACATAAATTAACATATGTAAATATATATATATATTTACCAAAATTAATATGAGATGCGTTCAAATGAAGTTAATCATCAATTTTGTTCCGACTTGGTTGAACATTTATTACTTTATGTTATTTTTTATTAAAAATTAATATTTTTATAATTTTACAGCTTTTTTAATTGTAGTACAAAATTGTGTTTATGTTTTAATTGTTTTTTTATGTTAACAAAATACATAAATTAACAATCTAAAATACATAATATAGAAAAGTGAAAATTAATAAATTATATTATTGAATATTTTTATAATTTTTTAATACATATATATATATATATATACATATTTTAAAACTTATATAATAATCTAAAAATAAAATTAAAAATTAAAAATTAAAAATAAGGATATATTTTGTAAAACCTTTTTTATAGAGTTTTATAAAGCTTCTTATTTTATTGAAATAAAAATAATGTAACAAAAAATATATATAATAAAAGAAATTCCACAATACTCTAATTTAGATCTTCTAAGCCAAAATAGGTAGGTTGACTTATTAAATGTTTGGAACCCATCTAATTCAAACCCAATGAAGTGACTTCCTAACAATAACAAACCAATATTTCATAGAATTTTCAAAAGTTGAAATATGAAATAATATTTAATGCATATTTGAATTGAAAAAATAAGATTTTTATACATTATTAAATTTTTAGTATAATAAATATAACACTAGACCCCACTCTCTTGTATAAAGCATGCAATTAACACGTGGAAAAGGTTTATTTAACCCTCAATCGGAAGGAATTCGGACCCATAACTTTCGATTCTAACTAAGGTTATAAAGATTGGCGGATATATACATGCTAAAAAATATCAAAAATATTAAATTTACTTTTAGCTTTTTTCAGTAAAATTCTCCACTAGACATTAATTTGTCCACGATTGATAAAAACACTAAAAAAATCTTTTGAAGTAAAAAAAACCAAAAAAATCTTTCGAAATCGACAAAAACACTAAGAAAATCTCTTAAAATCGACAAAAACGCTAAGAAAATCCCTTGAAATCAACGAAAAAACTACAAAAAAAATCCCGAAACACGTCGGGTGACTTTATGCGCCTTTAGTCTATCTTAATGGGACGCCGGTGGACAAAAATTTTGGATCCGCCACTGGTCGTAAACACACCAAAGGAACACAAACAAAGACTTTTCGTGTTCGTTCGTTTAACTAAACCGAACAAAGGAATGAACAAGTGGTAAAGAAATTAATTTTTTATGTTTATGTTCATTCGTAAAGAAGATGTGCTTGTTTGTACACGTTTGTGTTCGTTTGTTAAGACGTTAAATGAACGTAAACGAATATAAATGGACATAGACGAACGTAAATGAAGATAAACGAACGAACACACTAAGTAAAGAGCAACCACCGTTACTCATATTTTTGTTTCCAAAAATAACATTACAAAATGAAAAACCGGATAAAACTTAGGAGAATTTAATTTAATTAATAATTTTAGATATTAATATCGTAATATCTAAATATATAGAAAAAAATGTAAACAAACATAAATGAACAAACAAGATCATTGATTATATTCGTTCATTTAACTAAGTGAACAAAAAGATGTGTTTATATTCGTTCGTTTATTAAATAAACAAACATAAATGTAATTCAAATGAAGGGTTCACGAACGGCTTATTGAACGTTCGGTTCGTTTACGACCCTAATTCTAACAAACTAATCGATATAACTCAAGTGAAATTACATAAATGTCCTTAGTTATAATACAAACATTACTTTCTCATCCTAAAACAATGAAAAGATAATATAAACTACCAATAAAAAGGACACCAAGGTTATAATATAACTCACGCTCTTATTTTCTTCCACTTTTACCCCCACCAATTTCATCTCATCACCATCCTCCAACTCCACCACCTTCCTCTTTGTATTACGGTTTTCCAAAATTGCCCTTCTTGTAATTACCAAAAACTCCTTCCCACTCAAACAATTACAAACAATATCTTGTACATGGAGTTTTACCTCACTCACCTCCAACCCTACCCCTACCCCTCCTTCACACACAACCAACGTCACCTCTATTCTACACTCAACCATCTCATTCCCATCATTTCCAGGTAAAACGACGACGTATCGAAGATGGATGTCGTTAATATTACTGATCCATGCAAGAACCGGTTTTATGCTGGATAGGTTACCCGCCCGTTTTAGAATCGGGTCAATCAGGATCCAGTTTAACGTTATGGATTCTTTCAGGTCTGATATCGTTTCATCGTCAGCGTCTACCAACTCTCCGATTTTCAACCCGATGGAGTGGGAGATTCCGGGTACGGGTCGGTTCTTTAATACGATACGTAACTCCGACGACTGGAAATCAGTTGCGCAGGTGTCGGTGAATTCGACTCTGGAGTAAACGACCTCGTTATGGTAGCGTATATCAACGGCTGAGATGAGTTCAGATGGCCATGGCCATGGCGATGAATCTGGTTGGGAGGTAGTAGAGCGATGGTTTATGATGTTGGTGATGAGTTTCAGGGCCGGAAAAGAGTCTTGGAAGAAAGAGCGGTGGCCGGAAGGGAAGGTGGAGATGACGTCATGGAGACGTGGATGGTTTGTTGATGGCCACGTGGAGTTACAGATTTGAGTCCAGAGGTTGTGGTCGGTGGAGAGGGTGTGTAGATAGGATGATGCGGTGGCGACGGTGGCGAGAGATGGACCGTCGAGGCGTGGTAAGATGTGGGTCTGGAGGATATGCGGTTGGAGATCGGAAAAAGTCATCGGAGAAGAAGAAGATGCAGATGCTATATATATATATATATATATAGCGAACAGAATGACACAATCTGGTGGGAGTAATTGGATGTGGTGCCTTTTATAGTTGGGATTTTAAATGGGATATTTGAGTTTGTATGCTCGGTGAGGCTTTTTATTTCAAAATATATGTTTCAAGGGTGTGTAACATATACTTTTTTTTTTAGTAAACTGCTATTTTAGTCCCTGTGGTTTGATGTTTATAACAATTTTCGTCCCTGTGATTTAAAAATTACCTCTTTCGTCCTTCTTGTTTGTATTTCATTTCCTTTTTAGTCCTTCAAACAAATTTTATTAAATTTAGAGTAAACTACATACTTGGTCCCTAGGGTTTATTGGTTTTAACAGTCTGAGTCCCTAAAATGAAATATTTATGGCTTGCATCCTCGTGGTTTCCATTTCATAACGTATTAGGTCCCTAAAACTAACTTTGTTAGACTTTTCCTGTTAAGTAGGTTAAGTAAGAGGGGCATTTTGGTCATTTTAAGTATAAGGACCAAACACGTAATAAGAATCATAGGGACCAAACATGTAATAAAAACCATAGGGACCAAACATGTAATTTACTCTTTATATATTTTATATATACGTAATAATTAATAAATCATAACATATATACATATATATTGTGGGTGTATATATATATATTATATAATTTGTCAAATACTTTCACAATTTTTCTTATTATAACATTTTTTTTCGTTTTTTCTTATTAAAATAATATATTTTCAAATTGTATTTTTGTAATGGCATTATAGTTACATTTTTTTATTATAGTAATATACTTTCATTTCTTTTTTTACACATTGTATTTTTAATTTTTCTTATTAAATTGTATGAAAATTAAATATTTTAATGTAACATATTTTTTAAACATATACATTTTTTTCTTCAAAAAACACATACTTTTTAACATTTTTTAAACGTTAGCAATGTAAAATATGTTTTACAATTTCTCTAAATATTGTTATATTAATGAATAATTTTGTTTTATTTTTGAATAACTTCATCGCTTTCTCTCCCGATTATTCATATACCACCTATATTATGTTTTTCATCTATTTTTTAAGAATTCCTTAAAAAATGTATGAATAATCGGAAGGTAAAGTGAGGAAACTATCTAAAAAATTGATGGTCCATTTTATCTATGCCACGTAATTTATTTAAAAATATATATGTTTTTTAAGGAAAAAAACAATCGTATATGTTTAAAATATATGTTACATTAAAATATATAACTTTCATACAATTTAATAAAAAAATTAAAAGTACAATGGCTAAATACAAAACAATATGAAAGTATATTAATATAATAAAGAAAAAAATGTAACTATAATGCCATAATAAAAAAATAATTTGAATATATTTTGCTATAATAAAGAAAAATGTAACTATCATGCCATAATAAAAATACAAAATTAAAAATATATTGTTGTAATAAAAAAAACAATGTTATAAAAAATTGTGAAAATTATGGTGATAAATTATATACAATATATATGTTATTAATTATTAATTATTAAGTATATATAAAATATATAGAGAGTAAGTTACATGTTTGGTCCCTATGGTTTTTATTACATGTTTGGTCCCTAAACTTAAAATGACTAAAATGCCCCTCTTACTTAACCTACCTTAACAGAAAAAGTCTAACAAAGTTAGTTTTAGGGACCCAATACGTTATAAAATGGAAAGCATGAGGATGCAAGCCGTAAATATTTCATTTTAGGGACCCAGACTGTTAAAACCAATAAACCTTAGGGACCAAGTATGTAGTTTACTCTTAAATTCAAATCATTAAATCAAGAGTATATATGTCTTTTTCTATTTTACTTAATTTTCTAATTAAAAAATATTTAGCAATTGATTCAAACACAATAAAAATATAGTATATATCCAGTCTGAATATACAAAGAAATATTCAGACTGAATATTCTTTTATATATTCAGACTGAATATATACTATAATATTTCTTTGAATGGGACACGTGTCGCATTCTCATTTGTCCTCACGTTCACAACCAAATTTGAGTTCTCATTTGAACCCGTCCATATATATATATATGTGTGTGTGTGTGTGTGTGTGTATAGGACGTATCAATTGCAACTCAGTCAATCTCTACAAACTTTGCAATCTCAATCTCAGCCCTCCATAATTAAATGAATAAAATTGTTAAAATACAAGATTTTAAAGCTACATTAATATTAAAAATAAAACCATTTTAAATTACAATTTGTACCCTTATTATGCTAAATGTACAAGATTTTAAAGTTACATTATTCCCATAAACCTTACGATCCTAAATAGTATAAAAACAAATTAATCATTTTAAATTACACTTTATACTCATTTAAAAATATTTTTTACAAATTAAATTATTATGATCGTCACATCAATAATTTCAAGATAAGCTTAATATTGAATATTTTAGTATTTATTAATATTATAAAATATCATAATTTTGGTTCTTTATTTGAGTTTGAAATATACTTAACTTTGAGTTCTTTCTTTATATTTGAAATAATATTATCTTTATGTTCTATTACTTTTATAAATGCAATTTTATTTTAATTATAAATCGTGCATTTAGCATAATAAGTTATACCTCTTAATTTTTAACATTTTTTAAACATTTTTTTTATAAAAAGAGAGAGTGTGTGTGTATATATATATACATATAATATAAAGTATAATAGGATAATATGAAATACTAAAATTGTAATATATTATTATTATCTTTTGAAGCAATTGTCAAATTAATTTTTAATTAGAAAATTAAATAAAATAGAAAAAGACATATATACTTTTGATCTAATGCTTCAAATTTAAAAGAATTAGTTTGAGAGACTAAAATGAAAATAAAATGCAAACCATGAGGACGAAAAAAGTAGTTTTTAAACTATGGGACGAAAATCGTTATAAACGTCAAACCACAAGCACTAAAATATA
The DNA here is from genome assembly GCA_036898165.1 of Silybum marianum. NCBI lineage: Eukaryota > Viridiplantae > Streptophyta > Magnoliopsida > Asterales > Asteraceae > Silybum > Silybum marianum. Next base: position 42,753,757 of record CM072529.1, on the reverse strand, counting down.
AGTTTACTCTTTTTTAATACTAGCTTGGGTACTTGTGCAATGTGTGTTGGGAGTGTCAAACTTTTTTTTGTAAATTGAAGGTGTATATTAAGAGCATTCACAATAGTTATATAGTTATAGCATCTTCAACAAAATTTCTTTAACTTTTCTATAATAGAGAATCAAAGGTAAAAAAAATTTAAAAAAGAGTTATATTATCTTCAACAGATTTTTTATTTTAGAGATTTTAACACAAATTATATTAATATTATATTCTTTAATTTATTATCCCAATACACTTTTTAAGAAAAACTTAATATAAAATGATTAAAAATTAATCCTATTGGTAAGATGAAATAAAAAAAATTAAGTTTTTCTTATTATAGTGAACAAGATAGCAGATCTGTTGAAGAGGTTTAGAGAACAAAAACTATTTTTTTTTTCTATTTTAGCAAATCTACCGGAGATGCTCTTAACTCTTTGAAAACCTTTTCTACCTACTCATCTTATCTAAAATGTTATTTATAAATTTAATTTAATGCAAAAAAAATCTTTCAAAAGGATATAAAAAAAGAATTTGAGAGAAACAAATTACAAAAAGTTTTTTTTTCAAAAGGTTAGTGCATGAAAGACTTTACCAAAAAGCCTTGTTATCCGATGCAAAAAAGCCTTGTTGAAATAATTTTAACATTCCAATAAGTCATTAATGATTTTACCAATGGAAATGCTCTAAGTTTATGCTTATTATAAGTTTCAAAGTTTATAACTTAAATATAATTTTATTTATAAAACCAATGAAACCTCAAGTTAAATGTTATTTCAAATTTAAAAAAATAACCAAAAATTAAATATTACTTTAAACTTATAGAAAAACCAACATTACGATATTTTATAATACTATTAAATCTAAAGATATTCAATATTGAGTTCATTTTGAAGATATTGACGATCATAACAATATAATTTTTAAAAAATAATAAAATTTAATGTATATTACTTAATATATGATTATGTATTTTTATAATATTATTAAATCTAGCAGACATACCCGCTACAACGCAACGGGATTTAAATGTTTCATCAACCTTAATTTTAGAAGTCCCAAACTTTTTTAAGATATCAAATTGTATATCGCTATGGCTCTACCATTTACATAATTACATTTCTTCCTTCATCTCTAACAATATGTTCTATGGTTTGTTTTCGCTGATTCACTTGAAAAATGTTGCAGTTGATGTATTTTGAGTGAACTAGATCTCTTGAAACTTTGGATCTGAAGCAGATTGTAAATACCCGAATTTCATAATCAATATTCAATAACTATAAATAACTGAAATGTCAATAGTGATCAAAATCAGTTACATCTCAAAGGTTCACAACGAAAATAAAACAACTATCCACAGCTGAGAATTATTAATCTAAAGGAGTTTCTACGGCATTCGATCCAACTCTAAGATCGGCTCATATCTTACCCTTGCCATTCGAAGAGCTCTCAACCAATTCTCTACCTGAAAATGGTTTTAGTTTTGAAAAACGAGGGTTAGACCACAAGGTCTAGTGAATTCCCAAATAAACAACAATTATATAAAGCATTTTAATCCAAAGAAGTAAATTGTGAAAATAAGGAAGCAAGTGATTTAAATACGGGACCATGTACAAGGATCATAGAAAAGCCAAAGCTAGTCACACAATTCCACATGTGACTTAATAGATGTGTTTCACACAGTTCCACATGCGAATACAATGAACGGTCCCAAGAAGGGTACCTATCCAACGTACACCCGAAACGGATTCGGGATGTACGGGATATAACTCCCAAGATATTTGCACTATCTCGAGGTACACACACTCACCTATGTACATGTCCAATTTAGTAGGCATATCAAGATATCAAGGCCAATTCAACATTTAACATTTATATAAACCGAAAGGATTATTAATCATTTAGCGTGCTTCCAATTTAACATACCACAATCAGTGTAGTAGATAAAACCTTTGACAAAAATATAGTTTAAGTCAAGGGAACTCACATGATGATGCCACCTAGCCTCAAAGCTCAAACGGGAGAATTTTTCCCAAACCGAACACCTAAATGTGTCAACACAAAATCATGGTGTTAACCCAAAGCAATACCCCCAAAAGTCTTCTAATATAGTCCTAACATGAACCCCTAACTCAAAGGTCCAAACCCCAATTCAAAACAGCAAGCTCGTGGACAAAACAGTAGCTCACGTGGGTAACCACGCGGGTAAGTCGCGTGGCTACCCGCGTCAACCACTGTTTGGGCTGTTTTGTCCCTGCAGCTCAAAACCAGCTAATTCTCAAATCTTAACCATTAAAATACTGTTTTTCTACCTCCTAAACCATTATATAATGATATTATAAACCTCTAAAATAACACCCAAACATGTGGAATCATAAGAAGAAGATTTACCAACTAATTTCTCAATTTAAAGCTTGAGATTGAGCATCAATGGAGTATTAATGGAGACTCTCATGAAGGGAAAATTGTTCTCCAACTAAACACCGAAGAGAATCCCATATACTATGATTTTCCAATCAAAACTCAAGCTTATACTCATAAGCTCTTTCTAAAAAAACTATGGGTTTAAAACCCTAGAGACATCAAGCCACAAAACTCTAATAGCAATCCACCAACTACTAAAATTCCCACTCTTATTACCTTTTAGGAGGCTTCCAATGGATCAACGCAATACTAACCTCTTTGTTCTTTATATGCCTCATTTGTTCTTCCTTAGAACAAGTTCTCCAACATCAACACTGATATGTAGTGAGATTCACTATATTAAGCACCTATTTTATAATTATAGTTAATATATTTTCCTTATTTTTTATCCCAATTTTAGTCATTTTGTTATCTTATTTTTCATTTATAGTAGTCGGAGCTAAGTTTTGGATTTTACTTGTCTTTTTGCACTTTTGGTAGTTTATTCTCTTTCAGGTGAATGCTGTTGGAATGCTGCAGCAACTGACAGCAGGGGAGGAACATGATATTGGCAAAGAAAGGCTAAATCAATGGAAGGATCTAGATTAATCTAGTAGTTACTTATTATATTATGGTTTGTATTTATATTTTCAGCTGAACTAGAAAGCATCTTGGAATAGGAATCTTGGCTTTTTGTATGTGATGGAAGATGATTGATATGACCTTTGGACCATTGGTCCATAGTTTTGTATTTTGTGACACCTCCTAGTATAAAAGGAGGTGTTGAGGTCATTGTAATACCATGTTCCACCAGCTGAAGTCTACTATAACCTTAGAAGTGTTTGAAGTATTCTTGTGTTCTTCTCTCTTCTTGGTGTTCTTCTTGTTCATCAAGAAAACAATTAGTTTCTATCATTTAATACTGCAGCATTACTTTCAGCATTACTGTCATTTATTTCCTTACGCTTAACGTCATTTACATTTCAGCCATATATATATACATATATTTACGTTTAAGTCTTTACTTACAAGTCATTTACTTCTTGCACTTTATATTCATTGTCATTTATATTTTCAGTTTTATATATATATATATATATATATATATATATTTATATATTTACATTTATGTCTTTACTTCTAGTCATTTATATTTCTTTCATTGTTAGTATGAGTAGCTAATTTTTATTAGCTAGGATATAAGTGAAATGGTAAGGTTTTAAACTCAAAGAAAGTGGGCATTATTCTATAATAACAATATTTCATTATTTCATCTAAAGTTTTATAAATCCAAACGACACTTCTTGACGGATTGATCACTTTGATAGTGATAATGTGCCGTGGACTTAGGAATAAGCCACGATATGCACGTCAATCTGAAGGATATGAGAAGTTTACTTGGAAAAGTTACCTTTTTATGTTTTTCTCATTGAATATTCTTGACAAGTCGGTCACTTATCAAAGTGTCAAAGTGCCATGGACTTAGGAATAAGCCATTGAATGCACACCACTTGGATGATGTGGAATCACCTCAGAAGAGGGATTAATTAGACAAAGGAATTTGCTAAGCCATCTATTTTGAGAATACCATTTTGCTATCACTGGTCTTGATACTTCATAGGAATATGGGTTGATAGCTAAACATTAGTATACTGGTATAAGTCCGGAAGGAATACTCAAAATAGGTAGTGGAACGAGCTATTATAGAATAGAATGCTGTAGCATCCCTACAGCATTGCCTACTGGAATTAGGTTTAAACCTTACCATAGATCTTATACCCTTGCTATTTGCTTTATTCTGTTATAAATCTGTTAAAGTGACTCTCAAAACAAACAAACAATTGAATCCTTTTAAATCGCCATCTGAATTCATTTCTTTCATTAGACTTTTATAACAACTTTTTACTCCGATCCCTGTGGACGATACTCGGTACTTTGTACCACTTATTACTTGAAAGGACGACAGTAAGACCAAAAGTATACTTGCTTTTAGCCTTATTTATTACATACCTCAGGGTATACAAAACGCCTAACAAGTTTTTGCGCCGTTGCCGGGGATCGGCAAGCTAAAAGCTTTTATTTAAGTAAGATAAAAGATTTGATTTTTCTAACACCTGTTGAACTGTTGGAAGTGGTGTATGCCAAGAATATTTCGTGGAGAGTTTTTAGAGTTTGATCCTGATATGGAGAGAACATTTCGGGAAAGGAGAAGAATCCAAAGAGCATTATTTGCTCTACCCCCTCCTGAAATGGCACAACCACCAGAGCCCCAAGGACTTATAGGGCCTCTACCACAACCTGCAGTCGAACCACCACCTGAACTCCATCAAGAACTTCGTAGGGGTCCACCTCTGTTTGTACTTGTACCACCTCATTTACAGGGATTTCCACAGGCACAACCTTTTGGTCAAGGACCTCGATTTCATTTTGATGAAGAGGATACGGATGATGAATCTCTGAATAATCACCCACCAGGAAATGATGATGATGAACCAAGGGCCCCACCACCAAACATAATTAATCTGGCAAATTCTAAAGATGGACGTATAATGGACTACGCGATCCCTAATTTTGAGCAATATAATTCAGGGATAGCTAGACCCCGTTTTACGGCAACCCATTTTGAACCAAAACCAATCATGTTCCACATGTTGCAAACAAATGGGCAATTTGCTGGAATGCCAACTGAGGACCCACATTCCCACTTAAAGTCTTTCTTAGAGGTAAGTAATTCCTTCTTGATCCCTGGAGTGTCAAATGACGCTCTGAGACTTACATTATTTCCATTCTCCTTAAGGGATCGAGCAAGGGAATGGTTTAACTCACTAACTCCAGGATCTGTGACTTCATGGTACGAAATGGCCGAAAAGTTTTTGCAAAAATATCTTCCACCCACCAGGAGCGCTAAGTCTCGAAACGAAATTTGTATTTTTAAACAAACGAACGATGAAGCAATTCCTGACGCATGGGAAAGGTTTAAAGAACTGTTAAGGAAATGCCCACACCATGGCATTCCCTACTGCATTCAACTCGAGACATTTTACAGTGGTTTAAATGCCACTTCAAGACAAATGCTCGATGCGACTGCAGGAGGGGCCTTTACAGCCAGTACCTATAATGAAGGATTTGAAATGCTTGAAAAAATTTCTGCTAACAATGGACACTGGGCTGATCCACGTGCTGTAACACAAAAGAAAGCTGCTGGAATTCATGATGTAGATGCGTATACTGCATTGACAGCTCAGCTTGCTTCCATGGCTAACATGATTAAAAACATTTCTTCTGGCCAAGGAGCACAACCGTCTGTCACTACACCTAGTCCAACGATCCGGCGATGCAATGTGTTTGTTGTGGAGGGGAACATTCTTATGAACATTGTCCTAAAAATTCAGAATCTGTAAATTATGTTCATAATAAGTCTGCTCCCTACTCCAAGAATTACAATGCAAGTTGGAAACAACACCCAAATTTTTCTTGGACCAACCCATGTTTAAACCCACCAGCTCCTATACAGCAGGGAAATTCAAATTTTCAAACTATGCAAGCAGTTCTAATTCTCAACAACAGAACCAGACTTATCAACATCCTCCGCCAGCTTTCCAATACAAACCACCTCCACCTCCACAGACTAATTCATCACCTTCATTGGAAGCTATGTTAAAAGGGTTTATGACACAAACCCAAGCATCAATCAGAAACCTGGAAATCCAAGTAAGTCAAATTGCTCTAAGTCAGAACAATAGAGCCAATGGTACTTTGCCCAGTAACACGGAAATCCCTAGAGATTCAGGAAAAGAACATGTTAAGGCAATAACCTTAAGAAGCGGAAAAGACTTAATAGGACCAGTCCAAAAAGATAGTATGCCCAAAAGCAAAATTGTTACATTGGACCCTGTTAATACTAACAAGCTTGTATCAGACAACACTTCTGAGACCATCACTTCTGTCCCATCAAAGCCTGACAATACGCTACCATCTTTGGTGGATCCTATTCAGACAACTGTCGTGGCCCCATCTCAAGAAAAGAGCACCAAACCCCAGGGCATACTAGATCCATCTTGCTCAACACCTCCAATAAAAACTGTGATTAAACCTGTTCCTCCCTATGTACCTTACCCCCAAAGGCTAAGGAATCAAAAGGATGAACAAGAGTTTAAGAAATTCTTGGAAGTGTTCAAACAATTGCATATTAACATACCCCTTGTTGAAGCAATTGAGCAGATGCCTAGTTATGCCAAATTCCTAAAAGACATCCTTAGTAAGAAGAAGAAGTTGACTGAATATGAGACCGTAGCTCTTACTGAAGGATGTGGTGCACTTTTTACCAACAAGATTCCACCGAAGCTAAAAGATCCAGGGAGTTTTACTATTCTCTGTTCTATTGGTGGAAAAGAAGTTGGGAAAGCTTTGTGTGACTTAGGTTCCAGTATAAACCTCATGTCTTTATCAGTTTACAACACCTTAGGACTAGGAGAGGCAAGACCTACTACTGTCACACTCATATTGGCCGATAAGACCATTGCCTATCCTAAGGGAAAAATTGAGGATGTATTAGTACAGGTTGATAAGTTCATATTTCCGGCAGACTTTATCATTTTAGACTTTGATGCTGATAAAGACATTCCTATCATTTTAGGAAGACCATTTTTAGCCACCGGAAGAACTATGATTGACGTTCAGAAAGGAGAGTTGACTATGAGACTGCATGACCAAAAAGTCACTTTCAATGTTTTCAATTCTTTAAAATACCCTGATTATTTGGAAGAATGCTCAATGTTAGATAAAATTGAGTCATCTTGTTATGAGGAGGGAGTGAGAAAGGCTTGTAAGTTAGAGGAAGAGGATGATCAAATAGAAAGAGAGATTGTTGAGGAGTTAGGAATAAATGAGAATGATATTGTCCCAGTAGATTGTGCAGCAATTGAGTCGTTGGAGAGTACTGAACAGAAAAGTTTCAACCCATCAATAGTATCTCCACTTGACCTGGAGTTAAAGCAACTCCCATCTTATTTAAAGTACGCTTATCTAGGAGAGGAAGGCAAATGTCCTATCATCATACCATCTACCCTAGATTTGCATCAAGAAAAGAATTTGGTGGATATGTTGAAGTTGCACATAAAAACCTTAGGATGGACCAGTGATGACCTTAAGGGGATTAGTCCCTATATTCATCAGAAAAAAGTCCCCTAGAAGATAAGAACTTTACATCCACAAAGCCACAAAGAAATGTGTTAATTTGTGATAGAGCCATACATAGGTTGTTAGGTCTCTCACCTCACATACATTCTGAGTATGATACAATTTTGCACACTGCATCCGAGTCATGCTTGGCTGATACTATGAATTTTCTCGGGATGCCTGAGATTGATTTGGAGCCTTACATTGATTTCATGTCTAAAACCTTTAAGGCTTCCAATTTGTCCTTTGATACTAATGTTTGGAAAAGCTTTGTTAAACATTTTGTATCACCCACTACTCATGATAGTTCCATATATGTGGAAATGATGATTCTATTGTTTTGTCTCATAGCAGGTCAAAGGAAGGTGAACCAATACGATGAAGATCAATTGAGCAAAGAAGAAGGTGAGATGATACAAGCTGAGTTAGTGGATAAAGGACAGATGAAAATCAAGAATGAGATAAATGAGGTCAGAATCAGGGACCTCAAGTTGGAGAATAGGAGGCTTGCAACACAGAACCAGAAGCTGAAGAAAAGGATGCAGAAAAAGAAGGCTACAGCAAAGGCTTCTAAAGGCACATCTACTCCTAAGGAGTAGAAGGCAGGTTTAATCACTTATCTTAATCTCCAAAGTTTGTCTTTTTCTTTATTTTATTTTATTTATTTATTTAGTATGTGTCTGGGATAAGTCTTTATATATTTCTTAGTTTATTTTAAATACATGATTGCACAAGTAAAAAGGTACGTTTGATATCATAGCCCAAATAATTTCTGAGTTGCTGGCTAATTCTCTTAGTGACCTGGTGCATACTACAACTAGCATTACACGGATTTTTGGGCTACAACACACACACACGGTCCACTTTGTCATTGTGGACACATACACTTCACATACAGACATGCCAAAAGAAAACCCCATATACACAAATCAAAGGTACCTCTATTTTCAATGAGGCCATTGAAGAATTCAAGTTTGGGGGTGGGAGCTTATGAGCTTATACAAAAACTACACAGAAAATCATCTCTCAACCAGAAAATTTATATACTTGATGGGAATTAGAGTATCAATGCATTAGCATAGTTCCATAGGAACCTAGTGCATATGTTCAAATACAAGAAAAAGTGTCTTGGGGGAAAATACAAAGAGAAAGGGGGCATATATAGAAAACAGATAAGATGTGTGAACAAAGTGTGTGTGGTGTTCCTCAAAAATATGTGTCATGCTAGTTTTTAGTTCATACAAGCATCTGAGTTTGAAATGGCTCACTTGAGATTTATAAAAGGCTATGATCTTCAAGGTTTGGAACGCTCTATTTTGTGTCTGCACTTATTGCCTTAATCATGTATGAATTTTTTATTGAGTCATTTTTATTTTTGTCTTTTAGTTGCTTGGGGACAAGCAACAATTTAAGTTTGAGGGTGCGATATGTAGTGAGATTCACTATATTAAGCACCTATTTTATAATTATAGTTAATATATTTTCCTTATTTTTTATCCCAATTTGAGTCATTTTGTTATCTTATTTTTCATTTATAGTAGTCGGAGCTAAGTATTGGATTTTACTTGTCTTTTTGCACTTTTGGTAGTTTATTCTCTTTCAGGTGAATGCTGTTGGAATGCTGCAGCAACTGACAGCAGGGGAGGAACATGATATTGGCAAAGAAAGGCTAAATCAATGGAAGGATCTAGATTAATCTAGTAGTTACTTATTATATTATGGTTTGTATTTATATTTTTAGCTGAACTAGAAAGCATCTTGGAATATGAATCTTTGCTTTTTGTATGTGATGGGAGATGCTTGATATGACCTTTGGACCATTGGTCCATAGTTTTGTATTTTGTGACACCTCCTAGTATAAAAGGAGGTGTTGAGGTCATTGTAACACCATGTTCCACCAGCTGAAGTCTACTATAACCTTAGAAGTGTTTGAAGTATTCTTGTGTTCTTCTCTCTTCTTGGTGTTCTTCTTGTTCATCAAGAAAACAATTAGTTTCTATCATTTAATACTGCAGCATTACTTTATATTCATTGTCATTTATATTTTCAGTCATATATATATATATATATATTTATATATTTACAGTTATGTCTTTACTTCTAGTCATTTATATTTCTTTCATTGTTAGTATGAGTAGCTAATTTTTATTAGCTAGGATATAAGTGAAATGGTAAGGTTTTAAACTCAAAGAAAGTAGGCATTATTCTATAATAACAATATTTCATCTAAAGTTTTATAAATCCAAACAACACTTCTTGACGGATTGATCACTTTGATAGTGATAATGTGCCGTGGACTTAGGAATAAGCCACGATATGCACGTCAATCTGAAGGATATGAGAAGTTTACTTGGAAAAGTTACCTTTTTATGTTTTTCTCATTGACTATTCTTGACAAGTCGGTCACTTATCAAAGTGTCAAAGTGCCATGGACTTAGGAATAAGCCATTGAATGCACACCACTTGGATGATATGGAATCACCTCGAAAGAGGGATTAATTAGACAAAGGAATTTGCTAAGCCATCTATTTTGAGAATACCATGTTGCTATCACTGGTCTTGATACTTCATAGGAATATGGGTTGATAGCTAAACATTAGTATACTGGTATAAGTCCGGAAGGAATACTCAAAATAGGTAGTGGAACGAGCTATTATAGAATAGAATGCTGTAGTATCCCTACAGCATTGCCCACTGGAATTAGGTTTAAACTTTACCATAGATCTTATACCCTTGCTATTTGCTTTATTCTGTTATAAATCTGTTAAAGTGACTCTCAAAACAAACAAACAATTGAATCCTTTTAAATCGCCATCTGAATTCATTTCTTTCATTAGACTTTTATAACAACTTTTTACTCCGATCCCTGTGGACGATACTCGGTACTTTGTACCACTTATTACTTGAAAGGACGACAGTAAGACCAAAAGTATACTTGCTTTTAGCCTTATTTATTACATACCTCAGGGTATACAAAACGCCTAACAAACACGAATACCAACAGTTTAACACACTTTCATTGTATAACTCTGGTTACATTTACGGACACATGATATCTCTCATAAACACATATCAATTACTTACCACTTTCTTTACCGGATTACTTCTCAACAAATCACGTCATTACCATGCAATGAGAAGTACTTGGTAATGACGTGATTTGTTGAGAAGTACTCCGGTAAAACATCACATTTTACTGAATCATTGGTATTTTCTTTGTGATTCGCAGTAATCGCTGACAAATATTTTCTTGGGTGATTTTTGTAGGTAATCATGCGGGTTATGCGATTTGTACCTATCACACTTTATGTTTAAAATCCAATAATTATAAATTAAAAAATACATTATAAATTCAAGGATAAAATGACTGTGATCCAAAAACTAAAAAATGTTCAATACATCCGATTCTTAAATAAATATTGCATAATTAAAAATAATCTAAAAGTAAAAAACTATATACTTCAAACTAAATTAGACAAGTGAGTTGTGACGTGTCAAACTAATTTATTAATATTGTCAATTGTCACGTTGGATCAAACTCAAAATCCAAAAATATCACATAAATAATATATTATTCTCTCTCTCTCTCTCTCTCTATATATATATATATATGTGTGTGTGTGTGTGTGTGTGTTTGTGTTATAAAATCAAAAAAAAGTACGAAATATGCGGTGTGGTGTGGTTTGAACTGCAATTTGATAACCGAAACCACAAATCACACTGTGTAGTGCAGTTTGTAAAAATGAAAACCGCACCGACGAAACCGTGCATTATGGTAAAGTATGGATGGTTTGCAGTGGCAGATCCAGAAACTTAAGTGACCGGGTCCCTAAGGTATAGAAAAATCAGAAACCGAATTACTCATAGTTGTAAAAACTAGATGAATTGGTTTGAACATATATTAAATTAAAAGAACAAGAATTTGAGATGTATTTAACAAATTCATCAACCAACGTTATCATTGTATCATGATTGTAAAAACTAGTAGTAACAATATAAAGGATAATGACTATCAAACAAGGGAGTAGAGTTTTTTTGTTAAAACGGATCAGGACATTGGGAGGAACTAAACACCTAAAAGTAATGAAAACAAAATTTTACCTACAAAATTTTATTTTATTTACAATTAAATGGGGCCTTTCCCCACCTTCATCAAGGCACATATGCTCCTGATAGTTTGTAGGTTTGAATGAACACCCTTAATTAAAATAAAGTATATTATAAAAGTTTTTGGGTTATTTTACTTAATTTAAAATTGGTTTATTCTTCTGGTTATGTTACATTTCGATATGATTTTAAAACTTCTATGATTTATTATTTCATTAAAGAGGAGAGAATTATGAGAGCTCGAGATAAGAGAGGTAAAGAATGGGGATATCTTGGTAACTAAAAGGATAAACATATATTTCTAATATATCAAGTTTAAACATAATTTGATATATGAGGTGTGATTGAGCATATAATTTGTGTTAGGGGGTGCTAATGGCACCCCTAAAATACTTATGGCACCCCTAAGTAGCCAATTAATTGTCTTGGAAATTGAAACCCAATGATTAATAAATAATATAATATATATTAAATAATTATTATTACTTTTTATTAATTATATAATTATTACATATTAATATATTATATTTTGTTATTATATATATATAAATAATTATTATTACTTTTTATTAATTATATAATTATTACATATTAATATAATATATTTTGTTATTATATATATATATATTATATCTCATTTAATAGCATCAATATTTGATTTTTTATCATTAAATCTATTTAAAACTAAATAATAGGGTAAATAGTAATTTAAAATATATTATATTGGATATTTAAATAAATAATATATATATATATATATTGATATTTTAGTATTAAATTTATTTAAAATATTTTATCATTCGCTCAAATAAGCTGGTCGTAGTGATTTTGTTGAAATGCGAATTTATTACTTTTGAGATTAATAATTTATAACAATCATAATGAAACTTTCAAATTTGAAAACTAACAATGTTTTACTTATAAGATTGATTCGATATTAAATTTATTATTTTTATCATTTTTAGTGTTCAAAAGGATTTAGAAGTTATACAATGCATATATATTTTGACTCAGTGATTCGCATAGATTGTAATAACGTTTTCAGATTCGAAAAAGAAAAAAGTTTATAATTTTATGTTTTTTATATGTTACGATTTTTGGTATTATAATCATATTATATCATTATTTTTATTTATATATTATTTATATATAATTTGATTCTTATATTATATTATAAATACATACATATACAAAGTAAAGTTCAAATACGAACTCAAATTTAGTTGTAAATGTAAAGATAGATTAGAGTGCGACGTGTCTGAATATAGATTATTGAGACTGAATAATCAAATAATATTTATATATATATATATATATATATATAGAGAGAGAGAGAGAGACATGTTGGTTCAAATACAAACCAACTAAAAGATACAAATTCGTACAAACCAATATAAAAATAATTTTTGTAATAATTTTTTTTCATCAAATGCTATGATTTAAGATGTTATTTCACATATGTTTGTTTCACCTTGTGAAAAAATTACATGTGAAAACAATATATGTTAAACTTTTACATTATGAAACAAATATATGAGAAACTTTCAACTTATGAAAACAAATAGATGTGAAACTTTTACAATATGAAACAAAAAATTGTAAAATAAAATCTTAAATCATAGCGTTTGATACAAAAAACCATTACAAAAATATTTTCATATTGGTTTGTACGAGTTTGTACTCTTCAACTAGTTTGTATTTGAACCAGCCTATATATATATATATATATAGAGAGAGAGAGAGGGAGAGAGAGAGAGAGAGAGAGAGAGAGAGAGAGAGGAAGATTCAAATGAGAATTGTTGATTTCTAAAGAAACAAAGGGACACTTGTGGACCACATATGATGTGGATCCCACATAATATTAAATCATTTCTGATTAAATATGATTTGATATCAAATCAGAAATGATTTAATATTACGTGGAACCCACATCATATACAGTCCACAAATTGTTCCTTTGTTCATTTAAAGAGTGGTGGTTCTCGTATGATCTATCCTATATATATATATATATATATATATATATATATTAATGAATCATTTTCTATATTATTTTATTATAAAATAACATTTAAATATTTATTTATATAAATATATTTCTATTAAAATTGAAAACAAAATAGACGTGAAAATGAGAGAAAAAAATTAACTAATATTTTATATAATTAAAAATAATAAGCGAGAAAATTAGAAAAAAATTAATAATTTATATTAATTAAAAGAAATAAAGATAAAAAAATTAATTAACAATTTATATAAATTAAAATATACTACAGATATTTATATAACAAAAACAAAACAAAAAAGACAACAAAAAGACAAAAATAACAAAAAACAAAAAAAACTAATGATTATCTTAGGTTTAGGGGTGTCCTTAGAAGATCTCCAACAGCTATTGTAAATTTTTTCTAAAATAACATATTAAAAGTCAAATTCTCTATAATAATTTGCATCCAACTCCAACAGCTACTCTATTTTAGCAACTTTATCATTAACAATATTAATAAAATATTTTATCATTTAATAAAATATTATTTCTCTCTCCTACGCACTTAACTTCAATTATTTTGATTGGTTGAATATAATTAAAATATTGTTTCTTTCTCTTCTATATATTTTTAGAGATTCTCTAAATTTAGATATTTTTCTTCTCTTTTTTCCCATTTTGCTATTTTAGCAATTGATATACCATAGCTGTTGGAGCACTTAAATTGCTAAAATTCTCCATTTTTCTATTTTACAATAGCTGTTGGAGATGCTCTTAACAACCATTAGGGGTGCCATTAGCCTCCCCGTTTGTGTTATTATTTTATTAATATAAAGAATCCTACCATTAACCCATTATGATTTTATTAATTATTTACATATAAGTTCAAAACTAGTTTAACTTATCGATGATTAATTATTTTATTTTACTTTTTACTCTAGAAAATATTTATCCAAAAGATGCCATCCACATGAACAGTGGCCGAATCCCATAGGGGTTATTGGAGGCCATGACCTTCCTGCTGTTTTCAATTAAATACTATATATATCGAATAAATAATATACAAAGTATGTCAGCTCTAATATTTAACACTTTATGGCCTTATTCAAGAGATCCCAGGATCAAATCTCATATGCTGTATTTTTTAATTTCTATTTTTCTTTCACCATTTCTGTTTTCCCTTATGCACTACATATTATGATATAAATTATTTATTTATCTAAAAAATAAAACAATGTGTTAGTTATTATATATAATATTATTAAAACTTCTATTTTTCTTCCATCATCTCTATTTTTCTTTCACCATTTCGATTTTTCTTTATGCACTACATATTATGATATTAAATTATTTATTTATCTAAAAAAATAATACAATCTGTTAGTTATTATATATAATATTATATTAATAATATAGAAGTTTTGTTTTTAGTAGTTAATAATAATACAAAAATAAAATAAATTTGTATTACTATTTTTTGTTTAATAATTTAATGTTTTGAGTTTTACAGACTGTTTACTCAAATACTTACCCGATAAACGCATACCTGTAAAATTTTACAATATTTACGTTGTCAAAATTAAAGACATCATATATAACAATTTACCTGGTAAACGCTAAGACACTTGATATTTATCATCGTTCTTACCGGGTAAGATTATCGGTCATTGCATTGTTCATCCGATAAGGTATATACTTGATAAAATATTTATTGGGTAAGCGTTTGGTAAATGACCTCTCAGTCTTCATTAACAAATTTTCTCTAAAATTTAATATATTATAACATAGTACAAAAAATAAAAAATAAAAGTTTCGTACATATCATTTGAATCTCTAAATCTTTGTAGTATTATATTTTTTCGGCCACCGAGACTACAATGATCGTGTTTCGCCCTGCATATGAATTTTACAATGTAACTGAAAATAAAATATTAAAATTTGAAAAAAAGTCTGGATCACATTATTTTATAATTGTTGTTTATAAATATAATTGTTTAGTTTATTTGATTTGATTTAAATGTTTGAAAAATTCTTAAGTCAGCTTCTAGATTTTTCAAAATAGAGATTTCCAAGATTTTTTTCTACACATTTTTCAAAGAGTTAAATTCAAATTTGGTTCACGTGGTTTACAAATATTAACGGATAAAGTCTTTTAATTTTTTTAACGATTAACATCCATGTGGTTTTCATTTTATAACAGATAAGGCCCTCCATCGAACCTTTCCGTTAAATGTGACATTTTTAACATATTTTCTTTAATTTTTTCATTTTTCAAACCTAATGGACCAAATCTGTAATTTAATCTAAACTATACAGATATATTTATATTTTATGTATTATATAACTGTATTTGTATTTTATTAATTATATATATTTCATATTTCATATTTTATAAATTATATAATTATCATATTTTATAAATTATATTACATATTTATATGCACCTCATATTTGTATTTAAAAATTATTTTTATTTTATATATTTATATGATATATTATAATTATTTTTCTTATAAAATGTATTTGTATTTGTATTTATATATAAAATATAAATAATTTTATAAAATGCATGGAAGGTTCAATTTATTCTAAAAACACTAAATCGGATCACTACATAAATTGCATAGATTAAAGTTTAAACACATAAAATATATAAAAATATAAATATAAATTTTATAAAATATAAATATAATATAATCTTAAATATATAATAAATTAATAATCTCTGTATATAAATATATACGGTTGATGATATCAATATGAATATAAATATAATAGTTAAATTCAAACACGTACAACATCGTTATCATCAAGATTGTATTACTGAAAATCTACCGCATAACCTTCGTCTCCATCTCTACTCATCATATATATCGATATCTACAAATTATTAATTCTTTGTATATTTAAGATTATATTATTATTTATATTTATAAAATTTATTTTGTATTTATATTTTTATATATTTTATGTATTTGAACCTTCCATTTATGCAATTTGTATATTAATATGATTTAGTGTTACTAGTATAAATTGAAACTTCCATATGTTTTATAAAATTATTTATATTTTAGATATAAATATAAATACAAATTTTTTTTATAAAAAATAAATATAATATATTATATAAATATATAAAATATGAAATATGAAAATTATATAATTTATAAAATACAAATATAATTATATAATAAATCATATATATATATAGAGGCCCTTCATGTGTTAATCCAAAAAAATATGTTAACTTTGTTAACCCTTTTAAACCGTTTATTTTTTTGATCAACGGTTTTGATTAAATGAAATATTATAAACTGATAAAAAAGTAAACATATCAAATAAAATTAAGTCAACGGTAATTTTGGAACAAATTTATATTTTATGTTTGGAAGATAAAATAATTTTTGAACAAATTTAAAAAGGAAACATATATTTTATTTTCCCTAATTATTTTTGGATCTTTTTCAAATTGCCACATAATCATCTTATGAAATCCGTTGAATTTTCTTTATAATTACCAAAGTTCATAGGTGAAACAATGAGAATGTTCATACATGAAACAATGTGAATGTTCATAGGTGAAACCGGATAAAGTGAATAAGACAACTAAGAAATTTAAACACGTTAATATATGAAACAAATGTAAAGTTCATAGGTGAAACTAAAAAATAAATAAGATAATTAAGAAAGTTGAAACAAGTTCATAGACGAATACATGAAGTTCTTAGATTAACACACGAAGTTCATAGATGAACACACGAAATTCATAGGTAAAACAATTAAGCGAATAAAGTAATTAAAAATGTGTTAATTAAGGAATGTGATAATTAAGCATTGTGATAATTAATTGAATGTGATAATTAAGGAATGTAGTATCAGTATGTAAAAAGACGAAAATACCCCAGTTAACAAAGTTAACACATTAATTGAGTTAACATTTGAAGGAGTCTATATATGAAGGAGCCTATAGATATATAAATATATATATACACATAGTTAGAGTAAATTACAAATTTGGTTCATGTGGTTTGAAAATGGAAAAAAAAAGTATACTAAAAAGGTAATGTTTTAACGAAAAAGTTGGATGAAGACCCTCTCTGTTATACAATGAAATCACATGGACGTTGATCGTTAAAAAAGTCTTTAAGGAACCTTATTCGGTAATATTTGTAAACCACGGGGACCAAATTGGAATTTAACTCTATTTCAAAATTAAAGGAGAAAATAAGAGAAAGAAAGTGAAATTCTCTAAATTTTGAGACCTCTAATTAAAAATGATTACTTATGGAAAAATAATTATTTTTTATAATCTTTGAAATTAAATGTTTAAGACATAAAAAAAATCTTTTATAAATTGTACTGAATATTTTAACAATATAATTTATTTTGTAGGATGATAATCAAATGAAAACCACAAAAATGTTACAAATTCGTGAAAACCGATATAAAAATAATTTTTTACATGAATTTTTTTTCATCAAAACCTATAATTAAAAATATTATTTTACATATGTTTGTGTTCACCTTATAAAATAATTATATGTGAAAAAAATATTTGATTCACCTAGTGAAACGAAAAATATGCATAAAAAATATTTATATGGTGAAACAAATAAATGTGAAACTTTTACATGATAAAAAAAATATATGTGAAATAGTATCTTAAATCCTAACATTTGATGAAAATAAATCATGAAAAATATTATTTTTATATCGGTTTTCATGAGTTTGTAATATTTTTGTGATTTTTATTTGATTTAGCCCCCATATAATCTCCAAAACAGATAAGTTTTACATTAATTTTTTTTTTGAAAATGCTATGAGTACTATTTCTATTGTTGAGATGGGAGGTTTCATTTTATTGTCGAGTACACTTCTTTGTCTTGAAAAACTAGCTTAGGGAGCCTGTTGAATACTTGAATAGATTAACGGTATTCAAAATATATCCATAGAAAATTCAAGATTCTATATCCGACCAGATTGGATGGATCAATCGATTAATTTGTTGAATTTTTTTACTACTGATTAGATCTAACTTTTTGGACCATTAAATACAATCCAATAGGTTATTGTGTTTGATATGTTCTATTCACTGTAATTACTATTATTTATTTATTAGATTTAATTAATCCTATTCAATAATTTGATTTATTTATCCATACATTTCATTTTGAAACGCAACTCAAAGAGATAACGTACACTAAAAAATACCACATATAAATATCATAAATCATAAGAAAGAACAAGCACAGAGGCCGAATACAATAGGGGTCTGGGGGGCCATGGCCCCTGCGTTTTATCCCTTAAATACTAGATATTAGAAATATTATCAATGAATTGTGCTTAACTCAGGTGGTTATGTGTATATGGCCCCTGTGTATGTGGTCATAGGTTCTATTCTTCTGTCACACAATTTTTTTATAATGAATTAAGCTTATCAATAAAGATGTTTTGTTGGGTTCGGCCCCCTTAATTAGAAGGTTTGTGTTCCGCCCCTGAACAAGCATGATGTAAAACATATTAAATAAACAAATATTAACAAAATGAAAAACAAACACCATCCTTGATAAGTCCAACCAAAATGTCAAATATAAATAACCGAAAAAAGAGTACCATCCTTAAAGGTCCAATGTAACGAAAAGTCTGAAAATGATGGTAACTCTACTCTATTCTGACACTTTCAAAGGCAGGCAACATTTCTACATACACAAAGAGGATTAGGTTTTGGTCTTTCTGGATGGTCATGAACTTGTTCAAAGTTTTGTGTTTTAAATCTTAATTGCAATTTACAGTATTCACATCAGCTAGACTTGAATCATTGTATATATGTTTGAACATCTCTTTTCTCCTCCCGGACTTTTTTGGAGAGTAATATAAGAAGTCCATATATTCTATGAGTATATTAGAATGATAATTGGATTAAATAATAATTTAATAATACTTAGATAACAATTAGCTTGGATGATCAGGTTGGTTTGGTTTTAAAGGTTCCAGATTTGTCATCCAACAAGCAACCGATCCAATTTAGATAGAAGTTCTGGATGTCAATCTAATTTTAATTTAATCTGTTCTAATTGAATGATATTGTTTCTTGCACACTCCTATGTTTAAAAATAAGAGATGTTTTAGTTTTTGTTGTTAATAATTATATTTTTAATGTTATAATAAAACATTTGTGTTTTAAAATAAGTAAAATGCTATGGTAGTTATTGTTACCGCTGCCATCAGTTTTTCCAAAGCCAAGTTGGATGGTAGAAAATTTATAGCATCTTTAACAGCTTCTTTATAATATCTTTAAAATAGAAAATTAAATATTAAAATCTTTAAAATAAATTGTAATCAACTCCAACAGATTCTCTATTTTAAAGATTTTATTATTGATTATATTATTTAAATATTTATTAATTTTATGATCCCGAAACACTATATTTAGAGATTTTCTCTAAAAATATATAAAATGATATTAATTTACTCTTGGTGGGATAAATAAAAAATTCATTTCTCTCTCTTCTATTTTGAATTTTATAGAAATCTCTATATTTAGAGATTTTCTCACAAATCTCTATTTTAGAAAATAGGATAGAGAATCCGTTGAAGGAGTTTAGAGAACAAAATAGTGTTTTTCTCTTAGAGAAGCCATTGGAGATGCTCTTATGGTTATGCTCAAAATAATGTTGAATTATATTCGTGCTCACAGGGCGTTGTCAGAGAATTCTAATATGGAGGGGGATTGAAGATCTTAAAAATTAGTTTATCGATTGAAACTATTTAAACAAGAGGTTAACATGTGATATACGAATACTGATAGTTTTCTTTAAGTTTTATAAGATTTTAAGAGGAAATTTGAGTTGTGATTTGTGATGAGCATGTAGATAAAAAAACGAAAAAAATGATGAATATTATGACTCCTGTTTGTGAAATGTTAGAAGAGAGATGAATATTTTATATTATAGTGTTACCTGAAATCGAAAAACATATTGTTATCATTAAGAGAATACTTACTTTCACTAATTTATTAGTATATCATATATAATGTAAAAATAAATATCGATATTATATGTTATAAAATATATATTACATATATGTGTGAAAAACATATTTTATAATTCGAAAAACAAAGGTCTTGTTTGTTTTTTTGTTTTTCAACTTTTAATTATCTCTTATGTCTGAATCGATCAGACATTCTCACATTTAAATTGTTTGTTTTTCTTTTATTTTCAGATTTCAAACTTTAATACCTCTTAAAAAACAAATGGCGTCAAAAAATAACATCATGAACTTTATATTATAAAAAGTAATAATATAAAAATTCTAAATTTTATATATCGTTGAAATTTGTGTAATGATGTCAATGTTGATTTAATTTATTAGATTTTTATATAACAATGTTTTTTATAAAATATTTGTAGACTAAAAAATAAAATAAAAAGTTTAAAATGATAATATAAAAGATAAATATTCTTTTAAAATAATCCAACAAGAAAAACAAAAGATAGATAAATAAATAAGCATGTTTATTGGAAAAAAAATAGAATTGCAAGAATTGGGTTTCGAATTTGGTTTTCGGCTTGTGGAGAAAGGAGTGAAACCACCTGGACAACCCTAACATATGTGTATCTATTTCTACTAAATTACATAAGAGGATCAGTTGGGGGGGGGCTCAACACCAACTAACCCCCCTACTGGGTCCGCCACTGCATGCTCATAAATGATAAATCATTTAGAATAGGGACTCCCCTAATCTATATTTTTTAAAGGAACTGTAACTTTGATATTGTTGGCAGGGACGGACCTGAAGAGGGGCACACGGTGGTACAGATCACCGTATTATCTCTCCGTCGAAGGGCAAAAAATTTGGATTTGTGAACGGTGCAATAGTATCGTTTTCGAAGGTGCTACCCTATTGTTTAAAAAACTTAAAGGGTGCAACTGAAAATTTTAAAAAAAAATAATCTACATTAATAAGCTCAATTAAATAAATGATAACCCAATAGTACTTAGATAATTAGATCTATAAAATAAAAGCCCAAATTCCTAATCCTAATCCTAATCCTAAATAAATCATAAGCCCAATGATAACTAGATATGTATTATGTAAACTTGAGAAGGCCCAAAAATAAAACCCAAATAGGCAAATACCTACTACCCATTACCTTTTCCCCCGAATTGGACTTCCCCTAATAAGTCTGGAAGCGTGAACAATGAACACAGATTGACGAGTTCCAAAGTAAATGGCAAAGACGTCAAGATCTCATTCAGCCCCTGCCTCTCTATCGGTCGCCATCCACTATGCTCAACACCAGCTAACCCCCTACTGGGTCCACCACTGCATGCTCATAAATGATAAATCATTTAGAATAGGGACTCCCCTAATCTATATTTTTTAAAGGAACTGTAACTTTGATATTGTTGGCAGGGACGGACCTGAAGAGGGGCACACGGTGGTACAGATCACCGTATTATCTCTCCGTCGAAGGGCAAAAAATTTGGATTTGTGAACGGTGCAATAGTATCGTTTTCGAAGGTGCTACCCTATTGTTTAAAAAACTTAAAGGGTGCAACTGAAAATTTAAAAAAAAAATAATCTACATTAATAAGCTCAATTAAATAAATGATAACCCAATAGTACTTAGATAATTAGATCTATAAATTAAAAGCCCAAATTCCTAATCCTAATCCTAATCCTAAATAAATCATAAGCCCAATGATAACTAGATATGTATTATGTAAACTTGAGAAGGCCCAAAAATAAAACCCAAATAGGCAAATACCTACTACCCATTACCTTTTCCCCCGAATTGGACTTCCCCTAATAAGTCTGGAAGCGTGAACAATGAACACAGATCGACGAGTTCCAAAGTAAATGGCAAAGACGTCAAGATCTCATTCAGCCCCTGCCTCTCTATCGGTCGCCATCCACTATGCTCTCTTTAAGGGCGTCGAGGTCTCTCTCTAAGACTTAGGCCTTGTTTGTTTTTTCATTTTAAGCTCTTAATCATCACTTATGTCTGATTCGTTTACACGTTTCATAACCATTTTAGAACTAAAATAAGACTTCAGACTTCAGCACTTCTTAAAAAACAAACGCCCCCTTACTCTCTCTGGTTTGCCCCTGATTCCATCAAAACCCTAACATATAAATTAAAATTGTACATTTGGCCATTTGCCCTAAATTTATAGTTGGCTATTTACTTGATTTATGAGTAACCGGTTAAACCTCTAAAAAAGTCACCGGGAAGGGGAAAAGCCTTGTAGGGAAATGGAAAACATAAAGAGAAAAGGATGGGTTTATGGGGAATGTGTAAGGAAAGGAAAGGGTTTGTTGAAGTTGAAATGGCTAATTAAATCAGAAGTAGAAAAGTTTTGCAGACCGTTTTTTTATGCTTCTTTGCCCAATCTGGTCGGATAACCCTACATACCATTACCTTGATTTCTTGGCCAATTTGTCTATTGCCCAAATCTTTACCTAAGATATATGCATGCAATATTACATAAGCGTAATGACTAGTGAGTTCATGGTTTGCAACTAGTACCCCAAATATGCATGTATAAGATTTGTAACATGAAGGGATGTGAACTGCTAGTTTAATTATATAAGCACACATGTGAGATTTTATAACCATCAATATACATTGTAGGAACTGCCAACCATTTTTATCATTGTTTGTCAATCCAACCAAAGTACACATGGGATTCCTTAGTTCCAAGTCCACCCAATAATGCATACTTTTTAACTCGTTCTAAAAACCTAACACCTTACAACATTAGCTGACAATATCTATGCACTAACTGTAGTTAAATATGATAATAACGATCAATTCGTTAGATATTTTTTTTTTCGAGGGATTTCCTTTTGGCGAATGTATTATATCTTTTATATAATTAAGGAAGGGGAGTGCTAATGGCACCCTTATAATAGGTATAAGTTTTGTTTTAGGACTTTGAATCTTTAACTCATTTCAAGATTTGGTTTCGTGCGATCCGGAAGAGAGAGAGAAGAATTTGAGGTAAGGTTTGGATTTATATATATATATATATAGAGGAAAGTTCAAATGTGAACCTATCTTTGATTGTGAACATGAGGACAGATCTCAGCCCTTGATCTGAGCCATATTCAAGCTGCTATTTAAATGTGGCTTGAAGGGTAATTATGGCAAGTTTTATATTTTAAACAGATTCTCCTTTATTCTTTTAAACAGATTCTCCTTTATTCTTTGCTTGTTATCGTTGATATCACTCCCGCTTTTTTATTCCTTCTCTGTTTATTGTTTTCTTCTCTGTAAATCGAATTCTTCTCTATTAATCGGATTCATTGCTGTGAATAACTTCTCTGTTAATCGAATTTCTAATTCAATGGATTCTGTTTCTTCGTCGCGAGGTTCAATTGAAATTGATCCAGTTGAAAATTCTACTCTCTTTGTTGATCAAACATGCGATTTGTTCTCTTATTGCGATTCGATTACGGATGATGATATTACAGATCGAGAATTTTGTTCTAATGATTCGGTCACAGATTTGGAAAAAACAGAGCATCAAAAATTTTGTTCTAATGTTGAAGATGCGTTAATCTGTAAGTATTTTATTAATCTAGTTTCTAAATCTGTCGAGTATTAGTTTATATTCATTCTGAATATAAGCTACAAAAATACACACCACAAAATTCTTTAGTTTGAATATTAATTATATTCAGTCTGAATATAAGCTACAAAAATACACACCACACAATGATTTAACTTATATTCAGTCTGAATATAAAGTAGTTGTTCATATTACACACTAATCTTTATATTCAGTCTGAATATAAGTATGCAGATCCCAAATTCTTTTATCTTACATTCAAACTGAATATAAGCTACAAGCATACACTCCACAAAATGCTTTAGCTTATATTCAGACTGAATATAAACATAACTTTTTCATATTAAACATTAATGTTTATATTTTGAAATTGTAGGTTATATTCAGACTGAATACAAGCTACAATTACCCAATAACCAAATTGTAGTTTGTATATTCACTCTGAATATGAGCACTACCACTGTTAGTGTTCATATTCAGACTGAATATAAGCACTAACAGTGGTAGTGCTCATATTCAGTCTGAATATACAAAGTACATTATAAGCAAATTGTATATCATATTCAGAATGAATATGAGCACTACCACTGTTTGTGCTCATATTCAGTCTGAATACAAGCTACAATTGCAAAATAACAATGTAGTAGTTTGTATATTCAGACTGACTATGAACACTAACAGTAGTTTGTGCTCATATTCAGTCTGAATGTTATGCTTATACATTGTGATTTATCACAATGTTATGCTTATATTCAGACTGAATATAAGCTAAAATTATGAGTTTGTACCTTATATTCAGACTGAATATAAGCTAAAATTATGAGTTTGTATAATTGTAGCTTGTATTCAGTCTGAATATAAGCTAAAATTATGAGTTTGTATAATTTTAGCTTATATTCAGACTGAATATATACATAACCTTTTCATATTAAACATTAATGTTTATATTCAGTCTGAATATAAGTATGCAGACCTCAAATTGTTTTAGTTTATATTCAGACTGAATGTAAACTTAACCTTTTCATATTACACATTAATGTTTATATTCAGTCTGAATATAAGCTACAATCATACTCACCACACAATGATTTAGCTTATATTCAGTCTGAATATAAAGTAGTTGTTTATATTCAGTCTGAATATTAGTTAATATTCATTCTGAATATTGTATTTGTTTTAATAATACCCTGTTTTCACTATTTTTTGTAAATGAATTTTATAGTGGAGGTGAAGATCGTCATTCATGTATTAGTATTGATGGTGATGATGGATTGAAATATTGGATTCCTGTTGTAGATGATAATTTGAAACCTGTTGTTGGAACAGTGTTTTCTACGTTGGATGAAGGTATAAAAATGTATGAAAACTATGCTTCTAAGTCAGGATTTGATAAAAGACTAAGTACTGTTAAAAGAGATGCAAATTTGGTAATTACTTTAAGGTATTTAGTATGCAATAGAGAGGATTTTCCTGATTCTGTGAAATCCAACAGTTTAGATGGATCTGATAAGCAAGTGAGAACTACCAATATAATCAGAACCGGTTGTAAAACAAATGTTAAGTTCAAGATTGCTGGTGTTTCTAATAGGCATTATATTTTATATGATTTTGAAGAGAAACACAACCATTGTTTATTTGATGAAGATTCAAGGCATTTGTTGAAGAGTAGTAGGAAGCTAGACTATTCTCAACAAAAGGTGGATCATGAAAATGTCGAATGCTAATGTTGGTGCTACAGAAGCCCACAATATTCTATGTCAGCTTAAGGGTGGTTATGAAATGGTAGGTGGTTCCAAGGTAGAGTATAAGAACTTTCAAAGGGATCGTAATTGTTTTATTGGAGATAGTGACGCAAACTTGTTTGTTAGGAAGATGAATGATAGGAAGATGTATGTTCCAAACTATTCATTCGAGTATAAATGCAACAAAGGGATGTTGAATTATGCTTTTTGGGCTGATGAGACAGCTAAAGTCAATTTTGAGCTGTTTGGTGACATTGTCTCATTTGATGCAACCTTCCGAACAAATAAGTATGTATTTGTTCTATTTTGTTTTATAGTTTTTCATTCTTGTTGTTGTTATTAATAGTTTCTATTTATGATATGTTATTTAGGTACTGTATGGTGTTTGTTCCATTCACCGCAATTGACAACCACAAGAACTGTGTGACTCTTGGTGCGGGCATTCTTGATTCAGAGGACATTCATTCCTATATATGGTTGCTGCAATCATTCTGAAAACATTTGGAAGGCAACCGAAGTTGGTTGTTACTGATCAACGTCCTTCTATCAATCAAGCTGTTGGTGAGGTTTTTACAGAGTCAAGGCACAGGTTTTGTATGTGGCATATTAGCACAAAACTGCCTGCAAAGGCATTTGAATTTTTTATATTATTATTCATTTTGAGTTATAATATATTCACTATTTGAGGTTATTTTTTTTTTACTATTTTATTATTCACTTTGAATATAGCAAGTAATTTTTCATTCTGAATATAAGCTACAATTTGTTGTTTACTTAATTGTAGCTTATATTTAGTCTGAATATAAGCTAAAACAATTTGGTGTTTGCTTACGTGTAGCTTATATTCAGACTGAATATAAACTAAAACATTTTGGTGTTTGCTTACTTGTAGCTTATATTCAGTCTGAATATAAACATTGTTATGTATTATTACATTGTTATGTAATATTACATTGTTATGTTTATATTCATTCTGAATATAACCTGAAACATTTTTTCTTTTTGTATTCTTGTAGTATATATTTGTTTATTGACATTCATTTCGTATGCAGGTTACTTCAAACGTCATTAGAAATTCTGATTTCAAGAAACGTTTCCATGCAATTATATGGGATGAACAAATTGATGCTAAAGAATTCGAAGAGAGATGGACTACTCTAATGACAGATTTTGGTCTTATTGGGCATAAATGGTTATCTTATATGTTTGAAAATAGGCGCAGATGGATCCCATCTTTTTATAGGGAAATTCCAATGACTTGTTTAATGAGAACAACATCAAGATCTGAAAGTGAGAATTCATTTTTTTCACTATTTTTTCATCATGGTGCAAATCTTATGAAGTTTATGGATTCATTTGATTCCGCTATGGACAAACAACGCAACAATCATCGGCTGCTAAACCATCAGACAAAAACAACAGTACCAAGGCTGAGCACACCACTTCGAATTGAAGTTCATGCTTCTAAGATCTATACGCGTTCTATCTTTAGGGATGTTCAGAATGAGATAAAGCAGTCAGTTTGGTCGTGCTTTCAATCATCTATGAGCTTGGAGGATGGTTGTGATGTTATTGTTGTTGTTGAAAAGAAAAAGGTGCAAACTAAAGAGAAGGATTCTAAATGCAGCATCAATCCAGGGTTTTTTATGATACATTCTGAGCACAAGGTACATCTTATTTAGAACCAAATATACTTTTTAAATATTCTAGCTTATATTCAGACTGAATATAAGCTACAAGTATGCAATTTCCAAATATGTTAGATTATATTCTTACTGAATATAGTCTACAGGTATATAAACAACTGATTGTAGAGTATATTCAGACTGAATATGAGCTACTAGTATTCAAACTGAATATAAGCTTATATTCAGACTGAATATACTCTAAAATCATTCATACAGTGAATTGTAGCTTATATTCAGACTGAATATAACCTACAAGTTCATTGAAATTCAATAATTGTAGAATATATTCAGACTGAATATAATGTACAAATTATCATTCATTGTGAATAATGATTTTTTTAAAATTGATTTCAGGTTGTGCATAATAAGTCCACTGGATCATATGATTGTAGCTGCTTATTTTTTCATCATTTTGGTATTTTGTGTCGTCATATATTTTGTGTTATGAAAAATTTTGGCGTTGAAGAAATACCTCGGCAGTATATTGTGAAGCGATGGACAAAAGCCTTGATTTCTTCTGAATTATTGAAGAAACGTCATTATGTTGGAGAAAGAAATGAGCATCGTGAGATACTTGAAAATGATGCCCAAGCTGCGTTTGATAGTTGTCTTGGTCTAGTAGTTGATGATATGGAAAAGATTCAAGATTTTGTTCTGAAAATGCAAGAGTTGAAGGATACTTTGTTGGCAAATGGCTGTAGTGCTCCTCGTCGTAATACAGAAGAGACGATGGAGTCATTGCTTGGGGTTTCAAAACCAGATATTATTGACATTCAAAATCCGAAAGATATAAGAAACAAAGGTTGTGGTACAGGCAAAAGGTTGAAGAGCGGTAAAGAAAAACCAATTGCTAAAGCTCAAAAGGCAAAGAGATTATGTAGGGTTTGTAAACAAATGTGTAATAATGATTCACGTAATTGCCCTTCAAAAAATGATTGATTTTGTGTTTGTATTCTGTAAATAGTCATTCAAATAATGAGTTCACTTTTTAATTGAAAATCAATAAAACTTAATATTCATAATGAATATATAGTGTTTTAGTCTTCTCCTTTAGCATGAATATAAGTTATAGTTTGCTTATTCAATCATTGTATGTTAATATTCATTCTGAATATAAGCTACAAGAATACAAAACACAAATTGTTTTAGCTTATATTCAGTCTGAATACAAGCTAAAACAATTCTTGTATCTTATATTCAGACTGAATATAAGCTATAATTTGCTTATCTTTTAATTGTGGCTTATATTCACACAGAATATAAGCTACAATTGCAAAATAACAATATAAGCACTAACAGTGTAAACACTGTTAGTTCTCATATTCAGACTGAATACAACCTACAATTGCATAATAAGGACGTTGTAGCTCATATTCAGACTGAATATTAGCACAAACATTGTTTGTGCTCATATTCAGTCTGAATACAAGCTACAATTGCAAAATAACAAAGTAGTTCTTTGTATATTCAGTCTGAATATAAGCACTAACAGTGTAAACACTGTTAGTTCTCATATTCAGACTGAATATACAAAGTACATCATAAGCAAATTGTATCTCATATTCAGACTGAATATGAGCACAAACACTGAATATAAGCTTATATTCAGACTGAATATGAGCACAATGTTATGCTTATATTCAGACTGAATATAAGCTAAAATTATGAGTTTGTACCTTATATTCAGACTGAATATGAATATACTGTTTGTGCTTATATTCAGTCTGAATATGAGATACAATTGGTTATTGTGCAATTGTAGCTTCTATATATTCAGTCTGAATATACATTGTTAACCAATTTTAATCTAGAACAACATATTTAATAACATTGGAAACCAAATACATCATTTAATTTATAGAACACATCAAGTATGAATAAGTTACAAAACAAAGTTAAAAGAATTTTTCAATAGTCTTAGAAACTAAAAGCATCATGCAAATAAACTTAGTCGTTCTTCTATCTTCAACTTTGCTTCTCTTCTATTCTCATCTCTTTTAGGCTTTGGTATTAATGCGTATTCATTACCTTTCTGCAACACCCACTCCTTCTTCAGGTTCATTTCTGACATTAGCATCTTGGTTAAATACTTGTACCTTAAGCTATTTAAGATTCTTTTCTGCTCGTCTTTTTTTGTCGCCAATCCACAATCCCAATTTTTTATAGGGCCTCCCATGAAGGTCCCCATATGTCTCATCACAAAGATTGAACAATCTTTGTGATTATCAGTTGTCCTCCACTTCATGAGCTCTCTTTTGGGTGGGACGTTGATTAGCTTGTTAAATCTTGAATCCTTAATGCTTGCAAGGAATTTTAGGAACAGTTTATGTTGCATTATATAAAAATATTTAAACAATATGAAAAATATAATATATTGATATGATATTTGTTATTCATATAATGTAAATGATATGTTCTTCTTATCAATACTATAGGCACGCTCCCGTATTTGTCATCAAACTTCACTTTTGCGGCACTGTTATCAAACAGGTGTGACATTGCATTTTTTAAATCATAACAGATTACATAAAAGTGATCTGATTTTATGATTGGAAAGAATACCTGCAGAGGAATATTCTAGTTAATTTGTGTTTTATCCAGTAAGAAAAGAATAGAGGATACATATTAAAAAAGGATGCAAAGTTTTTTCAAAGTTTCATTAATATCTAATATTCAGACTGAATAATGGCTAGTAGTTTATTTTCTTAAATGTATTTGTGTCATACCAGGTCAAACTTCTTTATATCATCTAAATTATTCAATATTTTTTCTTTGATATTCTCTCTGAAAGTGTCACCATATGTACGCCAATCAAAGTCTGGGTTGAACACATCATGTCCCTGTTCAAAAATTAACAAATGTTAAATTAATAAAAAAAAATTAAGTTGTAATTTAGATTAGAAAAAAGATTAGTGATCTTACAAGAATATCTGTTGTCATAAATAACCTGCTTGGCGAGTCTTTGCTTTTTAGTCTTTCTTCAAAATTTAGAACATCTGCTCAATTGTCTATGACATTTGAAAATGCTTGTGAATCTTCAATCATGCTTTCAAAAATTATTTTGAAAGCACTTTTATTTGAAGCAGTTTCAAAAACAACTGACCTGTTGAAACAAATTATATTTAAGTAAATTTTATGATAAACAAAATTGTTTATATTCAGTATATTCAGTATAATAAACTGTTGGTTTGTACCATTTTTTAGATTATATTCAGTCTGAATATGAACATTACAGTGTATATTCAGTTTGTATATAAGCTAGAAGTATCCAAATTACAAAATTCCATCTCATATTCAGTTAGAATATAAGATAGAAGTATACAAACCAACAAGTTATAGATTATATCCAGACTGAATATAACCTTCAAGTATCCAAACAACCAAATTGTAGCTTACATTCACTCTGAATATAAGATATAAATATATATAGCACAAATTGAACAACTTATATTCAGTCTGAATATAATCTTCAAGTATCCAAACCACCAAATTGTTTCTTATATTCAGTCTGAATATAGTCTATAAGTATCCAAACTATAAAATTGTAGCTTATATTCAGACTGCATATAACCTAGAAACAATTGTTCAATAATATGAACATTACAGTTTAGTGTTTCACTGAAGTTTTTATATTTAGTTTGAATTAACTTGTTTTTAAATGATTATTATACAGAATAATAGTAAATTCAATTTGATACTTACAGAGCGTCATCTGTTAGTGAAAACACCCATTCACCAATCTTCCTCTCCAGTGAATATAATCTTGCTTCAGCATCAACAACTCTTTGTACATAAGGTGATTTTAGAAGATCACCTACCTTCTCTATTCTCTTCTCTCTATCTTCAACCTGATCTTTAGGTTTTGCAATTTGTTTATCCTTTGCTTTTATTTTTACAACAAGATTATCTTTCTTTGATTTGGATGGTTTTGGAGGGGAATCAGAATCAGTGAATAGCTTGAATGTTGGAGAACTTGCAGGAGGAGTTTTTTCACTAATATATCTGTCTGTAGTGAAACTTGTGGGTAATCAAATCCTGGCTTTTCATTATGGCATGCTGTCCTTCTCCCCTTGTCTCATTTCGCTCCTCTTCTAAAGCTTTATCTTTCTCATTTCCCTCTTCTTCTTTCTTCTCATCTTCCCTTCCTCTTTCTTCAATATTAATGTCATCAACAATATTAGCTATTATTGCTTCAGGACTAGTCTCTACATTCTCTTCTCTTCTTTCTTCTCTTCTTTCTTCATTTGTCTACAACACATCAACGATCATGTTTCTTGAAGCTTCATCATTAGCTTCTTCATTTTCTTTTCTTCTTTCTTCTCTTGTTTCTTTTCTTCTTTCTGCATTCGGCTGCACCACACCAATTATCATGTTTCTTGAAGCATCTTCATTAGCTTCTTCATTCTCTTTTCTTCTTTCTTCTCTTCTTTCTTCTCTTGTTTCTTCTCTTCTTTCTTCATTCGGCTGCACCACTTCAAGGATCATGTTTTCATTAATCTTAAATAGGCTTTCATATTCAACCTTCCATTCCTTTAATGGTTGATCGCTTGGATATAGCATCATTGCTCTAGTCATCTTAAACTCAATCTCAGCTTTCATTATCATCAGTTCTTCAAGATCATGGTTAAGGCTTGCTAAGAATTCCTGTTTTTTGATGTTTTTTATTAGTAAAGATAATTATAATTAATATTATTATAAACTACACAGTTTATATTAAGTTTGAATAAAGGTTAGCAAAGTATATATTCAGAATGAATATAGGCTACAAATAGTATTTTGAACTTCAAGTTTTAGCTTATATTCAGACTGAATATAAGAAGCACTAAGATTCAATTTATCTCATATTCAGTCTGAATATAAACATTAAACTGCATAGTTACACTATTAGTACTTATATTCAGACTGAATATAAACTACACTACGAAATAATATTATAAA
Organism: Silybum marianum; assembly: GCA_036898165.1. Lineage (NCBI taxonomy): Eukaryota > Viridiplantae > Streptophyta > Magnoliopsida > Asterales > Asteraceae > Silybum > Silybum marianum. Next base: position 42,721,114 of record CM072529.1, on the reverse strand, counting down.
CACTAAATAATATTTGTAGCTTATATTCAGTAACTAAATAATATAATATTATACTCTGCAGTGTTTATATTCAGTCTACAAATATTATTTAGAACTTCAAGTATTAGCTTATATTCAGACTGAATATAAACAATAAGGCTCATTGTAACACTCTTAGTGCTTATATTCATTCTGAATATAAGGTAACCCACAAAATCTTTTAGATTATATTCAGACTGAATATAACCTACGATTAAACAAACAACTAATCGTAGCTTATATTCAGACTGAATATAAGCTAAAATTATTCAAAATACTATTTCCTTACATTATATTCAGACTGAATGTAGGTTAATATTATAAAAACTACATACCCCTGCTGTTTTCTCTCTGTTTGAGGCCATGCAATCCTGTACCTCATCGGTGTTGAGCTCTAACCTTCCAACTCCACCACTTTCAATCTCATGGTTTTCTCTCTCTTTCAACTTCTTGGACGTCCACTCAAGGATTGCAGGTTTTAATCGTCTATGATTAACTTCATCACAGTGTGTTGAATTCACATACATGACCTGCATTTTTGGTAATTAAAATTAGATTGACTATGTTATAAAATTTTAAAAAAACATAAATATTATAAGCGAATACATACCGTAAGGAATGTTGTTGGTCCTGTATAGAAGTCAGTTTTTGAGTTGCTGTTCCAGAAAAGCTTGCTTATCATTAACTGATTATATATGTAATCGCACCAGTTTATTTTTTTAAAATCATAATTTTCTCCAACATTGGTCAAGAAGGTGGTATTGCAGATTCCCATCTTCATTGTCTCGACCATTGTGTTTATGAAAAGAATGATGAAGTTCAGCTTGAAGTTGATATCCAAAACTGTTGATTCCTTGATTAGTTTGACGAGGTGGTTCTGCCTAATCTTTTTATGATCTTCAAACTGCGCTTTCCACTCTTCGCTAATTCTTTCTTGGTCTGGTTCAAATTGAAGTTCATATATATCGTCTCCTTCATTCTTTAATCCAAGGATCTCTATAACAGAGTCCTTTGTTATCTTTATATCACCCTTCAATGTTTTGATCACCATGTCCTTTGAATCAAAACTGTCAACAACACTATAAGCTAGTTTTGAGGGGATAGTGTCGATATTCATGTCAAGGATTGGTCCTAATCCACTATCATTAATCGATTTTATTTGTACTTGGTTTAAACTCCCCTTTATCGCCATTAGGTTCTTTGGAGATGTTCGTATTTGTAAAGACTTGTACGTTGCATGCTCTGAAGTTTCTGAATGTTTCTCATCAGTTGAATTTCTTTTGAATTTCTTTTTCATTGGACTTCCTTCACCTTCATTCTTGTTTTTGTTTGTTTTTGTTGTTTTTCTCTTTTTTTCTTTGTACTGTACTTCTTGTGTTTTCCCCTTCTTATGTTTTTTGTCAGCCTCTGTCTTCTTCAGATTCTTAGACATTTTAGTTGTTGATGATTTCTTTGTTTTTGTAGATGCTCCTTCTATTATATAAACATCAATTTATTATTTGTCTTTATATTTACAATATTACAAACACCTAATTGTACCTTATATTCAGTCTGAATATAGACATTACTTTGTAAGTTAATATTTATGTTTGTGTTAGTGCTCATATTCAGACTGAATACAAGCTACAATTACACAATATCAAAATTGTAGTTTGTATTTACAGTCTCAATATGAGCAATAACACTATTAGTGCTCATATTCAGACTGAATACAAGCTTATATTCAGTTTGAATAAACACTGTTTGTGCTCATATTCAGACTGAATATACAAATATTTAATAGTAGAATATATTCAAACAGAATATAAACATAACGGTGTAGTATTTAAATGTTAAGTTTGTATTAAGCATGAATATAACCCACACTTAAAGAGTATATTCAGTCTGAATATAAACTACAAACAAAAAAAATCTCAAACTCTATAAGTGTTTGTATATACAGTCTGAATATGAGCAATAACACTGTTATTTCTCATATTCAGACTGAATACAAGCTTATAACACTGTTTTGTGTTCATCATCCGTCTGAATACAAGCAATAACACTGTTTTGTGTTCATCATCAGTCTGAATATAAGCCCTAAATTCTAGCTTATATTCAGACTGAATATAGTATTTAATTGTAGTTTATATTCAGACTGAATACAAACATAACACAAACATTAATTTGTACACTATATTCAGTTTTTATATGTACAATCATACAAATACAAAAATATATGTTATATTTCAGAATGAATATAAAATATTGATAGAAATACATAAACATTAATTAATATTATAAGTATAGATTTCAATCATTTATTGATCAAATGTGATTTTATACCGAATACATTCATTAAATGTTCAGTAAAGCCAGAAAACGGAATATTCAGTAGATTTCAAGCATTTATTAAATAACAAACCCTAGCTATGGATAATACTATAAAAACTCTTAAACTTGCCTGTTTCAGAAGGCTCTGTATACGAAACAATCTGCATATCCGTTTCTGGGTCCATTGTTTGTTGTTTGAACTTAAAGAAAGAAGTTCGTTCTTATTGAAATGAACGACGATGGTACTGGTAGAGAGCAGAGGGTTTTTAATGAGAGAGTATATTTCGTGAAATGATGAATGTGTGCATTGTTAGGAATTCCATCGTGTTCTATAGTTGGCTTTGAACCGTCATGATTTATTTACAATAATACCCCTACGCGCTAAAAATAAGTTTTAGATTTAATTTCATATTTCGGCCTAGTTGTATAGTGGTTTTAATATTTTGGGTCCCTAAACATAAGTGTAGCTTATATTCAGTCTGAATATAAGCTACAATTATACAATCTCATAATTTTATCAAAATGTAATGCTTATATTCAGTCTGAATATAAGCTACAATTATACAAACTCATAATTTTAGCTTATATTCAGTCTGAATATAAGATACAGACTCAAAATTTTAGCTTATATTCAGTCTGAATACAAGCTACAATTATACAAACTCATAATTTTAGCTTATATTCAAACTGAATACAAGCTACAATTATAAAAACTCATAATTTTAGCTTATATTCAGTCTGAATATAAGGTACGAATTCATAATTTTAATTTATATTCCGTCTGAATATAAGCTAAAATTATACATACTCATAATTTTAGCTTTTATTCAGACTGAATACAAGCATAACATTATACAAACTCATAATTTTAGCTTATATTCATTCTGAATACAAGCTACAATTATACAAAATCATAATTTTAGCTTATATTCATTCTGAATATAAGCATAACATTGTGATAAATAAATCACAATGTAATGCTTATATTCAGACTAAATACAAGCATAATATTATACAAACTCATAATTTTATCTTATATTCAGTCTGAATACAAGCTACAATTATACATACTCATAATTTTAGCTTTTATTTAGACTGAATACAAACATAACATTATACAAACTCATAATTTTAGCTTATATTCATTTGAATACAAGCATAACATTATACAAACTCATAATTTTAGATTATATTCATTCTGAATACAAGCTACAATTATACTAAAATCATAAATTTTAGCTTATATTCAGTCTGAATATAAGCATAACATTGTGATAAATCCCAATCACAATGTAGTGCTTATATTCAGAGTGAATACAAGCATAACATTATACAAAGTCTTAATTTTAGCTTATATTCAGACTGAATACAAGCTACAATTATACAAACTCATAATTTTAGCTTATATTCAGTCTGAATATAAGCTAAATTATACATACTCATAATTTTAGCTTATATTCAGTCTGAATACAACCTACAATTATACAAACTCATAATTTTAGCTTTTATTCAGTCTGAATACAAGCATAACATTGTGATAAATCACAATGTAATGTTTATATTCAGACTGAATACAAGCTACAATTATACAAACTCATAATTTTAGCTTATATTCAGTTTGAATATAAGGTACAAACTCATAATTTTAGCTTATATTCAGTCTGAATATAAGCATAACATTGTGATAAATCATAATGTAATGCTTATATTCAGTCTGAATATAAGCTAAAATTATACATACTCATAATTTTAGCTTATATTCAGTCTGAATATAAGCTAAAATTATACATACTCATAATTTTAGATTATATTCAGTCTGAATACAAGCTACAATTATAAAAACTCATAGTTTTAGCTTTTATTCAATCTGAATACAAGCATAACATTGTGATAAATCACAATGTAATGCTTATATTCAGACTGAATACAAGCTACAATTATACAAACTCATATTTTTAGCTTATGTTCAGTTTGAATATAAGGTACAAACTCATAATTTTAGCTTATATTCAGTCTGAATATAAGCATAACATTGTGATAAATCATATGTAATGCTTATATTCAGTCTGAATATAAGCTAAAATTATACATACTCATAATTTTAGCTTATATTCAGTCTGAATATAAGCTAAAATTATACATACTCATAATTTTAGCTTATATTCAGTCTGAATACAAGCTACAATTATAAAAACTCATAGTTTTAGCTTTTATTCAGTCTGAATATAAGGTACAAACTCATATTTTTAGCTTATATTCAGTCTGAATACAAGCTACAATTATACAAAGTACATTATAAGCAAATTGTATCTCATATTCAGACTAAATATGAGCACTACCACTATTTGTGCTCATATTCAGTCTGAATATACAAACTACAATTTGGTTATTATGTAATTGTAGTTTGTATTCAGAGTGAATATAAGCTGTTCTATCATCCACTGATTCAATCAAAAAGATTCTAATATATTATGAACATAATCACTGAATAATTCATTCAAACCACATTAAACCACAAATAAAAGTACTTAAAAAAACATCTTAACAAACAATTGTCTTGATTTTCAACCAATAAAAGTACTTAAAAAAATATCTTGAATTCATGTGCTACTTTTTCATTTGACTCCTCCACTGAATATTTCTCCACCTCTTCTGACTCCTTGTCTCTCTCCTCTGCATCCTTCTCTCTCTCTTCATTCTCTTTCTCTTTATCTTCTTCCTCCACCTCTCTTTCTTTACTCTCTTCTGCTACATGAACAATCTCTTCATTCTCCTTCTCTTTCTCTTCACCATCTTCTTCATTAACATGTGTTTCTTCACCAGCATCAACATCATTATGCTCTTCTTGAACCTCTTCTTCTTGAAACTCCATCCTGCCTTTTTGATTGAATTGAAAAAAAGTGTCATATGTTTTTTTCCATTTCTTCAAAACTTTGCTGTTTGGATAAAGCTCTGTTGCTTCATTGAAATTGGATTCCAAGTTATTTTTGTTTGCAAGAAGCTCTTCCAAATCATCATTCAGCGATTTTACAAGCTCCTGTTTTTCAATTTTTATGTAAGTAAGTGGAGGAAGTAGTACAATTCAATCTTTATAACACATTATGAATAATTGTATTTAAGTAATAATCAATGTTCTTAATGAGTATGATAAAAGTTAATACCGTCACTGTTTTCTTTTGTCGCTCCGATCTTTTTCAGTTTCCTGTTGCTTCAGCATATGGTTTCTTGAGCTTTCCCAATCCGAAACCTCCTAGGCTCAACTCCTTTCTCTCCCTTATCTTCATTCTCTCTGATGTCCACCATGTTGTAGCTGGACACATTCTTTCATGATCAAGCTCTTGACATGTAGTGGAGTCAAGATATAGTAGCTGCATATCATTCATAGTGAATAGATAAGTGAATAAAGGTTGATAACAAAATTTTAGCTTATATTCAGACTGAATATGAGCACTTGCTCATATTTAGTTTGAATACAAGCTACAATTACACAATATCAAGATAGTATTTTGTATATTCAGTCTGAATATAAGGACTAACAGTGTAAACATTGTTAGTGCTCATATTCAGACTGAATATTCAAACTACATAATAAGATATTAAAATCACATATGTACCGTCAAAAACGTGATAAGCCCTGTGTAAACACATTCATCCGTCTCTTTCTTCCATGCTTGTGTGCTTTCTTTTGCACATTTGATGATGTATCTGCACCAATTAATTTTGGACAAATCCAATGTTTCTTCATCAAGTTTTGAGAGAATGGATAGGTTGCATGTTCCCATCTTCATTGAAGACGCCATAACATTTACAAACACAACAATGAATTTTTCCTGGAAAATCCATTTTGCATGATGTGTGAAGTGCTCCGAAATTGGCTTTTCCAATTCAATAACAGTTCACCACAGTTTTCTGCCGTCTGAATATCATCTGTTATGTCCATTCCCTCATTTTTAAGTCCTAATATTTGACTAACAGATTCTTCATTCACCGGTATTTCTCCGGCTGGTATTCTTATGACCATCTTCTCAGCATCAAAGTTGTTAACAACATAAAATGCCAACTTTGATAGTATTGAATCTATCTTCATCTCAAGAAGATTCTCGAATCCAATTTGTTTCAGACAACTTCTTGTTGTTGTTGTCGTTGTCGTTGTCGTTGTCGTTGTCGTCGTCGTTGTCGTCGTTGTCGTTGTCGTCGTCGTTGTCGTTGTCGTCGTCGTCGTCGTCGTTGTTGTCGTTGTTGTCGTTGTTGTTGTTGTTGTTGTTATTGTTGTTGTTCAACTTTAACACTTCTTCTTCTTTTCTTGCTTGTCTCTTCTTCAGTGTGTTTTTCTTCTTCTAAATCTTCTTCAACTGTAATATTTTTTTTTTGATTCTCCAGTCTTACTGAAGTTCTTCTGCTCTTGTTTCTTATTTCTCCTATTTAATTTAACATTTAAACAGTGGTTAAAATTATAAAATTGACATATGTTATGAAATACAACAGTTTCATAATGATATCCCAATGTTATTCTTATTATTCAGACTGAATATATATACTACAACTTTTTAAACACATAATTTTAGCTTATATTCAGAATGAATATAACCTACAATTATACAAACACGTAATTTGTAGACAATTATATTCTGAATATCACAATGTCATCTTTATATTCTTCAGTCTTAATTATATCCTATATTCAGACTGAATATAAGCTAAAAGACTACACACTCGTAATTGTATCTTATATTCAGTCTGAATATAAACACGACATTGTGTTATTATGTTTGTCCCCAAGAAGAGATGGCTAACTAAGAGAGGGTTTTGTAGAAGGGGGGGTTGAATATAAAACACACAGAATATACTCTTTTTAAATTTTTTAATATAAATATTAAAAATTTACACACAGATAGTTTGATGCGGAAAAGAACAGGCACACTATTCTATCAAACTAAACACACAGATAACAGTAATTAACTTATACACTAAGGAAGTTAAAACAATACTGTTATAGCACACAGCTTTGCCACAGTCACACAAATAATCATTCTGAAGATTTGTTGAAAGCGTGAGATTTCTGGGAAGGACTTCATCTCCTTTTATAGTGCCCATGCATGGGATGCAAGTGGACAGCTGTCAAGGTTTCATTAGCTGGAAGATTATCTGCTGGACAAAGGAAGAGACCACTTCCTTTGTACTAGAATAATGGATGAACCATTCCTTGTAGCACGTAATGTCAGATAACTTTATCTTCTTTTCTTCATGCTCTGTGAAGTCCCATCAAACCTTTTAGCTAAAAGACAAATATTCCTTTTTATAAGAATAAAAGAGAATGTCTTTATTTAAGGCTTGATGCCCAAGTTCTTGCTGGCTCACGTGTCTTGCAATTGATGTGAGTCAAGAACTTATCTCTTTGAAATTGCTAAGTGATACATCACACTATGTATCACATCGGTGGATACCTTGTAAGGCTGGAATTGATAAGTGTACACTTTGCTTGATAAACTTCATCTTTCACTAAATGACAAAAGTGTACACCCTTGAACTTGTGACTTGATATCAGAGCCTTAGAAAATATACCTACAATTTCGGCGACCAAGATTATAGTGTCGGTGACCATGACATCAAACTTGATGACCTCATCTTATTTGATGTCCTTAGTACTTTAGATGACCTTTGAGTGTACCATCGGTGACCCACTATATTGGTGACCCAATCTTGACTTGGCAAAATGATCTGAATATTGAAGTTGGTTGATACATCCAAAATTCCACTTTTTGATGTACAACCCTTGATTGAATAGCCTTTGACTCTTCAATACTTGAAGCATATTTCAGACCTTCAAAAGAACCTGTAAAAGTTCATTCATACAAAGGAAGGTGGTTCATCACCAAATCATCGGTGACCCAACAATCTCCCCCTATTTGATGATGATACCTGTAAGTTAGAAAAGAATTCTTTTTGACCCTTTCTATTTTTCTTTTGGGTTCTTTTGACTCAGATTTCCTTTTTTTTTGATTTTTTTTTCTTTTTTTTAACTGAGTTTGTACAGTATAAGTATAAGAATAAATATAAGTATAAGTATGTGCAAGAAAAAATAAAATACTAACAAGAATTTTTAAGAAAGAAGAGTATGAACTTTTATTAATCAACACACAGCTTTGAAAAATAAAGTTCACACTATATGAAAACTATTCAAGGAGTGGGTTCTCTTCTTTTTAGCTTATCCAAGATAAGCCTAGTGATCCCATGGTCTTCAGCCGGAGGTACTCCTAGAATAGCAGAGAGGAAGGAGCTGTGAGCCCTTGGGATGTCAGATGCTCTGAAGAAACCGATGTTTCCAAAGATGTCTTCAAAGAAAACCCCAAGCTCAGGAGTAGTCAGCATGGTTTGCTCCGGGTAAACAATAGGAGTAGGAATGGAAAGATCTATACCCGAAGCATTTATCTGGATGCCTCTTTCATGAAGCATAACAAAGTGTCCCTTCTTCTTGTTTTTAGGAGCAGTGATGACCTCTCCTTTAAGACCCTGTTGTATGAAGTACATTTGTTGTGCTTCAAGATATGTCACAAGAATATCATTCTCCTTTTGAATGTTGAGCATCTTGATGAAAAGTTTTCTGAGAATATTTAGTACCAGCTCCTTGTACTTGCTTTTGCTCTTGGAGATACATTTGCCAACTTCCATCCATTCAGTCATCCCAAGCACTTCCAACCATTCAGCTTCATAGACCTTTGAGAGAGTGTCAGCTCTCTTAAGGGTGACAAGTAATTTGGGAGAATTCTTGGTTGGAGGTTAGATGGTGGCATTGATAATCTTGGAATCATCCTTCCTGTTCTTTAATCTCCTTTTAAACCACTCTACTTCCTTTGCCTTCTTGGCTTCATCAAGCATCTTTGCAGCTTCAGATTTCTTTTTAATATTTTCAAGCTCATCTTTTTGAGCTTGAAGAGCATCCTTTACCATTGCATGAGTGGCTTCATCTTGAGCCAACTTGAGTACATTTGTCTGATCATACTCAAGTTGTGCTCTAATGGCTTCTTCTTTTTCAGCTTCAGATAAGATTACCCCAAGAGGATCGGTCAGTGTGGGGGCAGGCTGAAGTCTGAGAGTATCTGCTTGAGGACTTCTCATCCTTTTCCTTCTTTTCTTCTCTTCCTGTTGATCTTCAAAAGAAACAGGCTTCTTTCCTTTGGCCTTCTCTTTTCTCTTCTTTTCTTCTTCAGTTTCAAGGGGTTGAGCACTGATACTCTCCCCCTCAACAGTTGCTCCAGTAGACTCGGTGACCACGTGAGGAGTCACCTCGGTGACAAGGGGAGGAGTCACCTCGGTGACCGTGATCACAGCACCACCATCGGTGGCTGGGAGAGAGGCCACGTCGGCGGCTGCTGTCTTGATGGCAGCGTCGGCGTCGGCGGCTGCTGTCTTGATGGCGTCGGCGGCGGCTGTGGAGGTGGTAGCAGTGGTGGTCTTCTTATTTTTCTCCCCCTCAGTGGTTGAACCCTTGAAACCCACTGAAGAGAGAAAAGTCTTGATCTTTTCAATATCAGAAGCCATGGAATTTATTTTTCTTTCAATTCTTTGAAGAACAAATCTGTCTTGTTCCTGAAAGAAGGATCCATCCACATCAAGCTCAATAGTCGGAGGAGAAATTGGAATCTTGTCAATTTTGGTGAGAATAGTGACAAGAGACTCCATAATGTTCTCTTGAAAAGTAGAAAGAGAAGCCAGTCTTTCCAAGTCTTTGGCTGCTTGGTCTTCCAAAGTTTCCACCCGACGTATAGTGTCACGGGTAAAGCTGGTGAAAGCCTGGAGAATATCATCTCCTTGTTTGGAAGACATGGGAGTAGAAGGTTGAAGCTGTGGTGGTTGATCAGCATCATCATCACTGGAGGAAGAGTAATCCACCAAACCTGTAGGTTTACTTGGGGGGGGGATTTAGCAGATGTGGGGAAGACACGTTTAGGAGAGTGTCTATGAGGGGATTCCTCAGTAATGGGTTCTTTCACAACCTTGGTACGTACGGGAGACGTATGTGTCCAAGGTGTAGTGTCAGAGAATAGAAAGTCAGTAAATTGGGATGCTCCATCAAATGCACCTGGTTGTGATGCACTCTCATGTGGAGTAAGAAATGGGAGCTGTGAGAGCTCACGGGGTGGAGAAGAGGCAGCTTGGATGGGAGAGCCCAAGTCTTCTTCATCAACTAAAGAGAAAGTTGATGAAGCAATAATAGGGATGTCCCTTTTTACAACCATGTCCTTTTGGGAGGGCATGGAGGAGCTAGGTTGGGTTAACTGGTCCTTGGGTCGGGTAGGAATCTTTTCAACACTTACTAACTTTTGGGAGTCAGTAGGTGGCTTGTGTGGTGAGACCCTTTGGGTACCCTTAGACTTCTTTGAGGAAGTCTTTGGGGGGCTTTTGGAGTGTCTCCGCTTTTGGGACTTAGATGCTTGGGTAGAAGCCAAAGGTTCTTTTGGCTTCGTAGCATCGGTGGGTGCGGAGGTAGATGTGCCCGACGCTTTTGATCTCTTACGAGATTTGGGCACATCAGTTACTCTAGGTGCAGAAGGAGTAGAAGACATACCTGAGGTCCTTTGCAGACGGGGCTCATTTTCTCCCCAAGATAGAGTTGCATTCCTTGCAAACTCAACCATAGAAGGTCGGAGAGGGTTGTGTGATGCTAAGACAGCCTTTTTCATAATCTGATTTCCCACTTGATGAAGAGGGAGATCATATATGATGTCATCTCTTTTCTCCAGTTTTTCTGCCAACTTTGCATTAATGATAAGAGAGAAAAGACGTTGAAAAGATACCTGAGGACGTCGGAGGGTAGAGAATGAGGAGATCATTTCATTGAAGAAGTAGCTTGCAAAGTCTATTCTCCTTTGAAATATTAGAGCATGTGCCAATTCTGTCACTTGGGAAGGTGACTGATCCGGGCCACCTGTCTTCTTGCTCAGGCACAGAATCAAATGAGCAAATAGAAAGTTCCATATGTTTCCCATATTCTTGCGCCGTAAAGTACCTGGACCCTTTGACTTTGAGTCCTTCTTCTCTTCTAAGTAGTTCAAAACAACCACCACTTGTTGGTGTTCATTTCCAAGAGGAAATGTTTCATATGAATCATAAGTGGGAAGCCTAAGGATGTTTCGAACATCTTCAACATCAAAAACTACATCATGTTCATCATTGCTGAGAACAGATGCAAGCATTTGATCTGTAGAAGCATCAAAAGTACATGATAGCCAAAAGTTTCCAAGAAGAAACTTACTCATCTTGGGTTTTGCTGTCAGAGCATATTGGAGAGGGCACCTTTGAAGGAACCAACAGATATCATTGTACTCTGGATGGGTATTATCAACTCCTATTCTTCCAAAATAATTGCATGCAGGAAAGGATAGGGATCCAAAAGTAATGGTCTGTTCTTCAGAGGTCTTTGAAGGAGAAGCCATTGAAGAAGATGGGAGTTGCAGGTTTGAAGTTTTTGCTATTGAAGGAGAAGGAGAGTGGGTGCGAGAAAAGGTGGTGAAGTAGTGGGGGAAGAGGTTATATATGAGAGGGAAATTTCAATTTTCAAAAATAATGATTACTTTTGGTGATTGAAAGGTCAGAATTCTAAGGGTTTTAGGGTTGAATTCGGCGCATGGTCTGACATTGATGATGTCATTAGGGATAAGAACAAAGAATCTAAGAGTTATCTTTGAGGGGGTTAAGAAGGTGAAGGGATTGTAACGGTTACCTCGGTGAGTGTATAACGTCGGTGGATAAGAGCACAGTATCGGTGGCTAGAGAGGGCCACCGTCGGTGGCTCAAAAATGAGGTAAATGTCGGTGGCTTGTTATGAGAGAGAGAGAGAGAGAGACGTCGGTGGCTCAGGAGAGGCTTAGGGAAACTATTGGTGGCTCGATCAAGGGTGCAATGTCGGAAGGTGATGACGTCAGCAAGTGAGACGTCGGTGGCTAGAGTTTCTGGGAAGCAACGTTGGAAGGTGCGGGCGCCGTCGGTGACTCGACGTCGGAAAGTGACGTGTTGTCACGTCGGAAAGATGACGCAATCGTCGGCGTCGGTGGCTTGGATCAAGGGTACCGTCGGAGGCTCTCGACGTCGGTGGATGGTGGTTAGAGTCGATGTCGGTGGGTGGCTATGGTGGTTGACCGTCGGTAGCTTGTAGTGGCGACGGTGGCTCAGAGTTTGAACTTGGTGGCTGGTATTGGTGGTCGATATCGGTGGTTTGATGGTGGGTGTATAGGTGGCTCGTCGGAAGGTGGCTACGGTGGTGTCGCGGTCGGTGGGTGTCGGAAAGAGGAGCGACGGTGGCGGTGAATAGGGTTAGGGTTTGAGAGAGATAAAAGAAAATAGTTTTGGGAGAGAGAGAGAGGACACGTCGGTGACTAAGTCACCGACTTTATACATATATATATATATATATATTTATTTTCTTTTTCTTTTTATATTAATTTCATATAAATATATAAATATAATATAATATATAATTTATAAATATATATATAAAGTATATATAATATATATATAAATAATATATATATAAAACATATAACATATATAAGTTATAAATATATAAATGTATATAGCATATATATATAGAATATATATATATATATAAAACATACATTATATATAAATACAAAATATATTAGTCTATGTTTATCATACCTAATTCACCAATGAGGAACTTGAACCTTGCTTCTTCAAGGGGCTTTGTGAACATATCAGCTAATTGATAATCAGTGGGAATGAAGTGAAGTTCCACATCACCTTTAGAGACATGATCTCTTATAAAGTGATATCTGATATCAATGTGCTTAGATCTTGAATGAAGCACTAGATTGTTGGCAATGGCTATTGCACTTGAGTTGTCACACATTATTGGGATTTTTGAGAAAATTTGATTATAATCACACAACTGATTTTTCATCCACAATATATGTGCACAACAACTTCCAGCAGCCACGTACTCTGCTTCAGCAGTAGATTTAGACACCGAATGTTGTTTCTTACTTGACCAGCTCACAAGCTTTCCACCAAGTAACTGACAACTTCCAGTTGTACTCTTTTTGTCTATTTTTGAACCTGCAAAATCAGAATCAGAGTACCCGATGCGATCGAAACCAGAGTCTTTGGGATACCAAAGACCCAGATTTATGGTACCTTTCAGATACCGAAAAATCCTTTTCACAGCAGCCAGATGTGATTCTTTAGGATTTGCTTGGTATCGGACACACAGACAAGTAGCAAACATAATGTCAGGTCTACTTGCAGTCAGATAAAGAAGGGATCCTATCATGGGTCTATAATTTGTAATATTAACAGAAATGCCATCAGGATCAGAAAAGAGTCTAAGAGGAGGAGCCATAGGAGTTTTCATGGTAGAGCAAGTATCAAATTGAAACTTTTTCAGAAGATTCTTAATATATTTACTTTGATTTATGAAAATACCTTCTGAAGACTGTTTTACTTGCAAACCAAGAAAGAAAGTTAACTCCCCCATCATGCTCATTTCATACTCTTTTTGCATTAGGGAGCTAAACTCATCACACAAGGATTCATCGGTGGCTCCAAAAATAATATCATCAACATAGATTTGAACAAGAATGATATTACCTTGTGATTTCTTGAACAAGAGAGTGTTGTCAACTTTGCCTCGTATATACTTATTTCTAAGTAGATATTTTGAGAGAGTGTCATACCAGGCACGAGGAGCTTGCTTCAGTCCATACAGAGCTTTATCCAGCCTATACACATGATATGGATGGACTGGATCTTTAAACCCAGGAGGTTGCTTCACATACACTTCTTTAGCTAATTCACCATTCAGGAAGGCACTTTTGACATCCATTTGGAATACCCGAAAATTCTTGTAAGCTGCATGGGCAAGAAATATTCGGATAGCTTCCAATCTGGAAACAGGAGCAAAAGTTTCATCATAATCAATTCCTTCCTCTTGCCGATATCCTTGAGCAACCAATCTTGCTTTGTTCCTTATGACAGTTCCTTCTTCGTCCATCTTGTTTCGAAACACCCATTTTGTTCCAATAATAGTTTTGTTGGATGGACGAGGAACTAACTTCCAGACTTTGTTTCTCTCAAATTGTGAGAGTTCTTCTTGCATGGCAATTACCCAGCTAGGATCAGGTAGGACTTCATTTATCAGCTTAGGCTCAACAATGGAAACAAAGTCGACATATAAGCACAGACTGCTTATGCCTCTTCTGGTTTTTGCACCAACTTGTGGATCACCTATGACTTGATCTATCGGATGATCCATGGTCCACTTTAGTGCAGGAGGTAAGGTAGGAGGTAGAGAAGAAGATGAGGTAGGAATTTGAGAAGATGAAGATAGGTTTGAGGGAGATATGGTGTTTTGGAGGGTAAGGTCTTCTGTAGAGTTAGTTTCAGGAGGTGGAGAAGAAAGAGAAGGTTCTGAAGGTAAGATGGTGTTTATGGGAGGCTGAGAAAGGTTGCTATCTGGAGGATTGGGTTGAGAGGAGGATGGAATTTCACCAACACATGAATTTATCCATAGGTTTAATTCTTCTTCATTACAAGATAATGAAGAAGTTTCAAACTCATCAAACTTCACATGCATGGATTCATCTATGCATTGTCTTCTTAGGTTGAAGATTTTGAAGGCTCTTGAGGAGAGAGAGTAGCCCATGAAAATTCCATCATCAGACTTCGGATCAAACTTTCCAAGTTGTTCCCTGTCATTTAGCATGTGACATGCATAGCCAAACACATGGAAGAAGTCGACTGCAGGTTTTCTACCATGGAAAACTTCATACAGAGTCTTGTCATGCCTTTTGACTATGATAGACCTATTTTGAGTAAAGCATGCAGTGTTAACTGCTTCTGCCGAAAAATAGGTTGGCAACTTGGATTCACTCAGCATAGACCTTGCAGCTTCACATAGTGTTCTATTCTTTCTCTCAACAACACCATTTTGCTGAGGAGTGCGTACGGCAGAGAAGTTCTGAGAAATTCCTTTTAGGTCAAAGAAATCTTCCAGAGCAGCATTCTTGAATTCTGTGCCATTATCACTTCTGAAGGACTTCACCAGTTTACCATTCAAATTTTCAATCTTTCTTGTAAACCTGATGATTTCTTCAGCAGCATCACTCTTGTGTTTCAGAAAGAACACCCAAGTATATCTAGAGAATTCATCGACGATTACTAGCATATACTTTTTACCACCCAGACTGGGTGTGCTTACTGGACCGCACAGATCCATGTGAAGCATTTGAAGAGGTTGAGAGATAGAAGAGCATTGTTTTGTTTTAAAGGAAGTTCTGGTGAGTTTTCCTTTTTCACATGCTCCACACAGCTTTTCTTTTTCAAAAACTATTTTTGGCATTCCAACAACCAGCTCCTTGTTGGAGAGTTTGTTCAAGGTTTTAAAGTTTAGATGAGAGAACCTTTTATGCCACAGCCAACTTTGTTTGGCTAGTTCTTGAGAGAGGAGACACACAGCTTCTCCTATTGCACTTTCCTTCATGTTGATTATGTACACGTCATTCAGTCGGGTTCCTGCTAGTACAATCTTGTTCTGTACATCAAAGACCAAGCACACACACAGCTGGAACATGACCTTATAGCCCAAATCACATATTTGGCTGATGCTTAGAAGATTGTACATTAGCCCTTCAACATGAGCTACTCTGGAGAAAGTGATGGTTCCATTTGAAATGGTACCATATCCTTTGGTGACCCCTTTTCCATTTCCTCCAAAGGAAACAGTGGGTCCCTTTTCTTTTGAGAAGTTAGAGAGAAGAAGTTTGTTTCCGGTCATGTGTCTTGAACACCCACTGTCCATGTACCATATGTGATCTTTATTTGGTACCTGCACCCAGAAACAAATTTAGACTTTTGGTACCCATTTTGAGGTGGGTCCTTTGGGATTAGAAGGCATTTTAGTTTTGCAAGGATCCAAATCTTTTGGGCAATTTTTAGCAAGATGAAGAGTTTTGCCACAATTATAGCATTTCTTTAAAGAAAAGGCCTTTTTAAAATCCCTATCATCAAGACTTTGGATAGAGGTTGACGACTGAGAAGAAGAGGGATGTCCAACACCTGGTCTTGGTCCAAGGATACCTTTACCAGGATTTCTTGATTTCTTCAAGTTCACTGACCGAGGAATGAAATCAGTAACTATTTGAGATTTCTTTTTAGATGAAAAATTTGATTTAGAAAATTTTTTCTTTTGAGGAGAAAATCTTTTTGGAGAGGGATACTCAGCAACATCAGAAGGCTGCTCCTGAGAGTACCTTGACTCATGCAGACTTAAGGAGTTTAAAAGTCTTTGGATAGGTTTGGGAGAAGAAGAAGAGCTTGGAAGAGTTGAAACTTTTGAAGACTCAGAAGAGATTTCTTTAGCTTTAACAAAGACTCCAAACTTCTTAGAACCAGATTCTACTTTGAGCATGTCAAGTAGATCTATAGAATGAACGGAGGTAGAATCCTCAGATGAGTAACCGAAGAGATCATCATTGTCATCGGAAAGGAAACCAGCAGGAAAACCTTGACACTCAGAAGAAGGGAGTGGAAGGTCAAAAGGTTGAGGAATATCTTTTCCATAACCAAGGCCAGACTTATCCTTTTGCTGGTGATTTGATCTTGAAGGATCCTTTCAAGATTTTTAGAGGATTTAGTCCATTTAGACAGAACCTCTTGTTCCTTTTCAAGAGTGGAAGAGATTTTTTATTTTTCCTCAGAAAGACTGTCGTTTAAGTACCGTAGGTTTTCCAGATCAGCTTTCATTTTATCAAAATCTTTTAGTTTTGAAAAGCAAGAGAGAAGTTGATCATTTAGACATTTTATATGCATATCAGCCTTTTTCTTTTGAATCTTTAAGTCACAGAAGTCAACAGTTAAAGAATCAAAGGCATCAGCCTTTTGATCATCAGAGAGAAAGGTAAAAGGATGTACCTGAGGCTTTGTTCCTGAAGTGGATCCCTCAGCAGATACAAGGGTAGTGTAGAGTGACTTCTCCATGTCTTCTTGCTCATCGATTTTGGCCATGAGGCATTTAGTGACATACTCACTCTCACTCTCAGAGGTTTGCTCATCCTCCCAGCAATGAGCCTCAGCAACCAAAGTTTTATTTTTACTTTGGTTTCTCTCTTTTTCTCTCTTGTATTTGGCTTTGTACTTCTTATACCTGGAGGTTTTTTTGATTCAGAATTTTCTTTAGAGGATTGGCTATTTCTCTCTTCATGCTTCCTAGAAGCTGATTTTGAGAAGTCATGGCCATAAGAAGAAGAAGGTTTGACAGAAGAGGAAGCTTTTGATCTGCATTCAGAAGCAAAATGACCTTTCTTTCCACAATTGAAGCATTCTTCATTTGCTTTATCAGACGAGGATTTTTGAGAAAAAGGTTCTCTATTAAATTTGGAGCGGTTTGAAGAAAATCTTTTATTCTTAAGGTTTCCAGCAAGCATTGCCATACTATCAGAAAATATGTCAATGGCTGATTCTTCTCCTTCATCATCGGCAAAGACTATAGTATGCATCTGACAGATGAGAAGAGTCTTCCTTAATATCTTTTTCAGAATCAGAAGAAGGATAGGTGATTCTAGGAATACAAGAAGAAGATTTTGAATCACCTATCAAAGCAATAGAAGAGGATTTGAGATCCTTTATAAGAGATTTTCTCTGGTTCTTAGTTTGTTCATAGTGAAGAAGAGTTCCATAGAGAGCAGTTAAAGGCATTATTTCTAAGTCCTTGGTTTGCTTGATGCAAGTACAGATAGTTTCCCAGAAATCTGGAAGACAATCCATGAACTTGCAGAGAACTTCTTCATTATCATAAACTCGTCCAAGAACTTTGAGATCATTGAGAAGACAGTTAAAGCGATTAAAGTAGGTAGAAAGAGATTCTCCTTTTTCATGGGAGAAGAGTTCATACTTTCTAACAAGACAGATCCTGTTAGATTTCTTTACTTCTTTGGTGCCTTCATATAAGACACTCAAAGTATCCCACATTTCTTTAGCAGTGGGAAGGTTAAGAAGAGAGTGATACACATCATCAGGAAGGGAAACAGCAAGAGCAGATTTGACTTTAGTATCTAAAGCAACTAGGCGTTTATCATCTTCACTAAATTTGTTAGAAGGTTTGATGATATATCTACCAGTTTTTTCACTTCTTTCGTCATCTGACTCTATGTCCTTTCCTTCAGCGTCCTTTTGAGGGCCAAAGCGAGCCCGTATTTTAGGAACAATAGGTCCCTCACTGAGAATGTTGGGATACCTGCAATCGATCCCTTCCAAGAATAATAACATGCGATTTTTCCATAACCTAAAGTTATTTGGATTGAATCTTGGAGGTTTAGCCAAAGATCCTAAATCATATGTATTACTGGAAGAGGTCTGCAAGGTACCATCAACATTTGAGGTAGTAGCCATCACAGATCCGGTTTATTGAATTAAATCAACTGCTCTGATACCACTTGTTAGTCCCCAAGGAGAGATGGCTAACTAAGAGAGGGTTTTGTAGAAGGGGGGGTTGAATATAAAACACACAGAATATACTCTTTTTAAATTTTTTAATATAAATATTAAAAATTTACACACAGATAGTTTGATGCGGAAAAGAACAGGCACACTATTCTATCAAACTAAACACACAGATAACAGTAATTAACTTATACACTAAGGAAGTTAAAACAATACTGTTATAGCACACAGCTTTGCCACGATCACACAAATAATCACTACGAAGATTTGTTGAAAGCGTGAGATTTCTGGGAAGGACTTCATCTCCTTTTATAGTGCCCATGCATGGGATGCAAGTGGACGGTACACAAGGTTTCATTAGCCGGAAGATTATCTGCTGGACAAAGGAAGAGACCACTTCCTTTGTACTAGAATAATGGATGAACCATTCCTTGTAGCACGTAATGTCAGATAACTTTATCTTCTTTTCTTCATGCTCTGTGAAGTCCCATCAAACCTTTTAGCTAAAAGACAAATATTCCTTTTATAAGAATAAAATAGAATGTCTTTATTTAAGGCTTGATGCCCAAGTTCTTGCTGGCTCACGTGTCTTGCAATTGATGTGAGTCAAGAACTTATCTCTTTGAAATTGCTAAGTGATACATCACACTATGTATCACATCGGTGGATACCTTGTAAGGCTGGAATTGATAAGTGTACACTTTGCTTGATAAACTTCATCTTTCACTAAATGACAAAAGTGTACACCCTTGAACTTGTGACTTGATATCACAGCCTTAGAAAATATACCTGCAATTTCGGTGACCAAGATTATAGTGTCGGTGATCATGACATCAAACTTGATGACCTCATCTTATTTGATGTCCTTAGTACTTTAGATGACTTTTGAGTGTACCATCGGTGACCCACTATATTGGTGACCCAATCTTGACTTGGCAAAATGATCTGAATATTGAAGTTGGTTGATACATCCAAAATTCCACTTTTTGATGTACAACCCTTGATTGAATAGCCTTTGACTCTTCAATACTTGAAGCATATTTCAGACCTTCAAAAGAACCTGTAAAAGTTCATTCATACAAAGGAAGGTGGTTCATCACCAAATCATCGGTGACCCAACATATTATAATTTTATGCTTATATTCAGAATGAATATATATACAACAACTTTTTAAACACATAATTTTATCTTTTATTCATAATGAATATAAACAAGACATTGTTTTATTGATATGTTATTCTTATAAGCAGACTGAATATATACTACAAGTATTCAAACACTTAACTTTAGCTTATATTCAGACTTAATATAAACACATAATTTTATACTATATATTAAGTACAAGTGCATGCATTATAAGGTATAAATATATTTGGAATGAATATAAAAATGACATTGTTTTATCACTATGTAATGCTTATAAGCAGACTGAATATACAAACTACAAGTATTCAAATACATGACTTTATCTAATATTCAGACTTAATATAAACACATAATTTTAGACTATATATTAAGTTCAAGTGCATGCATTATAAGGCATAAATATTAAAAATAAACTTTTATTTATGCATTAAGACTTTTACCTTCTTTTTCAAATACTTTAATAAGAGGAACGTAGTTGCTTTGTTCACTGTTTGGATCCATTTTAATCTTTTAAAATAAAACCTAAATACTTTATAGCAAATAACTTGCTTGGAGAAGATGAAGATGAAGATGGTGATGGTGATTGTGATGATGAATACTTTTGTGTTTTTTAATAATGGTGATTAAGAGTTTTGGGGGCGACGTCTTTTGCAGGAGCAACAGTATTCAGAATTATGATGGCCTATGTCTTATTTAAAACAATGGTCATGCTAATTTTATTGAATAATGGCCCGAATTTTCAACTTATTTACAAAAAAGGTTAATTTCAAATTTAGCTTATATTCAGACTGAATAAAAGCTACTATTTTAAAAACTTCAAAATTTAGCACAATGTTATGTTTATATTCAGTCTGAATATAAACTACAATTATGTATTTGAAGGATTTTAGCTTATATTCAGAATAAATTCAAATTAATATTTTGTAGTTTTTATAATATAGGTTAATATTATTAAAAAAAAATTGTAGTTGTTATATTCAGACTGAATGTAAGAACTAAGATTCAAGTTAGCTCATATTCAATCTGAATTGAAATACTAAAGTGCATTGTTACACTCTTAGTGCTTATATTCAGTATGAATATAACCTACGATTAAACAAATAACTAATTATAGCTTATATTCAGTAAGATTATTCAAAAATACTATTTTGTAGCTTTTATTCATTCAATAAATATTCAGTAAAACAAGAAAACGGAATATTCAGTAAAACTTTAAAACTTGCCTGTGTCAGATGACTCTGTAATATAAAGAATCTGCACATCGTCATCTCCTTCCATAGTTGATTTTTTTGAAGTTAAATGGTAGAGAGCAGAGGTTTTTTAGAGAGCAGAGGTTTTTTAGAGAGCAGCTGTGGTAATGGTAGAGAGCAGAGGTTTTTTAGTGAGTGAGAGAGTGTTTTTTTGAAATGATGAAAATGTGTATCGTTCTGGATTCCATCGTGTTCTATAGTTGGTTTTTAGCATGATTATGGAATATGTGTAATTTGAACCGTCATGTTATATTTTCGATGTGGTCCGTACACGCTAATAATTAATAATACAATTATTATGTGTGTGTAATAATAAATTATTAGTGTTTCTATTCAGAGTAAATATAAGCTAAAGTTGAATCGTAGTACTTATATTCAGTCCGACTATAAGCTACGATTTTAGCTTATATTCAGTCTGAATATAAGCACTACTATTAGTGCCTATATTCAATCTGAATACAAACACTATACCATACAAAATCTTTTAGCTTATATTCAGTCTGAATATAACCCACTATTAAACAAACAACTATTTGTAACTTATATTCAGTCTGAATATAAACACTATAGAGTATAAAATTATTTAGTGTTTATATTCAGACTGAATATAAGCACTAAGATTCAATTTGGCTCATATTCAGTATGAATAGAAACACTAAAGTGCATTGTTACACTCTTAGTAGTCTGAATATAAGCTACCCTACAAAATCTTTTAGCTTATATTCAGTCTGAATATAACCCACTATTAAACAAACAACTATTTGTAGCTTATATTCAGTCTGAATATAAACACTATAGAGTATAAAATTATTTATTGTTTATATTCAGACTGAATATAAGCACTAAGATTCAATTTGGCTCATATTTAGTATGAATAGAAACACTAAAGTGCATTGTTACACTCTTAGTGCCTATATTCAGTCTGAATATAAGCTACCCTACAAAATCTTTTAGCTTATATTCAGTCTGAATATAGCCCACTATTAAACAAACAAATATTTGTAGCTTGTAGTTTGTATTCAGACTGAATATAAGCTACAATTATTCAAAATACTTTTTGTAGCGTATAATTTATTTAGTTTTTTGTTATTCAGTCTGAATATAACCTACAAATAGTATTTGGAACTTCAAGTTTTAGCTTATATTCAGACTGAATATGAGCACTAAGATTCTATTTAGCTCATATTCAGTCTGAATAGAAACACTAAATTGCATTGTTACACTCTTACTGCTTATATTCAGTTTGAATATAAGCTACCCCACAAAATCTTTTAGCTTATATTCAGTCTGAATATAACACACGATTAAACAAAAAACTATTTGTAGCTTATATTCAGTCCGAATATAAACACTACAGAGTATTATATTATTTAGTGCGTATATTCAGACTGAATATGAACTACGAGTAAACAAGTCATACATTTTAGGTTATATTCAGACTTAATATAACTTGCTGATTAATTGATTCAAATCAAAACACAAGACAGTCATTCATTCATAACCCAAAATATATTAACATACAATTTTTTTAATGTTCAAATGTTAATCTAATATTCAACAAACATCATATCCTTGAAAACAGTCATCTTCACCATTCTTTTTCCATCACCTTCCACCACCTCCCTGAATCACCTAAGTAAATGCTGCAAACCTTGCATCAATTTCCTTTTTTTTTTTAAAAATACTTACTCTTAAAACTTGGTTCAAGGTTAAGAAAGTATTTGACCTCTTCTATGACATAGTCTCTCCTTTTATTGCCATCTGCCAACAATATTTTAGAAAGATATTTTGTTCTGAGACTATTGAGTTGTTTTTTCTGGTTTTTTGATGCTTCATCATCCAATCCACAATGCCAAGTATTCAAATGCTCCCCTCCATTGAAGGTTTCCATGTGCAGCATCATGAATATCGAGCAGTCTTTGTTTTTTTTTTTGCTCCTCCATATCATTTCTTCCCTTTTAGGCTTTATGTCTTGTAATGATATGTGTCTTTCATCCCCAATCTCTTTCAGATAGTTGATGAAGAGTGTTTGCTTCATGATGAAAATTTTAATGAAAACTTTATTAAAATCCGAAATAATAATAATATAACTCATTAAAATCTCTTTTATATTCAGACTGAATAACATTCTTACCACAGTTTCTGGACACCCTGATATTTTTTAGCATTTGATTGTTTTCTTTGCCTTTGTTGTCTAGTATATGGATTGATCTATTTCTCAGGTCAAAGCATATCACATAATAGTGATTACTCCTCACAACAGAGAAAAATACCTGCATAAATAGTTTATATCATTTTTATAAATAATATATGAATAAAAAGATAGTTAATTGAATAATATTAAAATGCTTGTTTCATACCAAATCTACATTCCCCATCACTGCAATATCTGCAGATTTATCCAGATTATGAAGCAGATTTTTTGAGAATATGGTCTGGTTTTTCTTGACATCAAACTTTTTGTCCAAGATGTCATGGGGCTGTTGTAAGAAACAAAAATGTTAAACTGGTATTCATCATGAATGTCTATGAAGATTATAATAATTATATTCTTACCAACACTTCTGTTGAACAATATAACTTTTTTGGTTTATTGTTCGTCTTCAACATTTCTTCAGAATTTAAAATGTAAGAGAATGTGTCTATTACATTTGAAAAAGGTTCCGATTCTGGAATCAAGCTTTCAAGCAAAACTTTTATAGTTGTTTGCCCTGTACTTGATTCAAAAACCTCGTCCCTCTGATTATGATTATTTCTTAGAATTTATATAAAAACATCTTGATATTCAGACTGACTGAATAAAAGGGTGTGCTCAATGTTAAAACTTACATTTGATCTCCTAAGAATGAGAACATCCATTGGGCAACATTCTTCTCAGTGTCTGTTTCCTCTGTCCGTGGATCCACTAGTTTTAATCTATATGGTGATCTGAATTCATCTTCATCTGTTGACATCTTTGTTCTTTTTGGTGAAGAACATTCTTCTTGACTCTTTCTTTTTCTTCCTGTTTTAATTAAATATTTATTATCAATATAACATGTTTTCCTCAAAATAGACTGTAGTCCTTATATTCATGTTGAATATAACTTACAATTTTTGGTTTGTGTAATTATAGTTTATATTCGGTCTGAATATAAATACTAAATTGCATTGCAACACTCTTAGTACTTATATTTAGACTGAATATAAGCTAAAATTATTTCAAAATATTATTTGTAGCTTTTATTCAGTCTGAATATAAACACTATACAGTATAATAGAATTTAGTGTTTATATTCAGACTGAATATAAGCTACACCACAAAATCTTTTACCTTATATTCAGACTGAATATAAGCTAACATTATTCAAAATACTATTTATAGCTTTTATTCAGTCTGAATATAAACACTACAGATTATAATAGAATTTAGAGTGTTTATATTCAGACTGAATATAAGCTAAAATTATTTCAAAATACTATTTGTAGCTTATATTCAGTCTGAATATAAACACTACACAATATAATAGAATTTAGTGTTTATATTCAGACTGAATACAAGCTACACCACAAAATCTTTTACCTTATATTCAGACTGAATATAAGCTAACATTATTCAAAATACTATTTGTAGCTTTTATTCAGTCTGAATATAAACACTACACAATATAATAGAATTTATAGTGTTTATATTCAGACTGAATATAAGCTAACATTATTTCAAAATACTATTTGTAGCTTTTATTCAGTCTGAATATAAACACTACACAGTATAATAGAATTTAGTGTTTATATTCAGACTGAATATAAGCTACAAAGGTTATTATTAGACCGTAGTTTTTATATTAAGGCTTAATACAAGTTTTTGCAAGTATAAACACCATTTAACTAGAACGTATTCAATACGATTACATTAAAAACCCTAAATATTCAAAATAAAAATTTATTTAAACAGAAAAACTTTTACCTTCTTCTTCAAAAGCTTCAATTAGATTAATCTCGTTGCATTCTTCGCTACTAGAAGCCATTTTTGTTTTCTGAATAAGAGTAATCTCGTTGATTTTCAGTAGAAAATGGAATTTAGGGCAAAATTTTCTTTTTGGGAAGATGAACTCAAGAAATTTGGGACGGAATCGAAAAGGTACGGAGACGTGTTTCTGATTTTAATCGTAAGGTAATATTTACGATTATACCCCTAACGGCTTAATATTCTTTAAGCCGTGACCTGAGATTTCCACTTATTTACGACAATGCTACCGCGCGTTTTACCCCTTTATTTTTTGATCTGATTTTAAATGGATGGCTGAGATTCATCCTCATGTTCACAACCAAATATGGGTTCACATTTGAACCCACCCCTATATATATATATAGATAGATAGAGAGAGAGAGAGACATATGTTATTGAAAGGTTTTTATTTCGATAATATGTCAAATTGAAATAACTGGACTATTATCGTTATATGAGTTATGTAGTTTGATTATGGGTTGTTGGGAAAAGTAACACATATGGAATTATTTGAGAAATTGTTATTAAATATTTTTCATGTAAAAGAATGTGTTATTTGATGAGGTATGAGTGTTTTACAAAATACGTGTTTTTACGTCATACATGGTTTATTTTAATAAATGAAACTATGTGACGTTAACTGTTAGTTTATGGACTAACAAATTGAGAGGTTGACCGAGACTTAGTGAGTCACAAGAAATGATACAGAGCGGCGTAAATCCGCGAAAGAAAAGATACAGAGCGGCGTGAATCCATGATAGAATAGATACGGAGCGGCGTGAATCCGCGATGAGTGGACGGAGATGTGTAAATGATTGTGGGTGGCATAATCGAAATATTGAGCTATATCTAACAGCGTAAACTGAACCATGCGCTCGTGACGCTGGCGATGGTTTGGAAAGGATGAGAGAATAACCCTGGTTAGAGTGATACCGGTTGAGAGTTTTGAGAAGAGGAGAAGCCTTGTACCCTGTTATACGATGTTGGAAAGGACTTAGAAATATTTCAAAAGAGTTAGTTCGTCGCATCAGTGAGATGCGAGAACTTGGGTTGTCGCATCAGTTAGATGTGAGAACCTGAGTTATCGCATTCCTATGATGCGAGGATTGGACTTGTCGAGTCCCATTGATTCGAGAAACTGGGTTATTGCATCAATATGATGCGATAGCTTGGGTTGTCGGGCTGATATAAAACGATAACCTTTTTGATTCGTTAAGCTTACAGTTTTATCAAATCCTTGTTTATAAATGAAGAAAATTATTTATTGAATTTTCTCAGAAAGGGTTTTACATTGAAATATGTAAGTCATATGGGTCGGAACGAAAGAAGAGAAATATTTGGTATGTTTGGATTTGAGAAAATATTATTTTAAATGGTATGAGATATCAGTTGAGTTTTAAATCTATCATGAATATTTTAGTCAAAGATTTGCTAACAGAGATTCACTCACTAGACCGTATGGTCTAACCCTCATTTTGTTTCAAAAATATGTATTTCAAGGTAACAGTTGTTGTTACTATTGCGGGTTAAAGAGATGATTTATGTCGAGCATGCTATGGAGTTTAATTTTAATCTTCATGATTTTTAGATCGTTTATGTGAAGATTATTAGCAAAAATTTATTGTTGCTTTCTGGTAGATTATCTAGAAGGAGACCTACTTTGTAGCCCCAATGTGGCGTCTTATTTATATAATTTGCAGTATTTGTTATTCGAGAACACGGGTTGTTACATGATATATATAATATATAGATATATAAATTATTGTTAACCTATATATGATATGATTGTGCAAAAAGAATTCAAAAAATTGTATTCAAAATTTTTATTTGGACTCTAAAGTAAAATGAAACATGGTTCAATTCTATAATTGTTTATGATTATCATTGTCAGATTTTTGTCCTAACTGTTTGTTAATTTCTACTAATAGTCAATGATCTACAAGAGACATAATACCTAATATGAGAACCTGAGTCGAGAGTGTTAAAGAAATTTTATAGGAAATTTTTATTTGACTGGTTGTACGCAAGTCTAGTAAGTTGGTGTGATATTCTCAAAGGTTGTTAGAGTTTTGGTTTTTCAAGGTTGTGTCCTCACGTAATGAGGTAGATTCATAGAGAGCAACCTTCGAAACCCGTATGAAGATTCTACCAATATGTCCCTACTTTCATTAATGATGATCTATGTAGACAATGAGGTATGAATTCTTTAAGCTTGGGGTTCGCCAAGTATGTTCGGACATTTAACCATTATACTTGGCTTTATGATAAAAAAAAATACCATCGTAGAGTTAGAAATTAGGGTAAAGTGAATGTTGCTCTAGCAAGTAAGAGATGCATAACGCCCACTTCAAACTTGTCCTAAGAAAGTCTTGTCCAATCATCAATAACAAATTAGACCTTCACGCCTAGGTCGGTCCTTCGCAGTTCATAATCAGGGTTCTTTCATTTTTTTTTAATTCTATAGCATTGTTTCATATATACAAAAATTCTAGTTTGACAAGGCTTACCTGGGCTTTTGATCGAGCTTTTTCGGGTGTATATTTGGGGCGTTGACTAAGTTTTGTTCAGTCCAAACCAATCAGGATCGATTCTAACTAGATTTTTTCCAAAAAGAAAAGGATTGATTAATCTTTTAGGCCTGCAGCCGTTTTTCGTGACATCATATCACTATTCGGCAAGTCAACCCCGCTTACCGGCTCAATATATCTCTCAATAGATTCGCTTGCCACAACGACCGGACAGGATAGGAGATCGCCCAACCTTCCAATTTATCTTTCTGAAGCAAATGTCCTTGTGTAAACCTTGTAACAACTCATTGAATGTAAAGTTATCTTTGAGATATGAATTATATAAAGATTTCATTCCTAGAATTACTTATTCGTTGAGAAAATAACCCACGGGAAGGGGTCTTCACCTTAACTGGTTCGTTTCTGGTCGTGCCCAAGTCAGTTCTTGATCTCAGCCCCATTTGTATATCTCTAGCCCTAATTTTATAAAGCTAATGCTAACATGGACTATTTTTATCATGGCATCATTATAGCAAGAAGGATGGGAGAAACATGCTTATTTTTTTTTTCCTTTTCTAAGCTACAACATCAGGACCTTTCAAGGGCTCGACTACAATGGTTGTTAATCAACTTGCAAGTTCATGTTGAGTTATGGGTGTTCGTTTCCTTTTGATATTGTTGTAATCAGTCATGACATCTATCATTGTTTGTAAGTTGCATACAAAGTCTACGATCATTTGATTTAAATGAAATAAGTTTTTAAAAGAGCTTAGATTTTCTAATACAA
The DNA here is from genome assembly GCA_036898165.1 of Silybum marianum. Classification (NCBI taxonomy): domain Eukaryota; kingdom Viridiplantae; phylum Streptophyta; class Magnoliopsida; order Asterales; family Asteraceae; genus Silybum; species Silybum marianum. Next base: position 42,692,652 of record CM072529.1, on the reverse strand, counting down.
CTCTATCTAGTGTATTTCAATTCTAACCCCATATCAACAATACAATTGCCATTTCAACTGAAAATCACTCATAAAAATTCTTTTGTTTTTAGAAAACTTAGATTAAACCAATGTATCATTTAACATCCATTATAAGAAATCAAGAAACACTAGCCACTATAACGATATTTTTTTAATATAAAATACCTTTAAATTGTTTATTAAAAACGAAATAATGGAAATTATTGCATGTGAGCATTAATGCAAAATCCCACTACAAGCATAGTATTAAAATGTCAAGTTTCTGATCGTATCGTAGGGTTCTTGTCACTTATAAAAACATTAAGGGTTTTTTCATTAAAAAACTTAATTAATTTATAGTCCATTTTGAGACATAGTTAATTTTATACATGATCCTGAAGAAATTAAAACGATTAATAAGAATGTACAGTCATAAGTGAGAAGAAAGATAAAGAATGGGTTATTTTGACCACCAGCACATCTCCACAACACACCACTCATTACATTAATCGAATGCATCATCATGCAATTTGTGGTTTTATTCTCCCGTATTATAGGAATTTTTTAAAACTAATTAATTTTAATTATCAAAAAAATATATTATAATTCACTATAAATTAACCCACTTCAATGTAATGAGAAAATGTTTACTAGCATCACCTCATCATGCAATTTGTGGTTTTATTCTCCCGTATTATAGGAATTTTTTAAAACTAATTAATTTTAATTATCAAAAAAATATATTATAATTCACTATAAATTAACCCACTTCAATGTAATGAGAAAATGTTTACTAGCATCACCTCATGTTTTACTGTTTCAAAACAATTATACATTATTTCTTTGTATACATACGAATATATGATATAATTTCTGATGAGAATGAAAGTTATGATGAGAAATATAAGAAGAGATCTTCATCTTTGTATCAGTCTGAATTGAAGATCAAAACTAATGAGATGTACCACATAAATTCCTATAAGAAAAGCAATTCATGTGATGAGAGTGAGATTAAAAATGATCAAGAGTCCGGATCTCTTCTTACGATTCTCACCTTAACTGATATTCTCACATGATCATTCGTATATATATATATATATATAGAGGAAGGTTCAAATGTGAATTTTGTATTTTTAAAGAAACAAAGAGACACTTGTGGATCACATATGATGTGGCTCCCACATAATATTAAATCATTTACGATTTAATATTATGTGGGACCCACATCATATGTGGTCCACAATTTGTTCCTTTGTTCCTTTAAGGAGGGGTGGTTCTCATTTGATCCCTTATATAGATATATATATATATATATATATATATATAGAGGGAGATTGAATGAGAACTTTGCATTTTTAAAGGAACAATCTTAGGACCACATATGATGTGGGTCCCATACAATATAAAATCATATCTAATTCAATGATGGGCCCCATTAAATCAGATATGATTTTTATTATGTGGGACCCACATCATATGTGGTCCTAAGAGTGTTCCTTTAAATGAGGGGTGTTTTTGTATGATCCTCTCCTATATATATATATATATATAGGGACGCGTTCAAATGAGAACTCAAATTCGATTGTGAACATGAGGACAAATGAGAGTGCGACGTGTCTCTTCCAAAGAAATATTCAGATTGAATATAATATTTATTCAATCTGAATAATGCTTATTCAGTCTAAATATTTCTTTGTATATTCAGCCTGAATAATCTATATTCAGACACATGTCACGTTCTTATTTGTCCTCATGTTCACAACCAAATTTGAGTTCACATTTGAACTTTCTCTCTCTCTCTATATATATATATATAAATATATATATATATATGTATAGAGGGTCGTTATTATGCAACTCATTGCAATCGTACAACCTTTATAACTAAATCATGACCGTCGATTTGATTATTAACGGTTATCATTTAATCACCTGTAACTATCATTAATAAAAAAAAATTAAAAATGAAAATAAAAAAGAAAATGAATGGTGGATAAGTGGGTTGTAAGATTGCAATGGGTTGCATTTGAACACCCCTCTCTCTCTCTCTCTTATATATATATATATATATATATATATATAAGAGAGAGAGAGAGAGAGAGAGAGATATGTTCAAATGTAAATCCAATTTAGATTAGAAACTATGCAAATCCATCCTAACCATCCAATCTCTTGATCAACGGTTGATATTTATTTTTTCTAATTAAAAAAAAAATAGGAAAGGGATAGTTTTGATATTTAATTTAATTATTTTAATTTTTAAGTTTTAATTTTAAATTTGGAAATAATTATTATATTAAATTTTTCCTTATTATATAATCCTCACCCGCCCATCTCCTACAATAAGATCTCTCTATCTCTATCTTTCTCTCACCGTTTGCTCCACCGTCGCCTCCCAGTCGATGTCGCCTCCCACCAAGTTTGTTATGTTTTTTAAGAATAGTTATAATTTTGTAGAATGGTTCTAATTTTTTGTAAGTATATTCAATTTTTAAGTACTTTCAGTTTTAAGAACAGTTATGATTTTTTTTTCAAGGTTACAATTTTTGTTGATTGTTAGGCAAATTTATGAAAATGTATGAATGACTATAGATATGAATTATGATTTCTATTCAAGGTTATGAAAATTTATGAATTGTTATGAATGAGTATGAATAATTATAAACATTAATTATGAATGTGTATGAATTGTTCTTGAATTATATTACGAAAATTTTAAATTGTTACGAATTTTTTTGAAAGATTATGAATATGAATTAATCATTTACAGTGTTTTGTTGTGAAGTTTCAAGTGTAAAAAACGGTCTTATGGGTCTCACGAAAACATGCTCGTCTCAGGTGATCCCAAGTTTATATGTATGTATGTATGTATATATATATATATAGAGGGAGGTTCAAATGAAAACTTTGTAAATTTAAAGAAACACCTTGTGGACCACATATGATGTAGGTCCCACACATTAAAAAACCATATCTAATTCAATGGGACCATTGAATCATATATGATTTTTTAATGTCTGGGACCCACATCATATGTGATCCACAAAGTGTTCCTTTGTTTCTTTAAATAGGGGTGTGTTGTATGATCCCTCCCCTATATATATATATATATATATATATATATAGGAAGATTCAAATGAGAACTTTGGATTTCTAAAGGAACAAATGGACACTTGTAGACCACATATAATGTGGATCCCACATAATATTAAATCATTTCTGATGTAATATGATTTAATATTAAATCAGAAATGATTTAATATTATATGGCACCCATATCATATGTGGTCCACAAATTGTTCCTTTAAAGAGGAGTGGTTCTCGTATGATCCCTCCCCTATATATATATATAGGTTCATTCAAGTGTTAACTCAATTATTTGTGTTAACCGTGTTAACCTATCGTTCACTGGTGAATACCATGCTCGTTTACGGGTGAACACGATGCTCGTACACTGACAAATGGTGTTCACCAGTGAACGAGCATGCATGTATGGAACCATTCGTTCACTGATGAATGGTGTTTCACCAGTGAACGAGCATGATGTTCACCGGTGAACGATGGGTTAACACAAATTATTGGGTTAACATTTGAAAAGCCTCTATATATATGCATATATATATATATGCATATATATATATATGGTCGGGTTCAAATGCGAACTCAAATTTGGTTGTGAACGTGAGGACAAACGAGAGCGTGATGGCACCGACCAAACATACAACCGAGTATGGACATCGATGATTCCAGTCAAGAGCTCGCGCTAAGGAACAACTGCTTAATGGCACTGACCAATCATACAACCGAGTATCGCCACTGATGATTCCAATTAGCGCTCACGTAAGGATCAATGGCTTAAATGACACCGACCAAACATACAACCGAGTATGGCCACCGATGATCCTATACGTTGACCGAAAGGGGACAACGATTTCGATTTTAAGACCGACTTATATGCCTATGGATCCATTACATTCTAGTCATAAAGTTTAATACCTCAACCAAGACGTATTAATTAATTTCCCAACGCCAATACTTTGCTCAAAATATTATTTCCCGATAATCAATTATTCTCAAATTTAGGAAATCATAAAGTTACACGACGTTACACGAATGACTAACGCACCCAAAACATATAGTCATTTAATTCGGACAAATGTCCATGAGACTCATTTTAGTCAAAATCAAGCAAAAGTTCTCTAACTCAACACTTATATGATCTACTCAAATAATTGGTTGAGACGATCATACTCATATATTTAAAAATGCCTCATAATGTAATAATATGTATTTTCCAATGGTTGATAAATCAATACTCTAAAAAATGCATGACACAAAATATTCTCCATTTATAAAATAAAACATCTAAACAATTCATCACTATGTTTTATTTACCAAAATGTCTAAGAATCCAAATATAAGCATTTTTCAAGATTTATAAAACCTCTTTATTCCAAATATGCATATTTCACTAAAATACTCATGCATTTGATAAATTATAATTAAAACATGTTAATACTTCAAAATGGACATTTTTGGCATGTACACCATTTTCACAAAGTAACTTGAACTTATCTTGCTAGATTTAGGCTAAATCCAGGTTTTACCCAAAAGCTTCCTATGAAGAAAAGTCCAGATCTGCAATCGGTCTTCACTAGAAACCACATCTAGTTCATAAAAAACCTAAATACACCAATAATAACTTCCAACAATCAGATCCATGAAACCCTAGTCAAAAACCCCAAATCTTCCAAAATGGACAAAACTCTAAAATAACGAAAATGCTTCAAGAGTAAGGTTCTAGAGAACCAAAAATAAATGTTTTAACAAGAAATATAATCTAAATGGGTGGAACAACTTACAAATCTTGATTTGGAGAAAAACCCCAAAAATCATCAATAACGGTGAAAAAGGACTGAGAGGATGAAGAAGAAACTTTCTCCAAAATGCTCTAAGATCATTCAATGAGTTTACTCCACCAATATAGGCTTGAAGATCTCTCAAAAACGAGAATGAAGGAAGAAAAATCGTCAAAAACGGAGTTGGAATGAGGGAGATATGAAAGAATGAAGTTGAGACCGATTTTATGAAGTTTATCTACTCAAACACTGAGTTACGCGGGCAAGGCCACGATAAGGGGAGAGAGTGATCAGCTTCAATTTAAAAATATCCCTTTGTTGACAAGAGGGTTCGATACCTCGACCTCCACCATAAGGGTGGCATGCGCTTACCACCATGCTACATCCTTGGTTGTGTTAAAACACCACCATTAATTATTTTATCCTATTTTTCGCTCCAAAAATATTATGAACCAAAAATCTGGGTGTTACATAATTTTATTACATAAGTTCAAAAATTAAGGTTTTTGAAGTTGTGTGTATGCATGATAACTTGTACATGCTTCATAATATATTAAATTCATAATATATGAAAGATATTGTTATGAATATATCTACATATGATATATTTGTTATCGAATATTTAGAAAAACTGAAATATATAGATATGAGTATTCAAAATACAAAAGAATAAAATCTTGGAATTTTCTTATAAAAATGGTTATTAATTTTTTTGATTATAATTAAGATAATCTAGATTTAAAAAAACAAATTTATGGAGTTTACTAATTACTTTTATAAAAAATTTAAAAATGGGTCTCGTGGCCATGGAGGTTCATATGTAATAACTGTTGAAACTTGGCTAAGATTACAGAGTAATAGTGTCCCACTTAGGAGCCAAGAGGAAAAACTATCCACTTAATATACACCAATCATGGAGCTTTAAATGAACCATTTAAAAGCTTGGCTTGGTGTGTGGTTGTTTCTTAGACTCTCTTTGACATAAATGTTCATATTAAATGTCAAAGATAGGGCCTTGAGCATTGGGTATCTTGCATTTCGGTGGTGAGTAACACAGTAGGTTGCACGACTTTTCACGCGACCTAACCCGCGACTGTGACATCCCATTTCAAGGTATATTTACATACACACATAAAAAGGGTAAAATAGTTAAATGTTGGGGGTAAGATTTGATTAAGCAAAACTCTAGGGTTTGTTGTGTCAACTCCATAAACTAGTATTAATATATAAGGGGTAAAAAAAATTAGAAATTAGAAGAATAGACGAGAAGAATCGGGAGAAGGTGGAGAAAACCATGATATGGATGATACGACTTCAATAATTCGATTTTAGGTAATCTATCATGTTTAAGTTCGATTTCTTGCTATATTTGATAACTAGTCTTTGGTTTCACACAATGCGCGACGGTCACGATCAAATTAATTTGATGTTCAATAGTTGTTGAATAGTTTTGAGATACATATAATAATGAAAAAAGAAAATATTAAAGTTTCATATCCACTATAATTATCAATATTAAATAAATAAAATTATTAAACGAATATACAAAGTAATGAACCGCTCAAATGAAGTTCAAATACATTCAAAATTATTGATGTTTCTTTTTAGAACAAAAGAATCCACATAATGTATCAAGAATGTGTACTTTTATTGAAATCAACATTCTCAATCATAATTTCGATAACAATTTTCAAAACTTGCAACAACTTCCTTTTTCCACATTGCTTCAACAAACGCTTATATTCCACGTGGATTGTTGTAGTCATTATGGTTCTTGAAAAAAAGTGAAGAAAATGAAGTAAGTCGGTATAAACCCATTACATATGTAATATTGCAATTTAAACTTTTAATTGCATATTGATCCATGTTACAAACAAAAACATATCTTAACACCTAATAATCTTTTACGTCTCTCAAATATTTCAATTTTACGTAATCATTAGAAAAACATTCATTACAAATAATAAAAAAACCCTCCATATTTCTCTTAAAATGCACTACTCTCACTTTTATGCATATCTTAGGTTTTTTTTGCCAATTTGTGATCTTGGGTAATTGTCATTTCTTTGCTTGAACTTCTTAAATTATGAGAACTTCTCAAAATTTGAGAACTTATTTGCTTATGCTTGAAAATGGACTTCTTGGTATTGATTTCATCAAATAGGAACTCTTCACAAACCTTCGATATCCACTGTTTTAGATTTATAGGATCAAGAGTATTGATTTGATCATTCTTAGTCATTGGATTCTGTCGATTTGTCGAAAGGATGACCTGCAAATGAAAGGATTTTGTGGGATTGAGAAAGTGTTTCAATATCATCACTTGTCTATATAATGTAAATAGACATAACTTCAACAAAATTAATTCAAACACTAATCATAAATATGGGTAAAATAGACATGATCATATAACTTGTAGTTTGTCTAAACAAAACATCCTCAAAAATGTCAATTTAAGTTTAAAAACATTGGCAATATTATGGTTACCAAAGCCTTTAATATACAATTTTTTTTATTTGTTAACTTCAAACCAACAAAATAGACCCAACTCATCAATGATAAAATCATAATGCATGCTTCATGAGGCAATTAAAACACAAAATCAATAGAAAAAAACATTTCAATGTTCATCAAATGAAACGAAACTTACATCATGATTCATCAAAAAGACAAAATACAGGTTATAATTTATCAAATGAACAAAACCCAATTCTTGAAATCAATATATATATATATATATATATATATATATAGGAAATCAAAATTATATGGTACATTTGTTGTTAAATAATGTTGTTGAAGTCTAGCATGTACTCTTGAAAGTCATCAAAGCCTTTAGTAAGCAAAAAAATTTAGTTGCTAATTTCAAACAAACAAAAAACACTCAACTCGTCATATTATCAAAAGTCATAATACCCATGATTAAACTAAAAACACAAAAATCAATAGAAAACCATTTCAAATTTCATCGTGGAAAAGTAAAAATCACATTCCCAAAAAATGTGCTTATTGCGAACAGGTAAAAAGGTTTATGATCTTACACGTAATTAAAGTAGCAACACAAAGTGATGTTCTGCAAAGAAAGCTCCATTTCTCAGTATTTTTGTTAAGATTTTAGTCCTCTTTCTTGTTTTTTTTTGTCTTCAATCTTGCTTCATGAAGATGCTGATGGATTGAGATTGTGAGATGCAAAAGGAAAAAAGGGTGTATAGGGAGGAGGATGGCGTTACAAAAGATGAAGGGTTTTGATTTAAATGTAAATAAGTGGCTATTATTGATTGATGGAAAATTAGGAAAAATAGTCTAAATAAAAAACGAAACAAACCCAAGACAAAAATCAATAGAGAACCATTTCAAATTTAATCAAGAAAATGTAAAAATCATATTCCAGGAAAATGTGCTTATTGCGAACATGTAAAAAGGTTTATGATCTTACACCTAGTTAAAAGCAGTAACACAAAGTGACAGTCTGCAAAGAAAGCTCCATTTCTCAGTATTGTTGTTAAGATTTTAGTCCTCTTTCTTGTTTTTTTGTCTTCAATCTTGCTTCATGAAGATGCTAATGGATTGAGATTGAGAGATGCGAAAAAAAGGTGTATAGGTCTTAGATGCAAAAGGAAAAAAGGGTGTATAGGGAGGAGGATGGCGTTACAAAAGATGAAGGGTTTTGAATTAAAAGTAAATAAATGGCTATTATTGATTGATGGAAAATTAGAAAAAATAGTCTAAATAAAAAACTAAAAAAAAGGAGGTGCCATGTGGACGATTCATGTGTTATGAAGGTGCCATGTGGACGACTCATGATTCCGCTTTATATATATATATATATATATATTAGAGTGATTTTGGGGTCGATTTTTGGGATTTTAGGGCACAGGATGAGAGGGTACGGCTGCCATGGGAGGACAGCCGTGTTCTTATATGTTTTCGAAAAGAAATCCCAATGTTATGATGTATTTAATCCCCCAATTGAGTCCCAATACTAAATATTTTGATTTGGTGCATTAGAACTTACAATCCTACAAGAATGGAACAAAATTGATGTTATATATATATATATATCTTGTTGGTAGAGTTAATATGTTGGGTGAGTTTATTTTAGGTTTAGAATAATTTTGAATCCATCAAAAGTGTTCAATCAAGAGTTGAAGTTAAAAGTTATAATCTTGGACAATCTTTCAAAAAAGAAGTCAAAGTATGATTATGAACTTTGAGACATTTAAACTATTATGATCAGGTTAAGATATTTGATATGGTTTGTTTCTTAGTATTATTAAGATGATATTAGGTGGAATGAAGAAGAAAATTTCCACACAAACACGTTTTTGATGGTAGATTAATGGTGGTGTTCAAAACAATTGACTTTTTCTAAAAAGTCAAACTGTTTTGCTTAATGTTAAAATTGAGTCAATTTATACAAAATTAAGGATTGAAATTTGGTGAATATAGTTATGAAAGATATATAAGGGTGTTAGAATGATCAAATCAATGTTTCTTATGGGTTTTGTTGGACTTACAAAGTTAAAGAATGTTCAAGTTCGGTTTGAAGTGAAAAATGAAAATGTATGCTTTAGTTAGAATTTAAGTGAAAAATGAATGTATAAACCTTCTAAGCATATTTCAAATTGTATATTAAGCATGTTTTGAAGGTTATTATGTAAGTAATGAGCCTCATAAGAAATATGAGTATGTGACTGGATTAAAGTTAGTTTGATGCTGTAAATTTGTAAAAATTGTATAAAATCAACCGTAACTCGGATTTAGACGTGTAATAACATTCTGAAACCATTGTGAGGTCTTCTACAATTGATATGTTTTAAGTAGGGAAAATTGCATCAAAATGAAACAAACTTTGACCTGATTCCTATTTTAGGGAACCAACTTTGAAAATCTTTATTTTGGGGTCCCGAACAAACTTTTTGTTTATTTAAGGACCTGATTAACCTGTTGAATAAGTATGCCATGTCATCTAATTAAGAAAAAACAAACAAAATAAAACACAAAGAAACTACAGAACCCTTCGTTCCCCAATCTATTGCGTCTCCTCCTCTGATAGCCCTAGCCTCTCATCGTCGCTCCTCCCTCACCGCCTCTCGCCTTCGCTCCTCCCTCACCGCCTCTCTCCGCCGCTCACTCCATGACCTCCTCTCATCGCTTCTCCCTCCCTCACCGCCTCTCTCCGCCGCTCACTCCATGACCTCCTCTCGTCGTTTCTCCCTCCCTCACCGCAACTCGTCGTCGCTCCCTCTCCACCCTCGTTGCTGCTCTCTACGTCTTCACTTTGCCGCTACTGTTCCCTACCCTTCTCTTCATAACGCCTCTCCCTGCCGGTTGTCGCTGCTCTCTTCCTCTTCCCGCCGTCACCGCCCTCTCACCACAGGGACCAAAACAACGTTTCCTCCACACATTGTGTGCTTAGGATCGATGGAGATGGTTATCAATGGGGGAAGGGAGGGTCACAGATGCGTAGAGGGAGGTGGTGGTTAGGCAAAAATGATGGTGGTGTGACACCGGAAGTTGTTTTCGGTCAAAAGGTAGAACCTTACAAGGAGATGGAAAATGTTACAGCTTGGCCCCATCTTATGTCATAATTATTATAGCCAAATCATAATTTTAAATTTATTATGTAAATTTTAAATATGACATAGCAGATTAGTTGGAATTAACCTACGCCATGTCATCGTTTGTAGGTTGTTAGGTAAATCAGGTCCTTAAATAAACAAAAAGTTTATGCGTAGAGGGAGGTGGTGGTTAGGCAAAAATGATGGTGGTTTGACGCCGGAAGTTGTTTTCGGTCGAAAGGTAGAACCTTACAAGGAGATGGAAAATGTTACAGTCTGGCCCCATCTTATGTCATAATTATTATAGCCAAATCATCATTTTAAATTTATTATGTAAATTTTAAATATGACATAGCAGATTAGTTGGAATTAACCTACGCCATGTCATCGTTAGTAGGTTGTTAGGTAAATCAGGTCCTTAAATAAACGAAAAGTTTGCTTCAGACCCCAAAATAAAGATTTTGAAAGTTGGTTCCCTAAAATAGGAATCATATCAAAGTTTGTTCCATTTTGATGCAATTTTCCCTTTTAAGTATTAGCTTATTCGGGCTCTAAATAGGTCCAAAATTGTAATTTGCAGGGCTGTCCTGTTTTTGACGCAAATAAGAGAATTGTTTCTTTTAAATCTATATATGAAAATGTTTTAAGTCTTTTCGAGTGGTTCTTTTTGGTATATTAAGATAAGAAATATGTTTAAATTAGTCGATTAGGATGCTTGTATTGATATAAGAACTTTATGTGGTTGCTTAGGTATCAAGACGGGTAACCAAGCCGAGCACCAAAAGGATATTAGCTAAAAAGGCTAAGGTGAGTTCATGTAGTCTTAAAACTGGATGCACGTCAAATGTATGTATTTTACATAACTGATTAATTTCGCTTATGTTTGAATAGTAGTTGAAAAATGCATGATTCAAATGAGTATTATGAAATGTGGTTATTTATTTCTTTTTACATACAAAGTAAATTTTAGGTGAAAACTAGCATGCTAAATTATTATGAGAAATTATGTGGAATATGGTTTGATGTTTTGAAACTTGTTTATGAAGCATGCTGTTGACTAATTTTTGGAGAAATAAACTTTATAAAAAAGAGGTATTGTGAGCTACTTGTTTGCTCACCGACGTAGTGTATTTAGATCCGGATCTGGCGACTTAGGGTCACCCCCTTTGTTGCGTTTGTATTGGCGTTGCTCCCTTTGCAATTAGATGGGTTTCTCCCATTTGGTGTTTATGGAGTACCGTGCACCATTCGTGCCAGATACTCGGCTAATAGGTATAGTGTCTACAAGACACATCGTGCACATGGTGATTATGCCGAAATTAGCCTTTCGGATAAGTGGATTGCTGAGTGGTGCTTCTTCACTGATTCCGGTATTTATTGTGGGTCTCCCCCACGTGTGCGATGTTTATTATTTCATTATAAAAATAATAACCACACTTTTATATTTTTTTAGTGAAAAGTAATATATTAACTTGCATATCACAAGTATCTACCAATTATGCATTGTTTGAATTTACGAATTAGTTAAGTTATGATTAAATGTTTTATGATGTATACTCTTGAACTCACCAGACGTGTAGTCTGATTGTCTTTATTTTTGGACGGTAGATAATAATAAGGGTAAGGACAGCTAGGACTTCATAATGGTGGATGATACGCTATGCAATCTTTCTTTTGTGACGATAAATAGTTACAAATTGTATTTTGGTAGAAATTATGTCATCGTCGTCTTTGTAATTACTTATATAAACCCAGATATTCCCCGTTATGTGATTTTTGTACAAAATCTTTTGGGAAATCGTTATATATTAAATATATACAAGTAAAGGAATGGAAAAACATGAATTTACGAATGGGTCATGCCGAAATTTTGCAGAAATATTAGTCTAAAACTTAGGGTGTTTCTGCGACTATGCCCGCGTAACTCACTAGATTTCGAAACAAAATTTTACCTGACTTTCCGCGCGACCTATGCCTGCGGGACTTCCCACGTAACTCACTGTTTGGTTTCACGCGACTTTTCACGCGGCCTAAGGCTGCGAGCCTGGTCGCGTAAGTCCCTATTCGACAGTTTTCAGCAGTTAAGATACGGTTGACATGGGAAATATATATATATATATATATATATCTCATTTCTGTCGAATTTTTCCACACAAAAATGATATTCTCTGGTTCTCTCTATTATCTACATTGATTTTCATCACTAAACATGGATTTTTGATTCGCTAGATTCAAGGCTTCTTGAATAACGATTGTTGTATCCTCAAGACAGACCGATACTGGCGAAATTTCTGTCTTAGGACACTGCTACTGTGCAGGCCTCAGTCAATTTCTCAAATCTGCAAGAATCTACTTATCAAGTAAGGTTTATGATTTTGTGTAGATTGTTGTTGGTTGTTATGTAAAACTATATTGTTTTTATATAAAAATTTCTATATTTCTACTCCTTTTGTTTGCAACTTTTTACACAATTTATTTCTTCTGATTGCTTACTCCTCACAATCTAAGACAGAAAATTGTTGTGGAGCGATGGAACAATCATAGTAAATGAAGACTCATGTGGAGAAACCCGAGAAATTCAAGGGTTCAGAGGCAACAAAAGATGTTCTATTTGACAACACTTCATGTTGCCAACGTTCTCACTGAAGAAGAGCCATCACCAAATCCTCTGGTTGCGACGGATGGGTCCGCTCCTTTGCAGATCCAAGTGGCCGCTCAACAAAAAGCCGTCGAGACATAGAGATCAAATTAGTATAATTGTAGAAATTACATAGTCAATGCATTTGACGATTCCCTCTACAATATCATCTCTACTTTCCACACGACAAGAGAGGTGTGGGAATCTTTGGATGCTAAATAAAAAAATGAAGTGGCGTGTTCCAAAAGATTCGCAGTGTGAAACTTTATGCATTTCCAGATGGTTGATACAAAATCGTTGGTGAAGCAAGTTGAAGAACTGCAAGTGTTGGTCCATGAACTCGAGGTTGAAGGTATGGGCTTAAACACTAATTTTGTTGTAGGGTCGATAATTGAAAAGCTTCCTCCATCTTGGAAGAACTTCAAGTTATACTTGAATCATTTGACGGAGGAGATCACGTTTGAACAATTGCTCTTCAAAATTCATGTCGAGGAGGACAATCGACTCAATGAGAAAGGGTGTTGCAACCAAGAGGCCCTTCAATACTGGAAAGGGTCCCTTGGCCCCACAAAAGAAAACCTTCAAAAAGGTGCTAAGCTGTTAGGTATGTGGTAAACCGGGACACCGAGCCAAAGATTGCCGATACAAGAGGTACCATGGTGGCGGCGGAGGAAGTGGTGGTGGAGGTTCCGGGGCATCTTCAAGTCATGCCAATCTAGCCCACTCCCCAATTGAATTTGTTAGGGGTAATTGAATCCTACATGGTTGCAAACCCGTTGATTGGTGGGTAGATACCGGAGCCACACGACACATATGCAATTCGGAAATCTTGTTTGCATCTTACCAAAAAGTGAGCGACGGGAAACCGATGTTCATGGGGAACACATCGACTACAAGGATTGATGGAAAGGGGAAGGTCAACTTGAAGCTAACTTCCGACAATGATCTAATCTTGAATGATGTTGTACATGTACATAGCTTAACTAAGAATTTGATTTCTCGCCCTGTTCTAAGCAAGAAAGGGTTCAAACTTGTATTCGAATCCGATAAACTAGTCATCACCAAGGGTGGTGTGTATGTTGGGAAGGGCTACCTCCATGAGGGGCTCTTCAAGTTAATCATTGTAAAAAACTTTGAAGCCGCCAATGTAAATAATAATAAGGCAGGCCCATGCACTGCTGCTTCCATGTACATGATTGATCCTTCTTTTCTTTGGCATTCGAGATTAGAACATGTTAATTTTAGATCACTACAAAGAATGATTAAACTTAACATGATACCTAAATGTTCCTTTAATAAAATGACTAAGTGTGAGGTTTGTGTAGAAGCTAAATATGCAAATCATCCACACAAGTCCGTTGAAAAATATAATGAAATACTTGGGTTAATTCACAATGATTTATGTGACTTTAAGGCAACTCCTACACTTGGAGGAAAGAACTATTATATTTCCTTCATAGAGACCTTTTAAATACAAAAGATGAAGCCTTAAACATATTAAGAATTACAAGGCTGAAGTTGAGAATCAACTTGATAAGAAAATCAAAATTCTAAGATCAGACTCGGGAGGAGAATAGGAATCCTATGAGTTTGCAGAATTTTGTGCTACACATGGCATAGTTTATCAAACAATCACTCCTTACAGTCCACAACAAAATGCAGTGGCCGAGCGGAAAAATAGAACATTGAATAATATGATAAATTCAATGTTGATCACGTCGGGAGCTCCATATCATTTATGGGATGAGGAATGCCTTACTGCTAATATGATCTTAAATAAGATCCCCCACAAGAAGAGTGACAAATCTCCTTACCAAATTTGGAAAGGGAGATTACCATCCTACAAAAGAATGAAAGTGTGGGGTTGCCTTGCCAAGGTTCAAGTGATGTGGATTTCAGCCCCTTTTAAGTGAAAACTTGAAAAGAATTGAAGTACTTTGAGATAAAGATCAGATCTTGATGTTTTCTTGCACCTTAAGCTTCAAAACGAACCGATATTTCAACCCTACACGATCAATCCAGAAACGTGTACTTTGAATCCCAAACACTTAGATCAATCCAGAAACTAAGGTGTTTGACAACTCTAAACTTCAAAACAATCCAGTAATTACAGTAAAGAAAAGAAGAATAAAACTTATGCTTGATGCACAAGAAATATGTAAGAAAACGAAATTTTCGTTGAATGAATATTGATATTACATGATTGATCCTATTTATAATGGATAATAAGGAAATAGAAAATAAGGAAACAATGCGAAAATAAGGAAACCTAAGAGATATCTATAAATAAGGAAACAATGTGAACTAGGAAAAAAATAAACTTAATAAAACATCCTAAAGCCAAACCAAGTAAAATGAATTCAAGTGAATTCCAAAACCTTGGGGCAAAAATTACATTAAAGAAATAAATAGATAGAGTAGAAATTGATTGCAAATCAAATTCTAACCTGGATATAGATCTAGGGTTTCCTTGCTTGTTCTCCAAGAAATCTAGCCTTAGGCTTCTTCACCATGCTCATTGCTTGTTCTCCAAGTCAGATTCGTCACCCATGTATTTCTTTTGTCCAAATCGAATCCCATTGAGTTAAGTAACAATGTGATAGGCTCTTCATATGCATTTCCTTTTGAATTCACATCATTCTCCCCCTATTTAGAAGAATTTGCCATTAAATTCACATCATCCAAATAAGGAGAGAGATCACCCACATTGAAAGTAACACTAACATTTCCAAAATCACTTGGCAAGTCTATCTTATAAGCATTATCTCCATATGTTTCAAGTACCTCAAAAGGACCATCGGCCCTTGGCATAAGATTATTTTTTCTTTTACTTGGAAATCTCTCTTTCCTCAAATGAACCCAAACAAGATCTCCAGGCTTAAAAACAGGTTGTCTACGATTCTTGTTTGCCCGTGCCTTATAAACCACATTCATTTTAATTAATCTTTTCTTTCACTTGCTTGCAAGTATTTTTAAACACCTCCAAACGTTTTTGTGCATCAACATGGATGTCATCTTTGTGTAAAGGAAGCAAATCAATTGGAAGGAAAGGATTGACACCATAGACCACCTCAAATGGAGAACGAGAAGTAGTGGATGAATGAGACCGATTGTAAGCAAACTCGGCACGACACAACTTAATATCCCAATCCTTTTGAGTTTTACTTACCAATCCACGAAGCAACGTACCCAATGTCCTATTAGTGACTTCTGTTTGACCATCCGTTTGTGGATGATGAGACGTGTTGAACATTAACTTCGTCCCCAACAAATGCCACATACACTTCCAAAAGTGACTCAAGAACTTGGAATCTCGATCAGACACAATACTTCTTAGAACACCATGCAAACGAATGATTTCTCGAAAATAGAGATCTGCAACATGTTGTGCGTCATCTGTCTTATTCATCAGAACAAAATTGGCCATCTTTGAAAAACGATCAACCACAACCATGATAGAGTCCTTTCCCCTTTGTGTTCTTGGTAGCCCAATAATGAAGTCCATACTCACACTATCCCATGGGGAACTAGCAACTGGCAAAGGAGTGTACAACCCTTTAGAAAAAGTACTTTTTGCGTTTTGACATGTGGCACATCTAGAAACCACCGATTGGGCATGTTGTAACATTTTAGGTCAAAAGAAATTTTCAGTTAATATATCCATAGTTTTTATGAATGCCAAAATGACCAGCAATTGCATCACTATGCACTTCACGAACAAGTAATTCTCGAACACCACATTTAGAGATACAAAGCTTATTTCCCTTGAATAGAAACCCATCTTGTTTTGTGAAATTACGAGTAGGAGACTTGAGTTCTTTTGCAAAATCTTTATCAGATTCATAGAAACCTTGAATATGTTCAGAACCAAGAACTCTAGTATCCACCATAGCCAACAAATATGCCCTCCTTGAAAGAGCATCTGCCACCACGTTTGATTTTCCTTCCTTGTATTTTGAAGAAAAAGTGAAGGATTGAAGGAATTCCACCCATTTAGCATGACGATAATTCAACTTTTGTTGCCCGTGTATAAACTTCAATGCTTCATGATCAGAATGTTGCAGAAACGGTTTAGGACGCAAATAATGAGACCAATGATCCAATGATCTTACAATGGCATAAAACTCATGATCATAGTTAGAATAATTCAATTTCGCACCACTTAGCTTCTCACTAAAAAATGAAACAGGCTTCTTTTCTTGTAGCAAAACAGCACCAATACCAACTCCACTTGCATCACATTCTACCTCCACCAACTTATTGAAATCGGGCAAAACTAGAACAACTGCGTTGCAAAGCTTCTCCTTAATCTCCTCAAACGCCCTTTGAGCTGATTTAGACCATTCAAAGTCACATGTGGTTTTGGATTTCAGCAATTCCGTGATAGGCGCCATAATAGAAGAGAATTTTTTTATAAATCTTCGATAAAACGAAGCCAATCCATGAAAACTCCGTACCTCATGTATGTTATTAGGAGTTAACCAAGAGGAAATTGCATGGACTTTTTCTGGATCAACTTTAACTCCAGGGTCAGACACTATGTATCCAAGGAAAGAAATACTAGGCACCATAAATGAACATTTCTCTAGCTTACCAAAAAGCTTTTGTTCACGCAATCTTTCAAATAATCTTCGAAGGTGAAATGCATGTTCGGTTCTATCTCTACTATAAACCAGGATATCATCAAGATAAACTACGATAAACTTGTTTAAGAAGGGACGAAGTACCTCATTCATGAGTCGCATAAACGAGCTAGGGGCGTTACATAGACCAAAAGGCATCACCATCCACTCATACAAACCTTGTTTGGTTTTGAAAGCAGTTTTCCACTCATCACCTTCATGAATCCGCATTTGATGATATCCACTCCGAAGATCAATTTTGGAAAAAATTGTGGCACCATGTAATTCATCCAACATATCCTCCAATCTAGGCATGGGAAAACGATATTTGATAGTAATATTGTTCACCGCCCTAGAATCGATACACATCCTCCATGTCCCGTCTTTCTTTGGAACTAATAAAGTAAGAACTGCACAAGGGCTTATACTCTCTCTAACATAACCCTTTTGCATCAAATCTTCAATCTGCCTCTGGAGCTCTTTTAAAGCCTCGGGATCACATCTATAAGCAGGTTTATTGGGTAATGGAGCACCAGGTATAAGATCAATGACATGCTCAATTCCTCTTAAAGGAGGCAATCCTATAGGTAGTTCATCCGGAAACACATCGCTAAATTCACCCAACAAATCGTTAAGGAGTGGATCATGTTGAGGCTGATTTGGAGTCACCTGTTTCACTACCAACGCGTAAGCCATACCACCACTTTCTTCTATCTCTTTCTCGAAATCCTTAGCTGACAAAAACAAGCTAGTCGTTTTCTTTTATTTACGAACATTAGCATAGTACTCGTTGGGAGATAACGGTTGAAGCTTAATGCATTTATTACCAACCTTAACAGAATAACATTTGTGTCACCTTCATGAATCACCTTCCTATCAAACTGCCATGGTCTCCCAAGTAAGAGATGACATGCACTCATAGGAATCACATTACACCATAATTCTTCCGTGTAGTTTCCAACCGAGAAATTTACCAAAGCTTGTTTCTTCACATTTAAACCTTTTGAATCATCAAGCCAATTCAGCTTGTAAGGTTTAACATGATCACGTGTAGGTAGCTGAAGTTTATTCACCATATCAACTGATGCAACATTAGTACAAGAACGACTATCAATTATCATGTTGCAAGTGTTGTTTCCAACTTTGCATCGAGTATGAAACAAGTTCTCCCTTTGATCAACATTAGGTGGGCATTCTGAATGTAATACTCTATGATAAACAATGAGATTTGCATCATTCTCCGCATAGGCATCCTCTTCTTCTTCTTCTTCTTCTTCTTCTTCTTCTTCTTCTTCTTCTTCTCGAACTCGCTCATATTCGGGCAGAAATTCTATGTGCTTATCTTCTTCTTCCCATTCCATGTATTGTTTCATTGTAAGAGTTCTTCGAGAAGGACATTCACTAGCCATGTGTCCCTTCCCTTGACACTTGAAGCACTTTCTCCGATTTTCAAACTCCTCTTTTGAAATAAACATCTTTTCTCTTTCCACGCGCTTATCTTGAACGATGAATCATCTTTCTTTTGCGGAAACTTTGATGATTGATATTTATAAGACGTTTGTGGAGAGTTTTAAGAAGCATTGGGTCTGAATGAACTAAATCCTTTAGAATTCCCCGAACCGGAGCCTTGAAAACTAGATTTTGATTTTTCTTGATGCATATGAGACTCAATCTTTACAGCGAGTTTGCACACATCATTAAATGTGCTATATAGACTGAGTTCAACCTTTTTAGCAATAGGTCGATTTAACCCACAAATGAACCGTGAAATCTTCATAGTTTCCTTTTCTGTTAAATCACAAACTAAGCATAAATTATCAAATTCAGCCACATATTCAGCTACACTCATGGCTTCTTGATTCAAAGTTGTGAGTTTCAAATATTGTGTTTGTTCATTGTCTTTGTGCCTCTTTGTTTTAGTTAGGGTTGATTTAACAGAGGAATCTTCATAACTTGAATTTTCGTCTTCAGATTTATTAAGAACAAAGTGGGTAGAATTCGGATCAAGCTTTTTCTGGAACTCATCATATATAGCATTCATACGCAAATCTTGCCTACCCATAGAAGATTCTAGTAACTCGAGTTTTTCCAGATGTTTCTCTTGCAGCTTCATACGCTCAAGAACTTCAACCAACAACTCGTCCGTGGTAGGCATGATTAGCTAGGTTGCTTGCAATCCAAAAAACACAAGAAAACCGCAATCACAGCACCATACAGAAATTTCTTGATAAATTAATCAAGAAAATTAAGAAAATCAAGAACGTAACAAACCTTGGAAACATGCTTTAATAAGAAAACAGCTAACCTGGCTCTGATACCAAATTGATGTGGATTTCAGCCCCTTTTAAGTGAAAACTTGAAAAGAATTGAAGAACTTTGAGATAAAGATCAGATCTTGATGTTTTCTTGCACCTTAAGCTTCAAAACGAACCGATATTTCAACCCTACACAATCAATCCAGAAACGTGTACTTTGAATCCCAAACAATTAGATCAATCCAGAAACTAAGGTGTTTGACAACTCTAAACTTCAAAACAATCCAGTAATTGAAGTAAAGAAAAGAAGAATAAAACATATGCTTGATGCACAAGAAATATGTAAGAAAACGAAATTTTCGTTGAATGAATATTGATATTACATGATTGATCCTATTTATAATGGATAATACAAAAATAAAAAATAAGGAAACTTAGTAAATAAGGAAACAATGCGAAAATAAGGAAACCTAAGAGATATCATAAAATAAGGAAACAATGTGAACTAGGAAATAAATAAACTTAATAAAACATCCTAAAGCCAAACCAAGTAAAACGAATTCAAGTGAATTCCTAAACCTTGGGGTAAAAATTACATTAAAGAAATAAATAGATAGAGTAGAAATTGATTGCAAATCAAATTCTAACCTAGATATAGATCTAGGGTTTCCTTGCTTGTTCTCCAAGAAATCTAGCCTTAGGCTTCTTCACCATGCTCATTGCTTGTTCTCCAAGTCAGATTCGTCACCCATGTATTTCTTTTGTCCAAATCGAATCCCATTGAGTTAAGCAACAATGTGATAGGCTCTTCATATGCATTTCCTTTTGAATTCACATAATCAAGTCCCTTTACCAAAAAGCACAAAACTTGGACCTAAAACCATAGATTGTGTATATATAGGCCTGGTTAAGAATACTGTTGCACATAGATTCTTAGTATATTAATCTAATGTAGTTGACATAAGCAACAACACAATCATAGAATCTGCTGAAGTGGAATTCTTTGAGACCACCTTTCCTTACAAAGAAAAAGAGGGTTAGACCTCCAATTCAAGGAAAAGGTTATACGACACACGCACTCATGTAGAATCAATCAATAATGATCAATCTAGCAAAGGGGAATCCTCCAAGGAGAAGCAAACGTGGTAGAATTGGCAAGGACTTTGGACCTGACTTTATGACTTTTTATGTTGAAGAAGAACCACATAAGGCTGCCATGGAGTCATCCGAGGCACCTTATTGGGAAGAGGCAATCCTAAGCGAGATAGACTCTATAGTGCAAAACAATACTTGGAGATTGGTTGATTACCTCCGGGTCACAAGGTAATCGGCCATAAGTGGATCTTCAAGAAGAAATTAAGACCCGATGGCACCATAGAGAAGTATAAGGCTCAACTAGTAGCCAAAGGGTATCGACAAAAGGAAGGTCAAGACTTCTTTGATACCTATTCTACGGTTACTAGAATAACGTCAATAAGGACATTGATGGCCATATCTACGATCCACAATCTGGAGATACACCAAATGGATGTGAAAACCGCGTTCTTAAACGGGGAATTAGATGAAGAAATTTATATGCAACAACCAGAAGGGTTTGTTGTCAAAGGTTAAGAACACAAAGTCTGTAAGTTGATCGAGTCCCTCTATGGACTCAAGCAAGCGCCAAAGCAATGGCATGAAAAGTTTGATAACACGAACCAAGAAAATGTTACACTCCTCTTTTGACATGAAAAGACATGGGAGTAGCAGATATCATCCTTGGTATAAAGGTTCAACGAGATTCAAATGGTTACATTCTTACACAATCTCACTACATAGAGAAGGTACTACGAAAGTTCGGTCACTATGATGACAAACCGATTGTGACTCCATTCGATCCTTCTAGTCAATTGAAGAAGAATAAAGGAGATAGCATGGCTCAATTAGAATACACTCAAGTTCTTGGAAGCTTAATGTATATCATGAATTGTACACGACCGGACATAACATATAACATGAGTAGACTAAGTCGATACTCACATAACCCCAGAAAGGATCATTGGTATGCGTTAGTGAGAGTGCTTAGATAGTTGAAACACACAATGACCTATGGGTTACACTACACAAAATATCCTCCCGTTCTAGAAAGATATTGTGATGCTAATTGGATTTCCAACCATTCTGAAAGTAAGTCCACAAGTGGATACGTGTCTACACTTGGTGGTGCAACGATATCTTGAAAATCATCAAAACAAACCGTGAGTACAAGATCAACAACGGAAATAGAATTTGTCGCTTTAGGCAAAGTCGCTGAAGAAGCCGAATGGCTTAAAAGCTTCCTAGAAGCTATTCTATTATGGCCAAACCAGTGACTGCCTATGTCTACATTGTGATAGTTTGGCTACTCTCAGTAGAGCCAACAATCAAATATATAATGGAAAGTCTCGACATATAAGACGACGCCACAATACAATAAAGGACTTGCTGAAAAATGGAATTTCCATTGACTACGTAAAGTCAAAGGAAAACATTGTCGATCCTTTGACAAAAGGCCTAAGTAGAGAGCAAGTTTCCTTTTCATCGAGGGGAATGGGCTTAAAACCAACACAATGAGTTTTCCTCGGCGACAACCTAAACCTATCTTGGAGATCCCATGGTCTAGGTTCAATAGGAAAACTAGTTGAGGAACACTTAACAGACACTAATACACAGTTATGCCTATTCCTATGATGATTATTTTGTGTATATTTTCGTTGATGATTTAGGGATGAATCTTATATTCTTAATAATGTTGATAGCTATTTAAGTAGGATACTACGAAATATTCTTGATCAACATTACCTATGTGAGACTGATGTGGGGTCGCATCTTTGAGGACGGACATGGCTACATCTTCTAAAACTCTCATGAAGAAAGGATATGTTCATGACCGAAATGAACAAAACGCTAAAAATTTAACATATGTATAGATATGATATGTGTGATACCTATTGTCTCGATTTACTACAAAAAGTGGTTAGTTCAAGACTCTAGTTCACTACCCACGAAGTAGATCCGATAGGCACTCACTAGGAAAGGTTCAAGTCCAAAAGACACCTTTTCCAATGCATTTCATAACTAGCTTGGTGATAGAAAGATAAGTTCCCATAATATTGCTTATTTTTTTTTCAAATGTGGGGTACTATTTAGGTTTGAATAGAAAATGTGGGGTATTATTTAGGTTTGAATAGAAAATGTGCGGTATTGTTGGAACTAAGCTAAGATTATAGAGGAAAAATGTCCCACATAGGAGCCAAGAGGAAAAACTATCCACTTAATATACACCAACCATAGAGCTTTAAATGAATCATTTAAGAGCTTGGCTTGGTTTGTGGTTGTTTCTTGGGGGTCTCTTTGACATAAATATACATATTAAATGTCAAAGATAGGGCTTTGTGCCTTTTGTCTCTTGCATTGAATGAGATGGTCAGTGGTGAGTAACACAGTAGGTTGTGCGACTTCTCACGCGGCCTAAGTCATGACTATACCCGTGTAACTCACTGGATTCCGAAACAAAATCTTACACGACTTTCCGCACGGCCTATGCCCGCGGGACTTCTCGCGTCACTCACTGTTTGGTTTCACGCAACCTAAGGCTACGAGCCTGGTCGCGTAAGTCATGTTAGACAATTTTCTGCAGTTAATATACAGTTGATATGGGAAACATATATATCTCATTTCTGTCCCTTTTTTCCACACATAAATAATATTCTCTGGTTCTCTCTTATATCTACATCGATTTTCATCACCAAATATATGTTTGATTAGCCAGATTTAAGACTTCTTGAATAACGATTGTTGTATCCTCAAGACAGACCGATACCGGCGAAGTTTCTGTCAGAGGACACTGCTATCATTTTTGAATCAATATCTTCTAACTATTATGTGACATACATATGTTTAGGGAGGTGGTTTCCCTTCCATTTATGTAAAATTTACCAACTATTTTTAATCGTAGATTTCATATATCAATGGTCCAAATCATTTTTATCTATTTTTGTTAATAAAAAACATTAGACGCAGTTATTTAAATGAAATGAAATCATAAGGGTAAAATAGGTAAAAAAATCCTAAAAGTTTCTTAAAAACTCCTATAAAATTCCTTAAAATAAACTCCTAAAAAATTCATAAAATAACTTTTCATTATCTAATCTCTTTCCTAGAAATTCTTTAAAAATCCTAAAATTCGGTTAAGAAAACCTATTACAAGAAATATGATTTTTTTTTTCACGGTTTCATAGTTTTGTGAATGAAAAAACTTTATGTCATTGTTTCGTAAATGAAAAACTCATGGTTTTATGAATGAAAAAAACTCATGATTTCATGGTGTCATGAATGAAGAAAAAAAACTCTAGATTTCATTGTTTGTAAGAATGGTCTCATTAATGGAAAAAGAACTCGTGATTTCATTTGTTTCAATTAACCAAAGGCACTCACAAGTCACAACTTCACAATTTCACCAAGTACACATACTATTGAAATTGTTTCATAAAAATATCCTATCAAATAAAAGTAAAATATTACAACTTCTAAAGTTGAATGAGAACAAATTCATAAATTAAGAAATAAAAAACAGAAAAAACACCATCAAATTTCTCTATGTCAAAATAATTGATGAATATAAGATATCGAAAAAGGGCAACTCAATTGATGAACATCATTCTCCACAATAGAAACATGTTTCTCATTTCCATCATTCCGCAAAACAAAAGAAGATAAAAACGATTCTTCATTCTCAAACACATCAAGAACATTGGTTTTACTTTTAAAACCCAATCGAAACCATGCGACTTGTTCCTATTGATAAACATAATGATACTTCAAAAACTGATTTATTCAAATCTTCGAAGTTCTATAGAGATTTATAATAAAAAACAAAGCAATTAAAAAATATAAAAGAAACAAAAAGATGACACACTCTAATTGGTTAAATTTGGTTTGTATCAATGCAAAGGTTTGCATTTGGTCCATCCCGTATGTTTATGTACATATCTAATGTATTTATATGGATGTATATGTAGATGAAGTTTCAAATACAAACTAATCAAATTATATATTTATGGAAATGATGAAAATTTATTTATTATAATTTGAATATTTATAAGATGGTTGGAACTCATTCATTGTGATTAAAGCTTTAAATCAAGAAACAATTGAGATATTGAGAAAAACAAACATTAATTAGACTACAAACGATTGAAGTCTTTTTTGTTGGTTGTAATATATTTCGATAACCAATATTAATAAACAGCGGAAGCAAACAAATACGAAATCACAATCTTCCAGAGATGTGGTTACAATCTGATACAAGTAAAAAAAACTACATAAAGAGAGATAGAAAAATCTTTGGATGACAGTGAAGAATCCAATAGTAGGAGACTCTCTATCACGTGCACATTCCAAAGCTCTAATTACGTAGACTATAAGAAATCGCCTTCTTTTTCCCTATGCAATCACTAAAGTCAATGGGCATATCTCCAATAGACTCCCACTTGCACATGTCAGAACAACTGAATAGTGACACTACGAAGATCAATATCCAACGATATACCATTGCCCTTATGTCAACATGAGGTACGTCATCCAAGACTAAATTTATGCATTAAGCAGTCCAATAGGTAAGTGATCAAATATCCCTTTCTCGATAAAGATTTGTGGTGCCCTAAAGACAGACTGTAAGATTGGTCCGTCATCAATCCAGTCCGAGTATGCATACATTCATTGTCAGCACCAAATTAACAAGGGGCCCATGGATATCACTTTTATCATAAGACAAAAGGAACAAAACAGTATTGACTACATATATCTCCTACCCACTAATCATGCTATACCCAACGTTTCTCTTTATAGTCATCTGTTACGGACATCGTTGGAGAAACATGAAGGCATAACAGACTTCATGTCAGGAATCTCATGTATCTCTACTTGGGGATATTAAATATTACCATCTTAGAATTGCTCGTGACATGATCCATGAAGCAATATCTAAGTGCGGGTTGTCCCAATACTTGATCTCTATCAAGCACATGGCAGTCTATAGTCGCATCTCTATGCTATATCCATTTCTTATGGATAATCAACTAACACTCCACATCAACCTTTATTCACTACTCCCTTCCAGTGGAGAACGATAGACTGTGGAAAATTTTGAACTAATTGTTCAAGGAAGTTAATAAACATGCAAAGTAGAACATTAATGATAAACCATATGATAGTAACTGCTCCAAGTATATATTACGATGTCAATCAAAATATCGATACACCATAAAATAAGTGTAGAAGTTCCCAATCTCAAATCAACTAAAATAAATACAAGTAAGCCATATCGCTAGCAAATCTAATGCTTATAGACCTAGTATGAGCATCATGCTTGGTCTGCGACAAGGGCTTGGTGAATGGATCAGCCAAGTTCTCATATGTGCGAACTCAACTAATGATGATGTCCCCATCCTCGACAACCTTCCGGACGTAGTGAAATTTTTTGAGTATATGTCATGTGCGCTTATGTGACCTGGGTTCTTTAGCCAGGATGACTGCACCCTCGTTGTCACAAAAGATCTCTATAGGATCACGGATGGTAGGAACTACGCCAAGATCCCCGATGAACTTCTTCATTCACACGACCTCTTTTGCAGCCCCATTGACTGCAATGTACTCAACATCTGTTGTTGAACCTGCTACAGTGCTCTGCTTGGAGCTTCTCCAAGAGATTGCTCCACCGTTCAACAGAAACACGAATCCCGACTGTGAGCAAGAATTATCTCTATCAGTTTGGAAACTAGCATCAATGTAACCCTTTACACTGAGTTCCTCCGCACCTCCATAAACCAAGAAAATTTCTTTAGTTCGTCTCAAATACTTGAGGATGTTCTTTACTGTTGTCCAGTGGTTATTGCCAGGATTGGTCTGATATCGGCTCGTCATGCTCAAAGCATACACCACATCAGGTCTTATACATATTGTGGAATACATGATCGATCCTACAGTCGATGCATTAGGGATCCGACTTTCTAGATCTAAACTAGAACGAGGACACCGAGCTTGCACAGTGCGAAACCATGCTGCACAGGAATGAACCCCTTCTTAGAGTCCTGCATGTTGAATTTCTTCAACACTTTGTCTATGTAGGTACTTTGGCTTAGACCAATAAGACACCTGGATCTATCTCTATAGATCTTGATACCCAATATGTATTCTGCATCTCCCATGTCCTTTATAGAAAAACATTTCCCTAGCCTAGTTTTCATGTTTTCCAAAGTAGGGATATTGTTTCCCATAAGGAGTATGTCATCTACATACAACACAAGGAAGACAACACCACTCCCACTAGTTCTGACATATACGCATGGTTTAAATTTGCTTCTTATGAATCCAAGTTCTTTGACTTTCTCGTCGAAGCAAATGTTCCAACTGCAAGAGCTTTCTTAAGTCCATAAATGGACTTCTGAAGCTTACTCACTCAATTAGGATGCTCGGACTATACAAAACCCTCAGGTTGTGTCATAAACACATCCTCAGATAGCTTACCATTTAGGAAAGCGGTTTTTACATTCATCTGTCATTTTTCATAGTCATGAAATGAAGCTATGGCAATGAGTATCCTGATGGAATTCAACATAGCCATTGGTGAGAAGGTTTCATCATAATCTACACCATGAGTTTGCATGTAGCCCTTTGCCACCAGTCTGGCTTTGTATGTGTGTACTTTGCCATCCATTTCAGTCTTTTTCTTGAAGATCCATTTATACTCCATGTCTTTTGACTGGGTGTCTGATCAATCAAGTCCCAAACTTGATTATCATACATGGATTCCATATCTCTCTCCATAGCCTCTTTCCATTTAGCGGCCTTGGGGCCCGCCATGGCTTCCTCATAGCTTGGAGGCTAATCAAGATCTACCTGCATGTCGTCACTTTCAGATATGAGTAAATTATATCTTTCCAATGCACGACGCACTCTATCAGACCTGCGACCAGGATGGCTGGATGTCAGATTCCTCAGTAACTCTTTGTTGAGGCTCAACAACTACATGTTCTACAACCTGCTGATGAGAACTAGTGCCAACGTCAGGTTCCCACTTGAATTATACGTTGGTTGACTCTTGAATTGCTGATGAGAACTAGTAAATTATACGTTGGTTGACTCTTGAATTTCTTCAAGATTAATTTGGCTCCCACTAGCCTCTTTAGACATCAGTTCCCTTTCAAGGAAGACTGCCATTCGAACAACAAATACTTTGTTCTTTGAAGGCTTATAGAATAAGTATCCGAGAGAATCAGTGGGGTATCCAACAAAATAACACCTTTCTAATCTGGGTTCTAGTTTGTCTTGAGCTTCACGACGTACGTAAGCCTCACAACCCCAGACTTATAAATATGCAAGTGTATGAACTTTTCCACTCCATATTTTAGAAGGTGTTTTGGAAACGTTCTTCGTTGGCACAAGATTTAGGACCCTTGCAACAATTTTTAAAGCATAGCCCCAAAAACTGACTGGAAGCGCAGTTCGACTCATTATGGACCAAACCATATCAAGCAAAGTTTGGTTTCTCCTCTCAGCTACACCATTATGTTGTGGTGTTCTGGGTGGAGTAAGTTATGCGATTATGCCATAACCCCTTAGATGATCTTGGAACTCTTGACTAAGATACTCACCACCCCTATCGGATATAAGAATCTTAATTTTCTTGTTCAGTTGATTCTCTACCTCGTTTGGAATGCTCTGAACACCTTGAGGGTTTTAGCTTTATGTTTAATTAAGCAAACATATCCATACCTGTTGGTCCCAAAGGAGTCTACAAGAGTATATAAGTATAGAAACAATTTGTAGAAGGGGGGGGGGATGAATACAAACACAACTTTTACGGTCTTAAATGAGTTTATATTAATAAACAAATTTACAAGTTGTAAGCGGAATAAGAACAAGTATTAAACCTGTTCTATTACAACTCAAGAAATCACTAAGTATTTGATGCACAAGGAATGAGGGAAATTAGATTAAAGGTTTAAAGGAAAGATAAGCATTCATGAAGATGAAGATGGAGGTCTTCATCTATTTATGCATGTTGCATTTAATGCGGCTCAGAAGGTTCATGCCACGTGTCAAGTTTCTATAGGAGACTTGTCCTTTGTTCATAAAGCAACTAAGCTTTTAGTCGAATATGAACAGTAACCAAATCAGAGTTGGTAAGCATATAGAGTGACAGTAAAGAAACTCCGGATAAGATCAACTTTGATCTTGATGAGTAAGCTTCATATTGATAAGATCAACTTTGATCTTGATGAGTAAGCTTCATATTGATCACACATACTGAGTCTTCAAGGATGAAGTCTTCAGGTATCACGGAGGCTTACGCAAGATCTCAGACTTTTATTAGATGACTGTTGCTATCACTGAACCGCTTCAGATCACGAGCTATTCATCTCCTTTTTCAGATAGGTCTTCGACTATGTCTGAATGGTTTGTGGCGTCAGTGTTGTTCTTCAGATCTTCTAAGTTCAGATAGAGTTCTTGACTTCCAACGATCACTGAGTGCAATCAGTGTATACGATCGCTGATTTTGAACAATAGCATAAACTTGGATTTTCACCAAGTATAAAGAGGAATCATATTCAAATCACTAAAATGAGTTTGGATCAACAATACCTACTGAAGTCATCAGTGAAGGTAACAAAGTATCTCTCGCCGTGTCTCGTGATAGATCTGAACGGCCCACATACATTTGTATGTACTATGTCCAACAGATCCTTACCCCATTTACAGGTTCCTGAAAAAAATGTCTTTGTCATCTTTCCCAAAAGACAAGATTCACATTCATCATTCGACGTATATGGTCAAATGATTCCAAATTCCCATCCAATTAGAGTTTGGTGATTCGTTTCTTGCTAATCTGACCAAGACGACAGTGCCACAGATACGGTTTGTCCAAACTATCTTTGGACTGATTCAATTCAACATTATAGATTGAACTTCTATTATCTCTTACACTTATAATGGTTTCATAAATTCCATGACTTAGGTTAGCGATAAAATAAGGATAGATCCATCATCAAACCCAAAATCAAAACCATCTTTATATAAAGTATAAAATGAACTGATGTTTAGGGTTTCACCGGGAACTCAAGAACATGCAGCGAAAATAAACAATAACCGACAAAACCCTAGATAGCCCGGTTCCGCTACTAAAAACTTTAAGGATTAAAGAACAACCATAGGGTGTTAAGAAAATTACCTCAATGGTTTGGATTGGTTGATTAACACGGAGCGTTAGAGATCAAAGTAGATCTCCTCTAGCGGTATGCACGCGAATGTGAATCCGGTCACGAACGGTTGCTAGCCCGAATTCCCGAAGAACATCAAGAAATCGATTCTTGGTGTTGTGTGTGTGTTTGGCGTCGATCAAAAAGAGAGGAGAGGGAGGAAATTTTTTTTTCAGGTTTCTCAATTGTGTTATGAATTAAATGAGGCAACAAGCCTTTATATACTTTCTCCCCTAATCTCGGACCAGGCTCAATTAAGCCTCATGGGCTTAGTTGATTTAATTCGAATATTCCATATTTAGTTAATTAATTATTAACTTAATAATTAATTAATCTATCGGGCTTTTAATTAAAACATTAACTTTAGGCCCGTTGGACGTTTATTTTAATTATAATTATTAACATAATAATTATTCCAATTTAATTATTAACTTAATAATTAAATCATATAATTAATCATAATTATATTTCACACACTTTATTTATTATTCTACTAGAATAATAATTCCATACTTTGCAACTTGTAACTTTGTCGGGTTATAACGAACTTGGTTAATTCGTGATCTACACACTCTATGTGTGTAACCCTTATAGGTTCATGCAACGTCATCAGTATTTTCATATGACGTGGGCACATAAGATCCTACAATCTCACACTTGCATACGCCATATAAAACACAGACAGTGGTTATGTGTCTAGCAATGCACCACTGCCCCCAAAGTCAAAGGAATGAACGCTCTTCAGCTTCTATAGAAAACAGTCAATGTGATGATCAGTGTACTCTATATCACTTTGCTACTGGAGAGAAGGTTTCATCATAGTCTACACCATGAGTTTGAGTGCAACCCTTCGCTACCAATCTAGCCTTGTATGTGTGCATGATCCCATCCATGTAGGTTTTCTTCTTGAAAATCCATTTGCTCTCTACGACTTTACAACCATTGGGCGCATCCACCAGATCCCAGACCTGGTTGTCCTCCATAGATTGAAGTTCGACCTTCATGGCATCATGCCATTTGTTAGATTCTACACTTGACATAGCCTGTCGGTAGTTTGACGGTTCATCATCAACTGTATTGTCACAGCAAATTAAAAACCCTAGGTATCTATCCAGCTCTTGACGAATTCTCCTCAATCTTCGGATCGTTTGTCTATCGTTGGTATCCTTAACATCTTGTTGAGTTTCAACATCTTATTGAGCCCTAGTGTCAACCTGTGCATCTGTAGGTGTTTCATGAACTTCCTCAAGTTCGATTCTATCCTTGGCTTAGCCAGAAAATCATTTTCTAGGAACTCAGCCTTTCGTGAAATGAACACCTTGTTCTCACTGGGGTTCTAGAAGTAATACCCAATAGTCTCTTTTTGATATCCTACAAAGATGCACTTTTCGGATCTAGGCTCTAGCTTCCTAGAAGCTTCTCGCTTAACATAAGGATCGCAGCCCCAGACTCTCATGTAAGATAGATTTGGGATCTTCCCAGTCCACATCTCATATGGAGTCATGTCGACCTTCTTGGTTGGTACATTGTTTAGTATTTCGGCAGCTGCTTCCAAAGCATATCCCTAAAAACTCATAGGCAACTTGGTATGACTCATTATAGACCTAACCAAATCTAACAAGGTACGGTTTCTCCTTTCAGACACACCATTATGTTGTGGTGTTCTTGGTGGAGTAAGTTGGGATACAATCCCACACTTGCTAAGATGCTCTATGAATTCATGGCTCAGATATTCATCACCTTGATCAGATCGAATGGCTTTTATATTCTTGCCAAGTTGGTTCTGTACTTCATTCTGAAACTCTTTGAAAATTTCAAAGCTTTCAGATTTGTGCTTCATTAGATAAACATATCTATATCCACTGTAATCATCAGTAAATGTAATGAAGTAGTAGCTGTTAGACCTTATTAACAGAGAAGTATGAACCAGAATTGTATAAGTGCAGAAGATCATAAGTTTATCTTTTGATTCCACTCATCACAGAGACGCCCAGAGTTTGGAAGAACAGCTGGACTACAACAGAGGCATCATACGCGTTCCTGATGACGTGGCATGCACATGTTCCGTGTTTCTAACTTTGTAACTGAATTTATTACAAGCTTAGCTTACGTGTCAGTTTGTAATAGGCTAGAATGTTGACTTCTATTCATTGTACTAGTATAAATAGATCCTTTTACGAATGTAATTGTTGTCGATCTGAGATATATTTTGGAGAGCAAATAGCGCATTTCATTCATCGTATTGTAATCATCTTCCAGGTTATTAATACGAATTACCATTTGTTCTTCAATATCGTTCTTACTGTTCTTACTGTTAACTGCTTTAATTCGTAGATCTAATTTGCTTCCGCTCATATTTTCACATTCGATCTATTGATTAATTGTTAGAAAGGGATCTGGGTTCAACAGTAGCAACCATTTCTTGCAGCTGGGTTGAAGGGCCCACACACATCAGTATGTACCACTCCTAATAACTCATTTGCTCTTTCAGATTTTCCTTTGAAAGGTGCCTTAGTCATCTTCTCTAATAAACAAGATTCATATTTATCAAAAGAATCATTTGTTGATTCCAAGATCTTGTCCACTTTGAACTTGACAATGCGTTTCTTGTTTATATGGTCAAGACGATAGTGCCACAAATATGTTGGATTTACATCTTGTTTAAGTCGTTTAACATTCACATTGTATATCGATTTAGTATTGAGATCACCATGAATATCTATTTCATAAATGCCATTAACTGGCTTGGCTATAAAATATAACACACCATGCAAACATGCAGAAATAGATCTATCATCAAGGAATTTAAACATAAATCCATCTTGTCTCAAACGTGCAACTGAAACAATGTTTCTAACGATACTAGGAACTTAAAGACAATCATTTTGTTTCATAATTAGACCATTTGGAAGGGTCATATTATATTTCCCCTTGAGACACAACATCAACTTTTGTCCCATTGCCATCTTGAGCTCCAACTGCCTGGTCGCAGTTGCCTTTCACTTCTTAGTCCTTGTGGAGAAGCACATATGTGAGCTCCACATCCGGTATCCAATACCCAGGAATCCTAATCAGAAGTGAATAAATCGATAGTAAACATACCTGAAGGTCCGGCTATCATAGCTTTCTCCTTTTTTGCCTGAAGAACTGAATAGTTCCTTTTGGATGAAACTGAGTCCAAGGGAATCATTCCCTCATTCTTCTTAGTTCGACTGGAGCTTCCAGTCTTTGCCTTTCCCTTTCCAGTCATAACTTTTTCACCCCTTTTCTTTCTTATCCCTCTTTGTTTTTTGATCATCAAGACATGTTTGGCTTTCTCCAACTTGGAGCAGTTCTCTCTTTCAAAGTTTTTCAGCATACTATGCAGTTTAGGAAGAGATATGTCCAAGCCATTCATGTGATATTTGAGCACAAAACTATCATATGATTTAATCAAAGAGTTGAGTACAAAATCAACCCCTAACTTTTGACCAAGAGGGAATCCAAATCGAGACAATCGGTCAATGTACCTTTTTATCCTTGAGACATTGGTACTGATTGATGTTCCCTCCTTCATCACACAAGCATGTAGTTATCGTAAAGTTCTAAACTTTTCAAGTCTTACCTGTAGTCCAAACATGGCCTTCAGGTTGTTCATAATTTCCCAGGTTGACCACTCCTCATGCTCCTTTCGTAGTTCAGGAGTCATGGAGGCTAGCATAAGATAGGACACACTTAGAGAGTCTCTTTGGTACTTATCATAAGCAACATGAGCACTTTCAGGGGCGTTCCTTGTTGGGAGACTAGGAGGAGGATTATCGATTACATAGAATTTCTTTTCAAATATGAGGACAACACTTAATAATTGGAACCATTCCAAGAAGTTTTGTCCATCCAGAATTCCAATGTTGAGGATGGGTTGAAAAATGTACTGGGAGAGGTTGGTGTTTGTGTTTTCTTGATTAGCAGACATCTACAGAAATAAAGTTCGATTTTAGTATTAGATTTAAAATTTTGAATAACCCTTAAAATTCAAAATTTTAGCTAAGATCCGTATTTCATTAATTTTCACGATTGGGCAATTCGCAAATGGTGAAAACTAATTATTTAGGTAGGCAACTTCCAATTGTGATCATCACAACTCTTAGGTCCTCCGTGAGATTCTTTAAGAAAAATTAAAGACATGTTTAATCTCACTACTTCACCTTGAGATCATTTGTAAACGGACAATACACAATGTACACGTATCTCAAGTGAGTTTAAGCATACTAAAACATCACAATTTCCTTTTGAGTAACAACTCAGAAATTGATCGTCCGGGTCACGACTATTATAGCAAGCGGGCAATACACAACGTGTTATGATCTCGTGAGTCGACGCCATATCTTACCACACACTTTTTCGACCCGGCTTCGCCAATGCTTACCCGAAATCAACTAGTTGGGTGTTCGATAATCGCTTTAAATGGCGGTGAAAAACTCACATTTTAATTACAAAGGGTTTTACCGACTTCATTAAATTTACTGTTTTAAATTGATTTTAAAACATCTTTAAGTCGGTACAAATTGACTTATAAAATTTAATATTTGATAAATTAACAAATTTATTTGTAAAAACATTTACATGTTTATAATTCGGTATTGGTTTGATAGCTTATCAAATTGATTTGTAAAAGCATATACAATTTACCGAAATTTGTGGTTAGGACAAAAGTTTCCCTTTTAAATACATCGCAATAATTATAACATATAATTAAACGTAATTAAAAGACGGAAAAATAGACAATATGGATTCGATTAGGCCCAACTATGAGGTTTTCGTGAGCCCACACGAAAGCCCCGGTCTAAACCTAAGGACACCGCTTGTCGACTGCCACTAGCTCCGCCAACCGAGGTGGACTCCGGGACGCCGTCTTTGATTCCTTCGGTTTTTCGATTACATAAAGAATACTAGGCTAACTGATAACCTTCAAATATTAGATTTATTTCCAAGTCTGTGTAAAGAGTTGCAGACTTCAGAAATGTTAAAGAGGTTGTGCTTTCATGAAAGAAAAGAAGAGAAAAGTCAAGAGATAAGGACAAGCAAGATGAAGAC
Organism: Silybum marianum; assembly: GCA_036898165.1. Lineage (NCBI taxonomy): Eukaryota > Viridiplantae > Streptophyta > Magnoliopsida > Asterales > Asteraceae > Silybum > Silybum marianum. The sequence continues at coordinate 42,657,367 of CM072529.1, read as the reverse complement.
AAGCAAGATAGAGCCACGAAGAAAAAGACAACAAAGTGAGAGGTCCCTTTCCTCTCTAACATCACTATCTCCATTGCTTGGTCACTTTCAACACCTCTCTTCTCTTCAATTATAAAAGGAGACTAGGGGAAAAGCATTTGGAATCATCAAGCTTAGAGCACTCAGCTGATATTTCAACTCTATAATTTTATGTTTTCTTGTAATTTTCATTTCTGTAATTTACTTTCCCGTCCACCATAGTGGGCACTGACCACTATGGCCATTTATGTTTAATGCAATTTATGTTTCAGTATTTTTACTTCTGCAGTATTTTAATTATGTGTCGTAGCTAAACCCCCCTTTGGGTGTGGGTGTGAGCCGAACCCGAGAGTCCAAAATGTAACACTTGAGTGTTACTACTTTTTGCTAACTCTTCGGTTTGGTAATTCGAGTTGAAGCTTCATCTCAACATGGACAAGCTGATCACTTTAAGTGTTAATATTAGATCTTAGACCTCAAGAGGGGTGGATCCGAAATACGGCTTGAATGATGCAAAGAGGTTTGAGAAAATTTTCAATAATCACGTAGAGATATGGGTTATTGCATAATCGTACTAAGGTTTAGATGTCGATAGAGTGGGTGTGTCATAGAGATATGCGCATCCCTCCACACCCGACGGAACTAAGATCTTCGAGATCTACTTATGTACGATTGGCAAACCGAAGATTAGCATTTGTAGCAACTTCATAATAAAACCGTTTTTACAACCTATATGACGAGCTTCGAGAGAAGGAAATTATATGGGACTATATTGTGACCGGTTTTATTAACCATTTAAGTTATTAAAATACTCTCGAGGGAAACTTACACGCATACCCGCTTTTATTTAATTTTTATTTTAAAAAAAATAGTTATTAATATTCCAACAAACAACAAATCAACCATTATTATTAAAACTAAAACTTTGCACCGAAAGCTCGGAAAAATCTATGATTTTTAGTTGACCAGTCCTTGGACGATCTTGGTATTTACCATTATACTAGTTAAGCGAACGCAGTAGTGGTGTACACTTGCACTAATATTGTGACACATTTTACGTGTGTGGTTTTGTTATCACTAACATAACCTAACTATTACATTACATTGGAATCGGAAATAAAAGCGATACGCAGATCGCAAAACTTACAACCCATGAATTAAATACATTTTAATTTAACCAACTGAAAAAATAAAACAACCACGGGTCATGTCCTAAATCGAATCCATCATGGAAATCAACCAAAAACATAATGGGCTTGGGTCCATTTATCCATAAATTAACAAGCTCAACGAATCAATCAAAATAGATTAAAACCCTATTAGACCCAAACGGGCCTAACCGAGAAACCCTAAAAGCCCAATTTACCGAGAAGGGGGAAACTACCAAACCAACCGGAAACACTCCACCCAAAGGGTGGCTGTCGACGATGGTGGCCAACGGCAGCAGCACAGCGACGCGGCACGGCACACAAGGTGGCGTACGGCAGCGGCGGCGGTGGCGGTTTCCGTTTTCACATATTTAACCAATTTTCTATTGATTCAAACCCTAAAGTTATTGTAATCGGCAAAATCGTAGATAGCCCAGATCCGCTACTAATAACTTTACCTCAATGGTTTGGATTGCTTGATTAACACAGAGCGTAAAAGATCAAAGTAGATCTCCTCTAGCGGTATCCACGCGAATGTGAATCTGATCACGAACGGTTGCTAGCTCGGATACCCGAAGAACACCAAGAAATCGATTCTTGGTGTTGTGTGTGTGTTTGGCGTCAATCAAGAAGAGAGGAGGGGGAGGAGAGAAAGTTTTCAGGTTTCTCAATTGTGTTATGAATTAAATGAGGCAACAAGCCTTTATATACTTTCTCCCCTAATCTCGGATCGGGCTCAATTAAGCCTCATGGACATAGTTGATTTAATTAGAATATTCCATATTTAATTAATTAATTATTAACTTAATAATTAATTAATCTATCGGGTTTTAATTAAAACATTAAGTTTAGGTCTGTTGGACTTTTATTCTAATTATAATTATTAACATAATAATTATTCCAATTTAATTGTTAACTTAATAATTAAATCATGCAATTAATCATATATATTTCACACACTTTATTTATTATTCTACTAGAATAATAATTCCATACTTTACAACTTGTAACTTTGTCGGGTTATAACGAACTTGGTTAATTGGTGATCTACACACTCTATGCGTGTGACCCTCATAGGTTCATGTAACGTCAGCAGTGTTTTCATATGATGTGGGCACATAAGATCCTACAGTTTCAAGCCATATCGGCTGAGTAGCAACAACCAAATAAAACCATAGATAATCCAGACGAAAAAGAAAGCTCGTAATTTCCTATCGTGTCAACAGCAGCAATCTGCTTGTTTCCCTTCATCAGGTCCAGCTCCCCTCGACTCAGCTTCCTACTTCTTTTTAGTCCCTACTCATCAGTACAAATGTGAGTATCACATCTTGTGTCCAGTACCTAGGAGTTAGAAGCATAAGTACTATGGAGTTCAATCATATACATACCAGAAGTTCCTGCTCAATTAGCCTTGAGCTTCTTCAGCTCCTCTAAACATTTAGGCCAGTTACGCCTCCAATGTCTTACCTCCTTGGAATAAAATCATACAACATATTCAGAAGTCTTTGACTGAGGTATATCAGATTGGACTTTCCCTTTGGCTTTCTCCTTGGGATTGGGGTTGGGCTGTATAGCCTTTCCTTTCCCTTTGCCTTTTGCAGGGGCAGTCTTCTTCTTCTTTATACCTCCTTCCCTAATGGCCAATATTGGAGCAGTGGGCTTGGAATTGGCCATGTTAGACTCTGTAGTCATAAGCATGCCATGAATCTCCAAGTTGTTCATATTGAAGTTCAAAATGAACGATTCATATGAACTAGTCATCGAGTTTAGGATGAAATCCATAGTAATCTCTTGACCCATGGGAAAACCTAGTCGCTCAAGCTGGTCAATGTACGATTTCATTTTTAGAACATGTACATTGACGCTGCTTCCCGGTGGCATTTTGCAACCTGCCAGAGCTTTAACTGTGTCGAATCGCTCTTGCCTAGCCTACTGCTGGAACATGTCCTTTAGTTGGTTATTCATGTCGTGCGCCCCAAGACTTTCCATACCCTTTTGGTGTTCTGGAATCATGGTCGCCAACATTAGGCAAGCGACCTTGTTCGATTCGGTCAGACGTTTTTCATAGTCTTCCCAAACAATCCGAGTTGCTCCGGCAGCGGGTGCCTCAGGGAGTGGTTCCTCTACGGCCCTTTCTTTCTTCTCCATCCTGAGAACTATTCTCAGGCTTCGAATCCAGTCCATATAGTTCAAGGCCGTGAGCTTGTCCTTTTTCGAGCAGACCTTTCAAATAAAAGTTTGAATATGACGACTTTGCATTGTTTGTCATTTATCAAAGGAAAGAATTTGTTTTAGTGACTTAAATTAAATAATCCTTGTTTAAATAATTACCCAAAAAAGAATTTTAACAAGGCTAAGATTCATGTTTCACTTCTAGCTATGATGGGTTTGCCGTGGATTGCAACTAGGTAGGTAATAATTTTAGCAATTCCATCTTTATGAAATTCTTAGATCCTTGGGGGATTCCTTGACATCCACTATGTCAATTTGGCCTGTTTAATCCCTTCCACGCTTATTCTTTCTCGTGACAGGTTTGACATGGCTAACGAGTCCAAATTGTAAATCAACAATACTAAGACACATGACATCCGACCCAAGACTATCGGGTATCGCGAACGTCACAGACATTATTCCTAAAGTCTAACTGACGCGTTGACTTTAGACCTTCCCCACGCCGAAAGACTATTAGTTCAAATGTGTGTCTTAGTTAAAACATTTTTATCCGTTTTATTTTAGCAAATTTTGTTTTAACCATTTTAAAACTTTATCTTAAAACTCATTTTATTAATTTGCCAAAATACACTTGCAAGTTTTATTAACTTTTAAAAGTTTTTGTTGTGTTTCAAATTATTTGGAAAAATTATCTTGCATGCTATACCTAGATAACAAACAGAAATAATAAACACAAACCACATGCAAGTAACGGTGACAATTGCCTCAAACCTATGCGTTTTTTCTGTGAGCCACCACGAGAAAAACATGGTCTTACTAAGGGACTAACAACCACAAAATAAACCAATATTGAGATGTCGACTCCCACTGAAATCGCCATTTCTTCCATGCTTGAGTGGGTCCACACAAAGACTTCAGTCTTCATGAATCTTGTATGTTTCCTTGGTTTTCTTTTAGATTAAAAAAATTCCTATTCTATTCTATACTATTATGCAAATACTTAGAAAAGGAAAGTAAATGACTCGCAGGTCGCGTAAAAATAACAACCATAATCAAAACAACAAACACGTCGCAATCACATAGGTTTAATAGAGGCAAAATGTTACTGGATCCATACAAACATAATTTTGTATAACTAAGCAACGGAGTGCCAAATTCACACAAGGGTCAACACTTTGATAAAGATTGATTATAACATACAATTTTAGCAATTTCAAAATCAATCTTTGCTTGTGTAAAACAAGCACACTTTATATTTATGTGAGTATGGTTTTCATGCCAAAACCATCCAAATATAACATATAAGTGAATTAAAGGTTCGGGAAAACAAAAAAAACAAAACTTCAACAATTGAATGGAAATCGTTTTCACGGTTTTTCTTGAAATTTCAAAAACCTAATTTTTCTCTAAACCTTAGAATTTGAAATCTTTTAGTTTTAAATATTCTAAATTTCAAAATATAACCTTTCCCAAAAGCGAAACTTTAATTTATCAAAACATTTAATTTCAAGGTTAAAAGACATAGACTTCCCAAAAATGAGGTTTTAAAAAAAACTTAATTTTCAAAGTTAAAACCTTTTATATAGAAATACTCAAAACCATTAAAAAAACTTAGAATCCTTGTATATGTTTTATACATTCAATTTTCCCATTTGAATGTACAACAACACACCTAAAACAATTCATAAAAACGATTTCACATGTACTTGTATATTGTAGCCGTGGCTCTGATACCACTGTTTGTGATATTTTCGATAACCAAAATTAATAAACAGCGGAAGCAAACAAATACGAAATCACAACCTTCCAGAGATCTGGTTACAATCTGATACAAATAACAAAAAAAACTACATAAAGAAAGATAGAAAAACCTTTGGATGACGGTGAAGAATCCAATAGTAGGAGACTCTCTATCATGTGCACACGCAAAGCTCTAACTACGTAGACAGCAAGAAATCGCCTTCTCTTTCCCTATGCAATCACCAAAACACACTACACTTGAATCTCTAATGTGTGTGTTATGGATTATTGACCAATAACCCCTTTTGTTAAAGGGAGTCGTCAATCTCCAAGAGAGAGGAGAGAAAAGGAGACTGCTACTAGATTAGGGTTTAGGTTAGAGATTAGCATCCTTTAAATAGGGTCCAATCTCAATTAAACCTAATTAGTTTGAACTTAAGGCCCAATCTCAATTAAGCCTAAGTAAGTTGGAACTAATAACTAATTAGTCCCTCTAGTAATTAATTAACACTTTAATTAATTACTTATTAAACCCTTCAATTTTATTTCTTGCAATTTTATTTATAGAACTTTGTATGCGACCCAATAGGACCATGCATTTATTAATATTATTATTTTCTTGTGTCAATGGCCATATCTTCAACAATTTTGTATGGTTTGTACTAATTAGAGAGTTTGTATTTAACATTACCCCCCCCCCATCTCTCTCTCTCTCTCTCTCTCTATATATATATATATATATATATATAGGGAGAGGTTCAAATGAAAACTTTGCATTTTTAAAGGAACAAAGGAACACTTTGTGGACCACATATGATGTGGGTCCCACATAATATAAAATCATATATGATTCAATGGGTCCCACCATTGTCCACAAGGTGTTCCTTTGTTCCTTTAAATAGATGGTGTTCTTGTATGATCCCTCCCCTATATATATACATGTAATAACCCAAGTCCTTATTTAGACTGATGATGGACTTAAGAGGTTAATATTTGGGCTTCGAGTGTTTTGGGCTCAAAGCCCATGGTATTTTTATGAAGAAGAAAGGGGTTTTGCCTTTCCATCATCATCATTTGTAATTTCAGCAACTATTCGTGTGTATCCTTGAGAGGCAAGCAAAGTAGGTTTAGAGAGGTTATCAAATTGAAGGAGAAATCAAGAAAGGTGCAAGGGTTTTGGAACATAGAGTGAGGTTCCATTGAGGAGTTTCCATTTTGAAGGTATAACTTCTTCTTCATAACTTGAATCCTCCATTAATGGAGCTTTGGTTTATATTTGAGGAATTAGTTTTTCTAATTGGAATTTGTATGGATGAAATGATTAGAGTTTTATTATGAAAGTATTCTAGATGGATTCAATCAATGAATTTCATCTAGAAACTTCATCTACATTGTTGATCTTGTATAGATCATCTTATTGGGTAAGTTTGTATTGAAATTGATAGATTAATCCAAGATTGGTATGGGTTGGTTTTGGGTAAATCTTCTTGTTTTGATGATATCTAGTTTGGGTTGGATTTAGAGGTTCGCTCCATCATTAATAATGGTTTGGGAGGTTATAAATTAGTATTTTAATGGTTAAGAATAAAGGAAATGGAGGTTTTGAGCTGTAGGGGCGAAAAAACCCAAAGTAGAGGGATGTGCGGGTAAGCCGCACTGTTACCCGCCGAACCCACTGTTGAGAAAACTGTGTGAGTTGATGTCCGGGTAAGTCGCACTGTTACCCGCCAAACCCGCTGTTTGGCGCAACTTCGTCCATTTCGTTTTTCGTTTCGAGTCGGGGTTTGAACCTTTGAGCTAGGGGTTTATCTTAGGTCTATATTATGAGACTTTTAGGGGTATTGCATTGGGTTAACACCCGTTTTTATGTTGGCAATTTAAGCGCTCGGTTTGAGAAATTCCTACGTTTGGGCTTTGGGACTAAGTGTGCCATCATCAGGTGAGTTCCCTTGACTTAATCTACATTTTTCGTCAAAGGTTTATTCTTCAAACTGATTATGATGTTATAAATTGGAAGTATGATAACTGTTTTATACTCATTTCGGTTTACAGGGTTGTGCCAATCTTTTTAGAGGCCCTGTTCCACTTATATCAAAACTATAAATTACATATATCAAAATTATAAATTAACCAGTCAATAAAACAAAATATAAAATATAATATTGAAAATCTTACAACTTTATATATAAAAATGTTTTAAAATAAGAGTAAACTCTAATTTTGGTCCCCGTGGTTTACTGAAATTTTTGAAAGCGGGACCTAAACTTTGATATCTCTGAAAATTGTCCCTGAGGTTTTCATTTTGCTTTGAAAATGGTCCCCCATCAATAACTCTGTTAGGTTTCTCCGTTAGTAACAAGGTCATTTTTGTCCATTCAATTCCCCCCTATTTTATTTTACTAGGCCAATCAAAGTCATCGTTTAAACCAACTCAATCCATAAAGCCCTCTTCATACCCTGCTCCTGTGTTTAGAAGTCGACAACCGTGATCAAAGTTAGAGAATTATCGTCCCTGCTCCATGTTAGAAGTCGACTGCAGTGATAAAAAATAGAGGTCGCCCTGCCTTTTTATCTATCGATGAAAAATCCTTAAGGTATTTTCCCTCTTCTGATCGATAAACCCAATTCTGATAACCATTATTCAATTTTCTCTGTTATCATATTCTCATAACCATTCCTTCCCTTATTCAAATAGAAAACGCAGACCAGGAGTGAAATCAAAATGTCAATCTCATCGTGGATGATTAGAACAGAAGAGTGGAATTCAAGTGAAATCTATGGTATCATTCTTGAATTCATAATATAGTAAATAAGATGCTTAATATAGCCACTCAACACATTTAATTTTGCATAACATGATCAATAGTGCTTATATGTTGTTCAGTCGTTATTTATTATTGTTGTGGAATATCATTCAATGGAGAATACATAAGTTCAATTCTACAGTTTTTCAGAATTCATATGGCAGAATACATAAGCAAACTTTTAATAACCATTGTAAACCTATTATTAGACAATGGCAGAATACATAAGTTTTGATTGAGCTTTCATGATATTTATAAATACGTATACAAAAAGATTTATTGGTAACATACTTATTGTCATCCAAATCAACTGTAGAACGTTTAGATATGTGAGATTACGTATGAATTTTTTTATAAGTTTGATTGAATTTATTGTTTCTTTTCTTTGTTCACAGAAATTTATCCCACATTGATAACAATTAGAATCAACCATGGAGGCGTTTTCACAGAATATCCGGGAAGAAGATACATAAATGGTAAGCACGATATGGTCGATTTGGTTAACACGGATGAATTATCTATTCATGACTTCGATGCTATGACGAAATAATTAGGGTACCATGAGAAAGAACAAATGTATTACCATTTCTTGATTCCTAATAGTGAATTGGATTTTGGTTTGCAAGCTTTAGGGAGTGATCAAGACATTTTAAACCTTTTAAATTATGCCCCTAAGATCAAACTGATAGATGTCTTCACGGAACATGGTAAAACATGTTTGTCTACTTTTTCAAAAGTGGACAAGGGTAAGGGAGTTGCTTTGGACGTGGGAAGTGGCATACAACATGATGTAGATGACAATGATGATGATACTGAGGACGACAATTATCTTGTTGATGAAGGCAATAAATTAGATGTACTAGATGTAGATATGGGAGATTATATTGATAGTAATGGAGAGTGGATGGGAGTGAATGAAGAAGCAAGTGATAGTGACAATGTGGATGGTGACGTAGATCCTTTGATGTTGATCAATTTTCATGTGGAGAAGACAATGACGGTGGATTAAATATAACAAGTCATGGACATATTCAGTTTTATTTAGGCCAAACTTTTGGTATCAAAGAAACAATCAAAAATCTAATCAAGCAACATGCTCTTGAATCTAGAAGAGATATACTTGTAAAAAATGATTTGCGAAGAATTAGGGCCGTTTGTAGGGGTACTTTGCCTAATTTAAGTGAAGCAAGTGGGCCTGGTGAGCCAAGTAGGCCAAAAAAAGGAAGAATTAAATGGGTAAAGTCAAAGAAGCACAATTGTCCATGGGTGTTACACTTATCAACTACAAAAAATGAAGAAACTTGGAAGGTTAAAACCTATTTTCACGCTCACAAGTGCCTCCAAACTAGAGAAGTTGGTCTTGCTACTGCAACTTTACTCTCCGAACATATTACAGAGCATGTTAAGGCAGATCCTAATATGCCATTGAAGGATATTCAATCTCATTTGTCACAAAAGTTTGTAGATTCTTGTGTCACCTGGCAAAACATTTAGGGCAAAATTTATGGCTAACAAGAAGATTTGGGAGATTATGAAACACAATACCATCAGCTTAGGGATTACCTATGTAAGGTGCAAAGATGTAACGTAGATACCACTGTTAAATTGGATGTTGAAGCAGATACAAACTTCGAAAGCAATACCTGGAAATTCAAAACGGTATACATTTGTTTAGGGTCTTTGAAAAGGGGATTTAGGGCTGGTAAAAGGGAGTTGTTGGGTCTAGATGGCACATTTATGAAAGGTCCTTTTCCGAGACAAGTTTTGATGGCTGTAGGTATTGACTCAAATCATGGCACATATCCAGTTGCATACGGAATAGTAGAGGCTGAATCAACAGCTTCTTAGCTGTGGTTCTTACAATACCTTGGAGATGATCTTGAACTTCATTCAAATTCCAATTTCACTTTCATAAGTGACAGACAAAATGTATGTTTTGAATCAATTTCTTGTTTTTGACTTTATTTTATTCTATTTTTTTCATTAAATTGTGTTCTATCTTGCTTAAGGGTATTATTCCAGCCATTGCAAAGTTGTTCCCCTCAGCTGAACATAGATATTTCCTGAGACACATCCATGAGAATATGAAAATGCAATGGAAAGGGAAAGCATACAAAAACCATTTATGGCAGTGTGCCACATCTACCACTGTCCCTCAATTTCAAAAAGCAATGGAGGACTTCGAAAAGTTCAATGTAGCATGCTATCAATGGTTGAACCAGATCCCCCCCCCCCCCAACATTGGACACGATCACATTTCACAGGTAAAAAATGTTTTGTGCTTCTTACAATAAAGATTTTAAATGTGTTCTATTTCTTACATATCAAAATTGATAAAATCACAGGTCGATGTCACTCCGATGTGCTTCTAAATAACATGTGTGAGGTATTCAATAGGCAAATTGTTGATGCCAGGGATAAACCAATTCTGTCTTGCTTGGAGTATATTAGAGTATACCTTATGAAAAGGATTGTCAACGTCCAAAAAACAATAGAGAGTGTTGACGGGCTATTGACCCCAACAGCAACAAAGATGATGGACACAATCAATAAAGAAGCATCCAAATACGATGTTGTTTGGAATGGGGGCGATAGGTATGAGGTAACCAGGCCTTGGAATGATAAATGTATAGTTGATGTCAGACAGAGAACATGTTCTTGTAGGAGGTGGGAGTTGACAGGAATTCCTTGCAAACATGCTGTGGCAACTAACTGGAATATGGCATTGAATGGGGTATCCGTTGAGTTACCTGAAAAATGGACGGACTCTGTATACCAACTTAGCACATGGAAGGAGATGTACAACTTCAAGATAGAGCCTGTCAATGGAAGCATGTTTTGGCATTCATCCGTTTGCCCAACAACTTTGGTTCCACCAAAGCATCACAAACATATTGGCAGGCCAAAGAAAAAAACAAAGAAGACAAGTGAAGAAATGAGTCAGAGAAGCGGGAAAACAGGAAAATTACCTAGGACTGGGAAAACTGTTACATGTGATAAGTACAAGAATCCCGGGCATAATTCACGGACTCGCAAAGGACAAGAAGGACCTTCATAGGACAGAGCATGTTAACAAATTACTATTGGTACTTTGGCTTTATTTTGGTACTTTTGGTTTTATTTAGGTATTTTTGGTTTATGTTAACAGATTAATTTTGGTACTTTTAGTTTTATTTTGGTACTTTTAGTTTTATTTTGGTACATTTGGTTCATGTTACCACGTTAATGTCAAATGGATTGATGTGTTTTAGTACTTTTGGTTGTATTTTGGTTTATGTCAAATGAATTAATGTGTTTTAGTACCGTTGGTTGTATTTTGGTTAATGTCAAATGGGTTATCAATTAGTAATAGTTTATAATTTGGTTCTCTTTGTAATTTTCATTTGTGCTGTGAAGACCTACTGTAAAGACATGCTGTTAAGACAAGTCTTAATAGTTCTTAATAGCAGCAACTTGTCTTAACAGGTCTTAACAGCAGCAGCAGGTCTTAACAGGTTTTAACATGTCTTAACAGCAGCAGCACGTCTTAACAGGTCTTAACAGCAGGTCTTAACAGCAGCAACACGTCTTAACAGGTCTTAACATGTCTTAACAGGTCTTAACATGTCTTAATAGGTCTTAACAGGTCTTAATAGGTCTTAAAAGGTCTTAACATGTCTTAACGGGTCTTAATTGGTCTTAACAGGTCTTAACAGGTCTTAACATGTCTTAATAGGTCTTAACAAGTCTTATAACTAGATGGTGACTGTGTTGTTGATCACAGACTGAAATCAGATTGAACTATTAGGTCTTAACATGTCTTAACAGGTCTTAACAGGTCTTAGAACTAGATGGTGACTATGTTGTTGATCAAAGACTGAAATCAGATTAAACTATTAGTGCCCAAGAGAGACCAAATGCATATTTAATGAGTTAATGAGTTGGTCTTTTGTAACTGACCAGATGACTTAATGAGTTGGTATTTTGGTTTTGATCAGATGACTTAATGAGTTGGTATTTTGGTCCAAATCAGACAACTTAATGAGTTGGTATGTTGGTGCACCTCTACCATTGAAAAGGGATGTTCTTTATGACACTCCGATGCTCTATGTAAATGCACGTGGATTACCAGCAAACTTGTTATCTTCAAGTCCATATGTTAGGAAAGCAAGGACCAAAAGTCTTACCCGGTAAGTGATGGCGAGGACTCTTACCGGGTAAATTGTTGCATACGATTCCGTTTTCGTGGACTAAAATCTTACCCGATAAGTAAGTGATAGTGTTGAAATTTGCCGGTAAGCACTTACTCGTGTAAGATTTGGTAAACGGCCCTTTAGTTTGATTAGTTTGGTTTTATGTACGGTTAAATCCTACTTGACTAGCGTCAAAATTTCGCTTAATGTGTTGGTACTTATCTGGACCAAATATCTTTGATGTTCATATATTGCAGTCCATTTTTCAATGAGTTTATAACCATTTAAGCTAATGCATTATCTGAATACTAATTATGTTTTCCCAAAGTTGAATTTCAAACAAAGAGGACGAAGAATGCTGGTATAGTTGGAAAGTATGGTAGTTGTTTCCCCTTTTTTTTTCTTAAATCTAAAGTCATTGTACTTCTCTTGTTGTATTTCCATTGGCACAATCATTTTTTAAATGCATTAAAATAACCATTATTTTTTGGAATTCTTTGAAAATATAGCTTTATGTACTTGCTGCTCTTTTAGCACAAGGCTAAAATGCACTAAATGACAATTTTCTTTTTTTTAACTATGTAAATATTTCTGTGAGGAACACATGACAGCAACAAGATGAACATAAAGCAATTTACATCAATGATCCCACCCCAATGTTTCAACCAACAAAAAAAATATGAACTGTTTGTTTGTTGGTATTTCAACAAGCTGCATTATGATTCTGTTTATCCATTATACAAATAGAAATTGAAAGCCATTTTCTAAGTTGCATTATGAAATCAAAGTCATCAAAGTCTAGGTGCCTCCTTTTCTATCATGTTGCCTCCACTCATAAGAATACCAAAACAGTAGCAATAAAGCAAGGTATGTCAAAATTGTGATCAAAACAATGGCAAGTTAAAATCTATTTATCAAAACAGTTGGGCTCTGAGATTGAAGACATATCAAAATCGGTTTATAGAAAAATCACAGATGAGTTAGGTGAATCGATTTTATCATATGAGTTAAGTGAAATCGATTTACATCAAAATTAATGGATCAAATTGATGACATAACAAAATCGATTTATAATGAAATCGGTTTATAGCAAAATCATAGATGAGTTAGGTGAAATTGATTTTATCATATGAGTTATGTGAAATCGATTTACATCAAAATCATTGGAGCAAGAAACTGGTCAAGAAATCGATGGAGCAGGAGAGTTCGAGTGAGAAATAAACACAGGAGGAATCAATTTATATGTAGGAGAAATAAATACAGGAGAAATCGATCTGGTGAAGAGTGGAGCAACGAATAGAGCATCGAACTTAGGGGGTGTTTGGATGGGCTTATAAAAACAACTTATTGACTTATTCCGGTGTGGTACCGGTAATAAGTCGTTTTGAGTGTTTGGGTAAAACAACTTATCCGGTGTCAAACTGGTAATAAGTCATTTTTTAAGAAGTAAAAAAGTTTTAACTTATCAACTTTTCATAAGTGCTTTTCTACATCGGTAATAAGTTATAAGTCAATAAGCTCATCCAAACACCCCTTAAGTAGGGAAATGATGAACATGGTTTATGGACTTTTAATGGGCCTAGTTAAAAGGGGTAAATTTAAATGGCCAAAAATGCCCTTGTTACTAATGGAGAAATTTAACAGAGTTATTGATTGGGGACCACTTTCAAAGCAAAATGAAAACCACGGGGACGATTTTCAGAGATATCAAAGTTTAGGTCCCGCTTTCAAAGATTTCAGTAAACCACGGGGACCAAAATTAGAGTTTACTCTTAAAATAATAAAGTTCAGTATCATATATTATATAAAGTTTATGAGTTTTCTATCCGTATTTGCCAACATTATTTAATTGTTTCATAGCCCTATTCTTCAACCTGCAGGACCAAAGTAGATGGTGACTTTTTTTAAAATTGTCTTTTTCAATAGCAAATTACAACACTATTCATGTAATATAGTTGTTAGCAAGTGGTTTGACTTCTGCTCAAAGTTGCAAAAACCCATTGTTCTCATGAATCTACTTAAAACGATAACAATAAAAAGTTAGTTAGTACCAAAGGGCCTGCGCAATGCGAGTACGGGGTTTCTGACTTCGTAAGGTCTCGGGTTACAGCGGCCAGGAGTGGTGGTTTCCCCTAAAACGGTGGAGGTATTATTCCTCATAGGTGATGTGGCTCTGTGGAGGTGCGAGGGTTCGATCCCGCGCTGCCCCAGGGGTTGGAGTTTAACTCGTTACTAACATAACCACTAACACTAACGCTGCCGTTAAAAAAAGTTTGTTAGTAAGAAAATAGTTTATTTATGGTGAAGATTAAAAGTTATTCATTCTTCTGTGATAAATTGATATTATTATATACATTTTTCAAAAGAAAACAAACAACTAGGCATTATTATTTTCTAAACATAAATCTTATAATGTTTAAAAGCAAAAATCATCTAATCATATTTTCATAATCAAAATTTGCTAGAAATTCATTAATGAATCAAACAATGTTAATAGAAAGATCATACTAAATATATTGCTTAATAGACTGAAATTTGTCCCTTAAAAGATAATTTATAGAATGAAACTTAATATAGGTATGAGGTTTTAATCGACTCATAAGATTTTGCCAAGATAATTTTATCAATAATAAAGAAAAGAAATAATAAATATTATATATAAAACTAAAAAAAATAAGATTTAAGAGGCCTATAAAAATTAAAATTAAAGTTATGAGACAACTTTGTATTTTGATATCAACGATAAATAAATAATCAAAATAAAAAAAATTATAAAAAAATAATATAATTATCTTAAAAAGACAAAATTTGTACAGTTACCTTAAAAATAAATAAATAAATTACAAGAAATTTATATAATTAACAAATTATTAAAATAAGAATTCAAAACTCTTTTAGCATAAAAAGGTTGCCAGCGAGATTTTGAAAATTTATATAATTAAAAAATTATCAAAATTAGTATCTGAAAAATACTTCAATTAAGAAATTATCAAAATTAGTATCTAAAAAATACTTCAATGAAAATGATTCCAATGGAATTCGAACTTGGGACTACAACTAAAATAGCTGACGCGCTATCGAACTCGGCATCATATTACTATGTTTTATTTTTTAGATTTTCAAATTTATATTCTTATTATTATACATATAAATTATAAAAAAAATTGGAGGCCCTTGACGATCGAAGGCCCTGTGTGACGGAACAGCTTCGCACACCCTTGGGAACGGCCTTGTCGGTTTATATAAATGTTGGTTGATGAATGGGCCTAAATATCGTGATATGCCTAACTAAATTGGACATGTACATAGGTGAGTGTGTGTACCTCGAGATAGTGCAAATCTCTTGGGAGTTATATCCCGTACATCTCGAATCCGTTTTAGGTGTACGTTGGATAGGTACCCTTCTTGGGACCATTTAGTGTATTCGCATGTGGAATGGTGCGGAAAACGAATTTTATGTCACATGTGGAATTGTGTGACTAGCTTCGGTTTTTCTACGATCCTTGTACATGGTCTCGTATTTGAATTAATTGGTTCCTTATTTTCACAACTTATTTCTTCGGATTCAAGTATTTTTAACTGGGGTTTATTTGGGAACTCACTAGACCTTGTGGTCTAATCCTCGCTTTTCAAAACAAAAACCATTTTCAGGTAGACGCTTGGTAGAGAGTACTTCGAAGGGAAAAGGTAAGATTTGAACGGTCTTAGAGATGGATCAGACGCCATAGAGACTTCCTACAGGTTAATAATTCTTAGCTGTGGACCAAGTAACTTTTATTATTCCGTTGCAAGACTATGGAATGTAATAGATATTTGATCACTTTTGGTATTTCAATCATTTATTTATGTTGGATTATTTGTCTATGGAATTTGGGTCTTTACAATACATATTCCATATTATAAAACATTTGGCAAAAAAATTTAAAAATCATTTTTTATGCATTAAGTACTGTTTATTAATGCATATTACTTAAAATTCAAGATTACAAGTAATTGTATAGGTACAATTTATTAAACCTTCGTGTTTGAATTCGTGTCACTAACATCAAATAAACATAATAAAAAACAAGATAAACATCTCATTTTAAATATAAAAATCAAAAAATATAATTAAGATAATCCTTGAATTCTAATCAAATATATAATTAATATATTTAAAGTAAATTAAATGATTGGTCCCTGTGGTTTACACTTAATAACACTGTGCGTCCGCTTTTCAAAATAAATATGGATTTGGCCCCTGTGGTTTACATTTTCACATGTCTTTAGTTCTTATGTCCTAACTCTGTTAAAAACATTCGTTAAGTAGGTTAACTAGAAGAATATTTGTAATGACCCTAATTTAATTATTGGACTTGGTTTATGATTAGTGGAATTGATTAGTGGATTTGGGCTCTAAATATATGGATTTGGGCCTTAAACTAAAGCTATGGGCTGATTTCTTGAAAAAGCCCTAAGCCCAAGTATATATAAAGAGAAGATAGGAGGAAATTCATCCATCACTCTCTCATTTTCAGATTTCAAGTGTGTGTTTTGTGTGTGAAGCGTGGAGAGCAAGAGAAGGGAGAAGAAGAGGAGAAATCAAACACTTCATTGATGAGATCAATTGCTTTGACGGTTTTCAGGTATAAACTTCATCTTCTTCATCTTTAAGCTCATTTAGATCATATGGGATGATTAGAATCATTGGGATTATGAGCTTTGATTGGTAATCATTTATTCTAGTTCTCAAATCAATGGATATGAGATGAATATATGAAATAGAATGGTCATCTTCTTTGATTAGTTGTTGTTTCAATCATTTGGGTTGTTTTCAAGGAAAACCCACCATGGATGAACCTTGGTTCTTCATAAGGATTGAACCCATGGATTCAAATGGATGAAATTGGATTGGTGTATGTTTAGGAATGTAATGGGATAGTTTTGGGTTGATTCCCTATCATTATTGTTGGTTTGGGAGATTAGAAATCAATATTGTAATGTTTTGGATTAAGATTTAAGGTCTTGAGCTGCAGAAATGAGGAAAACCCAAAACAGAAATCTGTGCGAGTTGTTGGGCGGGTTTACCCGCATTCGTACCCGCTCAGTTGGCTGTTGGTGAAATCTGTGCGGGTTGCTGGGCTGGTTTACCCGCATTCGTACCCGCACAGTCCGCTGTTTGGCGCAACTTCGTCTTCTTCGGTGTATTTCGAGTCGGGTTTTGAACCTTTGAGTTACGAGTTTATTTTAAGGCTATTTTAGAAGATTTTTGGGGTATTTCTTTGGGGTTAACACCCATTTTATGATTTTGATTTTAGGCTTTCGGTTTGGAGGTTGAGACCGTATAAGCTCGGACAAGGTGTGAGTCCAAATCAGGTGAGTTCCCTATCACTTAAAATGCAATGTGGAATGTTTTTAAATGCTTAATTGTTGATTATGGTTTTATTTAAACATTTCTTTTATATGCAAATGCCATGATCACTTTTATAAGCTTTGGGGGTTCGGTATGCGCATTACCTGTTTTACTTGGGGTTCAACTGGCAAGTTCTTTATAAATCCTATCTAGGTGTGGTTAAAATCCTACGTATAGGTGTAATTAAAATCCTACATATAGGTGTTGTTAAAATCTTATGTCTAGGTGTGTTTTTGACTTGCCATGTTTCTCCACTATATAAATCAATCTCTTATGAGAATATGATTCTTCATTCGTAAACCATTGCATGTTTTTTTTAACTGATTTTGAACTGTGGAACTGTTTACTGTTTTTATGGGTATTCACTAGACCTTATGGTCTAACCCACGTTTTCAAAACTAACCTTTTTCAGGCATGAGAAAGGTAGATAGGGGAGAGAAGGCAAATGGCCGAATGTGAAGGCTAGAGGATGTTCTAGCTAGCTATCCTATGTTTTGCTTAGTAAATTCAGCTGTTGATTAGACTTCATATTTTTCCGCTGCTTTAGTTTATTCGGATTCAATGGTTGTAATGAATTAATCTTTTATTTGGGTTAATCATTTGAATGATTTGGACTTCAACTTTATATCCATCTTGGGCCTTAGTTTTTGGGTCGTTACAAATTGGTATCAGAGCCTTAGTTTAAGTGAATTAGGTGGCCGTGTGACACCTAGTCTTAGACCGCAGGCTAGGAGTCACAGCTGGATTAGAAAGTTAGTAAGATCATTGGTATGGATAGTGATAATGGGGTAGAGAGGACCCTCATGTGCGGTAAATTTGGAATTACACTTGGCCAATGTAATTGTGAATTTACAGGTGCATGGGTGTGCTTATATACCTTATTATGATCTATCTGGTTGTCATTAAGTTGTTCGTATAGTTTCAGAGATGTAGAATTTTACCTGATCGATTGGTAAGGAATGTATCTATGATGTCAGGCGGAGAAAATCCTTTTGTTGGAGTGTACCAACAGAAAGAGTGGAATCTGAGGGGGGTTGCTAACACCCGTGACCGAGGAAGTGGAAGAGTAGTGAATTCTGCGGGAATGCGGTGTCAGTTGGGGCTCATGGGATGAGAGCTTAATGTTGAAAAGAGGTTGATAGTGTAAAATTTGAATTACTAGTATATGAGTGTGCTTGATTGCTATTTTTGAGGCAACCGAGGTATGCGGTAATATGTATAAGGACTAGTGTTGCAATGATTGTTCTTTAGTAATAACAGAAATCCTAAGAGGAGTTATTACCAAATTGCAAACATAGAAACGGGCGAATTACCTCACCCGTAAGAAGAGTTCATACATTTCATTCTTTGCATGTTGCATGAGTCTCATCATATTGAAAACATAGTTTTTGCGGATTGGATTTCAAAGTTTTGGTATATATATATCTATATATGTGTACGAGTTTACTTGATTTATCAAAGTTGATTTAAGCTTCAATTTAAAAGCCATGAAAATATTTTGTTACAGAAATTTATTATTTAAAAGCATGTGTGAGAATTTTGTTTGTACAACTTTGAGTGTGAGAATCGACAGTCTTACACGGTGTGGGTGTTCACGTGTCGAACCCTATTTACATAAAGGATAATTTTACAATATGCACCTTGTAGCCGTCAACATTGTTTTGGATCAACTGGGTGAAGTTTAATTATGCGTTCATATATTAACGGTTTTGGGGATAACTGTGCATGGCTACCAAGTTGAGATGGTGTTGTACCACGCGTACATGAATTTTATCCGTTCGTTGTCTTTAGTAAATTTTCGAAACTACAAAAAACTATTATTTTATTACCATACATTTAATGACCTCATCATGTATAAGTTTTATGAACTCGCTGGGCTTTGAAGGTTTAAAACTTCTTTTAGAAGGTAATGCGATTAAAGTCAGGGTTTGGTCTCGAGAACCAAACTTTATCATCGAGCGTGCTAGCCAAAGTGTTGAGATTTGTACTGTCGGTGGGAAAATAGATGAGTAAGGGAAAAACATCGCACGTTAAGTTTAATGATGTCTCTATTATAAGAGGCATAGATTTTGTTCCATAAGGCATGATATGTTTGATTGAAATTGCTTAAATCTGGGGTGAAGTGTATTTTTGCGGAACACTTCAAGTAGTGTCATGTTGGAGTAGTGGTTTGGAACTTGGGCAAAGCGATGGTGGAGCCACACATGAATATTAAAGTAGGCATGTAAGTAATCCTATGTGTTAATGGAATTGTATTCCATGGTCAAGTGATATTTGAGGGGATTCATAGTTAGACGTTGTAAGGCAGGGACTATAAATCATGTGATCGTTCGTGGGAATCCTCAAATGTTGGTATAATGATTATGTTACCACCATGTTGACAGTTATCTTTGGAATTGAGTATCTATTTTAGGTATCTAATGTTGAAGCAGTCAAAAGCGGTAAAACATTAAGAAAGTTGAAGAATAACTCGAAAGCGGTTAAGTGTCGATGGTAGACATTAATGTGCTTGATTGATTGATCAGAATGTAAATTTGGCACCCTGACATTTCCCCTGGTGTGGGTAGTATGGTAATTGGGTGGTCGTTGGGTCTCGAGAAAGTGACCTCAGTTATAGGAGATTTGTTTAGGGTTGTAACCCTAGTATTTTGGTAGTAGGATTATGGTGGATCCTTTAAGGGTCTCATGGTTGTGATGAAATTTGAGAGTTTAGAGAACTAACTATACTGTCTTTTAGTGTGGTGTTTAGATATTGATATGTATGGTTGGATAAGGGCATGTTATATCAATTGTGACATAGAAATTATTAATTGATATCGAGCTTGTTGTAAAGTAAGCCTTGGCAATATTTTGTTTTCTTTTACGGAGTATATTGACGTTATATGAATGTCAGTTGGACTGTTCATGGGAGTATGCAAGGTCGATGGTTAGAATCGATTTAAGAGCGGTATGATTCATTGTGGGATATCTATTGTGGGGGTATTCAAGAGCGGTAATTATGATTGTTTGAGGTGAAGAAATTCGTAGGTGGTTGTGCAATGTCCTAGTTTTGGGGACAAAAGACTTGGGTGGTAATCGGTGGCGGATTCGCATATTATTTGGTTATGTCCTCATTTAGACGAGTTATTTCTTTCCCTTGGGATGTTGGTGAAATGTCAAATTTGGTTGATTAATAGATCTTGATAGTAGATTCTCGGATTTGAATCAGGTGTCGGAATATGTCTTGGGTGTAAAAGAATATAGTAGTCTGGTTGACTCCTTTGGGAATTGAAAGGCGTGTGGTTGGTTTGAAGCATTTGTATTGTTTCGTAATAACCAAGTATGGAAGCATAGTTAATTATCTCGATTAGGATTTTCGGTGAGATTGTGTAGCTGGACTTAGTCTAGCAGTTGCAGATAGGTGGTTTTAGAAATTGATTCTATTGAATTTTTATGAGTGTTAGTGGCTAGACATCGATGTGTCTTGCTAGTGTGAGAAGGTGATTATGGCTTGTGAGAATAAGTGATTTGATGCCAGTAAGAAGATGGTCGAGTGGTAACAAGAAATGAAGTTATACCTAAACATGTCATTTGTTAGGTAAGTTTATCTGTACAAAAATCCTTCTAGAGAGTAAGAGGTGTGGATGCCAAACCCAACGAAGGCGTTTGGTAAATCAATTCGAGATGTTGTCGTAAAGCTTGCAGTTCTAGCAAGTATTATATCGCAAGTGCGTTTTATATCTTCGGGAGGACCAATTAAAGTAGTTGGGAGTGGTGCTTTAATGATAGACTTTTGAAGTTGAATTTAGTGTTAGAGTGGCAGGCATGCCGCGTGAACCTTGTGTTTGATATCGTGCTAGTTAGAATGGTTTGTAGTGAGTGGTTGCTCCTTCTGTGAGGCAATCGAACTCGAAACTAATTTGGAAACTATCTTAGGTGATTGATCGGCTTGATGGAAATTTTGAAGAGTGCAATTTCTGGATTGGTTCAATTCTATTGAGTAGACTATTCGGATAGCGTATTGTGAATTTTATTTAAAAGTCGATTTTCTTGCGTATGTAAATGTGATAATAAAATCGTGGGCGATGCAAGGATAGTTCGGGGAAAATGGTAGTGTCGATGAATTAATGTTCAATCTGTAGTAAAGGTACAATATTAATCCGGTTGAAAAATACACCCATTTTATGATTTTGATTTTAGGCTTTCGGTTTGGAGGTTGAGACCGTATAAGCTCGGACAAGGTGTGAGTCCAAATCAGGTGAGTTCCCTATCACTTAAAATGCAATGTGGAATGTTTTTAAATGCTTAATTGTTGATTATGGTTTTATTTAAACATTTCTTTTATATGCAAATGCCATGATCACTTTTATAAGCTTTGGGGGTTCGGTATGCGCATTACCTGTTTTACTTGGGGTTCAACTGGCAAGTTCTTTATAAATCCTATCTAGTTGTGGTTAAAATCCTACGTATAGGTGTAATTAAAATCCTACATATAGGTGTGGTTAAAATCCTATGTCTAGGTGTGTTTTTGACTTGCCATGTTTCTCCACTATATAAATCAATCTCTTATGAGAATATGATTCTTCATTCGTAAACCATTGCATGTTTTTTTTAACTGATTTTGAACTGTGGAACTGTTTACTGTTTTTATGGGAATTCACTAGACCTTATGGTCTAACCCACGTTTTCAAAACTAACCTTTTTCAGGCATGAGAAAGGTAGATAGGGGAGAGAAGGCAAATGGCCGAATGTGAAGGCTAGAGGATGTTCTAGCTAGCTATCCTATGTTTTGCTTAGTAAATTCAGCTGTTGACTAGACTTCATATTTTTCCGCTGCTTTAGTTTATTCGGATTCAATGGTTGTAATGAATTAATCTTTTATTTGGGTTAATCATTTGAATGATTTGGACTTCAACTTTATATCCATCTTGGGCCTTAGTTTTTGGGTCGTTACAATATTTTACTCATTTTACTCTATTTATAATTTCTCATTAAAAATTAAAAAATGTATTATATTAAAATATTATACATATATATACATTTTTTTAATTTTTAATAAAGAATGATAAATATTGTATAATATATTTATAATATTACAATAAAATACATTTTTTAATTTTTAATAAAAAATGATAAATGGAGTAAAATAACTAAAATGTCCAATTAGTTAACCAACTTAATGAATGTTTTTAACGGAGTTAGGACACAAGGACCAAAGGCGTGTGAAAATGTAAACCACAGGGACCAAATCCATAGTTATTTTGAAAAAAGGGATACACGATCTTATTAAGTGTAAGCCATAGGGGCCAATCATGTAATTTACTCATATATTTATAAAAACTTATATTATTAAACAAAAATATATTAATTCTTTATTAAATCTAAATTAAATTATAATAAAGAATTGAATTCAAGAAAATATATAAAAAAAGAACTTTTAAAGTGTTAATTTAATACTAAAATCGATATCTTTAAAAAAATTAGGATAAGTTTATTTTTCATTTTAGAAGCAAGCTGAAGTTATCTTGAATCAAATTAACGAATGAAAGAAAAATAACCATTTACCTAGAAACAGAAAGGAAGGACAAGTTGGTTTGAAGACCCGTTGGTCAAAGGAAAGGGGGGTCCTGATTCTGGGACGGAGCCGTATGACGCGAGAGTCATAAAAATAAAAAAATTATCGTTTTCTCATAACCACATAAAACTGTATTATAACATCGATAGATACAAAAAATAAAATGAAATGTTAAAATTGAGATGTGTGTGTGTGTGGATGTTCAAGTTTCTAGTATCCTTCTAATATATATATATATATTAAAATCGCATTGCACGAGTATCCTTCTAGTATGTGTGTGTGTATATATATACATACATATATATATATATATAAAGAGAGAGAGAGAGAGAGAGAGAAGTTTAAATACAAATCAGTTGAAGGGTACAAAACATACAAACTGGTTCAAAATCAATATAAAAATTATTTGTTCTCATGATTTTTTTTAATCAAATGGTATGATTTAAAATATTATTATTACACATATGTTTGTTTCGTAATGTAAAAATTTCACGTGTATTTGTTTTCATAAGTTGAAAAAACCATTAAACTTTCTCATTTTGATTAAGTCCCTAAACAATTTTTTTTAATAAATAAACTATCGATCTTTTAAAAATTAGTTACATACATATTTTTTTAAAATAAGTTACTTGTAACTCACTAGAAAAGTTTTAAAGTAAAATAAACTTAAATCGGCTTTACCATTCCAAAAACCCTACGCAATTAAAACCCCTAGCAAACAATGGTATTGCTCTTCCTCGTCACTCCCCATACCCCAGCGTTGTCCGTTCTCCATTTCGCCTAGCACGTTGTTGGCCTTTGTCATCGATCTTCCTTTTTTTGATCTATTTTTTTATCCATCATAAGAGGGATAATCAAAAGATAACCGGTTAAAGATGGTTTATTTACGTTTAGCAGCTGTAAGTAACCAATTTTTAAAAATTTGATGGTTTAATTTCTTGAAAAAATAATCAGGGACTTAATAATTCAAAATACGAAAGTTTAATGGTCTTTCTATTCAAAATGAGAAAGTTTAATGGTTTTTTCCTTCAAAAAAATAGTTCAGGTACTTAATCATTCAAAATGAGAAAGTTTAATGGTTTTTTCATTCAAAACCATTCAAAATAGGATAGTTTGTTGGGTTTTTTCAAACATTTCCCATATATTTTTTATGAAAAAGTTTCACATGTACTTGTTTTATAATTTAAAAGTTTCACATGTGATTTTTTTCACAAGGTGAAACAAACATATATACAATAATAACTTAAATCATAACATTTTATGAAAAAAAATTATGAAAAAATTATTTTTATATTTATTTGAACCAGTTTGTATTTTTCAACAAGTTTGTATTTGAACCAACTTATATATATAGGGTTGATTTCCGTTACAAACCCCGTAAATTCGTACAAACCGCATTCAACCAATCATTTTTTAATTCTTTTTACTTTTTCTTAATTATCAGGGTTGATTAGTCAATAATATGTGAAAAAATTTCATCAAAAATACATGGGGGTTGATTAATCATGAATATGTGAAACACGTTTCATCAAAATGAGTATTTCATGAAACAATTTCATGTTGAAACAAAATAATTTATGAAGAAAAGAATTATATTAAACAATTTAATGAAAAAAAAATTATTCAATTAAACAATGAATCACGCGGTTTGTACGCTTTGTACGAATTGACGTGGTTTGTATTTGAAATCTTCCGTGTATATATATATATATATGTATGTATGTATGTATGTGTGTGTGTGTGTGCGCGCGCGCGCGTGCGTGCGGGGGGGGGGGGATGTTCAAGTTTCTAAATGTGATATACAATTTCATTAGGGGAGTGCTAACGACACCCCCTTAGTAAGGATGTGCACAGAATTTAGTGTACTTTTGTAGTTTTAGGATTATAAAAAAGGGATTTTGACAATGATGTATCTGCGAAAGATTCATTTTGTAGGGATGCAATTAACAACACACAAAAATGCCATTAGCCTCCCTTTTCATTAATTACAATTTTCTAAGAAGATACATTATGATTTTATTCAAAAAAAAAAAAAGATACATTATGATAACAAATATTCATATGTTATAATTTTTTTGCATTTAACCAAAAGTTACGAGGTGAAACATGTAAGTCTACCCACAAACATAGAAATATGTATATTTTTCAAGTTTTATGATGGAAATGTCTCTTTTCAAACTTTACAAATATATTGATTATTGGATGACGGTAGGAATGGTTAAACCACTATTTTGTTGAGTAGAAATATTATGCCATCAATGTTAAATAAATTTTCAAACACTGAATCTGAAAAATAGATTTTAATATATTTTATAATTAAATGACTACTTTCACTATCTCACTTAAATACTATAATAAATTGACATTTTCTTGAATGAAAGTTTAGAGAACAATTTCAAAACATAACTAAATATTAAATTACAAATTTTGTCCATATGGTTATATGAAACTTATGATTGGATCCTCAAAACAAAATAATTGCAAGTATCATCATTGGGTTTCAGCTTTATTACTGATTGAATCCCTTGACCTGACTTTGTTAAAGAAGTTCTACAATTTGGTTTTAGTTTTGCACAATAAAGGGGCTAAAGGTGGTGGACAAAGTGGGGTACGCTGAGGAATGAGGAGGAGGATGGAGTGGTGGCCGGATAAGATCCGCCCGTGACGGCTTTTCCCGTCAATTTTTTTGTTGGTAAAACCACTTTCTTTCGTAGTGAACTCAATAAAGTGAAAATGGTGACAGATTAAAAGCCAGAACATCAAGCAACAATGGAAATATTATTTTAAAGTTTGATGGGGAAAGCTCCAAATTGGTTAAAATGTAGATATAAATACCCATTTATTTTTGTTTTTTAGCCTTACCTCCAAGTAGGTTAAAATCTAGATATAAAATCCCCGTTTCATTTTTTGTTTCCCAAATCGAACCCTCAACCTGTTTACAGCTTGTGGGTCATCTGATCATCATCACTGGCAATGGTGACGATAGGAGAAACTGGAAGAAGTTGCGTGGTCCCAAATATTGGAATGTTCATGAATAGTCTTTGTCCCAAATATTTTTTATCCTCCTAATTTCTTCTCATAGAAGTCGCATAAAATTTATCAATTCCACTTAACTTTTGCTTCTTGAAGAGATTCGACACAATATAAGTCAACCTTGTATTTTTTTTGGGTCATCGTTGTCCTGAATCTCAACCTCACAAATCACAATATTTAATTTTTCGTATGGTAGATGATGGAGCAAAAGAATCAAGCTCTTTATGTGGTAAAGGTGTAAAATCGCACATCCATCATTTTCTCCAATTGTAAATTAATGGAACATCATTATTTTCTCCAATTGTAAATCAATAGAACATGTTTATAGCGTTTTGTTACTTATTGTTGGACCACAAAGTACAAACATCGATAGAATATTAATTTTGGGTGATACTTCTTCGTAGTTGGTTTAGCTTGATTCCATACATCTTGATGATTTATCTAGAAAAAAACTTTGTATTGCTCTCTTATTGATGATAGTGGATTTTAAGTGGCCTAAGGGTTTTGTGTACTTTATTATTGCTTATTTTGGTTTTTTTTTTTTGGGGGGGGGGGGGGGAGGGTTGGGGTGGGTTATTATTGCATTTTTATGGTACATTTGTTTGCATCTTCAAAAGTTTATACAGTTCAATAAAGTTTTTTCAAACAAAAAATTTATTTGGTATATAAAACCCACATTCACTTTATCGAATATAAAGTGAGGATGCGCGTTTTGATTTGCTATTTTAGTAAATTTCTCAATTTATATACGGTACGTTGATATAGTAAGGTTCCGAGAGTTAATGAAGATTTTTTTTATATGTGAAAAAGAAGAAAACGAGCTAGAAAAAAGCCCGGAATTTGGCATCATAAATGGGAAAACAGTCGCGTGTCGGGTCGCGGGCGCATTCTGACGAGTTCCAAAAGGATCTCATTTATCTATTTGTTTGATTATTTTATTTCTTAATTAGTTTAGGATAATTATTTAGTCTATTTATTTATTATTTATGAACTTTATAATTAGATTAGGATTATCGTTATTAGTTTCCTTATATTAATTAGTTTTATAGTTGGTTTAGCTTTAGGATTGATTCAATTTCTATAGTTATCTTTATTAGTTTAGATATAAATAGAATCTATTGTTTTGAGTTTTATTGACATCATTATAATTCAGTACAATTTCTTCTCCTTGAGAGTTTTTAAGAGTTTCTCTTAATTTTTCGAGTTCTACTAATCGTAATTCTCAACCCAAAGGGTTTAGACGCTTGTAGATCCGTCCCCAAATCTACGCTGCGCCAGTTGGTATCAGAATAGGATTCAGCTGTTCTTTTCACTAACAATGGCAGATCAACAGCTCGCTACCAAAACAGACTTAGTAGAGATGGAGGCGCGGCTCTCGCTAGGCTGATAGCGGCTGTCAACCGACTCCTCTTCCAACCCGAAAACGGCCATCACCGGAGAAGGAACAGGCAGGGAGAACCCTCTAGGGTTTCGTACCGCGTTAACAACAATCGTCGTATTATGAATTTAGTTTCTTTTGAAAACAAACAACCGTCTAGTCATGAGAAGACACCGGAAAAGGTCATAATCTTTCTCGACAAGGTAGAAGATAAAGTCCTTCCCGTCGTAATACAATCACACAAAGAAATCTATACCGATCCAAGAGAATCGGCAACAGATTTTTGGGTCGAGATCAAAGAAACCAAAGGCGAGCTATTAGAAGATATTCTCGAGCCACCGAAACCCTTGTCAAAAGAAGTCAATAAGATTGATCCCGACGAGGATACTTCCAAAATTTTAGCATGCCAGGCTCCGAATCAAAACGAGATAATTCTCGGTAAAGTTCCCGTAATCTTTTACCCTTTCGAATTTGACAAAGTCTCGCTTGTATGGAAGTGATCACGAAAACAACCTTTGGGATTTGAAAAATGGTAAACCTTTTCGAATCTCGAAGACCGAGTTGTGAATTCAAACATTTTGAAGAAACAACTATTCTACGAGTTGGGTGAAGATGTTTTTCAAGTGAACTCGAGGGCGAGTTCTTTTCAATTGAGGGTGTCTAATACACAGAGGTTCCAAGAGTTAATGAAGGTTTTTTTTGGTATGTGGAAAAGAAGAAAACGATCTAGAAAAAAGCCCGGAATTTGACATCGTAAATGGGAAAACAACCGCTTACGCAACTTGGTCGCGGGCGCGTTCTAACGAGTCCCAAACGGATCGCATTTATCTGCTAGTTTGATTATTTTATTTCTTAATTAGTTTAGGGTAATTATTTGGTCTACTTATTTACTATTTATGAGCTAAATAATTAGATTATGATTATCATTATTAGTTTCATTATATTAATTAATTCTATAGTTGGTTTAGGTGTAGGATTGATTTAGTTTCCATAGTTATCTTAATTAGTTTAGTTATAAATAGGATTCATTATATTAATTGTTATTTAACGTATTGATCAATAAAGTTATTTTAGAGTCCTGTCTCTAGCTTTATAAGAGTTCTCTCTTAATTTCTAGGTTCTACGATTGTAGACTCGTTATCCTTTTGGATTAAGACGTTTGTTGATCCTTTCGCAAACCCCTGCTGCATCATAAGTACTCACACAAAATTATTATACTTGTTGGTCCTGAAAAGTAATGACTTACACATGATGTGTTTATAGAAAAGGGAGTTGAATACAAACAAAAAATATTTTAACTTTTTAATTTTCTATTTTCTAATAAAACAAATGATTTATAAATTTGTTGCAGAAGCTAGGAAGGTAAGGTCTTAAAACGCATAAAAAGGAGTCGAAGATCATATCTTATATAAGCTTTAAAACCTCGAATCGACTTTGGAAAGAATTTGCAGGTTTTTTGGCAAGGATCTTGAAGGTATCTCTCTGAAAAAATGGCAAGCGTAAAAAAGGAAAGGAGAAATCGACCGGTATTTATACGGTTTCCATAAATTATTCACGTTCCCTGGATCGACACCTGCCTACATGCCTTTTCGCATGTAACCACCTGATTGTCGACACATGTCCATCATAATTGTACCACCTGACGCACGCACCCCACGTCGTAGATGACATCATCGACCACATGTGGCTGATCCATTCACCTTTCAATTGATTTGGCTACCTTCGAACCGATTCGATTCCTTCTCAACTAGATCTGTTAGATTTCAAACGGAAAATTTTAACATTCAAACTTGCCGCCTTTAATTTTAAGTTTTGGGGCAAACTGTTTGGACCAAAAATACCATCTAGCGACAATCGATAAATACTAACCTTCATTAATGACTTCACAAGGAACTAATGACTATTGATTTCAGGATAAGACGTCGAGACACAAGAGATGTTTAAGTTGTACGACCTGGCTAAATAGCGAAATAACTTACGGCGTCGACTACGTAACTCCAAGAAAGGCAAAATATAAGACACGACTATAAGTCGTGGCACTTATCCAGCGACCCTCGAAATAATCACTTGACTTATATAAAAACTGATGACAGATCTTACATTTTGATTATGTGTTTAAATCCAGGTCTGTTACCATTTATCACAAACGGTCATAACGGACGACGTCAATAAATGCCCAATTATTATCCTAAATACAACATTCAGGATTATCAAAAGGGACGATGGGAATCAGCTAAGGCAAAAAGAACTTACGACACGGAGCAATAAAATTACGATTAATTTTATATTTCTTTCTACTGTAATCTCTATACGTACAACCGATGTTACCAAAGGACGACGTCCGTATTTGACGTCATTTTCACTAGTGCATCGACGATCTCAACTATCGTCCACAGTTTTTTCCCTCAACAAAGGGTTTTTCTGCGTCACCAGTTACTTGTGTTAATTATCTTTATTGTCATTTGCTATGTTTGTTGCTGAAATCCTACCTGTAGTCGTTAAATCTCCATACAGACCTTAAGTTTTTTGGCATAAAAAGTTTGGCGCCACCGTGGGTCCCCGTCTAAAGGAATTCTTCGACAAACTTTTTTTGTCACAAACAGCTGATCTTGAATGTTTATAATCGCAAGAAAAGGATGGCCAACAACGCTACACTAGGAGAATTGAGAGCTGAACTCAACGCCGCACGACATCGAATTGCTTACCTCGAAAATCAACAAAGACCTCATGTCAATCCTCCTCTACCTCCTGGTCCACTACCATTCGGGACACAACATACCTTTCCGAGAGGATTTCCTCAGCAAAACATACCATTTCCTTTTCGACCTACAATCGGAGTTCCTACCATGCCAAGGCCTACGATTCCCATGAACACGAACACTTCATTCCCGGGACCGAATACGACGATTCCCATCCCTTCTTTCCATATCCCTTCATTTGAAAGGCATAACAACTTTGTATCTAGTGATAGCGTAGGATCAATTCCTTGCGTAAATCCGTTTGCAGGACAAGGTTCTGGCGAAACAATTCATGATGATCTTGTCGCACGAGGCTTCAAGTTATTGGAAGAACATAACGAAAAGGTTCTATCAATGTACCTGTCGACATCGAATCTCCTACATGATATCAAGCATCACCCTTTTCATATGCGATTGCTCTGATCAACATCCCCAAAAAATATAATATTCTCGCATTCACTCCCAAATATGCAGGACTAACAGATCCTAATGAACACATCGCTCAATACAAATAATTAATATGGACGATATCAATCCCTCAGAATTATCAAGAAGTTTGCATGTGCAAGAGGGAACGACACTCACGGGAGCCGCCCTACAATGGCTGATCAACTTGAAACCTAAATCGATTAATTCCTTTGTTGTATCGGTTAACCTATTTTTTCAGCAATTTGCTAGCAGTCGCAAGATGGAAAAACAAACGGGCGATCTTTATTATGTAATTCAAAAATCTGGTGAATCCGTAAGAAGTTATTTTAACCGTTTTAATTCTAAAATGATAGGTATCCAAAATTGTGACATGAGAATGGCGATTGAAGCCTATAAATGAGGTCTCGACATTACATAAAAATTATACCTAGACGTTACCAAATATCCAGCAAAAAAGTTTGAAAACGTGAGGGAAAGGACGTTAAAGCATATGCGGGTGGAAGACGATGTTGCCTTCTGACGCAAGCAAACTAACGACAAACGAGTCCTATGTGTGAAAAAACCGGATTCAAACTAAAGACGACAACAAAATAAAAATCGTCGCGTCAAATTTCCAATGTCAGATTGGACAAGAAGGAAGAACCTTCATCCTCGACGCGCTTTGCAAATCATCTGAAGATTTCCTCATATCATATGGCTTCAAAGGAACGACAAAAGACCTAATGGATGCTCTAAAAAATATCCTGTCGTCGATACAATGGCCAAAGAAGAACGATAAACCCGATGATGCGAAAGACAAATTCAAGTGGTGTGACTTTCACAACGATTTTGGCCATCTAACTGACGACTGCCTCGCCCTGAGAAAGGAAATAGCATGGCTAATTCCAAAAGGATATCTGAAAGACATGTTGTCTAACGATGTTGCAGGTAAGATCCCTAGACCTACATCTCCGAATACTACTCAAGTTGTGAATTGTGTTATAGGTGGATCGAACGTCTGTGGACTAACCTATTCTTCCGCTAAAAGACATGCATAGCAACAAACAGATGATTCAAACATTCCAAAGGTATATCGGTCAAAAGCTGAATTAGACCTAGAAACAATACCAATTATCTTCGATGACCATGACATTGGGGAAACATGGCAAAACATCATGACGGTTTGATCGTACGATTGACCATCGGAAATTGATCGACCAAAAGGGCACTCATCGATGGCGGAAGCTCAACAAATATAATATTCCTCGACACCTTAAAAATTATGGGTATCGATCAATCAGAGATCGTGCGACGCTCAACAATACCGGTTGGTTTCAACGGCGGCACCACAAGAACAATCGGAAAAATCATGCTACCAATCTATGCCAAAAGAATCAAGAAACAAACTCGATTTAACGTAATCGATTGTTCATCGGCCTAAAACATGATCTTGGGACGACCATGGATACACGACATGAAAGTTGTCCCCTATGTTTATCATCAGACAGTCAAATTCCCGACACCTTGGGCATCCAAGAAGTAAAGAACGAACAAAAGATGGCAAGGGAATGCTACAAGTCAGCAATGAAACCAAGGAAAGAACACATCTAGCAATTACAGAACCAGGAAGACTCTGTCAAAGATTTGCAGCTAGAAGAATCATTTTGGACGAAAGTCGTCCTAATTGTACGATCTTCGTCGGAGCATCCCTCGACCCTGTTATCAAAAAGGAAGTGCTCGACTTCCTAAGAAACAATTCAGATTGTTTCGCCTAGTCACACAAAGATCCAGGCATCATATCGCGTAAACTCAATATCGATCCCACGATCAAACCTATGAAGCAGAGGCGTCGAAAGTTCGCTCCTGAGAGAAACAAGGTAAGCAATGATGAAATTGATAATTTATTAAAAACAAGAAAAATCAGGGAAGTCAAATATCCCGATTGGCTTGCAAACGTGGTCGTCGTGAAAAAGAAAATCGGGAAGTGGCGAGTATGCATCGATTTCACCAACCTCAATAAATCATGCCCAAATGATCCTTTCCCGTTACCTCACATCGATGCAATGGTTGATGCAACCACTGGTCATGAATTGATAACATTCATGGATGCCTACTCAAGATATAACCAAATCCTGATGCATCCTAACGATCAAGAAAAAACGGCCTTCATGACCGACAAAGATATTTATTGTTATAAAGTTATGCCTTTTGGACTAAAGAATGCAGGTTCAACGTATCAACAACTTGTCAATATAATGTTTAAAGAACATTTGGGAGACACGAGGGAGGTGTACATTGACGACATGCTTGTCAAATCTAAAAAAGGATCAGATCACATTGATCATATACAATAATCACTCGATATACTTCAGAAATATAACATGAAACTTAATCCTACAAAATGCTCCTTCGGAGTATATCCTGGGAGATTTCCAGATCACATGGTCACACGACAAGGCATCGAAGCCAGCCCCGACCAAATTAAAGCGATCATCAACATTCAGACGCCAAGGAATTTCAAGGAAGTTCAACGACTAACCGGCTGAGCCGCCACATTAAACAGGTTTATCTCTCGTTCCTCAGATAAGTGACATCTATTTTATAATGTTTTAAGGAAAAACACAGGGTTTTTCCGCGTCACCAATTACTCGTGTTAATTATCTTTATTATCTTTATTGTCGTCCGTACGAATGACCACGAACAAACTTTGCAAGACTTGAAGCAATACATGATATCACCACCTTTGCTATCAAAACCAAAGGATGGAGAAGAGTTACAGTTGTATATGTTGGTAAGTTCAAACTCTGTAAGTGTCGTCTTGATACGAGAAGACGACAAACAACAATTCCCGATATACTACCTAAGTAAATCCTTGTTCGACGCCGAAAAAAGGTATTCATCCATTGAAATATTACTTTTGCGTTGGTCGTCGCAGCAAAAAAGTTACGTCATTACTTTGAGTCCCATATTATTGCTGTCGTTACTAATTTTTCCCTTGAAGTATGTCCTTGCAGATTTCGTCGCAGATTTTAGCCTAGAATTAGAAAAGCTTGCGACAGAAGAAACTCTCATTATGGCGACTCATGACGAACGACCTTGGACTTTATACGTCGACGGATCCTCCAATATATGGGAGGCAGGCT
Organism: Silybum marianum; assembly: GCA_036898165.1. Classification (NCBI taxonomy): domain Eukaryota; kingdom Viridiplantae; phylum Streptophyta; class Magnoliopsida; order Asterales; family Asteraceae; genus Silybum; species Silybum marianum. Next base: position 42,623,667 of record CM072529.1, on the reverse strand, counting down.
TAGGTGTCATCTTAAAGTCGCCACAAGGGGGCATAATGGTCTACTCAATATTCTGTAACTTCAAAGTTACCAACAACGAAGCAGAATACGAAGCATTGACAGTTGGGATGAAACTACAACATGATCTAGGAGCAAGAAATTTACATGGCAAAATCAACTCTCTATTGGTATTCAACCAAATAAATGGAGAATTCGCGACAAAAGACTTCAAGATGACGACGTATCTTCAAAAAGCCAAAAACGAAATCGATAAATTTGATTCATTCGATTTCGACAAATACCCAGGGACCAAAATTCTCAAGCTGATGTGTTGGCTAACTTGGGATCTGCATTGAGAAAGTCATCATTCAACACAATTCTTTTAATTCATCTAGTATCACCGTCGATAGAAAACGATGAACATGTGTTTTCTATCGAAGAAAACAACAATGATGATTGGGCAAAAGAAATTAGGGAATACATGATAAACAATCATTTGCCTAACGACAAAATGAAAGCTTGACAAATTAGATTCAAATCTTCCAGGAAAGTGTTGGTCCCAAAAGGGCCTACAAGATTTCAAAGGATATAGAACAGTTTGTAGAAGGGGGGGGGTTGAATACAAACACACGTAGATTTTGGGTTTTAAATTAGTTTGTATAAATAAACAAATTTACAGTTACAAGCGGAACAAGAACAAGTAATAAAACATATTCTATTGTAACTAAAGAAATCACTAAGTTGATGCATAAGAAATATGAAAGAAAAGAAGTAGAGGTTTGAGAAAATAGAAAGTAGCATGTATGAAAATGGAAAGAAATTTCCCATCTATCCATACCCATTTGCATTTAATGCAAAGCAAAAGGTACACGCCACGTGTCAAACATGTTAAGGATGTTTGTCCTTTGGAATAGGATGGCCATGTTTTTAGCCACCTATGAGCAGTACCAAATCAGATATGATGCGGGACATAAGAGACAATCCGTACGTCCTTCTCTAACAAGGTATAGAGGTTTTGACTTTTGTGCATCGAGGATAAGATCAACATTAATCTTGTTGAAGGCTTCACTTGATCGCGGATCCTGAGACTTCAAGGAGGAGGTCGTTGAGGTATCACTGAGGCCTTGTAAGATTTCACACTTTTGTTAAGATAAACTTTGCTATCACTAAACCGCTTCAGGTCACTTGGCTGTTTATCTCTATCTTCAGCTTGGTCTTCGACTTTCACTGAATGGACTTGTGGTGTAACTGTTGTTCTTCAGATCTTTAGAGATAAGTTTGGAGTTCCTGATATTCAGCGATCGCTGAGTGCAATCAGCGTATGCTATCGTTGAATTTGAAATATTAATTATACATGGAATTTTCACTAAGTATGGAGAGGAATCATATTCAAATCACTGGAAAAAGTTTTGGATCAACAATCTCCCCTATTTGATTATGATTAAGCAACATAGGAAAATTTCTTTATATGATTAATAAAGACTTAGAAAATTTTAAGTTAAAGGATTCTAAGTATTAATCTGTGAGATCTTTTTCAGCTAATCTACTATCTGAATTGAGTTTCATTTATAGAGATATGAAATCACAATTACAAGTATAAAAGCTATAAAGTACATGCACTGAGTTAATTACAGAGTGTAATGTCAGTGAGTAATAAGGTTTTAAAGAAAATATAACTCTTATGTTCATAGTCCGATTTACTGTTTTCAAGGATCTTTTCAGTACACAAATGGAGTAGAGTACTTCATTGAAATTTCATTTACGATAATCTGAAGAATTACATGGAAAATGAAATTACAATAAGGGTCAAGTACAGTTCACTGAAGAACATTACAAAGGTAACAGAAACTAAACGACTAATCAGAATGCTTCTCTTTTCTTCTTTGTAATTCTCTCTCATAGATCTTCTTCTGGAGTAGAAGAGGGTCACTATAAACCCAACAGCTGTAGTATAAGATCTTGAGAAGTACAGAGGGTGCATTCTTGATTTCTTTGTTTCGAAGAAATCTTAGTTTCCCGTCATTTCCTCTGAAAGACGTTCCTGCTTCAGGGAGAGTAAAAATTTCATCTGTTTCCAGGCTTCTTCCTTCAGGCAGGGATGTGTTGATCATTGATAGGTCAGGGAGGAGAATGGTGGAGTTAAAAAGACTATCAAAATTGAATTTAGTCTCATATTCATTTCTGAACGATGGACCTTCTTCAACATCTTTCTTTGAAGCTTTCTTCTTAATCTTTTTAGGGAGAAGAGGAACCTGAACGCACTGTGACTTCCTTTGCAGCAAATGATCGATGATCCTTTCTACCACATATTTAAATTTGGACTTGGAATTCTGAATGGCGTCTCTGGTTGCCATTCAGAGAATCCATAGAACTTTAGGAACTTGGCTTCTTCACGTTCATACCTTCCAAGTCTATACATCCGTACATATACCTTCAGACCACTCTTTTTGGTAGAGTATCCTTCAATAGTAACACAAGTGATAGTTGAGTCATACTTTCGGTATGAGACCCGTTCAGTACACCATTGTACTTCCCTGTTCCATTGTGCCTGTTTTTCTTTGTTCAACGCTTGTAGAATCCTCTTCTGAGCTGTTATAGGATTCACTTTCAGATTTTCTCTTGCAATATATTTTTGAGCAAGAGCTTCAGCGACCTTTTCACTTCTATCATTTTGATCCTTGGTTGCTTCTTCTCTTAATGCATCTTCTCTGATTATTTGTCTTGCAAGTTTGAGATCTTGCTCTGCTTGTCTCAACTGTGCATCTCTTGCCTTTTGAGATTCAAGGGCTTGTGCTCTATCTTCCTTGGACAGAAAGTAGAAATCATCAGCTACCCTGAGAGGCGTTGGTTCTTCTGGTTCAGAGGTGTGAGGAACCTTTATTCGGCTTGCTTCCATTTCCTCTAGGAAGTTTATTCTTCTCTCTTCTTCTTCAGGCTCCCTTATTGCTTCTCTATTTACATGCCTTCTAATGAGGCCTTCTTTTTCTTCAGACTCAGTGTCGGATATGTACAGGAACTGGCCTTCAGAGGAAGGTTCTCTAAAAAAAAGAATCCTTTGGGGGACTGGACTCACTGAGAATGGGGGAAGGAGAGAGAAGTTCATCAGATCCAAAATTTGGAGGGGAATATGAGGGATAAGTTCGAGGTTCAGAGATGGGAGTGTAAAGGATGAGAGGAAGGCTTACCTCAACTGTGGTCTCCCCCTTAGAGATTGTGGGAGTGGAATCTAGATCCATCACTTATTTCCCTTTCCCTGAGGGATCGGACTGTCCTTGAGGAGGAGGTTCGTCCTCCAAAGGGTCTCTGAATATTACTCCAGGCAGAGAGGCGGCTGGACGATTGTTGATGAAGAATCTTGTGAAGCTTGGAGGACTGCCATCATCATCATCATCATCATCATCATCATTGTTTCCTCCATGATGAGGGATTTCATCATCTTCTTCATCATCTTCTTCATCATCTTCTTCCTCTTCCTCTTCTTCATTTTCTTCAGCAACAGAGGGTTCTTGAGGTTGCACTAGTTGTTGCTCTTAAGAGTAAAGAGTTATTGGGGCTCCAGGGACTGTTTCATTTACCTCCTCAATAATCTCATTGGCGAGCTCCTTTGCACATCTCTCCCCCTCTGTGTTGTCAGGAGGTAGACAGTGCACCACCAGCGTAGGCACATTAGAGGTGATACCCTAAAGGCTCTCAGTGTGCGCAGACTGGTTCTGGGCGACGCGACCCAGAATAGTCCTGTCTTCATTTGAGAAAGAAGGCCCCTTATCAGCGATGCTTTGGAAGAACAGCAGCATATCAGCTTGGGCCTTTTGAATGGCCTCAAGTGTCTTTCCTTGATCATCCACCTTCTTCTCCATATTTTCAATGGCCTTCCTGTTCGCCAAGTTGTCATCTTTCACTGATTGAATATCAGTGTAGATGTTGTTGACAATGGCCTTCATTCCGGGAGTGCCGCCAACAACTTGAAAGATGATCTCTGAATCCGTCTGCAGAGTGTCCACCCTTTGCCTGGTGAAGGCAACTTCATTTACCAGGAAGTCTATCGCTGGAAATGGTGGAGAAGGGAGAACAATCTTGGGGATCTCAACATTAAGGGAAGGAAACTTAGGAGCCAGTTTCTCCTTCTTCAACTTTCTGAGCTCCGCAGCTTTTGATGACTGAGGAGATTTCAGTGAGGCGCTGGTTCCACTGATAGGAATATCAGGGATTATTGTGGTGGTCACTTAAGAGAAGCGGGGTGCCTCAATACCTGATGATAACATATATAAAGAAGCCAGAAATAGATCCGGATTAGATGACAGATGAGGTGAAGGAATGTTTTTAACCTTGAGAGTATCGTGAGGATTACTCTCAGGGAAACCACGTGCAAAGGTAGTGTCTTGTGGATCACTGACTTGTGTCTTAGAATGTTTGTGAAAAACATTCTGAGGTGCTGTGTTAGTTGCTTTCCAAGAGTCAGATTGCCGAAACAACACTGATTCTTGGACAACGTGCATTTCAACTTCATCAGATATAGGGACAACTATAGCTAAATCATGAGTTGATGTGAGGACCAAAGAAGTGATGGTAGAATAACAAGAAAAGGCCGTGAAAGTATTACCTGATCCATCTTCAGCGGAGCTGGATATTACACCCTCAGTGACTAGAGTCGCTGAAGATGGAGGTAGTGCTGAAGAAGAGGCAACGGATGTAGAGACCATTGTCGTGGCTGGGGCAGAGTGTGGCGTTGGTAATACGCCTTTGTTAGAGAGGGAAGTTTGTTGAGAGACTCCCTTCTTTTGCTTTTTGAGCAAGGGCTTGCGAGCGATGGTCTTTTTATGACCGTCGGCCGGTTCCTTGCGTTTTAAGGGAGAGGTTGTGTCTTGGATAACCACTGATGGATTGTTCAGTGGCATGGACACCTGAGCTGCAGAGTTAATTAACTGCATCATGTAGGGGGTGTAGGGAGCATCCCCTTGTTGTTCATCAATGTCCAGCGATTTCTTCCCAACCAAAGAGAAGCTTTGATTTGCTACCTTGGGGTACTCTTCTTTGAAAGCTACTTCCATGATAGTGGCAAAGAATCTTGGGTAAGTAATGAACTTGCCCCTTTCCTGAGCGCTCACCTTGTTGAACATATCGCTGAAGATGTAGTCAGCGAAGTTTAGCTTGTAGTTGGTGCAGAGAGCGAAGCCAAGATCCCTGTAGTGTTTGCTCGCCTGATCTTGGGAGCCAGTCTTTGAGCCCAGACACTGAATAACCTGGGTGAAGATGTACTGCCACTTCGCTGGTAATCTCTCCTTTTCCATCTTGGTGATGGGTTTCTCATAAGGATTCTCTCACTTTTATCCAATGGAGTCCAAGAAACCCACAATTTGATCCATGGTGGGTTCAGGTGCCCATTGCTGATTCTTGCCTCGAGAGGGAAGACGGAGAGCGTTTCGGTGGAAACCAGCAGTGAAGGAGAAATGCCCGAGAGAGATAGTGAATCCAATAGCAGGGAGTACGTTGCCTTTGTCAATGGTGAGTGTGGTGCAGTGAGCAGTGTACCACAATGCTTGCAGATGAGAAGTGGTTCCGATGGGGTTGTGGACAAAGGCATACATCAATGGGAAACCTTGATGAAGGGTCGCTCCATCCTTGAATTGTGGCTTGTCTTCAGGGATGTCCACAAAATCCCGATAGTTGCAAGGCTTGAACGTTGCTTTTTCCGGAGTGAAGGTGCATGCAGGGGCTGCCTTGAGAGTGACAGGCACAGATTCTTCAACGTTCATGCTGGATGAGGCCATTTCTGTTTCAAAGATAGGGACACCAAATAGAAAAATCATGGCTTAATACAAAAATGTATAAACCAGAATGAGTTTTGGTACAAAGAATACCAAACTTTGAAACAGACTAAGAAAACAAGTGTTTTGATGAACAAAAATCAAAATAGTTGTTAAGTTTCAGATACAAAAATTTAATGGAAAAGAAAGCTTTGGTAAACAAAATGACCAGAAACAAGCTTTTGAGAAAGTAGAATAAAATTTTGGATTTAAACCCAAAATTTCTTCTGTTCTAAGAAGAGGCTTAGAACAGGTTTTAAAAAATTAATTTAATTTTAAAACAAAATTTTATAGAAAGAATCGTTATAACAAGAAGTTATAATCGATTTATGGAAGAAACAAACAACATTTAAGTTGTTTTTAGAAGAGAAATGAAGTAGATCAAACCTTGAGAGTCAAAGTCGGAAGAAAAACGCACAAGTGCGTGTTCTTGATGTTCTTGGTGACACTTGAAGATTCGAGAGTAGTTTCATGCTTTTTAAATGATTTGAGCGCGTAAAGAAATTAATGAGGCCGGATGTTTCTTATATAGCAACAGGAGAGAGAAGATTGGAGAGAGAATGTTAAACGACGATTTTAGGTTTTTGAAAGGTAATGATGACCATGCGCACGTTCCTATGGGTTGATAGGAAAGGAAACATCGTGGTCCGTCGTGTGTCAGATAAAGGTCTGACGTGTCCTTTTCTCATTTGAAAAAGTGAATAAGATTATCATTTAAGAAATGTTAATCATTATCCTTTAAATTTCTTCATCATTTAGGTGTAAAGGATTGTCAGTGATGAGTTTTAAGTTTGATTCATTCCCTGAATAGGAAAACATTCAGAGAGTGTAAGAGATTAGAAATCATACCTGAATAACATCTTTTTAGAGTTCAGCGAATAACTAGAGAGTTTGAAGTTAATTTTTATAATCACAGAAGGTGTAAACAATGTAAGAGATTATTCTTCCATGTTTAACATTCCTAGTTCGCTGACTAACAAGTTAAATATTGATTCATCAAGAGGTTTTGTAAAAAGGTCAGCGAGCAGAAAATCAGTAGGAATAAAATGAAGTTCAATTTCACCATTCATAATGTGATCTCTGATAAAATGATATCTGATCTCAATATGTTTGGTTTTAGAGTGAAGTACAGGGTTGTTTGCTATTGCGATAGCACTAGTGCTGTCACAATATATAGGGATTTTAGATAGCTGAATATCATAGCCAGCGAGCTGATTTCTCATCCAAAGAATTTGGGCACAACAACTTCTGCTGGACATATTCAGCTTCAATAGTTGATGTGGACACTGAGTTTTGATTTTTACTTGTCCAGCTAATCAACTTTCCACAATGAGCGGCTACCCACTAGTGGTGCTCTTCCTATCTATCTTGCATCCTGCAAAATCACTATCTGAATAACCAATTAGATTAAACCCTGAGTCTTTGGGATACCAAAGACCAAGATTAGGAGTCCCTTTCAGATATCTGAAGATTCGCTTTACAGCGATAAGATGGGATTCTTTGGGTTCAGATTGATATCTAGCACATAAGCAAGTAGCATACATTATATCAGGCCTACTTACAGTTAGATAAAGTAAGGATCCTATCATTCCTCTATATGCAGTAACATTAACAGGTTTACCATTAGGGTCCTTGTTTAAGGTAAGAGGAGGTGCCATAGGGGTTTTCATTGAAGAACTTTGAGTTAAATCAAACTTTTTCAGGATATCTTTAACATAATTACTTTGACAAATAAAAATATCTTTTTCAGATTGTTTACTTGAAGACCCAGAAAATATGTTAGTTCACCCATCATACTCATTTTATATTCATTTTTCATACGTTTGGCAAAACGAGTGCAAAGTTTGGGATTTTTAGAGCCAAAGATAATGTCATCTACATATATCTGAGCAAGAATGGTATGTCCCTTACGTTTTCTAAGAAAGAGAGTTTGATCAATCTTACCATGAACAAACTTTTCAGCGAGAAGGTATTTAGAGAGAGTGTCATACCATGCACGGGGAGCTTGTTTCAACCCATTGAGAGCCTTGTCTAGTTTATAGACGTATTTGGGATGTCTTGTATCAGCAAAACCAGGAGGTTGTTCAACATAAACTTCTTCTTTCAGCTTGCCGTTCAGAAAAGCACTTTTGACATCCATCTGATAGACTTTGAAATTGTTGTGAGCAGCGAAGGCTAGGAACAATCTGATTGCTTCCAATCTTGCCACAAGAGCAAAAGTTTCATCGTAGTCTATTCCTTCCTCTTGTCTGTATCCCTGAGCAACAAGTCGAGCCTTGTTGCGAGTTAAGTGCCGTTTTCATCTAACTTGTTACGAAACACCCATTTGGTGCCTAAAACGGTTTTGTCAAAGGGTCTGGGAACAAGCTTCCAAACTTTGTTTCTTTCAAACTCAGAGAGTTCTTCTTGCATGGCTTTAATCCAATCTTGATCTAGGATTTCTTCATCGATCTTCTTAGGTTCTATAATGGAAATAAAGTTTACATATAGACTTATGTTAGCCATACTTCTTCTTGTTTGAACACCTATACAGGGATCACCAATTATTTGATCGATGGGATGATTTTGAATTTATCTCAGAGCTAGTAGCTGAGGATTTGGATCAATTGAAGATTCAGCGGCCTATTCATGAGCGGATGATAGATCAGCGTGACGATCTTCATTTTCTCTAATTACCTCAAGAGGAGATCCTGAGGGAATTTCATTTCTAGGAGAAGAGGAAGATGTTTAATTATTCACTAAAGAATTATCAATAGATGGACTGGATTGAGGAATCTGATTTAATGGAGTAACATTCATTCTTGATGATGGATTTTTACTATTCAGCGAAGTTGGAATAAGAATACGACCATCAACATAATTATTTTCAGTGACAGGAGGTGTACTGAAATAAGATTCAGGTTCCCTATAATGAGATTTCATCCAGTTGAATAGTTCTTCATATTCTTCAGGGATAGGAGAGGAATTTGAAGGTCGAGATTCATCAAAGTTGACGTTAAAGGTTTCTTCTACATGTTGTCTTCGTTTATTGAAAACCCTCAATGCCTTAGATACAGAGGAGTATCCAAGAAATATACCATCATCAGCTTTGGGAACGAACTTTCCCAAATGATCTCTTTCATTCAGAATGTAACAGTAACATCCAAAGATATGTAAATGTTCTATTGAGGGAGTTTTCTCATGAAATAATTCATAAGCAGTCTTCTTGAATCTCTTTACAATCAGAGATCGATTCTGAGTGTAACAGGCAGTGTTAACTGCTTCAGCCTAGAATTGAGTTCGGAGATGAGATTCGCTGAGCATTGAGCGAGCAGCTTCGATAATAGTTCGATTTCTTCTTTCAGCAACACCATTTTGCTGAGGAGTCCTTACTGAAGAAAAGTTATGTGTGATGCCTTTTTCTTCAAAGAAGTTTACCAGGGTACTGTTTTTAAATCCAGTGCCATAATCACTTCTTATGGAACGAACAGGGACATTATTCAGCAACTCAATCTTCTTGATGAAAGAAATTATTTCATCAGGGGTATCACTCTTAGAACGTAGAAAGAACACCCAAGTGTATCTGAAATATTCATCTACAATCACAAAAGTATACTTCTTTCCTGATATGGTTTGGATATTGACAGGTCCAAATAGATCCATATGGTGTAAGTGAAGAGGAGTGGTTATAGAGGATACTTGCTTAGATCTGAAAGTAGCCCTTGTCAGCTTGCCTTTTTCACACGCTGAGCAAAGAGATTCCTTTACAAATCCATGTCAAGGAAGGCCTCTGACAACTTCCTTTCTTGACAGGTCATTTATTGCTTTGAAGTTAAGATGAGAGAGTCTTTTATCCCAAAGCCAGTTGACATCAGAAGACACTATAGAAAGCAAACATTGTTAGAGTGAGTGATATCCATGTTGATGACGTATACGTTCTCTGGTCTTTTGCCTTTTAAAGCAAGCATGTCGTTTTTGTCAGTGACCGCACATCTAGTCTTTGTGAATAAAACCTTGAAGTCTTTATCACAGAGTTGCCTAACGCTCATTAAATTGTGCTTTAGTCCCTTAACGTATGCAACTCGAGAGAAGGAAGTTGCTCCGTTGGATAGAATGTCATAACCTCTGGTGTGTCCTTTGCCATTTCCACCAAAGGTCACTGAAGGACCAGTTTCCTCCTTATAATCAGAGAGTAGAGATTTTCTGTCTGTCTTGTGCCTTGAGCATCCGCTATCTAGATACTAGATACCTTTGGTACTCTGCAAAAATAAGAGGATCAATTGTTCATAGGTACCCATATTACTATGGGTCCTGCATTGTTAGTGGAATTAACAGGGGAATTGGGAGAGACATTCGCTGAAACTTTATCCTTCATGGTCTTTCCTGACTTAGTTGTTTTATTAACTTTGACAGTCTTATCCTTTGCTGATTTCACAGCTAGGGCAGTTTTCTTTCCATGGGATAATTTTTCAGCTTTGGTGGCAATTGGACATTTGCTAGCAATGTGGGTAGTCTCGCCACAGTGATAACATTTCCTATACTTAAAAATGGGTTTAGAATTAAAAGCATGCTGAATAGGAATCACGTTTTCAGGACAAGGTCCAAGAATTCCTTTTTCCATAGACCTGGGAGGAACCACTGGTTTCTTAGGCTTTGGAGGAGTCAAATCAATCTTAATCTTAGGAGTTGGTCTCTGAGAGAAGTCAGGGACCTTCTTCTTGGATTTAGAGGGTTTACTTACTGAAGAAAGAGAAGAATTTTTCTTCAAAGAAAGGACTTTCTTGTTCTTGGGAACTAGACTAACGAACTTGTCTTTAGTCACTTTTCCTGAATCCTTAGAGATAGGTTCAGAAGGTCTTGTCTCTGAGATAAAAGTACTCTGAGACGAGGGGTCAGGGATAGAAGAAACAAACATTCCAAATTTCAGCATGGAATGATCAGTGTCAGTTTCTTCTTGGTCATATGAAAATCCAAGACCACTTTTGACCTTAGCAGGAATCTGAGATTTTATGATCTCGCTTATCTTATCAGAAGATTTACACCATCCTTCAATGGTGGCTTTTTCAGCTTTCAGCGATGGCCTTTTAGCGCTCAGTGATAACTTGTCGTCTTTCAATGCTTATGGTCTGATTTACAAAGATTTGGACTTTAAGATTTTCTTCGATTTTAGAAAGTTCTTTGATTTTCAGATGACAATTCTTTAGTTGTTCAGATAGATCAAGGTTAATTTGTTCAGCTTTGATCTTTCCATTTAAAGCATTGTAAAATTCAACAGTCATAGAGTCGAGAGCCTACAAGCTATTATTTTCAAGCATAGAGGTGTTAGAAGGACTAGGTACCTGAGTTGATGGAGATTCTGAAAAAGATGTGTCAGATGCCTCTTTCGCTTCTTCAATTCTAGCCATAAGACATATTAGGGCTATGTCTTCTTCATCTGATTCAAATTTGTCAGTGGTATTTGCCCAATCATCTTCCTGATCCCAATTTGCCTGTTCAGCGACAAGGCCTTTTCCTTTTTGCTGGTTATTTCTTAGATTCTAATATTTCTCTCTTAACTTGGAGTATTTTTCCTTCTTAGAGTCATCAGGGATCTGAGAAGATGTTAGTGCAGCGACTTTCTTGGATCTACACTCACTTGCGAAGTGTCCCTTTCGCTGACAATTATAGCAGATTGCTGACGACTTGTCAGCAAGAAGAGTCTTTGACTTATCAGAGTCAGTGATAGCCGGTGTTTTTCTGAACTTACTCTTTTTAGCAAATCTTCTAAAATTGTTAGTAAGAAGAGCTAGAGAGTCATCAAATTCAGAGATGTCGGCATCAGTGAATTCTTCTGAGTCAGTTTGATCCAACTCAGTGTTAGTAGTGATAGAGGAAGAGATGCGTTTAGAAGGTTCAGCCTCTGAAGACATAAGTGTTAAAGAAGTACTTTTGGAACTTTTGATGTCCTTTATGAGGTTTCTTTTTAATGCCTGAGATTGCTCATAATTTAGCAGCATCCCATATAAAGCACTTATAGACAAGGTTTCAATATTCTTTGACAGTTTAAGACATGTAGTATACACTTCCCATTGCTCAGGTAGTGCCTCCATGAATTTTGTTAGTATTTCAGCATTAGAATATTCTCGATTAACAGTTTTCATGTCAATCAGGAGACAGTTAAATCTTTGGTGAATTTGAGAGAGAGTTTCATATTTCAAAAGCCTGAAACTTTCATAGTGTCTTACCAAATTTATACTACGAGTAATTTGAACTTCATCAGTTCCTTCATATTGAATACAGAGAGTATTCCACATGGACTTTCAAGTTCTCATTTTCACAGAATGATAAACTTCATCAGGAAGAGACATTGCAATTATGGATCTACCTTTTGCATCAATAGTTATTTCCTTTTTGTCTTGTTCACTCCATTGACTTGGAGTTTTGACAATTTGTCTCTCAGGTATGGCTGCAATGGTGGTGGTAGCAGGTACTGCAGGAGCACAACTGTAGGAATGTACCGTCCATTCTCTAGATAAAAGCGGATCTTAGGATCTGACCCTTCTAGGAATAGAGTCATTCTTTCCTTCCATAGAGGGAAATTATCACGGCTAAATCTTGGATGTTTAGCTAAATATCCATTATCTATGTAGTTGGTGTTTGTGTTAGCCATTTTAAAATAACTTGACTAATAAGTTGTTTTAAAGATAAATAAGCAGAAAAACTGCTCTGATACCACTTGTTGGTCCCAAAGGGGTCTACAAGAGTTCAAAGGATATAGAACAGTTTGTATGGGGGGGGGGGGTTGAATACCAACACACGTAGATTTTGGTTTTTAAATTAGTTTATATAAATAAACAAATTTACAGTTACAAGCGGAACAAGAACAAGTATAAAACCTATTTTATTGTAACTAAAGAAATCACTAAGTTGATGCACAAGAAATATGAAAGAAAAGAAGCAGAGGGTTGAGAAAATAGAAAGTAGCATGCATGAAGATGGAAAGAAATTTCCCATCTATTTATACTCGTTTGCATTTAATGCAAAGCAAAAGGTACACGCCACGTGTCAAACATGTTGAGAATGTTTGTCCTTTGGTTAATAGGATGGCCATGCTTTTAGCTACCTATGAACAGTACCAAATCAGATATGATGGGGACATAAGAGACAATCCGTACGTCTTTCTCTAACAAGGTATAGAGGTTTTGACTTTTGTGCATCGAGGATAAGATCAACATTAATCTTGTCGAAGGCTTCACTTGATCGCTGATCCTGAGACTTCAAGGAGGAGGTCGCTGAGGTATCACTGCGGCCTTGAAAGATTTCACACTTTTGTTAAGATAAACTTTGCTATCACTGAACCGCTTCAAGTTAGTTGGCTGTTTATCTCTATCTTCATCTTGGTCTTTGACTTTCACTGAATGGACTTGTGGAGTGACTATTGTTCTTCAGATCTTCAGAGATTAGTTTGGACTTCCTGATATTCAGCGATCGTTGAGTGCAATCAGCATATGCTATCGCTGAATTTGAACTATAACTTATACATGGAATTTTCACTAAGTATGGAGAGGAATCATACTCAAATCACTGAAAGGAGTTTTGGATCAACAGTACGTCGTGATCTTTGGTAAACTCTATAGACGATCATCGAGAGATCTAAACCTACGATATCGAAAGTTCTCCAAGAAATGCAGGACGGAGAATGTGGAAATCAATCTGGTGGATGAAGACTAGCTAATAGAATCTCACGACAAGACTATTACTGGCCCATATTACGGCAGGATGTCATGAAATATGTTCAAAGTTATGACGCATGCCAACGACATTCAGGTATGAATCATCAACCTTTTGAATTATTGCATTCATCGTTGATCCCATGGCCCTTCATGCGATGGGGAATGGACATCGTTGGTAAATTACCTTTGGCTCTTAGACAAAAGGTATTTTTACTAGTTCTCACCAATTATTTTTCAAAATGGATAGAAGTAGCCGCCTTCTCTCAAGTACGAGATAAGGAGGTCGTATCTTTTATCAAGACTGACATTGTATGTAGATTTGGCATTCCCTCGGAAATTGTGTGTGATAATGGTTCTCAATTCATAAGCGACAAGACGAGACGATACTCCGAAGATCGAGGGATCAAACTCACGACGTCGACATCACAATATCCTCAATCAAATGGATTGGCCGAATCAAGAAACAAGGTGATCGTTATTCGATCAAAAAGAGACTCAAGCCTTTTAAAGGACCATATCTTGAAATATGATATGCTCCGAATATCATATGATATCCAATGTCGAAGTGTTTACAATGAGGAACTTACAACAAAATGAAAGTCAAACTATTATTTATACTAGGAGACAAAGGTTACAAAATAAGCCCTTCTACTTTCAACAATGATAAATCTAACAATCTTCCCCTTTGGTGAAAGTAGACCATATCTTAAAAAATAAGAACACCTTGGTTATGAACTCTGACACTACGTGTACTAAGTTCATCCCTTTAGTGCCCTTGTATACTTTGGCCGGAGACGAAAAAGGACTCCCAACTTTCTAATTGATTCCCGATAATCAAATCTTTCATTGATCAGCTTCAGTGCTTCATCCATCAAGTCTCTATCTCTCTTTGACATCTTTTTAGCTCGATCATCTATATTCATCTTGGCCTCCAATTGAAGCTTTACGGTCTTTAGAGTACCATCACAGTAACATGTTATTTCACTGAACCACATGTAGTACTTCCTATTTTCTATACCCTTGTAAATGACCCCAAACTCTGGTTGTTCAACCATCAGATAAGAAGGCAAGCTTTGAAGTCAAACTCTGATTCGGTTTAAGAAGATTCAGCTTCTCTTGATTGCTTTCAATTCCCATCTGCAACTTCTCATACGCTTTCATATAATTCCAGTCTCGGTTGGTCATATATCTGAAGTCGTCAACCAGATCCACTAGATCATCAATTGTAAGATTTATAAAATCCGCTTCAGAAAACTTCCATTGTTTCATATCTCGACGTTGAATCATGAAGAATGAGATATCAAAACCAGGATATGACTTTGTAGTAATGATAACAATTCTAAAGCAGCGTGATGAGTGTTGACTTGAGCTCTTGGCATTCTCAAATGATTGACTGTAAACAAATAATGTCGTTCCTATTCCGGAGTAAGAGTAACGAAACCTAGCTTTTTGACTTCATTCAGAGGCACTAGATGGCGAGTGAAGAACTTTCTTTCAGTGTTTTCTAGGAAAGGACTATAAATTCTCTAAATACGCCATTGAGCTCTCAGATTCTCTCGAGTTCTGATTGGCTTAGGAAGATTTTATGGGCGTATGATTTCGGGAATTGGAACTTTTTCAGGAATAGCAATTGGATCATCTGAAGCTCTAAAGAGTTCATCACTTTCTCTGATTTAATCAAAGTCCCCTTCTTCCACGACCTTAGCATTAGTAAAAGGAAATAGGTCTTTGACTTCCTATTTCACCATTTCTAGGGATAACAGATTTTGAGAATCTCCGTTGTCATCTGAAGGAATATCTAAAATATTTTCCAACAACGAATCAGCCAACACTTCATCTGCAGTTCTTTTGTCAGCAACCTCAGGCTTTTCAACCGTTGGTTCCACATCAGCAAGAGTTGGGATGATCTCTCATGTCATCACATTTGAATCTGTCATCTGCACATCAGCTTTACTAGTTTCAATCACCTGAATATCCATCATTTCAGCTTCTCCCAACTCTTGAATATTTTCAGAATGTGTACCCTCAGTTTGTGTGGACTCCTGTATAACCTGTCCAGCTTCACTCACTCCTTGGCCTTGAGATGTAACCTGCTCGACCCGATGCCATTTCTCCCCCTCATGAGGATCTAGATCATCTTGATCTGTGTGCCTATTTTTTGCTGCGCCAGCCTAAGACGTACATGTTTCCTCCAGGGTTGAAACCCTTTGAGACATAGAGGTAAGCCTAGTAGAAACAAGATTTTTTAAGCCTGCGAAATTCCTCGCCATGTCAGAGAGACCCTTCTGCATATCATGTTTAGTTGTTGAACCTCTGAATTTAGTAGGAACAGCTTGGGGAATCGGGGAACCCTGAAGCCATGGAGTGCAGCAAGATCTAAGTCCTGCTGATCAGGAGTCGCCTTAGATAATAGTGCTAGGATCCGAAGTACCCTAAAGTATTAAATGTTTTGTAAAGTTCAAACTTCAGAGACTTCAGAGAAACCTTCTGACTTCAGAGTTCAGAGGTTCTGAAGTTCTGAAGAGAAAGTTTAGAAGTCTGAAGATCAGAGTTTAGAAGTTCTGAAGATCAGAAAGAGCCTCTAGACATATAAAGCTTCTGCATTATACATGCAGAGGTTCTGGTCCTCTCTGTACATCTGCTCTCAAGTGGTTGATCTTCCTATCATAGTCCGACACCTCAGCTAGAAGCGGTTATTTCACCTTTACACGTAGAGCTTCTACATGAAGGATGCTTTGTCATTCGTATTTTTAGGCTATAAATAGGAATCTCCTTCCCCATTTGTAAGTGTGAATGTGAGTTGTTTATTTGAAACTCTCCATCTCCAAATACCCTCATCATTCCAAATCATGTAAGATATATGATCACAATTAATCATATGACTACGCTTTTATCTTCATATTGTTTTTCATTTTGATTAATCGTGCTTCCATTTATAAACTGCTTGATCAAAAATTGCTTCCGCTTTACATATATTGTTTAGATCATTGATTCAATATGAGATCTGGGTTCCTACAATTGGTATCAGAGCCGATCGATTTGCTCAAATCAAACGATCCAATATGTTGATTTTATCTCATTGAATCAAGTTTATTTCATCTCATTTATAGATCTATAATATTCATATTTTTATACTCTTTCTCGAATTGTTCTCGAAAATATCATTCAAATCTGTGTTAGAATTTATTTATATTCAAATTCAGTTTTGATTTCATTTATATTCGATTCTACAAAGTTATTCTCATTTGATCTGAAATGTAGATGGTTTTGGGAAGAAAATTCAATGCCAATATGCTAAAAACAGATTATGCATAAAAGGTGTTTGATAAAATGTTTATGAGAAACTTGGTTTCTTAAAATAATGTGATGAAGAATCTTTTTCGATGTTAAGAACCAAAGTTTTGAAATCATTACCTTGATTGTAATTTGGTTGTGCAAATCTAGATCAACTTTTATGGCGATTGAATAAAAAATCAGGATGCTGACAGATTTGCGATGATGTTCTATATAGATCATATCTCTCTCATCACAGCACCAATTCAGGCGATTCAAACGGCTTTGGATAGAAAACAGACGGATCTACAACTTTCATGTTTTAACTTCTCAGTAATTCGATCGGTAGAAGCTCCAGAAGTATCGTTGAAGTTGAGGGTAGTGTGCTGAAGCAAAGCTGTTACGCATCGAGTTAGATCTGCTTCTTGATAGAAGGACCAGAGCTTCTGGACTAAAGGACCAGAGCTTCAGAACTAAAGTACCAAAGCTTCTGGATATACGGACCAGTGCTTCTGGAATATTACTTGCCTTAGATCAGAATACTCACTCAACCAGAAGTTTACACGTTGAAACCGAATCTGGTGAACAGATCTGCGCGACTGTACTAAAACGATCATATCTCATGTGTCTGAGCTCCAAAGAAGGTGAATCCAAATTCTTTAGAAATCTAACACGCTGATCTACAATTTTTATATTTTAAGTTTTCCCAAACGCTAGATATTTCACGACTAGAAACAACGTAGAAGTCAGTGCAATGGTGCTGGATAACAACCTTCTTAGTTGATTTTATATCTTATGTATTGATGAGCGGTATTGTGGCTTGCTCTATGCCACGTCAAACTTCAGAATGTTTTTGAAGTTTAGCCACGGCTTTAGTTCATCTCAGTTCTAGACCCGCTCTTAACCAGAAAAACTTCTGAACATTAAACAACCAAGAAGCACAGTTCAGAACCGGCACTTAATCAGAACTTGCTTCTTACAACCAAAGATAGGTTATTGAAGTTTTGTCAATGATCAAAGAACTACCAAGTCTACCTTTCATCTATTGATTTCACATCGGGGATCTTAGAGTTACTCTTGGTGGTTTCGAGGTCTATTCTTGGAACAAATATCTATGGTTGATATCCATTTTGGGCTCCTCAATTTATGGAAGTTTTCTTCACCAGAGCATCAAGTTGAGGGGGAGTTTGAAATATGTTATGTCCAGACCTCTAAATTTTTCATGCCTTAAAGGTCAGAAGAAGCAATCTTTCTCATCCAAAGCTTCTGGTTGCACACCCATAGCTTATGGACAAGCTTCATGAAGTCAGAGCTTCTTCTTGATCATCTTATAAGAGGATGTCTTAGACTTGGATAAAATCGTGTGCATATTTTGGAATGAGGTTGCTACTTCAGGGGGAGCTACAGAATTGTTATATCCAAGGGGATCTCTAAAGCTTTAAAAGCTTGATGGGAAGGTGGCTGATGACGTTCAAGAGTTTTTCCTTATATTGTTTTCCTTTTGACACTTAAGGGGAGATTGTTAGTCCCAATATTATTGTTGAAAGTGTAAAAAGGAAAACCCGTGCTTAAAGTATGAAAGACCATATATCGTTATCCAGAGCCGCAACCAGAGGAAGATCTAAAGCTTAAATACGATGATTCCTTTACAAAACGTTAGGGGCAGATTGTTAGGATCCGAAGTACCCTAAAGTATTAAATGTTTTGTAAAATTCAGACTTCAGAGTTCTGAAGAGAAAGTTTTGAAGTTCTGAAGAGAAAGTTCAGAAGTTCTGAAGAGAAAGTTCAGAAGTCTGAAGATCAGAGTTCAGAAGTTCTGAAGATCAAAAAATTCTGAAGTTTTGAAGATCAGAAAGAGGCTCTGGACATACAGAGCTTCGGCACTATACATGCAGAGCTTCTGGTCCTCACTGTACCTCTGCTCTCAAGTGGTTGATCTTCCTATCATATCCCGACACCTCAGCTAGAAGCGGTTATTTCCCCTTTACACGTGGAGCTTTTACATTGGAGGATGCTTTATCATTCGTATTTTTAGGCTATAAATAAAAAATCCCGTTCCCCATTTGTAACTGTGAATGTGAGTTGTTTCTTTGAAACTCTCTGTCTCCAAATACCCTCATCTTTCCAAATCATGTAAGATATATAATCACGATTAAACATATGACTACGCTTTTATCTTCATATTCTTTTTCATTTTGATTAATCGTGTTTCCATTTATAAACTATTTGATCTAAAATTGCTTCCGCTTTACATATATTGTTTAGATCATTGATTCAGTATGAGATTTGGGTTGCTACAAATAGTCTGGAATACAACACAGACTTCAGTTCTTCTATAGAGGTTCATCATGGGGAGGTCTCATAACGGGTGTAGTGCCCAAATAACACGGTCGAGGCGTTATTGATGGTCCAGCTTTGTTGGAAGTATCATATAGAGATCTCGGTAATGAACAAACAAACCCCGGTCTAGGGATTGGTGATTCTACGACCTGTGCCATGCCGCCCAAAACTTCCGGAGATTGAAACTGGAATCTCGCCAATGACATTCGCATCGCATCCATACCCTGCTTTAAGGTTCTATTCATGACTATCCAAGGGGGTAACAAACCTGGTCCACCTAAGATACCAGTTGTAACAACGGTCGAAGCCGTTGCACCTGTGTTAAGCGCTGGAAAAGCGTTAAAACTAACAGGACTTCCACCCGATCCTCGTCAAGCACCAATAAATGATGACGACACTAAGGATGTTCCAATTGAGGCACTAAGACATCCAACAGATGTAGCCTGAATAGACTATGTCCTAATTGGTTGAGAACTAGGCACTAGACTTGATATGTGCTCAAATGAAGTCGACGGCCAGAGCAAATGTCTGTCATGTTCAACAACCGCAAACTCCAAATGAGTTGCCGATATAGTATGTACTAATTCTTCATGTTCAAATGAAACAATAGCTTGTTGAGAAAGTACTGAGTAGCTGGGGAGGGTGTGCATTTGCATTGTTGGGAAAACATTGTCTGCTTGAATACTGGATCACAACGGATGCGTCACAGTAGTATATGTGGTTGCCCGACTTGAAATGGTTAGGGGAAGGTCTGGTATTTATTTTTCTGACCTTTTCTCACTCTCAGCGCGTTCTTTTGCTTCCCTTACTCTCACGCTCACATTTTCTATTTCAACTAAATCTCCCCCATCCATCCTTATATCTCCTGATGCCTGTATAGAAGACATAACACTCTGAATAATGGTCGTTGGAGATCCAGAACTGATCACTGTAGTTTCAGGAACTTCCATTTCCATTAGATCTGTAATAGGTTCAGACTCGGTATCTGATGTGACATCATCAAGTGGAGGTGGTTGTCGGCCAATCCTCGCTGGAATTTTGTGAACTAGTGAATGATCATCATCATTGTCATCATCATCATCTGCACCATGATCTGCAGCAGTATCATGGGCAGGAAAATCAGAAACGTCACCAGCATCGGTTGCTGGTGGTTTTGAGGTAGGAATATTCATCTCAACGGTTGTAAAAATCGGAGGAATTTCAGGAATAGTAGCTGCAGATGTAACAACAATATCAGCCGCATGGTTAGACGCACCCCTTTCCATTCCCCTCTCATTTACATTTTCCCTCTGCTTGGCCCGATCAAGGACCCCAAGTTCTTGACCCTGCTCACCTAGACCTAAACCCTCATTCATATCGGAGGGGATTATGGGCAGGGCCAATCGGTCCTGGTTGGTCCATCAATGCATTCTCACACCTATAATTTATAACACATTATACAGTCTGATCGGCATAAGCTAACATTACTTTTGGAATAGACCGTGCATTTGGAAAATGACCCACTGAAATTCCAAGCGATCTCATAATGTTTGAATGAGCCATCTCGTGATTTTCCCGTCGAGGAATGTATTGGTTTCCCTCCATCATACTAGCAACAAAAATCTACATGTTTCTCTGAAATGGAATAAACTTTCGTGCTTTAGTTGACGTTCTTGCCTCGATGATTTCATGCCAGATTACTGCGGCATAATCTATGTGTCTGTGATATGCAACGGCATGGAAGATTTTGAGAAAACCAACACTGCAGCTATCCAATCTGGTTGATTTCCCTGTTATGCACCGGTTGAGGATAGAGAACAAGGTATACCAAATGGGTGGTAGATTCTTCCGCTTGAACACTGATGGTTTTGGTAAAGCAGCAGCATATCCCAAACCTCTAAGATCATTACACTGATCTTCTACATAAATAAGTTCTTCAAAGTCCACTCGGTTTGGAAACTGATGACGTCTTGGAAGGCTAAGAGGATGGTGCATCTTGTTCGGTGTAAATTTTGTCTGTTAGTGATCAATCATGGCTGTGAAATGAGGATCATTGTCAGATGGGTGATATCGCAACGTATGCCAAATTTGTTAAAGGTATATCAGTGGAACTGTGGCATCTCTGGTTAATAGAGTGTTGAGTGGATGATGACGGATGATCTCCAGGATTACAGGAAACTCATGTGAAAATCCAGACGATTATTATTATTTTGAAGGTCCAGTTTGTCTTATTCTAGTATAAGGCCATCATCATTATTTGCAGCATTCAATGATGGAACAGAAAAACGGTGGGAAACCAAAGGGTTTTCGTCAACGGAGGCATCGTGTTAGTGTGCCATTGTGATCCTGCAAAGAAAAGGTCAACACACACTTTGAATTTTTTTTTTTTTTTAAATGCCTAATACTGGACCTTCGGATGACACTTCAAGCGAGCCTTCGCATGAAACTATGCGAAGGAGGGCTTGGATGAAGCTTGTGCGAGGGTATCCAAGGCTCACACAAAGCTCATGCGTGGCTTATGAGTGATTGTTTCATGTGAGGCTGATGAAGTTATGAATGCATGTGTCATCCGAGGGTTATTAGACTTGAATATTTAGGGGTTGATTGTTTTAGCTTATAAAAACAACTTATTGACTTATTCCGGTGTGGCACCGGTAATAAGTCATTTTTAGTGTTTGCGAAAAATAACTTATTCGGTGTCAAACCGGTAATAATTCATTTTTTAGGAAGTTAAAATTTTTAACTTATCAATTTTTGATAAGGACTTTTCCAGGAAGTCAATAAGTTATAAGTTAATAAGCTCATCCAAACACCCCCTTAAAGTCCATGTCCAGATTTTCGATGAAATATTTAAGTCTTTTGATTGAAAAACCCTTAAAACCCTTTATAGCCCAAAACACTCACATATAACCCTAAATTGAGACTCTTCATATTCGCATATGATGTACCAAAGAAACATACCCAAATCAGTATTAACGGATTATGAATCAAAAACATAGTATTAACAAACCTTAGGAATGAAATCGAATCAAGTTTTAGAAGGAAGGATGTGAAAAATTCATCGTAATTCACAAAAAAATATGGGGAGGGAAATATTTGAAATGTGAAAATTAATGAAGAATGTACAACTCATTATATACGAAAGAAGAGAGAGAAACAACAGTTCGTGTCTGACAATGACACCTGGCATTCAACAATTGGATGTGAAGGCGGTCTGAGAGGTGAACAGTCACCTCCGTACAACTGCACAACACATATGTGAAGGTGATAAGGCCTTCGCACAACAGATATGTGAGGCCACGTGTCACATATTCATCCGAGGCTATGTGAGGCTCGCATAAGGCTTGTACGAGGGTTACTGTTTACCCTTACCTTCGCATAAGGCTTATGCGAAGCCAATGAAGGCTCGCACAAGGTCATGCGAAGGTCTATTTTTGAAAAAACAATGACACATTTAGCCCAAAAAAATTTATCATGTTAAAAGATCCAACTTTTAATTGATTTTAGCTCAAAACTAACTTTGCTCTCCCTTAACTGATGTCAATGAAAATTTTGTTTTACAAAAATATTTTCATATGTTCAGGTAGTAGAAAAACATTTTAATAAGATTTAGAAATTTACCTGCTCCCCTTGGACAGTGATCTGTAAAAAAAATAAGAACTCACAGAAAAATTTTGAGTTTCTCAAAAAGAATATTAGATCAATTGGCTCCCCCTGAAATCAGTAGCAAACATCAACAACAGATAGATTGAAAAATAAATTAAAGACACAATACAGAGAAATCAAATTTTCAGATTCAGCATGTCAAGCTTGGATACTAAGAATTGGAATCATTTTTCATCCAATGCCTTAGTAAACAAGTGAGCAAGCTGTAATTCTGTATTCACAAAGTACAGTTCGACAATACCTTTCTCAACATGGTCTTTAATAAAGTGATACATGATGTCGATCTGCTTTCTCTTAGTATGTTGGACTGGATTGGTTGATATGGCAATCACACTCTTCGAATCACAATATATTGGAATCTGATTGTAGAAGAAACAGTAGTCCTGCAACTGTGTACGCATCCATAAGACTTAAGAGCAGCAACTGGAAGGAGCTACATACTTCTCCTCAGTTGTGGAAATAGAAACACAGCCTGCGTGATCAGCATCTGAATAGGCTTTTAGTTCAAAACCTGTATCCTTAGGGTACCAAAGATCAAGATCAGGTGTACCTTTTAGATATCTAAGAATGCGTTTTACCGCAGAAAGATGAGATTTCTTAGGCATAGCCTGGCATCTTGCACATATACAAGTAGCAAACATAATATCCGGTCAACTAGAAGTTAGATACATTAAAGAACCGTTCATAGCTTGATAGTTCATCAGATCTACAGCTTTTACAGTAGGATCAGCTCCGATCTTAGAACCTGTTGCCATCGGGGTAGCAATAGAAGTACATTTGTCCATATTGAATTTCTTCAATAAGTCTAAAATATACTTTTTTTGATTCATAAAAATCCCCGTGGACAGTTGTTTCACTTATAGTCCGAGGAAAAAATTCATTTCCCCCATCATACTCATGCTAAACCGTGTTGTCATTAAGCCTGAAAAATTCTTACAAAATTTTAGATTTGTCGAACAAAATATGATATCGTCTACATATATATGTATAAGAATAATATGCTCACCCTCGCGTTTAATGAACAAAGTAGGATCCATTGTACCTCTTGAAAATTTGGACTTGATTAAGATATCAGTGACATGGTCATCCATGCTCGAGGGGCTTGTTTTAGACCGTAAAGATCCTTGTTGAGTATAAATACATGATTTGGATGATCGGAATCGACAAAACCCTCCAGTTGAGACACAAAAACTTCTTCTTTTAGCACACCATATAAAAACGCAGTCTTGACATCCATTTGGAATACTTGGAAGTTCTTGTGAGCTACGTAGGCTAAGACATCCGAATAGCTTCTATCCGAGCCATTGCATATGTCTCGTCATAATCAATACCCTCTCGCTGTTGATGTCCTTTCGCAACCAGTCTTGCTTTGTTCCATACAATGATTCCATCTTCGTCTTTCTTATTCTTAAATATCTATTTCGTACCAATGACAGTCTTTTCCTTCGGATGAGGAACTAGACGCCAAACCTCTAGAGCTTTGAACCGATTAAGCTCTTCTTGCATTGCTAAAATCCAGTCCGGATTAGCTAATGCCTTTGATACTTTGGTTGGTTCAACTTACTCAAAAATGATGCAAACATGCACTCATTAGCTATTGTGGATCTGGTCTGAACCAGTTGGATGGATCTCCAATTATCTGATAAATCGAATGTGCATTTGTTCACTTAGTCGAACGAGGCAACGGATTGTAGATCAATTGAGCATTGTCGGGATCAACAAATTTAGTCGGGAGACTATGGGGTTATTTTCTTTATCAACTAGTGGTGTAGGCACTAATGTAGAAGCCTCATCTGTTTGAGTTTTGGTTAGAGCAACTACGTTGAGAATAGCAGATAGAGGGTCCTATAGTTGATTAGGGGTGGCAGAATTTGTACTACCAGTTGGAATAGGTGTCTGTATAGGAGTTGAAGGCACGGCTTCAGAAGTTGGATTTGTTGGTACAGCTTCAGACGGGGTTATTGGAATGGTGTCTGAAGAAGCAGTCGAGAAACTAGACGGACTCGAAATCGAGACTGATTCTGTTGGTTGACCAACTTCTGAGATGCAAGACACAAAAAACGGAACAGGACTAGAGTTAGTACGGTTCAGAACTATGAGAAGGCGATGTAGATGCGTGATTCGGATCGAGAGTAGGCTTTGATGGATTTGGATGGATACATTCTGAAGCTCGAACACCAGTTAGTACGGTTCTGAACAGTGTTGATCAAAAACTCAATCAACTTTCTCATCGAATGATACATTCACGCTCTTATTGACTACTCTTGTCCTTTTGTTGTAAACACGGTATGTTGTTGATGTGGCTGAATAACCAATGAAGACAGCATCATCAGCCTTAGAATCAAGCTTTCGACAATCATCCCTGTCATTCAAAATAAAACAACGACATCCAAAAATATGTAGAAAATTAATGTTAGAGATGCGTTTATTAATTAGTTCATATGGTGTTTTGCCAAACCGCTTATGGATGATGGAGCGGTTTCGGGTGAAACATGCAGCGGCAATAGCATTGGCCACAGAAATGGAGGTAGCTTTGACTGAACCAGCATTGTGCGTGCTGCTTCAACTAACGTTCGGTTACGCCTTTCTACAACTCCATTCTGTTGAGGAGTCCGAGCTGCTGAGAATGTGTGAGAAATCCCAACTGACGTCAGAAAATCTCCCAGCTTCTTATTCTTGAATTATGTGCCATTGTCAGTTCTGATGGTTTGAAGTGACAACCGCAAGTTGTTCTGTATACCCTTGATGAATTTTATGATAATTTTCGGGGCTTCATCCTTTTATCGCAAAAACTTTACCCATATGTACCTGGAATAGTCATCAATAATGACAAGAACGTGTTTCCTGCCATTGATGGTTTGAACGTGCATCATGAAGAAGTTAAAGTGAACGTTCAGTGTTAAACTCAACCTTTGGCTTATGACTGGCTCTCTTCATTTTTCCCACCTCACACGCAGCACACAGATGTTCTTTTTCAAACTTTAGATCATGTAAGCCAAAAACCAACCCTCCCTTTACCAATTCATTGATGTTCGTAAAGCTCATATGGGAGAGTCGTCTATGCCGTAACCAATTTTGTTGCATAGAGGCTTTGGACAATAAGCATATTGCTTTTTCAAACTTAAGATCCGGCAAATTTATTAAGTAGAGATTTGACTTACGAGTGCCTGCTAGTAGTTCAGTGTCATCTTCTTTACGAACACAGCATCTCTTAGCCTTAAAATTAACCTCTAAATCTTTGTCGCAAAATTGTCTGATACTAAATAGGTTGTGTCCCGGTCTGCAAAACATGACTAATTAGTTTTAGGTACCCATATGAATATGGGTCCTATAGGGTTAGCAGGCACTTTGACTTTAGGAACCCACTTGTAATTGGGTTCCTTTGATTGTGTCAACATTTTCTATTTTGGTAACCAAATGGGTCCTAGATTATGTGACAAAATCTTGGACTTAGGTACCCAATGAAGTTTGGGTCCCTTTGTTTTCTTGATAAGCTCAGATTTTGGTACCATTTGAAATTGGGCCCTGTTTGCTTAGAAAATAATGTTGAGAACTATGTGAGGCAAATATGTGGGGGTCAACATCATGATTCAAATGAGAAGCAACAAAATCATTCATACCACATGCAGAACAATAGATATTATCATGGGCAAATGAAACTAATTGTTGTACCGGGTATATTATTTTTGGGAAAACAAAACAAGATTGTTTATCAGTATAATTATTCTGAACATCATGAATAATATTGTTTTTCTTTACATTCGATACATGAACAATGATTTTGTTTTGTCTACATTAGTAGTAGACTGCTTCACTCTCCATTCTGTCTTTACTCCTTTATTTAATGAAGAATTATCTGAAATATCATAAAGCTGATAGTCAGAAAAATGAGAAACAGTGGTTCATCGTCTTTTAGACTTACCGATTTTCTTCCACTTTTGAGAAGACTGTTTGGTTTTTGAGTTAGAATTCTTTGTTATCTCAACAACGGGCTTAGAGTTAGATCATTCTCCCTTTTCAAAACAAATTGGTGTCTCTCTCGGAGACTCTTTGACCAAATTATCCAAATGACTTGACAGTTTAGGTTCAAAATCAAACTTTGCAATTTCATCATCTAAATAGTCATTAGAGTTCATTAGTTTTGAAAAATCAATTTCAGATGAATTATCATCAGTTAAATCAAGTTTTTGTTCTTTCTTTATGTGTTCGGGCCGACCGGGATACAGAAATTTATCAAATTCTTTCTGTATTTGTTTGTCGTGATCAGATACAATACAATTCTGAAAATTAGTTGGAAAATCTTCAAATGGATTAGAAAATTGTGAAGGCGGAAAATCAGATGTAATATAATTAGATTTGATAGGACCAAAAGTCCTAAGTTTAGAAAGTTTTATAAAGAAGGAAATGATTGATTGTAATATTCCTTATTTAGTTTAATTCCTTATGGGCTTGGGCTTACCATGTAATAGACCCTACTATATAAAAGAGTCTAGGGTAGAGGATTCGTTAATGAGAGTCGTTTAATTTACTTACGCGTTTGTAATTCTTTAAGCTTTCATCAATAAAACATACGACTCGATGATTTGCATATGATTCCTCTTTGATCTTGTTGAATCGGACCTAACAAGTGGTATCAGAGCCGAAATCGAATCCATCTGATTTGATACGATCATCAAAGTTCATCAAGATCAAGGTATTATCGAGTATATTTTTTTTCTTTCACTATGCGTTTTTTTTTCTCGGGACTGCAGAATCGACTTTTCTGGTATAATGGTGTTTTTTTCGATCTTAAAGTTTTCTGGTTGTTGTCAAATTGAATATCCATATCGATTTCATCTTCTTGCTTATATACTGGATTCATCGTTTGAAGTGTCTTGCTCATCAAGTCTATATCGATAAATCGATCTGTTTGGATCTATTAGTCGCTGGAGATTTGAAAATATCTGTCATGGAGGCAAAGGATAAAACAGCCGGAACCCTAAATTTAACAAAGTTTTTCTGGGTTTCATAACAATTTTTCTCGATCCCCAAAGACCCGACAAGAAATTCCTAAGTGTTTTTCTCGAGCTCCTAAGACCCGACAAGAAATTCCCAAGTGTTTTTCTCGAGCCCCAAAGACCCGACAAGAAGTTCCTAAGTGTTTTTATCGAGCCCCAAAGACCCGACAAGAAGTTCCTAAGTGTTTTTCTCGACTCCACTTTGCCCGATAATTTTTTTCTCGAGTACACTACCCCTGACAACCATTATTCTCGACCCATGCTTGAGCCGACATCATGTTTTCTCGAGTCCATATGACCCGACATATATTCTTCTCGATTCTTGAAGACCCGACATAAATTTTTCTCGAACCTATATGACCCGAGAACTTCATACAGATCCCGACAAAAACTTATCTCGTCAACCACAGTTGAGTTTCAACCCAAGATTCCTTATGAGTCTTGGGAGGGGGATCATTGTTCATGGATTTCATGCAAAGCCGGATTTGAAAATTTTTCAAGACAAAGGTGATTGGATTTTGTATCTTGTTGGATTAATCAGAAGTCTGACTCTCTGCACTCATCATTCTGGAGTTTTCCTTAGATGCCAGTTTCAGTTAGTGTACGCTATTGTTATGTGCTTAACTCCTAACCATTTACTGTCTGGAGGTTTGATTGTGATCTAGAATATTGAATGACGATATTCATTCATCTGATTAAGAAGACTGGATATGATTTTGGTTGCTTCTGTTTTGGAAGTATTCTGGAAATCGACTATATTCTGAACAGTTATTCATCAAAGAAGCAATGCTCATCAAGAAATATCATTTCCCAGTTCGTCATGATTTATATTGGCTCGGTGATCCAAGTTTCTTGAACTTATCAGATTAAAGTTCTTTACACATAATTCTTATTCAACTTGCGGCTAAAGACAGATTCAATGTTTTTCTTACTGATTATGCACTGAGCGTTGAAGCTACTCGCACATGTATCTTTGATTTATGCGGCTAACAGTTGTGTCGAGTTGTCTACAGATTGAAGCTGTATTTTATGCAATCAGTGGCGGTTATAGCACATTGGATGTGGTATTTTCAGTTGAAACAAAGACTAAGAGCTTATTTCAAGGGGGAGCTTGGAAGACTGACGACACTAAAGCTTTTCCAAAGAAAGCAACGGGGAGAAGATTTGAAGATGCTTCCTTTATAAAACTTTAGGGGGAGATTGATAGGACCAAAAGTCCTAAGTTTAGAAAGTTTTATAAAGAAGGAAAGGATTGATTGTAATATTCCTTATTTAGTTTAATTCCTTATGGGCTTGGGCTTACCATGTAATAAACCCTACTATATAAATGAGTCTAGGGTAGAGGATTTGTTAATGAGAGTCGTTTAATTTACTTACGCGTTTGTAATTTTTTAAGCTTTCATCAATAAAACATACGACTGGATGATTTGCATATGATTCCTCTTTGATCTTGTTGAATCGGACCTAACAAGATTCTTCAACAATTTTCGATTCATTTGAGTAACTCTAATCACTTTGAAATAAACAATTTCCCATGAAAGCTTTACATGAGGACGCATTAGAATATGTAGCATTGTTTTCGCTCATAGTCTCACTGGATTTTGGTATGTCCTCAAGTTTAACAGGAAATCTCTATTCAAGATCGGAAATTTTATTTAACCAAGCAATCTTTTCTTCTTCAAATAATTTTCTTTCGTCATAAAAAAACTGTTCAAGCTCGATAATTTTACTTTCTAATACAAGTGGTGAAACGTAAATCTTGCCTTCAACTGACACAATTTGTAGCTCTGCAGTTGAGTAGCTTGTAAAATAATCATTTGAAAGAAAAACAGAATTGCTTGTACAATAACTATTCTTTAACAACTCATAGTTAAAAGGAAGTTGCATTTTACGTTTATTTTTCCGATTCCAGTCGTCCCGACACTCAACCTTTTTATCTGATTTAGTCCATTAAGTTTTATACTGAGAATAAGTAGCACCGATGTTTATGAAATCAAATTCATACAAAGTTGGAATCTCAGAAAGTGCTTTCTTTAAATGTTTAGGATTATCATATCCTAATCCCCATTTTGCATTATGAGGCATTTCCTTTGGCTTGTTTAGATGAATCGTTTATTAAGTTTAGCCTTGTTTGTATAACTTTTCTTCAAAAAATTTACTTTATCAGTCAAGTCGTTCTTTTCTTTGAGAATAGAATTGTAAATACGTGATAGCCCACTCTCTCAATCTCTAACAACTCAAGTTTCACAGATGACTCAAATAATTTAGATTAAAACTTGTTTTTCAATTTCAAACTTTTCTTTTTTTTCCTCAAAGAAGCAATCAGATCTTCATTTGCAGAACACTCGATTTTAAGGTTATATATTTCTTTTGATTGGTTATCGACTTGTGTTTGCAAAGAAGATGTGATTGTTTTTTTCTTTGTGAGTTTGAACTGTAAAACAGAGAGTTTAGACATGACGGAGTTCATTCGAGTTATGAAGTCAGTATATGAAAGATCAATTACCTTAGATCTAGAATCAGAAGCCACTGATCCAGATTCTTTTTCCTCATCACTTTCACCTTTTGTAGCTTTGGTCATGAAGCATATGTTGGCAGTTTCAACATTCTTGGATTCATCTTGACCATGATTTAGCCAGTAATCAGCTTCTGCAATTAGTAACTCTCCCGCTTCTTGTTGTTCATCCATCAACATTTTATTGCGGTAGTATGTTGCATTCTTGACTACTCGCATACGACAATCTTTGGCAAAGTGTCCATGTTTGCCATAATTATAGCATTTAACTGCCTCATCTTGAACGTCAGTCTTTTTCACAAATTTCTTCTTCCCATTCCTTTGGTCACCAGCCGGATTGGTTCCTTCAATTTTGTCTCTATGCGCAAAATTCTTTTGACTTGAAGATGAATATCTTTGGCTGTTAGAAGATGGTTTCTTGTAGAACTTCTTTTGAAAAGCCTTTGTTACCAAGATCATAGCTTGAGATAGCTCTTCTCCATTGTCAGACTCATTTCCATCTTCAACTACTTGAGACTCTTTGGTGAGTTGTTCAAGTTGCTTTAGTAGTTTTTTGTTGCTTGAGGGTTGTTTGAGCTTCTGTTCAGCTACTAATGCCAAAGGATTACTTTCTTTCTTTTCTTCCTCAGTCTTTTTCTTTGACCCCATTTTTCTCAATACATCAGACTCATCTTGCTTCAATATCTCAAACACTTCATTAAGTCCCATAAAATCTAGCATCTTCTGTTGTGTGATCATCTTTGCATATTTCCTCCATTCAGGCAGCAGATTGCTGACGAATTTCACATTGTTCTCAGTAATGCTCTTTTCTATTTTGTTCTTTGACACTTCATTCAGAAGACAAACAAACCGCATATACACATCTTCTAAAGATTCTCCTTCATTCATCTTAAACTGTTCATAGCTGACAATGCAATTGGTTACCTTCAGTTGGTTTCCAACTTTAGTTCCCATCATCATCATCTTTTCCAACTGGTCCCACATCATCTTGCCACTTGATTTGAATGAATTCATACTAGTGTATATGTCATTTGGTAAGCTCTGAAGAAGAAATGACTTTGCTTGTTTGTCAGCTTTGAGTCTGTTTTGTTCATTTGAAGTCAAACTACCTTTGGGTTTCAAAATCATTTGACCATCTGGAGCAGCCATGGTGGGTGGTTCCATAATCCATTGTTTATTGATTCCATAATGTTTTCTCCATTTTCATGCATGATTACGAAATCAATGAATCTATCTCTCCACTGCTCGTATTCACCTCGGTAAAGAACCGGAGGTTTAGTGGCAGATCCAATAGCAAGAGCATCTCTGGTATTCATATTCATTTTATATTGCTACAAAAAATCTCAGATTAAAAGAGAAAATATCAAACAGTTAGTCAATTAAAAAATAAAACTTTGAAAATTTTTACTTTTGGTAATATATGATTTTCTGACAAAATTTCTAAGTATAGAAAGCTTTGCACAACACTGAAGGATACAACTTGAGAGGCTTCCGATGACTAATACAAGGCTCGTGTGAGGCTCATGCGAGGGTTCTTATGGGGCTCGTGCGAGGCTCGTATGAGGTATATGAGGCTCGTATGGATGACTTTGTACAAGGTTATACGAGGCTCGTATGGGGTATGCGAAGGTTCGAATGAGCAATTTTTCTAAGAGTGGTAAACCTTCGTACAAGTATTATGCGAAGGTTACTGTTCCTTAAGAGGCTCGAATAAAAAAGGATATGAAGGCTCGAATAAATAATTTTCCAAGGATGGTAAACCTTCGCACAAGTATTATGAGAAGGTTACTGTTGATGATCACTTATCCGAAGATGATGAATCTGACTTATCCGAGGGTGATGAACCTGGCTTATCCGAAGGTGATGAACATCATGAGATCCGAAGATCGCACAAGCTTCATCCAAGGGTTATGAATACGATCTGAGGGTTATGAATACGATCCGAGGGCTATGAACTTGTCAATTTTCAAGAAGTCCGAAAAACCCAAAAATCGATCTAATCCTATCCAGAACACCACCAAATCGAATGAAACTTTGCAGGGTTGTTCATGATCACAATCTGAACACTTTTCCATCAATCCTCTAAGCCTAATTCAGCCTCTAATTCTAGTTTCAAATCCAAAAAATGAACTTTTTTCTCAAAACTCACTCACTTCGAAAACCAATCTAAAACCTATCTGAATCGATACATGATTATGATTCCTTCCATACACTAAATCCTCTATTAAATTCGAATCAAACTATCCTAATTTCAATCCAAATCAGCCACAAATTCGACCAAAATTGATCAAATACCCATTTTTCACAAAAAAAAACACTTAAAACTAAAATTTCTTACCAAAAATTGTTGAATTTCTCTTGAAATATGCCTACTTTGATACCAATTGTTAGTTTCCGATGTAGCAAAACAATCTAGACAATAGAATCAAACAAATAAAATTCACACACAAAATGCTCCAAATGTCATATGATATTCAATGTCAAAGTGTTTACAATGAGGAACTTACAACAAAATGAAAGTCAAACTAGTATTTATATTAGGAGACAAAAGTTACAAAATAGACCCTTCTACTTTCAACACTTATAAAATCTAACATCTTTATTAATCGAGAATGACACCTATTTTGTATCTTTATTAATCGATAATGGCAACTATCCTAAATCAAGGATGACACCTATTATGTATCTTTATTCAAACCCACTTTAAGAACTCATCTACCCTCAATCAATACTTTTTAAACGACAAATCTTCATCTTCACACTCATATACTCTTCTTCCTCCTTAAAATCCACTTTTCAGTAATCAAACAATCCTAGGAAGAAAATGGCTATGTTTTGTCTTGGCCTCTTGGCTGATCCTATGAAATATTGAAGAATGACAAAGTACAGGTTCAATAGAAGCTGAAATTCTCATTTGAGTGGTAGTGACATTCAATATAATGCAACGATTATATTACTATATGTCTTTTTTGACAATTAGCGATTGATGGTTTAAGTTAAATTGATATTATTTGTGTTTGTAGGATGGCAAATTGGTGTAGGAAATGTACATATTTGAAATCAATATTGAGAAAATTGGTAGGTAGTGTATAAACCTTTTTACTCGAGTATTCCTTTCGTGAGTTACTTATTGTTGATAAGTTCTTAATGCATCAGTATGAATATAAGTTTTCCGTGAAGTGCTTCGAGCTTTGTGTGTGGTGAGAAATGAGCATGAGTCTTTAATTTACACTTTACTAGATAGGTGAAAGGAGGCTTTTTCAGGATAATATGATCCATTTGGGTGGTAGTGACGTTGTGGTAAAGTAAACGTTTTGATTCTATATTTTTTAATCAAATTTACCCGAATTGTTATGTTCAAAAGTCATTTGGTAAATAACATGATTTTTTTCTTATTTGAAGTTGAAACAAGAGAAAGAGATGGAACTCCATCTAAGGAGACTAACCAGAGTTGCATGTAACATTGATTGAGCATTAACAAAGTATCGGAACATTGTCGGTTTATAATTAATAGCGGTGTCATGTTATTGACTTATTATTATTATAGAAGATATTTGCGTTACGGAAATTTTGTAAAAATATTTAACCATTAACAATATTTTATTTATTAACTTATTAATGTTTACCGATGATTATAAATACTTTTATTATTTTTTGGTATGCACTTCGGTTTTAATTGTTTATTTGAGAGTAGAACCAACTTTGCACTTCAGCCCGTGAGAATGTCGTGCTAATCCATGTTCCACACGGCCAAGGAAGCATCGGTTTTTAATCTACAGACCTGATTCCTGCGCAACAAGATCTTTTATGAGTGCCCTTCCTTTTAATGGCACCAGCATCTCATCTAGTCTAGATCGATTCCTTTGTACTGCGCTCTTCAAGTGTGCCTATTCCCCCCTTCTTCCTTACCATGGCAAGTCTTTGTGAAAAGGGAGATACTCACAGCCGAGCTCTCGCCCCACTCCCACTGCCAACTTCGTGATCTTGTTTAGTTAATAAAAAATTCAATAAATAATAGGCGTAAAAACGTTAAGGAAATATCAATCATTTAAATTTACATGTCCTATAATTTTCACAGGAAAAAAAAAGAATTAAAAAAACAGACTTGGAGTTTTTGTTATTGAAAATTACATATTTCACCAAAAAATGATGTGCATTTTTTTTGGGTAAAATTTGTATAAAAACAGACTTGGATTTTTTTCATAATTGATAATACAGATTTCATAAAAAATGACATGGATTATTTTTCTTTGTTGACATTTATAAAATAAATAAACAATATCACATCAATAAAAAAAATATCTCAATTAGCATTTGCAAGTCATTAAATAAACCAGGTACTAAAAAGTTTGATATTTACACTTGAGGTACCAAAATGAAGATTTTAAAAGTATGTTACCTAAAATAGGAATAAAATGAAAGTGTGTTACTTTTAAATGCAATTTGTCCTAAATTAGCTAAGTGTTGAATCGGATGTTAATTGTATTATTTACAAATCCGATGATTGAGAATAACACTAAAATTTAAATATTTAACCTTCATAGAATACATGGACGGACCTAGAGTAGAGCACACGGTGGCACATGCCACTGTTTCATTCCTTCTTTGTAATGTAAAAAATAATAAGGTCGTGAAAAATGTCACCGTATATATTTTGAAATTACAATGAGGACACAAGTTTTTATTGATAAAGTTGGTTTACAAGACTTTTCTTTAATCCCCGGCCCGTGTTTGAATCTCGTTAGTGTCATTTTCTTAGTTTAATTTTGATTCCCAATGTACTATATTTCTGAAAAAAAAGTTGCAATGAAAGATTTGAAGAGAAGACCTCACATATGAAAAACAATGAACTAATCAACATAAGATGATAATTTTATGGAGAAAATTACATGTATTTGATTTTATAGTCAAATGATGTCATTGCTTGAAAACAATTCCGGGTTCACCCTTAATAAAATATACACTTCATCCGTTACTATTAGACTAATGACTTCATCTTTCTTTTCAATATATTTGTATAAAGAGAAAAATAGTATTTTATTAAGCATTGTTTGACTAAATTATTTGGTTTCGCTCAAAAAGTAATACCTTTTGTTTCACTAAATATACAAAGCAAGAAAAACTTTAGAGTAAACTACTATTTTAGTCTCTGTGGTTTCGTCCCTATGGTTTAAAAACTACCTTTTTTGTCCCTATGGTTTGCATTTCATTTCCATTTTCGTCCCTCAAACAATTCTATTAAATTTAAAGCATTAAATCAAAGGTATATATATGTCTTTTTCTATT
Organism: Silybum marianum; assembly: GCA_036898165.1. Lineage (NCBI taxonomy): Eukaryota > Viridiplantae > Streptophyta > Magnoliopsida > Asterales > Asteraceae > Silybum > Silybum marianum. Next base: position 42,588,137 of record CM072529.1, on the reverse strand, counting down.
TTATTTAATTTTCTAATTAAAAATCATTTAGCAATTGATTCAAAAATAATAATAATATATTACATTTTAGTATTTAGTATTATTCTATTATACTTTATATATTATATATACACACACACTCTTTTATAAAGAATGTTCAAAAAAAGGTCAAAAATTAAGAGGTACAACTTATTATGTTAAATGCACAAGATTATTTTTTGTAAATTAAGGTATTAAGTTTATGTTCATTATACACTACAAAATTTATAATTAAAATAAAATTGCATTTATAAAAGCAATAGAAGATAAAAATAATGTTATTTCAAATATAAAAAAATAACTCAAAGTTAAGTATTATTTCAAACTCAAATAAAGAACCAAAGTTATGATAATTTTTGTAATAACCCGAAATTATTATTGTTGGTCATGGGTTATTTAAATAAGAGCTATCGGGCTTGGTATTACTAAAACTTTGGGCTAGGACTTTATTCAGTAAAATCCCAGGTATATAAAGGTGTTATGAGAAGGGTTTTCTCATTTTCATACCATTTCACACTTTCAGTATAAGGCGTATGTGTGTGTTTTGAGAGAGAGCGGTCAAAGAAGCCAGGAAGGGAAGAAATCAGTTCGAGCATTTTAGAGGAAATCAGCTCAATCAGGTATATGCTTCTTCCTTTTCTCAATCTTGCATCATTTGGGAGTTTAATGTTAGTTCAAGGGTTCTAAACCATAAGCTCAAGAAGAGTAAATCTCTCTTGGTAGATTGCATCCTATGGTTTATGGAATGTTTGGGGTGTAGAGGTTCATTTGCTGAACTATTAGCTAGTTGATTCATTTCTTGGAGTGTTCTTATGAAAAACCTCCATTGTTGCTCAAGCTCATGGATGCATTGAGAGGTAAATTATGCTCTTATGATCCCATATGGTTAAATGTTGGTTTTGAAGTATATAATATTCATTATAGATGTTTTGGGGATGGTTGGAATCAGTAATTTGAGCATTGTCGTATTTTGGGGCTGTTTTGGGTTTGCTGGTTCGAACCAGCAGCGACAGAAAGTCCCGTAGGTTGAAGCCGCGACGAAAGTCGCGTAACTCACTATTTCAAAGTGAGTTTGGTCGTTTGGTTTTCCGCTTCGAGCTAGAGTTTGGACCTATGGTTTAGGGGTTTATCTTAAGTCTCTAATAGAAGACTTTTGGGGTAATTCATTGGGGTTAACACCCATTTCTTGATGTTGATTTTAGGCTTTCGGTTTGAAAGTTGAGACCGTACAAGCTTCGGACGGTTGTGTCCAATTCAGGTGAGTTCTCTATCACTTAAAATGCAATGTGGAAATGTTTCAAATGCTTACTTGTTGGTTATGGCTTTCTTTAAATGTTTTCTTTATATGTAAAATTGTCATGATCACTTTTATAAGCTTTGGGGACGGTTTGCGCATTACCTGTTTTACTTGGGGTTCAACTGGCAAGTTCATTTATAAAATCCTATCTAGGTGTGGTTAAAATCCTACGTATGGGTGTGATAAAAATCCTACATATAGGTGTGGTTAAAATCCTATGTCTAGGTGTGCTTTTGTCTTGCCATGTTTCTCCACTACATAAATCATTCTCTTATGAGAATGTGATTTATTTATTTGTAAACCATTGCATGATTTTAACTGATTTTGAACTGTGGAACTGTTTACCGTTTTATGGGGAATTCACTAGACCTTATGGTCTAATCCACTTTTTCAAAATGAATCTTTTTTAGACAGGTATTGTCGTGGAAATGGGAACTCGAGGAAAGAGCAAGGTGTGAGCTCGAAAGGTAGTGGTATAGACTTAGCTTCCTTGTCTTAGTAGGAAAGATTCTCAGCCGTGGTTGTAATTTCTTATATTCCGCTGCATACCTTTGTGACGAGTTTTAGTTGTTACTCGTTGTTGAGTGTTGTATTTAGCCGTTTTGGCTGTGATTTATATAAGTTTGGAAATTTGAAATTTTGGGTTGTTACAAATGTTAGAGCCATAGTTTATGTGAATTAGGTGACCTTTTGGTGCCTAGTCGTAGACTATAGGCTAGAGGTCACGGCTGAGAATTTTGGGACCATTAGGAAGACCACAACATGGAAGAGTGTAATAGGGAAACGAGAACTAACGTTTAAGGTAAGTTTGGGATTGCATGGGGCCAGTGCAATGGCAAGTTTACAGGTACATGTATGTGATTGTTTTACCCTATTATCTCGGAACTGTTGGAATAGGTATTGTCTTCGTGCGATATCTCCGTGTTTTTTGGAATCTATCGGTGAGTATAATTATAAACCTTGAGGAATTGTCGGTGGTAAGCAGAGAATTAGTCCGGCTTAGAAGTTTCGAGTTTTTCGGAACGAAAGTGGGATAGTTTAAAGGAATACTCCTAAGTTCTGGAGTGACACGCTTATTTGGTGTTGATCAGACGGATGGGTTGATCTTGGAAGGAAAGGTATACTTGGGGTTATATGTTCCGCTGGAACGCGAGAGGAATTAGTGAACCGTTTGGTCTCTTTTAGTTTGCAATAGTTGTCATGAATATTATTTGGGGTGAGCTAATAACCAACTCTGATGAGATGTTGGGATGAAAGAAAATCAGAGGGTTCTGTTTATGACCCTTGAGAGGTCAAAGCTGCTAGCGTTGGGTAATGTTCGAGTTTGTGATCAAATGAGAGGATTGTCCATGAGTAATGACAGAAATCCTAAGAGGAGTTATTACCAAATTGCGAACATAGAAAGGAGAAAAATTACCTCACCCGTAAGACGAGTTTCATACATTTCATTCTTTGCATGTTGCATGAGTCTCATCATAGTGAAAACATAATTTTACGAATTGGATTTCAAAGTTTTAAATATATCTATATATGTGTACCGGTTTACTTGATTTATCATAGTTGATTTAAGCTTCAATTTAAAAGCCAATAAAACATATTGTTACGGAAATTTATTATTAAAAGCACGTGTGAGTATTTTGTTTGTACAAATTTGAGTGTGAGAATCGACAGTCTCACATGGTGTGGGTGTTCACATATTGAGCCCTATTTACATAAAGAAAAAAAAATTACAATATGCACTTTGTAGCCATCAATATTGTTTTGGATCAACTGGGTGAAGTTTAATTATGCGTTCATATATGAACGGTTTTGGAGATAGCTATGCATGGCGACCAAGTCGAGATAGTGTTGTACCGCGCGTACATGAATTTTATTCGTCCGTCGTCTTTGGCAAATTTTTGAAGTTGCAAAAACTATTATTTTATTACATTTACTTGACTCATCATGCATGAATTTTATGAACTCGCTGGTCTTTGAAAGTTTAAAACTTCTTTTAGAAGGTAATGAAAATAAAGTTAGGGTTTGGTCTCGAGAACCAAACTTTACCTTCGAGGCGTGCTGGCCAAAGTGTTGAAATCTGTGTTATTGGTGGGAACATAGGCGAGTAAGGGAAAAGCCTCGCACGATAAATTTAATGATGTCTCTATTATAAGGGGCACAAATTTTGTTTCACAAAGTGTGATGGGATTTATTGAAATCGATAAAATCCGGGGTGAAGTTGAGTTTGCAGAACACTTCTAGTAGTGTCATTCTGAAAGGTATCGGTTTGGATCTTGGGCAAAGCTTTGGTGGAGCCACACATGAATATTAAAGTAGGCATGTAAGTAATCCTATGTGTCAATGGAATTGTATTCCATGGTCAAGTGTTATTTGAGGGGCTTCACAGTTAGACGTTGTAAGGCGGGGGATGTAAATTATGTGAACATTCGTGGGAATCCCCAAATGTTGGTATAGTGACTATATAATCACCATGTTGACAGTTAACTTTGGAATTGATTAACTGTTTTCGGTGTCTAATGTTAAATCGGTCAAAAGCGGTAATGCATCAAGAAAGTTGAATAGCAACTTGAAAACGGTTAAGTGTCGATGGTAGACATTAATATGCGTGATTGATTGACCAGAATGTAAACTTGGCACCATGACTTTTCCTCTGGTGTGGGTAGTGTGGTAATTGGGTGGTCGTCGGGTCCTGAGAAGGTGATCTCAATTCATGGAGATTTGTTTAGGGTTGTAACCCTAGTAATTTGAAAATAGGATCATGATAGATCTTTAAGGCTCTCATGATTATGATGAAATTCGAAAGCTTGGAGAACTAACTATACTGTCTGTTAGTGATGCGTTTAGACATTGATTTGTATGGACGGATAAAGGCATGACATATCAGTTGTGTCATAGAAGTTATTAAATTGCTATTGAGCTTGTTGTGAAGTAAACCTTGGCAATAGATTGTTCTCTTTTGCGAAGTATATGTCGTTATATGAATGTCAGTTGGACTGTTCATGGGAGTATGCAAGGTCGATGGGTAAAATCGATTTAAGTATGGTACGATTCATTGTGTGATATCGATTGTGGAGGTGTTCAAGAGTGGTAATTATGATTGTTTGAGGTGAAGAAATTCGTAGTTGGTCGTGCGATGCCCTAGTTTTGGGACAAAGGACTCGGGTGGTAATCAGTGGTGGTTTCACATTTTATTTGGTTATGTCATCATTATAGACGATTTTATTTCTCCCTTGGGGCGTTGGTGAAATGCCAAATTCGGTTGATTAATAGATCTTGTTAGTAGATTCTCGAATTTGAATTAGATGTTGGGGTATGTCTTGGGTATAAAAGAATATTGTAGTCCGGTTGACTCCTTTTGGGAATCGAAAGGCGTGTGGTTGGTTTGAAGCAATTGTATTGTTTCGTAATAACCAAGTATGAAAGCATAGTTAATTATCTTGATTGGGATTTTCGATGAGACCGTGTAGCTGGACTTAGTCTAGCAGTTGCGCATAGGTGGTTTTAGAAATTGATTCTGTTGAATTATGATGAGTGTTATTGGCTAGACATCGATGTGTCTTGCTAGTGTGAGAAGGTGATAATGGCTTGTGAGAATAAGTGATTTTGATGCCAGTAAGAAGATGGTCGGGTGGTAACAAGAAATGGAGTTATACCTAAACATGTCATAGTTGGGTAAGTTTGTGTGTACAAAATCCCTCGAGAGAGTAAGAGGTGTGGATGCTAGAACTAGCTAAGGTGTTTGATATAATCAATTCGAAATATTGTTTTAAAGCTTTCAATGCTCGCAAGTCTTATTTTGAGGTTGTGTATCTTATTTTCGGAAAGGCAGATAAAAGTGGTTAGAAGTGATACGTGGAAGGAAAGACTATTGAAGTCAAAGTTAATTTTAGAATGGCAGGTATGTCGCGTGAACCTTGTGTTTGATGTCAGGCCAATTAGAATGGTTTGCAGTAGGTGGTTGCTTCTCTTAATAAGCGATTGAACTCAAAAAGGTTTTGGAAATATCTTAGGTGATTGATTGGCTTGATGGAAATTTGAAGGGTGTGCTTTCGGGAATTGGTTCAATTCTATTGACTAGACTATCCGGATAGCGTATTGTGAATTTGATTCAAAAGACGTTTTTCTTGCGTATGTAAATGTGTTAATAAAGTCGTGGGTGATGCAAGTATAGTTTGGGGAAAATGGAAGTGTCGACGGATTAAAGTTCAATCTGTCGACGGATTAAAGTTCAATCTGTAGTAGAGGTGCAACATTAATCCGGTTGGATTTAATTCGTGACAATAGGTGTTATGGAGAATTGTAGGTTGCTTGATTAAGCAACTCTTGGTTAAAAGTCTGAGTGGAAAGTGCTTGGTTAGCTTGTCGTTAACTGACAAATTGGGTGGATGTAATAACTAGTCGGGGTTCATGTTGTTGATGGGTGAACTTCGTTAAAAGCCCTTCTTTATCGATTTGAAGTTGTTTACGAAGTCCTTTGAAGACGCGTTATAAAACCGTGAGTCCAGGTGTGTGGACAAAGCTGGCAATATCCGATACGGTTAGCCCGAAATGTTACGGCATATGGCCGGCACCTGCAACATGGTATAAATTTTGGAGGAATAGTGAAATGAAAGCTTGGTATTTAAACGATGCTTGTTACGAGGAGTATTGTGTATGTAAATTTAACCAGAAACACCCATTGAAGTTGGGACAATCCGTTGGTGTTCGTGTTGTTTGTTTGAGAAATTGTTCCAAGAAGGAACAAAGGAAACATATAAAGAGCAAAGGGGGCGATTGATACTTTGCTTGCATAATACAAGTTGGTTTTACCGGAAAGTTGCAAGGTATTCATAATACCTTTCATGTCTTTAAATTGAGGAAATGTTTAGCGGACGCGGAAAGGACTGTATCCTTGCAAGAGTACAGATTGGTAAAAAGTTGAACTTTGTGGAAGAGCCTGAGGCAATTATTGATCGGAAGATCAAGAGTTGAGGAATAAATATATTTCAATGGTGAAAGTGCAGTGACGTTTTCACAACGACAAGAAACCAATTGAGAGTTGGAGTCCAAGATGAGAGAGTTGTATCCGAATCTCTTCGATGAAGGAATTCCGGGGACGGAATTCTTCTAGGGGGTGTTGTAATAACCCGAAATTATTATTGTTGGTCATGGGTTATTTAAATAAGAGCTGTTGGGCTTGGTATTACTAAAACTTTGGGCTAGGGCTTTATTCAGTAAAAGCCCAGTTATATAAAGGTGTTATGAGAAGGGTTTTCTCATTTTCATACCATTTCACACTTTTAGTATAAGGCGTATGTGTGTGTTTTGAGAGAGAGTGGTCAAAGAAGCCAGGAAGGGAAGAAATCAGTTCGAGCATTTTAGAGGAAATCAGCTCAATCAGGTATATGCTTCTTCCTTCTCTCAATCTTGCATCATTTGGGGGTTTAATGTTAGTTCAAGGGTTCTAAACCCTAAGATCAAGAAGAGTAAATCTCTCTTGGTAGATTGCATCCTATGGTTTATGGAATGTTTGGGGTGTAGAGGTTCATTTGCTGAACTATTGGCTAGTTGATTCATTTCTTGGAGTATTCTTATGAAAAACCTCCATTGTTGCTCAAGCTCATGGATGCATTGAGAGGTAAATTATGCTCTTATGATCCCATATGGTTAAATGTTGGTTTTGAAGTATATAATCTTCATTATAGATGTTTTGGGGATGGTTGGAATCAGTAATTTGAGCATTGTCGTATTTTGGGGCTGTTTTGGGTTTGCTGGTTCGAACCAGCAGCGACAAAAAGTCCCACGGGTTACTCCGCGGGTTGAAGCAGCGACGAAAGTCGCGTAACTTACTGTTCCAAAGTGAGTTTTGTCGTTTGGTTTTCCGCTTCGAGCTAGAGTTCGGACCTATGGTTTAGGGGTTTATCTTAAGTCTCTAATAGAAGACTTTTGGGGTAATTCATTGGGGTTAACACCAATTTCTAGATGTTGATTTTAGGCTTTCGGTTTGGAAGTTGAGACCTTACAAGCTTCGGACGGTTGTGTCCAATACAGGTGAGTTCTCTATCACTTAAAATGCAATGTGGAAATGTTTCAAATGCTTACTTGTTGGTTATGGCTTTCTTTAAATGTTTTCTTTATATGTAAAATTGCCATGATTACTTTTATAAGCTTTGGGGACGGTTTGCGCATTACCTGTTTTACTTGGGGTTCAACTGGCAAGTTCATTTATAAAATCCTATCTAGGTGTGGTTAAAATCCCACGTATGGGTGTGATAAAAATCCTACATATAGGTGTGGTTAAAATCCTATGTCTAGGTGTGCTTTTGTCTTGTCATGTTTCTCCCCTACATAAATCATTCTCTTAAGAGAATGTATTAGTTATTCGTAAACCATTGCATGTTTTTAACTGATTTTGAACTATGGAACTGTTTACGTTTTATGGGGATTTCACTAGACCTTATGGTCTAACTCACGTTTTCAAAATGAATCTTTTTTAGATAGGTATTGTCGTGGAAATGGGAACTCGAGGAAAGAGCAAGGTGTGAGCTCGAAAGAAGTGGTATAGACTTAGCTTCCTTGTCTTAGTAGGAAAGATTCTCAGCCGTGGTTGTAATTTCTTATATTTCGCTGCGTACCGTAGTGATGAGTTTTAGTTGTTACTCATTGTTGAGTGTTGTATTTAGCTGTTTTGGCAGTGATTTATATAAGTTTGGAAATTTAAGATTTTGGGTTGTTACATTTTTAAATCCTAAAATATTCAATATTAAGCTCATAATAATATAATTTGTAAAAAATATTTTTAAACGAGTATAAAGTGTGATTTAAAATGATTAATTTGTTTTTCCATTAGTTAGGATCATAAGATTTTAAAAATAATGCACCTTTAAAATCTTGTACATTTAGCATAATAAGGGTATAAAGTATAATTAAAATTTTAAAATGATTTTATCTTTAATATTAGTGTAACTTTAACAATAAATTTTTGGCATGTTTTATAATATACTATATATGTGTATATATATATATATATTGAACAAAATATAGTATATATATTATTATATAGATATAGAATATAATATTATACTATTATTTTTTAATAAAAAAAATTAATATGCTTTATAAAAGAGTATATATGATAGGATAATATTAAATACTAAAATGTAATATACTATTATTATTTTTGAATAAATTTTAAATAAATTTTAATTAGAAAATTAAATTAAATAGAAAAAGCGCACACACACACATATACATATATATACCCTTGATTTGATGATTTAAATTTAATAGAATTGATTTGAAAGAATAAAAAGGAAATAAAATGCAAACCATAAGAATAAAAAATGTAGTTTTTAAACCACAAGGACTAAAATAGTAATTTACTCTAAACTTTATAATCAAAATGATTAATATTTGAAATCATCATTCATTTTTAACAATATAAAACATCTGATTGGAAATATAATTTAAGTAAGATATTTTATTAGGTAACAAATAACTCAATCATTTTTAACAAAAATTCAATATTTTATATAAACTATATTGAAATTTAATAATTTTAAACGATAAAAAAAAACAAAGAAACAAGTGAGAAGGCTTATAATTATGCTTCCCGCTCTTGTTTTCTACTCTGAGCTGCAATATTCTTATCAATTGTTTTTAAACATCTTTATAATTTTCTCTAAAATAAAGAATTAAAATTTAAAATCTTTAAAAAGTGTTTTATTCAATTTCAACAACATCAGATATTACAAAGTTCATTATATTATTAAAATATTCTATATTTTTAATAAAATATTATTTATCTCATCAAAACATTTAATTTCAAATTTTCTTATTGATGAGCATCTCTAAAATAAAATAAAAATCACTTTTTTATTTTATAAACTACTCCAACACCTTCTTTGTCCTATTATCTAAAATAGAGATTCATGTGAAAATCTCTAAATATGGAGATTTCTCTAAAACTCCAAAAAGATGAGAGAGAAATTAGTTTTTTTATTCATTCCATTAATTAGAGTTTATCAATTTACATATATATATTTTTTTAAAGTGTACTGGGATCATAAAAGTATAGAATATTTAAATAATGTAATCAATGATTAACTCTCTAAAATAGAGAATTTATTGGAGTTGGTTGCAATTTATTTTAGAGATTTTAACTTTTAGTTTTTTATTTTAGAGAAATTATAGAGAAACTGTTGGAGATGCTCTTAGTGTTTGTTTAGCAAACACTTATCCAGTAAAATTCCACAATATCAATTACTTACCTTGTAAGATTTTAAATAACAAAAAATGACATCGTATACAACAATTTACCCGATAAGCGTTATCCGTAGTAAAAGTCGTCATCCTCTCTTTACCGAGTAAGATTATTCATCCTTGCTATATTCCTCTTATATGGTAACATGACTTGGTAATGATCACTTGTTCATATAATTGTTTGGTAACGAACCTGTTGGGCCACCGATGATTTGGTGATAACCCCTCAATTTCTTCCTTAGATTATATATCTTGTATTTTAGGTTCTTTGAAGAAGTCTGTATTGCTCAACAAAAGAAATGAAGATATGTTCACCGAATTAAATCCAGACTTAAGTTGAATCAAAGCATGTGTTAGACCAAAATCGGTGAGTAGCCAACACATGGCACTAGCCGATATACCTCTTAGTATATTCGGCTAGTAGCCCTCTGGTTATTTCGGATGACATTTTTGAAGATACTCCTTTTGTTACGATAAATACAAGAACGTGTGCATCAAGCTTTTAATACAAACATTCTCCTTAAACTTCATAAAATGGTTGTTTGTCTTATTGCAAAAAGGTTTGATGTGACAACTAAAGACATGAAGAAAAGATGAACAGTGACATGTCCTTTATGTACTATGAGGAATGACACCAACCTTTTTCTAATAGTTTAAAAAATGACACTATCTTTTATCCAATGAATATACGACAAGCAAATAATATTATAACAAGTGTCTATATGCATTAAATGCATGGACACTATAAAAGGAGAAGAGGAGCTTCCAAGCAAAATATGCTTTCAACAAGATATCTTCTAAGTGCTTAAGTTGATTTAGCAGTGAGAAACAGTTTAAAATAGTTTTCTTTGTGTTTAGTTATATTTCTGTTTACTAAGTGATTTCTAAGTGTTTTAGATTGTTAGAATAGATTTCATCTATTCTTTCCGCAACAATCTGTTTTCTAAGTGTAATTTTTGATATTTAATATTAAAGAATTTAAAAAGTGAAAAACTTTGTGTATTTGTATTCAACCCCCCCCCCCTCCCCTCCTCTACAAATCCTTTACTTAATTGTCATTACCTTGTTAGGGACCAATAGAACCCTTGGTCTGCTCCGTAAGAGCATCTTCAACGGAGGTTCTTATAAGAACCTCTTTTTGTACACTTTTTGTCATATCAATACCATCCCATGAAATTAGGAACTCATCAAAAATTTTACAATGGAGGTTCTTATAAGAACTTCATTTTTGTGGGTCCCATTGATTTTTTTAACATCAATAATTTAAATAAGTTATATTTTAATAATTAAATAAGTCAAAGAATTAAATAAAACATGAGTAAAATGACATTTTTCACAAAAAGCATGTTAAGAACCAAGATTTTTGTTGGGGTACTTATATTTTGTTAGATTCTTATAAGAATCTCTCTACTATGATACTTCTTATAGGTTAATGCATTTTTTGCTTATAATAACCCTGCACCGGATATGCTCTAAGAATTCTAGGAAAAAATAGTTATTTATTTCGTTTAAATTGTATAAAATAATGCAAAACCAATTTATATGTTAGATACGCTAATTACTGAAACATCCACTAAAATTTATAACGCACTTTCGTACGAAAACAATATCATTAAATATACCATTTTCTAAATAAAAAAAAAAAAAATCTATGACACTGCTTTCCATTTTCGTCCATGCATTTGCATTTTCTGAGGAAAGTTTGCCAACCTTTTCCTATATATATATATGATCAATGTGTATGTACATACAAGCATCCACACACATATTATTTATACATATATGCGTGTGTGTCTATATATATATACATATATATGGCTTCTCCATTGTGAATCTTGGCTGATTTCATTAATCTCTCTCTTTCTCTCTCTCTCTCTCTCTCACACACACACACACATCAGCATCTCGATCTATATAGCAATTAAGCTGTCGCATGGCTTGTAAATCTTTGCTTAACGTGATGATGAACAATCCATGCATGAATCTTGTAAAGTTCCCAGTAGCTGTTGATCCTGCCATGATCATCATCACCCCAGAAAGACGATACTCATCAAGGTCTAATTTCACTAAGAAGGTCTGTTGTAGTACTACTGTTGAAATTACGTCTTTACCCTCATCACTTTCACCAGCAACTAGGGTTTCTTCTGTTAATTCTCCAAGTTTAGCTCTTAACTGGAGAGATGTTCAAGGTTTAAACAACTGGGAAAATCTCATTCACCCCTTAAATCCTCTTCTCCAACGTGAAATTATCCGTTACGGCAAGTTTGTCACCGCCTGCTACGATGCTTTTGATCTGAACCCTAATTCCGGCCGCTACCTGAACTGCAAGTACGGCAAGAACCGCCTGTTTTCCGAGGTAGGGCTGGGTGATTCCGGTTATGAGGTTACAAAGTATGTTTACGCCACTCCTGACATCAGCATTCCGATACGAAATGGTGGTTCGTCCGCACGGTGGGTGGGGTACATTGCGGTGTCGTCAGATGAAGAGATAAAGAGGATTGGAAGGAGGGATATTTTGGTAACTTTCCGTGGGACAGTTACTTATCCCGAGTGGATAGCAAACTTAATGAGTTTGCTGTGTCCTGCCAGGTTGGATCCTGATGATCCCAAACCTGATATCATGGTGGAGGCTGGATTTCTCAGCCTCTACACTTCTTCTGAGACCAACATTAGGTTCGGTCTCCAAAGTTGTCGAGAGCAGCTTCTTTCAGAAGTCTCTCGACTTTTAAAAATGTATAAAAATGAAGAATTGAGCATAACGTTAGCCGGACATAGCATGGGTAGTTCCCTCGCTCTGCTACTCGCATACGACATAGCAGAATTAGGATTAAAAAAACCGACGGTTTCGTTAACGGTTTTCTCGTTTGCAGGGCCGAGGGTTGGGAGAGTCCATTTCAAGGAACGGTGTGAGGAGTTGGGAGTGAAAGTTCTTAGAATCGTTAATGCAAACGATCCTATAACGAAATTCCCAGGGTTTATATTAAATGAGACTTTTAGGGTTTGGGGGTGTGCTAGTTATGCTCATGTCGGTATCGAGTTGGTTCTCGATCGTCTAAATAAAGACAGAGATGAAACCAATGGAATATCTGATATTATAATAGACCATGGTGCGAAAAAAGGGGTGAATGTGATCAATTTCTTCAAGATCAACGACATTTTGTGTGTTCATGACATGCAAACTTATATCGAGATGATCAAGAATTGTCCAACGAGATCGAAAATTCGAAGAAAAAGGGTGGATTTGATGAAAAAAATTGAAAGGAATGAAGATGAAAACTTCAATAGTTACCATGGAGATATGTTGCAATAATATGTGTTGTGTACCATGGTTGTGTAACGTTTGCAAATATGATGAGGTTAGCTTACCCATGATTGAATCCAATCATTAATTTCGTAAATTTGTGTTGCGTTTTATAAAGGCTCGGAAATTAAACTGAATAAATTTTTCTGCAGTCTGAAAGGCTAATCATTTCTATTAACAAAAGAGGACTAATTTATTATTTAGGTGATCGGTCTGAATCGAGGAGTCGTAATATGTTTGGTAGACTAACTGATAAGCTAGCCGATGACTTGTGAGCTACCTTACAAGCCGACTTATAAGCTAACTTATTTTTTTAATAATCGTTTGGAAGCACGTAATACTATATTATAAACAAGTTAGTTGAGTAACTTAGGAGTAGCTTTTGACATTTTTTACAATTATAATTCTGATTAATATTATTTATTTAGTTATTATAAATAAATATTAACTATTAATTATAAATAAATATTAATTATTCATAAATATTAATTTCTAGTAATTTAAATTAATTAGTAATTATTAATTATTAATTGATTTTAACTATACAATAAATACTAATAATGACTAGTAATTATTTATAAATATTGTTAACTATTATATCAATTATTATTTTTAATTATTGTTCAATATATTTAGATATCAAAAAATAAATATAACAATTTTAAAGATGTTTATTTAAGATACATAAAATTAAAGTTATACTTATTTATTTCAAGATAATAAAAATATGAAATAATTATAATAAAATATATAATTTAATTATTAGTTATATTTTTTAAAAATATTAATTAATTATGATATATTATATTGACCAATATTATTGTTATATTTATTATGTGCAATAGTTATTTAAAATTATAGGTTAACATTTATTTTTTCAAATATTTGTTTTAACAAATTCAATAATTATAATATATATAATAATCAATTTTAAATTATTTCAATTAATATATTATTATTTAACTTTTTTACTATGTTCTTTCTATTAATTAACATATTATATTATTCGAAACTTGTTTAATTATATTATTAGAAAATTGTTTGAACTAGATTATGAAATGTTTGTAATTGACTATTTTCTCAGTATGTTATTTTATGTCATTTTACATGTTTATAAGCTAGTTTTTGTCAAACATAATTTATTTATCAGCTACCAACTAGTTTTAAGGGGATCGATCAGAATCAAGATGCTATCCATAAATAACAGGCTCTATGATATTAAAACCGTTGGTTAACCATTGATATTAAAAAAGTGGCTCTATAATATATATATATATATATATATATGTGTGTGTGTGTGTTGAAACCGACACACAAAACCGTCAAAGAAAATGAAAGATAGCAACCTCGAGGAGAGTAATTCATCTTGGTGTTTTCTTAGCAAAGCTCACATTCACCGGTAGGGATGACCACTCAAAGTCACCGGGGATCACTTTAAGGAACGGGGTTGCTGGAACTCAGAACTAGTCTAACAACAGTTGAATTAAAAAGAAGGGGGTTGTCAAGAGGCAATATGAAGCAACGTAATGTTGTAGGAAATGAAAAAGAAGAAGATCATAAATACGAAGCTGAACTTGGTGCTCGAAGATGATGAAAAAACTAGCACATATATTTTCGTAAGAGTTGCTGGAAGGATTTAGAAAACCACATGCATAATATGTACTATATATTATGCTTCACACACACACACATATATTAATTATTGATTTAATATATATTTATTGATCCAAATTTGAGAACATGTTATCTTTAACGTTGCGTGGGAGCTCATTAAAACAACTATAAGCTTTGTGTGTTTCGGTATTATTGTATTTTGAAGTTAAAATATTGACTTAAATTATAGGGAGGATGTGGTGCATTATGAGGAACGTTTTGGGTTAGAAATCATAAATTGAGTTATATGTGATTTTGCAAAATAAGTTGCATCATTATATATATATCTTAACAAACTTGCTATTATTTTCTTCGTGACTCTTATATTATGTTGAAAGTGCATAATATAAGATATTTTAAAATGTATATGATCATATAATTTGAATATTTTGTGTGGAAATGGTACTCTACGGGTTGATCGTAGGAATAAGCAATATATAGACATGTTGTGTCAAAATAAACAATTGTAAGAGCAAGCAAGTGGGTTTATCGGGTTGCAATAACTAAACTGTATATACGAATTGCTAAGTAGGTTTGTCGGGTTGGAATTAAATTGTATATATCTGAACTGTTAAGTGGGTTTGTCGGGTTGGAATTAAATTGTATATATCTGAACTGTTAAGTGGGTTTGTTGGGCTGCAAGAATTAAACTTAATGAATGAACAAGTGGGTTCACTAGTTGATGTTGAACATGTGGTAGTAGACATCCGTCACAATGTTGTTGTCACGAGAGGCTTTATTAATGTTTTCATGATGTTTTTAATTTATAAAACTTTGTGAAAATTGTTTATTACAAAGGTTGTTCATAAATGAAAGTTGTAAATTCATTGGACCATTGATTAACCTAAACTCATTTAAGTTTTTTTTTGCAACCACCGTAAATCTATATATATATATATATATATCTATATATATATATAAAAGGAAGGTGTTGAAGGTATGACTTGACATCTCCTCAAGTCTAGAAATTTACTTATCTTTTTTCTCATTCATCCTCTCCTTAATCTTTTTTTCCCAAATTTCTCCATTAACTTTCTATTAACATTGATTATTTATTTATGTTTCCATTCAACACCATCCCTTGGTATTCCCTAACTCTTTTTCATCTATTAATTGTTTTGTTTTACATTCTTCAAAGAATAAACCTACAAATCCATTCTCATCTACTATATATTTTAATATGTCTCTTTTGCTTTCTAATAAGTTTTTCAGTTCAATCTCTTTCTTCATCATTTTCATCACTTATATGTTCTTCGTTTCTTAAACCGTTGTTTCTCAACAAATCGATTCTCAAGTTACTTCAATAAGATTATCCAGGTATGCAATATTATTTCTGATTTTTTGTTTGAATTTTAGAATTCTGTAACTTTTATCTTATATATTTTTTGTAATTCTTTCACAATGAAACCAAGAGTTTGTTCTTGACAACGCTTGTAGAGTTTTGATGGCAATGACGATTCAATTATGGAATCTTGAAAGTACTACAAAACCGGAAAGCAGGCCATTGAATCCGCTTTAGATGTCATCATAGAAGAAGTTGTTCTTCTTTTGATGTAGCCTCAACAAATTCCTTATTTCCATTTTTATGGTTATTTTTTCAAGTACAATTGGTGAAAACTAATCCGGGTATGAATTGTTTTTATTTCTGTTGAGATTAATATTTTTTTGTTTACTTATTTATCTAATATTAATTTTTCTAAAGTTTTTTTCAATGATGGAACAGAGGGATTATTTTTTGTAGTGGTTTTAGAGTTTTGACGACTACAATTAATGATTGAATTTAAAAGTGTTACTCTCTTTGATTAAGCCTCCTTAAACTTCAACGTGTCCCTTTTTTAATGATTATTTTTTTTTCAGTTCAAAAGAGTAATTTAGGTATGCATTTCTTCTGAATTTTGTTAGGATTTTAGAGTTTTTTAACTAACGTTTTCTAAATTTTTTTCTATGTTTTTTTCCCGATATAACCAACGATTTGTTTTTGGACTTATTTAAGAGTTTTGATGACAACCATTGTGTTGATGAAATCTTGAAGTATTACAATTTGTGATGTGTCTTCGCAAAACCTCCAATAATGTCTTTTTTATTTTATCTACTTATATCTTTCAAAAGGTAAAATCAAAATTAAATGTAAAACCACATATCGTATTTATCTTTTCTTTTCATTTTTATTTTACCCTAAAGCGTTAAACATTTTCATTTTTAAATTAAAAAATAATATATATAAATTTTCATATAGTATAAAGTTTAAATATCTCAAACATTCATTAATATATATATACGTGATTGTGTGCGTATAAATCATTTTATTTTATTTCTTAATTTAAGTTAAAAGTAACGTTCTCTCCCTTCACACACACATATATATATATGCGAAAAATGTAACTTAAATATTATCTAAACTTAAAAAAAAACTTATTTCAATCATAAATTGGTGTAGATGACACAATGTTAAGACCATGAGGATTAAGTATTCTCAAATGATGAATTGTGGTTGAGTTTTAGTTATTCATATTGGTGAAGAATGAAATATTGAAATAAAAAAGTGTGTATAAGATATGTAGATTGGATGAGGTAACATCATAAGAATTAAGTAATCTTAAATATTAAAATGTGATGTTGGTTTTGGTTATCTCACGTTAGTAAAAAGATGTTAAATTGAAAGATGGATGTGAGTATATATTGATATGTAAGAGGAAATGATGCATTTTTGACAATTTATAAAATTGATGGTAATCCTATTTTTATGCGGTAAAGTTACTATAATAACTTAGAGCGTCTGTAGTGGGAGGTTCATCAAACTTTAAGGACCAATTCTTAAATTTGTTTACCATGAGAGTGGGAGGGTTTTTGCCACCTATGATGAATTGGTTCGATTCCTTCTCAAACAATAGTGGATCCAGTAATAATCTCTCTCTCTCTTTCTCTCTCTCTCTCTCTCTCTATATATATATGTATATATAAGGAAGATGTTGAAGTATGACTTGGCATCTCCTCAAGTCTAGAAATTTACTTATCTTTTTTCTCATTCATTCTCTCCTTAATCTTTTTTTTCCCAAATTTAAGTATTACAATTTAAAAAAAAATCTTTTATCAAACCAATAAAAGTTAGTTAGTTTAAAATAATAAAATTATCTCTACAATGACCATTCTTTTTAAAAAGTACATGAAAAAATGAAGTTTATTTAATTGTCAACAATTAGGTGGCGTTTGTTTTTTAAGAGGTGCTGAAGTCTGATTTCACTTCTGAATTATAAGAGGTGATGCTGAAGTCTGAAATCTGGATCAGTCAGACTGTTTGTTTTTACGTCTGAAATCTGAACCAGTAATTTTGTTTGTTTTTGTAAACCGACAAACGTATAAAATCCGAAAACTGAATTAATAAGATTGTTTGTTTTTGTAAAACGACAATTAGGGCCATGAACAGAATCCTAAATGAAATGTAAACACGCGATTCTTGTAATTTCCAAACGATTTTTGTAAATAAATCCAAAAAATGGGTTTTCACTTTGAATGTTGATAGAACACACAAACAACTAGCATTGAATCAAAAAAACACAAAACCCACAAACTGTTTCATAATTTTATACATCTAATCACTTTTCTAGAATAAAAAGATTGAATCTTGAAAAAGAAAAGAAAAATAAGATCAAAGCTTTTATATATCTAATCACTTTTTAGTCATTGTTGTTGGTTGCTTCTGCCTTCTGCTACATGGATTCATCATAGATTCCTTCAAAACCATGTAAGTTTCGATACAAACCTATCCCATGAAACCCTTTTCGTCATTTTCATCCACAAAAGAAAAGCCATTGTTAGAACAGAGTTTGTCAAAGATTTTTTTCACTCATTACAAAACTTCAAAGATTTGGAAATTGAAATCTTGAGAGATCGAGAGCTTGAGACATACGGAGATGGAGAGCTTGACAGATCTGGAAATTGAGAGATGGAGATCGAGAGCTTGAGAGATATGGAGATGGAGAGCTTGACAGATCTGGAAGACGAGACCTTGAGAGATATGGAGATGGAGAGCTTGACAGATCTGGAAGACGAGACCTTGAGGGACATGGAGATCGACAACTTGAAAAAATCAAGACCCGAAGAGATCTGGAGATCGAGACCTTGAAGAGATCGACAACTCGAGATCGAGATCAGAGATGAGAGATCGATACCTTGAGAGGAGATGGCGAGAGCTATGAGAGATCGAGAGTTGAAGAAGACGATGGCAAGGATGAGAGATCAAGGCTGCAGAAAGAGTTGTTTTAAGAGGTTTTAAGAGATCAGTTTTCCACTTAAAATTTCAGAGGAAATACATGACTTTTAAGCTCTTAATTGGAAAAAAAAACAAACACTCTTAATACAAAAAACGTCTGACCGAATCAGACTTCAGAGGTATTAAGAGCTGAATATCAAAAAACAAACAGGCCCTTATTCTTAATAAACGTATTATCTTCGTCTATTGTAAAATTTAATTTTCGTAATTTATATAAATAAATATTTTTTAATTACTATAATTTTTGTTATCATAATGTTTGTTATATAAATCATGGACCGGTCCAAGATTGAAAACGAAAGGTTTATAAAATGTGTAAAAAATGGAAAACGGATGTGGCAGAGTCATGAACCTCTGAATAGGTTCGTGACTGTGGATGTTTTTAAGATGTGATGCATTTGTGACAAATTATAGAGTTGATATTAATCTTATATTTTTAGAAAATAATTACTATAATAGCTTGTTGTCCTGATTTTTCAATGTTAGCTAATGTTGATCAACTAATTTGCATTATATTATTTTCAATAATAGTAATATGGTTGTGGGACATATCATTTGAGTTTTAAATAATACAATACAAAACTATTACTGGTATATCTCAAATTCATCGTAATAACAAACGAATAAGAATATATACAAGTTAACGACTTATGAAAATATGTTCATTTTTCACATTATATTTCATTAGTTATTAACTGAGAAATCACTCTTATTTTAACTCGGTTTATTACTACAATAAAAAATATCATACCGTGCAACGCACGGGCCCAACATTAGTATTTCTAGAAAGGGAATATGAGAATCAACACGTAGAGAATATTATCTCATACACTACTGACGAAAGACTTTTGCCTACGGACTTTTTTCTGGGAAATCTGTCGCTAAAGAATGATTTCTCATAAAATCGTTGCAAAAATTGGTTTCTAAATTGCTAGTGGGTAATTTATATTGGTGACAGATTACCCAAGGATTCTGTGAGTGATCCGTTGCTATTTTCTTGAAAAATATCGAATTTTGCCGAACCATTGGTATTTTCTGGGTGATTTGTAGATAATCACCAATAAAAATTTTCCTGAGTAATTTTTGTGGGTATATAAAAATTATTTGTTTTTGCAGTGATCTGTATGAATAAATGACACCGATTCTAAGATTAGTGATTATTTCTATTTACAAAATTAATCATTAATTTTATTTTAAAATACATCGTTAAATTGTATTTTATAGTGATACCAAAAAATAAAAAGTAGAAATCGTAAGCAATGACATGGCCAATTGTTGAATTACAGTTTTAGGCTATGTGGGTCGATTAATATATATATATATATAGAGAGAGAGAGAAAGGTTCAAATGAGAACTTTGTATTTTTAAAGGAACAAAGGAACAAATTGTGGACCACATATGATGTGGGTTTCATATAATATTAAATCATTTATGATTTAATATTATTTAATATTAAATCATAAATGATTTAATATTATTTAATATTAAATCATAAATGATTTAATATTATATGGGACCCACATCATATGTGGTCCACAAGTTGTTCTTTTATTCCTTTAAAAAGGTGTGGTTCTCATTTGATCCCTCTCCTATATATATATATATATAGAGAGAGAGAGAGAGAGAGAGAGAGAGACGGCCAGACCAGTCTAGACGGGTTCATACGAGGATGATAACAATTTACGAGAATGCAAGAATAATCCTTAGTCAATCATTTTGTACATGAAAAAAATTTCATGTACAAAATCATATGTGATTTTGTGCTAGCAACAAAAATGACACGCACGGCTTTTGCTGCTGGAAAAGTCTCGGGTAATCATATATGATTTTGTATGTGAATCATATGTGATTTTGTACATGAAAAAATTAATGTACAAAATTATTGGCTGAGAATTCTCCTCGTATTCTCATAAATTGTTACCGTCCTCGTATATATAGGGGCGGGTTCAAATGAGAACTCAAATTTGGTTGTGAACGTGAGAACAAATGAGAGTGCGACACGTGTCTCATTCAAAGAAATATTCAGACTAAATATATGATTTATTCAGTCTGAATATACAAAGAAATATTCAGACTGAATATAGTATTTATTCACTCTGAATAATGCTTATTCAGTCTGAATATTTCTTTGTATATTCAGTCTGAATAATCTATATTTAGACACGTGTCGCACTCTCATTTGTCTTCACGTTCACAACCAAATATGAGTTAGCATTTGAACTTTCCTATATATATATAGAGTCTCCTTCTTGTATTAACCCAATAATTTGTGTTAACTATGTTAACCAATCCAAACCAATAAAAAACATTCCCGCCTTTAGTTTTGAATTGGTGTTGACTTTTTTCACCAAGGGTAGTTTTGTATTTTTCAAAAATTTATTTTTTCCTATTTTTTTAATTATAGACGGTTATAAAATATTTCCAATTTTTAAGGAGAGATAATTATGGAAATTATTTTTTTAATTAGTTGTTTTATTAATTAATTTTTTTTATTTGGTTGTACTTTTATCTGTTCCGAATAACATATATATTCAAAAATGAAATAGTCTCATGTTCGTAAACGAACCATTGCCATGTTCATAAGTGAATCGTCACCATACCATATTCAAATATGAACTAGTCATACGTTCATAAGTTAAAGAGAATCATGTTCATAAGTGAATCGTCACCATACCGTATTCAAATATGAATTACTACGTTCATAAGTGGAAGAGCATCATGTTCATAAGTGAACAAATACCATGTTCACCTTCTTCACCATTGTTTTCACTGGGAAAGCATCATATTCATAAGTGAACAAACATCATGTTCATGCGTGAACAAACACTATGTTGACCTTCTTCACCAATGTCTTTACTGTGTACTCAATGTAATCGACATAGATAATTGAGTATTAAAAAAATCATAACTTTCTTAACTGAAAAATCTATTTATTACAATGTCTACCAATTGATTTCTACCCTTTCTTGACTTAAAATATATTTAATACCTTCAAATCTTTCATGTTCGTCGAACTCCATTCTTTTTCTTCGTCCTCTGCATCTAGATCGAATGAGTCATTCATGGATCGATGGTTGGGGATAGAGATAGAAATCGAGATATAGAGATTGGAGTCGTTCATGGATCGACGAAGTCTTTCATGGAGAAAGAGATACGGATCGAGAGGGTTCACGTGAGATGAAGGGAAGACGAGAATTCTTCATCACTGCATCTACATCGATTGCAAAACGAGATCGATGCCTATATTTTCATCAGCTTCTTCCATCTTGTTGACGATAATCGTTTTCTCCAAAATCCACTCTTGAATGGCAACGAAATCGGAGCTTAATTTAGGTTACAGTTTCTATCGAGTGAAAGCCGCAAACCTTCCAAAATATCTATTATGAACAAATGACAAAACTACCCTTGGTTCATTTGTGTTCTTTCAGTTTAAGGGAGTGAACACACGTTTTGTTTTATACATAATTTCAATTATGCCACTGTGCAATATCAACCCCTGATCTATTAAATGGATGGTCATGATGAGTTAATATAGTTAACACAAATTATTAGGTTAACACTTGAAAGAGCCTCTATATATACACACACACACATATATATATATATATAGAAGGAGGTTCATGCGAGGACGGTAACAATTTACGAGAATGCGAGGACAATTCTCAGCCAATCATTTTGGATATGAAACTTTTCATGTACAAAATCATATATGATTCATGTACAAAAACACATATGATTCACGTACAAAATCATATATGATTAGCGGCGACTTGCCCATGAAAAAAGTCGCGTGTGTTCTTTTTGATGCTTACAAAATCACATATGATTTTGTACATGAAATCATATATGATTTTGTACATGAAAATTTTCATGTACAAAATGATTGGCTGAGGATTGTTCTCGTATTCTCGTAAATTGGTACCGTCCTCGTATGAACCCGTCTCTTTATATATATATTAAATATTTAAGTTATAAAAAATTGATACATTAATGCACCAGATTAACCCTATATGAATAATCTTAATCCAAAAAGTTCTCAAAATACAAACAAAAATACTTAAGAATTCGCTCCATGTCTACAAATTTATCAGAGTTAACCCCAAATTAACATGTTATTATGTTAACATCAATACAAACAAATTAACACTAAACAAATCCTTAAGAGCCATCCTTAAATATAATCAAATAAACCCTAAACACAAATAAATATAAGTTAACCTTAAAATCAAAATAATAACATAATTCAAAAATAAGTTTATCATAAATCGTGACATAAATTAATATTAATTGAATTCATACTTTTGAATAATTAGTTTTACCATGTTAGGTTTATAATTTCACCCAACGATTTTTTTTATGATTTCACCCAACAAAAAATATTTATGTTTCATTCAAATAAAATATATGGTTGCATCGTTAAATGGCTACAAAAATTTACATTACGTGACAACAAAATTCGTTGTTTCACATGCAACAATTACACACACAACATATTTCATATATAACCATAAATAATAATTAGTTTTGAAACAAATCTTTACAAGCTATTTTTGCATATATCTGGATTCATTAACAAAAGAGTAAACTTTAATTTTGGTCCCCGTGGTTTAGTGAAATCTTTGAAAGTCGGACCTAAACTTTGATAACTCTATAAATCGTCCTCGTGCTTTTCATTTTGCTCTAAAAGTGGTCTCTAGTCACTAAGAGCATCTCCAACAGCTATGCTAAAACTTCTTTAAAATAACATAACAAAAGCTAAAGTCTCTAAAAATTTTTGCATCCAACTCCAACAACTACTCTATTTTAGCAAATCTATTATAATAATATTATTAAAATATTTAATATATTGAATATTCCTACAACTTTTTTGAACAAACTTTCAAATAATTGGTGGAACTATTAAAATAATATTTTCTCTCTTCATTTAGAGATTCTTTAAATGTAGAGATTTTTTGACCCTTTTTTAGCATTAGAGATATCATAGCTGTTGGAGCATTAATATGCTAAAAATCTTCTTTTTTTTATTTTACAATAGCTGTGTTGGAGATGCTCTATCTCTTTCTTATTTTTTCCGTTAAAGGAGGGGGTTTGTGTCTTTTCAGTAAAACTTTTAATTTTCTTTTAACAATAAAATATTCTATATTTTTTTTGTTTCAGGACTTTATATAGAGATATATATATATATTACATATACACAAACTCTAACAAAAACATATGTTGAACCACGACGAGAATACCCACCGGAAACATCCTCCCTCTGGTCATCATCTTCATCCCATCACTAGTCACTTCTCTGCTTCGCCCTCTCTTCTCCCTGTGAAATCTTGTGCTATAGTGTTTGACGAGATACGACAAAAGCTATGATGGTTCAGAACCCAATTCAATTTTGTGGATGATAAATATAATAAAGAATCGATAGCCCTGAATTGGGTTAAAATCGTCGACTTTTTTTGCAAAGACCAGTCAAAATATGTGATTTTGCTACCATGAGAGACATTAACAGACCCAGACGATGTTGTATCGATAACAGAGGGTGAATCTCTGCCATTAAGATTCAAAATTGTTGATTTTTCGAGATTAAATGCCTCGAATTGAGATGGGTTTGATTGAGATTAAACAAGAAGGTGATGAATCCCATAAAACTTGTCTTCAAAGACAATATCTTGGATGTCAAAAGATTTAGCGTTTGACGGGAGCGGCTTATATATATCTCGAAAAAACATGTTCAAGAAATCCTGTCCGTCTCATCGTTGTAAATATCCCACCACTTATCCACCAGTGTCTTGATATCTTCTCTATCCATATCCTTCTCTTTTCCGGTGAACTGCCATGGGTTCGACCCGACGGCGCAGTAGTGCACCTTCATCTTGTCAAGGGTGGCGCCACAACATCGCCAAGATCGAATTGTAAGCGGTTGGGAGCGGCTTTTATATATCTTGAAAGAACATGTTCAAGAAATATTGCTCGACGAATAGCGTTGGCGGCGTCGCCGAGAGGTTGTAGTATGTAGAGAGATTGAGATTGAGATCGAAAACAAACATTCTGGCGTTGAAATAGAGTGCAGGTTTCGGACCGAGCTCTTCTTCCGGCCACTAAACTTTTTCCGGCCAATCCAATATGGTACTGAGGACTGTTCCTTCGTAGAAGTTGTCGTCCGGCAAGTTAAATAGATGGTCAATGTTGTCGAACACTTGTATGTATCCGTCTAAATATATCATCTTGTTGTTTCCACAAACTGGATCATATATAATAATATAATATCATTCCATATCGTATCAACAAATGTATGTATATGCATATATATATATATAATTATATACACATAAGAACAAAGAAAACGGAAAGATTTGCTACCTCCCATATACGGAGCTTGGAGTAAGCCATGGCGAACTGTGTTTGGTTTTCTGGTTCGTTGGAGAAGACATGGGGTGGGGACTGTTCACGGTGAAACTTCCTCAAACATGTGGAGAAGAAGAAGCAAAAAAAACTTAGAGAGAGAGTCGGGGTGTTGCAAAATGTGGGATTTGATGAAAACTATAATGAAATATACTTCTTCTACATATTACAAATCAGAATACAAAATACAACAAATACTAGCCTAGATACAAAGTAAAATACAATGACCTAGCCTTTCTTATAAGAACACTGCTACAACAGAAAGAAAGAAAAAGAGAGAGAAACCCTAAAAGTGTTTTTTATGAAAAAGAAAATCTGATCTCTACTACTGAATTCATTTTAAGAAAGAGAAAACCACTCAATATATATTTGTTAACATTTACGAAGAAGCCCCTCAACTTTGCACAAACTTGCTCCGCTACCCTTCAGATTACACCAGATGTGAGGCGCAGTCCCTCAACCTTTTAGCTTTATAACTCTTGACAACTTCAGCTTTTATATATTAACCTGACATAACAAAACACTTAAGAAGTCAAGATTGGCAATTTAAATCTTATTTCAACATCCCCCCTCAATCTTGACCTTTGAACAAATCAATCAGCCTTAATTTTGAACACAAGTAGTTATGTTGATTAATTCCAAGAGATTTTGTGAAAATATCAGCTGGTTGCTCAGTAGTCAGAATTTTAACAACTTTCAACATTCCCACACTAATCTTTTCTCGAATTTGATGAACATCAATTTCGATATGTTTAGTGCGTTCATGAAAGACAGGATTATTTGCTATTTGAATTGCTGATTTATTATCACAATAGAGATTTACAGGAAGTAAATCTTTTAGTTTTAAATCGTTTAAGATTTTAAGAACCCATATAATTTCGCACAAAGCCGAAGCCATACCACGATATTCTGATTCAGCTGAAGAACGAGAAACAGTACTTTGTTTCTTGCTTCTCCATGAGATCATTGAATTTCCAATAAACAAACAATAACCGGTAAAGACCTTCTAGAAGAAAGACACTTACCCCAATCAGCGTCTACATAAGCAGTTAAATCAAACTTTTCAGATCTTGTAAAGCTAACACCTCTACCTGGAGAATTCTTCAAATATCTAAGTACCCTAAGAGCAAGCTTTAAATGAGACTGTCTAGGAGAGTGCATAAACTGACTAAGACAATGAACAGCAAAAGCAATATCAGGATGGGTAGCTAAAAGATAAATCAATCTACCTATTAACTTTTGATATCCAGTAAAATCAGTTAAAGGAGGATCATTAGACCCACTGGAATCAGTCACAACCATATTCATATCCATAGGAGTACTACACGGCTTACATCCAAGGTATCCAAAATCATTTAATAGTTCAAGACAATATTTTCGCTGTGACATACAAACACCATCCACACAATCCAAAATCTCAATTCCCAAAAAGAACTTTAGTTTTCCAAGATCTTTAATAAGAAACTTACTTTTCAAATAATCCTTAACTTTATTTATTTCAGTTATATTGTTTCCTGTTAAAACTATATCATCAACATAAACAAGTAACACAATAAAAACAGACCCAACAGATTTGGTAAAAAGAGAATAGTCACTTACACTTTGAATGAATCCATGTTCAATAAGACAAGAGGAGAGTTTGGCATACCACTGACGTGGTGCTTGTTTAAGGCCATAAAGTGATTTAACCAGTTTACACACATGCTTGTCATCTGGATTAAAATATCCTTCAGGCAATTTCATATAAACATCTTCAACTAAGTCGCCATATAGAAACGCATTATTAACATCTAATTGATACAGATTCCATGCAAATTGAACAGCTAGGGCAATAATACATCTAACAGTGACCATTTTTACTACCGGGGAAAAAGTCTCTTCATAGTCAAGACCTTCTCTTTGACTATAACCCTTTGCAACCAATCTAGCCTTATACCTTTCTATTTCACCAGTAGATTTATATTTGATTTTATAAATCCATTTACATCCTATAGCTTTTCTACCATGGGGTAAATCAGTAACTATCCAAGTTCTATTTCTATGTAAGGCCTCCATCTCATCATTCATGGCATTTATCCAATTACTATCGCTACATGCTTCTTGAAACGTTTTTGGTTCAACAGATTTATTAAGACCAGAAACAAAACAAAAATTGTCAAAACTAAGATAAGAATAATTCACAACTCTTTCCAACCCATATTTTACCTTTCCCTCAATAACAAAATCATCAAATTTACGAGGAAAACTAGATACCCTACTTGATTGTCTGTTAAGCTGAGATGAGGAAGGTAAATTATGAGCACCCTCAGAACTGAGATCCAAATTTTGAGTATCACTGGTATTGTCCCTAGAGTTTACTACAGATGGTATTTCAGAATTTTGTTGGCTTCTAGCAGTCACTTCAGAGCTACTCAGGGGCTGCCAACCGATAGATCTCTCAAGACCATTGTGAGGAGATGAACCTTGATTATTAGGATTACTTGAGGAGCTGCCTAGGGGTAGTCTACTGGCAACTCTGCTTGGGTTACTAGGAACACTATGGTCCAAAGGGACAGTAGAAGTTGGTGACAATACCTCAACATGTAGGGGATCCCCATTCTCATCATCGGGTTGTGAATTAAAAAAACTATTAGTGGAATCAAAAATTGAATCAAAGAAATTTAAAGAATTAACACCATGAACATCAGACTTTTGAACGCTATCATTACTCATCTTGAAAGGAAAAACGTTTTCATAAAACTTTACGTCACGAGAAACTATAACTTTGTTTGAATCGAAACTATAAAGCCTATAGCCCTTTTGAGAATTTGCATATCCCAACAAAACACATTTTTCAGATCTAGACCCAAATTTGTCTAAGATGTTTGGGAAAGCGGCAAAACATAAGCATCCAAAATTTCTTAGATGAGTAAGGACAGGTTTAAAGCCATAAACTAGCTCATACGGACACTTACCTTTTAAAACTGAGGAAGGTGTTCTATTAATAAGGTATGTAGCTGTAAGAATGCACTCAGTCCACAGATTTAACGGAAGGCCTCCCTGAAACAAAAGAGCCCTTGCAACGTTAAGTAAGTGGCGATGTTTGCGTTCTACAACCCCATTTTGTTGGGGAGTGTAGACACACGTGGTTTGATGAATGATTCCTTTTGATTTGTAAAATTCACTTAATTTTGTGTTCGTAAATTCAGATCCATTATCACTTCTAAAGGTTTTAACAATTTTTCCAAATTGCGTTCCAAGAGTATTGTAAAATTCAATCACATGATCACCTACGTCATATTTTCCTTTCAAAAGATAGACCCAAACAGCACGCGTGAAGTCATCAACAATAGTTAAAAAGTATTTGTGTCCTTCTCTACTTGAGACATGATAGGGACCCCAAACATCCAGATGAACTAACTCACCAAGACTTTCAGACTTGTGTTCACTTAAGTTGAATTTATCACGACTCTGTTTTGCCTTATGGCAAATTTCACAAGGATTACAAGTGTTTGTTCCAATTTTGAGTTGGCCTTTTAAAACATTTAACACTTGGTCAGCTGGGTGGCCAAGACGACTATGCCACAGTTCAGCAGACACAAAATAAGACACAAGACAATTATTAGATCGAGAAGAGGACTCGCTATTATACCACTCATCAAAGTAATATAGTCCACCTTCTTGACTACCAGTCCCCACAGCACTCTTTCGAAGTAAATCCTGAAGATAACATCGAGATTCATCAAAGCCTACAAATAATTTGTTGTCCCTAGCTAGTTTATAGACAGACAACAGATTGACTTTGAATTCTGGAACAACCAAGACATCAAACAAAGTGACATTATTTGAGAGTTTAAGATTTCCAATTTTGTTTATTTTCGCCTCAGTTCCATTAGGGATTTTCACTAGAAGGTTTAAATCAGAAATGTCAACAACATTTTCAAGATTAAGAGTGTTTGATGTCATATGTTGAGTTGCACCAGAATCAATAATCCATCCGGGTCTAAGAGTTTTGGACATACCTGCCATATTGGCAGATGCAGAATTGGCAGAAGCCGCTTCTGAGGTATGTTTGGAATCTATTAAGCTAAGAATTTTTGCAACCTGATCCTCAGAGAAGGGAAAGGATGAAGTAGACATAGGTAAATCTAAAGAATCAACATTCGAAGCACAAGCATTGCTGGCTGAAGGTTTAAAGTTTTGATTTTGTGGTCTGGGTCTATTTTGAAAATCCTTTGGAAAGCCAACAAGTTTGAAACATCTTTCAATAGTATGTCCAGCAATGCCACAATGTTTACACATCAAATTAGACGGTTTGTTAAACTTCCTTTTGTTATCATTAGTTTTACTCAAAAAAGCAGATGTTTGTGTCTTAGTACGAGGTGCAGGAGTATTCAACCCCCTGTGAGATTCATCTCTAGATATAAGGGAAAAGGCAGTTTTCATAGAAGGAAGAGGTTCCCTAGTAAGGATGTTACTCCTGATGGGTTGATAGACATCATCAAGACCCATCAAAAATTGCATCAGTTTGATAAGTTGAGTATGTTCAAAGAAGTCTTTAGAAGCATTACAAGTACAAGAAGGGAGTTTAACCAAAGCATCAAATTGTTTCCATAAGGAATTAAGTTTATGATAATATTCAGAGACGGTAGTTCCATTTTGCCTTAGAGAATTTATTTTTTGATGAAGGTGAAACATAACAGAACCGTCCACTTTGTCATACGTTTCTTTCAATTCTTCCCATACTATGGAAGACTCTTTAGAGAACACTTGTCCTAGAAAGAGGTCCTCCGTCATGGATCCTAAGATCCAAGAGAGAACAACGGAATTACACCGATCCCATTGCCTTTGTAAGACAAGGTCATCTGTAAGGCGAGGACAAGTTCCATCAATAAATCCAAATTTATTTTTAGTTTCGAGAGCCAAAGTCATAGAACAAGCCCAAACCCTATAGTTTTCGGTGCCACACAACTTAAAAGACAAGAGAGGAGCTCCACTGGTATCACTGGGATGGAGATACAAAGGATCTCCAAAGTCGAGTTTAGCAACTTTGGATTCCTCTGCCCCACCAGTGGTAACAGGTTCAGGAGCCATATGCAACAAAATGGAAAAGGAAACTGAACAGCTAAGAGCAGGATTCCTAAAACACTCTTGTTGGTGCTAGGTCAAGCTCACTATTCAGTTACCAAAAAGAAGAAACAGAAGAGCAAAGAGAAACGACACAACAAGGGACAGTAGAACACTTACAGTGATTGTTAAGAGTTTCAGCGGAAGACAACACCTTAAACAACTATTAGTATATGTAACAGATTAAAGAGAAAAAAAATTCACCTGGCTCCTTAAGATTTAACCGTGGTTAAATCACAAGAGCAAGTAACAGACAATAAGGAAAACCAGGACCAGTTCCTGAACAGATCATATTAAGATGCAAATACAAGAAAAATAGAACAACAAAACCTGAGTGAAGGTAGATACAGATCAGCTTTGCTCAGTGAAGATTCAGGGAGATCTATACAGATCTAGTTAAAAGAAAGCAATACAGAGATAAGCAGAGCAAATCCCAAAGTTTCGGTTGTTAAAAAAAAACCCATACAGACCTCAGATCTGTAGAAGAAAAAGTAGATCTGAAACATAAATCCCAAAGTTTCGGTTGTTAAAAAAAACCATACAGACCTCAGATCTGTAGAAGAAAAAGTAGATCTGAAACACCAAAGAAATAGAACTGAACCAAAGACGGTACAGAAGATAAACGAGATCTTATGTGATACGGAACAGAAAATAAACAACCAAAAACAATCAGATTTAAGAGAGTTTACTGAAATCTGGAAACCCGTATGGTTTTAATAAGAACCTCGATAAGCATGAGTAGGTAAAAGCGTTTGATCATAACCAAACCAGCAAAGAAACTCGACAAAAAATTTAGATGAGTGTCGAGAACAAGAAGAAACCTACAGAAAAAAGGCGAGATCTACAACTTTATATTTCGTAGATCTTCAATCGAAACAACAAAAAAAAGGAGATCAGATCTGTTAATTTTCGGAACAGAAACCAGATCAGATCTGATGATTTTCAAAACCGAAATTAAGTATTCTCACTTGTTTTTAAATCTATCGAGTGTACATGAGTGGGGACAGCTGGTTGCTATCTATTACAGATCTGTGAGTAGATTTGAAACCACTGTTATATGTAAACTCGTAGATCTTAAGCAAACAAGTGGATGAAAACAAAGATTATTTGAATTAACAGATCTAGGGTTTACAAGGAAGAGTAGCAAGAAATACAACCTGATTTGTGTAGAGGTTGAAGATGACCGAAACTAAGGTGAACGGAGATCTTCAAGAACAACGATCGAGCCCTTGTAGCTCTGATACCATGATGAAAACTATAATGAAATATACTTCTTCTACATATTACAAATCAGAATACAAAATACAACAAATACTAGCCTAGATACAAAGTAAAATACAATGACCTAGCCTTTCTTATAAGAACACTGCTACAACAGAAAGAAAGAAAAAGAGAGAGAAACCCTAAAAGTGTTTTTTATGAAAAAAAAAATCTGATCTCTACTACTGAATTCATTTTAAGAAAGAGAAAACCACTCAATATATATTTGTTAACATTTACGAAGAAGCCCCTCAACTTTGCACAAACTTGCTCCGCTACCCTTCAGATTACACCAGATGTGAGGCGCAGTCCCTCAACCTTTTAGCTTTATAACTCTTTACAACTTCAGCTTTTATATATTAACCTGACATAACAAAACACTTAAGAAGTCAAGATTGGCAATTTAAATCTTATTTCAACAGGATTGGGTCAGTTTTTCCAGGAGAGAGAGAGTAAGGGAGAGGAGAAGAGGAAGACGATGTGATGTTTTTTTGACGTCGACTATGGAGTGGATGCCATGATGAAACGACCGGGAAGGGGAGCACCGGTGTAGGGATTCCAAATTAAAGGGTTTAGTCACATCTACAGCACGCGTCTATATGTGTGTCTATATATATAATTAAAAAAATTGGGTAAAAAGACAAAGTTGTCCCTCATTTTAACGGAGTTAGTGACTAGATAAAAACCACAGGGATGATTTATAGAGTTATTAAAGTTTAGGTCCCACTTTCAAAAAAAAATTACTAAACCATAGGGACCAAAATTAGAGTTTACTCTTAATAAAATTAAGAACCAAGAAAAATGACATGACACAATGTGGATTGAAAATTCCAAAATATTAAATTGTGGTTAACTTTGACCATCCGACATTGATAAAAGATGAGATGTTTGAAATTGAGGTGATTATGAAGAGAATGATGCCTATTTTTTTGCATGGTTTTTTATTTATGATTAACTTCAACTCGTTTTGGATTAAATAGTTAATCTTAGTTAAAAAAATTATGTTAAATGAATATTCCTTTTTGTTATATAATTAATATGATACATTTATTTCATTTCATGTTATTTATATTTATATTTATATTTTTATATAAAAAAGTAAGAACCAAGAGAAATGACATGACACTATATGATTGATAATTTCAAGATATTGAATTGTGGTCAAGTTTGCCTATGTAATATCGATATAAAGATTATATGTTGTAACATATTGGTGATCATTCAAGGATAAAGAAGTCCACTTATAAAAAAGGTGATATATTGGTATATTAAGGTGATTAAATGAGGAGAAGATAGCCAAATTTTTTACATTAATGTTGATTTATGATAACTTTTATCCATTTTGAATTAAATAGTTCATTATAATTTAGAAATACAATTTTTTTATAATATATTATTTTTAATTTCTATAATTATTTCCATTCATTAAGTTTTATTGCATTTCATGCATCATCGATTAAGAAATTATGTTTTATCTTAACCTACGTACATATTTTATAACAATAATTTCTTGCCACCGTATACGCAGTACCACACATTAGTTAACAATAAAATAAGAACAATTCTTATATATGGTGGTTTAGGTTTGTAATAAAACTATTAAATTATTTGTATATTTGTAGTTCGCTATAATTATAAATATTGTTTTAAAGGAAAAACAATGTCATCTACCCAAATTTTTATAAATGAAGTTATTTTTATTTTTATTTGATTTTATCATATATATTTATATCTATACTATATATAAAGCCTCTTAAATTGTTAGTTTACAATTTTTAAAACGTCTAAATTTTATTATGTTAATGCATATAAACCTCCGTATATTTAAAATAAAATTAATTTTAATTTTTAAATTACATTTTATACCCTTAAACTTTGTTATTTAATTTAGTTTACATCTCTTCTTTTTATAAATTTCACTTCACGTTTTTTTCATTTAACATATATAATCTTATCTATATCTATATCTATACTATATTATAAAGCATTTGGCTAAAAACTCTTAAAAACAACATTTTAAGCCTTAGGTACAGCTATTTAATGCTAATTACTTAATTTTTAAGATTACAAGTAAATTGTGCGTAAGTACAACTTATTAAAGCTTTAATTCTAAATTCGTGTAACTAACTGCAGATAACCATTATCCAAAATACAGGATAAACATTTAATTTTAAATTAAAAATTAAAAAATCTAAAGTATAATTAAGATAATCATTAAATTATAACAGAAAACTTAATTACTATCATTATAAAAAGTTATATTATTAAACCAAAAATAAATTATTTTGTTAATAAACATAATTAAATTATGATTAAAAAATTGAATTAAAGAAATTAAATTAAAAAAAAAAAAACTTTTAAATGAACATTAAAATCGTTTTCTCAAAACCACATAAAATCATTATAATAGCAATAGGGACAAAAACTAAAATAAAATCTAAAATCGAGATGTTTCGCTGTATTGCGCGAGTACGCTTCTAGTCTATAAAAATGAGAATTTAGGTTATTCTTGAATCTTGAATTTTTAAGAGGTAATCTGAAAGCTTCACAACTTCTCCACAATTACCACATTGGAAGTTACTAAAAAAATCAATTTTTTTTAATTTTTAAATTACACTTTGCACCCTTGTCTTTAGTTGTTTAATTTATTTTTTATCCCTTACTTTTTCATTTTTCATTTTCCACAATTACCATATTAACATCAATAATCGTATATAAGTTAAAATACATTTAAAAATATGTTTTCTTTTTTACAAATTATACCATTATAATCCTCTCGTCAATATCTTCAAAATGAGTCTAATATTGAATACTTTTGTATGAATGTATACTATTAAATATCATAAATACATACGAATTAACTTGCCTTATATTCGAGTAAGCTATGATTTTCGTCCCTGTTGTTTTGAAATTTCGTTTTTCATCTATATAATTTGTAATCTTTGTTGTTTTCATTCTTACATATTGTAATTTATTGTTTTCTCGCCCGTAAGACTAAATCTATTAAAAGTCATTCATTTAAGTTAGGGATATTTTAATTTTTATGGTTTATCAAATATTGTTTTTGGTTGGTTTTTGTTATTTGAGTCTTTTTTATTTAATAAAACTATATATTTTATGATAAAAGAATTATGCATCTATATATACATATAATATATATAGGGTCAGATTCAATGGAAAACGTAAAAAAAACTAAAGAACATCCTAAAAGCCCTCCATCTAAACGGTATGCACAAATGCATACTGATAATTTGTAACATGCATTTGTGCATATAGAGTAATGCATATGTAATTACAGAAGCATTGATGCATAGAAAAAAAACAGTTTCAATCGCTTGTATGCATTTTTGCAAACCGTCTGGATGGAGGGCTCTAAGGTGTTATTCGATTTTCTTTTTTTTAGTGTTTTCCGTTGAACCTTCCTCTATGTATATGTATATATATCTATATATGTACTATCTATTCTATATTAAAAAATATGAGTGTTAGTTATTCTTGAATTTTCAAGAGGTACACATTTTAAAACTTAATATACAAGTTGTAAAACCAAACTTCTATTTCCATCCAACAATCCCCTTCCACAACTTCCACATCCCATTGTATTCATATTTACAAATATAATTATTTTAAAATTTTAAATTACACTTTCTATTCTTATAATTAGTCATTTAATTTATTTTAGATCCTTTACTTTTTCACTTTTTATTTTGGACCCTTATCATATTAACATAAATAATCATATATTAACTAAAATACATTTAAAAACGTGTTCTTTTTACAAATTATATCATTACAATCGTCTCGTCAATACCTTCAAAATGACACTAATATTCAATATTTTTATATTTAATCATAATATTAAATATTATAAATATATACGAATTAATTTGTTTTGTATTTGAGTAACTACGATTTTCTTCTACGTGGTTTTAAAATTTTATTTTTTATGTCTATGGTTTTTAATTTATTATTGTTTTCATTCCTATGATGGCATCGGTAAAATTGTAGTTTCTTTTGCATAATCTAAATCTATTGCATGTAATAGTACTGGTACGAAATCTGACCTAAATTTTGTACTTTTTTTTTTGTCATAATCAAGATTTGTGAAAGAGAGTTGCATAACCACTGAGATTTCAATAGTAGATAAATCAACAGAGTAGTCTAATATTTTTGTTACCGAATGATCCTATAAATAATTAGGTACATGTGGTTAGCTTTCTTGTTTAATAATAACAATAGACATATGAAGGGACCAACAGATCTTGTGCATCGCTCAATTGGTTTTTTTCAAGGGGCGCATCAAAATAAACCAAAAAACTTAGGAAATCTATCAAAGCAGTGGAATTTAGTTAAAAACACATTGTACAACTTTATGAGTCTTTGATCCACCTTAAAGGTATACCCGATCGACAAAATTTCTAGGTTTGTTGTTACGCTACTCAATATGATGTCATCAATATCAATGAAGAGCAATATCTTGATGATGTTTGTGCTCTTAAATTTTCTCCAGCTCATGCCATTTGACAATAAAAATCTATGCTTGCAGATACATTATGAAATGAAAACCAAAATTTGTTTTTTATTCATTCTCAAATTCTACATAAAATCTAAAATGGATCTATATATGTTTTATTTGGTAAAAATTATTTGAACTAGGTTTTATTGCTAACATGTATTCCAAATTTACACCCAATTACATAATATACAAATAGCATCGGTACGGACTAAAAATAGAAGAAAAAAACATGATTAATATTTTAAGTTATCGACTTTAAATCGAGATACACCGCCGCACCGCGCGGGCACCTTACTAGTATTAACTAAAATGTATTAAAAACACTTTTTCTTTTGTAGTAAATTATACCATTATAATCGTCTTCAATACTTTTAAAATGAACATAATATCAAGTATTTTACGATTTATAAATATTATTAAAAATGATTAATATGTATTAAGTTATTTTTTATATTATTTTTAATATCTTAATTTTTTGGTTTTTTCTTTTTCTTTTACACCCCTCATGTATTATACACTATTACTCTCCCCCCTCCCCTCATCGTCCCACTTCCCCCATTAGCCTGAATTACTTTCTACATTTTAAGTTACATTTTATACCCTTATAATTAGTTATTTAATTTATTTTATGTTATTTACTTTTTCATTTTTTACCTTTATTATATTAACCAAAATAACCGTATGTGAATCAGAAGACAATTAAAAAAATAAGTTTCTATGTTTATAAATTATATCATTATAATCGTGTCGTCAATACCTTGAAAATGAGCTTAATATTGAATATTTTTCGATTTAATCATGTTATTATATACATGAATATGTAACGAGTTATTTTTAAAATATTTACATTTTATGCCCGATAGTATTTATTTAATTTATTTACCTTTTCATTTTACTATCTATACTACAATTAGTTTTTAAATTTTATTCATATCTCTTAATATTTAATTTTTTATTTTACACCTCTATTATATTAAAATAAATAATAAATCAAATTACATTAAAAAAATATGTTTATTTCTTTACAAATTATACCATTATAATTTTTTTGTTAATACCTTCAAAATGAGTCCAATATTAAATATTTTTTGAATTAATCATACTACCAAATAACAAAAAGTGAATTATTTTTAAAACTTACAGTTTATACATTATAATTATTTAATTAACTTTTATATCTTTTATTTTTTTCATTTTTCATTTAACACAATTTTCATATTAACATACATGATCGTATATTAACTACAAGGTTATTGTTTAGATTTTTAAGAGATACAAATGTTGATGCATTATGTACAATTTTTAAAGCTTTACAATTTCCACGATTAAGCATGATAATTAATTTTTATTTTTAAACTATAATACACACTCTTATAATTTGTTATAGTTTACTTTATAAAACTTCATTTTTCATTTAACATTTCTCATAATAACATAATAATCGTATATTAACTGGAATATATAAAAAAACGTTTTTTTATATAAATTATATGGTTATAGTCGTTTCTTCAAGAGACCAATATCAATATTTTTGGATTTAATAATAATATTAAAAATAATAAATGTGTGCCGAATTATTTTTAAAACTTAATTTAACATCTTAATATTTCATTTTTAGGTTTTCATTTTACATCTTTATCTATCTATATCTATACTATACTATAAAGAGTGATTATTGTTTATATTTTTAAGAGTTACAATGTTTAAAATACTTGTTTTGTAAAGATAAATTAATAATAAAATTCAATTTTATTCCAAATCCTACAAACCAAACACACCCTTCCAAATCTTTCCACAAAATCCAAATTATAAAAAAAAAATCAAATGTGGTGCTTTGTTTTTTAAATTAGGATTGTACTTGAGTTTTGTAAAAATAATGGATATCGATTTATAAGTTCATAACGACAGACAATTTGATATTTTGAAAAAGTTTGAGGCTTCTAAAGTTAACATTGATGAAATACTATTAAATCCCGCTGCATTGCAGCAGGTACGTCTTCTAGTATATATATATATTTATATATTTATTTTAGAACCCTAATTTTTGTGAGATCTTGAAGAACTAATATTAGCCACAAATTAATATAATCCAACAGTAATTAAATTTATATCTTAATTATTAACTAATTGAATAACTAAGTTACAAATCAACAAATCATGTTATTAATTGCATCATAATCTTTTTCCAAAATTTTAGGTAACTTGCCACACTTATCTTAATATTTTGTATTTCAAAAACAATTTTTGATTCCATTTTCAACACGTCTTCTTTTTATTATCGCCAATCTTCTCTCCAATTCCATAACAACCAACAATGGCCACCGTCTTCCACCTCTTTTCGTCTCCTCTTTTACTCTCTTCATGATGGTTCATGTACACCATATTAAACCTCCACCTTACCGACCATGAAGCTCTTTCGATCCAAGTCGAAACAATGACTGCGCCTTACTTTCAATATCTCGATCTCAAAGAACATCGGCCACCGACTCCCACCACTCGATTTTGGGTTTAAATCTTGTTTCGATTTCTTTTCTAGGTTTTAACATGAGTTTATATTTTGGGTCTGAATATTGTTTTGTTTTTGGTTCTTGTTTTGAATCTAGGTTTCGATTTCTGTTCTAGTTATGAATCTAGGTTTCGTTTATGGTTACGATTTTGTTTCTGGGTTTTGATTTCATGTCTGGTATGAACCTGAGTTTCGATTTTAACCTAGGTTTTTTTTGTTCCTAAAGTGTGCACAATGTGATCAAAAAGTGTGCACACCACCAGTGAATTCAGATCTCGTGAACAACTGGTATTCTCGTGAATCCAGATGTTGTGCACATCATGCACATTGCCATCTCACCACAATGTTCTCAATTTTTATAACCATGAGGTTGTACAGAAACTGACAATGTGTTTTGTCCATACTGTGTTCACAATTCTTAGAACCATGAGTATAAAAATTGGTTCACACTGTGCATAATGTGTTTGTGCACCCTGTATTCACAAAAGCTTGATGTGTTTGAACGGAGAAGGAGATGTGTGTGTGTGTGAGAGAGAGAGAGAGAGAGAGGAGGGAGAGGAGATTTATAAATACCCATAATGTCTTTTATTTGATTTTTTAATTTAAAATTATCAAAATTAATAACTACATAACTTAATATCAACTAGTGGCTTAAAATGGATGTCAAACTTCCCACAAAAAGTCAAGTTCTCAAAAGAAGGCCCTATATATGAGTTTAATCATTTGAAAACACATGAAATGTGATAATATTGAGAATACTATTTTTTATATTGGTTTGCCAAAGTTTCTAAGTTTCTATCATTCGTAAAATTTCTAAATGAACCAACCTCTAGATATATATATATATATATATATATATATATATATATAGGGGCGGGTTCAAATGAGAACTTAAATTTGGTTGTGAACATGAGGACAAATGAGAACGCGACACGTGTCGTATTCAGACTGAATAATCTACATTCAGACACGTGTCACGCTCTTATTTGTCCTCACGTTCACAACCAAATTTGAGTTTGCATTTGAACTTTCCTCTCTCTCTCTCTCTCTATATATATATATATATATATAGGGGTGGGTTTATACGAGGACGGTATCTATTTACGAGAATATAAGGACAATTCTTAGCCAATCATTTTGTACATGAAAAAATTTTCATGTACAAAATCATATGTGATTTTGTACATGAATCATATATGATTTTTTACATGAAAAATTTCATGTACAAAATAATTGGCTGAGGATTGTTTTCGCATTATCGTAAATTGTTATCGTTCTCGCATGAACCTCCCTATATATATATATGTAACTATTATAAGAAAAAAAGATATTAAATATTATTTTAGGGGTAATCTGGTCATTTTAACAGTTTTGTCCAGTATTGATTTAGTTGTACCAAATGTATGGCAAAAAATTAGTACATTTTTTTCCCGTTCAGTTCAGTCCCATCTCATCGAGTATGTATAACAAAGGTCATCTTAAAAAGAATCAAACTAATAACCTATAACTAATAAATTAGGGGTGACAATTCTCGACACGATACGAAACACGACACAAAAATAAACGTGTTAGGGTTGAAGTTTTTGACCTGCCAAATAAACGGGTCGTGTTCGGGTTGACCCGCCAACCCGCCATTTTTTTATAAATATTTTATATTTTACTTAAAAGTCTCAAATAGTCAAAGTGGATTTGTTTGAATTCGGTTGTGTTTAGACTTTTTATTTGTTTGAAACTTGGATTTGTTTCAATTTACTTATGTTTGGACTTTTTATTTGTTTAAAACTTGGATCTTTGAATTTTGCTTGTATTATTAGGTGAACTTGGTTGTATTATTAGGTGAATTTGTTTGTGTTTGGACTTTTTATTTGTTTGAAATTTGTGTTTGGACTTTTTATTTGTTTGAAATTTGTGTTTGGACTTTTTGTTTAAATTTGGATGTTTGAATTTGGTTGTATTATTAGGTGACCCTCCAACCCGAGCGTTTGCGGGTTAGGGTTGTATATCTCGACACGATTAACTAAACGGGTCGTGTCCAGGTTGACCCTTCCTGACCCGCCAACCCACGACCTGATTCCCACCCCTATAATAAATAACTTCTATGACAAAATCCAAATGATAGTGGCTAAGGGTTGTTCACTTTGTCTTATTACTTTCCTTCTTCCCTTTGGTAGCAATTATGGTAACAATTCTTTCACAGACTGATATTTGTTTTTCATAATTGGAGTAAAATAATAAAAAGTGAAAGTAAGCGGGACCTATGTAACTTTTGAAACATTGGTATCAAACGTTAAACTACCTGTAAAGTATAAGGACTCAAAATGTAAATTTAGAAAAATATTTGGAGTATATATATACACGTATTCGCATCACACTTCTGTGAACTGTTGAGCGGAAACCCTAGCTTGTGTTTTCTCGCCGCAGCTTCAAGGATCTGAGTGAAGATGAAGGTTTGAATCTTATATGCAAAAATTTACTATGAAAATTATTTGTATTCCTAGTACTGTTTACGATTCTGAAATGCTATTTGCAATTTGTAGTTCAATATTGCTAATCCCACCACTGGGTGCCAGAAGAAGCTCGAGATTGACGACGATCAGAAACTGTAAGTTTGGTTGTTGTTTTAACCTAATAATCTGTGGTTCTAATTTTTTGGTGAAATTCTGTGTTCTTGTTTCATTTTTAGATTGGTAACTGGTGTCATTGTTAAGTATAGCTGTGAAAATAGCTCTTTTTGGATGCAATATACGTATTACGTGATGTGATAGGAAAGTTCGATATCTCTTGCTGTAGAACTGTTTCAGTGTTGGTTTTGGTCAATCGTGAAGAACAATGTTAATACTTTCCGAATTGGAGTTGATGTGAATTCTGTTGCACGACTCCATTGCCAGTCTTCGATTTATAGAACTTTATTAATGGCTATATCAAATTATGTTAAAAACAGTATTGAAATCTGCAGTAATTGCGAGACTGAGAAGTAGCTTTGTTGATTAGAGAAATTGAATTGGATAAATCTGTTCTGGTTGTATGTTGTTTGGTTTGCAATTCTCTTTTTTTCATATTGAAGGGTTACTTAGGCTGATTCAAGCACTTGAAAGGTTTATAAAAATGATTGTTTTTGGTACATAAATATGGCTTGTCAGATAATGTAGATGATTCAATAGACGGGTTTGACAAGGAATAAATGGGACTGCAAATAGAATTAAATACCTGAATATACACTATGTAATATAGACAATTAAACACTATAATTCTTGGGTCATTTTTAAAGTTCACTTGAAAGGATGTATGTTTTCACTTTTCAAGATGGAGTTAAAAACTTAGAAGCAAATATTTTCTTTTCACAATACATAACTCCTCCACTAAGCTAGTTTTCTACATGCTTCTTTATGTGTTGGAACATTTTTTAAAATCTTGGGTCAAAAGGGTAACCTGTAGGGCAAAAGACAACGGTTTATAGGACATCAAAAGCATGTTGGCATTTTCATCGAGCATTTTGTCAATTAAATGCTTTTACACTACTCTATACATAATTAGATACATCACAGTTTATGGCAGTTCACCAGATTTCTGTTTAAGTTTTTGGTATATTTAATCAGAAAATGACATTTTTAATGCATATTCAAAATGATGTAAGATATACATAAATTAGCGCTGCTGGTCTGACAAGAAAATACGAAGACAGCTCATAATCATCAATTTTCATCACTTTTGGGTTGTAAATTATATAGCTCATGATAAATACCATGAAATCAACAAAATCTTCCATGTTAAATTGTTAATCACCATAGTAGATGACTAGTTTTGAATCAAACCAGTCAGATTTAGTCAGAAAATGACATTTTTAATGCATATTCAAAATGATGTAAGATATACATAAATTAGCGCTGCTGGTCTGACTGGTTTGATTCAAAACTAGTCATCTACTATGGTGATTAACAATTTAACATGGAAGATTTTGTTGATTTCATGGTATTTATCATGAGCTATATAATTTACAACCCAAAAGTGATGAAAATTGATGATTATGAG
Organism: Silybum marianum; assembly: GCA_036898165.1. Taxonomy (NCBI): domain Eukaryota; kingdom Viridiplantae; phylum Streptophyta; class Magnoliopsida; order Asterales; family Asteraceae; genus Silybum; species Silybum marianum. Next base: position 42,545,544 of record CM072529.1, on the reverse strand, counting down.
CTGTCTTCGTATTTTCTTGTCATGATATGTTTAGAAAACTGGAACAACAATAAGATGTTGCAAATACTTGTACTTCATGCTCATGAAAAACTTTTTGGAAAACTGAAATTATGTGTAAACATGTATTCCATATATAATATAATTTGCTTCATTTGATTTTCCAACTTCCTTAAAATTTGCAAATATCTTAAAAGTTTTCATTTTTCGTATTTTCCAGCCGGGCATTCTTTGACAAGAGGATCTCACAGGAAGTTAGCGGAGATGCCCTTGGAGAGGTACATTGTTCTTCTCTTAGTCTATCTTATATAATCTAAATTTTTCTTATTGCTCCATATATTTATCCACTAGTTTATTCACATCAATATTTCACAGGAATTCAAAGGGTATGTCTTCAAGATCATGGGAGGATGTGACAAGCAAGGATTCCCAATGAAACAAGGAGTTTTAACCCCAGGGCGTGTCCGTCTTCTACTAGTCAGAGGTGCACTTGCAAAATACCCTAATTTCCGCCATTTTTTGGTGCTGTTTTTCATGTTGAATTTAAAAGATATTTATTTTGGTATCATTAGGAACACCCTGCTTTCGTGGGTATGGAAGGAGGAACGGAGAAAGGAGGAGGAAGTCTGTTCGTGGTTGTATTGTGAGCCAAGACCTCTCTGTTCTCAACTTGGTTATCGTGAAAAAGGGTGATAACGATCTTCCAGGTTTGACGGATGTCGAGAAACCTAGAATGAGAGGTCCAAAAAGAGCTTCCAAAATCCGCAAACTTTTCAATCTTTCAAAAGAAGATGATGTTAGGAAGTATGTCAACACATACCGCCGAACATTCACAAACAAAGCTGGTAAGAACTTTTTTTTTTGTCATTCGTTATAACTTTGCTTTTTGGGTGTTGGTTTGATTTTATATGTGTGTGTGTGTGTATATATATAGAGAGAGAGCCGTTATTATGCAACCCATTGCAATTGTACAACCTTTACAACCAAATCATTATTGTCCATTTGATCATCAACGTTTATCATTTAATCACTTGTAACTATCATTAATTAAAAAAAAAACTAAAAAAGAAAATGGATGGTGGATGAGTAGGTTGCATGGCTTGTAGGATTGCAGTGGGTTGTATTTGAACACCTCTATATATATATATAAGTTCTTATTTGATTAGGCCTCTGTATATATAGGGGCCTAATTAAATAAGAACCGATTAGATTGTAGAAACTATATGGACCAATCATTTTAAATAATTAATGTTATTCACTAAAATAGCATAAAGGATAAATTGGTAAAATTGGGTATCATAGTGGTTATCACAATGCATCTTATATGTGTATATATATATATATATAATAAATATGTTTGTATTTGATGAATGAATAAATAGGGAAGGAGGTGAGTAAAGCACCAAAGATACAGAGATTGGTGACTCCATTGACTTTGCAAAGGAAGAGAGCGAGAATTGCAGACAAGAAGAAGAGAATTGCAAAGGCGAAATCAGAGGCAGCTGATTATCAGAAACTTCTTGCTAGTCGATTGAAGGAGCAGAGAGAGAAGCGAAGTGAGAGCTTAGCCAAGAAGAGATCCAGGCTTTCTACTGCTTCCAAGCCTTCCATTGCAGCTTAATCATAAAGTTACTTTCTTTAAAGAGAGATTTGATGATTTTACTCATATTATGGATTGTATTTCATGTTTTGGTTTTTTGGTTGTGGTGATTTTGATTGATTAGAGATGTTTTGTTTTGGGATATTTTATTGCTCTTGAAATGCTTAATGTGGGAGATTACTATTTTCCTTGTTTTTCTAAATCAAATTTCCAACCGATAGTTTTTGACCGACCATATTCTTGAACCGATACCAAACTGAAACCGAATGCATTTAGTTGGTTTAGTTATTGGTTCCAATTTTACAACAAATTTGGGATTCCATTTTTTGGTTCTTGGTACCAACCGAACCGGAATTTCAATAGACACATGACTATTCCAATTTTATCTCCATTTTTGCCTAAACTAATTCATATCTTCTTCTAAACTAACTATACATTTTCCATAATTATTACTTTGATCAAAAAATTGGCCCTATCACTAAAGATTAAGTGGTTAGTAGTTGATTTTGATACATGTTTTGAAAGATTTTCAAACATTATTTACTTTTGATTGTTTAACTTGCAAATTTTTTTGATACACATCGGTAACATTAGAACTTTTTATTGTTTCTTAACCGACTTTCATTTTTCAGTCTTTAAGTGGTCTTAGTACCTATTTACCTGCCCTGAAACCAAAACCGAACCGATACTTATCTTGTACATATGGTTCGGTTTTCGGTCCTAGTTTTGAATCTCATTAAAAATCGGTTCGGTCCCAGTTCGGTACAGATCTCATCCCTAGTTAGAGATTCAAGTTTGGACACATTCAGATTTATTTTGGTGTAGAGATCTTACGAAAAGAGTTGGTGTTTTACAAGATTTATTTGTAATAATAATATTTTAAAAACAATTAATAAAAAGATAATTGAATTATTTTTCTAAATTACTTATAGAAAATGAAATAATAAACCAAACCTGCAGATTCCATCAAACAGGCCTTAACATTTTTTCTGAATGGTCCGGTCTCAAATGTCAAGAAGAGGTTAAGGATGTAGTATAAGAAAATTTCATATTGGCAATGTTGTTAGAAACAAATAGTAATACAAATACATATACATATACATACAAATATTATTAATGTAAATGTTTTTATAAAACTAAAAATAGTTATTGAGATGGCCCCACACAGCTTCCTCAACATCCTCCCATGAATTGGACAGCCTTAACTCTTTCCACATACCGAAAATGGCACCCAATATATTATCCTCATGTATGATACAATAGCACCTGCATTTCATTTTATAACTTTTACTTTATTATTCAATTCAATTCAATAATACAAATACTTCATTTTCATTCAATCAAACACAAGAAGAAAGAAGAAATAAATGACATACATTGTTAGATATGATATTCTTCTTCTCCTCTTCCCATTTTCATTTTCATTTTCATTTTCATTTTCATTTTCTTCTGATGATAAACTTCTTCTCCCAAATGGAACTCCATAGCTTTCCATAAGTAACTTCAGCAGCTTTAAATCTCCACGAAATATGTCCAAATGAATCGGGATCAAATCCATTATTGGATCACCTGTATTATTATTCATTCCCAAAATTACTTCATTTCATATTCAAGAAATGTAACAGATGATTGATTGATTCATACCTAGAGACATATTGCTGAAATCATATATATAGCTAGGAATCCATGATATCTCCTTTCCATTCGCAACTTCATTTACCAGATGGATATTGTCATCCATTATATCCGTGTGTATCCAACACCAATAATTATCATTCTAAAATATATAACCAAACAAACCATCATAAATAAATTATATTCAACCGATAAAAGAATAAAGAGGTTGGAAAAACAAAAACTAACCTTGAACAGACTATGCAACTCTACAAAGTCATTCGGCAAGTATTCATTCACTTTCTCAATCAGTCTGCTTGGAATTGGATGACCCCTACAAATATTAACCACAATTTTAGAATATATCAGCATTTTTGGTTTTTCAGATTCAATAGATACTTATATATAACTTAACCAACTGTATATATATGCAATTAACTTACCACTTAGCCAACCGACTTGATGCATACTTCTTTTTCCTATTTAGGGTTGTAAAAAAGACTTTTAATGCTGCTGGGAGATTGATTTTTTCAGAGATATTCTCCATAATACCGTTATCATCACTAATCTCCAGTTTCTTTTTCATGTTCAGATATGACAAATCATTCAGAGGAGGAACAGGCAAAACATGGAGGTCATGCAACTGCTTCCCTAAAAACGAAGCTAAATTTGAAACCTCCTCCAATGAGAGTGAATCCCTTCTGAAAAAATCAGAAAACAATTGATATAAATAATCCTGAATTTATACTTCAATTGTAAAAGAATCTTATCAAAATACTTACAACTCGGCAAATATTTTCCCTTTGCATCTTTTCGTTATAATGTAGGGCCAAATGCTTACACGTCCACCACAACTAACCAATTCCTCTAAGGTCATACCGGATTTCTTGTACTCAAATTGCTTTTTGCTCCAGATGCCAAATGGGTATTCAGTATCGGCAAAAATTTCAACCAAATTACGGTTTGCAATTACATCAGGAACACCTTTTCCATCCCATGGCACGATTTTGTATGATCCTTCCTCAAGAAAAACAATCCCACTTGCCAAAATATTAGGAACATGATTTTTCAAGCTACAATCTGATTTCTGCATTAGACTGTAGAATTGAAGCTGTAGGTATGCAAAACATATTCCATAAGAATTATTTTATTTACATTTAAAAGCATAAATACTACAAGAAATAAGAGATAAGTGATCTTATATACCTCTGTTCCTAATGCATGAAGACTAGCTTCTAACCCATCCTCCACAAAAATTTTGACCACATTATCACCAACAAGATAAACCTGTTTGAATTGTGAATTGCATCATGTTTAAGATATACCCTTTTTCCAGGAAGTTATCATTAAAATTTCAAGTTAGCTAATATTGATGAAGGGTCAGGTTCAAGGGAAAACCTCAAGAAAAAAAAAACTGAAGAACACCCTGGTAGCTCTCCACCTGGACGGTATGCATAAATGCATACTGGTAATTTGTAACATGCACTTGTGCATAGGAAAAAGAACAGCTTCAATCGCTTATATGCATTTGTGCATACCGTCCAGATGGAGGACTCCCACGGTGTTCTTCAGTTTTTTTTTTGTTGAGGTTTTCCCCTGAACCTCCCCTTACAAACCATATAACATATATGCACTTTATTGCAACAAAAAAAACCCTTTATAACATAATCACTTACAGGATTGCTACCGGTGCCCACCGGAAACTTCTCCTCATCTGCAGGCAAAGAAATATCATGGAAGGCACATAGTTCTTCCATGCACATGGACCATTTACTGGCATTTAATGCAATACAAGCTCCCTGAAATTCCACCATACTTTTTAATCCTTTTTGTATGCAAATTACAAAATAGCTTCTAAAAGTGAGAAAGCAAACAGTGAAAATAATCAAAGTAAAAATAAAGTTACTACCTTCCATATTAAATCTCTTAGTTCAGGTTTCCCAATCCAAAGCTTCCATAACCAATCTCTCAATTCTCTTTGTCCAATACAATTACTTGTACTCCATAACGAGTTATAATGGTCTCTATCTTTATCCAAAAACTTAGTCAGAAAATTTATATCATAAGAAAACTCTATATCTGGCTTTATAACACTTTCAGAACCCCCATTTGTAGCAATTTCACAATTTGAATCCTCCATATGTTCATCAATTTTAATTCTCTTCTCCTTTCTAGAAACTTCCAAATTGTTATCCATGCATAAATTATCGTCATCTAAAGTGGTGCCTTCACTAAGAGCAAGCAATCCAGCACGACAAACCCCTTTATGCTGATACCCAGGAGCCAAATCCAGACATATAAATTCGAAATTATTCGAGTTTACATAATTCTGAGTTACAGCAATAGTAGTCTCCAGGTTAAGAACACAATGCCACCATCCAGTTGGGACGTAAATAGTTTCGCCGGGTAGTTGTGTACATTCTATTGGCTTATCTTCATCAGCAAGAAGCGGGTAGAAATCCAACCACCACTGAGAACAAAATCCCAGATGACAATATTGTTTATTTAAACGATGCTATTGATATATATATATATATATATATTTGTACAAAATATTTACCTGCAATGATGACGGTGTTTCAATGTCAACGTCACCATCTTCATCATTTACGTGCACTGTCACACCCAAAGGTACTCTTCCAGGAGGGTATAGTGCCCATCTATTTACATAAGAGTAACATATATGTCAACACTAATGTCGTCATTGTAAACATCTATCATGGGAACTTAAAGAAATCTTTTACATAAAATGATCAAAGATTGCACCCATCCTCTCATTTTTCTAGTAGAAAATCATTGTGAAAAATAGTAATAACAGTCAGGGGCTGTTTGGCAGTTGCTGAATGGTTTTGTGCAGAATGATTAAGAGGCTCTTATGATATAGTATAAAATGAAATATAATTGTTTGGTAATTGTTCAGGATGTAATCAGGGCTCGTAATGGTTAAGGGAGGTCCAGGATACAAAATGATGCGGAGGGTTTTGGAACAATTAAGAGGCAGACTTATTTTTTGCCAAACAGGATTCACCTCTTATCGATTCAGAGGATGCCTCTTAATGGAACCATTAAGAGGTAAACAAACAGCCCCAGGGTACAATTTTCTTAAAAATTTATGATATTTACCTTTTGCGGCCACTCAGAAGAGTATTCCAGGCACTAGTAAGAGCTGGATCAACATGCCACGATGCGCCAGACCTTTCTGGTCCAATAATGAGCCATCTATAAGGCGGTCGTTGATCATTATCTAGTACATCAAAGTAGTCATCTGGGAACAAATGAGGGACTCTGTAATCTTGTAGTAAATCCGGTGCAACTTCCCCAAACTGCAATCATTAAGGTCGTATTTGCTTAATAAAGTTTCTATAGAAAGTAGGCAGGTGGGAAGCAATTCAAGTAAGATAATATGCACCTTGTCATCAAAGATGTAGAGGGGATCCTCATCATGTTGTACTTGCATGTAAGAAACATAATCCTTAAACTTCATTGATACTTTCTTAGCACTTCTTTGAGAGATTCTGAAAGATATATCTCCATATTTGACTAAAAGTTGTTCAGGAGTCCAGGTCTTCCTTGCTGGCCAAGTATCAGCCAATCCCGAAACTAGAACCTACATTCAAGAATCTTGGTTCTTTTTTACATATTTCTTGGTGCAAAATAATTTGGCAATTCGTTGAAATAACTACATATAAAGATAGAAGTTAAGCTACATTCTTAAGACAAAATCCACAACATACAGGTTTATGTGCATCATAGTGCTGAAGGAACTCTTCTAGTGAAAGGTCTGTCTTTCTTTCAACATTTCCATGATCAAAAGCGAACCCATCCAATTGGGTATAGCAACGATATAATCGCTTATACAGGAATAGAGAGTTAAATCCTGTAAAGGGTAGTACCATAACATTTAGTACAAATAGGGGCAACCAAAGCATAGAATCGAAAACTATGACATGCAGCAAACTCAAATACCATCAAAGTGTAGCGGTTTTTTGCAGGGGTCGTCACATTTACTCAGAACTTGAAGTCTGCAGCCACATGAGAAGAAGCATTAGTATGGAAAAACCCCATATAGTTTGAGTTAAAGGAAACGCAACAGCAATGTGTATATATTTATATAGGGTCAGGTTCAGAGGAAAACCTCAAAAAAGAAACTGAAGAACACCCTGGGAGCCCTCCATCTGGACAGTAAGCACAAATGCATACTGGTAATTTGTAACATGCATTCGTGCATAGAAAAAAAAACGCTTGTATGCATCTGTGCATACCGTCTATGCACAAATGCATATTGTCCGGATGGAGAGCTCTCAGGGTGTTCTTCAATATTTTTATTTTTTGAGGTTTTCCCCGGAACCTCCCTCTCTCTCTCTCTCCCTATATATATATATATGTATATATATATATATATATATTTTTTTTTTCTTTCTGAAAACATACCCATGCAGTGTCGTTCTCTTCCAGGATCCTTTATACTGAAGCTGAAGATTTTCGTTATTAAGGCATAAGTTCATCCACAAAGGTTCTTCATTGCATAAGATATACATCACACTGCACATCATAACCCAAATTTAGCAGACACCCAACAATGAAACGATGTACCAACAGCCCTTTGCTCCCAACTTCCTACCAATCCTTTATAAAAAGACTTCTACCAATTTAAAACTCTCGACCTAAAATTCTAAGTTCTGTCATAACCATCGCAAATCGTGGGCCACATGCCATAAAATGAGTGGCTTCATTTGAAGCAGATCTCTAGCAGCAAGCACACGCAGAACCTAAGTGGAAAATATATATCAAAGAATTCCCTTTCATCCTCAAAGTGCTACTGGAAGGTGTTGCGTATTGAACTAGTATCGTAACTGTTAGGGTAGGATACCAAAAGATGTCAAGACCAACTAAACAAGACACGGATCTAGAATAAATAGACTAGAACCCCCAAATCGGTGATAATCACAGGGCAAAGAAAGAGCCCAACATAAATGCACATGGCAGAACAACTTGGGGTGCAAAAGTAAGGATTCAGGTACAAACAACCCATGTAGTCCTTAACTAACTCCCTAAGAGGGTCTTCAGCATTATACTAGAAGAGTAACACTCTGTTTAACCTATAAATAGAAGGTAAACAAAACCTATAAATAAAGAAGATTTACACTTCATTTGAACACTTATAAACCTCTCTAGAACAAGCTTTTATCTTATCCAATTGGTTCTTACTCTAGATGCAGATTGGAGGGATGAGCTCCAGCATTAGATGACTAACATCAACATAAACTCTATAAGCTTTGCAAGGCAGATCCTATAAAACTCCCAAAGATATGCGGTAATGCCTTTGATTAATCTATGTTCAGTTATTGTCAACCCAACACAAACTCACAAACTTCAAAAAATTGCTATAGTTTTCAGTATCACAAAATACAATCATTCTAATCCAAATCGCGCCCTAGGATCATCCCTCAAAAATCCGTAGAACCTTCAGGATAATGCATTGCCAATAATGTTGAGCATAAAGAAGCTAGCATATCTCACTTAAATTTTCCCATTTTTTACATACTTTTCTTACTTACATACACATAATATGAAAGAAATTCAAAATTGGAACAAAATCAAGTGCGAGAAATTAAAAAAAAAAAAACCTGCTGGCACAAGCAAGACGAGCGACATCACGAGGTGAGAGCAAAGTGAGTATCGAACAAACGATTTCATCCGAAAGAACATAGAAATCTCCAAGAGCATCAGGTCTCCGATCTCTCGTAACAATTTGAGGTTGCGAATCCCCTTCTTCCACCTCCATGGATCAATCTGAAAATTCAACAGGGGTTTCACTTTCTCTCTCTATCTACTTTCTTCAATGTATCTTATATTGTAGCGAAAAAAGGCGCGATTTCTGCGTAACTTTTAGGCGATTCAGCGGTGGCGCGTTGGGTGATGCTTTCTCTTTTCTTAACCGTGGATTCGCCGCGTGCGGCGGAGGATCGGATTCCTGTTGACGTCAAGATGAAATGAATCAATGTGTGTAATTTTCAAAAGAAGCCCTTAAGGTTTGTTGATTATTACAATTTATACCTTTAAGTTCTTTACACTTTACATTATGCATATAAAACTTTGAAAAAGTAGCTTCTAGCCTTGAGCCGGAAAGTGGAAAGTATCATTGGCGGGAGTACTATAGATATAACGTAACTCATTAATTGAGACTCAATCTACATAATCGATGAATTAGTATGTGAATTATTATTGCCCCTTATAAATGGTTACAGAACTAGGGTTCTACTAGTGTCATTGACCGATGTTTTCTCGTGTCGTGATTCTTGTGTTTTACTTCTTAGTCGAAAGATAAATTATGTATTTGTCAAGCGAAGTGCGCTTTACTGAAATACTAGTGAAGGAAGAGAAGGGCTCGGAAGCCTAAGGGGCTGTTTGGTAGTTGCTGGATGATACAGAGCTGGATGGTATAGAGGTCTGGATGGTATAGAGGCTTTGTATGATATAGTGCAGAATGAAAAATGGTTGTTTGGTAGCTGCTCTGAATGGACGGTCTGAATAAGAACAAATTACCATTTTACCCTCCGTGTTCACAAGCAATTTATACACAGATCAACAAATCAGAAACACAAACCAGTTGCCATTTATGTTCACAAAATAACCTTTTATTACTAGTGGAATCAAAAACAACACAACAGCAAAAAAAAACAATAACCAATTAGCATATTTATGCTGTGAAAAGAAAGCAGTAGCATCTAGAAGAAGAATTAAAGCAAACCCCTTTTCAAATCCTATGATAAAAAACACCAAAAACACAAAAAGAAATCTGAAGTATACATCAGAAACCAACTAATCCCCTTTCTTCAAAATATCCCACATCATATTTTACATCCGACGGAAGTATACTTCAGATTTAGAACAGATATCCAAAAAAAAGAGAAAAGAAATCGATTTAGGTCGTGGATTTGGACATGAAATAGAACAGAAATCCAAGAGAAAGAGAAAAGAAATCGAAACCATACCTGAGAATCGTGGGAGGAAGCAGCAACCGGCGGTCGGCGGTCGTGGAAGGGACATCAGCGGACGGTCGGCGGTCGTGGAAGAGACGGCAGTCGGCGGTCGGCAGTGGAAGGAAGAGACAGCAGCAGGTTGAGAGAAATCACAAAGGGAGAGGAAAGAGATCGTGGAAGGAGAGGCTTGAAACAAAAGGGTATTTTGGAGAAAATAACAAGTCTGAATCATTTCTCATGGTGTTAGGGCATGCATCATCCAGAGGCCTTTGTCCCACTTCAGAGCACCATTTTCTTTTGCCAAACAGTACCTAGCCTCTACACGATTCAGATGTGCCTCTGAATGGCACCATCCAGACCTAAACAAACAGCCCCTAAAATATGCTTTTTGCTTACGCTTCTTTATCGAGTTTTCGAGCAGAATATCCATACCTTACGGAATTTGCATATTTTGATAGAGCATAACTCATAGAACGAGAAAATAATTTCCTTCACTCCAATGTAGGATTCAAATAGATTGCATTACCAGAGACTACTCTTACTTTTCCGTAAAAGGGCGTCCCTAGTTCATTCTGTTTGCTATAGTTTTTGGTCTAGCAGACAAAGGTCAGCTACTGCACTTTAAGAGCTAATATTGTAAAGACAGAATTGTCATAGAGACAAAACTTTGATAGTGCACTTCAATAGCCCCCAAATGACATGAAGAATTTAACACTATTAGTATAAATGAATTGTGTACTCCTATGTAATTTGGGTGTTAAAATTAGAATTTTTACTCTATTTTTCTCTAAAAAATGATATATAAAACATTGTAATTTGTAAATACCCAAAGTTTTGAATGATTTAAATAAATAAAAGGTCTTTTAGGATTTTAAATAAAAAAGAAAAGGGATGACTATGAAATATTTTCAAAGGTAGACTAGCAAGTGGCCAAATGTCTTAATTTGAAGTCGATTAGTCGAGGGATAAAAAATGGGATTCTCCAAAGTTAAAGGACCTATTATGCCAAAAATAGACATTTGAATTAAAATATTGTAGTCACAGGCAACGTGGATCGTGGAACAACATTTGATCACTAGTATGCTGAATTTATTGAATTATCATCGAATACGATGCTAAATTCTTTAAGCTTATTTTAAGTTTAAAATTTTGTCATCTTCATATTTTCTCTATCTCAAAAAAAAGTGTCAAACAATTGAAAAGATACATAAATTTAAACATCTATTGTTATTTTTAGTTAGTTTTATTCTTATTCTTTTTATAAATTTTAAATATTTGTACATTGTTTAAAGATATACTTAAGAACTTAGTTATTAACTTTTAAAAGTTGAGACATATATAAATAGAAATATAAACATTTATTTAAAAAAAAGGGAGAATTTCATACACGTCCTTAAAAACTTGCATTATTACGCATATATCCTTGTAAAGTTTGAAATTACGCATATATCCTTCTAAACCTCTAAAACTCACATATATATCCTTCTCCCTAATTTAATTATGGGTAAATTACAATAAAACCCAACGGACTTTTGTATTTTGAACAATTAAGTCACTGGACAATTTTTTGGAACAAATAAACCACTGGACTTTCTAAATCATGTTAATTAAACCATTGCACTTTAAAAAACCTTCTAAATAAGTATATTAGGTGACCTGAAACCTGAATAGAAGGTAACATGTAAATTAAAAAAAATAAAAAATAAAATAAAAAACCTAAAACTAAAACCTAATCAGTTTCTCCCCCAAAAAAACAACTCAAACCTAATTACCCACCTTCTTCATCACTGCAGCACCACACCACCGCACCACACCACTGCAGCACCACACCACCGCCGGCGAAGCAAGATGGCGGCGCAGCGGCGGCAGCGGCGAAGCGGCCGGCGGCGAGCGGCCGGCGACCGACGACGGCGGCGGCGACGGGCGGCGACGGGCGGCGACGGCGGCGACCGGCGGCGACCGAGGCGACGGACGGCGACGAACGGCGACGGGCGGCGACGGCGGCGAGCAGAAACAAGGTAACGATTCAGTCTTACACAGTCTTACTCTCATCATTTGTCTCACATTTTCTCACATTTTGTCTCACATTTTCTCACATTTTGTCTCACATTGTCTATCTCAATGCCAATTTCCTCTTTCATTGACTTATTCCAGACTTATAGTCACCATCCCATAGGCCATAGCCATCTTTTATCTCCTTCAAAAGTGGTTAATTGTTTCAGTTTTGATTCTAAATTTTCAATTTTGACTCACTGTTATTATTGATTATTTTAATCAAATTTGAAAGTAAATATTTTGGGCATATTTTGTGTTTGAATGTTACTTACACTTTATCTTCATTGTTAAAGACATCATCAGGTGTACCACAACCATTATGGCCCGAAGGCATTCTACCGTATACAATTTCAAGTGAAATTTGTTGTTAATGATGAAGACCGTGGTGATGAAGATCATGATGAAGGTGTGACTGTTGTTGGACATCAAGAAGGGTTACAAGAAAGTCAAATTGTTGAATCTCCACCAGAAGTTAATGATGCAAATGAAGAATAGTTCAAGACACGATCTTAACCTAGATTAGGCGCAACTTTTGGTATAATTTGGTGCAATTTTTGGTATAGTTTTGCACAACTTTTGGTATAGTTTGGCGCAACTTTTGGTATAGTTTGGCGCAACTTTTGGCATAGTTTGGCACAATTTTTGGTATAGTTTGGCACCACTTTTGGTATATTTAGCAAAATTGTTGGTATTTTTGGCTCGACTTTTAATATATAGTTTGGTTCAACTTTGGTAAATTATGGTTCAATTTTTATATATAGATTATACATGTTGGATCTTACTTTTTTATGTTTTGGGAAAAAAAACAGGAATGGTATATTTAATTCGTTTCATAAATTGAAGTGTTTTTTTGATTAACAAATGTCTAGGGAATGGTATATTTGGACTTTTTTCCATTTTTTCAAGTGACTTTTTCATTAAAAAGGGTCATAAGGGTGTATCAACGAGGTTTTTAAAGTGCAATGGTTTAATTAACAGGTTTTAGAAAGTCCAGTGGTTTATTTGTTCCAAAAAATTGTCCAGTGACTTAATTGTTCCAAATACAAAAGTCCGTTGGGTTTTATTGTAATTTACCCTTTAATTATTATTAAAATATTTAAAAAATACAAATTTACTTAACTACCCTTCTAAACTATCATAATTTATTTAAGGAAAAAAAATCAAAATAAAAAACAAAACCTAACATATGCTACCCCAACCCCATCTTCCCCACCACCCATCTTCTAAAACCCACCTTTTTTTTCCGGCCACCACCATTTTTTCCGGCAACCACCCTTTTAAAACGCACCTTTCTTTTTTCCCGCCACCACCATTTTTTCCGGCAACAACTCTTCTAAAACCCACCTTCCTTTTTTCCGGCCACCACCATTTTTTCCGGCAACCACCCTTCTAAAACGCACCTTCCTTTTTTCCGGCCACCACCATTTTTTCCGGGTTTTAGAAGGGCGGTTGCTGGAAAAAATGGTGGTGGCCGAAAAAAAGGAAGGTGCGTTTTAGAAGGGTGGTTGCCGGAAAAAATGGTGGTGGCCGGAAAAAAAGAAGGTGGGTTTTAGAAGGGGGGTTGCTGGAAAAAAATGTGGGTTTTAGAAGGACGGTTGCCGGAAAAAATGGTGGTGGCCGAAAAAAAGGAAGGTGCATTTTAGAAGGGTGGTTGCCGGAAAAAATGGCGGTGGCCGGAAAAAAGGAAGGTGCGTTTTAGAAGGGTGGTTGCCGGAAAAAATGGTGGTGGCCGGAAAAAAAGAAGGTGGGTTTTAGAAGGGGGGTTGCCGGAAAAAAAGAAGGTGGGTTTTAGAAGGACGGTTGCCGGAAAAAATGGTGGTGGCCGAAAAAAGGAAGGTGCATTTTAGAAGGGTGGTTGCCGGAAAAAATGGCGGTGGCCGGAAAAAAGGAAGGTGCGTTTTAGAAGGGTGGTTGCCGGAAAAAAAGAAGGTGGGTTTTAGAATATGGGTTGCCGGAAAAAATGGTGGTAGCCGGAAAAAAAAAGGTGGGTTTTAGAAGATGGATTGTGGGAAAGATTGGGTTGGGGTAGCATAGGTTAGGTTTTGTTTTTGATTTTTTTCCTTAAATAAATTAGGATAGTTTAGATGGGTAGTTAAGTAAATTTGTATATTTTAAATATTTTAATAATAATTAAATTAGGGAGAAGGATACATATATGAGTTTTAGAGGTTTAGAAGGATATATGCGTAATTTCAAACTTTACAAGGATATATGCGTAATAATGCAAGTTTTTAAGGACGTGTATGAAATTATCCCTAAAAAAAACCCCAATTCTGAAATAGAATTTATAAAACAAAACAAAAAGGTGTATAGAATTCATATATTTGACATGAGAAAACTTCTTTTATGAAACAACAAAATAAATGTTGAGAATAAAACCTACAAAAACATTACTTCCCTCACAAAAAATTCTTAAAAACACAAGATTATTATCATAATTTATAAAGAAAAAACAACATAAATAAATATTCATAAATCAACTCATTGGCTCTTAATCAAACCAATGATTGTTTAACACCCATTCTCCTCTTTCTTAAACGCTCCGCAATGATGAAAGCAAGCTCTAACGATTGAGAGGCATTGAGCCTAGGGTCACAATGGGTGTGGTATCGTGACCCTAGATCATCAAACGTTACGGTTCTTGATCCACCAATGCATTCCGTCACATTTTGTCCTGTCATTTCAAGATGAACTCCTCCCGGGTGACTTCCTTCTTGTTCATGAACATCAAAGAAGGCTTTCACTTCCGCCTAGTAGTTAGTTAGTTAGTTAATATTGTTAGATCATCAACAAATCAAATGTTTTTATCTGAAACCAAACAAACCCAGTATATCTCACTTGAAGTTAGAGTAAGATGTAGGCAGACCTTACCTTGGAAACTGTATATAAAATGGTATTGATTACAACATGATCCCACCAAAATCACCACAACCCACAAACCATGAAAAGTTTTTATCTAAAAAGTATACCCCACACAGAGATAGGGTTTATGGGTAGCATGTACGTAGACCTTACTTTTGTCTCAAAGGACAAAGAGGTTGTTTTATCAAGGAATATATATAGAAAATCACCAGGTCTTGCAAACCATTAAAATTTTTATCTAAAACCAAACAAACCCTGTACAGGGTAAAGATCAAGGGAGAATCTTGAAAAGTAAAGGAACCAGAGAACCATGAAAAGGGAGGACGAAAAAATATATCAAATTGTTTGGCAAAAATAAGGTGACTTATAAGTCACCTTATTTTTAGTGTAGTTGTTTGGATGACCATAAGTTAACTTATAAGGTACCTTATTGAAAAGTTAATAAAAATAAGGCTTTGATAAACTACCTTATAAGTCATAAGGTACCTTATAAGCTACTTTTGCCAAACATAGCCTAAAGTGATTATTTATTTGGTGTATTTTGTTTCGCTCCAATTGTTGCTATATTTCACCTATTTTCCATTTAAAAATCTGAGGAAAATATGTTTATTAAAAAAAAAAAGTGGTTATAACCCCTTTTTAACGACATCCGTTGAATCATCTCAATCTAACGGTATGGATGAGTTTTTTCAGTTCTTTCATTTTTCAAAGTTCTCCTGGATCTCATCCCACCATGTATAGGGTAAAGAACTAAAGATCAAGGGAGAATTTTGAAAAATAAAAAAACCAGAAAACCATGATTTTTTTTTATAAAATATATCAAAATGGATGTCAAATATGAGTCAAGAAACATATAGAATGGTTGTGACACCATGAAAACAAGAGCTTGTAAGGTTTTTACCCTGATAGCATCGAAGGGACGAGTCTTGAGGCCACAGGGAGCCTTGATGGTGTTGCCATGCATAGGATCAGATACCCATGTAACGATTTGACCAGCTCTTCGAATTGCTCTAATAAGATGAGGAAGCTTCACCCTCATGTTCTCTGCTCCCATTCTTGTTATTATCGTTATCCTTCCAGCTTTGTTATCCGGATTCAAAATGTCTATCAACTTCACCAACTCATTCGGATCCATCTTGTCGCTCACCTTAATTTTCAAACCAATAACAACAACAATCTTTATATCTTGTATTTCCAAAATTACCATTTTTACAAGCTTTTCATGCGAAATCAAATGAACCCATTAAATCCCACATGGAAATATTCATGTGAGAACCAAACCCTCTATTCATGATGACTATCATGGTAGATATTCATGAATGAAATACTTTCTATTTATGATGAACATATATATATATATATAAGGTCAGGTTCATGGGAAAATCTCAAAAAAAGAAAAACTGAAGAACACCCTTGGAGCCCTCCATCTGGATAGTAGATACAAATGCATACCGGTAATTTGTAAAATGCATTGGTTCATATGCACTTGTGCATAACATGCACTCGTGCATAGCAAAAAAAACGCTTGTATGCATTTGTGCATACCCATCTATGCACAAATGCATATTGTCCAGATAGAGGGCTCCTAGAGTGTTCTTCAGTTTTTTTCCCGCCCCTCCCTCCCTCTCTCTCTCTCTCTCTATATATATATATATATATATATTTTCATCCTGAATGATTGGTTCTCATGGTTCCTAAATGAACTTTTTCCCCTTGTCCATTATTATTATTATCATTATGTTTAAATTTGAAAAGCAATACCTTAATTCCGAGGGGATTTGCAATTCCTCTTAAAAACTCAACGTGTGCGCCATCCAATTGACGAGTTCGTTCCCCAGCCCAAAGGAAATGGGCAGAGCAATCGTAGTACAAGCCAGAAGTGGAATCCAACCGTGTAAGAGATTGTTCATAAGGTAAAAGCAAGCACTCATGTGACGTCCAGAAGTCCGTAGTTGTCATAATCGGGTGGTCAACGGTTAGCCCGGCTGCAGACATGAACCCAAGTGCCTCATCAACTCGGCTAGCCAGCTCTCGGTACCTACAAAAACGTAAAATCATCATTATTATTATTATTATTATATCTAATCTAAACTAAATCTTCAAGTTCCTTTTCCGACGTCCACAAGAAATATTGTAGCATAAAATTTCTTACTGTTTTCACAATATATATAGGGAAAGGTTCATTTGAGAAGTAAGGAAGTAATCATAGACCTTCATCTGGTCAATATTTGCGGTTTTTAACCGTGAAGCACCGGATAATTCCTTCACAAATAGGCAACAAACAAGTTCATATGTGAACTCATATAATTCACATGTGAACTAATTAACCATTTCACATATGAACCCGTGTGTTCATATGTGAATCAGTTAATTAGTTGACATGTGAATCACACCGATTTATATCTGAATTACATGGGTTCACATATGAACATATAGTTCATATGCGAATCACACAGGTTCGCTCGCATATAAACCTGTTTGCCGCCTATTTGTAAAAGTTATGAAATTACCTTTTCTTGACTGTATGACCGTATGATGGGCTGGTATCACTTTTTTACTCCTCAAGTAGGTACCATTTCTCAAAATAACCTATGGCTATTATATATATATATATAAGGAAGGGGTTCAAATGAGAACTCAAATTTGGTTGTGAACATGAAGACAGAGAGTGCGACACATGTCTCATTCAAAGAAATATTATAGTATTTAATTCAGACCGAATATTTCTTTGTATATTCAGTCTTTATTTAGACACTTGTCAGGCTCTCGTTTGTCCTTAAGTTCACAACCAAATTTGAGTTCGCATTTGACCTTTCCTATATATATATATATATGTATACATGGGTTGTCATTTAATTCAAGTAAATTAATGATATACCTATCACCCTGTTCGCTATGCTCTGAGAAATCAAGATTCCATTGAGTAACCCTCTGCATAGCTGCATAACCTCCAGTTGCAAAAGCCCTCAAAAGATTAAGAGTAGCTGCAGATTGTGTATATGCTCTGATTAATCTTTGCGGGTCTGGTGTTCTTGATTTCAAATCAAATGCATCTCCATTGATATTATCCCCTCTATAACTTGGCAGCTTCACACCATCTTTCTCCTCAAATGGATCTGATCTCGGCTTCGCAAATTGACCAGCCATTCTTCCCACCTGTTTCATTTCATTCAAAATCCCTTTTTATATATTCATATAAAATTCCAACAGATTCTTATAAAATCCACAAATATATT
Source organism: Silybum marianum (assembly GCA_036898165.1). NCBI lineage: Eukaryota > Viridiplantae > Streptophyta > Magnoliopsida > Asterales > Asteraceae > Silybum > Silybum marianum. Next base: position 42,527,197 of record CM072529.1, on the reverse strand, counting down.
TGAATTAAATTTATATCAATCAATCATAAAGATTTCAATAATTAGATTTGAACCTTGATAACGGGAACTTGACCACCGAACATCAAAACAGCGCCCATTTGAAGAATAACTCTGAATGTATCACGAATGTTGTTTGCATTGAACTCCTTAAAACTCTCAGCACAATCACCACCTTGTAAAAGAAACGCATTCCCCATGGCAGCCTCACCTAACCGTTCCTCAAGGTTTCGTGCTTCACCTGCAAATACGATCGGCGGGAAGGAATCTAGGGTTTGGAGCACCGATTGGAGCTCCGTTTGATCCGGATATTCCGGAAGTTGAAGGGCCTTTTTGGTTTTCCAGCTTTCTATGCTCCATTGTTTGGGTTTTCTTATATCAGAAGTTGTTTTCACGGTGGTGGTGGTGGCGGTAGCGGCGGTGGCAGGGTTTGCAGGTTTCGATGATGATTTATCAATGGAGGACTTTGATGGGTCGGGAGAATGGACGGCGAAGATTGGTTGGACGGATCTGGTGGAGGTGGAGAGAGATTTGAGTGATGGTGGTGGGAGAGATTTGAATGATGGTGGGAGAGATTGGATTGATTTTGTTGGGAGGAGAGAGTTGGTGGAATTGGAAACAGCCATTTTTGAAGGTATGAATGAATGAATTTGTTATTGATGTGTGTTTGTCTGAAAAGATGGAGGTGGAATTATAAGGGAGAAAGAGGTTTGGTAGAAAAATGGAGGGGGGAGGGTTAGGTGGGGAAAGGGTATTTTGGTAAAACTCTTGCTAATTTAATTTATATAGTATTAAATTAAATGAGTAACTAAAAATCTCTTTATTTTATTTTAATATGATTTAAAGTATATTGAATTAAATTTGCTTTAAAGATAATTTGAAGTTTCTTTAAGTTACTGAAAATATTATTAATAAATATTTCTTTTTACGGTAATAAAGAGTAAATTAATACATTTTTGTTAAGGTGAATTCTATCTATACCACCTTCTTACTTATATACCCTATATTGTATACTTTCTTTATTAACTCACATACCCAATATTGTATACCCCTTTATTCACTCACATACATCATATAGGTATGTGAGTGAGAGGGGTATGAATAACAATCCCTTTTTGGTAATGTGGTTGACGGGTTAGGTTCTACGTATGTGAGTGAGAGGGGGTATGAATAACAATCCCTTTTTGGTAATGTGGTTGACGGGTTAGGTTCTATTGAGAAAGGGAGTTAAAGTGAGAAGGATAAAAAAAGGTCCACACTTATGGATGCATTTTAGAATGAGATGTACCGGATCAATCCCCTTATCAAATGCAATTTGTGGGTGTGTTTGAGATTAAACGTGATCAATAGTTCAAATCTCTTCTTAAGTTCTTACCTTTAACTCTCAGGCCTTGTTTGTTTTTTCATATTAAGCTCTTAATCACCACTTATGTCTGATTCGTTTAGGCATTTCATAACCATTTCCGAACTGAAATTAAACTTCAGACTTCGAACCTCTTAAAAAACAAACGCCACCTCATTCTCACCTGATCTTTCGCTTATGGTTGACACTGACTATCAAGTAACGTCCACGTTTTGAAATGATTACATTTTTGAATCACTATGTTTGTCATTTTGTTTCAAAATTGATACTTACGGTTGTCATTTTGTTTCCGCTTTAATCCATCTTGTTAACTTTGTTAAAAAAACTAGTTAAGTTGAGGGTATTTTGGTCTTTTTAATTATTTTTTGTTTTAGCAAATGTTTATCTTTTTCAATACTTTTTGAACATGTCAAGAATGTACACACACTCTAAGCATGTATACAACATGTTAATGCAACTTAACCCACAGTCTGACGAACCTGTTAATGCTCCCCATCCTCTTCCCTTTTGATCATCTTCTTCGGCAAACCCAAATAGGAACCAAAACCCATAAACAAAAACCAAATTTAATTTAACGAGCACAAAACCCAAACAAGACCTGGAACCCCATATCTAAAGCCTAAATCTAACAAACTAAATTTCAAAACAAATCAAAACACAAGTTCACATCGGGAACCTAAATATAATATAATGAGCACAAAACTAATGTGCATATTTGGAAAACAACTAAAACCACATTCACATATTACTCAAATCTTATTTAGGGAGAAAACTAAATGTTCTCATCACCAAATTTGAAGCCTCGGCGCAATCTAAACCCAAGTCAACAAGCAAATTGGAAGAACATAACAATAAGCTCGAACTTGTATTATATCAAAACCTAGATCCATACAATGAACTCGTAAATAAATCAAACTGATGTAGATTGAAAAAAAAAACCAAATCAAAACCAATCTAAATTAGCCGAAAACGAAAACCAATCCAAATCACAACTAGTTTAGGAAACCCCAAAACACAACCAAAAATTGTAAATAAACCTCAAATCAAATTGAACTCGTTGGTACTAGGTGTAAATCGATACCAAAACCTATATCGAATATGTTGGCTCTCACTGAAATTGAACTATAAATCAAGCAAAAATGGTCAACGGAGGGGAAGGGGACTTTTCGTCGGTCGTTGTTACAGAATGGGAAGGGGCACTTCTCGTTGTAGCAGCGTAAATATCATTAAAACATCGTCTATGATAAAACATTGATTAAAAAATTTATTGTAAAACATTGATTAATTTTGTAAACTTGAATTTGGGTTTCTGTGTTTTCTAGCGATGATAATAAAGTTATTTGCTATCAAAATGACCATAAATATTTCAATCTTCAATGGTAAAAAAGAAGTTTAAATGAATTATATTTGGTAATTATAAGAAAAATATATGTTTTTTAATTAAAAATATATATTATATATAATGATAGAGAAATCTTCTTTTGAGAACCCATGATAATCTTTAGAACTAGTGTATCATTATTATTTTGCATGATTTTTTCCCCATCTCTAGCTAGAATTTAATGCAGGTCATAAACACTTATTTGTTTCACAATATGTTTGTTTAACATGTACTCGGTTCACAATGTGAAACAAAAGGTATACGTAAAAAGTTTCATATTATGAAGTGAATACATATGAAACAAATATATGTTAATAAATACATTAATTACCATACTTACATGGAAAAATAATAATGTGAAACAAAACTTTAAAATAGAAGTTCTTACAAATCTAATTAGAAATTTTATAGTTTTCAAATGATTAAGCGTCTATAATGGTAATGATAATGATAAATTTGATATTATTATTTAGAATGTTGTAAATGACATGAGATGAGAATTGGGACATGGCATGGCATGAGGTGAAATCAAGTCTCTACCTTTTTTTAAATATTACTATTAAATTTTTATATAAAAGTATACATAGGTTATGTATGGAGAGAGCTATAAAATTCAAAAATATTTAATATTCGGCTTATGTTAAATTTATTGACAAAATAATTATGATGGTATAATTTGTTAAAAATTAAACACATATTTTTATTTATTTTAGTCAATAGATGATCATCTATACTATATTATAAATCATTTGAGACAAAATCTTAAAAACCATTTTTATGCGTCAAATATTGTTTATTGATTATTATTTAAAATTCAAGATTACAATTAATCGGTGCATGATTACAACTTTTTAAAGTTGGATCTTTTAAATTAATTGATAAACATGATCTCATACAAGATAAACCATCTCATTTTAAATATAAACTAGTTGTATATCCGTGCAATGCGACGGGGTGTAAATTTTGTATAAATGTGAAAATACCGTTAAAGACATACGTTTAGAATTACCATTATCAAAGCTTTATTGATAACCATAGCAAAACCAATCTTTGGACGAATATAAACATGTTTTTGTATAAATACTTTCTATAGCCAGCATGTTAACCAACATTATCTCAAATCAATCAACTATCTAAACTATAAATCATCGGCCACCAAAATAACAACAAGATGTAAAATTTTGTTCAAAATCACAATTTTAATAGAGCAACCAAAACATTTGAAAATAAATAAATAGTACAACTCGCTACTCAATGTTATCTCAAATCAATCAACTATCTAAACTATAAATCATCGGCCACCAAAATAACAAGAAGATGTAAAATTTTGTTCAAAATCACAATTTTAATAAAGTAACCAAAACATTTGAAAATAAATAAATAGTACAACTCGCTACTCAATGATTGTATTGCAAACTTTTGTCACCCCAGATGCTTGTGGTTACTCTAAACATGAATGTGCTTTTATACCTTCTAATAATATATGATCATTGATAGTTTAAAAAATATACAATTTTATCATCTAGTACTAATAACAAAAGTTGCTTATGTGGTTAGCTTCATCTGTTATAACTTCAGCGTCCACTAATGCTTTAGCTTATGCCTGAACTTATGTAATTGATGCCCTGGCAAAATATGACGACAAACTGTGAACGAAGACTCCATCATTTGGTTTATCAATCTCAACAAAATTGCCACTGAAAATAGCATCAGCGCCATTGACGATAGTCTCATATCCACTGGTGCACAACAAGCAACAGAAAAATCACAGAATCACATATTATACACCAATCCAGTAATATAAATAAAAATACTCTTTCTATTTTTATGATACTTTTCTTCCATTCACAAAGAGTATGATAAGTTTTAGGCAATTCCTGCAGAAATGCATCCACTGATAGAAATTAACATCACAAGTCAATTACCTCAAACCCATGTAACACGTGAATGAAGCAACAATTTCCAAACTCACCACCGGTTACACATCACAAGGATTCCACCATCAAAGCAAATGAAGCAAACATCTTCCTCTGTCTCCATTTCTGCACAAACTTATGATTATCCAGGGCGTAATCCATTGAAAAAAATTGTGCAATGGGATTTGTAAGGTTAGAAAATTCAAGAAGGTTGGGTAAATAGAACCATCAAACCCAAAATTCTGCAAAAGCAGAGAATAAACTTAGAAAGGGATCAAGTGAAGATGGTGCGTCTGAGTATTGGACAGGTTGAGGACTTCGTTAATCCATCATCTGCAAGGAGTCACGTAGAGTTTGAATCGTCACCTTGGAATGAGAGTGAGAGGGTCACATTGGGATGAGAGTGTAAACGACGATTGGGAATCGAATTTCAGAATCGTCTTCTGGGGAAGATTAGAGCATGTGTCTTGGGATAATTTCTACATCGGTTAAACAAAAATACAGTGCACTTGTTTGCCAAACAAAAAAGGATAAGAACTAAAAGTGAGCTTTTTTCCTTTGTAAATTGCGAACAGTAAAATGTTCGTTTAAATTGAGAGGGAAGTAGTAAGTAATAAATATGAACATTTAAGGGGATTTCAAAAGAAAAAAAATATAGCTCATATCTATTATTGTCTTCAAGCTTCTCTTTTTTGGCTGATTTGAACCATTGACAAAGTCTCTTATGTTAAAAAATCTCTAGACTTTAGTATAAACTTGAGTAAGTTTTATGTTTGCCACAGCCCACAGGACTTGGAACGTGTACAGAAAATTGATGCAACTGGACTAGCCTGATGATTGTTATCCTATTTTAAGTACTATCCACCTGCCAACTATGAATCAAACGATAACAAAGAAGTCTGTACCCAAGATGCAAGTATTGATATTCCTTGAATGTTACCATCCAGCCATGATCAAGTACCTTGAATAGCATAATAAGCTTGTCCATTATCAACTCTATTATCCATGAAAACCATTTATCCATGAAAATAACACAAAATCCCAGAGGCATTTCCTCAAACACCTTGCCTGCACATTTGAAACAGATTGAAGAAAGCAAAAAAACATGAAATCGAAAATAAATCAACAACCATGAAGTGTAAATCTATGAACATCGAAATCAAATCAACACTCATGAAATCTGAATCAATGGATTACCTTGACCGAGCTTGAACCGAGCCTTGAACAATGGACCAAGTGAATAGGTAGATAAAACATATACATAGCATTATCAAGAATGATGAGTGCGAGAATGAATCGATGAACCTGACTTCGTGAGTGTAGCAAAGAGCGAGAGGCTGAAACCAGTATCTTGAAATCTTTGTCGAGTTGGAGTCTGAACCAGTATCGTGAGGGATGCATATACATTTGGATAGGCTCGTGAGAATACCTATACATCTCGGAGGCTGAATCGTCACTTTGGAAGTCTAAAGTAATAGTCGCCTTGGAGGATGAGCTTTGTGAACAGTAGCGTTGGAGAAGAAACAAAAGACTCAGACTCTGTTTTGTGAATCTGACCTTTAGGAATCGGCAGAAATGAACCGTCAGATTTGGGATATGAAAGGTGTTTTAAGACTTTTAAGACTCCATGCATAAGAATGTAGTACATGATGCAAAAAAATTTGTATTTAAGAATTTTATAAAATTTGGTTTATAAAGTAGTATAGATAATCTAAAATATAATTAAGATAATCATTAGTGTTTACAGAATACTTAATTATTAGGTTTATAAAAAAAACATTATACTATTAAACCTAAACAATTACTTCATTACTAAACCTAAATTAACGAAAAATAAAAAAATGAATTAAACAAATTATACCAAAAAAAATGAGAGCTTTTTAAATTGTTAAATTGATACTAAATTCGATATACTTTTCTAATTTTTTTATGGGGTCTTCATACTTATATTTTATTCAAACATAGAAACATTAATGTTTTCTCAAAATGATACAAAGCCGTATTATAAAATGACAAAAGTTAAAGAGTAAATGAAAACATTAAAATCAGAGTGAATTGTGGATTTGGTCCCTGTGGTTTGATAGTTTTTGACTAGGGTCCCTATATTATGTTTATTGTGGATTTGGTTCTCATGGTATTCAATTTGTTTTGGTCATGGTCCTTCTAACTCACGCTTCTGTTAACTCCGTTACATCAGGGGCCATTTTAGCCTTTTACCTATTTTTTTGTTTTTTTTCTATAAAAAAGTAAAAACAATATTTATACACATATATATAGAGGGCCCTTCATGTGTTAACCCATATATTTGTGTTAACCATGTTAACCAAAACCAACCAATAGGAAAATTACAATAATTATGGAATTAAAAAAATAAATTAAATTTAGTAGGGGTAATTTTGTATTTTAATAAATGACTTATATTTAATTTATTTAATTATTAAATTACATAATTAATATCTTCCTTAATTTTAGCAAAGTTAAGTATGGTAAATATCTCTAATAATCTTCACTAACAAAATCATTATATCAAAATTTTAATCCTAGAATAACGATTTAGAATTCTGCAGGTTTCATCCTAGAATAAAGATTTCGAAATTATGGCAAACAACATCAACAATCTGCATAATCAACAAAGCCAAGATGAAGAAGTTTTGTTGATCATAACTCCTCTCAGTGATTTGAATATGATTCCTTTACTATACTTAGTGAAATTCCATAGTTAGGCTTCTGTTCAAGTTCAGCGATAGCACACGCTGATTGCTATCAGCGATCGCTGAAGGTCAAGGAACTACAAGCTTATCTTTGAAGACCTGGAGATCAGTTATCACACCAAAAGACCATTCAGCGACAGTCGAAGACTCTAGCTGAAGAAAGAGATAATCAACTAAGTGAACTGAAGCGGTTCAGCGATAGCAGTGATTGTCTACTCAAAGTGTGAAGTCTTGTGAAGCCTCAGCGACACTGAAGATTCATCCTTAAAGATTCAGTATCAGCGATCAAATGAAGCTTCCTTTGCAAGATTAAAGATTGATCTTATCCTCGATGCACAAAAGTCAAACCTAGAACCATGTCAGAAAAGGACGTACGACTTGTCTCTTATGTCCCCATCATATCTGATATGGTACTGTTCATATTCGGCCAAAAGCATGGTTGTCTTATTAACAAGGACAAACTTCCTATCCAAGCTTGACATGTGGCATATACCTTTTGTCTTGTTTCAAAGACAAACGGGTATAAATAAGATGAAGATATCTTCTTCATCTTAATGCATGCTTCTGTCTAACTTATACCCTCTTTATTCTTTCTTTCATCTTCTTGTGCATCATACTTCGTGTTTCTTAGTTACAATATAATAGGTTTTAAACTTGTTCTAATTCCGCTTGTAACTGTAAATTTGTTTATTTTAATAAACTAATTTAAAAACCAAAAATCTGTGTGTTTGTATTCAACCCCCCTTCTACAAACTGTTCTCTCTTGATTGAACTCTTGTAGACCCTTATTGGGACCAACAAGTGGTATCAGAGCGGTGTTTGCTTCTTATCTCTTTAAAATATTTTCTCTTAAAAATTATTTTAAAATGTCAAACCCTAATACAAACTATAACGATAATGAATCTTTAGCTAAACCACCTAGATTTAGCCATGATAACTTTCCATTATGGAAGGAAAGAATGTCTCTATTTCTGGAGGGATCTGACCCTAAGATTCCCTGCTATCTGGAAAATGGACCATTTGTTCCTACAATTATAGTAGCTAGTGTTCCTGCCACCACTACTACTCCAGCCATTCCTGAGAGGAGTATTGTTAAAACTCCTAACAGATGGACTGAAGAAGACAAGAAAGAAATTGCTATTGACTCTAAAGCTAGATCAATAATAGCAATGGCTTTACCTGATGAGGTCTATCATTCTGTCATGAAAATGAGGACTTCAAAAGCCATGTGGGATACATTATGTATCCAATATGAAGGAACTTCTGAAGTTAAAGTAACTAGATGCATAAATCTCGTAAGAAAATATGAGAGTTTTATGTATCAAAAGGGTGAATCTCTTTCTCAAATTCACCAGCGATTTAACTATCTGCTGATTGATCTCAAATCAGTCGATAGAGTTTATTCAAACGCCGAAATTCTGACAAAGTTCATGGAGGCATTGCCTGATCAATGGGCAGTGTACACTACATGTATAAAACTGTCAAAGAATCTTGAAACCTTGTCCTTAAGTGCATTATATGGTATGCTTTTAAATGAGGAACAATCCCAACTTCTAAGGAAGAACCTAATTAATGATCTCAAAGGTGCTAAAAGTACTTCTTTAGCACTTGTGACTTCTGAGGGAACCTCGTCCAAAAATGCTCCTTCTTCTACTATCACCTCCATTACTGAATTAGGTCAAACTAATTCAGAAGATCAACTCACTGATGCAGACATCTCTGAGTTTGATAACTCTCTAGCCCTTTTAACTAATAACTTTAAAAGATTTGCTAGAAAGAGCAATATTCGGAAACCTTCCAACCTCTCTGACTCTGAAAAGCAGAAAACGTTGCCTGCTGAGAAAGCATCAGCGATTTGCTTCAACTGTCAGCGAAAGGGTCATTTCGCAAGTGAATGCAGGTCGAAGAAAGTTGCTGCTCCCACTACCTCCCATACCTCTGATAAAAAGGAGAAGTATTTGAGCGAAAAACAAATACAAAGATATGAAGAAAAACCGGCAAAAAGGCAAAGGTCTTGTCGGCGAGGAAGTTGAGCGGGATGCGAAGATGACTGGGCCAAGACCTCTGAAGAGTCTGGTTCAGATGAAGAAGATCTTGCCTTCCTCTGTCTGATGGCAAGAATTGAAGACGCTGAAGAAGTCACTGAGACTTCTTCCTCTGAGTCTCCTTCTACTCAGGTAACTATTCCCTCTATCTCTTCACCTTCTGAAAGTGATAACTTATCAGCTCTCGATGCTATGACTGTTGATTTCTATGATGCTTTAAATGGAAAAATTAAGGCCGAGAGAATTAACACTGACTTGTCTGAACAATTAAAAAATTGCCAGATAAGAATCAAAGAACTTTCCAAAATTGAGGAATCTCTCAAAGACCAAGTTTTTGCAAATCAAACCATAAGCATCGAGAAACAACAAGCTATCGCTGATAGGGAAAAGGCCATCGCTGATCTCAAGTCTGAAAAGGCAACCATCGAAGGATGGTGTAAGGCTTCTGATAAAGTCAATGAGATCATCAATGCTCAAATACCTATGAAAGTAAGAAGTGGGTTAGGCTATAACCCTGAAAAGGAAGAATCAGAGAATGATCGTTCCATGCTAAAATTCGGAATGTTTGTCTCTTCTATCCCTGATCCCTCCTCTTCAACTTCGTCTTCCTCCTCTTCTAAAGAGAAGCGTTCCATTCTTAGTTCTAAGAAAGTGATCAAGAACGAGTTTCTTAATCAAGTTCCTAAGAATAAGAAAACTCAGGATAAGAACAAGAAATCCTCAGAGAAAGGTTCTAAAACTGGGAAGAAGGTCCCTGACTTTTCTCAGAGACCAACCCCCAGAATTAAAATCGATCTCACTCCTACTCCTGAAAAGGTTGTAATACCTCCAAGGACCATGGATAAAGAAATACTTGGACCTATCCCTGAGAAATTTTCTGCTCCCTCTCTGATTTCCAAACCCTTTAAATATAGGAAATGCTATCACTGTGGTGAAACTACCCACATTGCAAGCAAATGTCCTAATGCTACTAGAGCTGATAAACTAGCTCATGGAAAGAAAGTAGCTCAAGCTGATAAATCAGCGAGAGTGAAATCCACCAAGGTTGCAAAACCATCAAAGGTGAAGATATCCACTGAAGAGAGTTATTCAGCTAGTAGCTCCTCCGCCAATCCTCTATCTAACCAAGCAGGACCCATAGTAGTATGGGTACCTTTAAACAATTAATCTTTTATTGTATGCAGAGTGCCAAAGGTATCTGGTATCTTGATAGCAGATGCTCAAGGCACATGACAGGCAGAAAATCTCTGCTCTCTGATTATAAAGAAGAAGCTGGTCTATCAGTGACCTTTGGTGGAAATGGCAAAGGATACACTAAAGGTTATGGAATTCTGTCCAACGAAGCCACATCATTTTCTCGTGTTGCTTACGTTGAGGGACTAAAGCACAATCTCTTAAGCGTTAGTCACTTATGTGACAAAGACTTCAAAGTTCTATTCTTGAAGAATAGATGTGCTGTCAGTGACGGAAATGATACGCTTGCCCTTACAGGCAAAAGAGTGGAAAATGTATATGTCATAAATATGAATAGTTCTCACTCTGAGAACATGTGCTTTATCTCTAAAGCATCCACTGACATAAACTGGTTATGGCATAAAAGACTCTCTCATCTCAACTTTAAGACAATAAATGAATTGTCTCAAAAAGACTTAGTCAGAGGCCTCCCAAATCATACCTTTACAAAGGAATCTCTTTGTTCAGCGTGTGAGAAGGGAAAGTTGACAAAAGCCTCATTCAGGTCAAAGCAAGTTTCTTCAGTGACCACTCCTCTTCAATTACTTCACATGGATCTCTGGGAAGAAATACACTTTAGTGATTGTTGATGAATACTCCAGATACACATGGGTGTTCTTCCTTCGATCCAAAAGTGATACCCCTGAAATGATAATCTCTTTTATCAAAAAGATGGAAGTTTTGAACAATCTAATTGTTCGTTCCATAAGAAGTGATCATGGCACTGAATTCAAAAACAGTACTCTGGATAATTTCTTTGAAGAAAGAGGCATCTCTCACAACTTCTCCTCGAAGAACTCCTCGGCAAAATGGTGTTCTTTGAAAGAAGAAATCGTACTATCATTGAAGCGGCTCGCTCAATGCTCGATGAATCGCATCTTCCAACTCGGTTCCGGGGAAAGCGATTAATACGACATGCTTCACTCAAAATCGATCCCTGATAGTTAAACGATTTAAGAAGACTTCCTATGAATTATTTCATGGGAGAAGACCTACTCTGAAATATTTCCACATTTTTGGATGTAGATGTTACATTCTGAATGACAGAGATCATTTAGGTAAATTTGATCCAAAAGCTGACGATGGTATATTTCTTGGATACTCCTCTATATCCAAATCCTTCAGAGTCTTCAATAAAAGAAGACAACATGTTGAAGAATTCATGCATGTTAACTTTGATGAATCTCGTCCCATTCATCCTTCTCACTCTCATGATGATGATGAAGAGTTGAATGCTTGGATGAAATCTCATTATGGGGAACCTGAAACATACTTCAACAATCAAACTCCAGCTGAAGCAAGTGATGATGAAATCCCTGTAAACCCAACAAGTAATAATCATCCATCTTCAGGGATGAATGTTACTCCTCTAAATCAGATTCCTGTTGCTGATTCCTCTCTTGGAAATTCCTCTGTGAACAACCAAAAAACATCTGAAAATCAATCCCCTGAATTGATTCTAAATGAGGTACCTGTTGCTGAAACAAGTCCTATTCTAGAATCTGAAGAACAGGTCGCTGAATCTACTGTTGATCTCTCTCCTCAACCTCCAGCTCAGCGATGGACTGCAAATCATCCAATAAATCAGGTATCAAAACACGTAGAGGTACAGGTAATATCTGTCTTTATGTTAACTTCATATCTCTCTCTGAACCTAAGAAGATAGATCAAGCTATCTCTGATCCTAGCTGGGTTTCAGCTATGCAAGAAGAACTTACTGAATTTCGTAGAAATAAAGTTTGGAATCTTGTTCCTAGACCCTCTGGTAAAACTGTCATAGGAACCAAATGGGTTTTCAGAAATAAGCTAGATGAAAACGGGACTATAATTCGCAATAAGGCTAGACTTGTTGCTCAAGGTTATAGACAGGAAGAAGGAATTGACTATGATGAAACCTTTGCACCTGTTGCTCGTTTAGAAGCCATAAGACTCTTTTTAGCTTATGCTGCCCATAAAGACTTCAAAGTTTTTCAAATGGACGTTAAAAGTGCTTTTCTAAACGGAAAACTCAGCGAGGAAGTTTATGTTGAACAACCCCCTGGTTTCTCAGACCCTAACCATCCTGGTTATGTTTTTAAACTTGAAAAAGCTCTTTACGGGTTAAAACAAGCTCCTAGAGCTTGGTATGATACCCTTTCTAAATTCCTTCTTAAAGAAAAAATTGTTCGTGGAAAACTTGACCAAACACTGTTTTTGAGAAAATACAAAGGTCATACTATTCTCGCTCAGATATATGTTGATGACATTATCTTTGGTTCCACAAGACCCAAACTTTGCACTCGTTTCGCTACAAGAATACAAAAACAATATAAAATGAGTATGATGGGTGAACTAACATATTTTCTAGGCTTGCAGATTAAGCAATCTGACAAAGGAATTTTTATTTGTCAAAGCAAATATGTTAAAGACATGCTGAATAAATTCGATATGAATCAATGCTCAGCGATGAAGACTCCTATGGCGCCTCCTCTGACATTAAACAAGGATCCCGATGGGAAACCAGTAAATGTCACTGCCTATCGAGGAATGATTGGGTCTCTGCTATATCTTACAGCGAGTAGACCAGACATCATGTACGCTACCTGTCTCTGTGCTCGGTATCAAGCTGAACCGAAGGAATCCCATCTAATCGCTGTCAAGCGAATCTTCAGATATCTGAAAGGAACTCCAAATCTTGGTCTCTAGTATCCCAAAGGCTCAGGATTTGATCTTATTGGTTACTCTGACAGTGATTTTGCAGGTTGTAAGATAGACAGAAAGAGCACCACTGGTGGGTGTCAGCTACTAGGTGGAAAGTTAATAAGTTGGACAAGTAAAAAGCAAAACTCAGTGTCCACTTCCACCGCTGAAGCTGAGTATGTAGCCGTTGGTAGTTGTTGTGCTCAAATCCTTTGGATGAGAAATCAACTAAGAGACTACAATCTCAAGCTCTCTAAGATTCCTATCTATTGTGATAGCACAAGTGCTATTGCAATTGCCAACAACCCTGTACTTCACTCCAAAACCAAGCACATTGAGATCCGATATCACTTTATCAGAGATCATGTGATGAATGGTGAAGTTGAGCTCCATTTTGTTCCCACTGAATATCAGCTCGCTGATCTTTTCACCAAGCCTCTTGATGAAACTAGATTCAATCTACTCATCAGCGAACTTGGTATGTTGAACGCTGAATAACTTATTAATCAGTGACCAACATAGGATTACAAATAAAGCTTTCGAACTTTCCATTCTCTGAACTCTGATTCAGCGATATCTAGGCCATCTCCTCAGGTATTATATTCTAATCTTTAACACTCTTTGATATCTTCTCTCATCAAAGAATGTCTCTCTTAAAATTAAAACTCATCACTGAAAATCCTTTATTATTAGTGATGAAGATTTTTCTAAAATTATTAATGATATACCTTCCTTATGGATAATTATCATTATAATCTTTTAAAAATAAAGAAAAGGACCGCGACGTTTCCATTCCAACTCCTTTCTTGGAACGTGCGCCATGTCATCATTTTTTTTTCAAAAAGCTAAAACCGTCGTTTAGCACTCCTTTCTTTCTCTCTCCTCTTGCTATTTAAGCATTCTATTTGCCTTACTTTGCTCCTTCCGCTTTCATAACTATTCTCAAGGCAAAAGAAATTTTTCGAATCTTCAAAGTCTTTCAAGAACACCAGGAACACGCTTGTGTGTGTAAAAACTCCATCAGACATTACTTTTTCCTCATCTCCTTCCCTCAGTGATCCCCGTCCCCCAAAGGACTCATCTTCAAGGAGGGAACCTTCCTCTGAAGAGCAGTTTATGTACATAATTGAAACTGACTCTGAAGAAGAAGAAGGCCTCATTCCCAGGCGTCGCGTTCAAAAGCCGATTATAAGCGAGCCTGAAGAAGAAGAAAGGCGAATAAAGTTCCTTAGGGAATTCGAATCAAGAAGAATAAGGGTGCCTGAAGCTGAACCCATTGAAGCCGTACCAATAAGGATGGTAGATGAATTCTACTTTCTGTCAAGAGAAGTGAGAGAACAAGCATTGGAAGCACAAAGAATCAGGGACGAGGAAATCAAGCAAACTGAGAATGATCTTGCCTTAGTAAGAAAGTTACTCAGAGAAGACTCTGCGAAAGACAAAGCGGCTCAAGAACAATTGAAAAAGAGTGAAAGGGTCGCTGAAGCTCTCGTTCAGAGAGAACTAGCACAAGAGCACATAAACGTAGATCCAATTCTCGCTCAACAGAAGATCCTAAGTGCACTGACCTCTGAAGCCACTAAGCAGAAAGACAAAGAACTTGATTGGTGCACCGACAGGCTGAAATTTTGAAGATCTGAAGCCAAAATCATTCATGCAACTATCCAAGGGCGACACTCCAACAGAGGTGGTCCAAAGGTATATGTAAGAATGACAAGGACGAACAGGACAGAGAGAGAAGAAGCCAAATTCTTAGAAATTTATGGATACACTGAATGGATAGAAATCAGAGACGCCACTCAGGGTTCTAAATCCAAGTTCAAGGACGTGGTGGACAGTGTGCTGAATCAGTTGCTGCAAAGAATGTCACAACATGTGCAAGTTCCCCCTCTCCCTGAATCTTCCAAAAAGAAAAGATCAAACGCTGAAGGAAGTTCAAGTGCCAAAAATGAGCATGAAACTAAGTTTGATTATCAAAGCATTCTTGGTCATCTTGAGCTCCCTGATATATCAATGCTTTGTACCTCTCTCCCTCAAGACAGAAGATATGAAGAAGACGAAATCATCTCACTGCCTGAACCTGGTATGATATTCTTGGATAATGAAGGATTCTTAGGACTCTTCAGAAACCAAGAAATTCATAAGGCCCCATCCTCTCTCATAAAGATTATGCTTTGGCGCTGCTGGTCAGATACTCCTCTGATGAATCGACAGAAGACGCTTTATGAGAATGAGCTACAAAGAAGAAATGAGAATATATCTGACTAGTCATAGTTTTCTACTTCCTTTGTAATATTTCTTCAGTGTACAAGTACTTTACCTTTATAATAATGATTTCATTTCGCTGTAATTCTTCAGATTATAATTAATGAAATTCAAAGTACTTTACTCCATCCTAGTACTGAAAAGATCCCTGAAAAATAGTAAAAGGGACAATGAGCATAAGAGTTCTATTTTCGTTACACTATCTTTTACTCACTGATCTTTCACTCTGAAAATTCAATCAGTGAATGTACTTTAAGCTTATCTACTTGTAAAAAATTGTGCTTTCATTTCCTTAAAAATGAAACTCAATTCAGCTAATAGACTAGCTGAAAAAGACTTTACAGATTAGCACTTAGAAAATTTTTCTTTAATATTTCCTAAGTCCTTTACTAGTCTCTTAAAGCAATTTTCCTATGTTGCTTAATCATAATCAAATAGGGGGAGATTGTTGATCATAACTCCTCTTAGTGATTTGAATATGATTCCTTACTATACTTAGTGAAATTCCATAGTTAGGCTTCTATTCAAGTTCAGCGATAGCACACGCTGATTGCTATCAGCGATTGCTGAAGGTCAAGGAACTACAAGCTTATTACTGAAGACCTGAAGATCAGTTATCACACCAAAAGACCATTCAGCGACAGTCGAAGACTCTAGCTGAAGAAAGAGATAATCAGCTAAGTGAACTGAAGCGATTCAGCGATAGCAGTGATTGTCTACTCAAAGTGTGAAGTCTTGTGAAGCCTCAGCGACACTGAAGATTCATCCTTGAAGATTCAGTATCAGCGATCAAATGAAGCTTCCTTTGAAAGATTAAAGATTGATCTTATCCTCGATGCACAAAAGTCAAACCTAGAACCATGTCAGAAAAGGACGTACGACTTGTCTCTTATGTCCCCATCATATCTGATATGGTACTGTTCATATTCGGCCAAAAGCATGGTTGTCTTATTAACAAGGACAAGCTTCTTATCCAAGCTTGACATGTGGCATATACCTTTTGTCTTGTTTCAAAGACAAACGGGTATAAATAAGATGAAGATATCTTCTTCATCTTAATGCATGCTTCTGTCTAACTTATACCCTCTTTATTCTTTTTTTCATCTTCTTGTGCATCATAGTTCGTGTTTCTTAGTTACAAAGGTTGAGGGTCAGTTTTCATCACTAGAGGAGGTTGAGGCAATGTACAAGAAATATGCATACAATGCCGGTTTTCGTGTTCGTAAGAGTGCGAAGAAGGAAAATAATGAAGGGCGAATTCAAACACGTTGGTTTGTTTGTAGTAGATAGGGGTTCCCAAAAAAGAAGATATTTGACACACTTGAAGTTGGTCCCGGAGATCGGACTCATCGAAATTCTAATTTCAGGCGGTCTTGTTGTCAAGCCTGTATTAAAGTGCATTTGATGAAAGATAGGGCACGATATGAGATTTTTGAGGTTGTCGAAGAGCATAATCATGTTTTGATGAACAATAACGATCGTAGGTTTTCCAAATGTAATAGACAAATGCAGTACACCGATTACAAACATATATTGAATAATTCCAGCTATAAACTAGGACCCACTAGAGCACACAGATTGATGTCTGCATTGAATGGAGGGTTTGAATATGATAGGTCAACTGTCGTTGATTTCCAGAATTTTAGGAGAGATGTTGTTGCAACGTAGTCATACCTATCTTGGTTGGAATCCCACCCGTAGTCATACCTAGCAAACATTCAAAACCCATATGTACCACCGAGTCTCGTTGTTTTTCGTTCAAACCTCTTATCGTTTCGCACAGTGTTTTAGGTGAAGTTCTTGTTTTCAAACCGGTTGGTTCTTTTTTAGTTTCCTTCCTTCCTGATTTAGATGATTCACCATACGTCCGTTTCCCCTCATCTGGGAGTTTTCTGCTTCGTCGGGGCTGGAAGTCACTATCAGAACTCATACCTGTTTAAACCCAAAGAATGGTTTATAATTAGTTTTATATAAACAAACAAATACTATACTATAAGGTACAAAACTAATATTTTAACGTACCGTTATGTTCTTCAACAATTTCATCCCTCGTTTCATCAGTGTACATTTTATCACACACTTTACCTAATGTACATTCAACAATATAGTGTAAAAAACCAAAAATTATAAATAAGTTATTGAATAATTTTTATCTCATGTTAGATAGATTTAACTACTTTTCACTGTTTTGTACAATTTTCATTGGTGAACATTTTGCATTATTCCAAAATAATCATTATATGAACTTGTTCACTTATGCACCATTTATGGAATAAGTCAGCTTCGCTAATCTTTTTGTTCACTTATAGACAAAGCATATATGAAATGCAGATTCATTAGTGAACACCTACAACCATGAGCATTTTCATGAAATTTAATCATATTCACTTATGCACACATCAAATTCACTTATGAAAGCATTAAATTTTATGGTTCGTTAAATACCTTTGCCCTTTAAGAAACTTTTGGCCGAACCTCCCACTTTTTGCTTCTTTTTTTTGGTTGATTTAACTTTAATTTTCCCGGAAAACACTTATTTGTTTTATTCTCTTTACCTGAATAAGAAAACACCAACAACGTGTTTCATATTTTATAAAGTTTGTCAAATAACGTTCATGAATGTAACGTACATACACATATCGACAACTTTACTTACCCCCTTCACCCATGATTAATGCTGTCCCACCTAGTTCAATGGTCTCGTTGATGACCTTCTGAATTGTATTCGCCACTGTAAACATTTTACCACATAACCAAAGTTAAAATATATTAAACTTTGCAAATTAGTTATAACTTGTCAAAGATAAGATACATACCTTCTTGAGTGGTAGTGATCTCAATAAGACTACGTTTCC
This sequence comes from Silybum marianum, assembly GCA_036898165.1. NCBI lineage: Eukaryota > Viridiplantae > Streptophyta > Magnoliopsida > Asterales > Asteraceae > Silybum > Silybum marianum. Next base: position 42,508,752 of record CM072529.1, on the reverse strand, counting down.
CTTCCTCATACACATTATAGTCGGTGTTAATTGTGTCTTCCATCACTTCACGTACCATAATGAAAAAATTAAATTTTTTGAAGGGAATGTTATAAATTACCTAAACATATTGTTCTAATTATAAATTTAGAGCTTGTTTATTACTTAAGACAAACCCGTGTTATTCCTATCATAAAGATAACAACCGTTCACTATTTATGAAACACAATTTTCAATTTGTTTTTACCATTTAATATGAAAATGTTAGACTTTTGGGAAACCAACTACGTGTTCATTAAAGCTCATTTCAGTAGCCGTAACCCGGTATTTTAATCAATTAACCAATAACATATCACTTACATTATAAATAAACATATTGTTCACTAATGAACTACACATGTTTTATCCACATTGTAACAACATCACCTGTTCACTTGTGAAACATACAAAACCCGCCCTTTTTTATTCATAATGTAATGTTAACACTGTGAATACATACGCTTGAGACTAAATTACAGCCGTAAAGAATACCTTCTTCGGTTATGTTCTTATCCTTCATCAGACTTTCATTAACTCTACTGACATTTTCTTTCGCAACTGAAACAAAAAAACAAGATCAGCAAGTTCCAAAATGCACAAATCATTAAGGGATGAACATTGAATACCTTTTTTTTCTTTACTTTCTTGAGCTTTTTTCAACTTGATCTTCAGTTTCATTTCGTTTTCTTTCTTCGCCTTTTCAACTCTATAGTTTTCTGCCTCAACATCCAATGTCGTTGCCATTGTATTTTTGTAGTTCGATAATGAATTCTTTGTGATTCTCTCGCTTGGTTTTCGAACTATGATGAACACAACATAAGTCTTATATACCAATCGATTATAAGAGAAGAAACCCTAGAATAAATTTCGAAATTTCCCGCTACGAATGTGATGAAAAAACTCAAAAATTCACCTCTTTTTCTAGAATTGGCGCCGAGATTTTCCATGGCTTCATCCATATTTGACGATATCAACCAAAACCCCAAGAAATCGCTTGATGAAATCGGTCCCCAAAAGTTCACTTGATGAAATCGTTGCCCAGAATGTCGATGATGAAATGGTTCCATGAAATTCGCTTTCAGTTTCACATAAAAAGGGAAAGAGGATTTGGGCTGAAAATATCTTTTAATATAAAATGACATTTTAACCCTTTGTTCACTTGTGTTGGGTCAATTTTTAATTTTGTTCCACGTTTTTTGATTTTCAAGTATTTACAAATATGCCACTTTCTTTTTGAACCATTGATCTAGTAATTGGATGGTCTAGATTGAGTTAACATGGTTAACACAAAAATTTAAGTTAACACAAGAAGGAGCCTCTCTCTCTCTATATATATATAGGATATATATGTATATATATTACGATATTAAAAGTTAAAAATTTAAAATTAATAAACTAGGATATTATTGTAGATTTGATTTGGTTAATTTTTTTTTTTAAATATTTATATTAAATACGATTTAATTTTATTGTCTTAGTATTTTTATCTATTTCGATATGAAAATCTTGTTGAAGTTTATATAAGGATTTATTCAATTTGAAGTTACAAAGACGAGAGTATTTATAAATCTTTCATTTGGTTAAAGTCTAAATTATTGATTTTAGGTTTTTTGCAAGGTTCTAAAAAACGCGCCTTGACGCCGCCATGGCGCCGAGGCGCAACTTTGACGCCATGTTAACCCCCTTGGGGTCGAGATAAGACGTCGAGCTCGTTATGGCACACCATGGCCCACCATGGCGCGTTATGCCTGCCATGGCGTTTCAACTTTTAAATTTTTTTTAACTTTTAATCTATATATATATTAAAGGAATAACCGGATGGTATTAGGTGGCGGCTTCTAAACACAAGAATCACTAAATCCTTTTTTCTCAATTTTTGATTTTTTTTTTGCAATTTCTATTAATATATAGGTTAACATACAACCTTTTCACATTCTCAACGGATAGCATTATAGTTACATTTATAAGCATTATAATTACATTTATACACATTAAAGGAATATTTAACATACAACCTTTTTAAATTCTCAACACATAGTATATATAAGAACCAAGTCAAGTTTAAAATCTCCAATATTTGCATATGTAATATTGTTATTTGTATGTTGTGAGTATAAAGGAATCGGGTGCCAACGTCGACATAGAATGTATTTTTAAGTCTTTATAGGAATTTGTCCATGGAAGTTTTGTGCTAACCATGATCAACAATAAGCATGTTTCATTTTAAGGCGCATATGCTTTGAATCAATTATTTTCTGATGGAAAGTCTAATATGTGTTTGGTCTATCAGTTATTATTTATGCTACATCGTGTATTTGATTTCTCTTACTCTTTTGCACTTTGTTCCATTAATTTATTTGTGAGAATTTAAATGTTATAAAGTTATTATTTATGCTACATCGTGTATTTGATTTCTCTTACTCTTTTGCACTTTGTTCTATTCATTTATTTGTGAGAATTTTAATGTTATAAGAACTAAATATCTTTATTATGTGGGATTCATACCAAGGGACATCTTGGAATTGGTTTTGTCAATTTCACAAATGCGGATAATTTCATTCAAGACTTGATAATTTGTTTGGTTGACAATTATTATTTGTAGTTTGTAAAGGATTGCATAAACCTCTAAAGAAGAAACCAAACACATTGAGGTGTCATCCTCTAAACATTATAAGCCTATTTTTTTTTCCTTGGTTTTTTGATTTTTTTTAAATGTTTGATATGTAAAAGACCTTTTTGTCCATATATTTAAAACATGAACTTCATTAAGATAAGGTTGTTTTGGTAATTTTAAGGAGTTTAACCTCCAATCTTTTCATCTTCATTTTGGGAGGTGAAACTTCCAAACCCATTCAATGTGCTCTTCCATGTTTTTTCATCTATAAATCTCTTCTTCTTCTTTTTTCTTTATCATTTGATGTATTATAACAGTTATTATCCAACAAGGTCGTTTTCAACAATATCGTTTTTCAGGTTCGCTATGAAAATACAAATATCGTTATTATTCTTCCTCTCTATCACTTGATGTATTATTCAGTTTACAAACTCTTAATCTTCGACAAAATATTTTTTCAGGTAAAACCTCCAAACTCTTCCATGTGCTCCTCCATGTTTTGTTATCAATAAATCTCTTCTTCTTCCTGTTTATCATTTTATGTATTCTAACTATTGTTATTCAACAACATCATTTTTCAGGTTTGCTATGATCGGTATTATTCTCCCTATCTATCATTTGATGTATTCTTCATTTTACAAACGTTTATTTGTAAAAATGATTTGTATTCATCATTTTACAATAGTTTTTTCAGGTAATTTTTTTCCGTTTTCCATCACTTGATTTGTTTTTTCATTTTATGATCTGTTATTATTCAACATGATTGTTTTTCAGGTTTACTATGAGAATATTAATTTAGGTATTATTCTTGACTTTTGTTGGGATTTTTTAATTTATTGTTTTTACTTTTTTTCTTCTATATTATTTTAAGATTTTTTCAATGGGATCGAGTGTTTGTTCTTGGCAACGGTTATACACTTTTGATGGCAACAAAGGTTCAATAATAAAATTTTAAATATATATATTAAAATCTATGATATAACTTAACAAACCTCAATATGTATATATTAAAATTTATGAATTTTGAATGTTATTTTTAATAATTTTAACAAATTTAACCTACCTTTTCATCTTCATTTTTTTGGATGTGCTCCTCCATGTTTTGTCAACAATAAACATTTTCTTCTTCCTTTATTATCATTTGATGTATCTGACCATTATTATTCAAAAATATTGTTTTTGAGCAACATCTTTTTTTTAGGTTTGCTATGAAAATACTTGGATTTTCTGAAACAGTAACTTCTGGAAGAGTAGTATCTATATCAGTGGAGGTTGGGATCTCAAAAGTTTTATTTTCAGAGATTGGAGAAATTGGAGTTGTAGTGTTGTTTGCTCTGTTGTTGAGATTTTAGAGTTTTTTTATTCTCATCTTCTATATTTTTCTTAAATATTAAATTTACTAATCATTTTATTTACATGACACTTAAATATTACTTTACACATAAAAAACTCTCATTGCAATCGATATACATAAATAAAATACTTAAATTAGTTTCATATAATATAATTTATAATTTATTATTATTTACATGATAATGCTATTTTTATCTATAACTGATACACACCACTAATTATATAATTTAATATGATTAAATGACTATTATAAATTATCATTAGTTATTATTTACATAACTCCTGTTTTATTAAATAATCAAAGGTGTCACACATGTCTTTATATGTTTAAGTCAATTACAAAGTTTGATATAATAATAAAAAATGATATAGAAGACTTATCAACTAATTATGTGATTCATATATCAAATATAATATTGATTCTTATTAACGTAACATAAAAACGTGATCATCGACCTATTTAGCTAACTTCAATACTATCTTAAAAACGGTATCGCTACCGCGCAACACGCGGTAACCACACTAGTTTTTTTAAGTTATGGATTTACAAGTGATATGACGTTATAAGGCATGAGAGGAAATTAGCGATTTTTAAAACTTGAATAGGGGTAAATGTAAATATTAGTTTATAGTTTTTACGGGTTAAATACTTAATCATTATTGTTCAAAACATTGACACACACACACACACATATATTGGTTTGTACGAGTTTGTAACCTTTGGTTGGTTTGTATTTTAAGATGCGTCTATATATATGCATGAGACCATGTGAGAAGTAGAGTTAAGGTAATAAGTAAGAAGAGATATCCACCCTTGATCACTTTAATCTCATGCCCACCCATGAAATGAGTTTCAGAAGAGAATTGATCTGACACATATCGGTGTATTTCATTAGTGTTGATCTTCAATTAACATTGATCTAAGGATGGAGATCCCTTCTTACCCTTCTCACCATAACTTTTCTTCTCACCGGAACCCAACTATATATATATATATATATATATATATATTAGAGAGAGAGAGAGAGAGAGATAGAGGCCCCTTCAAGTGTTAACCCAATAATTTGTGTTAACCGTGTTAACACATCGTTCACTGGTGAACACCATGCTCGTTCACTGGTGAAACACCATTCATCAGTGAACAAATGGTTCCATACATGCATGCTCGTTCACTAGTGAACACCATTCGTCAGTATACGAGCATGGTGTTCACCAATGAACGATGGATTAACACGGTTAACACAAATAATTGAGCTAACACTTGAAAGAGCCTATATATATATAATACATATTAGCCGCCTTAAGTCACGCCTTGGAAAACGCCATGACCTCGCCGTAACTCCTAAGGCTTGAGGCTTGGCCACACCGCCACACCACGCCTCACGCCATTTAGAACCTTGGTTTTTTGAATGAAGAATAATATGAGAAAGGGAAACCCTAATATTAGGATGATAACATTAGGTTCATTTTTAGTGGTTATCAATGATTTTGGTTTTAAAATATTGATAATATGTTTGTCTATTGCAACGATAGAAAAAGAGCAATAACATTAAACGTCTTTAACATAATTATTTTTTTAATTTGAACAAATCAATCTTAAAACCATATCTTATTTTATTCGCTCTAAATAAAATAGGATATGGTTTTTAAGATTTGACTTGTTTAATTTAAGATTTTAATTACATCAAAACCTATTTAATATAACTAATTTTTAAAAAAATTAATATAATATAATCGTATTTAATATAATTAATTAAAAAAATAAACAAAGCAAATCTACAATAATATTCTATTTTATTTATTTTGGAATTTTGATATCATAATATATATATATATATATATATATATGTATATATGTATAAAAATTGTTGTTTTTATTTTTTTATAGAAAAAAAAGACAAAAGAATAGGTAAAAGGTTAAAATGATCCATGATTTAACGGAGCCGTTAGTCAGAGGGACCATAGCGAAAACAAATTGAATACCACAAGTATCAAATCCACAAAAAACATAGTTTAGGGACCTTAGTCAAAGAAACAATCAAACCACAAGGACTAAATCCATAATTCACTCTTAAAATCAAGATGTGTCATACCACATTATTGTTTTCTCAAAATCATACCAAACAATATTATAAAATAACAAAAGTTAAAGAGTAACGAAAATATAAAAATCAAGATGTATCATACTATATTACATGAGTATTGTTACACTGCAGATTAATATGATAAAAGGATAAAAATAAAAATAAATAATTATAAAGGAAATGTTCAAAAAACCCAACAAACTATTCCATTTTGAATAGTTAAATCCCTAAACTATTTTTTTGGATAAAAAAACCATTAAACTTTCTCATTTTGAATGATTAAGTCTCTAAACTATTTTTTTGGATGAAAAAACCATTAAACTTTGTCATTTTGAATTGAAAAACTATTAAACTTTATTATTTTGAATGATTAAGTTCCTCAATTTTTTTTCATGAAATTAAACCATCGAAATTCTAAAAATTGGTTACTTACATTTTTTTAACCTAAATAAACCACCTTTAACCGGTTATCCTTTGATTCTTCCTCTTATGATGGATAAAAAAATAGATCAAAAAGAGGAAGATAGATGGTAGGGGCCAACAACGTGTTGGACAAAATGAAGAACAGACAACGTTGGGGTAATGGGGAGTGACGAGGAGGAGCGATACCGTTGTTTGCCATGGGTTTTAATTGCGAACGGTTTTCGGAATGGTAAAACTGATTTAAGTTTATTTTTACTTTAATTTTTTTAGTGAGTTACAGGTAACTTATTTTAAAAAAAAGAATATGTAAGTAACTAATTTTTAAAAGATGATGGTTTGTTTATTAAAAAAAATGTTTAGGGACTTAAACAATCAAAATAAGAAAGTTTAATGATTTTTTTATTTAAATCAATAGTTTAGGGACTTAATCATTTAAAATTAGAAAGTTTAATAGTTTTTTCAATCAAAAAAATTGTTTAAAGAGTTAACCATTCAAAATGAGATAATTTGTTAGGTTTTTTGAACTTTTTTCTAATTATAACGATATAAAATATAGTTTTAAAATAAAAAATGTTAATGTTGACCGATGTTGAAAGGTATGTGTGAGAGAGAAAGAGAGAGAGTAGGTGGGGGTTAGGAAGGTGGGTGAGAGAGGTATTAATGTTTAGACTAGGGGTATATTTAATAACCTCCAAAATAAACATAATAATTAAAAGATAAAAATTATAAAGTCATGAATATTTTAAAAGAAACTCATGTCATAACATGTTACAATGTGACTCAAGACTTCTTAACGTGTTCCACATTATAGATGTATAAAATGTTTAAATCTTAGCCGATCTAAGTTTAACCTAAAAAAATCCAGGCCCAGGCCTTGGCTTGGAATTAAAACCTAATAAAATCGTACTTTTTCTTAAGGCACATTAACACTCGATCTAAAAAAGTCTGATCAAACCTTCTTTTAATTTTAAAATCCTGTCAAAGCTTAAAATAGTTTGACTTCTTTTGCTTACTGAAAAACGAGCTTTTTCAACATATATTCAAACCTAAATAAACCTACACCTTGGACATCTAGCCTCCATGCTTTATATAACATGTTTTTTAAAACCATAATTAATTAGTTTTCTACTTGGAGTTATATTCATTACTCTACCAACCAATTGCCCAATATTCCAAAACCTAGATTGAAATCACGTTTATAATAAGTTAATAACTTACATTTATAGTTTTGTCGTATTCCATTTAATTAGATATTAAAATATTCGAGCCATCATGTTGCATTTTTCTTATGTTTCATTACATATTTTTTTCACATTAATTATTTAATACTAAAAAAGTTATGTTTTTATGTGATACATACAATGAATTTTTTCGTTCTTGACTTGTATTCGAACAAATACTCCAATATTTTTATTGTCGTGATCGTAATAATTATATTGTTTTAATTTAATTATAAGGCATGATTGGTAATTCGGATAAAAAACATTTGATGAATTATCTTTAGAAAAAACATTTAATGAATTAAATATCTAGTGTTAATTGAAAATGATTGTTTTTTTATTTATTGTAAATACAATCTAAGTGACATGATATTGTTTTTAAACGTATAAATTGTATAAAAGAAATTGTTTTTTGATAAAAATAAAATTATGTTGTAGAACAATCGATACAGAAATAACCAGAAGACCATTTCTTCTCCATTAATCATAAGACTCTTAAATAAGGACGAGTTACAGAATGATAAACATGAGATATATAATTCTAGTCTAACTCTACTATATCTATCGGGTCTCATTATTTTGTTAAACAAGTCATTAGTGTTAATTTTGTTGACCGAAATATTTTCGTTTTTTTAATTATCGATACCACGTTCTTTAAATAGATATTCAATTTTATTATTACATTCCTTATTTATCACATTTCTTAATTATCTAATCCATTTAATTGTTTATTTATGAAATTTCTTATTTTGCCTATGAACTTGTTTAAACTTTCTTAATTATCATCAATATCCATAGCGTTCATCACTGTATGAGTAATGTTCACGTATGAACAATGCTCATGTATGACCAATGTTCACGTATGAACAATGCTAATGCATGACCAATGTTCATGTTAGGGATGAGCTCGGTACCGGACCGGTACCTAACCGTACCGATACCGAGTAGTACCGAAACTGAGAGTGGAAAAAATCAATACCGAATACCGAACCGATAAGAGAAGTTCGGTACCGATACCGGTACTGGTTCAGTAACGGGTTTTTCGGGATTAGAACCGTTTGGTACCATTTTTTGGGCGACTACCGTTTATCACTGTTGACCATTAAACACAATAACAAAAACCCAAATCACTTAAGCGGAAACCGGATTGGAGGAGCCGATTATGCAAGAAACCAGGTTTTGGAGAAATTACGGAACCAAATTTGGAGAATTGCAAGAACCAAAATATGAAGAATTGCAATAAAAAATCGGTATTTGAGTGGAAAATACAAGAACCGAAAATTGTAATATATTTAGGTGGATTTTCTATAAAAAAGTAAACGTTTTGTTACCAATTCAAATTAAAAAATGACTTTTTAAATTCTCCGATTCGGTTTGGGATTTACCGGGACTAGACCGGTACTGAAAGTACCGAATCCCGAAAATGGAAAAACCCAATACCAAATCCCGAACCGGCACTCACATTCGGTAGCGATACCGATACCAGTACCGGTTTGGTTCGGAATTTCGGTCCGTTCCGCTCATCCCTAGTTCATGTCATGTATGACCAATGTTCACGTACGGACAATGCTACTGTATAACCAATGTTAATGTATGAACAATGCTTATGCATGACAGAGGTTCACGTATGAACAATATTCACGTAAGAACAATGATTTGAGCAACCATGTTCACATCACATATGAACATTTTCTGATTTTACCCATAAACTTTAAACAAAAGTCAGTGTTTCATTTTCAGGTTCACCTATGAACATTTTTAATTTTATATTTAAACAAAATCATTTAAATTTATTAAAAATATTCAATATTTCTAAAAAAAAGTATTATTTCTTCCGAAACTAAAACATAATAATTTGTTTCAATACTGATCTTAATTTAATACAATTAATTTTTTTATCAGATTATAACTACATTTAATCGTAATCGTTGATTAAAAAAAACGAATTAGAATTGGCTAAAAAAATATGCTTTTATGTTTATATTTATATTCATCTATGTGTTTATCTTTATATTTATCATTACTTTTATAACATCTCAGACCAACCATACCAGATATTGTTCGTTTTGTCCACACACCTGACTCACGGTTTTAAAACGCGTCTGATAAATGAGGTATCCAAGTCCCTTATAAGACAAACTTTGTCCTCCTCCTCAACCAATATGGGATCTTACAATCAATTATGTCGTTCTAACGATGACACATGATCCTTTAACAAATTACAATTATTGAATACGAAACGAAGAGCAAAGAAATGTTATTGCCTAAAATACTCACACCATATGAATGACCGACCACAAATATGAAATAGCAGTAGTTCTCTATTTCATGCTTTCATATTTGTAAAACCTTTCCTTTTAATCACTTAAAAAAAATATTTGTTACAATTACTATTGCGACGACTTAAATTTTTATTTTTAATTTCAAATGAGACAATATGTAAAATATTCAAAGTTCTGGAAACGACTAGTCGTCGTCATAGAACTAAAGAATTGGTGGCAAAAAGGAAAAAAAACAACGTTGTTAAAGGAACAACGAAACAGAACAACAATGTAATAGAAAGAACTGAAAAGTTGTAAATTCTCATTAGTCATAAACCCTTTAAATAGGGGAGATTTACGTGAAAGGAAATATACAATATGGTAACTATACTAATTAGGAGATATTCCCTCAATCATTTCCTATTTGATGAAGGCACAATATCCTTCAATACTCCCCCCCTTGTGCCGAGTCAAAAGGGATGATGATGCACCATTGTTGTCTCGTTAAAACCTTACGCTAAAAATAAAACCCAGTGGGAAAAATAAAAATAGGACGAAGGAAAGAGTACAACGCACCAGTTTCTTTGCAATACATAAACTTTTCCTTTAGTATAATATTCTCTCAAATCCGTACATTAATCATGAGAGTTAAGAAAACAAAATGGTATATAAACTGTTGCCTCACTAAAACCTTACACCAAGAAACAAAACCCAATGGGAAAAATAAAAATCTTGGGTGAAGGAAAGAGCACAACATACAAATACTACATATATAGTAGACTCCCCATTTTGTCTACTACTCCCCCTGATTCGTGTATTAACCAAAGGAGTGTGTAAAACCTTTATAGGATTAATACTTTCTATATGTTTCCCAAATATGGTTTTAGGTGATTGTTGGGTCACCGATGATTTGGTGATGAACCACCTTCCTTTATATGAATGAATTTTTACAGGGTCTTTTGAAGGTCTGAAATATGCTTCAAGTATTGAAGAGTCAAAGACTATTCAATCAAGGGGTTGTACATCAAAAAGTGGAATTTTGGATGTATCAACCAACTTCAATATTCAGACCATCTTGCCAAGTCAAGATTGGGTCACCAATATAGTGGGTCACCGATGGTACACTCAAAAGTCATCAAAAGTACTAAGGACATCAAATAAGATGAGGTCATCAAGTTTGATGTCATGGTCACCGACACTATGATATTGGTCACCGAAATTGCAGGTATATTTTCTAAGGCTGTGATATCAACTCACAAGGGTATACACTTTTGTCACTTAGTGAAAGAAGAAGTTATCAAGCAAAGTGTACACTTATCAACTCCAGCCTTATAAGGTATCCACCGATGTGATACATAGTGAGATGTATCACTTAGCAATTTCAAAGAGATAAGTTCTTGACTCACATCAATTGCAAGACACGTGAGCCAGCAAGAACTTGGGCACCAAGCCTTAATTAAAGACATTCTCTTTTATTCTTATAAAAGGAATATTTGTCTTTTAGCTAAAAGGCTTGATGGGACTTCACAGAGCATGAAGAAAAGAAGATAAAGTTATCCGACATTACGTGCTACAAGGAATGGTTCATCCATTATTCTAGTACAAAGGAAGTGGTCTCTTCCTTTGTCCATCGAATAATCTTCCACTAATGAAACCTTGATACCGTCCACTTGCATCCCATGCATGGACACTATAAAAGGAGATGAAGTCCTTCCCGAAATCTCACGCTTTCAACAAATCTTCGAGTGATTATTTGTTTGATTGTGGCAAAGCCGTGTGCTATAACGGTATTGTTTTAACTTGCTTAGTGTAATAGTTAATTACGTTATACGTGTGTTTAGTTTGATAGAATAGTCCGCCCGTTCTTTTCCGCATCAAACTATACGTGTGTAAATTTTTAATATTTATATTAAAAAATTTAAAAAGAGTATATTCGTGTGTTTTATATTCAACCCCCTTCTACAAAACCCTCTCTTAGTTAGCCATCTCTCTTTGGGGACTAACAATTGGTATCGAGCGGTTGGTTTAATCTCATAAACCAGATCTGTGATGGCTACTACCTCAAATGTTGATGGTACCTTGCAGACCTCTTCCAGTAATACATATGATTTAGGATCTTTGGCTAAACCCCCAAGATTCAACCCAAACAACTTTGGGTTATGGAAAAATCGCATGTTATTATTTCTGGAAGGGATCGATTGCAGGTATCCCAACATTCTAAGTGAGGGACCTATTGTTCCTAAAATATGGGCTCGCTTTGGCCCTCAAAAGGACGCTGAAGGAAAGGACATAGAGTCAGATGACGAAAGAAGTGAGAAAACTGGTAGATATATCATTAAACCTTCTAACAAATTTAGTGAAGATGATAAACGCCTAGTTGCTTTAGATACTAAAGTCAAATCTGCTCTTGCTGTTTCCCTTCCTGATGATGTGTATCATTCTCTTGCTGTTTCCCTTCCTGATGATGTGTATCTTCAGAGTGATTATTTGTTTGACTGTGGCAAAGCTGTGTGCTATAACAGTATTGTTTTAACTTGCTTAGTGTAATAGTTAATTACTGTTATCTGTGTGTTTAGTTTGATAGAATAGTCTGCCTGTTCTTTTCCGCATCAAACTATCTGTGTATAAATTTTTAATATTTATATTAAAAAATTTAAAAAGAGTATATTCTGTGTGTTTTATATTCAACCCCCCCTTCTACAAAACCCTCTCTTAGTTAGCCATCTCTCTTTGGGGACTAACAGTGATGATTTGATAAACAGGTATGTCATTTTCTCCTTACAACTTACTTGATTCATTTGAATCTAGAAGAGAGTTTGTTGTTGCTGATTATATACAAACTTAAAGCAGAATATGATATGTATTATCACCCTTTTCATTTTTTTGATACATGATGCATTTATTTTCATATATGTAGGTAGGGTATTGGATGAACTCAAAGCACTAGCTCCTCTAATATGTGTAATGATAGTCGTTAACCATGTACACTATTGAATAGTCTCATGTAGAGCAATATTCTTCGAATAGTTCGAAGAGGTAGCTACAAGGATTTGCTTAGTTTACTTCCAAGCAATCAACATGTTCCTTATGGTAATTTCTTATCCAATTTGGGAATGACCTTTGCATGAGTCAGATAGATAATTAATATCAGCAAAGACATACCAAGACATTATTTGATGGTTTTTCTATAAGGGCTAGTACTTTTGCCGCTCATATTCAAAGTAGGTATTGAAGTTCCATTATTAATCTCATTTTTCTAGTTGTAAGGGAAATATAAACCCACATCAATGGTTCCAAAAGATTAATTTGATATCATTCCAATGATGTTGCGTTGGGCTGAGCTAAATCTAGCTAACGAGTTCATTGAGAGATACAATATACGGTCAAGTGTATTGTTCTAAGTACAATAATGCGCCTATTGCACTCAAATAGGGAATTCCAGCTCCCAAAGCCTCTTCGTCATCATCCTTCAGACGAAATGGATCTTTCCTTTTATCCAACACTTCGACCGATCATGGGAGTGCTAGCCGGATGCGCTTTTTCCATATTAAATCGCCTGATTATTTTCTAGACATATGCGATCGGTGAATTAATATCACAAACTCGGTGTCCTAGATTAAATAGATACATAAAACCAAGTTTTCCCAAGATCTTTCATCTCAAGTTCAGATTTTGAATAGAATAAAGTTTCTCTTATTTTATCAAGAGTATTTATTATGTTCATTACATTGACATATAGAGTTATGATTGAACATCTGGAACTCGTTTTCTTTATAAATACGCAGGGGCACAGTTCATCGTTCTTATATCCCTTCCCAATGAAGTATTCACTTAGGCAGGTATCCATATCCGCCTATGAGCGTTTCAATTTCATGGAGAACGCATTTCGTGGTTTATACTAATATAATGTCATCAAACACTTTTATATATCTATTAATCTAGATCCCCATAGAGATATGTAGTAACCACATTCATGAGCTGCATTTCCCGTCCTTCGGAAATTACTAGGCTAATTAATTAGCAGAACGTTATAACGTCCATCACGAGAGAGCAAGTCTTCTCGTCATTAATCCAGGGCGTTGTGAGAAACCTTGCGCCAAAGAAGAGTCTTATAAATCATGACTTAATTATTCTCATTACGCTTTTATGACAAATGAATTATCTATGTCTTACGGGCTTTACACTTGGTGGGTTAGCACTACTGGACCAAATACCCGTGTATTTGTCAAATGTAATTATCCTGGATTGCTTCTATTAGGTCAATTTGCTCTTTGTTGACATTTTTCAACTGAGCATGGTTCGATGTCATAGTGCTCTATCATCTCACGAACAACAATATATGTGAATATCATCAATGAGTATGTACGATCTGTCCATCGAATCGTATGCACTTTCATAATTCATTTGAGATTTATTTGATCTCTGGAATCAAATATTAACTTCGGAGCGTCCTCCAGTAATGATTCATAGACATAGTTTTAGTCAGAGATAATCTCATGAGAGGTTTATGTATTGATGATAAATAGTTGTGCCTTACTCTTCTTTTCCTTTAGATAAGTATCTATCGAACCAAGTAGCTTCCCCCATTTCCTTTTGGGAGCCACGACCTCAACCACACCTCCACCATGTGTGATTGCAACGCGCTTTCCAGTGGCGTCGTGCCCTTGTTTGGGGACTTTTAACCTTGCGGGTATATTTGCAGCTGGTATATGTGATCTCGTCACTTTATTAAACGTATCAGGTATCGAGTCTGATTCGTTTGACTTCAACTTTACATTGTGAAGTTTGGGGATCAAAATGAGACATATTGGGAATATTCTATGACACTTCCAGTCGTTCCCATGGAAAATCCTTTTTCCTATCTCCCCCTAATGACGGGAAGACTGTCTCATCAAAGTTACAACTCGCTAACTTAGCGGTAAAGAGATCACCCGTCAAGGATTCTAATTAGCAGAAAATTGTTGGGGATTCATATCCAACATATATTGAATTTTTTTAAGGACCCATTTGGGTGCGCTGTGGGGGCGCAATTGGCATATATACTACACAACCAAACATGCATAAATGTAAAATATCAGGCTTATATCCAGTTACCAACTGGTACGCATGATACTGGTTGGCTAGTAGTGGGTCTAAAAACAAATAAGTAAGGCTGCATGTAATATTTGCATAACCCCAGGAAAATGCGGGTTAATTAGTGCGCATAACCAATTCCCTATATACCATCTATATTCTTATGATGATAACTTCTATGAGACCATTTTATACATACACATGGGGTATAGAAAACTCTACATTGATTGCAATATATATGCAATAATTATCAAATTCTTATGATGTAAATTCTCCAGCATTACAAGTCATATAGACTTAATGAGATAAAGAGGGAGGTGAGCCCTTAAACGTATAACTAGTGCTTGGAGTGCAGCATTTCATGTGGACAATAATGCAACATGCGTTCATTGTGTCGAAACCAGAACCATAAAAAACTTTAATGGCCCGCATTCTGGTTGTTTATGTCCATAAATATTACCTTGTTATTCATTGTAAGAATGAAATATTTTTGTATTATGTCCTTAACTTTAGGATGATCTCATTTCTGTCTTGGCTAAGGATCAGAGTTTATTATAATTATAGGTATTCGAGATGACATATTATAATGTTGGTGTTACTTCTTGTGCTGCAGAAGTCAACAGTTGCAATTTGGTGATTGCCTAATTTTGCCTTTTACTTGAAAAAAAATGTGTCAATGTGTATTTTTCAATACATAGATCATTATGCCATGACCATGCTGTTCCACGTGGTCATATCGAAATATATATGCATCATTGTTCCAAAGTTCTTTATTGGTAACAAAATATGTTTTAATGATCTGGATAATCTACTAGTTTGACACATTAATTTCTCTAATATATGTTCCTTTCATATCATTAGAGTTGATGTACATATATACCCATTTCCATTCTTATATCATGATTTCCAACTTATACGAATATCTTAACAAGGTTCTATTAACATATTGCTTTAGTGACTATTAATTCTATGCCATTAGGCATTAAGGAGGTGACAGTTCATCGTCTATGAATTTGGTTGGAGGTTTATAGACTATTAATTTAATCAATCTTAGTCTATCTTTTAAGATTGTGTGGGATGTCCCACAAAAATATTCAAGTTCTCCTCAATACATTCCAACATGGAACGGAGAATATTGAGAGTTTTATAATTGTAATTTTGATGTATTTATTTACATTTATAATAGTTAAATATTTGGTTTTTCATCAGCAAATGAAATTAATTTAATACTTAAAATAAATGTCAAATAAACTTATGCTCAGTCAGTCTTAAATTAATCTGATATAGTTCATTATCTTTTAGGCAGTAGTTGCATTTCTGCTCCAAGAATTGTAAAACCCTTTTCGAATCTTGTCATGACCCTTACCGTTTCCATGGTTAATTTGTCCATGGGGTGTATAGATATCACTTATGTGAAACTTCCTTTAACTCATTGTCCTTTGGAGTTGTTCCACCTCTAACACTTTCATTATTGACCATATGAATTTTCTTTGTCCCAACATGTTTAGTGATCTGAAATAACCTCGTTATATCTCTCAACCACTTACAGTAGGTTGATGAATTTATTTAAAGGTTATACTCTAGCTCACATTGGTTCATTAATATGATGAAAGGTGGAAATCTTCTATGAGTTCCTTACCATGAAGATTGAGATGCATTTTGAGACACAATATATCTTTGTTGAAATCAGCCATTTTCTTGTAATCGAGTGGGTTTCATTCCACTGTATGATTAGTTTGGAAAGTACATAGTAATAGGTACTCCTGATTTTCCTTTTCAGGGCGTCCCACTGTTCTTAGGGGATTCTAGTTAATGATTTTCCCTATGAAGTTGTGACTAATGCATCGTCTCAAAAATCTCAAGACATTTACTTGTATTTTAACAGGTGATTTTTAGGGTCAACATGTTTTGATGGGTTTTACATATTTTCCTATCTTATGGTACTCAAGTTCTTTCGAGTCCAAGTGGTTGTAAATAATGAATAATATATGATTTTCTAAAATCGTGATCTATAATCATTTATGTTATGCATGATATTTCATTATCATAATAATATTGGATTTTTGTATTTTTAAATTTTGTTGATAATACTTGATCATTATTTAAAATTTACCAAAGAAAATCACTCAATCTATTGGATTTCCAGGTAGTAGAGGAATCACATGGATTTCTTAAGTCCCTACAAACCTTAGGGCTATTTACACCCGTTTGACAAAATCCAAGAGATGAGATCAAATTCCGATAATTTAATACCATAATGACATTTTTGGAGCTTTTGGCAAGAGACCAAAAGGAATATGAATTTGGCATATGAAGCCAACTTTTCAATGTTTGAATACATTAATATTATTTTGGATGCTTTTGGTAGAAGACAAAAAAGATACGTGGATAGGAAGTGTAACTTCCAAATATTAATTAAGCTTGAAAAATGAGTAGGAACTCATCATCAATATAAATATTTGTATAATATTTTAACATTTTTATGTCTTTTTTCTTAAGCTTTTGGTGAAATACCAAATTATATATGGGGATTGAAAGTGTAACTTCTAAAAGTTATTATAAAAATTATAAGTATGAATTTATAATTAAGATACACATTTAAATATTATAATATTATGCGGGAAATCAATTAAATACAAAATGCATAATCAAGTTTATAAACATTAATCAACCCACATAATTAAATCAAAAATGGAAAGCATGGTTAAATAAGTTAACCACCACATTTAAATCAATCAAAGACGTTAGTAATAACTAAATCAAAAATAGCAAACTGATTAAATAAGTTAACCACCACATTTAAATCAATCAAAGACATTAGTAGTTAAATTAGTAAATGGTAAATTGACTTGAATATAATTTGTTTAAATAATAATTGATTACCATATCTCACAACAATATATTAATAAATTTAAATGGTGTAAATCAAATTAATGACGTAAATAAGTAAATAATATTAATATAATTAACCATCTAAATATGTTAATATCATAAACTAATAAAATAAACATAAATAAATAACAATAATAATTCAAAATTATAAAGACTATTTATATTCGTAAAACTATCATATCATATTGGAATTAAAAGATGTTGAACTAAAATTAAATTAATATAGCACCTAAATACATCAATATGGTAAATATTTAATATATTTAAAAAAAACATAGGATCAAAGTATTTATGGGTTTTGAAGCTTGATTTGGAAAAAAAACTAAATTCCTAAAAAATATATATTCTTTGGCCTACAAAAAACCCAAAAGAAAAGAGTCGTATGATTCTATCATCTAAAATCAAATAATAAATAATAAATACATAAGATTTATGTTGTTAGGTCTTATAAAGGTCAAAAATTATAACATGATCGATTACAGTTTATTTGTTTGTAAAAAAATTTCTTTTCATAATTAAAATCACCTAACGGCGTATTTACATAAAACAAAGTATACATAAAAACATAATTATGAATTGTATTTTTTAAAAGGGAATCAAATGCATAATCAAGTAGATCCGAAAAAAATTAAGGATGACAACATAATGATTAAGAAATATTTAGCATGCATGATTAATAGCAACCCATACAAAATGTAAATTTGTGTACAGATGCTTACTTGGATTGCAGTAGCGGGAGACAAGTCATTCAACAACGTCGGGGAATGGACTACATAGTTATTTACCGGATGGCGACAATGGCAATAACAATGAAATATGAGCATAAAAGTGTACCTTAAATCCACACCGGTGTCTTAAAATCCATAGCTTTACATCTTGACCAAGTTCTTTTTTAGCGTAGCAACGTGCTGATAACGTGTTAAAGGAACAACGAAACAGAACAACAATGTAATAGAGAGAACTGAAAAGTTGTAAATTCTCATTAGTCATAAACCCTTTAAATAGGGGAGATTTACGTGAAAGGAAATATACAATATGGTAACTATACTAATTAGGAGATAGTCCCTCAATCATTTCCTATTTGATGAAGGCACAATATCCTTCAATAAACGTCAATTTGTTGAAAATATTTATAGCCATCTCGACATGCCAGTGCAATATATATATATATATATAGAGGGAAGTTCATGTGAGGACGGTAACAATTTACGAGAATGCGAAGACAATCCTTAGCCAATTATTTTGTACATGAAATTTTTTATGTACAAATCACATATGATTCATGTACAAAATCACATATGATTCACATACAAAATCATATATGATTAGCGGTGACTTGCCCGCAACAAAAGTCGCCCGTGTCCTTTTTTTATGCTTACAAAATCACATATGATTTTGTACATGAAATCATATGTGATTTTGTACATGAAAAATTTCATGTACAAAACGATTGGCCGAGGAATGTCCTCGTATTCTCGTAAATTGGTACCGTTCTCGTATGAACCCGCCTCTATATCTATATCTATCTATATATATAGGGGGCAATTCAAGGAAGAACTTATTAGTTTGTAGAAACTGTAAGAATTAATATTAACCACAAATCAATGGTCAAATTAGGAACTTATAATTTGGTAATTCTGATTAAATTGTTAATGAAAGAGCATTTTAGGTATTTAAACTCTACTCGCTTCTCCCTCCGTCCTCTTTCCACCATGATACAATTATGTGATACACACTGTGATACCAATTTAATACGCTCAGTGTGATACACAAATCCATATGAGATACATTGTGATAATCACTGTGATACTCATTGTATTATCCATATGAGATACATTGTGATAATCACCGTGATACCTAATCTTACAGTTTCTACAAACTAAGCAGTTCTTATTTGATTAAGCTTCTATATATATATATATATAGATGTTGGTTCATTTACAAACCAAATCAATCCTACAAACTATGCATGCAAACTCGTACAAATCAATATAAAAATATATTTTTTTCATGATTTTTTTTTCGTGAAATGCTATGATTTAAGATACTTGTGGACCATATATGATGTGGGTCCCACATAATATTAAATCATTTCTGATTTAATATGATTTAATATTAAATCAGAAATGATTTAATATTATGTGGGACCCATATCATATGTGGTCCACAAATATAGGTGGTTCTCGTATAATCCCTCCCCTATCATATGTGGTCCACAAATATATGTGGGACCCATATCATATGTGGTCCACAAATATTATTTTTACCTTCACAGTGTTTTTGCTGTGAAGTTTCAAGTGTAAAAGGGTGGTCTCACGGTCTCACGGAAACAAGCTTGTCTCACGTGAACCCAACCCTATATATATATATATATATATATATAGGGGAGGGATCATACAAGAACCACCTATCTTTAAAGGAACAAATGAACAATTTGTGGACCACATATGATATGATATTAAATCATTTTTGATTTAATATTAATATTAAATCAGAAATGATTTAATACTATGTGGAACTCACATCATATGTGGTCCACAAGTGTCCCTTTATTCTTTTAAATTTACAAAGTTCTCATTTGAACCTTCCTATATATATATATATATAGTAGGGGTGCTCAAGGGTTGGGTTGATCGGGTTGAAGACATAAGATCAATCCAACCTAATGTTTTCGGTTTAAAAAATATCAACCCAACCCAAACCAAAGTGTAAACCCAACCCAACCCAACCCAAAACTGTACGGGTTGGTCTGGTTGATAATTTGGTATGTCAAAATGTTCTCCTAATCTTGAATACGTTGTTTTCTATACTAATAATTTCTTTCTCATCATCAGCCATTTGGTATATCTTATTCATACTTCTTAAATTTTAAGTATATAACATTAATTAGTTTTCTCAATATATATATATATATATTCACAATAGTAAACATATATACAAAGACGTTATATAGAGATGAATATATATATATATATACACACGATGTAACTGACTAATGGATATATTAATAGAGACTCATATAATCATATTAAATCCAAAAAATAAAAGGATATCAGGTTCGACGGATTGGGTTAGGTTCAAATAAATGTAACCCAGTATCAACCCAATACTTATGGTTTGAAAATCTTACAACTCGATTAGATATCGGGTTATTTCGGGTTGAATTATTTCATGTCAGGTTGGGTTGGGTTGATCGGGGTTTTCAGCACCCCTAACATATAGGGGCGAGTTTAATTACAAACCTAACTTCTGTTGTGAACCCAGGAACAAACGAGAGTGGACCGTGTGTCACCAGACATGTAGTATATATTCTTCATGAATGGTGTAAGCATTATCAAGAATGTTCATGTTCATTATTCATGATGAATGTGGACAAACGAGGACAAGTGTTTAGCGCTCGTTTGTCCCCCGATTCACAACAAAAACCAGATGAATGTGGACAAACGAGGACACGTGTCTAGCACTCGTTTGTCCCCTGATTCACAACAAAAAATCAGGTTTGCAACCGAACTTTCTCATTTCTCTCTCTCTCTCTCTCTATATATATATATATATATATAATATACATACACACATAAATTTAAACGAAAACACCTTCATTTTAGAAAAATGCGAGAATTCTCATTTCAAAACCTGATAGTGTGCAAGTGGCTTGGCCCGCAACCTTTGTTGCGTCAGTGGTCGGGAAACGATTAGAAAAAGGTCGATAAACAGACAGGAAGCATTCGGGAAACGGTCGAACGCGGTGCAACAACAACAGAAACACGGGCAACCAAGCCCGTGGCTTAGGCATTGTCTGGCAAAAATAAGGTGACTTATAAGTCACCTTATAAACTACCTTATTTTCTAGGTACATTTTTGGCAAACTAACTTATGACTTATAAGTTAACTTATAAGCTAACTTATTGATAAATCAATTGGGAGTGACTTATTAGAGACTTGTTGAACTTTTTATCACTTTTTCCGATTATACCCCTGATTAATATTAATTATCATTATTTTAAAGCTACTTTTTGGTCATTTTACATGTTTATAAGCTACTTTTTGCCAAACGTGACTTATTCATCAGTTACCTTATAAGTCATCAGCTACCTTATAAGTCATAAGCTACCTTATCAGTCATAAGTTACCTTATCAGTCGTAAGCTACCTTATTAGTCTAGAATCAAAAAAGTTTTTTCGTCTTTTCGAAACCCTAGGGTTTTGGTGGGTCGTGTGGGTATTCCTATGTTGACCGGCTTTGAGGCCCAATTTTATGGCCTTGTTTATTTTATGCTTATCGGATTCAAGCCCAATATTACGTGTATGATTGTTTTAGTTGGATTTGGTACTGGCCCATTTACCCCTGATTTTACAAATAAATATTTTATTTAAAAAAACGTAAAACTTGTGATTTAATTTTTCTAGTTTAAAAAATACTTATTGTGTACTTTAAAAAAAAAAATTAACGATATAAATTGTGTTTTAAAAATCTTCTTAATATTGTTACATTTTAATAAATATTTTATAAATAATCTAATTAATTTAATACATTTATTAAATGATACGTCAATTCAATTTTTTAAGGCAAATAGATTATTTTCCATATAAATATTTTATTTGTGAAAAAACGTAACAATTCTTATCTTCTTTGTTAAAAAAATATAATTTTAAACATTTTTTAATATTAGGAAAATGAATTATCACCTATAATTTTTCTTAATATTCTTATATTTATGAATAATTTAGTTTAGTTTAATTAGTCTAATATATTTATTAAATAATATGTAAAGTACAATACTATAATAAGAAATGACACATCAACAATATATTATATGTGGACAACCTACATGGACAATATAGGGTACATGGAAACCTAGTATAGTGGGTAAATTTAAAAGAAAAGGTTACCCAATGTTATAATGGGTAGATTTTTCAAAGTACAATGCTCTAATAAAAAATAATTTGAATGTACATTGTTGTAATAAGAAAAACTAAAAGTACAATGCTATAATAAAGAAATTTATAAAAGTAGGTTGTTATTTTTTGCATTTTGCCCTTTTGTTTATTTTCATTCTGGAAATTAAAATGTACAAATTATTTTGGTCATGTATTTTATGTGATTTGAATATCATTTCCTATTTAAATGTAATGTAACAGATAGGTTATAAGTTTTAGCCTAGCGTTAGCCATCTAAATAATTCTTGTAATCTAAGAATCAGAGGAAGCAAAACGTCGTCTGGAAGTCCACCTCGGTTTGGCGGAGCTAGTGGCAGTCGAAGATGTCCTTAATTAGGATTTGACCGTTGTTTATGTGAGCCCTACCAAATGGTGGTTGCTTGTTTTTTATGTGTTTGTGTTGTTTTATTTTCCCTGTTTTAACTTACTTTATAATTATATGTTGTAATCATCACGTTTTATTTTGAAAGGAAAAATCAGAACACAAACATTTTAAAATCAGTGAACATGTAAATGATTTTAAAAGAAATTGATAGGTTATCAAATCACGCCAATTTTGTAAATTTTATAAAATTAAAGAATGTTTTCTAAACCACGTTACTGATACAAAAAAAAATCAAATTTTAAAACTTCAATTATTTCAAGAGATCGGTAAAACCCTTAAAATAAAAATGCAAGTTTTTTACGAACCATTTAAAACTCTTATCGAGCTGTTTAAAGCGACCCATAAAAAGGGGTCAAAAGAGTTCATTACCTCGAAGGTGAGTCAAACACAGGTAAGTTTGTTCTTCGTTATATATATATATATATATATATATATATATATATATATATATATATATATATATATATATATATATATGGGTGGTATCCGTTGCAAACTATTCAATATTTGCAAACTTGCAAACTCACCATTATCCAATAGAAATAAGCCATGTGGATAATGTTGTTTTAATATTTTATTAATTTTATTAATAGTTTATTAATTCATTGAGGGTATCATCATCATTTTATAATTTAACCATTTTTAAATTAATATTTACTAATTTCCTATCATGAACACACTTTCTGACGACTTCGTCTTCTCTGGCGAGTTTTCCGGCAAGTTTTCTCATTCATGAATATACTTTTGTCATTCGTGAATACACTTTCACCATTCGTGAACACTTTCAACATTCATAAATATCCAATTGGTGCTCTATCATTGTGTTCACGACGAGTTTGCACAGTTTGCAAAAATCGATTAGTTTACAACGGATACCACCCATATATATATATATATATATATATATAAAAGAAGGTTCAAATGAGAACTTTATATTTTTAAAGGAACAAAAGGATACTTGTGGATCACATATGATGTGGGTCCCACATAATATTAAATCATAAATGATTTAATATTATGTGGGACCCACATCATATGTGGTCCACAATTTGTTCCTTTGTTCCTTTAAGGATTGATGGTTTTCATTTGATCCCTCTCCTATATATATATATATATATATTTGAAGAGAGAGAGAGAGAGAGAGGGAGGGAGACGGATTCATACGAGAATGATACATATTTAAGAAAAAAAAGAATAACCGAATCACATGTGATTTACACTAATATCACGTACAAAACCACATGTGATTCACGCAACCTTGCCAATGACCATAGGGTTGCTCACATCTTTTTTTGGCCGTTAATGTAAAATCACATGTGATTAATTTGTACGTAATTTGATCATTATCTTATTTTCGT
Organism: Silybum marianum; assembly: GCA_036898165.1. Lineage (NCBI taxonomy): Eukaryota > Viridiplantae > Streptophyta > Magnoliopsida > Asterales > Asteraceae > Silybum > Silybum marianum. The sequence continues at coordinate 42,484,134 of CM072529.1, read as the reverse complement.
AAATATGTATCATTCCTGTATGAACCTACATCTCTTTCTCTTTCTCTTCCTCTCTCTCTCTATAAATATATATATAAATATATAGAGAGAGAGTGTGTGTGTTCATATTACCACATGTTAGGGAAAGTGATACGTTTATTTAATATAGTATGAGTTTCCATTTATTGGGCAAACAATAGGAAATTACTTATTTTTTTTAAACAGAGATCCATCGATAATCACCAACGGCTACCGTCCATCGCTAATTACTAAAATATTTCCGTTGGTGGTTAAATGAATTTATAAAAAAGCGGGCTTTAAAGCCCTAATCTGACATCCCCCAAATCCTATCGACTCCTTCCAACCATTGTTTCAGGAGATTTTGATCGAGACTCTGACATCATCAACCATCACCAGTTATGTTCACTGTCGCCAACCACCGTTACCATTACCGTCATCGCCATCGTCGCCAGCCACTGTCTGAGGTAATTTGGACGCTGGTAATTCGTCGGTAATTAAGTCCGTCGGAGATCTAAATCCATCGGTAATCCGTCGAAAATGGTCGTCGTCGGTATCGTGTCAGTGATTCCCTTTCCCACAACTTTGCCACCGACGTATTACCTACAAATTTTTCCATCGGTGATAATCCTTGTTTTGTAGTGTCTAATTTGGGTTGTCAATTGTTGGGCAAACATTAGGATTATTTAACTTTAACCTGAAAATGTATGATTTACAGACGTTATGCTACCCAAGTTTTGAAATTCATTGGTAATACGATTATAAATATAGGATCAACACCATGCTAACCTTAGCCAGAAGTACGGGGAGGATGTCAATGCATATCCTCCCGTTTACCAAAGCTATGGCCATAGGCAGCAGGTGGGAGCAAGGAATGCCGCTTGTTCTACTCCGAATACAATGTAGATCCTTGATATGTGTTGAGTTAGGGTGAGTCGTGTACGACCATTGACGCTTCTGGTAGTAGTTCATCTATCGGTGCTCGGGTTTATACACTTTTCTTCTTCCAATGTCTAACTCTAATATTAATTGATATTACTTATGTTTATGTTGTCTTATATTTGTAGGTTGAAATTTTAGAGGCCCAGGTTGAAGAGTTGGGACACGAAAAGAGCGGAGACAAGTAGGAAACAAATGAAAGAGATGCGGAAGATGGCCGACAAATACATGTTGTTTTAGTTTTCACCGTGTGATTCATAGTTTGATTAGATTGTTGGACATGATGTGTAGCGAATATATAATTAATTACTATTAATTTGTAATTTGAAGTTTTCATTGTGACATTCGTAGTTTTTAAATTCGATCAATGTATGATATTTAGCTTTTCGTTTGTGTGTGTCGTTTACTTTTTTTATATTTTTTAATTTACAGATAATATTATAAAAAATTGATTTTTAGAAATGGACAATTACCGGCTGATTAGTGGATGAAAATCCGACAGTAATAGTTTCTCAATTTTAAATTAAAAAAAATTAATCCACCAGAAATTTTGTAAATCAACTGACAAAACCGGCTGGTTCATTTGTCCCTGATTTTATTTGAATTAATTAATTAATTATCGTTGGATATATTCGGCGGTGATTTAATACGTCGAATTGATTAAACTCTAATTAACTGGAAAAAGAATTACTGACGGAATTAGTGATGGACAAATTCCCAAGGGTGATGGACCCGCCGGCCGCCGATGATCTGCTGGTAAAATCAGTCATTAATCACCACTTTAGCAAAAGTGCCTGTCCGCCTAGTAATCCGCCGTTGATGGGTTTTACCGATGGACTTTTCCAATGAAGGGTTCCTGGTTTGTAGTGAATGTATGTAAAAGTTCGTGAAAATGACTGAAAGTGATGATAACTTTAAAGATGAAGTTAGATAAGAAAAAAACTCAACTCATCCAAAGGTTCATAAGTGTTGTCACCACAATTGTTATTCTCACACAATCAGAAAGGTTTAGGAACTGATGCATCGTAGTGGCAACAGTTGCTGGAGCTGCTGAAAATCTCTTTGCAGGATTGTAACATCCTAAAATTTAAAGCAAATTTAAACTGAAATTTAAATGCGGAATACAACTAAAATTTAAAAGGATCGCCCATTAGATGGGGAAAGTAACGGAGTTTACAGCAATAAACGAATACTAAATGACAACCTATTAATCTATACAAAATCCGAAATATACATTATGTTCGGGTGTCACTAATATCCTCAAAATAACTTTGCTAGTATCTTCAATATTTACACTTGGAAGTGTAAGCCCAAAAATGTGCCTCTACCGTCACAACGCTTCGCTCCAAGGAGCCCCGTTCACACGATCACCTGCTAAACATGACATTTAAGAACAAGTGTTAGGCTTACGCCTAGCGAGAACAAACAGTTAAATGGATAAAGTCGTAAAATGTTTAATCAAAGGAGTGAAAGCCATTATCCCATTTAACTTATCTTGAAAGCTTACTCTTGGTGAGCAAGGTTTTTTTAAAAGTAACTAGGAGAGACCCGATCATACCATCTTTGGTGACGGATACAAAAGTAAGTCACTACTTGATGTTGACTTAACAAAAGAACCAATGGCAATTGGAATTAACCAATAATACAATAAAATGCAAGGCCTCCGATGATTCCAATGAAAGTCCATGAAAGGGTCAATGGCAATTGGCAACAACCAATAATACAATAAATTGCAAGGCCTCCGATGACCCTAATTCAGCACCTACGCAAGAGTCAATGGCAATTGGCAACAACCAATAATACAATAAATTGCAAGGCCTCCAATGACTCAAACATAAACGAAAGGGGATAATAATCCCGTCTTAAAACCGACTAAATGCCTATGGTTCCATTACATACTAGTCTATAAATCAATTATATCAACCAAGACGGAGTGATAGTTTTCCATGTACCCAAAAACCTTTACATAAATGTTTCCCTTTGAAATGTGAACTTTACCGAAAATTAAGTCAAATAATTTTAGTTCCATAATCAAAGATTTTCTCATCTAGAGACATTTCCAAGTAAGATAAAACCATTTATAATACTCATTTTATAATCGAGATCAAAATCCCAAAATTCCTCATTTTGACCTAAAATCTCCAAACTCAACCAAAAGCTTAAATAATGGAATTATAAACTTTAAATGAAGTAAATGTGACATTTAAGACAAGTATTAAGTTTGTAAGAGGGTTGGAAATGAACTCATAAGCTAGGGTTTGGAAAAGCCCTAGAAAGTTCTCTGAAGAGAGTGAAAATGATGAAGCTTGGTGAGAAGATCAAGAACACCAATACTTGAAGCTTGAACACTTGATCTTAACTTGAATCTTCACTTAAATGAAGCAATAAATGGGTTGGGATGAGGTAGGTTGGAGGAATTAATGCCCTAAAATCGCCTTGGGTTAAGAGGTCTGGAAAACGAGTTTAGAAATCAGATAAGTGAGAAGACTAAGCTGAAAAACGCAACTTAAAAAAGCCTCCTGGACAACCCGGGAAATTGTGACATGGCAAGGTCGCCTGTCACAATCGCCCGTGTGGTACCGCGAGCCTCTCACTTTTTTCCGATTTTTCCTCCTTCGGCGATTATGACATTGCGATTGTGACAAGGCAAGGTCGCCTGTCACAATCGCCCGTGTGGTACCGCGAGTCTCTCTCGAATCTTCCTGAAATGTAGCCCTGGCAATTGTGCCCCGGCGATTGTGACATGTCACAATCGCCTGTCAGAGTCGCCAACCATGTACCACAAGTGTTCTCGTTTTCGTTTTTCATTCTTTTCCTCCAATTCATTGCAACCCAACATCAAACACTTGAAACACTCCAACTAGCTACTTATGGCAACAATGCAAGATTTAATAATATCTTATGTACAAAATTTCCGGGTGTTACAAGGATTTATTGCAAAAATAATGAAAGAGAATGCAGAATTCAACCTTTATCAAACCTGAAACTTTCATAAAAGTAAAGAGAAAGATGACAAGGATGATGGGACAAACTTGGATAAGAAGACATCAACGGCAAGTCTCTTTCCTCTTCCTCAAGTCCCTTTCCTCCCACCAAAGGGACTTTGCCTTAGCGTTATGTGAGCCTTTGGCCTGTTGGGAGGCCAAGGGTTCAAACCTCACCAAAGGTAAGGAGGGTGTGTGAGTTTATTTATTTTATTTGTCGTATATGAATATTATATACCTAAAAAAAGTCCCCTTCTTACCTCTCAAGTCACTTTCACCCCTTCTCTCTTCTTCTACTATATAAAGAGGTACTTGGGGCATCTCATTGGAAAGCCCTTGTAACTGAGATTCAACTTCAAACTCCTTAGTCTTTACATTGCTTTCTAGACTAGTTTTATTTTTTGCAATACTTTACATTTTGTACGCTCTATGGGTTTTGACCATAATGGAAAGTTTTACGTTTGATACAATTTATGTTTGAGCATTTTTGTTTCTATATTATGTTTTTACTTATGAGTAGTAGCTAATGCCTCCCCCTTGGGTGTGGGTGTAAGCCGAACCCGAGAGGTCAAAATGTAACACTTGGCTGTTACCATTTTTTGCTAACTCTTCGGTTTGGTTATTCAAATTGAAACTATAACTAAACACGGATAAGATGATCTCTTTAAGTGTTGATATTAGATCTTTGACCCAGAGAATGAGCGAATCCGAAATACGGCTTGAAAGATGCAAGGAGGCTTGAGAAAATCTTCAATAACCGCATAGAGGTATGAGTTTTTGCATAGTCGTACTAAGGTTCAAATGTCGGTCGAGTTGGTGTGTCATAGAGATCTGCGTTTACACTGGCAGAGCTAAGATCTTTGAGATCTACTTAGTATGATTGGTAGCTTTATAATAAAATCACACTCACAACCCATACGACGTAGCTTCGAGAGGAGGAAATCGTATGTGATTATTTTTTGACCGGTTTCATTAACCATTGAAGTTATTAAATTACTCTCAGGAGGAAAACTTATACCCGTACCCTCTTTTTATTATATGTTATTTTTAAAGACTTCAATACTCCAACAAATATTTTTATAAAAATATTTTTATAAACTTAAACTTTGCACATGAAACTCGTAAAAATCTCCGATTCTTAGTAGACCAATTCTTGTGGAAAACGATCTTTGGTACTTATCATTGTATTATTTGAAAAGACGAACATAATAGTGATGTGCACTTGTACCATTATTGTCCCACGATTTATGTGTGTCATTTTTTCTATCAAACGACATTAATTATGGCCACCATAACGTGGAGGCGTGGCCTCGACGCGACGTTTAATCCCGTGGCACGATTTTGAGGCGTGGCTTGCAGTATGACGTGTTATGGCGTTTATGGCGGTTTATGACGCGTTATGGTGGGTTATAAGGTGTGTTAAGGCCTGAAAGAGTTTTTTGTTTTACTTTTTATATTAAATTATGGTTTATTAATCAAATATTAATGATTCTAATTATTCATTGAAATAAATAATTCATTAACTACATGTTTAAGGCGAGCAAGATTTTGAATTTAATTTTGATGACAAAAGTAAACGATAAAGATTACTTTGAATGATGATTTCTTTATAAGATGCATCTAATCTAATCCACTCTAATATGTTTTAATTTGACATATAATATTATAATTTTCGATTCGAGATATATGGATTTTGAAACCATTAACAAAACATCCTTTTAATATGATCTCTTGATATCATTTTTGTAAACTTTGTATATTTGATATCAAATTATTAATGCATGTTTCTTCTTTTGTTTGAAGTTTTATATCAATTTAATTTGTTTAATCATTATTATTCAATACACTGCCTCACATAGACATCCGTATAATATATATAGGGGATATTATATATATATATATATATATATAATCAGTTCTTCCTCGAATTGCCCCCTATATATATGGGAGAGATCATACAAGAACACCCCTTATTTAAATGAACAAAGGAACACCTTGTGGACCACATATGATGTGGGTCTCACACATTAAAAAATTATATATGATTCAATGGTGGGCCCCACTGAATCAGATATGATTTTAATGTGTGAGACCCACATCATATGTTGTGCACAAGGTGTTCCTTTGTTTCTTTAAATTTACAAAGTTCTCATTTGAACCTCCATCTATATACATATATATATATATAAAGATTTGTTGGCTTAAGTCGTGCCTTGAAAAATGTCATGGCCTCGCCTTAACTCATAAGTGGTCAAGAAAAAATGTTTTTTTGGGTCAAGTGGGAAAGGTGTTGGGGCTTCAAGAGAGGAGGTTTAAATATTGGTAGCCTAAAAGATTCAAATTGGAGTCTTCTTGGAAAATGGTGGTGGAGGTTCTATGTCGATAAGGAATCGCTTTGGGTAAAGGTGATTCAGAGTATCTATGGTGGGATGGGGGTTTTCTAGAAGAAGATCAAAGAAATCGGGGTGGGAATTCGGTATGGAGAAGCATCATAATGGTGGGAAAAAAGTTGGACAAGGAAGGAGTTAATTTCACGGGATCTTTTGATAAGAAAATTGGAGACAGTTCGAAGACTAGGTTCTGGGAGGATCGATGGCTAGGAAACCGTAGGCTAAAAGAGGAGTGTCAACACCTCTTCTAACTTGAAACGTCTAAAGATGTGTCAATCTCAGATAGAGGGGAGTGGAGGGGAAATGAATGGCTTTGGAAGTGGGGGTGGAGGAGGCAACCCAGGGGAAAAGAATTAGATGAAAGCCATATCGAAGAAAAGTTGCATTTTTATGTGGATTGCAAGACTAGGGAGGATACCAACAAGAGAGGCTTTACATAAATTGGGTATAGATGTGGACTCTGTACTATGTCCGAGATGTGGAGTACAGATATATTCGATAGATCATGCGCCTTTTATGTGTGGTGAGGCAAAAAAATATTGTGACAACTAACGGGGAGATGGTGGAACTTAAATTTAGAGTCGGTAAGATCTATTAGGGATTTAATCGAGGTGGTCGATCAACTGGGTGGAAATGCTAAGGTCGAAAGAAGGTGGGCAACAAAAATTTGGGGGATGGTCTATTTGATTTGGATAAATCACAACAAAGTTATATACGAGAAGGATCGAGCCAAGATTTCGGATCGATTCTTTGAACTTCAGGTGAAACTATTTGAATGGATCACGAGGAGAGACAGCGTTGCTTCCCTCTACATCACCACCCTTATTAGATCCATCCTTTCCGTCGGAGCCAGCAAGAGCTACCGCTAGGGTCATTGTTTCTTTCCTCCTGGTTTGTCATCGTTGCTTCCCTCTATGTCACCGCCCTTATTAGATCTGCTCCGCCGGAGCACCAACAAGAAGCTTCCGTCAGGGCCATCGTTTCTTTCCTCCAACTTTCTACTGTTAACCAGTCCCTGCTTAATGCTCAGACCCATCATCAGAAATCTCTAGTCATCACTCATTGCTCTTTCTATGTGTTCCGTCCTTCCATCTTTTGGGTGAAAAACCTAATCGCAAGGGAAGGGCAACGACGGAAACAGATAAATTGATCGGGTAAGCTTGGTTTTGATGATGACTCAATAAGTTTTCGGCCAGATTCGTGTTGGTAAACGTGTTGACTGCTGATCGGATCAGTCCGGTACAGCAACTAGTAAACAACCCCTAAATGTTAATCCAGTAAGTGAAAGAATCTTACCTGGTCACAGCATTAGCAAGGACCGACTATCTTATCCTATAAGTGAGTGAGAAGACTCTTACCCGCTAAGTGTTTATCAGGTAAAAGATGTTTACCAACAATCCATCTTGATGACCGATAATATAGCGTGCAAGGTAAGTGATGGTGGTGATTATCGTCAGTAATTAAGCATTTAATAGACAAACCCTAAATCTTATGACAAAAAACAATTAGCAAGTCATGTTGGAACTAATAGTTATTTAGGAGGAAGTGTCCATTGTGTTGATCTCACTAGCTATGCCTTTGACAAAAGTGGATATCTGATTATTTATTATCATCTTGATCACGTTATTTAATATTTATCATATTATGGTTTGGCATTGTTTAATATAAGTGCATTGTAAATGTCATTATTTGTTAAAAGCAAGTTTTTTTTTTGGAAATATTCATTTACATTCATTATGCTTATGTACAAGTTTGTAATGTTTATGTACAAGTTTGTAAAGCATGAAAAAACCCTAATCACCCCTTCATTGTCTTGCATCCCCTACACCATCTTCTCCATCGACATTTCCTTGAACTGAAAATAACCAACGGTCTTATGGATTCCCAATAACCCAAGCCCCTTACCATAATCACTTGTTATCTTAAATTCTTCTTCCTTAAATTCCAAAGCTTTCATTTTGATAGCTCTTTTATTGATCAATCAATTTTCACTTGATAATTTTTTTTATCATGCAAATCCTAAGAGGCCGTTTACCAAACGCTTACCTGGGTAAGCGTTTACCAAGTCATATTACCTTACGGGAAGAGTATGACAAGTACCAAAAATCTTACCCAGTAAGAGCGAATACAAGAAAAAAGAAATAACCAAAAGTCTTACCCGGTAAGTTTTGGCGACGACCCTTACTACGGTAAGCACTTACCGAGTAAATTATTGAATACGCTGCCGTTTTGGTGGACTAAAATCTTACTCAGTAAGTAAGTGACAGTGTTGAATTTTGCCGGTAAGCTCTTACCCAGTTAAGATTTGATAAACAGCCCCTAAGTCGTTACTCATGATATAGTTTATAAGTATTAATCCATTTGGAAATGAACTTAATCCCATTTAATTTAAAGCATTCCTTGTCTCATAAGTTACTCATGATGATATATAATCTATATAGTGTTTTTACCAAAGGGCCTCTGGCCTAGTGGTACCGGGGTTTTTACATCATCCTCAAGGTCTCGGGTTCGAGCCTTGGGAGTGGTGGTTTTCCTAAAAATGGTGGAGGTGTGGGATTTTATCCTCTAAGGTGAAGGTTCGGGTCCCGTATACTGACCATATGGATGTCACTATGGGTCCGAATCACTAACTACTAACTTGCCGTTAAAAAAAATAAAAATAAAGTGAGTAAATTACTTTCAAATGCTTAAGATCCTAACAGGGCCTCTTCGATAGTGGTGAAGGCTATACATGAAGCAAATACGAAACAAAAGAAAATCTTTTAACTTTTTTAACGATAAGGATGATGTTCACATTTTTCCAGGAACATATATGAATAAAAAAAAATGTAACGAACTCCTTTATTTATTTTGTAGAATTAATAATGCGTAGACATGAGTGGGGAAGTAATAAGAAGTTTCGATGATGGTCCAATCGACCCGAGTGCCAGTGGTTCGAAAATCTGACCAAGCTAGCCGCAAGGAAACCGGGTGTGGACCCATTGAGACAGCCAGGCTACACTACTTACGTTTCTAGTTCTATTTATGTCCGTACCAAAAAACACTTTTTTTTTATAATCTATAAAATAACTAGAAACCATTTCACAAGAAAAATCCAGCAAAAACAACTGTCATATGCTCCTCAAGACTTCCATGTACAATAAAAAATACCATTTGTAATATATAATATTCTTTTTAATTAACCTGTATATTTAACCCGTTAGTAAGTGAACTAATCTTAGAACAATTACAAAATAAATGACTTTTACCTATGAAAAACATCAAAAGAAATTTCTATCAGTGATTACCTAAGGGCTACGAATCACCCAAAAAATACCAATGGTTCGGTAAAATCCGATGTCTTTCAAGAAAATTTAAATGGATCAACGGAGAATACTTGAGTAATCTGTCACTAATTTGAATTATTCACCAAATTTTGTTATGGTTTTGTGACGAATCACCTTTAGTGATGGATTTCCAGGGGAAAAGTTCATAGGTAAAAATCTTTCATTTTAGTAGTGGACGACTACCTGCTTCGAGGGTAGCCCAGTGTCACTGCATTTGACGTCCATGGTGACAAGGAGATTTTTATTTCTTCTTGGATTCGAACCTGTGACATTCGGACACTTTTGACCAATGTTTTAAAACCCGGGTCGACCCAGCCGGTTGAACCGTGACCCGGGGAAGAGAGCGGATCAACTATGGTCGAGTTTTTGGAAATTTCTGACTTGGATTGACCCGACCAGGTTTAATAAAAAACCGGTTGAACCGGGTTTCATCAAAAAATTTATTTGGATTAACTGATGAAAAATATATGGTTATATATGTTTTTAATGTATTTGTATTGATATAAAACTTGTTGTTATGTTAACTTCAATGTTTGAACTTGTAGAAATCAAATTCTTGGTTTTTTTTTATATATATACACACACACACACACACGTATGCAGAAAAATAGAAAATACTAGAAAATTCTTGAAATTGGGTTGACCGAGTGGTTGAACTGGCTGACCCGTGACCCGGTCCACACCGGTTCAACTAAAAACCGGGTTTTAAAACATTACTTTTAACCTTTAGAACCCAAACTCAAACCAATTACACACCATCTTGTGGTCTAATATTTTATATATTTTTTCGTATTATTTTAACTCTCCTTTTTCTGTGAGTTTTCTCCATACGTATAAATGAATAATAATTTCATCTACAAGTTGAATCAAAGAATGTATAATAAATAATAAATAATAAATAAAACCTAAAAAAAAGGGTTTTTCTTCTATCCCAAAAAGGAAAAATCAACAAAAAGAAAAAGAAAAGTCAAACCCATTTATTCAACATTTCTCTCATAGTTCTTGAATGCATGAGTACTCTTGAAGAACCCTCTAATTCCTTCGATCTCTTCTTCGACTTCTGTGTATTAATATTACTTCTCTTTGAAGAACCCATCATCAACTTTGACCAAAACCCATCTCTTTTCTTTTTTTTATTCCCATCACTTTCCACCATTTTTTCACTAACAAAAGCCATTGATCGACTCTTTTTCAATAAAGAAAGATACCCTTTTGAATTCACATCATCAAACTCATAAGTTTTACGTAGATTTCGATAGTTATTTATATTATGCATGGGAGATGCCATATGAGATTGAGCATTGGATGAACAATGAGATGAAGAAACTGAAGATATTGAAGAAACGGACGATGAAGAAGATGATGACGATGAAGAAGAAACGTTTGTGACCGCCATTGATGATGAACTCGATATTTTCGATAACCGTTCTCTTAAGCACAACGAACAAACTCCGGGAGATTGATGGTGTTTCGGGTGTTTCTTGCAGCTGTTTGCCATTGATGTGTGTGTTTTTTTGGGTGAAATCTTGGTGTTCTTTGTGTGTGTTCTGATGTTGTATTTATAGAGTTTTTAGGGTTGTGTTTCCATGAAGTTTCATGGAGGGTTTCCTCGAGGGTTTCAAGAAAATGACTTTTTTGACGATCTGTTTGGCGATATCAAATTTAAGGAAAATAAAAAGTATTTCATTTGCATTTAGACCCTTTATGTTGTGATTTTGTTTAACTGAAATCCCTTAACAATATCAATTTTGGAGTTTTAACCCCTCAACATTCAATTTATTTAATTTCATCAAAATTATGACTTTTAGTTAATATTCGATTTAGAGAAAGACAAGTTTATATAATTAGACCTTTTCCTTGCACATTAAAATTAAATATTTTTTTGTTAACTTCTAAGACACTGTTTTATTTTAAGAAGGATATTTTTAATGATATAAATGACCTTATTAATAATGAATACTTTACTAATAAAACCCTTACTATAAATTCTAATACGTTGAGTTCTCGAATTTCACAAAAAATAGAAAAGGAAGGGAAAGAACGAAAAACTCTTATTTGTGTTTTTGAGAACGAATTTTTTTTGAAAGAAAATAAAGTTTTATGTTTTTGAGCAATAAAGAAATGAAAAGAAAGATATCAATTTAATAAATATACTCTTATTTATTTTACAACCGAATGTAATAGATGGATAAATGTGTATTTTACAAATAATTTTGATCATTGTTATTTTTTTTCTTTTCGTTTCTCTGATATTTGGGAAGAAAGTTTTAGAATGAAAGTCAGCCTTGTGTTTCTTCTTTTTTATTTCCGCTTTTGCCTAAAAGGCACTTGAGAACGCCAAATTTTTTCTTTCCCTCTCCTTTTTTTTCTTTACTCACCTTTTTTTTAAAATTATTTCAGAACACAACATTAAAGAGGAGAGAGAGAAAATAAAATAGCATGAGCTAGGTAAAAAGCGGAAGGGAGAAAATTTGGATATAAAAGTTCAATAATCAAAACTTCAGTGATTGTTTTGAAATTATTAAAAATACAAGGAGTCTATATGTAACAAGCCATACAGCTGGTGGTGGGAAAAGTGAACACGAAATACTGGTATCCTCCGTGTTTCGATCCTTTTTTGTTTTTGGAAACATTTAAATATTCATTAATATATATATATATATATATTTATATATATATATATATATATATATGTAGGGTTAGGTTCAGATGTGAACTCAATTTTGGCTGTGAACGTGAGGACGAATCTCAGTCACACATCTTCGGTTATGGTGGACGCGATCACGGAAAATTGACGCGAATCATGGGAGGGTGAAGATTATTAAAGGGGGGAAACCAGGTCAAAGCCGCCTTTATTGACCGGATAAGTGGCTGAGATTCGTCCTCACGTTCACAACCAAAAATGAGAGAGGAAAGTTCAAATGTGAACTCATTTTTGGTTGTGAACGTGAGGACGAATCTCAGCCACTTATCCGATCAATAAAGGCGGCTTTGCCTGGTTCCCCTCCTTTAATAATCTCCACCCTCCCATGAATCGCGTCAATCCTCCGTGATCGCGTCCACCATAACCGAAGATGTGTGGCTGAGATTCGTCCTCACGTTCACAGCCAAAATTGAGTTCACATTTAAACCTAACCCTATATATATATATATATAGGGGAGGGATCATATAAGAACACTACCAAATAAAAGGAACAAAGGAACTCATTTGGAACCACATATGATGTGGGTCCCACATAATATTAAATCATTTATGATTTAATATGATTTAATATTAAATCATAAATGATTTAATATTATGTGGGACCCATATCATATGTGATCCACAATAGTCCCTTTGTTCCTTTAAAAATGTAAAGTTCTCATTTGAACCTTCCTATATATATATATATATATATAGGGGCGGGTTCAAATGAGAACTCAAATTTGGTTGTGAACGTGAGGACAAATGAGAGTGCGACACGTGTCTCATTCAAAGAAATATTATAGTATATATTCTGAACATACAAAGGAATATTCAGTGTGAATATTTCTTTGTATATTTAGACTGAATATACACTAGACTGAATATTCCTTTGTATATTCAGTCTGAATATTCATTTGTATATTCAGTCTGAATATTGCTTATTTTGACACGTGTCACGCTCTCATTTGTTCTCACGTTCACAACCAAATTTGAGTTCGCATTTGAACCTCTCTCTCTCTGTCTCTCTCTGTCTCTCTCTCTCTATATATATATATATATATATACGGGGGAAATTTCAAATACAAACCACGTCAATTCGTACAAATCGTACAAACTGCTTGTTTCATTTTTTTTTTGAATAATTTTTTTTCTTGAAAGTGTTTAATATGATAAATTTGTTTCATATAATTTTTTTCTTCATGAAATTATTTTTCTTTCTATATGAAAATGAATTGATTCATGAAACTCTCAATTTGATGAATCTTGTTTCACGTATTCTTGATTCACCAACTTTCATGTATTCTTGATGAAATTTTTTCATATATTACTGACTAATCAACCCTAATAATTAAGAAAAAGTGAAAAAATTAAAAAAAAATATTGGTTGCATACGGTTTGTACGAATTGACGTGGTTTGTAACGGAAATCAACCCTATATAAAATTTGGTAGTAAACGTCAGGACAAATGAGAGCACGACACGTGTCTGAATGTAGATTATTCAGAATGAATAATAAATATTCAGACTGAATATAGTATTTATTTGGTCTGAATAATGCTTATTCAGACTGAATAAATATTATATTCAGTCTGAAACCAAATTTGAGTTTTCATTTGAAACCGCCATATATATATGGGAGAGTTTAAATGAGAACTCATTTTGGTTGTGAACATGAGGACAAAAGAGATATCCACACGTGTCATATTCAGAATGAATAATGAAAGAAATATTCAGACTGAATGTAGTGTTATTCAGTCTGAATATTTCCCATCATTATTCCGTCTGAATATGACACGTGTCGCGCTCTCCTTTGTCCTTATGTTTGCAACCAAATTTGAGTTTGCATTTAAACTTTTTTTTTCTCTCTCTCTATATATATATCTATATGTATATATATAGGAGAGAGATCATACAAGAACACCTCTTATTTAAAGGAACAAATGAATACTTTGTGGACCATCATTGAATCATATATGATTTTATAATGTGTGGGACCCACATCATATGTGGTCCACAAGGTGTTCCTTTAAATTTACAAAGTTCTCATTTGAACCTACCTATCTCTCTTTATATATATATATATATATATATATATGAAGGTTTAGGGGGAAAATTAAAAACTAAAAGTTGAACAACACCTTGGCAGTCTTCGTCTGGATGTACGTAAACGTTTTTTGAATGGCAACAACCAAACCTTTTATTACACCACAAACTATAGGAAAACATTTATATGGATTAGAAACAGAAAAAGATCAAAGCTTTAAGATTAAAGTTTGAAACTTTGTTAAGAAACTTGAATCAAGACTTATTTACAATGAAGCTATTAATTAAATGTGACAGTCCAAATTTCGTTCGGAAACTCGAAACCAAATCGTAATAACCATACATATTCGAATCTATCCTTCAAGATAGATTCAATGATAGAAGGGGTAGAAGCAGATTGTTCACTTTGCGAATGAAAATTAAATGTGAGACAATAAATTGAGAACCAACCTGTTAATTTCTTCGAAGAACAAACGCCGCACGGTGTGAAAAATTCTGCACGGTAAAAACCTGTCCTTAAAGGTTTTATACGACACTCTTATCATTGTGAGTTCAACAGTCGCAAAGCTCCAAGATTTGATGCAGTTTTGGGTTCGTAATTCAAGAACGATGAACACGAACAGTATGCAAGATCGATGTAGAAAATGGGTAGAAAAAGAGGCACACGTAGGAGGAAGAAAGCGAGAGAGAAAAAGCTAACAGTTGATATATTTCACAGTGTTTAAAAGAGAGGGTTTAACCCAATATTGATACTGGTTAAACCCACATTTTCCCAGCTTAATCCCCAAGAAAAAGGATTTAAGTTGACGCTAAATCTCACAGATAAAACCCACGTTTTTTATAAAAAAATAATATTAAACTCGGTTTTAAACAACTGATAAGACTTGGTCAAATAGAGATTAAAAACGTGAAGATTATCTACAGAGCTGATAAACTCGATGGCCACTTTTTCTCGTTGTTTTCTGTACCTTTTAATTAAACTCGGTTTTAAACAACTAAAAAGACTTGGTCAAATAGAGAATAAAAACGTGAAGATTATCTACAGAACTGATAAACTCGATGGCCACTTTCTCTCGTTGTTTTCTGTACCAAAAAGGTACTTGGGAGCTCGGGGCGAGGCTCCTTTTGCTTCGATGCGGTGTGCAAAGTTCGTCTCCTCGCGCCACTCTGCGAATTCCTGCGCCCACGTCCTTGGCCTTGCCCTCGGTCACATCAACGTGTGCGTTGGGCCTACCATCCACAACCCCCACAATGAGCCAATCAGCTAGTTCAAGGCCCATTGGGGACAAATCCTTATAAAGTGTTCTACACTTTAATTATCTACCTATGTGGGATGGAAGAAAATTCTTCCAAACTCACAAAATTTTCAACACAAACACCATACAACAAAGTTCAGGTACAAACGAGCACGAAACAGA
Organism: Silybum marianum; assembly: GCA_036898165.1. Taxonomy (NCBI): domain Eukaryota; kingdom Viridiplantae; phylum Streptophyta; class Magnoliopsida; order Asterales; family Asteraceae; genus Silybum; species Silybum marianum. The sequence continues at coordinate 42,468,352 of CM072529.1, read as the reverse complement.
AACGATATCACAAAAGTCAGGAAACCCAAGACATCTAAAACGAAGACAAGACACCGATCGATCCTACGATTGCCAAAACACTCAGACTAAAAGGCAATCCAAACAAGCAAAACACCAAAAACCGCAACATGTATAGGCAGAAAGCACCGCCTTACGGAGCGATACTTTACGAGGAATAAACTACCACGAGGCGAGCTTCTGCTGAGCACCCTTGAACCTGATCAGGCACAAAACAGCCCCTTGCAAATCATGTCGATGACTTGCACCCCGTCTTTTAACGAAGAAATGCAACAACCTTTATTCACACAAAAGAAGCCTCCCACTCTGCACTGCACCACTTGTTTTGCCATGAAACCTGACTGGACAGTAGCAACCCTCAATTTCTCTTGACCGTCAGCAGCCCGCCATATCCACGTGGCTGTCTGATTGGGCCATTTTTGTTCTGCTCTCCTGCTGTCGTAAGACTCGAACAACGCCCTAGATTTCCACAACCTGCATAGAACACAACTATCGACGTCTGCACAATCACAAAATAACCCAATTGATGCTACCCCTATCGATCTGTCCCTGAACATTCGACTCCTGCTGCTGCAACTGATCCAGTCCATTCCCAAACCACGATCTCTCCGGATTATCCATTCAAATACCTTTATTTGAATTTCAAAGAATCTGTCCAGTAGCTTACGTTGTTCCTTTTCGAAGACTACTTTGTTACGGTGCTCCCAGGTTAAGTAGATTACGCTCCACACTAAAGCTAGCCATCTTTTGGCACCCTTAATGTTATCTCTTAAATGCTCGCCTGCCTCGATCGAGTCTTGAACCGACCCGATCGAGTCTAAGTTTAGGTTCCACCATTTTCCTATTTCTCCTCACAAGTTTTTCACCTCCTCCACACCTAATGAGCACATAATCAATCGTTTCTACTCTTCTCCGCATATCGGGCATAACGTAGAATCGAAGTCTATGCCCATTTTGTCCAAGACCGACCGCGTTGGAATCCTCCCTAGTCTCACCCTCTACAAAATAATGTTTACTTTCTTTGGAATGGCCCTAATCCACACGATTTCCTCTCTATTATTGTCCTCTTTCACTCTTTTTTCCTCCAATATACCACACATCTTCTTGACCATAAAAACTCCTTGCGGATCAACACTCCACATCACCCGATCATCTCCCTCCCTCTTTGGTGCACAATTAGCAATTAGAGCGAAGAGATTATCAAGTTCCCCTACTTCCCTCCCCCTTTTTTGAAATACCCTTTTTCCCATTACCTGTTTTTTTCTATGCATAAGTTTAAGTGCATATGTACGTGTGTGTGTGTTACAAATTACTAGTATGCATTTGTGTATATTGTCCAGATGGAGGGCTATCAGTGTGTTATTCAGTTTTTCACTTTTTAAGGTTTTTCCCTGAACCTATATATATATATATATATGTGTGTGTGTGTGTGTGTGTATATCAAGGTGTTATTTAGTTTTTCATTTTTTTGAGGCAGTAGAGAGGAGATAATTTATTTGTACTCTTTTTCACTTATTATGGTTGTTTTGATAGGGAGAGAGAGAGAGGGAGGGAGAGAGAGGGAGGGAGGGAGGGAGAGAGAGAGAGAGAGAGAGAGAGAGAGAGAGGGATTTTCTTTGTTGTTAGTAGATTTGATTGGAGGAACTTCCCCTTGATAAGCATGTAGGTTCTCTTTGTATGTATGCATGTATATACACATATTTATTTGACGTCTTAAATCATGCTTTTGAGAGTGTCGTGCTTTATAAGATTTGAGATTAGAACTTGTCGTTATGCCATACCTCACACAATTTAGAACATTAGCACCAACAACTATTCGCAACAATGTCACTTTATGGTTGTTATAGGTAAAAATCAAATGGCACACATCCGATGTGCAAAATTGAACTTAGTCGTCTATCATTTTTGTAACATAACATGTTAATTTAATATCTTTATTTACATGAATTTATACAATGTTATATTTAAAATTTATAAACTTGATAGATTAAATATTAAATGTAAATGAGAAATTTAAGTTTCTATTAAAACTATTCACTGATATGACGATTCGTTAACCCTTTCTCACTCACTAATATAGCAGGATTAATGCAGTCCAATGGTTGGTGAAGATCGTGAAGAATATATAAAAGAGAAATATATATCGAGTTAGCATTGTTTTGAATGTTGATTGCAAAATGATAGATGGTGGGAAGGATCACAAACTTTATTGCATGTATGTCGATGAAATGCTAACATACAAGAGAGTTGTTTGGGGGAGGGATTTGAGAGTTTGAATTTTTGAATTAAGAAATAAAAGATAATATAAAGGGGTTAGAGAAGGATGTGTATTTTGGGAAAATGACAACTTTAAACTATATTTTTTAAATTATTAAAACATTTAATATTATTATATCATTAAGCATATAAATTCAATTTTTTCGTCTTAAATGGGAGTACGTGTCCACTACTATTTTTATTTGCTAAGCGGTAGTCAATTTTATTTGTGCTGCTTCACTACAGATCGACTTAAAAAAATCTGGATAACGTATACAATATTATTTTTTCTTTCTAGCATTAAAAGCAACTTGTATTTAAAAAAAGGTTAAAGATATAACGCAAATGAATTATTAAATAAGAAGGCTACCTAAGGAAAAATTAGAGAAAGGTTGATATATGAATTATTGAATTTTTTTAAAAGAAAATTGTATTAAAATGGAACCAACTTTGACTTGATTTTTATTTTGAGGAACCAACTTTTAAAATAATTTGTAACACTGATTAACATATGAACTTTTAAATACTTTTTAATGGAATCACATAAAATATCTAATGCGACATTTTGTATTAATAATGTTCTAAAAACGTGTTAAGACAATACAATAAAAATGGATTTATAGGACGTCACCAATTTATAAGTGCCCTAATAAACTATTTTATTCGACTTGATTTTTAGGATCAAAATATATAACGTCCCATCTAAAAGCGTTGTTATAAATTGATATATGACGTTTTTGGACGTCCTAACAAGTTTTTTAGGACAGTTTTAATACAAAACGTCATGTTAACAATTTTATAAAACGCTTTTGAGAAATTTTCCTATAAAATCATCTTTTTATAGGACATTTTTTTCAAAAAGCGTTCTATAAAACTGTTAATGGTGCACTTTGTATAAAAAATGTCCTAAAAACTTGTTAAGGGGCCAAACTCTAAACGATTACTAAAAAAATGAGACACTTTATTACTTTTGTTTTTATAAATTAAGTCCTATAAAATGGTCTTTTAGGATGCTTAAAGTGTTAGGATGACATATAAACCCAATTTTATTGTAATCAGGGCCGTTCCGAGGGTTTTTGATGTCGTGTACGAAAATGCAAAACATTACCCCTATACCTATTTTTAAGCAAATGAAATGACGAAACATGCAATTTTTTAAAGGGGTTATAACCTATTCAAGCTAGGGTCTCATTCCCACGATGATTTTTATTCATTATAATAAAAAAAAAATACAAATTGAGGGCATAAAAACCAAAACCCCGAATTACAAAATATATAACAATAAATGGATAAAACCTCAATTAGTTAAGATCGTGCTTCCTTCTTTTCAAATATTCTACAATAATAATAATAATAATAATAATAATAATAATAATAATAATAATAATAATAATAATAATAGAACTTTTACTTCAATATATAGAACTTAAAAGAAAAGGCAAACTATAATTATTCTTTACTAAAATAGCAAATTACATTGAAATTAGTATCATAGTAAGCAAAGAAAAAAACTCAGAAAGTTATAGGTATAAAGATTAAAGTCTAAATCTAATGTGCAATGTCAAACCTCAAAGTAAACAAAAGTCAAAATAACAATAATAAATTATAAAATTCATAATCTATGGTATTGTGCACTGCAAATAAGAAGTGCCCAATAAGGCAATATCAAAATATGTTGTTATTGTTGCACAACATTTTCCAACTGTGCTGATACAGTGATATGTTCATGTGAATTGCAAATTAAATTTTTTAAATTTCAATATGCAAGAGCAAAACTCGTTATCAAAATGAAAAAAAAAACGACTTAGCCTTAGCCTAGTAAGTCAGTAACCCACAATAATCAATTGGAAATTTAGAATTTTTTTGCAAAAAGAATTAAAGATTCATAAATCATAATATGACTCACACAATAACTCAGAATGTGAATTCAATATCCAATACTACTAGGCATTGGACCTGTTTTTTATAGTTAAAGTCCAATTGTTCAAATTCTCAAATTATTAAGCTCAAAACTAATAATGTATGACAATTTGATGTCCTCATAACGTTAATGTCCTGTACGATTGTACGGGCTGCACGTGACCAAGGCCGACCCTGTTTTTAATAAAACGCCTAAAAATATTATATAATCATATTATTACAATGCTGTTAGTAATAGATGTTTATTTTTTTTAATCTTATAAAACTATCTATTAAAACGTCTAAAAATTGATTACGTTATATATAAAGTCACTTTTATTGTATTGATCTTATTGCTATATTATGATCATCTTTGCTAGGATTAGGTCCTCTCCTAAAACTATCCGTTAAAAGAATAATTGAATTAGAAAAGAAAACAAGATAAATGATTAGGTGGCCACATTGCATCCTGAATTTGTGCGACTTAAAATTATATTCTTAAGTCGTGAAAGTGGTTGTACCTTTTTAGGTACTATGAAACCACTTTGTAATTACCCATAGAAAAGGGGAAATTTATTTATTTTGTAATCTACATTTTATATTTTAGTTATCTTTTAATTTTGTTTTCTTGAAATAGTCATGTTTTATACATAGACTTCACGTAAAAGCATTAAGTTCATTTAAAAAATAATAATTTTTTAGATTTTATGTAGAAAGTCAAGTTTCTGTGTATAATTTTTGTGTAAACTATGTGTGGACAAAAAAAAGACACAGAAAATATTACACATACCAAACATACTTTACGCATAAAGTAGACTTTCTGTGTAAAGTCTGATAGCAAAATAAACACACGTAAACTGTGGCACAATAGCGGTGCACGTGTATACCAACTATTGCGTTCGCTTTTCAAGTAATACAATGGTAAGTCTAAAGATCGTTTTTCCACATGGATTGACTACTAAGAATCGTAGATTTTTTTATGAGCTTCCGGTGCAAAGTTAGATTTTATAAAAGTGGTTTGTTGTTGTTGGAATATTGATATCTTTAAAAATAACAATTAATAAAAAGCGGGTATGGGTGTAAGTTTTCCCCCCGAGAGTATTTTAATAACTTAAGTGATTAATAAAGCCGATCACAGTGTAGTCCCATATAATTTTCTCCTCTCGAAGCTATGTCATATAGGTTGTCAAAATGGTTTTATTATAAAGTCGCAACAAATGCTAACTTTCGGTTTGCCAATCGTACATAAGTAGATCTCGAAGATCTTAGCTCTGCCGGATGTGGACGGATGCACATATCTCGATGATACACCCACTCGACCGACATCTGAACTTTAGTGTGATTATGCAACAACCCATATCTCTATGCGATTATTGAAGATTTTCTTAAACCTCCTTGCATCATTTAAACCATATTTCAGATCCGTCCATCTCTGGCAGTGGCCACAAGTAAATACATAATGTAAAAACAAAAATACGTAAATTGCATTAAACGTAAACTGGCCACTGTGGCTAGTGGCCACAGGGCGTACCAAAAGGAAACTACTTGCATAAATTAAACTAACTACAAAGAAAATAAAAGAACTAAAATTATTTCCTGATTCTTCAAGTTATGGATGCTTCAAATGCCTTACCCCAAGCTCTCTTATATAGTTAGGAAGAAAGAGATGGTTGAAAGGGACTTAAGAGAAGAAATGGACCATTCATGGTTGTCTTCTTTTCCAAGTTTGCCTTCTTTTCATGATAGAGACTTGAGAGAGGAGAGGGACCATTCATGGTGTCTTCATCTCTTTTTTGTCTTAATCTCTTTTGTCGTCTTCCTCATCACTTTCATGATATCACTAACCATTGACCAAGTTGAAACCTGCATTCCTCTTTCACATATTTGCAATACATCTTCATAAAAGTTTTCTGCAGCTCCAGTCGCTGCTCACCACAGCGGCAACTTGCCACTACGACGCAAGAACTCCAAAACAACACATACACTAATCCACAATTGTAACACCCGGAATTTGGTATATAAGATAATGGACTTTGCATCCTAACGGAATTCTATTTATAGTGAAATTGAGTGTTTTAAGGGTTTCATGTCGGGTTACATTAAATTGGAAGAAAGGAGTGAGAACCGAACACGAATTGGGTTTCGGTACACTTTGGGCGATCATGACAGGCTATCTTGCCATGTCATGATCGCATGGCATGATAGAAGGAACATCAGAATGTCAAGAAATTAGATCAAACTCACGGTACTCATCTCGCGATCATCACATGCGATTATGCCATGTCATGATCGCATGTCATCATCGCCGAACGCACCAGAAGACAATTTTCAGCACCAAACTCTCGGTACATGCCTGGCGATCATGACAGGCGATCTTGCCTTGTCATGATCGCAGGACATCATCGCCCGTGTGGTCCTGAGGGCACAATAAGTCCCGATTTTCAGCTCTTCTTCCTCACTTCTCAGATACAAAAATATTTTGGACGAGCTCTGCATTGAAGGCGATTTTGGAGCACTTAATACTCTCATCTACCTCATTCCAAACCATTAATTGCTCCATTAAAGTGAAGATTCAAGTCAAGCTTTAGGGTTAAAGCTTCAAGTGTTCATCTCCTTCACCACTTCATCTTCTTCCACCATTTTAGGGAGATTTATAGGGTTTATCTAACCTTAGCCTTATGAGTTCATTCTTACCTTTCTAAAACTTTATACATGTCAAACTGATGTATTTTACCTTCTACATGATGTTATACAAGTATTTCTATACTTGAAGAATTTTGGTAAACTAGGTCAAAAATGTGTCATCTAGGGTTTCTCTTTGAAAAGATGAAATGTGTATAAGAAATGGTTTTAAAACACTCTTATGAGTTTTATGTCAAGAAATATGATACTTGAACCTAAATGCTGTTTTGACCTAATTTTGGGAATAAGGTATTGGAAACAAGGAATTTATCGTACAAAGATTTTGTATTGAATATTGACTAGTACATTGGAACAAATGTATGTGATGTCTAGACTAGTATAATGGATCCATAGGCACAATAGTCGGTTTTATATTGGGGATGGGGCAAGCAGGGGCGGCCCTGGGGGTGTGCGGGTGGTGCGGCCGCACGGGGCCTCCAATTGTTGGGTGCCTCCGATTTTATATATATGTTATATAGGGTACGTATTTTAAAAAGACAAACGATAACAAGTGTAACTATCTAGTTGAGTTGGTAAAGGCGCTTCCTGGTTACCCAAAATGTCGGGGTTCGAATCTTCATCAACGCGTTTCTTTTTTTACATTTCGAAAATTGCAGCTTCAGCCCATTAAATTTGAGGCCCCTAAACATTGAATTCATATTTAGATTTCCAAATTCCCTCTTTAATTAAAATTAATAAACATAGTTTTATAGCATTTAGGTTTTATTGTTCAACTTGATTTTAGCAGCCGTCATTACTCATTATATACATAGTTTTAATTAAAGTGTCAATAATTTATATTTAAATTGCTGCAATTCTCCAAAAGATCAAACACGAAGCTTGGTTCTTCAATTCTTCAACTTTTTTCATTCTTCGATTTCACTTTTACTCAGATATTATATCACACCTTATAGTCGATATTTAATATTGTTCTATTTACTTAGTTTTTTATTAGTTTTCTTCTATAACTTTGTTATTTGATTGTTTATATATGTTCTTTTGTTCTTTGTTTAACTTTTAATGTTAGTGCTCTTTCAGTAACAATAAATGAACACAATACAGCTAGTGCAATACTAAACTTAAAAAAAAAAAGGGTAAACACGTATCTAGTTTCATGTGTTGCATATAAAATTTTACTGACTATCCCCATTACAGTTGCATCAGCGGAAAGAAGCTTTTCAAAACTAAAACTTCTGAAATCTTATTTGCGATCAAGTATGTCTCAAGAGATATTAAATGCTTTGGCTTTGATTTCGATTGAAAATGAATTTCTCGCAAATCTTGATTATGAAACTATCATAGATGATTTTGCTTCCAAAAATGCTAGAAGATCAATGTTCAGAAAATAGTTAACATCTAGCTGTTTGTTTTCATTTGAAAAAAATGTACGTGGTAGTACCAATTTGTTATTGAAGAATGAGGACCACTTATGTTCACTGTTAAGGTATTAAAATATCTATGTTGTATATTATACTTGTACTTAATTACTTTTACTTTTGTTATTAATTAAATTTTTATTCTTATTGGCAGATTAATCATTGGGGATTTCTAAGCAATGGTTTACTAAATCTGAGGGTTAGTAATAAATTTTTTAACAAAGAATACAACTATGGGGCCACATTTTTATTCTTGCACGGGACCTCCAAAATGTCAGGGCCGGCCCTGGGGGTAAGTAATAGATCCTGGATAGGGGTTGAGCTTGTTCAGTTGGGTATCGAGTAATAGATCCTGGATAGGGGTTGAACTCTTTATCCGTAAGCCGGAGATTTCTATCCGTTCGAGCTTACTGATTTACTGATTTCCATCGATATGAATTGCGGGTCGCCCCCGTATGATGTTTCCCTCAAATTGTGTTTCTCTTAGGTGTAAATCGCGCGTAAAAGAAAAAGGATTGAATTGGAAAGGCTTTTGGTTAAATGTTGATTTTACCATTTTCACTTATTTATTAGCTTTCCATATTTGAACTGTTTGTTCTCACTAGCCTAACACTTTTTCGTAAAATGACATGTATATCAGGTGATCATGCTAGTGGGGCTTCAAAGGTTTGAGTGAAGCTAGATGCCGGTAGAGGCATTCTTTTTGGAGTATATCTTCGTGTGTACAGATAGAGTTGCATAGAAAGCTTATTTTTAGGATTAGAGACACCCGAACTTAATCTGTATTTGTCAATTATATAGATTAATAGGTTGTCATCTAGTATCCGTTTGGTGTTGTAAACTCTTTTACTCCTCCCCATTTTTGGGTGATGTCTATTCATTTAATATTTCCGCATTATTTTGATTTAAATTAACTCCCAATTTTAGGGGTGTTACAACAATAACTCCAAATGAAAATAAATAAATAAAAAGGGGAAACATGAACACATAAAAGAAAAACACATACTAAAAAGGAATAAAAAGACACATTAACGAAATGTGAATAACACTCACACCTACAAACTTAACTTATTACTTGTACCCAAAGTAACGCAAAAAACAAAAATAAAAAAGGCTAACATGACTCAAACATACAAAACGACTAAGTATCACAAATAGTATCATTGATATATATTTTTTTCTTTTTCTTTTTTCGTCCTTACTTTTTTTTCATCTTAAATCATTTTGATTAAAAATACTATAGATTTCCTAATCTTTTCACTCTTTCTTTTTGTTGCAATATAATTTCTATAGACTAAGCTATTATTCCCTCGTCATATGATAATTAACTTTGCGAACTTAGATCCATAGGGATTTCACGGGTTAGTGTTTATGGCTTTTCATTCTTCTTACATCTCTCATCTTCTCACAAACTTGTTTTTCTGGGCTACGCATAAAGAATAACTTTTGTGAACTTGATGTGTATTTCCCAAAAAAAAAATCATGTGCCAAACTCAACTATTTATATGACTCCAACCCAATTTAATAATTTTCTTTTTCTCAATATGGGTGGACAATAGTGACATAGTTGGTGCATTTTGTTCCTTCTAATTTTTCGAAGGGTGAAACTCTTTTTTTTGACACATGTGTTCCCTCCCCCAAATTTAAGATAACACAATGTCCTCATTATGGAGAAACCATTCAAACAAAAAGGCTTGGGTAAGGTAACAAAAGAAGAGTGTATCGGTTAAGTGTTTACAAAGATGGCCTATGTCATTTCTAAAGTTGCAAAGTTTGATCAATATGAACACCGAGGAATTGATTGATTAGTTCTAGAAATCTGCTTATTAGTGGAAAGATTATTCAAACTATGAAACTTAAAAATCTAAGGATATAAGATAAAAAGACTATGTATTTTTTTTGCTTTTTTGATCCCAAAAACTTTTGATGCTAGTCGGAAAAGTACAAAACAAAAAAAAACTCAAATCTCACATAAAAAAAATTAAAATAAAAGACACAAAATTGGAGTTAAGAGTAATGTTTGCACCGGAATCTCGTAAGAAAATCTCGGTATTATTACCAATACAAATTAAAAAAGTGGCCCTTTAAATTCTCTGGTTTCGTTCGGGATTACCAGGACTAGTACCAGTACCGAAACCGGTAGTACCGAAAGTGATAAAAACAAATACCGAATCCCCAACCGATAGTGAAATTCGGTACCGGTACCGGTTTGATTCGAGACTTCGGTCCATTCCGCTCATCCCTACTATGAAGTTGAAATGAAATGTTATTTTTGTATACGTTTGCTGTGATCTATTATGTCTTACCACATTCTACACTTTTTTTCATAGTACATGTATTTATGTTCTTGTAGATTATGTGTATCAAATATCCGTCTTTGGTGGGAAGAACAAAGCGATCATCCTAACCAATTTCAGAAATCTGTTAATTCATTTGCGGTTTATATCATGCATACAAGCTTACAATTTGTTGAGTTTGAATAACCGGCACAATAAAAGGGCTACAATACAGGAAACAAGAAAGAAAGACTACATACATGGGCAGAATTGCCCGATCATATGTATCATCCAAAAGCATGTGTGTTAACATTTTAGAAAGCTTGGTTGGTATAGTATTCACCTATTTTGTCCAAGTTTTGATTTAATATTAAAACAATAAATCAATATATCCTATTAATACATTTATAAGAACTTTTACTCACATTTGTTAAAAAAATCCCTCCGAAGTGGAATTCGGCTAAATATGTTGAAATTTTATTTTCTCGATTTATATAAATATTTTGTATCTCGTTGTATTACGCGGTACATAAATAGTATAAAGTAATTAGAGAAATCGAATTATGATGAATTTTAAAACTTGAAAACATTTTTTTTTTAATTTTATAAATCTTATTTACCAAATTGTATTTATAAAAATAATTCATACACTTTTATAAAATCATATTTGAACACTTCTCAAGCCTTGTTTCTTCTTTGTGGATTTGGTTTTTAGGTTGGATACATGCAATTTTTTTAATTTAAATTGTTAGTTTTTTTTTTAGTTTAATTAACATAGCCATTTTTGAAAATTTTTGTTACTCAAATAGCTGATGTTTCTTCAAGTTTATCAAAATAGTCGAAAACCCTACAAAATAACCAATAAAATCATGGTTCTTCAAAGATATACCAGACACAAAATACCCGACTATTTCAATAGGTGTGGCCTGTGGGTTGAAAATGATTTTTTTTAAATAAATAAGAATTTGTGGGGTATAAGATAAATAACAATTCATGGGGTATTAATTTGTGAGGTCGATTTGTGGGGTTGATAATACGTAAAAAAAATATATTTTTTAAAATTGATTTTATACCCCACGAAATCGTGGACCAAACACATTATATATATCTCGTGTACCCATTAAGCTACAAATATCATTTTATACCAATATGTAAAATATATATTTTTTAAAAATTGATTTTACACTGTAACAACCCAAACTCAAATAAAACGATAACCAAAGCTAAAACTCCAATAACAAGTAATGGAAAATGCATATTTGTGAGAGATTTTCAACAGAAATTTGTTAAAAATTCGTAGAAAATTTATGTTCTGTCAATAATCCCTCTAAAATTCGTAGAAAGTTTTAAACGACATTTTCCGTTGAAAAATTCCATTGAAAATACTCAATTTTCTAGTAGTGACTGTTGTTTATAACTGAGGCTTTTGTGGGGGAATTCACTAGACCTTTTGGTATAACTTTCGCTTTCAAAACTAAACCATTTTCAGGTAAGACGCTTGTTGAGAGCACGTCCAAGTGTAAAGGAAAGCTTTGAAGCATATCTAGCATGATGTGAAGAGTTTAGGTCTTGTTTTGATAGATACTTTCTCAGCTGTGGAAGTTTTTACCCACAATAAACATTGAAATGTAATGGATTCTTTTCAACCAATTTTTTTTTGACGAGACATTCCGTTGAAAAAGATTTGGTTGAAAAATTTGGTTGAAAATGTATGTTTGTGAGAGATTTTCAACGGGAATTCGTTGAAAATTCGTAGAAAATTTATGTTCTGTCAATAATCCCTCTAAAATTCATAGAAAATTTTCAACGTCATTTTCCGTTGAAAAAAATTCCGTTAAAAATACTCAATTTTCTAGTAGTGAGTTAAATAATCAGAGTGAAAGAAACTATTTAATTGGATCATGCATGATATTCGTAGCCCAACACCTGCTGCACAATTCCCCATGCGACTAAGCTAAGTATTCACACAATTCAAATGTGACTATAGTGATTGGCCCAAGATGGTACCCGTCCAATGTACCCACGAAATGCATCTGACGTACATGGACGTTAACTCCCAAGAGGTTTGCAAGGCCTCAAGGTACACTACAACTACTATGCATGTCCACACAACTAAATATATATCATGATATAGTCCAACATATCAACCAAGCAATTTATAAAACATTTAAATGAAATATAACATGCTTACGAAATTTCAACTACCATAATCAGCGTGATTTATAACGTCATTGCCATGAAATGCATTATTATAAGTCAAAAGAACTCACCTGATGAAGTCACCTAGCCTCAAAGCCCAAACGTAGGAATTTTCCCAAACCGAACGCCTAAATTTGCCAACATAAAAACGGTGTTAACCCAAAGCAATACCCCCAAAAGTCTTCTATTATAGTCTTAAGATAAACCTCTAGCTCAAAGGTCCAAAGCCCGATTCGATGCGAAAAATGAAACGGACGAAGTCGCGCCAAATAGTGAACCGCGCGACTTTCTGCGCGGCTTAAACCCGCGTGGAACCCACGCCAGCCACTGTTTGGGCTTCCTCGTCCCTGCAGCTCAAAACCATTGTTTTCTCTAAACCTAACCGTTAAAACACCGATTTTTAACCTCTCAAACCATTATTAAAGATTAAGAACAATCCCCAAACATATCCAATACCATTCTAAACAACAAGAGAAGACTCAATCATCAAATCAATCCAAAATATTCTCCACAAGATTGATTATTGAACAAACTCAAGAATGGTATGAAAACCCAATAAGATTGAACATTAACTAGACAATATACATAGATTAGATTCATCTAGTATAACTCATCATTCATCCTCAACCAATTTGTCCATATCTAACTCATTATGAAAACCCACTTTCAAAATCCACTCAAAACTCCATTAATGGAGATTATCAACTATAGAGGGAAAGAAATGTACCTCAAAGATGTTGAATCACTAATAAAAGCTCCAATGGTTTCCCCAAATGCTTTCCTTCTTCCTCTATTTGATAAACCTCCTAAAAACCCTCTCCCTTGCTCTTCACGTTATACACACACACACACCTTTGACTGAAAATTTGGAAATGAGAGAGTCTTTTACACAAAACCCTTGCTTTCAGCTATTAAATACTTGGGCGTTAAACCCCAAATCATCCCCAAGCCCATGGCTTAATCCCAAATTAAGCTAAACAAGACTTGGGTTATTCCAACACCTCCCCCTTAAATGAATTCCGTCTCCGAAATTCCATATTTGAACAACATTCTAGCTCCCATGTGGCCTCCTGACCTTTGTGGAATCGCCAATTTGCCTTTACTTGGATGATTTTTTTGTTCCTCAACTTCTTCACCTTGCGATCCACAATTGCTTCCGGCTCTTCGACAAAATTTAACTTTGCATCAACTTGAACATCTTCTAACGGCACAATTGTATCCACTTCAGTTAATGTAACATCCACCCTCTTAAATATGCTTAATTAGATAATGTGAGGGTTCAAAATACAATGTTCTTCCCTAGTGGAAATTGGGTTTCATGTCCCGAATATTAAAGGTGTTGGACTATGTGGTTAATACTCATTGTTACGGTTAATATTTTTAACTGTTGTTATTATTCATTACCTAGGATATCATTCAACCATTTAAAATTCATCTTTAATGACAAAGTCTTGAGCGGATGATTTAAATAGTGATGTAAAGGTTGGAACGCCTTTCAATAAATTAGAATGAAGTTTTAGAAGTGTCGGAAGTAAAAAAAGTCGCATAGATTGCATTTTATGCAAGTGTTTGCAAGGTTGCAATGTTGGTAAACTACGCGCACAACCCCCAAGAGGTAGGTGTTTGATGGGATGTTAAACTTTTGAACTATGTTTTTGAACCTATTAGGAGTTGTTGGAGATGTAGGAAAGGTTTTATGGGATTCTAAGCTCAAAGTCAAAACGACAAAATTGCAAAGGAAAGCATAACATCTACAAATACGTAAAACTGCTTTTATTGGGAAATATTTTCTGGAATATTTTTATTGGAAGTAGTTCATCTTGTTACGAACGCGTAGGTGAAAACCTTATCGAAAACGGAGTTTCGAGCGAAAAGTTATGCAATTTTTAGTATTTGATGGTCAAAATGGATACCAAACTGGGTCAAGCCGACCCAACACGGGATTTAGACGTAAAAATCACCAAATTAACCCCATTTTACCCCATTTTCACCCAAAATTATTTCTTGGTGCTCTAGGTGCGATTGCACACACTTGGGAGCTAATCTAACCCTAAATCAAGTGATTTAACAAGATTCTTGAAGGATTTGTGAAGAAATCAATGGTAAAACCCATTTCCTCTATTGGTTTTTTGATGTTGTGCATAATTGATGAGTATTGAGTCCATGCATGTGATGATTTAGTGATGAAATCATGTAATTATGTTAAGGTCTAGTGTTATTACCAGTTAGTATGTGAAATCCATGGATGGATTGTAAGATTTCTTGAAAAGTATGATGTTAGCTCAAGAACATGTGTTGACTTTTAGGAGTCAAAGTGAAATATGATGAAATTGGTAGGAAATTGATGTTATAATCATGGCTTATGATTTATTTATTGTGGATTATGGTAAAAATAAACGAATCTATGAATTTGAAGCTTATTGGGTTAGTATTGGTAATGTTTTGGATGAAAATGGATGTTGTGAGCATATGTCAACATGGTTACAACACTATTTTTGAAAATCCATAGAAATTCGTAGAAAATTCCTAAATTTATGCATAAATAGACCCTGGAAAGATAAAAGAACGGGCTACAATTTTTTTTAGAGATAAATTGGTGATTTTGAGCTCTAAAGGAGCAAAACAGCTCTGCAAGTTGAGTATTTAGAATGGAATTCAAAGAAGAGTATCTTAATTGAAATGGGATTTGTGTGAGTTTTTGATGTGCATCGCTAATGAGACTTTTAATATGATTTCCAGGGATTGTTTAAGTTTGTTTGGAAGTCTTGGAGGTGGTTTCAACCTTTGAATTGGAATTGGGATTCGACCACTCGGTTTGCATTCGGTTTAATATAACCGAATTGTATTGTGAGTTTACTTGGATATGTGTTTATTATGTGCTATACATTTCTATGTGTTATCCATGTTGTCTTGATACTTGTTATTTCATGATCACATCTTGTAATGGATTGTTGTTGCTTTGTCATTGTGTTGGGCGCTGGTGTTCGGGCACCTTTGGATCCGTGTGAGACAACCAGAGGGGCTGTCCCTACTCATCTGTCCGGGGATGGAGGATGGTTATTGCAGAAGGATGAGTAGAGGGTTTGTACACCATTCGGGAGTGGATGAACACCGTATGGTCAGTCAAACCTAATGCTTGGTTGTTGTTTTGTACATAAATCGTCGGTTAAAGTACTAGTTATGCATAGCATGATTTTGAGTATCTGATGTGTTTGAGTATCTGATTTTAAGTACTCACTGAAATTTGATTGCCTTTCATGTTTCCTTGAGAATCTATGCCTTGATAGCACATGCCTTTGATGAGAATTGATCCTTGTACTCCTTAACTCCCATTGTGTGTGCACTTATATGAGACATGATACACATGAGGTCCATTTAAACTCACTAAGCTTTGTTAGCTTATCCTTTTAGTGATAAACATTCCAGGAAAGGAAGATAAGGATAAAAAGAAAGTTGTTTATCGTTGATGGTTCGTGTTAGAAGCAAGGATCGTCATCTTTTGGTTCGTGGTAATGTATATTTTGGGTAGTACATGTATACTTGTCACTTTTTCCGGGTTGATGTTTCCCCGATGAACACGTTTCGATATTTTGGATGTAAATGGTGGTACAAAAATCATCTTTCGTTGGTATATACATGTATCCCGTATTTTGTAAAGGTTTATCTTGAAATTGAACTTAAGAATTATCTAGTAGTTGTGGTCCGGTAACTTGTGTGTTACAGTTAAACACTTTCTCAAATTCGAAAACGTGAAAGGTGTTTTGTATACCTTTCAACTTTTCTGGTAACTCAAGCTTGTACGCCACTTCCCCAACTCGTTCCGTTATTGCAAATGACCCTATGTAACGTGGGCTCAACTTTCCTCTTTTAATAAAACGGACTATGCTCTTCCAAGGTGATATTTTCAACATCACCATATCCCCTTTCTGAAATTCGATATCCTTCCGTCTCTTGTCCGCGTAGCTTTTTTGTCTATCTTGTGCTACTTTCAACCTTTCTTGAATTTGCACTATCTTATCAGCAGTTAGTTGTACTATCTTAGGTCCGGTTAATTGCTTTTCTCCAACTTCGTTCCAACACAAAGACGTCCTACACTTCCTACCATACAATACCTCATAAGGAGCCGCCTGAATGCTTGCATGATAACTCGCTTACGGTCTACCTAAACATCCACACTTAATTTCTCCAATAATCAATACCACGGAAAAATTTATCGTCCCTTCCATGACGAATTCTTATTCAGTAATTCAGTCCAATTCATTGCGCTCGTGAACAAATCCAAACTATCCCAAAAGCACGCCAAATACCAAAAAGCTATCCAACATTCTTAGTAATCATATTGGTCAAAACCATTAATCACTGGTTACCAGCATCTAATCTCCTCAAATTCACCACACATAGCTTGCAAATATTTCTTAGAATTCAATTGAAGTAACCCAAGTACCCTTTTTGGTCCTAGACCGGAAATTGTTGAAGTTAAAACATCTACACAGTACTGATCTATTAAGAATTTTTTGTGCGAGATTCTTTAACCACCCGGGAAAAGTCGACATGTTACTGAGTAACCTGATTCGAAGGGAGTTTATACGGTTATAGCCAGTTGGGCTTTGTGAAACTATCGGAAAATGTGATGCAAGGAAGAGGAACATCTAGGTTTGATAGAGGTCGTTAGAAGATAATTAAGAGTTAATTCATATATGGATAACAATACTGGAATTGAGCAGTTGATGTTTTAAGGTACTCTTGAGGTTGTATGCGTCAACTAAGGTTGGGAGGCAACCAATACCCTACTGTTGGAAATTTCTCCGACACTGTTCACGTTTGGTATGG
The DNA here is from genome assembly GCA_036898165.1 of Silybum marianum. Lineage (NCBI taxonomy): Eukaryota > Viridiplantae > Streptophyta > Magnoliopsida > Asterales > Asteraceae > Silybum > Silybum marianum. Next base: position 42,450,816 of record CM072529.1, on the reverse strand, counting down.
GTGTAACCTGGTGGAAAAGAGTTCCAATTAGAGTTCGAGGTTGGTGAAAACACTCTCATTGGAGGGGAGCTAGTTGAGTTGTGAAAACGCAATCGTTTAAGTTTTATGCATCTTATGGATACATGACATTGTAGAGAAATGAACAAATGATATCATTATTAGAGGAACTCATGTGTAAATGATAGTTAGTTTATGGTAGAACTGAAAGACCTTGAAAACCAGGCTGTCCGTTGGGTGTAGTTTCAAGTTTTGAATCAGTGATAAATTTCGAGGACAAAATCATTCTAAGGTTGGGAGAATTGTAACACTCGAAAATTTTGGAATTTATAAATCCAAGTGTTATTATGTTCTTCATCAATGGAATGGCTTGGCTAAGTGATGGGGGGTTTGGTCTCCGGTCAGATGTCGAAAATAAGCAAGCAAAGCCCAAAATACGCGAAAAATGGTGTTTTGCGACCCTAGAATCGCGGCCCTTGAACTCTGGGCCAGGGTCGTACTTTTTGTACCATAAAGGGGTGTTTTTGGGCAAGTGTGACCCTTGAATTGCGACCTTGGGTGGCAGGGTCACATGTCAAGGTCGCACCTAGCGTTCAGTGGTTAAAAAGTCGGATTTCGGGGTAAAACTTCATTTGGCCATATCTCTCTCATTTCTTATCCGATTTGGGCAATTCAAAGTGTTATGGGTTAGTGTTTCGAAGCTCTTCAAGATGGAAGCAATGAGGATTGGATATTCCTCAAAGAGATGTGGTTCCTATAAGTCGAAAGGTAAGCCTTTGGGGTTTTTGCACCATATAACGACAAGAATTGAAACTATGGCTAATTGTTGTTTTATGTTAACAAAAATTGGGTTTACAAAACCAACTTGGACTTTTGTAAGATGAAAGGGAATGAAGATTGTTATTGTAGTATACGAAAGTGTGTAAATTTTTTATTCAATTGAGTTAGTGTTTGTGTTGGTTAAACTTTTTCTTTTCACATTTGAGTCGTTTTTTTCTTCTTTTTATTGCTTGAGGACAAGCAATAGTTCAAGTTTGGAGATGTGATACGTTTGATTTATTAACCGTATTTACACCATTTTTAGTAGTGTTTTGAGTCCTTTCGAGTTGAATTTTAGTTATGTTCTTAGTTGTTAACGTTAAGTGTAACTTTTTAATATATTTTCTGGCAAATAAGAAAACTTGAGTTTTTGACTATAAAATGTTATGAAATGATACCAAAACTCATGTTCTTCTTTCTCGAATTTCACAGATAAAAGAACGTAAAAAGCAGAACAACATTTTTATGACAACCGAACGAACCGAAAGAGTTTGATTCAACAATTGGGCTGAAAGCAGAAAATTGGGCCGAAAAAAATCCACCAATCTTTGGATTAATTTTGTTTAATTTATGTAGGCTAAACTCTTGGGTTCTATGTTGAGATTGTCTTAATTTGTTGTGGACTTATTATTTTAGGTAGCTCACATTTTGGGTCCATGATTGGCTTTAAAGCCCATGGAATTGCATATAAATATGCAAGGTAGGCTTGCGTATTGAGTGTCAGTCTTCATTCCATTGAATTGGATATCAAAGTGTGGAAACACACTTTGTAGTTTTCTCTCTTTTAAATGGCAAACCTTATTGGTGGGTCAATTTCTCAAGTTATCTAGTTGACTTTCATGTTTGATTCCACTTCCGAGAGCAACTACTTCCTTTTCTCACTTCTTTCTATTTCTATTAAGATATCCATTAAGAGGCTATTCAGCACTTAAGGGAGGTCTTAATCATTAAGTGATCTTACTTTTTGTATAAAAGTTTTCCATTACTTTTAGTTTACGTTTTATTTTCTTTATGTCTCTCAAGATTATTTATGGCAAACTTGTCCATGCATATTAATTCAGGATTACCAATGGTAAACTTGTCCGTAGTTTATATTTCTAATTAATAGCCTTCGTTACTTGCTTTCTTATCATTTTCATTTACGTTTAAGTTTTTATATTATCTCAAGATTACCGATGGTAAACTTGTCCATTTTTTATGTTTCCTTGTCATTTATATTTAGCTCTTTTATTTACGTCTAGATTAGTTATTTTTAGTTAATTAGTCTCGTTATTTCTCGTTCATCGTATTATTATTCGTCACAATACTTTATAAAAAACCCATTTTTAATGGAAGGCTAAAATCCTTAGTTTGGGTGTAAGTTAATAAATTGAGATTTAAAAGTTTAGTAATAAAATAAAGAGGTGTATTAACTTTATAATAATAGTTTACAACTTGTCATAATTGGATCTTTAATAGTTCCTGGTAATACCCTTAAAGTTAACTGACAACTAACTATCGGTATTTAAACGGCTTAACCTCAATGAGGTTATAAAAAGTATTAATTTTCTAAGACAATAATTATTATTATAAAATATCTTTTTATTTAATTATTAATTCAGTCTCGATCTATCCTTACACCCCAGGCTTGCTTTTTATAAAAGTATTTCTCCAAATTACCAACATCCAAACAACTTAGTTAATCAACAAAATCCTCTATTTTCACCCTCTGAAACCAGTATTTTAAAGACCGGGTTTTTCATCTCTACAAGCTTTAACTACCGTCTCTGTGGGAACGACATCCGGTACTTTGTACCATTATTACTTGTTACAATACGACAATATTCCGGGGTGTATATTTGCGCCGATGTATATTTTATGTATTGATTTTTAAGGGTATCGATATCCTTACAACACCCGTATACATATTATATACGGGTTATAAATATCAAGGTAAAGGTCTAGTGGGGTTGAACTTGTAACCCGTATACATATTATATTATTGCAAGGTAAAGACCTAGTGGGTTTGAACTTGTTGGGTTATAAACATCAATGTAAAGACCTTGTGGGATTGAACTTGTTACTCGTATAAATATTATATTATTGCAAGGTAAAGACCTAGTAGGGTTGAAATTGTTGGGTTATGAATATCAAGGTAAAGACCTAGTGGGGTTGAACTTCTTACCCTATACATATTATATTATTGTAAGGTAAAAACCTAGTGTGGTTGAACTTAACGAATAAATTTAGATATGTGGCCTGCTTTGTGTTCCGCCACTAACCATGGGAATCGGGCCTCCCTCGTTGTCGAAATGTTTTATTTGGGGTATAGAGTCTTATTCATTGTTTTCGGTGACGTTTTAGAGTATGAAGTATTATCCATGATTTATATTATTGGATCTTTGAGACTTAACCATATTTAGGTATGCTAGAAAATGGAGCTTTGCCCATATTTTGGTATTTGAAGTATTTAAACATATTCACATTTGAGTGAGTAAAAGGTGTGGAGTTCGTGTTTGAACGGGTATTTCTATTTAAAGCTTTCATTACTACGATAGTTAGATCTTTCATTACAAAAATGATGAGTTTGGGAAAGACGTTGCTTTTATAATGGAGTCTTTATATTTGAGAAATTGTTATTATTCTGTCAAGCAATCTTTTGATTTCAACCAATTATAGATATGTTATAAACTCTTGAGCTCAGTAGGCGTTAAGCCTAACATTTTTCCTTTGTCGGCATGTGTATCAGGTTCTTGTTGGGGTCGGTACTAGCGAACACGTATGGACTTGAGTGCTAGGAAGTGGCACGATAAAGACCTAGCCATTCGTTGATGTTTTCCGCATTCGGAGACAGCGACTCTTTTGGGTTTAGTAACGTCCGACCGTGATTATGTCTTAGTATAAGACCCGGCCTAACTCTTGTTGAGGTTCATTTAGATATTTTATTCGGAGAAATTTCAAATATTGATTTATAAGAGAAGAATTTATTCCTTATTTATTGTATGGATGAAAATTTTAAATTTAGTCGCTCTTTCAAATTTTGAGGGTGTTACATTGAAGCTGAAACTACAAGTTCTTGGACATGGTTTTTGAAGTTGCTTGGAGATGATCTGGATCTCAATGTTAGATCCAACTTCACTTTCATATCAGACAGACAAAAGGTATAAATCAGACTTTGTTAATTAATGTTTCTTCCTTAATTAATGGTTGTTTGTAGGGGATAATACGTGCAATTGCAAAGGTTTTCCCTTCTGCAGAGCACATGTATTGTTTAGGACACATTCACGAAAATATGAATTTCGGAACTGTGTTGTTGCACCTAAGGTTTTCCCTTCTGCAGAGCTCATGGAGAGGAAATGAATTCAAATATCTCCTTTGGAACTGTGTTGTTGCACCTACTGTACCAGAATTTCGGATGCAATTGGATAGGCTGAAAGCACAAGTTCTCAAGCTTATGAGTGGCTTAAACAGATCCCCCCACATCACTGGTCAATATCTCATATGATTTCTTATGTTTGTGTGTTGATTCCTATGGTCTTGACAGGAAGAAGTCATACTGATTGCTTATTGAGCAACATATGTGAGGTGTTCAATAGGCAATTAGTAGATGGAAGGGATAAGCCAATAATCACATGTTTGAAATACATTAGAGAGTACTTAATGAAGCGAATGGGAAATGTCAACAAGGTTATTCCGAAAGCTATTGGGCCCTTGACTCCAACAGCAACAAAGGTGTTAGAATCAATCAAAAAAGAAGGTGTCAAATACAAAGTCATCTGGAATGGAGGTTATAAATATCAGGTAAATGGTTCGTGGTTAGATAATTGTGTGGTTGACATTACAGAGAAAGTCTACTCTTGTAGGAGATGGGAACTAATAGGTATTCCATGCAAACATGTTGTGGCTACAATTTAGGATATGTCTAGGATTGGTGCAAATGTGAACATCTCTGAATATTGGGTTGACGAAGTATATTGGTTGTCCACATGGAAGAAGATGTATGTATTTCATCTTCAGCCAATTAATGGACCAAAGATGTGACCAAAGTCTGCTTGTCCAAGTAAATTATTACCACCAACACATCACAAACAAGTGGGACGTCTAAAGAAAAAGAAAAAGATTACTATTACAGAGATCATGGAGGGAAGATGTTGAAAAGGGTTGGGAAGATTGTCAGATGTATGCATTGTAACTAAGAAGGCCACAACAAACGTACATGCAAAGGACAATCACCAAAATTTAGTTTAGACATGGTTTTTGTTTTTGGATAACTGGAAATACTTTTGTTTTTGTTTTTGTGATGGTTGCACAGTTGGCTGCTAACTGGAAATACTTTTTTTATGGGATGGTTGCACATAAACCTTACTGTATGGGATGTAATTGATATTTTTGTTTACGGATTGGTGTATATGTAATTGGTATTTTTGTTTAATATGAATGGATGATACTTATGGTTCATTTCTGTTGTTGTTCATTTCTTCTTGCACACAGTAAATCCAAATTTACACACAATAATGTAGAGAAACAATGAAATAACAAAGATAATTCAGATTTTCATTGCTTAAACATTGGTAGCTTACAAAATAAGAGGAAAGCTTACAAACCATACAAAATAAGAGGAAGCTTACAAACAGAATTCAAATTTCATAACACGTCTACCTAACCTAATTTAAGAAAAAATTTAAAAAAAGACCAAACTAATACACAACAGAAGCTTCCATCTACGGGCTTGATGTTCAAGACCTGAATTTTTTGCTTTAATGTGGTTCTTCGAGCTTAATAACACTGGTATAATCTCCATTGAACGAGAACACATTGGTGGGTCAAACCATCTTATGAAGCCACATCTTCGTTCCTACCAAAAAAGTAAAGATTAGGATAAACCCACTAAATTTCAAAGAAGACAAAACGCTCACAATGTTTGAGCAAGTGTAGAATCGACGTCCTGGATTTCTTGAAGTCCACGATGTTCGTGTGATTGCTATTGACAATGGTCTAAATAACTCGTTACGACCTCGTTATGGCGTGTTATGGCGTCAAGGCTTGGGATCGCCGCCACGTTAACCCCTATGGCTCCACTCTAAGGTTTGACTTTCATCGTAACACATTATTTTATAAGTTGTAGGGTTACTTTAATATATAATGTGCACGATAAATGATAATTATGTACAAGAGTTAGGACTTAGATAAACATAATAAGGAAACTTAAAAACTAAAACCTTAAATAGGTTAATGCTTACTAACATTCCCATACATGAAAGGTCGAACACGAAGTCTTTGAAAATTGAAAAAGTAGTGAGTAAAGATCCAAGAGATTTAATCCCGATTTTGCACTCTTGATATCATTTTCTATAAACTATATATATTTGGTATCAATGGTTTTTCTTTCTTTTTTAATTTTATTATTTTATATGAATTTAATTTATCCAAAATATCAAAACGCTAACAATATAAGGGTGTGTGGGTGAGTGTCTCTCTCTCTCTCTCTCGCTCTCTCTCTCTCTCTCTTTTTGTGTGTGTATGTATGTATGTATGTATATATATAGAGGCATCTTCAGATACAAACCAATCAAAGGTTACAAACTCGTACAAATCAATATAAAAAATAATTATTTCACGATTTTTTTTCATCAAATGCTATGATTTAAGATATATATATACACACACACACACACATAAATATATTGTAGATCCCATTATATTAAGCACAACGACGATAAACAGTTAATAGCAAAGTAATATGACACGAACAATGATTTAGAGAACTTACGTAGTCATATATCTCACTTATACGGTTACAATATGATTTGACAGTATCTAGGCTTTCTTAGTTATCAACTAATAATTCACTCTAATCTCTTCTTAATAAAAAATCTCGCGCTCTCCTAAAGAATGACACTAACCCTCCATTTATATGTAGAACAATTATCGTAATAAGGAAACTATGAGATAAGACATTATACACTTGCCTTATTTACAATAAAGCAACGTTTCCTTATATTATACCTTCCTAATTATTGACTTTGTTGACTTTGCACTTTTGGTCATTCATGTCTTCAATAGTTGTCATCTCGGATACAATAATTTCAGACCTAACAATCTCCCCCTTTGTATTCGAGATTACAATTCAACAAATCAGCACTCTTCTTTTGAAGATCATGAAACTTTTGTCAACAAATCTTTCTTTTGAATCTTTTGCTCCCCCTACGAAAATGATCTCTTGTAATTTCCGTAGCTCCCCCTTAACATTAGCATGAAAAGAAAATCAAAGGAGCCGCGATGTCGTAGAGTATAAAACTTGTCGGGTAAAAAACATGTCGGGTTAGGTGATGTCGATGAAAAAAGATCTCGGGCCAAGTAGATTCGACAAGAATTGATGTCGGGCCAAGATGAGTCGATGAAAATTTATGTCGGGTCTTAAGCACTCGATAAGTCTTCAACTTTATCTTCAGCAGTCGACAAAATCATTTTACTTCGAAAATCAAGTAAGGAAACTCGACAAAATCAGTATTCAACAAATCAGCATTTGTCATCTTCCTTTTCTCATGTCGTGTCTTTGATATACAATCTCTCCCCCTCATAATGGGCATTTGTCTTTGATACTTTTTCTCCCCCTCAGAATGATAAGGAGAATCTGAAGCATTATGAATGATCAAAGACAATAAGTGGATGTGAAAAAATGGGTAAAAAGTCTAACATAGAAGCACAAATAGCAACTATTATCACTTAATCAAAAATTTAATTTAATTGAGTGGCCTATATTCAGTGTTGGCAGCGGATTGACACTGATAGGACTTCCAGTTATCATAGAAGTAAGTTATAAAACTAACTTCTCAAACTGTTCCGGCATAAACACGAAGATATGCAATGTGAATCACAAAGACTCGTGCAATGTGTAGAAAGAATTTATGCATTAAATGCTAATTTTAAGGCTCAAAATGCGAAAATAATTTTCACAGACTCAATGTGCATTGAATGTGAAGTTCGGAGACCGGAGGTGTGTCTTCCTTTTCAATATCTTAATCTTCCGATTGAAGAAAAGATAGCAGATATGCTCATTCTCCGTGATATATGAAACAAATATCTTTTGTGAGATACTTGAGTAGTTGGGTGGGGTGACAAGAGTTATCGACATTGGGTCCATGTCTAGTTCAATATTCATCTCCAAATAATCGACAATGAATAGATTATGTGGCTACCCGGATAACTGTTTAGGTTTGGTAAGAACCAAATATTTTCTTTTAAGTCCTGTCACACCCTCAGTTTTCTTTTATCTCACAGGTACTCAATATATCTTTTCAAAATTTCTAACCTAGGGATTTGTTTCATGGGTAGGTCCTTCCGGATTTGGTTTGACCATTGAAACTTCTATTCCTACCGCGCAAAGAGTTTGAAATGTTGAAGTCCGAGTTCTGAACTGATGTATTCAGAAGTCATAATGTTAAAAAAATGGGTTAAGAGCAGGTCCATAGCTGAGTTACTATGAAGCTAATTAAATGGAACAATGTGGTACTCCCCTCAAATGTAGCATAACCTTTTCAAAGATTGTCATGTGATGTGAATATTCAGAATTTAGCACACACATGATGTACCTACAAAAACAGATTAAAAAGATTTTGGTACCCAAGCTTTGTTGGGTCCTCGGAGGTTAGTTTTTGATGCAATAAATGGTGAATTGGGGATATTGTATGTACCATACCATTTATGATCAAACCTTAAATTGACATAATGAGAGTTGTAAGAAGAATGCATGTTAGGAAAACAACCATAATCATAAGAGAAAGAATTTAATTGCATAAAGTCATTGACACCGCAATTCGAGCAACAAATTTTATTCCGAGAAAAATGAATTAAATGTTTAACAGAACGAATCGTGCAAGGAAATTGAAAATTTCGATTGGTTCTTTTAACATTAGGAAATTTTGAATAATAAGAGTTGTCGTTTTTGTGAGATGATGACTTCGGAGCACTTTTGCCTTTTTCGACCACTTGCTTTAAAGTTCGAAAAGCTAAACCACGTTTAACATTTTTCATATAATGAGAATTGATGGGTTTGGAAAAGTGAGTTTGATTCTTTTGGTTAGAATGAGTGTAATGCATTTGACTTGTGGAACACTCATTCGGATCCGTTGGTAGTAAAACTGATTCGATTGGCTTTTTGCCTTTGTCCAAAAACTCCGTATGATTTGGAAGTGTAGGATTGAAGTCAAAATCGGCATTTATGTCATCTAACTGTTCCGTGGATTTAAGGACTGATGAGGAATCAGCGTACTCATCAAAACGAGGCATTTCCTCAAGAAAGTCTAAGTCATCATCAATTTTTTTTTGGAAACGATATCCTAGGCATTTGCCTAGACTAATCTAGTCATCATCAATTTGGTCGAAAGAATGGGAACATTTTTATTTAGGAGGAATATAGTTTGGATCTAAATTAAACAATTCCTTGCAATCATCTAAGTAATTGCTAACGAAAGCTTTACACGAAGAAATATTGGAAATAGAATCATTTTCGTGATTGTTGTTTAAATGTAAAGCCTCATTTTCCAATTTCTGAATTTTTAAAATAAATGCTTCTTTTTCCTTTTCTGACGAAGAACGTTCATGTTCCAACACTTTTTCAAGTTGAATAATTTTCTTTTCTAAGAATAAAGTGGGAATGTAGGGTTTATTTTCAGGAATTTTAGTTTGAAGTTCTTCGTCGGTATAAGAAGGAAAATAATCATTTGGAAGAGTTGCTTCTGAAGATTCCTTTTCTACTATTTGAGGATAGCAGAAAGGAATTTGATGAAAATCTTTGTTTTTCCTATTCAAATCTTCCCTTTCTTCGACGTTGGAATCAGACTTCATAAATTGAATTTTGTAATCCGGACCAAGGTTCAGATATTCAAATTTATAGAGAGTCGGAGTATTGTAGATGGCCTTTTCTAAATGTTTCGGATTATCAAATCCTAATCCAGCTTTAGAACATAAATCTTTTGGAGCGTTTAAATGAATTGTGTGCTTAGTTTGACCAAGTTTGTACAGCTTTAGTTCCAAATCTTTGAGTTTATCTAATAGATCTTGTCTTTGAAAACTGACAAAGTCAAACTTTGATGAAAATTTGGCAGTCTCATTCCAAGATGCGTGAAGTTGAAGTGTGAGATCAGATATTTGTTGTCTAAAAAGATCATTTTCTTCTTTTAAAACCATTTTCTCCGTTTCGAGATTGTGCGCTATACTTTGAGAATTGACAAGGTCGGTTTGCATAAGAAGCAATTGATTATGATTATTTTCTAAGCGTGCTTCTAAGTTGGAAACCAAGAGTTTCTCGGTTTTCAATTTAGATTGAAGTTCTTGCAATTTTATCATCATGTCATTCATTTGAATCATAAAGTGATCATAGTCCGAAAGACTTACCTCGAGGGGTTTTGTGTCTGAACCAATGGCCATAGCTTCGCGAGTGGTCATTGTACTTGGCTTGATGATCTCGATCAGTGAGTTTTTGAAATTTTCTGAGTTATTTTTGTAAAACAGAAAGTTTTCTCGATACAAAAGGGATCGAAAAAACTTTTATCGGGTGAAGCTTAGTTGACAAGAGTTTTTGTCGGGTGTTTAAGGCTCGATAAAATTTATTGTCGGGTATAGGGGACTCGATAAACCTTCTAAGGAAAAATTGATTCGATAAAAAAGAGGTTATCGATTACAAAGGACTCGATAACCAAGAGTTTCTCGATTGATTAAGATTTGACAAAAAATTCTTTGATTCGATAAAAACTGAATCGATAAAAAATTTATATTGATTCCAAATGACTCGATAAAATAAATTTTGTCGATTAGGAAGGGCTCGATAAAAATTCAAAGATACTTAATCCGAATTTTCTTTAACCAATAAACCAGAAAACAAGAACAAAGGGTTTTTGACTAAAAAGAACAAGTCTTTTTATGGACAAGAATGTCTAAGTTCTCGAGTTTCTTATTTGTTCAGTCAAGAAATAAAAATCAAAAATTACTAGAGTTTATGATTTTTACTAGAAAATTCTTTTGTAAGAAAAGTTGCAAGAGTCACTAGTTCCTGAGTTTTCTTATGTAAAGAGTTTCAAAAGTAATCAAAATAAACTAAAATAATTTTAATTAAAACAAATTAAATAGTTTGAATAGAAATCAAGGATATCTTAAGTTGAATCGACAAAAAAATTTAAACTAATGAAGAATGAATTGATAAAAACCGATCTTAAAAATTATGAATTTTTTATCGGGTAAAGCGTAATCGAGAAACAGTCAAATGAATGAAGTAAGAATCGAGAAAAGACAGATCTTAAAAATTATGAGTTTTTATCGGGTAAAGGTAAGACAGTATGAATCGATAAAAACTCAAAAACGCAGAAATCGAGAAATTACCTTCTGTTTCGTGGATAACTTCAGAAAAACGCAAAAACTCAGATCGTTTGCTCTGATACCACTTGTAGATTCCACTATATTAAGCAAAACGACAATAAACAGTTAATAGCAAAGTAATATGACACGAACAATGATTTAAAGAACTTACATAGTCATATATCTCACTTATACGGTTACAATATGATTTGACAATATCTAGGCTTTCTTAGTTATCAACTAATAATTCACTCTAATCTCTTCCACGAAGTTGGACTAATTTGGAAACATTGGGCGCATTTTAAGCTTGTTTTCGATTCATTGATTCCGTTTTCAATAAGGGGCGGAGCTTGAAGAAGCGAGCCTAGAGTAGCAGCGGACCAATCTTCCGTACCGCCCCCCTGACTCTCTCCCTATAAATTTTTTTTTAAGAGAGTGAGCTTACCACCAAAAGAGAGAAACCTGGCCTGGGAAGGGCCGACCTTGGTTTTAGCTACTGATGACGGGTAATAAATAATCTCGCGCTCTCCTAAAGAATGACACTAACCCTCTATTTATATGTAGAACAATTATCGTAATAAGGAAACTATGAGATAAGACATTATACACTTGCCTTATTTACAATAAAGCAACGTTTCCTTATATTATACCTTCCTAATTATTGACTTTGTTGACTTTGCACTTTTGGTCCTTCATGTCTTCAATAGTTGTCATCTCGGATACAATAATTTCAGACCTAACATATATATATATATATATGTCGTCTTAGAACACGCCTTGAAAGACGTTGTGGCCTCGTCGTAACTCCTAAGCCTTGATGTTTGACCTTGCCGCCATGACGCGCCTCACACTATTTAGAACCTTGGCTATTGAGCCGTAAACGCATCTGAGAGGAAGCATTGAGGAGGAAGAACACACTAAGAAGGAAGAAGACGATGATATATTTGAAGTCTAGTGGGGTTTAAAGGGTTTTAAAGTGATAAAACCCTAAAATGACCAAAATACCTATCATGTGACTTGCATATGGGTCCTTTAACGAAGGCAATATGGACGGGTTTAGAAATAGGGACCCAACACATTATAAATTTAAAACCACGAGTCCAGATTTGAAATTATTTCATTTTAGGGACCCAGACTGTTAAAACCAGTATACCACAGGGACAAAATATGTGATTAACTTTTAAAACAATATAAAAGAATAATGCTTAAGTTAGTATGTAAGGTTAATTGCTAATCTAAATTAAAACAATAAAAAATGTTTAAACTAATATATAAGGTTATATTGCAAATCTAAAAGTTTTTTTTTAGTAGTTTATAATAGTTCAAAAACATAATAATTTGATCAATATAATAAAATTGTGTAACATCCCAAATTCCACAACCAACAATTGATATAATTCAAAGTTTTACCAACAAAGGATTAATTCAATAGAATTCTCAACCCGATAACAATACGCAGCGGAAAGCCTAAAAGTCAACAGCTGAATTTACTAAACAAGATAAACAATCTAAACTTGTTTCTAAAGCTTCACATCCTTCCCTTGCCCTTATCCCCTTTCTCTGCCATATACCTGCCTGAAAATACATTATTTTGAAAAGTGAGGGTTAGACCAAAAAGGTCTATAAAATTCCCTGAAAAACAGTTAACATTTTCAGCAGTTCATAATTCGGTAAAGACATGCAATGGTTTAACAAATAAATCAACCCATTCCCTATTGGGAACCAATTACGTTTTGGATGAATATGGCGAAGGTGAAACACCATCACAAACCCTTAGCGACACACCAGTCTAATAAGACCAAACCTATATGCCCACAAATCCTTAGTGGTAATAGGATTTAAATACACCCAAGACCTTGCCACATACCTCCAATAAACAGATAGTGCACATATCTAACCCCCAAAAGCTTGTAAAAGTGATCATGGTAAGTTGTTGCATTTAAGAAAAACAAATTTAAAAACCATAATCAACATATAAGCATTTGAAAACAACTCACATTGCATATTTAAAGGATAGGGAACTCACTTGAATTGGACACACCTTGTCTGAAACTCAACCGATTAAAACCTCCAAACCAAAAGCCTAAATTCAACAATATAAAACGGGTGTTAACCCATTGTAATACCCCCAAAAGTCTTCTAGTAACGACTTAAGATAAACCCCTAACTCAATGGTCCAAGCCCTGACCTTATACGAAAAATCAAACGGACGAACTCATGACAAAACAGTAGTTGCACAGCTTGGGTCGTGGCTTCTACCCGTGGAACTCACTGCCCGGCCTGGTTCGTCCCTGCAACAAGGAATCAGCCCTAAAACTCACCAATACTCCACAATGTTGATTCTTATATCCTCATAACCATAAATAATGATTGACCATAAGTAGAAGATTGACCCAACATTTATCCCAATGAACTTGGGGTTTAAATAACAATGCAGTTTTTAACTTAACTCCCCAAGTAATGAATAACTTACTAATCAATAGATGGGGAAAAATTCCCACATCATATAATACTTCATAATAAACTCTTAATCCCCACTACTCCAACCATTATTGGAAATGTTGGATTAAAACCCTTGAATAAGCCACATCAATCCCCAAATAGAGAAGAGTATAAAGACTTCTAATAGAGAAAATGATAACCCTTGCTATGAAGTTCTCCCCTAAAAAAGAGGAATGGCCTCAATGTTCCTTTCTCTCCACGTTTCTACTTCTTCACACCATAAAACACACACACACACACATTGATTGCAAAATGAAAGGTGAAATGCTGAAAATCCCTTGGTCATTCCTTTATATACTATGGGCCATAATTTCATGGAGCCCTAGCCCATCAGATTAACTTAGAGCCCAATCATAGCTTATCAAAAAAAAAAATTGGGTTATTACAAATTGAGTTTTGGACCCCCACCGTTTTTAAAGATCTCAATAGATTATTTAATAAGACAAAAAAAAATGTCCTATTTAATAAAATTTATATACCACTCAAAAATGTTATATGAACTTATCTTTTTATGACATCTTTTTCAATCCTATAAAATTGCTAATTAGACGCTTTGTACTAAAAATGTCCTCAAAAATTTGATAAAACGTCCAAAAATGTCATATAAACTTATTTCAACATCTTTAAATATAACTTTTTTATTTTTTAGTCCTATATATTAAGTCTTCAAAAGTGGTTTATTAGGACGCTTAAATTTTTTTGGCTTCAAATAAACCCATTTTCATTATAGTGTATGTTACTATTTATCGGTTAACAAATTGAAGGTTCTATATTTTAGTCTTTATTAACGAATCTTTTTTCTAAAATCTAAAAATAGATCATAGCAAAAAAAAAGTTGCATGCGCATTATTTAGGTCTTGGAATTTTTTTAACCTTACATTCCAACTCCCTAGGCTATAACGATTGTGTTCTGCTCCTGATAATTGATTTGTTTCCCAAAAACAAAAAATGGTTAAAAATAATCCAATTTTCAGTGTGTAACTAAATACTCACTCCGTCCCAAAATAAATGTTCACAATGAAAATGACACATAGTTTTAGGACTGTGCAATGATTACACCTTTGAAACAATCAATTGACACCTTTACCCTTGATAATAGAGAGATAAACTTTCTCCATCTCATAATTAAGGGTAAAATGGGAAAGTGAAAACTTACTTTTTGGAACTGGACACTTATTTTGGGGACAAACAAAAATGATAATATGAACACTTAATTTGAAACGGAGGAAGTATTACGTTATGTTTTCTCACGTTAATATATACTTCTAGTAATTATAAAAAGAAGTTTTGCAACAAAGATTGTATTATATTTAAAATAGTATATGAATGAGCATTTGTATTATCGCCTCCAAATTCATATATAAGGGTAAACTTGGTTGCCCACCATATGAAATATTAGATTTACTGAAATATTATCTTGGTTTGACATAAATTCTTTTGCTATAAGAATTCATATATAAGGGTAAACTTGCTTACTGGGTAAGTGTTTATTAAGTCATATTAACTTACTGAAGGAATATAGCAACTACCAAAAATCTTACCTGTAAGAACAAAGACAAGAAAAGCAATGACCAAGAGTCTTACCCAGGTAAGTGATTGCGACGACTCTTACCATGGTTAGCGCTTATCGGGTAAATTGTTGCATACGATGCCGTTTTTGTGGACTAAAATCTTACCCGGTAAGTAGGTGATATTGTTGAATTTTTCTGATAAACACTTACCCGAATAAGATTTGGTAAACGAACCATTGATCATTTTAGTATATATTTTTTTTAAGTAACTACATTGATGTGGACTATACCTTAATTTAAATTAATTGAGCCCGAGCTGAAGATAGGACCAAACATGGGCCCGGGCTAATTATTCGGACTTAAAATTGTGTCTCTTTTCTAGTTTTAGCTAGTTAATCGAAATAGATTTAATAAAAATCTAGTCAACACCCAATGACTAATTCATAAAACTAGATGGCTAATATCAACGAAAGGATCTCATTTTATTCTTAATTTTTTTTTAATAAAAATCAAGTTCATTTAAACTCCCATATATGAATTATTCCTAATTTTCAATCTAATTATGGGGAGTTTTTTTGCTTATAGGACAAGACCCAAGAGAGCCGATAGCCAAAAACACCAATTAATTATGTTTAATCTATAATTTTAGTCCTTGACAATTTTTTAAATCATTAGTTCAAAATAGTGGATTTTATAGTGCCACTAAAATGTTTAAGCCTTTTAATAATTAATATTGTATGAAATGTAAGTTTATAGGAGCAATATGTTTGTAGGACGTTTTTAGGTGTTTTAGTAAGTTTTTTACGATGTTTTTAAAAAAATGTTTTATTGCTTATTTTACATGACACTTTTGAGAAGTGTCCTATAAACTCATCTTTTTATAGGACATTTGTGTCTATAGGACATTTGTTTTAAGACACTTCAAATAGTACTGTCGTATAAAATAGCTAATACGATACTTTATTATAAAATCATCCTAAAAAACCTTTTAAAATGTTTAAAGCGTTCTATAAATCTATTATAACACTTTTAAATATGACATTTTTTGGTCTGCTCATATAAACTTAAATTCTATAAAATATTTTACTATAATGCTTAGACCTTTTAAACGTCTTATAAAATTAATTTTATTATAGTAACAAGATATACATAAAATTCGTCATCCACGTTGGACACCACACTATTTTAGTATAGGAGCATTGAATTGGACAAAATTGTGTTGTCCTATGGAGCTTAACAAACATCATACAAACAAATTATCCAATCATGTGTGAGGTATACCAAACACAACTACACTTGTATTTTTGTATAGCAACTGAGAGCATCTCCAACAATTTTCCTATAATTTCTTTAAAATGGAGAATCAAATAACAAAATTTTCAAAAAAAATTAAATTCATCTGCAACAAATTCTCTATAATTTCTTCAAAATAATATTAAAATATTACATCATCTATTAAAATATTATTTCTCTCATTAAATACTTATTTTTCAAAATTTTCTATTGGTCAATTGATTTGGTAATCATTTTTTGAGTGAACTCCATATTTGGAGAAAAATTCACTCTCTCTCCTACTTTCTCCATTTTGGAGAAAAGTTTTGGGGAAGCTCTTGGAGCAAAATTTTTGTCTAAAATCCTCATATTTTTCTTTTTCTTTATTTTGGGGAAGCTCTTGGAGATGCTCTAAGATTCATCAATTGTTTTACCTTGGTTATTAGTTTTTTTATACACATTTAATCATTAAATTTTGAATGCTTCTAAATGTTGTCAAATTTTGACAAGCAACCGGTGTAACCGGGTTAGAGGATGTTAAACAAATTATTTTATTTTATTTTTAAAATTAGGGTTAATATCATTAAACCACAACCAAGGTTCACAAATGTTTCAACTTGGTCCTTCAACTTTTTATATCATTTAGGGGCTGTTTGGTAGGTAGTGAACTGAATAGTTTGGTGTGGAATGATTAAATGGTTTGAATGGTTAAAAGACTCTTATGATGTAGTGCAAATTGAAATATGATTGTTTGGTATTGTTTACAATGAAATTGGGGATCTGAATGGTTTAGAGAGGCACAAGATTCAAATCATTCAGAGGGTTTTAGAATCTTTAAGAGGCAGACTTTACTTTTGCCAAACAAAATTCACCTCTTAGCCATTCAGAGACTACTTCTTAATGAAACTATTAAGAGGTAAACAAACAGCCACTTAGTAATCAAGTGGGAGATTCAAATAAGAAGCCTAAATATTGTGAAACAATAAGAAGATTCATAGGTAAATCTTTGAGAAATCCATTTAAAGATGCATATGTAAACCCATTATCCGGTAAGGTAATATGACTTGGTAAGCTCTTACCCGAGTAAATATTTGGTAAACGGCTTCAAAGGTATTGTTTATTTTTAATAATAACCTCTTAATAGCCTTTTATGCTTGTTGGTACTTTCAAATTATTTGTTTCTTTTTGTGATAAAGGTTGAAAGCCTCTTACTAGCATTTGCTTTGATAAGAGGTTAACCCACCTCTTATGTTGCTCTTATTCTCCTCTTAACCTAATCCACCCGCATATCAACCCTCTCTCTCAATCAGGAAACTTAATCATGTTCATGTGATTAAAATTCAACTTCAAGAAGAACAACAATCTCTTAGGGCCCGTTTGGTTGGAGGATTTGAATGGATTTGGAGGGATTGGGATTTCAAATAAGTCATTTCCAGTGCGAACTCTGGTGATTTTCTTGAAATTATACTGCACTATATCTTAATATTTATGCCAAACACTGCAGTCAAATAAGTCGTCATGTCAGTAATCTGAGAACTATCCCCAATACAATGGATTGGATTGAAATCCCAATCCCTCCAAATCCCTTCAAATTCCTCCAACCAAACGGGACCTTAAAGAACCAAAACGAATTCATTTACCGATAATTTTTCCCAATTTTGATTTTTCTCCAAGATCAAAATCACAATTCTAGATGTTTTTATGTGGATCTTTTGTTAAAAATATGTGTTTGAGATGATATTATATAGTTTTTTGATGTTCAACCTAATATCTTGATATCATTTTATTCAAAATGAAACGTTGATAATGGAAGAATTAATATGGGGAATAATTGATTGGATTTAACTCATAAGGATATAAAGAAATCCAATACTCATCGTTTGTCGAATTTCTTGGACTTATTGAAGAAGACTCTTTGATGGGGTTAAGACTTCTTGAAGAAGGCTCTTTGAGTGTTGTTAAGATGTCGTTGTAGCTTTACACCTTCCGTTGCAATTTTTGGGAAAATTGATAGAGAATATTAATGTTTTTTGTAGATCATCCTATTTTGCTCTTGTTATATTTCGTTTTTGTCAAAATAAGCCTTAGTTTGTCAATCACACTGTTAGATTAATCTGTGTAGAAATAATGTAATCCATCATCATATATATTGAGGTTTTTTCAAGGTGTGTGTGTGGCAAATAAATAATCATCTAGCGTATTTGAGTTCTACCACTCAGATAATTACAACCATGATGCTCTTTATGTTTATATCTTTATATCTAATTATAAAAGCGGGATTAGAAAGAAAAAAACTATTAGTAATATTAATCAAGAAGAAAGTATCTTGTGTAATCATTGGCGGATGCAGCGTTCAAAAGGGGGGGTCTCAGGACCCCATTGAATTGTTAAAAAAAAATACAGACTAAAAAATATCAAAAATACTATATTTAGTTTTAGTTCCCCGCCACTAAAATTTTCTAAAGGACCTCATCTTGCCGGCGATTAACAAAAACACTAAAAAATCTCTTGAAATTAATAAAAAAACCGAAAAAATCTTTGGAAATTGACAAAAACACTAAGAAATTCCTTCAAAATCGACAAAAATAATAAGAAAATCCTTTGAAATCAAATAAAAAACTTAAAAAATTTCCCGAAACACGTCGGGTGACTTTAGGCGCCTTTAGTCTACCTTAATGGGACCCCAGTAGATAAAAATCCTGGATTCGCCACTGAGTGTAATGATAGTTTCATATTTAAATATTGTACGGATCATCTTTAGCATTGGTGAATTTATGCATATATGAATTGAGATTTGATGCTTTTGTAATTGCATGGCATGCAGGAATAGCCAAACAGGAACAATTGCATAAAAAAGATCATTATATTACGGAAAAGTACTTCTATTTGGGACTTTTGCTTGTGTATATGGTGGCTCTACAAAATTATTTAGTTGTAATAATAGATTTTCAATTTTTTTGTATTTAATGCACCCATCCATCCAGACCACTGTGATAATTGGACTTGTGATAAAAATGCCTTTATGAGTATTGTGATAATTGATAACCAGAGATATGTATTATTTGATGCACCATCCAGGTCTTTTGTGTTCTTTCTAGTTGTAGCTTAATACAATCAATTTTATCTTCTGAGTATTTGTTTAAATTGGTAATTTGCTTATTTAAATAATATAAATTATTGATACCCAGATGGTAATGACTAATACAGTAGTGTTTGTAGAAGGGAATTGAATATAAATGTTGGAGATTTTCACTTTTTAATTATGTTTGCTTATTAAAAGCAAATAACTACAAATTTATTGCAAAAGTCTGATCCTAAACACTAGTGACAAGTTTGTTAATGACTGAAAGTGTAAGAGAAAAAAACACCCTTTCATATATGAAGTACTTAGATATTTCTTTAGATATGGTTGATATTGATTTTGCCTAAAAAACTATCACTTAGAATTACTTTTCAAAATGGGTGAGTTGCAAGATGGCCTTTTATAGCCATTAATGCATTAAATGTTGATGCCCAACTTTAACGTGTGTTTTTATCTGATTTGTTGATCATTGCATCGTTGTACTTCTTATTTCAACTTTTGAAGGTGATGTAGATATTTGTTAACCCAACACATCCTTTAGTACGCATAGGGAAAAGTAAAGGAAACATGGTACTAAATAAAATAGTATTTTAGAACTTACTTCGTCTGATATGCCGTATATGTTCCCTTACCAGGACAAGAGTTGGTGAGTCAAACTTGTTGGATAGATTTTCACTTCAAGATTACCTTGCAAAAAGTAGTATTTGTCAGTTTTTACTTTATCTTGTAATGCCAATCCAATCCGCTTTCGTGACAATCCAATCCGATTTTGGCTAGATGACAATCCAATAGCTTTGGTGGAAATCTTGGCCTCACTTCAACTAGTCTTTGTCGAAGGCTTTTGGTTCTTATATCAATACAGATAATTATAAGACTTTTACAAATGAAAAATCCTATATATTCTTTTTTCCAAAACATAATATATATATATATATATATATATATTTCGGATTTCAGTAAGACTATTTATGAAGTATACAACTCGGATTTCACAAAAGACTTGAATATTTTAGCTTCTAGAACTAGAACTGATTGTTATACCCGAATGTCTAATTCGGATTCCAAATCCGGCTGTTGAATGTTATATCCGGATATCAAAACTAAATATTAAGTTATAATATTGAGTATTAAGATAAATCTGGATAATGAGAATCAAATTCGGATACTAGATCAAATCTGAATGTAGACTGTCAAATCTGAAAGACAATTAGAAGATAATAAACCGAATGGATTTAAAGTTGATGCTATAACTAAGAATTTTTCTCTAAGTGTTCGATTGGATGTATTTGTATTGTTATCATATCAAATAATTGAGACAAACATAAATACGTAATGGTAATTTGTTGCAGTAATGAACGAGATTATACGTATAAGGTGGAGAAAGGCATGATGATGATGATGATGATCATGATCATGAGCCTAAACAGGATCAATTATATGGGAGTATGGTTGACCAAAACAAGGAGAGAGGAGTTGTAACTCGTCGAAAGATTTTCGGAAAGCTTTGAAACAACTCAACAAGTAATTAGAACCTTGCTTTAGAGCATCTCCAACAACTTTTCTAAATTTTCTCCAAAATCGAGAATGTAAAGTAAAAATCTCTAAAATTATTATCTTCTAACTCCAACAGCTTCTCTATTTAGAGAATCAATTAAAAAATTATATTATTAAAATATTCAATAAATTTACTATTCCAAAAATCTTTAAAATTATACGGGTTGTAATTGGTGGGAAATCATTAAATAATATTTTTCTCTCATCCTTTTAGAGATATAGAGAAATCTCTATATTTAGAGATTTTTTTAAAAATCTCTATTTTAGATAATGATATAGAAATGCTGTTGAAGAAATTTAGAGAAGAAAAATGAATTTTTCTCTATTTTAAAGAAGTTGTTGAAAATGCTCTTATATTTAGGCGTTTCTTTTTCACAACCATATAAAGATTATGATATTGGATACAATGTTATTTTATATTAGAAGAGCTAAATGATCATCGTATGCTTAATCATGTTTATCATACTAATCATGTTTATCATACTTCTATTCATATCTCCTCCTATAAGACGGTATATGAGTGAGATAGGAAGAAGGTAAACTATGAGTTCGAGGGTACAAATAGCAACCTTTAAAGTTATTAGTTAACTTTATAGAGTTAGGGGCTGTTTACCAAGTACTTACTGGGTAAGCGTTTACCGGTAAAATTCAACACTATCATTTACTTATCGGGTAAGATTTAAGTCCACAAAAACAACATTGTATTCAACAATTTACTCAGTAAACGCTTACCGTGGTAAGAGTTGTCGCACTTGCTTACCGAAATAAGACTCTTGGTCCTTGCCTCACTCTTACCGAGTAAGATTTTTGGACTTACCAATATTCATCCGGTAAGATAATATGACTTGGTAAGCACTTACCCGAGTAAGTTTTGATAAATGACCCCTTAATTTTAGTCAATTCATAAACCAGACACCTTTTTATCCATCATTCATTTTTAGAGTGAATTACATTTTTGGTCCCTCGTGAATACTCGTTCTTCGGTTTTGGTCCCTCAAAACGTAAAAGTACATTTTTGGTCCCCCAAACGAGTTTTGAATAACAAACTTGGTCTCTCCCACTAACGCCGTCATTTATCAAAACTCGTTTGGGGACCAAAAATGTACTTTTACATTTGGAGGGACCAAAACCAAAAAACGAGTATTCACTAGGAACTAAAAATGTAATTCACTCTTCATTTTATGAACTCCATCTTTATTTTTGGTATACATCATCTCTTCTTCACTTTTTTGAAATTACATAAAACAACAAGCTACCATTTGAATTGTGTTCCTAAACGGCTAAAACTATCAAATATTTCTTCATCAAATCTCATATATTTTGAATAATCTCACTTACTATTAATCTTTTACGCTTATAATTTTTTTTTAACACCAAGTAAATAAGACCCTACTTTTATATTTAATTTCATTTATATAAAATTAAAACAATTAAAAATAGAATAGGATGTGACTTAGATTCTTTTAATTTCCTTTTGGTCCCCCATTGTTGCTATGAAAACGATTGAAAACCCCTTCTTTTTTGGAGAGGTTCACAAAAGTCAGTGTGGGCCCTACCCCCTTCCTACACTCTGTCTATTTCCCACTGAAATCCACAAAGTCATGACTCACCCAAAACTAAATTCTCCTTTTACACTTTACACCCTCTCTTTTTTACTTTAAGTCAATACATGTCCCTATCTAATTGCCTAATGTCACTATCTTACCATTTGAATAGAGCTTTTGACTCTTTTTTATTAAAAAAATTAATGTTTCATTTAACATATAGCTTCACAGAAATTGTTTTCATTTTTGATAGTTTATCTCGAACAAACTTTGTAACTTGATAAAGAACTAAGGATTTGAATTTTGATGAAATAGAGAGAATTGGACCCCCCACCCCCTTTTCCAGCCCCAAGGTAGTTAAGTAAGCAAAACAGTGTGGGGACTTTCATCGCAGCGTATGAAACCCGAGTCTGAGTTGTCACATCTTGTTGTGAGTATGCTAGTTTCTCTAAAGGAAGAGTGTTATCTTCTTTAAGTGTATATGTTGATAGACTAGATCTCTTGAACCTATTATTCATTAATTAAATACCATAGTACCAGGAAATTAAAAGAGAGTTTTAATATTCTACACCCATAAAGAGTGTATATAAGCTAAATTATCTTATCTTGAAAAGTCCTTTTTGTTTCTTGGTATATAAACAATTGTTGTATTCATTACATATCCAAATATCTCCAAACTAAAAACCCAAAAGAATCATGATAACCTTAAAAGGACAACATCATTATGGCATTCCAAACCCGTTGTAGATGGGACGCATATGATCGTCCACCCTGCTGATCCCTTAAAGATGATGAATTTTACACACAATACAAACATACGTATGTGTTATGTGTACACATACTATATATATATGTAAAAATATGCAACCTTTGTGACCCTTATGGTTGACTACTTCCTAAAGAACCTTTATATCCCTCAACACCTCCATTTCATTGAAAAACATGAGTCCACTATGTTTATTGCACAAAATAACATTTTGATACTATTAAAGCTAAATACACTGCATTTTGGGATAGACAATTGAAGAGTTTAGTGTAACGGTCCGAAACCCAGCCTCTTATGATTGTAGTATGCCATAATCATATGTTCCCTTTTTCAAATTAGAGCACAATTGTTTGATATTAAGGATGTACACAAATTCATGACAAGAATCGTTTTTAGAACTATTTATGTGATAAATTATTTCAACCAAAAAATTCTCTTCAATCAATCAAAAAAACTGAAAAAATACTTCAAAATCGACAAAAACTCTAAAAAAATCACTTGACATCAACCTAAAAACTTAAAAATCCCTTAAAACGGTATAGTTAGGTTAAAACACGCCGAGCGACTTTGCGCGACTTTAGTCTAACTTAAAGGTGATCCACTAGGTAAAAATTCTGGATCCGCCATTGCTTATAGGACCAATCAAAAAGCGACCAATTTGAAAGTGTTACAGTAGGTTTATAAGCCATATGTAGGCGTTTTAACAAGTTTTTAAAACGCTTAAAAAATTGTATTATCTATTTGATACGACACTATTTGAAAAAGTATCCTTCAAACACAAATGTCCTATAAAAAACCGGTTTAAGGACATTTATAATAAAATAACTAATATTACACTTTGTTTTAAAAGTGTCATAAAAACTTGTTAAACATCTAAAAGTGTCTTTCACACTTATTGTAAGGCCTTTAGATAAGACGTTTTGTAGTTCGATCGTAAAAAACTAAGTTTTATAAAATATCCTATTAGGACACTTGAACAATATAAATGTCCTATAAAGCCTATTTTGTTGTAGTGACACCATTTCTCCCTTTATAAGTATATTATCTCTTATGTGCCCTTTTTTTTCTTGTACTAATAGTTATCATTTTCGTTACATTCATCCATGTTGCTTCTTTTACATATTTGCACATATTCTTTTGCTATATTTCTCACATGTTCCTTGTACTTGGTTCCTTTTAAATTTTTAATTGTAAATCAAGAGTGTGCACTAAAACAAACTCTCAATCCTTTAAGATAGAGAAAATGATTATATCATACGTTTCAGATGATATTGCTAATTAGGATATACTTGATACTTTTGGTATGATTTGGTATCACTTTTGATGAAAGGAAATTGAATGTTCTATGATAGCATAAATGCTTGTTGTATGCTTACTATTTTTCATAAGCAAAAGTTTAAGGGGCCAAAAGTTCAATATAATGCCTAAATATACACTTTTGCTAACTTGGGTAAAATAAGAGGATGTAAAGTGTAATTTATCTAGACTCTTAGGAAAAGGATGGTCTATAGGTTCTCTATAAAGTTCCAATATAATGGAGTAGGAATCGACCTTTTCTTTGAACTATGGTGCCTCTTTTTTGAAACATATTAAGGGTAATTTATACTATATTTTTATTGTAACCAAAAATAAACTTTGGTTAGATTTTTTAATAAAAGTAATGAAATGATAATCAAATATTTATAAAAAAAACAACTCAGAGAAAAATATAGATCAAAGTCATAAATACCCTTATAAAAAATATTGATATTATTTATGAAAGATCGAAAACGTTTATTACCAAATAAAAGAATATATTTTTATTTTGAAAAGAATTAAAATGTTGTTTGTTACCGTTATTTTTAGTTATATCACATAATACAAAATTTTGAATTAATAGTTGGTAAAAATGCTTAGACAGATAAAATTATATATCTTTAACAAAATGATATTCTGTCATATATCATATAGTTAATTTAACACACCAACGGAGGACCCATTAAGTCTCAAGAGGGGTCTTCTATACCTGCTCAATTTATTTTGGCAAGTATAATATTGTTTTTGTTTGAAAGGTGCACCCGCTAACCTTTGAGAGGTGTTTTAGAATATTAAAAAATACAAGAAATATCAACCAAAAAACTGTAAAAAAATCCATCAAGATTAACCAAAAAAGGTTAAAAATCCCCCAAAATCAACTAAAAAAGTGGTGGAATTTGCTTAAAAAGACATCAGACAACTTTGCGGGGCTTTGATCAATCTTGAAACTCCAGCCGGTTAGCAAAAATCCTAGTTTCTGTGTTCGAACTTAAAAGTGCACTGCTTAGAAAAAGATGACGGACCTTGAATTTTTGCTAAGCATGTGCATATTTAAGGTAGATTAAAGCCCTATAAAGTCGACATATCTCTTTTTAGTCGACTTCAAGTGTTTTTAAGGATTTCCTTCAGTTTTTTAAGTGATTTAGAGAAAATTTTAAGTTTTTTGATGCACGGACCCTGATAAGACCTTCATAGGTCCGACCCTTATAGGTCCGCCCCTACAACATACAGTGTAAATCGTACTTTATTATTTATAAATGAATTTAGAAAAAAGACAAATTGAAAACCCTATTTAGCATGCATGAAGAGGTACAATGTTTGTAGCATAATAGATTGAAAAGAAAATTGAAGCCATTAAGGGAACTAGGCTATACATTAAGCCACTAAGGTCTTCCTTTTTCACCCACCACATGGGTTGATTAGGAAAAGCAACCCCACATATCAAATTAGACTAAATATAATATGTGGTTTTGTGATGAGTTGGTGACCCCACTACATATCATACTCTAAAGTCTTGATTCTTTCTCTATCTCTCTCACATATGCACCCTCTCTCTCTCTCTCACACACACACACACATATATATATATATATATATTAGTATTTAAACTTACACAATTGCATTAGCTAGTTTCCAACTTATAGGGGCAATTTAGGTATTTCATTATAAAAATGTAAAACATGAATTTTAGTTTCTTATTATATTTTTTGTTATAAAAGTACTACAATATTCTATACAATGTCTAAAATATCTAAACCGTATAATAAAATACCTTAGAGAACATGATTTTATAAACCAAACTATAAAACGTCTGATGTAAAAACATAATAATAGGTTTAGAAAACGTTTTTGACATTTTAGCAAGATTTTTAGGTCGTTTTTAAAAGTACAATATTCTATTAGTTATTTTATAAGACACTTATCCTATAAAACCATTTTTTATAAGACAATTGTATTTATAAGATTCTTTTTCAAATTGTTGTATAAAAAGCTAATACGACACTTTATTTTAAAAATTGTTTTAAAATACTTATTAAAATGCCTAAATCTAAAAGCGTCTTATAAACATATTGCAATACTTTTAGATACGATGTTTTTTTTTGATCTTATAAACGTAAGTCCTATAAAGTTTTTTATTAAGAGCTTAGATATTTTAGGCGTCCGATAAATCCAGTTTTGTTGTAGTGAATGGTGCATTTGATACCCAAAGAGGACAAAATAGAACAAAACAAGACATGACAAAATAGTTGCTCAACGTTTGTTAAATCCAGAATGGACATGACTAGGGGTGTGTAGAAAGCCGACCGATCCAATTGGAACCGACCGATCCAATTATAACTGACCGACCATGATTGGATATCCAATTGTAATTGGAGTGGAGCAGATTGAAAATTTCAACAACCAATTTGGATTCGTCGGTTCTTGAGTGGAAGTCCAGAACCGACCAACATCCATTACTCATCCAATTAACCAATCCATTTACCATCCAGTTATCCATCTAACTATCATTCAATTAACTTATTTGTAATTTGCTTAAATCTGAATTTTTTGGTGTTGATTTTTGAATTTTTAATCTCACTTGTGTCGGTTTTAACACATACTTAAATATGATTCTTTTTGGTGTTGGTTTTTGAATTTTTAATCTCACTTGTGTCGGTTTTAACACATATTAAAATTGGTCAATAAATTTGTTTTATTGTTAGAAAATTGGATTAAATTAACATATTGAATTGATTCAATACGATATGATCATCTATTGAATGTCGGATGAATCCAGTCCGATCCAATGGATGGAGCTGAACAGATCCAATCATCCGATTGATTGGATTGGAACAGTTAGCTAGCAAAATCCATATTAATGGAAAGATAGAGACGTATTTGATGTTTTAGAAAAGAATTAAGTTTTATTTTCAAGATAGATTGGTAAAATATTGGTTTGTTCCATGGGGTAGGGTGAAACACACTTGTTCTTGTCTGTTCTACGTAAAAATCATGTCAAATATAGAACAACTGAACAATGACCCTTATCCTATTCTAGTATGTTCAGTATACCAAATACATCAATTTTTTTTAGCAGAAAATAGTTTGTTTATAGTTAGAGTCTAGGCATTATTATATGCATGTAGTGTTATCTTTTTTCGAGTGAATTCTCTAAGTACAATTAATTGGTTTAGTTTGTTTTTTAGTATAGATCCGGCAAATATAATCAAAATAAAATTAGTTTTAAGTTCATTTCTATTTTCAAGAGACCAGTTTTCAAAATATCCCATTTAAATAACTGTTTTTATAACTTTTTTATTTTAAACAACTGAAATAGGACTGTTCTTGTTCCTAGTTTTTTTTTCGAAAGAAATTCTTGTTCCTATTTAGACAACATGAATTTAATCACCCGATTTTATTTTTGAAAATTAGCTTTCTACAATGAAAGTTTGTTCCAATTTAAATATATAATTTAATTTTTATGAGAAAATGTGCTTCAGGTACAAATATATGTAACAGTGAATCCAGATAATTAATTATAAATTTATTAAAAGAATAGATTTTGTTAATACCTTGGAGATTTAAACACTCAATCATTCATCTAACCACTATTTTAGAAAAGTAGTGATTTTTTATACTTTATAGGGGAAAAGTTAGGGAAAAAAGTATACTCCATTTAAAAAAGTATAATTTCTTTTTGTATGTTAAAGAAAAGTGTATAAAGTTTAAAATAATGCAACAAAATAGTGGCCAGCCATATTCTAAGGGTTTTTTATTTTTTAAATAGTGGAAAAAAATATTAAATCCAAAATTAGTACTAATTAAGACGGTAGTAAATGAAGATATTAAAAGATATTATTTAAAAAAAATTCCAATAAAATAAGATTATAGTACAATGTCGCCGTGACGGACATATTGTGCTTTTGTTTTATTTGATAATTAATCATATTTTATACCAAACAAAATGACGTTATAAAAATTAAACCGTTGGATTTAGATTCTATTTATTTGGTCTCAAATTAATTAGAAGTGGTTTTATTTCAAGATATCAAATATTTGACAAAACTTGAGACTAAACTTTGTTTGTAGCACAACATAGTTTTAAGTAGCACATAACTTAATAGCCTAAAAATTAATTTAAAATTTAATGAAAAGTTATTAGTAATCCATAACTTTTAACTAATAAAGATTTCATAAATGTAGTTTTCTTTGTTTTGAACCGGCAAGTTAGTAGTTAGAGATTCGAACCCACAGTAACATCCAATTGGGCAGTATGCGGGACCCGAACCTACGCCTTACACCTTTAACGCCTCAGGAGGAAAACCCCCACGAGGAGGCTCGAACCCGAGACCTCCTGCATGTGGTAACAACCTCCTGACCAACTCTGCTAGGCAGGTGTTGGCCATAAATGTAGTTTTCTATCCATATGGAATGGATTGTAAATTTTGGTGAAAATCCTTTGCCTCTCTCATTCACATATCGTGAATATATATAGAACTTACAACCTATAAAATAGGAAGGTAAATACAAGGGATAATTAACCTATTTTACCAATCATATCTATACAAAATATATGGAGAATATCTCGGGAATATATTCTCTATCACACCCAGGAGTTCGAATGGGAGGAGGCTGAACATTCAAACTGGATCTAATGTCAAGGAAAACTTGTCGGGGAAGACTTTTGGTGAAGATGTTTGCATACTGGTAGGTGGAACATGAAGGACGCGAACGTAGCCTAAGGCGAACTTCTCTTGAACGAAGTGTATGTCCATCTGAGTGTGTTTGGTCTGTTGGTATTGAATCGGGTTGCAGGATAAGTAGACGACATATACATTGTCACAATAAACAAGAGTGGCTCGTTGGGGGGGGGGGTGGAGCTCGAGAAGGAGGTTCTGTAACCAGTATCTTTCAGCAACTACATTCGCTACACCGCAATTTCATCCATGACACCAGGAAATAAGATTATCCCCCAAGAATACACAATAACAAGATGTGGATCGTCGGGTGTCGGGGTAACCACCTAATCAACATCCACATAGGATATTAACCGGTTTGGAGCAGATGGGTAAAGATGTAATCCATGATCAAGAGTTCCCTTGAGGTAACGAAAGATGCTTTTAAGAGTATTAAAATGTGGTTCCCGAAGAGCAAGCATGAACAAGCATACATGTTGTACACCATTAGCAATGTTCGGCCTAGTGAACGTAAGGTATTAGAGGGCACCGACAAGGCTGCGATAGAAAGATGGGTCTTCAACTAGATTGCCATCATGAGCACTAAGTTTGGACTTTGAGTCAACCGGGGTAGGCATGATCTTGAAGTTTGCCATTGATCCGACGAATGATGTTCTCGGCATATTTGCGTTGCGATAAAAAAAATTCTTTATGGTGTTCTAGTGACGAAGACTCCCAAAAAGTAACTTAACTTGCCTAAATTGGTCATGGCAAACTCGACTTTAAGGGCCTCAATAAATTTTGATTTTTACTTATCCGAAGAGGCGGTCAAGACAATATCGTCCACATGTAGTAATAAGTAGGAAGTTTCAGTACCATGAAAGTAGATGAATAAAGAAATGTCACTTTGGTTGTAGAGGAAACCAAGCTGCAAAAGGTAATAGACAAACCATTGGTACCCTTTAATCCATAAAGAGATATACGAAGTCGACACACATGTCCCGAGTGAATGGATTAACGAACCCGTGTGGTTGATGGATAAAACAATTTCCTTTAGGTTCCCGTGCAAAAATTCATTTTTAACATCAAGTCGGTGAATCGGCCATGTACATCCGGACAGTATGTGTTTATGCCAAATATTGGTTTAATGAAATCAATTTAAGGTCGGTGTGGAACTTTTACGACTAAAGGTAGGATTCGTCGACAAACACGATAAAAGATAAATAAACAATTGACACGAGTGGTAAGGTAAAAAAACCCTTTGACGAAGGAAAAAATCGTGGACGATAATTGAGATCGTCGATGCACTAGTGAAAATGACATCAAACAGGGACGTCGTCCTTTAGTAACAACGGTCGTATGTGTGATAATTACAATAGAAAGAAGTGTAAAGTAATGTTGTAAGTTTGCTATGCATCGTGAGTTCAGCTGATTCCAATCGCCCTAACTGTATGTTTTCAATTCTCTTATTTATAGAGATTGAGTGAGTAACAGTTTTGGAGTAATAATTGAGCATTTATTGTGGTCGTCCGTTATGACTGTTGGTCATAAATAATAACGATCCTGCAATTAAATACACAATCGAAACGTAAGGTTCATAGTCAGTTCTATATCAGTCAAGTGATTCTTTCGATGATCGTTGGATAAGCACGATGATGTATAGACATGTCTTGTGCCCATCTTCCCTTGGAGGTTTGTAGTTGTCGTCGTAAGTTGTATCGTTGTTCGTTTAGTCGTGCGGTGTGAATGTCTCTTATTTCTCGATGTCTTATCTTGAAATCGATAGTCGTTAGTTCCTTGTGATAGAATGTAAATTATCGTCGTTATTTCAATGATTGTCTCCAGATGGTATTTTTGGTGCCAGTTTGACCACCGGGCTAAATGTATCATCGCAATCTACCATGACTGCTTGTGATTTCCCATTTACTACTATGCGGGCCTTGTAGCGTTCAAGAGCACCATTTTCTTAGAATTTATGGCAAATAGACACATACAAAGAATAATGCTCACCTCCGTTGGACTTGGGACAAGATCCCAGGTGTTTTGTTTAATAAGAGCATTGTACTCGCCGGTCATGGCGCCATTCCAAATTTGGTCAAGCATAGCCACTTTAGGGTTGGATGGTAAGTGCGATATGGCTTGAGTGGAGAGGTTAAATTGGACTTTAGGTTTGAGTATGTCACTTTTAGCTCCGGTTTGCATGGGATGGATAGATATATATGGGGGATGGGATGATAGGGAAGGTTGAGGAGGAGGAGGGGGAGGATGTGGAGGTGATTGTAGGCAGATTGGAATTAGAGGAATACTTAGGTGATGGTGGTATGTGGGACGTATTAGTGGGAGTGGGTGAGGAAGGGACCATAGATGAAGTAAGGGATGAAGTAGAGGCATTAGAAGTGGGAATAAAAGTGGTCGTATTGCCATGCATATCATGGGTGAGGTACGAGATAATTTCGAGGAATCAAGAAAATAATAGCCAATAGGGAGAATTTGTGAATGGTAGAGAAGCGGAAATTGTTTCCTCAAAAGTGACATGACGAGATAGGAGGACTTTATTTGTGGATAGGTCAAATCATAAGTACCCCTGGTGGTTTGGGAGAAAGCCTAAAAAGACACACAAGGGGTGGATCGAGAGGCGAGTTTATGAGGGGTGGTAGATTGGACTTGGGTAGCAAGGCAACCAAAGGTGCAAATATATATACATGGATGAGAGTGAGAATCATGTTATTGATAATTCGCTCTACTTTACCCTTTTTTTTAGGCGGGGGGGGGGGTGGGGGTTGTGGAAGCATGAGAAACGAAAAACCATGCCTTTTTCTGCATAAATTTGTGGAAGTCGTAATTATTAGACCCTCGACCATTAACACATTGAAAGGCTTTTATATTCTTTTCAAATTGAGTTTTAATGTGACCTTGAAAGGTAAGAAATGCTGAAAAGACTTGAGACTTATACTTAAGAGGAAACACCCAAAGAAAGTGAGAGAAATCATTAAGAAGAACCAAGTAATATTTGTGACCTAATTTGCTAGAAATAGGGGAAGTCCATAAATCAACATGTATTATGCCAAATGGGGAGAAAGTAGTAGTAACAGAAGATTTAGAAGGAAAATGAACAAGTTTCCCTACAAAACATGAAGAGCAAAATTGGGTATTGTTCCCTTATTACATGTAAATAAACGACTATTACTAAGAAAATGCAAAATAAAAGTGCCAGGGTGCCCAAGACGGTTATGCCAAGTTGTTGGAGAGATGGAAGCAAGTGATAAAGGTGGAGTGTCATGATGTAACACCCGGAAATTTGAGTGAATCCTAAAATGTTGTTTTGAGAGATTATTTAATGAATTAAGTACAGATTAAATGGTTATTGAAGTTTAGGATCGTTTGGGTTTTGGTGGGTTTGAAATCTGCCATCTATATTCGTAAAAGGACCTCATTGTGCCAATTTTTCTTCGCCTGCGACCTGCCACGCAACCTAGGGTCGCGGCAGGGGTCACATAAGTCCCTGTGGTTTTTGCCTGTTCTCTCCCAAGCGCGCGACTAGGTGCGCGACTTGCGGTTGCAGCCTAGGTCGTGGAAGACCATTTTTTCTCCCAGTAAACCCTTATTTTAAGCACAGCCGCCAGATTTTGTCATATATCTTCCCCAAATCACATTTTCTCTCATTTTTCTCACTAAACTCGTTTCTTAGAACTTCAACTCCTCAAATCCACCCATTTCAAAGAATTCTTTC
Source organism: Silybum marianum (assembly GCA_036898165.1). Classification (NCBI taxonomy): domain Eukaryota; kingdom Viridiplantae; phylum Streptophyta; class Magnoliopsida; order Asterales; family Asteraceae; genus Silybum; species Silybum marianum. The sequence goes on along the minus strand of CM072529.1, from coordinate 42,417,756 downwards.
ATCTTCAAGCATCAAGATTCAAGTATTCATCTTCATCTTCTCCAACTCTTTTTCCACCATTGTTGACTAAATTTTGGGGGTTTTTCTCCAAATCACATTTGTAAGTTATTCCAACCCTTTTAGACTTTATTTATTGTAAAAACCTTTCGTTTTGGTTCTCTAGAACTTTATTCTTGAAGCATTTTCGGTATTTTAGAGTTTTGATCTTTTTAGGTATTTTGGATGATTTGAGGTTTTTGACTAGGATTTATATGGATCTGGTTTTGGGAGTTTTTCTTGGTGTATTTTAGGTTGTTTATAAATCAAAACTTTGCTAGATTTAGCCTAAATTAAGCAAATTGAGTTCAAGTTACTTTGTGAAAACGGTGTACATGTCAAAAATGTCTATTTTGAAGTATTGACATGTTATACTTCCTATTTCTCAAATGTGCGAGTGTTTTTGTAATATGCATATTATTTGGTATAAATGGTTTTATAAATCATGTAAAATACTTATATTTGATTTCCTAAACATTTTGATAAATAAAACATAAATATGAGTTGTTTAGCTGTTTCATTTTATAAATGAAGATTATTTGGTGTTATGCTTTTCTGGGAGTATTTTATTTATAAACCATTGGAAAATACATGTTCTTGCATTATTAGACATTTGGAAAATGTGTGAGTATGATTCACTTGGGAAATGTTTGTCTCAACCAACGATGATTATTTTGAAGTAAACACTTTAAGTGTTGAACTATTATGCTTTAACACGGTTTTGACTAAAATGACTAAATGAGACTTGAGGACTTCTATCCGAAGTATATCGATATACCTCGAGCTTTGGGGTTATACGCAGTTATGGCATAATTATATGATATTTTACATGATTTGAGTGCGTTGGTCATTCATTTTGGAGTCATGTAAATTAGACTTAGTTGCATTTGATCCATAGGCACATAAGTCAGTCGTTTGGTCATTTAAGGACTTTCGAGTCCCTAGGTTTGAGGCCATATGCCGCTTGGGCTCTTAGTAGTCGGTATTACAAAGATGAACCCAAGTGGGGAATACCTCTAAGAATGTGGGTATTACGAGATGAATCCATGTGGATGATTCCTTTGGGACCTTGGATATTACAATGATGAAACTCATTGGAGTATGCCATCGAGACCCATATTTAAAGGTTGGTGCCTCTTATAGCTCATACCGGTACTTTGGGGATGAATCCGTATAGGGTCGGGCCCCAGTACCATCGGTTCTTAATGTGTTTCTATAGTATCAAGTAGGTCTTGGATCGAGGTGTTCCGAAGATGAATCCGTATGGGCCGGGCTCCAGGACCTTAAGTATTACGGTGGGTACTTGATGAGTGGTCGGACACCGGTGCTGTGATCTTAGAGCGCTACTCAACAACGTTGAAAATATGGTTTACTTTGTGTTACACCATTGTCGACGGAATCGGGTCTCCCCTGTCACCGAAAGGTGTTGTTTTGGGTATAGAGTCTTATCCATTACTTTCGGTGACATTTTTGGTATTCTAGATAATGCAGTTTTGTCCAAGTTTGGTATTGAGCATTTAAACTTATTCACGTCTTGAGTGAGTAAAGGGTGTAGAGTTCATATTTTAGTGGACATTTTTGATTAAAGCTTTTATTACGAAATTGATGAGTTTGGGAAATATGTTGCTTTTATATTATTTAATCAAGCAGTCTTTCGATTTATATCAATTATAAATATGTTATAAACTCTTGAGCTCACTAGGCTTTAAGACTAACCTTTTTCCTTTGTCCGCATGTGCATCATGTATTCTCGTTGGGGTTGGTACTAGAGTCACGTGTTGACTAGAGTGCTTGGGAGTTGCATGTTAAGAATTTAGCTTTTTGTTCACGCCTTCTGCATTTGGAGATAGCGACTCCTATTGGGTTTAGTGACACCTATCCGTATTTACGACTTTGTATAAGACGTGGTCTATCTCTTGTTGAGGTTTATTTATAACGTTTATTCAAGGAAATTCCAGTTTTAATTTATAGAAATGATTTAGCATTTATTTGATGTATTATTGGGAATTTTGAATTTAGTCGCTCTTTTCAGATTTTAGGGTGCTATACATGAGGAGCGTTGGATGAAGCAAACAGGTAGAGGTCCCCCATACTATTGCATCCATAACAATTGTCTCTGTATTGAGATCCTTCATAGAGAAAACCATACGAATCAAATTCAACAGATACACGATTATCGTGAGTGAATTTTTGGACGGGGATCTGCTTTTTGATGTGCACGCAAGACATGTTTTAGATTGAAAAGTGGGTGTGGTGGTGGTGTTGCAATAACCATGAATTGGAATGCGATTACCATTACCGACAAGAAAATTAAGTGTGCTTAAACTAAATTATTTAGGAAGTATATAATAGTCGTGAGTGAGGTGAGAAGTTGCACCCGTATCCATGTACCAAGTATTGTCAGGTTGCCGAAGACTAATCGTGTGGAAAACATTTCCCAATTCAGTAGGCGTTATAGGGGTGGGGGGGGGGGCATATGAAGATGGAGAAGTGGGATGAGAAATGCCTATTGCCGCTGATGACCCTAGGAATGAGTCGTTGGACCGGGACCCAGAATGCCCGAATGTGGGTGAGTAAAATGTAATGTAGAGCTTGGTGTCGTAGGGTAAGGACAAGGAGGTGCGTCCCACTGACCAGGGACAACCAAGATGGTGTGGGGATTGCTAATGAGGTGTAAGTAGACCTGGATATCCTTGAGAATGTTGGTTGCGTCCACGACCTCAACCCCTCTCCATTGTTGCCAACCACGACCTATGCCACCCCGTTGTCAGTTGTTTTGCGGTTATTGGTCAATGAGAGGTAGAGTCGTTGTTGGTCTAGTAGTGACCGAATTCATTACGAGAGCGTGTTGTGTGTGGCAGCTTGTTTTTTACGACGGGTCTCTTCGAGAAGAAGTTGAGATCCGGCTTTATAAAAACTAGGGAAAGGGTAAAGATTGATGAATCAAAGTGGAACTGGTGTCGTAATCACCCTTAGTAAGAGCGAAAACAAGTTGTAGAACCATATTTCATTCGGAAGTTGGGTTTCCAACGTTAGCTAGTTGATCAACAATTTGTTTGAGATGCTTGCAATATTCGGTCATGTTGGTGAAGTTGTCAAGACGGGTGATGTTGAATTGTTCATCCAAGTACACCACACATGTTTGTTCACCGTCCTCTTGGTCGAGAAGAAGCGGTATGAAAATTTGATATTGTTAACAACAAACGCAGGATGAAAAATGCTCTAGGTGGTTTAAGTAGGAGTTTTGTTAGCCTTTTTTGCATCTCCTACCATTAACGGTCTCAGAATTTAGAGAAAGGTTGTAAGCTATAAGAATTGAGAGAGGAAGATAAATGAAGGAGAGGATTTAGAAGAGCTTTGATACCATAAAGTTTGGTGAAAATCCCTTGCCTCTTTCATTAACACATCTTGAATATATATAGGGCTTAGAACCTATAAAATAGGAAGGTAAATATAGGGGATAATTAACACATTTTACCAAACATATCTATGTACACAAAATATATGGAAAATATCTTAGAAATATATTCTCTATCATATTGTAACAAACTTCCCCACTTTAATTCTGATGGCATCGCCAAGCTTCACTGAATCATTCTTGTAATCGGTGATCGTGAGATTTGTCTAAAATGTTAGTGTTGGTCCCTTAGGAGTCTACAAGAGTTCTTGGATATAGAAACAATTTGTAGAGGAGGGGGGGGGGGTTGAATACAAACACACAGATTTTTGGTTTTTAAATTAGTTTATATTGCATAAACAAATTTACAGTTACAAGCGGAAATTAGAACAAGTTTAAACCTATTCTATTGTAACTAAGAAATCACTAAGATTGATGCACAAGGAAGACGTAAGAAGGAATACAGAAGGTTGCATCACACAGATGAAGAAGATATCTTCATCTTATTTATACCCGTTTGCATTTAATGCAAGACAAAATGTATGTGCAACGTAGCAAGCATCCATAGGAGACTTGTCCTTTGCTCAGAATACAGCCATGTTTTTGGCCGCATATGAACAATAACGTATCAGATATAATGGGGACATAAGAGACAATTTGTACGTCCTTCTCTGACACAGTATAGGGTTTGTCTTTTGTGCATCGAGGATAAGGTCAACGTTAATCTTGTATGAGAAGCTTCACTTGATCGCTGAGACTGAATCTTCAAGGATGAACTTTCAGTATCTCTGAGGCTTCACAAGACTTCACACTTTGGATAGATGATCTTTGCTATCGTTGAACCGCTTCAGGTCACGTAGCTGATTATCTATTTCTTCAGCTTGGTCTTTGACTTTTGCTGAATGGTTATTTGGTGTGATCGCTGATCTTCAGATCTTCAGAGATAAGCTTAAAGTTCCTTGATCTTCAGCGATCGCTGATTGCAGTCAGCGTATGCGTATCGCTGAGTTTGAATTTAAGCTTAAACAAGGAATTTCACTAAGTGTAAAGAGGAATCATATTCAAATCACTGAGAGGAGTTATGATCAACAATCTCCCCCTATTTGATTATGATTAAGTAATATGAGAAAGTTACTTGAAGGGATTAGTAAAGACTTTAGAAATAATTAAGAAAAAATTTCTAAGTACTAATCTGTATGATCTTTTTCAGCTGATCTATTTCATCTATTGAGTTTCATTTATAAGGATATGAAAACACAATTTTTACAAGTAGATGCCTTAAGTTCATTCACTGATTTAAATATCAGAGAGAAATATCAGTGAGCAGAGAGATGAGTAAAGAAGTTAGAACTCTTATATTCATTGTCCCATTTACTATTTCCAGTGATCTTTTCAGTACACAGTTGGAGTAGAGTACTTCATTTGAAATTTCATTAATAATTTGAAGATATTATATGAAAAATGAAATTACAAATTTGAAATTAAAGGGAAGTACAGTACACCGAAGAGAAATACAAAGGAAGAAAAATTAGTCAGAGAGCTTTTCATGTCTTCTTCGCATTTCATTTTCATAGAGTCTCTTCTGTCTGTTCATCAGCGGTTCATCTGACCAGCAGTAGTGATGCATGATTTTGATGAAGCCTGATGGAGCCTTGCTAATCTCGTTGTTTCTGAAGAGCCCTAGGAAACCATCATTATCCAGGAAGACCATGCCTGGTTCAGGGAAGGTGATGATTTCATTTTCTTCATATTTTCTATCTTGAGGGAGAGAGATTTTGAGCATTGAGATGTTAGGGATTTCCAGATGACCGAGAATGCTTTCGTAGTTGAATTTGGTTTCATGATCACTTTTGGATGATGAACCTCCTTTAGCATTTGATCTTTTCTTTCGCGTAGGCTCAGGGAGAGGTGGAACTTGTACATGTTGTGACATCCTCTGAAGAAGCTGATCCAGTGCTCTTTCCACTACATCTTTAAACTTAGATTTGGAACCCTGAATGGCATCTCTGATTTCTAGCCATTCAGAGTATCCATAGAACTTTAAAAACTTGGTTTCTTCTTTTTCAACTCTTGTATGTCTGTACATACGAACAAACACCTTCAGTCCATACCTTTTGGAGGGACGTCCTTCGATCGTTGCTCGAATGATTTTTGAATCAGACCTTCGAAAGTTGAATCTTTCAGTGCACCAGCGTAGTTCTTTTTCTCTGAGGCTTGGTTCTTCATTTGTTTTGGTCAGAGCATTCAGGATCTTCTCTTGAGCGAGGATGGGATTCACTTGGATATTGTCTTCAGCTAGTTCCTTTTATGCCAAAGTTTCAGCGATTCTTTGGCTTTTATCGATCATTGCTTTTTTCTCTTTGTCTTTAGCAGCATCCTCTCTGAGAAGCCTTCTTGCAAGCTCTAGATCATCTCTGTTTGTTTCATCTTTTCATCCCTTAATCTTTGTGCTTCAAGTGCTTGAGCTCTCTCCTCCTTCGATAGGAAATAGAAGTCATTTACCATGCTGATTGGAGTTGGACACTCTATTTCAGCAGAGGGCAGTTTTATTTTCTTGGCTTCGAGTTCATTTAAGAAGTTTATTCGCCTTTCTTCCTCTTCAGGTTCGCTTATTAGTGGTCTCTGAGCGCGGCGTCTAGGAATGAGGCCTTCTTCATCTTCAGAGTCAGAGTCAGATATGTACATAAATTGCTCTTCAGATGAAGGTTCCTTCCAAAAAGTGGAGTCCTTTGGGGGACTGGGCTCACTGAGAGAATGAGAGGTAGAAGGAGTTTTATTAGAGCCAAAATTTGGTGGAGAGAAAGAGGGATATGTGGGAGCTTCAAAGAGTGGAGCAGAGAAGAGAATGAGAGGAAGAGATACCTCGACAGTGGTCTCCCCCTCGGTTAAAGAGATGGTGGCATCAGCTTCTGCCACATTATTTCCTTTGCCTGAGGGACCAGACTGTCCCTAAGAGGGATGTTGTCCGTCCCCCAAAGGCTCCTGATGAGAGACTTCTGGTCTTGACATATTGAAGTGCTCCAAAGCACTTCCTATGTCATCGACTTCATCATCATCATTTCCTCCCCCATAGTGAGGGATGGCTTCTTCATACTCTTCATCATCATCTTCATCATCATATTCTTGTTCTTTTTCCACTACACCTTCGGTGAGGGAAGGTCCTACCTGCTTGATGTAGGGAGAGATGACTTCATCAGGGAAGGTCGCATTGTGATCCGCGATGATGTCGTCAGCGAATTCTTTGGCGCATCTCTCCCCCTCGATGTTGGCAGCAGGGAGATAGTGCACCATCAGCAGAGTACGTTCCCCTGAACGTCCTTTAGCTTCTCTTCATGGTGCTCTTGGTGCGCAATGACTGAATTCAGGGATGTCCGATCAGCAGTGGAGAAAGAGGAGCTGCCCTCAGAGAGTTTTGTCAGCAACTGCATCATATCAGATTGCGTCTTCTGAATAGACTCAAGCACCAGATCTTGGTCATCCATCTTTTTCTCCAGACGGGCAATGGACTGCCCATGTGCCCGATTGTCTTCCTTCAGGGACTAGATGTCGCTAAGAATGTTGTTGACAGCGGTTTTGATCCCTGGAGTTCCAACCACTGTTCGGGAGATGAACTCAGCAGACTTCTGTAGATGCTCAACCTTTGCCCTGGTGTGAGCACATTCCTTGACTAAAAAGTCAATTGCTGGGAATGTTGGGCTAGGAAGAACAATTGGTGGAAGTTCAGCTGGGAAGGGAGGAAGCTTAGGGGCAGCCTTTTCAGTCTTGACCTCCATGAGCTTGGCAGAAGACCATGGTTGCTGAGGGGATTTCCCTTTGTCCTTGCTGAGAGGAGCAGCAGCAACCTTGGTGGTGGTGGTTGTTGTCGCTAAGGTGAAGAGAGGAGGGGCACCTGTTGATAACATAGACAGAGCAGTCAAGAAGAGCTTTGGGTTAGATGACGGATGAGTATGTATTTTATAACCCTTTAGAACATCATGAGGATTACTCTCAGGGACCACTGGTGCAGAGGTAGTGTTATGAGGATCACTAACCAGTATCTTAGAATGCCTATGAGAGACATTCTGAGGTCCTGTGATACTGGCTTTCCAAAACCCAGAGTGCCTAAACAACACTGAGCCTTGGACTGCGTGCGTTTTAGCATCATTAGAGATAGAGACAAGTATTCTGAATCTTATGTTGATGTCAGGACCAAAGAAAAGGGGATAGAAGAAGAGTAGAAGGCTGTGAATGTATTACCTGAGACAGCTTCAGCAAAGCTGACTAATACGCTTTCAGTGACCGTGGTCGCGGAATGCGGTGGTACTGCTGAAGAAGCAACAACGGAGGAGAAAACCGTTGAAGTAACTGGGGCTGTTGATGGTGTTGGTGGTACATCAGAATGAGAGTGAGCGGTTTGTTGAGAGATCACCACCCTTGGCTTCTTTAGCTTGGTTGCGATGGTATTTTTGTGACCATCAGTTGGAAGTTTCTTTTTGGGGGCTGAAGTGTCAGGGATACTCACTGATGGGCTTTTCAGTGAGCTCGACACGGAGGCAGGAGCTCCAATGATTGTCAGCATGTAAAGTGTGAAGGGAGCATCACTTGGACGTTCCTCAATGTCTAGGGACTTCTTTCCCACCATAGAGAAAGAGTGATTGGTTGTCTTGGGGTACTAATCCCCGAAAGCATGTTCCATGATTGTTGCGAAGAATCTGGGGTAGGGGATGACAGAGTGCCTGTTTGCAGCTTTCACCCGGTTGTACATATCACTGAATATGTAATCAGCGAAGTTCAGTTTGTAGCCTTGCAGAGAGCGAAGGCCATATCCTGAAAATGCTTACTAGCTTGATCATGAGAGCCAGTCTTGGAACCCAGGTATTGAATGACCTGGGTGAATATATACTGCCAGCGAGCGGGTAACCTCTTCTTTTCCAGCTTGGATCCAACGGTCTTCAGAGAGGCGTTTTCCCAAGCGTAGCCAATGGAGTAAAGGAAGGAGTCGATCTACTGTTTTTTTGGTTCAGTGGCCCATCTCTCATTCTTGCCACGAGCAGGGAGGCGAAGAGCTTGCCTCAAGAAGCCAGAGGTGAAGGCAAAGTGGCCCAGAGTGGGAATGGTGAAACCAATGGCAGGGAGTTCTTTGCCCTTGTCAGTTGTGTAGGTGGTACAGTGAGCCGTGTACGACAGGGCCTGAAGATGAGAGGAGATGCCAATGGGGTTGTGAACGAAGGCAAACATCAGGGGGCAAGCCTTGATGAAAGTAGCACCTTCAGTGAATTGTGGACGTTCAGCAGGGATGTCCGCCAGTGCAAGGTAGTTGCAGAGCTTGAACCTTGCTTGTTCCAGAGGGAAGTGACAAACCGCAGCAGCAACCAATGTGTCAGAGACGAGAGAGGTTTCAGCAACCTTGCTTGAAGAGGCCATTGCTGTAGCATAGATAGGAACACCAAATAGAAAAATCATGGTTTAATACAAAATGTTTAAACCAGATTTTGGTATAAAGAATACCAAATATAAGGAAAAGACACAAGTGTTTTGATGAACAAGATCAAACAACTTGTGATAGCAAAGCAAAATAAAAAAAAAATACCAAAAGTGTTTTAAAAAGTTGGTATATTTAAAAAAATAGGTATAGAATAAAAGATGGATTAAAGAAAATCTTTTCTTCTTAAGGAAAAGACTTAGAACAGGGTTTTGAAAGGTTTTAAAGTTTAATCCAGATTTTTATTTTATTTACCCTAGATTTTTGTTTTGATATAAAGAAAAAGAAAAGAGAGAAGAAACAAGATGTTTCCTGTTTAAAGTGTAAGGTTTAGATCAAATCTTAGTTGAGTTCGAGAAGAAAAACGCACAAGTGCGTGTTCTTGGTGTTCTTAAGAAAACTTGAAGATGCTTAGAGAATTCTTGCCTTTTTGAAACATTGAGAGCGTAAAGAGAGAAATAAGGCAAGGATTTGCTTAAATAGCATGAGGAGAGTGAAATAGATAGCTAAACGACGGTTTTAGCTTTTTGAAAAAGAAATGATGACATGGCGCAAGTCCCTAGAAAGGAATTGGAAGGGAAACGTCGTGGTCCGTCTTATGTCAGAAAAATGTCTGACGTATCCTTTTCTTATTTATAAAAAAAATATAATGATAATTATCCAAATGGAAATATTAATCATTATCTTTGAAAATATTCATCAAAGACAATAAAAGATTGTCAGTGATGAGTTTTATATTTTCAGATTCATTCCCTGATTAAAGAAACATCAGGGAGTGAAAAGGTAGAAGTTAATACCCGAGTGAGATAGGACAGATATTGCTGAATCAGAGTTCAGTGAATGGTAATAGAGGACTTCTATTTGTAACTGTTTGTTGTTCGCTGAGTAAGAACTATTCAGCGTTCAACATACCAAGTTCGCTGATGAGTAGATTGAATCTAGTTTCATCAAGAGGCTTGGTGAAAAGATCAGCGAGCTGATATTTAGTGGGTACAAAATGAAGTTCAATTTCACCATTCATAACATGATCTCTGATAAAGTGATATCGAATCTCAATATGCTTGGTTTTCGAGTGAAGAACAGGGTTGTTGGCAATTGCAATAGCACTTGTACTATCACAATAAATAGGGATCTTGGAGAGCACGAGATCATAGTCTCTGAGTTGATTTCTTATCCAAAGGATTTGAGCACAACAACTTCCAGCGGCTACATATTCAGCTTCAGCGGTGGAGGTGGACACAGAATTTTGCTTTTTACTTGTCCAACTAATTAATTTACCATCTAGTAGTTGACACCCACCAGTGGTGCTCTATCAATCTATCTTGCAACCTGCAAAATCACAATCAAAGTAACCAATTAGATCGAACCCTGAGCCTTTGGGATACCAAAGACCCAGATTAGGAGTTCCTTTCAAGTATTTGAAGATACGCTTTACAGGGATAAGATGAGATTCCTTTGGTTCAGATTGATACCGAGCATAGAGACATGTAGAATACATGATGTCAGGTCTACTCGCTGTAAGATATAGCAGAGACCCAATCATCCCTCTATAGGCGGTGATATTTACAGGTTTCCCATTAGGGTCCTTATTTAGAGTCAGAGGAAGGGCCATAGGAGTCTTCATCGCTGAGCATTGATTCATATCAAACTTATTCAGCATGTCTTTAACGTATTTACTTTGACAAATAAAGATTCCTTTGTCAGATTGTTTTATCTGCAAACCTAGAAAATACGTTAGTTCACCCATCATACTCATTTTATATTGCTTTTGCATTCTTGCAGCGAAACGAGTACACAATTTGGGTCTTGTGGAACCAAAGATAATGTCATCGACATATATCTAAGCGAGTATGGTATGACTTTTATATTTTCTTAAAAAGAGAGTTTGGTCAATTTCCACGAATAAATTTTTCTTTAAGAAGAAATTTAGGAAGAGTATCATACCAAGCTCTAGGAGCTTGTTTTAACCCATAAAGAGCTTTTTCAAGTTTGAAAACATAACCAGGATGGTTAGGGTCTGAGAACCCAGGGGGTTGTTCAACATAAACTTCCTCGCTGAGTTTCCCATTTAGAAAAGCACTTTTAACATCCATTTGAAAAACTTTGAAGTCTTTATGGGCAGCATAAGCTAAGAAAAGTCTTATAGCTTCTAAACGAGCTACATGTGCAAAGGTTTCATCGTAATCAATACCTTCTTCCTGTTTGTATCCTTGAGCGACAAGTCTAGCCTTATTGCGAATAACAGTCCCGTTTTCATCTAGCTTATTTCTAAGTATCCGTTTGGTTCCAATCACTGTTTTACCAGAGGGTCTAGGAACAAGATTCTAAACTTTGTTTCTACGAAACTCAGTTAGTTCTTCTTGCATATCCAGCTAGGATCAGAGATAGCTTGATCTATCTTTTTAGGTTCAGAGAGAGAGAGATGAAATTAACATAGAGACATATATTACCTATACCTCTATGCGTTTTGATACCTACATTGAGATCACCAATAATCTGATTTATTGGATGATTTGCAGTCCATCGTTGAGCTGGTGGTTGAGGAGTGAGATCAACCTCAGATTCAACGACTAGTTCTTCTTTTTCAGGGATGCTGTTTGTTGTTCCAGCAACAGGTACATCATCTTTCAAAATTAATTGAGGAGACTCAGATGTTTGATTTTCAGAGGATGATGCTTGAATATTTATTGAGGAATTTCCAGAAGAAGCATCAGAAGGAGGAATCTGATTGAGAGGAGTAGCATTGATCCCTGAAGATGGATCACTGTTAGTAGGTATTACGGGGACTTCATCATCACTTAATTCAGCTTGAGGTTGATTTTTGAAATAAGTTTCAGGTTCCCCATAGTGAGACTTCATCCAAGCATTCAATTCTTCATCTTCTTTAGGGATAGGAGAAGAGGGTATAGTACGAGATTCATCAAAATTGACATGCATGGATTCTTCAACATGTTGTCTTCATTTGTTGAAGATTCTGAAGAACTTAGATATAGAGGAGTACCCAAGAAAGATGCCTTCATCAGCTTTTGGATCGAATTTTCCCAAATGATCTCTGTCATTCAGAATGTAGCATTTGCATCCAAAGATGTGAAGATACTTCAGAGTAGGTCTTCTTCCATGAAATAATTCATAAGGGATTTTCTTGAATCGCTTCACAATCAGGGATCGATTCTGAGTAAAGCATGTTGTATTGACCGCTTCGGCCCTGAATTGAGTTGGAAGGCGAGATTCGCTTAGCATTGAGCGAGCTGCTTCTATGATAGTTCAGTTTCTTCTTTCAGCAACACCGTTTTGCTGAGGAGTTCTCACTGAAGAGAAGTTGTGAGAGATACCTTTTTCATCAAATAAATTTATCAGGGTACTGTTCTTGAATTCAGTACCATGATCACTTCTCATGAAACGAACAGTCAGATTGTTCAGAACTTCCATCCTTTTGATAAATGAGATTATCATATCAGTGGTGTCACTTTTGGATCGAAGAAAAAAATACCCATGTGTATCTGGAATATTCATCAACAATCACCAGAGTGTATTTCTTTCTAGATATAGATTGGACATTGACAGGTCCAAAGAGATCCATATGGAGTAGTTGAAGAGAAGAGGTTACTCAAGAGACTTGTTTAGATCTAAAAGATGCTTTTGTCAGCTTTTCCTTTTCAGACGTTGAGCAAAGAGATTCCTTTGCAAAGCTATGATTTGGGAGATCTTTGACGAGTTCCTTTTGAGACAGTTCATTAATTGTCTTAAAGTTGAGATGAGAGAGTCTTTTATGCCATAACCAATTTACATCAGAGGATGCTTTAGAGATAAAGAACACGTTCTCAGAGTGAGAACTATTCATATTGATTACGTATACATTTTCAACTCTTTTTCCTGTTAAGGCAAGCTTATCATTGCAGTCAGTGACAACACATCTATTCCTTAGGAATAGAACTTTGAAATCTTTGTCACATAGCTGACTAACGCTAGAGATTGTTCTTTAGTCCTTCAACGTAGGCAACTCGACTAAACGAGGTGGCTCCATTGGATAAGATTCCATAGCCTTTAGTGTATCATTTGCCATTTCCACCAAAGGTCACTGATGGACCAACTTCTTCTTTGTAGTGAGAGAGTAGAGATTTTCTGCCAGTCATGTGCCTTGAGCATCCGCTATCGAGATACCAGATACCTTTAGCACTCTGCATTCAACAAAGAGATTAAATGTTTGAAGGTACCTATATTACTATGGGTCCTGATTTGTTAGTGGAAAGAGTGGCGGTGGAGCTACTTGCTGAAGAACTTTCTTCAGTGGATATCTTCACCTTTGATGGTTTTGCAACCTTGGGGGATTTCACTCTTGCTGATTTATCAACTTGAGCTACTTTCTTTCCATGAGCTAGTTTATCAGCTTTAGTAGCATTAGGACACTTACTTGCAATGTGGGTAGTTTCACCACAATGATAGCACTTCCTATATTTGTAAGGTTTGGAATTCAAAGATTTCAGAGAGATAGAAGGGATTTTGTCAGGAAAGGGGCCAAGAATTCCTTATCCATTGTTCTTTGAGGTATGACAACCTTTTCAGGAACAGGAGTGAGATCAATCTTAATTCTAGGGGTTGATCTCTGAGAGAATTCAGAGATCTTTCTCCCAGGTTTAGGATTGCTCCCTGAGGGGGTAGAGGATTTCTTGTTCTTCTGAACATTTCTATTTCTAGGAACCTGGTCAAGAAACTTGTTTTTGACCACTTTCTTAGAGTTGAAAGATTTTAACTCAAGAGTCTTCTCATTAGATTGAGGTCTCTGAGACAAAGAGGAGGGATCAGGGATAGAGGAGACAAACATTCCAAATTTAAGCATGGAACGGTCTTTCTCTGATTCTTCCTTTTCGAGGTTAAAACCTAACCCACTTCTTACTTGGGGATCTGGGCATTGATGATCTCATTTACCTTGTCAGAGGCTTTGCACCATCCTTCGATGGTAGCCTTTTCAGATTTGAGATTAGCGATGGCCTTTTCTCTTTCAGCGATAGCCTGCTGTTTCTCGATGCATTGTTTGATTTACAGAGATTTGGTCCTTTAAGGTTTCCTCAATCTTTGAGAGTTCTTTGATTTTTAGATGACAATTTTTTAATTGTTCAGATAAATCAGTATTAGTTTTCTCAACTTTGATTTTTCCATTTAAGGCATTGTAAAAATCAACAGTTATAGCATCAAGCGCCGATAAGTTATCATTTTCAGATATTAAGGAGATAGAAGGGATGGATACCTGAGTAGAAGGAGACTCGGAGGAAGACGTTTCTGATATTTCTTCAGCGTCTTCTATTCTTGCCATCAGACATAAGAAGGCAAGATCTTATTCATCTGTGCCAGACTCATCAGAGGTTTTAGTCCAGTCACCTTCATCATCCCAATCAACTTCTTCAGCTACAAGACCTGTGCCTTTAGGCTGGTTTTTCTTCAGATCTTTGTATTTGTTTTTTAATTTGAAATACTTCTCTTTCTTATCAGAGGTCAGCGAGGTAGTGGGGGCTGCAACTTTCTTGGATCTACATTCACTAGCGAAGTGACCCTTTCGCTGACAATTGTAGCATATGGCTGGGCTTTCTCAGCAGGCATAGTCTTCAATTTGTCGGAGTCAGCGAGAGTCGATGTTCTTCTAAAGTTGCTTTTTCTGGCGAATCTTTTGAAGTTATTAGTTAACAAAGCCAGAGAGTTATCAAACTCAGAGATGTCAGCATCAGTGAGTTGATCTTCTGAATCAGTTTGACCTAATTTAGTGATAGAAGTAACAGTAGAGGAGGAAACATTTTTTAATGGATTTGCCTCTGAAGACACGAGTGCCAAAGAAGTACTTTTGACACCCTTGAGTTCATTGATGAGGTTTTTCCTCAAAACTTGGGATTGCTCTTCATTTAAGAGCATTCCATACAAAGCACTTAAAGAAAGAGTTTCAAGATTCTTTGACAATTTCAGACATGTAGTGTACACTGCCCATTGTTCAGGTAGTGCCTCCATGAATTTTGTCAGAATTTCAGCGTTGGAATAGTGTTTGTTGACTGTTTTTAAATCAATCAACAAACAGTTAAAGCGCTGGTGAAGTTGAGAGAGAGTTTCACCTTTATGATGCATTAAGCTTTCATACTGTCTTACTAGATTAATACTTCTAGTTATTTGAACCTCAGATGTTCCTTCATATTGAATACATAGAGTATTCCACATGGATTTAGAATTTCTCATTTTCATTACTGAATGATAGAATTCATCAGGGAGCGACATTGCTATTATGGATCAAGCTTTTGAGTCAATAGCAATTTCTTTCTTATCTTCTTCAGTCCATCGATTAGGAGTTTTAATGATACTCCTTTCAGGGATGGCTGGAGTGGTAGTGGTGGCAGGAACACCAGCTACAATAGTTGTAGGAACAAATGGTCCGTTTTCTAGATAGTAAGGGATCTTTGGGTCTGATCCTTCTAGAAACAGAGACATTCTTTCCTTCCACAATGGGAAATTATCATGGCTAAATCTTGGAGGTTTAGCTAAAGATCCATTGTCATTATAGTTTGTATTAGGATTTGACATATTTTTAAAATAGTTTTAGAGAAAAAATATTTTAAAGATAAAGAACACACTGCTCTAATACCACTTGTTGGTCCCTTAGGAGTCTACAAGAGTTCTTGGATATAGAAACAGTTTGTAGAAGGAGGGGGGGGGGGGTTGAATACAAATACACAAATTTTTGGTTTTTAAATTAGTTTATATTGCATAAACAAATTTACAGTTACAAGCGGAAATTAGAACAAGGTTAAACCTATTCTATTGTAACTAAGAAATCACTAAGATTGATGAACAAGGTTTAAGACAAAAGGTTGCATCGCACAGATGAAGAAGATATCTTCATCTTATTTATACCCGTTTGCATTTAATGCAAGACAAAAGGTATGTGCAACGTGGCAAGCATCCATAGGAGACTTGTCCTTTGCTCAGAATATAGCCATGTTTTTTGCCGCATATGAACAGTACCACATCAGATATGATGGGGACATAAGAACAATTTGTATGTCCTTCTCTGACATAGTATAGGGTTTGTCTTTTGTGCATCGAGGATAAGGTCAACGTTAATCTTGTATGAGAAGCTTCACTTGATCACTGAGATTGAAGCTTTAAGGATGAACTTTCAGTATCGCTGAGGCTTCACAAGACTTCACACTTTGGATAGATGATCTTTGCTATCGCTGAACCGCTTCAGGTCACGTAGCTGATTATCTATTTCTTCAACTTGGTCTTTGACTTTCGCTGAATGTTTATTTGGTGTGATCGCTGATCTTCAGATCTTCAGAGATAAGCTTAAGGTTCCTTGATCTTCAGCGATCGCTGATTGCAATCAGCGTATGCTTATCGCTGAGTTTAAACTTAAACTTAAACAAGGAATTTCACTAAGTGTAAAGAGGAATCATATTCAAATCACTGAGAAGAGTTATGATCAACAGTTAGGGCATCTTCAATGGGCTCCCTCCATTGCAGAGATGGACCAAGATATTTTTTCCAAGTAGGATGACACCATTTGACTATAAAAAAACAAATATAATGATATTTTTCACAAAATCATCATTGGTCTATTAGTTAGTTCATTTTTTTCATATGTGAGGTTCTGTGTTCAAGTCTTACAATTTGTTTCCCATAAACATAATAAATCTGAATTTAAGAGCTAAAAACTAAAAAAATGACACTAACAGATTTGAACTCGGGTATATGTTGGAAGAAAAGTCTTGCAAACTAAATCTACTAGGAGCATCCACAATAGTGGAACCTTTAAGTACCCCAGTTGTTGTTTGGGCAAAAATCTCAAACCCTCGACCGTTGACTAAAACGCCCGACCAAACGCTTCCCACGACCTCCAAATACCAGTCAAAGACCCAAAGAGCAATGGTCGAGTAAAACGTTCGACGACGGATGCAAACGTTCGACCAAGAATATTATACGTTAGTAAAGCATTACGAACCACTGGTTGACCAAGAGCTCCGAGCGAAGTCTACGACGCACGACAGACCCTCAAACGCTCGACGAAGGTCGTTACTTTAGACTCATTATGAGTTAACCGTTATCTTTCTTAGCAGGACCGTTGGACGGTTAAGATCGGACGTCATCAAGAGCA
The DNA here is from genome assembly GCA_036898165.1 of Silybum marianum. NCBI lineage: Eukaryota > Viridiplantae > Streptophyta > Magnoliopsida > Asterales > Asteraceae > Silybum > Silybum marianum. Next base: position 42,400,731 of record CM072529.1, on the reverse strand, counting down.
TTTATGAAGGAAATCAATATCGACTAACGGTTACAAAGCAACGGCTACTATAAATACTATACCAAGATACCGAAGAAGGGACATGAACTTTCCTCTACATTCTCGAAGTCAAAGAACACACCAATAGCTCTCTAAATTTCATACACTAGTTTAAGTTTTACACGTCTTTTCACTTGTAATCGTACGACCATAGTTCTAAAGGACGATGCCCCTGTTTGGCATCACTTTCCATAGTGCATCGACGATACTAACCTATCGTCCGCGGTTTTTTCCCTCGTCAAAGGATTTTTCCGCGTCACCAAATCTCTTGTCCTTATTTATTTTTCTCGTTTTATTTACGTTCGTTGGGAGAATCCTTCCTTTGATCGATTAGGTCCACAAGCACCTCAAGTTGACTTTTGTTAAGTTAATTTTTGGCATCAACAGTTGCCATATTTTTTTTCTACCACAACATGTTCACCTCAACAAAGTAAGAACCTCCCTAAAACTGTACAATAGAGGTTCTTACAAAACCCTCATTTTTCTTGTTTTTAATTTCCATAATAGAATTTTATTTATAGATTATTATCTAAACTATATATGTATATTATAAAATTATAAAATTATAAAAAAAATTCCAATATAATTTATTAATTTTCACTTTTTCATATTAATTTTAATTTATTAATATATATATATATAATGAACATATTTGAAAAAAAATTAAAACATAAATATAATTTTATGCTGTAATTAAAAAAGTGTAAAATTACAAAAATATTAATTTTTATAAATAAAGTAACAATAAATAAAAAATAATAATATAGATCACTCGTAATCTTGATTCAACCAAATATGTTCAACCAAGTTGAAGATGAGTTAATAATATAACGAGATAATTAAAAAACTTGTATAGAACTTTACAACAAACAAAGAATAAAGCAAAAATAATTTTATAATAACAACTTTATATTTTTGTATCAGTTTTAACTTATATGTTTTTATACATTTATTAAATGAAATGGTTAAAAATAATAAATAAAATAATAACAAAACAGAAAAGTATGGAAGAACACAGATTCTTGTTCAAGCACCTAGTTCCAATAAGAACCTGTGACTGGACAATAACCTCTTTCCTGCAGTGGAGGTTCTTGTAAAAACCCTAAGAAGAACCTCACCAAGAACCTCCATTGTGGATACTCTATGGGAAACTTGTGTTCTAGCTGTAGTGTCACAGTATATACCGACACACACAACAAATTGATATGTTGACACTTTTCACAACTTATAACTTCTACACTATGATAGAGGAACGAAGTGGTGCATAACACCAAATGCACCACCTAGGTTCGTCAATGCTACATTGACTCATTAACTATTCTCGGCAATCTCTGAATCACTAAGAGGCATATCATGTTTGAAAAAAATAAACCTATCTCTTAATGGTTCTCAAATCCTTTGAGCAATTTTGTATCTAGTGTATCCCTAAACCATTTAAAGTTTCAAACCCCTATTTTTTTCATTACTTCCCTTGTTCTCTTAAACAATTTCGCTCTCTGAAGTCGCTTTGTCCTCTTACGATCTACATGCATTTGATTGTTTACACATCGAATCTACGTGCATTTGATTTTTACACACTGAATTTACATCTATTCAGTTTTTTACAAATCGAATATGCATCTGTTCAACTTTTTACGCATCAAATTTCGCATTTGTTCAGTTTGTACACTTTGAATCTTCTCTATCATGAAGCTGATGCATTTGTTCGAATTTTACACCTACATTCTTAAAAACCATCAATTACATTTGTTCTAAACTATCACGTTTACACAATGATTTGTTTTGAAATATTACGTTGATCTAGGGACTGATAGAAGAATAAAAAGTTGTTTGCTTCCAAAGTAACCAACAGTAACAGCGGAGAGTGGGAGGAGAACACCTGAAATATCTTAGAGAAACTAATAACATAAAGTGGACATGATAACTGATGAGTGATTTTATTAATTTTCATTGCTCCTTGATAAGCATGAAAGAAACCAAAGTGATACAATATGAAATTTTTGGTAAATATATCTTGGAAAGTATCATTTTTTATATGTTTAAGTTGTATACAATTTAGACCCAAAACTACTTGTAGAAAGAGCATAGCCATTTTTGGTAAAGTTATAGCTTTTTTTCCCTCCGGAAAGAAGAAAACTCCCAATAGTGTGGGATAAGGTGTATTGCATACTTACCTATGTATGTGCAGACTAGTTCTTTAACTGTATCTCTTCTATTGGAATGCAGTTGAGATTTATATGTTAAAATTGGAAAAATGTGCGACTATGTATCAAACAGGATTCAAAAAACATGAAGTTGAACTCTAACGGGTTTTTTCATACAATTTATTGCACAATATTGGAATCTAACAAGTTTCTTGTTAATTTCTTTTTTGGACCGTTTTATGTTTTTTCTTGGTTTTAATCACTTTGGCTTTGGATACTTTGTATTTCCTTTCTTTCGGAATAGTCTCCCTCTTGGCTTCAAGTTCATGGGGATTATATCATTTATGTGGAGTTCTTTTTGTATTGATCCATGCTTTGCGCATTTACATTAGTGCCCTTTCAGAATAGTAGTTTTGATTTTAGAAGTTGTTGGTGGTCGTAATGCGATTGTTAGAACCAAACAACATATCAAAGGCAAATGGATACAAACCTCGCTGATAATGGCACTTGTGTTTGTTGTTTGGTCTTGTTCATTTGATGATGGATGCCCCTTCAAGCTATAATCTTGACAAATGGTTACAACTAGCTATCACGATCCCTTTTTGCAAAAGGATGACTGCATGTTGAAACTCTTCAATTTTGGGGTATTCAGTGTGTAATACTATGAGCAGAAAGTGAGCTGTTTAGAGAAAGAAGGAAAAAGCCTTTATGTTCCTGTTATTGTTGGTGAAGTTTAGGTTAGAGTCTTAAATCCTTACTGTAATAGGAATTTGTTTACTATATACCTTACAAAATGGTGTAAATTTTTCCAAGGATTTGTTTACAACACAAAGATTTGAATAAAGATCGAGTAAATTTTCTATGGATGAATCCCTATACTTGTCCACTTCTGATTCAGATTCGAAATTTTCTTATTTTTTTTGTATTGCATTTATACAAATAGATTCAAGACATCGTTATATGTTTAATGTCTTAAAGTATGAGATGTTGTTTTGAACTAGTAGTATTGAGTTTGTAGTTATATTTACAAAATAATTATTTTATTAGGATATTTATCAAACAACTATATTTCATTAAGAACTAAATCATGGAGAGGGTTAAAATGACAATTTGTTGTCATTCAAACTGTACATTCAGAACAGTAACCAAACAACCATATTTCATTTTGCAATACATCATACAAAGCTTCTAGACCACTTAACCCTTCTACTTAAACCATTCAGCAACAGCCGAACAACCCGTAACATATATTAACATGAAATGTTAGTAGAAGTTAAAATACATTATAAAAACCTTATAATGAAATGTTAACATAGGTAAATATATGTTAACTTTTGTGTACCACTGGTAACAAAGTGTTCCCTATGTTTCTCACGAAATTTTGATTTTTACCGGAACCCAATCCTATATTTATTCAAAGACTCAAATACATTTTCATATTCTCACGTATATACATACATACATACATACATACATACATACATGAGTGGTCACCAGTGATGTTCCAATATTTTTGGAGGCTCTACTACATCCAAATCTTTTGATTACCTTACATAAATAAGATAACATAGATATATGTAAATCACAAAATGGTTTAAACCTAGACGATTAACAACCTAAACCCAATCTATCAATAGTTTGAACCTAGACTCATATAATTAATAATTTTCGTCTAAACAATTTTGGCTATACCTTAAACACATGTAAAATTAGGTCCCAAAATTTTGGAGGTCTTATACGAAATCTCACATTTAGACGACCCTGGTGGTCATCATCATACTATTTTTTTTAATAATCGGTATCATGTATCATTACTATTGCTCCGGGAAAAAAAATATAACATAACTTTTCAACTATTTTAATATACTTGATAACAAAAAATATTACAGAATTATTCAATTTCATAAGCTTCAACTACGAACTATATAAGCCATTTAGCTACTAGTTCATGTGATCCCGGAAGTACCAACAAAGATTAGGTGCTTGATCCACCAAAAAGATGTTGCACGATTCTTCCTCAACGTTGTTAACCAAATATGGATCTGATTGTTGTTGATATGCCCTTGGATCTACAAGCTCTGTGTGATTTGAGGTCGTAGCCGATGACGAACACAAAGAAGCAGAGAACCCGAAGTTTGTCATATTTAGCAATGGGCTCCCATGAGAGTTGTTGACGTTCATGTTCTCTTCATTCAAAACCCCACTGGAATCACTGTCTGAAAGCCCGTCTTTTAAGTCTAGTAATTTTCGAGTTTTTTCGTAGTTTAAGCTTGTGTAAACTTCATGGTTTGTATTCGTTGGATCAGATCCCAAGAACAGAACATTCTCTCTGTCCTCAAATTCATCATTTCGTTCTGTTGTTTCCTCATGAAGCTTTGCTTTTAGCTCTACCAACTGCAAAAATACAACAAATATTATTAAACATAATATTTTTCGTAATTGACTTAATCATATGATCATATACTATACTAGTCTCGACTACTAATGACATGATAGTATATATATCATAAATTCTAATAAATTGGTTTTTTCTTAAAATTAACTGACTGTAAAACTCAAATATGTTGATGAACTCCTCCTAGTTTATCTATTGGTTTTCAACTGTCATAAACATATACATACATACATACATCCATACATGACATTTTTAAACCCATTGTGAGAAAATATGTTTTGACACAAGTATATATGTCTAATGTTGTTCACTAGTTCAAATCCACTGATAGAGAACTGTTAAGTTTGAAATTCCAAGAGATTAATCAAGGTGTACAATTGTCTAAAAACAAACCAGACTAAATGCTTTTAACTTTCTTCGATTAAACTAAGCTATAAACGTCTATAACCCGAACAAAACTACAATGGTTAAATCAAATGCTAGGTCCATCCATTTTCTCATGGTTTAACTCATTTCTAATCATAAATAAAACTAAATAATTCTTAATACAAAACAAAATTAATTACTTTAAAATTAAAAAAAAAACCATATCAATGTAAAAACAATTTTTCTTAATTATAAAATTAATTTTATTGTTATCTAACTTATCTTACCAATTGATAAATGATTATGATTAAAAACTTAATAAATAAATAGTAATTAAATAATTAAATTTACCTCTTTGATTATAGTTTCTTTCTCTTGCTCAAGCTTATGGTAATTTTGCTTAAGAGTGTCATAACTGGATTTAAGAAGATTGTAATCTCTTTCCAACTGTTTAGTCTTCCACCGTGCACGGCGGTTCTGGAACCAAATCGCCACCTGCCGTGGCTGCAATCCCAAATCTTGTGCCACCTTCACTTTCCTATCTGGATCAAGTTTGTTATCAACTTCAAAGATTTTCTCCAATGATTTCACTTGATGATTGCTTAATCTTCTCTTTTTGTCACCAAATTGACCTGTTTCTTCTCCACCGTAGTCTTCACCACCACCACCACCACCACCACCGTAGTCTTCACCATCTCCACCACCACCACCACCACCACCATCCACCATTGACTGAAATTCTCCGTTGTAAATGCACTCTTCTTCTGCTTTCATCTCCACTGAAAACAAAAAGTAAGTCTAGTTTAATTTGAGTATTTTAATGTCTACTTATATATATATATATATATCAACTCAAAATCCACCCTTTATAGTTAATATATATGGTTTTTTGAAATTCAACTTCAGCAAAAAATCCATGATTATATTTTAGTAGCTAAAAATCCATGATTATATATACATATATACATATATATATCAACTCAAAATCCACCCTTTTATAGTTAATATATATATAGTTTCTTGAAAATTCAACTTCAGAAAAGAAAAAAAAACTGTAAAATTCAAGATTTCTTTACAAAGGTTGGAAACATCATTTGGGCAAAGACCCATTTACAAATCTGAAGAGTTTGAGATGTTCAAAGAATGAGTATAACTTTTACTGCAATATGTACAAGTAAGTTTATGCACAAATGGTTGTTTCTTGGTTTGATTGAGTTGAATACCTTCAAGTGGGTGTGAGAGAAAATGAGTTAAAGAATCAGAGCAATTGAAGTTCCTCTTCATAACTTTGAAGAGCAAAATCTTGGATAAAATATACACCAATCAAGAATTTCTTTTTCTTTTTTTTCCTTTGAAAAAAGAAATTCAAAATCTTGGATAAGAACACACCAATCAAGAATTTGTTTTATGGGTTTTAAAAAAAAACAGAAAAGAAAATGGAAATCTTGAGAAATTAAAGGAGAGAAGAGAAAATGAATTTTGTTGCTGTGTCTTTCTCAAAATCTGAGTGACTTTTATACAACTCCAGCAGAAGAAGCAGTGTATGAACAAGTTGTGGGGTTGGGTGGGGTGGCTTTCGTTGGCTTTTTCTTAAATCAATGATAAAAATAATATTTTAAAAAATTACTGTTATATTCCATGGAAATATTTTTTAAAAACTATTTGATTTTTAAAATATCTATATTTGATTTTCATTTTGAAAAATCAATTTTTAGAATTTATTATTTTGGAAAAGCAAAATGGTTCTTATTTTGAGAACAAAAATAAGAATTTTTTAAATTCGTTTTTTTAAATAAAAATCAAAGTAAAATTAATTTTAATTTGGTACAAATCTTTATATTTATGTCAAAAATCCATATATACTAGAAGTGTATATGAAGAATACAAATCTATATAGTTTTGAGGAAACGGGAGAATTTTATGTTGGTTATGAGTTTTATGAAATATTTTGTTGTATTAGTAAGACTCAACATTTATTTTGTATTTGAACATATTAACAATTGATTATGAGTTGTTACGAGATCTGGCGGCATCGTAACAACCTTGTTTTCAGTAAAAAGTCGTCTTCAGTTGAGATTATGTTCGCCGAGATACAAGTTTGAGCTTTTGACTGGATATCGAGAAGATTACGAAAGGGAACCATCCCATGGGGGTTGTGGATTGTCAGGTCAAATCTTTTGTCTCCCTCCATGTAGCTCTCTTTAGCTCTAGTTTTGATGTTGTCAATGCTTTGTTTGGGTTGTAGTTTGCAGCCTCTTGTTGGTCGTTGTTTGTTTTTCGTGGTTTCTGTTTGTAGATGATTTCTCTTTCTTGCTCCTCTCTTGTTTCTGCATCTTGCAGCTATTTAGAAGTGGGCAGTCTTGTTTTTTCTTCAATAAATTGCTGCCATTAAAAAAAAATAACAGTTGATTATGAGTTATTTTATCTATTTTTAATAAGTTGTAAATGTTAGAGAATATAAACATACTGTATGAATATACTTGAATGTATGAATATGATTGAAATTTTGATAACCATATTAGAGTTTTTGAAACATATGAATCAAATGGGTATCAAATTAAAGAGAATAAAATATCCATTTTATGTATAATTATTTGTTTGATTAAAAGTTAATTAGATTTAGAAAAATTTAGATTTTCTTTTTAAACTGAGATAAACTTACGAGTTTTTTTTTTTTTGAATAAAAAACTTACGAGTTTTCAAAACTTGATCCGTGCATATAGAAATGATAATATAAACCTTCATGCCTCCTCCATTATTATTGCTCACATAAAGTGGAAAAATAGAATTACTGTAAAAGTAGAAAGATTTTGTTTGTATTATTGATTTATACATAACACTTTAACATTTGTATTCTAGAAAAATTAAAGGCTTTAAAGGATAAAACTTAAATATTTTATAGTATAGTGTTTTATATATAAGGAAGCACGAGAACACCTTTATTTTACAAAAACAAGATAACGCACTTTTATTATAGTCAATCACAAAGGACAACCTTTGGCCTGACCTAGGTTCCTGGCCAAGTTGTCTGTACACCACTAAGTCCTCTCATGTGTATTATACATGTGAATATGTGATAACGGTGTGCGTGATGTAATATACATGTGATACTAAATCAGAGATGAGACAACTTTTGGCGCGACCTAAATCACACCAAGTCATCTGCAGACCACCAATCCTCTCGCATGAATTGTCATATTTGATAAAAGTGTTCTCATATTTTTCTAAAATGAAAGTACCTATTGGAGCATCTTTAATAATTTTATTATTTTAGAAAGAGTGAATTACACTGGTATTTCATGTGGTTTGCTCAAAATTTGAATTTGATCCTTGAAACAAACAATCTACACCGGTGGCCTCTAAGTTTTCCTCAAAGTTTTCATTTCCACATCATCCATGCACCCTCCTAGGGTTGAGCATAACCGAGTACCCCGACCATTTTCCATGGAACGGTTGGAAATCCAGAACCGGAACCGCTAACACCGGTTCCTTATATTTTGGAACCAAAACCAGAACCGATGGAAAATGGTTCCGGTACCGGGTACCCAGTTTCAACTATTTTTTGAATTTTTTACATTGCATACGATAAAAATATAATTATAAACTACAAAATACCGACTTAAATTAATAAATACAACAAATGGTCAAAAGTAATCCGATAAAAACTAATTATCACATAAACAAACTAGAAAGTTTGAGTTTTTATTTATTATTTATAAATATATAAAATATTTTTTATTTAAAAGTGGCGGGTAGCGGGTATCCAGCGGGTAACGGTTCCAAATAAATGAGAACCGGAACCGGTTCTGATCGGTTCCGTATTTTAGGAACCGGAACCGGATCACATCGCAGTTCCGAAGCAGTTCCAGTTCCAAAGGCGGGTACCTGGTTCCGATGCTCACCCCTAGTCCCTCCACCTAACATGGTTAGTTAACAACTGTTATAAATCACTAATCAACTTTTGAACAAACTATAGGGACTAAAAGTATAATCTACTCTAAATTTAATGTGATCCACATTTTCTTAAGTTTTTTTATTAAAAAATATTTTATGCATCCAATCAAAAATCAAATTTATTAAAGTAAGATACAAATTAAATAAAAATCTTTATATCTTTGTAAAAACTATTAAATTCACAAAATACATTGGCATTAAAAAATCAAAAATTTAAAAATATAAAGAAAATCAAGATAAATCTACATATCTTTTAGATTAAGAATGGAAATATGCGAGCAAAATATCGAAAGTTAAAGTTTGGATAGCGTGAAATTATTAAATATAGTCAAACAACAAATAATTAAAATAACAACAAAATAAAAGTTATAAATTAAGATTTAAAAAACATAAAATTTTCAAACACTTAAGAAATTTTTTCACTACAACAAAATTATGTATGTATGACGCCAAAAAACTAGGTGTCCTAATAGATCACTTTATAATACTTAATTTAAGTACAAGAAAAAAATTATGTATGTATGACGCCAAAAAACTAGGCATCCTAATGGTTTTTAAAGACGCTTAATTTTTTTTTGTGTAATATAAATCTAACTTAATATGTTGTAGTGATAGTTTTTCTTAATTTCTTAAATAATTAGTGGTTTTTAATCTTAATCTATAATTCTTATTTTGTTGTTATTTTAATTATTTGTTGTTTAATTATATATTAATAATCTTACGTTAATTAGCCAAACTTAATTTTTAATATTTTACTCGTATGTTTCAATTTTCAACCAAAAAATATATGTGAATTTATCTTTACTTTTTTTTGTTTTTTAAATTTGAGATTTTTTAACTCTATTTCTTTTTGAGTTTAACAGTTTTCAAATAAATATTATACTTTATTTTAAAAAAAATTGATTTGTGATTGACTATATATAATATTTTTTAATAAAAAATAAAAAATAAAAAAACGTGGATCACGTAAAGTTTTAGAGTAAATTATACTAGTGGTCCATATAATTTGTTCAAAGCTAGACCGATTAGTCCTTAATAACGGTTTCTTACTAATCTTAATAATGGAGGAACCATGAGTGTTATGGAAATGAAAAGTTAGGGACCACCGTATAGATAGTTTGCTTTTAGGGATGAAATCCAAAATTTGAGCAAACCACAGGGACCACCAGTGTAACTCATTCTCTTAGAAATTTTGCTTCATTAATTATAGAGTAAATTACATTTTTGGTCCCTATGGTTAGGTGGTTTTAACCCTTCTACGTTTTTTTTTAAATCTAATGGATCAAGTCCCTAAGGTTGTTTTTTCATAAGGAATTAAGACCCTGTCACTAACTTCTGTTATGTTTGACCGTTTTGGTTTACGAGTTTTGGGTTTTGTGTTCTTGATGGTTTACGAGTTATGGTTTTGTGTTTCTTGTTGGTTTACAAGTTTTGGGTTTTGTGTTCTTGATGGTTTGCGAGTTCTGGGTTTTAAGTTCTTGATGGTTTGCAAGTTTTGGGTTTGTGTTCTTGAAGGTGCATGTACTTTTTATTTATTTTAAAAAATAGAGTAAACTGTAAAAGGACCAAAGTACCCCTGACATCATAGTCATGAGATACTTAACGGTCAAACATAACAGAAGTTAGTGACATGGACCCAAATCGTTATGGAAAAACAACCACATGGACTTGATCTGTTGAATTTTCAAAAAAAAGACGTAAAATGTTAAAACCACCTAACCACAAGAACCAAAAATGTAATTTACTCTTAATTATATTAAACTTTCCTAGAAATAGATAAAGAAAAGGAAAGATAATGAAAAAGTATGCAAACTTAAAAAAAAGGAATGAAATATAATATACGTGCTGAAGATAATACTATACTGCACTACCTCTGTGAACCAATAAGATTTTACAGGGACAGACCCATTTTTTTTTTCAAACTTTGCATATTTTAACTATATAAAAATGTCAAGATATTTTTCACAACTTCATAATTGGTCCATTGATTAGTTCATTGATTTTCATACATGAGGTCATGAGTTCAAGTCTTTTATTGCAATTTTTTTTATTAGAAACATAATAAATTTGAAATTAAAAGCAAAAATCTAAAAAAATGAAGTTAGTAGGATTCGAACTTGGGTCTTGGGTGTAGGAAAAGTCTTACAAATCAACTCTCCCAAAAAAAATCTGTTTCCATATTGTAGTTTTAAAATATATATGGTGGCACACAACGAAACGATACGATTGCACCTTTCAAAAACCCTAATTTTATACCCTTCGTCGGAGAAATAATACAGTGACTCGTGCCAACATATACAATGCTACAGGTCCGCCCCTGATATTTTATGTAAATAAGTATTTGATGAATCATTTTTGTTTTGCATTTAAACATTGATTAAGTTGAATAAACTAATAAGTTCTTATTTCAAACCAATATTATTTAATGAAAAAATGAACTCTTATAAAGAAGTGTCTTTATAAGTGTCTTGATATTTAACTACATATCAACAAAGAAGCATCTTCAAATACAAAGTATCTTAAGTTTACAAACTCGTAAAAATCAAATACAAAAATAAACTTTTTTTTCATAATTTTTTTTATCAAAAGTTATATTTAAGATACTGTTTCATATATTTTTGTGTTCACTTTATGAAAAAAACAAAATATAAAAAAAAGTTGGTTCACTTTCACATTATGAAACAAATATTCATACGGTGAAACAAATACATGTGAAACTTCACATTACGAAACAAACATATCTTAAATTATAGAATTTAATGGAAAAAATCATTTTTATATTAATTTTCACGAGTTTGTATTTGAAGATGTGTCTATCAACGAAATATTTTTATGAAATTATATTTAGAGGGAGAATCATTTACAAATCAATCTCAAACGTCCATCTAGTCTTATGAAAATCTGGTTCAATAAATATTTTAGTTGTTTTCTAATATAAGACGTTGATCATAATAAATGAATTCTGATAATATTCCATGAATATTAACATCATAATAAATGAACCTTCATCATTCTCATATATATCTCAATTAATTGGTTTGTAAATTTAAGTGTGTCAGTATGTTTAATGTATGGGTTTAGTTAGTAATCACACTGTGGATTATCATGTCTAGGTTTAATGTTTTGAAACATAAAACACGCATGCCATGGATCAACGGGTATTAACGGTATGAACTACCATATTTGAGTTTAAAGTATGAAATAGGGAACACTCGGTTTGAGTTCAGTAAGTAACCACACTATAAATTATCATGTATAAGGTCAACATGTGTAGTTGTAAACAAGGTTCTAAATGGCATGTGGCATGGCGTGGCGGCGAGGCCAAGCCTCAAGCCTTAGAAGTTACGACGAGGCCATGATGTTTTACAAGGCGTGGCTTAAGGCGGCTAATATGTATATGATATATAGATATATATATATATATATATATATATATATATATATAGGGAGAGGTTCAAATGAGAACTTTTGATTTTTAAGGGAACAAAGGGACACATTAGATCAATCCTAATTAAGAAGGGATCTCCATCATTAGATCAATCCTAATTAAAGATCAACACTAATGAAATACATTGATATGTGTCGAATCAATTCCCTTCTGAAGCGCATTTCATGGGTGGGCATGAGATTAAAGTGATCAATGGTGGATATCCCTTCTTACGTTTATTACCTTAACTCTACTTCTCACATGATCTCGTGCATATATATATATATATATATATATATATGTGTGTGTGTGTGTGTGTGTGTCAATGTTTTAAACAATAATAATAAAGTATTTAACCCGTAAAAACTATAAACTTATATTTACATTTACCCCTATTCAAGTTTAAAAAATCGCAAATTTCCTCTCATGCCTTATAACGTCATATATCACTTGTAAAGCATAACTTAAAATAAATTAAAAATAAATAAAAAAATAAAAAACATGTAACGCCACGACGGCCCGTAACGCGCCATGGCGGGCCATGGCGTGCCATAACGAGCTCCACGCCTTATCTTGATGCCAAAAGGGTTAACGTGACGACAAGTCGCGTTTTTTAAAACATTGGTTGTAAATGAATCATACAATTTAAAAAAAATGCATAGTTTCCCTGTTAATTAGTACCCCTATGATACTTTTGGTGTAAGAGTAGTCGTGAAACTCTACGTACTACTATTGAAACATTATAAAACACAAAATAATAGCGGGGTTTAAATTTTTCTCAGATATCATTGATCCTAAACATATAAATAGAAGATGAGGTTTTGATTCATTTTATTGATACTAAGTTGTGTGTTATTAATAACTTATACAGTAATTTTAAATTTATTTGGAGATTATTAGATTAAAGTCACTACTAAATTGAAAGACTTTTACCTGCGAACATTTTTCTGGGAAATCCGTCGCTAAAGGGTAATTCGTCATAAAACCGTCACAAAAGTTGGTGGTTAATTTGTTGGTGGATAAAACAAATCAGTGACAGATTACCCAAAAAATTATTGGGTAATCCGTTGATATTTTCTTGAAAACATTGGATTTTACCTGAACCATTAGTATATTTCTAGAAAATCCGTGGTAATCACATAAGGAAATTTTCTAGGTGAAATTCATTTTTTTTGTAGTAAGCGATGTTTGACTAGTTTTTTATTAAGTCATGTATGAATAAAACTGTCCGTGTGAATCAGTCTTACTGCATATATTGGGAGGGTTTTGTTTAATAGAGTTTTTCCATAGATGAAATGAACATGTTTTTTAATTGGAAGTGACAAATTTAGAAAGAACTTGTTTTTCTGCATAAAACTCCCCAGTAAAAGCTTATTGAATAAGATATTAAACCACTATCAAACAATCATTTACGACTGATCAAATATAACGTGAGTCATATTAAACTTATTAAGGTGCTAATAAATGTTGTGGCTTTAGGTTCGAGGTGTTATATATTTATTTTAAATTTGTTTGCTTTATACAAAATTATTTTTTATGTGGGATAACGTGTGATCACGAACCATATAAAATAAAATAAGTAATTACTTTTTAATTTTATAATTGATAAAAGTTGTTTATGTTTTGTGAAGAAAATAACTTTAATAAACTTTACGAAATTATCTTTTTTGAAGGTAATATCTAAAGGCAAATATTACATTTTATTATTAAAAGTATTTATTTTAAGTTCTTATAATCATAAGTTAACCGTAGTCATAAGATATATCCCAAAGTATTTGGAAAGGGTATCCTAGGCGTGCCTAGACTAATCCCTGGTAAATTTAAGACTGCTAAAGCATGCAGCCCTGAGATAATTCCTCAGTGACCACAGGTTGTTTGCGCCTGGATTCGAACATGGAATAGATGGGTTATCTAGCCTCATCCTCCACAAGTATTAACCAGTACGCCACAAGCCTTGTGGTTGTTATTATTATTTATTTTAACCATGTAAAAGGAGGATTGATGAGGTGAACACAGAAATTACACTCTATTTATTTAAAAAAATATAATGTTAATGAAATACATAATTTTATCAATATAGTTAATTATTTATTAATTTTCATCGAGATTTTAAATGAATTACAAGTCATTTCGTTAATATTTTTTTTTGAGTTTTGGTCTTGTCAGACGTTACAAATTATACCAAAACTTGTTCTTGTGTCGTCCAGGGTATAGTGGTGGAGCAAAACTCTTTGAACACTAAATATTGTGGGGTGTCAGGTATCTGTAAAATATGAGGTGAATCCTTTATTGTAATGAACAAAGAGAATGTTGTCGGGTAGTAGAGAGATTTATAAATTTCTTATAAACCTAGGTTATGAACCAACTACAATAACTTACTCAATATTTTGATTTAAAAACTATGAGACTAATTAATTGTTTTAGCTCAACAACCTAAAATTATGATTGTATTCATAAAAGAATAAAGATCACAAAATAGCTAAAAAGTTAGCTTTATGCAGAATGATTGTGGGATGACTATTGCTTCTTTACAATGCTTTTTATATTAGCAATTTCAAGTCTAGGTTTTATGCTTTAATCAATAGGGTACATGTGTCATTACATGCTGTAAAACAAATCTATGATAACCTTTCGAAGATCATGTATAAATCATAATTTACTAGTGGTCTTTTTTATGTGTCATGCTGGAATATTTGTGTGTATTGTTTGACAAATCATTATTTATCAGCTAAAAACTTATTCCATGTGTCCAATTATGTAATAAACTGTATCAGTCCGTTATATATATAATATATTTATCATCTTTTTTCTATCTCAATAATTCATGACATCTAGTTCGATGTGTACAAGCATGATCAAGGTAAATCATGGTTATTCATTTGTTTGTAAATGTATATTTTGGGCAAATCTCATATTGTGACACCTCAACCAACGTAGTGATATTGGTTTTGCCAGTAAAGTTGCAACACAGTCTCATGGTACGTTGTAAAGCACTTCACATTAGTTGGACGGGTTACTATATATAGCTTGTGCTCTCCATATTCATTGTTGACGTAGGATTTGTTTAAAATGTCTAAAATACCCTCCACAAGGACTTGCCATATGAGAGGTTTGCTCCACTATCCCTATGGTATAAGGACCGTGTAATGGCTTAAATTCCAACTTTTAGGCAAATGAATAATGTGGGAGGTTGAAAATGAAATTTGGTCCTATTTTTATGGGCTAGGGTGTAATTTAGAGACTAAATATGAGTCTCTATGTTTAGCTCTCATTTTGAATGAACCAAAAATATGATTGTGTGTTTGTGTAAATCGCCTAGGGCAAGAAGTGGGTCTTAGTAAGAAGCCATTGAAGATTTGATAAGAGATAGAGATTTGTCTCTCCATTCATGTAAGACATCAATCTTCTTTGTGTCTCATTTTTCCTATTGAAGTTTAATTTGGGGATTAGAGTTCTAGGAGAATGTTCGATTGTTTTAATTAGAGAAATGATATCATTAGTATGAGTGATGTATGGGAATCGATCTCTTTGATGTTCTTCATCCTTAATCAATTTCTATGATGGTTGGATGAGATTCAATTAAGAACCCCAAGGATCGAGGCATTTCTTGCTAAAATGAATTCTAATTTGAATCTAATGTTGGGGATTGAATGTTGCTTGAGACTGGTTTTATAATGTTTTAGTGTGAGTTATAGCCGAAAAAACATATGGTGTAGTATTGGTTTTGGGGTTTGGATTTTGGTGCAGAACTGTGTAGACAAAACAGGTATGAATGAGAGTTTCATGTGAGTTTAGTCGCACGAAAGTCGCTTTAGCTTATATTTCCTAATCTTCAGATTTGGGGTTGTTGCTTGAGTCCTTATTTGATGGGTTTATTAGAGGTTCAATTGGAGGTCCTTTAGGGGTTTTAACATGTCTTTTGGTAATCCAAATTCAGGTGTTCGATTAGTGAGTTTTTAGCCTAAGAGGGTGTGATTAGGCTTGGATTTCAGTGAGTTTCCTCTTACTGTTTTCTCACAAATGATGGCCTGTTTTCAATGGAGCGTGTTTAATACTTTACTACTCATGTTGGAAAGCTCTTATTCATTGATAAATGGTTATAAAGCATGTTTTCTTTACGCATATGTGCGTGTGTGAATGCTTACAGTACGAGAGATGTGTACCTGAATGTAGCACGTGAACTTTTTTATGTTGCTCATATTAAGGAGAAGTGTGAGCTCATTTGATTGGTTGCAGGTGTGCATGACCCTAGAAATGTTCAACCGTTGCAACGGATTTTGGTGTCATATATGTTAAGTGTGTACATTTGTTATTCTCAATTTGCTCTATAACATTGTTTCGGGGTGAACTTTGGTGTTAGAGTAAATTCACTACACCTTTGGTCTAACCTTCACTTTCATAAAACTAAAAACCTTTTCAGGAAGGTACCAACTAGGGAGTGCTAGCAAAAGGAAAGGGAAGGTGTAATCCTTGTAAATTGAAGTGTGTGTGTTAACTTGGTTGGATGGTCTCCTTAATCATGTTTAGAGTCATGTAATCAATCTTAGTAGTAGTATTTTATCTTTCTGCTGCAACTTTTGATGAATAAAGATTGTTGACTCCAAAATCTATAATTTAGTTAGCTGGTTTGGACAATTGTTATGAAATGTATTTTTGGGTTTATGGTTGTTACAGACTGACAAACTCTAATACATTGCTTGACATCACATCCAACTTAGTGATATTGTTCATTTTGATCTCAAGTCGTAACACAAGTTCACGATTTAAAGCAACATCACATTTGTTGGAGGGATTACTACACTATATACCTAGCATACTTTTTGTTCATTAGTGATGTGAGATTCACCTAGTATGTTACATTAGAAGTGGTGGAAAGGAAAACCTTTAAGCATTATCTCTCAATATATGATTTGCGTTTTAAGACATTTCTATAATAAAGTAGTGACCATATTATTGTTTGAAAACAAGTTATTTGAAATGCTCTCATGAATAATATTACAATAGTCCAAAATTTTCGGTGACTCAAAATAACACAAATATCTTCTAAATCAGAACTTAGATTGTAGTGGATAAACATATCACATTTCATTATAGAAATGGTTCATTAATCTAAATTTTTTATGAATATAGAGTTCAAACTACTAATTAGTGTCTTGATCCGCACTCCATTTTTTTGGCATGTCGATCCACATATCTCTTCTTTCTAGTACTCCTCTTTCTAATAAAAATGTAAAATATTTACATAGGCATTGTAGGTCCGGGATACTCCTTTGTTCCATAGTCCTGTGGCTATTTACAACTATCCAATTCAGGTCACATAAGTCTAAGATCATTTTTAATGCATTAGTCATTTATAGGTATTTCACTATCTAAAAGTTCTCTGACAAGAGTTATAATAACTTTGGATTCAACTTAAAACCATAATGGAAGTTATCAGTTCCCATAACTTGGAGTTTATTAGGAGGTCATCAATCTACTTTTCTATGTGATGATTTGTTACAAACTTCCTAACTTCCTCGTCAGCCTTCCTAGAATCCTTCTCGTAATCAGCAATGTAGGGTTCTAAGATGTTACAACCCCCCTCGAGGAATCATCACGCTCGATGAGGTTTGCCCCTCACCATTCTAATGGTACAAGGATCAACTCTGATATCATTTGTAATGTCCTAAAGCTCAAAGCAACACATTGACTCAACGACTTTGAATTCAACTTAAAATCTATTGATCCAAGTTCTCTCAGTGATTTGATGATGACCCTATATACTTACTGAAAAATACTTAGTCTTGTTTTTGCTCAGTTTTAGCTATTATCACCGAGGCTGTTTCGTGATTGCTGAACATGTATTGTAACAACCAATGAACTCAAGTATTCCTCAAAGACAAAACTCACACCAAAGGAACCTTTAGCGATGTCGAAGAGTAGTTGAAAGAAAGAGACAAGTCTATTTGTGATCTGAAGTGGATTTAGTAATAACAAGACTGTTACATCAAGGATGAAATTTGACCAAGACTCGGTGACATCCGAACAATCCTCAGCGACTCTCCAGTATCAGTGATCAATGAATCTTGCACATCAATATTGGTTTTCGTCTTATCCTATATGCACAAAAGGAAAACCCCCATGCCTTAAAATAGAAAGGTACATGTACGAAGTTACTTTATTGTCTTAAAATGTGCTTACCAACTTTGTAAGGTTAACTGTTCATATGCGGACAAAAGCTTACATATTCAAAGACAAAGGACAAGCCCTAACTTATATCTTGCCACGTGGATTGTACCTCTGACTTTGCATGTTATATAGTAGGTATAAATAGTTGAGAAAAGCCTTCTTCTCCACTATGCCTTCTTCTATCTTCTAACTCTCATGTTTCTTGTTTTATCTTCTTTGTGCATCTAATTAGTGATTCTCGTAGATTGTTTAGATAAGGTTTTTACCTTATCTTTTTTGCAACAATCTATAAACTAACTATGTATTGATCTTCTTATATCAATAAACGAATTTAAAAAGTAGATTTTATTTTACATTCACCCCCCTTCTACAAACTTTTACACTTTTAACTCTTTTAGAACCCTTATTGGGACCAACAAAATCATGGTAGAAGTTTTTGGTAATGCACAACATTGAGTTTATAAGGAAGTCACCATCTATCTATCTATCTATCTATCTATCCACGTGGGAATGAGTTGTTACATCACCCCCCCCCCCCCACACACACACTCACACACACAAAAATTACCCCTTCTTTCAATATAATTTTCATTTTAGACGTTGTTATATTTTATATTAAATATTCAAAATAAAACTAAACATTTTTTAGAACAAAATAAAGTATTAAAAGCTCTCTTCAGGATGATTAAAATGACATCAATATTAAAATTAAAAAAATTTACATAAATACCATATAATATTTGACGGATAACACATAAGATTTTAAACTTTATGAATATCATATATTGATAATCAACAAATGTATATATGGTTGTTATTTATGGATTTATATTTTTGATGATTATTTAGAGAAGGGGGCTCTATAAGACAG
Organism: Silybum marianum; assembly: GCA_036898165.1. NCBI lineage: Eukaryota > Viridiplantae > Streptophyta > Magnoliopsida > Asterales > Asteraceae > Silybum > Silybum marianum. The sequence continues at coordinate 42,381,367 of CM072529.1, read as the reverse complement.
TTCATATAGATGAGGATACATGTTAAACTTTAATTGATAAAAAGTGTTTTAAAAGGTTACTGCATTGGAGAAAACTTATTAAAGTATACGTGTTCGTAAACAAAAGTTAGTGGAAAGTTGACCTAGCAAAAACAATACGTTGTTGACTTGTTGGATAAGTTATGCTTTCATGGATGCCCTAAAGGAGTTGGGTGAGTCTATCTATCGTCTAATGAGAATGATGTTTTTTTTATGCAATAATGACGACAATCATTTCAACACATTTCAAATTATCGTATTTGAAACTCTTCCATAAATATGCATGCATTAATCACAAATCATCTTTGATATCATCAAGTATGGAAAGTGGTTGTTAAATCTTGCTAGCGAGTATACATTACTTGACTAATTCTTCTTCTTCTTTTTCTAGCATTGCATACATGTCATGCTGTTACAGATAAAATCTCACAAGCCTAACATCTTACAACAATTCCCATTAGATCATCATAAACTCATAAACATTACTCTCACTGTGTGTCAATAACATGCCACATATAATATCATACGTAAATATAAACAACGTTGATGTATCCTCAAAATAAATCACATACTTACATACTTACATACTTACATACTTACATAGTCACATACATTTATTTTTTTGTACATTATTTAACATCATAGTGAACAAATGATAATATTAGAGTAAAACATTTACAATATCAAATGTGATCCAAAAATAACATATGAAACTCACATGAGATTCTTGGCCTTAAAATCTTGTTATCACTATTACCGACCTCTCAACAAGTTTGTTAGTGTGTATAACAGGCCCGAAGACCCATGGGCCCTTTTGTATAGTTTCCTTTTATAATTAGTATATATATCTTGTAATCCTCTAGTTTAGGTTAAGTAGTTCATTTACATCTTTTATCATTGTACGTTTACTTTCAGTTCAATACAAGAGAAAGCTTTTAGCATCATCGATCATTCTCATTCAATCATCTGATTATCAATTCTAACATGGTATCAGAGCTGTAGGTTTGTTTTCTATAAACTTGCGGTTCATCAAATTTTATCTAATCGATTGTTTGTCTACTCTCGTCTGTTTTCTTGCTGCGTTCCCCAATCGATCATAATCTGCTCGAACCTAATACCATCTGTTCGAATCATTAAAACCCTAGCCAATACTCCAATCAATAATCATATAAATCGATCACTACTTGATATTTCATGTTCTGTTCATCTCAATCGATAATCAATCTGCTTGTTTAATTTTGATTATCGGATTCTCATAATTCGATCATTGGATTTGCAAACACAATCGACCTTTGGTTGTCACAGTCGATTACCTTCAATCAACATCCAAGTCCGATAACTTGTCCCATACCTCAGATCTGACCTGCACCAAAGCCATCCAAGTCTGATAACTAGTTCGATCATCAATCTATCGGATCTCTACATCTATCGGATTTATGCTTCATAATCCGATCATCATCTTTCTTCTAAACTAGTCTGATACCCACTTGTCAGACTCATCTATTTAGTTCGTTCTCCAAACTAATCCGATAACACACTTGTCGGATTCCTAGCATCATCAATCTAATTCGATCTCAACATAAGTTCGATCATCATCTATCGGACTCTAAGCATCAACCAAATTAATCTGATTCCAAAATATCGGATTCTCACAAACCACAAAATTTATCGGATTCTCACAAACCTGAATACACTCAGCATCATTATCGGATCATTTTCGAATTTTTTTTCATCAGTTATCAGACTAATCAGTTTTCACAATACACTCAGTTATCAACTCACAATCGTCATCACCACTCGTACTGCACAATAAGAGGTCTTATTGGATTCTCTCAATATCTAATCATAGTATCAAACTTCAGTTCAGAAGACGATCACCATTCGTTCGTTTCATACTTAGAGGTATCAATGGCTTATGTTTCAAATCGTCAACCACGCTACCCTGGACACTATGGGTCTAACAATCCATAGAATCCGAAAAACACCAACAACCAACACTGGACTCAGCCGGTTAAGGGATCATCTATTCCAAATGGAACTTTAGTATCTGATCTTATAGAGCTTATGCGTCGAAATCAAGAACTTATGGAACAACTCATGACAGTTTCTATGGGTATAAACTCTCCGAACTCGACAACTTCAGGTAATACGTGGCTTTTTGATTCAGGTTGTTGTAATCACATGGCGCCTCATACCGATGGGTTTGTTTCTAAAACCATCTCAGAACTTTCTCTCAGTGCGAACAGATGACAATACAAGCTTACCGGTATCTTTCAGTGGAAATTTCTCCACTCCTCATATACAATTACCTGATGTGTTACAAGTTCCTAATTTATCCATAAGTCTAATCTCTATTACTCAACTTATGGAATCTGGTCTGATGATTTTGTTTCATCCTTCTGGCTGTGTTGTGCAGGATCCAAAGACCAAGCAGATCCTTGGAGTAGGTCGTTGAGTTGGTCGGATGGTTGAAGTAACTCACCTTCGTCTACCATTACAAACATCAAACCTTGTCGCTTTTGTCTCCAGTGCACCTTCCTTTGACCTATGGCATGCTCGGTTTAGACATCTATCCATCGCTAGGATAAAAACGTTAGCCAATTCAGGATTATTAGGAAACACCTCCTCTGAAAATGTTTCCTGCTTATTATGTAAACTTGGAAAACATTATGCTTTACCTTTTGAAGTAAATGACTTTCAAGCTAATTCTTCGTTTGACCTTATTCATTCTGATGTCAGGGGACCAGCACCACATCCATCCATGGGGGGTGCACGATACTTTGTTATCTTTATTGATGATCATACACGTTTTACATGGATATACATCATGAAACATCGTTCTGATTACGACATTGTACTTTCATTTTTTTTTCTTATTAAAACAAAATACTTCCAATTTGGTTTTTTATTAAAGCACTGTACTGAAAAAAATTACTCATTATAGCAATGGGTAGTCTTTTAATTTGAATTAAGATGACATGATATCGGTTACCAAGTTTTCATGTCATGTCATGTCATTGTCCACATACAAAAAATTAACTTTACATATTACTAGGTGTGATACCGCACGTTGCACGGTGATGAAAACATTTCATACAAATTACATTGGAAGGTTAAGATGCAACCAATTTATTTCGTTTACTAAGAAATATAACGGAATATGTATATCGATAAGTGATTTATTTGCAAGATATTAAAACATGTGTCTTAATATTGATTTTGTTCGTTGGAATTAGTTGTGATTTTGTTCGTTGGAATTAGTTGTTTAGTGAACATGATTTTAGAGTGAATGACGTTGTCTATATGGAACATCTTGTGAAATAAAAGTTGCACGTTGAACATGATAAAAAGGACATAGAATTAATGACGATGCTACAAAAGTCGGGTTTACAAAATAAAGAAATTATGCAAACAAAACAATTATTTTTACTTGTGACAATATTTTGATACAAAAAAGACAATGTCTTAAATATTGATAGAAGATACTGTTTAATGAACATATTTATTTGTGTAAATACATCGAATGAACATTAGATATTGTTTGATCATAAACTAAATTTATATGAATAAAAAAGTTAATAGAAATATGTCAAAGTAATTTCAATATTACACAAATAAAATGAAATGTAACTATTGGTGGTTGGATTACGAAAAATATTTTAATAAACTTTAAAAGTAACATGACTAATATGATTGTGATAGATTTAAATAATAATAAGTAGAGATGGAAACGGGACGGGTACTGGGAAGGTAATGCATCTCCCGTCCTCGACCCCAACCTTATTTAAGCTCCACGTCCCGACCTTGACCCCGTCGTATAATCCCCAAACGGTTTTGGGAGAAAGGGATCTTTGATTGGTTTAAGAATATGTGTACTCATTCAGTAAAAAACTATAAAAACAATTTATTTTAAAATTAAAGTTATAATGAATCGTCGTTACAATAATTATAAATATTGAAAATTAAACATATTTGCCATTTAATATTAAACGTATAATATATATATATATATATATACATTTATTATATGCCCCATATATATACACATATATTTAAATAAATAAAAATTCTCTTGCACATCTTTTGATAACATAATATTATTGACTTGAGCATTCAACATATTGAATAAGGAACTAAATATGTCACATCATGATGAAATCCACAAATAAATTAAACAAAAGTAAAATTATTTGAATACTATATTAACTCACAATTATTGATATATTATTATCAACCAATACATAATAGAAACTTTGAATTAACATTAAACAGATCTCTATGTACTATTAAATAGGACAATTCTTACATAAACTATATGGAGAAAGGACAACGACGACGATAAAAAATTCTACAAAAAATAAAAATACAACATACATCAATAACAACAAATAACTCATATAAAAACATAGAATAAACCATAAAAATCTAGCTTCCATCTTGATTATACATTTGAATATATAATATGCAATATGATGAAGATTTGATAAAACAAAAAAAAACCATTAAATGAGATACAACATATATCAATAACAACAAATAACTCATATAAAAACATAGAATAAACCAAAAAATTCTAGCTTCCATCTTGATTATACATTTGAATGCATAATATGCAATATGATGGAGATTTGATAAAACAAAAGAAAAAAAAACGTTAAATGACATGTTATATATAAGTGGGATAAAAAACATAATAGAAGTCGAAAGGTTTAAAACATTTATGACTTAAAAAAAGTAATTAATATAATTAATAAAAATATATAAAAAAATCTAAAATTTAAGAAAACAGAGTTATAAAACAATTCTTTTATTAAGTGAAAATATGAAAAGACTATAGAATAAATGTTTATAGGAGTTATGTAAATTAAAAGTTAAAGTTAATTATATTGAAAGTGAAATTACCAAATTAGTCTTTTTATCATGAAATAAATTTTTTTTCATTTAAGAGTAGAATAATCTTTAACTTATTTCTTACTTAAAAAACTCAAAACAATGAGAAAAATCCTATGAAAAATGGTGCTCTAAGAATGCGCCACGTCATTCTTAAAGGATTTCCTTTTATATAGATACTAGTGTGTGGCACCGCGCATGCGCGGTGGCGAGAACTTTTTATCATAAATATCAATATATTTAATACATAGATAGTTTTTTAAGAAAAATAAGGGTTGGTGAAAGATAATATTTAGCCAACTAATCTTTTAATTTATCAAGAGCTAAATCTTATCATTTCTTATAAGTACCTTCATTTTCTTCAAACCTACACTCTCTCATCAATATGAGATAGATAAAATAACACCACAATGCAAGTTTTGAGGATACTCAATCTCGTGTCAAATCCAAATATCGTTTTTTGTAGGCACCTTCATTTTTCAAGTTTACATTCATTTGGCAATGTAGAATAAGTAAAACAACATTACAATGCAAGATTTGAGAATACTCAAATCTCACAGTGCCACATCATTCTCTAACGTTGTTGCTTATATATATATATATATAAAGATAAAGATTTCTACCATGTGAGATGATGAAAGCCAACTTTAGTTGAAGATTTAAGGAATATTCAAATCTTATGTTGCCAAGTCATTATCCTTGGTTTCACTTTTAACATTGCACTATAAAATTTACCATTTGGTTGGTTTTGATTCCAACCATGGTTAGACTTCATAGATTTTAAAGATGGTCATCCAAAATAAGACAATCCCATGAGGCAAACTTCATGTATTGACACAAAGACATTCAATCAACCTTTCTTATACACTTCACATTGTTCAAAAATTTCAACTCTTCACCAATGTGGGACCAATAAAACTAAACCAAGGTTGTTCCTTTTGATATATATAAAGATAAAGATTTGGTTGGTTTTGATTTTAGTAGTTGGTTATAGATTTCAAAGCTTCCATCACTCTTTTATATATCCATCATCTTCTTCCAAACTATCATTTTTTCACCAATGTGAGAGGATGAAAGACATCCAATCAACCTTTCTTATACACTTCATATTGTTCAAAATTTTCAACTCTTCACTAATGTGGGACTATTAAAACTAAACCAAGGTTGTTCCTTTAAAATATATCAAGATAAAGATTTGGTTTGTTTTGATTTCAGTAGTTGGTTATAGATTTCAAAGCTTCCATCACTCTTTTATATATCCATCATCTTCTTCCAAACTATCATTTTTCCACCAATGTGAGATGATGAAAGTCTTCTTTAGTTGAAGATTTAAGAAATACTCAAACCTTATGTTGCCAAGTCATTATCCTTGGTTTCACTTTTAACATTGTACTATAAAATTTACCATTTGGTTGGTTTTAATTCCAACCATGGTTAGACTTTAGAGATTTTAAAGAGGGTCATACAAAATAAGACAACCCCATGGGGCAAACTCCACGTATTGACACAAAGACACCCAATCAACCTTTCTTATACACTTCACATTGTTAAAAAAATTTAACTCTTCACCAATGTGAGACTACTAAAATTAAACCACAAATCACTATTAGAGAATACTTATTTTTCGTGATGCCACCTCAATACCCAAGGTTGTTCCCTTAAGATATATAAAGATAGATTTAATAAATATATTAAATTATCAAAAATAAATCTTAATTATTTTATATATATATATATATATAACAATATCAAGAAGACTTGTAAATCACAATATATCATTTTTGTTTTAAAACAATTGACTTGACATATTTGTCAATAAATAATATATATTAAATTAATTAAAAAATTTCTAAAGAGTGAATTACATTTTGGGTCCCTAAGGTTTATTGATTTTAACAGTCTAGGTCCCTAAAATAAAATATCTATGCCTTGCATCCTCGTGGTTTTCATTTAATAACGTATTGGGTCCCTCAAACTAACTCGGTTAGACTTTTTCTGTTAAGTAGGTTAAGTAAGAGGGCATTTTGATCATTTTGGTCATTTTAAGTATAAGGACCAAACATGTAATAAAAACCACACCGACCAAACATGTAATTTACTCTCTATATATTTTATATATGTTTAACATGAATATGAAAAATTGTGAAAGTATGGTCATAAATTATGTACAATATATATATATATAGGAAAGTTCAAATGCGAACTCAAATTTGGTTGTGAACGTGAGGACAAATGAGAGCACGATACGTGTCTGAATGTAGATTATTTAGACTGAATAATCAAAAAAATATTTAGTCTGAATACTTCTTTGATTATTCGGTCTGAATCTGAATATTTGTTTGATTATTCAGTCTGAATATGACACGTGTCGCGCGTTCTCATTTTTCCTCACGTTCACAAACAAATTTGAGTTGTCATTTGAACCCGCCCCTATATATATGTATGTATGTATGTATGTATGTACAATATATATGTTATCAATTATCAATTATTAAGTATATATAGAAGTAAATTACATGTTTGGTCCCTATGGTTTTTATTACATGTTTGGTCCCTATACTTAAAATGACCATAATGCTCTCTTACTTAACCCACTTAATAGAAAAAATTTAACTGAGGTAGTTTTAGGGACATAATACGTTATGAACTGGAAATCACGAAGATGCAAGCCATAGATATTTAATTTTAGAAACCCAGGCTATCAATAAACCCTAGACACAGATAATGCAATTCACTCATTTTTAAATTATATAATTTTTGGCTAGTTTTAGAGTAGCCACTAGAACTACTAGAGTTCATACTCATGTTAACATGATGTGTAACTACAAGAAAATCAATGGTTGAGAACATAGTGAAGATAATAGTGAGAAGCTCCCGTCACCTAATAAACCAAATCTAGTGAAGTGAAGAGTAGATTTAGAAAATAACATTACCCCCTTCAACTATTTGATTTCCTAATTGATTAACATCAACCGACAAATTAATTTCGTAATTAAAATAAGTTATTCTAGACTTTTTTTTTTAACAGCAAAAAGGATTTTATTAAGCACCAAACTCTTACCCAATACAACCACAAATGTTTAGGAAACACCCAGATAAGAACCACACAGTGAATTCAAACAATTACGAAGTACTCGACACAAGTTGTTTTACGACTCCCCCCTTGTTTGGACAGTTCGCAAGGTGTAAACACACCATTTGACGACGAGCGACTCTCGGCCGGCTTCTATTCCGGGCACGTCTTTGTTGGACAACGGCGGATCGGCTCTGTTCGGGGCTGCGTTGGTCGACGACGGATTACCGCATAGCGCTGCTGTTTCTAAACTGCATCCAATACTCGAGCTTAAAGCGAGTGAACCCGCTTCTTCCCTTACCTCTCTTGGTTCTGCTCATATTGCTGCTTCACTATCGATGAGGGGATCTGTAACATACGAGGACTACTCCATTTTTAGCTCCTTTTCTCTGTGCGCCATCCATTCGTAGGCCTTAATTTGCATCTCAAACAGCCGATCTTCTAGCGATGATCCTCCGTTTCCAAATATGCATTTGTTGCGGTTCGCCCAAATTAAATACAAGATACTCCATATGATCACTTTCCATCTCTTCTTTCGTTTCTCACTACTACCTCGTTGATTCCCAGCTTCAATTCAATCATTTATCGAGTTACATGATTCTATGTTCACCCTCCCCCATCCACCCACTCGTCTCCATAATTTTTTTTACCTCTATGCACGAAACTAATGCGTGGTCGATAGATTCCACTTTCGTCTTACATCTCGGACAAAGAGTGGAGTCTAAATCAACCGCCATCTTGTCAAGATTCATACGAGAAGGTAGTCTTCCGAGTATCGACCTCCACATAAAAATACATACCTTATTTGGGATTGTTCGTAGCCACTCCGTTGCTGTCCTATTTTCTTCCGAGTCGTTGCATTTTTCTTCGATCACTTCTCTTAATGTCTTCACCGAGTATTCTCCTTATTCTTCCCACAACCATTCCACTTGATCTTTCGTTCCTTCTTTCGGTTCCTTCCCCACTAATAACCTATTGAGTTCTTCTAATTCTCCTCTCTCCCTCCCTCTTGGTTCCCTTCTCCATGCCCACGCCCACTTCCATTCCTCTCCCTCTGAGGACCCTCTATTAGTTACTGTTACTTCTTTATGAACCTCAAGCCTATATAACCTGTGAAACTTGTTTTTTAAAAGCTTGTTTTGGATCCATTTGTCTTCCCAAAAACTCACATTTGCCCCATCACCTAATTTCTTCCCAAAAGATTGTGTGAAATTTATACCCGACCTATCAATCTCTTTTCCAACCTCTAGAATGTTTGCCCACACCGAGTGCCCCCCCCCCTCCAATCACCCTCTAATCCCCCATCCCTGACGTATATGCTCCTAATTACCTTTTTCCACAATGACCCATCCTCCTTTTTTAAATCTCCACCACCACTTCCAGAGAAGACCCCAATTTAGATCCTCTAGTCCCCTATATTTAAACCCCCTCTAGCAAAAGACCCCACCACCTTTTTTCCATTTTACCCACGGGTGACCATTCCTCACCAACTCTCCATCTCCCCCCTCCCCTCCTAAAGAAATGACATCTCATCCGCTCTATTTCTCTCAACACACATTCCGGGGTTCGAAACAAATTGAGTTGATGTGGTTAAGCACCTATACGATATGTGAATGTGAATGTGATTTTATTTTATATCCTAATATATTAAGATCTCATACCGATTTAAATTCAATAATTAAATCTTTATTTTTCACTTTTGTATTCAAAACAACATAGAATGTGAAATCCCTTGCTCATTTTTGCTTGTTGAGAATATAGTGTTGGTTGAATATGAATAGTACCAACATAAATATATGAATGTGACATTAATGGTGTCATTATCTAAGATGAAGATGTGTACACAATGAAAATGTTTCCGAGTCATTATACTTAAAAGATAGAAAATAACGCTGACATTAGTATTTGGATAAGAATGTCGTGGACAAAGGAAAATTGAGAATTATGGTCTTATGTGAAAGTAACATCTCATTAATGTCGGATTTAAGTTATATAAGACATTTTTACACTTGCTATTACTTATAAGACAACTTCACCACACGATACGTAACCTAGTTATTTGAAGTCAAAATTTACCATTATTTGACTTCATTTAATTAATTTATATGTGCAGTATGTTTTTTGTTGTATAATACTTTTTGTATTATGAACAAGTAACGCATGTCTTGTTTTAAAGATTTTTATAGATTCAGATCGTATATACAAGATACAATATTAAACCAATATGATATATAGATTTTTAAAGCATTTAATATTAAAGTATTATAAAATTAATTGTTCTAATTGTGTGAAATGAAAATACAAATATATATATATATATATATAGAGAGAGAGAGGCGGGTTCATACGAGGACGATACCAATTTACGAGAATACGAGGACAATCCTCGACCAATCATTTTGTACATAAAATTTTTCATGTACAAAATCATATATGATTTCATTTACAAAATCATATGTGATTTTGTAAGCATAAAAAAAGACACGCGCGACTTTTCCCATGGGCAAGTCGCCAGAAAAGTAGCGGCTAATCATATATGATTTTGTACGTGAATCATATGTGATTTTGTATATGAATCATACGTGATTTTGTACATAAAAAATTTCATATATAAAATGATTGGCTGAATATTGTCCTTGCATTCTCGTAAATTATTACCGTCCTCGTATGAACCTCTTCCTATATATATATATATATATATATATATATAGGGTTAGGTTCAAATGTGAACTCATTTTTTATTGTGGACGTGAGGACGAATCTTAGCCACACATCTTCGGTTATGGTGGACGCGATCACGAAGAATTGACGCGATTCATGGGAGGGTGGAGATTATTAAAGGAGGGGAACCAGGTCAAAGCCGCCTTTATTGACTGAATAAGTGGCTGAGATTCGTCCTCACGTTCACAACCAAAAATGACTTCACATTTAAACTTTCCTATATATATATATATATATATAGTCCTAGTCATTTGTTAACCACTTACATGGTATTAATTATACAAAGTGATATAATTCAATCAAATGCCAAATCCATTCATTGTTATATCATATGCGTTAGTTAATAATTAAAGGGTAGTTTTGTATTTATTAAAAAAAATTATAATTTTTTTAATAGACGGTTACATAATTATGGAAGCTATTAGCTTTGAATGTTTTGATAGTCGGTTACATCATCAACTCGACAACTAGTATGGTATCTATAATTTCATTCATAGTGAAAACATTTGATATTGATATATGAACAACACAATTCAGGAATAATTACTTGTAACACCCTAAATTTTAAAACCAATAATTCTTTTAAATTCAAAAACCATTAAAAGATTAATCAACTAACGATTAATTGAATACAACAACTCAACCCAAATAAAAGTACGTAATGACAAGTCTAAAGTCACAACTGAATTTTCTATAGAAACAAGAATAGCTATACTTTTCAAATGCCTCTCTACATCCTGTCCTTTCCCTTATCTCCCTTTCCAGCAACGTACCTACCTGAAAATATTTTGTTTTGAAAAGCGAGGGTTAGGCCAAAAAGTCTAGTGAATTCCCCATTAAAGCAATTAACATTTTCAGGAGTTCATAAATCAATAAAAACATGGAATGGTTTACCAAACAAAATAACACATTCTTATAAAGAGAACAATTTACGTACTGGAGGAATATAGCGAAGATGAACACCATCGCAAACCCTTAGCGACACCCTAGTCCATAAGGTCCATACTTATATGACCACAAACCCTTCATAGTGATAGGATTTTAAAATATATAAAACCTTACCACATACCTCCAATTAAATAGATAGTGCACATATCGACTCCAAAGCTTGTAAAAGTGATTATGGTGAGTTTTCGCATTTAAGAAAGACAATTCAAAACCATAATCAACATGTAAGCATTTGAAACACATTACATTGCATTTTTAAGGGATAGGGAACTCACTTTGATTGGACACACCTTGACCCGAGCTTATACGGCTAAAATCTCCAAACCGAAAGCCTAATTCACCAACATAAAACGGGTGTTAACCCAATGCAATACCCCCAAAAGTCTTCTATTGTAGACTTAAGATAAACCCCTAACTCAAAGGTCCAAACCTTGGCTCGATGCGGAAAAAGAAACGAACAAACTCACGACAAAACAGTGAGTTGTGCGGCTTGAGCCGCGGCTTCTACCAGCAGGACTCACTGTCCAGCCTGGTTCGTCCCTGCAACAAGGAATCAACCCCAAATCTCACCAAAACACCACATTATTTATTCTAACATCCGCATAACCATATATAACAATGGAATAAACATCCCAATCAAAACCAAAACATATGAAATTATATCTAGAAGATTTACCCAACTACTTCCTCAATATAAGCTTGAGGTTTCAACAACAATGGATTAATCCTTAAGAACTCTCCATAGTGTGATTCATCTTTTTCTAATAGTCAAGGAAAGAATCCTTAATTCCAAACATCTCTAATTCAATAGAAGTCAAACCTTCTACCAGAGATATAATATACAAGAACCATGGGTTTAGAACCCTTGATTCAACAATAACCCCCAAAACTCCATTAGAGAATCTAGATTGAAAGGAGAAACATTATACCAGAGAATGATTGAACTTCTTGATGATTTCTTTAATGGATTACCTCCTCTTCTCCTCTAGCTTGCTCCGTACGTTCTCCCATACACACATATCATGCCAATACTAATTTTTGAGAAATAAAGAGAATTGATGGAAAACCCCTTCTCCTCACCAATATCTACCATGGGCCAAGTGTCTCCCAAGCCCTAGCCCAAGCAACAAAATATCTAATCCCAATATTAATCAAGATAAAAGTTTGGGTTATTACAACACCTCCCCCTTAACAGGAATTCGTCAAAAAGATACGGGTACAATTCTCTCATTTTTAATCTAATTCCCAATTGGTATGCAACTTCTCGAATACGTTAAAGTATAGGAAATGGCCCTATGTAACGTGGACTCAATTTTCCTTTCTTTCCAAACCGCGTCACTCCCTTCCATGGTGATACTTTAAGCATCACTAGATCACCCACTTGAAACTCAAGTGCCTTCCTCCTCTTATAGGCGTAGCTCTTTTGTAGGTCTTGAGTCGCTTATCGACCGTCACTTGTACAATATTTGGCCCCGCCAACTGTTTTTCTCCAACTTCATTCTAACACAAAGGAGTTATGCATTTCCTTCCATACAAAACTTCATAAGGTGCCGCCTGGATACTCGCATGGTAGCCATTATTGTACGCGAATTCAGTAAGGGGTAGATGACTCTCCCATGATCTGCTGAAATCCGCTCTCAACATATCCTCTAATGTCTAAATCATCCGCTCGCCCTGCCCATTTGTTTGAGGATGATACGCGCTACTAAGGTTTATTTGAGACCCCAACTCTTTCTGAAAACTCGTCCAAAATATAGACATAAGACACGTATCGCGGTCCGACATGATAGAGAAGGGTACTCCATGCCTTATCACAGTTTCATCAATGTAGAGTTTTGCCAACCTCTCCATGGAATAAGTCTTCCGTATTGGTAGAAAGTGTGCCGACTTTGTGAGTCGGTCCTTAATCACACAAATTGCATCGTATCCTATTGGAGATTTAGGCAACCCTGTCACGAAGTCCATGGTGATATGATCCTACTTCCAAACCGGTATTTCTAACGGTTGGAGTTTGCCATAAGGGCTTTGATGTTCTACTTTCACTTGCAGACACATCAATCATCTTTCCACAAAGTATGCCACATTTTCCCGGCCACCAATAAAACTGTCGAAGATCTTTCTACATCTTGTTTGTGGCTGGATAAATAGAATATTTCGATTTATGCGCCTCATCCAACAACTTCCTACGAATGTCACCAAATTTCGGAACCCAAACACGTTTGTTGTAACATTTCAAACCCCGCCCGTCTTCTTGTAAGGTAGATACCACTCCTACCATCCTTCTATTCTTAAGATTTTCCGGTTGTAGTGCCTCAAACTGACATTTCTTGATTTCATCAAACAAGATGAAATTGACTACGGTCTTCATGGCGAAAACCTTCGAAGACCCACCTCTTTCTTTCCTACCCAAGGCATCCGCTACCACGTTATCCTTTCCCGGATGATATTCGATTTCACAATAGTAATCCGTTAGTAGTTCCATCCATCCCCTTTGCCTCATATTGAGCTCTTTTTGATCGAACAAATGACGAAGACTCTTGTGATCAGTGAAAATCTGATACCTAGCCCCATACAAGTAATGCCTCCAAATATTTAAAGTGAACACCACGGCGGCTAATTCGAGATTGTATGTAGGATAACGTTTGTCATGTTGTTTAGTTGTCTTGACGCATAGGCAATCACCCTTCCACGTTGCATCAAGACGCACCCCAACCCCAATTAAACGCATCACTGTACACTACAAAATCGTCATTGCCGTCAGGTAATAATAATATCAGCGCACTACTCAATCTTTCCTTTAGAATTCGGAATGCTTCTTCTTGCTTTTCGGTCCAAGTAAACTTGACACTCTTCTTAGTCAATGAGGTTAGTGGGGTAGCTATCCGAGAGAAGTCTTTAATGAACTTCTAGTAGTATCTCGCCAACCCGATGAAACTTCTTACCCCCAAAAGAGTCCTTGACGGCTCCTAATTCTTTATAGCCTCGATCTTTGATGGATCAACCTTTATTCCCTCACTTGACACAACATGCCCAAGAAACTGCACTTCACAAAGACAAAATTCACATCTAGAGAACTTTGGTAGAGCCTCTCTTGTTTCAATAAATCCAATACCAAACAGAGATGCTTCGCGTGACCTTCGTCTGATTGAGAGTAGATAAGAATGTCATCGATGAACACAATGACAAATTTATCTAAGAATGGTTGACAAACCCGGTTCATCAAATCCATGAATGCCATTGGAGCATTAGTCAACCCAGAAGGCATTACTAGGAATTCATAATGTCTATAACGAGTTCGGAAAGCGGTCTTCGGAATATCCTCACTCCGTACTTTGAGTTGATGGTACCCCGAACATAAATCAATCTTTGAAAAGTAGCTCGCCCCTTGAAGCTGATCAAACAAATCATCTATCCTCGAAAGAGGATATTTGTTCTTGATCGTGACTTTGTTGAGTTCTCGATAATCTAAGCACATTCGCATAGTCCCATCCTTCTTCTTTACAAAAAGAACCGGCACTCCCCACAGTGAAATACTCGGTCGAATAAAGCCCTTATCTAGTAATTCTTGTAATTGAGACATCATCTCCTTCATTTCTGATGGCGCTAACCGGTATGGGGATCTAACTATAGGTGCATTCCCCGGTACCAAATATATTCGGAACTCTACCTGACGATCCAGAGGTAGTCCCGTCAAATCTTCCGGGAACACCTAGGGATAGTCATTTACAACTGGAACATCATTCACGCTTTTATCCTCTTTCTTAGCGTCCACCACATAAACTAGGATACCTCGACATCCTTTTCTCAAACACTTATTGGCTTTCACCAAGGAAATCAAACTAGTCTTCCGATCCCTACGATTACCATAGATCACTATTGTCCCCTTATTCGGTACACTCACAGATATCAACTTCTTATTGCACACTATATAGGCATTATTCCTGGCTAACCAATCCATTCCTACAATGATATCGAATTCTCCCATAGGCATGGGATTGAGTTGCAGCGGTAACCAGATCCCTTATGTTTCTATGGTGAATCCCTCAATTACATCTTTGACAAATACCAAATTATCATTGGCCGTTTCCACCTCTATAGCATGATCAAGCCTCTTGGCTTTCACTCCCAAGCATTTCGCAAATATAGTGACACAAAAGAATAATAGCACCCGAATCTAACAACACCTTGGCAAAAGAGTTTATCAAGAATGTACCTGTCACCACATCGGGAGTCTCCTCTGCCTCAGCTGTAGTCATCTGGAATGCTCTCTCCTTTGCTCTAGCCGACTCGATCCTCTTTTCTGCACCTTTATCCCCTTGGCGATACCCGGTGTAGTTGGATCCTCCTTTCTTCAATTGTGGGCAATCTGGCTTGATATGATCTGGCGACCCGCATAAATAACACTTCCTTGGCGTGGTACACTCTCTAGAATAGTGAGTCAAAGATCCACAACGATAACAACCTTTTGCCTCGGACGCACACTCTCCCCGATGAACCCGATGACATTTCCCACAAGGTCTTCCACTCCCACCTTAGCTTCCCCTTTGAAGAATTTGGACTTCTAAGAGTTCGTGCCCGGTCCTTCCCACTTCCGCTTCTCTCCTACTTTCTTGTCCACTTGACGAACTTTCTAACTTTCGGTCTTCCTCTCCGCATTCACGGCCGCCTGATAAGTAGGGTGATGGAGATTAGTCACCAACTTCCGGATACAATTGTTCAAACACCAAATGAACTGATCAATCGCCGAGCCTCATCCGGAACATACACCATAACAAAACGTGCGTTCTCATTGAACTTTGTTGCATACTCATTGAACTTTGCAAGTTTCAACAGCTAATTCCATCTCTCGCACCTAACGCAATGCTAGAACTGGATCATACGCTTCATCCTAAGTAGGTGGCTTACAAGAAGCAAAGGTCTTGTAACTACAACCCTTGGTTGCCTTAGAGGAAGTAGGCACCAATGGTGTTTCCCAAGAATGACCACCATCTATGGTTTTTGGTAGGCTAGAGTGCTCGGAGTGCTCTTTATCTTCAGTCTTTTCCCGACTCTCGAATCCCGACTTAGCTTGATTAGTCAACAACACCTGAAGTGCGGATTAGATCTTTCCCGATTCCGTCGTAAACGCCTCTTGTGTCACAAAGGCTTGTGTGGAGCCTTGGCCTCGATCTCTTCTACGACCCCGACCTCGTGCATTCACCGAGCTCTCTTGCACCGACATTTCCAGTGCACTTACCTGCCTACCCCTTTCGCGGCCATGTTCCCGACCACGACCTCTAGTTCCCACATCAGTACGGATGGGTGCTTGACCCACGCTCCCTCCACGTCCTCTAGCTCGACCCCTTCCTCTAGTTGGTGCACTCACCACATCTCGCAAATCCACCGGTTCATTTTCCCGGCGTTCAGATGAATCCGACCTAGCAATAGGCATTGATCGGCTCCTTGTAACTCTAGATGACATGATTCCTTTCTGCGGATAACAAAGTCTAGCTTAAATGATAGTTCAAAAGTAATAAGGTAATGCAAGCACACACATGAACCTATAAATTCGCAATTACAGTGGCCAAGTGTAATTCCCAATTTTCCATACATGAGGGTCCTCTCCCTATCCCATTATCAATATCCCTGTCGAGGTTAACTTAAGAGCTTCCTAATTCAGCTGTGACTCCTAGCCTATAATCTAAGACTAGGTGCCACTCGGCTACCTAATTCACTTAAACTAAGGCTCTGATACCAATTTGTAACACCCCAAATTCTAAAACCAACATATCTTTTAAATTCAAAGTTCAACCATCAAAAGATTAATCAACTAAGGATTAATTCAATACAACAACTCAACCCAAATAAAAGTACGCAACGACAAGTATAGTCACAGCTGAATTTTCTATTCAAAACAATAATAGCTATACTCTTCAAGTGCCTCTCTACATCCTTCCATTTCCCTTATCTCCATTTCCAGCAACGTACCTGCCTGAAAATATTTTGTTTTCAAAAGCGAGGGTCAAACCAAAAGGCCTAATCAATTCCCCATGAAAGCAATTAACATTTTCAGCAGTTCATAAATCAGTAAAAACATAAAATGGTTTACCAAACAAAACTACCCATTCTCATAAAGAGAACAAGTTACGTATTGGAGAAATATGGCGAATGTGAGCACCGTCGCAAACCCTTAGTGACACCCCAGTCCATAAAAACCATACCTATATGACCACAAACCCTTAGTGGTGATAGGATTTTAATATATATACATATATTTATATATATATAAAACCTTGCCACATAAATCCAATTAAATAGATAGTGCAGATATCAACCCCAAAGTTTGTAAAAGTGATCATGGAGAGTTTTCGCATTTAGAAAAAGACAATTCAAAACTATAATCAACATGTAAGCATTTGAAACACATCACATTGAATTTTTAAGGGATAGGGAACTCACTTGGATTGGAAACACCTTGACCCGAGTTTATACGGCTTAAATCTCCAAATAGAAAGCCTAAATTCACCAACATAAAACAGGTGTTAACCCAATGCAATACCCACAAAAGTCTTCTATTATAGACTTAAGTTAAACCCCTAACTCAAAAGTCCAGGCCTTGGCTCGATATGGAAAACAAAATGGACGAACTCACGACGAAACAACGAGTTGCGGGGCTTGAGCCGCGACTTCTACCTGCGGGGTAACCCCCGGGACTCACTGTCCAGCCTGGTTCATCCCTGCAACAAGGAATCAGCCCAAATCTCACATCACTGATTCTAACATCCCCATAACCATATATAATGATGGAATAACCCTCCCAATCAAAACCAAAACATATGAAATTATATCTAGAAGATTTACCCAACTACTTCCTCAATAGAACTCAAACTTTCTACAAGAGATATAATCTACAAGAAGCATGGGTTTAGAACCCTTGATTCAACAATAACCCCCAAAACTGTATTAGAGAAGCTAGATTGAAAGGAGAAACACTATACCTGAGAATGATTGAACTTCTTGATGATTTCTTTAATGGATTACCTCCTCTTCTCCTCTAGCTTGCTCCCTGCGTTCTCCCATACACACACTGACACACGTCATGCCAATACTGATTTTTGAGAAATAAATGATGGAAAACCCCTTCTCCTCACCAATATTTACCATGGGCCAAGTGTCTCCCAAGCAACAAATTATCTAAGCCCAATATTAATCAAGATAAAAGTTTGAGTTATACCATTAGTTGAATTTCATGTATGAACAACACAAAGTAATTTATAACTATTGTGAACAATTACGAGAATTTCATAGGTGAAACCACAAGTGCTAACATTTTATATATGAGTAATATTTAACACAAATATTCAATAAGTGGTATGTGAGTAATCTTTAACACAAATACTCAATAAGTGAAACCTCCAATTATGATCATGATCCCTTACTATTATCCTACTAACAAGTGATTGTAATTCATGTTACTTAGTGATACCACCAATTATTCCATGACTATTGTGAACTATCAGGAGAGATTTTTGGGACGTGAATACTTGTTTAAATTATGTGGTAAGGAACTTCTATAAGTTTACCCCTAATCACCCTTGTTCACAATTGAGTCAACAGGTGTCAACTTCTCTTTTATTACAGAATTGTCACCGTTCATTCGCATCCGTTGATTTCATAAATTAAAGTTCTAGATTATTTTATAGAGTTAACACTAATTATGTGGTTAGCAAATGAATGGCCTCTGATTAATAATATATATATATATAAGGAGAGAGAGAGAGAGCGAGAGAGAGAGAGAGAGAGAGAAGACCATGTAGGAAATCAAAACTTGGTGAGAAACGTAATAAAGTTTTAAAAATGTTAGAATCAAAATGTGAACATAATATTTAAGATGAAATATTAACATATATTAACATGAACTATTAACATATGTGAACATATGCTAACAAAATAGAGTGTTCACGGTCCGGTTTGGGTGGTTTAACTCAAACCACAAACCAAACCGCTATTGCGGTTTAATTTTTTTTCAAATCGAGCAGTTTGGAAACAAGTGGCCAAACGGTCAAGTCGGACCACAAAAAGGAGGCCTGGTCTGACCTGTTTAGGCGGTTTGCGTCTCTTCTGGGCTTTAAACTAAAAAAAGTGACATCTATATCTTACAATAAAATTTCTATCAATATCTCACTATTAGAAAATCGTATACGGAATTATAAAAAAACGTCTATCTATAAAATTACAAAAAAACATTGAACATATGAAAAAAAAAAAAAAGTTAAACGAATCCACCAACAATAGTTGGAATTTTGAACACACACTGAGCAAGGTGAAATAGGGTTTGGAATTTGATTTTTAGAATTTTGTCAATTTAAAAATGAAAACTTAAAAAAAAACATAAGGTCTAACGATTTTTTTTCTATTGAACCACAAAAGTAAAACCTACATCATGAAAAATTAATACAATTTTTTTCTTGCGGTCGTTCGGTCCAGACCACTCAAAAAAAGGTTCAAACCGCATACTAGACCGGACCAAACGGGTTTGGCTATTTTTCAGAACAGACCGGACCGCCAGGCCATTCAAACCGCCAAAAACGATTTGATTTGACTTGGTCCGACCGGTTTGAGTGGTTCAACAGTTTTTTGAACACCCCTGTAACAAAGTACTTCTAACGGTTCACATAAAAACTTGATTGCCTATTAGAGCATCTCCAACAGCATTGTTATAATAGAAAAAAATGACTTATCTTTCTCTAAAATGCTCCAACAACATTACTATAATGTTTTCTATTTTAGAGGATTAGGGATGAATTTCTAAATATAGAAAAATCTCTAAAATACGAGAGAGAAAGTATATGCAACCAATCAATATTTTTGAAATTAAATGTGGAGGAGAAAAAAACAACATACAACCAATCAAAATTATTGAAATTAGATGTGTAGAAGAGAGAAAAAATATTTTAATAATATAATTAATGGCTGATTCTCTAAAATAGAAAAGCTGTTGAAGTTGAAAGAAATTGTTTTTAGAGATTTTGCCTTTTTACTCTCTATTTTAGAAAAAATATTAGAAAAACTGTTGGAGATGCTCTTAGAACCCAACCTTAAAAAACTTCTGAATTCGGAAACTAATCTTAGTCTTTGAGCATTTTTAATCAATGGATGAGAATTACAAAAAGGGTTAATAACCAAAGTAATTAAGGGCATAATTGAAAATGGAGTTTCAATTAAAAATCTCTCTACCTTTTATTTTTATTTTGTTTAGATTAAAGAATTTTTAAACCCTTAATTTCTAATCTAAATATATCGTTAAAGTAAAAAAATATTTTAAAATAATTTATCAAAAATGAGTTTTTTTTCTCCTCGATTTAACATCTATCGGGCTATAGCTTGTTTTTATTTTTATTTGTTTTTAAATGAAATAATGTGTCTGTATATTATTCTTTATGAATATTCATGTATATTCATGTGTATGTGACAATCTTTTAGTATTCATGCATCAGTATAATCTTCATCATGAATATATATAGGATGGTATCCGTTGCAAACTATTCAATATTTGCAAACTTGCAAACTCAACATTATCCAATAGAAATAAGTCATGTCGATAATATTGTTTTAATATTTTATTAATTTTTAAAATAGTTTATTAATTCATTGTGGGTATCATCGTCATTTTATAATTTAACCAATTTTAATTAATATTTATTAATTTCCTGCCATGAACACACTTTTCGACGACTTGGTCTTGTCCGACTAGTTTTCCAGCAAGTTTTCGCCATTTATGAATACACTTTCGTCATCCGTGAATACACTTTCACCATTCGTGAACACTTTCAACATTCATGAATATCCACTTGGTGCTTTATCATTGTGTTCACTACGAGTTTGCACAGTTTGCAAAAATCGATTAGTTTGCAACGGATACCACCCCTATATATATATATATATATATATATATATATTGTCACTAAGGGGTTGTTTGGTTGATTTTCCATTAAGGGTCTGTTTGTTTGCAGCTTAATGAACTTAATAAGACTCACAGCTTATTTGGTCAGTTAGACACTACTGTTTGGAAGTGGCTTATTGGTTAGAAAGTGACTTATTCAGTAAGGTTTCAAGAGGGAGCTTTATGCAGGAAGCCAAGTTTCTAAATTGGGAGGAACAGGATTGACAAAAAACTTGGTTAGTAGTGACTTAATAAGTTGCGTTGTTACACTCTTATATAAAACGTGGATAGGATTGGCAAAAAAACCTAATAAGCCACTTTGTATATAATTAGGCCATTACCATATAGTTGACCAAATAAATCGTGAGTCCCATTAAGCTCATTAAGCGTTAACAAACAGGCCCTAACTCACTATCATATTCATTACAAGTATATGTACGATTGATCATGAATATTTTTGTATGTTAATGTATATATAGCATTTTCCAGAATTCATATATTAGTATGATATCCGTCATGAATATATATTCTTTATTGGGTTCTCAATGGGTTATCGATTGGTATCGAAGGGTTCTAGATGGAAGATTAAGATGGTGGATTATTGTTTTACACACACAAATATCAACCGATAGGTTCTTAATCGGCCTCGATTGGTCTCAATCAGGGGCATAAGACAAGCCTTCCAACTGTAGGGGTTGGACGTAATATATTATAAATTTTCAAAAATTCAAAAAAATACCCTATCCAAAGTTATAACGTAGTAAAACTCTAAAACTAGACGTTAAATATGAAAATGTCAAACATCGCTAATCAAACTGGAACCCATCAATCTTTTGCGGCCTTGAAGTATTCCACAATTTCCTTCAAGCTAATCTTTTCAACAACTTCCCTTTCGATAACAAAAGCAACATGTCGTTTGGATACATATCGTCTATTTAATTATGTATTCTTGTTTTCAAAATATTCATTGTTGAGAATAATCTCTCGATTGTCACGGTTGAAACTGGAGTGTAAGTAATAGACTTATTAATAGATAAATAAGATCAAAAGTGCCTTCTCTTCTAGCTTTACCAACCATTGGCATAATTCTGCAACATATGTCAATTGCTTATAATCGGCATGTTGAACAACATCAATAACATAATGTTGAAGTTGCATTTTCAGAATTGTTTTCTCATGATCACTTAAATCTTCAGGATAGAAACTTTCTACTAGTTGTCGTACATCAAGACTTCTAAACGCCTCATACACATTTTTGGGAACTAGAGTTGGAGCAAGGCGAAGTATCTCCATGGAGCTATCACTGAAACGATGATCTAATTCCATTAGTTGACAATTAATTGCTTCATAAAAAATCCACTCGGTAATGATACTCAAATATATGATCATTATGCTCATTAAAAGCCTGAGCCACACTGCTAAAGTAGGAAGAAGACAAGTCAGGAATATCTATGTTGCGTATTTGATAACAAGTTAGATTTTTTAGGATTAATTGATAACAATGTTCGAGTGTATGATCACTATGTTATGTACCTGACAAAATGACTTAACAAGGTACATCACATCATCCCAACTTTCATCTTTCATAAGTTGCAACAGTGTTTTGGTAGATGAAACAAACCTCAATACGTTAAAAATATCTTGATCTTGTCTTTGTAAAGCTTGACAAAGTAAATCAGTGGCCTCCATTATTTCTTTTTCGAGATGAAAGAAAAATATGAACTCAAATGTCGCCATAGCCTCATATGTCGAATTTGCATCTCCTTTGATTAGACCAATTCCTTCCTCAAAAAATTTGAGCAAAACCTCACAAGTTGGACTGAAAATCTTAACTAGGCTAGAAACTGATCTGAGATGAGAACTCCATCTAGTATCTCCAGCACGTTGTAATGTACCATTTTGATTGAGACCTCTACCAGTCTCCAGCTCATCAACAAAAATCAAGTATACAATTGCTCGACCTGTGCATCTCGTAGTTGTTCGGTGCATTTGGAGGAAGCACTAACAACATTGACAACAAAAGACAACGTAGTAAAAAAGTTACGCAGTGCTACATAATATGCGTATTTACAATCTTCTAAAATCAAGGCTTGCAAACCTTTAAACTGACCTCGCATATTTCTTGCACCATATATCCTTGTCCATGTATAGACTTGACATCAATGTTGTAATGTGACAATAGAGAATAGATTCCATCCTTGAGCATTTGTGTTGTAGTGTCACATACATGAACAAGTCCAAAGAAACGCTCTATAATGAAGCCTTATTTACTAACAAATCTCAAAATAATAGACATTTGCTTTTTGTGAGAGTCGTCTCGTGCTTCGTCAAAAAGTAAACAAAACCCCGACCACCAATAACCTCATAAGTCATTTGTCTCACCTTATTTGATATAAGATTCAAAATTTCCTTTTGAATCACCAGTGATGTATATGATGCGAATTTGGGAGCACCACAAAATAACTCTTTAAGCTCGGTGATAAAATCTCCAAGTGCCTCCAACATTTCATGAAAATCCCCCTGTTAATAAAATCTAGCTTTTCGTTATGGCCTCTAAATGCAACCGCTTGAAAGGCACACCAACGCATGCAATAAATAGAAGTCGTCAATCTCAATCTGTTTTTGTCACGCTCTTCAGTTGCAAAATTCTCAAATACATTTTGTATATCTTGCTTCTCATTCAACAAATGATCTCATCAATTTTGTGCGATCTTGTGGAAAGATGTAAATTCATTTCCTATATGCATCAAGAAGCCACATTTTTTCGCACCCACATTTTTCCAATTTCGAAATTCATCTAAAGTAAATGCATGTTGGACATAGTATCTGAGTGCAGATGGCTTGTTAAATAAAAAACATGGGAAAAAAATGTTGCATCCAAAGTCTTTGAATATTCAATTTAAGGATATAACTTAAACCAAGAAGCTTGAAAGCTATGTTTATGAGTTTCTGGTCCAGATTTTGGAAAGATGGAAAGTGTAGGTTGAAGAGCACCAAGATTCATATAAGCTCGTCGAATCGTATCTTGTTGATTAATAGACAATTATAACCTTGATGACGCAAACCAGGATCTCGTTCTAGTGTACTAAGATCAATCTCATTAATTTCCATTTGAGCCTTTTTACAAGGGTTTTCGGTAGCAGGAACACTAGATGCATGTGTATTATCTACATTTGTTGTTTCTTCGGGATCTTGAGATTGAGAAGAAAAACTAGCATGTTTTATTTTAAAAATTCCATGAATAGTAGATTGGGTTTTCATCTTCATCTACACGTGAAACAATCTTGAACAAGTTCTTGAACCCAAATATAGATATAACATTAAGCGTTTGAATCTTAAACAATTTGATCAAACAAGTGATGAAGTGAATGCAATTGTTCTCGATGGAATGTAAGGGTGGTGGCTTATGGTTTTACCTCACACTAAAATGATAGATGTGGTGGGTCTTATAAAAGATAGAACAATTACACACATACACACACAATCAAAAAGGTTGTGGGCATTTGTAAGAGATGAAGCAAAAAAAAGGAAAAAGTCTAGAAGTGTACATGTCGTTTACGGTAAGAACTATCACATATGATTTTTTTAGGTAAACGTTTACTTAATTACCAATTGAACCCTTTGATTTCTTGTAACCGGAAATGGTTGATTAATTAGGGTTGTTGAATTAAAATTATTGGGTGGATTAGATTGTTTCCTAGATTCACAAGTTTTCTATGGTTTCCATATGAACCCCTCTCTCTCCCTCTCTTTTTCTCTCTCTCTCTCTCTCTATATATATACACACATACACATACATACACACACACACCGAGAAGTTGGTCAACTTACGAGAATTGTGAGAAGGGCTGAATTGCATATAATACAACACGTCTAGGAGGACGTGATCTACTTGTCAACAAGACCACGGTCGCGTGAAATGTTGCGCATGCAATGGCTGGTAAATGCGGCGTGTGTATATCACATGTGATTTTACTCTAGAATCACATGTGATTTGGCTATTCTCGCACTTCTTATAAGTCGCCTGCCTTTTCGTTTGAACTTGACCCTATATACTAGAAGTGTAATCATGCAATCCAACGCAATAAATCTCAATTTCATCTCTCTAAATTTTATTTTATGAGTTGGTGTGGTTTTGAAAGAGTAAGAGAGCCTTCCATTGCTTATCAGTTTTATAGAGTATTTTCTCGTATTACTAGGTTGAACGTTTATTGTGTATTTGAAAATCGGGTTAAAACCTGAATTTTTTTGGGAAATTATTAAAATAGTCATTTTTCGTTAGTGGTGTCACCTCTTAGTCACCTTCTCCCAAGATTTACAAAAAAATCCATAGGTCCACAATATATAGGTTTGCAATTGCGAACCTAGCAAAAAGACAATAAAGAAAATTACATTTTGAGCCCCTGTCCACAGTATCCTAGGTACGCAATTGCAAAACTGGCCCATAGGACTTTCAAAATTTACATTTTCTACCCAGGTTGGCAATTGCAAGACTACCGCATTGCGGACCTATACGTGTCGGCACAGATGAAACCCTTGTATGGTTTATCTTGGGAAGGACGATATTTTTAAATATCTTTGACCAGTTCAAGTCTGCAATTACGATAGATAGACCCTTTTCCTCTCTTTTCTATATAATACACATTTTGGGGACCAAATGTTTTGGCCCGACCTTCCGCAACCCGACTTTCCACATGAGTAACTTCGCAACCGCTTGTCAATGGCTCGTGAGATAAGTTTTTCATAACCCCTCGTCAACATAAAACCTTTTCTTGTAGTTTGATTATGTAGTTTGAAGTTGTATACGTTTTCTTGTTTTCTACCTTATGATTTTGTATGCATGTTAGTTAACTCTCTAGCAGACTAGATCTAATGAAAATAATTGGGAAAAAATCGAGCCGGACCAAGAACAGGTCTTAGTCCGGCTCGGATTGTTTTTCAACTCTTTTGTGTATTTATCCCCATTTATTCGTATATTTTGGTTTTTTATTTAGAGTTAAAACTCATTATTTAATATCTACTTCGTAAAAAAGCTTTTAAAGTATGTTACATATTTACAGATTAGGTGCATGTACATTCTATAATTACAAATTAGGTCCCTATACTTTGAATACTTACAGATATGGTCCGTTTACATTGATTAGTTACATAAAAGGTCCCAATACTTAGAGTACTTAAAGATTGTTCCCTATAATTAGAATACTTACATAACAGGTCCCTATACATACAATAATCAGAAAATTGGTCTTTGTACTTGGACTAGTTTATTAGGTTCTATACTTCTGTACTACTTGTTTTGGTTGCTATAATCATAACAACTAATTGAATTACTATATAGGAGAATTTTCACTGGGATTCTTTGACGCTCAAGTGTCGAGTAGGCTTGGCCTCAGCTATTAGGAGGGCATTCTCTCCAACCAGAGAGGCCCTTTTTAAGGAGACTCCTTTCGGTCCATGGTTGGACGTGAGGATGCATGGTGGAGACCCCATGTTGATTCATATGTTCATCCAGAGGCAGTTATACCCCATCCTTGAAGGGGAAGAAGACTTGTGATTTGACATTTCTGGACATGTTCGTCGTTTCGGGCGAGAGGACCTTTGTCTCATCACTGGACTTCATTTTGTGGAGCATCCTACCATCCATTCCCTACGACAGGAGTGCTTCCCTATGGGTGTGTTTTCAGATGCAATGGGACCTAATCTAAAGAATTCCATGATCTAATATTGATGTGGGCTTGGACGTGGAGGATCGGGCCTTATGTTCTTGGAGGCTTATGATCGGGCCACCAAACAGGGTTGCACTTAAATGGCCATAACTTTTGATCCGGGCGTCCATTTCGGGCCGTCGACCAGGCGAATTGAAGCAACTTCAGAGGAGCACGCCGTTCCAAAGGGGCCTAACGGACTTTTGAACCCCAAAAAAGATGTTTAAGTGGACCTTATGGACGTTTTAGTGTTTTTTTGTCATTTTGGGCTTGTTTTGTTGGGCTTTTATGTTCGGCCCGTTATCCTTTTTAGGTCCATTTTATTTTTGCCTTCATATTTAAACATTTCTTATGTAATATGGATGGACACTTCTTGATTTTAGAGACTTTCGGTTTTCTTCCCAAATTTTAAGTTCTCTGATGAATTCGATATTTGACGCCTACGATTCGGAATTCGTCGGACGAATCAACGAATCTTAGAAGAGGTTGTCCACGGTATTCGGAGAATCAACATGGTAATCTAGTTTTCTTTTACTCGTTGCATCAAATATGTTGATCATAACTCCTTTCAGTGATTTGAATATGATTCCTCTGTATACTTAGTGAAAATTCCATACATAAGGTATAGTTCAAATTCAGCGATAGCATACGCTAACTTCAATCAGCGATCGCTGAATATCAGGGACTTAGACCTTATCTCTGAAGATCTAAAGAACAACAATCACACCACAAGAACATTCAGTGAAAGTCGAAGACCAAGCTGAAGGTAGAGATAATCAGCTAGTGATCTGAAGCGGTTAAGTGATAGAAGGATTATCTAAACTAAAGTGTGAAGTCTTGTTAGGCCTCAGCGATACCACGAAAGTTCATCCTTGAAGTTTCAAAGTTCAGCGATCAAGTGAAGCCTTTCAACAAGAATTATGTTAATCTTATCCTCGATGCACAAAAGTCAAAACCTTATACTATGTCAGAAACAGATGTACGGCATGTCTCTTATGTCCACATCTAATCTGATATGATATTGTTCACACGCGGCCAATAGCATGGTTACTTTTGGACAAAGGACAAGCTTCCAATGAAAACTTGACACGTGGAATATACCTTTTGTCTTGCATTAATTGCGACGGGTATAAATAGATGAAGATCTCTTCTTCATCTTTATGCATGCTACATTCTATTTCCTTAAACCTCTGCTTCTTTTCTTTCTCATTTCCTTGTGCATCAAACTGTGTGATTTCTTAGTTACAATAGAATAGGTTTAATACTTATTCTAATTCCGCTTGTAACTGTAAATTTGTCTATTTAATATAAACTCATTTAAAAACTAAAAATCTATGTGTTTGTATTCAACCCCCCTTCTACAAGTTGTTTCTATATCCATTGAACTCTTGTAGACTCCTTTGGGACCAACATAATATTTCTCTCACGCATCAGTTATATTACAAGTTATCGAACCTATGAATATATGCACTCTTTTTTATTTGTGATGTCGTGGTTAGGCCTTGAATCTCGAAAAAGATACAAAAATAGGCGAAAAATTCGAAATCTGAAGATTTCAGAGTTGTATGCCTAGTTTCTGGACATGAGCCACCTTATCGATGAGGATGTTGTTCGAGTTTTTCCTTGTTGATGTTGGAGTTAGTTTTCCTAGTCTGTCAGCCGCAACAGCTTGTTAATGACATGCTAATAAGGTCATCGAGATTTTCCCAGTATGGAACCGGTTTCCATGGGGATCCTTCATCTGGGTATCCACCTTCAAGAAAATGGATTATGCCTTCAAGAAATGTGTGGACAAGGAAAAACGATAATTAAGTCAATATGTCTTAATTTCTTTGATTTTCCAAATGTAAGATTTTTTACTAAGATTCAAATTCGGTTTATTATAAATTATTTAGTAATTTAATAGTGCAATTCTAATGCGATATGTTTTCAATATACAAGGAGGGGAGGCACTCATGTGAATGCCATGTAGCGGAACCTATTAAGGAGCAACAATGTTGGTATAGGGAGAGCTATTTATACTTCGAGAGAGAGGAGGGCCTGCGGCCGTCGAAGACACCCTGATGGGCTCAAGTGACACAGAACT
Organism: Silybum marianum; assembly: GCA_036898165.1. Classification (NCBI taxonomy): domain Eukaryota; kingdom Viridiplantae; phylum Streptophyta; class Magnoliopsida; order Asterales; family Asteraceae; genus Silybum; species Silybum marianum. The sequence goes on along the minus strand of CM072529.1, from coordinate 42,352,004 downwards.
CCCACTCTTCTTCTGGCTCCTGTTCCTCCACGTGCTCCTCGTCACATGATGACGATGGCTTGGGCCCTAAGACGATCCAACGGTTTGCCAGGGATATGAGCCCCCCGCTCCTTCTTACCATCACCATATGCCACATCCCGACCCATATGAGCAGAAATGGGCAGAGTTGATCTAGGTCCGGACAAATTTCTATGCTTACAAGGATGCCCACCGACCAGAGCAAGGGGATCTGGGTAGACGGTTGAGAGATGTCCAGGAAATTTGTTGGTGGTTAGCGGGTCTTTAGGTAAGTGTTTAACTTATTTATCGTCCACTATGTTTTTAATTTGTTTGTTGACGAATCTTTACATACTTTTATTAGATGTCGGGTGGTCAGTCGTCCGACTTTTGACATGGGTCTGAATCTACGATTTTCGGATCTACACCGTCCTACTACCTACATCACGTAAGTTACAACTACTTATAAATAATGATTATAGTTTTTTATTTCTTTCTTCATTTTTAAAATCTTATAATGATCAATGTCAATTTGCAGGGGACATCAGGGCCACCATTGTATGTACTGCAAGAGACGAGCTTTGGTATGTCAGAGCCGTCGTACGTCACACCGACTTCCTACACATATGTTGCAAGTTATTGGTACTCTTTGTTTAATTTTTTTGTTCTTGTTAAAATGATCAATCTTAATTTTTCGGGCACATCAAGTGATACGGGGTCAGTGTTCGACCCCTTCCAGGCGTTGGCTCTCAATTTATTTAGTACGGGGTCAACATTTGACGTCTAGACGATGACCTATCATTTATCGGTGTCAACGGGCTCAATGCTAGATCTGTTCCCGCCTCCATATAGTGGTATGTTGGGCCCATCGGGCTTATCATACAGTTGTAGGCTGACATGTTGAGTACGTCGTCTGTCCACACCGCACCTAAGAGATCACCCCTAATGAAGGTCCGGCCGAGGCCGACATGTAAGAAGATATCGTGGAGATAGATCTCAACTCCTTTCGCCTCCTTACCTACTACCACACCGTGTCCAACGACCAACCAAGGCAGTTACCCGAACCCGGCCGCCTACTTCTATGTGTACGGCTATGGTATTGGAGGATACTACCATCACCCATACTTCTACTTCTAAGGGTTTTGTATTGGCGACAAAGGTCACCACGCAATATTACGCTTATCGATTACCCGATATGTATCATACATGTTACCCAATATGTCTTTTTGATAAGGATTTGTCAAGCTAGTGGGGAGTACCACTAGGCTTAGAGCAGTAATGGTGGCTCGTCAGCTTAGTTAGTAATAAACTTTAATTTAGTACTAACTATTATAATTAAAGATATATCTAATTAGAGGTCTAACAATTATTGCTTTGTTAATAGCACATTGATGCATGGGTGAACATGAACCTTGAGGCGCGTTTGTTATTAGCCAAGCGGACGGTGATGATAAGTGATTTATTCACCATCTTAATTGGTAAGCAAGGCCCAAAACTACGTGTACACGCAATCCATTGGCACTCTTGTCGGATTTCCATCATGGTATCCACTCGATCGGGTATGGAAATCAGTTTACATTTTATTTTTTCACTCGTTATAGTGTTTACATTTGTTTTATTTAACTCGTTATAGTTTAGTGTTCTTTACCATTTACTTTTTATTTGTGACTCTAATATTCCAGGTCTTCATCCCCATATGCATCGATACCAAGCATTAGGTGCTCGAAGATCTGAACCTGAATAGCATGTAGTTGCTGGTTTATGACACTTACTGTTGACCATCATACGAGACTTTGTTTAGATTCATGATTACTATATACAGGGTGTTGCCGAAATTCTTTGGCTACCTAAAGGACCAGAATCGTATGCAACTTAGTCGATAGTTCGATTTGACTTACACGTCCAATGTACCACAACAGAACCCCCCCCCCCCCCCCCCACACTCCTTTGGAAATTTTGGTGTATGGGCATGTAAGTTCATGTCCTAGGTGATTGATGGTCAGACCCCCATCATGTTTGGGTGACCCGATCATAGATTCGAATGAGTGGCAATGGCACATGGTGGAGGCCTTATATGTGATAGTTGAAGATTGTAGGCGGGACTATTAGATTAGTTTTTTTTATGTTTATGATTATTGTATACGAGTTAAGTATTTTTTTAACATAATTTATCGCCAATTTTTATATTCACTAGTACACATACATAATATCACTCACCGACTAGCACAAATTCATTACATAATTAAGTTACATAATACAAATTAAAACTTGCTTATTATTAACATAGACAGATATTCAATCGACTAGCACTTTAATGTGTAATGTGTAGAAAACTTATTGCTCAACGGGAGCTCGTTTGCACAAACTATGGAGATCTTCTTGGTTTGTCCTTCTTGGTGAAAGATAGGGGTGTTATGATATCATTGGATGACAAAGGAGGCCAACCTTTAATGATAGGCTTAAGGCATCATTTCTCATCGATTGATCTTATAACATTCCCATCTTTCCCTAAGAAAGAACAAATCAAGCAAGTGCTCCACCGTTTGTCCAAACGAGCTCCTTTTCAACATAAGCTCTTTTAACCAAAAGATGGAGCACTTTTTTTGAATTTTCCTTCCTTGTGAAAGATGGAGTGTTATGATATCGGTGGATGAGAAAGGCGGCTAGTTGTTCATGATAGGCATCATTTCTCATCCACCGATCTCATAACTCTCACATCTTTCACTACGAAAGGACAATTCAAACAAATGCCCCACCGTGCGCCTAGAAGAGATCTTGTTTAGCATGAGGTTTACAACATATTAAAGATTAAAAGTTGCTTATTACTAAGATTCAGACTCATCCAAATGTCAAGCTACAGCTACACGATGGTTGGTTTTTGCACAATCTCGTCCGACTTCTTATATGATGTGGTGATATGTGTCTCGAAGTGTTAATATCCATTCTCTCATTGTACACTTGAATGACGGTATTTGCCGTAAATATATTGACGTGTATTCATTACATCTTCATCGACAGTGAGTGCTTGTAGTCCACTCAATAAGTCTGCAATTGGATTTTTAAAATACAGCTTATAATATTTGTGTTTGTCGTATCCTAGCTCTTCCATTATCTGGTGAAGTAGTTTCACAGAAAGATCGTTTACATCCACCATGTCAACATAGATTTCTAGACCATGGGAAGTAATGTCTTTTAGGTGGTTCTATAAAGTACCCTTGATGGTGGAGTTTCATGGTGAACAATTGTGGATGAGTAACTATTAATGAATATTAACAAGATTAGCCTTAGACAAGATTTAACACAAATAAGATCCAAAACAAAAAATATACACTAACAATATAACTCGCTGGTAGTAGCTGAAAGCGTTTGAGATAAACACCTGAAGTTCCACATATGAAGATGTTGGGATGCCATGTAAGAAGATATGTAAAACTTTTGCCTTACTGGATACTATTTTCTTTTTCTATAGTTTATGACCCCTTCAAGTTGGCTTTCTATAGGCAAACATGGAAGGACATCTGCAATTACGTACATATAAAAATTGTGCGGATCTAGATCTGATCATGATAATGACGTTAAAATCGGTCTAAATAAGCCTCCAATATTCTTCCGAAATGCCCACAAGATTCTTCTGAAAAGGCCTCGTCTAAAAAGCCTCCAAGATTCTTCTGAAATGTAAGATTCGTCTTAAAAGCGCCTTCAAGATTCGTCCAAATTTAAAAAAAAATTATATTGACCAAATCCACGTCCGTAATTGCGGAGGTCAAAGATAAAATTGCAGATTTGGGTATGGTCAACAGATAAGGGTCGATTAGGGTTTAACCCCATGGTGACACTTGTCAGATCCGCATTAGGACAGGTTCGCAATTGCGGACTTGGGTAGAAATTGTAAATCTGGAAAGTCCAGGGGACAAGTTCACAATTACGAAGATAGGATATTGGGTACGAGGTCCGAAAGTGTACATTTTGTTTTGTCGTTTAGCTAGGTTCGCAATTATATTGCGGACCCAAGACTATTTTTGTAAATCTTGGGAGAAAATGGCTATCAATTTAGACTAAATTACATTGGTCTTTGTGGTTGTCACTTACTATCAACACTCGTCCCTCTTCTGAACTAATTACAGTTTTGGTCATTGTGGTTTCCATATTGTTTCAATTTTGGTCCCTAAAACTAACTTCTGTTAAGTAGGTCCGTTAACTCAAGGGGTATTTGTGTCCCTCAGACTAACTTATTGACATTATGTGTTTTATGAAACAACACATACATGGTCTTTACAGTTTCTAACTTTTAGTTAGTTTCTATATGACTTACTCCATATCATATCTCTCTATATGTGAATGTGTAAAATTTAAATCTTCAACTTTAACTTCTATATCAAAATAAAATAAAAATCTTACATATTCATGAAATATAATGATGGTTGTGCAGGGTTAGCCCAATTGGTGGTCGAGCCAGGCAATAGCCCAGGGCATCACTTTAGGCTTAGTGATTTATCACTAATAAAAAGAAATCCAAAGTGGTGACTAGAGGACTCGAACTCTATCTTTAGTACACCTATATACTTTCTTACCACTAAGCTATTAATGCATTTTGATATTTGTTTTCTCGTATTTTAGTTTTATTAATTTTCTATCTGATTAATTTTCTTTCTGTTTTTTGACTTTCTTATATTTTTCATGGCAACACTTATTTATCTGAAATAAAATAAAATTAATCATATTCAACAATTAATACTTTGTATGTGTTTTGTTTTGAAAAACCATGTGATACTATTTGAAAGTTTATAATTTTTTTCATCAAACATTTTCTGGGATCAAACTCTACGTGAAAAAATTTAGATTGCTAGCTAATTTCAACTCGAAACCACAAACATGTTATATTTTTAAAAATCAAACCATGTACGAAATAAATTAGACTACTACATAGTTTCAAAAAAATTGATTTCCACAGTCATAAATATAAGTCTCGAATATTATTATTCATTTACTTTTATCTTTTTGATTTGATGTTGAATCTCATCAATCCAATTTTGTTGTATCCCATAGTGTGGTTTGTTGCCTAAAGCTATATATGGTTATTTAGACTACATAACACTCGTTACTCAATAATGTTTAGATATTTAAAAATATGATAAAGTTATAGTATTAAATTTTCCTAAGTTTAAGAAAAATTAGACATCTTGTATGGTTGTATACAATTATTTTGAGCATAACTATTATTATATGCAAGTCTCTAAAGTTTAATTTGACTTCATGTTACATTATGGTACTATATAATCACAAAACATATATTACGAAGAACATTATCATTCAATAAAAGTAACAAAAATTTGACCTTTAAAAGTTATTATGTTTTTTTTGTAGTTTTTAAATAATAGAGGTATTATTTAGCCTCTTTATCCAGGGCATGAGGAACCCTTGGGCCGGTCCTGGTAGCGTGTAGTTCGCATTCCTACAAGTAACATTATTTCTTCTAGCAATTAAAGAAATTACATTAAGATATAATAATGATTTATTGTCATATCATTTATTTCTACATATAAAAATATAATAATGATTTATTATCCACTTTCCTGCTAAAACATTCAAGGACATATTAATCTAATCCCTAATTCCTTGCCTAACTCAGTGAAAGATGGGCAAGAAAGATTTTGATATATTCAAGGAGGATCATTCAATATTCACTTGGTTGTCAAAATGATTTTCTATGTTTAAAAGACTAACAACTTTCTAAGTATAGTAAGAACTAAGAAAATGGTCTAAATTTTGCCTGTGATAGAAGTTTGAAGTTGAAATTTATCTCAACGTCTACAACAATGATTGTTTGGCTGATAAATTTTTTGAGTGTTTAACAGTTAAGATGATAATACTAGTCCAATGTTAGGTAAGAATGATAGTGAATTTGCAAAACATCTAAAATATCAGTAAGATTTGACTTTAAGTATATACTTCAAATGCATCATCACAAGACTGAAGCAACATATTGACTTTAATCCTAGTAACCTTTTCATCAACTTAAAAGCATGAAAAAGTTATTGGTAGTTCATAACTTGAGCTTTATAAGGACCTTAAAACCTAACTCTTTATCCGTATGGGACAAATTATCATAATCTCATTATCCCAACCACTTAAATGAGCTCACAAATCTCAATTGTTATCAATATAAGATAAATTGTCACATTAATATAATTTGCTATGTAGTTCCAAATTCATTAACAAAGTCTATTCATTGAGATGTATTCATGAACATATAAGATCTTGAGGATTTTGTAGACATTGATATGATTTTGTAACGTTGCCAAAAGCTATGAAGGCTTTTAAATTCCTAATTTGACTTATTAGTATATGTGGAAGGTTAGAGTGGAACCCAAAAAGACATGTGCTAAAACTAACTTTAAGGTTGAAGGTTGTCATTTGTGTTTGGTATGAAAATCTCATAAATAGATTATTACTATTTCACGAAAATAACTTGGAAAACAATAGATGAAATACTGACAATGAGAATAAGGATGAAGACAATTCTACTGAAAGACAATAAACATTGAGTTGAAAAAAGCAACATTTGACATCAACTGAAAGAGATAAAACTACCCTTTCAACACGAGACATATGACCTACACAAGATGCTTTAACACTTAATCAACCACACTCTAGACATTTTATTACCTCCCATAACTCATCATATAAGAACTATTATAGTGTGGAAATACACAAACCTACTGTAACACCTCAAAGCATGAAACTGACACCAATAATCTCCAAATTAACGTAAAATCACGATGAAAGTTATTGACAGTCCACAACTTAGGACTTATAAAAAGCTTATTTTCTATCTCTGTGAGACATGTTTTCAAATCTACTTCATGAATATAACCATATCATTCAACTATGTCCTAACCTAAGTTGTTGAAATAGAAAATAGATAAATAAAAGAATACAAAGCTTATAGTTTCATCATCCTAATTCTGCTTTTGAGTTTTTAGCTTCCATCTTGGTCGTTGTTTGCATATTCAAGTCCTTTCTACTTGTCGTGAACAACTAATGCACCATGGCGAAGTTATATACTCTATTTCATCCCATATTTGAGGCTTAGTCCATTTCTAGCTTACTTAAATCAAACCAATCCAAACAAATTAAAAAGACACGTGCATTTCTTACTGATTTATTATATCCTAGTTCATTTTTACACTGAATGTTTTTTTACTTCTTAGATACTAAAAAAGTTTAAAAAACATGACATCAACATAACTGAATGATAAAACATATATAATGACTAGCGTATGCATAGCCTTATATCTTCTATAGTTAGAAGTTTCTAAATCACCATTACAACTTTTTGTGTATAAAGGGATACAATAAGCGAGGAACAATGTGTCTTAACTCTTAACTTTTAACTCATACCACATATCTGAACTTCGATTAACGCTCATAGGACAAGTATGATCTAAACTTACTTTTAAACATATATATGTATATATTATTTCTCATAAAAATTACTACAAAATTTTTACATATCTCTTGTTTAGATACTATAAAGTTTTATCGTTATACATATCTCTTATATAGATACTATAAAATCAATAGTTGTCATTCATATTAAAAATAAAACGAAAAAAATAATCTTTCAATTTTGAATCTACTAAGTTTTTTAGTATTAGAATAAAACTTTCTTCATATAAACAAAATACACCAAATCTTCACAGGAAGTAAATAACAAATATTTCACAATGATCTCATAGATCTCATAGTGAGTGGTCTTCTCATAACATTTTCTCATAACCTTCATATAGAAAAAATAGTAAAAACAAATCAAAATGCCCTCATGTAACAAACCAAAGTTCAAAACGATCGGATATCCAATAACTACACCCCCTCAAGGACTCATCAAACCCTGAAGAGGTTTGCTCCACAGTCCCAATAGTACAAGGATCGATTATAATACCATTTGTAACACCTCAAACCCCAACGTAATTGGCTGAATCAATAACTTCGAATCCAACTTACAACCATGATGGAACTTGTTGGTAGCCACAACTTAAGTCTTAAATAATCTCACAAATCTCATTTCTAACCATGTGAGACGAGTTATTACACCTCACATGCTCTTCAAGTGAAGAGACTTAAACTAACCTCTACTAACAACCATTAGTGAGATGGACTGAAATCGAAACGAATTGCAAACTATAATCACTCCTAATATGATAAATAAAGTTTAAGGACGAAAATCAAAACTTCTAGCATACTACAGGGACCAAAATTGTAGATTAGTCACGAATAATCCATGAAATCCAAAAATGAGAACTTGTGGTTGGCGTAGCTACAACAAGCAATCTAGCTTTTCTAGTAATTTTAAAAGTAGAAAAGGAAAGACAGCCAAGAGACATCTATTATTCCCTTTATTTCCAAAACAAAATTCTAAAAAGTGATTTTATGATTTTATAATATGAATTCTTTTTCCAAAAGTGAAATGAATTTTGTTATAAATGCTAACGACATTTAAAATTAATTGAATAATTTTCTAACAGAAAAAAAATTATTTTAAATGAAAAAGATATAAATATATTAGATGTTACACGATCTTAGCTATTAGATTACAATAACCATGAAATTTAACAGAGTGAGTTAAAACTAATACAAAACCAAAAGGAACAGCTAGCACCAAGACCTATTTGAGAACTCTGAAAATCCTTAGTCCATAGAATACACTTATAAGGTTGTCGTTTAAATTACTAAAAGAACGTTATTAAGAAATTTCACTTTTATGATCACTTGTTTTTCATAACCTGAACGTCGGGGTGTCAAGATGAGTATATTTATTTATCAAAATAACTAGATAAATAAAAGGTAGGAAACATATCCATCTTTTTGACTTGGGAGAATTTAGGGGATGAATTGGAGAGGAGGGCCAGGCTGTATATAGGTTGGTGAAATGAGAATTTATATATAAATTATATATATAATCACTCCATATTTCCCTTCTGTCTAAAACTGAAATTGTCCAACTGCCTCACATGACATGTTGTGTTACATATTCATACTGTCTTTCTCTTTCCTTTTCAATTTTATGCCCACCTTTATCTTCTTTTAATCTTTTTTTTATTAACCTGGATATCCAACTCGTTATACGAGCCTATTAAGTCCAGAACGACTATCCGTTTTATGGGTAGTTTGGAGTCACCGAATTTGAACATCCGTGACCACAAGGGATTTTTACCCCTCCCTAGATTCGAACCTAGGACGTCCAGATATTTTTGACCTTTGGAGCTCAAACTCTCAAACCATTAAGGCACCATTCTTGTGGTTTTTGTTTTTTAATTTTATTTCATAAAAACCATATCATGTTATCTCTAACGGTATGGGTGCTTAAAAAACGACCAACCTGACCGACCCAACCTGAAGAAACTGGGAAAAAATCATCCTGAGGTAACCTGACATATAACCGATATAAAATTTGGGCAAGTTGAATCTAGTGGGTTGATATTAGGTTAGGCCCAAAGTAATCCGACCAACCCTATAACCCGATGAAAGTTTTAGCGACTTCTCTAAAATTATTTGTATTTCTTTTTTAATATGTATAAGTTACCAAAAACAACTTGGCAACAATGAGGAATGGAACTCATAAGAAGACATTATTGGAAAGTTATATGTAATACATAAATATTTGATAAACTAGTATATTCCCTTGAATGATTCATCGTTTTTCAAAGGAAGGTTTTTTTTATGTTCTCATTGGTGGTTTTACTTTGTTTAAACACAACCCCACCAATCCGAACGGGTTGCGTCGAGTTGGATTAGGTTGCACTTTTGTTTGAGTTGGGCTAAAAATTTCAAACCGTCGACACTGAGTAGAGTTGTTCAAATGTCTTCAACTCGATCAATCCAGCCCATGAGCACTCCTATCTAACGGTGTTAATAGAGGTAGGGATGCCCATGAGTTGGGTTGATTGGGTTGAAAATATTTGAAATATGACTTAAGGCAGAAGTTCTCATGAATCTCAAAAAAATTTGAGTTCTCAAATAATTAAGCCTATATATTGGACGATAATAAAATGAGAACCACAAATATGTTACAAACCCGTGAAAACCAATATAAATACATAATTTTTTTTCAATAAAACGTATGATTTAAGATATTGTTTCACATATGTTTTGTTCACCTTATGAAAATATTTCATTGTGGGGAAAACTGGTTCACCTAATGAAATGAAAAATACACGAAAAAAAATTCACATGATGAAACAAATATATATGAGCAATATCTTAAATCCTAGCATTTGATGAAACAATATCATGTAAAAATTGTTTTTATATCGATTTTTACAGATTTGTAATATATTATGGTTCTCGTTTGATTTAACCTCTATCTATACTATATTATAAAGCACTTGACAAAAACTCTTAAAAACACATTATTATGCAATAAGTACAATTGATTAAAGCATAATTACTTAAAATTCAAAAATACAAGTTATACATGCATTGGTACAACTTATTAAAGCTTCATGTTTGAATTCGTGTAACTAACTATCTAACTAACTATACAGATAAACATCTAATTTTGAATATAAAAATTCTAACATATAATTAGGATAATCATTCAACTTTAACAAAATACTTAATTATTATATTTATAAAAAAAATTATATTATTAAACCAAAATATATTATTTCATTATAAATCTAGATTATAATTAAAAAACTGAATTAAAGAAGTATACAAAAAATAAAATCTCTTTTTTCAAAACTACGAAAATTGTATTATAACATTGATAAAGACAACAAATAAAATAAAACATTGAAATTAAGATGGATATCGTTGCATTGCGCGAGTACCCTTCTAGTATATATATATATATATATATACTTGGGATCACGTGAGACCACCATGTTTCCGTGAGACCCGTGAGACCACTCTTTTACACTTGAAACTTCACAGAAAAAACATTATGAAGGTAATATTTATTTTTCATTTCTTTTACTATTTACAATAGCTAGAATATCTCCAATAAAGTCTCCAAAACTAATATCAAAATTCAAAATTTTCAAAAAAAATTATGCACAACTCCAATAATTTCTCCATTTTAGAGATTACAATATTATTATATTAGTAAAACTATTTATTCATTTAATGAAATATTATTTATTTCTCATAATCATTATATCAAGGTTTATTATTGGTGGAATATAATGGAAAAAATGTTTCTTTCTAATGACAATATTTTTTGGGAGTTCTTTAAATTTGAAGAATATCATATTATTTTCCTATTTTCTCCATTTAAAAAAAAATCCTTCAACTTTATTAGATCATTTTTATCAAAAATTTTATTTTCTCTATTTTAAAGAATTGAAGATATTGTTAAAAAGCCAATAGACTGAATGCATTGAAGATGCTCAACAAAAACCTCATTTTGTGTGCCCATATATTTTTTTTCACCATTAATTTCTGTTATATATTTTAAATAAATAAAGTATGATATAAAATACAAGGTAATTATAACCATGGTTTAAAAGAATAACTTAAATAACTGATGTTCTTACTTACCTTAAGAATACTCTTAAGATATACTTACGTTTTGTGATTTGCAGAATTCTTTAACTTTATCTTAAAAAAATATATTATATAAATTAAATACCATAGATCTTTTTTTATCATACTTGTAAGAGTTGAAGTTTTCAACAGATTTAAAATCTTTAATTAAAGTATGATTCTTCCTTAATTAATATGGATAGATGATAATTTAAAACAACTAGTAGATGAATAATAATGCTTAGTTATGATTCTTTCTTTAAATATGATTTTGAAAGCACAAGCCAAATAGTATTTGTTGTTTGAGTAATAAAAAAATGAAATTATTTTTAAATGAAATAGACTAATTATAAAAATTAACAAAAGACAAATTATACTATTATATTGTTTATTTGATAAATAATAATAATAATAATATTGAGTTAACAAGTTTCGTCAATATTCATTAATTATATAAAATGATTTAATAATCATTCTAATAATCTCCGATGCATTTTATAAAATAAAATAAAACATTGGAACCAACATAAAATATAAAATTCATCATAGCTTGACATGACAAAATGATCCGAAGTGGTAATTAAAAATACTAGAATATGAACATATTGTTATCTGATAGTAAAAAAAGTTAAAGAGTGAAAAACAAAACTATATCACAACGGAAGTGAAAAACCATTGTAAACACATCAATCAATTGACCAAAGAAAAATTATGAACTACCTTTATTGCCATTAAGGAACTACTACAAAATAATCGAGCACATAAAGCAGATGCAACAGAGTTTGTTTAAACGGAGTGTAACATTTTTTTTTATAAACTTTAACTTTTAGTTTTTCATTTTAAAGAAGTTATAAAAAATTTATTAAAATAATATAATATTTTTTTTAATACAAACCCTTCAAAAATGAATATGACAGTTTCCGCAAATTTGGGAAAATCATGAATTGATATAATATAACCATTCACTTATTTTGTTGTGTATGGATTTTTTTTTCTTTTTTTTTTTCAAAAAGATAAACAAATTATGTGTGACTCTTAGTTTTGTTTTAGATCAAAATTCTTTGATATTGTATTATTGTATAGATAGGATTCATCTTTCTTATGTATTTATAATTCCTGTAATCTTATTTACTTTGAAAGCTCATTATGTTGACGAAAATGGTATTTGTTAACGTAGGAAGGGGTGACAACTCATCCTTTAGAGATAAAAATGAGATATATGAGTTTTTTTTATAAACTTTAATAGTATCAACAATTTTCCTTTGAATATAAAAGGCTCTATATTTTTTTTAGAACCTCCACTAAAACACATAAGTTTTTGTCTTAGTTACAAATTCTTACAAAAACTTATGTGCCTAAACAAGAATTAACCTAGTACCTTTATTGTGTTCTTTTAATGAATCTATGCAATATATATATTAAGGACGGTTTCAAATGAAAACTCAAATTTGATTGTAAACGTGAGGATAAATGAAAGCGCGACACGTGTCGAATAATCAAAGAAATATTTAAACTGAATAAAACTAAATATAGTGTTTATTCAATCTGAATAATGCCTATTGAGATTGAATAAACATTATTCAGACTGAATAAAAACCATATTCAGTTTTATTCGGTCTGAATATTTTTTTGATTATTCAGTCTAAATAATCTACATTCAGACACGTGTCGCACTCTCATTTGTCCTTACGTTCACAAACAAATTTGAGTTCGCATTTGAACTTTCCTCTCTCTATATATATATATACATTATAAATTAAATTAATGTAAAAAATATAAATTGATAATTATACAAAACATTTAATAAGTTTGTTTCTTGTAGTTCCTGTGTAAGTTTTCTTTTTATTTAGTTTTAAAAGTTTAATTAGTAATTGTTAATTCTAGATATATGAGATAAAGATGAATCTAAAACAATATCAACAAGAATCACATCAATAAACCATCAAATGTCAAATATATTGATAGTTTCTCTCCCTACAATCTCTTTCTACCAAATACAATATATGAATTAGACAATAAAATCTTACTCAAGGTACATTTGACATGTGTATTTATACCCTACTCTATTACAAGAGTAAACTACAATTAAGCTTCGTGTTGACTTAGTTGACATTTAGCTTTGACTTTCTCATTTTCAATATTGTGACTCGGATACAATATATTTATATCTAACAATCCCCCCCCCCCCTCCCTTTGTATTCGAGATAACAATTCGAAAAATCAGCTCTAACAAACTCCTTCTTTGTTTGAAGACGATCAAGCTTTGTCAACAAATAATCTTCAACTGAGAAACAATCTTCCCCTTTGTATTCAAACATATTGCATCTGAAGACAAACACGCCCCCCTTTATATAAATCAGAATCTTCAGATCAAAAACCTTCAGTTTAAACTAATCTTTAGAATCTTTCAGAAAACTTTTCATCAGAAAACTTTATCAGTCAACAATCAATCTTTAAACAGTAAGGCTCGAATCTTTGACACTACATGTACTAAGCTTGTCACCTATATATCATGAATTAATCAATCTTCAAACATCTTCAAGCAATTTTGACTAGAAACTTTTATTCTTTTCCTCAACATTAAATCTACAATATTTGAATCTAATGGCTTTTCAACCTTAGAATCAACAGATTTAGATTCAAACCATTTAAAAACAATCAATACTTCGTTAATCTCTATCAGCTCTGATTGCTCCCACTCAACATCAGCATTAAGTCTTAGAATATCTTCTTCCGCAAAAGACTTCATGATCATTTCTTTGCATATGACTTCATATGTATATCTTTTCACAAGTTTACATGTGTCTTCATGTGTTTGCATGTGTCTTTGATATATAATTTCTCCCCCTCGTGATGATTAGGAGAGTCTTGAACATCATGAATGATCAAAGACTAAATCATATAAGCTTTATCAAACGCGTCAGTTAGCTCCCCCTCAGAAATATATCGCTGTCAAAACAATTTGCTCCCCTTAAATATGTAACAACCCGTATAAACCAAAAGCCCAAAATACATAGATTTCATAAACACAACGAGTTCCATGTATTACAACTTATTTATAATACAAGTACATCATAAAGCTAACATAACAAGTTACATCTTGTTCTTGCCTTTCCCTTCCGACTGATGTTGCCCTGTAAAAAATTATTTTTAAAAGATAGAGGGTTAGACCGAAAGATCTAGTGAGTCATTTCCCTCGTGTTTAAACCACGATCTGAGAAAAACTTAAAATCATTTTATGACAATTTGTTTTATCGCAACACCTAGACCCGACAACAAAAGTTATCGGATCCAGGGTCCGATATCCAAGGTTCTCGAATCAAATAGATCCGACAAACAAGAAAATCGATTCATATAGATCCGACAAACTTGCTCCTCGGGCTATATAGGTCCGACAACATTTTCCTCGGGTCCCATAGGGTCGACATGGTGTTTCATCGGGTCATATAGAGCCGACAAACCCACTTGTCGAGCCAAATAGATCCGACAAGATTTCTTGTCGGTCCATAAAGAGCCGATAAGATTTCTTGTCGGGTCCTATGGGGCCGATAAAAACCATTCTCAAAGTCAAAGGACTCGACAAGTCCAGTTCTCGCATCAAAGGGAATCGATAACCATTTTCCTCGAGTCAAACGGACCCGATAAAAATCCTTAACAACTCAGGAATCAGATTCCAAACAAACCCAGGTCTAGAGGCATCACATCCTCTTAATATTCTCAACCGGTATTACTCTCACCAGGTTCATTCTCTCGTTCTTTCCAAACCATTGCCTGCTTCACAAGCAAATGGTCCGGTTCACGCCATTCCAAATGGCTAATTTATTTTGATTATACCACCCACAATCATTTATACGTTTTCTCCGTCCACTCCTCGCGGATTCACCGCCACAATTCTCGTGACCCAAATACTTTGGTCAACCTCTTTACTTGTTAGTTTCACAAATTACTAACAATCAAAATCATAAAATCTGATTTATATAAAATAAATCACGTGTAACGGAAAAACACGTATATTACAAAAAGCTTTGTAACCACTCACCTCGAACGATAACAATCGATAAACTTCGAGATTTCTAACCGGTAACGATCAATTACGACGTATAACTATAACATACAATTCTACCGGTTAAAACCTCGATAGAAACTTAAAGCTTAACAAGTCATAGCTTATAATTAAATTATAAACCTTACCTCAAAGCTTTCCTCACTTTCTGCTTCCTGTTCTTAACCAACGAAAACCACAGAGACCAATAGTCTATTTTCTAAATAAAACTTTTCTAAATGAAAGAAACTTTGTGAAGAAGTAAAGAGAAGGAAAGAGGCGGTGGTAGTCTCGCATGACATACCACAAAGTCAAACACATGCATGCACACATGCAAGTGCATGTTTTATTTACATTGGACCAAAATAAAAATCATCACAAGTAGGTGATACCAAAATTCACTTGAATCCATCAACTTCGTATTATAGTTAAAAACAACCCTCAGGCTTTTAACCGATAATCATAACAAACCCGGTTGTTACAATATCCCCTCCTCAGAAGAATTCCGTCCCGGAATTCCACTAAGTGAACAAGTGAGGGTACTTCATTCTCATCTCAGACTCGGGTTCCCATGTAGCTTCGGTTCCCTTGTGATAACGCCACTGGACTTTCACAAGTCGAATCTCTTTATTCCTTAAAGATTTAACCTTGAAGTCTAAAATGGCTTCAGGGGTTTCTTCGAAACACAATTTCTCATCAACTTTGATTTCTGGTAGTGGCACCACTTCTTTTGGATCAGCTAAATACTTCCTTAAGTTTGACACATGAAAAGTATCATGAATAGCGCTCAGCTCCATTGGAAGTTCTAGTCGATAAGCCACTTCTCCAACTCGTTCAACAATTGTAAAAGGTCCAACATACCTTGGGCTTAGCTTACCCCTCTTTCTGAATCTAATGATTCCTTTCCAAGGTGATACTTTTAACATCACCTTATCTCCTATTTGAAATTCAATCGGTTTACGACATTTATCAGCGTAACTTTTCTGCCGATCTTGGGCTGCTTTCATTCTCTCACGAATCTGGTTGATCTTATCACCCGTAAGCTGAACTATATCGGGTCCAGCTAATTGTTTCTCGCCTACTTCATTCCAACACAACGGCGTTCGACACTTTCGTCCGTAAAGAACTTCAAAAGGTGCCGCTTGAATACTTGAATGATAACTATTGTTGTAGGCGAACTCGATCAATGGTAAATGACTATCCCATGATCCACCAAAGTCAATAATACATGCCCGTAGCATATCTTCCAAAGTTTGGATTGTACGTTCACTTTGGCCGTCTGTTTGCGGATGATAAGCCGTACTTAACTTTACTTGTGACCCCATTTCTCTTTGAAAACTTCTCCAAAACATAGAAGTAAAATGAGTATCACGATCAGAGACAATTGATAAAGGGACACCATGACGTGTTACCACTTCATTAATATATAATGTTGCTAACCGTTCTGTTGAGTACGACCCTTTCATCGGCAAGAAGTGCGCAGACTTCGATAAACGATCTACAATAACCCAAATAGCATCAAAACCCTTTGGCGTTCTAGGCAACTTTGTTATGAAATCCATGGTGATATGATCCCACTTCCAAACTGGAATTTCTAACGGTTGCAATTTTCCATAGGGTCTTTGATGTTCTATTTTAACCTGTGAACATGTCATACATTTTTCCACATACTGCGCGACATCCTTCTTCATTCCCGGCCACCAATAAAACTGCTTCATATCATGATACATTTTATTAGTACCCGGGTGTATAGAGAAACGAGATTTGTGAGCTTCACTCAAAACTCTTTCTCTTATATCGCCAAATCGTGGCACCCAAACTCTATTTCGGAAACACATCAAATTACGACTATCTTTTACTACTTCAGATAGTAAACCTCCAAGTCGTTCTCGTTTGATGTTTTCTTCCTTGATGGCCTTACCTTGACTTATTTGCAATTCTTCATGAATACTTGGCAACAATTCAGCTCGTAAAGCGATAGCTTTAATCGTCCCACTTTTCTCTTTGCGACTCAGTGCGTCGGCCACAACATTCGCCTTTCCCGGATGGTATAGAATTTCACAATCATAATCGCTTACTAATTCTAACCATCGTCTTTGCCGCATATTCAGATCTCGTTGATGGAACAAATGTTGCAAACTTTTATGATCTGTAAAAATTTGGCATTTCGTTCCATATAAGTAATGTCTCCAGATCTTTAGTGCAAAGACCACAGCTGCCAGTTCCATATCGTGAGTAGGGTATTGCTTTTCATGCTCCTTCAACTGTCTTGAAGCATAAGCGATAACCTTTCCACGCTGCATTAACACACAGCCTAAACCCAGCTTCGAGGCGTCGCTGTAGACCACGAAATCTTCCGAACCATCAGGTAAGGATAGAATTGGCGCGCTGCACAACTTGTCTTTTAACATCTGAAAGGCTTCAGCTTGTGCTCCTTTCCATTCGAAGTTTACATTCTTTTTCGTAAGTCCCATTAACGGGGTAGCAATACGAGAAAAATCTTGTATAAACTTTCGATAATAACCGGCCAATCCAAGAAAACTTCGGATTTCTGTCGGTGTTCTTGGTGCTTCCCACTTCTTGATGGCTTCAATCTTAAGTGGATCTACTTGAATACCTGCCTTAGAAATAATATGACCCAGAAACTGAACTTCACGTAGCCAAAACTCACACTTTGACATCTTGGCATACAATTTCTCTCGCTTCAATAATTCCATAATCAATCGAAGATGATTTGCGTGCTCTTCTTCAGACTTAGAATATATCAATATATCATCGATAAATACAATGACAAACTTATCGAGATATGGACAACATATTCTATTCATCATATCCATAAAGGCTGCTGGTGCATTCGTAAGTCCAAACGGCATCACCAAAAATTCATGATGTCCGTAACGTGTACGAAAAGCTGTTTTTGGCACGTCTTCTTCACGTATCTTTAACTGATGATAACCGGACCGCAAGTCAATCTTTGAAAAGTAACTCGCCCCAATCAATTGATCAAATAAATCGTCAATTCTTGGAAGCGGATACTTATTCTTAACTGTCAATTTATTTAATTCACGGTAATCAATGCACATTCTCATTGATCCGTCTTTCTTCTTTACAAACAACACCGGTGCACCCCAAGGAGATATACTCGGTCGGATGAAACCTTTGTCAAGCAATTCCTTTAACTGCGTCATTAACTCTTTTAATTCAGAAGGAGCTAACCGATGAGGTGATCGTGCTACTGGTGCAGCTCCTGGTATTAACTCGATCTGAAACTCTATCGATCGATCAGGTGGTAAACTAGTTAAGTCTTCCGGAAATACTTCCGGAAAGTCACATACTACCGGAATATTATCCATCTTGGTCTTTTCTTTCTTACTATCAATTACGCAAGCAAGAAAACATACACACCCTTTATGCACAAATTTCCGAGCCTTTAAAACAGAAACAAGACTGGAACAACGGTTTCGCCGATCGCCATAGATCACCACTGGCCCTTTTTCCGGTAAATCGATATGAATCATCTTCTTTTCACAGATTATACTGGCTTGATTCTTAGCTAACCAATCCATACCCACTATAACATCAAATTCTCTTAATGGCATAGGGAACAGTTGTATAGGTACGTCACACCCTTCCACAACTATAACACAATTATCAAAGACTTCCTTAACCGAAACTTCCCCATCGTTCGCTGTTTCTACTACTAATACATCATCTAACATCTTAGACTTAACATACGAACAACCAATAAACGAGGGTGACACAAAGAAACAATTTGCACTGGAATCAAATAACACTTTGGCACTGACTGAATTAACAAGAAAAGTACTTGTCACGACTTCCGGGTTCTCTTCAGCCTCACCTTTTGTCATCTGGAAGGCACGTCCCCTTGTCGCAGCTCCCCCTCTTTTCATCTCCCCACGACCACTTTGATAATTCCTGTTATAAATCGATCCTCGGTTGGACTGATTTCCCCCAGCATAACTTGTTCCTTGACCCCTCAACTGTGGGCAATTTGGTTGGATATGGTCAGGAGATTTACATGTGAAACAACGTAACGTCGCCTTGCAATCCCTGGCGAAATGACCTGGTTCAAAACATTTTATAACACTTTCGTGGATCAGAGTTACATTCTCCTTGATGTACCTTATGGCAACGGATACATACTTTATTAGAAATCTTTTGAATCGGACGGTTGGTAGACCCAACGAATCTCGGTGTACGAAATTCTACCGTCGACTCTTCTCCTTTCCTTTTCTCACCCACTTTCTCTTTTGCTTCCCTGATACAATCTTGCTCGATGGTTTCTGCCGCATCTATTGCAGCAATATAAGTAACAGGGTTTCTGACGATCACACTCCTCCTGATTTCGGCATCTAATCCCCATATATATCTTTTCACTTTCTTACGTTCAGTATTAACATAAGATTCAGCAAATCTGCACTTCTCAAGAAAATTCCTCGGTATACACACGTACCGGTCTACCTTTCTGCACCAATTCCAAGAATTCGTCTTCCAACTGTCTTATTGCAGCTTCTGGACAATATTGTTCTGTGAATTTTGCAGAAAATTCTCCCAAGACATTGTCTCTAGAATATCTGGGTCTGAAGTCATCAAGACTTCCCACCAATATAGAGCACTTGACTGTAACCTCGAAGTTGCAAACATAACTTTGTCTTTTTTTGAGGTCTTACTGGTCCTTAGCATCATTTCCGTCTCCTTTAGCCAACACATGGCTTTCACAGGATCCCGCTCGCCAGAATACGTAGGAGGTTTGCATGCTAAAAACATTTTAATATCACCTCTTTTAGCCATAGATGAAGAGGTTGGTGGTGCCGATGCCACAGTCACGGGGGTACTTGCTTCCACTTCTTCGCGAGTTTCAGGAATTACCGTCTCTACTGGCCCTGGCTGAGAGTGATGCCCAAGGTGAGAGAGCAAAGTATCCTGAAATTTAGCTAGTTGAGCTTCTAACATTTCTGGAGTAACATAACCAGGGTTTTGTGCTCGACCTCTTCCCCGTGATCTACCCCTTCCACGACCCGTTGCCGAGCTTTCTTGGGCTGATATTTCATGTTCAGGATCAACTTCTTGTTGTATCCCCCTAGCCCTTCCTCGGCCTCGACCTCTAGTGGTAGCAGTAGTTTCTGGATGTTCAGCACCCAGAATTCCTCTTCCTCGACCTTTACCACGCCCTACAGATAATTCTTCGGGAATAACCCTTACAGATGGGTTTTCTCTCTCGGGATTCTCAGAACCAATCCTAACAGATCGTCTAGAATTTCCAGCCATCTTATCTTAACTCGATCTAACTGCAACAATAACATGTATACAATTAATCACATATTTAAATATAATAGGATGTTCAAGTTCAAACAAGTACTTGTAAATTTATGATTACATTGGCCATATGTAATTTAAATATACCGCACTTGCCGTTCTTTTAACCCAATTATATTCAATCACATTCCCCGGGCTCTAACCATGAGTGAAAATACTCGTCTACCGCATCTAGTTTAAGTCTAAGTATCAGAAAGATACCTAAATCTCTTAAACCAAGACTCTGATACCAACTTTAACAACCCGTATAAACCAAAAGCCCAAAATACATAGATTTCATAAACACAACGAGTTCCATGTATTACAACTTATTTATAATACAAGTACATCATAAAGCTAACATAACAAGTTACATCTTGTTCTTGCCTTTCCCTTCCGACTGATGCTGCCCTGTAAAAAATTATTTTTAAAAGATAGAGGGTTAGACCGAAAGGTCTAGTGAGTCATTTCCCTCGTGTTTAAACCACGATCTGAGAAAAACTTAAAATCATTTTATGACAATTTGTTTTATCGCAACACCTAGACCCGACAACAAAAGTTATCGGATCCAGGGTCCGATATCCAAGGTTCTCGAATCAAATAGATCCGACAAACAAGAATAATCTGAATTTAGCATAACACATGATAACCTACAAAACAAATTAAACAGATTTTGGTACCCTTACGTTCATGGGTCCTTGCATGTTAGCTTTGGTCTGAGGTATATTGTAAGATGCGAACCATATATTGTGATTAGATGTTCTAACATTAGATCTTATCACTGGGAATCTGGTATAGAATATGTACGGTACATCATTTATTCACCTACCTTTAATTCACAAAGTCATCTGTTCCATACATTGAACAAAATATCTTGGTTTGCCTCAGACTGATCAACTCATTGATTGATCTGACAAAGTATGGAAGATCAGACTGGAAGCAAATGACTTTGCATCAACCGCAACATATTGATATGACTTGTTTTATGGATGCTCGTTTAGAGTTGATTTCTTTTTTCAAACCATCTTAACCTGCTTTGAAAGGTTAGTATTTGAACTAGAAGCAGAATAACTATAGAAAATATTAGAAGTACGAATCTGATCTTGTAAAAAATCACTTGATTTGCATTACTTTGTTGAATGAATCTTCTTGTGAATAAAACTTGAAGCTGTCGTGTACGAGCACTCAGAATCAGCAGATTTATCATACGGAGACTGAGCAATAGTATTGGCACTAGCTCTGTCAGATAAATTCCCTTTGAAATTAATCTCTTCAAGCTCCTTCACTTATGTAGATAAAACATTGTGTTCCTCAACAAGCAAATCAAACTTCTTCTATATTCTAGACTTCGTATTTTGCTCATTCATAATATCTGTCTGAAGTTCAAATAATTGATTTGAAAGCTCACCAATTCTCTTCTGAAATTCTTTTTTTTTCTTGAACTGTTTTTCTATCTCAGATTCTTCTACCTTTTCAGCAACCTTATCAATTCCAATGTCATTACTCTTAGTCAATACTGCTTTGTCATGCTCTATTTGCTCTTCTAACATAGAAATTTTCTTTGAGAAAGAAGCAACCTTATCTTCAAGAATTTGTCTTTCAGATTCAAAGTTACTCTTCTCATTTTCTAAATCTATATTCTAACCAATTTCTCTTTTCAGTTGAATCTTTGACTAAAGCAACATTTTTCTTCTCATCAACTTTCTATAAGTTGTAAAATCTTTCTGTTGTTTTTCTAATCTTTCCTAAAGATTAGAAATCTGCTTGGTAAGCTCCAAACTTTTCTGCTTGGTCTCATTTCTCTCCTCGTCAAATTTACTTCTTTCCATAACGACAACCTGTTTAAAATCATATATTTGCTTTGAAAGTTTAACAATTGTCAACTCACAAGACTTGATATGTATATCTTTTCGCAAGACTACATGTGTCTTCTTGTGTTTGCATATGTCTTTGATATATAATGCCCCCCCCCCCTCCCATGATGATTAGGAGAATCCTAAGCATCATGAATGATCAAAGACTAAATCATATCAGCTTTATCAAACACGTCAGTTAGCTCCCCCTCAGAAATATATCTATGTCAGAATAATTTGCTCCCCTAAAATATTGATCTCTTCTGAACAAACTTCTTTGGTAGAACAAACGTGTAACCGGCTAACATAGAAGCACATTTAGCAACTATTATCACTACAATTGAAATTAAATTCAATCGAGTGGCCTATTTTCAGAGTTGGCAATGATGAATATCTGACAGGACTTCCAGTTATCACTGAAGTAAAGTTATAAAACTAACTTCTCAAACTGTTTCGGCAATACCACAAAGATATGCTTTGGAATCACGAAGCCTCGTGCAATGTGTAGAAATGATTTAGTATTAAATGATATGTTTTAAGGGTAAAAATGTGAAAATACAATTCACGGACTCAATGTGCATTGAATATGAAGTTCGGAGACCGGGGTGGTGTCTTTCTATTTCAATATCTTGATTTTCCGAGTGAAGAAAAATATAGAAGATATGCTCATTCTCCATGATATATGAAACATATATCTTTTGTGAGATACTTGAGTGGCTAGGTGGGGTGACACGAGTAGTCGACACTAGATCCATGTCTTTTTCAATGTGCATCTCCATAGAATGAGAATGAATAGATTATGTGGAAACCTGATTTACTGACTCGGTTTGGTGAGGATCTTTTATTATTTTGATCTTGTCTCACACTCACCATATTCTTTTAGCTCATTAGCATTCATCTCGTAAAAAAAATTCAACTAAAACACCCTCATTTTAGTATCATATTCAATCACATTTGATAATGATTGTAAATCCATAAGTAATCTTTTCAGCTTGAGACTCTACCCCTTCAAATTACCTCTCATTTCCATTTTATCTCAGCACACCCCTTTCAAGATCATCCCAATGATCAAGAATCTCAATTAACATCTAGATCCCTTTTCGATGACTAGCCTTAGATATGGTTCTTGGGTAGGTCATTCCGGTTTTGGATTGACCATAGAAACTCCGAGTTCTAAGGAAATATCTTATGCTGAAATATTGATGTTCTAAGGAGCATAAACATGTAACTCCGAGTTCTAAACTGAAATGTTTAGAAGTCAAACAAATAAAGTATAGGTTCTAAACTGAGGTATTCAGAAGACAAACATATGTATCACAGATTCTAAACTGATTTGTTTTGAAGCTAAAACATGAATGTTTCTGTTTAGGGAATGTTAATGAAACAAATACGAATGTTAAATAGATTGAATCAGTAAGCACAATGTTTAATGAAATGAATGTTCAATGATTATTGAGATTAATTGTGAAGAATAAATCACAATTATTATGTCGATAAGAATTGAATCATTGAAATGAATTAAAGACAAAAAAAAAACAATTAGAGAATATCAAACGAGTGTATTTCCACCGAATATGCAACAAATTTAAGAGACGTGGAAATAATTTTCTCAAGAAAATATTACACGTGGTAATCGAATAACAGATTTTCAATCAAAAAGAAACAAACACAAGTAAGTTTCTCGGATTGAACTACCATAAATTTGTGAAATACAAACTTTTCAAACACAATAATATGGTATAAAAGCTTTTCCCCTCAAAGATAGAAACTACTTACTCCCCCTCAAACCACTAACAAGTATGATCATGTGTTTGAAGAATTTGAATTTCGCATGACACACTATAACTTGCAAAACAGATTAAGCAGATTTTGGTACCTATACGTTCATGGGTCCTTTCATGTTAGCTTTGGTCTGAGGTCTATTGTAAGATCCGAACCATCTATTGTGATTAGATGTTCCAACATTAGATCTTATCACTGGGAATCTGGTATAGAATACGTACCATACCATTTATTCACATAGCTTTGATTCACAAAGTCATCTGTTCCACACGTTAAACAACATATCTTGGTTTGCCTCAGACTGATCAACTCATTGATTGATCTGACAAAGTATGGAAGATCAGTCCTGGAAGCAAATGACTTTGCATCAACCGCAGCAGATTGATATGACTTGTTTCTTGCATGCTCATCTACAGTTGATTTCTTTCTCCAAGCCATCTTAATCTGCTTTGAAAGGTTAGTATTTGAAGTTGAAGTAGAATAATTATAGAAAAGATTAGAAGTACGAATCTGGTCTTGTGAAAAATCACTTGATTTGCAATACTTTGTTGAAGGAATCTTCTTGTGAATAAAATTTGAAGTTGTCTTGTACGAGCACTCAGAATCAGCAGATTTATCATACGGAGACTGAGCAATAGTATTGGCACTAGCTCTGTCAGATAAATCCACTTTGAAATTAAACTCCTCAAGCTCCTTCACTTATGTAGATAAAGCATTTCGTTCCTCAACAAGCAAATCAAACTTCTTCTGTAATTTAGACTTCGTATTTTGCTCATTCATAATTTCTGTCTGAAGTTCAAATAATTGACTTGAAAGCTTAACAATTTTCTTCTGAAATTCTTCTTTTTCTTTCTTGAACTGCTTTTCTATCTCAGATTCTTTTACATTTTCAGCAACCTTATCAATTCTAATTTTATTACTCTTAGGCAGTACTGCTTTGTCATGCTCTATATGCTCTTCTAACATAGGAATTATCTTTGAGAAAGTAGCAACCTTATCTTCTAGAATTTGTCATTCAGATTCGAAGCTACTCTTCTCATTTTTAAAAGATCCATATTTTAACTAGTTTCTATTTTCAGTTGAATCTTTGACCAAAGCAGCATTTTTCTTCTCAATCAACTTTTCTTTCAGTAGTAAATGATTTTGTAATCTTTCCTGAAGATTAGAAATCTGCTTGGTAAGCTCCAAACTTTTCTGCTTGGTCTCTTTTCTCTCCTCGTCAAACTTACTTCTTCCCATAACGACAACTTGTTCAAAATCAGATATTTGCTTTGAAAGTTTAGCAATTGTCAACTAAGTTAAAAGTTAAAAAAGTTAAACTTTTAACCTTTGTAAAATTTTTTAATATGATACCTTCCCACTACTCCTTCCTAACCAAGTCCGTCATTATTTTAACTCACTGCTCCTTCCTAACCAAGTCCGTCATTATTTTAACTCGACCAATCCAACCTATGTATAAACTTATTTGTATTAACATGAATTTATTTAAAATGAATGAATATTATTGTAACAACTTAGGAAGATCCCATATCGGCCGTGGACAGGAGTGATGCTGAGTTCATAAGTAAACATTGGCCTTCCTAAACACAACGCGTTTTGGGGCCACACGCAAGGCAGGTTCTTGGAACTCTGTGGTTAAGCGTGCTTGGGCGGGAGTAGTACCAGGATGGGTGATCCCCTGGAAAGTTCTCGTCAGGTCGCCAGAAACAAATCCGTACGGCTTGGACCAAAACGGACAATATTGTATCGTGGTAAAGGCGGGGTGTTACAATTATACTATTTTAGTTTATTTTATTTTATATAGAAGTGAACAGTAGGAAGATAACGAAATAAATGAGGTTAAAACGTGGAGGCCGGTGATGAATGGTCCCAAAAGGAAAGGTCAAAAATGGTGACCATTCTACTTCACTTTTTCAAAATTTACTTACCATAAATTTCACGTGGGAGTTGACCTTCTGCCTACTATTCTTCAATACATATTACATTTCTTTTTTGTTTTAATATTTCTTATAAAACTTAAATTTATAAAAATTCACAAATCGTTTCGACCAATGTAGTGATGTTGTCTGTTCTACAAACCATATGATTTTATAAATTATATAAAACAATCTTAACCATCCATTTATTTTAATATATTTTTAATTTGTTTTTTATTTTTAAAATCATGATCATAATAAATGAACTTATGATCTTTTATATATATCTCAAGTATAATTAATTAAACATGATAAAGTTTAACAATCTCGACTGTTTCATAATATAAACATTGATTATAGTTTGTAAAACTTTCATTACTTGTAAAACAAACTTCTCCCCCCCCCCCCCCCTCTCTTTCTCTCTCTCTCTCTCTCTCTCTCTATATATATATATATATACATTAGTTAGGTACTCGTGTAATAGCACTAGTTTGATGTGAACCTTTAGGAGTAATTCATTAAATTGGTTAGATCTAAACTAATAACATACCCTTCGTATGATCTCACTAAAGATAGCCACATACATATAGATAGACCAACTTTACAGTTCAGCCATCCGTCAATTTGGGTCTATTTGAAAATAGCTAGAATACATTTACCCCTATACCATTTTCTGCAGCGTCGGGATGTTAAACTATTTTTGTAAATCGAGTGCATTAAGTTTATGCTTACTATAAGCTCCAAAAATTTATAAGTAAAATACAGCTTCATTTAAAAGACCAATGAAACCTAAAATTAAATGTTATTTTAAATAGAAAAACCGTAAAACTAATATTACTATTTCAAACTGACAGAAAAACCAACGTTAGCGAATTTGTGGCACCGTAGTAGAATCATTACCAATGGCGTGCAGTGCGCCTAAGTGTGAAAAGACGGTGCAAGCGTATTTTATAATATTATCAAATATAAAGATATTCAGTATTGAACTTATTTTGAAGATATTGACAATATGATCATAATAATATAATTTATAAAAAAAATGTATTTTTAATACATTTTAGATAATATATGATTATATATTTTAATATAATAAAAAGTGTAAGATCGAAAATGAAAAAGTAAGGAATTTATAAAAATTAATTAAATAATTAACTATAAGTCTATAATGCATAAATCTAATCATTAGTGATTTAAGATTCGATTAAAAATGTTATACATTGACATATTGAATATTTAATATACCTAACTGACGTGTGGATAGAGCTATCAATAACATGGTCAAATATATCTCTAGCAATTCAAATCGTAAAAAGCAAGCAGATCTCTAAGAATTATCAATGTTACCATTATATTAATTGTTTTTTTTAAATTAACTACTTATACAATGATGCTTTTTATTAAAAACTAAGAGGCCGTTTATCAAATATTACCCGAGTAAGTGCTTACCGGTAAAATTCAATACATTCACTTACTTACCAGATAAGATTTTAGTCCACAAAAACGACATTGTATGCAACAATTTACCCGGTAACGCTTACCGTGGTAAGAGTCGTCGCCATTCCTTATCGGGTAAAATTCTTGATCCTTGTTTTTCTTGTCTTCGCTCGTACCGGGTTAGATTTATGGTATTTGTCATACTCTGTGGATAAGATAATATGCTTGGTAAACGATTACCCGGATAAACGTTTAATAAACGACCCCTAACTAATGCTACACATTTGCCTTTTATGACATTTGCTTATGATGGTTCTTGTACAATTTTCATATTTTGGAAATATACTGTTAAGTATTTATTGCATAAATCTTGTGTGCTTTTCGTCCACATGTTTCTTTTAAGAAAGTGTCATATATATATATATATGGGAGAGATCATACAAGAACATCCTTTTTTTAAGGTAGCGTTTGGTACGCAGACATGACAGGACATGACGGGACAAGAGAGTGGGACAGGACTGGACTAGACAGGACAGAACAAATGTATGTTTGGTACACCTAGGACTGGACAAGACATGACATAACTAGACAAGTTGTCACATAAGTCATTTGACGATTTTATATATTATATAATAGTTATAATTACACAAAAAAACAAAAAATTAAATAATTTAATTTATAATCATTTTTACTCAACTTATATATATATATATATATACATACATATGTAGGGGGCTCTTTATGAAAGATCTAAGTTATTCATGATAACTATGAGATCCAATCTTCACCATTAAAAAAGTTGATCAATGGTCAACATTAATTTGAACTAAATTTGCTAATATTACCTAAATTAAAGGAATGCAATTTAATTAAATAATATGTAAAGGATAACATAGTAATTCAACAATTAATTTGATCATTATCTATTTTAGGCGCCTTTCTATATTACCAGTAGAAACAAAAAGAAAAAAGCCAACAAAATCAATTCAAATCGATACATCATATATTCGACTAAAAGTACCAATTTGGTATCACACATATTCATAAGTTTGGTATCACACATATTCATCATAAGCTATTATCCAGATTACAGCTTGAATACCACAGACTAAGCATACAACATACATCATTAAGCATTTAATCAATCGTTTTATAAAACATTAACATTGAAAACTTTTTTTCATCTTAAGCATCAAGCATATAATACACATTCATAAGTTTGTATCACACATATTCTTAATTTAGTATCACACATATTCATCATAAACTATTATCCATATTACAACTTGAAACCACATATTGCATCAAGAATTATGATTTTGTATAACAAATAAATAATTACCTTTCAAACACATATTGCATCAAGAATTATGATTTTGTTAACAAATAAATAATTAACTTTTCTTTGAACGTTGTGTATAAAGATTGGTTTTGAAAACTTATCAGTAAGAGTAAATTTAGGAAGAATATATATTCTTTAAATATATTAGATATAAGTTTTGAAACTGTCAAACGAATTTAAAAATTGTTTAATTTAATAAATTGTTAAATTACTATGCTACCTTTTATGGTTAAATATATTAAGTAATTAATTGATTTAAAATGAAGGGATGAAATGAGATCTCATGGATCTCATTGATTAAATAGATTTCATTTGGTTATGCCCCTACATATGTATATTAGTATAAATATTGAATGAAAGTATTTTGTTATAATTGATGATAGTTTGAAAAACTCGATTCACACAAGAAATTATGTTTTATTATGATGGTACTATTGGTGGCGGCGATGGGCGGTGGTGATCAATAGTCGATGCTGATTATAGATGACTTAAGACGGTAGTGGTGGTGGTGGTGATTATGGTGGTCGGTGGCCAACGATGGTTGTGGAGGTGGAAGAGAAGGTTGGTGGAAGAGAGGAGGAGGTGGAGGTGGCCACGGTGGTAGTGGTGGTGGCGATGGATGGTGATTGTTAAGGAGGTCAAGATGGTAGATTACGGTGACAATGGTGGTCGGCAGTGGTAGTGGTTATGGTGGAGGTGAGGTGGCCACGATGGTGGTGGTAGCGATGAACGGTGGTGGTTGGTGGTCGAGGGTGGTTGTAGAAGTAGTGAAGGAGGTTGTTGTTGTAGAGGAGAAGGTGGAGATGGCCAACCATGGTGGTGGTAGTGGCAATGGATGATGGTGCTTGGTGGCCGACTGTGGCTACTAATGGTGGCCGACTGTGGCTACTAATGGTCGCCGGCGGTCGTGACTAGTGGTGTTGACCATTAAAACAAGTACCATATTAAAGTTATATACCAAATGAGGGTAAATTAGTGATATTTGATTTTCTGTTACATTCTTGTTCCACTTATTTTGGTGGAACAAGAAAAAGCCTTTTTTGTCCCACATTGTCACACTCCTGTCCCTGTCCCATGTCGCACCAAACGTGCGATAGTGAATTCCTGTCGTGTCCCATGTTGCACCAAACGTGGGACAGAACTCTATCGTATCCTGTCCCATGTACCAAACGTACCCTTAAGGAACACTTTGTGGACCACATATGATGTGGGTCTCACACATTAAAAAATCATATCTGATTCAATAGGGACCTACCATTGAATCAGATATGATTTTTTAATGTGGGACCCACATCATATATGGTCCACACGGTGTTCCTTTGTTACAAAGTTCTCATTTGAACCTCCCTATATATATATATGACTATGACTATGGGTGAACTAACATTAATTGATACTGTAACACGGGTCACCGCTTCATGGTTCTGTTGTAATGTGAAAAGTATGTTTCTAAAGGGTGCCACCATATTATTTTGTTCGGTGTCATCATATAGTTTTTGAAACTGAAATTTAAGCACGAGACTTTAATGGCATAGATGGTTAATGCTTTTACCTTTGTACAAAAGGCTCGGATTTGGGTCTCACTGTGTCACATTTGTTAATTTTTAGCTTAAATTTTTTAACTTTTTATGATTAAAGTTTTTTTTGAACCAAACAACAGATCTATACTGATATTGTGATATTTTTCTTTAGATATTTTAATATAGTTAAATTGTACCACCACTTAGAAAAATGTAGGTACGCCTCTACATTTAACCTTTAACTGCTTTTAGGTATGAACCTATTAAGAGCCAAGTGGGCTCCCGCACACTAGCTCCATCGATTACACTGTAACAGAAAAAAAATTGGACGCCTAAAAAAGCACCCAATCAGAATGGTTTGGGTCCGCCACTGACTGCTTTACTTCATGAATCATTGTGCATGAATTTTTTATTTACAAATGAACAAATTTATTTACAAATGAACAATTGTTTTAAGAGAACTTTAAAAATAACAAATGGGTTTGACCCAAAGACATTCATGTTAATGATAAAATCAAGTTTTTTTAAAGGTCAAGAATCCAAATCTTACCAAAATGGTAAATATGGATTCGTTTTAGCATATATAATATTATATACTTAAAAATAAGGGTAAAAAAGCATTGCAATAAAACTTCGTTTTTGAGACCCTTTCGTATGACATTTTTTCAAGAAATTTTATATAAAAATGTTAATATGACAATTTAATTCTTGAGTTGTATTATAATGTAATTTAATATAATTTAAAATTTTGTTTTATAAAGAAAGATTTTATGGGACTTAGCATCTATGTCATAATTACATACTGTAAAAGTATTTATATAATTAAAAGTATTTATATAAGCACATGTTTGTCGTACAAACCTAAAAGTTGCAACGTCCTAATAAATCAATTTTATTGAAAACAATGTGAAACATGTGGTCATTAAGTTTTTGGATTAGTTTTTTCACAATTTTTCTAAAGTAGTAGTTACTTCATGAGGATTGTTATTTACATAACAGATAGGGGTGTAACCAAAAAGTTAAAAATAACTAAAAAATAACCTAGATTTTAGAAAAATCATCATATCATATTATTCTATTTTTTTTATTTTCAATTACCAAACAATAATATAAATTACTCTATAATAATTATTATTTAATTTATATTATATATATAAAACTATTTTAAATAAACAAAACAAAAATAATAGACCTCTTTTTATTTTTAAAAAGAATATAACATTTTCTTTCAAAAAAAAAATATAGCATATATTTTACAACTTTTTAAATTTTAATCATATGTATCCAACCATATAGTTTATCATAAATAAATCAAATAACAACTTTAAAATTTCAAAATGTAACAAATATTTTTTCATTTTATCTGTATTCTCATAGAATATATCCATCCTTCTACAAATTTAGAAATTCATAAAATAACAAATCATCTTTTCCAACTTTAAAACATAAAAAATAACCGATCATTTTTTATTGAAGTTTTTGAATATTCAAAAAATAAATCACTAGATCCTCACCAACTCTTTAAACAGTCAGATACTAACTCATCATTTTTTATATCAAAATTTCAAATATAAATAGTTTATGTTATATTAATTTTCATTTGTAGAAAAATATATTTTTATAATAATAAATATAGAAATATATTGTTATATATAAAATATAAAATGATGTTAATGTTGAAAAGGTTATATTTTAGAAAAATATTTAAGCTTATAATAAAACAATGTAATTTAATTATCTTTCTAAATATATTATTTTTATCATGATTATTAAATATCAATAGAATGAAAAATAATTACAAAACTAGTTATATTTAAAATTATAAAAAAAATATTTAACATTATATTAATTTATAATAATAATAATAATAATAACAACAACAACAACGACAACAATAATAAAAAAATATTTAATAAATGAAAAACAAAATAATAAATAATTAAAACATAAATTAATTATTAAATGAAATGGGAATGTAATTATTAAATAATGATTATTAATAAGATGGGAGTGTATTTAATTTATAGGTGAGATGCAAATTTAGGTGAACAAGAATTATAATTTTTATTTTTGAAAGGCAATTTTATAAATACCAAACCAAGTTTTACAACCAAAATCAACAAAAAACATCACCAACCCATCCCAAGATCAAAACCCATGAAAAGGGGTATAAGCAAACAGCCCCTGCCGAAGACATCCCAAACCACCACAAAATGAAAACCAATTACCATAGAAAACTATTGTAGAACCTCTCTCCTGCGATAAAGCTCCGTATTTCGCGAGCTGCAAAACAGGAGCCTCCACGTCGAAGTCGTTGCCGACAACTTTTAACACAGTTGAGTTGGATCTGTTACCCAGCTGTTCCCGTCCAGATTTGCCTGCTTGAACCGTCTTTTAACCCATTCCAACGTTAATTAGTTTAGAATAATTAAAAAAACACAATGTTCATAAATTAATATATGTATATATAAGAAAAGTTCAAATGCGAACTCAAATTTGGTTGTGAACGCGAGGACAAATGAGAGCGCGACACGTGTCTGAATATACACTGAATAGGCATTATTCAGACTGAATAGGCATTATTCAGACTGAATAGGCATTATTCAGACTGAATAGGCATTATTCAGACTGAATAGGCATTATTCAGACTGAATAGGCATTATTCAGACTGAATAGGCATTATTCAGACTGAATAGGCATTATTCAGACTGAATAAATACTATATTCAGTCTGAATATTTCTTTGTATATTCAGACTGAATATTTCTTTGTATATTCAGACTGAATAAATATTGTATTCAGTCTGAATATTTCTTTAAATGGGAACGTGTCGCACTCTCATTTGTCCTCGCGTTCACAATTAGATTTGAGTTCTCATTTGAACCCGCTAGATATGGATAAGGGGGAGCCAGCCTTCCTTCGCCTTTTCATGGCCACATATCTTTCTGGCTAAGGAATGGGAATCCCCACTGCGGAATAGTGCACCTACACGCCTTCATCGACGTTGTTTTTTTGGGATAGAGGGACTTGAACCCTCACGATTTTTTAAATCGACGGATTTTCATCTTACTATAAATTTCATTGTTGCCGGTATTGACATGTTCCCGGGAGTACCCTCAAAAAAAGGAACCTTTGCTCTCCCCAGCCATTTCGGGTTGACTATCATGAAGTCTTTTCTTGTAGATGGTACAATCATAGGTTTTTCCTATATCTATATATAGGGACGGGTTCAAATGAGAACTCAAATTTGATTGTGAACACGAGGACAAATGAGAGTGCAACACGTGTGCTACATATATATATATATATATATATATATAGGGGCGGGTGCAAATGAGAACTCAAATTTGGTTGTGAACGTGAGGACAAATGAGAGTGCAACACGTGTGCTATTCAGACTGAATAATGAAGTAAATATTCAGACTGAATAATAGTATTATTTAGTCTGAATAATAATACATTCAGACTGAATGTAGTATTATTCAGTCTGAAAATTTCCTTCATTATTCAGTCTGAATAATACTACATTCAGACACGTGTTACGTTCTCACGTTCACAACCAAATTTGAGTTTGCATTTGAACTCCCTCTCTCTCTCTCTCTTTTTTTTTTTTTTTTCTCTCTCTCTCTCTCTCTCTATATATATATATATAGACTTGGGATCACGTGAGATCAGCCTGTTTTCGTGAGACCCGTGAGACCACATTTTTACACTTGAAACTTTACAACAAATCATTTTGAAGGTAAAAAAATTGGAGATTTTTGTGAGACCACTTTTTTTACATTTGAAACTTCACAGCAAAACATTGTGAAGGTGACATTCATAGTGTTTTTGCTATGAAGGTTCGATTTATTTTTATCTTTACAATGATTTGCGTGAAGTTTCACATTTATTTGTTTCACCATATGAATATTTTGTATGCACATTTTTGGTTTCTCTAGGTGAATCCAAATTTTTTTTGCTTGTAATTATTTCATAAGGTGAAGACAAACATATGTGAAACACTATCTAAATTATAGGTTTTGATGAAAAAAATCATGTAAAGAAATATTTTTATATCGGTTTTCACGAGTTTGTAACATTTTTTGGTTTTTATTTGATTATTCACCCCCCCCACACACACACACACACATATATATATATATATATATATATATAGGGGCGGGTTCAAATGAGAACTCAAATTTGGTTGTGAACGTGAAGACAAATGAGAGTGTGACACGTGTCCCATTCAAGAGAAACATTATAGTATATATTCAGTCTGAATATACTAAGGAATATTCAGTCTGAATATTCGTTTGTATATTCAGACCAAATATATACTAGACTGAATATTCTTTTGTATATTCAGACTGAATATATATACTATATTCAGTCTGAATATTGCTTATTTTGACACGTGTCACACTCTCATTTGTTCTCACGTTCACAACCAAATTTGAGTTCGCATTTGAACTTTCCTCTCTCTCTCTCTCTCTATATATATATATATGCGTATTCATTTCATTTGTAAAGCATAACAATCTTTTAAACTATGCAAATCAATTTCAACCGTTTGTCAAGTGTAACAAACATCTGATTACATAAATACATCGATTGTTTCCTAATATAAAGAGTTAATCATAATTAATAAACTCAAATAATAATAAATGAATCTTTATCATTTTCATAAATATCGCAATTATTTAGTTTACAACTTTTTTATGGTTTACAAATGAATAAATGCATACAAGCGTTTTTTGTTCCTATGCACCAATGCTTCTATCATTACATATGCATTGATGCATATTCACAAATTCATGTTACAAATTACCGGTATGCATTAGTGCATACCGTCCAGATGGAAGACTCCCAGGGTGTTCTTCAATTTTTTCTTTTTTGGGCGTTTTCTCTTGAGCCTGATCTTATATATATATATATATATATATATATATATATATGGGCGGGTTCAAATAAGAACTCAAATCTGGTTGTGAACGTGAGGACAAATGAGAGCGCGACAAGTGTCATATTCAGAATGAGTAATCAAAGAAATCTTCAGACTGAATAAAACTGAATATAGTGTTTATTCGGTTTGAATAACACTTATTAAATCTGAATAAACACTATATTCAGTTTTATTCAGTCTGGATATTTCTTTGATTATTGAGTCTGAATAATACAAATTCAGACACGTGTCACGCTCTCATTTGTCATCACGTTCACAACCAAATTTGAGTTCGCATTTGAACTTTCCTCTCTCTCTCTCTCTCTATCTCTCTCTCTCTCTCTATATATATATATAGAGAGAGAGAGAGGCTCCTTCATGTGTTAACTCAAATATTTGTGTTAACTTTGTTAACCCATCTAGACCGTTCATTTGTAAGATCTATGGTTCTAATACAATGTGGCATATTTGTAAATATGTAGAGTCAAAGCCATGGTGAACATTGGTGAACAAGGGTAACACTGTAATTTGATTAGTCACAACAAATTAGGAAAAAGATCACAATTGCTGAAAATAACTCCTTCTCTAATTAATCTGTTCCTATTTTGGTGCACTACCAAATAAAATCATAACTATCTTCATTAGACCATCACCATGGTTTTTAGTAGTCTTATCGCTCCTCTCGATCTTCCCATTTCGCTCCTCGATTTATACTCTCATTTGTGGTTATCGATTTCTTCTTTGTTTGACAGATTCAAGTAATTGATTTTTTTAGTTGTTTTTCAGTTTGATCGATTCAAGTAATCGATTTCTTTTAGATGTTTTTTCTGTTTGATCGATTTCTTTTAGTTACCCTCTGTGGTTATGTTGATCGATTTCATTGATTCTCTCAGGTTTCTGTAATGGAGGTGAAAGTCGAGAACGATATTGGCTCAACTCAAGGTATTCATTCTAATTTAATTCTCGCCTTTGATTTTTTGCTTACTCAATTATCTAACTCGATTATAATGAATACACAGTGAACATTGGTGCATTGAAGATCGGTGAAGAAGGTAAACCTGGTGCAATAAACATTTGGTGAAGAAGGTGAATCTAGTGCTTGTTCACTTATGAACATAGACAAGTTCATATGTGAATTTGATGATGGTTCACTTATGAATATAGGAGTGATTCAATTATGAACGAATGAGTGATTCACTTATGAACATGTGAGGGGTTCACTTATGAAAAATAGAGCGGTTTTTGTACGTAAGTAGAAGTGGTTCGGTTATGAACGTGATTCGGTTATGAACATGGGACTATTTCATTATATAAGCTATTCAGAATACATAATCGATATTATCAAATAACAATACAACCAAATTTAAAAAGTTAATTAATAAAAGAATTAATTAAAAAAATAACTTCTATAATTATGTCTCCTTAAAATAAGAAAAGATCAAATTAATAAAATAACTTCCATAACTATGTCTCATTAAAATAAGGAAAGATTACTATAACCAAATTTCATAAAAAAATATTTAAATTTTAAATTTAAAAAATACAAAACAACTCCTAATGAAAAAGTCAACGTCAATTCAAAGTAAAAGGTGAGAATGCTTCTGATTGGGAATGCATTATGTGTTCACTCGTGAACATGTTGTTCGTTCACGGATGAATAACGAAAAATGTGAACATGTTATTCTAATTATTAACAATGTTATCACTTGTTAACATCGTATGCATAAATGAGCAATAACATACAGAATATCATGTGTTCATAACTGAACATCGTGTGTTCACTTCAAAACCATCAGACGTTGTAGAACTCGAAATATGCGTTATCTTGATTATCAATTAAGAATTGAATAAAATCAACCAAAAACTAGTAATGAAAGAATTAATTAAAAAAATAACTTACATACTTAACTTTCCTTTAAACAAGGAAACTTTTAATAACTGCAACATTTTATAAAATTAAAAATTAATTAAATTTCTAAAAGACAAAATTGTTCTTCAATAAATTTTGCAACACCAACTAATTCCTTGAAGGAATGCTTCTGATTGGTCGAAATTGGTTAACAAAGTTAACACAAATATTTGAGTTAACACATGAAGGAGCCTCTATATATATACATATATACATATATATATATATGGGAATAATCAAATGAGAACCCTCTAAAGGTTGATAACAATGAGATCCAATCTTAACCATAAATAAAAAAGGGTAATTTGGTAAATTAACAAATTTAATAATTAATCATTTTAATATTTATTTTTCTGTTACGAATCAGATAAAGATTAAGAAGATTTATTTCCTAAATTATCTAACCGACTAACATCAAAATAAATTGTATTATTCATTCAATCGATTCCCTTGGTAATCCGGCTTCAAAATAGTTCAGCAGCAGAAGGTTGAATAGATTTTACACAGAAACTTATAATCACTTATCTGATTAATATGTGGTACTTTTTTATGAAGATATGTGGTACCTTTTTACACATAAAGTTATAATCACTGAAGATATGGGATACCTTTTTATGAAGATATGTGGTACCTTTTTACACAGAAAGTTATAATCACTAAAGATATGTGGTACCTTTTTATGAATTTGCATGGCACATCTTGATTAATCCCGATATCATGTTTTGTACCACATACCTCCCTCTTCCTCATCCATTTTCTTGATTCAACTTGTACGAGCAACAGGTAACACTTTCGGTTCCGTACGAGATTTTCTAAGGTTTTATCTACGACGTTAAAGGTTCTTGAGCGATTAGAAGCGAGACGGTTTTTATCTGATATTTTGAATGATAGGTTGATCGTATTTTGGTATGATATCTTTTTTGATTTATGTTGGTCCCTAAAGGGTCTACAAGAGTTCAATCAATAGTAAACAGTTTGTAGAAGGGGGGGTTGAATACAAACACACACAGATTTTGGTTTTTAAATGAGTTAAAGAAAATAAACAAATTTACAGTTACAAGCGGAATAAGAACAAGTTTAACACCTATTCTATTGTAACTAAGAAACACTAAGTTTGATGCACAAGAAGATGAAAGAAAGAATAAAGAGGGTATACTCTAGAAAGAAGCATGCATAGAGATGAAGAAGATATCTCCATCTTATTTATACCCGTTTGCATTTAATGCAAGACAAAAGGTATATGCCACGTGTCAAGCTTGGATAGGAAGCTTGTCCTTGCTAATAAGACAGCCATGCTTTTGGCCAAATATGAACAGTACCGTATCAGATATGATGGGGACATAAGAGACAAGTCGTACGTCCTTTTCTGACATGGTTCTAGGTTTGACTTTTGTGCATCGAGGATAAGATCAATCTTTAGTCTTGCAAAGGAAGTTTCATTTGATCGCTGATACTGAATCTTCAAGGATGAACTTCAGTATCGTTGAGGCTTCACAAGACTTCACACGTTGAGTAGACAATCGCTGCTATCGCTGAACCGCTTCAGTTCACTTAGCTGATTATCTCTTTCTTCAGCTAGGGTCTTTGACTTTCGCTGAATGGTCTTCTGGTGTGATAGCTGATCTTCAGATCTTCAGAGATAAGCTTGTTGTTCCTTGAACTTCAACGATTGCTGATGGTAATCAGCGTGTGCTATCGCTGAATATGAACAGAAGCTTATACAATGGAATTTCACTAAGTATAAAAAGGAATCATATTCAAATAATTTAAAAGGAGTTATGATCAACAATCTCCCCCTATTTGATTATGATTAAGCAACATAGGAAAATTGCTTTAAGAGACTAATAAGGACTTAGGAAACATTTAAAGAAAATTTTCTAACTACTAATCTGTAAGGTCTTTTTCAGCTAGTCTACTATCTGAATTAAGTTTCATTTATAAGGATATGAAAGCACAATTTTTACAAGTAAATAAGCTTAAAGTACATTCACTGATTGAATTTTCAGAGTGAAAGATCAGTGAGTGAAGATAGTTTAAAGAAAATAGAACTCTCATGTTCATTGTCCCTTTTACTGTTTTCAGGGATCTTTTCAGTTCTAGGATGGAGTAAAGTACTCTGATTGAATTTCATTAACTATAATCTGAAGAAATTACAGGGAAATGAAATTACAACAATAAAAGTAAAGTACTTGTACACTGAAGAAATATTATAAAGGAAATACAAATCTACAACTAATCAGAGCTATTCTCGTTTCGTCTTTGTAACTCATTCTAATAAAGCGTCTTCTGTCGATTCATCAGAGGGGTATCTGACCAGCAGCGCTAAAGCATGATCTTTATGAGAGAGGATGGGGCCTTGCGAATCTCTTGATTTCTGAAGAGTCCTAAGAACCCTTCATTATCCAAGAATACCATACCAGGTTCAGGCAGTGAGATGATTTCATCTTCCTCATATCTTCGGTCTTGAGGGAGAGAGGTACAAAACATTGATATATCTGGGAGCTCAAGATGACCAAGAATGCTTTGATAATCAAATTTAGTTTCATGCTCATTCTTAGAACTTTGAACTACCTTCAGCAGTTGATCTTTTCTTCTTAGATGATTCAGGGAGAGGGGGAACTTGCACATGTTGTGACATTCTTTGCAGCAACTGATCCAGTACGCTGTCCACCACATCCTTGAATTTGGATTTGGAACCCTGAATGGCGTCTCTGATTTCTAACCATTTAGTGTATCCATATATACTTAAAAACTTGGCTTCTTCTCTCTCTGTTCTGTTCGTCCTTGTCATTCTTACATATACCTTTGGACCACCTCTGTTGGAGTGTCACCCTTGGATAGTTGCATGAATGATTTTGGCTTCAGATCTTCGAAATTTCAGTCTGTCAGTGCACCAATCAAGCTCTTTATCTTTCTGCATAGTGGCTTCAGCGGATAGTGCACTTAGAATCTTCTTTTGAGCAAGAATTAGATCTACATTCAAATTTTCTTGTGCAAGTTCTCTCTGTACAAGCGCTTCAGCGACCCTTTCACTCTTTTTCAGTTGATCCTTGGTCGCCTTATCTCTTGCAGAGTCTTCTCTGAGCAATTTCCTTGCTAAAGCAAGATCATTCTCAGTTTGCTTTATTTCCTCATCCCTGATTCTTTGTGCTTCCAATGCTTGTTCTCTCTCTTCTCTGGACAGAAAGTAGAATTCATCTACCATCCTTATTGGTACGGATTCAATGGGTTCAGCTTCAGGCACCCTTATTCTTCTAGCCTCGAATTCCCTAAGGAATTTTATTCGCCTTTCTTCTTCTTCAGGCTCGCTTATGATTGGCTTTTGAACACGACGCCTGGGAATAAGGCCCTCTTCTTCTTCAGAGTCAGTTTCTATTATATACATAAACTGCTCTTCAGAGGAAGGTTCCTTCCATGAAGTTGAGTCCTTTGAGGGACGGGGATCACTGAGGGAAGGAGAGGAGGAAAAAGTATTGTCAAAGAGTGTTTTTGTAGGTGAAGGAGGTGTGGGGGTTTCAGAGAGAGGTGTTATATAAGGGATAAGAGGAAGAGATACCTCATGAGTGGTCTCCCCCTCAGATATTGGGATAGTGGCATCCAGATCTACCACTTCTTTCCTTTGCCTGAGGGACCAGATTGTCCCTGAGAGGGATGTGGTCCTTCCTCCAAGGGCTCTTGATGAGCGACTCCAGGCCTTGACAATCTGAAGTGCTCTAAGGCACTTCCAATGTCATCGTCGTCTTCATCATCATCCATCCGCCCATAGTGAGGGATAGGTTCTTCTTCTTCTTCTTCTTCTTCATCTTCATCAGCATCATCATCTTCTTCAGGTTCAGGTCGCTGGATGTATGGAGAAATTTTCTCTCCAGGGAACCTCTGGTTATGCTCCGAGATGAGTTCATCAGCGAACTCTTTGGCGCATCTCTCCCCCTCAATGTTATCAGGAGGTAGACAATGCACCATCAGAGTGCGAACATTCGTCTGAACGTCCTTGAGCTTCGCATCATTATCCTGAAGCGTGGTCCGATCAGCAGCGTTGAAAGAAGAGGAACTAGCCTCAGAGAGCTTCGTGAGCATCTGCATCATATCAGATTGAGTCTTTTGAATAGACTCAAGGACGTTTGCTTGAGCAGCAACCTTCTGCTCCAGGCTGGTCAGGGTGTGATGAAAGGCCCTGTTGTCTTCTTTCAGGGAGAAAACGTCAGAGATGAGGTTGCTGACATTAGTCTTGATCGATGGAATTCCAATGATTCGTTTGAAGATCAGTTCAGCGGACGTCTGAAGATTGTCCACCCTAGCCCTTGTGAGAGCACTTTCCCTGACCAAATAGTAAATTGCAGGGAATGTAGGGTTGGGAAGGACAATTGGAGGTAGCTCAGTGACTGGAGTGGGAAGCTTGGGAGCGGCCATCTCTTGTTTCACGTCTCTGAGCCGGGCAGCGCTGGGAGGTCCCTGAGGAGACTTCCCCATTTCCTTGCTGAGGGGAGGAGCGCTGGTGGTGGTGGTTGTCGTCGCTGAAGTGGGAAGAGAAGCGACACCTGATGATGACATAGATAAAGATGCCAAAAACACATCCGGATTAGAAGATGGATGAAAATGTATGTTTCTCCCTGAGAGTATCATGAGGATTACTCTTAGGGACTACATATGCAGAGGCAGTGTCTTGAGGATCACTGACCAGTGTCTTAGAGTATCTGAGAGAGATACTCTGAGGTCCTTTTAATTTGGCCTTCCAAAACTCAGATTGCCTAAACATAATTGAGGTTTGGACTGCGTGCATTTCAGCATTATCAGGGATAGGGACAACTATCGCTGAGTCATTTGCTGAGGTGAGGACCAAAGAAGAGGAAATAGAAGTAGATAAGAAGGCAGTGAGAGTAGTACCTGATCCAGCTTCAGTAGAGCCGGCTAAAACATCCTTAGTGACCGAAGTCGCTGATGATGTAGGTAGTGCTGATGAAGCAAAAACGGTTGAAAAGACCGTTGAAATGGCTGAGGTTTTAGGTGGTGTTGGTAGTACACCGAAATCAGAGAGAGTGGTCTTTTGAGAGACCATCTTCTTTGGATTCTTAAGTTTGGTTGCGATGGTCTTTTTATGACCATCGGATGGTTGCTTCCTATTAATAGCGGCAGCAGTGTCTGGGTTGCTCGCTGTTGGGTTGGACATCGAGGTGGGCACTGGAAGAGGAGCTCCGATCACTTGCAGCATGTAGGGCGTGAAAGGAGCATCACCTGGACGTTCTTCAATGTCTAGGGACTTCTTCCCCACTACGGAGAAGGAGTGATCGCCGACCTTCGGGTATTCTTCCCCGAAGGCAACCTCCATAATGGTTGCGAAGAAGCGAAGGTAGAGGATGACGGGATGTCTGGTGGCGGCGCTGATGCGACTGACCATGTCGCTGAAGATGTAGTCAGCGTAGTTGAGGTTGTGGCCGGTGCAGAGAGAATAGGCAAGATCTTGAAAGTGCTTGCTTGCTTGGTCATGCGAGCCGATCTTCGACCCAATGCATTGGATCACCTGGGTGAAGATATATTGCCAGCGAGCAGGTAGCCTTTTCTTCTCTACCTTGGAACCCACCGTCTTCAGAGAGGGATTCTCCCAAGCATATCTAATAGAATCCAAGAATGCGTCGATTTGGATCTTGGTGGGTTCAGCGCCCCATTGTTGATTCTTTGCGCGTACAGGGAGACGAAGAGCCTTCCTGACAAACCCAGTAGTGAAGGAAAAGAACCCAAGATCTGGAATCTTGAATTCGATAGCAGGGAGCTCGGTTCCCTTATCAGTCGTCAGCGTGGTACAGTGAGCAGTGTACCATAGAGCTTGGAGATGAGAGGAGATGCCCACTGGGTTGTGGACGAAAGCGTACATCAGTGGGCACGCCTTGATGAAGGTAGCTCCTTCAGCAAAGTGAGGGCGGTCTGCAGGGATGTCTACCAATGCAATGTAGTTGAAGGACTTGAAGACGGTTCTTTCCAAAGGAAAATGGCAGGTTGGTGCAGCGACCAAGGTGGTGTCTTCAGCAGCAGTTGCAGAGGCCATTGCTGTAGGAAAGATGGGAACACCAAAGAGGTAAATCATGGTTTTATACATAAATGTATAAACCAGAGTTTGGTATAAAGAATACCAAATGTAACATTCAAAGAAACAAGTATTTTGATGAACAAGATTAAAATGTTTGTTATAAAAACAATATAATGAAAGATTATTTAAAAAAAATGCGAAGATAAATAAAAATGGATAAAATTTTAAGAATAAAGTCTTCTGTTCTAAGGAAAGAACTTAGAACAGGGTTTTCTATAAAGAAAAACTTTTTAAGTTTAATCCAGATTATTGTTATTTTTGTTTCTAAGAAATGTTTTATATCATTTTTAGACAGTTAAGGAGAAGAAGAAGTGAAACAAGATGTTTTTAGTCATAAGTAAAGGTTTAGATCAAACCTTAGTGGATTTCGAGAAGGAAAAACACACAAATGCTTGTTCTTGGTGTTCTTGAGAAAACTTGAAGATTTGAAGGTTTCTTTTGCCTTTAGGAGAGTTATGAAAGCGGAAGGAATCAAGTAAGGCAAAAGAGGTGCTTAAATAGCAAGAGGAGAGAGAAAGAAAGGAGTGCTAAACGACGGTTTTAGCTTTTTGAAAAAGAAAGGATGACCTGGCGCACGTTCCAAGAAAGGAGTTGGAATGGAAACGTCGCGGTCCGTCGTGTGTCAGAAAAAGGTCTGACGTGTCCTTTTCTTTATTTTTAAAAGATTATAATGATAATT
This sequence comes from Silybum marianum, assembly GCA_036898165.1. Taxonomy (NCBI): domain Eukaryota; kingdom Viridiplantae; phylum Streptophyta; class Magnoliopsida; order Asterales; family Asteraceae; genus Silybum; species Silybum marianum. The sequence goes on along the minus strand of CM072529.1, from coordinate 42,307,680 downwards.
ATCCATAAGGAAGGTTTATCATTATTAATTTTAGAAAAATCTTCATCACTAATAATAAAAGATTGTGAATGAGGAGTTTTAATTTTAAGAGAGTCATTCTTTGATGAGAAAAGATATCAAAGAGTGATAAAGATTAGAAGATAATACCTGAGGAGATGACCCAGATAATGCTGAATCAGAGTTCAGAGAATGGAAAGTTTGAAGGCTTTATTTGTATCCCTTGTTGGTCACTGAATAATAAATTATTCAGCGTTCAACATACCAAGTTCGCTGATGAGTATATTGAATCTAGTTTCATCAAGAGGCTTGGTGAAAAGATCAGCTAGCTGATATTCAGTAGGTACAAAATGGAGCTCAACTTCACCATTCATCACATGATCTCTGATAAAGTGATATCGGATCTCAATGTACTTGGTTTTGGAGTGAAGTACAGGGTTGTTAGCAATGGCAATAGCACTAGTACTATCACAATAGATAGTAATTTTAGAGAGCTTGAGATCGTAGTCTCTGAGTTGATTTCTCATCCAAAGGATTTGAGCACAACAACTACCAGCGACTACATACTCAGCTTCAGCGGTGGAGGTGGACACTGAGTTTTGCTTTTTACTTGTCCAACTTATTAGCTTTCCACCTAGCAGCTGACACCCTCCACTGGTGCTCTTTCTATCTATCTTACAACCTGTAAAGTCACTGTCAGAGTAACCAATAAAATCAAATCTTGAGCCTTTGGGATACCAGAGACCAAGATTTAGAGTTCCTTTCAGATATTTGAAGATTCGCTTTACAACGACTAGATGGGATTCCTTCGGTTCAGGTTGATACCGAGCGCAGAGACAGGTAGCGTACATGATGTCTGGCCTACTCGCTGTAAGATACAGCAGAGATCCAATCATTCCTCCATAGGAAGTGACATTGACTGGTTTCCCATTTGGATCCTTGTTCAAAGTCAGAGGAGGCGCCATAGGGGTTTTCATCGCTGAGCACTGATTCATGTCGAATTTATTCAGCATGTCTTTAACATATTTGCTTTGACAAATAAAAATTCCTTTGTCAGATTGCTTAATCTGCAAACCTAGAAAATATGTTAGTTCACCCATCATACTCATTTTATATTGTTTTTGCATTCTTGCAGCGAAACGAGTGCAAAGTTTGGGTCTTGTGGAACCAAAGATAATGTCGTCAACATATATCTGAGCGAGAATAGTATGACCTTTATATTTTCTTAAAAACAGTGTTTGGTCAATTTTTCCACGAACAAATTTTTCTTTAAGAAGAAATTTAGAAAGGGTATCATACCAAGCTCTAGGAGCTTGTTTTAACCCATAAAGAGCTTTTTCAAGTTTAAAAACATAACCAGGATGGTTAGGGCTTGAGAAACCAGGGGGTTGTTCAACATAAACTTACTCGCTGAGTTTTCCATTTAGAAAAGCACTTTTAACATCTATCTGAAAAACTTTGAAGTCTTTGTGGGCATCATAAGCTAAAAAGAGTCTTATGGCTTCTAAACGAGCAACAGGTGCAAAGGTCTCATCATAGTCAATTCCTTCTTCCTAACCTTGAGCAACAAGTCTAGCCTTATTGCGAATTATAGTCCCGTTTTCATCTAGCTTATTTCTGAAAACCCATTTGGTTCCTATGACAGTTTTATCAGAGGGTCTAGGAACAAGACTCCAAACTTTATTTCTACAAAATTCAGTAAGTTCTTCTTGCATAGCTGAAACCCAGCTAGGATCAGAGATAGCTTGATCTATCTTTTTAGGTTCAGAGAGAGAAATGAAGTTAACATAAAGACAGATATTACTTGTGCCTCTACGTGTTTTGATACCTGCATTGAGATCACCAATAATTTGATTTATTGGATGATTTGCAGTTCATCGCTGAGCTGGTGGTTGAGGAGAGAGATCAACGGCAGATTCAGCGACTTGTTCTTCGGTTTCTGGAATAGGACTTGTTGTTTCAGCAACAGGTACTTCATTTATCAATTCAGGGGATTGATTTTCAGATATAGTTTGGTTGTTCACTGAGGAATTTCCAAGAGAGGAATCAGCGACAGGAATCTGATTTAGAGGAGTAACATTCATCCCTGAAGATGGATGATTGTCACTTGAAGAATTTACAGGGATTTCATCATCACATTCTTCAGCAGGAGGTTGATTGCTGAAATAAGTTTTAGGTTCCCCATAATGAGATTTCATCCAGGCATTCAATTCTTCATCATCCTCATGAGAATGAGAAGCTTGAATGGGACGAGATTCATCAAAGTTAACATGCATGGATTCTTCAACATGTTGTCTTCTTTTGTTGAAGACTCTGAAGGATTTAGATACAGAGGAGTATCCAAGAAATATACCATCGTCAGCTTTTGGATCAAATTTACCCAAATGATCTCTGTCATTTAGGATGTAACATCTACATCCAAAAATGTGGAAATATTTCAGAGTAGGTCTTCTCCCATGAAATAGTTCATAAGGGGTCTTCTTAAATCGTTTAACTATAAGGGATCGATTTTGAGTGAAGCACGATGTACTGACTGCTTCGGCCCAGAACTGAGTTGGAAGATGTGATTCGCTGAGCATTGAGCGAGCAACTTCGATGATAGTACGATTTCTTCTTTCAGCAACACCATTTTGTTGAGGGGTTCTTACTGAGGAGAAGGTGTGAGAGATGCCTTTTTCTTCAAAGAAGTTTACCAGAATACTGTTTTTGAATTCAGTACCATGATCACTTCTTATGGAACGAACAATTAGGTTGTTCAACACTTCCATTCTTTTGATAAAAGAAATTATCATTTCAGGGGTATCACTTTTGGATCGAAGGAAGAACACCCATGTGTATCTGGAGTATTCATCAACAATCACTAAAGTATATTTATTCCCAGAGATAGATTGGACATTGACAGGTCCAAATAGATCCATATGGAGTAGCTGAAGAGGAGCGGTCACTGAAGAAACTTGCTTTGACCTGAAGGAGGCTTTTGTCAGGTTTCCCTTCTCACACGCTGAACAAAGAGATTCCTTTGTAAAGGTATGATTTGGGAGGTCTCTGACAAGATCTTTTTGAGACAATTCATTTATTGTCTTAAAGTTGAGGTGAGAGAGTCTTTTATGCCATAACCAGTTTATGTCAGTGGATGCTTTAGAGATAAAGCACATGTTCTCAGAGTGAGAACAATTCATATTTATGACATATACATTTTCCATTCTTTTGCCTGTAAGGGCAAGCTTATCATTTCCGTCAGTGACAACACATCTATTCTTTAAGAATAGAACTTTGAAGTCTTTGTCACATAACTGACTAACACTCAAGAGATTGTGCTTTAGTCCCTCAACGTAGGCAACACGAGAAAACGATGTGGCTCCGTTGGTTACATAACCTTTAGTGTATCCTTTGCCATTTCCACCAAAGGTCACTGATGGACCAGCTTCTTCTTCGTAATCAGAGAGCAGAGATTTTCTGCCAGTCATATGCCTTGAGCATCCGCTATCAAGATACCAGATACCTTTGGCACTCTGCATACAACAAAAGATTAATTGTTTAAAGGTACCCATGTTACTATGGGTCCTGCTTGGTTAGATAGAGGATTGGCGGAGGAGCTACTAGCTGAAGAACTCTCTTCAGTGGATATCTTCACCTATGGTGGTTTTGCAACCTTGGTGGATTTCACTCTTGCTGATTTATCAGCTTGAGCAACTTTCTTTCCATGAGCTAGTTTATCAGCTCTAGTAGCATTAGAACATTTGCTTGCAATGTGGGTTGTTTCACCACAGTGATAGCACTTCCTATACTTAAAGGGTTTGGAAATCAGAGAGGGAGCAGGAACTTTCTCAGGGATAGGTCCAAGAATTCCTTTATCCATGGTCCTTGGAGGTATAACAACCTTTTCAGGGGTAGGAGTGAGATCGATTTTAATTCTGGGGGTTGGTCTCTGAGAAAAGTTAGGGACCTTCTTCCTAGTTTTAGAAGTTTTCTCTGAGGAATTCTTGTTCCTAACTTGAGTTTTCTTATTCGTAGGAACTTGATTAAGAAACTCGTTCTTGATCACTTTCTTAAAATTAAACACATAAAGCTTCTCTTTAGAAGAGGAGGAAGAAGAAGTTGAAGAAGAAGGATCAGGGATAGAAGAGACAAACATTCCAAATTTGAGCATGGAATGATCATTCTCTGATTCTTCCTTTTTAGGGTTATAACCTAACCCACTTCTTACTTTCATAGGTATTTGAGCATTGATGATCTCATTGACTTTATCAGAAGCCTTACACCATCCTTCGATGGTTGCCTTTTCAGATTTGAGATCAGCGATAGCCTTTTCCCTATCAGCGATAGCTTGTTGTTTCTCGATGCTTATTGTTTGATTTGCAAAGACTTGGTCCTTGAGAGATTCCTCAATTTTAGAAAGTTGTTTGATTCTTATATGGCAATTTTTTAATTGTTCAGATAAGTCAGGGTTAATTCTTTCCGCTTTAATTTTTCCATTTAAAGCATCGTAAAAATCAACAGTCATAACATCGAGAGCCGACAAGTTATCACTTTCAGAAGGTAAAGAGATAGAAGGAATAGTTACCTGTGTAGAAGGAGATTCAGAGGAAGAAGTCTCAGTGGCTTCTTCAGCGTCCTCAATTCTTGCCATTTGACAGAGGAAGGAAAGATCTTCTTCATCTGAACCAGACTCTTCAGAGGTCTTAGCCCAGTCATCTTCAGCATCCCAATCATCTTCTTCAGCGACAAGGCCTTTTCCTTTTTGCTGGTGTTTCTTCAGATCCTTGTATTTGTTTTTTAGTTTCAAATACTTCTCCTTTTTATCAGAGGTCTGGCAGGTAGTGGGAGTTGCAACTTTATTCGACCTGCATTCACTGGAAAAGTGACCCTTTCGCTGACAGTTGAAGCATATCGCTGAGGCTTTCTCAGCGGGCAATGTTTTTTTTCTTTTCAGAGTCAGAGAGGTTAGAAGGTTTTCGAAAATTGCTCTTTCTAGCAAATATTTTAAAGTTATTAGTTAAGAGAGCTAGAGAGTTATCAAACTCAGAGATGTCAGCATTAGTGAGTTGATCTTCTGAATCAGTTTGACCTAATTCAGTGATGGAGGTGATAGTGGAAGAAGAAACATTTTTAGAAGGAGTTCCCTAAGAAGTCACAAGTGCCAAAGAAGTACTTTTGGCACATTTGAGTTTATTAATGAGGTTCTTCCTCAGAAGTTGAGATTGTTCCTCATTTAAGAGCATTCCATATAACGCACTTAAGGACAAGGTTTCAAGAATTTTTGACAGCTTTAGACATGTAGTGTACACTGCCCATTGATCGGGTAATGCCTTCATGAATTTTGTCAGAATTTCAGCGTTTGAATACACTCTGCCGACTGATTTAAGATCAATCAACAAACAGTTGAAACGCTGGTGAATTTGAGAAAGAGATTCACCTTTTTGATACATAAAACTCTCATATTTTCTTACAAGGTTTATGCATCTGGTAACTTTTACCTCAGAAGTTCCTTCATATTGGATACATAGAGTATCCCACATGGCCTTAGGAGTCCTCATTTTCATGACAGAATGATAGACTTCATCTGGTAAAGCCATTGCTATTATAGATCTAGCTTTAGAATCAATAGCAATTTCTTTCTTATCTTCTTCAGTCCATCTGTTAGGAGTTTTAACAATAACCCTTTCAGGAATGGCTGGAGTAGCAGTGGTGGCAGGAATACTAGCTACTATCGTTGTAGGAACAAATGGTCCATTTTCTAGATAGTAGGGAATCTTTGGGTCAGATCCCTCTAGAAATAGAGACATTCTTTCCTTCCATAATGGAAAATTATCATGGCTAAATCTTGGAGGTTTAGCTAAAGATCCATTATCATTGTAGTTCGTATTAGGGTTTGACATTTTAAAATAGTTTTAAGAAGAAAAATATTTTAAAGATTTAAGAAGCAAACACCGCTCTGATACCACTTGTTGGTCCCTAAAGGGTCTACAAGAGTTCAATCAATAGTAACAGTTTGTAGAAGGGGGGGTTGAATACAAACACACACAGATTTTGGTTTTTAAATGAGTTTATAGAAAATAAACAAATTTACAGTTATAAGCGGAATAAGAACAAGTTTAACACCTATTCTATTGTAACTAAAAAACACTAAGTTTGATGCACAAGAAGATGAAAGAAAGAATAAAGAGGGTATAGTCTAGAAAGAAGCATGCATAGAGATGAATAAGATATCTCCATCTTATTTATACCCGTTTGCATTTAATGCAAGACAAAAGGTATATGCCACGTGTCAAGCTTGGATAGGAAGCTTGTCCTTGCTAATAAGACAGCCATGCTTTTGGCCGAATATGAATAGTACCGTATCAGATATGATGGGGACATAAGAGACAAGTCGTACGTCCTTTTCTGACATGGTTCTAGGTATGACTTTTGTGCATCAAGGATAAGATCAATCTTTAGTCTTGCAAAGGAAGCTTGTTGGTTCCAGATTCTCTTCTTCACAGATTAATCGATTGATTCATAAAACAGAGTATAAATGGAAGCAATTTATATCGATTAATCAACAGTAATAAGAGTCGATCAAAGATTGAGGAACAGATTAACTATGTATTATAACCTGAATGATGATTGCAGATACATGGAATGACGCATAGTATGTTCTTCAATATAACGATTTTATCGACAACTTTTACAGTAGAGAAAGGATCTATTTATACAAATAGAATAAAGTAAAAGTCAACATCTTAACCTATTACAAACTGACACATGTGAGAGATGGGAGCGTGTAACAAACTAATCAGTTGCAAAAGGTAGACATGCTTGATGTATGTGCCACGTCATATTCTTCATCTTGTGGTTCATACTTTCAAAAGTGTAACAATCTCCCCCTAAGTATGCAACCAGAAGAGTGAAGTCTGTTCAGAAAGGAGCGACCTCAGATACAATCTTTGCAAGTTTGTTGATAACCTCTCTGATCGATAATAGGCTGTCAAGTCGTTTGATTGTCTTTTCAAGTACTTCTGGATTGTGTTCATTTGCACTCGTGGATATGTAACATTTTGCAATGTATACAACTTCTAAGGAATATCGATGTGCATCCTTAATTCTGAAAAAGCTTCTTCTGTCTGGTCTTCTAAAGATGACCCCTTCTTCTAGTTGTAGTAAGAACTTACCAACTCTGAACGAAGTTATGTTCTCTAATTCCTCATTTGGTGCAGAGATGGCAAGATGATCAACATTGAAATTTAGTCCTATCTGAAAGTCGACTTGTCTCTTGTATCTTAACAAAGACTTAATACATTCAATGATTCTTGAATAGGCAACTTTGTCTTGGCTATCAATACCTCTGACTTTTTGGGCTTTCATGAAGTTTTCCAGAAATAGGAGATCAGAAGGATGAACAGATAATAAATCATTATCACAGAAGTACCTGGTTTGATTATCATCTCTTACTACTTCATATATAGTGTATCGGATCTCTGTATCTTCAAATTGTGAGTGCTTAATGGCAGAGATACGTTTGATAGGTACAGAGGTGTATACATCCTTTCTTGCTTGTCTGTGTGCCATAAATTTGTCTTTCACAGCATCACTCACATTATAGGCATTGGAGAAGTTGGGCAGCATTAAATAAATCTTTTGATCATTTGGAGCATACATGCTGTTTCTGATAATCTCGAGCTTTGGAAGATCAAGATTTCACATTCTCTGAGCTGCTTCTTCACGAATAGCCCTTCTCTGTGCCTTTTCTTGTTTTGACTTTTCTCTGGCTTCATTTTGTTTCTCTCTTTCTTCTTGTACTCTTGCTGCTTCTGCAGAGGCTTTTTCTGCTTCAGCTTTTGCTCTGATTTCAGCTTCAATTCGTTCTTCTTCTCTTCGTTTGTTCAGGGCTTCAACTTTAGCCTTTGATGCCTCAGCTCTGGCTCTGGCTTCCTTTTCTTTGGCTATTGCAGCTTGAGTTGATGAGGAGTATGGTGTTTTGTCTTGTGTTGCCGACTACCTCAAGAATGAATTTAGCTAGTTTTGGATCTTTTGGAAGAGGCCCAGAGTGAGTGGCTAATGGAGTTGGAGTCAGAGGGGTTTGTGTGTGTGAAGTTTGAGCAGGAGTTTGCTGCTTGGAGGATGATTGGTGTTTTTCAGAAGTAGATGGAGATGGCATTGGATTTGAGCTTTCAGTATTGGTATTGGGTTTGAATTTCTTGGATGCTGGAGCTTTCTCCCCCTTCTGAGAATTAGGGTCCTGATCCTCAGACCTTTTGCGTTTAAGTTCTGCTTTTCTGCAAGCACGCTACTCCTTGGCCTTTTTTCCTTTCATTAAAAGAATCAGAAAGAGAACTTACCAGACCTGTAAGCTGAGACAGAGAGGTTTCCATAGATGATAGCTTTAAATCCACATTTGAAGTGCATGTAGTTGTTTTGGAGACATACTTGGAGGAAAGAGAATTAATGCGTTCAAGCATCGCCTTCTGGAAGACAGCCATGTCAGATTTCTTTACCAGAGAAGACTCAGAAGTGTCTGCAGAGGGATGAATAGCCTTGATAATTTTGTGAAGATCGGCCACTAAGGAACTATATTCATCAACTGAGATTGTGACTTCTAGAGTTGGAATTGCCTTAGGGATGCAGAAAATAGCCTCAGAATTAGCCTGGATTCCTTTATGCAGAGAAGAGTAATGATCAGAAGCTTGGCTCTGGTGGGTTGTAGCAGTTGTAGAAATGAGTTCTCTGAGGGCTTCCAGAGTTTGTGACTGCTGTCTTTGTTCGTTCTAAATAGCCAGAAGAATGGCTTTTTGAGAGTCCAGAGAAAGTTTTAGATCCTTCACAGATCTCTGAATTTTATCACCAAATGCCTGCAACGCTGCATTGGTGACATATTCAGAATGGGTAACCGGTGTATCTCCAACACATGGAGCCCCTTTACTCTCGCGTGTAGAGAGGCCCTCATTCACACCTGTTTTGACATTGAGTGTGGAGGGACTTCCAACCTGTCTTCGAGGGCTGTTATTAACAGGCACCTCTTCGGTTGTTCTGATTGTCTGAACAGAATCCTCATCATCAGAGGATGAGGTGTTGAAGACAATGTGCTTACCTTGATGAAGTGTAAACACTCCGGTAAATGGTGCATCCTGTGGCTGTAACCCCTCTGATGGGATTTCATTAGCCTCTAAACTATCAGAAGATATGGATTTATCTTCTGAGATTCCTAAATCGTTGTTGGTCACAGAGACATCAACATTGTGTGGGGAAAGTGGCGAGTTCTGGGGCAAATGAATGCTTATATGTTCATCATCATTCTGTTGAGAGAATGATGAAGAGGTTTCCCCGGTTGTGCTTGATGCAGAGGAAGAAGAAGTATCCTCTGATCGGATGGTTTCTGGGTGGTTTGGACTAGGTTGTCCTTGGTCAATGAAAGTAGATGGGATGACATCTACCTTAGATAATGAAGTTACCCTTTGGGATGTAGGTGAGATTCACTCAATTGTGTCACGATGGACATTTTCAGTACCTTCTTTTAACAAGAGGTCAGCATGGGTAGAACCACTCGGATGATCACTCAAGTTATTTTCAGCCTCATTCTCACTTGACCCCTCACTTTCTAGAACTGGCTCTAAGTGCTCTGGGGTAGAAATTCTCTATTTTGAGAAAATCATAGAGCTCCTATAAGATTGAAGATAAGAAGAGCTAGATGGAATTAGGTTTAGCATGTACCTTGAAAGCTCTCTGGGAGAGGGATAGCCGTTGCGGTCGATGGTTGGACGATGAGTGCTCATAGAAGCAATTTTGCAAAATGGTTGAACTAATGGAGCCTTGAGTGCACCAATTACAGGATAGGTAACCAGGGATATAAATCTTGGAAGCATTAAAGCTGGAAGAGATTTTCCTTGGGTTTGATGGGTTACCTTAGTGTGCACAGCAGCCTGAATCTCTTGAAAAAAAAGGCTTGCGTAGTCCAAGGGGCGATTAAAAAACATGCCATACATGATGGTCAGAATGTTCCTGCTTGCTTGATCGAGAGACCCAATTTTACAAGTGAGACTCTTGTTCAGGATAGAAACGAGAAGATTCCACATTGGGGGTAACTGTTTTCTCTTGAATTCAAATAGTTTGCTTAGGGGTTCATTGTAACCAAGAAAGAGGATGAAGGATAACAATGCTTCAGCAGATGGGTTCGATTCTAGGGCTGGATTTGGCACAAATTCACCATCAATTAGTACCTGTGAAGGGGATAAATGAAAATACCTGGCTAATTTCTTCTTGGTAATGGGAATTTCCACAGCAGTATCAGGTTGATCAGGGTGACTGAAATTTCCAAGCAAAGTCTCGTCATCACGAATATACATCGATTGCCACACTTCTTGAACGTAAATTTCAGGAACATTTGAGTTTGTCAGAGTTAGGGCTTGGTTAAGTTCATGTTGTTGGAGAAATTCAACCATGATTCTGAATTCGGACTGGTAGGTATTAGGATCAAGAAGAACTTGCACATTGTTTGCTTTCAATGGCAGCTTGACGAACGGAGCACTATCGGCAGTGGAATCGATGAGACGTCCTTCATCATCGTTAAGAGCTGGATTTGCAAGATGAGAAGCCATTGATGAGAGTTGGTGAGAATTGCAAGCAAGTTCGTGAGTAAGAGAGTGTGAGCAGTAACAGTGGAGAGGAAGAAGATGGGTATCTGAAAATTGGGATTTTATATGAGACCGATTTTGAATTGGAAGAGGTTTATGTATTGGGAGTAGAAGAAAACGGTTCAGGAAAGATGATGTAAGCACGCAGGCGTGGATACATGCAGTCACACAATGAATGACACGTGGAAAGTAGGAGTGATGAGTAAGACACGATTTGTTAAAAGAAAACTGAAGGGTTATCGGCCTAAAATCGGTTGATTATCCCAAAAATAAATAAAAAGAAAATATAAAACAATTTGTTGAGTAATTAAAGAAAATTAATTAAAGAACAAATTGAAATATATAAATATATTTATTTAGATTTAAAATTAGTCATTTGGTGAAAAATTTTTTTGAACCAAATGAAAGTTTGATTTTTCATGAAAATAAAATAATAAGAAAAATTAAAATTGAATATAGAAATTTTAAATAACCTTGACGGCAAGAGTTAATAAAATGTATATATTCAATAAAAATTTTGGAATATTTTGATTCATAGAAAAAATAATTTGAAAAAACATGTCAATTTTGAATCACCATCTAGGATGAGTTTAAAATGAATCATAGGCATTCTGAGAGACCTTGACGGCAAGAGAAACACAGAATGAGAAGATTAAGAAGAAACTCAGGTGGATGGAAAAATTCATAAGACAGCTAACCTAGTGTTAGACTTCGAACAACTTAAGTGATAAACTCCCCTCTGAATGATAAACTCCTCGTTGAATGATAAGCTCCCCCTTGAATGACAAGCTCCCCCTTAAATGATAAGCTCCCCCTTCGCTTCAGGAATTGGCGCCTTTCTGATATAACTTGGATGAAAAGGAATAAAACGCAACAAAATAAAACTTATACCAGAGGCGATCAGAGGTCTCTGAGTGCTTCTGGATGAAGTTTCAGAAGACGATCAGAGATCTCTGATAACTTCTAAGAATAAAATTTACATGTTTAGCATTCCCAACTTGCTGATTAAAAAATTAAAACGCTTCTCATCCAGAGCTTTTGTAAAAGTATCAGCCAGTTGGTAATTAGTAGAGACAAAATACATTTCTATGGTACCCTTTTCTACATGATCTTTGAAAAAGTGATACCTGACATCAATATGCTTCGTTTTTGAGTGTTGAACTGGGTTTTCTGTAATGGCAATTGCACTTTCAGAATCACAGAGTATGAGGATCTTATCGTAGATCAGACCGTAGTCTCTGAGTTGGGTTTTCATCCAAATAACTTGGGAACAACAGCTAACAGCAGCAACATACTCAGCTTCTGCAGTAGATGTTGAAACACAATTTTGTTTCTTGGATGTCCAGCTGATAAGTCGATTACCCAGAAGTTGACAGCTACCAGAGGTGCTTTTTCTGTCCAACTTACATCCTGCATGATCAGAATCTGTATATGCCATTAAATCAAACCCAGAATTTTTAGGGTACCAGAGACCCAATGAAGGAGTTCCCTTTAAGTATCTAAAAATACTTTTGACAGCAACCAAATGAGATTCTTTAGGATTAGCTTGATAACGAGCACAAAGACAAGTGGCAAACATAATATCAGGCCTACTTGTTGTCAAATATAGAAGAGAACTGTATCCCGTGATATCTACAGGTTTTTCCAGAGGGATCAGGACCTAGTTTCATGCTAGGAGAGATAGGTGTTTTCATAGTTGATGAGTTCTGAAAATGTTATTTCTTTAACATGTCAGAGACATATTTTGCTTGATTAATAAAAATACCAGAGGTACTTTGTTTAACCTGAATTCCAAGAAAGAAAGTTAATTCTCCCATCATACTCATTTCAAATTCGGTTTCCATCAACTTAGAAAACAAATCAACTTCTGTTTGATGAGTAGAGCCAAAAATTATGTCGTCCACATAAATTTGAACAATAGTTAACATACCTTTGCCTCTTTTGATGAAAAGTGTGGTATCAATTTTACCTTTCTCATATCCTTTGCTGATCAGAAATTTGGATAAACGTTCATAACAGGCTCTGGGTGCTTGCTTTAAGCCATACAGTGCTTTGTCAAGAAGAAAAACATATTCTGGATGTCTTGAATCTTTAAAGCCAGCTGGTTGTTCAACATACACTTCCTCTTTGAGATTTCCATTTAGAAATGCACATTTAACGTCCATTTGATAGACTTTAAAGTTTTTGTAAGCGGAGAATGCTAGAAAAAGTCTTATCGCCTCCAGTCTCGCAACAGAAGCAAAGGTTTCATCATAATCAATACCTTCTTCTTGACAATATCCTTTTGCCACCAGACGAGCCTTGTTTCTGATCACAATTCCGTCCTCATCCTTTTTATTTCTGAAAACCCACTTAGTACCAATGGCAACTTTGCCTTTTGGTAATGGTACTAAGTTCCAAACTTTGTTACGCTCAAATTGAAGTAACTCTTCCTGCATTGCTTCTACCCAACTAGGTTCGGCTAAGGCTTCATGAACTTTCTTGGGTTCAATTAGACTTAGAAAGTTAACATAGAAAGCTTCAGTTGCTGTGGCGGATCGTGTTTTGACACCCTCAGAAGGATTAACAATTATAAGATCTGGAGTATGTGATTTAGTCCATTTCGTCATCCTTGTTTGTGATATTGGTTGAGCTTGAACTTCGGTGTCAGAAGATGAGATAACTTCATCCGGAAATATTGATTCTGAACCTCTTGATTCTAAAGTCTCCCCCTCAGATGATGGAACAGAAGAATCTTCTGGACAATCAGATGAAACAGGAACAAAAGCAATTGAAGAACTAGGTTAAGAAGAGGTAGGACCAGATAAAGTTATGCCAGAGGCATGAAGAACTTCAGGTATGCTGAAAGAAGGATTAGTTACAGCAGGTTCTGACATTACGTCTTCGCCCAGAAAGTCTTGAAAAAGGGCATCAATCTCGGATTCTCTGGATCCTGAAAGAAAGTCAGAAGTAACAGTATTAAGTTTGAGTTCTGAAGTAGAATATTAAGAGGTGAGTTGAGTTTGATCATCAAAATCAACGTTAATGCTCTCCATAACGGTTTTAGTTCTGAGATTAAAAACACGAAAGGCTCTGGAATTTAAAGAATAGCGTAAGAATTTTGCTTCATCTGATTTTGGATCAAACTTGCCAAGTTTGTCTCTGTCATTTAAGATAAAATACCTGCAGCCAAAAATATGAAAGAATTTGACAGATGGTTTGCTTTTGTTAATAAGCTCATAAGAGGTTTTGAGATGCCTCTTGACAATTATGGACCGATTCTGAGTGAAACAAGCAGTGGCTACAGCTTCCGCCCAGAAGTGAATTGGGAGTCCAGAAGCTGCAAGCGTTGTTCTGGCTGCTTCGACCAAGGTTCTGTTGCGACTTTCAACGACACCATTCTGTTGGGGAGTGCGTACAGCAGAGAAGTTCTGAGAAATTCCATTTGCAACAAAGTATGCTTCAAGTTTGGCATTCTTGAATTCAGTACCATTATCGATTCTCAGCTGTTGAATCTTTTGGTGTAAAAGAACTTGGATTCTGGTCAGCATATTTTGAAGTATAATAGGAACTTCTGACTTTTGTCGAACAAAAGCAAGCCAAGTATACCTGGAAAATTCATCGATAAGTACCAGAATATACTTTTTACCAGAAAGACTCTGAATTGCAATTGGACTACAGAGATCGACCTGTAGCAATTGCAGAGGTCTTATGCAAGAGTGATCATTTTTTGTTTTATGAGATGTTCGTTTTATCTTTCCCATTTCACATGCAGGACATAGGTGATCTTTTTGAAAATGAACTTCTGGAAGTCCAGATACCAAATTATGTTTTACAAGCATCTCAAGATTATCAAAGTTTAAGTGAGACATTTTATGATGCCAGAGCCATGCAACTTCACTCTTTTTGGAAATAAGACATAAGGTTTCCTTACCATCCTTGGAGGTAAAATTCATCATATATAGATTACCTTTTCTGTCTGCTCTCCAAAGTTCCTCACCTGCCTTAGAAAATAAGTAACAATGTTTTTCATCAAAGACGACAAGTGTCTTAGAATCACATAGTTGACTTACACTTAGGAGGTTATGTTGCAAACCAGAAACATGAGCTACTTTAGATAAGGTAATGTTACCTTCCTGTAAAGTACCATAGCCCTTAATTTGACCCTTACCATTATCACCAAACGTTACAGCTCCACCACTTTTGTCTTTAAATTGGGAGAGTAAGTTTCGTGAACCAGTCATGTGCCTCGAGCATCCAGAGTCAAGATACCAGATATGCACACGCTGTTTCTGCAATCAAGATCAGAGTTTCTTAGGTACCCATACCATTATGGGTCCTTTAACGTTAGTTTTTGTCTTATCAGCCTTTTGCTTTTGATTTGATTTGACAGAAGGTAAAGACGTATTCTTTGGATTTTTTGTTTTTCTATTTTGCTTTGTTTTATATTTATTGAAGTACGAATGGTTTGCAGTGAAAGAATTTGAAGTTTGTGAGAAAAATTTCTGTAATTTTAAGAATAGAGAAAAACATTCAGAATTCTGAAACATAGAAGATTTTATTGAACTTTCATTGCGACAATGATAATTACAATTATTCTTAGATCTGCCTTTTCTAGTATCAGTTGTTCTAAAGAATTTCCTATCTAGACTAGACGTATGTTTATAATCTGAAGTATTCTTCAGCGGAGATTTCCTCGGATTTACCTTCTCAGAAGCTTTTATATTTACTGAAACAGGAACAAAAAGATTAGATTTCAATTTACCTTTCTAAACATAAGAAAGTTTTGGAGGATAAGAGTTAGGAAGTTGGTTAGGAATTTTCTTTTTAAGTTTTTCTTCCTTTTCAAGATCAAGACAGGATTTAGCTTTCAGACACATTCCTATAAAATCTGGATGTATAAAAACAGGTTTTCGTTGTTCAGAGGGAACAGAGAAAATCGGAATTTCACTTGAATTTTTTTTAGCATCCATTCCAGAAGCTCTTATCTCCAGAGATTCAGTTGTAAAGAGAAAAAGGAGCTTCTTTGTTTTTTATGATCTCTGGAGTTTTAGCATAAATAGGATATTGATGTTCAAGATGAGATAGATATGTGTCTGAATTGTCAAAGAAATCCTCACTTTGATCATCATTTTCCCATGGATATGTGATTTCTTCTAAATCCTCTTGAGTTTCAGAAAGATTTAAATCAATAAATGAACAAGGAAATATCTCTGGATTATTTTCTAACTTTTGTTTGTCATTCTCAAGTTTAAAACAATTATCCAGAGTCAAGAGAAGATCTTTTTCAAAGCTAAGTCTTAATTCCTCCTCTGCTTGAATAGGAATAAACGCATCAGCCTCTGGATTCAATTTTGTAAGAACACTTGAACCAAACTTGAAAATATCATCCTTCTTCTGAATTTTTGATTTAGATTAATATTCTTAAGTTCTTCAAAATTGTTTGATGAAAGCACAATTGTATTCTCAAGTTCAGAAGATTCAGAAAGATTACTAACCGGTGATTCAGAAGGCTGTTCTTCTGATTCATTTGTACTTGCCATTCCACAGAACATGGCCTCATCACCGCTGGACTGATCTCCGATCCAGTTTTCTTTCTCAGCATAGTGGGCTCTTTCAGTAACATTATACTTGTATTTGTTTTTGTAATATGTTTTGTTTTTATCTAGAGCCCCTCTGCAATCCTTCGAGTAATGACCCGGTTTGCCACATCTGTAACATACATCTTTCTTTTTCTTTATTTCCTCTTCCTTCTTTTCTGCCTCAGTCTTCTCAGGTCTCTGAGCCTCTTGTTTAGGAGTATAGTTAGAGCGATCAGACCTTCTATTTCCTTGAAATGCCCTATTTCCAAAACGGTTTGTAAACTGTTTGGTAATAAGAGCCAAGGAATCAGCAAATGCCTTTATTTCATCATCAGAATCAGAATCTTCTTCTGGAACAGTTTCTGACATGAATGCCTTGTTTTTCACTCTTCTATCTTCACTTCTTCTTCTGGTAGCTCCCTTTGTTTCAGAAATCAAGGCCAGAGGTCCACCTATAGTTGTTTTCTTTTGCACAACCTCCTTTTCATGAGCTTGAAGAGTTCCAAATACATCGTGTAGAGACCATTGCTCAAGATCTTGATTAGCTTGTAATGACATGGATAGATTTGACCATTCTGGATTTAATCTCTTTAAGAATAAGACATATTGTCTTCCTTTGATCGAACAATATCACATCGTTTGCATAGATTTATCAGATTATTAAATCTATGAAAAGTCTGTTCCAGAGATTCATCTGCAATGGCCTGGATGCTGTTGTATTCGTTCAGAGCTTGAGCTCTTCGATTTTTCTTCATTTGAGCACCACCTTCCAGAAGATTTTCTAACTGATCCCATAATTCCTTAGCAGTATCACAGGAATCCAGAGATTGAAAAATCTCATTCGGAATAGCCATGATGAGAAGAGTTTTTGCCTTTTTAGCAAGTTCAACTTTGGCCTTTTCCTCATCATTCCAATTTTCCCTTAGCTTTGGAACTTTTCGGGCAGGTATTTCAGCAGTATTGGTAGTGGCAGGAACTCTTGGAACTGTAGTCATTGGTACGAAGGGACCATTTTGAACAATAGGATAAAGTTCAATGTCCAATCCTTCATAGAAATTTATCATTCGAATCTTCCATTGTGGATATTCACCACGAATAAGAGTTGGAGGTTTGGTCAGAGAACCAGAGGTGTAAACAGCATTTCAAATTTGAATTTGCCATTTTTTTTAAGATCAAGAAGTATGTAATGACAGATTTGAGTTGAAATCTAGAACAAGTGAATTTCAATTGATTTGAACAACAAAATTTTACTAATTCTTCAAAATTTAACTACAATTACCACTGTTTTGGACAGAATTGCTATAAAACTTCGTAGAACAGGGTGGAATTATGAACACTAGTTAAAACAGGAGATTACTTAATGAATGAAGAGAGTAATTTCCAAATTGAGATCTAATAATCAACAGATTGATTATCAGGCTCTGATACCAATTGTTGGTTCCAGATTCTCTTCTTCACAGATTAATCGATTGATTCATAAAACAGAGTATAAGTGGAAGCAATTTATATCGATTAATCAACAGTAATAAGAATCGATCAAAGATTGAGGAACAGATTAACTATGTATTATAACCTGAATGATGATTGCAGATACATGGAATGACGCACAGTAAGTTCTTCAATATAACGATTTTATCGACAACTTTTACAGTAGAGAAAGGATCTATTTATACAAATAGAATAAAGTAAAAGTCAACATCTTAACCTATTACAAACTGATACGTGTGAGAGATGGGAGCGTGTAACAAACTAATCAGTTGCAAAAGGTAGACATGCTTGATGTATGTGCCATGTCATATTCTTCATCTTGTGGTTCATACTTTCAAAAGTGTAACAAAGCTTCATTTGATCGCTGATACTGAATCTTCAAGGATGAACTTCAGTATCGCTGAGGCTTCACAAGACGCTATCGCTGAATATGAACAGAAGCTTATACAATGGAATTTTACTAAATATAAAAAGGAATCATATTCAAATCTTTTAAAAGGAGTTATGATCAACAATTTACTTCTGATATTGTTATGCATTCCTTCCTATTAATCTGGAACCCGCCTAAATTAGATTGAAATGAAATAACAAGTGTAATTACTATGATACCCTTATGCTTTTATTTTAGTAATTTATTTTCCTTTAATTTAAGCAATATAATAAATTATGGGATGTTTTAATTTAGACTCTTGATCAAGATATTATAGGGTTGAGATGGGATCTTATGGTTATCACAATTAACCTCTCTCTTGAAGAGCCCCATATATATATATATATATATATATATATATATATTAGTGATTTCAATTACAAACGATGCAAACTAACGTGTACCAATCATATTCCTCCACTTGTAATCATATTAAGCTTTTTAATTCTAATTTTTTTAATGACTTCAAATACATACCATGCAAACAAACGTGTACCAGTTATATTCTTCCATTTGTAATCATATTAAGGTTTTTATTTTTTTTAATGACTTCAATTATATGGACGGTGTTTTTGACTTTTTCCAAACAAATTATTAATTTCTCTTTTTCTATATTTTTATTTCTAAAATATAATTTTAAATCAAACACGATGGATTTTACGATGGTATTAGACAAAGATGACGATGATGATTTTGAGACCGTGAGAAGATTACGGATCCAGGTTTCATGATTACGAATCCTGGTTTCATGATTACGAATCTTGTTTTAATGATTACCTATCCGGGTTCCTTGATTAGCGACCTGGGTTCTATTATTATCGATCCGGGTTTCATGCATGATTATTGGGTTTCATGATTACGGATCCGGGTTTCATGAATACCTAACCGGGTTCCATGATTATCGATCCAGGTTTCATGCATGATTATTGTGTTTCATGATTACCGATTCAGGTTTCATGATTACCGATCCGGGTTTCATGATTACCGATCCAGGTTTCAATATTACCGATCCAGGTTTCAAGATTATGGCCGGAAAAAATGGGGGTGGAGAACATTATCGTCGGAAAAGATGGAGGAGGAGTAGTTGAATCACAAAAATAGAAAGAAAAAAAAACATAATTGATATGAATCACGCAATTGAATCTAATTTTTTTTAAGAAAAATACAATGACGAAAAATGTTCGTCATTAATTAAATAATAATTAATATAATAAAATTACAAATGGATGGAATATGATTTGTCCATGTTAGTTTGCATGGTTTGTTAGAATTAATTGGTTTGTAATGGATATCTCTTATATATATATATGGTCAGGTTTAGGAGAAAATCTCAAAAAAAAAAGAAAAATAAAGAACACCCTGGTAGCCCTCCATCTGGACGATATGCACAAATGCGTACTGGTAATTTGTAACATTCACACGTGCATAAGAAAATAGTTTCAATCGCTTGTATGTATTTGTGCATCCCGTCCAGATTGAGGGCTCTTAGGGTGTTCTTTAGTTTTTTTAGGTTTTCTCCTGAACCTCCATATATATATATATATATATAGAGAGAGAGAGAGAGAGAGAGAGAAAGAGAGAGGCGTGTTCATGCGAGGACGGTAACAATTTACGAGAATGCAAGGACAATCCTCAGCCAATCATTTTGTACGTGATTTTTTTCAGGTACAAAATTGTATGTGATTTTGCACTAGCATCAAAATGACACGCGCGACTTTTTCTGTGGGAAAAGTTTCGGCTAACCATATATGATTTTGTATGTGAATCATATGTGATTTTGTACATGAAAAATTTCATGTACAAAATGAGTGGCCGAGGATTGTCGTCGCATTCTCGTAAATTGTTATCGTTCTCGCATGAACCTCTATATATATATAGATACTTAATCACTTGAATTTCAAACACATACGATAAAACAAGTCCATTTAAATTCCAAAATTTCATCATTGAGCTATAAAACTTCATGAAATAGAATTTCAATAAAATTTGCAAACAAACGCAAGAGATAAAATGGTTTCATGAATTTTAAAACTCGACCTCGAATCTCTTATATACATACAATTCTAAGGCAAAATGTGCAATACCGCATGATTGTGCAAAACTCAAAGTAAAGGTTATATAACAATTGTGTTTCCAAAATTTCTCATATAGCAACAAAACAACATCAAACAAAATCTACAACAAAATTTTGCATGCAAAAGTACGAACTAAAGTAGTTCTTTTTAAAACCTGAGCCAAATCTCACATGCATCATATAATTTTTCAAAACTCGTGAGAAAATATTCGTACGCCTCTTGAATAAGAAATGGAACAGTTTTTGTCGGTTTCAAATTCAAAGCTATCTTACAAAATACACCTTGATAATTTGTAGTGTTAGCAACACAATATGAAGAAATTTGTCAATAAAATCTGTATGCAATGAAAACAATTAAGGAATTTTTCAAAACATGAGCTCCACTCTTGTGTGTGTCAAAACAATCCCCAAAATTATTAACCTAATGAGTACAAAAGTTTTGACATACATGGGATAATTCGTGCAATTTATTTTCTAAAAAAAATATCGTGCATGCATTTGGTTGGGACCCGAAGTCTTAGAACAACATTTGCCAAGTCTGCTAGTAATAATACTAACCTTGGAAAATTCAAATATCTTAAATTAATAACCCACATCTTAGTCGATTAATCTTACAATTTCATACCAAATTAATAATGATTCAACAAGCTTATGGTTCAAAATAACCAATATATCTGACTCACAATTGTCAACTTAGTGTAATCATACTTAACAGGCACCCTGTTAGTCCCTGTTTAGATATGTCTATGTAAGAGAGGGTTTGTAGAAGTGGGGGGGGGGGGTTGAATACAAACACACACAATTTTACTCTTTTAAATTTTTTAATATAAATATTAAAAATTTACACACAGAAGTTTGTTGAAAAGAATAGACACACTATTCTAACAAACTAAACACATGAAACACATGATAACAGTATTTAACTTATGCACTAAGAAAGCTAAAATAAAACTGTTAAAACACACAGGATTGCCGGAATCAAACAAATCATCACTCAGAGGATTTGTTGAAAGCGTGAGATTTATGGAAAGGACTTCATCTCCTTTTATAGTGCCCATGCGTGGGATGCATGTGGACAGCTGTCAAGGATTCATTAGTTGGAAGTATATCTGATGGACAAAGGAAGATGCCACTCCCTTTGTACTAGGTTAATGGATGAATCATTCTTTGTAGCACGCAATGTCAGATAACTGTATCTCTTTTTCTTCATGCTCTGCGAAGTCCCATCAAACCTTTTAGCTTAAAGACAAACATCCTTTTTAGGTGAGTAAAAAGAGAATGTCCCAATTTAAGGTTTGCTACCCAAGTTCTTGCTGCACATGTATCTTGCATTTATTGTGTCATAAGAACTTATCTCTGAAAATTGTTGGGTGATACATGGAACCATGTATCACATCAGTTAGTGCCTTATAAGGTTGGTATTTATAAGGGGGCGTTTGGTTCGCAGAATGTTTTCGGATGGAATGGAATCTGTCAAAGGAATTTGACTTTGAAGGAATTGGAATGGAATGTTATCAGGGTTGACCACCTGTTTGGTTGGCAGACATTGGAATGGAATTTGTTAAAGGAATTGGAATTTGTTTGTTTGGTTCACATAATGTAGCTTTGGAATAGGAATGAAATATTGGTAAATGACCAAAATACCCTTTCTAAATATTTTGAAACCGGAATCCAACAACTATGGTTCAGATTGATGGTGGTCGGTAGTGATTGGCAGTGGTCATTGGTGGTTTAGATCGGCGGTGGTTCCGGTAAGCGATGGTCGGTGGTGGTTCAGATTGGCGGTGGTCGCTGATGGTTCGGATCGACGGTGGTTGACGATGGTTCAGATTGGTGGTTGTTGGCGGTGGTCGACGGTGGCCGGTGGTGGTTTAACCGGAGGGTGGTCGGCGGCGGCGGTAGTCGAAGGTCGTCAATGGTGGTTCAGATCGGCGGTGGTCGACGGTCGTCAACGGTGGTTTAGACCGGCGGTGGTCGGTAGTGGTTCAGATCGGTGGTTGTGGTGGTGGTTTAGATGGAGGGTGGTTGGCGGCGGCGACGATCGACGGTGGTTCAGACCAGCGGTGGTCGTCAACGGTGGTTCAGACCGACGGTGGTCGACGGTGGTTCAAACCGGCGGTGGTTTGCAGTCGTCAACGGTGGTTCAGACGGGCGGTGGTCGGCGGTCGGCGGTCGTCAGGTGGTTCAGACCGGCAGTGGTCGGCGGCGGCGGTCGAAGGTGGTTCAGACCGGCGGTGGTCGGCGACGACGGTCGACGGTGGTTTAGACCGTCGGTGGTCCGCGACGACGATCGACGGCGGTTCAGACCGTCGGTGGTCGGCGGTGGTCGACGGTCGTCGACAGTAGTTCAGACCGACGATGGTCGACGTTCGTTACCGGTAGTGGTTCAGATCAAGTAGGAAAGATGGGGATAATTTTGTCTTTTTGAGAATATGGGATGGAATGGAATTGAATTCCTTCTCAATTTTGATGGAATGACCAAATCCATGGATGGTGGAATGTGTGGAATTCAATTCCATTCCATAGGTAAACCAAAGGACTGAATGGAATTTGGTCAATGGAATTGATCATTCCAATTCCTTCCAATTCCATCAGATTCCTGCAAACCAAACGCCCCCTAAGTGTACACATTTCTTGGTGATCCTCATTTTTCACTAAGTGTTGGCAAGTGTACATCCTTGTATTAGTGACTTGTTATCACAACCTTAAGGAAAGGCAACTACAATTTTCGGTGACCATATATACACATCGGTGACCTCCATACTCAATATCGGTGACCTCCATGTAAAGTGTCGGTGACCCACCCTTGGATCGGTGACCTCTGCAACATCGGTGACCTCTTGCAAGGTCGGTGACCACATATACACGTCGATGAACTCCATACTCAATATCGATGACCTCCATGTAAAGTGACGGTGACCAACCTTGGATCGGTGACTTTTGTAACATCAGTGACCTCTTGCAAGGTCAGTGACCACACTTGATTCGACAAGTGGTCTGAATATTAATGTTAGTTGGTACATCAAAAATTCCACATTTTGATGTACAACCCTTGATTGGATAGTTTTCAATTTTTCAATACTTGAAGTATATTTCAGATCTTCAAAAGAACCTGTAAAAGATCAACCAAATAATAGAGAATGTTCATCACCAAATCATCGGTGACCCAACAATCTCCCCCTATTTGATGATGATACATGTATGTTAGAAAGAAATACTTTTTGACCCTATCTATTTTTCTTTTGGATTCTTTTCACTCAGATGTTTTTTTTAACTGAGTATATACAATATAAGTATAAGTATAAGTATATGCAAAGAAAAATTTAAGATATGAACAAGAATTAAGATGAATAAAAGTATGAACTTTTATTTATCAACACACATGATAGTACATCACACAGAGTACATGACTAATGAAGTTCATACTGTGAGTAGAATATTTAAGGATCGGTGGGTTCTCTTCTTTTTAGTTCATCCAAGATAAGTCTTGTCATTCCATGATCTTCAGAGGCACACCTAGCATAGCAGTGAGAAAGGTAGAGTGAGCCCTTGGAATGTCGGAAGCTCTGAAGAAACCTATGTTTCCAAAGATGTCTTCAAAGAACACTCCAAGTTCGGGTTCAGTAAGCATGGTTTGCTCCAGGTAAGCAACTGGAGTCGGAATGGTGAGATTTATACCCGAAGCATCTATTTTGATGTTCCTTTCGTGAAGCATGGCAAAATGCCCCTTTTTCTTGTTTCTTGGGGCTGGAATGACTTCTCCAGTAAGGCCTTGTTGAATGAAGTACATTTGTTGCCCTTCTAAGCTTGTAACTACTATATCATGTTCCTTTTGGATTTTGACCATTTTGATGAAGAATTTTCGGAGAGTGTCAAGCACAAAATCTTTGTACTTACTCCTACTTTTGGAAACATGATTACCGATCTCCAACCATTCGGTGATCCCCAGAACTTCCAACCATTCTATCTCATAAGTTTTGTTGAGAGAGTCAGCTCTTTTTATGGTAATAAGTAACTTAGGAGAATTTTTGGTTGGAGGGTGGATAGTGGCGCCGATGATCTTTGAGTCATCCTGTCGATTTTTGAGTATCCTTTTGAACCAATCAACCTCCTTGGTTTTCTTGGCTTCGGCAACCGTCTTCACTGCTTCTGAATTTTTCTTTATATTTTCAAGCTTATCTTTCTAAGCTTGAAGGGCATCGGTGACCTTGGCTCGGGTAGCCTCATCTTGAGCCAACTTGAGTACATGCGTTTGATCAAACTCAAGTTGAGCTCTTATTGCTTCCTCTCTTTCAGCTTCAGTAAGAATAACCCAAGGGGATCGGTGAGTCTGGAGTCAGGTTGAAGTCAGAGAGAGTCAGCTTCTGGACATCTGGCCTTTTTCTTCTTTTCTGTTTTACGCTGCTCTTCATCAGAGATAGGCTTCTTTCCTTTAGCCTTTTCTTTTCTTTTCTTTCTCCTCTTCAGTTTCTTCACGGGATCGAGTACCCTCTCCCCCTCAATTGTTGGTCCATTTACCTCGGTGACCATTGGGGTCGGTGACATCGGTGACCAGTGAGGAGTCACCTCGGTGACAACGAGAGGGGTCACCTCGGTGACCGTGGTCTCGGTGACCACACCATCGATGACTAGTGGTGGTTCATCGGTGACTGGTGGTGGTTCATCGGTGACTATAGATGGTGGTGGTGGTGGTGGTGTTGCAGCTGCCTTCTTGTTTTTCTCCCCCTCAATGGTTGATCCCTTGAAACCAACTGAAGTGAGAAACCTCTTTATCTGATCGACATCGGAGCGCAATCCACCCAACTTCTTTTCAATCCGTTGAACCACGAATCTGTCTTCATTAGTGAAAATTGTATTACCAATATCGAGTTCAATGGTTGGAGGAGAGGTGGGTACTTTGTCAACCTTAGAGAGAAGGGAAGCAAGTGACTCCAAAATTGCTTCCTGATTTTTTAGGATAGAAGCAATGTCGAAGGCTTGCTTCCTAGAATCTTCTTGAAGTGCTTGGATTGAAGAAGTCACTGATTCTTGACTTGTAAGTAACCCTTGCTGAAAACCAAGGATATCCAGATGCATGAGATCCAAGCATGTCATAAGAGTTGGGTGAGTCACCGACAACTCCTCAATGCTGGACCTTAGAGTAGTAGAGAGATTGGTGGTTGTATTTACAAGAGAAGCCATCCTTTCCATCTCTTTATTTGCATGATCTTCCAGAATTTCCACCCGCCGGATAGTATCACTTGAAAAATTATTGAAAGTCTTGATAAGATCATCTACCTGTTGAGAAGTCATGGGAGCAGCTGGTTAAGGCTTTGGTGGCTGATCATCATCATCACTAGAAGAGGAGTAATCCACCAAACCTCTAGGTTTAATTGGGGGGGGGGGGACCTCGGAGAATGAGGAGATGTGTGGGGAGACACGTTTAGAAGAGTGTCGATGAGGGGAGTCCTCAATAATGGGTTCCTCAACAACCTTGTCATGTATGGGTGACGTACGTGGCCAAGGTGTAGTGTCGGAGAACAAAAAATCAGTAAAGTGGGATGCTCCATCAAGTGCACCTGGTTGTGATGCACTCTCATGTGGAGTGTGGAAAAGGAGCTGTGAGAGCTCAAGGGGTGGTGAATAGGTGCCTTAGATGGGAGACTCCAAGTCATTTTCATCAACTAAGGAAAAAGTTGATGAAGGCCCAGTTGGGATATCCCTGTGTACAACCGTGTCCTTTTGGGAGGGCATGGAGGAGCTAGGAAGGGTTGAGTGTTCCTTGGGTCTAGTAAGGATATTTTCAACACTCACCGTCTTTTGGGAGTCGGTGGGTGGCTTTTGTGTTATGACCCTTTGGGTTCCCTTGGACTTCTTTGAGGAAGTCCTCGGGGGGCTTTTCGAGTTTCTCCGCTTTTTGGATTTCGGTGCCTGGGTAGAAGCCAAAGGCTCTTTTGGCTTCGTGGCATCGGTGGGTGCGGAGGTGGATGTGCCCGACGCCTTGGATCTCTTTCGAGATTTGGGCACATCGGTGACTCGAGGTTCAGAGGGGGTGGAATCGGTGACTGAAGGTCCCCGAAGTCTGGGTTTATTCTCACCCCAAGCAAGAGTTGCATTTCTTGCAAACTTAATCATATTAGGTGTAAGAGGGTTATCGGTGTCCAAGACTCCCTTTTGCATGAGTTGTCTGCCAACTTGATGGAGAGGGAGATCATATTTGATATCCTCCCTCTTTTCAAGCTTCTTTTCAAGCTTGGCATTAATGATAAGGGATAAGAGGCGTCGGAAAGGTACCTGAGGTTGCCGATAGGTAGAGAAGGATGAGACCATCTCATTGAAGAAATAGCCTGCAAAGTCTATTCTTCTTTGAAATATCAATGCATGAGCCAGCTCGATGACCTGAGATGGTGCTTGATCCGGACCTCCAGTTTTCTTGCTCAGACACAAGATAAGATGAGCAAAAAAGAAATTCCAGACATTGCCCATATTTTTCCTTACCAAGGTTCCTGGACCCTTGGATTTTGGACCTCTTTTCTCTTCAAGGTAGTTCAGAGTTGACACTAGCTGTTGGTGCTCATTCCCAAGGGGAAAGGTCTCATATGTATCATATAAGGGAAGGTGGAGAATGGTACGTATTCAACATCGAAGATTACATCAGGTTTATCTTCACTGAGGACATAAGCTAGAATTTGATCAGAAGAAGCATCAAAGGTGCAGGTAAGCCAGAAGTTACCCAGAAGAAACTTGCTCATTTTGGGTTTTGCAGTAAGAGCATATTGTAGAGGACACCTTTGAAGAAACCAACAAATCTCATTGTATTCTAGGTGAGCTTGATCAATGCCAATGCGGCCGAAATAGTTACATGCAGGGAAGGTGAGTGATTCAAGGGTTAGGGTTTGTTCCTCAGAAGCTTTGGATGATTTCGATGGAGTGTTGGTGGAAGACACCATGGATGTTTTTTGAGAGTTGCAGGTTTGTTCTTGAGATTGAGAGAGAGTGGAGAAGATGAATGCGATAAAGAAGGAGAAGAAAGTGGGGGAACGGTTATTTATATGAGAGGAGGGAAACTTTGATTTTCAAAATCAATGATGACTGAGGTGATTGAAAGGTCAGAATTCTAAGGGTTTAGGCTGAAATCGGCGCATGCTTCTGACATTAATGACGTTGATGATGTCATTTTGGATAGGTTCAACGAATCTTAGTCTCCAAGATTGGTAACCTAAGGGTTATCTTTTAAGGGATAAGGAATGCGAAGGGTTTTAGAGATGATGATGGTGGGTATCGGTGAGTGGTACGACGTCGGTGAGTGGGGGTGACAACGTCGGTGAGTAGGCGACGACGTTGGTGAGTAGGCGACGACGTCGGTGAGTGTGGTGAGAGGCGATCGTCGGTGAGGCGATCGTCGGTGAGTCGATCATTAGAAATGGTTTATATGGAAAACATCGGTGAGTGGTTTAGGGTTAGGGTTTCGTCGATGAGTGACTTATATATATATATATATATATATATAGAGAGAGAGAGAGAGAGAGAGAGAGCGTCGGTGAGGTAAGAGAGAGAGAGAGGCCACGTCGGTGAGTACCTCACAGACTATATATATATATATAAATTTTTTTATTTTTTTATTTTTTTATTTACTTATATATATATATATATATTATTCTATATTAATCATACCTAATTCACCGATGAGGAACTTGAACCTTGCTTCATCAAGAGGCTTTGTGAACAGATCAGCTAATTGATACTCAGTGGGAATAAAGTGTAGTTCCACATCACCTTTAGAGACATGATCTCTTATAAAGTGATACCTGATATCAATATGCTTAGATCTTAAATGAAGCACCGGATTGTTGGCACTGGCTATTGCACTTGAGTTGTCACACAGTATTAGGATCTTTAAGAAAATCTGATTGTAATCACATAGCTGATTTTTCATCCACAAAATTTGTGCACAACAACTTCCAGCAGCCACATATTCTGCTTCAGCTGTAGAAGTAGACACCGAATGTTGTTTCTTACTTGACCAGCTCACAAGCTTTCCACGAAGCAATTGACAACTTCCAGTTGTACTTTTTCTATCTATTTTTGAACCTGCAAAATCAGAATCAGAATACCCGATGAGATCGAAACCTGAGTCTTTGGATACCAAAGACCCAGATTTATGGTACCTTTCAGATACCGAAAAATCCTTTTCACAGTAGCTAGATGTGATTCCTTAGGATTTGCTTGATATCGAGCACACAGACAAGTAGCAAACATTATATCAGGTCTACTTGCAGTAAGATAAAGAAGAGATCCTATCATGCCTCTATAATTTGTGATATTAACAGACACACCATTAGGATCAGAATAAAGTCTAAGAGGAGGAGCCATAGGAGTTTTCATGGTAGAGCAAGTATCAAGTTGAAACTTTTTCAGAAGGTCTTTAATGTATTTACTTTGAATAATGAAAATACCTTCTGGAGATTGTTTTACTTGCAAACCAAGAAAGAAGGTTAACTCCCCCATCATGCTCATTTCATACACTTTTTGCATGAGGGAGCTAAACTCATCACACAGGGATTCATCGGTGGCTCCAAAAATAATATCATCAACATAGATTTGAACAAGAATGATATTACCTTGTGATTTCTTGAAGAAGAGAGTGTTGTCAACTTTTCCTCGTATGTACTCATTTTTAAGAAGATAATCTGAGAGAGTATCATACCAGGCACGAGGAGCTTGCTTCAGTCCATACAGAGCTTTATCTAGCCGATACACTTGATATGGATGGACTGGATTTTCAAACCCAGGTGGTTGCTTCACATACACTTCTTCAGCTAGCTCTCCATTTAGGATGGCACTTTTGACATCCATTTGGAATACCCAAAAATTCTTGTAAGCTGCATGGGCAAGGAATATTCGGATAGCTTCCAATCTGGCAACAGGAGCGAAAGTTTCATCATAATCAATTTCTTCCTCTTGCCGATAGCCTTGAGCAACCAACCTTGCTTTATTTCTTATGACAGTTCCTTCTTCATCCATCTTGTTTCGGAACACCCACTTTGTTCCAATAATTGTTTTGTTAGATGGACGAGGAACTAACTTTCAGACTTTGTTTCTCTCAAATTGTGAAAGTTCTTCTTGCATGGCAATTACCCAGCTAGGATCAGCTATGGCTTCATTAATCAGCTTAGGCTTAGCAACAGAAACAAAGTTGACATATAAGCACAGGTTGCTGATGTCTCTTCTTGTTTTTACACCAACTTGAGGATCACTTATGATTTGATATGTTGGATGATCCATGGTCCATTTTAGTGTAGGAGGCAAAGGAGGAGGTATAGAAAAAGATGAGGAAGGAATTTGAGATGGTGAGGGTAGGTTAGTGGAAGACATGGTGTTTAGATGGCTATGTTCTCCTAAAGAGTCAGTTTTAGGAGGTGGAGAAGAAGGAGAGGGTTCTGGAGATAAGGTGGTGTTGATGGGAGGCTGAGAAGAGTTGTTATCTTGTGGACTTGAAGGATTAGGTTGAGAGGGAGATGGAATTTCACCAACACATGAGTTTATCCATAGATTTAGTTATTCTTCATTACAAGATAATGAAGATGTTTCAAACTCATCAAACTTCACATGCATAGATTCTTCTATGCATTGTCTTCTGAGGAGAGAGAGCAACCCATGAAATTCCATCATCAGACTTTGGATCAAATTTTCCAAGTTGTTCCCTGTCATTTAGCATGTGACATGCACAACCAAATACATGGAAGAAGTCGATTGTAGGTTTCCGACCATGGAAAACTTCATAAGCAGTCTTGTCATGCCTTTTGACTATGATAGGCCTATTTTGAGTAAAGCTTGCAGTGTTAACTGCTTCAGCCCAAAAATAGGTTGGCAACTTGGATTCACTCAGCATTGATCTTGCAGCTTCATACAGCGTCCGATTCTTTCTTTCAACAACACCATTTTGTTGAGGAGTGCGTACGGCATAGAAGTTCTGAGAGATTCCTTTTAAGTCAATAAAATCTTCCAGAGCAGCATTTTTGAATTCTGTGCCATTATCACTTCTGAAAGACTTCACCAGTTGGCCATTCATATTTTCAATCTTTCTAGTAAACCGGATGATTTCTTCAGCAGCATCACTTTTGTGTTTTAGAAAGAACACCCAATTATATCTAGAGAATTCATCAACAATTACTAGCATATTCTTTTTACCACCTAGACTAGGTGTGCTTATTGGACCACACAGATCCATTTGAAGCATTTGAAGAGGTTGAGAGATAGATGAACATTGTTTTGATTTAAAGGCAGTTTTGGTGAGTTTTCCTTTTTCACATGCTCCACACAGCTTTTCTTTCTCAAAAACTATTTTTGGCATTCCAACAACCAGATCTTTGTTGAAAAGTTTATTCAAGGTTTTAAAATTTAGATGAGAGAAATTTTTATGCCACAACCAACTTTGTTTGGCTAGTTCTTGAGAAAGGAGACACATACTTCTCCAACGGCATTTTCCTTCATGTTGATTATGTATACATCGTTCATTCGTGTTCCTGCCAGCACAACTTTATTTTGCACATCAAAGACCAAGCAAACTCACAGTTGAAACATGACCTTATATCCCAAATCACATATTTGGCTGATGCTCAGTAAGTTGTACATTAGCCCCTCAACATGAGCTACTTTAGAGAAAGTAATGGTTCCATTTGATATGGTACTATAACCTTTGGTGGAACCTTTCCCATTTCCTCTAAAGGAAACATTGGGTCCTTTTTCTTTTGAGAAGTTAGAGAGAAGAGATTTGTTTCCGGTCATGTGCCTTGAACAGCCGTTGTCCATGTACCATATATGATCTTTGTTTGGTACCTGCACCAATAAACAAATTTAGACTTTTGGTACCCATTTTGAGGTGGGTCCTTTGGGATCAGAAGGCATTTTGTTTTTACAGAGGTCAAAATCTTTCGGACAATCTTTAGCAAGATGGAGAGTGTTGCCACAATTGTAGCATTTCTTTATGGTAAAGGCCTTTTTGAAATCCATGCTATCAAAACTTTGAGTAGAAGTTGGTGACTGAGAAGAGGAGGGGTGACCAACACCTGGTCTTGGTCCAAGAATACCTTTACCAGGATTTTTTGATTTCTTTAAGTTCACTGATCGAGGTATGAAATCAATAACTATTTGAGATTTCCTTTTGGATGAAAAATTTGATTTAGAAATATTTTTCTTTTGAAAAGAAGAAAATCTTTTTGAAGCACGGTACTCAGGAACATTCGATGACTCATTAGAGTACCTTGACTCATGAAGACTTAGGAAGTTTAGAAGTCTTTGAATGGGCTTGGGAGAAGAAGAAGAAGAGCTTGGAAGAGTTGAAACTTTTGAAGGCTCAGGAGAGGATTCTTTAGCTTTTACAAAAACTCCAACCTTCTTGGCATTAAACTCTACTTTTAGCATATCTAACAAGTCTATTGAATGGACAAAAGTGGAATCTTCAGATGAGTAATCTAAAAGATCATCATCGTCATCGGAGAAGAAACCAGCAGGAAAGCCTTGACATTCAGATTATGGAAGTGAGGGGTCAGAAGGTTGAGAATCATCTTTTCCATATCCAAGTCCAGACTTATCTTTGCAAGAGATCTGATCTAGAAGAATCTTTTCAAGATTTTTAGAAGATTTAGTTCATTTAGAGAGAACCTCATGTTCCTTCTCAAGAGTATTTGAGATCTTTGTTAGATAAGGCGAAGCCAGCTGAAGGAAGGGCGCTAACGAGCAAGAAAGCGGATGCGCTAACGCTCTTCAGAAAGACTGTCATTTAGATACCTTATGTTTTCTGGATCAACTTTCATTTTGTCAAAATCTTTGAGTTTAGAAAAGCAAGAAAGAAGTTGATCATTTAAACATTTTATATGCATGTCAGCCTTTTTCTTTTGATCCTTTAAGTTACAAAAGTCAAAAGTTAAAGAATCAAAGGCATCAACTTTTTGATCATCAGAGAGAAAGGTAAAGGGATGTATGTACCTGGGGCTTGGTTCCCGAAGTTGATTCCTCAGTAGAGACGAGAGCATTGGTGAGTGACTTTTCCATATCTTCCAACTCATCAATTTTGGCCATAAGGCACCTTGTGACATATTCACTCTCACTTTTGGAGGTTTGCTCATCTTCCCAGCAATGAGTCTCAGCAACCAAAGTTTTTCCTTTACTTTGATTCTTTTCCTTTTCCCTCTTATACTTAGCTTTGTATTTCTTATATCCAGAGGTTTCTTTTGATTCAGGACTTTCCTTAGAAAAACGGCTATTTCTCTC
Source organism: Silybum marianum (assembly GCA_036898165.1). Classification (NCBI taxonomy): domain Eukaryota; kingdom Viridiplantae; phylum Streptophyta; class Magnoliopsida; order Asterales; family Asteraceae; genus Silybum; species Silybum marianum. Next base: position 42,275,271 of record CM072529.1, on the reverse strand, counting down.
TTCAGACTTCCTAGAAGCTGATTTGGAGAAGTCATGGCCAGAAGAAGAAGAAGACTTGAGTTTGGATCTGCACTCAGAGGCAAAGTGACCCTTCTTTCCACAACTAAAGCATTCTTCATTTGCTTTGTCAGAAGAGGGTTTTTGATAAAAAGGTTTTCTTTGGAATTTAGAGCGGTTGGAAGAAAATCTTTTATTTTTAAGGTTTCCAGCAATCATTGCCATACTATCAGACAGTATGTCAATGGCGGATTCTTCTCCCTCATTATCAGCAGCACTGTAGTAAGCATCTGATAGATGAGATGAATCTTCCTTAATATCATTTTCAGATTCAGAAGAGGGGTAGGTGATTCTAGGAACACATGAAGAAGATTTAGAATCACCTATTAAAGCAACAGAAGAAGACTTAATGTCCTTTATGAGAGATTTTCTTTGGTTCTTGGTTTGTTCATAATGAAGAAGAGTCCCATAAAGAGCAGTTATAGGCATTATTTCAAGATCCTTGGTTTGCTTAATGCAAGTGCATATGGTTTCCCAGAAGTCTAGGAGGCAGTCCATAAACTTGCACAGAACCTCTTCATTATCATAAACTTTTCCTAGAACCTTGAGATCATTTAGAAGACAATTAAAGCGATTAAAATAGACACAGAGGGATTCTCCTTTTTCATGAGAGAATAGTTCATACTTTCTAACAAGACAAATCTTGTTGGATTTCTTTACTTTTTTAGTACTTTCATATAAGATACTCAAAGTGTCCCACATTTCTTTTGCAGTAGAAAGGTTTAGAAGAGAATGATATACTTCATCAGGAAGAGATAATGCTAGAGCTAATTTTACTTTGGTGGCTAATGCAACCAGACGTTTATCATCTTCATTATATTTGTTTGGTGGTTTGATGATATATCTGCCTGTTGCATCACTCCTATCTTCATCAGATTCTATATCTTTTCCCTCAGTATCTTTTAGCGGACCAAAGCGAGCCCGTATTTTTGGAATGATAGGTCCCTCACACAGAATCTTAGGATACCTACAATCAATCCCTTCTAAGAACAGTAACATACGACTTTTTCATAACCCAAAGTTATTTGGATTAAACCTAGGGGGGTTGGCTAAAGAGCCTAAATCATATGTACCAGCGAAAGGATTTTGTAGAGCACCTTCAATAGATGGAGGAGTAGTAGCCATCACAGATCTAGTTTATAAAGTTAAACTAACTGCTCTGATACCACTTGTTAGTCCCTGTTTAGAGATGGCTATGTAAGAGAGGGTTTGTAGAAGGATGGGGGGGGGGGGGGTTGAATACAAACACACAAAATTTTACTCTTTTAAATTTTTTAATATAAATATTAAAAAATTTACACACAGAAGTTTGTTGCGGAAAAGAATAGACACACTATTCTAACCAACTAAACACATGAAACACATGATAACAGTATTTAACTTATGCACTAAAAAAGCTAAAATAAAACTGTTAAAACACACAGGATTGCCGGAATGAAACAAATGATCACTCAAAGGATTTGTTGAAAGCGTGAGATTTATGGGAAGGACTTCATCTCCTTTTATAGTGCCCATGCATGGGATGCATGTGGACAACTGTCAAGGATTCATTAGCTGGAAATATATCTGATGGACAAAGGAAGATGCCACTCCCTTTGTACTAGGTTAATGGATGAACCATTCTTTGTAGCACGCAATGTCAGATAACTTTATCTCTTTTTCTTCATGCTCTGTGAAGCCCCATCAAACCTTTTAGCTTAAAGGCAAACATCCTTTTTAGGTGAGTAAAAAGAGAATGTCCCAATTTAAGGTTTGCTACCCAAGTTCTTGCTGCACACGTATCTTGGATTTATTGTGTCATAAGAACTTATCTCTGAAAATTGCTGGGTGACACATGGAACCATGTATCACATCGGTTAGTGCCTTATAAGGTTGGTATTTATAAGTGTACACATTTCTTGGTGATCCTCATTTTTCACTAAGTGTTGGCAAGTGTACATCCTTGTATTGGTGACTTGTTATCACAACCTTAAGGAAAGGCAACTACAATTTTCGGTGACCATATATACACGTCGGTGACCTCCATACTCAATATCGGTGACCTCCATGTAAAGTGTCGGTGACCCACCCTTGGATCGGTGACCTCTGCAACATCGGTGACCTCTTGCAAGGTCGGTGACCACATATACACGTCGGTGACCTCCATACTCAATATCGGTGACCTCAATGTAAAGTGTCGGTGACCCAACCTTGGATCGGTGACTTCTGCAACATCGGTGACCTCTTGGAAGGTCGGTGACCACACTTGATTCGACAAGTGGTCTGAATATTAATGTTAGTTGGTACATCAAAAATTCCACATTTTGATGTACAACCCTTGATTGGATAGTCTTCGATTTCCAATACTTGAAGTATATTTCAGACCTTCAAAAAAACCTGTAAAAGATCAACCAAATAATAGAGAAGGTTCATCACCAAATCATCGGTGACCCAACACACCCAAAGTGACAATGCTACAAACTTCAATCCTTCTAGTAATTATTCACTGTGAATTCACTAACTACCCCATCGATCATCACAGAAAAGGCAGTTCAAGCACATACACGTAACTTTACATTTATAATAACACTAGCCAACTGAAAATATAAATGTACCTTACATGAGGATCCTTGCTACCATCATCGTGATCTTGATGCTAGTTACTCTATCGACCTTAAAATATCTTATCTTAAAGTGTCTAATCGTAAATTTTCTTTTTCATTCACTTAGAAAAAAGCTAGTTTGATTCTAGACATCCTAAATCAATAAATAAATCTCTCAAACTTATTCTCTGATATCAACTTATAACACTCTCAAATCTAAAGATCGACTAATTAAAAAATCCCAATAATACATCGAATAAAGAATAAATCTATTTCTATAAATCAATACTTAAATTAACCCGAATAATAAATCTACATTTAACATCAACAAAAGGCATCCAAGTCTTACGTCAAGATTAAGGGGCCGTTTACCAAACGCTTACCCAGGTAAGTGCTTATCAAGACATATTACCTTACCGGAGTAATATAACAAGTACCAAAAATCTTACCTGGTAAGAGCGAAGACAAGGAAAACAATGACCAAGAGTCTTACCCGGGTAAGTGATTGTGACGACTCTTACCACGGTAAGCGCTTACCGGGTAAATTGTTGCATACGATGTCGTTTTTGTGGACTAAAATCTTACCCGGTAAGTAAGTGATAGTGATGAATTTTGCCAGTAAGCACTTTCCCGGATAAGATTTGGTAAACGGCCCCTAAGTCAAGGTCTAGTGTTACTAGAACCCAATAACAGTCATTATCTCCAAATATGGATGTAAATGAAAAACTAAAAATAAAAAATTAAGTTTTAAAAATAACTAGGTAAGTGTTTAACATTTTTAATGATGTTACTAACTCATAAAATAATCGATATGATGTTCAATTTTGAAGGCATTGAAGAAGACGATTATAACCGTGTAGTTTAATATGAAAATGGTGTTAAATAAAAAATGAAAAAATAAAAGATATAAAAGTTAATTTAATAATTATAATGTATAAACTGTAAGTTTTAATAATCATTCACTGTATATTTATGTTATTTGATAGTATGATTTAGTCCAAAAATATTTAATATTTGGCTCATTTCAAAGGTATTAACAAGAAGGTTATAATGGTATAGTTTGTAAAAAAAAGAAACATATTTTCTAATGTAATTTCATTCATATACGATTAATTATTTTAATATGATAGGAGTGTAAGATGAAAAATAAAATTGTAAGAGATATGAATGAAATTTAAAAACTAATTATAGTATAGACAAGGGTGTAAAATGAAAAGGTAAATAAATTAAATAAATAACTCTAGGGCATAAAATGTGAGTTTTTTAAAAATAACTCGTTACGTATTCATCTATATAATAAAATGATTAAATCGGAAAATATTCGATACGGTTATAATTGTATAATTTATAAAAATAGAAACTTGTTTTTCTAAGTGTTTTCTGATTCATATACGATTATTTAGGTTAATATGATAAAAGTTACAAAATTAAAATGAAAAAGCAAAAGAAATAAAAGAAATTAAATACCTAATTATAAGGATGTGAAATGTAACTTAAAACTTTAAAATAGTTTGATTTATAAATTTATATAGGAACGTGAGAGATTGGTGTAAAATTGTAGAACTTTAAATGTTGTACCTTATGCAAAAAATGTGGTACGTTTTAAAATCGTAAACTTAACGGTTTAACATGCTTTATATATTAGTATAGATAAAAAGATGTTTATTATTAGTATAAAGTCTAATTTTGGTCCCCGTGATTTAGTGAAATCTTTGAAAGTGGGACCTAAACTTTGATAAGTCTAGAAACCGTCCCTGTGGTTTTCATTTTGTTTTGAAAATGGTTCCTCGTCACTAACTCCGTTAATTTTCTTCCTTAGTGACAGAGACATTTTTGTCCATTTGAATTTCCTCCTATTTTTAACCGGATCCATCATACTCAGCCGATAAACCCATTTGCATATAATCAATAAACCCATTGGTCTCCCATGTTCTCCCCTATTTTTCGATCAAAAATCTTCACAAGTTGTAGCACATATTCGTCAAAGGTGATTTTGTTTGGAATTAATTGATTGCTGATTTGAGCATATAGTCTGCAGGAAGTGAGCAACTCGTGAATTAAGGAAAAGTCCATCCACACACCCGCCATTTATTTACAATTCAAACCTTGGGAACCCAACCCCCATTAAACCTCAGCAGTCATCACCACCTTTATATAACAATCACCCTCCCCTCCGCCATAATTTTCGCCCCACCGCCTCTATCGCCGCCGCTGCCGTCGGATGATACGCTCTTCTTCTTCCGCTTCCTATCATAGTACTTTGAGCTTCTTGTTTCTGTATCATCAAACACAATTATTTGTATGTGTGTTGTGTGTGAAAGTTTGCGATTACAGAAGCCATACAAGATACGGGATTAACTGTATGCTTAAATCTGTAATATATCTACCAGAGAAAAAAAACAGGAGAGAAAGTGCAAAGTGTCGACTGTTGTGAAATTTATGTGTGTCGATGATGGCAGAAAAATATATGATTATATACGTTTAATTATAATATAGAAATACACAGGAGAGTGGCCGGTTGTTGGTTTGATTTAGAAGACGAGATTTGATCAATTTAGATGATGTGTTCCTTTATGCTATGATCTATTTGTGGATAATTTGAAGTTTGTGGACTGTGGTGTGTTTCAATGTTGTATTCAGCGGAATAACCGAGAAAAAGAAGACCAAACTAAACAGCCCGATGTGCAATCGTACTCAATACCGAAAAAAGTAATGACAATAACCAAGCACTCAATGTAAATAAAGAGTAGAGACAAATGCAAGAGAAATTTACGTGGTTCAGTAAACTTGCCTACATCCACCCCAGAAGAGAGAGCCCTTTGTATTAGGTTAAGAATTGACCTCTTTGAAACCCTTTACAATATATCAGTGATTTACCTCACTTCTCACATACGCTCTGTGTTTCCTCACAGTTATCTCTCTTTTATGCATTCTACACTAATATAACAAGAGATGGGCCTATTTGACCATGGGCCTGGTGATTGGGCAAAAACTGTTAACATTCATCAATATGTTAACATTTGATAACATTCATCACAAATATTAACATTCCTGTTAATATTCATAAGACTACCCAACATACTACAATTCTCCACCTCATACAACATTTGATAAACCTTAATTTGGACGATCTTCAACGAAAATTGCACACCCTTGATATGTAGAACTCAATCGGCTGCACCATTTAACCATGGTTGCCTACGTATCCTTACCTGGGATCAAGCCACCGTAGTTCATCCCACCTGGTGATGTCTCCACCTCACCCTGACACCGCCCCACAGGGCTATTGCCCTCAAAGGGCAATCAACATTGAATGATATTAAGTAAGTCCAAGCAATGCTTAAACTTACCTCCAGGTACGACCTTGGTTAGCATGTCTGCGGGGTTCTCATCTGTGTGCACCTTCATAAGAGAAATATCACCATCCTCTATGACATTCCCCACAAAATGATATCTGACATTTATATGTTTGGTACGAGCATGGTAGACTTGTCCACAAGTCCACCACAAGTCCACACAATCCTGCTCAAACCCTAAATCATCTAAAAAAACCTTACAACCACAGTGCTTGCTTCACTCCCTCCGTCACAGCCATATACTCGGCCTCCATAGTAGAAAGTGCCACTGTTGCTTGTAACATCGATCGCTAACTATCTGGAGCACCATATACTTTAAATACATAACCAGTAGTAGATCCACATCTATCCAAATCACCAGCATGATCTGAATCCACAAATCCAGTAACCCGATATGTTTCTTCACCGAAACATAAACCCATGTCAACCGTACCTTTCAAGTATCTCAGGACCCATTTCACCGCTTCCCATTGTGCCTTTCCCGGGTTCGCCATGAACCTATTGACCACACCAACCGCTTGTAAAATATTTGGACGTGTATACACCATGGCATACATTAAACTGCCAACTGCACTAGCATAAGGTACACACTCCATGTGTGCCTTCTCTTCCGTTGTAGTGGAAGATTGTCTACTAGAGAGCTTCATATGTGGAGCCAATGGAGTCACCACTGACTTGGCATCTTTCATCCCGAACCTTGCAATCACCCGCTCAATGTAGCCTTTCTTGCTCAAGAACAATCGATGGCTCGATCTCTCTCTTCTAATCTCCATACCCAGTATCTTCTTGGCAGCGCCCATGTCCTTCATCTCAAACTCTTCACCAAGTTGAGCTTAAAACCTATCTATCTCCACCTTGCTCTTCGAAGCAATAAGCATGTCATCCACATACAAAAGGAGATAAATATAATCACCTCCACGAAGTTTCTGCAGATAAACACAACAGTCGTACTTACTCCGAGAGAACCCATGCTTTAGCATGAAGGAGTCAAATCACTTGTACCACTGTTAAGGAGATTGTTTTAATCCATATAGTGATTTCCTCAAGCGACATACATGACGTTCCTTGTCCACAACCTTGTATCCCTAAGGTTGATGCATATAGATTTCCTCATCCAAGTTCCCGTGCAAGAAAGCGGTTTTTACATCGAGTTGTTCCAGCTCCATATCACCATGAGCAACAATACTCAATAGCACCCGAATGGAAGTGTGCTTCACTACCGGAGAAAATATCGCATCGTAGTCCACCCCTCTCTTTGTGCAAACCCCTTCGCCACTAGCCTTGCCTTGTACCTTGTACCTTGTACCACCAATCTCGGAAGGATCCTCTTTCTTCTTGTATACCTATTTGCAACCAATGGCCTTCTTTTCTACGGGCAATGGGACTACCTCCCACGTTTGGTTCTTCCGAAGAGACTCCATCTCCTCTTCCATAGCAGCCAACCAAGTCTCACTATTACTGTTCCGATTAACTTGCTTGAAGGAGACCAGCTCATCATCCTCCACCGAGAGTGCATACTCAACCAAATTTGCCTACCCATAGTGCTTCAAGGGTTGATCAGACCCCAACTTTTGAACTTTCTTATGCGCTCGCCTCGGCTTAGTGAAAACCGAACTGTCTTCGAGCTCCTGTTCATCTTGTTCGTGTACATCTTCTTGCTGAACCTTCCCATGTTCATTCTCATCATGATTATCTCCATGATCTTCCTCCTGAACACGACTAGAACCTTGTGGCTTTTAGGTTTTATTTCCACTACTTGAGACTTGACCATCTCAATGTCACCACCGGGCACCGTAGCTTTCGAAGTAGCTACCTTGGAGTTCTTATTATAGGTAACAATCCTGCTGATTATAAACTTGGAATCTTCCAAACACCAAAGGCGATAGCCTTTTACACCGGATGCATACCCCAAGAAAATTTCCTTCTTGGCCCTTGCTTCAAGCTTTCCCTCACTAACGTGATAATAAGCCGTGCACCCAAATATTCTGAGTTTCTCATAATCTGCATGTTCCCCTGATCATACCCTATAAGGTACATCTCCATCTAGAGACTTATGAGGAGACCGGTTGACAATGTAGCAAGCTGTAGCAACCGACTCTACCCACCATTCTCTGCCTAATCCAACATATGATCGCATACACATCAATTTTTCTCGCAATGTGCATTTCAGCCTCTCTACGACCCCGTTCTGCTGTGGTGTTTTCCTGGTCGTCCAATGTCTAACAATTCCTTCATGATCACAAAACTTCTTGAAGGCACCATCTGTATACTCTGTACCGTTATCAGATCTTAGTGTCTTCAATTTCTTACCCATTCTGTTCTCAACCATTTTTTTCCATTTCCAGAACGTGTCAAATACCTCATTCTTATGTTTCAGAAAATAAATCCAAACATATCTAGAATGATCATCCACAAAAGTGACGAAGTATCTGGAACCTCCCTTGGAAGTGACTGAAGCTGGACCCCAAACATCTGTATGCACATAGTCTAAAATACCTCTGCTTTTGTGTTTGCTTGTCTTGAACTGAACCCGGTGTGCTTTACCGTACACGCAATGCTCACAAAAATCCATGCAAGGCTTCTTCAAGTTCTTCAACAAACCTTCTTTACCAAGCAAATTTAGACCATTTTCTGATATATGCCCAAGCCGCCTATGCCATAACCGAGTGCTCTCACATGGGTCTCCACCACTACCGCTCGTCCCAACCGCCGCACTTTCTGTCACAGTTGTACCTAAAAGAACATAAAGGTTTCCTTGACGAATACCTTTCATTACAACCAAAGACCCACGAACAACCTTCTTTACTCCATTCCATGTAACTATCTTACATCCACCGGAGTCCAAGACACCTTCAGAAATGAGATTCTTCCGCAACTTTGGAACATGTCGTACATCCAATAAAGTTCTGACCACTCAATCATGCATTTTGATTCTAATGGAACCAAGCCTAACCGCCTTGCAGCCATGATTATCCCCCATCAACACGTTTCCACCATCTATGCTTCTATAGGTAGTAAACCACTTCCTATTTGGGCACATATGGTAAGTGCAATATGAATCAAGAATCCATTTACCGGAGATTTCATCATTGGAATTTATAAAGTAACATTCAGTTGTCTTCATCTCCCGAAGCATAACTAGCCTCATGTTTCTCTTGTGCTTTTCCTTTGTTGTTGTCGTTTATGTCTTTGTTCCATCCTACTCTCTTGTTAGGACATTTTGCTTTGTAATGCCCAAGTTCGCCACACTTGAAACACCGTCTTTACCCAAGAGGTCTAGATTTTGACCTAGACTTCTCGTTCTTGCCTTTTTCTCTCTCATTGCTTCTACCTCTTGCAAACAATCCTTGAGCTTGTTCTTTGCTACCACTAGCAGCAGCCATGTCACCGGTTGCAATCTTTCGAATATCATCCGCTAGAATTGACGTTCTAGTCTCATCCATCGTAAGACTATCACCTACAAGCATTAATGTTTGCACAAGATTCTCATAAGACTTCGACAACGAAAGAAGTAGTAAAAGTGCTTGATCCTCTTCTTCTATCTTCACATCAAGGTCCTTTAAATCTGATATACACCTATCAAATTTACTAATGTGTTCCCGGATTGGAGAACCTTCATCCATTTTGCAAGTAAACAATTTGGACTTCAAATAGATCCTATTTGTTAGAGTTTTCGTCATGAAATTTGCCTCCAACTTTTGCCACACCTCAGCCGTCGACTCCTCATTATCAACCAAGAAAGCAACATCCTTTTCAAGGCATAAAATGATCGATGCTCGTGCTTCAAGATCTAACTCCTCCCAATCCTCATCTGACATATCATTGTGCTTCTTTGTCTTACCCGCCAAAGCCTTATGTAACTTCTCTGAGATTAGCAAAATTTTCGTTTGCATCCTCCAATAGGAAAAATCGTTCTTCCCATTAAACTTCTCTAACTCATACTTCCCAACCTTGATCGTTCCGCTTGTAGATGTCATTTACCCACTTGTTTCAAAATCTGCCTCTCTCAAGACTTTTATTGAACACCTGGTGTGCACCACAAAATATAAATACCCAAATACCTCAAATCTGAGCTCTACCACCCAAATCTGATCTCTTAGGACTTTTATCAAACACCTTGTGTGCAGCACACAATATACCACCTAAAAGACCTCAAATCTGAGCTCTACCACCCAAATCTGATATTAGGCTCTGATACCAATTGTTATATTCAGCGGAATAACCGAGAAGAAGAAGACCTAACTAAACAGCCCGATATGCAATAAAACTCAATACCGAAACAAGTAATGACAATAACCAAGCAATCAATGTAAATAAAGAGTAGAGACAAATGCAAGAGAGGTTTACGTGGTTCAGCAAACTTGCCTACATCCACCCCAGAAGAGAGAGCCCTTTGTATTAGGTTAAGAATCGATCTCTTTGAAACCATTGACAATATATCAATGATTTACCTCACTTCTCACATACGCTCTGTGTTTCCTCATACTGATCTCTCTTCTATGCGTTCTACACTAATATAACAAGAGATGGGCCTATTTGACCATGGGCCTGGTGATTGGGCCAAAACTGTTAACATTCATCAATATGTTAACATTTGATAACATTCATCACAAATATTAACATTCCTGTTAATTTTCATAAGATTACCCAACATACTACAGTTTCAAGATAGTTTCAGTTATACCGAAGGCGTGGAAGTTATAGATCAGGCTTCGGATAATAAAATTCTGAATAATTTCTTCCTAGATCTCTTAGTACAACTTCTGTGAATTTTGTTTCCATTAGATATCATCTGCTCTATTATAGTTGTTTACCTCGTTGATATTAATTTAAAGGGATAATTTTATACTTGAAAAGACAGTACCTAGTGTTTGAAACGAAAGAAGAAAGATGGAGAATAAAGACTTGTTCATGTTGCCTTTGAGTTTGGGAATAGAAGTAGGAGTTGGGATTGGAATGGGGAAAACGATGAGTTAGTGGACTGCAACTTGTGAAAAGTTTTGATCGAATAATAGGGGAGAACAGGGGCGATCGATGGGTTTATTGATGGTATGCAAATGGGTTTTAGTTTGATGGACCTGGTTAAAAATAGGGGAAATTTCAAATAGACAAAAATGCCCCTGTTACTAACGGATAAAGTTAATGGAGTTAGTGACGGGGACCATTTCCAAAACAAAATGAGAACCATGGGGACGTTTTCTAAATTTATCAAAGCTTAGGTCCCACTTCCAAAGATTTTACTAAACCACGGGGACCAAAATTAGTTTACTCTTATTATTATTATTATTTTTAGAGTAAATTACGTTTTTATTCTTGTGGTTTGTTAAAGATATAAGTTTTGTGCCTATGGTTTAGGAATTGCAGTTTTTATCTCTATTGTTTGTTCTTCATTGCTATTTTGTTCTTTTAATTTTATAATTTATTAATGTTTTGATCTTTGTGAATTACAATTCTTTACTATTTGGTCTCTTGTACTTAAATGAGATTTTAACTTTTTTTTGTCTTGTCCTGTCCTGTCTCGTCCAATCTGTATATCAAACATACCTAACGATAGGAATTAATTTAGGGACAAAAATAACAATAAGTTGTAAACCATAAGTGTATGGTTACTATAAGTTTCAAAAAATCTATATATATATTAAAGGAACAACCTCAAGGTATGATATGGCATAATCTTGTAGTAGAAATTGAGGCTATGAATTTTCTCAAAATTTTGATTTTCTAAATTGTTTGATATGTAAATGACTTATTTACCCCTAAATGAAATATGTGTGTTTTATTATTAGACTTGGTTTTTTAGTAATTTCACATTCATGTGTTTAACCTATGACTATTCATTTGCTCCTTTCATTAAATCATTTTTAATTCTCTCTTTATTGAAACCCTTGGAATGCATTTTGTATGGATGTATAAGAGGCAAGAGATGTTTGAGGAATAAACATGGAAGAGGTGCTTTCAAGAGTGGGTATATCAAAGAATTCTCAATCAAGAAGAAGAATATCTTCAATCACAATAACATCCCAAATACGTAACTACTATCTTCTTCAAGAAAGGTAAGCTTTTTAAATTCAGTCAAGAAGTTCATGTAATCTTTTTGTTATGTAGAAGTTCGTTTAATCTTTTTGTTATATAGAGGTTCGTGTAGAAGTTCGTTTAATCTTTTTGTTATATAGAGGTTCGTTTAATTTTTTTGTTATGGAGAAGTTCATTTAATCTTTTTTTTTTATCATGGAGAAGTTCATGTAATCTTTTTGTTATTTACTATTTGAATGTCATTGATTAAATGTATATAAAGAAGTACAATTAAATGTCACAATGCTACATTTTGTTTCATTTCACTTAAAGTACAAAATGAAAGATTTCAACAATAGATACCACTCTTTGTGGAAGTTTATGGCTACGGTTTTTTTTCTCAATATTGAATTACTTATTTAAGCTTTTTAGACATGAAATTGATTTCGATTATGGAATTATAATAATATGATCACCCAATTCATGACTTTTGTTCCCTCTATAATTTGGAGGGAGGTGAGTTGATGTTTATCGAATGAGAGAAAATTAATGAAAAAGTTAGTCGTTAGAAAAATAAGACGTTATAGTGAATTTGTATGTATATTAAATGATGAACCACCAATAATGTTGTTTTCTATTATTTTACAACACTATATATTTCTATTTACATAACAGTTAACGATATATCTAATCAATAAGTTTAAAAAACTCATTATGTAAATGAAATTTCTCTCAATATGTAAACTTTTATATACGTGATACTGAATATAATAATATTTATATTTTATTTATATAATAATATTTATATTTTATTTATATAATAATAAACTGATTATAACGAATATAAATAAATAAAATGAAAATAACGATTAATCAGATCACCATAATAATATTTTTTTAGTTACATGTAAAAAAAACCCTTATTGCAATCAATATACATAAATGCAACACTTATGATAATTGAATACAATATAAGTTTTTTATTTACATAACAATTAATGATATAACTAATCAATAAATTTAAAAACTCATTATGTGAAATTGCTTTCAATATGTAAAATTTTATTTACGTGATACTGAATATAATAATATTTATATTTATATGTACATAACAATAAACTGATTATAACGAATCTAAATAAATAAAATAAAGATAACGATTAATCAGGTCAATATAATAATACTTTTTAGTTTAATGTAAAACCCCTTATTGCAATCAATATACATAAATGCAATAGTTATGATAACTGAATACAATATAAGTAAATAACGTTATGATTAATTATTATAACACGTACTCTTTGTTTTTTTGTATAAATAAGTAACATAAACGTTAATGTTAATAAAAAAATCATTTCACAACTTTATTTTTAACAAAATTGTATACAAAGGCAACGTTCATTCATATGATTTGTTAATAATTTCAGTTTTCGTCCCTATGGTTTGTGATTTGTTTCTACTTTTGTACCTTAATCAATTTTTGTTGAAAGTACAAGGGCCAAAACAGTAAAATAAGATAACCACAAGAACCGAAATAACAATAAATTGTAAATCATAAGAACAAAAATAGGAAAGATTACAAACCATAGAGACGATAACAACAATTTCTAAACCACATGGACGAAAATTGCAATTTTTAACAAACCATAGGGACAAAAAACACATAATTTACTCTTACATATAATCCATTAGTTAAATTATAATTTTTATGATATAGATAGAATTTTTATTTAGCAACTAACAGTTTTAACAACTTTTTAACTACATCCGTGAGATTATATCAATCTAATGGTTTGGATGGAATTTTCGTGTCTTTTACTTTCATAGTTCATATAGAGGTTCATTCGTTAAAAAATTATACAAAGAGTAGGAGTTTTGGAAACCAAGAGGAAAACCAATATATAATAAAAAACTCACAATTTTTTTCCATCAGATGTTATAATTTAAGATATTGTTTCACATATATTTGTGTTCAATAAAAAATATATTATATGTAAACAAAAAACGTTGATTTACTAAACAAAATTCATCCGATGAAACAAATAAGTGAACCTTTGTTTTTTTAGTTCACAAATAATATTTTTTTATGAACACAAATATATGTGAAACAAATATCTTAAATTATAACATTTGATAAAAAATTTATTTTATATTGGTTTTCCGCTTGATTTTCGAAGTTTCTACTCTTCGTGTGTGTGTGTGTGTGTGTGTATATATATATATATTAAAAAAGAACAAAAGATCTTGAGCACGACACGTGAGGATTAAGTATTCTCAAATGACGGTTGAGTTTTAATTATCCAAGTCGGCGAGAGGTTGAAATAATGGAATAAAGGGTGTATAAAATAGCTTAAGACGAGTGATGTATTTGTGGCAAATTATAGAGTTGATATTAATTATACATTTTTAAAAAATAATTACTATATTAACTTGCTACCCTGATTTTCAATGTTATCCGTCTTGCATGTTGATCAACTAATTTGTATTATATTTATTCAATAATAATAATATGGCTGTGGGGCATATCGTTTGAGTTTTCAATAATATAATATAAAACTATTTGTGGTGTATCACAAATTCGTAGTAATAACAAACGAATAAGAATATATGCAAATTAACAACTATTAATGTGTTTATTTCTCACATTATATTTCATTAATTGTTAAATGAGAAATTACGTGTGATTTTAACTTTGTTTAATACTCCAATAAAAAAAATTATCATCACCCGTGCCCAACACTAGTTATAATTAAAATACTACTTCATTTATAAAATAAATGAAGCCTAAAGTTAAATGTTATTTTAAAACTAAAATGTGAACCCAAAATTAAATATTACTTCAAACTCACATAAAAATCAATTTTATATTATTATTAAATGTAAAAATATTTAAAATTGGGTTCATTGAAGGTACTGATGAGACCATCATAATATTATAATTTATAAAAAGAGAAAAATATTTTTAATATATGATTATGTATTTTAATATGATAAGTGTGTAAAATGTAAATGAAAAAGTAACGAATATAAAAGTTAATTAAATAACTATAATGTATAAAATGTAAGTTTTAAAAATAATTCACTGCGTATTTATGTTATTTGATAATATGATTAAGTCAAAAAATATTCAATATTAGGCTCATTTTGAAGGTATTGAGAAGACAATTATAATGATACAATTTGTAAAACAAGAAACAAATTTTTTAATCTAATTTGGTTCATATACATTATTTGTGTTAATACGATAAAAGTGTAAAATCAAAAATGAAAAAGTAATGGATATGAATGAAATCTAAAAACTAATTATAACATAGATTATGGTGTAAAATGAAAAAGTAAGGGACATAAAACAAATTAAATCACTAATTATAAGGGTGTAAAATGTAACTTAAATTTTAAAAATAATTGAATTCATAAAATTGTATAGGTAGTGGGAGGTAGGTGAAAGATTTTGGTGCTTTAAATATTGTACATCGTGCATAAAGTTTTATACCTCTTAATTTTCTTTAACATTACCGTTTTCCATGCTCTATCCGTACTATAGATTACAGATGGCCAAAAACCGGGCTCGGGCTCGGGCCTGGCCGGGCCTCAATCGGTCGATTAACCATTTCTTTATTTTCCGATCGCCCTTCCCCCTCTTCAAACTCCGATTCGTCTTTTTCACGGGCCTCAACAGTAATTTTCGGACCGGGCTTTTTGGGACCGGTCCCGGTCCCGATCCCGGTCCTAACGATTTCAAACCAGCCCGTTTAGTATGTTTTCGTAACCGGTCCCGAAAACCGGTCCCGGTCCAGGGCCCAAACCGGTCCCAAACCGGGCCTTCAATAAAAAATTATTTTTATAAAAACATTAATTCTATTTATTAATTTAATATATTATATATGTAATCATTATATATATGCAATTGGGTCACTCAAATACACCTTAAAACATGTTTATTGTAGTTTTATAATTGGTTTTCAAACAAATACACTTAAAAAATACGTTTATTATAGTTTTATATTTGGTTTTTAGTCAAGTACATTTAAAAATACGTTTTATTATAAATTGTAATTAGTTTTCAATCAAATACACTTAGAAAGTTAGAAATACATATAAAAAATATATATAAAAATACAATTTTTTTGTAAAAATCGGACCGGTCTCAATCGTCCCATAACGGACATCAAAACCCAAGCGGCATCAAATGTGTTGCTTGCATATAGAATTTTGTTGAACTTATTTCACGTTTAATAATTTGGAATGAGCAGCTGAGATTTAACCATAAAGCATAAACACATGCCCAAGACATTTGTTTTATTAGTTTCCAAATGTGTTGCTTGTATATAAATTTTTGTTAGTTGTTCCTCTCAGAGTAGCATCCGTCAAAAGAAGTGTTTCAAAACTACAATTACTGAAGTCATATTTATAGTCTACCATGAGTCAAGAAAGGGTAAATGAGAAATTTTAAGTATTAAAAGTAATTTTTAATGAATGTCGAATACGGAATCTAATTGAAATTTTTGGTTCAAGAAGTGCTCGAACGTCATTTTAGGTGATATATATTTCTATTATGTAATTTGGGGTTTTGATTTTTATGTCCCCCGCCCCTTTTTTTTTATTTTGATTCAAGAAATGCATTAACATCATTTTAGGTGATATTATTCATATTTTGTACAAAAATCCTAAGACCGGCCCTGTATACGATCGAGAAAAATCAATGGTAGAATTGAGATCTTTATGCTGCTTTAATTCTATCAATGATAGAGAGAGAGAGAGAGAGAGAGAGATTTCCACACTTGGATCAATCCTAATTGAAAAAAACATTAATAAGATGCACGGAGATGGATCGGGTCAAATCCCGTGAGAAGAGCAATTCATGAGATGGATGCGTGATTAGACCTTGTTTGTTTTTTCATTTAAGCTCTTAATTACCACTTATGTTTGATTCGTTTAGGCATTTCATAACCATTTTATAACTGAAATCAGACTTCGGATTTAAGCACATTTTAAAAAACAAATGCACCTAAAAGTGATCAAAGGTCCAAATATTTCTTACGTTTCTCATATTAACTCATATTCTTATATAATCCTTTTTCTATATCATTTTATTTTATCGTTATTGAACATCTATTTGCTTCTCTAAGCTATCTAACTTATCATGTTTTTTTTTAACCACCGTTAATGAAATCACAATCCTCGTAGTTGACTTTTCTAATAACGTTTCCATCAGGAGTCTTTTAGAATTTACTGATGTTTAAAGGAAAAAAATAAATAAAACAATTGATGATAGAAATAAACATTAAAATCATAAACTCCTAAATATATGATAAACCAAGGGGAATAATTATTTATTTAATTAAAATGTTTAGGAATATACAAGTGGTCTCTCATGGACCCGACAAGGGATTAATAAATTGGTCATAGTTATATATATATATATATATATATATTTTTTTTTAAATTCGGTGTATGTATAATTTGTCATGAATTAAAATATGGTTTTTTTACAACGCATAAACCAACTATAAATAAATTTTTATTATATTTAACTTATAGGAACATGCATTGGTATGGGCATTTTTAATTTAAAAACCACACTACCTATAAACTTATTAAATTTATATTTTGTTTTAAAATAATTAATTATGTTACTTGAGTAACTTGACTTGTATTTGAATAAAGTCATTTTATCTTTGTCATTTAACCTACACATCAGTTGCATGAGGAGATGTTCAAAATGTATACATCCATTTTATTTTTATTTTATTTTAATGTTTGGGATAAAAAAAAATAAAGAAACAATTTTCAGTAAGAAATATAATCGTTTAAAATATTATTAATTAAAATTAAATAAAATTAAATAAAATATCGTAATTGATATAATTGCATATATAAAATCATACAATTATATTGTCAAGAAAAATATTTTGTTTCCAGTTTTGTAAATACGTTGGTTATTTATTTTTTTATAACTATTTCAGAAAATAAAAAAATAGCCGTAACGACCCAAAAACCAAGGCCCAAAATGGATATAAAGTCGAAGTCCAAATCATTCAAATGATTAACCCAAATAAAAGATTAATTCATTACAACCATTGAATCCGAATAAACTAAAGCAGCGGAAAAATATGAAGTCTAGTCAACAGCTGAATTTACTAAGCAAAACATGGGATAGCTAGCTAGAACATCCTCTAGCCTTCACATTCGGCCATTTGCCTTCTCTCCCCTATCTACCTTTCTCATGCCTGAAAAAGGTTACTTTTGAAAACGTGGGTTAGACCATAAGGTCTAGTGAATTCCCATAAAAACAGTAAACAGTTCCACAGTTCAAAATCAGTTAAAAACATGCAATGGTTTACGAATGAAGAATCATATTCTCATAAGAGATTGATTTATATAGTGGAGAAACATGGCAAGTCAAAAACACACCTAGACATAGGATTTTAACCACACCTATATGTAGGATTTTAATTACACCTATACGTAGGATTTGAACCACACCTAGATAGGATTTATAAAGAACTTGCCAGTTGGACCCCAAGTAAAACAGGTAATGCGCATACCAAACACCAAAGCTTAAAAAGTGATCATGGCATTTTGCATATAAAAGAAATATTTAAATAAAACCATAATCAACAATTAAGCATTTAAAACATTCCACATTGCATTTTAAGTGATAGGGAACTCACCTGGTTTGGACTCACACCTTGTCCGAGCTTATACGGTCTCAACCTCCAAACCGAAAGCCTAAAATCGAAATCATAAAACGGGTGTTAACCCCAAAGAAATACCCCAAAAGTCTTCTAAAATAGCCTTAAAATAAACCCCTAACTCAAAGGTTCAAAACCCGACTCGAAACACACCGAAAAAGACGAAGTTGCGCCAAACAGCGGACTGTGCGGGTACGAATGCGGGTAAACCCGCCCAGCAACCCGCACAGATTTCACCAACAGCCAACTGAGCGGGTACGAATGCGGGTAAACCCGCCCAGCAACCCGCACAGATTTCTGTTTTGGGTTTTCTTCATTTCTGCAGCTCAAGACCTCAAGTTCTTAATCCAACACATTACAATACTGATTTCTAATCTCCTAAACCAATAATAATGAAATTATAAGCCTCAAAACCAATATCTAAACATATGGAATCATATGAACAAGATTACCCAACTATTTCTCATATCCCAAATTAAGAGTTCATCAATGGTGTTTCAATTTGAGATTCCAAAACCCAAGAACTCCATTATCAAGAAAACATATATTCCCAAATAAGAGATTGTTAAAATATTTTTAATAGAGAAGATGATCCATACCTGAAAATGGAGTCTCCTTCAATGCTATTCTCCAAGATCTTTGATGGTTCTTTCTCCTTCATCCCTTCTCCACATTTTCTCCCGAATACACAAACAATACATTTTCAGATTTTGAGAGGAATGAGGGAAATGAGGGAACCCTTGTGCAATTCCATATATATACATGGGCTTTTTCCTAATAAAGCCCTAGCCCATAACATTTAGGTAAAGCCCAACCTAAATCAGTATTAGCACAAAATTTTGAGTTATTACAACCTCTCCTCCTTAAAAGAATTCCGTCCCGGAATTCATTCGAACGCCTACTACAAGTAACCAACCATTAAACTAAATTGCTCAAATTTCCGTTATGTTTCTTTACTTTTTAGGAGGTTTCCAACAAACCAGCACAAAACTAACTTGTTAGTTCTTATACATAAATCCCTTGGTTCTTTCTTGGAACAATCTTTCCAACAACAACCCGAATAACGACCGATGGTCACACTGCCGCTGGGTAATTTTGGTTAAATTTACGAACATTCAATAACCTTCATAAGCACACATCTATTACTTACCAGTTCCTTTTACCGACGTACTTCGCAACAAATCGCGCTGATATCAAGCTTCAATTTCAATACTCCTCTCCTAAAGTTATACCACGCAGGAGATACCGGCCATATGCCGTAACATTTCAGGCTAACCGTACAGATATTGCCCGCTTTGTCCACACACCTGGACTCACGGTTTTACAACACGTTGGCCTTCATAATCAACTTCCAGTCGATAAAGAAGGGCTTTTAACGGAGTTCACCCTTCAACAACAGGAACCTCGACTGATCATTACATCCACCCAGTTTATCAGTTTAACAGCAACCCAACCTTACACTTTCCACTTAGATTTTTAACAACGAGTTGCTTAATCAAACAACATGCACTTCTCCATAACATATATATATCGCCACAAATTATATCCAACCGGATTAATATTGTACCTCTACTACAGATTGAACATTAATTTATCAGCACTACCATTTTCCCCGAACTATCCTTGCATCGCCCACGACTTTATTATCACATTTACATACGCAAGAAAAATCGTCTTTTAAATAAAATTCACAATACGCTATCCGAATAGTCTACTCAATAGAATTGAACCAATCCCGAAATCGCAGTCTTCAAAATTTCCATCAAGCCGATCAATCACCTAAGATAGTTTCCAAATTAGTTTCGAGTTCGATTGCCTCAAAGAAGGAGCAACCACTCACTACAAACCATTCTAATTAGCACGATATCAAACATAAGGTTCACGCGGCATGCCTGCCACTCTAACACTAAATTCAACTTCAAAAGTCTATCATTCAAGCACCACTCCCAACTACTTTAATTGGTCCTCCCGAAGATATAAAACGCACTTGCGATATAATACTTGCTAGAACTGCAAGCTTTACGACAACATCTCGAATTGATTTACCAAACGCCTTCGCTGGGTTTGGCATCCACACCTCTTACTCTCTAGAAAGATTTTTGTATAGATAAACTTACCTAACAAATGACATGTTTAGGTATAACTTCATTTCTTGTTACCACTCGACCATCTTCTTACTGGCATCAAATCACTTATTCTCACAAGCCATTATCACCTTCTCACACTAGCAAGACACATCGATGTCTAGCCACTAACACTCATCAAAATTCAATAGAATCAATTTCTAAAACCACCTATCTGCAACCGCTAGACTAAGTCCAGCTGCACAATCTCACCGAAAATCCCAATCGAGATAATTAACTATGCTTCCATACTTGGTTATTACGAAACAATACAAATGCTTCAAACCAACCACACGCCTTTCAATTCCCAAAAGGAGTCAACCAGACTACTATATTCTTTTACACCCAAGACATATTCCGACACCTGATTCAAATTCGAGAATCTACTATCAAGATCTATTAATCAACCGAATTTGACATTTCACCAATGTCCCAAGGGAAAGAAATAACTCGTCTAAATGAGACATAACCAAATAATATGCGAATCCGCCACCGATTACCACCCAAGTCTTTTGTCCCACAAACTAGGACATTGCACAACCACCTACGAATTTCTTCACCTCAAACAGTCATAATTACCGCTCTTGAATACCCCCAGAATAGATATCCCACAATGAATCATACCGCTCTTAAATCGATTCTAACTATCGACCTTGCATACTCCCATGAACAGTCCAACTGACATTCATATAACGTCATATACTCCGTAAAAGAAAACAAAATATTGCCAAGGCTTACTTTACAATAAGCTCGATATCAATTTAATAATTTCTATGTCACAATTGATATAACATGCCCTTATCCAACCATACATATCAATGTCTAAACACCACACTAACAGATAGTATAGTTAGTTCTCTAAACTCTCGAATGTCATCACAACCATGAGACTTTTAAAGGATCCACCATAATCCTACTACGAAAATACTAGGGTTACAACCCTAAACAAATCTCCTATAACTGAGGTCACTTTCTCAAGACCTAACGACCACCCAATTACCATACTACCCACACCAGGGGAAATGTCAGGGTGCCAAATTTACATTCTGATCAATCAAGCAAGCACATTAATGTCTACCATCGACACTTAACCGCTTTCGAGTTATTCTTCAACTTTCTTGATGTTTTAACGCTTTTGACTGCTTCAACATTAGATACCGAAAATAGTTACTCAATTCCAAAGATAACTGTCAATATGGTGGTAATATAATCACTATACCAACATTTGAGGATTCCCACGAATTTGTAACGACCCACGAATGATCACATGATTTACAGTCCCCGCCTTACAACGTCTAACTATGAAGCCCCTCAAATATCAATTGACCATGGAATACAATTCCATTGACACATAGGATTACTTACATGCCTACTTTAATATTCATGTGTGGCTCCACCATCGCTTTGCCCAAGTTCCAAACCACTACTCCAACATGACACTACTAGAAGTGTTCCGCAAAATACACTTCACCCCAGATTTAAGCAATTTCAATCAATCACATCACGCCTTATGGAACAAAATCTATACCTCTTATAATAGAGACATCATTAAACTCAGCGTGCGAGGTTTTTCCCCTTGCTCGCCTATTTTCCCACCGACAATACAAATCTCAACACTTTGTCTAGCACGCCTCGATGATAAAGTTTGGTTCTCGAGACCAAACCCTAACTTTAATCGCATTACCTTCTAAAAGAAGTTTTAAACTTTCAAAGCCCAGCGAGCTCATAAAACTTATGCATGATGAGTCAATTAAATGTATGGTAATAAAATAATAGTTTTTTTTTGCAGTTTCGAAAATTTGCTAAAGACAACGAACGAATAAAATTCATGTACGCGTGGTACAACACCATCTCAACTTGGTAGCCATGCACAGTTATCCCCAAAACCGTTCATATATGAACGCATAATTAAACTTCACCCAGTTGATCCAAAACAATGTTGATGGCTACAAGGTGCATATTGTAAAATTATCCTTTATGTAAATAGGGTTCGACACGTGAACACCCACACCGTGTAAGACTGTCGATTCTCACACTCAAAGTTGTACAAACAAAATACTCACACATGCTTTTAAATAATAAATTTCTGTAACAAAATATTTTCATGGCTTTTAAATTGAAGCTTAAATCAACTTTGATAAATCAAGTAAACCGGTACACATATATAGATATATATACCAAAACTTTGAAATCCAATCCGCAAAAACTATGTTTTCAATATGATGAGACTCATGCAACATGCAAAGAATGAAATGTATGAACTCGTCTTACGGGTGAGGTAATTCGCCCCTTTCTATGTTTGCAATTTGGTAATAACTCCTCTTAGGATTTCTGTTATTACTAAAGAACAATCATTGCAACACTAGTCCTTAAACATACTACCGCATAGCTCGGTTGCCTCAACAATAGCAATCAAGCACACTCATATACTAGTAGTTCAAATTTTACACTCTCAACCTCTTTTCAATATTAAGCTCTCATCCCATGAGCCCCAACTAACACCAATTCCCAAAGAGTTCACTACTCTTCCACTTCCTCGGTTACGGGTGTTAGCAACCCCCCTCAGATTCCACTCTTTCTGTTGGTACAACTCCAACAAAAGGATTTTCTCCGTCAAACATCATAGATATATTCCTTACCAATCGATCAGGCAAAATTCTACATCTTTGAAACTATACGAACAACTTAATGACAACCAGATAGATCATAATAAGGTATATAAGCACACCCATGCCCCTGTAAATTCACAATTACATTGGCCAAGTGTAATTCCAAATTTACCGCACATTAGGGTCCTCTCTACCCCATTATCACTATCCCTACCAATGATCTTACTAACTTTCTAATTCAGCTGTGACTCCTAGCCTGCAATCTAAGACTAGGTGCCACACGGCCACCTAATTCACTTAAACTAAGGCTCTGATACCAATTTGTAACGACCCAAAAACTAAGGCCCAAAATGGATATAAAGTCGAAGTCCAAATCATTCAAATGATTAACCCAAATAAAAGATTAATTCATTACAACCATTGAATCCGAATAAACTAAAGCAGCGGAAAAATATGAAGTCTAGTCAACAGCTGAATTTACTAAGCAAAACATGGGATAGCTAGCTAGAACATCCTCTAGCCTTCACATTCGGCCATTTGCCTTCTCTCCCCTATCTACCTTTCTCATGCCTGAAAAAGGTTACTTTTGAAAACATGGGTTAGACCATAAGGTCTAGTGAATTCCCATAAAAACAGTAAACAGTTCCACAGTTCAAAATCAGTTAAAAACATGCAATGGTTTACGAATGAAGAATCATATTATCATAAGAGATTGATTTATATAGTAGAGAAACATGGCAAGTCAAAAACACACCTAGACATAGGATTTTAACCACACCTATATGTAGGATTTTAATTACACCTATACGTAGGATTTTAACCACACCTAGATAGGATTTATAAAGAACTTGCCAGTTGGACCCCAAGTAAAACAGGTAATGCGCATACCAAACACCAAAGCTTAAAAAGTGATCATGGCATTTTGCATATAAAAGAAATATTTAAATAAAACCATAATCAACAATTAAGCATTTAAAACATTCCACATTGCATTTTAAGTGATAGGGAACTCACCTGGTTTGGACTCACACCTTGTCCGAGCTTATACGGTCTCAACCTCCAATCCGAAAGCCTAAAATCGAAATCATAAAACGGGTGTTAACCCCAAAGAAATACCCCAAAAGTCTTCTAAAATAGCCTTAAAATAAACCCCTAACTCAAAGGTTCAAAACCCGACTTGAAACACACCGAAAAAGACGAAGTTGCGCCAAACAGCGGACTGTGCGGGTACGAATGCGGGTAAACCCGCCCAGCAACCCGCCCAGATTTCTGTTTTGGGTTTTCTTCATTTCTGCAGCTCAAGAGCTCAAATTCTTAATCCAACACATTACAATACTGATTTCTAATCTCCTAAACCAATAATAATGAAATTATAAGCCTCAAAACCAATATCTAAACATATGGAATCATATGAACAAGATTACCCAACTATTTCTCATATCCCAAATTAAGAGTTCATCAATGGTGTTTCAATTTGAGATTCCAAAACCCAAGACCTCCATTATCAAGAAAACATATATTCCCAAATAAGAGATTGTTAAAATATTTCTAATAGAGAAGATGATCCATACCTGAAAATGGAGTCTCCTTCAATGCTATTCTCCAAGATCTTTGATGGTTCTTTCTCCTTCATCCCTTCTCCACATTTTCTCCCGAATACACAAACAATACATTTTCAGATTTTGAGAGGAATGAGGGAAATGAGGGAACCCTTGTGCAATTCCATATATATACATGGGCTTTTTCCTAATAAAGCCCTAGCCCATAACATTTAGGTAAAGCCCAACCTAAATCAGTATTAGCACAAAATTTTGAGTTATTACAATAGCCCAACTGTATATCTATATATCATATATCAATATTTTATGTCCATGTATCGTATATCAATATTTTATGTCCATGTAGCGTACAGTGAGTAAATAGAAAAACCCATTATTTTAATCAATAATAAAAAAAAAGAAAAAATATCGTAATAACTACTTCAGAAAATCTTATACCCAAAATATCCAAAATCTCTTACAACTTACTAAAATAACCAAAATTTTTAGAAAAGTATTTAGTATGATACGAAATCAAAAGTGATTTCATATCATACGAAATCTTTTTATGATTTCATATTTTAGCCCGTACACACAAAACTATACAAAATGGACATAAGAATTATAACACAAATAAAATTGATTTTTCATCATACGAAATTCTATTAAAAAGGAAAATTATTGCATATATAACACACACATACATAGCATTGCATTTCGTATTTAATCTACACACATAAGAAATCATGAGAGGGAGGGTGGGTTGGGGGGGGGGGGGGGGGGGGTTTGATCCACCAAATACGAAAATTTGCATCATATACCAAATCCAATTTACAAATTATCAATTTATATCTTTTACTCTTGTAGCTAGCTAATTAATTTATTTTACATACCTTTCTTTTTAATTTTTCATTTTACACTCTTATCATAATAACATATATAATCGTATATCAATTAAAATATAATTACAAAATAGGTTTTTATTTTAACAAATTACATCATTACAATCATGTTGTCAATACCTTCGAAATGAACCCAATATCGAATAAGATTATAGATTTTAACGTATTTTTAACATATTTTAGTTAATGTAGAATTATAAATTTTAATATGATAAGGATTTAAATGAAAATTGAAAAAGCAATTAATGTACCACAAATTAAATAAATAACTATAAGAGTATAAAGTGTGAATATTATGATAATAAAAATATAATTAAATCAAAAAATAATTTTCTTTTAGAAAATATTCAATATTGATTTCATTTCAAAGGTATTGACGAGACGATTATAATGATGTATTTTTTTAAAATAAAAACTTATTTTTTAAATATATTTTATGATATACGATTATATATTTTGATGTGATAAAGTATAAAACAAATTTTTTTAAAAAAAGGACGTAAAGTAAACTAATTAACTAATTATAAGGATAAAAAATATAAATTAATAATTTATAAATTGTATTCCTATAACTCGGATTTCATATTTGGTGCATCACCCCCAACCCCCACCCCACTCCCACCCTACTCTCCCATGATTTCGTATGCGTGTAGATTAAATACGAAATGCAATGCTATATATGTGTTATTGATTATGCAATAATTTTCCCTTTTAAAAGAGTTTCATATGATACGAAATCAATTTTGTTTGTGTTATAATTTTTATATCCATTTTGTATAGTATTCTGTGTATGGCTAAAATACGAAATCATAAAAGGATTTCGTATGATATGAAATCAATTTTGTGTATGTTATACGAAATCACTTTTGATTATTATAATAATTTTTTCTTAAAAATATTGGTTTTAATTCATAAATTAAATATTGCATTGTTTGAATTTGTTTCAAGCAATTTAAATGTGGGCCTTCCTCCCGTCCATGTGTTTCGGCCCGACCCACAAAACCCCAACTCAACATCCACCGTATGTATTTAGTTCCTTAATTTTTTTAAAGAAATATCGATATTTGGACCTTTATGATTTTATAAAAGTTTAAAAAAATCTAACAAACTATCCTATTTTAAATGGTTAAGTTTAAAACTATTTTTTTAATGAAAAAATCATTAAACTTTCTCATTTTGAATGATTAAGTCCGTAAACTATTGATTTGAATAATAAAACCTTTAAACTTTTTTATTTTGAATTATCAAGTCCCTAAACATTTTTTTGAATAAATAAACCATCGATATTTTGAAAATTAGTTACATGCATCTTTTTTTTAAATAAGCTACATGTAACTCACTAAAAAAGTTTTAAAGTAAAAACAAACTTAAATGGATTTTATAGTTCCAAAACCCTACGCAATTGAAATCCCTAGCAAACAACGGTGTCGCTCCCCCTCTTCAATCCGTATTATTCCAACGTTGTCCGTTCTCCATTTTGCCTAACACGTTGTTGGCTTCTATCATCGAGCTCTTTCTTTTCGATTTATTTTTTTATCCATCATAAGATGGAGAATCAAAAGATAATCGGTTAAAGGTAGTTTATTCAGGTTAAAAAGATTTAACCAATTTTAAAAAATTCGATGGTTTAATTTCTTTAAAAAAAAATTAAGGACTTAATCATTAAAAATAAGAAAGTTTAATGGTTTTCTCATTCAAAATTAGAAAGTTTAATTGTTTTTTCATTCAAAATGGGATAGTTTGTTAGGTTTTTTTTAAACTTATGATTTGTGTTAACATTATATTGTTAAAAAAAACTAATAAAATAATAAAACTGTAGTTCAGAAAAATCTGATGAATTTTTATTTTAAATACTAGATCAAAATTAAAAAAAATTGTAAAACCACAATCAAAATATTTATTGGATTTTCTTGATCGTTCCTTTTAAACATAAATCGGTACAAATAAAACCCTATAATTCGAGCTTATAGAAATTATAGAAACTTTGTGGAAAAAGAAGTTTTGTAATATAGCCAAAGTAATTATATATAATGGATATGTTGCATTTCAAAACAAAATTAATTATACATATAAATGAATAATTTATTTCAAGTTTTTGATAAAGGTTGGATCAGTTATCGCATTATGATGCTAGTTTAGTTCATGACTCATGAGATATAGTTGAATAGTTGTTTTAAAGAGTTTATTATCATGGCTGAAACCCTTATGTTGATTTTATAACTTCATCTTGAGTTTTTTTTGTAATAAAATAGGGTTGTTTTTAGTTGAGATATGAGATTTACACATAGCTACTGTGTGCTTTATTAAGATGGTGTAACCTTACACTGTAATGAGCATGGCATGACCTTATGACGTTCAACCTATCGTAATGTTATGCTAAGCGTAATGTTATACTAAGCATAATCTTATGTTTTTTTTTTCGAAATTGCACCTTTATGATAAGAATCAACGTCTTCAACACTCCAAAGAGCAACTTATAATTTTGGTGAAAGTTATTATCTCACAATTTATATGGAGCTCATATATTTCATCTTCTATTTACGTGGGATGGATTTTACAATTTTCCACATCACTTAAATAATAAGCTCAAATTTTCATTTTCTATCAATTTGCTATAGGTTATCAAAAACTTGTCCATTTAAATGTCTGACGTTATAGCCCGGTTTACCCATCATCCTCCTTGTTTTTCAGTGATGTGAGATTCGTCTAAAATGTTACAAATGTTGGAAAACAAGTGAGTTTGGAAGATTTTTTTTCATCCCACATAGGTGGAAAAGTAAAGTAGGGATGAGCTCGGTACCGAACCGGTACCGAAACCGGGTAGTACCGAAACCGAGAGTGGAAAAAATCAATACCGAATACCGAACCGATAAGAAATTCGGTACCGGTACCGGTTCGGTACCGGGATTTTCAGGACTAGAACCGTTTGCTACCATTTTTTGGGACGACAACCGTTTTTCACCGTTGACCATTAAACACAATAACCAAAACCAAAATCACTTAAGCGGAAACAGGATTAGAGGAGCCGATTGTGCAAAAACCGGGTTTTGGATAAATTACGGAACCGATTTTGGAGAATTGCAATAACCAAAATATGAAGAATTGCAAGAAAAAATCGGTATTTGAGTGGAAAATACAAGAATCGAAAATTGTAATATATTTAGGAGGATTTTCTCAAAAAAAAAAGGAAAGAGTTTGTTACCAATTCAAATAAAAAATGATTTTTTTAAATTTTCCGGTTCGGTTCGGGATTTACCGGGACTAGTACCGGTACCGGTACCGAAAGTACCGAATCCCGAATATGGAAAATCTTGGTACCGAATAACGAACCGGTAATGATATTCGGTACCAGTACCGGTACCGGTTCGGTACGTGACCGGTTCGGTTTCGGGATTTCGGTCCATATGCTCATCCCTAAAGTAAAGTGTGAAGCAATTTATAAGGTTTTGTCCCCAAATGAGCCTTGAACTAGTTGATGGACTCATGGTGGGGGTTATGGATGGTAGGTCCAACGCACACGCGCACGTGGCTGTGGCTGAGGGCGCGGGAATTCGCGGAGTGGCTCGAGGAGGCGCACGCATCGGAGCAAGAGGGGCCTCGCCCCGAGCTCCCCAGTTTCTTTTTACTGAAAATTTCAAGAGAGAAGCTGATAAATGTTGATAATTAATCTGTTAATTATCAATAGTTATCTTAATTATAAAAATCGGGTTTTTATTAATTTAATCACGTTTTTATATACCTGATAAGTTTTTAGTTGATGACTTGGTCATCAACAAACCCACTTTTCCTGATCTTGGGGAGAAAGTCATGGGGAGTAAGGTTGTGATCTCGGTATAAATACGGTACCAGGCCTCCCTCTAAAAACCACCGAAAATCTGATCTCTCTCTCTCTCTCGAATAGCTTCTGTGTGCCTCGACCTTCTGTCATTTTTCCATGTAACATTCTGCCTCGATCTTTCCTTGGCGTTCGTGTGCATTGCTATTGCTAACGAACCACGGGACTGCATTAAATCCTGGGGCTTTGCGTTTGTTAAACTCACAACAATTAGAGTGCCGTATAAAACCTTTAAGGACAGGTTTCACCGTGCATATTCTCCACATTGTTCAGCGTTTGTTCTTCGAAGAAATCAACAGGTTGGTTCCTAAATTTCTTTTTTAATTTTCGTTCACTAAGTGAACAATCAGTTTCTACCCCCTTCTAACATCGAATCTATCGCGAAAGATAAATTCGAACCTAAGAGGTTGTGATTATTTGGTTTCGTCTTTCCAAAGCAATATTGGACTATTCAAATTAATTAAAGTTGTCATCTTGATTCATCATATTAAATAAAGTTTGAAACTTTAATTATAAAGCATTGATCTTTTTATTGTTTCTAATCCTAATACATATTTTTCTATAATCTTAAAGGTTTTATAATGGATTCTGGTAACTTCCGCATAAGGAACCAATATTTGGTAAAATTGGACTCTTTTGAGGGGAATAACTACACCCGTTGGGCCGACAAGGTAAAGTTCATGCTTATGGTATTGAAACTTTACTATGTCCTGGACCCCGGCTTGAAACCAATCCCTGAAAATGCGGTTCCCGAGGCGGGGAAACAACCGGACCGTGCGAAAATTGCCGATCTGGAGAAGCAGCGGCTTATTCGCAAAGAAGAGAAACTCTTGCTTGCGGTCATATAAAAACGCACTGTCTGACCGACTGTTTGACTTATACTCTCCAATAACCGATCCTAGGGAAATATGGAAAGTCTTGGAATAAAAATATAAGGCACAAGAAAATGGCACCAATAAATATCTTGTGTCGTAATATTTGCGATACTAAATGGTTGACGACAAACCAATCTTGGAGTAAGTTCACGAGCTCCAAGTATTGGTTAACAAATTAAAGTTGCTTTCCATTAGTCTCCTCGAAATCTTCCAAGTAGGGGCGATTATTGATAAACTGCCCCCGTCTTGGAAGGATTTCTCTAAACAAATGATGCATAAGTTTGAGGATTATTCTTTGGACGATTTTATAAGCATTTAAGGATCGAAGAAGAGTCCTGAAATCGGGAAAAGAGAGGAAAGTCAATCATGAGTGCTAATAGCGTGCAGGCTGTTAGCAAAGGGAAGGCAAAGTCTAGGGGATATG
Source organism: Silybum marianum (assembly GCA_036898165.1). Classification (NCBI taxonomy): domain Eukaryota; kingdom Viridiplantae; phylum Streptophyta; class Magnoliopsida; order Asterales; family Asteraceae; genus Silybum; species Silybum marianum. The sequence continues at coordinate 42,244,263 of CM072529.1, read as the reverse complement.
GAAATGGGGGCCCATTGAGCAAGAAGTGGAACTCGGGCCCCCAAAAGAAAAGCCTCAAGAAATCTGGTCAACATTCCGGTCAACAAGTGAAGAGATCAGGAAAATGTCACGTCTGTGGAGAGGCGGGACACTATGCCAGGGAGTGCAAACAAAGGAAATCTGGACCCCTAACTCCAAATTAAGTTGAGGAAATTCAGCACCTTGTGGCAAGCCTGCATATGGATGAGATTGACATGGTTTCTGAGGCTGCAACCAGGATAGTAGTGACAAGAGGAGGCTGGTATTTAGACACTGGTGCTATGGTTCATGTGTGTAGCTCCAGGTCTAAGCTTATTGAGTATGGACCTGTGAGAGATGGCAAGGATATAATAGTGGCAAACAACGACCGGGCGGATGTCGTTGGTATTGGAACAGTGCAACTCGATTTCACTTTTGGAAAGACGGTCACCCTAAGGGATGTTCTTCATGTCCCTTCAATCAACAAAAATTGGTGGCACATTGTAGGCTCGACAACAACGGTTTTGGACGCCACATAGAGTCTGAAAAACTCGTGATTCATAAAAGAATAATTTTTGTTGGTAAGGGATACCTCCACTATGGGTTGTATCGCCTGAACTTGAGGGATGATGATGAGGCTGGGCCTAGTGGAACTGCGGGTAGCAATGTTAATTCAGTTAGTGAGAAAATAGGTATTTTCGTTTCACATATTGATGTACCTCCCAATTTCAATTCTATCAATAAAATTGAATCTTTAAATTATTTTGTTTGTCCTATTTCTTTATGGCATAAACGGTTAGCACATACAAATGTTAAAAATATTGAGAAAATGCAAAATAAAGGTTTAATTAAAATTGATAACAAAGAATTTGGAAAATGTGAAACTTGTGTAAAATCAAAATTTACAAACAAAACCTTTTCCAAGTGTTAAAAGGGATACATCAATTTTAGAGTTAATTCATTCTGACATCTGCGAATTAAATGGAATACTTACGCGTGGAGGCAAAAGGTATTTCATTACACTCTGCGATGACTTCAGCCGATTTTTACATGTTTATCTTTTACACTCAAAAGATGAAGCTTTTTGAGGCTTTTAAACTTTATAAATCTGAAGTAGAAAATCAACTCGAGAAACGAATAAAAATACTTAGATCTGACAGAGGTGGGGAATATTTCAATTGAGACTTTGATGTATTCTGCGAAGAGAATAGAATCAAACATGAACGTACCTCACCATTTACCCCTCAACAAAATGGTTTGGCAGAAAGAAAGAACCGAACCTTAGTTGAAATGGTCAACTGTATGTTGAACCAGTTGGGTCTACCAAACAATTTATGGGAGAAGCCCTATTTAATGCTTGCCATATTCAAAACAGAATCACTAGTCGTGTGATTCCAACAGTCCCTATGAACTTTGGAAAGGAAGGAAACCAAACCTTAACTATTTTAGAGTCTGGGGATGTATTGCATACTATCGAACCCATGATCCAAAAAGATGTAAATTGGGAGCCCGTGCTATTAAAAGCATATTCGTTGGATATGCTAGAAATAGCAAGGCATATAGATTATTGGACAAAGAATCAGGAGTCATAGTAGAATCCAGAGACATGGAATTCTTTGAGGATAAGTTTTCAGGCGATGCTAAATACTCAGAACCAACATTGGCTTCTAATCTTCCTGGCACATCTCGTGATAATTCGAAAACCTTGAGAAAGGTTGACGAACCACGAAGAAGTACAAGAGCAAGAAAAGAGAAAAGTCTAGGAGATAATTTCCTTTCATACTTAGTAGAAGGAAATCAAACGAATGTGACGAGAGAGGTCATATTCTCCATCAATATAGATGATGATCCTAAGACTTTCAAAGAAGCAATGACTTCAAGGGATACTCCATTGTGGAAAGAAGCAATAAAAGATGAAATGGACTCCATCATGGGGAATGATACTTTGGAATTATCTGATTTACCCAAGGGAGCAAAACCCATAGGCTCCAAATGGATATTCAAAAGGAAACTACATCAAGATGGTTCTATCTCAGCTTTTAAAGTTATATTGGTGGCTAAAGGATATAGACAGAGAGAAGGTGTCGATTATTTTGACACCTACGCTCCGGTTGCTAGAATTAGTTCAATTCAAACTCTTATAGCAATTTCAGCCATAAAAGGTCTGTACATTCATCAAATGGATGTAAAGACAACCTTTTTGAATGGCTACCTAAACGAGGAGGTTTATATGGAGCAACTCGAAGGGTTTGTGGTAACCGGACAAGAGAACACAGTGTGTAGACTTGTTAAATCTCTATATGGTTTAAATCAAGCCCCCAAACAGTGGCATGAAAGATTTGATACGACTATCACCTCTTTCGGGTTGCAACACAATGGGGCCAACAGATGCATTTACTCAAAATGCACAAAAGGATCCACTGTGATTATCTGTCTTTATGTAGATGATATGTTGATCATCGGAACCAGTCTAGAAGGTATTCTTGAAACTAAAAGCTACTTATCCACAAAGTTTAAGATGAAAGATCTTGGAGAGGTAGATACCATTCTTCGAATAAAAGTCAAAAGGTCAGCATCTTAAATCTGTCTAAGTCAATCCCACTACATAGAGAAGATGCTAACGTAGTTTCAACATTTGAATATAAAAGAGTATAACACTCCTTCTGATTCAAGTGTGAAACTTGACAAAAACTTTGGTAGAGCAGTGGCTCAACTAGAGTATGCTAGTGCTATAAGATGCATGATGTATGCAATGCATTGCACTAGGCCGGATATTGCTTTTGCAGTGAGTAGATTGAGTCAATATACTAGCAATCCCGGTACAGATCACAGGAAAGCCATCAGTAGAGTATTGGGTTACTTGAAAAGAACCAGTGATCTAGAGTTAACGAACACGACACATCCAGGAATCTTGGAAGGGTATTCTGATGCCAGTTGGATAGATCACTCTAGTGATTCAAAATCCACAAGTGGGTGGATTTATACTCTTGCTGGTGGGGCAATTTATTGGGCAAGCAAGAAACAATCGTGTACAGCCCATTCGACTATGGAAGCCGAACTTATTGCACTAGCTGCCGCGTGCAAAGAGGCTGAATGAATTAGAGATCTATTAACAGATATTCATCTGTGGCCTCGACCAACCCTTCTATTCCCATGTATTGTAACAGTGAGGCCACACTTTCAAAAGTATACAGTGTCGTGTATAATGGGAAATCGCGACACATAGGTCTCCGACACAATTTCGTAAGACAATTGATTGATGATGGTACCATAAGTATTGTGTATGTCAAGTCTTGTGGGAACTTGGCTAATCCTCTAACCAAGCCTCTGACGAGAGACTTAGTAGGATCAACTACCAGAGACATGGGTCTGAAGCCACTTAAAATCAATTAACAATGGAAATCCAACTTAGATTTAGCTCCTATCTACCAAGTTTAAAGGATAACAACAAGTCACTAATTGATAGAAGGTGCTATCGACTGATAGATCTATGTAAGGTAAGAGATATTACGACGTTGCCGAGAATATGGTTGAGTTAAAACTCTTAACAAAGTTTAGAGGCATTTTAGCAACGGGGATGTTATAGAACTTGCCTATATGACTAAGAGGTGGTGCCGCCTCAAATGAAGAATAGTGGTTCTTCTTCTAAAAGGTTATGAAGCAGGGTTTAGCGCATGGCCATATTCGTACTCAGTGAAAAAGCAAGAATGGTAGGTGATGTGTGTAAGTAAGCCGGAGTGATCTCAAGATTCAAGGTTTAAATCCTAACGATACCATTGAATTGAACCCTCCCTGCTCACTTACATAAAACATGGTTTAATCTTAGTTACACCAATGTGACATCATCTACTATGAATGACAGAAATTTTTCCAACCTGGTGGGGGATTGTTGGAAAACAAGTGAGTTTGGAAGATTTTCTTCCATCCCACATAGGTGGAAAAGTAAAGTGTGAAGCACTTTATAAGGCTTTTTCCCCAAATGAGTCTTGAACTAGTTGATGGACTCCTGGTGGGGGTTGTGGATGGTAGGTCCAACGCACACGCACGCGCGTGGCCGATGCCCAGGATGAGGGCACGGGCGCAGGCGCGAGAATTCGTGGAGTGGCGAGAGGAGGCGCACTTTGCACTTCGCACGCCGCATTGGAGCAAGAGGAGCCTCGCCCCAAGCTCCCGAGTTTCTTTTTACCGAAAATTTCGAGAGAGAAGCTAATAAATGTTGATAATTAATCTATTAATTATCAATAGTTATCTTAATAATAAAAATCGGGTTTTTATTAATTTAATCACGTTTTTATAAACCTGACAAGTTTTCAGTTGATGACTTGGTCATCAACAAACCCACCTTCTCCTGATCTTGGGGAGAAAGTCATGGGGATTAGGGTTGTGATCTCGGTATAAATACGGTACCAGACCTCCCTAAAAAAACCACCGAAAATCTGATCTCTCTCTCTCTCTTGAATAGCTTCTGTGTGCCTCGACCTTTTGTCGTTTTTCCATCTAACATTCTGCATCGATCTTGCCTTGGCGTTCGTGTGCATTTCTATTGCTAACGAACCACGGGACTGCATTAAATCCTGGGGCTTTGCGGCTGTTGAACTCACAACAATTAGAGTGCCGTATAAAACCTTTAAGGACAGGTTTCATCATGCAGGTTCTCCACATTGTTCAATGTTTGTTCTTCGAAGAAATCAACAGGTTGGTTCTTAAATTTCTATTATGTATTTTAATTTTCGTTCACTAAGTGAACACTCTGTTTCTACCCCCTTCTAACATCGAATCTATCGCGAAGGATAGATTCGAACCTGAGAGGTTGTGATTATTTGATTTCGTGTTTCGAAAGCATTATTGGACTGTTCAAATTAATTAAAGTTGTCATCTTGGTTCATCATATGAAATAAAGTTTGAAACTTCAATTATAAAGCATTGATCATTTTATTGTTTCTAATCCTAATATATATTTTCTACAACAATTACCCCCACCCCTCTTTCAAAGACTCATTGTCCTTGATGAGGTTTGTCCTACTACCCGGATGACATATTGAGCAACTCTAATATCGTATTTTAGTGCCCCAAGCCTGAGCAATATGCTGGCACAATTAGTCAATTATAGATCAATGTTGGACATCGAGATTGCTTTGAAAATTGGGAAGAAATACTATCTGTTACACCTTCGAATGAAGATCTGATCTGCATCAATTCTTTCAGAACCTAAACTTTGTTTTATTTACAGGAATACACTCGGAGAAAAGAAGTTTCTATGCATCATGGAAGCCTTCAAGTACTCCTCTACCACTTTGAACTGGATCAAAAAATAGTTGCATTGAGATTGGGAAGACCTCATATTCTTACATAGGCCCGACCCTAACCCATGGTTGTGATGGCATCGACCATGGTTAGTAAAGGCCTAGAGGGCAGCCAAAGCCCATCGACAGCTTACATCATTTCATTAGATACTTTGTTGAATAATCAAATCAGAAATGGTCTTTTGATGGAACTCTTCAATTTGACTCTCATGTGTAAGACTGCACTGCAGTATATCGAGGTATCCTCCATAACAATCGTGAAATTGTTTTATAGGCAGACTTTTTTCCCACTTGCCAAATTTCATAACCTGTAAATGTAAATGATATTAAGTTCAGTGAAGAAATTGGCTTACCCACCAGTTCATTATTTGTTGTTGGAATACTCATTTATGATAATTTTTTGTTGGCTAAAACTATTTGTGTTATACTGGTTGCTTCATTTAGAGATTAAGGGTTTTGGTTTGAAATTGTTTGATTTTCTAGGTTTCCTCTCCATTTGAGTTCCAACATTTGAATATTTGATTAATGAAAAATGGAGTAAAAACTAGCTTGCTGATTCGAATCCACTACAAAAAATGAGTTCAATCTTATGTTTTGGTTTTGTTTTTAGATTTTTGGAGTGTGAATTTGCTAGGAGTTTGGTGTTTAGTTTTGAAATGAAGAAATAGTTTTGATAAGGATTGGATCCCGTAGACCAAAACATATAAAGGGATATTCATCATTACATTTTTAATGACTTCAACAACAATGATGACAATAATAAAACATATCTAAGATGAGATCACAAGGATTTTAAGGACCAAAACCTCAACCAAACTCTTAGAGGAATCGATTTCCATAATGATCTGATAGAAATAATTTTGAGAAATTGAACAAATTCACAAACATAATGCAATATGCCCCTTGCAAAATGGTCACAAGCCATTGCAAACATTATGGATGTTGTTGATGGTGTTTTTTTCCTTCCCAAATCATGATATTGGTTGTTGTTTTCATCTCTATTGGTTAATACTCAGTTTCTTTCAAACTATCCAATATATGGTTTTGTGGTTGTGTCCTTGTTATGTTGGGTTTCTGTTCAACATCTGCTATTAGTATATTAAGGTTCAGGAGCATTTGTATGTATATTTTCTTATTGAGGAGGCAAGGAATAGGTTTCTCAACACAATAAATACATGGCTACTTATGATATGTATGTATGTATGTATATATATATATATATATAAATGTATTAGGAGGCATTTTTTGGCTTTTGGCTATAGGTATCCGAAATCCAAGGTTTCCCTGTTCCAACAGAAGCATGCAACAAATTCTTCCGCACTTTAACTTTTGTATTGAATTATAGAGATCTCATGATGAGATTTTGGAGGATCTACAACAATGATCCTAAAGAGCCTTGAAAGTGTAACTTCATTTACTTCTAACTTTTTGTGTATGCTTTTAAGTAATGAAATTTTTACAGACGACCATGTTATCCTCTTGTTTAATAGAATAATTTTTGTACTTGTATTCATACTTCGGGAGACCGTTAGACCCTGTAACTCTAATATGTAAGTATGAAAAATCTCCAAGTGTTGGTGTCCATAACCCACCATGAAGAACCAGAGGTCGTAACCTGAAGATCATTCGGCGGACAGAGCCCCCAAGCCACCCTCTGGAGATACTTCTGGACTCAACCTTCTTCATTAATGTTCACGTGTGAAACCCACGCGCTACAACCGTTCCCGCCCAAAGTTTGTTAGAGCACCTTTACACATGGAACCTTTCCATTGGTGTATGCTTTGACTTTCCTACTTTAAAATATAAATTGGTGTTCATGCTCAAATCATTGTAAGATTTTTGAAATACACTTCTCTTACATACTGTACTTGCGGTCATTATGATCAAAACTTCAAGCGTAATTCATACATGATGACGATGGTGATTTAATCATATTGATATTCTTATTCTTCTTCATCATAAATTGTTATACCTTGTTTCTGATCTTATTTGCTTCCGCTCAATACATCATTGATTAAATCTAATTTAGAAATCTGGAATCAACAATATTATCCAACCTACCTCGACACTCGTTTTAACAGTTAATCCCGAATTACTTCTTGAAATCTCCTCAATGTAGTCCCGTAGATTTATATAATTTTCAATGATAGTCGTTTCCACTTCTCACAATGCTTTGGCCTTAGCCCTTTAGCATTGAATCAAATAAACAATGCACTTGTATTTTTTTAGGATGGATTCCTTTAAGTCAACTAACTTGATAGATGGGTTTTGTCTAATATTCGGTCTATATTGTTTAACAATCCAACTGGAATTTACAAACAACCTCTCTTGCAATTTCTCCCACACTTATGCTCATTATATAGTGACTTGACTTGGTATGACTTTTCATTCTTTATCCACGATGCCCACAATCTCCATGGGTAACTACTTTCATATCCTTGTTTTGGTGGTCCACACACAACCTGCAACTTGTCTTCGCTATTTTTTAGATACCTTAGTTTATAAAAATATGTCAAAAAGGTCGGTAATTACATAACAAGTAATTTATGTATGCAAATAAGATAAGTAATTGTTTAACGTTGTATGTAGCATACCTGATTTGAAGGTTGTATGTTCAACATTCACAATTTCCACTTATCGATTGATTTTTCTCATTCTAACTTCTCTAGTTTCATTATCCCTCTTCGATAAATCATCTAAACTAGCAACCTCGTCATTGTAAACAACGAAAAACCTGATCTCATCATCACAGGAAACATTATCCTCTTCAATAGTATCATCATCATTACTATTCAAAAACTCGTCAATACCAATATTAAAATGAACTGCAAAAAATTGCCAGTCGTGTCAATAACATACCATGACTTAGAAATCGTTCAACAACGTCACTATCAAGGGTTTTAATCCCTCTTCCAAATCCGTGTTAGGAACCCTATAATATATTCTACTAACTACAAATGAAATGAAAATCTTCAACACGTTGTCCTAGGCTTTTAATATCTATGTTAGTAACATTAAGATCTTTCAAATATGCAATTTTACCTCCATAATAGAATGGATTTGTTTAAAACTTACAACCATAATTTATAACTAAATTGATCTTCATATTGCTTTTCAAAACGGATTTGCATCAAAAGAAAACAAGTGATATGTTATTCCGACTTACTAGCTAATCAATAAAAGGGAAAAATAGGGTAACTGAAACATTTAACCGTAAGAATCAATCAAGATTTCAGTTTACTAAAGCACGGTGCAAGAAAACACTCACCTCTCTGTGTAAATTTTAAATAAACATCATCTCTACTCACCATATATAACATGTTGAAGAAGATTATGCATCCAGTTGGGGTCTTAATGGCAATAGAGTGTTTGATAAATATAATATCATACATGAATTAAACAAGTAAACCAATGGCAACAGAGAGTTCCACAATGATAATCCTGATAACTTGGGGACCGGAAACTATGCAATAGGCTTTGCATTCACTAATTTTATAATTTGGAATTCTTTTACTTTGACAAAGGCGAACGGAGGCTAGATAAAGGCGACTAGATGAATGCAATAACACGAGCGATGAAGACTAGGGGCGGAGATCGGAGCAACGGTTGAGCCAAGGAATGATAACTAGGGGTAGGGATAAAGGGGAAGAGGGATCGAGATGGTGATGATTGGGGAACTGAGCGGGAGGGAAGGAAAAGGTTGGTTTAATGATTTTGGATCTATATGGGCTTAAGTTAATCTTTCTACTCTTTTTAGTAATAATGATGATATAGCAATAAAATATCCACATAATGTATTTTTTTTAATTACTTTTCCATGTCATATTTAATTACTAGTTACTTTCTTAGTTGGTCAACCACATCTTTAAGTAAACAAAAGGTTTGGTTCAGACCCCAAAATGATAATTTTAAAAGTTGGTTCCCTAAGGAATAATCAAGTGAAAGTTGGTTCCATTTTGATTCAATTTTTCCTTCTAGATATTTACCTCTCTAAGTACCTTCTTTTTTCTAGTGGTCCTAACTATAAAAACTCACACTACAAGAAAAGGGGTCTTTGGAGAAGGAACCTTCAGAGAAGCTTTTACAAGTGTATCTAAAGATACGTTATAAAGAAGGATTTTAGATGACAAAAAAGAAAAGTATAACTAAAGGCCAGACAAATTTTAGAGAAGAATTTGTAGGCTAAACATACGGAGTGGAAAATGTCGCTAAAAGCTTAGGATAAGCTTTTTACTGAAAGCCTGTCTAAAAAATTACATCAACTTTTATTAACACTTTCTTAACCTTCTCTAAAGATAATTTTTTTAAAATTAAATAAAAGATTCAGTTACTCTTACTTGTATGTATCTAAAAGATTAATTTTAAAGTATAATGAAAGAGCTAAATCACTTCAGACAACAAAGCCCAAATCAAGGAGCCTAACTCACATTTCATCGCTCATTTCACTCGTCGATCGAATCTATGGTGATCGATCCTCTCACTCTTTTGCAACATCGACGGATTGCTTGAATACTCATCGCTCCATAGCTCATCGCCTTTTTTCATCAATTGATGGTAACTAATTTACAAATCTTACATTTCAAGGGATTCAATTTAGTGTCGGTTTCACGAGGTGACTCTCACAGATCTCACATTTCACGAATTCAAGCTCCACCGACCTCATAAATCTCATGTTTATGAAATTGCAACCTTGAGGTTCGTTTTTTCTTGAAATTTAATCTTAATTTCATTTTTCACTTTCGATTGATTAATGTGGTGCTAGAGTTTGATCTCAGTGATTTAGGTATAAGAATTTGTGATCGATTTGTATGTCTCTGAAGAATGTTGAAAAATTTTGTGATTTTTTGTTGTTTACCTGCCAAATTTTGGGAAACTTTTGTTTGATTTTGATAAAAATGAATCATCAATCAAATGTTATTGCAGGTGTATGACTTACAGTTGGTGAACCCGAGTAATTTATTATTAACTTGGCCGACTAAAATTGACATGACTCGACATGACCGTTACATTCTGAAGTACAACTTTGTATCCAATTAGAGTGTTTGTTTACAAATTTCCTTAGGGATAGTAATTATGGTAATGGGTTTTTTGTTTCCGATTCTTATATACATGATTGCTATCACCTGTCATTATATGTTGTTTTAGACTTATAATTAACTGGTAGTATTTCATATTCCTTCACTCCAAAATGATAATATATTCATTTGATCAATATTCTTCGTTTCTTGGTACTCATACATAAACTCCTCCATTACATAATAAAAATACCATATAACATTATTGATCTTCAGGTTTCGTATCATGTAATATTCGTTACTTCAGGTTTGTATAAGTGTTATCATATCATTCCTCAATTGTCAAGCGTTGCATGTTTATACTATTACTTATAATTTAGGAACATTTTTATCTTACAAAGAGGAGGTCACTTCACTTTGCTTCCACAGACAAACAAATTGAAAAAAGTTGATCCACTGCTTTCAGTAAAGAATAGAAATTTTATAACGACTTCTAATTAGACTAGGGGTGTAAATAAGACTAGAAAACTCACGAGCTACTCGAGATCGACTGTGTCAAAGCTCGGTCAACACATGACTCAAATAGGCTCAGCTCGTAGTATTAACGAGTCGAGTCGAGTCGAGCTACCCAATACTCGACGACTTTTTATATATTATAGTTTTAAAATATAGTCAGTTTTATAATATAATTTGTAAAATATAATATAATGAAAATGTTTTATATTTTTAGATATTTGAACAAAATTGTGCATTTTTTAACTATAAAAATAATCACTTATTTTTTTTATATTAAAATCATAATAAAAAAGACAAAAATAATAGAGTTGTTGGTGAAGTTGTCCCACGTTGGAAGAAAGATAGTAAAGGAAGGGGGAAGAGGTGTTATAAAAAGAGAGGGAGCGAATAGAGTACGTAACTTTGTCTTTTTCTTGATGAAGTTTGAGGTACATCTCTTTAGTTTTATAAAATTTACGGGAACCTTTAGGTTTATAATTTATAATAGAAGACCCAAAAGTTTCATAAATTTCAATGGGCGAGCTTGATTTGAGTTTGAGTTCGGATTCGAGCTCTAGTGCGGGTTTAAAAATTTGCAATCGAGTTTGAGTCTTAGTTTTTAACTACTCGCAAGCTTTCGAGTCGAGTTCGAGCTTGAAAAATGGCTATCGAGTTCGAGTCGAGTATATAATTACTCAAGCTCCACTCACATCATTTACTGCTTCTTTACTATCATCTAAGTCTTGTGTTGGCCATCTAAGTTAATGTCAAACCTTTTCTTCCCCTTCTTTCTTCTACAATTTTCCTGGTTTTTCAGTTTTCTTAAGGAACTTCCCCTCTTTGACATACATCGTATCTTCCTTTCCACCTGTTCTCTAAACTGATTACATGACTCCCAAATAGATCTGAATGGGAAAGGTTTTTGTTGTTTCCACTTCTTAGATGATGTTTTATTTTTTTACCTTTTTCCTGCTGTCATATACATTAAATCTTCCATTGCATAAATTCCTTCCTAAATGTTCTTACTATGCAGTGTTCTTGATCTACATACAATATTTTTATTACATATGTATTCCATTTTATGGATGAAGTCATAATATTCAATTGGCTTCTAGAGTTTAAGCATTACAATCTATCTTGTGTGTCCTACTTTTGTACACGTGCATGTAAAACGAAGCTAAGTCCTAAGGCAGAGGACTTTTGCAATAACAAGCCGCTGAGAACCAAAGCCTGTAACTAGACATCAAGAGATAAAGTGACGTACGCATAAAGACCAAGTCATCAGAGATGTAGAGCCATGATCTAAGGATGCAGAGCCTCTGCATTGTACATGCAGAGCCTCTGCATAGTACATGCAGAGCCTCTTGGTCACTTATTATCCATCATTGCTCAAGTATTTTTTTAGAAGTTCTCTCGAGTACAACTGGCCCTATCAAAAGACGACACGTGTGCAGAAGCGGTTATTCACCTTTCAGCATGGAGGTCACCTATTGGAGGACATGTTGACCTTCCTTTTTGAGGCTATAAATAGGTGATTTGATCAGGGTTTTCATTATGCTTTTTAACATAATCAATCTTGTGTACTTGAGAGAGATTAACTAGCTTTAGAAAGATATTTTATACACACTGATGTGTGTTCTTGGTGTAAACTCCAAATCTCAAAATCTTTTCAATATATATGATGACTACTATAATTCCTTAAAACAATTTGTATTTTCTATTCACTATTATTCATTGTTCATCATAGCGTACTGTAGTTAATACTTTATCGCGTCCGCTCATAAACTATTATTTTCATTAATTACTTAAGTATTAGAGGATTTGGGTTCGTTCAATTGGTTTCAGAGCCATCTAATCAACCTATTGGATAGATCGATCCAATCTGTTAAGGATTATTCCTTTTTTACAAGATTATTTTCTTCTTAGAATTCATATTCTAAATCCATGTTTTCCGAGTTTTCTAAGTTTTAAGATAATTATCGTGAATTTTAGTCTATTTCCTTGTTTTCTTTGAAGATTTGTGTACTGAATATCATCTCTTCAAGTTTCTACCGTTTAATTTCTTTGAAGATTTGTGTACTGAAAATTTCGTAGGTCCCTGTTTTTTCTATCAAACATTGACAAACCCTACCTGTATAGCGTGTGTTCTCTTACCAAACCACCCACTCTTCTCAGAGATGAATACCCTCAATGGGAAATTTGTATGATCAATTTCTATGAGGGATTAGATACTGAATTATATACATCTGTGATAAATGGACCGTATATTCCAACCACCACAATACCTCGAGCTCGTGCAACCCTTACTACTACTGAGATCCCTGCATGATAGGTCCCAAAGGACAAGCGTGAATGGGATGATGAAGATAAACGAAGGATCAAAATCCACCAAAAAGCCAAAAGGTTGTTGATCATCACCATTCCAAACGAAATTTTCCAATCCTTAGATGCGTGTGAAACTGTCAAGGATCTATGGGACCAGTTGGAAAATCATCTAGAAGGTGGAGCGAAGATGACAAAGAATCGAATAGCAGGCCAAACCAAAGTCAAAAAAAGAGTTTGATCCTGGCTCAGGAGGAACGCTAGCTACATGCTTAACGGTCATAAAATCAATCAAAAAATAAAAAGTAGGCAGGAACAGTTTGATTCTCTAAACAAGCAGGTTTGGGGTTCTGTTTTTAACACCCTAATTCTCTTGTGTCTGAATGAGTACAACGGGTTTCAATCCCTACCTGATGGGAATCTGGAGCAGACCTATCATAGATTCAACACTTTGATCAACAAATATAGAAAATGAGATGTGATCCGAACTCAAGAAGAAAATAATGTGCTATTTCTGAAGAGGCTAAACGAAGAATGGACTCTACATGATGTGTATGGCATACTGCAAGCCCACGAGAAGGAGGTTTAGAAGAAGAAAAACATGGTTGTTGGTCATCTGGCTTTTGTCTCTAAAGCAAATGAGACCAACTTTGTATCTACAAGAAGAGAAAGGAAGAGCGGAGAAAGTTCATCCAGAGATGAGAAGAGAGGAAATAAGGTGATGGTAGCAAAGAGTGATGCAGAGCATAGAGCATTTGGATTTGATGATGATGATATTAGTGCATTTGCACAATCTCTGAATCTTATCACTAAGGAGTTAACAAGGAAGTTTGGGAAGTGGTTGTTTGACAGAAGGGGAAGAGATGAACGAGATGAAAGGTTTCAGAAGCATGTGTACGAGCATAAACAAGCACCTCCTCATTTTATGAAGAAGGAGAAAGACAAACCTAAGAAACCCAAGCAGACAAACGACAAATGATACAAAGGTGGTGTTGGTCCAAGCTCCTTTAAATAATATGATTCCTCCCATACTTAGTGAAATTCTTAGTATTAGATATTGTCCAAGTTCAACGAATAAAAACACTAGTTGCGCTCATTGTTGAAACCATAAGGGATACTACCTAATCTAGAAGACCTGAAGACAACATTCACACAAAGGAACCTTCAGCGACAGTCGAAGACTGAGTTGAGGATACAGACAATCAGCTCGTGATCTGAAGCGGTTCACTGATAACAATGATCGTCTACATAAAGTGAGAGATATTGTGCATGCCTCAGTGATACCTGTAGGGATCCTCCATGAGCCCTTAAGTATTAACGATCAAATAAAGCGAACTCAACAAGATTAATGTTTGTTTTATCATTGATGCATAAAAGTCAACCTCCCCATACCCATGTCAGATACTACGTACGGAGTTACTTTATTGCCTCCCACGTGCTTACCAACTCTGATGTGGTCATTATTCATATTCGACTAAACCATGGTTGCTTTATGAACAAAGGACAAGTCTCCAATGGATGCTTGACATGTGGCATGTACCTTCTAACTGGCATTAAATGTATTGGGTATAAATAGATGAAGAACCTCTACTTCATCTTTTTGCATACTTGTGTTTATTCTTACACCTCTATTTGTTTCTTATCCTTATCTTGTGCATCAATATCTTTGTGATTCTTAGATTGTAATTAAATATGTATTATTACTTGTTCTTATTCCGCTTACAATATGTAAATTTGTTTATTCATAATAAACGTATTTAAAACCTTAAAAGTTGTGTTTGTATTCATCACCCCCTTTCTACAAATTATATTGATACTTATACACTTTTGTGGAATCCTTAGTTCATAGGACCTCTAGTCAAGGATGCTCGGTACTACAAAAATAAGTACAAGTATAACTAGACTCAGAGAAGCCTCATGGCTGAACAAGAGAACTGGTCTTTGATTCGACATCGGACGATGAGCCTCACAAGAACTCTTTTGTGTCATGGCCATAACAAATGATGATGAGGATAAATCATCTATCACTGATTCACAGGTTTGCTCTACTTTCGAAATTCATCATGCATAGCTTGAATACAATGTCTTCAATCTATAATAAGATTTTGAAAAACTTAAGTAGAAGCTCTTGAATGAAAAAGAAAAGAGAAAAATCATTGTAAAGTATATGCTCATTTATAAAAGAGAAATAGAGCTTCTGATGGGGAAAAAACGAGCTCTCTGTGGATAATAAAAAGTTTGCAAAACTCAAATCTTTTATAGTGACAGCTTTCAAATCAAAGTGTGAAGAACTCAAAAAGGTTTTAAAAGAAAAAGATAAGAAGATTGAGGAGAAGGAGAATGCGAGAGTAAATTCGGTTGCTTTAAATAATTATTTTAAAAAGGAAAGGGAATTTCTACACCAAAGCTTACAAAAGAAATATCTCTTAATAAAGAAATATCAAGATGTTCAACAAATGCATGAAAAGATCATCTCTCAGATGGATAAAACCGGCCTGGGTTTTGATGATGTTGATCCTTTCAAGTGCAAGGAAAGATCAACCTTAGACTCTGTCTTCTGTTTAAGAAAAGAACAAAAACCAGATTTTCCTGTACTTAATGAACCTTATGTTTTTAAAACAACTCAGTATGGGACTGGAATCAGAATCATAAGTTTATAATTTTCAAAAATTTCCTATACTTCTGCAAAGAACTCTATGAAAAACAAACAAATTGATTTAAAGATCATACAGAAGAAGGACGAAGTTTTCAATTTTGGCACCTTCAACCATACATTTTTAAATCCAATGGTTGAGGTGAGGAAAGGTTGTGAAAAGATTTTAAAAATGATGAATGAAACTCTGGAGCAATACTTAATTCTTGAGCATACAAAGGTACTGAGAAATATTTTTCAGCAAGGTCTGCTTGAAACTCTGGACCAGTTCTTTGTGTCAAATCTAAATGAACCAGAGATCATTCCTTGCAAAATGATAGATTTAAACACTTCTCTACAAAAGGATGAGAGTAGCTTCGATATATATATCCAGAGGAATCTCAAGATTTTGATCACATGAAAGAACTCTTTGATGAAGATATTTCAATAATCAATCAGATGAGCTGCTTAAATCTTTTGAAAATCAAATGCCACAAGAAATCGATAACACCTCTTGTCTCCCAAGTCACAAACGAGATTTTCTTTAACACTGACTCTAAGTGAGATGAGGACTTGGATTCAGAGGATACTGATACAGATATAGTGGCTTCAGGACCAGAGGTCACAAGACTTCCAAATGGGATTCCAAAAAAATTTGTTCCAATTATGGTCCAGAGATCAAGAGTCCCTATGTGTCATGACTTCGTAGATTTGTGTTTAAGCCAAATCTTGCCTTGAGTTAGAAAAGGAAGAAAACGTAAAAGAACAAAATCTCAAACTCAAATTCCAAAATCTTTGAATTCTAACTTTCAAATACCTGTTAAGTTCACGTGAAAACAAAAGGGTAAATGGACAATTAATGAAAATCTTAACTCCTTTGTTTAAGTGAATCCTCGAAGGCCAAGAGGGAGTGGGTTAACAAGAAAGAAGCTCAAGAGTAAACAAAGACAAATTTCAAAAAGAATAACTCAGAAATAGATAGGAAGTTCCTTAGAACATCTAATGCTAGGAATGAGTGTAATAAGAATGCCTGTAGTTTTCAACGACCAAATAATTTTTTCAAGAAATCTCATTGTCTTCCAAATTGCAAATGTCTTTCTCTATAGCTTCAATTGATGCAACACTTCTCTAGCCCACATTGCATTCTCTCTGGGGCTATGACAAAGAAAAATCACAACACTCGGAGGAACCAGAAACCAATGACCAACCATGGCAAACCAGCAGCGACTGCAAAAACCAAGGTTAAAAGAAAAGAAATTCCCCAAAAAAAGAAATTCCCAAGCCTAATATTAAAGGACCCATTATGAAATGGGTACCTAAAAATCTCTAATTTGTCTTGCAAAAATAGCATGTATACATCTGGTACCTTAACTCTAGTTCTTCAAGGCACATAACTAGGATTAAAAAGTTTATTATCCTCATTCAAAGATAAAACTGGAGGAAGTGTAACTTCTGGTGATGACAAACAAGGACATATCAAAGGATATAGATGCTAAAGAAGGGTAATGTTTTTGTATCTAAAGTTGCTTATGTCTCTGGGATAAGGCACAATCTTCTTAGCATAAGTCAACTTCGTGATTTTGGATTGACGTAAACTTCAAAAAGAAGTTTTACTCATGAATCATAGAATTTGGTCAATAGATGCTCAGAGCCGACCGTAAAGGCAATATATACATAATAAACTTCACTTATAGAGATGGTGCAGAGACCTTCTACTTGATCTTTCAGAAGAGTGAAGAGGCATGACTACCAGCTTTCTCATCTAAAATTTTCAAATCTTGAGAAGCTTGTCAAAAATAATCTGGTTATCGGTCTACCAGATGTTAAATTTGAAAAGGAGCATTTTTGTCCTGCATGTGAGATGGCTAAAGTCAAACGAGCATATCAGAAGACACATACCGAAATATCTTGCACCAGACCTCTGTATATGTTGCACGTAGACCTCTGTGGTCCTATTTCTATGTAGATATTTTATGGGAAAAAATATTTTCTTGTGCTTATTGACGAATACTCACGATATAATTTGATTAAGTTTGTAAGCTAGAAATCATATGTACCAGAAAAACTTATCAATCTATTAAAGAAGATCCAAGTTTTACTACAGAGCAATGTTTAGAAATTGAGAAGTGACAATGGTACAAAGTTCAAAAGCTCAAAGATCGAAGAGCACATTGTCAAGGAAGGAATTTCTCAAAATTTCTCCGCAGCAAGAACCCACAACAAAATGGTGTTATGGAACGCAGAAACAAAACTCTGATTGACGCAACAAGAACAATGCTCGTAGCAACTGGTCTACCAACTTACTTCTGGGCATAAATGATCTCGACTACATGTTTCACACATACAAGATCTATTATGGTCAAGAGGTATCTGAAGACGCGTTATGAACTTATCAACCAAAGGAAACCTAACATAAAATTCGTTCATATCTTTGGTTGTAGGTGCTTCATCCTAAATGACTGAGACCATCTTGGAAAATTTGACAAAAAAGCAGATGAAGAAAAATGCCTTAGATATTCTCTCACTTCTAAAGCCTACAGAGTCTATAATCTCATAACCAAGATGGTTATAGAGAGCATCAATGTGTAATTTGATGACAAGGGTTAAATGATTTCTAGGTACTCTAGCTTAAAACTCAAGGTCAAAGTCAAGAGAATCAGAACTCGATCAGCTATTCAATGATTTTTATGGCCATAAAGACATTTCTAGGGGTGGGGGGCAACCAAAGATACCTCTGCTTGTGTTCAAAAGGAGCCCCAACCATCAGGTATAACGATTTATGGCCCTTCTAACACCTCTACTTCCTCTCCAGGTCATGCAAATCCAGAACAAATTGATTATGTACCAAAAACTAGTGCTTTTGTACCAAAGGACAACATCTCTATATCAGAACCTAGTACTTCTGAACCACCATCCGAGGGGGTGCATGCAGAGATACCATCACCAATAATACAGAGCTCAAATACAAACCTACCAAATGAAACAGAGATTAAAACTCCTCCAGTTCCGCAACCTCCCATGATAGATGGACAAAAGAACACACCACACACCAAAGCATCGGTAGTCTATTTGATGGTGTAAAGACTAGGTCTGCCATTGCATATGAACGTTTGTTTGTAACTTCCAAAGCATGATAGAACCTATGAAAGTTCATGAAGCCCTCCAAGATATAAGCTGGATATATGCAATGCAAGAAGAGCTCTTACAATTCAAAAGAAACAAGGTATGGACTTTGGTTCCTTTACCAAAAGATAAACTTGCTATTGGTAGTAAATGGGTTTTCAGGAACAAGAAGGACGAGGATGGTATAGTGGTTAGAAACAAAGCAAGGTTGGCTGCAAAAGGCAACTACTAAGAAAAAGGGATAGACTATGACGAAACCTTTGCTCCAGTAGTAAGGCTACAAGTATTACGCTTGTTCTTAGCCTTCTCTAGTTACAAAAGATTCAAAGTCTACCAAATGGATATCAAATCCAGTATCCCCAATGGTAAGCTTAGAAAGAAAGTCAATGTGAAACAACCACCTGGGTTCGAGAAAACTGCTCATCCATACTATGTCTATTACTTAGATAAAGCTTTGTATGGCCTCAAACAAGTGCCAAGAGCGGGGTATGATTGTTTCTTGACCTTTCTAACCGAAAATGGCTTTGAAAGGGGTGAAATTGATAGATATATGTTCATCAAGAGGCATAAAGATGATATATTACTAGTACAGATCTATGTAGATGACATTATCTTTGGATCTACAAACTAGCTTAATTGTGATAAGTTCTCAGAGTTGGTGGAGAGTGAATTTGAAATGATCATGATGGGAGAATTAACATTCTTCCTCGTGCTCCAAGTCAAACAAACCCAAGATGGGATTTTCATAGATCAAGCCAAGTATGTTTGACATCTTAAAGAAAAAAACTTCACAACTCTACAACTATGAGAACGCCAATTGCCACAAATATTAAACTTGACTCCGATCTCTCTGGATCACTTCTGCATCTCCCGGTATGATTGTGTGTCAAAAATTATCAAGGTATGATTGGATCACTTCTGTATCTCCCGGTATTATTGTGTGTCAAAAATTATCAAGGTATGATTGGATCACTTCTGTATCTCCCGGCTAGTAGGCTAGACATAATGTTTGCCACATGCCTCTGTGATAGGTATCAAGCTAACCCAAAGGAATCTCACCTTTCTGCAGTTAAGAGAATCTTCAGATACCTCAAATGGACGCAATATCTTGTTCTTTAGTATTTGAAGCATTATGACTTTGATCTTCTTGTATATGCAAACCCATATCATGCAAGGTGCAACCTGGATAGAAAGAGCACCTCTGGTAGTTGTTAACTACTTGGAAACAAGTTATTGAGTTGGACCTTCAAGGAGAATAATTGTGCGTCCACCTTTACAGCAGAATCAAAATACGTTGTTGTTGCTAGTTGTTGCTCACAAGTCTTATGGATGAAGACTCAACTCAAAGATTACGGTCTTGCATTTTACAAAATACCAATTTTGTGTAGATCTGAGAGTGCCATAGCCATCACTGCAAATCCGGTGCAACATTCAAAAACCAAGCACATTGATGTTAGATATCATTTCATCAAAGACCATGTGGAAAAAGTTACAATTGAGATGTACTGTGTTAGTTTGTTTCGACAGATTTCCAACTTGCTGATCTCTTTACAAAAGCTCTTGATGAAAAGGCATTCAAATTTCTTATCAGCAAGTTGGGCATGCTCAACATGCAATGGTTAGCCAGAGCCTCTGATTGTATAGACCAGAGCCTCTGTATTACAAGTTGGCATATTTATTTATCTTATCTTTTTCGTTCATCGTATAGAGCCTCTGGTTGTATTGACCAAAGCCTCTGTTTCTCAATAGAGGCATAATTCTGCATTTTATTATATTTTTGTCATATTGAGCCTCTGTACCTCATCTATGCTAGTATATATCTTATCATTCACTTGATCCAAGAATGGCTTGAGGGGGAACAAGAGCATAATGCAGCATTTAAGGGGGAGTTTGTTTTTCAAGAACCAGAGCCTCTGTATCATCTTGCTCATTCTCGATGCTCAGAATCTCTAATAGTCAATCTTAAGTCTCCGGTATACTAAAAGGTACGTTTCGTTCATACTCAAAAATGATTTTGGTATCCAAATAAAACCTCCTCTATATCAAACTCTTTTTGAATGAAAAGTTCTCTATATGTTGTATGAACCATAACCTCTGCATGTATTATGTAGAAGCTCTGTATCCATAAACATTAGTCACTTTATATCATTTCGAGTTAGAGCATGGATTTTCAAATGTTTAGGTAAATACAAGGTGTAATCATTTGATCATAGGATCCCTTTTCAACATCCAGAGATCTTGTATATACAAGTTCTCCTCTGGTGTATTTGCACTTGTGTGTTTTTAGCTTTCATTGAGGGTGAGCGTTATTTTGAAAGTGATAGCCCGTCATTCTTATTTATCCTTTGAATGTGGGTCGTGTCGTTTCCAGCACAACCAATTTCTTCGTACAAGTCAGGCCACGTGTCAATTTTTGATAGGACCAACACTAATTTGATTTAAATCCATGTCAATTCAGTCGTTTAGTATACTTTTTGCACTCAAGTATCTTTCATTTGCATATTTAAATCAGATTCTAGCCCTAACTTTCATTTATGCTCTCAAGAACTCTCAAGCAATCAAAGCAAAAATATCTCAATTGTTCATCATCTTCTCCAGAATGTCTCAACAATTAGAGTCCAACAACTCCCATAACCAAACTAGTCAAATGATGTTTGGTGAAGGTACCGGCTCAGCCATCATTCCCCTCTATGCGAAACTTAACAGTCATGCCATGGATTTGACTCAGACAAATCTCGCTGAGTTTCATCCAGTGATTAATATGCTTGATATTCACTGAAACGTTATGTTCAAGAGTATTGGCAAACCTGAGCATTCATCAAAAGAAGAAAAGGAATCATTAAAGAATTCTTTGTTCCTAAAATGAAGAAAAATGCGAAATAAGGATTTCGATATCCCTATTTTCCCCCGTGCTTCAAATCCCTACAAAAAACGGACCTCGATCTTGAACAATATACTCCACTTCTAACACGTGATGAAATTGTGGAATTTATGTGCTTTATCGACTACAACAAAGCGACAAACTACCCTTCTCAATTCATGCGTCAGTTCCTTCCCCCCACCTAGAATATGTTATTCACCATTGTCAATCGAACCTAACTGTAAAAATTGGAGGCATAGACATGTGCAGTACAAACATGCTGGAATTGTTGTATGGTATGTACTTTGACCTCCCACTTGACTACTCTCTCATTCTCTACACAGAATTCCTAGCACCTGTGACCAAGAAAGAACAAGAAAAGCCCAAGAGAAAGGATCTACCATAACTGCTATATCCTAGGTTTCTAAGTCTCCTACTTAGACCTGGAATCAAAGACCACAATGTGCCATGCTCAGTTGGCTCTATGATGCCATTCAACATCTTCCACTCCTATAGGCCCACAACTTCAAAGGATGGGTATCCAAGCGAAAGACCTTTGTCTACAAAGCCGCAGACCTACATTAAGGATAGAAATATTAGGAAACTCTATAGACGTACAGTCGAATCTTATCAACCATAGATTCGAACCCTCGTATGCATAGGACATGCTCAAGAAGAAAGGGAAACCGGAGAAAGAGCTGATAGAGAAAAGGAAAGCAGAGAAATTGGAAAGAAAGATGGTAGAGAGAAAGGAGAAAAATAAAGCTGAGAGAGAGAAAAAAAAAGAGAAGTGTACATCCATAGGGAGTTGTCAGCATTCGTGAGCCATAGGGTGACACAAAGAGACCCCTTCTAGAGCTCGAGAGGAAAAACGGCTAGAGCATAAGTACATTTCCTCACCCACTCCAGCGTATGCACATAAGATGGCCTAGTTGGTCGACCAACAAGGGTCATTGAAACAGAGGTGCACACCTCGACCCCAAAAATTAGCATCTAACACTAGTCTGCACTTTCAAAGGGAACCCCATAATATAGGCTCATCCTCTCAAAAGGATGAGTTCATTGAAAATATAAGTGGAATGTCTCCCCATTCCATGCTAGTCATCCCTACAGAGGAATGTGTTTTCTTTGCACAAGGTATGAATCCAAAAGATTGTTCAGAGCGATTATTAGTTATACCCGACATGGTGGCTCTCGAACAACCATCAAGTCAACTTTTAGGTAATTGCCCTTTTGGTTCTAAATCAGAGGGTGAACACGGATGCAATAGAAGGTTTGTAGTATCCTCTTCATCTAATGAAGAGATACAGGGATCACACCAAAGTCCTTCAAAACTCAAAGTACAAACAGTTTATAAGGAAGGCATCTCAGAAACAGAGATCAAATATGGACCATGTGTTGAGCCAAATGATACCCGCGTGTATACATAACAAACGATGAGTTCCAAACCTTTTCCACCTCTATACAGAACTTCTTGGAACAGCTAAAACTCATAGTGACCAATGTAGTGTCATCAAAATCCACATCTGTATAAACACAAGTATTAAAAACCATGCGAAACCAAATCAACACCTCTGCACCAGCCGTACAAAGAATTAAAGCCCTAATCCAGGCATAAGCAGCAACACAACCAACTCCCTCTGTCTTTGTTGAACAATTCAACAAGTTCGTAAATAACATGAGGTCGATGATCAAATCTTCCATGGTGCCATCTTCCTCTGTACCAGCTGATTATGTAAACTAGACAGAGATTAACAAGATGGGAAACATCTTACTTCAAAAGGGCTCGGACTTCACCTCAGAGTTCAACTTTCCGGCCACCACTACTGTTGCCAACATGATGATATCTTTGGCGATCTTCAAGTTCAAAGCTGATTTAGAAATCAATAAGGCTACAATGGTTGTAAATGATATCTGCAAACTCTTTGATGAAAAATTTAAGATGAAGCCCCATTGCCCCCTACTGACCTCAAGTTGAAGAAGAAATGAAAAGCACCAAGCTCTCCCTACAAAGAGCCCAAATCCAAGAAGATGCAAGTTGATGATCAAGAGGATCCAGATGCCTCTAGTCCTCAAAACCATCAAAAGAGGGAGAAGCCCCCTTCCAAGAAGCTTCATCCTCCCAGCAACCACAAGAAGGAACTTATGCCTCTTCTTTGTTGCTTGGTCTGGATAAAGAACCAGACCTAAATATGCCTCATCTTGTTGCCGATGAAGACTATTTATTATCATCATCTATTCTGAAGACTATCCTCTAAACGTGAACGCCCAAGAAGAATCATAAGTCTGATGACGAAATCCCTTTGATCAGAAGAACAAAACCCACCTCTACATCTCAAGCTCAACTCCAGCCTTCTGCATCTGCATTTGTATCCATTCAATAGTTATCATTATCAAACATCCGTATAGAAGAACCTGTTATCTAAAGCTTTGGGCCTCCATAACCCACGACAGATAGAGTTATGGAAATCATAGATGAAATGGAGTCGATGAAAAAGGTCCGTCTCTAAGAAGAAAGAAACAAAAAGGGATTTGGTGTTCAACGATAACGTATACAACTAGCTGTACAGAGATCGAGAAGAAAGGGTCTACAAGGAATTTAGTCTTCATCCAGAAGTCAAGGAGCACATAAGCCAAATATTCCTGAAGTAGTATAATCTGCCTCAACGAGAAGTGCACTCAAATGTTGGGATAAAGCAAGTGCTTGACATGGGCCAATGAACTCAATTTGCTTACAATCAGGTTATCTTCTCAGAGTACACAGTGGAAAGAGAAATGGGCCAATTCTCCATATTCACTAATTGTGACCTCTTGAATCTTAATCCATATGATCTACTTAGTTTACACTACCATACAGACCAGAGACAAGACAGAGGGATCAAGTACGTCATTGAAGCAAAGCTATACGAGAGACAATGAAGGAGTTGATCAGATATAGGAGCAATGTAAATTTCCATATAACTCTAGAATTGGAAGTGAACCAACTTTCTATCTCTACACCAAATGAGACATTGCATAACTTGGATAATATTCTAACAAGGTCAATTTTAACAGAGCCAGAGCAGGGATTTGTCTACAGGAATGATCTTGCAAAGAAAGGATTCTTCAGGGTTACTGAAATCTCTGAGGAAGATATTCTACGAGATTGGTAAAAGGGGAGGTCAAGGCATGTTATCCTAAGAGCTAGGAAGGGAGGTGATCCAACACTTACTCAAGTTAATTGACTTTCGGGCTTTGATTAGAAAGTTCATATCTCTAAAAGATGTTTAGAATATGAAGATTGTAATTGTCAATTTCTTGTAATTTCATTTCAAATTGTGAAAGTTTTACAGAGGACCATGTTGGCCTCTTGCTTTTTAGTGCTAAATTCATTTCTGCAATTTTTCTTTTTACAACACTTATAAGGAGATTGTTAGTCCTAGTTTTGTAGAAGTGTATCTAAAAAGAAACTAAGTCCTAAACTAGAGGACTTCTGCACTAGGAAGCTATTAAGAACCAGAGCTCGTAACTAGAGATAAAGTAACGCGCGCATAAAGACCAAGTCCTTAGTGTTGATCCCAGTGTATCAAGTACAAGACAGAAAACAGATTAAAGCAATAATAATGTAAATCAATTATGAACAATAATGAAGAACTTCATAATTCATATATCTTACTTAGAAAATATACCTGCAATTTCGGTGACCAAGATTATAGTGTCGGTGACCATGACATCAAACTTGATGACCTCATCTTATTTGATGTTCTTAGTACTCTTGATGACTTTTGAGTGTACCATCGGTGACCCACTATATTGGTGACCCAATCTTGACTTGGCAAAATGATCTGAATACTGAAGTTGGTTGATACATCCAAAATTCCACTTTTTGATGTACAACCCTTGATTGAATAGTCTTTGACTCTTCAATACTTGAAGCATATTTCAGACCTTCAAAAGAACCTGTAAAAGTTCATTCATACAAAGGAAGGTGGTTCATCACCAAATCATCGGTGACCCAACAATCTCCCCCTATTTGATGATGATACCTGTAAGTTAGAAAAGAATTCTTTTTGACCCTTTCTATTTTTCTTTTGGGTTCTTTTGACTCAGATTTTTTTTAACTGAGTATGTACAGTATAAGTATAAGAATAAATGTAAGTATAAGTATGTGCAAGAAAAAATAAAAATATTAACAAGAATTTTTAAGGAAGAAGAGTATGAACTTTGAAAAATAAAATTCACACTATATGAAGAATATTCAAGGAGTGGGTTCTCTTCTTTTTAGCTCATCCAAGATAAGCCTAGTGATCCCATGGTCTTCAACCGGAGGTACTCCTAGAATAGCAGAAAGGAAGGAGCTGTGAGCCCTTGGGATGTCAGATGCTCTGAAGAAACCGATGTTTCCAAAGATGTCTTCAAAGAAAACCCCAAGCTCAGGAGTAGTCAGCATGGTTTGCTCCGGGTAAGCAATAGGAGTAGGAATGGAAAGATCTATACCCGAAGCATTTATCTGAATGCCTCTTTCATGAAGCATAACAAAGTGTCCTTTCTTCTTGTTTTTAGGAGCAGTGATGACTTCTCCTTTAAGACCCTGTTGTATGAAGTACGTTTGTTGTGCTTCAAGATATGTCACAAGAATATCATTCTCCTTTTGAATGTTGAGCATCTTGATGAACAGTTTTCTAAGAATATTTAGTACCAGCTCCTTGTACTTGCTTTTGCTCTTGGAGATACATTTGCCAACTTCCATCCATTCAGTCATCCCAAGAACTTCCAACCATTCAGCTTCATATACCTTTGAGAAAGTATCAGCTCTCTTAAGGGTGACAAGTAACTTGGGAGAATTCTTGGTTGGAGGTTGGATGGTGGCACTGATAATCTTGGAATCATCCTTCCTGTTCTTCAATCTCCTTTTGAACCACTCTACTTGAAGTACATTAGTCTGATCAAATTCAAGCTGAGCCCTGATTGCTTCTTCTTTTTCAGCTTCAGTTAGAACTATCTCAAGAGGATCGGTGGGTAATGAAGCAGGCTGAAGTCTAAGAGTGTCTGCTTGAGAATCTCTCATCCTTTTCCTTCTTTTCTTCTCTTCCTGTTGATCTTCAAAGGAAACAGGCTTCTTTCCTTTGGCCTTCTCTTTTCTCTTCTTTTCTTCTTTAGTTTCAAGGGGTTGAGCACTGATACTCTCCCCCTCAACAGCTCCTTCAGGTACCAAAGGAACAGAGACCACCTCTGTGACCACACCACCATCGGTGGCTGTAAGAGCCACGTCGGTGGCTGCCACATCATCGGTGGCTGTCATGGTGGTGATGTCGGCGGCTGTGACGTCGGCGTCGGCGGCTGGTGAGGTGGTATTGGTGGTCTTCTTATTTTTCTCCCCCTCAGTGGTTGAACCCTTGAAACCCACTGAGAAAAGTCTTGACCTTTTCTATATCAGAAGCCATGGAATTCATTTTTCTTTCAATTCTTTGAAGAACAAATCTGTCTTGTTCCTGAAAGAAGGATCCATCCACATCAAGCTCAATAGTCGGAGGAGAAATTGGAATCTTGTCAATTTTGGTGAGAATAGTGGCAAGAGACTCCATAATGTTCTCTTGAGTAGTAGAAAGAGAAGCCAGTCTTTCCAAGTCTTTGGCTGCTTGATCTTCCAAAGTTTCCACCCGACGTATAGTGTCACGGGTAAAGTTGGTGAAAGCTTGGAGAAGATCATCTCCTTGTTTGGAAGACATGGGAGCAGAAGGTTGAGGCTGTGGTGGTTGATCAGCATCATCATCACTGGAAGAAGAGTAATCCACCAAACCTGTAGGTTTTCTTGGGGGGGGGGATTTAGGAGATGTGGGGGAGACACGTTTAGGAGAGTGTCTATGAGGGGATTCCTCAGTAATGGGTTCTTTCACAACCTTGGTACGTACGGGAGACGTATGTGTCCAAGGTGTAGTGTCAGAAAATAGAAAATCAGTAAATTGGGAAGCTCCATCAAATGCATCTGGTTGTGATGCACTCTCATGTGGAGTAAGGAAAGGGAGTTGTGAGAGATCACGGGGTGGAGAAGAGGCAGCTTGGATGGGAGAGTCCAAGTCTTCTTCATCAACTAAAGAGAAAGTTGATGAAGCAATAATAGGGATGTCCCTTTTTACAACCATGTCATTTTGGGAGGGCATGGAGGAGCTAGGTTGGGTTAACTGGTCCTTGGGTCGGGTAGGAATCTTTTCAACACTTACTAACTTTTGGGAGTTAGTAGGTGGCTTGTGAGGTGAGACCCTTTGGGTACCCTTAGACTTTATTGAGGAAGTATTTGGGGGGCTTTTAGAGTGTCTCCGCTTTTGGGACTTAGATGCTTGGGTAGAAGCCAAAGGTTCTTTTGGCTTCGTAGCATCGGTGGGTGCGGAGGTAGATGTGCCCGACGCTTTGGATCTCTTACGAGATTTGGGCAAATCAGTTACTCTAGGTGCAGAAGGAGTAGAAGACATACCTGAGGTCCTTTGCAGACGGGGCTCATTTTCTCCCCAAGATAGAGTGCATTCCTTGCAAACTCAACCATAGATGGTCGGAGAGGGTTGTCTGATGCTAAGACAGCCTTTTTCATAATCTGATTTCCCACTTGATGAAGAGGGAGATCATATATGATGTCATCTCTTTTCTCTAATTTATCTGCCAACTTTGCATGAATAATAAGAGAGAAAAGTCGCTGAAATGGTACCTGAGGACGTCGGATGGTAGAGAAGGAGGAGATCATTTCATTGAAGAAATAGCTTGCAAAGTCTATCCTCCTGTGAAATATTAGAGCATGTGCCAATTCTGTCACTTGGGAAGGTGACTGATCCGGGCCACCTGTCTTCTTGCTCAGGCACATAATCATATGAGCAAAAAGGAAGTTCCATATGTTTCCCATATTCTTGCGTAGTAAAGTACCTGGACCCTTTGACTTTGAACCCTTTTTCTCTTCCAAATAGTTCAACACATCAACCACCATTTGATGTTCATTACCAAGAGGAAAAGGTTCATAGGTATCATAAACAGGAAGCTTAAGAATGCTTCTAACATCTTCCATATTGAAGATCACATCATGTTCATCATTACTTAGAACAGATGCAAGAATTTGATCCGATGAGGCATCAATTGTGCAAGTTAACCAAAAGTTTCCAAGAAGAAACTTACTCATTTTGGGTTTTGCTGTCAGAGCATATTGGAGAGGGCACCTTTGAAGGAACCAACATATATCATTGTACTCTGGATGGGCATTATCAACTCCTATTCTTCCAAAATAATTGCATGCAGGAAAGGAGAGAGATCCAAATGTCATTGTTTGTTCTTCTGAAATTCTTGAAGGAGAAGCCATTGAAGAGGATGGGAGTTGCAGGTTTGAAGTTTTTGCTTTTGAAGGTGAAGGAGAGTGGGTGCGAGAAAGGTGGTGAAGTAGTGGGGGAAGAGGTTATATATGAGAGGGAAATTTCAATTTTCAAAAATAATGATTACTTTTGGTGATTGAAAGGTCAGAATTCTAAGGGTTTTAGGGTTGGATTCGGCGCATGTACTGACATTGATGATGTCATTAGGGATAAGAACAAAGACTCTTGCTTATCAAGAGTGGTAAGTCAAGAGTTATCTTTAAAGGGTTAAGAGTGTGAAGGGTTGTAACGGTTACCTCGGTGACTTGTTCAACATCGGTGGATGGTCAGAGAGAGAATAAACGTCGGTGGCTTAAGGTGAGGTTAAAACGTCGGTGGCTTGTTATGAGAAAGAGAGAGACGTCGGTGGCTCGTAGGATGGACATCGGGAAGCTGACGTCAGCAAGACGTCGGTGGATGACGCCGGTGGGTGGATCAATTGAGCAACGTCGGTGGATGAATCGATGTGGTAGCGGTGGTCGTCGGCGTCGGAAAGGCAGGGTCGGAAAGTAGATCGTCGGAAGGTGGTCCGTCGGCGGCTTGGACCGTCGGCGGCTGAGAATGGTGGTGATTCTCGGTGGCTGGGAGCAAGGGTAGCTGTCGGTGGATGGACACGGTGGTTTAGAAGTTGATGACGTCGGTGGGTGGTGGCTCGTCGGTGGGTATATCGGTGGCTTGGTGGGTTGTCACGACAATGGTGGTTACCGCCGATGGCGGTGGCTAGAGGGATGGTGGATCACGGTGGTTAGGGTTAGGGTTTTTGAGAGAGGTAAGGGAGGTATATTTTGGGAGAGTGAGAGAGAGAGAACACGTCGGTGACTATGTCACCGACTTTATACATATATATTTTTTTATTTTCTTTTTTTCTTTTTATATTATTTTCATATAAATATATATAATATATATATAAAGTATATATATAAGACATATAACGTATATAAGTTATAAATATATAAATGTATATAGTATATATATATATATAGAATATATATATATATAAAACATACATTATATATAAATATAACATATATTAGTCTATGTTTATCATACCTAATTCACCAATGAGGAACTTGAACCTTGCTTCATCAAGGGGCTTTGTGAACAGATCAGCTAATTGATAATTAGTGGGAATGAAGTGAAGCTCCACATCACCTTTAGAGACATGATCTCTTATAAAGTGATACCTGATATCAATGTGCTTGGATCTTGAATGAAGCACAGGGTTGTTGGCAATGGCTATTGCACTTGAGTTGTCACACATTATTGGGATCTTTGAAAAATTCTGATTGTAATCACACAACTGATTTTTCATCCACAATATTTGTGCACAACAACTTCCAGCAGCCACGTACTCTGCTTCAGCAGTAGATGTAGACACCGAATGTTGTTTCTTACTTGACCAGCTTACAAGCTTTCCACCAAGTAACTGACAACTTCCAGTTGTACTTTTTCTGTCTATTTTTGAACCTGCAAAATCAGAATCAGAGTACCCGGTGAGATCGAAACCTGAGTCTTTGGATACCAAAGACCTAGATTTATGGTACCTTTCAGATACCAAAAAATCCTTTTCACAGCAGCCAGATGTGATTCTTTAGGATTTGCTTGGTATCGGGCACACAGACAAGTAGCAAACATAATGTCAGGTCTACTTGCAGTTAGATAAAGAAGGGATCCTATCATGGCTCTATAATTTGTAATATTAACAGAAATGCCATCAGGATCAGAAAAGAGTCTAAGAGGAGGAGCCATAGGAGTTTTCATAGTAGAGCAAGTATCCAATTGAAACTTTTTCAGAAGATCTTTAATGTATTTACTTTGATTTATGAAAATACCTTCTGGAGACTGTTTTACTTGCAAACCAAGAAAGAAAGTTAACTCCCCCATCATGCTCATTTCATACTCTTTTTGCATGAGGGAGCTAAACTCAACACACAAGGATTCATCGGTGGCTCCAAAATAATATCATCAACATAGATTTGAACAAGAATGATATTACCTTGTGATTTCTTGAAGAAGAGAGTGTTGTCAACCTTGCCTCATATATACTTATTTCTAAGTAGATATTCTGAGAGAGTGTCATACCAGGCACGAGGAGCTTGCTTCAGTCCATACAAAGCATTATCCAGCCTATACACATGATATGGATGGACTGGGTCTTCAAATCCAGGAGGTTGCTTCACATACACTTCTTCAGCTAATTCACCATTCAGGAAGGCACTTTTGACATCTATTTGGAATACCCGAAAATTCTTGTAAGCTGCATGGGCAAGAAATATTCGGATAGCTTCCAATCTGGCAACAGGAGCAAAAGTTTCATCATAATTAATTCCTTACTCTTGCCGATATCCTTGAGCAACCAGCCTTGCTTTGTTCCTTATGACAGTTCCTTCTTCGTCCATCTTGTTTCGAAACACCCATTTTGTTCCAATAATAGTTTTGTTGGATGGACGAGGAACTAACTTCCAGACTTTGTTTCTCTCAAATTGTGAGAGTTCTTCTTGCATGGCAATTACCCAGCTAGGATCAGCTACGGCTTCATTTATCAGCTTAGGCTCAACAATAGAAACAAAGTTGACATATAAGCACAGATTGCTTATGCCTCTTCTGTTTTTTACACCAACTTGTGGATCACCTATGATTTGATCTATTGGATGATCCATGGTCCACTTTAGTGCAGGAGGTAAGGTAGGAGGTAGAGAAGAGGATGAGGTAGGAATTTGATATGGTGAAGATAGGTTTGTGGGAGATATGGTGTTTTGGTGGATAAGGTCTTCTGTAGAGTTAGTTTCAGGAGGTGGAGAAGAAAGAGAAGGTTCTGAAGGTAAAGTGGTGTTTATGGGAGGCTGAGAAGGGTTGCTATCTGGAGGATTGGGTTGAGAGGAGGATGGAATTTCACCAACACATGAATTTATCCATAGGTTTAATTCTTCTTCATCACAAGATAATGAAGAAGTTTCAAACTCATCAAACTTCACATGCATGGATTCATCTATGCATTGTCTTCTTAGGTTGAAAATTCTGAAGGCTCTTGAGGAGAGAGAATAGCCCATGAAAATTCCATCATCAGACTTCGGATCAAACTTTCCAAGTTGTTCCCTGTCATTTAGCATGTGACATGCACCAAACACATGGAAGAAGTCAACTGCGTGTTTTCTACCATGGAAAACTTCATAAGGAGTCTTGTCATGCCTTTTGACTATGATAGACCTATTTTGAGTAAAGCATGCAGTGTTAACTGCTTCTGCCCAAAAATAGGTTGGCAACTTGGATTCACTCAGCATAGACCTTGCAGCTTCACATAGTGTTCTATTCTTTCTCTCAACAACACCATTTTGCTGAGGAGTGCGTACGGCAGAGAAATTCTGAGAAATTCCTTTTAGGTCAAAGAAATCTTCCAGAGCAGCATTCTTGAATTCTGTGCCATTATCACTTCTGAAGGACTTCACCAGTTTACCATTCAATTTTTCAATCTTTCTTGTAAACCTGATGATTTCTTCAGCAGCATCATTCTTGTGTTTCAGAAAGAACACCCAAGTATATCTAGAGAATTCATCGACGATTACTAGCATATACTTTTTACCACTCAGACTGGGTGTGCTTACTGGACCGCACAGATCCATGTGAAGCATTTGAAGAGGTTGACAGATAGAAGAGCATTGTTTTGTTTTAAAGGAAGTTCTGGTGAGTTTTCCTTTTTCACATGCTCCATACAGCTTTTCTTTTTCAAAAACTATTTTTGGCATTCCAACAACCAGCTCCTTGTTGGAGAGTTTGTTCAAGGTTTTAAAGTTTAGATGAGAGAACCTTTTATGCCACAGCCAACTTTGTTTGGCTAGTTCTTGAGAGAGGAGACACACAGCTTCTCCTATTGCACTTTCCTTCATGTTGATTATGTATACGTCATTCAGTCGGGTTCCTACTAGTACAATCTTGTTCTGTACATCAAAGACTAAGCACACACATAGCTGGAACATGACCTTATAGCCCAAATCACATATTTGGCTGATGCTTAGAAGTTATACATTAGCCCTTCAACATGAGCTACTCTGGAGAAAGTGATGGTTCCATTTGAAATGGTACCATATCCTTTGGTGACCCCTTTTCCATTTCCTCCAAAGGAAACAGTGGGTCCCTTTTCTTTTGAGAAATTAGAGAGAAGAAGTTTTTTTCCGGTCATGTATCTTGAACACCCACTGTCCATGTACCACATGTGATCTTTATTTGGTACCTGCACCCAGAAACAAATTTAGACTTTTGGTACCCATTTTGAGGTGGGTCCTTTAGGATTAGAAGGCATTTTAGTTTTGTAAGGATCCAAATCTTTTGGACAATTTTTAGCAAGATGAAGAGTGTTGCCACAATTATAGCACTTCTTTAAAGAAAAGGCCTTTTTAAAATCCCTATCATCAATACTTTGGACAGAGGTTGACGACTGAGAAGAAGAGGGGTGTCCAACACCTGGTCTTGGTCCAAGGATACCTTTACCAGGATTTCTTGATTTCTTCAAGTTCACTGACCGAGGAATAATATTTGAGATTTCCTTTTAGATGAAAATTTTGATTTAGAAATTTTTTTCTTTTGAGGAGAAAATCTTTTTGGAGAGGGATACTCAGCAACACCAGATGGTTGCTCTTGGGAGTACCTTGACTCATCCAGACTTAAGGAGTTTAAAAGTCTTTGGATAGGTTTGGGAGAAGAAGAAGATCTTGGAAGAGTTGAAACTTTTAAAGACTCAGAAGAGATTTCTTTAGCTTTAACAAAGACTCCAAACTTCTTAGAACTAGATTCTACTTTGAGCATGTCAAGTAGATCTATAAAGTGAACGGAGGTAGAATCCTCAGATGAGTAACCGAAGAGATCATCATCGTCATCGGAAAGGAAACCAGCAGGAAAACCTTGACACTCAGAAGAAGGAAGTGGAAGGTCAAAAGGTTGAGGAACATCTTTTCCATAACCAAGGCCAGACTTATCCTTGCTAGTGATTTGATCTTGAAGGATCCTTTCAAGATTCTTAGAGGATTTAGTCCATTTAGACAGAACCTCTTGTTCCTTTTCAAGAGTGGAAGAGATTTTTGATTTTTCCTCAGAAAGACTGTCGTTTAAGTACCGTAGGTTTTCCAGATCAGCTTTCATTTTGTCAAAAAATTTTAGTTTTGAAAAGCAAGAGAGAAGTTGATCATTTAGACATTTTATGTGCATATCAGCCATTTTCTTTTGAATCTTTAAGTCACAGAAGTCAACAGTTAAAGAATCAAAGGCATCAGCCTTTTGATCATCAGAGAGAAAGGTAAAAGGATGTACCTGAGGTTTTGTTCCTGAAGTGGATCCCTCAGCAGATACAAGGGTAGTGTAGAGTGACTTCTCCATGTCTTCCAGCTCATCGATTTTGGCCATGAGGCATTTAGTGACATACTCACTCTCACTCTCAGAGGTTTGCTCATCCTCCCAGCAATGAGCCTCAGCAACCAAAGTTTTATTTTTACTTTGGTTTCTCTCTTTTTCTCTCTTGTATTTGGCTTTGTACTTCTTATATCTGGAGGTTTCTTTTGATTCAGAATTTTCTTTAGAGGATTGGCTATTTCTCTCTTCATGCTTCCTGGAAGCTGATTTTGAGAAGTCATGGCCATAAGAAGAAGAAGGTTTCACAGAAGAGGAAGCTTTTGATCTGCATTCAGAAGCAAAATGACCTTTCTTTCCACAATTGAAGCATTCTTCATTTGCTTTATCAGAAGAGGATTTTTGAGAAAAAGGTTTTCTACTAAATTTAGAGCGGTTTGAAGAAAATCTTTTAATCTTAAGGTTTCCAGCAAGCATTGCCATACTATCAGAAAGTATGTCAATGGCTGATTCTTCTCCTTCATCATCAGCAGCACTATAGTATGCATCTGACAAATGAGAAAAGTCTTCCTTAATATCTTTTTCAGAATCAGAAGAAGGATAGGTGATTCTAAGAATACAAGAAGAAGATTTTGTATCACCTATCAAAGCAATAGAAGAGGATCTGATATCCTTTATAAGAGATTTTCTCTGGTTCTTAGTTTGTTCATAGTGAAGAAGAGTTCCATAGAGAGCAGTTAAAGGCATTATTTCTAAGTCCTTGGTTTTCTTGATACAAGTACAGATAGTTTCCCAGAAGTCTGGGAGACAGTCCATGAACTTGCAGAGAACTTCTTCATTATCATAAACTCGTCCAAGAACTTTGAGATCATTGAGAAGACATTTAAAACGATTAAAATAGGTAGAAAGAGATTCTCCTTTTTCATGGGAGAAGAGTTCATACTTTCTAACAAGACAGATCCTGTTAGATTTCTTTACTTCTTTGGTGCCTTCATATAAGACACTCAAAGTATCCCACATTTCTTTAGCAGTGGGAAGGTTAAGAAGAGAGTGATACACTTCATCAGGAAGGGATACAACAAGAGCAGATTTGACTTTAGTGTTTAAAGCAACTAGGCGTTTATCATCTTCACTAAATTTGTTAGAAGGTTTGATGATATATCTACCAGTTTTCTCACTTCTTTCATCATCTGACTTTATGTCCTTTCCTTCAGCGTCCTTTTGAGGGCCAAACCGAGCCCATATTTTAGGAATAATAGGTCTCTCACTGAGAATGTTGGGATACCTGCAATCGATCCCTTCCAAGAATAATAACATGCGATTTTTCCATAACCCAAAGTTATTTGGGTTGAACCTTGGAGGTTTAGCCAAAGATCCTAAATCATATGTATTACTGGAAGAGGTCTGCAAGGTACCATCAACATTTGAGGTAGTAGCCATCACATATCTGGTTTATTGAATTACACCAATTGCTCTGATACCACTTGTTAGTCCCCAAGAAGAGATGGCTAACTAAGAGAGGGTTTTGTAGAAGGGGGGGTTGAATATAAAACACACAGAATATACTCTTTTTAAATTTTTTAATATAAATATTAAAAATTTACACACAGATAGTTTGATGCAGAAAAGAACAGGCACACTATTCTATCAAACTAAACACACAGATAACAATAATTAACTTATACACTAAGGAAGTTAAAACAATATTGTTATAGCACACAGCTTTGCCACAGTCACACAAATAATCACTCTGAAGATTTGTTGAAAGCGTGAGATTTATGGGAAGGACTTCATCTCCTTTTATAGTGCCCATGCATGGGATGCATGTGGACAGCTGTCAAGGTTTCATTAGCTGGAAGTTTATCTGCTGGACAAAGGAAGAGACTACTTCCTTTGTACTAGAATAATGGATGAACCATTCCTTGTAGCACGTAATGTCAGATAACTTTATCTTCTTTTCTTCAAGCTCTGTGAAGTCCCATCAAACCTTTTAGCTAAAAGACAAATATTCCTTTTATAAGAATAAAAGAGAATGTCTTTATTTAAGGCTTGATGCCCAAGTTCTTGCTGACTCACGTGTCTTGCAATTGATGTGAGTCAATAACTTATCTCTTTGAAATTGCTAAGTGATACATCACACTATGTATCACATCGGTGGATACTTTGTAAGGCTGGAATTGATAAGTGTACACTTTGCTTGATAAACTTCATCTTTCACTAAATGCCAAAAGTGTACACCCTTGAACTTGTGACTTGAAATCACAACCTTAGAAAATATACCTGCAATTTCGGTGACCAAGATTATAGTGTCGGTGACCATGACATCAAACTTGATGACCTCATCTTATTTGATGTCCTTAGTACTTTTGATGACTTTTGAGTGTACCATCGGTGACCCACTATATTGGTGACCCAATCTTGACGTGGCAAAATGATCTGAATATTGAAGTTGGTTGATACATCCAAAATTCCACTTTTTGATGTACAACCCTTGATTGAATAGTCTTTGACTCTTCAATACTTGAAGCATATTTCAGACCTTCAAAAGAACCTGTAAAAGTTCATTCATACAAAGGAAGGTGGTTCATCACCAAATCATCGGTGACCTAACAAATACAATGTAAGCACCAAAATATCTATAGCTTTCTCTCTCTAAATATGAAGTACTCTCTAATGAATGATCTAAGCCTCTATATATACTAGAGAGTTTTAGGGGTTGTTTGGTTGGTTTTTCATTAAGTCCTGTATGGATAAATCTATCTGTATGGATAAATCTGTCTGTGTAGATTTAGATACCTTGTTGTTTGTTTGTTGTGCTGAATAAACAGTCTGAATGTCAAAAATGACTATTTTAACCCTCATTGTATTAAGCACTGGTTAACATAACTGTTTGGTAAATATGCTGAATGACTAATTCTAAAAAATAAATACTAATATTTCTCCTTACGTTTGATTTGAAACAAAAAAATAGTAAGATATAACCATATAAAAATAAATTATACCAATTACTTTAATTTAAAATTGTAAGGTAATAATTTCATTTATTCTCCAAAAAGAATGGATAAGGATCTAAAAATTCAAGTACTTGTTTTATATACTTTTATATATTATATATCATCATGATTCATGCCTATGATGTCATCACCACCACCATCCAACTTTTTCTCTCAAAACATCAACCAGTCTCTGCTAATACAAAAACTTCACCCGAGATCTGACTTCTCAACACAGAGACACAGTGGAAGCAATCCTTCGCCACAACTCCGATTGGTGGGCGGTGCAACTGAGCTCCGACAGGTGAGATGATGCAGCTGAGCTCTGGCAGGTGAGCGTCACCGGAGAAAGATGAGAGGAGCGGCAGGGGTGAGAGGAACGAATAAAGGTGATAGTGAGGTTTTTGTTGTTTCTAATCTGATGTCTTTGAGAGCTGAGCGAAAATATAAAGAGTTGAGCGAGTATTTTAGAATGAAGGGTAAAATGAGGAAAAGTCATGTCTGTTTGCATAAGGGTATCGTCTACAATCTTATTTGCTCAGCTCATTAAAAGATTATTAAGCTGCTTCCAAACACTATGGTATGGCTGAGCGAATAAGCTCAAGAGCTTATTAAGCTCATTAAGTCACTACCAAACAGGTCCTTAGTTGAATAAGGAATGTTTAGAGTTTAAGGTCAACTAAAGTTGCCTTAATTACAAAAGCTTATCCATTCCTTATTTTACACTTTTGGCACAATCTTTCAAGGATTCTACAAAACTAGAAGTCCTAACAATCTCCCCTTTGTGACATAAAGTGTCTTTATCTTCTCATCTCGAACATCCCTTCAAAACGTCTAAGAGGTTGGCGATAGATCAGTCTCTTGTCAATCAGCTCAATTCCTTTAAGAATATCCTCTCTTTGATCTGTCTTCAACTGTCTCGGCTTCTTCTTCATGTCAGTACTGAATTCAATAGATAATTTGTTGCGAATACTTGTTAGAGTACCATCAGAGTAAGCAGCAACTTCTGAGAATCTGAGAAATCTTTTCTCTCCAGTGGCCTTTAAGTACACCACACCAAACGCTACAGCATGTCGAAAAGTAAGCACATCAAGTTGGTCGAGCCCCTGAATACTTTGATCTGGCTTGTTCAGATAAATCTTCTTTTGTTTGCTTTCTATAGCTCTTTGTAGATCATGAAGATAGCTGAATCTTAGCTCTTTCTGTACATGCTTAACAATTGCTCGTAAGGCCCTTTGCTCATCAATGTTCCTTTTTGGTTTGTCTCGCAGATCCATGTACATCTCTTCCATATCCGTCACGTCAATGTTTGCAAAATCAGCTTCGGTGAAATAATATTCCTTTCCGTTCTCTCGTAGTACTCGGAAGGATGGAAACTTGACATGTGGCCACTTTTCATAGTTGATTTCTTTGATTCCAACAATCTTGAATCGAGACATTACCTTTTCCGGAGATTGGGCTTTCAGCTTCAATAACCACACATACTCTTTTGTTTGCTCCGGATTCATATCCATGACTTGGTGAACGTGAGACAAATCTTCTTCGCTTTTCTTTTCCATAAATATCTTGCTCATCGTTTCTTCAAGATAAGGAACTCTGATTTGTTGATTTGCCCATCTGGAGTCTCTTTCAATCAGAATCCTTTCCCACCTGATTTGATGTGGCAGTAAACCTGTAGGAGCTGGAGTTCCAGGTTGATAAGCAAGATTTGCATGTTGTAAGTGTAGGTAATCTTCTTCACCGAGTACCGGAGCATAAGGATCTTTGAACCAGTTATGAACTTGAACTCTTAGATTCTGAACGTTGACCAGTTCCTCCGTGTTTGATTCGGGTTCTTGTGAGCGAGACGCACTTCCAACTTCAAAATCATCCGAAGGCTTTTCAACCGTTGGCTGATTTTGTTGTTGGCTGGCAGGAGTGGCTTGTGGACGAGTTGAGGTACCCGTTGCTGATCTTGGAGCTTGTGGAGTTCTTGTGCTAACTGACGGCTGAGCCTTTGCGACTCGGCGACGTGTCTCCTCCTTAGGGCGATTGGGACCGGAATTCCGATCGTACTGATTAGGTCGACGGCGTTTGAGATGTTCCGTCGGTTGGCAAGATTGTTGAATTTCCAGAAGTAGGGCTTCTATCGATCCAAGGATATCATCTTCTCTCTTCTTCTGTTGGGCTTCCATAGTATTTAACCGTTCATCAATGTGGGCTCGGAACACATCAAATTCATGACCTGTGACACTTGGTATTTGCAGATTTCTTCGAAGCAGGCCCGCTAAATCGTCTTCCGGGAGACCCCGTGCTTCCGCCTCCATAAGTAAATCCTCTAGAAGCATAGACATAAGTTCATCTCTATTGAACTGGGATTTGCGAGGTGACGAATGAGGGTGTGGAGATCGAGGATCAGAGGGTTGTTCGGAATCGGAAAAGATTGATGGTGTTGCAAGGGGTGGTGATCGACTTGTACTTGGGCGAGAGCTGCTTGGACGTGATCGGGGATCCGTAGTTGGGCCTTGTTTGAATAGTAATTGCATGTGAGCTTCATGCTGATCTAAGGAACTTCGAACCCGGCGAAATGCGTCACCAACCTGTGTTTGCAAATTTGGTGTGACCGTGAAGTATGGCAGAGCGGTTGAACCTGAAGTGGGAAATCCGGGGTCACTTAGAGCAACCGTTGTCACCGTAGTTGAAGAAACTCCGGGACCTACGTTCAGCGTTGGCATTGATGTGGTGCTAGTAGGATTTCCTCCCAATCCTCGTGAAATGTCGGGAATCGACATCACTATAGGAGTTCCGTCCGTGCCACAAAGGCTATCGGAGTTTGATGACGCTTGTGTCCTAGGAGGATCTAGACTCGATGTGGAGAGAAATGAAGTCGAAGTAGGTGAGATACTACTTCTGTTTTCAGTAGTTATGCCTCCCGAAAGGAGGGGAACTAGAGTAGGAGCTAAACTCACAAGTAGTGCTGAAACAGTAGACTGTTGTGAGTCTACCGAGTGGCTAGGTGGGGCGTGCAATTGCGTTGCTGGGTCCACAACGTCTTGTCTTATGTTGGTACTCAACGGATGAGTATCACATGAGACTCGGTTACCCGGCAGGTGGTCGTTGGTATCTCACTCTCTTGCATATTAAGCTCCCCTTCACTCACGCTCACATATTCTTTTTCGACTACGTCTCCCTCCGCTCTCCTTATGTCTCCTTCATGTGGCTCAGGTTGATGGATTTGTTCGGGTTTATATGTTGGATTGGATTGAGAAGTGAAATCTGGACCAAACTCCATGGTGGCATTGTCGGAAGAGGATTCTTGGAGAGGTGGTTGTCGGCCAATACGGGTGATTGCATCATCGGCGGTAGTAATTCTTCGGCGTTGTCATGGTCGAAGGTCTTCAGAACTGTCATCAAGCTCAAGGTTTGTATCAGTGTCAGAGTCGGATGAGGAGTGCTCGCGCATGACTCGGTCACTACTGACTAGGATTTTCCGTCGTTATGGTCTTACCTTTGGACGAGAGGTTATTCCAAAGGTGGTTTGGGTTGGAGGTGGAATGGGGATGTCGGGGTTGGAGGAAGTTTGGATTGTCGGATCAGATGCACCCCCCTCGTCATTTCCCCTCTCTTCTATTATTTTCTCATTCCCCTGTTCAGGATCCCCTTGATCCTGAACCTGCTCATTTGCTAACGGACCCTCACCCAATTCATTATGTTCCTCTTGGTTTGGCTCTTGGGCAGGCTCCATCGGAATTTGAGGATCCATTAAGCCGTGTCTCTCCCTATATGCTATCACACTAGGTGCATTCTGACCCGCTATTACTAATAGGGCTTCAGGTATAGGCATAATGTTCGGAAAGGCTCGGTCATTCAGTTTGATAAATCGTTGAACGCAGGAAGGGCCAAGAGGCGAACCTTGTCTTCGTGGAATTTGCGGGTTTGACTGCATCATGGAACGAATGAATAGTTGTAAGAACCGCTGAAATGGCAGAAACTTCTTATCTAGTCCGGTGCCCTTTTGATTGACGTACTCGACCAGATCCGTCCATATAAGTGCCACGTAGTCGTAGTTGTGACTGTAGATGATTCTGTGAAAGATTCGCAGGGTTGTCGTGCTTGCGCGGTCCATGCCGGTGTGTTTTCCTGTTAGGCAACGATTCACTATTGTGAATAGTGTGAACCATATTGGTGGTAAGTACATGCGCTTGAATTGGCCAACTAAGGTAAGTGGGTTGGTTAATCCGAGGGCAAGAATATCCCGGCAGAGTTCCTCTTCGGCTACTGGTTCGTCATAGTGGTCCGACACTGGGAGTGGTAGCATGGTTCGTAGTCGGGAGAGGGTCAGGCGAGATGTGCAGTCATCGATCCTCGCCGTGAAGTGGTGATTGCCTTCCACCGGATGGTATGTTAGAGTGTACCAGAATTGTTGCATGTAAAAGACCGGTACACGATGTTCCAAGCTGAAGGCATAGCGGAGTGGATGTCTCTTTAGTATTTCCATGATGACTTGGTGTTCCACCGTCATGCTCATGTCTTGGCGATGGTTGTTGGGATTTAAGTCTTTCTTCTCCGCGGGTGGCATGAGTACATCGTCGCGATTGGGAAGGTTGATGCTTGGTTGGGATGATCTTTCGGATGGCAGAGGATGTTCGTCATCAGAATGGTTTGGGTCCTGAATCGCAACCATGAGAACTGAAAAGAAGTGTTAGAGAACCATTTAAATAGGTTAGAACATGTCTAAGTTAGGATGTAGGGTCATGTTGCTGTAATGAGACCCGACAAAATCGAGAAACATATGGATGTCGAGTGAAGAGGGTCGACATCCTTGTGTGTGCACAGGATGGTTTATCGATTGAAGAGAAGTCGACATAGCAGGATGTCGGGTCTAGTTGGTTGACATCAAAATGGTCAAAGTTCAAGAATAGTTATCTGGTGTATAATAGTCGACAACCAAATTTTGTCGGGTGTGGTTAAGCAGATAAAAATTTATGTCGAGTATTATAGAGTCGATAAAAATTTCTAACCATGAGCAGAGTAGCTATTGACATAAAGTTATGTCGGGTCCTATTTAAGCCGAGAAACTTACAAGGAATGTATGTCGGGTATGCTAGAGTTTTGACAAACTGACAAGGCATTTATGTCGGGTGTCCTAGAGTCGACAAACATGACAAGGCATTTATGTCGGGTGTCCAAGAGTCAATAAAAAAACAATGAATGCATTTTAAAACCCAAGTAGATGATTGAACATACACTGGGACTCGACAAAAACGCATAGGCTTTATGAAGATCAAGGTTGAGTTTTTGTCGATACTGTATCACCCGATAAACATTCAAGTTTGTCTAGAAAAACCCTAAGTGACAGTTAGGCTAACCTAAACCCTATTAAGACCACAAATCAATAGTTTATGCCTCGATTAAGTAAGAATGATGATCGATGAACATATTTGAACAAGTATTTACAAGTATATAAGCATAGGAGCAACCATAACCATGAAAATCGGAAAACCAAAGGTTTTAACCCATTTGGGAACCGAACAGTTTTTGATAAAATTGAAGCACATGCAAGAATTTAAACAGAAAAGTGCAAGAATTAAAGTTGTTCTAAAGCAAGGGATGAACCTGGTGGTGTGATCAGATTTCGAAAACTCAAAGATTTAAGAATTAGATCTTGATGACTGTGTGGGGGAAAATGGATGAAATTTGAAAAGATGAACAGTGAAGGGTGGGGTCATTTTGTTTAAATAGTGGGCCCAAGAACACGTGGCACGATATGGTTCGTCCGTGACACAAAAATTGACCATGTCGAGTCTTCAGAACTTGACATCCAGTTTTTGTCTGGTGTTTGGAAAAAAAAATTGTCGGTTGAGTGTCATTCGACAAAACCGTTTATCTGGTTTTTGTGTAAAAAAAATTGTCGGTTGAGTGTCATTCGTCAAAAACCGATTGTCGGGTCTTAGAGACTCGACATCTTTTTTGGTGTGTGTGAGTGAATTAAAAACATATACAAATTGCTCCCCATTGAATGATGCTTAAAGATGCGAGTTAAGTAAAACTTACCATAGCGCTCCCCCCTCGGACTCAGAATTGGTAACGAAACAGCTTGAATTTTTGTTAGTGGCACGAGATACAAAATAAAAGACAAGAACGAAGTAGAATAGATGAAAAGACAGAACTTGATTATTAAACTTTACAAAAAGAGAAGTTAGATAAAGTGAAATTTCATCCGTAGGGGGTGAATGTGCTTTATTATCTGACTGGACGTGTTGTACAGAGTAATATGAAAGATTTGTATTTTAAGTGCGTAAATTGAGCATGCCTAACTTGGACACTAAAAATTGGAATTGTTTTTCATCCAGTGCCTTTGTGAACAAGTCGGCAAGCTGTAGTTCCGTATTGACAAAGTAAAGTTCGATCATACCTCGTTCGACGTGGTCTTTAATGAAGTAGTACCATACATCTATGTGCTTTGTCTTTGTATGTTGAACTGGATTGCTCGATATGGCAATTTCACTTTTTGAGTCGAAATAGATCGGAATCTTATTGAACCAGAATCCATAGTCTTTGAGTTGAGTGCGCATCCATATTACTTGAGAGCAGCAACTTGTGGCAGCGATGTATTTGGCTTTCGCAGTCGAAGTAGACACACAAGTTTGTTTCTTCGAAGACCAGCTCACCAGTTTGTCTCCCAAAAACTGAATGTGGCCCGTCATGCTTTTTCGATCCAGCATGCAACCGGCATGATCAGCATCTGAAAAAGCAATTAACTCGAAGCTCGTATCCTTAGGATACCAGAGGCCAAGATCAGTAGTACCTTTTAAATAACGAAAATGCGTATAATTGCACTAAGGTGTTATTCTTTGGGAGAAGCTTGATATCTTGCACAAAGATATGTAGCAAACATTATCTCCGGTCGACTAGCCCTTAAGTACATTAATGAACCAACCATTCCCCGATAAATCTTGGGATCTACCGCTTTACCCAAAGGATCAGCGTATAGGTTTGATCCCGAAGACATGGGAGTCCCAATCGGAGTACATGTCGTCATGTTATATTTATGTAACATATCGGAGATGTATTTCGATTGGTTAATGGATATTCCTGTTTAAAATTGTTTTACTTGTAGGCCAAGGAAAAAATTAATTACTCCCATCATGCTCATGTTGAACTTTGCTGTCATGAGTTCGGAGAAATGTTTGCATTGTTGAGGGTTAGTCGAGCCGAAAATAATATCATCTACATAAATCTGAATAAGCTTCCTTTTTGATGAACAAAGTTGGATCGATCTTACCTTCCTTTTTGATGAACAAAGTTGGATCGATCTTACCTTTTGAGTACCTGTTTTTCACCAAGTATTTAGACAGACTATCATACCATGCACGAGGAGCTTGCTTGAGTCCGTAGAGTGCTTTGTCGAGGATATAGACGTGATTGGGTTTCGAAGCATCGACAAA
Source organism: Silybum marianum (assembly GCA_036898165.1). NCBI lineage: Eukaryota > Viridiplantae > Streptophyta > Magnoliopsida > Asterales > Asteraceae > Silybum > Silybum marianum. The sequence continues at coordinate 42,199,392 of CM072529.1, read as the reverse complement.
ACCGTCCGGCTGTGAGACATATACTTCTTCTCGGAGAACACCATTCAAAAAGGCGGTCTTGACATCCATTTGAAAAACTACAAAGTTTTTATGGGCGGCGTATGCCAAGAAGATTCGAAAGGCTTCTATGTGTGCAACCGAGGCAAAGGTTTCGTCAAAGTCAATACCTTCTTGTTGTCGATAGCCTTTGGCAACAAATCGTGCTTTATTGCGTATGACTATTCCGTCTTCATTTTGCTTATTCTTGAAGATCCACTTGGTTCCAATAATTGTCTAGTACTGAGGTCGGGGAACGAGGCGCCATACTTTCAGGCTTTCAAACTGATTGAGCTCTTCTTGCATGGCGACAATCCAATCAGGATCAGACATGGCTTCTTGAATGGTTTTTGGTTCAATTTTGCTTAAGAATGATGAGAATAAACATTCATTGGCCGAGGCAGACCGTGTTGTGACCGGATTGGAAGAGTTACCAATGATTTGGTTGGGTGGGTGAGATCGAATCCATTTGGTTGTATGAGGAAGTGGTTGAGTAGTCATGGTTCAGGAATTTTCATCCACGTATTGACCAAGGGGAAGATCTTGCACAGATTCTAAGGCTGGCGAAACGTCGGTAGAAAGTTCCCTTGACGTGGTAGGCGGTTGAGTTGTGGAGGATGATGGTTCCAGATTTGATGTAGTGTGAGGGGTTGTTTCGGTTAAACGTGTTTGGAGAGGTTAAGCGACTTCACTCGGAGTGGGTAGGCTTGTTTGAGGGATGGGTAGGCTTCTATGGCTTCTATGGACAGTAGGGTTGGCCGAATTTGGAGTTGCAACAGTTGAGACATTGTTCTCGAGATTAGGATTTGGAGAGCTAGTGGGGGTTTTGGCAACTTCCAACGTTCGGGGGTTCAGTTGTTGTCTCGGAATTAGTTCCGAGGTATTCGGTGTACATGTGCTGGAATAGATTATCCAAATCGGATGTTGAAATTTGATTTGGAGTAGTCGGGTTTTGAGCAGGTTCCGAACTGAGGTGTTCAGAAGCTAATACGCCAGTGATAAACGGTTTGGTACTATGAGGTTCGAAAATCATTCCAGCTTTTGTGTCGAAGTGGACATTTGCACTCTCGGTGACGCACCTTGCATTCTTCATGTAGACTCTAAAGGCAGAGGTATTTGGCGAGTAACCCATAAAATAGGCTTCATCGGATTTGGGTTGCAACTTCCGAAGATTGTTGTTATCATTCATAACAAAACATCATCCGCCAAATGTATGAAGATGATGGAGGGAAGGAATTTGTTTGTTGATTAGCTCATACGGTGTCTTGTTGAACCTTTTGTTGATAATCGACCGGTTTGGAGTGTAGCATGCGGTATGAATGGCTTCGGCCCAGAGATAATGTGGAAGTTTGGAATAAGCGAGCACTGTACGAGCAGCTTTGACTAGCGTATGGTTCCGGCGTTCCACGACACCATTCTGTTGGGGAGTTTTTGGTGCGGAAAACGTATGAGTGATGCCCACAGAAGTGAAATAGGTGTCAAGCGTGCGGTTTTTGAACTCGATGCCATTATCTGTACGAATCGTTCGGATAGAAAGCTCCAGTCTAACTTGAATGCTCTTCCAAAATGCGATAATTGTGTCGGGAGCTTCCTCCTTAGATCGAATAAATTTTACCCATGTGTACCTAGAATAATCATCCACCATCACGAGAATGTACTTCTTTCCGTGGATGTTGTGAGTTCTCATAGGACCACATAAATCCATGTGTATCAGTTGAAGAGGACGTGTCGTGTTGTGTTCTAATTTTGGTTTGTGAGACGCCTTCTTCATTTTGCCCATTTCGCAAGCACCACATAAGTGTGACTTCTCGAATTTCATTTTTGGTAGACCGGAGACTAACCCTCCACTTGCGAGTTTACAAAGACTTTTGAAGTTTAAGTGAGATAGTCTGTGATGCCATAACCAGTTTTTCTCTTTGTCTACCTTTGAGAGAAGACAAATGTCAGTGGGTGCACCGTTGACAGATCAATGGTGTAAAGGTTAGACTTGCGGGTTCCGGTAATCAGCTCTTGACCTTCATATGTTCGAACACAACATCTTTCGGTATGGAAATTTACTTCAAGTTCCTTGCCACATAATTGACCGATACTTAGTAAATTATGACCAAGTCCTTTGACATAAGAGACGCTTGAGATTGTAAGATTATCATTGATAATATCGCCATATCCTTTGATGGGTGAGAAATGATTGTTTCCAAATCGTATCGAGCCGCCTCGTTTTTCAACATAATTGGCAAGAAGCTCCTTCTTTCCGGTCATGTGCTTGGAGCATCCAGAATCTAAGTACCACACATGACCAGCCTGCAAAATTTAAGAAGATTAAGGTACCCATCTGTAAATGGGTCCTTCGGGGTTAGTTGGCATGGCAACCTTTGGCACACAAGTGAATTGGGGTTTCGGTGCCGAAGTCAAGGGCCTCTTGGGAACCCACTTATAAACAGTTTATAATGAAATGAATTGTTATAACCATAATGAAATGAATTGTAAGAATTATGCACATCATGAAAACGATTATTACCATAAGCATTCAGACGCACAAAGTCATTCACACCACAATTTGAGCAACATATTTTATTTCTAGAAAATTGAATCAAATGTTTGTACGAATGAATAGTAGATGGAAAATGAAGTTTGCGACTATTCCTAGCAACATCGGGAAAACTATGTTTATTGTGGGAAGATGACTTTGATGTGCCTTTGCCTCTTTCGACCCAGATTTGCTTTGTCTTTAAAGAGCGTAGAGCTGAAACATTAACAGGAGTTTTATGAGCAGGTAAAATTTGAGAAATAATTTGTGTAGGTGTCTTTGTTTGAGATGATTCGGGTTTTGAAAAACCTGTGGAACATTCATTCTCAACAGTTGGAATAGACACTGTTAGGTCTGAGAATATTGTATCCGAGAATACAACTATTGAAGACATGAAGGGTCAAAGTGCAAAAGTCATAAAAGATAATTAGGAAACGATTTTAATGTAATTTAGGCAAGTGAATAATGCCAAATTCTCTAGTTTCCATATTGTGATAATTTCCTACATATAAATAGAGGGTTAGGGTTATTCTTAAGAAGAGAGAGCACATTAATTCACATCATTCAAGAGAGAGCTTAAGAGAGAAATCTATGTAACTGTGAATTCTACAAGTTAGATATATGACATATTGAAGTTATTCAGTTTATTCATCTTGTTCTTATTGAATATTAAACCGTTACCTGATTTACTGGGATCCACAATTGGTATCCGAGCATACGATCTGAGTTTTGGCTGTTTTCTGAAGTGATCATCGCAAACAGAAGGTAAAATCTCGATTTCTTATTCGTTGAAGTTTTCTCGATTCAAACTGTTTTAGCTTAACCCGATAAAAATTCTTAAAATTCCAGATTTGTTTGTTTGTCTATTTTTTTACCCGACAAAACCTAATCCGTTCTTTAGCTTAAATTTATGTCGATTAAAATTACAATAAACTTGATTTTTATTCGAATTATTTAATCTGTTTTTTTATTAAAATTATTCTAGTTTATTTTGATTACTTTTGAAACTCTTTACATAAGAAAAATCAGGAACTAGTGACTCTTGCAGCTTTTCTCACTAAAGAATTCTTAAATAAAAATCATAAACTCTAGTAATTTTAATTTTTATTCTTGACTGAACAAATAAGAAACTCGAGAACTTAGCTATTCTTGTCCATAAAAAGACTTGTTCTTTTTAGTCAAGAACCCTTTGTTCTTGATTTCTGGTTTATCAGTTAAAGAAAATTCAGATCAGATATTCTTGAATTTTTATTGAGTCCTTCTCAATCGACAAATTTTTTTTATCGAGTCAATAGTAATCGATATAAATTTTTATCGAGTCCAAATTTTTTCCAAAAAAAAAAAGAATTTTTTTGTCAATCGAGAAACTGTAGTTATCGAGTCTTTTCTGATCGATAAACTTCTGCTTATATCGACTCAAGTTATTCTTAGAAAGTTTTATCGAGTCCCCTTCACCCGGCAAATCTTCTTATAAAGCCCTTACCACTCGACAATTTTTTTTCGATCCTTCGTCACCCGAGAAAAAAAAATTCTTGGCCCTTCATCACTCGAGAAAACCTTCTATTTTTCGAAAGAACACCCAGAAAATTTTCAAAACTCACCGATCGAGATCACTTTATCAAGTAACCCGTGCTTTCACGATGAGTTCTCAAAATCAACTTTCTGAGCTAAATGCACAAATTTCTCAACTTGAAACCAGATACACAAACAACATGCAAGTTTTGAATGAACTTTTAAGAGAACATGTCACTCTCAAATCTAAATTTAATAACTCAGAAGAATCAAGAAATGTTTTGCAAAATCAAAATGAATTTTTGGAGAAACAACTCATCGAGTATTCTAGGAATGGATATCATACATATGAAGAGTTTTGCAAAAAGATAAATCTGATAAAAATAAATTTTGATCTAAAAACCAAAATTTCTGAGTTAGAAAAGTTTATAGATCATGAGACTTATAGTGTGGTTCTTAAAAGAAAATTAACTGAATTTTTGGAAAGTGAGAAAGAAAGGATATTAACTTCTGATGAGAAACACAAGTCTGAGATTGAGAGAAAAGCCTTTGAAAGCAAAATTAACACTTGTGAATTGACCATTCAAAAACTTTCTAAACAAGTGTCAGATTTTGAACAAGTTGTGATTTTGGAAAGAAAATCACCTGAAACGAAATGTCTAAAACTATCAAAACAACTTTCTGAACTTCAAAATCTTTTAAAAGATGAAAGAAAAGTGTTTGAAACTGATAAGACGAATTTAATCAAGAAAAGTGTTTTGATCGTTGCTAAAAGCAAAAATTTGGAAAAAGTTTTTGAAGAAAAAATTAGTAAACTTTCAAACAAATTATCTGTTTTAGAAAGAACTCTTGTAACTGAAAAGAATTTGAGATCTGAATTTAAAAATAAGTATGATTTGGTCACAAAGGAAAGAGATGATTTATCCTGCAAGATCAAAGAACTTGGAAACGAGCTTTCAAAACAAAAACAAATGAATTCAGAATCAGTCAAACAACTTACTCCCGAACATTTAAATGCGGAGTTAGATGAACTTGAAAAATTGATTTTTCCTCATGATTCTTATTCTATTTAAAGTTCAAAGCAAACTCCTCTTTCTCCTATCTGTAAGGATAATTGTTCTTCAAGTGTTAAATCAAATAGTTATTCTAACAGCTCCAAATCATATGGTTCTTCAAATTCTCAGACTCGTAATTCTAATCGGTTTTACAATGATTTTGTCGCTAATTCCGGTAATTTTAAGAAGTTTAAAATGGTTTGAAGGAAAAAATCAACTACAGATGATAGTGTTGGAAACATGTCACATACATCTCCTGTAGTCGATACAAGATCATTTGTTTCCAAGACTAATTTGCCTTATTTTGTCAAATCAATCAATCAGCTAATTAGTCTAAGTGCCACAAAGATTTGTTGTTCTACATGTGGAACAAATGATTTTGTCAATCAAAATTTCATTCATAAATGGTATGGTGCTTACAGTATCCCCATTTCCCCATTTATTGCACCTAAAGCTAACCTACGAGGACCCAACAAAGCTTGGGTACCAAAATCTTTTTAATCTGTTTTGTAGGTATGTCATGTGTGTTCCAAATTCAGAATATTCACATGACATGACATAATCATTCAAAAGGTTATGTAGTTTTTTAGGGGGAGTACCATATTTCTAATTTTTATTGATTAGCTTCATAGTATCTCGGCTATGAACCTGCTCTTAACATTATGACTTCTGAATACATCAGTTCAGAACTCAGACTTCAATATTTCAAATTCTTTGTGCGTTAGGAATAGAAGTTTCAATGGTCAATCCAGAGCCGGAAGGACCTACCCATTAAACAAATCCACAGGTTAGAAATTTTGAAATTATATATTGAGTGCTTGTGAGATAAAAGAAAACTGAGGGTGTGACAGGACTTAAAAGAAAATATTTGGTCTTTACCAAACCTAAACAGTTATCCGGGTAACCACACAATCTATTCATTCTCGATTCTTTGGAGATGAATATTGAACTAGACATGTACCCAATGTCGATAACTTGTGTCACCCCACCCAACTACTCAAGTATCTCACAAAAGATATTTGTTTCATATATCACGGAGAATGCACATATCTGCTATCTTATCTTCACTCGGAAGATTAAGATATTGAAAAAGGAAGACACACCTCCGGTCTCCAAACTTCACATTCAATGCACATTGAGTCTGTGAAATATATTTTCACATTTTGAGCCTTAAAATTAGCTTTAATGCATAAATATTTTTCTACACATTGCATGAGTCTTTGTGATTCCAAAAGCATATCTTTGTGTGTATGCCGGAACAGTTTGAGAAGTTAGTTTTATAACTTACTTCTGTGATAACTGGAAGTCCTATCAGTGCCAACCCGCTGCCAACACTGAATATAGGCCACTTAATTAAATTTACTTTGATTAAGTGATAACAGTTGCTTCACATGCTTCTGTATGTTAGTTTTACACGCTTCATTAGTTAAATATATTTTTTGTCTTCGGTTATTCATAATGATTTGGATTCTCTTATCGTTCTGAGGGGGAGAGATTGTATATCAAAGACACAACATGAGAAAAGGAAGATGACAAATGCTGATTTGTTGAAGATAAAGTTGAAGACTTATCGAGTGCTTAAGACCCTTATCGAGTGCTTAAGACCCGACATAAATTGCTTAAGACCCGACATAAATTTTCATCGACTCGTCTGCTTAAGACCCGACATAAATTTTCATCGACTCATCTTGGCCCAACATCAATTCTTGTCGAATCTACTTGGCCCGAGATTTTTTTTCATCACCATCACCTAACCCGACATGCTTTTTGAACCGACAAGTTTTATACCTTACAACATCACGGCTCATTTGATTTTCTTTTCATGCTAATGTTAAGGGGGATCTACGGAGCTTACAAGAGATTATTTTCGTAGGGGGAGCAAAATAATCAAGAAGAAAGACTTGTTGACAAAAGTTTCATGATCTTCAAAAGAAGAGTGCTGATTTGCTGAATTGTAATCTCGAATACAAAGGGGGAGATTGTTAGGTCTGAGAATATTGTATCCGAGAATACAATTATTGAAGACATGAAGGGTCAAAGTGCAAAAGTCATAGAAGATAATTAGGAAACGATTTTAATGTAATTTAGGCATGTGAATAATGCATAATTCTGTAGTTTCCATATTGTGATAACTTCCTACATATAAATAGAGGGTTAGGGTTATTCTTAAGAAGAGAGAGCACATTAATTCATATCATTCAAGAGAGAGCTTAAGAGAGAAATCTTTGTAACTGTGAATTCTACAAGTTAGATATATGACATATTGAAGTTATTCAGTTTATTCATCGTGTTCTTATTGAATATTAAACCGTTACCTGATTTACTGGGATCCACAGACACAAATTCAATCAGCTTCTTACATTTATCAATAAACTCCTCGTGACTTGGAAGTGTGGGATTGAAATCAAAAACATTAATAGATACATTTTCATGATCCGAGAAGTTATGTTCAGAAGAGTTAGTGCTATCCAGTTCATCCAACTCTTTATCCACTTCTTCTTGAGTGGGGGAATAGATATGTTTCGGAGGACAATAATGAGGATCAATTTTGAAGTAAGGTTCACAATCATCCAAGTAAGAGGTAACAAACGCTTTACATGAAGATATATTTGATTTAGTTTCAATCTCGGGTTTTGATTGTAAAACTTTGTTTTCTAATAGTTGGATTTTTGTGATTAAGGCATCCTTTTCCTTTTCCGACGAAGAGCGTTCAGTTTCCAACACCTTTTCTAGTTGAACTATTTTCTTTTCTAAAAATAAGGTGGGAATATAAGGCTTATATTCCGGAGGGTTGGCTTGAAGTTCTTCGTCGGAATATGAGGAAAATAAGTAGGTGGAAGAGTTCCACTTGAGGATGCATTTTCTACTTCTTTCGGATAGCAAAAAGGAATTTGATGGAACTTGTGATTTTTCCGATTCCAGTCTTCCCGTCTTTCCACTTTGGGATTAGACTTCATTAATTGAATTTTAAACTCTGGACCAAGGTCTAGATATTCAAATTTATAGAGAGTTGGGGTGTTGTATAAGGCCTTTGCCAATCTTTTGGGATTGTCAAATCTTAGACCTGCCTTTGAACATAACTCCTTTGAAGCATTTAAATGTATCGTTTGTTCAGTTTGTCCTAATTTATACAATTTGACTTCCAAGGTTTTGAGTTTGTTGAGAAGGTCTTCTTTTTGATTTGTGACTAACTTAAGTTTAGACAACAAGGCTTCGACCTCATTTTCGAATTTGTTAAATTGTTTTGTGAGGTCGGGAGTTTTGTTGTTTAAGTTGAGTATTTTCGTTTGTTAAAACATCATTTTTGGTTTGTATGTTGAGCACGTCACTCTTATAGTTGGCAATCTCGGACGTGGCTAGAATGAGTTGGTTATGATTATTTTCTAGACGTCCCTCTAATTTGAAAACTGAGAGTTTCTCGGTTTTCAATTTAGATTTAAGATCTTTCAATTGAGAGTTTAACAAATTCCTTTGAGAAAGAAAGTGCTCATAGTCGGAATGACTTACCTCGGGTGAGTAGCCAGAAGTGTTGGTTGATGAGTCGTCATCATTAGGATCAGAGTAAGCCATTAAGCTGAAATGAGCTTGAATTTATTCGTCCGGTTCATCGTCGTCGTGATGTAGAAATTAATCATCTTCTGCCATTAGCACTTTACCGGCTTCCTCTTGCTTTGCAAGCATGAGTTTGTACGTGAAATAGTTGGCATCTTTGACCACGGGTTTCTTGCATTCACGAGCGTAATGACCCTTTTTTCCACAGTTATAACACAAACACTTTTCTCCTTTAAATTTGTCTTCATGTTTAGCCGGTGGGCGGGTATCTTCTTTCTTTTGTTTTGGATCGAAAATGGCTTTTCGTTCGAAGTTTTTGGGTCCCATAGCATAGCGTAATTGATTGTTATTCGGACGACGAGAGAACTTACGTTGAAAGGATTGTGTGAGAAAAGCCAGTTGTTGTTGAAATTGTGCTATCTCGGGATCGTCATATTCTTCCTCTTCTAGATCTGGTATGTTCTCTTGAGGTATGCTTCAAGTCGTAAACTTTTCTTCTCTGGCTACTAGGGCGATCGGTTCGGGAGTCTTTTTGGCTTTGCCGTTTTCTTCCATAACTTTGAGAACTTCCGCTTCATCTTGTTGTAGAGTCTCATAGACCTCGTGAAGATCGAGTTCAGCAAGAAATTTGTTGTGTTTGATTACTAACAAACTTCACATTGTTTTCGATATTTGACTTGCATATCTCATTTTTGCTGAGTTCATTGATTAGGTAAACGAAACGAGTGTATGTGTCAGTGAGACTTTCATCTTCCTTCGCTTTGAACTCCTCGTATTGAGTAATACAATTGTAATTTTCATTTGTGTACCGATTTTCGTACTGAGCATATACTTCTCGATTTGCTCCCACATGCCTTTTGCCGTTCTTTTGTGACTATCTATACTCATGTATATATCATTCGGAATACTGAGTAATAGAAATGAACGAGCAAGTTGATCTCCTTTTGCTCTTTTCGTTTCCGCGTCGGTGTATTTACTCTTGGGCTTGATTTCTAGTCTAGCCTCGAGAGGAGGATCATTGTTAGGCATTGCAGGAGTGTCATGATATAGGACAAAATCCAGAAAACGATCTTTCCACTGGGGATATTCCCCTCAGAAGAGAATTGGAGGTCTTGTGTCGGTACCGATGGCCATAGCTTCCCGTGAAGTCATTGTACTTGATTTTATTCAGATCTCGATCAGAAAGTTTTGAAAAAATTCTGAGATTTCGCGAATTGAAGATTTTATCTCGGGTAACTGTGCTTAGTGTTTTATCGGGTGCTTGAGATGCGATATTAATGAATATCGGGTAGCTGAGTTTATCGGGTAAAGAGTATCGATAAAAGGAAATATCGGGTAGGACAGATAAGGTGAAAAGATATATCGGGTCACCTAAAGTCGACAAAAACTCAAGATTGGTTATTTATCGGGTTACCTAGACGCGATAAAAGCTAAAGTGATGAAAGCCGAGAAAAAAAAAATCTAATAGCAGATGCGATAAAACGAAAATAAATATGTTTTGTTCTTTAATCGATGAACCTGAAAGCTAAGACACGAAGGTTTCTTGACCAAAAGATCTAGCATAACAGAGTTATCTAGTCTTTTTAAGGAAAAGAACAACTAAGTTCTCGTGTTCCAGATTTTCTCAATTAAGGTTACTGCAAACTTCCTAAGGCTTAAGATGTTTACTAGAGAATTCTTTATCCAGAAAAGCTGCAAGAATCAAAGACCCTGAGTTTTCTGTTTAAAAAGAATAGCAAAAGTAATGCTAAAATAAGCGAAAGTGGTTTGCAGATTAACAGTTAAAACAGATTTGTAAAAAAATTGAAGTTTTATTGGCTGCTATTTGATGCAATGAAAATTAAAGTTTTGAATGAATGTCGGCTGGCTTATGGCGATAAAACAGCAAAAAGAAAAAAAATGTGACTCGAGAAAAACAAAAATTTACCTGTTTATCGATTAATACTACTGGGTTTGAGACTCGATTAAACTTAAAGAAAGAGATTGATAAGAACAGATATCGAGTCTAATCAGGGTAGGTATGGTGCGATAAAAGATAAACAGAAAGAGTGTTTGGGGTTTTGTCGGGTAAGTCTATGCGATAAACACCAAAACAGCAGTTACGAAAATTTTACCTTTTGTTTCGCGAATTCGATCAGAATCAGTCCAAATCTTAGATCGTTTGGCTCTGATACCACTTGTTGATCCCAGTATATAAGGTAACGATGTAATAAACACAATAAACTATGAAGATCATGTTGAATAACTTCAATATGTCGTATATCTCACTTGTAAAAATATGTGTTTACATAGATTTCTCTCTTAAGCTCTCTAGAAAGATATGAATGAAAGATCATTAATTCATATCATTATTAGAAGTAGATCTTTCATTCATATCTTTCTAGAGAGCTTAAGAGAGAAATCTATGTAAACACATATTCTTACAAGTGAGATATACGACATATTGAAGTTATTCAACGTGATCTTCATAGTTTATTGTGTTTATTACATCGTTACCTTATATACTGGGATCAACACTTAGAGATGTAGAGCTCTGATCCAAGTATGCAGAGCCTCTACACAATACATACAAATCCACTCATAGTACATGCAGAGCCTCTAGGTCGCTAGTTCTCCATCTTTTCTCAAGTGTTTTTCACCAGTTCTCTCGAGTACAGCTGGCCCAATCAAAAGACGACACATGTGTAGAAGCGGTTATTCACCTTTCCACCTGGAGGTCACCTATCGGAGGACATGTTGACTTACCTTTTGGAGGCTATAAATAGGTGATTCGATTAAGGTTTTCAGTACACTTTTTAACAGATTTAATCTTGTGTACTTAAAAGATATTAGCTAGCTTTTGAGAGATATTTTATACACACTATTGTGTGTTCTTGGTGTAAACTCTATATCTCAAAAGTTTTTCAATATACAAGATGACTACGATGATTCCGCAAAACAGTTTGTAATTTTCATTCATTGTTATTCATTTTTCATCATAGCCTGCTATTAGTTAATGTTTTATTGCTTCTTCTCATACTCCTATTATTTCCATTAACTACTTAAGTATTAGAGGATCTGGGTACATACATATCTTAACTCTAGTTTCATCCTAGTTATCTAGAAAGACGACTAAGATACCAACATAACAATTTTCTCGTTGGTTGCATTGTTTTCTCAAGGTGTACCTGTGCATGAAATTCTACTTGGATTAAGATTTTATATACTAGAGATCCTCAAATTCACATGATCAAATTTATAATGAAATTCAAGTTCTACATCATTGTTGCGAAGTATCTTAGAGAACCTCAAATTTGATCTGATATACTAGGGTACAATGTAGATTTTATTGCATTTAACTTGCTTAAACCATTAGTTTGGATTCTTAAAACCATGCATCTAACGTTTTTTGTGTAGCTTTTCTAGAACAAGCTTACAAATTTCTTCTTCAAAATCAATGGATTATAACGATCGAGCTTGGATAGCAAGTAGAAATCTCATAAGTCAAGGGAACGCTGATAGGTTGAACAACTTTTTAGCTACTACAAGACATCATTTAGGTTCAGATGTAAGGACATTATGTCCTTGTAATGGATGTGAAAATACATGGCTACAATGGCTCCCCATGATTTGAGCTCATATATTACAATATGTTATGCTTGCAACATACCAAACGTGAATTCATCATTGCAAGTCTCTTACTGACGAAAAAGAAGACAACCACTTTGAAGATTCGTCAAATAATGATGAAGATAACCATACATTGAATGACGCAATTGTGGATGAAGAAAGACACATGTTCTTTTAACGTGGGCCACTCAACTGAAACTGATGTTGAGGATGAGGATGAGTCTGATGTTAAATGTGGTTGTTTTGACAAGTTGATTGAGCAACCCAAAAAGGAACTATATCGATGATAAGGGAATTTGATATTACTACAATATGTAGTGAAGTTGATGCACATCAAAGTGTTGAACATGTTTTTAGAGTTTGAACAAAGTATTCTCCCTCCATAATCTTCTGACATCATACTATGAGATGAAGGAAATTTTGATGGATATTGAGTTGGCATATCATAATATTGATGTTTGTAAGTATGATTGTTTTTTGTTTTATGGAGAACATGTTAACCTACTTGCATGTCCCATGTGTAATCATCCTCGATACAAGAGAAACAAAGTTCCTTCTAAGAGGATGAGATATTTCCCATTAACACCTGAACTTCAACGACTTTATTGTTCACGTCATACTTCTGAAGATATGCGATGGCATGACGAAAAATGAAATCCAGAAGGAGTGTTACGTTATCCAGCTGATGGTGAGGCTTGGGAAGACTTTGACTTGACTTATCCCACTTTTGTGATAGATTCAAGGAATGTAAGGTTAGGTTTGACATCAGAAAACTTCAACCCCTTTGTGAATATGAGTGCATCATATAGCACTTTCCCTATAATGGTAAAAGCATTGAATTTTCCTCGATCAAACCAATTATATGATGTGTAATAAATAATAAAAGATATAAAAGTTGATATCATATATTATAAGTCTGACATATCCCTACCTTAAGCATTGTTGGTTCAAATCCTTGTATCTTCTTTAGAATTTCAGTATGATTTGTTTTATTTGGTTTGAAGTATGTCAAAATCGTGGATATATACTGATACTTTATGAACTCTCTAGCCATTAAGAATTAAGTACTGCTTTAAAAATCATATGATAAAATACTTTACATAGTTCTGTATAGTGTTGTTTGTCGCAACTCATTCACAAAACCTATGGTCCTTTTATTGGTGTTGGTTTCTTGGACTTCATTCTGATTATGAATCAAAATACAGCATCCTTATATTTATTATACAATGTAAACTTGTGTTGTCTTTTACTCTGTTTATGACTCAAATTGTTTTAGCAGTTCTCCTGAAATTACTGTATTATGGCTACTACCTCTACAAACACGTCACAATCAGATAGGGGTGGCATATTTGTACCAAACAAAACCAGACCAGCCAACAGGTTTCCTGTTGTACCAATTAAATTAATACCACTTAAGTCGGTACCAATTAGAATTCCCTGATAGTACCGTACCAAGTGTTTGGACTTGGTTGGTACACAATATTGAATGTTGTGTACCATGGTAGTACCATTGTACCGACTTATTTAATAATTTAATTAATTATTAGTTATATTAATCAATAATATTCTTATTTTGGGTTTTAAAATTTAAAATAAAAAGTTTTCAATTTTGTTTTAATTATTCACCTTGCCGCCTAAACCACGTAATCTAAACTCTACCCTTAAATTCCTTATTCGATTTCTCATTCTTCAATTTCCTCATCGTGCAGCTGCTGCAACAAACTCCCCACCCCTAATCGTTGCATCCAGGTTTTTCTTACCCATGATTATTATAATGTATTAGTAATTCAAAGTGGATTTTGTCATTTTGTTACCATCCCTAACCATTACAATGTCAGAGTTCCTTACTTAACCATGTCTTTAAGATTTAAAGTCACTATGGTTTCTGTACCTGCTTTTTTTAATCACTTCATAGAGGCATCTATTGAATTAGTTTCTTTACTTTTTCATATAATGAATATTCATTGAGCATTTTGAATTAGATTTTTTTTTTTGTTTCGTTTAGGTAACTTCTAATTGGTACAAGTTGGTACCAACATGTACCAACCGAAAATGTGGTACCATGTCAAGGAAAATTTCTGAGAATAAAGGTAAGCAAAAGTATATTGCTTTAAACGGTACAGTGAGCACTCCAAATCATCATTTTCGAAATACAAGATCATCGGACGATCCTTCTATCAGCGAGATAGAAACTTTTCGAAAGTTGCATTATAGAGAAAAAGAGGGTTGGGTTAATACTATTTTTGCACTTCATATGTAAGCTACATTTAACGAATTCTTTTGCATGTCTTCATCGTTTTATGAATCATTAATATGTATATATATAGTTTTTCTTGTCCATAGGAGAACATGGTAGAGATAAAGTGACAAATTGAATCAATAGAAAATTGCTCTAGAGATTATGCAACAAGTCTCAGGTAAAAGACTTGTATATATTCGAGGATGGTCTAGGGTCCCAAGAACTAGGAGCAACTCTACGAGTTCGCGACATAGCACCGGTGCGTTAGGTCGATTGAGCCACACCGAGATGTCTACTAGACTTGTCTCGACAGAGTCCGAGCTTGCTTCAACCAAATCTGAGCTCTTTGTTATGAAAGATGAGGTAGCTGAGTTGCGACAAATGGTGAGATCGACTATAACCGGCCAATCACTTTTGTGTTTTTCATCTTCACTAAAAGTTCAAGATCATGGTTCTGAGACTCGAGATCGTTGAACATTCTATTATGATTTTGGATGTCTTTTTTAATAAATTTGGACGGATAATGAATCGATTGAACGTTTGGGTTTCTTTTAAAAGTTCTTGGATTTCATATAACAAATCAATAAAATTTTATCATTTTGGGATTTTTAATAATTTGTTCTTGATTAATTTAATTTAATTTATTTTATTTTACTATATGTATATATATAATTATATTTAAATATGCAGTTGAAATAAGGATGAAATAAATATAAAATATATCTTTAAAATAAGTACTAAACAAAACCTTCTCTGAAGGTTATTTTTCTTATAGTGCGATCATCATCTCCCTAGAAAAGTCAAACTAGTCAAATCTCTATCTCTCATACACTTCTCTATAGAGACCAAATTCTCTCAAGAATATGAGTGATTTCAACAACAATTTGATGACAAATAACCAGGTTAGATTACATAATCTACCCCCATTAGATGGATTTTTTAGAACGTGTTTTTTGGAACTGCAGTTTTGTGAGTTCTATGTATTGTTTTTTTTTCTTCGATTTTTTACATATTTTATCTAACTGGTAGTAGGTCTGCTAACTTGTCAAGTTTCAACTTGGTTGGGCAAAACACAACTAGCAAAATAAGAAACTTATTTTGCGAGTAGTAATTTTTTAGTCTATTCTATGTTTTTTTTTCTTTCATCTCATAAATTGTACAGAAAGTTAAACTACGAGTATAGTATATAGTTGTTTCAAACCACAATTCACAAAATAAGAAACTCTTGTTTTGCGAGCTACGATAATTTTTTAGAAAGTTCTCAACTGGTAAAGACAAGAATGAAGTTTTTGTGGGACATATGTCAAACTCTGAGGACCTCGCAAAAAGTAGAATATTTAGAGGGCACCTCTCAGAAAACCCGGATATTTTAGTTTTGTTTTGTTAATTAGGAGTAAAAACAAGAAAATGATTAATGAAAAATGGTAGATTAGTGATTGACCTTTACTTTTTTATTCTTCATAGCCGTGACTCGAAATTAGTAATTTTTTATGTTTTTAAAGCATTTTTAATGGGAGTTTCTTAAACTTAGGTTCAGTTTAGTTTGCATGAATGAAATAGATTTGGGAGGATTTGGATTTTAAATCCATTCCAATCTCATGTTTGGTTTGTTGGATTGTCCGAATTTGAAATCCTACAAACATAGGATTTTGAAATCCTTAGGGTGTGTTTGGGAATTTACCAGATTTTGTAGGATTGTATGAAATAAGGTTTTAAAAAATGTTAAAAATATTTGTTTTGTAATAATCGATTAATAAAAATGTAATTTATTTGTTTTTAAAAATTTTGTTCATAAATTATTTATAAATAATGGAATCCAATTCCATTCCAAATTCTATAAACCAAACACACCAATGATTTCAAATCCATTTCAATCCAAATCCAAATCTCTCAAAAACAATCCTACAAACGAAATGGACCCTTAGGGGTGGGTGTTCAAGGACTGCTTTGAGCATTTTGTAGCATTTATACAACCAAATCCAATTATAACGGTTTGGAAAAATCTCCATCCAACTGTTGCTTGTTGGGTTGGTTTAGTATACAAAAATTTAATGGAAAAAAGACGAGAGTTATTACTATAAGTTTACCAAACTAAATGTTATAATCATATATATATATATATATATCTCCATCATAGGGTTGGTATCGGTTACAAACTGGAATTTGATTACAAACTATACAAACCCATCAAGACCATCCATTTAGATCATCTACGGCCAGAAATAATGAATGGCAAATTTGGTAATTAACTAGAATTTTTTATTTTTTTTAATAAGATGAACAACCCCCACCGGGGTATTTAGGAGAAAAGACCTAGAAAATTTCTTTTATTTTTTATTTCTTAGTAATGCATGTGGCGTAGATTAAGAAATTTTGGTTATCACTTTCCAGGTTTAAACGAATGCCATTTTTATAGCAATCTTCATCTTCACCTTCATCATCTTCATCTTCATCTTCATCTTCATCTTATTTATCTTATTCATCTTCATCTTCATCTTCATCGAATTCATCTTCATCTTCATCTTATTCATCTTCATCGAATTCATCTTCATCTTATTCATCTTCATCGAATTCATCTTCATCTTATTCATCTTCATCGAATTCATCTTCATCTTCATCTTCATCATTTCTGGTCTGTGTTCATGATCATCGAATTTTTTGCAGAATTTCAAGCAAAGAAAAAAAATCCAATCTTCATCTTCATCTTATCCATCTTTATCTTCATCTTTAAATGTAAACCAACACCAAAATGGTCTTTGTCAATGTAGTCCAGACCATGGCTTATATCAGAGTTGTTTTTCAGACAAGCAATATTCGAACGAGAATGATCTGGTTCATTCAGAGCAACAACGTCCGTTGTAGAAACATCATCAAATTCATGACGAGGATGGGATTCACAACTATGAATATCATCAATAACATCCGCGACATGAACTACACCTTCTTCAACTAAATCGACCATTTCGAAAATAAAGCAAAAGTATGATCTGTATAAACGTTTGATGGTATAAAATGGTGAAAAAGAATTGATACAAGAAAGTAGGAAACTGAATCAAATACAATTTGACCAAATCATGATATCATGAAACCGCTAAACCCAAAAATAAGATACTAAAAGATAATAAAATATAAAAACATATAATTAACACATTACACAAATGCCCTTACGGTAATACTTTTATTATTTGAAAAATAAAAAGGATGGTGAATTCTAATTGGTCCACGTGGGTTTATATAGTACATAACAAAATGGCAGTTTGTAACCGAAAGCTCCTCTCTCTCGCTCTCTCTCTCTATATATATATATATTCATATATATATATATATATATATATATATATATCTATATATATATACATGTATGTATATTAACCTAGATATCCAACCCGCTATGCGAGCCGACTAATCCCAGGGCGACCACCCGCTTCACGGGTAGCCCGGAGTCATCGCATTTGAACCTCCGGGGCCACAAGGGGATTTTTATCTCTCTGGATTCGAACTTGTGATCTCCTGGTACTTTTGACCTTTGGATCATAAGCTCAAACCATTGAGTCACCACCCTTATTACTAGAAATTTACCAAACTAAATTTTATAATCATATCTAGGGTTGATTTCCGTTACAAACCACGTCAATTCGTACAAACTGCATGCAACCAATATTTTTTTTTTTTTCACTTTTTCTTAATTATTAGGGTTGATTAGTCAATAATATATGAAAATTTTTCATCAAGAATACATGAAAGTTGGTGAATCAAGAATACGTGAAACAAGATTCATCAAATTGAGAGTTTCATGAATCAATTCATTTTCATGTAGAAAGAAAAATAATTTCATGAATAAAAAAATTATATGAAACAAATTCATCATATTAAACACTTTCATGAAAAAAAATTATTCAAAAAAACAATGAAACACGCGGTTTATACGGTTTGTACGAATTGACATGGTTTGTATTTGAAATCTCCCCATCAATCAATCTATGTATATATATATATATAACGCTAACTACAAACACATTTAGAGTATTTTTCTAATAGCAGTCCAAAACGTTGAATGTTTTAGCTCCCAACTCTTTTATTGAATGTTTTAGCTCCCGACTCTTTTATTGAATGTTTTACCTCCCGACTCTTTTAGTTTTGTTTGGTTCATCATTGTCTTAGTATTTATGTAACATAAAATTATTGTCCATCGTTTGATTCAATCTCATACGTATAACAAAAGAAACAAACTTACTAGTAAATTACAGATTTGGTCTCTCTGGTATGTGGATTTTTATGATATTGATCATTAGACTTCATTTATCACGTAGGCCATCAGATGGTATTCACTTTTTCATGGATTTGGTCCCTGAACCAAACTGTCGTCTAACATATCCGGGAACCTAGAAAGTATTTTTGTCTTGTTGACTTTTCCTCAATTTTAAGGCTAGTATTTTTCCTTTTTCAATTTTTCTATTTGTCCTACAGATCCGGGAACCAAACTGTCGCACTCTCATTTGTCCTCACGTTCACAACCAAATTTGAGTTCTATATATATATATATATATATATAGGGGGGGCTCTTTAAGAGAGATCTAGGTTAATCTTGATAACCATGAGATCCAATCTAAAGCACACATTATTAATAATCAATTGGCTATTATTAAAAATATTAATTTTGGTAATTATTTATATTTTAAAAAATATATATTTATAAATAATATTTAAGGGTAAATAAGTCTTTTTATAAATCTGTCTCCTCTCTTCTCCCTCTCCCAAATTTATTCCGTAAACCATGGGTGATCATATTTATTATGATAATCAAGAACTTTTGTGATACCTATTATGATAATCAAGAATATGTACCATACACATTCATACGAATATGTACCATACACATCCAAAAACCCTATTATGATACCTATTATGATAATCAAAAACCTATTATGATAATCAAAAACCCTTTCCCTTCATACCAATATGTACCATACACATTCATAAAAGGTAACACATATCTTCAAATATTTTGTAACTCTTGTGGTACCTTTTATCTTCATAAAAGGTACAACACATTCAAAATACCGGGCCAAAAAATATATCATACGAATATGTACCATACACATTCATAAAAGATACCACATATCTTCAAATATTTTGAATCCGGACTATGAATGGAATCGATTGAATGAATAGTTTTTTCGATTTGTTTTGATATTATTCGGCTAGATAATTAGGAAACATATCTTTTTAATCTTTATCTGATTTATAACGGAAAAATAAATATTAATATTATTAATTATTAAATTTGTTAATTTACCAAATTACCCCTTTTTATTTATAGTTAGGAGTGGATCTCATGGTTATCAACCTTTATAGGGTTCTCATTTGATTATGCCCCTATATGGTTCGAGGGGGCTTATTTTGATAACCACAATTATTGTGAGAATTCGAGATCTATTTTCAGCCACTAATTAATATTAAATTCGGATTTTTTTTAATTTTGATAATTTTTAATTAAAAAATATATTAAAGGGCATCATGGGTATTTATAAATCTTCTCTCTCCTCTCCTTCTTCATCGCCAAACCGTTCGAACACCTGCATCCCAATTTGGTGAACATCGTGTGAACAAACACACATTCATCCCAACTCCTTCGATTTGCACCCCAATTTTTGTGAACACATAGTGCACACTAGGCAAAAATCCTGGATCCACCACTATGTGCACACCACACATTATACATAATGTGCACCATGCATTATGCACAATGTGCACACTTCGTAAATGATATATTAAACTATGTTTACCTTGTGCACACATATTTTAGTTATACAGTTAACAACCTATTCATCAACGTATTCGCACTTAGAAGTATGCAGATTTATGCACTCAAAGATTACCACAATATGCACACATATGTTACTTAAACAATCAATAACCCAATCACGAACTTATTAACACATTGAAGTCGTGAACTAAACATCCCCAATGGAAAAATCTGTTACCACAATGTGCATACATTGTTACTCTGCTTTTTTTTTCCAACAGTGAACTCTAAACAAAGACTAAACAACATCCATGGAAAACTCATAATTGTGCCATAAAGATAACATAGTGTACACACAAAGAATGGAACGTCATCAACAAGAACCATTTCAAAATATTTACCAAAAAAACCCTTAAGCGGAACATTTACCAAAAAAACTTAATCGAGATCTTTACAAAAAAACTGAGATTCAAGAACCTAAAAAACCAAGAACTTCAAACTCGTGGCCATCACCATCGATCTAATCATTCAATTTCTCGTTGGAAGACCTCTGTCACCTCAAACTCGATGTCATCATCGCCGATTTAATCGTTCCTTTTCTCGTTGGATGACTTCCTCAACCACGAACTCAAAGTTATCGTCGTCAATCTGAACAGTCCTTTTCTCGTCGGACGGCCTCAACTCAAAGTCATCACCGTCGATATGTGGTGGAAGAAGAAAACACAAAATGATCTTTATTGGTCTCGATGATGCAGATTGATTTGATCTGGTGAAGGAATTCGACTTTTCATAATGGGGGATATAGAAAAAAAAATTAGGTTATGCGGATCATTTTGTTAGGGGTGATGTGGATCCCAGAATATGATCAAGTACGTAAGCAAACAGTATGAACACGAAGAACACGATGAATATGATAAATATCGAAAGTCGGATATCTCACTTATATGAATAAATCGATTACAATGTAGGCTCTCAAATACGTCTCTTTCTCTCTCTCTCTCTCTCTCTATTTCGATATCTATTCAAGCTCTATTAATGATCACCCTAATACCTCTATTATATTGCTAGAAATACTAATGACATAAGGAAAGTAAGAGTTTAAGGCATTATAGACTTGCCATAATTACAAGATAATTATTCTTTTCTTATTTTGTTACAATTAATATTTATTCCTAACAATCTCCCCCTTTATGTCAAAATAATCTTTCACCTTCTCAGCTCGAACATGCCTTCGAACCTTCTTAAAGTCTGGCGATAGATAATGCGTTTGTCGATAATATCTAGTGCTTCCAAAATATTCTTTCTTTGATTCATCTTTAACTTTATATGCTTCTTCATATCTGAACTTATCTCCGCGGATAATCTATTTCTGACTCCCCATAATGTTCCATCAAAATAAGCAGCTACCTCATTGAATCTTAGGAACCGTTTTTCTCCATTCATTTTCATATACACAACACCGTGAGCTGGCATGGTAAGAAAGGTTAGTAAATTTAACTTCTCCAAGTCAAGAACATACTGATTCGGTTTAGCTAGATAAATCTTCTTCTGTTGACTTTCGATTCCCTGTTGTAGATCATGCAGATAACTGAATCGTAGATCCTTTTGAACATGTCTCATGATTGCTCTTAAAGCTCTTTGTTCATCAAACGACCTATCTGGTTTGTCTCGCAGCTCAATGTATAACGTCTCCATGTCGATCACATCGATGTTAGCAAAATCAGCTTCAGTAAAGAAGTATTTTCTTTGCCATTGTCTCGCAAAACCTTGAAAGTAGGAAACTTTACTTGAAAGGTTTCTTCAAGATAGGCCACTTTGATCTGTTGGTTTACCCATTTTGAGTTATGACTCTGAGCATTCTTTCCCAACGTATCTAATGAGGCAGTAACCCTGTTTCAATAGTAGATCCCAGCTCATAGTTCAAGTTTGTATGATGTAGATTTACATAATCTTCTTCACTTAAGACCGGAGCATATGGATCTTTGAACCAACCTTTCACTTGGGTTCGCAGATTCTGAACATTTACAAGTTCATCTTTTATGGATTCTGGTTCTACAGCGCGACACATGCTCCCAAAGTCAAAATCGGCCGTGGGCTTTTCAATCATTGGCTGATTTGCTTGTTGTTACGTGGGAGTAGGTTGAGCTTGCTAACGAGTTGGTGAGCCGATGATGAAGTGCCCAGAGCTTTAGTAGAGGCTTGTCTTACCGGAGGTTAGGCTCTTGTATCCCGGCGTCGCGTCTCCCCCTCAGGGCGATTAGGACCGGAATTCAGATCGTCCTGATCAGGTCGACGGCGCTTAAAGCGTTCAGCAGGCTGTCATGACTCCTTGATCTCTTGGCGAAGAGCTCGAATTGCGCCAAGGATGTTCTCTCCACTCTGCTTCTATTGAGTCTGCATTTTAGATAGTTTCTTCTTGACGTCAGCTTTGAAACAATCAAACTGATGAGGAGTCACTGTAGGAATAACAAGGTTGCGTCGGAGAAGGCCAACTAGCTCATCTTCAGGTAGACCCCGAGCTTCACATTCTGCAATTAAGTTTGCATAGAGCATAGACATCAGTTCATCGTTGTTGAACTGTGATTTTTGGGGTGAAGTAGGAGGTCGAGGTTGTGGTGTAGGAGGCCGATGACGGGGCTCAAATTCAGAAGACGAATCATCAAGGGATGAATCATGAGGCGGAGACTGGCTAGTACTTGGTCTAGATGTGCTGGCAAGAGAAGTTTGAGCAGGCCTTGTACCGGATTCGAAAGGTAGATTTTGGCTAACTAGAAGACGCACTTGTACCTCGTGAGCATCTAGAGATTCTTTAGCTCGTTGAAACTGAGCATCAACATATGCTTGCATGGCCGGGCTGACAGTAAAGCTTTGTTGAGCAGTGCCTGAAATGGGAAAACCGGGGTCACTTAGAACACCCGTTGTCACCGCAGTTGAATTAACTGTGGGAGCTACGTTCAGTGTTGGCATGATATTAGCACTGGTAGGATTTCCTTCCAATCTTCGTGGAATGTCAATAGATGACATCACTATGGACGTTCCGACCGTGTCACGAAGATCAACGGTGTGTAGTGACTCGAGTGTCCTAGGGGGCTCTAGACTCAATGTGCTTTGAACTGAAGTCGAAGTAGGCGGGATGCTACTTCTTGTTTCAATATCTATACCTCCCGAAAAGAGGGGAGCTAGATAAGGTGCTAAGCCCGCAGCAAGTGATGCAACCGTAGCCTTTTGTGAGACCACGGAGTCGACGGTTGAGGTGTGCACTTGCGTTGGTGGGTCCACAACGTCTTGTCCAATGTCGTTACCCACACAGATGAGTATCAACAGAGGACGCGGTTACTCGGCTTGAGGTGATTGGAATCTCACTCTCATGCATATTTTCCTCCCCTTCACTCATTCTTACTTCGTCATTTTCAACTATGTCTCCATCATGAGGCTCATAATGTTGGTTAGGTTCGGGTTCAGATATGGGGTCTATTTGATGCAATGGTGTATTGCTGGAATCTAAGTGGGTTTCATCGGAAGATGATTCTTGGACGGACGGCTGTCGACCAATTCTATTAAGTGCATCATTGGCGGCAAAGATTCTACAGCGTTGGCATGGTCGGAGATCCTCAGAACTATCATGTAGCTCAAGAGTATCTTCAGTTTCAGTTTTGGATGGTGAAGGTTGGCGAAAGATTTGGTTACCGCGGACTAGAAGTTTGAGGCGTGGAATACGTTGAGAGGTGGTAGCAGTTTCAGGATGGGATGAAGGTGGAATGGGAATGGTAAGGGTAGATGTAGTATGGATTGGCTGATCAGATGCACCCCCCTCGTCAATTCCCCTCACATCAGCTATTCTCTCCACACCCTGTTCAGGATCTACTTGATCCTGAACCTGCTCTTCTAATCTAGGACCCTCACCTAGCACAATATTTTCTTCTTGATCTGGCTCTTGGGCAGGCTCATCCGGAATTGGAGGAGCTATTAAGTCGATTCTCTCCCTATATGCTATCACACAGGGTGCATGCTGATCAGCATGGGCTAAAAGGGCTTCAGGGATAGGCATAATGTATGGGAAGTCTTTGTCATTGAGCTTCAAGTATTTCTGGATGAAAGTGGGTCCAAGTGGCGTGCCAGCTCTTCTTCGAATCTCTGGGCGTGAGCGCATCATCGAATGGATGAACAGTTGAAGAAACCATTGTTAGGGTAAGAATTGACGATCTCGTTCGGTTCCTTTATGTGTAACATAGTCCACCAAATCAGACCAGATAAGCGTAGCATAGTCGTAGTTACGACTGTAGATGATCCCATGAAATATCCGAAGTATAGCCGTGTATAGATGATCCCATGAAATATCCGTAGTTACGACTGTAGATGATCCCATGAAATATCCATACCAGTGTGTTTTCCCGTCAGGCATCGATTGATGAGGGAAAACAGGGTGAACAAAATTTGAGGCAGGTACATCCTTTTGAATTTGCCAACACCTGTGAGTTCAAAATTAAATCCCAAAGCACGTATGTCTCTACACAATTAGTCTTCGGATACGGGGTCTTCATAGTTATCTGAGACATGGAGTTGTAGGACGCCGTGAATGCGAGATGGAGTGAGTTGGGTCACATAATCGTCAATTTGCGCGGTGAAATGATAGTTGCCTTCTTCCGGATGGTATTGCATTGTGTACCAGAACTGCTGCAAATAGAAGGCAGGGACTCGTTGCTCCAGAGAGAAAGAAAATCTAAGAGGATGTCGTTTAAGAATCTCCATGATGACCTGATGTTCTAGATTCATGCTGAAGTCTAGGCGATGGTTGTTTGGTTCAAGCTTCTTCTTTTCTAGTGGGGGCATTAGCACATCATCCCAGTTTGCAGTGTTTATGCTTGGTGTGGTTGACCATTCCGAGGGCATTGGGTGTTCATCATCTGATATGTTGGGATCATTCATGGCCGCCATGGAAACTGAAAAGTCAATGTTAGCAAACCATAGAAAGTAGATCAGTTGGAAGTGTGAAACCCAAATAAGCTTAGAAAAACTGCTAAGTAAGGATGTTGGGCCAGGAAGAGGAAATGAGACTCGATAAGAAAATATGTCGAGTGAAGTGCAACCGAGAAGACAGTGTTATTGAGTACCAAGAAGTCAACAGGACTTTGAGCAGATAAAAGGTGTATCGAGCCTTGAAGAATCGATATAAATAGATGTTGAGTTAAGTTGAATCAATATATGAATTTTAAATATTTGTTAAGACAGAGTTAAGTAATGATGTCGAGTCTATAAGAGTTGACATGAATATATGTCGAGTCGAATAGAGGCGAGATTAGGACTTAATAATGTTTAATAAATATTTAAGACGATATGTCGAGTAAAGAATAGTCGAAAAATTTATGTCGAGTCTTACTAAGTCTATAAAAAACTTTGAAAAACCATGAAGTTTAAACCATGTCGATGTAGAAGGGCGCGATAAAAACACTTAGGCCAAGGTATCGAGTCTTTGAGAGGCGACAAAAAAACATATCGAGTCAACGAGACTCGACATAAACACTTAGGAAAAAATTGTCGAACCTCTAGGACTCGATAAGAAAGTATGTCGGCTCCAAGGGACTCGACAAGACTTTCAAGATATTCAAAAAAGGCTTAAGTGTTTCTATTAGGCGAGAAGAATGAACATTTATCTACCCAGAATCAAGATTGCAAAATTTGTGAGTTTTTATGCCTAGATCTAAGGTCGATGGGCTTCGCCTAGCATATTTAATACCAATCCTTTGGTCAGATTTTATCCAGAAACACTTCAAATCAAGGAAATTGAAAACCCCAAGGGTTAAGAAACTGAACAGTCAAGCACAAAATTGACTAACATGCAGTGATTAGAATAGGAAACATCAAGAATTAAAGAGATATAGTAAGAGATTACGAACCTGGTGGTGTGATCAGATTTGAAAAATCTATGATTTTGATTAAAACCTTTAGAGTGTTGTTTGCTCGAGTGGTTTAGAGAAAATAAAGAGGAAAACTTATTTTGAGAATGAACAGTGCATGTGGGGTCCTCATGTTTAAATAGTGGGCCAGAGACATGTGGCATGAAATCATTGGGCCAAGAACACAAAAATTGAGCTTGTCTAGTCTTAGTGACTCGACATAAAAAGATGTCGAGTCCTATGGATTTCGATAATATGATGAATATCTAGTCCTAAGGTAGGCGGAGAAAAAATTATTTGTAAAAATTCCAAAGTGCTCCCCCTTGAACTGTGCCTAAGGTAAGAAAACTTAGCTCCCGCTACAGGTGTGAGAGTAAAGAAAAACTTACCTGACCGCTTCCCCTCGAAGACTGAAAGATTTTTTTAGAAACAAACATCAAAATATCCAAAAACATAAAAAGACACACATGACGAAAAATGTACAAGGACGAAAAAACTATGAAAATACAGAATATTTTAAAGTGTTTTTAAAATTTCACAAAACGAGAATTCAAGTATAATGAAGATTCACTCTAAAGGGTGAATGTGCATGGAAACTTGAATGGGCTTTTTGTGAAGTTTTAAATATACTGATTGAGAATCAGGTTTTGAGATTGAGCATACCTAACTTGGACACTAGAAATTGGAAACGTTTCTCATTCAATGCCTTTGTGAACAAGTCGGCAAGTTGTATTTCTGTATTAACAAAGTATAATTCGATTGTACCTCTTTCGACATGGTCCTTAATGAAAAGGTACCGGAGATCGATGTTTTTTGTCTTGGTGTGTTGGACCGGATTGATAGATATGGCGATTGCGCTCTTCGAGTCACAATAGATGGGAATCTTGTCGAACCAAAGCCATAGTCTTTGAGTTGCGTGCACATCCAAATGACTTGTGAGCAATAGTTGGCGGCAGCGATGTATTAAGCTTCCGCAGTGGATGTGGAAACGCATGTTTGTTTCTTTGAAGACCAGCTGACTAGTTTATCTCCCAAGAACTGAATGTGGCCAGTCGTGCTCTTTCGATCAAGCATGCAGCCGGCATGATCAGCATCTGAAAATGTAGTTAGCTCGAAGCCCATATCCTTAGGATACCATAGGCCAGGATCAGTAGTACCTTTTAAATAACGAAAAATCCGCTTAATGGCACTAAGGTGAGATTCTTCGGGAGAGGCTTGATATCTAGCGCATAATCATAGAGCAAACATTATGTCTGGGCGACTAGCCGTTAAATACATTAAAGACCCAACCCTTCCCCGATAGGTTTTTGAATCTACCGCATTTCCCAAAGGATCAGCGTGTAGTTTTGAACCTGGAGACATGGGAGTGCCAATCAATGTACAGGTCATCTTGTTATATTTATGTAACATATCCGAGATGTATTTCAATTGGTTAATTAATATTCATGTTGAGAATTGTTTTACTTGGAGACCAAGGAAAATTTTCATTACTCCCATCATGCTCATATTGAACTTGGCAATAATGAGCTCGGAGAAGTTTTTCCAGTGTTGTGGGTTAGTCGAACCGAAAATAATGTCATCTACATATATTTGAATAAGCATGATATCACCATCTTCCTTTTTAATGAAAAGGGTAGGATCGATCTTACCTTTGGAGTACCCGTTTTTGACCAAATATTTGGAGAGATTGTCATACCATGCGCGCAGGGGCTTGTTTGAGGCTGTAGAGAGCTTTGTCGAGAATGTAGACATGATTCGGTTTAGAAGAATCGACAAAGCTGTCAGGTTGAGAGACATATACTTCTTCTCGTAGAACACCATTTAGGAAAGCAGTCTTGACATCCATTTGGATAACAACAAACTTTTTGTGTGCCGCGTATGCCAAGAACATGTGAATGGCTTCAATTCGAGCAACCGGTGCGAACTTTTCGTCATAGTTTATGCCTTCTTGCTGACGGTAACCTTTCGCGACAAGCCGTGCTTTGTTGCATATGACAATTCCATCTTCGTCTCGCTTGATTTTGAAGATCCACTTTGTTCCAATAATAGGCTTGTTGCAGGGTCTGGGAACGAGGCGCCACCCTTTGAGACTTTCAAATTGATTGAGTTCCTCTTGCACAGCCGTAATCCAATCAGGATCAGACAAGGCTTCTTCAATAGTTTTTGGTTCGATTTTTCTTAGGAAGGAAGAGAACAAACAATCATTTGCGGAGGCGCATTTTGTTGTCATCGGGTTTGAGGGATCTCCAATTATCTGATCAAGTGGGTGAGATCTGATCCACTTACGAGAATGGGGAAGGGGGTGATTTGGGGGTTAATCATGATTGTCATCCACATAGGTGCCAAGTGTTAAGTATTCAACTGTTTCCAAGGCTGGAGCCATTTCGAAAGGTCGAGTTGAACTGGAAACATCCTTAGGAATGGAAGTCGAAGGTGCGGGAGAGGATGTTGGTTCAGGATTCGATGGTGAGACTTGATTAGGAAGTGGTTCTGCTGGAACTAGATTCGGATCGGTGGTGACAACGTGATTAGTGTTAACTGTTTCCGAGCTGGGTGGAGTGGTGACTACAAGGGGTGTAGCATCGTTAGGTTTTGAAGCAGAATCAGGTAGCACTGAGGGGCTTGGAGTTACAGTAGTTGAGACTGTGTTTGTAGATACAGGCGGTCCGGAAAGATTAGTAGTCTCGGCAACATCCAAGGTTGGGGGTGTAACGGTTTGGGCACAGGGATGTATAGTTCGAAGTAGTCAGAATAAAAATGCTCAAACAGATCATCCAAATCAGAGGTATTTCTTTTGGAGGTGGAGGCGTGATTTGGATGTGACGGGTTAGGTACAGGTTCCGAACTGAGGTGTTCGGAAGCTAATAAGCCAGTGAGTGCGGGTTCGGAACTGATGGGTTCGGGAGCCATTTCGGCCTTTGTATCGAATTAGACATTGACGCTTTCGATGACACATCGTGCATTCTTCGTATAGTCTCGATAAGTAGAAGCGTTTGGAGAATATTCGAGAAAGTATGCTTCGTCAGCTTTGACATGAAGTTTTTCACGATCTTCGTTATCTTTCAGAATAAAGCACCGACTTCCAAACGTACAAACGTGATGAATGGAAGGAACACGTTTGTTGATCAGCTCATACGGGGTTTTGGTAAACCGCTTGTTGATGATTGAACGATTTTGGGTGTGGCAAGCGGTATTGATGGCTTCGCCCAAAGATAATGTGGTAGATTGGAATGAGCGAGCATGGTGCGAGCAGCTTCGACCAACATACGGTTACGTCGTTCAACCACACCATTTTGTTGTGGAGTTCGAGCCGCAGAAAACGTGTGAGAGATGCCAATGGAGGTGAGAAATGATTCGAGCATGCGATTCTTGAACTTGATTCCATTATCTATGCAAAATATTTGGACGGAAAGCTCCAACTTAACTTGAATGTTCTTCAAGAAGGCAGTGATTGTCTCGGGGGCTTCGTCCTTTGTGCGAAGAAATTTGACCCATGTATAGCGAGAATAATCATCCACCATAATAAGAACGTACTTCTTGCCGTGAATGTTTTGAGTCCTCATAGGTCCGCACAGATTCATGTGAATAAGATGAAGAGGACGAGTCGTGCTATGTTCCACTTTGGGCTTGTGGGAAACTTTCTTCATCTTGCCCATTTCACAGGCGCCACACAAGTGGTCTTCTCATATTTAAGTTTTGGCAACCCGGCGACCAACCCTCCACTTGCGAGTCTACTGATATTTTTGAAGTTCAGGTGGGAGAGTCGGCGATGCCACAACCAATTTTAGCCATTTGAGACTTTGGAGACTAAACACACATTGGTTGGTGATTCAACTTGTGACAGATCGATGGTGTAGATATTAGACTTGCGAGATCCGGCTAAAATCTCATTTCCTTCGTAGGTTCTGACGCAGCATCTTTCGGAACGAAAATTCACTTCAAGTTCTTTGTCACAGAATTGACCAATGCTTAGGAAGTTGTGACTAAGGCCTTGAACATATGATACTTTGGAGATTGTGAGATTGTTGTTAATAATATCTCCGATGTTTTTTGAAGGGCACAGATCCGCCATGTTTTTCGATGTAGTTGCGAGAAGCTCCTTTGTACCACTCATGTGTTTGGAGCATCTAGAATCTAAGTACTACACATGACCGTTCTACA
Source organism: Silybum marianum (assembly GCA_036898165.1). Classification (NCBI taxonomy): domain Eukaryota; kingdom Viridiplantae; phylum Streptophyta; class Magnoliopsida; order Asterales; family Asteraceae; genus Silybum; species Silybum marianum. Next base: position 42,169,061 of record CM072529.1, on the reverse strand, counting down.
AAAAATCAAGCAGATTTAGGTACCCATTTGTAAATGGGTCCTTCGGGGTTAGTTGACTTTGCAACCTTTGGTACCCATTGGAATTGGGACTTATGTACCATAGTCAAGGGCCTCTTAGGAACCCATTTATAAATAGGATAATTCGAAAAAGTATTTACTTGATGATAGTTGTATGAATTACGCATATCAGAAAAGTAATCATAACCATAAGAATTTAAGTGTACATAGTCATTCACTCCACAATTGGAGCAACAAATTTTATTTCTTGAAAATTGAATTAAATGTCGGATAGAATGAATAGTATACGGATATAAAAAATGTCGATTCGTTCTAGTAACATTTGAGAAATTAAAATTGTCTTTATTGTGGGATGAGGACTTTGGATTGCGGTTGCCTTTTTCGACCCAAACTTGCTTTGTCTTTAGAGGATGTAAGCTGAAACACGAAACGGACGTTTATCAGCGTTTTCGGTTTGAGAGATTTTAGTCTTTTCTGAAAATTGAGTTTGTTCTTTTTGTTGAGATGAGATGGGTTTTGAAAAACTAGTGGAACATTCATTCTCATCATGACTATTTTGAAAAACTTGGACCGATTCTATAGGTTTCTTGCGTTTATCTACAAATTCCTCATGACTTGGAAGAATAGGAATGAAGTCAAAGGCGTCAACCGAAACATTTGAACAGCCCGTTGAGTTTTGTTGAGAAAGATTTGGGTTTTCTTCGAGAAAATCCATTTCTTCAAGTTCGTTCAACTCCTTTTCTATTTGTTCGGGAGTGAGGGAAGTTTTGTGTTTAGGAGGACAATAATTTGGATCAATCACAAACGTGGGAAAGTCACAATCATCCAAATATGAGCTAATAAAGGCTTTACATGAAGAAATATTTGAAGATGTGTCAGCTTCGGGGTCTTGATTTTGTAAAGCTTTGTTTTTTAAAGTTTGGATTTTGGTGATTAATGCCTCTTTTTCCTTTTCCGATGAAGAGCGCTCAGTTTCCAACACCTTTTCTAGTTGAATGATTTTCATTTCCAAAAAAAAAGGTGGGAGTATATGCTTTATTTTTTGGGGGCTCTATGTGAAGTTCTTCAGCGGTATATGAAGGAAAATAATTATTTGGAAGAGATCCTTTTGAAGAGTCCTTTTCTACTTTTTTTGGATAGCAAAAATGAATTTGATTAAATTTCTTGTTCTTCCTATTCCACATCTTCCTGTTTCTCGACTTTAATAGGAGACTTCATAAATTGAATTTTATAATCTGGACCAAGGTCTAGATATTCAAATTTATAAAGAGTCGGAGTGTTATATAGGGCATTTGCTAAACAATTGGGATTTTCAAAACCTAGGCTCGCTTTTGAACATAACTCTTTTGGAGCATTGAAATGAATTGTTTGCTCAGTTTGACCTAATTTGTAAAGTTTAAGTTCCAAATCTTTGAGTTTGTTTAACAGATCGTTTCATTGAATAATGGCAAAGTCATATTTTGATGAAAAGTCTTCAGCCTCACGTTCGGATTTGTCAAGTCGTTTCATGAGATCTGAAAATTGTTGTTTAAGTTCTAAATTCTCATTTTTAAACGCAGTCTTTTCCGTTTGTAAGTTTTGAACATCACTCTTATAGTTGGCAATTTCGGATGTTGCATTCAAAAGTTGGTTATGATTATTTTCTAGACTTGCTTCTAAGTTTGAAACCGAGAGTTTCTCGGTTTTCAATTTAGATTGTAATTCATGCAATTGTACCATTAAATTTTTCATTTGCGCAACAAACTTATCATAGTCAGAATGACTTACCTCAGGTGAGTAGCCGGAAGCGTGAGATGATGAATCTTCACCAGAGGGATCAGAGTAAGCCATCAGACTGAAGTGAGCTTGGATTTCCTCATCTGGTTCGTTGTCATCATGATGCAGCCAATGTTCATCTTCAGCCATAAGAACTTTGTCGGCTTCCTCTTGTTTAGTAAGCATTAGTTTGTACGCAAAATAGTTAGCATCTTTGACAACGGGCTTCCTACATTCGCGTGCATAATGACCAGTTTTGCCACAGTTGTAGCACAAGTTCTTATTTCCTTTAAACTTATCTTCCGGTTTGCCTGGTGGGCGGTTTTCATCTTTTCTTGGCTTTTGTTCGAAGATTGCTTTTCGCTCAAAGTTCTTTGGTCCCGAAGCATATCTTTGTTGATTGGGGTTGGAACAACGAGAGAATTTGCTTTGGAAGGATTGAGTGAGAAGAACCAATTGTTGTTGGAATTGGGCTATCTCGGGATCATCAAATTCTTCATTTTCTATCTCCGAAAAGTTATCTTGAGGGATGCTTCGGGATGAGTTTATTTATTCTTTGGCAACGAGAGCGATTGGATCGGATGTCTTTTTAAGCTTGTTGTTGGTTTCCATAGCTCGAGAACCTCTTCTTCGTCTTGTTTCAAGGTTTCATATACTTCATGAAGATCGACTTCCGCGAGAAATTTGCTATGTTTGATTTTATTGGCAAATCGGCGCCATGCGGGTTGAAAATTGCTTACAAATTTCACGTTGCTCTCGATCTTTGACTTACAGATTTCGTTTTTGCTTAGTTCATTTACTAAGTAAACAAAGCGAGTGAAAGTATTTGTAAGACTCTCATCATTTTTGGCCTTGAATTCTTCGTACTGAGTGATGCAGTTAGTTATCTTCATTTGGGTTCCAATCTTCGTGCCAAGCATGAACTTCTCGATTTGTTCCCACATCCCTTTGGCTGTTTTTTTATGACTATCAATACTCATGTAGATTTCATTCGGTATGTTGAGTTGTAGGTAAGAACGCGCAAGTTGATCGCCTTTTGCTCTTCGAGTTTCAGCATCAGTGTATTTAGACTTCGGCTTGATTTCTTGTCTAGCCAGAAGTGGTGGTTCTTTGTTTGGCAATGCGGGAAGTTCATGATACAGGACAGGTGGTGGTCTTTCAGTGATGGAAAGCATAATTTCTTCCGCGTAGTCATGTCTTTTGACAAAGTCGAGAAAACGGTCTTTCCATTGAGGATATTCTCCTCGAAAGAGAGTTGGGGGTTTTGTGTCTGAACCAATAGCCATGGTTTCGCGTGTAGTTGTTATACTTGATTGGTTTGATCTCGATCAGTGAGTTATAGAAAAATTCTAAGATTTCAATGAACATAGGTAAAATTTATCTCGATTGACAAGGGCTTGACAACAATTTATATCGGGTTATACTGACTCGATAAGAAGTGATGTCGACTTAATGGGAATCGACAAGAATAGATGTCGGCTAAAAGGGAGTCGATGAGATTTCTTATCGGATGACTAAGACTCAATTAGAACAGGTTGACTTCGAAAAAAAAATTAAAGATGTCGCTTAAAGGGAGTCGATAAGAATTCAAAACTATCTAATTCTGTTTTTGTCTTTAATCGATAGATCAGATAGCAGAAACGAAGGATTCTTGACTAAAAAGATCTAGCGTAACAAAGTTATCTAGTCTTTCTATAGACAAGAGTAGCTAAGTTCTTGTGTTTCCGATTTTCTCAATTAAAGTTAATGTAAATTTACTAAGGTTTATGAGGTTTACTTGAGGATTCTCTAACCAGAAAAGTTGCAGGAGTCAATAGATCCTGAGTTTTCTATTGTTAAAGAACAACAAAAGTAACGCAAAATAAACGAAAGTAAATATTTAAAAAAAAACAGAATTTTGATTATCAGGATGAATACTTCTCGAGTGATGTAATGCGACAAGCCTTCAACAAGATGAAAAAATTTTGATAACTATTTGAACACAGATTTCTTGCTTAAAAGAAGGACAGATTAGTTTGAAAGTACTAGACAACCTAAAGATATAAAGCAAAAATTGACAAAACGCAACCTAATTACGGAAAGAAAAAATATCGACTAAACTTATTAAGGAATGACTCGATAAAAACATAAGCAAACAAAGAGAAGTTGGGTTTTAAAATATATATTGATTCATATGACTCTAGCTTAGACTCGACAAGAATGTAACCAAACAGAGAGATTAAAGCTATGTCGATTAAAGCTACTCGATAAGAATTGAAACCAGAAGAGTCGAGATTTTTTACCTATATATCCATGATTTCGATCAGAAGTAGTCCAAAACTCAGACCGATTGGCTTTGATACCAATTGTGGATCCCGGAATATGATCAAGTACGTAAGCAAACAATATTAACACGAAGAACACGATGAACACGATGAATATGATAAATATTGAAAGTCGGATATCTCACTTACTTGAATAAATCGATTACAATGTAGGCTCTCAAATACGTCTCTCTCTCTATTTCGATATCTATTCAAGCTCTATTAATGATCAACCTAATACCTCTATTTATATTGCTAGGCATACTAATGACATAAGGAAAGTAAGAGTTTAAGGCATTATAGACTTGCCATTATTACAAGATAATTATCTTTTCCTTATTTTGATACAATTAATATTTATTCCTAACAGGTGAGCATGCTTTTAGGGTGATACATGGAAAGTCAATCAAAATATTTTTTTTAATAGTTGTCATCTAACTAAATATTCATTTACATAAATACACTTTTGTATTTAATTATAGTAATACATATAAGTTGTCAAAATATGTTGCTTAGGATGGATATTAAGTTCTCACAAAAATTGTAGTTCTCAAAAGATTAAACCCCTATATATATATACATATCTATTCCCCTATATATATATATATAAATTAAAAATCTTTCTCTCTCTTATCCCCTAATTTTCTCCCATCTCTCATTTATTCTCTCCCCTCTCTCCAAAATACACACATACACATAATTGAATATGAACTTTAGGTGAACATACTGTGGACACTTTCTTAAAAGTACTATTATAGTTTGGAGTAAATTACAAATTGCGTCCATGTGGTTACATGAAATTTTGAATTGGATCCCTCAAATGAAACAGTTACAAGTATTGTCATTGTCGTTTCAATTTTGTTACGAATTAGGTCCCTAGTCATGACCCCACAAACTTTTGCTTGTTACATCAGGGGTAATAATGTCCTTTTATTTTTTATTTTTTATTTTTTAAACATAAAACATATTATATATGTGTGTATACTATATCTGATCATCTTCCCCCTAAAAGTCTTTGTCGGAGCCCTTCCACCGTCGGCAAACGTTACCTCTATTCATCTTATTCGATCTCCCTGCTCCCACTATATTATCGTTCATTTCTTCTCCCGTCTTCCTCATATTTACTACACATCGTCGCTCCATTAGAGCTGCAACTCATGGATTGAGGTAGAACTATGAATCTGTGATGAAGTGGCTATTACATATAGTGTTTTGTTCATAATGGTAGGTGATGGTAGAGGTTTGTGGCGTGTTTGTCGATGATAGCAACCACTGCGAGCATTGTTATTGATGAGACGTCTTGTGCTATGTATCAAATATTCAAGTTTAACTGTTAACGACTAAGTATTAGTTCATGAAACTGAAATAATGGATTTATTTATAAATATGTGGTTTTCAAAAAGAGGCTTCAAGTGGGCGAGAAGGAGAAAGATAACGAATTCAATCATCTTCTACACAATGGAATATGTGGGTGTTCTCCTATTAATTTATCCAACTTGTTTTTTTCTTCTTTGCAACTCAGGCACTGAGGAGAATGGGGAACCGGTAAACAGCACCACCGTACACTCCATCTCCGATAATAGCCTAGTAAACACGAGTACACAACCAGTCGGCCCCTCCCTGGTTTTTCCGAACAAACACTCTACCATCTATTTTCAATTATATATGTTCATCTTCAAGTCCAGACTATAAACTAGACGAGCTATATATAAGTTCAGGAGTTTTAATAATATTTAAAATATATGACTTGAATATAGCATTTATGTACTTCTGCATTACACATAAATATAGTGTACGCATGCATCCAGATCCATTTCATAATTAATAGTCTAGAAGGCATACATATTCTAGATTCCATTTTCCATATAGATGGTTAACTTTGACTATCAAATATAAAGATATTTTTTTTCCACAAGAGATTTAGATCCATGTGATTTATTTGTTCTTGATAGGTGGATTTACACCCCCTAAATCTTACTGCAAGTGTACGGGTCGAATAAAGTAATAAAGTAGGAAAGTACGAGTATCGAACCAAAGAAGGCATTGAGTATCACAATGACTACAACCACTATTAACTGGACGATCGAAATTAAGATGAGTTGATTAAACTAAAAGAGAGGAAAACTAAAGACTAAGGGTGGAAAGATTAACGAGCGAGAACGTGAAACCTTGAATTGGATAAAAGAGGTTGGGAATTGGGACCAAAAGGGTTTAACAAGGAACACCACTAATTGAAAAACCAATCAGTTAGACAGTCAATGAAGAAACAATCACATCGATTCTCATTATTCTCCCTCGAGTCATAATTAGTTTTATATCCAAAAAGGAGTATATTTTATCTCTGGATATCAACACACAATTTTTAGAATATTATTATAAGATTAAAATTGTTAAAGAACACTAGGGTTTAATTGGTATATCTCTATCCAACTTCTCACCCTAGGCATATAATTTATAATTATAAACTCAAATAATTGCTTCAAAAAAATAACTCAAGATCAATAAATCAAATGACAATTGATCAGACCGACAAAAGCATTAAGCATAAATCATATGCTTCATTGAAATGCAAACTGAAAGATAATCCGAATCATGTATGTTAACAAGTTTAATACACAAAATTCACCCAACCCTCAACACATGAAAATTAGTTCATGTTTGGGGTGATAAGAAACAAAGCGATAAAAGAAACATCTACAGATCTAGACATCGTGGTTAACGAAAGTTCTAAAAAAATGTAAAAACTCCCTCTCTTGATGAATCTCCACGCACAAATAATAAAAGTAGGCTTCAATCTCCAATACCAATCGAAATCTTTACATTTTCTGGCTCGAAAAGTATGAATCTCCTTCCCTAAAATCGCCTCCAGCAGCCCTAGGTCGAAATATTTCAGCACCCCCTCAAAATGTTGCACAACCGACACTTTTGCAGAAACGTCAAAGAGTTGTGCGGCATCTCCTGCAGCTTGAGGCCGTGGGGAAGGTCGCGCGTGTCATGATGGGCCACGGTTTGAGGCCGCAGGACTTCCAGCGTAACTCACTGTTTTGATTTCCATTTTCTTTACTTGAAGCCTCGCAATTGACCAATTCCACATGACACTTCTTTAGCGGTTTTAATACTCAGATTTTCTTAAAAGGGATCACTTTCTCTTGTGTTTAATAATCTCTTGAAACTTGTACAAACTTAGTATAAGTTGTCAAATGTACGCTTCATTTGCTTAGAAACAAGTCAATAACATCGGAATGTGGTCTTAAAATAACGCCAAAAATTGGCGTTATCAGTACTCTAACAAAGACATGCACGCATAATAAACTGAAAAACATATCTTGAGCTTCCCCTCTTCAAAAGCCCGTTAATTTTTGTTTTTAAATCTAAGAAGTTGTGTTCATGTGGTCGATATCAAAATCAAAGCAGTCTGAAAAAGGTTAATTACTACATCAAATCGGACCTTCAACCAGCTTACCCTATCAGTGTATTTGATCATCATTAATGGTCCTTGGTGAGAATAGGAAGAAAATGGTGGATTCACCTCCTATTGACGTGGTACTGATCAAAGGAAATCGAAGAAATTGTTTGGTGCAATGGAGGGGATCTCTAGAAGATGACTTGAAGGTTTGAACGGTGGTGTTTTCGGAGATAAAAGCAGAGCGAAGGATAGAGGCGTTGGAGAGTGGTAGGCGACGGAGAAAATGGAAGGGCATCGACAAACATTTTTTTGGGGAAGACGCTGAGTTGTAGTATACACACATATATAATACTTTTTATGTTTTAAAAGGTAAAAAAGAAAGTAAAAGGAGATTAATACCCCGGATGTAACAAAGACAAAGTTAAGTGGAGTTAGGCTTAGATACCTAATCCATAACAAAATTGAAACCACAATGACCATACTTGTAATTGTTTTATTTGAGGGACCCAGTCCAAAATTTTATATAACCACATGGACGAACTCTAATAATTTACTCTATAGTTTGTGAATACATTGTGAACACAGTCTAAATTTATGAGATTTGGTATAACTTGTGAACATATTATGAATGCAAACAAAATCAATAAACTAAATTCAAACATACTATTTGTTAACACAATGTGAATCTTGTGAACATCATGGTAAATGTTTTACTAAGAATGTTTACAATGTGTTCACCTTGTGTTCATGATGTGTTTGTTAATGCGAAGGCGGAGATAAAAGAGAGAAGAGAAGAGAGACAAATGGATTGTTACACCTCAATTTTCATTAAGGTCATAATTGCACATCACGACTTAAAACCATATAAATAATCTATCACATTACGGCGAAAGACTTACATACCACAATTTACACAATCTGAGACATCAAATGCAAACTCATACCACTTCAACTTAGGGATAAACCACACTACAAAGCTTATATTACGCAAACTAGGTTCGTATAACCTACATCTTACGTTCTCACCTCATACCTTTGCTCTTGATGCTCTTGACCCGTTAAATCCTAAGATACACGCTAACGATAGCCTTACCCTTAGGTGAGTTCATGGTTTTCGTAACTTTATTCATAAATCACAAAAGCGACATAAAATGAAAACACATCATTTATATCGTACATTACTCACATAATGTCATGCACCTTAAAAGCATATCTTGCGAATATTAAAATACATTTTCTATCACATTTGAGATCGCACACGTTCACTTGGCATGGTGGGGCTCTAATAACGCCCATTTTGGGCGATATTCTAGGACCACTTTCCATATAGGTTTGCTCATTTACCAAGAAAACGAGGCGTTTCTCTGACAGCTTAGTGCAAGTTTATACAAGGACAGGGATATCAAGAGAGATACAATGAATCATGTATTTTGGCCTTAATTTCAAAAACTTATGGTATGCTCGATTAAAGAAGTCAACGAGGAATCCAACGATACTTTCCGGAGACAAATCGAAGCTAAAACGAAGTAATTATAGGCAAAATAGCGCCTGATGCTGGTTATGGCGCTAGTTAGGTTGCAAGCTGGTTGGAAAAATCTCGGGCTGGTTAGTTCGCTGGTTATAACCAGCGAACAGCTCTGGAGTCACAATTTAAACCCTTTTCAGCTAGGGTTAAGATTCATTCAGCATTCTATCTTTTGAAGGACAGCTATGGGCGATTTTGAGGGAGACTTTTCATCGAGAACACGACAGATTGAGGCAACAAAACCCTCGTGATGCACTCCATCAACGGAGATCGATCTATCACCGTTGGTATTGCGAATTTAAAGGGAGTTCTTATGAATTTTAGATTTTTGCTCGATAGACTTTGATTTAGATTCATGACTTCATTTATTGCTTTGTTTTTCCATACCCCCAACATGAACTAATCTATAGATGTTGGAGGTTGGGTTAATTTTGGGTGTAAACATATGAATATATATTATTGGGAATTTTGTTAAACTTTCTTAATTAATGGAGCGTATGATTTTTTTGTTTAATGCCTTTGCAAGTTTGATCAGCTTTCAATTGATTTGTTCATTCTGAATTAAATTCGAGAAAATTAATTTATAACTAGAATTGAAATCATATGCCTAAGATGAGAACTTGGATAGAGATATACCAACTCAATCTTACTACATTATTGTAGTCTTGATTCAACTTATTTCGGTTTACATACGTCGAGAACGAGAGCAGGGCCGGCCTTGGCCATGTGTAGCACGTGCGGCCGCACATGGCATCAAAGCCCAAGGGGGCATCAAATTGTCATCAACATTTGCATAGGGGTGTAAATGAACATAACATTAAATCAAAAATCGATGAAACAAAAATTGGAGCGAAACAAATTGCACCCAAAACGATCACTTTATTATCTATAATTTGACATCTATTTTGATATATTTTTCATCTGTTTTTTTGCGGTTATCCGGTGTAATAACCTAAAATTTGTATTAGGCTAATATTGGAAGTGGGTCCTAATTAATATTTTTGGACTTCATTGTGTTTGTGTGGGCTAGGGTTTAGTTGGTCATCTGGCCCATTGTATATATAGAATTGAAGAGAAAAAGTTTTATCAGAATCCCTCATTTTCATAATATCACTAAGGTGTGTGTGTGTGATCGTGTAGAGAGCAAAGAAGGAGAAGAGAATAGTTGATATTTTGGAGAAGAAAAAGGGAGAAGAGAAGAAATTCAAGAAGGAGCAAGTGTTCTTGAAGTTGTTGAGGTATGGAACTTGATCTTCTTCATCTTCTTGTATTATTGGGTTATTTGAATGATTAGAAACCTTGGGGTTTATGTTTTAGTTGGGGGAAAATGTTAATGAAAGTTCTCAAATCAATGGATATGAGATGAAAATATGATTTTAATGGTTATCTTCATTTCTTGTATTGATTCTTTTCATTTGGGTTGATTTCAAGAAAAACCCACCATGGATGACCATGAGCTCTTCATGAGGATTGAATCCATGGATTCAAATATGATGAAATTGGATGATTATATTTTCTATTTATGTCGTGATTTGGAGTTGATTTAATTCAGTTAGGACATTGGCGAAATGTCAAATTCGATTGGTGAATGGGGCTTGATAGTGAGTTTATTGAATTGATTAAAGTGGAAAAACCTTCCTTGTGTGTAAAGGAATATTAGTGGTTCGGTTATCTCCCTTTGGGATTCGTGGGAGCCAAGTGTGGTGGCATAGTAAGCTATCCTGAATGGAAAATTCTGATGAGATCGTTTATCTAAACCTAGTCTCTCATTGATGAATGTGCGGTTTTGGTAAGGGATTTCGGTGAATATTTGACGAATGGTATTGGTTAGCCACCAATAATTCAGATTAGTTTGAGGAGGAGGAAATGACATGTGGATTATGTGATCCTGATGAAACTAAGGAATTGGCCGAATGATGTAAAAGAATGGAGTTGTGGCAAGCATGACATTTTGTCGAATATATTTATGAAAACCCTTCAATAGGGTAAAGGTAGTGATGATAGCTCTAACTAAGATTTTTTGGTAAGATATGTCTGGAGATTGGTTGAAGCTTGCTTTGCTAGCAAGTCTTATAACGGAAGTGTGTGCCTTTCTAATTTCAAGAAGACAAGTAAAGGCGGTTGGAAGTAGTGTTTTGAGAGACAAACTGTCGAGGTTAATTGATTTTGGGAGTGGTTTGCACTCTGCGTAAACCTTGTGGTTGATATCGGACTGGATAGCATGAGTTTTAGTGAGTGGTTGCTTCTTCGGTGGGAGAAATGAACTCTAAATTATTTTAGAGAAATCCCTGGGTTATTGGTTTGCTCGGTGGAAATTCGGAAAGGTGTTTATGGGATTGGTTGAATCCTGATTGGTAGGCTATCCGTACGTTACACGATGAAAGTTTATATAAGGACATTTACTTATGTAGGTAAATGTGTTAATTAAGTTGCGAGTAAAGTGTGCTAATTTTCGGAAGAAAGGAGTAGTGTTGATGAGTTGACGGTCAACACTGTAGTAGAGGTACAATATTAATCCGGTTGGATTTAGATTGTGGTGTCAGGTGTTGTGGTATATGCATGTTGCTTGTTAAGAAACTCTTAATTGAAAGGCTAAGTGGGAGGTGCAAGAATGACTTGTTGATTGAGTTGACCAATTGGGTGGATGTAATAATTAGTAGGGGTTTGTGTTTGTTGCGTGGTAAACTCCTTTAATGGTACTTCCTTTGGGAGAATTGAAGTTCATTATGAAAGCCATGGGTCCGGTGTGTGGACCAATCAGACAATGACAGGTATGGTTGACCTGGATTAGAATAGAAAACATATTAGTCAATGACAGTTTTGTTTCGTGGTATAAGTTTTGAGTGGAGGATGTTGAAATGGAGGCTTGGCAATGATGTGAATTGTTGAGAAATACCCCAGTGAATGAAAGAGATAACTAATCGAGGTGTGATTGTGTGGGATACCGAATGTCTATACATTTAATAGTAGTACCCAGCGAAAGGGTGACAACTTGTTGGTAAAAGTGTTGTTGCTTGAGAAATTGTTCCAAGAGGGAGCAAAGGAGTTATATCGGGAACAAAGAGGTTGGTATTGTGTTGGTCTGTTGGTAATTCCCTAAAAGGTAAGAAGTAGAGTAGAAAGTTTTGAGTTTGGTTGCTCAAAAAGATCATGCTTGTGATGATGCAATTGAGATCTCACAAAGGACAAGAAGCTACATGGAAGTTGGAGACCAAGATGAGAGATTTGTATCCGTATTTCATTGATGAAGGAAATCTGGGGACGGAATTCTGTTAAGGGGGAGGTGTTGTAATAACCTAAAATTTGTATTAGGCTAATATTGGAAGTGGGTCCTAATTAATATTTTTGGACTTCATTGTGTTTGTGTAGGCTAGGGTTTAGTTGGTCATCTAGCCCATTGTATATATAGAATTGAAGAGAAAAAGTTTTATCAGAATCCCTCATTTTCACAATATCACTAAGGTGTGTGTGTGTGATCGTGTAGAGAGCAAAGAAGGAGAAGAGAATAGTTGATATTTTGGAGAAGAAAAAGGGAGAAGAGAAGAAATTCAAGAAGGAGCAACTGTTCTTCAAGTTGTTGAGGTATGGAACTTGATCTTTTTCATCTTCTTGTATTATTGGGTTATTTGAATGATTAGAAACCTTGGGGTTTATGTTTTAGTTGGGGGAAAATGTCAATGAAAGTTCTCAAATCAATGGATATGAGATGAAAATATGATTTTTATGGCTATCTTCATTTCTTGTATTGATTCTTCGCATTTGGGTTGATTTCAAGAAAAACCCACCATGGATGACCATGAGCTCTTCATGAGGATTGAATCCATGGATTCAAATATGATGAAATTGGATGATTATATTTTCTATTTATGTTTAGGAAGGTAATGGGTATGTTTTGGGTTTACTCCTCATCATTAATATATGGTTTTGGAGTCATAAGAATCTTTGTTTTGGAGTAAAGTGGAGTTTTGGAGGTTAATTTGTGAATCTGAGATGAAAAAAGCTTGATAGTGGCTTAGGCCAGTTGTAACGCCAGTTATAACCCACGTCGGGTTGACGCTAGTTATAACCCACGTTACAACCCATGTCAGACTCTGTTTGGCTTAAGTGAGTTACCACGCCAGTTATAACCCACGTCGGGCTAACGCCAGTTATAACCCACGTTACAACCCACGCCAGGCACTGTCTTGCACACATTCTTCCGTTTCATTTCGCGCATCGAGTCGGAGATTGGACCTTTAGGCTATGGATTTATTCTAGGACTATATTAGAAGACTTTTGAGGATACTTTGAGAGGTTAACACTTATATTGCTTTGGTAAATTTAGGCGTTCGGTTTGGAAGAGTTCTACCGTTTGGACTTAGACTAGGTGTGGCATCGTCAGGTGAGTTCCCTTGACTTAAACTACAATTCTTGGTAAAATTGATTTGGGAAACTGATCATGGTATTTAAATTGGAAGCATGCTAAATGATTTATATTTCCTTCGCTTTATATAAATGATAATTGTCGAATTGACCTAGATATCACGATATTCCTAGATGAATTGGACATGTTCATAGGATAGTGTGTGTACCTTGAGATCTTGCAAATCTCTTGGGAGTTTAATTCGTACATCTCGAACTCGTTTGAGGTGTACGATATACCCGTTTGTGGCAAGTTTACGGGCAATAATTATTAAGTCATATGTGGCAAGTTTATGACTAACTGGAGTTTTTCTACTATCCTTGTTCATGGTCCTGTATTTAAATTGTTGCTTCCTTTTTCTAACGATTTATCTCTTCGGATTTAAATGTTTAACATAATTGCCGTTTATTTGGGAATTCACTAGACCTTGTGGTCTAACCCTCGCTTTTCAAAAACTAAAACCATTTTTAGGTAAAAGCTTGGTCGAGAGTTCGTCCAAGGGAAAGGATAGGATGTGAGCCGGTCGTTGAGGAGATCGGATGACATAGAGACTTAATTAGTTTATTATAATTCTCAGTTGTGGATAGTTTTATTTCCGCTGCTAAGTATTGGGATGTATTTGATTTTAGACTTCTTTGGTATTTTAATTGTCCATTTATGTTGGATTTTGATTTATGGAAATTGGGTCGTTACATCCGGGGTTTATTTTCTCAAGGTTCTCTCAATCTTTTCCCTTCATATTAATATGTAAATTTTGTAATTAAATTAAAAAATTTAGAATTCCTTTTTTGTTCCCTCTAAATTTACCCGATTTTACATCCATTATGTAATCTTAAACGCATAAAATGATAAGTAATAGTGGTTAATTTTTGTTCATTTGTGTCTCTTTGTTTATGTGTACTTATCTTTATTTAAGTTCTTCATGTATGTTCATTAAGCAACGAACGAACATTTACGAACACATTTCTTTATGAACGAAAAATAATACAAAAAATTATGTCTGTTTGTTTATCGTTCGTGTTCGTTTGTTTGTTCAACTAAGTTACACGAATGAACATGACAAGCCTTCGTTCATGTTCGTTCTGTTCATTTGCAACCCTAGTCTTGTATATTGAAATTTGAAAATTGAAGTTTGTAATGCATATGAGCACATCCCTGTATCAACACAAGCACAACAATAACAACATATTGTGATATTGCATTATTGAACACTTGTTCTTTGTAATGCATAGTAGCTTAATTTTTGAATTTTACAATTTATCATTGTTCTTTTGACTTTTATTTACTTTGAGGTTTGGCATTACTGCATTAAATTGAGACTTTCATCTTTCGACTAACTAACTTGTAAATTCCTATTTTAGTTAAGACTAATTATAATTAACCCCTTGTCTTTCAAGTTCCATATATTGAAAGAAATGTTCTATTGTGATAATTTATATGTGGAAAAGGGAAAACTGGAAAAAGAAGGAAGTACGATCTTGATTTAAGTTTATATTTTTACTATGCACCTAACTTGACTAGGTTCCAAACCCTTTAAAAAAACTGTATGTTTTGTCGTTTCGCTTAAAAAAATAGACATAGGGGCATCATTTTAGCATTTTCGCATAGGGCATCAAAAACCCTAGAAACGGCCCTGATCGAGAGATAAAACGGTATAACTCGAAAGAGTATAACATGGGTTTTATTGATTGCTCATTCATTAAGTAGATTGTCAGATTTAATTCCAATATACGTGTTCCATGTGAAACCCATTAGAACCCCAACTCCCAACTGTTTTCTCCTTATAAAGTTTTCTACTTTTTACTCCCTAAACCTGTTCAAGGCTTTCTTTAGTTAAATTAATTAGTCAATCAACCAACATCCAATTTTCAATCATCTAGTTAATAGTATTTATAGTCATTGTGTTATTTAGTCCTTAGTTCCTTTGGTTCGATATTCGTACTTATCGTACACTATTACTTGATTCAACCCGTACACTTGCGGTTAGATTTAGAGGGGTGTAAACCTGCCTATCAAGTTTTTGGCGCCGCTGCCGGGGAACTAGCTTTCGCTAATAACACTACCAGCTATAAGTAGTATTATATTTGATACTTTTATTTTATTGTCTTATTTTATTGCATTGTTTTCTCAATTTATGGTAGACTGAACTTTACATTTTTATTGCAGGTAGTTCATAGTTTATGCTAAGAAGTACCGCTGACACAAACCTATTACCATTTGACCCAGAAATTGAAAAGACTGCACGTCAATAACGTAAGGAAGCCAAAGTCCACAAATCAAGAGCAATGGACGTCAAACAACAACGTCAAGAAGAGGAACGTGCAAGATGTGAAGCAGAGCGGATTAGAGTAAAGAGGAGAAACGATTGAGACATGAGGAGGATCTGAGGACGAAGTGCCAGAACCACAAGCTCATATCTCGATGAAGTCCTTCACCAACCCAACCGAGGTTCATACCAATAAAGGCGTCAAGGCACCCAAGGTCGCCGTGAACACATACAAGATCAAGCCGGGTACCATTCAACTTGTGCAACAGAAACACGAATATATATAGGGGCTTAATCATTTGAGAACCCATGAAATTGTGATAACCTTGAGAACTTGGGCATCATGTGTTTTTTCATATGATTTTTCCTATCTAGGTATACTATTTAATGTATTGATTAACATGTATTTGTTTCACATGTACTCGTTTCATAATATGAAACTTTTCATGTGTATTTTTTTTCTTCACAAACACTCCAAAAAGTTTCACATTGTGAACCGAGTAATGTGAAATATACACATTTTGAAACAAAAATGTGCTATCCAATATTAGAAATTCTAGTCTTTGATGAAAAAAATAACTTGAAATAAGAATGATGCATAAGTTTTCAAGATTATCATAATTTCATGTGTTCTCAAAAGAAGACCCTTATAAATAAAATTCATTCATGAAAGTGTTTGATATGATGAAATTGTTTCATATATCTATTTTCTTCATGAAATAACTTCATACATTTTTGTTATATGAAAATGAAATTGTTTCATGTATTTCTTATTTTGATGAATCTTGTTTCATATATTATTGATTAAGCAACCCTTATGTGTTCTTGATGAACTTTTTTCATATATCATTGACTAATCAACCCTCATAATTTAGAAAAAGTGAAAAAATAATGATTGGTTGAATGGAGTTTGTACGGTTTGTACGGTTTGTACGAATTACTTGGTTTGTAATGGATATCTCTCCTATATATGTGTATATATATATGTATATATATATGTATATATATATTAGTCCCATTTAGGGTAATGGCAAGCAAGTAAAAATTTTTAGAAGGGGATTAAATACAATTACACAATAATTTTCAACTTTTTAAATTCTTATTGATATGAATATCAATAATTATACTTAGAAAATAGATTGTTGCGGAAAATAACAGATAAAATCTATTCTAACAATCTAACACTTAGTAAACAAGAACACAACTTAAATCATAAAGAAAGTTATGATGTTGTTAAAAAATGCCGAATCAAACTAATCACTTAGAAGATATCTTGCTGAAAGTGTAGTTTGCATGAGAGCTTTTCTTCTCCTTTTATAGTGCCTTATGCATTAAATGCATGAGAACACTTGTCACAATATCATTTGATAGCTAAGTTACCTTTGAACAAAGATAGGATCTCTTCCTTTATCTTACAGATGAAAGGACAGGGCATTGTTCAGCTTTTCTTCAAGTCCTTTGTTGTCACATCAAGTTTTAGATAAGGACAAACAAACCTTTCTGATGTTTAAGGAGAATTTTGTATTTAAAACTTAGGTGACACGTTCTTGCAGATATTGATGACAAGGAGTATCTTCATAAATATCCACCGATGGAATTGAAACCTTTATCAGTGGATGGAGTAGCTGAGTAGATCAACAGGTGAAAGATTTGGTATTTGATCGGAGCTCATATCTTCATTTCCACAAATGTTCATATGTTCCTTTGTTATTGGTTAGTCTTCGATTTGTTGAACTTGTTGAGCATAACCGACCTTTTACAAAGAACCCAAAATATAAAATATTTTGACCAAGGAAAGATTGAGGAGTCATCAACAAATTATCGGTGACCCAACAATCTCCCGCTATTTGATGATGAGTCCGATATTTTGTTTTGAAATCTGAAAAATAACTTTGAAGTACTTTTGACTTTTTCTTACTCTTTTTGGGTTCTTTTCACATAGATAAGTTTTTTTTTGTTTTGGGTTTATTATTGTATCCGATATTTTCAGAATGAAAAAATAAAAAATATGTGCAACATATGTGCAAGTAAAATAAATGAAGATTACTTATATTTAATAAGGAAAGTAAAATTACATGGTTTAAAGAAAATTACATAGATAAACTAATCTTCTGCAAAAGGAATTTTTCCAGCTTTGGAGTTTCGTTCTTCAAGTTCCTTGAGCATAAGATTGTAGATGATTCTCCCATCATCAGAGTTTGGAGCCACTCCAATGATGGCTTGGAGAAAAGTTATATCGACTCTCGGAATGTCGAAGACTCTAAAGAAACGAATGTTTTCATAAGACTCTTCAAAGAAAGTTCCAAGAACAGGTGCCGAAATGATAGTTGCCTTAGGTTGGGCCACATGGATGGGAACGGAGAGATCAAGTCCTGATAGAATAGAAAATTTTCCTTCATCGACCAATTGTTTGAACATTAATCTCCTTTTTTGTCCTTTCGGGTTAGGCCCTGCAATTATTCCTTTCCTTATCATCTCCAATTGGCTAGCTTCTTCGAAAGGAACCGTTATGTTGTAGGTCTTTTGAATCTCGATCAGTCTTGAAATTAAACATCAGAGATAATTGAGTACCTCATCCCGATATTTAATTTTACTCTTTGTAATAAACCTTCCATGTCCAAGCCATTCAAAGACACTAAAACCCTACAGCCATTCACACTTCTCCATCCGAATAGTCCCATTTTTAAGTCCAACTTAGATAAGACTGGTTTTGGTTTCTAGTTTCGGCACATAATGGTTGCAAAAGAGATTTCAGAGTTATTGTAACGAGTAAAGATGCGCTTTTTGAACAACTTTATATCACTTTCTTTCTCGGATTCTGGATTTTGGAGTCCTTACCAATCCTCCCTCTAGGCTTGAAGAGGATCAACTGCTTCCACTTGGGCAACTTCTTGTTCAGCAAGAGCTTTCAGCTACTCTTGCTCCTTTTCATGGTTCTGTTGAGCCTTTAGAGCAGCTTCTCTATCAGCTTCAGAAAGTCCAAGACCGGAGGGAATTTTGGGGGCAGGTCTGAGTTTGATAGAGTCGGCATTGGGGCCTCGTTGCCTTTGGATCCTTTCTGCCTTTTGTTTTTGCATAAGTGCCAACTCTTCCCCATAAGTCATTTTCTTCTTGCCTTTGTCTTTATGCTTCTCCCCCTCAGAACTAGCACCGATGTTGGCATCTTCCTCCATATGGTCACTGGACTTCTCCCCCTGAATGTCGGCGCCTGTGTCTCGAATAGCCTCACCAGCAGATGTTTCGGAGTTAGCCTCAACATGCGGTTCATCGACGGCTGCAACAACATGAGGATCATCGGCGCCCTTATGTGTTTTTTCCCCCTCAGTGTCTGAATAGGGGAGATGACCAAGGGTAGTCAGAAAACTCTTAATGTCGTCAACGTCGGCGGAAAGATCTCCAAGCTTAGCATCCACTCTGTTCCATGTTGCTCAATCGGGGGCATGAAAAAGAGCTTCTCCAGCATCAAGATCTATCGGTGGAGGAGAGAGCGGAATCCGATCAATCTTGGAATGTAGAGATTTGAAAGATTCCAGGATTGCCTTCTGACATTCAACCTGAGAAGAGACTTCCTTAGTCAATGTCTCCAGATTGGCGCCTTGTTACACAAATACCTGTTTTAGATCGGAGAAAGAGGTCTTCAAAGCATCATGGGATGAAGATAAGGCAGAAGTTGTTGATTGCATATCTGTCATCTTCTTTCCGACGTCATCACTAACCGAAGTAAAATCATGATGGAGGAGATCCAAACATGTAAGAAACGTGAAGTTGGCGATGGATAGTTCAACAGCTTCTTCCTTCAAGAGAGCAAATAGTTCGTCTATGAGTGTGACAAGAGCATTCATCCTCTCTTGAATCTGCTCTTGTCTTGTAGCATTTTCTTCTAATAACTGCACCTGATGCCCTACACCAGCCACAAAAGAACAAAAAGCATCTAGCAGTTGATCAGTGGCTGAATCAACTTGTTCTGACATTAGGGGCGGTTTGAGAATATCATTCCTTGGAGGAGACGGAGACGAAGAGGAGGAGGAGTGATCCACCAAAGGTGTTTTTGGGGGGATTTTTTTTCTTTGGGGGGGGGCACTTCAGGGAAACCTGCAAAGACAAGTATAGACATTTTCAGAAGAAGTCTCAAAAGTCTAAGTATAAGACTTAAGAAGAAAGAAGAATGAAGAAAAGCCTAAGGCATGGAATTTTGAAGAGGCAACTTCAGAAGTTCTAAAGAGAAAACTTCATAGTTCTGAAGGAACTCTGAAGGAAAGTTCTAAGGAAAACTCTGAAGACTGTCAGACACGTGTGTATAGGCTATTGGTTTGTGATGTACATACATATTTGTTTAGCATCTCTATACCTGCATATATAGATAGGCAGTTATTCAGTTTATAGTTGAACTTTATACGTGTAATTTCCATACATGTAAATCTTGTAACTCTGTTCTTAAATCTAATACAACCGCTGACTTCCTTGCCCTAATTATTGTGTTCTTAACTCTTTGATTGACATTTTTTAATACGGGAAATATCAATTGGTATCAGAGCCATTCAACTGTTCTTGATTTCAATTTGCTTCTTGACATTAACCAAATCATTCTTGATCTGTTAATTTTGATAAATTCTTGATCAATCTTTGTTCGATTGATCAGATCTTGCAATTCAAATCATTCACTGTTGAAATTAGGATCAAATTTAAAGGATGTCGAAAGAATACGTGTCTATCGGGTCAGAAACAAAACCCCCTGCTTTGTTCATTAGAGAATACCATCAATGGTGGATTCAAATGATCTAGTTTCTAGACAACATTGATGAGGAACTAATGAAATCCATTATCAATGGACCACTGGAGGTTTATGTCAAGATCGAGGTTGTCCCAGCTACTAAGAACACCCGTGAGACACCTACCACTAGAATTAAAAAGAGCACCTCCATGTATCAGGTTGCTGAAAAGACACAACTGAAGATAGATCGATGTGCCTTAACTCTTCTTACAATGGCTTTACCAAATGAAATATTCAATAGGGTTGACACTCTGAAGTCAGCCAAAGCTATGTGGGATGAGGTGGAAGCTCAGATGCAGGGAAGTTCAAAAGCTCAGGAAAACAAGCTGAACATATGCATAGGTACATATGAAGGGTTTAAAGCTAAAGAAAATGAATCTCTATCTAACACCTACAACAGATTCAATAATATTATGAAAGATCTAAGGAGAAATGGTGTGCAAAACTTGAATTCTAAAATGAACACAAGTTTCTGAAGAACCTTGGTCTAGAGTGGGACACTATTACTGATAATATGATCACTAGAAATTTGTCCAAAAAGACTATACATGATATATATATATATATATATATATATATATGGAGTTCTAAATCAGCAAGAGGACAAAATCAAATCTAGACAGAGTGAGAAGAAGAAGGTAAGTGAATCCATTGCTCTTTTGACTAATAAGTGAACACTCAAAGGACAACTTCAGCTCCTAAGTCAATTCAAATTCCAGAACTTCAAGATTTATCTGGACATGAATCTGAGGAAGAGATGAAAAAGATGGTTGAAGGTATTGCATTTATCACCAAGACTTTTAACCAAAGATATAACAAAAAGTATAATGGTGGAAATGTTAAATCTGGGGTAAAAGGGACAGAGAAAACCTATAAACCTAAGAAAGTTAAAAAGGAATGAGGTGAGCAGTCCAAATGCTTCCATTGTCGAAAACCAGGACATTTTTCTAGAGAGTGCAAAATGAAGAAAGTAAAGAATACTGCTTACTATGAGCAAAAAGTTGCACTGTCTAAGAAAAAGGGAGAAAACCCTGTCTTTTTCACAAAAGAAGAGGAAACCTGGCTATCCTGGACTGATAATGGGTATGATGAAGAAATTGATCATTATGCTGCCAAGTGCTGTATGTGTCAAGATGATCCTGAAACCTCACACAGTCATGATTCTGAGGTAAATTCTTTTTCTGATAATGAACTACAAGAACAGATTTTAAAAATGAACTCTGAATTTGAGGAACTAAGGAAAAGAATAAAAGGAGAAAGAACCTTAGTCAACAAATTTAGAGAGGAAAGTCACATTTATAAGATGAACTGCAGCAATGCAGAAGAGCTACTTGATAAAGTATCAGAAGAAAATTTTGTTTTACATGGAAAAATAGATACTTTGAAAAAGGACATTCATGAAGAAAAAGTTGAAAAAGAAGTCTTATCCATTAAATTGTATTTCTTGAATAAAGAAATACTTGAATTATACAAAAGGGTGACAGAATTAGAAGACCTAAATTTCAAAAGAGGTCAAACTGAACAAACGTTGAAATTATTGACAAGTCAGGCAAAAGACTCAAAATTTTATAATGTCAAAGTAAGTCTTGGATTTAATGAAAACAAACCTTCCAAAGTACACCTTCATAACTTTACAATTTATCAAAAATGAAATTTTTTTAAGAAGGTAAAAAGGGTCTAGAGCATAAACCTGTAAATTTGGACTTACCTTAAAAGAATATCAATACAAAAAGTGTTTGTCAAGTCTGAAACCTTATTTTCAAATGATCAAGCTGAAAAATCAAGTGAATCCAATCATACTAGCAATTCAGAAGACTCATTCAAACCAAAGGAATATTCAGTAAAAACTTCTGAAGAAATTTCAACTAAGATATCTGAAGAAATTTCTGAAGAGCAATCTGAAGAAATTTCAAAAGATAAAAATCTGAATAAATTTCTAAAGAACAATCTAAAGAAATTTTAGAAGATAAATCTAAAGAAATTTCTGAATAGAACTGAATCTTCTGAGAAATATTTTGAAACAATTTCCAAAAGAAATTCATATGATAATTCTTAGGACAATTTTGAAGAATTTTGAAGAATTTTTAGATGATAAATCTGAAGAAGAGTTTCATAATACATCTAGTATTTACTTTGACAAATCTGATGATGAATTTGAAGAACTATTCATGAAACATGATTCAATTGATTCAAAACCTGATACTAACTCTGAAATTCATTCTAAACTAAATGATTTTGTCTAAAGCATGACTGAAGACAAATATAATGATTTAATGAATGCTTCAGATTCATAAATTAATGATGATATAGATGATCCTACAGTTGTTGTTATTAACAAAGATGGTTATTTGGTTTATAAATCCAAATCAGCAATGGTAGAAGGTGATAAACTTAAATCTGAAGAATCCAAGTTACCTGCTGAGATGTTTGATTCTGTATTGTTAAAAGAAGAATATAGAACAAATCAGTCATCTACATGTAAGGCTACTTCAGATTCTAGTGTTTAGAAGATTTATACAAATTCAGAATTTGAATCTCCAGTTAAAATTGGATATTCTGAAGTATCATCATCAAAATTTTCTATTCCAGAGTTAAAAAGTTTGAAATAGGTCAATCTTCTAATTCTAAGCCTGAAAATGTATCTACACAGGTCAAAACAAAGAAAGTCAAATCAGCTAAAACTAATCCTCATTTCTTATCTTTTTCAGAGCAGTCCACTTTAGTTTGGAGAAAGAAAAAATCAAGACTATCAACAAAAGACAAATTAGATAGTTTGGTTTCAAAGATTGTTGTAACCAATATTTCATCAGTGAATAAAAAGAAATCTCTTGTTACCAATTCTCATCTTGTTTATTCATGTTTATGTGATAAACTAATTAAATTGCCTGAGAAATATATTAACTGTACAAATTGTGGACATCAATCATTCAAACTAAATTCAGATGTTAAACAGAAGTTTACCAAGAAAAATATCAAGCCTGCTCAATCATCTTATAAATCAAAAGTTATAAAATCACATATTAAAGACAAACCTGTGATAAAATGGGTAATAAAGATAAATTAATCTGAGATTAAATCTGAAGATAATTCTTAGAAGTTTAAGAAAGTCTGGAAACCAAACTCAGACTTACCACTTTATAGCTAATCTGAAAGGACCCATTTTCAAATGGGTAATCTAAAACCATGTAATTGTTTCTGCAGATCCGTCATGTGTGGGTCTTAGATTCTGGATGCTCAAGACACAAGACACCATTTAAGGATCTACTTACTGACTATACAGAGAGAAATGGAGGCACAATCAGCTTTGGGAACAATGTTAGAGGCTATATAAAAGGTTATGGGACATTCATCAAAGGAGATGTTACTGTAATGAAAGTTCTATATGTTGAAGTCTTAAGACATAATCTCTTCAGCATAAGCCAGTTTTGTGACAAACTGTGTACCGTTCATTTTGACATCAAGTTCTGTCATATTCTAGACTCTGAGAAGAAAGAGGCTTTAACTGCTTATAGAGATGGTGACATTTATACTGCCACATTCACAGAAGATGGTCAACTAAAAGGAGTGTGCTACCTATCTAAACCAGTTATTGAAGAAGGCTAGCTATGACACAAGAGAATATCTCATATGAACTTCAAATCTATGGATGACTTAGTAAAATATGACTCAGTTATTGGACTACCCAAGATTAGGTTTCAGAAGAATTCATTATGTTCTTCTTGTGAGATAGGCAAAATGAAGAAAAGTTCACATAAGTTAAAAATCAACTCTTCATGTCATTCACCTCTTGAAATGGTTCATATCATCTCTGTGGTCCTATGAGAACTCAGAGTCTAGATAGCAAGAAATATATCTTGGTTATAGTTGATGACTACTCATGACAAACATGGGTGGAATTTCTCAATCAGAAATCTAAAGCTCTAGAAGTTATCATCACATTTCTGAAGAGAATTCAAGTTCTTCTGCAACTTCCTGTTTAGAAACTCAGAAGTGATAATGGCACAGAGTTCAAAAATGTTAAATTAGAATCTTATCTCAATTTTGTGGGCATTAGGGCTAAGCATCGGTCGGGTCGGGCCCAAAACCAAAACCCGATCGGGTATCGGGTGACGAGTAAGAGACCCGAAATCCGATCGAATATGCTTCGGGTTTTTCGGGTATCGGGTGGTCGGGTTTCGGGGTTTTCGGGTATTGGGATTTGTTGGGGTTTTTTTTTCTTTTTAGGCCCTTTTTCCATAGGATAGCAAAATTACACACACAGTGTCAAAACCAGTTAGCAAAATTGCAAAATTACATACCATCATTTAGATTTAACTCAAATAGTCAATCAAGGATTAAAAAACGATACCCGAACAGGTCTAGAAGAAGCAAATATATCAAAATCTGCATCAATGATCAACACAACACCACCAGGAGGTCTAATAATCACCTAAAAACAGGAGGTTCGATAATTATTCACCAAATCCTTCGTCAATCTTCAATCGTTGGACGACCATGGAGTTCCTTCGAGTTCGTGAAGTGTGAGTCTCAATCGTCAGAGAGTGAGAGCAAGAGAGGTATTCGTCAGAGAGTGAGAGAGCAAGAGATGTATTCGTTAGAGTGTGAGAAACCAAGAGAGGTTTTTTGCGTCTGATGAAATGGAATAGAGGCGACGAGATTAGGGTTAGTTTAGTTTTAGGCATTTTAGAAAATAAAAAAAAAGGTTTTATGTAGTTTCGGGTATTCGGGTCGGGTTCGGGTCCAGAATTCCTACTCAACCCGGTCCTACTTTCTAATTCGGGTATCGTGTTCGGGGTTCAGATATTTTCGGGTTTTGGGTTCGGATATTTTCGGGTTTTCCATTCTGGGTTCGGTCAGGTTTTTCGGGTCGGTCGAGTTTTGCTCACCCCTAGTTGGCATATCACACAACTTTTCTGCTGCCAGAACTCCTCAACAGAATGGAGTTGTTGAAAGGAAGAACAGAACTGTAGTTGAAGCTGCAAGAACCATGCTAGCTTACTTAGAGTTACCCATGTTCTTATGGGCAGAAGCCATTGCCACATCATGCTATACTCAGAACAGAAATTTACTTAACAAAGGATTTGTCAAAACTCCTTATGAATTGATTTTTAAAAGAAAGCCTACTGTTAAATGTTTTCATGTTTTTGGCTGCAAATGCTTTCTACTAAATGATAGAGAAAATCTGTGCAAATTTGATAAGAAAGCTATTCGTGGAATCTTTATTGAATACTCCATTAAGGGTGAACAAAAACCGAACCGAAACCGAAAACCGAACCAAAAACAGAAAATCCAAATGGTTCCCATACCGACCGAAAAAACCGAACCGAACATCCTTGGTTTCTCCAAAAACCAAACCGAATCGAAAAAATTTAATTCTTTTTAATTTTTATTATATAGGGGCGGGTTCATACGAGGATGGTAACAATTTACGAGAATGTGAGGAGCTTTTTCATGTACAAGATCACATGTGATTTTGCACTAACTGTAGCGGACGACTTTTGGGGCCACTTAAGTCGTATGGAAATCCGCCCGCATCATTTATGATTTTGTACGAAATCACATATGATTTTGTACATGAATCATATGTGATTTTGTACATGAAAAATTTCATGTACATAAATGATTGGCTGAGGATTGTCCTCGCATTCTCGTAAATTGTTACCGTCCTCGAATAAAC
Source organism: Silybum marianum (assembly GCA_036898165.1). Lineage (NCBI taxonomy): Eukaryota > Viridiplantae > Streptophyta > Magnoliopsida > Asterales > Asteraceae > Silybum > Silybum marianum. The sequence goes on along the minus strand of CM072529.1, from coordinate 42,142,938 downwards.
CTCCCTCTTGTTATATATATATATATATATATATAAATTTAATTTTAATTTTAAACAAATATGAAATGTTTGTATTTTTTCCAAAAACCGGACCGAAGACCAAAAACCAAAAACCGAAAACAAAACATTTTAAAACATTCGGTTTTAAAACCGAACCAACAAAAAACCGAAAACCGAAATTGGTTTCGGTTTTCGGTCCGGTTTTGGCCAAAAACCGAATTGTGCTCACCCCTATACTCCACCAGAGATAAACCTTTCATAGTTTATAATAAAAGAACCAGAACTGTTACAGAAAGCATACATACATCCTTTGATGAACTACCATTGACTTATGAACTAGACAATTCAGAACTCAGGCCAACTCAGAAATCTGGATTACTAAATTCATAAACAGGGTCATCTAACTCTTTATCTTATGACTCTGATAACAAATCAATCAAAGATAAACTAGATTTGTTATGCCAAGATTTATTTAATGTTTCTGTTGATATCTCTGCAGATTTTCAAAATCCTACCTTACTCAGAGATAATCCTGCACATACTTCTAAATCAACATCAAATATTTCTAGACCAACTGCGTCATCCTCAACTTCAGAAATTCCTATTTCTGAGCCTTAACCTGCAAATTCTGAAGAACAATCTCCAGAATTGATTCCAACTGTTGAGGGGGGGCACTCAGATTTGAATTCAGAAATTCATCTAACACCTGAAGTACAAGCAATTGTTGATGACAATGATGATCTATTTTAACTTTACATTTGTTCAACTACTTCCAAATCTGAACAAACTAACAAAAGCTCATCCTCTACATCAAATAATCGGTGATACTTCATGTTGAGTGAAAACAAGGTCTGCTACTGCAAATGAATTTTTATATGTAAACTTTCTAAGTAGCATTGAGCCTAAAAATCCAAGTGAAGCATTACAAGTTCCAGACTGGTTCTAACCATGCAAGATGAATTAAATCAGTTTGAAAGGAACAAAGTCTGGAGGATCATTCCAAGACCCAAAGACAAATCCATAATTGGAACAAAGTGGGTATTCAGAAATAAGAAAGATGAGAATGGAATTGTGATAAGAAACAAGGCCAGGCTAGTAGCTAAAAGTTACTGTCAATTAAAAGGTATTGACTACGAATAGACATTTGCTCCAGTTGCCAGATTAGAAGCTATCAATTTTTAGCATATGTTGCACACAAAAATCTGAAGGTATACCAGATGGATGTCAAGTGTGCATTTCTGAATGGTATACTACATGAAGAAGTATATGTTGATCAACCTGAAAGATTTGAGAGCAAAGAGTTTCATGACCTTGTCTACATTCTGGATAAAGCCTTGTATGGACTAAAACAAGCTCCTAGAGCATGGTATGAAACACTTACCAAATTCCTACTTAGATCTGGATTTAAAAGAGGTATTGTAGATACCACTTTATTTCTGAAAAAGCAAGGTGAGTATTTAATCTTGATACAAATTTATGTAGATGACATAATATTTGGTTCTACTAATCCAAAATTTTGTAAAAAATTTGAGACTATTATGCAAAATGAGTTTGAGATGAGTATGATGAGAGAGTTAACTTTTTTTCTTGGACTTCAAGTAAAACAACTTCCCACAGGAATATTCATCAATCAAGCTAAATATGTAAAAGATTTACTTAAAAAGTATAATATGCCTGATTGTGCACAAATAAAGACACCAATGGTTACTGGAACTAAACTGGATGCAGATTTAAATGGTAAATCCGTAGATCAGAAAAATTACAGAGGCATGATTGGTTCTTTATTGTATTTAACTGCTAGTAGACAAGATATTATGTTTGCTACATGTGTTTGTGTTATCCAAAAGAATCTCATTTTATCGTTGTTAAGAGAATTCTTAGATATCTTAAAGGTTCAACAATATTGGGCCTTTGGTATCCAAAAAATTCTAGGTTTGAGCTAACTGCTTTACAGATGTAGACATGGTGGTTGTAAATTAGACAGGAAGAGTACATCTGGATCATGTCAATTTCTAGGAGAAAGGCTAGTGACCTGGACTTCTAAAAAGCAAAACTGTGTTTCAACCTCCATTGCAGAAGCAGAATATGTATTTGCAGCAAGTTGTTGTTCCCAAGTGATCTGGATGCAAACACTCAGAGATTATAGTTATACATTTAACAAAATCCCGTTGTATTGTGACTCAAATAGTGCAATAACTATAACAGCTAATCCTGTCCAACACTCCAAGACAAAACATATTGATATAAGGTATTATTTTATTAAAGATCATGTTGAAAAAGAGAATATAGAAATGTTCTTAATTCAAACAGATTATCCACTAGCTGATTTATTCACTAAAGTACTTGATGAAAAACGTTTTAATTTTCTAGTGAGTAAATTAGGTATGTTAAATCTGACTGTTTAAATCTGAATGAAATTTTAAAAGTTAAGTATTGGACTTCTGAAGAAACTATTGAGAACTTTGAACAATAAATTAACAATTCTTTTAGATTTATGACTTTCATTTTTCAGAAGTCAGAATATTGCTTCTCAGAACTTGATAAAATTTCAGTTATAATTGTTCAGATTTCTGAATGATTGTTTTCACAGAAAAATCTTCAGAACTTTTGAATTTATTTTCTCAGAATTTTTCTAATTTTGTGATATTTCTTCAGATTTTACATCATTACATTTCTATAGTTCTTTTTCAAGGGGGGGTTTAATAAAAATGATGCATGATTTAAGAAGGAGCTTAATCATATTTTTTTGTCACTTTTACTAACATCTAGTGTCTGAATGTTTCATCTGAAGAAGATCTGAGAGGTAAAATTTCTTATTTTGTATTTCATCACTTAGAAGTATGGACAAACTTCTATGGTGAGTAAATTTTTAATTGTTTAAACTACTTCCGAAAGATTTTATTATTTTTCAAAGTTCCAGAAGTTAGTTTTTAAATGATTTTTGAAATTCAGAAGTTTGACTTCAGAATCTAAATGATAAATCTCAGCCTCTGGAAAAAAATTTCAGAAGACACGTAAGCACTTCTTAGAGTTTTTTTCGTCTGACTAAGTCAAATTTAGCTTTTCTGTGCCACGTGTTTGATTCTTATTAGCTTGTAATTACCACATCTTAAAACTGTTTCGGTGGTAATTTGCCCGTTTGATCTCAAATTAACCGTGCTAATCATGACTACTTTTGCTTCTTTTTCTGACATGTGTCCAATAAAGCAAAATTGATTCATATCCAAATCGATATATCCTTAATTTCGATTTATTTTTCAAAATCACATGCGCTTTTCGTCCTTCCCTCCAAGCAAATAACATCTGAAGTTATTGTTTTTGGAAATTTCTTCTCAACATCCCTATCATTAATCATGTCTCAGACTAACTCTCAATCTCAAAAACCATTGGAGACTGCCCAATCATGTTTTGGAAGTAGCGTGATGATTTTGCTTCTGCGGGATCATACAAACTTGTGGCTAAATCTGTAATGGTGGGAGATATGGAATTTCCATTGGCCAATGACCCCAATTTGGAAGATACTACGACAAATCAGATAAACCCAGTTGCTAAAAACCCTAACCCTAACCTCATTGCTGAAATTGGGGGAAATCAAAAGGCAGAATCCATGGTTGATCCTCGTGACTCTCAGGGACACATTGGGGATGCTCGATCACACCATCCAACTCAAATTGCTGAGTTCTCGAGAGCATCTGGTCCAATCCTTAATAAGATTGTTGTTCCTACTGATATATTGGTTGACATCAAAATGAATAATTGTGCTTTGAACTTAAGATCTGATGGTTTCAAACATGATCAACTGATTCTGATAGAAATTTTGAAGAAACGCCCACTTCGCAAAATGTTCATCAAGAGTATTCAAGTTCCTAAAGAATATTTACAACAGTGGTGGTATTTTATTGATTTTGAGCCTGAAGAAAATGTCATTACTTCCTTTGTTGGTGGATATCAATTTTCATTATCAATTGTTGAACTAAGAACAATGCTAGAACTACCTAAGAAAAATGCAGTGATAGGCAAGACAGATTATGATCAGATTCCAAAGCCATCCAAAATGATTGTTGATTTTTTGACTCTTGGATATTCAGAGAAGTTGACTACACTTAGCTCATTCAGAAGAAAATGCCTTCCCCCTATCTGGTATACTTTGTTCTCCATCATTAATACTTGCCTATCTAGAAAGAACTCAAACCTTGATCAAGCCTCTACAAATGTCAGAACCATATTTCATGGTTTTGCCTTCAATATGCTTTATGACTATGCATCCCTGCTTTTTGATGAAATGAGAGGATACATCTCCACCAAGACAAAGTATATTCCTTATGAGATTCTTTCAAATATGTGTTAAGGGAGCACTTTATACTGAAGATAGAATTCCTCCAAAGGATGATGCACCTAAAGTAATCAAATTCACAGTGGACAATCTCAGACCACCAACAACTCCACTTTCAAGCTTTCCCAATGCATTACCACTAACTGCAGAACTCGCATCATACCTTAGGTATAATAATAAGATATTGGATGAGTATTGGAACTTGGAAGTCTATGGGACTACAAGAGCCAGTATCCCCTTCCCAAGACTTAAACCTGAGAGGTGTGCAAGGTGAGGTGTCTATAATCAATAGGAAGAGTGGGGAGAATGTTCAAGGGGGTGAACATCCTTAGAGTGCAAAAAGGAAAAATGTAAATGAGAGAAAGGGTAGACAGGTGAGAAAAAGAACTAAATAGAGGAGAACATGGTTAAAGGAACAAGAAAATTGTGTACTAGCCATTGCAAACTGGCCACCCACATCTACTATTATTCCACATTCTTTGGTGGATAACATTGAAACAACCACTGAGCCCATGGCAACTCTTTTTACAACCCCCCCTGTCCACTCATCTTTCTCTCAGCAGAAGGATGTTTCATTAACACATATGGGGCAAACAACTAATGAACCATTGAGCCCCCAATTGGAGGATGTCAATGTTGAAAAAGAATGATATATGCCCCCCCCCCCTTCATCATACTTCTGTGCACATTGAGTTTGAGAGTTCATCTCAATTTGAGCCTAACAAGACTGATAAAGTCATTCTATCTCACATAAGCACAAGTCCTATGGACTTCCCATCACGTTTTTTTTGTCAGACTATAACAACATCAATAGACATACCTTTGTTGGATGTTCAAGGATTTGATGGAAGACCTGGTGAGGTGAACATACCTAAAGCCTCATTCCATTATGCCTCTGTGGTTCATGATGTGGTGACATCAACAAGCCATCCTGATTTATCAGGTATTATACTGGAAAATATGTTCTTCCAGGACCTTCACCCACAATAACTTCTGATTTCAATGAATTCAGAACTTATTGCACCTTAGAATTTGAGAAGATTCATGAGGAAATCAAATAATTGACGCCAAATCCATAAAAGGAGTGGAGGATAGGGTGGAGAGACAGGAGAAGGAGATGCATAAAAGATTTGATAGTTTTGATAAAACTTCTGTAACCAATACTGATCTTAACTCTTTCAAGGAGTGCATTCTAAAAATCTTTCAGATGTAGCTCCATCTGCATCTAATCTGAAGACTTCAATTTCATCTACTTCCAGTGCTCAAGATCTTTCACAACTGGCTACCAAGGATGATATTCAGAAGATCCTTGATAAGTTAACAGATGTACAAACTCTACAATCTACTCTAGATCAAAGGATTATTGCTCTAGAGTGCAAGTCTCAAGTTGGAACGCTTAAAAGAAAACATGATGACCAGGGTCCTAATGATCATGAGGGGGAGAAAAAGAGAAAACTTTCTAAAGATGTTTCAAGAATATAGAGCACACAGATTTTTGAAAGAACTTCTAAATATATTGATACTCAAAAGAATTCTAAAGGTGAAAAGGGAAATGAAAATGTTGAGTGTGGCACTGATGAAGGTTGTTCTGAATATGAAGGATATGATATTGAAAAGCTGGATCTAAATGATTCACATTATTCAAAACTGACAAATGATATTGAAGTCATTCCATATTCTAATGAAGAAATGGTTAATAAGTATTTGGCTAATGAAGAGGAATTTGGTGAGCTTGGTGATATCATTGATGTTATTATATTTGAAGATGAAGATGAAGTGAATGAGTTCAGAGACATAGTACTTTTGAGACCAGAAGTTGTAGTTGACAGAAGAGTAGAAGGAAATCTTCTGAATTTGTTTAACTAGCTGAAGAATTTGACTATTCTAAACTCAGGCTTTCTGAATTATACATGGAATCTGGATGTTAGATTCATGTATGGTGATTTATCTATACTCAGAAGTTTTTATCATCAACAACTGCAAGAGAAAGATTTATTCATGTCCTTTCAGCATCTACCTGATCTTCTCTTTAATGAAGAGATTAAAGGAGAAGTTTAATTTAATGACTATTGTCTACAAAGAGCCTATCATTATTACAAGAGTTGTTCTTCCAATGATTGAAGAACCAATACTGGATAAATTTTTTGAGAAAGAAATCTTCTTCAATGAAGAAGTTGATGAAAAAATTGTTTTCCCTAAAGACGCTTATTGATACATGTACAGAAGAAATCTTGACAGTTGTTACATGGAGCATTTTTTGATGAAAGTTGGTCAAGAGGTTATGCAATTGCCTTCAGAGAATTTTATCAGAAGTACAGATTGAAAAGTATGCATGGTGATACAGTGATCAACAATGTGAACTATTCAAAAGAAAGACTTTGGGAAGCATGAATTTTATAGAGTTTTGTATAGAGAGAGAAGATGGAACCAGTATAGGATTCACTACTGTTGATTTGTACAGTCTCAGATTACAAGACAAACTCTTTATACTGGAATTCAATAGTAAAGTGGTTGATGTTGCATTTGAAGTTGAACTAAGAATAGTTCTAGGTACATGTCTGAGGAATTTGGCATTACATGATTTTCAAATTGCTCTTGAAAGGAGACTGAGGCATGTAAATATTTTGGAGCCTCTAAGAATTTCAGATATTGCAGCTAGATTTAAAGAATAGTTCTTTATTGTGCCTGAGTTGGGTTTTTATCACAACAGGCCATATAGTCTTTGTTTGTATATATTCTTTGTTTCTGATATTCCAAAGTATTCCACTTCAACTCTAATATGGTTTGCTGAAAAGATTGAAGGTCATGGATTTTCTGGAAATACAAAAGTGAATGAAGAGATCATATTTCAGATTGATGAGAGAATCAAACTCAGAGACTTAACCAGAATTAGTTTTCCATGTGGGCTAAGTGATAGAAATTCCCATATGGGAGCTGATAAACTTCTTAGTTATCCATATGACTTATGTGTTTATACTAGAAAAATAAAGTTCTATAGATCAAGAGGTGTCTGAAGATGTTCAAAATGAGATTTCTGAAGAAAAAGATACTGAGAATAAGAAGACTAAAAGTATGAAAGAAAAAAAGTTGTGGCTTCTGAAAAAGGTGAAGATGTGGTGATGGCAGAAGTTGCAGAAAGAAGTGTTAATTGATGAACATGTGGATCAATTGTTTCTTGAACTAAGCCATCCAGAAATGTTTATGTCTGAAGAAGAGTATCAAGTTGTTCATTTTGTTGATACCTAGATTGGAAAAGATTATATATTCAAGAAGACATACATGGATTTTGTCAGAAGTGTTAGCAAATCAAAGATGGTTGTTTATTATGAGATTGATATAAGGAAAATCATTGATGTTAGCCAAAGAAAGTGGAGAGGCTATGAGTACTCAATATTTCAAGTTGAAAGTGAGGATGGAGAATTATGCAGTATCGCAGAAGCAGACTTTCAAAGTGTAAATCTAAGAGACCTTGTGACAATTTACAAGAGGCTTTACAATTTTGCAGATAAGGTTACAAAATTCAGAAAGGGCTTTTCTTGTGTTAAAGATGCAATGTATAGAGAGATAGTTTGGGCTGCTTTGACAGATTTTCAAATAGCTTATGTTTTGGGAAGAGATAAGGTGTACAAGACTGCTCCTAATACAAAGCTTGATGGGATGGATGATTTACATACAGGAACTGTTGTGGTTAATCCTTCTGGCTATGTATGTAAATCTGAGAATAAAGAGAACTTTATCAGATATGAAGATTTTCCTAAATGCTCTTCTAGAACTATAAAGCAATAAGAGACAGATTACAGAAGAGAATAAGAAAGAGACCAGCAAAAGTTTCTTTTGAAGAGTGGCCTGAATATAAAGAAGTTGTCAAGAAGATGCTTACTCTTGCAAAGAAAACACTTGTTTATAGAGATATAATAATTGGAGGCTTTCTGCCTATAATGTTTGAATAGAAATACGACTTGTCCTTTTGAAGCAAAGACGAAGATTGTTAGATTCTGAAAGATCGCTTCAAAGGAGATAGAAGTTTTGAAGATGAAGAGTTCAGAAGTTCTGAATTGGCGCTGAAAAGACAAGTATAGACATCTTCAGAAGAAGTCTCAGAAGTCTGAGTATAAGACTTCAGGAGAAAGAAGAATGAAGAAAAGCCTAAGGTATGGACTTCTAAAGAGGCTACTTCAGAAGTTCTGAAGAGAAGACTTCAGAGTTCTGAAGGAACTCTGAAGGAAAGTTCTAAGGAAAACTCTGAAGACTGTCAGACACGTGTATATAGGCTATTGGTCTATGATGTACATACATGTTAGTTTAGCATCTCTATATCTGTATATATAGATAGGCAGTTATTCAGCTAATAGTTGAACTTTGTACATGTACTTTCCATACTTGTAAATCTTGCAACTCTGTTCTTAAATCTAATACAATAGCTGACTTCCTTGCCCCAATTCTTGTGTTCTTAATTGTTTGATTGACATTCTTTAATACGGGAAATATCAGGAGGGTTTGCCTTTCGTGGGTCCTCAACTAGAGGTTTGACACGTTGATCTTGAGACAGTGCTTTAATGGCATCCATCCAGAAAGAAGTGTCTGTATATAAGAAATTAGTGAAGTGAGAAGGTCCTTCCAATACTACTAGTTTTGTTGTACTTCATAAGGACGTGCAAAAACATCGAGATCAAAGATCTCGGGTGATAGGCCGTGTGGTGGAGAAGAAGGTCCTTAGATGTGGGAGGTTTCCAAGTCATCCTCATCAACTAACGAATAAGTTGATAAGGGTTCAGTGTAGGTTCCCAAAAATACAGTTGTGCCCAAATGAGAATGCATAGAGGAGGTCGGTGGGGTTTGAGCAGATTCCCTGGGTCTTGTAGGGAGAATTTCAACATCCATCGATTTTTGAGAATCGGTGGATGGTTTTTGTGGTTTGACCCTCTTGGCTTTCCTAGGACTCTTAGATGAGTCCTTAAGGGGGGGTCTCTTTGAGCTCTTCTACTTCTTAGAAGGGTTAGAGACATGGGTAGATACCGAAGGTTCTTTCGGTATTGGGGCCTGAGAAGCAGGTGCGTAGGTTGATGTGGCAGAAGGTTTTGAAGACTTAGATTTCTTCTTCTTCTTTACCACATCTGTGGCTCTAGGGGAAAGGATAGAAACCTCCTATGTTACTGGAGGTCTCCGAATTGTTTCCTCTGCCGCACCTCACTCAATAGTGGAGTCATTGGTAAACAAAATCATTTGAGGCCAACGAGTATTATCGGTGGCCGATTTTCCCTTGTGCAAAACCGTCTTTCCTTCTTCTTGACGATAGCCTTGAGCAACCAATCTTGCCTTGTTGTGAATAATAGTACCTTCTTCATCCATCTTGTTTCTGAATACCCATTTGGTTCCAATAATGGTTTTGTGGTAAGGACGAGGAACCAATCTCGAGACCTTATTTCTTTCAAATTGTGAAAGCTCCTCTTCCATGGATGATATCCAGCTTGGATCAGCTAGAGCTTCACCAATTTGCTTAGGTTCAATGATCGAGAGAAACAATTCACATAGAGACAAAGATTTCCAATTCCTCTCCAATTTGAACACCAGCTTGCCGATCACCAATTTTTTGATCAATTGGGTGATCCGTTGTCCATTTTAAGGCAGGAGGCATCTGAGGAGGAGATGTGAGATTTGAGATGGAGGGTACATCAGCTGATGTGGGAATGATGTTTAGAGGTTCAGGTTCTTCCTCTAATGGAATAATTTCAGAAGAAGGGGTTTTGTGAATAGGTTCAGAAGACAATGTATTGTTAGAAGAGAATGGAGGAAAGTTGGTAGAAGGGAGATCACCATTCTTAGAAATAGGGTGATGTTCAAAAGGTGAGGAGGAATAAGTAGAGTGAGGCATATTTCCAATACAGGAAGCAATCCACCAATCTTGTTCTTCTTCATTGCCAGCAAGAGAGAAAGATTGAAGATCATCAAATTTGACATGTATTGATTCATCAATACATTGTCTTCGGAGGTTGAAGATTTTGTATGCCTTGGATACTAAGGAATATCCCATGAAGATTCCTTCATCAGCTTTGGGATCAAATTTCCTAATATTTTCTCTGTCATTCAAGATGTAACACACACATCCGAACACATGAAGAAAACCAATATTTGGTTTTCGGCCATGAAATACTTCATAGGTTGTTTTGTTGTGTCTCTTGACAATGATAGACCTATTTTGAGTGAAGCAGGCTGTGTTAATAGCCTCAGCCCAAAAATAGGTTGGAAGATTTTATTCACTTAGCATGGAGCGAGTTGCTTCACATAGAGTACGGTTTTTTCCTTTCAACAACTCCATTTTGTTGAGGAATTCGTACAGCAGAGAAGTTGTGAGAGATTTCCTTGTCATCGAAGAAATCTTCTAGGACATTAATTCAGTACCATTCTCACTTCGAACTGATCTGACCAATTGACCATTTAAGGTCTTTGACTTTTTGATAAATCAGATGATTTCTTCAGTAGAGTCACTCTTATATTTAAGAAAGAAAACCCAAGTATATCGAGAAAATTCATCTACTATGACAAGAATGTATCTTTGCCTCCAAGACATGGTGTGCTGACTGGACCACACAAATCCATATGAAGCATTTGAAGAGGTTGGAAGATAGATGAACATTGCTTAGTTTTAAAGGAAGATTTGTTTAATTTTCCTTTTTCACAAGCACCACACAGTTTTTCTTTAACAGAGGATATCTTTGGCAAGCTAACAACAAGGTCATTATTAGAAAGTTAGTTCAAAGTTTTGAAGTTGAGGTGAAAAAGAAGTTTGTGCCATAGCCAATTTCGTCTGAAGATTTCTTCAGAGAGGAAACATATAGCTTCACCAATAGCACTTTTCTCTATCTTTATAATATAAACATTGTTCTTCGAGTACCAACAAGCACCACCTGATTTTGCATGTCAAGAACCAGACAAACACATAGTTTGAAAGTTATTATGTATCCTAGATCACATAGTTGACTAATTCTCAGAAGATTATACACCAGTCCTTTAACATAGGCAACTTTGTTGAAGGTTATGGTTTCATTGGTGAGAGTTCCATAACCTCTTGTGATTTCTTTGCCTTGCCCACCAAAAGTCACAACTTGCCCCTTTTCCTTCATATAGTTCAAGAGAAAAGATTTGTTTCCGGTCATATTCCTTGAGCAGCCGCTGTCCATATACTAGATATGATATCTCTTTGGACCCTGCAATCATGAACAAATTAGTTTCTTGGTACCCGTTTTGAGATGGGTTCTTTTGGGTTAGAAGGGTTATCCTTTTTGTCCTTTCGAACAACGTAATCTTTCGAACAGTCCTTGGCAAGATGAAAGGTATCACCACAGTTATAGCATTTTCGATAGACAAAGACTTTCTTTGGACTGGAAGATTTATTCTTATCTTTGGAATTAGAGTACATCAGAGATTTAGAGGCTCTGATGCCTGGTTTTGGGCCAAGGATGCCTTTTTCAGAAGAAGGCACAAAAGAAATGGAAGAAGTCTTGGTCTTGATTTTCCTTATATTGATAACTCTAGGAATAAAATCAGTGGACTGGTTTTGAGATTTTGGCTGTTTTGGAAGAGAATTCTTTCTCTTAGAAGGAATATCAAGGGAAACATGAAACTTTCCTTCTTCAGCAGATGAGAATTTCCTTGAAGAACTTTGGGAGTTTCTTTTGAGGATTTTGGAAGGTTTGGGACAGAAGGAGTTGGTATCTTCAAGACTTAAGGAGTTGAGCATGTCATGAATGGGCTTAACAACCTCATTAGATTCTTGAGCTTTAGATGTCTCTAGGGACATTGAATTCTTTGCCTTCACAAAGGTACCAAACTTAAGAATTTCAGAATGTTCAAATGACTTTATAGAGATGCAGCCATCAAAGTTGATATCAGAGATATCTGAAGAAGAAGAAGAAGAAGAGGACATGCATTAGGAAGGAGAATCACAAGGAGCAGAAGGTTTAATATCCATTTTCCCAAAACCTAAGCTAGATTTGCTATCATAAGATAGCTGGTCCTGTAGGATCTTTTCAAGATTTTTAGAAGAGTTGGTCCATTTGAACAGGACTTCTTGTTCTTTCTTTAGCTTGTTGAAAATCTTATTTTTATCTTTAGAAAGAATGTGATTTATGTATTTAAGATTGTCAAGGTCAGCTTTGATCTTATCAAAGTCTTTTAGCTTAAAAAACACATATGGAGTCGATCATTCAAAAATTTTACTTGAAGGTTAGCCTTTTTCTTTGATTCTTTCATATTATAGAAATCAACAGTTAAAGAGTCATAGGCATTAATCTTATGATCATCAAAGAGAGAATGAAATGGGTGTACCTGAGGTTGAGTTCTAGAGGATGATTCTTCAGTTGAAACTAAGGCCGTGGAGTAGGCTAGTTTCTCAAGTTCCTCTATCTCACTAATTTTGGCCATCAAACATTTTGTGAGATGTTCAGTATCACTGTCCGATGTTGGCTCATCCACCCAATCTTGAGATTCAGCTACAATACCTTTTCCTTTTTTGAGGATGCTTTCATTTCTCTCTCCCCCCTCCCTCTCTCTGGTATTTGGCCTTGTATTTCTAATATTCAGCATGGTCACTGGTTTGAAAGGAATTGTAATTTTTGCGAGGAGATCGGCTCGTCCTATCGGCTGTCTTTCGACTTGCCGATTTGGAGAAGTCCCGGCCGGAAGAGGTAATAGACTTAAACTTTGGAGGAACTTTAGATCTGCATTCAGAAGCAAAATGTCCTTTCTTGCCATAATTAAAGCACTCGCCATTTGCTTTATCGAAAGAAGAGGATTTTTGCACAGAAGAAGATTTTCTTCCAAATCTGGGATGATTTGAAGAGAAGCGTCTATTTTTGAGATTTCCAGTCATAATCATATTATCGGAGAGTATGTCTATAACTGACTCTCCACCTTCATCATCGACATCACTAATGTATGCCTCCGATAAGTGAGATGAGTCTTCTTTGGTCTCATCGTTATCAAATTCAGAAGTTGGATATGTGATTCTTGGAACACACGTAGATTTCTTTGAATCACTTATTAAAGCCACAAAGAAGCTTTTAATGTCCTTAATGATAGATTTTTGTTGGTTCTTTGTCTGCTCATAGTTATGTAAGTACCGTATAGAGCAGTCCAAAGCATATGATCAAGGTCCTTGGTGGTTTTAATGCATATACAAATATTCTCCCAAAAGTCTGGGAGACAGTCTATATATTTGCACAAGACCTCCTTGTTGTCATATACCTTTCCTAACAAGTTAAGATCATTTAAGAGATTGTTAAGACGGTTGTAATAGTCAGAAAAAGATTCTCCCTTTTCATGAGTGAAAAGTTTATAGTTTCTTACTAAAGCAATTTTCTTGCTCTTCTTAACCTCAACAGTTCCATCATATAAAACACATAAAGTGTCACACATTTCTTTTTCAGTAGAAAGATTTACCAAAGAATGGAACACTTCATCAGGAAGAGAGACAACAATAACAAATTTAACTTTGGTGTCCAGGGATACAAGACGTTTATCATCTTCAGTATATTGTTTGGGACTTTTAGTCAAATATCTGCCATTAGCTTCATATTTCTCCTCATCTGAGGATTCAAGAGTTTCATCCTCGGCAGTTTTCTTGTTACCATAACGAACCTAGATTCTTGGAACTATGGGTTCTTCACTCAAAATGGTAGGGTACCTACTGTCAACCCCTTCCAAGAACAATAGCATACGACTTTCCCACAGAGCAAAGTTATTAGGGTTGAACTTTGATGGTTTGGTTGCAGAGTCGGTATCGTATGAACCATCGAAGGGGTTTTGCATAGCAGAACCTTGGTTTGAGGAAGAAGAGGCTGCCATTACAGATTAAGTTTATTATATTAAACTAATCTTCTCTGATATCACTTGTTAGTCCCATCTAAGGTAATAACAAGCAAGTAAGAAATTGTAGAGGGGGTGGTTGAATACAATTACACAATATTTTTCAACCTTTTAAATTCTTATTGATATGAATATCAAGAATTACACTTAGAAAACAGATTGTTGCAGAAAAGAACAGATAAAATCTACTCTAACAATGTAACACTTAGTAAACAAGAACACAACTTAAATCACAAAGAAAGTTATGATGTTGTTAAAAAATGTCGAATCAAGTTGATCACTTAGAAGATATTTTGCTGAAAGCGTCCATGAGAGCTTCTCTTCTCCTTTATAGTGCCTCATGCATTAAATTCATGGGGAAACTTGTCACAATATCATTTGATAGTTGAGTTACCTTTGAACAAATATGGGTGTCTTTCTTTATCGTACAGATGAAAGGACAGGGCACTGTTCATCTTTTCTTCCTTTGTTGTCACAACAAGTTCTAGATAAGGACAAACAAACTTTTCTGATGTTTAAGGAGAATGTTTGTATCTAAAACTTGGGTGACACGTTCTTGCAGATATTGATGACAAGGAATATCTCCATAAATATCCACCGTTGGAATTGAGACCTTTATCGGCGGATTCAGCAGCTAAGAAGATCGGCATGTGAAAAGTCTGGTATTTGATCGGAGGTCATATCTTCATTTCCACAAATGTTGATATGTTCCTTTGTTATCAGCTAGCCTTCGATTCGTTGAACTTGTTGAGTATAACCAAACTTTTACAAAGAACCCAAAATACAAAATATTTTGACTAAGGAAAGATTAAGGAGTCATCAACAAATTATCGGTGACCCAACAATATCCCAAACCACCTTCATTCGGACAACGTCTTGCCACCTTCAACCGCCCAACACCACCTTCATCCCCATCCTCTGATATATCTGAAACACACCAGTGCACATGCACACACACACACATTACATGTAACATCCTGATTTTTATCCCAGTTGAAGAAAATGTTGAACCGGGCGATCTAATAAGGAAGATTTAATTTCAAAGTTTGAGTAGTTGTGCCATGAGATAGTGACAGTTGTCACAATAGCACCAATGGTACTGGGAGTATGGTATTCTCGACTATCATGCCATACGGTTGTGACATCTATCACAATAGCACTAGTGTCACCTAATGGTTGATGGTCCCATTAACGGTGTCATGCATTTGAGACAATGGCACAATAGGTCAATCGAGTCTTTAGTAAAGTGGAATCCCGAGTCCTCGTTGTGTTCCACTCTTAGAATCAATGAAACAAGTATTTTGAAGTTATTAGTATTGGGTATCATCTACAAGACGAGAAACGGATCAAAACAGGTGAAAAGTAGGAAAAACACCTTGGAACGGTCCAGGCTATAGTGCCCGGCGATTATGATAGTGTCATAATCGCCTGGCATAATTGCATAGATTGTATCGTGGATTAGAAAAGGAATCAGCTTGATGGTGTTGACATGGGCAATTATGCCATGCGATTATGACATGGCGTAATCGCGTGTCATAACCACGTGTCATAATCACGGACGACATCCAGTGGTTAAAATCAGGATTTTCTTCATTTGACCATATCTCTCTCATTTATTATTCGATTTGGGCGATTCAAAGTGATGTGGTTTCGTCTTTGGAAGCTCTTCAACATGAAAACAATATGGCTAGAGTTTGTTTGATGATCTTGGATCTCATACGAGTGGGAGGTAAGATCACCTCTTCGAAATCTTGAATCTAGGGTTTGGTTTATGGTTTTGATTTAGGGTTTTTGTTGTGTATTTTGGGTTTGTTTGTGTTATAGATGAAGGTTCTATTGATGAATGTTGTGGATCTGAAGCTCTCTTCAAAGGAAACACGAGTTGTGGAGTAAAACCTAGATTTAGCCTAAATCTAGCAAGGTGGGTTCAAGATATTTTGTGAAAACTTTGTACATGCCAAAAATGTCCATTTTTGAAGTACTAACATGTTTTACTTGTTATTTATCAAATGTGTGAGTATTTGGGTAAGTTTGCATCTGGTGTAAAATGATTTATAAATCATATAAGAGGCTTATACTTGAGTTTTAGACATTTTGACAAATAAAGTAGAAGTGTGAGTTGTTTGGGTGAATTACCTTTTAAATAAATATCATTTGGTTGTATTTGCATCTTTAGAGTATTCGATTTATAAATCGTTGGAAAATGCATGTTATTTCATTATGAGACATTTTAGAAATACATGAATATGATTTCATTTGGAAAATGGTTCGTCTCAACTAATGTTTTGAGTAATCACATAAGTGTTGACTTATAGAGCATTTGCTCGGTTTTGACTAAAATGAGTCTCATAGACATTTGTCCGATTTAAACTAAATGTCAGATTTGAGAGTTATATGCAGTTATGGCATTTGTTTTTAATACATTACATGTTTTGGATGTGTTGGTCATTCTTTTGGTGTCGTGTAATGGTAAGGCTATTGTAATGGATCCATAGGCACAAGAGTCGGTTTTATTTGAGGATGGAACAAGTATTAGATCCCAGAATGGGATCGATCTTGTTTGGTGTTAGGTATCGAGTATTGAATCCCAGAATGGGGTTGATCTTTTTATCCGTGAGCAAAAGACCTAGCCCGGTCAAGCTTACTAGGGCACTGACTACATATTCCCAGAAAGGGGTTGATGTTAGTGCAATAGCGGGTCTCCCCGCATTTCCCTCAAATGGCGTATCTTTCAAGAGTAAATCGCGTGTAACAGAAAAGATTTAAGGGCGTATCTTTCAAGAGTAAATCGAGTGTAAAAGAAAGATTTAAGGGCGTATCTTTCAAGAATAAGTCGCGGGTAAAAGAAAATAATAAACGAGAAAGCTTTATGGTCAAATGTATTTACCGCTTTCAAGAGTATTGGAATTGGAATCACGTTAAAAGAATATTTCTATTTAAAGCTTTTATTTCTAATGTCATTTTGATCTAAAGCTTTTTATTATGGAAATATTGAATTTGGGAAAGATATTGCTTTTATAATAAAGCTATTTCATTTGAGAATTATATTTTTATCAAGCAAATCTTTTGGTTTCAAAACGATTATAAATATGTTAAAAACTCTTGAGCTCACTAGGCGTTAAGCCTAACCCTTTTTCTTTGTCGGCATGTGCATCAGATTATCGTTGGGGTTGGTACTAGCGACACGTGTAGAGTTGAGTGCTAGGGAGTAACACGTTAAAGATCTAACCTTGGTGACGTTTTCCGCATTCGGAGATAGCGACTCTTATTGGTTTAGTAACCCCCAACCATATGTAGGTCTTGTATAAGACTGGATTTATCTGTTGTAGAGGTTTATTACTATTTGTGGTTTAAGGAAACTTAAATATTGATTTATAGGAAACGATTTATCTTAAATTTTGATGTAATATTAGAAATTTTAAGTTAGTCGCTATTTCCAGATTTGAGGGTATTACATTACAACAGGTAGGGTATGTGTAGATAAATGTTATTTTGTTACCATATTCATTTAAAATAATGATTAACGAAAACGGGTAGTAGATACCCAACAAAAAAATATAGTCATTTTGAATTACAGATTGTTAAACAAACATATAGACAAAATATAAATTCATACACATGGTAGTTATTCAATATCTAATTTTTCTGATAAACATTTTATTGTTATTATAAATATAATTAAAGGTGAATTAGATTCACACAACCTCCTATAGAGTGAGATAAGGGAGACTAGGCCCTCGTTTGTTTTTTCATTTTAAGCTCTTAATCACCACTTATGTCTGATTCGTTAAGACGTTTCATAACCATTTCAGAACTGAAATCAGACTTCAGACTTCAGCACCTCTTAAAAAACAAACGCCACCTAAATGTATATGAGTGAGGAAGGTATTAATAGCAACCCCATCTTGTAATGTAACTTTTTAAACAAAACTTGATGCCATTTTTTGTGTGTGTTTGTTTTCCTGTTTTGTTTTTCATTTAATCATCACAACACACCACTGTCCCTCTTAGGGCAAATATTAATAAAAAATAACACATTCATGATGACTATGTTATAACATTCATAATGAATAACATGTATATATTTCTTATTAAAATGACACATGTTGCGTTGTAAACAGTTCCCAGATTCCTGATCAATTTTACATTTCTAACGGAATCTGCTTCATACCAAATTTATTGCTTCAAGTTCCATCATCACAGTTTTCCGTTAGAAATAATTATGAAACTATTGAAATTTCTTAACCTGCCTACTTGATTAAACACCAATAATGTTAGTACGGGTGGTATTTTAGGGTAAATCGATCTGAACTGGATAGCTTGAGAATCGTGAGAGACACTTTCTGAATTGATATTTCGACCCTATGTCCAGGTTCATGAAATTCAATATGGGATCAGACTCAAGAACACTTGCGTTTTTAGGAACAAAAACGAAAGCAATTTTATGGAGAGTAATTTAGGATTGTTCAAAATCGTGAATATAAATTCTTATTTATACTCACTAATAACGTAACTGAAATGGCAATCATGGTTGAATTTCAGGAGGAGTGGTCAGTTACACAATTTCCAGTAACTGCTCAATAACTGCACCATAAATGTACAGTAATCGTTCAGAGAGACTAGATCAAAATCGACCATGCAGAGCTCTGGTCCTTCATGCAGAGCTCTGGTCCTTTTCCAGAAAACTCTGAGTCTCGAGGAACAAACCAGAGTTTTTGGTCAGACCGTATAAAGCCTCTTATAGGCCATACAAAGCTTCTGTATCAACCATACAAAGCTCTGTATTCGGGCTCTAATCAAGCCATATAGAGCTTTGTATCCGAGTTCTGATCAAGTTTCTCCACTATACCCCAAGTCCAAAATTCTGAAGAGCCGCCACCCGCAAGGGGTGTTGCCCCTTGACACCCACCATTTCGTCGTTACTGGATTCATACTCGTCTTATAACAAGCATGCACTCTGCACCATCTAACTTATATTAGATCACAGTAAATAAACCCATATTAAACATCATGTTATTTCTAATTACACTTAAATGGACCGGTGACACTAAAATCACCAACAAATAATGGTTTCAATTCCATTTTACTAAGAAGCTACCAACATTTGAAAATTTGGGATTTCAGAAGTAAGATCACACAAAGAGTACCATCTTATTGAACTTTTAAATCTCAAAGAACCGAAGTTATGTTGGATTTATATCCATTTTCTTAATGAAAAAGGTAAAAAGAGGAGATTTATCTTTTTATACTTAGGCGATAGTGATGGATCCATAATTTTTTGTTAGAATACAAAAAGATGACCATGATATAAATAATAAATAAAAATTAGTTATAGTTATCAAACATAGTACAAAACAATTCCAATTTTAATGATTTACAATTAGGATTTTTGTATTCCACAGCTGTTAAAGCACAAATACAAGTTTCGATACACTACTATAATCTTTTATTTTCTTGATGATGATTTCTAGTGGTGGTACAAACAAATAACAATAATAACATTGTTAAAGCTCATAAAATATATACACTATGACATATACGGGTGTGCATCAGGCGGGTCGGGCATGTAGGGATGGGCAAACAAAAAACCTGATCGGATTTCGGATAAAAGTAAGACCCAGATTTTAGGTTTCGGATTTCTGATTGGGTCGGGTTGGTCAGGTTTCGGGTTAATGTCGGCCGGGTTCGAGTATTATTTTAATGCAAAAAGTATATATAATTTAATTGATTTTAAGGATGAATTCAATTAATTGAGAGATTGATGAAATCAATAAGAAGTATAGAAATTAAAAAACATTTCAACCAATTAGAATTTAGGGTTTTCAAAAGATCATAAGATAAATGAATATATCTATATAATATTTAAAATATATATGAATATTATTTCGTATTTTCGGACAGGTCGGTGACCAAAAATCAAACACAACCTAAACCAAATGTCCCTCTCAAAACTTAGGTTTCGGATTTCGAAATATTCATGTTATAAACAAACACCTTATTTTCAATTTGGTTCAAATTTGGATTTCGATTTTAGAACTACTAGTGATTTTAAACAATAACTTGCCACCTGTAATCCTATAGGGTGGTGATTCACCCTAATTTCAACAATGTATTATTTATATTGTCTTTAAATTACAAAATTGAGAAGGATGGTCTTAAACTTAATTTAGGGCTTATTTTTTTTATAGGTAAGCTTAATTTTTAAAATAAATAATGAAATTTAAACTTTCTTTGTGAATCAATGAGAATCATAGTAAAACACAAAAAAACACAAAGCAAATTGAATTGACTTAGCATCTATTTAAAGGTCAAACTAAACCAAACATATTCAATCTATATCATTAGAAATACAATTTTATTGATCCATTATTCAAAAACTTATTTTAAGGGTTCGTTTATCAAATAAACACTTAACGAGTGTCACTGACTTTACCAGACAAACTTAAAAATGATTAGAAATATTATCTCATAAGAATTATTACAGGGAAGTAATCTTATCCAATAATTTAGGAGAAAACTCTATCATCTCCATCAACTTATCTAAAATGAAGAAAATATGAATTTTAAGCAATTCTTTACTTTAATAACTTCTCAATAACTTTTTCTAAAATGAAGAAAGTTGTTGGAGTTGAATGTAAGAGCATCTTCAACAGCTTCTTAAAATGGAGAAAATGAAGAAAAATTGGGATTTTGAGCCAAAATGTGCTCCAAGAGTTCCCCAAAACCATCTCCAAAATGGAGAAAGTAGGAAAAGAACACATTTTTCTGCAAATATGGAGAACACTCAAAAAATGATAACAAAGTGAACCACCAATAGAAAATTTTGAAAACAAAATATTTGAAGAGAGAAGTAATATTTTAATGGATAAAGTAAATATTTTAATATTATAATCAATGTTGGTTTCTCCAAAATGGGGAATCTGTTGAAGATTAATGAAAATATTTTTAGAGATTTTAACTTTTGGTTCTCCATTTTTGAGAAATTTTGGAACATCTGTTGGAGATGCTATAATATATTTAGATTTTTGAATTTTAATTCTCCATTTTGAAGAAATTATGGAGAAACTATTGGAGATACTCTAAGCATGTAATGTTTATCGGGTTAAAAGACTTATCAACTTTTTTTTTGATAACTAAAAATGTTACTCGATAAGACAAATAATTATGATGACTTTTATGGATAGACATTTGATAAAAGTTTGTTTAGAAAATACTAGATAATTTGAACATGACATGAATAATATGTAAAGTCTAAACACCAATGCTTCTGAAGCGGATATTTATGTAAATAGGGGCGGACCCACCTTATGGAGAGGAGTCTCGTGCTACCGCTCAACCTTGTTTCGTAAGGGTAAAAAAAATCGTTTTTCGTAAGTTTTATATAAGGTGCACCCACTAAACTTTTAATATTTCAATGGTTAAAGGAGCACTACTTTAAAAAATCTCTCGAAATCAACCGAAAAACTTAAAAAAGTCGCCAAACGGGGAATTTGGCTAAAAAATCCCTCGAAATCAACCGAAAAATACATCAGACAGCTATGGACATTTGATACAATTTAATGGTGCACCTGCTTAACAAAAATCCTGGGTCCGCCACTACATGTAAATAACTTTTTTTCAAAAAATGAATAGAAAGATTGGTTATAATTTATAAATATAGTCGCTTGCACTTTTGGAAAACCCATTTTCATTTCATCTCGTGACTCATTCTTTTCAATCTTTATCTTTGATTATTTTCGAAAGGCTTCCTATTTGTTGCTAATAACATCATTATAAAATAAATTCTTTTTTATAGAGGTCAACATTAAAACTTTTTTTTTACATTTTCAAAACAACAAAATAACACAAATGGGTGGGAGAGCTGTAAACGAACCGTGTTCGTTCGTTTAACTTAACCGAACAAACAAACTAACACAAACGGTAAACGAACGAAATTTTTTGTGCTCGTGTTCGTTGGTTTAACTTAACCGAACAAACGAACACGAACAGTAAACGAACGAAAATTTTTCTGTTCATTAAGAAAATTTGTTTGTTCATGTTCTTTTGTTAAGTTGTTAAACGAACAAACATAAATGAACGTGAATGAAGATAAAGGAACGTAAACAAACAAACACAAATATAGAAGAAAACCACCATTAGTTATTATTTTGTTTCTAAAAAGTAACATAACAAAATAAAAAACCGGGTAAATTTAGAAACCATAAAAAAGAAATTCTAAAAAATTAATTTAATTACTGATTTTACATGTTAATATCATAGAGGCGGGTTCATACGAGAACGGTACCAACTTACGATAATACGAGGACAATACTCGGCCAATCATTTTGTACACGAAATTTTTCATGTACAAAATCATATATGATTTCATGTTCAAAATCATATGTGATTTTGTAAGCATCAAAACGGACACGCGCGACTTTTCCCGTGGGCAAGTCGCGGGAAAAATCGCGGCTAATCATATATGATTTTGTACGTTAATCATATGTGATTTTATACATGAATCATATGTGATTTTGTACATGAAAAATTTCATGTACAAAATGATTGGCTGAGGATTGTCCTTGCATTCTCGTAAATTGTTACCGTTCTCGCATGAACCCATTTCTAATGTTATATTATATAAATATATTTATATATATAAACAAACGTAAACGAACATAAACGAACGAATGTTCACGAACGTAAGCGAACGAACGAAACCATTGTTCATGTTCGTTCGTTTAACTAAATGAACAGAAAAATATGTTCTTGTTCGTTCGTTTATTAAATAAACGAACTTCTCGCCGAATGGTTGACGAACGGTTTGCTGAACGTTCGGTTCGTTTACGGCCGGGATTAACATTGCGTTATTTTTCAATGATATAAAAGAAAGAAAAAAAGGAAAAAGACAGTGCAGTCCCTGGAAAAGGAAACGGAAATTAATAAACGGGGCCCACAGGTTTCCAATTAAGTTCTTCGTCTCTTCAATTTCAAGATCTCCGTCTCACAAAACCCTAGCTCAACTTCCATCGATCTACCGAAAATTCTGGTAAAATTGCCTCAATTTATACACATTTCTTACTACATACTGTTCTGATGAATCATTGCATTTTAAATTTGATATGCTGGATATGGTTTACCATTTGTAAATCAATTTAGTTTGACTTTTGTGTCAAATTCTCTGAAATTTATTAGCGATCGGGTGATCTGTTTGCAGGGATTAGTGGTTTTGTTGAGTTGAAGTAATCGAGTGATTCGGTTGAAACAAGTTTTTTTGAATACTGTAGTTCTTAATAAAAGCTTTGATTCCGGTACTATGCTGCACGTACCGACGACGATCGAGGAACAGTTAATTCTCAGAGCAATCAAGGAAGAATGCTCTTGGGAGAGTCTCCCTAAGCGTCTCCAGTCGACATTGAATTCCAAGGATGAATGGCACAGAAGGTAAGTTTGCTAACTGCCATTAGCTTCTTGGCATCTTTGATATCATACGATGTTCCAAGTTTTGATTAAATTGTAGCTGAAACATGCATTTGGGATACGTAGTTTGGAAATGGTTTCATCATTGTTTTGAATTAGTAGAATGTAGATCATCTTCATATCTTTAAAGATATGATTCCTTTGTTCAGCAATCAGAAACTGTTAAAACAATCAAGATTTAGAGTAAAATGATAGTAACTAAGTGTAGGGAGAGGGGGTTGTGATGATGGAAAAACAGGGAAAAAAGACAGATCTGACATGAACATGAATGTCATGTGCTAGTATCCAATCAGTAATACTTGAAGCAAATGCTGTTGATATAATTTGGGATTGAGCTACAGGTTAGTTGAACTCTACTGAATATATGGCTCAAAGAAATAATAAAATTGATCTAGAACTACAGAATCTGCAATTGTCGAAATCTGTGGTATGAAACCAATTAGTCATTCAATACACTATTGTCTAGTATTAAGCTAATGAGCAAGTTCTTACAACTTCTTTTTGTGATGCATGTATTGTTTACATTTCTTATCTTCTCTATTGTCAGAATTACAGTACTCTTTGACTCTAGCTCTTGGCATTTTCTTACCCCTATGGATCAAATAACCATTGGGCCAAACCTATTTAGCTTATAATGTCTTGTGATTTATTAAAGTATACAATCAAATGAAGTTTCAACATGTATAAAATGCTAGCATTCTCCAAAGAAATTGTTGTCATCTATCCTTGTTTAACATCCATCAATCATCATTAATGTGATTTTTATATAAGCTATCATGGCAACCTCATAAATTTCAATTTTCCTTGATCCCTTCGTTAGGTTCTAGGTACAAGTTCTCCCTCAAATGCCATACTGCTTGGATTCTTCCATTAATTTCTTTTTTAATGGACTATATGGGTCTTGTACTTGCATATAATAACTTTTAAGCACAATAAGATAATATGTGAAATTTATTGGCATTCAAATGTTGTATGGCTAGGAGTTTTTTGCTGGTGGTATTTTAAGTAACAAATGTTGTTTATGGGTTGATGGTTGCACCTAGGCACTATTGCACATAACCTTTCTTCTATCTTTTTAGTTGTTTCAACTTTCATGTAACATATACAATGCCAAGAGGACTCGTATTTTCAATATATTCTCCCTTTAGTTAAACTTAAGCTTCCCTTTCTTTGGGAAAAGGTCCCTGACAGCATTTATAGGTGTTCCAGATTTTTACGAGCTCTGTTGTTTATTTATCATTATATTTTTGCAGGATAACTGAACACTGCATAAAGAAAAGGCTCCAATGGAACACTTCTTTTGTACGTAAAGTATGCAGAGAAGGAGAATACTATGAGGATATGATGCGATATCTTCGAAGGAACTTAGCAGTATGTACTAAGCAGAGATTCTTGGTTTCATTGATAGTCTTCCTGTTACCCATCTCGTGGTTGTGTGTCTGCTAATATTAATCATGGATCTTAATTTGTGTCTTTGTGAGGCTTGGGCCATGATCATGCACACATCCTCTTGCATTTTCAACAAGTTTGAGAAAACAAATGACTGGCACATGTGTAAGTCAATGCAGTGTACTAGTTAGCCTTTTCAGAGTACTAACTCATACTACTGGGAGATTGGCTATAAGGTGTCCCCATTGTCTAGATGTACCAGAAACTCAACTATTAATCAAGATCTATCTGTTGCCTATATATCTTTTTGGTTCACTCATGATGCTTTAAAGTATGTTTAACATTTTGTAATTAGACTATATAAACTTAGGTACACGATTGATTATGTTATTTTTTCATGTTTGTTTTGTTTTGCAGTTGTTTCCTTATCACCTTGCAGATTATGTTTGCCGTGTAATGAGGATTTCTCCATTCAGATACTATTGTGATATGATATTCGAAGTCATGAAAAATGGTACTAGGTTGTTATATTAATTTACATAATTACAATCTTATTTGTGTGGAAATGAAATTACTGCTATCTGTATTGGTGACATTTTCTTAAGCAAATTGAATGACTGCCTTATGTTGCTTGATAAGAAAAAGAAGGACAATGTTCCATTGTTTGTATGAATTAGAAGGTTTGCAAATGATTGGGACTCTATGTATGTATACATTACTAGACAAAATATACAAGAAGACAAAGAGTATACCCCAACTATAAACTAGAAAAATCAAGACCAAGAAATCAGATCTGCCACTAACCAAATCAATAAATGGTGAGCAACCAAAGATAACAGTCATGACAGAAAAACTCTCTTAGCTTGCTTAAACACTAGTAGCTTGAGGCACTAAGCTGTTTGAGAGAATAATAATCTACATAGAAGCCTCAAGCAGGGTCTCTACATCTTGGGATGTCTCCATGTTCACCTGCTTATTTAGTGAGATGGGAGAGACATCATGAATTGTAAGCTATCTTTTATCTGGATTCTTGGCCACTTCAAATACTCTATAACTAATTAAGAGCAGCGATTTTGGACTCCCAAGCTTCATCACAAGCTCCCATAAATTGTTCCATGCTTACTAGCATGTGACACAAAGGCAAAATGATGTTGAGTTTCAGATAGTTGCCTATGTTTAACACCATCATGTGCTATTCTTTTGTGGTACCTTGCATAGGATGTTGCCTTTCAACCTGTTTGTAAAGCGGCACCAATATCATATGCTGGATTTCCCCCATATATGGTAGTATTCTATTGATGCCCTGCTTTGAACCATCATTGTTTTCCTTTCATTGGGGCATTGGCATAAGGGTTTGGTCAGTGCACTTGCATCAAAGGGTACAATTGACCGGTTTTTTTAGTTTCTACTATACAATACGTTAAATAAACAATTGTATTTCTTTGTTTCTGGTTTGTACCTTTGTCATCACCCCAGTGTGTGATTGTTGACCTTGGATGGTGAATGATTCTCTGTTAAGTATCCACGAAGCCTGGCCTCTCTGTATATCTAGATCCCCTGTTATCATCACTTTATTCTTAAAACTGTGCCTTTTACATCATTACACGTTATAATGGAATTGTTGGTACACATGTGTTAGGAATCATAATTTGTCAACAATTGGAAAATTTTCTGCATGTTGGGTTTTTCTGTTGACTCATACGTTCTTAGTCAATCGTAATTATTAGGAATCATAATTAGTCATTACGTTGATGGTTTTCAAAATCGTTTGAGGCGTACGCCTTGAGGCGAGGAGGTGGGATTCCGGATGTGAGGCGTCGCCTCAAGTGACCTGAATGAATCGTACATCTCAGGTAATCTGAGGCGGGCCTTGAGGCGGTGAGGTGAGACTGAGACGGGAATGTGGTGTGGGTTAGAAACTAGGGTTTTAAAACTGACTTAGGGTTAAATTAACTTACTTTATTCTTTTGCTCATGCCGCTCTTCCAGTCATGGCTTGCTGCTTCTTCCCCCTCTCTTCTTCCACCATCTTGTTGAAGATTAGAGAATATGCAAGACCGGACTTTTCGCGTATATATTGGACTATGTTTTTTATCTGTGTGATTTTAATTTTCTTTTCTGATAAATGTCAGATTTTAATTCTTTCTTTATTAGTAAATGTGTGACTTTAATTCTCTCCCTATAGATAAATGTGTGAATTTAATTCTGTTTGTGGATAAATGTGTGACTTAATTCTATCTAGATGTGTGTGATTTTAATTATTCGTTAACTGAAAATAAACAATAAAATCTTTATATACTAATTACATATATTTAAATAATTTTGAGACTATTAATGATGATTTTAAATATTTATTAAATCTGTGCTACATATATGTAAATACTTTTATTTATTTTTAGTTTCCGCCTCGGGGTTTACGCCTTACACAGCCTCGAGGCTTACGCCTCGAGGTGTGGATGGGAAATGCCTCGAGTCCCGATTCCGCTTTTTAAAACCTTGATTACGTTCTATGCATCATTTACGTTGGTTTCACATCATTTCTTTGTGCAGCCTTTTCATTTTATTTCCAAGAATCTTATGTTTATATCATCTGCAGAACAACCTTATGATAGCATTCCAAATTTTAGTGCGGCAGATGCGTTGCGACTCACTGGTATAGGCAGAAACGAATTCATCGATATCATGAACAAATGTAGATCTAAGGTATCAACTTACATTTATATTTTATTTTCTACATATGTTCATGTCCAACTTGTTAGGTGCCTTCAATTTTTTAACGTCTATGATCTGCCCCCTTGGCCCTTAGTTTGTTCTAGTGATTACATGACATACATATATAGATTCTGTTATCTGTTTGAAATTGGATTCTATTCATATGACTATAAAGTGTTTTGGCTTATTGGAAACCATGAAAGTTATTTGCATTACAATGTTGTGGTAGGGTCTGAACAAAATTCAACCAACGATTTCTAATAAGTAGCAATGGACCAAAGTTGTTGAGGTTCACTCAGGTTGTATCATCTCCTCTGAAGATGCAAATGCTCAAATACTTCTACAGTTCTACTTGATCCCCTTGGTTTTTGGTCCAATTACACTCTAATTGTAGCTGGAACGTTATCGGCCTTTAATCTAATTATCCTAAATGGTTTGGAGCTTTCCAGAAAATAATGTGGAAGCTGAACAAGTCCATAGCCAAGGAAGCATTACCCACATATCCTGTGGACTTTGCAATTGAACCATGGTGGGGAGTCTGTCTTGTCAACTTTACGTTGGAAGAATTTAAGGTGAGATTCTTGTTAAATATTTCTATCATAACAATACTCACGGTAATATTAGCAATCATCAATTCAGTATATCTTTGTACCCTTTGAAACATAGAAGATAAGATCTTGTCCTATGTTAATAAAGGCATTAATGCATGCTAATTGATGTTGGCTCCCTTTTCTATCATGCATGGATTGCAGAAACTTTCAGAAGAAGAAACAGCAACAATTGACAAGATCTGTAAGGAGGAAGCAAATGCATTCATACTTTTTGATCCTGTTGTCATCAAGGGTCTTCACCGGCGAGGGCTAGTCTACTTTGATGTTCCTGTTTATGCTGATGACCGTTTTAAAGGTAACATTATGAAATCAGTATTTTGATATTCTGATAGCCAAGTATATTTACTTAATTTAGAGCTTATGACAAAAGCGTTATCCTGAACTGTTGGTCTTCTTTTAGCTTTTTTTGTTTAAAGTTCTACTTTTTTTATTGTCTTCCTATTTGGAGCTTCTATGATCCATAAAAAATTTAGTCTGTCTGAACTTAATCTATTTAGACTGCACTCTTAGAGACTTGGAGTTGTCATGCACTTGGCTGCCGTCTAATGGGTAATCAAGTCATGTTAACCAGACAAAGGGAATTTCTTTAATCAAGTGTCAGCTGGTTGCTATTGTGTACTATACTCTCCCATAAAAAAATCTTCCAAACTCCCCCATCCCCCCCCCCCCCCAAAATAACCCTTAACCAAGAACTCCAATCAACATAATCGAAACGGCCATAATATAGGGTAGGGAGAAGGAAGAAGTAACAGTTCTAGAACACTCATGTTGTGTTTTCTGAACCATATATGCATGTTTCATTGTGGAGAGAACACAAGTGATGTCCACAACTAAACAGTTAACCCGGTCGATTGCGGAAATTGCAGTGGTATAGCGGTAAAAAAATTTGGTTCACAAAATAAATACGAAGATATAATATAATATATATATATATATATAAACTTAATATATTGTATGGCTAATACATATCAAATCAAACAATATATTGAAAAATAAACTACTTAGTAATTACAATATATTGTATGGGAGTTCCATTGAGTGCAAATCGATGGAGTTTCCACCGAATCAAGAGTGGAGCGTGGAACTGATTGGAGTTGTTGAAGGCGGTGCATGAAATTGGTGTGGATTTGGAATTGGTTGAGTTCTTTTAAGTTTTAACTTTTAACCTAAAAAAGTCTTAAACTTTGGGTCAAATAAAAGTAATTTGAGTCTCAAACAAAATAGCCCAAAAACAAAAGAAAGACCAGGAAAAAAATTGCGGCTATTAGCGACTGCTATTTCAGATCAAATTGCGGTCAAATAGCGATGTTTAGCGCCACAATTTGTGGTGCCGCTATTTGCAGACTGCTATTTTCCGGATGACCGCTAACCGCTATAGCATGCAATTAACTGCCCAGGTCCACAACTGCTGTTTCCATCCCATCTCACAGAGCGATGCCACACATGTGGACACACACACATAAATAGATAAAATGCTCCTCTAAGGTTTAAAAATCACTCAAAATAAGATCTTGAAGCTAAAGAATCTCAACCTATAAAACACACTGAAGTAGTGGCATCGGGGTGCAATGCTACTGTGATGTGAAAGAGAGTTGGGGTAGTAGTTGATTGTATTTAGTACGTCATAGTGGTAAAATGATTTTGTTTGCATGGCTGCTATAGAAGTTGAAAAATATCATTCCTTCCTGATAATGCTTGGGTGACGTTTGGTTTGAGGAATTTTAAAGAAGGATGGAATGGTCTCATTGCACAGGAAATTGGAATGGTATGGAATGGTCTCATTACACAGGAATTTTAAAGAAGGATGGAATGAGGATTTTTTCGTTTGTGACTACATATTTGGAAATGGAATGTAATGGTTGTAGGAATTTTTTAATAGAATTCGAATTCAGTGTCGGTTTGAATCAGGTTTTTTCAACTAATTAACCAAATTCAAAAACCGATATATTTGAATCGAATCTGAAACCGAATTCGAACCGAAAACCAAACTTTGAATTTGATTTTGTTCTATGAATCAAAATTCGTATTTAGTTTTCCGTTTTATTTCCTGTGTTGATGTGTTCAGTATTTCAGTGTCCAGGCTAGAAGGGTTTGTTTCCAACAGAGAGCAGTCATATGAAGACCCAATTGAGGAGTAAGAGATAATCTTTTCATTTTACTCTGCAACTGTCAAGTGAAAAATCCTTTAATTTACTAACTTTACTTTACAGGTTGCTTTATGCTGTTTTTGTGGTTTCAAGTGAGAACTCAACTGTTGCTGAATTAGCGACAACATTACAGGCTGAACTCTCTCAATTACAAGCTGCTGCATCTTTTGCTTGTCGATTAGGTTGGGCAGTAAAGTTAATCGACCCTGGATCTGTTCTTCAAGAACAAACTAATAATGCTCTTAGTGATGAAGAAGAAGGTTCTCTTTCTACTCTGCCCTCTGGAACCGATGCCGGTTTATTTCAACAGGAGACAGACAACCATGGCCCAGGTTCTGCTTACGCACGTGTTGCATTTGTCGTTGATGCTAATATAACATCGTATCTTATGATGGGGTCTGTTTCACCTGGTTAGTTTCCACTTTTCAATCTTTTTATCGTTTTTACTTTTCAGGGATATATATATATATATAGGGGCGGGTTCATACGAGAACCATACCTATTTAAAGAAACAAAGGAACAAACAAAATCATATATGATTTTGCACTAAATCACCCAAAAGTCCGGGCGACTTTCCATGCCACTTAAGTGGCCCTAAAAGTCGCCCGCTACCCTTTAGTGCAAAATCATATATGATTTTGTTTGTTCCTTTGTTTCTTTAAACATGGTTCAGTTCTCGTTTGAACCTCCCTCTATATATATATTGCCATCTTGAGTTTATCACATTATTTTTTGCATGAATGTCAGTAGTCTTCTCTTCTTTGTTTTTTATCGTTTTTTTCTTCCTTCTCTATGATCCGGCATATGTATTTTTAATTGGGAGGAGCGTGCTTTTTAATTGGGAGGGGCGGGTTTGGGAAAAAAAACTTGGCTTTCTGCATAAAGCTCCCCTCTAAAAGCTTACTGAATAAGCTACTTTCTATATCATTAAGCCACCACCAAACAGTCATGTATAACTGTCTGAATAAGCTGTAAGTCCCATTAAGCTCATTAAGTTACTAACAAATGGACCCTTACTATTAGCCATTTTCTTTTTTGCAGGCTTAAAATCTCATGCAGTAACACTATATGAAGCAGGAAAACTAGGTTATGCTAGCATTGAAGATCTTTGCAAAGATCTAAGCACATTAGAAGGAACTAAATTTGAAGGAGAGCTACAGGAATTTGCCAACCATGCATTTAGCCTTCGGTGTGTTCTAGAGTGCTTAACCTCTGGTGGACTTCCTCCTGATGACATTGGTTCTTCAAACAATGAAGAAGTTACATCTATGGTGGCTGATATCTCACTAACAGAAGAATCTGGAACTGTTATTAGTGAGCCGGGCCCACTTGCCAACGATTCTATACAGGCAGAAACACTTGCCAACGATTCTATACAGCCAGAAACACTTGCCAATGATTCTATACAGCTAGAAACACTTGCCAACGATTCTATACAGCCAGAAACACCTAATAAGGGTTCTGATACCACTTCTCAAGAGGACAGTTCCAAATTGGATCAGGGTTTGCAGGATGGTGAGAAACCGGTAACGAGAAAAGTAAGGAAATACCGTGTGGATATTTTGCGTTGTGAAAGTTTGGCTACTCTTTCTTCAACAACATTAGATAGGTTATTTCGACGTGATTATGACATTGTTGTTTCAATGGTTCCCCTTCCTCATTCTTCCTTATTACCTGGACCGAAAGGCCCTGTTCATTTCGGCCCTCCTTCTCATTCCTCTATGTCACCATGGATGAATTTAGTATTGTATTCAGCTGTCGATAGTGGTCCTGTATCAGTTGTCTTAATGAAGGGTCAATGTTTAAGATTACTCCCTGCACCATTGGCTGGTTGTGAAAAAGCCCTCGTGTGGTCTTGGGATGGATCTACGGTTGCTGGCTTAGGAGCCAAGTTTCAAGGGAATTTAGTCAAAGGAAGTATACTCCTACATTGTATAAATTCACTTCTTAAACACACAGCTGTACTGGTTCAGCCATTGAGCAAGTATGACCTTAACGAGTCTGGAAAAATGAACACTATAGATGTTCCGCTGCCATTAAATAACTCCGATGGTTCATTTGCTGATATAGGGAAAGAATTGGGATTAGGTGTAGATGAAAGTTCAAAGTTGAACTCTTTATTGCGCAATATAGCAGATAAAATACCACTATGGACCATTGGTTATATTCGCTTATTGAAGCTTTTTAAAGAAGGAAACACAAACATGTTTGCACCAGATGATGTTAAATATGAATGGGTTCCATTGTGTGTAGAGTTTGGGATTCCACTTTTTAGTCCGAAATTATGCAACTACATATGTAACAGAGTGGTTTCTTCACAATTACTTCAAACGAATTTGTTTACTGAACATCATGATGCAATGCAAGAAGTGAGACGAAGGTTACGTGATATTTGTTTAAAATATCAAGCAACTGGTTCTAGTGCAAGGATATTATACCAAAGAGATCAACCAAGGACTCAAAAGAGACTTATGACGTATGCTAGTCAGAGATGGAATCCTAACACGGAACCTTCTTCTCCAATTTCTGGAACGAGTGATCTACAGAGGTTCAAACTTGCTAATAGGCAGCGTTGTCATACAGAAGTCCTCAGCTTTGATGGTAACATTTTAAGGTATATACTCCCTGAGCTTTGAGTTTTGCTTTAGTAACTTTATACACACACACACACACATATATATATACATACATAGAAAGGAAAGTTTAAATGAGAACTCAAATTTGGTTGTGAACATGAGGACAAAGGAGAGCGTGACACGTGTCCCATTCGGTCTGAATAATAAATGGAATTCGGTATGAATAACGAAGGTGAAGTTCTTTTATTATTCAGTATGAATAACATGCATTCAGAATGAATAACACAACATTTACAGTGAATAACAACATTCAGACTGAATGGGACACGTGTCGTGCTCTTTTTTGTCCTCACGTTCACAACCAAATTTGAGGTCGCATTTGAACCTGCCCCTATATTCCCTTGTCTTATCTAGATTTCAATTAATTTCAATATGCTCTCTCTTGGTTAAATAATATATAGACTGAAAAATGTACCTGATATTTGGTCGAGGAGAATAGTTAGCCTGTCTGGGTTCAATACCAGATGATGAGTGAAATTTAATTTAGGGGGTGTTTACTTTCTTTTTCTTTCCATTAAGCTCTGTATGGATTAAGTTGTCTGTCTGGATAAAAATTTATTATCGTTTGAGGGGAAAAGAGAGGGTTGGATTTTCTTTTCTTGGGAATTTTTGGTGTTAATTTGTTTGAGGTAGCTTAATGGGAACAAGTGAGGGGTCTGGGCTCAGTCCACATAGCCATTTTGGCTTAATGGTAAAGAAATGCTCCTTTATGGCTAGGCAAAAGCCTCCCAGACCATTAAGCTCATTAAGACGTGAGTAAACAACCCCTTAGACTTTGTAATAATTTGATAAACGTTCCTTTTTTGCAGATCATATGCTTTGGATTCAGCTTATGAAGGGAGCGCCAAAATGAATGAAGAAACGAGTAGTGGTAAAGTAGATTCAGATGATAAGGAGAATGGAGAAAGTGTCCTTCCTGGTGTTACGCTTGTTTTTGATGGATCTGAATTGCGTCCATTTGACATAGGTGCTTGTCTTCAGGCTCGACAACCAGCATCTTTGATTGCTGAAGCTTCTGCTACATCTTCTGCAATCAAATAGAAGCTTAATACTAACAAGAGTTTGTCTGTATACTAACTTCATTCAGATTCAAACAAGCTTTTGTTGTAGCTGGCGATAAATAGAGGTATGTCAACGCTCCATTCTTTTAATGTTAAAAGCTGAAAATAGTGAAATGACGAAAATGCCCTCAAGGTTAATGGAGGAACCGGATCCAAAAATATGAGACCCACAAGCTAAAAAAATCAGCCTGCAAAGACCATTTCTAATGGGGACACCAAATTTGACAACAAATCTTACACAAAATTGGTGTAATTAATAGTACCATAACAAATTTGGTGTATCACCATTCATTTACATTAATGGAAAATATATATATATCTAAAATCGTATATTTTGGTGTAAGATTTGGTGTTACCTTGCATTAAGTTTCACTTCAATTTGTTGAATTTGGTATTTGGTGTTACCCATTGGAGCTTTTTCACAATGTAAAACTCTCTAAAAAGATTAGAACAGACGTTCAAAAACCAAATCTGTAATAAATAAAGTTTAGGGACCGTTTTCGTAAAAACCACCAAACCACAGGGACAAAATCCGTAGTTTACACTTTACCAGTTTACCTTATTACCCTTCAGGTAACATGTTTATCTTGTATGCAGGAATTGAAATGTTCCCAATTTTCATAGAGTGAATGAAGAAGAGCAATCTGTTGGTAACAACTGAAAAAAGAGAAGAAAAAAAAAAACCGACATTAAGCCAGCTGTTATACGAAATCACCAAACGTAGATGACAACTTTCTTGACTACAAGTTGTGTTTACAGATGAATGATAGTATCACCCAAAATTGTGTTTTGGTTCTTGGTCATATATAGTGTAAGTAATTCGATTCCATTGATTGGTGTAGAATAGATTCAGACCCTCCTATCTTTGTTGTTTTGTATCATTACTATGGTCAAACGACCTATATTTGGTCAAATTTGTTCAAAGGGCTTCAATATACAATTTCATGCTACTATTTTGGTTCTTTCTTTTTTAATTGTGGGTGTCTGATCCAACGTACGTTTGACTCAACTAATCTTACAGGGTCATCCTAAGGTTGTTTACTAATCTTACAGGGTCATCCTAAAGTTAACAACCAGACAAACCCATATTGTTATTTAATTGTTTATAGTCTGCTTGGATGGTAATGTTTGCCATATTGTTTGGATATAAAATGTCAAATATGCTAATAAGAAGAAAAACGAAGTGCTAAGAAGCAACTTATATGGGCAGGAGTTAGATTTGTGCACAAACAAGTTGTACTTTAAGGGTGTGTTTGATACAGAGAATTGGAAACAGAGAAAGGGAATTGAAAGCAATTCTCTTGTTTGTTAACACCCGAGAAAAGGAGGGGGAGAAATAACAATTGCTTTTCTCTATTTTCATTTCCCCCATGTAAAGAAAGGGGGGAATTGAAATTTTGTTTCTCTCGGAGAATTAAACAATCGACATTCTCTATCTCGTTGCTCTCTCTCTCTCTCTCTCTCTCTCTCTCTCTCTCTCTCTCTCTCTCTCTCTCTCTCTCTCGTCGCTCTCTCCACCGGCGACTGCTATCCCATTGGCGACTGCTCTCTCTCTATCTCGTTGCTCTCTCTTGTCGCTCTCTCCACCGGCGACTGATAAGTTTTTATTTTCCCTCTCTCTGTCTCGCTCTCTCTCTTGTCGCTCTCTTCCTCCTCGCTCTCTTCAGTCGTCCGACGACGGCTAGGGTTTACTCCGGTGACGTCGACAACGACAACAGGTCTAGGTGTTTGCTTTTTCTTCGACCTTCCAGCAGGTTTTGTTTATGCTTTTTCTATTTTGATTTAATAGGGTATGTTTGGTTAAGCTGTTGTTTTGGCTTAATAGAGTCTGTTTGGTATGTTATTGTGTTGGTCTGTTTGGTTAAACTGTTGTTTTGGCTTAATAGAGTCTGTTTGGTATGTTGTTGTGTTGGTCTGTTTGGTTAAGCTGTTGTTTTGGCTTAATAGAGTCTGTGTGGTATGTTGTTGTGTTGGTTTGTTTGGTTAAGCTGTTGTTTTGGCATAATAGGGTCTGTTTTGACTTAATAGTTTTATAAATTGATTATTTTGAATTAATTTGATACAAGGTTGGTACAAGTCTTGGTTGAATTTTCTGTCGTACCAAACAAGAGAAATGATTATCTGTTACATTTATCGGCTGAAATCTCTGTGCTACCAAACAGAAGAGTCAATTCCTATTCTCCAAACCAATTCCCTTTCTCTGCGATTCCATTCTCTGCAACCATTTCTCTGCAATTTCATTCTCTGCATCAAACGCACCCTAAGGTTTAATTTTATCATTATTTGTCTGAGCCACTTTCTTGGAGGTTCGAGTTCAGGTACATAATATTAATAATAGGATAAAATGCAAGAAATAGCAATCTATTTTCATAAATTTTCTTATTACAATAATGTACTTTCAAATGGAGGCCTTAAGGCCATTATTTCATTTTAAAAACGACTGTTGCATTTTTCATGAGATGGTCGATTTTTTTTATTTTGACCAAAGTTTATGATTTTATTTTAATTGTTGTTTAAGTATGCAATGAAGTACATGATACTAGTGTTTTAATGCAAAATGATTTAAGACAAATGGATGGAAATCGAGTTAGAATGGGTTGAAAAGGGCAAAATGTCGTGCATGCCAACTCAATATATATAGTGTAGGTGACATGCAAACGCAAATAGGTGAAGTCGTGAAGATGATGTTGTAGGCAGGACTATAGATGGCTCGGAAGTCACTCATTAACATTTTTTTTGAAAGGGTGTCCTAGACATAGACCGGACTAATCCTATCAATTTATGACTGTAATACATCAACCTTGATAAACTCAGTCGCCACAATTGTTGTGTACGCCTGGATTCAAACCCTGGACAGATGAGATATTCCATCACATTCCCTAATGTCTCAACCAATACGCCATAACCCTTGTGGTTAAATCACTCATTAACTTTATCATTGAAAAAATAAAGCTATTTTCCAAAATTTCACTTCGAATTTCGGACCTCAACATCCTGCTGCTCATGGTGTTTCACGATCAGTATTGGAAATCTTCCATTGAATTTTAGATGATACTATAAATTTAGAGAATTTTATCTTGTTTTTCTGTTTTCATTTTCAAAATTTTCTACTTTAAAGAATGTGTTCAAAGATGTTTTTAGTTATTTTAAATAAATGATAAAATGAAAATCCTTTAGAGGAAAAAAAGGGATCCGTGGGTTGAATGAACTCAATATTTTTTAAATATATGATATTATGATAAATGTTAATGTCACTTTTCATATATCAGAATGTTACTTTAGAGGAAAGTTCAAATGTGAACTCATTTTTGGTTGTGAACGTGAGGACGAATCTCAGCCACTTATCCGGTCAATAAAAGCGGCTTTGACCTGGTTCCCCTTCTTTAATAAGCTCCACCCTCCCATGAATCGCGTCAATCCTCCGTGATCGCGTCCACCATAACCGAAGATGTGTGGCTGAGATTCGTCCTCACGTTCACAGCCAAAATTGAGTTCACATTTGAACCTAACCCTGTTACTTTAATACATTAAAATGAGATAAAATTTGTTAGAAAATTATGTTCTTAATAATTACATTTAAGGCCTAAGGGACGGGTTCAAATGAAAATTCAAGTTTGGTTGTGAACATGAGGACAAATGAGAGTGCGACACGTATTCCATTTACAGAAATATTCAGACTAAATATAGTATTTATTCAGTCTGAATATACAAAGAAATATTCAGACTTAATATAGTATTTATTTAGTCTGAATATTTTTTTGTATATTCATTCTGAATAATCTATATTGACATACGTGTCGTGCTATCATTTGTCTTTACGTTTATAACCAAATTTAAGTTCGTATTTGAACTTTCCTCTATGACCTAAATAGTGTGAGAGGAAAAATCTAAAAGCCGATCGACATAAAATGCGAGTGGAGAAAAATATACATTAAAATTCAACATTTGTCCGGAAAAACCGACGGTTAGCGATGAAGGCACGAAGATATTTGGAAAAAGAAAAAAAGAAAAAGAAAAATTATGGCAAAACACGTGACGAGTGGCGGTAGTCACGTGGCAGACATAAAAAAGACGTCCTCTCCCGCTTCTCGTAACTCCCAAACTTCTTCTTCGTCTTGGATCACTCCAATTCCAATCCAACCTTCAAACTCAATCCACACACACACACACACACACAGTTGTATTGTAGCGAAATCACTGTGTGCGTAAATGCTTCATTTCAATTCCTGCTTTCCATCATGATTCTCAACACAACAACAACTTTAGCTCTTTCTGATTCATCCTCAAAATTCAGTAAAAATGTCAATCATCCTCTCCCTCTTTCTGCATTTCGCGCCACGAGGTATGCCATCAATTCTAATGTTTGTTTCAACTTTAGCTTTCTACTCTCTCTCTCTCTATTGAAAACTGAAATGCTTAATCGAATTTGAACTTCAATCGCATTCGGAATTCATATCCATTTGTAGTTCGTTAGGAATTCAATTCTTATTTTTTTGGTGGTTATCTTGCACGTTAATTTATGATATATCTTCTGATGGGAATGCGTTGAATTTAGCTCCCAAGTTTCTATTAATTGAGGGATAAGATCAATCGAGTCATGTTCAGAACTGAAATCTATTTGTAACTGGTTAGGGTTTGAGTTTTTATTATTCTTAGTGATCTTTTAAAATTTTGACATGTCTGATCATAAAGCATTGCATGTGGCTTACAAGTTTCTGTTGATTATGGTAGGATCAGTTAAATTTGGGAAGATATTGAATGTGACTTACTTTCAAAATTCATTTCTTTTTGTAGTTGGTAAAAGATTAATTATTTATCTTATTCTTTGTGATGTTAACTATTGATATATCGTCGGATGAGGATGCATTTTAAGTAGTTGATAAGTTTATGGTAATTATGGTTTTAACACTAAATTAAATCAAAAGAAGGGAAAAAAACAACTAAAAATTCAAGTTGTAAGTTTTCTGTTGAGCCATACACTGGTTATTATATTACTCAGTTTGCTATGTACATTATGTAAATAGTTGGGTTATTTTCTTGATTCGTTTTGGTTATTTTTGTTACTTTTTCTGATTCATTGAATTGTAATTCTAATTTTTGACGATCAATTAGTGGAAGAATTGTAATTTTATCGATTATTTGTTTATGTGGTTCATTTTTTCTTTCCAAATTTGGGTTTCTAAACAGAGTAATTTGGAGTAGAAATGCATCAGGTAAAAGTTCTGTGAGTGGATTTTGCAGTAAGGTATCCCTTCATCTGCTCGTTCATTTCAATATCCTTTTGCTAGTTGCTAAGTTTATTATGTACATGCAATTTAACTTGTTACAACTGAATGCATGACTAATCTCTTGGCTCAGGTAAAAGGATCAGAGCCTGTGAAGCAAAAATCTACCTGCGTACACAGTCAGCGCGCAGAGGAAATTGTGGTTGAGGTACTTGCCATTTGGTTCACATGTATAATGTATATTATAAAATTGTTGGTTGTCTGTTCTTCAACTATTATTTTTGGTGAAACTTCCGAAAAGGCATATTATTTACATGCACTTTACTAAGGTAAATGTTACTTTAATCAATTCCGTTTTTGGGAATTAAAAATCTGTATGGATTGGAAATGGTGATGGAAGACACTTTTTCTGAGTCTTGAAACTTTTTCATATGATCCATAGTAAGTATCAAGAAAGAAGTCGTCTTTTTTTTTTACTTGTGATGTTGTGGGGTTCAGGATCTTTCCTTTATGAGTCAAATGCATGATGGAGTTGCTTTCCAAAGAAATAATATAAATTATATGTTGGTGGATGTTACTTAGGTAAAGAAGTAGAAAGTATTTAGCAAATTATCATATTACTCCTGGTCGATGTTTATAAAAGCTCCTTCCTTGTCTGATAAGATATCTTTGGCACAGAGATTTTTATTCTTTAGGAACACTCTTGTAGGCTGTAGGGTATCAATCTCTCCATCTTGTAAGCCGGAGGGTAAGAGGAAAGGTTTGAGATAATAGCAGTCTTTATTGTGAGGATTCTGAGCAGAATCAATGAGGCAACCTTGCATAATATTTCAGTTATATATAGAAAGATAGTTGGGACGATAATACTAGGTAATAAAGATGCATTTGTGAGATATGAAACAATGGTTGAAGCTAAAGAAGGAGTAACAAGATTGGATGGGCATAGAGTGATGGACGAGAATATAGATGTACTAATGGTAAACATAAAAGGGGATGGATAGGGATGTAAAAGCATGTTTTGGCTGGAAAATGCATTGATGAAAGAGGTGATACAAAGAGCTGTGGTTGTTGGGTATAGGTATAACTTAAAAATCTGTGACGAGGAAGTAAATAAAAACTGCCAGATTGAAGGTATCAGGTGGGAGAGCTAAGAAAAGTGATATTATGTAGGATGGTGGAGGACTTTGATAGATTAGTAGCAAACAAAGGCAAAGGGATGTGGAAATATGTAAATAGAATAAAGGTAGAGGAGGTATTCTGGAGAGCATTCATATTGTGCTAGTTGGAGATTAGAGGCACATAGATAATTGGATGAAGTAGAGACAAATTTGTCGAAAAACATACAACGGTAGGGGGAAGTGGTGGCATTTTCTGAAGAAACGGACATTATGTCAAAAATGGGGTGTACCTGGATAATGGTAGTAAATTAAAATGGGAGGATTCCAAGAGAAAAGGGGCATAGGAGTGCCACCAAATCGTGGTGGAGTTTCTAGAAGAAACTCTAGAAATGGTAAGCAGATATGGTACAAAATGAAACACAATTTAAAAAAACCTTAAGAAGTAAGAAAAAATGTTGTTCGAGAGAAAAATACAGTTTCTTCATTGAATAATACATGACGATAAATACATCATTACAAGATCTCCTAAACCAAGAAACTATCTCTAAATAACTTAGAAAATCTTTTAATTTACATACCCTTCCTAATTATAGGAAGCTAAACATTTTGTTTGCTTATTTCCTAGTTTTTATAAACTAAATATTTTAATTTCTCTAATATACAACATTAGGTGTATATAAACAGACTTAAGAGAAGGCTTGAATATCTCTAACTTATTCTGTCATAGGAACACGTGGCATGCAAAAATTTATTTTCTCTATTATTTTATTTTTGATAATATGTCTATCAATCTCCACATGCTTGTACACGATTGGATTGCAATATTTATTGCAGCTTTGTTATCACAAATAAGCATCATGGGTTCTTAGTGGGTAGTTTTAACTTATCCAAATCGATCTCTACACCAAATATATCTCTACACTACTCCTTGAAACAACATTTCCAGGTCACCAAATATTCCTACACAAATGAATGATACCCAGTTTGCATCAATTTATGCTCTAAACGACTAAACCGTTAATCTTGTTTATTGAAGAACAACCCCAAACTTTGAGTTCCTTTTAAGCATGATATATTATCCTGTAAACAACTTCCATATGGTTCCTTTTTGGTGTGTGCATGAATTGACTAACAAGGGATACTGCAAAGCCGATGTCTGGTCTTGTGAGACAAATAGATCAACTTCCCCACAAGCCTTTAAATCATACCAATGTCCACAATTTCACCTTCTT
This sequence comes from Silybum marianum, assembly GCA_036898165.1. Taxonomy (NCBI): domain Eukaryota; kingdom Viridiplantae; phylum Streptophyta; class Magnoliopsida; order Asterales; family Asteraceae; genus Silybum; species Silybum marianum. The sequence continues at coordinate 42,101,152 of CM072529.1, read as the reverse complement.
CTCACATTTAGATCTACCATTTCCAGTGGTTTGTACCATTCCAGTCTCTTTGAAGACATCTAGAATGTACTTTTGTCGGCTAACAACAATTCCTTCCTTTGACGGAGCTACTTCCATCCCAAGGAAGTATTTTAAATTTCTAAGATCCTTTATCTCGAACTCTTGGGATAAGTTGCAATTTGTTAGTTTCATTTACATCACCTGTTGTTAGAATCGTAAGGATTAAAATATCTAACTTCCTTTAGATTGACCTTTTGTAAAACAAGGCATGATCTTGTAGAAAATTGTGTCTCTTAAGAGAGTTGGCAAACCTCTCAAACCAAGCTATTGGGATTGCTTGAGCTCACACAAAAACTTATTGAGTTTGCATACTTGCCAACCAAACTTGTCTTCAAATCCCTGTGGAGGCTGTATACACATTTCTTCTTCTAAATTACCTCCAAAATGGCCGGGATATCTCATCTAAAATCACAGCAAAAAGGAATGGGTTTAACACTTTGTAGCTGTATCTCCACCGTGAAATACTCCATCTCACCCATCGATGTCCTCACACAAGTTGTTGCTCCGCCATATATGTCCTTTTTGCTCTATTTACCTCCATGGTACTCTTTTCATCTCCAAGCTCTTTCAAATCAGTTGTCTAAAATATGTAGAATTCTTTGGTCTTGATCAATTTGGTGGAGAAAATATCTTGTTTTTATGTATTTGTTGCTTGTAGTTGCTTGGCTCAGTTAGTTTCTGTCAGTGTTGTCCGTATTGTGGTTTTCCTTTAATTTTTTAGGTGGGTCACATTTTTCAGTTTGATGTTCTTGTATCAGCTCATGCTTTGTTTCCCCTCGGTTCAGTAATATATATATTTTTTACTGTCTCAAAATAAATAAATAAATATCCATCCTCAATTACACTTGGGAAATTTTGTCTTTTTATAGTAGTTTAAACTACTTCATTTTCTATCCATGAATGTTCACTTGGACGAAAAGAAGTTTTTGGTTGTTCTGCCATTTCCATTTTGATACATTTCAGGACGAAGCTACAGTGATGTCAGAAACCAGCCCGGCATTGAAAAACTTTCCAGGCCTACCAAATCCTCTTGGAGTATCAGAAACTGAAAACGGGATCAACTTTGCTCTTTTTTCACAGCATTCAACTTCAGTTACACTTTGTTTATTGCTTCCCGAGAGGTGAGTGTGTATCTCGTGATTTGGTAGATGAAGAATCTTTTTCTTTACTAAATTCCATTTAAGTGTAGCGAAAGGAAGCATAATACTTTTCATTAAAGCTTTTCTTTTACAACCCACTCTATACAAGGCTCATTTATGGACTATCCGTTGCATACTATGTTGTTCGATATTTTCTTTGGTAGTTGAAATAAATTTAACTAGTTTGACTGATAAATATTGAGAGTGCTTTCTTGAGCACAATGTTAAGTTTAGAAGTTAGCGGTGACTTTTAACTTTTAGGTCTCCCCTTTTCAAGGAAATTTACTTTCCAATAACATTTCTGGTTTCAGCTTGCCTTTGGTCTTTATATCACGTATGTATATGATGTGAAAGAGACTTTAAGTTGATTTTTATACACCCTTCTTGTCGAATGAAGCTATATTGATATGATTTTGATGATCATTCAACTAGCTCTCTATTATTTGGCTGACAATTTTATCTCTTTGATTTATTAGTGTTTTGATTTGGGAAATTGGGTTACAACTTAAATTTTCTTTCTATGCTTTCCTGTCTTGGCTTTTTACATGCATATTTCTTTTAGGGGAAATGATGCATCTCTAAATGATGGAATGATCGAGCTGAAGTTAGACCCACGTGCAAACAAAACCGGAGATATATGGCACATATGTATTCAGGTGGTTTTATTTTTAAATTTCTGCATAAACAGTTTTTTTTCTTTTTCTTACTTGAGTTTACTGACTTCAACGTAAATATTATGGATCACAACTTTATTTCTGTTTCTTTAACATAATTAAAATGTGTCAGTGATGATGAAAGTTGCAGTTGATTTGAACTTTATTACTCATATCATGGGTCATAATCGTGGAATTACTATGTTAATAGGAGCAATGAGCACTATTTTATGTATTTGAATTGCTTGGTGTACAGATTCAGATTTCTGTTTATTTCTTCAATATGGAATGCTTAACACGAAGGAAGCAACTAATTGTAGGAACTTCCTCGGAGCAACGTTATTTATGGTTACCGGGTAGATGGTCCTCAAGGTTGGCATCAAGGGCATCGCTTTGACAACAATGATGTCCTTATAGACCCTTATGCAAAATTAATAGAAGGTCGCCGGATTTTCGGCGATGCAAGCGATAGGTTCTCTAAACTGTATGGAACTTACGATTTCAGTAGCTTGCCATTTGATTGGGGAGACAATTATGCCCAACCAAACATACCAGAGGTAAAAATTGTGACCTGTGAATGGATTCACCCTGTTTTAAATGCGTTATTTTACTCCCATTCAAGGGATCTCTCTCTCTCTCTCTCTCCCTATATATATATATATATCTCATCTATCTAGAGGCATCTTCAAATACAAACTCCCCCAAGGTTACAAACTCGTGAAAACCAATATAAAAACAAAAAAGTTCATGAATTTTTTCCATCAAATGCTGTGATTTAAGATATTGTTTTCACATATGTTTTATATTGGTTTTCACGAGTTTGTTACCTTGGGGGAGTTTGTATTTGAAGATGTGTCCATCTATCTATACGTCTATCTATTTCTATTCTTTAGTTATTTATATGCATTCCACTGTGTTCCTACCTTTGGTTGACATGTGGAAAACAAGGAAAAACACATTTTTCATATAGCCGTACCATTTTACTTTTGTATTTGTATTTTTTTTTAATTATGTTGATTTCTCTTCCATTCTTATTAGAATTGTTGCTGATATTGCAGAAGGACCTTGTAGTATATGAAATGAACGTTCGGGCTTTTACTGCTGATAAATCTAGTGGTTTGGAACAAGATATACGTGGCAGCTACCTTGGTCTAATTGAGAAGGTAACGATGAACATTTTTAATTTCACATTTACGGACCTCTAAGTAACAATGAACTTGAGAAACGTTTTCACTCCCTTATTTGTTTTCTTTTTTCTTTGATCATGCAAACACTAAAACAACATGTAAAGTGACAAACTTGTAAATATAATTAGAAGTCTAGTCACAACAAACCTTTCTCTCTCTACAAATTATAAATATTTCTCTTGCACTCACCAACACAAACATCTCTTCTCTTAGATCATGTGTTTGCTGGTTTGAATCTTTAAACCCTTTTTATTTTTTTACTAGTTAAACGTGTGAGGAATAGATAAAAGAAAATCTTAAGAAAATTGTAATCTTTCAAGCTTGTATCATTAGTCAACCCAATATTCTTCCATATTGTATTGCTTATATTCTTCTTTTCATGTGAAGATACCACATCTTTTAGAGCTCGGCATCAATGCAGTGGAGTTGCTTCCAGTTTTTGAGTTTGATGAGTTTGAATTCCAGAGGCGCCCAAATCCTAGAGATCACATGGTAACCTGAACTTTCTATTAGTATAGATACATTCTCAAACTTTTCTTTATACATATTGCTGGGAAATTCTATCTACTTTTCAGATGCTTCATTTTCTTGATGGTCGCATCTTGCTATATGATTTTATACCTGATATTCTGAAATTCTATTAATCAAGATAAACACATGGGGCTATTCCACGATAAATTTCTTCGCTCCAATGACCCGTTATGCCAGTGCTGGTGGAGGACCTATTGGTGCTTCATTGGAGTTCAAAGAGATGGTTAAAGCTTTGCACCTTGCAGGAATCGAGGTATTTGACTTGTGGACCTTGATTATCTAGTTCTTCAGGTCACTAATGGGGCTTTTGGTTTGATGGAATGATTTTGAGGGATTCGGGTGAACGGATTTGGAATCTTTGGTGTGTTTGGTGGAATTGAATTCCATTATTTATAAAAAAATTATAATTTTTTTTTACCTTTTTATTAATTATTATGAAACAAATGTTATTAATATATTAAAACCATCATTACATACAAATCATAAGAAATCCCATGAAATACCAAGCCAATGGGATTTCAAAATCCTAGGTTTGGGGGATTTCAATGGAATTCTGGGATATCAAATTCAAATCCATGAAATCCTTCAAACCAAAAGTGGGATTGGAATGGAATTCAATTCCAAATCCCTCCAAATTCAATCCAATACCACAAACCAAACAGGACCTAATAGTTTAAGTGCTTTCTATGAACAATATTGTCTGTAACCCTGCAGGTCATTTTGGATGTTGTTTACAACCATACTAACGAGGCTGATGATAAGAACCCCTATACCACGTCATTCCGTGGCATAGATAACAAGGTATTAACTTCAATAGAAAGACATATCATCAATCAGTTGTTTTTAAACATTGCCATGTATTTATGGTGACATTATCAATTTATTGAGTTTTAATATCGTAATTTATCTTCATTGCCTAAAGAGGGTTGGGTTTTGCCATTTAATTTGAAACATCGAATTGTAGAGAGGCACTGTATAAGTTTTTCTTGTTCATATCAGAAGGAATATGTCACTGCTAAACATGAATTATCTTTATGTTAGGACAATTGTCAAGGCATCATAATATTATTAAAACATGATTACGTAAGCATATTGACACAATCTAACTGGTTAGAAAATCCCAAAAAAATAGCAAGGGTCTATATTACTTTATGTCTTGAGCTTGAACGATTAGATTCTAAATGAGAACAGTAACTTTTATAGCCCTTATGTTCATTGATATGAAGTGTTACGAGAACTGCATAATAGAAGCAGAAAACCTTGATGCATGTGTATCTGAATAGAAATTTCTATTCAGATATGTTTTATGTTATCTTTCTATAGTTTCTTCGATATGTTTTATGTTATCTTTCTATAGTTTCTTCGATATGTTTTATGTTACTCTATTCAAGAAGTAGATTCTATTACAGGAAATACGAATATAAAACTTTAAGATGTAGTCACATATGCGTCATATCCTGCTAAAATTCTACTTTTGCTCTTCACTTGAAATTGATTATTTTAACAAAAAAGTTATGTGCTATTAATATTGTGTATCTGTTTGTTTATAGATATATTACATGGTGGATGGTAATGGTCAATTATTGAACTTCTCAGGCTGTGGTAATTTCATCCTCCCCCACATCATTCTTGAGTTCACTTTCTGTAATTTTACTTGTTTTAACTACATGTTAACTTAAAAACTTGTCAATTTGTTGTGCGATGTCCGTCTTTTACTAGCCAATTTAAACTATTTGTTTTCAGACAAACACACTAATATGACATGGCATGCAAATGCTCTTCTATTCATTTAGTTTCAAGTAACCAAAAAAATGTAATAAAAAATATATTTTTTCATAGATTTGTGATCAACATTACTTGCTGCTAATTTTGTTTGCTTAATGGCAAATTCATCAAAAGAAGAATTCATTATCCAAGCATCAAGTGGTTAACCCATTTCTTTCTTTTTGAACAAAATATGTCTACTGTATTAATTGTCAAACTTAGAATCGTATAGATCATTTTCTTAAGTTATGATCTTTAAATTACAATTTAACCCCGTGTACTTTTTTTTATAAGCAGGTAACACATTAAACTGTAACCACCCTGTTGTTATGGAACTCATACTTGACAGCCTAAGGCATTGGTACAGTTTCTTTTCTTTCAAATTACTTGCTGATTTTTGTCTACCACTTATGTAGACTTTTCTGCCTTCTGGCCTGTTTCACTTGAATGCAAATTTGTCTCTTACATTTTGCTCCATCTGTTGCGGAAACTACTCAATTTCTGAGCTACTCTTCTTGTAGACTTGGTTCTTTTGTACATTCCCTATATAGAACTTGTTGAAATCTGATAAACAGAAAGCCATAATTTGGGCATGCAAAATCCTTGGCCATCCTTTTCACCTCAAACAAGAAATGAACAACAAATGGTCCATGTGGAATAATATTTTTTTCACTTGTTCATGAGAAGTGAAAAAAAAATCTAGTTCAAGCCCTATTTAGTTAGGTATGTTAATGGCAGCCCTGCTAAGAGATGCCATATGTAAGAATAAGTAACAATAATGTTTGCTGGAAGCGTCAGAAGTTGATGCTGATGATTTTAAGATACTGGAAATTCTTTAGTTTATGAATCAACAGAGGAAATGGATCCCTATAACTGACTCCTTGTTTGCCTTGTACAAAGTGCAATTTCATTTCTCTCTATGTTATTTCATATCGTTTTGTGTTACTTTAAAATTTAAATTACTCGCTACGATTCTATATATGCAGTATATTGGTTTGGACTTGAAATTCATTATTTTGATTAAATGAAGGGTCACCGAATATCATGTGGATGGATTCCGGTTTGACCTTGCAAGTGTTCTTTGTCGAGGAACAGATGGCTCTCCACTCGATGCTCCTCCACTTATTAGGGTAAGTTAGGCACTCTTTTAACAAGAAAAAACTATGTTTTTCGATTTCATTAATTTTGTATTCTTATTCAAATTCTTAAAAGATATTTGGGATTTGACTGCTGATAAATTACTTAGCATAGATACTAGGGGAACATAGATACTAGGGGAACAAGTGTTTGATTGTCGCTGCATAAATTTTAGTAACAAATGATTGTACCATATGAAAGAATGTGCTTTGCAACATGCACGTAGGGTGCTTGTTGCTGAGATTTTGTGGAGCGATTGGTAGACCATGTTTTTCACTAAATACTAATATGTTCTTTTACTCAATAATCTTGAACTAAGAAACATGTTTTTCACTAAATAAAATATTGATTGTGGTTTATGCAAACGAATTCGCCAGACATTGCTTGACCAAAAAACTGTATTTGGAGAATGAGGTGTTGTGAATGTTGAGACTTTTGGGTTAATTTGTCAATTTGTATTAAAACTAATAAAATATTAGTATATTATTGACTTTTCAAACCATCGGCGTTTCATTAAACAAACCATCATACTTGTGAAATGCTAAAAGAATACTATGTTTTGCAAGTGATAAAAAGCTTTTCTGAGATGATGTATTTGACATTATGCAAAGAGAGAATAATAGATAAAACCTACTTTAAGTAAATACATAATTGATAAAATTAGCCCTGTTATTTTAATGCTCCTCTATAAGTTGGATCATATATACTGAGCATGCTCAACTTGTCACAACTAAAAGAAATTTGTGATTAGGCAAAGAGAATAAATAAAATACAACTGTGGGCCATAGGCCGGAATAGAGCTGGGTCTTTTGCCTTCACTCTTCCTAGGTTGTTGGAATTTGCTTATTCTTGAAAACTATAATGTTTGTGTTTGACATTTTTGCAAGACCAATGATTAGTTTATGATGAAAAATTGAGTACGATGGGCTGAAAAAGTGAATCACTCTGTCAAAAACATCAGGGAAAAGGTAGTGTAAAATGAGGAAAAGAAAGTTGGTTTGGATGCATAAACGTTTTTGTTAAGAAGAGAGTTAAATATCCATATCAATGGCTGGACACTTTTATGATAAACCTAAATTGATATGGAAGCCAATACCCTCTGTGCCTTTCATGAAGTTCACTACACTACTCATTCTTTGTTCTATGCTTGCAGAATCTGCCTAAAAATTGATGACATCATGTTACTGCTATATTTTTGTACAGAATTTCTAAGAGAGAAATTTTGTTTTACTTGCATGTATCTCGGTAAATGGAGCAGGCCATAGCAAAAGATAGTATACTTTCCAGATGTAAAATTATCGCTGAACCATGGGATTGTGGAGGTTTATATCTTGTCGGAAAGTTCCCCAACTGGGACAGGTAATTTTTTCTATCAAATGAAATAAAATAAACAGCCTTCGACATGATGGTTCTTTTTGTATCGATATATTTGTTCAAAAATCACTCATTGTAAATACTAATATACTTTTTCGTGTTTTCACAAGAGCGATGGTTACATGCAACGAATGACAAGTACTATGGTTTAGAAAGTGGATCACTATTAAATTGTTGTTGATTTCTTGTTTTCACTGTGAAGGTGGGCCGAATGGAATGGGATGTATCGTGATGACATGAGAAGATTTATAAAGGTAAGTGATGCTTAAACTGACGAACTTTATTTTTTCTGGTTTCACAAAAGGCCGAGTGTATCTTGGTCTTTTAAGCTTTTTGTCTTTGCATTACTCCATAAGGAGGAATCTTGCAAATCCCAAACAGTTTTTATTAAACCACTTGAGTCCCACCATTTGGATTTGCTAGTCTCTATTTATGTATTTGATCAAATTATAGGGCGACACGGGTATGAAGGGAGGTTTTGCAACTCGAGTTGCTGGTTCTGCTGATTTATACAAAGTAAGTTCTTCTATGGGTGGTGATATTTGACTTTCAAACATTTTTCGTCCAATATAAATGCAATTTAGGGTGTTGCAAAATAAATGCAACATTTCCCTAACTGATAAAATATTAATCTAAAATGGCCTTTTTGCCTGTTAGTAATTGCTAAGACAATGATAAATAGAATTATGACCCAGAAGATTTCTCTATTTTGTCGTTCTTGAGGGGTATTTTGGATATTGACGCGTAGCAAACACTTCCATCTTATTATGTGCTTAGTAAAATGTTGCTTTTGTTTTTGGATGGAGGGATTTGTATCATTGTAATTCTTCCCACAACTCTTTGCTTCCACCCTATTAGAGAAATAAAACTCCTTGCTTCCACCCAATTGAGGGTACTATGGGCCTAGACATTCTCATCCTCGAGTACCACGGCTGGTTAGTCCCTCAAGCAATGTTGTTCTTTAGGTGTATATTGGGATTAAATGAATCTTATTAAATACGATGATAATAATTTCCGATGGAAAATCGATTGTCTAAAAAATTGCTAAAGGAATTGTTTGTGATGCAATTCAATTCAAGCATATTAAAGGCCTACTCAGGTATCTTATCTCTCTTTGATTTAGATGAAGATTCCCGTGTCATTTGCTTTATAGGTAAACAAGCGCAAGCCATACCATGGAGTGAATTTCGTCATAGCACATGATGGGTTTACTCTTTACGACCTTGTGTCGTACAATTACAAGGTATTTACAAAATATACACGCATACCTCTCGAATTTCCATGTGTGTACTTACCATCTTATATGTTTTTCCTAGCACAATGATGCAAACGGAGAAGGTGGCAATGATGGAAGCAATGATAACCTTAGTTGGAATTGTGGTTATGAAGGTAACTTTTACCGACCTTCTTCCCATCTCACCCTTGTCTTAATTGTATTTGAAGTAAAGGCAATGCTTGGCCTAAAAATTATTACTAGGTACCAATGTGAAGTATTGTCTTGTTATATTATAGCATGTTAAAGTCCACAAGCTTTATGTCATGCCTAAAGCACGTACTGTTTGATATCTATATCTATATATATATATATATGTGTGTGTGTGTGTGTGTGTGTGTTTGTTTGTTGTTAGAGGCATGGGATCATGTGAGAAGTGAAGTTAACATGAGAAGCGTAATAAGGGATCTTGACCCTTGATCACTTTTAATCTCAAACCCACCCATGAATTGCGCTTGGTATGGGGTTGATCCAGTGCATCTCGGTGTATCTCATCTTGGTGCATCTCATCCTAATGTGCATCCAAGGGTGGAGATCCCTTCTTACCCTTCTCACCATAACTTCACTTCTCACCGAAACCCAACCCTGTTGTTAGATATGTTGTAATTATAGGTTGTAAGCTAGAGTTATTTCGACGGATTTGGCTTCCTTGTCTAGGATGGTCTAGTTAGGCTACCCATAGTAACCGCCATTATCACCATCAGGCAACAAAACCCTAAGTTGACGCCATTCTGTTGTCCTCATATTGGGTGTGACGAAACCCTAGCCACTCTACCATGGTCGCCGTCTTCAGTATGACGAAACCCTAGTCACACCCATGGTGGTCGTTGCTGCTGTCTCCGATGTGTCGCTTCCCTCTTTCGGTTTACTTGTTCTAGTTCTACTGGTCCATAAATCATCACGTGTTTGTGGCTTTATATTTGCTAAAGAACAAGATGGCATAATATCTAATTTGTCTTAATACAGATTGGTCCGGCTGCCCTACTTTTAGGATATTGACAATAGGGTACTATAAGTGTTGACTGAAGATAATCTAGTTTCTTGGAACACAAGAAACATGTTGTCTCCCTAATCAAGCATCAAGTCAAGAGTCTAGAGCTATGGGATGTGTCTATATGAAAGGACATGGGTATGGAGATTTATAAACAAGCTTGTAATGGCTATAAATGACTTGATGACACTTCATTGTACTTATCCACATACCTCAAAACCAATAATTCCATAAATGGACCAAACACATTGAAGCTGATTGTAACCTGATTAGAGACCATGTTGTGAAAACACAAGCAAACCCTCCATTAGTCCTGGCTACATTCGTATCAAATTGGACATGATTAATATCTATGATCCAATTTGAGGAGTATTTTATATATATATATATATATATATATAGTAATTACAGACTGATTTAGTTGGCCATCAATTAGTGTGATTTAGTTTTCTTGTTTAGGCCTTGCATTATATGCATATTGAGGTGATTACCTCACAATGAAATCCATACTTATGGATTGCGATGTTAATTTGTCCATTTTTATTGAGTTAATTTTTATTTTGTTTATGTTTGACAGGAGAAACTTCTGATGCCAATATCAAAGCCCTACGATTCCGGCAGATGAAGAATTTTCATTTGGCATTAATGATATCTCAGGTATTTATAAAAATTGGTTTTTGCATCCCACATTTGACTCGTTTACATAAATGTTTTTTTGTAATAGAATTCACTTAATTTCTCGAGTAGATATTAGCTTTTTTTAAGCATATAATATTTATATACGGCAAATAGAATAAATAAACTCACACACCCTCCTCACCTTTGGTGAAGTTTGAACCCTTGGCCTCCTAGGAGGACAAAGGCTCACATACCGCTAGGCCAAAGGCCCTTTGATGATATCCCTTTAAGCTCTATTACTTGTCCTCCTTTGACTTTGAACGTCAAATTTGTATTTGACGAAATTGTAACTATTAGTTTTACTTCTATAGTCTTAAAACCGATTTATTAATAATATATATCTTTTGAAATTAGATATATTTGTATCAATTTCAAAATTGAAGCATAAGAACTCCATCTTTTAATTCTTCATTTAATTTGATGTTTTTGCTATTGGTAAGGGTGTACCGATGATGTTAATGGGAGATGAATATGGTCATACTCGCTACGGAAATAACAATAGCTATGGACATGACACTGATATAAACCATTTTCAGTGGGGACAAGTACGTATTCTTATTTTCAAGTATATATAATCTTTATATATATATATATGTGTACCATTACCTTTACTTATCAAAACTTTGACCATCAGTTGGATGCAAGGAAGAACGATTGCTTCAGATTCTTTTCGGAAGTGATCAAGTTTCGACAAAAGAATAGGGTATTTAGACAAGAATATTTCATTGGAAAGGTAATTTTTCTGCATTTTCAAATTATTTGCATCCCTTTTCCATTTATTCTGCTAAAGTCTCACATCAGTTAGGTCATTTGGACCTATTATTTTCAATATATGTTGGAACCTCCCTTCTTTAGGGCATTTTTGCCCTTCATAATAGATGGAAGAATTAATTTCTCTATTTCATAATTAAGGGTAAAATTGGAAAGGAGGTATTTACTTTTGAAAGCGGACATTATTTTGGAAGTCTTTGCAATTTTGCCAAAAAAGGAAAGACCAAAAATATGAGATTGACATCCGAGAATGTTGAGTATTATTATTTGATGTTTATTGTTATAATTTGCTTTTTAGTTGTTATTTTTTTCTGTACAAAGCTAATGAAACATTCGTTCCAAAATTGCAGGAAGAGATAACATGGCACGAAGATAACTGGGATAACTATGAAAGCAGATTTATCGCATTCACGTAACTGTTAAAACACCTTTTTTTTATAACACAAGAGACTGTTATTATTTTTAATTTAAAAAAGATGGTTATAATCATAAATTCTCTACTAATAACTGGTTTTACAGGCTTCATGATAGCGATGAAGGGGATATTTACTTGGCATTCAATGCACACGACTATTTTGTTAAAGTTCCAATACCTTCACCACCTCAAAAACGACGCTGGTTCCGAGTGGTCAGTCTTCTTATAATCATATTTACTCCCTCCATCCTAAAATAACTAGTCAAATGTGTATAATTATTACAGTTTTTAGTTAACCAAATGACAACTTTACCCTTAAATAATTTATCGCTCGTATCATCTCTTTAATATTTGTGCATTAATTAAGGGTAGATTTGGAAATTTAGTTATCTATTTATGAAAGTGGACAATTATTTTGGGACAAACATAAATAGAAATGTGGACCCTTATTTTGGGATAGAGGCCGTAGTTTTTTCAAGTATATATATATAGGGGCGGGTTCAAATGAGAACTCAAATTTGGTTGTGAACGTGAGAACAAATGAGAGCGCGATACGTGTCATATTCAGACTGAATACAATATTTATTGAATCTGAATAATGCTTATTCAGACTGAATACATACTAATATCCAGTCTGAATATTTCTTTGATTATTCGGTCTGAATAATATACATTCAGACATGGGTTGCAGCGGGCTAAGTCGTGGCTAATCATATATGATTTTGTACATGAAAAAAAATTCATGTACAAAATGATTGGCTGAGGATTGTCCTCGTATTTTCTTAAATTGTTACCGTCCTCGCATGAACCTCTCTCTCTCTCTCTCTATGTATATATATAGAGGGAGAGAAAGGGAGGTTTAAGGGAAAACACTAAAAAAAAGAGAAAACTAAAGAACACTAGGAGCCCTCCATCCGAACGCTATGCACTAATGCATACAAGCGTTTTTTTTTCTCTATGCACCAATGCTTCTATAATTACATATGCATTAGTGCATATGCACAAATGCGTGTTACAAATTACCAATATGCATTAGTGCATACCGTCCGGATGGAAGGCTCCCAGGGTGTTCTTCATTTCTTTTTGTTGTTTTCTCTTGAACCTGACTCTCTCTCTCTCTCTCTCTCTCTCCCTCTCTCTCTCTCTCTATATATATATATATATATATATAAATGAACTCACACACCCTCCTCGCCTTTGGGGAGGTTTGAACCCTTTGGAGACGGATGGGCCCAAAGGCCATTTGGTTACAATCATATAGTTCTAACTTCTTATATAGTAGAGATTAACAACATTTGATGTAGTTGGTCGTATATTGATTTGACATTAAATACCCTTTGTAATTGATACAGGTCGACACTAATCTCGAGTCTCCACACGATATGGTACCCGAGGGCGTCGTTGGCATTGGGGATACTTACAATGTTGCTCCCTACTCTTCCATTCTTCTTCAAGCAAAACCTTGAATGTTTCAAACCTTCAAATAAATAACACATAGATGCTAACTTGAGGATTGGCATGATATATAGATAACGACACATATAGTAACATATGCAAATGTAGTATCAATTTTACAAATAAAAGGATGGTTTTTGTTTTTGTTTTTGTTTTACGGTAATGGTTTCGATTGTGAACTTTCTTATATGTAAATTGCGATAAAAGGGACAATAGATCTTTCAAACTTGGGCCGAATAATGTTCTTCACTTGATTGTAATCGACAAATGTATGCTTTTACTCATATAATGTAATCTAGAGGAATTGTGTATGTATTCGTGTTTACTGAGAGGAGATCGTCACTTGTATTTTCATACTGAATTTTGGAGGGAATCAATTCTATTAGGTTTACGTAAAAAGTAACCCTTTTGAAGGCTGAAGCTTATAATTGGATTGCATTTTGTAGAGTCGTTTTTGTCAAAAACATAATCAGATATTAATACCCTTTTTCTGAAAAAGTTTGATTGTGTACAATATTCATTAAAGACTTTATGATATCTTCATCTTCGAAGTATTCCGAATGTTTGATAAAATGTTTTTAGTAAAGTGGTATTTGATGATGTCTTCAAATCTTCTAAAAAAAACTTGTTTTATGAACAGACATCATAAAACCAGGCTGGTCTTCTAAGTTTTCTTCGCAAACCAAACGGGAAGCGATAAAAAAGTTTCAAGTATAAAGGTTGTATGAATCAGATCTAAAAAATCCTATTACAATAATCATACAAACCGTTGTCTTTTACTTACAAGTCAAGCTAAATTTTGAAAACCTAAACTCTTTTATAAACAAGTTGGGCTAAAATTGGAAGTGGTCAAAATCGGACCTAAGTGGTCCTTCGACATGTTATTCATCCTTGGAGTTGGTCATGACGATAAGGAACAAGGAGACAACAATGACATCTGAGATAGAAAGAAAACAAAGACGGTAGATACAAAATTGTTAGAATTGTCTAATCAGATATTTGGCGAAACGGCAACAATTGATAGAGAAAAACCAAGAAAAGTTTTGAAATTGAGAAAGAAAAGGATGTAGGAAAAAAATTTGGAATGACTTATAAAATTAATTAATCAATGAAGGGATGATGTTAGTGTTGAAACTTAAGTGATATTTGGTTCTCAGATTTTAAAGAAATATGATGGAATTGAAATGTTGAATTCATCTGATCAAGTTTTATTCATTCGTTTGGTTCATTTTTTTTTTATGAAAGGATCTTCAAAATGCATCAAATTCCATAGATAAAAGATTTCAATATTTCTTTACAATAAGTTGGGATATGGATGGAATTAAATGATATATTTTTATAATTCCAAATATATTCTTTAATCTAAAATATAACCCAATTAAATTTAATTTAATATTTTTGTGTTTTTTATTTAATGTTTTTATTCAAAAATATACCTTTGTTGGCAACATATTTAATTTAATTTAATACATTATCTCTATTTTTCCCCCCGGGAATCTTTAGAATTACCACTGCTTAGCTTTCAATTCGCCTCTGACCATCAAATGAAATGTGAATAATCCGTCCTCTTCTCTTTGAAAGAAGGGGCGCTTCCGGTTCTGTCGGTGCTTGAAACAATTTTGTCTTCTCCATATTACTATATCTCTAGAGTCAATAATTTTATATGAGGAACTACTGAACTCAATCACTTCGTCGTTACTCTTCGCCTTTTACGTTGAGGTCTATCCTGTAGAGGTACTCAAATTGGATCAGTGATCGATTTCTAGGTTTCGTCGTAAACCTAATTGGTTACTTCCAATTACGTAAATCAATAGTTCAAACCGCACTCAAAGGTAGGGCATTTCCCATTTTTATAGGAACTTCTGCACTCTGAGTCAGAATAAATATGTTTTCGAACCTTCTCTTTCAAATTCAAAGTGGATGTTCTCGTGCGAATCTTTCCCGAAATATATTTTAATGAAATTTGTCTAAATATTTATTCAGTTAACTTTTTTAATTAATATAATAAACATTGCATTATGTTTAGTATGTATTTATTTCACATGATAAATAATAGTTATTGTGAAACAACTTTTATATCGATTTACCAACGTCATTTGGTTTATGGTTATATTTGGTTGTGTATTTTATGTTGTTTTACACATTAAATGATTATTTTATTAAAAAAAATTTAGTTAAAAAAATTAAAATTTTCAAAAAATAACAATTTAGTCATTTACCAATACTTCATTTTAATTCCAAAACTACATTTTGTGAACCAAACAAACAGTTTTCAGTTTATTAGTAGATTCCATTTCAGTGTCTGCCAAGCAAACAGATGGTTAAACCTGATAACATTTCATTTCAATTATTTGAAACTCAAATTGATTTGACATATTTCATTTCATCCAAAAAATTCTACAGATCAAACATCAACTTAGATTTTTCTTAATGAATTTAGTAATTTGTTTTTTCAATTAATAAGTAATGTATTTTTTTAATCTTTAAATAATAACTAAAATAACCAATTTTAAATTATTTAATGAAATCATATAATTTAAATATAATCCAATATATATCAAAACAAAATTTTAGGCATTAAAACAAATCTGAAATAGGTTATAAGTTAGCTTATTTTTAAATACATGTTTAGATAAATATAAGTTGGTTTATTGAAAGTTTGAAACACTAGTTATAGTAGTATTTTGGGAGTTTATCAAAACATTGGCTTATTAAAAGTGTTTTTATAAATTATAAAAAAGTAAAAGTTCTAAATTCATATTTATTTTTTAAATAATTAAATATTGATAAATATTTTTAACATTAAGATTTAATTTGATTACTTTTTTAGAATTTTTTGAAGTAGTACTGTAGTACTAGAAATTAATAGTTAACTAAGACATGTAAGGTTGGCCAACTTTATATTTATTTATATTATATATAATGGTTATTTAAAATCATACTCACATTTTCTAAAATTTGTTTTAAGTTATACAAATCCAAAATTTTAATATTACGTATAATAATAATTAATTAAATTGAAATCTATTAATTAACATGTTATATTATTTATGTATTTTTATTATATGATTTCTACTAATTAACATATTATATTATTAGTGAATTGTTCTAAATATATTATAAAATATTAAAATTTATTAATTTGTAAACATGTTTTTTATTGTCATTTTAATTCTTCGACTAGTTTATCAACCAGCAGATAATTTATCAATCACAATTATCAGTTAGTTTACCAAATATAACTTTAAATGATACTTGAAAGGAGATTAAAATAATTTTATATGGGAAATAAAAAAAACTAGTTTGAGGTATGTAACAAAAATAGTAAGGAAGAATTTCATTTAGAATTAGCTTTTGAAAGATATGGGTGGAACAATTATTACAAAACTCTTCCGTATGAGATGATCTAAATACCCCCTTAATGGAATGTAATATGGGGTTCAAACCTGAGACGGTTTGGCGGGACGCAGATTTCCCGGTTTGGCGGGTAACACGGTAGAGACGGGGATTTATTTTTATACCTCATCGGGTAACACGTCCTTAATCCGACCCTGATTAAATATTTTATTCTATTTAATATATGTATATGTATATATGACTTGGGAGTTGGGATCACGTGAGACCAACCTGTTTTCATGACACCCGTGAGACCACATTTTTACATTTGAAATTTCGCAGCAAAATATTGTGAAGGTAACATTCACAGTGTTTTTGCTATGAAGGTTCAGATTTTTTTAACCTTCACAATTTTTTGCTGTGAAGTTTCAAGTGTAAAAATATGGTCTCACGAGTTGGTCTCACGTGAACCCAACCCATGTATATACTCTGTGTGTATATATATAGAGGCACATTCTTGTGTTAACCCAAGAATTTGTATTAACCATGTTAATCCAATCTAGACCATCCAATCAATAAATCAACGGTGTATAATGAATGTGGCATAATTATAAATAATTTAAAACTATAAAACGTGGGAAAAAAAAGTAAAAAACACCCAACACAAGTGAACAAATGGTTAAATGGTCATTTGCCATGAATAGATATTTTCAGAAACAATTAACTTTCCTTCTAATTCGAAACTGATAAGCGAGAGGGCGATTTCATCAAGATTTCATCGAGAATTTTTTGGGGGCGATTTCTTCAAGCGATTTTTAGGGGGTTTTGTTGATCTTGGCGAATATGGATGAAATCGGTGAAAATCTCGGCGCCAATTTGAGAAAATGAGGTAAAATTTCGAGCTTTTTCATCCTATTCATAGCGGGAAATTTCGAAAAATTTCTAGGGTTTCTTGTGTTATAATCGATTGGTATATAAGGCTTTTGTTGAGTTCATCATAGTTCGTAAACCAAGCGAGAAATCACGAAAAAAGCATTATCAGTTGTGAATAAGTTGTTCATATGTGAAATTTGTGGTTATACCATGTTCAGTTGTGAATTACAAACCAAAAAAGTCTGTGCATTTGTGAACATGATTGAAAACCTATGTTGTATAAGTCTAAAATCTGGAAAATTAATTACTAAATTGTTCATAAGTGAAAAGTAATAATGTTTTATTAATACTTAGAGTTTATGTATGATACGTTTCTGCATTTGTGAACAAGTATGAATGTTCAGTTGTGAACATAATATTCACAAGTGAATACTATCGACCATTAACAGTTTCTGCATTTCTTTCAGACGCCTGTTCATAAGTGAAAAGTAAGAATGTTTTATTAATACTTAGATTTTAGAGTAAATTACATTTTTGGTCCCTGTGGTTTTCATTCACTTTCAAGTTTGGTCCCTATTACAAACTAATTACAATTTTGGTCACTATGGTTTCCATTCTATTTCACTTTTGGTTCCTCTGACCAACTTTAATTAAAATAATTAAATAACTTAAGGGTACTTTTGACATTTCACCTTTTTCTTTATCTTTTTCATTTTTTGTTTAAATAGATTAGAAAGCAAATTACAGTTTTAGTTCTTATAGTTTGTCTTTTTTTCTTTTTTGTGTTTCCTATTATTTTTTCATTTTATACCCTTGTTACACTAATTAATTAATGATAATTCAAATTATAATACATTAAAAATACATATTTTATTTTATAAATTACAACATCAGAAAAGATTTGTCGATATTTTGAAAATAAATTAAGTATTGAATATTTTTATGCAATTTATCTGATATATTTATAAATCTGTCTACACTTGTAGGAAAAAAAATTGTATGGTTTAAAAAAATTACCGTTTTTTCTTATATAAAAATCAAAATTTATCTATGTCTATTTATCAAAAAATTGTATCTTTTTTAGATATTTCATTTCATCGAAGTTTCTCTATGTCTACGTTCAGATCAAACAAAGCGATAAGAGCTTGTTTGGTTTAACATAGTGTTTTGTTTTAAATATGTATCAAATAAAAAACTCTATCATATAAATTATTATTTAAATTTTTTCAAAATATAAACTCAAAATGTTAAACCAAACAAGCTCCTATGCTTTGTTTTATCTGAAAGGCGAACATAATTTTTTTTCCGATTAAATGAAATATCTAAGAATGATACATTTTTTTTAATAAATAGATATAGATAGATTTTGATTTTTATATAAGAAAAAACGGTATTTTTTTTAAACTCAACAGAAAAGTTTTTTCTATAATAGTAGACGAATTTATAAATATATCAGATAAATTGCATAAAAATATTCAATACTTAATTTATTTTCAAATCATGGACAAATCTTTTCTGATGTTGTAATTTATAAAATAAAATATGTATTTTTGATGTATTATTAGTTTGAATTATCATTAATTAATTAGTATAACAAGATTATAAAATGAAAAATAAAAAAAGATAGGAAACACAAAAAAGAAAAAAAAGACAAACAATAAGGACTAAAACTGTAATTTGCTTTCTAATCTATTTAAATAAAAATGAAAAAGATAAAGAAAAATGTGAAATGTCAAAAGTACCCTTAAGTTATTTAAATATTTTAATTAAAGTTGGTCAGAGGGACCAAAAGTGAAATAGAATGGAAACCACGGTGACCAAAATTGTAATTAGTTTGTAATAGGGACCATACTTGAAAGTGAATGAAAACCACGAGGACTAAAAATGTAATTTACTCTAGAGTTTATATATGATACGTTTCTGCATTTGTGAACAAGTATGAATGTTCAGTTGTGAACATGATATTCACAAGTGAGCCATGTTTTCAGTCTGGTAAAATCAGGAGCCATGTTTTCAGTTCTACATCGATAGACATGTTTCTTGTAATCAACCAGTATTCGATTCGTTGAACTTGTTAACAACATCGAAACTTTTACAAAAACCCAAAGTATAAATTCTCATTTGATCAAGGATAGGTTGATAACTAATCAACAAATTATTGATAACCCAACAAAAGAGACCCTTAAAATTTATTTGTTATTAAATTTTATTAAACACAACTTTAAGTGAAACAGGATAAAATGAGTAAAAAAATGGATTTGTGGTAATGCAAACCAAACATTGTACTTATTAACCACATCGTTTGTGGCGTACTGGTTAAGATTTGTGGAGGATGAGGCTAGATAACCTATCTATCCCAAGTTCGAATCCAGACGCAAACAACTTGTAGCCACTGGGGAATTATCTCAGGGCTGCATGCTTTAACAGTCTTAAAATTATCAGGAATTAGTCTAGACAAATGTCTAAAATACCCTTTAAAAAACATTGTACTTATTACAAATTTATATAAACATTATTTACTGCCTCCATTTTATTAATTGAAGATGTCAAAAAACGGTGTTTTTTCATAGGGGACTTCAAATTATTTAATCATCATTAATAATAGTTTCAAAATATTATTTTTTTATTAATAAATTAATTGTACGCCATTTTTTTTATTTTTTTTATATACATAAACCATATCAAACTAAACAAAATAATTTTAGTATTATATTTAAGAGTGGATTTGAAGATATAAGACATATATAAATTTAGCCTTTATACTTAAAAGAGTTGGATCTGGACGAGAATGAAAATTTTAGTGAGAAGAAATCTATACCTTTAGATAAAGTGTGAATAAATAGAAAAAGGAAAGAAAATATTTGATATGAAGACTTCATAATATTTAAATATCTCAACTCGATGCTTTGCCCATTATATTAAGATTCTATTGAGACGTTGGCCTTTATGGCTGTGAGGCAGCTTCAAATACCTGAAAAAATGTTTTTAGATGGTGGAATATTGATTT
This sequence comes from Silybum marianum, assembly GCA_036898165.1. Classification (NCBI taxonomy): domain Eukaryota; kingdom Viridiplantae; phylum Streptophyta; class Magnoliopsida; order Asterales; family Asteraceae; genus Silybum; species Silybum marianum. The sequence continues at coordinate 42,080,508 of CM072529.1, read as the reverse complement.
CGATCCGTCAGTTGGGAGACTGGTTTCGTCCCCGTTAAAGAGAGTTTGACAAGCTATTGTTTGGATCATAACTTATTATCTTTGGAAATATAGGAATGCTCAGATCTTCAAATCAAAGGGGTCGATGCTTATGGTGCTATTCTTGGCGAAATTAATTTCAATTTTTCGTTTGGATCTTATTGCAAATATGAAGAAAGATACAGAGAATTAAGACTATGAGATAATGACCCCCTATTGACTTATTTATATGTCTTTCTAACACTAAGAGCATCTCCAACAGCTATGCTAAACTAGAAAAAATAAGGATTCTAGCAATTTTACTCTCCAACAGCTATGCTATACCTTATGCTATAATAGAAAAATTGATAGAAAAAGAGAAAAATCTCTAAATTTAGAGAATCTCCAAATGGAGAGAGAAATAATTATTTAATAGTTTCCTACCAATCATGTCCTTTTTTTCATATTAAATATATTGAATATTTTATTAATATATTTTATGGTAAAATTGCTAAAATAGAATAACTGTTAGAGATGAACGTAATATTTTTTAGGAATTTTGATTTTTCATATGTTATTTAAAAAAAAAATTAGCATAACTGTTGAAGATGCTCTAACCGACTCAAATATAAAAGAGAGGTACAAATTATGTTGCATCAAGTACAACAATTCTAACAAATCTCAACAAGATGCAGTGATGGGTTGATTTCATGGACGACTTGGCTTGATTTTTCTATGTGTGCTGTCTCGTGAGCCTCTTTGACATCGTTTCCGATGATGTTTCATTGTGTTTTTTTTTTCTTTCAGAAATCTTCTCCTTATAGATTTACCCGTTATTATAAGGGTTCTTTTCTAATATATATTTACCTTCCAAAAAAGAGTTTAAATAACGAAATTATGAGTAAGACAACTGAAAAAGGAAAATAAATATAATAAAAATTAGTTATATGATTTGTGTTTCCCGTTGGATGCCACCAAAATAATTTAAATAATTAGCCCCACAACGTGCACTCATTATAACGGTAACCTGGAAGTTTAACATATATTTTTTATTTTTATTAATCCAACGGTACAGATTACAGATGATCTGTAGGGCTCAGATTGTTTCTCTTGTGGACACGTGTAAGTCGGTGTTGACGCTGGATTTGTTTCACGCGGAATACAAACAAACAACAACCAACGGCACAGATTTCATCTCTCCAAAACCGACTTTAAACCCTGTATATAAACCCTCCTTCTCTGTTCCACTTTCATAATCTCCCATTTTCTCTTTTCTCTTTCTCTCTCTAGAATTTCAGATTACTTTATTTTTGCTTGAAGAATTTAACAATGGCGTCTTCCACATTTGTTATGATGCTGTTGTTTGCTTTGATCGCTGGATCTGCTCTGGCTCAATCACCTACCGGATCTCCGACGGTATCGCCGACTGCTACTCCGACTGCGTCGCCTCCGTCGTCCGTCGTCGCTCCTCCGACGAGCTCTCCTACATCGGCACCATCCGAGTCTCCTTTAGCCGCTTCTCCACCTGCTCCGCCTACTCCTCTTTCTCCCGGCGGTTCTCCGGCGAACTCTCCTAGCTCAACCGCTCCCACCGGATCTCCGACTTCTTCACCTTCAAACTCCGGTAGCTTGAACATAATGGCTTTTGGATCTGTGGCTGTGGTTGCCTTAACCGCAGCTTTGGTTCTGTAGAGATCTGATATGTGTGGAGAGGTTTTTCGTGTTCATTTTATCGCTTTATGATTCTTGTGATACTTTTTTTTAGGTTATTGATTATGATTATAATTATCGATTTTTAGTAGTTTGTTGTAGGTCATTATTGTAGTGGTATGTCTATTTTACTTGGTCGATTGCATAGGGTTTGATGATTTTATTTATACTGATCATATGATATTACTATCGTTATATTTATGGATTCTTTTGTTATGATATATTCTTATGACGATTATTACTTTCTCTGTTTGTTTATACATTTATGTTTACTCTTTTTTAGTTTGTAAAAATTAGCTTTAAGAGTTTAGAACAGAATGAAGATGGTCTAATTATGGTGTGAAATTAGGGATATTGTTGGTTAGGTTAGAAGTGGAAGGAAAGGATGAATCAGTGGAAGTGGAGAGGTGTCGTATGGAAATGGAACTGAAAATAGGGAAAGTGGTCGGTGGGTGGTGTCAGGCATACAGCTGGATATGATAGAAAGCCCATGTGCTGATTTGTGTTGTATATGACCGCTTTTTTTTTTAAGACGTGCCAGAAGGACATATTATTGTATAAACAAAACAAATAAGTTTCTGAATGGATAAAGATGTGATTTTTTTAACTTGTATTGGTTATCTTGTTTTATATCGGTGTGTTATCTTAACATATAAATATAAATATAAATCTTAAAGAGGTTTAGTTGGTGTCAATAATCCTGAATTCTTGAACCATGTTAGTGAACTGTTGTTCAAAACATTGGCATTCTTTTTTCATTGCACTGACTTGTGGGTTGGGGATGCCTTTAGCCTTTATAGGCATTCCCAACCCGGTGTACCCATCTTATTGGGGATCAATGTTCAAAAAACCGTGTCATGGCGCGATATGGCGTAAGACGCGTTTCCATCGTTACGAAACAGCCCATAACGTTCCTATAAGGTGTGGCACAGGCCATGGTGGCCTCTTGATGCGCGCTATGGCACGCGCTAGTGCCATAGCGCGAGTTCAAGTTTTTTTGAATGGCATTTTTTTCAAAAAAAATAATATTTTTATTTTTTTCTGTATTTTTACACTTTTAACTTTTATAGGTTTATCTAATCACATCAGTTATAATTCTACAAATTTATAAACGTTATGGACTCCTAATTAAAAATGAAATATAAAATTACCTTTTTAAGTTTTATTTTAAATATTAATTTAAAAATTATTTTTATAATAATAATTTATATGATTATTCTTATTCTAATTATGAATGTACATTTTTTTTAACATAACTATCTGATTAGATAATAAACCTGGGATCACGTGAGACCATCCTGTTTTCGTGAGACCTGTGAGACCCCTCTTTTACACTTGAAACTTTATAGCAAAACATGAAGGTAAAAAAATATGAATCTTTAAAGTACTTTTGCTATAAAAGTAACCTACATAGTGTTTTTGCTGTGAAGGTAACTTTTATAGTGTTTTTGCTGTGAAGGTAACTTTTACAGTGTTTTTGTTGTGAAGGTTCAGATTTATTTTACCTTCACAGTATTTTTACTGTGAAGTTTTCAAGCGTAAAAAAGTGGTTTTACGGGTTTCTGACGGGTCTCACGTGAACCCATCATATTTTTTTATCTTCATAATGTTTTTACTGTGAAGTTTCAAGTGTAAAAGGATGGTCTCACGGGTCTCACGGAAACAGGGTGGTCTCACGTGATCCCAACCCTTAGATAATATATAGAAAACATATATCTTTATATATAATTGTATGTATGACATACAAATTTGCTGTCTTATATCACGCCTTGAAAAACGTTGCGTCCTCGCTGTGGCGCGTAAGGCTTAAGGCTTGACCTCGCTGCCACGCCACGTCTCACGCCTTTTTGAACCTTGCTGGGGATGAGGAATCCCCGCAAAGTTGGAAGTGGGTGTTGGATAAGGTCCCAACTATCAATTCGATTGTTGGAACCATGTAGGCAAACAAGGGTAAATTGATCAGTGGATTATTATGAGAATCGTGTGAAACACTTTTCGAATTGATATTTCGACCATATGCCTGGATTTCACGAAATTCAATCTAGGATAAGACTCACAAGACTTGCGTTCTTAGGCACAAAAATGTAAGCAATTTTCTGGAGAGTATATGGGAGAATTGTTCAAAAACCGTGTCTAAAACCGTGTTTATTCGTCATAAACTCATGAGTATAAATTCTTATTTATACTCAAAATAACGTAACTGAAATGATAATCATGGCTGAAAATTAGGAGTAGTGGTCAGTTACATAAATCTAGTAAACTGCTCAATAACTGCACATTTAATGCACAGTAACCGTTTCAGGGATACTTCAAAAGTTCAGGGACCCTTAAGAATTTCAGGGATACCTCAGAAGTTTCAGGGACCCCTCAGAAGTTTCAGGGACCCTTCAGATTCAGGGACCCCTCAGAAGTTTGAAGCTGACTTTTCAAGCTCACTTTTTCAAGCTCACTTCTTCAAGCTTACTTCTTCAAACTCACTTTTTCAAGCTCACTTTTCAAGCTCACTTTTTCAAGCTCATTTCCTGAACCTTATTTCCCATATTTACTCCAAGTCCTATAACAGCACGACCGGGTTCATACTCGTCTTATAACAAGCGTGCACTCCGCACCACCTTACTTGAATTAGATCACAGTACAAAACCCATATAGACATCATGTTATTTCAATCACATAAATGGACCGGTGACACTAAAATCACCAACTATCATCCCTATTTTGGTGTGACCTATGAAATAACATCTTAATAATAAACAACACCAAACTTGCACATAAATGAAAATGTCGAAACGATTGAATTTCCATCTTAGTATTTTACACACTTTAAATATTCGAGAATCAAGGTGTCCCAAGGATTGAACCCATCAACTCATTTGAATACCTATAGATAAAATACATACAGGTTTCACCTACTCGTCAAGAAAATAAATGTGACACAATTATAAACCCGAGTGTCCTAATCCTCTCATGATCGTATAAAGGCCAAGTCTCCAACCTTCTGAAATGCGGCTACACTTCACGATCACATAGGTAATTCCTTCATTTCATATACCTACAAATACACTTTCTCAAAGGAATTATTAAGAAGATAAACTTCAACCTACCTACTGTAGTACCGAACACATACCTGAGATGATTTATCATGTGTTCCAATCTTATAAGTGTGAGCTTTCCACATTGAATTCAGCCCCTAATGTCATATTAGAGAGGAATTGGGTGTCTCACCATTATAGATTTATAAGGACTTTAATCTCATCCCAATGGCAGACTTGTGCACTAAGTCTCTTGCCAAACCCTTGGTCAGATGATCCGCCAAATTTTATTGTGATCTAACAAACTCAACAGAGATTACACCATTCATGATTAACTCTCTAATCATACTGTGTCTAACACCCAAGTGTCTAGACTTGCCATTGTACACTTGGCTATAAGCCTTAGCCAAAGTGGTTGCACTATCACAATGGATAGAAATAGGTGCAATCGGCTTCGACCACAATGGAATCTCATAAACAAGATTCTTTAACCATTCTGTCTCTTTACCGGCAGTAGCTAAAGCCACAAACTCAGATTCCATTGTTGAGTTTGTAATACAACTTTGCTTCTTTGATGCCCAAGAAATTGCACCACCTCCAAGCAAAAATATCCAACCACTCGTCGAAGAGTGATCCTCCATGTTAGATATCCAACGTGCATTCGAGTATCCTTCTAACATCGAAGGATATCCCAAATAACTCAAACCATAATCCATGGTACCTTTGAGATATTTAAATACTCTTTCAACCGCTTGCCAATGTTGAGTGTTTGGATTACTAGTATACCGACTCAACCGTCCCACAACATAAGCTATATCCGGCCTTGTACTTGTCATGACATATATCAAGCTACCAATAGCCTTAGAGTATTCTAGTTGTGAAATGGAAGTGCCCGTATTTGGCATTAATTTCACAGTAGGATCTATAGGAGGGCTCACGGGAGAACAATCACTATAATTGAACTTTTTGAGAATTTTCTCAACATAGTGTGACTGTGTCATAACAATTCCTTTGTTAACCCGTGTAATTCTAATACCAAGAATTACATCAGCCTCTCCCATATCTTTCATGGAAAAATTAGATGATAACAACTCTTTAGTTTCATCTACCTGATTTTGATCAGTTCCAAAAATCAACATGTCATCCACATACAAATAGATGATAACACCCGCACCTTTAGCATCAAATCTGCTATAAACACATTTATCACTTTGGTTTAAAGAAAAACCACATGATAAAATAACCTCGTCAAACTTTTGATGCCATTGTTTAGGTGCTTGTTTCAGCCCATATAATGATTTCACAAATTTACACCTTATGCTCATTACCGGGCATAACGAAACCTTCTGGTTGTTTCATGTAAACCTCTTCATGAAGATCACCATTCAAAAAAGGCCGTTTTAACATCCATTTGATGGATAACAAAGTTGTGAATTGCAGCCAAGGTAACCAACAACCGAATAGTTGAAATACGAGCTAACCAGAGCATACGTATCGAAATAGTCAATACCGGGTTTTTATCGAAACCCTTGAATAACTAGTCGGGCTTTGTATTTATCAATTGTCCCATCAACTTTCATATTCTTTTTGAAGATCCATTTGCATCCAAGTGGTTTAGAACCTAGAGGCAAATAAGATAACATCCAAGTGTTATTCTCAAGAATCGATGACATTTCATCATCAATTGCTTCTTTCCAAAAGGCGACATCTCGAGACTCCATTGCTTCTTGGAATGTCTTTGGGTCATCTTCAATACTATAACAATAAGAGTATTGAAGCTCAAGTTCATCTCTCGAACCTTCAACCAAATAAAATTGAAAATCATCACCGAATTTTTTGGCGATTCGGCCTCTTTTGCTTCTACGGACCTGCTTCATTTCTGGAGTTGAAACATCATCCATACTTTCTGGATTTTGCACTGCATTAGTGCTAGGAATCAGATCCTTAGGCCTTTGGATTGATGAAAATCGTATCTCATCAAATTTTGCATGCCGCGACTCGATAACGGTATTTTTCGACACCGAATCATCAGATTCTATTACGTAGAACCTATATGCCTTGGAATTTGCTGCATATCCAATGAATATACAATCAATTCCACGTTCATTCAAAGTCTTTCTTTTGGGTTCGGGTAGTTTCACAACCGCCCGACAACCCCAAATTCGAAAATGACTCAAATTTGGAATTCTCTTGAACCATAGTTCATATGGGGTTGTTTTGTTCCGTTTGTTGAGAGCTCTATTTAAAACATAACAAACCGTTAACATAGCCTCTCCCGAAAATCCCTCACTCAATCCCGAGTATGAGAGCATCGAGTTTACCATTTCTTTTAAAACTCGATTTTTCCGTTCGGAAACCCATTTTGTTGAGGTGTGTACGGAGCCGTAGTCTCATGGACTATACCAACTGATTGGAAGTATTAAGGGTCCATATATTCCCCTCCACGATCAGTTCGGAGACGCTTAATTGAACTACCCAATTGTAATTCAACCTCGGTTTTGTATATTTTGAAAATTTTTTCCAAAGCTTCATCTTTGGCATGTAACAAGTACACATAACAAAACCGAGTGTTGTCATCAATAAATGTGACAACATACTTCTTATTTCCCAACGAGGGAGTAGAATGAAAGTAACACAGATCACTGTGTATAAGTTCCAAAACAACCGACTTTCTTTCGACATTTGGAAAGGGCTGTTTTGTGACTTTCGTAAGCATACATGTTTTACATGTTTCCGTATGAATATCAAAGGCTGGAATAAGACCATCCATTGACATTTCATGCATTTTTCTAAAATTCATGTGACCCAATCTAGCGTGCCACACCATTAAGTCGTGAATTTTAGACGAAGAAGATGACAATTCACGTTTGGTATGCAGTCAGAACAGAACAGAACAGAACAGAACAGAACAGAACAGAACAGCTGTTCCACGTTTGGTAAAACATGATATGCCGGAACAGGACAGGACAGAACATGACAGAATGACCAATTTACCCCTAGTGAGCTGTTTAGTGTTTTTTTAACAATTAATCAATCTAAATGGAAATTAACCAATAATATTTGAAGATATAAAAACCATCTAAAATAAATATTGTTTAAAAAAGCACACATTCATAAATCAAAAGACTTAAAACATAATGTTCACCGACACACATCCTACACAAAAGTTCAAGTGTTCACCATTGTACGAAAAGACATAAAGATAAAAGTTCAAATGTTTACCAACTAACATCACATGCCTAATTTGGTTAAGATGGTCCTCACAAATTCAAGCTTGAAACTAGCATTCATGGAAGTCCAAAAGCGTAGTTGAATCGGGTTATCGGAAAAATACATAACAATAGCAATAACTTGGCTTGCATCAAAACCCATTTCGGTTAACTCATGGGGAAAACTTTCGGTAGCCGTAGTACCAACAACCGATACCAACTTACCCATTTGGTCGGATACCGTCTCCAACCCCTTTTCAATCATCTTAATTGCATTGTCGGAAGCATTAGAAGCACCAACTTTTCTTTTCCTCTTTTTTGATGATGTTTCCCCTTCTTCGAGATTGATGGTAGAAGCGCCATTAGAAGGAGTAGACAATGGTACAGTAAAATCTTCGGTCTCGGCACCGACTTCACTTTCGAGATTGATGTTCTCCATAGCATCCGCGGCGGATTCCGTCAACGATCCAGTTGCTCGATCTTTCCCAAATATTGTCGTCAATCGCTCATATTGGGGAAACGGTTTGTTAGCGATGTAGTTTTTGCTCGGATGTTTCTATAAAAAAATTCATCAATATATATATAAAAATGCATCAAGATAAATGAATATATATATATATATATATATATATATATAATGCATCAATATTATATAATTATGTACCAAATAATTATATAAAAAACGTAAACATTACCTTTAAGTATTCCTCAAGAACTTGAGCATCAACCGTTACACATTGATTGGCATCATTCCAACCAAACCCGCTTGTGTTTAGCATTTCATAAGCGGCTGAATATTTATCTTTCAACCGCTTTATCTTGTTTTGAACATGCTTTGATGTTATTTTAACACCCGGTATTTTTTTTCCGCATTTTTAAGGTGATTTGCTCATAAGTGCCGTTCCGAAAAGAGCCATTATCACTCCGGCCACCGGCCGCTACAATCTCTTGAAGGATGCTAATTAGTACATCCTCTTCTTGTATACTCCAGTTACGTCAATCCACCATCTACTAAATAATAATACACCACATTATGATAACGTTATAAAATTCAACAACAATAATAATACACCACATTATGATAACGTTATAAAATTCAACAACAATAATAATACACCACATTATGATAACGTTATAAAATTCAACAACAATAATAATACACCACATTATGATAACGTTATAAAATTCAACAATAATAATAATACAATTAATTGATTCTACTTGACATCCACGACTCAAACATCTCTTGGGCTATGTCATCTCTCCATTGAGTCAATTCATTACTTGATTCAACAACATCAATAGATTCAACATCATCAAGTTGCTCTTCCCCGAGAGGCATATCTTCTAGTGTGAGTGTAATGTTTTCCTCCGGATCAATAGCCATGTACATCCTAATAAAATTATGTAGTAAAGCACATGCTATGACCATTCGTCCTTGAAGTTTTATTGGATAGAAAGAAGGACTTCGTAATATGGCCCAACGTTTCTTCAAGATACCAAAACACCTTTCTATGACATTCCTAGCTGATGAGTGCTTCATGTTAAAATATTCTTCCTTAGCTGTAGGTGTATGACCAATGTGTTCCCATTCTCGTAAATGATACCTAGTACCTCTATATGGTGCCAAAAAACACGTTGCCATTGACATATTCTGCATCCGCCAAATAATAATTACCCAATGGGACCTTTAAACCATTATTCTTGTAACTGCATCTTGTAGTACTCTAGAATCGGTAGCTGAACCTTCCCAACCGGATAGAACATAGACAAACTTCATGTCCTAGTGCATACACCTAATAGATTAATTGCAATATTTCCTTTTCTTGTTCGGTATCTTGGTTTGTCTGACTCGGGTACGGTCACTTCAATATATGTTCCATCTATTGCACCTAGACAACCCTATAAACAAAAGAACTTGGCTTTAACTAAATGGTAAATGTTTCATAAAATTAATAATGAGATAGGTTAACGATGATTACCTTAAACCATTTCCATCTTCTGTCGATTCATTCATCCTCTACCGGTGTTGGTTTAACAAACAACATGTCTTGCAAACGCAATAAAGCACTTAAAACTCGATGGACATACCTACTTATTGTTTCCCCCGACCTATAAAACCTAACTTGAAGACATCTATTTTTTGTGTGATGTGCTAATATGTTTACAAATGTAGCCACTTGTTCCTCAATTGTAACATTACCATCATCTAATAGGCCACCACAAGTTTTTAGCCACTCACACAAAATAGCAAATGCATTCCTATCCATCCGCAACTCATTTACACAAATAATGTCACTTTCACGTGTGATGCGTTGGATTTCTATTGATCTAATTTGAAATCTAGTAAAAGTTCGTTGTCTTAAAGTTCTCCTCTCGTGTTGTCTTTGTTCATTTCGATGTCTTTGTTCATTTTCACGTAACCAAATCGCAAACTTGAACAAAAGTAGGAGCAAATCGATGTAAGCTTTCATGACGCTAATAACTACCACAAGATGGTTTTGATCCATTCAACAAATAAACAACCAAAAAAATACACAACATGAAGGTATACCAAAAAGTCTACAAAAAAATACACAAAGTCTACAAAAAAATACACAAAGTCTACAAAAAAACAACCAACCAAATCATGAATTATACCAAAAAAAAGATCCAAATATATCATGAAGTTATACAAAAAAAACAACCAAAAAATCACAAAGGACATCATAAAATCCACAAATAAACAACTAAGTTATACCTAATAAACAACCAAATTAATCATGAATAACATAAAAAAAAACCTAAAATCAGATAACAAAAAAAATCCCTAAAATCAGTGTACGTAAAATCAGTTAACAAAAAAAAACCCTAAAATTTGTAGTTGTCTAGTTGGTGATAGTTTCCTAAAAAAAATCTGATTGAATCTTGGCTTTCTATCCCTAGAAAGCTTACTGAATAAAATTAATTTGTAAACAAAAAAAAAACCTTAATAAAATCTTAATAAAATCAGTGTGTTCATAAACAAAAATGTTTGTAAACAAAAATCTTAACAAAGGTTATCAACAAGTCTCAACAAATCTTAACAAGGTTATACAAAAAAAAACCTTAATAAAATCAGTGTACCTAATCGTGAGGAAGAAGAAGAAGACAGCGGCTGATGGTGGCGTGAGGGAGGAAGAAGCCAGCCGCTGGTGGCGTGAGGGAGGAAGAGGCGTCGGCCGGTGGTGGCGTGAGGGAGGAAGAGGCGACGGCCGGTGGTGGCGTGAGGGAGGCGCCGACGGCTGGTGGTGGGCTGAGGGAGGCGCCGGAGGTGGTGGTGGCGTGAAGGAGGTTAGGTTCTAAGATGAAGGGTGCGTGAGAGGAAGAAGAAATGAGCTGAATTCTCTTTTTTTAGGTCAAGGGTAAAAAAGGAACATATTCCTTATTCTAGTTAGTTCTAGGGGGTGAGGGGTGAACAAGGTTGTTCCACCCTTGTTCCACTTAATCCTTGTTCCACTTGCTTAAAGTCACACCAAACGTGGGACAAACCTGTTCTGTTCTGTTCTGTTCCACCCTGTTCACCATACCAAACACACCCTTTGTTGGGAGCTCTATTCAAAACATAACAGGCCGTTAACATAGCCTCTCCTGAAAATCCCTCACTCAATCCCGAGTATGAGAGCATCGAGTTTACCATTTCTTTTAAAACTCGATTTTTCCGTTCGGAAACCCCATTTTGTTGAGGTGTGTACGGAGCCGTAGTCTCATGGACTATACCAATTGATTGGAAGTATTAAGGGTCCATATATTCCCCTCCACGATCAGTTCGGAGACGCTTAATTGAACTACCCAATTGTAATTCAACCTCGGTTTTGTATATTTTGAATTTTCCCAAAGCTTCATCTTTGGCATGTAACAAGTACACATAACAAAACAGAGTGTTGTCATCAATAAATGTGACAACATACTTCTTATTTCCCAACGAGGGAGTAGAATGAAAGTAAACAGATCACTGTGTATAAGTTCCAAAACAGCCGACTTTCTTTCGACATTTGGAAAGGGCTGTTTTGTGACTTCCGTAAGCATACATGTTTTACATGTTTCTGTATGAATATCAAAGGCTGGAATAAGACCATCCTTTGACATTTCATGCATTTTTCTATAATTCACATGACCCAATCTAGCGTGCCACACCATTAAGTCGTGAATTTTAGACGAAGAAGATGACAATATAAATGCAGAATTTTCAGAATTGAAAACTTTGGATATAACATTCAAACGAAACATTTTATTATAATAATATCCAAAACCAACAAATTTACCATATCGAGATAGAATATTTTATCCGAATCATAAACTTGTCTATACCCTAGACAATTTAAACTACCACCACTAACTAAATTCTTTCGAATTTTAGGAACAAACAAAACATCAGACAACCTAACATGATTTCCAGAAGTAAACTCTAAATTAACAACTCCAAATCCACAAATCGGTCGGGTCGACTCGTTCTCCATATTTAGTACAGATCCATCTTCAACCGGTGTCAATTTCTCGAACCAACGTTGATCTTTACAAACATGGCATGTCGCCCCCGAGTCCACCCACCATGCACAATCATCATCCTGTACATAGAAAGACTCCGGAATAAGTGAACATAAATAAATATTTTCAGATTTATTATCAAAGTTACTCAAAAACTGACCTCCTTTCACTTGATCTTGGTACTTAGACCCGGCTCCACTTGTTCCAGCACCGTTGTTATTCAACTTAACCCGGTAATCACGTTTGGTAGGGTCCACCTTGTTGCATCTCCAACATACCAAGTCATTCTTCTTCTTGAAGGATTTATTGGGTCCATCAAACTTTTGTTTCTTGCCTTCTCCTTGATTATTGGAGTTTGGTTTCTTCTCTTCAATCATATTAACAGAGGGCTGTCCAGATTCAACTTTGGACTTGGATTTGTCATTTTTTTGCACCCGAAGAGATTCTTCGATGCGCAAGTGACTCCCAAGTTGAACCAATGACGGTTCCTCCTTTTGATGTTTCAAATTGTGCTTGAAATCCTTCCAAGAGGGAGGAAGTTTGTCAATCACACTCGATACAGCAATGGACTCGTCCATATTCATTTTGTGTAGAGTGAATTGACCCAAAATGCGAAGTATCTCATGATACTGTTCCATTACGGGCTTTGAGTCAACCATTTTATAATTATTAAAATCACTCACCAAGAACTTCTTACTAGAAGTGTTAGGCGTTTTGTATACCCTGAGATATGTAATAAATAAGACTAAAAGCAAGTATACTTTTGGTCTTACTATCGTCCTTTCAAGTAATAAGTGGTACAAAGTACCGAGTATCGTCCACAGGGATCGGGGTAAAAGTTGTTATAAAAGTCTAATGAAAGAAATGAATTCAGATGGCGATTTAGAAGGATTCAATTGTTTGTTTGTTTTGAAAGTCACTTTAACAGGTTTATAACAGAATAAAGCAAATAGCAAGAGTATAAGATCTATGGTAAGGTTTAAACCTAATTCCAGTGGGCAATGCTGTAGGGATGCTACAGCATTCTATTCTATAATAGCTCGTTCCACTACCTATTTTGAGTATTCCTTCCGGACTTATACCAGTATACTAATGTTTCGCTATCAACCCATATTCCTATGAAGTATCAAGACCAGTGATAGCAACATGGTATTCTCAAAATAGATGGCTTAGCAAATTCCTTTGTCTAATTAATCCTTCTTCCGAGGTGATTCCATATCATCCAAGTGGTGTGCATTCAATGGCTTATTCCTAAGTCCATGGCACTTTGACACTTTGATAAGTGACCGACTTGTCAAGAATATTCAATGAGAAAAACATAAAAAGGTAACTTTTCCAAGTAAACTTCTTATATCCTTCAGATTGACGTGCATTTCGTGGCTTATTCCTAAGTCCACGACCATTAACACTATCAAAGTGATCAATCCGTCAAGAAGTGTCGTTTGGATTTATAAAACTTTAGATGAAATAATGAAATATTGTTATTATAGAATAATGCCCACTTTCTTTGAGTTTAAAACCTTACCATTTCACTTATACCCTAGCTAATAAAAATTAGCTACTCATGCTAACAATGAAAGAAATATAAATGACTAGAATTAAAGACATAACTGTAAATATATAAATGTATATATATATGACTGAAATTATAAATGAAAATGAATATAAAGTGCAAGAAGTAAATGACTTGTAAGTAAAGACTTAAACGTAAATATATGTATATATATATGGCTGAAATGTAAATGACGTTAAGCGTAAGGAAATAAATGACAGTAATGCTGAAAAGTAATGCTGCAGTATTAAATGACAGAAACTAATTGTTTTCTTGATGAACAAGAAGACTACCAAGAAGAAGAAAGACACAATAATACTTCTAATACTTCTGAGGTTATATTAGAGTTTCAGCTGAAAAAAAACATATCCTTACAATGACCTTAACACCTCCTTTTATACTAGGAGGTGTCATAAAAGAACAAAATTATGGACCAAAGGTCCAAAGGTCAAATCATCTATCTTCCATCACAAAAGCACAAGATTCCTAGTACAAAGATGCTTAATAATCCAGCTGCATATATCAAATAAAAACCATAATAAACTTAAGTAACTACTAGGGTATTCTAGATCCTTCTTGATTGAGCCTTCCTTTGCCAATATCATGTTCCCTCCAGCTGCCAGTTGCTGCAGCATTCCCATAGCATTCATCTGAAACAAACAAACAACCAAAAGTGCAAAAAGACAAGTAAAATCCAATACTTAGCTCCGACTACTATAAATGAAAAATAAGATAACAAAATGACTCAAATTGGGATAAAAAATAAGGAAAATATATTAACGATAATTATAAAATAGGTGCTTAATATAGTGAATCTCACTACATATCAAGAAGCATCTTCAGCGATGTATTTTGACTCAAGGGAATCCCATAAATCCTTCGCATTTTCAGTACTTCGGTAGATGTCAAAGAGGGAATCACACATACCGTTTAGAATATGACCTCTGCATATAAAAGTCATCGTTCTCCCACTTACCTCTCCTCCGGGCATGCTCCAACGCCTCGTTCTCCATGATTTCTGGAATGGGAGTGCTCAACACATACACCACCTTTAGAGTCGTTAACAGAAAATGCATCTTTTTCTGCCAACGTCTGAAATCAGCACCTTCAAACTTCTCCAGCTTTCCAAACTTTGAAGTCATTTCTTTCACAGATTCAACCATGATCGACATCACAAAATATCAATTCGATTGTTGGATAAGGTCCCAACTATCAATTCGATTGTTGGAACCGTGTAGGCAAACAAGGGTAAATCGATCACTGGATTATTATGAGAATCGTGTGAAACACTTTCCGAATTGATATTTCGACCCTATGCCTGGGTTTCACGAAATTCAATCTAGAATAAGACTCACAACATTTGTGTTCTTAGGCACAAAAACGTAAGCAATTTTCTGAAGAGTATATAGAGTATCGTTCAAAAACCGTGTCTAAAAATCGTGTTTATTCGTCATAAACTCATGAGTATAAATTCGTATATATACTCAAAATAACGTAACTGGAATAATAATCATGGCTGAAAATTAGAAGTGGTGGTTAGTTACACAAATCTAATAACTACACATTTAATGCACAGTAACCGTTTCAGGGATACTTCAAAAGTTCAGGGACCCTTTAGAATTTCAGGGATACCTCAGAAGTTCCAGGGACCCCTCAGAAATTCAGGGACCCTTCAGGTTCAGGGACCCCTCAGAAGTTCAGGGATCCTTCAGAATTTCAGGGGCCCCTCAGAAGTTTGAAGCTGACTTTTCAAGCTCATTTATTCAAGCTCACATTTTCAAGCTTACTTATTCAAGCTCACTTTTTCAAACTCACTTTTTCAAGCTCACTTCTTCAAGCTCACTTCCTGAACCTTATTTCCCACATTTACTACAAGTCCTATAACAGCACGACCGGGTTCATACTCGTCTTATAACAAGCGTGCACTCCGCACCACCTTACTTGAATTAGATCACAGTACAAAACCCACATAGACATCATGTTATTTCCAATCACATAAATGGACCGGTGACACTAAAATCACCAACAGTGGGGATGGGGGTAGTGACCTCCACTTCGTCCCGTTTTTGAATGTTAAATATATGATATATTTTTATCATTAAATATATTATTTATAACAAATTAGATTTATTATCTTTTAAAATTTATAAATAGTGTATTTGATTTAAAACACTTTTTTATCTAGCGGGAAAAAAAATCACCGATTCTCCATTGGGGACAAGGATAGAGATGAAGATGAAATCATATTCTCCAGTGAAGATGGGGATGAGGATGGAGATAGAGATTGGAATCGGAGACGGACATGCGGTTCCACCTTCATTCCAATGCCTAACTTATCAATCTTATATTTTCTCAATTTTCTTGCAAGGGAAGTTATTTAGGTGGCGTTTGTTATTTAAAAGGTGCTGAAGTCTGAAGTCTGATTTCAGCTCTGAAATGATGATGGAACGTCTAAATAAATAAGACATAATTGGTGATTAAAAGCTTAAAATGAAAAAGGAAACAAGGCCTTAATCTTGGGAGGGGTGATGCCTTAATTAAATTTTGTTTTTAGGGACGGCTTGTAAATGGAGGTGAATGGGTGCAAATAGTATATGTTTTTTTGTGGGTTTGGGTCGGGTCTGAGTTGGGCCTAGTCAAATTTTCTTGTCCAAAGGGTTTAAAGTTTTAGTAAAGTAAACCCAATCGTCTCTTCTTTTATCTTCAGCTGGTATGACACCAATCCATCCTGAACTTGATGGTTAAATTCTATTGCGGTGATGATACTGTAGGACTTGAGTAAATAAAATATTAAGTAATTTATATAATATAAATACGTAGGAAATGATTCGTTTGAGAAGTGATAAATGTTTGACAAGTAGATAAATGTTTAAGAAGTAAATAAGTGATCATAACCCTTCATCTGGTCAATATTTACGGCTTTGGCAGTGAAGCAACACATAATTCCTCGCATGGATATGCGAAAAATAGAGAGATTATTTTGTAACATTTACAAATATGCAGCAAACAGATTCAAATGTGAATCACAGGGGTTCGCATAAGAACCTTTTTGCCTGATTTGTAAAAGTTATGAAACTACTCTTCTATTTTTTGCATAGCCGTAAAATTTGATCAATGTAAATTGTAATTCTTGACGAGTCAAATTTAGGGCCGTAAACGAACCAAATGTTCAGTGAACCGTTCGGCAGGAAGTTCGTTTATTTAATAAATCAACGAACATGAACAAGTTTTTTTAGTTAAACGAACGAACATGAACAAATGCCTTTTTGGTTTATTTACGTTCATGAAAGTTCGTTTATGTTCGTATATGTTTGTTTATTTATGTTCGTTTATTTGTCTAAGTTTATTTGAGTTTTATTTTTTCAGAATTCAAGTGAAATAGTTAACGAAATGACAAGTAGTAGTATTTGTTTAAGTTTGTTCGTTTAGGTTGGTCGTTTATGTTCACTTAGGCGGTTCGTTTATGTTCGTTCGTTTAACATCTTAATGAACGAACACGAACACACCTAATGTCTAAACGAACGAACACGAACACGAACACAAATAGTTTTGTTTGTTTAGTGTTCGTGTTCGTTCATTTGTTCGATTGAGTTAAACAAACGAACACGAACAAGCCTCCGTTCATGTTCGTTCAGTTCGTTTACAGTCCTAGTCAAATCCATCTTGATCATATGAAGAGTTAGGGTTATTTCTTTATTTCTCAAATATTTACGACTTATCAAAATAACCTATTGTTATATATATATATATATATATATATAGGGGACGTATCAATTGCAACCTTAGTAATGTGTACAAACATTGCAACATCTATCTTAGCCATGCATAATTTAATGAATAAAAATAATTAAATTAAATAATTACTTAATTAGTGAGGGTAGTATACTAATATATATAATATTTAAAAAGGTTTAGTATAATTTTCTAATATGGAAACAACATATTTGATGGAAATCTTATTAAAAACAAAAAGATTACCATGATTTGATTGAATTTATACTCAGTATTCATGTTCAACGGATATCATATAAAAAAGAAAAGATTCTCCAGAATTATGTTGGATATGAAGATGAATGTGAAACCGATATGAAGACGATGATTCACGAAATTAAGTTTCATGATTCCTGAAACCGATATTGATGCAGAAGAGATTGCCTAATATTTATCTAATATTTATTTTTCTAATTAGATTGGTTTCTTATATTTATTTTAAAGGTTATCGTAATCGTTTCCTAGATTAGGATTATCGTAATAGTTTCCTAGTTAAGTTATGTTTCCTAGATTAGGATTATCGTAATAGTTTTCTAGTTAAGTTATGTTTCCTAGTTAAGATAGCTCTTATTAGACCTATAAATAATTGATATGTTTAGATTATTAGGGGCCTGAAATTTTGATATTAAAGTTAATTTAAGTTTCCCTAACGGGTTTCTTACGATGATCTTGATTCGTTCGTAAAGTTCGTCCATTTCAGTCGATCCGTCATCATTTGATATTAGAGCGAAGGTTGGTACACAAATGGTCGGATGTGGAAGACCCCGTGGAACTGTCCATCGTAGAGGCGCCGGTCGAGGCAACGATGCAGCTGATCCACGAGACCCACGTTACTTCAAAATCGAACGCCTTCAACAACGAATTAGAGACCTCAAGTTTCAACAGGAGATGCGTGCGGAGGAAACCGAATCTGATCCTAGCGTCTGGGACGAAGGTGAGGAAGGAAGAGGAGAATCCTTTCGCCAATCACCATCGGGGTTTTTTTGGTGCAAACCGTGATGATCCTTTATGTAATATTGGGATGAAAATCGAGCTCCCTGGACATTATAATGTTTCGGCCACCGTTGCTGATTACTTTGGAAACGACGAAGCCGAGCATGACTCGAGGACGAGTCCTTTTCAAGAGAGGGAGGATGATGCAGGGGAGATTGCCTAATATTTATCTAATATTTATTTTTCTAATTAGATTGGTTTCTTATATTTATTTTAAAGGTTATCGTAATCGTTTCCTAGATTAGGATTATCGTAATAGTTTCCTAGTTAAGTTATGTTTCCTAGATTCTGATTATCTTAATAGTTTCCTAGTTAAGATAACTCTTATTAGACTTATAAATAATTGATATGTTTAGATTATTAGGGGGCCTGAAATTTTGATATTAAAGTTAATTTAAGTTTCCCTAACGGGTTTCTTACGATGATCTTGATTCGTTCGTAAAGTTCGTCCATTTCAGTCGATCCGTCATCAGATATGAAGATGAATGTGCTTTATGGATTTCTGAAACCGACATGAAGATGAAGATGAAGATGAATCTTTAATATGAATATGAATATGAATATGAATATGAATATGAATATGAATACGAAGATGAAGATGAAAATGAATATGAAGAGGAATATGAAGATGAAGATGAAACCGATATGAAGATGAAGATGAAGATGAATCTTGAATAGGAATATGAATATGAAGATGAAGATGAATATGAATACGAAGATGAAGATGAAGATGAAGATGAAGATGAAGATGAAGATGAATCTTGAATATGAATTTGAAGATGAAGATGAAGATGAAGATGAAGATGAAGATGAAGATGAAGATGAAGATGAATAATCAATGATTTTCCTCTTTTGAGTCACCGTAGAATTAGGCCTTTAAATTTGGAATGAATCTTCTTGATTAACCGATATATATTTGGCAATCTTTCAGATGAATGTAATTTGACCATTATGCCCCTGTTCACTTAATTTAATTATTTCCTAAATTCTAGAACTTCTGATTATTTACGATATTGCCATCGTGAATGAAATTTTAATCATAGCCATAGATCACTAGAATATGTGGTCAAGATGATGATTGTAGATTTTATAAGAAATACTAAGGTTGTCCTTGAAATGGACCCTATATATATATATATATATATATATATATATATATATATCCTCTATATTTACTATTTTTTCAAATAAAATTTTTAAAATATTATAAATGATAAATGCATTCAAAATATCTTTATTATAGTAGTAAATATATACCCTATTTTAGAATAAAAAATAATACTCAATTTAGTTTATAATTATCACAAGATCTGTAAAAACATTTTAAAGAGAATTATATAAAACCACCTGATAAATACACTGTTAAAGCTATACATTTTTTAAAAGTATTTCCAATGGATTTTAAAATTAAATGTATTAGGCCTCAATGAACTCATGATTGTTAATAAGCCTCATTGGGCATTAATGGGTTTTACTAACTCTCAATAACTGTATCGAGCTTTGGTGGACGGTTCTTAATGAACTGTATTACGTCTCGACAAACTATTGGTTGGAATAAGCCGTATTATGGCTTGCAGTAAAGTCTAAATTGTCTTAATGGAAATGATTGGGTATTGATCGGCTTTAACAACTTTTAATAAACTCTAACGGGATTTGATGGGTCGTATTGGACTAAGACCATACACTCAAAGGTCGTATTAGGCCTTGATGGACTTTAATTAGTAATAATCATAATCTATACTATATTATAAAGTATTTGGGTTAATCATTACTAATATGATGGTTTGTAAATTATCTGCAGACATATAAAACTCATTAAAACCCGATAAAATCGAATAAATCCATTAAAGTCCAATAAAATTTATTAAAGCTCAATAAAATCAAATAATATCCAATAGATTCATTAAAGCCTAATGTAACTCATTAAAACCCACTAAGATCCATTACAACCCAATAACACATTTTATGACTTATTAAGACCCAATAAGACTAATGGTAACTTGTTACATGTTTGTATGCAAGTGCGTATGCATATATGCATGTGATGTTTATTGGGCTCGATAGACAGCGAAAACCCACCATAACTTAATAAGACTCACTAAGATCCATTATAGCCCAAAAGAACAGTGACATTAGCTATTTGTATGCAGTTACAAAACAACAAACACACATTATTGACAATACATTCACACATACACATACATATATACAACACATATACATATCATACGCGGTTAGCAAACAACACACACGTCATCTATATATTCGCATATACACATGCATATTTAACACATATACAACAATATATACATAGATCTAATCACGATTAGCAACCAACACATATACACATCATGTATACACATATAAGACAGACCGATGGCTACCAATAGCACATACACATGTATACATATAACAAATACACATACACGTGTGTACATATATAACACATACAAATGAGAAAACAAGAAAAATAAATAAATCTATCGCTAATCCGTTGCTAATTAACGATGAATTAATGACGGATTCCACGTGCCCGTCGCTAATCCGTCCCTAATTAGTGAGGGATTGACCACAAATCTCATCCATCGCTAATCCCACACTAATTAACGACATATTAGAGAGGGATGGGATTTGTGGTCAATCCCTCGCTAGTTAACGACAAATTAAGGTCGTCGCTAATATCCAGCCTACCCTGTTTCTAGTAATGCAAACCTAGGGACGGAAGTAGGCTAATTTTATGGTGGCACGTGCCATTGTTTCATTCCTTTGTTGTAGTGTAAAAAACTATAGGCTCGTTAAAAATGTCTTCGTATCAATTCATTGTGTGTCACCATATATATTTTGAAACTACAATGAGAAAACAAGTTTCCCTTGTTAGAGTGGTTTGCAAGACTTTTCTTCCACCCTAAACCCGAGTTCAAATCTCGTTAGTGTCATTTTCTATATTTTTAACTTTTAATTTCAGATTTATTATGTTTATGAAAAAAATTGTAATATAATACTTGAACACATGGCTTTATATATGAAAACCAATGAACTAACCATCAGATGAATGATGATCATTTTTTGTAAAAAATATCTCTATATTTGTTTCTTATAGTCAAATAGTGTCACCGATTGAAAAAATCTTATAGGTCCGTCGCTGTGCAAACCTGCAACCTCCTATAAGAGGCGCCTTTATCAGAGTTGGAAAAACCATCTCATCTACTTCAAATTCTTGTTATAAACTTGGTTTACAAATATACAAGGGCACCCTTATAATTAAGCGAGTGCACTTCCAAGAAGTTTCATTTTAATTCTCTTGCGATAATGGAGTGAGGGATGAGACTCGCTCAACCCTTAATAGGTTTGGCCCTGCATCTACCAATATTTGGTTCTAGTTAGCTTACGTAAGTATGCATCCACATCTACTAGCTCGTCTTATAGCTTTGCTACCAACCCTATTATTCTCTTTTGAATCCAGTTACTTAAAATGAATTAGTGATTTCACTAAAATCATGAACAATGACAACATCGTTATTTGGAGCCTCTTTACATCTTGGCCAAAAAATAAAGTGGTACGTAAAATATGATAAGGGGTATATGTAGCAAAATTTAACCCTATCTTCTTGATTAAGACTAGCAACCAACTCTTCTTTCACATTTGGTACATCAATATTCACATGTCTTCCTATTGATAATGAATTTTTTACCCAACGTCCTTTTTTGTCTTTAATAGCAATAACTTCACTTTATTTTCTTCTTTTAATTGAATATTTGAATTATGATTTTACTATATAATATTAATATAATCTTGTAATCATGAAATAAAGATATCAATCAACACACCTATTGAGATCCTTGATCTAAATAACTCATATTGAAGATATAACTAAAGGAAAATTTTATGTAGAAAGGCAAGTTTTTTTTTTTCATCTGTATTTTATTTGAAAAAAAAATATTCCTACCATATATGTAAAACCCTCTTAGTTAACAAAAAACCTTCATAATCAATTAATCTAACCAGACAAACTAAAATTCTAAAAGATCACCAAATAGTTAACGACTTAATAGTATCTAAGTTATCGGTAAAATTAAAAAGTTTGGGTTATATACTTTGAACAAACAACTAAAAGATCGATAGGAACAAAAATAAAGATTATTATAAATTTAAATCAAAACACATCAAATTATTTACTGATCAATGCAATTACATAAAGAAAAATTCTGAAAACAAGAATATATATATATATAGATTTGGGATCATGTGAGACCAACATGTTCTCGTAAGACTTGTAAGACCACTTTTTTACACTTGAAACTTCACAAGAAAACACTGTCAAGTTTTTGCTGTGAAAGTTCGGATTTTTTTTTACCTTCACAATGTTTTGCTACAAAGTTTCAAATATAAAAATGTGGTCTTACGGGTCTTACGAAAACAAGTTGGTTTCATGTGAACCCAACCCTAAATATATATATATATATATATATATAGAGAGAGAGAGAGAGAGAGAGAGGGAGAGGGAGAGGGAGAGAGAGAGAGAGATGGCACTGCCTCTATCCTGGCTAGAGAACTCAAGAAACAACCAACTTAAAAATGAATAGAACCAAACTGAAAACAAGAGGCACATCTGTAGAAAAAGCTGCTGATGAGGCCGGAGTGCTGGTGCCGGTTGGAGTAGGGTTGGCTGTACCAGATGGAGTTGAGGTGGCACCACCACCACCACCTCCACCACCGCCAGTGGTGACGGAAACCTTCATCTTCATGCCACCGCTACAATGGCCAGCCACACCGCAAATGAAGTAATGTGTACCAGTGGTGTTTAGAGCGACGGTGGTGGGGCCGGAAGTGTACGATGCTATGGAATTTCCGGCGGTGCAGGTACCATAGTCGTCGGAGCTCACTTCATCCACCGAGTGGCTACTTCCATAATTGAACGCTAGCCGAATTGCAAACAAATTAAAAACAAGTATTAATGTTAACTAAGGGTTGGGTTTTGGTGAGAAGGGAAGTTATGTTGAGAAACGTAAGAAGAAATCTACGTCTTCGATCAATCGTAGTAATTGAATGTCAACATTAATGAGGTAATTCCCTTCTGAAACGCAATTCATGGGTGGGCATGAGATTAAAAATGATCAAGGGTTAAGATCCCTTCTACGGGTTCTCAACTTAATTCTTCTTCTCTCATAATCAATTTATCTAATCATAGTATATATATATATAGGGTTGGGTTCCGGTGAGAAAGAGAGTTAAGATGAGAAACGTAAGAAGAGATCTCCACCCTCAGATGCACGTTATGATAAGATGCACCGCGATGTACCAGATCAATTCCCATATGAAGCGCAATTCATGGGTGGGTTTGAGATTAAAAGTGATCAACAATCAAGATCTTTTCTTACGCATCTTAATTAGTTAACACTCTTTCTACGATCCTACGCCTATATATGTATACGTACTATGTATATATAACTTGTGGATAATAACATAAATGAGTAGAGAAAATCAAAGTTGTTAATTAGTAATTAATTAATTACTTACAAAGGGCATCTCCAACTTTAAATGTTTTGCCAGAAGTCCAAGTGCTATAATCAACACCCAGTGACCAACCAGCTGAGTCTCCAACTGTATACACTTTGGCTAAACATGGCACACCACAACTCAATAACACTATCAACAACATAACCCCAGAACCATATATTGTCATTCTTTATGTTTTTAGTGTGTGTTTTTGGGGAGAGAGAGAGAGAGAGATTATGCTAAATGGAAGTGGGAAAGTTTAGGTTTTATAAGGCTTAAAAGGTGGAAGATTAGGGGGTATATATTAAAACTTAACTGATATAGTAGGTAGGTTACAACCTAGTTAGTTGAATAATAAACTAACTGTTAGTTAATTGATAAAATAATCATATGTGGTTTACTTTGCAAATTAACTAAGCTATTTATATAAACCGTGCAAACCTTATTCAACTGATCAAAAATTTTCTTTCCTTTAATTATGAGATGTTCATTAGCCATTTTTATTGGAGAGCGTTAGTTAGGGATATTATCATCTTCAGTATACTGATTTTAAAGAAATACAAGAAACAATTCTATTTTTCATATAGACAAACATATATGAAACAATTTCGTCAAGAAAAAAAATATTATATGAAACAATCTCATCAGAATAAACAATTTCAATAAATTAAAAAATAATATCGAGAGATGATGATGATTTGTACAAATAGGGGTAATTTATATCCGATCACTCTCTATAAAGATAATAATGTAAATTGACCTAAGTAAATATAAAAGACATTTATTAAATTAAAAAGGCATAAATAGAAAGGAAATGGAAAAAAGAACCCAATAAAAGCCAAATAATAAAGGCTTTTTCAGTAAACTCAAATAATGACTAATTAGCTTATAGTTGTTAAAAATAATGTTAAGGGTTAATACGGAGAAAAATTCAAATGAGAATATTAATTTTTAAATGAATACAACAAAAAAGTATCTATAATAATTTTAAAAATATTTTTGTAAGTTAAGTAAATATTGAAGTTATATTTTATGTTTTATAGATAAATAAATATTTTTTGATAAATAACTTTAATAAAGCATTTAATTTGATAATTATTTTTAAATAGTTATTAGTTATTTAATATATGTAAGATTGACGAATTTTTATTTTGTAATATAACAAATGTTTAAAATTATCGATCGTTTCTAAAATTCGTACTTGATAACACAACTTCAAATCAATAATATATATATATATAGGAGAGATCATACGAGAACCAACCATCTTTAAATGAATAAAGGAACAATTTGTAAATCACATATGATGTGGGTTCCACATAAAATTAAATCATTTTTTATTTAATATTATATGGGACCTAAATCATATGTGGTCCACAAGTGTCCTTTTATTCCTTTAAATTTTAAAGTTCTCATTTGAACTTTCCCCTCTCTCTCTCTCTCTATATATATATATATATAAAATCAAACTAAAATGCTATTAATTAATATATTCTATTATCATTTGGTTTGTATGATTTAATATATTACATTGTTAATGCTTTGTCTTAATTATAATATAAAATGTTAGAACTGACTGATTTTTTGACATATTTATCAGCTAGTTTTTATAAAAAGTGATTAGCTCATTAGTTAGGTTTCAACTACTAGCTGCTGGCTAGCTTATTGATTAACAGCTAACTGATCAATATAATTTAGGTTAAACAAAGTATTTTTATCATTTTCCTTTATTTTTTGTATCACATTCAGAAAAATATATTGCATTGCCAATTATTAAAAACTATGCATAGAAATGATCTTCACTGTGATACCCAAGATACATACCATATGGACATTGTGATACCCATTGTATGCACGATGGAATACCCAATGTGATACCCATTGTATACACGTTGATACCTTTTGTGATACCTACTGTGATACCTGTCGTATACACGATGATTCCCATGTAAAAAACAATTAGTATATCATAGTGGGTATCAAAGTGAGTATCACAAAGTTGGTATCGTGAACATGTTGTAAACAATATGTATCATAGTGGGTATGGACCAATATACAATGGACATCACGGTGGGTATCACAACATATATGCAACTCCCTCTTGCACAACTCCCCTGAACAACCAAGATCTGATTCACTTTCAGAGTCTACTCGTCGATTCCTAACCTTAATAGCTTATTCAAAAAGTCATTTTATAGAGTAAGACCGTTACTAAGAAGGGAAAAAACCCTCCCATCTCGTTCGACAACAAGCCCAATCCCTATAATGAGTATCACAATGGTTATTACCACGTGTATAAAATGGGTATCATGGTAATGGTGGTTTGTATGATCATTTTTTTAACTGGGTTTTGGGCCCCGACCCGCCCGAACCCGCCCGATGCACAACCCTAGTTCAAATGGTGTTTGTCGGTATAAGGTTCTTCGAAGAGAGGAGATAGGAGAGATAATATTTCTAAAATTCCTAAAATGTTCTTTAGTTAAAATGTTGAGATTGCATCTGACAATTATCACAAATTACTAAGTTCTCCTTTGAATGACCCTGTATACATATATATATATATATATATAGGGTTAGGTTCAAATGTGAACTCAATTTTGGCTGTGAACGTGAGGACGAATCTCAGCCACACATCTTCGGTTATGGTGGACGCGATCACGGAGGATTGACGCGATTCATGGGAGGTGGAGATTATTAAAGGAGGGGAACAGGTCAAAGCCGCCTTTATTGACCGGATAAGTGGCTGAGATTCGTCCTCACGTTCACAACCAAAAATGAGTTCACATTTGAACTTTCCTCTATATATATATATGTTATATATATATATATAGAGAGAGAGAGAGAGAAAAGTTCAAATGTGAACTCATTTTTCATTGCGAACGTGAAGACAAAGGAGAGCACAACATGTGTCTTATTCATTATGAATAACGAAAGACACTCAATATGAATAACGAAGATGAAGTTCATAAACTATTCATACTGAATGATACAACATTCACTATGAATAACACAACAATATGAATAACACACGATCATGATCCATTCATGATGAATAACCCATGGACACACATGGGACACGTGCCACATTCTCTTTTGTCCTCTCGTCTCTCCTCCCTCTCTTGTCTCATGATCAACTGAAAAAATGATTAATTGTGAACCTATCTCACATGGTTTGGATTATGACTATTTAAACACTTTGTGAACACTTATAACCACACCAGAGGTACATGAACACAAGGGTTAGCGCCCGCTAACCTCAATTTAGAAAAAGAGATTAATAGAGTAGTTTTTTTTCTGATGGGCTATAAAACTAATATATTTTTATTATTGGGTCACTAAAAGTAACTATACAACTACAACCTCTACCCATCTAGTAATCCACGCCTCCTCGGTTCTCCTATTTTGGTATTTTTTATTTTTTTTTATTTTTTTTTATCATTTTATCATATTTACATTTTTAATTTTATTTGTTATTTATCGATAGAAATTTATTGGTTTGTTCATATTTTATTGTTATTTTTTTTATTAATTATTGTTATAATATATTAATTAGAAAATTGTTAATTTAAATTGGGTTTTCTTGAATGATTGTTTGATGTCTTATATTGAAAAAAACATATTTTTGTTGAGTTAGATAATAAAGGCATCATAGACAAATTTCAAAATCTAAAAACTCGTCGAAGTAGCTATTAAAACCGTATATGATGATGTTTCAAAAATATAATATCGCTGTTTTTGCTATTTTTGCTATTTTTCAAAAAAAAAAAAAATTTAAATTTTATTTATAATCAATGCTCCCTTAGATCGAGATTTTGGCTCTGCCATTGCCTATAAACCCAATTTATTATAATATTTGACAAGCATTTTAAAAACATCTAAAGTTATCCATCATAATGAACATTATTTAGAACATTATAACCAAATTAAATCTTGTAAGTAACCTATCAAAGTTTTTATATTTTTTAACTACTATTTTAAGTTTATTTCCAAAAAAAAAAAATACTACTTTTAAGTTATTCCTAATTAAGAATCCAATATTATCAAGAACATTCTATTTAATATTTCACGTACTAACGATTATTTCAATTTTTTTTTAAATTAGTTATAGTTTTTTACGATGTTTTAACGTAGGAATGAAATAGCGGCTTTTCAACTTGAATTTTTTTTTAATTGATAATACTCGTTAAAATTTATATTTAAAGCCTTTTTATTTTTCTAAAGTAAAACAATTGATTTATTTAAGTTATTTTACTCTACTTTTATTTGATAAAACTTCAAAGAGGTACAAGAATTTAGAAGAATAATTGATTTTAAACCAACCATAAAAGAATATAAATGTTAAAACCTTGTATTCTAACTTCCTTTTTTGTTTCAGATAGTTTATTTTATAAATAACAATCCATTTTTTGTTTGTTTTGTCTACATAAAAAAGGCAAATAAGAAAAGGAAATTAGAATTTTACAAAAAAAGAATAATTTTTTTGTTTCATTTAATATATAAAAATATACTATATTTTATAAGAGGAAATGATTGTTATGAGTAGTACAAATATAAAAATAAAACACTATCGTTGTTAACATGTGTTGTTCATAGTCATTTTACCTTTTTAACCCTTTGTTGAACTTTTTTTATTTAAAATAAAGAAAATTCAAAAAGATTATTAATATTATGCAATGCGTCTGAAATAAGCAACCTCTAGCTTTTGTTAATATTTGATAGGTTGGGCCTTTGAGTGTGTTGGTTGGTACAAAGGTGATGGGGTCATGGTCATGGTCTCTTTCTATCTGTCACTAACTTTTTAGAGTAAACTACCATTTCCGTCCATGTAGTTTGTAGTTTATAACAATTTTTGTCCCTGATTTTTAATTTTTTTTTTTGTGGTATATTTTTTGTTTCCTCTTTTGTTCCTGAAGCAAATGACGTTAGAAAAGTGTCATTAAGTTAGGGATAATTTTATCTCTTTATATATATATATATATATATATTTTAAATCTATTATAATTTAAAAAATATAATATTACATACACACGTGTGTATGTGTCTATATATATACACACACTTGTGTGTGTAGTATTGTATTTTTAAATTATATAAATATATATATACACGAGGAAGGTGTTGCGATGGTGTCAGCAGCCGACGGTGGAGATTGGCCGAAGGCGGTGGTGATGTTCGCCGAATATTGAGGGGAGAAGGCGAGGGGTCTCAGGGTTTTCATCTCCGATGTTTAGATCTATATGTTTGATATTTATATATATATATATATAGGCTAGATCTTATGCAAACTCCTTTCTACATAAAAACTATACAAACCCAATAACCGATTATCAATAAATAAAAATTGATGGGTATTTTGGTAAATTGACATATGAAACATTTAAATATTATATTTTTTTTTTAATTTTTAAACAATAACCATATGGTCTTCTGCTGTTATTTTCTGCAGTTACCAAAAACACATCCAGAATTTAGAAACATATGATTAAAACATTGAAAATCATCTTTCATCTCCTCCAAACTCTTTCTTAAAAAAACCTTAATGGATGAAGGCATCATTTACGATTTGCTGCACCAAGAAAACTTTGAAAATGAGTTACTTTCGGAAGATGAAAATATCAATAATTCGGATGCTGCGGAGGAGGAAACTGACAGAGATAAGCAAAATCGGAATTGAGATTCATCATCGATATAAACTTATGCATTAAACGGTTGGATGGATTATATTCGAAGAGATTTAATTTAAATGAAAAACACATCTATACTCAAATTTAGGGTGATTACTCCAGATTTTCAACTTTTTCATGACAACTGTTTATACAATTAAGAAATATATAAACCTCTAATCAACATACCCATGGATTTGTTAAAAATATGAATATCATATTATAATATATGTTTCACAAGTTCCATAATTAAAGGATGGTTTCATCAAGTATGATGATAAACCTTAAAAGCTAAACAAATTTATATGAAACTGGATTAAACATAAGTGGAACAAACAATTTTTCCAAATTATAAAGTTATGTTTTAAATCTGATATTTGATCCTACGAAATTATAGATTTCATATAAACAGAAATATTAATTTTTCTCCACATTCATAAAGCCTCTATACATGTATATGTGAAACAAACAAATTCATATACTTTATATAACACTCAACATGTTCCCATATATTCTGAACACTTTAACAAGATTATTAGCATATAGACGAATAAATAAACCTAAATAACAATGGAACATCGATTGCGATTAATCACAGTTACGCAGACGATATTTTCTTCAAAACCGGCTATCACTTCGAATGCAGTAGAAACTATGAAGACCGGATTAATCTCTCATCGTGGGTTGGTTTTGATAAAGATATGGTTATTGCTTTAAAAAAAATGATTATTAATTAATAATGAATTGGGAATAAACCGTTTTTACCCCTAATTATAAATCGATATTACCGTTCTGCCACTAAAAAATTAAAAGAAAATTCTGAAAATAACTTTTTCTCATCTAACCATTGGATCAAGACATCAAGGGCTAGGATTAGTTTGTATAGTTTTTATTTAGAAAGGAGTTTGTATAGGATCAAGCCTCTCTCTCTCTCTATATATATATATATAAATATCAAACATATCGACCTAAACATCGGAGATGAAAACCCTGAGACCCCTCGCCTTCTCCCCTCAATATTCGGCGAACATCACCACCGCCTTCGGCCAATCTCCACCGTCGGCTGCTGACACCATCGCAACACCTTCCTCGTGTTTCTCTCTCTCTCTCTCTCTCTCTTGATTTCTCACCTATCTTCTTCCTCCAACCTCGACTACTGCTTTGCCCCCTGTTGGGTCACCGGTGATTTGGTGATGAACCTTCTCTATTATTTGTTTGATCTTTTACAGGGTCTTTTGAAGGTCTGAAATATACTTCAAGTATTGAAAAGTCAAAGACTAATCAATCAAGGGTTGTACATCAAAAAGTGGAATTTTGGATGTACCAACTAACTTCAATATTCAGATCATTTTGCCAAAGTCAAGATTGTTGGGTCACCATGGGTCACCGATGGTACACTTAGAAGTTATCAAAGTACTATGACATCAATACAAGATGAGGACATCAAGTTTGAAGTCATGGTCACCGACATTACAATCTTGGTCACCGAAATTGCAGGTATATTTTATAAGGCTGTGATATCAAGTCACAAGGATGTACACTTTCAACACTTAGTGAAAGATGAAGTTTATCAAGCAAAAGCAAAGTGTACATTTATCATTTCCAGCCTTACAAAGTATCCACCGATATGATACATGGCTTCATGTATCACTTAGCAATTTCAAGAGATAAAGTTCTTACTCACAACAATTGCAAGATACGTGAGCTGCAAGAACTTGGGCACCAAACCTTAAATTTAGACATTCTCTTTTATTCTTATAAAAGGGATGTTTGTCTTCTAGCTAAAAGGTTTGATGGGATTTCTCAGAGCATGAAGAAAAGTAGATAAAGTTATCTGACATTACGTGCTACAAGGAATGGTTCATCCATTATTCTAGTACAAAGGGAGTGACCTCTTCCTTTGTCCATCAGATAAACTTCCAGCTAATCAATCCTTGACAGCTGTCCACTTGCATCCCTTGCATGGGCACTATAAAAGGAGATGAAGTCCTTCCCAGAAATCTCACGTCTTCAACAATACTTCTCTGAAAGTATTTGTTTGATTTCGCCAAAGCTGTGTGCGCTAACAGTCTTATTTTAACTTCCTGTGTGTATAAGTTAATTACTGTTATTTAAGTTTGTTAGAATAGGTTGTCTATTCTTTTCCGCAACAAACTTCTGTGTGTAAATTTTTAATATTTATATTAAAAAATTTAAAAAGAGCAAAAATTGTGTGTTTGTATTCATCCCCCCCTTCTACAAACTCTTACTAGCTTAGCCATCTCCCTTCCGGGACTAACAAGTGGTATCAGAGCAGTTGGTTTAATCTCATAAACCAGATCTGTGATGGCTGCTACTTCCTCAAATGATGGTACCATGCAAACCTCTTCCAGTAGCACATACGATTTAGGATCCTTGGCCAAACCTCCAAGGTTCAACCCAAGTAATTTTGGGTTATGGAAAAATCGCATGCTACTCTTTCTAGAAGGGATTGATTGCAGGTATCCCATCATTCTAAATGAGGGACCTTTAATTCCTAAAGTCTGGGCTCGCTATGGTCCACAAAAAGATACTGAAGGAAAGGATATAGAGTCTGATGAGGATAAGAGTGACAAAACAGGCAGGTATATCATCAAAGCCTTAAATAAGTATAATGAAGATGATAAACGCCTGGTTGCTCTAGATACTAAAGTTAAATCAGCTCTAGCTCTATCCCTTCCTGATGAAGTATATCACTCTCTTGTAAATCTTTCTTCTGCTAAAGAGATGTGGGATACTCTAGGTGTCTTATATGAAGGCACTAAAGAAGTTGAAGAAATCTAACAGGATCTGTCTTGTTAGAAAGTATGAACTCTTCTCCCATGAGAAAGGAGAATCCCTATCTGTCTACTTCAATCGTTTTAACTGTCTTTTAAATGATCTTAAGGTTCTTGGAAGAGTTTATGATAATGAAGAAGTTCTCTGCAAGTTCATGGATTGACTCCCAGACTTCTGGGAAACCATATGTACTTGCATTAAGCAAACCAAGGATCTTGATGTGATGCCTTTAACTGCTCTCTATGGGACTCTTCTTTATTATGAGCAAACCAAGAACCAAAGAAAGTCTCTTATAAAAGATATTAAATCTTCTTCTATTGCTCTAATAAGTAATTCTAAATCTTCTTCCTGTGTACCTACAATTACTTACCCTTCTTCTTCGATTCGAAGGTAACCCTAAGGAAGAATCATCTCATCTATCAGATGCTTACTATAGTACAGCTGATGATGAAGGTGAGGATTCTGCCATTGACATACTTTCTGATAGTATGGCAATAATTGCTGGAAACCTTAAAAACAAAAGATTTTCTTCTAACCGTCCTAGATTTCAAAGAAAATTTTTCTCTCAAAAACCTTCTTCCGACAAATCTAATGAAGAATGCTTCAGTTGTGGGAAGAAAGGTCACTTTGCTTCTGAATGCAGATCTAAATCTTTCTCTAAATTCAAAACTTCTTCTCCTTCTTCTTCTGGCCATGACTTCTCCAAATCAGCTTCTAAAAAGTCTGAAGAGAAAAGTAGCCATCTTTCCAAGGAAAGTCCTGACTCTTCTAAAGAAATCTCTGGGCATAAAAAGTACAAAGCAAAGTACAGAAGAGAAAAGAGAAAAGACCAAAACAGAGGAAAAACCTTGGTTGCTGAAACAGTTTGCTGGGAAGATGAGCAAACCTCTGAGAGTGACAGTGAGTATGTCACAAAGTGTCTAATGGCCAAGATTGCTGATATAGAAGAAATGGAAAAGACACTTTGCACTGCTCTTGTATCTACTGAGGAATCAACTTCAGGAACAAAGCCTCAGGTACATCCCTTCACCTTTCTCTCCCAAAATACCTCCTTCACCTCTCTCAAAACCTTAAAAACATACACCTCCACCAAGCCACCAAGTCACCACAAGCCACCCTAACCATCATAGCACCCACCGATGGTCGCCGTCCACCCACCGACACCAACACCACAAGCCACCGACATCTTCATTCCATCAAGCCACCGACGTTGCCACTAAGCCTCGTCATCCACCGACGGTCACACACACACACACCGATCTCTCTCTCTCACCGATCTCTCTCTCTCACACACACACACACACCGAAGCCACTGATCTCTCTCTCACCCACACACACCGAAGCCACCGATCTCTTTCTCTCATCGAAGCCACCGATCTCTCTCACACACACACACCCACCGACGATCGCAACCATCTCTCTCACTCACCGACGTCACCTCATAAACCCAAAGAACACTTGGCCACTCCCAGCTCCTCCATGCCCTCTCAAAAGGACATGGTTGTACAAAGGGATATCCCTATTATACCTTCATCAATTTTTTCCTTAGTTGATGAAGATGACTTGGAGTCTCCCATCCAAGGTGTCTCTTCACCACCCCTTGAGCTCTCACAACTCCTTTTCCACACTTCACATGAGAGTGCATCACACCCAGGTTTGGTGGATTATTCCTCTAGTGATGATGAAGATGATCAACCACCAAAGCCTCAACCATCTGCTCCCATGTCTTCTCAACAGGGAGATGATCTTATCAAGGCTTTCACCAGTTTCACTCGTGCAACTAAGGAAAAATGGAAAGAATGGCCTTTCTTTCTACTACTCTTAGATCTAGAATTGAAGAGTGTCGGTGAGTCACCCAACTCTCATGACATGCTTAGATCTCCTACACTTGGATGTCTTTGGTCTTCAGCAAAGGGCTTCTCTCAAGCCAAGATTCTGTGCTTTCTTCTATCAGAGAACTTCGAAGTGCCTCTGCTCAGCTGTGGGTTTCTGATGTTGAAAGAATCAAGATCTTTCTCTCTTCAGTGGGTTTCAAGGGTTCAACCACTGAGGGGGAGAAAAACAAGAAAGCTGCTGCTTCTCCATCTCCAGCCACCTATGTGACTCCATCCACCTATGTGACTTCAACCATCTATGTGACTCCATCCACCGATGTGACTCCAGCCACTTATGTGACTCCAGCCACCTATGTGACTCCATCCACCGATGTGACTCCATCCACCTATGTGACTCCAGCCACCTATGTGACTCCATCCATTGATGTTCTAGCTGCTCTTCCATCCACCGATATTCTAGCTGCTCTTCCATCCACCGATGTTCTAGCTGCTCTTCCATCCACCGATATTCTAGCTGCTCTTCCATCCACCGATGTTCTAGCTGCTCCTCCATCCACCGATGCTGCAGCTACAGCCACCGATGCTGCAGTCACCGATGCTGCAGCTACAGCCACCGATGTTGCAGCCACCGATCCAGCAGCTACAGCCACCGATGCTGTAGCCACCGATGCTGCAGCCACAGCCACCGATGATGTAACCGAAGCCTAGGTCACCAAGATAACTGAAGCAACAATTGAGGGGGAGGGAGTCAGTGCCCGAACCCTTGAGTTTGACCAAATAAATGTGCTCAAAATAGCTCAAGAAGAGGCTACTAAATTCACAGGCGCCGATACTCAGGGGGAGAAGTCTAGTGTCTGACTGGATGAAGATATCAACATTGATATTAGCTCTGAGGTGGAGAAACAAAAAGACAAAGGCAAGAAAAAGTCTATGTGAAACAATCTCATGGTTAGAAGACCCCACTCATTCTAACTATGTCTATCGGCTAGACAAAGCTTTGTATGTACTGGCAGGCTCCTCGCGTCTGGTTCCAAGATAGATCCAAAGAGCACCATTGGAAGTTGTCAGCTTCTTAGTGGAAAATAATTTGTTGAGTTTCATTTCATACCTACTGACTTTCAACTTACCCATCTCTGCACAAAGTCATTGGATGAAGTCAATCAACTTTCTCATCGGAAAACTAGGTATGTCATCCCTTCAATCTCTAAATTAAAAAAAAATCATTATATATTTATATATATAATAATAAATTCGGATGGTGATTTCTCCGATCTCCACTCTCCGAATAAAAGTATATTTTTTTCAAAATATATATTTTTCTTTTTATAAAATTAAAAAAAAAATTAAAATTAATTTTTTTTTTGTAAAAAAAAAAAAAAAAAAAATTTGCTGACGTCAGCAACCGACGCTGACGTCACAGCAGATGTCATGCTGACGTCATGCTTTCCGATTTTCCAAAAAAAAAAAAAAAAAATTAATTTTTTTTCCCTTAATTTTCAGCAGTTTTAGAAAAAAAAAAAAAAAAATTATTTCAAAAATTTTCTCCTACTCTCCGAAATTTTTTTGTAACCCCCAAAATTCATACTCTGAATTTTGACTCCCCGATTTTAGACAACTAACATCCCTCCAAAATTTCATATTTTGAAATTTTATTTATCTCCCTCTCTCAGAGTTTGGACAGCTAAAATTCCTAATTTCTCCTCAGATATACTTTTCCCTATATATCTTTGTCAAAATATCTCTCTGAATTCTCTTGCTGTTAAAATTCTCTCTAATCTCTATCATGATAAAATTCCCTCTAATAATTTTGTCAAACTACTCTTTGAATTCTGTCTGTCAAAATACCCACCTATCTTTGACTGTCAAGATGTCCATCTATTGACTGTCAAAATTCTTCAATCCTTTCTCTTTCAAAAATCTCCAAAGTCTCTGATGTTTCTCTCTTTATTTTTGGATACTTAATATCCTTCACTCTTTATTCTTTCTGATCTCATGAGCATAAAATTCCACAAATTTTGCTCACAAACTTCTCTCTCCGACATATGGACATGGTGAAGAAGAAACAGAAATCTAAGGTTTATAAATCTTCTACCATTTCCACCTCTGCGCCTGCTTCTACGGCTAC
Organism: Silybum marianum; assembly: GCA_036898165.1. Taxonomy (NCBI): domain Eukaryota; kingdom Viridiplantae; phylum Streptophyta; class Magnoliopsida; order Asterales; family Asteraceae; genus Silybum; species Silybum marianum. The sequence goes on along the minus strand of CM072529.1, from coordinate 42,043,825 downwards.
GATACCGAAAAATCCTTCGGTATCTACCCAAGCCAATATCCTTTTTAAGAAGCGGAGGAGTTCCAAAAGCCCCCCCAAGTTCTCCTCAAAGAGACTTAGGGAACCTCAAGGGTCAAATAGGGGGAGATTGTTGGGTCACCGATGATTTGGTGATGAACCTTCTCTATTATTTGTTTGATATTTTACAGGGTCTTTTGAAGGTCTGAAATATACTTCAAGTATTGAAAAGTCAAAGACTAATCAATCAAGGGTTGTACATCAAAAAGTGGAATTTTGGATGTATCAACTAACTTCAATATTCAGATCATTTTGCCAAAATCAAGATTGTTGGGTCACCATGGGTCACCGATGGTACACTTAGAAGTTATCAAAGTACTATGACATCAATACAAGATGAGGACATCAAGTTTGAAGTCATGGTCACCGACATTACAATCTTGGTCACCGAAATTGCAGATATATTTTATAAGGCTGTGATATCAAGTCACAAGGATGTACACTTTCAACACTTAGTGAAAGATGAAGTTTATCAAGCAAAAGCAAAGTGTACATTTATCATTTCCAGCCTTACAAAGTATCCACCGATATGATACATGGCTTCATGTATCACTTAGCAATTTCAAGAGATAAAGTTCTTACTCACAACAATTGCAAGATACGTGAGCTGCAAGAACTTGGGCACCAAACCTTAAATTTAGACATTCTCTTTTATTCTTATAAAAGGGATGTTTGTCTTCTAGCTAAAAGGTTTGATGGGACTTCTCAGAGCATGAAGAAAAGTAGATAAAGTTATCTGACATTACGTGCTACAAGGAATGGTTCATCCATTATTCTAGTACAAAGGGAGTGACCTCTTCCTTTGTCCATCAGATAAACTTCCAGCTAATCAATCCTTGACAGCTGTCCACTTGCATCCCTTGCATGGGCACTATAAAAGGAGATGAAGTCCTTCCCAGAAATCTCACGTCTTCAACAATACTTCTCTGAAAGTATTTGTTTGATTTCGCCAAAGCTGTGTGCGCTAACAGTCTTATTTTAACTTCCTGTGTGTATAAGTTAATTACTGTTATTTAAGTTTGTTAGAATAGGTTGTCTATTCTTTTCCGCAACAAACTTCTGTGTGTAAATTTTTAATATTTATATTAAAAAATTTAAAAAGAGCAAAAATTGTGTGTTTGTATTCATCCCCCCCTTTTACAAACTCTTACTAGCTTAGCCATCTCCCTTCCGGGACTAACACCCCCAAATTGCACCACTTCTATCTCAATGTTCAACCATGTTCTCAAATTTGTGTTTTTTTTATGTTATCGATGTTCAACCCTCCCATTACTCTCTCCCTCTCACCCCTACTCTCACCAGAGAACCTCGTTTGGCGGTCGATCTCTCTTCCTTTCCTCTAGCAACCTACTCATTCTACTTCGGGGTGGAAACCACATGGATGAAGATATCGGGGCCTGATTGATCTGATGAGAAAGAAACCATAGGGACGAATTTCTCGAGGGTTGCTGGACATGGATCTCAGCCTAGAAATTTTGACACAAGGGACGAAACCATAGGTATGGAGCTCTCATCATCCATCATTGTGGCCATGGCTACTCCAATGCCATCCATTACAAACCAACAACACCATCCCCACCCCCCTTCACACATTTCCACTCTATCGCAACTCAGAACCAATTGCATAATCTCACTCCCCCCCCCCTTTTTTTTTTTTTCATGTAATGCCTTTTTACCCTATGTTTTTGCTATCGACCTATGAGGAGGACTAGTTACCATTGAAGGTGACCGGTGTTAATTAAGGGAGAGAGGGGAAGATGTGTGTGGGAGTCACGTCGGTGTTTGGTAGGTTTAGTTTTTTTAAACTATTCTTTTAAAAATGTTTAATTAACTTGTATTCAAAGCTTCAGTTACTTGTTCAATGGTATATTAGCTGATTAAAATGATTAGGAAAAATGGAAAAAAAAAGTAAAAAGACAAAATCATCCTGAATCTAACAAATATTTTTTAACAGAGTTAGCTCAAGGACGGAAAGGAAACAACAACGACCAAAAAAGCAGTTTTTAAAAACCAAGGACGAAAAGGACAATAAACAACAAACTATAAAGATGAAAATTGTAGTTTACTCTACTTTTTATCTCGGTGTCCATCCGCTATAAATCCACCATTGATTTTCCAGAAAATAAAATAAATTTGCATTAATTTTTGCGACCGATTGATGATGAACTTATTGTTATTAATTTATAAAACAATCCGTCATAAATTCGCCTGAAATTTATGTTATTTAGCAAAAAATTGTTTAGTTAAAAAAATGCTTTTTTAATTTTTTAAAACATTCAAGAAAAAAACAATTTGTGGCGGATTCTGACCGAAGAGAAATGTCAACTTTCTGTTAACTTCCATCCAAATCAGTCATTGATTTCCTAAATTAAAAAAAAATCTCGACTATTTTTATCTAATGATTTATAAAAATAATCTGCCAGAAATTTGTGTTAAATGGAAAAATGTTTAATTAGTATTAGTAACAAATTTCAATAATATAATTACTCATAAAATTTGTGTTAAAAACCCAACAAACTATCTCATTTTAAATGGTTAGGTCTTTAAACTATTTTTTTGATTGAAAAAACCCTTAAACTTTCTTATTTTGAATGATCAAGTCACTGAACTATTGATTTGAATGAAAAAACCATTAAACTTTCTCATTTTAAATCATTAAGTCCTTAAACATTTTCTTTGAATAAATAAACCATCGATCTTTTAAAAATTAGTTATCTACGTATTTTTAAAAAATAAGTTATTTGTAGCTCACCAAAAAAGTTTTAAAGTAAATAAACTTAAATCTATTTTACCGTTCCAAAAACCTACACAATTAAAACCCCTAGCAAACAATGGTGACACTCCCCCTCGTCACTCCCCATTACCCCAACATTGTCCATTCTCCATTTCGCCTAGCACGTTGTTGGCCCCTGCCATCGATCTTCCTGTTTTTGATCTATCTTTTTATCCATCATAAGAGGGATAATCAAAAGATAACCGGTTAAAAATAGTTTATTTATGTTTACAAGCTGTAAGTAACCAAATTTTAAAAATTCGATGGTTTAATTTCTTGAAAAAAATATATCAGGGACTTAATCATTCAAAATAAGAAAGTTTAATGGTTATTCTATTCAAAATAAGAAAGTTTAATAGTTTTTTCATTCAAAAAAATAGTTCAGGGACTTAATCATTTAAAATGAAAAACTTTAATGGTTTTTTCATTCAAAAAAATAGTTTAGAGACTTAACCATTCAAAATAGGATAGTTTGTTGGGTTTTTTCAAGCATTTCCCTTTATATTATTGTAATTGATTTTGGTGTTTTTGATACTATCTATACAATGTTCTAAAAAGCTCGCTGCACAGCCGCCGTGGCGCGCCATGACACCAAAGCTTGTGTCTTACGCCACGTTAAGCTCGTCGCACGCCATGACATAATGCGCAAGTTTTGTAATTCGATATTTTATTTTTCTTTTCGTTTTTAATGTCATATTTGCCAGTTTTTAATATATAACTTAATTTAACTTGTTCATTACTATTAACTAATTGAGTAAGAATACAAAACATATGTTTTTTACATTTATATATAATATTGTATATGAATTAGAAATTTGACGACGTAAGTCACGCCTTGAAAATGTTATGGCTACGTGGCTCCTAAAGCTTGAGACTTGGCCTCGCCGCCACGCCACACCTCATGCCATTTAGAACCTTGTACCTATATAACTTCATATATAATCTATTTATCAATTTAATTGATTTTAAACTTTCAAACATGATGCTTTCAACTAAATCAAGTTTCTAACTTTAAATTCTTTGTTAAATTAAACTCCTAAGATAATATCTTTGCACTTCTCAAAAAACAAATAATTAAATTTTCGGTTTCAAATTTTACCTGATCACACCTTTGTCAATTTGTAGTTATGTCGACTAATACCGATCGAGGATGGATGTATAAACGATTATATAGGGGTGGTTATATAAATCAAGTTTTTCAGTGCCGAAGTAGAGCAATTTTTGGATTTTTCTTTCTCCAATGAGCAATTTGTTGAACCGAGAGCCACATATGAGGGGGTAGTATTTGTTATATGATGTTCTTGGAAGAAATGTAAACTTCTTAAAGTATATAGGGAGAGAGGAGGTGGATTCAAAGGGATTCATGCTTTCTTATACTCACTAGTATGTACATGGTGAAAGAGCACCCAAAGTTCAATAACCACAACAAACCATAGTAGATGGAGATTATGTGAATTTGATGGTGTTTAGCAAATGGTGATGGATCATCAAAATGTTCATGGTACATCAAGTACGTGGGATAAGAATGATCCATATCTATTAGCTATGAGTTTCTATGGTATGTTAAAAGTTGCGGACTAGCTGTTGTGGGAGGATGTTACAGATTTTCAAAGTTACATGAAGCTATAAGGTTTTTGAATTGGAAGGCAGACTGTAATTTACCGGAGACAATCCACAATTGTGTACTTCTGATGGTTAAAGAAATGCTACCCGACGATGAACAAGAAGTTGGTAGCATTTATGAGAGAAAGAAGATGTTGAAACAACTTGGTCTTCCAAAAGAAAAGATTCATGCTTGCATAAACCATTTCATGCTATTCTATTTGGAATATGAAGATTATAAGAAAATTGGATGAAATAATAAGGTGTTTAATTTGGTCTTGATGTATTTGATGATTGCACCAAGATTACAATGGTCGTGTATGTTAGAATTGTACACACACATATTCAAAAGGAAAGAGAAGAATAATCAAGCCACACTCACATTATTGAAGGGAAAAGGCATTTACACCTTGAGAAACACACACTAAAATCGTAAGTCGACTATCATAACCCTTCCTCACTATCCCAAGACCCTTTATAAATGGTGCAATACAATGAACAAAGCCCAAGCCCATGCCCACAAATTACACATGTAAAATTACTATTACAAGAATTGGCTTAAACAAACTATGCTAACTTTATAAAACTCTCTATCTAATTGGGGTTAATTATATGTCTAAAAAAACAACAAAGGAGATGATTTGACACCATATCATTAGAATTAGTCGAGAAATATGATACATCCGAGTGATAGGGAGGCTTAGAAACATCTCGACAGGATGCATCCCGATTATCCTCAAAAGATCGAGAATATTCGTCTTGGTTTATATACAGATGGTTTCAACCCCAATAACTTGAATTCAAATTCGTATTCATTATGACCCGTTTTTCTTACAAACTACAATCTACCATATTTGATGTGCATGAAAGAGTGTTACATCTACCTAACTTTGCTGATTCCTAGAAAGAAAAGCCCCATACAGAATTTAGATGTATATCTTCGCCACTCGATCGACGAGTTGAAGATGTTATTCTTCAAGGGTGTCATCACATAAGATGCTTATCGTAAGATGAATTTCACGATGAGGGTTGTACTGCTGTGGAAGGTTAGTGACTTCCCTGATTATATCTACCATATTATCTTATTGGAGCATGCATGGTATGTTAACGTATCCATATTGTTGGGTAAGGCATGTGCATTCCAGTTACGAAGCGGAAGGAATCCATGTTGGTTTGACTTTCATCACAAGTTTCTACCAATGAGACACCCGTTCAGGCATGATAGGAACCGATTTCGTGTAAGGACATGCCGAAAAAGCTGATCCCCCCACTGCTAACTAGTGAGCAAATATGGGAACAAGTTTGTAGCCTCCCAACAGTTTACAATGGTGTCCACATGGATCAAGGTACTACAGATCCTGGGGTTTTTGGGGTAACACACAATTGGATAAAACAAAGAATTTTCTAGGAGCAATTGGGTAAAGCATTTTTTGGTCACACTTTATTGATCCAACATAACCTGGATGTAATACACATTAAAAATAATGTGTTTGATAATATTAATCACACAATTATTGACACACCAAAATCAAAAAACAACATAAAAGCATGGAAAGACAAAGAAGCATATTGTAATCGACCAGAGTTGCATATAAAGGAGAAACGAAATAAAGTTTCTGAATTCCTATGTTGAAATCGATAGATAAAATATATGTTTCCAGGGATAAATCTGTTATAACTCGAGAAAGAGTAATAGTGAAATTTGAGATTGGGTATTCATTTAATTGGAATTTATCTGCTAATTATTGCAACTGAAGTGTTCTACGTGAAAACCTTTAGGACCCCAACTCCCAACTGCTTTTCTCTTGCTAAAGTTTCCAACTTTTCGTTCTTTAAAATTGTTCAAGATTTTCTTCATTTTAATTAGTAAATTAATTATTCAACCAATCAATTGTCGATCATCCCAGTTAATATTAATTATAGTCATTGTGTTACTTAGTCCTTAGTTCCCTTGGTTCGATACTCGTACTTCCAGTACATTATTACTTGATTCGACCCTTACACTTGCGGTTAGATTTAGGGGGTGTAAACCCGCTTATCAAGTTTTTAGCGCCATTTCCGGGGAACTAGCTAGCGCTAATAACACTACCAGCTATAAGTAGTATTACATTGGATACTTTTATACTGTTTTATTTTATTTAATCGTCTTTTCGATTTCTTGTACAGTAAACTTTACAACTTTTTTTATTGCAGATATTTCATAGTTTATGCTAAGAAATACTAGTTATAAAGATTTGCAACCTTTTGATCCAGAAATTGAAAAGACCGCACGTCACCTACGAAAGGCAGCCAAAGATGAAAAATCAAGAACAATGGAAACCAAACGACAATGTCTAGAAGAAGAATGAGCAAGATGTGAAGCTGAACGGATTAGACGTGAAGCATAGGAATGAGAGATACCTAAAGATGAGAAGATTCTGAGGACGAAATGCCAGAACCACAAGCTCACATCCCGATGAAGTCCTTCACCAGCCCAACTGTGATACGTACCAATAAAGGCATTAAGGCACCCAAGATCGCCGCGAACACATACGAGATCAAGCCTGATACCATTCAACTGCAGCAGAAACAGTTCGGAGGGTCTCCCGCTGAAGATCCTCATGCACATATACGGGCATTTGAAAGAATCTGCGATACTTTCAAAACCAATGGAGTATCAGTAGATGCTATAAAGCTCCGACTATTCCACTTTTCCCTACGATATGGAGAACTAGAGTAGAAAGAGAACCTTACTATCGGGACTATACGCACATGGGACACCTTGCATGCAGATTTTCTGGAGAAATTCTTTCCCTCGGGCCAAACTGCAGACATGATAGCAGAGATCACCCACTTTGCACAATGGAATCACGAGTTGTTGTACGAAGGTTGGGAAAGGTACAAGGGCATGCTCAGAAAGTTCCCCCATCATGGACTTTATGGTTGGATGATTATCCAGATCTTCTTCAGACGTTTATACCCACAGTACAAGACCGATCCCACGGCTACCGCTGGAGGTGCTCTAATGAACAAGTTATACGAAGAGGCAACCGAACTCATTGAAAATATGGCTGCACATAGCTATGCCACACCGAGATCTTCGATCAGACGAGTGGCAAGTGTTTAAGAGATGGAAGAGTTAAAGGCAATCAAGGCCTAGTTAGCTACCATCAGTAACCACTTGATGGTTAGCTCCATCCAACCACCACCACAGTTTGATTCAGGCTCACCCGAACTCTACTCTTCTTTTTATGAGCCTCAACAAACGAAGCAAGTCCAGTTCATGCAGAATAGAAATAACCGCCCTCGAATCTAATACCTACAATGAAGGGTGGAAGAAGCATCCTAATCTCTCATGGAGCCAACCACAGAATTACCTAAGAGAGACTATGGGACAACAACAACAACACTCAGGTAATAGCTATTCTTCTTCTTATTCCTAGTCTAACAATGTTTATCTTCCTCCAGGTTATCACCAAAGAAAGACTGAAGACGAACCAACTCAAGAGAAGAAATCTGGCGTAGAAGAGATGATACTGAAGTTCATGACGAAAATGGACAGTACTGTGGGAGAACTATCATCGTCAGTGGAAACGCTTGCAACCACTATTGGAGCCATTAAATCAGCGTTGATTAGAACACTGCCTCAATCAAGATCTTAGAAAGGCAAGTGGGGCAAATAGCGGAAACTCTGCAATCCCGAGTTCAAGGTCAATTTCCAAGCCAACCAGAACCGAAGCCAAGGCAACGTTGCAATGCCATTCATTTGAGGAGCAGCAAGGAATTGTCTAGGACCCTACTTGTGAGCGAATTATCGGTAAGTCTGAGAAAGAGCATGTGGACACGGAAAGGGTTGAAGTTAAAGATATTGAATTGGAAGATACCGTAATTGAGCACAATATTGATATGAAAAAATCAGAAGAGAAGGATGCGACAACTTCTTCAAAGCAGGTGGTCAACCCGTATATGCCACATTTACTTTTTCCAATCTATTGAAGGCACACAAGGATGAGGAATTTCTTGATGTCTTCAAAAATTTCACGTCAACATCCCATTCACAGAAGCACTTGCACGAATCCCGACATACCTCAAGTTCATGAAAGAGATCTTGTCCAAAAAGAGGAAAATCGAAGATAAGGCTACAGTGGCACTTACTGAGGAGTGCAGTGGGATCATTCAAAATAAGATTCCTCAAAAGCTGAAAGATCCAGGGAGTTTCTCCATACCCATATAAATGGGAACTTTTTATTTTGATAAGGTTTTATGTGATTTAGGATCTATCATTAATTTAATGCCTTTATCAATTTTCAGGATGTTGGGTGTGGAAGAGATGATACCGACATCGATGATACTTCAACCGGTAGAAGATAAGAAAGTGTCATTAATATTGGGAAGAACTTTCTTGGCTACAAGCAAAGCACTTATTGACATGGAAGAAGGTGTGATGGCTTTCAGAGTCGACAATGAGAAGGTAACATTTCATGTTCTCAAACGCATAGAAGATGGAGGTAAACCAGTAAAAGATATGGCTGAGTTTGAAAATGGTGATGACGGAAAAGCAGAAGTGGGGAAATTAGGGAAAGACCGTAACTGTAGGCGGTTCGATCTGAAACATTCCGAGCCAAACTGACACCACAAAGTCGGGCCACGACTTTAAATAAGGCACTCGGTGGGAGGCAACCCACCAGGTTCATTTTCTTTTAAAAGTTCAGTTTTTATCTTTATTTTAGGATTTTATTGAGTTCTTAGGTTGGTTGTAATTAGGCATGGTTTTTATGGGTCAAAATGTGAAAAAAAACAAAAATGGGGGCTGAAACAGTGAGTAACGCGGGTTAAGTCGCGTGGATACCCGCATAAGCCATTGGAATATTGAAACCTAAAGAAAGGGGTTGGGCTACTTTTTGGGCCACTTAAGCCGCACCAACAAGTCTCCCCAATACATGGGACACAGGAAAAAGGGGTCGGGCGACCATCATGCGCCCTAATTCTCAAACCAGGCGACCTCCGTCTGGGCTACATAAACCGCGCCATAAGGCACCCGTGTGCCGTAGAGCCTCGAGCCGGGGGACTTCCCTCCGGACCACATATGCTTCACAAAAAGGCGCCCACCTTGTAACTTTGCCCCGTGTCTCAATCGATCACCATGTCACACCCCGTTCATGCGGCCTCCTTGCGGCTTGCAGTAAAGATCCGAGCGACCTAGTCCCGGTGCCCTAAGCCGCCCCACATGCCGTCTCACTCTCTCTCGACCTAAAACCCAAAATAAAACCAATTTTGCCGCTCAATTTTATCCTCAATTACCACGACTCAAGTGGTTTGACCAGCGATTCATCCCTCTTATCTCTCTTGTTCAAGTCTAAATCACTCAAGGTATGTATCCTACTCATTTTTCTCCGTAGTCTTGATGTTTTTGGGGTAAGATTTCTGAATTTGAGAATTTAGGGCTCAAATATGTTAGAACTAGGACTTAGTGAGACTTAGTGATGCCATTTTTATTGCTATTCATTCTTAATGCTTAAATGTGCCTTGATTTGAGAATGCAGACACAATGTGGTAGAGTGATTGATGTTGAATGGTGCATAACCCATGGTTTTTGTTGATTTCTTGTGAAAGTTCTTAGGTTTAGGTCTCAATGGGCTAAACTGGATATGCTTGATGTGCCAAAAAGAACCATGTGAAATTTATATCATGTATGTTTAAATGCTATTATATTTTAAAGTCGTAACGTTATGCTTATGGTCATACCTTTTAAGTAAACCACTTTCAAATTACATGTTGCATTGGTATTAATTTCTTTAGATTGTGAAACTGATGAAGCAAGTACTTAATTGTTTATGCTTCTATGCTTATGTGGGTATGTCTTAGGGGAAATTTAACCGAGGCTCTCACCTAGGTTTGGGATTGCCTGGTATTTTGCAACACACAGAACCGGATGCAATACCAACCTAGGCCACAACCCAGGTTTGGGGTTGCCGGTTCATCATTACTTGTGCACATATGATATGATTCCAACCTAGATCACGGTCTAGGTTTAGGGTGGCCACCGTTTGCACTTCATATCACTGTGAATTACGAGCCATACTCTCTATAGTATTAACTTCTTTGCAGGTACAATGGTTATAGTGCAGACTGGGAAGAGTTTGATAGTCTTCCACCTCAAGAGAAACAACGACGGGCAATGATTCCGAATGAGGAATTTTATTGTGAAAGTTCGAAGAAATTAAACACAAAAAAATCATCTAAAGTCACACAATGTATCTCATGAAAACTGACTTATCTCACATGATGTGTAACATCCTAAAAAATAGAGCAAATTTAAATCGAAAATAAAATGTGGAATATATAAAAATCACCCACTAAATGGGGAATAGAGTATAGGAGTTTACATCTGCAATTAGGACACTAAATGACAACCTAATAATCTATACAAATCAGGAACATAGATTACATTAGGGTGTCACTAATATCCTCAAAATAACGTTTCTATCTTCTCCAATAATTACACACTACGGTGTAATCCCAAAAAGAGTTCCCTCACCGGCACGTCATTACGCTCCTCACTAAGAAGCCCCGCTATCCCGAACACCTGCTAAACATGGCATTTAAGAAACAAATGTTAGGCTTACGCCTAGTGAGAACAAACAATTAAATAGGTAAAGCCATAAAATATTTGAAATAAAGGAGTGAAACTTTATCCAATTCAACTTCACTTAAAAGCCTTCTCATAGTGAGCATGGTCATTTTTCTTTAAAGATAACGGGGGAGACCCATTATTACCATCCATAGTGACGAAACACCTAAGTGAGCCACTTTCGAATGTTAAGAGTTCTTCCCAGGACCAAGGGATGTAGGTACCGCCCATCACACAACCGAGCGTGAACTCCGAAGGTCTTGGACAAGAACTCGCGCTAAAGTTTATTAGCTTAATGGCACCGACCAATGATACAACCGAGTATGGCCTAAAATGATTCCCATTAGCGCTCACGTAAGGATCAATGGCTTAATTGGAACCAACCAAACATACAACCGAGTATGGCCACCGATGACCCTATACGTTGATTGAAGGGGGGCAACAATCCCGATTTTAAGACCGACTTATATGCCTATGGATCCATTACATTCTAGCCTATAAATCAACTACATCAAACAAGACATAGTGATAGTTTTCCATTTACCGAAAAACCTTTATATAAATGTTTACCTTTGAAATATGAACTTTGCCGATAATTAGGTCACATAGTTTTAGTTCCATAATCAAAGATTTTTTCATTTAGAGACATTTCCAAGTAAGATAAAACCATTTAAATTACTCATTTCATAACTAGGATCAAAATCCCCAAATTCCTCATTTTGACCTAAAATACCCAAACTTAACTAAATACTTGAAATTATAACTTAAAAAGAGTAGACAATAGCATTTAGAACAAGTATTAGGTTTGTAAAGGTTTAGAAATGAACTCACTTAGCTAGGGTTAGGAAAACCCTAGAAAAATCTTCTAAAATGAAGAAGATGAAAGCTTGGTGGAAGGAATGGAGCTTTGATGAAGAACACAACAATAACTTGAAGCTTGACCCTTGAATCTTCAACCACCAGGTGTAATAAATGGTTTGGGTGAGGTGGGTTTGGGTAATTAATGCTCAAAAATCGCCTAAGGGAGCCAAATTTAGGAAGGAGGCCGAGTTAGAAACTTGTAGGTGAAAATATGAGTTGAAATCCTGTCTTAAGGTTCACCCAACTGAGATTTTGTACTCCCGCTATCTACTAAGCGACCTGAAGTCGCGCGTGCCGACAGAGGGTAATCAACAGTGAGCTACGCGGTACGCCCCACGATCTGGGCCCGCAAAACAAGTCGCGCCAGATGCCGAATTCGCCCAGTAAAGTCCTTTTTTCAACATTTAGCTGCACATTTCCAACCATCCATCCCCAAACTTGTTTTCCAAGCCAAACCAACCAAACTTCAATAAAATTCATCGAAAGCACTTAACTCCACCCAATTTTTTACTTCAATCATAAAGTAAGCTATTTCTTTATATAATTAGTAATTCGGGAAATTTCCGGGTGTTACAATCCTCCCACCCTTGAAATTAATTTCGTCCTCGAAATTTTGACAAATTAACCAAACAAATCAGGATATGTCCTCTTCCGCTTCCGCTTCCCACGTCTTCATGTCCTCTTCCGCTTCCCACGTCACGTTTGATCCTCTATGGTGCTTCCATTGGACTTTAACCATGACGATTTATTTGTGACGATTTATTTGTGACGAAGCATTTTGGACTTTCTTTCTAAGATTGCTTCCAGTTCTTCCACACAACGACTATTATCGACTCGGATCTCCGAGAGGTGTATCACACTGTCTTCTTTCGCTAAGCATTTCCTCAAGTAACATATGTGGAACGTAGGGTGTATGCCGTCCATTTCGGGTGGCAACTCCAACTTATACGCTTGCCACCTCACTTTTTTTAAGAGTCCAAGGAAACGAGGACTAAGCTTTCCACGCTTCCCAAAACGAAATATGCCCTTCCAAGGAGACGCTTTTATCATCACGCGATCACCCACTTGGAAATCCATGGGTCTTCTTTTTTTATCGGCGTAGCTCTTTTGACGATCTTGAGCCTCTTTAAGCCGCTGTCGGATGTCTTTCACCTTGTCGGCCGTCTCTTGAACAATCTCGGGGCCGGCAAATTGTTTCTCTCCCGCTTCCAACCAACACACCGAAGTCCTACATTTTCTTCCATACAAGGCCTCAAATGGTTCCATCCCAATGCTAGAATGGTAACTATTGTTGTAGGCAAATTCCACGAGTGGTAGGTGCGAGTCCCAACTCCCACCAAAATCAATTACACAAGATCTAAGCATATCTTCGAGAGTTTGAATGGTCCTCTCGCTTTGACATCGGTTTGGGGATGGTATGCGGTACTTAAATGAATCTTAGTGCCTAATCTCTTTTGCAAACCTTCCCAAAAATTTGAAGTGAATCGACTATCCCGATCCGACACGATAGTCAAAGGCACACCATGTCTTGACACGATGTCATTCACGTACAATTTTGCAAGCTTGTCGACGGGCCCGACCTTACGCAAAGGCAAAAAGTGGCCACTCTTTGTCAAACGATCCACTACTACCCATATGGTATCATGATTCTTCAAAGTTTTTGGCAATTTAGTCACGAAGTCCATGGTAAGGTGCTCCCATTTCCATTCCGGTATCTCTAAAGATTGGAGACTCCCGTATGGCTTTTCATGTTCCGCTTTCACTTGTAAGCACGTCATACACCTTTCTACATATCGGGCCACATCCAACTTCACAACGGGCCACCAATATGTCAACTTCAAATCTCTATACATCTTGGTGCTACCCGGATGAATCGAATACTTTGACTTGTGTGCGTCTTCTTAAAGTAGCTCACGGTTGCCTCCAATTTTGGGTACCCACACACGACCTTGGAACAACTTCAAACCACGACCGTCTTCCGTCAAAAGAAGGTGTTGCTTCACCATCACCTCATTCTTAAGGTTTTCTTCCAAGAGTGCCTCCGCTTGGGATACCTTGATTCGGTCAATCAAGCTAGACATCACCTCAATACGCGTAAGTACGACACGCGTTCTGCTACCGTATTCCTTTCGGCTCAAAGCATCCACCACTACGTTGGCTTTACCCGGGTGATAAAACAACTCACAATCATAGTCCTTGAGTAGTTCGAGCCAACGTCGTTACCTCATATTTAGCTCCTTTTGATCAAACACATACTTCAAACTTTTGTGGTCGGTATATAGAGTGCACTTGGTACCATAAAGATAATGCCGCCATAATTTCAAAGCCAAGACTGCCGCCGCTAACTCCAAGTCATGGGTAGGATAATTTTTCTCGTGATCTTTAAGTTGCCTTGATGCATATGCGATCACCTTGCGTCTTTGCATCAATACATAACCTAAACCCATTTTGGATGCATCACTACATACCACGAAATCTTCGGATCCTTCGGGTAAGGAAAGGATTGGAGCTTCACATAATTTTCTTTGGAAAGTTCGAAAGGCTTGTTCCTGCTTCTAGGTCCAAATAAACTTCACGTTCTTCTTCGTCAAAGCCGTCAAGGAAGAAGCAACCTTGGAGAAATCTTGAATAAATCTTCTATAATAACCCGCTAATCCCAAAAAGTTTTGAATTTCTAACGGACTTTTTGGCGGTTCCCAATTCATCATTGCTTCAATCTTGGAAGGGTCCACCTTCATTCCGACTTGGGTGACAACATGACCCAAAAATTGGACTTCTTTCAACCAAAAGTCACACTTCGAGAACTTAGCGTACAACTTTTCTCCTCTCAAAACTTCAAGAACTTCCCGTAGGTGTTGATCGTGATCCGACTCATCTTTAGAATAAACAAGTATGTCGTCAATAAACACGATGACTGACTTGTCAAGGAAAGGTCTACATACTGTTATACCCAAAAATTTATAACGTTATCTTTGTTAACTCTGTTAAGGATTCTTTCGTTACTATCGTTAGTCTCGTCAGAAGTTAACATAACTTAACTAACGAAACATTAGTAAAAACTCACCTAACGGTGACGTAGACGACCGTTATGTCCGTTATGTATACATTTATGTTACATGTCAACGACATTATGGCAGTCATGAAGACTAATCATCAAGGCACGACTGTTATAGCCGTTGGAAAGCAATTAAAGATGGAATCTCAAGATCAAGTATAAAAGATAGATTAAACAAGCAGGGATGGTACGACTGATTAGCTAAAAAAATACCGGAGAAAGCATTCTGAGAACATTCATACCAGTTCTTGACAACGTCATCGATAGTCTCGACAACTGCAGCACGAGTCACGACACTAGTCCTAGACTTACGACTACACATTCACACACTTTTGCTTTGTAACTTTATTTACTTGTTCCAAAGGCCGGAATCCCTGTTTGACGTCCATAGTGCACCGACGATCCTCTTTACGGTCGTCTGCGGTTTTTTCCCTTCAAAGAGGGTTTTCCGCGTCAACAATTCTTTGTGTTGTTTACTTTCCGTTATTTGGTTTTTAGAAGTGATTTTCCTTTCTTTAGTTGATTAATTCCGAATCATCTGGCTACCGTTAAGTCATTTTTTGGCATTAACAGTTTGACGCCATCCGTGGAACCCAACTAGAGAAAAAAATCTCTTCGAGAAACCCTTCTTTTTTACTAATCTGTTTGAATTTTCTGTAAGCACATGATGGTGAGAATAGAGGATGTTCAAGGCGGAAATATGTCTAACAACCTAGAAGCTATGCGCCAGCGGATAAATTTCTTGGAAGAACAAAACCAAAGAGCTAACCAAGAAATCCAGGCCTTAAGAAACACAAATGGCGCTTCGACGTCGACATCGGTGCCTGGGACCAGATCTCAAACTCCTTTGCCGCCACCACCGCCTCGATCCTCTCCGCAGTTTTATCCGTCTATTCCAATTCCTTCATCTACTCCGCTAACATACACACCAATTTCTCAAGCGACTTCGCAAGCATCTGTGACCGTACCAATCCCACTGTTGCTTGAACATTTGTTCACGACAACGTCAACTCTTCAGAATACCTCACAAAGGCATACACCCACACCGAATAACTCTGTTACAGAACAACCATATATGCCATATGTACCGCCCTCTCAAGCAGATAATCCTTTCTTGGGACAAACATACGTATCCACTCCTATCCCAAATACCACCGTATACACGTACACTGTTAATCCGAATATGACTATTAATGGTGAAAGTCATGATTCTACCCATCGGAGCATACCATTTTCGACCAACCACACATCGATCCCAACGACGAAGGTGAATAATCCAGTCAATACCTTTGAAATTCCATTCGACGGATCGGTCGCCAGAAAGTTTAGACAACTTGAAGAACAAAACGAAAGAATGTGGTCGATACTTTCAAAACTTCTTGGAATAGCAGTTCCGGTCGACGTCGAGCCTCCAAAAGGATTCCAAGCCTCACCATTCGCGGAATGGATCGCCCTAGTAGACGTTCCAAAGAAATACAACATCCCTACATTCACGCCAAAATATTCGGGTATCACAGATCCCAATGAGCACGTCGCACAATATAAACAGCTTATGTGGAAAACGTCGATACCTCATAACTTCCAAGAGGTTTGCATGTGCAAAAGTTTCGGAGCGTCTCTCACTAGAGCTGCATTACAGTGGTTAATCAACCTCAAGCCCAAGTCAATACAATCCTTCGTCGATCTAGTTAATCAATTTTTTCAGCAGTTCGATAGTAGTCGCAAGATGGAGAAACAAACAGGCGATCTTTATTACGTAGTCCAGAAGGAAGGCGAATCCGTCAGAAGTTATTTCAACAGGTTCAACATGGAAATGATCGGAACTCGCAACTGTGACACCAGAACAACGATCGAAGCTTACAAGCGAGGGTTGAATGATAGCTCAGGATTATACTTGGATCTCACTAAATACCCGGCTGATACATTTGAGGACGTAAGAGCTAGGACCCTCGCTCACATGAGAGTCGAAGACGACGCTGCGTTCCGAAAAAGAACTTCGACTGATAAAAAGACTCTTGGGGTTAAGAAGCCAGATTTCAAGAACTCGAAAGTCGTCTCTAACGTTCGATTGGACAAGAGAAAGGCTGAAAGCAAGGTAGAACCTAAATTCACCCAATATTCGAAAATCTCTACGTATGGTTTTGTAGGTACCCACAAGGAACTGGTAGAAATGTTAAAGAATGCTCAAACCATGATTCGATGGCCTAAGAAAAGTGATCGACCGAACGATCAGAAAGATATGACCAAATGGTGCGACTTCCATAGTGACCATGGACATGACACAGACAATTGTCAGGCCCTGAAGAAAGAAGTCGCATGGCTATCACAAAAGGATTATCTTAGTGACTTGCTTTCGACGCAAAACCCAAGTAAGATCTCTAGACCCACATCTCCTGCACATACTAAAAGTCATGAATTGTGCGACAGGAGGATCCGACGTCTGTGGATTGACATATTTTGCCGCAAAGAGACACGCAGGCCAAAAGTAAGATGAATCCAGTATTCCCATGACAATAACGTTCGATGATGAAGATCTCGGTGACGTCAGATGACGACACCATGATGGTGTTGTCATCTAATTAACAATAGGGAATTGTCTGACCAAAAGGATCCTTGTCGACGGAGGCAGCTCAACCAACATTATTTTTCTTAGCACACTCAAAGCAATGGGGATAAGCGAGAAAGAGATCGTATGACGCTCGACAGTCCTAGTTGGCATCAATGGCGACGCTTCCACAACAGTAGGGGAGATCACACTGCCAATCTTTGCAAAAGAAGTTAATCGGACTCGCTTTAATGTGGTCGAGTGTTCCTCAGCCTACAACATTATCTTGGGAAGACCTTGGATACATGACATGAAAGCGGTCCGCTCGACCTTTCATCAAACAATAAAATTTCCCACTCCATGGGGAATTCAAGAGATAAAAAGCGAATGAAAGGACGCTAGAGAATGCTACAAAGTCGCGATGAAGCCCCGAAAGCAGAACATCTAGCAATTACAGAGCCAGGCGGATGATGCGTCCCCTGACGATTATGGACTTCAAGAAATTGCCTTTGATCCCGCCAGGCCAGAGCGAACAATATTTCTGGGGGCATCCCTGAACGAAGCAATAAAAAGTGACCTCATAAACTTCCTCAGAAACCAGTCCGACTGTTTCGCTTGGACGCACGAAGATATGGTCCGCATAGACCCAAATATCATATCACACAAGTTGGACGTGGATTCAAACTTTCCAGCGATCAAGCAAAAGTGCAGGAAGTTCGCTCCGGAAAGGAACAAAATCATTAACAAAGAGGTCGACAATTTGCTAAAATCGGGAAAGATTCGAGAGGTCAAATATCCAGAGTTGTTGGCCAACGTTGTCGTGGTCAAAAAGAAGAATGGGAAATGGCGAGTCTGTATCGATTTTACAGATTTTGAACAAAGCATGCCCTAAAGATCCTTTTCCTTTTCCACATATCAATGTTATGGTCGACGCTACTGCAGGACATGAATTATTGACGTTCATGGATGCATATTCTGGGTACAACCAGATACTTATGCATCCTGACAACAAAAAAAAACAGCTTTTATGACAGACAAAGGCATATACTGTTACAAAGTAATGCCATTTGGCCTAAAAAACGCAGGATCGACATATCAAAGACTTGTCAGTTTGATGTTCAAGGATTAACTTGGAAAAACAATGGAAGTTTATATTGACGACATGCTCGTCAAGTCGAAGCATGCGACCGATCATATCGGACACCTTGCAGAACCATTCGAAGTGCTCAGGAAATACGATATGAAGCTGAACCCAACTAAATGTTCCTTTGGAGTTCGAGCCGGGAGATTCCTGGGACATATGGTCACGAGGCAAGGCATCAAGGCAAGCGCCGATCAGATCAAGGCTATCCTCGACCTGCGATCGCCAAAGAACCTGAAAGAAGTACACTGCTTAACCGAACGAGTCGCAGCTTTGAATAGATTTATTTCGAAATCTTCGGATAAATATCATTTATTTTATAATGTTCTGAGATAAAATAAAGGCTTTGATTGGACTGAAAACCATGAGAAAGCATTAGAGGAACTTAAGGAGTATATGATGTCCCCACCTCTCCTATCGACGCCAAAGGATTACGAAACGCTATACTTTTACTTATCGGTAAGTAAACCTTCCGTAAGTTCAATACTGGTTCGAGCAGACGAAAGCCATCGAAAGCCGATTTATTATGTAAGAAAATCCCTCGTCGACGCTGAAACACGATATTCATCGATGGAAAAATTTCTCCTATCGTTAGTAACTTCTGCAAAAAAGTTACGACATTACTTCGAATCTCATCCGGTGAACGTCGTCACCAACTATCCACTCAAGTCTGTCTTAAGAAAACCAGAATTAACAGGAAGACTCGCGAAGTGGAGCATATATCTGAGTGGTTACAACATTTCATTCGTTCCGCGAAAAGCAATAAAGTCACGAGCGATTGCCGACTTTATCGTAGATTTTACGCCTGGCCTAGAACAGGAAACCCTTGCAGAGATCTCATCTGTGGCGACTTTAAATGATGGTCAATGGACTCTTTACGTCGATGGTTCATCCAATATACGAGGAACTGGGCTAGGTCTCGTTTTAAAATCGCCACAAGGGGGCACAATAGTATATTCAATATCCTGTGACTTCAAGGAAACAAACAACGAAGCAGAATATGAAGCACTGATTGCCGGACTCGGGATGGCCCATGATGTTGGGGCAGGACATCTCTCGGTCAAAAGCGATTCGCTATTGATTGTCAATCAGCTGAATGGAGAGTTCGCGACTAAAGACACTCGAATGATGAAGTATTTCGAAGTCGCAAAAGAAAAAATGAAAAGCTTTGAATCCTGTACGATATAGCAGATACCAAGAGATCAAAATATGCAAGCATATGTGCTAGCTAACTTAAGATCAACCCTCAGCAAATCTAAGTTTGACAATATACCAATAATTCATCTAGAATTACCATCGATTGAAAGGAATGACGTTGTGGTCATAACAAGCAACACCGAAGAATAATGGTTTAAAGAAATCATGGATTATCTCCAAGACGATCGACTTCCCGAAGATAAATTGAAATCCAGGAAAATACGGTTTAAGTCCTCCAGATACGTTATAATGAACGATTGTCTTTACAGAAGATCTTCTACTGGACTCAACCTACGATGCGTAGGTAAATGCCAGACGACCGAAATCCTCAGAGAAATGCACGAGGGTGAATGCGAAAGTCACTCTGGAGGATGAAGCCTAACAAACCGGATTTCGTGACAAGGATATTATTAGGGATGTGCATACAGACCGAAATCCTGAAACCGAACCGGTTCGGTACCGGTACCGAATATCATTACCGGTTCGGTGTTCGGTACCAAGATTTTCCATATTCGGGATTCGGTACTTTCGGTACTTTCGGTACCGGTACTAGTCCCGGTAAATCCCGAACTGAACCGGGGAATTTAAAAAGTCATTTTTTTATTTGAATTGTAACAAACTCTTTCCTTTTCTTATAGAAAATCCTCCTAAATATATTACAATTTTCGGTTATTGTATATTCCACTCAAATACCGATTTTTTCTTGCAATTCTACATATCTCGGTTATTGCAATCCTCCAAAATCGGTTCCGTAATTTATCCAAAACCCGGTTCTTGCACAATCTGCTCCTCCAATCCGGTTTCCGCTTAAGTGATTTTGGTTTTTGTTATTGTGTTTAATGGTCAACGGTGAAAAACGGTTGTCGTCCTAAAAAATGGTACCAAACGGTTCTAGTCCCGAAAATCCCGGTACCGAACCGGTACCGCTACCGCTACCGAACTTCTCTTATCGGTTCGGTATTCGGTATTGATTTTTCCACTCTCGGTTTCGGTACCGGTCCGATATCGATCTCATCCCTAGATATTATTGGCCGACGTTGCGACAAGATGCGTTAAGGTATGTTCAAAGTTGTGATTCATGTCAAAGGCATGAGGGGTCGACGCATAAACCATCGGAAACGTTACACTCGACATTAACCCCGTGTCCGTTCATGCGTTGGGGAATGGACATAGTCGGAAAGCTACCTCCGGCCCCCGGTGGACAAAAGGTATACCTCTTAGTACTCACGGATTATTCCTCCAAATGGATCGAAGCCATAGCCTTCTCACAGATAAAGGACACAAAAGTAATCACCTTTATCCAAAAGAACATAATCTGTAGATTTGGGATCCCCTCAGAAATAGTATTTGATAACGGATCACAGTTCATTAGTGAAAGAATGAGGAAATTCTGCGAAGATCGCCACATAAAACTCATAACCTCGATGCCCAGGTATCCACAGTCTAATGGGTTGGCTGAATCAAGCAACAAAACTATTATTAATAGCATCAAGCGTTAACTCTATTAAGGATTCTTCTGTTACTATCGTTAGTCTCGTCAGAAGTTAACATAACTTAACTAACGGAACATTAGTAAAAACTCACCTAACAGCGACGTAGACGACTTTTATGTCCGTTATGTATACATTTATGTTACAGGTCAACGGCATTATGGCAGTCATCAAGACTAATCATCAAGGCACGACCGTCATAGCCGTTGGAAAGCAATTAAAGATGGAATCTCAAGATCAAGTATAAAAGATAGATTAAACAAGCAGGGATGGTACGACTGATTAGCTAAAAAAATACCGGAGAAAGCATTCTGAGAACATTCATACCAGCTCTCGACAATGTCATCGATAGTCTCGACAACTGTAGCACGAGTCACGACCCCAGTCCTAGACTTACGACTACACATTCACACACTTTTGCTTTGTAACTTTATTTACTTGTTCCAAAGGCCGGCGTCCCTGTTTGACGTCCATAGTGCACCGACGATCCTCTTTATGGTTGTCTGCGGTTTTTTCCCTCCGAAGAGTGTTTTCCGCGTCAACAATTTTTTCTGTTGTTTACTTTCCGTTATTTGGTTTTTAGAAGTGATTTTCCTTTCTTTAGTTGATTAAGGTCCGAATCATCCGGCTACCATTAAGTCCTTTTTTGGCATTAACACATACCCTCATCAAATCCATAAATATCGCCGGTGCATTCGTCAAACCAAAAGGCATGACTAAGAACTCGTAGTGGCCATAACTTGTCCTAAACGCCGTCTTTGCCACATCATCTTCTCTCACCCTCACTTGGTGATAACCCGAACGAAGATCGATCTTTGAGAAACAACCCGCTCCTTGCAGTTGATCAAAGAGGTCATCGATTCTTGGAAGTGGATACTTGTTCTTTACGGTTGTTTTATTCAATTCCCTATAGTCGATACACATTCTCATCGTGCCGTCTTTCTTCTTTACAAATAAGATTGGTGCTCCCGATGGTGACGAACTTGGTCTCACAAAACCTTTCTCCAAGAGATCTTGTAGTTGTGTCATCATCTCTTGCATCTCGGATGGTGCCAACCGGTAAGATGCTCTAGCTATTGGAGCGGCCCCCGGTACAAGATCAATATGGAACTCTACTTGCCTATCGGGTGGCAAACCGGGCAAGTCCTCGGGAAAAACATCCGGAAATTCATTAACAACACTAACATCTCCAAGCTTTTTCTTTTCCATCTTAGCATCTAGAACATATGCTAAAAACGAAGGACATCATTTGGTTAAGCACTTGCGTGCTTTTGCGAAGGTTAACAACGCTATTTCACCTTTCCTTCTTTCCCCATACACTACCATAATACCGCCATCAGATAGTGGGATCCGAATCATCTTCTTGGAGCATACAATTTTGGCATGATTCTCGGCCAACCAATCCATTCCTATTATTACATCAAATCCTCCTATTGTCACAGGCATGAGGTTTACTCCAAACTTAATCCCTTCGATTTCTAACTTACAATCCTTAAGAACTTCCCGAACTAAAACTTGCTTCCCATTGGCTATTTCGACAATGTAAGCATCTTCTAAAACGCTAACTGGTGTATGAAGCTTTGGGTAGAAAGTAGAAGACACAAAAGAAAAAGTAGCACCGGAATAAAAAAGAACATGAGCGGGAACAGAGTTAATAAGGAACGTACCCGACACAACATCCGCCGTCGCTTTAGCCTCATCTACCGTCATCTTTAAGGCTCTCCCCATAGCTTTAGGAGCACTTGCTTTCTTCCCTTGGTTTCCTCCCGTCCTCAACCTTGGGCATTCCCTCTTGAAGTGACCCGGCTCCTTACACTCGAAACAGACGAGTCCCTTGATGGGACAATCCACCATGGCATGACCAGGTTTTCCACACTTGGGACAATCGTCGGGGGTGGAGTTGCAATGACCATGATGTTTCCTTTGGCGACGGGCGCACCACTTTGCTTCTCGACCCGAGTCGCCCCCTCGGTGGTTGTTGAATGAGCCTGACCTTTTGGGTGGCATAGAGTTGCCTACCCATTTCCTCTTCTCTCCCATAACTTCCTTCTCCTGCCTTCCCTTAGCATAGACCCTTTCCATATTATTTTCTTCTTCAATTTTCTCCCTCAAATTAGTGGCATTGGAATTTCGGACCATCGCCATCATGTCCGCCGGTAAGCCTCTCAAGTAAGCTTTTACCTTATCCTTCTCCATAGGGGCCGCATGCCCCACCAAGTTCAACTTGTCCATGAAGAGACGAGTGTATTCCACGACCGAAGAATTCCCCTTCTTGAGGGATGAAAACTCTTCTTCAATTATATCCATCTCTTGCTTGGTGCAATATTCTTCCAAGATCTTCTTCTCGAATGAGGCCCAACTCATCTTAGCTAAAACTGTTGCATCAATAGTGGAGATAATTATGTTCCACCAAGTGAGGGCCGTCCCTCTAAGTAGTTTAGAAGCAAACTTGACCTTTTGATTCTCTTCATAGTCGCACGACCTAAAGGCTTGTTCCATTTCCCGAATCCAATTCATGCATGCCACGGGATCATCAGAACCGGCAAACTCCGGTGGCTTGCAACAAAGGAAAGTCTTATAGGAGCAAACCCTACCCCCTTGTTTTGTTTCAGTGGTCACAATATCATTTGTTGGGATTTCGTCTTCTCCTTCGGATCCCGTAATAACAATGTTCTCGGCGACTGCTTCATTTTTACGGTGGCTTGCGTCTCTATCCTCCAATAATTTCAAGAAGAATTCTTGTTGATGGGTCATAGCCAAATTCATGGCTTTCATCATCTTGTCCATCATGCATGTTTCAGGGGTATTATCCTCCAAAACGGGCTCGGAGGTATAAATGTTTGTTTGTGGAATGACCTCCACTCTCCCCTCCAACATCCTCGGTATTGGAGGTCCCGAATTAGAGGTTCGATGGGGTTGGTCGGCCGTGGACTCTATTGCCCCATGACCGCCCAACGAGGTTCCTCTTCTAGTGCATGTGTTTACCATTTTAGTCTGTCAAGATGATAGAACAAGAGTAAGACAAAGCTAACATAAATACGTATAACACATTCACCAGTCATCGCAACCGTAGTAAAATAAGCATACTCACCTAACAATATACCCAGAATAGCATTAGCTACGTGATATTTTGAACATATCATACCGAAAAGAATCCTTATTACCAAAGTCACATTTCATGATTAGCGCATTTCCGTCGACTATAAAGCTCACCTATCTCAAGAGTGTCTACCCATTCTCACAATTCAATACTTAAAGTCTCAGCTTAAGTCTAGGCATCTTAAGTTCATACCTAGTTCGCTTAAACTAGGGCTCTGATACCAACTTGTAACACCCTAAAAAATATAGCAAATTTAAATCGAAAATAAAATGCGACATATATAAAAATCACCCACTAAATGGGAATAGAGTATAGGAGTTTACATTTGCAATTAGGATACTAAATGACAACCTAATAATCTATACAAATCAGGAACATAGATTACATTCGGGTGTCACTAATATCCTCAAAATAACGTTTCTATCTTCTCCGATAACTACACAATACGGTGTAATCCCAAAAAGAGTGCCCTCACCGGCACGTCACTACGCTCCTCACTAAGAATTCCCGCTATCCCGAACACCTGCTAAACATGGCATTTAAGAAACAAGTGTCAGGCTTATGCCAAGTGAGAACAAACAATTAAATAGATAAAGCCATAAACTATTTGAAATAAAGGAGTGAAACTTTATCCAATTCAACTTCACTTAAAAGCTTTCTCATGGTGAGCATGGTTATTTTTCTTTAAAGATAACGGGGAGACCTATTATTACCATCCATAGTGACGAAACACCCAAGTGAGCCACTTTCGAATGTTAAGAGTTCTTCCCAGGACCAAGGGATGTAGGTACCGCCCATCACACAACCGAGCGTGAATTCCGAAGGTCTTGGACAAGAACTCACGCTAAGGTTTACTGGCTTAATGGCACCGACCAATCATACAACCGAGTATGGCCTAAAATGATTCCCATTAGCGCTCACGTAAGGATCAATGGCTTAATTGGAACCGACCAAACATACAACCTAGTATGGCCATCGATGACCCTATACGTTGATCGAAAGGGGACAACAATCCCAATTTTTAAGACCGACTTATATGCCTATGGATCCATTACATTTTAGTTCATAAATCAACTACATCAAACTAGACATAGTGATAGTTTCCATTTACCGAAAAACCTTTATATAAATGTTTCCCTTTGAAATATGAACTTTGCCGATAATTAGGTCAAATAGTTTTAGTTCCATAATCAAAGATTTTCTCATCTTGAGACATTTCCAAGTAAGATAAAACTATCTAAATTACTCATTTCATAACTAGGATAAAAATCCCCAAATTCCTCATTTTGAACTAAAATACCCAAACTTAACTAAATGCAATAATACTTGAAATCATAACTTAAAAACAGTAGACAATAGCATTTAGAGCAAGTATTAGGTTTGTAAAGGTTTAGAAATGAACTCACTTAGCTAGGGTTAGGAAAACCCTAGAAAAATCTCCTAAAATGAAGAAGATGAAAGCTTGGTGGAAGGAATGGAGCTTTGATGAAGAACACAACAATAACTTAAAGCTTGACCCTTGAATCTTCAACCACAAGGTGTAATAAATGGTTTGGGTGAGGTGGGTTTGGGTAATTAATGCTCAAAAATCGCCTAAGGGAGCCAAATTTAGGAAGGAGGCTGAGTTAGAAGTTTGTAGGTGAAAATATGAGTTGAAATCCTGTCTTAAAGTTCACCCAATTGAGATTTTGTACTCCCGTGACCTACCCCGCGATCTGAAGTCGCGCGGGTAGTCGTGCGCGCCGACATAGGGTAATCAACAGTGATTTACGCGGTACGCCCCTCGACCTGGGCCTGCGAAGCAAGTCGCGCCAGACGCCGAATTCGCCCAGTAAGGTCCTTTTTTCAATATTTAGCTGCACATTTCCAACCATCCATCCCCAAAATTGTTTTCCAAGCCAAACCAACCAAACTTCAATAAAATTCATCGAAACCACTTAACTGCACCCAATTAATTACTTCAATCATAAAGTAAGCTATTTCTTTATATAATTAGTAATTCGGGAAATTTCCGGGTGTTACATGATGCCATTCTATTGATAGTGCTTTTTACACACCTATATATGTGTGATGATTAGACCAAAAGCAAGTTACAATTGGTCTAATATCATCTTTCAAGTAATAAAGTAGTACACGTACCGAGTATCGTTCACAGGGATGAGAGTAAAAGTTAAATAAAAGTAAAATGAAAGAAATAATTTCAAATGACGATTTTGAAGACTTTGGTTGATTGGAGTTAACACTTGATTAAAATTAACATAAAATAGAGAAAACAAGGGTGTTGAGACCTAAACACAAATTCTAGTAGACCAATGTTATCAAAATGCTACAACATACGATTAATAACAACTATTTTCACCATCTATTTTGAGGATAATTGTCTCGGACTTCAATATTTGCACTAATGTTTAGATTCAACTCATATCTCTATGTAGTATCAGTACTAATGGTACTGCAGAATAGAGTCCTTAAAATATATGGACAACAAATCTGTTTGCATAAAATCAGTCTCTCGAGCTGATTCCCATATTATTCAAGTTGGTGTGTTCCAAGTGGCTCATCTCAATGTCCTTACACACTTTAACGTTTTGACAAACAACCAACTAATCGAGAATTAATCAATTTAAAGAACATGGATAACAACTCTCGTTGTCAGCAACTCTCTCAAGTCTACTTCTCATATCATTTTAATTGACGTGCATTCACTGGTTCATCTCTAAGTCTACGACACTTTAACACTTTTCAAATGATCAACTCGTCAAGAAGTATCATTGGTTTTATAAAACTTGAAATGAAATAATGAAACGCCGTTGTTACAAAATCAGGTCTACTTTTATTTGGCTTAAAATTTCACTTTTTCCGTCTCACACCCAAACTAATAATTTAGCTACTTATGAAAGAAAATAAGTGCATGGAAATATAAATTACAGTAAATAAAGACATGAATTTAAAGTATTGAAAGTAAATAACGATAATTTAATAGAAAAATATGAAGACGAAAATTAAGGAGCGGAATATAAAGAACGAAAAGCCTAAAAATGAAGAACGAAAAGTGCAGAAATGAAAAGACTTAAAGAGAGAATACTTCAAATGCAAACTAGACCAAATATATTAAACTAATATTACTTAAACAACTAACCCAACCTCTCTATTTATATTAAACTAGAGGTGGGGGTAAAGACGTAATTTAACCACTAACTTGGAAACTAAGTTATCTTGGAAGCTAAGTTAACTAGGTACATAAAAGTCAAAAGTTCAAGAATCTAAGGTTTCCAATAAGATAATAATTTATGGCTTCTAAATAAAATCAACAATCTTCAAGACTTAATCCATTAATTGTTCCAAAAAGACAAACGTCACCCCACCTTCGGTTTCCATCCTCAGTCCAGTGGTATAGTAATGCTACCAGCATGTACCTGGTGTACCAAAACTACCAAAAAGTTCAAATTATTCTACTAGAGTAAGCACAAGTATATCACCATCTTTAGCTCCAACACACAAAAATGGTAAATAAGAAGAAAAAATGACTCAATGTTGGGATAAATAAAAGGGAAAATAACTTATTTAATTAAGAAGAAAAATGTGTTTTAATACTAAATAATTAGTATGTATCACTCCCTAAACTAAAATTGTTGTTTGTCCCCCAAGCAACCAAAAGACAACTAAAAATGACTTAATTTTCGAAAAGTTTGCAAGAATAAGGAATTAAGTGCACACAAGATGTTGATCATACCAAATATGCAAAGTATAGCTTTTCATAAATCCAAGTGAACACATCCTAATTTAACCATGAGTATTAACCATAAGCCAGCAATAATTTTTTTGTTATGCTCAACACATCTTACATCTAAGATCAAGGAGGCCTTTGAGTCATTGGTTCACTCTTTGTGGCACATTTTATCTCACTTTTCATTTTGTCTTATTTGATCAACATTGAATTACTTTTTTCATTTTGGCACTTTGTGCTCTTTTTGTTGATAACTTACACATGCTCCTGTGGGACATTTTTGGTGTTTAGATCCAAACATGGGATTTTATGTTTTTCAGAGTGATAGAGATATGCCTAATTATGCAGATATTCTTTATATGTAATTCTTTTTTATATTAGATAGGCGATGATTCATTTTCCTTAGAGATAACAATGTATTCTTTTGTATAAATACGGTTGCCAAAAGAATGAAAGGCAAGGAAGCACAATTGCTTTTAGGGAACTTTGTTCTTCTTTGATTGTTTTGATCTTTTAGCCATGATGGTACCCCTCCCCCAAACTCAGAATGGACAATGTCCTCATTGGATGTAAGTGCTCTGTTTAAACCCATATATATCTTATCATTCTTTCTACTTCTTAGTTGAACCTATATCTATTTCCACATCCCACCCCTTCATTGTGCCTCCCTCTTCATATAATGATCAAATGTAATACAAAGTACATTGTTCTGAACCAATATATTGTGCGATGAAATGGAATCAGAAACCAATCCTTTGTTCACTCAAGATATAAAATATTAATTGTTAATACTGTATAGTTAAAATAGAAATAGAACCTAATAGATTATGAAATTGAGTTACGTACAATCAAAGTGGAAATAAAGATCTAGTTATTTTAATCTAGAAATCGAATTCATAACTCAAACCATTGTAAAATCTAATGGGAACTAAACCTATACTATTGTAAATTGATATGTAGATTCATTGACTAAAACTTAACCTATTAATCTTCTTCTTCAAACCGTGAATTCTTTTTGTTAGTTGCTTTGGTGGAATGTTGGTCAACCTAGTAATTAAGCGAATGGTGAGCGAAGAAGTTGGCCAACCTCATTGTGTAGAACCCATAAATGATAGTAGATAGTGCAACATTGATGCCTCATATTTGAAGTGTTCATCGATTTTAGAAAAAAGAAAAATGAATTAGGGTCTTGGTATTTCAATTGCATGCGAAAGGGGCTAGTGCATGCGATTCAAGTGCTTCAACAGTCTGAATTCTAGGGCTAGTGCATGTAACTTAGGGAGAAAGGGCTACTATGTACATGCGATTTAGGTATTTTAATACTCTAAATTCCAAAACAGGGAGAGTATTTCAGTACTCTGAATTCCAAATTAAAACAAGGAGAGATATAAGATCATGGAAGAAAACTAGGGACGAAGATGGGGCTATAAGAGGGTTTTTTTAGGTTTACATTAGTTGGAGGGGGCATGAGATTCGTGGGAAAATGGGAGGGGTTCACTGATGTGTACTCAATGTTATATATATATATAGGCATCTTCATATACAAGCCAGTCAAAGATTACAAACCATACAAACTCGTACACATCAATATAAAAAATAATTTTTTTAAATAATTTTTTTTTATCAAATGCTATGATTTAAGATGTTAATTCACATATTTTTGTTTTATAATGTAAATGTTTCACATGTGTTTGTTTTCATAAGGTGAAAGTTTCACATATAATTTTTTTCACATGTAATTTTTTCACAAGGTGAAACAAATATATGTGTAATAATATCTTAAATGATAACATTTGGTGAAAAAAATCATGAAAAAACCATTTCTATATTGGTTTGTATTTGAAGATGTCTCTCTCTCTCTCTCTCTCTCTATATATATATATATATAGTTTTTATTTATTTATAATTAAGTACATGATTAAAATGACCAAAATACTCTTCATTTAAGTGGAGTTAACAAAAAAAATCATCTAAAGGCATCATTATTTTATTTTTATTATTTTATCCAAAACACTTGTACATACATACATACATACATAGGGGCGGGTTCAAATGAGAACTCAAATTTGGTTGTGAATGTGAGGACAAATGAGAGTGCGACACGTGTCTCATTCAAGGAAATATTCAGACTGAATATAATATATATATTCAGTCTGAATAATGCTTATTCAGTCTGAATAATGCTTATTCAGTCTGAATAATGCTTATTCAGTCTGAATATTTCTTTGTATATTCAGACACGTGTCGTGCTCTTATTGGTCCTCACGTTCACAACCAAATTTGAGTTCGCATTTGAACTTTCCTTTATATATATATAGGAAGGTTCAAATGAGAACTTTGTAAATTTAAAGGAATAAAGGAACATCTTGTGGACCACATATAATGTGGGACCCACATCATATATGGTTCACAAAGTGTTTCTTTATTCCTTTAAAAATGAGTGGTTCTCGTATGATCTCTCCCCTATATATAAGGGATGAATCATACAAGAACACGTTCTATTTAAAGAAACAAAGGAACATATTTAGTACCACATATGATGTGGGTCTCACACAATATAAAATCATATCTGATTCAATGAGACCCACATTGAATCATATATGATTTTATATTGTATGGGACCCACATCATATGTGGTCCTAAGGGTGTTCCTTTGTCTTTTAAATATGCAAAATTCTCAATTGAACCTCCCCCCCCCCCCCCTCTCTCTCTCTCTCTCTCTCTCTCTCTCTTTCTTTCTATATATATATATATATATGTGTGTGTGTGTGTGTGTTTGTATGTATGTATCATAACAAAACAAATGACTTTTGCCCAAGGAAATTTTAGTCGGTGATTACCCACTGATCACCTAGAAAATAACAATGGTTCAGTAAAATCTGATGTTTTCTAAGAAAATACCGATAGATCAACCAAAGAATCACTGAATAATCTATTCCTGATTTAAATTGCCCACCAACAATTTAAGTTTTCGTTGAAATTTTCTCTCTCTTTCTCTCTCTCTCTCTATATATATATATATAGAGAGAGAGAGAGAGAGAGGAAGGTTCAAATAAGAACTTTGCATTTTTAAAAGAACAAAGGAACACTTGTGGACCACATATGTTGTGGGTCCCATGTAATATTAAATCATTTATGATTTAAGGGAAATGTTCAAAAAAACCCAACAAACTATCCCATTTTGAATGGTTAAGTCCTTAAACTATTTTTTTGATTGAAAAAATCCTTAAACTTTCTTATTTTGAATGATTAAGTCCCTGAACGATTGATTTGAATGAAAAACCATTAAACTTTATCATTTTGAATGATTAAGTCCCTAAACAATTTTTTTGAATAAATAAACCATTGATCTTTTAAAAATTAGTTACCTACATTTTTTTTAAATAAGTTACTTGTAACTCACTAAAAAAGTTTTGAAGTAAAATAAACTTAAATCGGTTTTACCGTTCCAAAAACTCTACGCAATTAAAACCCCTAGCGAACAATGGTATCCCCCTCATCAACTCCCCATTACCCCAATGTTGTCTGTTATCCATTTCACCTAACACGTTGTTGGCCCCTGCGATATTTCTTCCTCTTTTTGATCTATTTTTTATCCATCATAAGAGATTAAGAGGGATAATCAAAAGATAACCGGTTAAATTTAATTTATTTATGTTTAAAAGTTGTAAGTAACCAATTTTCAAAAATTCGATGGTTTAGTTTTTTGAAAAAAAAAATTAGGAACTTAATCATTCAAAATAAAAAAAGTTTAATGGTTTTTCTATTCAAAATGGGAAAGTTTAATGGTTTTCTCATAAAAAAAAATAGTTCAGGGACTTAATAATTCAAAATGAGAAAATTTAATGGTTTTTTCATTCAAAAAAATAGTTTAAGGACTTAACCATTCAAAATAAGATAGTTTGTTGGGTTTTTTCATACATTTCCCATGATTTAATATTAAATCATAAATGATTATTTCTTTGTATATTCAGACTGAATATATACTAGAATGAATATTCCTTTGTATATTCAGTCTGAATATTCCTTTGTATTTTCAGTCTGAATATTGCTTATTTTGACACGTGTCACGCTCTCATTTGTTCTCACGTTCACAATCAAATTTGAGTTCGTATTTGAACTTTCCTATATATATATAAAACAAAGTTATAATTTATAAATAATACAATAAAAAGTAAGGTTCACATAAAATATATTATAGATTTCTATTGAAGTTCTTATTTTTTTTTGAGCTGTTAATAATATGACAAAAAAAAAAGTAAGTTTTTATAGGTTACCCATTATGGATGCTTTATTGAAAATTATGACAATCTGATTAATGTTTATATTGGTGCTACCTTATATTTTACGAAAAAATAAAAATTTACATTGCACCCATCAAGGTTTGATTATCGTCAAATGAATACTTCTACCAAATTGTGTTTGAAAGAAATATACTAGTATTTAATTGTTATTTTTATAAGAACATGTTTTTAAGACACATTTAAAGATCGATATTCAGAAAAATTATTTATTTAATGATTTCTATTGTAACTCTAACTAGAAAAAGTTTAAAAACTAAAATAAACTGTTACTAGAAAATCATCACAAAATATAAGTCTAACAAGTACACACATTTGTGATAGCTTTTTCAATCTAATGACTCCTTTCCAGTTTAAATGTAGACTTGTCAATCTAACGACTCTTTTTCCGTTCAAATGTAGACTTGTCAATCTAACAACTCTTTTTCAGTTCAAATGTAGACTTGTCACGTCACATTAAATTTAACATGAACATCTATTAAGGGTTCTAAAGAGTAAGTTACATTTTTGGTCCCAGTGATTCCCACTTTCCACCCACCTTGGTACTAGAATCAGAATAAATATAAATTTGATACCTCTGGTATGCATTTTCGCACTCTTTTAGTCCCTCTCTCTAACAAAATCAAAAAGATTCTCTTAACCAAGTTAAATCCAGGGTAATTTAGTATTTTTATCCTATTAAACAATTTTAAATAATTGTTACTTAGTACTATATAATGAATTAAACATATATATATATATATATAGAGAGAGAGAGAGAGAGAGATATTCCGAACACCACCCCCACCTGCGACTTTATCCGAGTACCCAGGAACACTCCCCAAAACTCAATTAAGTCCACGAGATCTTCCCAACACCTTTATCTTCACTAACAACTCCTGCCAAACTAAACAAGAGCTTCCTCTCTCTCTCTCTCTCTCTCTCTCTCTCTCTCTCTCTTCAAGTAACCGAGAAACACAACCACCTTCCCCTTCCCTATGATAATTGTCACTCGTCTCGAACTAGAACCAAAAAAATACCGTGGATGCAGGTACAATCCTTACACTCTCTGGACCTACTTTTAAACGATAGATGCATCAAGGAGAACATTGTTTACCAACGATTTATTGAGGCACAAATAAAAAAACGTAAGTCAATGATGGAAACCCTAAATCACAAATGTTGAGGCACAAAGCACAACCCAAATAAATTACTGGAAGAATAGTACCAGTGATTTGTTCATCAATGGATTGGGCCTGTGATTTAATTTTCATGTGATTTCATTACTGGTTTTCTAGTTTTCGTTTTGATTTTGCCTTTGTGATTTGTTCATCACTAGATATATCCCTGTGATATGTTTTTGATTTTAGATCAAAGGTAAACGTAGTTAGGTTAGGTCACGATGAGGGAGGAAAGGGGTGTATTGGTCACGATAAGGAAGGAAGGGGATGTATTGAGTCACAATGTTGCAAGCGAGAGGGAGGAAAGGGGTGTATTGGGTCACAATGTAGTTAGGTTGGGTCACGATGAGGGAGGAAAGGGATGTATTGGGTCACAATGTAGTTAGGTTGGGTCACGATGAGGGAGGAAAGGGGTGTATTGGTCATGATAAGGAAGGAGGAGAAGAACAGGTCGTCGAAGAACACAAGGGGGTAGAATGTAATTTATTTTGAGACCGCTGTCGTCAGAGATGGTGAACGGTGCCAGTGATGGTGACCAGTGCCACATATGGGACCGACTTTCCGTGTTCATACATATGTATGTATCATATATATATACAATTTAATAATAAGTAATATATATATATATATATATATATTAATTAGCAAAAAGACAAAAGTAAGGTTAAAAAGCTTAAATACCCTCGAATTTAATTGGGTTAACTAAATCATTTGGATTTCATTAGAGGGAGGGACTAAAAGAGTGCGAAAATGTGTACTATGGGTATCAAATTTGTATTTATTTTGACTTTGGGACCAATGTGGGTGAAAAGTGTGAACCACATGGACCAAAAATGTAATTTACTAGGGTTCTACAACATAAATGAAGACCCAGTAAATCATTTTCCTCCCATGAACAATTTTAACATGTTTTTTTCTTAATTTGAAATGGATCATATACACGTATTATTGTCTATCGTATGAGCAATCAAAATTAGTTGTATATAACATTTGCTTCCTATAGTTTGTTGTTTTTAATGAAAAAAAAAGTAAGTAAAATGACCAAAATTCTCTCATGTGCAAGTCACACGAGGATTTTTAACAGAAGAAAATTTGACAGAGTTAGTCTTAAGGACCCAAACCAAATACTTTTGTATATCACGATAGTTTCTTATAATAAAATTTTTGTGGGAACCAAAACCAAGAAAAACTACAAACCATGGGAACCAAATTGCAATTTACTCTAACATTTATTTATAGGAATTAATTAACCGATCAGAGAATCAAGTTTGGATGTTCATTGGAACAATTCATTGAGTTTTAGTTCCTAATCTTTAATAAAAAATTATGTTTAGTATTAAATTCTAATATCAGTAATTGGATCACTGATATCCTTTTGTACATAAATCAATCAATCCTCCTCCTCTTTCAAAAGATAGGATAGTCTCGATCTAAGGAGTGTTCTACGAGTCTTCCCGTTAATACACTAATATGATATTCGATATAGTTATGGTTTTGTAAAAAGAAGTCTATTATATTATATGAAAACAAACAATTTATTTTATTTTCAATCTTATTAACTAATGTTTAATAACCTTAACTAAACACGCCTAAATTTTATGATAAGAAAATCAAAATGAAAAATATGGGACCCAATTACATGGAAAGTGAAGAAAGTAATTGAATTAAAATGTTGTAATGATGAAGGGGTGTTTGGTTTAGGGTCTACCATTATTAGCCAACAACCGCACCTAATAAATTATGTCCTTAAACTTCTTTAGCTTTTGAACTTTAGATGCCTCCCTTTCCAACTTTGCTATCATACATTGAAAAAAATTCAAAAATGTACTTTTGATATTACATTAAAAAATTATAATAGATGTGTAAGTATATTTGAGTAAATTACAAATAGTTTAATGAAAATTAAGGATTGGATCTCCAAACCAATTATTTATAGACATGGTCAATGTGGTTTCACTTTTATTATAAATAAGGTCCTTTCACCTAACTTTATTAATTTTAGCTCCGTCAACTACGGGGTATGCTGGTCATTTCATTATTTAAAGCACGGAGGTTCATTCGTAATGAGACAACTCACCTAATCATGATGCATGACAGAAGCGATCAAACATAAAATGGACTTTCCCTCTTGGGTGAGGCTCACGTCCAGAAAGAATCTTTTTCAAGACTTTATCTCCTATGTTGACCTTTCTCTATATTACCTTATTAACCAAAAATAATTAGAGTAAATTACAAACTTCTCCATGTGGACCTTTCTAATCATCTTATTCAGCAAGGCAAAACCAAAACCAGATCCCACACACATACACAACATAACCGTTTCTTTCTCTCTTACACGCAACACAAGCCAAACCCTTAGGTTTAGGACAACCAGATCTATTTATACAACCAAATCAACCCAATTTTAAAGAAGAAAAACATAAATCAAATTGCCATTTCTTCGGCTTCTTAATTCATAGATTCATCTCCATTGCTTCAATTCTGTAATTTGTGAATTCCATCTCCATTGATTCGTAATTCGTAAACCATCACACCAAAAATATAAATCAAAACCTACATAAAGAACCCAAATCATATACATGAATCAAAACCTAAATCAACTTTAAAAGAAAAAAAAACGGAGGATTTGATTTCAATGAATAAATATGATGGGTTAAAGCAGGAGCACTAACCTGTGATTCATTACTTTAATACACTTGTAGGTTGTTTTAACCAGAGTAGCTTTAAACCATAATTGTTGATGATGGTAGAGATGATGTAACCGACATCAATGTTCAACAAAAGCTTTAAATTTGTTGTCTTGCTTCGAAAACCATATTTCCCTTTCTCTCTCTCTCTCTCTCTCTCTCTCTCTCTCTCTCTCGCTTTGAAACTCGATGAAACCTTAATTGAAATCACGAGAAACCCTAAATCTCTTTCCTCTAATTTTCTCGATGAACTTTAAAGGGGACGACAATGAAACCACCATCAAGGTTCTAGAGAACGATAATCCTCTCTCTCTTTCTCTTTCTCTTTGAAACTCGGTAAAATATTAATCCAAACCACGGAAAAAAAACCTAAATCTCTTTCCTTCGATTTTCTCAATGAACTTTAGAGGGGTTGCGATGGAGATGTAGTGTCATAGTTAGGGGGCCTGCTCGCCAGAGTTAATGGTGCTAGAGAAAGGGAGGTGCTGGAGAGCCTAGGGGCGCATCGGACACCGCTCCACGTGCGGTGCTCTTCCAGTCGCTGGACCCTACCTCCGACTGAGTCGATTCCAGGGTGGGTAGGCTGTTAAACAGAAAAGATAACTCTTCCTGAGGCCCCCACCGACATCTCCGGACTCCCTAACGTTGCCGTCAGCCGACCCGACCAATTAAGGCCAGGAGCGCATCGCCGACATGCAGAAGGGACGAGTAAATCGGTGTACACCTGAAGACGGACCGACCGACCCAATCGAAAGCCTCGGGCCGTGCGATCCGTCGAGTTAGCATAAATCATCGCAGCAACGGGCAGAGCCGTGTCGACCTTTTATCCAATAAATGCATCCCTGCCAGAAGTCGGGGTTTATTGCAAAGCATGACGAAAAGGAAGTCTATAAACCCACACGTTACCGTCGATTAGGTATGCAACACAGGAAATCCACAAGCTGCTCAAGGAAAAACAAGCCTTGCCGCTAAACTGAAGAGGTATGCATGCGTGGACGTTGCTCCAGGATTAAGAATAGTCGAGGAACTTACTGGCGATGATGGTTTCAATGTAAATGTATAATTATTATATATTTTTATTTTCATTTGAAGGACCCAATCCAAATTTTCATATAACCACATGGACAAAATTTGTAATTTACTCTAAATATTTTAATTATTAGCACAATAACTTTATAATAATTATTTACCTTTTTAATTTTTAATTTAAGTAAAATATTTAATATATTGATTTTATTCGGTCTGTTTATTATTATCAGATTAATTATAAGAAAATTATATCAATAGATTTGACAAGATTAATTATTAATTATATAAATAAATTATATTCTACAAATATCCTTCATTATCTTAAAAAACTTAGATATCAAGATAACTTGAAACATATTTCAAACGCTAGTTGATTGAATATAAAAGTTCAAACAAAATTATTTCAAGATTTGACAAAAAATAAACCTGAACATCAAGCAACGTACTTAGAGTCGCAAAATCAGTTTGGTAGAATTTCAACGTTAACAACAAAAAGTTTTCCACATGAAAAATAACTAAGATAGACTAATAAAATAATTAAAAAAATAAATTTTTGATGAGGTATGGAACCTAGATACATTATTGTCAGTAACAATAATTTGAAAATAGAAGTTCATGATACCAAAAAACCAATATGATTCATTCGTTTTTTTATTTATAACCTTCTAGAAAGCTATTATGAAAATAATAGATATGATCAATGTCTTTTCACTGTTTCACATAAGAAAGAACATCATAAATACTTATGTGGTTGTTTAGGATATTGTAATCGCTTGAGTTTGAACCTAACATTTAAAAGGAGCGGAATATTTTAATGAATTCATTCGTAATTGCCGATTAGTGGACGTTCCCATGGGTGGACAAAAATTCACAAGGGTTAGTGATGACGGGAGAAAATATAGTAAATTGGATCGATTCCTTATTTCAAACGAATTCGGAGGTTTGTGGAGGAACTTAGGAGTTAAAGCTCTTGAAAGGAAGTGGTCGGACCATTATCCGATAATGTTATATGAAAACAAGCGTGGATTTGGGCCAAAACCGTTCAAATTTTTTGATACGTGGTTGCAAGAAGATGGAGTCGATCAAGTGATCAAAGAAGCATGGAATGAAGGAGTAACTTCAAGAGATTTTTATTGTATCTTTAGAGACAACTTAAAAAATGTGAAAGCGGCTCTAAAAAGTTAAGCGGAGATCGGTTCAAGGCTTTAGAGAGGAATATCGAGAAGAATAAAGAATATCGAGAAGAATAAAGAAACCTATGGTATTCAAAGTGGATTTCGAGAAAGCCTGTGATAGTGTGGAATGGAATTTCTTAATGGGCATGATGGAGAATATGGGCTTCGAAAAAAGTGGTGCAAATGGATAAAATCGTGTTTAGAATCTTCTACCGTTTCGGTTTTGGTTAACGGCTCACCAACAAAGGAGTTTCAAATGCAAAGAGGTCTTAAACAAGGAGACCTACTAGCTCCGTTTCTATTTCTAATAGTAGCGGAAGGACTCAACACACTTATGTTAGAAGCAAGAGAGAAGAAACTATTCGAAGGGGTGGAGGTCGGAAAAGAGAAAGTTGAAATAACACCTCCAATACGCCGATGACGTGATCTTCTTTGGTAAATGGAATACGAGGAACCTGAAAAATCTCATGAAGATCCTACGGTGCTTCTATGAGGCTTCCGAACTGAAGATAAACATAACAAAGTGTAATCTTTATGGTGTGGAAGTAGGAGTGGAAGAAGTGGTGGCGTGGGCGAGAAGACTTGGTTGCGGTCATGGGACATTACCATTCACGTATCTTGGTTTACCAGTAGGAAAGAATATGAACAAAACAGAAAATTGGAAGAAGGTCGTTCAAAAAATGAAAAACAAATTAGCAAGCTGGAAAGCACGTATGATATCTTCCGGAGGTAGGCTTACGTTGGTTAAATCCGTTCTTGGTAGCATCTCTTTGTACTATTTTTTCGCTTTTTCGTGCCCCAAGAGGAGTGATTAGAGAGCTTGAGAGGGTGAGGAGTGCTTTCTTTTAGGGAAAGGGTAATTATAATGATAAAAATAAAGGGTTTGTTTGGGTAAAATGGGTAAAGGTATTAAAGGACTTCAAAAATGAAGGCCTTGATGTCGAGAGCCTCCAAGCTTCAAATTGGGGTCTATTAGGGAAGTGGTAGTGGAGACTTTTGAACGAGAAAAGTGCTTTATGGTCAAGAGTGATGGAAAGTACATATTGGAAGGGGGAGGGTTTAGGAAGATGCAAGATTTTTCAAGGGGGGGGGGGGTTCGGTTTGGTCCAACATTATGAAAATTAAAGAGGACCTTAGTAAAATTGGTATTGAGAGCTTGTTTGGAAAAGATGTCGGGAATGGGTGGGACACGTGTTTGTGGAAGGATAGATGGTTAGGGGGTGAAGTGTTGGGGGAAAGATTCAAAAGGTTGGTGAGGTTGGAACAAAACAAATAGTCCTTCATAGCAGAGAGAGGGGAGTGGGTAGATAACTTAAGGGTGTGGAGGTGGAAGTGGAGGAGGGAGCCGAGGGGGAGGGAATTGGGAGAACTAGAAAGTCTTGATAGTTTGGTACATGGGTGGGAACCAAAGAGGGACGTTAGAGATAGGAACAAATGGGTGCTTGGAGAGGAGGGTGCCTATTCCGTTAAAGAGTTCAAAACCGTAATTGAAGAAGGTACTTCCTTGGGTGAGGAAAGTGGGGTTGAGACCAAATGGCTTAAGTTGGTTCCTAAGAAAATTAACATATTTATGTGGAGGGCTAGACTTGAGAGACTTCCAAGTAAATCAAACATAGATAGGTTGGGGATAGATATCCCATCAATCCATTGTCCAAGATGCGAGAAAGAAATAGAGACGGTCAATCACGCGCTAGTGACATGTGAAGAGGTTGGTAAAATTTGGGAAGGAATGTGTCGTTGGTGGAAATTTAATAAAGAACGAATGGCATCGATTGAGGATCTAATAGAGGGAGAGTCGCAACCGAGATTATGGGAAGAAACGGTGTAGTGCTTTGTGTATTCGATATGGAATCATCGTAATCGGGTGGTCTTCAAGAATGATAAGAGAAAATTAGGTGATCTCTTCCTTGAATTCCAAAGAAATAGCTTTGAGTTGATAAAAGGAAGATGTCGAAACAGAAAAATTGGTTGGTCTTCGTGGATCGCAGAACCAGTAGGGGTGTAACTGAAAATGCTCGCAATATGGGTAAAAGCTTTGATAAGAGGTGGTTGTTTAGCTCTAGAAAGTGATGTAGGTGCTGTAAACGCAGGCGATAGTAGCAGTTGGTGAATTGCCGAAGGTGAGATGCTTTCTGTAGAGGTTTGCTTCTGGCAAACTGATATGGATATTTCTCCAAATTTAGTCTTAAGGGTCTATTTGCTGGTGTGGTTTGTTGTCTTAATTGGGGAGGTCTAGTTTGGAATACTTTTGTTGTACTTTCTCTTTTATAAATTGGTAGCTGGTGGTTTGT
The DNA here is from genome assembly GCA_036898165.1 of Silybum marianum. Lineage (NCBI taxonomy): Eukaryota > Viridiplantae > Streptophyta > Magnoliopsida > Asterales > Asteraceae > Silybum > Silybum marianum. The sequence goes on along the minus strand of CM072529.1, from coordinate 42,003,024 downwards.
AAAAAGGTGTGAGACCTTTGTTGGTTTTTTGGTTATTAATAAAAGTGCTTTTGCCTTTCAAAAAAAACATTTATATACAAGGTTGGTCATGTGCGATCCGCGTGACCGCACTAGACATCAAAGTTCAAAAGGGTATCAAATTGTCATCAATATTTGTATAGTGGTGTAAACAAAATATTAAATCGAAAATCGACGAAATATAATAAAATTGGAGCAAAACAAATTGCACAAAAAACAATCACTTTATAGTTTGACATCCATTTTGATATATTTTTCCATCCATTTTTTTGTGGTTATCCGGATTTTTTTTTCAAGGTTCTCTCTTAATCTTTTCCCTTGACATTAATATGTAAAATCAGTAATTAAATTAAATTTTTTATAATTTCTTTTTCGTTCCCCTAAATTTACTTATTTTACATTTGTTATGTAATCTTAGAGGCATGAAATGATAAGTAATAGTGGTTGTTTTTTGTTCATTTGTTTCAGTTTGTTTATGTTCGCTTATGTGTATTTAAGTTCGTTCATTTATGTCCGTTTAGAACCTTAATGAACGAACATTTACGAACACATTTCTTTAGGAACAAAAAAGAATACAAAAATCCCATTTGTTTACCATTCGTGTTCGTTCGTTTGTTTAGTTAAGTTAAACGAACGGACACGACAAGACTTCGTTCGTGTTCGTTCTGTTCGTTTGCAACCCTAGTCTTGCATATTGAAATTTGAAGTTTGTAATGCATATGAACACATTACTGTATCAACACAAGCACAATTTGAAGTTTGTGATATTGCATTATTGGATACTAGTTATTTACAATGCAGAGTAGCTTAACTTATGAATTTTATAACTTATCATTGTTCTTTTAACTTTTGTTTTCCTTTCAAATTTGGCATTACCGCATTAGATTTAGAATTTATTCTTTGGACTAACTAACTTGTAATTTACTATTTTAGCTAAAACTAATTATAATTAACCACTTGTCTTTTAAGTTTCATGTATTGAAGTAAATGTTCTATTGTGATAATTTTAATGTCAAAAGTGAAAACTGGAAAAAGAAGGAAGCACGATTAATCCAGTTTTATCATTTAATTTATAATGCACCTAACTTGACTAGGTTCCAAACCTTTTAAAAAACTGAATGTTTGTCATTTCGCTTAAAAATAGGCATAGGGGCATTTTTTAGCATTTTCGCACAGGGCATCAAAAACCCTAGGAACGACCCTGTATATATATTACTTAATAAATTGTCGAGTAAATTACAAATTTTTTCCTCATATAAAAATTATGTATTGGGTCCCTAAAACGAAATAGATATAACTACAGTTATCGTGCTTTCACTTCTGTCATGGATTGGATTCCTTACCTTAAGTTTGTTTACTGAATTTTTTTAAAGTTTGGGGTGTTTAGTCATTTGCCTTTTTATTTTTCATTTTTATTAAAAGCTTAAATGATTTATGATTATATAAGCTTATTAAAAACAAAAATTATTTACAGAGCGATGTTAAGTGCTTTTTAGCTTGTGTTCATATTACTTTATAATTGCATTTTGCATCATGTTTAATCACGTGCATGTAGTTTTATTTGGTTTTTCGTTGATTTTCGTGTAATCATCGTTGGAGATATTACATTTCTATTTTTGTGGTTTTTTCGGTTTTTGACAGTTGTTTTGCATAGAACTCGCAAGCATGAATGAAGATGAATTTTTAACGATTTTTTATCAATGTTTATATCGTGGACCTAATAAAAAAATGTTAGCAAGAAACTGGGTCAAGTTTAAAAGAAAAAAAAAATCGTGAAGGTGGCTTTGGGAAGGGAAAGAACTGTGGAGGGGCTCAATTGAAAATTTCTATTTATATTAACTTTTTTTAAGGTTTTTGTTTATGCCAAAAGTTGGTTTAATAAAATCAACTTAAAGTATGTGTGGAGCTTTTACGACTAAAGGCAGGATTCAACGACAAACGTAACAAATGAGAGTAAAATAAATTGACACGAGTAATTGGTGATGCAGAAAAACTCTTTGACGATGAAAAAACCGCGGACGATGGTTGAGAAAGTCGAAGGGCACTAGTGAAAATGACATCAAACAGGGACGTCGTCCTTTGGTAACATCGGTCGTAGGTACGATGATTACAACAGAAAGTATTGGTCCCAAAGGAGTCTACAAGAGTGTATAAGTATAGAAACAGTTTGTGGAATGGGGGATGAATACAAACACAACTTTTAAGGTTTTTAAATGAGTTTATATCAATACAAAAATTTACAAGTTGTATGCGGAATAAGAACAAGTATTAAACCTATTCTATTACAACTTAAGAAATCACTAAGTATTTGATGCACAAGGAATGAGGGAAATAAGATTAGAAGTATGAAGGAAAGATAAGCATGCATGAAGATGAAGATGGAGGTCTTCATCTATTTATACCCGTTGCATTTAATGCAGCTTGGAAGGTACATGTTAGGTGTCAAGTTTCTATAGGAGACTTGTCCTTTGTTCATAAAGCAGCTAAGCTTTTAGCCGAATATGAACAGTAACCAAATCAGAGTTGGTAAGCACGTGGAGTGATAGTAAAGCAACTCTATACGTACTTTTTGACAAGGTATGGGGGTTTGTCTTTTGCACATTGAGGATACAATCAACTTTAATCTTGATGAGTATGTTTCATATTGATCACTGATACTGAGTCTTCAAGAATGAAGTCTTCAGGTATCACTGAGGCTTACGCAAGATCTCACACTTCTGTTAGATGAACGTTGCTATAACTGAACCGCTTCAGATCACGAGCTATTCATCTCCTTCTTCATATAGGTCTTCGACTATCTCTGAATGGTCTGTGGTGTGAGTGTTGTTCTTATTCAGATCTTCTAAGTTCAGATAGAGTTCCTGATTTCCAGCGGTCACTGAGTGCAATCAGTGTATGCTATCGCTGAATCTGAACAGTAACTTAAACTTGGATTTTCACTAAGTACAAGGAGGAATCATATTCAAATCACTTAAAGAAGTTTGTATCAACAATCTCCCCTATTTGGTTATGATTAAGCAACATAGGAAAATTGCTTGAAAGAATTAGTAGGATAAAAGAGAATTTAAAGTAAATTTTTAGAGTACTAATATGTGAGATCTTTTTCAGCTAATTTACTATCTGAATAGAGTTTCATTTATAAGGATATGAAATCATAATTTTTACATGTGTATAAACTAGAAAGGGCATTCAATGATAATATAAGACATAAAATCAGTGAGTAATAAGGTTATTTAAAAGTTATAAGAACTCATATTTTCATTGTCCCTTTTTACTATTTTCAGGGATCTTTTTCAGTACATACATGGAGTAAAGTACTTCACTGAATTTCATTTCTAATCAATCTGAAGAATTATATTTGAAAATGAAATTACAATATTAAAGTAAGTACAACACACAGGATAAAATTTTGAACTATGGTGTAGGTTCCTGAGAGTTGTCAGAGAACTCTCTTCTTCTTCGTAGCTCTTCTTCGATTCTTTTCTTCTGAAATTGGACTGGATCATTATCGAGTGAGCAGCTATAGTAATGAATCTTGAGAAGTTTAGCTGGAACGAGATTAATCTTCTTATTTCTGAGAAATTTTATTAATCCATCATTGTCATGAAAAGCCATCCCTGGTTCAGGCTTGCCAACTATTTCACTATCTTCATATCTTCTCTGAGTTGGCACGGAGGTGTTGAGCATTGAGAGATCAGGGAGGACAAGATGGGAAAAAAGACTTTCAGTGTCGAATATTGTCTCATGTTCATTTCTGAACGATGGACCTTCATCTGCATCGAACTTATATCTTTTCTTTTTGGATTTTTGGGAAGAGGAGGTACTGTTACATATTGTGTTGAAACCATATTCCCTTTTATACTCAAAATGATGTTGATTACAGTGTATAGAATAGATAATAAGCGGAAGCAATTTATAATCAACAATCAAACTAGAAGTAACACACTGAATTGGAAGAACAGATTCATTTGGAATGAGTAATATTTGTATTTCACTCAAGATGCCGAATGATTACAATACTGGAAATACAAATATATCTCTCTCTTTCTCTCCAAAAACAATCGACTCTTAATACAAGGATGGCTCACTCTATATATATTGTTACATAAATGAAAGTCAACGAGTTAACCTATCACGGTCTGACACGTAGGCAAAGCCTCTAACAGAGTTTGTTAGAGTTTGTTACACAATTAAGTCATGCCTAGTGCCACGTTAGATATCACGTGAAGGACCCTTGTATGAGTAACCAGAAGATATTTCGTCTTCTGGTTTTGAAGACAGCTTCTGATGTGATCTTCTGGTCAAGTGCTGTCTTCTGGAAAACTTCTTCTGGAGAAGCACACTTTGTCTTCTGAATAAGTTATGTTCATAGTTTTACATAATATAATATTCTAACAATCTCCCCCTAAGTATGAATACAGAATATAAAACAAGTAAAGCAGAAAGACCAAAGTGAAAATTTCATTACAATAAAAAAACTGAATTACAAAGACTAAAAAATAAGTACAAGTAATGACTAATAAGGAGCTTCTGGATGATTTCTAATGATCTTGAAATAAGTATTTGTGCGATTTCTAAGACTGAAGATCCCCTTCATAAACGTATCCATTTCGAACGTAGTTATTCTGATTTTGGGATCAACCTCTCCCATCTTCTATGCCACCAACCCATGAATCCCTTTCAAAATATCTGTTGAATATTTGAATACTTCTTTGATTCTGAAGAACCTCTTGCCTTGAGGTCTTCTGAACACAATTCCCATCTCTGGCTCAGTTAAGATTGTACCCACTCTTAACTTATCAGATGCTTCCAAGTCCTCATTTGGAGCTGTAATGCATAAGTTTGTTCCGTTTCGTTCCATTCCAGTCTGGAAATCCACCCTTGCTCTATATTCAACAAATACTTCCATGATCCTCTGTAGTCTCTGGAAGGCAATTTTGTTGTCCTGACTCGTGTTTATTCGTGCCTTTAAATATCTTCACAGTGGCAGATAATCCGTTGGATTTAATGACAAAAGATCATTCTCATTGAAGGTATAAACATTTATATCTTCTTTTTCAACCACATACTCAACATATATAACCTCTCTGTTGGCAAAGAATTTTGTTCTCACTTCAACTATTCTTCTTATAGGAGATCTTGAGAAGACAAACTCCTTTCTTGCTTTAACCTTGCATAACTAGCCTTGATTTGTGGATCTACATTTGGTTCAAAGTCTGGTGTCTGTAATACCACCTTTTCTGGTCTCTCAGCATATATCTGTTTGTAAATGACTTCTCTGGTTGGTGGTTTCAGCAGTCTAGATTGCTCAATCATCTTTGCCCTTTCTTGATCTATGATCTTTTCTTTGACAGGTTATGTTGTAGGAGTATCAGATTATAGAATCATAGGAGTTTTGATCTTATCATCTGTTGTAGAAGTCATTACTTGACTTGAAGAGGCTTTGCGAACATCAGAGGATTGGGCTTCTAGTTGTTTGGTGATAGAAGCATCTGTAGCTTGAGTAGAAGGTTGACCAGAGATAGTTAGAGGTAGAAGCTTTTGTGCACTTGCTGATTTTGGCGTTGATGATCTGGGTCTTGTGGGAACAGAAGGTCTTTTTTTTCTTTCCAGATATTGAATAAACCTGGCGATTTGAGGATCTTCTGGAAGAGGAGTGGAAGTTGTGGTAATTGTAGAAGATGTATCTCCGGGAACAAAATATGTACCTACCGTTGTCATTGCAACAATTGGTTTAACCACAAACGTTGGAACTTGAGGAGGACGAGGAGAAATAACATTTGCCTATTGCTGTGGTTGTTGGGATGTTTGTGGAGGTGGTTGTTGTTGTTGCTCTGAAGGTGGTGCAGCAGAAGAAGTGGCTGGTGCAAAAGTATCTTTCAACTTTTGTTGCTTGGCTGAATTCTCCCCTTTCTAATGATTTGGGGAGTCTGGATCCCTGTCATCAGATCTTTTGCGTTTAAGTTCAACCTTTTTGCAGGCTTTTTCTTCTCTCTTCTTCGCCTTCTGTTGATGGGCAGCCTGAATGGAATGGACGGTTGTGTTGGTATCTTTGAGTGTAGTTTCAATTGAAGATAACCTTTGATTGAAAGGTGATCATTTATTAAGAGTTGGATTGGAATAGGCGCATCCATGTGTTCTTTGAACTCACTGATCGTGGCATTGGACTTGGAGACAAACTTGGGTTGATGTCAGTAAATTTATTAACCAAAGCAGATTGAAAACTGGCAAGGTCGGATTTAGAAACCAATGTAGAAGGATTAGATGCAATTGTGGATATGGCAGACTTAATCATCTTCTGTAGGTCATTGGTGAACTTCTTGAATTCATCTGCTGAGATTGTTGAGCTGGATACAGAAGGTAGATTTGCTGGAAGGTTGGTGATAACTACTGTATTGTTGTTGATAGAAGACTCAAGTTTCTGAAGACTTTCCTTGGTCGAATTTGCATTATTTTCAGCAGATGCGTTGATGGTATTCTGAAGAGCTTTGAGCTCATATGTAATGGAATTATGAGCAACTGAGATTCCCTTGAGAGCAAAGTCCACATTACAGATGGCTGTGGAGACATGTTGTTGGTGGCTTTCGATTGTGCTTTTTAGATCGACCAAGGATCCCTTTATTTGTGCAACAAATGCCTGGAACGCAACATTTGTGACGAACTCTGGAGTGGTAACCGCTGCATCTCCAACACATGGATCCGCGTAACCCTCGCGCCCAGAGGGGCCCTCATTTGCACCTGTTTTTAGGATGAGTGTATAGGGACTTCCATCCTGCCTTTGAGGATTCTCAAAAGCTCCCTCTTCGGATGTTCTGATCCTCTCAACCTTGTCTCGATTTTCAGAGGATGGAGAGTTGATATAGATGTGAGTACCCACTGACGGGATTTCGTTGCCATTTGGATCATTAGTTGCCATGGACGTGACAACCTCTGTCCAATCTACATCGTGGGTCACAGAGACATCCACTGGGTGTAAGAGAAGTGGTGAGTCTAGGGCAATGGAACTCTTATTTCGGAGTCTTCTTCCTATTGAGAGGAAGAAGATGAGCTGGTTTCCTCGGTTGTGCTTGACACGGAAGTACTAGAGTTAACTTTTGGTTGGTTGGTTTGGGGTTAAGGGTTTGGACTTAGCGTATGTCCTTCTTCAATAGCTCCAGGTACTTGAACACCAGTCTTAGCATATGTGGTTGCTCGGGGTGCACTCGGCTGGGAACTCTCATTTGTGCCTCATAGGGCATTTTTTGTGCTTTCTTTTAACAATCTCTCGACATGGGTAGAAGCACTCTGGTGGTCACTCACAGTTTTCTCAATCTCATCCTCACTCGACCCCTCACAAACTATCCTGGATACTAATTGCTCCGGGGTAGCTAGTCTTTATGCTAAGACCAGCATGGAGTTCCAATACAAATTTAAGATAAGAGAGGTGCTAGGAATGAGGGATAACATGTACCTTGACAGAGGATGCTCTTGTGGATAGCCAGTGGTGAGGAGAGTTGAGCGATGCGTTTTCATGATATTGACCTTGCAGAGGGGAGGTTCACATTGGATTTTATGCTTGGTGATGGCACTTTTGATGAATAGAGGTAAGAATAGAGGGAACATCAGAGAGGTGAGCGGCTTTGCTTTCTGTTGGAAGTCAAGTTTGTTGTAAACAGAGCCTTTGATTTCACTGTATAGAAGTTCAACATAATCCAAGGGATGATTGAAGAACATCTCGTACATGATAGTTAGGATGTTAGTGTTGGCTTGATCCATCGATCCTGTTTTGCTTGTGAGTCCCTTATTCAAGATGGAAACTAGCACGTTCCACCTGTTTTGCTTGTGAGTCCCTTATTTCTTTAGTATACCCTAAAAACTTCAAGAAATCGACAAGGACGTCAGTAGTAGGATTGGGCTCATAGTCAGCGACTTCGAGGTTTTGAATAGTGGGAAGTTGAAAGATGTGGGCTATCTTGTTCCTGGTAATCTTCACTTCACAGGCAGTATCAATATTAGGGATGTCAAAGTCACCACTGATTTCCTCTTCGTCCTTAATCACTTCTAGGGATTGCCAGTATCGTTGAACAAAAATCTCAGGTACAGATGTGTTGGGCGATAGTCAGTGCACGATTAAGAGGGTGAGCCTTTAGGAACTCAATCATTATGCTGAAGTCAGGGCTATAGTTACTCGGAACGAGAGTCACTTGGTAGTTGTTTGGTTTGATTGTAAGAGGGACGAATGGGGCACTTTTCGCAGCGGTTGAAGGTTGGATTTGGGCATCATTGTTGACATTGGCAAGGTTAGCATTCTGAGTAGCCATTGTGAAAACTAGGGTTCTTTTGAGTTGCAGGTTTGAAAATGGAGGCTTTTGAAGCACAAGGAATTCTCGATTGCAGGGATGGTGAAAAAGTAAAAAATGGGGGTAAAATAAGTTTAGATGATAAAGCGTGTAAAGGTACTCAAGTGTGGGGTACAATAACCTCGTTGGTGACGCGGGATAGGAAATGGTTCATCATGCATGCCATAGGGAATCGACGCGTGTCTGACGGTTCAGGGTTTGAGGGAATTAAATGTTGACGCGTGGGAACGTATAGTTCAGAAGGTACCTCAAAAGTGTGAGAGACATGATGGTCACTTAGTTAATTCACCCACGGATAAGCACGAAAGAAAAACACACAAGTGTAAATCTTATATAGAAGGGATGGTATGCAAACTCCATCACCAGATGTGCTTATTAAGGTTCTGGAACGTATAGTTCAGAAGGTACCTCAAAAGTTTAAAAAATTCAATCAAGCTGGTCATATTGAATCGGTTTAGGACCAGAAGAAAGTTTTAAAATTGAAGATCAGAGAATGTGTAAGTATACCAAAGGCTTATGTATGCTCTTTGGGATAACAGTATAAACAGAAGAAAGGATCTACAGAAAGTTCGTTAGACATGCCAGAAGCCTCTGTATAACCTTGAAGGCAAGAGTTACTACAAAAGTTCTAGATGGCTTATGATCTTACATACATGGTTTTTCAGAGAAAACGATAGACATGCCAGAAGTTTTTGTATAGCCTTGAAGGCAAGAGTTAATACAAAAGTTCTGAATGGATTCAGATCGTTCAAAAATGGTTTATGCAAACAATATTACTTACTCTGGTAACATGGAATTGCTCCCTCTTGAAGTGTGCCTTGTCTTCTGCTCCCTCTCAAACTGTGATTGAATAAAAAACAATCGTAAATTCTGCATAGGTTGAGACACAGAGGCTTCTATAAGGAATACAGAAGCTTCTGCCTACATTGGCGATTAAGCGATAGAGCAGAAGTTATACAGGGACCAGATAAAGGTAAAGACATGCTTGAAATTAGAGTACAGATTCTTTAATTTCATAGAGAGACTGTATTTTTATTGCATATTGAGCATGCCTAACTTGTTGATCAAGAAGGAAAATCTTTTCTCATCTAAGGCTTTTGTGAAAGATCAGTAAGTTGGAAATCAGTTGAAACAAAATACATTTCGATTGTACCTTTTTCAACATGATCCTTTATAAAGTGACACCTGACATCAATGTGCTTGGTCTTGGAGTGTTGAACTGCGTTAGCAGTGATTGCAATTGCACTTTTTGAATCACAGAGGATGGGCATCTTGTCATACAGAAGGCTGTAGTCTCCGAGTTGGATTTTCATCCAGACGACTTGAGAACAGCAACTTGCAGCAGCAATATATTCTGCTTCTGATGTAGATGTGGACACACAGTTTTGTTTCTTGGATGTCCAACTAACCAACTTGTTACCAAGTAGTTGATAGCTTCCGGAGGTACTCTTTCTATCTAATTTACATCCTACATGATCAGAGTCAGTATATGCAATTAAATCAAAGCCAGAATATTTTGGAAACCAGAGACCCAGAAACTGAGTTCCTTTGAGATATCTAAAGATCCTCTTTACAACAGCCATATGAGACTCCTTAGGGTTTGCTTGATATCGTCCACAGAGACATGTGACAAACATTATATCTGGTCTGCTTGCTGTCAAGTACAGAAGAGACCCAATCATACCTCTATAAGTCTTGACATCCACTGATTTTCCGGTAAGATCAGAGTCAAGTTTAGTACTTGGTGAGATGGTGTTTTCATAGTTGTTGAATTGTAAAGTTTGTACTTTTTGAGAATTTCAGAAACATACTTGGCTTGATTTATAAAAATGCCAGTGGTAGTTTGCTTGATTTGGAGCCCGAGGAAGAAATTTAATTCTCCCATCAACTTAGAAAACAGGTCAACTTCTTCTTGATTTGTAGAACCGAATATGATATCATCCACATATATCTGGACTAGAGTTAACTCACCTTTTCTCCTTTTGATGAACAAGGTTGTATCAATTTTACCTTTCTCATAGTGATTTTCAATCAGAAACTTGGAAAGTTTGTCATACCATGCTCGTGGTGCTTGTTTTAATCCATATAGAACTTAATCGAGATGGTAGACATATTCTGGATGAGTCGAACTTTCAAAACCAAGGGTTTGTTGTACATATACTTCTTCGTTGAACTTGCCATTCAGGAAGGCAGATTTGACATCCATCTGGTATACTTCGAAATCTTTGTATGCAGAGAAGGCCAGAAAAAAAACGAATTGCTTTTAGTCTTGCTACCGGAGCAAAGGTTTCATCATAATGAATGCCTTCTTCTTGACAATAACCTTTTGCAACCAATCTGGCCTTGTTTTTTACCACTATGTCATCTTCATCCTTCTTGTTCCTGAAAACCCATTTAGTACCAATTGCAGTTTTATCTTTAGGTAAAGGAACGAGTTCCCGAACCTTATTTCTTTCAAATTGAAGAAGTTCTTCCAGCATTGCATCTATCCAGTTTGGATTTTTAAGGGCTTCATGAATTCTTTTTGGTTCTACCATACTAAGAAAGTTCACAAAGAATGCTTCATTGGCAGTAGCAGATCTAGTCTTTACACCATCAGAAGGGTTACCGATGAATTGGTTTGAGGGATGGTCTTTTGTCCACTTTTTCATCATACTTTCAAAGTGCCTTTTCTGTCAGGATACCATCGATTATTTGGGACATATTGTGACAGCTCAGGGTGTCAAAGCCGAACCAAAAAAGATTGAGGCAATGGTAAAATGCCCGTTCCAACAGCGGTGAAAAAATTAAGGGGGGTTTTAGGTTTGACGGGGTACTATCGGCGTTTTATTCGCGGATATGCCTCCATTGCGGCTGACCTCACTGATTGGCTATGCAAAAACTTTTACATGGACCCCAGCAGCTTCAAAAGCTTTCACCACTCTCAAGAACGCCATCGCCATGGTTGAGGCACCTGTGTTATGTCTGCCAAATTTTTCCTTGGATTTTATTGTCGAAATAGATGCATCCAATGTGGGCATTGGAGCAGTTCTAATGCAAAACAACCACCCCATTGCCTATTTTAGTAAGACGTTGGGCCCGAAACTACAGGCAGCTTCTACTTATATCAAGGAGCTACACGCCATCTCTTCGACTCTCGAAAAATGGCTGCAATATCTTCTTTATCGTTTCTTTGTTATTTGGACTAATCATAAAAGTATCAAGGAACTCTTCCAACAAGTCATCAATACTTCCAATCAACAAGCTTATACACGGATTTTACTTGGCTATCACTTCTGGATGAATACAAGTGCGGTTGCTCTAACCTAGCAACAGATGCATTATCTAGAGTACATGTGGAAACACCCGATGTGAATGAGGAACCTGCAACCTGTTGTGTTCTACTGGTTAGTCACCCATCGTGTGATCTCTTGGAGACCCTCCGTAATGAGAACACCACTCTATTGGCGTTAGACAACAGGTACCTTACCCCCTGCTTACGCGGTTGTTGATGGGTTATTACGTTTCTGCCACAGATATGTAGTGAGCTCGAATTCTTCGCTGAAGTCGGTACTACTTCATGAGTTTCATGCGACCCCTCTTGCCGGAAATGTTGGCATCAAGCGCACCCTTTTACGTCTTTACTCTGTTTTCTATTGGCCTAAGATGCGCAAGGATGTGGAGAAATTTGTAGCCGCGTGTCTCGTATGTCAGCAAATTAAATATTCAACGCAACCCCCAACCGGCCTACTCCATCCCCTGCCAATTCCTTCTTTTGTATGGGATGAAGTAACGATAGACTTCATTACGGGCCTTCCACTATCATGTGGATTCACCACCATCCTTGTGGTTGTTGATAGTTTGACCAAATCTGCCCATTTTGGTCCCTTACCCACTCAATTTACTGCACTAAAAACAACCGAATTGTTTGCTAACCTTATGGTGAAACTCCATGGATTCCCGGCCAACTTCAATTGCTTTAGATCGTGATCCTATTCTCATGATTAAATGTTGGCAGCAACTATTCACATTGAGTGGAACAACACTTCATTATAGTACGACCTACCACCCTCAATCTGACGGCCAATCGGAGGTGGTTAATCGAGGGCTGGAACAATATCTTCGAGCTTTCAGTCAAGAGAAACCGCATAGTTGGGTTTCACTTCTTGGTTGGGCAGAATTTTGTTACAACACCAGCCGTCATAGTGGATTGCAGATGACACCCTTTCTAGCTTTATATGGTCGACCTTCACCCACTATCCCAGTATATACAGCAGGCTTTACGACCGTTCTAGCCCTTGATGACATACTTGTGGCGCGAGCTGAATTATTGCAGACTCTAGAAGCTAATTTACATCGTGCCCAACACAGCATGGTCCAGAAAGCTAATACTCATTATCGAGAGTTGCAGCTAGAGGTCGGTGACTTTGTCCTTGTACGTCTCCAACCATATCGCCAAAATATCGATTGCACACCATTCGTCACAAAAGCTGACCAAGCGTTTCTACGGGTCTTTTAAGGTCTTGGAGCGCATTGGATTCGTGGCCTACAAATTAGATTAGCCCACAAATAGAAAAATTCATCCCATTTTTCACATTTCACTACTCAAGCCTTTTCATGGGTCGGTTTTGGTGGATTATCTGCCTTTGCCCCGTGATTGTGTTAATAACAAGCCTCTATCGTGTCCGGTGGTGATTTGCGATACTCGCGCCATACTTAGGCATGGTAAGGAGCTTCGTCAAGTCTTGGTTCAGTGGTCAGAAGGAGGGCCAAAGAATGCCACATGGGAAGATTTTGATGCCTTCTGCAACACATATCCGGAATTCCACCTTAAGGACAAGGTAATTTTTCATGATGGGAAGAGTGATACGACCCAGCCTGTTGTGTTGGACCCGACCAACACATGCCCAAATCAGCCTAAAACACAAGTTAATGAAGAAGTGAGCCCAGAGGAAAAAAGGCATGTCCAATCGGCCTCCAACCCAAGACCTATCCGTAACCGTAAGCATCCTCAATGGATGAACGATTACGTGGTGTAATTCAGCGAAACAACTCTTTGTTTATTGCTTTATTCCAAATAACCGATTTCTGTTAGGGTTGTTCATTCTTCTTTCTACTGGATTATATATATTCTGTAACTGAGGCATGAAATATTATCGATCAATCAAGAAAACCTTCTATCTATTTCTCTCTTCTTCTCTTCTTCTGTATTTCATATTTGGAACTCACACTCGCTCGAAGAGTGCTTGTTTGCCTATTTCTCCAGGAAGTAGGCGTATTAGAAGCCTTTCACCATATAGAGGTCATGAAACTGTTTTCATTATGTAAAGCCTTTCACCAGGAAATCATACTAATTCATGAAATTGTATTCAATACATTTAACATCTTACCTTGAATAACACTTCAAAATGTAGAAGTCGTGGAGTTGTGTTCATCTAGTAATGAATACTATTTACAGTTCGTCATAAAGCAGTATTTTCATTGTTTTCATAAAACTCAAACCCAAATTTTCACTATTTTCATAAAACTCATAATCTATTTAAGTAATTTCATTGCAAAAAATAAATTATACCCAAATTATCATTGTTTTTATAAAACTCAAACTTATTCAAGTAATTTCATTGCGTATCATATTAAAATGTTTCATTCTTGAGATTCTTATACTACATTCAATATTGATCTTTATCTCATGAGGTAAAGATTAGGTCTTACAATATAATATATACGGAAAACACTTTTTTCTAGTCTATTAAAATCTTATTCAACAATACTAAACCTCTTTCAGTTGGTGTTGATTCATCTACTCCTTGTGCACCCCCATTGTTTGACCCTGATGTTTAATGTCGCTAATAACAAAGTCATCCACATCGTCGTAATCAATAACTATCAGAGTTTGCAACAGTATTTCTAAACTTGTAAAAGGCATGGAGTTTCATTAATTGATTGTTTCTCTTCCTTCCTAATGAAATATTAAAATCCTAATCAAGATTCATATCGGTGAATCCAATAAATAGAGAATGAATGTCAAAAGTCATACATGGATTAGCTTCTGCAATTAGAATCATTGAAATTTTTTGGTGAAATCAATTAGAGTTTAATATTGTTGGTTCATCAGTATTCAATCACGAAATTGGGAAACCATATTTTTCGAGATGCAATGAGTATTGGAACATGAGATTGAAGAATCCAACTTACCAATTTGGAACCTCCTTAATTCTCTAAATAATATACCTCCTTGCCCTTTTGCGCCTTACTTTCTAATATCAATTTTTTTAATGAATGTCTTGGAGTTACCTCAGTCTGAATATTTTTCTTCATTATTCAGTCTGGGTATGACATGGATCTCATTTGTCCTTACGTTCACAACCAAATTTGAGTTCTCATTTGAACTCGCCCCTATATATAGAGAGAGAAAAAGAGGTTAATGTACAAAATCACATATGATTCATGTATAAAATCACATATGATTCATGTATAAAATCACATATGATTCACGTACAAAATCATATATGATTAGCCGCGACTTTTCCCGCGACTTATATATATATAGGGGGATAATCAAATGAGAACCCACTAAATCTTAATAACTATGAGATTCACTCCTAACCAATAAAATTAATTTAATTAATTAATATTTGTAATAAAATAATAAGGGTAACTTTTTAAATTTACAAATTTAACAATTAATTGTTTTAATATTGAATTTTCACTTTCAAATCAGATATATATTGTAAAGATTTATTTCCTAATTTTTCTCTAACAGAACAATATCAAAACATATCTTATATTCTTTCTATCGATTTACATCAACATTATGTCTTCATAGTAGAACAATAAAAGATAATAGTTTTTATTATACCCAATACGTTTTTATATTTAAGTTCTGTTCTGCGAAGTTGTTTCCCGAAGTTAAAAAATATATGAATACACGTGGTACATTTTTATGAGTATACATCCTTATTAATTCACCTTATGAGTATCTATGGTACATCCTTATGAGTATCACATACCTCCATCTTTCTTATGAGTATCACATACCTCCATCTTCATTTTATGAGTATCTATGGTACATCCTTATTAGTTCATTTTATGAGTATCTCTATGGTACATCCTTATGAGTATCACATACCTCCATCTTCCATATGAGTATCACATACCTTCATCTTCCTTTTGTGAGTATCTATGGTACATCCTTATTAATTCACCTTATAAGTATCTATGGTACATCCTTATGAGTATCACATACCTCCATCTTCCTTATGAATATCACATACCTCCATCTTCCTTTTATGAGTATCTATGGTGCTTCGTTATGGGTATCACATACCTCCATTTGTAGGTACCACTTTCAATTTGTAGGGAAACTTTTTAGGGTTTATCGGACGGAATGGAGAAAAATCGTACGAGAACGGTAGCTGGAGGCGTTTTTGCAGAGAGTTTGAATGGTGATTTGATTTTATTATGCATATGATATTTTTATTGATTTAGCTCTGATATTGTTACGAATACCTTCCTTGAATATTGGTACCCGCCTAAATTAAAAAGACATGAATTATCAAGTAAAATTACCTTGATACCCTTTTGTTTTAATTTAAATAAATTATATTGCTTTAATTTAGGTAACATAATTAATTATAGGCAACTTTAATGTGGATCATTGATCAAATAATTAAAGGATTGAGATTGGATCTCATGGTTATCAAGATTAACCTAGATCTTTCTTGAAGAGCCCTATATATATATATATATATATATATATAAAGGAAGGTTCAAATGAGAACTTTACATTTTTAAAGGAACAAAGGGACAATTGTGGATCACATATAATGTGGGTCCCACATAATATTAAATCATTTATGATTTAATATTAAATCATATTAAATCATAAATGATTTAATATCATGTGGGACCCACATCATATGTGGTCTCAAATGAGTTCCTATAGGGGAGGGATCATACAAGAACTACCCATCTTTAAAGGAATAAAGGAACAATTTGTGGACCACGTATGATGTGGGTCCCACATAATATAAAATCATTTCTGATTTAATATTAAATCATATTAAATCAGAAATGATTTAATATTATGTGGGACCCATATCATATGTGATCCACAAGTGTCCCTTTGTTCCTTTGAATTTAAAAAATTCTCATTTGAACCTTCATGGAAGGTTCAAATGAGAACTTTGCATATTTAAATGAACAAAGGGACACTTGTGGAACACATATGATGCGGGTCCCACATAATATTAAATCATTTATGATTTAATATTATGTGGGACCCACATCATATTTGGTCCACAATTTGTTCCTTTGTTCCTTTAAGGAGGGGTGGTTCTCATTTGATCCCTCCCTATATATATATATATATATATATATATAACTTGGTTGAGTGCATATGTATATAGGGTTAAATCAAATGTGGAAAACAAAAAGGTTGAAAACCGTAAGTACTGATCTAATTAAGCGTTAATTTAATTTTGGTCCTATGATTTTATTTGAAAACCATTTTTAATTAAAAAAAATGGCGTAATCATCATTTTTGTAACAAAATCACGAGATGAAACACACAAATTTATTCACCAGATGAAATACAGACTCACTAGATGAAACACAAACTCATCGTGCTATATCACTTTATGAAATAAAACACAATTTTTATAAATATGTTATTCACCTCCTGAAATCCAAACATAATCAATTACTGCCTGAAGAAGGTCAATACCTCAAGCCAGAGTACCTCCTATGAAAACAGGCGATCAATCCATCCATCCATCAATTCATTAAGTGCAAGTACACTTATTGAATAATAAATCCATCCATCAATTTGAAGTGTTTGTAATAGTGCAGGCTATGTAATAATGCAGGTACACTTATTAAACAATAATCCATCAATTTGTAGTGTTTGTTGAAAAAATTAATGCAAATACTCAATAAAACATGAAAAAAATACACGTGAAAATTGTCAATTGAGTACCTGTATATTGTTGGTGTGGATTAGGGTTTGACCAGAGAGCGACAAGTGTCAGGTCGCCAAAGGTCAAAGTCGCAATTGCGACCAGGGGCCATTGGGTTATTTTTGAAAGTTTAGAGGGTAGGGTCGCCATTGCGTCCAGGGGACAAGTTTGAAATTTTGATTTTCGTCTTGTACTGAGGTCGCAATTGCGACCTTTTGTTTGGCGACCCGATGGAGATTTTGGCAAATTGAGGGTTATTTCATCACATTAAAACAAAAACAATTTTCATTATTTTCAAAAAAATCTTTCTTAAAACACATAGAAATTCATCCGATGAAACACATATGTTACATTTCTTCTGGATTTCATCTGGTGAATCATATATCTTGTAAAGCTGAATCTACCATAGTTCTCCAGAATCCATCCAAAAAAATCTGATAAAATCCATGGAAATGAAGACTTGGGATTACCCATTAACAAGAAAATTAAATACTTTGATTACAACGACTTGGAAGTCACTACCAATAATCTCTAACCAGAAACTCCTCGATCGTGGTAGCCATGGATTAATCTACAAAGCGCTCCTCCTCTACGACCGTCTTGTCGCCGTCAAAAAACGTCTCACCAACACAACCACCATTATGCCATCCTCGCGGTGTCGGAGAACGAAGTTGAAAACGGAATCGACATCCTATCCAAACTTCATAGTCCTCATCTCCAACCCGATCACGTGGTCGAATATGTCTTCCAGCGGAATTGGGTTACGTTAACGATGAAAGCAATGTCCGTCGGACCTGATATACCAGTCTAGACTGCGTCGACCACATGTTGCACCACGTCCCGGCGAAGTGCGATGGAGGAATAGAAGATGTTGCCGATAATGTTGAAGAGGCATATGCTAGAGAGAACCGTGACGGAGACGGTTAAACCGGCAGCAAATCTAGCGAAACCGCTCGGAAAAAAAGGGCTGAAAGAATTGTCTTAAAGGAGTAGATCCAATCGAAGTATATGAGAAAAAGGATAGAAGACGCTAATAAGAAGAACAATGGATTAGGAGAAATACCGGTGTTTTCCAATCGTCCATGTCGTAGATTGCGCAGATCTAAGTCCAATCCCCAACTCCCGACGCCATAACCACCATCGGAGCTTCATTTGAACCTGTTCTCAGATTTAACCCTTTTCCAACCCCAATCTCAAGATGACATGTCCTCCTTTCTCGATTAGGGAAATTTATTAAAAGTTACAAGCTTGCCCCTGGTACTTTTAAGTTCTATGTGAGATTAGACATCACTTTCATAAATATTACAAAATTATCATTGTTTTATATGGCCTTTGATTAAAAGCATTGGGTGATTGAGATCGGTCCTCACAATCCTCAACCTTTTTGGGGTTTTTATTTGATTATCGCTCTATGTGTGTATATATAGTATATATATATATATACATATATATATACATATTGTCACTTATCGAAATCGTCGTTATTAGGTTGTAATCTTTACCCTCTTTGTACTTCCACATCCAATATATGTCGAGACTACAAAACAACATCCCTAATTCTTAAGGGAGATCACAACTATGATACGAATACAAAGTCTATCTCATTCTTAACGCTATCTACACCCCCACCCGCACAGTCGAAACAGGATGTTTCTGAATATTGAGACTGAAACGAAAATCGATAAACAGGACACGTGGTAGACTCTTCGAGAAAAATATCCTCATATTTAAATCGAGAAAGGAACATGTAGTACACGAACTCGTCTCTTAGCAAGATGTTCCCGGACAAAGTAAATGTCCACTTCAATGTGGTTGGTGCGTTGATGTTGTACAAGATTGTCGTAGAGGTAGATAGTGGTGACATTGTCATAATAAACCATCTAATATTTAGTAAGAGGACAATAGAGCTCTAGTAATAGATTCTGAAGCCAACAAGTTTCGGTTATTGCAGCGGCCACCCCCTTGTATTTAGCTTCCCAACTAGATCTCGATAAAGTTGCTTGATGCTTCGATGACATAGTTATGATCTTCCTAAGAATGAGGGATCTTGTTTTGTACTCTCGATATATTTTGGATGTGGAAATCAAAGAGGGTAAGGATTACAACCTAATAATGACAATTTTGATAAGTTACAACATATACATATACATATACATATATATACACACAAATGCACAAGTCAAGGAGGTAAATATCGCTATTTAACCTCTTATCAGCACAGTCGAAACGAGATGTTTCCGAGTATATTGGAACAAAAATCGACAAAGAAGACACGTGGTAGACTCTTCGAGAAGATATCCTCATATTGAAATCGAAAAAGAACATGCAGTACACGAACCCATCCCTTAGCAACATGTTCCCAAGAAAAGTAAATGTCCATTTCAATGTGGTTGGTGCGTTGATGTTGTACAAGATTGCCGTAGAGATAGAAAGTGCTGACATTGTCGCAATAAACCATTGTAGCCTTAGTAAGAGGACAATGGAGCTCTAGTAATAGATTCTGAAGCCAATAGTCTCGGTAAGGTTGTTTGATGCTTCAATGACCATGAGATTAGACTATCCCCAAGAGCCTAACAATCTTATTGGAACTTGAAAGAGAAGTGAATGTGTGAATGCCTAACTGAACGTTCAAGATTGGATTCAGAAAGACATAATACCCCGAGGTGCGTTCTCATCATAACTTTCATTTTCATCGACATCCAACCCTATAATTTAATATTAAAATTTAATATTATTATTTATAGTTCTTGAATTAGGTTTACTGCCTCTATGCTCCCAAACCGGATATAATACGTTCTGGTGTATTAATAAATTTGGTGGTATAAAGTTGTAAAGGAGTCCACATCAGCCGAAGAAGAATGGATAACTTATAAACAATTAAACTTGTTTTAGTTTGTAGTATTTTAATTATTTTTATAGTTCTATAATTGGTTTACATGTTCTATTTTACTATTATTTGTATATTACAAATGATATTTTTTATAAATTTTGTTAACTATGAACCGAAACCGTATAACAATCTTAATTTGGTTCGGTTCAAACCTACGGTTCAGTTCGGTTTCAGATATTCATGTCGGTGATTTCATTTACAACTTTACATGTTCCCGTAAATAAGGCCAATCTTTTATTGATGGGCCAGCTTATTCTTTTAGTTTGGCATTGGGCTTCTGTTCATGGGCCGTAGACTAATAAATAAGGCCAATATTTTATGGATTCTAATGGGCCAAAAAAGTTTGTAGCCCAACTCTTTCCAATATAATTTTAGGTTTATTTGGTCCCTGTGGTTTGTCAAGAATAACACTTACGTCCTTCAAATATTGAACTTACAAGATGATCATCGTAGTTTGTAAAAACGTTTGGATTTGATCCCCCTCTCTAACAGCCGTTAGAATGTTTCGTTAAATGAGGGAGGGACGAAAATCCCCTTTATTTAACAAGATATTTTAATGGTCGTTAAATAGAGGGACCAAATCCACACATTTTTACAAATCACGTTGGTGATCTTATAATTTCGAAACCACAAGAAACAAAATGTTATTTCCTACAAACTACAAAGACCAAATTTGTAGTTTACTCTAAATTATATAAATGCTTCGTGAAAGTGTTTATGAAATGATTTTTCTAAACGGTTGGTTTTTTTTAGCAAAGGAGTTTATGATTGTTAATTAAGTTTAATCATATGATCAAAATAAATTAGTTTCACCATTAGAAATTACGATTCTGCCTATATTATTTGGGTTATAGTTTTTAACAATTATAAATTCTCAACCTAATTATAAAAGCGATGATTGTGATTTAGTTTTAATTAATTTAGTATAATCGTTTTATTCAAGAATTTGTTAACCTGTTAGAAGTGACATTTTTTTTACTTTAGCAAGATTAATTAGTATTAATGAGATAAGTACATATGTTTGTATAAATATGTATACATATAAGAACGAAGTAATAAACACATAAGTCGTCGATAGTGTAATTAAGGATTCAAATTAGTTATGACGACTTTTGTTGACATGGTGAATAGTGTGATGGATGAAGGTACTTAAATAGTCTTAGGGGCTGTTTGTTTGCATCTGAACCATGCCATACAGAGGCACCCTCTACACAATTCAGAGGTATGACTTGTTTGGTAAAAAAATGAACATCTCTGAAGGGTTACAATCACCTCTGCACGATTTGTCTCCAAGAGCTATACAAAATGGTTCAGAGGCAAGCTTCTTCCAAGATTACCCTTATAGCTTCCTCATACCCCTCCACCTTCTTGTTACCCAGATCACGATTCCTCCTTCTGCGGCGACTTTAGTTTCCTCCCACGGCCGAACTTCTGCTGGCGAATCTCCTCCAGGTTTGTCTGACGATCTCTCAGGTATCTCTCTGTCAGTGCCGGCCCAAAAACTCAAAAGGAGTCACCACCAGTTGTGTAGCAATCAAAAACTCAAAAGTGATGCTTCTCTCTTGGTTACCTCCATATTCCGCAAGCCTTTCGCCGTCTTCTACTACTACTTCAATCATCCCCTTTTTCTATAAGCTTTCACCATTCTCAATAAGTTGACACCCACTCCAAGTTGAAAAACAACTGGTTATTCAAGATTACTAATGCTAAAATGCATTTGGGTTATTAGCAACTTCCGATAATTGGGGAAATATATATACACAATATATATATGGTCAAATCACAAGTGTATTACTGCATTAGTTGATCTTTGCAAATCTTTATTGGGGATTTTTAATTGAAATTTTGTTTGACGGAGGTTGGTTTCTTTATTCATTAATTGTGGATTTTGTTGGTTGATTTGAATAATGAATTGTAAGTAGCTAATCGTTTTAAAATGGTAATTTGTTCATTCTGCACAGAGGGTTAATATGGTAATTTGTTCTCATTTAGATTGTTCATTCAGAACAGTTACCAAACAACTTTTTTTCATTCTGCACTATATCATACAGAGGCTCTTAAGTATTCTGACCTCCTAACCATCCAACAACTACCAAACAGCCTCTTAATATGATGGGATTTTACACGGAGATGCATGTATATATGCAATATTTCACAGGGTTATATCCAAACTACATGGTTCTTAAGTTTTACGACCACATATTCAATTTGTGGCAATTTTGCATGAAAGTTTTATAAAAAAAATGTGATATATTTTATACTGTTAATTATGTATTGTGTCTTGCAACTATACATAGTAGCTTACCACCAACAATATGAATAACATCAGGGGCGCGTAGCCAGTATTGTAATTTAGGGGGGGCTTGATGATCTTAAATTTAGTTTGTCGATTGAAGTTATTCAAACAAGAAGTTAATATGAGAGATGCGATTAATTTTAGCTCTCTTGGGTTTTATGAGAGTTTGAGAGGAAATTTGAGTTGTAATTAGTGTATGATAAAAATAAGCCATGAATATTCTTACTTCTGTTTGTTAAATGTTAGAAAAATGGATGAATATTTTATCTTATAGTGTTATATGAAGTTAAAATTATATTTTTATCATTAAGTAATCCATTGTTTCCATTCATTTATGAATATATTATAAATGACGTCAATATAAATATCTATAGTGTATATATATAGGGAGGTTCAATGAAAAACTCAAAAAAATAGAAAACTAAGGAACACCTTGATAGTCCTTTATTTGGACGATATATATTTACGCATAAAAGTAAATTAAGTTGGTTTTGGATTTTTCTACACATGTGCATATGCATATATATGGGTGAAAATCAGATTTCATCACTTTTTTGGAGAAAAAAATAATATTATCAAGTTAAAAGGTAATAATATAAAACTTTTGATTTTTTTTTTTGGAATTTATTCAATGATATAAATATTGATTTTATTTATTATAATTTTTGATGCTACAATGTTTATTTATAAAATGTTTGTAAATGAAAAAAACAATAAGAAGTGTTTTTAACGATAATATAAAAGGTAAAAATTAAAAATTAAATATACTTATAAGTGTTTAAAAAAATCAGAAGGATTCATTTAATAAGAAAAAAAGATGGAAAATTAAACAAAGCTTTAAAAAGAAAATGGATGGAAAATTAAACAAAGCTTTAAAAAAGAAAATGGTGGAGACCAACTACACTACCTATGATATGTTTTATGTTTTCATTTATAATATATTAAAGGGAACAGTTAGGGGGGGCTCAGCACCAGCGTGCCCCCCTACTGTCTACGCCACTTATAACATTATTGTTGTAAATCTTGTTTTACTCAAAACATAGATTTAAAATAAAAATAAATTAATATTGGAAAACTTGGTGAGCACTCCTACTTGGTGCCTAAGTTTAGGGCTTGGCCTTCAAGTTTTATCATCCTATAAATTAGATGCTCTCCTTGTTAATTAGACACACCGATATACACCAATTTACTACTCTCCCAAATATATGTAATTTTCTTCATAGATTTCTCCTTTTCTCAAGTGTTGTAAACATCGATCAAGTATAGTGAATTTTCTGGGTGGTCTCCTCCGACCGTGGTTTTTTTTTTCCTTCCCATTTTGGGTTTTTCATATAAATCCGGTGTCTTTTCTCTTCCTCTTTTATTTCCGTCAAGTTACAATTATTATTGTGTGGCTTATTATCATTTCCGTTGAGAGTTCGAGTTTATCGTTTCCGAAGACGAACTCGTTTGAGTTTACTTTGGGTATTCGGTTAATCTCGACTAAGCTTCTACTCGATTCCAATACTTATTTTTCTGAGAGGAACCAAGTGTAATGAGGTCGCTTTTGTAACAATTGTTATGGCTAACCCCCGTATATGCTTGACAACCTTTGTGTAGGCTAATTGCATGAGGAGGTGCTCCAATATGTTAGGGAGTCCTTGGTGGCGTTTGTTTTTTAAGAGGTGCTGAAGTCTAAAGTCTAATTTCAGTTTTGAAATGGTTATGAAACGTTTAAACAAATCAGACATAAGTGATGATTAAGAGCTTAAAATGAAAAGTGAAACAACCTCTTTGTGTCGGCCAAATTGCATGAGGGTTGTAGCCCCACTATGTGTAGCAATCTTTGTGTAGGAAATTGAATGGAGAGGTAGCACTAATATGGGTGTCAATCTTTGTATAAGCTAATTGGATGGTGAGATAGCATTGAATGGAGAGGTAGCACTAACATGGGTGTCAATCTTTGTATAAGCTAATTGGATGGTGAGATAGCAACTATATATTTGGCAGATAATTTTGATTCACAAAGTTTTATGTACAAACTATGATGCTTTTCTTATGCATGATGTACTACGATTTAAAGCATGTTTTCAAAGTTTATAAATATATGAGTAAATTACATGATTGGTCTATGTGGTTTACATATAATAATATTATCCGTCCATTTTACAAAATAATTATGGATTTGGTCCCTGTGGTTTACATTTTCACACGTCTTTGATCCTTGTGTCCTAACTTCGTTACAAACATTAGTTAAGTAGGTTAACTAAAAGGGCATTTTAGTCATTTTCACTCTATTTATCATTTTTTATTAAAAATTAAAAAAATGTAGTGTATTATAATATTATACATATACATATACTCTATTTATCATTTTTATTAAAAATTAAAAAATCTATTATATTATAATTGATAGGTTTTATATGAAATATAAACAAACAAGGCAGCGGAAACTACGGTAACTATCATATAACTAAACCCTACAAGGAAACCTTATTAGATGATATTAACAACAAGAAAGAAAGAGATTACCAACCTTTAATCCAATCTTGTAATTGGATTGATCCACTTGTAGAACTCAAACACTTTGATACAACGCTAACGAAGGTAGTAACCAAAGGAGATTACCTCTGATGGTTTGTACCCAATTTGTCCAAGATTATTAATCTTTGGAATATCCACCCAATGTAGTAAGAGTACCCACAAGGAATGAAGCAAAGAGAGAATAGAAAACACAAGGATTAATAATCCTTGAGTGGGACAATTGATTTAGGAGTCATGGATCTCTATTTATAATGGTAAGTAACATAGGGCCAAAGTTAGGGTTTTAGAGAAAATCCCTTGGTTCCTCTTTCAAACAATAATCAATTAGCCCCTGCACTTTTAATTGGCACAAAGCACCCTGCCATTAATGGAAAGTCATGAGCAATTAGTTATGACTTTGGACACCCATTCTAACAGTCTCCCACTTGGACAAGTCATTAACTACTATCAGTCATAAACTAACCAAACAATTAGCAGAGAGTGTTTCCTTAGCAACTGTCAAACTCTGATTCAGAGACAGCCCTAGATAAGTGATCAACTTATTCCTTCGTCCTTCAAGATATCATATGAACTGAGTCATGGACATGAATCAATCTCAAGTTCAAGGTTGTTTCCCGGTCTCCGATTTATGAGGACTTTATTAGACTACATAATTGAACACATCAATCTAGTCCATGCTGTGCCCAACACTATAATGTCGTCATCAAATCACCGAAGGGCCCACAGATATCGCTTTTCATTAACATGGAAAAGGAACGAATAAATTTTTACTACATAATCTAAATCTAATCTTCAAATTATAAATGGCAATATCTTTTATAACTTCCAGTTACGGTAGCGTTTAGATGTACCAATGCACAACCGAATCATAAATTTTAACTCATGCATCTCCACAAGAATAACAGATATTATCATCTTAGAATTACTTGTAATTTTAATCCATTAAGTAATCTCTAAGTGCGGGTTTCTCTAATACCTAATCCATGAAGTAATCTCTAAGTGCGGGTTTCTCTATTTACGGTAGCATTAGATGTGTCTCCATGCTATGTCTTTCTCTATAGACATCAACTAACACTCCATGACAGTCTTAAATCAATACTTACTTCCAAGAGTATGCTCGACTGTAGAGGTTTGAATATTCAGTCGCATTCTCATGCTATGTTTATCTCTATAATCATCGACTTAATACTCGTGAAGTTAAACATGCAAAAGAAACACAATAATAAATAACTCAAAATGGCAGTTCAATAACACATAAATAATCTCCATTATTCATCACCAAATCAATTACAATTTATTATTGTTACAATGTTTCGAATATCATCTAATTACTAAAACTAATATCTTGTCTCATGCCAATGCTCCTAGCATGCATGTCATGCTTAGTTTTGCTAAGCGCCTTTGTGAAAGGATCAGTCGGGTTTTCTTCCGACAATACTCTACTCACTAATATGTCCCCGTCCTCCACTCTATGTCGTACATAGTGAAATTTCCTCTTGATGTGTTTGGTTTTTCCATGATCTTTGGGTTCCTTCGTAAGGGCGACAACACCAGTGTTGTCACAAAAGATCTCTATCAGTTCACTGATAGTTGGAACGACTCCCAGATCACCAATAAAGTTTTGTTGCCATGTAGCTTCCTTAGCAGCTTCAGAAGCTTCTATGTACTCGGACTCACAGGTTGATTCCGCCATAGTAGGTTGCTTGGAACTCTTCCATGTCGCTGCATCTCCATTCAATAGAAATACCCAACCGGATTGTGAACAACTGTCATCCACATCCGTTTGGAAGCAGGCATCAGTATACCCGCTAATTCTAAGCTCTTCACTCCCACCGAATACCAAGAACATATCTCTTGTATTTCTCAAATACTTGAGAATATAATTCATTGTTGTCCAATGACTTTCGCCCGAATTACCCTGATATCGACTCACCATACTCAAAGCATATGAGATATCAGGACGAGTACATGTCATGGCATACATGATCAATCCTATAGCCGAAGCATACAGAACTCGACTCATTTTGTCCACCTGATCACGAGTGACGGGACATTGAGCTTTACTAAGCTTTATGCCTTGATGAATTGGTAAAGACCCTTTCTTGGAATTTTCCATATTGAACATTTTAAATACTTTATCCACATATGTACTTTGGCTTAGTCCTATTAGACGTTTTGTTTTATCCCGATAGATCCTTATACCCAGTATGTAGGTCGCTTCTCCTAGATTCTTCATAGCGAAACAATTTCCAGGCCAGGCTTTTACACCATTCAAAGTTGGGATATTGTTTCCTACAAGGAGTATGTCATCCACATACAAGACTAGGAAAGTTACAGTACTCCCACTAGCTTTGACAAATACGCAGGACTCATCTACACTCCTAGAAAATCAAAACACTTTGACCTTTTCATGGAAGCAAAGATTCCAGCTACGAGAAGCTTGTTTAATTCCATAAATAGAATTTTCAAGCTTGCACACTCTATTTGGGTGCTTGGCGTCTACAAAACCTTCCGGTTGTGTCATGTACACATCCTCTGAAAGTTTCCTGTCAAGGAAAGAGGTTTTGACATCCATTTGCCATAATTCATTATCAAACCCTTGGACAATTGAGGGCAACCCAAAAAGGATCCTGCTATTAATGGAAAGTCATGAGTAATTAGTTATGACTTTGGACACCCATTCTAACAGTCTCCCACTTGGACAAGTCATTAACTACTATCAGTCATAAACTAACCAAACAATCAGCAGAGAGTGCTTCCTTAGCAACTGTCAAACTCTGATTTAGAGACAGGCCTAGATAAGTGATCAACTTATTCCTTCGTTCTTCAAGATATTGTATGAACTGAGTCATGGACATGAATCAATCTCAAGTTCAAGGTTGTTTTCCGGTCTCTGATTTATGAGGACTTTATTAGACTGCATAATTGAACACATCAATCTAGTCCATGCTGGGCCCAACACTATAATGTCGTCATCAAATCACCGAAGGCCCCACAGATATCGCTTTTTTCATTAACATGGAAAAGGAACGAATAAATTTTGACTACATAATCTAAATCTAATCTTCAAATTATAAATGGAAATATCTTTTATAACTTTCGGTTACGGTAGCGTTTAGATGTACCAATGCACAACCGAATCATAAATTTTAACTCATGCATCTCCATTTGAAGAATAACAGATATTATCATCTTAGAATTACTTGTAATTTTAATCCATGAAGTAATCTCTAAGTGCGGGTTTCTCTAATACCTAATCCATGAAGTAATCTCTAAGTGCGAGTTTCTCTATTTACGGTAGCATTAGATGTGTCTCTATGCTATATCTTTCTCTATAGACATCAACTAACACTCCATGATAGTCTTAAATTAATACTTACTTCCAAGAGTATGCTCGACTGTAGAGGTTTGAATATTCAGTCGCATTCTCATGCTATGTTTATCTCTATAATAATTGACTTAATACTCGTGAAGTTAAACATGCAAAAGAAACACAATAATAAATAACTCAAAATGGCAGTTCACTAACACATAAATAATCTCCATTATTCATCACCAAATCAATTATAATTTATTATTGTTACAATGTTTCGAATATCATCTAATTGCTAAAACTAATATCTTGTCTCATGCCAATGCTCCTAGCATGCATGTCATGCTTAATTTTGCTAAGCGCCTTTGTGAAAGGATCAGCCGCGTTTTCTTCCCACAATACTCTACTCACTAAGATGTCCCCGTCCTCCACTCTATGTCGTACATAGTGAAATTTCCCCTTGATGTGTTTGGTTTTTCCATGATCTTTGGGTTCCTTCGTAAGGGCGACAACACCAGTGTTGTCACAAAAGATCTCTATCAGTTCACTGATAGTTGGAATGATTCCCAGATCACCAATAAAGTTTTGCAGCCATGTAGCTTCCTTAGCAGCTTCAGAAGCTTCTATGTACTCGGACTCACAGGTTGATTCCGCCACAGTAGGTTGCTTGGAACTCTTCCATGTCGATGCACCTCCATTCAATAGAAACACCCAACCGGACTGTGAACAACTGTCAACCACATCCGTTTGGAAGCTGGCATCAGTATACCCGCTAACTCTAAGCTCTTCACTCCTACCGAATACCAAAAACATATCTCTTGTATTTCTCAAATACTTGAGAATATTCTTCATTGTTATCCAATGACTTTCGCCCGAATTACCCTGATATCGACTCACCATACTCAAAGCATATGAGATATCAGGACGAGTACATGTCATGGCATACATGACCGATCCTATAGCCGAAGCATTCAGAACTCGACTCATTTTGTCCACCTGATCACGAGTGACGGGACATTGAGCTTTACTAAGCTTTATGGCTTGATGAATGGGTAAAGACCCTTTCTTGGAATTTTCCATATTGAACATTTTCAATACTTTATCCACATATGTACTTTGGCTTAGTCCTATTAGACGTCTTTTTTATCCCGATAGATCCTTATACCCAGTATGTACGTCGCTTCTCCTAGATCTTTCATAGGGAAACAATTTCCAGGCCAGGCTTTTACACCATTCAAAGTTGGGATATTGTTTCTTATAAGGAGTATGTCATCCACATACAAGACTAGGAAAGTTACAGTACTCCCACTAGCTTTGACATATACGCAGGACTCATCTTCACTCCTAGAAAATCAAAACACTTTGACCTTTTCATGGAAGCAAAGATTCCAGCTGTGAGAAGCTTGTTTAAGTCCATAAATAGACTTTTCAAGCTTGCACACTCTATTGGGATGTTTGGCGTCTACAAAACCTTCCGGTTGTGTCATGTACACATCCTCTGAAAGTTTCCCGTTAAGGAAAGAGGTTTTGACATCCATTTGCCATACTTCATAATCATAGAAGGCGGCTATGGCAAGCATTATCCTAATAGACTTGATTTTGGCTACCGGTGAAAAGGTTTCATCATAGTCAACCCCTTGGGTTTGAGTATAACCCTTTGCCACCAGCCTAGCCTTGAACGTGTGTACATCTCTGCCCATGTTGGTCTTCTTCTTGAAGATCCATTTACAACCGACCATCTTACGACCGGGTGTTGATTAACCAAATTCCAAAATTGGTTATCATACATGGACTAAATCTCACTGTCCATTGCCTCTTTCCATTCAGCAGCCTAAGGGCCTTCCATGGCTTCCTTATAGTTAGCTGGTTCATCCAAATTAACAAGTGTTCTATCACTTATTAACGTACCCCCTTCCGCAGTAATATGAAGACCATAGAACTCGGGAAGGTGGCTAACTCTTGCGGATCTACAAAGAGGTAATGACTCGTCAACTAGCTCAATAGGTATTTCTACCTCGGGTTGAGTTCTAGTGCCAACGTAAGGTATTTCATCGTTTGATTCTTGAATTAATTCAAAATCAATGTTACTCCCACTGACTTATCTAGCTATTAGTTATCTTTCTCGAAAGACTCCTCTTCGAGCTACAAACATCACACTTTCAGTGGGTTGGTAAAACAAATAACCATAAGACTTTTGGGTAACCGATGAATAGACATTTCTTAGATTTGTCGGCAAGTTTATCTTGGCTCTCGTTCTCACAAAAACCTCACAACCCCAAACCTTGATATGTGTGAGTGAGGGTCTCTTCCCAGTCCACATTTCATGAGGTGTCTTTTCAACCTTCTTTGTTGGTGCAAGATTTAGGATATGGGCGGCTGTCTCTAAGGCATACCCCCAGAAATATATTGAAAGAGGAGCTCGAGTCATCATGGAACAAACCATGTCCAACAAGGTTCGATTGCGCTTCTCAGCAACACCATTAAGTTGAGGTGTTCAAGGAGGTGACAATTGTGAAACAATTCCACATTCCTTAAGATACTCATTGAACTCAAGACTAAGATACTCACCACCCCTATCGGAATGTAGTACTTTAATCTTTCTACCCAATTGATTCTCTACTTCGTGCTTACACTCTTTGATTTTTTCAAAGGTATCTGACTTATGTTTAATCAAGTAAATATAACCATATCTACTATAATCGTCGATAAAAGTCACGTAGTAGCGATTGCCATCTTCTGTGGTGGATCTAAATGGACCACATACATCTGTATGTATTATGTCTAACAATCCTTCACCTCTTTGTAAAGAACCGGTGAATGGTGACTTAGTCATTTTGCCAAGTAAAGAGGACTCACATGCATCATTCGATTTTAAGTCAAATGATTCCAAGACTCCATTCTTTTGGAGTTGGGTGATGCATTTCTTGTTTATATGACCAAGACGATAGTGCCATAAAGATGCATGGTCTAACTTATTAGAAGAATTAATAGCTAGCACATTACTCAAGTTATTATCACACGCAACAGATTCATAAACACCATTACAAGGAGTAGCTTTAAAAACAAACAAGTCATCTTTATAAACTAAAATATCTCCATTCAAATTATCAAAGTAATAACGGAAACCCTGTTTAAATAATGTGTGAAATGAAATAATATTTCGAGACATATCGGGTGAATAACAGCAATCTACTAACTCTAATCTAAACCCACTATCCAAGACAAGCTCAAAAATCCCCATCTTCGCAACAGGTGCAAAACACCTATTGCCCATGATGAGATTTAGCTTTCCTGGTCGCAACTCCTTGCTATCCTTTAGTCCTTGTAATACAGAATAGATGTGAATACCACATCCTGTATCAAGGACCCAGGAATTAGAACATTTCATATCAGTGAGTTTGATTAAGTACATACCAGATGCAGTAGCAGACGACTTGCCCTTGCTCTCTTTCAACTCTTGAAGGTATTTTGGGCAGTTTCTCCTCCAATGCCCTGTTTGTACACAGTGAAAACATGTTGCCTGCTTCGGATCTTTGGAAGGCGGGATTTCATGATTAAGCATTCTTTTTGACCCGTTGTTGGACTCTCCAACATGGGCTTTCCCTTTCCTAATGGGTTGATCAGTGGCTTTTCGTTTCTTCCCTTTTCCATGCCGAATGACATTGACCTGTGCAGCAACAATTGAGCTTGATGAGGCATGAGACCTTTTCATGCCTTGCTCAGCTCTTTACAGCAGGTTATGCAGCTGCATCATGTTGGTCTCACCATTATTCATATGAAACTGCATAATGAACGGGTCATAAGAATCCGAAAGTGAATCAAGGACCATGTCAATGGCCATGTTCTTGTCAAACTTCACATCCAGCTTCTCAAGTCTTTCAATGAGCCTTTGCATCTTTTGCACGTGGGCACATACTGACTCACCGTCCTTGTGTTGACACTTTTTCAGGGCTTTAAGAACCTCCAAGTGCTCTTGCCTTTGTCCCTTAACGAACATTTCGTGAAGTTTCTTATTTATTTCATATGCCCAGCTCTCATCGAACATCTTTTGAAGTTCGGAGGACATGGTGGACACCATGATGCAAGATGCCTTGGTAGAGTCCGTGCAATGCTTGTTGTAAGCATCAATTTCTTCGGGAGAGGCAGTGTTCATGTCGATTTCACCAATTTGGTTATCAAGCATGTATTCCTTGTTTTCATAGCGCAAGGTCAATCTTAGGGCACGCATCCAATCAAGGTAATTGGGGCCCACAAGCTTTTCCTTCGCCAGAATAGGAAGGAGAGTGAAACCGGAATTTCTGGTAGGAGCAGGAGGAGGAGGAAGATCACTATTGATTCCAGACATCTGTAAGACAAGTGGTTTTAGTTATTGATATTAAATAATCCTTAATTATTTACCCAATTAATATATTAAGGCTAGGATCCAATTTCTAACATTCATTATATAAAGAGGGACACCGTAATTATATACGAATTTAATTTAGGTAGGCATACAACTTGCCAATTTCATCTTTATGAAATTCCTAGAACGTTTGAGACTCCTTGTACTTTCAAGGGCATGTTTAGTCTCGGATATGCGTTTTACTTATTGTGGTTGGGACGCCGAGGACCACAACTAAGATTGTGAATTAATCATGCAAAACGCGTTGGTACTTCATTCTATTTATAGTTCTCAAATTGACGTGCCGGTTATCCACACACGCTCCATCAATAAACTATAAAAATGAATTGCCACATCACCTTGTCTATCACAGTCTCAAACTAATGTGTCGGTTATCCACACACGCTCCATTAATAGACTATATAGAAATGATGTGCGTTTTCATGGGTTTGCATACATATTCACATTTTCCTATGTGTATCTAAAAAAGGAAATTTATTTTAGATATAGGTTCTAGATTAATACTTTTAATCTCAATATCAATAATATTTGATCCGTTTGATAATTCGCGTTCTTTCACACAAAAGGTCGATGAGCTGGCAACGCAAGGCGTTTTAAAAATCCTTCTCATTAGCAACCATTTTATAGGCAGTTTTCTTTTATCTTCTTATAGTGTTAGGAGATTGATGGGTCTAGTAGTGAACCAACTACGATATATTTAATATTAGTTATACTATATATATATATATAAACAATGTATAAGAATAGGGTAGATTTTAAACATTTTTAAAACTTACCAATTATTTAATCAAGTTAATTCCAATTTACCATGTAACTTACAAGATAATAGTAATAGATAATTAAATATTCTAATCATATGAGGGCACATGTAAATAATTAACATAATATAATCTTATATGCCGAAATTTAATTGATATATATGATAATTCTATTTGATTTTCTATTAATCCTAATTATCATGTTTAAATCATATGACAATTTAAATTTACCAATTAAACTTTAAATCATGTGAGGACACATGATAATGATTAACAAAATCAAAAATTATCTATATATAAACCAAAAAAATTCGGCCATATATATACAAAATAATCCCTTTCAATTTAAACCTTTTAAATTAAAGTCTATTTTAATCTTCCAATTTGCCAAATGATTTTAAATCAATAGCAAAATTAACCAACCTTCCATTTAATCCTCAAGTTTCCGAAATTTGACTATTAAATAAATATTGGATAATTGGTATTTAACAAATCATTATTCAATGTTTACCAAAAACTAGGAGATAATTGCCAAAATATTTTAAACATTCCAAAACAATTTTAAACACCAACTATCTTCTACTTTTTGATCCAACATATGTATTCACGAAAATTTTAGCAAACAAGATCTAAAACAAGTGCTAATATCAACCAAATTAAAGGCTCTGATACAACTGATGGGTTTTATATGAACTATAAACAAACAAGACAACGGAAACTATGGTAAGTATTGGTTAATCGGTAAAGATACATGTACTTGATGCCCCACCCAAGAGAGAGACCCAAGTCCTAGTAGCCCCGCTAAATGGTGATTCAACATAGATTCTACATCGATTTACCAGAAGCAGAAGAAGAATTAGTAGCAGGTTATCAAACCGAATATTCGGGTAGGTTGATTGTTTCGCTCCTGTATCTTCCAAAAGGAAAAAAGATTTATGATTGATTGTATCGAAAGGCCCAATGAATTGGGATTTCCCTATTGGTCCAGGTCGGCAGGCGTCAGCCCCCATACATGGTCTTACGACTTTGCGGAGACCTGTGTTTTTGGTATTCTTAATATTTTCGTTTGGTCAATCGTTGAATAAAATCAACTGAAACGGGATATCATATAACTAAACCCTAAAAGGAAGCCTTAATAGATGATATTAACAACAAGAAAGAAAGAGATTACCAACCTTTAATCCAATCTTGTAATTGGAATGATCCACTTGTAGAACTCGAACACTTCGATCCAACGCTAAGGAAGGTAGTAAAGAAGGGAGATTACCTCTAATGGTTTGTACCCAATTTGTCCAAGATTATTAATCTTCGGAATATTCACCCAAGTGTAGTAAGACTGTAAGAGTACCTACAAGGAATGGAGCAAAAAGAGAAGATAAAACTCAAGGATTAAGAATGCTTGAGTGGAATACTTGATTTAGGAGTCATGAATCTCTATTTATAATGATAATTAACTTAGGGCCAAAGTTAGGGTTTTAGAGAAAAGCTCTTGGTTCATCTTTCAAAAAATAACCAATTAGCCCTTGCACTTTTAATTGACATAATATAATTCTAAATTAATTCCAATTAATTCTATAGAATTTCCATAATAATTTCTAATTATTTATTATCAAATAATAATTAATAAAATATTTATTTGTCTCTCTCTTAGATATTCTAATAACCCTTGGACAATTGAGGTAACCCAAAAAGGACTCTGCTATTAATAGAAAGTCATAAATAATTAGTTATGACTTTGGACACTCATTCCAACAATAATATTATACATATATATACTTTATTTATCATATTTTTATTAAAAAATAACAAAGTGTATGTATACATATATGTATAATATTATAATGTAATACTTTTTAGTCATTTTAACATATTTATCAATTTTTATTAAAAATAAAAAAATATATTATATTATAATATTACAAACACACACACACATATATATATAGGCGGGTTCATACGAGGACGGTACCAATTTACGAGAATAAGAGGACATTTCTTGGCCAATCATTTTGTACATGAAATTTCTCATGTACAAAATCACATATGATTTTATGTACACAACCATATGTGATTTTGTAAGCATCAAATAGGACACGGGCGACTTTTTCAACAGGCAAGTCACGGCTAATCATATATGATTTTGTACGTGAATCATATGTGATTTTGTACGTGAATCATATGTGATTTTGTACATGAAAAATTTCATGTACAAACTGATTGGCTGAAAATTGTCCTCTCATTCTCGTAAAAAAATACCGTCCTCGCATGAACCCTCCTCTATATATATATATATGTAGAGGCACCTTCTTGTGTTAACCTAAGAATTTGTGTTAACCATGTTAACCAAAACCAACCAATAGGAAAATTCCATTAATTATGGAATTAAATAAATTAATTATATTTAGTAGGGGTAATTTCATATTTTAGTAATTTGTATATATAATTTTTATTTAATTAATTTATTATATAATTAATACATTCCTTAAATTTAGCATAGTTAAGTATGGAAACATATCTCTAATACAAAATTATTCTATTATAATTTTCGATTTCTGCAGGAATCATGAACGAATAAGGATTTCGACATAATGGTCCACAACATCAACGATCTTCCTAATCAACAAAGCAAGATGAAGAAGTTTGTTATATGTTTCCGTCGTCCAACGAAATATATGTTTCTGAAGTAGTCGATGATGTTCAGAAACCTGTCAATGGATGCACCGAAGAACAATTTAACGATGATGATGAAAGCCAAGAACACAAATTCCAGCGTCTGAAAGAAATGCAGAAACTGTTAATGATCGATAGTGTTCACTTGTGAATATCATGTTCACAACACATACTTGTTCACAAATGCAGAAACGTATCATGCATAAACTCTAAGTATTAATAAAACATTCTTACTTTTCACTTATGAACAATTTAGTAATTAATTTTCCAGATTTTAGACTTATACAACACAAGTTTTCAATCATGTTCACAAATGCATAGACTTTTTTGGTTCGTAAGTGAACAACTTATTCACAACTGAACATGGTATAACCACAAATTTCACATATGAACAATTTATTCACAACTGAACATGTTATAACCACAAATTGTTCAGAACTACACATTTCTTTGGTTCACAAATGCACAACAGATTATTAGCAACTGCACATTTTACACCATCTTTTGTTCGTTCATGTGTTAACTCAAATATTTGTGTTAACTTTGTTAACCAGTTTCGACCAACCAGAATCATTCTTTCAATTTGGAATGAATTGGTGTTGCAATATTTATGTAAACAATTTTGTCTTTTATAAATTTATTTAATTTTTTATTTTATAAAATGTTGCAATTATTAAAAATTTATCTGTTTAAAGGAAAGTTAAGTATGGAAGTTATTTTTTTAATTAATTCTTTAATTATTAATTTTGATTGATTTTATTCAATTCTTAACTGGTAATCAAGATAACGCATATTTCGAGTTCTACAACCTCTGATGGTTATGAAGTGAACATACGATGTTCATTTGTGAACACATGACACACATGATATTGTGTATGTTATTGTTCACTTATGCATACGATGTTCACAAGTGATAACATTGTTAATAAGTAGAATAACAACAAGTTCACCTTTTTCGTCATTATTTTTACTGGAATAACGTCATTTTCATCTGTGAACGAACAACATGTTCATGAGTGAACACATGATGCATTCCCAATCAGACACATTCTCACATTTTACTTTGAATTGGCGTTGACTTTTTCACTAGGAGTTGTTTTGTATTTTTTAAATTTTAAATTTTAATTTTTTTTTTTATGAAATTTGGTTATAATAATCTTTCCTTATTTTAAGGAGACATAGTTATGGAAGTCATTTTATTAATTAATTTTTTTATTATTTAATTTTATTGATTTGGTCTTTTCTTATTTTAAGGATAAATAATTATGGAAGTTATTTTTTAGTTAATTTTTTTATTAATCAATTTTTTAAATTTGGTTGTATTGTTATTTGATAATATCGATTTTGTATTCTGAATAGCTTATATTCATAATGAAATAGTCTCATGTTCATAACCGAACCACTTCTACTTACGTACAAAAACCGCTCCATTTTCATACGTGAACCCCTCACATGTTCATAAGCATGGTTCTAAAAAACGCGTTATGGCGGCGTTATGGCGCGCCATAACGTCGAGGCGTGGCCTCGCCGCCACGTTAAAGCCCATGGCGCGACTCTGAGGCGTGGCTTGCAGTAAGGCGCGTTATGGCGGGTTATGGCGTGTTATGGCGGGTTATGGCGGGGTATAAGGCGTGTTATGGCGCGTTATGGCGGGTTATAAGGCGTGAGTTGGGTTTTTTTATTTTTATTTAGCAAATCTTGTGTATTTGATATCAAATTATGAATGCATGTTTCTTCCTTAGTTTGTAGTTTTATATGAATTTAATTTGTTTAATCATTATTGTTCATTACACTTACTCAGATAGACATATGTATATATAATATATATAAAGTTTTGTCGCCTTAAATCGCGCCTTAAAAAACGCCATGGCCTCGCCGTAACTCGTAAAGCTTGAGGCTTGACCTCGCCGCCACGCCACGCCTCAGGCTATTTAGAACCTTGTTCATAAGTGAATCCCTCATTCGTTCATAATTGAACCAATCCTATGTTCATAAGTGAACCATCATCAAGTTCACATATGAACTAATCTATGTTCATAAGTGAACAAACACCATATTCACCTTCTTCACCAAATGTTTACTGCACCATGTTCACCTTCTTCAACGATCTTCAATGCACCAATGTTCACTGTGTATTAATTATAATCAAGCTACATAATTGAGTAACCAAAAATCAATGTCGAGAATCAAATTAGAACGAATACCTTGAGTTGAGCTCATATCGTTCTCGACTTTCACCTCCATTACACAAATCTGAGAGAATCAAATAAATCGATCAACATAACCACATAGGGTAACTAAAAGAAATCGATGAAGTAGAAAAAATATCTAAAAGAAATCGATTACTTAAATCGATCAAACAGAAAAACAACTAAAATAAATCAATTACTTGAATCGGTCAAACAAAGAAGAAATTGATAACCATAATCGAGAGTATAAATCGAAGAGCGACATGGGAAGATCAGAGGAGTGATAAGACCACTAATAACCATGGTGGTGGTCAAATAAAGATGATTATGATTTTATTTGGTAGTTCACCAAAATAGGAACAGATTAATTAGAGAAGGAGTTATTTTCGGCAATCGTGATTTTTTTCCTAATTTGTTGTGACTAATCAAATTACACTTTTACCCTCGTTCACCAATGTTCACCATGGCTTTGACCCTACATATTTACAAATATGCCACACTTGTATCAAAACCATAGATCTTACAAATGAACGGTCTAGATGGGTTAACAAAGTTAACACAAATATTTGAGTTAACACTTGAAGGGCCTCTATATCTGTATATATACACTCTATTTACCATAATATTATAATATAATATTTTTTTATTCATTTTACTCTATTTATCATTTTTATGAAAAATTAAAAAAATGTATTATATTATAACATTATACGTATATATACCAAGGTTCTAAATGGTGTGATGCGTGGCGTGGCGTGGCGGCGAGGCCAAGCCTCAAGCCTTAGGAGCCACGGCGAAGCCATGGCGTTTTCAAGGCATGACTTACGGCGTCAAATTTCAAATTCATATGCAATATTATATATAAAAAACATATGTTTTGTATTGTTAATCAATGAGTTAATAGCAATAAGCAAGTTAAATTAAGTTATATATTAAAAACTAGCAAATACGACATTATAAACGTAAAGAAAAATCAAATATCGAATTACAAAAATTCCACATTAGGCCATGGCGTACCACGGGCTTAACGTGGTGTAAGACACAACTGTGCGACGAGCTTTTTAAAACATTGATATATACTCTATTTATCATATATTATAAAAATTAAAAATTGTGTATATATATATGTGTGTGTGTGTAATACATTTTTTAATTTTTGATAAAAAATGATAAAT
Source organism: Silybum marianum (assembly GCA_036898165.1). NCBI lineage: Eukaryota > Viridiplantae > Streptophyta > Magnoliopsida > Asterales > Asteraceae > Silybum > Silybum marianum. The sequence continues at coordinate 41,963,515 of CM072529.1, read as the reverse complement.
AGAGTAAAATGACTACAATGTCTTTTTAGTTAACCTGCTTAATGAATGTTTTTGATGAAGTTAGGACACAAGGACCAAAGACGTGTGAAAATGTAAACCACATACATCAAATCCATAATTGTTTTGAAAAGGGGACGCACAACGTTATTAAGTGTAAACCACATGGACCAATCATGTAATCTACTCTAAATATATACTTTAAGCTAATAAAGAAAATTTAAGAACTCACTAAGCATAACTTATGTTTTAGTATTTGCATCTTTCACGGAGACCGTAGCAAGTAGCTTGAAAGATAAAGAGAAGGTTTAGGAAGATCTCAAAGCGGCTTTGTTTATTTTAGATATTTAGTGTTTGCTAGCTATCATAACCTCTGAACATCAATTGTGACAGTGAAGGCCTTTCACGGCCGTGAGGGGCCTTTAGTGACAGATTAATGTCTTATCAGTAGTGACCTATCAACAGATGGTCATTTTTTCCTCTGTTTTTTATTTCAATCGATATAACGATTCAAATCACAATTTTCAACAGAAAGTCCATATACCAATTTCAAGTATAAATAAACCTCAATGCTATAAATTTGATAAATATCAAGGAACGAAACGCAGCAAATGGGCAACGTTAGAACATTTTTCCTATACCTAAGATGAATTTTCGTTATCGACTCTGAAGAATTGAAAGTTGTACATAGTTTTATTATTGGACTATTGTGGCTCTACATTGGTAGGAGTAGTCTTCTTCTTCTCCTCAGTCAAGTCATCCATGATATCCTCCAATTTTGCTTCCATTTCATCCATCTGCGATATTATTTGGCACCAAAAGTTTAATTAATTTCCAAAAAATTAATTAAATATCAAAGAATCATTGGTCTAACTATTTCACTGATTCAATTTTTTCAATGGTTAAAGGTTTCAAACTCACTAAAAATAGGTAATGTATGTGAAGTTTTGTTTACCCATATTGATATTATTTATTAAAAAAATATTTAATATTATTTTTAGATCAATAATTACAAAAGAGTAACTAAAAAGTTATTTATAATGAAATATTTTTATTAAATTATACATAAAATTAAACATTGTTTTGGTAAAAATAAGGTAGGTTATAAGTCAATTTATAGCATCTTCAATAGCTTCCCCAAAATAGAAAAAATGAAAAAAATGAGGATTTTGGGCAAATATTTTGCTTCAATAGTTTTCTCATAATCATCTCCAAAATGAAGAAAGTAGGAGCGAGAGTGGACTTTTCTCCAAATATGGAGTTCACTCCAAAAATGATTAACCAAATAAAATGACCAATAGAAAACTTTAAAAAATAAATATTAAAAGAGAGAAATAATATTTCAATAGATGATGCAATATTTTAATATTATTTTGGAGAAATTATAGAGAACTTGTTGGAGATGAATGCAATTCTTTTTGGAGATTTTGTCTGTTGATTCTCCCTTTTGGAGAAATTATACGGAATTTATTGGAGATGCTCTTATAAGCTACCTTATTTTCTAAGTACATGTTTGACAAAGTAACTTATAAATTATAAGATAAATTATTGAAAAGCTAGCTGTGAGTGACTTATTTAACTTTTTATCAATTTATTTCAATTATATCCCTGATTAATTTAATTATTATTTTGAATTGTAAGTATGAATTAATATTATTTTTATTTTATTAATTCATTTTAATTTTAAATTATTCACTAATATTAATTAATTATATATTATATGTAATGATTACTTAAAATCATAAAATAATGCAAAAAAAAATTCTAAATTTTATTTTAACAAATCCAAATTTATAATATATATATATGATGATCAATTTAATTTATTTAAATAAACATATTATACTATTTATTTTTACTATTTTGTTTGAATTAATATATCATTTTATTTTATTAAATACTTATTTTAATTAGATTATAAGTGACTAAATTTCAAGATGTTATTTTTAAGCATTTTACATATTTATCAACTAGTTTTTACTAAACATAATTTATTTATCAGCTAACTTGTAAATTATCAACTCATTTATAATAATCAATTACATAATAAACTAGTTTAATAAACATAGCCTTAAACTCTATTCTCCATAGTCCATACACCAAATGAGAGTTGCTCCTATATTATTTAATATCCACTACACCAATCCACTTGGGAAGCGATGGATATTATTTTTTAAGAAATCATTATCCTGTTCTTTTTTATATATTTTGTAATCTAGCCCACTACAGTAATACTTTTTAAAACCATGTGTCATAATATGTATTAAACGAAGAAATTAATTAAAATAGCCATTATTTAAAGTTGGTTGATATTTTTGTTATTTTGACAGGTCTATCAAAATAGTTCTAAGTTTGCAATTTTAATTTATTTTCTACGGATCTAGGTGAGCAAGATTTCTTTTTCTAACCTGAGTGAAAAATGTAAAGTTTTAGAGTAGAAAGTGTAAATTTTTCGTATTTTACACACCTATGGCTATATTAGTAATTTCCAAAAAAATGTAGTTAGGAGCTCTCAATTTGTCTCAACCATAAATGACTATTTTAATTAATTTCCCTTTTAAATAGCACTTTAAGTTTATATTATCTAAATTTGTGACACTAAGGTGGCGTTTGTTTTTTAAGAGGTCCGAAGTCTGAAGTCTGATTTCAGTTCGGAAATGGTTATGAAATGCCTAAACAAATCAGACATAAGTGGTGATTAAGAGCTTAAAATGAAAAAACAAACAAGGCCTAAGTTATTAAAAGACATTATTAATGAACTGGTAAGTTTCCTTTTGTCAAAAATATTCAGCAACCTAATAAAAAACAAAGAGTAAGTAATCGGATTTAGATTTTTTACATCATAATTTTGAAAAGTATCTTATATGTAAAAGGGACTAATAAGACAATTTAAATTCTAACAAAATAGTTAAGTTGATCAACCTTGTTGATAGAACTTGTTAGATTGGGTAAATTACTCGTAAGAATTAATTGTAATGTCCTTATAAACTCAAAGTCATGGTAAAGTATTTTATTAGAACATTTAAAGATGATTGAGGTCATAAAATATGCATTTTAATGTAGCATCAGCTTATATTACACTTGACTAATCTCATAAGGCCCTAAAGTTAACAGTTGGTAAATTGTTCAGTGGCTCTAAAAAAGCTCAAATTGTTAACCAATGGATAGAATAACCTAGAGGTGAGATCGGTCCAACACGGGTACCGAATCGAGAGGTACCAAATTTTTGTGGGACTCAGAACTAAGACCAAAAACCGAACCTTATGTATTAGTTCGGTACCGGTTTCAATGTTTTCCTGAAAAATACCAAAAAACGAAGTATCGATTTCCGAAAATGTAGAAAATTACGAACCTAAGTACCCAACCGATTACATGCATAAGGTTCTAATTCGGTTTGCTGCGGTTCAGTTTGGTTTAGGAGTTTGGTTCAGGTGATTGGTCCTCAAGTCTCATCCCTAATAATAACCAATGCCTAACCAACCGAGCTACCCTATAAGTTAGATCGTTATCAGGACCGGCCCTAGGGGTGTGTCAGTGGTGCCATCGCACAGGGCCTCCGATTGTTGACAGAGTTGGCTAACGCCTTCCATAAGTTAGCATACATCCCGTGTTCGATTCCCCATGTGTCTCATTTTTCTTCTCTACATTTTTAAGGAGTTTTCAGTTACTTTTACTATATTTTAATTATATAAAAATTGTGTGATTTATAAAATAATTTAATTATATAAATTTGACCATTTATTTATTTTAATTATCTATTTATTGATTACTTAAAAATATTTATTTATTAATTGATATCAAAATATCAAGTTAGATCTATTTATTTTGCAATAAATTTCTTTTATTAATTTTATTTGATTATTTAATAACTTATGGACTGTTTTTTGATTGTTATTATTAGTTTTATATACTTTTCTTAATTGTTATTCAAATTTTTTGAAATATTATTAACGATCAATTATGTCTTTAAGAAAGATTAATTGTTTTGCATTTGATATCGATTGAAATTAAGTTTCTAACAAATCTTGATTACTAAAGTATAATTATATAATTTTGCTATAAAATAAGATCTATGTTCAAAATATAGTAATACCTCGTTGTTTGTCTTCTTTTAAAAAATATACTAAACAATATCAGTTTATTAGTAAAGAATGAAAAACTATGTTCACTAGTAATAAACAATTTGTGTTATATATTTCATAGTGTAGTTATTATGTGATTCCTTTTAATTTTGTTGGTAATTTACTTTTTATTGTAATCACTAGATTAATAATATAAGATTTATAAACATTAATATAACGATATAAAGATCAATTTATTTTTTATTTGAATTTCTTTATAACTATTTTATAAAATAAAAAGATCTATTTTTTTTAACATAGTAATAAAACATTTGATAAACAATATTATAAAAAAAAGAAAAAATAGAGGGCCACATTTCAGTTTTTACACGGAACCTCCAAAATATCAGGGCTGAGACCGGCCCTCATCATTATGTTGTTGTATTTGGTAATTTATAAATTCATTTTTTTTATAAAAGTTTCATAAGATTTGAATGAATGTTACCTTATCGACCATGTCGGAAACTAGTTTAGCATCTTTGCCAACTGTATCAGCCATCTTTTCGACTTTTTCCAAAGTTTGTCTAAATTGACTACCTTCTGGGAGATCATCTGCGACATCTCCAACAAAATCTTCAATCTTCTCTGCTATTTCTTCCACCCGATCTGCCACATCATCCACCGCCTCCTCTACCCTGTCGAGTTCCGCTGCCCATTCAACAATAACTCTTTATCAGACTTTCTAAATATTCTATTTAGTTTTTTTCTAATAAAAATTACAATATTTCTCTTTTCGTAACTAATAAAAAAAAATAGTTTCTGATTTTTTTTTTATTGATAAAATGGTTTGAATATTGATCTAACATTTAAAATTAAGTAAAAAATAACGATAGAAAGAGAAGTGGAAAATACCTTTAAATTTTGAAAATGGTCCCCATTTATTTGTGAAAAATGGAACAACACCTGCCAATAGAACTCCTGGAAGCCATACTGGCCTGCACCAATATAAGAAATTTGTTTGAATATAACATATACCTTAAATTGATTACAAGATTTAAAATTATGGATAATTTACTTTTAAAATTAACCTTAAACGTAAATATACTTATATAAATAGTATAAAAGATGCATTCTTTTATTCAATTTATGCTTTGTGTAAGTTTGTATAACATATTTATAAATTTAGATATTTATAATTTAATTTCCTTTATTTAGAGTTCATAGTTTCAAAATGATAATGGAAGTTTCATCTATGCCAAGAGCATTAATTAATTATTAAAATAAATGTTTTCTAAATTATAAGATTATGGGTTAATAATCATAAATTAGTTTAATTTTTTAAAATTTATTGGAAAAAATCACGTTTAGATAATTAGAATATAAATTTTTGATACTTTATTTAGGCATTGTTTGCCAAAAATAAGCTAGCTTATAAGCTAAGCTTATTTTCAGTGTACATGTTTGGATGCACATAAGCTGACTTATAAGCTAGCTTATTGATAAACTACTTTGAGTAGCTTATGAAGAGTTTTTTGTCATCTTTTCTGATTATACCCTCATTAATATTAATTATTAATTTTTCAAGATGTTCTTTTTAGTCATTTAAATGGTTATCAGCTAGTTTTTGCCAAACATAATTTGTTCATCAGCTACCAGCTAGCTTATCAGCTAGTTTGCCAAATATAGCCTTAAAGTAAGGGGTTCAATAAATTTCATGAGTTTTATTTCACTTTCTTAGAGTATCTCTAACAACTTTTCTATAATTTTTCTAAAATCGAGAATGAAAAAACCAAAATCTCTAAAAACATTTTCTTCTAACTCTAACAGCTTTTATATTTTAGATAATCCATTATTACTTATATTATTGAAATGTTCAATATATTTCATAAAATATTATTTCTCTCTCCTACACATTTAGTTTTAATAATTTTGATTAGTTGTATATATTAAAATAATATTTCTCTCTCCTAGTTTAGGGATTTTAGAGATTTCTCTCCAAATCTGTAAAATAGCAAACCATATAACGATACTATTGCAGCACTTTAGAGAAAGAAAATCTAATTTTTTCTATTATAGTAAAGCTGTTGGAATGCTCTTATAATTGTACTCAAGGTTATTTTATTTGTTGTTAGTTATTTTCAATTATATTAGTCATATTAAATATTTATATATTGTTGTTAGTGTTATTGTTATTTAATTGATTTAGTCGGTCAAAAATAAAATGCAACAAATTGGAGTTATATTTATTCTATTTCGTAAATAATAGAATTCTGATGAATGGTATAATAAAATATTTAATTATATATTGATTATATACATTTTGAAAAGTAATTAGAATTTTCACGGTTAATAAACTTTATTTTCATTTGTATCATATGTAATCCACTTATTAATATTAGTTCTTATCTAAAATTCATACATGGTGACACTAATTGATAGTTTCAGAATTAAAGTTCATTAAGTTTCCCAAAATTAGAGCATGAGATGTGAGAAATTCATAATAACAGTCAGACCGTTTAAACCACTAAAAACGATGCAATTTAACTTGGTTTGAATGGTTCATCGGTGTTTTTAAACATCCTTATAAGAATGTCTATTAAATCTAAATAATTGAAAAACTATTAATTTGTTACTACATATTTTAATGAAGAACCCTATCACTCTTTTATTTCAATTATATCACGAATTTTATAATTGCACTATTTTTCAACATGTGTTTTTATGCTATTTCACATTTATCATTAGGAGCTAGTTTTTACTTAAATTATCAAGCTAGTTTGTTAAATGCATACATAAATCAGTTAAATATGTATTTAAAATATGTTTATAAAGTATATTTTTTTAAAGCTATTTTTTTTAATAGCAAGTTAGTAGTTAGTAATTCAAACCCACATAGACATTCAAATGGACATTATGCGGGACCCGAACCTTCCCTTAGAGGATAAACCCCACTCCTTTAATGTTTATTTAATGTCCCAGAAGGAAAACCCCACACGGAGAGGCTCGAGACCTTCTACATGTGGTAACAACCTCCTGACCAACTCTGTCAGGCAGATGGTGGCTTTTTAAAGCTAATTGAGATCCAAAATATAATATTGAAAGACAAATGTTGTAATTAATTTACAGAAACTGAAATGATTAATTTAAATTTATTTTTTGATGGATCCAACCTTTCTAGATCTAATTAAACCCACAAAAATAAAATTTTGAAATATCCATTTAATTAAGAAAAAAAAAACAAATATTTATGATAAAACGAACCAGTTTTCAGGCAGATGAATTCCAAAAGGTAGGACATCTGCAACTTGATCCACACTGTAGACTACAAACTCCCTGTTATTTAATAAAATCAGAATAATTAATTATTAAATATCTTTAATCCTTTTTTTAATAAATAAATTCAAGATCTTTACTTACATCTTTGAGCTGTTGCCATTGCTGAGATATCTCCGGTTAGCCGGTGAAAAACAGCCACCAGCTGCCACCGTGGATTTTGGTAGTGACAACCGAGAGGTGGTGGTTGCGACGGTGGCGGTGGTGGTGGAGAGGGGATCAAATCTTTGACATGAAAGCTTATGAAAGCTAGTCAAACCACAAGTCACAAAGGATGTTGCTGCCATTGAAACTACACAAAGCTTTCAAAAAAATATCAATCTGTATAAATAATATGTGCAGATATGAAGATGAGAAACTGAAAATTTAAATGAAGATCGGAAAGTAGGTAGGAAGATAATAGTGAAGTCAATAAATAAAATAATGTATCCTTTCGGTCTCATAAATAATTGAGTCATGCTTAATTTTTTTTTTTTTTTTTTTGTGTTTTCTAGAAAAAAGGAATCTTAATAAAGAGTAGGATTTTTTTAAAATAATTTGGACATTAAATTTAAGGAAAATTAATTTAAACAGTCATTTTTAGGGAATGATGGGGGGTTTCACTTCTTAGCAATGTTCTCCAAGATTTTTTTTATAAAAATAGTCATAGGTCCGTAATATGCTAGATTTGCACTTGGGAACCTAGTTCGATGAGAAAAAAATGTTACATTTTCGACCCCTATACGCAATAACCTATTCTCATAATTGCAAACCTGACACCTAAAGTTTGAAAAATTATACTTTATGCTAGCAGACTTGCCACGTGTCGTATCCGAGTTAAACCCTAATCCCACTTTATCTATTGATCATATCCATATCCGCAAATTTGACCTTTGACCTCCGCAGTATTTTAAAAAACTGTCACTTTTTACGTGTTTTATACATGGATTTTGAGGACATGCACTATTTTTTTTAACAAAGTCTGAAAATCAATTCAAAGTTGTTCAATAATTATTTTCCAATAATTGATTGATGATGTGTTTGAATTTATTAAATTCATCTGATCTATGAAATAGCAACGATAAAAAGATGAAACTATACTATAGAAAACGATACCAACTTAATTTCTTTCTTTCTTTGTTCATCATATATTTTTGTTTCTTCAGTTCATTTAAAAATAGATTCCTTTATCGAAAAAATTAAGTTACTTCTTCGTTCTGATGGTCAATGGGTGCAAGCAAAATATAGGTGGGATTATGTTCTTGTGACACACCATGATGTACAATTGCGCGCAAACATTACACATCAAGCTTGGCCGCTTATGTTCAGAGAGGTCGTTAAGGGTCCATTAGGGTACAATATTATGACCTCAAATACTACGGAGTCGGTGAATGCAATGTCCCATTTTGCATGCAAATTACCGATTGTCGCACTTATAAAGTACTTCTGAGGTTTTCAACAACAATGTTACTTAATTCGTCGGGCTAAAGGAGGTGAATACACTCCCAATATTTTATCTTATATATATATATATATATGTTTGTTTGTTATTTTTTGAGATTGTAACACAGTTCGTAAATTTTTTGTAGAGCAAATGAATCACGCACTCACACCTTGGGCGCATGCCAAGATTATAAAAAGGGCTGACAAATCTACAACATGGAATGTACACGGTATTGGATATGAGGTTTGGAATCCCAGTATGAACACAAAGCTCGATATGACTCATTTTAGTTCTGAATGTCTGCAATGGTAAGTTTCTTGGTTATCTTGCGGTCATGCCATCGCTATTGCAAGACAACAAAGTTTTTGAGATTGCAGCCATTTGGTTATAAGTTACTTCACGACCAAAATTTACCGGGCAACATGTCGAGAGGTAATCGTTCCTGTCGGACCTCTTGAATCATGGTTGTCTCCAGATGTTCCTCTTATAGTCGTCTATCCACCCCTAATAACTAAGAGACGCGTCGGTAGACCGAGTAATAACGATCGGCCACCTTCCACGTTTTTTATATAAATCACTTGCGGACGTACCTCAATATTTTCCTATTAATAGGATGCTTTATGAACCCAAAAATCACAATTTTCATACTAACCATATTTATTCTTCTACAATTACATGTCTACTTCCAACAAGAAATGGTTGGAAACGCTCATCATCAAATTCTCCCTCTTCTTAAATCATGTCTGTCAGGATGAAGAAATCAATAGAAAAGACTGAAACTAAGATAGAGGAGAAAAGTGTAAAATAGTGGAGTAACACGGAGAAACATAAGAAAATCGAGGATCTAATATAAGAGAAGAAGAAGACTATAAAGCAATTGCAAAAACATATTCGAGCTGACGAAAAACGTGTAAAGGACTTTGTCGTACAATATACGATCGTGCAGGAAATGATCAATGAGAAATATAATTGGATTTCATCCTATAAAGACTTTTATCGGGAGGGAAATTAGTACCAATGTGTTATATATTAATTTTATATGCAATTTATCCGGACGGATATTAGCTTCAATGTGCATCTTAGCGCAAATATTGAACAATTTTTAGGTTTTTCTCAGGCTTTGTTGAAAAATATAGTGTACGCGTAAAAATGAGAGTTGGGTAGAAAAGGACAATTTTGAAATTCCAAGAGGCAGGTCCGTAAAATCCAAGGTCGCAATTGCAGACCTGGGTATAAAGTTTAATTTTTCAAACTTCAAAGGCAGGTTTGCCATTGCAAGGAAAGGTAGTGCATACAAGGGCCAAAAGTATAATTTTTGTTATTGTTTAGTAAGGTTTGCAATTACAAACCTATGACTATTTTTATAAACTTTAGAAGAATATAATTAAAAGGTCAAATCACCTTTAAAAATGACTATTTAAATTAATCTTTCTAAATTTAATTGATATTGAGGTTTATAATAAAACATTTCTTGTTGTAATCTATGTAAAGAAAAATTAGTCATTTGTTTGAAAATGTTTTCGATATTGAGGATTTTTGCTATATATTTGGTCAAATTGTTTTTAAATGTTTTTGATATTGAGGATTTTTGTTATATATTTGGTCAAATTGTTTGAATATTTTCAAAAAATTTAAACATCATACTTTATGAGCTTTGTTCCATATTCCTGATTTTTTAAGAGTAAACTACGATTTTCATCCTTGTGATTTACTGTTTATAATATTTTCGTCTCTATGGTTTAAAATCTATTTTTTTGGTCCTTGTGGTTTTTATTTTGCTACCATTTTCATCCTTACATCTAACAAAGTTAAAAATGTTATTAAATTTTTTCTAAAAAATTACATATTTGGTCTTTATGTTACATAAAGTTTAAATATTTAATTCTAAATTTTATTTTATTATATTAGTAAACTCTTGTGTTGACACTTTTATATATATATATATATATAGGAGAAGGATTAAATGAGAACCACCCCTCCTTAAAGGAACAAATGAACAAATTATGGACCACATATGATGTGGGTCCTACATAATATTAAATCATTTATGATTTAATGTGATTTAATATTATGTGGGACCCACATCATATGTGATCCACAAATGTCCCTTTGTTCCTTTAAATTTACAAAGTTCTCATTTGAACCTTCCTCTCTCTCTCTATATATATATAGGGGTTGGTTCATTTACAAAATAGACCAATCCTACAAATTCGTACAAACTAAGTTGAAAATATTTTTTTCATGATTTTTTTATCAAATGCTATGATTTAAAATGTTATTACATATATGTTTGTTTCGTAATGTAAAAGTTTCGCATGTATTTGTTTTCATAAGTTCAAAGTTTCACATGCATTTGTTTCATAATGTATTTTTTTCACATATAATTTTTTTTACAAGATGAAAGAAACATATAAGTAATAATATTCTAAATCATAGTATTTGATGAAAAAAACTAATAAAAAAATTATTTTTAACTTGGTTTGTACGAGTTTGTAGGATTGGTCTAGTTTGTAAATGAACCACCATCTATATATATATATATTATTTTTGTTTTTCTTTCTTCGTTATAATTTAATACGATATATATCATTTTAATACTATATTCTTTATATATATTTTAATACTTTTCCATTCTTTATATGGTTATAATCATTTTGAAAACATATGATATAATTAATAGACATAAATAAAATTTTGATATTTTAATTAATAACTTTTTTTCATTATTTAATCAAATTTTTATTTATTTATTGAAACCAGTTGGTATTTCTATTAAATTTCTTTTAGAAACAAATTGGTTTAAACTGAGAAAAATTGTAAATCATGAAAATTATTGATAAATAATTGACATCTTCTTTTTTTTCAAAGTTTTATATTTATTTTAAAATATCATCTGAAAAAGTTTAATAGAATTCGAGAAAAAATTAGTTTTATTATACCCAACCGGTTGTTTTTATTAAATGCATTTTAATCTCACTATTTCTAAAAAATAATGAAAAATATGTAAAAAAAACTTTTTTTAACAAAAATAGTGAAAGTAAAATACATTTAATAAAAACAACCAATTGCATATAAATAAAACTATTTTTTTCTCGAATTTTATTAAACATTTTTAGATGATAATTTAAAATAAATATAAAATTTTGAAAAAAAGAAGATATCATTTATTTATCAATAATTTTAATGATTTACAACTTTCCCATTTTAAATTTTTAAAAGAAATTATATAGAATACCAACCAGTTTCAAATAGATAAATATAACTTCGATTAAATAATAAAAAAAGATATTAATTAAAATATCAAAAAAATATTTTTATTAATTATAACGTATGTTTTCAAAATGATTATAACTATATACACAAATAAAAATTATTAAAATATACATAAAAAAATTAGTATTAAAATGATATATACAGTATTAAAATATAATAAAGAAAGAAAAATAAAAATGATATAATATATATGTATCAAATTAAGAGTTTACTAATATAATAAATGAAATTTAGGATTAAATATTTAAACTTTATGTAACATTAGGACTAAACATGTACTTTTTTAAAACTTTTTAACAGTACTTTTAACTTTATTAGATGTAAGGACGAAAATGATAACAAAATAAAAACCACAGAAACCAAAAAAACAGTTTTTAAATCACATGGACGAAAATCGTTATAAACAATTAACGACAGGGACGAAAATCGTAGTTTACTCTTTTTTTTAAACATCACAATTGATGAGTTTTGTTCCACATTTTCGATTTTCTTAAAACATCACGTGGTTGAAATCCTAAATGCATTCTCCGCTTGGTGGTAATGCATTCAAAGATCATATTCATCCATCAATGATAACGAATGGATTACATTTATGGATAGAATGCAAATCGAAACAAAATAGTTCTTTCAACAAATTATTTTTATAACTTATTAAAAATAAGGTATAAGTCATCTTATTTTTTTCAAACAATGCCTTAATATTTAAGAGTGACGTTATAATAAAATTGGTTTTATATAATATATCTATATTGTTTAAGCATTCTAATAGAATAATTGATAGAATTTAGATTTATAGGATTCAAATATAAAACGTCATATATCTAAAAGTGTTACAATAGGTATATGACATTTTTAAACGTTTTTAAATTTTTTTAGTATCTTTTTAAAATAAAATATCATATTAACTATGTTATATGACACTTTTGAGAAGTGTCTCATAAACCCATTTTTTTATAAGACGTTTGAGTTTATAGGACATTTTTTCAAATATTTTTGTATAAAATAGTTAATACCACATTTTATTTTCATAAACGTCCTAAAAATTGTTAAAATGCCTAAAAACGTCATATAAAACTATTGTAATACTTTTAGATTGAATGTCTTTTTTTGGTCCTATAATGTATTATTTTTTAAAAATACTTCTACATATTAGGCGTCCTATAAAATCAAATTTTGTTATAGTGTGAATTAATTCTTTAATCCTTGTGGTTTACTATTTTTAATGTTTTAGTATTTAAAAGAAATATTTACGGAAAGACCCTGTGAAAAGTAAACCACATAACAAGTAATGGTGAAAAAGTAAAGAACATCTTACATGTTACAGTTGTTTACAAGGAAAATCATAAAAACGGAGAAAAAACGTGGGTAAGGTCCATTCACCTATCCACAAATTGATTAGGGGGAAAAACCGGCGTCGTCATCGTGTATTACCTTGATAAATGTGGAAAATGTGGAAATCCGATCTGATTATGATTGGAAAATTCACACGGTCAAGTTTGTTAGGATAAACTTGAGTTTTATTATTTTCTGTTTGTTTGGATAGATTAGCTGGCTACGTAGTTTTGTTTCCTAGTTTCGTGGATTGGTGGTAGAAGATGCTAGCTATTTATTTCTCTTTGTAGTTCATATTTATTCATTCAATTAATTAGAGAGAGACACTTTTCTCCTATTCTAAATTCCATATCGTATTAGAGCATCTCTTATCCATCGCGCATAAGCATTAAATGACAAAATACATCAATTCTGCCAGGGTAGTCGAAGAATAAAGTTAGAGTATCACCCAAGGATCTCAAGCGATGTCTAACACCACGACCAGTCTCACCGAGCCCGGGATAATTCCCATCACCGAACACAAGCTCACTAGAAAAAAACTACAATCGATGGTCCCATTCCGTGATAATTTTCATCGGTGGGAAAAGGGAAAGAAGACTACCTAACCAGTGCAACCTCTAAACCGAAAAAAGATGTTGCAAAATATAGAACTTAGAAGACATAAAATAACATGGTAATGCCATTGCTCTTAAACTTCATGACCAATGAGACAAGTGAGAATTTCTTGTACTACAAGACAACAAAGACATATGGAATGTTTCCCGAGATACATATTCAAATAAGGATAACGCCTTAGTTATCTTCGAACTCAAGGTAGTATTGCATGATCCACGTCAAGAGGAAAAGACAATCACAGAATACTTCAACTTGTTGATCCATTATTGGCAACAGTTAGATGTGTTGGATGTTGTCTCGTATAGTTGCCCCTTGATCAGAAACAATATAAGGAAACCCAGGAGAAATAACGAGCTTATAAGTTCCTACTTTGATTGAACCATGATCTGGATGAAGTTCGTGAGTTGATCCTAAGCAACAAGTCACAGCCTAGTGTGAGGGAAGACTTCTCTAAGGTTCGACGTGAAGAAACTCGGAGGAAGGTCATATTGGGATCTACAACCACTGAAGGGTCTGCATTGGTGGCAAGAAAGGGAAACAACTCCACCAAACCACAAGGCTTCTGCAACAATGAACCCTAAAGTACCCCGGGCCCTTGATCTAGAAACCTTCATTGGTGTGATCACTGCAAGATCCCTGGTCACAAAAAGGAGATTTGCTGGAAATTACATGAAAGATCCCCAGGTAAGCAACCATATCGACCAGTTGGTCATGCAACAACAACAAGTTTTTTTTCCCATTTAGTCAGGAGCAGATGGAGGTATTACAGAAGATGCTTCAAACCACCATTAAGTCAGAAATTGGATAAAAAAGTACAATTGTGATGGCATAAGATGAGCATTTACCAATTGCCCTAAATGCAAAACTAAACGCAAGTGAGTGGATCTTGGAATTTGGAGCCACATACAACATGACTGAAGACATCCTGGTACTCCATAATATCCAACAAAATATAACTAGGGGAGTGAGTGGATGTTGGAATTTGGAGCCACGAACAACATGACTGAAGACATCTGGGGTACTCCATAATATCCAACGCAATATAACTAGGAGTAAGATTCGGATAACCGACGGTTTGCTATCTAATGTAAAATGGATAGGTTCGACTCATACCACCGAAGACATCATTATCAACTATGTGCTTTATGTTCCTAACTTGGCTTATAATTTGATGTATGTTATGAAGCTTATGAAAGACCAAAGTTGCATCACTAGAACGTTTCTTGTTATATGTGAATTTGCGGACTCGATCTCGGGAAAACGATTGATAGTGCTAGAACGCGTGGAAACCTCTTCCTACAAAAACCTGGTCATGAATTTTATTTCACCTAGGGAACCTACGAATATCTGTTTTCAATCAAGCCAATGAATGAGTGATATTTTTTTATGGCATCTTAGATTAGGACACCTAATCTTATGTACTTAAAAGGCTATTTCCTAAGTTATTCAATAAAAGTTCTATTATGTTTCAATGTAAAGTGTGTCAACTCTCTAAACATACACGAAATTAATATCCAATTCAAAACTATAAGGCCTGACACCCATTTCATTTGATCTATAGCCATGTCTGGGGACTAGACCATCAAGAGTAAAGAATTTATCTGGATCTAGCTAGTTCGTTTCCTTATTGATGATCATACTCGTGTCACTCTGATCTTTCTTAAGAAAGAAAAATTTGAGGTTAAACACATCTTCTAAGCATTGCACAAAATGACAGAACCCAATTTCACATAAATTCAGGTGTTAAAAACAGATAATGGAACCGAGTTCTTCAAGTCAAACCTAAGGAAGTATCTGTCTGAAAATGGGATTATTCATATTAGCTCATGTGTTGGCACTCCGCAACAAAACGGAGTCACTGAGAGGAAAAATAGACACCACTTTGAAGTGGATCACTCTCTCCTTCTTTTTTTGGAAAGGGTATCCTAGGCATTTGCCTAGAGTAATCCCTGGCAATTTTAAGGCTGCTAAAGCATGCGACCCTGATATAATTCCCCAGTGGCCACAAGTTGTTTGCGCCAGGATTCGAACCTGGGTAGATGGGTTATCTAGCCTCATCCCCCACAAGTCTTAACCAGTACGCCACAAGCCTTCTTGCCTCTCATGTTCCATCAATTTTTTCAGGGAGATGCAATACTATTGGCAACCTATCTGATAAACTGTATTCCATCAAGGGTTCTTAGCTTTGAAACACCCCCATCAAACCTTAGGTCCTCACATCCACATATTAGGTTCCTATGTAATGTCCCTCTCAGAGTATTTGAATTCACAACCTGTGTGCACATCCCTCCGCAAAATCGCAGTAAATTAAATTGGATGCTAGATCATTGTGTTTTGGGTTACTCAAATAACTAAAAAGGATACAAATGTTATTCCCAATCCACAAAAAAGGTGTACAAAACCATGGATTTCACCTTCTTCAAGGATCAAACCTTCTACTCCAAATCGGATCCATAGGGGGAGAATGTATCTCATGAACATCCAATTTGGTCAATGAAAATGTTAGTCCTATACAGTCACAGTCTACCTAATTATTTTTTCAATCCACTTGATGACTTGTCTAAATCGTCCATATCACATACCTCACCAAATTCGATTCCATAGGGGTAGAGACCCGAAAAAAAACCTTAGTGTATTTAAAAAAAGGGCCACAAAAGGAGTGGTCAACGCTCCAGCTTCACATTGCTGTGAGACCGATCTGAGTCAGAATTCTAGTAATGAGACAGGTCAATGTATGATCCCTAGTCTATGTACAGGTAATGATTGTGATTATGCGGCTGAAATAAATAATAATCAGGATGATCTTGATGTCCCATTATCCATCCAGAAGGGAAAGAGAACGTGTACAGAACACCTAGTCATTATTTTTATGACTCACAGGAATCTGTCACAAACCCACAGGGTCTTTGAAGCATCAATGGACCCCCTACAAATTCCAATAAATATACAACAGGTCCTGGAACAACCTAATTGGAAATATGTTGTTGAAGATGTGATCATGGCTCTCGAGAATAATAACACTTAAGAATACACCACTTTGTCGCCCAATAAGAAAAGCGTGTCCTGTACATGGGTGTTCTTAGTAAAATATAATGCAAATGGGATTGTGAATCAGTTCAAAGCGAGACTCGTGCGAAAGATATTTACTCACTTGTATGGGGTTGACTATGGGGAAACGTTTGCACCTGTACCCAAGCTTAATTCCATACGAGTGCTACTTTCACTTGCTGTAAATCTAGATTGGCCACTACACCCACTAGGTATAAAGAATAACTTCTTATTGAAAAAAGAAGTGTATATGGATGTACCAACCTCTATCCACTCAGAAGAGGCTCTTGAGAAGGTATGCAAGCTAAAGAAATCACTCTATGGGCTCAAACAATCAGCACAAGCATGGTTTGAATGCCTAGCCCAAGTGGTGAAACAAAATGGGTTCGATCAATGCCAAACCGATCAGACCATGTTTATTAAAATGTCTCCAACCGAAAAGAAGACTATTTATGAGTGTACATGTGGATGCCATTATTCTGACAGGTGACAACAGGGAAGAAATTAAATGTCTCAAAGGTGTACATGCAAAAGAGTTCGAAGTGAAGGACTTAGGAAAGTTGAAATACTTTATGGGGATGGAAGTAGCAAGGTCTCACAAAGGAATATTTGTCACCCAACGAAGTATCAATTGATCTTTTGAAGGAGATAGGGATGTTGGGGTATAAGCCGTCGTTAACACCCATGGATCTGAGCGAAAGTCATCAAAGAAAGGATAGAGAATTGACAAACAAAGGAAGATACCAAAGGTTAGTTTAGAAACTAATTTTACCTACTACATACTAGACTTGACATAAGCTTTGTTGTTGGTATGGTGAGTAGATTTACGAACCAACCAACCAAGGATCACTAGGAGGTCGTAGTCCGAATTCTGAAATATCTGAAGAAACGCCTAACAAAAGGGCTATTCTTTGGAAAGGCAGAAACCAGAGTGATACCAAATCTTCACTAATGCATATTGCGGAGGCTAAACCTATTAATATACATCAATCCGAAATATAGATTTTGTTCGGGTGTTGCTAATATCCTCAAAATAATTATCTAGTAACTCCAACATATACAGATGTTACAATCCTCCCACCCTTGGAGTTGATTTCGTCCCCAAAATCCCAAACTAAACAAACAAGCGCGGACATCTTCTCTTTAAGTCTTCTTCCGCTTCCAACGTCACGTTTGAACCCCGATGATGCTTCCATCGAACTTTTACCATAACGATCTCTTTGTGACACAACATCTTGGACTTTCTTTCTAAGATCGTTGCCGGTTCTTCTACACTTCGGTTGTTGTCAACACGAATTTCTAAGAAGGGTATCACACTCTATTCTTCCGCTAAACACTTTTGTAGGTAACAATCGTGGAATGTCTTGTGTATCCCGGTCATCTCGGGTGGTAATACCAACCTATAAGTTTGACGTCCCACTCTCTCTAAAATTTTGAACAGTTCGAGGAAACGAGGATTGAGCTTTCCACGTTTCCCAAATCAGATGATGCCTTTCAACTGGGATACTTTTAGCATGACACGTTCACCCTCTTGGAACTCCATTGGTCTTATCTTCTTGTCAGCGTAGCTCTTTTGACGATCTTGAGCCGCCTTTAGCCGCTCACAAATGCCTTTCCCTTTATAGGCCGTTTCTTGACGATATCGGGACAGGCGAATTGTTTCTCACCCGCTTCTAACCAACACACTTGAGTTCTACATTTTTGTCCATATAAGGCTTCGAACGACGACATTCCAATAGTAGAATGGTAAATATTTTTGTAGGCAAACTCCACGAGTGGTAGATGCGAGTCCCAATTCTCGCCAAAGTCTATGACACATGAACAAAGCATGTCTTCGAGAGTTTAAATGTCCTCTCACTTTGACCATTGGTTTAAGGGTGGTATGTCGTACTCAAATTTATCCTGGTGCCTAACCCTTTTTGCAATCCATTCCAAAAGTTGGAAGTGAAGCGACTATCTCGATCCGACATGATGGTCAAAGGCACACTGTGTCTCGAGACGATCTCATCATCATAAAACTTAAACAAGCTTGTCAATTGGCGTGGCCTCTCGCATTGCTAAGAAGTGAGCAATCTTTGTCAATCGATCCACCACCACCCATATGGTGTCGTGACCCTTCAAGGTCTTCGGCAATTTAGTCCCAAAATCCATAGTGATGTGCTCTCATTTCCATTTCCGGATCTCCAAAGATTGAAGACTCTCGTATGGTCGTGGATGCTCCGTTTTCACTTGAAATCACGTCACATACCGTTCCACATAATTTTCCACATCCAACTTCATTACGGGCCACCAATATATCAATTTCAAGTCTCTATACATCTTGGTGCTACCTGGATGAATGGAATATTTGGATTTGTGCGCTTCTTCCAACAACAACTTACGGTTACCCCCGATCTTGGGCACCCAAATACGACCTTAAAACAACTTCAAACCGCACTCGTCTATCGTCAAGAGTAATGTTGTTTCACCATCACTTCACTCTTAAGATTTTCTTTTAAGAGTGCCTCCGCTTGAGATTCCTTAATCCGGTCGATCAGGCTTGACACGATGTCGATTCTTGTAAGTACGACTCGCGTTCCACTCCCTTACTCCTTTCGGCTCAACGCATCCGCTAACACATTCGCTTTACCCGGGTGGTAGAGCAATTCGCAGTCATAGTCCTTGACCAATTCGAGCCAACGTTGTTGCCTTATGTTCAACTCCTTTTAATCAAAGACATATTTTAGACTTTTATGGTCGGTATAAAGTGTACATTTAGTACCGTAGAGGTAGTGTTGTCACAACTTCAAAGCGAATACCACCGTCGTCAACTCCAAATCATGGGTATGGTAATTCTTCTCATGTTCTTTGAGTTATCTTGATGAATACGCAATCACTTTGCCTCTTTGCATTAAAACACAACCTGAACCCAACTTGGATGCAATCGCTTCGGAAATGGCCCGGTTCCTTGCACTCGAAGCAAACAGGTCCTTTAATTGGACATTTATTACGATTCTGACCCGTCTTCCCACATTTGAAGTAAGACTTGGAAGGAGGCCGACATGAGCCGTGATGTTTGTTCCGGCATTTGTGGCACCACCTAGGCTCTTGCCTAGAGTTGGTTCCACGGTTGTTCTTGTTATAGCTTGGCCTCTTGGAAAGGGCCGAATGACCCTCCCATTTCCTCTTCTCTCCCACTAACTCCTTCTCTTGCTTTCCCTTGGCATACACTCTCTCCATCGCTTTTTCTTCTTCATTCGTCTCTCGTAAATTGGGTAGCTTTCGAATTTCGGACCATCGCCATCAATCCCCACCAAGTTTAGTTTGTCCATGAAGAGATGGGTGTATTCTCTCACCATCAAGTTTCCCTTCTTGATGGATCAGAATTGTTCTTCAATTAGATCCATCTCTTGATAGGTGCAATATTCTTCCAAGATCTTCTTCTTGAATGAGGTCCAACTCATCTTGGCTAAAACCATCACCTCAATAGTCGAGATAACTATGTTCCACCAAGTTAGGGTCGTACCCCTAAGTAGTTGAGAAGCAAACTTGGCCTTTTGGTTCTCTTCAGAGTCACACGACCTAAAGGCTTGCTCAATTTCTCGAAGCTAATTCATACATGCCACAGGACCATCATAACCGGAAAACTCCGGTGGCTTGCAACATAAGAAGGTCTTGTAGGAGCAAACCCTACCTCCTTGTCACACGTCCATGGTCACGACTTCATTAGTTAGGAACGCTTTTTTCTGCCCGGTTTTTGCAATAACAACGTTTTCGGCAACCGGTTCGTGCCTACGGTTGCTAGCATCTCTATCCTCTAAGAACTTCAAAAAGAACTCTTGTTGTTAAGTCATGGCCGAGTTCATAGCCCTCATCATGTTGTCCATCATACGCGTCTCGGGAGTTACTTCCTCCATCACAGGATTGTAGGTAGCGATGTTCCTTTGCGGTATATGCTCCACTCCTCCGCCTAAAAGATTTGTCAAAGGAGGAACAATGGCTACGTTCCTTCGAGGTTAATCGGTCGTGGATTCGGTCACTGCACGACCATCCGGTGGCGTTCCCCGCCTACTTTGAGTGTTCACCATACTAGACTGTCATACATACAAGAATGGAGGTAAGAAAATAGACTATACCAAATAACATAAGGAAACCTACTATACATTCATCAATCATCGCAACAAATAGGAAGATATGCATACTCACATGACAATATATTCAAAATAACATTAGCTATGCGATATCTTGAATATATCATACATATAAGAATTCTCATAACCAAAGTCACATTTCATGATTAGGGCACTTCCGTCGACTCTATACTTCTCCTATCTTAAGAGTTTCTACCCACATTTCACAAATCATCACTTGAAGTCTCAACTTAAGTCTAGGCATCTTAAATTCATACCTAGTTCACTTAAACTAGAGCTCTAATACCAACTTGTAACACCCTAAAAATGGAAGACAATTTAAACCGAAATAAACACGAAATAAGTTTTA
Organism: Silybum marianum; assembly: GCA_036898165.1. Classification (NCBI taxonomy): domain Eukaryota; kingdom Viridiplantae; phylum Streptophyta; class Magnoliopsida; order Asterales; family Asteraceae; genus Silybum; species Silybum marianum. Next base: position 41,941,954 of record CM072529.1, on the reverse strand, counting down.
ATACGATATTAATCACCCAATAAGTGGGGAAAGTGAAAGAGTTTACATCTACGAATGGATACTAGAGACAACAACGTATTAATCTACATCAATCTGAAATATAGATTATGTTTGGGTGTTGCTAATATCCTCAAAATAAGTTGCGTGGGAGGTCGTGCGCGTCGACGGGGAGTAACACAGAGAGTTATGCGAGATGTTGGGCGACCTTGGCCAACAGGTCAAGTCGCGTGGGACCAGAAAAACACCCAGTCCGCTCCTTTTTTGTGTGTGGCACCTAAAACTCAAACCCCAATTAACCATAAACCTTTCCAACACCAAATTTCAACTTAAGATCATTTCCTCCATCTAAAACAACCTAAATTCATTCTAATAACACAATAAAATAATTCATTCCAAGATCTTAATTCCTACAACATAATTCCACCGATATTTATATCTTTTCGAGAAATTTCCGAGTGTTACAGATCCACTACCGGATACTGCATATACATATGGGGTAATTTGGTCACTTGGAGTAGTAAGAAACAAGTCGTGGTTGTAGTAGTGTAGAAGCTGAATTTCTCTAGTGTCACGGGATTTGTGAAGGAATATGACTGAGAAGAGCTCTGACAGAATTAAGGATCAATACTGCTAGTCCCACAAAGTTATGTAGTGACAATATAATTGCCATCGAGATTGCAAAAAATTTTGTTCACCATGAGAGAAAAAAGCACGTGGAGATGGATAGTCACTTCTAGGGGTGTAAATGATGCAAGTCGAGCTCGAATATCGATATACTCGACTCGAACTCGATTGATATTTCTCAAGCTCGAACTTGACTCGAAAGCTTGCTAGTAAGTGAAATCTAAACTCGACTCAAACTGTATTGCAATTTTTCAAACTCGAGCTCGAACTCGAACTCGTTTGAAGCTCGAACAAAGCTCGAATCAAGCTTGAGCTCGAACTCATTTGAAGCTTAAACCAAGCTCAAACTCGAACCAAGCTCGAACCAAGCTCAACAATTGAAATTTATGAAATTTTAGGACTTTCTCTTAAGATTTTAAAACTTAAAGGTGTTCTCTCAAATTTTATAAAACTAAAGAGATGTACCTCAAACTTCATCCTCAAAAAGACAAAGTTACAAGCTTCATTCACTTCACTCTCTTTTAATAACAACCCTTCACCCTTCCTTTACTATATTTCTTCTAATGTGGGACAACTTCACTACCACTTTTATAGTCTTTTTTTGTCTTTTTAACTATGATTTTAAATTTAAAAAATTGATTAGGTTTTATATTTAAAAAATGAATAATTTTGCTCAAATATCTAGAAATATAAGACATTTTTATTATAATATATTTTACAAATTATATTATAAAACTGATTGTATTTTAAAACTAATTATATATAAAAGAATCGAGTATCTCACGAGATTTTCGAGTCGAGTATTGAGTAACTCGAATCGACTTGTTAATATGTCAAGTCAAGTTCGAGTATGAGTCGAGCCTATTCAAGTCAAGTTTTGACCGAGCTTTGACCGAGTCGATCTCGAGTAACTCACGAGTTGTCTCGTATCATTTACACCCTAGTCGCTTCATTAGGGAGAAACTGGAAGAGGGCAAGATGGAGTTAGCCTTTGTTCCATCGAAGTACCAAGTAGCTAACATCCTCACAAAAGATCTACCAAAACCAAGTTTCAAGACTTTAAGGTTCAAGTTGGGTATGATTGGCAATCATAGCCCAACTTGAGGGGGAGTGTAGAAATCTGATCAGATTATGATTGATAATTCACACGGTCAAGTTTGTTAAGGATAAACTTTAATTTTATTACTGTTTTGCTTGTTTGGATAGATTATCTTGTTGTGTAGATAAATGTTTTATGTTTCCTAGTTTTGTGGATAGGTGGTTGAAGCTACTGGCTATTTATTTCCCCAAAAGTTCATATTTATTCATAGAATTAATTAGAGAGAAACACTTTTCTCCTAATCCAAATTCCATAATAAAATTTACAATTTTGAATAGGATGTAAAGAAGGTTATATAAGTAAGTCCCGATTGCTACGTTCTAAATTCCCCTTTTCTAATCATTGAACTATTTTTTATAATTAGGTGGATTCCTCTCAGTTGTGGTCGTTATCGCCTAGGATCAGGGATGTTGCATAATACCAGGTATTTGGGTAGCGGATAAAGGTGGACTTAATCTGTTTAATTCGTTCCAACGAAATACATTTTCTGTTGATTGGGATTAGTTGTCCTTATTGAGCTCAACTTGGTTGTTAGTCGTCACCATTGCACAGACTCACTTAGGCCTGAATATCTTACCTCAACAAGTTACCCTCAATTGAGTCATGTGGGGTCACGTACTCACGTGGCTAATTATGGAATTGGCTCTTATGGAGACTGATGAGACCACTACATATGTCTAATATATTCGGTTGACAACAAGCATAATTTCAGTAGGATATAAACCCTTTATCTTGTCTTTCCTATTTACTTTTTTGATTAAATTTTTTAAGAATCTTTCCGTTTTCTAAGGAGATTTCTAGCGACCACCAAGCATAATTTCAATGTGGTATTATGTGGTTGTCGATCACAATGATCTTGTTCTTTTCAACGTAGGCGTTTGTAGTGGATTTATCTTCTCCAAGAAACCCTTCTAGTACCTTCATGCTTATTTTCTCATTTGTTGTAGAAACCTTTAGGCAATCAATACCCAAGTTGAGAAAATCTCCAAGAACCCGAATCTTGGATTGATTTGACCAACGTTACCGTGATTAGATGTAATGCACGTATGTCAATTAGGCTCGCACAAGTGATAGTCTTGAGGAGGTGTTGAGTTCCATCACTGAGGCGGACTTGGGTCGCTTGATTTGTAGAAATTGAATGTTTTAATAGTTTCATCCTTAAAATTAATGGGTGTTTGGTAAGAGATATTAAACAGTAATTAATGAGAATGAAAATAAAAAATTGTTTGATTTTATATAATATAATGAGTCCATTTCTACAAAAGCCCAAATTTTCATCTCAGGTTCAACCGGAAGTAATGCATATCCATTCCAATTTTCATTCTCTATCATTTTCATCTTTATTTTCATTCCTCTCTCTGAACCAAACACCCTAAGAGTTTTTAAAACAAAAACTCAAAAGTTTTATATACTATAAGTGTACTCGTGCAATGCAGCAAAATACATCATTATTTCATCTCTCAGAATTATATTATATGGTTACGATTTTGAGACAACAGGACAGTCATATACTTGGTAGTATAATTTTTGGAGAAACAATACCAACTCTTGAGGATGCTCCAAAATCTTTTCGGTTGCTCGTTCCAGAATTGTTGGTTATCAATTTATATGGTATTGTGTTATATTAGTATGACTATGACCCCTGTCTTATGACTATCTAAAGTGATGAAAATAAGTGTTATGAGTGTTAACTATACACCTTCTAACTTTAAGTTACATTTTTGACTCATCACCTAGTCGATTTCTTCTAAATCATAACCACACCCAAATACTTGATGACGTTAAAATCACCAACAAGGCAAACTTTCCATTTAAAATCATTACAATTTGCAACACCTTTAGTAACTAACATAATTATAAATTTTGTTGAGTAAATAATGTTACAATTATAGATGTAATAGTTACTAAATTAAATAACAAATAATCCATTAGTTAAAGTGATTAAAATTGTTAATTAACTGAAATTGAAGCAAAGAGCATTAGGAATTTGGGATTATCGGTCCACAGAAAACAAATAATGGCGGCAGCCCAAAATAAAAAATGAGAAGCCCATATTATGACTTACGATGCTATGAGCCTATGAGTGTTATTTGATCGGTTAAAATGGTTTTGGTTTATTCAGTTTTTCAACCTTTTTTAAACTATCTTATAATTAAACCAAATAAGGTTGGTTTAATCAATTTTAGATTACTTAATTTTTTGATTAATCGGTTCAATAACTACTTAAACCGATGATATTTCATACTCTTTATTTCGACATTTTCCCCAATAACTTTTCACAATTTCCTATAATTTCTCCAAAATAAAGAATTAAAAGATAAAATCTCTAAGAAAAATTGGATTCATCTCCAACAAATTCTCTATAATTTCTCTAAAATAATATTAAAATATTGCATCATTTATTAAAATATTATTTTTACCTTTTAAATATTTATTTTTCAAAAATTCCTATTGGTCATTTCATTTCGTAATCATTTTTAGAGTTAACTTCAGATTTGGAGAAAAACTCACTCTCTCTCTCTCTCTCCTACTTTCTCCATTTTGAAGATGATTATGGAAAAGCTATTGGAACAAAATCTTTACTCAAAATCTCCATTTTCTTTATTTTCCTCATTTTAAAAAAGCTATTGAAGATGCTCTAAATGTACCCTAACTTCATACTCGATAATTAGACTAGTATCAAGTAAAAACCTGATATATAGCATGAACTAAAATTTACCAAAAAATATTATTTATTGATGCCAAATTGTATATCAAGGAAAAAAATCTAACAAAAAAAAATATTTATCAAGCAAAATACATTAACTAACAATAAAATATAGCAGTAAATGCATGAAATAGCAACTTAGTTTCATAAATTTTTTTATTATAGTATTGTATTTTCAATTTTACTTATTATAGCAATGCATCTTTAAATTATTTTTTTATTAAGACATTGTATTTTGAAAAATTTACCCATTATAGCAATGGGTAACTTGTTACTTTTAAACAAGTTAACCTCACTTTTCTTTGCTTACATGGCTTAAATAAGGTGACATGAATAATAAGTCATTTTGATTACATGACATTAATAAAAAAATATTTTGCAATATATTTTTAAATTTTTTCCCACGTTCTCTTCTGATCATTCATATCTCACCCAGTTTATCTTATTCTTAATTATCTCAATTTTTTAATAACTTCCTCACGTCCTCACTCTTTTAAAAAAAATAACTCTTACTAAATTGTATGCAAATTAAATATTATAGAGTAACATTCTTTTAACAAATATGATATTTTTCTTGAAGATAAATATTTTATTTATAAAAAACATAACACTTGTAATTTAATTTTTCTAATTCAAAAAATACTTATTTTGTACTCTTTTTTATATTTAACGATATAAATTGTGTTTTACAAATCTTCTTAATTTTGTTACATTTTAATGAATATTTTAAAAGTAATCTAATTAATTTAATACATTTATTGAATGATAAGTCAATTCAATTTTTTTCAAAACAAATAAATATATTCTTTTTCATATAAATATTTTATTTGTAAAAAAACGTAATAACTCTTATTCTCTTACTTAAGAAAATATACTTTTAAACACTTTTTTTAATATTAGGGAAATAAATTGTGATCTACAAATTTTTTTAATATTGTTATATTTATGAATAATTTAGTTTAGTTTAATTAGTCTAATATATTTATTAAATAATATGTAAAGTTAATATTTTGAAAGTACAATATTATAATAATGTCACATTAATAATATATTACATGTGGACAACCTACATGGACAATGAGGTGGCATGGAAACCTAGTATGGTGGGTAAATTTATAAGAAAAGGTTACTCAATGCTATAATAGGTAGATTTTTCAAAGTACAATGTTCTAATAAAAAATAATTTGAAACTACATTGTAATAAGATAAACTAAAAGTACAATGATATAATAAGAAAATTTATGAAAGTATGTTGCTATTTCTTGCATTTTTCCCTAAAATATATAATGTAATAATAGTATAATGTGTTATTAGTTTAACCGAAATAGTAAAATTTTAACCAGAAACTAGATTGAATATATAAGGATCCTTATTTGGTTAACTGAACCATCTTACTTGAAACCGTTTAACCAAAATCTCATACGATTTGGGTGGGGTATTCGATTTTTCTTTTTCTTTTTCTTTTTCTTACATGCCCCATATTAAGAACCGAATCCAACCAATGTTTTAAAACTCGGGTTAACCCGGCCGGTCGAACTGGTTGGACCGGGACTCGGGGTAGTGATCGGGTTAACTAATGCCGGGTTAATGCATATGACCAGCCTGTTTCAACCCGGCTGGGTTTCTCAAAACCCGGTTAAACCGGTGGTAAACCCGTTTCTCAAACCCGGTTAACCCGTTTTTATATTAAATTTTTTTTAAAATGTGTGTTATGTGTGTTTTTTTTAATGTATTTGGATTGATGTAAAACTTATTGTTTGTGTATTTTTAATGTTGGAACTTGTAGACAGCAAAGTATCACTTTATATATATATATATGTATGTACGCAGTAAAATGAAAAAAATATGAGGGATTAAGGGAATTATTGAAACCGGTTAACCCGATGGTTGAACCAGTTAACCCGAGACATGATCACCATACCGGATCAACTAAAAACTCGGGTTTTAAAACATTGAATCTAACCCATCTTTTTCCCTAGTTCTACACCAGCAACAACCTCATGGCTTCATGGGTCAAATTCGGTTGATGTTTTTTTACCAATTTTTTGTTCTTTTTGCATGAAATATGTACAAGTAAATATTAACATTAGGTTTTCGAGTATCGTTGCTAGATGGATGACAATAATCACATAAAACATGTAGAAGGGGAGGTTGAAAACGAATTTCATGATAAATAATAAAATTCAACTACTAACTTCAGACTTTTTACTCTTTACAATTCGATACACACTATTCTTGAACAACTTGGGGCCGGGCCTTCTTTTCGTTTTCGCACTATTACGGATGCCAATGATTTTTTTCCGTGTTTCAGAATACGGTTAACCAACATGTTAACTAATCGATTACGATAACATGTTGGTTAACCGTATTCTGAAACACGGAAAAAAATCATTGGCAGAACCCAGCTCACGTACCGCTTTAATGGTATGTCTTGCATAATAAACAATACATCAATATGTGAATAGTATCTAAACAACTTATTTTCTATTATAAAATAAGTTCTTACTCAAAAACTAATTAAGATCTAAGCTAAGATGAGATCATTTTGTATAGTACAAGTAAACTCTTATAAACTATGATCACCTGCTTGCTTAGAATAATCTTTAGTGTGTGTAGCTTTCCAACATTTTTCTTCTACGCTTGAGATTGATATTTATAACCTTTAGGAGACATCCATGCCACTTGATGTAGGCTATTCTCTTTGATGCACACAATAGATCGTGTCAGCGTTATCACTGGCGGATCTACAACATGACTAAGGGAGTAAATTGACCCACATAAACCATAACTTTTTTTGGGGCTTTATATTATAAATTTAAAGTTTTATAATTACATATATTGTTTCTATCCCCCATTAAAATAAGGTTCGTCTCTATAAAAAAATCTTAACCCAATTTTACTGTCAACTAGTGTGTGGCACCGTACATGCACGGTGGCGAGAAATTATTGTTATAAAATATGTAAGTAGGTTAAGGAAAAACATTAGTTTTTAATCGATGATGAATGAAATGCAATAAAACTTAATGCATGGAAATAATTATAGAAGTGGCATGACTCTTCCTACTAATTACCCACATCATAGTTTGGATACAATAAAACATCATTATTCCAATATCTCATATTTTATCAATCTGGAATATTTTGGAATTCTCAGTCTACATTGTATCATGTGATCATTTCTCTTGGTTCTTACTTTTATATATATAAAAATAGATTCATCATCTTCTCACCAATGTGGGATGACGCCTCCTAAATACCCACGTCATTATCTATTTCACCATATTCTAAATAATGTGAGATAAATAAAACACCACATTTCAAAATTTTATGAAAACTCAAATCTAATTATCTCATTGTGCTTCAAATTTTAAGAATATATGACTACTTTCTAAAGAAGACGTAAATAAACTACTCTCTTTTAACATTATAATTTGAGAGTTTAAGTCTATTTTTACATAAATGTGATTATCTTAACCTTATAGTGATTTTTAACTACTTTATTATTATTTAGTAATTTTATTAAAGCTCAAATATGCAATTAAATGGACACCAAATAAGTGTACTATATATCTTAATTTTAACAAAGAGATTCGGTGAAAACAATCAGCCGTAATGCTAGATGGTTAACCAATATTAGCAAAACATGAGTATAGAGAGTTAACTAAAATAAGCTAACCCCATGAGTTTCCACAAAGGTCTTGTCTCATCCTAATAAATAGTCACATCATTCTTCAAGTTCATCATCTTCTCACCAACGTGGGATGAACAAAACACACCACAATTCAAATTTGAAGAATACTCAAATCTCATTTAGCCACCTCATTATCCTTTGGTTGTTCCTTTAATATATATAATAGATTTTTTTTACATAATTTGTTTTTATATTAATTGTTAGGGGGTTATGCCTTGCTAGTTGATGTATAATTATTAATTGTTAGGGTAAGAGTATAGTAGTTGATGCCTAATTGTTAAGTTTTTATTAATTGTTATGATTAGAGTTTATTATTAGTTGATATCTAATTATTAATTAGTAGTTGATTATTAATCAGTAGTTGATGTCTAATTGTTATTTTTTGTTAATTGTTAGGGTTAGAGTTTTTTTATTAATTGATGCATAACTTTTACTTTTTTGTTGATTATTAGGATTAGGATATGTTAGTTGATGCTTAATTATTAGAGCATCTCCAACAACATCTTTAAACTTTTTTCAAAATAGAGACAAAAAAATCAAAATCTCTAAAAAAAATTGCATTCATCTTCAAAAACATCTCAATTTTTGAGAATCCAACATTAATTATATTATTAAAATATTAAATATATTTAAGAACTTTTAAACTAACTTTTATATTATTGGTCGAAGAGTGAGAGTATGCATAAAATATTATTTCTCTCATTGGTAATCATTTTTTGGGTAATCTCCAAATATGGAGAAAAAAACATTTCCTCTCATGCTTTCTCCATTTTGGAGAAACTTTTAGAGATGTTGTTGGAGCACAAATTTAGTTCAAAATCTCCATTTTTCTCATTTTCTCTATTTTAAAGATGCTGTTGGAGATGCTCTTATATATTTGTTAATTGTTTTATTATTTTGATACAAAAATGGTTTTTTTAAATACCAATACCCGAAGGGATTATATTTCTTTCAATATCCTTTGACTAGCTCTACTCATTAGATGCCTTAAAAAAGCTTATATCAATGATTTTTCTTGGGATCCATCCAAAAGAAGGAGAAAAATTATGGCACATCACCCTAAAAAAATGCTTAAATTGCCTTGTCAACTACATTACCATCACATTAATTTCGACCCATCATTAAAATTTCTGGATCTGCCACTGAGCTTTATGTCTGACATTGACATTCTCAGTTGCTCGATGTCATTTCTGTCACACAAGCCACTTTTTAATGTACTAGATATACTTGTTGTCTGTTGAGACAAAAAAATTCTCTAGCAAAACCTAGTGAGGTACATCAACTTAGGACTACTATTCTATAAGGAGCATCCTCATCTGTTTGAGATCAACTAATCATATGAGCTAACTTTGGTTGGTCAACTACTCGGCTATTGATTGATTTAGTTGCGTAACTTTTCAAGTGACTACATGGCCATCAGAAGATGTTGTGCTTTGGATGAGTAATCCGTTTGTAGCTTATAACTTGGTGTTTTCAAAGATACTCAAATTTTCTGACAACACTAGTGCCATAACAATTGCGAAAACACTATTTTCACATACGAGGACCAAGAACATTAAGGTACGTTCTCATTTATTTTGATATCATGTGATGAAAGGTGATACACCATTTCATTTCATTTATACTCACTATTAGCTACCCGTATACCAAGCCTCTTGAGGAGCCTAGGTTTAACTTCTTAATTGATGAGTTGAAAATGATAAACGTGGAAAGTTAATTCATTCTATATATACTCTCTAAATCTTGTTCCAACTTCTCACACTCACCAATTAACCATGGAATTAAATTCGATTAGTCTAAAGGTAATTATAACATCCCATTTTTAGGGACTAATTTTAAAAACATGTATGTGTGTATATGTATGTATATATAGGGCAAGTTCTTTTTAGAGGTGTTTATGCAAACCGTACAAACCCTTACACCACACTGTAAAGCGCGGTTTAAAACGTTTGCAGTGCAGTTTGCGGTTTTGGATTATCAAACCACGGTTCAAACCGCACACACTAGATATTTCGTTTTTTTTAATTTATATATACATATAAAATATTTTAGTATTTATGTAATATATTTGGACTTTGTGTTTTGAATTTTGAGTTTGATCGAATTGGCAATATTAATAAATTAACTTAATAGTTTTGGACTACTTTTTATTATGCAACTTCTATTTGGGAAACGTATGTATTGAAACTTCTTATTTTTTTGGATTACCGTTAGTTTATCGTTGATTTTATAATATATTTTTGAACTTATAATTTTTGGATTATAGGCATAAAGTGCAGTAGGGACAAACTGCATCAACCACACCGCATTTTACGGTGCAGTTTGAGATTTATGCGGTGCGGTTTGAGGTTTGGGAAAATGCTCAAACCACAAATGCGTACGGTTTACAGTTGACCACAAACCACACTGCGAACAACTCTTGTTCTTTTGTTAACCAATAAAAAGTGTTAACTTTATAAACTCCTTTCACCATAAAACAAGTTATACATTTAGACTTTAGAGCATTCGCAATGGAGGTTTTTCTTGAGGTTTTTACAAAACCTCCACTGTAGGACACATGTTGTTATCCGGTCACAGGTTCCTGTTGACATCCAAGTGCTTGAATAAGAATTCAGGTTCTTGCAAACGTTCATTTTTTATTATTCTATTTTGTTTTATTAATCATTTTATTTTATTTTAATAAATTGATAAACATATAGGTAAATATTAATTAAAAAATTTATAAATTAAATATTATAAAATATATTTTTTAAATTTTCTTTTCTTTAAACTTTTATACAAGGTTTTTTTATAATTATTTAATTATATTATTATATAGAGATTATATATAATTAATTTACAAATGCAAATTAATAATTGTAAATATCTTTTCTATCTTTAAAAAAATATATCAAATCGTTATATATATATATATATATATATATATATATATATATATATATAGAGGGAGGTTCATACGAAAACCTCAAACATTTAAAGAAACACGAGGACGATTCTCATCCAATCAACAATTAACAATATTAATAAAAATAATATAATATTAAATACAATGAATAAGGGTATTTACGTCATAATATACAAAGCACTATTTTAGGATAGTCATTACTACCTAAAAATATGGGATAATATTCCATTTGACTAAATCAAAACATTCTCCAACGTTTTCCTCAATCAAAATCCAATATTTTATTAGATTAATCATATCTCAATTTGTTTTAGTGAAGCTTTCTATGAATATGTGATTTTAACATGTAATAATATGAAGCTTTCCATCAAAGCACATATGTTTTCTAATAATATGAATACATGATTTTAACATGTAACCTGCATCAAATAAGCAAGTAATATTTGAGATTCCGTAAGTAAGTGATACTTTTTGTTTTGTCGAGAAAAATCCGACAACCAATTGCTGGCTCTGAATAACCAGTCCATCAAGAAGATGTGATGTTACACATACGATGTGATGTTAACCTGCATCACATACGATGTCCTAAATTGGATATATCAATTGTTAGTATAACCTGTAAATTTGTAATGTAACTTGCATCACATGCGATGTCATGATCAACAAAATATATAAATTTTCATCAATAATACATGAGCGAACGACCAACATCTAAACCATACCCAATTTTGAAGAACTACCTAATTACGCAACGGTGTAATTGTTCACCAAAAATTATTTATCAAGAAATACCTAACTAAGCAAAGATATAAATTTTCACCAACAAAATGCTAACTAAAATCTAACATCCAAAAACACCTTTGTTCACGATATTCGAAATATAACTAAAAAGGACTAACAGAAATCGAAGGCCTAAACAACTCAAACACATTTCTTTTTCATTGCTTCTTGTATTATTGTCTCTGTCATTTTAGCGTCATCATTTGGAAAATATGTTACTTTCCTGATAATTTTAGACCTCCAAACATTATGGCTTGTAAGTAGTATCTTTGATAGGCACTTCTTACGAAATTTCTTCACTTCAACTTCTTGAGTTGCTGATTCTTTCACAAATTCGACTTTCAATCTACTCACCGTTTCATCTTTGTAGACCTCCATATGGCGTATTGCAAACATACCAGAGTCCTTAGAATTGTCCACCGTTCTCCCCTACAACTTATAGTTGTTTGCTTTCACCTTTGACATGCTATTAATGCGAGGATGATCTACTGATTTCAAATAGTTGACCATTGATGAATGCTGCAACAAATTATAAAAATCACATAAGATAGAAAGGTGTGACATCACATATGTTAACTGAACAAACATTCTTACAAAGTCATATATGTTTACAATAACATAAACTTATTTTACCTAATAATAACCCCTTATTAAAGCAGTTAGGTATGGCATCATGTGTACCTATATGTCAGCTTCTAATAACCACTTATTAACATATATGCACCTATGTCAATTAAATACAACAACTACAAAATCATTTGTGAGCAATTTCCATATAAGCATATGAAATTACAGAATAACCTAATTAATAGCATTCCAGAAATCACTTGTGACACATTGGAAATAAAGAAATCAATTACCACACTCAAAATCACATATAATCATCTTTTATAAATCATACGTTATCTTGATTACTTATTTTTTTATTTTTCATCCTATTATAAACTCCCAATGTTAAACATTTGATCATTATTGATCATGTGCAAGCATCATCCATATTACTTTTATTTTCACCTGATGTAAACCGGTAATAATCACCATTGATCCATTCAGTAATATGCTTACATAAATCAATCATAGACGATGTATATGTAAAACAGTAAATACAATATTCCATATAAGCAATCATTCCATTGAAATATACAAAGACACGTTACAATATCATATATCAAATGCATAATCACTTATATTTCATACTTAATATATGATATATGTGTACAAAATTTCTTATAAATAACTATGGTAACTACAAAAACACTTATGATCAATATCCATATAAGCAAATGAAATTACATACATAATTCATAGCTTCTCATCACAACTTGTAAAACATTGAAAATAAGGAAATCAAATACCACACTCAAAATCATATATAATCATCTTTTACCAAATTAGTAGAAATTATGAAAAATCAAACCTGATTCAACAACCGTGTTCTTGTTTTTATTGAAATCACGCTTCAACACATTGAACAATGAATTCATCGTCGATGTCATCAATCGAGTTCTTGAATCCCTAACTGGGTTTGTTTTCTTAGCAAGTCTTACACTCTTTTTCACACCTTCAATCGGTAAAAACATGATTCTATTACCTATTAGGGTTTCTTTTTCGCAAAAAAAAGCACGAAATCGTAAACATACCTCCTTGATTCATGATTTTCTTATGAATTATTCTTCAACGATGGTTTTAATCGAATTTTTGTGGTGAGCGATGAACAAAAAGTAGCAGATTTAAGAGAAAAGAAGAAGAGTTCAATAGATTGTGAATTTTTTTTGAAGATATCACTTCCTGGTGAAGGTTGAATCAAATGTATTTTGGTAATGATTATCTTGCCCTAGTTGATAGGTAGAATAACCCCTTGTTTATCGCACGCACATCTCACCACAAATTGAAATTGAAATTTCATTCCAGTTTTACCCTCTAAAGCAATATACCCCTGGTTGAAAAATTCAATTTTGGTCCATTATTTACAAAAATTGCCACCGGTTATATTATCCATTGATCAAATCCAATCAAAGGTTGAGATTGTTCCCTTTGTTTTTTTAAATATACTACGTCCTCGTTTGAACCCACCCCTATATATATATATATATATATAGGGACGGGTTCAAATGAGAACTCAAATTTGGTTGTGAACGTGAGACAAATGAGAGTGCGACACGTGTCGCATTCAAAGAAATATTATAGTATATATTCAGTCTGAATATACAAAGGAATATTCAGTCTGAATATTTCTTTGTATATTCGGTCTGAATATTGCTTATTTTGACACGTGTCACGCTCTCATTTGTTCTCACGTTCACAACCAAATTTGAGTTCACATTTGAACTTTCCTTTCTCTCTCTCTCTCTCTCTCTCTCTATATATATATATATATATAGGGAAAATTGAGTCAAAATGGAACGAACTTTCACCTGATTCCTATTTTGGGGAACCGACTTTCAAAATCGTTATTTAAGGGCTTGTATCAAAAATTTGGTTCATTTAAGGGTCTGGGTAACCTGTTTAACAGGTTATCGGTAATGAAATGTGACTTGGCAGATAAATATTTAAAATAATATTAGGTGGAAATTAGGTGGATTTTATTTATAAAAAAAATAAAACATTAACAAATAAAATATGAAAACTAAGCGTCGTCTTCTTTTCACGGATGTCTTCTCCTATGTCTCTTCCCTTTCATCATCGCAACCCTAGCCGTACGTCTCTTCCCTCTCATCGTCCGGCAGCCGCTGCCCCCGCCGGTGGAAACTTTTCTTTCCGGCCTTAGCTGCCGTCTCCGTCTCCGGCAGAAGCTGCTTCTCCAACCGACGATTAATTTATGAAATTTCAAACAATGGTACAAAACAGTGCCATACATGATTAGTATCAATTTCTTTCAAATATTAAAATAAACTTGTGAAAATCTTAATATGGTTGTAAAGAATCGATAATACATAAAATCTCAAAATAATGCATCTTATTGTTTGAAAAGATTAAATAATGCATGGACCATGACGAATGCATACCTGGAATACGTGGAATCAGCTTCTGCCGGTTGGAGAAGCAGCTTCTGCCAGAGACGGAGACGACATGCGACATCTACGGCCGGAAAGAAAAGCTTCCTCCGGTGGGGGCAGCCCCTGCCGGAAGAAAGAAAAGCTTCCACCGGTGGGGGCAGCAGCTGTCGGACGTTGAGAAGGAGGAGACAGCTAGGGTTGCGATGATGAAAGGGAGGAGATGTAACACCCGTAATTTGGTAGTCAAGATAATGATTTTCGTATCCTAAATGTTTTGATAATTATAAGTTGAAAGGAGTGTTTCAAGTATTCAATGTTGGGTTGCATTGATTTGGAAGTTAGGAGCGAAAAACAGAACAAAAATGAGTTTCGGTACCTTCTAGGCGACCATGACAGGCTAGGATGTCATGTCAAGGTCGTAGGGCATGGTATCACGGGCATCAGAAGGCAAGAAATTCAGTCAAGCTTTTGATACATGTTTGGCGACCATGACAGGCGACCATGCCATGTCAAAGTCGCAGGGCATCATCACTCGGACTCAACAGAAAACCATTTTCAGCACAAAACTCTAGGTACTGGTTGGGTGACTATTAGGGTTTAATTTAATTGTGTCAAAATAAGGAAAATATGTTTTATTGTAAATATGGCAAGTGTATAATGTCATTCCCTTTATTTCCTTATATCGTTTAACCCTTTCATATAAATAGGAGTCTTAGGGTCATTGTTTTGAAGAGTGCAAAATTAAGAGCTAACCAGTGGGAGAGCCGATATACTTTTGTAAGCATTATTACAATACAATTAAAACATCCGACTTCGGATCTTCATCATGTTCTTCTCATTCCTCTTTAGATTCATATGTACTTGATTAATCTAGGATTCATAATTGGTATCAGAGCCAGGTTTGATCTGATTCTGATCGAGTTCAATAATTCAAGGTAAAAATCTCTAATTTTGTTTTTTGTTCAAACTTGTCGACACAAGCATCCAAAGCCTATATCGACAAGATATTCTTATCGCACCTGCTTATCGACAAATTTTTTTTCACACCTACTTATTTCGATAAGAATTTTTATTGCATCTTTTCATATCAACAAGTTATTTATATCGCACCGTTCATATCGACAACTTTCTTTTAATATAGAACAAGATTAATTTTGTTCTATATTTCTATATTCTTTCTATATCTTGATCTTTGGGATCTATCAATTGGTATTAGAGCCAATTCATCTGTCTGTTGATTCAACGATTTTCTGTTAAGAATCTGTCATATCTGACAAGATTCTTGAAAATTTTCTTTCTCAAATTCAGGTGAATTCACGATCATATATTCAAGATGTATAAAGAATATGTGTCCATTGGATCAGAAACAAAGCCACCTACTCTATTCCTTGGTGAATATCATCAATGGAGAATTCGCATGATACAGTTTCTTGATAACATTGATGAAGCCTTGATGCAATCTATCATCAATGGCCCTATTGAAGTTTACGTGGAAATCGATGTTGTTCCAAGAACAAAGACTACTCTTGAAATTCTTGCAACATGCATCAAGAAGAGCCCAAGTATGTATAGCACTACAGAGAAAGAACAAGCAAAAATAGGTAAAAGAGCACCAACTCTACTCACCACGACTATTCCTAATGAAATATTCAATAGGGTAGACAGTTTGACTTCTGCTAAAGCCATGTGGGATGAAGTTGAAGCCCAGATGCAGGGGAGCTCTAAATCTCAAGCCCAAAGGCTGAATATCTGTATTGGAACATATGAAATCTTCATATCTAAAGAGGGTGAATCAATTACTGATACTTATCACAGATTCAACAACATTCTGAATGATCTTAGAAGAAATGGTGTTCAGAAGTCAAATTCTGAAATTAACAACAAATTTGTAAATAATTTGGGAATTGTGAATGGGAATGTTTCACTGATAATATGGTGACAAGAAATTCTAGAAAGTCCATTTGTGACATATATGGAATCTTATTTCGACAAGAAGACAAGATTAAAACTAGACAAAGTGACAAGAAGAAGACAAGTGATACATTGACTCTATTAAACAAGAAGATATATAATTCTAAACCCATTTCTTCAGTGAACAAAATCTGTGAAATCCCTGAAGTTTTTCTATGTGATGGAAATGAATCTGATGAAGTGATGAAAAGGACGACTGAGGGTATTGCTTTTATGACTAGGCAGTACAATAAAAAATACAATCAGAAGTATAAAAGCAAACCCAAGACAGAAGATGGAGCTGAGAAGACTATGAGCAAAGAAGTGGTACAGAAAGATGATGTTGAACCTGCTAGATGCTTCAACTGTGGAAAACATGGTCAGTTTGCAAGACAATGCAAAATGCCTAAGGTTAAAAATGTTGGGTATTATGAGAAAAAGCACATGCTAGCCAAGAAGAAGGAGATCAATCCTGCTCTAATCACAAAATATGAAGATGACTGGCTAAATTGGAGTGATGATTAGTATGATGAAGAGGTTGCTCACTATGCTGCAGATTGCTACATGTGTCAAATGGATCCAGAAGATACATATTTCCATGACACTGAGGTACAAATCTCTTCTGAATCTACTTCTGAGGTTACTTCTGAACCAACTTCTGAAAATCATATGCAAGAACAAATTCTAAATATGACTTCTGAATTTGAAAATCTAAGAAACATAATTAAAGGTGAAAGAACTTTGGTAAACAAATTTAGAGAAGAAAGTCAAATTTATAAGCTTAATTGTCAAAATGCTGAAGAACAAGTTGATAAACTTTCTGAGGAGAAATCTGTGTTAAAAGAAAAGTTGGATATTCTGCAAAAAGATGTTCAAAATGAAAAATTTGAAAAAGAAGTTTTAAATGTCAAAATGAATTATTTGAACAAAGAAAGGGTTGAGCTGTATAAGAAGATTAAGGAATTAGAAGATTTAAATTTTAAAAAAGGCCAAACAGAATAAACTCTGAATATTTTGACAAGTCAGGCTCAGAATTCAAAATTTTACAATATTAAAACTGGTTTGGGTTGCAATGAAAATCAAATTTTAAAGAAAACACGATCAAATCTTTACAATCTTTCTAATATGAATTTTTTTAATGAAGGTGTTAAAAGTGTGATTTCTAAACCAGTGGATCATTCTCTGTCTGAAAGAATTTCTTTTATTAAATAAGAAGTTCTATTTTCAAATGAAAAACCTCTAAATTCTGAAGTATCAAAAATAAAATCCAAGTCAGAATCAACTTCTGAGTTAATTATGAAGTTATCTCTGAAGTTACTTCTGATTCCATTTCTAAAATTACTTTCAGAAGAAACTTCTGAACTAAGATTAGAAGACTATTCTAAGATTTCAAACACTATTTCTGAAGTTCAAAATGATATGAAAGATACTTCTGAAGAAAATTATGAGGATATCTATGAAGAGTTTTCTGAAGATGAATCTTTAAACAATGATGATGAACTTTCAAAAATAGTTTTTGATAATTCTGATAATGAAGTTGATGAGGATATTATTAGTGATGTTCAAAATTCTGAATCAAATATTGACTCTGAGAAACGGTTATCAAAGTTACATGATTTTGTTTCAAATATGACTGAGGATAAATTTTCAAATTTAATGAATGCCTCAGATTCTGAAGATGATGATGATCTAAATGACCCTTATGTTGCTGTCATATATAAGGATGGATATATTGTTTACAAATCCAAGTCTTCTATGATTGAGGGAGAAAAGTTAAAATCTGAATAACCAAAGTTACCTTAAAAAATGTTTAATTTTGTATTCTTAAAAGAAGAATACAAAATTTATACAAGTTCTGAATCTAACTCTCCTTCTTTAGATTCAAATACTAATTACCCTCAAAATGATTCAGAAGTTAAATCTTTATCTTCTACAGGAACATCTAAGATGTCATCATCTAATTTTAATTCTAGAGTCAAATATTTTGAAAATGGTCAATCTTCTATCCCTAAATCTGACAATCAATTCAAACCAAAATCTGAAAAGAAAGTTGATCAAGTTCTTATAAATCTAATCCAAATTTCTTATCCTTTACAGAGCTGTCCACTTTAGTCTAAAAGAGAAAAGATGAAAGATTATCAAAGCAAGACAGATTAGATAATTTTCATTCATTTCAGTCAAATGACGTACACAAGTTTACTACTTTTAATAAAATCAAGAAATTAGTTCCTAAATCCAATTTTGTTAATTCTTGTCTATGTGTTGATTTGTTGAAAGTTCTTAAAAGTCATATCCATTGTGTAAATTGTGGACATCATAACTTCCAACTGAATTCAAAAATTAAAAGGAAATCTCCAAAGAAACAAATAAAGTATTTTTCACGTATTTCCCAAAGTAATAATTCTAAAACTCATAAACAGGATAAATCCGAGTTATACTGGGTTGTTAAACAAAGTTCTGAATCAAATTCTGAATCTTATTCTGCACAATCAAATTCAAAGACAAAATCCAGAATTCCCTCTTTTATTACTAATCTGAAAGGACCCATCTACAAATGGGTACCTAGATCCAAGTAATTGTTTCTGTAGATTCGTCATGTGTGGGTTTTAGATTCTGGATGCTCAAGACACATGACACCTTATAAGGACCTACTAACTGATTATCATGAGAGAAATGGAGGAACAGTTAGTTTTGGGAACAATGCTAGAGGTTTTGTAAGAGGGTATGGAACTTTTTCCAAAGGAGATGTAACTATGATGAAGGTTTTCTATGTTGAAGGACTTAAACATAATCTATTCAGTATAAGTCAGTTTTGTGATAAGTATTGGAATGTTCACTTTGACATTGAGTTCTGCCACATACTAAATTCTAAGAAGCACAACAAATTAACAGCTTATAGAGATGGTGACATCTATACAACAACTTTCATTGAAGATGGTCAACTTAAAGGAATATGCTATATTTCTATACATATGTTAGAAATGAGTTGGCTATGACATAGAAGAATGTCACATCTAAACTTCAGATCTATTTCTGAATTAGATAGGCAACATTCAGTCAGAGGATTACCCAGAATCAAAATTCAGAAGAACTCTTTATGCTCTGCTTGTGAAGTTGGTAAGATAAAGAGAAGTTCACATCATCTGAAGATGCTTTCTTCATGCAAGACTCCCCTTGATATGTTACATATGGATCTATGTGGGCCTATGAAGACTCAGAGTTCAGGAGGAAAGAAGTATATCTTGGTGATAGTAGATGAATAATCTAGATATACATGGGTTGAGTTTCTAAGACAAAAATTTGATACTTCAGATGCTTTAATCCCATTTTTGAAAAGAATACAAGTTCTACTTCAACTCCCAATTCAGAAGATTAGAAGTGATAATGGAACAGAGTTCACAAATTCAAAACTTCAGAATTTTTTGGAATCTGTTGGAATATCACACAGTTTTTCCGCTGCAAGAACTCCACAATAGAATGGGGTAGTTGAAAGGAAGAACAGGACATTGGTAGAAGTTGCTTAACAATGCTTGCTTATTCAGATCTACCAGTATCTCTTTGAGTAGAAGCCGTAGCAACAACCTGCTTTACTCAAAACAGAACTATTTTGAATAGGAAACATCTCAAAACTCCTTATTAATTAATTAGAAAAATAAAACCTTCTATTGATTATTTTAGAGTTTTTAGATGCATGTGCTTTTTTCTGAATGACAGAGAGATTCTAGGCAAATTTGATCCTAAAGGATTGGTTGGAGTATTTGTTGGCTACTAACAAAGATCAAAAGCTTACAGGATTCTCATGAAGAAAACAAGAACAATCATTGAAAGCACAAATGTCAGATTTAATGAGCCAACAATGACTTCTGAACAAGACAGCTCAGAACTCAAGCCTAATCAAAACTCTGAACAACTTGATTCAGAGAAGGACATAAATGATAAATCTACTACTAATGATTCTTCACTTAAAGCAAAATTAGATTTATTATGTCAAGACTTATTTGATGTGTCTATTGATGTCTCTGCATATTTTCAAAATCCATCACTTGTCAGAGCTATTCCTGAGCTTATTTCAAAAGAAACTAACACATCAAATATTTCTGGACCATCTGCCTGAACCTAAACTTTAGAAAATCTAACTTCTGAACTTGTTCAAGCTACTTATGAACCTGTTCAACTAACTTCTGAACCTATTCAAGTAACTTCTAAACCTATTCAAATAACTTCAGAACCTGTTCAAGTACCTTCTGAGCCTTTTCAAGATTTTTCTGAACCAGAGTTAACTTCATCTGTTGAGGGGGAGACTTCAGCTCTTCATTCTGCAATACATTCAGAAACATAACATCAAGCAATTATTGATGACTATGATCCCCAAAATAATGTTTCATCTGTTCAACCATTGCCAAATGTGAATAAATGGACATCTGATCACCCTGTTCATCAAATTATAGGTGATGCTTCAAAAGGTGTATAAACTAGATCTGCAACAACTAATGAATGTATGTATGTGAACTTTCTAAGCAGCACAAAACCAAAGAAGCCATGTGAGGCTCTTCAAGATCCAGATTGGGTGTTAGCTATGCAAGATGAGCTCAATCAATTTGAAAGAAATAAAGTCTGGAGACTTATTCCAAGACCCAAGGGCAAATCAATCATTGAAACTAAATGGGTATTCAAAAATAAGAAGGATGAACATGGGATTGTTGTGAGAAACAAAGGAAGACTGGTTGCCAAAGGATATTGTCAACAAGAAGGAATAGATTATGATGAAACTTTTGCTCCTTGGCAAGGCTAGAAGCAATTAGAATTTTTCTGGCCTATGCAACTCATAAAAATATGAAAGTCTTTCAAATGGATGTGAAATGTGCATTTCTGAATGGTATCCTTCATGAAGAAGTGTATGTTGATCAACCAGAAGGGTTTGTGAGTAAAGAGTTTCCAGATCATGTCTACATTTTAGACAAGGCTTTGTATGGATTAAAACAGGCTCCAAGAGCATCGTATGACACTCTCACAACATTCCTTCTGAATTCCAAATTCAAAAGAGGTACAATTGATACTACCTTATTTCTGAAAAAGGAAGGTGAGGATTTGATTTTAATACAAATCTATATGGATGACATTATATTTGCTTCTACTAATCCCAAATTTTGTAAAAACTTTGAGACTATCATGCAATCTGAGTTTGAAATGAGTATGATGTGTGAGTTGACATTCTTCCTAGTTTACTAGTGAAACAACTTCCCACTGGCATATTCATTAATCAATCTAAGTATGTTTCTGACTTACTTAAGAAGTATGATATGTCTGATTGTTCAAGTTTTCAAACTCCAATGGCTACAGCTACTAAACTTGAACCAGATTTAAATGGTAAATCTGTGGATCAAAAAAAGTACAGAAGTATTATTGGATCTTTGCTTTACTTAACTGCTATTAAACCAGATATCATGTTTGTCACATGTATTTGTGCTAGATATCAAGCCAATCCTAAGGAGTCTCATCTCCTTGCTGCTAAAAGAATTTTTAGATATCTTAAAGGCTCTTCTTCATTGGGACTTTGGTATCCTAAGAATTATGGTTTTGAGCTAACAGCTTTCACAGATGCAGATCATGGTGGTTGCAAATTAGACAGGAAAAGCACATCTGAATCATGTCAATTTTTGGGAGAGAGACTTGTAAGTTGGTCTTCTAAAAAACAGAATTGTGTATCAACTTCTACTGCAAAAGTTGAATATGTAGCAGCTGCAATTTGTTACTCACAAGTGATCTGGATGCAAATTCAACTTAAGAACTTGCCTATACATTCAAGAAAATACCACTTTATTGTGATTCCAAAAGTGCTATAGCCATTACAACTAATCCTCACTCAAAGACCAAACATATTGATGTGAGGTATCATTTTATTAAGGATCATGTTGAAAAAGGCAATATAGAAATGTTTTTTGTTCAGACAGATTATCAATTGGCTGATCTGTTCACAAAAACACTTGATGAGAAAAGATTTAATTTCTTAGTGAGCAAATTAGGTAGAATAAGTCATTTACGTAAAAACAGTGTCAAATATAAACTTCTGAACATATTTCATTTAGAATTCTAAAAATTCAAATCTTCAAAAGTTCCGAGGTTTGCTTTTCAGAAGTCCATATGAAATAATTCAGCACTTTATATTTTTACACTGTAATATTTGTATTTCGTCTTTTACAATAATTTTTCATTTCTATATAGTATTTTTCAAGGGGGAGCTTTTGATTTTTTTTATCCTTTCTATCCTATGCATGATTCTAGGGGGAGTATTATCATACATATTTCATCCGCATTGCTGATGGTTTGTCATTATTATTATTTTTATGAAAGATCTAAACAGGTGAAGATCCATTCTGAGCTTAATCACTTAGAAGTCTGAACAAACTTCTATTGGTGATAAAAAAAATTCATTGTTCAAACTACTTCTAAATTATCAAAACATTTTCTAAATTCAGAAGTTAGAATTATAAATTGTTTTTCAATGGATTCCATCATTTTATCACAAGTTCTGAACTCTTTCTTAGAAGTTCTGAACTTTCAACTCAAAAAATGACTAAATTTGCGCGTGTGCCATGTGTTATAATTTCTTTCGCCAAACATTAACCACGTCGTAAACGTTTCAGTAATCAACATTAACCGTTGTAATCCATCCTTATGCTACTAAACGTAATTACTTTTTGGCTCTTTTTCTGCCACGTGTCTCACATAGCTCGTCCACCTCCTAAATACAATGACTTCGTCATCTTCTCCATTTTTCTGTGATTTTTCCCTCCGAAACCTGTTTTCTGAACTCTTTGAACTTCAATCAACTTCAGATCTTCAATTTCTCTAAAAAAATGTCAACTTCCAAAGTTAATCAAGTCATTCAAACCTCAAAATCCTGTTTCAGTGGAAGTGATGAGTCATCGAATGCTGGATCACTCAAAATTGTGCCCAAAAATATGATGATCGGATCTATTGAAGTTAATATGCCAAACGATCCTAATCTAGAAGATACAACTACTAAAAGTCACACTTATGTTGGTCCTTCGATCCCAAACCCTAATCCTAGAACCACTGAAATTGGGGGAACTCAAATTGAACCAATTGAAGTTATTTCTGAATCTGTTGGGGGTATTAATGAATCTCAAGGAAATGCTGGAAATGCACATGAAGAGAACATTGTTGATTTTTCAATGGCTACTGGTCCTGATCAAAGCAGAATGGAAGTCCCTTCCAATAAGAAGGTGGAAATTAAAAGGAACAACTGTGTATTGAATTAAGGTCCACTAATTTCACTGAAGATCAACAAATTCTTATCGAAATTTTAAAGAATCATCCTTTTAGGCAAGTGCTCTCTAAGAAATTTACAACAATGGTGGTACTATCCTGATTATGAGGCGGAATCTGATGAAATTACATCATATGTTGGTGGATATAGATTATGCATCAAGGAAACTGATATCAGAGGTATTTTGGATCTTCCAGAGGCAAATGGTGTTGTGGGTAAAAATACATTTGATGGTATTCCGAAGAATTCTGAGATAATTGCAGATTTCATGAAGCTGGGATACTCAGAAACACTCACTACACTTAGTGCATTCAGAAGAAGGTGTCTTCCACCAATCTGGTATTCCCTATTTTCTATCATTAATACCTGTTTATCTGGTAAGATTTCAAGTTTGGATCAGGCATTAACAAATGGGAGAATCATCTTTCATGGAATTGCACACAATATGCACTATGATTATGCCACTTTGATCTATGAAGAATTAAACACTGCAGTTTCCAAGAAGTCTACATATACATATGTTCCCATTCAAATGATTTTTCCAAATCTTTGTTAAAGGACCTATGAGAGCAGTTCCAACTATTCCAAGGCTTGAGAATGCACCTCATGTACCACTTTTCTCTATGGATAATCTGAGGCCACCAAGTCAAAAGCTTACTTTTCCTAATGCAATTCCTTTTCCAGCTGAACTTAGAGCATATGTAAGTCCCAAAAATAGGATTCTGATTGAGTACTGTGAATCTATGGGACTACCTAAACCAGTAGTCTCTTCCCCTGATTCAATCCATAGTGGTGAGCATGGTGAGGGGTTTAGAATTAATAGAGAGAGAGGGGAGGAAGTTCATGGTGTGGAACAACCTTAGAGAAAAAAGAGGAAAAATGGAAATGAAAGACATGGTAGACAAGTGAGAAAAAGAACTGAAGAGGGGAGAACACAAGTAAAAGAAAAACAAACTTGTGAACCACCTAAAACAAGTCGGGCAGCCACACAATCTGTTATTCCACATTCTTTGGTGGATAACATTGAAATAGTCAGTGCCCATGACACAACTTGTTAACCCCTCCAGCCACTCACCCATTTCTCAACAGAAGGGTGTTTCAACAACACTTATGGGGCAAGCAACTTATCTACCATTAGGTCCCCACATGGAGGAGCCTAATGTTGAATTAGAAAGATATATATTCCCTCTTCGTACAAATGTGCACATTGAGTCTGAGAGTCCACTCAATTTTGAGCCTAATAAACCACTTGATGTGGATATTCTTCACACTAGCACAAATCTTTCAGATTTTCCCATGCAAAGTGTTTGTCACATTGCAAAAACATCAATAGATAATCCTTTCTTAGGAAATCAAGGATTTGATGGAAGTCCTAGTGGGGTGACCATCACTAAAGCTCCATTCAATGAATCAGTAATGGTTCATGATGTGGTGACATCAACAGGTTAGCCTACTTTTGTCGGACTGCAAACAGGACCATCTGTTGGTCTTGGTTCCATTACTCAATCCTCTGAATTCTCAGAATTAAAGGATTTCTGTACTTCTGAATTTGCAAAGATTCAGAAGGACATAAAAGAATTGACGGATAAACCTTCTAAGGTGATGAAGGAAGGGGTGGAGAGTTAGGAGAAGAGGATGAATGACAGGCTTAGTGAAATGCGAAAAGCCTCTGTAACAACCAATGATCTCAAAACATTTCAAGAAGCTATTCTGAATTCTTTTTCTAAAGTTGTGTCTTCTGTTGCAAATCTGAAAACTTCATTGCCTTCTACTTCTGAACAACCAGATCTCTCTCAGCTTGCAACTAAAGCTAATTCTGGACAGGTTGTCAACTGTTCAAGATAAACAGGTTGCTCTTGATCTAAGAATTTATGCATTGGAATGCAAACCTCAGGCTAAAACTTTGAAAAGAAAGCGTGATGATCAGGATTCTGATGATCATGAGAGGGAGAAGAGAAGAAAAGTTTCAAGTTCTGAAGATGTAAATATGATGATAGCTCAATCTTCTGAAAGATCTTCTGAAGATATTCAGGAAAATTCTGGTGCTGAAAAACCTTCTAAAGCAGTTGAAGCAATTCTTATTTCTGAACCTGAATCACAAGATCTTCCTATTTATGAAGATGTCATGATAGTTGATGAGCCAATTAAAATTTATTTTGAAAATATTACTACTGGAATTGTAACTTCTTAAGTATTTTCTGAGCTGAATTGTTTCTGAAGATGGTGGGAAGTATATGAAACAGAGAAGGTTACTTTCTGATGATGAAGCCGGTACTGATGAAACTGATGTTCTTTCTGATTCAAATGAAGTTCTAGTTGGTATGGCTGGAATTTTTAAAGTTTTTACCAAACCAGAACATGGTTTTCAATATCATTCTGATGGATCAAGTGATCGTACATTCATAATTTCTCACATTCCAAAGTATTCCACTTCTACTCTAAACTGGCTGTGTGATCATGTGAGATGGATTCTAGGGTCTTTAGAAGCTAAAGATGAAATTGTGTATTTGATCAAAGAAAGGATCAATTTCAGAGAGCTTGTTAGAAGAAGTATACATGCTGGTCATACAAAGATAAACACAATTAGGGATGCAAATTACTTGCTAAGTAATTGTTATGACTTCTACATCCATGCCAAAGAACAGAATGTTGAATTTGAAGTTTTCGAAGAAACTCAGACTGTTAAGAGCTCAGAAGTTGTAGCTTCTGAACATATTGGAGAAAGTTCTGGAAAAGAGAAAGAAAAAGTTGTTGAAAAAAAAGCAGAAGTCATGGAAGAACAGGGGCAAATTAGAAAATTTTCTGAGGCTGAACAACTTCAATTGCAAAGGATTGAAGAACATGCTTACACTTTGTTTCTTGAATATTTTCATCCTGAAATATTCATGGAACATGAGCAAAGATTCAATTATATTGATTGCTGGCTAAACAAAGAATTTGGATGGAAACAGTGGTATAGCAATATTGTACATAAGTTGAAGTTGCCTATTTCTGAAGCTAGAAAAGAAAGTCCTATTGTCAAAGTGATTGATGCTAACTTGAAAACAAAGATGAGTTACAAGTATGCTTTCTTGACTATGGAAACAGTTTGTAGAAGGGGGGGTTGAATACAAACACACAGATTTTAGTTTTTAAATGAGTTTATTGAAAATAAACAAATTTACAGTTACAAGCGAAATTAGAACAAGTTAAAAACCTATTCTATTGTAACTAAAGAAACACATAGTTTGATGCACAAGAGGATGAAAGAAAGAATACAGAAGGTATAGGCTAGAAGGAAGCATGCATATAGATGAAGAAGATATCTTCATCTATTTATACCCGTTTGCATTTAATGCAAAGCAAAAGGTACATGCCACGTGTCAAGCTTAGATAGGAAGCTTGTCCTTGTAAATAAGACAACCATGTTTTTGGCCGAATATGAACAGTACCATATCAGATATGATGGGGACATAAGAGACAAGTCGTATGTCCTTTTCTGACATGGTTCTAGGTTTGACTTTTGTGCATCGAGGATAAGATCAAACTTTAATCTTGTAGAGGAAGCTTCATTTGATCGCTGACACTGAATGTTCAAGGATGAACTTTAGTGTTGCTGAGGCTTCACAAGACTTCACACTTTGAGTAGATAATCGCTGCTATCGCTGAACCGCTTCAGGTCACTTAGCTGATTATCTCTTTCTTCAGCTTTGGTCTTTGACTGTCGCTGAATGGTCTTCTGGTGTGATAGCTGATCTTCAGGTCTTTAGAGACAAGTTTGTTGATCCTTGATCTTCAGTGATCGCTGATAGCAATCAGCGTATGCTATCGCTGAATTTGAACATAAGCTTATCTAAGGAATTTCACTAAGTATAGTAAAGGAATCATATTCAAATCACTGAGAAGAGTTATGATCAACAATCTCCCCCTATTTGATTATGATTAAGCAACATAGGAAAATTGCTTTTTAAAAGATTAGCAGGGACTTATAAAATTTAAAATAAATTTTCTAAGTACTAATCTGTAAGATCTTTTTCAGCTAAACTATTATCTGAATTAAGTTTCATTTATAAGGATATGAAATCACAATTTTTACAAGTAGAAGAGCTTAAAGTACATTCACTTATTGAACTTTCAGAGTGAAGGTTCAGTGAGCTAAGAAAAGTTAAGAAGATAGAACTTTTATGTTCATTGTCCCTTTTACTTTTTTCAGGGATCTTTTCAGTACGAGATGGAGTAAAGTACTTGAGTGTATTTCATTAATTAATAATCTGAAGATATTACATAGAAATGAAATTACAATCATAAAAGTGAAAGTACATTTACACTGAAGAAAAATATTACAAAGGAATAATAAAGCTACTACCAATCAGAGAGGCTCACATTTCTTCTTTGTAACTCATGTTCAAAGAGCATCGTCTGCCTGATTACCAGAGGGTCATTAGACCAACAGTAACAGTATAAGATCTTTATGAAACGAGTAGGGGCCTTATGAAGTTCCTTGTTTCTGAAGAGACGAAGCTGTATTTCATTATCCAAGAAAATCATGCCAGATTCAGGGAGCGAGATGACTTCACTTTTTTCATATAATCGATCCGTAGGAAGAGAGATATCCAGCATAGATATATCAGGGAGTGTCATATGACTGATGATGCTTTCAAGATCAAATTTGACACCGTGTTCATTTCTTAAGCTTGGGCCTTCTTTAGAGGTTGATCTTCTTTTCTTCGATGATTCAGGGAGAGAGGGAACTTGTACATGTTGTGACATTCTCTACAGCAACTGATTCAACTCATGTTCTACCACATTCTTGAACTTGGATTTGGAACCCTGAATGGCATCTCTGATTTCGAGCCATTCAGTGTATCCATATAACCTTAAGAATTTTGCTTCTTCTCTCTCTATTTTGGATGGCCTTGTCATTCTTACATATACCTTTGGACCACCTCTATTGGAGTGTCGCCCTTGGATAGTTGCGTGAATGATTTTGGAATCAGATCTTCGAAAGTTCAGTATCTCTGTGCACCAATCCAGTTCTTTGTCTTTCTGAGTTGTGGCTTCAGTGGTTAGTGCAGTGAGAATCTTCTGTTGAGCGAGAATGGGATCTACATTCAGTTTTTCTTGTACAAGTTCTTTCTGAGCCAGAGCTGCAGCGAGCCGTTCACTTTTTTCTAACTGTTCTTTTGCTGCTTTGTCTCTTGCTGAGTCTCCCTGAGAATCTTACTTGCTAAAGCAAGATCATTCTTAGTTTGCTTTATTTCTTCATCTCTGATCCTCTGAGCTTCCAAAGCTTGTTCTCTCTCTTCTTTGGATAAAAAGTAGAAATACCATCCTGATTGGTACAACGTTTATTGGGTCTTCATGGGGTACCCTTATTCTTTTGGATTCGAATTCCGTTAGGAATTTTATTCGCCTTTCTTCCTCTTCAGGCTCGCTTATGATCTGCTTCTGAACGCAATGCTGAGGGATGAGGCCTTCTTCTTCCTCAGAGTCAGTTTCCTCTATGTACATAAACTGCTCTTTGGGAGAAGGTTCCTTCCTTGTGGATGAGTCCTTTGGGGGACAGGGATCACTGAGGGAAGGAGAGAAAGGAGATTTATCAGAGAGAGGGTTTGAAGGAGGAAGGGTTATATAAGGGGATTCAGAGAGAGGAATAATATAAGGGATAAGCTGAAGTGATACCTTATCAGCGGTCTCCCCCTCTGATATAGGGATGGTGGCCTCAAGATCGACCACTCTGGCTGAAGGTCCAGCTCCGTCCCCCAAGGGCTCTAGCTGAGATGTGCTTGGTCTGGATAATCTGAAATGCTCCATTGCAAATCCCAAGTCATCATCATCATCATCACCTCCAAAGTGAGGGATGAGTTCCTCTTCTTCTTCATCATCATCATCCTCTTCTTCATCATCACCAACAAACCTTGTAGAAGGTTCTGGTCTCTGAATGTAAGGAGAGATCCTTTCATCTGGAAACCGTCGATTGTACACGCCGATAAGTTCGTCAGCGAACTCTTTGGCCACCTTCTCCCCCTCAATGTTATCATGGGGCAGAACGTGAACCATCAGAGTGCGAACATTCGTGTGCACGGCCTCAAGCATGGTCCGATCAGCAGCAGCAAAGGAGGGACCAGTCCCACTGAGCCTTGAGAGAGCCTGTAATATGTCAGACTGAGTCTTTTGAATAGACTCGAGGACAGTGGCCTGAGCATCAACCTTTTGCTCAAGGTTGATGAGGGATTGGTGAAGGTCCTTGTGGTCGTCCTTCAGAGTCTGAACATCAGACACCAAGTTGCTGACGTTTGTCTTCATCCCTGGAGTGCCAACGACCTGCCAGAAGATCAACTCCGTAGAAGTTTGCAGTGTGTCCAGCCTGGCTCTAGTGAGAGCACACTCATTGACCAGATGGTCAATGGCAGAGAATGTTGGAGCAGGCAGGGACACAGAAGGCAACTCAGTGACCCTAGGAGGAAGCTTGGGGGCAAGGTTCTCCATCTTGACATCCCTGAGCTTTTTGGCACCGGGAGGGCGCTGAGGAGACTTCATCGCTGTCTTCAAAGAGGTGGTGGTGGTGGTCGTAGTGGCAGCAACTGATGACATCGACAAAGAGGCGAGAAAAGAATCCGGATCAGATGATGGATGAAAAATAGCATTATTTTCCTTGAGAATATCATGAGGATTACTCTCGGGAACTACTTTTGCAGAGGTAGTGTCCTGAGGATCACTGACCAGTGTCTTAGAGTATCTGAAAGAGATACTCTGAGGTCCTTTTAAATTGGCTTTCCAAAACTCAGATTGCCTAAACAATTTTGAGGTTTGGACTGCGTGCATTTCAGCATTATCAGAGATAGGGACAACTATCACTGAGTCACTTGCTGATGTGAGGACCAAAGAAGTAGAGATGGAAGAGGTAGAGAGGGCAGTGAAAGTAATACCTGATCCAGCTTCAGCAGAGCTGGCTATAACACCTTCAGAGACCTTAGTCACTGATGGTGGTGGTAGTGCTGATGAAGCTTCAACGGCAGCAGAAACCGTTGGAGTGGCTGTGGATGAGGGTGGTGATTGAAGTACACCAAAATCAGAGAGGATGGTCTGTTGAGAGACCACCTTCTTAGGCTTCTTTGGGGCGATGGTATTCTTATGACCATCAGTGGGGGTTTTCCTCTTGGCAGCAGCAGCAGTGCCTTGGGTACTCACTGAGGGGATGGGAAGTGAGGAGGTCACTGAAAGAGGTGCTCCTATCATTTGCAGCATGTAGGGGGTGAGAGGAGCATCACCTGGACGTTCTTCCAGGTCCAGGGACTTCTTCCCTACCATAGAGAAGGCGAAGTCACCAACTTTCGGATAGCTTTCCCCGAAAGCTTCTTCAAGGATTGTGGAGAAGAAACGTGGGTAAGGGATAACGGGATGTCTGGTGGAGGCGTTGAGACGGCTGCACATATCGCTGAAGATGTAGTCAGCGTAGTTCAGAGGATGACCCGTGCACAGAGAGTAGACCATGTCTTGAAAATGCTTGCTCGCCTGATCGTGGGAGCCAACCTTTGACCCTAGGCACTGAATGACCTGGGTGAATATGTACTGCCAGCGAGCACGGAGTCGCTTCTTTTCCAGCTTTGAACCCACCGTCATCACCAAGGGGTTCTCCCATTTGTAGCCAATAGATTCCAAGAAAGCGTCTATCTGCTGCTTTGTTGGTTCAGCACCCCATTGCTCATTCTTCTTGCGCTGAGGGAGTCTTAGCGCCTTGCGTACAAACCCCGCTGAGAATGTGAAGAAGCCAAGTTCAGGGATTGTGAAGGAAATAGCAGGAAGGACAGTGCCTTTGTCTTTTTTTAGCGTGGTACATTGCGCCGTGTACCAGAGAGCCTGAAGGTGAGAGGTAATGCCCACTGGGTTGTGGACGAAGGCATACATCAGCGGGCACGCCTTTAGGAAGGTTGCAGTGTCCTTGAACTGAGGGCGTTCAAAGGGAATGTCCACAAATGCAATGTAATTTCATGGCTTGAAAGTTGACTTTTCCAGTTCAAATTGGCAGGTTGGTGCCGCAACCAACTTGTTTTCAGCAGCAGTTTCAGTGATGTTGGAAGCAGAGGCCATTTCTGTAGGAAAAATGGCAACACCAAAGAGATAAATCATGGTTTTAATACATGAATGTATAAACCAGAGTTTTGGTATAAAAAGTACCAAATGTAAGATCAAAGAAACAAGTATTTTGTTGAACAATATCAAAATGCTTGTTGGCAATAAAAAATAAAAAATTGTAAAAGAAATTTAAAAAAAATTAAAGAAAATCTTCTGTTCTAAGAACAGGGTTTTGAAAGAGAAATTGGTTTTCACTTTTAAAGCAAGATTTTATTGATTTTAAGAATGAAATAGGTAAGAAAGATGAAACAAGTTGTTTCCAGTTCTTGATATAAGGTTTAGATCAAACCTTAAACGTGTGAAGAAGAAAAACGCACAAGTTCGTGTTCTTGGTGTTCTTGGAGAAAGCTTGAAGAATCGAAGGTTTCCTTTGCCTTTAGAGAAGTTATGAAAGCGGAAGGAACAATGTAAGGCAAAAAGAATGCTTAAATAGCATGAGGAGAGAGAAAGAAAGGATTGCTAAACGACGGTTTTAGCTTTTTTGAAAAAGAAATGATGACCTAGCGCACGTTCCAAGAAAGGAGATGGAATGGAAACGTCGTGGTCCGTCGTCTGTCAAAAAAAGGTCTAACGTGTCCTTTTCTTTTATTTTTAAAAGATTATAATGATGGTTATCCATAAGGAAGGTTTATCATTACTAATTTTAGAAAAATCTTCATCACTAATAATAAAGGATTGTCAGTGAGGAGTTTTAAATAAGAGAGACATTCTTTGATGAAAAAGGATATCAAAGAGTGTTAAGAGATTAGAAGATAATACCTGAGGAGATGGCCTAAATATCGCTGAATCAGAGTTCAGAGAATGGAAAGTTTGAAGGCTTTATTTGTAATCCTTTGTTGGTCACTGATTAATACATTATTCAGCGTTCAACATACCAAGTTCGCTGATGAGTAGATTGAATCTAGTTTCATCAAGAGGCTTGGTGAAAAGATCAGCGAGCTGATATTCAGTAGGAACAAAATGGAGCTCAACTTCACCATTCATCACATGATCTCTGATAAAGTGATATCGGATCTCAATGTGCTTGGTTTTGGAGTGAAGTACAAGGTTGTTAGCAATTGCTATAGCACTTGTGCTATCACAGTATATAGGAATTTTAGAGAGCTTTAGATCGTAGTCTCTGAGTTGATTTCTCATCCAAAGGATTTGAGCACAACAACTACCAGCTGCTACGTATTCAGCTTCAGCGGTGGAAGTGGATACCGAGTTTTGCTTTTTACTTGTCCAACTTATTAATTTTCCACCTATCAGCTGACACCCACCAGTGGTGCTTTTCTTATCAATCTTACAACCTGCAAAGTCACTATCAGAGTAACCAATTAGATCAAATCCTGAGCCTTTGGATACCAGAGACCAAGATTTGGAGTTCCTTTCAGGTATCTGAAGATTCGCTTTACATCGATTAGATGGGATTCCTTCGGTTCAGCTTGATACCGAGCACAGAGACAGGTAGCGTACATGATGTCTGGTCTACTCGCTGTAAGATACAGCAGAGACCCAATCATTCCTCGATAGGTAGTGACATTGACTGGTTTCCCATTGGGATCCTTGTTTAATGTCAGAGGAGGCGCCATAGGAGTCTTCATCGCTGAGCATTGATTCATATCAAATTTATTCAGCATGTCCTTAACATATTTGCTTTGCCAAATAAAAATTCCTTTGTCAGATTGCTTAATCTGCAAACCTAGAAAATATGTTAGTTCACCCATCATACTCATTTTATATTGTTTTTGCATTCTTGCAGCGAAACGAGTGCATAGTTTGGGTCTTGTGGAACCAAAGATAATGTCATCAACATATATCTGAGCGAGAATTGTATGACCTTTATTTTCTTAAAAACAGAGTTTGGTCAATTTTTCCACGAACAAATTTTTCTTTAAGAAGAAATTTAGAGAGAGTATCATACCAAGCTCTAGGAGCTTGTTTTAACCCGTAAAGAGCTTTTTCAAGTTTTAAAACATAGCCAGGGTGGTTAGTGTCTGAGAAACCAGGGGGTTGTTCAACATAAACTTCATCGCTGAGTTTTCCATTTAGAAAAGCACTTTTAACATCCATTTGAAAAACTTTGAAGTCTTTATGGGCAGCATAAGCTAAAAAGAGTCTTATGGCTTCTAAACGAGCTACAGGGGCAAAGGTTTCATCATAATCAATTCCTTCTTCCTGTCTATAACCTTGAGCAACAAGTCTAGCCTTATTGCGAATTATAGTCCCGTTTTCATCTAGCTTATTTCTGAAAACCCATTTGGTTCCTATGACGGTTTTATCAGAGGGTCTAGGAACAAGATTCCAAACTTTATTTCTACGAAATTTAGTCAGTTCTTCTTGCATAGTTGAAACCCAGCTAGGGTCAGAGATAGCTTGATCTATCTTCTTAGGTTCAGAGAGAGAAATGAAGTTAACATAAAGACAGATATTACCTGTGCCTCTACGTGTTTTGATACCTGCAGTGGGATCACCAATAATCTGATTTATTGGATGGTTTGCAGTCCATCGCTGAGCTGGTGGTTGAGGAGAGAGATCAACAGCAGATTCAGCGACCTGTTCTTCAGATTCTGGAATAGGACTTGTTTCAGCAACAGGTACTTCATTTAGAATCAATTCAGGGGATTGATTTTCAGAAGAGGTTTGGTTATTCACAGAGGAATTTCCAAGAGATGAATCAGTAACAGGAATCTGATTTAAAGGAGTAACATTTATCCCTGATGATGGATGATTGTTACTTGTTGAGTTTACAGGGATTACATCATCACATGCATCAGCTGGAGTTTGATTGCTGAAGTATGTTTCAGGTTCCCCATAATGAGATTCCATCCAAGCATTCAATTCTTCATCATCATCAAGATTATGAGAAGGATGAATGGGACGAGATTCATCAAAGTTGACATGCATAGATTCTTCAACGTGTTGTCTTCTTTTGTTGAATACTCTGAAAGACTTAGATACAAAGGAGTATCCAAGAAATATACCATCATCAGCTTTGGGATCAAATTTACCCAAATGATCTCTGTCATTCAGAATGTAACACGTACATCCAAAAATGTGAAGATATTTCCGAGTGGGTCTTCTCCCATGAAATAATTCATAGGAAGTCTTCTTGAATCGCTTAACAATCAGGGATCGATTCTGAGTGAAGCATGCTGTATTGACAGCTTCAGCCCAGAATTGAGTTGGAAGACGCGATTCACTGAGCATTGAGCGAGCTGCTTCTATTATAGTTCGATTTCTTCTTTCAGCAACACCATTTTGCTGAGGAGTTCTCACTGATGAGAAGTTGTGAGAGATGCCTTTTTCTTCAAAGAAACTAACCAGAGTACTATTTTTGAATTCAGTACCATGATCGCTTCTTATGGAGCGAACAAGTAAGTTATTCAGTACTTCCATTCTTTTGATAAAAGATATTATCATTTCAGGGGTATCACTTTTGGATCGAAGGAAGAACACCCATGTGTATCTGGAGTATTCATCAACAATCACTAAACTGTATTTCTTTCCAAAGATTGATTGGACATTGACAGGTCCAAAGAGATCCATGTGGAGTAGCTGAAGAGGAGTGGTCACTGAAGAAACTTGCTTTGACCTGAAGGAGGCTTTTGTCAGGTTTCCCTTCTCACACGTTGAACAAAGAGATTCCTTTGTAAAGGTGTG
This sequence comes from Silybum marianum, assembly GCA_036898165.1. Lineage (NCBI taxonomy): Eukaryota > Viridiplantae > Streptophyta > Magnoliopsida > Asterales > Asteraceae > Silybum > Silybum marianum. The sequence goes on along the minus strand of CM072529.1, from coordinate 41,906,151 downwards.
ATTTGGGAGGTCTCTGACTAAGTATTTTTGAGACAATTCATTTATCGTCTTAAAGTTGAGATGAGAGAGTCTTTTATGCCATAACCAGTTTATGTCTGTGGATGCTTTAGAGATGAAGCACACGTTCTCAGAGTGAGAACTATTCATGTTTATGACATATACGTTTTCAACTCTTTTGCCAGAGAGGGCAAGCTTATCATTTCCGTCAGTGACAGCACATCTATTTTTTAGGAATAGAACTTTGAAGTCTTTGTCACACAACTGACTAACGCTCAAGAGATTGTGCTTTAGTCCCTCAACATAAGCAACACGAGAAAAAGATGTGGCTCCGTTGGACAGAATTCCATAACCTTTAGTGTATCCTTTGCCATTTCCACCAAAGGTCACTGATGGACCAGCTTCTTCTTTGTAGTCAGAGAGTAGAGATTTTCTGCCAGTCATATGCCTCGAGCATCCGCTATCAAGATACCAGATACCTTTGGCACTCTGCATACAACAAAAGATTAATTGTTTAAAGGTACCCATATTACTATGGGTCCTGCTTGGTTAGATACAGGATTGGCGGATGTACTACTAGCTGAAGAACTCTCTTCAGTGGATATCTTCACCTTAGTTGGTTTAGCAACTTTGGTGGATTTCACTCTCGCTGATTTATCAGCTTGAGCTACTTTCTTTCCATGAGCTAGTTTATCAGCTCTAGTAGCATTAGGACACTTGCTTGCAATGTGGGTTGTTTCACCACAGTGAAAGCATTTCCTATACTTAAAAGGTTTGGAGATAAGAGAGGGAACAGGAAGTTTCTCAGAGATAGGTCCAAGAATTCCTTTATCCATGGTCCTTGGAGGTATTATAACCTTGTCAGGGGTAGGAGTGAGATCGATTTTAATCTTGGGAGTTGGTCTCTGAGAATAATCAGGGACCTTCTTCCCAGATTTAGAAATCTTCTCAAAGGATTTCTTGTTCTTATCTAGAGTTTTCTTATTCTTAGGAACATGGTCAAGAAACTTGTTTTTGATCACTTTCTTAGAATAATCCACAGGAAGCTTCTCTTTAGAGAAAGAGGAAGAAGAAGTTGAAGAAGAAGGATCAGGGATAGAAGAGACAAACATTTCAAACTTGAGCATGGAACGATCATTCTCTGATTCTTCCTTTTCAGGGTTATAGCCTAACCCACTTCTCACTTTCATAGGTATTTGGGCATTGATGATCTCATTGACTTTATCAGAAGCCTTATACCATCCTTCGATGGTTGCCTTTTCAGACTTGAGATCAGCGATAGCCTTTTCCCTATCAGCTATAGCTTGTTGTTTCTCAATGCTTATTGTTTGATTTGCAAAAACTTGGTCTTTGAGAGAATCCTCAAGTTTGGAAAGTTCTTTGATTCTTATGTGGCAATTTTTTAATTGTTCAGATAAGTCAGTGTTAATTTTCTCAGCTTTTATCTTTCCATTCAAAGCGTTGTAAAAATCAACAGTCATTGCATCAAGAGCCGACAAGTTATCTTTTTCAGAGAGTAAGGAGTCAGAGGGAATGTTTACCTGAGTAGACGGAGACTCAGAGGAAGAAGTTTCAGAGACTTCTTCAGCATCCTCTATTCTTTCCATTAGACAGAGAAAGGCAAGATCTTCTTCATCTGAACCAGACTCTTCAGAGGTCTTGGCCCAGTCATCTTCAGCATCTCAGTCAGCTTCTTCAGCGACAAGGCCTTTGCCTTTTTGCTGGTTTTTCTTCATATCTCTGTATTTGTTTTTTATTTTCAAATACTTTTCCTGTTTATCAGAGGTATGGGAGGTAGTGGGAGCAGCAACTTTCTTCGACCTGCATTCACTTGCAAAGTGGCCCTTTCTCTGACAATTAAAACAGATAGTTGAGGCTTTTTCAGCGGGCAAAGTTTTCTGTTTTTCAGAGTCAGAGAGGTTAGAAGATTTTCGAAAATTGCTCTTTCTAGCAAATCTTTTAAAGTTGTTGGTTAAAAGAGTTAGAGAGTTATCAAATTCAGAGATGTCAGCATCAGTGAGTTGATCTTCTGAATCAGTTTGACCTAATTCAGTTATGGAGGTGATAGTAGAAGAAGAACCATTTTTAGAAGAAGTTCCTTCAGAAGTCACAAGTGCTAAAGAAGTACTTTTAGCACCTTTGAGTTCGTTAAGAAGGTTTTTCCTTAGAAGCTGGGATTGTTCGTCATTTAAGAGCATACCATATAATGCACTTAATGACAAAGTTTCAAGATTATGTGACAGTTTTATACATGTAGTGTACACTGCCCATTGATCGGGCAATGCCTCCATGAATTTTGTCAGAATTTCAGCGTTTGAATATACCCTATCGACTGATTTAAGATCAATCAGCAGACAGTTAAATCTCTGGTGAATTTGAGAGAGAGATTCACCATTTTGATACATAAAGCTCTCGTATTTTCTTACAAGGTTTATACATCTAGTTACTTTAACCTCAGAAGTTCCTTCATATTGAATACATAGAGTATCCCACATGGCTTTTGAATTTCTCATTTTCATTACAGAATGATATACTTCATCAGGCAAAGACATTGCTATTATAGATCGGCCTTTCGCATCAATAGCAACTTCTTTCTTGTCTTCCTCAGTCTATCGATCTGGAGTTTTTACAATACTCCTTTCAGCGACGGCTAGGGTAGTAGCAGTGGCAGGTACATCTGCTACTATGGCTGTAGGAACGAAAGGTCCGTTTTCTACATAGTATGGGATCTTAGGATCAGATCCCTCTAGAAAAAGTGACATTCTTTCTTTCCATAAAGGGAAATTATCATGGCTGAACTTTGGAGGTTTAGCTAAAGATCCGTTATCGTTGTAGTTTGTATTAGGGTTTGTCATTTTAAAATATAATCTAAAGAAGAATATTTTAAAGAGAAAGATAACAACACCGCTCTGATACCACTTGTTGGTCCCAAAAAGGGTCTACAAGAGTTAAATATTAAGTAAACAGTTTGTAGAAGGGGGGGTTGAATACAAACACACAGATTTTAGTTTTTAAATGAGTTTATTGAAAATAAACAAATTTACAGTTACAAGCGGAATTAGAACAAGTTAAAAACCTATTCTATTGTAACTAAAGAAACACACAGTTTGATGCACAAGAGGATGAAAGAAAGAATACAGAAGGTATAGGCTAGAAGGAAGCATGCATATAGATGAATAAGATATCTTCATCTATTTATACCCGTTTGCATTTAATGCAAAGCAAAAGGTACATGCCACGTGTCAAGATTGGATAGGAAGCTTTTCCTTGTAAATAAGACAACCATGTTTTTGGCCGAATATGAACAGTACCATATCAGATATGATGGGGACATAAGAGACAAGTCGTATGTCCTTTTCTGACATGGTTCTAGGTTTGACTTTTGTGCATCGAGGATAAGATCAAACTTTAATCTTGCAGAGGAAGCTTCATTTGATCGCTGACACTGAATGTTCAAGGATGAACTTCAGTGTTGCTGAGGCTTCACAAGACTTCCCACTTTGAGTAGATAATCGCTGCTATTGCTGAACCGCTTCAGGTCACTTAGCTGATTATCTCTTTCTTCAGCTTTGGTCTTTGACTGTCGCTAAATGGTCTGCTGGTATGATAGCTGATCTTCAGGTCTTCAGAGACAAGCTTGTTGATCCTTGATCTTCAGCGATCGTTGATAGCAATCAGCGTATGCTATCGCTGAATTTGAACAGAAGCTTATCTAAGGAATTTCACTAAGTATAGTAAAGGAATCATATTCAAATCACTGAGAGGAGTTATGATCAACAGTATCAAAGCCAAGACATGCCTTGAACTAGAAAAAGAAGCAGAAGTCAAGAAAAGAACTCAATCTCATTTCGTTAAATCTTCGATGTCAAAATTTCAAAAGCCAATCAAGTTCACAAAAGAATAGAAAGGAAAATGGATCATGAATGATAAACAAACTTATTCTGTTTCAATGAAACCTCCTATGGTCAAAAGGGAGTGGACTATCAAGAAGAAGACTCAAGAAAAGACTTCAGATTTCAAGAAAAATAACTCTAGACTAGATAAGAAGTTCAATAGAACAACTGATGCTAGGATAGATGTAAATAAGACATCTTGTAATTCTCATTCTAGAAATGAAATTTCAATGAAATCTTTTGTTTCCCAAAATTCTGAATGTCTATCTCTCTTATTAGAGTTGAAAAAGCTCTTCTCTGATCCACTGTTTCCTCTCTGATTCTAAGCAACACAAAAACCCTAAAAGTCAGAAGAAGAAAAATCCTAAAACCAATACTGGGAAACCAGATGTCTGGAGTAAGAATAAAAAGGAAAATCCAAAGCCTAACACAAAAGGACCCATTATGAGATGGGTACTTAAAAATCACTAATCTGTATTGCAGAAACAACATGTGCACATATGGTATCTCGATTCTGGATGCTCTAGGCACATGACAAGTTCCAAAGGGCTATTTTACTCATTCAAAGACAAATTATGAGGAACTGTAACTTTTGGAGATGATGACGAAGGACAAATAAAAGGCTATGGAACCTTGAAGCAAGGAGAGTATCTTTATTGAATGTGACTTATGTTTCTAGTCTTAAGCATAATTTTCTAAGTGTAAGCCAGCTTTGCAATGCAGACATGGCGTCTTCTTTCAAAAAGAAACACTGCTCTTTAAACAAAGTCAAGTAAAGAGTTGTTCTAAGCCAACAGGAAAGGTAACCTTTATTTAATGAACTTCTCTTCTAAAAATGGAAAAAAGACTCTCTATCTAATATCCAAGAAGAGTGAAGTAGCTTGGCTCTGTCATCACAAGTTGTCTCATCTGAAATTTTCAAATCTTGAGAAACTTGTCAAACACAATCTGGTTACTGGCCTCCCAGAGGCCGATATCCAGAAAGACCACTTTTGTCCTACATGTGAAATGGGAAAACTCAAAAGAGCTTCTCACAAGACAAAGAGTGATATCTCATGCACCAAACATCTGTATATGCTACATGTTGACCTCTGTAGTCCCATTGCAGTACAGAGCCTGTTTGGAAAGAAGTATATTTTGGTACTAGAATTTTCTAGATATATATGGCTTGCTTTTGTAAAGTAGAAATCAGAGGTACCAAAAGTGCTAATCACCATGTTAAGAAGGATCCAAGTGCTACTATAGAGCAAAATGCATAAGCTAAAAATTGACTATGGTACATAATTCAAGAATGCCAAACTTGAAGAATACCTGAACAAAGAAGGAATTTCTCAAAACTTCTTAGATGCAAGGACCCCTCAACAAAATGGTGTTGTGGAAAGGAGAAATATACCTCTGGTTGAGGCTGCAAGAACTATGCTTGTTGCTTCTGGTCTACCCACACACTTTTGGGGTGAGGTTGTGTCTGCATGTTTTACACATAACAGATCAATTGTGGTCAAGAGACACCTCAAAACTACCAATGAGTTGATCAATCAAAGACAACCTAACATCAAGTTCTTACACATCTTTGGCTGCAGGTGCTTTTCCTTAAATGATCAAGATAAGCTTGGCAAGTTTGGTAAGAATTCTGATGAAGGCCAATTTCTTGGCTACTCACTCACTTCAAAATCATACAGAGTATACAACCTACGAACCAAGATGATCATGGAAAGCATCGATGTCAACTTTGATGATCAAGCCCAAATGACTTCTGAATACTCCAACTCAGAACTCAAGCTTAACAATGTGACTTCAGACTATCTCTCAAAGTCTGGAAAGTCAGCACTAGATACATTTTTTGAGGACTTCTTTGGAGATGAACCTATCTCTGGATGTGCAGCCAGAGATGCTCCGGTCAGAGAAACAGAAGAACCACAACCATCAGGTATAACTATCTCTGGTTCTTCTGCTAACTCTGAATCTTTAATTAACCACACAGAAAAAAATGAACCTTATACATCAGAAGACATCAACTATACACCACCATATGCTGAACCAGAGTCGCACAACTCTGGGCCAATTTTCGAGGGGAAGCAACTAGGTTCTTCTCCAACACAAAGCATAACTGAAACAGAACAACCTTAAACAGAGATTCAATCCCCGATAGTCTCTCAACCTCCCTTGAAGAAGTGTTATCAAAAGATCATCCCATAAGCCAAATTATTGGTGATCCTTCTGTAGGCGTAAAGACTAGGTCTGCCGCTGCTAATGAAGAACTCTTTGTGAATTTTCTAAGCATGGTAGAACCTAAGAAATTTCATAAAGCCCTTCAAGACCCAAGCTAGATAGATACCATAAAAGAAGAACTACTACACTTCGAAAGAAACAAGGTCTGGAAACTCGTTTCCTTACCTAAATATAAACCTGTTATTGGTACTAAGTGGGTTTTCAGGGACAAGAAGGATGAGGATGGTATAGTGATCAGAAACAAAGCCAGATCGGTTGCAAAAGGGTATTGTCAAGAAGAAGGAATTGATTACGATGAAACTTTTTCTTCAGTAGCAAGACTTGAGGCAATCGGCATTTTTATTTCTTTCTCTGTATATAAATATTTCAAAGTATATCAAATGGTTGTCTTATCCGCCTTTCTGAATGGCAAGCTCAACGAAGAAGTGTATGTGCAACAACCTCCTGGTTTTTAGAGCTCTGCTCATCCAGACTATGTCTATTTCTTAAACAAAGCTCTGTTTAGACTGAAACAAGCTCCACGTGCATGGTATGATCGTCTCTCAAAGTTTCTGCTCAAACACAAATATGAAGAAGGTAAAATTGATACAACTCTGTTCATCAAGAGGTGCAAAGGTGAGTTAACCCTGGTCCAGATTTATGTTGATGACATAATCTTTGGCTCCACAAACCAAGTAGAGTGACAAATTCTCTGAATTGATGAAAAGTGAGTTTGAAATGGGCATGATGGGAGGATTAACATTCTTTCTAGGACTCGAAGTCAAGTATGTCTCTGACATTCTAAAGAAATACAAACTCCACAACTCATCAACTATGAGAACGCCAATCTCTACCAGCACTAAACTTGACGCTGATCTCTTTGGAAAATCAGTTGATGTCAAGAGCTACAGAGGTATGATTGGCTCACTTCTGTATTTGACTGCAAGTAGACCAGACATTATGTTCGCCACATGTATGTGTGCGAGGTACCAAGCAAATCTGAAGGAATCACACTTGGCTGCTGTAAAGAGGATATTTAGATACCTTAAGGGGACTCAAATTTTGAGTGTCTGGTATCCAAAGACTTTGGCTTTGATTTAATTGCATATACTGACTCTGATCATGCAGGATGTAAATTAGATAGAAAAAACACATCTGGAAGTTGTCAACTACTTTGAAACAAGCTAGTTAGTTGGACATCCAAGAAATAGAACTGTGTGTCAACTTCTACAGCAGAGGCATAATATGTTGCTGCTACTAGTTGCGGCTCACAAGTCATCTGGATAAAAACCCAACTCAGAGACTATGGTCTTCTGTATGACAAAATCCCCATTTTGTGTGATTCGGAGAGTGCCATAGCCATTACTGCAAATCCAATACACCATTCATAGACAAACCACATTGATATCAGGTATCATTTTGTCAAGGATCATGTAGAAAAGGGATCAATATAGATGTATTTTGTCTCTACTAATTTCCAGTTTGTTGATCTGCTCACCAAAGCTCTAGATGAGAAGAGATTCCCATTCTTAATCAGCAAGTTGGGCATGCTTAATATGTAATAGTGAACCATAGTCTCTATTTATATAGAGCCTCTATATTCATTAAACTAAGTATGTCCTTCCTTACCTTTGGTCCTAACACTTCTTATGTATCATCACTTTTCACATAAGGGATGCAGAGCCTCTGTATGTACTATACATAGCCTCTACACCTCAAATTCTGCATACAATTTTTACATATATCTGATCCAAGCACAGTTTGAGGGGGAGAAAAAGACACTATGCATAAATCAAGGGGCAGCAAATTCTTGCTATCATAGGGAAGAAATGGTGATTCTGTAATCAAGAGGAAGCAACTTCAAAAAATTCACATAGTCCATCCATTACTTCTGTATACTGTCTTTTTTCAAAGATAATACAGAGCCTCTAGTATGTCTATCAGAAACCTCTACAATCCATTTCGCAAAAGTTCAGCAGTTCATCCACTAATTCTATAACTGTCTTTTCTCAAAGACAATATAGAGCTTATGATATGTCTATCAGAAAGCTCTGCATCCGGGAAGTTCTATGGTAATATTTCTGAAAATGTTAAAACTATCTTTTGGTTTCAAAAATGTTTTCCTATAACCATAATAACCGATTTTCATTTTTTATTCTCTGAACTTCGAGTTCCAGAACAGCTATATGCACTTCCAGAGACTTCGTTTGTACAAAATATGTTCTGAATAGGTGTACACTTGTGTGTTTTCCATCGTGCTTATATGTGGGTGATACAAATCTGGTGACCGTCATGTCTCCATACCTATTGCTTTGGTGACGGTTTTTCTTCCTGACACACATTCCACGTGTCACCACCCTATGGCTCCAAATACTAAATCGTTTTCAGGACACGTCATTTGGAGGCGTTGCATTATCCAAAGAACTCAATTACCTTTCCCCTTCTCAGTATATATATCAATTTTATTTTTTACTTTTACTTTTTCACCATCGTCTTTCTCGAATTCCTTGTGCTAAGAATTTCCCAATTTCTTCCTTGCTACTACACTTCAATCGAATCCTTGGCTGACCAACCTGCAAATTCCGGAAATGCTCCTAATGAATCTCAACTCCAATTTACTGGGGCTGAAAGCCAACATATTGTTGACTTACCAATCAAGGCGAACAACTTTCAAGTTGCCCTTGACACCCGTCACTATGCAGCGGATTTTGCTGTTCTTATCGAGTTCCTGAAAAATCATCTGCTTCAACCTGCCCTAGAACAGGTCGATAACAAGTTACCTGTGCAGTTCGTTTAAGAGTATTGGCATACCTGCAACCTCATCGAAGATGAAACTCGAATCTATGGAACCTTTAATGTCCCAACCACTGAATTGGAATGCACTGTCAAAATATCCAGGGAAAGGATCTCCACACTTTTCTTCATCCCAACCAAGGGAGAACTTCAAATAGAGGAATATGTGCCCAACCCCACAACTGATATCCTAGTTGATTTTCTGAAATACGCAAGTTAGAATCAACCTATTTCAAGAGTATCTGAGTTCAAGAGACAATTTTTACCCCTACATGGAACGTGTTAGTGTCTATTCTAAACAAAGGAATTACTTTCAAAACAGGTTCAATGGACCAAGCCAACATCAACATCATCACAATCATGTATGGATTGTTCTTCGACATTAACCTTGACTATGTAGAGCTCCTATACAGAGAAATCAAGGCCTCTATAATCACTAAAGTTAGATCTCAAGAGAAAGGCAAGAAGCTCATATTTCCGATGTTTCCAAGGTTTATCCCACTGTTCTTTAGAGATGCTCTTACCAAACACAACATTCCTTGTAAGGCACCATTCACACCATTCTTCTTCATGAACAGCCACCATTCAACGATTCATAAAGATGGCTACCCTGAAGAACGCCCTCTATCTAGGTACATGCTTTCTATCATTCCTAGCCAATATCTTCATCTCAAAGTCTATAGAAGCTCTACGTTGGTCACAAAACCACGACAAGCCACTCCAGAGCGTTTAGTTTCACAAATTTCTAGTGCGGGGTCGAGTCAGAAAGAAAAGAATGATGTGAGAGATAACGAGAGTGTTTCTGCCAACCCTGCGAGCATAAAAGTGAGACCAAAAGATGTCCTTAGAGACACAAATGAGGGATCCCAGCCAAGTCCTACCAGAGCAGCCACATCTCCTAAGACTGGTGGTCAAGCACATATATGAGGAACCTAGCTAGACCATCCAAAAGTGCCTCTTCATGCTTCTGGACCGCACATATCTAAAGAACCCCATCAATCATCTTCTTCCTCCCAACAGAAAGATGATGAAAATATAAGAGTTCCTCACCTTAGAATTCGCTACCTCGCTCACAAAACGTGGAAGCATCTGTTGCCCACAATGTTGATTGGACAGAAGTTGCTATGTCCATGGCTACTTCTATTCCACTGGCCAAAGAAATCCCATCAGAGGGGTTCTGGTATTCTTTTACAGACATCCCTTCTGTACTTGAACTATAAAATAAGGGCGAACACATCTACTTTAACTCTTCGTCCTCTGACGAGAAAGAACCATTAAAGGAGATCAGAACATCCGAAGAGGAAGTCCTTAAGGACCCTCAAGGGTAGGATGAAAGTCCTCCATCACTCGAAGCAAACGCAAGTGATAAGAGAGGCCCCTCTGAAAGCGAGGGTAAGTCGGCTCCATGTGATGGAGATACATAGGTTACCACTCCTGACTTTGTCACATTGGCTGCGTTTCAAGCCTTTACTGATCAAACGAAGGGATCCTTGGATGATCTAAAAGGCACAATTTCTGCTAATCTTTCTTCAAACCTTGTAGAAATCTCCAAAATTAATTCCTCCATTGATGCAGTAAAGGCCACTCAAACCACCATCTGTGACAAAATTTCTGTCCTCTAGAGCTATATGACTTCAACTAATAATGGTCAAAGAAACTTGGCTCAAGATCATTTCAACAAGCTTGAAACTGCTATCAAGGCCAATTCTACAGCAACTGACGACATCCCGGCTTCCACTTCTGCAACTTCTTCATCAACCATCTTTGCAGCTGAATTCAAAACCTTTGCTGATGAAGTTAAGAAGATGCTTGAATCGGTGGTCCCTCCTATAGAACACAACCCTTCTGCACCGGTTTCTAAAGCTGGTCTCAGTGGATTTCAAGCTGCTTTAATCCATAAATTCACAGAAATCAATGTCAAAGAAGAAGAAGTATGCAGACAAGCAGAATTGAAAAGAAAGAATTCAGATTGATGACAGGGATCCTGGATCGCCTGGTCATCAGAAGAGGGAGAGTGACCTTTCTTCTAAGAAACAAAATCCTAATTCTGCTGAACCTCCTATAGCTACCATCATTTCTAATCCTCCTCAACAACAACAACAACAACAACCTCAACAACAGAAAACCCCAAAAATGGTAAAGCCTATTTCAGCTGTGACTGTTGCAGGAACTCATTTTGTTCCAGGTGATTTATCAAAACCCTCTCAAGTTGCAAATGCAATAAGGGATTTGGATAGCAGAAGAAGGACTTCTATACCATCAAAGCCACCAACTCCTCAAGTACCACAGAAGACTATAACAATGCAAAAGCCCTCTGTCAAATCATCACTTATTTCAACCATCTTCTTTATTGCCAAAAGCATCATCTGTAGCTCAAGAAAAGCCAAAAGAATCGAAAGGACAAGAAAAGCCCATAATTTTCAAAATGTCAAAGTTTGTCATGGATCCAGAGCTAGATAAAGAGAGAATCATAATGCCTCCTCCCAGAGAAGAAATCTACAATGTGATGTATGCGGACAAACATGAAGAGGTAATCCTACAAACCCCAGACTTGCATCCTGGAGTCATGCCTCAGATCAAAGCCAGATTCGCGAGGATGAGACAGGACAGAAAGTTTGTTTACTCTGAGTCTCATATTACTGGAGTATGTGACTTAAAAGTCAGAACCTATGCAAACAAGGTCATTTCTTATGTTGAATTCATAGTATGAAGATATGATGACAAGAACTACACATTCTCATAAAATGATCTCCTAGCTCTCAACCCGTGTGACTATGTGCCCCAAGGACAATTTCTGGCCAAGAATTTCAAGAAAGGAGTTCCTTACTCTATGGGCTATCAAAGACTAAAGAAGATTCTGGAAGCATTTGTTGAATACCGAGCAAAGATAGATGTTCATACTGCATTTGATCTGAATATTCCTAAACTGCTCCATCTCAGCTCTAGATGAAACCTTTGAAGGAATCCAGAACATCAAGATCGCCAACATTATCCTTGAACCAGAAATGGGGATGATTTTCAGAAGGATATCAGGCAAGAAGCTCTTAAGAATTCAAGAAGGATTCAAGTATTCATCAGAGATGCTAAAAGTAATTCACGGCTACATCTTGCAGAAGACAAATGATCCTGACATGGCAATCAAGAAGGCAGCCAGAGACATGGACTTTCTCATCAGAGGGATTTTCAACTTAAGGGAACTTACCAGTAGTTTTTATAATGTATTAAGAAATCATCCGAGTGCTATGTTCTGAAAGTTTCTGTTGAATTTCATTTTTGTACTTTCAGTTCAGCATTGTAATATAAGTTTAATTTTTGTCTTTTTTCCAAATGATTGTAAAGAGTCTTCATTCATACTTAGGAGAGATTGTTAGCTATAATTCTTGTGTAAAAGCATGAAGAAGATTATCCAGAAGATAGAGCCTATATACTCCAGAAGACTGACTACTTTCCCAGAAGACTATCCAGAGACAGAGCCATCTATGGATACACATGAAGGATTATTATACGTGGTGAATGACAAGGCATAACCATCTAACAAACTTTGTTAAAGATTCCTCCTATGTGTCTGTTGGTCCCTAATTAAGCAATGGCTTAATAAGAAAGGATTTGTAGGGGGGTGGGGGGGGTGAATACAAATACACAATTTTTACTCTTTTAAAATTTTTAATATAAATATTAAAACTTTACACTCAGAAGATTGTTGTGGAAAAGAACAGATTACACTCTATTCTAACAATCTAAACACATAAAACACATAATAACAGTGATTAATTTATAACACTAAGAAAGCTAAACTTGAACTGCTAAAACACTCAGATTGCCGGAATCAAACAAAAGATCACTCAGAGGATTTGTTGAAAGCGTGAGATTTATGGGCAGATAAATGGCACTCCCTTTTGTATTAGATAAATGGTTGAACCATTCCTTTTTACGGAATGTCAGATTACTGTATGCCTTTTTCTCCATGCCTTCTAAAGTCATATCAAACGTTTTAGCTAAAGACAAACAACCCTTTTGTGAGAATAAAAGAGAATGTTTGAATTTAAGGCTTGCTGCCCACGTTCTTATTTCACACGTTTTTTCATTTATTGTGACACAAGAACTTGTCTTCGAAATATGCTAAGGAACACATAGCAGAGTGTAGAGAACACATCAACTAGTGCATCTTTATCTTGGGATCGACAAGTGTACAGATGCTTTGGATTGGCAACTCCACAAGGCTTTGGGATCGGCAACTCAAGCTTGGATGGGCAACTGTACATCAATATTTCGGAGACTATTAACTTCTTTGTGATTTCGGCAAGTGGTCTGGATTTTAATATTGGTTGGTACATCACAAATTTCCACATCTTAGATGTACTACCTTTGATCGGATCGTCTTCGATTCTCCAATCCTTAGAGTATTTTCCAGACCTTCAAAAGAACCTATAGATCAATAATGTAAAGAGAAGGTTCATCACCAAATCATCGGTGACCCAACAGTGTCATCTTGTAATAGGCTAGTTCCTTCTAGTATAAATAGTGAAGAGTACTGTACTTGTAAAGTGTGGTTGAGATAGAGCTTACATGAGAGATCATTGTATTGTTCACATTGTAATAAATTGTTCTTTGAGTGAAATACATATGATCCTTGTGTTGTGAATCTGATCAATTGACTTAATTCATCAATTCTAGTTTATTTGATGATTGCATAATTACTTCCGCTTTCTACTTTTTATATTAACTATAATCATCATTTAGTGAGTGTAAAACGGGATCTGGGTTCCAAGAATACATTTTTTCAAACTGAATCGACTTTGACCTTTTAAGTAAAACCAAGACTACGTGTAACTCAAGTCATTGCGCTAAAATAGCAAATTCAATACACAAATGGTCCCAATGTCTAAACTTAATCTCAAGAGTTTGCAGCGGATTAAAATAGCTACTGAGATTATTACAAAATTTGATTTATAACTGGCAACTATCTAACGAGAGTAGCGCCTCACTTCTAGTTCCAATGCTCACATCTTCCCCTTGCCCTTACTAGAGCTCTCAACCATATGCTTCCCTGAAAATGTTTTCAGTTTTATAAAAGATAGGGTTAGAGCAAAGGCCTAGTTAATTCCCTCAACACAGTTAAAGTATGCATGGCAATATTAAGATTTGGAAAAAGGTTAGTCATGCAACAAAAAATGGCACACTAAAATAAACAAATACATGTTGCAACGGTAGCCCACGCTATTAGCCACTCACACTTGTGACAAATTATTTGGGCTCACACTTGCCCTATTGTTAAGGATATATGAAACGAATTCATGTCCTTTGGTTGAATACACACTTCCGTCAATAGATTATTTGAAAATAAATGCATAAAGTAATCAAACATCACATTAACATTTCAATAAATACTCATTTGTTTGATAAAGCACACAAAGGGAACTCACCTGAATGTCAAGCCTAGTATGCCCGCCATAAACTATGATCACACTATTGCAGAAAAGTAAAAAAAAAACACTACTCCAATATAAGAGTAATCGAGAGAAAGAAGACAATAGAGGGGAAAATGTGTTTTACTCACTGCATAAAAACAACCAAAAGACAACCTTTATATAGGCTTACAACCATGAAAAGAAACTGGAAAAAAAAGCTTAAAAAACAAAAACATAACAGCTCCTTATTTTAATCAAAACCTATAGCTCTTATTCAAAACCTAATAAACTTCAAAACATAATTGATGCTTTATTCCAGCTCTAGCTTTGATTTACTCTTCAACATTCCCCCTTGATTCAAAGTCGCATACACCCAACTTTGATCTGAAAAACTCATGTTTAACTTGTGGAAGCGGCTTCGTAAAGATATCGGCTACTTGTTGATTCGTACCGATAGTCTTTATAACGATCTCCTTAGCAGCAACAAGACTTCGAATGTAGTGGTAACGAACGTCGATATGCTTGTTCCTACCATGAAACGTCGGGTTTTTCGTGTTTGCGATGGCTGACTTATTGTCGCAAAAGATCTCCGTCTCACCAGCTTGTTTTTGGTTAAAATCTGCTAGAAGTCGCCTTAGCCAAACTGCTTAACAAGCGGATGAAGTTGCTGCAATATATTCAGCCTCCGACGTCGATAATGCCACTACTTCATGTTTCTTTGAACTCCATGAAACAGCTCCATACCCAAAATTGAACATGTAACCTGAAGTGCTTTTTCTGTCATCGATACTTCCTACCCAATCGCTGTCTGTGAAACCTGTTAATATGAAATTTGACACTTTTGAATACCAAATCCCATGATCAACAGTTATTGCAATATATTTTAATATCCTCTTTGCAGCTCCAAGGTGAAACTTGCTTGGCTTGTGTACGAATCTGGACACAACTCCAACAGAAAAAGCTATGTCTGGTCTAGCATGAGATAAATAGTTTAGACCACCAACAAGACTTCTAAAATACGTCGAATTAGCTATCTCGGCACCATCATTATGGCATAGCTTCTAATTCAATGACATGGGTGTGGGAAAAGCTTTACACCCCACCATGTTGTACTTCCTCAAAAGATCCATTGCATATTTTTTATGTGCAATAAAAATTCCCCCAGCTTCTTGTTTCACTTCGATACACAGAAAATAATGCAATGAACCCAAATCCGAAATTTCAAACTTGTTCATCATACAAGCTTTAAAGTCGGCAACAATAGACTCATTTGAACCCATGTATATCATATCGTCTATGTAAAGACATATGACCAAAAAACCATCACCTTGTTTCTTGAAATACAGAGTGGATTCATTTTGACCTCGTTCAAAGCCGTTCTCTAGAAAATAAGAGTCTATTTTAAAGTACCATGCTCGTGTGCTTGCTTCAAGCCATAAAGAGCTTCAGCAGGAAGATTTCTTGCTTGCATCATAGTTCTAGCCATTTCCACCACCGTCCGATTTTTTCTTTCGGCAACACCATTTTGCTCGGGTGTATACGGTGTTGTAAGATCCATGTAAATTCCATGTTCTTCACAAAAAACATTGAAAGTTGTTGAAACAAATTCACCTTCTCTGTCAGTTCGAAGGGTTTTGATTAGCAACCCACTTTTTCTTTTGATATAAACATTAAACTTCTTAAACATATCAAAAGCCTTGAACTTATTTTTCAAGAAATACACCCAACTCATACGGGTGTCATCATCCGTAAACAACAAAAAATACTTGCTACCACCAAGAGATTCATCCTTCATAGGTCGACACAAATCCGCATGCACTAGCTCAAGACTTTTAGAGGTTCTCCATGCCTTTCCAACTGGAAAGGGATTTCTACTTTGTTTTCCGTAAACACACCCTTCGCAAAAAACAAGGTTTTCAACTTTTGGTAGACCAAAAACCATTTCTTTTTGCTTCAACAACTTTAAACCATTAACGTTTAATGACCATAATGCAAATGCGACAATCTGGTAAGATCGCCACGACTCGTGGCTATATTGCACCTTTCCACCATTGAAACTTCCAATCGAAACATTCTATCGGTCGTCATTGGAATGTTAGCAATGATTTGTTGAGATATTTTATCTCTAATGATGCAATAGTCATCATCAAACACAAGTGAATATCCACTAGTCATCAATTACCCAATACTTAGAAGATTATGGGTGAGACTAGAAACAAGCATCACATCTTGCAAAATTCTGGTATTACCTTGATTGGTTTTGATGTTTACCGTGCCTTTTCCTTCGACCTGGATCTTCTTGTTTTCACCAAGTGTGTCTTCTGATTTCTTCGACTTTGTAAAGCATTTGATTTGAGCAGCCACTATCCAGAAACCACACATCTTCAGTCTTACTTTTTTCCTCAACGAACGCCATAAATAAGCGAGATTCTTCATGAGTTTTCTCTGCAAATTGAGCTTGGTTATCGTCCTTTTTTTGCCAGCAGTAAGCCTCTTTGTGGCCTGATTTTTTGCGATAGTTGTACATAAACATCTTGTCACTCCTTTCTTCATTTGATCCTCCTCTATCTCGACCTCTGCCACGGAATCCTCCTTTGCCTCGTTCGTGACCAGCAGAGTTCTCAAGTGACTCCATCTTGACTTGAAAAGCTTTTTCTTCATTTTTTTCGTTTGACTTGAGCAACCGATCTTCATATGCTTGCAAAGAACTCATTAGTTCATCAAATGAATAATTGGATAAATCATGAGATTCCTCGATCGCAGCAACTATATGCTCAAACCTTGGAGTCAAACTTCTCAAAACCTTTGCAACAACAATCTCTTCAGACATATTTTCTCCATAAGACTTCATTTGATTAATAAGAGAAGAGACTCTTGATAAATACATTTGAACAGATTCATTACTTTTCACAACCAAAGTTTCAAATTCACGACGGCAATATTGCAACCTTATCGTCACTACTTTCGATGAGCCTTTGAACTCTGTTTTTAGAGTCTGCAAAGCCTCTGCTGAAGTAGTTGATGATGCAATTCTTGATAAAATCGAATCATGGAGTGCCTGCTGAATGAAAAACAATGCTTTCACATCCCTGTTTTTTGTCTCTTTCAGTTTTAAAGTATCCTCATCATTAGGTTGGGTTGGAACTTCAAACCCAGATTCCACCAGTTCCCAAAGATCTTGGGACATAAAAAGAGTCTTCATTTTGATACTCCAAAGCTCATATTTTTAACCTGTGAAAATAGGAATTAGTGGCTGTGAGGTAGTGGAGGTAGTGGAACCATTTGCTGCCAATTTTTGTTGTTAATGGCACCTGCTTCAAAATTAGGGAATAAAATAGGAGACAAAAAAAAAATCACTCACAAAACCAACATTACTCTGATACCAATTTTGTTGGAGAAAAGTAAAAAAAAACTACTCCAATATAAGAGTAATCGAGAGAAAGAAGACAATAGAGGGGAAAATGTGTTTTGCTCACTACATAAAAACAACCAAAAGACAACCTTTATATAGGCTTACAACCATGAAAAGAAATTGAAAAAAAGCTTAAAAAACTAAAACATAACAACTCCTTATTTTTAGCAAAACCTATAGCTCTTATTCAAAACCTAATAAACATCAAAATATAACTGATACTTTATTCCAGCTCTAGCTTTGAATTACTCTTCAACACACACCAACCAAACGCTTGAATTGGATCGATTAAGCTACAAATTAATGACCCAAATATACTCTTATTTAATCCACTAGCAATCCCTAAGGACTAGGACTCTTCCTAACACCCCACATAACACTTACGCAAAAATTGAAAAACTGAGAAACCGTGAGTTGCCCGACCTAAGGTTGCTGGACTCTCTGTCGTCCCTGCACTTTCCTGCTTGAACCAATATACCCCAAAATCACCATTTTGATGATTTCCCAATTACCAACTCAATGAGGATTGCCCCAAACTTATACGAAACGATTTCTAAACACAAAACATACAATTTTAACCATTGAATCCATGGATTATACACATTGATGAACCTAACATCATCCATGGAGGATTTTAAATGATTTCAATCCTTAAATGAAATGTAATACTCAAATCATGAATGAAACCCCAAAGAACTTTATTCAACCATTCAACAATCCAAACCATAAAACCCCAAACTTATAACCACCCAAAAGCTTTAACAATGAAGAAGAAGACGAGGAAGATGATGATTATACCTAAATTTGTTAATTGCTCCTTTGCTCTCTTGAGATTCCTTCTCTTCTCCTTTGCTCTCCTCAAAATCGCACCATAATAAACACACACACACTATTCAGCCGACTTCTTCCTAAATGAGGAGGGTTTCTAACGCTTAATAGCCCCAGTTTACATATCCAGCCCTGCACATTAGAAGTTAGGCCCATCCATACTCCTTTGTAAATTTCATTACTTTGAACCAGATTCCAGGTTATTACACTACGTCTACGTCTACGCCCGACCAACGTATGTTTTATTGAATTACACTTATATGGTAATTTTTTTGAGTGTTTTGGTTGATGTCATAAATTTTTCCAATTCTTTTAGTATTGATATCGATAGTCCACTTTCTTTTTATAGGTTTTCAATTTTGTTTCTTTATACATATAGAACTAGTATTAAATATGATTTTTGGGAAATCTATATATTTCATTTCTTTATGCATCTAGATTTTTGAGAAACAATAATCAAATCCATAGCTGAAATTAATCTACAAAAATACAAACAAACTAAGAGGAAAAACTTTTAATTTGGGAAAAAGTTAATGATCAAGAACATGATAATTTACAAGAAGATTAAATTAATCAACAAAAAGTGAATTTTTTTATATGGAAATGAAACTAACAGAGTATTTTATGTGTTATTAAATTTCATTTATGAGTTTGTGAAAATGATTTAGGATTAAAAGAGATTAGAGTAATAATAGAAGTTATTGAGTTTTCATTTTTAAACAATTTTTTAAATATCTACTGCAATCTATATCTATATATATCTATATCTATATCTATATATATATATATATATATATATTTTAAAGGAACAACCGGGTAAGCTTACGTGTCATCATCTAAAAACAAGAAAAACAATTTTCTTTTTTCTCCTTTATTCTAACTTTTCTCTACTTTTTCCTTCCATTTGTCTCCTACACTTCCAAGTAACCGATTTCTCATAAATATTAATTATTCATTTATGTTTGTATTTAACACCATCTTTTCGCTTTCCCTAACCCCTCTTCATCTCCAGTTGTTTCATTTTGCCAAGCTTTTGATTCTCTCCATCTATGAAGCAATCTCTCAAGAATTACTACATCAATTTAATATTCATATTTTACTTTTTTGATCATGTTTTGAGTTCAAGTCATTTCACCGTCCCCTCCATCTCGACTCCGATCGTTCGTATACACAACGTCTTCTGTTTGGATCGTATACACAACGTCTTCTGTTTGGATCGTATACACAACGTCTTCTGTTTCTCTATGGATCGTATACACAACGTCTTCTGTTTCTCTCAAACCAACCTATTGATTTCAATTTTGTAGTTTATTGATTTGATCGTGTCTTTTTTCTTGAAAATTTGAGTTTAAGAAACAACACCCAATTTATTTAGATTTCAAGCAATCGCAAGTAAGATTTCTATATGTTTAGTATATTGTTACTATAAACCTCTTATCATCTACGAATTTCATTTGCCAACTATTATTTTCTTCAACAAAATTGTTTTCAGGTTTATTTCGAGAATCATAATTCAGGTATTATTCTTTTTTGACTTTTGTTGACATTCTAGATTTATATTTTTTACTTATGTCTTCTATATTTCTTAATTTGTTTTATATGGAACCGATGGTTTCTTATTGACAACGATTTTAGATTTCAGGTTTATTTCGAGAATAATAATCCAGGTATTATTCCTTTTTGACGTTTGGTGAAATTCTAAATTTTTATTTTTTACTTTCGTCTTCTATATTTTCTTAATTTGTTTTTTATGAAGGCGATGGTTTCTTCTTGACAACGGTGGATTAGATGAGAACAATGGTTTGATAACTGAATCTTGAAGGTATTACAATATATGATATAACTTAAATAAGTCATTTTTAAATGGATATTTGTATTATTTTCAGGATTAATTCGAGACAACTAATTGGGTATACATTTTTTTAGATTTTTGTTGGATTTTAAAGTTCTTTTTATTTTCGTCTTCTATATTGTTCTTACGTTTTTTATTTTAATAATCATCTATATATATATATATATATATATATTAAAGGAACAACCGGGTAAGCTTACGTGTCATCATCTAAAAACAAGAAACACAATTTTCTTTTTTCTCCTTTATTCTAACTTTTCTGTACTCTTTCCTTCCATTTGTCTCCTACACTTCCAAGTAACCGATTTCTCATAAATATTAATTATTCATTTATGTTTGTATTTAACACCGTTTTTCGCTTTCCCTAACCCCTCTTCATCTCCAATTGTTTTATTTTGCCAAGCTTTTGATTCTCTCCATCTATGAAGCAATCTCTCAAGAATTACTCCATCAATTTAATATTCATATTTTACTTTTTTGATCGTGTTTTGAGTTCAAGTCATTTCACCGTCCCCTCCATCTCGACTCCGATCGTTCGTATACACAACGTCTTCTGTTTGGATCGTATACACAACGTCTTCTGTTTCTCTATGGATCGTATACACAACGTCTTCTGTTTCTCTCAAACCAACCTATTGATTTCAATTTCGTAGTTTATTGATCTGATCGTGTCTTTTTTCTTGAAAATTTGAGTTCAAGAAACAACACCCAATTTATTTAGATTTCAAGCAATCGCAAGTAAGATTTCTATATGTTTAGTATATTGTTACTATAAACCTCTTATCATCTACGAATTTCATTTGCCTACTATTATTTTCTTCAACAAAATCGTTTTTAGGTTTATTTCGAGAATCATAATTCAGGTATTATTCTTTTTTGACTTTTGTTGACATTCTAGATTTATATTTTTTACTTATGTCTTCTATATTTCTTAATTTGTTTTATATGGAACCGATGGTTTCTCATTGACAACGATTTTAGATTTCAGGTTTATTTCGAGAATAATAATCCATGTATTATTCCTTTTTGAAGTTTGGTGAAATTCTAAATTTTTATTTTTTACTTTCGTCTTCTATAGTTTTTTAATTTGTTTTTTATGAAGGCGATGGTTTCTTCTTGACAACGGTGGATTAGATGAGAACAATGGTTTGATAACTGAATCTTGAAGGTATTACAATACATGATATAACCTAAATAAGTCATTTTTAAATGGATATTTGTATTATTTTCTGGATTAATTCGAGACAACTAATTTGGGTATACTTTTTTTTAGATTTTTGTTGGATTTTGAAGTTCTTTTTATTTTCGTCTTCTATATTGTTCTTACGTTTTTTATTTTAATAATCATTTATAATTTAATAAAATAAATAAATTTCTTTATTTACGTTACTACCATGTATATTTATCTATATCTATATCTATATATATATATTAAATAACAACCGGGTAAGATCACGTGTCTATCACCTAAAAACAAGAAACACAATTTTATTTTTTCTCTTTTATTCTAACTTTTTTCTACTTTTTCCTTTCATTTGTCTCCTACACTTCCACAAGTAACCGATTTATCATAAATATTAATTATTCATTTATGTTTGTATTTAACACCGTCTTTTCACTTTCCCTAACCCCTCTTCATCTCCAATTGTTTCATTTTGCCAAGTTTTTGTAGGGTAATACCTTTTTATTATTTATTTTATGATTTATATGTTGTTGATATGTGTACAGTACAATCGGCATCGTCGTTTTTTTTTCTTCTATTTATTTCCATATTTTATTATGTTCAATGTTCAATGTATATTGCATATTATTGTTAAATAAGTTTTTGATGTTTTTATTCCGAATTTATTCACAATTGTTACGTTTGTTTTTGTTTTTTCTCATTCACAATTCCTAATTGCTATTATGTCGGTGTTATAATTGTTCTTCTTCCATCAAATATTCCAAATAATGTTGATGCTTTTTGTGTGTTATATATGATTGTTAATGAGTTTTTGAGTTTTTATTTGGAATTTCGTCACAATTGTTATTTTTGTTTTTGCTTCTTCAATTCATGTTTTCCAGTTAATATTTATCTTATACGAGTGTTTTATGTGGGGTTTGTCCTCATTTTATTTTGCTTGTATTGTCGTAGATTCTTAAAAACTATTTTTTATTTTATGTTGACGATAATTAAACTCCAAAGTGTATTTACATGGGGGTTCTTTTTACTTTTTTTTTTATTTCTGTTGTGTGAAATATATATATATATATATATATATTAAAAGAATAATCAAGAGAATTGAGGTAGCGCCTTCTAAGGTCTAGAACTTTTTTCTATGTTTATTCTCAAATTTTTTATTTTTTTAAATGTTGAAATTGTTAAAGACTTTTCTGCCCCTGTATGGATCATGTCCATTGACGATAATTGTTTATGCGTGATTAATAATCACATAATTTTTTGATTATTTATAGATTTTTCCTATTATTGTAGTGAAAACTTATGATGTCCATGACTTCATCCTCAAAAAACGTTTTTTAAATCTTAGTGGATCAAACATCACAAAAAGTACTTTTGTATAGAAACATATCATTAAAGGAATGTTTTTTTCATTTATAGACGCAACGGATTAATTATTAAACATTTTTTTACATAAAATATCAATATGAATAATTTTTATCGTTCTTTATTCTATTAGCTTAACAATCAATATAAGTTAAAAGTTTTGGTTGTATTTACAATTCCTTTTTATTTACACACCAATCAATATATTAATGTAATATTATAAAAATAGCTAAAAACATATGTTGGCATTTTGAGAATGCATGGATGGTGGATTTTATTATTTATCCAATGTTTAGTTTTTCAAATTTTTATTTTAATGTCTTATTAATTGATTAAATATTTTATGTAGTTTTGTAATTATTACAAATTAACATACTCATTAATTGATCCAACATTTCACCTTTTTTTTTATACAAGTCATTGTATAAAATTGAAATATTTATGACAATTTAATTCATTTAAATATAAATGATAAAAAGAATTAATAAGAACACTCAATCATATTTATATTTCTTTTTCTCTCAATCATATTTATATTTTTAATCTAAACTCAACAAATTAATTTTCTAAAATTTAATTTTCATTTTTTATTGCATAACAATTGATATATAAAAAATTCATTTATATTGGTGACGTTTAATATAATCAAAACTACAAATATTGCGATAAAACACATTTTTTTTTATTATTTTTCTCATTTGTTGAAGAAATCTTTCATTAATTTTTAAATATTTTAAGTATATATGATTTGATGATAAATCAAGAAAAAAAATGTGTATAACAATGACGAAGTATAAAAGACAAACGTGCTATGTATATTCATTTTGCTGTTCAAAAAGGCAAAATATTAATTTACGAAGATTTCAAAACTATATTATATAATTTACATTATATAAATAATTTACTTTATGATAAAATATTTTTTAATAATGTAATATATCTATTATCTACTATATCTATTAAAGAAAAGAATTTACCAAACCTAAACATGTTTTATTTGTATTATCCCTTGGTAGAAAGATGAAGGTTAAGAAAGGAAAAGTTGAATGTATCAAAAGAGATGATGGTTTATTTGTGTGAAATTATAGGGTTGAAGAAAATAAGATATATCAAAAGAAGGAAACAATTCTTTTGGATACACTCAAATGCTGCTTATTTAAATCGAAGTTATCCCACATTCGTGAAAACTTAAAATACTGGAATAAAAAGTGTATAAAATAAGAGGATTAGATGATGTTGCATCATAATAATTTGGTAGGCTTAACACGATTCATCCGTGGATATTGGTCAACTAATTTTGCATCTTTATATTGTTTTCTATAACAGTGTTATCATTATTGGACATGTCGCTTGAGTTTTAATAACAAAATTATTACTGATGTAAAGTTATCGTAATAATAAACGAGAATGAATACATGTAAGTTAAATCACTTTATGAAGAATACCTTCATTTTTTATATTGTATTTCAATAATTATAAGCTAAGGATTACGCTTGATTTAGCTCGGTTCAATATTCACTTTAGAAAACTATTGTCGTCGCGCAAAACGCGGGCCTTACACTAGTTAAGGATGAAGTGAAGACCTCCTACATGGAAAGCTGTAATTCAACAAGTCTAGACCATCCAACAAAATCTAAATTCACGTTAAAAACTTGGTTTTTTAAAATAATTCAGGGCATCCACAAAATCAAGCAGATACTCACTAATAAACGAAAGACTTTACCTACGGATTTTTCTTTGATAAATTTGTCCTTAAAAAATGATTCCTCATAAAATCGTCACAAAAATTGGTGGGTAAATTGTAAGTGGGCAATTCTAATCAGTGATAGATTATCCAGGGATTCTCTAGGTAATCCATTGGTATGTTTTTGAAAAACATTGGATTTTACCGAACCATTGGTATTTTCTGGGTTATTCCTGCGTAATCACTGACGAAAATTTCCCTAAATGATTTTTGCAAGTAAAAGTCAATTGTTTTGTAATGACACCTTCAAGATGTCTAATTAATTTTCTTTTTCTATAATCATGTGTGTCGGTAAGGGCCGACCCTAATGTTGGGCAGCCCGAACGGTGGCCCAAGGCAGCAAAGACCCAAGGGGCATCAACTTTCCGGATTATTGGACCATGACTAAAAATTGAGACTCGAGAATTATTACAAAAAATCTTACCATTGGGCTACTCGTGGTGTTGCTTATTCTTTATCCACAATTAAGCTAAGCTTTATTACTTTCCTTCATGATTCCCTTAATTAAAACTCATTGCTTTTTGTCCCCATTTTTATAATTGATATTTTGTTTGAAAAAAAATAATAAAAAAAAATAATTAACTAAATCCAACAATTAACATTTTGTAAAACTTTTTGTTTTGAAAAAAACATTGTAATAAACTTGGAAAGATATTATTTTTATTTTATGTATGATTTCATCAAATATTTTTACAAATATTTTTAACCTTGTTTGAGAATTGCTCAAAAATGTTATTTTTAACATTATTATAAAACGTAAGAAATTAGTGTTTTTTATTAGGGGCACTTTTGATTGATTTAGCCCAAAGCACAAAAAAGATCAGGATCAGCAGCCGATGCACGAATAGTTAGTTGAATTTGAAAAATGTACAAATAGTTAGTTGAACTGTTGAAATATAGGACGATGGTGGAATATTGTTATTCATGTACTCAATACCATTTCTGAGTGGAATGGGTGGTGGGTATCAATGAATATAGAGAAATGGGAATTAGATTGTCAAGAGGCGTTGAAACATTTGGTCTTTTCAGAACCGAACGATGTTTGGAGTGGTGAAGCAAAAAAAAAGTGCTAATGTGGGATAACATTGTTTGGAGTGTTGAAAATCCACTAGTTGTAAGTTCTGTTTAAATTTGATGGGGTTGGCTCCAAAACTTCATCCTCGCGATTTCTGCTTTGTAATGTTTTCTCTAACTCCTTGCTAGTGTTTTAATAGAATTCTTGTTTTTCAAAGAAAAAGTTAGTTGAACGGATGGATTAATTGGTTTTCAATATTATTATTACATGGATCCAATCCAATTCAAATAACTAATAGTAACATTTGTCATATGAAACTGATCCAATCCAATCATTCATAAAATTGGATTGAATGGCAAATTCAACATTCGATTTATGATTAGAAAGAATCATGATTCAAAATACAATGGATTTAGGTAGCTTTGATTCTTTGCTCCAAAAGAATCGAATCTACCTAAACCCATTGTATTTTGAATCATGAACACCTCTAACCCTTAACTTGATATTTGTATCCATATATATTTCCCTGACTTCTTCTCAGATCCTCAAATTAAAAAAATATTTTCAACCACTTTTCTGAAAAAGACCAGCATGTCCCATTATTTGTGTTAGTTCAAGCCATAACAACCCGAATTTGCAAATTATATGGATTGTGATAAAAATAAATGTAAATGTGATATTTCTATTTTACGAGTTAC
Organism: Silybum marianum; assembly: GCA_036898165.1. Taxonomy (NCBI): domain Eukaryota; kingdom Viridiplantae; phylum Streptophyta; class Magnoliopsida; order Asterales; family Asteraceae; genus Silybum; species Silybum marianum. The sequence goes on along the minus strand of CM072529.1, from coordinate 41,879,758 downwards.
AAAAATAAAAACAAGTGTGTTTTAAAAAAAATTGGTCTAACACAACAATAAACAATATATGAAAACATATTTATCTTTTTACCATAAAAATAAGTAACAGGCCGAATGAGAAACCGAAAACATTCAAATCAAATGATAACATTCATATTTTACGAGTTACTTCTAAAAATATCAAAATGGTGTGATGCTAAAATAAAGCATTGCACTTTTTATCAACTCATAAATTTAGGTCATTTTGGTTTTTCTATACCCTTTAGCATTTTTAATTATTTTAAAACAATAGAGTGTTGATTTATGTATAAATTAAACGAATTGTCATACTTTTTGGCCCATTTTTTAAAAACAATCGTTTTCATTAATTTTAGACTTGAACTTTTTAAAAACAAATAAATTTTTATCAATAAAAAATTTATAATTTTATTTTTTAGAAAATAATCGATTACAAAACGATGAGATCTCTTTTCTTGGTATTACAAGTTTATTAATTGTATTTTTTTAAATAAATCAAATTTTTATTTTATTTTAGATAAGTTATTAAATATCTAACAATAATAAGTTGTTCATATAAGCATACAATTTATCATTTATTTAATTTTATTAAAAAGTGAATCTTTATTTTTCAAAATATGTTAATTACAAATTTACGGCAACAAGTCGTCTTAATAGGATACCAATTTATTAATTCAATTTTCTTATAGAAAAACATAATTTTTATATTTTCTAATGAATTTATTAATAGTTGTCAAAATTTCTTACTATAGATTTTCGTTTAGAAATTTTATTTACAACAACAGCATATCATCGCTTTAAACTAATAACTTATTAATTACATTTAAAAATTTAATAGAACAACACTCTTTTTAACTTTAAAATTATTAAATATCTACTGCAACGAAATGTTGTTTGTATAAAGTACCAACATTTTTAAAATAAAAAAATATTACGTACTAATAACAATACATTACAACATGTTATTGCAATACATTACCATTTATTAATTATTTTTTAAATGAGAAATCACAATTTTTGTTTTTATATTTTTTTATTAAATATCTAGAGCAACGACATATCGTCTATATAAGATACATCTTCTTTCAAAAGAAAAATCACATTTTTTTGGTCTTGAGAAATAAAATTATTAAATACTTATAACAATGACATGTTGTTGCCACAACCGTCCCAAAATTACATCAACCTGCCAAATTTTCCCACCAAATTTTTTTATCAAAAATTTCATCTACAGCAATGACCTTGGCGTTGCAAAAAGTCATACAATATTTTCTCTATCTTTTACCAACTACACGTCGTTGTTGCAGCTATCAATTACGTCAAAAATATAGACGTCGTTGCAATAGGTATCGTCGCTAGAAACTTTAAAATTTCCCACCAAAATTTTCATCGAAATTTTGATCAATAGTGACGACATATCATCGCTATAAACTACCACTTTATCAATTACTTTTAATCAAAAATCAATTTTTTTTGTTTTTCAAAAAATATTTATTAAATATCTACAGCGACGACACATCGTGTGTATAAAGTATAAAATTTTATAGAAAGAAAATAGCATTTTTTTATATTTTCAAAAAAACTTATTAAATATTTATAGCGACGATATGTCGTCGCTATAACTGTACAAAAATTTGATAAACCCGCCATTTTTTTCCACCAATATTTTAATCAAGAATTTCATCTACAACAACGACATTGTCGTCGCAAAAAATCCAATGAATATCCGATACCTTTTTCACCCTTTAGTGACGAAAAGTCGTCGCTATAAATATTTACATCGACAAGTTAAAAGTCGTGTCTATAGGTGTCGTCGCCATATCCATCATTTCTTGTAGTGTAAAGATAGGCGACTAACTAACTAAATGCAATGTCCTCGCTTCAAGCCTCTTCGCTCACACATTTCTCTTGCTCTTGCTAGAGCTCTCAATCACATACTTTCCTAAAAATATTTTTAGTTTTATAAAAGCGAATGTTAGACCAAAGGTCTAGTTTCTGAGAACATCTCCAACAGCTTTCCCAAAATGGAGAAAACGGAGATTTTAAGCCAATTTTTAGCTCCAACAGTTTTTCCAAAACTATCTCTAAAATGGAGAAAGTAGGAGAGGTGAGGTTTTTTTTCTTAAAATTTGGAGATTATCCCAAAAATGATTACAACATGAGACAACCAATAAGAAAATTTAAAACCAAATATTTGTAAAGAAAAATAATATTTTAATATCATAATTAATGTTGGTTTCTTCAAAGTAAAAAATCTATTAAAAATAAGTGTAATTTTATTTTAGAGATTTTAACTTTTGGTCCTTTACATTATAAATTTTTAAAAAAAATCTATTGAAGATCTTGTGATAAATAAATAAAAACCTCATTGAACACACACTCAAGTTTTCCTGTTCCATTGAATTTGAACTGATAAAAAGGAAAAAGACACCAATTTTTTTGCATATGGACATTTCCATGTCACATCATACATTTGAAACTCTGGTATTTTCCTCAACGTGATTCATGAGATTTTTATTGGAACTTATCTTATTAATTTCCTTTTTTTAAAACAGAACCGTGTTTCATATGATTATCCATTTATTTTAATATTTATGTTCCATATGATTATCCTAAGCGATGGCCCAAGACAGCAAAGGCCACATATGTTACTGACATTTTATGGGTCATGGGCGAGATGTTAAAAAAGGGCCCTCGTCAAGTACGATTTTTTACATATTTTCTTTTTCAATATAAATAGTTAATGCATGTTTGAGTTTTTAATATAATGTTAAATTCTTTTTGGATCATATTATATAGTAAAAGACATTGTTTCTCTTTTATTTATTAATTTTTTTAAACTAGTAATATATATTATATAGTATACATGAAAAAATCGGGCCCTATTTCTTTTGGGCCCTGGGCGTACGTCCGGCCCACCCTCCCCCAGGGACGGCACTGGCAAAGGCCAAAGGGCATCAACTTTCCTAGAGCAAGATTAAGGTGAGGTTTGTTTTTTAAGAGGTGTCAAGTTGAAGTCTTATTTTAATTCTAAAATGATTATGAAACGTCTAAACAAATCAGAGATAAATGGTGATTAAGAGCTTAAAATGAAAAAAAACAAGACCTAAAAATTGAGACTTCTATAATTATTAGAAACAATCTTACCATTGGGCTACTCGTGGTTTTGCTTATTCTTTATCCACAATTAAGCTCACCTTTATGTTTATTCGATTGCTTCCTGATTCCCTTATTAAAACTCATTGCTTTTTGTCCCCATTTTGTAATTGATACTTTGTTTCAAATAAAATTAAAGAGTAAACTACATACTTGGTCCTTAAGGTTTATTGGTTTTAACACTCTGGGTCCCTAAAGTGAAATATCTATGACTTGCATCCTTATGGTTTCAATTTTATAACGTACTGGGTCCCTAAAAGTGACTCCGTTAGTTTTTGGGCCATTAAAGCCCACATGTGCAAGGTACATGATGGGTATTTTGGTCATTTCAGGCATTCTCTTTATTTTACATTAAAACCACAGGGACCAGATATGTAATTTACTCTGGAAAACATATATATATATATACATATATGTGTGTGGGGGGGTATGTATGTTTGTATCAGATGGAATATGAACTTCCAGCGATGGTGTTCTCCGGCGATGGTGTTCTCCGGCTAAACTTCCAGCAAGATTATGGATTTGCTTCTCAAGATCTAGACACCATCTTGTTGTAGAAGAAGAACATATTGAAGATGGAGGCTAGGAAAGATGAAGAAATATGTGTGGCCGTGGGGAGAAGGCGGTAACGGTGGCCGGTAACTTCATCTTCCTCGCAGTCCAGATCTGGATCCCATCGTCACCCTGTTCCCTCTGCACCACCATCTCTTCTTCAGTCCACGACCACCGTCGGAGTCCCCCCCGGAGAAACACATACCACCGCCGGATTACCCCTTGTGAAACACACGACCACCACCGCCCTAATTTTTACACTTCGCCGTACACCATCGTTCTTATTCATCTATTTATCTTCAAGAACCATAGGCGAAATCTGGAAATGAAAGGTGTTTTTTACGATCCAGATCTAAATTTAGGGTTTTTGTTTGTTTGATTTTAGATTTAGGGGTTTTATTTGTTTGATTTAGATTTCATGTATTTGATTTATATGAGATTTGTAAAAAACTACTTGAATGAATTTTATAAAGAATTACTAGCCCGGAGAAGATGATTTACTAGCCCGGAGATGATTTACTAGCCCGGAGAAGATGACTGGAATGGCCGGAGAAGACCACCGGAGAGCTTTCACGCCATCTCCATCTCCATCTCCTCAACCGCCTTTTTTGGGTTTTAAATTTACAAGAGTTTTATCATTTGGGTTTTACTTTAATTTCTTCAATGGTGGTCGCCTCCGCCGTCGCTTCGCCGTTTTGTACATGGTTTGTGGCTGCTTGCATGTCTGTTTTCGGCGACAAAAACAAACCATCGCCGGCGATGATTTGTTCGTCGAAAAGGCTCAGTCGGTCGGCAAGAAGGAAGTTACCGGCGGTGACTGAATGTAATAATTTTTTCTCCGGTGGTGGCGGTGGATTGATGTCGTCTTTATGTGGGTCTAAAATTATGAGTTTGATGACTTCATTAGAGCCCTGTGAGGAGTATTATAACTCTAAATCGATGTCTCCTATATTTGGTTGTGAAAATGGGTTTTCGATTTTTGGTTTAAACAACTTTTCTTCCATGAATCGGATTCATAAACGGATCAATCGAGCTGCTCAAACTGATAGGAGCCATGATTACCCACTAGCCATGATGATGATGATGATGGTGAAATGAAGATGATGATGATGAACTTTATTATGTTTTTATTTTTAAATGTAAAATAAAGAAAATGCCTGAAATGACCAAAATACCCATCATGTGCCTTGCACATGTGGGTTTTAACGGCCAAAAACTCACGGAGTCAAAAACAGGGACCTAACACGTTATAAAATTGAAACCATGAGGATGCAAGCCATAGATATTTCACTTTAGGGACCCAGAGTGTTATAACCAATGAACCCTAAGGACCAAGTATGTAGTTTACTCAAAATTAAATAATCAAATCCAACAATTAACATTTTGTAAAAGTTTGTGTTTTGAAAAAAAAAACTTTGTGATAAACTTGGAAACAAATTATTTTTATTCTACGTATGATTTCAGCAAATATGTTTACACAGTTATCTTTTATTAATGCATTTGTTACATATGTATCTTTGGTTTGTTTTTAGCTTTTAACAAATTATATGAGTTCGTTACAAGATGATTCTTTTTAACCTTGTTTGAGAATTACTCAAAAATGTTATTTTCAACACTATTATAAAACATAAAAAAACTAGTACTTTTTATTAGGGGAACTTTTGATTGATTTCGCCCAGGACACTAAAAAGCTCAGGATCAGTAACAGATGCACGGGACCCTACTCGGTTCTTAGTAGGTCTGCACCTAAAGATACACAAGGATTGGTCATTAGCAGGGCCGTGCCTGGGGGAGGGCGGGCCCGGCGTACGCCCAGGGCCCACAAGAAATAGGAGCCCATTTTTTTCCATATAACTATATGGTATATGGTAGTAGTTCAAAAATATTAACAAATAAAAGGAACACAAGTATTTTTAGTTCTATTATGACCCAATAAAAAGCATTAGATTAAATGCCCAATCATATTTAATTAATTATATTGGTAAAGAAAATATGTGAAAAATAAATGGGTGTTCATTTTATAGTATTTCTTATTGTTTTCTTTTAAAAAAATTATCTACTATTAAAATCTAAAAACTACTTTGCCTAGAAAACATTGATATAATCTCCATTATTCATCTCCCACCAACTCTTTTGATTAATCCATCCACATAAATTCTATTTTTGTATTGTAATATAGTAGATTTATTGTTATTAACGTAATAAAATTCCTATATTTTGGGAAAAAAAGTTATCAACCATATAAGATGTTCCCAACTTATATCTATAATTAGGATTTCAAAACTATCCTTGTTTTTTTCATATATTATTGTCTCCTTATTACCTAACATTGAATACCTGAATTTTAACTACTCTCATATCTCTAAGATAAGAATAAGATCTCAAACTATAATCAAAATGGACTTTTGATTATAAAATTGATGGTTTTCTAAAAAGTCTGTTTTAATCCTAAAAAAGTATAAAATGGTTATGAAAACATTGAAATGATGTGAGACAGAAACACAACTAATTTATATAAAGTGCTACTTTGAATAGTCAACATTATGACCTCAAATGATGTTAATCTATATACCAAAGGTATATCATAGAATATGTTGTGTAACGGGTTTAGGATGCTATGTAAAAATGATATGGTAGATAATATTAATTTAGAAGTAATTATGGATAAATTTTGCGTCTAGGAATACTCGGGACAAAAGGTTTTATATGAATAATTAGTATTTTTTGAACTCGTGTTATTCTTATAATAAAAACAATAAATTGGATTTTTTCCCCATACTTATCGAGGGCCCCTTTTCATTTCTCGTCCAGGGCCTATAAAATATCAGGAACGGGCCTGGTCATTAGTTGAGTTATTATAACTCCCATAGCTCAAAATGTAACATAATTCTTTCATGGCGGTCGTGCGACACGTCGTGACACAAAGCTCGTCTTTAATGTCATATTAACCCTCATGGCACTTAATAATCTGGTGCTTGATATTTTATAAGATGTTATATGTTTTTCTAAGTAGATTTTTAAATAATCAAACTCACAATAGTATGAGTTGAAATCTCAACTAATTGAGATAAGGTTAACTCCAGATCTTAATTAGACGACTCTCATGCATTTTAGAGATTAATAATAATACATAACAAATAGTTCAAAACTTGGTGGTAGGTAGTTTAAATTGTATATTATGTCAACCTCATATTAAGAACCTTTAAATAAAATAAAATATTATAAATTTAAACATGACAATGGTTTAAAATGAAATTAATATATTCTGTTTATATTTTGTAAAAATCAATTTTTATTTTTTTATTATGAAATATCAGCATTCTAAAAATATTATTTCAAGAAATCAAAATAAAATAAAATATTATAAATTTAAAAATGACAATGGTTTAAAATGAAATTAATATTTTCTGTTTATATTTTGTAAAATCAATTTTTAATTTTTTTATTATGAAATATCAACATTCTAAAAATATTATTTCAAAAAATCAAAATAAAATAAACTTTGCTTTTATTTTTCATTTTAGTAAACATTAATTTGATCCACGAATCTCTTATGTAAGGAGTTTTAGAAATTTATTTTTAAAATGAGCTTATTTCCTTACAATAAAAACTGACACAAATTTGATTGACTAGATCTTATTTTCAAAAAATTTAAAAAAGTTATGTTAAAGTGTATGCTAAAGGGGAGTGATAATGGCATCCCTTTAACAGTGGTGTGTAAGTAATTTTATGTACTATAATAAGGTTTTGATGTAGACAAGTGTAAGAAGAAATTCACTTTTTAAGTGTGTCATTAGTAATAACTATGGGTGCCATTAGCCTCTCTCATGTTAAAATAAAGAAAAAATAGGAGAAAAAGTGTAATGTTAAAATTTGAAAAAATGTCTAAAACGTATAATATTGAGAGATGAGATATTTTTTTTATTTTAATTGTTTTCGTCAATTAAATTGAATGTATTCTAATTTTTAAATTTTTTTTTTGAATTGTGGTTATAATTAATATATATATATATATATATATAATATTTTAGTAATATAATTGATGTTGAAGTTATTAAAATAAAATATTTGTTTGAGTTAGATATTTGACTTGGTATCACATAAGATCAATCTGTTTTCGTGGGACCCTTGAAACCATATTTTTACACTTGAAAATTCATAACAAAAATAATGTGAAGGTAAAAAAAAATATGAACTATCACAGTGTTTTTGCTATGAAGATAACCTTCATAGTGTTTTTGCTGTGAAGGTAACCTTTACAGTGTTTTTACTGTTAAGGTTCAGATTTTTTTTTTCCCTTCATAGTGTTTTTACTGTGAAATTTCAAGAGTAAAAAGGTAGGCTCATGGGTCTCACGAAAACAAGTTGGTCTCACGTAAACCCAATCCTAAATATAATATTAGGAATTTTAATAATAAATACTCTATTTAAAAAAAATATAACATATTTATGGTAAATTTCCCAAGACAAAATAAGTCGACTAACTTCTACATGTTTGAGATCACGTGAACCAATCATCCCCCAAGGGGGACCTAACTCGTCTCCACAAACCAACAAATGAAGAAGACAAATATTATATATTTTTAACGATTTTAATTAATCCTTGCCGTGTGTTCATAATTTTGATTTTTCATTTCTACAATTTAGAATTAATTAGAAATTATGATTTTTGTATTTATCGTTTGGAGTTTATTGTAATGTTTGTCCCTGTATTAATTTCAACCTTTAAATATAGGGACTAAAAAGTAAAGAATTGTAAGCGACAGGGACCGGGACAACGATCAATTATAAATTACAAGAATAAAAATGACAATAAATTATAAGACCAGAAGAAAAAAAAACCCGTAATTTCTAAATTATATGTACGAAAATTACAATTTTTAACATACACAAAGATAAAAAAATGTAATTTACTCTTTTTTAATTATAAAATTGCAACCTATGTTAATTGTTTAAAACGTGTTGTTTCTATACTGAATATATATTCGTAATAAAAAGTAAATTTTATATATGAATAAATTATAACACTATAAAGTAAATGATGTTCATCCACATAAATCAAGTAGGGAAATTTCCATCTACAAAATACCAATGGTTTCAATAGAATCCAATATTTTTTCAAAAAAATATTAATGGTTCATCTAGAAAATATCTGGATAATCTGTCACTTATTTGAGTTTCGCACCAACATTTGTGACGGTTTTGTGACAAATCACCCATTTAGCAACGTATATCCTACGAAAAAAACTCGTACGTAAAAACTCTGTTGTTCGTGAATCCGACCTCACTTGCGAAGTTAGGTCATCTGGCTCTTGTGTCCAATACTCAGTTGCTCATGATCATGATTAAGGAGATAAACGCGAGCTTGCAACATTTCTTGCTCGTGATTTCTATACCAAAGTTGTGACTGGTCCTCCCTAGCTCGTTATTTATGTACCAAAGTTCCTCGTGGTCTCGCCCCTACCCTGTGCTATTCAACATATGCGACCAAGGAAAGAAGCCTAGGTTACGTAGCCCCAAGTGGGACCGTTGTCGCCAAATACTGTTACTTTATGTTTGCCATTTTGTTATGACATTTATTAATTAAAGGCTTTGCCTAATTGTCATATCTATGTATTGTTCTTTATTATGCTTAAACGTAACAATAACTTCATAATAATGTTTAAGTTGTCCTTGGTGAAATATTACATTGGGCTTAAAGTTGAAGTAATATGGCAATAACTAGTATATATTGGAATTCATATGGAGATATATGATTCCAATGTGTACAAGATATAGTGATCTTCTATATCAGATGTGACTAATAATGAGAACATTCCAATGAAAGTTATATAACTGTTTATTATGTGATCATTGTACATGTAGGCATTTGACTTGAAATCATGGAGTTTTCTCTGTCTAAGTGGAATCCTTTACACTAATTCTAATCATCATGTAATTGAGTGACTGAATAGTTGTTGGGTTGGTCATTTATCACTTACCATGTAGCTATTATATGACAAGGGTGATGTCTCTAGGTCCCTTATTGAATAGTATGGAGGACATATATACATGCTCAAATAGTTGGTACGTGATTTTAGAATTTGTTCCGTCAATATATTCAAGAATTAAGAAACTAAGGGAGGAGATGATACATTCATACCTCATGTTCAATTTGGACATCGAGAACGGAGGGACATAATGTAACACCTAAATTTTTAGAGGAATGCAATTAGGGATTAATTGAATTAATTACTTATGATGTAACATCGTTAACATTATGGCATTTTATTGCGTTTTATCGCCTTCGCATGTTTGGTGTCAAAACGTTAGCAAAAAGGGAGTTTTTGCTCGTATAGGAGGTTCACGCGATGTAGTGCACGAATTGGCCAGGACCTGCTCACCCACTAGAGTGGTACGAATGGTTGGAAACTATTGACTTGGCATGTGACCTAAGTTGCGACCAAGGTGGCATATTATTGCAGCTTGGGACTTTAAACCTTTTTGGCTAAGGTTTGCTAACATGTCACATATTCTTCTTATTTGTCTAAAAATATGCGATTTTAGGATACTCTTTAGAGTATCTCGGAAGATCTTTGGGTGCAAATGAAGTTTGGAGTTAGAAGATTGGATTTGTGATCTTATGCTTCATCTAAAGAATCTAGGATTTACTGATAGCTTGAATGTTGGCTCCAGATTTGTCAATTTAGATCTAACTTATGAATAGGAGTGGAATCATTTAAGATCTAATTTATGATTTGGAGCGGAATCATTTTAAGATCTATAAAACAGACTATAAATAATTTAGAGGATAAATAGGAAATATATTACTAATAGGATGTAGCCATATCATCATCATCATATGTATTGATTGATAAGAATGAATTACATTTGAATGACCTTCAAGGGATTCAGACACTTTGTGTCTAAGTGTGTATTCGAATTCTATTGAAAAGCTTATCTAAAGCATACAATGAACTACACATGAACTGGTATTTATAAGCCTAAACTAGGAAATTCAAAGATACACCAATGGAAGAGGTCCACGTGCAAAAGTGCTCTAACAGATTTAGGCGGGAACGATTATTGCATGAACAACTTCATAATTGGAACATTGTAGAAAAGGTTGAGTCCAAAAGAGGTTCTAGAGAGGGGTCGGGGGCTCTGCCTTGTCGAGTGATCTTCTGGATGAGTATATCTTATCTTCAGTAAGTTTGGTTCTAGACTTCAACACTTTGATTTTTCTATACTTTACAATACAAAACGATGGGGGTCTAACAGTCTCCACCTAAGTGTGGAAAAAGCAAAAAACGTTATACTGAAAAGCAAGAGGATAATAATGTCCTCTGTAAATGATTTCATTATGGAAGAAGATATACAAAAATTACAAGGAAAATGAAATCATTATTTACATTTCATTAGGTTCATCATTATAGATCCTCCAAAACTGTATCAAGCTCCATGTAGTTCAAAAAGAAGAGACCACTAAAATGAACTCATTTTCGGCTTTTGTTGGAACAGTTGGGTTCCCCATCTCTAAGCAACCTGTCTCTTTAACCAGTTAAGATTCTCTGTCGAGTATATTGAAGGCCTCTGGAACTTGGAAAAAAATTCTTTTATTTATCATCATCTCTATATACAAATTCGAGCTCTACTTCTAGAATAAGAGTGGTTGAGAGAATATTTTACAAGTTATCAAGATGCTCATTGGGAGGTGCCATAGAAAGTCGTTCTACTCCAAGCTCAAGATCTAACTGCTCTGTATTTCACAATTGGCCCATCGTTTATTTACTCTTTCCTCGAGCCAGGACAAACCTTATCCCTTGTCCAATCGTTGGCTTGCATATGCACAAAGATCTATCAAATCCAAAGGATTGAGATTGATAAGATCATTGTTAATCGTGCAGATCCTGCCATATGCTCTCTCAATGTGTGTACTCAATATATTTTACTGTTTTATGAGAAACGGTTCTCATCTTCATATCAAGAATCCTCTCAATACCTACATTTGAGACCACTTATTTTCTTCTTTGTGTGAGTTGGACGAACCTCTATCTAAGACCTTCTAGTACCTATGGATGAAGTTTTCATCCTCTTCGTTATATAAGTATCGATGAAGTTCTTCCATAATAGTGGGTCTTTAGGTCTTAATGAAAAGGCTTCAACAAGAGGTCTTCTGAGTGACGCCATATTCTTGACCTATCTTGAAATCTATCCTTAGAGGGTTGAACAAATTGATAAGGAGTATAAGTGGCAAGGATAACTTCTCGTTCAGCTTAAGGCACTCTAGGATAGACTTAGGAATTGTTTCTTGTGGTTCTGGGATGATATGTTATGAGGTAGACTCTGGAGGTGGTTTTGGAGCTTCTTGAACAATTAAAGTAGTCTCTTGTTGAGTTTGAGACTTGGGAGATTTTCCATCTGAGCTAAATGATAGTCAAGTTATAGGTTGAGCTTGAACCACTGTGATGGGCGGAGCTTCTGTACCAGGAGCAATAATAATAGCAGGAGATGATAAGATGTTAGCAATATTTACAAATTAATTAGAAGGCGAGGTCTCTGGTTCCTTAACACTCTCTACTGTTTGGATTTAGGAGATGATGCTCTAGAAGATGTATTCGTTAGATTATCAGTTCTGGGTTCCTTGGTTGGTCGGGCTTCTGGATTCTCCCCCTTATGACGACTAAGGCCCACATCTTTTGGGTCTTTGTCATCCTATTTCTTTGTAGATTTGTCTACAGCTGCAGCATATGCCGACACTGCAACATCTTTAATTTTTTGTCCTTCTCTTTTGCAAATTGGCAATCTTGTTGACAACCTTGGAGGTGTCATCCACTGGGTCCTTGATCTATGCAAGCTTTTTGGAGAAGGAAGAGTCATCAATGTGAAACTGAATAGAAAGAGATGTTTCAAGGCAGGTTTGTACACTATGGCAGATAGATTCCTGAGCTTCTGTAACTCCTGACACGTGTATCTATCTTGACGTGAGTGGCCAAGTACTTTCTGACTTTAGAGACTGGTTTGTTGCTTTTCGAGACAAACTTTGATCTTATTTGTATAAATTTTTGGAGCAGGACAATTTTGAACTCTTGCAAGTCAGTTGTTGTACTGGAATCACAAGAAGCAGAGGTGTTTGGGGTTGAGGCAGTAGCAGAAACCACAAAAATGGATATCAGAGCCCATCTTTCACTTATAAAACTTTGGAATTCTGCACTAGAGATTGAAGAAGTTGATGCAGAGGGTGCAGAGATAGAAGCTAATTCGGGTCCTCGGCTCTAGATCAATTCACTTAGGTGACGTTTGGTTCACAGATTTTGGAGGAATCTGATGGAATTGGAATGTTGAATTCCATTGACCAAATTCCTTTCCCTCGTTTGGTTCATTCTTTTTCATGGAAGGAATCTTCAAATTCCATTGAATTCCACAAATAAAGGAATTGAACATTCCTTGGCAATAAGGTGGTATTTTGATGGAATGAATGTTCTAATTTCATAATCCCAAATTTTCCTTTTAACCCTATTATGATAAAATAGTTGCACACCTCCTTCTCAATTTGAACCATCATCGACCACCCACCGACCACCATCGATCGGAGCTGCCATTGACCACCACCAAACCGAACACCGCCGACCACCGTCGATCTGAACCGTCGTAGACCACCGTGATCTAAACCCCGCCGACCACCGCCGATCTAAACCGCCGGCGACCACCGACATCTGAACCACCGCTAACTAACACCGATCTGAATGGTCGCCGACCACCATCGATCTGAACCATCGCCGATCTGAACCACCATCGACCACCGCTGACCTAAACCATAACCAATCCGAACTACCGCCTACCACCACCGATCTGAACCGCCGACGACCACCACCGATCTACCACCGCCGACCGCCGCCATCTGATTCGTCGTCGATCACCGCCGATCTGAACCACCGAACGACCACCGCCATCTGACCACCGTCGGCCACCGCAATCTGAACCGCCGGCGACCACCCTCAATCTAATCTACCACAGACCACCGCCGATCTGAACCACCGCCGACCACCACCGATCCGAACCACCGCCGATCACCACCGTTTAGATAGTTATTTTATTAAAGTGTTTTTATTTTAAAAAATTAAAATTATCAAAAAGGGTATTTTGGTCATTTACCAGTATTTCATTCCAATTCTAAAGCTACATTCTGTGAACTAAATAGACAAATTTAAATTCCTTTAACACATTTCATTCCAATTCTGCCAACCAAACAGGTGGTCATACCTAACAACATTACATTCCAATTCCTTCAAAGTCAAATTTCTTTCACAAATTCCATTTCATACAAAAAAACATTTTGAGAATCAAACGCCTCCTAAGCCTTTATATGGAGGCATCTGTTGTGTAACACCCCATTTTTGGGGCATTTGGTAAAGGATGTTTTTATGCAGGACTAGATATATGAAGTAATTTAAAGTATTTAATTCTATGGATCAAACTCTCACAAGAAGGACTTTGAGACTTTAAATAAATACTTTATTAATATTTTTTTTAGTTTCAAGTTCCGTATATAAATTCGAAAGGTAGCAAATTATGATTAAATTTATGAAAAATGATTGATTGTCATTCAACTTGATGGCAATCAAAAGATTTAAGAGGATATATATATATATTACGAAAATCCCTCATTTGTGTCCTCATTCACCATCATGAGATTAGAAACATGAAAAAGAGAAAATAAGAAAAAAAGAAGTGAGATTATGCCGGAAGCAGGAGTAGAGAATGAGAAACGGGATAAAGATGGTGTTCGAATCAAGAACCATTTTCAACAACGGTAAGATAAAAATCCCTATAACTCTCGAGTTAATGTTGCATTGGTGATGGTGATTTATATCCATGTCTATTGAGCCGATTAGTTAATCAAATAATGGATTTAAAAAGATTGTTTCGTACAACAGGGAATATGTAAAAAAAATAGGTATGTTGATATATTTATGCAAAACTTGATAGATTGAACGGAAGAATTAATATGGTTGGACTGATCACTGATCAAGCAAAAGAGAGGGGAGGCATGGGGCCGTAGTGCCAAAGCATGTAAAGCTTTGTACTGCGAGTTAAAAAGTCCTATGTGGTTCTTGTAACGACCCAATTTCCGTAAAATAAAATCCAACATAAATAGGCAAATCAAATACCAATAGGAGTCTAATTATCTATCACATCCCAATGTTTGCAGCGGAAACTAAAACTATCCACAGCTGAGATTTATAAGAAAACTAATTAAGTCTCTAAATCATCCGATCTTCTCTACGACCGGCTCACATCCTACCCTTTCCCTTGGACGAACTCTCGACCAAGTCTTTACCTGAAAATGGTTTTAGTTTTTGAAAAGCGAGGGTTCGACCACAAGGTCTAGTGAATTCCCAATAAACAGCAGTTATCAACAAAGCATTTAAATCCGAAGAGATAAATAGTTTAAAATTAGGAAGCAAGTTAATCAAATACGGGCCATGTACAAGGATCATAGAAAAGCCGTAGCTAGTCACACAATTCCACATGTGACTTAATATAAGTGTTCCGCACCATTCCACATGCGGTACAATAAAAGGTCCCAAGAAGGGTACCTAACCAACGTACACCCAAAACGGATTCGAGGTGTACGAGGTACAAACTCCCAAGAGATCTGCATCATCTCGAGGTACACTCACTTTCCTATGTACATGTCCATTCTACCTAGGCATATCGCGATATCCAGGCCAACTCAACATACAACATTTATACGGTCCAAACGAAAATATAATTCATTTAGCATGCTTCCAATTTAAATACCATGATCAGTCTCATAAATTCAACATTTGCCAAAAAGTGTAGTTTAAGTCGAGGGAACTCACCTGAATTGCCGACCACTAAACGAATTTGCATCTTAAGAAACTCCCCAACCGAACACCTGAATTATGGTTACCATTTCATGAGTTAACATGTCCAAAGTGACCCTAAAATACTCAATCACTAACCCCTTAACCAAGGACCCAAGCTAGGACCCCAAACCGATACCGAACGAAAAACTGAAAAACGCCCAATAGTAGCTTAAGCGAGTGTCAAGCGAGTCATGACTCGCCACAGAATCGCCAGAAGACTCGCCAGAGACTCGTCACAGACTCTGATTTCCTGCACAAACCCATTTCGTGAACCAAGCCCCAAAACTCAATTCCAAATCATTTTCCTTCAATTTATTGGCTTAAAACTCACTCCCAACACTATATAAACATTCCCAAACATACACCTATCCAATTTCATCCATCTGATAAAAGGATTCAAACCTCAAATGGTGAACCAAAGGTCATCCATGGTGGGTTTTCACTTGAATACAACCCAAATCATTGAAACAACAACTAATCAAAGAAGGTAACAATTCTATATCATCTACTCATCTCTTATCCATTGATTTGAGAACTTTCATCAAAGGTTTACCAATCAAAAACCAAACCCCATGGTCCCTAATCATCCATATTACCCAAATAAGCTAGAAGATGAAGGAGGTAAGAATCAATACCTGAATGATAATTGATTGCACCTTGTTTTCTCCAAAATCTCCTTTCTTTTCTTCTTCCTTCACCAAAATCGCATCATCAAAACACACACACACAAGGTATCTGATAATGAGAAGAATGACCAATTTCAACCTACAAATCCATATATAACTTGGGGTTTAGGGCTTAATTAGAAGCCCAAGTCCCTAATTAGAGCCCAATTCCTTTTTATTTAAATTAGGGTTATTACAACACTCCCCCCTTAAAGGGAATTCCGTCCCGGGAATTCATTCCGCGAAGAGATGAGGATACTTAGTCCTCATTTCAGACTCCAATTTCCACTTGTCTTCTTGTCCTTTGTGAAATCGCCAATGCACTTTCATATGCATGGTCTCTTTGAGTAACCAACTACCAACCAAGCCACTCAGAATTTCCGCCATACAATGTACCTTTCAAGGAATTCCCCACGAACTAACACCATAGCAACTTCTATGTTCTCAATATATATCCTTTGTTTCCCTTTTCTTTGGAACAATTACTCAAGCAACCAAACTATTACCAGCATGTTGTCACCCTTTAGCTGGGTACTCTTATTAAATTTAAGATACTCGGTATCCCACACAATCACACATCCATTCACCACCAACTTCATTTACGGGGGTACTTCCCAAAAATTCACATCAATATCGAGCTTCTATTTCAACATTCCCCACTCAAGATTTATACCACGAAACAAATTTACCATTGACTGATCTGCTTTTCATAATATCCCAGGTCAACAATACCTGCCATTCTCTGATCGGTTCACACATCGAATCCATGGTTTTAAAACGCATCTACTTGGGTTCCATGACAAACTTCAATTCTTCCAAAGGAAGTACCATTATGGAGCTTACTCCGCAACTAACACGAACCCGACTAATCATTACTTCCACCCAAACAATATCAGATATTGTTCGCTTGTCCGTACACCCAGACTCACGGTTTTAAAACGCGTCTGATAGGAGAGGTATCCAAGTCCCTTATAAGGAAACTTTTGTTCTCCTCCCCAGCCCATGTGGAATCTTACAATCCACCCAATCTATTGAGTTAACAGCGAGTCATCCTTGCACCTCTCCCTTAGACTTTCAATTAAGAGTTGCTTACCAAACAACATGGATTTCCCATAACACCTGGCGCCACTATTTAAATCCAACCGGATTAAGATTGTACCTCTACTACGGTATTGACCATCAACTCATCAACAATACTCCTTTCTCCCGAAAATAGCACACTTTACTCGCAACTTAATTAACACATTTACGTCCATAAGTAAATATCCTTATATAAACTTTCGCCGCGTAATTTCCGTATAGTCCACTAATCAGGATTGAACTAATCCGGTAAACACCTTTCCGAAATTTCCATCGAGTCAACCCATAAACTAGGGATTTCTCTAAAATGATTTAAAGTACATTTGTTCCACAGAAGAAGCAACTATTCACTAAAACCCATTCTATCCAGCACGATATCAACCACAAGGTTCACGCAGAGTGCAAACCACTCCCATAAAAAAATTAACCTCGACATTTTGTCTATCAAAACACTATTTCCAACCGCCTTTACTTGTCTTCTCGAAATTAGAAAGGCACACACTTCCAATATAAGACTTGCTAGTAAAACAAGCTTCAATAAGTCTTTCGACTTATCTTACCAAATATCTTAGCTAGAGCTATCAACACTACCTTTACCCTCTTGAAGGGTTTTTATAACCATTCAACGAAATGCCATGCTTTGCCACAACTCCACATCATTCGACCAACTCCTCACTTTCGTCAGAATCATATATTCCCATGTCATTTCCTCCTCCTCAAACTAATCTGAATTACTGGTGGCTAACCAATACCATTCGTCAAATATTCACCGAAATCCCTTTCCAAAACCACACATTCATCATTGCGAGACTAGGTTTAGCTAAACGATCTCATCAGAATTTCCATCCAGGGTAGCTTATAATGCCACCACACTTAGCTTTCGGAATCCATACCGATGCTTCAAACCACCACCCGTCTCTCGATTCTCAAAAAGAGATAACCGAACCACTAATATTCCTTTACACACAAGGAAGGTTTTGCCACTTTAATCAATTCAATAAACTCACTATCAAGCCCCATTTACCAACCGAATTTGACATTTCGCCAATGTCCCAACGGGAATAAATCAACTCCTCCAAATCACAGCGTATCCGAATAAATATGTGAATCCATCGCCAATTACCACTCGAGTCTTTTCTCCTCAAAACAAGAATATTATAATGCCATTAAGAATTTCTGTACCCCAAGCTATCCTCATTAACACTCTTGAATACCTCTACAATAGATATTCAAACAATGATTCACACCGCCACTCAAACAATTTCTCTTCTTGGCCTTGCATAATCGATGAGAACGTTCTAGCTGCCATTCGTGTAACATCACACACTATATTCATAAAAGACTTCATTTCCTCTCGGTAGCGTTCAACAACATCCATCTAGCTCTAGTCACGCCCACTTGTGACTACACTCACTAGTTACACACTTGCAAATCCCTTGAGCTTTGCAGACCATAGAGTGATCATACTCTCATTCCACTAATTAAACACACACTTCCACTCATCTCACGCCTTAACGCAAAGGCGACTAGCCACCCCACGCGACACTATTGTCAACTATCGACAACACGTTCAACTAGATCAAAGAGTAAAATACCCTCTTGCATGGACCATTATAGTCCCACATACACCCACTTCCTCTCTTGGTGGTTACTTTATTCTCATATTAAGCCACTAATTCAACTAACGACCTCCAACCTTCATAACAATCACACTTGAAGATTAACCGAAAGCCAATAATGCCTCTTGCCCATACGACCACTCACATTGTAGACCGTTCTCAACCACTTGACCACATTACAGATAATTCCCAAACTTATAACTTTAGTCACACCATGCCCATCAACAACCCAAAGTCCACACCTGATAATGATGCACGACCTCGATACCTCATAACCCCACTGTATGTCTACTTTAACACTCTATGAACACTTCGATTCATAAACTCTTTTACTCCCTTACAGGCAGTACTTCCTCAAAAATCACACCATTACATTTTTACTACACTTTCGCTTAAGATATTTCGAATATCAACATTCGTTGCCAACCACCTCATCCACCACATCGAGACAAGAATTTAAATTCCTACCACATGAATCAATACTTAATTTACCTCCATGAATTACTATCATGCACCGACCATTTACAAACTAGCATGTCACGATCAATAATCAACCTCAATTGACCAGCCCATAAATTCCGACAACCTCTCTTTCCTTTTACTTATCATCCTTCCAAAGGAAAAGCTAAACCCAAAATCCATACGAGTTCATAACATCAAGCATGCCGACACCCGTGCGCATGCTTGCTCACGCCCACTGACCAAGTATATCCATCCAAACCGATGCCAACAATAAATATAGTGCTTGTAATGAACTCGTTTCTTTATTTGGATCATTAATGATCTCACACTTTTACTACACCGAAGTATCAACAATTTCTTGCTCCAACCATTGCCATATTACAACATCCCGAGTATGTTGATGATAACTCAACACACTCACACCAACTCATAACCCCATTTAAAACATAAACAACATGATACATAAAAATCACCTTAGAAATGAGGGTAATTAACTCTACCCGAAATGCAACTTGTCAACAACCTCACATTTACTTACATTAAAGATCGAAGAACGAGTCTTCTTACTCATAGCAGATTCCTCAAACAAACTTTCTCCACTTATTCAATTTCTCGGACCATACCATGTCCAAAGTCATCACTATTTATCAAGTACCCGCTTTCAGCACTTCGGCTTTCTTAGATCATCCTTTGATCCTTTCATTCTTTCACAACTTGCCTTCATTTCACGAGTACGCTACTCTATCTTTCAACAATTTCGTCCCAAACACCGAACTATAAGTCAAGGGTTTCAATAATATTACTCGCTTTCCTACGAAAGCCATCACTTCCAAACACACTTGGACAATATCATTCTCGTTTAACTCTCAAGAATTCTTTCTTGAAGAATCACCAACACTCTCGGACGAACTTCATCTCGAAGGTCCAAACACTATTCTCTATACATCCTCATAACAAACCAAAACCCCCGATCAACCCTTGTAACACTTGACTCTATCGAGATTACCACATACATCGGTTGCCTCGACGATAGCAATCAAGCACACTCATATCCAGAAAATTCATATATTACCCTCTCAACCTCTTACTAACATTAAGCTCTCAACTCATGAGCCCCAACTGACATCGCAGTCCCACAAAATTCACTACCCTTCCACTTCCTCGATCACGGGTGTTAGCAACACCCCCAATTTCTACTCTTTCCGTTGGTACAACTCTAACAAAAGGATTTTCCCTTTCAATCCTCACGGATACGATCCTCACTGATCCACAAGACCAATTTCTACATTTATGAAATTACACGAACCACCAAATGACAACCGACTAGATCATAGCAAGGTATACAAGCACCTTCTTGTACCTGTAAATTCACAATGACATTGGCCAGATGTAATTTTGAATTTACCTTACACGTTAGTCCTTACCACCCTATTAGAAATGTTCCTGTCAAGGTCTTTATCCTACGGTCCCTAAATTCTCATCCATGTTTCCTAACTCACAGTATAAGACTAGGCACCCCTAGATTGCCTAATTCACTTAAACTAGGGCTCTGATACCACTTGTAACAACCCAATTTCCATAAAATAAAATCCAACATAAATAGACAAATCAAATACTAATAGGAGTCTAATTGTCTATTACATCCCAATGTTTGCAGCGAAAACTAAAACTATCCACAGCTGAGAATTATAAGAAAACTAATTAAGTCTCTAAATCATCCGATCTTCTCTACGACCGGCTCACATCCTACCCTTTCCCTTGGACGAACTCTCGACCAAGTCTTTACCTGAAAATGGTTTTAGTTTTTGAAAAGCGAGGGTTAGACCACAAGCTCTAGAGAATTCCCAATAAACAGCAGTTATAAACAAAGCATTTAAATCCAAAGAGATAAATAGTTTAAAATTAGGAAGCAAGTTAATCAAATACGGGCCATGTACAAGGATCATAGAAAAGCCGTAGCTAGTCACACAATTCCACATGTGACTTAATATAAGTGTTCCGCACCATTCCACATGCGGTACAATAAAAGGTCCCAAGAAGGGTACCTAACCAACGTACACCCAAAACGGATTCGAGGTGTACGAGGTACAAACTCCCAAGAGATCTGCATCATCTCGAGGTACACTCACTTTCCTATGTATATGTCCATTCTACCTAGGCATATCACGATATCCAGGCCAATTCAACATACAACATTTATGCGGTCCAAACGAAAATATAATTCATTTAGCATGCTTCCAATTTAAATACCATGATCAGTCTCATAAATTCAACATTTGCCAAAAAGTGTAGTTGAAGTCGAGGGAACTCACCTGAATTGCCGATCACTAAACGCATTTGCGTCTTAAGAAACTCCCCAACCGAACACCTGAATTATGGTTACCATTTCATGAGTTAACATGTCCAAAGTGACCCCAAAATACTCAATCACTAACCCCTTAATCAAGGACAGTGACCCCAAAATACTCAATCACTAACCCCTTAATCAAGGACCCAAGCTAGGACCCAAACCGATATCGAATGAAAAACTGAAAAACGCCCAACAGTTGCTTAAGCGAGTGTCAAGTGAGTCATGACTCGCCACAGACTCGTCAGAAGACTCACCAGAGACTCTGATTTCCTACACAAACCCATTTCGTGAACCAAGCCCCAAAACTCAATTTCAAATCATTTTCCTTCAATTTCTCGGCTTAAAACTCACTCCCAACACTATATAAACATTCCCAAACATACACCTATCCAATTTCATCCATCTAATCCATGGATTCAAACCTCAAATGGTGAACCAAAGTTCATCCATGGTGGGTTTTCACTTGAATACAACCCAAATCATTGAAACAACAACTAATCAAAGATGGTAACAATTCTATATCATCTACTCATCTCTTATCCATTGATTTGAGAACTTTCATCAAAGGTTTACCAATCAAAACACAAACCCCATGGTTCCTAATCATCCATATTACCCAAATAAGCTAGAAGATGAAGGAGGTAAGAATCAATACCTTGATGATAATTGATTGCACCTTGTTTTCTCCAAAATCTCCTCTCTTTTCTTCTTCCTTCACCAAAATCGCACCATCAAAACACACACACACAAGGTATCTGATAATGAGAAGAATGACCAATTTCAACCTACAAATCCATATATTTAACTTGGGCTTTAGGGCTTAATTAGAAATCAGCCCAAGTCCCTAATTAGAGCCCAATTCCTTTTTATTTAAATTAGGGTTATTACAGTTCTGGTGTTGAAACTGAATGATAACCATGGCCAAGCTTCAAAGAAATGCTTCCATGCATGTTCATAATACATATATATATATATATAGAGAGAGAGAGAGAGGCTGGATCTTCTACACCCCATGACAATGTTACACCCTATGCCTCCCATCTCAGCCATCCATTTCATAATCTAAAGGTTACTAAAAGGCGGTGGCGTATCTGTAATTAAAATGAAATCATGGGACACGATTGGTATGCAATTCAAAAAACAAGGGCACGGTTGGAATACTAATTATAAATTTTTTAATTATGAATTAAATTAAAAACAAATCCCGTGTGATACGCAATCAATCGTAAACAGCATCAAAATCCTTCCCTAAATTGGCGTACACAATCTCGAAGAAATTTTTCATACTGATCCTTCCCTAAAAGTATCAAAATCCTTCCCTAATAGTATCAAAATCCTTCTCTAACCTATTTGTTCAAGATTTTAAAGAATTTGGGTAGAAAAAGTTGGAGAGAGCGTTGCCTATGGCTGCGAATCAGCATCCTCGTACACTTACAGGTTAGGGTTTCAATTGCAGTTTGGTTAGTTATGAAACTAATGTTCTTCGTACTATATAGTATTCATTGTAAGATCTTTTGATGAAATAAATATTTTCAGTACGAAAACTAAGTGAATGAATAATGGAGAAAACCTATTTTTCAGGGTTCACGAACACTCCCGACAATCCCCTATGCTTGGATGCAAACGGAAATATCGTATGTAATGTATGCAACCGATTTCACATGAATTGTTTCTGCTATCATCTGAGTGGTTGGTGTATAATTTCATATATGTTGCATATGTAGATGTATATAAACTGTTTCAATTTCATATATGTTGCATATGTAGATGTATATAAACTGTTTCATATGTGAATACTGATTCATAGGTATCAGGCATTTCAGATTTATATAAGCTATGTCATATGCAATGCCAAGATAAAAAGTATGATGTAGTGCAATTGAATTCTTCAAATCGATGGGGTTAGATAAATAACTAATTACATGATAACATCTCAACTGAAAATCTTATATTTGTGTACAATTTACATATGTTTAAAGAATGGTTGTGTTACAGGTATAAAAAGTATACTACAAACTTCGAAGTCGATGGCCGATAGTTCCCAAAGTACGCCTACGCTGCGATCACGAGTCAACTCACGTATATGAGTAACAACGCTTCCTGCATTGTGAAAATTTTAATATGTACTCATGAATTATCGTTTTGAAAAAGGAAACACCGATGAATTGGTGCATGAAGTTGTTAACATTCAATCAACATCTACTAGTGAAAGGGATGCACATGCAAGCCCACGGGATTCAAGAAAATTGTTTCAATATGTTTGTGGGGGATATGGTTTTTGAAGGATAGTATCAGTATCGTGATTGCGTAGAACAAGACTGATATTTAGATTTTCGTTTTTTTACCGTTTAATTCGTTGGATTTCATTCAGTTGTTCGACTTTTATGCACAATTACATTTGGTTAGTTATATTTAAGTGACTCACTTCCTGGTTTGTGTTGGTATATGAAAATATAGGAAATCGTTTGTTTCTGACGAAAGCTTAGTAACATATTGGAATGTACGTACATATGAAATAAATATCATATAAAATTTACCCTAAAACATGTTTCATATGCAACAGATTTCAAATGAAACAGATTACAAATGTTTATGTATATCATCTGTGAAGAAACACCAGTCTAAATTGTAACCCGCCATTAGTATGTTATTAAATGGCGTTCTATAGGATACAAACTTGTATACATCCGCCAAACACATGAAACAAGGTAAGTATACGGTTTCATGCATAGTTAAGATCAAAATTTTTAGACAATTTCTGAATAATGGATAACTTCATAATGTAGAGCTTATTGCCTTAGAAAAACAGTACGCTTAATAAATGAAACAACATACCACTAATGAAACTACAAGGTCACTTAAAACGTTGACAGTCCAAACCAACCTACTATATAAAACATGTGAAACACATCATTTGATATATTTAGTAATAATGCCTTCAAAAATACCAATATAAAATACAACAAATCATTAATATGGTATTAAACGACGTTGTATATGATTAATACTTACATACGTATGCAACCAATATGAAACAACAAAAACACTATATTCATACTTACATACATATGCAACAAATATGATTCATACTTACAAACATATGCAACCAATATGAAATAAAAAATTTAGAACGAACTTTCCCATGTCCCTTCTTGCATTTTTTTAATCTATTGTGGTTGCATCGATGTATGCATACCCACCTCTTGTTGATGTTTCCATTCTATGATATTTCGAACGTATATGAAATTATACACCAAAACCTGCTACTGTTGCGTATCTCATTACAAAACCTGTTGCCGTTGCGTATCTTTTATACGCATGGTCAGCAGCCGCAACCGATTCGAACTCAGAATTCAGACCAATTCGTACTTCATCATCAACCCTTGAACACCAGTACCTAATACCCCTCGATGTTTCATACACATCATGGTTTGTTCCTACATTTCATATCGATTATTAAATGCTTCATCCAGACTGCATAAAACAACTATTACATCTTGCACCATTGATATGAATTAAGATTTAACAATAAAAGACGTACGAAAATATGGAAAAATTACCAGAAAATTCGTCCTCAATAAAGTTTCTTCGATTGCCATGGTTGTTTGCAGACGGATTTGTCAGTTGTTCTTCCGTATTTCCAGTAAACCTGCTGCTGTTGCGTATCAATCCCGCTCTTATCAACGAAATGATGTTTACCACTATCCGTTATGTTATGTATGTTGTCATTCACAACACTGTCGCACTCGTTCATACCAGAATTCATGTTTGCATCACCGGATGGGTCCATTAATCGATCAATTTTTTTTTGCTTCAACCACAGATTGGGATGTTTTTCCAGATTTTGGCAGGAATGTGAAATATGCAGTTACCATAATTTTCTATAGTTTGATATTGATTAATATTTAAAATTTGAATTTTAAATTAATCCCAAAATTAATGGGATAACTACCATTTTTAAAAATAAACCGTCTATAAAAACATTTTGATTTTATTATGCATTAATTTTTATTTATTTTGATATTTGATTTGACTATTATACCCTTATAGATAAAAAAATTTAAAATGAATTATGAAATGGATGGTTGAGATTGGGAGGCATGGGGTGTAACATTGTCATGGGATGTAGAAGATCCTTCCTTTATATATATATATATATATATATATATATAGGGTGGGTTCAAATGTGAACCTATCTTTGACTGTGAACATGAGAATGAATCACAACCATCCATTTTAGATCAGATCAAAAGATGAGGTATAAAATTCGCGGTGCATTTTTGTAAATAAGTGGAAAACTTAGGTCATGGCTTAAATCATAAATACAACCTGACGATTCAAATCAAAACCAGACATCATCATCTTCCCCAAATTTCTTCATCATCTTCCCCATATTTGTTCAAATCAGAACCAGGCATCATCATCTTCCTCAAATTTCTTCATCATCTTCCCCATATTTCTTCATCATCTTCCCCAAAAGAAATTTCACTTCCGCCCCCAAATTTTTTCATCATCTTTCCCAAAATAAATTTTCGCACAAGTTTATTTTTGGTTTGTGTTCCTCCTTAGAATCACAAATCTTTTCAGATCCAGATTCTTTTTCTTGATGAAGTATAAGAAGGTTATTCAAATGTTTTTTTCCCTTTAATATGATCGTTCATCATTTTATCAGAGGAAGCTTCTTTGAAACACATTTGCTTGAATTCTTGTTTTTCAAAACCTTTGGTTCCATTATAGGTTATATTCAGTCTGACTATAAGCTACAATTTTGGGTTTGTATACTTGTAACTTATATTCAGACTGAATATATTCTATAAATAGGTGTTTGAATAATTGTAGCTTATATTCAGTCTGAATATAAGCTACAATTTGGGGTTTGTATACATGTAGCTTATATCCAGACTGAATATAAGCTACAATTTGGGGTTTGTATACCTGTAGCTTATATTCAGACTGAACATAAGCTAGGTTTGTCCTCGCCTATGGACCCACAACCTTAGCAGTTCTCTCATCTCCCGGTCGAAGAAGACACCCAGGGGCCCAAACGAAACGGCACTGAAGGGTCTTCAATTAAAGACCCTTTGTCCCGGCCATTGTAGCACGTGTGTCGCCCAGGGCATAAGGGGCAGGATGACGTTGGGGTTTGAATAATTGTAGCTTATATTCAGACTGAATATAGCTATAATTAGGGGTTTGAATAATTGTAGCTTATATTCAGACTGAATATAAGCTACAATTTGGGGTTTGAATAATTGTAGCTTATATTCAGACTGAATATAAGCTACAATTTGGGATTTGTATACTTGTACTCTTGTAGCTTATATTCAGACTGAATATAAGCTACAATTTGGGGTTTGTATACTTGTACTCTTGTAGCTTATATTCGGTCTGAATATAAGCTACAATTTTGGGTTTGTATACTTGTAGCTTATATTCAGACTTAATATATTCTATAAATAGGTGTTTGAATAATTGTAGCTTATATTCATACTGAATATAAGCTACAATTTGGGGTTTGTATACTTGTAGCTTATATTTAGTCTGAATATAAGCTACAATTTGGGGTAACTTATATTCAGACTGAATATAAGCTACAATTTGGGGTTTGTATACCTGTAGCTTATATTCAGACTGAATATAAGCTACAATTTGGGGTTTGTATACCTGTAGCTTATATTCAGACTGAATATAAGCTAGAATTTGGGTTTTGTATACCTGTAGCTTATATTCAGGCTGAATATAAGCTACAATTTGGGGTTTGTGTACATGTAGCTTATATTCAGACTGAATATAAGCTACAATTGGGGATTTGAATAATTATAGCTTATATTCAGACTGAATATAAGCTACAATTTGGGATTTGAATAATTGTAGCTTATATTCAGACTAAATATAGTCTATAATTAGGGGTTTGAATGACTGTAGCTTATATTCAGACCGAATATAAGCTACAATTTGGGGTTTGAATAATTGTAGCTTATATTCAAACTGAATATAAGCTACAATTTGGGGTTTGTATACTTGTACTCTTGTAGCTTATATTCAGACTGAATATAAGCTACAATTTGGGGTTTGTATATTTGTAGCTTATATTCAGACTGAATATAGTCTATAATTAGGTGTTTGAATAACTGTAGTTTATATTCAGACTGAATATAAGCTACAATTTGGGGTTGTAAACCTGTAGCTTATATTCAGACTGAATATAGTTTATAATTAGGTGTTTGAATAATTGTAGCTTATATTCAGACTGAATATAAGCTATAATTTCGGAGTTGTATATTTGTAGCTTATATTCAGACTGAATATAGTCTATAATTAGAATTTTGAATAATTGTAACTTATATTCAGACTAAATATAAGCTACAATTTGGGGTTTGAATAATTGTAGCCTATATTCTGACTGAATATAAACTACAATTTGGGGTTTGTATAGAATTGTAGCCTATATATATATATATATATATATATATATATATATATGTATGTATGTGTGTGTGGGGGGGGGGGTGTGGTGTGCATGGCCTTCATACTTATTTATATATAATAAAAATAAAACGATTATATCGAGTGACATGGGAGTCACTTTTGAAGGTTAATGTTGCATGAATATGTATTTATATATATGCGAATAAATATACATGCATAATATATTTTTCTTAATTTATAAGTATCGCAGATTGGGATAAATGTTTAAACTTCAAGACTTAAAAGATTAATTAGAAGGTAAATTAAAATTGAGGAGGTTGTTTGATATGTAAAAGTATGATGGGGTTGCTTAGAAAATTATAACGGTTTGGGTAGGGTTGGAAGCTATCAAGTGATGGATAAACTCATATAAAACTTAGGTGAGTATTCATAAGACTTTAACTGGGATACATATTTACGTATAAATTACTTGAGCATTATGTCATTTTTATGTACATGTTTAATAGGCTTGATACATGTATGTGAATTATTATTATGGGTTGCATGTTATTTGTTTGTGTTTTTAAACATTAATTAACATGTTATAAGCGGGTTATTATTTTCATTCAGGTATGGGAATGGGTCGATATGTCATAAGGGATGACAATTCCTAGGGATGGGTAATCGAACGAGGGAGAGCCGTATAACCCGGGAAAATGCCGGTGGAAGACCATTAC
Source organism: Silybum marianum (assembly GCA_036898165.1). NCBI lineage: Eukaryota > Viridiplantae > Streptophyta > Magnoliopsida > Asterales > Asteraceae > Silybum > Silybum marianum. Next base: position 41,850,847 of record CM072529.1, on the reverse strand, counting down.
CGGCCCGATAGGACTTAAAATGAGATCTCGTAATTATTTAAAGGATTTTAAAACAAATGTGCATATTTTTAGATAGGTATTTGTTTCTTAATATGCATGATCGGGCATGTATGATTTATGCACGACGGCACGAAAATAGTGAACTCACTGAGCTTGTAAAACTGACTATTAGTATGAATGTCAAGGGTAAGAAGTTCAGTAGTGGACATGGACAAGGTTCTCACTTATAGAATTATATCGTGGTTAGATTTTTGGATGTTTAGATTTTATGATTAAACTCATTGTGTAATGTAATCCTGGTATGAGACGGGTTAGCGTTGGGTTATAAATTGTATTTAAATTTTGTGAGACTTGCACTCTAACAGGGCTTTATTAGCCAATATGTTTTGAGTTATTTATTTTTATTTAATGAGAATAATGTGACACACGTCATGGTTAAAACGGAGGGTGTTATGTTGCATAGTTAGTAACTTCCTAATATGATGAATTGGATGTTATCCCAATATTGAATAGTTGGACATTTTCACTTGGGATTAATGAATAGTTGGACCATCAAGCAGGCATTAAGAAGGTAGGGTCTTGAGGTGCTACCTTTGTGGTAGGCGCTATGAACCATAACACTTGAGATGTTATCCTGAAGGTAGGCACTAAGTGTAAGTGAGCCTTGAGGTGTCATCTAAAGAGAAGGACACTAAGATCAACTTAGTCTTGAGGTGAAACTTGTTAAGTGTCATTGGGGAATGGACCTTATGCTTAAATATGTGGACCTATTACCATTGTTAAGCATAATCTTGGGTTCCCAATACTCTAGAATGGATACGGGTCTCCCCTTTCATTCCAAACGAACGTTATATATGGTTATTAAATGATTTCATTTAATTATATCGTCAATTACTTTATTCATGTTCATGCTTATTAGGAATTTTCTCCTGACACTTGTTTGGTGTTGACATGTATCTCAAGTTTTAAAGGTGGAAATGCATAGTTGTCTTTTAGCCACCTTAGGGAGGTTTGGGGAGCATTTTGAGACGCCATTGCTTGAAGTTATTTTTGGTAGTTTAGGTGACACCTGGTTATAATGAATTAGATTAGGAGGTTGTTACCCTCAAAACCATTGGTTAAAGATTGTAATTAACTAGGGTGTTTAAGTTTCCATTTTGGATAACTCGTATTTGTATTTAATTACCACATTTTCGATTTAGTTGGAAATTTTTGTTATCCTATTTTTGGGGTGTTACAAACGGCCACCATTGACATTAATTGCAATTCACCTGTTTTTAAAAGAACAATCATTAGGAGTGTTTCTGAAGGAAATTTGACGTCAACCTCCGAAGAGCTTTCTTAGCTCATCGGATGTGAAAGAGAACCCTTCTCCTTCTCTCTATTTCCGGTCAGTACATTTTTCACAATCAAATTGTTTAAGATTACAATTCTTACCTTCTTAACTTCCACAAGAATATGTAATTCTTTGTTTTTATACAAGTTATAAAGCAAAAAACTAAAAAGTGAAAATTTGTTGTGTTTGTATTCAAACCCTCCCTCCTTCCTTCAACAAATATCTCATTTATAAGTCATTACTTTCCAACACCAATGCTTCGAAAAATGAAAAACGGGAACTCGCGTCACTTAACTTGTTAGGCCTTCAGAACACAGGCGATCATGGTATTGCAGCAGACAATTTGACTCGTACTTGTTTCCATGTTAAATACCTCGTATTGATACAAAATAAAAAATTAAATTATTTATTTATTTTAACTCATCCAACCAACAAAAACGTTTCTTACTTATGGTTGTGCTTATGCTTTTGTTTTAGCTTTTTCCTTGATTCTTCTTCTTCTTTTTCTTCTTCTTCTTCTTCTTCTTCTTCTTCACTTTCCTCAGATTCATCCGACTCCAATATGTCTTCTATTTTATCCTGAATTTCCTGAACCTGCATTTTAATAAAATATCAAAAGAAAAAAGTATTAATATAATTAATGAACAATCTTTTGATTCATATTGTGAAAAAAATTATTACTTTTATAACAAAAATTATTTATTTTTAACTAGTTATATCCTAGGATGATTCAACGAGATGTAAAATTTTAATGGAGACTAAAAATAGAATTTTATCTATTACTTATTTGAAACAAACTAGAAATTACAAATATTGAATAATATATCTTGAAAATTTATATCGATACCAGCGCAATATTAGACTTTACAAAAAAAATTGTTTGACATAATTTGTATAGTTAAAAATTTTAGTGCATTTTAATGGTTTTGTTATAAAAATAATAGTATATAATTTATTAATAAGGATAAAACACTTATTTGAATTTGAACTTGAATTTCAACTGTTTATCAACTGTTTTATGTAGTTTAAGGATAGAACTTCAAAGAAATTGTAAATATACACTAATAAACTTCAATTTTAAATTTAAGAGAATCAAAATTAAGGAACAACAATTGATGTTCTATAATTGTAACTGTAGAGACTGATTCTTTTGTTAATCTAATAAATGATATTAACTTAACGAACCAATCTTAGCCCTTTATTATGGTTTACATTTATTATGTCATTTTCGTAATAAATTAGAATATATTGGAGGACACATGTAAGGTTTTGGGAGGACACATGAATTCAAGGTGCACAATTAAAAAATAAGTTCAACCGTCTTTTTCGCCTAGAGAATCACCCAGATGCATTGATCCCAATAGAGGATTTTTTGATGGAGATAAATGGATATGGGCTTGGAGTTGGAGGAGGGAACCAAGGGGGAGGGAGTTAGGGGAGCTAGAGGAGTTAGAGAGAATCCTAGAGGGGAGCGAGCCGAAGGAAGGTACAGAAGATCGGGTGGAATGGGTACTAGACGCACAAGGAGAGTATTCGGAGAGGGCAATGAGGAAATTGGTTGAAGAAAAACGCAGCGGCATGGATAGCAACCGGGCAACGACGGAATGGATACGAGCGGTACCAACTAAGGTATGTATCTTCATTTGGAGGTCGATCCTTGGTAGGATTCCATCACGTACTATCCTAGATAAGATATGGGTGGATCTCGACTCCCTTTTATGCCCAAGATGTATGAAGGGAGTGAAGTCTATAGAGCATGCGTTGATTACATGTGACTAAGTCAAAAAATTATGGAGGCAAGTGGGTAGATGGGGGAGGGTGGATGTAGAACAAGTTAGCTCGATTAATGACTTGATTGCTGCCGGAAATCAAAGGATCCAAAGTGAGAAAGGGAGAGAGAGGTGGAAGGTGGTTATTTGGAATATTTTGTACTTAGTGTGGGCGAACCGTAACAAAGTTATTTTTGAGGACGGTGAAAAATCGATAAAGGATCGCTTGTTCGAGTTTCAATTAAAGGCGTACGAATGGGTGAAAAGCAGAGATAAGGACCTGAAAATCGAGTGGGCGACATGGATTACGAATCCATTCGGCAACGATCAAGTAACGTGATAGTAAACACGCGTAAGAGAACAAGGAGGGCAGCGGACGGATCCGGGATCGTGAAGATATAAATCAGAAAGTCACAGCTTCCTAACTGTGTAGGAATGGGGCTGCACGTCAGCAGCTGTTTCGTTTATAAAAAGGGGCAGTTGACAGGTGTCGGAGGATACAACTTCTCATCGGAGGCTGTGTTTATTCCTCATGAACCAACCGGACCGGGGGGAGGAGGTATCATGTGTTTATTGTTTGTTAAAATGGGATCATAAAGGGGCGATACAGTGGCTTGGGTCTTAAAATGGGTGGTACTGTGGCTTAATTCAGAAAATAATAAGAGAATGGAAGGAGGTGCTGGTTAGTGAATTGGTTATTGCAAAATGGAGGTTGGAATCTTTCTTTGAATAGGGTCTGTTGTGGTGGGTTCTTATTGTGAATTTTGGTTTGCAAGGTGTTGGTAGCTGTATGACTTTTGTATGTTCTGAGCTTTTTAATAAAAGTTATCTTTCGCTGTGCAAAATAAAAATAAAAATTAGAATATATATATATATATATAATGCTTTATAAACATAGATGAACACTTGTTTAATACGGAATGTTGTTTTCTTTTTTCGAAATAATTGATAATCTATACATACCTACTTTGCATTACGTGTATGTGGTAATCTGGTTCACATATGAACACAATACTTTTTTAAATGTTGAAACGAGATGATTCATCGAGGAACAAATGTTTGCTCGTGTATGAGAACTTATTTAGAACATTGTTTTCAGTATCACCTTCTCTGATCTTGATTACTAATGGTCTTGAAAACCCACTAAAATTCTTAATGTGATTAAGTGTATCTTCATCTATCACTTAATAATAACAATAGCAAGAATCATGGAATAGTTAAAAATTTTAACTAACAATTAATTTGCATTAAAAACAGATCAAATAAAGAATTACATTTTTACTCTCATTAAATGAATCATCATCTCCATCAACCAAAAATATATCTTAAGTTTTATTAGTTCACTAAGGTTTATAAAGTTAACATTTTTTAATTGGTTAAAAAAATATCCTATTAGATTTTAGTCATTTTACTAAAAGCAATTAAAAGTTATTTAAATTAATACTAGGATATTGAGAAGTCAAACCTTATCAATCAAATCTCCAGTAGTTTCAGCATCCTTTTCAAGTCTTTCAGCCACTTGTTCAATGAACTCCAATGTGTTTTTGATTTTGCTACCTTCCGGCATACCGTCGGAAAGTTTCTCCGCCACCTTATCCACGTTATCTGCCACCGCTTCCACGACCTCCGATATTTCCTCAGCCGTATCAACCAGGTCGTCTAGTTTATCTGGTCCAAATTTACGTCTTAATTAGCTCAAATAAACTTTTAATTAATTGTTAGACAACCTATTATATATTTAATAAATTTACAAGTACTTACTCATAAATACTTTTATAGGACCTCCTTTGGTGGTGATAGAGGGTACAATAAACGTTAGCAAACATCCAATAACCCAATTTTTCCTAAAAAAAAGGAAAATTGAAAAAAACCCGATGTTTTCTTATACAACTATAAAAACTCCATTTATAAACACAAAACATAAGAATTGAAAGATTACTTACCATGTGCTAGAAGAAGGAGAAGATGGCTCAGGAGGTGGAGCTCCACCTTGTTTATCATCATCAGCATAGACAATCATGGTACCCCATCGAACGCTGGTGGTGGTAATAGTGAGAGTATTTGAGGGTTTTCCAGTGATCGGAAAACCATATATTGGATTGGCATAAAATCTTTGAGATGAATATGAATGCAAGCTACATGTGGTGAATGTTTTCTGGGAAGCCAAAGATGTTATGATGGACATAGTTTAAAATTCACAAGATTTTTCTCTATCAAGTTTTATGTGTGTGTGTGTATAAACTTCTGAGAGCGTGGGTATAAGTGTATAGGTACTTACATACATAGTGTGTATATATAGGGGATAAACCAAATGAAAATTATAAAAATATTACAAATTTGTGATATACGATCTAAAAATAATATTTTTTATGATTTATTTTCATCAAATGGTAGGATTTATAAGATATTAATTTACATATATTTGTTTCATAATGTGATAGAATCACATGTATTTGTTTCATCATATGATCATTTTTACTTTTAGTTTTCATTTCACTAAGTGAAAAAAATAAAATTCATATGTAATTTTTTCATAAGATGAACACAAAGATATGAGAAATAATATCTTAAATTATAAGTTTTGATAAAAAAAATTCTTGTAAACAAATATTTTTGTGTCGGTTCTCATGAGTTTTGTAACTTTTTTGTGGTTTTTATTTCATGTAAAAAATGACTGTTAGAAGGATTGTTCTCGCATTCTTGTAAATTGTTACCGTCCTTGCATGAATCCGCTTCTACTTATAAATATATATATATATATATATATATATACAGAGAGAGAGAGAGAAATTAAAATGCGAACTCAAATTTGGTTGTAACCGTGAGGACAAATGAGAGCACGACACGCGTCTGAATTTGTATTATTCAGACTGAATAATAAAGAAAATATTTAGACTGAATTAATATTATGCAGTCTGAATAATAGGAACCTGCCTCTATATATATATATATATAGAGAGAGAGAGAGAGAGAGGGAGAGAGAGGAAAGATCGAATGCGAACTCAAATTTGGTTGTGAATGTAAGGACAAATGAGAGCGCGACACGTGTCTGAATTTGTATTATTCAGACTGAATAATAAAGAAAATATTCAGACTGAATAATAGTATTATTCAGTCTGAATAATAGTACATTCAGACCGAATGTACGTAGTATTATTCAGTCTGAATATGACATGTGTCGCTCTTTCATTTGTCCTTAAGTTCACAACTAAATTTGAATTCTCATTTGAACTCGTCCATATATATATATATATATGTGCATTTTACATGTTCTTAATATGTTATCTACTTCTTTTGAGACGGGGACTCACATAGGTGAAGGCTATCACGTTTTCAACATTTTGTTTTCATGTACTCATCTGTAACTTAAAGAAGAATAGTCTTCGTCAACACAGAATGTTTTTTTTGTCTGTCCATATATAGAAATAATTTCAAATCAAAGATTTTATACGCGTTATATAATTTTGTACATTTTTTTTAATATAAATCAATTTTCTATTTTGTTGTTCTGGAAAGTCGATTTTCAAAATTTACTACAACACAAGAGGTCTACATAGAAAGCACGATATTTTGTTCGTCGTTGTAGAGGCCCTAGCGCGCCAACATTTGGCTTTTAAAATATGTTAAATTGAGATTAAGTTATGGCAATTAGAAATTTAGCCGTTTGTATTCATATTCAGGTTTAGCACTTTATTTTGTATACTTAACTTTTTGTTCATTATTGAAATTTCTCTTTTAATTATTGATCCTTAATATATACAATAAGTACAGTTAATTTAATTCGTGTTCATAAAATAATTAATAGTGACCACATGAATTCAGAAAATCATTTATAACGACGATATATAATATCTATGGCATTTTTATAGAATTTCCAATAGCGACAAAAGATCTTTTTATTTATTTATTATTTTTAAGTCTAGTTTATATATTTAAATGTGATAATTGTTACTAATCTGATTGTTTTCTTAAACTTTTTTTTGTTTCCAATTCTTTTTGTGATTATTAATTAGATTTTTCCAACATGAAAAACGTTGTAAACACAATGGTCCATGAGACGTTGATATAAGGATAGCAATGGATAAGCCTTGCTAGGAGTGAAGAGCAATCGCGCACATACGTATAAAATTTGTTGGATTGTCATTGTATTGAAAGTTTGAAACTTTGTTTGTTATTATATCTTTGGTTTGCATGATTGTTTTTGAAGGATTTAAAATTTATAAAATGATTTGGATTGGAATTATGTTTGGTTTGTAGAATTTTTAAAAGATTTGAAATCCAATCCTATATATATCATGATTGATTTGTAGCATTTGGATTGGGAAGTTTTTTTTTGTTTTGTAATTATTTGTTGGTTTTCTAATCAATTGGTTTTATTCGTAAGACAAAGTTCATTAAAACTGCATAAGATTAATCGATAAGCGTTTAATTACTAGGTAAAAGTCATTACTCCACCTTACTAGGTAAGACTAGGGGTGTAAACGATTCGAACTTTTCACGAGCTACTCGAGTTTGAGCTTGTTTATCTTGAGCTCGAGCCTAATAATTATCGAGCTCGGGTCGATCTCGAACACAAAATATAATCCATTTAACTTAACGAGCCGAGTTTTATAACACTATACTCGACTCGACTCTTTCAAAAAATCTCGATTCAGTTTTTCAAATCGAGCCTATCCGAGCCATTCGAGCATACCATTTTCCGAGCCAAACATGCTCATGTATTTATTAATCATACAATAAAAATATAAAAATTATCGAGTTCAAATCGATAAACGAGTTATTCGATCTTGAGTTTGAACCCATAAGCAAGCATCGAGCTCGAGCCCTACATTGAAAAGTTAATCTAGCTCAAGCTCGATCCTAGTATTAGTTTTTTATGCTCCGCTCAGTTAACGTACTACTCGGCTAAATCGTGAGCCTTGGAATTGTGGAGGCATATTTGGTTAAGGAACTATCTACCTAACGCATTATATTTTGATAAAACGGTAGAGACACGTCTAAATCGTAAGCCTCGGAATTTTGCCCCCAAATGTGAATCTTCCAGCAACCAACGGTTAAGCATATAAAACTGCATCTCGTCCATTATATGATAAGGCCGCAAGACATTGTCAACTAGAAGATGAAGATATACACAAGACTCACACATACATATTGCTTAATTGTGAGGAAGTTTCTCCTTTCGTACAAATGTTCACTAATATGGTTAGGGAGAACTAGCCTCATCTCGATGAAGCGGGGATCGAGCGACGTAGGAATAAACAATTTTCTAACTGGTTTGAGAGCTACGTAAGTGTATAGATATTATTTGTTATTTTAGGTTATTCATCCATTTTCAATGTTTTTCTGATTATTTGTCATGTATAGGTTATATCTTCTATCGACCCCACTACCGATCGTCTGAGAGTGTTGGCAGCTAGCCCGCTACGTTATGTTTGGAGATACCAGGTTTTTTTTTGCAAATGGTTACAAGTTTCACATGCAAATTCATGGTATCGGTCGCACAACACATATTAGTGGAGTATGCGTGAGAGGCTCCTATTATTCAGATTCTGAGTCTGACTACTATGGATTGTTGGATGAAGTCCTAAGGATAGAATATCATGGATTTCCACTCGGTCTTTGTGTTGTTCCACTATTCAAATGCACATGGTTTGATACAGTTAACGGCGTCCTAGTTGATCCAAAACATAATATCGTTGACGTCAAACCAAGATCAAGATTTCGTTCAGACGACCCGTTTATCCTAGCATAACAAGCTAAACAAGTCTATTATGTACCATATCCATCAAACTCGTTAAAAGATTGGTGGTTTGTTGTGAAAAAAAATCCAAGAGGAGTCTATGAGTTAGCATCTGAAGTACTGTCCGACGAAAATGTCGATGAGGAACAATTTTTCCAAGAAAATGATAGAGTAACATCCATAGGTAGAAATTAAGATGTTGATGAACCTATTTATCTCGTCACAGAGGAAGAAGGCATGGAATTCTCCAATGATCGTCGGGACAACTGGCATGTTGACGAGAGTAGTGACGAAGAAGAAGAATTTCAAGACTCTGATAGTGACTCAGACGAAGAAGAACCCGACTCTTCTGATCACTCCTCAGATGATTAGTTATTGTTCTATGTATTATATTGTTCTATGTATTCTAAATTTGTTGACTTACATTATTGTTCTATGTTTACTTATCATATTTGTTCTATGTTTGCTTATCATATTTGCATGCATGTTTATAGAGTAGAAAGAAGTTTGAATCATTTAGCTCTATAAAGCCTTGCCCGGTGGGGTTGGTTTGGCCTCTTTGTGTGCGAGATCATATATAAAAGATGGAAGGTAGCTCTACTTCATCTTACAAGCCTGAGAAGGAGTGTGAGATAAAAAAATTTCCAAGGCGGTTGCCCAAGACGCGTCTGAGCGAGTTGAGTGGGGAAGTGAGGGCCCTGAGGAAGCGTAGGGAGCAAAAGTTGGATAACTTTGTTTTGTAGATTTGCTACAATGCCGCGCATATGGACATATGGAGGTAAGGGGCAGTAATAGTAATCGACGAGGTAGAGAGGACATTCCTTCTCCGAGACCTTCTCCGGGACTTTTTCCGGGACCTTCTCCGAGGCTTTCTCCGAGACCTTCTCCGGGAGCTTCTCCTTAGGGAGCTCCTACTCAGGTAGCCTCTAGTAATTCTTCCGCACCAGCTATTGAGCAAAATTCTGAGCAAAATCGTGGAACTCTTCGTGGCGTCGCTGTTCCTTAATAGGTTACGATGCAACAGACTTGGCTTACGGTCGCAGGCAACGAGTAAGTGTCATATTAACTAAATGATAAGCTTAACTATTTTGGGGTATGTATACTAATTCAAGTCAATATGTAGCTTTGACAACACGACGACCACTCGTCACATGAGCGAGATTAACCGGTCAATGATTAGCCAACCATGGTGCAGTTGGACAACAATCCCGAAAGGGGTTAGGGTCCGAATATGGGAGCGATTTCAGGTTTGTAAGATATATTTAACTTATTATATTTTCGAACTTATCATATTTAACTTATTATAGTTTCAAACTTATCATATTTAACTTATTAAAAATCAACTAACACTTTATGTACAAACTTTTTATTTTACTGGGATTCAACTTTAGACCACCAGATGTTGAACATTTGGGAAACCAAATCTGCGAAAAATTACAATGATGGCCTAAGTTCAGCAAGGACAAGCGCAATCATAAAGGCCGTTAAAGCCGGTCTTCCCTATCAAGAAAAAAAAATCAATCGAGATTTGGCTTTATTGAAGGACTTCCATCCTACTTGGCTCAATAAGAAAGTCTCGGCCGCTATGATCAACATTTGGAATAATGCCAAATGGAGGGAAAAATCTAATACGAATAGTAATAACTGGATGAGCGAGATTGATAGTGAAATATCAAAACACACCTCTGGGTCCGTCTCGTTCAGTCTCACCGGTGCTCGATTGCTAGGTCCTTAACACCGATTACTTTAGTAGCTTGGTTTTTAGTATGTTACGATTAAACGCATGTTTGTATGATTCTTTGCCTTTGTAGACGAAGGCAAATAATGGAGTTCCGGTCACCGGAGTGGAACTGTTTTCTCATACGCATAAAAAGAGGTCCGTTGGAGACTCATCTTCTGGGAACGGGTCATTAGGAGATTTTGTGAATTTATGGTCCGACCATGTTGTGGGAAATCTTTGATACCTATAACTTAATAATTGTTCACATATAGTTTGCATAAACACATCTGTGTATAGTTTGGGTTGCCATTTGTTGGGCAAACATTAGGATTATTTAGTTAAAATGTTGGTATATATGCATATCTCTGTCTAGTTTGGGTTGCCATTGTTTTGGAAACGTCTCATTTACAATCGTTATGTTGTCGAAATTGACTTGTATTTAAACCACATGGTATCTATCAATCATCTACTACCGACAAGTATGGCGATGATGTCAATTCCCATCCTATAATAGATGTGGATCTATAGCAAGAGGCGGTCAGAGGAATCAAGAAGAACCGAGTATATGGCTTTGGGAATGTCACAGATCCCAATTTGGTCTTGACCGGGGCACCGTCATCTGGATCTCAAGGTGTTGGATGTTCGCAAGTGTGTACCTTCTTTTCCTTTCCTTTGATGTTTATCTATTTCATATATAACTCTTATAAAATATTCTAACTTTTTTTTGTAGATTGAATCATTACAGATGGAGGTGAATGAGATGCGTCAAACAGAAGAGCTTCGCATGAAGGAGCATCGGGAAAGTCTCCAAGCAGAAGAGGAACGCAAGAAACGACACGAGGAAATGATGTTGGTGTTTAACAGGTTTATCCAAAGTCAGCAGTTTGACCCTCCCGTTTGATCTTTAGTTGGTCGTTTGTGTTCTTAACACTTGAACAATCGTAGGTCGTATATATATATATATATATATATATATATATGTGTGTGTGTGTGTGTGTATGTGTGTGTGTTATTAAGACTTGAACAACGGTAGGCCGTCTATGTTAAAACGATCGGATTTATAATGTATGTGTGCGCGAACAATTGTTGATGGGCTTTAATGAATGTGTATGTTTTGATTTCCTGTTTTTAGCATGACTTTAAGCATTTACAGGATTTTAATATATTTGTATATTTTTGGTTAATTGGTCAGCTCATTTCCGACGGATTTCTGACGGATATTCCGTCGGAAATATATTTCCAAAATAAATGAAAAAAGAAATTAATAATACAATTCCGTCGGAAATTTCCAACGAAATATTTAAATGAAAAACAATTTAAATTATTATCCGTCGGAACTTTCTGACGGATTTTTCAATTAATAAAAATACCTTCTTATTATTAATTATCTGATTAATTTGTTAAAAATGGGAAATATAGTTTCCAACGGAAAAATCCGCCGAAAATCCGTTGGAAATGTGATTTTGCGGCGAGGGTTATTCCGACGTCCAAATCCGTCCGAAATCCGTTTTTTCAACGGATTTGACCGTCAGAATAGTCAATTGAGTGGGTTTGGTGTCACCAAATAACTGTTAGTTTATGTTTGGCATTTTGTTATGATATTTATTAGTTAAAGGCTTTGCCCAATTGTTATGTTCATGCATTGTTCTTTATTATACTTAAACTTAAAGATAACTTTAGAATAATGTTTAAATTGTCCTTAGTGAAATATGGGATAAAAGTTGAAGTAATAGGTAACAACCAAATGATATTGAAATTCATATGGAGATATATAATACCAATATGAGTCGATTTTTATGCATTTAGCATGTACAAATTAAAACCCTTGATCTCTATCAATATTAGACCTTATTAAGCATGTCGAACTATGTCGAACTACTGGCCAGTTAATTAATACTTTTATCATTTAAATAAGAGATGCGTATAGAGAGAACGAGTATGGCTGTAAACGAACCGAACATTCAACAAACCATTCGTGAAATGTTCGGCGGAAAATATGTTTATGTTCATTTATTTAATAAACGAACGGAGATGAACATATGTTTTTGTTCGTTTGGTTAAATGAACTAACATGAACAATGGTCTCATTCGTTCATTTATGTTCGTGAACTTTTGTTCATTTTCGTTCGTTTATGTTTGTTTATATATAAATATATTTATGTATTTTGACACTAATATTAAATCATTAATTAAATTAAAATTTTAGAATTTCTTTTTTAACCCCCTAAGTTTACCCGGTTCTCTGTTTTTTTATGTTACCTTTTAGGAACAAAATAATAAGTAATAATGGTTATTCTTTCTATATTTGTGTTTGTTCGTTTACGTTTGTTAATCTTCATTTATGCTCGTTTATCTTTGTTTATGTTGGTTTGTTTACGTTCGTTTAACAGTTTAATAAACGAACATGAACAAACAAATTTTCTTAATTAACGAACATGAACACAAAAAAGTTCGTTCTTTTACCGATCGTGTTCGTTCATTTGTTCGGTTAAGTTAAACGAACGAACACGAATTAGCCTCTGTTCATGTTCGTTCGGTTCGTTTACAGCCCTAAGAACGAGGTCTTGACAGCAGGGTTTATGGCTTCGAACTGTTGTATCAGAAAAAGAAAAAGGCAAGCATGAGGTTTTATGAAGACGTTTTAGACATGAAAGGGTATTTTGTGTAGAATGCAACTTTTCAACATATTCTATAAAGGATGTCAATATGAAGATAATAATATTTTTGATATAGAAAGCCTCATTGTACACACGAAGTCAAGTCAACCACAAGACTTGTGGGGGATGAGGCTAGATAACTCATCTACCCCAGGTTCGAATTCAGGTGCAAACACCTTGTGGCTACTGGATAATTATCTCAGGACTGCATGTTTTAGCAGTCTTAAAATTAACAGGGATTAGTCTAGGCAAATACGTAAGACACCATTTCTAAAAAAAATCAAAGTTTTCGTGTATCGAACAAACAAATAGGGATGAGCTCGGTACCGGACCGGTACCGAACCGGTACCGAAACCGGGTAGTACCGAAACCGAGAGCGGAAAAAATCAATACCGAATACCGAACCGATAAGAGAAATTCGGTACCGGTACCGGCACCGGTTCGATACCGGGATTTTCGGGACTAGAACCCGTTTGGTACCATTTTTTGGGACGACAACCGTTTTTCACCGTTGACCATCAAACACAATAACAAAAACCAAAATCACTTGAGCGGAAACCGGATTGGAGGAGCCGATTGTGCAAGAACCGGGTTTTGGATAAATTACGGAACCGCTTTTGGAGAATTGCAATAACCGAAATACGAAGAATTGCAAGAAAAAATCGGTATTTGAGTGGAAAATACAAGAACCGAAAATTGTAATATATTTAAAAGGATTTTCTATAAGAAAAAGGAAAGAGTTTGTTACCAATTCAAATAAAAAAATGACTTTTTAAATTACCCGGTTCGGTTCGGGATTTACCGGGACTAGTACCGGTACCGGTACCGAAAGTACCGAATCCCGAATATGGAAAATCTTGGTACCGAATACCGAACCGATAATTATATTCGGTACTGATACCGGTACGGGTTCGGTACGGGACCGATTCGGTTTCGGGATTTCGGTTCGTATGCTCATCCCTACAAACAAACTCAAGTTTTCGTGTATCGAACAAACAAACTCAAGTTTTCATGTTCAATTAAACGGATGGGTTTGGCAAAAAGGAAAAAGACACCATTTTTTTACATATGGACATTTCCATGTCACGTCATGCATTTGAAACCTTGGTATTTTCCTCACAACGTGATTCATGAGAGTTTTATTGGAACTTACCTAATTAACTTTTTATATTTTTTTAAAACGGAATCTTGTATTGATGATTATCCATTTATTTTAATATTTATATGTATATATATTTTGAACGGTTATACTTATTAAGTGGGTTTCAAATACATATTGCGTCGTTCATACAAAACATACAACAAATCTCAACCTCCATCTACTTTAATAAATATTTAATTGCATATATATATAGAAAGAAAAGTTCAAATGCGAACTCAAATTTAGTTGTAAACGTGAGAACAAATGAGAGTATGGCACGTGTTTAATTCAAAGAAATATTATAGTATATATTCAGTCTGAATATTCCTTTATATATTCAGACTGAATATATACTAGACTAAATATTCCTTTGAGTTTCCATTTGACGTGGTTTGTATTTGAAATCTCTCATATATATATATAGATAGAGGAAAGTTCAAATGTGAACCTATCTTTGATTGTGAACATGAGGACAGATCTCAGCCTTTGATCTGAGCCATATTCAAGATGCTCTTTAAATGTGGCTTGAGGGGTAATTCTGGCCATTTTTATTCAACCTGCTCTTTGATGTCACTCCCGCTTATTTCTTCCTTCTCTGTTAATCGTCTTCTTCTATGTTAATCGTCTTCTTCTCTGTTAATCGAATTCTTCTCTGTTAATCGTCTTCTTCTATGTTAATCGTCTTCTTCTTTGTTAATCGAATTCTTCTCTATTAATCAGATTCATTGCTGTGAAGAACTTTATTAATTGGATTTGCGATTTCTGAAATTAAATTGTTGATTCCCTCTTTTCAATGGACTCTGTTTCTTCATCAGAAAATTCAATCGATTGTGATCCAGTTGAAAATTCTACTCTTTTTGTTGATCAAACATGTGATTTGTTCACTGATTGCGATTATGTTACATGTTTCGAGAATACAGACCGAGAATTTGGTTCTAATGTTGAAGATGCGTCGATCTGTAGCTTATATTCAGACTGAATATATAAACATAAATTATAAAAACACCAGATTGTAGTATATATTCAGTCTGAATATAAGTTAAAATTTGAAGTTTGTATAATCGTAGCTTATATTCAGACTGAATATAAGCTAAATTTGAAATTTGTATAATCGTAGCTTATACTCAGACTGAATATAAGCTAAATTTGAAGTTTGTATAATCGTAGCTTATATTCAGACAGAATATGAACTATAATTATCTGTTTTTATAATAGTAACTTATATTCAGTCTGAATATAAGTTAAAATATGAACTTTGTATAATCGTAGCTTATATTCAGTCTGAATATAAGATAAAATATGAACTTTATATAAACGTAGCTTATATTCAGACTGAATATAAGCTATGATTATACAAAGTTCATATTTTAGCTTATATTCAAACTGAATATAAGCACTAAGAGTCTTTTCAGACTAAATATAAACTAAATTTTGAAGTTTGTAAAATCGTAGCTTATATTCAGACTGAATATGAACTACAATTAGGTGTTTTTATAATAATAACTTATATTCAGTCTGAATATAAGCAGTAAGACTCTTAGTGCTTATATTTAGTCTGAATATAAGCTACAATTATACAAACACATAATTTTAGCTTCTATTCAGACTGAATATAAGCTACAATTATACAAACACATAACTGTAGCTTATATTCAGACTGAATATAAACATGACATTGTGATATCACAATGTTATGCTTACATTCAGACTGAATATAAGCTACAATTATACAAACATATAATTTTAGCTTATATTCAGACTGAATATAAGCTACAATTATACAAACCCATTATTGTAGCTTATATTCAGACTGAATATAAACATGACATTGTGATATCACAATGTCATGCTTATATTCGGACTGAATATAAGCTTCAATTATACAAACACATAATTTTAACTTATATTCAGACTGAATATAAGCTACAATTATACAAACCCATAATTGTAGCTTATATTCAGTCTGAATATAAGCATAACATTTTATGTTTATATTTAGACTGAATATAAGCTACAATTATACAAACACATAATTTTAGCTTATATTCCGACTGAATATAAGCTACAATTATACAAACACATAATTGTAGCTTATATTCAGTCTGAATATAAGCATAACATTTTATGTTTATATTCAGACTGAATATAAGCTACAATTATACAAACACATAATTTTAGCTTATATTCAGACTGAATATAAGCTACAATTATACAAACACATAATTTTAGCTTATATTCAGACTGAATATAAGCTACAATTATATAAACCCATAATTGTAGCTTATATTCAGACTGAATATAAACATGACATTGTGATATCACAACGTCATGCTTATATTCAGACTGAATATATACACAACTATTCAAACACATAATTTTAGCTTATATTCAGACTGAATATATACACAACTATTCAAACACATAATTTTAACTTATATTCAGACTGAATATAAGCTACAATTCTGTAGTAAATAAGTTGCTTGGTGACGACGACGATGAACTGATTTATGTCGAAATTGTTGCTTGGTGACGACGACGATGAAGAGATTGACGACGAAATCGTTGTTTGGGGACGACGAAGATGAATAATTGACGGTCATGTTATATTTACGATGTTGCCCCTACGCGCTAATTATTGTTTAAGCCATGACTCGAGTTTTCCACTTATTTACAAAAATGCCACCGTGCGTTTTGTGCATTGATTTTTTGATCTGATTTTAAATGGATGGTTGAGATGCATCCTCATGTTCACAATCAAAGATAGGTTCACATTTGAACCCACCCCTATATATAGGGGTGGGTTCAAATGTGAACCCATATTTGGTTGTGAACATGAGGATGAATCTCAGTCATCCATTTAAAATCAGATCAAAAAATAAAGAGGCAAAACACGCGGTAGCATTGTCGTAAATAAGTGGAAAACTCAGGTCACGACTCAAAGAATATTAAGCGCTTAGGGGTATAATCGTAAATACCACCTTACGATTCAAATCAGAAACACGTCTTCGTACTCTTACGCCTTTTCGATTCCGTCCCAAATTTCTTGCGTTCATCTTCCCCGAAAGAAAACTTTGTCCTAAAATCGATTTTCTACTGAAAATCAACGAGATTACTCTTATTCAGAAAACAAAAATGATTTCTAGTAACGAATAATGCAACGATATTAATCTAATTGAAGATTTTGAAGAAGAAGGTAAAAGTTTTTCTGTTTATATAAATTTTTATTTTAAATATTTAGGGTTTCTAATGTAACCGTATTGAATATCTTCTTGTTAAATGATGTTCGATGGTTACAAAAACTGCAGAAGAAAAACACTAAGATTGAATATAAACACCGTTACATTCATTCTGAATAAAACCAGGGTATATATTTTTGTAAACTTGTAGCTTCTATTCAGTCAGAAGAAAAACACTAAGACTGTTACATTTCTATTATAGTTTGTACTGTTAATATTCAGACTGAATGTAAGCTACAATATTTATTATTAGACCGGAGTGCTTATATTGAGACTGGATATAACTACAAATAGTATTTCGTATAATTTTAGCTTATATTTAGTCTGAATATAAGCTAAAAGATTTTGTGGTGTGTATACTTGTAGCTTGTATTCAGTCTAAATATAAGCATTAAGAATGTAGCAATGCACTTTAGTGTTTATATTCAGACTGGATATAAGCTACAAATAGTATTTTGTATAATTTTAGCATATATTTAGTCTGAATATAAGCTAGAATTAGTTGTTTGTATAATCGTAGCTTATATTCAGTCTGAATATAAACACTAAATTCTATTATACTCTGTAGTGTTTATATTCAAACTGAATATAAGCTACAAATAATATTTTGAATAATTTTAGCTTATATTCAGTCTGAATATAAACTACAATTAGTTGTTTGATTAATCGTAGCTTATATTCAGTCTGAATATAAACACTAAATTCTATTATACTCTGTAGTGTTTATATTCAGACTGAATATAAGCTACAAATATTATTTTGAATAATTTTAGCTTATATTTAGTCTGAATATAAGCTACAATTAGTTGTTTGTTTAATCGTAGCGTATATTCAGTCTGAATATAAGCTAAAAGATTTTATGGTGTAGCTTATATTCGGTCTGAATATAACCACTAAGAGTGTGGCAATGCACTTTATTGTTTATATTCAGACCGAATATAAACTACAATTATATAAACCAAAAATTGTAAGTTATATTCAATATGAATATAAGGACTACAGTCTATTTTGAGGAAAACATGTTATATTGATAATAAATATTTAATTAAAACAGGAAGAAAAAGAAAGAGTCAAGAAGAATGTTCTTCACCAAAAAGAAAAAACAAGTCAACAAATGTAGATGAATTCAGATCACCATATAATTTAAAACCAGTGGATCCATGGACAGAGGAAACAGACACTGAGAAGAATGTTGCCCAATGGATGTTCTCATTCAGAGGAGATCAAATGTAAGTTTTAAAATTGAGCACACCCTTTTATTTAGTCTGAATATCAAGATGTTTTTAAATAAATTCTTAGACATAATCATAATTATAGGGACGAGGTTTTTGAATCAAGTACAGGGTAAACAACTATAAAAGTTTTGCTTGAAAGCTTGATTCCAGAATTGGAACCTTTTTCAAATGTAATAGACACCTTCTCTTACATTTTAAATTCTGAAGAAATGTTGAAGACAAACAATCAACCAAAGAGGTTATATTATTCAACAGAAGTGTTGGTAAGAATATAATTATTATAGTTTAACATAGTATAGATTACTTTCTTATTCTTCTTTATATCACTTTATAATATTCATAGACATTCATGATGAATACTAGTTTAACATTTGTTTTTTACAACAGCCGCATGACATCTTGGACAAAAAGTTTGATGTCAAGAAAAACCAGGCCATATTCTCAAAAAATCTGCTTCACAATCTGGATAAATCTGCAGATATTGCAGTGATGGGGAATGTAGATTTGGTATGAAACAACCATTTTAATATTATTCAATTAACTATCTTTTTATTCATACATTATTTATAAATGATATAAACTATTTATGCAGGTATTTTTCCCTTCTGTGAGGAGTAATCATTATTATGTAATATGCTTTGACCTGAGAAATAGATCCATCCATATACTAGATAACAGTGCAGCAAAACTATCAAATGCTAAAAAATATCAGGGAGTCCCAGAAAACCGTGGTAAGTATGTTATTCAGTCTGAATATAAAAGAGATTTTAATGAGGTATATTATTATTATTTTGGATTTTAATAAAGTTTTCATTAAAATTTTCATCATGAATCAAACATTCTTAATCAAGTATCGGAAAGAGATTGGGGATGAAAGACACAGATCATTAGAAGACATAAAGCGTAAAAGGGAACAAATGAGATGGAGGAGCAAAAAAAATATCAAAGACTGCTCGGTATTCATGATGCTGCACATGGAAACCTTCAATGGAGGGGAGCATTTGAATAATTGGCATTGTGGATTGGATGATGAATCATCCAAAAACCAGAAAAAACAACTCAATAGTCTCAGAACAAAATATCTTTCTAAAATATTGTTGGCAGATGTCAATAAAAGGAGAGACTATGTCATAGAAGAGGTCAAATACTTTCTTAACCTTGAATCAAGTTTTAAGAAAACGTATTTAAAAAAAAAACAAAGAAGGAAATTGATGCAAGGTTTGTAGCCTTTACATAGGTGGTTCAGGGAGGTGGTGGAAGGTGATGGAAGGAGTGGTGCCGATTACTGTTTTGAAGGCTCCGATGTTTGTTGAATATTAGTTTAACATTTGAACATTAAAAAAATTGTATGTTAATATAATTTGTTTGAATGATTGTCTTATGTTTTGCTTTGAATCAATTAATCAGCAAGTTATATTCAGTCTGAATATAATCTAAAATGTATGGCATGTTTACTTGTAGTTCATATTTAGTCTGAATATGAACTACATTACTTTGTATAATTGTAACTTATATTCAGTCTGAATATAAGCTGCAATTGGTGATTTTATACTTGTAGCTTACATTCAATCTGAATATAGTGTAGAATTACGTGTTTGGATACTTGAAAGTTATATTCAGTCTGAATATAATGTGCAATTTGGGTTTTGTATAATGGTAGCTTATATTCAGTCTAAATATAAGCTAAAATTTGAAGTTTGTAAAATTGTAGCTTATATTTAGTCTGAATATAAGCACTAAGATTCAATTTAGCTTATATTCAGTCTTAATATAAGAACTACAATTATGTGTTTTTATAATATTAACCTATATTCAGTCTGAATATAATCTAAATTGAATGATAGTGCTTATATTCAAACTAAATATAAGCTAAATTTTGAAGTTTGTAAAATCGAAGCTTATATGAACTACAATTATTCAAATAAAATTGTAGCTTATACTCAAACTGAATATGAACTACAATTGTTTATATTCAGTTAAAATTATTGTAGCTATATATCACAATACAATGCTTATATTCAGTCTGAATATAACCTAAAATTGTTCAAATACCTAATTATAACTTATATTCAGACTGAATATAAGCTACAATATTATGTGTTTTTATAATTTAGGTTATATTCAGAATGAATATAAGCTACAATTATGTGTTTATATTAAGTTTGAATATAACATAAATTGTACAAACACATAATAGTAGCTCATATTCAGTCTGAATATAAACATAACATTATGCTAAATTTTGAAGTTTGTAAAATAGTAGTTTTATTCAGTCTGAATATAAGCTAAATTTTGAAGTTTTTAAAATCGTAGCTTATATTCAGACTGAATATGAACTAAAATTAGGTGTTTTTATAATGATAACCTATATTCAGTCTGAATATAAGCTACTATTTTACAAACTTCAAATTTTACAAACTTCAAAATTTAGCTTATATTCAGACTGTATATAACCTAAAATTTGAAGTTTGTATAATCGTAGCTTATATTCAGACTGAGTATAAGCTAAATTTGAATTTAACCATTATTGTAAATAAGTGGAAAACTCGGGCCATGGTTTAAACAATTATTAGCGCGTAGAGGCAACATCGTAAATATAACATGATCGTTCAAATTACACATAGGCCATCATCATGCTGAATATTGCTGCTGCTGCAAAAGACGTCACCCCAAAACTATTAATCACCATCATTAAAAAACACAAATTCGCCGTCAATCTTTTCATCTTCGTCGTCCCCAAAAAAACGATTTCGACATACATCAGTTCATCTTCGTCTTCACCAAGTAACTTATTTGCTACAGAGTATTTAGGTTTTATTTGAAAAGATTAAAATGGATTCAAACAGTGAACAAAGCAACGACCTTCCTCTTATTCAAGTATTTAAAGAAGGTAAAAGTTTTTCTGCATAAATAAAAGTTTATTTTGAACGTTTATACCTTAAAATGTACTTGTACTTAATATATAGTCTAAAATAATGTGTTTATATTCAGTCTGAATATAAGCTAAAGTTATGTATTTGAATACTTGTAGTATATATTCAGTCTGATTATAAGATTAACATAGTGATATCACAATATCATGTTTATATTCAGTCTGAATATAAGCTAAAATTATGTGTTTAAAAAGTTGTAGTATATATTCAGACTGAATATAAGCATAACATTATAATATCACAATGTCGTGTTTATATTCAGACTGAATATAAGCTACAATTATGAGTTTGTATTCTTGTAGCTTATATTCAGTCTGAATATAAGCTAAAATTATGTGTTTGAATATAAACATGACATTGTGATATATTCAGTCTGAATATAAACATGACATTGTGATATTTAGTGTGAATATAAGTTAAAATTATGTGTTTGTATAATTGTAGGTTATATTCAGTGTGAATACAATCTACAATTATGTGTTTGTATAGTTGTAGTATATATTCAGTTTGAATATAAGAATAACATTGGGATATCATTATGAAACTGTTGTATTTCACAACATATGTCAATTTTCTAATTTTAACCACTGTTTAAATGTTAAATTAAATATGAACAAAAAGAAAGAATATCAGAGGAGCTTATTCATTAAGAACGAAGAAGAAAACAAAAAAAACTGTTACAGTTGAAGAACAACAACAAGAAGACCAACTCACAGTAAAAAAGACAAGCAAGAAAAGAAAAAAAAATGTTACAGTTGAAGAACAACAACAAGAAGACCAACTCACAGTAGAACAGACAAGCAACAACCAAGTAATTAAATCGCTATCTACAAGAACAACGACAAAGAACTTAATGACAGCAATCAGGCAGTTAAAAACACATCAATCAAATTATCTGAACAAAATTGGATTTCAAAATCTTCTTGGGATGAAGATAGATCACTTTTATGTTGTTGACAACTTTGATATAGAGAAGATGGTGTTAAGAATACCAGCCGGAGAAATACCGGTGAGGACTCTGTTAGTCAAATCTTAGGACTTAAAAATGAAGGATTAGACATAATTGATGATGTTCAGCTAGCAGAAAGCTGCGGTGAACTGCTATTGACTTGGAAAAGCCAATTTGGGAGCACTTCACATATTCGTCCAAGTGATGTTCTGGACAAACTCAAAGAATGCAATAATGCAAAATGGATATTCCAGACAAATTTCATTGTTCTGTTTGTAAATGCTATGGCGATTTCAATGAAGATGGGTACATGCAACCTAGCCATTCTCTCCAAACTTGAAGAAACGTTGGATTTCTCAAAAATAAATTGGTGCCTAGACATCATCAAATGTGCAAAAGAAAGCACCCAAGCATGGAAGAAAGAAACTGATGAATGTGTTTACACAAGGCCAATCACATTTTTGACGGTATATATTTGATTTTAATCTCTGTTTTGTTCAAACTTTATGATATTTTGATCAAATATAAACTGTTTTGAACAAATCTTTTTATATATTCAGTCTGAATGTAGCAGTGATCACACCCATATGCTAGGTTATATTCAAACTTTATAATATTTGTAAATAAGTTTGTTATAAACATTTATTCAGAGTGAATATAGAAGTCAAATAAAACAATATGATGTCTTATATTCAGGGTGAACATAAACAGTTTACTTAAGTACATATCATTCAAACTAAATAGTATTTGATATTCATTCTGAATATAAAGTTTTTTTTTATCAAACTTTATTTAGCCTAATACCCTTTTAACTATTCACAATGAATGATTTACAGCTATTATATATTGACTCTACAACATGTGATGAGCTTGAGCATGAAAGGATGAGTCCATCTACAAGGTGGTGGACATCGGAGAAGATGAAGATTAGGGAGAGAAAAGAATTGAGCTTAGGAGGTTTTGGATTTGGAAAGCTGAAGCAACCATATGTCGAAGCAAAAGGAAACACAAACACATTGGAGGAAAAAAAGAAGAATGTGACGGTATTTACTATTATCGTATTCATTAACAACATTGGTTATTACTTAAATACAACTATTCATAACGTATCACAAAGATTGAATTGTAGTACTTCCTCTACTAGCTAACTTACAAAATAATTGACAAACAGGACCTTATAAAATCGCTGAATGATGGTTTGGAAGAACTTCTTGCAAACAAACATAATTTGGAAACCAACTTCAATCAAGCAATAGAGTTGAATCCAAACAGCAAACTTTTAAAGAAGTGGAAAAAAACATATGAAAGTTTTTTTCAATTCAATCAAAAAGGAAGGTTCGAAGAAGAAAAAGAAAGTAATGAAGAAGAGATTCAAAAACAACATAATGATGTTGATGCTAGTGAAGAAAGACAAAATAATGAACAAGATATTCTTGTAATGCAAGCGACAGAGCCTGAAAATGATGAAGAAGGGATTCTTTCACAGGAAAGAGTAAGAAAAGATGTTAATTTACAGATTGTTTAGATAGGAGAAGAAACTCAAGAAATAGAGGTGGAGGAAAAAGAGAAAGATAAAGAGAATGAAGAGAAAGAGAAGGAGGCAGAGGAGGAGGAGCATTCAGAGGAGGATGAGAATGAACAAGAGGACATGAATATGAAGCATGAATTCAAATCACCATATCACTTGAAACCAGTAGATCCAAGGACAGAACTAACAGAAACTGAGAAGAAGGTTGCCAATTGGATGTTCTCATTTAGAGGAGATAAATTGTAAGTTTTAAAATTAAACAAAATTTACATTTATGTATTCATTCTGCTTTACATATTGATATTCAGACTGAATATCATAATTAATATGCTAAAAATATATAGCCTGAATATACACATTTATGTATACTGGCTTTATTCAGACTGAATATCATTGTTAAAAAATGATGTTCTGTTTTAAAATACATGGTGAATATCATACTGATATTCAGAATGAATAATATATTAAATGTGTTAAAAACATTCCTTTAATTATACGTTCAATTTAATTATTCACAGGGATGACGTATTCCTATAAAGTAAAGGTCAAAATGGTGTTCGAGTTACGTTTGAAAGCTTAATTCCAGACTCAGAACCATTTGTAAATGTAATAGAAACCTTGACTCACATTTTAAATGAAGAAGAAAATGTGAAGACAAAGAAACAACCAAAGAAGTTTTATTGTTCTACTGAATTGTTGGTAAGAATATTATTGTTAAAATTTAACATACTATAAATTGCTTACTTATTCTTCCTTTCTATTAATTTATAAGCTTTATAGGCATTCATGATGAATAATATTTTAACATTTCTTATTTACAACAGCCACATGACCTATTAAAAAAAACTCTTCTATGAAGAGAAACCAAGAACTATTCACAAAGAATCTCATTCAGGAACTGGATGAATATGCAGATATTACAATGATGGGGCTTGTTGAATTGGTAAGACAAGCATTTTAATAAAAATCATTTAAGCATCTATTTATTCAGACATTATGTATAAATGATAAAAACTATTTATACATGTATTTTTCCCTGTTATCAACAGTGGGCATTATTACTTACTATGCTTTGATCTGAATAATGGCTCAAGCCATATATTAGACAACAATGCAGAAAATATGACAAATGATGTAAAATACGGTGAATTGCCAACAACAGTTGTAAGTATATTATTGAATAATACAGAATAAATATACATTAATTTTATTATTAATATGAATTTTGATAAAATTTTCATTATAATTTTCATCATGCAGCAAAAACTATTCATGTCATATCTTGAAATGATTGGAGATCAAAGGCACAAATCAGTCACAAAAGTAAACCCTAAAAGAGAAGAGATGCGATGGAGAACAAATAAAAATCACACAGACTGCTCCGTCTTTATGATG
Organism: Silybum marianum; assembly: GCA_036898165.1. Lineage (NCBI taxonomy): Eukaryota > Viridiplantae > Streptophyta > Magnoliopsida > Asterales > Asteraceae > Silybum > Silybum marianum. The sequence goes on along the minus strand of CM072529.1, from coordinate 41,825,208 downwards.
CTGCATATGGAAACGTTCAATAGAGGAAAAAATGTGAATACCTGGGATTGCAGATTGGATGATGAATCATCACCAAACCACAAAGAACAACTTACAATGCTCCGATCAAAATATTTTTCAAAAATATTTTTGGCAGATAACAATCTAAGGAAATATTTTGTGATTGAAGAAGTAAAGGACTTTGGTAAACTTGATCCAAATGAAGTATGCAGGCTTTTAGAAAAAACAAAAAAGAACAAGATAACAAGGTTTATTAGATTTACATAGGTTTTGAAGGTTTGAACATCAAAACAATTGTTTGTTAATATATTTTTTAAGTAGTTTGATTGGTTGTTTAATTGCTTTGGATGAATTATTCAATGGTTGTTTTCAAAGCATCTTAGAAATCCTTTGACTGAATCAGTGGTTGTTAGACTAGCTTAAAAATCAGTGGTTGTTTTGAATAAAAAGTGTTTGCTTTGAATGAACAATAAGTGGTTTGAATAATTAAATGTAACACCCTAAAATTTAGAGCAAAAAAAATAAATAAACCAAAACAAAATGCGGAATAATATAAAAATCACCCAATAAGTGGGGATAGAGTATGAGAGTTTACATCAAAACATGGATATTAAAATAACAACCTATTAGTCTAAACTATTCAGACTATAGATTTCAATTGGGTGTTACTAGTATCCTCAAAAGAATGAGTTATAAAGCCAACTATATATGCTGTAAGGCATATCTCCAAAAAGGTGTCTCTCTCTCGACACACCGTCCTGCTCTTCACTAAAGAGCCCCGTCAACCTGTTTACCTGCTAAACCACATTTTTAAAATCAAGTGTCAGGCTTACGCCTAGTGAGAACACACAGTTAAATGGATAAAGCTGTTAAAACATTTAAAAAGATAAGATACGGTGCATTTTATTCCATTTAACTTCACTTGAAATAACTTGCTCTTGATGAGCAAGGATCCTTTAAAAGCAACCGGGGGAGACCTGGTGTTCCATCCTTAGTGACAGATACCATAAGTAGGTCACTACAAGATGTTTGAGCTAACCGTAAGAGCCAATGGCAACCGGCAACAACCGGCTATGCACCTTAGTACATGACCCTCGATGACTCCTACAATAGCCCACGCAATGGGTCAATGGCAACCGTCAACAACCGGCGATGTACCTTAGTACATGGCCCTACTAGACCCCTACTAGCGCATACATAGAGTTTTTGGCATCCGGTAATGCTCCGGCATAATACCCAACTGTACGAGGCCCTACTAGACTACTGTGCAACCAAAAGGGACAACAATCCGGCTGTTAAACCGACTATATGTCTATGGATCCATTACATAATAGTCCTACGACCGAATACATCAACGAGACGTATTACTAGTTTTCCAACCTTGAAAACCCCTTTCAATAAACCATTTCCTTTTAAATCGAAGTTTTACCAAAAACTAGGTCAAATCATTTTGAGTTTCAAAACCAAAGATTATTTCATTTTATAACCTTTCCAAGTATTTTAAACCATTAATGATGCTCAACTCATCATCTACAACAAAATACTCAAAATCCTCATTTTGACCTAAAATCTCCAAACTTACCCAAATACACAACTACTTGAAATCAAGTTTAGGAATCAGTAAAATACTACATTTACAACAAGTATTTGAGTTTATATGTTTAGATTTGAACTCACGTAGTTAGATTTAGGCTAAATCTAGGTTTTATCCCAATACCGAGCTCTATTCGGTGAAGACTTTAGATCCCCAAGTTAAAACTATAGATCCATGATGTAATCCCTTCAAGAACACCTACATAACTTCCAAAACATACACAAAAGAACCCAAGAGAGAATGAGGGTTGATGGTGTGAAAATCCAAACCCTCGATTCAAGATTTCGGAGAGGTGCTCGTACCTTTCAACGTATGGGAACCCTAAATCATCAAGTAAACTTTAATCCTCATTGTTACCATCATAAAGAGCTCTAAAATACGAAACCATAGCAAAAATAATCGCCTCAATCGGAGCTGTGATGAAAAAGTTATGGCCAAATGAAGAACATCCCGTTTTTAACCACTAGAGGCCGCCCGCGATTGTGACAGGCACAATCGCCGACAACATAAACCGTGTCCAAAAATCATCCTGATTCATCCCCTAAGCTATGGTACATTTAGGGCGATACTGCCCCGCGATTGTGCCCTGTCAGTATCGCCGGGCATTATAGCCGGGGGCCATTTTGAGGTGTTTTTCCCACTTTTCACCCGTTTTGATCCTGCTACTCGCCTTGCGGATGATACCCAATATAATTAACTTCAAAAATACTTAACTCGTTGATTCTAAGAGTGGAATACAAGGGGACTTGGGATTACATTTTACCAAAGACCCGGTTGGTACATTGTGCCATTGTCACTATAGCATGGCACACTTGTTGGGACCACCAATCACTTGGTACCACCGGTGCTATTGTGACAGATGTCAAAACCGTATGACACAATAGCTAAGACGATCATACTATTAGTACCATTGGTGCTATTGTGAAAGTTGTCACTATCTCACAGCACCACCACTCAAACTCTAAAATTAGCTTCTCTTTAATAGACCACCCGGTTCAACACTTTCTTCAACTTAAACATAAATGAGGGTGTTACAATCCTCCCAACCTTATAAATGATTTCATCCTCGAAATCTAATGCCGATCCAAAAATATAGAACGTCATATAACTCCGAGCTCAAGCTCGACAAATGACTCGCTCCATCCATCCATTCGGATGACAATAACACGAAAAGGAGCCCTCAAAAATACTATACTTGAGCAATCCAAAAACTTTGCTTCCTTATGAGAGTTTAAACGTAACTCGTCCTCAACTACAATACGTAATACTTTCTTACCACGACGGGCACTTACTTCTCATAACGAGTCATCGCTACCCGATCGTTAAATTCAATACATCACACTATTATCAGAAGGATCACTGACCCACATTGAACCAAACTTCAAATTTAAGCTCGATGTTGCCTCCCAACCTTAGGTGGTTCATATCACCTTGAGAGTAGCTTTTAGCTTTAATAGATCAATTTTACAATTGATGACTAAAATGTAATTACTTCTTAGAGTTTTCAAACCACTTTCAATAGGTCGGGATGCTCTCTCCCTTTGTATTCACATTCGATTTCTTTCGCAAGAGCTCATCCGGATAAAACCAAACAGATTCCCTACACGTCAGATTGCCCATTACTTTACCCAGATGGTAAAGGAATCCGACATAAGCAGTTCTGAAAAGATACCTACCTCATTAATATTTTACCCTCGACCAATCAACTTCTCCTTAAATAAACGATTTCAGTTAAGGTCTACCTTAACAATCACACTAAATTTCTCCAAAAACATTACCGATTGCAACTGAAAACCCCAACTGTCGTGTACGACGACTCCAAAACTCCTCCAAACTCTTAGCAACTCAAAATATTGCTAGCATTTAATACCGGTTATTACGATTCATCATTTTCAAGATCACCACACCAGGCCTTCAACACCACTTGAAAATCAACCAAAGGGTTCCAATCGTTCTAATGTCATATGACCCTAAGAACAACCAAGGTTGGCGTCAAGCCGAAACACTCCTCGAGGTAAACAATTGCCTAAAAGTTTCCAACCCAAAGATTTACGACTCTAGAGGATCATCACGCAACTAACTCGAAGTGACCCAAACGTCCAATTACTCCGAGTTTCTATAATCATCGGTCGTTCAGACCGATGTCCCGAAAGTGTGAACTAACCAACTGTCATAATTCGACAAAATAGTCAAAGGCACACCATGCCTTGGGACAATTCCATCCACATACAACTTAGCTAGCTTGTCAACTAGACCGGCTCCTCTATTGCCAAGAAGTGAGCACTCTTCGTAAGTCCGTCCACCACTACCCATATAGCATCGTGACCTTTCAAGGTCTTTGGTAACTTCGTCATAAAATTCCATAGTAATGTGCTCTCATTTACATTCCGGAATTTCCAACGATTTGAAGACTTCCATACGGTCGTTGGTGTTCCGCCTTTACTTATAACATGTTACGCCTCTCTCTAAATATCTAACCACATCCAACCTCCTAACAAGCCATCAATAAGTCAACTTCCAATCCCCACACGTTTTGGTACTACTCGGATGTATGGAGTACTTAGGCTCATGGGCGTCCTCTAATAGTAACTCCCGATTGCCTCCAATCTTCAGCACCCAATTACGCCCACAAAATAATTTCAAACCGCGACTATCTTCCGTTAGCAACAAGTGTCGCTTCACCATAACCTCGTCTTTTAAATTCTCCTCAAGTAGTGCCCCCACTTGGGAAGTCTTGATCCGACCGATCAAGCTTGACAATAAATCAATCCTCGTAAGTACGGCTCGTGTTCCACTACCGTACTCCTTTCGAATAAGAACATCTGCTTACTACATTTGTTTTACTCGGGTGGTATAGTAACACACAACCATAATCCTTAAGAAATTCTAACTAACGTCGTTGTCTCTTGTTTAACTCCTTTTGATCAAACATACCTCAAACTTATACGATCGGGGTAGAGGGTACACTTAGTTCCGTAAAGACCGTGTTGCCATAACTTTAAAGCAATTACCACTGCTGCTAACTCTAAGTCGTGGGTTGGGTAATTCTTCTCATATTCCTTGAGTTGCCTTGACGCATACGCAATCACCTTGCCTCTTTGTATTAATACACAACCCAAACCCACACTTACCGCATCACTATAGACCACAAAATCTTCAGATTCTTTTGGCAATTATAAGATCGGTGTTTCACACAATTTTCCTTTGAAGAGTTTGGAAACCTCTTCTTGTTTGTCGGTCCAAATAAACTTCACATTCTTCCTCGTTATAGCCGTCATAGGTGTTGCAATTTTTGAGAAATCATGAACAAACCTTCGACAATAGCCCGCCAATCCTAAGAAGCTTCTAAGTTCGGACGGATTCCAAGGCAATTCCCAATTCATCATTGCTTCAGTTCGAATGGATCCATCTTCACTCCGTCTTGAGTGACAACATGCTCCAAAACTGTACTTCCTTCAAACAAAAGTCACACTTGGAGAATTTGGCGTATAACTTCTCCTTCCTTAACACCTCGAGGGCTCCTCGAAGGTGTTGCTCATGGTCTAACTCGTTCTTAGAGTAGACAAGAATATCATCATAAATACCATTACTGATTGATCTAGAAACAGTCGACATACCAGATTTCATCAAATCCATAAACATTGCTGACGCGTTTGTCAACCCAAACGACATTACTAAGAACTTATAATGACCGTACCGCGTCCTAAACGTCGTTCTTGTTACATTATCCTCCTTCACCATCACTTGATGATAAACCGAACGTAAATCGATTTTTGAGAAAACAACCCGCTCCTTGCATTTGATCTAAGAGATCATCAATCCTCTGAAGTGGATACTTGTTCTTCACGGTTGCTTTGATCAACTCTCTATAGTCGATACACATCCTTATCGTTCCATCTTTCTTCTTCACAAATAAGAACGGAGCTCCCCCGACACTATATCTCTTCGAACTCCACTTGTCTATCAGGTGGCAAACCGGGTAAATATTCGAGGAATACATCGGGAAGCTCACTAACAACCCGTACATCATTTAACTTCCTCTTCTCTAACTTCGCATCTAGAACATAGGCTATATACAAAATACATCCCTTGGCTAAACACTTGCACGCCCTTGCCAAGGTTAACCAAGCTAGTTCGCCTTTCCTTCCTTCCCCGTAGATTACCACCATACTGCCATCCGATAAGGAAGTCTGGATTAACTTCTTAGAACATCGAATTTCGGCTTGGTTCTCGGCTAACCAATCCCTTCCTATCATCACATCAAACCCTCCTAGCATGAGATTTACCTTAACTTACTCTCTTCAACTCCCAACATACAGTCCTTAAGAATAGTCCAAACTAGAACTTACTTGCCATCGACTATTTCAACAATATAGGCATCTTCCAAAGTACATATGGGTACGTGCAGAGTTTGAGTAGAAAGAAGTGGACACAAAAGAAAAGTGGCACTAGAATCAAAAGGACATAAGTGAGCATATAAATGATGAAGGACCCAAGAGTTGCGTGGTGACGTCCCACCATGTTAGGTTCTCTCCTCGTAGCATTTGTAAAACAACTTCACCTTTTTCCCTTCTTCACAAACACTCGAGCCAAACGCTCGCTCGATCCCTCGCAACCACCTAATACACATTACCGGTTCATCTAAACCGGAGAATTCGGGTAGTTTAGTACACATGAAAGTCTTGGATGAACAACCCTTTTTTGTTCTTCTCACTTGTGTCACAAGTGTCTTTTCAGTAATGGGACCTGTCCCGTTACCCCGGGGCCCACTACTATGTTCTCAACCGTTACAACCATAAATCGGAGTAAGACAAGGCTAACATAAGTATGTATAACACCTTCACCAATCATCGTAACCATAGTAAAATAAGCATACTCACATAACAACATACCCAAAATAGCATTAGCTACGTGATATTGTGGATATAATACAAATATAAGAATTCTTATTACCAAGGTCACATTTCATAGTTAGTGTATTTCCGTCGACTCTAACGCTCTCCTATCTCAAGAGTGTCTACCCATACTCACAATTCAGTACTTAAAGTCTCAGCTTAAGTCTAGGCATCTTAAGTTCATACCTAGCTCGCTTAAACTATAGCTCTGATACCAACATGTAACACCCTAAAATTTAGAGCAAAAAATAAATAAAAAATAAACCAAAACGAAATGCGGAATAATATAAAAATCACCCAATAAGTGGGGATAGAGTATGGGAGTTTACATTTAAACATGGATATTAAATTAACAACCTATTAGTCTAAGCTATTCAAACTATAGATTTCAATTGGGTGTTACTAGTATCCTCAAAATAATGAGTTATAACTCCAACTATATATGCTCTAAGGCATATCTCCAAAAAGATGCCTCTCTCTCGACACACCGTCCCGGTCTTCATTAAAGAGCCCCGTCAACCTGTTTACCTGCTAAACCACATTTTAAAAATCAAGTGTTAGGCTTACGCCTAGTGAGAACAAACAGTTAAATGGATAAAGTTGTTAAAAAATTTAAAAAGATAAGATACGGTGCATTTTATCCCATTTAACTTCACTTGAAATAATTTGCTCTTGATGAGCAAGGATCCTTTAAAAGCAACCGGGGGAGACCCGGTATTCCATCCTTAGTGACAGATACCTTAAGTAGGTCACTACAAGATATTTAAGCTAACCGTAAGAGTCAATGGCAACGGGCAACAACCGGCTATGCACCTTAGTACATGACCCTCGATGACTCCTACAAAAGCCCGCGCAATGGGTCAATGGCAACCGTCAACAACCGGCTATGCACCTTAGTACATGGCCCTACTAGACCCCTACTAGCGCATACATAGAGTTTTTGGCATCCGGTAATGATCCGGCATAATACCCAACTGTACGAGGCCCGACTAGACTACTATGCAACCAAATGGGACAACAATCCCGCTTTTTAAACCGACTATATGCCTATGGATCCATTACATACTAGTCATACGACCGAATACATCAACGAGACGTAAAACCATTTCCTTTCAAATCCAAGTTTTACCAAAAAGTAGGTCAAATCATTTTAAGTTTCAAAACCAAAGATTATTTCATTTTATAACATTTCCAAGTATTTTAAACCATTAATGATGCTCAACTCATCATCTACAACAAAATACTCAAAATCCTCATTTTGACCTAAAACCTCCAAACTTACCGAAATACACAACTACTTGAAATCAAGTTTAGGAAATACTACATTTACAACAAGTATTTGAGTTTATAAGTTTAGATTTGAACTCACGTAGCTAGATTTAGGCTAAATATAGGTTTTATCCCAATACCGAGCTCCATTCGGTGAAGACTTTAGATCCCCAAGTTAAAACTATAGATCCATGATGTAATCCCTTCAAGAACACCTACATAACTTCCAAAACATACACAAAAGAACCCAAGAGAGAATGAGGGTTGATGGTGTGAAAATCCAAACCCTATATTAAGGATATGAAACCATAGAAAAAAGAGCTCTGAAATATGAAACCATAGAAAAAAGAATCGCCTCAATCGGAGCTGTGATGAAGAAGTTATGGTCAAATGAAGAACATCCCGTTTTTAACCACACTAGGCCACCCGCGATTGTGACAGGCGATTGTGCCATGTCACAATCGCCGGCAACATAGCACGTGTCTAAAAATCATCCTGATTCATCCCCTAAGCTACGGTACATTTGGGGCGATACTGCCCCCGCGATTGTGCCCTGTCAGTATCGCCGGGCACTATAGTCGGGCCATTTTGAGGTGTTTTTCCCACATTTCACCCGTTTTGATCCCGCTACTCGCCTTGCGGATGATACCCAATATAATTAACTTCAAAAATACTTAACTCATTGATTCTAAGGGTGGAATACAAGGGGACCCGGGATTACATTTTACTAAAGACCCGGTTGGTACATTGTGCCATTGTCACTATAGCATGACACACTTGTTGGGACCACCAATCACTTGATACCACCGGTGCTATTGTGACAGATGTCAAAAGCGTGTGACACAATAGCTAAGACGACCATACTCTTAACCATTGGTGCTATTGTGATAGTTGTCACTATCTCACAGCACCACCACTCAAACTCTGAAATTAGCTTCTCTTTAATAGACCACCCGGTTCAACACTTTCTTCAACTTGAACAAAAATCAGGGTGTTACATTAAAAGTTATATTCAGTCTGAATATAAACTACAGTTAAACGTTTGTATAATTGTAGGTTATATTCAGACTGAATGTAAACATAGCATTGTGATATCACAATGTTATGTTTATATTAAGACTGGATATAAACTAAAATTATAGCTTATATTCAGTCTGAATATAAGCTACAATTATGGGTTTGTACAATTGTAGCTTATATTCATTGTGAATACAAGCTACAATTAGGTATTTGAATAATTTAAGGTTTTATTCACTCTGCATACAAACTACAATTTGCCTATTATGCAATTGTAGGTTGTATTCAGAGTGAAGATAAGCACTAACAGTGTTAGTGCGTATAATATACAAACTACAATTTGGTTATTGTGTAATTGTAGCTTGTATTCAGTCTGAATATGAGCACTAACAATGTTAGTGCTTATATTCAGACTAAATATACAAACTACAATTTGGAAACTGTGTAACTGTAGCTTGTATTCAGTCTGAATATGAGCACTAACACAGTTAGTGCTCATATTCAGACTGAATATGAGCTACAATTTGCTTATTATGCAATTGTAGGTTGTATTCAGAGTGAAGATAAGCATTAACAGTGTTAGTGCTTATATTCAGACTGAATATGCAAACCACAATTTGGTTATTGTGTAATTGTAGCTTGTATTCAGTCTTAATATGAGCACTAACATTGTTAATGCTCATATTCAGACTGAATATGAGCTACAATTTGCTTATTATGCAAGTGAAGATGAGCACTAACAGTGTTAGTGCTCATATTCAGACTGAATATGAGCTACAATTTGCTTATTATGCAATTGTAGGTTGTATTCAGAGTGAAGATAAGCACTAACAGTGTTAGTGCTTATATTCAGACTGAATATACAAACTACAATTTGGTTATTGTGTAATTGTAGCTTGAATATAACCTACAATTTGAATATACAAACTGAATATAACCTACAATTATGTGTTTGTATAATTTAGATCATATTCATACTGAATATAACCTACAATTATGTTTAGGGACCCAGAGTGTTAAAACCACTGTACAACTGGGACGAAATATATAATTAACTCTAATATTTAGTTTTAGCGCGTAGGGGTATTATTGTAAATAAACCATCACGGTTCAAAACCAACTATAGAACACGATGGAATTCAGAACGATGCACATATACATCATTTCAAAAAAAAAATACTCCCTCACTAAAAAACCTCTGCTCTCTACCACTACCACCGCCGTTCACGTCGATAATAACAAACTTCCTCTTTTAACTTCAAAAAATCAACAATGGCCGTAGATAAGGATCTGCAGATGATTCCGTTTACAGAGGCTTCTGAAACAGGCAAGTTTTAGAGTTTTGAAAATTATTGATAGCTAGGGTTTGTTAGTTAATATTTACGGTTTTACTGAATATTTAATGAATGTATTCGTAAGTAAACCACATTTCATCAATAAATGCTTTAAGTCTAGACTTATAATATTAAATAATGTTTATTAATTTGTTTCAATAGGTTATAGTCATTCTGAATATAACATACATTTTTGTGTTTGTATGATTGTACATATAAAAACTGAATATAGTGTACAATTAGATTTTTGTATAATTGTATTTTCTATTCAGACCGAATATAGTCTTCAATTTGGTATTTGTAAAAGTGCAGTTTATATTCAGTCTGAATATAAGCCAGAATTTGGGGCTTATAGAATTTTATGTTATATTCAGACCAAATATAAATATTACATTGTTTTATTACACTCTGAGATTATCTTTTTGTAGGTTATACTCAGACTGAATATAGTCTTTAATTGTAGGTTATATTCAGACCGAATACAAACATAACATTGAAATACTACACAGTTATGTTTATATTCAGGCTGAATATAGTCTACAATTAAATGTTTGCATCATTTTAGTTCATATTCAAACTGAATATAAACGTATTTGTGTATTATTACAATGTTATATTTGCTCTACAGTTTAGGATTTGTAAAATTGTAGGTTACATTCAGAGTGATGATAAACACAACAGCTTGATAATACTCTATAACGTTTATATTCAGTTTGAATATAAGCTACAACTAAAGACTATATTCAGTCTGAATATAAGCCAGAATTTGGGGCTTATAGAATTTTATGTTATATTCAGACTTAATATAAACATTACATTGTTTTATTACACTCTCAGATTTTTTTGTTTAGGTTATATTCAGACTGAATGTAGTCTTTAATTGTAGGTTATATTCAGACTGAATACAAACATAACATTGAAATACTACACCGTTATGTTTATATTCAGTCTGAATATAGTCTACAATTAAATGTTTGCATCATTTTAGTTTATATTCAGACTGAATATAAACGTATTTGTGTATTATTACAATGTTATCTTTGCTCTACAGTTTAGGATTTGTATTATTGTAGGTTATATTCAGACTGATGATAAACACAACAGTTTAATAATACTCTGTACGTTTATATTTAGTCTGAATATAAGCTATAATTAGGTGTTTGTAATATTGTCAATATACAAACAGATAATAAATTGATGTTTATATAATAGAAGGAGGATCTACAAGAACAACGAAACAAGCGAGACCCAAAGTGTGTAAGAATCTGAAGGAAATAGAGGCTAGGAAAAAACAGCAGAAGGGGAAAAAAGAAGAACTACAGGACAAACAAACAAACAAAAAGAAAAGCAACAAAAAGAAACAAAAACAACAATGAAGGTGAAGAAAGTCGAACGAAAAAGAAAATCAAAAGAAATTCAAATGATGAGAAAAATGCAGAAACGTCAAAGGATATAATGTATAACTGTCTACAAATAAGAACATCTCCAAAGAACATAACGGCTATAAAGGGGAGTTTAAGCCCAATTCAAATCAAATGGATTAACGACATTGGATTTGGACCAATCTTTGATATGAATATCAACACTATTCCGTCAAAACTAGCATATAGCATTGTTGACAATTTTGATGCAAATGACATGGTGATCAAAACATCCAAAGGAGATATAAAGATTACAAAGGACTCTGTTACAGAGATCTTTGGACTAAAGAATGAAGGAGATGATATTTATCAACTTCAATTTGATGCAGACCATGAAAGGGTTAGTGAGGAGTGGAAAACACAGTTTGAAGATTATAAAAAGATTAGGCAGAAGCACCTTGTGAAACTAATCAATGAATCAAACATTTTGGATATAAACTTCAAGATGAACTTCATTATCCTTTTCATAAACACACTGGTTGAGACAATGAAGATGGGAATCTGCAATACTACCTTCCTGACAAATGTTGGAGAAAATTATGATTTTAAAAAGATAAACTGGTGCGATTACATCTATAATCAACTAATGATAAGCAAGGTTTTTTGGAACAGCAGCTCCAAAACGACCTTCTATACAGGACCAACAACATTCCTTACGGTATGTATTCGTTTATAATATTTCTGTTCTTTAAAATTTTATAACATGGTCTAATTTTAATTGCCAAAAATGCAGCTCATGTACGTAAATTCAACATATTGTACTGAAGTTAAACATAACCGAGTAAAACCTACAATCCTTGAGTGGACTTCTAAGAAGTTGAAAGAGAAAGAAAACTATGAGATCGAAAATGGTGGATTTGGGAGATTAGAGCTCAACACCGATGAGGTACAGGATTGCATGACCTCAAACAGAGAGAAAACAACATCGGTATGAAAAATGTTCTGTCTATATACTATGTTTTAGTATACTTTAACCTTTATTCAGACTGAATATAAACAATGTAGTTTAAATTCAAAATCAACATAAGCTAGTTTGAATCCGGTCTATATTTAGAATATGTTAAACTCTATTGACACTGAATATAAACAATGTAGTTTATAATAAAAATCAAAATAAGCTAGCTTGTATTATGTCTGAATTTAGTATGTGTTAACATTTATTCAGACTGAATATAAACAGTATGGTTTTTACTCATAGTCAACTTAGGCTAGTTTGTATTCAGTCTGAATATATACTGTGTTTTAGTATACGTTAACCTTTATTCAAACTGAATATAAACAGTGTAGTTTATAATAACATTAATTATAATTACCTTTACTAATTATAAACATAAAAAAAATAGGAATTCTTGGGAATCCTTAATCATGATCTCGATGAACTGCTGATAATGAAAGCCGAGATTGAATTTAAGATGACAAGAGCAATGATGCTATATCCAAGCGATCAACTGTTAAAAGAATGGAAGGTTGAATATGAAAAGGTATTTAAGATTAACGAAAACATGATCGTTGATGTGGTGCAGCCGAATGAAGAAAGAAGAGAAGAAAGAAGAGTAGAGAATGAAGAACCTAATGAAGAAGCTTCAAGGGATATTAGCAACAATCAGAAAAATGTTGTTAATGAAGAAACAAACCAAAATGTAGAGAGTAGTCCTGAAGCAATAATATCTAATGTTGTCAAAAGCATTGTTGTTGATGAAATGAATACTAAAGAAACAGAAAAGGAAGAAGAGAAGAAAGAAGAGGAGAAAAAGGAGAACGATAAAGCTTCAGAAGAGAAGGGGAGTGAGACAAGGGAAGAAGGAGATGATGTCATCATGAAAATCCAGGATTTGATTACACAAGAAGTATCACAAAAGACAGATGTTGGTGAACAAACTCCAGCAAGTTGTCCAACTTTCAAGCTTTTCACTGATTCGAATTCACCACCAAAACCATCCAAAGAAAATAAATCAAAGAAAGAAAATCTTGTTGTCAGAATAAAAGCAAAGGATAAGGAACTGGCAAAAGATAAAGAACAAGTTGAAGAAAGAGAGAAGAGAACAGAGAAGGTAGGTGAACTTCTAAAATCACCTTATGTACAAAGAATTGTTGAGGTGGAAACAAGATTATATTCAATAGAGAGGAAGATCGGTGAATGGATGTTTTCACTAACGGGGGACTATCTGTAAGTATAAAATTGAATTTACTATTATTCTGTATAATAATCATTTAAAAACAAGTTAATTGTAGCTTATATTCAGTATGAATATAAACACTTCAGTGAAACACTAAACTGTAGTATTCATATTATTGAACAATTGTTTCTAGGTTATATTCAGTCTGAATATAAGCTACAATTTTGTAGTTTGGATACTTGTAGCTTATATTCAGACTGAATATAAGCTACAATTTGGTGGTTTGGATACTTGAAGGTTATATACAGTCTGAATATAAGCTGTGCAATTTGTGCTATGTATATTTCTATCTTATATTCAGACTGAATATAAGCTACAATTTGGTGGTTTGGATACTAGAAGGTTATATTCAGTCTGAATATAATCTATAATTTGTTGGTTTGTATACTTCTAGATTATATTCAAACTGAATAGCTGCAATTTGGTGGTTCGGATACTTCTAGCTTATATTCATACTGAATATACACACTAAAGTGAAACACTACACTGTAATGTTCATATTCAGACTGATGTAAATTATAACTTAATTTTTTTTATTAATTTAACATCTGTTAATTTTGAACAGGGAGATGATGTGTTGAAGGAGGATTTTGATTGGCATACATATATTGACACTTTCAGAGAGAATATCAAACAAAAGTTTTTGCAGATTTAGAGAGTATAAAGAATTTTGACTTGGTATGACACAAATACATTTAAGAAAATAAATTACTAGCCATTATTCAAACTGAATAGAATGACATCTTTTACTGTTTACCTTTTATTTAATTTGAAAATATTTATTAAAACAATGTTATATTCAGACTGAATAAAAGGAAGAATCAATAACAAGTTACATGAACTCTGAATATTAGATATTTTTTAATAAAAAAACGTTTGCATCTTTTTTTGAATATATTCTCTGTTCTATTTTTACCGTATAAAACACAAATTAACTAAAATATTCTCCTGCAAGTCTTCTTCCCAATCATAAAAGCATAACACTTTTATGTAATATGCTATGATTTGAAAAAAGGATTGGCACACCTGTTTGATAACAGTGCCAAAAATGTGCCATTTGAGACAAAATATGGGATCGTGCCGACAACACTTGTAAGAAGAACATCTTATTTACAATATATGAATAATAAATACCAAATCAATATATTATATTGTTGAAATTATTTAAATATTAATCATATTTTATATAATGCAGCATAACCTGTTCATTAAATTCCTTGAGAACATTAACGACTCAGGACATAAGAAAATTGTTGACGTCCTACCAAAACAAGAGCTAATAAAGTGGAGGACAAAAGATAACCACAAAGATTGTTCAATTTTTGTGATGAGACACGTGGAGAGCTTCATGGGAGCTGCTATCAAAACTTGGGATTGTGGACTGTCAACAAAAAAAGAGGAGCAAAAGAGACTGTTAAATAGCCTAAGGTACAAGTATTTAACCAAGATACTTATGTCAGACATGAACCTGAAAAAGGAATGGGTGTTGCAGCAGGCTAATGAATACGCATTAAAACCAAAGGCTGAAAAAGATGAGCATAAAAGAGAAGCAAAGTTGAACAAAGAAGACCAACTGAATTCATTTGGATGATAGTTTTAGTTTCTAACACTATTGAACAATTGTTTTAAGTTTTTTTGTATCATATTCATACATGATGTTTTCTATAAATTGCATGATGTATTTAGTTTCTAAATTTATTGAATCTGTTGTTCTACATTGAAATTGATTAACATTTTATATTAAGTCTGAATATAATCTCCAACACTTATTCTGAATGCATATAAGCTTATATTCAGTTTGAATGCTAGAAGGTTATATCCAGTCTGAATATAATCTACCATATTTGGAGTTTGTATACTAGTATGTTATATTCAGACTGAATATAACGTACAACAATTTTGTGGTGTTTGTTCTTCTAGCTTATATTCAGACTGAATATATGCAAAAACAATTTTCCTTTTTGAATTCTTGTAGCATATATTCAGTTTGAATATAAGCCACAACAATTTTATGGTGTGTACACTTGCAGCTTATATTCAGACTGAATATAAGCTATAATTTGGTGGTTTGAATACTTGAAGGTTATATTCAGTCTGAATATAAGCTACAAGTATATACAACACAAATTGTTGTGGCTTATATTCAGTCTGAATATAACATAGTAGTCCATTGAAATCACCTAATTTTGTAGAATGTATTCAGTCTGAATATAAGATACAAGTATACACGCCACAAATTGTTGTAGCTTATATTCAAACTGAAAATATGCTACAAGAATACAAAAAGGAAAATTGTTTTAGCATATATTCAGTCTGAATATAAGCTAAAAGAATACACACCACAAAGTTGTTGTACGTTATATTCAGTCTGAATATAAGCTACAAGTCTATTGAAATCACCTAATTGTAGAATATATTCAGATTGAATATAAGCTTATATTCAGTCTGAATGATTTGTAGATTGTATTCAGTCTGAATGTAAGTTTATATTTAGTTTGAATACTACTAAGTTATATTCAACAACAAGAAGGCTGAAGGAGAAAACTAAAACACTATATATTCATTTTAAATATTAAATTTTATTGATTGTCAATTAAAAAATAAACTGATTATTTGTATGGCTATTTGCAGAATACAAAGAAAAAAAATCAAACATTTCTCGATGGGCAATTACGTGAGTCATGGTTACACATTTCTTTACAAACCATACATAATCTCTTTGCCTTT
This sequence comes from Silybum marianum, assembly GCA_036898165.1. Lineage (NCBI taxonomy): Eukaryota > Viridiplantae > Streptophyta > Magnoliopsida > Asterales > Asteraceae > Silybum > Silybum marianum. Next base: position 41,808,774 of record CM072529.1, on the reverse strand, counting down.
CGAGCCTTAACAATGGCTTTTTCTTTACCGCTCTTCAACCTTTTGCCTGAATATATTCTACAATTATGGAATTTCAATGAACTTGTAGCTTATATTCAGGGTGAATATAAGCTACAATTCCCAGTCTGAATGATTTTAACTTATATTCAGTTTGAATATAAGCTTATATTCAGTTTGAATACTAGTAGGTTATATTCAATCTAAATATAGTATACATTATATGTGTTTTGTATACTAGTAGGTTATATTCAGTCTGAATATGCACTACAATCAGTTGTTTATATACCTGTAGACTATATTCAGTCTGTATATTTGGCATTTGTATAATTGTAGCTTATATTCAAGGTGAATATAACCTACAATTCCCAGTCTGAATGATTTTAGTTTATATTCAGTCTGAATATAAGCTTATATTCAGTTTGAATACTTGTAGGTTATATTCAATCTGAATATAGATCTACAGCTATATAAAATAACAAGTAAATGTACCTTGCACTCAGAATATATCATAAAAAAACCCTGGATTGGTACTGCATTCAGCATCCTTCACTTTATTTTGCACCTTATTCTTTTCAACAACAACAATAAGATCACAACCATACTCCAAGCTCATCGACGATTAAAAGCACGACCAAACTGAATCCTTTATCTCATTCTGAACATCCCTAAAAATAGAACGCGTATATATCTTAGAAGCATGAACTTCAATTGGAAGTGGTGTGCTAAGCCTTGGTACTGTTGTTTTTGTCTGATGGTTGAGCAGCCTATGATTGTTGCGTTGTTTGTCCATAGCAGAATCAAATGAATTCATAAACTTCATAAGATTTGCACCATGATGAAAAAATAGTGAAAAAAACGAATTCTCACTTTCAGATCTTGATGTTGTTCTCATTAAACAAGCCATTGGAATTTCCCTATAAAATGATGGGATCCATCTGCGCCTATTTTCAAACATATAAGATAACCATTTATGCCCAATAAGACCAAAATCTGTCATTAGAGTAGTCCATCTCTCTTCAATTTGTTCATCCCATATAATTGCATGAAAACGTTTCTTGAAATCAGAATTTCTAATCACATTTGCAGTAACCTGCATACAAAATGATTGTCAATAAACAAATAGATTTTGTTGAAACAAGACAAACAGAGCATATACATCTCTCTTCAAATTGTATATACTTGTAGCTTATATTCAGATTGAGTATGAGATAAGACAATTTGGTTATATTATAATTATCCTTTATATTCAGTTTGAATATAAGTATGCAGACCCTAAATTATTTAAGCTTATATTCAGACTGAATTTAAGCTACAATTAAGTAAACAACAAATTGTAGCTTATTTTCAGAGTGAATAATAACATAGTAAAAAAGAAAATTATCCTCACATAGTGAATATATAATAACTCAGACTGAATAATAATATAAAAAATTCAAATACCTTTGAAGGCAGTTTTGTGCTAATATGCCACATACAAAACCTGTGCCTTGACTCTGTAAAAACCTCAGCAATAGCTTGCTTGATAGCAGACATTGATCAGTAACAACCAACTTCGGTTGCCTTCCAAATGTTTTCAAGAATGATTGTAGCAACCATATATAGGAGGGAATGTCCTCTAAATCAAGAATGCCCGCACCAAGAGTCACACAGTTCTTGTGGTTGTCAATTGCGGTGAATGGAACAAACACCATACAGTACCTAAATAACATATCATAAATAGAAACTATTAGTAAAAGCAACGAGAATAAAAAACTATAAAACAAAATAGAACAAATACATACTTATTTGTTCGGAAGGTTGCATTTGTGTTACCAAACAGCTCAAAATTGACTTTAGCTGTCTCATCAGCCCAAAAAGCATAATTCAACATCCCTTTGTCGCGTTTATACTCGAATGAATAGTTTGGAACATACATCTTCCTATCATTCATCTTCCTAACAAAAAAGTTTGCATCACTATCTCCAATAAAAGAATTACGATCCCTTTGAAAGTTCTTATACTCTACCTTGGAACCACCTACCATTTCATAACCACCCTTAAGCTGACATAGAATATTGTGGGCTTCTGTAGCACCAATATTAGCATTCGACATTTTCATAATCCACCTTCGTTGAGAATAATCTAGCTTCCTACTATTTTTCAACAAATGCCTTGAATCTTCATCAAATAAACAATGGTTGTGTTTCTCTTGGAAATCATATAAAATATAATACCTATTAGAAACACCAGCAATCTTGAACTTCACATTTGCTTTACAACCCGTTCTAATTATATTGGTAGTTCTAACTTGCTTATCAGATCCATCTAAACTGTTGGATTTCATAGAATCAGGAAAACCCTCTCTATTGCATACTAAATACATTAAAGTAATTACCAAATTTGCATCTCTTTTAACAGTACTTAGTCTAGTATCAAATCCTGACTTAGAAGCATAATTTTCATACATTTTTATACCGTCATCCAATGTACCAAACACTGTTCCAACAACAGGTTTCAAATTATCATCTACAACAGGAATCCAAAATTTCAATCCATCATCACCATCAATACTAATACATGAATGACGATCTTAACCACCATTATAAAATTCATCTACAAAAAATAGTGAAAACAGGGTATTATTAAAACCAATACAATATTCAGAATGAATATTCACTACTATTCAGTATTAATATAAACAACTACTTTATATTCAGACTGAATATTTTGTTCAAAACAATTTATATTCAGTCTGAATATAAGCTAAAACAATTTGGGGTCTGCATACTTATATTCAGACTAAATATAAACATTAATGTGTAATACTAAAATGTTATGTATATATTCAGTCTGAATATAAGCTAAAACAATTTGGGATCTGCATACTTATATTCAGACTGAATATAAACATTAATGTCTAATATTAAAATGTTATATTTATATTCAGTCTGAATATAAGCTAAAACAATTTGGTGTCTGCATACTTATATTCAAACTGAATATAAACATTAATGTGTAATATTAAAATGTTATGTTTATATTCAGTCTGAATATAAGCTAAAACATTTTGTGGTGTGTATGCTTGTAGCTTATATTCAGTCTGAATATAAGCTAAAACAATTTGTGGTCTACATACTTATATTCAGACTGAATATAAACTTTAATGTGTAATATTAAATTGTTATGTTTATATTCAGTCTGAATATAAGTTAAAACATTTTGTGGTGTGTATCTCTGTAGCTTATATTCAGTCTGAATATAAGTTAAAAACAATTTGGGGTCTGCATACTTATATTTAGACTGAATATAAACATTAATGTGTAATATTTTAATTTTATGTTTATATTCAGTCTGAATATAAGCTAAAGCATTTTGTGGTGTGTATGTTTGTAGCTTATATTCAGTCTTAATATAAGCTAAAACAATTTGGGGTCTGCATACTTATATTCAGACTGAATATAAACATTAATGTGTAATATTAAAATGTTATGTTTATATTCAGTCTGAATATAAGCTAAAGCATTTTGTGGTGTTTATTATTGTAGCTTATATTCAGACTGAATATAAGCTAATATTCAAACTGAATACAAACTGTTAATCAATTTCAATATAAAACAGATTCAAAACACCTCATCATCTTCAAAAAAAAGTTATTCTGTAGATTTAGAAACTAGTTTAATAAAATACTTACAGATTGACGCATCTTCAACATTAGAACCAAATTTTTGATGCTCTGTATTCTCCAAATCTGTTACCGAATCATTAGAACAAAATTCTCGATCTTTAATATCAAAATCCGTAATCGAATCGCAATAAGAGAACAAATCACATGTTTGATCAACAAAAAGAGTAGAATTTTCAACTGGATCAATATCAATTGAACCTCGCGACGAAGAAACAGAGGGCATTGAATTAGAAATCGAACTAACAGAGATCGGAAATCAGAAATCGAACTAACAGAGAAGAAGAATACGAATTCACAGAGAAGAAGAATACTAATTAACAGAGAAGTGCCAATAAAAGCGGGATTTGATATGAACGATAGAATAGAACGCATATATCATAATCTGATCCAAAAATAAAACTTGAAAAAATTACCCCTAAAGCCATATTTCATGATCGACTTCAAGTTGGCTCGGACGAAGGCTTGAGATCTGTCCTTAGGTTCACATCCAAAGATAGGTTCACATTTGAACTTTCCTCTATATATATATATATATATATATAACGAGAGAGAGAGAGAGAGGGAGAGGGAGAGAGCTAGGCGGGTTAATACGAGAACGCTAAATATTTACGAGAATACGAGAAATGTCTTTTATATACAAAATCATATGTGATTTTTCACTAATTAGAGCGGGCGAGTTTTGGGGCCACTTAAGTCGCATGAGAAAATTTGTCCGAATCATTTTGTACATGAAAAAAATTTCACGTACAAATGATTGGATGAATATTGTTCTCGTATTTTCTTAAATTATTATCGTTCTCGCATTAACCTCTTTCTATATATATATATATATATATATATATAACTAGAGCGCGACACGTGTCATATTAAGACTGAACAATCAAAGAATATTCAGGCTGAATATAGTATTTATTTAGTCTGAATAATGCTTATTCAAACTGAATAAATATTATATTCAGTCTGAATATGACACGTTCCCTGATGGGGATTCCCGTTCCCCGTTGGAGATGGGGATGCGGATGTGATCTTATTCCCCAACGGAGATGGGGACATGGACGAGGATGATATTGAGGAATCGGGGATGGGGATCGAGGTCCCCAACCCATTCCCGCCTTCCATTGCCATGCCTAGATGTAAGATATTTATTTTAATTGTTTTCATCAATGAGATTGAATGTGTTATGATTTTTATAAAACTTGTTTGAAGTGAGTTGTTGATATTTTGCATTTATAGATAATTTAATAATATAATTGATATTGAAGTACTAAAATAAAATATTTGTTAGAGTTATTTATGTATTTGTTTTGAAATTTAATTATAAATACTTTTTTTCATAAATTATAACATATTTATGGTAAATTTCCTGAGACAAAATAAGTCGACTTTACATGTTTGAGATCACGTGAACCACCAATCAACAAATGAATATAACCAATAGTCAAACTCAAATATGATATTTTCTTAAGAGTAAATTACGATTTTAGTCCATGCCGTGTGTTAATAATTTTGATTTTTTATTTCTATATTTAAAAAATTGATTTTTATATTTATGGTTTGCAGTTTATTGTAATTTTTGTTTCTGTATTAATTATTACCTTTAAATATAAAGGTGTAAAACAATAAAAAATTGTAAATCATAGGTATCGAAATAATAATAAATTGTAAATCATAAAAATAAAAAGAACAATGAATTATAAATCATAAAAAAACCATAATTTCTAAACTACATGGACAGAAATTGCAATTTTTAACATACATAAGGATGAAAAACGTAATTTATTCTTTTTTTCTAGTTATCTCATTTGTATCAATAAAATTGCAACTACTGTTAATAGTTTAAAGGGTGTTATTTCTCTACCGAATAAATATTTATAACAAAAAATAAAATTTATATTAGAATGAATACATTGTAACACTACAAATAAATGATTTTTATTCACATAAATTACCGAGGGAAATTTTCATAGGTGATTACAGACATATCATCTACAAAATACCAATGGTTTCGGTAGAATCTGATATTTTTTATGAAAATACCAACGGATCACCCGGAAAATACCTGCGTAGTCTGTTATTTATTGGAGTTTCGCACCAACATTTCTGACAGTTTTCTAACAAATGACCCATTTAGCAACAAATATCCTAGGAAAAACTCGTAGGTAAAAACTCAGTGGTTCGCGAATGCGACCTCAGTAGTGAAGTTAGGTCATATGGCTCTTGTGTCAAAAACTCAGTGGTTCGCGAATGCGACCTCAGTAGTGAAGTTAGGTCATATGGCTCTTGTGTCAAAAACTCAGTTGTTCATCATCTTGATTAAGGAGATAAACGCGAGCTCACAACCTTTCTTGCTTGCGATTTCTATACGAAAGTTGTGACTGGTCCTCCCTAGCTCGTGATTTATGTACCAAAGTTCCTCTTTGTCTCGCCCCTACCCCATGGTATTCAGCATTTGCGACCAAGGAAATAAGCCTAGGTTATGTAGCTTCCAGTGGGTTTGGCGTCACCAAATAACTGTTAGTTTATGTTTGCCATTTTGTTATGATGTTTATTAATTAAAGGCTTTTCCCAATTGTTATGTTTATGTATTGTTCTTTATTATACTTAAACATAAAGATACCTCTAGAATAATGTATAAATCGTCCCTAGTGAAATATTACGTTGGGATAAAAGTTTAAGTAACAGGTAATAACTAGTATACATTGAAATTCATATGGAGATATACAATTTCAATATGTGTATAAGATATAGTGACTAACAATGATAACACTTCAATGAAAGTTATACGAGCGTCGTGAGTGTTTCTTATGTAATCATTGCACATATAATCATTTGACTTGAAATCATGGAGTTTATTGAATACAATTAGGGATGGTTGATGGTTTATCATTTATCACTTACCATGTATATCTTATATGACAAGGATGATGTCTCTAGGTCATTTATTGAATAGTATTGAGGAAACATATACATACTCAGATAATTGATATGTGATTTTAGAATTTGTTTCGTCAATGTATTCAAGAATCAAGAAACTGAAACTGGGGGGAGGAGATGATATTCATACCCCATGTTCAATTTAGACATCGAGAACAAAAGAACATAATTTAACACCTAGATTTTTATAGGAATACAATTAGGGATTAATCAAGTTACTTCTGATGTAACATTATTAATGTTATGGAATTTTTATTACGTTTTATAGCCTTAGCATGTTATGGGGTCAAAAGGTTGGCAAAAAGGGAGTTTTTGCTCATCAAGGAGATTCATGTGATCTAGTGCATGACTTGGCCAGGGCCAGCTCACCTACTAGAGCGGTGTGAATGGTTGGAAGCTATTGACTTGGCACGTGACCTAAATCGCGACCAAGGTGGCATGTTATTGCCAGTTGGGACTTTAACCTTTTTTGGCTTAGGTTTGTTAACGTTTCTCCTATTCTTTTTATTTCTCTCAAAATATGTGATTTTAGAATACTCTTTAGAGTATCATGGAAGATCTTTGGGTGCAAATGAATTTTGGAGTTAGAAGATTGGATTGGGGATCTTATGCTACATCTAAAGAAGCTAGCATTTTTTGATAGCTTGAATGCTGATTCCAGATTTGTCAATTTAGATCTAATTTAAGAATATGAGCGGAATCAATTAAAATCCATAAAACAAACTATAAATAATTTAGACGATGAATAGGAAATATATCACCAATAGGATGTAGCCATCATCATCATCATCGTCATAATCATCATATGTATTGATTGATAAGAATGAACTACACTTGAATGATCTTCAAAGGTTTCACAAAATGTGTGTGTAAGTACGTATTTGAATTCTATTGAGAACCTTATCTAAAGTGTACATTGAACTACACATGAAATGTTATTTATAAGCCTAAACTAGGAAATTCAAAGCATTCACCAATGGAAGAGTTCCAAGTATAAATATGCTCTAACAAATTTATGCGGGAACGGTTATTGCATGTGCAGCTTCATAATTGGAACATTGTAGAAAAGGTTGAGTCCAGAACGGGTTCTAGAGAGGCGTTGGAGGCTCTGCTATGCCGAGTGATCTTCTGGATGAGTATCTCTAGTTCTTCATTAAGTTTGGTTATGGACTTCAACACTTTTCTTTTTCTTTACTTTTATAATACATAATGATGGCGTCTAACAATCTCCACCTAAGTACGGAAAAAGCATATAAGGCTATATACTAGAAAGCAAGAGGATAATAATGTCCTCTGTAAATGATTTCATTAAGGAAGAAAATAGGCAAAAATTACAAGGAAAATGAAATTATTATTTATATCTCGTTAGGATCACCACTATAGATCCTCCAAAATCGCATCATAAGCTCCATGTAGTTCACGAAAGAATAGACCACTCTAATGTAATCATTTTTGGCTTCTGCTGGAACAGTTGGTCTTCCCGGTCTCTTAGCAACCTCTCTCTTTAACCAGCTAAGAGTCTTTGTCGAGTATTTGGAGGTCTTCAGAACTTGAAAAAATTTCTTTTGTTTCTTTTCATCTCTATATATGAATCTGGGCTCTAGTTCTATAAGAGTGGTTGGACGAATATTTTCCAAGTTTTCAAGATGCTTACTGGGAGGTGCCATAGAAAGTCATTCTACTCCAAGCTTAAGAGCCATCTGAAAACCAGTCTTAGCAATGTATTTCACTAATTTGCCCATCGTCTCCTTAATCTTTTCTCGAGCCACGACAAACCTTATCCCTTGTCAAACCGCCGGCTTGCATAAGCATAAAGATCTATCAAATCTCAAGGATTGAAATTGATAAGATCATCGTGAATCGTGCAGATACTGTCATATGCCTCAACCATGTACTCAATATATTTTTGTTGTTTTATGAGAAAAGGTTCTTATCTTCATATGAAGAATCCTCTTGATACCTTCACTTGAGAACACTTGTTTTCTTCCATGTGTGAGTTAGGCGAACCTCTACCTGATACTTTCCATTACCTATGGATGAAGTTTTGTAGGTTCTAATTGCATTTCTTCACCCTCTTCGTTGTATAAGTATCGATGAAGGTTTTCCATTAATACTGACTTTTTGGGTCTTGGTGAAGAGGCTTCGACATGAGGTCTACTAAGTGACTCCATATTCTTGACCTATCTTGAACTCTATTCAGAAGGTTGAATAGATTGATGAGGAATAGAAGTGACAAGGATAAGTTCTGGTTTAGCTTGAGTCAACTATGGGATAGACTTAGAATTGATTCTTGTGGTTCTGGGATGATCCTCTCTGAGGTAGACTCTAAAGGTAGTTTTGGAGCTTCTTGAACAATTGGAGTAGTCTCTTGTTGAGTTTGAGACTTAGGAGATGCTGGTTCTGAGCTAAATGGTACTTCAGTTAAGGGTTGAGCTTGAACCACTATGATGATCGGAGCTTTTGTACAAGGGGCAATAACGATAGCAAGAGATGATAAGATGTTAGCAATATTTACAAACTAACAAGAGGATGAGGTCTCTGGTTCCTTAGCACTTTCTGCTGTTTAGATATAGGAGATGGGCTCTAGAAGATGTAGCCTTTTGATTATTAGTTCTGGGTTTTTTGGTTGGTGGGGATTCTGGATTCTCCCCCTTATGATGACCAAGTCCCCCATCTTCCAGGTCTTTGTTATCCTATTTCTTTGTAGATATTTCTGCAACATCTTTTTCTCCCTTTCTCTTTTACAATTTGGCAATCTGTGGATAACCTTGGAGGTGTCATCCACGGCGTCTTTGTCTATGCAATCTTTTTAGAGAATGCATAATCATCGACATGAAACTGAATAGGAAGAGGTGTTTTGAAGAGGGTTTATAGACTATGGCAGAGAGATTTCTGAGCTTTTGTAATTCTTCGGACATGTGCATCTATCTTGAAGTTGTGAGTGGCCAAGTACTTTCTGACTTTAGAGAATGGTTTGTTGGTTTTCGAGAGAAACTTTACGCTTATTACTGTAATTTCTAGAGCAGGGCAATTTTGAACTCTTGCAAGTCAGATATTGTAATGGAATCACCAGAAGCAGATATATGTGAGGTTAAGGCAGTAGCAAAAACCACATAACTAGATATCAGATCCCATATTTCACTTGTAAAACTTTGGAAATCTGCAATAGAGATTGGGGAAGTTGATGTCGAGGGTGCAAAGATAGAAGCTAATTCTGGTGCTTAGCTCTAGATCAACTCACTTAGGCCTTTATATGGAGGCATCTGTTCCATATATAGTAACTTCCTAATATGATGAATCGGATGTTATCCCAATATTGAAATGTTGGACATTTTCATTTAGGATTAATGAATAGTTGGACTATCAAGTAGGCAATAAGAAGGTAGGATCTTGAAGTGCTACCTTTGTGGAAGGCGCTAAGAACCATAGCACCTGAGATGCTACGTTGGAGGTAGTAACTAACTGTAAGTGAGGCTTGAGGTGTCATTGAAAAAGATGGGCACTAAGGTCAACCTAGTCTTAAGGTGAAACTTGTTAAGGGTTGTTGGGGATTGGACCATATGCTTAAGTATGGAAACCTATTACCATCGTGTGAGAAACATAATCTTGTGTTCCCACTATTCTCAATTGGATACGTCTCTCCCCTATCGTGAATTTCTTTCTTGATGTTCATGCTCACTAGGATTTTTCCCCTAACACTTGTTTGGTGTCGACATGTATATCAGGTTTTAAAGGTGGGAATGCATGGTTGTCGTTTAGCCACCTTGGGAGGTTTGGGGAGCATTTTGAGACATCCACTGCTTGGAGTTATATTTGGTGGTTTAGCCGACACCAGACTATAATCTTATTCTATTAAAAGAATTAGATTAGGAGGTTGTTACCCTCAAAGCCATTGGTTACATATTGTATTTAACTGGCGTGTTTAAGTTTCCCTTTTGTTGGAAAGCTCGTGTTTTGATATTTTAATACCACATTTTCAATTTAGTTGGAAAATTTTGATATCCCATTTTGGAGGTGTTACAAAAGGCCACCACGATCATTAAGAGTGTTCTTGAAGAAAATTCGTCGTCAACCTCCAAAGAGCTTCCTTAGCTCATTAGATTTGAAACTGAAACCTTCTCCCTCTCTCTATTTCAGTTAGTAAATTTGTCACATTCAAATTGTTTAGGATCACAAGTCTTACATTCTTAACTTCCTAAACAAATATGTAATTCTTTGTTTTTATACAAGTTATAAAGAAAAAAAAAATTAAAAAGTTAAACTTTTTTGTGTTTTTATTCACACACCCCCCCACCCCTCCAAAAACAAAAAAAACTAACATTTCTTGTGTAAGACATTACTTTCTAGCACTAACATTTTGGAGAATGTAAAACATGAACTCAGTGTCGCTTAACTTGTTTGGCCTTCGAAACAGAGGCGATCTTGGTCTTGACTTATATTTGTTTGCATGTTAAATTTTAAATAAAACCACGTATTTGATACGAATAAAAAAAAATTAAATTATATGTTTATTAACTTATCCAACCAACAAAAACGTTTCTTACTTATGTTTGTGCTTATGCTTTTGTTTTAGCTTATGCTTTTGTTTTAGCTTATACTTTAGCTTTTGTCTTGATTTGTGTTTACGGTTTTCTTCTTCTTCTTCACTTTCCTCGGATTCATCTGCAGGCTCTAATATATCTTCTATTTTATCCTGAATTTCTTGAACCTGCAGTTTATTAAAATATCAAAGAAAAGGAGTATTAATATAATTAATGAACAATTGTTTGATTCATATCGTGAAAAAATTATTACTTTTATAATAAAATTTATTTATTTTTAGGTAGTTGTATCCTAAGATGATTCAACTAGATGTAAAATTTTAATGCAAACTAAAAACAAAATGTTTATTTATAACTTATTTTGAAACAAACTTAAAAATTACAAATAGTACTGGTTAACATATCTTGAAAATTTAAATCAATACCATTGCAATATTAAAACTTTACAGATTTATTTTTATATGCCATTGTTTATGTAATTAAAAAATTGAATATTTTGATATAAAAGTAGAGTTTCCTAGACTTTGTCATATTAGCTCGAATTTTTATAACGATATACATTTTAAATGTTTGATTAGTGATTGTGGTTCATGGCAGGACAGGGGATGGTGCTGGAAATGGCCTTGGGAAAACCAAGTGAGAGGACGATCGAGGGACGAGATGACAAGACTTAGACAGATGGTGGAGTCGGTAGCAATTAGCAGAGACAAAAGAGACACATGGTGCTGGACTTTAGATCCGGCAAACGGATTCTCGGTAGCTACTTTGCGGTCACTTATTGAAGAAAAGTTGGTATCAAATGCTACGGTAATGGAGCCCACGATATGGTTATCTTTAATCCCAAGAAAGATAAACGTCTTCACGTGGAAAATCTGTCACAACGGAATACCGGTAAGAGTGGAGATAGACAAAAGAGGTATAGATATGGATTCGGTATTATGCCCGGTTCGTCAAAATGCACCGGAGGACATATCCCACTGCTTATTAACATGCAGTGAGGCAACTAGTGTATGGCACAAAGTGTTTGAATGGTGGGACATCCCAATTGTTCATATAGGGGAGTCGATTAATGATCTCCTCTTCGCTAATACATATGGTTACATAGATGGCTTATACGAAAAGTTATGGAGGGCAACGATTTGGATCACATCATATTGTATTTGGGAAAAAAGGAATAATCTCGTATTTAACCGTAAAACATACTCCCCCGAGGAAAGCTTCATTCGTATAAAAGAACAATCATTCCGTTGGATTAACCCGAGGACGAAGAACAAAAATTTGGTGTGGGAATCTTGGATCGAAAGACCGCGACCGGATGCCTTATAATCAAGGTGGTGGCCGATCGGGAAATTTCCTTCTGTTTTGTGTTTAGATTAAGGTAGTGTATATTTTCCGTTTTGGGATTCTGCTCTACTGTTGTACAGCGGGTCTTCATGACCCCTCGATTTGTACTGTATATTCTCTCGTTTAAATATATCCAGGTGGATGCCCCGAGGGTGATGGCAATGCCGTAGCTCCTGGGTCTCACCTTGTTGCGTTTCAAAAAAAAAATAGTATATAATTTATTAATAAGGCTAAAACACTTATTTTAATTTGAACTTGTAGTTATCAACCCGTTTATATGGTTTAAGGATAGAACTTTGTAAATATACACTAATAAACTTCAATTTTAAAAGATAATCAAAATTAAAGAACAAACAGTTGATGTTCTATAATTATATTTGCAGGGATATATTCTTTTGTTAAATTTAATAAATAATGTTAACTTTACGAACCAATCTTAGCTCTTCATCTTGAAAATCTATGGTTTACATTTATTATGACATTTTTATAATAAATTAGAATATATAAGATGTGTTATGGACATAGATGAACACTTTTTAAACAGAGGTATATTTGGAAATAAACATAAAGACTTCTGTAACGCCTATGTTTTATGTTAGTAAAAACATGCACTATGTAGTCTGGTTTACATATAAAATAAATATGGAATGGTACCTGATTCATCTATGAAGAAATATCAAATTGTGCTTATGAATACTGTTCATGTGTTTACTTCTAAATATTGTTTACTTTTTTCAAAATAATTATTAACTTGTACATACTTAGCGTGCATTACGTGTATGTGGTAATCTGATTCACATATTAACACAATCTTTTTTTAAATGTTGAAACAAGATGATTCACCTATGAACAATTGTTTACTCATGTATGGGACCTATTTTAGACAATTGTTTTCAGTATCACGTTCTGTGAGCTTGATTACTAATGGTCTTGAAATTCACCAAAATTCTTAATTTGATTAAGTGTATCTTCATCTATCACTAAATAATAACAATGACAAAAGTCATGGAACAATTATGAAATGTAAGCAACAATCACTACTAGAAAACTACGCATTACCGACGAATCTTTCCAACGGATCAATACCGTCGGTAATTTATGACGGGTTTCCGACTGCCACAATTAACTAATTTTCACTAAAAGAAAGATTAAATTAATATCTTATTTCTTATTGGTTCATTGAGTTTTGTAAAGTTAACATGTTTTAATTGGTTAACAAAAAAGATCTTATTAGGACATCTCAATCTAACCACTAAAAAATAAAGACTTAAAACATTAACTAAAAAAAAAATACTAATTCAATATACTAAAAAAATAACACTACAAACATTTTTAATACTATAATAACAATAAAATAATATATATATATATATTACTTAATGTAATAAACTATTAATCTATATATATATGTATATATATACATAAATAGAAAAGTTAATAAAATAATAGTATAATTTTTTAGAGGCCTACTTTATTAATCTCTAAATATAGATGTCAATATTTTACTCCTGTATTTTTTTAATATTGGATTGAAGATAAAAACACCTTAAACTTTTATGTTTTTACTGTTTATCATATTCGTTTGGAGTTGGTCTTAGTTTCTAACAAATACTAAAAACTTTTAAAATTATTTTAATTAATATTAGGATATTGAAAAGTCAAACCTTATCAATCAAATCTCCAGTAGTTTCAGCATCCTTTTCAAGTCTTTCAGCCACTTGTTCAATGAACTCCAATGTGTTTTTGATTTTGCTACCTTCCGGCATACCGTCGGAGAGTTTCTCCGCCACCTTATCCACGTTATCCGCCACCGCTTCCACGACCTCCGATATTTCCTCAGCCGTATCAACCAGGTCGTCAATTTTATCTGGTCCAAATTTACGTCTTAGCTCAAATAAGCCTTTAATTAATTGTTAGACCATTAAACAAGTTCTATGATTTAACATATTTACAAGTACTTACTCAAAAATACTTTTATAGGACCTCCTTTGGTGGTTATAGAGGGTACAACAAATGTTAGCAAACATCCAATAACCCAATTTTTCCTACAAAATAGAAGACAATAAAAAAAAAGCAATGTTTTCTTACACAACAATGGAATAATTAAAAACTCCATTTATAAACACAAAATATAAGAATTGAAAGATTACTTACCAGGTACTTGAAGGAGGAGAAGATGGCTCAGGAGGTGGAGCTCCACCTTGTTTATCATCATCAGCATAAACAATCATGGTATCCCATCGAATGGTGGTGGTGGTAATAGTGAGAGTATTTGGGTTTTTTCCGGTGATGGGGAAACCATATATTGGATTGGCATAAAATCTTTGAAATGAATCTGAATGCAAGTTACATGTGGTGAATGTTTTCTGGGAAGCCAAAGATGTCAAGATGGACATATAGTTTAGAATTCACAAGATTTTTTTCTATCAAGTTTTATGTGTCTATAAACTTCTGAGAGCGTGGGTAAAAGTGTATACATACTTATGTGTGTGTGGGGATATATAGGGGATAAACCAAATGAAAATCATAATATTATTATAAATTTGTGATATACGATCTAAAAATAATATTTTTTATGATTTATTTTTATCAAATGGTAGGATTTTTAAGATATTAATTCACGTATATTTGTTTCATAATGTGATAGTATCATATTATTTGTTTTACGATATAATTATTTTTTATGCTTAGTTTTCGTTTCACTAAGTGAAAAAAATAAAATTCATATGTAACTTTTTTATAAGATGAACACAAACATATATGTAGGTTTTGATGAAAAAATTTATTGTAAACAAATATTTTTGTGTCGGTTCTCATAAGTTTTGTAACTTTTTTATGGTTTTTATTTCATGTTGTCTGAGGATTGTTCTCGAATTCTCGTAAGTTGTTACCGTCTTTGCATGAATCCGCCTCTACTTATATATATATATATATATAGAGAGAGAGAGAGAGAGAGGAAAATTCAAATCCGAACTCAAGTTTGGTTGCGAACGTGAGGACAAATGAGAGCACGACGTCACGTGTCTGAATTTGTATTATTCAGACTGAATAATAAAGAAAATATTCAGACTGAATAATAATATTATTCAGCCTGAATAATAGTACATTCAGACTGAATAATAGTACATTCAGTCTGAAAGTAGTATTATTCAAGTCTGAATATTTTATTCATTATTCAGTCTGAACATGACACACGTCGCCCTTTCATTTGTCCTCACGTTCACAACCAAATTTGAATTCTCATTTGAAATCGCCCCTATATATATATATAGGGGCGGGTTCAAATGAGAATTCAAATTTGGTTGTGAACGTGAGGACAAATGAGAGTGCGACACGTGTCCCATTCAAAGAAATATTCAGTCTGAATATGCAAAGAAATATTCAGACTGAGTATAGTATTTAGACACGTGTCGCGCTCTCATTTGTTCTCACGTTCACAACAAAATTTGAGTCCGCATTTGAACTTTTCTCTCTCTCTCTCTCTCTCTCTCTATATATATATATATATATATATATATATAGGGGAGAGATCAAATGAGAACCACCTCTCCTTAAAGGAACAAATGAACAAATTGTGAACCACATATGATGTGGGTCCCACATAATATTAAATCATTTATGATTTAATATTAAATCGTATTAAATCGTAAATGATTTAATATTATGTGGGACCCACATCATATGTGATCCATAGCGATAGTCCCCGGGGGCGGGCAAGCGTACGCACGCCCAAAAAAATAGGGCCCGATTTTTTCATGTATACTGTATAATATATATTACTAGTTCAAAAAAAGTTAATAAATAAAAGAGAAACAATGTCTTTACTATCTAATATGATCCAAAAAGAATTTAGCATTATATTAAAAACTCAAACATGTATTAACTAATTATTGGAGAAGAAAATATGTAAAAAAATCGTACTTAACGAGGGCCCTTTTTTTACGTATCGTCCATGGCCCATAAAATGTCAGGAATAGGCCTGTCCACAAGTGTCCTTTTGTTCCTTTAAAAATACAAAGCTTTGAACCTTCCTCTCTCTCTATATCTATATATATATATATATGCATTTTAAATATTCTTAATATGTTATCTACTTCTTTTGAGACGGGGACGCACATAGGTGAAGGCTATCACACGTTTTTAACATTTTGTTTTCATATACTCATCTGTAAGTTAAAGAAGAATAGTCTTCGTCAAAACAGAATGTTTTTTGTCCGTCCATATATAGAAATAATTTCAAATCAAAGATTTATACGCGTTACAATTGCGTGCATTTTTTAATAAATTAAGACAATCAATTTTATATTCCGTTGTCGATTTTCAAAATTTACTACCACACAAGAGGTCTACATAGAAAGCACGATATTTTGTTGGTCGTTTTAGAGGCTATAACGCCAACATTTGGTTTTTAAAATATGGTAAATTGAGATCAAGTTATGGTAATTAGAAATTTAGCCGTTTGTATTCATATTCAGGTTTAGCACTTTATTTTGTATACTTAACTTTTTGTTCATTATTGAAATTTCTCTTTAATTTTTGATCCTTAATATATACAATAAGTACAATTAATTTAATTCGAGTTCATAAAATAATTAACAGTGACCACATGAATTCAGAAAATCATTTATAACGATGACATATAATATCTATGGCATTTTTATAGAATTTCTAATAGCGACGAAAGATCTTTCTATTTATTTATTATTTTTAAGTTTAGTTTATATATTTACATGTGATAATTGTTACTCTAAGCTGCCTTTATTAAACAAAAA
The DNA here is from genome assembly GCA_036898165.1 of Silybum marianum. NCBI lineage: Eukaryota > Viridiplantae > Streptophyta > Magnoliopsida > Asterales > Asteraceae > Silybum > Silybum marianum. Next base: position 41,791,519 of record CM072529.1, on the reverse strand, counting down.
CTCTGATCGTTTTCTTAAACTTTCTTTTTTCCAATTCTTTTTGTGATTATTAATTTGATTTTTCCAGCATGAAAAACGTTATAGAAACAATGGTCCATCAAACAGTGATATAAGGATAGCAATGGATAAGCCTTATGAGGAGTGAAGAGCAATCGGGTACATACGTATGAAATTTGTTGGATTGTATTGAAATCTTGAAACTTTGTTTGTTTGTTATTACAAGGGTGTGTTCGGTTTGTAGAATTGTTTTTGAAGGATTTAAATTTTATAAAATGATTTGGATTGGAATAAATTTGGAATTATGTTTGGTTTGTACAATTTTTAATGGATTTGAAATCCAATCCTTTATAAATCATGTTTAATTTGTAGGATTTGGATTGGAATTTTTTTTTCTTTTTGTAATTATTTGATTGTTTTATAAACAATTGGTTTTATTGGTAAGATAAAGTCCATTAAAACTACATACGATTAATCGATAAACATTTAATTACTACGTAAAAGTCATTATTCCCCCTTACCAGGTAAGCAAGGGGTGTAAATGATTCGAGCTTTTAACGAGCTACTCGAGTTCGGGTTTGTTTATCTCGAGCTCGAGCTTGATAATTATCGAGCTCGGGTCGATCTCAAACACAAAATATAATTCATTTAGCTTAATGAGCCGAGTTTTTTTTAACACTATGCTCGACTCGGCTCGTTCAAAAAACTCGGTTCAATTTTTCGAATCGAGTCGAGCCATTCGAGCATACCATTTTCAGAGCCAAACATACTTATATATTTATTAACCATACAATAAAAATATAAAAATTATCGAATTCAAGTCGATAAACGAGTTAATCGATATCAACTTCGAATCCATAAACGAGCATCGAGTTCGAACCTTACATTGAAATTTAATCGAGCTCGAGCTCGATCCAAGTATTAAGTTTTTGAGCTCGGCGCAATTAACCTACTAGTCGACTCGACTCGGTTTGTTTACAAATCTAGGTAAGACCCTTGCTGTTTGTTATCGTTTTTATCGGGTAAGATAAGCATGTAACACCCTCAAATCTGGAAAGAGCGACTAATTTAAAATTTTTAATATTTCATCAATAAATAACTTTCCTCAAACCACAATTAGTAATAAGCCTCTACAACAAACAAATCAAGTCCTATACAAGACCTACTTATGGTTGGGTGTTACTAAACCAATAAGAGTCGCTATCTCCGAATGCGAAAAACGTCACCAAGAGTCTTTATCGTGCCACTTCCTAGCACTCAAGTCCACACGTGTCACTAGTACCAACCCCTACGATAACCTGATGCACATGCCGACAAAGAAAAAGGGTTAGGCTTAACGCCTAGTGAGCTCAAGAGTTTTTAACATATTTATGATTGATTTGAAACCAAAAGATGTGCTTGATAAAATATAATTCTCAAAGGAAATAACCTTATTATAAAAGCAACGCCTTTCCCCAAATTCACTAGTCCCATAATAAAAGCTTTAGACCAAAATGACATTAGAAGAGAATACTTTAAAATAGAAATATTCTTTTAACGACGTACCAATTACTCACACGACTATGATTGAGTTTATAAACGTGGAGATAGAAAATATACTTTTAACCATGTTTTATAAAACGTTAACTCACGCGGACCTTTAAAGGGATAGAAATATCCAAAGTTCACGGGGGATTCCCGATCATACCATCTTTGGTGACGGATACAAAAGTAGGTCACTACTCGATGTTGAGCAACCATAGGAGTCAATGGCAATCGGTCAACAACCGATTATGCACCTTAGTACACGGCCCCCGATGGCTCCTATGAAAGCCCGCGCAATGGTCACTGGCAACCGGTCTATAACCGATTATGCACCTTAGTAGACGGCCCCCTGATGACCCTAAATTGCGCATGCATAGAGTCAATGGCATCCGGTAATGATCCGGCATTATACCCAACGGTAAGAGGCCCCCTATGACTTCTATGCGACCAAAAAGGGACAACAATCCCGCCTTTAAACCGACTATATGCCTATGGATCCATTACATACTAGTCCTACTACCGAATACATCAACGAGACGTATTACTAGTTTTCCAACCTTGAAAACTCTTTTCAACAAACCATCTTCTTTCAAGTCCAAGTTTTACCAAAAATTAGGTCAAATCATTTTGAGTTTCAAAACCAAATATTATTTCATTTTATAACCTTTCCAAGTATTTTAAACCATTAATGATGCTCAACTAATCATTTACAACAAAATACTCAAAATCCTCATTTTGACCCAAAACCTCCAAACTTACCCAAATACACAACCACTTGAAATAAAGTTTAGGAATCAGTAAAATACTATATTCACAACAAGTATTTGAGTTTATAAGTTTAGATTTGAACTCATACTTATGCATTTACAAAATGACCCATAATGCAATAATCTGTATTTTTCAATGATTTATAAGTTCCAAAACTCCAAAGATGCAAATACAACCAAATGGTTTTCATTTAAAGATATTGCACCCAAACAACCCACACTTATACTTTATTTGTCAAAATGTCTAAAAACCAAGTATAAGCCTCTTTCATGATTTATAAATCCTTTTATACCAAATATGCAAACTTACACAAATACTCACACATTTGATAAATAACAAGTGAAGCATGTTAATACTTTAAAATGGACGTTTTTGGCATGTACAAAGTTTTCACAAAGTATCTTGAACTCACCTTGCTAGATTTAAGCTAAATCTAGGTTTTACCCCAATGCCGAGTTCCATTCGGTAAAGACTTTAGATCCTCGAGCTACACATCTAGATCCATGGTGTAAGTCTTTCAAGAACACCTACATAACCTCCAAAACATACACAAGAACGAACCCAAGAGAGAATGAGAGTTGTTGGTGGAAGAACCCAAACCCTAGATTCAAGATTCAAGGATTAAGATCTTACCTTCACTTCTATGAACTCCAAAATCAACCAATAGCCTCTAGCCATACTTGTTTCCATGTTGTAGAGCTTCAAGAGACGAATCCATAGCAACTTGAATCGCCCAAATCGGAGCATTATTGAGAGAGATATGGTTCAAATGAGAAAGATCCCGATTTTCGGTCTTTAAAACGCTGACAGAGGCTGACGCCAGATATGGACGCCAGTTACGTTCGTAACTGGCATTGGTAACTCACGCGACTCCCTTTTGACCAAACTGACTCTGACGCTAGTTGTGAAGCTAGTTACATTTCGTAACTGGCATTGTAACTCACGCTAAGCACAAATCAAGTAAAAAGAGCTTAGGGCTACTTGTGAAGTTAGTTACGATTTGCTAACTGGCTTTGTAACTCACGCTAAGCATAAGTGCCTAGGCTAGTTATCAAGCTAGTTTCAACTCTGAAACTCACCTCGTAACTAGCTTCCATCCTAACCCACATGAAAACTAGCCGTAGACGATGTTTTACCCATAAATGCTTCGTCTTAGCTCCAAATTGACTCCGAAAAATATCGTTGGACTCCTTCTTTAATTCTCCAACCAAATATGATATAAATACTTGAAAATAGGCCTGAAATACCAGAATTCTTGTATCAGTCTTTTCTAAAGTTTCATAAACTTAACTAAAATTTCCGGGTGTTACAAAGCATTTAGTAAACAGTCCCTTAAAGCAGATAACATATACGAGTTGGTTTAATTAGGATAGGATAAATGAATTAAAACTAGTTAAGTTAATCTAAACGTTTTATTTATTTATTTTTTAAATTTTAATGAATAATTGAAATAATAAATAAATATATGTATGAAGAATAAGAAACTAAAATAAACAAAATTGGTGGAATGAGAATACAAGTTTTAGGTGGTGGGATATGGAAGAAAGGTGAAAACCAAACCAAAGCATCATGTTTACTATCGACTTACCAAATCCGTCGGGATTTGGATTTGAAATGCCAACCCATTTCAAAGGATTTTTAAATCCGTCATATGTAGGATTTCAATCCGCCAAATCTTGTAAATCAAACACGAGATTAGAATGAATTTGAAATCCAAATCCCTCTCATCCAATCCAATCAGCCAAACAAAACGGCACCTAAGATTCATAAATGTATATGGATGGTTTTTTACCTCTTTTGACGTGGTATTTATAACATTTTTACATGGTTTTAGAGACGTGTAAAAATTCACCTTTTTTACACTGTTCTAAAACCGTATAAAACTGTCTCATACACAATTTCAAAATCGTGTAGAAAATTTCTTTCAGTATTAATTTATTTGCAAAGTATTATATAAAACATGTGTTATTTATTATATTCTATCAGGTTACAATAGTAGATTATTTTACTTTGAGTTAAATAACGTATACAAAAATATTCATATCTATGGTTCAATATGTTGCCTCCACAAATTAGGGATGGTATTGGGACGGGGATGAGACGGAGACCCTAATCCCCGCCCCCGTCCCCGATCCTTATCGGTGAATATGATTGCATCCCCATCTTCAACGGGGAACGGGAATCCCCATCTGGCATTCGGGGATTTTTTCCCGGTGATTTTTTTTAAATCAAATATGTTAAATACTAAAATCGATCGATAATGGTTTATGTTTAAATTTCACATATTTTCAAAATTTGTTTTTATAAAGTATCAAATATTAATATGTGAGCAAAATCACAACATCCTACGTAATTGTTTAACCAAACACTTTCGGATTTCAACATTTTTTAACTAAAAATAAGCAAGACAACTCAAAAAAATTTATATAAAAAAATATATATCAAATACAATTTATAAATCTAAAATATATTAAATCTAATTATTTATATATAATAAATTTTATAATATTAATTATTTATAAACAATAAATTTTATAATATATATATATATATATATATTTAATACCGGGTCATGCTTTAGCCCGTTAAAAGTTCTCATTTGAAGAGAGCCCCCAAAATTTATGGGCCCAATTTTATATTTATTTGGGGCTTAATCTAGCGTTGGATCCCTAATTTCTATAAAAAAACATGATGACTATGTTATCTAATTCATCATCAATCCCTCCTTCCTTCTTGCCTTCTGTTCCAGCGATGGACGATTGAAATTCCCGAAGAGGCGAAATGAACGCCTTGGTTCTTCAATGGCAAAGAAAAATGCCTATTCCGAACGACTTAATCTTCTTTCTCTGTATAATACAAAAGTCGTATCTTAGATTCTTCCCCTACATTTGAGACCGACTGAATCAACATCCATCACAAACAAACATACACTGGTTCACTTGACTGGTTCTTAACATACAATTGGTTTGGAGTTTGGAGTCTTGATTCTTACTTCTTAATATATCATAATTCTTATTTGGACCATTTGGTTCTTGAAAAGTGATAGGTAAACAAATTCCATTTCTAAACAAGAGTTGTTGTTTATGAATTATGACTTTATCACTTTATGTGTAAATAAGTAAATTAGATTCCATCATTATGATATTTAGTTATTTTTTCATGTTTAGGTTTATTGATTAGGAAATTAATATATTTAGTCAAATTATGTTCATATTGTTTAGATGAATAGGTTAGGATCTCAAAATTAACAAACTGACTTTAGTCTTTACTTTTTAGTTTCAGTTTTTCAGAAATTATAAATTCATATTCATGTTGTTTATCTCGTTTTGCAGTTTAATCAAAATCTTTGGGCCTTTTCATTGTTGCCGGTATTGACATGTAGAACGGGACTCTATCTTTATTCTCGTCCGATTAATCAGTTCTTCAAAAGATCTATCAAACCGAAGTCGATTTCAAGTTGGGTCGAATTAATAAATGGATAGGGCCCCACGGCTTCAATTAATTTCATTTCCAAATGAACAAATTCAAACTTGAAAAGGATCTTTCTGATTCTCGAAAGAATCAATATCATCCTTAATCTTCAATCCAGGTTGTTTTGCTCATTTATCGTTTTTTACTTATTTCTGTCTCATTATGTCTTCTAGGGTTAGAAAGTATGATTCTAAATGTAAAAAACGTAAAAAGAAAAAAAGAAGTGAAGAGACAATAAAGTCTCAAAGAGGTTATCTAGATAAGTTTGTCACTAAAGAATCACAATCTTCACTTGACAATCAACATGTTGATGCTTGTTATGAAAATTCTAATTTGGAGAATTTAGTTGGCAATCAAAATGAGTCCAATGAAGATTTTGCTACTGATATTGATGTGGGTGATAGTTTGGATGATATTCATGTTAATGCTAATGCTTCTAATGATGTTCTTGATGATGCTAATGTTGATGATCTTACTAATGTTAATGTTAATGCTTTTGATGATACTAATGTTGACGAGGCTACTAATGTTAATGCTAATGTTTCTAATGATGTTCTTGATTATGCTAATATTGATGATGCTACTAATGTTGATGATGCTGCTAATGTTGATGATGCTACTAATGCTAATGATGCTTTTAATAGTATTGATATATTTGATTCTAGAAATTGGGATTTTTTGGATTTTAGAAGGATTGATTTGCTAGTTGCAAAAGGGTCTTAAAAGAGACTTGTCTGTTCAAAAAGTCCCCAAAGATAGATTTTCCAAACAATTTTCTAGCACATGGCATACTAGAATTTTATCAAATAAGAAAAAGTGTGACAGAGATTGGCTTGTCTATTCGGTGGAGCTTGATAAGGTATTTTGTTTTTGTTGGAAATCTTTTAAGAGAAGGCATATAAAAGGTCAGCTAACGAATGATGCATTTGGTGATTGGTCACACCTTAGCACTAGACTTAAGGAACATGAAACAAGTATAAATTATGTAATGAATATGAAAACTTGGTATGATTTGCGCCTAAGACTTCAAAAGAATCAAACCATTGACAAAGTTGCTCAAACCCAAATTAAGAAAGAAAAAAATGATTGGAAAAAAGTCTTGGTAAGAATTGTTTCTATTGTGAAGTTTCTTGCAAAACGCAACCTTGCATTTCGTAGCACTAATTCAAGATTATATGAAAAAACAACGTAACTTTTTAGGCTTAATTGAATTGTTGGCTGAATTTGACCCAATTGTTCAAGATCATGTTCAAAGTATAACAATTCAAAATGAGTTTATATATAAATTTGATTGCTAGGAGAATCAAATCTTAAATTGTTAAAAAAGTAAAGAGGCAAAGTATTAGATATAAATCTTAGATCATTGTATATCTCTTGTGCTTCTCATAGTCTTAATTTGACTTTATGTGACATAGCCAACACATGTGGTGAAGCTGGAGTTTTCTTTGGAATTATTCAGCGTTTTATATTGCTTTTGTTAATTCTACTAAGAGATGAAAAATGTTTAAAAATAATGTAAAATGATGGACATTCAAGTCATAGTCAACGACCCGTTGAAAAAGTCATTAGTGTAAAAGCTATAAGATTTCAAGTTTTAGATACAAGAGAAGCTTTATATCAAGTGGCTGAAATTGATTACGATTAAAAAATAAGAAGTGAAGTAAAATCTTTGGTACAAAATGAGCTTGGTGATTTTGGATTTTTAGTGTCAATAGTGGTTTGGTATTAAATATTATATGCCATAAATTTGGTTAGAAAGCATTTACAGTAAAAAAATATATGCTAAATTGATGTTGCTATTGAAGAGCCTAAGGGGTTAATTTATTTTTTTGAGGAATATAGAGAAACCGGATTTCTAGATGCTATAGAATGAACAAAGAAAATTGCTACCGAATTGAATGTTGATCCACTGTTTCCTCAAAGACGTGAATTCGGAAAAAAGACATTTTGATGAAAATCTGAGTGACACAATTGAAATTACTTCTCAATCTGCAAAGTAGTCATTTAGAGTTAATTATTTCTTATGTGTTATTGATCATGCAATTGATTCACTAAATAGGATATTTGAATAATACAAAGAATATGAAAGTGTGTTTGGGTTTTTATTACTTCTGATAAGTTGTGTTCTTTAGATCATGCGTGTTTTAAGTCTTATTGAACTAATTTTGAAATTGCACCAAAGAAACACGACCATTCTGATGTTGATAGGAATGATTTATATGCGGAATTGAAGTCACTTCAAGATTATTTACCAAATCAAAAGCTGGGGCCCGTTGAATTTTTTGAGTATTTGAGACACGTTAGATGCTTTCCTAATGCCATTATTGCTTATCGAGTTTTGTTGACTATTCCTGTTACTGTTGCATCTGCAGAAAAAAGTTTCTCGAAGTTGAAGCTATTGAAGTCGTATTCACGTTCCAGAATGACACAAGAAAGACCTAATGGAATTTCCTTGATATCTATTGAAAGTTATTTGTGGAAAACGTTAATTATGAAGATTTGATTGAAACTTTGTTTCGAAAAATGTTAGAAGAATGATCTTGTTTACATGAATTTCACATGTTACTTTGTCATTTTAAACCTTGTTTTGTTCTTTTAATTTGTGAGATATTTAGTATCATATATGGTATTTTATTTTTTTATTACTCGATTTGTTGTCAATATGTAAAAAGGCCTCCAAAAAGATAGGAACGACCCTGAAAAATATTCATATATATCGTTTAATATGTTGCCTTCATAAATCTACAACCAAGTTCTCCCTATGCATCACAAATTAGTTCTAGAGGAAGATCTATGTAACACCCTTCAATTAGAAAATGTAATACAAAGTAGAATTTTTCAAACTCCTTCAAATCAAACGACTTTAATACAAAAGTACATAAAATTTCAAAGAAGGACGACTAGATGAGAATCATAGTTCTAAACTGGACTATCCAAATTTCTATCGGGATTAGAATGAGTCGGAAATTACTACAACATCAAATTGGTTATCTTCAAAATCAGATGACACCTCTCAACCGATCCTATAAAAACCTCTACCAAACTCCGAATGTCACTCAAGTTAACTTAAACCACTACTCTCATCACTATAAATTAATCCTTAGTCACACATCTATCAAGAATAAAATATTCCATTATCATTTTAAATTTAGATTTTTATAAAGTTCTAAGAGGTGTGAGGTGTGGCGTGGTTGAGAGGTCAAGCTCAAGCCTTACACAACATGAAGAGGTGAAGAGGCATGACATAAAACGGAAAGTTTGTATGTCATATGTAGAATTATAATATATATATATATATATATATATAGAGAGAGAGAGAGAGAAAATTTCAAATGAAAACTCAAATTTGCTTGTGCACATGAGGACATGTCACAACCCTTGATCTGAGCCAAATTTGAGCCGATGTTCAAATCCAACTTAAGGGGTAATTTTGGCATAATTATAAGGTTACAAACTGACCTCGATTCCTTTCCTAATTTATGTGAGATCAATCCCGATTCTTTTGCCCCTCTCGATTATCCATTACTTTTTTCATTGATAATTGATTACTAGTTTTTGAATTCAATCTTCTTAAATGTCGTAGATTTTCTATCTAGGTTAAAATTCTATTGTTTTTCTCTTCAAGCTAACTCTCGATCTATTTCTTTCAGTTTATTCAATGGATTTTGTTCCAGTTCAGAATTCCATAGTTTTTGTTGATAAAGGAGGTGATTTTATATATTGTTGATCATGATTCTGTTTGTAACACCCTTAAATTTGGAAAGAGAGACTAATTAATTTTTTCCCCATAATACACCAAATAAAGGGTAAATCCCCTATCTAAAAGACATTTCTTGATTTACCTCGATTATCAAATCTAAAATCAACATTAATAAAGAATATATCAATCTTTATATAAGACTAAGTTAAAGTCGGGAGCTTCTATAACCCAAATAACAGTCGCTATCTCTGAATGTGGAAGACGTCAACAATTTGCTAAGACCTCATGCATTTATCTAGCACTCATCTCATCACGATATCGCTACTACCAACCCCAACGAGGACCTGTTGCACATGCCGAAAAATAAAAAGGTTAAGCTTAACGCCTAGTGAGTTCAAACAGTTTTAATCGTATTTATAAAACGGTAAAACAAAAAGAATAATATGTAAATCGTGATTTTAATTATGAAATGGATTTTAGAAAGTAAGCGACATCTTTCTCAAAAACACCATTTTCGTGATAAAACGCATTTAAATGAAATACTCAACATTTTTGAAACCAAACCCAATAGACGAAGTACAAATACGATGAAAATCCAAATACCGAATACATGGTAATATCCCCTTTATTCGAAACTAAATATGGAGATGATCCAATAAATCAAAATCACTAACTACAGTTACTTTCCAAAACCCAAGTAATATTGAAACATGGATGATACTCTATCTAAAAATAACATTGCTTGGAGACGCGGTAGACCCATATCCGTCAAGTGTGGTGAGCATATGAATAAACCACAATCAACGTTAAGGAGTCTGAACTACGAATTACCTATGCGGTCCTTTTGCTAGAAATGTCAGCCAATCAATGGACTGCACGATTATCGAGTTTGAACCACCAACGATCTTTAGCTTGAGTTACCCGCTACGGATCATACGCTTATCAAGTTCAACCACCAACAATCTTTAGCTCGAGTTACCCGCTATGGATCAGATGGTTATCGAGTTCAACCACCAACGATCTTTACCTCAAGTCCTTGCGATAGACTATAAGGTTCGAGTTCAACCACCAACGATCAATACCTTGATCCCTCCGTTACATCGGTAGTTTCTAACAAGAATATAGTGATAACAATCCCGCCAAACCAACAGCTGACTTCTGTGCCTATGGATCCATTGCAACGCAGCCTAAATTACATGACTCCAAAATGAATGACCAACACACCCAAAACATGTAATTTTATAAATAGATATGCTATAAATGCATATAACTTCTAAAGTTCAAAATAGAGCAATTTAAGTCGGACAAAAAGTCTCCTAGACTCATTTGAGTCAACTGTACCAAAAGACTCCATAGTTCAAACGGATAATAAATGAAAGTCTAATTCATGTTATGCGAGACAAGCCCTTTTTCCAAAACCCAATATTATGCGAGACAAGCCCTTTTTCTAATGGTAAACGTTTTATGCATATTTCCACTTGCCTCATGATATAAGAACATGTGTTTCTCCAAATGATTTATAAAACTAACTACGTCAAATAAAATATAAATCACCAAGAAATCCATTTTATAGATAACTCAGTTTAAAAGGGTTTAAACCCATAATTTATTTAACATAAAAATTAAAGATCTCCAAAATATGCATTTTCAAGATATGTAAACCCTAGAATACCAAACATGTAAATTTCAACAAATACCTGACGCATTTGACAAATAATAAATAAAACATTTTAATACTTCAAAGTGGACATTTTTGGCATGTACCTAGTTTTCACAAAGTAACTTGAACTCATCTTGCTTGATTATGTTAAACCTAATTTTCATCCAACTTGAGCAATCTTCTTGCTACCTAGATAAACCATGTGTAATCACCAAATCAATGAAATAAACTCCAAACAAAAATTTAGACGACCCTTTAACCTTTCTAACTCATCAATAATCACCCCTAACAGACTTAAGACCAACTTTATACGAATATTTGAAGATTGATTACTAAATCCCGTCAAAAAATCGAGTTGTGCTACTAAAATCGATTTTTACCTACTTATAATATAAATAAGCTCTTACTAAAAACAATTATATGTAGAGGACCTCCCAACGGTCCCGGGGACATATTACATGCCTCAAACCCAAAAACGAGCGATTTACTACGAATTTTAGAAGTTCTAGGCAATAACCAAAACAACCATATCCAAATAGATGACATACAACCTAGGTAGCTCCACCATTAAGACCTCCACATTATCAATGGAATATTTTAATCAAGAAGAAGAAACCCTAAATTAAGAAGATAAGAAAGTTCATAGCTTAGAAAGATAACCCCAAACCAAGATTCTTCATAATCCTTCTCCAATTTTCTTCTACCAACAATTTCTCTTCATAACTTCTCTATACTCTAAGGGTGCGTTGGTTCGCACAATCTGATGGAATCTGGTGTAGTTGGAATGTTGAATTCCTTTGAGTAGATTCCATTCCCTTGTTTAGTTGGTTCTTTTTCAGGCATGGAATGTTCAAATTCCTATGAATTCCACAAGTAATGGATTTTATTATTCCGTGGCAAATGTCTAGGGTTTTGATGGAATGAAATCTTATTTTTTTCATAATACCCATTATACCCCTGATCCAATATACGTAATTTATTAAAATCGGTCTTGCCCTAATATGATAAACAAGCTGACACTTTGTTCTCCATCAAATACGAATAGAACCCTCATCTCCATCGAATACGAACAACATCTAAGGTTCTCCTCGTCTCCATCGAATACGTTCTCCACGCCTCCATCAAATACGGACAACAACATCAACATGTATGATCGATTTCTTTGTCAGGTCCTCTCTATTTGTTTCTCTGCTCGATTTTTTTGTCTGGTTTGCTTGATTTCTTTGTCTGGTATGATCGATTTCGATCAATTTCTTTGTCTGCTAGAACACAAACAACACTAGTCGATTGATTTCTTTGTCGGCTCGAATACGAACACGTACACGAACACGAACAACTATCGATCGATTTCTTTATATTCTCGAACATCAACTCTCTGTTGTCTGTATCCGATCGATTTCTATATCTGATCGATTTTTTTGTGCTTGATTTCTTGAGTTCTGTATTTCTATACTTGTGTATATGAGTATGATGGATTTGATTTATGTATTTCTGCGCTTGATTTCTCCTATACTCTATGTTGTCGATGTATGTGCTTGATTTTTGTATTTCTGTATTTGAGTATGCTTTGTTGTTTGGTGTTTGCTTTGGTGTTTGTTTTATGTTTGTTGTTTTATAGGAACATATTTTTAGGCGGTTTATAAATAGAAAATGGCCCGACTTTGCCTCACGATACGCAAACGTAGCATTATGAGATTCTTTATGGATGAACCAATGAGTGCTATTACTTTGTTTTTCATTACGGGTTGATGTTATTAGCCAAACATAGAAGGGATAGACCACATATTCAATATTCTTTGTCAAGTGTGGATCGATCTGCAATATTGCATAGGTAAGCCTATAATAGTGATATCATATGCATATCACAACTTAGGATGGATAGAAGGTGTTTCAAAAAGTTACGTGATATGCTTGAAAGATTAGGAGGATTACAAGAAACTAAAAATATGAATATTGATGAACAAGTAGAATAGGGTTGTAACATGTCGTTTTCATCGTTCGGGAGAAACAATTAGTAGGATTTTTACTCGAGTTTGCAACACGATTAATAGATTGCATCCAGATTTACTTTAAAAACCAGAACCTTTTATCGATGACTCTACTGATTGAAGATGAAAATGGTTCAAGGTAAATATAGTTATTACTTTTTTGGTATTCACCTGGCAAATTACATACGTGTAATAAATGTTTTTTTTTTCTTGGTTTTATAATTGTCTAGGTGCTTTAGATGGAGCATACATAAAGTTCCTAGTGCCACTTGAAGACAAGCCTAGATACAAAACACGAAAAAATGATATTGCCACAAATGTGTTAGGGGTATGTTCACAAGATATGCAGTTTATCTACGTATTGGAAAGATTGGAGGGGTCAATGGTTGAGAGTAGAGTCCTTGGAGATGCTCATCTTAAGCGCCATGGCTTAAAGGTTCCAAAGCCGTATTATTTCTTGGTAGATGGTGGGTATACAAATGGAGAGGGTTTTCTTGCAACTTATAGAGGTCACAGGTATCACTTAAATGAATGGCATTAGGGACACCAACCAACTACAGCAAAAGAATTTTTCAACATGAAACATTCTTTCGCAAGATATGTTATAGAACGATGCTTCGGTATTCTGAAGGCAAGGTGTGGAAGTTTAAAAGATAATTCATACTACCCTGTTGAAAGAAAGTTAAAGTAATAATGGCATGTTGTCTTTTTCATTATTTTATAAGACAAGAAATGCCAATGGATCCGTTTGAGAACATACCTTGATCGAATGAAATGGAAGACACTGAGCACCAAGATGAGAATAATATCATTTCCGTAGGTGCTTCCACTGAGTGGACTGAATTTAGAAATAATTAGGCTCAAAGTATGTCCAATGATTGGAATGCTTCTATTTGATGGTTTCTAATAGTATAGTACAATTTCATTTTTACGGTTTGTAGTAATACAATTTGATTTTTATGGTTTGTAATAGTACAATTTGGTCTTTATCGTTATTAATTTTAGAGTGGAACAATTTGATCTTTATCGTTATTAATTTTAAAGTGGTATAGTTTGTTCTTTAATATTAGGTATGGAGGATAAAAGCACTGGTCGTAAGTACCAAAATTGGTCAAAAATTACAGACAACAAACTTGTTGATGCAATGGTGAATATGGTAAATGATGGAGGATATAAAGCCAATAACGGATTTAAATATGGATACTTACAACATTTGGAACAAGAATTAAAAGTGTCAATTCCCGATTCTAATATTTTAGGTAAACCACACATCGAGTCAAGAATAAAGACCATGAAAAAGTATTGCCAAACCGTCCATGATATGCTACATGGTACGAACACAAGTGGTTTTGGATACGACAGTACTAAAATGTGTATGACTGCCGATGCATCTGTTTGGGAGTCCTACCTACAGGTACATATTACTATGTTTTACAAATTACCATGTTAAGAATTGTTTTTTCAAGGTTTTGACGTCTTTTGCAAACTTAGGCACACAAAGAGGCTTCAAAATGGAAACACAAACCGTTTTCTCACTATGAAGACTTGCTTTACTTTTTTGAAAAAGATCGTTCGCATGTAAATCAAGCAAGAAACTATGACGGTTTAGAAGAAACGGCTGACATGAAAGTTAGCTAGATGCTTAATCAAAAACAACAATCTCATGAAAACAATGACTATCCGACAGAAGAAAGTCAAATGTCAAGTCAAATATATTCATCTCAAGGTAGTAGGAAGCACAAGGGGTGAGGTGATCCTCTTGTGGATCCAATAAATAATGTTGTTATCATTCTTGGAGATAGACTTGAAAAAGCATCGGACAAGTTGGGGGACAAGTTGTTGAATGTTGAGATGGAGTTGCATCAAAAGACTTCTATGGTTGGTTCTGAACTTGCAAAAATGAATATTACTTCAATGGAAAAGTTTATAGCTTTGAGGAAAGTAACACGTGAACCTCAATCCGTGTTAAGTTTTTGGAACTACAAAGGAGAAGCTCGAGAAGAGTTTGTGAGGTATATTTTGCAACCATGATTGTGCTTGATGTTTAATGGCACTTGGAGCTATGGCTTTTGGGAACTATGATGATGTCTTTTGGAACATGTATTTAAACACGGTTTAGTATTTTGTTGTCGTATGTAGGATTTGTTTAACGAATGTTTCATGGACTTTGGAACAATTTTATTGTCAATTTAGTAACGTCAATTTTAGTGGATTTAAACACGGTTTAGTATTTTTTTTGTCATGTGTAGGATTTGTTTAACGAATGTTTGATGGATTTTGGAACAATTTTATTGTCATTTTAGTAACGTCAAGTTTAGTGGATTTGGAACAATTTTTGAATTGTTAATTTAATGGTGACATGTAAGTATTTTGCATACACATGATTTTTCTTCTAAATATGAGATTGTGGTGATCATTAGTATGGATCGATTAAGGAGGTCCATTTTTTCCAAGTATTTTTAGTTTTAGGTTTTTTTAAGTAATTAATAATTATTTTAATAAAATAATTTTAGTTTAGAAAAATTTAATTTAATATAAAGGGTATTTTAGTCATTTACCAAAATTTTATTCCAATTCCAAAGCTACATTATTTGAACCAAACAGACATATTCCAATTCCTTCAACAGATTTCATTAAATTATGACAACCAAACAGGTGGTCAAACCTGATAATATTCCATTCCAATTCTTTCAAAGTCAAATTTCTTTGATGTGATAAAAAAAAATTGAAATTATATATCGCTAGATTAATTGTTATGTTCTATAATATTTAACAGTTATTTGAAATTCTATATTCTATTCTTTAATATATTCATATTAATTATGAATAGCGAATCTGAATAGCAAGATTCTATTTCATCCAAAAACATTCTGCGAACCAAACGTCACCTAAGAAAACCTACACAAAAAGGTGAATATGGAAATGAACAGAGAAAAAGAAGAAGAAGTCAGGTACATAAAACCGATAAGATAGCAACCCTTTTTATTTTAATTAATCTGTAATCGTGTATATAGGCTTATTTTAGTTGTTAAATTAACTTTTTTTGTATTAGTTTTTAATTTTATAGTTCTTCGTTGGTTTAATTATATTTTTCTGATTTTTTTGTTTCTGTTGTTAATCTTCTTGTATGCTCTTGTTCTAAACATTTTTATTGTGAATACACATTATTCTTATTGAATGATGGTTATTAATGTGTAGAAACCTTTATTCAGGTTGAATATTGCTTAAAAAATCCATTTGACTGAATATTAGAAAAAATATTCACTTTGAATAATGATTATAGTGTGTAGAGATTAAATTTATTGATTGCATTTATCTTAAGTTTGAAGAAACCAATTGATTATATTTATTATTCAGTTTGAATATATTTTGTAATAGATTATTAAGATATATCAATAAGTTCAAATTACTATATTCATCATGAATTTTTTTTATTCGTGTTGAATATCGGTTATATGTTTATATATATATATATATATAGAGAGAGAGAGAGAGGTTCAGGAGAAACGCTATAAAAAGAGAAAACTGAAGAACACCCTGAGAGTCCGCCACCTGGACGATATTTTTTTTCTATGCATCAATATGCATTAGTGCATATGCACAAATGCATATAAGCGATTGGAACTCCTTTTTTCTATGCATCAATGCATACATATGCATTAGTGCATATGCACGAATGCATGTTACCAGATGACAGCCTCCTAGGCTATTCTTCAGTTTTCTCTTTTTTTAGCGTTTTCTGCTGAACCTCCATATATATATTTATATATATATATATATTCTTTATTCAACATGAATAAAATATATATGTCAACATCTTTTTTTTCCTTAATTGATATTCTTTATTCATGTTGAATAAAAGTAATATATATTTTTATTCATGTTGTATAAAATATGTATTTAATTGCATTTTTGTAGATCCCAGTATTAGCAAGTACAATGATATTAAATATTAAAGCGATAAGAACAAAGTGTTTAGAGAATTTCCGTAGTCGCATATCTCACTTGTATTGATTACAATGATAATAATTCTGAATTCTGCTCTCTCTCTATTGTAATCAACTCTCATTATGCATAACCTAAACTCCTATTTATATTGAAAGGTCTAATCTAATTAAGGAAGGAAAGAGTTTAAGGAATTATAAACTTCCTTTTACAATTGAGCATATCCATTCCTTTTTTTGACACTATAAAATAATAGACCTAACAATCTCCCCTTTTGTGGCAAAATATATCTTCACTTCTTCAGCTCGAACATGCCTTCGAATCTTCTCAAAGTTTGACGAAGTAGTATCCTGTCGTCAATTAATCTGATAGCTTCCAAAAGAGAATTTCTTCTAGTTGAGCTCATCCTTGTTGTACTTTTCTTGTTAGAAGCAATCTCTGAAGCTAATCTGTTTCGAATACCCCACAACGTTCTATCTGAATATGCAACAACTTCATTAAATCTCAGAAATCTCTTTTCACCCTTCATATGCATCCATACAACTCCTCCGTGTGCTGGATATGTAAGAACAGTTGTAACATCATATTTATCCAACTCAGGAATTGTTTGATTAGGCTTGGCAATATGAATCTTCTTTTGTTCACTTTCAATCCCAAGTTGCAACTCATGAAGATAGCTGTATCTGAGTTCCTTTTGTATGTGACGCACCACCGCTCTCAAAGCTCTTTGTTCATCCTTGTTTCTTTTCTTCTTGCCTCTTAGGTCGTGATACAACGTTTCAAAGTCTAAGATAACAAGGTTAGAAAAATCAGCTTCAGAAAAAATGTATACTTTACCATCTTCTCTTCGAACTTTGAAAGTTGGATACTCGACTTGAAAGACTCTGTCAGATCCAATCTGCATAATCCCGATAATCCGGTGTCGTGAGATTACATCGGATGGCTTCTGAGCTCTCATTTTCAGGATGTGAACATATTCCTTAACTTGAGCTGGATCCATCTCCATTACTAAGTGAATGTGCGCCAAGTCTTCAGGTTTCTTATTCTTTCTGAATATCCGTTCCATGGTTTCTTCAAGATATGGCACCTGGATTTGCTGATTTACCAATTTAGTCTTGCTTTCAGTTAGCATCCTTTGCCACCGAATTTGATGAGGTGACAGTCTTGGTTCATTTGGATCTCCTGAAATGTAATTCTTCTCCATGTGTTTCAAATTCACATAATCTTGCTTTTGGAGAACTGGTTCATATGGATCTTTAAACCAGTGCTTCACGAAATTCCTTAGATTTTGAACATCAACTGTCTCTTCATTGGACTCCAGTTCAGCAGCTTCAGATGTGCTCTCAAAGTTAATATTTACCGCAGGCTTTTCAACCGTAGGCGTATTTACTTCTTGAGTCAGACTAGGACGCTGTCTTCGGCGAGTTGGTGGCACAGATGGACCAGTTGGAGTTTGAGAAGATGGTTGAGACTGAGTTCTTGAAACTCGTTGTGTCTCCCCTTCAGGGCGATTAGGAGCAGAGCCCGGATCGTCCTGATCAGATCGAGGGGCAGGAACTGAAACAGCCGGTCTACAAGAATCTTGAAGTTCAGTACGAAGAGCGGTAATGGCACCAAAAAGCTCATCATGATTTCTTTGCTGAGTCGTATGCATATCAGATAACTTTTGTTCCATGTTAGCTTTGAATAGGTCAAACTCATATCGAGTGACCGTCGGAATTACCAGATTTCACCTTAGATGACCCACGAAAGAATCTTCAGGTTGACCCCTAGCAGTGGCTTCGGCAAGCAAGTTAGCATATAACATCAACATGGGCTCATCATTGTTATACTCATATCGATGTGATGAGGGAGGCCGATTCCGGGGGTCCGGGGTCGGATCCTGATTTTGTAGTTGCGGTGGTGGAGTGCGACTGCTGCTAGGTCTGGAGGAACTAGCCTGATTCGGATCTGACTGACTGGAGCGGGCAGCTTCACGTATCTCTCGAACAAATGCTTCTCTCTCAGCGGACATAAGAGCAGCATGTTCTACCAAAGAAGCTTTGGCTCGTTGAATTTGAGCGTCAATAAGTGCTTGAGCCGCGGGGGGAATAGTCAAAGCAGGAGCCAAGGTACCTGATGAAGAAACACCGGGATCACTTAGATTACCCGTTGACATGACAGTTTAATAAACTGTATGACCTACGTTCAGTGATGGCATTGAAGTAGCACTGGCATTGAAGAGACACCACTATGGAAGTTCCGACTGGGCCACTAAGGCTCTCAGCGTGTGAAGACACGTGTTCCCTAACTGGCTGTAGACTCAAAGTGCATACAACCGAAGTCGAAGCAAGTGAGCTACTGCCTCTTGTTTCAATAGCTGTGCCTCCCGAATGGAGGGAAGCTAGATAAGGAGCTAAACTCACAAGTATATGTGAAACTGTCGGCTGTTGGGAGCCTTCAGAGTGGCTAGGAGGGGCGTGCAAGTGCGCTGCTAGGTTCATAGCGTCTTGTCCACTAGACATACCCAACGAATGAGTAGGGCTAGCAGACGCGGTTACCTGGATGGTGGAGTCTGGTATCGCGCTCACAATAGTTTTTCTCGTCCCATCACTCATGCTCACACATTCTTTTTCAACTAAATCTCCCTCCGTTCTCCTTATCTCTCCAATATGAGGCTCGGTGAATATGTTAGACATGGAACCAGAGAACATGCCAGTTTCAAAATCGAATGGCTCAGTCGGGTCATCATGTGGTTCATCAGTTTGTGCAGCATTTTGTTCTTCAGTGTCCGATGTAGAATCAGATAGAGGTGGTTGGGAGCAATTCGGCTAAGAGCTCGTTCTTCGATGGCTACAGTTCTTGGACGACGGGAAAGTGGTTGAATATCAGATTCATCCTTACCAAACGATGAAGGTTGTGGGCGAACATGGTTACGACTGACGAGCATCTTAAATCGTGGACTAGGTCGGGAAGTAGAAGCAGCTCTTGAGATAGTGGGTGGTGGTTGTGGGATAGTTGGGGTAGCGGTAGTTGGAATTGGCTGATCAGGTGCACCGCCCTCGTCATGTCCCCTTACATTCCGCTCATCACCTGTTCAGGATCCCCATGATCTTGAACCTGCTCGTCTACCCTAGGACCCTCTCCGTGCTCATGATGTCCCTCGGGGTTTGGCTCTTGGGCAGGCACAACCGGAGGTGGTTGAGCCATTAAGGCGTGTCTCTCCCTATATGCTATAACACTCGGTGCATTCTGATCAGCATAGGCAAGCAGCGCTTCAGGGATAGGCATGATGAATTCAAATTGTCGATCGTTAAGCTTGAGGAACTTCAGCGAGTTGCTTGGTCCCGACGGTGATCCTGTTCGGCGGGGTATATCTGGTTCGGATGAGAGCATGGCATGTATAAATAGTTGAAGGAACCGTTGAAAGGGTACGAAAGCACGATTGCATGAATTTGATTTTTCTTCAACGAGCTCCACGAAGTCCGTCCAGATGAGCATTGCGCAATCATAGTGACAATTGTATACGATACCGTGAAATATGCATAAGGCCGCAGTACTGTCCTTGTCCATGCCGGTGTGTTTGCTAGTTAGACATCGATTGACGATGGTGAACAGTGAAAACCAGATTTGAGGCAGGTACATTCGCTTGAACTGGCCGGGGCTGGTGAGGGGTTCGGGTGCGTTGTATCCAAGGGCTCAGATATCTGTATAGAGTTTTTCTTCAGTTGCGAAGGCATCATATGGGCGTTCGTCGGTGGCGACAGGCAGGCGGAGGATTCGACGAACCCGAGAAGGTGTCAGGCGGGTGACAAAGTCATCGATTTTGGCAGTGAAATGGTGGTCACCGTCATCCGGATGGTATGTTAATGTATACCAAAACTGTTGAAGATAGAACAGGGTACCCGATGATCCAAAGCAAAGGCATAGCAAAGGGGGTGGCGTTGAAGGATATCGAGGATGACTTGGTGTTCAATCGTGATGCCAAAATCGAGACGGTGATTGTTTGGTTTGAGTGTTCGAAGTTTGGCTCGGGGCATCAAGAGTTCGTCTCGGTTGACCGCGTTGATACTCGGTTCAGTTGATCGCTTAGAAGGCATAGGGTGTTCATCGTCGGAAAGATTCGGATCATTGATGGCCGCCATTTGAACTGAAAGAAAACAGTTAGCAGACCATAGGAAAAGTCAGTTCTATTGATGAAGTCAGGTTATAAATAAAATATCTAAGTCTGAATGTCGAGTCCTAAGGAGTCGATAAACCTGAATATCGAGCCCAAGCTGGGTCGACATAAAGACTTGGTGAAATTTTGTAAGATCAAACATGTGAGAGGCGACAATAACGATGTCAGACCATGGGGAATCGAGAATCACACTTTAGCGAGTCTCAAATACTCGAGAAAATTGCACTTAGAGAAGATGAAGTAATTTTATCGATCCTTAGATACTCGACAAAAAAATATGTCGAGTCCTAAAGGGTTGAGAAAAATACTTGGGCATTTGAAGAACAGCTTATCGATCCTATAAGACTCGATAAAAATTATGTTGGGTCTTTAAGGGTCGATAAAAACACTTGGTATTTTTAAAGATCAGGTTATCGATCCTATAAGACTCGATAAAAATTTATGTTTGGTCTTTAAGGGTCGATTAAAACACTTGGTTTTTTTGAAGATCAGGTTATCGATCCTATAAGACTCGATAAAAATTTATGTCGGGTCCTTAAGGGTTGATAAAAACACTTAGAGATTTTGAAGATGTTCTTATCCAACTTGAAGACTTGACAAAAATCTAAGTCTGGTCTTTAAGGAGTCGATAAAATCTAAGGAAAATCCAATGTTTAGGTGCAATTAGTTACCTCTATTGCATCTAAAACTAAACATGGCCCAAAATATTTCAAAAATAAGCCTAAAAGGCGAATGAAATAACCAAAAGCGGAACCCCAAGGGTTTTTCGGAATTTGAAAAGTTGAAGGGACAAATACTCAATCATGCAATGGATAACATTAAAAAGTTCAAGAATTAATGTTGATCAGGGGAAGAATGCGAACCTGGTAATGCTTTCAGATATGGAAAAATCGACGATTTGAAGAATCAATTTCTAAAATCTTAAAAACTCGAAGGGTTTAGAGAGAAAGAGGGAAAACTTGTTTGAAAAGTATCCTTTTGAGAGTGGGGCTCGACTTTTAAATAGTGGGTCATCGGGTGATGACACGTGGCAAGCTCTCATTGGGCCGAGAAAGATGATGACATCAGCCAAATGTCGAGTAAGGTATTTGTCGGGCCAGTTGTGGTCGACAAACCATTTTTGTCGGGCCCTTAGGGCTGAGAACCTTGAATTTTGATTTAAAAATTAAGTTTTTTTTTTATTATTTATAAAGAAAGCTCCCCTTTAAAGAAAACGTAAAGGATTAAACAGTTTGCTCCCCCTACAATTGTGAGTTAATGAAAAACGTACATTGCCGCTCCCCCTCGAAAGCTGGAATGATTAGACACACGATGAAAATAGCCGAAAAGAAGGAAATGAATTGAAAATACAGAACTGTAAAAAAAATTCAAAAGCCAACAAACGAGAAACCAAGAGTGATGCAGATTCACAGTTAAGAAAAGAGGAATATGCATAAAAACTTGGTTAGACGTTTTGTGTATTTTGAAGAGACTGATTAGGAGATCAGGTTTTAAGATTCAACATGCCCAACTTGGACACTAGGAACTGGAAGCGTTTCTCATCCAAGGCCTTGGTGAACATGTCGGCAAGCTGTAGTTCTGTATTGACAAAGTATAATTCAATCGTACCTCTTTCGACATGATCTTTGATGAAATGATATCGAACGTCGATATGTTTAGTCTTCGTATGTTGGACAGAGTTGCTTGAGATGGCGATGGCGCTTTTGGAGTCACAGTAGATAGGAATCTTATCAAACCAGAATCCATAGTCCTTTAGTTGTGTGCGCATCCATAGTACTTGAGAACAGCAACTTGCGGCAGCAATGTATTCGGCTTCCGCGGTATAAGTGGAGACGCAAGCTTGCTTTTTCGAGGACCAACTTACCAGTTTATCGCCTAAGAATTGAATGTGTCCCAACGTGCTTTTACGATCAAGCATGCATCCGGCATGATCAGAATCTGAAAAGGCAGTTAGCTCGAAACTGTATCCTTGGGATACCATAGGCCAAGATCAGTAGTACCTTTTAAATATCGAAAAATACGTTTGATAGCACTAAGGTGAGATTCTCTTGGAGATGCTTGATATCTAGCGCATAAACATGTGGCAAACATTATGTTCGGTCGACTAGCCGTTAAATACATTAAGGAACCAACCATTCCCCGGTAAATTTTAGAATCCACTGCTTTTCCCAAGGGATCAGCGTGTAGGTTTGAACCCGGAGACATGGGTGTACCAATCGGTGTACATGACGTCATTTTATATTTACTTAACATATCCGAGATGTATTTCGATTGGTTGATGAATATTCCCGTTGAAAATTGTTTTATTTGAAGGCCGAGGAAAAAATTCATCATTCCCATCGTGCTTATAATAAATTTAGCAATCATGAATTCGGAGAACTCCTTGCATTGTTGTGGGTTAGTCGAACCGAATATAATGTCGTCCACATAGACCTGAATAAGCATAATGTCACCATTTTTCTTTTTAATGAAAAGAGTTGGATCGATTTTACCTTTGGAGTGTCCATTTTTGACCAAATAGGCAGACAGGTTGTCATACCATGCGCGCGGGGCTTGTTTTAAGCCGTAGAGAGCCTTGTCGAGGATGTACACATGATTTGGCCTTGAAGGATCGACAAACCCATCAGGTTGGGATACATAGACTTCTTCACGCAGAACACCATTCAAGAAGGACATTTTGACGTCCATTTGAAAAATCATAAAATTCTTGTGTGCCGCGTATGCTAAGAACATTCGAATTGCTTCAATATGGGCCACGGGCGCAAATGTCTCGTCATAATCAATCCCTTCTTGTTGGCGGTATCCTTTCCCTACAAGCCGGGCTTTGTTGTGTATGACAACCCCATCTTCATCTTGTTTGTTTTTGAAAATCCATTTGGTACCGATGATGGTTTTGTTTTGTGGACGAGGAACGAGGCGCCACACTTTCAATCTTTCAAATTGATTGAGTTCGGCTTGCATGGCCACAATCCAATCAGGATCATTCATTTCTTCTTGAATGGATGTGGGGTCGATCTTGCTTAGAAAGGAAGAGAACAGACAATCGTTGGCCGAGGTGGAACACGTCGTGACTGGTTTGGTTGGATCTCCAATAATCTGACTGGTTGGATGAGAACGGACCCATTTGGTGGTATGTGGAAGCGGTTGAAATGCATTAGGGTCTGGGGTATCATCTGCATAAGTACCGAGTGGAAGATCTTGAAGTGATTCCAAGGCTGGAGCCACGGCAGAGGATCTTGTGGAACTAGAGACATCCTTTTGGGATGAGGTTGATGATGGGGGGGAGGATATCGGTTCAGTAGGGAGCGGATTGGAACTCGGTTGAGCATCAGGTTGAGCGGGAGGAGCAGCAGTTTGAGCGGGAGGAGTGAATGGAGATGAGCTTGGAGTTGCAGCAGTTGAGACGGTGTCCGTTGTAACTGGCGGTCCAGAAAGGTTGGTAGTCTCGGCAACCTCCAAGATAGGTGGAGTGATCTGATTAGGGATAGTAGTGTGAGAACCAAAATAATTCGAGTAAAAGTACTCGAATAGATCATCCAGATTGGAAGAAGTAGTTTTGGATGTAGAAGGTTGAGCGGGGTTTGGGGCAGGTTCCGAACGGATGTGTTTGGAAGCTAATATACCGGTGAGTGCGGGTCCAGAACTGTCTTGTTCAGGAGCCATTTCGGCTTTAGTGTCAAACTGAATATTGACGCTTTCCGTGACACAACGTACATTTTTCATGTAGATCCGATATGCTGATGCATTTGGAGAGTAGCCAAGAAAATAAGCTTCATCGGTCTTTGGCTTTAGTTTTCCACGATCTTCTTTTTCATTTAGAACAAAGCAGCGAACACTGAAGGTGTGTAGATGATCGATTGAAGGAACGCGGTCGTAGATCAAATGTTACGGTGTTTTTTGAATCGCTTGTTGATGATGGATCGGTTTTGAGTGTAGCAAGCGGTATTGACGGCTTCGGCCCTAAAGTGGAAGTTTGGAAAAAGGGAGCATAGTTCGGGCCGCTTCAACAAGTGTACGATTGCGGCGTTCGACCACACCATTTTGTTGCGGAGTGCGTGCCGCAGAAAATGTGTGTGTAATTCCCACTGATTCGAGATAACCATCAAGTGAATGATTTTTGAATTCGGTTCCATTATCAGTTCGGATGTTTTGAGCGGTAAGTTCTAGTTTGACTTGAATGGCTTTCAAGAACGTAATAATTGGTTTCGGGAGTTTCATCCTTGGAGCGAAGAAATTTAACCCACGTAAAGCGAGAAAAAATCGTCAACCATAACTAGAACATACTTCTTTCCATGAATACTTTGAGTCCTCATCGAGCCACATAGATCCATATGAATGAGTTGAAGGGGTCTAGTTGTGCTATGAACCACCTTGGGTTTGTGAGAAACTTTCTTCATCTTTCCCATCTCGCATGCTTCGCATAAGTGTGGTTTGTCAAACTTCATCGTTGTTAGACCGGTGACTAATCCGTGAATGGAGAGGCGATTGATGTTCTTGAAGTTCAAACGAGAAAGTCTTCGGTGCTATAACTAGGTCTTTGGATTAGAGATATTTGAGATTAGACAAACGTTGGAAGGAGCGGTCACTTGGGATAGATCGATGGTGTATAGATTGGATTTGCGTGAGCCAGCTAGTAATTCCTTTCCGTCAAAGGTTCCCACACAGCATCTTTCGGGTCGGAAATTGACTTCAAGTTGTTTGTCACAGAATTTGCCAATACTTAGCAGATTGTTGCTCAGGCCTTGAACATAGGAAACATCGGAAATGGTGATATTGTTTTGAATGATGTCACCATGTCCTTTGATGGGTGCTAGGTGATTGTTGCCAAATTTAACGAATCCGCCCTTTTTCTCCTTGTAATTGGCAAGCGGCTCCTTTTGTCCGGTCATGTGTTTGGAGCAACCAGAATCTAAGTACCACACATGACCGATCTGTACAAAATCAGGCAGATTTAGGTACCCATTTGTAAATGGGTCCTTCGGGGTTAGTTGACTTTGTACCTTTGGGTACCCTCTTGAAATGGGACTTAGGGTCGTTAGTCATGGTCTTTTTAGGAACCCATTTATAAACAGGCGGAGTTGGAACATAATTGTGATGAAAATTATAAAAATTATGCATGTTCAGAAAATAATCACAACCATAATCAAATGAATTTAAGTGCACAAAGTCATTCACACCGCAATTTGAGCAACAAATTTGATTACGAGAAAATTTAATTAAATGTCGAAATGAATAAATAGTATATGGAAATAGAAAACGACTATTGGTTCTTTTGACATTTGTAGAATTTGAAAAAGAAAAGTTGTCTTTATTGCGGAATGACGACTTTGTAGTGCGTTTGCCCTTTTCAACCCAAACTTGTTTGGTCTTTAAAGTATGAACATCTGAAACATTAATAAGACAATTGTTAGTACTTTTTGGAATAAATTGATTTTGATTCGTTTGGTTGGAATGAGTGTAATGCGTTTGACTAGTGGAACACTCATTCTGAACCTCCGGAATCAAGATTGTTTCGACATGTTTCTTTCCTTTGTCCAAAAACTCCACATGACTTGGAAGTGTAGGATTGACAAATTTAGCATTTGAATCACGTAAACATTCATCAGATTTAAGTTGGGAAGGATTAGAAGTTTTATTTGAAAAAATCATCTTTTCATGGTCATCTAATTCCTTATCTATCTGATCTTGTGAAAGAGAACATTTTTGTTTTGGAGGACAGTGGTTAGGATCTATCGGGAAATATGAAAAATCACAATCATCCAAATAAGAACTAACAAAGGCTTTACAAGAAGAAATATTTGAAGCTGTGTCAACTTCGGGGTTTTGAGTTTGTAACGCCTTGTTTTCTAAAGTTTGAATTTTAGCGATTAATGCCTCTTTTTCCTTTTCTGATGAAGAACGTTCAGATTCCAACACCTTTTCAAGTTGAACAATTTTCTTTTCTAAAAACTAGTTATGTACCCGCGCAATGCGGCGGGGTGTTAATGTTTTTATAAATTAACGAAGAAAATTGATGCAACTACTGATATAATGTGAAATAAATATATTAACCACATTATCTAAATCATAGTCTTCGAGAAAAGAATCACATAAAATACCACATGATGCATAAGTTGTCAAAGCATTGACAATTTCAGTGGTTTAAAAGATTTCTTAAATTAAAATTTCAAATTGACATTCATATAAATTCTTTTGAATCCATTTCAAAACAAGGAAACTCTTGCCTTTTATTTGCTAAAACATCTTAATTCAAACACTCCGACTTATAAATGATACAAAACAGAAAGCTTGATCCTCCTTGTCAATGTGTTTAAAAACAAACTCTCGAGATTAACCCTACCCTAAAGAATTATAGTTCAAATAGCTTACAACAAGCGTATGCTTCATTTCATTTCAAAAAATATCAATTTTATTCGCAAGTATAAATACCCAATTTCAACAAGTACAACATGACAGGTTTATTTCTGATGTCGTTCAACAACTCTGGTTTACAGCCAAACCTTTTCTGGTTTCTGAATTTGGTTAAGGAGCATCCATGTCATGTCATCTGTGTCACAAATTAAAAAGCAACTCATCAAAAACATGGATATAAAAATTAAGTACCCAATGATGTTTGAAGTCAAATATACTCCTTTCAGAATCCAAAATTAAGAAAGAAAAGAGAGTCATGCCATAAGGGCAATCCTAACAAAATATACTAAAAGTATAACATGCTGCATCTTATGTATATGAGTTCACATAATCAAAAGGCAAAGTGCACAGTGTGGCAAAGAACCGGGATCCAGAACTCCCACCTACCAACCAAAAGAAAGAGATGAACAAAATATCGCTAGAGAGCAATGTATTCATGGCCTTTAAATAACATAAAAAGATGTAAAACGAAACAAATTCAACAGTACAATTATTTAAATTATACTTCTTAAGATAAATATACAAGCAGTTCGAAAGAAAGCTTATTTTAGTTTAAAAACTAAAATGCTCCAAAAACCAAGTGAGGTAAAATATATGATTCATTCAATTCAATACAATACAAGTCGCGTAAAAGAACTAACATTTATTGGTTTAGTTTCATAGGAGACAATAGTAATGATAAAACTGTAACAGAAGGTGAAGGTGGAGGTGGTAGAAAGGTTAAAGAAGCTGTCGCCAAGAGTCTAGGTAAAGGAACAGTTACCGTTGAAGAATCAGCCAAATTCGTTGGAGAAAAGATACACCAGAATGCAAAAAAGCTCTGATTTTGACCATAAACCTTTTTGGTTAAAACTTGAAAGTGCATGAATCTTACCCAGAATTTATCATCAAATGTCAATAGCAAAAACTTAACTGTATAAGCAATTTTATGGGACAATTTGATAAAATGATTCATTCTTGTATTAAAGTTTTCAAAAAAAATCAGAAAAATGAATAGCTTCTTATTCCTAACAATGCAAAAGATCAAGTATGAAAAAAGAAAGTGAAAATGTAAATACCTCCATTAGAAGTTGAATGCATACGACTATAAAGAGAAACAGGGAGCCAAGAAAAAAGAGATTAAGTGAAAAAAAAAAAGTAGTCACTTGAAACCAAAATCTGGAATAACTTGCAAACCCACTTGAAATTAAATCAAATAAGTACAACATATATAAAAACTTGCAGAACCCACTTGAAATCAAGCATTTTTTAATGTGTCGAATAGAAGAATGCATATCCACTTGATAAATCTTACCATACATACCACATATGATAAATCTTACCATACACAATAACTAAGGTTAATCCTCCAAATTTTATATACTCTTATTAAAACTGAAAGCAAATAGAACAATGTAACAACCAAATATAAAGATTAAAAGACAGGGCACAACCTCGAATTGAAGAGAAATGGTCTCTTTACTGTCACGTGTAGCTTCCTGTATCCATTTAATAGTTACGAGCATCCATAAAACATCCAACTACACGTTAAAGACTTTAAAAGGTTGTGAAATATTGCATAACCAATGCCATTAAAAGTTCATCGGATTAAAATGTGATCATAAACGTGTAAAAGATTGGCTTTAGAAACTTACCTATTTGAACAACAAAAGAGACAGACTCCTGTCTGCCAAACTGGTTGCAAGGAAACACAAAAAAAATGACAGGAAAAAAACTATTCCCAAAGAACAACTAAACCAAAGCAACATGGTGGATGGGCTCTTTCAATGACCTATCTTACCAGACTACGACAAATATGAAGAACAACCGAGAACACCAAGATTTCAAAGTTAATTGTAACCAGATAACACAAAAGATTCAAAACAAACAATGAAAGAACGTATCGAAAGTACCTGCAAGTGAAAGATTGATATACTTCTTTTGATTCTCACATTCGTTTAACACAAAAAGAATAAAAGATCAAATAGAGGGGCCAAGCAGATAATGAGTAGCTTCTTATGCGTAGCAATGTAAAAGATCAAGCATGAAAAAAGAAACATAAGCACTGTTAATCTTGAAAATAGGAGGCCCCAGTTAGAGATGCTCATGACTTAAACCAAAATAAGATTCAAAAATAAAATCTAATCTGACTCAAACCAAACCAAATTCAAAGCAAAATTGTATTTGACATCAAGAGAATAACAAAATAATATGGATTGAATGAATAAATGACCTGCATAAAAGAGGTAGGATCGTGAAACTCATCGATGACTTCAATGGAGTAATTATGATCAGAAAGTTCACGCATGTCTGGCCGTCTAAGGGGGTGTTTGTTTGAGCTTATCAAAACAACTTATTGACTTAATCCGATGGGGCACCGTTAGTAAGTCATTTTGAGTGTTTAGGTAAAACAACTTATTCGGTGCCAAACCGTTGTTTTTTAAGAAGTAAATTTTTTTAACTTATCAGCTTTTCATAAGTCCTTTTCCAAACCGGTAATAAGTCACAAGTCAATAAGCTCATCCAAACACCCCCTAAATTACCTCTTGAGTTGATTTTTCCACACTACTCTGGATATGGAAAACTTGAAGAAAAAAAGGAAATCGGAGAGGAAGATATAAAGACAATTAACAAAAACAAATGGGATTTACCAGGTCACGGAGTTCTCTTACTGGAGAGCTTTAATCAGCCGAGAACATACAACAGATCTAGCCAAGAGATGAACAATGCAGGAAGATGTAGATGTACAACACATGTTTCGAACAAATGGAAACCCTAACCAGGAATGAGACTAAATAAATCAGGACCGATGAGGCATTGAATCGTCGCTTTGTGAATCGTGAAATAGTGAAGGGAAGAGGTTTAACTGAATAAGAAAGTGCCATTTTTAGTATGTTGTTAGGGTTTGGAAAATGAAGGGTGTTTTAAGAGATTAAGAGACTAAGAGATTGTGTATTGTTAGGTAGTATAATTTGCTTAAAAGGTTGTTTTTAAGAAAAAATCAAATTTGCTTTATTAAGTAGTATAGATAAGTTGGGAACATATGGTTTAAATTCAGGAATTTTATTTTGAAGTTCTTCGTCAGAATAAGAAGGAAAATAGTCATTTGGAAGAGTTTCTTTTGAAGATTCCTCTTCTACTATTTGAGGATAGCAGAAAGGAATTTGATGAAAATTATTGTTTTGTCTTTTCCAGTTTTCCCTTTCTTCGACGTTGGAATCCGACTTCATAAATTGAATTTCGTAATCCGGACCAAGGTTCAGATATTCAAATTTATAGATAGTCGGAGTATTGTAGATGGCTTTTTCTAAATGTTTTGGATTATCAAATCCTAATCCAGCTTTTGAACTTAAATCTTTTGGAGCGTTTAAATGAATTGTGTGCTCAGTTTGACCAATTTTACACAGTTTTAGTTCCAAATCTTTGAGTTTTTCCAAAAGGTCTTGTCGTTGAAAACTCACAAATTCATATTTTGATGAAAAATCTTTGGTCTCACTTTTATATTGGTTAAGTTGAAGTGTGAGATCCGAGATTTGTTGTTTTAAAAGAAAATTTTCTTCTTGAAAAGTAGTTTTCTCCGTCTGATGATTGTGTGCAATACTTTGAGATGTTGCAAGTTCGGATTGGAAAATTAGCAATTGATGATGATTATTTTCTAATCGTGCTTCTAAGTCGGAAACCAAGAGTTTCTCGATTTTCAACTTAGATTGTAATTCTTTTAATTTAGACATCAAATCATGCATTTGGGAAACGAAAGCGTCATAGTCAGAGTGGCTTACCTCGAGTGTGTAGTCGGAAGCATTTAAAGGGGAATCATCAGAATAGGCCATCAGACTGAAGTGTGCTTGGACATCGTTTTCCATATCATCATCATTATTGCCTTGGTTGAGCCATTGTTCATCTTCCGCCATAAGAACTTTACCGGCTTCCTTTTGTTTAGCCAACATCAATTTGTAGGTGAAGTAGTTTGAGTCTTGGACGATTGGCTTTTTGCATTCACGGGCATAGTGGCCGGATTTTCCACAGTTGTAGCACAGACTCATCTCACCCTTAAATTTGTCTTCTGGTTTGGGTGTTGAGCGAGATTCTTCTCTCCTTGGTTTAGGCTCAAACATGGCTTTACGCTCATGATTCTTTGATCCCGAAGCATATCGTTGTTGATTGGGATTTGAGCGACGAGAGAACGTTTGTTGGAATGATCTTGTAAGGAAAGCCAATTGTTGTTGGAGTTTGGCAATTTCCGGATCATGATCGAAGTATTCGTCCTCTAAATCAAATAAAACTTCTTGTGATGTGCTTTAGGAATAGGAAGAAGAATCTTTTGCTACTAAGTGGATTGGATCAGAGGTCTTTTGTTGTTTGCCCCCATTAGTTCAAGGGCATCCTCTTCGTCTTGTTGAAGGGTTTCATATACTTCGTGCAGATCGAGTTCAGCGAGAAATTTGCTGTGTTTGATTTGATTGGCAAAGCGGCGCCATTCCAGTTGAAGATTGCTAACAAACTTCACATTGTTCTCGATCTTAGTCTTACGAATTTCGTTCTTTCTTAACTCGTTCACTAATTGCACGAGACGAGTGTAAGTGTTCGTAAGACTTTCACCTTCTTTTGCCTTGAATTCTTCGTATTGTGAAATACAGTTGGTGATCTTAAGTTGAGTCCCAATTTTAGTTCCGAGCATGAATTTTTCGATTTCTTCCCACATATCTTTTCCCTTTCTTTTGTAGCTATCGATGCTCATGTAAATGTCGTTTGGGAGGCTCATCAGAAGGTTAGAGCGGGCTAGTTGATCACCTTTCATTATCTTCTTTTCCGTGGCATCCCATGCATTCTTCGGTTTGATGTCTCTTCTTGCGGCTACCGGAGGAGTGTTATTTGGCATGGCTGGGAAGTCTTGATAGAACGGTGGTGGAGGACCTTCTTTGACGGAACTCATGATTTCATCGGCATGATCACTACGCTCAATGAAATCGAGAAATCGGTCCTTCCATTGAAAGTATTCCCCCGGAAAAAGAATCGGGGGTTTTGTATCTGAACCGATTGCCATTGCTTCGCGGGTAGTCATTGTACTTGGCTCGATGATCTCGATCAGCGAGTTTTTGGAAATTTTCTGAGGTTGTTTTGTGAAACAGAAAGTTTTCTCGATTGATTAGAGGTCGACAAAAAAAATTGTCGGGTGTTTAAGACTCGATAAAAATCTTTGTCTGGTATAGGAGACTCGATAAAACTTCTAAGGAAATATTGAATTGATCAGGAGAGTTTTATCGATCACGAGGAACTCGATAACTTCGAGTTTCTCGATTAATCAAGATTCGACAAAAATAATTTGACTCGAAAAAATCACGAATCGATAAAAAAATTATATCGATTCCAGATGACTCGATAAAATAAATTTTGTCGATTAGTAAGGGCTCGATAAAAATTCAAGGATACTTAATCCGAATTTTCTGTAACCGATAAACCAGAAAACAAGAACAAATGGTTCTTGACTAAAAAGAACAAGTCTTTTTATGGACAAGAATGTCTAAGTTCTCGAGTTTCTTATTTGTTCAGTCAAGAAAAAGAAATCAAAATTACTAGAGTTTATGATTTTTACTATAGAATTATTTAGTAAGAAAAGCTGCAAGAGTCACTAGTTCCTGAGTTTTCTTATGTAAAGAGTTTCAAAAGTAATCAAAATAAACTAAAACAATTTTAATTAAAACAGATTAAATAGTTTGAATAGAAATCAAGGATATCTTAAGTTGAATCGACAAAAAGTTAATCGAATGAAGAGAGAATCGAGAAAAACAGAACTTAAAAAATATGAACTTTTTTCGGGTAAAGCGTAATCGAGAAACAGTCAAATGAATGAAGAATGAATCGAGAAAAACAGATCTTAAAAAAATATGAATTTATATCGGGTAAAGCGTAATCGAGAAAAACTCAAACAACAGAAATAGATAATTACCTTCTGTTTCGTGAATGACTTCAGAAAATCGTAAAAACTCAGATCGGCTGCTCTGATACCACTTGTAGATCCCAGTATTTGCAAGCACAATGATATTAAATATTAAAGCGATAAGAACAAAGTGTTTAGAAAATTTCTGTAGTCGTATATCTCAGTTGTATTGATTACAATGATAATAATTCTGAATTCTGCTCTCTCTATTGTAATCGACTCTCATTATGAATAACCTAAACTCCTATTTATATTGAAAGGTGTAATCTAATTAAGGAAGGAAAGAGTTTAAGAAATTATAAGCTTCCTTTTACAATTGAGCATATCCATTCCTTATTTTGACACAATAAAATAATAGACCTAACAATTTTTAATGCATGTTTGAATATACTTTGTTTTTACTATTCAATTTGAATATATTTTGTTTTGTTGATTGTATTTCTTTATGCTTTCTGAATTGTTTATGTTGTATATCTACTTTTATAATTGTTAAATTGATTGTGACAATCTATTGTGTTGATCAAATTTATAGTGGAGGTGAAGATGGTCATCAAATAGATGCTAGTGATGGTTTGAAGGTCTGATTTTTTGTTGTGGACGATGATTTGAAACCCGTTGTTGGAAAAGGTTTTGAATCATTGTAGAAAGGTATTGAAATGTATAAGAAGTATTCTTCTAAAGTAGGACTTGATGTTAGACTATCTTCTGTGAAAAGAAATGCATATTCGATGATTGTTTTGAGGTATGTTGTGTGCAATGGAGCTGGGTCTTTAGATTATGTGCATGTAGATACATTGGTTGGAATCAAAGTAAAAAGTAAGAAGTACTAACAACCATAGAACTGGTTGTGAAGCATGTGTGATGTTCAAGGTTCGTCATGGTGGGAGGTCTTTTATTTTATATACATTTGAAGAGAAACATAACCATTGTGACATTGTTTCATTTGATGCAACATTTCGAACAAATAAGTAACTATTCATTTTTTTTCTTTTACAGGTTCTTTTAGTATTTGTTTTTATTAATATGTTATGTTTATGATATGTGTTTTAGGTATTGCATGATGTTCGTCCCATTCACATGAATTTACAACCACAAGAATTGTGTCTTGGTGCCGGTATTCTTGATGGAGAAAATATCAATGCCTATAAATGGTTGCTTCATTCTTTCTTGAAATCATTTGGGAGGCAACCAAAGTTGGTTGTTACTGATCAGTGTCCTGCTATCAAACAAGGTGTTTATGAGGTCTTTACAGAGTCAAGGAACAGATTTTGTATGTGGCACGTTAGTATAAAGTTGCCTTCGAAGGTATTTATTTTTATATTATCATTCATAGTGAATAATAGGGTATTCAATATGAATACCCTATTATTAATAGAAGTATTCATTTTCAATGCATATATGAATTATCATGGATGTAGTGTTCCTCGTCGCAATAGAGAAGAGGTGATGGAGACGTTGCTTGGGGTGTCAAAACTAGAAGTTCTTAATATTCGTAATCCTAAATAATTAATAAACGAAGGTTGTTTTACTGGAAAGAGGCTGAAGAGTGGTAAAGAAAAAACAATCGTTAAGAGTCAAAGGGAGAAGAGAATTTATAGGTTGTGTAGTAATGCAATTGCCCATCGAGAAATGATTTTAGTAAATAACGTTTTTTCAGTTGCAAATAGTGGTACTCATAATCAGTTTATTTTTGTATTATTTCTGAATATTGAATAACAAAATAATACATAAAAGACAGTAATATCCACCAGTTATTCACATACTTTATTTATAAACCATGAATGAAGTATTTTTATTCACCACGATTAAAAGAAAGTAATGTCCACCATGAGTGAATATTCCTTTAGCAGTCCTGACAACAAGCTATATTCAGAGTGAACGAAGCAACAAGCTTATTTATTCATCCGGAATAAAAGCTAATATCATTCACCTTGAGTGAATATTCTTTTCCAGTCCTGAAAACAAGCTATATTCATTTTGAATATTATATAATATTCTGAGCGAATCAAGCAAACAACCTTATTTATTTACCCTGAATAGAAGTCAATATCATCCACCTTGAATGAATATTCGTTTCCCAATCCTGACAACAAGCTATATTCACTTTGAATATTATATAATATTCAGAGTGAATGATGCAACAAGCTTATTTATTCACCCTGAATAAAAATCAATATCATCCACGATTATATTATGTGCCAAAAATAATGATCACATCATTAACAACAGCTTATATATGCCAATCTACATACATTAATCAATCAAAACCAACATCAACTTACATACATTAATAAAGCAAAACCCAGATCAACCTACAAATTGCGCATAAGTGATATTTTAATGTGATGAAAACCTACATCATGTATTAAACCTACGTACATAAAATAAAGTATTGTTTTCATGTTGAAACATCCAAAAAACCACAAAATAATTGTTCAATACTCCTCCATCCTCCAACCAAAACCATTACACCAACGAAAACCATCAAGCCAACCGTAAGAAATTGTCAGTATATAATTCTTCAACCCATGAAACCCATCAAAATTAACCCAATACAATTGTTCATCATTAATCATTACCTTCTCAATGTTTTCGCCTAGACTATGCTGCTTAGGCGCTTCTCTTATGTCCTTTCTGCATTTTCTTTTATCTCCTTCTCTGGTTGCAATATGGCAAATGTATTTGCCTCCTTCATTACCCATTCCTTTCTTTCATTTATCTTTGACAATAGCATTTTAGTGACATACTTGTATTCGAGCTTTCTTAACTGTGACTTCTGTCTTGCTATCTCCTCCTCTAGTCCACAATCGCAATTCTTTATTAGACCTCCCATAAAAGTTTCCATATGTCTCATAATGAAAACTGCACAATCTTTATGATTGTTTTTTGTTCTGCATTTCATCACCTCTCTTTTCGGTATCACTCAATTGAACTTATTTCCCTTCCATCTCCAAGATTATCAGTGTACTTCATGAACAATTTTTGTTGCATTATATAAATTATAACTAGGATTTAATTCATATAAATAATAATAAATTCATTTTACATTCCTTATTCATATTACTAAATGACATATTCTACTTACAACTATTTCAGTAAAATGCAATATTTTGCTGAATCTGGCAGGTCTGTTGCACTGTAACTAGTACGTGTTATAATGCATTCTTTAAATCCAAACAAAGCAGATAATAGTGATCTTGTTTGACAATTAGGAAAAACACTTGCATCAATATTTTAGTTGATTTATATGTAACTTATGATAAAAATTGTTGATTTTTTTTAATTTATTCAATTTATGCCAACTCATCTTCAACATTTATAATTCCGCATTGCTCTTCATGTTTTCACAAAAATTCTTTGTGAATAGCTTGATGTTTCTAACCATTGAAAATTTTCCCTTGAACATTTCACCTAGCTGTTGAAAAAAAAAAGAAATGATAATTCAATAATATTTTTTTCTAATTTAGCTTAATAAGTTTAGTGATCTTACTAGAATTTCTGTTGTGCAAAACAATCTTCTTGGAGAATCCATATTTTTCAATTTTTTGTCATGATTTAACAGGACTGACCAGTTGTCAATAATGTTTGAAGAAGTTCTGAATCTGGAATCAATCTTTCGAACATTACTTTGAAGCCGCTATGTCCTTCTCTTGTTGCAAACACAAAATCCTTGTTAAATATTCAAATAAAGTTTTTGATATATGAACATGGTATATGCATATGATATTCATGAGGAATTAATATTACTAATTTATTTATTTTCAATATCTAATTTTATTCACCATGTATAAAAGATAATCATCACTTTTATTTTCTTACATTGTGTTAGGTCCAATACAACAAGATCAACGAGGAATTCATATGCAAATCATCGAGTCGTATGTTTTATTAATGAAAGCATTAAAGAACTACAAACGTGAATGTAACTAAACGACTCTCATTAATGAATCCTCTACCCTGGACTCTTTTATATAGTAGTTGTCTATTACATGGTAAGCCCCAAACCTATAAGCCGAAAACATTATAAGGGAAGTTACAATAAATTGTTTCCTTCTTTATAAAACTATCCTAACTTAGGACTTATGGTCCTATTACATTGTAATTCATAACAATATTCATAATGCATATTTGATTTATTCATTCTAAATAAAAGATGATCTATTGTAACACTTGGATTTTTAGTATCCATAATTTCAAGTTTATATAAATTTTAGCCTTAAAATACTATTTTGGAAGTATTGTGAGCGTTGGTTGGTTGGATATCGTATTTGGCAAAAACAAACCAAGTTGGGTAAAAAATTGCGCGGCTCACGCTCGCGCAGCCATTTTGCTTGCGCTCGCGAGCTATGCCCAAAAAGTGGGCAAAAACTTGTAATTGCATTGCTCGCACCTGCACAACTAATTTGCTCACGCTCGCGAGCAACCTTTAAAATCTGGGCAGAAATTCTGTACGACTTTGGACCCTTTCAAACCAAAATTTTACATTTGGTTGATTTTGACAATTTAGGTCAAACTTGAGATATTTGGGGACTTCACTTGTGTTGTTAAAATGAGTATAAGGAACGGTTTTAGACCCATTGTGTTGGCTTATTTCAAAGTATTAGGGGTTTTAGAACTCAAAACCGTTTTGACCTAAATTTGGGAAAATTGTTAGTTGATGAGAAATGTTAATCATGCGGAGTATTTGTGTTGGGAAATTATTAATATGCCTAAATTGATGTATTAAATTCTAAGACTAGAATGTAACAGATCAATAGGCATAAAAGTCGATTTTATTTTATAGCTAGGTATAGACCTAATTTGGTTGAACTTGTTTGGGTTATAAATACCGAGGTATAGACCTAATTTGGTTGAACTTGTTACCCGTAAGCAAAAGACTTAGTTTAGTTGAGCTTAATTACGCATTAAACTAAAGACCTAATTTGGTTGATCTTAGTGCAATATCGGGCCTTGCTTATGCCAGTCGAGGCATCTCTTTGGAATACACTTTCTAGTGTATATATTCGGAGTTACTAGCATAGTTAATTAGAAGATATTAGTAACACCTGAACATAGTCTATGTTTCATATTTATGTAGATTAATAGGTTGTTGTTTTAGTATCCATTTTTGATGTAAACTCTATTACCTTTCCCCATTGAATGAGTGATCTTTATTTATTCAGTTTTAATCCCTAAAGTATTTCGGTTTAGATTATCTTCTATTTTTAGGGTGTTACAAGTTGGTATTAGAGCTATAGTTTAAACGATATAGGTATGAATTTAAGATTCCTACACTTAAGTTGAGACATTTAAGCATTGAATTGTGAGATGTGGGTAGACACTCTTGAGATAGGAGAGCTTTAGAGTCGGCGGAAATGCATTAATCATGAAATGTGACTTTGGTAATAAGAATTCTTATATGTATGATATATTCAAATATCACGTAGCTAATGTTATTTTGGGTATATGTGAGTATGCTTACTTTACTATTGTTGTGAATAATGGTGATGTATTATACGTATTTATGTTAGCTTTGTCTTACTTCTACTCAATACTCTTAACAGACTAAGAAGGTTAATACTCGTACTATATCGCGGAACGCAGCTGACGATGCAGCTACTAGTATTTCGACTTCGGTCCGCAAGAGACAGCGGATGTCACTCAATCACCCATGATCCCTAATATAGTATGATGCAAGCGGTTAATTCCTCTATCGCCCAACAACATGAGACAATTCTGAAGATGTTAGAGGAACGAGATGCTAGTCACCGAAGCCACGAACCAAATGCTGAGAACATCATACGGGGTTCCGAAAAGAACGACAATGGTCATGGTACTGAAGAGACTCCCGGGGGCGGCATAAGGAGGACGGGAAAGGGTTGCTCCTACAAGACCTTTTTATGCTCCAAACCACCTGAGTTTTCCGGCTCAGAGAATCTGGTGGTTTGTATGAACTAGTTACGGAGATCGAGCAAGCTTTTGGCTTGAGCGAGTGAAATTTTCTTCACAAATGCTTAGAGGCGAGGCTTTGGCGTGGTGGAACATCATGACAACTACACTTGGGTCGGTCATTGCCTCCATGCTTACCTAGGAGATGTTCAAAGCGAAAGTCATGGAAGAATATTGCAATGAGAGAGCTATTGACCGCATTGTTGATGAATTTCGGGATCTCAAGAAAGGAATCAAAACTGTGAGAGGATACACACGTTTATTTGTAGAGAAGTTGAATTTAGTGGGGCATGTGGTTCCGGATGAGAAAGAGAGGGTGAAGTTATACGTTAAAGGGTTGCCATCCGACATGATGGCAATGGTACAAGTTTCAAAGGCCTCTACTCTAAAAGAGGCCATCGATCAAGCTCAACTGTTGGAGGATGCCTATGAACTAGGAAAGGAAGAGAAGGCGTTGATCGGGTAGAAGAGAAAGTGGGAGGGCCACTCGGCGCCTTCCAAGAGGTCAAACTACAACAACAACAACAACCGGAGGACCGATTCTAGAAAAGAAGCTAGTTGGTGCTCCAAATGTCGGAGCAAACAACTTTGGAGCATGAAACTCCTCCTCCGGTGGTTGTTACAAGTGTGGGAAACCCGGTCACCTTAGTCGTGAGTGTCCAATCAAAGGACCCGCATGCTTTGAGTGCAAAGAACAGGGTCATTTTAGATACTAGTGCCCAAAGTTGAAGTCTGCGGGACCTCAAGCAAAAGCTAGTGGTGCTCCGAAGGCGACGGGAAGGGCCTTCATGATATCGGTGGATGAGGCGAAGGCGTCGGCAGACGTGGTGTCGGGTACGTTCCTTGTTAACTCCGTACCCGCTCGTGTTCTATTTGATTACGATGCTACTTTTTCTTTCGTATCAACTACTTTTCATCCGCGTCTACTTGTGCATATTATTAAGTTAGAGGATGGTTATATTATTGAAATAGCAGATGGTATCCAAGTTTTAGTTTGGGATGTCTTTAGAGGTTGTACTTTAGAGATCGAAGATAAGAAATTTTCGGTGAACCTCATGCCTATGGAAATAAGAGGATTTGATGTGGTGATTGGGATGGATTGGTTGGCCGAGAACTAAGCCAAAATTGTATGCTCTAAGAAACTGATTCAGATTCCTATATCGGAAGGCAGCATGGTGGTAGTCTACGAGGAGAGAAGAAAAGGCGAGGTAGCATTGTTAACCATAGCAAAAGCACACAAGTGTCCAGCCAAGGGGAGTCCTTCGTTTACGGCCTACGTGTTGGATGAAAAGATGGAAAAGAAGAAGCTTGAAGACATTCAGGTTGTTAGTGAATTTCCCGACGTATTTTCTGAAGACTTGCCCGGTTTGCCATACGATCTACATGTAGAGTTCCGGATTGATCTTGTACCGGGTGTCACTCCAATTGCTAGAGTGACCTACCGATTGGCACCATCTGAGATGCAAGAGATGATGTCACAACTGCAGGATCTTTTAGAGAAGGGTTTCGTGAGGCCAAGCTCGTCGTCATGGGGTGCTACGGTCTTATTCATGAAGTAGAAGGATGACACGATGAGGATGTATATCGACTATGGGGAATTAAACAGGGTTATGGTGAAGAACAAATATCCACTTCCTAGGATTGGCGATCTTTTTGACCAACTTCAAGGAGCGGGTTGTTAACACCAAGTGAGAGTGAGAGAAGATGATGTTGTCAAGACGGATTTTAGGACGCGTTATGGTCATTACGAATGCACCAGCGATATTCATGGACTTAATGAACCGAGTGTGCCGACCCTTCCTTGACAAGTCGGTAATCGTGTTCATTGATGACATACTTGTTTACTCTAAAAGCGAATCCGACCAAGTTCTCTAAATATGACTTTTGGTTGAAGGAAGTCCAATTCTTGGGTCACGTAGTCACTCAAGACGGTGTGAAGGTGGATCCATCCAAGATTGAGACAATGATGAATCGGGAACCGCCTAAAAGTCCATCTGAAATTCGAAGCTTCTTAGGATTAGCGGGTTACTATAGGATAGTCATACAAGATTTCTTAAAAGTTGCATCTTCCTTGATGGCATTTACGAATAACATCTTGAAGTTCATTTGGACCGACAAGCAAGAGAAAGCTTTTCGAACCCTACAAAGGAAGTTGTGTGAAGCTCCAATTCTTTCCTTGCCGGAAGGATCCGAAGACTTCGTGGTTAATAGTGATGCCTCCAAGATGGGTTTGGGTTGCGTTTTAATGCAAAGGGGAAAGGTGATCGCGTATGCCTCAAGGAAAATTAAAGAGCACAAGAAGAATTATCCTATCCATGACTTGGAGTTAGTGGTAATGGTTTTTTATTTGAAGTTGTGGCGATACTACATCTACGACACTAAATGTACATTATATACCGACCACAAAAGCCTAATGTATGTATTTGATCATAAGGAGCTAAACATGAGGCAGCGGCGTTGGCTCGAGTTACTCAATGACTATGATTGTGAGTTACTTTACCATCCCGGTAAAGCAAACGTGGTGGCAGATGCTTTGAGTCGAAAAAAATATGGTAGTGGAACGCGGGCCGTACTTACAAGAATTGATATCGTTTCAAGATTGATCGACCGGATCAAGGTATCCCAGGCAGAGGCACTTGTGGTAGAAAACCTCAAGAATAAGGTGATGGTCCAGTACCACTTACTCTTGACAGAAAACGGTTGTGGTTTGAAGTTATTTCAAGGCCATATTTGGGTGCCCTAGATCGGGGGCAACCGCGAATTACTATTAGAAGACGCGTAAAAATCAAAATACTCAATTCATCTGGGTAGCACCAAGATGTATAGAGACTTGATGTTGACGTATTGATGGCCCGTTATGAAGTTGGATGTGACCAACTATGTAGAGAGATGTGTGACGTACTTGCAAGTGAAAACGGAACATTGATATCCATTGAGAAATCAACGAATAAGCACTCTTTTTACACATTTAGGATAGCTAAAAGTTGTGATTTAATCAACGAATAAGCACTCTTTTATTTTCTTATTTTTCTATTTACTGTCTCGTGAAGCTAAAAGTTGTGATTTAATCTGTTTTGGTACCATTAGTAGGCTTATTTTGGTGTTTTGGACAGGATAGTGTTGCACAACATTCATATAACATTGAGCTGTTGTTTGGTTACACGATTTTTGGACGAGCTTAATGGATACAGTCGTGGAGAATGGGCTTAATCAGACCTTTTGTTGCTTGAAGATTAATTTATGAAGACTTTTTGGAAGACCATAGTGCCTTATATGTATTTCTTGCTTGCTAAGTAATTAGTTATAGTTATCTTGACATTTATGCAAACTTGGTGATCAAGTTTTGTGTATATTTCTATTTTTCCCCCCTCTGTTGGTAGTATATATAGAGGTGGCTAGTTAAGGTTGTAGGTAACTCTTGGAGATCCAAGACCAAATACCATTTGTCTCCAAGCCTTTGGTGCTTGAAATTTTCAAGTACTTTGATTTATATAATTTAGTATTTTATGATCTTCATTTGTTACTTACTTGCTTTCCTTTACTTATTGTCTTTAATTTATTCACTTTATTTTAAGTCATTTACATTCTGCTATTTAATTTATGTCATTTAAATTAAGTCATTTATTTTATGTCATTTAAATTTAAGCAATTACTTTTCGCACTTAAATTTATGCATCTACTTTATGTTATTTACATTTCCTTGCACTTACATTTCAGTATGAGTAGCTAAATTTCTTTAGTGTGGGTGTGAGGCAAATAGTGAGACTATAATCCAAAGGATGGTGGACATTGTTTCTCAATAACAATGTTCCATCATTTCATTTCAAGTTTTATAAAACTAATGACATTTCTTGACAAGTTGATCACTTTGAAAGGTGTTAAAGTGCCATAGACACTGAGAGGAGCCATTGAATGCATGCCAATTTGAATGATATGGGAAGTAGACTTGAGAGAGTTGCTGTCAAAGAGAGTTGATGTCAACGAGAGTTGTTATCTATTTTATTTAAATTGATTAATTCTCAACGGGTTGGTCACTTGAATTTGTGTTTATAACTCACCACACGTCTTACACCCATGCTACTTTATTTATTCTGTCAAATCAATCACCATAATTCCAAATAAATCAAAATCTTCAAAATCACCATTTGATGTTAGTCTTTCAACTCAAGATCTTGCAACTTAAGATATCTATCCTTGTGGAATACGATACTTGGTTCTTACCATTTATTACCTGAAAGACGACATTAGTGTTAGAAATGTACTTGCTTTTGATCTTAATTGTCTGTCTGTAGGTGTGTTAAAACCCCTATCAAGTTTTTGGCGCCGCTGCCGGGGATAGGCATAAATCTATAGTTGTTTAGAAATTGAGTCTTGTTAAACTAATTTTTCTACCATCTTTGTTGCTTGTCATACGTCTCCATGTGTGTACAAGTAACAAATTTTTGAGTGTATCTTTCTGTGAATATGGATTCAATGGGGCAATTGTTTGGGCCGTATGAATTGGTTTTTTGTGACCGTTGTGGCAAAAATCATTTCCCATATATTTATCCTTAGAACCCCTAATCTCATTATTTCATGGGAGATAGTAATTGGATACCTCACACTTCAATGTTTACACTCAATCATGCGAGGAACATTCTAATTTGTTTTTATATAATCAAGATCATGGCACATTCACATCACCACCACCTGCCTATCAAGATTGGAGTAACACTTATTCAAATACTTTTGACCAATCTTGGGAGGAACAAGTTGATTTTTCTAGAAATTTTCAAGGGGATAATTCTAACAACT
This sequence comes from Silybum marianum, assembly GCA_036898165.1. Taxonomy (NCBI): domain Eukaryota; kingdom Viridiplantae; phylum Streptophyta; class Magnoliopsida; order Asterales; family Asteraceae; genus Silybum; species Silybum marianum. Next base: position 41,747,257 of record CM072529.1, on the reverse strand, counting down.
CACTTGTACCCCCTACACCATCTTTAGAACTAATTGAAGTTTGTACTCTATTCAAATATTTCTTGAAACATCTGTTAACAACATCACAACTTTTATTTCCTTATTTTCTATTTACTATGTCGTGAAGCTAAAAGTTGTGATTTAATCTGTTTTGGTACCATTAGTAGGCTTATTTTGGTGTTTTGGACAGGACAGTGTTGCACAAACATTCATACAGCATTGAGTTGCTGTTTGGTTAGACGATTTTTAGAGGAGCTTAACGAATACGGCCGTAGAGAATGCCCTTAATCAGACTTTTTGTTTCTTGAAGATTAATTTATGAACACTTGTTGGAAGACCATAGTTTATTATATGTATTTCTTGCTTGCAAAGTAATTACTTGTAGTTATCTTTACTTTTATGAAAACTTGGTGATCAAGTTTTGTGTATATTTCTATTTTGCCTCCCTCTATTAGTGGTATATATAGAGGTGGTTAGTTAAGGTTGTAGGTAACTCTTGGAAGATCCCAGACAAAGTACCATTTGGCTCCAAGCCTTTGGTGCTTGAAATTCTCAAGTACTTTGATTTATATAATTCAGTATTTTATGATATTCATTTCTTACTCAATTGTTTTCCTTTACTTATTGTCTTTAATTTATGCACTTTATTTTCAGTTATTTATTTTCTGCAATTTACTTTAAGTCATTTACATTCTGTTATTTAATTTATGTCATTTAAATTAAGCCATTTATTTTATGTCATTTAAATTTATGCAATTACTTTTCACACTTAAATTCATGCAATTACTTTCTGTTATTTACATTTCCTTGCACTTACATTTCCGTATAAGTAGCTAAATTTTCTTAGTGTGGCTGTGAGGCAAACAGTGAGATTATAATCCAACTGATGGTGGACATTGTTTCTCAAAAACAATGTTCCATCGTTTCATTTCAAGTTTTATAAAACCAACACATTTCTTGACAACTTTATCACATTGAAAAGTGTTAAAGTGTCATGGACTCTGAGAGGAGCCATAGAATGCACGTCAATTTGAATGATATGCACTACTAAAAAATTGAGTATCTTTAACAGAATTTTTTCAAAGGAAAATGTCGTTGAAAATTTTCTACGAATTTTAAAGGGATTATTGACAGAACATAAATTTTCTACAAATTTTTAACGAATTTTCGTTGAAAATCTCTCATAAACATGCATTTTTAACCAAAAAAATTTCAACGGAATGTAAATTTGGTTGAAAATGCATGTTTGTGAGAGATTTTCAACGGAAATTCGTTGAAAATTCGTAGAAAATTTATGATCCGTTCATAATCGCTCTAAAATTCGTAGAAAAATTTTCACGACATTTTCCGTTGAAAATTTCAGTTGAAAATATTCAATTTTCTAGTAGTGATGGGAAGTAGATGTTAGACTTCATTCTGTGAAAAGTATGAACCAGAATATCACTAGTATCAAAGATCAGAAGTTAAGCAGAAGCTCATCTTCTGACTTAAGTCATCTCAGAGGCGCCCAGAGACCTCAATTTTCATACACGTTTGTGATGACTTGGCGATCACATTTTTCCGTGCGTCCCTATACGTAACTGATTCTGTTAACTAGTATAGCTGACGTGTCAATTCCTGATAGGCTAGATCGTTGACTTTTACTTTGTAATAGTATAAATAGATTCAATCTTCACTGTTATAGTTGACGATCTTGGAGAGAAATTGCGCTGTTCATTCATAAGTATTGTAATCAAGTTCAAGGTTATTAATACGATTTCTCAATTATTCTTCAAGTCTGTTCTTACTGTTCTTATTGTTCTTATTGCTTATTATTACTATTCAGTATTATCATAGATCGACGTTGCTTCCGCTCATACTTTGTTATACGATCTGTTGATTTGATTATTAGAAAGGTATCTGGGTTCCAACAATTGGTATCAGAGCCTGATAATCAATCTATTGATTATTAGATCTCTTCCAGTTTGGAGAAATCCCTATTCTACCTGCAGTTAATTTCATTTTTAAACTACCGTTCTCAATTCCACCCTTTTTTTTCCAAATTTTGTTAATTTCATACAATTCTCTCTAAATCAATGGTAATTTTAGTTTAAATCTGAAAATCAGTAAGAATATCGTCTCGTTTCAACTCATTTGAAATTTATTTGATCTAAATATCAATTTCTCTTAATCTTTGTTTTCTGAAAAATGGTAAATCAAAACATGAACGCCATATACACCTCCGGATCCTTGACCAAACCTCCAACTCTAATCCGTGATGAATATCCTTAATGGAAGATCCGAATGATCAATTTCTACGAGAGATTAGATGTTGAACTCTATCCTACTGTTGTGAATGGTCCATTTATTCCAATGACTACCATTCCAAGGATTCCTGCTACTGCTATTACTGATGAAATTCCTGGTCGACAAGTTTCAAAGCTTAGAGAAAATTGGTCTGATGAAGAAAAGGCGAAGGTGGAAATGGCCAAAAAGGCAAAGAGTCTTTTGATTATGGATATTCCAAATGAGATTTTCCAATCTCTGGATTCATGCGAAACTGCAAAAGAGTTGTGTGCTCAGCTTGAAAATATTCTCGAAGGAGGAGCTAAGATGAAGAAAAACAGAAGAGCTCAAGCTCTGAATGAATATAATAGTTTTCAAGCTATTCCAGAAGAGACTCTGGAGCAGACCTTTCACAGATTTAACACTCTAATACATCTGTGCAAAAGATGTGATATAGTAAGATCCAAGGAAGACAACAGTGTTCTATTCCTTAAACGATTGAGTCCAGAATGGTCTAATCTCTCTATGTCTCTTCAAGCTAACCAAGACTTAGAAATGTGGTCTCTGCACGATGTTTTTGGCACTCTTCAGGTCATGAAAAGGAAGTTGTCCAGAAGAAAACTTCAATTGGTGGACCTCTGGCCCTAATCTCTGAATCCAGAGGGTTAAGCAGAAGGAGTAATTAGAATGAGAGGAAAGGGAAGTGCAAGTCACTCATCTTAAAAGCAAGTCTAGATGGTGCTTCTGATTCTGATGATGACATCAAATCTTTTGCAGAATCTTTAGCACTTATTACCAAACAATTTACCAAAAAGTTTGGTAATAGATCTTTTAAATGGAACAAAAGATTTGATCACCCCGCTCCAACTTATGCTCCAAGGCAAGAGATCTAGAGAGCTGAAAAATCAGAAGCATAAAAGAAAGAAGAAGAGCTGAAAAAGAAAAAGGATGTGTGTTACAGGGGTGGAAAGCCAGGTTACTATTCCAAAGAATGCAAAGGTGCTCTTGTAAAATACAAGTTGTACTACAAGAACAAATACAAGTACAACGTTGTCGAAAGAGCTCATTATGCTGAAAAAGAGAACTGGCTGGATGACGAGTCAAGCGGAGATGAAGCCATGTTTTGTGGAATGGCTAAGACAGATGAGTCAGAAGACCAGCCTTCTGAAACTCCGGTTTGTACTCTATCTGAATCCTCTGAACTTGAGAACACCATCATGATTTTAACCAATGATTTCGAAATTCTTAAACAAAAGCTTATTATAGAAAAGAAATTGAGGAAAAATATTGAACAAACTCTTTCTACAATTCAAAGAGAAAGAGATATTTACAAAAGGGAAATGGATATTTTAACTGATGAAAAGATGGAAATGTCTGTTGAAAATGAAAAGATTTCCAAACTTTTGAAAAGAACCCTACAATGAACCCTACACTTGAAGCTTTGCTAGCATTCATAAAGTTCTTGGGATACAATGAAACACTAACCAAGCTGTCTGAATTCAAAAGGAAGCATCTGCCTCCCATGTGGAATGTGCTAGTTTCTATTCTCAACAAGAGTCTCATTTGCAAAATCGGCTCTCAAGACCAAGGCAGCAAGAACATTCTTACCATAATGAATGGAATGTACTTCAACAGGCCTTTGAATTATGGAAGTTTGATTTTTCAAGAAATGAAAGTTGCTTTTCACACCAAAGTTTCACATCAGAACCAGGGAAAACCTCTTCCAGCACTGATGTTCCCATGATTCGTCTCTCTCTTCACTTACCCAGCCATAAGTGCTCTGAAAGCACCCTTCCTTTAGCCATTCTGCAAGATAGCTACAATGGGCTCTCACAAGCCCACCATTGACAGAAAAGGCTATTCTTCTCCGAGAAAACTATCCAGGTATATGCTTAACCTTATTCCTCCAACCTCTCCTAATCTTATCTCTTATAGAAGCTCTTTGGTATACTTAGAACCGAGAATACCTACCTAGAGCATTTAGAGCCTAATGTAGGAAGTGAGGGGTCAAGTGAGAATAAGGCTAAAAAGAATGAGAGTGAACCATCGAGAGATTCTTCCCATCCTGATAGATTAATGCAAGAAGCTACAGAAGATGTCCATAGTGACACATATGTGCGAACCTCACCGAGTCCAACAAGGGTAACCACAACTACTGAGGTTGATGCCAACACATCTACTCTCATTGAAACAGGACAGCCCAGTCCAAACCACCCTGAAACCAACCGATCAGAGGATATCCTTCAATCCTCTGAATCAAGCACGGCCGGGGAAACCACATCATCTTCATCATCCTCTCAAAAGGATGCTGATGAAAATATAAGAGTTCTATCGCCCCAGAACTCGCCATAACCTACACAATTCATTGATGCCTATGTGACCAACGCAGCGTTAGGAAACGTAGAGGGTACGTCCATACCCTTTGATAGTGTAGAAGCTGAAGAATTCCCATCAAAGGGGTTACAGCATCAGGATGCACCACTTACCGGAGTTTTCCTACTCCCAAAAGGTAAGCACATTGTGTTCAGCTCTCCATCCTCTGAGGATAGGGAAAACGCTGATCCAATCAGAACAACCGAAGAGGTGTTTATCAATGATAGCCCTCGAAGACAGGTTGGAAGTCCCTCCATGCTCAACGTCAAAACAGGCGTGAACGAGGGCCTCTCTGAACGCGAGAGACAAGGGGCCCCATGTGTTGGGGATGCACCAGTTATGTCTTCTGAATTTGTCACCAATGCAGCGTTCCAGGCGTTTGATGATAAAATTCAGAGATCTGTGGAGGATCTAAAACTTTCCCTTAAGTCCCATCAAACAACGCTCAACGATCTTAAGAATGCTCAACTTGCCCAGACTCAGGCTCTGGAAGCTATCCAGAAGTTAATTTATGATAATGCCGAGTCTCAGAGGCACGCTGCCTCTGACTACTTCAATAAACTAGACGCAGGAATCAAGGCAAATGCAGAGGCAATCTTTCACATTCCTGATGACATTCCGACTCTAGAGGTCACAATATCTGCAAATGAGTATGGATCTTTCGTTGCTGACATCAAGAAACTCATTGATGTCGTGATCCCTTCAGAAGCCTCTAACTCCACTTCCTCGTCATTAGTTCGTAAATCAGATATGGCTATCTTCAAGAAAGCTATGATGGACAGGTTCAATGCACTAACTGCCAAATATGTTTCTAAGACCAATTCCAGTTCCATGAATTTGGATCAGAAGGTATCAACCTTAGAAACCTCTGTTTCAAAATTGTCATCTCTGGTCAGCTCTCTGTCTGCAGATTATGAAGAAAAGAAGAAAGCCAAAGAGGCAGAGCTTGCAAAAAGGCAGAGTAGAAGGAAATAAGTCTGAGGATCAGAATCCTGATTCTCAGAAGGGGGAGAATACATCCAAAAAGGCAAAAGTTGATGGTGCTGAAACGGCTAAACCTCAGGATAAAGGTAATGCTCCTGCCTTCACACCCTCTGAACCACCACCATCCAAACAAACCCCTCTTACATCAACTCCACTAGCCGTAAACTCTGGCCCACTTCCCAAAGATCCAGATATGGCTAAGTTCATTCTTGAGCTTTTGGGAAACACAAGAAAGCCACAACCTCAACCTTCACAATCGCTGCCATCAAAATCCCCCCAACCTCAGAAAGATCATTCAATCCCCTATTCTACCAGAACCAGAGAATTCTCAGCCACTCAAAATCCAAATCCAAAACCCTCTGACTCTGTCTTTGAACAACCCAATGTTCAAGAAGCTGAAGAAGATAAAACTAAGGTTGAAGCTGATAAAGCTAAGGTTGATGAAGCTAAGGCTGAAATTGAAAAGGTCAAGAGAGAAGAATCAAGCAAAAGAAAGGTTGAGATCCAAGAAAAGATAGATAAGTTGTGGAGGTTTGAACTTCCAACATTGGAAATTAAGCACATGCACATGTACGCAATCACATATCAGAAAGTCTTCTTAATGCTTCCTAACTTTGTCAATTACTATCATGTAAGCGATGAAGTCAAAAACAAATTCATGAGTCATAGGCAAGTAAGGAAAGAGACTTACTCAAAGGTACCAATCAAGAATATCTCTGGGATCAAGCATGTCAAATTCGAAAACACAGAGATTATGTACACAATCTATGAAGTGATCAGAGAAGACAACAACAAGTACTACTTCTGTGATAATGATCTGTTATCTATTAATCCTTCTGATCTCATACCTCTGGAAAGGTATATGAAAATAAAATGAATCAAAGGACTGATGATCAGAACAAAGTTGCCTTCTTCTGAATCATTGACTGCATGAAAGCCTTCATCAGGTATAGAAGACAAAGAGGGCCTCAATCATCTGCCTGTTGGAGAAGTGTTGACAGAAACTAAAGATGGCATTGTGTTTAAAAGACCATCCAGAAGAAGATTCTTCATAATCTTAGAGGCACATAAGTGCTCTACAAGACATGTGCAAATTGTCAAGAGTTATGTATCTCTCCAGACTGATGACAGAAGAAAAGATAGAAGAGATAGAGACATAGCTAAAAGGATGGATAAGCAACTCGACACAATCTTAAAGGTCAGAGAAATTACTGATCTGTTTCACAAGATTTCCACTTGTCATTCTAATGCTCCCTTCTAATCCAATATACGAAGCCCTTTATCAAGAATTCAAACACATATACGAAGCCCTTTATCAAGAATTCAAACACTTACATGAATCCCTTTATCATGAATTCAAACACTGTTGTCAAAGTGTTAGATGTTGCACCAACTGGAAGTGGGAAGACTATATGTGCAGAAGTTGCAATTTTACAGAACCATTAGAAAGGGTCTGATAGCGTCATGCGTGCTGTGTACATCGCTCCTGTTGAAGCACTTGCCAAAGAGCGATATAACGAATGCAAAAAAAAAATTGAAGATGGTCTTGATTTAAGAATTTGAAATTGCCTAAGGAAACAACAACAGATTTGAAATTTCCTAAGGAAACAACAACAAATTTGAAATTGCCTAAGGAAACAACAACGAATTTGAAATTACTTGAACGAAGTTATTATTTCCACATTCTGGACTTCATACTTAAGGGGAGATTGTTAGACTTCATTTTGTGAAAAGTATGAACTAGAATATCACAAGTATCGAAGATTAGAAGTTAAGTCAGGAGCTCAGCTTCTGAATTGAGTCATCTCAGAGGCGCCCAGAGACTTGAAGAACCTCTGGACTCTAACTGTTAAATCATACGCGCTTGTGATGACTTGGTGATCAAACTTTCCATGCGTCCCTATACGTAACTGATTCTGTTAACTAGTATAGTTGACGTGTCAATTCCTAAAAGGCTAGATCGTTGACTTTTACTTTGTAATAGTATAAATAGATTCAGTCTTCACTATAATAGTTGACGATCTTGGAGAGAAATTGCGTTGTTCATTCATCCGTATTGTAATCAAGTTCAAGGTTATTAATACAATTTCTCAATTATTCTTCAAGTCTGTTCTTACTATTTTTCCTGTTCTTATTGCTTAGTATTACTATTTAGTATTAATCATAGATCGACGTTGCTTCGGCTCATACTTTGTTATACGATCTGTTGATTTGATTATTAGAAAGGGATCTGGGTTCCATCAATACACTTGAGAGAGTTGCTGACAACGAGAGTTGTTATCTATTTTATTTATATTGATTAATTCTCGACGGGTTGGTCGCTTGTCAAAGTGTTAAAGTGTAGTCGGATTCTGAGAGGGGCCACTTAGAACACACCAACTTGAATGATATGGGAATTTTGCTCGCGAGAGTGATTTTAAACAACGAGAGTTGTTATCCATATATTTTGAGGAGTCTACTCTGCACTGCCACTAGTACTGATACTGCATAGAGATATGGGTTGAATCTAAACATCAGTGTAGGTATTAAAGTCCGAGAGGAATACCCTCAATATAGATGGTGGAACTTGTTATTTTGGAACTACAATACTGAGAGGTATTGGTCCACTTGAAATTGTGTTTATATCTCACAACACGTCTTACACCCATGCTACTTTATTTATTCTGTCAAATCAGTCACCATAAATCCAAATAAATCAAAATCTTCAAAATCGCCATCTTAAGTTAATCTTTCAACTCAAGATCTTGCAAATTAAGATACCTATCCCTGTGGAATACGATACTTGGTTCTTACCATTTTATTACTTGAAATACGAAATTAGGGTTAGAAGTATACTTGCTATTGATCTTAATTGCCCTGTCTGTAGGTGTGTTTAAACCCCTATCAAAAATCAACGACCATACGGGAGCCTCCAATCTTTGGAGATCCTGGAATGCAAATAGGAAAACATCACTATGGATTTCGTGACTAAATTGCCAAAGACCTTGATGAGTTACGATGCCATATGGGTGGTGGTGGACAGGTTGACGAAAAGTGCTCACTTTTTGGCAATGCGAGAGGCCGGTCCTGTCGACAAACTTGCGAAGTTGTATGTGGATGAGATTGTATCGAGGCACGGTGTACCTTTGACTATAATGTCGAATCGTGATAATCGCTTTACTTCTAACTTTTGGGATGGTTTGCAAAAGCGGTTAGGCGCCAAGATAAATCTGAGTACGACATACCACCCTAAAGCCGATAGCCAGAGCGAGAGGACCATTCAAATTCTCAAAGACATGCTTAGATCGTGTGTCATAGACTTTGGTGGAAATTCGGACTCACACCTACCACTCGTAGAGTTCTCCTATCACAACAGTTACCATTCTAGTATTTGAATGGCCCCGTTCGAATCATTGTATGGACGGAAATGTAGGTGTAACACCCCGCCTTACCACGACACAATATTGTCCGCTTTGGCCTAAGCCGCACGGATTTGTTTCTGGCGACTTAGCGAGGACTTCCCAGGGGGTCACCCATCCTGGTACTACTCCCACCCAAGCATGCTTAACCATAGAGTTCCAAGAACCTGCCTTGCGTGTGGCCCCAAAACGCGTTGTGTTTAGGAAGACCAAGGTTTACTTATGAACCCAGCATCACTCCTGTCCACGGCCGATATGGGATCTGCCTAAGGTGTTACAAACACCCCCCTTAGGGACTCATCGTCCTCGATGAGGTTTGCCCCACATCCCGAACGGCACAGGAGAGGCTCTGATACCATTTGTAACAGCCACCGGTGTGTTGGCTAGAGGCGGGCGAGAAACAATTTTCCGGACCCGAGATCGTACAAGAGACGGCGGATAAGGTGTAGATTATTCACGAACGACTAAAAACGGCTCAAGATCGTCAAAGGAGTTACTCCTACAACAAGAGAAGACCAATGGAATTCCAAGTGGGTGAACATGTCATGCTCAAAGTGTCCCCATGGAAAGGCATCATTCAATTTGGGAAGCGTAGAAAGCTTAGTCCTTGTTTCCTAGGGTCGTTTGAAATTTTAGGAAGGGTGGGACGTCAAACCTATAAGTTGGAATTGCCACTCGAGATGGTCGGAATACACTACACGTTCCATATATGTTATCTACGGAAGTGTTTGGCAGTAGAAGAGAGCGTGATACCCCTCTCGGAAATTCGTGTTGACAAAGACAACCGATGTGTAAAAGAAACCAGAAGCAATCGTGGAAAGAAAGTCTAAGAAGTTACGTCACAAAGAAATCGTCATGTTTGAATCCAATGGAAACATCATCGAGGGTCAAACATGACGTGGGAAGCGGAAAAAGACTTGAAGAGAGGATATCCAAGTTTCTTTGTTTAGTTTGGGATTTCGAGAAGAAAATCAAATTCAAGGTTGGGAGGATTGTAACACTCGGATTTTTATTATCCATATTTTAAGTTTATATATATTTTACCCTTAAAATAGTATTTTGGAAGTATTGTGAGCGTTGGTTAGTTGGATATCGTATTTGGAAAAAAACCAAGTTAGGTCGAAATTACACGGCTCACGCAATCATTTTGCTCGCGCCCACGAGCTAACCCCAAAAAGTGGGCAGAAACTTATAATTGCCCTGCTCGCGCCCGCACAACTAATTTTCTCACACTCACGAGCAACCTTTAAAATCTGTGCAAAATTTCTGTACGACTTTGGACCCTTTAAAACCCAATTTTTGAGTTCTTTTCTTCATTTATTTCACACCTACCCATTTTCCTCTCATCTCCCTTCCATGCTTGGTCATTAAAGCTTCCATATTGAAAGATTTAGGAGGCATTTAAGAGGTTGGAGCTAAGATTCAAGTACATTGTTGACTATTTTTTAAGGTTTTCTCAAAAACACATTTGTGAGTTCATTATTTCCTCTTTATAAAACTTTATACTTGCCAAAATGATGTATTTTACTTCCTACAAGTTTGTGTTCCAAGTATTTTTATATTTGGTTGATTTTGATAATTTAGGTCAAACTTGAGATATTTGGGGATTGAACTTGTGTTGTTAAAATGAGTATGAGGAATGGTTTTAAACCCTTTGTGTTGACTTATTTCAAAGTATTAGGGGTTTTAGAACTCAAAACCATTTTGACCAAAATTTGGGAAAAATTTTAGTTGATGAGAAATGTTAATCATGCGGAGTATTTGTATTGGGAAATTATTAATATGTCTAAATTGGTGTATTAAACTCTAAGGCTAGAATGTAATAGATCAATAGGCATAAAAGTCGATTTTATTTTATAGCAAGGTATAGACCTTATTTGGTTAAACTTGTTTGGGTTATAAATACCAATGTATAGACCTAATTTGGTTGAACTTGTTACCCGTAAGTAAAAGACTTAGTTTAGTTGAGCTTAATTACGCATTAAACTTAATTTGGTTAGTGCTATATCGGGACTCCCCGTTATCCATGAAACCATGTTCTGCATAGGATAAATGTTAGTAAAAGAAAAAGGGTAAAGAGTAAAATTAACTTGTTTTAAAGTTTCATTATCGCTTTCAAAGGTTCAATGGCTTTGCTTATTCAACTGTTTGTTCTCACTAGACGTTAAGCCTAACACTTTTTCTCAAATGACATGTATATCAGGTGGTGATCCTAGCAGGGCTCCCAAGGGTTGAGCGGAGCGTTATGCCGGTCGAGATATCTTCTTGGAATACACTTTCTACTGTATATATTCGGAGTTACGAGCATAGTTATTTTGAAGATATTAGCAACTCCCGAACATAATCTATGTTTCAGATTTATGTAGATTAATTAATAGGTTGTTGTTTTAGTATCCATTTGTTGATCGAAAATCTATTACCTTTCACCATTGAATGGGTGATCTTTATTTATTCCGTCTTAATCTGCAAAGTATTTCGGTTTAGATTATCTCCTATTTTTAGGGTGTTACATCTAATAATTTTATTTTGTTCACTTTGAATAATATTATTATGAATATTTGTTCATATAACATTCAAAATGAATATCACTGTATAAAGATCCTTAATATTTTTATTTTTTTCATTTTGAATATTAGAATATTATTTTTTAGACTTACAATTTTTCTTCTTGCAATGCGAATATCCAGTTTCCATTCTTGTTTTATGTTGTTGTTCTATTCTTTGTTGCATCAACCCTCCTATGAAGATAAGGTGATTTTAGTTGATCACCTATCTTCTTGATCCTCTTTCCTTTGCATTCACTTTCACTCACATCCTTTTGTTTAATTACAACTACAAGTGGCCTTTTTGGTCACTTCTTGTTGTTTTCTAGCGTATCCACTTGTGATATTCTAAGTTTGAAACATGGAATATCAAAAGCTTCTTCTTCACTTTCCTTCTCCTTCTCTCTTTCTGCTTCTTTGTTCTCCTTCTCTTTTTCCTTTTTGTTCTCTTTCTCCTTTTCTTCCTCTATCTTCGTTTTCTCTCTTTCCTTTTTCTCTTCTTTCTTCTTTTTCTCTTCACTCATATCTACCTTTTCGCTAACTTTCTCCCCCATATTAATATCACTAATTACAGTCTCTTTTCTTTTTCTTCTTTTTCCATCTCTTTAGAAACAACATTCTCCTCTTTCTCCTTCTCTTCACAAGCAATATTCTTGTCATCATGTTGTTTCTACATAATTGCGTCTACTTGCACTTCATTCTATTTTGTTTGCCGAACTACAACTATATATTTTCATTTAACTTGAATGATTGTTGATAGCTTGCTTTCCAATCTACCAATTACTGATCTTCTGGATACAACATGATTGTTTGATTCATGTTGTATTCTAGTTATGCTTTGCTTGCAAACAATTCCTCTAAGTCTTCATCAGCATTTTTAGGTATTCCTGTATTTTTAATTAGTAAAGTAAATATTGTTATTCAAATGTAAAGCAAGCTATATTCGCATTGAAAATATTATATATTATTCAGAGTGAATAAATTCATAAACTTAGTATTAACCATGAATTAAGTAGTATTATTCACCCCGAATGAGTGAATATTCTTTTTCCCCTCCTGACAATAAGCTATATTCACTTTGAATATTTATATAATATTCGGTGTGAATAAAATGATAAACTTATTATTCACCATAAATTAAGTAGTTTTATTCAGAGTGAATAAAATGAACTCTCTAAATATATATTTGTTATCTTATTTGCTTACATTTGTTGTTTTCTCTGTAAATAAACTATGTTCATCTTCTACTGTTTCAACTATATCTCCCAAATCCACCACTTCTTAACTCAATCTTTTCTCTCATCTTCATCTTTTTTGTTGTCCATCTTCTTGTTGCAGGTTTGACTTTCTTATGATCAACTTCATCACATTTCGTTGAATCAAGGTATAAAAGCTGCATTTTGTTACTTGAAAGTAGGTAATTTTGAATCCCACAATATATTAAATTGACATTCCTTTTGAATATCAAACTTTATTCATTTTGTATAAAGGGTGGTATTCTAAATTATTATCATTTCCTGACATAGTATGAAGAGAAATCTTTATTCAAACTTGATATTAAATAAAATTAATTTACCCATTCCAAACTGTCATATAAATTTTTAATGAAAATGAATATTAAAGTTGGTTACATACCGTCAGGAATGCTATTAAACCAGTGTAGAAGCTGGCATCTGATTCCATGTTTCATCTAGTCTTGTTTCCCTTTGCATAATCATGGATGTACTTGCATCAATTTATATCTTTGAATTGAAGCTTTTTCCTAGATGTGAAAGAATCGAAAGACTGAAGGTACCCATCTTTATTGTTTCTGCATGGTTTTCAATGAAGTTCGGCTTAATGTTCCAGTCTGCACAGTTTGATTCAATGATCTTTTGGACCAAATCTTTTTGTCTAATGAATGGTTTCTCCATTCTTGCATGATTGCATCCCACTCTCTTTATGTTTCAAGTTGGTATAGATCAACTCCCTCGTTCTTTAGTCCTAGAATGTTGTTCACCGAATCCCTTGTCACTAATATATGACCCTTCCATGTTCAGATTACCATATGAACTGGATTAAAGTTTCCTACAACATAATGCGCTATTTTGGATGGTATACTATCAATTTTCATATTCAAAATTGTTCCCAAACCAATCTCTTTAATCCATCTTATCAGATTAAGTCTTAACTTCCCCTTGGCAATCATCAAATTTTTAGGAGAAGTTCTTATTTCAAGTTCCTTGTTTTCTATTTTTCTTGAGACATTTTTCTTCTTATCATTTGTTTCTTTCTTGTTTGTTTTCTTTCTCTTCTACGTGCCTGATTCAGTTCCTTTGTCTTTGTTCTTTCTCTTATTTGTGCTTGCTTCAGTTTCTATCATCTTCTCTTCTTTCTCTTTGTTCTTTTTCTTCTTTGGGCTTGCTTCAGTGTCTTTCATATTTTTTTTACCTATAAAGATTTTTTATATTCACCATAAAATGATTATGATATGTATTTTTGCAATGTTCTAAAACACTCGCTGCGACAGCCACCGTGGCGCATCGTGGCTTAAGCCTTGTGTCTGAAACCATGTTATGTCTGTGGCACGTCATGGTTCAATACGTGATTTTTGTAACACTATATTTGTTTTTTCTTACTCTTTTATTGTCTTAGTTTTTGTTTTCAATATATATCCTAATTTAAATGAATAAATATAATTGTTTGGACCAAAAATCTTCGACTAATGACCATCGAACGGAATCACACGATCATCAATACCAAGACGCAAGAAACTAACGACTTATGGTTTTAAGACTAAACGTCGAATCTAAAGATGATTGTATCGTACGACAAAGCTTCTATCATACGACGAAAGACGTAAAGGATCGTTCAATGACATAATCAAGCGTCGTCGCACATATCTCTCGACCGTCGAATGAATCGTTAGACATTTGATTTTACTAATGACATAACGTACGTTTCAGTTGTGCTTTTAATTACAGAACCGTTATCATTAAAGACAACAGATATATAATAGACACAATTAAAGACTCCATTATTTCCCCAACCATTATAATCTCAACCGGTATAAATAGAAGAACGAAGGATGTAAGAAGACATCTCGGAACATCAGCATTAGTACATACGACACAGAGCACACTTAATCTTTTTTCATTCATTTTATTATCACTTGCTTACGATCACTGTAACACGAGGACGACGTCCCTTACTTACGTCATTTTCACTAGTGCATCAACGATATCATCCGTCGTCCGCGGTTTTTTCCCTCGACCAAGGGTTTTTCCGCGCACCAAATCTTATTGTCATTTGTTTATTTTGTTGTTGTGTTTGTCGTCGAATTCTTTCTTTAGTCGGATAAGCTCCACACTGACCTTAAGTTGATTTTATTAAACCAATTTTTGGCATAAACAGTTTGGCGCCATCCGTGGGACCCTGTCTATTGAAAATTCTTTGACAAACCTCTCTGCTACTAACATTTGTTGTTGAGAATTGTAGAGATGTCGAATTAATCAACGATCGAGCAATTGCTAGCTGAGCTTGAAAACGCTCGTCAACGCATTAATCATTTGGAAAACCAAAAGGGACCGTCAGGCTTTGAACGACCCTATATTCCTCTCTATAACGCAGGATTTGGGAGTCAAGCAGGATCTACTACCTTGACAAGTCTACCACTGTTTAACCTAGGGCCCCCACCGTTCGTCCCAAATCCTCTACCTTCTCCACCGTCGACCGGAATACAGACGTCTCAACAAGGAACGTTTCAACCAACAACTGGCGTGCCATTGTTGACGTAAACATTAGTAGTGCAAGGCCTAGCCACACGAACGTATCCGTTGAACAAAATGGGTTCAACTGACGGAACGAGGGAAACAATGCATTCGGTTCCCAATTTCAAAATACATCCATCGCCCAAAGCTCCCATATGTCTATTGGACCACATGTGACGCTTCCACATCAGCCTCCTTTTTCTCAAGGTCACCAATTTCAGAACGCATTCGCCGGGAACCACGCCCAAAATCTCAGCTTTCTTAACCATCCTTTTCGAAATAATTACAATAATGACGGCACTATGCTTTACAATAATCTTTTTTCAGGACATGGATCTGGAGATATGTTGCCTGACCCAGTCGCACGACGTCTGAAACTATTGGAGGAACAAAATGAGAAAGTCCTGTCTGTATTGTCAAAACTCCCAGGATTGTTGTCCCTGTCAACGTCAAGCCACCGACAGGATATCAAGTGTCACCCTTCTCAGATACGATAGCTTTGGTCGATATACCGAAAAAGTACACGATCCTGACGATGACTTCTAGGTACGCTTGGTTGTCAGATCCAAACGAACATGTAGCACAATATGAGCAATTGATGTGAACGATCTCGATTCCACATCATTATCAAGAAGTATGCATGTGCAAGAGCTTTGGTGCGATATTGACAGGAGTTGCGTTATAGTGGCTGATAAACTTGAAACGCAAGTCGATCAATTCTTTTGCTGAACTCGTCAACCAATTCTTCCAGCAATTCGCCAGCAGTCGCAAAATGGAAAAACAAACGGGAGATTTATATTATATTATTCAAAAATCTGGTGAATCCATCAGAAACTATTTTAACCGTTTTAACTCTGAAATGATAGGTAAACGAAACTGCGACATACGGACAACAATTGAAGTCTACAAACGAGGACTCGACACTACGTTAGAATTGTACCTCGACCTGACGAAATACCACGTTGAAACCTTTGAAGACGTACGAGCAAGAACTTTGGCATACATGCGCGTAGAAGATGACGCCATGTTCAGGCACAAACAAACAAACGATAGATGCATCTTAAGCGTCAAAAAGCAAGAATTCAAAACCAAAACAACGCCCAAAACAGAATTGACGAAAAAATCTCGAACGTCAGGTTCGATAAAAGAAAGACACGAACAACTCGTCATGATTCCCGAGTCATCCAAAAATGTCTTCGTACGGTTTCAAAGGAACAATGAAAGACCTAATCGAAGCATTGGGGAGCGTTCAGTTGACCATCCGATGGTCGAAGAAGAATGATAAACCTAATGACGAGAAAGAAAAATCCAAATGGTGTGATTTTCACGACGACTATGGCCATCAGACCGATGATTGGCTTGCTCTATGGAAAGAGGTCACATGGTTGATCCCTAAAGAAAACTTAAAAGACATGCTGTCTAACGACGCAGGTAAACTTTCTAGACCCCCATCTCCGGAAACTACTAAATTTGTGAATTGTATTGCAGGTGGATCCGACGTCTGTCGACACACCTACTCCACAGCTAAAAGACATGCGTCCAACGAACAACCGATCCTCAAATCCCCTGTCGAACGAAGGCAGATGAGGAGCTGGATGTGGTGCCAATCATCTTTGACGATCGAGATGTTCACGACACATGACAGAAACATCATGACGACTTGATCCTACAGTTAACCATCAGAAATTGCTTGACCAAAAGGGTTCTCATTGATGGCGGGAGTTCGGCAAATATCAATTTCTTAGATACTCTAAAAATCATTGGCATTGATCAGGATGAAACCATTCGACGTTCGACCGTCCTGGTCGGTTTCAACGACGATGCAACCAATACAATCGGAGAAATCATGCTGCCTGTCTACCCCAAAGGAATCAACAACCAAACACGATTCAATGTTGTTGATTGCCCGTCGGCCTACAACGTTATCTTAGGACGACCATGGATCCACGACATGAAGGTCGTGCCTTGAACTTAGGAAGGAATGGCAAAAGCGAGCAGAGAATGGCAAAAGAATGTTACAAGACGGCGATAAAACCTAGGAAGGAGCAAGTACCACAATTACAAAGTCAGGAAGACTCTATCGACGATCTACAATTTGAAGAAGTTGCGTTGGACGAAAGTCGACCTGATCGCACAATCTTCATGGGGGCATCACTCGATCCCGTTATCAAGAAGGAAATCCTTGCTTTTCTAAAAAATAACGTACATTGTTTGGTCTGGTCGCACGAAGATATGATTGGCATAGACCCAGAAATCATATTGCATATGCTCAACATCGATCCGACGTTCAAACCATGTAAACAAAAGCTTCGTAAATTTGCTCCTGAACGAATAAAGTAATCAACCACGAAGTCGACAATTTGTTAAAAACAGGTAAAATACGAGAAGTGAAATATCCAGATTGGCTTGCAAACGTCGTGGTCGCTAAGAAAAAGAACCGAAAATGGCGAGTGTGTATCGACTTTACATACCTCAATAAAGCTTGTCCCAATGATCCTTTTCCTTTACCACACATCGACGCCATGGTCGACGCGACGGCTGGTCATTAGTTGCTGACATTCATGGATGCGTACTCGGGCTATAATCAAATCTTGATGCATTCGCACGACCAAGAAAAAACGGCCTTCATGACCGACAAAGGTATTTACTGTTATAAAGTCATGCCATTTGGTTTGAAAAATGCAGGTTCAAGATATCAGTGATTAGTCAATCGAATGTTCAAAAAGCATTTGGGTGACATGATGGAAGTTTATATCGACGATATGCTCGTCAAGTCTAAAAAGGCGGAAGATCATTTCGAACACTTGAAGCAGTCGTTTGACATTTGTTAGATATCAGAAGTAGCTTCAAAAGAAGACTTGGTTCTGAAAAGAAAGATTCAGAAGTCTGAAGATAAAAGGAGGAAAGCTTAAGGCATAACTTCAGAAGTGGCTACTTCAGAAGTTCTGAAGATTCTGAAGAAGTTCTGAAGAGGTTTCTGAAGACACTTCTGAAGAAGTTCTGAAGATGTTCAGAAGTAGTTCTGAACATGTCTGTCATCTTTGTACTGTAACTTTAGTCTTTCTAATTGTATATAAATAGATAGTTTGATTGTTTGTTAGAACTAACGTTGATAGATAGAGCTTGTAAAGATACATACATTGTAATACAGTTGAATAATCAATACAACATACAACTTCAGTGATCCAATTCTTGTTCTTGTTCTTAATCTTTCTACAATCTTGATTGTTTGGGAACTATCGATTGCTATCAGAGTCAATTCATCTGTTCTTGACATTCAGAGAAGAACTTGTCAGATCTGACAGTTCTTGATATTCTTGATTGTTAAATTCAAGATTAAATTTCAGTTGAATTCTTAATCTATTTCAAAATCAAAGATGTCGAAAGAAATCGTCTCCATCGGATCAGAAACTAAACCACCAACTCTGTTTTTGGGTGAATATCATCAATGGCGAATCAGGATGATTCAGTTCTTGGATAATATTGATGAAGATTTAATGCAATCAATCGTAAATGGCCCTCTAGAGGTCTATGTGGAAATTCCATCAGTACCAAGAACTGAATCTACTCCTGAGATACCTGCATCAAGAATCAAGAAAAGCCCAGGTATGTACAATACTGCTGAGAAAGCTCAAGCTAAAGTTGACAAAAGGGCATTAACTCTTTTTACAATGGCTATTCCTAATGAGATATTCAATAGGGTAGATAGCTTAACATCTGCTAAAGCCATGTGGGATGAGGCTGAAGCTCAAATGCAGGGTAGTACAATAGCCCAAGCACAAAGATTGAATATCTGTGTAGGTACTTATGAGAACTTCAGGTATAAAGAAAATCAATCTATTACAGAGACTTATCATAGATTCAACAATATCCTTAATGATCTGAGAAGAAATGGTGTTCAGAAATCAAATTCTGAGATAAACAACAAATTTCTGAACAACTTGGGTAATGAATGGTCAAGCTTCACTAATAACATGGTTACTAGAAACTTATCTAGAAAATCCATTCACGATGTCTATGGTATTCTGTTTCAAAAAGAAGACAAAATCAAATCTAGACAGAATGAACAAAAGAAGGCAAATGAAACAGTAGCCTTATTAAGCAAGAAGTATAATAATTCTATGACCATTTCTGCTAAAAGCAAAATCTGTGATATCCCAGAAATAAATTTGTGTGATGGAGATGAATCAGATGAAGAACTTAAGAGAATTTCTGATAATATTGCTTTTATGACAAGGCAATTTACTCAAAGATATAATCAAAAATATCAGAATAAACCAAAGTCTGAAATTGGTCTCAAGAAAAGTGAAGATGCTGGTCAAACTGAGACATCTGAACCAGCAAGATGCTTTAATTGTGGTAAGCCTGGTCATTATGCAAGACAGTGCAAAATGCCCAAAGTAAAAAACTCAGGCTACTATGAGAAAAAGCATCTTCTTACTAAGAAAACGGAGCTTAATCCAGCTTTGGTAACCAAATATGAAGAAGATTGGTTAAACTGGAGTGATGGGGAATATGATGAAGAAGTAGCTCACTATGCCTCAAACTGCTATATGTGCCAAATGGATCCAGAAGACAAACATGCACATGATTCTGAGGTAATTTCTTCATCTTCTGAACTAAATTCTGAAATAAATTACTCTTCTGAACCACATTCTGAACCAAATTATGAACAACATTCTAGAGATTTTGAAATGCAAAATCAAGTCCATAATATGTTTTCTGAATTTGAAAATCTCAGAAACAGAATTAAAGGTGAAAGAATATTGATAAATCAATTCAGAGCGGAAAGTCAAATCTATAAACAAAATTGCCAAGAAGCTGAACAATCTCTTGAGAAAATTTCTGAAGAAAAATCATTGTTAAAATAAAAGATGGAAAGTTTACAAAAAGATATCATAAATGAAAAATCTGAAAAAGAAATTATGAATGTTAAAATGAACTTTCTGAATCAAGAAAGACTTGATCTTTACAAAAAGATTATGGAATTGGAAGATCTGAACTTTAAAAGAGGACAAACAAAACATACGCTAAATATTTTAACAAATCAGGCTCAGAATTCAAAATTTTACAACATAAAGGCAGGTTTGGGATATAATGAAAGTCTAATTCTGAAAAAGGCACCTGCCAACCTTTATGACTATTCAAAAATGAAATTTTTTAATCAAACTAATACAGGGTTCATATCCAAAGCTGTTATCTCTCTTTGCTTGAAAGAATTCCTTTTGTAAAATCAGAGACTCTATTTTCTGATGAAAAGTCTCTCAATTCTGGTAAAACAAAGACAATTTTTGAAGTAGAAGTAATGCATAAAAATATTATAAACATTTCTGAACTTACTTATGAATCAGAAATTTTTTCTGAAGAAAAATCTGAACCATCTATTAAACCTTAGAAATTTTTTGAATTATCTTCTGAACCTACTTCTGAAAGTTCATATGAAGTTCTAAAAGAAGATAATTCTGACAATAAATCAGAATATGAAGAAAAATATGATGAATTCTCAGATGTTGAATCTTCACAAGATAATAATGAGAATTCAGAAATTATTTTTGATAATTGTGATGATGAGTCTGAAAATATTTTAAATCAAAAATCTTTTGCATCTAGCATGACTCAAAATAAGTTCTCAGATTTAATGAATGCTTCAGATTCAGAAGATGATGATGATTCTATGGTTTAAGTTATTGATAACGATGGATATTTGATATATAAATTACAATCAAATATGACTGAAGGAGAAATTTTAAAGTCAGAAGCACCAAAAGTTTCTTCTGACAAGTTTAATACCGTATTTCTGAAACCTGAATTTCTGAAAACTGCAACTTTTTCTACTTCATCAAAGGATACTCCTATATCCACAAAAACACCTATATCTTCAATATCATCATCTGATTTTGCAACCAGAATTAAAAGGTATGAAAAAGGACAATCTTCAAATTCAACTTCTAAAGTTCAGAATTCAAATCCTAAATTTGAAGTTACATCTAAAGTAAGTAAAAGAATTTCTTATACTAATCGTCATTTCTTATCTTTTACAGAGCTATCCACTTTAGTTTGGAGAAAGAAAGGAGAAAGACTATCAAAGAAAGACAAATTAGATAGTTTTTCAAATTCAAAGAAAAGTGATGTACCAAGAGTTAATAAAGTGAATAAAAGAAATTATGTTGACAAATCAAACAATGTTGATTCTTGTTCATCTATTGCTTTATTAAATATTTTGAAGAATCATATTCACTGCATTAACTGTGGTCATCATAATTTTCATCTAAACTCCAAAATAAATAAGACTAAACTTGATAAATCAATTCAGTAATTTTCAGCTACATTGGCAAACAAATAGAACAATAAAAAGAAACCTCAAAGTAATACTAAAATTGACAAATTAAAAAAGTCTGAATTAACTTCTGAAATTTTTCTGATGAAAAGTCTCTCAATTCTGGTAAAACAAAGACAATTTTTGAAGTAGAAGTAATGCATAAAAATATTATAAACATTTCTGAACTTACTTATGAATCAGAAATTTTTTCTGAAGAAAAATCTGAACCATCTATTAAACCTTAGAAATTTTTTGAATTATCTTCTGAACCTACTTCTGAAAGTTCATATGAAGTTCTAAAAGAAGATAATTCTGACAATAAATCAGAATATGAAGAAAAATATGATGAATTCTCAGATGTTGAATCTTCACAAGATAATAATGAGAATTCAGAAATTATTTTTGATAATTGTGATGATGAGTCTGAAAATATTTTAAATCAAAAATCTTTTGCATCTAGCATGACTCAAAATAAGTTCTCAGATTTAATGAATGCTTCAGATTCAGAAGATGATGATGATTCTATGGTTTAAGTTATTGATAACGATGGATATTTGATATATAAATTACAATCAAATATGACTGAAGGAGAAATTTTAAAGTCAGAAGCACCAAAAGTTTCTTCTGACAAGTTTAATACCGTATTTCTGAAACCTGAATTTCTGAAAACTGCAACTTTTTCTACTTCATCAAAGGATACTCCTATATCCACAAAAACACCTATATCTTCAATATCATCATCTGATTTTGCAACCAGAATTAAAAGGTATGAAAAAGGACAATCTTCAAATTCAACTTCTAAAGTTCAGAATTCAAATCCTAAATTTGAAGTTACATCTAAAGTAAGTAAAAGAATTTCTTATACTAATCGTCATTTCTTATCTTTTACAGAGCTATCCACTTTAGTTTGGAGAAAGAAAGGAGAAAGACTATCAAAGAAAGACAAATTAGATAGTTTTTCAAATTCAAAGAAAAGTGATGTACCAAGAGTTAATAAAGTGAATAAAAGAAATTATGTTGACAAATCAAACAATGTTGATTCTTGTTCATCTATTGCTTTATTAAATATTTTGAAGAATCATATTCACTGCATTAACTGTGGTCATCATAATTTTCATCTAAACTCCAAAATAAATAAGACTAAACTTGATAAATCAATTCAGTAATTTTCAGCTACATTGGCAAACAAATAGAACAATAAAAAGAAACCTCAAAGTAATACTAAAATTGACAAATTAAAAAAGTCTGAATTAACTTCTGAAATTCAGAAGGTTAAGTCAAAATTCAAAAATTCAAAATTTTTGACTAATCTCACAGGACCCATTCTTAAATGGGTACCTAAATCTCAATAATCATTTTTACAGATATGTTATGTGTGGGTCTTAGATTCTGGATGTTCAAGACACATGACGCCTTTGAAAGAACTTTTAACTGATTATCATGAAAGATATGGAGGAACAGTTAGCTTTGGAAATAATGCAAAAGGTTATGTGAGAGGATATGGAACTTTTTTCCAAAGGAGATGTTAAAGTGATGAAAGTTTTCAATGTGGAAGGTCTTAAACATAATCTCTTCAATATAAGTCAATTATGTGACAAGCAATGGAAGGTAAATTTTGATATAGACTATTGTCATGTTCTGAGTGCATCAAACAAAAATGAGTTAACTGCTTATAGAGATGGAGATATCTACAATGCAACTTTCAATGCAAATGGTCAATTACAAGGTGTGTGCTATATTTCCACAACAATGAGAAATGATATTTGGCTTTGGAATAGAAGAATGTCACATCTGAACTTCAAAGCCATTTCTGAACTGGAAAGATACAACTCTGTAAGAGGTCTACCAAAGATCAGATTTGAAAAGAATTCTTTATGCTCTGCATGTGAACTAGGAAATATCAAAAGAAGCTCCCATCTTTTGAAAATGCTATCTTCATGTAAAGCTCCACTTGAGATGTTACATATGGATTTATGTGGACTAATGAAGACTCAAAGCATGGGTGGAAAGAAGTATATTCTAATGATTGTAGATGAATATTCAAGATATACTTGGGTTGAATTCTTAAGACTCAAATCTGATACTTCAGAAAGACTCATTCATTTTCTGAAGAAAATTCAAGTTCTTCTTCAACTACCAGTTCAAAAGATCATAAGTGATAATGGCACAGAATTTACTAACTCTGCACTTCAGAATTTTTTGGAATCTGTTGGTATTTCACATAATTTTTCAGCTGCCAGAACTCCCCAACAGAATGGTGTTGTTGAAAGGAAAAAGAACTTTGGTAGAAGCTGCAAGGACCATGCTAGCATATTCAGAACTTCCTTTATCTCTCTTGGCAGAAGCAATTGCAACTGCATGTTTTACTCAGAACAGGACAATTCTGAATAGAAAACTACTTAAAACTCCTTATGAAATTATTAAACAAAGAAAACCCTCTATTGATTATTTTAAAAAATTTGGTTGCCGGTGTTTTCTTCTGAATGATACACAACATCTAGATAAATTTGCACCTAAGGGTACAGCTGGTATCTTTGTTGGCTATTCTCAAAGATCCAAAGCATACAGAGTACTTATCAAAGGAACACAAAGAATCATTGAGACTTCAAATATTAGATTTCATGTGCCAACAATGACTTTTGAACAAGACAGTTCAGAACTCAAACTTAAACAAGTTTATGAAGTTTTGGATTCAGAATGCAACAAGACAAATCTCACTTTTGACTCTAAAACTTATCTTAAAACAAATTTAGATACCTTATGTCAAAACTTATTTGATATTTCTGTGAATGTTTCTGCAGATTATCAAAATCCTTCTTTACTCAGAAGTATTCCACAACAAGAAAGAACAGAACCTACAATATCAAATACTTCTGGACCACCACTCTCAACCTCAAATTCAGAATTTCCCATTTCTGAACCTGTACAAATTATTTAAGAAACAGTGCAAGTTATTTCTAAACCTATTATTCCTGTTTCTGAACCTGTGCATATCATTTCTGAACCAGTACAGAATGTTCAATTTGAAGGGGAGACTTCAGATCTACATTCAGCTATTAATCATGATACTGAAACACAAGCAATCATTAATGAATATGATTCATTCAACAATGTTTCATTTGTGCAACCATTGCCAAACGTAAACAAATGGACATCAAGTCATCCAATTCATCAGATTATTGGTGATGCATCAAAAGGTGTACAAACAAGATCAGCCATAGCAAATAAATGTCTGTATGTGAATTTCTTAAGCAGTATGGAACCCAAAAAGCCATGTGAAGCACTTCAAGATCCAGACTGGATTTTAGCCATGCAAGATGAGCTAAATCAATTTGAAAGAAATAAAGTCTGAAGATTAATTCCTAAACCAAAAGGTAAATCAATAATTTTCACCAAATGGGTTTTCAGAAATAAAAAGGATGAACATGGGATTGTTGTGAGAAATAAAGCAAGACTTATTGCTAAGGGTTATTGTCAACAAAAGGGCATTGATTATGATGAAACTTTTGCTCCTGTTGCAAGACTAGAAGCTATCAGAATCTTTCTTGCATATGCTGCTCACAAAAACATGAAAGTTTTTCAAATGCATGTTAAGTGTGCATTTCTGAATGGAATTCTTCATGAAGAGGTGTATGTTGAACAACCAGAAGGTTTTGTAAGCAAAGAGTTTCCAGATCATGTTTACATTTCGGACAAAGCCTTATATGGACTTAAACAAGCACCAAGAGCATGGTATGATACTCTCACAACTTTTATTCTGAATTCCAAGTTCAAAAGAGGTACTGTTGATACAACTTTATTTCTGAAAAAGGAAGGTGATGATATGATCTTAATACAAATATATGTAGATGATATTATTTTTGCTTCTACAAATCCAAAATTTTGCAGAAATTTTGAGAAAATTATGCAAAATGAATTTGAAATGAGTATGATGGGAGAGTTAACATTTTTTCTTGGTCTTCAAGTAAAACAACTACCCACTGGCATATTCATTAATCAATCTAAGTATATCTCTAATTTACTTAAGAAGTTTGACATGACTGACTGTTCTAGTATTCAAACTCCAATGGCCACTGCAACAAAATTAGAACCTGATTTGAATGGAAAATATGTTGATCAGAAAAAGTACAGAGGCATTATTGGATCTTTGCTTTACTTAACAGCTAGTAGACCTGATATAATGTTTGCTACATGTATTTGTGCTAGATATCAAGCTAATCCTAAGGAATCTCTCTTCTTGCTGCTAAAAGAATCCTTAGATATCTCAAAGGTTCTCCTTCATTGGGACTTTGGTATTCAAAGGATTCTGGTTTTGAGCTAACAGCTTTCACAGATGCAGATCATGGTGGTTGCAAACTAGACAGAAAAAGTACATCTGGATCCTGTCAATTTTTAGGTGATAGACTTGTGAGTTTGTCTTCAAAGAAGCAAAATTGTGTTTCAACTTCTACTGCAGAAGCTGAATATGTTGCTGCTGCAATAAGTTACTCACAAGTTATTTGGATGCAAACACAATTAAAAGACTATGGCTACACATTCAAAAAGATTCCTCTTTATTGTGATTCAAAAAGTGCCATAGCAATTACTGCAAATCCAGTCCAACATTTAAAGACTAAGCACATTGATGTCAGATATCAGTTTATCAAAGATCATGTTGAAAAAGATAATATTGAAATGTTTTTTGTTCAGACCGATTATCAACTAGTTGATTTATTTACCAAAGCACTTGATGAAAAACGGTTTAGTTTTTTGGTAAGTAAATTAGGCATTATGAATATGTCTGTGTAGGTATTGAGCATCAATACAAACTTCAAAATTTTATGTTCTGAGTTTATTTTCTTCAAATTCTAAGAAATCTTATCTTCAGAGTTTCTGTAATTAAGCTTTCAGAACTTTATTTTTTTAACTCAGAGGCATAATTTTTCATAAACAAATTGATTGCTTTCTAATACTTACAATTTTTTTTCCATTTCTCTATCTTTTATTTCTGACAATTTTGATGTCTAAGCATTGTTTAAGAGGAAAAATCATAATGTTTCTTGACTCAAGGGGGAGTTGAAATTCTAATTGAATAATTTACCACTTCCCTATAACATTCAAGATCTGAAATGGTGGATACCACATTCTGTTGTCTACATCTGAAGAATCTGAACAAAATTCTGAAGATAAATTATTCTTCATATTGTTCAAACCTACTTCTGAATTATTCAAATGTTTTACACTTTTCAGAAGTTTGTAGTTTTAAATGAGTTTTTTGATTTTGAAGGATTCCAAGTCAAGTTCTGAAGTATTTCTGAATCATCTTATTCAAACTTCTGAACTTATTCTCAGAAGTTCTGAACTTCTTCTGAAATTTTTTGAACTTGTTCTCAGAACTTTTCTTCCCGTTATAAAGACTAATCCTGTGCCACGTGTTTTATTTTCATTGGCTAATCCTTAAGCACGTCGATTAAATGGTTCATTTATCCGAATAAATGAAGATTACTACTCTAATCACTCTTACTTTTGGCCACGTGTTCATCCACGATTATTCAGTCATTTATAATCCATGTTTTCATCTTCGTCTTCACTTTCTAGCAATCTTTCCCTCCGAAATCTTTCCCTGTTCATTGATCTACATTCAAACTCAGGCTTTTCTTCATTTTCAACTATGTCGACTTCCAATGTTCAATCTGCCAAATCTCGTTTCAGTGACAGTAATGGATCATCAAGCAATGATTCATTCAAAATAGTGCCTAAAAAGATAATGGTTGGATCAATGGAGATCAATCTCGATGATGAACAGATTTTAAAAGACACTGCTACTACTGTGATTTCTGAAGCTGGACCTTCAAATCCCAAATCAAACCCTAACCCTAACCCGTGAACTGACAAAATTGGGGAAACTCAAATCAAGCCTATAGATGTGGCCTCTGAATCAAATGTTGGTGTTGCTGACTCTCAATCTCGTCCATAAAGCAGTGATGGTCCTGATTTGTCCAAACTATATGTCCCTGAAGAGAAGATCCTTGAAAAAAAGAAGAACAACTGTGCTCTAAATCTCAAGTCTACTAATTTCAATGAAGATCAAATGATCCTGATTGAAATTCTGAAGAAACATCCTCTAAGAGCCTTGTTATCCAGGAAACATTTGGTCCCTGCCTCTTATCTACAACAATGGTGGTTTCACGCAGAGGTTGATGAAGAAGCAGATGATATTTCTTCCTATGTTCATGGCTACAGAGTCTGCATTTCTGTTGAAGACATCAGAAGTATCCATTTTCTACCTAAGGAGGATGAAGTTGTTGGGAAAACTTCATTTGATCCTATTTCATCATCTTCTGAGATGATTTCAGACTTTATGAAATTAGGATACTCTGAGCAACTTAATGCATTAAGCTCATTCAGAAGGAAGTATTTACCTCCTATTTGGTATTGCTTATTTACAATTCTGAACACTTGCCTTTCTGGTAAAAGCTCAAGTCTGGATCAAACATCTACAAATGGAAGAATCATTTTTCATGGAGTAGCATTCAACAAGCATTATGATTATGCTTCTCTTATTTTTGATGAACTCAAGTCTGCAGTTTTGAAGAAGTCTACTTACAACTATATACCCTTTCAAAGATGTTTTCAAACCTTCATCAAAGGGGCAATGAAAGTTGTTCTTACCATTCCTGTTCTGCCTCATGAAGTACATGTTCCCCTTTTCTCAATGGATAGTCTCAGACCACCAAATGCTAAACTACTACCTTTACCATCTTATTTACTTACACTTGTAAAAGCATCAAATAGGTATTTGAATGAGTACTGTGAATCTATGGGACTACCTAAACCAGTAGTCTCTTCCCCTGATTCCAACAAAAGTGGTGAGCATTGTGAGGTGTCTAGACTAGGCAGAGTGGGGAGGTTGTTCATGGGGGAGAACAACCTCATGGTGTGAAGAGGAAAAATGAAAATGAGAGAGTGGGTAGACAAGTGAGAAAAAGAACTGAAGAGGGGAGACCACAAGTAAAAGATAACCAAACTTGTGAACTAACTGTTCTGAGCCGGGCACCCACATCATCTATTACTCCAAATCCTTTGGTGGGTAGTATTGAAAAAGCCAGTGAGCCCATGGAAACTCTTGTTAACCCCTCCAGCGACTCACCCATCTCTCAACAGAAGGGTGTTTCATTAACACACATGGGGCACGCAGCTAATCTACCAATAGGTTCCCACTTGGAAGAACCTATTGTTGAAAAAGAAGGACATATGTCCCCCCTTCATAGTTTTCTGCACTTTGAGCCTGAGAGTCCACTAAACTTTGAGCCTTCTGAACCACTTCATGTGGATTTTATTCCCACAAGCACACATATTTCAAATGTCCACAAGCAAAGTGTTACTCACCTTGCCACAACAACCATAGATATACCTACTACAGGGTATCAAGGATTGGTTGGAAGACCTAGTGGAGTGAACATCACTAAAGGTCCATTAACAGAATCACAAATGATTCATGATGTTGTGGCATCTACAGGCCAGCCTTCTTCTGAAAGACTGCAAACAAGACCATTTGTTGGTCTTGGACATTTACCCACATCTTCTGAATTCTCGGAATTCAAGTATTTCTGTACTTCTGAATTTGCAAAGATTCAGAAGGACATAAAGGAATTGACGGATAACAACAATAAGGTGATGGAGGCTAAGTTGGATGGCCAAGAGAAGAAAGTGGTGGATAAGCTAAATGAATTTCAACTTTCAGAAAGCCATTCTGGATTCTTTCTCTGAAGTTATTTCAACAGTTCAGTCATTAAAGACTTCTATGACATCTTTTTCTACTCAACCAGCAGTTTCTGAATTTGCAACTAAGGATGACATCTCTCAGATTCTGAACTAGTTAACCACTATTCAGAATTCTCAGGTATCCTTGAACAATCGTCTTTCTGCATTGGAGTGTGGTTCACAAGCAAAGACTTTAAAACGTAGTCTTGATGATCAGGATGATCCTAAAAGTCAAGAGGGGGAGAAGAGACAGAAAGTCTTTGAAGATGTTGATATTCCACAAGGTATCACTTCTGAAAAATCTTCTGAAGAAGCTAAAGTTCAGACTTCTGAACGATCTTCTGAGAAAAGTTCTGAAGAAGTTCAGAACACTGCAAACGATGAAACTAATAGAACTTCTAAAGCAATAGAAGATATCTTATATGCAGATGATGAAGGTCTAGAATTTGAAAAAGTTATTTATGAAGAAACCATGGAAGAAGGGTATGAGACTGAGAAAGTGTCTCTCGATTTTGACAATAAGCTAAGTTCTGAAGACATAGATATCATTCCTGACTTAAATGAATAAATGTTGAATGAGTATCTTGCCTTTGAAGACATCATTGGAGAGCCAAGTGATTTATTTGATGTAATTCTCTTTGATGAAGAGATGGAAGTTAATGAAGAAATGGTTGAAAATGAGAACAGAGAACTGATTATATGGGAACCTCAAGGTCTAAGAATAGTTAAAAGAAATGAAGTTTCTGAAAATTTGTATATATTGATTAGTCAATATTGTTGGAGATACATTATTCTGAATCATCCAAGGAATCTGGAGTGTAGATTCTTGGATGAAAGACTATCAATTTTCAAAGAATTCAATAATCAACCAGCTGAGTGGTTTGAAATTGAAATTGATTTAAGTCATATGGAAGCTTTTGACTTTACAGATGAAATTCTGATGATTGCAGCAGATAAGCCACATGTAAGATTCAGAAACTGCATAAATATCTCTCAGATTGATTTTCCTATTCTTGAAGAACCTGTAGTTGATCAAGTCTATGAAGGTGATATGATTTTTGATATCTCTGGAGAAAGCCAGCTGATATTTCTTGAAGATACTTATCTCAGCATGTATAGAAGAAATCTCATGTATGCAACCTTAGAAAACTATGTGAATGATGAATGGTCTAAAGATTACATTTCAAAAGTGAGATCTTATGTACAAAGATATGGGGTACAAGAACTGCATGATTCAACTTTAATCAAGAAGATCAGGTGTATATCTAAAGCTTTTGAAGGTGATATGTATATAATAAAGTTTGGAGCTGAAAGAAGAGATGGCACTTTAACAGAATTTTCATTATTTGGTTGAGGTTGCAAGATAAACTTACTGTTTTAGAATTCAGATTAAAGAGTGCCAATCTCTTGGAGCTTGAAAATATAGAAAGACAGGAAATTACAAAGATTTTCACAAGTCCAGATTTAGGATTCACTTACAGGATAGGAGCATTTATGTCAAAGACATTTATAGTTTCAGACATACCAAAGTACTCAACTTCTACTCTGAAGTGGTTAGTAGAATATGCTGAACAATATCTTCCTTTCTGATGTTGTAGAAGAAATAATATACTTGATCAAGGAAAGGATATCTTTCAGAGAGTACGTAAGAAAGAGTGCTTTGGCTGGGCACACAAGAATAAACCAAATTAAAGGAGCTGATTATCTTCTGAGAAATGTCTATGATTTTCAGATTAATACTAAGAAACAAGACATTGAAGAAATTCAGAAGCTCTCTCAGAAGATGGAAGTCTCAGAAGTCAAAGAAGCAGAAAAAGGAAAAGAAAAAGTTTCTGAAAACACTCTAGATGAAGTTGTTCATATTCCTCAGAAGTCTGAATCTGAACAATTACAAGAGCAAAGAATAGAAGAACATGCTTTGACAATGTTTCTTGAATACTTTCATCCTGAAATGTTCATGGAATATGAACAAAAGTTCAATTATATTGACTGCTGGATTCAGAAATCTTTTGGATGGAAACAATGGTATTCAGACATCATCAAAAAAATCAGACTTCCTGTAAGTGAAACAAGAAAAGAGAGCCCAATAATTAAGGTAATCACAGCTGATCTGAAACAGAAAAACAATTACAAGCATGCTTTCTTTACTGTTGAGAGAAAAGATGGTGAGACCTCAACTTTTACAGAAGAAGATTTTCAAAATGTCTATCTCAGAGATTTGATAAGAGTTTACAGAAGTTTATATCCTTTTCATGATTCTATTGCCAAGTTCAGAAAAGCTTTCCCAATTCTTAGAGATGGTTTGTACAGAGAATTCATTTGGGCAGCCAAGACAGATTTCCAAGTGGCCTATGTAATGAGTAAAAAGAAAGTACATATGAGTGCTCTAAATCTAAGCTTACCAAATATTGAAAATCTCAAGAGCAGTACTCTAGTCATTCAGCCTCCAGGTTTTGTTTGCAAGTGCTTTGATAGATTACTCTTAGTAAGATTTGAAGAATTCCACATGTGCTGTAATGGAACTCTCATGATTATAAGGGATAAACTGGAGAAGAAGAAAAACAAAAGACAGAAGAAGCTTAGTGATGAAGAATGGGAAAAGTACAGAAAACTGGCAAAAGAAATGTTAAGGATCATTGAATCTATTCTGGAGTAAAGAAAGCTTATTCTTAAAGATGTCAGAGAAATTCTGAACTTCTGAAAATATGATTTAAACTTTTGAAGCTAAGGGGGAGATTGTTGGATATCAGAAGTAGCTTCAAAAGAATACTTGGTTCTGAAAAGAAAGATTCGGAAGTCTGAAGATAAAAGGAGGAAAGCCTAAGGCATAACTTCTGAAGTGGCTACTTCAGACGTTCTGAAGATTCTGAAGAAGTTCTGAAGAGGTTTCTGAAGACACTTCTAAAGAAGTTTTGAAGATGTTCAGAAATAGTTCTGAACATGTCTGTCATCTTTGTACTGTAACTTTAGTCTTTCTAATTGTATATAAATAGATAGTTTGATTGTTTGTTAGAACTAACGTTGATAGATAGAGCTTGTAAACATACATACATTGTAATACATTTGAATAATCAATACAACATACAACTTCAGTGATCCAATTCCTATTCTTGTTCTTAATCTTTCTACAATCTTGATTGTTTGGGATCTATCAACATTCTCCGGAAATATGCGATGAAACTAAATCCAACAAAATTCTCTTTTGGAGTATATTCTGGAATGTTTCTAGGGCATATGGTCACGCGACGAGGCATCGAAGCAAGCCCAGATTAAATAAAGGCGATTATAAACATACAGTCGACTCGAAAATTCAAAGAGGTCCAACGACTGACAGGCCGAGTCGCCGCGTTAAACATGTTTATTCCTTCAACAGATGTAATTTATTTTATAATGCCTTACGAAAAAACAAAGGGTTCTATTGGTCGAACGGCCATGAGCAAGTATTGCAAAATCTTATGAAATACGCGTCTTCGCCTCCATTATTGTCGAAACCTGAGGATGGAGAGAAATTGCAACTTTATCTATCGGTAAGCACAACATCCGTGAGTGCCGTCTTGGTACGAAAAGACGACAAACAACAATTGCCGATATACTATGTAAGTAAGTCTATGTTGGACGCAGAACAAAGGTATTCTTCCATTGAGAAATTGCTTTTAGCTTTGGTCGTCGCTGCTAAAAAGCTTCGACATTATTTTGGATCTCACCCTATCATTGTCGTTACGATTATCCATTGAATTCTGTCCTACGAAAGCCAGAATTAACAGGTCGAGTGGCAAAATGGAGTATTTACCTTAGCAGCTACGACATCGTATACAAATCCAGGACGGCCATCAAGTCGCAGGTCCTAGCAGACTTCATTGCAGATTTCAGTCCAGAAATCGAAAAGATAGCTTTGGAAGAAAAGCGAGCAGGAAAGGAGCAGATTTCAGTCCAGAAATCAAATTTCCAACTCCATGGGGCGTCCAGGAAATCAAAAGTGAGCAAAGAATGGCAAAAGAATGTTACAAAACAGCGATAAAACCTAGGAAGGAGCAAGTACCACAATTACAAAGCCAGGAAGACTCTGTCGACGATCTACAATTTAAAGAAGTTGCGTTGGAAGAAAATCGACCTGATGGCACGATCTTCATGGGGGCATCACTGATCCCGTTATCAAGAACGAAATCCTTACTTTTCCAAAAAATAATGCAGATTGTTTGGTCTAGTCGCACGAAGATATGATTGGCATAGACCCAGAAATCATATCGCATAAACTCAATATCGATCCGACGTTCAAACCATGTAAACAAAAGCGTTGTAAATTTGCTTCTGAACGAATAAAGTAATCAACGACGAAGTCGAAAATTTGTTAAAAACAGGCAAAATATGAGAAGTGAAATATCCAGATTGGCTTGCAAACGTCGTGGTCGCTAAGAAAAAGAACCAAAAATGGCGAGTGTGTATCGACTTTACAGACCTCAATAAAGCTTATCCCAATGATCCTTTTCCTTTAACACATCGACGCCATGGTCGACGCGATGGCTAGTCATGAGTTGCTGAGATTCATGGATGCGTACTCGGGCTATAATCAAATCTTGATGCATTCGCACGACCAAGAAAAAACAACCTTCATGACCGACAAAGGTATTTACTGTTATAAAGTCATGCCATTTCGTTTGAAAAATGCAGGTTCAATATATCAGTGATTAGTCAATCGAACGTTCAAAAAACATTTGGGTGACACAATGGAAGTTTATATCGACGACATGCTCGTCAAGTCTAAAAAGGCGGAAGATCATATCGAACACTTGAAGCAGTCGTTTGACATTCTCCGGAAATATGCGATGAAACTAAATTCAACAAAATACTCTTTTGGAGTATATTCTGGAATGTTTCTAGGGCATATGGTCATGCGATGAGGCATCGAAGCAAACCCAGATCAAATAAAGGTGATTATAAACATACAGTCGCCTCGAAAATTCAAAGAAGTCCAACGACTGACAGGCCGAGTCGCCGCGTTAAACATGTTTATTCCTTCGACAGATGTAATTTATTTTATAATGCCTTACGAAAAAAAAAGGGTTCTTTTTGTCGAACGGCCATGACTAAGCATTGGAAAATCTTATCAAATACACGTCTTCGCCTCCATTATTGTCGAAACCTGAGGATGGAGAGAAATTGCAACTTTTATCTATCGGTAAGCACAACATCCGTGAGTGCCGTCTTGGTACGAAAAGACGACAAACAACAATTGCCGATATACTATGAAAGTAAGTCTATGTTGGACGCAGAAAAAAGGTATTCTTTCATTGAGAAATTGCTATTAGCTTTGGTCGTCGCTGCTAAAAAGCCTCGACATTATTTTGAATCTCACCCTATCATTGTCGTTACTAATTATCCATTGAAGTTTGTCCTATGAAATCCAGAACTAACAGGTCGACTGGCAAAATGGAGTATTTACCTTAGCAGCTACGACATCGTATACAAATCCAGGACGACCATCAAGTCGCAGGTCCTAGCAGACTTCATTGCAGATTTCAGTCCAGAAATCGAAAAGATAGCTTTGGAAGAAACTCTTGCTTTGGAAGAAACTCTCGTTGTGGCGACTCAATACGAATGACCTTGAACATTATTCGTCGATGGTTCCTCTAACATACGAGGGGCAGGAATTGGTTTCGTCTTAAAGTCGCCACAATAGGGCATAATGGTGTACTCCATATCATGTGATTTCAAGGAAACGAACAACGAAGCGGAGTACGAAGCCTTGATAACAGGGATGAAATTGGCACACGACTTAGGAATCAAGTACCTAAACGCTAAAAGCGATTCTCTCTTGATTGTCAATCAAAATAAACGGAGAATTTACAACAAAAGATTCCAGGATGACAACCTACATCCAGAAGGACAAAGTCGAAATCGAATGATTTCGGTCGTTCGATATCAAACACACCCCTAGAGATCAAAACTCTCAAGTAGACGCACTAGCAAACCTGGGATCAACATTGGGAAAGTCATCCTTCGATACAAGTCCTATAATCTATTTATTGGCCCCATTGATCGAAGATGACGAGTCGGTCTTGACTATTGAAGCAAGCAACGACAAAGGCGATTGGATGAAAACATCAAAGATTATCTGATAAATAATCAGCTGTCGGATGACTTATTAATAGCTCGACGAACCAGATTTAAATCCTCTAGGTACCTCGTCATCTCGGGAAAAATTTACAGACGCTCGTCGATAGGTTTGAATCTACGATGTGTAACTAAACATGACGTACCAAGGATCTTACAAGAGATGCGTGATGGAGAATGCGGAAACCATTCGGGTGGATGCAGTCTTGCCAATCGTATCTCACGACAAGGCTATTATTGGCTTACCTTGCGACAAGACACGTCAAAATATGTACGTAATTATGATGCATGTAAACGAAATTATGATGCATGTCAACGATATTCAGGTATGACTCATCAACCCTCTGAATTACTACATTCGACACTCGTCCCATGGCCCTTCATGCGATAGGGCATGGACATCGTTGGTAAGTTACCGCCTGCGCCAAGTCAGAAAGTTTATCTTCTAGTTCTCACAGATTATTTTTCAAAGTGGATAGAAGCGGTCGTTTTCTCTCAAATTCGAGATAAAGAGGTCATATCTTTCGTCCAGACTAACATTGTCTGCAGATTTAGAATCCCCTAGGAAATCGTATGCGATAACGGATCACAGTTCATCAGCGACAGAACCAGGCGATACTGTGAAGATCGAGGGATCAAACTCACAAAGTTGACTCCAAGATATCCACAGTCTAACGGATTGGCAGAGTCCAGTAACAAAGTGATCATAAATTTGATCAAGAAAACACTCAAGGCTACCAAAGGACGATGGGTCGAAGAATTACCTTCTGTCCTATGGACGAATCGTACTATGCCAAGGACCTCAATGGGTCAAACCCAATTATCCTTATTCAACGGATGCAAAGCGGTCATACCAATCGAAGCAAGTCTACCGGTCGCGTGACATTCGTCCGTTGATCATAACTTGGTCGACTTAAGATACGACGTGGACGCTCTCAAAGAATTAAGAGATCAAGCCTACATACGGATGGCATCACAACAACAAGCGGTCGCTCGTCATTTCAATAAAAACGTTAGAGTCAAAGTCTTCCAAGAGGGTGCCTATGTCTTCCGACGTGTCTTTCAGAACAACAAGGAATTGAACGCATGTAAAATATCCACTAAGTGGGAAGGTCTCTATCGAATATCGGAAGTAGTCGGCAAAGGAGCTTATCGCTTCCGGACGCTCGACGAACAAGATATCTCACGTAGTTGGAATGCGATACATTTAAAGAAGTACATTTTCTAAGTCTTTTCTTTACCTTTTTTTATTCATTGAACATTACTGACTTAAGCATCGAACGGTCATTGGTCAAGCCAACGACCACCCTAACATTTATCTTCTGCAGGATCGCAAAAAAATATATAGGTCGAACGATCTATCAGTAGTGTCAAAAGTAACTTTACAAGTCTAATTATTAGTTACTTCATCGTTCAAAACACGTCATTGTCAAACAAACGCCATTCAAGAACCCTTGTCGGTCGAATATGATTGGCGCGAGTCATGAAGAATATTCCTCTGATGGGAATCAAATCAGTCGTCTAAACGTTATTAGTCGACATTTTCATTGAATTTGCCTATGTCGCAAGTTACTTATCGTTATCAATTGCCTATGTCGCAAGTTACTTACCGTTAAAATTTGCCTTTGTCGCAAATTACTTATTTGCCACTGTCGCAAGTCCGATCGTCAATCTGACAATTATAAGTCACTTATGAATATCTCAACCTAAGAACACTTGTTAGTTAGACCATTTTCGTGTTTGATTGTCGCAAGTTAGTTAGTAATATTAGGAAAAAGTGATTCATACGCCAAAAACAAACTGAAAAATTGGAAGTCACTTATATTAATTTTTAAAAAGCTACAAGTGAAAGGACACGACTATGAAAAGTCGTCCTGAAAAAAGCCCTAAGCTATGGGAGGGTCGACAATGGGAACACCCTCCTTCTCGTCTTCGGAATCCAAATCCACGTCGCTACCACCAACGACAGAAAGGAACTGATCAACGATCGATTGGGCATCCTTCAAAGGATCCTGCCCCCTCACTTGGTGACAGGCAATCGCCGCCCTAACCTTCTCCCGTCCAAAGAAGTCGAGTGCCTCCAGCCGGTCGCAAAGATCAGCGATCTTTCCTTGGGTCTCGCTCAGCTGTGATTTCAGGTCCTCGACCTTCTTGGCTTTTCCAGCAGAAGCCTCCCTGGACGTCTTCCATTTGGCTTCCAAAGCATTTATTTTGTCTAGGGCCTCCTTTAGATGGTCCCCGAGATCGAGACTGACACTCTTTTCATGCTCATATCATTCCGAGCATCCTCCAGGAAGAGACGAACTTCATCGGCTCTAGCCGTAGCCTCCTCTTTCTTCGCCAGCACAGCAACCTCGCGCTCACACGCCTTTTTCTCCGCATCCAAGGTCGTAGTGACGACTTGAGACGCCTTATTTACCGTAGCTTGCATGTTAAGGGACGCCTGAAAGGCCTGAAATAAACAACAGTAAACCGTTAGTGTGACTAAAATATCGCAAGGACGCATGAGCGAGCAAACGCACGACGCACGGGATAAAAATCACAAGTCGCACGATCTCATGGAAACGAACGACGCACGAACTCAATTAGCTGAGCAAAAAAAAGCCTTACCTGGAAAAGGTACTTCGCGAGCTTGGCATGGTTGTCGGCCAGAGCCATCCCTTCGTAACGGTCCTTGAAAACGTTGACGGTCTCAAAGACGTTAAAATTCCCCTAGCTGTCCGTCGATCCCTCCTTAAGAAAGTCAGAAGGAATATGGGGTCGAGCGATAGAAGCTTCTGTCGCCAGCTTGTTACCCTAATCTTGCGACGAAGGGGGAGGAGAAACGCCGGTTACGACCAAGGGCACGATCGCCCGAAAAGGCTCTGCTGCCGTCGACGTCTTCTCCTTCTTGGGGTCAAGAACCGCAAAAAACGGTTCCCTCAGGATTGGCCTCGATGGCCTCTTGTTCCCTGACTGGGCCAGGTCCTTGTTCCCCGACTAGGCCAGGTCCTGTAGGGAGATCATCCTTCTTCGACGATGGGGTAAACCCCGCCGCACCAGTTGATACTGCCCCGCTAAAGGAGGTAGATGGAATCACATCCTTGGTCGGCGTAGTCGTGTGAGAAGCATCCCCTGAATAGGATGCCCCGATGCCATTTCCGGATTGGCCAACCAGAGGATCCGTCGCCTCTTCTGAAAAATAAACGACAGAAGTTAATGAGAGATGAATATATCAAAAACAAGAAAACATACGACAAAAACGCTTACCAGACATCTCTTCCTCCTCTTCCTCGACTTCTTGGCTGAAAGAAGCCTCTGAGGTACCCAAAAAAGCGATATCTTCATCCTCCTCATCCGCAGATTGATGAACGGGAACTTCGACGTTCGATCAGGAATTTGCAGAAAACGCTCGATCTTGGTCGCCGAGTCAGGCAGTGGCTGGACTGCGTCACAGTTTGCCGCTATACGGAAAGAAGCAATTTGATCAGACAAAAATTTAGAAAAATAAACATATACTTTCAAGTAAGACATCACTTACCCCGTATAGGCCAGCCATAGGTGAGCCACTGATTGTCTTCTTCAGGAGTCAACGCACGACCAAATACGTAGCGCTCTTTCCAACCACGATCGTTCACCACCATCCCTTGGACTAGTGCCTGTCCTTTTCGGAAACGGATATAAGTACTATATCAGTTGTTCGCATCAGCCGTCAGGAGCTCATGGACAGTGAAGGGAGATTCCCAGTCGGACGTCAATCGGTCGATCGTCGCCACGATCCTCCAAAATTGGGGCATCATTTGCCTCGGAGACAGACCAGAACTGCCCAGGTACTCCCTAGACAAACAAGAATAGAGACACTTGAGCCCAATCTTGAAAGGATATTCGTACAAAACGAAGTATCCTTTAGGACATTCCCTCAGCCTCAACTCGCTAGGTCTTTTTAGATAGAAACCGACCGGAATACCGGCCAGGTCCTTTAAAGCCCTTAGATCCTCCGGAGTAATGACTAGACTTTTAGGGTCTGCCATCTCTCGGCACTCGTCTAACGAGCTGAAGGGTTGTCTTTCTAGTTAAGGTTTTTCCGAGTTTGTCACGACCACGCGCACCTGGCTCCAGTCGAATCCCAACCAGTTCAGTTTCCATTTTGACGATTCAGTTACCTTTTTAACATTTAAATTTAAAATTCAAAACTTTGCCGCTTTTATTTTTAAATTTGGGGCAAACTGTTTGGACCAAAAATCTTCGACTAACGACCATCGAACGGAATTACACGATCATCAATACCAAGATGCAAGGAACTAACGACTTATAGTTTTAAGACTAAACATCGATTCTAAAGATTGCATAGTACGACCAAGCTTCTACTATACGACGGAAGACGCAAAGGATCGATCAATGACATAATCAAGCGTCGTCGCACCTATCTCTCGACCGTCGAATGGATCGTTAGACATTTGATTTTACGAACGACATAACGTACATTTCAGTTGTGCTTTTAATTACAAAACCGTTATAATTGAAGACAACGGATAAGACGGCCACAATTAAAGACTCCATTATTTCCTCAACCCTTATAATCTCAACCGATATAAATAGAATAACGTAAGGACGCAAGAAGACATCTCGGAACATCATCAGTAGTACATACGACACAGAGCACACTTAATATTTTTTTCATTCGTTTTATTATAACTTACGTAGGTTCATTGTAACACGGGGACGACGTCCCTTATTGATGTCATTTTCACTAGTGCATCGACGATATCATCCATCGTCCGCGGTTTTTTCCACACCGACCTTAAGTTGATTTTATTAAACCAATTTTTGGCATAAACAATCATTACCTCATTGAGTAGTAGTAGAAAATCAAAAGTTTATACATATACAATATTATATGATATATAAATTTGTCTCCATAATACAAGCCTTGAAAACCCCATGGCTCGAAATGTCTTCTAAGGCTTAAGGTTTGACCCTACCGTCACGTAATGCCGCACGTTATTTAGAACATTGGTATTTGTTAACTCTTATCAGTATCTTAAATATGAATCACAATTGTACCTTTTTCTTCTATCTGCGTCTTCTTTCTTGTTGACGAACCACCTTCTTCAGTTTTTCTTTTTAGTCGTATTTTTTAAAATTGTAGTAGTTAATAATTGTATTGATTTAATCAATTTGAATAAAACGCTTTTAATGTAGGGGTTGAAGTGGCATTCCTTTTTGAATACCAACATTTATTGACTCTGAATATTTGGTGATATTCAAGAATTAATATTGAGGATATTTACAAGGCATATCAAATAAAAATAATAATCATTTAGTTGGTATTCGAAAAGAATATCAAATACAAATAATGGTTTTTACACATTATTCAGAGGAAATAATATATGAAATAGTCTCTCAAATATAACTTTTCAAACTTTATTCAAAGTGAATATCAATAAATATTCACCTTGAATTAAGGTTTCTACACATTGATAACCGTTATCCAGAGAGAATAATTTTTCTAATATTCAGTCAAGTGGATTTTTAAGCAATATTCAACATGAATAACGGTTTCTACACATTAATAACCATCATTCAAGAAAAATAATGTTTATTCACACTTAATAATGGTTTCTACACTTTAATAAACATTCAAATACATTTTAAAGCAATATCCAACATGAATAAAGGTTTCTACACATTAATAACCATCGTTCAACAAGAATAATGTTTATTCACACTGAACAATGCTTTCTACACATTAATAACTATTCAAATGGATTTTTAAGCAATATTCAACATGCATAATGGTTTCTGCACATTAATAACCATCATTCAAGCAAAATAATGATTATTCACACTGAATAATGGTTTCTAATAACCATTACATATATACTCTGATTTGATTATGAATAAATATTTGTATTCATACTTATTGATTTCAAGTATATATTCATGAAAAATAACAAAATCTATTGGTATATCTTCTCATAAAAATAAGTCCATAAACAGATGTTTACCCTACTCGCAAAACATATTGGGTTCTTCATTTTTTTTTTCAATTTTAGGATTTTTCGGCTGAGATTTTTGAAATGCATCACTTTTAACTTTAGTTATGAATTATTAATCGTTAATTACAATTAATAAAAGTCGAATTTAAACCCTAATTCTTCATAATCGACATATATTTATGCAGTAAAACTTACATATCTTAAAAGATTGAGCAATAGGTTGTTGGTCTTCACTTGAGTCAGTCATTTTTGTTGACTTTGCTCAGTAAGAAATGAGTAGAAACGAGCTACGACAATGCAGGTTTTTAGAGAGATTAGAGAGAGGATTTTCGTCGACAAAGCAGTTCTTAGTGAGAGAATGTTCTGAAGTGAATATTTGGAAGTTGTATTTATAGGTTCTAGAATTCAGTATGATTATGATTTTCGAACCATCATTTTATTTTTACAATTTTTCCCCTACGCGCTACATAATCATTGAGCCATGGTCAGAGTTTTCATATTATTTACATGGTTGCCACCGCGTTTTTTAGCATTTGATCCATTCACCATTTTTTTGATCAATGGTTGTGATATGTGCTCATGTGTACAACCAAAGTTGAGTTTTTATTTGAATCCATCCCTATATATATATGTGTGTGTGAGTGTGTGTGTTTTCCATATATTATATAATCAGGTAGAAGAAATTTCAAATGTGAACTCAAATTTGGTTGTGAACGTGAGGAAAAATGAGAGCGCCGCATATGTTATATTCAGACCGAATAATCAAATAAATAATCAGATTGAATATAATATCTATTCAGACTGAATAAATACTATATTCAGTTTAAATATTTTTTTGATTATTCAGTCTAAATATTCTTTTGATTATTCAGTCTGAATAATCTACATTCAGATACGTGTCACTGTTGATCCCTAAAGGGTCTACAAGAGTTCAATAAATAGTAAAAAGTTTGTAGAAGGGGGGGGGGGGGGGTTGAATACAAACACACAGATTTTGATTTTTAAATGAGTTTATATATCATAAACAAATTTACAGTTACAAGCGGAATAAGAACAGGTTTAAAACCTGTTCTATTGTAACTAAGAAACACTAAGTTTGATGCACAAGAAGAAGGAAGAAACAATAAAGAGGGTTTAGGGTGGAAAGACGCATGCATTAAGATGAAGAAGATATCTTCATCTTATTTATACCCGTTTGCATTTAATGCAAGACAAAAGTTATATGTCACGTGTCAAGCTTAGATAGGAAGTCTGTCCTTGCTAATAAGACAGCCATGATTTTGGCCGAATATGAACAGTACCATATCATATATGATGGGATATAAGAGACAATTCGTACGTCCTTTTCTGACAAGGTATTAGGTTTGACTTTTGTGCATCGAGGATAAGATCAATCTTTAATCTTGTAAAGGAAGCTTCATTTGATCGCTGATTCTGAATCTTCAAGGATGAATCTTCAGTATCGCTGAGGCTTCACAAGACTTCACACTTTGATTAGATAATCGCTGATATCGCTGAACCGCTTCAGTTCACTTAGCTAATTATCTCTTTCTTCAGCTAGGGTATTCGACTTTCGCTGAATGGTCTTCTGGTGTGATAGCTGATCTTCAGGTCTTCAGAGATAAGCTTGTTGTTCCTTGATCTTCAGCGATCGCTGATGGTAATCAATGTATGCTATCGCTGAATATTGATAGAAGCTTATACAATGGAATTTCACTAAGTATACAAAAGGAATCATATTCAAATCATCGAAAGGAGTTATGATCAACAATCTCCCGCTATTTGATTATGATGAAGCAATATAGGAAAATTGCTTTAAGAGACTAGTAAGGACTTACGAAACATTTAAAGTAAAATTTCTAAGTACTAATCTGTAAAGTCTTTTTCAGCTAGTCTACTATCTGAATTGAGTTTCATTTATAAGGATATGAAAGCACATTTTTTACAAGTAAATAAGTATAAAGTACATTCACTGATTGAGTTTTCAGAGTGAAAAATTAGTGAGTAAAGTATAGTTTGGAGAAA
The DNA here is from genome assembly GCA_036898165.1 of Silybum marianum. Taxonomy (NCBI): domain Eukaryota; kingdom Viridiplantae; phylum Streptophyta; class Magnoliopsida; order Asterales; family Asteraceae; genus Silybum; species Silybum marianum. The sequence continues at coordinate 41,703,769 of CM072529.1, read as the reverse complement.
ATAGAACTCTTATGTTCATTGTCCCTTTTACCTTTTTTCAGGGATCTTTTCAGTACATAGATGGAGTAATGTACTTTGATTGAATTTCATTAAATATAATCTAAAGAAATTGCAGGGAAATGAAATTACAATATCAAAAGTGAAGTACTTGTACACTGAAGGAATATTACAAAGGAAAATAGAAATCTATAACTAATCAGAGATGTTCTCGTTTCTTCTTTGTAGCTCATTCTCATAAAGCGTTTTCTGTCGATTCATCAGAGGGGTATCTGACCAGCAGCGCCATAGCATGATCTTTATGAGAGAGGATGGGGCCTTGCGAATTTCTTGGTTTCTGAAGAGTCCTAAGAATCCTTCATTATCCAAGAATACCATACCAGGTTCAGGTAGTGAGATGATTTCATCTTCTTCATATCTTCGGTCTTGAGGGAGAGAGGTACGTAGCATTGAAATATCAGGGATTTCAAGATGACCAAGAATGCTTTGATAATCAAATTTGGTTTCATGCTCATTTTTGGAGCTTGAACCACCTTCAGCAGTTGATATTTTCTTCTTTGATGACTCAGGGAGAGGGGGACTTGCACGTGTTGTGACATCCTTTGCAGTAACTGATCCAGTACTCTTTCCACCACATCCTTGAATTTGGATTTGGAACCCTGAATGGCCTCTCTAATTTCTAACCATTCAGTGTATCCATAAATCCTTAAGAACTTGGCTTCTTCTCTCTCAGTTCTGTTTGTCCTTGTCATTCTTACATATACCTTTGGACCACCTCTTTTGGGGTGTCGCCCTTGAATAGTTGCATGAATGATTTTGGCCTCAGATCTTCGACATATCAGTCTATCAGTGCACCAGTCTAGCTCTTTTGTCTTTTTGAATTGTGGCTTCAGTGGTTAATGCACTCAGAATCTTCTATTGAGCAAGGATTGGATCTGCATTCAAGTTTTCCTGTGCAAGTTCTTTCTGTACAAGAGCTTTAGCGATCCTTTCACTCTTTTTCAATTGTTCCTTGGCCGCCTTGTCATTAGCAGAATCTTCCCTGAGTAATTTCCTTGCTAAAGCAATATCATTTTCAGTTTGCTTTGTCTTCTCATCCCTTATACGTTGTGCTTCCAATGCTTGTTCTCTCTCTTCGCTAGACAGAAAGTAGAATTCATCTACCATCCTTATTAGTACAGCGTCTATGGGTTTAGCTTGAGGCACCCTTATTCTTCTTGCTTCGAATTCCCTAAGGAATTTTATTCGCCTTTCTTCTTCTTTAGGCTCGCTTATGATCGGCTTTTGAATGTGACGCCTGGGAATAAGGCCCTCTTCTTCTTCGGAGTCAGTTTCTATTATGTACGTAAACTGCTCTTCGGAAGAAGGTTCCTTCCATGAAGTGGAGTCCTTTTGGGGACGACGATCACTGAGGGAAAGAGAGGAGGAAAAAGATTTGTCACGGAGAGATTTTGTAGGTGAAGGAGGTGTGGGGGTTTCAAAGAGAGGTGTAATATAAGGGATAAGAGGAAGAGATACCTCATTAGTGGTCTCCCCCTCAGATAATGGGATAGTGGCATCCAGATTTACCACTTCTTTTCCTTTGCCTGGGGGACCGGATTGTCCCTGAGAGGGATGTTGTCCGTCCCCCAAAGGCTCTTGATGAGAGACTCCAGGCCTAGACATTCTGAAGTGCTCTAAGGCACTTCCAATGTCGTCGTCATCTTCATCATCATCCATTCCCCCATGATGAGGGATAGGATCTTCTTCTTCTTCTTCTTCATCCTCTTCCTCAGCATCATCATCTTCATCAGCTTCAGCAGTCAACCCTTCAGGGAGGGATGATCCCGTTTGCTGGATGTAAGGAGAAATCTTTTCTCCAGGAAACCTTTGGTTGTGCTCTGCAATGAGTTCATCTGGAAACTCTTTGGCACATCTCTCCCCCTCGATGTTATCAGGAGGTAGACAATGCACCATCAGAGTGCGAACGTTGGTCTGAATGTCCTTGAGCTTCGTATCATTATCTTGAAGCGTAGTCTGATCAGCAACATTGAAGGAGGAACTAGCCTCAGAGAGCTTGGTGAGCATCTGCATCATATGGGATTGAGTCTTTTGAATAGACTCAAGGACGTTCGCCTGAGCAGCGATCTTCTGCTCTAAGCTGGACAAGTTCTGGTGAAGGACCCTGTTGTCTTCCTTCAGAGATGAGATTGCTGACGTTGGTCTTGATCGCTGGTGTCCCAACGATGCGTTTGAAGATAAGTTCAGCTGACGTCTGAAGGTTGTCAACCCTAGCCCTGGTGAGAGCACATTCCCTAACCAGATAGTCCACAACAGGGAATGTAGGACTAGGAAGGACAATAGGAGGGAGTTCAGTGATGGGAGTGGGAAGCCTGGGAGCTGCCATCTCTGTCTTGACCTCGTGGAGCTTTGCCGCACTGGGATGGCCCTGAGGAGACTTCCCCATCTCCTTGCTGAGCGGAGAAGCGCTGGTGGTGGTGGTTGTCGTTGTCGCTGAAGTGAAGTGAGAAGCGACACCTGATGATGACATAGATAAAGATGCCAAAAACACTTCTGGATTAGAAGATGGATGAAAAAATTTATTTTTCTCCTTGAGAGTACCATGAGGATTACTCTTAGGGACTACGTTTGCAGAGGTAGTGTCTTGAGGATCGCTAACCAGTGTCTTAGAGTATCTGAGGGACACACTGAGGTCCTTTTAAATTGGCCTTCCAAAGCTCAGATTGACTAAACAATATTGAGGTTTGGACTGCGTGCATTTCAGCATTATCAGCGATAGGGATAACTATCGCTAAGTCATGTGCTGAGGTGAGGACCAAAGAAGAGGAGATAGAAGGAGTTAAGAAGGCTGTGAAAGTAGTACCTGATCCAGGTTCAACAGAGCTGGCTATAACACCCTCAGTTACCGGAGTCCTTGATGGTGGAGGTAGTGCTGATGAAGCAACAACGGATGAAAAGACCGTTGAAGTGGCTGCGGCTGCTGTTGGTGTTGGTAGTACACCGAAATCAGAGAGAGTGGTCTTTTGAGAGACCATCTTCTTTAGCTTTTTGGTAGCAATGGTCTTTTTATGACCATTGGTTGGTTGCTTCCTCTTAGCAGCAGCAGTGTCCTAGGTACTCGCTGTTGGGATGGGCAACGAGGTAGACACTGAAAGAGGGGCTCCAATCACTTTCAGCATGTAAGGCGTGAAAGGAGCATCACCTGGACGTTCCTCTATGTCCAGGGATTTCTTCCCTACTACGGAGAAGGAGTGGTCACCGACCTTAGGGTATTCTTCCCAAAGGAAACTTCTAAGATAGTTGCGAAGAAACGTGGGTAGGGGATGACGGGATGTCGGGTAGCAACGTTGATGCGACTGACCATATCGCTGAAGATATAGTCAGCGTACTTGAGGTTGTGGCCGGTGCAGAGAGAGTAGGCGAGATCCTGAAAGTGCTTGCTCACTTGGTCATGCGAGCCAATCTTTGACCCAAGGCATTGGATTAACTGGGTAAAGATGTATTGCCAGCGAGCAGGCAATCTCTTCTTTTCTACCTTTGAGCCCACCGTCTTCAGCAATGGATTCTCCCAAGCATAGCCAATAGAATCCAAGAATGCGTTTATCTGCATTTTGGTAGGTTCAGCGCCCCATTGCACATTCTTGGTGCAGGTAGGGAAACGAAGAGCCTTCCTCACAAAGCCAGCAGTGAAAGAGAAGTAACCAAGATCTGGAATCTTGAAGCCAATAGCAGAGAGCACGGTCCCCTTGTCCGTGGTGAGCGTGGTACAGTGAGCCGTATACCAGAGAGCTTGGAGATGAGAAGAGATGCCCACTAGGTTGTGGACAAACGCGTACATCAGCGGGCACGCCTTGATGAATGTAGCTCCTTCATTGAAGTGCGGGCGATCAGCGGGTATGTCAACCAATGCAATGTAATTGCATGATTTGAAGACAGCCTTCTCCATTTGGAAGTGGCAGGTTGGTGCAGCGACCAGAGTGTTGTCAGCAGTTGTAGCAGCAGAGATTTCAGCAGTCTTACTTGTAGAGGCCATTTATGTAGGAAAAATGGGAACACCAAAGAGATAAATCATGGTTTTGTACATAAATGTATAAACCAGAGTTTGGTATTAAGAGTACCAAATTTAAGATTCAAAGAAACAAGTATTTTGATGAACAAGATCAAAATGCTTGTGATAAAAACAATAATATAGAATATTATTTTAGAAAAAGTAGAAGATAAATAAAAATGGATAAAACTTTAAGAAGAAAGTCTTATGTTCTAAGGAAAGAACATAGAACAGGGTTTTGAAAATAGAAGAGTTTTTGAGTTTTAATCCAGATTAATTTTATTTTCTTCCTAAAAATATGTTTTTATTGCATTTTTAGAAGATTAACATAAATGTGAAACAAGATATTTCCAGTTTTAAGTAAAGGTTTAGATAAAAACTTAGGTGATTTCGAGAAGGAAAAAGGCACAAGTGCATGTTCTTGGTGTTCTTGAGAAAGCTTGAAGATACGAAGGTTCTTTTGCCTTTTGGAGAGTTATGAAAGCGTAAAGAGGCAAATGAGGCAAAAGAATTTCTTAAATAGCAAGAGGAGAGAGAAAGAAAGGAGTGCTAAACGACGGTTTTAGCTTTTTGTAAAAGAAATGATGACCTGGCGCACGTTCCAAGAAAGGAGTTGGAATGGAAACGTCACGGTCCGTCGTGTGTCAGAAAAAGGTCTGACTTGTCCTTTTCTTATTTTTAAAAGATTATAATGATAATTATCCATAAGGAAGGTTTATCATTATTAATTTTAAAAAATCTTCATCACTGATAATAAAGGATTGTCAGTGAGGAGTTTTAATTTCAGAGATTCATTCTTTGATGAGAAAAGATATCAAAGAGTGATAAGGGTTAGAAGATAATACCTGAGGAGATGACCCAGATATCGCTGAATCACAGTTCAGCAAATGGGAAGTTTGAAGGCTTTATTTGTATCGCTTTTTGTAAGTCACTGAATAAACATTATTCAGCGTTCAACATACCAAGTTCGCTGATAAGTAGATTGAATCTAGTTTCATCAAGAGGCTTGGTGAAAAGATCAGCGAGCTGATATTCAGTGGGTACAAAATGAAGCTCAACTTAACCATTCATCACATGATCTCTGATAAAGTGATATCGGATCTCAATGTGCTTGGTTTTGGAGTGAAGTACAGCATTGTTAGCAATGGCAATAGCACTAGTGCTATCACAATAAATTGGAATTTTAGAGAGCTTGAGATCGTAATCTCTGGTTTGATTTCTAATCCAAAGGATTTGAGCACAACAACTACCAGCGGCTACATATTCAGCTTCAGCGATGGAGGTGGACACTGAGTTTTGCTTTTTGCTTGTCCAACTAATTAACTTTCCACCTAGTAGCTGACACCCACCAGTGGTGCTCTTTCTATCTATCTTATAGCCTGCAAAGTCACTGTCAGAATAACCAATAAGATCAAATCCTGACCCTTTGGGATACCAAAGACCTAGATTTGGAGTTCCTTTCAGGTATCTGAAGATTCTCTTTACAGCGATTAGATGGGATTCCTTCGGTTCAGCTTGATACCAAGCGCAGAGACATGTAGAATACAGCAGAGATCCAATCATCCCTCGATAGGCAGTGACATTGACTGGTTTCCCATTGGGATCCTTGTTCAAAGTCAGAGGAGGTGCCATAGGGGTCTTCATCGTTGAGCATTGATTCATGTCGAATTTATTCAGCATGTCTTTAACATATTTGCTTTGACAAATAAAGATTCCTTTGTCAGATTGCTTAATCTGCAAACCTGGAAAATACGTTACTTCACCCATCATACTCATTTTATATTGCTTTTGCATTCTTGCAGCGAAACGAGTACACAATTTGGGTCTTGTGGAACCAAAGATAATGCCATCGACATATATCTGAGCGAGAATGGTATGACCTTTATATTTTCTTAAAAGCAGGGTTTGGTCAAATTTTCCACGAACAAATTTTTCTTTAAGAAGAAATTTAGAAAGGGTATCATACCAAGCTCTAGGAGCTTGTTTTAACCCATAAAGAGCTTTTTCAAGTTTGAAAACATAACCAGGATGGTTAGAGTCTGAGAAACCAGGGGGTTGTTCAACATAAACTTCCTCGTTGAGTTTTCCATTTAGAAAAGCACTTTTAACATTCATTTGAAAAACTTTGAAGTCTTTATGGGCAACATAAGCTAAAAAGAGTCTTAAGGCTTCTAAACGAGCAACAGGTGCAAAGGTCTCATCATAGTCAATTCCTTCTTCCTGTCTATAACCTTGAGCAACAAGTCTAGCCTTATTGCGAATTATAGTCCCGTTTTCATCTAACTTATTTCTGAAAACCCATTTGGTTCCTATGACAGTTTTATCAGAGGGTCTAGGAACAAGATTCCAAACTTTATTTCTACGAAATTCAGTTAGTTCTTCTTGCATAGCTGAAACCCAGCTAGGATCAGAGATAGCTTGATCTATCTTCTTAGGTTCAGAAAGAGAAATGATATTAACATAAAGACAGATATTACCTGTACCTCTACGTGTTTTGATACCTGCATTGGGATCACCAATAATTTGATTTATTGGATGATTTGCAGTCCATCGCTGAGCTGGAGGTTGAGGAGAGAGATCAAGATCAACAGCAGATTCAGCGACTTGTTCTTCAGTTTCTGGAATAGGACATGTTGTTTCAACAACAATTACTTCATTTAGAATCAATTCAGGAGATTGATTTTCAGATATAGTTTGGTTGTTCACTAAGGAATTTCCAAGAGAGGAGTCAGCAATAGGAATCTGATTTAGAGGAGTAACATTCATCCCTGGAGATGGATGATTGTCACTTGAAGGATTATAGGGATTTCGCCATCATATGCTTCAGCAGGAGGTTGATTGCTGAAATACGTTTCAGGTTCCCCATAATGAGATCTCATCCAAGCATTCAATTCTTCATCATCATCATGAGTATGAGAAGTATGAATGGGACGAGATTCATCAAAGTTGACGTGCATGGATTCTTCAACATGTTGTCTTCTTTTGTTGAAGACTCTGAAGGACTTAGATACAGAGGAGTATCCAAGAAATATACCATCGTCAGCTTTTGGATCAAATTTACCCAAATGATCTGTGTCATTCAGAATGTAACATCTACATCCAAAAATATGGAAATATTTTAGACTAGGTCTTCTCCCAAGAAACAATTCATAGGGGGTCTTCTTAAGTCCCTTAACTATCAGGGATCAATTTTGAGTGAAGCACGCTGTGTTGACTACTTCAGCCCAGAACTGAGTAGGTAGATGCGATTCGCTGAGCATTGAGCGAGCCGCTTCAATGATAGTTCGATTTCTTCTTTCAGCAACACCGTTTTGCTGAGGAGTTCTTACTGAGGAAAAGTTGTGAGAGATGCCTTTTTCTTCAAAGAAGTTCACCAGAGTGCTGTTTTTGAATTCAGTACCATGATCACTTCTTATGGAACGAACAATTAGATTGTTTAGAACTTCCATCCTTTTGATAAAAGAGATTATCATTTCAAGGGCATCACTTTTAGATCGAAGGAAGAACACCCATGTATATCTGGAGTATTCATCAACAATCACCAAAGTATATTTCTTTCCAGAAATAGATTGGACATTGACAGGTCCAAATAGATCCAGATGGAATAGCTGAAGTGGAGCGGTCACTAAAGAGATTTGCTTTGACCTGAAGGAGGCTTTTGTCAGCTTTCCCTTTTCACACCCTGAATATAGAGATCCCTTTGTAAAGGTATGATTTGGGAGGTCTCTAACTAGATCTTTTTGAGACAATTCATTTATTGTCTTAAAGTTGAGGTGAGAGAGTCTTTTATGCCATAACCAGTTTATGTCAGTGGATGCTTTAGAGATAAAGCACATGTTCTCAGAGTGAGAACTGTTCATATTTATGACATACACATTTTCCACTCTTTTGCCTATTTAGGCAAGCTTATCATTTCCGTCAGTGACAGCACATCTACTCTTTAAGAAAACAACTTTGAAGTCTTTGTCACATAACTGACTAACGCTCAAAAGATTGTGCTTTAGTCCCTCAACGTAGGCAACACGAGAAAACGATGTGGCTCCGTTGGATAGGATTCCATAACCTTTTGTGTATCCTTTGCCATTTCCACCAAAGGTCACTGATGGACCAGCTTCTTCTTTGTAATCAGAGAGCAGAGATTTTCTGCCAGTCAAATGCCTTGAGCATCCGCTATCAAGATACTAGATACCTTTGGCACTCTGCATACAACAAAAGATTAATTGTTTAAAGGTACCCACACTACTATAGGTCCAACTTGGTTAGATAAAGGATTGGGGGAGGAGCTACTAGTTGAAGAACTCTCTTCAGTGGATATCTTCACCTTTGGTGGTTTTGCAACCTTGGTGGATTTCACTCTCGCTGATTTATCAGCTTGAGCTACTTTCTTTCCATGAAGTAGTTTATCAGCTTTAGTAGCGTTAGGACATTTACTTGCAATGTGGGTAGTTTCACCACAGTGATAGCACTTCCTATATTTAAAGGGTTTGGAATTCAGAGAGAAAGCAGGAACTTTTTCAGGGATAGGACCAAGAATTCCTTCATCCATAGTCCTTGGAGGTATAACAACCTTTTCAGTAGGAGTGAGATCGATCTTAATTCTGGGGGTTGGTATCTGAAAAAAGTCAGAGCCCTTCTTCCCAGATTTAGACTTTCTCTCTGAGGATTTCTTGTTCCTATTCTGAGCGATCTTATTCTTAGGAACTTGGTCAAGAAACTCGTTGTTGATCACTTTCTTAGAATTTATCACCGGCAAACTTTAATAGAAGAGGAAGAAGTTGAAGAAGAAGGATCAGGGATAGAAGAGACAAACATTCCAAATTTGAGCATGGAACGATCATTCTCTGATTCTTCCTTTTCAGGGTTATAGCCTAACCCACTTCTTATTTTCATAGGTATTTGGGCATTGATGATCTTATTGACTTTATCAGAAGCCTTACACCATCCTTCGATGGTTGCTTTTTCAGACATGAGATCAGCGATAGCCTTTTCCCTATCAGCGATGGCTTGCTGCTTCTCGATGCTTATGGTTTGATTTGCAAAGACTTGGTCCTTGAGAGTTTCCTCAATTTTAGAAAGTTCTTTGATTCTTATATGTCAATCATAGCATCGAGAGTTCTTTAATTGCTCAGATAAATCAGTGTTAATTTTCTCGGCCTTAATCTTTCCATTTAAAGCATTATAAAAATCAACAATCATAGCATCGAGAGCTGACAAGTTATCACTTTCAGAGAGTAAAGAGATAGAAGGAATTGTTAACTGAGTAGAAGGGGACTCAGAGGAAGAAGCTTCAGTAGCTTCTTCAGCGTCCTCTATTCTTGCCATTAGACAGAGGAAGGCAAGATCTTCTTCATCGGAGCCAGACTCTTCAGAAGTCTTAGCCCAGTCATCTTCAGCGTCCCAATCAACTTCTTCAGCGATAAGGCCTTTACCTTTTTGCTGGTATTTCTTCAGATCCTTGTATTTGTTTTTCAATTTCAAATACTTCTCCTTTTTATCAGAGGTCTGGGAGGTGGTGGGAGCTGCAACTTTCTTTGATCTGCATTCACTAGCAAAGTGACCCTTTCGCTGACAGTTGAAGCATATCGCTGAGGCTTTCTCAGCGGGCAACGTTTTTTGCTTTTCAGAGTCAGAGAGGTTAGAGAGTTTTCGAAAGTTGCTCTTTCTAGCGAATCTTTTAAAATTGTTAGTTAAGAGGGCTAGAGAGTTATCAAACTCAGAGATGTCAGCATCAGTGAGTTGATCTTCTGAATCAGTTTGACCTAATTCAGTGATGGAGGTGATAGTAGAAGAAGAGACATTTTTAGGAGGAGTTGCCTCTGAAGTCACAAGTGCCAAAGAAGTACTTTTGGCACCTTTGAGTTCATTAATGAGATTCTTCATCAGAAGTTGAGATTGTTCCTCATTTAAGAGCATTCCATATAAGGCACTTAAAGATAGAGTTTCAAGATTCTTTGACAACTTTAAACATGTAGTGTACACTGCCCATTGATCAGGTAGTGCCTCCATGAATTTGGTCAGTATTTCAGCGTTAGAGTACACTCTGTTTACTGATTTAAGATCAATCAATAAACAGTTGAAACGCTGGTGAATTTGAGAAAGAGATTCACCTTTATGATACATAAAACTCTCATATTGTCTTACAAGGTTTATGCACCTGGTGACTTGTACTTTCAGAGGTTCCTTCATATTGGATACATAGAGTATCCCACATGGCTTTAGAAGTCCTCATTTTCATAACAAAATGATAGACTTCATCTGGTAAAGACATTGCTATTATAGATCTAGCTTTAGAATCAATGGCAATTTCTTTCTTATCTTCTTCAGTCTATCGGTTAGGAGTTTTAATGATACTCCTTTCAGGGATGGCTGGAGTAGTAGTGGTGGCAGGAACACCAGCTACAATAGTTGTAGGAACAAATGGTCCATTTTCTAGATAGTAGGGGGTCTTTGGGTCAGATCCTTCTAGAAACAGAAACATTCTTTCCTTCCATAATGGAAAATTATCATGGCTAAATCTTGGAGGTTTAGCTAAAGATCCATTATCATTGTAGTTCGTATTAGGGTTTGTCATTTTAAAATAGTTTATACGAAATATATTTTAAAGATAAAAGAAGCAAACACTGCTCTGATACCACTTGTTGATCCCTAAAGGGTCTACAAGAGTTCAATAAATAGTAACTGTAGAAAGGGGGGGTTGAATACAAACACACAGATTTTGGTTTTTAAATGAGTTTATATATCATAAACAAATTTACAGTTACAAGCGGAATAAGAACAGGTTTAAAACCTGTTCTATTATAACTAAGAAACACTAAGTTTGATGCACAAGAAGAAGGAAGAAACAATAAAGAGGGTTTAGGGTAGAAAGACACATGCATTAAGATGAAGAAGATATCTTCATCTTATTTATACCCGTTTGCATTTAATGCAAGACAAAAGGTATATGCCATGTGTCAAGCTTAGATAGGAAGCCTGTCCTTGCTAATAAGACAGCCATGATTTTGACCGAATATGAACAGTACCATATCATATATGATGGGGACATAAGAGACAATTCGTACGTCCTTTTCTGACAAGGTATTAGGTTTGACTTTTGTGCATCGAGGATAAGATCAATCTTTAATCTTGTAAAGGAAGCTTCATTTGATCGCTGATTCTGAATCTTCAAGGATGAATCTTCAGTATCGCTGAGGCTTCACAAGACTTCACACTTTGATTAGATAATCGCTGCCATCGCTGAACCGCTTCAGTTCACTTAGCTGATTATCTCTTTCTTCAGCTAGGGTCTTCGACTTTCGCTGAATTGTCTTCTAGTGTGATAGATGATCTTCAAGTCTTCAGAGATAAGCTTGTTGTTCCTTGATCTTCAGCGATCGCTGATGGTAATCAGCGTATGCTATCGCTGAATATTGACAGAAGCTTATACAATGGAATTTCAGTAAGTATACAAAAGGAATCATATTCAAACCATCGAGAGGAGTTATGATCAACAGTCACGCTCTCTTTTGTCCTCATGTTCACAACCAAATTTGAGTTCGCATTTTAACTTTCCTCTAATCAGATAATAATATTAAAAAATGTACATTCATATTAGAAGAAAAAAAAATCATACCGACTATTATTATGAAAATAGTTTTTGATTAAATATTTAAAAAAGAAATAGAGAAATGTAATTTTACAACTTAATTGTAATCGTGAGCCCATAACATTTTATGAATTCACGAAATTGTGAGTGATGTGATTAGATAAATCCATAAAAGTGTAAAATCTAAAGTTAAAAGTGTAAAAACACAAAAAATCAAAAAATACATGATTATGTATGTTAAAATATCACAAATTTACCTATACACCATATATGATTAAATCATGGATAAATTTAGCAAGCTTTAATAACAAATATATATAACGCATGCAACCCGTTTTATAAAGTCACATATAACTCACCTTACAGGTCGCAACTCCAAACTATTCCTCGAAGTGACTACTAGTATCCCAAAAATGCCTTGAACTTGTTGCGATTTCTCGAACCATAACCTCCCTTTTTTGTGAACCCCATTTGTCTTGTTCTGCCTTTCGAAAAACACCTCTCATAAACACCTCCTTCATATATATACTACGCCTTACTACCGTTGCATTAAAAGGAAACGATAGGTCCATGAATAAATGTTGGCGGTTACCAAACTTTTGGTTGTCGAACCATTTTTTGACAACCAAAGGGCCTTTGGCCTGGCGGTATGTGACCCTCTACTATCCTAGGAGGTCGAGGGTTCAAACCACACCAAAGATGAGGAGGGTGTGTGAGTTTATTTGTTCATTTTGCCTTATATAAATGTTATATACTTAAAAAAAATCAACTTTTGACACATTGACAAATAAACCCAATTTTATCTCTCTTTGGCTTTAGAATGTAACACCTGAAGTTTCAAACCTCTTGACCTATATGTTGTAAAATTAAGTTTTTCATTTATGTGCGTTAGTTCGATGGTTACGTGAGTCTAACCCAGGATACAACTAGCGTCCGACATTTTTACACTCAAATAATGGTTAATGTGGGTTAGCTTGATGGTTACGTGAGTCTAACCTACGACACAACTAGCGTCCGGCAGTATTACACTCAACTAATGGTTAGCATGGGTTAGTTTGATGATTACGTGAGTCTAACCCACTTGATATATAACCAGCGTCCAGGACTGGTTCATTCAAGTCGTAGCCCGTGTGGGTTAGCTCTCTAGTTAGCGTGATCTAACCCACAAAACAACCAGCGAACAGGGTTGTGTTTCACGTTTAAGGGTTCTTTTCACCCAGATTTTTGCACACAACCCACACAATACTTCACCTACCTTTTCTCCTTCATATTTTACCCTCTAGGCAAACCCTAAGGGGAACTTTTAAGAGCAATTACTCCCCTCTACCAACCAACCAACATCTACCATTTGAATCCTAGATTAAGTATTCAAGGTTTAAGGTTCACGTCTCAAGTTTTCATCGTCTTCATCTCTAGCACTTCAAGAAGTTTTTGGGAGTTTCTAGGGTTTCCATAAATCCTAGCATTGTGAGTTCATCCCAATCTTTAATAAAACTATTTACATGTAAAAATGACGTATTTTACCTCCTGCAAGTTTACATTTCAAGAACTGTTACATTTGGGTGATTTTGACAAATTAGGTCAAACTTGGGATTATTGGGGATTTCATTTATATTGTCAAAATGAATATGAAGAATGGTTTAAAACTCTTTGTATTGGTATATTTCAAAGTAATATTGGTTTTAGAACTCAAAACTACTTTGACCTAATTTGTGGAGAATTCATTTTTATTGAGAATTGATATTTGCACCAAGTATTTGTGCTGTAAAATTATTAATATGTCTAGATTGATGTATTGAACTATATGACTAGAATGTGATGGATCCATAGGATAAAAGTCAAGATGAACTGGTATTTTCGTCCCCTGTTGGTCAACGTACAGGATAAATGGAGGCCACACATTGTTGTATTATTGGTCGGTGTAAATGGCCATTGATCCTTACATGAGGTTCTTACTAGGATCATCAGAGGCTATACATTATTGTATTATTGGTCGTAGCCAATAACCATTGGTCCTAGAATGAACTCTTAACATCTATATGTGACTTACTTATGTACTCCGTCACTATTGATGGCATCATCGGGTCTCCCCTGTTACCTTTAAAAATTGTCATGCTCTTCCAAGAGCAAGCGTGAGTAAAAAGTAAAAATATTTTGGTTAAAGTTCCTTTTACGCTTTCAAAGGTTTATGGCTTTGTTATATAACTATTTGTTCTCACTAGGCGTTAAGCCTAACACTTTTTCTCAAATGACATGTATATCAGGTGATCGTCCTAGCAGGGCTCCCAAGCTTGAGTGGATGCTGGTTAAGGCACCTTTTTGGGTCTACACTCTCGAGTGTGCATATTGGAGTTACTAGACCTTTATTTTGAGGATATTAGCAACACCCGAACATAATCTATATTCTGGATTTACGTAGATTAATAGGTTGTTGATTTAGTATCCATTCATTGATGTAAACTCAATTACTCTTTTCCCATTTATTAGGTGATCTTTATAGCATTAAGTTTTATTCTGCAAATTATTTCGGTTTAAATTGTCTCTTATTTTTAGGGTGTTACAAATTGGTATCAAAGCTCTAGCTTAAGAACTAGGTATGAATTTAAGATGGCTAGACTTAAGCTGAGACTTTTAAGTATTGAATAGTGAGATGTGTACAGAAACTCTTGAAATAGGAGAGCTATAGAGTCGACGGAAGTGCACTAATCATTGAACGTGGTTTCGGTAATAAGAATTCTTATATGTATGATATATTCAAAATATTACGTAGCTAATGCTATTTAGGGTGTATTGTTATGTAAGTATGCTTACCCTATAACTACCGTTGTGATGATTGATGAATGTATTATATGTATTTATGTTAGTTTTGTCTTATCCCCACTCTTATCCTCTTATGGCATACCAAGATGGTTACTACACGTAATATGTATCGGGATAAAGTAGATGGTGCAGAGTGTAGTAATTTTACCCTGAACCCTCTAGAAGAACCGGAAGTCACTCCACAAATCCAAATCCATAATATCCGCGAGGGTTTAGGAGTAGGGCAGAAAGCATGCCCAGAGTCAACCTTCTCTTGAACGATCCATTGATGGTAAAAGCGGGATCTCAAGATGAATTTAGAGCTAGCGTAGTGTAGGCGGTTACTCCCGCCATGGCCCAACAACATGAAACATTCATGAAAATGTGAGGAACGGGACGCCAGTATCCGAAGGCATGAGGCAACTGCTGAGAATTCCATAGGAGGTTCTGCAGGAAATGATAATGGTCATGGTACCGAAGAGCTCCCCGTGGCGGAGTAAAGAGAACGGAGAGAGATTGTTCATACAAGACCTTTTCATGCACCAAAACACCCAAGTTTTCTGGTTCAGACGATTCAATAATTTGTATAAAATGGATATGGGAGATCGAGCAAGCTTTTAGCTCGAGTGAGTGCGAAGAGAAACAAAAGGTGAAGTTTGTTTCACAAATGCTTAGAGGCAAAGCTTTGGCGTGGTGGAACATCACCACGACTATTCTTGGGCGTGCCATCATCTCCATGCTTACTTGACAAATGTTCAAAGCGAAAGTCATGGATGAGTATTGCAATGTGAGGGCCATTGATTGTATTGTTGATGAGTTCCTAGATCTCAAGAAGGGGAGAAAAACTATGAGAGAATACACACGGTTATTTGTGAAAAAGTTGAACCTTGTGGGGCATGTAGCTCTGGATGAGAAGAAGAGGGTGAAGGCATACATCAAATGATTGTCATCTGACATGATGGTAATGTTCGGGTTTCAAAAGCCTCTAATCTAAGAGAGGAAATCAAACAAGCTCAACTTAAGGATGCCTACAATTTAGGCAAAGAAGAGAGGATGGTAGTCAGAGAGAAGAGAAAAAGGGAAGGCAATTCGGCGCCACCGAAGAGAAAGGGTCACTTCATCAACAACCATGGAGGGAATTCTGAAAGGGAAGCTAGGTGGTGATCCTGTTGCCAAAAGAAACACCACCGCTATTGTAATTTAAGCCTCAACAGTTGTCCCAAGTGTTGGAAGTCCGGTCATTCCATAGCGGACTGTCCCATCAAGGGGATCGTTTGTTTCGAATGCAAGGAGTCAGGACACTTCAAGAGAGATTTGTCCGAAATTGAAGACGGGGGGTAGTCAAGGGAGGAGGGAAGGTAATCATAAAGAGATGGGGAGGGCCTTGAAAATGACGGTGGATGAGACGAAGGTATCGACAGACGTAGTGTCGGGTACATTCCTTGTTAACTCTGTACCCGCTTGTGTTCTATTTGATTTTGGTGCTACTTTCTCTTTTATGTCCACTATTTTCTATCCATGCGTACTTGTGCCTATTAGTAGTTTAGAGGATGCCTATATTGTTGAAATAGCCGATGGTAAGCGAGTTTCAGTTCGTGATGTTCTCAAGGGTTGTGTTTTGGAAATCGAAGAGAAGAATTTCCCGGTTTATGCTTATGGCAATAGGAGGATTCAATGTACTGATTGGGATGGATTGGTTGGCCGAAAACTAAGCCGAGATATTATTCTCTAAGAAATTGATCTGGATTATCTTAGCGGAGGGCGGCATGGTGTTAGTCTACGGGGAGAGAAGAAAAGGTGATATGGTTTTTCTAGCCATGGCAAAGGCACGCAAGTGTCTAACTAAAGGATGACCATCATTTGTAGCCTATGTATTGGATGCAAAGATGGAAAAGAATAAACTTGAAGACATTCGGATTGTTAGTGAATTCCCCGACGTGTTTCCCGAAGACTTACCCGGTTTGCCACCCAACCGACGAGTAGAATCCCGGATCGATTTTGTATCGGGGGTCACTCCAATGCTAGAGCTCCTTATTGATTGGCACCATCTGGGATGCAATAGATGATGTCGCGACTACAAGACTTTTTAGAGAAGGGTTTTAGGAGACCAAGCTCGTCACTGTTGGGAGCTCCGGTCTTGTTTGTGAAGAAGAAGGACGACACGATGAGGATGTACATTGACTATCGAGAACTCAATAAACCAACCATGAAGAACAAATACCCACTCCCTTAGATCAATGATCTTTTTGGTCAACTTCAAGGAGCGGTTACTTCTCGAAAATCGACCTTCGTTCGGGTTATCACCAAGTGAGGTTGAGTGAAGTTGACGTAGCGAAGACGCCATTTAGGACACACTATGGCCATTACGAATTCTTAGTAATGCCATTCAGTTTGACAAATGCGCCAACGGTGTTTATCGATATAATGAACCGAATGTGCCGACCTTTTCTTGACAAGTCGGTAATTGTGTTCATTGATGACATACTCGTTTACTCCAAGAACGAGTTAGACCATGAGAAACGCCTCCGAGAAGTCCTAAAAGTCTTAATAGGAGAGAAGTTATATGCCAAATTTTCTAAATGCGACTTTTGGTTGAAGGAAGTCTAATTCTTGGGCCACGTTGTCACCAAGATGAACCCATCCAAAATATAACCGATAATGAATTGCGAACCGTCTAAGAGTCCGTCATAAATCTGAAGCTTCTTAGGATTGGAGGGTTAATATAAAAGATTCATCCAACCCGCTATGCGAGCCGAGTAATCCTAGGGCGACCACCCGCTTTGCAGCTAGTCCGTAGTCACCTCATTTGAACCACCTTGATCACTAGATGATTTTTGTTTCTCCTTGGATTCGAACATGGGACCTCCAGGCACTTTTGACCTTTGGAGTCCAAGCTCAAACCAATCGAGCACCTCCCTTATGGTTCAAATAAACAATGTTAAATACTTATTAAATGGAATTAAAACAATCTGATTGCTATTCTCTAAATCAACTAGACATGATTTTTTCCCTCTAATGTAAGAAATATATATATATATAGAGAGAGAGAGAGTAGAGAAACTAGAAAATCATGTATGCTTATCACGTATTACACAACCTTTTTCCTCCATTCTTATAGAGGCTTCCTATTAACATTCTAATATAGATAAATTGTAGTTACCCTCGATAAGGGGGTGTCAATTACCAAACGCTTATCGGATAAGCGATTACTTGTAAGAATTACCACTCTAATTTACCTAATCGGGTAACTATCGAGGCCAACAAAATGGATTGATTGTAAGCGTTTACAACTTGTAAGCTCTTATCCTGTAAAAATCATGACCCTCACTTACTGGGTAATACTTTCGATCCTGATCTTCCCTCTTATCGTGTAAGATTTACAATTCTTGTTATGTTCAACCTGTAACATAATTAAACAAGTAAGCGCTTAATAAAGTAAGTGTTTAGTATATGGCCCCTAACATATAAATGTCACCTAAAGACAAATAAAACAAGTAAAATAGTACTTTTTAGATCAAGAATCAAACTATGTAACCAATTTTTTTGTATTTAGAATTAAACTAACAAGAATATCAGGCTACGAGTATCACTACTAGAAAATTGAGTATTTTCAACAGAAATTAATTTTCAACAGAAAATGTCGTTGAAAATTTTCTACGAATTTTAGAGGATTATTGACAGAACATAAATTTTCTACGAATTTTCAACGAATTTCCGTTGAAAATCTCTCACAAACATATATGCATTTTCAACCAAAAAAATTTCAACGGAATGTCTCGTCAAAAAGTTTTTGGTTGAAAATGTATTTTGTGAGAGATTTTCAACGGAAATTCATTGAAAATTCGTAGAAAATTTATGTTTTGTCAATAATCCCTTTAAAGTTCATAGAAAATTTTCAACGCCATTTTCCGTTGAAAATTTTCTTTGAAAATACTCAATTTTCTAGTAGTGTATGGTCTTTCATCGAACAATTAAAGGTATAATCGAGCTTAGTAATATTATAAACAATAAGCAACAAATTAAACTACAAGCATAAAGAAAATAACAACGAGAAACCAAGATATTCACATTAGCCAATTGAATAAGATGGAAACTTTAATAATTAGTCAAATTACTAATGTTAACACAAATAAGAAATAACATATTTTTAACATTAATTGGATGCTAGATGATAATGTGTTATTTAATCTCTAATAATTATACATTTTGAGTTGATGTTTGTCCATGATTCTTTTTGAAATTTTCTAATAAATTTTAACGTGAATATTAGGGTTATTTGTTTTGGTAGGATGTTTGCTAACTGAATGTGTGTGGATTCAATGAGTAATAAGAGGGAGTTGGGTGTGAAAAAGTACCTCACTTGTGACATCAACTACATTGTATTTTTTCTGGAAGAATGTTAGAGATTTAACTTTCTAATTTGAATTTTTGATGAAAATATAGTAATAGTTATTATTTTCACTTACTCTCTATTCTAATGATGAAAAAAAGGGGTAATACATTTAAGGATGTTTGGTTGGAGGTATTAGGCAGTCATTAATGAAAATGATAATAAAAGAAATTATTTGGTTTTTTATAATATAATGGACTCATTCCTCCAGAAGGCCAAATTTTCATTCCTGACTAAACTGTAGGGAATGAAAATTCATTCCCATTTTCATTCCTTGTCATTTTCATTCACATTCTCATTTTCATTCCTTTGTATCAAGGTATCTTGGGATTTTTATCATTCTTAGGCTGTATAACGATAATTCTTGAAAGTTTGAATAAGGATCTATATGAAATATTTTTCTAAGAACATGGATAGTTCTTAAAAGTAATAACAATTTATTAATATTTAAGGTTAATTTTTGTATATTTTTAATTAATAATTTATTGTGTTTGATGAAAACATACTTTTTATTAACTTTTATTTTATATTACGATAGTTAAAACTGGTACAAAAACTTCGAAATCTTTTCGATGTGCATATGTTCTCATGACTTTGTCTGTGTATCCTTTACATACCAAGTGTCATTTCATTAAAGTTTGCTTTATAAAATGGATGAAGATTAAACAGTCATTCCAGAGTTTGTGGAAATGTTAAAATGGACTTATTCAAAACGAATAATAATAAATAAATAAACACATATGGAACAAAAAGAATTATACTACAAACGAAATGAACCAATTGAATTTCCTTCTTCTACTTAACCATATCCTAGGTCAAACATTAAAACATTGACCAACTTTTATTTTTAGTTTTGAGTTGAAACAGGAACTTCCTCCTTCTCTTCAACTTGCTTGGAAACCTCCTCCTTTTCTTCGGCTTCATGGATGATCAACGACTCTAGTTTATCCTCAACTTCTTCCACCTGCTCCATTTACATTTTCACATTAATTTTTCTCTTAACAAATAAACAATAATTAATCTTCTTATAACTAGCTATTAAATATGTAGAATTCAGCAAACCACAATGTATTTGTTATTTATATACAGCCATTATATTTTAAATAAATCTTAGTTATTAAAACAATTATATTAGAACGTTTAACATTTTCCAGAATCAAAGAGATCACTTTTTATATTTACAATTCTTTCAGGACCTGCAAAAGCCATCTTTAGAGTCTCGGGTTCAATTTTTATGTTCGTTTATTGATTCACCAATAAATTATTAACACATAAAATAAATATTTTTTTTGAAGTGCGGTTATTTGAAATTTTGACGAATAATTAAATTTATATTATAATTGTATTTGTAAGAAGAACACAAATTACAATGCACATGCTAGCTACCACTTGGAGTAAAAAAATGTATTCATGTTTCCCACTTGTTATAATATATATAAATATAATATATATGTATATTCGAATTATGATACAAGATCACTGTGATAATTAGCCTTAAAATAGAGCAAATATATTAATACAGGTTGTAGTATTTATTGTTTTCTATATTAGTGTTGCTTATTCTCATAATATTAATAAACAAGTTGATACGCAAAATACAAGCATAATTTGAATCGTGAAAAGATTGTCCTAAAATAATAAATAATATTTAAAAAAATAAATAGAATCTGAATCAAATTTACGTACCCTTTGTGCCAGAAACAATTATACATGTTCTAGTTCATATTTGTTTGTATTAATATAAATGGTATATAATGGAATTGACTTCATAGAGAAGGGAAATGGCTGGAAATTAATAGATTATACCTTATCGATGATATCGTTAGCAATATGAGCACTCTTTGCTAGTCCTTCCACCAATCCGTCAACGGCTTCCATAGTTTTTCGGAGTCTACTATCTTCAGGAAGCTCATCGGTAATGTTATCAATCACCTTATCAACTCGTTCAGCCACATCTTCGATGGTTTCCATTATATACTCCGCCGTGTCAACCATTGTATCCACTTTATCTACAGATTCACAAGTTTTGCCATAGTTAACATATCTATTTATATATGCATCGATAAGGTCAGCTTCAACAGAAAACTGCAAAAAAATGAAAAATTGAGGAACACTTTGGTAATCGTTCATCAGGACGATATGCACATATACATACATACGGGTTCAGATTAATGGTTCAGTTTTTTTCTGTTTCCCCTAAATCTCCCTCTGCATCGCTATATGATATATAACCTCAAATAATTTAATACTTATTTTATAACACATGATTAATAAATATTTTGGGAGAACTTTAATCTTACTTTTAAGAACAATAAGCGGCCCCCATTTATGCGTGATAAAGGGTAAAACAAATGTTAACACGATCCCCATAATCCAATTTCTCCTGGAAAAAGAAATAACATAAATCACATGTCAATATATACTTGATTTGAATTGATCAAGGCAAAATGAAAAATTGATAGGTTTTGAAGCTTACATAGAACCAGAAGGCGATCCAGAAGGAAGAGGAACTCCGGGAGGTGGCGTAATATTACTGCGTACAACAAAGTTCGCTCGTGCTATTCTCATCATGGGTTCATACTGCAAGCTTCTGCTAATGGAACCATGATATCTACATGATGCAAAATCTTTGTTCTTTAAGAATGATGATGAATGAGAAGTTGGATTAAATGTGAGAGATGTTGAATTTCGACTCGGAAGTGTCCATGGGGAACCAATAAATCTTGACATAGACGATGCCATTTCTTGTCTTCTGATCCCGAATACGGTTGTTGATTCTAGTTAAAATGTAAATATATGTATGTATATATATATATATAACGTTGCTACTTGTTTGATATATGATTAATGAATATATTTGGCGATTGAAGAAGAAAGAAAGAAAGAAAGAAAATGGCAAATGAGTTGTTGAATGGTGCGTGTGTATTCATTTGTATATGTATATATATAAACGATGATATGGACTTTTGATGAAATGGTCATAGAATAGGAACCAAACCACGCTGTTTTCTTGTGGTCAAAGGTAGAGGTTTCTTGTCACTTGCAACAATTCTTATCTTAATAATCCGAACATGTTGATAATTACTTTAAGGTTTTCTGATGATGTATTAAAAATAAATAAAAATTGAAAAAATAAATGGAATTGTCATAAAACCATCGGTAATCGATAAAAATCTCGGACGACCTATTATAAATAAATAAAAATGAAAAGATTAAAAGGAAGGTCGGAAAACCGTTGGTAATTGTCGAAAACTTCCGACAGTTTTTCAACGACTTATTAAAAATACATAAAAATTAAAAGGAACTATCAGAAAATTGTCGGTATCGATAAAAACTTTTCGAAGGTTTTCCGACGACTTATGAAAAATAAATAAAATTAATAGTGTCGTTGATATCCCGTCTTTAATTTTTCCGTCGGTAATAACCATCTGTCCACACTACTAAAATGTAAGGCTTCACCTAATGACATTTCCTTGGGAAATCCGTTGCTAAAGAATGATTCGTCATAAATCCGTCACAAAAGTTGGTGGGTAAATCAAATCAGTACTGAAAGATTACCTAGTAAATTCTATAATAATCCGTTGGTATTTTCTTGAAAATATTGGATTTTACCGAAACCATTAGTATTTCCTGGGTGATCCGTGATAACCATCCATGAAATTTTTCGTGGATGAAAGTCATTTTTCTTGTAATGTCAGGGTTGTACAGTAGTGAAAATTATTTAATTGTTAATGCGATGCTATCAGGGTCGCCACTGGTTTCACGTGGTAAAATAAATCTTGTATCAGTTCTTCAAGTTATCTATTAATATTTAATAAATAACCGGTTGTTACTTGAAATTTTTATATGGCCGTCAGAATGAGTGGCACATGGCAGGTTGATTACGTCGTCTTCATAAGATATAAAATTTGCATGTTAAACATATGCACTTTGCTACCTAACGCACAATTATCTATCTTTTAATTAACAATAATTATACATATGTTTTTGTATTATAGGGTTGCTGTCATATCAACTATATTATATGAGAAAGTGTTAGGTGATAAACAAGGCACATGAATGGAAATCAAAAGTGGCAGAGATCAGGATACTTGGGTTGTAGGGGTATGTCGCGCGCTATAAGCCGGTCCACGCAACATGTTTAATCATATGTTATTATCCAGTAAATATTATACGTATCATTATCTAATCTTGAGATAGAGTTGTGCTTATCTTTTAGTTTAGGATAGAGGTTTTTTTTTGAAGCAGTAGCAAACAATTTCATTAAGAGCTAGCAAGCAGCTATCGGGAAAAAAGCGGCATTACAAGAACCTGACACAATCTAATGGATAACATCTCCACTCAATCGGATTTTTTCTACTTCCATTACACCAAGACAAAACCCAACAATAAGATTTCTCCACAATTGATCTAATGCCTATAAAAAATACACCTATTTTCGAAAACGCCACAACACATAACAACTAGTAAAAAACACCACTTTGAACGCCTTCCTGAGGGATCTATCGCCGAAAGAAGATTTCATGCAATTGATCATTGACTCCAACGACCTGTAGGAAATGAAAAGGACCAGCATCTTTCAATGAACCGCCAAACCGCAGAAGATATTGAACACTCGAAGAGAAGGTGTTGGGTAGTTTCATTATTAGAACCACAAAGCGGACATAATAAAGAATCAAGATCCACATTCAACTTGTATAAGTTGTCACGGGTTGGGATCCATTCTAACATAACCCGCCAAATAAAAATGTTAACTCTAGAAGGAACCAACGGATTCCAAATCGTCTCCCTATCTCCAACTACCAAGAAAGCTTTCTCGACCATGATGCGCGAAGAACCAGCAGAAAATAGACCATTACAATTTAAAGACCAAGTCTATCTGCCAGGATTATCAGATAATGAGTATTCCCCGATGACCTCTCTCAATTGATCAAATTCTTCGGATTCTCTACCGCATATTTATACACATCAGTATAACCTCACTAAGCCTTGTCGCTTATTATATTAGAATAAACATTTTCTTTTCAGGAATGACGGTAATGAACAAAAGTAAAGATAAGGCGGTGTAGATTCGGTAGAAGGTTTCAAGATCCCGGACGTCATTTTGGTACTTGTTATGTATATATTTCGGCATGGGTTGTATTTATGTAGTTATTGAAGTCCGGTAGTTATAAATATTTTATCCCGAGTTTTAGTATTGAAATCGTTGGTTGTAAGTTTAGTTAAACTTTTGGATTGACATGTTTCTTTTTGTTCGGTTGAGCCGAACTTAACTTTTTTGGTGAAAATCTAGAACTTATATCCCGTATTTGTTTTGATGATTATATTTTAAAAAATGTTTTGGGTTTATAGTAACGAACTTACTATAACCCCGATGTTACAATTATGGTATGAGATCAACGGTTTATGCGATCTGGATATCAGAAACGGTATCTAGACCTAAACCTAGGCATTGAGGTTGTATAGTAACCAGGCGATGTTACAATTATGGTATCAGCTCGGATAGGTCTACGCCACGACCAAGAATTATCTCCAACCTTAATTCTATCAGCAACCATCGCAACTTCTCGTTTTCCAAAGTGAATAGTCTAGGAAAACGGGAAGAAATAGGACTTGGGCCCTTCCATGAATCAGTCCAGAACGAAGTATTTTAGTCAAAGTTAGAGATAATATTACCCCATGGGCTATAGCTGCTAGCGATATCCAGATCCAAAGTTAAACCACCCCTTTCACCATAAATCGATTTAATTCATTTCACCCAAGAGGAGTTATAATCGCTCCTAAATTTCCAGGCCCACTTAACAAGTAAAGAAATATTAGAAGCAAAAGTGTTCCCGAAACCGAGACCCCTGCTTTCTTTATCTCTAAGCACCGTACTCCATTTAACCCATGGTATCTTTCTATCATTATATTCAGATCCCGAGAAAAACTCTCTCCCAATTCTCTCTATATGTTCAATCACCGCCTGCGGGGCTTTAAAGATCGAGATATTGTATGTGGGTATACTACCAAGCACAGCTTGGACTAACACCTGTCTCCCTTCGATAGAAAGGATTTTTGCTCTCCATATGGATAATCTTTTTTGAACTCTCTCAATAATTGGATCCTAGGCTGCGACCCTAGACATGTTTGCACCAAGCGGAACCTTGAGATAGTTACTTGGAAGTTGCCCTGCTTTACAATTTAACTCCATAGTGGCCATCTTGACTATATCCTCCTCCAAACCCACTCCAAAAATTTCACTTTTAACCAGATTCAGACGAAGCCCAGAAGCTAAAATTAAAGAAGCTTCTCAGGATACAAATAATGTTCCTCCCTTCTTCAACATACCAATCATTAGTAAAAAGCGCGTCATCTGCATAAAAAAGATGTGTAATGTTAAATCTATCACTTCCAACCTCCAAACCTTTAATCATATTTTTATTCAGGCCTCGGTCATAAGCAAATGAAATCCTTCCATGGCAATAATAAAGAGAAAAGGGGACAAAGGATCCCCTTGACGTAAACCTCTCCGTAACCGAAAATCCGATGTTGGTGATCCATTGATAAGAACCGAACTAGAAGCCAAATGAAGACAAGCCTGCAACCATCTCCTCCACTTCCTCGAGAATCCCATAACTTCAAGAACATGTTTTTCATTCTTTTTATCCCAATTGATAGTCTCGTTAGCGATCATGACACCATCTAAGATGTACCGACCTTTTGAAAAGTTGATTGTGAGTCACTGACTACAGAGTTAATAACACAACTAATTCTATTTGTAAGAACCTTGGCAATAGTTTTATAAATGCATCCAACTAAACTTATAGACTGAAAATCTTTACATACCTGAGAAACAGCAATCTAGGGAATAAGACAGATAAGAGAAGAGTTATAACCTTTTGGGCCATCCAGACATGAAAAAATCCAAAACTCCCCCTGTAAAATCATTACCGACAGAAGACCAAAAAAAATTCAGAAAACAAACGAAATCCCGTCTGGTCCAGGATATTTGTCCACGTCACACTCCCAAACGGCCTTTTTAATTTCAACTCGGTAATTGGGCTGTCGAGAAGTTGAACATCGTCTCTAGATAATTGTTTCAAACCATCCAGTTTAAAGCTGCATTTAGGCCGATTATTAGCACCTAGGCTTCTTCTAAAAAAAAAGAGAAATTCATCCTTCACCGCACCTGGGTCCTCCTTCCAAATACCGTTAACAAAAATCCCTCTAACTCTAGATTTATTTCTCCTATAATTTATCATGCCATGAAAAAAATTTGAATTCACTTCCATCCACCGCCCATCTTGTTTTGGCTCTTTGAAACAAGTCAGCTCTATCTTTAGTCTCCATGTCTTCTTTACATTTAATAGCCTTAGATCTCCTCAAAATATCTTCGGAATCAGCAACGTCACCTTCTATATGACGATCAATTTCATCGATCATTTCAGAGAATTTCTTTTTATTTTCCACCAAAAAGCTCTTCTTTGAAATCGACCAGTTTTTTATATGATGTTTTAGCATTTCCAGCTTGTTTTTTAAATCAATCATTTTAAACTCATATTTCTTTTACCGTCCAGCTTGCCAAGATTTTTCCACCAAAGACCTGAAATCAACCATATTACACCAAGAGTTGAATATTTTAAACGGGACGGGACCAAAACTAGCACAACATCCATCAGAATAATCGGATTGTGGTCAGATTTGTCCCTAGCAAGAACTGAACAACTCAAGTTAGGCCAAAGGTTGATAAATTTTCTCGACGCAAGAGAGCGATCTAATTTGCTAAGTTTAGATCTGGAAGAGTTCGATCAAGTAAACTGTCTGTCGTTGAAAGGCAATTCGATTAGATCCAAATTAATATAAACTCATTAAAATGACGAATGGCCACATAGTCAAAGAATGATCCAATTTTTTTTGAAGGATCACGGATTATATTAAAGTCCCCCGTAACAATCAAAACCCCCGACCAAGCAATGATAATTTGTAACAGGGAAACCCACAACATTCTCTTCTTGGCATCATCCTGAGGAACATACACATTAATAACACAACAAGGCTCCGGCTTCAGGATCCAAGTACAAAAAACCCCATGAAACCGTCACTATAAAGCAATTTCTGACGGAAGAAAATTTTTGTATCCCAAATTGATAAAATACAACCAGCACTACCATTAGCATTTAACATAACAAAGTCAAAATCAGAATTCCCCCACATACTTTTAATCTGGAACAAAGATAAAGAAGAAGCTTTGGTTTCTTGGATGGCCATAAAATTAACGGTGTGAGACCTACACAAGTCATTTAACCATCTAATTTGTGAAGCTTTCCCCACTCCTTTGCAATTAATGAACAAAAGATTCATTGATCACAATTCACGACTCCTTGCCCAAGAACATTGACTTCCACCTCCTTACCATCCATATTAAAACCCAATAATTTCCTGCCTTAAAAGTCTTTTGAATCTCTGAAACGGGATCGTCAACCTTTGAAGAGTGCGCCTTTTTGTCTCTACACAAGCTCCCGAGCACTCGATTCCTACATATGAATATGTCTGAATCATCATCCGATAAGATAACATCCTCCTTCTCGAAGTTAAGGGCTTCCTCCTCCTTCTTTTTCTTCCACCTCACTTCTCTGGTAGAGAAATTGACTTCGGCTTAGGAGAAAGAGACGAAATCCTCATAAAATTAGTTTTTTTCTTCGTGAGTACAATCGGGGAAGAGACGTCTTTTAAAGACTCTGGATGAGGAAATTCTTTATCCATCAAAGGGTTTTTGGAGCAGCTCCTCATATTGTCAACGAGACACTGGGCCAAAATCGGCTCTTTCTCTAGGCCCGTCAATTATTCACTTAAAGGACCAGGCCAATAATTCTTTTCTTTAACATGCCGCCCAAAATTATCTAGCCACTACCATTTATCTTCTCTGCTTCAATATTAAAAAACAACTTTCTTTTTGGAAATTAATTCCATTGACATCATTAGCTACACCTTCCAAAGTATAGAGGATCTCAACCGGTGTATCAATAGTTGTGTCGGCGCCCACCTGATGATTTCCTTGACCGTTGATTTCCTGATTTGAATTAACCGACGTCGAAGAATTTTTGGATGAAACCTTCGCCGGAGAATTTAAGCATGCCTCCGATTTCTTTTGCAAGATTACAACCTCTTCATGACGATCATCCTTGTCCACATAAGAGTCGGGGACGAATACAGGGTCCTCATCAGGTCATTGATGGATTCCGAGTTGTAATGGATCTTTGGGAGGTTCCGTTAGGATGACGTAGAAACGTCATTGGTTTTAAAGATAGCATATTTGATGGCATTAATAACACCCGAGTTATTCTAAATTCTTTTAAGAAGTATATAGTTTATTTTGAATCTATGATACGTATACCTTGTTCTCTCTCGAGAATGATTTTATGTATTTTGTATTTAAGTTAACTCGGATCTAAGGAGTCTTTGAAAGTTTAAATTCTTTGTTATTTTATTTAAATTTAGGGGTGTTACAAAATCCGTCGGCAATTCGTTGTTGATGATCAATCTGTCGGTGAGCCGTCGGATATTACCAGTGGAAAAATCCATGAGTGAAGTCTCTTTAGTTAAAAAGAAAGTCAACTTAAACTCTAATAACTTTTGATTTGTTGGAGTTGGGGGCCTATATATAAGATGGGCATGAAAAATGCATGACGGTTCAGATCCGAAGACAAATGAGCTACAAAAATTTGGCCCAAATTTTAGGCCGAAAACTTTCAACTAAAGTGGAGCCTCAAATCAAGTTTGGAGACTTTTTCATGAGTCAAAGTCGTGTTTGTTACCAGTCATTTTGTTTGATGCCAAGATCGAGGAACTCTTCCTCCTTTTTGGTTTTCTATTTATTATAGTTAACATAACTAGATCACGTGAAATCAAATACTTGTGAATTTTATGTATGTTTTAAGAAGTAAAAAACCTAATGATGTTATGTTTCATTTATTTCATAAACTTTATAATTTTGAAAAATATTAAGCATACCAAAAGTAAATTAGCCTTTACGGTGGCTAGATTTTGTATTTAAAGGTATTATATAATAATGGAAAAAATACCAATTACATATAAGTGTATAACATTGTATTTAGGATCCTTCCTTTTGTTCTACGTTGATTGCTTTGTCTAAAACAAATTTAGTCACGATAAGATCAACAAACTGTCATCGAAAATCTATAGTATCAACTACGGATTAGTTACACATAAATTTACTTTCTTGATATAAAAAAAATTATAATTTCATTAATTAAAAATTGAAGGACAAATTGTAAAATATTTTAATTTTCTGTTTCAAATAAATCGAACCAATGATTCCCCCTAACATAACTTCTAAATGATGGGGAGTCCTAAACAAATTTTCTGGAAACATGAAGGTCAAACCCTAAAACGTTGACCAAAACTATACACCAAAACACCATTATCTCTAATATTTTAATTACATATTTGACCACCTTTTTCTTGTTTAGGAACCTTTCCCTCCTCCGCTTGCCTAACTCTTTTTGAAGCCGCCGCCTCCTGTTCCTTGGCTTCATCAAGAATCAACGTCTCCAATTTCAACTCCACTTTTTCCACCTGTTACATTTACTTCCCATAATTAATCATATATAATATCTTGAGTAAACTACGATTTTCGTCCTTGTGGTTTGATGTTTATAACGATTTTCGTCCCTGTGGTTTAAAAACTTCTTTTTTCGTCCTTGTGGTTTTTAATTACTTTCAATTTTCGTCCCTGAGGCTAACTCTGTTAAAGTAAGTCTGTTAAATCAAGGGTAACTTGGTCTTTTTGGTTTTATTTTTATTTTTGATTTTCTGTTAAAAAATTTAGAACAATTATATAAATGCATACTAAAATTAAACCATAGAATTCCCCCATCCCCTAGGAGTATCGACCTCCTCCCTTTCTGCCCTCCATCTCCGGTAAACACCACCACCTCTATCCACGCCTCCGGCGAACGCCATCCCTCCATCGTACCATCTTCAACCTCCAACCCCTGCCCTCATTTGATTTCGCAAATCTTCTCCCTGTTTCTTGCCATCGGATTCCCACTACCGTTGTTATTCAACCATAGGGAAGAGCATAAACAAATTTGTCAGAGAAGGTGAAGAGATCTGCACCATTGTTAGCAAGCTCCAAAGGTGGGTTTTGAATTATGGTTTTGGGTTTTAACTTTTAAGGTTTTGATTTTAGGGTTTGGATGTTCTTGATTTTGGGGTTTTAATGTATTGTTTGTATAAAAAATTTTGGAATCAAACAAAATCTTATTGATGTTTTTCATGTTCTTGATCTTGTTTTTGATATTTGTGATTTTGATTGTATGCTTTGTATCATGAATTTCTTGATGTTCTTAAATTGACGGTGGTGGATGGTTGACGCAAAGATGGTTGGTGGTGGTGAGGGAAAGGATCACTAGTGTTGCAGGTTGGTTAGATGAAGTCATGTGGGTGGGTTTGAGGGAAATCTGAAGGATGTTCCATGAATTTGTTTAGCAATTTACAAACGTGGGAACAAGGTTGCTTGATTTTTGAAGATGGAGCCCACCAATGTTGCAGGTTGTGCAATATATATATATATATATATAATGGTATAATATTAATTAAAACGTATATATTATTATTTGTAAATCAATTATTAAATACTTTTTAATGGAAAATTAAATAAAATAGAAAATGACAAAAATGTCCTTGATTTAGTGATTGAAATTTAACAGAGCTGGTCTTAGGGACGATAAAGGAAATAAAATGCAAACCATGAGGACGAAAAAAGCAATTTTTAAACCACAGAGACAAAAATCGTTATAAAGACCAAACCACAAGGACGAATATCGTAGTTTACTCTAATATCTTTAAAAAATACAATTAATTTTTTAAATCTGTAACTTTTCAATCATTATAGATTATTGATGAAATTGATTGTGAGTTTATGAAGTGATTATGGTGTGTTAATTCGACTGCAAAATTGAGGGAAAGTGAAAATTGCCTTGTGGATGATTTCATTGGCAATATGAGCAGTTTTAGTTATTTCTTCCATTATCTCATCAACGGCTTCTAAGGATTTTCTGAGTTTGCTATTTTCAGGAAGATCATCTGTAATCTCATCCAGTATCTCATCAGCCCCCTTACCCACCACTTCTATAGCTTCCATTACATGTTCTGTCGTCTCCATCACTTTTTCCACTTTGGCTATGTTTGGCAAACTAGCTCATAAGCTAGCGTATGACTTATAAGGTAGCTGATGACTTATAAGCTAGCTGGTAGCTGATAAGCTAGCTGATGAATAAGTTATGTTTGACAAAAACTAGCTTATGAGCACGTGAAATAACCAAAAAAGGCATGTTGAAAATAAATAAATAATATTAGTTAAAGGTATAATTGGAAAAAGTGTCAAAAAGCTCCTCATAAGCTACTCCAAGTAGCTTATCGATAAGTTAGCTTATAAGCTGACTTATAAGCTAGCTTATGTGTATCCAAACGATTACTCAGAAAATAAGCTAGCTTATAAGTCAGCTTATAAGCTAGCTTATTTTTGCCAAACAATGCCTTTATCTACATATTCATGCTTTTATCAATCAAGAGGCATCTTAAAATACAAACCAGTCAAAGATTACAAAATACAAACTCGTACAAACCAATATAAAAATAGTTTTTTTCATGATTTGTTTATCGAATGCTATGATTTAAGATGTTATTTCACATATGTTTGTTTCATAATGTAAAAGTTTCACATGTATTTGTTTTCATAAGTTTAAAGTTTCACATATATTTGTTTCATAATGTAAAAGTTTCACATGTATTTTTTTTACATGTAATTTTTCCACAAAATGAAACAAACATATGTGTAATAACATCTTAATTCATAGCATTTGATAAAAAAAATCATGAAAAAAACTATTTTTATATTGGTTTGTACGAGTTTGTAACCATTGACTGGTTTGTATTTTAAGATGAGTCTATCAATTAGATATCATATATATATATATATATGGGAATAAGAGGTTTCATTAACAAACCATTTAGTACGTTGTAATAAATTATATAAACCATAATCGATATTTATATTTGAAAACAATGCACTTATCTTTATTTCATTAATTATGATCAATATATATATATATATATAGAAGATGATACGATTCATTTAGAATGACCATAACTTTAAATTAGAACCACAAAGGTGGTGCCTCAATGGTTTGAGTTTGGGCTCCAAAGGTCAACAGTATCAGGAGGTCCCAGGTTCAAATCCAGGGAGGGGTAAAAAAAATCCCCTTGTGGCCACGGAGGTTCAAATGTAGTGACTCCGGCTACCCGCGAAGCGGGTAGTCGTCCTGGGATTAGTTTGCTCGCAAAGCGGGTTGGATATCCAGGTTAATCAAAAAAAAAACTTTAAATTAGAAAAAACTCAAAATATTTATTAGACTGGATAACCGATTATATTGGTTTGTTAGAAATAGATAGTTTGTAAATAAAACGATGCCTTATATAACAATAATTTGTACTTAATATACATATAGCTTAAATTAAAAGGTTTTGAGGGTAACATATTCATACCTTTTAATAGAATGAACGACCTCCATTTGTGACTGAGAAAAGGTAAAATAAATGTTAACGCCAATCCCAGAACCCAATTTCTCCTGAAAAGATACAAACCATATATAAACAAAAATTTAGTTGTCATGGGATACATGATTTGACTTCAAGTTCAAGATATATACATAAGATAATAGCATGTATGAAACTTATATATGTATATATGTATATTTGAAGCTTACAAAGAACCAGAAAGTGATCCAGATGGGAGAGGGGGTTCAGAAGGAGTGATATTGTTGCGTACGACAAAGTTCTTCCCTCGTGCTGGCATATTGTACCGTAAGCTTCTTCTAATGGAACCATGAAAACTATGTGATGAAACACCCTTGTTCTTTAAGAATGATGTATGAGAAGTTGAATCAAATCTTTGAGATGTTGAATATACAGATGGGTTTTTCGACATCATGGAAGCATCTACAAATCTTGATAAAGCCAAAGACATTTCTTGGTTTTGAAAGGATAGAAAAAGAAACGATATTGAAATTGGGTAGGGTCCGTATCGTATAGTAATATAACTAAGCAAGTTTGGTAATTCAAAAGTGAAGGAGACGATGATGAGGGAATTGTTCAAAGGCTGCATACAAACATATATATATATAGAGGAAGGTTCAAACGAGAACTTTGAGGTTGTTCTCATTTGATCCCTCCGCTCTCTATATATATATATATATGTAAGTATGATCAGGCTCTCCTGAATTACTATTTCGGTGTGTAATTTTCCTATGTTCAAACCATGAAATTTCTCGTCACATTCCTTGTTATCTTTTTCTTGGTTTTAAGAGTTTTTTAACTGTTATTCTAGAAGGTTATTAACATCCTTAAGGGTTATAAACCATGCAGCTAATTGGCTCGTATTAAATAATATAGAACCCAAAAGAAATTACTCCATCGTTTGTTCATTGATACACTTTTAGCAGAAAACTAATTTAGGGTGGTGGAGCTGAGCATATGTTACTAGTTCATCGTATCCTAAAAAAACTTACATTCTTGAATGGTGGTCTCATGTAATTTCATTTAAGACCCTTATATTTCTTGAAGCTACAATAATGAGATAAATTTCTCGTGACCAAGTTGGTTTGTGTGACCTTATCCCACTTCTAGTAGAGGGTTCGAATCCAATTTTCATCGATTTTCCTTGTTTCTTGTTTCTGAAAAACATTGGCTTAAACACCTATAAAAGACACGAACATATGACATTACATTGACCGGTAATGATTTTGTAAAAAATTATCTATAGTTTTATTTCATATAATAAAATGATGTCGCTTAAAAAACTTCATTTCTGAATTCATAGATCTATATATAATCTGTATCAAGAAACATAAATGGTTAATTGAAGAAAGCTTACAACACTAAATAAGAAAAATATATAATCCAAAAACTCTACGACACAACAAATTTGTAGGAAGGGTTGAAATGATAACACCGTCGTTTTAATAAAACGTAAGAACACCTTTTTATTATATTTAATCACATGTAGAGATGGCCAAATGGGCCCTGTCCGGGACTAGCGGAGGACCGGAACCGGGACCGGTGGAGGACCGGCGCAGCCATGGACCGGGACAGATTTTAAAAAATATGACCGTCTTTAAATGTTCATATGCCTGTTTTTTTTTTCCAGTTTTTGCCCCTTTTTTGGCTCTTCTGGCCCCTTAAACACTATATATAAGTGTTTTGTGGTGTATGGAGTAAGATACCAAGTTACAAAACGCAAACCATTCTTGCTATTCTCGTATTTGTTTCTTGCAAAAAACGTTCACAATTCCATAATTCTACTTCTCACTTCTCACTTCTCATTTCTTTCTCTCTTTATCTTCCAAAATAGCCGGTGAACAATCAAATGAACAAATAGCCAAGGTTCTTGCCGAGCACGGACGAAAGTCCGAGGTTTGGAATGCATACAACTTGGTGGGGTGATCCTCACTAACGGGGGAAGGAAATTCAACCTTAAAGAGGCACACCGAAAAAAACGCGGTTAAGGGCAAGGGACGTTCCAAACCAACCAATACTTGGCAATCAAGATCAAGTATGGTCGTGGGATGTTGAGTTGAACCGCGAAATGACAACAAAATGTGGCATTCAAGTGGGGTCGCCGTTCGGACATTTTGACGACCCTCACTTTACGAAGATGATCCAAATGACACTAAACCACGCTACAAACCGGTAAGTCGTCAAACTCTTAGAGGCGATGCACTTAAAATGTGGAAAACGGATAGAAACGAAATGACCCAAATTGCCTAACAACATTTCTTTACACTAAAAAAATGACTTTTACCCACGAAAATTACCCTTGGGGAATTTTTGTTGGTGATTACCCACGGATCACCCAGAAAATACCAGTGATTCGGTATAATCTGACGTTTTTTTAGAAGATACCAACGGATCACCCAGAGAATCTTTGGTTAATTTGTCACTGATATGAATAACCCACCAACAATTTACCTACCAACCTTTGTGACGGTTATGTGAGGAATCACCCTTTAGCGACAGATTTTCCAGGAAAAAGTCTGTAGGCAAAAGTTTTTTGTTAGTAGTGTTAACATGTGATTTTTAGAATGGAACATATATATAAATTTCCGCAATCTTATATATGCATAGAGGCACGTTGGATTGAGCTACAATCATGGGAATTATTCAAACGTGTAATCATGTTTGAATCCTTGGGACGCCACATTTGAGTGATCGCCAATTTAAAATTATTAAAAAAGTCTCGAACTTTATAAGTTAGATTCTAAAATCATTAGCATTTCATTTGATAACGCTAGTAATAATAATTTATATGTGAATAAATGAAAGTGCGGTAAATTATTCCATACATGTTGTTGTGCACACATAATAACTTTAGTTGTTCAAGACGGTTTAAATGAATGTAAACCCGTAATAGATAAGTCAGAACTATGTTAGGGTGAATTTTCGCAAAGGGTAAAACAAATGCACACCACATATATGGAATTCCACTTATTTTATGATTGAAGGTTTGTTAAAACAAAAACATTATATTTATGCATTTTATATACCCTTGTAATAGTATTGGAATTTTTTATTGGAACGTGCTTGAAGGGTTATACGATATTTTGGATGATTTTAAAAATACGACAACTCTTTTAAATCAATTATTAATTTTGGCGACTAAAATTTCACAATACGAAGACCGTACCGATTGGGGAAGTATGGTGAGTATAATGAAAAAAATATTGTTAAAATATTTTCTAAAAATCCCATTTGATTTTCTTGTTGCCGCGGCGTCAAACCCTTATTTAAATGTTATCGGTGTTGAAGTTTTTAATTACTCAAATATGTGAGGCCTTTGGTTTAGATATGCTACAGAAAACTCTTTTTCAACGGAGCGAAAACATGTATTTAATCGTAATTTTCAAAATTTATTTGATCATTTTAAACTCTTTTATGAGGGAGGAAGCGCCCAACAAAGTTCTTCACGTCGTTTATTTACGGGGTCGGGTTCTAGTTGTAGTGGTCATTGCCAAACCGGAAAGGGATGATGACTAACTTAATGAATCATGTTTTAAATGAATCAAGTAAAAAAAAGTATATTGGATATCGATTTGGGTGAACTAAATATTAATGGCATATTAATTTTATTGTGGGATAACCCATAAATGATATTGATGCTTTTGAAAATATTGATTTATTAGATTTTTGAAAACATAAGCAACCTCAATTCCCTGTTTTGGCATGCATAGCATCCAAGCTAGTACTGTAACTTCGGAGTCCACTTTTTCTCTTAGTGGCAGGATTATTTCGGTAAGGCGGATAAGACTAACCCCTGAATCCGTAGAGGGCTACATATGTTTGAAGGATTACTTGGATAGCGTTGACAGAATGCAACACACAATATTATTAATAGAGGACGAGATTGATGGCGTGGAAGAGAACTTGGAAGAAAACGAAGTCAACATGGGACTAAGTACCCCACCAACTACCAACACTGACGACACAAGCAATATATCACAATATGACGACGATAATGATGATGAACTTGACATTGATGACCTTGATGACCAAGAGGCTATTAGATGAATTCAAGACAACGTAACTCTTCAAAGCAATCCGTCAAGAGAATCCAATGAATATTGGAATTAATAAGTGCATATTTTTACAATTCAAAATTCGAATGTAACTTTAATATTTTAATAATCATAATTTTAAAATTTATAATAGAACTTATTTTTAAAGTGTATTTTAGTGACTCAGTTACATATGTATATGATGTATTAAAGTAATGAAGTGTATTAAAATAAAATCAAAGTATTGTTAAAAGTTAAAAAATATTTATTTAATGAAGGACCAGTTTCGGCCCGACCCGGGACCGGTTACGACGGAGCTTAATCGGGCCAATTCTTTTTCGACCAAACCCGACCCGAGAAATCGCTGTTACGGCCCAGGACCGGTTTGGCTCGGCCTGGGACCGGTTTTTTGCCATCACTAATCTGTAATCACATGTGATACTAAATCAGAGACGTAGATGACCTTTGGCACGACCTAGGTCGTAGGCCAAGTCACACACACCACCCTAGGTCCCCCACATGTATTATCACATATGATACAAGTGTTCACATATTTTCATAAAATGAGGTCGTTCTGGTATAATTTGACCTCCATCAATATATATATATATATGTGTGTGTGTGTGTGTGTGTGTGTGTGTGTGTGTGTTTAGGGTTTATTTGTCTACCCGTGATGGATCACAATTTTGAAGTCAATAACTTAGCTCTCAATCATGTTTCTTATTTTGTTGTATTCTCCATGCCTTTCTATTTCATTTTTTGGATTGCTTATTTACATGTCAACAACTTACTTTAAAAAATGTGGGGTTTTATAAAACCAATGGAGAAATCAAAATGGAGAAATCAAAACAGGTTGTCAGATTTACCAGCAAAAAAGAAATGAAATTCAAAAACTAAATTGAATTGATAATTGTTCTATGATTTCTTCCCTTTTGAAACTTATTTTTTTTTGGTATGATATGTCTTTTCAACGCCATTTTAAACTTAATTTTGGCACATCACACACATGAAGATGTGATTGTTATATGAATCATGAATATATGGTGACAAAAAGCAAAACTCTTGACTCACTCCTTGAATTAAACATGTTAAGTACACCACTGGCATGTAATTAAAGTATCAAACGTGAACACTCAATACAATGCCATATGCTTAAACAAAAACCAGGTATGTCCATAGGTTGACATCCATTGGATGTGAGGGGAACCAAACCGATTCAATCATTGGATGTTGGATTTTGTCAACCGATCCATTTAATATTGAACAACTGATCCAATCCAGTGGATGATTAGATCGGTTCGGTTCCATCCATTGGGTATTCTTACTGAATATCCATTAGATCAAATTGGATCCATATGACATCCAATGGATGATCGAATAGGATTCATCCAATATGTTAATTCAAAAACCAATACGAAAAAAATTCTGATTTAAGCAAATTGAAAATAAATGGATGATACTTGGATAATGGGTGGATAGAGAAGTCGATGGTAATCGGATGGCTAATTGGATGGATAATGGGATGGTAATGGGATCTATAACTAGATGGTAATCGGTTGGTTAATCAGATGGATAACAGGATGTAATCGAATGGTATCCGGTTCATCTCGTTGGTCTTGGTGTGTTCGGGACTACCATCTAAGATGGTAATACTGTTGTTGCTTATGTTTCTTTCAGGTATGGAAGGAGGGTCGTGTGAAATCGATAAATCATGGACATTTAGATGGAAGTTCTCACATGTAATTCATCTCACTATACACATATGCAAACTTATTTCGTAGTTGAATCTGTCTAATACACACTTCTCTTTTCAAATTTTCTACACTCAATAACAATCCAGTTAGGAGTGTGGTACTATGTAATATACTTCATGTTTCATTTTGCCTTATATCGACAATCAGTTTTTCCAAATAGGGTTTAAATATGTTTTTATTATGTCTATTTCTTTCAACCTTGTTGTTGTAACAATATTTATTTTATCTTGTATCCAGGTACCATGGAACGACGTAACATCCCTTACAAAAAGAATGTTGGATGATATAGCCAAGATATGCGCTACCAGCTTTTCGAGTGCTTATCTAAAACATATGTTAACTAATATTGGTAAGTTGTTCATTCATGAGTTGTTTATATATATTTCTATCCTCTTTAATATTAGCTCTTGATGTTTTACCTCATAGAAAAGAGCATTGCAACTATGTCAAAGTTGTGCAACAACTTGTTTGTTTGTTTATACATATTTGTTTGGTTTGACATGAGTTGGTTTATATTATATAAGAATCTAAGGAAATGTCATATGGACGTAGGCTCTTAACCTTCTTTTCTTTTGCATTTGCATCTGTCCATTCTTTGAACAATTATCAATATTATGTTAATGTTTGTTGGGTCACCGATGATTTGTTGATGACTCCTTAATCTTTCCTTAGTCAAAATATTTTGTATTTTAGGTTCTTTGTAAAAGTCTGGTCATACTCAACAAGTTCAGCAAATTGAAGACTAGCTGATACCAAAGGAACATATCAACATTTATGGAAATGAAGATATGACCTCCGATCAAATACCAATCTATTCAGCCGCCTATCTCCTACAACTGTTTCATCCCCCAATAAAGTTCTCAACTCCATCGGTGGATATTTATGAAGATACTCCTTTATCAGCAGAAAGGTTTGTTTGTCCTTATCTAAAACTTGATGTGACAACAAAGGACTTGTAGAAAAGATGAATAGTATCATGTCCTTTCATTTGTAAGATAAAAGAAGACACCCCCATCTTTGTCCAAAGGTAACTTAGCCAACAAATGATATTGTGACGAATATCCTCATGCATTTAATGCATGAGGCTATATAAGGATAAGAGGAACTCTCATGCACACCATGCTTTTAGAAAAAGAGGTATCTTCTAAGTGATAAGCTAAGATCGGCAGTAGCATAACTTCTTTGTGTTAAAAGTTATGTTTTTTTTTCGAAGTGTTAGATTGTTAGAATATATTTTATCTGTTATTTTCCTCAACAATATGTTTTCTTAGTGTAATTCTTGATATTCATATCAATAAGAATTTAAAAAGTGAAAAAATACTGTGTAATTGTATTCAACCCCCCTTCTACAATTTCTTACTTGCTTGCCATTACCCTAAACGGGACTAACAAGTGGTATCAGAGAAAATTAGTTTAATATAATAAACTTGATCTATAATGGCAGCCTCTTCTTCCTCAAACCAAGGCTCTATACTGCAAAATCCCTTCGCTGGTTCATATGACACTGGCTCTGCATCTAAACCACCAAAGTGTAACCCAATAACTTTGCTTTGTGGAAAAGTCGTATGATACTGTTCTTGGAAGGGGTTGACAGCAGGTATCCTACCATTCTGAGTGAAGGAACTATCGTTCCAATAATCTGGGCTCGTTATGGGTCCAAGAAAATTGCTGATGGTGAAACTCTTGAATCTTCATATGAAGAGAAATCTGAAGCTAATGGCAGATATCTGACTAAAAGTCCCAAACAATATACAGAAGATGATGAACGTCTTGTATCCTTGGACACCAAAGTCAAATCTGTTATAGTTGTTTCTCTTTCGGATGAAGTGTTCCATTCTTTGGTAAATCTTTCTACTGTCAAAGAAATGTGGGACACTCTATGTGTTTTGTATGAAAGAACTATTGAAATAAAGAAAAGCAAGCAGATTGCTTTAGTGAGAAACTATGAACTTTTCAATCATGAAAAGGGAGAATCTCTTTTTGAATATTACAACCATTTTAACAGTCTCGTAAATGACTTAAGTTGTTGGGAAAGGTATATGACAATGAGGAGGTTTTGTGCAAATTTATGGACTGTCTTCTAGAGTTTTGGGAGAATATTTGTACCTACATTAGAACCATCAAGGACCTTGATCATATGCCTTTGACTGCTTTATACGGTACTTTACATAACTATGAGCAGACAAAGTACCAACGAAAATCTATCATTAAAGAAACTAAAAACTCATATGTAGCTTTGATAAGCGACTCAAAGAAATATACGTGTGTTCTAAGAATTACTTATCCATCTTATGAGTCTGATAACAGTGAGACTAAAGAAGACTCCACTCACTTATCGGAGGCTCATCTTAGTGATGTCGATGATGAAGGTGGAGATTCACTCATAGACATACTCTGTGATAGTATGGATATGATGGATGGAAATATCAAGAACAAACGTTTTTCTTCAAATCGTCCTAGATTTGGAAGAAAATCTTCCCCTTTTCAAAAGTCTTCTTCTTTTGACAAAACAAATTATGAGTGTTTCAACTGTGGTAAAAAGGGACACTTTGCTTCTGAGTGCAGATCTAAATTACCTCCAAAATTGAAGTCTGTTTCTACCTCCGGTCATGATTCCTTTAAATCGGCAAGTCTAAAACCTGCCGATAGGACTAGTCGATCTCCTCGCAAAAACCACAACTCTCAAAATAGTGACCGAGCCCTATATGAGAAATACAAGGCCAAATACAAGAGAGAAAAGAAGAGAAATGAAAGTATTTTAAGAAAAGGAAAAGATCTTGTTGATGAACCCACTTCTGAAAGTGAGACGATGCTACTAATCAATGGTTTATGGAAAAAATTAGTGACATGGAGGAACAAGATAAACAACTCTTTTCAACTGCTCTTGTTTCAGCGGAAGGCTCGTCTTCAGGAAATCTTTCTCTATGAAATCCTCCAAAAATTCGGAACCCCTCACGTTCAGTACCTTTGTGAAAGCTAAAGTATTTGGGACTTTTGTTCCATCAGTAGCTTCACACTCTCTAAGCCTTGAACGCACAAACTCTTTCTGTTCAAAACCCTCTAAAATACTTTTTCTCTCTCAAATCTCAAAAGAGATCTTTAGAAAATCTCTTAAATGAATCTATATTTTTTTTTAAATAAAAAAAAATTCCGTGTGATTAAATCTTCTATCTTCTCTTGTTGGAGTAAAACCCAAAGAAAATGGTGGAATTTTATTTTTCTCTATTAAGGATTTTAATATCAAAAAGAAATTGTGTGATCTATTTTTGACAAGTCACCTTTGAAAATGATAGATCTTTGAACTGATTGATTTTTGAAGTTGGCTAAGTCTCTCTCTCTCTCTCTCTCTCTCTCTCTCAATAAAAAGGAACTGTGTGAGTTTAGTTCATCCTTGAAAATAATGGTTTTTGAAAATGATGGATATTATGTGATTCGGTTTCGAAACAAAAATTCACTTTTGGACCATTTTTGACAAAATTGCTTTGTGCAAGTTCATTCCACCGAATGTTTAAAATAAAGTTAAAAAAATGAAATAGTTGTTTTTGGTTTTCTTAGATGAATTTGGAGATGGAAGCATGCGATAGATTTAGGTATTTCACATACACACTTAAGCTACTTAGGAAGCCACATAAGCCATTTTCTTAATCTTCTCATACCCATCCCTTTCTTTAACAGCCTAACCCCCACATGCATCCACCAATCTTAATCTCTCTCTTTCATTTCCTCTATCTCTATTTTATCTCACTAATTGGTCACCTCAATCTTAATCGGCACCTCCTAGCCGATATTTTTTTTGCCCCATACCATCCGATCTATTTATTATTTACCTTCAAGTTTCTTTGTATCATTTGAATTCTTCTCCATATATGCTAAATATCTTCTCTCTTACTTAAAGAAACTAAGTGATCTATTGTTTAAATTCGTCTTTGAAAAGATATTTTTTACAAAAATTAAAAAAAATCCTCTAATAGTTTTGTCTCCCCGAAGTCAGATACCTTGAACTCTCTGACGGGAATTCTGATTTATTGGCAAAGAGGCGAAGAAATAGATTCATCATCCCATTCGAATCGATCAAACTCAATATTCTCTGATATTGATTCTCTGAAATATGTATGCTAGGAAACGATTTTGATTGTGACAAAATAAGGAAACTATTCTTTGTAAAAGAAAAGGAAGTGTATAATGTCTTATTCTCTAGTTTCCTTATTCTATATTTCCTAGCAATGTATTGAGGGTTAGGGGTTCATAATCAAGAGAGAGAGAGAGAATACATTCTTGTAATCGACATTAGTCTTGTGCAACAACATTGTAACCCCGATTACACAAGTAAGATATATGACATCCGTTCTCTCTTATTCATCGTGTTCTTCGATATATGCTTAATATGTTAGATTGTGCTTGATAATCTGGGATCCATAATTGGTATTAGAGCCTCTGACTAGCTTCTAATCGATTTCTTGGACTCAAAGGTAAACATTCGATGTTTAATTTTTCTCGGATTCAAGTATTCTGTTTCATTCGATAACCCTAAAAATTGCAATCTTGGTAGTTATTCTTAGTGCAATAGATTCGTATCATCATTAAAACCTGACCTACTTGTCTTCTCATAATTTTAATAAGTTTTTATCCATAAAAATCGACTTCTTCTTGGTTATCGCATCCTTAGTTATTCGAAAATCTAGATTTCTGTTTTCAGTGCATCCATTCGTTTTTTTCTTAGAAAATCATATCTGTTGTAGTAAGTTAAGTTTGCGTTTTAATCTGTGTGGTTTGCATTATGTTTCAAAGTGTTCATCACCTTTATCGCATCTACCTTCATAGTTCTCGGACCCTTTAGATCCGAGAACCGAGGTTATCGGACATAACTACAAGTGAACAATAAACTTATTAGACCTTCCACACCCGACAAAATTGTTTCTCGTATCCTAAAATCATCAAAACTTAAGTTTTAATTACTCTTTTTTATCTTGATTATTTAAGACCTTCTTGTCCATAGAAAAACTCAAGAACTTTGTTCCTTGCAGCTTTTTCTACTCAAGAAACTTTTAGTAATTATTATAAATCTTGGTAATTATTTATCATATTCATTCTTGATTGTTTAGACATTCTTTTCCATAGAAAAACTCAAGAACTTTGTTACTTGCAGCTTTTTCTAGTCAAGAATTTTCACAATTGGGTTGAATTTTGATAAAGTTGTCAATAATTTTCTAAAGATTTAATCTTGACGTTTTTAAAAGAGAAAACTTTGCCATTCTTGACCATAACAAAACTCGAGAACTCTGTTCCTCGCAGCTCTTTTTAGTCAAGAAACCTTTGTTTTCGCTTTCTTTAAACTCAAGTTTTGAATTAATCAATGTTTTTATCCACACTTGATTTTTCTGATATTTTTTTGGAAATAGATAACCTGACCATTCTTGTCCATAAAAAGACTCGT
Organism: Silybum marianum; assembly: GCA_036898165.1. Lineage (NCBI taxonomy): Eukaryota > Viridiplantae > Streptophyta > Magnoliopsida > Asterales > Asteraceae > Silybum > Silybum marianum. The sequence goes on along the minus strand of CM072529.1, from coordinate 41,660,147 downwards.
AAACTTTGTTACTCGCAGCTCTTTTTAGACAAGAAACCCTAGTTATCTTTCCTTTTGAATATTAGTTATATTTTTCAAAGAAAATTGATACCTTTCGAATCTCGAACATAAGGACTCGATAAACTCTATTTCTCGGGTATATATAATTCGATAAAGGGACTTGTTCTCGATCAAGTTTCATCCGATAAACCTAGTTCTCGAATCTAACTGATCCGAGCTACTAGTTCCTCGCACCTGTTAGACCCGACAAGATCAGTCCTCGAACCCTCTTGATTCGAGATTCCCAGTCCTCGATTCTTTTGATCCGAGCTCCATAGTCCTCGCACCTAGGAAACCCGAGAAATCAAACAATTTTTTTTTCAAAATCTTTAGTCCAAAGTTTGTCATAGAACCTTTTCAAAACTCAACGATCGTGATCAACTCATCAAGTACTTCATGACTACTCACGAAACCATGGCAATAGGCTTTGATACTCGTCCTCTATTTAGAGGAGAGTATTCGCAGTGGAAATACCGTTTCCTTGATTTCGTCTATCATAACGATCATGCGGTGGAAATTATGCGCTCTATCACCGAAGGACTACTACCCCAAATTTATTGGGAGCTTCGTGTAGTGCCAAATAAAACTCCTCTGGTTCCAGCTCAAACAACGCTCAAAACAAGGTCCAAATATGACACCGAAGAAGAACGCATTGCAAAAGATGATCAACTTGCCAAACCATTCCTTCTCCAAAGTCTTCCCAATGAAATCTTCACGAGCATTGATAGCCATGGATCAACGGCTAAGGGCATGTGGGAACAAATCAAGAAACTCATGCTTGGTACAAAGATCGGCACTCAACTCAAGATCACAAACTGTATCTCTCAATATGAAGAATTTAAAGCCAGAGAAGGGGAAAGTTTTTTGGACACCTACGAGAGGTTCGTTAATCTGCTCAATGAACTTAGCGAGAATGATATCTGAAAGACGAAGATCGAAAATAATGTGAAACTTGTCAGCAACCTACAACCTTAATGGTGACGCTTTGCTAATCAAATTAAGCATAGCAAATTCTTGCCAAAGAATGTAATGAAGAAAGACATGATCGTCACTCCTGTCGAAGTTCTCAACAAGAACATCATGTTCGACTAATTCCTAAGCAAAATTGAGCTCACTACTGTTGCGGAAGCCATGTGTAATCCAGAATGGATTACGGCCATGCAAAAAGAGCTCAATCAATTTGAAAGTCTTAAAGTTTGGTGGCTCGTTCCATGTCCACGCAACAAAACCATCATTGGTACCAATTAGATCGTCAATAACAAAAGAGATGAAGATGGGGTATTCATTCGCAACAAAGGTTATATTGTCGCTAAAGGATACCTTCAACAAGAAGGCATCGACTACGACGAGACTTTTGCTCCCATTGCAAGGGTCGAAGCCATTCGCATATTCCTGGCATACGCGACTCACAAGAACTTAGTAGTCTTTCAAATGGATGTCAAGACTGCCTTTCTCAATGGTGTTCTCAAAGAGGAAGTCTACGTCTCCCAACCTGTGAATTCATCAACGATGAAAAACCCAACCACGTCTATATCCTCGACAAGCCCCACGTGCATGGTATGGCAGTCTCACTGACTATTTGCTTGCAAATGGTTTCTCAAAAGGTAAAATCAATCCTACACTTTTCATTAAAAAGGAGAAAAATGATATCTTGCTTATTCAAGTCTATGTAGACGACATTATCTTTGGTTCAACTAACCCACAATCCTGTAAGAACTTCTCAGCTTTCATGACTGCCAAATTCAATATGAGTATGAACGAATTAATGAATTTTTTCCTCGGTCTTTAAGTTAAACAACTTTCGACGAGAATTTTCATCAACCAATCGAAATACATCTCGGCTATGTTAAAGAAATTTAATATGACGAACTGTACTTCGATTGGAACTCCTATGTCTCCCAGTTCTAAGCTACACGCCGATCCTTCCGGTAAAGCGGTAGATCCTAAGAACTATAGATGGATGATCGGTTCTTTAATGTATTTAATGGCTAATCGACCGGATATAATGTTTGCTACCTGTTTATGTGCTCGATATCAGGCCTCACCCAAAGAATCTCACCTTAGTGATGTTAAACGTATTTTTCGATACTTAAAAGGTACTACTGATCTTGGCCTATGGTACCCTAAGGATACCGGGTTCAAGCTAACTACTTTTTCAGATGCTGATCATGTCTGTTTCATCAACTGAAAAAGCACTTCGGGACACATCCAATTTCTGGGAGACAAACTGGTAAGTTTGTCCTCCAAAAAGCAAACCTATGTATCCACCTCCACCGCGGAAGCCGAATACATCGTTGGCGCCAGTTGTTGCTCACAAGTCATTTGAATGCACACCCAGCTCAAGGACTACGGCTTCTGGTTCAACAAGATCCTCATTTACTGCGATTCGAAGAGTGCCATTGCAATATCCAGCAATCTGGTTCAACATACCAAGACCAAACACATCGACGTCCGGTACCCTTTTATTAAAGACCATGTCGAAAGAGGTACAATTGAAATATACTTTGTCAATACATAATTTCGGCTTACCGATCTGTTCACTAAGGCCTTGGATGAGAAACGATTTCAATTCCTCGTGTCCAAGTTGGGCATGCTAAACCTTAAAACCTGATTCAAGAATCAGTCTCTTCGAAAGTCACAAAAAGCCCATTCACGTATATATGATCGTTCACCTATAATGTGAATCCTCATTATTCTTGAAGTCTCATTTTGTGACATTCGGATTTTTCTTCTTTCTGTCTTTCGTCATGTTTACGTCTTTTCTTTCTTTCAATCTCGATGTGTGTTTTTATCTAACTTATCAGTTTTTCGAGGGGGAGCGAACAGGTAAGTTTTTCTTAAACTCTTCTCTAGCTTCGTTGTAGGGGGAGCTAAGTTTTTTTTACCACACATACACATCGAGGGGGAGCACTTAGATTAATTTTGTCAATAATTTATATCGGACTATTTGACCCGACAAACTTGGTTGTCGGATGAACCTTCCAAATCATTTTTCTCTGACGACTCTATCCGAGCATAATAATTTGCTCGGACGTCCTTCATCCGAGATCCCTGCGTGTCTTCTTCATTCGAGAAGTTGACTTAGTCAACGCCAACACAAATGTGACACGTGACACCAAATCCATTTTGCACTATTTAAACCTTGGTCCCACCACACTATTCTCTTCTCGATTACTTTTCCCTCTGTTTATCACTCGAAGGCATCTGAGCATCACTATTCATTACAAAAAATTTCAAAACTTCGATTTTCTTCAAAAGGTTTACATCCCCAGGTTCACCTTTCTTCCTTGATCTTCTTTAATTCTTGCAGATTTCGATTTTGTCCATTGCATGACTGCCTATTTTGCACTTAACTCTTTGTATTGTAGAAACCCTAAGGGTTTCATTCTTTATCTGTTTTTGGTTATTTTTTTAGCCAAAATCAAGCATAGATCTAGCTATAGGAAGTGTAGACGACACACATAGATCACGATTTCAGGCTTTAATCTCATTAACTCTTACTTTGATTTCTGAGATTCATGATGTTCAAAGATGTCGAACACAACACATCCCCACCCGACATTCAATCTTATCAGACCTCATAAGATGTCGGACCATCCCTGTTACACTTAGATTTTTTGAATCTTAGTCCATCATGTACATTTATCGGACGATACTTGCCTCTATGAGATTCGAGATCCACACTTAGCAGGTTTCTTAGGTTTTTGTAGCCTTTAAAGTTGATCCGACAAAACCTCAATGCTTCATTCGAGAACTTCTGTTCCCTGACCCTCTTGATCCGACATCATATGTTCTCGGACCATCTTATCCCCCTCTAGATCCGAGCTCCTGTTTTCATCCGACAAGTTTGGTTCTCGGATCACACTCGCTCCAGTGTCATCCGAGTTCTACACTTAATATTTTTTTCGCCAAATTCTAATATGTTGGTCTGATCTGTCTTTTGCACGTGTTTTATCTAACACTGGTTTACATAATCAATGGCGGCCATCAATGATCCAAACCAATCCGATGACGAGAACCCAATGGTCTCCGTCCAATCATCAGCTCCTAGTGTCACAACCGGAAATCCCAATGATCGATTTATGCTACGGGCTGACATGAAGAAGTTTCTACTCAACAACCATCATCTCAGCTTTCAAATGCACCTAGAACACCCAATCGTTCTCGAAATACTCAAGGTCCACCCACTGCGTCATGCGTTCTCCCTAACAACGCAAGTTCCCGGTTTCTACCTTCAACAATTATGGCACACTCTTCGCTATCAACCAGTTCCCGACGACATTCACTTCACGGCGTAAGTTGATGAGTACACCATGAAGCTAACTCCTTCACGCCTACGCCGTGTATTATGCCTCCCTGCTAAGGATGCCTTTCCTGGAAGGCAAGAATATGAGGATCCGATCTCTGAAGAAGATTTTTGCCACGACACATTGGCTCTCGGATTTAAGGACGACCTCAACGGCTTCACCCACGTCAAGAGAATGCATTTGCCACCAGTCTAGTCTACGCTCTTCTCACTCATTAATCGGTGCCTAACTTCCAAACATACCAGTGTAGATCGCGCCAGCACCTCGGTCTTACATATCTTTCATGGCATCATCTACAACCGCCACTATGACTATGCGGCCCTTATCTGGAATGACTTGGTGGAAATCGTCGCCGAAAAAGGTACCGGCGTGATCGTAAGTTCGTTCCATTCCAAAGATTCTTCCAACTAATCATTCGAAGCAAGATGAACACCCGCCCATACATACATCATCGTGCTGGTACTTCCCTTGGACCATCCTACGTTCAGCACTACCTAAAGCTTCCAGACACCCGCTTTCCACGCCAAATGCCTATCCATGAAGCCCTCTTATCCTACGTTGATCAGACGGCACCTTGTGTGATAAAATATAGGGCTAAGCATGGCTTAGTGGCCCCTCCAGCACCGGAAGGGCCTTCCCAGGAGCCACCCCTAGAGGTAGTTGGTGAGGGTCTTAGGAATTAGTTGAGCAGGTTCGGGATCATGGGGATCCTGAACAGGGCGTTGAGAGAACAAAAGAAATGAGGGGAATAGACGTGGGCGGTGCTTCTGATCGGCCTATCCATATCACCATTGCCCCAACCATTCCAGTACCACCTCCTTCCCTAGCTGTTACTGCCACCACCTCTCAACCGACTACCCGTGTACCCGGACTGAAAGTTCTAGTACACCGTCCTCCGACTCGTCGACCGACCATTGCTACATCTGAAACTGAAACCGACAATACTACTTAAATCTACATGATATTTCTGAAGATATTCCTGAACCACGCCGTCAACGCAAATCATCGGAATTGTAGCTTTACACCGCATTGGCCCACAACCATCCTTCGAAGACTCTTCTTCTGAAGGTACCGAATCCGAACCTCATGATCAAACCCGTCATAGCCCCATTACTGAACCATTTATTGGAGACATAAGGAGAGAGGAGGGTGATATAGTTGAAAATATTATAGTGAGCATGTGTGAAGGAACGGAAAACATTCAAGAGAGTGAGCGATTACAAACCAAATCTAGTCGGGTAGCCACATCATCTATCGGCACTCATCCGTTGGGTTTCGATATTGAACAAGACGTTGTGGACCCAACAACGCAAATGCACGCCCCAACCAGACATTTCGGCATCTCACAACAGATGTCGTTCTCATATATGTTTGCACATTTCGCTTCTCATCTAGCGCGTCTCCATTCGGGAGTTCCTGCTATTGAAAATAGAAGACACTATCTGCAGTCTTCGACTTCGATTATAAGAACATCTCGTCTAGAGCCTCCACCATTTAGGACACAAGAGTCTACACACACCATTGACCTTCGTGGCAAAGTCGGAACTTCCATAGTGGTGTCATCTATTGACACTTCACGAGAATTGGAAGGAAACCCTACCAGCGCTAACATCATGCCAACGCTGAGCGTAGGTCCGTGGTTAAGTCAACCATGGTGACAACAGGTGCTCTTCGTGACCCTGGTTTTACCCCGACAGGTTCTGCTCCACCAACCATCACCGTTACACCCGAAGTCCGAGACTTTGTCGAAACTGCTTTCCAAAGAGCCAACAACTCCATGAAATCCCAGATCGACAAACTGGAGAGTCTTTTGAAAGTCAAATCCTTTGAAGAACAGATTACCAGCTCTGCGCCTCCCAGATCTCCAAGGCCCCGACCCTTACAAGCAAGCACTAGCCGATCACCGCCTCCATCCTCGTATGATGATTCATCTTCTTCTGATTTTCAGCAACCGCCCTCTCCTCCTCGTCAATCCCAGGTCAACAATGATGAACTGATGTCCATGTATTGGTCCTAATAAGGGTCTACAAGAGTTCAATAAATAGTAAACAGTTTGTAGAAGGGGGGGGGGGGTTGAATACAAATTCACAGATTTTGGTTTTTAAATGAGTTTATATAACATAAACAAATTTACAGTTACAAGCGGAATAAGAACAAGTTTAAAACCTATTCTATTGTAACGAAGAAACACTAAGTTTGATGCACAAGAAGAAGGAAGAAAGAAATCAAGAGGGTTTAGGCTAGAAGGAAGCATGCATTAAGATGAAGAAGATATCTCCATCTTATTTATACCCGTTTGCATTTAATGCAAGACAAAAGGTATATGCCACATGTCAAGCTTAGATAGGAAGCTTGTCCTTGCTAATAAGACAACCATGTTTTTAGCCGAATATGAACAGTACCGTATCAGATATGATGGGGACATAAGAGACAAATCGTACGTCCTTTTCTGACATGGTTCTAGGTTTGACTTTTGTGCATCGAGGATAAGGTCAATCTTTTGTCTTGTTAAGGAAGCTTCATTTGATCGCTGATTCTGAATCTTTAAGGAGGAATCTTCAGTATCGCTGAGGCTTAACAAGACATCACACTTTGATTAGATAATCGCTGCTATCGCTGAACCGCTTCAGTTCACTTAGCTGATTATCTCTCTCTTCAGCTAAGGTCTTTGACTTTCGCTGAATGGTCTTCTGGTGTGATAGCTGATCTTCAGGACTTCAGAGATAAGCTTGCTGTTCCTTGATCTTCAGTGATCGCTGATGGTAATCAGCGTGTGCTATCGCTGAATATTAACAGAAGCTTATACAATGGAATTTCACTAAGTATACAAAAGGAATCATATTCAAATCATCGAGAGGAGTTATGATCAACAATAACCCCTATTTGATTATGATTAAACAACATAGGAAAATTGCTTTAAGAGACTAGTAAGGACTTAGGAAACATTTAAAGTAAAGTTTCTTAGTACTAATCTGTAAAGTCTTTTTCAGCTAGTCTACTTTTCTGAATTGAGTTTCATTTATAAGTATATGAAAGCACAATTTTTACAAGTAAATAGGCATAAAGTACATTCACTGATGAATTCTTCAAAGTGAAGAGTCAGTGAGTAAAGATAGTTTAAAGAAGATAGAACTCTTATGTTCATTGTCCCTTTTACTGTTTTCAGAGATCTCTTCAGTACTAGGATGGAGTAAAGTACTCTGATTGAATTTCATTAAATATAATCTGAAGGAATTACAGGGAAATGAAATTACAATAATAAAAGTAAAGTACTTATACACTGAAGGAATATAACAAAGGAAATAGAAATCTATAACTAGTCAGAGATATTCTCGTTTCGTCTTTGTAACTCATTCTCATAAAGCGTCTTCTGTCGATTCATCAGAGGGGTATCTGACCAGCAGCGCCAATGCATGATCTTTATGAGAGAGGATGGGGCCTTGCGAATTTCTTGGTTTCTAAAGAGTCCTAAGAACCCTTCATTAACCAAGAATACCATACCAGGTTCAGGTAGTGAGATGATTTCATTTTCTTCGTATCTTCGGTCTTGAGGGAGAGAGGTACAAAGCATTGATATATCAGGGAGCTCAAGATGACCAAGAATGCTTTGATAATCAAATTTAGTTTCATGCTCATTCTTAGAACTTGAACTACCTTCAGCAGTTGATCTTTTCTTCTTAGATGATTCAGGGAGAGGGGGAACTTGCACATGTTGTGACATCCTTTGCAGCAACTGATCCAGTACTCTGTCCACCACATCCTTGAATTTGGATTTGGAACCCTGAATGGCGTCTCTGATTTCTAACCATTCAGTGTATCCATAAATCCTTAAGAACTTGGCTTCTTCTCTCTCTGTTCTATTCGTCCTTGTCATTCTTACATATACCTTTGGACCACCTCTGTTGGAGTGTCGCCCTTGGATAGTTGCATGAATGATTTTGGCTTCAGATCTTCGAAATTTCAGTCTGTCAGTGCACCAGTCAAGCTCTTTGTCTTTCTGCATTGTGGCTTCAGCGGACAGTGCACTCAGAATCTTCTGTTGAGTAAGGATTGGATCTACATTTAAATTTTCGTGTGCAAGTTCTCTTTGTACAAGAGCTTCAGCGACCCTTTCACTCTTTTTCAGTTGTTCCTTGGCCGCCTTGTCTTTTGCAGAGTCTTCCCTGAGCAATTTTCTTGCTAAAGCAAGATCATTCTCAATTTGCTTTATTTCCTCATCCCTGATTCGTTGTGCTTCCAATGCTTGTTCTCTCTCTTCGCTCGACAGAAAGTAGAATTCATTTACCATCCTTATTGGTACAGCGTCAATGGGTTCAACTTGAGGCACCCTTATACTTCTTGCTTCGAATTCCCTGAGGAATTTTATTCGCCTTTCTTCTTCTTCCGGCTCGCTTATTATTGGATTTTGAACGCGACGCCTGGGAATGAGGCCTTCTTCTTCTTCTTCAGAGTCAGTTTCTATTATAAACATAAACTGCTCTTCAGAGGAAGGTTCCTTCCATGAAATTGAGTCCTTTGGGGGACGGGGATCACTGAGGGAAGGAGAGGAGGAAAAAGAATTGTCAGAGAGAGTTTTTGTAGGTGAAGGAGGTGTGGGGGTTTCAGAGAGAGGTGTTATATAAGGGATAAGAGGAAGAGATACCTCATGAGTGGTCTCCCCCTCAGATATTGGGATAGTGGCATCCAGATCTACCACTTCTTTTCCTTTGCCTGAGGGACCAGATTGTCCCTGAGAGGGATGTGGTCCGAACCCAAACGGCTCTTGATGAGCGACTCCAGGCCTTGACAATCTGAAGTGCTCTAAGGCACTTCCAATGTCATCGTCGTCGTCATCATCCATTCCCCCATAATGAGGGATAGCGTCTTCTTCTTCTTCGTCTTCTTCTTCTTCTTCATCATCTTCATCTTCAGTAGTCATCCCTCCAGGGAGGGATGATCCTGTCTGCTAGATGAGTTCATCTGCAAACTCTTTGGCACATTACACCCCCTCGATATTATTAGGAGGTAGACAATGCACCATCAGAGTGCGAACATTGGTCTGAACGTCCTTAAGCTTCGTTTCATTTTCCTGAAGCGTAGTCCGATCAGCAGCAATGAAGGAGGAACTAGCCTCAGGGAGCTTGGTGAGCATCTGCATCATGTCGGATTGAGTCTTTTGAATAGACTCAAGGACGTTCGCCTGAGCAGTGAGCTTTTGCTCCAAGCTGGACAGGGTCTGATGAAGGGCCCTGTTGTCTTCCTTCAGAGAGAAAACGTCAGTGATGAGGTTGCTGACGTTCGTCAGGATCGCTGGTGTCCCAATGATGCGTTTGAAGATGAGTTCAGCGGACGTTTGAAGGTTGTCCACCCTGGCCCTAGTGAGAGCACATTCCCTGACCAAATAGTCAACTGCAGGGAATGTAGGGTAGGGAAGAACAATTGGAGGTAGCTCAGTGACTGGAGTGGGAAGCTTGGGAGCCGCCATCTCGATCTTGACCTTTCTGAGCTTTGCAGCACTGGGATGGCCCTGAGGAGACTTTCCCATGTCCTTGCTGACGGAGGAGCACTGGTGGTTGTCGCTGTCGTTGAGGAGAAGAGAGGAGCGACACCTGATGATGACATAGACAAAGTAGCCAAAAATACATCTGGATTAGATGATGGATGAAAAAATTTATTTTTCTCCTTGAGAGTGTCATGAGGATCACTCTCAGGGACTACATTTGCAGAGGTAGTGTCTTGAGGATCACTGACCAGTGTATTAGAGTATCTGAGGGAGACACTTTGAGGTCCTTTTAAATTGGCCTTCCAAAGCTCAGATTGCCTAAACAATATTGAGGTTTGGACTGCGTGCATTTCAGCATTGTCAGGGATAGGGACAACTATCACTGAGTCAAGTGCTGAGGTGAGGACCAAAGAAGTGAAGATAGAAGAAGATGAGAAGGCTGTGAAAGTAGTACCTGATCCAGCTTCAGCAGAGCTGGCTATAACACCTTCAGTGACGGGAGTCCCTGAAGATGGAGGTAGTGCTAATGAAGCAACAACGGATGTAAAAACCGTTGAAGTGGTTGCGGCTGCAGTTGGTGTTGGTAGTACACCGAAATCAGAGAGGGTGGTCTTTTGAGAGACCAACTTCTTTGGCTTCTTGGATGCGATTGTCTTTTTATGACCATCAGAAGGTTGTTTCCTCTTGGAAGCAGCAGCAGCAGTGTCCAGGATGCTCGCTGTTGGGTTGGGCAGCGAGGTAGACACAGAGAGAGGGGCCCCAATCACTTTCAGCATATAGGGCGTGAAAGGAGCATCACCTGGACGTTCTTCAATGTCCAGGGACTTCTTCCCTACTACAGAGAAGGAGTGATCGCTGACCTTCGGGTATTCTTCCCCAAAGGCAACCTCCATAATGGCTGCGAAGAAGCGAGGGTAGGGGATGACGGGGTGTCTGGTTGCGGCGCTGATGCGACTGACCATGTCGCTGAAGATGTAGTCAGCGTAGTTGAGGTTGTAGCCAGTGTAGAGGGAATAGGCAAGATCTTGAAAGTGCTTGCTCGCTTGATCATGCGAGCCGATCTTCGACCCAAGGCATTGCATCACCTGGGTGAAGATATATTTCCAGCGAGCAGGTAGCCTTTTCTTTTCTACCTTGGAGCCCACTGTCTTCAGAGAAGGATTCTGCCAAGCATATCCAATAGAATCCAAGAATGCGTCGATTTGCATCTTGGTGGGTTCAGCGCCCCATTGTTGATTCTTTGCGCGTACAGGGAGACGAAGAGCCTTCCTGACAAACCCAGCAGTGAAAGAAAAGAAACCAAGATCTGGAATCTTGAAACCAATAGCAGGGAGCTCGGTTCCCTTGTCTGTCGTCAGCGTGGTACAGTGAGTCGTGTACCAGAGAGCTTGGAGATGAGAGGAGATGCCCACTGGGTTGTGGACAAAAGCGTACATGAGCGGGCACACTTTGATGAAGGTAGCTCCTTCAGCGAAGTGAGGGCGGTCAGCAGGGATGTCCACTAATGCAATGTAATTGCATGACTTGAAGACGGCTTTTTCCATGGGAAAGTGGCAGGTTGGTGCGGCGACCAAAGTGTTGTCTTCAGCAGCAGAGGTTGCAGCGGTCTTACTTGCAGAGGCCATTTCTGTAGTCAAAATGGAAACACCAAAGAGATAAATCATAGTTTTATACATTTCTGTAGTCAAAATGGAAACACCAAAGAGATAAATCATAGTTGCATGACTTGAAGACGGCTTTTTCCATGGGAAAGTGGCAGGTTGGTGCGGCGACCAAAGTGTTGTCTTCAGCAGCAGAGGTTGCAGCGGTCTTACTTGCAGAGGCCATTTCTGTAGTCAAAATGGAAACACCAAAGAGATAAATCATAGTTTTATACATGAATGTATAAACCAGAGTTTGGTATAAAGAGTACCAAATGAAAGATTCAAAGAAACAAGTATTTTGATGAACAAGATCAAAATGCTTGTAATAAAATCAATAAAAAATAGAAGATTAAGAAAATGAGAAGATAAATAAAAATGGATAAAACTTTTTAAGACTAAAGTCTTCTGTTCTAAGGAAAGTACTTAGAACAGGATTTTTGATTATAAAAAACTTTTTAAAGTTTAATCCAGATTAGTTTTATTTTTTTTTAAAACATGTTTTTACACCATATTAGAAGATTTAAGGAGAAGAGAAGAGAATGTGAAACAAAAAGTTTCCAGTCTTAAGTAAAGGTTTAGATCAAAACTTAGTTGATTTCGAGAAGGTAAATCACAGATGTGTGTTCTTGGTGTTCTTGGTGAAAACTTGAAGATTCAAAGGTTCTTTTGCCTTTTTAGAGAGTTATGAAAGCGGAAGGAATCAAGTAAGGCAAAAGAATTGCTTAAATAGCAAGAGGAGAGAGAAATAAATGAGGACTAAACGACAGTTTTAGCTTTTTGAAAAAGAAATGATGACCTGACGCACGTTCCAATAAACGAGTTGGAATGGAAACGTCGCGATCCGTCGTGTGTCAGAAAAAGGTCTGACGTGTCCTTTTATTATATTTAAAAGATTATAATGATAATTATCCATAAGGAAGGTTAATCATTATTAATTTAAAAAAATCTTCATCACTAATAATAAAGGATTGTCAGTGAAGGGTTTTAGTTTCCAGAGATTCATTCTTGGAGGAGAAAAGATATCAAAGAGTGATAAAGATTAGAAGATAATACCTGAGGAGATAACACAGATATCGCTGAATCAGAGTTCAGTGAATGGAGAGTTTGAAGGCGTTATTTGTATCCCTTGTTGTTAGTCACTGAATAAGGAATTATTCAGCGTTCAACATACCAAGTTCGTTGATAAGTAGATTGAATCTAGTTTCATCAAGACGCTTGGTGAAAAGATCAGCGGGCTGATATTCAGTGGGCACAAAATGAAGCTCAATTTCACCATTCATCACATGATCTCTGATAAAGTGATATCGGATCTCAATGTGCTTGGTTTTGGAGTGAAGGACAGGGTTGTTAGCAATTGCAATAGCACTAGTACTATCACAATAGATAGGAATTTTAGAGAGCTTGAGATCATAGTCTCTGAGTTGATTTCTCATCCAAAAGATTTGAGCACAACAACTACCAGCGGCTACATATTCAGCTTCAGCGGTGGAGGTGGACACTGAGTTTTGTTTTTTACTTGTCCAACTAATTAACTTTCCACCTAGTAGCTGACACCCACCAGTGGTGCTCTTTCTATCTATCTTACATCCTGCAAAATCACTGTCAGAATAACCAATAAGATCAAATCCTGAGCCTTTGGGATACCAAAGACCTAGATTTGGAGTTCCTTTCAGATATCTGAAGATTCGCTTTACAGCGATTAGATGGGATTCCTTCGGTTCAGCTTGATACCGAGCATAGAGACAAATAGAATACATGATGTCTGGCCTGCTCGCTGTAAGGTACAACAGAGATCCAATCATCCCTCGATAGGCAGTGACATTGACTGGTTTCCCATTGGGATCTTTGTTCAACGTCAGAGGAGGCACCACAGGGGTCTTCATTGCTGAGCATTGATTCATGTCGAATTTATTCAGCATGTCTTTAACATATTTGCTTTGACAAATAAAGATTCCTTTGTCAGATTGCTTAATCTGCAAACCTAGGAAATATGTTAGTTCACCCATCATACTCATTTTATATTGTTTTTGCATTCTTGCAGCGAAACGAGTACACAGTTTGGGTCTTGTGGAACCAAAGATAATGTCATCAACATATATCTGAGCGAGTATAGTATGACCTTTATATTTTCTTAAAAACAGGGTTTGGTCAATTTTTCCACGAACAAATTTTTCTTTAAGAAGAAATTTAGAAAGGGTACCATACCAAGCTCTAGGAGCTTGTTTTAACCCGTAAAGAGCTTTTTCAAGTTTAAAAACATAACCAGGATGGTTAGGGTCTGAGAAACCAGGGGGTTGTTCAACATAAACTTCCTCGCTGAGTTTTCCATTTAGAAAAGCACTTTTAACATCCATTTGAAAAACATTGAAGTCTTTATAGGCAACATAAGCTAAAAAGAGTCTTATGGTTTCTAAAAGATCTCATCATAGTCAATTCCTTCTTCCTGTCTATAACCTTGAGCAACAAGTGTAGCCTTATTGCGAATTATAGTCCCGTTTTCATCTAGCTTATTTCTGATAACCCATTTGGTTCCTATGACAGTTTTATCAGAGGGTCTAGGAACAAGATTCCAAACTTTATTTCTACGAAATTCAGTTAGTTCTTCTTGCATAGCTGAAACCCAGCTAGGATCAGAGATAGCTTGATCTATCTTTTTAGGTTCAGAGAGAGAAATGAAGTTAACATAAAGACAGATATTACCTGTGCCTCTACATGTTTTGGTACCTGCATTGGGATCACCAATAATTTTATTTATTGGATGATTTGTAGTCCATCGCTGTGCTGGTGGTTGAGGAGAGAGATCAACGGCAGATTCAGCGACTTGTTCTTCAGTTTCTGGAATAGGACTTGTTGTTTCAGCAACAGGTACTTCATTTAGAATCAATTCAGGGGATTGATTTTCAGATATAGTTTGGTTGTTCACTGAGGAATTTGCAAGAGAGGAGTCAGCAACAGGAATCTAATTTAGAGGAGTAACATTCATCCCTGAAGATGGATGATTGTCACTTGAAGGATTTACAGGGATTTCATCATCACATTCTTCAGCAGGAGGTTGATTGCTGAAATATGTTTCAGGTTCCCCATAATGATATTTCATCCAGGCATTCAATTCTTCATCATCCTCATGAGAATGAGAAGCATGAATGGGACGAGATTCATCAAAGTTAACTTGTATGGATTCTTCAACATGTTGTCTTCTTTTGTTGAAGACTCTGAAGGATTTAGATATAGAGGAGTATCCAAGAAATATACCATCGTCAGCTTTTGGATCAAATTTACCCAAATGATCTCTGTCATTCAGAATGTAACATCTACATCCAAAAATGTGGAAATATTTCAGAGTAGGTCTTCTCCAATGAAACAATTCATAGGGGGTCTTCTTAAATCGCTTAACTATCAGCGATCGATTTTGAGTGAAGCACGCTGTACTGACTGCTTCGGCCCAGAACTGAGTAGGTAGATGCGATTCACTGAGCATTGAGCGAGCTGCTTCAATGATAGTACGACTTCTTCTTTCAGCAACACCATTTTGCTGAGGAGTTCTCAATAATGAGAAGTTGTGAGAGATGCCTTTTTCTTCAAAGAAGTTTACCAGAGTACTGTTTTTGAATTCAGTACCATGATCACTTCTTATGGAACGAACAATTAGATTGTTCAACACTTCCATTCTTTTGATAAAAGCAATTATCATTTCAGGGGTATCACTTTTGGATCGAAGGAAGAACACCCATGTGTATCTGGAGTATTCATCAACAATCACTAAAGTATATTTCTTTCCAGAGATAGATTGGACATTGACAGGTCCAAATAGATCCATATGGAGTAGCTGAAGAGGAGCGATCACTGAAGAAATTTGCTTCGACCTGAAGGAGGCTTTTGTCAGCTTTCCCCTTTCACACACTGAATAGAGAGATTCCTTTGTAAAGGTATGATTTGGGAGGTCTCTGACTAGATCTTTTTGATACAATTCCTTTATTGTCTTAAAGTTTAGATGAGAGAGTCTTTTATGCCATAACCAGTTTATGTCACTGGATGCTTTAAAGATAAAGAACATGTTCTCAGAGTGAGAACTATTCATATTTATGACATATACATTTTCCACTCTTTTGCCTGTAAGGGCAAGCTTATCATTTCCTTAAGTGACAGCACATCTATTCTTTAAGAATAGAACTTTGAAGTCTTTGTCACATAACTGACTAACGCTAAAGAGATTGTGCTTTAGTCCCTCAACGTAGGCAACACGAGAGAACGATGTGGCTCCGTTGGATAGAATTCCATAACCTTTAGTGTATCCTTTGCCGTTTCCACCAAAGGTCACTGATGGACCAGCTTCTTCTTTGTAATCAGAGAGCAGAGATTTTCTGCCAGTCATATGCCTTGAGCATCCACTATCAAGATACCAGATACCTTTGGCACTCTGCATACAACAAAAGATTAATTGTTTAAAGGTACCCATATTACTATGGGTCCTGCTTGGTTAGATAGAGGATTGGCGGAGGAGCTACTAGCTGAAGAACTCTCTTCAGTTGATATCTTCACCTTTTGTGGTTTTGCAACCTTGGTGGGTTTCACTCTCGCTGATTTTTCAGCTTGAGCTACTTTCTTTCCATGAGCTAGTTTATCAGCTCTAGTAGCATTAGGACATTTACTTGCAATGTGGGTAGTTTCACCACAGTGATAGCACTTCCTATATTTAAAGGATTTGGAATTCAGAGAGAAAATAGGAACCTTTTCAGGGACAGGACCAAGAATTCCTTTATCCATAGTCCTTGGAGGTATGACAACCTTTCCAGGGGTAGGAGTGAGATCGATCTTAATTCTGGGGGTTGGTCTCTGAGAAAAGTTAGAGACCTTCTTCCCAGATTTAGGATTTTTCTCTGAGGATTTCTTGTTCCTGTTCTGAGTGATCTTATTCTTAGGAACTTGGTCAAGAAACTCGTTCTTGATCACCTTCTTAGAATTTGTCACAGACAACTTTTCTTTAGAAGAAGAGAAAGAAGTTGAAGAAGAAGGATCAGGGATGGAAGAGACGAACATTCCAAATTTGAGCATGGAACGATCATTCTCTGATTCTTCCTTTTCAGGGTTATAGCCTAACCCGCTTCTTGTTTTCATAGGTATTTGGGCATTGATGATATCATTGACTTTATCAGAATCCTTACACCATCCTTCGATGGTTGCCTTTTCAGACTTGAGATCAGCGATAGCCTTTTCCCTATCAGCGATAGCCTTTTCCCTATCAGCGATAGCTTGCTGCTTCTCAATGCTTATGCTTTGATTTGCAAAGACTTGGTCCTTAAGAGTTTCCTCTATTTTAGAAAGTTCTTTGATTCTTATGTGGCAATTTTTTAATTGCTCAGAGAGATCAGTGTTAATTTTCTCAGTCTTAATCTTTCCATTTAAAGCATTATAAAAATCAACAGTCATAGCATCGAGAGCTGACAAGTTATCACTTTCAGAAGGTAAATAGAGAGTAGAGGTTGTTACCTGAGTAGAAGGGGACTTAGAGGAAGAAGTTTCAGTTGCTTCTTCAGCGTCCTCTATTCTTGCCATTAGACAGAGGAAGGCAAGATCTTCTTCATCTGAACCAGACTCTTCAGAGGTCTTGGCCCAGTCATCTTCAGCGTCCCAATCAACTTCTTCAGCGATAAGGCCTTTGCCTTTTTGTTGGTGTTTCTTCAGATCCTTGTATTTGTTTTTCAATTTCAAATACTTCTCCTTTTTATCAGAGGTCTGGGAGGTGGTGGGAGCTGCAACTTTCTTTGATCTGCATTCACTAGCAAAGTGACCCTTTCGCTGACAGTTGAAGCATATCGCTGAGGCTTTCTCAGCGGGCAACGTTTTTTGCTTTTCAGAGTCAGAGAGGTTAGAGAGTTTTCGAAAGTTGCTCTTTCTAGCGAATCTTTTAAAATTGTTAGTTAAGAGGGCTAGAGAGTTATCAAACTTAGAGATGTCAGCATCAGTGAGTTGATCTTCTGAATCAGTTTGACCTAATTCAGTGATGGAGGTGATAGTAGAAGAAGAGACATTTTTAGGAGGAGTTGCCTCTGAAGTCACAAGTGCCAAAGAAGTACTTTTGGCACCTTTGAGTTCATTAATGAGATTCTTCCTCAGAAGTTGAGATTGTTCCTCATTTAAGAGCATTCCATATAAAGCACTTAAGAACAAGGTTTCAATGTTCTTTGACAGTTTTAGACATGTAGTGTACACTGCCCATTGATCGGGTAGTGCCTCCATGAATTTTTTCAGTATTTCAGCGTTTGAATATACTCTGTCAACTCATTTAAGATCAATCAACAAACAGTTGAAACGTTGGTGAATTTGAGAAAGAGATTCACGTTTTTGATACATAAAGCTCTCATATTTTCTTACAAGGTTTATGCATCTAGTGACTTTTACCTCAGAAGTTCCTTCATATTGGATACATAGAGTATCCCACATGGCCTTAGCAGTCCTCATTTTCATAACAGAATGATAGACTTCATCTGGTAAAGCCATTGCTATTATAGATCTAGCTTTAGAATCAATAACAATTTCTTTCTTATCTTCTTCAGTCCATCTGTTAGGAATTTTAACGATACTCCTTTCAGGGATGGCTGGAGTAGTAATGGTGGCAGGAACACTAGCTACCATGGTTGTAGGAACAAATGGTCCATTTTCTAGATAGTAGGGAATCTTTGGGTCAGATCCTTCTAGAAATAGAGACATTCTTTCCTTCCATAATGGAAAGTTATCATGGCTAAATCTTGGAGGTTTAGCTAAAGATCCATTATTATTGTAGTTTGTATTAGGGTTTGACATTTTAAAATAGTTTTAAGAGAAAATATTTTAAAGATTTAAGAAGCAAACACTGCTCTGATACCACTTGTTGGTCCCAATAAGGGTCTACAAGAGTTCAATAAATAGTAAACAGCTTGTAGAAGGGGGGGGGGGGGGGTTGAATACAAACACACAGATTTTGGTTTTTAAATGAGTTTATATAACATAAACAAATTTACAGTTACAAGCGGAATAAGAACAAGTTTAAAACCTATTCTATTGTAACAAAGAAACACTAAGTTTGATGCACAAGAAGAAGGAAGAAAGAAATCAAGAGGGTTTAAGCTAGAAGGAAGCATGCATTAAGATGAAGAAGATATCTCCATTTTATTTATACCCGTTTGCATTTAATGCAAGACAAAAGGTATATGCCACGTGTCAAGCTCGGATAGGAAGCTTGTCCTTGCTAATAAGACAGCCATGTTTTTAGCCGAATATGAACAGTACCGTATCAGATATGATGGGGATATAAGATACAAATCGTACGTCCTTTTCTAACATGGTTCTAGGTTTGACTTTTGTGCATCGAGGATAAGGTCAATCTTTTGTCTTGTGAAGGAAGCTTCATTTGATCGCTGATTCTGAATCTTCAAGGAGGAATCTTCAGTATCACTGAGGCTTCACAAGACATCACACTTTGATTAGATAATCGCTGCTATCGCTGAACCGCTTCAGTTCACTTAGCTGATTATCTCTCTCTTCAGCTAAGGTCTTTGACTTTCGCTGAATGGTCTTCTAGTGTGATAGCTGATCTTCAGGACTTCAGAGATAAGCTTGCTGTTCCTTGATCTTCAGCGATCGCTGATGGTAATCAGCGTGTGCTATCGCTGAATATTAACAGAAGCTTATACAATGGAATTTTACTAAGTATAAAAAAGGAATCATATTCAAATCATCGAGAGGAGTTATGATCAACACCATGCTCTATGCAAATCTGATCACTCAAGCCGAAGCCGCTGGCCAACCTAAAGATGATTTAGCCGGTCTTCTACGCCGTAATCTTGAGATTCATACGGTCACCCACAACGAGTTCGAATGCTTCAATGCTGACATCCATAATGAGCTCTCATCCATGAAGACACAGACGAAGAACACTGAGGACAATGTTCTTGGTGCTATAGCTGCTCTCCGTATAGAGATTCGAGAAAACTGCCGACCGAGACTATCAGCTAGCCAACCTCGCGATGATCAGGACGATCCGGAAGGTCCTAATCGCCCTGAGGGGGAGAAGCAAAGGCGTATTTCTGAATCCCGACCAGCTGCTACCACTGCTCCAACTCTAAATGTCCCGGTACGCAAATCTGCTGGTCCATCTTCAGCTCCATCCCGACATGCCGTCACATCATCTTCAACTACGGTACAACAGCCAGCCGGAACCTCGTTAGCCCCTCCCACTCGTCAACATGAAAATCTACCAACAGTTGAAAAGCCCACGACAGAATTTGATTTTGGGAATAT
This sequence comes from Silybum marianum, assembly GCA_036898165.1. Classification (NCBI taxonomy): domain Eukaryota; kingdom Viridiplantae; phylum Streptophyta; class Magnoliopsida; order Asterales; family Asteraceae; genus Silybum; species Silybum marianum. The sequence goes on along the minus strand of CM072529.1, from coordinate 41,640,399 downwards.
GTTTCAAAGTGTGGATCCGGATACCATTACTGATGAACCGGTAAATGTGCAAAATTTGAGAAATCAAGTTCGAAACTGGTTCAGGGATCCGTATGCCCCAGTACTCCAAGAAGAAGATTATAGAGATCTTTACCATGTAAACAAAAGGTTTCTTTCGGGATCCACAGCCAGAGCAAACATATTGCCTCACCAAATTAGATGGGAAAAGATTCTTGCAAATCAAACCCAAAACACAAAAACAAGCATATTTGGGTTCCTTATCTTGAAGAGAAGATGCAAAAGATTTTTTTTGAAAAGAAGGATCCACAAGACTTGGCTCATAGTCATCTTGTCAATGAAATGACTTTTGAATAGTTAAAAGAGTATTTGTTCATGCTAAGGACCATTGCTAAACCTAAGGAAGAAGTGAGCACCAAACAACAAATCGTCGTCATCAAACAAATTGACTTTGATAAGCTCAATCAAGTCAAGTATTCGACCATCAAAGTTATGTGTGAAGATGGAAAATATTGGTGTGTCACTGAGGCAGATTTTCCAAATATATATGTGGAAGATATGGAAACTATGTACACTGAGCTGCGAGACAAATCCAGCAAAACGATTGATGAGAAACACGCCGCATTAAGAGTTATCGTACCGTTTATCCAAAAAGAGATTCGATATAGTTACCTTGCTAAACCTAATCAAGAAGGCAAACAGAAGAAGATTTATCTTGCTAAACCTAATCAAGAGGTGCCCGACTTGGATAAAATGAAAACTCTCACCATTTTTACCATGCCTGCTCACGGGGTAGTTTTATCTCAATGATTCTGGTCAAAGACGTTTTCTGAGATTTGATGAAACTGCTGCATATTCCGATGCTACGTTATCTAGTATTCGTAATCGCCTATCTGCCGAAATCAGTTATGCACGAAAAGGGACGGTCAAGCTTACCAATGTTCAACGACAAAAGATTCTAGAGGCCATAGACATTATCGACAAACGTCTGATTTATCATCAGACTTTGAGAAGATTTGAAGGGATGTTCAAGCTCAGAGCTTAATGCCTCATTTTGCCACAAAGGGGGAGATTGTTAGAAATTGATTTTATTGTGACAAAATAAGGAAAGGATTTTGTTTTATTAAATGGCAAGTGTATAATGTCTTATTCCCTACTTTCCTTATATCGTTATGTCCTAGCAATATAAATAGAGGCTTAGGCTTATTTGTTTATTTTAGTTAGAGAGATACAGATTGTAATCGCATCATCAGCATTGTGCGACTTTTGTAACCCGATTACATCAAGTAAGATATCCGACTTATTCTCTTTTACATCCAACGTGTTCTTCGCATTGATACATATATTCATACGTCCTTGATCACTACTGGGATCCACAATCTCATATATTATTCATTCCGATTCGACTTGATTGAACATATTTGATCGGATTGAGATTATGAGTGTATATTATTATTCGTTATTTAGTGTTACTTTTTATAAAAATTAACATTTTTATAATTTTGTAATTTTTTTAATTACAGTATAAAATTATTTTATGTTTTAATTGTTTTTCAAACATGTTAACAAAATATATAAATTAACAAATTGAAATTAATAAAGAAAAGTAAAAATTAATAAGTATTATTTGGTTTTTTTAATAATTTTAATATATATACCATTGTGGATGCTCTAAATTAGGGGTCCTCAAAATACCGAACAACCCGACGAACCCGGCCAACCCAACCCGAAAAAACAAAAAAAAAATTCAAACCGAGGTAACGCGACGTATGGTTGATATAAAAATAGGTCAAACCGCATCTATTGGGTTGGAAACGTGTTGAGATAATTTGAACTCAACCCAACCCGATGAACCCGATGCCTTTATATATTATGGATTTATTACGATTATTAAGTCTTTGATTAATATATGTACGTTAAACCAACCCGTAGTTAGATATATTCAAAATTATATTACAATTTCAATCGTAATTTACTTTCTTATTTGAATGAATTTTCAATTTTTTTAAGAATTTGTTAGACTTTTTTATATGTTCTTATTTTAATTTTACTTCGTTTATACAAAACGCTTAATAAGATCGTGAAATGATATACCAAAGTTTCAACCCGACCAACCCGGCCAACCCGCACGGTTTGGGTTGGGTTGGCTTGTAGTTTTGTTTGGGTTGAGATTTTTTCAAACCGCAAACATTGGGTTGGGTTGCTCAAGTGCCTTCAACCCGGCCAACCCAACCCATGAGCACCTCTAAATAAGTTGTTGGAGATGCTTTTAGCCGTGATATTTCGGAATTATGGTTGTTTAATAATAATCATACGACACCTCTGATATTTAAATGTGGGTGTTACAAACATTACGATTTTTATGTTTTTAAAACAAGGGTGCTAACTTTTGCACCCTACACTAATAAAATGTACACCTTTTAAGGGTGCTACCTTTTGCACCCTACTCTAATAAAATTTACACCTTATCTATATGATTTGAGTTCATATGACTTATTTTTTTGTCAAAATATTAAGGGTATGATGATTTGATTGATTTGCATTTTCTTTAAAAATTTAAACATTAAAAACATTAAATGATAGGTGATTTTTATTGGAAACTCAATGTAATTTTATTTATTTGAATATTAACAATTTCTTTATATTGCCTTTTCAAATGAAAAAATCGTGATTCGTAACTTATAATTCTATTTTTATAGCAATTTTTTAGTCGATTCATTATAAGTTTTTAAAATAAAAAATAAAAAGACTAATTTTTTAAAACATTGTATTTAATTTCAACAATAATTAAATTACTAATATATTTAACAAATATTTAATTTTTAATAGATTTTCCATTACTACAATATAAATACTAATACATTTAATTTTATTGATTAAAAAAATCATTTATTTATTTTTATATTAATATTGTATTCTCGAGTCTTTTTGTTACAAATAAAATAGAAAAAAATAAGGAAAGATAAAAACTATGTTCTTATAATATTGTTGAGGTGACATTTTTATTACAATATTGTATTTTCAAAAAAAATAACTTTATATACGATTTAGTAAATATATTAATTTAGTTAAAAAAATTTAAATATTCGTTAATAATAATAATAATATTAAAAAGCCTTTATAAAAAAAATTATATACAATGTATTTTTAAGCATAAAAAATAACAAATGTTACATTTTCTTTACAAGCAAGATGTGATTTGATTTATTATTCGTTAAATTAGCCATCAAGAGAAAGTTATTAAAATGAAGAAGAAGATTTATCTTGCTAAACCTAATCAAGAGGTACCCGACTTGGATAAAATGAAAATTCTCACCATTCTTACCATGCCTGCTCACGGGGTAGTTTATCTCAATGATTCTGGTCAAAGACGTTTTCTGAGATTTGATGAAACTGCTGCATATTCCGATGGTACGTTATCTAGTATTCGTAATCGCCTATCTGCCGAAATCAGTTCTGCACGAAAAGGGACAGCCAAGCTTACCAATGTTCAACGACAAAAGATTCTAGAGGCCATAGACATTATCGACAAACGTCTGATTTATCGTCCGACTTTGAGAAGATTTGAAGGGATGTTCGAGCTCAGAGCTTAATGCCTCATTTTGCCACAAAGGGGGAGATTGTTAGGAATTGATTTTATTGTGACAAAATAAGGAAATGATTTTGTTTTGTTAAAAGGCAAGTGTATAATGTCTTATTCCCTACTTTCCTTATGTCGTTATGTCCTAGAAATATAAATAGAGGCTTAGGCTTATTTGTTTATTTTAGTTAGAGAGATACACATTGTAATCGCATCATAAGCATTGTGCGACTTTTGTAACCCGATTACATCAAGTAAGATATCCGACTTATTCTCTTTTACATCCAACGTGTTCTACGCATTGATACATCCACAATCTCATATATTATTCACTCTGATTCAACTTGATTGAACATATTTGATCGGATTGAGATTATGAGTGTATATTATTATTCATTATTTAGTTACTTTTTATAAAAATTAATATTTTTTTAATTTTTTTAATTACAATATAAAATTATGTTTATGTTTTAATTGTTTTTCAAACATGTTAACAAAATATATAAATTAACAAATTGAAATTAATAAAGAAAAGTAAAAATTAATAAGTTTTATTTGATTTTTTTAATAATTTTAATATATATACCACTGTGGATGCTCTAAATAAGCTGTTGGAGATGCTTTTAGCCGTAATATTTCAGAATTATAGTTGTTTAATAATAATGATGTGACACCTCTGATATTTAAATGTGGGTGTTACAAACATTATGATTTTTATGTTTTAAAACAAGGGTGCTACCTTTTGCACCCTACTCTAATAAAATTTACACCTTAATCTATATGATTTGATTGTTTTGCCTTTCATATGACTTACTTTTTTGTCAAAATATTATGGGTATGATGATTTGATTGATTTGCATTTTTTATGACTCATTTTCTTTAAAAATTTAAACATTAAAAACATTATTCTTTTTTGAAATATAAATTTAATTAAATGTTTTTGATTAAATGATATGTGATTTTTATTGGAAACTTTAGTGTAATTTTATTTATTTGAATATTAATAATTTTTATATATTGCATTTTGAAACTAAAATTCGTGATTCAAAACCTATAATTCTATTTTTATAGCAATTTTTTAATCGATTCTTTATAATTTTTTAAAATAAAAAATAAAAAGACTAATTTTTTAAAACATTATATTTAATTTCAATAAATTTCAACAATAATTAAATTACTAATATATTTAACAAATATTTAATTTTTAATAGATTTTCTATTACTACAATATAAATACTAATACATTTAATTTTATTGATTAAAAAAATCATTTATCTATTTTTATATTAATATTGTATTCTCGAGTCTTTTTGTTACAAATAAAATAGAAAAAAAATAAGGAAAGAAAAAAAATGTTTTTATAATATTGTTGAGGTGACATTTTTATTACAAAATTGTATTTTCAAAAAAAATAACTTTTTATACAATTTAGTAAATATATTAATTTAGTTAGAAAACCTAAAATATTCGTTAATAATAATAATATTAGAAGCGTTTATAAAAAAAATAACTTTATATACAATGTATTTTTAAGCATAAAAAATAACAAATGTTACATTTCTTTACAATCAAAATGTGATTTGATTTATTATTTGTTAAATTAGCCATCAAGAGAAAGTTATTAAAATGAAAAGGGTTTTTTTTTCTATTCTATTATATAAAAGCTTTTAAACGGTTAATTTACATATTTTAAGATTCCTAATTTATATTACGTTATGTACAATACTTTAATGCATGTCATCCTCCATATATTTAAAAATAAAATTAATTTTAATTTTTAAATTATATTTTATGCCCTTAATTGTTAATAAATATGTCATTAATAAAGGACCAAAGAATAAGATATAACCAATCTGAAAAAATAAATGTTAAGTTATTTTTCAAAATCATTTATGAATATTCTCTCTCTCTCGTAAATTGTTCTTGCTTTCTCGTAAATTATTATCGTTCTTGCATTAACCTTTTTCTATATATATATATATATATATATTATAATAGTTATAATTATATAATAAAATTAAAGACATTATTATTTTATAATAACTAAAAATAAATTATACAAATAGTTATAATTATAATTCTCTTTCTCTATATATATTGTATTAGATAATATTTTATTTTATGATAATAAAAAAATAATTAATCATTATCGTAATGATGAAATAAAGGAAAAAGAGAAAAAAAAGATAAAGTAGGGTGTAAAAGTTAAAAAAGTAGGGTGTAAAAGGAAAATCTCATGAAACAAACGGCTTCTCTTTCATTCCAAATTAAAATAAAAATAAAAATAAGGCTTTTAAAACTTTTATTGAAATATTATTTGAAAAGAAAGTAAAATGGGATACGTAAATACTTAATTAAGTGACATTAACATACCACCAATAAAAAAAATCCCAAAAAAATATTCGAGATGATGTATCCCCTCCACCCACCAATTACCCACCTTTCAATCTTTTATTCCTCCAAAAGAACGAAATATAAAAGCATTACAAACCCCCCAACCCACCTACAATGGCCATTAATCACCGGAAGTTGTTATCGGAAACAAATTCCGACCAAACGACCGACTGTTCTAACTGCAGCATAACCTGCCCATACGACTGTGACTACGCACAAATCTACTGGCCGCCGGAGCCACCACAGTTACCACCATCATCCACCACCACAACCACCACCCACCTCTCACCGTATCTCATCGTCATAGTGGCGGTGATCGGCAGCGCTATTCTCTTCATCAGCTACTACCTTATTATGATAAGATACTGTACTCGATTCCGGCAACCATCCTCCGCCACCCAAGTCAACGAAGGATTACAAGAGTCAATGAACGAAGATCATCGGCCGGAAAATGACCACCCCATATGGTACATCACCACCGTCGGCCTCCAACCGGTGGTGATAAATTCAATCACGGTGGTTAAGTTCAAAAAAGGCGATAGATTGATCGATGGCACAGATTGTTCGGTTTGTTTGAGTGAGTTTCAAGATGATGATTCTTTAAGATTGTTGCCTAAATGTAACCATGCGTTTCATATTCGTTGTATTGATACGTGGTTAAGATCACACACAAACTGCCCTCTTTGTCGTTCAGCTATCGTTTCCAACAACTCAAACTCGATTTCGATTTCACAACCGAATGACCGAATTACCCAGATGGAAAATGAAGAAAACGATGGTGATCTGGGTTCGAATCGTGTTGAAGAAAATAGGAGAGAAAGAGGGAATGGGGATGGAGATGGGGATGGGGTTGAAGATTTAAAAATAGAAAATGAAACTGTGATTAGTTTAAGAAGATCGTTTTCGATGGATTCAGCTACGGAAATTGTTCATATGGAATCGGATTTGAGTGATTCGAATGCTGAATTGCGGAGATCAAATCATATGAGAGATTCAAGAACAGGAAGGATGGTGATGATGATGAGATCATTTTCATATGGTGGGAGTAGGAGATCAATTATTTAATTCATAAATTGAGTGTAAATGTAACATTTCAGGCCAATCGTATCAGATGTTGTCTATTTTGTCCATACATTTGGACTCATTGTTTTAAAACACATTGGATAAAAAAGGTATCCAAATCCCTTATAAGACAACTTTTGTTTTACTTCCCAAAGCAACTTGGGATCTTACCGTAAATTCTTGTTATTTTTCTTTCTTTTTAAGGAAAGATGTAGGTTTCATTTTGATGGGCAATCTCCACCAAGTGTAAAGAGAGAATGCTAAATGGGATAAGTTTCATGTTTCTAGAACCAGAACAAGAAAATAAATTAGTATATACTGTTTTTGCATTTCTATATTGTATTTTACATTTAAATATATATTTTGAAAGTCGTCTATGAGTTTATATTTACGTGTATGGATATATTATATCTTAAATAGGAGGGTACTTCGAATAATTCACTTAAATATTTTAAAGTTTCATTTTAGCTTTTATATCTATGCATATTATAATATAGTTTTATGTAGTTTTAATAAAGGGAATTTAATTAAAATGACCCTTCTATAAATGACATTATCAAAATAACCAAAATCTTTCTTATTTTACCAAAATAACCAAAATATACTCGAAATACCCTTTGAAATCACTTTCCGGCCAAAACCTCCGCCCCGTACCTCTCGAAATCACTTTCCGGCCAAAACCTCCGCCCCATACCTCAAAACCTCTGCCAAGACCATTTTCCCAATTTGTAATTTACATTTACATTTTCTATCCTTAGAGTTAGTTAATAAATTACTTTAGGTACTTTATTTTTTAATTTTTCGTTTTACATCCTTATCACATTAACATACATACTCGTATATCAATTAAAATACGTCTAAAAATTACGTTTTTATTTTAACAAGTTACATCATTATAATCGTCTCGACAATACCTTCGAAATGAGCCCAATATTGAATATTTTTCGATTTAATTATATATTTTTAAAGCCAATTATCCTCTTGATCTGTGAATATGAATATTTTTCACAAAATTCGGAATATTAATTAAAATATAATGCTATTATTTTTTAACGACAAAGTATAATATTATGGATATATAAAGAAATAAGATATAAGTTATAGTAAATTTGTACTACTTTTGTGTTATTGTCATTTCTATAATAAAACCCATATAAATTAATACTCATGTACAATAACACATAATGCATCAGTTTTTAAGGTTATTACATTATATATTATAATTAACCCATTTTTTAATCAATGATATATACACAGTGCGGATGGAACTACAGAAATAAAATACAGAAATCTTTCAAGCATATTTTCATGTTCTCCTTCTCCAAAACCTTTCATGAGTAAATTTTTCAGCCTCAATATAATATTTTAATAGCCGAAAAAGACGATCAACTTACAAAAATAATAGCATTATAGAGGGATAAGGCTAAGCGGAGCGAAAAGGGTTTTCCATGAGATGAGAAATCAAAACTATTAGCCCCACACGAAGTTTGTGTTTTAATTAATATTCCGAATTTTATGAAAAATATTCATATTCACCGATCAAGAGAATAATTGGCTTTAAAATTATATATAATTAAATCGAAAAATATTCAATATTGAGCTCATTTCGAAGGTATTGTCGAGACGATTATAATGGTGTAACTTGTTAAAATAAAAACGTATTTTTTAGACGTATTTTAATTGATATACGAGTATGTGTGTTAATGTGATAAGGGTGTAAAACGAAAAATTAAAAAATAAAGTACCTAAAGTAATTTATTAACTAACTCTAACGGTATAAAATGTAAAATATCAATTAGAAATTGTGAAAATGGTCTTGGTGGAGGTTTTGGGGTATGGGGCGGAGAGTTTTGGCCGGAAAGTGATTTCGAGAGGTATTTCGAGTATATTTTGGTTATTTTGGTAAAATAAAAAAGATTTTGGTTATTTTGATAAATGTCATTTATAGAATGGTTATTTTAATTAAATTCCCTTCAATAAAACCATAAAGTTTTCTATTTTTAAATAAAATATAAATTTGAAAACATGATATATCATAAAATTTTAATAAAAAATTGTTGCTATTAGTATCAAATTAATTACTTAAAAGTTCTTGATTTTTTGTGTAATTTATTTAATTCTATTTTTTATTATAATCTAATTTATATTTGATAACAAACTAATTTATTTTTGGTTTAATAATATTTTTTTATAAAGATAATACTAAGTATTATATTAGAGTTTAATTATTATCCTAATTATATTATAGATTTTTATATTTAAAGTGAAATGTGTTGATTATGTTTATGTGCACTTACTTGCACGAATTCAAAAATTAAGTTTTAATAAGTTGTACAGATGCACAATTTACTTATAATATTGAATCTGAAGTAATATGCATTAATAAGCAATATTTAATACATAAAAAATGGTTTTTTAAGAGTTTTTGTAAAATGCTTTATAATATACTAGAAAGGTACTCGCACAATGCAGCGAGATACATCTCGATTTTAATGTTGCGTTTCATTATTTGTCTCAATCAATGTTATAATTCGATTTTATGTGATTTAAGAAAACAATGTGGTTTTTATGTTTGAATAAAATGTAAATTTGAATATTCCACAAAATTTTTAAAAATATCGATATTAGTATCAAACTAGGTATTTAAAAGTCCTTATTTTTTGTGTAATTTTTTTAATTCAATTTTTTATTTTTAATTTAATTTAAGTTCAATAATGAATTAATTTATTTTAAGTTTAATAATATAATTGTTTATAAAGATAATAATTAAGTATTAATGATTATCCTAAATATATTTTAGATTTTTTATATTTAAAATAAGATGTTTATCTTGTGTTTGATTAATTATGTTAATCTGTAGTCTGTTACATAGCTTTAATAAGTTGTACTTACGCGCAATTTATTTGTAATTCTGAATTTCAAGTAATATGCATCAACACGTGATGCATAGAACATGATTTTTAAAAGTTACTAAATACTTTATAACATAGTATATATACATGTCTTAATATATTTGTAGATTCATATTTGAATAATTAAAAACCACATACATACTGAAATTTTAAGTACCTATTACTGAAGTAATTTGTATTCATATATAAAACATCCCAACCTTTTGATAAATTAAATATATATGAAACAATATTACCAAAGGCACGTTGTAAAATTTCACCCAAAACAAGAGCGTTTGATGGTTTGCTTTTTTAATTATCAGTTCGTTTGGTTTAATTTGATCTGTTTAAATTTTTTTATACACATATTGATTATTATTTAGCATTGAATTGGATTTGAATTCTATTGGTTACAACAAAATTAAATTCACATCTTGGTTTTTGGTTTAAATTTGTATTTATTTCAAATGAACCCAATTCGAAAACCCCAAATTGCAAAAGGACCCAATATTTCAGTAAGTTATGGACTCATCATAACGGGCTTAGTTCATGTGTATAACCAACTAATGATTCAAAACATTATTGACCCATTAAATAATTATTTGATCATGGATAGCACTTTCCAAGAGTGGTAAACATTCAATGTAGTTTTATTATGTTTTTTTAAAACTTTCGAGTCGATGAATTAAGACGTCATTGGCGTGCGTTATTTGTCGTCAAAAATTACATGTATCACTTGTGTAGAAAAAGTTAAACGTCTAAATCCGAAGCAAATAGAACCTAAAATCAAATACGGTTCATAGAATTCAATAGAATCTGGAGAAATTGGATCTGTCAATTCGTTTTATTCCTCTGTTTGGTTTTGTTGATAGAGGAATTGAACTCCACAAGTGGTGGAATTTACCATTCCTTAGCGTGTTGGCTGAAATTGAATTTCATTCCACCTATTTCATGTTAAAAGACATAATTATTCTACAACTAATAACAAAATTTCTTTTATCATTAATATTATCATTTACTATTAATATTGATAATGATAATGGTAAGTAATGCTATTTGACGCAACTAGAAGTGCGAAAGGATCACAAGCGTCTATATCCCGTTGAATTCCCAATAATTACTAAATAAAACTCCAAAAAATACTCTAAAAAAGATGAGCTTTAATAATAATAAAAATATAAATAAAACATTAACTTGTAAAGGTTTTTAAAGAAAACAAATATAGATAATCCTAAGGACATTAGGAAAAAAAGATAAATAAAAAGATAATAAATAATAAAAATAGAGTTGGGAAAAGACGTTGACATTCAGTTGATGAGCCTGCCTAGGAGGAAACATGCGACTAGCGACGTAGGCCAGACCACGTAGTTTTGGTCGCGAGAATTAAATTGTGGTTTATGCGGGAAGGAGAGCAACCCCAAGGTGTCAGAGAAACTATGCGGTCTTCCACCCCTAACTCCAGTGAGTTGGGCGATATCTCCGGCGACTTAGGTCACATGGGAAGTTGGGGGCGATTTCTCCGGCGACTTAGGTCACATGGGAAGTTGGGGGCGATTTCTCCGGCGACTTAGGTCACGTGGGAAGTTGGGGGCGACTTTGTTTGTGTTTCTTTCATTGCTCTCATTTGGCATCCTCTATATATCACTCTCCTCTACCTCTAAAGAACTCAACCCCGAGTTCTCGTCAAAAGGAAAAGCCTAATCTGCATGATATTTATGAATGTTCGATAGAGCAACAATGTAGGCACTGTCATTTATTTTCTTCACAATCTTGAACCACACGTACTTTATTTGTTGCAACCTATCATAAGTACCAACAGGGAAGCATTCTTTTGTGAGAGAAACATCACATCATCTCCTTTAGTATAAGTATTTTTACGTCGATGTTTATGTACTGTTTTCTTGTTTTTCAATCCAGTAGCTTCATGCTTTTCTTTGACAATTTCTTTGGTGGAACATATTTCTTTGATCATATTAGCAGCTGTGGTGCTGAATTCTGAAAGTCGTGGGATTTTGATGAGGTCAACAATATGTTTAGGCAGAGAAGTGGTTTATGCACCATGATATTGTAAGAAAATTTGATTTAGGCCATTGCTTCCCATTCTTTCCCAAAGTTCGGTTTGTCACATATGTTTCTCCGTCTATCTGTGGATGTGCGGTGCTACTTTTGTAAAGGGTAGTGCCAAACATATGCCATAGAGTGAGCTGGAAGTGCCTAAAGAACTTAATGTCTCGAGTGGATGTGATTCTTCACTCACGCGATATTGTTGGATCGAGCTTTCGCCCATTGTCCAAGATTCCCCACTGCTGGCCCCCGCAGGAGTCCGAGCCGTGTCTCAGTCCCAGTGTGGCTGATCATCCGAGATTTCGGACTCTATGTGGGTGGGATATCACGTTGAAAAAAACCCGCAATACTGCTTATATCAGCAGTCTTTTTGCAAGCGATGAAATGCGTCGCCGTTGAAAACCGATTGACTAACACAAATATATAGTTGGTATTAGTAAATTCAAATTTAGGAACTAGGGTTGGTATTAGTAACTGGATAGAGATCGAATCCAACATTTGAGTAGATGCATCAATTCACTTTCTCGTTATATTATATCAATCTTTATTATGGTTAATTTTCATGATTTAATTATAAATTTAGTTTTTGTGATATATTACAATTCAATTAACAAAATCTTTAAAAATTAGTTTTTGAGATATATTAATTTCATTCGTTTAAAGAAAATGTTTATTTGTAAATCTATCGGTTTACAAATCAGTATATTCGTTAATGTAATGTATATTTACTTGATGTCCTTTTTTGCACTAATTGACACCAAATATTTAATTTGTTTGTCTTGGGTCTTTGCATAGGTGAGTGGTGACACAGAAAGACAATGTTATGATTCTAATCCAATCTATCCTAATGATAGTTGTCTAATACCGAATGAGCCTATTTCACAAAGTCAACCAATAGGATCATCACATTTGATTAATTCAGTGACTCAAGATGAAACTCAAACTAATGATCTCTTTGATAATGATGAAGTTGAGTCGGGGGTAGAAAGAGGAAGGCAAGATAGTATGGAACCACTTTTAGAAGATAAAAGTGGATGAAAGAAAAAATTGGGAAGGAATTCTAAAAATGGTACAAGGCATTTACAAGTCACTTCAAGTCTTGTGCAAGGCGACCCGTTTGAGATATACGCCAACATATCTTAGTAGGGGAGCAAAATAAGGTTGATGGTACTTTGTCATATGTTTCTAACTATACTTTCAATGCGGAGAAATCTTGTGGAGATAATAATCATACACGAGTATCCACTTTCGATAGTAGAACAACATGGGTTTAAAAAATTGTTGGAGGTCTTCAACCTTTGTTTAAGGTTCCGTCTCGAAACACATTAAAACTGACATATTGAAGATATATGATTTTGCAAGACAAAGGACATTGAAGCTGTTAGAGAAGAACACGAGTAGGGTAGCAATTATGACTGATATGTGGACGGCTAGCAATCAAAAAAAGGGATTTATGACGCTTACTGCTCACTTTATTGATCAAAATTGGAATATGCAAAACCGGATCACGAGGTATATCTTTACTATTTACATTATTGTTAGTCCCCAAGGTGAGATGGCTAACTAAGAGAGGGTTTTGTAGAAGGGGGGGTTGAATATAAAACACACAGGATATACTCTTTTTAAATTTTTTAATATAAATATTAAAAATTTACACACAGATAGTTTGATGCGGAAAAGAACAGGCACACTATTCTATCAAACTAAACACACAGATAACAGTAATTAACTTATACACTAAGGAAGTTAAAACAATACTGTTATAGCACACAGCTTTGCCACAGTCACACAAATAATCACTCTGAAGATTTGTTGAAAGCGTGAGATTTCTGGGGAGGACTTCATCTCCTTTTATAGTGCCCATGCATGGGATGCAAGTGGACAGCTGTCAAGGTTTCATTAGCTGGAAGATTATCTGCTGGACAAAGGAAGAGACCACTTCCTTTGTACTAGAATAATGGATGAACCATTCCTTGTAGCACGTAATGTCAGATAACTTTATCTTCTTTTCTTCATGCTCTGTGAAGTCCCATCAAACCTTTTAGCTAAAAGACAAATATTCCTTTTATAAGAATAAAAGAGAATGTCTTTATTTAAAGCTTGATGCCCAAGTTCTTGCTGGCTCACGTGTCTTGCAATTGATGTGAGTCAAGAACTTATCTCTTTGAAATTGCTAAGTGATACATCACACTATGTATCACATCGGTGGATACCTTGTAAGGCTGGAATTAATAAGTGTACACTTTGGTTGATAAACTTCATCTTTCACTAAATGACAAAAGTGTACACCCTTGAACTTGTGACTTGATATCACAGCCTTAGAAAATATACCTGCAATTTCGGTGACCAAGATTATAGTGTTGGTGACCATGACATCAAACTTGATGACCTCATCTTATTTGATGTCCTTAGTACTTTTGATGACTTTTGAGTGTACCATCGGTGACCCACTATATTGGTGACCCAATCTTGACTTGGCAAAATGATCTGAATATTGAAGTTGGTTGATACATCCAAAATTCCACTTTTTGATGTACAACCCTTGATTGAATAGTCTTTGACTCTTCAATACTTGAAGCATATTTCAGACCTTCAAAAGAACCTGTAAAAGTTCATTCATATAAAGGAAGGTGGTTCATCACCAAATCATCGGTGACCCAACAATTATTTAATGTTAATTTGTTTAGTTTATTTTCAGTCTTATTAACATATCAAATGTTGAATCGGGTTTATTTATGTGCCTTGTCCACATACATCCGAAGTTCTTGCGGATGTACTTTACGATTGTTTATTAGATTGAAATCTTGATAGGAAATTGTCCACACTAACTGTTGATAATTGCACCACAAATGACGTAATAATCAACATATTGTTGGACAAACTACCTTTGAGTTCACTTATCATGGGTGGGAGTTGTTCCACATGCGATGTTGTACACACGTTCTCAATTTGATAGTTCAAGATGGATTGGGTGTTCTTGAGGGAGGGATTGAACGGATTAGAGATAGTGTTGCCTTTTGGACTGCAACACCAAAAAGGGATCGACGGGGGTTGTAGTCACCGTGATGGGAGGGTTGCCGGTGTGTGAAAGGGAAGTCATGTTGGAGGGTAGGTTATAATTTTTATTACTTTTCAATTTAGAAAAATGCTTTAATGAGTTATACCTTGTTTTAAAGACCTCTATACACTTAATTTGTTATTAGAAAACACGCAAAATTACCATATTTCTTTCACTTGACTCGTATGTGGAGTACTTAAAGGAAAAATCTAATGTCCCTAACCGGAAATGAAACCTTGATGATCCATTTACGAAATTGCGAAAAGTTCGAGATCGAAAAAACCAGAGGTTTCATAAAATTCAGGTACAATTATTGTAGTTCACTCTAATTTTAATTTTTTTAATATTTTAATTTTAATTTTGAAATTTAGTTTCAACTTTGGAAAAGTAATTAAGAGGAGCAATGCATCTGACCTTTATCTTTCTAAAATCTTGTGAAAATCAGATTGGTTTAGAGAGCGTTGAAGAGTATATATTTGATTTGATGATATGAACCCTATTCCCTTGTGAATTTATGTTGTGTCCTTTTGTCATTTGTGAAGCACGAGGAATAAAAAGCATATCTTTGTGCCTTTGACCTATTCTACTTATATCGATCATCATCAACCTTTTTCAAGTGGCTTGTCATTTCTCTCAATCCGTGGGTGTAATTGGGCTGCTAGGAACTACAAATATTACAAAACTTTTTATAATTATGGGGTATTCATGTACACGATTTTTCTATGCATAAAGTTAGTTAGATCGATATATTTCTACGTACCTTTTTGAGACCGTTCTACACATGGGAATACCATATACGTATCGCTTCATTTGGTTTGGGTGTAATTGGTTGTTAGGTGCTCTCGAAATGTTTAAAAAACTTTTCATAAGTAATACACACTCATACATCCTTTCCAGGGGTATCCGGGCTCCCACTTAAGGTTGTCACTCGACTAATCTCCGGCGCCCATGAACCCTGCCCTATAAACTGGCCCATAAACTCACCCATGATCTGGTCCTATGGACCGGCCCACTAGCTAGGATACCTTAGAATTGTCGGCCGCGGGGTTCAAATCCTCACCAACCAGGGATACCATTCACTGACGACTTAGGATGTGACCTCCCACCCACTAGGCTAGACAACCTTTGGCGGAGAAAGTCTCTCTATTGGAATGGAATAGTATGTTTGGTTTTATTTGAGTGTAATCGTGTGCTATTAGGAATGTAATTTTATACTGATAATATACGCATTACTTGCTTTTTCGACAAAATATATTCCCATGTTTAATGGGAAATTTAATGTCTGCCTTTTAAATTAATATGTTTGATTTTATATTTTGTCTAATAAAAGATAGCTATATATATATATATACAAATATGTAGAAAGAAGTTTATACGAGGACGGTAACAATTTACATGAATGCAATGATAATCATCAGCTAATAATTTTGTACATGAAATTTTTCATGTATAAAATCACATATGTTTTATGTACAAAATCACATATGAAACACTTGAAACTTCACAACAAAACCCTATGAAGGTAATTTTTACAGTGTTTTTGTTGTTAAGATTCAGATTTTTTTTACCTTTTTATAGTGTTTGCTGTGAAATTTCAAGTGTAAAAATATGGTTTCAAGGGTCCCACGGAAACAGACTGGTCTCACGTGAACCCAACCATATATATATAGGCCTAGCTAGGATCGTGTGAGAAGTTAAGCTGAGAAGCATAAGAAAAGATATGACCCATTGATCACTTTTAATCTCATAACCATCCATGAATTGCGCCTTAGAAAGAAGTTGATCCGATGCATATCGACGCACATAATCTCGGTGCATCTCATCCTAATGTGCATCCAAGGGTAGAAATCGCTTATTACGCTTCTCATCTTAACTCTCCTTCACACCGGAACCCAACCCTATATATATATATATATACACATATATAATTCTAGGGAAGGGTTCAAATAAGAACACTCCAAATTTAAAGGAACAAAGGGACTCATTTGGGACCACATATGATACCGGTCCCACCAATAAAAAATCTTATCCGATTCAATGGGCCCATCATTGAAAATCAGATATGATTTTATTGGTGGGACTCACATCATATGTGGTCCCAAATGAGTCCCTTTGTTCCTTTAAATTTATAAAGTTCTCATTTGAACTTCTTTCTATATATTATAAACGAAGACTCTATTATAGTTTAAACACAATATAATACATTTATGGGTATGAATGTAGAAATTGTGGTAGATTTGAAGTATAAGAATTTTGTTAAAAAAAATATGCTCTCAAAATCGAAATTCCAATGGGTTAGGTACTTGGTGGCTTGTAGATGAAGAGGAAAAAAACAAACACCTCATATAAGTTTGTCATGATATAGTATGATTAACTTCTGGTTTGAAATCATTAACATTGTTGATGTACACACCGCTATCTTGGCAAGATTTGCCTTATGCAAGACATCACGTTACTCGAGGAATCTTGAATTTTGTCGGAGCAAAGGATTAACAACAAGGTCATTCTGGTACGAAAGATTCTTATTCAATATCTTTTATAATTTAATTTTATATGTATGTATGATGTATAAAAACATTTGATCAAGGATTAAAGTATTTCGACATAATAACCAAATAGTAAATGATCATAATGAATATATGTACATACATACGTATAAACTTGGGGCCATGTGAGATCAGTCTATTTTCGTGAGACTCGTGAGACCATGTTTTTACAGTTGAAACTTCACAGCAATTCATTGTGAATGTAAAAAAAATCGATGTTTTCATGAGACCACTTTTTTACACTTGAAACTTCACAGCAAAACACTATGAAGGTAACATTCGTAGTGTTTTTCTGTGAAGGTTCGATTTTTTTTTACCTTCACAGTGATTTGCTGTGAAGTTTCAAGTGTAAAAATATGGTCTCACTCACGTGAACCCAACCCCGTACACAATATATATAGGGAGTTCCCAAAAAAAAAATTAAAATTGAATAACACACTCAGGTAACTGTCAATCTTAACGGTAAGTAATTGAAGCTATATCTTGACTTTTATTCACTTATGCATATTATGCACATGTGCACAACGTTTAAATTAATGATTATCCGTGTGTTTCACAGTTCTTTATACTTCTACGGTTTTTCCTAAATCTAATCCTATATATATGTCACTACTAGAAAATTGAGTATTTTCAACGAAAATTTTCAACGGAAAATGTCGTTGAAAATTTTATATGAATTTTAAAGGGATTATTGACAAAACATAAAATTTTTACGAATTTTCAACGAATTTCCATTGAAAATCTCTCACAAAATGCATTTTCAACCAAAAAAAATTTGACGAGACATTCCGTTGAAATTTTTTTGGTTGAAAATGCATATACGTTTGTGAGAGATTTTCAACGGAAATTCGTTGAAAATTCGTAGAAAATTTATGTTATGTCAATAATCTTCTGAAGTTCGTAGAAAATTTTCAACGACATTTCCGTTGAAAATTAGTTTTCGTTGAAGATACTCAATTTTCTAGTAGTGTGTATGTATATATATGTGTATATATATAGGAGGCTCTTCATAAGAGATCTAGTTTAATCATGATAAGATAACTATGAGATCTCATCTCATCCATTC
Source organism: Silybum marianum (assembly GCA_036898165.1). Taxonomy (NCBI): domain Eukaryota; kingdom Viridiplantae; phylum Streptophyta; class Magnoliopsida; order Asterales; family Asteraceae; genus Silybum; species Silybum marianum. The sequence goes on along the minus strand of CM072529.1, from coordinate 41,621,741 downwards.
AATGGTCCTAATTAAAAGGAATTAAACTTTATAATATTACCTAAAATAAAGCAAATTAATTGAATCAAATAAAATGAAAAAGTGTATTATAGTCATTTGACATTCTATTTCATGTTGATCTAAATTAGTCGGTTCCTATAATCAAGGTATGTTAGCAAAAGTAAAATAAAAAAAAATATCCTATCAAAATCAATTCAAATCAAACACATGTACCACACATATTCATATTCATATATTCAAATCAAATCAAACACGTGTACCACATATATTCATATTCATATTCAAATCAAACACATGTACCACATATTCATATATCCTATCACCTGATACAAATCATTTTCCACGCATTTATAAAAATGTACCATACATATTGTAAACACAAGTACCACATACATTCATAATTTTTTTCTTCCAGAATCCAACTTCAAAAACACCAAACTCAAAATAAATTTACACCTTTATATACAACATAAATCATTACCATTTGCTTCATCGTTGGGTGTACCATTAACATCAAGGAACGTTGTTTCTTCTTCAACTTCAAGCATTTCGTTATCGTCAATGAAGTCATCCTTGGATACACGGTCTTCATTGTCTGTTTCTTCAACGTGAATCAAAGGATTGTACGGAGGAGTTCCAATATCAAAATCATCAGGATCATGCCATGTTTGAACATCCATGACAGTTCCTACTGGTTCATCGATGATGATTTGGGTTTGTTCATAAACTTTCTTCTTGCCTTTATCCATCGCACAAGTTTCTTCTGTTCACTGCTTAAAATCGAATTCGGTTCACTGCTTAAAATCGAATTTTGCTTGAATGTTCAAAGAAATTGTTGAAATCAATATGAGATATGTTTTGAATTTGGTTTGTTAGAGACATTTTAGGAAACAAATATTATTAAAATTTAATTGATTTGAAACTGTCAAATTAATATTAAATTAATTAATTATCGTAATTGTATATTTACTATGATACCCTTCTGTATTAATTAAATAAATCTTTTAATTAAATTAAATTGATTGGTTGTAAATGGATCTCATAGTTATCATGATTTAGAGAATTCTCATTTGATTAAGCTCCTCTATATATATATATATATATATATAGAGAGAGAGAGAGAGAGAGAGAGAGAGAGAGAGAGAGAGAGAGAGAGAGAGAGAGAGAGAGAGAGAGAGAGGGGACAAATTAAATGATCCAGTATTTTACAGAAATGATGAAAAAGGTTCATTTAATGTGATTTTTATATTTTTGGAATACTATTAGAGTTTATTAATTATTATCAACGTTTTTAATTTATTATGAAACAATCCATGTATTTATGAAACCATATATTCGTTAGACTACATGGATGATCGAGATTGGTTTGTAACATTTCTCTTTTTTATATTTGATTGACACTCTGTCTGTCTGTCTGTCTGTCTCTCTCTCTATATATATATATATACACACACACACACACATAACACTTATTATAGATGACGGTATACGACTGTTTTGTCCTCATGACCTTCTTATAATAATTGTTATTTTTTCAGAAACCTAACCCTATATATATATATATATATATATATATAGAGAGAGAGAGAGAGAGAGTAAGGTTCATACTAGAATGATACAATTTAAGAAAATAAAAAGATGGCCGAATCACGTATAATTTTACACTAACATCACATACAAAATCACACATAAGTCACGCGACCTTGCCACATGGTCATAAGGTCGCTCGCACATTTTTTTTTGCCTTTAATGTAAATAACATGTGATTTTGTATCTAATTTAATTATTATTTTAATTATTTAAATATATATCATTCTCGTATGAATCTTCCTTTATATATGCATAATTTTGTCACCGCAGAAGGGTATGAATCTTGAAGGTATTTCTGAATACGATTGAAGCAAGGATGCGTATGTTACAAAAATGGTGGTTTGATTGTTTTTCGTTTATCAAATATACCTACTAAACTTCGATACAAATAATTTTCTGTAAGTAAAATGTATGAAGGTTTATTATGTCTTTTTGGCACGAATTACAAGGAATATTTTGAGGGAAAAAGCATTAAAATCTTTGATGACAAGAAATATGACTTTAAAAGAATCGAGTAGTAGTAGGGCATCACCATGTTTCAATAATTGGAGTTGGAATGCCCTTAGAAATGTTTCACCAAACTTTAACAAAAAAATTCTAAGGTTTCACCTTTTCCTCCATTGTTCTTTCTAATTATATATGCATGAACTAGACCCTAGCTAGGGTTTAATATAAATAGCTAATCAATAATTAACAGTAATATAATTAACCATTTTATTAGTGAAAATAGATCTTTTTTTGGTTTAAAGGGGTGCTTACGGTTTATTGCGTTTAATTTAATGCGAGAATGCAAAATAGGTAAATATTTGGATTAGCAAAAAAATTAAAATAAATATAGGCTACAATTGATTCAGAAGTGGAGTGTTTTGTTGGCCTTTGTTCGTGTTGAAAAACTCGAAACCAAATCGTTCCGAAAAACAACCCAAAATTGATGCTTTAAATAAGAAATGTGTTGATTAAAATGGAATTGAAATTATCTATCGAACTCTTTGACGAACAACAATCCAATAAGCGGAAAAACCGGTTTACGTATGTAAATAATTGCAGAAAATTGACAAAGATAAAAGACGACACCCGTATTTACGTGGAAAACCCAAAACGGGAAAAACCACACTCGGAGGAGACCACTGAGAAGTCCCACTATCACGATGTTGAGTTCAATGCTTGGAATTGAGATTACAAAATGGAGAGAATTAGTGGCGGATCTAAAAAAAAATATAGTAGGGGTCACTAGGGACGGACCCAAAGTTTTTTTATACAATGACACCATATATAGACAAAAAAATAATTACAAAAAACACGAATTTTATCGACGTGTCTTCATGTTTTTACTAACGTTCAATATTGTTTGATGTGTTTTTAGCCTAATATCATGTTTCAGGAAATTTTTAAAGTTTTTTGCTTTGATTTCGAAAGAATTTTAAGTTTTTTTTATCGATTTCGAGGGACTTTTTCAGTTGATTTCAAGAGTTTTTTTGGTCTTTTGGTTAATTACGAGGTACGGTTGGATCTTCTTGAACTTTTGAATATTATACGGTGCCACCTTCTAAAACGATACACTTGATCTTTCATAAACTTAAATTTTTAAACCTTTCGTCTGGCTCTCGCTCTCGCTCTCGATTTCTATCTTGTTCTCGCTTGAACTTCTGAATATTATACGGTGACACCCTCTAAAACGATACACTTGATCTTTCATAAACTTAAATTTTTAAACCTTTCGGCGGGCTCTCGCTCTCGATTTCTATCTTGTTCTCGCTCTCGATCTCTGTCTTGGACTAACTGGTTCATGTTGGCTGGGAATAAGAAAGAGGCTAAGTTAAAAAAAATCAAAGAATTGGGATCCTTGGAAGGTTCAAGTTGGGGGCCCTCCAAGATAAAATCTTTAAAATAATTTTTTTAACCTTGATGACAAATGTTATTGGGATCCCATGCCCCCTATTTGCATTACTTAGATCCGCCCCTGGAGAGAATCGTAGCCTATCTAGCCGTATATATATATATATATATATATATATATATATATATATTGGCCTACTCAATGGGAGAGAGAGAATTTAGTTTGGAAGAAAACGGCTATGACTTGACGCCTAGAAATCATCGTCCCATGATTTATATATATATATATATATAATATATATATATGTGTGTGTGTGTGTGTGTGTGTGTGTGAAATTTTCCCTTTCGAAGCGGGGACAAGATCCCAAGTACTATTATTGTTCAATGAATCCATTGCATTGTGCATAGCCAACATCCAACTATCCGAGTCAACAACCAAAATAGCCTCATGATCATAGCATGTTGTCTCTAGCATAATTTATATGTTTAGCAACTGTTAGAGCATAAGTGACATAATCGACATACCTCTTAGGAGGTACAATATTTCTCCCCGAACTGTCTCTTGCAATAGATGGATTATAAACATATGGTAAAGATGGTGAGGAGGTTTCACTATCCACTAGTTCACTAGTACGAAGAGACACAGGATGATCACCAGTAACCGGTGAAGAAAATGATGTAATCGTAGATGATGCACTCAGCTCCACCTCAACTGGAGATGTCTTCTTACTTGCTTCACATGGTTTCTAAACATTAGATGATGAGTTTGTAACTCTACGGATCATGGAAGTTCCATAAAAAGTCACATCTTTTGAAACAATAATGTTCCTTAGCTCAAAACTCCGTAACTTGTAGCTTTTCACACTCGGTATATATCCAAGAAACACACACTTCAAAGTTTTCGGCTCTAGCTTCCCATTAATTGTCAACTCGTCCATACTCCAGACAACCAAATGGTTCAAAATTTGTGTAGTCAGCATGCTTACCAGACCATGGATTAAATGTGATCTTCTTCTCAATGGCTCGAGAAGCTGACTGATTGATCACATAACAAGCAGTGGAAGTTGCCTGCGCCCAAAAAGACTTTGCTAGCTCAGAATGGGAGAGCATACACCTTACCTTCTTGAGAATCATGTAGTTCATCCTCTCGGCCACACCGTTTCGCTTCGAAATGTGAACCACCTTATGGAGTCGTTTTCAACAATAATCATTGAAATCCTCCGAGCAAAACTCAAGACCATTGTGGGTGTGTAAATAGCTTACCTTCTTACCTGACTACTTCTCAAGCATCATGTTTCAATCTTTAAAAGTAGAACACACATATCCTTTATTCTTCAGAAGGAAATACCATACCCTTCTAGAATAATCACCAATGATCTTAAGCATATAAGAAGCTCTACCTATGGAAGTAATCCGATTTGATCCCCATAAACTCGTGTGGATGTAATCGAGCGACCCTCTCGTTGCATGCTTGTCAGTCAAAAATCTCACCCTTTTCTACTTGCCATAAACACATTCTTCACAAAGTTCTAGATCAAAAACTTTATCACCTGCCAGTAAACCTCTTCGACTCAATTCGGACATGCCATGAAAACTCATATGGCCAAGTTGAATCTGCCATAAACGCAACCGACCGTATCCGAAGAATCCTTTTAAAACAGCCGCTGCATCACCGAAAATTTTCTAACCATCCAAAATGTACAGGTTTGAGGTCTTATTGTAACACCCCTAAAAATGGGAGTTAATTTAAACCAAAATAAAATGCGGAATAACTTCTACTTCATAAAACATCACCCTTAAAGATGGGAAGAAAGTTAGAGTGAGTTTACAACATCTATAGGAAAGTTAAATGACAACCTAGTAATCTATATAATTCAAAATACAGATTAAGTTCGGGTGTCACTAAAATCCTCAAAATAATCTTCTATGTAACTCCATCTATACACACGAGGTGCACTTCAAAAGAATGCCACTACCGGCACCTAGCTTCTCTCATCCCATCAAGCCCCATCCGCTTGATCACCTGATATACATGTCATTTTAAGAAAAAGTGTTAGGCTTAAAGCCTAGTGAGAACAAACAGTTCAAAATATAGAAAAGCCATTTAAACTTCGAAAACGGTAAATAAACATATAACCGAAAGCTTTTCTCAAAACATCTCTTTTTCTTTACTTCTGCGATTTACACCTGAAAGATACGCTTTACTTCTCTTGGGGGAAACTTCTACGGGAATGACCCGTCATCACATTAATCCTCACGAGTTCAACCCCAAACCGGGATCTATTACAAGTGCCCTCCCCAAGTGCTTCTGACTATATGTGCCTATGGATCCATTACACTAGTCTAACATCTTAATACAATTGTTTCCAATGTATTAGCTTCTCTTCACAAACCTTTGTGAAGTATAACATCGTGCTTCCAAGAACCTTCCTTCCAAAATTAGGTCAAATTATCATTTAGGTTTATACATCAATTTTCTTGCATTTAAAACTCATAAGAGTATTCCAAAACCGTTCTTGACATCCAATTCATCATTTCAAAGAAAACCATAAATGACACATTTTGACCTAGTTTTACCAAAATCTTCCAAGTATAGAAGTACTCATTTTAAACATCATATTAAGGTAAAATACTTCATTTTGACATGTATAAAGTTTTAAAGGTAAGAATGAACTCACAAGCTAGAGTTTGACAAAAGCCTAGAAAATCTCTAAGATGAAGATGGAGGTGATCAAGAAATCTGAACAAATGAGGGGCACCACCACTTGAAGCTTTTTAACCCCAAAGCTCTACTTGATCTCTCCTCTTTAATGGAGAAATAAATGCTTGGAAGGAGGTTGGTGAAGAAAGTGGAACCCTAAAAATCGCCTCTGGCCTTTGCTCCCAACACTGATAATTCGTAACTGATAAAATGAGAAAAGGAAGCTGAAAATCGCACCTTATTGCACTCTGGAACACACGGGCGACTATGCCCTTGGCGACTATGACATGTCATAGTCGCGAGTCATAGTCGCGAGATTTGTACCGAAAGTCTGATAAATTTTGGCATTGTAGCCTGTCATTGTCGCCGAAAGTGTACTGAAAGTCAAAATTCACCCGGCTTCCGTTCCTTTTCCCCAATCCATTACAACCCAAAATTATACACTTGAAACCTTCCATTTGCCCATAAATAAAATATTACAATGCTAAATTACATAACCTTTCGTGCTAAATTTCCGGGTGTTACACTTATGGCTTGCCTTCAAAATATCTATATCATCTCCACATACCCGAATACATATGTTCTTGCTAACAAACTCATATCCCTTATCTTCAAAAGAACTAAGAGGTATAAGATTTCGCTTAGATCGGGAACATACATGACATTCCCAAAGTTCTGTTAACTCCATCAAACATCCTAATGCTAACTATGCTCTGTCTTTTGATCAAACAAGTAGCATCACCCCCAACAAAATTGAGTCGTGGGCAACGTCCTCATATGTAAGGAACCAACCCCTTTTTCGGACATATATGAAACGTACATCCAGAATCAAGAATCCAGGCATCTGAAAGTGACGACCTACCTCTAGATACCGTAAGAAGCTCTCCATCAAAACCAACCTCGGCTACATCTGTAACACCCTCAAATTTGGAAAGGGCGACTAATTTAAAATTTCTAATAATACATCACATAAAGATTTAATCCATTTCTAAAGGTCAACATTTAATTACCTATTATAGAAATCTATGGTTTAATTTCAATAATATATATTCAAACCTTACACAAGTCTAAATCTAGAGACATATCTAAATCTAGAGACATGTTACTAAAACCCAACAACGGTCGCTATCTTCACGAATGAAAGATGTCCTTTGATTACTAACTTCTTCTCATGCCTATAACTAGAATTCATCTCATCAAAGTGTCTCTAGTACCATTCCCCAAAGAACCTGATGCACATGTTGACAAAGAAAAAGGTTAGGCTTAACACCTAGTGAGTGCAAACAATTTTCATTAGTTATATAAGACGATAAAACAAAAATAATGTTATTTAAATCACAATTTCCAATATGAAATGTATTTAGAATAAAAGTGATATCTTCCTCAAACCCACAATTCTTTTGATGAAAATACCCATCCACCGTAAGACTAAAACCCAAAACACATGAAATGCGAACAAGGGCTAATATCCAAATATTGAAAAAAATGGATAAAAATCTATTACCCAAAACATTAAAACATGGAGGATATCCAATATACCAAAACCATAAATTATGGGTATTCTTCAAAGTCAAAAAAAAAAAAAAATACTAAAACATGGATGATACGTTGTCCAAGAATAACACCAAACAGTGACGGGAGAGACTCATATCCATCGAATATGGCGAGCATAAATGAATGCATATATCGACGTCATCAACTAGCACCTCAAAATTAAATTGACCTTAGTGTTTATTCCCATGAATAACATCTCAAGGCTCAACACACTTGATAACATCTCTATATAGCATCTCAAGAAGTTGATTTTTTGGTGGCTACCCTTACGAGTAGCAACTCAAGACTCAATAGTCTTAGTGCCTAATATTTGGAGTATCACCTCACGGATCATGATTTTAGTGCCTACCCATCAGGTAGCACCAAAAGGTGCACGGTTCTTAGTGCCTAACACTTCGGGTAGCACCTCAAGACTCAAGTCCTTAGTGCCTAACACTTCGCCTACCACCCTAAGACTCAAGTCCGTAGTGCCTACTCAAGTAATCCAAAATCCTCAAAACAAGGGTTCTAGAGTCCAACCCCGTATACCCACGAACCTGGAGTTCAACCCCACAAGACTGAACAACCTCTAACCCAAAACTGACTCACATGTCTGTGGATCCAATGCATCACTTACTAAATAACATGACCCCAAACGAACGACCAATGCACTCAAAAAATTTAATTTACAATTTAATATTCCATAACTGCATATAACTTCAAAACCTCTACATAGAGCAATATCAATCGGATAAATGTCCCCAAGACTCATCTGAGTCAAAACTAAGGCAAAAGCTCAACAACTCAATTGACTATTAAATTAAAGTCATTATAAACAATAAAAACACATTTAACCAACGTTTATGCAAACACAAGCTCTAAAGGAATGATTAACTTAAGAACCCATCATTGGTTGGGACAAACCATTTTTCAATTGAAATCATACCATTACTTCTCCAGAATGTCCCATAACATAATCATTATGTGTTTCCCAAACCAATTACACTGAAGATAATCTCCATTTGTAAAACAAATAATCAAAAGAACTCCCACTTATGATTTGCTTATCAAAATGTCAAAAAACCCCAATATAGGCATTACATGATTTACAAAATCAAATATACTCAAGATGCATATTTCATCAAATAAATGACACTATTGATAAACATCTTAACGATTCAAAATGAACATTTTGGGATGCACATAATTTTCAAAACTCACCTTGCTAGATTTAGGCTAAATCTTGGTTTTACCATGATATTTAGTTTCTGTTGGTGAAGACTAAACATCAAAATCCACAAGTTAAAATTTAAATCCAAGATGTAAAGCTCTCAATAGAACTTTCCTTACTCTCAAAACATACTCAAAAAAACCCAGGAAGAATTGAGAGTTGTTGGTGTAAATGCTTCAAACCCTAGAATCAAGAAATGGTAGCTAGATCTTACCTTTGTCTCCTAGGAAATTTCTATAACCAAGGGAACTTTAATCGTCATTGTTACCCTTTAAATAGCTTCAAAATACGAAAATCTAGCCTCTGGAATCTCTCAAATCGGACAAAGGATGGGAAATTATGGCCAAATGAAGTAACCCTAGAAATATCATATTTTAAGTAAGAGATGGGTTAACTGACCCTAGGGTCACATGGAAAGGATTCCTCTATGGCTGGAGCCCCAAACAACAGCTCATGTGGCCCATTCCGCGGGGTTGTTCCTCATAAATGTTTCCAATTGCTCCCGGACCGTTTCTCCGGCCGTTCACCGACCTTTACTCCGACTATGAAGATGAACTAATGTTATCTAATCGTTCTAACTTGTCTTGTATTTGTTAATTTCACAAACTTATGATTGAGATTTGTCATTATCTTCTTTTTTTAGATAGAATATAAGGTTCATTTTTCAAGGCGATGTCATGCCGTCAGCGGGGTAGTAGTAGAGATAGAGGTAGAGGTATCTTTAGCTGTAGTAGGGGAAACATCTCCTCTAGTGGGGGTGCCAACCCGCGCGCTGATGACTATGATGATTTTTTGGATATTTTTGTCCCGACCAACGGTCTCGAGGATCAGAAGATGAAGGTCCTATATAGGGATGGTAATGGGGCGGGTATGGGGCGGGGACCTCGATCCCTATCCCCGTCCCCGATTCCTCAACTTCATCCCCGTCCCCGTCCCCGTCCCCGTCCCCGCCGGGGATTAAAATCACATCTCCATTCCCATCCCCAATGGGGAACGGGGATCCCCAACGGGGAAATGGGGATTTTTTCCCCGTTTATATAAGCTATTTTAGATCAACTACGCGAGAGACCACACACGTTAAATTTATCATATTTCCAATAAACATAAAATCAAAAGAATTTTAATTTAATACAAAAAAAATCACAACATTATATAATAATTAATAGCTTAAAACTAAAAGAAAGTCAATTTAATCCAAAAAGTATTTGACGTCACACGTACCAAATATATAACGAGTAATATAAAATCATATACAATAATATACAAAACATAAGCGTAATTATGTTTTGACTTGACATCGAAAATAATACACACTAACATCGAAAATAAATAAAAAATTTAGATTCTAAACTTAGGTAGGAAATATAAAATCGTGAATTACCAATTTAGTTAAAATAAATAATATATATAATTTATTAATTAATATATAACGGGTATGGGGTAGGACGGGGAGTGCGATACCCTTCCCCGTCCTCATCCCTGGTTTGAGAAAAACGGGGATCCCCGTCCCCGTCCCCATCCCCGATTTAGTGGGGAATCCCCGTCCCCGACCGGAGCGGGTGGACCGGGTTCCCCGACGGGTCGGGACAATCATTCGAGTGGATCGGGTTTAAGAGAGGCCCCAATCATTCGATGTCGATGCCAGAATATTCAAGTCAACGACTACTACTCATTTTAGGAGGCGATGGTAAGTAGATGTGGTATAAGACTTTATATTTCATAATAAAATTATATGAATGACTTTTATGTTGTATATTTTTTAATAGTGTAGATTTCTAGATCCTTCTGTTGTCCAGGAGGTCACTTCCATATTCAGGTCTTTGTTTCATGGTCCGTGGGCTTGTTGGAAGGATGCCCCTCATGCTGGCCGCAACCACTGGTTTGAGCGTTTTCATGTTGGTATATGTATCACGTATAAAGTAAATATACATATTAGATCATTGTTTTTATGTTGATACTGATCTTATGTATGTAAGGTAAGTTTTAGTAGGATCCGATACAGGAAGGAGGGGCTCGTAATGAATGGGGCAGTATCATGCACAACAGGTACGATGATTAGATAAGGGGGCATGTGAATGGGCAACAAGATCCCAACAGGGGGATTAGGACCTCACTCGCCTTAGAGGACACCAGACTCCTTGGACACCAAAGAATTTTTGGCTTAGGATGATTGCTCTGTTTTTTTTCTTTATTATGAGCTTTGTGCATTAGCTTTGTTTTATACCAACTTAGGTGTTGTATTTTTTTAACAGGTGTACTAGTATATCGACGTTGAAGGTCCCAGTCTAGGGCTGATAAAGCCAATCGGGTGACCCCGTTTTAGGGGTTGTCGTTTTTTAATATACTTTTTTTAGGTTTTTATGTTGACTAACAACTTAACTTAATTATCTATAGTAGAGAGAGGAATGAGGTCATGAACCGAGTTCTTCTATGGTGTTTGAATTGATCCACTGCTTGAACATGAAGGTCACTTAGGGTTCGTCCAACCCTCCTACTGATCCTCCGATGTTCGTTTACCCTAAAGCGGCTAGAGCGACGATATGTTTTCTAAAACCATTACTTTCTTTTATAGAACCGTTTGGTAGGTTTAACGTAATATGTTTTAATAAACGTATGGATGTTATTAGTTTGGGCTGTCATTGTTGGGCAGACGTAAGGCTAAGTAGATAGGTTGGTTGGTCGTATGAATATTATAATTGTTAAAAACAGGCATTAGATATGTTGGATTTACAACAATAATGCTACTGAAACGTCTAAAAATATATAAACTCCCCCATTTTAGTTTTGGTAAACCATGAGAGCGACTTCGAGATATTGGGATGAACGGTGTTGGAGGACGGAGGAAGGGCCACTTTTTGGGTTTGGACCCCTTAATATTCCCACTATGCTATGGCCGGTGATTGTGGTAGCAACACTGAGAGATCATCCTTTACTGAATCGATAGTCGAGTTATGTTGGTTATCTTGCTATATATCATGTAATTACTTTTCATTGCCAACAAATTACTGATTTTTATCAAATATTGAATATTTATATGTAGATGAGTTAAAAGCTAAAATGGCAGGGATAGAAGAGAAGGCTAATGAGGCAAAACTGTGGGATAAATGCTATCTAGCCGAATTGGAGGAGAAACGAAAGAGTATGGCAGATCTAGAGGCTCGACAGGTCATTTATCTTAGCAAGTCTCGTTATTGCGCCAGGTTACTGCTTTTATGCACTAACATAGATACCCCTTCCCCTCTTTCTCCCATAGTTACATTATTACGTAGCCACAAACATGATTTTGAGCTGTATGAACTTTGTATTTTGAATTGTATGAATTGTCATACTTTACATTTTGTTGGGGGATTTTGGTTTCTGATTTTAAATGTATGGGCACGTTTTGTATAAAATATACAGAAAATGTAGAATTTTAATTTAATTTTTGAAAGAGTAAACTATGGTTTGTTGTTTTTTTGGGTCTGGGTCCCTACAAATATTTTTTGGCAAGAAAACCCTCGTGATAAGCAAAAAAAATGTGGTTTGGATCCCTATCCACTAACACATTAAAAAGAATCCGTTAAATCGTGGGTATTGTGGTCATTTTACCTTTTTATTTAATTTTTCACTTAAAAACGCAAATTACTTAAAAAAAATTAACAAACCACAAGGACCAAAAAATAAATTTAATTATATATATATATATATATAAATTTATGTACAAAATTATTGGCTGAGAATTGTCCTCGCATTCTCGTAAATTGTTACTGTCATTGCATGATCCCGTCTCTCTTTCTATATATATATATATATAAATATATATATATAGGCGAAGGATCATACGAGAACCAACTTTTTTTAAAGGAATAAAAATGAACACTTTGTGGACCACATATGATGTAGGTCCCACATAATATTAAATCATTTCTGATTTAATATAAAATAATATTAAATCAGAAATTTTTTAATGTTATGTGGGACCCACATCATATGTGGTCTACAAGGTGTTCCTTTATTCCTTTAAATTTACAAAGTTCTTATTTGAACCTCTCTCTCTCTCTCTCTCTATATATATATATATATGTGTGTGTGTGTGTGCATGTGTGTATGTGTGTGTGTGTGTGTATAGAGGGAGGTTCAAATAAGAACTTTCTCGGTTTAGAGCAACAAAAGAACAATTTATACCCCCATATATAATTTATGAAATCAAAAAATTAATTAATATTAATATAATTAGGGGAATGGTACTATTGTCAAACTATTACTTTTGGAAAGTTAGAGCATCTCCAACAGATATGCTAAAAAATTTCTATAATAGAGTAAAAAAAATCAAAATCTCTATAAAAATTTACATCTATCTTCAACAGTTACTCTATTTTAGCAATTCTACCATTAATTATATTAATAAAATATTCAATATATCTAATAAAATAATACTTCTCTCTCCTACACATTTTTATCTCCATACTTTAATTGGTTGATATAATTAAAATATTATTTTCTCTCTCTTCTAATAAGTTTTAGAGATTTTTCTCTAAATTTAGAGAATTTTACAACTTCTCTCCTCTTTTTTCTGTTTTAGCGTATATGATAGAATAGCTGTTGGAGCAACTAAAATGCTAAAATTGCATTTTTTTTCATTTTAGCATAACTGTTGGAGATGCTCTTACTACTCATGATCAGATTGTACAATGTGAAAAGTAAATATATTTTAAATATTAAATATAAGATTAAGATTTCAAAAATATTTTTAAAAAATTCAAACGCCCGCTAATTTTAATGAATTAAAATAAAACTCCATTGTTTAAACTCCCAACGAACTCATAATAGTTCCATTATTTTCTGTACGATCGTGTAAGAACAACACATGATTATAATGCCAATTATGTCAACAAAATCACATATGATTTCAGTATCATATATGATTTTGTATAAATATTAATGTAAAATCATATGTGATTTTGTACAAATTAAACGTAAAATCATATATGATTTTGTACAATTATTATTAACAAATGATTACCATGTCAATTATGTTATTTTTGCTATATTATAATATAATATAATATAATTTGAAAATATTTGCTTATACCATTTTTACCCCTAAAAAGAAAATAACTCTTTATGAAAAGCATATATCAGCATACTTGAATTACTATAATGCCATCTAATATAATATCATTTGTTTTTACAAAATATCTGGCTAGAAGAGCATTCATTTCGTTTTTTTGAAGGGAAGGTGTTTTCGTATGAACCCTGAACTATATGTATGTATATATATATATAGGGATTAAATCAAATAAAAATCACAAAAATGTTACAAACTCGTAAAAAAACGATATAAAAATAATTTTTTTCAAAAATAATTTTCATTAAATGTTAGGATTTAAGATATTATTTCACATATATTTGTTTTATAACGTAAAAGTTTTCACTTGTATTTGTTTTACCATATGAATATTTTTTATGCATATTTTTAGATTCACTAGGTAAATTTAAAAAAAAAAATTCTCATGAAATTATTTCATAAGTTGAACACAAACATATGTGAAACAATATCTTAAATTATAAGTTTTCATGAAAAAAAATCGTGTAAAAACTATTTTATATCGGTTTTCACGAGTTTGTAACCTTTTTGTGGTTTTTATTTGATTATTGGCTTATATATATAATATTAGAAAAAAGTTCAAATGTGAACTCAAATTTGGTTGTGAACACGAGGACAAATGAGAGCGCGACACGTGTCTGAATGTAGATTATTCAGTCTGAATATGATACGTGTCGCGATCTCATTTATCTTCAGATTCACAATTAAATTTAAGTTCTCATTTAAACCCGCCACTATAACATTATATACAGATTTCTTACCACAAGCCACATTATAAAAGTGTTTAGTGACTATAAAATAAACATTAGTGTAAAGTATAATATAACGAAAGAATTAGATGAAAAATTAATTAGATGGATAGAGTGATAAAAAAGCAAAATAAATAATTGTGTAATGTAATTATATTATCATCTTTGATTGATATATTAATAACAAAAACCATTAAAACATTGTTGATATGCATAAATAAACCAATGATTCATATTAAATTCATAACTAACGATTAGAATATATTTTAATGTAAATCAGTTCTAATTCAAATTGAAATATACTACCAATTACGAAATAATTTGTAATGACATTATTATTTACTAGTTTAGTGTTTTAAAAAATTATAGAAAACAATTGATGTTTTTTTCACATTTTATAAATTTATTAATATCATTGTTTTATCTTTTAAACTTTAATGAAATTTAACATATAGTCGATGCAAAACATCGTTCTTTAAATTTCATTTTTTGTTTGGAATCGAGTGTAAGCCTGACACACTTTATCCCCTTATCGGCTACGACCTTGTTTATAAGGAGCATGCTTAAAAGCCTACCATTTTTATTTGTAAGTTTTAGCCATCAAGTTGAACAAAAGACTTGATCTAAACTTTTATTAAAAAGGTGAATTAATCCAAGGGATTCCTTTTGTTTCTTTATTTCTAAATCAGTTTCAACTTTACCCAAAAGGTCATTGCCTTCATCATTTTATTCTCCTTTGGAAAATGCAGTTTTTATCCGTGACTCTTACAGGAATCACACCAGAGAAAAGAGTTGATGGAATCATTAAGAATGGTTGAGATTATCGCATGCAAAGAAACCAAAAATTATTAGTTTCCTCCTTTGGCCATTGTTTTGGCATGAAATTCTTCATTAACGTATATCATATATATAAATACACACATAAAGTTGCATGTTGGTCAATAACTATTTCATTCATCCCAAAATAATTGAATGTGTTTATTTGTCCTATCATTTTTAAAAGTATCTTTTTCTTTCATTCTACTCTTAATAATGAAACAAAAAAAAATTCTCTTGATATTATCAAGGATAAAAATGAATAGCACAAATGTCAATAATAACGGTTGAAGAATACGTCTCTTTAGATAACACGTATCTACCCTTGAGACATACCATCTACCTCGATCCCCATGATGGTCGTAGGAGTGTGGTGGGGGCGCTCTAAAACGTAACATCAAATCTTCGAAGAAGAGGGATCGACCTCTCCACATGTAACAATAGATAACAATAAATCAACAAAAAGGCTATGTTTGGCAAACATATGACCTTACTTTTTTTTTTTGAGCTTATTGAAAAAGTTTTATTTGGTTGGCGCTAGTTTTTTAAAAGCTCTGCCGAATAGAGTTTCAATAAGCTAGCTTATAAGGTTCTTAATATATAATTTCTTCTAATTATGTTCCTTATATTTAACCAATTAGTTCTTCTACATATTTTTGAAGTTATTTACGTTGTTCTTTAGTTTATTAGCTAGTGACTATACATAACTAGTGTATCAGTTAATAGATTAACTTGATCATTAATTAATAGCTAGCTTAGTGGTTAGTTTGTAACAACATAGTCAAAGGTTGGTATGCTTTTTTAATAATTAATCATTACTACACGTTTTTCATACATATACGAACCTCCTCGTAGGTAATATTGTTACATGGATTGATATTTCTACCTATTTGAATTATGTTTGTGTACTTTTAAAATATAATGATTAACTAACATGTTTAAAACGAATACAATCTATTCACTTAATTAATCATGCGTTGCATGAAATAGGAACAAGCAAAAGAAAAGGTTCATCATTTTAGTGATTAAGACAGAAAGTTATGCGAAGTTGCATGAGGGGCCACATGCGTACTGATGTTTCGGCCATTGGACTCTTGCATAAGTGCATGATTAACTTCATATTATGTAGAACTGTACACAATGGTGTGTGACGATAATTAAATCATCTGTATCGAATTTGTACCTGATAATATCCACTATGAAGGGTTATAAATAAAAAAATATAGTTGTTACGAGTTACTATCATTGCGGAAAATTATACGTTCTTATAGGTCACCAACATGTTTTGGGTTATCATATTAAAACCTTGTTCTTAGCTAGATTATTGGGTTAAATAATATTTAATAATTATTATTTCTAATATATTACTTTGATTTATATATCATATCGAAAAAATACATGCTACCCAAAAAAAAAATGATTTTCTTGTAGAGTTCTAGGAAGGTTTTTAAATAATTGTTGAGGTGGTAGTGACCATGTAGCAATAAAAAATAAAAAATACTTTTCTTATTAATCACTCTATTGAGATATATATAAACTCATGCATTACAAGAAAAATCTTAACCGGTGATGAAATTTTTTTGGTCCCTAACAACCTAATATTGATCACTAAGGTGGTTTAGTGACCAAAAATGCAGTACTTATTTCGTCACTAAAGACCCGTCAATAATTTACGATATTTGTTATTCGTTTTTCCAAAACTAGACTAACATTCTCATTTCGCTTGTTCATTTCAACGGAAGACGGTACTAATCAAGCACAATTTAGCCCTATGATTGAATTGTGATAGTTATGACCGACAACCCCAATTAGTCAATTTTTACTTCCTCTTTATGTGGTCTAGATAGTTATCACTTCTCCCCTATAGTTATTGCAATACTGAGGAATTCCTCTATCTAACTTTTTTGAATGTCGAGAGAGAGTTCTCCCTTTGGTCATGTGGCTTCGCACCTATTAGCTAGTTCTCACATCCAAGCTCTAACTTCTTACTTTTCAACACAATTGAAGTGGCTATACATACAAATTCATTTACGAATCTATATGCTCCGAATGCAACATCCAATTCTAGAATAGGGTTTTGTTCTCTCGTATATAAGGATTCAACTTGCTTCCTCATTGGTTATTGGCTGGTCATTGAATGGCATTGACAGACTCTTGTCATTAGCAATAGGTTGTTTGGCATTAAGCAATGAAAGATATGGATTATTGGTTGTTTGTTTGGAACTAGCTAACTTTAAAAATGGCCACTAATTAGTGACAAAATTAAAGTGGTCACTGTGCTTGTGATGACCAATTTGGTCACTAAATTTTTAAAAGTCGTCACTAATTATTCAAGATAACGACTTTGTTAACGTCTGGTAACCTTTATTAGTGCACTATAGAAAAAGGGATTATCACCGACGAAAAATTCGTCGGTAATTTGTCGTTCAAAGCCGGATCGGTTCGTTATTCATCAGAGAAAGTCCGTCGGTGGAAAAGCCATAGGAAAAGGGATCACCAACGGATTGCCGATGACCACCAATTCCGACGGATTACGGATAGATATAATTAGCGACAAATTATTGCCAACCAAACTTACCAACAGATTACCAATGGATACGGTTACCAATTGATTACTGACAAATATTATTACCGATGGATTACTGATGGCGAGATTACCGATGGATTACTGACGGAATAGAAAAAAAAAATTAAAAATCTAAATTTCTTGTACCATAATGTGCCCAGGTTTTCAAAATAACTTGCCAAAGTAAAACGACACTGTTTTTACCATAAAATCCTAAATTATATTACAAAAATATCCCAAATTCACATACAAACAATTCTAACATATTCTAAGTCTGGGAAGGAGAAGGAGGGGGAGGTTTTGTAGCTTGGTACTACGCCATGAATGCCTCAAACTATTTTGTCAACTCGTTCTGCCGACGTATCCTTTTCTGCTTGTTGAGTTATCTCATCTGCTTGAGCCTTTTGTGCACGCCCCAACCCAAGTCTGTCCTCTTTCTTCGTTCTTACTCCATTTGTTGCTCATAGGTTGTCGACTTCTATTTCAGCCCATCTACCTGAAATCATTCAACATTTGGCAAACATAATTCAATTTTAGGCGATAAATGATTTAAAAATAATATGCATATATTACAACTATATGAAACATAACTCCTCATGAGCAGCATACGAGGTACCGCTACTATTGGCACCGGGTGACCGGCCAAACAAACTCGGGAAGCCTAACGGGTCTTGAATCCGAACAGACGACCATTGCGCCGACCTCCAACACTACGCTCCGACAACTCTACATCATCGGGGGGAATGGTGCTCGGATCTGAGCTAGGGTATGTCTCATTTCTAAGTTGCGAATACGTCGCCTACAGTTTACCAAAACAAAATTGTGTTAACTAACTTGTAGACAGTTCGGCAACATAACGGTTGTAATTCGAACATATCTCTTATCTTTTTTTTAACAAATATAATGCAACTATAACATTTACACCTATCGTCTGCCCAACAATTGTGGCCCACACTAATTCTTCTTATCTATTCTATAAAACTAATCGGTCCTATAAAACAAACTAAATCCGTATGAAATTGAACTTACACCGCATTAGCCTTCTTCAAGTAAATGTAGATCGGAAGATCCGTGGGTGGATTTGTCACACCCGGAACAGGCTTCATGTTGCTGCAGTATACCCTCTCAAAAACCTCACTAGTGATGGGCACACGATGCCATGCATCTCTCTACAATAGACAACGTAACTTATTAGTAAACAACAAATTCATAAACTATATACAATTAATATATTAGATAATAAAATACCAAGAGTGCCCGATGTTAAACAATACCTATTAGATCCTCTGGTATGCCTAAAGAACAACCCCATACTCGGTTGTACGATTGTCCTTATTGTACATAGATTAACGCCTAAATGTGTCGGTACTCTACGCCCGTTAATACATAACACAGATAAATATAAAAACTATTACAACTTGTTATAAAGATCCAACCACACGTACCATATCAATCATATCAAGCCAAGGCACCTCTAGGATCTAGTTATGGTTGTATTACCTGAGTGGCATGAAGTCCTGATCGTCAAACTGTAAGTGATCAGGTCCGTGTACCTATTATGCAAAGCACGACTGGCATTAAAAATGTTTGCCTCCATATGAGGCTCCCATCAAAACTGACCCTACATACACGTTGTTTGTATTAGGTAAAAAAAAGTTGAAACAAATAGTTTGTATTGGATAAAATACAAACCCGAAAATGCCTAAACAGGAGCCTGAGGTGATCCATGGGGCCATCACCAAAGAGAGCCCACGAACCATCAAACGTGGACTTGAAGAGCATTGTGACCTCCCGAACATCCACCGACTTTTCAAACCTTCACAATTGCAAAATATAGAACACAAAAGACATTAGTATCAATTTATTATACACTAGCTTAAAACCTTATACACATCTAGCTATTTACCAGCCGCCAGGTACAAAGATCTCCGGTCGCTAACTCGGATGCCTAGGCGCCTCCCCCAAAGTATTGTGAACTCGAGTCCTTTACTCCGATCCAAAGGACGAGTCCACATCCATGTCATCCTCTGGCTAAATCTAATCCAGTCCAAAGCCGCTACAACCCTGACTAGATCCTCTGCCCATACCCCTTTTAGAGCTTCCCATCTGAAATAAGAAAATGGTAAAATTCAAACAATGGGTGTAAATGCATAAATTTACAACAAATCATCATGATAGGTCTCTAAAAGAATTTTGAGAAGATTTAGATGACTTTAATTCCATAAGTGTACAAACACAAATATATCATTCTGATATATACAACCAGAAAAATAACCATTGTGAACAAATGTATGCTTCACAAAGACACTTTATTCTTCAGACGAATGATCAGATAAAATAGGTCCATCTTTGTTATCTGAATCATCATTTGCGTCTTCATATTCTTCTTCCTCGTCGCTATCTTCTTTACTGGATACATCTTTCTCGTTGCTAGCTTCATTGTGGATAGATCATCATTGTCATGTTTTGGCCGTTACGGTGACCACCCTTGTTACAAGAGGGATGGAATCGAGGTCCTTATTTACCCTTGTGGATGGAATCTAGCCATTACCTGTTCGTTGCTTTGAAAGAAATGTTCTTTGTCCATGCTATCATCATCCTCGACATCGTTAAATATATTCTACAATACTTTGTCTTGACAACCCCCCACCAATCCACTAGGTGTAGTGTTCATTTCAACAGTCCTTTCATTGGCATAGGCAACGTCTAAAAAACCATCAATTAATCTGACATAATGATTGTTAATACACCTTCATTCGTCATTCTTTATATACATCTATCCTATATATATATTGACATATTCAATAACTACAATAAAGAAAGAATTAGATAGTCGACATAATCAAGGTAGAGGTGGTGTAGAGGAGTTTGAGTCCATACAAGCAATAATTTAACTATTTGCAATGTCAACCGCATGAATTTTGAATGACTTGAAAAGCCTAAGTATAATAGTCAGGCCCAACCCTGACCACATGTAGATCGTGCAACTGCACATGCATCAAATCCCAAGGGGGCATAAAGTTTCCTCTATTGATAGTTTTTGGTTAAATAATTTGGTAATTGGACAACTGGATTTTAACAATAAAGTATAAACACATGCTCAAGGTATCTATTTTACTAGATTTAGATTGTGTTGCTTGCTCATAGGATTTTGCTGACTGAATCTGTCATTGTTGCATCTGCCAAAAGAAGTTATTCCAAATTAAAGTTATTGAAGTTATATTTACGGTCTACCATGAGTTAGGAAATGCTAAATGGGTTATAAAATTTGAGTATGGAAAGTATGTTTTTCGCGAATGATGAATATGAAAAATTAATTGATATTTTTTGTAATAACCCGTACAAACCAAATCCCAAAAATACATAATTTCAAATAAATAGAGAGTTTCATGTATCAGTTCTACTGTACATATCAAAAGTAACTGGTAAACAAGAAACTGATCTCATCCCAAAAAGCCAAATATTTTGAAGACTATTTTTCTCCTTGCCTTTACCTCCCAAGCGAAGCTAACCTGTAAAACAGTTTTGTGAACGATTGAGGGTTAGACTGAAAGTTCTAGTGTGAAATCTCCCTCCTGTTTAATCCATACTTTGGTAAACAGTTATAAAATTGGAACTGATAAAATACCAAGACCATACCAGTTGAGAAATACTGTATAAATCTATACCGTAAAATCTTTTCGTGTAAAAATACTTCCAAGGTTCGGCCTTCGCACAAAGCATATATTCCTAGCCTTCACACCACATGGGTGAGAGGCTCTCATGGTCTTGCATATTAAATGTGTACTCATCCCTCACACAACATGGGTGCGAGGGTACTTGGCTTCGCATGATATAGGTACGAGGGTGAGACCCTTCGCATAATGAAGCGTGAGGTTCGCACACCTTCGCACAAAGGATGTGCGAAACCTTCCCTTCTTCGCACAACACTACTCGAGGTTCGCACAATATAGTGCGAGGTTCGAATAACCACTTCTCACAAAAGTGTTAGTTTCTCTCATCCTTTCCAAGCCATCACAAGTGTCACGAGCGCATGGTTCAGTTCACTCCATCAGAGATAGCTCAATATATCAATTATGCCACCCTCGATCATTTATATAATTTCTCTGTCCACTCATCGCGGATACACCGCCACAATTCTCGTGACCCAAATAGTACCGGTCAACCTCTCAGATTGTTAGTTTCATAAATATTAATAATTAACGTCACATAATTTCATTTATCAAAATAAATCGCGTGTGACGGAAAAACACGTATTTTACAAAAGTTTTGTAAAAACTCACCTCAATCAATAATAACCAAAACTAGCCGGGACTTTTAACCGACAAAATCAAACACGACGTATAACTATATTATACAAATCTACCGGTCAAAACCTCAATATAAACTCGAAAAACGTATTGATTTATAAATCTATAAATGGATCATAAATTCTTACCTCAAAAACTCTCTTCTTCTCTCTTTCAAATTAAACAAGAGAGCAAAAAACACTTGTAGGAGCTATGGTTTAATAACAAAGAACTTAAATATATATATATATATATATTTGAGAGAAAGGAAGAGAGGTAGTGAATGGTGGCTTCGGATAATACTATACCACACTAGGAATTCACATGCATGCATACATGCATGTGCATGTTAGCTTACAATTGGAAAATATGGGTGGTGGCCACGAGTTGGTAAGAGAATTTTACCTAACTCAACCCTCAACTTCAGATCAATCACAAAACAACCCCCTTCACTTTCAACCGATAATTATTTCAAAACTCGACTATTACAACATCCTCTACTATGAAGAATTTCTTCACAGAATTCCACCAGGTAAACAAGTGAGGATATTTCATTCTCATTTCAGACTCGGGTTCCCATGTAGCTTCTGGTCCTTTATGATAACACCATTGGACTTTCACAAGTCGAATCTCTTTATTCCGTAACGCTTTAACTTTAGAGTCGATAATAGATTCAGGAGTTTCTTCGAAACTTTTCGTTAACTTTGATCCACAGATTAACTAGACACTTCCTTAGGTTAGACACACAAAAGGTGTCATGGATAGCATTTAGCTCCATCGAAAGTTCTAGTTTGTAAACCACTTCTCCGAATCGATCAGTGATAGCGAGGGGTCCAACATACCTTGGACTTAACTTGCCCCTCTTATCAAATCTAACGATTCCTTTCAAGGTGATTCTTTTAACATCCCCTTATCTATAACTTAAATTCAATCGGCTTACGATGCTTATCTACATAACTTTTCTACCGATTCTGGGTTGCTTTCAATTTTTCACGAATATGGTTAATATTTTCTACTGTTAGTTGTACAATATCGGATCCAGTTATTTGCTTCTCGTCCACTTCATTCCGACATAGTGGCGTTCGACATTTCCGTCCAAACTGAACTTCAAAAGGAGCCGCTTGAATACTTGAATGATAACTGTTGTTGTAGGCGAACTCGATCAAAGTAAATGACTATCCCATGATCCTCCAAAGTCAATAATGCAGGCCAAAAACATATCTTTAAGTGTTTGGATCATACGTTCATTTTGACCATCAGTTTGCAGATGATAAGTCGTACTTAACTTTACTTGTAAACCCATTTCTCTTTGAAAACTTTTACAGTACATAGAAATGAATCGACTGTCACAATCAGAAATAATCGATAAAAGGATACCATGACGTGTTGCCACTTCACTATATAACTTCGCTAGACAATCCGTGGAGTACGACTCTTTCATTGATAAGAAATGTGCAAACTTCGATAAACGATCCACCACAACCCAAATAGTATCAAAACCTTTTGGCGTTCTAGGAAGCTTGGTTATGAAATCAATTGTGATATGATCCCACTTCCAAACCAGAATTTCTAACGGTTGCAACATTCCGTAAGGTCTCTGGTTTTCTATTTTGACTTGCAAACAAGTCATACACTTTTCCCCATGTTGTGCGACATCTTTCTTTAATCCAGGCCACCAATAAAATTGCTTCAGATCACGATACATTTTGTTAGTACCCGGATGAATAGAGAAATGGGATTTATGTGCATCACATAAAACTCTTTCTCTTACGTCACCATAACGTGGCACCCAAGCTTTATTTCCGCAACACATCAATTCACGACTATCTTTTACTAAACTAGATAGCAAACCAAACCACCAAGTCGTTATCCCTTAACATTCTATTCTTTGACTGCTTCAATTTGGCAGCTATGTAACTCTTCGTGAATACTTGGCAATAATTCTGCTTGTAAGGCTGTAGCTTTTATTGTTCCATTCTTTTCTTTTCTCTCAGTGCATCAGCTACCACATTTGACTTACCCATATAGTATAGAATTTCACAATCACAATCGCTAACCAATTCCAACCACCGTCGTTGTCGCATATTTTGATCTCGTTGGTAGAACAAATGCTGCAAACTTTTATGATCTGTAAAAAATTAATATTTCGTCCCATACAGGTAATGCCTCCAGAACTTTAAGGCAAAAACTACAACCACTAATTCCATGTCGTGCGTAAAATATTGTTTTTCATGATCTTTCAATTGCCTTGATGCATAAGCGATAACCTTTCCACGTTGCTTTTATACATAGCCTAAACCCAGCTTTTGACGCGTCGCTGTAGACCACAAAGTCTTCCGATTCGTCAAGTAAAGATAGAATTGGTGCGCTACACAACTTGTTTATTAACATCTGAAAGGCTTCAGCTTGCGCTTCCTTCCACTAAAACTTCACATTATTTTTCGTCAGTCCAGTTAGCGGGGTAGCAATGCGAGAAAAGTCTTGGACAAGCTCTCAATAATAATAGGGCAATTCAAGAAAACTCCGGATCTTCTTCGATGTTCTCGGTGCATCCCACTTCTTGATAGCTTCAATCTTGAGTGGATCAACTTGAATTCCCTCTTCAGAAATAACATGACCCAGAAATTGAACTTCACGTAGCTAGAATTCACACTTTGACATCTTGGCATACAATATCTCTCGCTTCAACAACTTTAGAATCAATTGAAGATGATTTGTGTGCTCCTCTTCGAACTAAGAATATATCAATATATCATTAATAAATACAATGACAAATTTGTCGAGATATGGATGACATATTCTATTCATCATGTCCATAAATGTTGCTGGTGAACTGGTAAGTCCAAACGGCATCACCAGAAATTCAGGATGGCCATATCGTATACGGAAAGCTGTCTTAGGCACGTCTTCTTCTCGTATCTTTAACTGATGATAACCGGACTGTAAGTCAATCTTTGAGAAGTAACTTGCTCCAATCAATTGATCAAATAAATCATCAGTTCTTGGAAGCAGATACTTATTTTTGATAGTCAGCTTATTTAATTCACGGTAGTCAATGCACATTCTCATTGACCAGTCCTTCTTCTTTACAGATAAAACCGGCGCACCCCAAGGAGATATACTTGATCGAATGAAGCCTTTGTCGAGTTATTCCTTCAATTGCAACATTAACTCTTTCAATTCACAAGGAGCTAGCCGATACAGTGAACGTGCGTGCTACTGGCACGACTCCTGGTATCAATTTGATCTGAAACTCTATCGACTGATCAAGTGGTAAACTGGTTAAGTCTTCCGGAATAACTTCTAGAAAGTCACATACTATCGGGATGTTCTCCATCTTGATCTTTTCTTTCTTACTATCAATTACGTGAGCAAGAAAGCATATGCACCC
Source organism: Silybum marianum (assembly GCA_036898165.1). NCBI lineage: Eukaryota > Viridiplantae > Streptophyta > Magnoliopsida > Asterales > Asteraceae > Silybum > Silybum marianum. Next base: position 41,595,953 of record CM072529.1, on the reverse strand, counting down.
TTTTTGCATGAATTTCGAGCCTTTAAAACAGAGATAAGTTTGGAACAGCGGTCTCATCGATCGCCATAAATTACAACTGGCCCTCTCCCCGGTGAGAGCGAGCCAAGACTTTGCTTGCTGTTTGTGTTTGTCCGCCACGACTGCTCAACCAACTGCTAAATCATGGGTTCGAATCCTATTTCCTACGGAAACAACCCTTGGCACCTGAACAAAGTAGATACGATTCAGAAGAGTTGTTGCCTTTAACTCAATATTGATCATCTTATTTTTACAGATTATACTGGCTTGGTTTTTAGCCAACCACTCTATACCCACTATAACATCAAATTCTCTTAACGACATAGGAAACAACTGTATAGGTATATCACATCCTTCCACCGCTATAATACAATTATCAAAGACTTCCTTAGCCGATACTTTACCATCGTTCGTTATTTCTACTACTAAGACATCATTTAACATCTTAGATTTAACATCTTAGATTTAACATACGGACAACCGATAAATGAGGGTCACACAAAGGAACGATTTGCACCGGAATCAAATAATACTTTGGCACCGATTGAATTAACAAGGAAAGTACTTGTCACCACTTCTGGGTTATCTATCGCATCACCTTTAGTCATTTGGAAGGCACATCCCCTTGTTGCAGATTCCCCTCCTTTTATTTCCCCACGGCCACATGAATATTCCTATTATAAGTCGACCCTCGGTTGGATTGATTTCCTCCAGCATTGCATATTCCCCTACCCCTTGATTGTAGGCAGTTTGCTTGTATATGGTCAGGAGAATTACATATGAAACAAAGTTGTGTTACTCTGATATCTCTGGCCAAATGACCTGATTCTTAACATTTGTAACACTTTCGCAATTCAGTGTTACACTCTCCTTGATGTATCGTACGACATCGGGCACATGCTCTGTTGGTGAACTTTTGGTTTACAAAATTCCACAGTCGACCCTTTTCCTTTCCTCTTCTCACCCACCTTCTCCTTCAGTTTCCTGTTACAATCTTGCTTTCAGCAGATATAATTGCAACTTGATATGTAACATGGTTTCTTGGGATTACACTCCTTCTGATGATGGGTTCTAGACCTATATATATTTTCACTTTCTTACGTTCAACATCCACATAAGATTCAACGAATCTAGACTTTTCTGGAAAAAAAATTATATACTACTGCACAGTCATACCTTCCTGCTTTAACTGTAAGAATTCATCTTTTAGCTGTCTTACCGCAGCTTCAGGACAATATTGCTCTTTGAACTTGGTAGAGAAATCCTCCGAAGATATTATCTCTAGAATATCCGGATTTGGAGTTGAGAATACTTACCACCAATACAAAGCACATGACAGCAACCTCGATACTGCATACATAATCATTTCTGTCTCCTTTCTCCATAATCATTTCCGTCTCCTTTCTCCAACACATGGCATTAATAGGATCCCGCTCTGCGGAATATGTAGGAGGTTTGAATTCTAAAAACATTTTGATGTCACCTCCCTTTGCCAAAAATGAAGAGGTTGGTAGTGCAGATGCCACGGTCATAGGCGTAATGGCTTCCGCTTCTATAGTCGTTTCAGGATTCACCGTCCCTTCTGGCCTGGGCTGAGAATGATACCTAAGACGAGATAATAAGGTGTCCTAAAATTTAGTTTGCTCAGCTGCTAACATTTCTTGAGTAACATACCCAAGATTTTGAGCACGGCCTCTTCCCTGCGATCTGCCTCTTCCACGGCTCGATGTTGAACTTTCTAGAGCTGATACTTCATACTTAGTATGAACTTATTGTTGTATCCCTCTGGCTCTTCTCCGACCCTGACCTCGACCTCTTGCTCTAGTTGTAGTAGTAGTTTCTGGATGTTCATTACCCAGAACTCTTCTTCCTCGGCCTCTACCACACAATCCTAATGAAACGTCGGGAATTTTCTGCCATCTTATCTTAACTCAACTTAATTGCAACAATAACTATGTATACAGTTAATCAGATAATTAAATATAATAGGATGTTCAAGTTCAAACAAGTACTTGTAAATTTATGACTACATTGGCCATATGTAATTTAAATATACCGCACATTCCCAGGCTCTAACTGAGAGTGAATCATACGCGGCTAACACACCTAGTTTAAGTCTAAGTATCAGAAGAATACCTAAATCTCTTAAACTAAGGCTCTGATACCAACTGTAACAACCAATACAAACCAAATCCCGATAATACATAGATTCCATATAAACAAAGAATTCCATGTATTACATTTAGATCAGTTATACTGTACATGTCAAAGTAATAGGTAAAGAAGAAACTGATCTTATCCCAAAAAGCCAAATATTTTAAAGACTATATCTTCTCCTTGGTTTTACCTCGCAAACGAAGCTGGCCTGTAAAACAGTTTTGTGAACGATTCAGGGTTAGCCCGAAAGGTCTAGTGAAAAATTTCCCTCGAGTTTAATCCATGCTTTGGTAAATAGTTATAAAATGGGAACTAATAAAATACCAAGACCATGCCAGTTGAGAAATACTTTATAAAAGTATACCAAAAAAATCTTTTCGTATAAAAACACTTCCAAGGTTCAGCCTTTGCACAAAGCATATATTCCCAGCCTTCGCACCACATAGGTACCAGGCTCTCATGTCCTCGCACATTAAATGTGCACTCATCCCTCGCACAACATGGGTGCGAGGTAACTTGGCTTCTCATGATCTAGGGACAAGGGTGAGACCCTTCGCATAACGAGGCGCGAGGTTCGCACACCTTCGCACAAAGGGTGTGCAAAACCTTCCCTCTTTCGCACAACACTACTCGAAGTTCGTACAATATAGTGCGAGGTTCGCATAACCAGTTCTCACAAAAGTGTTAGTTTCTATCATCCTTTCCAAATCATCGCCAGCATCACGAGCGCATGGTTCAGTTTACGCTATAAGGGATATCTCAATATATCGATTATGCCACTCACAATTATTTATATAATTTCTCATTCCACTCATCGCAGATACACCGCCATAATTCTCGGGACCCATATAGTATTAGTCAACCTCTCAGCTTGTTAATTTCATAAATACTAACAATTAACATCATATAATTTCATTTATCAAAATAAATCATGTGTGACGTAAAAACACATATTTTACAAAATCTTTGTAAAAACTCACCTCAATCGATAATAATCGAAACTCACCGAGACTTCTAATCGGCAACAATCAAACACGGTGGATGGTGGCTTCACATAACACTATACCACACAAGGAATTCACATGCATGCATACATGCATGTGCATGTTAGCTTACAATTGGAAAATATGGGTGGTGGCCATGAGTCAGTGAAAGCATTTTACCTAACTCAACCCTCAACTTCAGATCGATTACAAAACAACCCCCTTCACTTTCAACCGTTAATTATTTTGAAACCCGACTATTACATTTTTGTTTCAAAAAATGCATGAAAATGCATTTTAGGTTATGTATATTTATACTTTTTAATTCGGGGTTTTGGTTTTTATGCCCTCCCCCCCTCGTTGTATTTTTTATTATAATTCATAAAAATCAAGCATGGGATGAGCCTCCTGGCTAGACTAGGTTGTAAATATTTTAGAAAGTTGTACGTTTTATTGTTTCATTTGTTTAAAAAAATAGGCATAGAGGCATTTTTTAGCATTTTTGCACAGGGCATCAAAAGCCCTAGGACCAGCCTTGGTAGAAGTTTGACTATTTTGAAGTCTATATGTGGGTTCTACATTAAAGAAGAGAGTTCTGACTGTAAACCTGAGAAAATACATCCTCCTAGAAGATTTAGTAGTGCAACTATATTTTAACAACTAGCTCATATCTCGAGTCGTCTGCTAGGAAAACATCCAAGGTTCAGAGCTGTGAAAAGAAATATTTATCCAAAGGAATTGAATTTGACCAAACGCAGTTTCCTTCAAACTTGAATATTGGTCTTTTCATGAACTAAAACATATATTTGATTTTATACATGCAGAGAAAAACGTTTGTAACAGTTTATTCGACACTTCTTTGATGAATGATAAATCTAAAGACACCACTAATGCAAGAGTTGACTTTTAGACTACGGTATTCGGAAAGAGTTGTGGTTTTAAGAGAAAGACAACAAGATCATAAAGCCGCATCCAAAGTTCTCATTCACAACACATGGCAAAAGTAGGTTTTGTCAATTCATAAAAGGACTTAAATTACCAGATGGTTTTGGATCAAACGTTTGGAAGAAGACTGATAATGATACAAATATAATTAGGTTGAAGTCTCATGACCGTCACATTCTTATGCAACACTTGCTACCAATTCGAATACGAGGGTGCCTGGACGATGATATTGTAATTCCGTTTTTTGACTTTGCACTTTTTTAAACAAATTTGCACTAGAACATTGGTGGTGAATGATATGAAGAAAGCACAAGACCAACTGATTATGATCTTGTGCAAACTTGAATTAATATTTCCACCATCTTTTTTTTGACCTAATGCTCCATTTGGTTCTTCATTTACCTAAAGAAACTATCCTTGGATGACATGTTTACATGCGATAGATGTATTTGTTTGAAAGATATATGAAGAAGTTGAAATTTTTTGTCAGGAATAAAGCCAATGTAAATCCTAGAATACAATTAGATTCAACAATTTTTATGATATATCTGACAATGTCACACACAAGTCATCCTCGTATTGCTTATGGATCGTATAAGCTCCTTAAAAACATACACACTTAGTCGACTCTCATAATAGATTCTATACCCATGACACCCTTTATATAGGTGTGTCCGGTACATGTAAACTCAAGCCTTTAGCCCATATTACATGATTTAAACATTACAAAGTAAACAAGCTTACTTTATAAAACCCCAATTATCTAGGTCTAAATCTTAGACCTAACAACTAAGCCTGAAAGTTCTATAGCAGAAGGTTATGTAGCTGATCATGAAGATTTGACATTTTTTTCCATGTATCTTCGGGGTGTAAAGACTAACTTTCATCGACCAGACATAAATGATTGTCATTCTGAAAAGACAGTTGTTCGTGTTTGAATCAGTTGTAGGGTTTTGATACCGGGATCACAATAAACATGCGAAACGGAACAAAAAAATAGCCGGTAAAAACCCTAGATAGCCCGGATCCGTTACGAACAACTTTAAGGATTAAACATAACAATAGACAGTTTAGAACAATACCTCAATGGTTTGGATTGGTAGATCAAGATCAAGCGTTAGGAATCAAAGTAGATTCCCACTTGCGGTATTAACGCGAATGTGAATCTGATCACGAACGGTTGGTAGCCCGAATACTCGAAGAACACCAAGAAATCGATTCTTGGTGTTTGTGTGCGTGTGTCGATTTCCAGAGAGGAGAGGAGAGGAGGAGAGAAAGTTTCCAAGTTTCTCAATTGTGTTATGTGTCAAATGATGCAACATGCATTTATATACTTTCTCTCCTAATCTCGGACCGGGCTCAATAAAGCCCGTAAGGCTTAGTTGATATAATTAAAACTTTCCATATTCTAATTAATTAATTATTAACTTAATAATTAATTAACCAATTGGGCTTAAGTAAACTTTACTCAACATTTTGGACTTTTAAATAAAACATTATTTTAGGCCCGATGGATATTTAATTATAATTATTAACATAATAATTGACCTAATTTAATTATGAACTTAATAATTAAATTATATAATTAACATAATTATATTTCACACAATTTAATTATTATTTTACTAGAATAATAATTCTACACTTTACAACTTGTAACTTTGTCGGGTTATAACCAACTTGGTTAATTCGTGATCTACACACACTTATGCGTGTGACTCTCTAGGTTCATCTGACGTCAGCAGTGTTTTTCATATGACGTGGGCATATAAGATCCTACAGTCAACACAAACAGTGGTTATGTGTCTAGCAACGCGCCACTGCCTCCAAGGTCAAATGAATGAACACTTTTCAGCTTTAGGTTCTATTGACAACAGTCAATGTGATGATCAGTGTATTCCTTATCCCTTTGCTTCATGATATCTAAATTGAACTCAAGGCATAGATCTGGCTTATCCTTGATTGTTTAGTTATTATGTTTCTCGATCCCGATATTTAGTGAGAGAACAAGTACTATTGATTTAATCAATCTACTTATGTACGGCCATACATTTCTCATTTTAATATCATCGAGGGGCCCAGAGATTTTTCTCTCGTATACGACTCTTACATAGATCGTATTGCACCTAACATAGCCCTTATAATCACCCGGTCAAAGGCGACGTTAGACATATATCAAAGTACAACTCTCCTTCTGCTCGAGGTCCCATTATACATCTCAGGTGAAAGGATAAAATGAATAACTATCATCTTCAAGAATCACTTTATGACGCCGATCTGTGAAGTGATCTTGAAAAAATGGGTCTTCCAACACTTGAACCTACAAGCGCAAGTGAATTTGGTTGCAACATGCTGGCCCAACTTGACCTTAACCAAACTTCACTATGATCTTAGTTTATCACCAGTCCCTCAGTGATAAGTGACCATGGACGGTTTAAACCATATCATATAGTTTTGGATCTAAACATGTTAACATAGAACACAATGGAATTAATGTAATTACTCATACCTAGTATGCCAATAATAGATAGAATTTCATTGCTTAATGTTCCAAAAGGTCATACTAAATTTTAAGATCATTTCAAACACTTAAAAAACCTCAAACCTATTGAGCTAGTGTGGCAATGATTCTTACTCTGACTCATAAGTTTAGTGAATGGATCTGCCGGATTATCTTCCGAACGAACTTTACAAATCTTCACATCTTCCCGATTGATCATCTCTCGGACTATGTGATATTTCCTCAGAATATGCTTGGACCGTTGGTGCGACGTAGGTTCCTTGGCTTGTGCTGTGGCATCCTCGTTATCACAATAGATCTCGATGGGTCCATCCACGCTAGGAACTACTCCTAGGTCTGTTATGAACCTTTTCATCCATACGACCTCCTTCCCAACATCCGAAGTTTCTAGGTATTCTGACTCAGTAGTTTAGTCTGCTATAGTGTTTTGCTTAAAGCTGTTCCAACTCACAGCACCACCATTGAGTGTAAACACAAAACCCGATTGTGACCTGAAGTTGTCACGGTCGGTTTGGAAGCTAGCATCTGAGTATCCTCGGACACATAGATCTCCTTCTTTACCACCGTATAGCAGGAACATATCCTTAGTTCTTCTCAAGTACTTGAGGATATTCTTCACTATTGTCCAGTGAGTATCACCAGGATTCGACTGCTATCTACTAGTCATGCTCAAGGCATAAGATATTTCAGATCGAGTACATATCATGGCGTGCATTATAGATCCAATAGTTGAAGCATAGGGAACACTCTTCATGCGATCTATGTCTTTCTTCGACGAAGGATATTGAGACTTGTTCAGTTATACTCCATGTACCATTGGCAAGTTCCCCCTCTTGGAACACTCCATCTTGAAGCGTTTCAAGACCTTGTCAATATACGTATTCTGGCTCAATCCAATTAAGCGCCTCGATCTATCCCCATAGATCTTAATTCCAAGGATAAAGGCGGCTTCTCCTAGATCTTTCATTGAGAAACACTTCCCTAGCCAGGCTTTTACACCTTTTAGTGTTTAGATGTCGTTTCCAATGGTTAGTATGTCATCAACATACAGAACTAGGAAGACAACAATGCTCCCACTAGATTTCTTGTATACACAAGGTTCATCTTCGTTTTTGATAAAACCAAATTCTTTGATTTTCTCGTCAAAATGAAGATTCCAACTTCTAGACGTTTGCTTCAGTCCATAAATGCATCTAAGCAACTTGTACACTTTATTAGAATGCTTGGGATCTTCAAAACCTTCTGGTTGTACCATGTACACGTCCTCGCTTAGCGTTCCGATAAGAAACACGGTTTTGACATCCATCTGCCATATCTCATAATCGTGATATGCAACTATAGCAAGCAAAATCATAATGGATTTAATCATGGCTACTGGAGAAAAGGTTTCATCATAGTCTACACCATGAGTTTGTGTGAAACCCTTTGCTACCAACCTAGCCTTATATGTGTGCACGATCCCATCCATGTCAGTTTTCTTCTTGGAAACCCATTTGCTCCCTACGACTTTGCCGCCATTGGGTGCATCCACCAAATCCGATACCTGGTTATCATCCATGGATTAAAGCTCGGCTTTCATAGCATCATGCCATTTGTTAGATTCTAAAACTGATATAGCCTGTCAGTAGTTTGACGGTTTATTATCAACCGTATTGTCATAGCCTATTAGAATCCCTAGGTATCTATCTGGCTCTTGACGAATCCTCCCCGACCTTCGGATCGTTTATCTCTCATTGGTATCCTCAGTATCTTGCTGAGGTTCAACATCTTGTTGAGTTTCAACATCTTATTGAGCGCTAGTGTCAACTTGTAACACCCCTAAAAATGGGAGTTATTTTAAATCAAATAAAAAAGCGAAATAACTTCTATGAAATAAACATCACCCACAAAGATGAGGAAAAGTAAGAGAGTTTACAACTTCCAATGGATACTAGATGACAACCTATTAATCTATGCAATAAAAATCACAGATTAAGTTCGGGTGTCTCTAAATCCTCAAAATATACTTCTATGTAACTCCATCTATACACGTCAGTGTACTTCAAAGCCTAGTGAGAACAAACAGTTCAAATATGGAAAGATGGTAAATCTTCGAATGCGGTAAATAAACATTTAACCAGAAAGCTTTTCCAAACATCCTTTTTCTTTTCTTCTGCGATTTACACCTAAAAGATACGCTTTTCTACCTTTGAGGGAAACATCCATGGGAGCGACCCGCCATCGCATCAACCTTGACCCCAATTGGGATCTTAGCCGATGAAAGTAAGCACGTCCAGATATCAATCTTCGGCTATACTAGTGATAAGTTCAACCCTAAAACGAGAATATATTACTTATCACTCTTCCGAACAAGCTCAACCCCAAAACGGGATTTATCACTTGCTCTCTTTCTCAAATACTTCCGACTATTGTGCCTGTAGATCCATTTACACTAGTATAACTTCCTAATACATTCGTTTCCGATGTATTAACTTCCCTTCACAAAATCTTTGTGAAGTAATCATACCATGCTTCCAAAACCTTCCTTCCCAAAATTAGGTCAAAATAATATTTAGGTTTATACATCATATTTCTTACCAATATACTCACAAAAGTAATTTAAAACCGTTCCTTTGTACTTAAATCATCATTTCAAAGGAAACCCTAAATGATACATTTTTGACCTAGTTTTACCAAACCTTCCAGGTATAGAAATACTTATGTAGACGTCATATAGAGGTAAAATATATCATTTTAACATGTATAAAGTTTTAGAAAGGTAAGAATGAACTCACGAGGCTAAGGTTAGGTAAACCCTAGAAATCTCCCCATAGATGGTGGAAGAAGATGAAGTGGTCAAGAAGATGAACACTTGAAGCTTTAACCCTAAAGCTTGGCTTGAATCTTCACTTTAATGGAGCAATAAATGATTTGGGAGGAGGTGGATGAGAGCATTCAATGCCCTAATATCGCCTTCAATAGGAGAGAGCAAAACACGTTTTGATATCTGATAGGAATTAGAAAACTGTGCTGAAAATCGCACCTTAAAGGAGCTTCTGGACCTCTCGGGCCATGATGCCATGCGATCATGACTTGGCAAGATCGCCAGTCATGATCGCCAGAGGTGTACCGCGAGTGTTCTTTTATTTTGGCCATCTGATTTTGCTCCTCTGTGATGATGCCTTGCGATCCTGAGAAGGCATGGTCGCCTGTCATGATCGCCAACCTTGTACCGAGAGTTGGGTTGGTTTTCTTGTCATCTGCTGCTTCTGCGATCAAGCCATGCAATCATGACATGGCAAGATAGCATGTCATGATCACGAGATATGTATCGAGGCTCGATTCGGCTCCGGTTTTCGCTGCTTTCTCCCCGATCGTTGTAACCCAGTGTTAAACCTTTGAAACACTCCATTTAGCTATAAATATAATATCGTTAGAATGCAAAGTCCATTATCTTATATACAAAATTACGGGTGTTACACAACGTGTGCATTAGGTGTTTCCCGAACTTCCTCAAGTTCCACCTTATCCCCATCGCTTGGCTTAGTTAGAAAATCATTTTCTAGGAACTCGGCCTTGCGTGAAATGAACACCTTGTTCTCACCGGGGTTATAGAAATAATACCCAATAGTCTCTTTGGGATATCCTGTAAAAATGCAGTTTTCAGATCTGGGCTCTAGCTTCCTAGAAGTTTCTCGCTTTACATAAGCATTACAACCCAGACTTTCATGTAAGATAGACTTGGGATCTTACCAGTCCACATCTCATATGGAGTCTTGTCGACCTTCTTGGTTGGTTACTTTGTTTAGTATTTTGGCGGTTGCTTGCAAAGCATATCCCCAAAAACTCATAGGCAACTTGGTATGACTCATCATAGACCTAACCATATCTAACAAGGTACGGTTCCTTCTTTCGGACACACCATTATGCTGTGGTGTTCTTGGTGGAGTAAGTTGGGATACTATCCCAAACTTGCTAAGATGTTCAGTGAATTCATGGCTCAGATATTCACCTCCTCGATCACATCGAAGAGTTTTTATCTTCTTGCCTAGTTGGTTTTCAACTTCATTCTGAAACTCTTTGAAAACTTCAAAGATTTCAGACTAGTGCTTCATTAGATAAACATATCCATATCTACTGTAATCATCAGTAAATGTAATGAAGTAGTAACAACCTTTTCTTGTGCCTAGTTTGAAGGGTCCACACATATTAGTATGTATCACTCCCAACAACTCAATGGCCATTTCAAGCTTTCCTTTAAAAGGAGTCTTAGTCATCTTCCCTAATAAACATGATTCGAATTTATCAAAAGAATCATCATCCGTTGATTCCAATATCCCTTCCACTTGGAGCTTGGCAATGCGCTTCTTGTTTATATGGCCAAGACGACAGTGCCACAAATATGTTTGACTTAATTCTTTCTCAAGTCTTTTAGCATTCATATTATATATCGATTTAGAATTGAGATTACTATGAATATCTATTTCATAAATGCCATTAACTGGCCTGGCAAAAAAATATAATTTACCATGTAAACATGCAGAAATAGATCCATCATCAAGGAATTTAAACATAAATCCATCTTGTCTCAAACGTGCAACTGAAACAACGTTTCTAACGATACTAGGAACGTGAAGACAATCATTTAGTTTCAAGACTAGACCATTTGGAAGGGTCATATCATATTTCCCTTGGGACACAGCATCAACTCTTGCCCTATTGCCCATCTTGAGCTCCAACTGGCCTGGTCGCAGTTGCCTTTCACTTCTTAATCCCTGTGGAGAAGCACATATGTGAGCTCCACATCCGTTATCCAATACCCAGGAATCATAATCAGAAGTGAATAAATCGATAGTAAACATACCTGAAGGTCCGACCATCATAGTTTTCTCCTTTGTTGCCTGAAGAACTTGATAGTTCCTTTTGGATGAAACTGAGTCCAGGGGAATCATTCCCTCATTCTTCTTGGTTCGACTGGAACTTCCAGTCTTTGCCTTTCCTTTTCCATTGATAACTTTTCCATCCCTTTTATTTCTTATTCCTCTTTGTGTCTTGATCAACAAGACATTCCTGGCTTTCTCCAACTTGGAGCGGTTCTCTTTTTCAAAAATATTCAGCATACTATGCAGTTTTGGAAGAGATACGTCCAAGCCATTCATGTGATATTTGAGCAAAAAACTATCATATGATTTTGTCAAAGAGTTGAGGACATAATCGACCCCTAACTTTTGATCAAGAGGACATCCTAATCGAGACAATCTGACATGGGTACCGATTGATGTTCCCTCCTTCATCACACAAGCATGTAGTGATCGTAAAGTCTTAAACTTTTCAAGTCTTATCTGTAGCCCAAACATGGCCTTCAGGTTGTTAATAATTTCCCAGGCAGACCACTCCTCATGCTCCTTCCGAAGGTCAGGAGTCATGGAGGCTAGCATAAGATAGGACACGCTCAGAGAGTCTCTTTGATACTTATCATAAGCAACGTGAGCACTTTCAGGGGCGTTCCTTGTTGGGAGATTAGGAGGAGGATTCTCGATTATATGTAGTTTCTTTTCGAATCTGAGGACAACACTTAACAATTGAAATCATTCCAAGAAGTTTTGTCCATCCAAAATTCCAATGTTGAGGATGGGTTGAAAAATGTACTGGGAGAGACTGGTGTTTGTGTTTTCTTGATTAGCAGACATCTACAGAAATTAAAGTTCGATTTTAGTATTAGTTTAAAATTTTGAATAACCCTTGAAATTCAAATATTTTAGCTAAAATCCATATTTCATTAATTTTCACGATCGGGCAATACGCAAATGGTGAAAACTAATTATTTAGGTAGGCAACTTCCAATTGTGATCATCACAACTCTTAGATCCTTCGTGAGATTCTTCAAATTTAAAGACATGTTTAATCTCACTTATTCACCTTGAGATCATTTGTATACGGGCAATACACAATGTACAAATACCTCAAGTGAGCTCAACCATACTAAAACATCACAACTTTTATTTCGAGTAACAACTCAAAAATTGATTGTCCGTGTCACAATTATCATTACAGGCGGGCAATACACAACGTGCAATGATCTCGTGAGTTGGCACTTTATCTTACCACATACTTTTCTGACCCGGATTCGTCAATGCTCACCCGGAATCGACTAGTTATGTGCTCGATAATCGTTTTAAATGGGTGGTGAAAAACTCACATTTTAATCACGAAGGGTTTTACCGATCTCATTCCAATTTTACGTTTTAATTAATTTTAAAACTATTTTCAATCGGTACCAATACATTTATTAAAAATCATTATTTGATAATTTATCAATTTTATTTGTAAAAACATTTACAGTTTATCCAATCGGTATTAGTTTGATAGCTTATCAAATTACACTAGTACAAAAATGACCTTTTATGACGGTTTTGAAAAAACAGGTTTGCAACGGCTTGGTAAAAAACCGTTACAAATAGTCATAGAAAAAATTCGAAAACTGTTTTAGTAACCGTTTTTATAAAAAACGTTACTATTACCAATAACCTAGAGACATAAAGTAACGTTTTAGAGAAAAATGTTACTAAAAGGTCTCATATGGTAATGGTTTAGAATGGTCTTGAAAAACCGTTGCTTTATGTTGTGACGATTTTTTAAAATCGTTGCCATAGAGGACCATTTAGTAACAGTTTTTGTCTATACCGTTGCTCTATGTTGTAATTTTTAAAAAACCGTTACCAAAACTAAAAAATATATCTAGCAACGTTTATATGAAAAACGTTTCTAAATGTCACCAAATTCTAGGGCAACGGTTTGCATTTTCATCACCAAAAGGTAGTTTATGGCAACGGTTTTGGAAAACTTTATGTCACCATATCTCATACTATGGTAACGGTATTAAAACACTTGTGTCACCATATCTCAAGTTATGATGACGGTTTTGAATAATTTATGTCACCATATGTCATGATGAGGTGGCGATTTTGATTATGTTACCATATCTTACAACAACGATTTTGATAATAAATGTCACTGTATGTCATTTACATGAAGGTTTTAAAAATAAATGTCATAACGGTGACATTTTGTATAGAACGTCATCGCATGTCATGTTATGATGACAGTTTGAATAATAAACGTCAACATAGGTCATTCTACGATGACGGTTTTGTAAAATAAATGTGACTATACGTCATGTTATGATAACGATAAAAGTCAATGTACATCATGCTACAATAACGTTTTGAATAATAAATGTTATTGTACATCATGTTAGGTGACGGTTATGAAAATAAACATCATGGTACCTAATGCTACGATAAAGGTTTTGAAATATAAATGTTGTCATTCGTCATGCTATGACGATGGTTTTGAAAAATAAGTGTTACTAATGTCAAGTAACGTTGACGGTTTCGAAAAATTTACGTCACCATGTCATGTCATACGGTCACGGTTTACAAAAATAAATGTCACTGTATGTAATGATAGTGTGACGGTATTGAAAAATAAATGTCATTGTGTGTTATGATACGGTGAAAGATTTGAAAAATAAACGTCATCATATGTCATTGTTATGGTGACGTTATTTAATAATAAATGTCGATTTATGTCAATCTAATGTGATAACTTTGAACAATAAACATCACTATATGTCATAATATGGTGAAGGTTCTTGAAAAATAAATGTCACATCGTCACCTTATGTCGTGATGCGACATAGGTAGTGGTGGTGGGCACGTGTTGGTCCAAAAAATCCGGTTAGTGTCGGTCCAAACCATGGGTCGACATGTCATTTTGAATATTTTTTTAAGAAACCAATATTTCAATTTTATGATTTTGGTATATAATTTCTAAATTTATAACATATTTTTGGTGGTCAAAAAATTCAAAAGAAAAAAGCTTAGCCTAGAACAAATCCGGTAAGGCCCGGTCCGCAAAAAGCTCAACTTGGTTTTTACTTGATCCGGATACATCTCGCACTCGAATCGGCCTGACTCAAATATTTTTATCTAAACACGGACAACAAGTATTTGTCTGGTCCAGACAGAACCAAAAAATCTCGCTCCTAAAACGATCAAGCCTTGTTTGTGCATGCGACCCGATCTTTGTGTCCAACTCTAATAAAATTACAATATTTTCTTGTATATAATTAATAAATAAGAAAAATATAAAGCAACAATTATTTGCTAAAGAGTAAGAGCATCTCCAACAACTATTGTAAAATAGAAAAAAAATGGTTTTTAGCAACTTTAGTGCTCCAACAGCTATGGTATCTCATATGCTAAAATAGAGAAATGGGAAAAATGAGGTAAAAAATCTCTAAATTTAGAGAATCTCTAAATGGAAAGATATGATTATTTCAACAATTTCCACCAATAGTTTGAAAGTTTGTTTAAAAAAGTTGTTGAAATATTAAATATATAGAATATTTTTGATAATATAATTATGATAAAATTGTTAAAGTAGAATAGCTGTTAGAGTTTGATGCAAAATTTTTTAAAGATTTAAACTTTTAATATGCTATTTTAGAGGAATTTTAGCCTAGGTGTTGTAGATGCTCTAACAATTACAAAATTACCATTTTACATTCATGTTTTTAATTTTTTTCTTCTTATTGAAAAAACAATCCAAATTTACATAGAAGAACAATAATAATCTACGCATGTTTATGACAAAATCATAAACCACCACAAAAAAAATGATGATACTAGCCGGTTGTGTAACCGGGTCCAATCAAAGAGGGGTAGTAATGTCACGATTATACTACCCAATTGAACAACAGGGTTGTATCCGCCTAATGTAGCCCGATTTTTATTAGTCCATTGGGTAGTATCTAGTTTAAATAGAACGAATCTTATTTAATATAACCCGGGTTTTTTTAAGTAATCAAGTAGTATGTGACTAACATAACCCGGGTTTTTTTTAACTAATCAGGTAATATATGACTAATATAACCCAGTTCTTTTTGTGTAACCGGATAGTATCTTTGTTGTTATGACTAATGAAGTCTGACAATTTAAGGAACCAAATAGTATTTACCAAAAAATCACAGATTACGAGTAATATGAAAATAAAATTAAATGAAAACCCACAATTAGGCGTTCTAAACCAGGCTTATGATCGTGTGAGAAAAAGAGTTCAGGTGAGAAAGTAAGAAGATATTTGAACCATTCAATTTTAATCTCGTATCCACCCATGAATTTCTCTTTAGAAAGAAGTTGATATGGTGCATCTTATAATGCGCATCCAAGCATGGAGATTCTTTCTTACGCTTCTCACCTTAAACTTCTTTCTCACTGGAACCCAACCCTTATATACCACAAACCCAAATCAAAACTCTCATGATTAAGAAAAGATGGTGAATTCAACCTATACTTTTTTTTTGGCGAATACAACATCAGAATCACGGTTTTTAGGTGTCTTCTAGTATACTTGTTCTATTTGGCATTTATGGTTTAATGGTTGAAAGATGATAAAGCATCGTCATAGTCTAGTTAGATCACTACCCTGTCAACGGAAGAAGAATAAAGCTAATAAATGTGAAGCGAGAGTCACCAAAAACCGTGACTGTATGTTTCTAAAAATCAAGATCAGGCAAGGAGGAGACTGTATGTTTCTAAAAATGTGAAGCGAGAGTCACCAAAAAAATGTGCCAATAAATGTTGAATCGATCATATTGAATCAGCTCATCCGGTGCGATTAACAGAGTAGGCCACAAATTCAACAAACTGAAATAATAAATTTATACAGAAAATTAATAGCCGTAAAGAATACGATGAACCAAGGAATTGATGAACATAGAGAGAGAGAGAGAGAGCATAGAACACCCATGAATAAAGAACGAGGTCACAAACAGAACTCCTGTTTCTCCTAATTCCTTCCATCCGAACAGAGACCAAAAAAACCATGCGAGAAGGATATCTCCTCTCATACCATTATCAACCAAAGAAAACAATAAAAAACAAAGAAAAGTCTAAAAGACCGAGGAAAGATAATAGAGATGAGAACCCTACACCTCCTATAATGTCATCGTTATAGAAAAGTCAAAGAAGATTTGTTTTAAGTTTTCAATTTTTCTATTTCCTCCTCTTTTTTTCCATTTCCCACTCTTTTTTTTCATTTCCCTCGTTTTTTTCCATTTCCCCCTCTTTTCATTCATTTTTATATTTAATTCAATAATTAATATATACATAAACTATATTTTTGATAACCTAAATATAAAATATTTGTTAATAATTTATACTTCTAAAAATACCCAAAATCGTTATATTATTTTAACCTCAAATAGAATATGTCAAATATATATTTTAGAATAACTCTAATTTTGGTCCCCGAGGTTTAGTAAAATATTTGAAAGTAGGACCTGGACTTTGATAATTCTAGAAGTTATCCTATTTTTATATCAATTATGTGTCGGGTTGTCTCGGGTTGAGATTTTTTTGGTTTTTTCAGACCTGGTTGGTCGGTATTTAGAGCACCCCTTGCTTTCAGAGTAAATGAAACCATAATTATGTTAATGGGTGAGCTATGTCGATGAAAATAAAATCGAACAAGCCCCCTAGCCCGTTACATTATTATAGTTCATTAAATTATATATAGTTAATAGGTTTGTGCTTTTTTTATTAAAATTTAGAAGTGGTTTTGTGTTGGACTCTGTCTACCGATACCAATCGCCTCCCAAATATATGTTATAATACGTTTTGAATCTCAGTCTTGAAATATTAGGTAGAAAGTTAATAAATCATTCAAGAGGAAATTGTCATACTCTAAATACATTGGAAGGTGTGTGAGGGTTTAATGAAGTTATAACATGTTATAGTTACATGTAAACTTGAAATTTAGTGATTAGACCTTAATACACATTATACCAAATCCTTAGTAAAATGTTTCTAACACTTTTAATTGGATGCTTTTTAATATTACAAAGATAATTGGTAATGTTGGATTATAATTATAGATAATAGGTTGTGATGTGTTCTAATGAGCAATAATAGATAATATTGGGTTGTGATAGATGATTATGATCATATTGGGTTGTAATCGATAACAATGGGTTGTGATAGAATATAATGGGCCATACTACGATGTAATGGATCGCAATTGAACATATTAGGTTTTATTTGATCGATGACGATAGGTCATATTGGGTTGTTATGTGTCATATTTGGGTTGCAATATGCAATTTGGTCATTTTCGGTTATAATTGATGTCAGTGAGTCATATTAGGCTGTAACTAATGACGAGTCATATTGAATTGTAATTGGTGATGATGGACCATACATTGTAACGGCCTAACGGGTGGCAACGAAACATATTGGGTTTAATAAGATATGACGAGTCATATTTTCTTGTAACGAGTGATAATAATTATATTGCATTATATTGAGCCATGTCGGCTTTAAATGGATAATTTTTTATTGTAGTAGTTTATATTGGGGTGTAATGGTTCATATTAGGTTATATGGGTTATAGTGGGTCGTATCATATCAGTTATAACGGGTAATATTGGTTGCAATTGGTGATAAATTGTTATATAACTACAACAAAATTGGGATTTATAGAACAACAAAAAAATTAAGTGTCATATTATTCAGTTTTATAAGAATTAATTTATATGACAAAAAAATAAATAAAACATCTTATCTAAATGAGTTATAATAAATTTATACGACGTTTTTGGGTTTCATAGTAAGTTTCATAGAACATTTTTATAAAAAAAAAACGTCATATTATCAATTTTTAGGATTAATTTGAAAAAAATGTCTTATAAAATACCAAAAAAAGATATTTGATAAACCAAAGAGAAAAAAAAAATCCAAAAAAACTAAAATACCCAAAAGTTAAACAGTGTTAGTGTCAGAGGGACGTTAAATGTATTTATTTTTGAAAGAAGGGACCCAACTTGAAACAAAATGCAAACCTCAAGAACCCCTAATGTACTTATTTCAAAAATAAGAACCATATCCTGGTAAATAGTTTTCATCCCATGTTAGGGTTCATATTAACAGTTGTTAATACAAATAAGGTTTTCTTTATAATTAAAATAGTGTCTTAATGTAGGGACTAGTATTGCAAATCCCAAATCTTAGTTTTAAAGATTATGTGATCCTCTTTATGTGGATCCGCCCCAATAATAAATAATTAACAATATATTAATATGTATTTATCCTTTTAATTGCAATTGAATCATTTTATCTCATTTTTTCAAAATCCCCACGAAATATACCCTAGGTCTCACCTTCCTCATTCTCTCATCGGCATCACTGCAGCCTCCGGCCCCTACGGTAGCTTCAATGGCTCAGTCTTCCACGCCTCATGCCTCCTCACTTTCACCGGCAAACAAGGGTACGTAGGACTCCATTTTTTTTGCTTACGGTGAAACTCGATTTTTCTTCATCTCCTCAAACCCTTGTTTTCTTTGTTTTACCATAGTAGCTAATTATCTCTTGTGTAAAATTGGGTTCTGTGTTTGAAGATTTGATGATATTTCTTTTGAATAAATTTCCATGTATTTTACGTTTCCTATCATTTTTAGTCATTGATCTTTTGAATCAAGTTGAGATTTTAGTCAAATAGTGCATTTAGAACTTATATATATATATATATATATGTGACATGGGAGAGGTTCAAATGAGAACTCTTAATTTTGAAGGGAACAAAGGGATACATTATGGACCACATATGATGTGGGTCCCACATAATATTAAATCAGAAATGATTTAATATTATATGTGGTCCACAATGTGTCCCTTTGTTTCTTTAAAGAGAGGTGGTTCTCGTATGATCCCTCCCCTATGTGACATATGGGGTTTGTATACGTGTGTTTTTAGGGATATTTGGTTGGATCCATATGATTGCATACATGGTTCAGGTTATAAATTCTTATTGGTATGCCTTCAATCTTTCATCAATGGATGCTTAAATTAACTTTTAGTCCCATAGAATATTATCTAATGATAGTCCTGCTTTATTTTGGGCAGAAATTTATAGTTAGTGATGCCAATTCATCTCAAAAACCACTTTCTTATATGATAAAATTTTACGTTCGTCACCCATCACATTGTGGGGTATACAACTACTATATATAAACACAAATATTTCTCTAATTCTGTTATATTTTTTATATATTTCTGCAATCAGGAACTAGGGGGAACTAAATTAGATACAAAGTATGTAATTAGTATCGTATATTGCGTCTCATTCTAAAACTTGTTGGTCATCAGATTCTCAATGATTGACTTTCGAACCAATTTACTACTTGTTACAGTTATGTCAGTGTTCTTAAGAGTTTTGATTTTAATGTTTATAAGTCTGAACTTGCTTTATCTTATCTTTTCTTCAATCATATCTTAAAATTATTACTTGTTACAACTATGTCACTCTTTCATGATTTGTTGTATATATCAGTTGTAATTCTATATACTTAGATTTATTTTCTTGTTATAGTTGTATTTCTTGTATTTATTAGTTGTTTTTCTACGTTCTTGCAAGTGCCGCAAAAGAGTTCTAAGTTCTAATTATAATGGCGGGAAGCCAAAACGTACAAAGGGATGGTGAAGAGATTGAAACGAACTAGGAATATAACTTAGATAAGAAAAAAACCTTTTAAGATATTTAGTACTTTAGTCATTGTTGCTCTCATACATTATTCATATAATGTTTATTATAACTTCATTGTTTCTATATGTAATGTTAATCATTTGATTCATATTTTGAGTTTTTAAATTTATCATACATTTTACCCTTAAATGGTAAATACTATTCCCAAAAAATAGTTTATTTGTCATACTACAATGACAGTTTAAAAAAATATTTAGGTTTTTAAATTTATCCACAACAATGATGGTTTTGAAAAATAAATGTCAGCATGCCATTTTTAGGGTAACGTTTTTTTGAATTATAAATGTTACCGTATGTAATGCTACGGTGACGATTTTGAATGATAAACGTTATTATATGTCATGTCAGTGACAATTTTAAAAAATAAACGTGACAATATGTCATGCTATTGCGACGATTTTGAAAAATAAACGTCACTGTATGTCATACTCTGGTGACAAATTTGAATAATAAATATCATCGTAAGTCATTCTACAATGATGTTTTTAAAAAGTAAACGTCATGTTATGTCATCCTATAGTGATTTTTTTTTAAAAATAAACGTCACCGTACGTCATGTAATGGTGACGTTTTTGAAAAATAAACGTCATCATACGTCATACTATTGTGATGTTTTTGAAAAATAAACGTTATTGTACGTTATACTACGGTGACAGTTTTGAAAGCTAAACGTGACTGTACGCTATTCTATGGTAACAGTATTGTAAAATAAACGTCATCGTATGTCATGATACAGTGACAATTTTGTAAAATAAATGTCACCATATGTCGTGCTATGGTGACGGTTTTGAAAGATAAATGTCATTGTATATTCTGAAATGGTGAGGGTTTTTAAAAATAAACGTCACCGTAAGTCCTGAAACGGTGACGAATTAAAAAGTAAACGTCACCTTAAGTCATGCTATGATGACGACTTTGATAAATAAAAGTCACCCTTTGTCATGATATGGTGACAATTTTAAATAACAAACGTCGGCGTACATCATGCTACAGTGGCGATTTTGAATAATAAACGTTATCGTACGTCATGTTACGGTGATGGTTATGAAAAATAAACGTCACTCTATGATACTCTATGATGATGGTTTTTAATATAAACATCAAGGTATGCCATGCTATCGTGACAATTTTAAAAAATAAACGTCACCATAACTCGTGCTATGGTAACTATTTTTATAATAAATGTCACCGTATGTCATTCTATATTGACGGTTCCAAACAAATAAACGTCGTCATCAGACATGGTACGGTGACGATTTTGAAATATAAACGTCACCGTATGACACATTATGGTAACGGTTTTAGGAAAAGAAAGACTTTTCTTATACACCTAAGATGACGGTTTTAGTCTATGGCAACGGTTTTTGATGCGATTCGGTAACGTTTTTTTAACGTAACCAAAAGTATTTCAAAAGTGACGGCAACTACGGTGACGATTTTTATGTTCACAAAAAACCGTTACCATATACCTATGATAACGGTTTTTAACCGTCACTTAAGACCATTTTTGTACTAGTGTTAATTTGTAAAAATTTACAATTTACCGATATTAGTGATTGTGATAAAATTTCCAATTTTAAAAACCATTGCAATAATTATAACATATAATTAAACGTAATAATACGGAAATAAACAACCATAAACATGCATACATGCAAACACACAACATGGATTCGATTAGGCCCCAACTATGAGGATTTCGTGAGCCCACACAAAAACCCCGGTCCAAAACCTAAGGACACCGCATGTCGACTCCCACTAGCTCCGCCAATGAGGTGGACTGCGGGACGCTGTCTTCGATTCTTTCGGTCTTCCGATTTACAAAAACTATACTAGGTTAACATGACCTAACTATTAAATTACATTGAAATCGGAAACGATACGCCTATCGCAAAACATTACAACCCGTGAATTAAATACATTTTAATTTAACCAACAGGAAAAATAAAACAACCGTGGGTCTTAGGCCTAAATCGAAACCATCATGGCAAACAACCAAATCAACGAAATGGGCTTGGGTCCAATTAAACATAATTAACAAGCCCAACGAATCAATCAAAATAGGTTAAAACCCTATTAGGCCCAAACGGGCCTAAACCGTGAAACCTTAAAAGCCCAAGTAACAAAAAGGGGAATACCACCAAAACAACCGGAAATGCTCCACCCAAAGGTGACCGTCGACGGTGGAGGCACACGACAGCGGCTGCGCGACGGCGCACGGCGGCACGACCGGCGGCGCACACGGTGGCGCACGGCGGCGGCGACGGCGGTGGTTGTGGTGGTGTTTCCCGGTTTTATTGATTCTAACCCTAATGTCATTGTAACGGGGCTCTGATACCATTGTAGGGTTTTGATACCGGGATCACAATAAACATGCGCAGCGGAACAAAAAACAATAACCGGTAAAAACCCTAGATAGCCCGGATCCGTTACGAACAACTTTAAGAATTATACATAACCATAGAGAGTTTAGAACAATACCTCAATGGTTTGGATTGGTTGATCAAGATTAAGCAGTAGGAATCAAAGTAGATTCCATTTAGTGGTATACACGCGAATGTGAATTCGATCATGAACGGTTGCTAGCCTGAATACTTGAAGAACAACAAGAAATCGATTCTTGGTGTTTGTGTGTGTGTTTGTCGATTTCCAGAGAGGTGAGGAGAGGAGGAGAGAAAGTTTTCAGGTTTCTCAATTGTGTTATGTGCCAAATGAGGCAACAATTGTGTTATATACTTTCTCTCCTAATCTCGGACCGGGCTCAATTAAGCCCGCAAGGCTTAGTTGATGTAATTAAAAGTTTCCATATTCTAATTAATTAATTAATTATTAACTTAATAATTAATTAACCAATTGGGCTTAAGTAAACTTTACTTAACCTTTTGGACTTTTAAATAAAACATTATTTTACGCCCGATGGATATTTAATTATAATTATTAACATAATAAGTGGCCCAATTTAATTATTAACTTAATAATTAAATTATATAATTAATATAATTATATTTCACACACTTTAATTATTATTCTACTAGAATAATAATTCTACACTTTACAACTTGTAACTTTGTCGGGTTATAACCAACTTGGTTAATTCGTGATCTACACACTCTTATGCGTGTGACCCTCTAGGTTCATCTGACGTCAGTAGTTTTTTTCATATGACGTGGGCATATAAGATCCTACATCAGTGTCGACCAACTGCCACTTCCAAAATCATATTTCTCGAACCACCGATTCAAAAAATCAACAAAGTGGTTTTTAATCAACAAAGTGTACACAGGGGTAGGTGTCTCTATATATCAGGTTTCTTTAAGTAATTTTAAGTTTGGTATATTAAGCTAAATTGAAGTTTTTTTTACACATACAACCAATTAAACTCTAAAATGCAAGGAAATGATCTCCAAAACGAATTTTCCCCATGGTTTTATAAGAAGGTAAACAAATAATATTTATTTGAATACTAAATATGCATCACTACTTCGACGTAGTTTATTTTCTTTGTATAGATGTGTAGTGTACGACAAGCAAGGTCTCTAGAATGTACGGAAGAATTATTTTCTTTGGCACACGGTATGAACTTCAATGCACGCTCGTACACCGGTTGCATAGTCAATGGTGTAGGATTTATGGTACAGAGTCGTGACTTTCAAAGCACCAATCAAAATAGCGGTACGAGGAGTAGATGGTTTTACATTTTAGGGTCAGTTGGAGGAGATTCTAGATTTACGATATTTTAATGGGTACTCGATTGTGTTGTTTCAATGTAAATGGTTCAATGCTGATCCGAGAAGAGGGTCGATGTGTTACTAAAAATAATTTCAGTTCTGAATGGTACAAAGACAACTCGCTCATTCTTGCTACACAGGAAAAACAAGTATTCAACATTGAAGATCTTTCTCGAAACCGGTATTGGATGGTTGTGGAAGAGGTGAATCATCGAACAATTTGGGATCATCTAAGTATTAATGATGTAAATGTGGATCCCAGAATATGATCAAGTGCGTATGCTTTTAATGAAAAACACGAAGAACATGCAATTAACAAAGATCCGAAGTCGGATATCTTACTTATATTAAATATGAATATATCGGCTATCTCTCACAATTTCTCTCTCAATATTGCGCACTCTATTACAATGACCCTAAGCTCCTATTCATAATAAAGGATTAAACAATATAAGGAAACAAGGAGAATGACATTATACACTTGCCATAATTATAATAAAGCAGCGTTTCCTTATTTTGACATAATCAATTTATATCCTAACAATCTCCCCCTTTGTGTCAAAATGACTCTTCATCTCTTCAACTTGAACATTCCTTCAAATCATCTTAGGGTCTGTCGGTAGATGATACGCTTGTCCATCGACTCGATAGCATTCAGTAAATTTTCTCCTTCCTTCGCCTTTGGCTTCTGCAGAAAGTCTGTTTCGAATAGCCATTAAAGTACAATAAGAATAAGAAGCAACTTCACCAAATCTCAAGAATCTCATTTCTCTGTTAGACTTCATGTATACAACTCCATGTGCTGGTCGGGTCATCACTTGAGTCACTTTCATATTATTTAAACTAGGGAGATCTTGATCAGGCTTTGGCATATACACTTTCTTTTGTTTTCTTTCAACAGGCCTTTGGCAATCCTGAAGATAGCTGTATCGAAGCTCTTTTTGAATATGCCTTATAATTGCTCTTAAAGCTCTTTGTTCATCCTCCGATCTTCTTGTTTTGTCTTTAAGCTCAGTGTACAGAGTTTCCATATCCATCACATCCAGTCTAGCAAAGTCAGCCTCAGAAAAACAATAGACCTTTCCATCAAACTTTAAACGTTGGAAATTCTACTTGAAAGGCTTTATCACATCCGATCTCCATGATTGCGACAATTATGTGTCTTGAAATAACTTCTTTAGGATCCTTCGCTTTAGTCTTCAGTATGCTCACATATTCCGTTACTTGAAGCAGATCCATTTCCATGATCAGATGTATTCGAGACTGGTCCTCTAGTTTCTTCCTTTTCACAAAGATCTTTTGCTTGGTTTCTTCTAGATACGGAGATCTAACTTGTGGATTTACGCATTTATTGTTCGAAATAATTCTTTCCCAATGAATTTGGTGCGGCAACAGCGGTGTTTGATCAATATTCGTTGGTAGAAATTTCTTTTCCGCGTGCATTAGGTTTACATAGTCTTCTTCTTTTAGCACAGGTTCATATGGATCACGAAACCAGTTTCGGACAGAATCTCTCAAATGCTGAACATTTACTCCTTCTTCATTTGTCGGTTCAGTAGCTTGCGATCCACTCCAACTTCAAAATCTATCGTGGGCTTTTCAACTATTGGCGGATTTTCTTGTTGTTGTGTGGGAGGTGGAGTAGAGTGTTGTCTTGACAGTGGAACTATAGAAGAAGATGGACCAGAAGTTGTAGAAGAAGATGTTCGAGACCGAGCTTAAGTTCTTGTAATTTAGCGGCTTGTCTCCCCCTCAGGGCGATTAGGACCAGAGGCCGGATCGTCCTGATCAGATCTGATTCAACAAGATCAAAGAGGAATTCGTATGAAAATCATCGAGTCGAATGTTTTATTATTGAAAGCATTAAAGAACTACAAATGCGAATGTAACTAAACGACTCTCATTAACGAAACCTCTACCCTAGACTCCTTATATAGAGGTGTCTATTACAATGTAAGCCCAAATCCATAAGATATCAAACACAATATGGAATATTACATATAATTCTTTCCTTCTTTATAAAACTTTCTAAACTTAGGATTTTTAGTCCTATCAATCTCCCCCTAAAGTTTTTGTTAGTCCCCAAGGAGAGATGGCTAACTAAGAGAGGGTTTTGTAGAAGGAGGGGCGGGTTGAATATAAAACACACAGAATATACTCTTTTTAAATTTTTTAATATAAATATTAAAAATTTACACACAGATAGTTTGATGCGGAAAAGAACAGGCAGACTATTCTATCAAACTAAACACACAGATAACAGTAATTAACTTATACACTAAGGAAGTTAAAACAATACTGTTATAGCACACAACACACGATACACACAAATAATCACTCGAAGATTTGTTGAAAGCGTGAGATTTCTGGGAAGGACTTCATCTCCTTTTATAGTGCCCATGCATGGGATGCAAGTGGACAGCTGTCAAGGTTTCATTAGCTGGAAGATTATTTGCTGGACAAAGGAAGAGACCACTTCCTTTGTACTAGAATAATGGATGAACCATTCCTTGTAGCACGTAATGTCAGATAACTTTATCTTCTTTTCTTCATGCTCTGTGAAGTCCCATCAAACCTTTTAGCTAAAAGACAAATATTCCTTTTATAAGAATAAAAGAGAATGTCTTTATTTAAGGCTTGGTGCCCAAGTTCTTGCTGGCTCACGTGTCTTGCAATTGATGTGAGTCAAGAACTTATCTCTTTGAAATTGCTAAGTGATACATCACACTATGTATCACATCGGTGGATACCTTGTAAGGCTGGAGTTGATAAGTGTACACTTTGCTTGATAAACTTCATCTTTCACTAAATGACAAAAGTGTACACCCTTGAACTTGTGACTTGATATCACAGCCTTAGAAAATATACCTGCAATTTCGGTGACCAAGATTATAGTGTCGGTGACCATGACATCAACTTGATGACCTCATCTTGTTTGATGTCCTTAGTACTTTTGATGACTTTTGAGTGTACCATCGGTGACCCACTATATTGGTCTTGACTTGGCAAAATGATCTGAATATTGAAGTTGGTTGATACATCCAAAATTCCACTTTTTGATGTACAACCCCTTGATTGAATAGTCTTTGACTCTTCAATACTTGAAGCATATTTCAGACCTTCAAAAGAACCTGTAAAAATTCATTCATATAAAGGAAGGTGGTTCATCACCAAATCATCGGTGACCCAACAATCTCCCCCTATTTGATGATGATACCTGTAGGTTAGAAAAGAATTCTTTTTGACCCTTTCTATTTTTCTTTTGGGTTCTTTTGACTCAGATTTTTTTGATTTTTTTTTTTAACTGAGTATGTACAGTATAAGAGTATAAAATAAATGAAAGAATAAATATAAATTTAAATATGTGCAAAGCTTGTAAAAATATTAACAAGAGATGGGATGGAAGAAAAGTATGAACTTTTATTAATCATCACATAAATTGATCAAAGTACATGATTAATAAAGTTCACACTATACTATGCCTGTAGGATCAAGGATCTGAGGAGGGTTCTTTTCTTTTAAGTTCATCCAAGATCATTCTTGTGATGCCATGGTCTTCAATAGGAGGCACTCCAAGAATAGCAGACAAAAAGGAGTTGTGAGCCCTTGGAATGTCAGAGGCTCTGAAGAAACCTATGCTGCCATAGATATCCTCAAAGAATACTCCAAGTTCGTGCTCGCCACCATGGTTTGCTCTGGATAAGCAATAGGAGTGGGAATAGAAGTATTTATACCTGAAGCATCAATCTTGATGCCACGTTCATGAAGCATCACAAAATGTCCCTTCTTTTTAGATTTGGGAGGATTTATTATTTCTCCCGAAAGCCCTCGCTGGATAAAGTACATTTGTTGTGCTTCAATAGTTGTTACCAAGATATTGTGCTCCTTCTGAATTTTCACCATTTTGATGAAAAATTTTCTAAGTGTATTTAGTACATGCTCCTTGTACTTTCCTCTACTCTTTGAGACACAATTTCCAACTTCCAACCATTCAGTTATCCCAAGAACTTCAAGCCATTCTAATTCATAAACTTTTAAGAGTGAGTCGGCTCTTTTAATTGTGACAAGAAGTTTGGGAGTATTCTTTGTTGGAGGATGGATGGTAGCACCAATGATTTTTGAATCATCCTTTCTATTCTTCATCCTTCTTTTAAACCATTCAACTTCCTTTGTTTTCTTTGCTTCTTCAAGCATCTTTGCAGCTTCAAATTTTTTCTTTATATTCTCAAGCTCATCTTTCTGAGCTTGAAGAGCATCGGCTACCTGTGCATGAATAGCTTCATCATGAGCTAGCTTGAGTACATTGGTCTGATCAAATTCAAGCTGAGCCCTGATGGCTTCTTCTCTTTCAGCCTCAGAGAGAATTACCCCAAGAGGATCGGTGAGTGCTGGGGCAGGCTGAAGTCTCAGAGTATCTGCTTGAGGATCTCTCATCCTCTTCCTTTTCTTTTCTCTTCCTTCTGTTCTTCAAAGGAAAGAGGCTTCTTTCCTTTGGCTTTTTCTTTTCTCCTCTTTTCTTCTTCAGTTTCAAGGGGTTGAGCACTGACACTCTCCCCCTCAACAGCTGCTTCGGGTACCAAGGGAACAGGGACCACCTCTGTGACCACACCACCATCGGTGGCTGTAAGAGCCACGTCGGTGGCTGGCAAGATGCTGGCGTCGGCGGCTGTTTTGGCAGTGTCGGCGTCGGCGGCTTTGGTAGCAGGTTGAGTGGTCTTCTTATTTTTCTCCCCCTCAGTGGTTGAACCCTTGAAACCCACTGAAGAGAGAAATTCCTTTACCCTTTCCATATCAGAGCAGAGAGCACCAATTTTCTTCTCAACTCTTTGAAGGACAAATCTATCAGTGTCCTTGAAGAATGACTCACCAATATCTAATTCAACCATTGGAGCAGAGGTTGGAACTTTATCAACTTTGGTGTGAAGACTGATAAGAGAGTCCATAATTGCCTGTTGATTGGCAATGAGAGAAGAAATATTTGTGACTTGACTTGAAGAGGGACTCCGAAGTTCCTGTATGGAAGAAAGTACAGATGCCTGACTTGAAGAAAACCCTTGCTGAAGATCAAGGATGTCCAAGTGTAGGAGATCTAAACATGTCATTAGAGTTGGGTGACTCACCGACAACTCCTCAATGTTAGATCTAAAAGATGAGGAAAGGGAATCCATTCTTTCCTTTTCCTTAGCAGCATGATCTTCTAGAGCTTCTACCCTGCGTAAAGTAGTACTGGTAAAGTTTGTAAAAGCTGTGAGAAGATCATCTCCCTGTTTGGAAGTCATGGGAGCTGAAGGTTGAGGCTTTGGTGGTTGATCAGCATCATCATCATCACTGGAAGAGTAATCCACCAAACCTGTAGGTTTTCTTGGGGGGGATTTAGGAGATGTGGGGGAGACACGTGGAGAAGAGTGTCTATGAGGGGATTCCTCAGTAATGGGTTCTTCCACAACCTTTTCATGTACGGGAGACGTACCTGATAAAGGTTCAGTGTCGGACACAGTGGGGTCAGTAAAAAGGGATGTTCCATCAAATGCACCTGGTTGTGATGCACCCTCATGTGGAATGTCGAATAGGAGCTGTGAGAGCTCAGGGGGTGAGGAGATACCTTGGATGGGATACTCCAAGTCATCTTCATCAACTAGTGAGAAAGTTGATGAAGGAATAGTAAGGGTGTCCCTATTTACAACCATGTCCTTTTGAGAGGGCCTGGAGGAGCTGGGTATGGATGAGTGTTCCTTGGGTTTAGTGAGGATCTTTTCAACATCTACTGTCTTTTGGGAGGCAGTAGATGGATTATGCGTTTTAACCCTTTGGGTACCCTTGGACTTCTTTGAGGAACTCTTTGGGGGGCTTTTAGAGTGTCTCCGCTTATGGGATTTAGATGCTTGGGTGGAAGCAAAGGTTCTTTTGGCTTCGTAGCATCGGTGGGTGCGGAGGTAGAAGTGCCCGACGCTTTGGATCTCTTAAGAGATTTGGGCACCTCAGTTACTCTAGGAGTAGAAGAGATAGAGGACATACCTGAGGTCCTTTGCAGACGGGGCTCATTTTCTCCCCAAGATAGAGTTGCATTCCTTGCAAACTCAACCATAGATGGTCGGAGAGGGTTGTCTGATGCTAAGACAGCCTTTTTCATAATTTGATTTCCCACTTGATGAAGAGGGAGATCATATATGATGTCATCTCTTTTCTCCAGTTTTTCTGCCAACTTTGCATGAATAATAAGAGAGAAAAGTCGTTGAAATGGTACCTGAGGACGTCGGATGGTAGAGAATGAGGAGATCATTTCATTGAAGAAATAGCTTGCAAAGTCTATCCTCCTTTGAAATATTAGAGCATGTGCCAATTCTGTCACTTGGGAAGGTGGCTGATCCGGGCCACCTGTCTTCTTGCTCAGGCACAGAATCAGATGAGCAAAAAGGAAGTTCCATATGTTTCCCATATTCTTGCGCAGTAAAGTACCTGGACCCTTTGACTTTGATCCCTTCTTTTCTTCCAAGTAGTTTAAAGCAGCAACCACCATTTGGTGTTCATTTCCCAAAGGAAATGTCTCATATGAATCATAAGCAGGAAGCCTTAGGATGCTTCGAACATCCTCAACATCAAAAACCACATCATGTTCTTCATTGGTAAGAACAGATGCAAGGATTTGATCTGTGGAAGCATCAAATGTACAAGACAGCCAAAAGTTTCCAAGAAGAAACTTACTCATCTTAGGTTTTGCAGTGAGTGCATATTGTAGAGGACACCTCTGAAGAAACCAGCATACATCATTATACTCAGGATGAGTATTATCAGTTCCGATACATCCATAATAGTTGCATGCAGGGGAGGATAAAGATCCAAAGGTAATGGTTTGTTCTTCAGAAGTTCTTGATGGAGAAGCCATTGAAGAAGATGGGAGTTGCAGGTAATTATTACTTTTGGTGATTGAAAGGTCAGCTATTGATAGGTTATAAAATATATAAATATATATATATAACATATATAATATATATAAGTTATAAAAATATATAAATGTATATAATATATATATATATATAGAATATATATATATATATATAAAATACATATTTATAAAAACTATAAAATATATATATATATATTAGTCTATGTTTATCATACCTAATTCACCAATGAGGAATTTGAACCTTGCTTCATCAAGGGGCTTTGTGAACAGATCAGCTAATTGATAATCAGTGGGAATGAAATGAAGTTCCACATCACCTTTAGAGACATGATCTCTTATGAAGTGATACCTGATATCAATGTGCTTTGATCTTGAATGAAGCACAGGGTTGTTGGCAATGGCTATTGCACTTGAGTTGTCACACATTATTGGAATTTTTGAGAAAAATTGATTATAATCACACAACTGATTTTTCATCCACAATATATGTGCACAACAACTTCCAGCAGCCACATACTCTGCTTCAGCAGTAGATGTAGACACCGAATGTTGTTTCTTACTTGACCAGCTCACAAGCTTTCCACCAAGTAACTAACAACTTCCAGTTGTACTCTTTCTGTCTATTTTTGAACCTGCAAAATCAGAATTAGAGTACCCGATGAGATCGAAACCTGAGTCTTTGGGATACCAAAGACCCAGATTTATGGTACCTTTCAGATACCTAAAAATCCTTTTCACAGCAGCCAGGTGTGATTCTTTAGGATTTGCTTGGTATCGGGCAATACGTACAAGTAGCAAACACAATGTCGTGTCTACTTGCGGTTAGATAAAGAAGGGATCCTATCATGGCTCTATAATTTGTAATATTAACAGAAATGCCATCAGGATCAGAAAAGAGTTTAAGAGGAGGAGCCATAGGAGTTTTCATGGTAGAGCAAGTATCAAATTGAAACTTTTTCAGAAGATCCTTAATGTATTTACTTTGATTTATGAAAATACCTTCTGAAGACTGTTTTACTTGCAAACCAAGAAAGAAAGTTAACTCCCCATCATGCTCATTTCATATTCTTTTTGCATGAGGGAGCTAAACTCATCACACAAGGATTCATCGGTGGCTCCAAAAATAATATCATCAACATAGATTTGAACAAGAATGATATTACCTTGTGATTTTTTGAAGAAGAGAGTGTTGTCAACCTTGCCTCGTATGTACTTATTGCTAAGTAGATATTCTGAGAGAGTGTCATACTGTGCACGTGGAGCTTGCTTCGATCCATATAGAGCTTTATCCACCCTATATACATGATATGGATGGATCCGGATCTTCAAACCCAGTGAGGTTGCTTCACATACACTTCTTCGCCTAATTTACCATTCAGAAGGCACTTTTGACATCCATTTGGAATACCCGAAAATTCTTGTAAGCCGCATGGGCAAGAAATATTCGGATAGCTTCCAATCTGGCAACAGGAGCAAAGGTTTCATCATAATCAATTCCTTCCTCTTGCCGATATCCTTGAGCAACCAACCTTGCCTTGTTCCTTATGACAGTTCCTTCTTCGTCCATCTTGTTTCGAAACACCCATTTTGTTCCAATAATTGTTTTGTTGGATGGACGAGGAACTAACTTCCAGACTTTGTTTCTCTCAAATTGTGAGAGCTCTTCTTGCATGGCAATTACCCAGCTAGGATCAGCTAGGGCTTCATTTATCAGTTTAGGCTCAATAATGGAAACAAAGTTGACATATAAGCATAGATTGCTTATGCCTCTTCTGGTTTTTACACCAACTTGTGGATCACCTATGATTTGATCTATTGGATGATCCATGGTCCACTTTAGTGCAGGAGGTAAGGAGGGAGGTAGAGAAGAGTATGAGTTAGGAATTTGAGATGGTGAAGAAAGGTTTAAGGGAGATATGATGTTTTGGTGGGTAAGGTCTTCTGAAGAGTTAGTTTCAGGAGGTGGAGAGGAAAGAGATGGTTCTGAAGGTAAGGTGGTGTTTATGGGAGGCTGAGAAGAGTTGCTATCTGGAGGATTGGATTGAGAGGAGGATGGAATTTCACCAACACATGAATTTATCCATAGGTTTAATTCTTCTTCATCACAAGATAATGAAGAAGTTTCAAACTCATCAAACTTTACATGCATGGATTCATCTATGCATTGTCTTCTTAGGTTGAAAATTCTGAAGGCTCTTGAGGAGAGAGAATAGCCCATGAAAATTCCATCATCAGACTTCGGATCAAACTTTCCAAGTTGTTCCCTGTCATTTAGCATGTGACATGCACAACCAAACACATGGAAGAAGTCAACTGCAGGTTTTCTACCATGGAAAAATTCATACGGGGTCTTGTCATGCCTTTTGACTATGATAGACCTATTTTGAGTAAAGCATGCAGTGTTAACTGCTTCTGCCCAAAAATAGGTTGGCAACTTGGATTCACTCAGCATAGACCTTGCAGCTTCACATAGTGTTCTATTCTTTCTTTCAACAACACCATTTTGCTGAGGAGTGCGTACGGCAGAGAAGTTCTGAGAAATTCCTTTTAGGTCAAAGAAATCTTCCAAAGCAGCATTCTTGAATTCCGTGCCATTATCACTTCTGAAGGACTTCACCAGTTTACCATTCAAAATTTCAATCTTTCTTGTTAACCTGATGATTTCTTCAGCAGCATCACTCTTGTGTTTCAGAAAGAACACCCAAGTATATCTAGAGAATTCATCGAGGATCACTAGCATATACTTTTTACCACCCAGACTGGGTGTGCTTACTGGACCGCATAGATCCATGTGAAGCATTTGAAGAGGTTGAGAGATAGAAGAGCATTGTTTTGTTTTAAAGGAAGTTCGGTGAGTTTTCCTTTTTCACATGCTCCACATGCCTTTTCTTTTTCAAAAGCTATTTTTGGCATTCCAACAACCAGTTCCTTGTTGGAGAGTTTGTTCAAGGTTTTAAAGTTTAGATGAGAGAACCTTTTATGCCACAACCAACTTTGTTTGGCTAGTTCTTGAGAGAGAGACACACAGCCTTCTCCTATTGCACTTTCCTTCATGTTGATTATGTACACGTCATTCGGTCGGGTTCTCGCTAGTACAATCTTGTTCTCGTACATCAAAGACCAAGCACACACACAACCGGAACATGACCTTATAGCCCAAATCACATATTTGGCCGATGCTTAGAAGATTGTACATTAGCCCTTCAACATGAGCAACTCGGAGAAAGTGATGGTTCCATTTGAAATGGTACCATATCCTTTGGTGACCCCTTTTCCATTTCCTCCAAAGGAAACAGTGGGTCCCTTTTCTTTTGAGAAGTTAGAGAGAAGAAGTTTGTTTCCAAATCATGTGTCTTGAACACCCACTATCCATGTACCATATGTGATCTATATTTGGTACCGCACCTTAAACAAGTTTAGACTTTTGGTACCCATTTTGAGGTGGGTCCTTTGGGATTAGAAGGCATTTTAGTTTTGCAAGGAACCAAGTCTTTTGGGCAATTTTTAGCAAGATGAAGAGTGTTGCCACAGTTATAGCACTTCTTTAAAGGAAAGGCCTTTTTAAAATCCCTATCATCAAAACTTTGGACAGAGGTTGACGACTGAGAAGAAGAGGGGTGTCCAACACCTGGTCTTGGTCCAAAAATACCTTTACCAGGATTTCTTGATTTCTTCAAGTTTACTGACCGAGGAATAAAGTCAGTAACTATTTGAGATTTCCTTTTAGATGAAAAAATTGATTTAGAAAATTTTTTCTTTTGAGGAGAAAATCTTTTTGAAGAAGGATATTCAGCAACGTCAGAAGGCTGCTCCTGGGAGTACCTTGACTCATGCAGACTTAAGGAGTTTAAAAGTCTTTGGATAGGTTTGGGAGAAGAAGAAGAGCTTGGAAGAGTTGAAGCTTTTGAAGACTCAGAAGAGATTTCTTTAGCTTTAACAAAGACTCCAAACTTTTTAGAACCAGATTCTACTTTGAGCATGTCAAGTAGATCTATAGAGTGAACGGAGGTAGAATCCTCAGATGAGTAACCGAAGAGATCATCATCGTCATCGGAAAGGAAACCAGCAGGAAAACCTAGACACTCAGAAGAAGGGAGTGGAAGATCAAAAGGTTGAGGAACATCTTTTCCATAACCAAGGCCAGACTTATCCTTGCTGGTGATTTGATCTTGAAGGATCCTTTCAAGATTCTTAGAGGATTTAGTCCATTTAGACAGAACCTCTTGTTCCTTTTCAAGAGTGGAAGAGATCTTTGATTTTTCTTCAGAAAGACTGTCGTTTAAGTACCGAAGGTTTTCCAGATCAGCTTTCATTTTGTCAAAATCTTTTAGTTTTGAAAAGCAAGAGAGGAGTTGATCATTTAGACATTTTATGTGTATATCAGCCTTTTTCTTTTGAATCTTTAAGTCACAAAAGTCAACAGTTAAAGAATCAAAGGCATCAGCCTTTTGATCATCAGAGAGAAAGGTAAAAGGATGTACCTGAGGTTTTGTCCCTGAAGTGGATCCCTCAGTAGATACAAGAGTGGTGTAGAGTGACTTCTCCATGTCTTCTATCTCATCGATTTTGGCCATGAGGCATTTAGTGACATACTCACTCTCACTCTCAGAGGTTTGCTCATCTTCCCAAAGAATGAGCCTCTCAACCAAGGTTTTATTTTTACCTTGGTTTCTCTCTTTTTCTCTCTTGTATTTGGCTTTGTATTTCTTATACCTGGAGGTTTCTTTTGATTCAGAATTTTCTTTAGAGGATTGGCTATTTCTCTCTTCATGCTTCCTAGAAGCTGATTTTGAGAAGTCATGGCCATAAGAAGAAGAAGGTTTGACAGAAGAGGAAGCTTTTGATCTGCATTCAGAAGCAAAATGACCTTTCTTTCCAGAATTGAAGCATTCTTCATTTGCTTTATCAGAAGAGGATTTTTGAGAAAAAGGTTTTCTATTAAATTTGGAGCGGTTTGAAGAAAATCTTTTATTCTTAAGGTTTCAAAGAAGCATTGCCATACTATCAGAAAGTATGTCAATGGTTGATTCTTCTCCTTCATCATCAGCAGCACTATAGTATGCATCTGACAGATGAGAAGAGTCTTCCTTAATATCTTTTTCAGAATCAGAAGAAGGATAGGTGATTCTAGGAATACAAGAAGAAGATTTTGAATCACCTATTAAAGCAATAGAAGAGGTTTTGATATCCTTTATAAGAGATTTTCTGCGGTTCTTAGTTTGTTCATAGTGAAGAAGAGTTCCATAGAGAGCGATTAAAGGCATTATTTCTAAGTCCTTGGTTTGCTTGATGCAAGTACGTATAGTTTCCCGTAAATGCGGAAGACAATCCATGAACTTGCAGAGAACTTCTTCATTATCATAAACTCGTCCAAGAGCTTTGAGATCATTGAGAAGACAGTTAAAGCGATTAAAGTAGGTAGAAAGAGATTCTCCCTTTTCATGGGAGAAGAGTTCATACTTTCTAACAAGACAGATCCTGTTAGATTTCTTTACTTCTTTGGTGCCTTCATATAAGACACTCAAAGTATCCCACATCTCTTTAGCAGTGGGAAGATTAAGAAGAGAATGATACACATCATCAGGAAGGGATACAACAAGAGCAGACTTGACTTTAGTGTCTAAAGCAACTAGGCGTTTATCATCTTCACTAAATTTGTTAGAAGGTTTGATGATATATCTACCAGTTTTCTCACTTCTTTCGTCATCTGACTCTATATCCTTTCCTTCAGCGTCCTTTTGAGGACCAAAGCGAGCCCATATTTTAGGAACAATAGGTCCCTCACTGAGAATGTTGGGATACCTGCAATCGATCCCTTCCAAGAATAATAACATGCGATTTTTCCATAACCCAAAGTTGTTTGGGTTGAATCTTGGGGGTTTAGCCAAAGATCCTAAATCATATGTATTACCGGGAAGAGGTCCGCAAGGTACCATCAACATTTGAGGTAGTAGCCATCACGTATCCGGTTTATGAGATTAAACCAATCGCTTCCGATACCAATTGTTAGTCCCCAAGGGGAGATGGCTAACTAAGAGAGGGTTTTGTAGAAGGGGGGGGTTGAATATAAAACACACAGAATATACTCTTTTTAAATTTTTTAATATAAATATTAAAAATTTACACACGTATAGTTTGATCCGGAAAAGAACAAAGCGTACTATTCTATCAAACTAAACACACAGATAATGTAATTAACTTATACACTAAGGAAGTTAAAACAATATCGTTATAGCACACAAATTTTGCTACGCTCACACAAATAATCACTCTGAAGATTTGTTGAAAGCGTGAGATTTCTGGGAAGGACTTCATCTCCTTTTATAGTGCCCATGCATGGGATGCAAGTGGACAGCTGTCAAGGTTTCATTAGCTGGAAGATTATTTGCTGGACAAAGGAAGAGACCACTTCCTTTGTACTAGAATAATGGATGAACCATTCCTTGTAGCACGTAATGTCAGATAACTTTATCTTCTTTTCTTCATTCTTTGTGAAGTCCCATCAAACCTTTTAGCTAAAAGACAAATATTCCTTCTATAAGAATAAAAGAGAATGTCTTTATTTAAGGCTTGGTGCCCAAGTTCTTGCTGGCTCACGTGTCTTGCAATTGATGTGAGTCAAGAACTTATCTCTTTGAAATTGCTAAGTGATACATCACACTATGTATCACATCGGTGGATACCTTGTAAGGCTGGAGTTGATAAGTGTACACTTTGCTTGATAAACTTCATCTTTCACTAAATGACAAAAGTGTACACCCTTGAACTTGTGACTTGATATCACAGCCTTAGAAAATATACCTGCAATTTCGGTGACCAAGATTATAGTGTCGGTGACCATGACATCAACTTGATGACATCATCTTGTTTGATGTCCTTAGTACTTTTGATGACTTTTGAGTGTACCATCGGTGACCCACTATATTGGTCTTGACTTGGCAAAATGATCTGAATATTGAAGTTGGTTGATACATCCAAAATTCCACTTTTTGATGTACAACCCCTTGATTGAATAGTCTTTGACTCTTCAATACTTGAAGCATATTTCAGACCTTCAAAAGAACCTGTAAAAATTCATTCATATAAAGGAAGGTGGTTCATCACCAAATCATCGGTGACCCAACAGTTTTATATAAAGGAAACATCTTCAAATCTTCTTCCCCTTGCTTTCTTTGAAAAAGCTTTAGTGTCGTCGGTTTTCCAAGCTCCCCCTTGAAATAAGCTCTTAGTCTTTGGTTGCAACTGAAAAATATTAGATCCAATGTGCTATAACCGCCATTGATTGCACAAAATACAACTTCAATATGTAGACAACTCGACACAACTATCAGCCGCATAAATCAAAGATACATGTGTGAGTTTCTTCAACGCTCAGTGCATAATCAACAAGAAAAACATTAAATCTGTCTTTAGCCGCAAGTTGATTAAGAATTATGTGTAGAGCTATAATCATATAAGGTCAAGGAACTTGGATCACCGAGGCAATATATATCATGACGAACTGGGAGATGATATTTCTTGATGAGCATTGCTTCTTTGACATATAACTGTTCAGAATATATAGTCGATTTCCATAATACTTTCAAAACAGAAAGCAATCAACTCAGATCCAGTCTTCTTAATCAGATGAATGAATATCGTCCTTCAACATTCTAGATCACAATCAAACCTCTAGACAATAAATGGTTAGGAAGAATTAGCACATAATAACAACATACATTTACTGAAACTGGCATCTAAATAAAACTCCAGAATGATGAGTGCAGAGAGTCAGACTTTTGATTAATCCAACCAGATACAGAAAATAATCACTCTTGTTCTGAAAACGTTTCAAATCCGGCTTTGCATGAAATCCATGAACAATGATCCCCCTCCCGAGACTCAACACGGGGGTTCCAATCAAGCATTGGTCGAGAAGAATGGTTGTCGGGGGTAGTGTACTCGAGAAAAAATTTTATCGGGCAAGGTGGAGTCAAGAAAAACGCTTAGGAACTTTTTAAGGCAAACTTGTTGGGTCTTTGGGGCTCGAGAAAATCACTTAGGAAGATGTGATAGCAGACTTGTCGGGTCAATAGGGCTCGGCATAAAAATATGTCAGTTCAAGATGTCTCGATAAGAATCGTTAGGAAACCCAGAAAAACTTTGTTGAATACTGATGAAACCCAGAAAAACTTAGTAACAATTAGGATTTCGGCTGCTTTAACCCTTGCCTCCATCACAGATATTTTTGAATCTCCAGCGATTAATAGATCCAAATAGATCGAGTTATCAATATCACCTTGATCAACATGAAACTTCAAACGATATGAAATCGACAAGATGAAACAACATGAATATTCAATTCAAACACAATAATAAAACTTCCAGATCGAAAAGAACCAATAAACTAGAAAAACGGATTTGCAGTCCCGATATTCAAAAGCGACGCATAGTGAGAGAAAAAAAAATAAGAATACTCGATAATACCTTGATCTTGCTGAAATCGATGATCGTATCAAATCAGATGGATTCGATTTCGGCTCTGATACCACTTGTGGATCTCAGAATTTGATCAAGTACGTATGCTTTTAATGAAAAACACGAAGAACACGCAATTAACAAAGATCGGAAGTCGGATATCTTACTTATATTAATATGAATATATCGGCTCTCTCTCACAATTTAGCTCTCAATTTTGCGCACTCTATTACAATGACCCTAAGCTCCTATTTATAATAAAGGATTAAACAATATAAAGAAACAAGGAGAATGGCATTATACACTTGCCATAATTACAATAAAGTAACGTTTCCTTATTTTGACACAACTAATTTAAATTCTAACAGTAAATGAGATTGATGTCGTACACAACAATAACTCGTCCAATTTTTATATTAACTGTGGACTTAATTAGATGAATTCCCTAATATGAGTTAATTTAGAAAGACTTGATCAATCAAGTATAGTAAGTGATATTCCTACTGTTAATATGGTGAATGATGGAAATTTCATGAACGATGAAGATGAGGAAATTGGTATAGATGATGATCTATTATTAAGTGACGATAATGATGATGATAATATTTTAGTTTAGTATTGTTCTAGTGATGAGTCTAAGTGATATCTATTACAATGGTTTAATATGGTTGATATATTAATATTTTTCCATCATGCTATAGTTATATTTCTAACTTTTGGTTGTATATACTTTATTGCAGACTGGATTCGTTCATATATATAGGGCGATAATCAAAGAAAAACCATAAAAAGGTTACAAACTCGTGAAAACCGATATAAAAATATTTTTTACATGATTTTTTCATCAAAACCTATAACTTAACATATTGTTTGACATATGTTTGTGTTCACCGTATGAATTAATTACATGTGAAAAAAAAAAATTGACTCACATAGTGAAACGAAAAATAAGCCTAAACAATATTCTTATGGTGAAACAAATACATGTGAAAATTATTTAGTGGTAGAGTAATGTCATCGTAAGGCGTAAGCCCTTGGTTCAAATCCGATAAGGGACTTTGTATTTTTTTCAGTCGTAGTATTTGAAAGAAGAATAGTGATATTATTAATTTCTTACATTATGAAATAAATATATGTGAAATAATTTCTTAAATTCTAGCCTTTGGTGAAAATAAATTGTGAAATTTTTTTATTTTTATAGCAGTTATACGAGTTTGTAAGATTTTTGTGGTTTTTATTTGATTTAGCCCCTATATATACACCATGTTTTTTTCTTTAATTTGTAAATATTGTTGGGCTTTCTATGGTACTAACCAACTTCACTTTGGTTATAGTAACATGTTGTCGGATAATTACTATATGGTGTTAGCTTTGATATTCTTAGGGTCGTTTACCGAACGCTTACCCAGATAAGTGCTTACCAAGTCATATTACCTTACCGGAGGAATATGATAAGTACCAAAACTTTTATCCGATAAGAGTGAAGACAAGAAAAGCAAGGACCAAGAGTCTTACTCGGCAAGTAATGGTGACGCCTCTTACCATGGTAAGCGCTTACCGGGCAAATTGTTGTATACAATGTCGGTTTTGTGGACTAAAATCTTACCCGGTAAGTAAGTAATAGTGTTGACATTTCCCGGTAAACACTTACCCAAGTAAGATTTGGTAAACGGCTCCTTAGTCTTTTAATTGTAAAGAAGTCTGTTTATCCATTTTACAGCAGTTATGTTGTCGATTATTCCCGAAAAGTAAGGTACCAACCAAGTTGTTATCTTTTGGTACAATTAGAAGTTTTGATTGATATTATTTCCGGAATTGTGAACTTATGTTTGCCGTTGTTCATCGATCACATGGAGGGGATGTTGAAAAACTTATTTTTGGGTAAGTTTTTTTTTTGAGATGTTGTACAACTCACCATCCACAAGTTACAAGTGATTAAAGCATGGAGCTTCAACTTGGTGCCCAAGTTTTATGTCATATATATGGATATATCATCCATACATACATGACTAGTTGTTGCCAACAATGCCTAGTAGCTAGATGCCATCTTTCACCACCCTTGTACACAACCTTTAACCAATAGCACACACATCACATCTTGCCAACTAATACACATGTGAGGATTGCTAAACTTGGAGCCAAAGAAATTCTCCTACTATATATATATATAACATGCATGCAAAGTTGAATAGGTCGAGTTGTGCTATGTATCACCTTGGGTTCGTGAGAAACTTTCTTCATCTTTCCCATCTCGCATGCTTCGCATAGGTGAGGTTTGTCAAACTTTATCTTTGGTAAACCAGTGACTAATCCGTGAATGGAGAGGCGATTGATATTTTTGAAGTTCAAATGAGAAAGTCGACGATGCCACAACCAATTCTTGGGATTAAAGACATTTGAGAGTAGACAAACATTTGAAGGAGCGTTCACTTGGGAAAGATCGATGGTGTATAGGTTGGATTTGCGCGTGCCGACTAATAATTCTTTACCTTCAAAGGTTCGCACACAACATCGTTCGGGTCGGAAGTTAACTTCGAGTTGTTTATCACAGAACTTGCCAATGCTTAGCAAATTGTGGCTCAGGCCTTGAACATAGGAAACATCTGAAATAGTGATGTTGTTTTGAATGATGTCTCCATGTCCCTTGATATGTGCTAAATGATTGTTGCCAAAACGTACGAATCCTCCCTTTTTCTCCGTGTAATTGGCAAGCAGCTCCTTTTGTCCGGTCATGTGTTTGGAGCATCCAGAATCTAAGTACCACACATGACCGATCTGCACAAAATCAAGCAGCTTTAGGTACCCATTTGTAAATGGGTCCTTCGGGGTTAGTTGACTTGGCACCTTTGTGTACCTATTTGAAGTGGGACTTAAGGGCGTTAGTCATGGTCTCTTTAGAAACCCATTTATAAACAGGTGGAGTTGGAAAATGATTATGAAAAGTGTAAGAATAATGCATGTCATAATAATCACAACCATAATCAAAAGAATTTAAACGCATAAAGTCATTCACACCTCAATTTGAGCAACAAATTTGATTACTTGAAAATTTAATTAAATGTCATAACGAGTGAATAGTATATGGTAAAAGAAAATGACGATTGGTTCTTTTGACATTTGTAGAATTCGAAAAAGAAAATTTGTCTTATTGCGGGATGACGAATTTGAAGTACGTTTGCCTTTATCAACCTAAACTTGTTTGGTCTTTAAAGTATGAACAGCTGAAACATCAACAGGACCATGGTT
Organism: Silybum marianum; assembly: GCA_036898165.1. Taxonomy (NCBI): domain Eukaryota; kingdom Viridiplantae; phylum Streptophyta; class Magnoliopsida; order Asterales; family Asteraceae; genus Silybum; species Silybum marianum. The sequence continues at coordinate 41,553,413 of CM072529.1, read as the reverse complement.
AGCAGTTTTTGAGAAAAAATGAGTTTGATTCCTTTGGTTAGAATGATTGTGTGTAGTTTGACTAGTGGAACATTCATTCTGAACATCCGGAATCAAAACTGTTTCGACAGGAGTCTTTCCTTTGTCCAAAAATTTCGTTTGACTTGGAAGTGTAGGATTAAAATCAAAGTCAGCATTCATTTCATTTAAACATTCGTTGCTTTTAAGTTGGGAGGGATTATAATTTTCATTCAGAAACTCCATTTGCTCAAGCTCATCTAATTCAGTATCAATTTGGTCGAGAGAAAGGGAACTTTGTTGTTTAGGAGGGCAATAATTTGGATCCAATTTAAACAACTCTTCACACTCATCTAAATAATTGCCAACGAAAGCTTTACACGAAGAAATATTGGAAATTGTATCAATTTCGTGGTTTTTGGTTACTTGTAAAGCCTCGTTTTCAAGTTTTTGGATTTTTGAAATTAACGCCTCTTTTTCCTTGTCCGACGAAGAACGTTCAGATTCCAACAACTTTTCAAGTCGAACAATTTTCTTTTCCTAAAAATAAGATGGGAATATATGGCTTAAATTCCGGAATTTGTGTCTGAAGTTCTTCGTCAGTATAAGATGGAAAATAGTCGTGCAAAAGAGTTTCTTTTGAAGATTCCGTTTCTACTGTCTTAGGATAGCAGAAAGGAATTTGTTGAAAAATCTTGTTTTTCCGATTCCTATCTTCCCTTTCTTCGACGTCGGAATCCGACTTCATAAATTGAATTTTGTATTCCGGACCAAGGTTTAGATATTCAAATTTATAGATGGTCGGTGTATTGTAGATGGCCTTTTCTAAGCATTTTGGGTTATCAAATCCTAATCCAACCTTTGAACTTAAATCCTTTGGAGCGTTGAAGTGAATTGTTTGCTCAGTTTGACCAATATTGTATAGTTTGAGTTCCAAATCCTTGAGTTTTTCTAAAAGATCTTGTCTTCGTATGGTGACAAACTCAAATTTTGATGAAAATTCTTCGGTTTCACGTTTAGATTTGTCAAGTTGATTTGTGAGATTCGAGATTTGTTCTGTTAATTTTAAATTTTCGTTTTGAAAAATGGTTTTCTCCTTTTGATGATTTTGTGCAATACTTTGAGAGGTGGCAAGTTTAGATTGGACAATTAGTAGTTGATTATAATTATTTTCTAAACGTGCTTCTAAGTTGGAAACTAAGAGTTTGTCGGCTTGCAACTTAGATTTTAATTCTTTCAATTGTATCATCAAATCATGCATTTGGGAAACAAAATTGTCATAGTTAGAATTGCTTACCTCGGGTGTGTAGTCGGAAGCGTTAGAAGTGGAATCATCAGAGTAAGCCATCAAGCTGAAGTGTGCTTGTACCTCGTTTTCCATATCATCATCATCATTACCATGATTGAGCCAATGTTCATCTTCCGCCATGAGTACTTTTTCGGCCTCCTTTTGTTTAGCCAACATCAATTTGTAAGTGAAGTAGTTTGAGTCTTTGACTATTGGCTTTTTGCATTCACGGGCATGGTGGCCGGATTTTCCGCAGTTGTAGCACAGGCTCATTTCACCCTTGAATTTGTCTTCCAGTTTGGGTGGTGGACGAGATTCTTCTCTCCTTGGTTTAGGCTCAAACAGAGCTTTGCACTCATGATTCTATGGTCCCGAAGCATATCTTTGTTGATTGGGATTTGAGCGACGAGAGAACTTTTGTTGGAATGATTTTGTGAGAAAAGCCAGTTGCTGTTGAAATTTGGCAATTTCCGGATCATAGTCGAACTCTTCGTCCTCTAATTCAGGAATGACGACTTGAGATGTGCTTTGGGATAAAGAAGGGTTTCTTTTGCGACAAAGGCGATTGGATCGGAATTCTTTTTGATTTTGGTGTTTGCCTCCATGGTTTCAAGTACCTCCTCCTCGTCTTGTTGTAGGGTTTCGTATACTTCGTGAAGATCGAGTTCAGCGAGAAATTTGTTGTGTTTTATTTGGTTGGCAAAACGACGCCATTCAGGTTGAAAATTGCTAACAAACTTCACGTTGTTCTCGATCTTTGTCTTACGAATATCGTTTTTGCTTAACTCGTTCACCAATTGAACAAAACGAGCGTAAGTATTCGTAAGACTTTCACCCTCTTTGGCTTTGAATTCTTCGTATTGAGAGTTGTAGTTTGTGATTTTCAGTTGAGTCCCAATCTTTGTTCCTAGCATAAACTTTTCAATTTCTTCCCACATCTCTTTGGCAGATCTTTTGTGGCTGTCTATGCTCATGTAGATCTCATTTGGGAGGCTCATTAGGAGGTATGAGCGTGCTAGTTGATCACCTTTCATGATTGTCTTTTCCTCGGCAGTCCAGGCAGATTTGGGTTTGACTCCCATTTTGGCAGCGACAGGAGGAATGGCATTTGGTACGGCATGGAAGTCTTGATAAAAAATGGGTGGAGGACCTTCTTTGATGGAACTCATGATTTCATCGGCGTAATCACTACGTTCAATGTAGTTGAGAAACCGATCCTTCCACTGAGAGTATTCACCCGGAAATAGAATCAGGGGTTTTGTGTCTGAACCGATCGACATTGCTTCGCGTGAAGTCATAGAATCTCGGTTTTGAAAAGAAAAAATCTTATCGACAATAAAGGACGCAATAAAAATTTATATCGGGTTACGTGAACTCGACAAGAAAAATTATCGGATTGAGCAGAATCGAGAAGATTTTATATCGGGTAACTAAGAGCCAATAAGTATTTATGTCGAGTAATAAAGTGACGATAAGAAAACTTGTCGGGTCTAACGAACGTGAGTTAAACCAAGATTCTGAAATTCCTTTTTATCTTTATTTTGAATTTTGAAGAGCAAGAACAAAGCCTTCGTCGACAAAAAAAGAACAGAGTATTTTTAAGGAAGAGAAGATTTAAGTTCCCGAGTCCCCAATAATATCAAAAATAAATTAAAAAGATTTACTTAAAGTTTAAGCAGTCTACTTGAGAACTCTTAAACTAGAAAAGCTGCAGAAGTCAGAGACCCTAAGTTTTCTAATAAAAGTGAAGCAAAAGTACTAAGGTTTAAACTAGAGAAAAAAAATCGAATCTTGTACTTGAGAACTCTTAAACTAGAAAAGTTGCAGAAGTCAGAGACCCTGAGTTTTATAATAAAAGTGAAGCAAAAGTACAAAGAATTAAACTAAAAAAAATTGAATGAAAAACCGAATCTTGTCGGATGATAAAGAGTCGATAAAAATTCTTATCGATAATAGAAGATGCGATATAAAATACTTATCGATATTAACAGATGCGATATAAAATTCTTATCGATACTCAAAGATGCGATAAATAAGATTTGTCGATAAACAAAGATGCGATAAGAAATCTTGTCGATTCAGGCTTGGAAAGCTTGAATCGACAAGCTTTTTTGAACAGTGTTAGATTCGAGATTTTTACCTTGTTTTTCGAACTCGATCAGAATCAGATCAAAACTCAGATCATGTAGCTCTGATACCAATAATGGATCCCAGAATATGATCAAGTACTAAAGTTTTTAATAAGAACACGATGAACACGCAATTAATAATGATCCGAAGTCGGATATCTCACTTGTATTTATTAATATATCGATTCTCTCTCCAGCAATTTAGCTCTCAATATATCGCACGTTCTAATACAATGACCCCTATGCCCCTATTTATATTAAAGGGTGTTGGCGTTTTATATTAAATGACCCCTATGCCCCTATTTAACCATTTCAATGGGTGTTGGCGTTTTATATTTTGAGTTGTGTGCATAATTCTTTTTAACTACCGTTTTATAACGAGCGGAATTGTTGTTTATTCATGTGCTGGAGGGAATTCACAGACTTTTGGTCTAATCCTCGTTTTTATAAAACTGAAACCATTTTTAGGAAAAATACGATGTTGAGAGCTCTAGCAAAGGCAAGGGAGATACTTTCTTGTTAGAAAGTCACTTAGAATTTTCCTTAGTTTATGTAATACATCTCAATAGTATACTTTTATTCCATTGCAATTCTTGAGATCATGTTAAATGGTAAACTATATTGGGTAAATGAAATTGCCTATTTGAGCAAAGGATATGAAATACCTATTTTAGTTTAGGGTTCAGAGACCATAGTATAAGAGATTAGGTGTTCGGGGAGTATCTAGACTTAAGCTAAGGAGGTAGTGGGACTGATATTACATCAAAGGGTAGAAGGAGATTTAATTGGTGAGATAAACGATTGGGTAGAAAGAACTATCATGTTAGGTAAATTCAAAATCACATATGGCCAATGTTATTATGAATTTACATGTACATGTGTGTGCTTACATACCTTGTTGTGATCTAAATTATTGTCAATTATGTTATGGTAAATTTCTAAATTTAGAAGTATGTATTGTCGATCAGTGAGGATGGCATTTAACATGCCTGAACGACCAAATCCTTCGGTAGGGGTTGCACCGACAGGACAGATGGATCATGAGGGTGTTGTCAACACCTGTAGGCAAGGAAGAAAAACGGGTCATGGACTCCGATGGGTTACGCTGTCAGTTTAGGCTTGTGAGACTAGAGCTCAAAGTCAAGGCAAAGACCGTGGGCATGAGCATAATATGTGAATATATATATATATATATATATATATATATGTACATGAGTGTGCTTGATTTATATTATTGAGGCAAACGATGAATGTGTTAGTATCTGTTTAGTACTAGTTTTACGAAGAATGATCATGAGTTTTGGTGTTCTATGTGAGGTTGCATTGATTGATTGGAGGAAATCGTGTATGTTAATGAATCCATTGACTCTTATTCAGTGGTGTCTACGATAAGATTTTTGGGAAGATAGAATCGTTTATTCGGGGAAAGAAGGCAAGTTGTGAACAATTTGATAGGACCGAAATAACCTAAGGAAATCAAAGCTGTTGGAATCGGATATTTAGCAAAATCGATGATCAGCTTGGACACTATATGGTTCGGTAAACTGAGTATGTCAAGGAAGAATTTGCTACAAGTGTAGAAGACTCGCTCTTTGGTCAATAACGGTAAATAATGAGAATTTGTTGCTAAGTTACAATACGGTTAGAGTAAGTTGCCCCCAAAATTTTAACACGAGTTTCATGCATCGTGTCTTCTATGTTTGAATATGGGTTTCACGAGTCATTTCATATTATTTACACAACTGTATGTGTGTGAGCATGTTGATTTTCATGTTTTGATAAATAAACTGACATATACTAATATGTGGTTTGCATTTTAAAATTCATGAGTGTGTTTCGATTGCAAAGAGGTAGCATATTGCATTGGATAAACATAATTATATCCATGTTGGCACAACCTTCATGGTGGAAGTATAAAAACTTGTCATTACATCGCTTTTATTGTTAAAACATGCATGATGGTTTGGTCATTACATTGTTTGGTACGACAGTTTGTCGATCCATCATCGTGGTTTAAAGTGTCAGAACGTTAATAACACGAATGGAGAGATGAGTTCATTGTAAGTATTTCATTTATTGTTGGCAATAATTTAGATTGACAGATATGTATATGTGTGATATCTTGTGTCATATGTGAGTGGTCTTGAACACCAATGTACATGGATTAACCATGTCGTATTAGTGTTATGCCATGCATGCATAGGGTGGTTACATGGATGCTTATTTATTTTTTTACATAAGGACAAAGGAAGTTTATATATATATATGTGTGTGTGAGAGAGAGAGAGATAGAGAGAGAGAGAGAGAGAGTATATGTGTGTGTGTGTGTGTCAACATGCATGAATGCTATGAACTAGTCAGGCTTTAGGGTTTAACTAGCCTTTAGAAGGATGATGCAAATAACAGGAAGAAAAAGTTTTGAGAATTAGCATATGTTGGTTAAGTTGTCCGAGGCTGATTCATAATCTTGGTATTCCAGTTTGTGAATGTTTGGTGCATAATAGTAATACGAGGTGGTAAAGTTAGTATTGATTCTTGTAGTATGGATTTTAATTTGTCATGGTGTTGTCTAGATGTTGTTGACGAAGAACGTTTACATTTGGAAGAAATCGTGAGTACCGGATTCCTTAAGTAGAAGCGTGTTTAAAAGTAGTGGTACATCATTTTGATGAAACGCTACCGATAAAAGAGATAAAGGGGATTATGAATCGAAGTTGTGCATAGAATGTTGAGGTAGACTTGCAGTTGGGTTATACGGAAATGAGGTAGCATACCATAGGCAAGTGTGGAGTATTAGTTGTTATTGATATGCGTGATGCGATGGAAATAGGTTTCGGAATTCACTCTCATGTGGTTACTTGGTTGTGAGTAGACAATAACATGAGTAGTCGTATGAGCAAGATATATTCTTGGTGTCATGCTAACCATCCCGTATGAGTGTTAAGGAAGCTGGAGGTTGAAAGATTAGACTGGTGATTATGTATGGGAATAAAGTATGTCACTACAAGGGTGGGTGCAAGTGGGACTATGATGGTCCGCATGGTAGAGTGTTTTCTCTTTGAACTAGTTGCATTTGTTTTTTGTAGTTGGCGATGGTCTAACGTTGATTGCTATTTTATGCTAGTGTTAAGGCGTGTGATGAGCTGATCTATGTGCATAGTCCAATGGGAATGTGATCTCTCTTCGGGTTGCATAGCTCAAGGGACTGGCAAGTGTGTAGCCAGTTTGTAAATGTGTTCAGTCATAGGCGTGTGTGACTGGAGTTAGAAGATTGTTGTGTAAAATCACTCGAGAAGGAATGAAAGTTTATAAGACTATAGTATGTGAGTGTCTACGTTGCAAAAAATGATCTCTCTTTGAAATGAATCATTAGGGCTCAGGCAATAAATTGGGAAGCCAATTGTGGGTGACTAAATTATGTGAATTCTGTGTGAGTCGTTCTTTTTGGAAGGAAATCACATAAGTAAATATGATGAACATCATCTCATTGATGATGTGGTGAGAATTAAGATCAAGTAATGAAAATTGGTATGATACTTCACCTTACAACATGTAAATTGTCAGGTGGGGAAGAAGTTACACATTAAGTAATTTGGCATAACTAGGTTGCGTGCTATACGCTAAAGCAGATTCTTTATTTGGAAACGGACCAAACTTCCAAGGTGTGTTCATAGGATTTACGTGAATTCTTTGATAATGTAGAGTTCTCGAAGAAGTTAATGTTGTTCAATTATTGGCGATAATTATGGAGAAGTGTTATAAGTGCTCAAAGGGTGCAAAATGTTGAAATGAGATTTAAACCATTCTTGTGCGATTTTTAGATTGTTTTATTTGCAAAATTTTAATTGCCTTGTTAGTAATGTGATTGTGAGTATCATGATCGATTGTAGTGGGTTGTGAAAACGGAAGAGATTTATTGCAAAGTTCAAAGGTAGGTTATGAGATGAGAGATTAAGTACTTGGGTTATGTAGTTCTCAAGGGGTGAGATTGAATTATACTCAAAATATATTATGGTGTGGAGTATGTTGAATAATTGTTGATTTTATTTCAACCATGGAGGAAAATATGCTTGAATTGATGTGTATTTGGTAATTGAATGATTCCCAAGTTCGGCGGGCAAGGAGTTTGGTGTGTGCATAAGTGTTGTTTCACTACTCATCCGAGCGTTGATAAGCGTATGAGAGCTTCACCTATCTTAATTGGTATCTGAGTAAAACGAAAGCATTACTCTATGTCAGGTAGTGTTTGGCTTGGTTACTGATGAAGGTGGCATAATACCAACCTTATAGGAAACCTATAGTTGGGGATGCTATTAAGTGGAGACGAAACCATATTATGAGGAACTTCGTGCCAAAGTTTCTAAGACCTCTAGTGGGCCTCGCTGCAAATTAAATATTATGTATCGACTTTCTAGATCGGGCCAGTTTGCCAATCAGATGTATTTGATAAATTGATTGTTGATAAAATGAATCATGACATTAATTTTGTGGCCAATAACGTCGAACTAAGATAATCAGCATATCTCTTGTGTTGGAAGAATTTTAGCAAGCGGTGGAATCTCATGTTAAGTGGAGCTTGTCGTCTCACACTCACGCAGTCGGGTGGAGTATGAGACTTAATCTGTCCTCTAAGAATATATTGAGCGCCCGCATTATGGATTTTATTGGAGCATGGGAATAACAATATTTTCCATGTATTGAATTGATGTATAGTATTAGTTAACATGTAAGTATCACAAGCGGCACCATATGAAGCGTCACATGGTCATAAATCTTGATCATGACTGTATTAAGAAACGGCAAGAGAAAAAAAATTGTGCAATTGACTGGCAACATTATTTATTGGACTTGTAAAAAGTTAAGAGTGGCAAGGCCGCTGGAAAGTATATGCGGACAAGCAAAGAAAGCTGATAGAGTTTCAGGTGGGAGATAGTGTTATACTAAAAATTTCACCGTGAAAAACAGTTGTACAGTTTGAGAAAATAAGGAAGTTGGGTCCGCGATATATCGGGTTGTTCGGGATAACAGAATGAGTGAGTGAATGTGGTGTGAAAAATTTGGATCTACTTGAAAAGCTTCGAGGCATCCATAAGACATTTCACGTGTCTAATTTGCATAAATGTTTAGTGGATGCAGTCATGTCGGTATCATTGCAAGATGTTCAGGTGATGAGATGTTAGACTATGTAGAAGATCCAGAAGCGATAATGGATATCAAGGTTAGGAAATTGAGGAATAAGGAAATAATGCTTGTGAAGGTGCATTGGAAGTTTCATAGAGAACAAGATGCAAAGTGCCAGAGTTAGAGATGAAGCCCAAATATCTCCATTTTTCGCTTAGAGGAATTCCGGGACGGAGTTCTTTTAAGGGAGGGTGTGTTGTAATGACCCAAGTTCTCAAGTTAATAAGTTAGTCAATCCAATGGGTGAAATCTAGCTAGTGAACTCAATTTCAGGGACTAATAGAGTAAATAGCAAAAAAATGGAGTTGAACCTTCACTCTTCTCTCATTTTAGAAATCAGATGGAAAATTTATGTATGTGTGTGCGTGTTTGTGAGGTGCGATTTTGAGACGGGAGAAGATAATAGAAGGAGACAAGGAAGGATTTGGAAGGAATCAAGTGAGAAAGCTTAATTTCTCGTATGAACATCATCTCCTTTGCATCTCCTCTTCCTTATTGTATTGATGTTATAGTTAGGGTTCTTTAAAGTAATGGATTTTGGGGGAAATGTTTCCTAGTAATAAGAATGTTGTGAGAAAGTAATTTCTAATGAGAATCTCATGCAATAATCAGATTTCATGTTGTTTGGAGAAGGATTAACCAAAAAACCCCTGGATGTTTATGCATTTATCAAATGTTCATGTAATCCATGGATTTCATTGTTAGATTGGATTGGTTAGTGTTTGGGGATGATTTATACGAATGTAGCGTATGTTTTAACCTTAAGAGTAAAGAAAATCAGTGTTGATATTGGATTTTTGGGTTCTTCTTCCGGAAGTAAATTGTGCATGTGAAACAGCCAGGAATGCGACCCTAATGCGGGTAGGGTCACATGGAAGCTGCTTTTCTCCCTGTTCCCCAATTTTCAGTTTTTGTTAGGGGTTGTAGCGTAGGTCCTTATTTAAGGGGTTTGCAATTAAGTATTTTAGAGGTCCTTTGGTGTTACTAACTCATCATTTGGTAACCTCAATTAAGGTGTTCGGTTGGTGTAAATATAGACTGAAAATATGAGTGTAGGCTGCATTTTGAGTTTTACTCATTATTTTCAAACAAGAGTATATTTAACCTTTATATTGGGTGGTTTTTATTTAAATATCACAAAGTGTGCATTGTTTTAAATGTGAAATTATTTTTTGCATAGTGTGAGTTATTAGTGTGAGCTTGTTCTTTGATACTAAATTTTCATCAAGTGGTGTACCCAAATAAAGCACATTTTCATGTAGCCTATTTAAAAGGGTAAGTGTGAGCCCAATTGCTTAGTTACAATTGTGGATGACAATAAGTGTTTAACAATTGCAATGGGTGTTGGCGTTTTATATTTTGAGGTGTGTGTATAATTCTTTTTAACTACCATTTTATAACAAGTGGAATTGTAGTTTATTCATGTGTTAGAGGGAATTCACTACACCTTTGGTCTAATCCTCGCTTTTATAAAACTAAAACCATTTTCAGGAAAAATACCATGTTGAGAGCTCTAGCTAAGGCAAGAGCAAGGTGTGAGCTTGAGGCGGGAAGTGAGGAGCAAATTTCTAGTTAGATAGTCACCAAGAATTTTCCTTAATTTATGTAATAAATCTTAGTAGTGTACTTTTATTTTGCTACAACTCTTGAGATCATGTTGAATGGTAAACTATGTTGGGTAAATGTAATTCCCGGTTTGGGCAAAGGCTATGAAATACCTATTCTAGTTTACTACAATTGATTCATATTTAGACGTTAGTTTGTTATAACTAATTCATATTTAAATTGTTTCATGGTTATGCATGAAATTGGTTTCCTACTTATTCTTCTTAGGACAATTGTAGCTACAATGTGTGTGTATATATGTATATATATATATATAGAATGAGGTTCAAAGGAAAACACTAAAAAAAAGAGAAAACTAAAGAACGCCCTAGGAGCTCTCCATTTGGACGGTATGCACAAATGCATACAAATGATTGAAGTTGTTTTTTTGTCTATGAACCAATGCATATATATGCATTAGTGCATATGCACAAATGAATGTTACAAATTACCAGCATGCATTTGTGTATACCGTCCAGATGGAGGGCTCCTAGGGTGTTCTTCAGTTTTCTCTATTTTTGGCGTTTTTCCCTAAACCTCACCCTATATATATATAGAGGAAGGTTCAGGAGAAAACGCCAAAAAGAGAAAACTGAAGAACACCCTAAGAGGCTGTCATCTGGTAACATGCATTTGTGCATATGCACCAATGCATATTTATGCATTGATGCATAGAAAAAAGGAGCTCGAATCGCTTATATGCATTTGTGCATATGCACTAATGCATATTTATGCATTGATACATAGAAAAAAAATATCGTTCAGATGGCGGACTCTTAGGGTGTTCTTCAGTTTTTTTTTCTTTTTATAGCATTTTCTCCTGAACCTCCCTCTCTCTCTCTCTCTTTATATATATATATATATATGCATCAAAAATCAAATAAAATACATGATAAAAAAGTACTATTATACTATCTATGGCTTCAACATGTTAATGGTAACAGGATTTGAGATTGACCTACTGCAACAACATGTCGTATATTTATTTTATTTTTATTGTAAATTAATTTTACCTATTGTGATGACGTGTTGATGTTCTAGATATCGCCTAAAGTGACTCCAAGTCTGTTGATCTATAGCGACGATATCTCATTCGAGAATGCTATTAATTTAACTTAATTTTTTAAAATTACGTGCAAAATTAAATTAAATTAATAGTCTAAGGCCACGACATGTCGTCGTTGTAGGTTATATCTACAATCACGACACAATGTCATTGCGATGTCTACTTTCAGTAACGGGAAACAACAGCGAAACCAATAGCAACAGTTGTCGTCGCAGTTGGTCTATAACAATGATATTCAAGCCTATAGAGACTACTTTTATCCTTATATAGTTATTTTGTTGTAATATGGATCAAACATTGTTTTTTCAATTGTAGTTGTTCTAGATTCATGCACAATCCAAGCAATTTTTACCTTGGAGTTGCAAAAGTGGTATTAAAATACATTGCAGGTACAGTTGATCATGGAATTTGGTATTCAAAAGTGCTAAATTTCATATTAACATGCTTCACAAACAGCGATTGGGCTAGTAGTATCGATGACAAAAAAACACTTCAAGTTACACGTTCAGTTTTGAGTCTAGAGTTGTTTCATGGAGTTCAAGGAAGCCGGAAGTAGTGACTTTAACAACGTTACATATTCAGAAGAATTGCGCGAGGGGAGAACAACCGGAAAAAGCCCAGGCTCTCTTATGGAAAGTAGAACTAGAAGCAAATCAGTCTCGCGTGAATGGATACCCTCCAGAGGCATAATATATCGTGGCAACTTCAACAACTTGTCAATCAGGCTAAGGAGACTTCTAGCATAATTTAACTAGAGACGAGCTAGTGAGACAGAGATCTTTTGTGACAATAAGTTAGTTGTCTCAAATCTCAATCATGAAAAACCTAAGGTTTTGTGGATCCCAGTTTAATCAGGTAACGATGTTCTTTATCAAGAATAATCAACACGAACACGAATAAGCTCAATGGAAATCGTAAGTCATATATCAAACTTGTAAGAATCGTGGTTACAATATTGATCGAACCTAATATGACTTCGTCTAAAAGCTTATGAAAACCTATCTATTACAATATATTTATACTAGAAATAATCTAGAATAAGGTAACAAATAAACCTTCCTAATTGTAAAACCTGCCTAACAATTAAACCTTTCCATATTGATGACTTTGTAGACTTTACGCTTTAGGCCCTTCACGTCTACAATATTTGTGATCTCGGATACAATATTTTCCGACCTAACAATCTCCCCCTTTGTATTCGATATTACAATTCAACAAATTAGCACTTTTTGAAGAAGATGAAACTTTGTCAACAAATCTTTATCTTGAATATTTTGCTCCCCCTACAAAAATAATCATTGAAGAGCTCCGTAGCTCCCCTTAACATTAGCATAAAGTTCAACATCGAAGGAGCCGTGAAGTCGTAGAGTAAAACTTCCTTCAAGTATACTCAAGAAGATGCAAGGAGGGTCCTTGGGTCTTTGAGATGTGATGAAAGATGATGTCACGTGTCAAAATTTCGAAACTTCGCGGATGAAACAGATGAGAACAAGAACCCGGGCCAAGGTTAAATCCTAGAAATTCTAAGTGTTGAATCGATAAACTGAGTTGTCGGATCTTTGAAGTTCGATAACTGACTTTCTCGGATCATGACTTCCTTATTTCTTCCTTTTGATGACTTTCTTGTTTCTTCCTTTTGTTCTCTATTCATGGCTTTCTTGTTTCTTCCTTTTGATCTCTTTGCATGTGTTTTTGATACAGTATTTCTCCCCCTCATAATGATAAGGAGAATCCGAAGCATTATGAACTTTATCAAAGACAATAAGTGGAAGTGATCAAATGCGTATGTGAGAAAATATCTTCGTGAATCAATGGGTAAAGGGCGAACAAACAGAAGCACGTGTAGCAACTTTTATCACTACAATCAAAATAAGTTTCAATTGAAGTGGCCTATTTTCAGTGTTGGCAATGATAAATCTCTTATAGGACTTCCAGTTATCATAGAAGTAAGTTATAAAACTAACTTCTCAAACTGTTCCGGCATAAACACAAAGATATGCATGTGAAATCACAAACACTCGTGCAATGTGTAGAAAGATTTAAGCACTGAATGCTATTTTTAAGGATCAAAATGTGAAAATACATTTCATGGACTCAATGTGCAATGAATGTGAAGTTCGGAGACCAGAGGTGTGTCTTCCTTTTTCAATATATTAATCTTCCGAGTGAAGAAAAGATAGCAGATATGCTCATTCTCCGTGATATATGAAACAAATATCTTTTGTGAGATACTTGAGTAGTTGGGTGGGGTGACACGAGTAGTCGACACTGGGTCCATGTCCTTTTCAATATTCATCTCCAAAGAATTGAGAATGAATAGATTGTATGGCTACCCGGATAACTGTTTAGGTTTGGTAAGGACCAATTTTCTTTTAAGTCTTGTCACACCCTCACTTTTTCTTTTATCTCACAAGCACTCAATTTTATCACACTCATACCCTTTCAAAATATCTAACTTAGGGATGTGTTTCATAGGTAGGTCCTTCCAGCTTTGGATTGACCGTTGAAACTTCTGATTTCTAACACACAAAAAGTCGAGACAGTAATGTCCGAGTTCTAAATTGATGTATTCAGAAGTCATAATGTAATGTAAAACGGGTTCTGAACTAAGATATTCAGAAGCCAAACTTTCCTTCTCCCTTTTTTTTAAATAATGGAACGGGTACATAGCTGATGTACTATGAAGCTAAATAAATGGTAAAAATGTGGTACTCCCCCTCAAATGTAGCATAACCTTTTGAAATATTTTCATGTGATGTGAATATTTGGAATTTAGAACACACACGACATACCTACAAACCAGATTAAAAGGATTTTGGTACCCAAGCTTTATTGGGTCCTTGGAGGTTAGCTTTAGAAATAACAAATGGGGAATTGGGGATACTATAAGTACCAAACCATCTATGATTATTCTTTTGATCGACAAAATCATTTGTTCCACAAGTAGAACAACAAATCTTTGTGACACTTAGACTAATTAGCTGATTGATTGTCTTGACAAAATAAGGCAAATCAGTCTTGGAGACAAATGATTTTGCATCAACTACAAGACATGTATGTGGCATGTTTTTAACACTATCGTCTCTAGTTAATTTCTTCCTCCAAACCATTTTATACTTCATAAAATTACCAGAATTAGCAACAAAGTCATTGTGGAACCGATTAGAATTATGAGTCCGAGACTTTGAAAAACCATATGATTTGGAGCTGTTAGAATAACTATGTGACTGAATACTTGAAGAACAGTTATTTTTACAGACACTAACAGAAGAAAGAGAAGTCATCTTTGAACTTGAAGCAGAATCAGAATCATTATGAAAAATCATTTTCTGAAGGTCATCTAACTCCGCATTTATTTGTACAGGAGTGAGTTGTTTGAATGATTCTGAATTCTCTTTATGCAATTGTTTTTGCTTTGAAATCTGGTTTTCAAGTTCTTTGATTTTGTTTAAGAGATGATCTCGTCCTTTATCAGACAAACTAAAATTCAAAACCGTTTTAGTTTCAAGATCTTTTTCAAGTTTCTTGAGTTTGTCAGATAAATAATTTCTTTCTTCCGTAAGCAAATCATATTTCTTTTTACATTCAGACCTCAAATTCTTTTCAGTTACAAGATTTGATTGAAATTCAAACAATTTATTTGAAAGTTTACAAACTTCTTTTCTAACTGTTTGTTCTTATCAGAAATTAAAACACTCTTCATCAAAACATTATTTTTATCGTCATCAAACACTTTTCTTTCTTTATCCAAAAGGTTCTAAAGCTCCTAGATTTGCTTTGATAGCTCCAAACTTTTTGTTTCAGATGATTTTCTCTCTAAAATCACAGCGTGTTCAAAATCAGACACTTGTTTAGAAAGTTTTCTAATTGTCAACTCACAAGTTTTAATTTTGCTCTCAAACGCTTTTCGCTCAATTTCAAACTTGTGTTTTTCATCAGAAATTATGTTCCTTTTTTTTTCAAATTTCATGAATTTAGATATTTTACTTGAAAGAGAAACACTGTAAGTCTCAGAATCTTTAAATTCTCTAACTCAGAAATTTTGTCTTTCAAATCAAAATTTATTTTTATCAACTCAAGATTTTTCTTTTCACAAAATTGTTCATACCTTGTATGATTTGTATTTCTAGAAAGTTCATTGAGTTGATTTTGTAAAAAAAGCGTTTTCATTTTTCAAATCTTTTCTTGTTTGTTCTGAGTTATGAAACTTAGATTTGAGGTCAACATGTTCTCTTAAAAGTTCATCAAACACGCTCATGTTATTTGTATGTCTTGCTTCGAGTTTAGCAATTTACTCATTTAGCTCAGAAATTGCACAGCTCAACTACACAGTTAGTTCGTGGTTAATTGATAAAGTGATCTCGATCGGTGAGTTTTGTAAAGTTTCTAAGATTTCTATGGAAGTAGGTAATTTTATCTCGAATTTACTCGGATCGACAACAATTTATGTCGAGTCAAGCAGAGTCACGAAGAATTTATGTCGTGTTAGATGGGCTCGACAAGAATTTATGTCGAGTTACAAGTGCTCGAGAAGTCGAAGATGTCAACACAATAAGACTCGAGGAGATTGTATGTCGGGTAAGAAGGACTCAATAAACAGATATGTCGAGTCACGCGACCTCGAAAAAATATCGACTCTAAGGTTCGAGAAAACTTAAGACTTTCGAGGAACAAAAAGATGTCGACTTAGTATAACTCGACAAGCAAAGATGTCGATGGAAGGGTGTCGAGAAGATTTTTTTTATCAGAGATATCGAATCCTGAATTTTCTTAGTCGATAAACTAGAAAGCAAGAACGAAAGATTCTTGACTAAAAACATCTAGAGTAACAAAAGTTATCTAGTCTTTTTATGGACAAGAAGGGCTAAGTTCTCGGGTTTCCAATTTTCTCAACTTAGATGAAAGCAAAAATTACTTAAGATTTATGATGTTTACTTGAGAATTCTTTAACCAGAAAAGGTGTAGGAGTTACTAGTTCCTGAGTTTTCTATTGTTAAAGAAAAGCAAAAGTACCCAAAATAAACGAAAGTAACACAAATTTTAAAAAATAGAATTCGATATACTAATTAAAATTATCTTGGGTGTTATGAACATGAGTGTGGTGCGACAAGTTTATGAGTTCGAGATCTTAAAAAATTATCCAGATTTCTTGATTAAACAAACACAGATTAATTCATAATTAAGGAAAACACTTATAGCAGAAGAAAGAAATCGATAAAAAGTAAGAAATCTGGGTTTTTCGAAAAATAATTGTTTATCGATTAAAACAGCTTTAGTATGAATCGACAAAAAAGAATTCAAGATTTACCTTGTT
The DNA here is from genome assembly GCA_036898165.1 of Silybum marianum. Classification (NCBI taxonomy): domain Eukaryota; kingdom Viridiplantae; phylum Streptophyta; class Magnoliopsida; order Asterales; family Asteraceae; genus Silybum; species Silybum marianum. Next base: position 41,536,833 of record CM072529.1, on the reverse strand, counting down.
TCACGAGATCGATTTGAAACTGATTCAAAACTCAGATCGTCTGCTCTGATATCAATTGTGAATCCCAGTTTAATTAGGAAACGATGTGCTTTATCAAGAATAATCAACACAAACATGAATAAGCTCAATGGAAACCGTAAGTCATATATCTAACTTGTAAGAATCGTGGTTACGATACTGATCAAACCTACTATGATTTCGTCTAAAAGCTTATGAAAACCTAGCTATTACAATATATTTATACTAGAAATAATCTAGAATAAGGTAACAAATAAACCTTTCTAATTGTAAAACCTTCCTAACAATTAAACCTTTCCATATTGATGACTTTGTAGACTTTACGCTTTTGGCCCTTCATGTCTTCAATATTTGTGATATTGGATACAATATTTTCAAACCTAACAGGTTTCATGGTACGAACAAGCACATCGACATTCGTTACCACTACATTTGAAGGTTACCATTACATTTGAAGTCTTCTGGTTGCTAAAGAGATTGTTATGAAGACCATCGGTACAAATCAACAAGTAGCCAACATCTTTAGAAAGTCGCTTCCACAAGTAAAGAACGAATTTTCAGATTAAAGTTAGGTGTATATATAGGTGACTTTTTGTGTTAACCCAATAATTTGTGTTAACCGTGTTAATCCATCGTTCACTGGTGAACACCATGCTAGTGAACAAGCATCGTGTTCGTCAGTATACGAACATCGTGTTCAACAGAGAACGATGGGTTAACACGGTTAACACAAATAATTGAGTTAACACTTGAAGGGGCCTCTATATATATATATATATATATATATATATATATAGATGTTGGTTCATTTAGAAACTAGACGAAGGGTAGAAACTATAGAAACTTTAGCAAATCAATATAAAAAATAATCTTTTTCATGACTTTTTTTCATCAAATGCTATGATTTAAGATATTATTGCACATATGTTTTTTTCATAATGTAAACGTTTCACGTGTATTTGTTTTTCATAAGTTGAAAGTTTCTCATATATTTTTTATGAAAAGTTTCATATGTTTTTGTTTTATAGTGTAAAAGTTTCACATGGAATTTTTTTCACAAGGTGAAACAAACATATGTGCAATAATATCTTAAATCATAGCATTTGATGAAAAAAAATCATGAAAAATTTTATTTTTAATATTGATTTGCCAAAGTTTCTATAGTTTCTATCTTTCGTTTAGTTTCTAAATGAACCGACCTATATATATATATATATATATATATATATATAGAGAGAGAGAGAGAGAGAGAGGGAGGTTCAAGGGAAAACGCTAAAAAAAGAGAAAACTAAATAACACCCTGGGAGGCTTCCATTTGGACGGTATGTACTAATGCATACCGATAATTTTTGTTCCTATGCATCAATGCATCTATCATTAAAGATGCATTGATGAATATTCATTAATGCATGTTACAAGTTACCGATATACATTAATGCATATCGTCCACATGGAAGCCACCCAGGTTGTTCTTCAGTTTTCTCTTTTTTAGCGTTTTCCTTTGAACCTCCCTATATATATATATATATATATATGAAACTTTGAATCAAGAAGGGATGTTGAAGAGTGATTCATAACCGCTAGAATTCAGTTCTCATATTTGAAATTAACTAGTTTTGAATAAAAGTTATAGGTTTTGCAAAAAAAAAAATGTTTTGAAGTATTTTCCATGCTTTTTTATTTTTACAAAAACGAAACAGTTGGTTTTAAGTTTCTTTCTATTGTTTGTCAGATTAACAATTGGAATATTATATGGTATGTTTACAGTGGAGCCCGACTCAAACGAGTCAAATTATGTTGAACCATTGTTACATCTTTTTGTTGATAATCTTTTCGAACAAATTACATATAAAAATATGTCATCATTCAATTCTTATATTACGATACATAGTTTCAAAAGTATACATACGAAAACAGATTTTCATTCTAAACATACATTTAAATGTGTGTAGTTTAAACTGAAAATTTCTATTTAGAAAAACATATTCTAAAACACATTCAAGTTTATATTCGTATATGATGTAGGGAGAATTTAAAAATTAATGGAGCTTTTCATAAATCTTTAGAAAAGAAGAAAACTGATTTGAATTAAACTTGTAAATATGCATCGTAAACTCAAAAGTAGTTTATTGCTCGACTATCCCGCGACCAGTGTTGCGTGCAAGATCGCGCACGAGTTCTAAACAGTCCTGAAATAATTACATTTTTTTTCTTTCTTTTATTTTTAATGAGTTTAGGATAATTACTTAGTTTTAGTTATTACTTATTTGTTTTCTAATTAGATTAAAATTATTATTAGTAGTATAGTTTTATTAATTAGTTTTATATATAGTTGTTTTGGGATTAGGATTAAATATGAATTTGGAATTCATAGGTGTCTCTTAGTTTAGCATTAGCTTATAAATAGGTTTTATTTTTTTCATGAAGTTTATTATTGATCAATACGTTTTTTTAGGGTTTTATCTCTTGTTTTAAAAAAAATTCTTTTAATTTTCTGAATGCTTTGTTGGTAGACTTGTTATCTTAAAAGGTTTAGACGCTTGACCATTTCAAAAACTTTGTTGTGTCAATATCATCAACATTAGATATTAAAATAGACATTTTAAGTATAGATCTTAAATTAGTATTCAAACTTTTATATAAAATAAAAATTAAATAAAAATAGGTTTTTTTTTAAATATTATGTGCGAGAGATATGTTTTCAACCTGCAAAATTGTCATCTTTTGCCCAAAATAACGTGCAGCCTCTGTAATAATCCTGATTTGTGTTCCTCCAGATAAAAGGGTTTGACTACGTAGTGCCAAAAATTCTGAAAGTTAAAGATAGAAAACAAAATTGTGTAATTCCCCAGTTTTAAAATGCATGGTCTCCTTTCCTATCATTTAGTAAAAGTATTCGCTTGAAAAAAATGGAAGCTGCCAGTCAATGGAAGTTGGTAAGTGAATTGTATATAGGATCTATTAAAAATACTTGTAAATTATATTGTATTTTGGAAATAAAAATTAAAATAACGATTAAAATAAAATGATTCTCAAGTAAATTATAATGTTCGAACACCTGATAAAAGAAACATTAAAATACGTACCTATGATACAGAATACATTATATAGTCTCTTTTTTTATGCAAATATACCATTACGTGGTTATATTAAATCAAGATTAATAACTTCAAAATTAATTATTTCATTAATTTTAATTTTTTAAAACAGTGTACAGATTTAAATGAACATCAACTCTCTCTGAATAACAAAAATAAAGGAAACATGATTACTAATATAACCTCGAGAGAGATTATGATTGGAAACCCTTAATTATTATAAAAACAATAGGGTTTTTAATATTGGGTTAGGTACTTTATAGAGTTTCTTCTTCAATTCTTCCCAGCAAGCAATTAACAGCATCAGCAATCTCGTCGACTGTACTCAGCTGGCATCCATCCTCAAGCTGTCATAAATTAATTAACCAACGAAAAAGATTAATTAAATAGAAAAAATATATATATTAATTAAAAGAATAATCCAACAAATCGTAAAATGTCATATCAAAATTCATCATAAAACTAGAGTATTATTTAAGTTCTTTAATCGATCAATATAAACACGGGCTTTGATACTGATCCACGACAAGAAAATATCTTTTTGTTTTTCTGTTTTGTAAAAAAAATGTATACATACCTGAATCGTAGATGGGAGAAATTACTAATTATTTTATTAAATATAGGTTAATGGACGGTTAACTTAATTGATTAAGTCATATTAACGTGTTTGATTTTAACTTAATACTAAAAAATTTACTTAGCATTTTAAGTTAGTCCATCATATCTTAATGCATTAAGTGAGAATGTTTTCCAAAATTACTTTTGTCCTACAATTTTAATTATTAATCATACGTCTCATCAAGAAATAAATAATCTACCAACATGTATAAATTAAGTTTTGTAATCAAACAATAATATTGTTTTACATATATTTTAAGTTATTAGCTATTGTGTTATATGAACTCGTTGAATTCGTGTTATTTACATTATTTTAAATAATTCATATTACTTTATTTTATTTGTCATTTTAAATATTTATCAAACAATTTATTTTTATTTAATACTTATGTAGACAGGCTAAGATGATAATTTTTGTCGATCACATTATTTATTCAGAACAAAATCAAACAACATTTATCGTAGTTTATTCAAACAGATTAATGTTTGAATACAATTTAATAGACTCAGAACTTAATGGATAGAAAATTAGACAACCCCTTAATCTTTTCTATATATGATTTAAGTAATTTTCGTTAAAAAGTTAAAATAAATGTTAAGCATTTTATTGTAGTTTAAAACACTATTAAACGAAAGATTTTTATTTACGAACTTTTTATTGGAAAATTTGTTGCTAAAGAATGATTCGTCACAAAACCGTCACAAAAGTTGGTGGATAAATTGTTGGTGAGTAATTCAAATAAGCGACAGGTTAATATGAATTCTCTGGGTGATCAATTGGTATTTTCTCGAAAAACATCGGATTCTAACAAACCATTGGTAATTTATGATCCGTGGGTAATCATCGATGGAAATTTCATTGGTGATTTTTGTGGCTAAAAATTATTTGTTTGTAGTGAAAAAAAAAGTAGAATAAAATGTTAATGTGAAAAAGACAAAACTCACCTTCACACTGAGACTGTAGAGTACCATTTGATCAACGGTGGTAACATTGAGGTGAAGAATAGTGAGCCACAAACACTGTAGACCAGCTACAATTTTCAAGAGCTGCCGATATCGTTTCTTTGACAGTATTTTGAGGTTTGCATGGCTCTCCACCATTGTCACTTCGATCTCCGCCATAGCCGGTGGCCGGTTGTCGGTCGTTGTGGCGGAACCACCACCATTGCCGCTAACGTCGTTAGCGGATTTAGTAGAGTATTGTGGGAATGTGAAGAATTCACCAAAAGGCAGTGGTGGAGGAGAGTAGCCATTGATATTGTTTGGATGCTGTTGCATGGCTCTCTTTTGTACCTCTAGGGTTTGTAGTTGTTGCTCTAGCTCCTTAACAAAATTTATGGCTCCTCCAATTATTGATGCTTGATCACCCTGAAAATTAATCAAGTTAATTTTTGTAACTATGTTGCAACACAACTTCCATAGTATTTGAATGAAATTATATGTTCGATATAATTAAAAGTCAATATGATAATAAATATTATGATTTAGGCAAATCTAAGACAGTAGTATGACTTGCACACTCATGCAGAAAATTATAACTTTTTATTTGTCAAATAGTTTAGAAATATATGCATTTTATTAAATATCTAAAATATTATGTGATAGTAACAAAATAAAACAATCTGTGGAAAATGTACAATCAAACAAGCACATGATACATAATGCCCAAATAGTAAATCTTTCCTTTATACATAAAGTCATTTTAATTTCTTTTTACCAAGTTGTTCTTTCTATTTCTTTAAAAATAATTAATATTTATATTTTATGATTTCTCGATAATATAACAATTTCTATACTTATTATTAGAGTATCATACTGGTTAGACTTGAAAAAATTACCCTCTAAATATGTTAGAACTTCGTTTCTTCCTTCAAAGACTTTTTTTAAGTTTAATATGAGATTCAATATACTAACACTTAAAAATAGAATAAAATCACCGCAAAGGACACAGATAATGGTCGGATCATTTTCAAGCGCTGCCTTGGCCCCGAGTTTGTATTCCTAGCTTTTCGCTAATGTATGTTATGTTTTTTTATAAAATTTGTCGTTCCAAAAAAAAAACTTATATGGAATAACTTTTTTTTGAAAGAATATAAAAAGTTGTTATTATAAAGTTGGGACATAAAAAATAATCATATGATCTTTAAAGATGATAAAAACAATGTTTTTTTATTGCATGATTTGCCTGATTTTAATTCATATAGATTTGAACCTCCTAAATTTGAGGTACAGACTATGCCAAAAATAAAAATGAAGAAGACAATTATTTTACCGGTGATGTGACTCTGTCTGCTCTGGATTTTAAAGTAACATCAATATTCTGTTAATTAATTTCAAAAGTTTCTATGATGTAACATTTCTTGTCCTTTAAAAAACCAAAGTGAAAATGAAATAGAAACCAAGATAAGATGAACATGTGAACACAGAGAAAAATTTTACCTGAAAAAGAATTGAAAAATAACTTTTTTATTTAAAAAATCTAACCAAATTAATGTACAAGACTACCAAGAAAATTTATAGTACATGAAATGTGATTTCATGAACACTCCTTGCTAGAAATTTTAGTCATTTTAGAATTGAAGTATGGAGACAAATTATCAAAACATCCGATAGTATTAGAAACCTGTAATGTATATATGTTTCTCATTTGTTAGCTTCTTGTTAGTCTCTAATAAAAGTTCCGGTTACCATTTAAATCAAATCTTTAAACATATTGATTGTTGGTTTTAAGATTTTCTGCTTTTGTATATCAATGGGAGAAAATTAAAAAACAAAGTAATGGTTTTTACCCTTTGCACGTATGAAGACGGCATCAATGATCGAATAACAGCAAGATATTCGTTCATCTGTTTCCTGCGGTTGCGTTCCACCGTAATATGAGTCATCCTTTGATTCTCCAATTCTTGTTTGTTCTTGCCACTCTTGGTGCGTCTACGCTTTCTCCGACCGCCACCTGCCACCGTCGTATTGGTGGCCACGGCGGCGCCTTCCATCATCATGTTACAATGGGAAGACTCTAGTTCACCTGAAATTAGCCGGTCACCGCCACCGCCACTGCCACCGCCGGTGCAATCGTCCGGCGAAGAAATAGTACCCCATTGATCCTTCATATCATAACAACTCTTGTGATTCTGCATCACTGAAGAAGATGAACAGTAATCCCAATTATTTGCATGCACAATGGCTGCTTGTTCATGATTTTGATAAAGATTGTTACTTTCAAGAAACCCACAAAAACTTTTTTCTTCATGTAATAAATAATCATAACCCCAAACACCAATTTGATCTTGTGGGTAAATTACTGTCTCTAACGCCATTTGTTCATATGCAAATGAACCCTAATCTTGATCTTGATCTTTTTAACTCAGAAAGTTGACACCAACTCTGAATGAGGTGTAAGACCAGAGGGTTTATATATATATATATATGGAAAAAGTTTTTTTTTTAAGTTTATATTGGTGGGGCTTTCTGGGATAAGCTTCAAAAGTGGATTGAAAGCTCAATTAGCTAGTGAGAGAAAGTAAGTGAAGAGAAACACAAAGGTTTTAAAAGTAGCTAGATGAACAAGATCGAACAAGAACTTAACACTCAAAAGATCAAACAATAAACCATCTCTTTACCCATTTTCTTGATGGTGAATAATGGCGATAAACGGGGTTGATGTGGGTGTGGGTGTACTCTATCTCTCTCTCTCTCCTTTTTCTCTCTCTTTCTCTTCTACTTATAAAGATGAAATGAATCTACAGTATATGTTACACGTGACAATGTAAGTTGGACCACTAATATTTCTGCTACTTAAAGAGGGTGATGATAAATAGAAGAAGAGTTTGTTTTTATAATATAATCTATGGTAGGTGAAACTTTTACAGAAATCAGTTTATTAACTTCATATAGAACATATTTTTTCACTATGATTTGAACAATTATTTTGCTTCTCTTCGTCCAACTAAAAGTAGCATGTATATCATTAATTCATGGACGAACCTAGTTTGCTTCATTTCTCCATTGTAGTGTAAAAACAATTTGGTTTGTGAAGGTGTAACATATTGATTTGTGGTGTGTTACCATATATATTTTCAAACTATACAAAATAAGGACACAAGTTTTTTTTTGTAGAGTTGGTTTGCAGGACTTTTCTTCTATCCCAGACCCAAGTTCGAATATTAACCATAACGGTGGTACCTTAATGTTTTGAGCTTGGGCTCCAAAGGTCAAAATTACCTGGAGGTGGAAAGTTCGAATCCAAAGGGAGTAAAAATCCCCTTGCAGCCACGGATGTTCAAATGTGGTGACTCCAGGCTACCTGCGAAGCAGGTGGTCGCCTTGGGATTAGTCAGTTCGCATAACGGGTTGGATATCCAAGTTAATAAAAAAAAGTTCGAATGTTAGTGTCATTTTCTTAGACTTTAGTTTCTAATTTCAGATTTATTATGTTTCTGAAATATTTTTGCAATAAACTTAAACACATGACCTCACATATATATGAAAAGAAATAAATTAACCAGCAGACCATTTATCCCGATAAACCCAAGATCTCACATATATTTGTTTATTATGAAAATATCACGATATTTGTTTCTTATAGTCAAACGGTGCAACCGTTTAAAAACAATTATGGGTCCTTTCGTACATTTAATAGTGTTCTCCCCCGTAAGGATTCCATAAAGGATCAAATTGTGGAAAAGTCTTATAGTTGGGTTTTGGTCAGGTGCAAGTGAGCGTTAGAGATCCGTTATTGTGGAGGATTCATCCTTTTAACTATTTCAGGTTGTTGTAATGTTCTATAATTTTTGTTTTTGCTAGCTGCTTGCTAGCTTTTAATGGAATGTTGGTTGTTGTTTAAAAAAAAATTGTTGTTTCAAAAAAAAATTGTATCGATGTTAATTTTTATATCTGGTTTCACAAAACCATTTGAAGTAGATTTTAGAAAATAAAATGGGATGGCAATATTCCATCTTAGCCATTTTTTATCCTAATGTGTGTACATAAATGTGTGAGGGAAAAGAAAAACTCAAATTTGTTTTGTTCTGATATATTATTTCAATTCAATGACTGTAGTAAAGATGGAAGGGTCATTTAAAACAATACCAAACCAATCAAATTAAACTTACTTGTCGACTAATAAAAATCGAAAATATCATATATTCGATGAACAAAGCCGTCGGGAGAACAGTCCTCACTTTTGCAAGATTTGAATAAATAGAAAGCTTATATTTACAAAACTGTGATATAATATATGGGACGCCAATAAAACTTGTACATATGTATCCTAAAATCTGATTTGATTATCAATTATATAATATGTGTTTTCAAAGTCATAAAATTTATGAAGGTTTTCCAAAAGATCTCTAAGAAGATAGATCAAAGACTTGGATCGTAGGTTAAGTAAATGTATAGATGTTGATGATGAATCACTAGAAGCTCCTCCACTAATCAACTCCTTGCAAAAAAAGTGAACTTTGAACTAAAATTTGAATGAAAGAGCATGAATTGAATATTGTCTTTTTTTTTAACATCAAGAAGGCAAATATATTAAGAGAACTACTCACCCTCATCCTATGATTTGTGTTTCTCATGAGAATTGATCTGATTCAATGAATTAGCGTTAATTTTCAATTATGATTGATCGAAAAATAGTGATCTTTCTTATATTTTTCATCATAACTTTTATTCCTATCAAAACATAACCCTATATATATAGGGTTAGGTTCAAATGTGAACTCATTTTTTGTTGTGAACGTGAGGACGAATCTCAGCCACACATCTTCGGTTATGGTGGACGCGATCACGGAGGATTGACGCGATTCATGGGAGGGTGGAGATTATTAAAGGAGGGGAACCAGGTCAAAGCCGTCTTTATTGACCGGATAAGTGGCTCAGATTCGTCCTCACGTTCACATTTGAACTTTCCTCTATATATATATCAGTTAATGGTTAGATTAAAATTGGTTTAATGTGTGTTAGGCGTCCATGATGTCCTAGCAATTAGGTTCTCAACTTCGAATATTTATGTAATTGATTAGAACTGATTTCTTAATGATATTATTTATTTTCTTAATAGAATGATATGATATTTACTGGCATAGAAATATACTTTGAATTCTCCAAGATGATAATTCATCTCCACAAAAGCGCCATCAATTTTCCCAAAATGACCTTTCATCTGGACAAAATGGTCATCCATTTCCCATTTGAGAAACTACAATTATGCATCATTAAATATTAACAATCTTAAATCTATTCCCAGTTTAGCTTTCTTTGATGTGCATCTATTAATTTTGATCCATCTAACAAAATGTAGCTTCTCCCCATAGCGTTCATTATGTATAGAACAAATGTGGTTCGTAAACATCGTTAAGTTTTAATTGAAACACTAAATGTTAAATCTATGTGTTATATTGTTGGTCTCAACCATTTGATTTGATGATTACATAAATACATCTAACAAAATACTTAGAAAAGTTTTTAGAAGTCTGTCTAGATTTGAAATACAGAAATCCGATTTTGTATGAGGATGAGGCATCGGGATCCGAAAAATAATCAAGGATACGAAATGCCCAATAGGATAAACATATTATGATTCGAAAATTCACTGGAATCCGAAACATGTTCTTGGGATTTAAAATATTTAAAGGCTCCAAGTTTTGTTCCAGGATCCAATTTATAAAGGATCTGATTTTATTTAAATGATCTTGTTGGGAGCCGAAATATATATTTGATTTCTATAAAGATTACAATATGATTCATCTTCTAAAAAAATTAATCTTGTATTCAGTATTGTTCCCAGAATGCTTTCAACAAAATTGGTAACTAGTTGAGGTGAATTTAGATTGTCGTCAAAGTGAATTGGGTTGTCATTTAACCGATTGAAGACAAATACATGATAAGTTAGATAGCTTGACAATTATTGTTTGGCAAGTCAATTTGGAGTGAAAACTTAACTAGAAAGCTTGACAAAGCAACTCCCACCAACCTACGACCTGGTATGGGAACATGTTCAGTCAAAGCAAGTTCTAGGTGTTATTTTATTAGTATCATATTTTCTTTACTGTTCCCTTTACATACACATTAAAGGATAGGTTGAGGCACCAAATGTCTACATCATATCTGAAGGCTGAAATGAAGAGTACGTTATGCAGTAATTAATTAACAACTCAGGTAAAGACATGCGTTAAAATTCGCACGAAACATAATGTATTGGTCGTGGCAATAAAAGGTTGCCTTGTCAATGTTGCAAATCAACTGTTTGATAGAAACTCTAAACAATTGTTTCTTAGGAAAAATGATGTCAATATCCAAAAACTATCTCAGTTCTTTTTATCTGAAAAAGTACATTCTTCTGCTCCTTCTGTATCTCGTAGTGAGCAAATTTTTCCCCACTCAAATTGTTTAGGATATGATTTTCTTTCTTAGTTTCTGCAACAAATCTATAATTATTTGTTTTATTTTCTTGTTGGATTTCATAATACTATGCGATGAAAATAAAGTTATGATCCTTCACCTATATATATATATATAATGTCAGGTTCAAGGGAAAAGGCAAAAAAAAACTGAATAACACCCTAGGAGCCTTCCATCTGGACGGTATGCACTAACGCATACCGGTAATTTGTAACATGCATTTGTGAATATGCATCAACGCATATGTAATGATAGAAGCATTGGTGCATAGGAACAAAAAACATTTGTATGCATTAGTGCCTACCATCCGGATGGAGGGCTCCAGGGTGTTTTTCAGTTTTCTTTTTTTTTAGTGTTTTCTCTTCACCCCCCCCCCCCCTCTCTCTCTCTCTATATATATATATATATGTAAATTGAAACTAAAATGCAAAATGACTAGTTAAACACAAAAAATATGTGCAATAAAACAAGCTAACAAAAATATCTTGTAACTTGATGATCTTGAAGTCTATGTATTATGGTTAATTCACAAGTTCTAATTCTAGCTTTGATCATCACCTAACTAGGTGGCAAAATAGTCGTAAAGTGTGTGATGATACCACATGGTGAAACTTGCATTGTCAAATATATGATATGTCCTCCCTTTATATATTTAGTTGTTACGTAGTTTTTAGTTTAGTATAGTAGAAAACTGTATGGTGGTGTCAAATGAGTTTAAATCGGGTTTTTTAAACATAGTTATTAATGTTGGTTTACGATTTATCATCAACGGGAGTTAGGTTATGATCGAAAACCAATTGTTTGATAACCCTTTATTAAACAAATAGTTTTATGAATGGAAGTTTGATTTCAATTATGGTTGATTAGCCAATGATTCTAAGTTTACCATGCAAATAGGTAAAAGTAAGAATCGGAGGAAATTTTTATTAATTATTAATGCTTCTAGTTGAGTCGGTCTCGGTTAGTACTAAAGTTTAATTTAAGTTAAACTATTATAATTAAAGATATACTATAATTAAAGGTCTAACAATTTTTATTTTTCTTAATAGCTCATTGATGTGTGGGTGAACATGATCCTGGAGTCGCATTTGCAATTAGCTAAGTGGACGGTAATGATAGGTGATTTCTTTGTCTTCTTATAAGTCGACAAGCAAGGACCAGGGTATATGTATAGGCAAGTCAATAGCATTCTTGACGGATATCCAACATGGTATCCTCTCGAACGGGTACGGAAATCATCTTACATTTATTGTATTTAACTCGTTGTAATATAATGTTATTTACTATTTGTTTGTGACTCTAAAATTTTAGGTCTTCATCCCTATATGCATCGATACGATGCATCGGGTGGTCGGAGATCGGAACCTAGAAAGCATGTAGATGCCCATCTACGATAACTACCGCTGCCCATCGTAGGAGCCTATGTTTATAGCCATGATGACTTAACTTGACGAGGTGTTGTCGAGTTTCTTTATATTACTCAACGATCATAATTGTATACGCCTTAGCCAACAGTTCGGGTGGACTTACACCCCCCATGTACCCCAACCGAACTCTCCCCATGGAGATTGTTGGTGTATGGGCATGTAAGTTCATATCCACGCTCATTGATGGTCGGATCCCATCAGGTTCGGATGATTTGAGGACAGAAGCAATGTAGTGGCGATGGCATATGGCGAAGGCCTTATATGCGATGGCACAAGGCGGAGGTCTTATATGCGATGGCACAAGGCGGAGGGCAGGGATATTAGGTTTTTTTTAATGTTTATGATTATTGTATATGATGGTACAACTTAAGTAATTTTTTGACATAATTTATTGTCAATTATTAATTAACTATGTATGTCTTAATGAATTGACTTTTACATCTTTATATTCCATCGTACATATACATAATATCATTCACCGACTAGAACGATGTGTTGAAATTTGAAAACCTCATTATAATCAAGAGCTCTTTTGCACATATTGTGATGAACTTTTTTTCTTTGTCCTTCTTGGTAAAAACCAAGAGTGTTATGATATCGGTAGATGAGAAAGGCGGCTAGCTGTTCATGATAGGCTTAAGGCATTCTTTCTCATCCACTGATCTCATATATAACTCTTTCATCTTTCACTAAGAAAGGACAACTTAGACAAGTGCTCTACCATTTGCCCAAAAGAGATCATGTTTAGCATGAGGTTTACAACATATTAAAGATTAAAAGTTACTTCTTCCTAAGATACACAATCATTTAAATGTCAAGCTACGACTACACGATGGTTGGTTTTTGCACATTACCGTCCGACTTCTTATATGTTAATATCCAAATTTCTCGATGTACACTTCATGACAGTGTGCCCATCAACATATTGATGTATATTCATTACATCTTCATCGGCAGTTAATTTTACTCCACTCAATAAGTATGCATTTGGATTTTTAAAAATGCATCTTATAACATCTGCATTCGTCGTATCCTAGTTCTTCCATTATCTGGTGAAGTAGTTGCAAGGAAAGAATGTCTATATCCAACATGTCAACATAGATTTCTAGACCACAGAAGTAATGTGATCTTCTAGGTGGTTATCTAAAATTCCCTTATTGGTGGAGTTACTTGGCGAATAATTGTGGATGAGCAACTCTTGATGAATATAAACAAAATTAGCCTTATACAATAGTTAACACAACTACTAACCATATAACTTGGCGGTAGTAACCGGAAGCGATCAACATAAGCACCTGAAGTTCCAGATATGAAGATTGTAGGATACCATCTAAGCAGATATGTAAATTTTTTGCCTTAATGAATACTATTTTATCTTCATGTAGTTTATAATACCTTAGAGTGCGGTATTCATAGGCAAACATGGAGGCACATCCGTAATTGCGGACGTGGATCTGGTCAAGATAATGAAATTAAAATCATGTGAAAACCCCGCAAGATTCGTCTTAAAAGCCTATTGGCCTGAAAAAGCCTACACGATTCGTTTGAATTTAATTTCATTATCTTCAACATTTACATATCCGCAATTTTGACCAGTTTGACCTCTGCAATTTTAGAAAAAAAAATCACATTTTCCACGTTTTTCAGAGATGTTAACTTGCGGATGTGCCTCCATGTTTGCCTTCAAATAGGATGTCTCATGAACCTGAAAATCACAACATTCATACCAGTTATATTCAATAATTGTCTACTCCTTAAAAAAATGGTTAGAAACACATCATCATAAACCCCCCGTCTTCTCAAATCATGCCTACCAGGATGAAGAAGTTAATATAAAAGATTGAAGCTAAGATAGAGGAGATAAGTGTTAAAAGGTGGAGTAACAAGGAGAAACGAAGTGAAATCATGTTTGGGATCGAAGAGAAGAAGAAGATTTTAAAGCAGCTGCAAATAGACATTCGAGCTGATGAAAAACGTGTGAAAGACTTTGTCGTACAATATCAGGTATTACTGGATTGTATCGTGTAAAGAACTTTATTCGGAAGGGAATTACTATCAGTGTGTTGTATGCTGAGATTTTATGCACTTTATTCAGACAGATGCTAACATCAACGTGCGTCTTAGTACAAATATTGAACATGTTTCAGATTTTACTCGAGCTTTGTTGAATAATATAGTGTACACCTGCAATTAAACAAGTCTAAAAATTGTAAAAAAATGAGATTTTTTGAAAAATTGCAGACCTAACTATCGTCAAGATAAGATTGGATTTAGGGTTTCACCCGGGCGCAACACTGGTCAGGTCCGCAATTGCGAACCTATATAAAAAATGCAAAATTTAAACTCCAGGGGGTAGGTTCGCTATTGCGGACTTAGGATATTGTAAATATGGGTGTGTTTTGAAAAATAAAATTATCGTTTAGCTAGGTTCGCAAGTAGCAGGTCCACAAAAAAGTAGATCCGCAATTAAGAAAACGCAAAATTTTAAACTCCAAGGGTAGGTTTGCAATCACGGACCTATGATATTGCAGGTTGTGGTGTGTTTTGAAAAAAAATTATCGTTTACCTAGGTTCGCAATTGTGGACCTAGGTAATTACGAACCTGTGACTATTTTGATGAAGTCTGAAGAAAAATGGTTAAAAGGTGAAACCTTCACTTAAAGTTTGTTATTTTAATTAATTTTCCTAAAATCTATTATTAATGTTTCAAATTATGTATTCCTCCTCTACACTTTGCATTATCGTTTTATCCTTTAGGAACTATCTAACATAATGACTTGGGTTGACATTGCTTAACTTTTCATTAATTGGTTTTACAATTAAGGGTGAGAATGATTTTTACGTGTGTTATTCTTTGTTTGCAAATTCTTTAAAAAAGAAGGGCCGAGACAGTTGCATGGCCAATATTGACTAGTTACAGAGAGGGTATGTATGGAGGAACCAAGCAACACCGTGGAGATGACTTATTGAATTATATCGACAACAATTACCGTAAAACATGTAAATACAAGATATAATTTTCATAAAAGAAACTTATATTAATATAAAAAGCAAGTCAGAAATTGTTTGACAAGAATATAAATACCAAAAAGTTATATGTTCAATAAAGATGAATTAAATAACTATACATAAAACGATGATGTATTAAAGTTTGATTCGTTGCATGAAGTTTGGAGATAGACTAATTTGTTATGAAAAGTAAACATCAAAGGAAAGAAATGTTAAAACTTACAAACTTATTAGCAACATTAATATTTTTGATAAAGGGGGTTAAAGTGCAAGTAAGCAAACATACAAGTACCAAAAAGTAAATTTTACCCTAAAAAAAATGAAAGGGTAAAAAAGAAAGGTCGTATTCGTATAGTAGACACATGGAGCCTCAGCTTTAGGGTGTCATAAACTCATAATATAAAAGGAGGTGTGTGTGTGTGTGTGTGTGTGTGTGTGTGTGTGTGTGTGTGTGTGTGTGTGTGTGTGTGTGTGTGTGTGTGTGTGTGTGTGTGTGTGTGTGTGTGTGAGGGAGGGAGGGAGGGAGGGAGGGAGGGAGGGAGGGAGGGAGGGAGGGAGAGAGAGAGAGAGAGAGAGAGGTCAATTTGGTCATTCCAAAGTGCATGAAAACAAAAAGGTTGGCGTAGGCTTACATAGCATTACATTGTTTTGACATACACATTGTACGTATCAAAAAAGACGTGCCCGCAATTCATGTGCAGTCATTTGGTTTCATTCGAAAAATAATTTGGTCGGACTTTGGAACACCCCCACCAAAAACAATGGTCAAATGCCCAATTTTCATTTTTTTTGTAATAGTCAGTTTATTTTTAATTAAAATCAAATCACTGTTTTATATAAAACTCAACATTTATCTATGCATAGCATATATTAAAAATTCATAAAAATATTTAGTTAGCACGTATTAATTAAACAATTCATGATATAACTTGCGTGAATGATAGAAGTAGGAGGTTGAATATTAATTGGATAGGGTGGTTGTAAAAGTCCTTACTAGTTATTTCTGTAATGTAACTGTTTTCTAGCTCATTGCTAGTTTTAATAAATTTGTTGTCATGTAAAAAAAAATCATGTAAAACTTATTGGTGTATAAAGTTTGAAGTTAAAATACAACATACTAATTA
This sequence comes from Silybum marianum, assembly GCA_036898165.1. Classification (NCBI taxonomy): domain Eukaryota; kingdom Viridiplantae; phylum Streptophyta; class Magnoliopsida; order Asterales; family Asteraceae; genus Silybum; species Silybum marianum. Next base: position 41,520,138 of record CM072529.1, on the reverse strand, counting down.
GTAAATACATTTATATATAATTAAGAAAAGTGTTTGATATATTCTATTATTAATTAAGTACTTGATTAGTTTTGATTTTCGATTTACAACATAATATTTAGTATATATTAATATACGTTTTACAACAAGAATATTTAGAATATTTGGTTAATAGTCATTAGAGTAGAAGCGGACTTAGGTACCTGGACGACCGCTAAGTTGTCCCTACGTAATTAAAAAGAAATACAAGTTTTAGAGGTGTCACCATTAAAATTTGATCTGAAAAATTGATACACTTCAAAATCATGTCAACTAAACTTGGTTATATGTCTTGGTGTTTTTGTATTATATTTATATTTATAATCATAATTAAATTTTCTTTTATTTGATGATTAATAATTTTTTATTTTTTATTGTGAATTTGCATTCAAATTTTGTCAAGATTCATTAAACACTGTGACGGTTTTCATGATTATTGATTTTCTTCAATTAAAATGTAATGTTCTAAAAAACTCGTTGCGACAGCTGTCATGGCGCATTGTGGCTTAAGACTTGTGCTGACGCTACGTTATGCTTGTGGCACACCATGGCCTAATGCGCGATTTTTATAATACCATATTTGATTTTTCTTATCCTTATAGTGTCTTATTTTCTTTGTTTTTAATATATAACCTAATTTAAAATGTTTAATATCATTAACATAATGATTAATAGTAGAAAATGAAGGCTTATATATGTATATTATTATATATGATATATAAATTTGTCGCTATAAGACATGCCTTGAAAAACGATATGGTTCGTCATGGCTTCTAATGCTTAAGACTTGACCTTGCCGTCACGTCACGTTTCACATTATTTAGAATCTTATTAAAATATGAATATTGGTTAACTTTCTTCTATTAAATTGGACAATTTCCAATTATGCATATATTATGAATCATGGTACTATGATCTTGGCTTCAAGGCATACAAATTTTCTTCCAAAATAAATGGACTACGATTCTCTCCATTTTATAATCTCATGCAATTCCAAGCATTATACTTAACATCGTGATGGTGAACTTCTCGGTGGTCTCCTTTCCCCGTGTTTTTTCCCGTTTTAGATTTTCCACATAAAAACGGGTGTCATCTCTTATCTCCTTTAATTTTATTCAATTACTCACATGCGTATGTTAGGTTTTTCCGATTATGAGATTGTTATTCGTCGAAGAGTTCAATAGATAATTTTGATTTCACTTAAATCAATACAATTTTTTTATTTGAAAAATCGATTTTGGGTTGTTATTCGAAACGATTTCGTTTCGAGTTTTTCAAGGTATATTATGTTAATTACACTATATTAAATATATACATTTTTTCATTTACAATGTCTATATTTAAAAGACTCGATTAATCATGATAGAAGATCGGGAAAACGTGTTAAAATTGACGGTTGTCCGCAAAAGATGTGGGGATTATATATAAAAAAATATTATATATATATATATATATATACACGAAGTGGATAAAAGTTGTGTCTGAGTTATGCATGCAAGTATAAGATAGAGGAGAAGGCATCTGCAGGGAATCCATGTGACTACACAACCATAGTGCATGGTCACTGTTATCATCTACCATCAACACCACCTCCTTGTATATATATTGCTTTCCCAAGATTTTTACTCGCTCCAATAATTACTATGTATACTTTTTTGTTTTTTTTAAGTAGAAGTAAAATTTGTTCATAATTTATATTTTTTAAACCTACAATTTTTGTTAGTTTCATGTTTGATTTACAAAAATAATTGGTAAATTAGTTATTGATAAATAAATTAGTTGTTAACTGATAAATTAATTATTATAATATAAAATACTAGTGGATAAGTTTGATGATATTATAAAATGATATGGAAGAAAATTATAAAGAACATAGTTTGAAGAAGTGAAAAAAGCTATTTAAAATAGTTTTTCATTTACTACAATAAAATTCGTTGGACGTTTAGATTGTTTAAGTGTCCTAATAAAATACTTAATCGAACATATAAGCTTTTAGGACCAAACTATAAAGATTATGTTTGGCAAACAAACTGATAAGCTAGTTGATGGCGGATAAACTAGTTGATGGACAAAATATATTTGGTAAAACCTACTCGATAAGCATGTAAAATTAGCAAAGACAACATTATGAAAAATTATTCAATTACAATATTTTATAATGTAGTAAAAAATCTCTAATATTACAAGAGAGGGATGATCAAATACAAACTCATATTTATGTACAAACTGATTCAAAACAATAATAAAATAATTTTTTTTCAAGATTTTTTTTCATCAAATGTTATGGTTTAAGATATTATTGCACATATGTTTGTTTCACCTTGTGAAAAAATTACGTGTGAAAGTTTTACATTATGAAACAAAAACATATGAAACTTTTTCATAAAAAAATATATGAGAAACTTTCAACTTATGAAAACAAATACATGTGAAATTTTTACATTATGAAACAAACACATATGTAATAATATCTTAAATCATAGCATTTAATGGAAAAAAATCATGAAAAAAATTATTTTTGTATTGATTTGAATCGGTTTGTATAGTTTGTACGTAAATATGAGTTTGTATTCTAATACAATATATTAGTTAACACTAACTATGTAGAAAATAAAAGTTGAATAATATAATATATTGATTAATATTTTTTTCAAAAGAATGGATTTATTGATAGATAGTTGATCATTAATTTTAAAGTTGAATTCGTTTAAGTGGTAAAAACTTGTTTAAAACAACATAGTTATAGGTTATTCTACTCCAATTCTCGTATTTGTGGCTAGCAATTTGCATCAACCAGAGTTTTAAACATTAAGTTATTTGTTTTGGTTTCTTGCATATTGAAACCTCACACATTTAGTCCAAAAAATTACACTTTTTCATCTTTTATTGTTCCAAAAAAGCAAAAATTACGTCAAAATACAACGCACTTAGCTCTAATTTCCAGTTAAGAAACTTATTTTTTTTAAACTCCAGTTTGCGTCGGTAACAAACAAGCAAGAAAGTTAAGGTTTTTTTTTTTTCATTTCATTTTTAATGTTTTGAACTTTATAATATTTTTTTTTCCTTTGTTCACAAAATCATAATATGCTATTTTAATTGTATCAAAAACATGATATATTTCTTTGAAATAGATTTTTATACTAGTTAGTTTGATGCATTTTTTATTTAAAAGAAAATATAAAGTTTGATTTATGCATGGTAATATTTTAATTAAACTTAACCATCGTATAGAAATATTGACCATAATGCTTTTGTTTTCCAGGGTTTTCCCATCTTATTGAATAAATGAAATTATTAATATATAATATCTTTAATTAAATTAAATTCCAGAATTATTTTATATCAAAAATGCAAATTAATTAAAATATAGAGTTATAAGTTGTATTATGTCATCGTGCATATGTTATATAAGATGCTAACAATTTGCTTTTAGTTTTATGTAAGACATCATGGCATATAAATGATTTAAAGAACTATACGGTACGTCAAATAAATTAAATTATTTTTATGTACTGATAGACTAGTTGTCTCTAGATCTATTATCAGAGTTGGTCGAGTTATAAATTAATGTTTTATTTTTTGAAATAAAATGTTCAATCTAACATTGATATGTCTTCAAACACACATGTCAAACACACATCTTTCTCTTCAAATTTGTGCAAATATATTAAGTATTAAAACCATTTACATTATAATTTAAGAGTATCAAAATCAGAGTGTTTTGATCTAATTTTTATTTTGGATAACCTATTTTTAAAATTTTCATTTTGTGTAACATACAATGTCTTTGATTCAATTTAAAAAATATAATATAACTTTGTAAATAATATAAGTCGAAGACGTACTGTAATGATAAATGCAAAAATTGTGTTTTAAAAAATATGTTTCATAAATGCAAATTTATTTTATTCAGTTTTTGCATTCCTTAATTAAAACTCATACCAAAAATTAACAAAATAAAAACAAATATTAGTTTAATTGTTGAAATCTTTGGCAAATTCATACACAAAGAATTAAGTAAATATATTATTTTATATAATATGTTGTTCCAAGCTTTTTCTAGATTTAAAAAGTTGCAACACTTTTCACAAAAACGACATTCTCACGTTGTGTTCCAAAGGGTCTTCTCTTACATACTACTGCTTCCAATGGAATATTTATGTCTACCAAGTAATATTTTTTAATCCATCCATTATTTTTTATCCACCAAATTAAAAAAAAATTCTCTCTTAATTTTTTATTAACAAAAGTAATCAGGAACTAAAATACTATACAAAATCCAAACACAAACTGGCAAAACGTTAAACGTATTATGACTCGATAAGAGAACACCCAACTTGGCAAATTAATTAATTTATTTAAGACTTTTGGTTCATTGTGAAAGCAAAACCTTCCTTAGTTACAAATAATTTACTAGTTTAATTATTCCTTGTGAATAAAATCGTTCGTTAATTTAAAGATGGTATCAAGGTCGATGTTACGTTTCGAGATTGTGTCTCCCCAATTTGCAGTCTTGATTTTATAGTTAACTAACATTTGATTTGTTTTGTTATTAATTTTCGTATTCAACTCCAAATGTTCATTGAAATTGGAAGAAAATAATATTTATATATTCAATATTTATTTTGACGAGAATTAATAAGTATATTAAAAGAATCAATTAAATTATATAAAAACAATGAGATGCTTAAAATATAGAGAATTGAGAAGAATAATTTTTGCAACTTGGACGTTGTTATATACAATATTATGAGACAAATTGGCTACTTGACAATAACTTTAATGCAATTGTTTGTTGAAAAATGTCGAATAAATTTTGTTTATTATCAAATTGATGGCGGTTTTAAGAAATTACACGTAATGTACATAGTATATGTATTTATGTTATCATCTTAGTTTTACTTAAAACTCATGAATCACACAATAATATCTTATTGAAACATATACATCAAACATGGTAATTCCCTAGTGGAAACAAGTACCAATCAGTGTTATGTGTTAATGGAAAATGAGATTTGTGAATTTGTGAGCTTATGTAAACAGAGTTTGGGCTATTAGAATCCATCCCATACATTTTAATATAGAATTGATGAGATTTGTGCATTTTCTATATGTGTTAAGTTGTGGTTTATAAATAACTTCAATTTCTTGATATTTTAAGTTATTTGGTCAAATTAGTGTTATTTTGGTCCAAATCAATGGAAGGATTTTCCTTTTAGACACATACCATGGTTGCCAACTTAGCATTACCAAGCACGTTATATATGTATGAAACATCATAAGAGATGCTTTCCGAGGATATTATTTAATGACCTAAAAGTAGAATTTGTGAATCATGCAATCGATCAACATTGAACCTCCACGTAGAACCAATAATGGTTGAACGAATAGATTCATCCCATATTACCATGCCACATGATCGAACCATGAAAGTGGCCAATTTTGGAATTTATACCATTAGCTCACTTGGCTTTATAGTTATAGACGAACTGAATTACTAATTAAGTCACATAGTTTTAAAAACGGGATGGATAGAGTTGAAAATATTAAAAAGTAGAATAAAAATACTGTCATCTCCTTTAATTAGTATTGTCCATTCATTGAAAATAATGACAATTAACAAATAAATTGACAATTTTAATTGCAATTTTCCAAAAATGTTATATTTATCATTAAAGTTAACATCTCAAAATAATTATTGTCATTTTACACAAAAGAAATAAATAAATTAATTTATTACTCAAAAATAACGATTAAATCTTATCATAAAAAACAAAAAACAAAGGAGTAGAAAATGATAAACTTGTCATGGTAGATGGAAACACAAAGCCCTAAATTCATTCTTGTCTTAGGTGTTGTCTTTCACAGATTAAGTTAATCGTACATAAGATTTGAACCTATTATTTAAGTATTTTGGACTGAAAATAGCCTATGTCGTCCTTTGTGATTACAACTCATAGTCTAAGATACCACCAAACCTAATCAAGATTTAGATACAGTTAATTAGGAATTTAACTCTTGATTGCATGTGTTTCCACCGTGAACCACGGTTCACCACTACCTACACCCTCTCTGTCAGCATGTGGCCTCCCATAGCTTGCGTAACCATGTCCATAATTAATTTTAACTATGCTCAACATGAAGATAATGATTTCGCGTTTAATTATAGGTTTATGTTATTTATTTATTTATCTATTTGATAATAACAATAGATAGAGATCTTGATAACGATCACTAGTTTACGTTTGTATATACATGTTTACGTTTGTATATACATATTTGTTATATGCTTTGAGGAATAGTTGACCGAGATAAATACAATTAATTACTTTTTGAAGCATTGAAATTGAGGACACAAAATATGAGAAGTCACTAATGATAAATTAAACTTAGTCGTCACATATACAATGTTGATCAGTTTGGGTTTTTCAATATGTGTAAATGAAGGTTGATTTTTTTTATATTTTTTATATCGATGCTTGTAATATTATTAATATTCACGACAAAATATAAAGATCATTTACGATTTAACTTATCATAATTAATTGCAATCTAATTATCAACTACACAATTTTTAGTCTATAGTTGTTTAATTTATGGTCTAACGTACATTTTAACTAGTTTGTTTTTATAACCAAAAGTATAAGTCGTAATACATAATTAAGCTTTTGATAATCAAATGTAAGGCAAAATGTATCATGTATGAATGTATGTCCTAAACTATATGAATTATTGATGGTCCTTGGCTATATAACCGAGTAGAGGGTCTATAGCAACAACTTCACCACCAATTTAAAGTCACCTATGTGTAAAAGTATAATTGGTGGAATTTACTTGTCACTGTTTGTGGGGTTCACTATTATTCTTTGGGTCAATTATTACATTTGGATAGAAAATTACAAGTTTGTGTTCTTTTGACATACTGTTGGTCCATAAATAGTGAAAGAAAAAAGTAGAAATTGACAAGTATATATATGTATGTAACAAGTGACATCTCACAAATGAGTAATTTATTCCCTCTAAATTTTAACATATGTTGCGTTACATATATACTACACACAATTGCATACATATATAAACACACATTTGAAGTTTGAACCTTTGTGATACATTTAGCTTCAAACATATTTTGTTATCATGACCACACGACTTGGTAGTAATTGAAAAAGTTTTGAATGGTCTCACGGTTTTAGCAATGAACTAGCGATCAATATGGAAATATTCACAAAAGCTTATTTGTTATTTGGACTTCTTATCAGAATTTTGACCAAACTAGACATATTCATTATTTTGTCATCATACTTATTTTCTTAATCATTTAGCACAACCTTCGGCTAATACGTACGATTCGACATCTATGTTCATCTACCTTTGAAAGAGTTTATTCAGACAAGATTTTTTTTAATGATGCACATGAAAAGGTATTTGCTCCATGGTCTTTTAGTTATCTTCCAATAATTGCTATGTTGGTAATTCAAATTCTCTTCCCATCGTTACTAATACCTCTCATCTTGCTGTGACAATACAAAGTTCATTTCTTATTGCACTAGTTTTATGCTATGTTTTTGTTGTGCATACATACATACATACATATATATAGACGATTTAGCTTTTCGATTTGTGGGATCAATTAACAAGGCAATATGGCTTGCATTCTTTTCTAAAAAGTAAATTAGTATTTTTGTTTCTAGAGCTACTAAGCTTGTCACTTTTCCTATGAAAGTGATCTTCTAGTCCTCTTTGTCAAATGTAAATACTATTTGTTCCAACATGTTGATGTACCTTGACCTATTGTGGAGTTAATGCAAAGGACTCTCGTGTGGCTTCTAACTCAATACCATGTTTTCATTGTACAACCTCATCTTTATTCCAACCTCTTATATGCCTTTTATTATTCAGCGTTTCTCATTTGATTAACCTAAATCGACCATTTCTCTCAATCGAACCTTACCAAATCGATTCTCATATTTCTCAATTGATGTATTTTAATAGGATTTAAATGTGTTAAATATTGTGAATGACATATTTAAGTTTAAATGAATGCTAATTTAATAATTTAGATGTAAATTTCGTAATGATGATGAATAAATATGTGAAATTGTATCAATTTATATATAGATTAAACGCTATAATTTTACAATGGGTAAAATAGACAATTTAAACAAATTCAGACATTTATCAGCTTACAAAAACAAACAGTCTTATTGATTCAGATTTAAGACTTCAACACTGCCTATTATAAATCAAAAATGAAATAAGACTTCAGATTTCAACACCTTTTAAAAATAAACGCCACCTTATATTCACCTTAGGTAATTATTTTAACCATAATTTAGACATCAGTAATTACTATTGTTGTCATTCTAACCATCTATTCACTTTACTCTTGTTGTCATGACACTTTGTTCACCATATACCTTTTTAATATCATTTATATGACTGAACTTTTACGATCACTTCAACCACAGTCTTCAACCATGTTCACAAAATGCATAATTACGCAAGACCTTTCTATTCATTCAACCTTCGATAACACATATATCAATTACAAAACAAATCAATATCAACAACGGACCAACCCGTCGTTAGTCCATCACTAATGCTCAGATCCGTCGTTGATAGTATGTGGGTCAAAATGTCGTGGGTGATACTATCAGCAGCGGATACGTATCATCGATGGATTAGCGTTAGAGACGAATCATCGATGAATTAGCGACAAATAACCATCACTGACGGATCAACAATGAAAATTTCTAGCGATGGATTAGTGAGAGCCCCTTTGAGCAATGGATTTGCGAGAGACTTTTAGCAACAGATTTGCAAGGGACCTACCAACTTTTATCTATACTGATCCGTAGCTGATTTTTAGTATTTAAAAGAAAAATATGTATTTTCTGTATATTTTGTAGAAAAATCTGCCCATAAATTGAAATAACAAACTTAAATTGTCCAACAAATTAAAAATAACCGATCCATAAAATTTAAAGTACCAAATTAATACCATCTAATGTCTGGAAGTTAATTAGGTAAGATTCTAACTACCGGGAGGGTTGGGAGGACAAGGAAGGGGGAAAGTGTATTCTTGCTATTGCATATACACAACAAAATGTGTAGATAACGCGATATGCTTGACTTACTAGGCAGCTTCTCTGACCTGTTGGGACTCCATATCTACCCTACTCTTCCGTTTGGCTTCCAACTCGGCCTGATGTCGTTCTCTCGTAGTTGTCCTTCCTCCTCTAACTTTGCATCTCCGCTCTCAACTCAACTACCTGTAAATATTCAATATCTGGCGGAAATCAGTAATTTGTTGCAATTTGAAAAGTAATGACATGATACATAACAATATATTCAACATACCTCCGTTGCCGATCCTGTAACGGATGATCTCACGGGGCTACCGCTACATTCACTTGTCATGGCATAATATGGATCTTGTGAGGTCTCGAAACCCAAAAGACAATCCTTCTCCCGTCCTTCGACATTCTGCTCCCAAAGAGATTCATCATCAAGAGGAGGGTGTTGGGGTCTGCACTAGACTGGGACGCATCCCTAAGCACTCAAAATAAATCCTATGGTTTATGAAACAAAAGTGGGTGAGCTTATATCTGTAGACATTTCAGGAACATAACGACTATCAATCAAGCATATCCAATGTCTACTTTTGACAATTACAAGATTATAATTACCAACGGTAGTCACATTCTCTATCGACCTATCTACTTAGCCTAACGTTTGCCCAACACTGGCAACCTAACTATTAGCAACACTACGCTTATTAAAATATATTACTTAAACCTACCAAACGTTTCTATAAGACAAAGTAATGGTTTTAGAAAACTTACAAAAAAATCTAGCCGCTTGGGGGTAAATGAAACGAGGAGGATCAATAGGCAGGTCGGACGAACGTGAAACGTCCTTCCGGTTTGTACAGTGGGTATGCTTAAACACCTCAAAAGTAGTCGTCTTAGTGAATTTGGAGAATACAACTACATGTTACCTTGTGCCATAATAGTCCATCTCTAAAACATCATCCAAGTTTCCATACAAGTTAGAGTCATACTCGTCATAACAGGAACCAAAAATCAATTAGAATAACTAAAATCCATAACCTAAAAATAAATTTCATTATTCAAACTAAAGCACAACCAAACATCCACTTAGGCATTTGACGATGAAGTTTAAAGATTGTGAGGCATACCTCTAATATGATATCAAGCATTTGTTTGTGCAAACAATTGAAGACCCACATAGACATGTTTAAAAATACCCCAAAATTCTTGACATAAAGAAGCTCGAACTTGGAACTTTCACAGTATGATAAAAATATTCAAATTAGTGTGAGTTGTAATAATGAGTAATAATAATGAGTAATAATATATAATAAATCTTGTGATAACAAATATCGTGAAATTATATATGAGTTTCGTTTTTGCTAATTATTATTAACTCATTTGAAGCAAAATGAACACATTTATGGAACTTGTGATCTAAAAGAATATTCCGATCCTATGGATCCATAGGATTAATTGTGGATCCGAAACAAAAATGGGGGGAGGGGGGGGGGGTGGATAAGCGATATAGAATCTCTAGCACAAAGTAAAGAGTGCTTTTCCGTAGAGGAGCACAAACGATTCTAATAACAGAAAGTTTCACTATTTTATATATAAACCCATCCAAAATGAAGGTGAATCAGTTGACAAGGCTAAGTGGAAAACAACAAATTCGACCAAACGTGTCTTTAACCAATTTAATTCTTATTATTTGGCTCGTATTTATAAACCTTAAACCATGGTACTTCAAAGCTATCATCCCCAGCATGAGGGACCTCTATAACTGTCATATGAATAACATATCGAATGTAGCTACTTATCTTTTGTTTCTGTTTCAACTCGTGGCTGTTTTGTCTCCTCAACTCAAGCATCCCAATCTTCGATATCCAGACTCATCTTAACAGGGACCGATGTGTTATTTCAGATGATATTGGTTAGAACATTTTTATAATTCATCTATAATAATAATTCTTAAAAATTATAACTTATAAATGCACTTTGCTTATCTAGCATGCTCCCCACATAGATATACATATAAAAAGCACAAATTACATAAAATACAAAGCAAATTTCAAAATAAAAGACTTACAAGCCTAGGGTTAGAGGCTGTGGATGAAGTCGTTTCGTAGAGAAAAGGGGATAGGCGACACTGGTGAGTGGTGATGGTGACAGGAATAGTGGTGGCAGAGATGATGACAATGCAGATGGTAGGTGGTGCTGATAGTGATTTGGGGTGACATTGGTGGGTGGATTTGGGCCATGCCAGCTTCTGTTCGATTTTAGTACGTGTTGTATGGATTTGGGGTTAGAGCTCTATTTGGAACCCGATTATTTTTTTTATTGAAAACCTGCACCATAGAAACGGAAATATGAGGGGAATTGGCTAATAATTTTTTTAAAACTAATTAATTTTTATTAATATAATAAATTATTGTTTAATTAACATTTAAGAATATTTAATTAATTATTAAAGAAGAAATAATCCTAAATTAACAATATTATCACTTATCAAATTATTATGCATATATTTATTACTTATTAATTTATAAAAAATTTAATTAAGAATTAATAAAATGATAAATTATCTTTAATTATAAGTTAATAAAAAATCAAAATTATTGATATAACCCATCAAAGCCCAATATAACATAATAAAGCCTAATAAAACTGATTAAAATCCAATGAAACTTATTAATGCCCAATAGATTAATTAAATTGCAATATAATTCAATAATTCAATGAAGCCTAATAAAACTGAAAAAGTACAATAGATCCATTAAAATTTAATGAAATCCATTAAAGTCCACTAAGATCCATTAAAGGTCAATAAGACATTGTATGACTTATTAAGGCCCAATAACATCATGTTGACTTGTTAAATGTTTGTATGCAAGTGTGTACTACATACATGCATGTGATGTCTATTGGGCTCGATAAGACCACTAAGAACCAATATAACTCAATAAGACTGTAATAACCCTTACCATACTAGTTAGGAAAATTTCATAAGCTTTAAGGAGTAAAATGAGAGTGAATAATTTTCAGGGACTACTTTGCAAATAAGAAAAAGTTGGGATTAAAACCCTTGAAACCCTCCTCGTTATGTCTGATACGATTCAAGAGAGTAAGGAGAGGAGAGACTTGGAGAGAAAAAAAGCTTAAGCAAGTACTCTTTGGTGAAGATTGAAAGAAGATTGGAAGAAATCAGTGTTTCCAAGGTATGAAGCTTCTTCTCCTTGCATCCTCCATTAATGGAGTTCTCTAGTTGAGTTAGTTTTGGGTTCTCTCTTTTGATGCTCTAGAGAGGATTCTTAGTGGGTTTTGGTTACAATGAATACTAGATGATATCAATCAATGATTTCCCATCTAGAAGACACACCATTGTTAATATTTTAAGTTCCAATCAAGGGATTCACCATTGAATCATCTTTTTGGTATTTTGGGTTTTCTTGATTTGTTATTGTTGGATTAATCCATTATTGAATGGGTAAATGATATTAGATATGGTTTGAATAATTTATTTCATCATTTCTAGGGTTTTTGGACCTAAAAACTAGTAGTTATGAGGTTTTCTTGGGTTTGGCTTTGAGGAATTGCTGCACAAAACTCGTTTATTTGAATCAGACAAGAATGCGTGTTCCATGAGGGTTGGAGCCGCATCAGAGCCGCATTTCCGGTTGTTTCACCAGTTGTCGGTTTTTGTTTCGTCCATCACTAAGGGCTAGATGTGAGGCATGGTTTGGGGGTTTGTCTTAGGGATCTTAAGGAATACTTTTTGGATGTTTTAGGTGATTTTACACCAATTCCTTGACATCCAATTCAAGTGTTCGGTTTGGATCAAGTAGCCATTTTAACATTTAGAGCGGTGTGACGGATCACAAGTGAGTTCCCTTGACTTTAAACTATACTTTTGTCAATGGATTTACATACTATACTGATCATGGTATTTCTAACTTGGAAGCATGCTAAATGTTTTAAATTCCATTTGGTTTAAATATGAATGTTAATTGCATTTGCTTATATATCATGATATGCATGCTTACTTGGACATGTACAATTGTGAGTAGTGTTACTTGATACAGTGCAAATCTCTTAGGAGTTATATCCCGTATTCCTCGAAACCGTTTCGGGAGTACGTTGGACGGGAACCTTTTGGGGCTGTTTATTTGTATTTGCAAGTGGAATTGTGTGGAACACAAGTTTTTCGTTGTATATGGAACTGTGCGACAAACATTGGGTTTTCTACGAACAGTGTATATGATCCACTATTTGGTTTACTTGACTTCCATATTTATGAACTTCTCTTTTTTGGATTTGAGTTCTATAACTGTGATTTTATTTGGGAATTCACTAGACTTTATGGTCTAACCTTTGCTTTTCAAAAACTAACACCAATTTCAGGTAAAGGTTTTGTGGAGATATCGAGTAAGGGAAAGGGGAAACCATGAGACGGTTGTTAGAGAGGGATTGGATGACTTAGTGGTTGACTTAGCTAGTTACTTCTCAACTACAGAAACTTTATTTATCCGTTTTTTATACTTGATTGGTTGTTATTTAAATATATTGGTCTTTATGGATTTTGGGTTTTTACGAGTGCTTCCAGAGCCTTAGTTTAAGTGAATTAGGTGAGTGAAAGGTGTCTAAGCTTAGACTTTAAGTTAAGAAGCATGGTTGAGAAATAGGGGACCATAAGATTAAGACCTTAAAAGGGACATGATTGATATGGTAGTAAGGACTCTCATGTAAGGTAAATTTACAATTAGATGTGGTCAATGTAATTGTCAGTTTACAGGTATATGTGTGTGCTTGATTTACCTTATTAATCTAAAACTGTTCGATTAAGCGTTGTTTATAGGTGTTATTTCGATATTAGAATTTAGGTACTTTATGAAGCAAAGTTTCTGGTTTTTGAGAAGATGTCAATGGGTATAAACAAATCAGCTTGGGGTAAAATCTCGGAGATTCAATTACGGAAGTGGAATGGTATAAGAGTACACTTCGAATTTTTGGAGAAGTTGCTAGTATTGATGGTTGCTAGTATTGATGGAATGCCGTTGAATGGAGGGGTACCTCTGGGAATTGAAAAACATTAGCGTTGCATCTTCAAAACAATGTAGGCTCCCCCTTGAATAAAGCTCTTACTCTTCTTAGTTTCAAATGAATGATCAGATTCAATGTGCAGTAGCCTCGACTGAGTGCACTGAAAGTAGCTTTTAAATCTGTAGAAATTCAGCACATCCGATAAGCCCACAAGAATGCTAATGCGTGAATTACGTGACAAATCATAGTGCATCTTCAGTTTATAAAAAAGAATCTGTCTTTGAACCGCGAGTGGAATAGGCATTCAACTTAAGAAGTTGTACTGAAAAGCTTAAAGGAGGCAAGAAATCATAGGAAACACTATAGTGCAAGGTTTAGAAGAACTGTCAACAGAAAAAGGATTGAAGACACTCAACAGTCTAGCATTTTGGGTAAAACCCCAGAACAATGATTGCAAGCACTCAATGCTCTAATTGATCAGATCAGAAAACTGATTGCAGCACTTAACGGTCTATCCTCAAGAATAAATCTTCAGAATAATGATTGCAGATATTCAAACGTCTAATCAATCAGACAAATTCCCAGATTGAAACACCCAATAATGATTGCAGATATTCAAACATCTAACCAATTAATAGTTAAGTTAATTTTTCTTGACCATCACTGTGCGAATATCTCCCCACTGCAACATAGCATGGGGGTCCCTTAAATATGCAATTTCGTATAGGCTTCATCGCAGAGGATTTCGTATGAACAAATTATGTATCTCTCTTAAACATGCAATGAAAATTAAGCGCGGAATACGATTGCATGTACCTTATGTAAAGGTACAGTATCATGCGAAAGATGAATAGTAGGCCTGGCATAAGCCTTGTGCGAGGCTATGCGAGGCTCGCATGATACTGGGAGATAACCATCTTCATGCGAGGCTCGAATAGGTTCGGGCAAAGTTATGCAAGGGTTGAAAGGCTTTGGACAAGCTTTGTGCAAGGGCAGCTTATACGAAGCTCGGATACGCTCGTACACGCTTTATGAGAAAGCTCGGATAGAACGTGAAAAGCTCGGGTGACTTCGCACAAGCTTTGTGCGAAGGTTACTGTTCACCCACTTTGTGCGAAGGTTCGCGTAAGCTTTATGAGAGAGTGATCAAAGCTCATGTGAAGCTGATCACCATGGTATGCGAGGCCTATGAATATTACTCATGAGAGGGTTATGAAGATGGCCTATGCATATCGATTTAGAACATCTTTAATGCTTGAACTTTTGGCTAAACATCGAATTAACCAATTTTCGATCTAAAACAGTAGGTTGTGTTGAAACCTAGATCCCAATTAATACTCAAACAATGTTGATAACAGAGTAATTATAAGCAATAGTAGAAGCAGTATATTAATCAACACAATAAACTAGAATGGTTAATTGAATTAGGATGAACAAAATAAATTACTCAATGCAGATTGTATTTCACCCAAGTATGATCAAGTTACAATACTGATGAATACAAATAAGCTCACAAGTTCTCTCCAAATCAATCGACACTTAATACAAGAGACGCTCTATCTGTTTATACTATTACATAGATCAAGGTCAAAAAGCTATCCTATCATACACTGACACGTAAGCTAAATCTCTAACAGAATTTGTTAGAGTTTGTTTCACGCGCACGCCACATCATATGTCACGTGTAGATATCCTGTATTTGATCCAGAAGTGGCTCCGTCTTTGGATTGGAAGATTTTCTTCTGGAGTGAGCTTCTGGATAATCGACAGTCTTCTGGAGAGATCCTCTGGAAATAGTCACTTTGTCTTTAACAGATTATGTTCATACTTTTACAAGAATTATATTCTAACAATTTCCCCTAAGTATGAAAATAGAATTAACAATCATTCAATAGAAAGACAAAATTGAAAGTTTATTACATTGAAGAAATTCAAATTACAAAAGATGAGATGACAAGTAATGATTTAAAATAAAGCTTCTAAAAGACCCTAATGATAACATAGAAAGTTCTGGTGAGGTCCCTTAGGTTAAGAATGTCTTTAAGATGAAGATTCATATCATCCGTTGCCTTTCTGATCTTTGGGTTTGGATCTTCTATCTTTTGCACAATATGCCCGTGAATTATCCCCAGAATCTCCATTGTATACTTAGAAACCTCTTGTATTCTGAAGAATCTCTTGCTGTAGGGTCTTCTGAAGACAACTCCTACCTCTTGTTTAGTTAAGATAGTGCCAACCTTCTTGTTTTCTACTCCTTCTAGGTCTTCGTTCGGAATAGTGATACTTCGTTCGGAATGTGCAGTTTGAAAGTCTATTTTTGCTCGATATTCCATGAAAGCTTCGAAAGTCCTCTTTAGCCTCTGAATGGCTATAAAATACTCCACCCCGTTGTCTTGATTCTCCTTTAAATACAGTCTGAGAGGCAAAAAGCCGCATGGGTTTAATGACAAAAGATCCTTTTCTGAAAACGTATAATATTTGCCATCATCTCTTCTTACTGTGTACTCCATGTACATTATTGCTCTGTTTGCATAGTGCTTGACTTTCATCTCACAAATCTCTCTAATACTATCAGATGAGTAAACATGTTTCCTTTCTTGTCTAACTCTTGCAAATCTGGCCTTGATCTGCGACATCACATCTGGATGGAAATATGGTGTCTGCAGAACCACCTCTTCATCCTTTTCAACATACATCTCTTTATAAATTAGCTCTCTAGCAGGGGGCTTATCTTGTTTTGCCTTTCTTGCTTTCTCAAGCATTTTGGCCCTTTCTTGGTCGATTGCTTTGCTTGATTGAGTGGAAGGAGCTTTGGGTATCTGAGTATCTGGTGCACTTGGGATTACTGTCGTTGAAGATTTTTGAGTCTGAGTTGAAGAACTTTAGACATTTGGATAGATGGGGCCTTTGATATTTCCATTGATGAAGATTCTGGTATCTTATTTGAAGGGGCCTTCGTCAGTTGAGGAGGCTTCTGGACTGGTTTGGTTGGGACTGGTGGTCTTCTTTTCCTTTCTAACTTCTTAATCACACTTGTGACCTTGGAGGCTTCTGGGATGTCTTTGGGTTCAATAATGATTGCGACATCACCAGGAATAAAATATGTTACTGCCTTGGTTACTCTAGAGATGGGAGTTATGAACTTTGGAACAAGGGGAGTTGAGGTAGCAACCTTCTGTAGTTGTTGCTGATGTGGTTGCTGTTGTTGTTGGGGTTGTTGTTGTTGAGGTTGTTGTTGAGATTGAGAAGGTTGAGAAGTTGCTTGAGCAGCTGCAGAAGTTCCAATTTTCCGCTTCTTCACATCCTCCCCCTTCTAAGGATTAGGAGACTCAGGATCCTGATCATCAGAATTCTTGCGTTCAAGTTATGCCTACTTGCAAGTATCGTCCTCAGAACCTCTGTGGTACCTCTTCTGGCTACTGTGAATCGAGTGAGTAGTGGTGTTTGTATCTTTGATGGTTGTTTTGATTTCAGAAAGCGTTTGAGAAAATGGTGGTTCATTTATGGAGAGTTGGATAGGGATTGGCTTGCTCAGGTGGGTATTGATATCCTTCATGGCAGCATTGGACTTTGACATGAATTTGGCGTTTATTTCAGTGAACTTCTCGACAAGAGCAGCTTGAAATCCGACAACATTTGCCTTGGAAACTAGAGCTGAAAGATTGGAACCGGTTGGGGGCATGACAGAAGTAATCATCTTCTGAAGATCTTCTGTAAACTTCTTAAACTCATCTGCAAAAATTGTTGCTGAAGATCCAGAAGTTGATGGCACAGAGGGAAGCTTGGCAATTGCTTCTGTATTATCTTCGTGGAGGGTTTGTGTACAGAAAGATGCCTTAACCCCTCTAACGGGATTTCATAGGCGAATTGGGCAGATGTTGCTATGGACGTAGCAACTTCATTCCAATCATGAACGCGGGCAATGGATGCTTCCATGGAGTGTTGGGAGAGAGGCGAGTTCTGAGGATATGGAACTCTTATATCTGAGTCTTCTTCCTGTTGAGAGGAAGAAGATGAAAATTGGGTTTCGTCATATGTGCTTGACCCAGAAGCATGAAGAGGTGTTTCTGGATTGGTTAAGTTGGGTTCAGGGATCAGACTAAGCTTACGTCCTTATTCAATAGGTCCTGGTGCTTGATCACCAGTCCTACATTGTGTGGGTGCTCTGGATGGACTCAGCTGGATTAGCTCATGTGTGTCACTAGGGACATCTTCTGTACTCACTTGTTTTTCCGCTCTGGATAGGCAGAAGCACTCTGGTTATCACTCAAGTCGCTGTTTTCAGACTCTGTCTCACTCGACCCTTCACTTGCTATTCTAGATACTAATAACTTTGGGGTAGCCGGTCTCTATACTAAGACCAGGGTAGAGTTTCTATAGAGTTGGAGGATAAGAGAGGTGATAGGTATAGATGAGATCATGTACCTGGAAAGTGGTCTTTCATTTGGATACCCATCTTTGTGCATTGTTGGACGGTGGGTCTTCATAGCGTTGACTTTGCAGAAGGGAGCCTCACATTGGACATTGTATCTGGTTATGACACATCTGATGAATATTGGAAGAAATCTAGGAAACATTAAAGAATGAAGCTTCTTTCCTTTATCTTGGAGGGACACTTTGTTCTAGATAGAAGCTTTGATTTCTCTGTAGAGCAGTTCAACATAATCTAGGTTTCTGTTGAAGAACATTCCACACATGATAGTCAGAATGTTGGTGTTGGCTTGGTCCATTGAGCCAGTCTTACATGTGAGTCCCTTGTTCAGGATGGAGACCATTATATTCCACATTGGTGGTAGGAATTGTTGTTTGAATTCAGAAACCCTACAAATGGGTTGGTTGTACCCTAAGAATTCCAGAAAGTCAACGAGAACATCAGTAGTCGGATTTGGTTCATAATCATCAATTTGAAGTTCTTGGATAGTGGGGATGAAGAAAAGTGAAGCAATTTTGTCTCTGGTTATCTTCACTTCGCAGGCATTATCCGTGTTTGGTACATCAAAGTCTCCTATTATTTCCTTGCCATCGGTACTCACTTCACAGGATTGCCAGTATTCCTGCACAAATTGCACTGGTACCATGGAGTCGACAATGTCTAGTGCTAGTTAAAGGGCATGGTTCTTCAGAAACTCAATCATGATTCCAAATTCCACGCCATAGTTGCTTGTGGTAAGAGATACTTGGAAATTATTTGGCTTGATAGGAAGTGGAACGATAGGAGCACTTTCAGCAGATATTTGTTGGAGTTGAGCATCGACATTGATGTTTTCAGCATCCATTGTTGTAGAGTAGAGGTTTTTGAACTTGTAGTTGCACGTTTGAAATTTGGGGAAACTTTGAGCACAAGGAAATCTCAATGGCAGGGATGATGAAAAAGTGAAAAAGTGAAAAAGGTGGGGTAAATCGAGTTTAAATAATCGGACGTGGAAATGTACTCGAGTGTGTGGGGTAACGCAACGTCGCTAGGTGACATGGAATTGAAAATCGTTCAATATCTGAGCCATAGGGAGTTGACGCGTGTAAAACTATTCAGTGTTTGAGGCAATTAAATGATGACGCGTGTGTACGTTTCAGGAAGAAAAACCGTCACCGAAGGGATAAGATTGAGAGACATGACGGTCACTTTGCTGACTCACCCGCGGATAAGTACGAAGGGAAAACACACAAGTGTAAATCCCATATAGAAGAGATGTTGTGCAAACATCATCTCTAGATGTACTTACTGAGGTTCTGGAACTCGAAGTTCAGAAGAAGAAAAATATGAAAAGTAATCACACTGGACATATGAAAACATTTTGGAATCAAAAGAAAGTTTTAATATTATTTTAACTCAGAGAATCAGATAGACATACCAGAAGCTTCTATATACTCTTGGAGAAAAGAGTATCATCAGATGTAGTGGTTGACTATCTGAGAGTTTCGAAAAGGATTTGCAAAAAGTAGGATAGACATTCCAGAAGCTTCTGTATAGTCGTTGAGAAAAGATTATAATCAGAAGTTCTGAATGACTATCTGAAATTTTTGAATTTACTTTGCAAAAAAATTGATAGACATGCCAGAAGCTTCTGTATAGTCTTTGAGAAAGGATTATGACCAGAAGCAACGGGCGACTATCTGATTTTGATAAATTCTTCTGCTTGAGTTGTACCTTTTCAATTCTTCTCAAGATAGCAAGATGTTGCTCTTGAATAATGTAATGGTTCTTTCTCCCCCTCAAATTATGCTTGGATAAGAAAAAACGTAAATGCTGCAGAGTTTGAGGTGCAGATGCTTCGATAGTATATACAGAAGCTTCTGCATCCCTTAGGAGTTATACAAGTGTACAGAAGAAGTAACTGGACTAGAGATAAGTAAAGACATGCTTAAGAATGAGTACAGAAGCTCTATTTACATAGAAACTCTATGTTCTTATTGCATATTGAGCATGCCCAACTTGCTGATTAATAAAGAGACAAAATACATTTCAATTGCACCTTTCTCTATATCAATGTGTTTGGTTTTGTAGTGCTGGACTAGATTTGCTGTGATTGTGAATGCACTTTCTGAATCACAAAGGATGGGAATTTTATCATACAGAAGACCATAATCTCTGAGTTGAGTTTTCATCTAGATGACTTGTGAGCAACAACTAGCAGCAGTAACATATTATGCTTCTGCTGTAGAGGTGGACACACAATTCTGCTTCTTGGATGTCCAACTGACTAACTTGTTGCCAAGTAGTTGACAACTTCCAGAAGTTCTCTTTTTGTCTAGTTTACATCCTGCATGATCAGAGTCAGTATATGCAATCAAATCAAAGCCATAATACTTTGGATACAGAGACCCAAAATTTGAGTTCCTTTTAGGTATCTAAAGATTCTTTTGACAGCAGCCACATAAGATTCCTTTGTATTGCCTTGATATCTGGCACTGAGACATGTAGAAAACATTATATCTGGTTTACTGACAGTTAAATACAGAAGAGACCCAATCGTACCTCTGTAATTGTTGACATCAACTGCTTTCCTAGAAGGATCAGAGTCATGTTTTGTGATGGTAGAAATTGGTGTTTTCATGGTTGTAGAGTTGTGAATTTTGTACTTTTTGATAATATCAGAAACGTACTTGGCTTGATTTATAAAAATGCCAGAGGTAGTTTGTTTAATTTGGAGCCCGAGAAAGAAATTTAATTCTCAAATCATGCTCATTTCAAACTCACTTGTCATCAACTTAGAAAATATTTCGACTTCTTCTGGATCGGTAGAGCCAAATATAATGTCATCCACATATATCTAAACCAGAGTTAACTCACCTTTGCTTCTTTTGATGAACAAAGTTGTATCAATTTTACATTTTTCATAGTGATGTTTGATCAGAAACTTTGAGTGTATGTCATACCATGCACATGGAGATTGTTTCAACCCATACAGAGCTTTATCTAAAAAACAAACATAGTCTGGATGAGTTGAGCTCTCAAAACCAAGCGGTTGTTGGACATTGCCTTCTTCATTGAGCTTGCCATTCAGAAAGGCAGATTTAACATCCATATGGCATACTTTGAAATATTTGTATGCAAAGAAGGCTAGAAACAAACTAATTGCTTCTAGTCTTGCCACTAGAGCAAAGGTTTCTTCGTAATCAATACCTTGTTCTTAACAATACCCCTTTGCAACCAATCTGGCTTTGTTTCTGACCACTATGCCATCTTCATCCTTCTTGTTCCTGACAACCTACTTAGTACCAATTGTAGTTTTATCTTTAGGTACGGGAACGAGTTTCCAAACCTTGTTGCGTTCAAATTGAGAAGTTCTTCCTGCATGGCATCTATCCAACTTGGATCTTGTAGGGCTTCATGAACTCTTTTTGGTTCTACCATGATAAGGAAGTTCATGAAGAAAGCTTCATTAGCAGTGGCAGATCTGGTTTTAACACCATAAGAAGGATCACCAATGATTTGGTTTGTAGGATGGTCTATTGTCCATTTCTTCAAGGGAGGTTGATAAACCAGAGGGGGTGCTATTTCTATATCGACATTTTCATCTTCTGAAGTGCTTTGAGTTGGAGAAGAACCGATTTGCTCCCCCTCAAATGAAGGAACAAAGTTATAAGGATCAATTGTTGAACTTTCTGCTTCTGGAGTAGGTATATGTAGCTCTGGACGTTCATTTGAATTTGAAGGTGCAGAAAGAATGGCTTCTGGAGCTTCATCATCTGTATCTGCAGGGTCATTGGAAATCGTTGGGGAATCAAAAGGACTAGAAATATTTATACCTGAAGTTCTGAGTTCTTCTGCTGTTCTGACCGGAACTTCTCTGTTTGCACTTTCAGAGATGGGTTCTTCCCCAAAGAAGTTCTCAAATAATAAATCTAGTTCTTACTCTCTGGACTTAGAGAGATAGTCAGAAGTAACTTGATTTAGCTTAAGTTCTGAGTTGGAATACTCAGAAGTTAGTTGGGCCTGATCATCAAAGCATACATTGATGATTTCCATGACCGTCTTGGTTCGAAGGTTGAAATATCTGTATGCCTTTGAAGTGATTGAATATCCAAGGACTTAGGCTTCATCAGACTTCTTATCAAACTTATCAAGTTTGTCACAATCATTTAGAATAAAACATCTGCAACCAAAGACATGTAAGAACTTTTTATTAGGTTTTCTTTCATTAATAAACTCATATGTAGTTTTGAGATATCTTTTGACCACTATTGATCTGTTTTGTGTAAAGCACGCGGTTGCAACAAATTCATCCCAGAAATGAGTGGGAAGACTAGAAGCATCAAGCATTGTCCTAGTAGCTTCAACTAAAGTTATGTTTCTTCTTTCCACTACTCATGAGGGGTCCTAGTCGCAGAGAAGTTTGGTGAAATTCCTTCTTTGTTCAAGTACTTTTCAAGTTTGACATTCTTGAATATTGTACCATTATCACTTCTCAGCTTCTGGATCTTGCTTTGCAGAAGCACTTGGATCCTCCTCATCATAGTGATTAGTACTTCTGGTACTTCTGACTTCTGTCTTACAAAAGCAGGCCATGTATATCTACAGTATTCATAAGTTAGTACCAGAATATATTTTTTTCCAGACAGACTCTGTACAGCAATGGGACCACAGAGGTGGACATGAAGCATGTGCACAGGTCTAGAGCAAGCCAGATCACTTTTTGTCTTGTGGGAGGCTCTTTTGAGCTTTCCCATTCCACATATTGGATAAAGGTGATCTTTTTGGAAGTGAACCTCTAGGAGGCCCTCGACCAGATTATGTTTTACAAGCAGCTCTAAATTCGAAAAGTTTAGATGAGTTAACTTGTGATGCTAGAGCCAAGCTACTTCACTCTTCTTAGAAATGAGACAGAGTCCCTTTTCCGTCTTTTGAAATGAAGTTCATCATACAAAGGTTACCTTTCCTGTTAGCTCTGAGAAATTCCTTACCTTACTCTGTAAGCAACTAACAATACTTTTTGTTGAAGAAGACGCCCATGTCAGCATCACAAAGTTGGCTTACGCTAAGTAAATTATGTTGTAGTCCAGAGACATAAGCCACCTCTAATAAAGTTACATCTCCTTCTTGTAAAGTACCGTATCCTTTGATCTGCCTTTTGCCATCATTCCCAAAAGCTACTACTTCTCCGTGTTTATCTTTGAATGTAGAGAGTAGGTTTTTGGTTCCAGTCATGTGCCTAGAGCATTTAGAGTCGAGATATCATATGTGCACACGTTGTTTCGGCAATACAGATTAGAGATTTTTAGGGTCCCATTTCATAATGTGTCCTCTTATGTTAGGCTTTAGTGATGTGGTTGATTAATTTTTAATCTTACTTTTTACCTCAGGTTTTCCAGAAACTTCTGGTTTGCCTCGGTTGGTCTAAGTTTTTTGCTTCTTCTGACGTTTAGGATTTTTGCGTTTCTTGGAGTCAGAAGGAAAACAATGTGGACTAGAGAAGAGGCTTTTCAATTTTAACAACAGAGAAAGACACTCATAATTCTAAGTAAAGATTTCATTGAAACTTCATTTCGTGAATGAGAATTATAAGATTTCTTATTCAACTCTATTCTAGCATTAGTTGTTCTATTGAACTTCTTATCTAGAGTAGATTTATTTTCTTCGAAATTCGTTGTCTTCTCTTGAGATCTCTTCTGTGTAGGCCACTCCCTTTGATCCTTAGGAGATTTCACTGAACTAGAAGATGTTAGCTAGATTGTTTTTCATAAACCATTTTTGTTTATGTTCCTTAGTGAATTTAATAGGTTTTTGAAATTTAGATGTAGAGAGAGAAGTATTGAGAGTTTGAGCTTGATTTCTTTTCTTGACTTCTGCCTTCAAGTTCTAGAGCAGATTTGGCTTTGAGACCCATGTCCAGAAAATCAGGACACATAGGAAATCTAGGTTTCTGTTCTTTTAAAGAAACAAAAATCATTGGAATTCCATTTAAAAGTCTTTTGATTTCTAGATCAGATGTTTTCTGTTCTATAAAGTCCACAACTGTAAGTTTGTAAAGAGTCTTGATTCATTTGTGAATAGAAAGTCACCATTTTTAGGATTAGGATTAGGTTTTATAGTTGGAATATATACAAAAGGCAATCTATTTTCTAATGATATCAGAAGTTTGTCTGAATTTTGAAAGAACTCATCATCATTCTGATCTTTAGTTTCCAATGCGTAAATCTCAAAGCCTTCATCGTCTCTGTCTAGACAGTCAATTAAGTCAATTAAGGTACATGAATGATTTTTGGATGATCATGTGAAGGTGTAGAGCTATTAGATGTTTCGTTTTTGGAAGATTTTATTTTCCAATTCTGCAACTTCTTTAAGAAAACATTCATCTAGGATTGCAAGTAAATCCTTTTCAAAATTGGATCTTATCTTTTCTTCTGCATGCATGGGGATGAACTCATCTGCTTTTTGTTTTAATGTGAATTTGTAAATGAGCCAAAGTTGAAAACTTCATCCTTCTTTTGTACCAGTTTTAAATCAACTTGATGTATTTTGCTGATTTTTTGATCAGAAGAGTACTTGTTGTTCTTATACTTTAGTTTTCGAACTCTATGTTCATTTTCATACTTTGACCTTTTGAAGACAAATTGTTCACATAGAACTGGAAAAACAGATTTTTGTTCTTTCCCACATGGAAAACAGATTCCAAGGTATCTTTTTCCATGTATAGGGGTCAAGGTCATCAAAACCAAGACCATCCTTATCCATTTACATATTTATTTTCTTATGCACATCTTGACCATCTTGATATTTTTTAACCAAGAGTTCCTTCTTCTGAAGGTTGATGTGTAGAAATTCCCTTTCTTTTAGAAAATAGTTTTTAATGGCCACAGAATTCAGTCTGTTACTCTCTTTTTCTTCTATTTCTTTGTCTTTTTGTTTCAAAAGCTGTTTAAGCTCATCAATCTTCTTTTGTAAACACTTTCTGTAGAACCATTATGTTTTAAAAGTTTTTCATTTTGTACAGAAAGTTCTGATTTCTCTTAAGTCAGAGGCTCTATTTCTCTTTTAAAAATATTTCCCTCTTTTTCCATGATTTCAAAAGATTTTTCAACAGCTTTTCTCTTTCATTTTTCATATGAGAGCTTCTATCTGAGTATCTCAAATTCCTGAGTGAGATTAAAGATGGTATTCTCATGTTCAGCTTGTCCAGAAGTAGAACAAACCTGAGTGTCGGAGGTTGGATCCTCTGCATCATTCTCCATGGCCATGTCGTAGAACATGACTTCTGCATCACTTGATTGATCAGAACAGCAGTTTTCTATGTTGGCCATCTTTGCTCATTCGTCTCTGTTGTACCTACATTTATTTTTGTAGTATACTTCATCCTTTACCAGAGCTCCTTTGCATTCTTGGAGTAATGATCAGGTTTGCCACATCTGTAGCACACATCTTTCTTTTGACTCGACTTCTCTTTCTTCTCTTACTCCTTGCTCCTTACCAGAGGTGCCTCTTGTCTTGGCACAAAGACCTGTTGATTTGATCTTTCACCTCTGTTGTCAAATCGACCTCTGTTCTAAAACGATCGATTTCCAAACTTTCTAGTGAACTGTTTGGTAATGATTTCATCATCTACTATACCCGAAAGTCCAGCTTCTGTATCAGCTTCTGAAACTAGAGCTATGTTTTTTCCTTTCTTTTCTGCTTCTCTGGTCCTTCTGCTTGAACCTTTTAATTCAGAAATGAGAGCTAGAGGACCACCAACATTCACCTTATTCTGCTGCACCTCCTTCTCATGGGCTTGAAGAGTCCCAAATACATCATGTAGTGACCATTGCTCCAGATCCTGGTTGGCTTGAAGAGATATTGACAGGTTAGACCATTCTTCATTCAGACGTTTAAGAAATAAGACATTATTGTTCTTCTTGAGATCTGATGATATCACATCTTTTACACAAATTGATCAGAGTATTAAATTTGTAGAATGTCTGTTCCAGTGTCTCTTCTGGCAAAGCATGAAAGCTGTTATATTCATTCAGCGCTTGAGACCTTCTGTTCTTTCTCATTTTGGCTCTTCCTTCAAGTTGATTTGCCAGCTGATCCCATAGATCCTTAGCAGTTTCACATGAATCTAAAGGCTGGAAGATGTCATTTGGGATTGCCATGATAAGATGCCTTTTGGCTTTGAGATCAATCTCAACCTTCTTCTTATCTTCTTCATCCCAATCCTTTCTCTCCTTAGGTAGTCGTTTAGCAGGGATTTCAGCAGTGGTGGCAGTAGCAGGAACTCTCGGAATTACCACAGTAGGAACAAATGGTCCATTTAGCACAGACGTATATAGATCTAGATCCAGACCCTCATAGAAATTGATCATCCGGATTTTCGATTGAGGATATTCCTCTCTTATTAGAAGTGGAGGTTTAGTTAAGGAACCGAAATTGTACATTGCATTCCAATTTGGATTAGCCATTTTTAGAAAACAGGGGATTTGTAGAAAGAGAATTGGAGATTTGGAATTGAAACTAATCAATCAAAAACTTGAGAACAATTGAGTGAAAATCATGATTTTCATCTTTTAATTGTGAAATACCACTGATTTGCAAGAATTGAAGAACGGGGTAGAATTGAGAACAACAATAAAAACTTAAGAAATTCTAGTTGAGTAGGGGATTTGATCGGCTAAACAATATATTGATTATATGGCTCTGATACCAATTGTTGGAACCCAGATCCCGATTAATACTGAAATAGTGTTGATAACAGAGAAATTATAAGCAATAGCAGAAGCAATATACTAGGATGAAAAAAAATCAATTACTCAATGCAAATTGTATTTCACTCAAGTACTGATGAATACAAATAAGCTCACGAGTTCTCTCCAAATCAGTCGACACTTAACAAGAGACGTTCTATCTATTTATATTATTACATAGATCAAGGTCAAAGAGCTATCCTATCATACACTGACACGTAAGCTAAATCTCTAAAAGAATTTGTTAGAGTTTGTTACACGCGCATGCCATGTTATATGTCACGTGTAGATATCTTGTATTTGATCCAGAAGTGGCTCTGTCTTTTGGATTGGAAGACTTTCTTTTGGAGTGAGCTTCTGAATAATAGACAGTCTTCTGGAGAGATCTTCTGGAAATAATCACTTTCTCTTTAACCAATTTTGTTTATACTTTAAAAGAATTATATTCTAACAGGTAAAAACCGAAAACTCAAAAACCTCTAAAATCGATCAAACTCTCAAAAATTGATGAAATTAGCAACTATAATTGATTCTAATTGATGCACTAACAAATCACAAATCAGTTTAGCTTAAATCACTTCAAAATACTCACCAAACAAAGAGAATTTGGCCGAAAACTTACCAAAACTTCAAGAACTCAAAATTGTTGAATCTTTGATGATCGTATCGAAGGATTAATCCACAATTTTTCTCTGATACCACTTGTTAGATCCCAAATTATGATTCCACAATCAAATTATCAAGAACACATGAGATTGAGAGAGAATTTGTCATCCTCTTATTAGATTTGTAATGAAAGCTCCATACATTCTCTCTCAACTCTCTCTCTCTAGCTTTCTCTCTCTACAAAAAAGGCTTCAAGCTTCAACGGAAAATGGAACTATCGAATCACGGGTGACTCCCAACTGAGCTACCTGGACCTCTTTCCTAAAATATGCTTATTGTTTACGCATGGTTTTTTTAGCGTCCCTGTAAGAGAAGACGTGAATCCGCATATATATATGAATTGAGTACATGGAAAGCTATATATACAAGTCAACAAGCTAACAAAGTTAAACATGACGACTTCACAATATATTCAAATGCTTAGGACATTTTAGTCCTAACAATTT
Organism: Silybum marianum; assembly: GCA_036898165.1. Taxonomy (NCBI): domain Eukaryota; kingdom Viridiplantae; phylum Streptophyta; class Magnoliopsida; order Asterales; family Asteraceae; genus Silybum; species Silybum marianum. Next base: position 41,491,757 of record CM072529.1, on the reverse strand, counting down.
CACTAGAAGATTCCGGTAATATTCGTGAATCTCTTGAATTTTCAGTCAAATGTGAATGCCACGAAGATGACCAGAAATAGAAAAATAGTCAATACGGAGGGTGAAGATTAGATAAAAATAACTGGAAGGGATCGACTAATACCTAAGCGGGTCAAAGTTGTTGAAACCGGGTGATTATCACACTAATGACCATATTGTAAATAATATAAGAAAGGTACTTGAGCATGCTAGGGGGTGTGTTTTGAAGGTTGTGTTAACCATGAGGACACAACTGGTTGGCTAATATTTGTAAATTAAAGAAAAGTTGTTACCAAGGTAAAAACCTTGTAAACATGTAATTGGTAAAGTGCTCTCAACTGTAAGACAGGTTTCATGCATCAGGCCTTCTTTATAAATTGTTTGGATTACTCCATACTAGAAAATATATTCATGCATGTTGAGTATATTATTTTGAAGAAGAAATTGTTACACGTAGAAATGGTGTCTATATTTGAAATACACAAACTCATATTTGTTGTACATTGTGTTGTATAAAATTTATGGATATACATGTAATTTCTTTTAGATTTAAATCTTGATCAACGAAGTCACAAAAATATACTTTTACATGGGCTTAGTTTATGAAATCCGCAAGAGCATATCTCTTTCTTAAGTCATCCTGTTTGATTAAATGAGCATGAACTATCTTAGCCTGATGGCAAAGATTTTCCCGTATGAGTGTATTGGTTGTATACCAGATTTTTTGAATAAATAAAACTAAGTTTTATCATTTGGTCACATGTGAGTGGTCTTTGATGCCTTTGAATAAGACTGCCCAGTGGTGGGGTGAGCTGTCATGTATGTTCGAGTTTGTTGCACGGTTATTATATTCATAATTTTTCTTGATATAAAATATTTTTAGTAGTATCCATTACTATGTCATCATGCATGAACGTCATGAACTCGCTAGTATTTTTGGGGTTAGCCTTTAGGAGAATAAAGCACCTGTGGGCAATGAAAGACCTCGAAAGATTGGACTTGTCATTTGAAAAAAATTGTGGTCAAGTGAATAACGTTGTTCTTCAGTCTGGGAAAGATCGATGTATAATGGAAATCTAAGGTACTAAATTAATAAGTAGGACCGCATGGTACATTAATAAGTAGGACGGCTATGAATATTAGAATGTCGTGTAGATGAAAATCACCATGGGAAGAAATAGATGGATTTATGTATCCAACTTATGTCGAGATGCCAAGGGCAATATAGTTGTTTGTATGTGTCTTGCGAACAACATACTAAAATTTCATTAAATTTGGACAATTTTTTATAGAACTTTAAAGTTCTCACATCTTAAAGTCCCTCGAACAGCAACTCCTCGCGTCCCAAATACCCGAGAATAGTACTTCTCGCATCCCAATGACCCGTGAACAGTAGTTCTCGCGTCCCAAAGGTGAATAGTAACTTTTCACAACTTTTTGTTTTTTCACATGTTTTTCTTCGTTATTAGACAAAAAGTGTCAGTTTAAAGTTGCTTAGAATCATTGCGCTATTATCATATTAAAATTTCATTGATTTTTGACAAGTTTTTGGTCGATACCCTATTTTATCACATCACACTATCTATAAACAATGTTCTTATCACATCTTATTGACCCGATAACCTTCAAATTTTGTCGATTCTAAAGAAGTTAATTACTCAACCATTCTAGTTATAGAAATACTCGAGAACTCTGTTCCTCGTAGCTTTTTCTAGTCAAGAAACTTTGTCAATCGCTTTTTGAAAATCGTCAAAATCTTCATTTTGGTCATTGATTTAGAGGTATTGATAACTTAGCCATTCTCGTCATAGAAAAACTCGAGAATTTTGTTCCTCGCAGCTTTTTCTAGTTAACAACACTTTGTATATCGCATCTCTTAAGTTACAAATTTTCTGTGGTTATTGCGAAATACAAATCTTTGAGGTTCTCGCATTAGTGCGACCCGAGATTCTTGGTCCTCGCTTCCATGTGACCCGAGAAAATTGTTCCTCACACCTTTGTGACCCGAGAAACTCGGTTATCGCACCTTTGTAAACTGAGAAACATTGTTCTCGCATCAATGTGACCCGATAAATTTTTGGTTTTTGGATTAATTCAAATCATTGATCTACAATCACTTCAGCAGGTAACATGTACATAAAATTTTCATATATAAGACCTAATTTTGTATGTTTGGGTTCTAAAGGAATAAATCTAGATGTCTACTGAACCATTAGTACTGAATCAAAATTCCCTTGAATGTAAATACTATATGGGTTGGAGAGAGAATAGCCATTCATAATCGTAAATTTAGTCGTATTATCGAATATCATTGTAACATCATTTATTAAGTGACATATATGACATACATTCTCCCTCAAGCTTCATTGTGTTCTTATTGATATTACTCATACATACTTGATTTATGGGATCCACAATTGCTATCAGAGTTGAAAGAAAAGATTTCTAAGTCGGATAAGAAATTTGATTCTAAAATTAGAATATCCGAATAGAAACAGAATATGAGAAAGAAAGAAAGTTACTTTCTGATGAGAAAAACAAGTTTGAAACTGAGTGAAACGCTTTTGAAAGAAAAAATAAAACTTGGGAGTTAAGCATTAGGAAACATTCAAAACAAGTGTTAGATTTTGAGCTAGTTGTCGATTTAGAGCGAACATCTTCTGAAACAAAAGTTCTAGAGCTATCAAAACAAATTTTTGAGCTTCATAAACTTTTAGAAGATGAACGAAAAGTGTTTGAGACTGATAAGAAAAATGTTGTGAAGAAAAGTGTTTTGGTTTTCAAAGAATTATCTGCTAAAAGTAAAAGTTTGGAAAAGGATTTTGCGAGCGAGAGGAAAGTTTTTGAAGAAGACATTTGTAAATTTTCAAAGAAATTATCTGAATTACAGTCAGATCTTGTGACTGAAAAGAATTTGAGATCTGAATTTAAAATTATATATGATTTATTTATGAAAGAAATATATTCTTTGTCTGACAAACTCAAGAAACTTGAAAAAGTTCTTGAAGCTAAAACGACTTTAAATTTTAGTTTATTTGATAAAGAAAGAGATCATTTTTTATGCAAAATCATAGAACTTGAAGATGTGATTTCAAAGCACAATAAAGAGAATTCAGTTAAAGTTTAATTTTTTAAACAGCTTAGTCCCGATACCACGTTCTTTCTCCATATAATTATTCAACTAATATTGATTATGTTTTCTCTTACAAAACTTCTTCAAGTTCAATTCATAAGATACATCCTCTTTCACTAATGAGTGTCTATAAGAATAACTATTCTTTAAGTGTTCAATCACATAGTTTTTCTAATAGCTACAAATCATATGGTTCTTCAAATTCTCAGACTCACAATTCTAATCGGTTTCGCAATGGTTTTGTTGCTATTTCCAGTAATTTTAAGAAGTTTAAAATGGTTTGGAAGAAGAAGCCAACTACAGATGATAGTGTTGGAAACATGCCACATATATCTCTTGTAGTTGATACAAGATCATTTGTTTCCAAGACTGATTTGCCTTGTTTCGTCAAGTCAATCAATCAGCCAATCAGTCTAAGCACCACGAAGATTTGTTATTCTACATGCGGAACAAATGATTTTGTCAATCAACAGTATGTTCATAAATGGTATGGTACTTATAGTATCCCCAATTCGCCGTTTATTGCCTCTAAAGCTAACCTCCGAGGACCCAACAAAGCTTGGGTACCAAAAACTTTTTAATCAATTTTGTAGGTATGTCATGTGAGTTCTAAATATAGAATATTCACATCATATGACATAATCGTTCAAAAGATTATGCTACATTTGAGGGGGAGTACCATATATTATTCTTTATTGTTTAGCTTTATAGTACATCAACTATGAACATGCTCTTAACAATGACTTCATATCAGAAATATGTGTGATAGGTATTAGAAGTTTCAATGATCAATCTAGAGCCAGAAATACCTACCCATGAAACATATCCCTAGGATAGACATTTTAAAAGGAGCGTTTATAGTAAAATGTTGATATTTAGTGTTTGTGAGATAAAAGAAAATGGTGAGAGTGTGACAGGACTTGAAAGAAAATATTTGGTCCTTAACAAACCGAAAAATTTATCCTGGTAGCCACATATTCTATTCATTCTCGACTCTTTGGAGATGAATATTGAAACATATATGGACCTAGTGTCAATAACTCGTGTCACCCCACCCAGCTACTCAAGTATCTCACGAAAGATGCTTGTTTCATACATCACGAAGATTAAGCATACTGTCTATCTATTCTTCATTCGGATGAATTAGACATTGAAACGAAAAGACACACCTCCAGTCTTCATATTTTGTGAACATCGAGTTCATTTCTAAGCCAGAATATATATCAATATTTCTTTGACACATGCATGAGTCTTTGTGATTCCACAAGCCTATTTTTGTGTTTATGCCGGAACAGTTTGAGAAAATAGGTTTATAACTTACTTCTGTGATAAGTGGAAGTCCTATAGTGCTAAATTGATGCCAACACCGAAAATAGGCCACATAATTGAATTTGTTTTGATTTAAGTGATAATAGTTGTTACTCATGCTTCTACGTTAGCTTCTTACTCGTTGTTCCATGACGATATTTTTCTCGCATTCGTGTTTGATCATTCTACTTTGATTATTGTCTTTGATCGTTCATAATGCTTAAAATTCTTAATCATTATGAGGGGGAGAAACTGTATATCAAAAACACGCGATGAGATCACACAGAACGACGACTTGAAAATTATCCAATTCGTTAGATCTCACAACCTCAAGTCTGAAGATTTTACCCTACGACATCACATCTCCTAATGTTAAGGGGGAGCTGCAGGGCTTATCATGTGATCATATTCGCAGAGGGAGAAAAAATTTCAGGATTTCAAGATGAAGATTTATTTTCAAAGAATGAGATTGTTAGAGTACTAATTTGTTGAATTGTAATCTCGAATATAAAGGGGGAGATTGTTAGGTATAAAAATATTGTATACGAGATCACAGTTATTAAAAACGTGAAGGGTCAAAGCGTAAATTCAACAAAATCATCAAAGTTAATAAGGAAGGTTTTATTGTTAGGAAAATATGGGATTGTATCAAAGTAGGAGATAGTGTAATTAAAGCATGTGTATAATGCCTTATTTCTTTATTCCCTTATGCGATATTATTAGTCATATATATAAGGTTTCATATTATGATTAGAGGGGAAGAGAAAAGGGGAGAGAATTTGTGAAAATATCATTGTGTGCGATAACCGTGTAATCACGAATTCAACAATTGAGATATATGATATAAGATGTTATTCGATCTATTCATTGTGTTCTTATTGATTGTTCTTGCTAATTTACATCGTTAACAGTTGAATCTGGGATCCACAAGAAGGTATTTGCTATTAGAGGGATCAACTGGATCCGATGTATATCGAGGATAAATGTTAAATTGTCGAGTGAATAGTTTTGATTATTAGAATAAATCAGTCTAGAATAAACGGGTAGTAGTAAGCAAGTTGGACTCTTGAAGTTTTTGTGTTATGGGGTTTGGTGTATGCAAAGACATTGGTATCCAATTTCATCAGACACCATCAATCGTGCAAAGACTTTTGCCGATGTTATTCGATATCTAAGTATTAAGGAGGGCATGTGTGTCTATGTTGATCAACGTTTCGTTTATCAGGAAGTGAATTAGTAGTATCGGTAACTCTTGAACCTGACATCAAAGTTTTCTAGATCTCCAAATATTTGTTTTGTTGTTAAGAGGGTAATCATGGATCAAAATATGATTGTCCCAGTTTCGTCAGATCAAGAAACTTAGACGGTGAAGAGGTTACTACATGGACGGAGCAAGCTTTGGCCTTGGGAATTCACTGGCCCACCCTCAAGTGAAAAAAATATATTTTTTATTAAGCACTATTTATGATTTGATTGGTTTTTGACTTAATGACCACTCTTCAGACTCAAACTTTTTTTAAAATCAAATCCAGTCCAACAACTCAATTGTATCTCGTAATCAACCAAAAAACACGGAAAAAACTCTTCAAATATATAAAAAAAACAAAAAAGACTCTCGAAGTCAATAAAAAGGTTAAAAATCATTCGAAATCAAACAAAATGTTTTAAAAAATCCCTAGAAACAGTGGAATTAGGCAAAGAACGGATCGAGTGATATTGAATATTAGTAACAACCTAAAGACACGTCGATAAAAACCAGGGTTTTTGTAATTAGTTTTTGTCTATTTTATAGGGTGCCACCACCATGGACGGAGCCAGCTTTGGCCCAGGGAATTCACTGGCCCACCGTCAAGTGAAAAAAAAATATTATTTTAAATTAAAGCCTATTTATTATTTGATTAGTTTTTGACTTAATGACCACTCTTAAAACTCAAATTTGTTTTAAATCAAATCCAGTCCAACATCTCAATTGTATCTCATAATATACCAAAAAAATCAAAATCAACCAAAAAACACGGAAAAACCTATTGAAATCAATCAAAAAATCGAAAAGTCTCACGAAATTGATAAAAAGTTAAAAATTCTTTGAAATCAAACAAAGTTTTTTAAAAGTCCCTAGAAACAGTGGAATTAGGCAAAGAACAGATCGAGCGATATTGAATATTAGTAACAACATGAAGACACGTCGATAAAAAGCAGGTTTTTGTAATTATTTTTTGTCTATTTTATATGGTGCTATCGCATAAAATAAATTCTTGGTTCGTCCCTATGTTTTAGAAAATAAAAACGAGTCGAGTTTATTATTGAATTGGTAAAGTTTATTGTAACGACTTTTGAAATTTTATTTTTTTATTGAACTTTGTCTCGAATATAATATCATCGTATATCTATTTTTTTGTTTTATTAAAGCGGACCTCCTTTTATAAAATTTCTGACTCCGTCCTTTACTAGAATGATCTATTGTAGAATTGAGATCCTGAATGCTTTTAATTTCCTTGAACCGTGGGAGTGTCAGCTAGGTGCATATTGTCATTTATAGCAATTCCAACGAGATGGTATGTAATTGGTTTCGTATGAGGCCTTACAACCAAGTTGGTGGAATACCTTTTTGGTGGTGGAAGGAATTGAAGAAAAGCAATCGACAAAGATAAGAATTGTTTAGTTAATTGTTCAAATCCAGGAATGATTGAAGATAGTTCGAATTTCTAGTTAGGAATGTCGTGACTTTGAAGATGAATCTCAATGAAAGGAAATGGCACGTTCTGGAAAGAAGGAATATACAATCTATGAGATATTTAATCATTTGCAATTATATTATGAATTGGAGAGGTGGCGTACAAATTTGATGTACCTGTTAATTATGAGAAATTCATTAAGACTTCTCATGTAGCCTTAGGAAGTGTTTGTTGAGAGTTGACAGGACTATACCATTGCATGTGATGCGAATAGATTAGAAGTTGAGTTCGATTGTAAGGTCGGAGACGGTCAACGACCGTAAAATTAGGATGTAGTGAAACAAATAAGTTAGCCTTGTGGAGGCAAATCGCAACATCATAAGGGTCAAGAGGTAAAGTGGTAAAATTGGGAATTAGAGTCGATGATGAGATCCAATTTTCCAAACTTATTTGCAGATGGAATTCTAAGGATGAAATTTTGTTAAGGGAGATGTGTTGTAATAACCCTTACTATACTAATTTGGAAATTTTCATAAGCTTTGAGAAGTAAAATGAGAATGACTAATTTTCAGGGACTACTTTGCAAATAACAAAAGGTTGGGAATAAAACCCTTCAAACCCTCCTCCTTATGTCTGATACGATTCAAGAGAGTAAGAAGAGGAGACGCTTGGAGAGAACGAAAGCTTAAGCAAGGACTATTTGGCAAATATTTAAGGAAGATTGGAAGAAATTAGTGTTTCCAAGGTATGAAGCTTCTTCTCCATAACTTGCATCCTCCATGAGTTCTCTAATTGAGTTAGTTTTGGAGTTTCTCTCTTGATGTTCTAGAGTGGATTCTTGGTGGGTTTTGTTTATAATGAATACTAGATGATATAAATTAATGATCCCATCTAGAAGACCCACCATTTTTGGTATTTCAAGTTCCAATCAAGAGTATCACCATTGAATCGTATTTTTGGTATTTTGGGTTTTCTTGATTTGTTATTGTTGGATTAATCCATTATTAAATGGGTAAATGATGTAGATATGGTTTAGATAACTGATTTCATCATTTCTAGGGTTTTTGGACCTAAAAATTAGTACTTATGTGGTTTTCTTGGGTTTGGCTTTGAGGAATTGCTGCACAAAGCTCGTGTAGCTAAATTAGACAAGAATGCGGGTTCCATGCGGGTTGGAGCTACTTTTCCAGTTGTTTCACCAATTGTTGGTTTTTGTTTCGTCCATTGTTAAGGGCTAGATGTGAGGCATGGTTTGGGGGTTTGTCTTACGCATCCTAAGGAGTACTTTTAGGATGTTTTAGGTGGTTTAACACCAATTTCTTGGCATCCAATTCAAGTGTTTGGTTTGGATCAAGTAGTCGTTTTAACATTTAGAACGGTGTGCGGATCGCAAGTGAGTTCCCTTGACTTTAAACTATACTTATGTCAATGGATTTACAAACTACACTGATCATGGTATTTCTAACTTGGAAGCATGCTGAATGTTTTAAATTCCATTTGGTTTAAATATGAATGTTGGTTAATTGCATTGGCTTATATATCAGGATATGCATGTTTACTTGGACATGTACAATTGTGAGTAGCGTTCCTTGAGACAGTGCAAATCTCTTGAGAGTTATATCTTGTATTCTTCAAATCCGTTTCAGTAGTACGTTGGACAGGCACCCTTTTGGGGCCATTTAGTTGTATTCGCATGTGGAATTGTCCGGAACACGAGTTTCTTGTCGCATGTGGAATTGTGCGACAAGTATTGGCTTTTCTACGAGCAATGTACATGATCCACTATTTGGTTTACTTGGCTTCGACGTTTACGAACTTCTCGCTTTTAGATCTGAGTTCTATAACAACGATTTTATTTGGGAATTCACTAGACCTTTTGGTCTAACCCTCGTTTTTCAAAAACTAGAACCATTTTCAGGTAAGGGTTTTGTGGAGAACTTGAGTAAGGGCAAGGGGAGCTATGATCCGGTCGTTAGAGACTGATCGAATGACTTAGTGGTTGACTTAGCTAGTTACTTCTCAGCGGTAGGAACTTTATTTATCTGCTGCTAATCATTGAGTTGTAATAGATTATAGATTTTAACTTGATATTTGGTTGTTATTTAAGTATATTTATCTTTATGGATTCTGGGATTTACCATGACCCACTAAGATCCACTATATCCCAGTAAGACATTTTATGACTTATTAAGGCCTAATAATACCAATGGTGACTTATTAAAGATTTAGGACTTGGTGTTTCACCACTTGATGGAATTTGGTTTCCCCTGTTATCGTAAGATATATTGGTTGCTACTCAACTTTGTAAAATAATTATCTTGAAATGGAATACGGTTCCTTATCTTTAAATACTTTATTTCAAGGGAGGTTAATCTTTTTAATTATCCTATTCTTTAATTGTGGCTTTTATGTTTTGATATAAGTCGTTTGAACTCACTAGGTATTAACCTAACACTTTTTCTTACTTATATGTGTAGTATGGCATATTAAGGATGGGCCTAAGGACGACTGAGTAGAGATTGATGTGCATTTAGAGACACGAGCGAATTGGTATTTTTGGATATTTCATACTTTTTGAAGATAGCAACTTTGGTTGTTGATGTAAGCCTCGGCTTTAATCTACTTATACTAGAACTACATAGAAATCTATAGAACTCTAATACTTAACTTCTTTCCGGTGTTATCTTGTAAACATTGATACATTTTTGGTTATATACTCTTCTTTTGTGTAATTCGTCGGGTTTCTCTGAGTTTTAAGTTTGTTGCTATTTTGAAATTCAGGGGTGTTACAAGTTGGTATCAGAGTTTAAGTTTAAGTGAAGTAGGTATAATGTAGGATGGCTAGCCTTAAGCTAGTATGTGTTAAGCAATGACTTTGACAGAGTTGGGTAGAAGCTTGTATTATGTTATCTATTAGGTCATCGAAAACATCATTACCAAATGCTATGACGATGATGACAATGGATTTTTTTATATGTGATATGCTTAAATTTGGCAAATGTTATTATGAATCTATTGTTAGGTATACATGCTTATAATTACTATTATATATTAAGAAGTTTGATGACTGTAGTAGTACAAAAATAGTTAATTAATTTTGAAAACAATTAACATATATGTTTGTCATGTGTACGATAGCTAAGGATTGTTAACACTCACAACCGACAAAATAATTCAAGAAGCCATCGTTTCAACACTAAACCTGACTTGGTAACAAGATCATATAGTACCCCCGTTTACATACAATTACTAGTGTGTTGGAAGAAGTAGAGTAGATTCTCCGGGGCATACTTAGGAAGCTCTAACCCTGTGATTTGAGAGATCAATCCGCATGTTGAAATGATGTCACACGCGGTGCAAATGATGGAAGTACCATGGACCGACAACATGAGTTAACAGACAAAATGATGGATGAAAGAGATACGACGAACTATAAAGCACAAGATGGTAGAAGAAAATGCTACAGGGACTAAAGAGAATCCTACAATCAGGGACAAGCAAGGTGCAAAGAAGTGCTCCTATAAGAAATTTCCAAGTAGTAAACCACCAGAATTCTCCAGTACTACCAATCTAGTGGCTTGTATGAACTAGATAAAAGAAGTTCAACATGACTTCAAATTGGGTGAGTGTGATGATCAACAGAATGTAAAGTTTGCCTCATAAATGCCAAGAGGCAAATCCTTAAGTTGGTTGGTCATGTAGTAACTCAGGAAGAAGTGAAGGTGAATCTGGCGAAGGTCGAGGCTAGGATGACTTGTGAACCGCCAATAATCCCTACTAATATTTGTAGTTTCTTGGGTTTAGCAGGATACTAACTGCCAAATATTTATCGGGGACTTTTATCAAGTCGTCTCTCCATTAATGGCCTTAACAAAGAAAAAATGTGAAATTCACGTGGACCGGGACTCAAGAAAGATCATTTCGGATGTCGCAGAAGTTGTTGTGCGAAGCACGGATTCTAACCCTACCCGAAGGATCTGAAGATTTCGTAGTTCTAGCGATTCATTGAAGTTGTTAGCTTAGGTTGTATCTTGATGTAGTGTGGAAAAGTAATTGCCTACACTTTAAGAAAACTTAAGCAGCATAAGAAGAATTACCCCGACCTACGACTTAGAACTTGCAACAATGGTATTTTCCTTTAAGTTATGGCTTCACTATATGTATGGTACGAAGTTCACCTTATATACAGACCACCAGATCTTGAAGTATGTGTTTGACTAAAAAGAGCTCATCATGCACAACGTTGGTGGTTAGAGTTGCTCAAGGACTACGCAATGAAATGTTTTGCCACCCGAGGAAGGCTAATGTTGTAGTGGACACTCTGATTTGGATATAATATTGTATGGTGATTACATCTACGCCATCAAGAATTGACGTGGTGTTGAGTTTAAATGAGAAAATAAAGTTGGCCCAACTTGAGTTTAAGAGTGTGGTTATGTTTAAGCAATAGGAACACTTGACGAAAGATGATCGTGGAATAAATATTTTCTTTAAGCAAAGTTAGGGTGAATAATATTGGTATTAATCAAGATTTTTGATAGAGGAAGCCCATAAGTCCAAATACTCCATTCATCTTAGGAGTACTTAAATGTATCAAGATTTGAAGTTAACTTACTTGTGGCCCATAATGAAGCTTGATGTGACCAAGTATGTAGAAAAATGTGTAACATGTATTCACATCAAAGCCGAGCCCAAAGACCTCATGGAAGCTTGAGGTGGCACTTTTCTTAAAAGAGGAATAGACACTAATATTTAGTAACCTTGAGGTAAAACTCGATCACATAAACACTAAAGAAAATGAAGACTTGAGGTGATACTCAGATATGGGACACTAAAGTCTATGAATCTTAAGTGGAATAAATAACATCAATAAGGGGCATACTTTTGTGTTCCCATGAAGTCCGATGAAATGAGTATCCCCTGTCATCCTAAGATGTCTAGATTTGTTATAATTGCTATGTTTTGGGCATATTTGGATGGCTAACTTTCATCATATAGTTGTAATTGCACTTTGGATGAAAACGTGACTAATATAACTTTCTTTTGAATTCTATTGATTTATGTAATTGATGTAAAAAGTTTGGATTCACTAAGTGTTAAGCCTCACTTTTTATTGTCGACATGTCACTACTAAAATGTACGACTTTTACCTACGAACTTTACCCTAGGAAATCCGTTGCTAAAGAGGTGATTCGTCGTAAAACTGTTGCAAATTTGATGGGAAACTCAAATCAGTGACAAATTACCTTGGCATTCTCTGGGTGATCTGTTAGTTTTTTTTTTGGCAAAACATCGGATTCTACCGAAACTATTGGTATTTCCTGAGTGATATGTCGCTAATCACCGACGAGAATTTCCGTTAATCATTTTTGTGGGAAAACTGATTTGTTTCATATGTGTATGTCATGTCCCATTAGCGGTTGACCTATTGAAACTTGAGTTGAGGCGTTGGGTGCTACTTAGAAGCACCCGTTGGATACCATTTTTGTGACCCTTATCGTGTTGAGAAGTTAGTAACTTTTGGTTGTTTAGTTACTATATGAATCAAGTTAGGAGGTTGTTAACCTTAAATCAATTTACATTTGTATTTAACTGGTGTAGTTCCTTTTATGGTGAAACAACCCAAAATCCAAGATAGCAATAACATAAAATATTGTCCAACTATCCTAAATTTATACCAAGACAAAGAATCGATGACAACACATGGTTCGCAGCGGGAAGCACGACTGCAGCTGAGAATTTCTTTCACTATCTAAAACAATATTTGAACCTACAGAGACAACTTTTGTCCTTGCTGTAGAGCTATTTTGTTGTAATTAATTAAACTAAGCCTTCATTCCATCCTCTCGCTATCTGCACGAATCTTCCCCTTGCCTTGTGAAAAACTCTCAACCTAATTCTTCCCTGAAAATGGGTTTTAATTTTGAAAAACGAGGGTTAGACCATAAGATCTAGCGAATTCCCAACAAGTCACAAATATGAATCTAACCAAAAGACATGAATTTTCCATAAAGAAGTTTATAAAAGAAAATCCAAATAAACAGCCCAACAGACTATGCATAGTATTCGTAGACAAACTGTCACTCCACTGTGACATACCAAGATGGCCCAAAAAGATGCCCTATACACATGAAACAGATTCAAGTTACACGGAAATATAAAATCCCAAGAGATTTTCACTATCTCAAGGTACATTACTACTACTGTGCATATCCAATAACCCAAGTAATCAGGATATAATCCAATAATTCAACCAACATATAAAACACTTGAATATGAAATGTAGCATGCTTTCAAGTTCAAAGTACCATAATCAGTCTAATTTAGAAACCCGATGATAATATATAGTTTTTGAAGTCAAGAGAACACACATAGTGCTCAATACACCATCCACGGGTCCTAACGGTTAAAATTGCACAAACCAAAGACTTGAATAAACCAAAATAGTAAAGGTGTTAAACCACCTTAATTATCTCAAATAAACCTTTTATAATCCTTAAACCAACCTATAAAACAATGCCTTAAACCTACGCCGAAACAAGAAAGGATCCAAATGAATGCATCGAAACAATGCTTCACGCAACTTCTACCGCGACCTAAGTCTTGCATCAAATCTCACTAGCTTTGGTTCGAGCTGCTACCCAACAAAGCTCCACGATTGAACCATAGAAATCCCATTCTTCCTCCATAAACTCGAATCAATGATTAAAGTAATATATAATCAACCCAAATGAGCTTTCTAAATATTTCTAAACCCATATAAGTCACCTATCACAACGTAAAAACCATTTTTCCAAATTAAATCATTGGTCAGCCCCCTTTTAGAGTAAAACCCTCAAATAGTTGATAGGATTTATGAGAAAAACTTGTATAATTCAAAATTTAGTACCAAAATAGATCAATTGACATATTTCCATCAAGAACACAACATTTTTCTCATAAAAAAACTAATAAGAACTCTAGTTTTCCAATAAAACATAAATACTCTATTAATGGAGAAAGCTAAACAACAAAAATGATAATAATTACCTTTGGATGATGATCCCCAAGTATTTTCATCTTTAATTATTCAAATGTTGATTAACTATTGCAATTTCCTTCAAGACTCCTTTCCTTTTCCTCCAAGTTTTCTCTTCACACTCACACACACATTTTAGAGAAACGGTGCGTATGAAATGGGTATGGCATACCCCATGTGGACCAACAATTACTAGATTTGCTCCTCCTAGTTACAATGTTCAACCCCAAATAACCCTTGCACTTTTACGTTAATTCAAAAACAACCACCAATTATTTCATATGCTTATGCTCCTATTTTGAATTTTAGATACTAAGTTTTGTAAGTTGCTATTTCTCAAGTTCTTTTTTTTTGGTGTTACAAAAAATATCCTATTTCATTTAAGTTATTGTTGTGATATAACTTGTAACACTCCAAACCCGAAGTAATAAATTTGTCCAGTAACTTATAACTTATAATTTATCTAAAAATCATGATAAAAGTTATTAATCACAACTAGACATTTACAAAAAGAGCTCATACTTTTATTTATGTCTATCTATATATACTTCACTTACTTAAATGAACTCTCAATTTCACAAACGTGACTTTTTATTAATGTGGAGGACTATAATAAAATGTAATCTAAATCGACCATATTTTGTATTCTATCATTTGTTTCAATATTAAAACAAAAACAATGAATAAATTTTACATCTAGTTTAACCGGACAAAATTAAATTCAATGTCACATGTGATTTGAATTATTTGTATAAACATAATTTCATCAAAACACATCTTAAGAAAAAAAGAAAAAAAGAAAAAAAAAAACCTAATGAACCACGGAAATAAAAATTTATCTTGTCAATTTTGTTTTTTATTAGAAGATAGACGCTAGAATTATGGTTGCCATAATTGTTCCTTCAAATCTTAAAAAGATTCGATCAACATTATTAATATTTAATAACCTAAAACCACACCCAACCTAAAATAAGTGAATCAATCCATTTTAATCAATCATGAACGTCTCCTACCTAAACACCTAGAGAAATATAAAATCAATTTAAGCATGAAAAAGTTATATTTGTTTAAAAATAATATAAATAAAACACGTCTTATTTTATGAAGTTTGGTTAATTTATTATTTTAAAACTTTCAAACATTTTAGATAAGCTTAATTATCTAAACATATTATAGTTAGAAGAAATGGCACTTTAGTCTTTTTGTTCTAATTTTGTTTTTAATCTCTTTTAATCATGTGGATTTGTTTTACTTCCGTATATAAGTAGGTTGTCAAGCTCCCCTTTTTCCTCATTTAATACAATCAGTTTCTCTCTATAATTTCAACGTTTTGATGTTCGTTTTGAAAATATAAACGGGACATCAAAAACTCCATTACAAAACTATATAATTGTTTTTTTTTTCTAAAAATGATAAAATAAATAAACCTTTATCTCAAATTGCTATAGTATTTGTTTTGTAATCATTATATATGGGCATAAATATTTATGAATTCCAATTTGATAAAAACAATGTTACTTTAAAATAAATTGAGGAAGCAACATATAACGTCTATAACATGGACTTGATTTTGATCGACTAAATTAATACTATTTGGTTATTTTTACTTGAAGGCATTATGGGGGGCCCAAACTGTGATGCTACATGCGAATGACCCTTTCATCTATGTGGTTAACACCTTTCCTAATAAAAGAAATACAACTTAGGGCCGCTTGATTCCTATTAGAAAACAAAAAATGAAATAGACAATACAAATCTAGATCATTGGGAATCATATTACAAAGGGGACCTACTTAAGGTTTTTAGTGACAGCACCATCCGTCGCTAATTAGATATGTATGTTTAATAAAAACTTGAAACAAATTGTCTATTGTAGCAAAAGGCATGGGGTTGCCAGCCGAGTTCTTCTGAGGTGTTTGAGCGGATCCATTGTTTGGACCTTATATATGGTTGCTCTGGGTTCATCCATCCCACCAACTGATCCTCCTCGATTCGTTTACCCTAGAGCGGCAACACTACCAAAAAAATGACTTTCACCCACAAAAAAACACCCAGGGAAATTACCCTGGGTGATTACCACGGATCACCCAGGAAATACTAGTGGTTCCGACGAAATCCGACGTTTTCAAGAAAAATACCAACGGATTGTCCAGGAATTTCCTGGGTAATCTGTCACTGATTTGATTTACCCACCAACAAATTTGACACCAACTTTTGTGACGGTTTTGTGACGGATTGCCGTTCAGCGACGGATTACCCAGGAAAATGGCCGTAGGTGAAAGCCTTTCATTTTAGTAGTGCAAGATCAGTGCTTAGTTTTCTAAAACCAATAATTTGTTTATAAAACCTTTTGGTAGATTTAAAGTAATATATTCTAATCAACGTAGTGATACTTTTAGTTTGGGTTGCCACTGTTGGGCAGATGTTACGCTAATTTGATAGGTGGGTTGGAATGTGACTACTATTGGTAATTTGAATGTTATAATTGTTAAAAATAGGCATCAGATATGTTTGATTTACAACCATTATGTTGATGAAATGTCTCCAGATATAAGCGAACTTGTTTTTGTCTTGGTAAAAGATACGACTGGATTCGAGAGCTTACGGATGCGATACAGTCGTCTAGTGCAGAGTCCGACACCCCTCCCCTAATGATGCATCTATTTGGGAACAGATGGTTGGAGGACGTAGCCCCAAAGGAAGAGTCGTCCTTTTTATTTCGGAGCTCCCATGATCCCTATTATGCTATTACCGGTGATTGTAGTAGCAGTACCGAGAGATTATCTGTTACCCTTACTAGATCAACAGTGGAGGTATGTTGGTTATATTGTTATGTATCATGTCATTACTTTTCATTTCCAACAAATTACTGATTTTTGTCAAATATTGAATATTTACAGGTAGCTGAGTCGAGAGCGAAGATGATCGAGCTGGAGAAACACCATCGGGTTAAGTTGGAGGTCGAACAGAAGACTAGGGCAAATCTAGAGACCCAAAATGTAACAACCCAAAAAATATAATCTAACAAATACATAATGATCCAAAGTTTCAACCAACATAAGATTAATCAACAACGATTAATTCCACACAAGAGTAAATAAGCAGTAGAAATACTAAAGTTAACAACTGAAATTACTAAACAAAAGTATGCAATGCTAACAACTTCTCTAATGGCTCACATCTTTCCTTTTCCCTTATCACCTCTCCGTGTAATGTACCTGCCTGAAATGTTTTGTTTTGAAAAGCGATGGTTAGACTAAAAGGTCTAGTGAACTCCCAAGTAAACAGTTGACATGAAAATAGTTTTTGAAAATATGAAATGGTTCGCCGAACAAACAACCCATTCTATTCGGGTATAAAAACAAACAATAGATATCACATGGCTAAGATTGATCCCCGTTATATTCCCTTCGTGACAACCTGGTCCATGATGAACCAAACCTATGTGCCCATATTCCCTTCATGGTAATAGGATTTAAAGTTATAATATAATCTTGTCATGTAACTTCACACAAAGCAATTAACGCACATTAAGGTCCAAAGCTCGTAAAAGTGATCATTGTAAGTTTTGCATATAAGAGTCAACGAGTTAAAACCATGATCAATGTATAAAGCTTTTAAAACCTATCATCTTGCATTTAGAGCAGTAAGGGAAGTCACATCAAGTTGACACACCTTGCCCCAACCTCAAACGGTCAAACCTCCTAAACCGTATGCCTAAATTCACCAAGATCAAACGGGTGTTAACCTAACGTTATACCCTCAAAAGTGTTATATTTTGGTTCTAAGATGAACCCCTAGATCGATGGTCCAAGTCCTGGCTCGAGACGAAAAAGTGAAAAATGGATCAGATGAAGTTGCGCCAAACAGTGGCCTGCACGACTTTCGCCATGGCTTAACCCGCAAGAGCCACTGTTCGGGCTTCTTTGTCCCTGCAACAACTTTCAACTCCAAAACTCAAATCTTATTACATAGAAACTAATTTCTAAGCCCCAAAAATTATATATAAAAATATAATACTTCCTTAAGTCAAACCTAAAACAATTCTAACTAAGATTAGAAGATTACACCACTAATTTTCCCTAAATAAAGCTTGAGATTCAAACATTAATGGATTTTCTAAAATAAACACTTCAAAAGTGAATAACTCTGTGAAGGAATAATGGGATGAATCCCCAAATCAATAGATACCCAACAAATGATACTTAAACCATCAACATTTAACCTATACGGAAAAAACTAAAGGGTTTAGAACCCTTGAATAATCAAATGACCCCAAAATCACCATTGAAGAAAGCTTAGATTACAAAGATGAAGCATTATACCTGAATATGATTAAACTTCAAGATAAACTCTTCTTTAAATTGGCTAGGATTTCCTTAGCTCCCTTTCTCCTCTAGCTTGCTCTTCACGTATACACACACGTACACACACATACATACACTCATATTCAAAACACTAAAATTTTCAAATGAGGGTGAAATGAGAGAATTCCCTTCTCCATCCAAACATTTATACCATGGGTCTACGACCCAAAAGACCACCAACCCAACGAATATTATCTAAAGCCCAAATATTATTTATAAAAAGAATTTGGGCCATTACACAAAAGGCCATACAAACTATCAGTTAGCCGAGCAGGTCACATGATCAGAGAGTTTTGCTACTTTTATACGTCCATAAGGAAACGCTCTCCCCTTCCTTACCCTTAACCCTCCCCGACATCCCTTTAGTTAGATTGTTACGCAACGCCTGGAAATTAACTTGAATTGTATGAATTTGACGTTTTAAATTGTATGAATTGGTTTTTCTAAATTTGGTGGACAGTTTCGACTTGTTATTTTCAATTTATGGG
Source organism: Silybum marianum (assembly GCA_036898165.1). Classification (NCBI taxonomy): domain Eukaryota; kingdom Viridiplantae; phylum Streptophyta; class Magnoliopsida; order Asterales; family Asteraceae; genus Silybum; species Silybum marianum. The sequence goes on along the minus strand of CM072529.1, from coordinate 41,472,750 downwards.
AAGGTTTTGGATAAAATATACACGAAATTCACAATTTTTTTAATTACCAAAAATCAGTGACGGAAATCCATTGCTAAAGGGCCCTTGCAAATACATCGTGAATCTAGTATGTCGCTAAATTGCTCCATCCTTGTTCTGTTGCTGATATCCATCGTTGATCCATGGTTGCTAGCATCACCCACGACCTTTTGACCCACGAACTATCAAGGGCGGATCAAATACGGATATCAACATTAGCAATGGATTAGTGATGGAGTGATCCGTCGCTGATAGTGCCGACTTTTTTAGTGAATGAAAGTGGATCGCATGCATAGGGCATCAAAACCTTTGACGGGCAACGACATGAGATACGTAGTCTACCGAGTAAAGAATAGGGTAAATTCGAAAGTGCAAGGATTTTTATCCGATAAGAGTGCTATTGTCAAATATGGTATTCGTGTAACGAGTCATTATATATAATAGCATACCACACACTCCAATCATTACATTAGAATTATTAAGTTAATTAATTTTGTTGATATCAATAATTAATGATTTAAGTTGAATGATCGCTCTAGAAAATGAGAAACAGGCGTCGGTAGCGGACAAGATCAAATATGGAAACTCGTGGGATTGGCGGAGACCAATCCGAGACGGATGTGAAGCTGAGGAACTTGATCAGTTGAAGGAAACGATTACGGAATGTGAGTTGTCCGATAATCCAGATGGTTGGAGGTGGAGTCTAACCTCTAATGGTATGTACTCTGTCGGATCGTTGAGACGTGTCATCAGAAATCGGTATTTAGGTGCGGGAGAAAAAGAAACAATATGGAATCCCATGGCACCTCCTAAAGTAAATATATTCATATGGAGGGTTATGTTAGACAGAGTTCCAATCTGAGTCAACCTTTGCAGGATGAAGATGGATATCGATTCCATTCTATGTCCAGTTTTTGGAGCTAATCCAGAAACAATTGACCATGTGCTTTCAAATATCCGGTGGCGGTGGAGGTGTGAAGATTCGTTGAAAGGTGGTGGATGATTTCTTTTCCAGCAGATAAGTTAATAAAATCGATACTCAACGGGGTCAATTCAGTTTGTAAAGACCGACAAGTCAAGGAAGCTTTAGTTGCAATCATTTTCATCAGCTGTTATTGCCTATGGTGTTTTCGGAACAAGTGCGTTTTCGATAATCCACCTCCCCGTAAAGACACTCTCCTGGACCAGATTCTCGAAAAATCATTATGTTGGTTACTAGCTAGGTGTAATGGGAGTGTTAATTAAAAATCCTTTAATGTGGAGAATCTACCCAATCGATTGTATCAAGATTTTGTAATGCTTTTGTTTCTCCTTTGCTAGCTGCTTGCTAGCGGTAATAAAATGGTCTCTGTTTCCAAAAAAAAGTTGAATGATCGCCCTAAAATTTAGTGTAACAATGAATTGTACAAATCCTACATTTAGAAACAAAACCTGCACAACTAATTTTGAGATTTTCAAAAATATAAATTTTTATTAAGATTTGGATAATATTTCCGTTTTAAACATGTAAGAATGTTTAAGATATAAGTAACAAAAATATGAACAAACCATCTTTATCTACATTTCAGATCCAATGTTTCCTCAATGATATTATTGGTTATGTATCAGCTAAATATCTATCATATTCTAATCGATTCAAATGATCAACCGTGATCATTCTATGCAACTTTGTTTGTAGTGTTACATATACTAATTGCAAAATGGTATAAGTTTAGATACACCTTTTAGTCCTCCAAAAATTTTGTAATTCAAATGTATCTTTTGTTTTGTGATAACTCATCATTGCCTATTTATGTTTATATAAATGGGGGCAGGTTCAAATGAAAACCGAATTTTGGTTGTTAACCGAGGGACAAAAGAGGGTACGGCATGTGTCCCATGTGTCCTCGAGTTATTTATCATGAATAATACACATTCATGTTGAGTATGTATTATTCATTATGAATAATGAATCAACTGAACATGGATCATGATTGTGTGTTATTCATATTGAATATTGTATTATTCATATAGAATTACGTGTTATTCATACTGAATGTTGTATATATCATTCATTATGAAGGGTTTATAAATTTCATATTCGTTATTCATACTAAATATGGACACCGGGAACACATGCATGTCGCATTCTCCTTTGTATCCCGGCCGATTCACAACCAAAAATTGGTTTGCAAATGAACTTTTCTCTATATAAATGATATGATTATGGGCCATTCTGGTTGAAATATAGTTCATTCATGCTTAATTTGATACATTATGTACATATTTGAAATTTATGCCTCTAAATAAAACATCAACATTGACACTTTTTATTTCAATAACAATGTTAAGCTATCTTTGAAAGCAAAACTTGAAATTGCATGTACGATCTTTGAAGTTTATATGATTTGGTCAACTTGAGGATTCTGAGTTTTGGTTTATTTATTGTATGGAAAACTTGGGATTCTTCATGAAATATATGTTTTATAGTTTGAAAATGATTAAACAATAATTACATATAGTTGTTGACTTTTTTTGTTGATGACACTACTAACATTGAATCTACCCTTTCTGGGTCCTCATCTCCACTTGTCAATATCCGGAAAAATAATTCATATGAGTTTAAAGATCTTGATTTTGTAAAGTCATATGATTATGATTTATAAATAATGAACTGCAATATTTTTGCTGTTATTAGATGTTAATTGATTGTTGAAGAAATCATTTTTTACATTACTTTTAAACTGGATTTTAAGTGGATTTTATATTATAATTTTGTACACAATGTATATTATTAGAGGATCATTCAATGAGAACTCAACATTTTCTGTGTGGTCAATCTAAAACACATATTATATTTAATCAGCGGGTTGATATAGAAACATTGTAATTTTGGAAATTTTTACTAATTAATTTGAATCAAGGGCATTATAGGTATATTACAAATCTCTATCATCTCTTCTCTCTTCAACGAACCTTACTCATGCGAACCATATCCGAAAGACACTATTTGAACATAATACACAATGTAATCAAGAATAGACACCGTATGAATATAAAAAGATATTGTGATACATATAAAATATCAACTCTATTAAAAAAAGTTTTTTTTTTGGAACGGAAAATTTATAAAAACACAACAACCGCTAGCAAGAAACAAGGAATACAAACTCGAGGCCAAGGCATCGATCGGATTACAACACCAGTCTATCCAACTAAGAAGATTACCAAACGGGGCTCTATGTCTAATTCAGTGAAAAGCAATGGATTGGATCTCGTTAGCCAGCACCAATGGACTAGCAGGCTTATTCCTAAAGACTTTCTTGTTTCTGCTTTTTCAAATAACCCAAAAAAGCGCCAGCAACAGCATATCGAGGATCAACCTCAACTTTGGGGATAGACTATTGTTCAAAGGATCCAAGAGATGATCCACACCATAACAATCGATTGGAATCAGACTCCACCAGCGGCTCAATGCCTTTCTGACTTCATGACACGGCTGCAGTCGCTAAACAGATGATGCGACGATTTCAAAAGGGTGTTGCAAAAGACACACTCGTAAGACTCCATCGAGACCCTTCTGATGCGTAAATTATCTCTCAAGGAATTCTGCCTAGTCTGATTCTCCAACAGAGGACCCGAACTTTGCTAGGAACAAAGTTGTTCCACATAACAGGAGGGCTACAAGCTCTAAGCCAATGTCATTGGCAACCTTCCGAAGCGATGTAACAGAAAAAAACAACTGATATGTCCAGCGCCCATATCCAACGGCCTTCACCTTCTCGAGAAACATACTAGGAAACATTGGCCCTAAAGCAGCTCCAACTCACGAGATTCACGACCATCGTGAAGGGTTCTGCGCCAGTCCCACGAAAACACGAGTCTACCGGCAGAGGCAGAAACCCTGCATGACACCGAACAACTACAATTTCGATCTAATGCCACCAATCTCAGGAACATCTTTGCTAAACAAACGTTGTTGCACATTGTAATATCCTAAAAAAGATACATACAAAATATACATACACGTTGTGTTACATAAAAACATTGACACTGTGATACATAAAAAAACACTATCACTGTTAAAAAAAGATAAATACAAAAGATACACATTGTAATATCTTAAAATATGGGTTTCAAGGATTTTTTTTTTGAAACAACAACCATCACTATTAATACGAGCTAGCAAGCAGCTAGCAAAAAAGAGTGTCTTACAAGACCCTAGCTAATACAATCATGTGGATAGCATCTCCAGTCTATTGTGTTTTTTTTACTTCCTTTATGCCTAGACAAAACCCAACAATAAGACTTCTTCACTATTTGATCAATAATAACATCTTTACTACATTGTATGAATTGACCGGAATAAATAGAGATGAGAGATGACGATGGTTGGGGAACTAAAGAGAGAAGAGGGAGAAGATTTTTAAGGATATAGATGCAAGAGGTGTCTTCTTTTATAAACCAATCTTATCTTTTGAACCATGTAAACCAATCAATTAATATATTTATGGAAATGATAAGGGTTCATTTATTATTATTTGAATATTTAAGAAATATGATTAGATTTACTAATTATAATTAACACTTTATATTAGGAAACAATCGATGTATTTATGAAATCAGATATTTGTTAACCTAGATGGACGGTTGAGTTTGGTTTACACGATTTACAAGATAAGATTGAGTTACAAAAAAGACACCTATTAGATGCAATTCATAAGAAGATATAACTTCTCAAAACTAAAAAAAAAATACTAATTCATCTTTCTTTATAAATTAAGACAATATAATTAATTACATAAAATGAAAGTCAAGAATCTCACAAAATACCAAATTCTCATTATATGTGGATTCATATTACAATTTTGTACACAATATATATGGGCAGGTTCAAATTAGAACATTTTACGAGAAAAATCAAAAAGTTTTAGTATTATATAAGATTATATGCATGATATATAAATTTAATCATACATGATTAATCACATCTTGCATTGAAAACACATAGACATTTAATCATATATGATTAAATATACCCAAATGTGTGTAATGATATATGATATATTGATATTGAAAATTTATCATAAAATGTTTAACTTCTTTCAAAAATCTTCCCCCCCCCCCTCTCTCTCTCTCTCTCTCTCTCTATATATATATATATATATATATATAGGGTTGATTTCCATTACAAACCATGTTAATTCGTACAAACCTTACAAACCGCATGCAGCCAATATTTTTTTTTTTTTTCAATTTTTCTTAATTATTAGGGTTGATTAGTCAATAATATATGAAAAAATTTCATCAAGAATACATGAAGGTTGGTGAATCAAGAATACATGAAACAAGATTCATCAAACTGAGAGTTTCATGAATCAATTCATTTTCATGTAGAAAGAAAAATAATTTCATTAAGAAAAGAATTATATGAAACAAATTCATCATATTAAATACTTTCATGAAAAAAAATTATTCAAAAAAACAATGAAACACGCGGTTTGTACGGTTTGTACGAATTGACGTGGTTTGTATTTGAAATCTCCCCTATAATATATATATATATATATAAATAGATTCATGCGAGAACGGTAACTATTTACAAGAATGCGATGACAATCCTCAACCACTCATTTTGTACATGAAATTTTTTATGTACAAAATCATATATGATTAATGTACAAAATCATATATGATTCAAATACAAAAGCATATATGATTAGCCGAGACTTTTCCCGCCGCAAAAGTCGTAACTTTCATTTTTTATGCTAGTACAAAATCACATATGATTTTGTACATGAAAAAAATTTCATGTACAAAATGATTGGCTGAGGATTGTACTCACATTCTCGTAAATTGTTACCGTCCTCGCATGAACCCGCCTCTATATATATATAGAGAGAGAGAGAGAGAGAGAAAACAGGTTGAGAGATATAAAATCAAGAATAAATTACTCGGAATAACACAAGACTTTGATCTCATTTCTGTACTTTGATTTTGATTATAAAAACACTTAAATCATCAAAAAGTTATTTCAAGATAAAAGCAACTTATCAAGTAATTATTTGAGATATCTTGAGTACGCATAGCTCTTTACATGTTCGTTAATGCGGTACTGGATTTATATATTTAGAAGGAATCTATATGATCTATGCTTGTTATTTTATTACACGATAATATCTTTTAAACTGATTTAAAACCTTTAATTATACAAATATTTAATGGTATGTTAGAAATAGCAAAATGTCAAGTGAAAGTTCCACGAAATGTGGTGCCATTTTTTCCACCATCATTTTTCATGAAGAACCTCTCTAAACCGTCCTATTTTTATATTAACTTCTTTCATAAACTAAAAGTAATAAATTCAAAAACATTATTAGCACTTTGATTTAATTCAAATCAAGAAATAATAACATTAAAAAACCAGAAGTGGCCATTTTGAGGGTTTCTGCCATTTTCCATAAAAATGTCTTAAGTTATAAGTGTTATTATAGTGGTCCAAATGAAACTAAGAACTAAAATATGTTGATCTCTTAACTAAATAAAAGTTCTGTTATAACAATCATTTTAGGTTATGAAAGGAAAACATCCATAGAATTAAATATAAATGGGAATTAATTTCTTGTGACAACTCAAAAAACATTTACGAGTTTGTGAGTCTAACTAAGTCGAGTTAGAGTTGTAAAGACCCATTTCATATATATGTATAGAAACTAAGGTTTATATATGATCTACTTATAAAAAAGTTATAAGTTATCATAAACATAGATCATAATTAGTTTATTGTTTTAAGTTATTTTACATTTTCTTTTTAAAATATAAAATTTCAATTAAAAAGTTAGAAGAATTGTGATTACTTTGGCTGTATATATATATATATTCTTAGGTATATACATGTTGTATATTGAATACAAGAATTTTAAACAATAATATATACATTTTGTTACTTTTGATGGGACGTAAAGTTTCAACCTCTAAAATTAATGGTCTTTATCTCTAACCTGGATATCGTTGTGTTAATGACCCATTTGTAACTGATTTTACCAATATTTATACTGTAATAATCATAATTATTTATGAGTCACTTATTTATACTTTAATAATCATATAATAATTTATCAATCATTCATTTGTAATATTAATTAGGGAATACTAATGGCATCTCTAGATGTTGTTATTGGCATTCTAAAAAGTGAATTCATTCTCACATACAACTACATCAAAACCTTACTATGGTACAAAAAATTCCGTGCATACCCTACTAAAGGGGTGCCATTAGCATTCCCTTATAATTAACTATTTTAAGATAATATGTAACTGCTGAATGTATAATAGTTTTTCCCGTAATAGTGTGTTATAATTCCTCACCGTAAATGAAAATTTTGTATTTATACCTTAATCAATATGATCATATACGTTGTTATAGATGTAAAACATTCGATGTAAAACATTCAGCTTAAGCTCTTTCTTGCCATACTTCTCATGCAACTAGTTCAAAAAATAAATGTAAAACATTCGGCATAAGCTCATATACGTTTTTTTAGTGTTTAAAGACCCATCTTTTTTACTGTTTTTTGTGTCTTTTTTTAATGTTTGGATTGGAGATGCCCTAACCTGGATACCGTTGTGTTAATGGCCCATTTGTAAATGGTTTTATCAATATTTATACTGTGATAATTATATTATTTATGAGTCACTTATTATATTTTAATAATCATATAATAATTTATCAATCATTCATTTGCAATTATAATTAACTATTTTTAGATAATATGTAACCGCTAAATGAATAATGGTTTTTCTTGTAATAGTGTATTTTAATTCCTCACCCTAAATGAACAACTTGTATTTATACCTTAATCAATACGATCGTATACGTTGTTATAGATGTAAAACATTCGGCATAAGCTCTTTCCTGCCATACTTCTCATGCAGCTAGTTTAAAAAATAAATGTAATTAACTAGAAAAGATGAGAAAAAAGAAAGAATAAAGAATAATAGTAGAAGTCTGGATAACGGTGTTTTGGTTTGTGTTATACCTTATATGGAATCATCGTAATCAAATCGTGTTCATCGAGGAAGATAAACGCAAGTTCATTTCGATCTGCAACACCGAAGCTACAAAAGGATTGCAGGAGGGTTGTGGGGTAAGAAGTTGGGGCTGATTTTATAGGGAGCTGTTTGATTTAACTGAGATGCTTGTTGGTTTGCTCCTAGCAAACCGGCGCTAGTTTGGCTTCGTTATAAGTTCTTGTTCGGTGGTTATCGTTCTGCATTTGTCTGTTGACTCGTTTGTATTAGCTGTATTTTGGTAATGAAATTGCCTTTGCCTTTCAATTTTTTTTATTGGTTATTACTTATTAATGAATGTTGGACTTTTCATTTGAAAAGAAACGTAAAACATTATTGGTTATTAATGAATGTAATTCGGCATAAGCTCTTTTATGCAACTAGATTTAAAAATAAATGTAATTAACTAGAAGAGTTGGAAGGGAAAGGCAATCCCGAGACAATTGACCATGCCTTGGTAACATGTTCGGAGGTGAAGCAACTGTGGGGAGCAATAGGTAACTGGTGACACAAAGACTTGGGGGAAATAGAATCGATAGAGGACCTGCTCCATAATACGGAGGCTGGAAATCAAAAGGAACAACTGTGGGGTGGGGTGGTTTGGGCGGCTCTATATTGGATATGCTCACATCGAAACAAGTTGGTGTTCAAAAACGAAAAAAGAAAATTAAACGATCAATTGTATGAGCTCAAGACGACAATTGGTGAATGGTTCAAAATAAGATCAAAAAATTTCTCGATGAACGACGTAAGTTGGATCGAAGACCCTTTACGAGGCTTATAGACCGAAGGTGGTGGCTCGAGGAATCATTCGGATGTTAATACCATGTACTAACTGCAGATGTGGAGTGTTTTAATCCTCGCAAAACAGGAACACAAGTCTGCATTAGTATTAATTGAAACAGGTTAGTTATGGTTTGGATTTTAGGCGAAAATTGTTTCCTTCTATTTTAGTAGAATAGGTACTCATAATGGGGTGGTAATTTTCTGTGATGTACATCATGGTTATATGTTTGATGGTGAAATAAAAAGACTTTTAAAAAAACACTAGAAAAGTTGGGAAAAAACAAAGAAAGAATAGTAAATATTATTGGTTATTAATGAATGTTTGACTTTTCATTAAAAAAAACAAAAACAAATTATTGATTTTAGCAGGGTGGTTGAGGGGACAAACATTGCGCTGACTTTTTCTACCCAAAACAAATACAAATATAAATATGTCGATGAACATGCAATACAAAGGTACAAAATCGTAAAAAATGGCAGATGTCATTTAATGGCGGATTTAGATTTTTTTTATTACCATATCAAAAATTCAAGATATCGAGATATCGTCACATGACGCAAGTCAAAAGAGTCGCACATTCTTGTAGGATTCTAAAGGAGCAGAACTCCTTGCAGTATATATGTAAGATTAGCTAATACTAATAATTTCAATGTTCTATAAATTCAGTATTATAGTCTTAACAAATTGCCAAACATACAGGAAAGTAATTGTTAGGTCTTGAGTCGTATGTTTTATTGATGAAAGCATTAAAGATTACAAACGCGAATGTAACTAAACGACTCTCATTAACGAATCCTCTACCCTAGACTCCTTTATATACTAGGTGTCTAATACATGTAAGCCCAAACCCATAATGAATTAAACATAATATGAAAAGTTACAATTAATTCATTCATTCTTTATAAAACTTTCTAAACTTAGGACTTTTAGTCCTAACAGTAACAGGAAAATTAGGTTGCCAAATAGGTAAAAAATTACCAACAAAATGCTATAATGCTATATCAACAAATTGCTATTATAACCAAATACAAACATATCCCAAAAATATAAAATCTAAGTCCAAATAGATTTTATGATTTGATATACTCTTGTTAACCAAAGATATAAAATCTAAGTTCAAATAGATGTACTCTCATTTTGAGTGTTATTTGTACTTTGTTAAAGTGTTTTTTTAATTTTCTTGAGTAAACTACAAAAATGGTCCATGTGGTATACCACTTCCTTTGAAACGAGTCCTTATGGTTCACTATCTACATTGATGGTCCCTAACATTTCACTTTTGCTTCGAAAGTGGTCCCTCCGCCTAACGCTGTTTACAAAATGGCCGTTAGAGGCCCCACGCGCACCACATGTGATGGGTATTTTAGTCTTTTTGACATTTCCCTCTCCTTTAATGCCCTTTTGTCGCTTTCTAACATTTCCCTCTTTTTAAATGAAACCCTTCGTCGTCCCTGAGCTTCGCACTTAATCAGACATCACCATTGTTACCAACCAACTCGAAGACCAAAATTCTAAGCTTCGAGTTAGAGTTTTTTACTTCAACGAAACTTTATCGTGTTCATACAGCTTCACATTCATGGGTATGAATTCGTGGTTGATCAGAAAAGGCGGCCGTGGGGATGATCTTTAACCCGCCTTGGTTTATAGTGTGTATCTCTATTTTTACTTTATTTTCAAAATTTTAGTTCTTTATATGCTTATGATTGTCTTATTTTGTTCTACAGACCACTATTCTAACCTAATCACAATGAGGATAAACCATGAAGGTGTTTTCACAAAGTTTCCTGGAAGAAAATACATCAATGGTAAGAGTACTTATGTTGATTTGGTTGACACAGATAAACTCTCAGTGCATGAGATAGATGCCATTGTCTTAGAGTTAGGGTACAAAGAATCTGATCAAATGTATTATCATTTCTTGACTCCTGGTAGTGACTTGGATTTTGGATTAGAAGCTTTAGGTAATGATGATGATGTTTTAAAGCTGATGAAACATGTTCCTAGGATGAAATTTATTGATGTGTTTTTAGAGTACTGGAAAACAACGTTGGATACATACAAATCACCACCACATGGTAGAAAAATGTTGATACACGAAATAGATGAACCTGCTGGTAATGCTGTTGATAGAAGGAAAAAGTTGGTTAACAGGAGATGTAAGAAAAAATTGTTTCTTGAATGGATTGATAACAAAGGTGAAGTAAGTAATGTTGCTAATGAACCTGACAATGATAAACCACTAGATGTAAATGAAATGGTGCATGAACAGGGCAATAATATGGATATCCCATTTGATTTGAATGAAATGTTGTATGAACAAGGCAATAATATGGATATCCCATTTTATTTGGATGCAATGTTGCATGAACAGGGCAATAATATGGATATCCCATTTGATTTGAATGAAATGGTGCACGAACCTGACAATGATAAGGGTGAGGAAGTTGATAAGGGACAGGGAGTTGATAAGGGTGAGGAAGTTGATAAGGGAAAGGTAGTATCATATGTTGATAAGGGAAAGGGAGTTGATAAGGGAAATGGAGCATCATCTTTTGACTATTATGATCAAAGTGATCCTTTTTTTGAAATTGATTGTGAGACATTTCATGAGATGGGAAAGTGTAGTGGAAAGGAAGATGTACATGGGGAGGGGAGTGGAACTGGGGAGGGCAGTGGAACTGAAAATGGAAGTGAAGATGAAGATAGCGATGACTCATATTATGTTGATGAAGACAATAGGTTTGAAGAGGATGATATTGACATGGATGACTTTGTTGATAACAATGAAGAGTGGATGGAAAAGTGACAACCCAGTTCCAGATAGTGACAATGAAATAGATGATTGTGCAGATCCTCTTCACTTTGATACTTTTTCAAGTGGAGATGAACATGACAGGGAAGGATCTGTTAGACCCAAATCAAGCCAGATGCATAGTGTTTTTCATCTGGGGCAATCATTTGGCAGCAAAACAGAAGTTATTAGGAGAATCAAAGACCATGCACTTGAGACTAGAAGGAATATAATAATTGTAAAAAATGACAAAGCACGCATTAGGGCCATATGTAGAGGAGAAATACCATCATTTAAAGAATCCAGTGGGAAGACTGAGACAAGTGGGCGCAAAAGGACAAGTGGGCCAAGTGGTCCAAAAGGGACAACTGGGCCAAGTGGGAGACTGAGAGGCAGAAAGCCAAAGTTTGTCAAGGGTACTGGACCACATTGTCCATGGGTTTTGCACACCTCAATAGAGCAAGACACTACTTGGGTAGTTAAAACCTATTCTCCCAAACACAAGTGCCACCATTGTAGGGACACAACTGTAGCCACAACAACCTTTCTCTCTGAAAAGATTACAGGGAATATTATATCAAATCCTACTACTCCAATTGGGGCTATTCAAACACAGCTGCAGCAGAAATAAGAAATTAATGTCCCAGTCATGAAAGCAACGACGACAAAAAACATGGCAAGTATGAAGATTTGGGGTGATTATGAAGAGCAATACCATGCTCTTAGAGATTACATTTCTGAGTTGAAAAGATGTAACCCAGGAACCACTGTAAAGTTGGATGTTGAGATTGAACCAAATCCGTCTGCTACTATTAAGAAATTTAAAAGGATCTATTATTGTTTGGGGTCATTGAAAGAAGGGTTTAAGGCTGGAAAAAGAGAGTTGTTAGGTCTGGATGGTACATTTATGAAGGGTCCTTTTCCAGGACAGGTGTTGACAGCAGTGGGCATTGATCCTAATAATGGCACCTACCCACTTGCATATGGGATAGTAGAAGCTGAGTCAAGTGCTTCATGGACCTGGTTCTTGAAAAATCTTGGAGAAGATCTTGATCTATATGTTAATTCCAACTTCACATTCATAAGTGATAGGCAGAAGGTATATTTCTAATCACCTTTATTCCATCTAATCACATTTCATTACACATATACTCACCTTAATTTGTTTTTGATAGGGAATCATTCCAGCCATCGCAAAATTGTTCCCATGTGCAGAACATAGATTTTGCCTTAGACGTATTCATGAGAACATGAAACAGCAATGGAAGGGGAAAGCATACAAGGATCATCTATGGAGATGTGCAACAGCAACAACTGTACCTCAATTTCAAACTGCAATGGACAAGTTAAAAAATGTTCAATCCAGCATGTTATGAATGGTTGAACCAGATTCCTCCCCAACACTGGTCTAGGTCCCATTTCAAAGGTAGGTGTCATTTCAGATATATTAAACTGTTTTGAGTTACTTCTGGTTAATTTAGGTTGCATTGTTATGTTATAGGTAGGTGTCATTCAGATGTGCTTCTGAACAATATGTGTGAAGTCTTCAATAGGCAAATTATTGAGGGTAGGGATAAACCAGTAATTTTCGCCTTGGAGTATATTAGACACTACCTTATGAAGAGGATTGTACATGTGTTGAAAGCCATACAGAAAGCTAATGGACCCCTCACTCCAACTGCAGCAGACATAATGGAAAAAGCCAAGGTTGAAGTAGCCCAATATAGAGTGATGTGGAATGGAGGAGACATGTATGAAGTATGTAGTGCTTGAAATGATCAAGTGGTAGTTGATGTGAGATCAAAGACTTGTACTTGTAGAAAGTGGGAACTAACTGGCATCCCTTGTATACATGCTATTGCTACAAACTGGAACATGGCTCTGAACTCTGAATATTTTGAGGAGCCTGAGAGATGGGTTGTTAATACTTATCATCTTGACACTTGGAAAGAAACGTACAGCTTCAAGATAGAAGCTATCAGTGGCAAAGCATATTGGCCCAAATTTAACTACCCAACCAAACTGCTTCCACCAAACTATCACAAACAGATTGGGAGGCCTAAGAAGAAAAGAAAGAAGGGTGTTGATGAGGTAAAGGGTTCGGCAACAGATGGGAAAACAACCAAGTTGAGTAGGTGTGGGAAGACTATCACATGTAAAAGGTGCAAGAAGCAAGGTCATAATTCAAGGACTTGCAAAGGGATTTACGTGTGAAGGTTGTTAATTTAGTATTTTGGTTATGGAATTACTTTTGGTATGTAATTTAGTATGTTTGTTTGGTTATGGAACTACTTTTGGTATGTAATTTAGTATGTGTGTTTGGTATGTTGGTTATTAAAACAATGTTCCCTTAGGTTAGATTTTGGTTATGGAACAATGTTCCATTTGGGTATGTAATGGGAAAATGTTTCTACTTAATGGTTATTGTAAACATGTTCCTTTATGGTATATTTAATGTTTCTTAACTCTGTTCTGCTTAATGGTTATTGGCTTGTTCTTACACTGGTTATTGTGAGAATTGTACAATACTCACAATTGCAAAATACTCAAAATTGTTTTATTTTTTGTTCTGAAATACTCAGAATTGCACAATACTCACAATTGTATAAAAATTGAACAATACTCACAATTGAACAAAAATTGAACAATACTCACAATTGAACAAAAATTGAACAATACTCAGAATGTTGATGAAATAAACATCTTTTCATTGATTTTGTTGAACATTACAAACATTACAACCCCTAACTTGAATTAGGTCAACAGAAAAATTACAACAACAAAGGAAAACCAACTTACAACCAATAAAACCTTCAAAATCTTGAGTTCCTTTTCTTTTGCTTTGAGGGAAGCTTCAACTATGTTCTTGGATCTTAGCAAACCATGGATGACCTCCATAGATCGATTACATAATTGTCGATCATACTAAGAAAAAAAAATCACATTTCGCAACCTTCCTTAGGCACCCATAAAACCTACGACTAGGGTTTTTATTGGTCCATGAAGTTCGTATCATTACTGGTGCACCACAGTGACAAAGCACCATTGTTGATGACTTGGAGAACAGAGAAAGAAAATAGCAGAGGAAGATCGAAGAAGAAAACAAAAAATAGAAGAAGAAAGAAGAAGATGGACGTTTAAAGGAGAGGGAAATGTCAAAAAGACTAAAATACCCATCACATGTGGTGCGCGTGGGGCCTCTAACGGCCATTTTATAAACGGCGTTAGGCGGAGGGACCACTTTCGAAGCAAAAGTAAAACGTTAGGGACCATCAATGTAGATAGTGAACCATAAGGACTCGTTTCAAAGGAAGTGGTATACCACAGGGACCATTTTTGTAGTTTACTCTATTTTCTTTAGTGTATGTTTTTCTTTTACTTGCTTGTGTTTCCCTTTATATTAGAGGATAAAAAGTTCGTAATTTGATATAAACGTTGAATTGTGGGTTGTAGCCACATTGTCACCACTAGTAGAAAATTGAGTATTTTCAACGGAAAATGTGGTTGAAAATTTTCTACGAATTTTAGAGGTATTATTGACAGAACACAAATTTTCTACAAATTTTCAAAGAACTTCCGTTGAAAATCTCTCACAAACATGCATTTTGAACCAAATATTTTTCAATGGAATGTCTCGTCAAAAAAATCTTGGTTGAAAATGCATGTTTGTGAGAGATTTTCAACGGAAATTCGTTGAAAATTCGTAGAAAATTTATATTCTGTCAATAATCCCTCTAAAATTCGTAGAAAATTTTCAACCAATTTTTCCGTTGAAAATACTCAATTTTCTAGTAGTGCACCACTGTGGCGAACAACAACCTTAAAGATTTTGCAGCAGATTTTATTTCCATTTCACTGAAAAGCGGAACAACAAGGGCAATTGTCAACTACGAGATATTCATGAATAAGGAGGAGAAAGGACAAAGAAGATTACGAGAAAATAGAGGAAGAGACTAGGGATGAGATTGGTACTGGAACGGTTACCGAACCAATTGGTACCGAAGTTTTTTGGGATTGATAACGAGGACCGAAAACCGCACCGAATGTACAAATCCGGTGCCGGTTCTGTTTCAGTTTCGAGACTGGAAAATCGGTACTAGAACAACATAGGACCGAAAATTGAAAGTGGGTAAAGGAACAATCAAACCCAATCGTAAACCAATCGCAAAGGTCAACAATCAAAAGTTCAAATGTGTATCAATATCAAACACAAAATGTCAACAATCAAATGGTCGATCTTTTTGATGGTTATACCGGTCTTTTGATCAAAATAATGGTTATGGAGAATAGGGATGAGACCAATACCGGACCGGTTGGTACCAATTTTGTTACTATCATACTTTTGGAAAAGTTTGTACTCATACTTGCTATTTATTGTTTGTTATTAGTTAATCTTGAAAATCGGTGTATTCTCAACTTAGTATTAGAAATGGAAGTCCAGTCCCCGTGGATACAATCATATTAATTTTACAGCTTTATTACTTGAAAGCAATCATAGTAGTTGGTGTGCATTTGTACCGCTATTATGCTCCATAAATACATTTGCTATCAACTATATATAAATTGGGGAAAAGATTAATTAATAAACAAATAAAGATTAACTTAACATTCAAATGAGAAATCAATGATTAATAAAGTTATAAAACTCAAAACTAAGTTAATGAGGGATTTAAGAAATTAGCGCAATGATTAAAGAAACAAGGTTAAGTAATAAGGATTTAAGGAGCCGATGTTACCAAATTCATAACCAATACTAAAATCCAAATTCTAGTGGGCTAAAAAATTAACCCAATACCTGGTCATATAGGGCATAGATCAAGTGAAAAATCAATGATCGATAAAAATTCAAAGTTGGGATAATCATTTAAGAAATTAGGGCAAAGATTAAAGAAACTAATGTTGTGTTCTCGAAACTCATTTTAGGGACGAAAGGAAAAGAAAGCGAAATAAAAGGAAGGAAAGTAAAGAAACTCGTGTTCTAAGAAAAAATTAGGAGAGAAAGGAAAGTAAAAGAAAAAAAAAATGATAAGTTTTCTTCCAAAACTTTCCTTCCAAACATGGGAGAAAAGGAAAGAGAAGGAAATGGAAGAAATTAAAATGATTTAAAAAAATTATTAAAATTATAAAATGACCCAACATTTCATTGAAAATGATATATTTTAAAGGTATATTTGAAAAATTATATTTTTCTTTCCCTTTTCTCCTGCTCAAGAACAAGAAAAATAATTTTCTTTCTTTTCCTTCCCTTTTAAAACACAAATAAAAAAATATTTTCTTTTTTCTTCCTTTCTTTTCCTTCCTTTTCTTTTCTTTTCCTTTCTTTCCATGTAAAAGAACACAACGTAAGTTATCGAATGAGATGTTGAGACTTGATAGTGCTGGAGGCGGTCAGTGGAGGAGTATGGCGTGGTCAAGCAGTAGAATATGAACCCACCCCTATATATATGTGGACAATCTTTTAGAAACTCTATGAAGAGTAGAAACTTTGGAAACCAAAGGGAAAACCGATATAAATAAAAAAACTCATAATAGCAGAGTCAACGTCCTTTGAAGAAAGATGAGTTAATTTTAAGATATTGAGTTGGACAGTCAAAAAGCCCAAAAGAAAGAAGAGGGCACAAGCAAGCGCAAGAATCAAAACAAGGCAGGATCGAAGAGTGAGTTCGACTCGGGAACGATCAGCAAGTGATGGACCGATCCTTTTGTTGGATCGTCGACGCGAACACAGTGATCCCTGACCATGACCAGGAAGACCTTGATTGGTGAAGGTCTTAAAAGCGCTAATCATTGATTCCAGAGATATGGGTTGGGCCTTTTGCGAATAACCCCATTTCAATTACATATACTTATGTTATGATTTAAGATATTGTTTCACATATGTTTGTGTTCATAAAAAAATATATTATATGTGAATAAAAAACCGATGGTTCACTTATTTATTTTATTGTATGAAATTGGTCTCATATGGAAAGTAAACCAATGTTTTTGTGCACATATAATATTTTTTTCCTATGAACACAAACATATGTGAAACAATATCTTAAATCATTTCATTTGATGATAAAAAATTATGAAAAAAATTATTTTATCTTAGTTTTCCTTTTCGTTTCCAAAGTTTCTACTTTTGGTAGAGTTTCTAAATGGAGGAACCCCCCCCCCTCTCTCTCTCTCTCTCTATATATATATATATATGAAATAAAAGTTTGTGATTGTATGAACTTCCTTTTTGCCGACGAATAAACTACCACCGTTGTTGAAAATATCTGTAGTACTCCATAAACTCGACAATCGGTAATCTGGGTGCAAAACGAGACAATGCATTCACCGACTCCGCACTATTGGAGGTTATAATATTGTACTGAATGCAGGAAAATGGGCCCTTGACCACATCTCCTTGCCAAGCTCATCCATCGATTGAGCTCCGACAGCTACATGGACTCGTAGACTATCCATTATTTCCTCGAACTCTTGATCTGTATAGATTTTGCATGCCTTCCAAAATTGTTTCTTGTAGTTTTTAATGTTTACGTCCCTGTTTTTCATGTTCATCTCAAGATGTCGACAACGTAGAGCGTGATTGGCCATTTCCTATCCGACATGAACACCAAACCTTTCATTTCTCCAATACAATCCTTCAAGATGGAAAAAAACCAAGTCCATCATCCGATGTCTCAGACCTACCTACTATGAAACTAATAGGCACAATGTTGTTATTTCCATCCATGGTAACGGCCAAGAACATTGTACCCAAGAAACGTCCCTTCAAATGTGCAACATCTATTACAAGGACACGACACAACTTTGTCTCAAAAGACTCAACCTGTAAAAAATTAAGTGGTTTACGTGTGTAAATGATATACTTTATAATTTGTAAACATATGACATAGTTATACATACCGCGCAACCAAGGGTAGCAAAATACTTCTCAAAACGTCCTCTTGAATTTATCCTAATTCTAGTGAAGGTACATGGATTATGATACTCCATATTATATAAATACGTAGGGAGTCGGGTGAACGACTCCTCAGGGGTGCCCCTAACCATTCGTAGTGAATTCCATTTCACACGCAAACTTTGGTGGTATCGAATAGTAACACCGTACTGCTGGTGTAGATCGCGCACAATGTCGTTTGGCCGAAATGCCCAAGTAGCATCTAGGAATTTACCTTTCAGTAAATGACCCAAAATCTTTGTGTAAGTCCACCAACTTTCGTATTTAGAACATCGGGTTATCTCTTGGTGCGCCCCTTGCTGCCATACACCAAGCACATTTACATTTAATGCATACAACCTCGTATATGGTTTTTGAAGATCTCGGTGTTTTAAATTGCAAACCTCTTTAATAAACTTTATTCCTAATGATTATAAGGTACCGGTTCGTTGGCTATAACACTCTGATTTTCGTCTATATTGAAGAAAGTGTTGAATCGAGCGATTCAATAACCGAAAGATAATTTCAGAGTTTGAGCAGTAGTGCCTTATAAGAGAGACATCTGTCACAATAGCACCAATGGTACTTAGAGAATGGTCGTCTCGACTATTGTGCCATGCGGTTATGACATCCGTCACAATAGCACCGATGGTACCAAGTAGTTGGTGGTCCCAACAATTGTGTCATGCTATAGTGACAATGGCACAATGCATCAACCGGGTCCTCTTTGTATTCCACTCTTAGAATCAACGAGTTAAGTATTTTTGAAGTTAACAATATTGGGTATCATCCACAAGGAGAGTAGCGGGATCAAAACGGGTGAAAAGTGGGAAAAACACCTCAAAACGGCCCCCGGCTATAGTGCCAGGCGATACTGACAGGGCACAATCACATGGCAGCATCGCCCCAAATGTACCGAGACTTAGGAGATGAATCAGATTGATTTTGGACACGGGCTATAGTGCCTGGCGATACTGACATGGCACAATCGCCTGTCAGCATCGCCTACGGCTTCTAGTGGTTAAAAATCGGGATTTTTTCATTTGGCCATAACTTCTTCATCACAGCTCCGATTTGGGCGATTCGAAGTGCTACGATTTCGTCTTTGGAAGCTCTTCAACATGGAAACATTGATAGCAAGAGGTTACTTGATGATTTTGGGAGCTTATAGGATGGAAGGTAAGATCACCTCTCCGAAATCTCAAATCTAGGGTTTGGGTTTTTCACCAACGACTCTCATTCTCCTTGGGTTCTCTTAATATATGTTTTGGAGGATATGTAGGCGTTCTTGAAGGGGTTACATCATGGATCTAAAGGTCTAGCTTGGAAATCTAAAGTCTTCACCGAATGAAGCTCGATATTGGGGTAAAACCTAGATTTAACCTAAATCTAGCAAGGTGAGTTCAAGATACTTTGTGAATACTTTGTACATGCCAAAAACGTCCATTTTGATGTATTAACATGTTTTATTTGTTATTATCAAATGTGTGAGTATTTTGGTGAGTTTTGCCTATTCAATATAAAAGAGTTTACAAATCATACATGAAGCTTACACTTGAGTTTTTAGACATGCTAATGAATGAAGTATAAGTGTGAGTTATTTGGGTGCATTATCATTTAAATGAAGATCATTTGGTTACAATTGCATCCTGGGAGTATTTGATTTATAAACCATTGGATTAAATGTTATTGCATTACGGGGCATTTTGGAAATATATGAATAAGAGTCATTTGGAAAACGGTTTATCTCAACCAATGTTTTGAGTTATTACATTAGTGTTGAGTTATAAAGCTCTTGCTCGGTTTTGGACTAAAATGAGTCTCATGGACATTTTGTCCGAATTGAATGGCTATATGTCAGAGTTTTAGAGTTATATGTAGTCATGGCACATGTATTTAATACATTACATATTTTGGGTGTGTTGGTCATTCATTTGGTGTCGTGCAATTGTTAGTCACTGATTTCTATCCGTGCAATTGTTAGTCACTGATTTCTATCCGTGCAATTGTTAGTCACTAATTTCTATTCGTGCAATTGTTAGTCTCGCCCGTATTTCCCTCAAATTGTGTAACACCTTAGGCAGATCCCATATCGGGCGTGGACATGAGTGATGATGGGTTCATAAGTAAACCTTGGCCTTCCTAAACACAACGCGTTTTGGGGCCACACACAAGGCAGGTTCTTGGAACTCTGTGGTTAAGCGTGCTTGGGTGGGAGTAGTACCAGGATGGGTGACCCCCTGGGAAGTCCTCGTCAGGTAGCCAGAAACAAATCCGTGCGGCTTAGGCCAAAGCGGACAATATTGTGTCGTGGTAAGGCGGGGTGTTACAAATCGTATCAGAGCCGCTCCTGTGCCGTTAGGGATATGGGAAGTCCTCGTCAGGTAGCCAGAAACAAATCCGTGCGGCTTAGGCCAAAGCGGACAATATTGTGTCGTGGTAAGGCGGGGTGTTACAAATCGTATCAGAGCCGCTCCTGTGCCGTTAGGGATATGGGGCAAACCTCATCGAGGACGATGAGTCCCTAAGGGGGGGTGGGGGGGTGTTTGTAACACCTTAGGTAGATCCCATATCGGCCGTGGACATGAGTGATGCTGGGTTCATAAGTAAACCTTGGCCTTCCTAAACACAACGCGTTTTGGGGCCACACGCAAGGCAGGTTCTTGGAACTCTGTGGTTAAGCGTGCTTGGGTGGGAGTAGTACCAGGATGGGTGACCCCCTGGGAAGTCCTCGCCAGGTCGCCAGAAACAAATCCGTGCGGCTTAGGCCAAAGCGGATAATATTGTGTCGTGGTAAGGCGGGGTGTTACAAATTGTGTTATTTCAACAATAAGCGTGAGTTAATGGTTTATAAATATGGTTAAAGCTATGTTCTATCTTTACGTTTATAAACTCATTCATGCTCGTGTGAGTATTGGATTTTGATTACGTTAAATGAGTATTTCTACTTAAAAGCTTTTATTCATAAGGTCATTTTGATCTAAAACTTTTATTATGAAAATAATGAATTTGGGAAAGATGTTGATTTTATTATAAGGTTATTTTCTTTGAGAATTATATTTTATCAAGCAAATTCTTTGGTTTCAAATCAATCATAAATATGTTATAAACTCTAGAGCTCACTAGGCGTTAAGCCTAACCCTTTTTCTTTGTCGGCATGTGCATCAGGTTATCGTTAGGGTTGGTACTAGCGACACGTGTGGACTTGAGTGCTAGGGAGTAGCACGTTAAAGATCTAGTCTTGGTGACGTTTTCCACATTCGGAGATAGCGACTCTTATTGGTTTAGTAACACCCAACCATATGTAGGTCTTGTATAAGACTTGATCTTTTTGTTGTAGAGGTTTATTACTAATTGTGGTTTGAGGAGACATAAATATTGATGTAATATTAGAAATTTTAAATTAGTCGCTTTTTCCAGATTTGAGGGTGTTACATTGGCCGTGATAGAGGGCTCTAGGGTTTGAAGGAGAGAAGGCATATTAACATAATCATTTATCCCAACAAATGATTTTTTAGCAGGAGTTACTGTTTCTACAACTGCTTCCTTTTCATCCGTTTCATAGATTTCAAAAACATAGGCTTCATCATCATCAAATCCAGCAAAGTGACTTTTTTCTTCTTCATCTTCATAACCATCAACATTTTCTTCTTCTTCTTCTTCTTCTTCTTCTTCTTCTTCTTCTTCTTCTTCTTCTTCTTCTTATTCTTCTTATTCTTCTTCTTCTTCACTTCCTTCTTCTTCACGATATTCTTTTTTTCTTCTTCTTCACCTTCTTCTTCTTGTTGTGTCTCCAGAATAACGTCGGGTTAATAGTCACTAGGACCATAAAAATGCTGGATTTGAGATTCATACTCCGGTTCAGAAACATACATTCCCTGAGTTTGAGTCTCATACTAGATTTGATGGTTTTCAATGTTCGAACTACCACCGACATCACCTCTACCGCACTTTGAATAATGGACATACACATAAAGTTTAGGTGGTGTATTTGAATTGGCTGCGAATTCCATGAAGCCACAAACATCTTCATCGTCAGCTAGCTATAAAAGTGTACAATCATTCTAGTGGACTATCTTCGTTTCACCGACATAAATTTTGATCTTACCATTTCTGTTAGCATAAACGACCTAGACTTCGACCATTGCTCCTCTATATATTTTGGAATCTCCACCTTCTCCTCACATAAAGCACTACTACATATATTTTTTTTAATAATAAACCCATCACATATTCAACTTCTAATGAGTTGGGCTCCTCCGAATAATTTAGGCTATGTTCAATAAAATGACATATCACAAAATTTTGGTCTCCCATCTCTCCAAATCGTAGAATCGATCAAGGTTTCACATTAAAAAAACAAATGACACCGCACATCTGCTGGAACAAAAGCGCCTACCCCTCCCATTTTTACCAAACATTGTAGCTTTGTGTCTGTCGGACCTAGGGTGTAAATGAGTCGAGCTTTTAACGAGATACTCGAGCTTAATAATTATCGAGCTCGAATCGATCTCAAACACAAAATGGAGACTGCTTAACTTAACAAGTTGAGCTCCATAACATCAATGTTCGACTCGAGTCAGTCGAAAGCTCTATTAAACTTCACGAGCCGAGCGGAACCATTCAAACAAAATCTCTTTTGCGCCAAACATATTTATATGTTTACAAATCATATAATCAAAATAGAAAAATCATCGATCTTAAGTAAATAAACGGAGATAACTGATATCGAATTGAAGCTCATCTATGAGCATTGAGCTCAAGCTCAAACATTTAAAAGAACATTCGAGCTTGAACCTGACTTTAAAAAGTTAATATTTGAGTTTGAGCTCAACTTTAAAAAATTAATATTTGAGCTACGCTCGAACAATCTGCTACTCGTCTCGACTCGTTTCTGTATACCACTAATCCAACCCCTTTCCACCAATGAACCGGTGTTTATGCTGTTTTCGAACCAAGTATTGGAGATTAAGCTGACAGTAAGTCTTTTGTTGGCTTAAGCTTCACAAATTGGGAGAAGAAAGAAAAGTTACGATTCCAAATTTTAACATTTATATTTATTCTATTTTTTATGGTGCTCCCCTAGTACAAATTTCTGGCTTCGCCTCTGGTTGTCGGTAATTGTTACCTCTTTTTTCTTGTTCTCAATTAAAAATTACCTATATCTATACTACATTATAAAGGATCTGATAAAAACTCTTAAAAAAATCATTTTTTATGCACTAAGTACTGTTTATTGACGTATATTACTTAAAAATCAAGATTACAAGTAAATAGTGCGTAACTACAACTTATTAAAGCTCTACGTTTAAATTCATGTAACTAACTACAAAAAATCATAATCAAATAGAAGATAAATATCTTATTTAAATATAAAAGATCTAAAATATATAATCATATAGTTATAATATAATACTTAATTATTATCTTTATAAAAATTTATATTATTAAAACAAAAATAAATTATTTCGTTTTCTTACCTAAATTAAATTATATTAAAAAAACTAAAAACGAAAATTTTTAAATAGTAATTTGATACTAATATCGATATTTTTTTTCAAATTTTATGATAACTTCAAAAAAATTATATTTTATTCAAAAATAAAAACATTATCATTTTCTTAAAACTGCATAAAACTATTGTATTACAACATCGAAATAGACAAAGACTAAAATCAGAATATATCTCACTAATGTACGAATACCCTTATAATAACTAATAATATATTTGTTTGGATTGTGCGACTGAAATCTAAAGGTATCGTTATTTCCAATGAAAAAAGTCGACAATCAAAATCCCATTAAACAAAAACCTTCTACAAAATAATAGTACGGAAGAGTAAGAACGATCACAATATGTATATCCTAACGGAGATATTAATTAATTTAAACATTGTTATATCTATTAACAATTGCAGTCGCATAAAAGGAAAACGCTTTCAAACGATAACCGGATAGAGTCAAATACATTCACTCAAAATGACAAAGTGATATTGTTGGTAAGTTTATTTTACCCGGTAAATGCTAATCACATAAGACTTGTCTCACTTTTAGGTAAAATTTTCGATTTTTGCTATATTCACCGGTAAGAATAATGAGTAATAAGTGGTTAGTGCGGACCTATATTGATTGATACGGTGGTATGTGACACCCCCTGGTATGTGACACCCCCTTCATGGTTCCACCGTTTGAGAAAACGGTACGTTTCTAAACGATGCCACATGGAGGGACCTATATATCTTTGTGGTTACAGTGGCATGTGGCACCGTATCATTCTTCTGTCGTAATATAAAAAATTTAGATTCATTAAAGGTGCAATCGTATAGATTTGTTGTGTGCCACCAAATATCATGGTTCTAAATAACTCGCTATGGCGCATTATGATGTCAAGGCTTGGGTTTGTCGCCGTGTTAACCACCCTGGCTCTACTCTAAGGCTTGGCTTACATTGTAACGTGTTATGGCGCGTTACGGCACGTTACGACGTGTTATTTTATAAGGTGTGTGGTTACTTAAATATATAATTTGAGTGATAAATGATATTATTTTTACGAAACCTAGGACTTAAATACACACAAAAAGAAAACTTAGAAACAAAAACCTTAAATAGGTAAATACTTACTCGCATTCTTGCACGCGAAAAGTCAAACACGATTATTTGAGAATTGAAAAAGTAATGAGTAGAGAATCAAAAGATTTAATCCCGATTTTACAATCATGGTATGATTTTCTATAAGCTCTATATATTTGGTTATCAATGGTTTTTCTTTCTTTTTTAGTTTATTACTTTATATAAATTTAATTTTTCTAAAGTATTATTCTAAACACTAATGCATACAAGTATACATGGCTGTTTGTATATATATATATATATGTATATGCCGCCTTAGGGCATGCCTTAAAAAATTTCGTGGCCTCGCCGTAACTTGTAAGGCTTAAGGTTTAACTTTGCCGTCACGCCACGCCTCACGTTATTTAGAAGCTTGCCAAATATATTTAAAACTACAATAAGGACACAAAATTTTATTGGTAGAGTTAGTTTGCAAGAATTTTCTTTCACCCGAGACCTGAGTTCGAATCCTGTTAGTGTCATTTTCTTAGTTTTAGCTTTTAATTTCAGATTTTTTATGTTTATGTTTTTTTTTTTGCATCAAAACTTGAACACAAGACCCCACATACGAAAAACAAAGAACTAACTAATAGATCAATTAATGGTGTTATGAAAAGAACCCGATATTTGTTTCTTATGGTCAAAACGGTGCCAAGGTTTGAAAAATTTCTGGGTTCGTCCCTATGATGTCATCATATTATTTTGTTAGGTGCTATCATATAATTTTTTAAACTAAAATGAAATGTAAGTATAAGAGTTTGATGATGGAAATGGTTAATGTGTCTCTACCTTTGTACAAAAGGCATGGATTCCGCGTTCGGGTCTCATATTCGTTATTAATTTTTAGCCTAAATTTTGCCAATTATTTTATATACCCTTTCTGTATTAAAATAGATACGCAGACAAGACTCGAACATGAATATCTTCTATGAAGGGACAAAGAACCAACCAATATAATTACATTAAGATAGTAAAAAATTTCTTTAAACATTTATTTATAGTTAAATTAATTTTGCCACCACTTAGAAAAATTTCTATATCCTCCACTGAATTACCCTATTAACATTTGGTGAAGAAACCCTTATCACAAAAACTGTTTGCATATTCAAATAGCAATATATTCACAAAATTCCAAAATCCCAATCAAATAATTAAAAGTACTTGAAAGCCAGTGTCCTTGCATTTTTTATTTGAAACAATAACAGCTCTCAAATACAGTTTTTATCATATTTTTTTGTAAACAAGGACAGAAACAGAATTCAAAAATCATTTTCGAGTGACAGTAAAGAAATGGAATCCAATTCTCGTATCATATGACTATGAGACCATAATAATGTAAAACCGCGGCGACCAAGAAAACCGGTTTGATACACATGGAATGATGCAAACCATAGATTAAAATATTTGGTTCAGTGTACTAAAACCCCACGAGTCATTTAGGGTTCGTTTCATTCTATTTTTTTTTTTGGATCATCCTATTATATATATTTATGCAACTAAAATATTTATCTAGGGTTGGGTTATAATGAAACCAACAATTTTTTGTAAGATGAAAGTTTGGTTTATGTTATATGTGAAGTTTTGGCGTGATTTTTCTATGAATATTATTCGTTGTATTCGTTTATGTAAAGGTTTAGTTTTTTTTTTATGTGAAGATTCGGTTGTTATCATTTGAAGATTTGGTTTTTAGCAAGTTCAGGTTTTCTGTTGTGAACGTTAGTGATTATTTTTGACTGACCATCTTCTCTTCAAATAATTAATACAAAAAATAACAAACTTTACAAACAAATCAAAACCGCAATAAGTAAGTACGTGATGAAGAAGTTATAATTGCGACCAGGGGATGCCACTACAACAACATTCACCTTATAGAATGCCTACAATATATGGCTAAAGGTTCTAATAGAACACTTAATGTAACTACAATTTATAGGACCAAATAGGGGCGGACCTAATGAGGTGCCCACGGTGGCACAAGCCACCGTATTATTTGTCCGTTAAAGGTATTTTTTTTTTATTTTTTAAAGGTGCAATCGTATTGTTTTCGAGGGTGCTACCGTATTGTTTATAAAAGTTCAAAGGTGCAACCGTGCAACTGAAACTTTAAAAAAGAAGCCTAAATTCCTAAAAAAACTAAATCAGATTTATAAAGTCTAAAATCGTAAATCAGATTTATAAAAGCTTAAAAATAAAACAAAAATAGTTATAACCCAAATTCCTAATTAAACCAACTAAAAACCCAAATCTAGCCTAAATTCTAAAAGCCCAAGCCCCAATCCAATCCAATTTCATTTAGGCTTAAATCTAAATTAGTAAGGAACGCAAAATTTCAAAAACCTACAGCCCTACCTGTGCGACATGCGATTGAAAATTGAAGCAGGAGATCACCATCAGGCATTAGCACACTACACACCACCGACGATCGGCGAGTCGGCGGCCAATCCTCTGTGATCTCACGAGTCACAATGTCCCCTGTACTCATCACCACCATAGGGAAACTTCTCTATTTTAGTATCTATTTAGCCCTAAAATTATAATTTTAGTATTTGTTGCCTCGTAGGCTGTAGGATGTGCTTACTCCTCCGACGGTTGTTCCTCACTTCCTCAAAGATTCTTAAGTCTCTATCTTTTACTCTCCCAAAACCCTAACTCAAAAATGCAAATTGTACATTTGTTTAACTGCTATAATTTTTATAGTTGGCTAATTGTTGGTTTATGGGTAAAGAGAAAAGAGTAGGTGTAAATGTACTAAAAATTTATTGGGAAAATGGGAAAGAATTTATGAGAAAGTAAAGGCTTATGGGAATGTGCAATGAAAGAAAGGGAAGGGAATCAGTTTTTACGGGAAGTCTTAAAATTGAATGGGTTTTCTTGGATTGAAATTTAGCTTTTTTTTTTTTTTAACTATAGTTGTTGTTTGTTTTGACGTTAATTTGTTTAATTAATCTAAGCTCTTTTACTTTGATTAGTCAAATTTAATTTACAAAACATCTTATTTAATACTAAAATTTTAGATGCATAACGAAACAAAATTATAGACCTAGAAAAAAAGTAAAAGATGATAACTAAATTCTTAAACTGTTTATGAAACTAACCCAAAAACAGAAAAATTCACTCGAAATCAACCTAAAAACTTGTATTTTTTTTAAAACGGTGGAATTCGGCTAAAAACACATGCAATGGCTTTGCGGGGGTTTGATCCAATTTAAAAGTGCACAGGCTAACCAAAATTTCCTGGTCCACCACTGGCCTAAATATTATATTAGTTGTATGGTGTCACCGTATGAAAAAATTTCTGGTTTCGTCCCTAGGACCAAAGCATAAAACATCTCATACAAAAGGGTTACAATAGGTTTTAAGGACGTTTTTGCATGTTTTAACAAGTTTTATGGAACGGTTTTAAAATAACGTATTCTATTTTCTATTTTATAAGACACTTTTGATAAGTGTCATATAAATGCATTGTAATACCCGGGTTCATAGTAAGAATGATTTCAAGTTTTATTTATATTTTGGTCTTAGAATGTCTTTGTTTTGTACTTTGAGTTTGTGTTATGGTTGGGTATGAGAATAAGCAAGAAACCTCAAGAAAATAATAAAGTGCTTCGCGTCCATGAAAGGAACCTTCACGCCGGTGAAGGAGGGCAACAGGTTGGGGATTGGAAGCGGGCGACCAAGGCAACACGACCCTGGGTTGCACATTTCCTAAAAATCCGATTTTTCAGTTTTCTTCCATTCTTTCTCATTCCAACTCTCACCCCTCCTCATTTATTTGGATTGGAAATCATTTAAGTCTATTAATTGGTTCTCTCAAGGCATTAAAAAGCTTCTAGGATAGAAGATTTAAGTACATGATCAATGTATCAAGATAATCTTCTCTATTTCTAGGGTCTTGCCAAGTTTATGGGGCATGTTAGTTTTAAATGATTTGTAAAACTAGATATATAATGGGTGCTTCTATTTGGTGATTTAGTCACATACCCACATTTAAAAGACATCTTGGTGCATTTTTTTAAGGAAATCACCGCATTCTTGGAATTTGGGGACATGAAAATTATTCTTTCCATGATAAGATTTTATTTAGGATGGATTTACATGAAACTTGGTCCAAAGTCTTTGGATTTAAATCATGTTTTAGGAAGTTTTTGACCTAGTCTGGGAATCTCCCCATAATTGCTAGTCTTGTTGTCGTGAGTAATTTTGTGGACTTATTTAGAAACATTCAAACATAAGCTCTAGGATGTTACCCAACTTTTTAATAAATGGACATTTCCACTTGAGATTTATTATTAGAGGAACTCTTCAATTAATCACAAAGAGGGTTGAGTACTGGGGTGTTATTGGGATGGTAGGCACTAAAAACCCCTATGCTTAAGATCCTACCTTGGAGGTAGACTCTAAATGTGTGAGCCTTTATGGAATTTGCACTAAGGCCAGCCTATTCTTGAGGTAAAACTTGGTAGAGGTCATTGAGTACTTGGGCACCATGTCTAGAGGTGGCCACACAACGATATTGGATAACAGGCATATTTTGTGTTCTTGTCACTCTCCATGGATATGAGTCTCCAGGGGCGGACCTGAAGAGGAGCATACGGTGGCACAGGCCACCGTATTATCTCTCCGCCAAAGGGTAAAAAACTGGATTTATGAACGGTGCAACCGTATCATTTTGCAGTGTGCCACCATATATATTTTAAAACTAAAATATCAACATAAGTTCTCCTTAGCAGAGTTTGTTTGCAAGGCACTTTCTATACACAAGACCCAAGTTCGAATCTTGTTGGTGCCATTTTCTTAACTTTTTGTTTTTAATTTCAAGTTTAAAGTAAACTCTAATTTTGGTCCCTGTGGATTACTGAAATATTTGAAAGTGGGACTCGAACTTTGATAAGTCTAGAAATCATCCTCATGGTTTGCATTTATTTTAAAAGTGGTATCTATTCACTAACTTCGATAAAAACTACCCGTTAAGTTTGGGGTGATTTCGTCCTTTTTACCATTTTCCTAAACTTAACGGATAGTTTTTAAAGGAATTAGTAAATAAGGACCACTTTCAAAGCAAAATGCAAACCATGAGGATGATTTCTAGACTTATCGAAGTTCGAGTCCCACTTTCAAAGATTTCAGTAAACCACAGAGACCAAAATCCTAAACTTAACGGATAGTTTTTAACGGAATTAGTGAATAAGGACAACTTTCAAAGCAAAATGCAAACCATGAGGATGATTTCTAGACTTATCGAAGTTCGAGTCCCACTTTCAAAGATTTCAGTAAACCACAGAGACCAAAATTAGAGTTTACTCTCAAATTTATTATGTTTCTAAAAAAATACACAAAAAAAGAGTTGAACCCAAGAACTCATATATGAAAATCAATCAACCAACCAATAGACCAATTATGATGTTCGGAGAAAAACATCTTGACATTTTTTTTATAGTTAAACGGTGCAACCGTTTGAAAAATTTTCTAGGTCCGTCCCTGTGAGTCTCCGCATTTGTTTCCAAAAGGACAGTTGCGGATTTATGAGCAAGACTATATATATAATTTCTCTTGGTTATTAATTTTTTATCTTCTTGCTATTTATGATTGCATATTTTGTATTCAAGCTTTCTAGGATTTTTTTGGTCTAACACTTATTCTTGTCGGCATGTATCTCAGGTTCTAGTGGCGGGTTGCTAGGGTCGTTTAGACGACCACTTTTAGAGTGCTTTGGGGAGCATTTTGATATGTCAAAATTTTGGTTCTATATGTTGGTATTTTAGGTGACAACTGACTGTAATGTAGTTCTTTTGAGGAATTAGATTAGGAAGTTATTCTGAAACTCATTTATTTGCACATGTAATTAGCTATTGTATTTTAAGTTTCCATTTTTGGGTAAGCTTGTATTTAATTCTTCAATACCATATTCCCAATTGTCTTTAGAATTTGCTTGCTTGTCCTAGTTTTGGTGTGTTACACCCATATTTTTATAGGACGTGTTTTCAAGTAGTGTCATAAACAAATAGCTAATACGATATCTTATTTTCAAAAAGTGTCCTAAAAAGTTTTGCTAAAACGCTTAAAACGTCTTATAAATCCATTGTAACACTTTTTGATATGACTCTTTTGTATTCTTTGATCCTATAAACGTAAGTCCTATATAATATTTTATTATGATACTTAAAGACATTTTAGGCATCATATCAAAACAATTTTGTTGTAGTGATACTAACCAATGCCCAATAAAAAAATACAAAAAAATAGGTTTATAACAATGTTAAGTATGATGTTATGTTACGTTCAATATGTCGTCCTATAGAAAATATAACAATGTTAAGTATGATGTTATGTTACGTTCAATATGTCGTCCTATCTTTTGTATCAAAATGGTGTAAACCTTGGTGTATTCAGTAATTCAATTCAACCTATTACAAAAAGTTTAACACCAAATAAAATAATTGAATATTATTCTTTTATTTATAGCATATATATATATATATACACATTATACGGTTATATTGGATATGACGAGTATGGTGGTTGGACCACTAGTATTTAAATTTGAATACAACTATACTAGAAAAGTACTTGTACAACGCAGCGAGATACATCTCGATAATATTTTATTTTATTTTTTTGTCTTTATCGATGTTACAATGGTTTTGAGAAAGCGATCTTAATGTTTTAAAAGATCTCTTTTTTATTTAACTTCATTAATTCAGTTTCTTTATCATAATTTAATTTAGGTTTAATAACAACGTAATTTTGCTTTGTTTAATAACATAACTTTTTCTAAAGGCAATAATTAAGTATTCTGTTAGAACTCAATGATTATCCTAATTATATTTTAAATTTTTTATATTTAAAATTAGATGTTTATCCTATATCTAGGGGTGTTCGCGGTGCGATTTGATGCGGTTTAGGGTCAAACCGCAAACTGCACCGCATACGCCTCAAACCGCAAAAAAAGCACCCGCAAAATGTGGTGCGGTCAGCGGTTTATGCGGTTTGAGCCTAGAGCATTTCAATCCAATAATTATACAATCACAACTTTATAATAAACTCGACGTTGTAGCTCCTATATTCCATAAAATAAAAACTTTCGATACTTAGTCAATGCGTAATTCAAAAAGGTGTAATGCAAACGAAATGGTTCGTAATTAATCCAAATATATTTATAAAAGTTGACTTATAAATAATTTCGACCGTGATTTTTGATAAAAGACAAATGAAAATAACTTAAACAAGAAATTTGTAACGTAAAATCTAAAAGAAAATTGAAAAATTAATAAATAATCAATAATGTATTAACTATTTTCATTTGATAAATGATTACATGTATAAATAGATATTTAAAAATATATAGAAAAATATGCAGTGCGGTGCGGTTTGAACCGCGGTTTAACGCTCAATACCGCAAACCGCACCGTGAAGTGCGGTTTGCCGAAAATGCAAACCACACTGCGAATGCTCTAAACCGCGTTTTACGGTGCGGTATGGGCGGTTTATGCGGTTTAGATGAACACCCCTACTTATATATGATCATGTTTATCTACAGTTAGTTACATGAATTCAGAAATGAAGGTTTAGTAAGCTGTACATGAATTCAGAAATGAAGGTTTAGTAAGCTGTACTTACGCACAATTTATTTGTAATCTTGAATTCAAGTAATATGCATCAATAAAGAGTACTACATGCATAAAAACTGGTTTCTAAGATTTTTTGTCGAATGCTTTATAATATTGTATAGATATTCTTATTTGAACCATATGGTTATTCCTTACTTAATATTATATAATGGATGATGTCAAGTAGGCAGTAGGGGGATTGCGCCCAAAGGTGCTACCTTAGAGGTAAGCACCAGAAACTCCACCGCTTGAAGTAATGCCTTAGAGGTAGTCCTTAAGTGTGTCGAGTCTTGGGTGTTACTAGGGTTGAACATCGAAATCGGGTACCTATCTCTGGAACAGGAACCACTCTGGAACTACAGGTTCTAATTTCGGTTAATAAATACGAAACCAAATGGGGCTGGTTTCGATTCTCAACTTTGTGGAACAGCTAACCGTTCGGTACCTAGCGGGACCGGTTTCGAGATCGGGTACCTGGTAATGGTGGGTACCCAGAACCAGAACCGTTAGGTCCCCGTTATTTTTTTAATAAGATATATTTTCTATGTTTATTATATATTTTATAAACTAAAATTGAAATTATTAGTTTACCTTTTAGGGTTACACTTAACGCCGCTTCCTTAAGAGTTGAATGAGTTCTCTCTGCCTCTTAGTAATTATTAGTTTTTAGTTTTGAATCAGTAATTGCTTTGGAAGTCGTTTTTCTTCTGTCAAGAGTTTTATTAAAATTATTTTTGTAATTATTAGTTTTTAGTTTTTATCGGACTAGAGAGTTTTCACATTTTTCTAGTATTTATTTTGTTACGTTTGTACTTTGTATACAATAAAACAAACGACTTTCACCCAACAAAATCACCCGGAGAAACTTTTCTCGATAATTACCGACGGATCACCCTAGAAATATTAATAGTTCCAGTAAAACCAATATTTCCAAGAAAACCAATATTTTCATAGTATGAAATGTTAATATTTTAAAAGAAATTTAGACACGGGGTACCGAGTATCGGAACCGGTTCCCAAATAAAAAAAACCTATGTAATCGGTTTTGGTTCATTCATTCCTGAAACCGTCGATTCCAGTTCCATGAGTTTTGGTCTAATACCCACCTTTGCTTACCCTAGGTGTTACTAGTGAGAGTTGACACTAAGTTCAACCGACTCTTAGTGAAACTTGTTAGGATGTCGTATGAACACTTGGACTTTAGGTCGTGAACTGTCATGCGACAACATTGTTAATAATGGAATACTTATGTGTTCCTGTCACTTTCAATGTATGGGTCTCTCCCGATACTATTAAGTGTTATTTTGGGATAATATATTATCCATGTTTTAGTATTCGCTTGGTTTTGGTGAGTATCCGTGATTTGTGGTTTTGATATAATGGATACCCTTCTTGTATTAATTACCTAGAATATAGAGTCTTATTTATATATTTCATGATAGGATATTAATTTTTATTTGCCTTTCGTGTGAGTATAGGGCTTTTGGTTTGGTGATTGGTAGAGGTATAAATGAAGGGGTTTTCATCACGAAAAATGGTGGGTTTTAAGAATGATATACCTTTTATGTGAAATATTATCATATTGGAAATTGTGATTTCAATAATATTATTTCAGTTTTTCCGTCTTATATAACTGGTGAAAGCTGCTTGAATTCACTAGGTGTTAAACTTAACTTTTTTCTTTGTCGACATGTACATCAGATCCTTGGAAATGGTACTAGCGAAATTGTGATATTATGAGTGCTAGTAAGAGGCAACAGAAGGATCTAGTTATTTGATGAAGCATTCCGCATTTGGAGGTAGCTATTGTTATGGGATTTTAATATATCAACTGTACTTAGTGTTGATGTAAGACTTAGTTTATCAATGGTTGATATCAAATGTAGTTTTGCTATCCGAGATAATTTAAGTTTTGATTTATAAAAGGGAACTTACTCCTTATTTGATGTGTTAAAATTTTAATTTAATTGTTTTTTTTTCAAATTTAAGGGTGTTACAATTTGGTATCATAGCATAAGTTAGGATATTTAAGTGTTGATTTAGAATACCTAGACGCAGACTAGCGTTCTTCTATGTGATTGAAAATGAGAATGTATGATAAGGCACTTTAAGATAATATATTTTTTAAATTGATAGAGACACTAGTACCGAGAATCATGATTATGGTAGTTAGGATCCTCATGTATGGTATGTTCATATTTGCACTTGCGAGCGTTATTATGAATTTACAGTTACATGATGGTGCTTGAACTGCTTTTTCTGTGGTAATCGATGGGATAGTCGGTGAGTTATCGGTAAATAACCGTTAGAAGAATTGATGTTCATAGCAGTGTCACTTGAGTAACAGTTAAGTATGGTGATTACGGTAAGCCGACCATTTTGGGTCAGATATATTGGTTGAATTTGAATCATAGGCTTGTTGAATCATCATTAATTCAGGAAGAAATTGTAAAGTTAATCGATCTACTTGTGTTTTATATCTTTATGATGTTGAGCTTTCCAATGTCGTTCATGTGACTCTTGTAGTTTTATCAAGTGTGGTTCTAAGACGTTTGATGCGACCAAATGCATGCACAATGTTCTTCTAAAATGAATTGTATAATTTATCTCTCGCTTTGTTAAGTCATTTTTATTAGTCACTTTGCGAATTTTTGAGAATATTTTGGTACACCAAAGAGTGTAGCGAAAGTTTTAGAAGTTCATCGATTGTTTTGTTGCTTATAAAATTAAGTACTAAATTTTTATTGGATGTTTTATGAGTTTTGATTGTTTTACATTGGTGATATGATGATATAGCAAGGGATGTGGGTATATAAAAGGAAAAGAGGATATATTCGAAAAATTATAATAAGTTCACATGGCACCACTAACTAAAATTTATTGTAACTAACATAAAATGATGTTAAAATAGAAACGACCAAAAATGATTTTATGTAAAATTTCTTGATTGTTTTTGTTTATATGAAAATGGAATATATATAATTATGACAAACAAAATTTAGAAAATGTTGAGGTATTCACACTATAAGAAGACGATATATTAAAAAAAGGTAGGTATGAAAGGAGGAGGTGATAGACGTGATTCAAATATGTGAGCACAAAGAAATGATATCACTCAAAGAAATGATATCACTACTAGAATAAGAATGAGATTCGCAAAACAAATATCGAGAACAACGTAAAATTTGTGAACAACTTGTTGCCTGAATGGCGTCGATTTGCCTTGAGTTTTCTGTTAAAAAAATAGCAAAAGTAACGTGAAAATAAGCGAAAGTAGTTTTGCTAGTTGACTATATAAACCATAAATTGTGCAAACAATTACAAAAGTATAAATTAGATGAACCCCATCAATATACAAATTTTAGTGGGGAACTTCATGAAATAAATGAAGCAATAGAAACTGATATCACTACTAGAATACTGGGTATCCGACGACTTTTACCGATGGCAGAACCGTCGGGAAGTACCAACGGTTTACGGTTTACTGACAATAAATAGTATTTTTGTAAAGTCGTCGGAAATCGTTGCTAAACCGTCGGTACGCTTATAATATTAATTTTTATACTAATATAATCTTAAACATGATTTAATTATTAAATACATTACCGTTTCACTTCCCCAAAACCCAAAACCCAAAACCCAAAAACATCGATTTGTGTCCCCCATCCCCAAAACCCAAAACCTCGTCGACGAATTCACGCTCTCAACTCTCTCATATGTGCCCTAGGTTTCAGGGATGTCTCCATCACTCTCATCTTTGTCATTTGTTTCAAATCTGCTTGGAATGTCGTATCTGATGTAAGTCTTCGAGCTTTGCTTCTTATTGAAAATACTTGATTCAGGTTAAGGACATGCTTTTGATGTTTTTTTTGTTTATAGGGTTTGATGTACGATATTTATTTGGATTATTTGTTTTCACTGATGCTATGATCGTTCCTACATCTATAATTTGTTTGTGGTTTTCACCTAACCCCTTGTCACACCCTGCTAAAGCAGAAACACGAGGCATAACAGACGCATGATGACACAGCCACAGAGTAAATACCGAAAGGTATATAAAGTAGGTTTACTTTATGTTTAACATAGTGCTGATTTGAAAAACCTAAGGCAGCTGTACATTTACTCTGTAATCGCATTCATCTTATTTATCAATACAATCATCCGACTACGTGATTCACTCATATTGATTAATGTTCGTGGTTGATTGTTTATGATTATTGCACTTAATTTGGGCTCACAATTGGTATCAGAGCAAAGAGACTGAATGATTTGATCCAGGTAACCTTTTTGTTTATCGAACTCTCTTTGTTAGTTGACAATTATGTGTTCTTGCTAGTTTCTGCTTTTCGTCGAAAATGATTAAATTGATTGTTACTACAGCAAAAGATTTTACTCTTTGTTGCTTCTAGTACAAACTTTCTCATCAATTTTAAGCTAATTAGTCAAATTCTTGATTTCTGGGTTTAACTGTGTTCATCGTGTTCTTCAAGAAAAGTAATTTTTTTTTATTAATTGATAAATTTTGCTTCTTTGAATCTGGGTTACTTGTTTTCAAACTGTCTATTGACACCCTGCATAACTAGATTCTTCATAAAATCAACTTTGGTTGATTTTTGATCTGGGTTTGCATCGAACAATATTCGAAAACCCAACACATCTGATTTCTATCGAATTGTCCCTACAATCCGATCATTATTGGACCTTGACTACTTGTTGCATTCATCGGATTTTATGAATAACCATCACTCCATTGGAAAACACTGAAATCCGATCATCACTTGCATCTGACCAATATCAGAAAACTATAAGGTCCGATCCCCTATCGGATTAATTGATTAAGCATACACATCGGATTTTTCTCAAAATCCGATCATCCTCGAATTAATTTCTATCGGATTTGTTTGTTATCCTTTCATTTTGGATTTATTTCTTCTATCAGATTAGTTCAAGTCGATCACCTTGCCATCGGGAAACCAATAATCCGATCCCTATCGGATTTGACCATCAATTTCACTTCATATGATTTCCACCATAATCCGAACTCTTATCAAATTTCTTTTAATTCCCGATCCTCATCGGATTTTGCCTCACTCTCTTATCGGATTCTCACTGCTATTTTGTCCCTTATCTATTAACTATCGGATTTTACCCCATCTGATAACTATCGGATTTTCTCACACCCGAACCCGGTGTTAAGTCTCAACAGAGAGACATTGTTCATCAGAGATCGACTTCATCCGGTCATCATTACATTTTGACCATTTCTCAACAGTCTTACGATCACATAAGTGCTTTCAAGTTGAATACACAATCTGAAACAGAATGGCAGGTGTGTTCTCCAACTCATATTGCGTTAATTGATCAAATGCAAACCATGATGCTTAAATTGCAAGACTTATTTGATAAATTGAAAGTTGAAAAAAACTTTGTCACTACTTTAGAGGCCCGACTTGCTAATAACTATAACGAACTTTTGCCAGTAAACGTAGAATGTCCTGAGAACGCTAGTTGGGCCAAAGGGTTACAACATGATAAAGAACGACTTGCTGACTCTAATCTTACGTTGACAAACAAGTTATCTGAAATGTCATCTAAATTAGCTAAGTCTGAACGTGAAAATGAAAAAAATTCTAACAAAATTGATTTTTTAAATATTCAACTAGAAGACTTGTTAGAAGAGGTAAAGGATCTTGAACTCGAAACTGTTCCCCCGTTGATTTTAGAAAACCGTATAGTTCAGTTGGAACATGATTATGATGTATCTACGAACGCATTTGAACTCGAAAGAGAAATCTTAATGTCTATTTTTAAAGATAATCAATCAAAAAAAACCTACTCAGTCGTACAAGTCAGACCCACTTCCTGATTGTGAAAGAGAGAATTTTCAGACAAAAATTCATCGTCTAACCACTAAACTTGCTAGTCTAGCGGCGAATGTTCTCCAAGAGCAAGTTTCTATGTCTACTTTGGAAAAGAAATATGATACTCTTTTTAAAGGCAAAAATGATCAGTCTGAACCTTCCTCCATACCCTTAGAAGCGTCTTCTTGTAAGGATTTTCTAGGTGATTTGTTGACTGACGATCAAAACAGTTTTTCAAAATCCACTAATCACTATAAAACACTTAAATCTGATAAAGGGCGCGCGTTCTCAACTTTTTCGAACCACGATGATTGTACGGACATTGTGTTATAAAGAAGGAAAGTTGTATAAAGAAGGAAAGGATTCTTTGTAATATTCCATATTGTGTTATGGGCTTGGGCTTACCATGTAATAGACACCTACTATATAAAGGAGTCTAGGTTAGAGGTTTCGTTAATGAGAGTCGTCTAAATACATTCGCGTTTGTAGTTCGTAAGAAAGATTTCATCAATAAAACATTTGACTCGATGATTTGCATATGATTCCTCATTGATCTTGTTGAATTGGACCTAACAAGTGGTATCAGAGCCGAAATCGAATCTATCTGATTTGATACGTTCATCATATTCAGCAAGATCAAGGTATTATCGAGTATTTTTTTTCTTCTCACTGTGCGTCTTTTATTTCGGGACTGCAAAAGTCGATTTTTCTGGTTCTTGGAAATTAAGGTACCCTCGTATTCTTTTGTCGGATCTCATAGCATACTGTTTCATTCGATAACTTGAATATTCTGATCTTAATAGATATTCTGAGTTTGCTTGAATCGATTTTTCATTAATATCTAATCTGCAAGCTCTCTCTTTATCAATTTTAGCCCATAAAATTCGAATATTGGTTCTGGGCGTTCATCATATTTTGCACCCGACATAAATTCTTATCGAACCTATAGGACCCGACATAAATTCTTATCGAACCGATAGGACCCGACATAAATTCTTATCGGACCTATGTTTCTTGGATCAATGTGACTCGACATTCCCACTTGTCACATCTTGAAGACCCGACATCAAAGAATGTCACATTCCTAGACCCGAGAACTTCGTGCAGATCCCGACTAAAGCTTATTTCGAAGACCACAGTTGAGTTTCAACCCAAGATTCCTTATGGTATCAAAAGAAAAATATTCAAGATCCCTGCATCATTTTTTATATAGAGAAAAAAAAATCTTGGAAGGGGGAACATTGTTCATGGATTTCATGCAAAGCCGGATTTGAAAAAGTTTTCAGAACAAGAATGATTATATTCTGTATCTGGTTGGATTAATGAGAAGTCTGACTCTTTGCAATCATCATTCTGGAGTTTTCTTTAGATGCCAGTTTCAGTAAGTGTATGCTATTGTTATGTGCTTATAACTCCTAACCGATTACTGTCTGGAGGTTTGGTTGTGATCTAGAATGTTGAGTGACGATATTCATTAATCTGATTAAGAAGACTGGATCTGAGTATTGGTTGCTTTCTGTTTTGGAAGTATTCTGGAAATCGGCTATATCCTGAACAATTATATGTGAAAGAAGCAATGCTCATCAAGAAATATCAACTCCCAGCCTGTGATGATATATATCGCCTCGGTGATCCAAGTTCCTTGAGCTTATCAGATTAAAGCTCTTTACAAATAATTCTTATTCAACTTGAGGCTAAAGACAGATTCTTTGTTTTTCTTGCTGATTAGGCATTGAGCGTTGAAGTAACTCGCACATGTATCTTTGTTTTATGCGGCTAACAGTTGTGACGAGTTGCCTACAGACTGAAGTTGTATTTTGTGCAGTCAGTGGCGGTTATAGCACATTGGATCTGGTATTTTCAGTTGAAACCGACGAGAGTAAAGTTTGGAAGACCGACGAGAGTAAAGTTTTTCCAAAGAAAGCAGGGGGAGAAGTTTTGAAGATGTTGCCTTTATAAAACTTTAGGGGGAGAATGTTATCGTCAAATATCCTAAGTTAGAAAAGTTTTATAAAGAAGGAAAGGATTCTTTGTAATATTCCATATTGTGTTATGGGCTTGGGCTTACCATGTAATAGACACCTACTATATAAAGGAGTCTAGGTTAGAGGTTTCATTAATGAGAGTCATCTAAATACATTTGCGTTTGTAGTTCGTAAGAAAGCTTTTATCAATAAAACATTCGACTCAGTGATTTGCATATGATTCCTCATTGATCTTATTGAATTGGACCTGACACATTGACCTAAATTTGTTCGACTTCTCTCCGATTCTTCCAAGACACTTGGAGTTTCTTCTCGACAAAGCTATAGATGAATCAGTGATCATGCATAAGGGCGAATCTTCCATATATGCCCCCGAAAAGTTCCTGTGAACAAATCTGGCTTTCAAAATAACTACCCTAACCATCACAGAAACATCGACACACTAGTACCTCTAAAACTCATCATTCGTTATATTCCAGTTCTTCTGACTGCGAATTTAATGATGTTTCAGATAAACGCTTTGAAAGAAAAGATGTTCGAGTCAAATAAGTCTAGGTAGAAAAGAAGTTCAAGCATGCAACCGAGAAGACAAAAGTAATTTAATTCTCTTTCGCATGTTAGGAAAAACAATATTGATCATGATGTTTCTCAATCCAATACTTCTGCTGAACAAAGTTTAGTGCTTCCGTTAAAATTTTACTCAATTCAGCAATTACTCCAACTCTCTCATGATCATATACGTTGTTTTGCATGTGGTTTGAATGATTTTATTGATCGTAAATCTACATCTGACTGGTTTGGCACATACCATGTCCATAAATCTAATCTTGAATCCCCAATGATGATATCCATAGTTAGAATATCTAATTGAAATAGATGGTTCGGAACTTACAACATTCCTCAGACCAAAGCTAACTTTCAAGGACCCAAGATGGTATGGGTACCAAAATCTATTCAATCTATTTTGCAGGGTTATCATGTGTCATGGTGAACTCAGATTATTTAAACATATGATCAGACAGATGCTTGGTTTGAGGGGGAGTAAGTACTTTCTATATTTTAGTGAAGTTCATATTTTTGGATTCTTTTTGAGAATAGTGACTTCTAAACACATCAGTTTAGAACTCGTGGAAACGTTTTGACTTCTGAACATCTCAGTGCAGGACTCGTACTTCAGATATTTGATTTCTGACATTTTTCTCTATGCTTCAAAGCATTATAGCTTTGAATCATGATGGGAAATGTTTTCACGGGAACAATGTGTGAGATTACAAGAACTTCGATGGACTACCAGAACCGATAGCCCTACCCAAGAAGTAATCCTTGAATGATTGAGGGGTGAGGGGTATTACATCATTGGGTGGGAGAGGTAACTCATACGGTTGAGTAATCTGATTGTGCTAAGTGGTAAAATGGATAGGAGAGTTTGGTTAGAAGTGAGAACTTTATTAAAAGATAGAGGGCGTGAGAACAGAGTTAAAAGAAAAATAGAACTCTGCGCTAACCACTTCTAAGCTGGCAATCACATCTACTAATTAGTTCATAATTCATTGATGACCATCATTGAAACAGGCAGTTAGCTCATGCCAACTCTTGATCTAACCCCACCTACTACTCATTTCTTTCTTAATAAAGAGATGTTTCAAAGTTTCACGGGGATGCAACTTATCATCTATCTAGTTTTCATTTGTGGAACTTGGATATTGAAAAACAAGGAAGTCTTCGCCGCCTTTGACATTCAGTTTGATGCACATTGAGTCTATTTGCGCCTACAGCTAAATAATTATTTATTTCATACTTGCACGAGTCTTTATGATTTGAAATGCATATCTTTGTGTTTATGCAAGCCGGAACAGTCTGAGAAGCTAGTTCTATAACTTTACATCAGTGATGACTCGAAGTCCTATCAGTGCTACTCCACTGCCAACACTGAACATATGCCACTCAATAGAATTTATTTTGATTATAGTGATAACAGTTGCTAAACATGCTTCTGCATGTTAGCTGATTACCCATTGTTTAAAGAGGAGATACATGTTTGATAGAGATAATTTTTAAAGGGGGAGCAAATTCTTATAAAAGGATGTTTTTTTAGGGGAAGCTAACGTTTGTGTTTGATACAGCTGATTGATTTCATCTTTGATGATTCATGCTGCTTAGAGATTCTCCTAATCATCATGAGGGGGAGAAAGTGTATCAAAGATACATAACGAAGACATTGTACAAAGACAAGAAGAAACAAGAGGAGTTGTTCAAAGACATGATGCTGATGTTGAGGGGGAGCAGTCAAAAATTAAAAGATCTTGGTGCTTAACTATTGAGATTTACTAATGACAAAGCTATTTTAAGAAGTTTGATATTATAGAAGCTTAGTACACTAAAAACTTCGAGCATTGTTGTTTAAAGTTTGGTTGTTGACTGTTGAAGTTTCAAATATCTTCCGAAGACTTTAGAGATTAATTCAAGCTGAAGATTTTGACCTAAAGGTTTTATTTTGATAAATGGGGAGATTGTCATTCTTCGGATTTTGTGCTACAAAGTTTAATCGTCTTCGTAAGAAAGATTGTTTTTGTCGAAAGATTGTTGAAGTGAAGATAAAGTTATTTGTTATTCAGAAGACGCCATGTTCCAAACTGACAATTTTTGGAACTTCAATTCAAAGGGGAAGATTGCTAGCGCTAATTTAATTCTCTTTGATCTGCATAAGACCAAATGATTCGAGCTACTTTGCAACTTTAATACAAAGGAGGACATTGTAAGGGTCAAATAGTTTATCGTATTAAAGTTGAGGGATTAAATGTGTAAATACCGAAAGGTACATAAAGTAGATTTATTTTATGTTTAGCCTAGTTCTGATTTGATAAACCTAAGGCAACCGTACGTTTACTCTGTAATCGCATTCATCTTATTCATCAATCCAATCATCTGACTACTTGATTCACTCATATTGATTATTGTTCGTGGTTGATTGTTTATGATTGTTGCACTTAATCTAGGCTCACAACAGTATATAATAAACGGAAGACAAATTCGTTAAACAAAATTTGGTGGAAGATTTCTAAAATAAAAACATTATTTAGCTCTTACCCTTGCATGCAAGATTTAAGGATCAGCAAACCATGTATTTTCATGCATGTGCTAGGCTTATTAAAAGTCTTTGTTTTATGTTTTTAAATAATGCAAAAAGTTGAGTGTTGGTGTTTTATAATAAAATAAAAGAGAAAGAAAGAAAATGTTTGTAACCGGTCACTTTTATTTTCCTAACAAATTCTTTCTTGTTTTATTATATCCAACTTTGGGTAACTTCCCTGAATCATAATTTTTGGTGAT
Organism: Silybum marianum; assembly: GCA_036898165.1. Lineage (NCBI taxonomy): Eukaryota > Viridiplantae > Streptophyta > Magnoliopsida > Asterales > Asteraceae > Silybum > Silybum marianum. The sequence continues at coordinate 41,428,782 of CM072529.1, read as the reverse complement.
GACTAAGTCCCTCATTTATTTTTGATTCACAGTCACGACAGAAGGCTAAGCTGTTTGCGCACTTGTTTTGCACTGACTCTTTGGGGCCGAGTTCAAATCTTAGAATATTTGAAGGAGACAAGTGGGGTTTCAAAGCTAACTCAGTGAACTTCATTTTCTAAAAAAAATGCCCTATTTTAGACATGTTATGATAAAGTTGTGGGTCCCAAAAGTCAGTCTGAAAATCTGACAGATTTATGGACGAATTTTGATACAAGATTTTATGATTTTTCTTTCATTATCCTTCCATGCATTTTGTTTTTTATTTGTGGGAACTCATTGTCACCAAATCCCAACTGATACGTTTAGGGAACAAAAGCAAAACATTTTTCCAAAAAAACCATGCATGCATGATTGTTATAACAATGGTTGGTCCACATAAAATCGTGATCAAGCTTTCTTTTGGATTTTGAGAGTAATCCAAGCTTAAGCTTGACTTTAACACATGCAATGGGTTATGTTGATCCACATGCATGGTGATATTAAGAATAGTTATAAGGTCAAAAGAAAATGTAGAAGAGCAATGTAGGTAAAACCGCACTAATTGCTTGAGATGTGCAAGAATAAAAATGCAATGAGGGTAGTTCCACTCTAATTGCTTGAGATGAACAAAACAAAATAAAATGCAGTGAGGGTAGTTCCACTCTAGTTGCAAGATGATTCAAATTCTTCTCAGATACTAAACTTTGGTTGGTCATGGATTATCATCATTTTATAACATATAGAATGTGTGGTGATACATCTACCAACATCTATGAATAAGAAGGTGTTATTGCAAAGCAGGAACAATTGAAGAAGATGGAGGAAAAACATGGAAAAGAAAATAGAAAATATGATTACCTAAGATGAATGATGATCTTGAGAGTGTTTTAGAAGAGAGAGAATAAAGAGAGTAGGAGCGAATTTTTGGAGTTGTAAAGGGTTGAAGTGAGCGTGAGAGTCTTATTTATATGGCAAAAGAGAGGAGAGGGGTGGGGGGGGGGGGGTTGTGATGGTTGTGTGTGTAAGAGGGTAATTTAAAGTAGATAAATGTATTGGTTGATTTAAAATTTGTGTTTTTATTTAATTTTTAATTCCTAAAAGAGTTTTATTTAAAATTTAAAATGTTTATTTTTATAAAAATATAACACCCCCCCCCCCCCCCCCCAATTTATATTAATACCTTATTATATATAAATTGAATTGCAAAAATTGGCAATTTATGAAAATCTTACGTACTTTTCTCATTTTAGGCGTAACTAAGGCTATGATCTCATTTTCTTAATGGAATCATATTAGATCCTAGCTTTATAAATTTGGAAAGTGTTGGACTTAAGCCTGCTAAAGATAGAAAGTGAAACATGTTTCTGCTAAAAATAGAAAGTGAACTCTGACTTGCTAAAAATGGAAAGTGCAACCACACTTGCAAAAAATGGAAAGTGGTCAATACTAATCAGTAGTGGGAAACAAACAGATGTCACAGTCTCACCTAGTTGAAAGAATTTCATCCCGAAATTCAGGGGTTGCCATTTTTAGCCGACTTTTCTGTAAAGAGGTGAGGATACTTGCTTTTCATAACATCCTCTCGTTCCCAGGTGAACTCTGGCCCACGCCTTGTGCTCCAATGAACTTTTACGATTGGAATCATATTTCGTTTAAGTTGCTTGACTTCTCTATCTTGAATTTCGATAGGTTCCTCTATAAAGTGCAACTTATCATCAATCTGAATTTTGTCCAAAGGTACGATTAATGATTCGTCCGCTAGACATTTCTTCAGTTTTGATACATGGAATGTGTCGTGAATGGTGCTGAGCTCTTGGGGGGAACTTAAGTCTATATGCTACTGGACCAACACTTTCAGTGATTTCAAATGGTCTGACATATCTAGGGCCCAACTTACCCTTTTTACCGAATCGCACAATTTCTTTTCAGGGTGATACTTTTAAAAGTACTTTATCGCCTACTTGGAACTCTAAAGGCTTTCTACGGTTATTCGCATAACGTTTATGGCGATCCCTGGCAGCTTTAGGTCTATTTCTGATGACTGAAATTTTGTGAGTAGTCTCTTGAATGATATCTGGTATGGCCTAATGATTTTCTCCCATCCCTACCCAATAGAGTGGGGATCGACACTTTCACTCGTACTAGGCTTCAGACGATGCACACCGAATACTTGAGTGGTAACTGTTGTTGTGACCTCCCCCTCTATGTAATGCGGTAATGATTCCTCTGGCATTACGACCTTTACCACAATGATGCTATCCATAGATAAAATTATTTTGTGGATTGGATTTCACTTGACTGTCTACGGTTCCATTGTGTGTGCTCGGGGTAGAAGTTTTGTATAAATGTATCGCCATGCTATTAAGTATTTTGATTTAAGTTCTTTTCTTTCTAAGAGGTGGAATAGAATAACCCGGTTGAAGCGTAATGATCATACGTCTGTAATGCATTGTCTGTCCCATAATGGGTCCCATTCTTCTAGCCTTTCCCCGACAACGAAAAGGCAGAATAAATGGGATTGGGAAGTAATACAACTCCCAGACCCCCTAATATAAGACCCAATCCCAGAATTGGCAATCCCTCGCTTTCCTTCAAGACTGATCACTAAGGTAAGTGGGTGTCCAAACTTCCTCCAAAATCTAATATCCAAGCTCGTAGCATGTCCTCTAAGGTTTGGATAGTCCGTTCGCTTTGTCTGTTCGTTTGAGGATGGTAAGTGGTGCTCAAGTTCAGTTGAGTACCCAATGCTTCCTGGAGTGAATTCCAGAATCTTGAGGTGAAACGGTTATCCCTATCTGAAATGATGGATATAGGTACTCCAAGTCGCGTGACGATTTCGTTAAGGTAGACTCTGGCATACTTTTCCATCTTGTAGTCTCCTCGAACAGGTAGAAAACGAGTAGATTTTGTCAATCTATCTAGTATTACTCGAATTGAATCATGCCCTTTGGAAAATCTGGGTAGCTTAGATACAAAATCCATGGTTATATGCTCCCATTTCCACAGTGGAATTTCTAATTGTTAGAGTAAACCCGATGGTTTATGGTATTCAGTTTTAACCTTTGAGCATGTCAGACATTTTACTCCGTACAAAGAAATATCTCTTTTCATTCCTGGCCACCAATAGTACTCCTTTAAATCCTTATATATCTTATCCGCTCCTGGGTGGATTAAATACTTCGAGTTGTGAGCTTCATCTAACACTACTTCTCGTACTTTGCATATTTTTGAAAGTGGGATCTAAACTTTGATGACTAGAAATCGTCCCCCTAGGTTCTCATTTTGCATGAAAAAAATGGCCCATCACTAACTCTGTTAATTTTCTCTGTTAGTGTCAGACATATTTTTGTCCCTTTACGCTAATGTCTGGAATCATATCTTCTCCTTTTATTTTCGATAAGAACGTAATGTCGCAAGACTCCATACTTTTGCGTTCTATCAATAAGTTGACAAAGAGCACCAGAAAATTCATCTTATTTTGTCCGTAGCCATTGCTTTGTAATACTACACACATGACATCCATTGGTTTCATATTTTCCTTTTATAACTTTTTTTCTCCAGGCATTGGTAATGTTTACCTGATCACAACATCCTCCTCATCTAGCAGATCAATCCCCTCGTTTGGAAATCCGAAAAGGTCATGGATTGAGTCAATGGTAATGCGAACAACACTATTGCATAATTGTAGCTGCATCTTCATAGGACGCGTTTAGTGTGCGGGAATGGAATGGATTTTAAGGGATCTAGATTTCAAATCCAATCTAATCATGTGTTTGGTTTGCTAGATGGTAAGGATTTAATATCCCTAGATTCATTTAAAATCCTGTGAACAGTGGATTTGAGAATCCTTCCTAAAGCCTTGGTATTTCAAATCCAATCCCGAGGGATTCTCCTCAGCCCTAATTTGAAATCTACAGTCGCGTCCTTCTTTCTCCTCTCCATACGACTTGCAAACCAAACACAACCACATCTCCTTCTTTCTCTTCTACATACGACTTGCACTCCAGTGTTCTCCTCTCCTCTCCTCGCTGGTGCTCACCTCTTCATCCCTTCTCTCCTCGCCATCGCTCTCCTCTCCAGCTAGAGCTGTGCATCGGGCGATCGGGTCGGTTCCGGGACCTAAATCCAAAACTCGATTGGGTATGAGATAGGAAATGATAACCCCGACATCCGGCCGAAATTTGAACAAACCCGTAATTTTCGGGTAGTTCGGATATCGAGTGGTTCGGATCGGGTATCGACCCCCGATTTCCAAAAAAATATTTTAAAATTCAATGTTTGCTTAGTTAAATTCGAAACAGACTTGAACCAAGAGAAGGTGCACCCTCTTTATAGGGCACTCCTAAGTCCCAACTAACCCTTTAAACAATTCAAGCCTTTGGAAAAAGTATAAGGCTCAGGCATATAAAGGAAGTAGGAACTCAAGGAAAATGAAGGAGACCTTCATCCATATATACAATTGAGTAAAGAGGCAAAAAGAGCCTCATTTGGGCGATGTGGGATGAAGGCATCAGCGCCTCCCGATTCCTTTTCACTCTTTAACCTGTCCTACATCGATTTTTAAGAGAAAAGTTAATGTATGGATACTATTATATAAGAAAGGGATGGGGTAGCATGTATTCTATAAGCCATATTCGGGTATTCGGGATATTCTGATGTCCAATAAGGAAACCCAAGTTTATCCTACTTATCCGATAAAAAGTTCGGTTATCGAATATTTGGGTTTCGGGTTGAGGATTTTAATGATATTTCGGGTCAGTTCTCGGTTCGGGTTTCGGGTTTTTCGAGTGTTGCTCACCCCTATCCAGCTCTCCTCTCCAGCCCTCCTCTCCTTGACAGTGCTCTCTCACCGGTGATCTTCTCTCCAGCCCTCCTCTCCTCATTGATGCTCTTCTCTCCAGCCCTTCTCTCCAACCCTCCTCTCCTCGCCGGTGCTCTCATCACTCAACAGTACATTCAAAATCGTTGTTCCCTTTTCGATTTTCATGGTATAAATCTTTTGAAAATTGGAAGTTTTTCCTGGCTTGCGTCATGATGTATAAACCTTTTTTGAAACCCTTTTGAATTTTGGGTTTAATTTGTTGAATTATTTGTTAACTGATACTTGTATTTTGCTATGTAATTGAGGTTTTGCTTCTAGGGTTTAATCTCACAATCCTTGTGTACTTGTTTTACTCATAAAAAATGTGTTGTGTAAATTATTTGTGTTAATTTTGGAGGCCCACCAGGTACTATGGAGTTTGGACGCGGATAATTAAATGTTGTACTTCAAATGATTCATTTATGTTTATAGGTATGACGAGTTAAATTAGAAATAATCGAGTTTGGACGAATATTGAAGAAACAAAACTTGTTGAAGCTTTAGTTACCATGGTGAATACCGGAGCATTTAAAGCCGATAATGGCTTTAAACCAAATCATTTAACGTATCTCGAACAAGTGTTAAAGGAATCATTGCCCGGCTCCGGTATTTTAGGGAAACCTCACATTGACTCAAAGTTAAAAATAATGAAGAAAGATTGGATTGTTGTGCATTACATGATAAGTGGTTCATCCAGTAGCGGCTTCGGATACGATAGTGTAAAACAATGTGTGGTTTCCGAAGACCAAGTTTGGGAGACGTATGTTCAGGTATATTCTAAATAAAGTTGTTATTTAAATTTGCATTATATATAATTATAGTTATGCGTACTTATGTTATTTTATTATGTAATAGGTACATAAAGGGGCAAGAAAATGGAAGAACAAAACGTATCCTTTTTATGAAGATCTTTGTATTGCATTTGGAAAAGATTGAGCTCAAGGAAACAAAGCAAGAGATTTTGTTGAGGTGGGAAAAGAGGTTAATATAGAAGATCAAACACACATGTATGACGAGTTTGATGATGTGAGGAAACTAGCAATATTCAAGGTGGCAATGCAAATAGCAATATGAAGAAACTTCAAGTGGGCGCGGTAAGAAGAGAAAATGTTGAGTAGATCCTGTAGCTGACGGACTCAACAATACGGTTACTAAAATTGGAGAAAGTCTAGAGAAAATGGAGAACAAATTTAACAAGGGTATCGAACGAGAAGAAGAACTTGATAAGAAACGTTGGATGATTACTTCTAAGATCTCAAACATGCAGTCATTGACCAAACGGGAGAAGTTTAAAGTAATTTCGATGATAAGAGACGATCCTGAAAGGGTGAACATGTTTTGGGACTTGCAAGAAGCAGATAGGGAAGAGTACGTGGAGTGGATTTTAGAAGATTGAAATGTTTTGGTGGTTAAATATGTGATTTTTGAAGAACAATTTGATGGGTAAATATGTGGCCTTTGAAGAACAATTTGGTGGTTAAATACGTATTTTGTAGGATTGTTGGTTAAATATGTATTTTGGATAAACAGGTTTGATGGTTAACAACGAATTAGATGATTAAAAATGTAGTTCTGAAAACAATGAATTAGATGATTAAATATGTAGTTTTGGAACTATGAATTAGATTATTAAATACATGTAGTTTTAGAAATATGAACGAGATTTCGTGATTAAATATACATTTTTGGAGAGATTGATAAGAAAAAAATAATGTATTAGTAAAAAGAAATTCTTTATAAAACAAACAAATAATTACAAAAAAAAAATCACAATACAAATCCTTCAAACAAAACATGACTTATTAGTAAAAAAAAATACATGTATTAGTAAAAAGAATTTCAAATCCAATTCAATCCAATCCCTTCAAATCCAATTCCCTTCATGAAATCCAATTCCCTTGAAAACAATCCCGTAAACCAAACGCACCCTTAGGGGCTGTTTGGTTCGCGAAATTCAAAGGAATTTGATTGAATTGTAATGACAAATTCCTTCGACCAAATTTCTTAACGTTGTTTGGTTCGCAGAATGAATTGATTGGATTCCATCGGATTCCACCGAATTCCAGGGTTGAGGGTTTGATCATTTCTTAGCATATGTGAAGAATTTTGATTTCTATTTTGTGGCAAATGTAACATAATATATAATTTTCATTTAGAAAGACAAAAATAAATTTAACCACCACCCTGCCCCCCGCGCCCCACCCGCCCTTGCCGGTAACCAGGGGCGGACCTAGAAAAGGTCCCACGGTGGCACAGGCCACCGTATTATTCGTCCGTCGAAGTGCAAAATTTTCGGATTTTTTCGAGGTGCAACCGTGTTGTTTTCGAGAGTGCTACCGTATTGTTTATAAAAGTTCAAGGGTGCAACTATGAAACTAAAAATTTAGAAAAGAAGCCCAAATTCTTAAAATACTAAATCAAATTTATAAAGCCCAAAACCATAAATCAGATTTATAAAAGACAAAAAGTAAAATCAACAAAATTATAACTCAATTCCTAATTAAAATTCTAAACTAAAAGCCCAAATCTGAAATCTAAAAAGCCTAAATGCTAAAAGCCCAAACCAATTTCAATTAGATTTTAGGGCTAATTGTAAATCAAAACACCAATTCATCAAATTCAAATCTGGACAGCCCCTACCTCAGTAACCTCACTGTGCCCCATCTGGTTGAAAAAAGCCTTTTGATATTCGATTGAAAGAAGCAGCCGATCACAACACGACCGACAACCACCACCGGCCGCAGGCTGTGGCTGTGTCTTACTCCTCCGGCGGTTGTTTCTCACTTCCTCAAAGTTTCTCTGAGTCTCTTTCTCTCTCAAGCTTTATTCTCCCAAAATCCTAACTCAAAAATCAAATTTGTTTATTTGCTATAAGTTTTATAGTTGGCTAGTTGTTTGGTGTATGGGGTAAAGAGAAAATAGTAGTTGGTATTAATGTATTAAAGGTTCATGGGAAAAAGGGGAAAAAATTTATGAGAATGTGTCTAGGAAAGTTAATAGGCTTGTGGGAATGTGGGAATGCACAGGGAAGAAAATGTGTTAGTAAAAAATTGAATCAACTATTTTAATTTGATTCATATCAATTTTTTTACTAATTAAATCAAAATTAGAAAACCCATTATATCAGAGGCGTAGCTAGGAATTTGGGATAGGGGGGGTTCAGATGTTCAATGTCGCACTTTATTGAAAAATAATACCGTTTAATATTGTATCCAAACAAAAGAATTTACAAAATAAACTTGCATCTTAGAGTAATGCATAAGCTTCCAATGGTTATAAGCATTGTCAATCATTTTCCTTATTGGATAATGTGATTGGAATTAAAAAAAGACTAGTTATGACTTAAACATATACGCACAAAGAATTAACAATTATAAGAATCGATTATTATAAATTTTGGATCATTAATGTCTTCTTTCCGCTTGAAAAAAGAATTGATTATTTGTTTCTTGCTCATGATTAAACCTAAGATCATAAAAACAAACTTCATCATTCAAATTCAAACAAATTACAATTTATTTATATATATATATACTTCGAAATTTAGAAGAAATTACTATATCTTAACATCAGTTTTAAAACCTCAACTAAACTAATTAACTAGAGTTTGAACAAATAAATTTGTTTTATATTATTATAATTGTCCAAAAATAAGTCAAAAACTTATAATTAATATCAATAATATAATAACATACCTGTTATTTTTGCTAAATCTTTGTTAATTGTTGGTGGAATGGAAGTGAAGAACCATGAATTTTAAACTTGGAAGAAAGTAGCCGTGAAAAAAGAATTTTGACGTCATGAGGGTGAGTTGGTGAGAAACAAAGAGTCACAAAGGTTTGTTAATGAGTTTAATAAATTAATATTTATATAATTAGTTAGTGGACTTATGATTGGTTGGGGAGGGCTCGAAAAACTTGGGCTCTTAATCTTATTTTTATTGGTAACCTAGAAAAGATGATGATAATCGAATTTTTAAAATTGAAAATGTTCTTGAAACTAACCCAAAAAACCAAATAAGTCCATCAAAATCAACAAAAAAACTGAAAAATTCTATTGAAATCAATCTAAAAACTTGAAAAATCCCTTGAAATCAACCTAAAAATTTTAAAAATCCTTCTCAACCTAAAAACTTGAAAAATTCTTTAAGAACTGTGGAATTTGGCTTAAAAACATGAAGTGGCTTGCGGGGTTTAAACCAATTTAAAGTTGCATCCGCTCACCAAAATTCCCGGATTCACCACCGACTTAAATATTATATTAGTTATATAGTGCCACCGGCAACATACCCGCCACCACCACCGCCATCGCTGCCACCACCACCACCACCACCACCATCAATTAATATTATCATTCCACCACCATTACCGCCACCGCCACCCACCGCTACCGCCACCCCACCCCCACCCCCACCCACCATCATGACCATACGACTATTTTTTGTCGTCATAGTCGCCACCCACCCTCACACTCTACCCCACCACACCACTAATGTTGTCAACACAATTGTCGCCCTCACCCCCGATAAATGCATATTTCTATTTTTTGCGAGATTCCATTCCAATTCTTATCAACCAAACGCCTGGTCAAATTCCATCAAATTCCATCAAATTTCATTCCAATTCATTCAAAGTTAAATTCCTTTAATGAGTTCCAATACCATCGAATTCTATTATGTGAACTAAACAACTCCTTAATCTTCAAATTGTCTACCACAAAGAACCCACCTTTGAAGGCACACTCAGCAAGGTTCCTACCCCATTTCATCCCATTTCATCGACCTACTTTTTTTGACCAACGTTTAAACCTATTATTGTTTCATATAGGGTCCTTGGTGACGTTCTGGTTCTAAGTGTGTCAATATTTGGTTTATTACTTCCTAAACTACCTCCTTCGTATTTGCACTTTCTCAGGCCTTTTGTCATTATACTAAGGCAATTCAGTGGTTGACTTAATTCCAACTCCTCTCCCATTCTCATATGTTATATTAATCATTTATATTATTTTTGAATCAATGAAGATTGAAACAGTTCGTGAACCTTTGCATCAATTTTCATACATTTGGGTTTTTTGCTTCTTGTTTTGTTCTGGATTGTGTGTTTTTCATTCTTTTCTTGCGGTACACCCTCTTTCTTCATCTCTTCGTATTTCTCTAACAATTAAAATACTTGTCAAACATGGAAAAAACACGTGAAGTATTATTTATATGATCATTAGGTTTCCTTTCACAATGAATACATTTAACGAATCATACCTTTAATTAGAAGTTCATTATTATTTGTGAAAACGGTGATAGTGTAATGATTTTACCAGGCCCATCCTTCGGCCTGTTACATAGGGGTTTCAGAACAGGGCCTCCAAAATTTTGGGGCCCAATTTTCATTTTATTTGGGGCCTGATTTATACTCACTCGGTCATCCCTCACCCTATAATCAGCAACGACACCTGCAACAATTAAAAAAGACGCTTTGATCTCCGTCTTACTTAGATTCCCGATTCAACGATTGAAATCCCCAAAGCTCTCAAGATGTTTAAATTTTTTTGGTTTTAGATACTCAACGGCAACAACAAAGGTTCGATTTTAGTCGATTTTTGTATAAGAGGCTTGGTTTAGTTCTCATATTTCAATCTTCAAAATCTGAAAAAACTAGGTTTAAGATATCATAATACCACTGTCGACTGGTTACTTGATCAGTGGGTTTGGTTATTTGGTTTATCCATTATCAATTTATTCAACGATTGCAATTTCAAAATTTCAATATCACTGGAAGTTATATGCAGGTTGCAGACTTGCAGGTGAGGTAAATTTCAATTTTTATAGTTTATTTTTGTTTCTCATGTTGGTACTTGATAATTGATAGATATTGGGGAATTTAATTATTTTGGACATTTTGAAAAATAGGTTTACCAAAATGACCAAATACTCTCCCTTTTGACCAAAATGACCAAAATCTCTACGAAATACATATCGATACACACCTCACATCGAGTGGATGTGACAAAAGGCCAAAACGACGTCGTTTTGGCCAAATTTGCTCCGCCAAATACCGAATACCTCCGTCACATGGCAGAGGGGCCCAAATCGACGTCGTTTTCACCACTAAAAAATTGAGTATTTTTAAGGGAATTTTTCCAATGGAAAATGTCGTTGAAAATTTTCTACGAATTTTAGATGGATTATTGACATCACATAAATTTTCTACGAATTTTCAACGAATTTCCGTTGAAAATCTCTCAAAAACATGCATTTTCAACCAAAAAATTTTCAACGGAATGACTCGTCAAATTTTTTTTGGTTGAAAACGCATTTGTGAGAGATTTTCAACGGAAATTCGTTGAAAATTCGTAGAAAAATTATTTTCTGTCAATAATCTCTCTAAAATTTGTAGAAAATTTTCAACGACATTTTACGTTGAAAATTTCCGTTGAAAATACTCAATTTTCTAGTAGTGTTTGGGCCGTTTTTTGCGTATCGTTGACCGTATAACATTTCCTCCGCCATGCCGTATAAATACCTCTGCCACATGGCGGAGGGGACCCAAAACGACGTCGTTTTGGGCCCTTTTTTTGCTGGGAAACTCTACTTTGTAAGAGAATATAACAGGTTACCTATGTTTGACTCGTTTTTTGTTGTATTGCTTTTTTCACTGATAAATTCCACAATTGCCTGATAAATATCCTGATAAATTCCCCACAATTGCATGATAAATTCCCCCTACACTAGTAGTTTTAAAGATCAAGAGCAAGATTTCAAATTCATTTTTATTTATTTGGCACATTGTTATACATTACGTTCGAAAAAATACGCTTCAAGACATTGAATTTGGCAACTTTCAGAAATGGCCAACGTTCGTCAAGTAAGTTTTTCTGTTCTACGATTTATTGCTTAAAACTACTAATATATATTGAAAAAATTTGTTTTAAAATATTTTTCTTAAAATGTTCGTCAAATATTTATTGCTTAAAACTACTAATATATATTTAAAACATTTGCTTAAAACGTTCGTTAAATATTTTTCTATTGTACGATTTATTGAAAATATTTGTTTAAAAATGTTCTATAAAAATAATTCCAACTTTTATCGTATTTTTAAAAGTTAGAAAAATCAAAAATTTTATGGTAAAATTTTTATAAAAATTATATAACGAGACTTTGTAAAGAAACTTAACCAAAACGTTAACCCTAACGGAGTTAACAGAACTAACGGAAAAAAGCACTAAAATTGTAATAAACCTTAACGGAAGTAGATATAAACTGTCTATCTGTGTTACAATGTAGGAGGATTTTACGTACTCCTCGTTGGCGTTCAAAAGCCGTCTTACCATGATAAAAGATATTAGGACGGTTTTGAGCTTCGATAATGGCAAACAATTTGCGTTCAGGCGTACACCTTTCGGTCCATGGTTGGACCTTGCCATGACTGCCCACGATCCGTTGTTAGTCAACATGTTTCTGCAGATGGAGGTTTCTTCTACAAACGCAGAACCAGACGAGCTATATTTTGACGTGTTTGGGCACTCATTATGTTTCGGGCGACGGGAGTTCTGCCTTATTACAGGACTCCGTTTCGGACCCACATCCTCCCTTCTTTCCATTCCAACACAAAGTTTCGTTAGTAGGGTATTTACCGATGAGGACCCAAAAACCATAAAGACTTCAACTGTTTATGACCGGATGATGCTGAATACATGAGTGACCTACCACAAGACGATGTTATTCGTGTGTGCTTAGTGGTGATGGTGGAACTTGTATTCATGGGGCGTGAGCTAAGACAGTTTGTTAGCCAGACAGTTCTTAGGGCCGTCGAGGACTTACAAGTATTTTGCAATTATCCGTGGGGTGAACATATATGGGTCCATACATTCAAACAAATGCATAAGGCTTACAGCAGACGAGTGAAAAAAAATGATCCGTCAGCATGGACGATGTCTGGGTTTACATACGCTTTCAAGGTTAGACAAGTAGTATAAATGATTTTTTAATAACAATTGGTTTCCTAATTTGAACAGTACGTAAATGTTTTTGGTGTGTAACTTTAGATTTGGATCTTGGAGATGTTTCCTGTCGCCCTCCACCATTTCCATAAGCAAAATGACAGGTATCGTAGAGGACTTTCCTGGAGTCGGACTACTACTACTAAGACGTTGGGTAGGTCGATTTGCCTTCAGTTCTTCAAGTCAGTTGGTGGGGTAAGTTATTTGACTCTCTTTCGAATTTGATAGGAAAACAATAATCACTCAATGTATTGATTTTGTTAACATATTTAGCAGATGTCGGGCCCATCCTCGCTACTTACCAGTACGTCTGCGGAGGAGCAGATGGAGTGGTATATAGAATGTTGTCCCCATTTCCGTCTTAAGTGTCGCTACTAATATCAAAACAAGTGGGACGAGCTGGCGGAACTCCGGACCAAGACCGATTACAACACCCGACGCCTTAATGAGCTTGTGCTGTCTTTCGGCGCACATCAGGTCACTATTGAACAAACAATTTACCGTCCTCTATATTTACACCATGTATTGATACTACCGTACATGGTTTTGCTAGATGTCTGACCTCCCTGCACCGACGACTTATTTCAATCAGTTTGAGGTGGAAAATACTTACTTCGACCAGTTTGCGATACCAAGGCGGTCGTACGAGATGCCGACCTCGTCGTACGAGATGGCTAGGTCGTCTTGCGTAATACGGCCTACGTACATGCAGGATGTAAGTTCCTTTTTGTTGTTGTTTAAATGCTAGCGTGAAGAATAGCAACTAAAATTTTACCTTTCGCGGTCTAACGGTTTGGGCCGTCGGGCTACGTACCACATATGACGTCTCGTTCCGCGTTCGACACCGCCGAACAGTCTGTAAGTTGCTTTTGTGTTATAATAATGGTATCTAGGAAATATGTTACTTATTTTGTTCCAATGACAATATCCAGGGCAACATGGCTTATACCGATTACGGCAGTTTAGGACAGGTCATCCACCAGGAGTTCGGTACCCGAGCTTGGGCGTTCAACGACGTATTGGGCACTACAATTACCCCTCAGTCCCATTATAGTTCCGCGGTTTCGAGTCCATGCGGTGTTATAATTACCGAAGAACATTTTCGTACACCGAAAAGTGAGTCGGAGGCACCAATGGATGAATCGGAAGACCAACCACCGGAGGTCCCCACGCCGCGTCCAGGATTCCGGGAGCGGTGGGCTTCAAAGGTAACAATGAATCCTTGGAGTAAGCAACGACCAAGCACACCGGTCACTGGAAAAAAAAAGTCACAAACAAAGCGAAACAGTAAGACCTTGACTTCTTCAACCAATTGAGAAGTCGTCACCGGCCTAATGGTATTTGCTAAAGTTCAAAATGATGACATCCCTGAACTTCATCTGCCGTTCTTCCCTCATATTCCCGTTGAGAAGGAATTTTGGAGAGTACTGTTGGGTCTGGATCTGGACGGAACGTGCAATCTACAGGAACAAGTTAGGATTTAATTTTTTTGTGTCACTAAAGTGCCTTGTCTAGTTAGATAGAGTAGAGTAGTAACTAACAATGTTCGTGTTGTTTATAGCACATTGACAACTGGGCGAAGAAGATTGTCGCCACCCGAAGTAATACAGCGAGGTGGACGGTCATGATTACTCAATTCTCCGGTTTTATGCTCCATAATAAGGGTGGGGAAGATTCAGTAGTTGGAATGTGCGATGGAACAGAGCCAGACGAACGTCCATGGCATTTAACGGACATGGTACGTTAATTGTTTTTAAAGATTTTATTTAACTTATTTCTTAGTAACAATATGTGGTGACTATTATATTCTAGGTATACATTCCTATTTGCGTAGGAGAGAGCCGTCATTGGGTGCTCGGGGTGTTGGATCTTCCTACCATGGAGATGGTTGTATACGACAGCCTCCGCAGCTCCTCCTTGCTACAACGAACCCTGGTGGAACTTATGAAGATATTTGCTGAGCGGCTGAAAAAGTTACTGAAAAAGATTAAATATCGGGGTAGCAAATCTATCAGCTGGAAACACGATGATCGCGCATCACAACAGTCTGGACGCTATGGAGATTGCGGTGTATGGGTTTGTAAAAACATGGAGTCGTTGGTGGCTGGGGAAATCATTCGAACCTATGCTCCAAATGAGGCAGCGGAAGCGGCAATGTTGTTTCGCTTAAAGATGGCGGAGATATTTTATGCGCATTCACAAATTTGACCTTAGTATTTTATGCGCGTGCACAAATTGTATCGATAAATTAACATATTATAAGTTTACCCACAGTATTAACTTTTCGCTCTTTGGCTATTCCCATCAATGTAGTATTTTTTTAATGCAATATGAAAAATTTTAACGCGATATCCAGGAAGCTTTAACCGTCCGGTCGGGAATGCCTCATCCGTTAGTCTACCGTCACTCATTTTATTTATCAAATACAAGGACCAAATGTGTAAGATTTAAGGTGTAAGCCATTTATCGATAATGATTTATATATAATACGTTAAATTAGTAAATAAAATGATTGTTTATATAATTAAATATAAATCCATGTGAGCCATTTATCGACAATAAAATGAATGTTTATATAATTATATATAATATGTTTTGCCATCCTTAGGACCCGAACGGATACCGTGATGGGTTACAAAAAGCGCGGTACTAAAATTACTGTTGATGCCCGGGACCGATTATTATTATTATTATTATTATTACTACTTTCGTGACATAGTGTAGGAGCCTAACATATTCGATTAACGGAAAAAAGGCAATATTAATCTCATTTCGAAGTGAGTTTCGAGACTATTTTAATGATGTAATTTGTTAAAATATAAACGTCATTTGTAGACGTATTTTAATTGATATACGTTTATGTATGTTAATGTGATAAGGGTGTGAAACGGAAAATTAAAAAGCAAAGTACCTAAAGTAATTTATTAACTAACTGTAGGGGTAAAAACCGTAAAATCTAAATTTAAAACGTTTTTCTCGAACGATTCTTCAAAAAACAAGTGGACGGATATATCTATATATTGATATGTGTTGAAGGTTCAATATGCATAAACGTCTCTCTCTCTATCTCTCAATTATAAACAGCTTTATTTGTTAGAATAATCTGAAAAAATGAGTTCCGGTGACGCTAAAGTTAAGTTTTTTTTTTACCTTTGGTGGTGAACAGGTGCAAGTTAATAACGGGTGGGATTATGTTAATTCTTCAAAGCATGGTGTTAAGTTGCAAGCAAACGTCACACATCGCAAGTTCCTAGCGTACGCAAAAAAAACACGCTGGAATCGACAGTTCCATTGTTGGTGACACCAATGACTCCAATATGTGACGATGAAGACCGCCGTCTATTGTAGTGTATGTCGATTCTTCGACGTAAGACGAAGGTCCTGATGAAGGAGATGACGCGGATGATCAACCCATCCCTGAAACTCAAATGCAGCCCTCGTCCGAAAATATGCCGGAGACGCAAGAAGATCAAGAAGAAGAAGTCGATGATGTTGATGAACCACAGATTGTTGGGTTTCCTGAAGACGAAGCATATATTTTTGATTCAGTTGGTCTATCTACTGACGATGATGTACCAGAGACGGATGAAGCTACGTACGATGAAGAAACAGGTACTGGTTACCCTAATAATACATCGTATGGTGGCATAAATGATTATCATGATATGCCTTCTTCGATTCCAACAACAGAGACCTATATAGAAATTGTCCAACTGGTACCTTACAATCGTAGTCGACGAATATCTGAAGGTCAGATATTCGATACAAAGAAGCAAATGATTGAGGAGTTGGGGATAAAATTCATAGAAGAGCACTTCCAGTTTAAAACGAAGAAATCATCCAAAACCCGATACGAAGTTGTATGCCAAATAGAAGGTTGCACATGGCGTATGACTGCAAGTAGTGTTGGTGAACTGGGAGGTTTTTTTTTGTAAAAAAATTGGTAGACCAACATACTTGCTCTAGTACCCAACTAAATACTACCCACCGGCAAGCAAACAAGAATATTTTGGCCAACATGCTAAAAGAAAAATATGGTGATGCTAACCGTCAACTTCGGCCAAAGGACATCGTGGCCAATATGTACCTACAATACGGGATTACTCTTACATACCACCAAGCTTGGCGTGCCAGGTGCCAGGCACTACTATTGGTGAGGGGCACGCATGCCGAATCCTTTGAACGACTCCCTATGTATTTACATAATTTGGTGCTACAAAATCCAGGTACATACACAAAAATAAGGACGGACTCAAGTGGGCGTTTTGAGTTGTGCTTCGTTGCCCTTGGTTGCGCGGTACGTATAGGAATATCTCATTTGTTTACCTATTAAATAATAACATTATAAAAATTTAACAAGAAATACCTACATTCTATGCAGATTTGAAACATTTTGCGTAACTTGCGACCTGTCCTTATTATAGACGCCGCTCATTTAAAGGGACCGTACTTGGGTACAATGTTCTTGGCAGTAGCCAATGACGGGAATAATAACATTGTTCCAATTGCTTTCGAAGTAGGCAAGTCCGAGACGACTGAGGAGTGGTCTTGGTTTTTGTATAGGTTGAGAGATTGTATAGGAGCACCGGAGGGTTGGTGTTTATGTCCGACAGGGCTGCTGCCATAAGCGCCGCTATTAGCACCGTGTTTCCCAGTAACGCTCATGCACTATGTTGTCGACATTTGTAGATGAACGCGAAAGGCGCTGACAAGCGTATTAAAATATACAAGTCAACATACTGGAAAGCATGTAGAGCGTACACGGAGGTGGAGTTCGACAGACACATGAATGCACTACGATTTCAAGTACCAGAAGCAGCTCGAGTTATGGACACTGCTGGTAAGGAGAGGTGGTCGAACGCCCATTTTCCTACTATACGGTATGATATTATGACATCAAATAGTGCAGAGTCAGTGAATGCAGTCTCTCGTTTTGCACGTAGATTACCGATTGTCGCACTTGTAGAGTTCTTCCGAGATTTTCAACAACAGTGGTATCTGTTCGACGGGAAAAGGGAGGTTGATAAACTATGAACTTACACATAATTGTTTTTTAAGTGTATTTTATAAAATGAATGTAACACAAGTTTCACATATTTGTAGATCAAATGCAAAACCCACTCACACCAAAGGCGGAAGAGATAATTTATAAAAGAGCGGGAACGTCTATGGCATGGAGGGTACGCGGTCTTGGAAATGACAAGTTCGAGGTATGGCGAGATCGTAACTCCGGAGTAGTCGATATGTTAAATGGTAACTGTACATGTCTTGAATGGGATAAATCTGGGTTACCTTGTGGTCATGCCATTGTTGCTGCAAGACATAAGGGCCATGCAGATTGTAGCTATCTGGCTTGAAATTATTTCAGATCCGAAACCTATCGATTAACATATCAATAGACGATAATGCCAGCTGGACCCTCTGTATCGTGGGTCTTTCCAGACGCCCCCCTTATGCCGTGTTATCCACCGTTAATAACTAAGAAACGTGTCGGGAGACCAAGTAACAACGATCGGCGTCCATCTCAGGGTGAATGTTCCATTCATAGAAGATGTGGACGGTGTCGAGCAACAGGACATACTCAAGGGCAATGTTCAATTCCAGCCCCATCAATCATGTCTAGGAGTAGAGGTTCAATCAGTCAACCATTTAATAGCTATGACCTAAACAATGTTCCCATGATGTTAAGTAAAGTAGTGGTCTTTTTTCCGACGACAATTTCGTATATTATCAGTTCAATCCGTTTGTTAAGTGTCATTAAGACGTCTGTATTAAATAAAATACAATGTTCAATTTATTATATATATTTTATTTTTATATTGTTATAAAATTAAATATACATAACCCGAAACCTTCCGTCGTTCAGCTGTTGTGTGTTATGAGAGGATGAATAAGATCCAGCAACCGATCTTTTACGGTTTCCATCCATTTTTAAAAAATAGATTAAAAGAGATATTTTTATTTGGATGAGGATTGTTCAACTAGTACATTGAGTATGGGTTTGTGGATGAGATCTATATAGGTAATAAAATAAAAGTCATTGAGTAGTATCAGTAGGTTTCTGAAGGTTTTCACGGTTGAGTCCTGTTTGAATTGGTGATGGTCAAAATATTCCTTACAAATTGAGTTAATCACAGGTGCAGGTACAAATTGAGTTATTCACCGGTGCAGGTACAAAGATTCCATTGAAAAGTGGACAACTAAGGTCAAAAAACCCTAATTTCCGCCAAATTTCCCTAATTCCTCGGCCAAAAAACCCTAATTCCTCCGCCACGTCACCTAAACCTCCGCCACGTCAGCATTTGCTCTGCCACATCTCCGCCACATCACCTAAACCTCCACCACGTCAGCTAAACCTTCGCCACACTCCGCCAAAAAACCCTAATTTGCTCCGCCACACCTCCGCCAGGTCAGCTAAACCTCCGCCTAACCCCTAAAATTCGATCAGTTTACACTTTTGGTCCCCGTGCTTCCGATATTTTTTTAACGAATAAATCCCGATCTTTTTCCTCTTTGAACAAAATCATAAACAAAAAAATATATAATTTCTCTCACCGACAACAAAGTACGAAAAACCAATTAAATAGAGAAATAAATATAAAATTTCTCTCACCGACAACAAACTAATATATAATATTTTATTTTAGTAATAAAGCAGAGGAACCAAAATCGTAGTAAATGGTAAACCATAGAGACCAAAATTGTAGTTTAGTCTTTTGTATAAGAAGACTTCTTTCTAATACAAATGCATCAATATCTTCATTATTCCAACCCCAGGTTTTTTTCTTAGTGTAGTCACATGGCTGGGAACGCATCCTCTTCCAACCCCCCCTCTTCACAGATAATGTCTGAGAGAATGAAATGATCGGTACAAAAAGCAATGGCGGAGATCGAAGAAATATCCGAGAAGTGGAAAAAATTACTAAGAAAGAAGGAAAAACTACTTCAAATGATTGAAGCGGATAATGCGGATATAACAAGGCTGCAGAGGGAAATCAAAAACAACGAACATCGAATTAACAACGACAACATAGAAGCCGACAAGATTGTACGAGAGTTCGCGATGCTTCAAGTGCTGGTAAACGAGAAATATAGTTGGATCGAGCAATGTAACGCACTCTACCCTTAATTGGTGTAACCGAGTAGAGGTTTCGTATTTCGGAGTTTCATGTTAAACTTTGCTTTATAATAAAAGGGTATGATTTATTATAACATAAATAAACTCATATAACTTTATTGAACATTTATTGAAACACTTGTTAATGCTCCTAACTACATTTTTAAGCCGAATCTGTCATAATTTTTCAGGCGAATCCTGACTACTTTTTCAGACGAATCTGTCATAAATGGTCCTTGAGAAGTATCTGAATTCCGGGGACTAAATGTGACAGTATATTAAAGTTCAGGTGCTAGCAGGTATTATTTTAAAAAGTTCACCACTATAAATAAATGGTCCTTGAGAAGTTCCAACACACAAATTTGTTATCTACCGTTTCATTCCTTTCATAACACTTCGTAAATTTAGCTAACCATCAAGAAACCATGTCCGGAAACAGCTGATCTGGCAAGAAGAACTCAGCTTCCAAGGCTGGAAGTTCTCGATCTGCACAGAAACAACCCTTACGACAATTAAATAATGGAATGTATAGGCGTTCTTGGACTGTGCCCGCAACAGAAGAGGAGTGGGCAATGCATGGGAGAACTTTTGCCGACCAACTAATAACCGATGAAGAGCGTGCCGATTTTGAAGACGCATTCTATAACTACACGGGAACATCTCCATACAATGAACCACAAATGTATTCTTATAGGTTTTTAAACCCTGACCCAAACCCTCCGTCATCACAGGTAATGCCGGAGAAATTGAAGGCATCTGTTAACGAGGCGAACCGGGAGATCATAGCGCTTGGGGAGAAATGGAATAAGAACAGGGAAATACAACTTCAAAAAGAGGCGGTGATTAACGAAAGTAAAGCAGAGCTTGCAGTCCTAGAGCAAACAATTAACAAACGAGACTGATCCAGCCCGGCAGGCGTTATCACGAAAGTTGTATTAGAGAACTTCATGTGCCATAGTCAGATGGAAAATGATTTGGGTGACCGTGCGACCGTGTGATTTTGTATCACCGGTCACACCGTCACCCAAATCAATTTTCATATGCTTGTGACACACGAAGTTCTCTAATAGGACTTTCGTGATAACTCCCGCTAGAAGACCAAAACAAATATTTTTTAAAACAATTTCGATAGTCACGGTCACGCCTGCTGGGCTAGCTATCCCGAAAGTCCTATTAGAAAATTTCATGTGCCACGGTCAATCTGAAAATTGATTTGGGTGACCGTGCGACCGTGTGATTTTGAATCACCGGTCACACCGTCACCCAAATCAATTTCCAGATTGACCGTGGCACATGAAATTTTCTAATGGGACTTTCGTGATAACGCTCGCTATAATAGCTCTGCGGGGCTAGCTATTCCGAAATTCGGATTAGAAAATTTCATGTGTCATGGTCACCCAAATATTGATTTGGGTGACCGTGCAACCATGTGATTTTGAATCGCCGGTCACACCGTCACCCAAATCAATTTCCATATGACCATGGCACACGAAATTTTCTAATCGGATTTTCGGAATATCTCTCGCTATAATAGCTCTGCCGGGCTAGCTATTCCGAAATTCGGATTTGAAAATTTCATGTGTCATGGTCAATCTGGAAATTGATTTGGGTGACCGTGCGACCGTGGGATTTTGAGTCACCGGTCACACCGTCACCTAAATCAATTTCCATATGACCGTGGCACACGAAATTTTCTAATCGGATTTTCGGAATAGCCATGTGGGAATATTTTATTTAAAAAAAAATATGTTATGATTTTTTAAAATCCATATGAAGTTTTCCCAAAAATAAAAAACATGTCCTGAACATGATTACAAAAAGTTAAAAAATATAAAAAATGTCCTACGACAAACGCATATCCCACAATACATCCGCTACATTATGACGGGTTTCCAAAGGCGTTTGGGTCATTGTTATCGGAGATGGGATCTTCTCATTTGCCAACAACCAAATCATTTGACACGCCAAAGGACCCGAATCGGCTTTCCAGGTGCTTTGTGGTACGCTGTCCGCCCAGACAATTGAGATGGCCCCCGCACTTTCAGCTCGGCTTCTTTCCCCAATCCTTATTAAAAAAATCAATAAGACGGGGTATAAAACCACCTATCAACTGCCTCACTTCCCTATCATAGGTATCGGTCGGGTCAAAGTCATATACTGTGACTTCCATTGCAGAAAAATTCAACTCCGCGACCTGCCAATGTTCCTTCTTGACACAGATTGGCATTATTACCTAGAATAAAAGGCGTTAGAAACCAATATATTTTAATCCTATTAATTAATAAATAAATAAATGTTATCTTAGTTTGTATACCAAGCTGATCATACTCCATGCGGGCCATCCGTCATTTGTCATACTACCGTCGGCCTTTTTAATATCTTGGCGACGGACAGCATTATCGCATAGGCGCTGAAGGAAGTCGACATTCATAATAGTCCACCTACATGGATCGCCGCAACCTGATTGCACCATTCTGCCCCACGCATCTACATGCTATTGATAAAACAATAAATATTAGACATGAACTATGTATTATAACCACATTGGTAATTTAAACTATAAAACTAACCGAGGTTAGCAAAATCCCTTCCCCATGCATTCCAAGTAATGCAAGCCACCATTGCGGAGACAGGTCCAAATCTGGTAACATCGATATCCTGGTTGTTTGTGGTAACCCTGTCGTCCTTAATGTTCTAAGGATGTCGATCTCATCAGTATTGGTCTGTACTGGTTGCTGCTCTTGGGCTTTACCTCTATCGCGCGCTGAAGGAGTGGTAGCCAGTAGTCCTGTAAAAGGTGGACGGTCGTGTGGGCCAGGACGAACTACACGGTGCGTCCTGCCCTGTCTCTCCGGAGGAAGTGGAATCTGATCCGGAGTCTGATACATGTCGGTACCATGCTGCATGGATGGGCCAGGCATACCGTACGACATGGTTGGGCCAGGCATACCGTACGAACTGGATGAGCCATGCATAGCGCTCGAACTGGATGGGCCACCCATATCATGCGTCATGGATGGGCCACCCATACCATACAACACGAATGGTGGAGACATATACGAGCTAGACGGAGGAGCCGTCTGGTAGGTGGGCTGCGTAATGTAATCGATATATTGTCAATCTATAGAGTTACATACAAAGAGCATAAATGTAATGCTTAAGTTACTGTATGAGAGTATTGTGGTGGCATGGAAAACGGTACACCGCTGGAGTAACATGGCGTGTACTCCGAATCCAGCAAATCAAGGAAGCTGGGTTCCCGGTGTTGTGTCTGTACTGGTGGCTACGGTGGCTGTGGTGGCATCTACGACGAAAATAAAATGGTTAACCAAATATTATATATATTGTTATACGTTTGTGAATTTAATATGATTACATGGTACATATGATTATTAAAAGTGCTTGCCTGTCTCTGGAAATGATCATCATGTGCCGCCATATGACGATCCATATTCTCCATCCATTGGGGCAGCCGATGAACAGAAGTAAGGTACGGCTGCAACCCATCCAGGGATACTTGATGTAGCCGATGAATGCGCTCAAGCTCCGACAACCTCTGATGATACGGGAAATCCGGCTGAGGATGCCCATCACCGGGTGGATGAAATCCCTGGCTGGTAGTGTGATGCCCCTCACTATGGTGTGAATGGTGTGAATGGTGTGAATAGTGATCGTCGTCGTCATCATTCACACTGCCCACACCGCCTATATTCTGGTGGTCCTCCCCACCCCTAAAAAAACTAAAGCTATGTACATACCAATCTGATGTACTCTCCAAAGGATCTGGCACCAACCTGGGAAGTGGTCGCCTAGTGTTAGAACAATACACATACAGATTTAGGTAGAGGAAAAGATGAATCAAGCCAAACTCATATTATTGATTGGAGAATTGCAATTACACCAAGAACACCGTGGAAAAACACACACGAAATTTAGGAGTCGACTCTCATTACCTTTCCTCTCAACCCTAAGACTCCTTATATATGGCCCATTACATTCAAAGCCCAAGCCCAAGTCCAATTACAATTACAATTAAATGGACTACAATTAACTATGCTTACTTTATAAAACTTTCTATCTAATTGGGGCTAATTAGATCTAACACCTAGGCTCCTAAGATATTTTTAAAACAATATGTTACAATAACAAAAAAGTGGACAAAATTATCAATTGTAAACCATATTTCAAAAACATACCGAGGACACATCAATAATCTCCCTGACTTGATTGAGTTTTACCATTCTTGGCACCCGGGTCCAACGAACTGCCCTCGGGTACACATTATTGTTTTTAGTGTAGTATAAGGCGGAGCCTGGAAACATTTCTAAAATCCAGATCTGGCAATTAAATAGTCAACAATTAGTAAATGACAATTATTAAATACGAAAACAATAGTAAAATGTTTAAATATTTAAATGACAAAAATTAAAATAACCTTCAACGCATATAAGAACCCATGAATCGTCAGTTTTTTGCTCCCCGCTGTCCGTTTTCCTGTATGTAGACAGTTATACATTTGTCCTATCGTATAACGTCAAATAAAACTCCCCCATGGATAACTGTTCCAAAACTCCAAGTTATCTATCGCCTGTTCCGGTGGCCAAGAAAAAACATTTCAACCACCAGAAGCAAACACACCCACACTGCATCGATGTCATCCAAATCGTCATTCTTAGTCCCAATGCGATTATACTTTTGCAACACCAGATCAACCTTAGGTGTGCCATCACGAAACATCCTGCTCAAGAAACCATCACTATCAGCAGGATGGTTCGGAGCCCTTCCAAACAGAAGCCCCGTAACTAGACAGAAATCCTCACGACCAAAAAGAAGCGTATGAGGTCCGATCTGGAAATACATCTCATCGGTCGTACCATGAGCGGGGAAGGTCTGCCTCGTAAAAAATGTGTAAAGTAACACAGGATCGGCAGAAGTATCAGAGAGATCCAACCATCTACCAAAACAGGTTTCCCTAAATATGGCCGCCCTATTATTTGATAATTTACTCTTAATCTCTACCATGAGGGATATCTTTGCCCTCACATTCAACGAAGCTACACTTTCGTCGGCCTGCATAAATATTTTTCAAATTCAGTGTCAATTATAGTCTTTTTTTAAGTGACTAATAACGATAAAAATTATTTAAGTTTTGTTTCTTTGTTTGAAACTTTCAATTTTAGTTTCCAATTTTTTCTTTGGGTTAAACAAATGTAAACAACTCATTTTAAAGTTTGATGATTGATTTAATTGAAATTAATGTTTAATAACTTAATCATTCAAAATGCTAAAGTTTAATGTTTATTCATTCAAAAAATTAGTTTTAATACTTAATCATTGAAAACATGATTGTTCGTTGTGTTTTTTTTCCCTAATAACAAAGTCTTTCAAAAAATTGTTTATGTAAAGTTTGTTCATTTAAAAAAATTAATGTTTAACAAGGTATTCATTCAAAAGGTTGCAATAATAAAAATTAGTGTTATAATATATAAAGTTCAACTTAAATTTTCCGTTAACTATTTTACAAATTTGGTCATTTTTCCGTTAGTTCTGTTAACTCAGTTACGGTTAAATTTTTCGTTAAGTTTTTTACAAATTTGGTTCTTTTTCCATTAGTTCTGTTAAGTCCGTTACGGTTAAATTTTCCATTAACTTTTTTACAAATTTGGTCCTTTTTCCGTTAGTTCTGTTAACTCCGTTACGGTTAAATTTTCAGTTAACTTTTTTACAAAATTGGTCCTTTTTCCGTTAATTCTGTTAACTTAGTTAGGGTTAAATTTTCCGTTAACTTTTTTACAAATTTGGTCCTTTTTCCGTTAGTTCTGTTAACTCCGTTACGGTTAAATTTTCCGTTAACTGTCACGGTTAAATTTTCCGTTAACGTTTTTACAAATTTGGACCTTTTTCCGTTAGTTCTGTCAACTCCGTTTGGGTTAAATTTTTCGTTAACTTTTTTACAAATTTGGTCCTTTTTCCGTTAGTTCTGTTAACTCCGTTACGGTTAAATTTTCCGTGAACTGTTATACAAATTTGGTCCTTTTTCCGTTAGTTCTGTTAACTCCGTTACGGTTAAATTTTTCGTTAATTTTTTAAAAAAATTTGGTCCTTTTTCCGTTAGTTCTGTTAACTCCGTTACGGTTAAATTTTTTGTTAAGTTTTTTACAAAATTTGGTCCTTTTTCCGTTAGTTCTGTTAACTCCGTTACGGTTAAATTTTTTGTTATCTTTTTTACAAATTTGGTCCTTTTTCCGTTAGTTCTGTTAACTCCGTTACGGTTAAATTTTCCGTTAATTCTTTTACAAATTTGGTCCTTTTTCCGTTAGTTCTGTTAACTCCGTTACGGTCTTTTACAAATTTGGTCCTTTTTCCGTTAGTTCTGTTAACTCCGTTACGGTTAAATTTTCCGTTAACTCTTTTACAAATTTGGTCCTTTTTCCGTTAGTTCAAGTAACTCCGTTACGGTTATATTTTCTGTTAAACTTTTTTACAAATTTGGTCCTTTATCCGTTAGTTCGAGTAGCTCAGACAGTTAAGTTTTTTACAAATTTGCTCCTTTTTCCGTTAGGCTAAACGTAGTAAACATTATTTTTATATAAATTTATTTTCGTTTTCCATTAGCAATTTACAACAACCTTATAACATAATACAAACATACAAACAATAAGATCACGTATAACATACAACAATTAAAATTTCTATTATTTCTAAATAATTTTTTAAGAAACGGTTACTAAAACTATAATTATTTACACAGATCATTATTAAACTATTTACAATCTTTGTATAAAAATGCATTACACGTGTTATAAATAATTTATATTTATATTGTAATGGACAAACATAACCATTTTTTCGTTTCAAAACACACGTGGTGGTCCTAAAAATGGATAAACATAATCATATACATGTAAATTGTAAACATTTAAATAAAGTGCGGGTTTTGAACTAACCATTTCGTAAACGTCTTGAGTTATTTTAGTTGAGAAGCACTTGGTGGTTGACTCCTCCTTGGTTACGTAAGCAAGACCTTAAAATATTGAAGTGGTCCCAATTTTTTGTGTGTAAGCAAAAATAAAGCAAGAACAAAGCAAGAAGATGAGAAGAAAACAATGGAAGCAATTACAGCCGTGTGGGATGGGGGTGGGGGCGGTTGTGGTATATAAGGCTTTTAGGGTTCGGTGGATTAGGGTTTCCAGGCAAAAAAAGGGCCCAAAACAACTTCGTTTTGGGTCCCCTCCGCCATGTGGCGGAGGTATTTATACGGCGTGGCGGAGGAATTGGTATACGGTCCAGGGATACGTTAAAAACGGCCCAAAACGACGTCGTTTTGGGCCCCTCCGCCATGTGGCGGAGGTATTCGGTATTTGGTGGAGCAAATTTGGCCAAAACGACGTCGTTTTGACCCTTTGTCACATCCACTCGATCTGAGGTGTGTATCGATATGTATTTCGTAGAGATTTTGGTCGTTTTGGTAAAAAGGGAGAGTATTTGGTCATTTTGGTAAACCTATTTTTCAAAATATCCAAAATAATTAAATTCCCTAGATATTGCCATATTGGCCTATAACCTATACAGTAGCACATGTTGATACTTGATAGCATTAAGCCATTAACAATAGGTTACTTGGTTTAGTTTGTTAGCGGCTTTGATTCATTGATACCTAATAGTTATTTTTTAATTGTTAGATTCAAATTTTAAAAACTTAACTTTTAATTGGAATCAATGGATTATGGATAGCATCTCAGCATCTGTACAAGGGCTTCATCACCCCTTTCAGTTTTAAATAATTAAGTACTCAAAACTGTGATAACTGATAAAGAAGTTTAAGAACATTGGTTTCAATTGACAATTTGCATCCAAGTAATTTACAACCTTAGGAATTGACAAATGTGAGAAACCAATTGTGAGAATTTAGGTTCATTTGTAATTTGTTTAAATCATGTACAAATTTTAGATTCTTAATGTATGTAACAGGGCCTCCAAAAAGATTAGGACGGCCCTGGATTTTACCTTTATTTTTGTCATTCTCGCAATTCACATCATCCATCGTAAGACCCTTCATCAACGTTTCCATGCCTGGTGCAATATCAATCATTATGTAAACATCTATATTTCATCTTATAAACGTTTTTTTTTCACATGTAAACGTATCTATATTTAATGTGAAAAAAACGTTGGTTCAGTTATTTGTTACATTATATAAATTTTGTTTTATATGTGAAAACGAACTGATGTATTTTTTCTCATTTAATATTTTTTTACATGAACACAAAAATATGCGAAACAATATATTAAATTATAACATTTGAGGAAAGAAAATTATGAAAGAAAACTTATTTTTAAATTGGTTTCCACGAGTTTCTACCCTTAAACATTACAAGGTGCAACGAAAATACGTTCGTGTTTTTCAAATATAAGCTTCATGTCTATATATATATAGAGAGAGGGAGGTTCAAATGAAAACTTTGTAAATTTAAAGGAACAAAGGAACACCTTGTGGACCACATATGATGAGGGACCCACATAATATTAAATCATATCTGATTCAATAGTGGGGCCCATCGAATCAGATTTGATTTAATATTATATGGGACCCATATCATATGTGGTCCACAAAGTGTTCTTTTGTTCCTTTAAATTATGGTTGTTCTCGTATGATCCCTCCTATATATATATATATGAATTCGTTCTTCAAAACAATGAAACTCAACATGCATGAATATATTTTTAGTATGGAATGACTCGTACAATTCATAAAGAAAACATGATGCATGTAATCCATCCTACGGTTGAGGGCACTTTACTCATAACTTGCCTTTGGCAACAACTTCTCTTTCAAAACATGCTCTTCATGGCATGCTCAAGTATCCCATATAGTTTCCAATCTGGTCATTAACGTATTGGTCACCCATTTTCAACAACTTTGACCCTTTTAGGAATTCAGTTGATCCTTTCCTTTTCTTTTTTACATCCACTTCACTCTTCGAATTGACGATTCATTCGTATCTGGTCATCTTCGTCGCATTCACGGTTGACTGAAAAGTCAATAGACTCATGAATATTACTCACCTTACAGTGAAAGCTTCTAAATCCCAACTGTACCTCTCCATTTAATGACATTCAATCAATTCAAACTATCCCATGACTGGAGACTTCCCTAGAAATTAAGAGTATGTTCTTATACCATCTACTTTCCTTTTTGAACCTCGATATTTCTACCTCTAGCTACTTTGTTGATACTCATTGACGACTTCTCGAAAACGAAAAAGTTTACTTCATAAACAGCCTAAATTCTAAACCTGGAATAGCACCTATAAACAAAGCTTAATCCAATAGTTCTAGATTAATAAGGTAAATCAAGCGCACACATGTACCTGTAAACTCACAATTACATTGGCCAAATGTAATTCTAAATTTACCTTCCGTGTGAGTCGTTTCTGTAACATCCCAGGTCAACCGTACTAGATATTGTCCGCTTTGTCCATACACCTGGACCCACGGTTTTAAAACGCGTATAATAGAGGAGGTGTCAAGTCCTTTAGAAGGCAACCTTTGTTCCCCTCCCCAATCAATGTGGGATATTACAATACATGGCTCCTTGGGAGCCTAACGTCCTCGCTAGTACACCGGCCCGGTTCCCGTCTCTGATACCAACTGTAACATCCCAAGCCAACTGTAACAGATATTGTTCGCTTTGTCCACTCATCTAATATCCCAAGCCAACCATTGTCCGTTTGTCCACACACTTGGACTCACGGTTTTAAAACACGTCTGATAGAAGAGGTATCAAATCCCTTATAAGTTCACCTTTGTTCCCCTCCGCAACCAATGTGGGATATTACATTTACTATCGTATAATACATGACCCTGTTGAGGTCTTCCCTAATGACTTCCTATATTTCAGTTGTTTTTCATATTCTACAGTTTTAGTTTAGGCCAAATTGGTCACCTAAATCCCTTAAATATGGCTCTGATACCATTTATAAAGACCCATACCAAAAAACAATAATATGCATAATATGTGTATATATGTAGAAAAAGATTAAAAAAAATGCCCCTAACAGTAACAAATAAAATTAACGAAGTTATTGACGAGGGACCTCTTTTAGAGCAAAATGAGATCCTCAAGGAGGATTTTTAGAGTTATCAAATTTTAGATCTCACTTTCAAGGATTTCAATAAGATTTTTAGAATTATCAAAGTTTAGATTTCACTTTCAAGGATTTCAATAAACCATAGTGACTAAAATTAGAGTATACTCTATTTTAAATTTGAAGTGTCTTTGAACTTATTAGAAGGTCCAAAAATTATACATCAACTTTTTATAACACTTTTAAATAACAAACATAAACATAATTATTTAATCATATAAACTAAAGTTTTATAAAAAAAAATTATTAAAATATATGATGTTTTTATAAAACAATTATGTTTAGTGTAGTTAAAAATACTTAAAAATAATTTATATAAGATTAGGTACTACTTTTTAATTAATTTCTTCAAATATTTTAAAATTTAAGCTTAGAATAGAATTTAGTGATACGTATATATGTTAACTCTGTGTAAAATTCCATAAAATCAAACCGTAAACACGTTCGAACAGAAAACAACATTCGACCTACTAATATAGAACAATACTTCATAAACTTTGAAACTTTAAATAAAAAATTACATTAAATTTTAATTTTAATAATAAAATTTTAAATCAGGTAGCTCAAATAATTTAAAACGAACAGCCGTCCATAAATTGGCGTCATTAGTCAATATTCTATTCAATAAACCCTCCTCCTATCTCGTAATTATCGAAATAATTATCTTTCATTTGTTGCATTTCTAACCTTTCTGCCAAAATGTCAATCTCCTCAGCAACACGACATCCATATTCTTTTTTCAAAGCCACGACACGTTCCTTAAGCAGGCGCAAGATAGCATCATCTTCAAGCTTATTGTTTAAGCTCATAACTAGAACTAATTAGTTAGTTAAGCCCATCGCAAGATTAATTAGCATCAAACCCCAATTCCCATATTATTGCAATTAATTAATTTCTTCATGCAAATCCTCAAATATAGAAATGAAATCAAATGGGTAGTTGTTGCTTTTATGTACATGACCTCTGCTGCCATGGAGGAAGGAATTGCATCACCACCATTAACGCCGCTGCCGGAAAAACATGCAACCAAGGTTGACCCAACAATGGCGATCGTGTTGGTGTGCTTTTTAGGTGCGTTTTTCATGATTTGTGTTGTCTCCGCCTACTTCCGCCACTATGCCGAACGACAGCTCCGACTCGCGGCGGTGAGTACGACAAACGGGAGTGAAACCGGTTCGATGAGATCCGTGGTCGTCCACGGGCTCGACCCAGCCGTGATCGCCACATTTGCCAGATTTTCGTATTCAAGTGTAAAGGGGATAAAGATAGGACAGACGGTGCTAGAGTGCGCCGTGTGCTTAAATGAGTTTCAAGATCATGAAACCCTACGGTTACTACCCAAATGCAGCCACGTGTTCCACTCAGATTGTATTGACACTTGGTTGGTTTCACATATCACGTGTCCTGTGTGTCGAGCTGACCTCATGCCAAGACCTGGTGAACTCAGTCACGTGACTGAGTCATTGCATCGGCCGATCGACTCAGACGTCGATTGTGGCTCGACCGAATTTCTTCTTTCAAATGAGTCCAAACACGATATATCTGCCACCACTGAAATGCCCCGTTCATATTCAACGGGTCATTCAGTAGTGGTAGTTCGGCCCATTGAAAACGTTGAGAGGTACACGCTACGGTTACCAATTGAGGCACGTGGTCTTTTTTTCAATTCGATCACAAGCCTTCCCACGAGCCCACATATGGTATTTCCTATAGAAAGTAGTCAAAAGATGAGCTTTCGCAGTGTCAGTGTTGGATCTACAAGAAGACTGGATTATGCTCGCGATGAAGGACGAGTAGATGGGACATCAAGGGACGGTTCTAGTGGTTCTCATGTAGCAAATGGTGGAAATGATGAGATGAAAAACCTTAAATTCAGAACGTATTGTTAGATCCCATCGGGTCACCATTTGGCCACGTTTTTTCAAGAATTTGGATTTAGATTAAAGGGAAAAACTAACGCTTGATTTGATTGGTATGTGATTCTTTTTAGTGAAATTTTAGCACAAAAGATTTATATCTTGAAGAACTATTTACTTGGTCTAGCACTCCATATATATATATATATATATATATATATATATATATATAAAGAGAGGAAGGTTCAAATGTGAACTCAATTTTGGCTGTGAACGTGAGGATGAATCTCAGCCACACATCTTCGGTTATGGTGGACGCGATCACGGAGGATTGACGCGATTCATGGGAGGGTGGAGATTATTAAAGGAGGGGAACCAGGTCAAAGCCGCCTTTATTGACTGGATAAGTGGCTGAGATTCGTCCTCACGTTCACAACCAAAAATAAGTTCACATTTGAACTTTCCTCTGTATATAATATATATATTCATCTTGTTGTGTTTACATTTTCCATCACAAATTTATTACCCCTTGAATTACAACCCACTCAAACTCCATCCTTCCAAATATCTTACTACTTTTTAAATGAAAATTTCGCAAAAACTAATGTTTGGAACGTTCACGGTTTTTAAACACAAAACAGTGCAACCTTTACCTTTATCTAAGCTTGAAGTACATAGAAACTCTAATTTTGGTTCTTGAGGTTTAGCCAAAAGTCTGAAAGTGGGACCTAAAATTTTATAAGTCTGGAAATCATCCTCATGGTCACTGATCACTGACTCTATTAAAAAAAATATCCGTTAAAAGGAAGGGAATTTTCACCTTTTTCATTTTTTACATTTGTTTTCTTATTTTTATTAGAACCATTAAACTATAGGAACCAACATTGTATTTAGAGTAAACTTCACTTTTTTCGCCCCCGTGTTTGAATCCCTCTCGGCCGGTCAGCCCGTGGCTCTCCTCCCCCCGACCGTTCCTTTAATTCTCTGACCAAGTAGACCACTAGCCTCCTCCCCTCCCCATCTGGAAACTTGAAAACAGAAATCAAAAAAACTATCATACCCCATCCATCCAGCCACCACGTACACCGTATCCCCATCCGGCTACATGTTCGATTTCACACCCAACTTCATCGGAGCCACCTGCAACAATGGACAAATCTACTAGCTCTCCCTCCAAAACCTCTCTCTTTGTGGCTCCATCCCGGGGGAACTTCAATTACTCGTCAGTCTTGTCGTCCTCAACCTCCCCTCCAACCGCCCCTCGAGTGAAATCCCATTGTCCCTCCTTATGTGCATTTATCTCAATGTCATTGACCTTCATAACAATCTTCTCTTCGGCACAACCCCCCTGCATTTGTGGTCTCTAGTTCGGTTATCGGCTTTTGATGTTTCTAATAATAGATTCCAACGAGTTTAGGAAACCGGAGCGGGAACATGGCTCGGTTCAATGTGAGCTCGTATTCAGGTAACAAAGATCTTTATGAGTACCCTTTGCCTCCGATGAAGAGTAAAAAGGGTTATCAGTTTTAGCGATTATGGGGATCAAGTCGGGAAGTGGTTTGTTAGTTGATCATTGCCCGATTACAAAATCAAGATATGCAACTTTTTGTTGTAAAGTTTGTAGGTTTTTATTTGTTTTTTAATCTTAAATTTGATGATTTTAATCATTTTATTTTATAAATTTGATGATTTTGAAACACGTATTGAATGAGGCTGGACGTGAACTTGGAAAAGGAGAAGTGCTCCGGGTTGTGTTATATATATATATATACTAGTAGTGTACCCGCTCTCCAACGCAGCGAGATGTAATAATTTGTGTGAAGCTTTTGTGGTGACCATTGACCAGCAAGTGAGCATGCCTTTGATTGCGTCTATGGTCATTTCTTGATCCATGGACTTGAAGACGGTCATGGTCTCTAGGAGGCTAAAACGCCATTACCAACACTTATCCTTGTCGGATCGCTCTTCCCTTTCATGTCATAACTGACTATTTAATCCCTCAATATATTAAACAACGATTAAAATAACGATTTTGATAAATATCAACTAATGAAAAAAAAATATTAATTTAATCCTTGATACAACATGATGATACCAATTCAACGAATCCATAAAATTTATCAAAAAACAATAACAGTGAATTATAATATATAAACCAACAATTACAATGTATAATCAAAATATGTAATATATAAACCGATGGAAGCTCCGGTGCCAATTCCAGCGAGCCAAGTTGCATACAAAATCCTCAAAATAATTTTTTGTTTTTGGAAAATATATGCATGAATCAAATTTCACAATAATTTCGGTGGTCTCATGCCAATCCCCATTGTCTCCTTCATCCAATATTTTTTTTAACGACATCTATAACACACACACGCGCTCCAGCAGTATCGGGTCTCCATTACGGGCCAACCCACTAATCCGCTGCGACCCTGTCCAACTTATGGCTGAACCCAACCGGCAGAGAAGTGGATCCCATAGACTGGATCCTCCCGTACCGGCCCTGAACCTGGCCCCTTAGGCCCAGGCCCAAAGTCTGGATATCTCAGAAATGTCAGCAGCAGGAATCGAACCCTGGTAGTGTGGCTTTCACCCCACACCCCCAGGGATGTTACCTATCCAACTGAGCTAACACCCTTTGATATCCTTCATCCAATATTGCAGGTTTTTTCGTTTTAGTTTTTGCAAATTATGGTACTCGTTCTTTCGATTGCAGTTGTGTTTTTGAATTGTTGTCCTACGTTTTTCGGTGCAAATTCTTTTCGCAAGGTCTTCCTCAGTTTATTTGGTTTCTATGTATCCATCCTTATCACTTAATGAAATTTACATGACGAGCACCGTGTTTTCAGATGACCTACTTTTTAAGGATTCAATGGAACCGAATTATATATGTCGCCAAGATGATTCACAGTTTGGTTCAACGGAGGATCGGAATGAATTACCAACACCCAACGAAATTTGTTATCATGAACATCAAATTCCTGAATGTCGAGCACTAAGATTAATCCAATGTAAAATCATCAATGGACCATACAAGATTCAATAAACCATGTTATTCATTAACATATATGAATTTTCATATTATGTGATATAATGATACTTGTATAATTAAATGCAAACTTCAAACAGGACCTAATTAACATGAGCCTGGCACCAAACATTAAAACAGCAACAAATTTCATGAATAACCAAATTTAATTTTCATTCAATGTATCTAAATGGTAATCTCCAATCAATTCATGAATACCACCAAATTCATCATGATCAATTTCAAGAATCTTTTAACATAAACTTAACTAAATGAAAACATTAAACATTAAAAGTCTTGAATGAAAACCGCGTTCAATCCTTCTTCACCAGGAATACAATTTATACAAAGACTGACATGAACAAGAATTACACTTTCCATTAGCAATGTGTAATGCCTACAGAAAATACACCTAACCAATTGTAGAAGGAAAAAAAAATATGCATTTGGTATATCAAATGCAAGTACAACATCACAAAATTTAGTACCTGATTGCTAATCTTTACAAGTTCATACAACTAAATTCAATCCGAGTTAAATCCAAATTTTCTTATTTTGTTAAAACAAAAATCACAAAAGAGAGGTAGAGATGTATAATGCTAGCCAAAAAGTTGGAAGAAACACAAAGCTCATCACCTGCATATTGAAAGCTACCATTTGAAAAAGTCCCTCGAAATCAACCAAAAAACTAAAAATATCCCTCAAAACAGAAGTATTTTGGCTAAAAACACGTCAAACTACTTTGTGATCCATTGGGGTCGGCCATTTTGTGAGTGGTTTGAAATTTGTTAAGGTAACCCATGGTCCCTTTGGAAACACTCTACGAATGTTCTTGAGTAAACCTAGAGGGGACATACCCTTGGTTAGAAACTCAAAGATTATGTTATCGGTCACCAAAGGGAACTTTAGGGCAACCTGATGATATTAGTTCCACAAAGAGATGCACCTCTTTCAAGAGGTTGTTCACCGAAACTAAGACGTTTATCTTTCTCTAAACCAACCTTTGATGCCTTGTTTAATCCGTTCTTTGCTTTACATGAATGATATCCAATGAAGATCAAGATTCTCATTTTTCAACATCTTCATCATCATCCTGTGATCTGCCATTAAGAACCAAATAGAACTAAAAATCCATTTTTTCTGAAAAATCAACTTTAATTGGTTAGCTCACTCTTTCATCGGTAGTTCCATTTATAAACCCGGATGGCGCATCTTTCCCCCACAAACAGCTCTACTTCAAACAAGTCTCTGTCGATTATTAGTGAGCCGTCTCCTACCATTTTCTTAGATTCGAGGTACTCTTTAGGCAGTTTTGTTGAAAGAAAGACACAATGCTTTAATGCATTTGGCAAAAGGAATTCATCCCTACCTCCTGCCTTTGGGCAGTAAAGCATATCCAATGTTTTAAAACCCGGGTTTTTAGTTGACCCGGTATGGTGACCGGGTCTCGGGTTAATTGGTTCAACCGGCTCAACCACCGGGTTAACCGGTTTCAATAATTCCCTTAATCCCTTGTATTTTTTTCATTTTTCTGCGTACATACATATATATAATTAAAGTAATAATTTTATGTCGCCAAGTTCTAACATTAAAAATACACAAACAACAAGTTTTACATCTATCCAAATACATTAAAAAACACACATAATACACATTTTTTTTAATTTTAATATAAAAACGGGTTAACCGGGTTTGAGAAACGGGTTTACCGCCGGTTTAACCGGGTTTTTGAGAAACCCGGCCGGGTTAAAACGGGCCCGTCATATGCATTAATCCGGCGTTAGTTAACCCGGTCACTACCCCGGGTCCTGGTTCGACCGGTCGGGTTAACCCGGGTTTTAGAACATTGAGCATATCTCCAAAAATTTCAGTCACCATCTAAAACCTGTAACAATCTGTAGGTATCAAATGCATCATTTATAAAACATCATAAAGATCTAACGGAGAAGAAAGCTCACCCATGCAACTTTAGCCTGTAGATTTCGTGTATAATGTAGTATAAAAGATTATCTATAATGCAATCATGATGATTTAGAACGATTAATCTTGATCTTTGTATAATGTAGTATAAAAGTTTATCTATAATGCAATCATGATGATTGATAAAATGCTCAAATGAACAAA
This sequence comes from Silybum marianum, assembly GCA_036898165.1. Taxonomy (NCBI): domain Eukaryota; kingdom Viridiplantae; phylum Streptophyta; class Magnoliopsida; order Asterales; family Asteraceae; genus Silybum; species Silybum marianum. Next base: position 41,391,629 of record CM072529.1, on the reverse strand, counting down.
GAACAAAGAACCCTCTATACCCAAACTTTACAAATGATTTTTTTTCTTTTGAAGTTCATATGAAGCAAACCCCTACCAAGATTTAGAACAAAGAACCGTCTCTATACCCAATCCTGAAAAAACCCTACAAATGGATAACAAGCAATACAAATGGAAAAACTGTAGACCTTAAATCTTAACTCATCAAGAGGGAAAGAGCAACGATTAGGGTTTAGGGTTTGACAATTGACTTCTTCCTGAAGAACATATTTTTATTATGTATATATATTAAAAAAAAGTTGAATTGGCTATGGTCAAATTTGCAGGATTACGTCTGGATTGAATGTCGAATGTTGGAAGAACCGCCACGAGCTTTCAATTCAAGTTTTCGGTTCCAATGTATATCTAACCCCCCAAAGCTGCAAATCAACAGAAAAAGTACATCAGATTCGATCATGATTTAGAAAGCTTTTTTAAGTCATCAAATGTGCATTCAGATTTATATGCTGGAAGAAGAGGATTATAAGCAACACAGAGTATCACTTAAGGGTGGAGGAGATGAACGATTTGGAAGAATCTGAAATAAAAACAGATTAAGAAATAGAAGAATTGAGTCCATTAAGCAAAAAGAATATGAGCCGAGGAAGACGAAGAAGATATTTGTGCATCATCCATTCTTGTTCTTCGATCCTCTGATGTTGGTGTGTCCTGAATGTGATCTTTCTTTGTCGTTGTTATTTAGCAACGAATGAACGATGATGAAATAGATGTAGCAATGTTGGGGAGAGGAACGGATGTGGGGAGTAGTTTTTGAGGGCGTGGGAGAGATTTTAGGGGAGTTTGAGGAAGATGGGAGGAGTTGGTTGGACTGGAATGGGAAAACAGCTTTAAAAACTTATACCTTGTAGTAATTAGGCTGTTTATATATACTAGATGGGTGCACGTAATTAGGCTGTTTATATAACAGAGAATATAAAGCAAACGTTCGTTAAAAGAAAATCAACTGATAACAGTGATAACAGCATATGTAGTGTTGTAAAAAAAAACTTACACTCTTGTAGAATAGCCTCCAGTGTCTTTAAATGTCTTGCAAGTATAACTCTCTGCAAATTACAACTCCGTAAACAAAAACATACCAAAGTTAACTATACATACCTGCACGTTTTCTTTTCCCTTGTATAAAATTAGAGTGCCTCCCTTCACATTCACCAACGTTTTGAGTGTGACCTCTAAAATCAAGAAAAATAAAGGAAAATAAACGTAAGAAAAATGATATAGAATTGATAAAGCACACTCTAAAATGAAGAACAATAAATAATCATAAGCTTAAGAAAAATAACGATGATATAAAATTGATAAAATAATGATGATATAGAATTGATAAGAATTTACTTCTTAAAAAACACACCTCCACAGGACTCTTAGAGCATCTCCAACAGCATCTCTAAATTTTTTCTAAAATAGAGACACAAAAATCAAAATCTCTAAAAATAATTGTATTCATCTCCAACAGCATCTCCATTTTGGAGAATCCAACAATAGTTATATTATTAAAATATTCAATATATTTAAAAACTTTTAATTAACTTTTATATTATTGGTGGAAGAGAGATACTATGAATAAAATATTAATTTTTTCCACTTGATAATCATTTTGGAGTAATCTCCAAATATGGAGAAAAATTCATTCTCTCTCATCTTTTCTCCATTTTGGAGGAACTTTTAGAGATGCTGTTGGAGCATAATATTACTCTAAAATCTCCATATTCATCATTTTCTCTATTTTAGAGATACTGTTGGAGATGCTCTTATGCATGGATTAGGGTTTGACAGATTTTAGGAGAGATTTGAATTTTGATTTGCATGTTGTTACCTTAATTTTAGGTATATGGTTGAGATTTGAGAGTTATTCGTTAAAGTTTTAACAGTTGAACCTAAGGCATTAGTTAGTTGTAAACATAAATTTTAAGTAATTAAGCATTAATAAGTAGTACTAAAAGCATAAAAAGTTGTTTTTAAGAACTTTAAGCCAAATGCTTTATAATATAGTATAGATAGTAGAGAGAGAGAGAGGGGGGAAGTTCACTGGAAAAAACTTAAAAAAAAAACTGAAGAACATCCTGGGAGCCCTACATCCGGACGGTATGCACTAATGCATACACGCGTTTTTTGTTCCTAAACACCAATGTTTGCATTGATGAATTTTCACAAATGCATGTAACAAATTACAGGTATGCAGTGCTGCATTCCCTTGAACCTGACCCTATATATATATATATACATATATATATATATATAGGGACGAGTTCAAATGAGAACTCAAATTTGGTTGTGAACGTGAGGACAAGTGAGAGCGCGACACGTGTCATATTCAGAATGAATAATCAAAGAATATTGACACTGAATATAGTATTTATACAGTCTGAATAAATAATATTCAGTGTGAATATTTCTTTGATTATTCAGTTTGAATTATCTACATTCAGACACGTGTCACGCTCTCATTTGTCCTCACGTTCACAACCAAATTTTACTTCGCATTTGAACTGTCCCCTCTCTCTTCCTCTCTTTCTCTCTCTCTCTCTCTCTCTCTCTCTCTCTCTCTATATATATATATATATAAGAGTTAATTACAAAGTTGGTCCCTATAGTTTGATGGTTCTTTTAAAAATAAGAAAACAAATGTAAAAAATGAAACGGACGAAAATGTCCTTCAGTTAAGGTATGTTTTTAATAGAGTTAGTGATCATGGACCATTTTCAGAGAAAAATAGAAACCATGAGATGATTTCTAAACTTATCAAAGCTTAGGTCCTATTTTCAGAATTTTTACTAAAGCTTAAGGACCAGAAGTAGAGCTTATTCTATTTTTAAGTGTAAAAATAATAATATGCAAATTTACATCACTATCGTAAGATTCTTGTAGTACTTTTTACAAACCATAATAGCATCTTCATAATTATAACTATATTGAGTGCATAATCAAATCGTTCAGTATAGCTCAAGCTTTCATGCATACAACCAATCCTCATACCTTGTAAGAGTATGGTGGGTGCCTTGGCTCCACCGAACGTCATCATTGCCACATACTTCAACATTAACATTCCACCGTCATTCAAATTCTCCTCAATGTCAATAGTTTCAACGTTAAGGTTGATAGATACCGTAAATAGACAATTGTCCTCAACAACCGCTTTTTCAACAACGACCCATATTTACTAGCCCAAAACCCCTTGATAGGCCTGATGTGATAACATACGCCTAGCATTCTCCAATAGAGTTTGATCCATCTTATTTGCAAACTCAAATGATTATGGATACCGTGGTGCAGTAAAGTGGTATTGAATACCTCTAGACGAGCAAAATTTTTGGAACTCTAAGTCCTTGTATTATCCACTATTTTTGGCACTTAGAATCTTCATTATCGGCCCATTTAACTACAACCAACCAAACCTTAAACATGCAACACTTAGGTGGCGTTTGTTTTTTAAGAGGTTCGAAGTCTGAAGTCTGATTTCAGTTCGGAAATGGTTATGAAATGCCTAAACGAATCTGACATAAGTGGTGATTAAGAGCTTAAAATGAAAAAACAAACAAGGACTTAATGTTTCTAACTTGTTCTCTATCACAATATCCAACACTTGTTTAACAAGTCATCAATGAAAGATAAGGAAATAATGGAGGGCACCAAGTGACACCTTGGTCATTGGCCTCCAAAAATCCGTACACACGTAGTCAAGAACACCAAGAAATGTATGCTTACTCACGCCAAATGAAACATTTGTTTGCTTGCCTTGTACACACTCAGCGCATAACTCTAGTGAAGCTAAATTGTTTGATGGGTTTAATTTTTTTTTATGGAGAAGATCAAGATTTCTTCTCCAACATGTGACCAACCGAAGATGCCACAATCTAATCGCATCTAAGTTCTTCGAGCTATCAACACCAGTATTAGTTTCATCCTTGACAACTTTCCCCGAAAGCATATAAAATTGATTCATTGGCATTACTCTCTTGATGATTATCAAAGTGTCATGGAGATCTTGACACTTCTATCGACAAATGTTGCCTTACAACCGAGTTTAGTAAATTGTGCGATTAACAAAACTGATTGAGATATAGATTGTTCAAGTTAATCCTCTAGAAAAATGATGGGCGTATGATCTACTGTGGCTACTGGGTCCCCATTAAAGTAGGATCATTAAATTCTTAGAGTTAAATTGAGTTCATACCATATGCACACTTTAGATATACATCATCCTTTTTTTGTTGTTAAGCAAGATTTTCTTTTTGCCTCAAATAATACAAATTTTGTACATCTTAGGGCCCATTTACCAAACGCTTATTCGGGTAAGTCTTTCTCGACAATATTTCAACGCTATCACTTGATACCGGGTAATATTTTTAGTCCACGAAAACGGTGTCATATGCAACAATTCACTCAGTAAGCGATAACCATGGTAAAACTCTCGATCATTTCCTTCACTCTTATTGGGTAAGACTCTTGTTCTCTACCAAATGCATTCGGTAAAATAATGTGACTTCATAACTGCTTACCTTGGTAAGCGTTTGGTAAACGACCCCTGAGTTAGATAAGAGTAACATAATTATTATCTTATAATATTCACATGAAACGTCTTTGAAACAGAGTATAACCCAGAAACATGGATGTTAGATGTATCTTCGACATTAGTGGAAGCTAAACTTGCAGCTAATTTTGCAAAAATATATTCTACTTAGACTTTGTACTAGTAAGTAACACCTTCAGGGGTCATCTTTGTTTTGAATTCTCCAAGTTTAGACAAGGTCGGGAAATCAACATGTTAGAGCATCTCCAACAGCATCTCTGATATTTTTTTAAAATAGAGACACAAAAGTCAAAATCTGTATAAAAAAATTGCATTCATCTCCAACAGTATCTCCATTTTGAAGATTTCAACATTAATTATATTATCAAAATATTCAACATATTTAAAAACTTTTAAAATAACTTTTATATTATTGGTGGAAAAATGAGAGAATGAATAAAATATTATTTTTTTCACTTGATAATCATTTTTGGAGTAATCTCTAAATTTGGAGAAAAAAACATTCTCTCATGTTTTCTCCATTTTGGAGAAACTTTTAAAGATGTTGTTGGAGCACAAACTATGACCAAAATCTTTATTTCCTCAATTTTTATATTTTAGAGATGCTGCTGGAGATGCTCTTAGAGTGCCAATAAAGTAGTTCTTTGCACTCCCAGCTTCTGGTATATATGCATAGCTTTATCCATGTGCCGTGTGTAGCATGTCATACACATTAATGAATATGATCATTATTGATTTTAGGGTTAAATGCATGACATATTTCCTTATCATACACAACTTATTTTTATAAATTTTCTTATTATAACATTATAATTTTATTTTTTCTTATTACAACAATATACTTTAAAATTATTTTTTATTAAGACATTCTATTTTAAATTTTTTATCAATTATAGTAATGAGTAACCCATTATCTTTTAAACCGATTAAACCCTTACACGTTTTTTACTTACTTGGCTTAAATGAGGTTGCGTGGATAATACATCATTTGGATGACATAACCAACATAAAAAAAACATTTATCAAATTATTGTTGATGATTTCACTTGTCTTTACGGCGATTAAAAAAAAACATTTCAATTTTTTTTCTTATTAAATGGCATTCAAATTAAATGTTCTAAAATAAAATATTTCTCAAATAAATATGAAATATAATTTTCAAGATAACTATTTTGTTTTCAAGAAAGATAACACTTTTTCTTTTATTTTGTTAAAATAATACATATCTTTTAACGTTTTTTAAAATGCTAGAGATAAATTGTGCTCTATAAATCAGCAAGACGTTCTTCTTCTAGTTGTAAAAGTAAGAACTCTTCATGTTCCTCATCCTCATCATTCATATGAATATGAATATCAAGCAAGTGACGACTAGTTACAAAACGACAAGCCATGATAGTTTCTTTTAAATGAGGAGACAAGTTTGTTTTAAAATAAGATAGAAACAATTGGTTATAAATTGCTCTTATTTATAGATTAATTAATTTGCCACATTTACTACTAGTTGTTGGGAGTTAAATTTTCTTACATAAAAGTAGTTGGAAGTTGATCATTTATTATTAGTTGTTAGTACTTAGAAGAATCATATGATGGAAATAACCATTTCATATGTTATTTTAGAGAAATTTTAGCATAGCCGTTGGAGATGTTCTGATTAGAAATAGATACTAAATTTAGATAAACATGTTTGTTTAAATGTTCCGTGTGTAGATATAAAATGTTAAAACTAAAAGTACAATGTTATAATAAAAACTAGTTTTGCTATAATAAAATAATTTTGAAAGTAGAATGTTATAATAAAAATGTCATGTATGTAATATAGTACATGTAGACAGCCTACATGGACAGTGAGGTCGCATGGGAACCTGATATAATGGATAAATTTAAATCAAAAAAGTTTATCAATGTCATAATATGTAAAAAAAAATTAAAGTACAATACCCTAATAAAATAATTTGAAAGTACGTGGTTATAATAAGAAAAGCTGAAATTAGAATGATATAATAAGAATATTTATGAAAGTATTTTGTTATTTGATGCATTTTGCTTTTGATTTTATGCCACTTTTTTGTATCGATTTAATTTTTATATATCAATTTTGTGTTTGTTCTTAAATTGGGAAATCTTGGTACAATTTTTTTCTGTTCCACTCCCCTTTGATTGTTATTATACAATTACATGCTAATTGTTCCTTCATAGACTTGACATGTTTTGTGTTTTCTACCATAGATGTTTCAGTCCTGCTCCTTTCCACACTAAAGACGGTCTCTCTTTGTGATTTGGTTGGAATAAGTTTTTCTATTGATTGCTACAGAAATCGGTTAGTTCTATTTATTTAAAATTGTTTTTCTGTATCGATTGCTTTTTAGTTTTCTATATATGGTTATCACAGTTGATTAAATTAAAAAAGAACACCTAGGAAGGTACCATCATCCGCCTATAACGGAAAACTACAAAAAAATTCACTATTAAAATGGAAGACTACGAACATTTCCTTAGAAAATCCGTTGCTAAAGGATGATCCGTCAAAAAACTGTCACAAAAGTTGGTGAATAAATTGTTGGTGGATATATCAAATCAGAGACAGATTACCCAGGAAATTCTTGGGTAATCCATTAGTATTTTCTTGAAAATATTGGATTTCATCAGCACCATTAGTATTTCATGGGTGACACGTGGTAATTACCCACGAAAATTTTCCTGGGTGTTTTTTTTAGGTGAAAGTCATTTTTTTGGCAGTGACTGTTAATGCCAAAAAATGACTTAATGGTAGATTAACGATTCGGACCTTTATCAACTAAAGAAAGAAAACCAATTCGAAAAACAAACAAACAGAATGTAAACGACACAAAGAATTTTTGACGCGGAAAACTCCCTTCCGAGAGAAAAACCGCGGACGACCGTAAGGAGGATCGTCGATGCACTAAAGGAAAAGGACGTCCAACAGGGACGCCGGCCTTAAGGACAGTAAATAAAGTTACAAAAAGTAGTATGAAGGATCGGTCTTGAGTCTGCGACTATGGTTGAGACTCGTAGCGCTGTTTTTGTGAGTTAGCACTGTGATGTCGCAGATTCGTCAAACTATACTCGGGGCTCTTCTCAGTGTTTCGCTATGTTTCAATGTGTCCTTCTTGTTGATTTGAGCTCTCCTTTTATACTTGAGCTTAGACGAGGGTCTTGATAACGGCCAAACGGTCATAACGGATGAATCTTCATGATTTGTCTTCAATGTTGCCATAAAGCCTTTGACTCGTAACTGAAAATGACATGAATACAAAGATAACGGTATAACGGATATATCATTAACGACGTTAGGTCGCATGGTTAGTACCTCGTTAGTCAAGTTATGACAATCTCTAACGGAGTTAACGGCAGAATCATAACGAGGTTTAACAGAGTTAACGACGTTAATTTTGGGTATAATAGTTTACCCCTAAATTTTTGAAATATTTTGCACTAAATTATCTCAAGAATTTATTCTGTCACGCGACCGAATTTTTGGCAACTATATTGATTAATGCGGCAGTCAATTTTAATTTTGGAATAGCAATCGATTTAGTCCCGGTTCGTTTTTGAGATATCGATGACGGTGACGTCATTCGCATGATACGCGGATGACATAGGCGGGGGACAGGTGTCGAGGATCCGGCGGTTGCATGCATGACTTTTGATTAATGGCTGTCGATTTCGGGGGGATATAAAATCGTCTTTTATTTTCGTATAAAAGGAAACGATTTGGCTTCCTAAATCCAGGTCTTCTTCTTCGCTTTTTATAGAACCTACAATTTTTTCCTTACCGAAGTAAACTTTTTATTTTTCCAAGGATGTTGAGTTTGTTGAGCACGATATCGTCGCCAGACGATCTTCTTGTTTTCAGGGACTTAGCATGGCTCTCTGACTATATTCAGTTAGAGATTCCTAGTGACCTTGGAGCGGAGGAATGTCCCGCGGATCGGTTTATCCTCTACGAATATCCTTTCAAGATTGGGTTTACGTGGGGATTTTCTTCTCTGGTAAGTGATTTTCTCGGTCGATTCGAGATATCCCTGGGGCAGTTAATGCCCCAATTTTGGAGGATCGTTCTGACTGTAGAATGATTGACGGTTGATTGGATTTCTCCTTTCACCGTCCATGAGCTACTTTTGGCCTATACGGTCAAAGCTGACGCTAATTGTCGATTCAGTCCTTATTCCATTGATCGACGGGACCAGGCGTTGATACCTGGTACTGCAGTGAACGATTGCGGCTGGAAAAGTCGCTATGTGTTCTGCAGTTTGGCGTCTTATGCCCCTGTCGAGGATTGGATTGTCTACGGGTGGCCGTCGCAAGGTAAACGACGTTCTCTTTATTCGTTTGGTAGGAATAAGATTCCTACTTAATTTTTTCTTATCTTGGTTTTCAGGCGTGTCGTGCGAACTTGCACCCCTGCCCGATTCGTCGGCCAAGCTTGCGCTCTTTCGACAAATTCCTCACCGGGAGTTTCAGGTCTACGATCCCAAAGAGAACGTAGCTCCTATGGATGAGAAGGATGAGGGCAAAGATATTGTGGATGAGGAGGATGAGGGTGTTACCTTCATCGGGGCGTCTCATCCGACTCCAGAACTGGAGGAAGAAAGAATAGGTATTGAACCTGTCTTTATTTTGTTTTGATGAAGAGTTTGGTCTTTTCACTTTTTCTTACTGTTTCAGGAAAATCTGGGGAGTTTTCCCAAGGTCGAAGGATTTTACATGCCCACAGGGGCATGGTCGACGAGGTGCTTCTAGGCCGACCCTGAGAGAACCGTCTTTTGGAACTTCTAGTTCCAAGAAGGTGAAGACTTCGACGGTCGCTAGGCCATCGCACGTAACTGGTTCTTCTGCCCCATCGAGGGATAAAGGGAAGAAACCTATGGAGGGAGGCCTGTCCATTTTTGTCCATGACGAGTCTCCCGTCCCTTCTTTCCAGGTAACTTGTGATTTTTATGCGTCGTATGTTTTGAGTAATCATGCGTCATGCGTCGTGCGTATCAACTATCGTGCGTTATGCATATCTCATGTTTTTCGATTGATGTATTTTTCAGGCCCTTCAGGCGTCGATTGGCCAGTTTGTGACCATGGCTTCCAACTTGGAGACGAGAGTCCACGACCGGGAGCAGGCTTTGCAAGCGATGGAAGAGGATGCATCGGCTAAAGCCGAGAAGCTCTCTTCCCGTTTCAAGGAAGTTCAAGAGGACCTTGTTCTAGGACAAAGCGTTAGATCTAATCTCCGATGACGCTTTGGAGGTCGCCCCCAGAAAGAATAGGGGTTTTGGAGGCTGAGTTGGAGGCGGCCCTTATCGGAAAGGTTACTGAGGTCGGTGGTCTTAGGGTATTGAGAAAGATGATGTTGGCTGAGCTTCCTCCGTCGACGAGAATTCTTTTGGTCAGACAATTCTCGATGGTGAGTTGAACAACAAGGCCATCATGATGCATGCGTCTGGTGTGGCCTAGATCTTCCTCACTGAACACGAACGCCATGGAGTCAAGCTTTTTGTCGTCTCCTTTTTGATAGTCGACGGGGATGCTAGACTCGTCGAATTTTTTCCCCGCGTGTCTTTTAGCGGCTGAGTATGTTAATCCACATATGTCGGATCCTCCTATCACACAATTTACTACTTTAGTATGCGTAGGAGATGTGGGTCTAGGGATTTTACCTGTGGTCTGCGTCGAGACCAAATCGTTGAGATAGCCCTTTTGTTATAGCCATGCGATTTCTTTTCCGAGGACTTGACAATTGTCCGTGTCGAGCCCATGATCATTATGGAAATCACACCATTTCGTCGTATCCTTTTGGTCGTTCGGTCGATCACTTTTCTTGGGCCATCGTACTGTTTCTTGGAGATTTTTCAATGTTTCCACTAATTCCTTCGAAGTACCTGCAAAACTGTAAGTTAACAATTTTGGGTATTGGGTGAACTTGGGGTTTACCTTGGGTTCGACTTTTATTTTTTCATGCCTGACGTTAGAAACCACTTTTGAATTTTTGAATTCAGGCTTTTTGACTCCAAGAACCCGTTTGTCAGAAGATCTTTGTTGTCGGAAGGCAGCGTCATCTTCGACTCTCATATGAGCCAAGGTTCGTGCTCTCATGTCTTCAAATGTATCGGCTGGATATTTGGTAAGGTCTAGGTATAGACCCGAGCTGTTGTCTAGCCCTCGTTTATAAGCTTCGATCGCCATTTTGATATCACAATTACGTATCCCGATCATCTCCATGTTGAAGCGGTTGAAGTAATTCCTGACTGTCTCTCCTTCCTTCGGAATTATATAGTAGAGGTTACTAGTTTGTTTCTCCATCTTGCGACTGCTGGCGAATTGCTAGAAAAACTGGTTGAAGAGGTCGGCGAACGATTTGATCGATTTGGGCTTGCGGTTGATCAACCACTGTAGTGATGCACCCGTGAGGGATGCTCTGAAACTTTTACACATGCAAACTTCTTGAAAATTATGGGGTATTGATGTCGTCCACATCAGTTGCTTATATTGCGCGACATGCTCGTTGGGGTCCGTGATACCAGAATACTTCGGCGTGAACTTAGGAATGTTATACTTCTTGGGAACGTCTATCAGAGCGATCGAATCAGCGAAAGATGAAGCTTGAAAACCGGTAGGAGGCTCTACGTCGACGGGCACTGCTGCTCCAGGTAGTTTTGCAAGTAATAACAACATTTTCTCATTTTGTTCTTCAAGTTGCTTGAACTTTCGGGCGACTGGGTCATTATAGGGAGTTTTATGAGTGTCAAATGGATGGCTTGTATTCATCATGGGGATTGACGTATGATTGGTCGTAAACGGTATTCTCTGATAGATGAAATCATGACTTTCACTATCAGTAGTTGTGTATGGTGCATTAACGTACGTATATATCGCGGTGGTTGGGATGGGTACAGATACGTAGGTTTGCCCAATATTGGAATTATTCGGTGGCTGAGAAAATGGTATAGATATGTACGTCGAATCCATGACAGAGTTGTTTAATGGAAACATTGTAGTATTTTGTGGAACTGATGCTGTCATGTGCGTTTGCTCCAGAACATAATTGCTTTGCGATACACTCGGAATCGATGCGGGTGCAGAACTTCGTGGCGGAGGCGGTGGCGGTCTTCCTGGAAACGAGGTAGGCACAGTACTGCGTGGTGGAGGCGTTGGCGGCATACCCTGAGATCCAAAGAGACAGAAGACGAGCCGACATTTGGGTTCCTTAGAGCATGGATCTCCTGGTTAGCTTTGCGATTCCGATCCTCCAAAAAGTTCACTCGTTGTCGCAAGGCTTCCAATTCGTTTGGTGTTTGGTTTTGTGCATTTCCGCCTTGGTTATCTTCTATTTCACACCATTCCTGTTTCAAAGAAAGTTCTTAAACAAGTTAGTAGCAAAGGAAGTTTTTCGAAGAGATCTTTTCTCTAGTTGGCTCGCACGGATGGCGCTAAACTGTTAATGCCAAAAAATGACTTAACGGTAGATTAACGATTCGGACCTTTATCAACTAAAGAAAGAAAACCAATTCGAAAAACAAACAAACAGAATGTAAATGACACAAAGAATTGTTGACGCGGAAAACTCCCTTCCGAGAGAAAAACCGCGGACGACCGTAATGAGGATCGTCTATGCACTAAAGGAAAAGGACGTCAAACAGGGACGCCGGCCTTAAGGACAGTAAAGAAAGTTCTTAAACAAGTTAGTAGCAAAGGAAGTTTTTCGAAGAGATCTTTTCTCTAGTTGGCTCGCACGGATGGCGCTAAACTGTTAATGCCAAAAAATGACTTAACGGTAGATTAACGATTCGGACCTTTATCAACTAAAGAAAGAAAACCAATTCGAAAAACAAACAAACAGAATGTAAATGACACAAAGAATTGTTGACGCGGAAAACTCCCTTCCGAGAGAAAAACCGCGGACGACCGTAATGAGGATCGTCTATGCACTAAAGGAAAAGGACGTCAAACAGGGACGCCGGCCTTAAGGACAGTAAATAAAGTTAATAGTATGAAGGATCGGTCGTGAGTCTGCGACTATGGCCAAGACTCGTAGCGCTGTTGTCGTGAGTTTGGACTGTGATGTCGCAGATTCTTCAAGGTATACTCGGGGTATTTCTCAATGTTTCACTATGTTTCAATGTGTCGTTCTTGTTGATTTGAGCTCTCCTTTTATACTTGAGCTTAGACGAGGGTCTTGATAACGGCCAAACGGTCATAACGGATGAATCTTCATGATTTATCTTCAATGTCGCCATAAAGCCTTTGACCCGTAACTGAAAATGACATGAATACAAAGATAACGGTATAACGGATATACCATTAACGAAGTTAGTCGCATGGTTAGTACCTCGTTAGTCAAGTTATGACAATCTCTAACGGAGTTAACGGCAGAATCATAACAAGGTTTAACGACGTTAATTTTGGGTATAACAGTGACTATATAAAAAAACCGGTTGTCAACTAATCAATGTGATTTTTTAAAACGAGAAGAACACAAAAACGTTTATATCAAATAGAGATATAATGTTTTGTTTTAATGTTTTCAACTCTTATCCTAATTATAATATTCCATATATAAAAAGTTACATATGCTCGATCAATATCACCTAAACGGCTAAACCCTTGTTTGAGATATCGGAATGTAAAGTCAAAAATGTATTAATTTTGTACAATGTTAAACTCTTTTGTCGTGCATAGACGCATGATTCCCGAAAAGTACTAATTAGTTTATTCCAACATTCTAATTTCTACCAACTCCAAGCTAGCTAACCATAAGAAAAATGAAAAACTAATAAGGCTGCTGTCGAGTATCGTATTAAATTTATGGCGACTTATATGTAATTATTACTTAGAAACGTGTGAGGTGATAGTTGATCAAGTCATAGCAACCATATGATATATATATATATATGATAAAAATCAATGTTAATAGAACAAGTGTATCCATTAATATATACACCTACATTTGTATATTCAGTAGTATGTATTTGATAAAGACACTCATTGACATAATACATATTTTGATAACGTGTATGTTTTAATTCATATATTTTATTTTTAAGGTTCTCAAAAAAAGTTGGTTGTCTTCCATGCACACACACACATGTAGACACACACAGGGACGATCGAAAGAGAAGTTACCAATTTACAAGAAAATGAAATATTCCAAGATCGTATAAGACTACACGTGATATAAATGTTTACTCATATGATCAAACACGTTCAAGAGGGGCACCAGACTTGGTGAATGCGACCAAAGATAGCGGGGTAAGGTCGACTGCTATGTGCTCACCAACATATGTTTAGTCGTATATAACTAAGCACATATATTACATGTAATCATATATAATCTTGAAATTTCTTCCCATCTCTTAAATTGATTGTTTTGACGTTTAAACATAACCCTACATACACACATATATATATACCAAAAAAAAAACCATCCAAAAATTTAAAAAATAAGTGAATATTAGTTTCAACCGTTCATCTGATCTAACAAATATCTGATTTCATACATGTAACACCCGGAATTTTAGAAAGTTAAATTCTTTTTTAATGAAATCGTATTTTAAAAGTTTAATGTTGGTTGGGCTGATTTTGGGAGTAATTTGACTAATTAAGTGGAAAATTAATATTGGAAATTATTTTATATGAGATGGTTTGATGGATCAACTTATATAAAAAAAGAAATAATAATAATAAAGCCACTAGGCAAAATCGGGATGCATCTGAGGCGAAAACGATGTCAAAGTTGAATATGAAAGAAGAAATAAAAGAATTAATGGTGCTATTTTATATTAAAACAAGGGTGCATCGTAGCGGTAAAGTGGTGCTTGTTACAAGGTGTAGGTTAGGGGTTTGAATCTCCTCCAGTGTAGCTGGATTATTTTTTTATTAAAGCCTGATGCACCAGGGCCTCCGCGCGACTAGCTCGCGACTTGAGGTCGCGGCCCAGCCCGCCACAACTAGAAAATTGAGTATTTTCAACGGAAAATGTCGTTGAAAATTTTCTACTAATTTTAGAGGAATTATTGACAGAATATAAGTTTTCTACAAATTTTCAACGAATTTCCGTTGAAAATCACTCACAAGCATGCATTTTCAACCATTTTTTTTTACGAGAAATTCCGTTGAAATTTTTTTGATTGAAAATGCATGTTTGTGTGAGATTTTCATCGGAAATTCGTTGAAAATTCGTAGAAAATTTATTTTCTGTCAATATTTCCTCTAAAATTCGTAGAAAATTTTCAACGACATTTTCAGTTGAAAAACTTTCGTTGAAAATACTCAATTTTCTAGTAGTGCGCATAACTCACTGTTTGAGCTGAAAATTTCATAAAAACGGGTTCTTCATTTCTTCACATCTTCCTCATATTAGCTTCGTTTTGGCCGATTTTTTTTTCCTATGTTCATGTTTTTTTAGCCCTTCAATCCTAAATCAATGGAGTAAACTTATTGGATGATCTTAGAGCATTTTGGAGAAGGTTTCATCTTCATCTTCTCCAACATTCACCCACCATTGTTGACCAAGTTTGGGATTTTTCTCAAATCGAGTTTATAAGTCATTCTAACTCTTTTAAACCTTATTTGTTGTCAAAACCTTCCTATTTAGTTATTTAGAACTTTTATCTTGAAGCATCTTTCTTTGTTTTAGGGTTTGGGCCATTTTGGAAGATTTGAGATTTTTTACTAGAGTTTCATAGATCTAATTGTTGGGAGTTGTTCTTGGTAAATTTTAGGTTGTTTATGAACTGGATGAAGTTTCTTCATGGCGGATGCTTTCAGGTCTGTATTTTCTTCAAAGGGAGCTTTTGGGGGTAAACCTAGATTTAGCTTAAATCTAGCAAGGTGAGTTCAAGTTACTTTGTGAAAACGGTGTACGTGTCAAAAATGTCCATTTTGATATATTAACATGTTTTACTTGCTATTTGTCAAATATGTGAGTATTTTGATAATATGCGAATTATTTAGTATAAATGGTTTTATGAATCTTGGAAAATGCTTATATTTGGGATCTTGACATTTTGATAAATAAAACATATTTATGAGATGTTTTGATGTTTTATTTTATAAATGAGGATCACTTGGTGTCATATGCATTTTGGGAGTATTGGATTTATAAACCATTGGAAATTATATGTTATGACATTATAAGATATTTTGGAAATATATGAATATGATTTCACTTGGAAAATAGTTTGTCTCAACCAACGATGTTTATTTTGTGTAAATACTTAAGTGTTGAGTTATTGTGCGTTAACCCGGTTTTGACTTAAATTAATCTTGAGGACACTTGTCCGAATTAAATTGATACATCGAGTTTTGGGGTTATATGAAATTGTGGCATAAGGATATATTATTTTACATGCTTTGAGTGCGTTAGTCATTCATTTTGGAGTCATGTAAATTAGATTTTTGTTGCATTGGATCCATAGGCATATAAGTCAATTTTTAAGATGTTAGTTGGGAATAGTATTTTCTACATTGTAATTAGACACGGAGATTATAGCACCGGAGGACTTGAACTATAGACCGTGGGTGGTTGATTTCGATGACCGTGTGTTCCATGATATGTTAGAACCGAAAATTATAGCACCGGAGGACTCGAACTATAGACCGTGGGTGGTTGATCTCAATGACCGTGTGTCTCGTGGTATGTTGCTTCTAACTAGAGAGCGAGTCTTAGGTATTGGAGGACTCGAACTATAGACCATAGGTGGTTGATCTCAATGACCAATATACTTTGATAGAAGTTCGATAACGTTGAAATATGGCTTACTTTGTGTCTCGCCATTGTCAACAGAAACGGGTCTCCACCGTCACTGAAAGTTGTTGTCGTTTTGGGTATAGAGTTTTATCTATTGTTTTCGGTGACGATTTTAGATTATGGAGTACTATCCATAATTTATATGATTGGACCTTTGAAACTTAATCATATTTTGGGTATTTTAGATTATGGAGTTTTGTCCATTTGTTGGTATTTTGGAGCATTTAAACTTATTCACGTTTTGAGTGAGTAAAAGGAGTAGAGTTCGTATTTGATGGGATATCTTTATTTTAAAGTTTTCACTTCAACGGTATTTTATTTAAAGCTTTTGTTATGGAAATAATGAATTTGGGAAAGGTGTTGGTTTTATAATGAAATCGTTCTATTTGAATAATTATTATTTCATTAAGCAATCTTTTTCAAACGATTACAAATATGTTATAAACTCTTGAACTCACTAGGTGTTAAGCCTAACTTTTTCTTTGTCGGCATGTGCATTAGGTTCTCGTTGGGGTTGGTACTAGCCACACGCATTGACTTGAGTGCTAGCTTGGGTGACGTTTTCCGCATTCGGAGATAGCGACTCTTATCTGTTTAGTAACATCGGACCATATGTAGGTCTCTGCATAAGACTTGGTTTAACTTTGTCGAGGTTCATTTAGAATATTATTGAGGCAATTCGAGTTTTGATTTATAAGAGAAAGATTTATTACTTATTTATTGTATTGATGAAAATTTAAATTAGTCGCTCTTTCCAAATTTTAGGGTGTTACAATACATGCATCAATTGTTTCATATATAAATCGTTAATCACAATTAATAAACTCTAATCATAATCCTTAAATATTCAAATAATAATAAATGAACATTGATCATATCCATAAATATCTTAATTGATTGGTTTACACGGTTTTCAAGATAAGATTGGTTTATAAAAGAAGTCATCAATATATATATATATATATACATACATACATACAAAGAGAGAGAGAGAGAGAGAGAGGAAAATTCATTGCGAACATGTTATCTGAAACCGGGGGACAAAGGAGAGCGCGACACATGTCCCAGTTTCACTATAATTTTGAAGGCTATCACTGACGTAGAAACCCGTTGGTGATCCGTCGGTAATGGGTAAAGCGGTCGCTGAATAAACATCAGATGAACTTTCGGAGGTGAAGACATTATAGACTTTTCACGGACTGTGTTACCACTGATGGATCACCGGTAGTTAAAATCAGTGACTAATTACTGAGCATTTGGATCACCAACAGATTACCAAATATTAGGATCAACGACTAATTACCTATGAATCTTGTTATACGCAGATTTTCGAGGGATTATACTACTGACAAAATACCGATGGACATTTGCGAACGAATTACCAACGAAAATATATATAATCACATATGGGATTCTATAGGTGAGCTATTGGTGATTATGCTTCATTTAAAAACAATAACTTTAACATACAATATTTACATCTATAAAATACATAACCTTCCCATAATTGTTTAAAAATACCAAATATTCCATCCAATCACAAGAAAATATTATCATTACAATTTAAGACGTAATCTAGCTAAGGGGAGGGGGAGGGGTCCACTTGGGAACTACTGCATAAAAGCTCGAAACCTGTCGGTAATAGGACATGTTAAGTTAACTAGGCAGCCTATGCAACTTGTCGTGTTGTTAGTAGACAACAAAATCAATATTTAATAAGAATCTAGTGTAACTATTCATTGTCGATGTTGTGAAACACTAATAAATGCCCCCTTATGCTTGGCCGACAACCCCTCAAAACGGGGTCGCTCGATTGGCCTTACCGACCCTAGATGGGATCTCCAAAGGTCGCTATTCTACACCTAATAATAAAACAACACATAAATCAATATAAAATCAAATTACACTACAATACGAACATTAAAAAAAAGTTCATATATGATCGATCATAGAGAGCCCGTCACTGGGATCCAGAAAGGGCAGTGTCCCTTAAAGGGTGAGAAGTCCTGAATGTCAAATGTCATCCATTCACCTCAAGGTGTCGTCTCTTTTCCTATAAGAATCCATCTCTTCTCTAGTTTGTACCTATTGTACATAGTACAGGCCCATGCATCATAAACATCGAACATCGAGCATTAGAACAAGTGGCCCATTTGATACTTACCCTGTATACACATAATTTATACTAAGTTATAAACATTGATTTGTAGTCACCCATATACAAATCTGAAAGCATTAGAACAAGTGATTACAGCTAGCCTAAGGAATATCCTTCAAACGAGCCCACCGACAATGATACAACGACGGGAAGATCGAAGTAACCTCCCTAGGAAAACATGTGGGTCTAGAAACCAGTTCGATTAAAAATACAGAACACACAAAAGACAGTAGTATCATTTTATTATGTATTATAAACCTTATACTACATTAACTTATCTGCAGGCCGCCGCATCCCAGCTAGAGGTGCAACCGATGAAGAGGCTCTGCGTCGTATCATTGGGGCTTCTCCTCGACTAGTATGCTAGGTATTTGCGACAGATTTTTAGATCAAATTTGTGTATGGTTTTTTGCTAATTTTATGAGGAAAAATCGTTTATTTTAATTTTTTATTTTAAAAATATACGGACTTTCAATTAATGACTTTTCGATGGATGAAGGCAAATTCATCAAACATCCATCGAGAGTCATCGATGCTTTTTCGATCGGTTATCGATACCAAAAAAAAAACAGTTTAAGAAAGTAACTTTTTACTTTTTTGAATTCCAAAAAGGTGTTGATTAAGGGTTGTTTACTTTTCTCTTATCACCTCTTATTAAATAAAAGACTCTTACTTTGGTAAGTGGTGAGTTGTTTACCAAAGAAAAAAACTACCTCTTACCATAATATCATCTCTGACCGTCCTCTTTCCATGGTAAGAGAAAGATGAGCTACTTACTAGAGTCAGAGCCACTATTCCCCTCTTTGCCCTCAATACTCACGTACTCATCACTTGCACAATGGATACTAGTAATGAGGCTTTTCTTTGGAAAAAAACTAGTAATGAGGCATTCTTGAAACTTGTAAGTGTACTTTTCAATTGTTGCTTTTCCTATTACATGTGTTTTCCTTTTCTTTAATTTATAATATTATAATAATGTAAATATAAAAGGTTTAGTAAAAAAGAATTTATGTTTAACGATTATTCCAATTAAAAGGGTATAGTCGACATTTTCACTTAGTCAACACTTAATATAAAATGTCAGGTAAACAATAACTTTTTATCAACGCTTATTCGAGTCAGATCTCTTATCTCAACCGGACCTCTTACCACAATCATTCGAAAACAAATTCAAATAAGTTAGAATTTTTGAATTTCAATATCTATCGAAAATGTAACAAAGTTTTGCATGGTTTTTTAATTACTTAGTACATCCGTCAAAAAGTCGTTGAAACAAAGTTCAGGAAACTACATTTTTCCACATATCTTCATTTTGAAAGTCAGGTGGCTAAACCGCAACAAACCCTCCATTTTCTTCCTATCGAACATTTAGTTCGCGGAATGAAATTTGATAGAATTGGAATTCATCAAAAGAAGTTGACCTTTGAAGGAATACTTGGAATGAAATTTGACCAAGCTTTTGGTTGGATGAAATTGAATTCTTTGGGATTTCCAATGGAATGTTGAAATGTTATTCAATGAAATTTAAAGGATTCTATCATTTTTATTATGTGAATCAAACATGGATTTAGAATTTGATCAAAGAAAATATCGATTCCAATTCCATCAAAATCTATGAACCATAGAATTATTATGGTTGACCAAATGTCATTTGAAAATGGATTGCATCGTAAAACCCTCGAAATCGGTCGAAAATATATAATAGATCACGAAACTAGATCTCCATTTTACCTAGGGGTGGTAATGGGTTGGGTTGGGTTCGGGTTCAACCCATTTATTAAACAGGTCGAAAATCTCAACGCAACCCAACCCAACCCAACCCAACCCAACTCATTGAGTTAAATGGGTTGAGATTTTCAATCCAACCCAACCTGCTACTTAAATGGATTCAACCTAGGTTGACCTGTTTACGAAAATCTCAACCCAACCTGTTAAATAAATGGGTTCAACCTAGGTTGACCCATTTAATTTTAAATGAATAAAATAAAACAACAAGTCCACAACCACAAAAACAAATCCATTGTTCAAAGTTTTAACAAAACACTACCTCTAAGTTACAATAAAACACAACCACAAATGCAAATAAATTGTTCAAAGTTCAAAACACCAACCACATATTCATCAACCAAATAAATTGTTTAAAGTTCAAAGTTTTAATAAAATACGATGGGACTGACGAGATGAGAACGCCGACGAGAGAAAGAGTAGCGTTGGGCGTTGGGCGTCGACAAGATGAGAACGCCAACGAGTGTAAGGGTGGCCGGAATTTTGATGAAGACAAGAGGGAGCAATGAACTAGGTTTTTCTTTTTTGGACTTTGGAGTTTGGAGGCATGAAAGTTGAAACCAGGGTTTTTTCTTTTTGGGTTCAGTTTGACATTAAAATTTGTATTTTAAATTTATTAATATGTTACTATTAAAAATAAAATAAAATATATTAATGGATTAAAAAGAGGTTATTGATGGGTTGAAAATAGGTTGAAAACAGGTTACAAATGTATTGCAAACAGGTTGTAAATGGGTTGAAAACAGGTTGAAAATAGCTCAGAAATTTCAACCCAACCCAACTCATTTATTAAATGGGTTAGGCGGGTTGACCCATTTAAGTTAAATGGGTTGAACATCTCAACCCAACCTGCTACTAATGGGTTGGGTTCGGGTTGGGTTGGCAGATTGGGTCACTTTCTGTCACCCCTAATTTTACCGTTTATCAAACAAAAAGGGTCGTCAAAATTTCGCCTAATTTTTTTCCTATCTAAAAGCCCTTGAAAATGGGTACGAAAATCCATCGATTAATATGAGAAAAATCACGGAATATCATTCGATTATGCAACTACTACATGTGCCATTTCCATGAGAAGATATTCACTACAAAACAAATGACTTTCACTCACAAAAATTATCCAGAGAAATTTTCGTCGGTGATTACCGATGGATCACCCAGAAAATACCAGCGGTTCGGTAAAATCCGATGTTTTTCGAGAAAATACCAACGGATCACCCAGAGAATACCTGGGTAATCTGTCACTAATTTGAATTACCCACCAGCAATTTAGCAACCAAATTTTATGACGGTTTTTGTAAGGAATCACCTTTTAGCAACAAATTTCTCAAGGAAATGTCCGTAGACAAAAGTCTTTTGTTTAGTAGTGATTTCCTTCGAAAAAGTTTTAGAATCCATCTAAAATATTTAATACCGTTTGAAAGGTTTGGCTTCTGAATAAAAAATTGTCATCAAGAAACAATCGTTGTAAATGGGTGTCGATTTCCGTTTAATATACCTCTTTGTTTTGTAGTGCCTCACAGACGTCCGGATTGTGCAATTTTTTCATTTCATGCTTCATAGTTTTTGCCTCACCTTTTTCGCAATTAGTTCTTAGTTTAATTAAACCTCATAAGAAGCTTAAATCGTGCACACCGATTAATTAGTCCGGTTTAGTCACTTCAGGGCCAAGGACCTGAAAAATTCCATACACCCACTAATTAGTCCGGTTTATGATTTTTTTTTTCAAGAATTATTAGTCTTTTTAAACTTTTCAAATTAAATGCAAAATATTGTAAGTGGGATATTTTTATGATTAAAACGTTTACATTTAGAGTTTCAAATATGAACTTTCAATTTTCATACATCATATATATAGCATAGAAAAATAACATTAAACCTTTGTTTAATTCAAGTGTTTCATCATGGTCATATAGCTTTCAATTAATACTGCTTTATATATCTGTGATCATCCCACTTTAGCCAATGCACCACCTTAATTACACTAATTTGCATACACATTTTCTTGATCAAAGATGGTTGCTTCAAGAAAACTTACCACAGTTTATCCTTACCATTCTCCTCCTCCTCCACCACCACCTCCTCAAGAACCTTCTCACCCACCAAAACCTTCAAAACCTGCACCATATGGACCAAAACCTCCAACACCAAGTGGATCGAAGCCACCAACGCCAAGTGGATCAAAACCACCAACGCCATCAGCAAGCCAGCCACCAGAAGGACCGAAACCACCAACACCCGGTGGATATGTTAAACCGCCAACGCCAAATACTCCCTACACTCCGGCACCATCACCATCACCATCACCACTCGACAATTGGCCACCGTCAACCCTACCTCCTTTACCTTCATATCCACCATCCACCTCTGTCCTTCCTCCATTGCCCTATAATGCTAACCCGCCATCGGGGAGCATACTAACACCACCGTCACCGCCAGGTGGAGGTGGCACGGACTACACTATCGTCATTGCGGTGTGTGCCTCACTCGGGGGCGTGTTTTTCCTAGCGTTCCTAGCCGCTGGACTGTTTTGTTTGGTGAAGAAAAAGAAGAAACCGATAATTATTGTTCCGCCCGCAACCACCTATCGCCAAGAACCAGTTCCACATGGTCATGATCATGGAGCAACAACCAGTGAAGAACATGGTCAAATGCAGTAGGTCTGTGCTCATGGTTAAAAACGTTTGGTACCATAAGAAATTAATGCATAAAGAATTATAAACTAAAGGCATTGAGTTATCGTATAATTAATACGATTATCAGTTGACCTAGTTATTATAATCTTTATATATTATTTTTTGTTGTACCAAATTGACTTCATGAAACTGTGGAGGTCATTGTTGTGTGTTTATTTGTTGTGAATATTATGAAATTTGTGTATTCGTCAGAAACATCAAGTGGCCATCTGCCACTTCCCTGAATAATTGTTAATAAAACTACAGCATCGTAATGAGTATTTATAATGATTGTTTGGATTTATTTCAGCTTTTATTTATGTGTTTTCATGCTACTTTTAAAAAAAAAACACTTACTTTTTAACCAACATCTCTTTAGATTTACTAAAATAAACAGTGTGTATGCGAAGTATACCCCATGAATCGTTTACGGTCTCCAATCAGGCTAGCAAAATTTACACTTTTGATCCCTAAGTACACGATCTACCACATGAATCGTAGGTGTAAGGTTACAAATGAAACTATATTTACAATTTTGGTCCCTGAGTACACGATGTATGACCCACGAATCATGGGCATGGATTGTGAATCGCTGGGTATGCCTATAGAATTGTGAGAATTAAAAAAAAATGATTGTTATTCATTATATATAGTAATTAGCAATTAATATGGAATTAATATTTATTAATTTTCTGCCGATGAATACACTTTCCGACGACTTCGTCTTCTCCGACGAGTTTTCTGACAAGTTTCGCCATTCATTAATATAATTTCGCCATTCGTGAATACAGTTTCGCCATTCATGAATACACTTTCGCCATTCGTGAATACACTTTCAACATTCATGAATACTCTGGGATCATACCAGATTTTTTCTTTGTAGATCTCATCATAGATACGTCGTCTTCTGTTTTTTTTAAAAATAAACCTAATCAAATCTTACGTATGTCGCCGGAAAATATGGGGTGGGGTGAGAAATTTATTGCCGAAAAATATGGGGTGGGATGAGAAACTTATCGCCGGAAAAAATGGAGCCAGGGGAAGATCATCACCGGAAAAATGGTTGACGGTGGGTTACGGGACATCGCCACTGGCACCGCCACCAACACCACCAGTTACACTGGGAGAGAGTTCAAGAGAGAGACGGCGTACGGTAGTTGATGGCGACAGAGGGTGATGGTGTTTCGTCAGAGGTTGAAGATGAAGATGCAGTGGTGGTTCTTAGTGGTGGAATGGTGGTCGACCGCTGGAGAGTCGATGACGGATAGTGGCTGAGGGCGTCGCTGGCGATAGGAGGAGAGGGTGGTCTGTGATTGGTGAAGTGAAGAAAATAAAGGATTATGAATTTGATAGAGATGATCAGCGATGACGCTGAATCACAACAGTTTCAATAAATTATGCTACTTCCTATAGATAAACACGGATACTAAAAATAATTAAAACTAAAACAATTAGTAGTTGACATTTCTGTCCTTGGTTAATATATAATACAATAAAATATTAAATTCCACATGACACAATACTATTGGTTCATCTGAGTTTGCACAGTTTGCAAAAATCCAATACTTTGCAACGGAAATCCCGCCTATATATATATATATATTAATATAGAGGGAGGTTCTTTTACAAACCAAATCAATGTTACAAACTATGCAAACTCGTACAAATCATTATAAAAATAATTTGTTTTCATGATTTCTTTTCATCAAATGCTATAGTTTAAGATATTATTACACATATGTTTGTTTCATAATGTAAAATTTTCACATGTATTTGTTTTCATAGGTTAAAAGTTTCTCATATATTTTTTTATGCAAAAGTTTCAAATGTTTTTGTTTCATAATGTAAAAGTTGCACATATAATTGTTTTCACAAGGTGAAACAAACATATGTGTAATAATATCTTAAATCATAGCATTTGATGAAAAAAATCATGATTTTTTTTATTTTTATATTGATTTGTACGAGTTTGCATAGTTTGTAACATTGGTTTGGTTTGTAAATGAACCAAGGGGCTTAATCAAATGAAAACCACAAAAATGTTACAAACTCGTATTTGTGAAATTTTCACATGTATTTGTTTCACCATATGAATCTTTTTTATGCATATTTTTTTGTTTCACTAGGTGAATCAATTTTTTTTTCATATGTAATTATTTCATAAGGTGAACACAAACATATGTGAAACAGTATATTAAATTATAGGGTTTGATGAAAAAAAATCATGTAAAAAATATTTTTATATCGATTTTCACAAGTTTGTAACATTTTTGTGGTTTTTATTTGATTATCGTCATATATATATATATATATATATATATATATATATAGAGAGAGAGAGAGAGGTTGGTTCATTTACAAACTGGATGAATCGTACAAACTCGTATAAACCATATATAAAAATAATTTTTTTCATATTTTTTTCCATCAAATGCTATGATTTAAGATATTACTACACATATATTTGTTTCACCTTGTGAAAAAATTACATGTAAAACTTTTACATTATGAAACAAACATATATGTAATAACATCTTAAATCATAGCATTTGATGAAAAAAAATCATGAAAAAATTATTTTTATATATGGTTTATACGAGTTTGTACGATTCATTCAGTTTGTAAATGAACCAACATCTATATATATATATATATATATGGGCGAGTCAAATGAAAACACATCCCTCATTGTGCACGTGAGGACAACAAAAAACGTGACACGTGCCCCTTGCATCCAAAGGTTATTCATCCTAGAATAGATAATGGTTATGTGTTATTCATATTATATGTTGTGTTATTCATACTGAATGTTGTTTCATTCATTATGAATAGTGTATGAATGCCCTTCGTTATTCATATTAAATGTGACACTTGTCGCGCTCTTCTTTGTTCTCACGTTCGCAATGAAAAATGAGTTTTTATTTAAACTCTCCTCTCTATACATCCCAATTTATTGTGTTAACTTTGTGAACTCATCACAACCATTCATCTTATGAATCAATGGATGTTATTTATGATGATAAATTTATAATAAATAATAATATAATACGTTATTATCTAAAATGAACATACACGAACAAAGTTATTATTGGACAAAAATTATTCATATTTTGTGACTGTCAATGTGTATATTAATGTTTTGTAACTGTACATGTGTATATTAATGTTTTGTAACTGTACTATAAAAGTCTAAAATACTCGTCATCTAACCGGATTTTTGAACGGACATTAGAGAGACGAACCAAATCCGTACATATTGGCAAACCACAATGGACATCTTGTATTTTTAAAACTGTGGAAACGAAAAGTGTTATAACTGGTAAACTTTAGGGACCAAATTGGAAGTTTACTCTAATGATAATAATTACATTTGTGATTAGAGCATCTCCAATGAGGTTGTTACAACAACCACCTTTTTATATACTTTTTTCCACCTCAATGTCACCTCATCACATTAGGAACCCAACAAGAACTTCATAATGTAGGTTCTTATAAGAACCTCCTTTTTGTGGGTCTCATTGATTAAATAAGTTGTATTGTAATAATTAAATCAGTCAAAAAAATAAATACAAAACAAGGGAAATGACATTTCTTACAAAAATAATAATAAGAACTGACAGCTAATTACCGTTTGTGCATACACAGTGGACACAATGTCCCCACAGTGGCGGTGCAAGTGCACGCCGACACTATGGTCGCCTTCAAGTAATAAAGTGGTAAATACCAGTATCATTTCCACATGGACTGGAACTACTTAGAATCTGAGATTTTTATGAACTTCTTGGTTTTTGGTTTTGTTTAGATTTAAAATGATTTTGAGAGTTGGTGAAATTGTAAATAACGAGATTAAACAATAATTAAAAGATGGGTATGGGTGCAAGTTTTCTTTAAAATAAATATAATAACATAAAGTTATAAACAATCTACAGAGCCACCCTAGTCTCTCGAAAGTGAGGTTCTTATAGACGACTTATAAATTTACATAAAGCTCCCAAATTTAGTACTTTAAAGTTTGTTGATTTAGTTTTAGATTAAAGACCATACGGAATATATTCAAATCTCTTTGTGATATAAAGTATGACTCCCAATGAAATCCTAGCTAAATACATACAAAGTCCGCATCTCTGCGTTACTATTCAAAGTTCTCTCGAATCTTTGTGCATCATTTAAACCGTATTTCGGATCCGCCCATTTCTAGGTCTAAGATCTTATATTAACATTTCAAAGTGATAGGCTTATCCGCGTCAAGTCTAAGTCCCAATTTAAGTAACCAAATGTTAAAGTATTAAAAACAGGAACACCTACATATTATACGAACACTTAAGTTAAACTCACACCCACACCCATAGAGACAATTAACTACTACGAGACATGAAAAACAGTAAATAAACATAAATGAATTGAAATATAACTTGCATTAATATAAATAAGATAAAACTGTCACCACAGTGTCGAGGTTGTGGTGACAGGATACAATTCGGAATTTAAAGACAAAAATTGAAGTCTACACTACAAAAAGAAAAAAAAAATCAGCAAGTGCTAAAGAGAAGAGGAGAGAAAGAGCTATAAGAACTCTTCTAAGGTGTGTGGAATAATGAGACCCAAGCCTTCCTTTTATACTACAAGGAAAGTGTTAACCGAAGGTCATTATCCACAATACAAAAAGCAACATATCCTTAATCCTAGACTAGCCCATGACTCTAAAAAGTCTTCATTTCCAGCTGGACTTTGTCTCCTTTTGCCTTCACTTTTCAGCCGAAAATTGTTGGAGACTTCAGCAGCTTAATCATTAAGCTGGTGACTTTGTGGTGACAAACAGTCAAAAAGAGTAAAAATAACTAGAAATTTATCTATTGGTATTAAATCATCGTGTGAAGCAACATTATAAGAAAAAAAAGCATAAAAGCCT
Organism: Silybum marianum; assembly: GCA_036898165.1. Taxonomy (NCBI): domain Eukaryota; kingdom Viridiplantae; phylum Streptophyta; class Magnoliopsida; order Asterales; family Asteraceae; genus Silybum; species Silybum marianum. The sequence goes on along the minus strand of CM072529.1, from coordinate 41,363,780 downwards.
AAAAGGATGAATTTTAAGGGAATTAAACTAAGGAAAATGACCCGAAATAACTCTCATATTCGAGAGTTATCAAGAACCAAGGTTCTTGTTGGAGTAACTATGCTTGTTAGGTTCTTGTAAAAATCCCTCCACAATGATAGTTCTTATTAGCTAATTAACTTTTTACTTATAAGAACCTTGCATCAGAGATGCTCTTATGAAGCCTCAGAATAATTGTATGCATTGCCTGATGCTTAAAGTCAACCATTCTTCAAGCATAACGAGTCATGTTCACAGCTTTCTCAGGTGCCTAATATACTTTCTTTATCGTGCATGACGCAACTATATGATAAACATGTGGTTCATGGATCAAAACAAAAGTTTGGCATAAATATGGTTTGCAAGAATTGCCCGAACTCAAATGAGTAACTATTTTTCTTATTGTTTTGCAAAGACCTATAAATTGGTCATAACTAAACTTTGCAAGATGAAATAAAAAGTTTGAATTGAATACATCTTGAAAAGTTGTATGTTACCTAGTAAAACATTGATAGATGGTTTCCAAACACGTTACATTAAACAAGAAACAACAATTACAAACATTTGATACAAATTTCATCCTCAAACGTAACTGTTATTATTCTAATAAAATGGATTTGACAAAAGTCGGCCAACTCACCGTTGTGGATGACAGATACTGCTCTAACCTATTATGCTCAATACTCCCAGTTGATTCTAGTAATGCATAGCCACTTTAAACAAATACAACTTCATTGATGTGTAGTTCAGTTGTCAAGATTTAATAGCCATAAATCGGTCATAGTAATCTTTGTAGTGTGCTAGCAACTCATCGAAAGGGGGGACACACTCTTTGATAACATGAACTTCAAGAACATCTCTAAACCAGGTGTTCAAAAATGGCATATACTCCTCATCCAAAAGTTTAACATCTATGATTTTCTCAAGCATTGGAGCCCATATTCCAATCCATGCAACTGCAATATCGATAAATCCTAATATTTTGCTTCCATAGAAGGGTTTATTCGGGTTCAGACTACTCTCAAGTGTCTTTAGAATCTCCCGAGCCTCTGCCGCAACCTCATCTTTTTGCTCTCGTGTACACGTTGTCATCTTAATGATCAATGGCACAAACTGGAAGTAGAAAATATACTAAGATGTATATAATATAATAAGTGTAAATTACACGTTTGCTCTCATGATTCAACCAAAAATTGTGTCCCTATAATGAAATGATCATGGAAAGGTTATCACGGTTTACATTATATAATGCGTTTATCCATGTCCCTAACTCTCTTAATTCATGGACATTTTTATCATTTACTTATTTTATTTTAATTTTATAAAATCAAATAACTATTATATTATATTGGATTGAACTCCCTGTCCAAAACATTCCATCTTCATATCCATATCCTCTATCACTATGTAAAACATACCACCCTGTTTCTTTTTGCAATTAATCCTAACTTAGTGAGCAAATCGAATATGTGTTTCTTGATGAGAAGAAAGAGGTGAACTGAGCCCAATTACTTTCACTTTGGATTGTATGATAAGTTGCTTTGCGTCGGAAGTTTGATATGCGCTAATTCTGTTTTATTGTGACATCGCATGGATAAATGCCAACTAATATAACATGTCATATATAATTTAAAAAGTAAATTACATTTTTGGTCTTTGTGGTTGTCATTCACTATCAAGCTTGGTCCCTCTTTTAAAGTAATTACAATTTTGGTCACTGTGGTTACCATTTTATTTCAATTTTGGTTCCTCTGGCTAACTATAGTTAAATAGGTTAGTTAACTGTTGATCTTTTTCCTTTTTTGTTTTATTTGATCTTAGAGTAAATTACAATTTTAGTCCGTATAGTTTTTTTTCACTTATGTCTTACCTACCATTTCATTTACCATTTTATATCTCTTATTAGTATACTAATTAATTAATGATAACTTTAACAAAAAATATATTAAAACACGTATTTTATTTTATAAATCACATCGTTAAATTTTTGAACCCAAAAAAACATTTTATATTTTAAGTTGTGTTCAAAAAATTATCATTTTTATTTATTTATGTAAGATGAAATGAAATTTATCTATGTCTATTAAAAATGTATCATTTTCAGATATTTCATTTAATTAAATTCTTTTTAATTGTGTACCAAATAAAAAAATTATAATATAGTTATTAACTTTTTTTTACAGAATATCAATTTAAATTTAGGGAAATTTACTCAAATAGTAATTTGGTGATATAAATCTCACTTTTTAGCCATTTTCCATAGATTTTTCCAGAAAAATAGTCACACTTTGTTCATAGACTTTACCCTAAAAAGATTATAAAAAAAACTATTTTTTTGGACTTTATGCAGAAATTCTACTTTTACAATAAACTTTTTTGGACTTTACGCAAAATGTCTAGTTTTTGCGAAAGTATGTCTGGTTCGCGTAAACTTTATGTGTCTTGTTTTGCCAACAAGACATAGTTTACGCAGAAACTTGACTTTCTACGTAAAGTCTAAAAATTATTATTTTAAAAAAAATGGATTTTACGCAGAAAGTAGAGTTTCTGCGTAAATGTGTCTATTTCAGGAAAAAGTTTTACAAAGTGGTAAAAGTGAAATCAATATTCCAAAATGGTTATTTGAATAAATTTCCCTTAAATTTATCGTAATAAAAAATAAATAGCCAATTAACAATGAGACAATCTCATTGTTTTATACTAAAACTATAATTTCTATTACTAAAGATCAAGTATATGAGATTGTGTAGTTGTTATTTGGTTATTTATTTTTCATTACGATAATCTTTAGTTGAACCCAACTTAAAATATAAAATGCTTTTTTTGGATTATTGTAGATTAAATTGTAGATATATATCAAATAAATTGAATAAAATTTAAAAACATTCAATACTTAACTCATTTTAATGATACTGATCAATAAAACTTCATAAAATTGTAGTTTATAAAATAAATACATATTTTTTGTTAAACTTCTCATTAATTAATTAATTAATAGTATGATGTATAAAATGAAAAATGAAATAGTAATAAAGACAACAAATAAAAAAATAAAAATCATAGGAACTAAAACTTTAGTTTACTCTATGATCAAATAAAACAAAAAAATAAAAAAGACAAAAAAGGTTGACCAACCTATTTAACTATAGTTAGTGAAAAGGATAAAAAGTGAAACAAAATTGCAACCTCAATGATCAAAAATGAAGCAAAGTATCAACCATAATGATGAAATTTGTAATTAGTTTAAAAAAAGGACCAAAATTGATAATAAGTGACAACCGCATGAATAAAAAATGTAACTTAATCTAATTTAAATTATAAACCTGAAATTATGATGTGGAGTGGCACCAATAATTATGACATTTCACACAAATTTTATTTATTTAATAATTAAAATTAAATATGATATATAATTCAATTTTAATTTGGGTTTTTATAATGATTTAATATGACTTTTTAATAGAGTTATTACTTCTAAGCAAAGGACCTAGGACTTTCAGATCATCTCCAACAACATTTCTATAACTTTCTCTAAAATAGAGATTTAAAATAAAAAATTTCTATAAAATATTAAATTAAACTCCAACAGCATCTCCATTTTGAAGATTACAATTTATTATATTATTAAAATATTCTATATTTATAATAAAATATTATTTATCTTATCTAAATATTTAATTTCATTTTTCTTATTGGTGGAATATAATAAAAAATAATTTATCTCTCATGGTAATCATTTTTGGAGATGTCTCCAAATTCTCCAAATTTGAAGATTTTTGTAATCTCTTTCATGCTTTCTCCATTTTAAAGAAAGTTTTGGAGATGCTGTTAGAGCAAAAACAATGTTCAAAATCTCTAAAATTCTTATTTTCTCCGTTTTAGAGATGCCGTTAAAAATTACCTTATACCTTGGTTATTAGAACTATGGTTATAAGCAAGGACCTAGAACTATGGTAAACCATAAGGACCAAACGTATAAAACACTCTAAAATGAATCATAATGTCACCAAGTTTATTTTAGTTCGTATTAAGTGTAAAGAGAAATATTTTTTCAAATGAATGTTACAAAAATTTAAAACACAGTGATAAAATCGGATTTTTATAGTGTCAAAAACAACAACGTGTTCTAATAAACTTCTTTATGGAACATAAATTTATTGCACTAAACAATCCTCCTATGCAAAAATGTAGCAATATATTTATAGGATGTTTGTGGGTGTCTTCACAAATTTTTTATACATTTTTAAAATAAGACGTCTTAATAACTTTTTTATATGGATATTATTTCAAAAAATGTGTTTATAAAAACAGTCTCTTGTGAAAGATCAAAAGTTCCTCAAAAGTGTTGTTAAAATAGATAGTACGACACTTATTGTAAGTTGTACAAAAAGACTTGTTAAAATGCTCAAAAGCATCCGATATATAAACTTATTGCAACTCTTTTGTATATGACTCACAATTGTTTAATCTTGTAAACTTTAGTCCTATAAAGTGGTATATTTGAACACTTGCGTATTTTTAGCATCTTATAAACTATTGTTTCGTTTCAATTTTAGCCGATAACCTGTTGATCTTGTAACATTGGTTGTATACCATGTTGTCAATTAAAATACTTTTGACATGTAACTTTTGATGATCAACGCTTAATTTTTTTTCCCAATTCATATGTATAACTGGACAACTTGACATTTACATAACTACATGTAATAAAATCAACAGGTTATCAGAAAAAAATATGTATGAAATAACAAATTTTGAATTGAGGAAAAAAAAACATTCTTCACGACATGGTCTTGTTTAAAAATATAAAATTGAACCAAAACAACTAACAAGAACAAGTATTATAAGTATATGGTGTACCTTATCATCAACAAATTTAGCCCAAAATCGAGATGTAGCTCTCTCAAAAGGATCTTCGGGAAGTAATGGATGATTCTTCCATGTCTCATCGATGTACTCAATTATCACAAGCGACTCCACAATCGGTTTGCCATTGTGCACAAGAACCGGAACCTTTTTGTACAAAGGATTATATTGCAAAAGCATCGAACTTTTGTTTGAGAGATCTTCTTCAAGGTATTCATACTCGATCCCTTTTAGTTTAAGAGCCCATTCTACACGAAGTGCGAAAGGGCTTCCCCAAAATCCCAATAGCTTCACTTTGTCTTTAGCCATTTGAATATGTTTCTTTTTTATGTTGGCCTATCAATATTCTATATAACATCTTCAATGGTCAAACTTCATTTTTTATATTCGATCACTTAATTTCTTGATGCATGTATCTTCGTCGATGCTTATTGAATTCAGTCATTTAACTTCCCAATGCTATAAAAACAATTGTTTAGTAAGACAAAATCAAGTACAATAAATAGTTTAAAGTTGATTGTGATATGTTCATTGAATATATGGATTGTGATATGTTCGTTGAACAAGTAGTCTTGGACTATCTTCTAACTCCAATAAACTTGTGAATAAAACAAAAACTTTAGAGTAAATTACACTTTTGGTCTTTGTGGTTGTCATTCATTATTAACTTTCATCCTTCTTTTGTACTAATTACAGTTTTGGTTAATGTGGTTGTCATTTTGTTTAACTTTTGGTTCCTTAGAGCATCTCCAAAAGCATCTCCAAAATGGAGAAAATGAGAAATATGGAGATTTTGGATGAGAATTATGCTCCAACAGCATCTCTAAAAGTTTCTCCAAAATAGAGAAAACATGAAAATTGATATTTTTTTCTCCATATTTGGAGATTACCCAAAAATGATTGCTAAGAGAAAAAAAATTAATATTTTAATAATGATCTTATTTTTCCACATTTTTTATTTATTACAAGTTGTTGGGAGTTCATGTTTTTTTAACAAAACCACTCTATAAAAACTTTATTGAAAATTGTCATTTTATAAGAAATTTATAAAAATTATCACTCTATAAAAACTTTATTAAAATTTATCATTTTATAAAAATTTATTAAAAATCACAATTTTATATAAAGTCTCGTGAACCTTATTATTTTATGAAAAGATCTTCGAAAATTATTGTATCATTTATAAAAAATATGTTTAAAAGTTATCATTTTATAGAAAATTTGTTGAAAATAATATAAAATATGTTTAAAAGTTAGTTAATGTGAATATTTTAATAATATAGTTAATGTTGATTTCTCTAAAATGGAGATGCTGTCGGAGATGAGTGCAAATATTTTTAGAGATTTTGACATTTTATATCTCTATTTTGGAGAAACTTTAGAGATGCTGTTGGAGATGCTCTTAGACAAACTTCTATTAAATACGCCGAAAAAACAACGGGTATTTTCGCCTTTCTAGTATTTGTTTTTTAAATTTCAATTTTACAAATTAAATAGATGTATCATTATTATATTGAATTATATGTTATTATTATATTAATATCATTAATAAATGTAGCCTTCAAAGTCCAAAAGAAAATCTTGCCGCCCCCTTCACCGATACCATCTCCGGCCTCTTTTGTCACCATAATCTCCTACCTCTCTCGTCTTCACCATCTCCAACCTCTCTCATCATCATTATTTGATAAGTGTTATTTTTATATATTTCAATATTAAATTATCTAATAATTAATGCTAAACGAATGCTTAAAATACCCATATTTATTTGAGTTAGTATTTAACTACTTAAAGCCATTTGAATTAAGAATATAAAAAGAAAAAAAAAGAAAAAAAAAGAAAAAAAGTCTTTTTTTTGTTTGCATTTCGTTGGCATCCAAGCAAAAGGAAAATTAAAAACAATATATATATATATAGGTGGAGGTTCAAACGAGAACACCTTCATCTTACGAGAACGCGAGAACACCCTTATCACATGTGATAATACACGAGAGGGGACTTGATGGTGTGCGGATGACGTGTCTTGCTATTTAGGTCGCACCAAAGATCGATTGCATCTATGATTTAATATCACATATGATGGTTTTAATTGATTATAGTATCACATTGAATACACCCTTATCACATGTGATAATATATGTGATGGAGCTTAGTGGTGTAACAACGACTTGGTCGGTAACCTAGATCACGCTAAAAGTCATCCGCATCTCTGATTTAGTATCACATGTGTATTATATGTGATGAAATAATAGTATCACATGTGATTTTCTATAGTAAAAGAGTGTTCTCGCGTTCTCGCAAAATGAAGGTGTTCTCGTTTGAACCCTTCCCTATATATATATATATAAGAACGAGTTCAAATGAGAACTCAAAATTGGTTATGAACGTGAGGACAAATGAGAGTGCGACACGTGTCTCATTCAAATAAATATTCAGACTGAATATACTATTTATTCAGTCTGAATATTTCTTTATATATTCAGTCTGAATAATCTATATTCAGACACGCGACACGCTCCCATTTGTCCTCACATTCACGACCAAATTTGAGTTCGCATTTAAACTTTCTATATATATATATTAGTTGTGTACCCGTGCGATGTAACGCGGGTGAATCACAATTGCAAAGCAATAACTTAGCTCGATAAACTTGAATGGTTACTCCATCCCTTCTGATATTATTTCATGAGTTTGAAAGATTTATTTGCAAGTCAATTAATAGATAAAACTGAAGGTTAATAGGGTGTATTATCTTGATATCTTGGAAAACTAATTGGATGAGTAATGGGTTTCCAAACCCACAAATACAAAACTCATTACAAAATTTGAAATTTATGATTGAACAAAATACAAATGCAATTATCTGCAAGCAATGCACATCCTTATATCCATAATGTAGTTTAGTTTTCATTAAGCGCTCATTTGTCACACGTCCTGAAAAAACACGCAATGATTCTAATAGGAACATATTGTATCAAATGTGTAATAATATAATTTTTCGATTATACATTATTCATCATGTAAAACTTCTTGATAGACGGCATTTGATGTGTAAACTCCAAGACGACTGAATTTGTTTTCTATGAAAACGAGTAACATAAATAGTATAATGAAAAAAAATAGCAAAAAGTGCAATTGTTTAGAATTGAAAATGGGTAAATCACATTCTATCTGTATACTCAACATGATTATATCAAATCGAAATGGATGTTTTTTATTTTTTATGATCAATGATATGCTATCTATTTGAAGAATTGATCTAGAAAAGGAATAGGATCAAATACAGTCCAAGAGGGTATTTAACTAAAGGTCCGTTTACCAAACGTTTATTTAGATAAGCATTTCTTAAGTCATTAATTACTTTAACGGATCAATATGAAAAGTACCTATAATCTTACCTTATAAGAGTTAAAGCAATGATCAAATGGTAAATAAAAACGGAGACTCTTATCTAACATTTGCATAAATATTTAATCGTTAAAAATCATATTTTCTTAATCTAACATAAGAACATCTTACAATTTTGTTAACTTCAAAAAAAATTTAAAACAAAAACTAATTTTAAGTGTTCAAAATCACTCTTTTTCAGGGGCGGACCTGTAGTGGTTCACACGGTGGCACAGGCCACTGTATTATATCTTCGTCGAAGGATAAATTTTTTAGATTTGTTAGCGGTGCAACCGTATTATTTTACGGGTGCTCTTAAATAATTAAAAACTGAACTAATTATAACACAAATAAGGCAATCGCCATAGTGTCTTTTCCCAACTTAATTAAGAATCTTTATAGAGATGGTCCTAGGTTCGATTCCATTTTGATGCAAATAACAATTTTTTTTTTGGTAGCAACTCTATATAGCATTTAATAACATACTAAATTCTTTATTAATTTCATACTTAAATAAAATTTAATAAATACTATTAATTTCATATTTAATCATTAATTTTTCAAAAAGTATTTTTAATTTGCTTTTAGTTATTAAAAACCATTAATATCAAATAAAAAAACCGAAAAAACTCTTGAAATCAACAAAAAAAATTAAAAAATTATCTCGAAATCGATAAAAAACTTAAAAATTCTCCTAAAAAAACTTTTGAAATCAACCAAAAAACTTTAAAAATCTCCTAAAACGGTAGAATTAGATTAAGAACACATCGAAAGATGTTGGCCATTAGTAAAAATGTAAAGAAAAATCGATAAAAATCGTATTTTTTATAATTATTTTTACGTCTATGTTGTTTGATGCCACTGTATCAAAAAATTTCTGAGTCCGTTGATGCTCTTTTTCCCAATCAAGAACAACTCATATTCTCAAACTCTACTCATCATTAATCGGAACACTTCTCAATTTGCAAATGCATTAGTTCACCCTATTATTTTTGTCTAGTATTATTATTTAGAATTTACTTTTATAAACAAATTCGTATTTATGAGACCAAATCAAATTCAATATTTTAAATGAAAATAAGGCAATCGATTAAGTTTTATCCAATTGTAAAAACGTTCAACATTTTGTTATCAATTATTTTACTAATTTTATACTTAGAACTGAAAATTTAGACGTTTTAATTTTTTGGATTTGTTGTTAGAAAAAACCTTATATGTTATTAAATATAATAAATATTCACCAAAGTTTTAAATTCTAAGTATATACTTATTAACTAAAAAATAAACTTTACTATTATGGCAAATTATTAATAAAAAATACCCAACAAAATTTATAGGAAGTATTGATTGAGATAAAAGGTCTCACTGATATTTGACAAGGATAAATACCAACTAAAAAATATTATTTACCAAATTTTTGTATTACAATGTTTGATTAAATGAAAGTCTCTACGTAACCTTATTTCAAATTAATAACATGTTTTTAAAAGTTTATTTTCATATAAAACATGTTACTTGTAAACTTTACAGAATGACAATAGTCGCTTTAGCTTGACAACATCACAACACATCACTTCAAAACCATTTATAAATTGACAACGCATCCTTCAAAATCATTACAAGTTTACAACACATTGGTACAAAGCCATCCTTCCAAGATTTTTTGTCTTCAAAACATCATTCCATCACTATATACATACGTATACTTTTCCTCTCTCAAATCCCATTTTTCCCATATATTATTTTTTTCATTCTTTTAAGTTCAGAACTATAAAAATACATACGAAGAAAAGGTCTTGTACGTTTACAGTTTTTCCCATAAGCATACATACGAATGAAAAGGTCTTCTGCTTTTACAGTTTTATGAAGAATCCAAGTACACACATTGTTTACAAAACCCTTTTTTGATATGTTTCCTTCTGGTCTCATTTGAAGTATTTGATCATTTTACCTTGTAAAAATGGAAAGTTTAAGATATATTAATGAGAGGGAGAAATGAAGGAAAAGATGGACCATACAACGACCGAGGAAAACAAGAGTGGTTCAACTCAAACACATCAAAGAAACCAGAAGCCATAACAGAGACAAGCAAAAAGCCACAGGTTTCCTCATTGACATCGGAGGACTATTGGAAATTTAGTTAAAATTGTGGTTTTTAACTAACTTTGGACACAATTAAATATGTATATATGTGTTATATATGATAATCTTTTATGGGTATGTGTTCTCCTATATGAGAGTTTCGAAACCGTATATTATGTGTCCAAAACAAAGAATGTGTGAATGAGATATCGAGACCTTTTTTTTTAAACATTTGTAACCGAAATTCGGTTTTGATTTTGTATTAAAAATGGTTTCGGTTATGGTCCTAGGAATTAAAATGATAATTAATTATCATTTAATTTTGTCGGTTTCGTGGTGTTGATTCATGATATAAATAGGGACCAAGGGGTCCATTATCTGTCTACACAATATACCACCACAGTCTCGGTTTTCTCTCTACATTACACGACTTTTCCGGCGACATTTTCAGGCAAAGCTTCTTATCCGGCAGTACGCTGCTTTAGCTGTTGTACCCTGGGAACAGACGACGAATCTGTTTAAGGAAATCGTGTTATACACGAGCCTCAGCCGGTCTCTTCTTACTTTCGGGACGTTACTTTCATCGGGAATCAGGTTTCTCGTTTATGTTAATTTTTAATTATGTTCTAAGGAATTTGTTTCCTAATTATATAAATAAAACACACTCTGTTTCTACCCAATTTTCTAACAATCTTAAACAGATTCGAGTTTGTTTCGAATTTAATAAATATCTGTTTTTTGTAAACAGATTTAATATTCGAGTTTGTTTCGAATTTAATAAATATATGTTTTCTGTAAACAGATTCGATATTCGAGTTTGTTTCGAATTTAATTTACGTTGTATGTAATCAGATTCGTTATTCGAGTTTGTTTCGAATTTAATAAATTTGTATTTGATACTCGAGTTTGTTTCGAATTAAATAAATTCTTGTTTTCTGTAAACAAATTTGGTATTCGAGTTTGTTTCGAATTAATAACTTTCTATTTGATATTCAACTTTGTTTCGAATAAAACAAAATTTTGTTTTCTGTAAACAATTTCGAAGATTCGAGTTTGTTTCGAACTAAAACACAATCGAGTTAATCTCGATTTAATTTTACGTTTTATGTAATAAGATTCAATATTCAAGTCGATATTCGAGTCGATATTCGAGTTTGTCTCGAATGAGATAAATTTATGTTTTGTGTAACAATATTATACAATCAATTTAGTCTCAATTTAATTTTACGTTTTATGTAAACGGATTCTATAATCAAGTTTGTAGAGATTTAGTTATTTTTATGTTTTGTGTAAACATATTCAATAATCAAGTGTGTTTTGATTAAATTAATCTTTCTTTTGTTTTGTGTAAACATATTCGATAATCGAGTCTGTTTCGATTGAAATATTTTACCATTTTATGTAAACGGATTACATAATCGAGTTCGTTTCGATTTAATAACTTTTCTGTTTTGTGTAAACAAATTCCATAATCGAATGTGTTTCGATTTATCTTATTTGGGTTAACAGATTCGATAATTGAGTTAGTTTCGATTTAAGTTCTTTACTGTTGTGTGTAAATAGATTGATGGTGGACTCTTCGGACATGTGTTCGGAGATGGATGCGATTGGTACAAACTCTAGGGAGTGGTATTATGAATCAACTCCAAATAGGCTCACCTATTTGAATACAATGTCTAGGAAAGATATAGGCGGATAATTTATATTCTAATGAGGCCGGTTTTTAAAATGCTTCTGCGCTTACCACCCTCACCGTCTTTCCTGGTTGTGTTCGAGTAGAGCTACTGAAAGGAATTGAGTAAATAATAAGTTCCCCAATTGTGTTTATATAATAATTTATATTCGCCGAATCGGTGCCCGTCATGTATGTCATGACAAAAGCAATTTCAACACCTACAAGGATGTTGATTATGAGCAAAAGTTCTTAATGGGGAACGCCACCACTGCCGATGTCAAGGGTGTTGGAGATATGATCTTGAAGATGACTTCAGGAAAAGAGTTTAAGCTCAAGAATGTTTTGTACGTTCCGGAGCTTCGTAAGAACCTCGTTTCGGGGTGGTTGTTGAATAAGTTTGGTTTTTAACTTATGTTTGAGTCGGACAAGTTTGTTTTGTCCAAAAGTGGTATGTATGTGGGAAAAGGATATGTCGTGGATGACATGTTCAAAATAAATGTAATCGTTCTATTGTGATGAATAAACAAAATACTAATTTTTGTTGATTTTGTTAAGTCATCAAATGTTTGGCATTGTTAATTCTGTAACCGAAAATCAGTTTGATTTTAAATATTATTTCGGTTTCGAATTTAATTTTAAATGAAATTTCGGTTTCGTTTTTTTCTTAATAAAATCTTATCGGTTACAATCTTGAGAATTAAAAAAAAAAATTCATTTAATTCGTCGTTTGATTAAATTAAATAATTTACCAAAGCACAAGTTCCCCACATGTGCAGAAGCCAAACTTACTAGATCATCTTTCCAAATGATTGAAAAAAAAACTGAGACCCTTGATTTAGTTCACACTGATGTGTGTGATTTAAAATCAATTCCTACTAGTGGTGGGAACACATATTTTATCACGTTTATCGATGATAATACAAAATATTGCTATATATATTTACTTTAAAGTAAAGATAAAGCAATAGACAAGTTTGTCTTGTATAAAAATGAAGTTGAGAATCAACTCAACAAGAAAATTAAAGTTGTTAGAAGTGATAGGGGAGGTGAGTATGTTTCACCATTTGCCGAATTTTGTTCACAAAATGGAATTCGACATGAATTCACGTCACCCTACTCACCACAACAAAATGGTATTACCGAAAGAAATAATCATACCTTGAAAGAAATGGTAAGTGTCATGTTGATTAGTTTTGGTATAAATCAGAACATGTGGGGGGAAGCCATCTTGTCGGCTAACTATCTTCTAAATAAGATACCCCACAAGAAAAAGGACGAAACACTGTATGAACTTTGGATGGGTAGAAAACCATCTTATAAGTACTTACGAGTGTGGGGTGTCTAGCTAAAGTAGTTGTACCACCGCCTAAGGTACAAAAGCTAGGACCTAAAACAGTGAATTGTGTATTCATTGGATATGCACATAATAGTAGTGCATATAGGTTTCTTGTGTATGATTCCAAAAACCTATCGTGAGGCGGTTACTTCTTTTGAAGGACTTTAGTGGAAAGAATAAATTAAAAGTGAGATAGATTATATCTTACAAAACTATATGTGGGAATTAGTGGATTTACAACCGGGTTGTAAGCCACTAGGGTATCGTTGGATCTTTAAGAGAAAGATGAAAACTGACAGTAGTATTGATAAATACAAGGCAAGATTAGTGATCAAAGGATATAGACAAAAAGAAGGTCTAGATTACTTTGACACGTATTCGCCAGTAACGCGAATAACATCCATTAGAGTGGTACTGGCTATTGCAGCTATTAGAAATCTGCAAATTCACCAAATGGATGTGAAAACTGATTTTCTAAATGGAGATTTAGAAGAAGAAATTTATATGGAGCAACCTGAGGGATTCGTTGCCCCATGTCAAGAGAACAAGGTCTGTAAACTTGTTAAAGTCCTTGTATGGCCTTAAATAAGCTCCAAAACAATGGCATCAAAAAATTTGATCAAGCCATGTTAGAAAGCGGTTTTAAAATAAATGAGTGTGATAAACGTGTTTATGCGAAAGACACCACTCATGGTTACGTCATACTATGTTGATGATATGCTTATCATCGGTAGTGATGACAAAATAATAAGGTCCACGAAAGACATGTTAAAATCTAAGTTTGACATGAAAGACATGGGTTTAGCAGATGTGATTGTTGGGATCAAGATCACAAGAACACAAAATGGTTTAGTGTTAAGCCAAACTCGTTATGTGGACAAGATTCTTGAGAAATTTAATCAAGGAGATACTAGTATAGCTAGAACTCCAATTGATACTAGTCAACATCTATTTTAAAAATAGAGGAGATAAGGTTAACAAGTGGAATACTCAAGAATCATTGGAAGTCTGATGTATCTTATGAGTTGTACAATACCACACTTAGCTTACGCAGTAAGTAGGCTAAGTAGGTATACTAGTAATCCCATTTCTGAACACTGGAAGAGTATTACTAGATTAATAAGATATGTAAGATACACACGTGAGTATGGACTTCATTATGACAGTTATCCAGTTGTAATCAAAGGATACAGTGATGCGAACTGGATATCCGACATGAAAGATTCTAGCTCTACAAGTGGATATGTGTTTACACTTGGAGGTGCAGTTATATCTTGGAAATCATCCAAGCAAACTGTTATAGCTAGATCTACGATGGAATCTGAATTCATCGCCTTGGATACATGTGGTGAAGAGGCGGAATGGTTGCGTCTATTTGTAGAGGATATTCCTAGATGGCCTAAACCGGTAACGGCTATTTGTATACATTGTGATAGCCAATCGGCGATTGGTAGAGCTCAAATTGCAATGTATAATGGGAAATCAAGACATATTAGACGTAGACATAATACAATAAGGCAACTACTCTCTATTGAGTTATCTCTATTGACTATGTGAAGTCAAAGGATAACATTGCGGATCCGCTTACTAAAGGCCTTAGTAGAGATTTAGTTTATAAGTCCTCAAGAGGAATGGGACCTAAGCCCTTGAATTAATAATTCATGCAAAGGAAACCTTACCCAAAAGACTGGAGATCCCAAGATTTGGGTTCAAAAGGACAACCTAATTGTGTGAAGAAAATGGTCACTGTAAAGAAGTTAATAAACTTCATAACCAGTGAAAATGAGGATAAGTCTATGAATTTTAATGATAACGTAAAATCACCTATGTGAGAGAGAAGTGGGGTCGCTTCGAAGGGAATTGTGGGGGCTCAATTCCTAAAAGCTCTCGCTGAACCAGGCTAGTGTTCATGACCATAACGAACTCGACTATGAGGATATGAACTTGTTAGGAAGAATTCTGCGTGAAACATATTGTCGTCTACACAAATAGCAGTTCAGTTCAAGGACATCGAGTCCACTGACAGCTAGGAGACTAAGTGTGTTTCACAAGAGAAGGTTCAAAGGATCTCACCTACCTATCTTATACAGAATTCAACTATTGGAAATTTCGTTGGAATTTTCGTGTGCAAGAGATCGATCTCCATTCATGTGGGGGATTGTTGGAAATTTAGTTAAAATTGTGGTTTTTAACTAACTTTGGACACAATTAAATATGTATATATGTGTTATATATGATAATCTTTTATGGGTATGTGTTCTCCTATATGAGAGCTTCAAAACCGTATATTATGTGTCCAAAACAAAGAATGTGTGAATGAGATATCGAGACCTTTTTTTTTAACATTTGTAACTGAAATTCGGTTTTGATTTTGTATTAAAAATGGTTTCGGTTATGGTCCTAGGAATTAAAATGATAATTAATTATCATTTAATTTTGCCGGTTTCATGGTGTTGATTCATGATATAAATAGGGACCAAGGGGTCCATTCTCTGTCTACACAATATACCACCACAGTCTCGGTTTTCTCTCTACATTGCACGACTTTTTCGGCGACATTTTCAGGCAAAGCTTCTTATCCGGCAGTACGCTGCTTTAGCTGTTGTACCCTGGGAACACGACGAATCTGTTTAAGGAATCGTGTTATACACGAGCCTCAGCTGGTCTCTTCTTACTTTCGGGACGTTACTTTCATTGGGAATCAGGTTTCTCGTTTATGTTAATTTTTAATTATGTTCTAAGGAATTTGTTTCCTAATTATATAAATAAAACACACTCTGTTTCTACCCAGTTTTCTAACAAGGACTTCCTTTCTGACTTGGAAACAGATATGGGTTTATACCCTAATTACAAAAATACAAACAAAAAATTAAGATAACTCACTCACCCATGGCTTCTTCTTCTTCTTCTTCTTCTTCTTCTTCTTTCCGGGGTCAGTTTTCTAGAACTCATCAAGAATTTTTTTTAAACTATGTCACCTATTGCTTCTTCACAAGGTCTCCAAATAGATTGCTACTCGTATGAAAAAACCAAAAATGGTTCCTCCAAAAGGCTTAACAATAATAACAATCTTCTACTACTTTGAAAATGCGATTGAAGCAAGAAAGTAACAAATTTAAGTGAAATTTGAAAACAAAGGGAAGTTGGCAGGTTATATTGCATTTGAAAGTTCAATATTAGCATGTGAAACACTTTTATCTCAATATTTTTATTTGGTGCATGAAATGGATGTTAGCCCATTTGAAGAAATTTGTTCATTTAACATGCTTAATAATATAGTATACGTATAGAAGCCAAAAGAGAAACAAAAACCAAAACCCACTTAAACCCTTATACCTCCCGAAAACAGGACCAACCAACACCCCAAACCCTGCAAGACACCATACAAGAATACATAAGGAACCCCCAACAAAACCCAATTAAATTAAAACATAAAAAGGAGAACTTACAAATGTTTGACAATAACCTCCTTTAATGGTTTGATCCTGAAAAATAAAACCAAAACAAGAACTTGGATCATAATCGGAAAAGGAATTGATTTAGAATTTTAAACATCAAATTGAACATGCAAGAAATTTAGGGTTTGTGTTTGATTAGTTTGCGATTTGGGAGATATGGTGGTGGTTTTTGCAGCGTGGTGGTGATGACGGTGGTGGTGGGGGTGAAGAAGATAACGGTAGTGATGGCAAGGTTGGAGGTAGCGGTGACGACGGTAGTGGTGGTGATGTCGGCGACGGTAGTGGTGGTGGATGCGGTGGTGATTGTAACCCCCCTAAAATGGTAGTTAATTTAAACCGAATAAAATGCGGAATTCAACTTCATAAAATAAACATCACCCATAAAGACGGGGAGAAAGTTAGAGAGTTTACAACTTCAAAGGGGTACTAGACGACCACCTATTAATCTATACAAACTTTAGAATACAGATTAAGTTCGGGGGTCTCTACATCCTCAAAATATGCTTCTATGCAACTCATCTATACGCACGAAGGTGCACTTCAAAAAGGAGGCCACTACCGGCATCTAACTCCACTCATCCCATCAAGCCCCACCAGCTTGATCACCTGTTATACATGTCATTTTAAGAAAATGTGTTAGGCTTAAAGCCTAGTGAGAGCAAACAGTTAAAATATAGAAAAGACATTTAAACTTCAAAAGCGGGAAATAAACATTTAACCAAAAGCTTTTCCAAAACATCTCTTTTTCTTTTCTTCCGCGATTTACACCTAAAAGATAGGCTTTATTTCCTTTGAGGGAAACTTCCACGGGAATGACCCGTCATCACTTCGATTATTCTTTCGAACATGTTCAACCTCAAACCGGGATATATTACAAGTTCTATTCCCAAATACTTCCGACTATATGTGCCTATGGATCCATTTACACCAGTCTAACTTCCTAATACAATTGTTTCCAATGTATTAACTTCCCTTCACAAAATCTTTGTGAACTATAACCTCATGCTTCCAAAACCTTCCTTCCCAAAATTAGGTCAAAATAATAATTAGGTTTATACTTCATTTAATTTAACAATATACTCATGAGAGTATTTTTAAAACCCTTCCTTGTATTCAAAACATTATTTCAAAGAGAAGCCCCAAATGTTACATTTTGACCTAGTTTTACCAAAATCTTCCAAGTATAGAAATACTTAGTTTAAACATCATATTAAGGTAAAATACATCATTTTAACATGTATAAAGTTTTAGAAGGTAAGAATGAACTCACAAGCTAGAGTTTGACAAAACCCTAGAAAAGTCTCTAAGAGGATGAAGATGATGAGAGCTCGAACAACACCACCAATGGAAGCTTTTAAATGTTTGACTCACACTTGAATCTTCAACTTGGAAGGAGTAATAAATGAGAAGGGAAGAGGTAGGTAGAAGAACGAAACCCTAGAAAATCGCCTTCAATGCTCTGGTCTTAATACTGGTATTTGGTATATAATAAAATGAGAAAAGAGGCGAAAAAATCGCACTTAACACACATCTCCGGGAGATCTTTCCCTGCTATCATGGCATGTCATGATCGTCGTGTCATGATAGCATGGAGTGTAACGAGAGTTTTGAACTGAATTTGGCCATTTTGAGGTTCCGGGCGATCTTGCCCTGCCATCTTGACATGGCATCATCGCGTGTCATGATAGCCCAATGTGTACCGTGAGTTTGGCTGAATTTTGGCTACTTTGACATTCCGGGCGATCTTTCCCTGCTATCATGACATGTCATGATCGTCGTGTCATGATAGCATAGAGTGTACCAAGAGTTTTCCTACCTTTCACCCATTTTGATCCCGGTTTCGCCTTAGATGGAATTTGAATTATAAGAAACGTAAAGCACGAAAGTTGTAGATCTACCTCTTGCCTTTCCAAAGCAATTTGAATCACCTGAATCGGAAGTTCCATGAGTGAGACATGGTCTAAACGATACGACCTCGCAAATTTGCCAAATACTCTTTTTGGCTAATTTTCACCCCGAAGTGATCCGAACTACAAATTACGAGTGTTACAATCCTCCCACCCTTGAAATTAATTTCGTCCTCGAAATTTTACAAATTAACCAAACAAGTGAGGATATCTTCTTTTCATATTCTCTTCCGCTTCCCACGTCACGTTTGATCCACTATGATGCCTCCATTGAACTTTCACCATGATGATTTCTTTGTGACGAAGCATTTTTGATTTCTTTTCTAGGATTGCTTCTGGCTCTTCTATGCAACGATTGTTTTCAATTCAAATTTCCCAAATACTTCCGTCTATATGTGCCTATGGATCCATTTACACTAGTCTAACTTCCTAATACAATTGTTTCCAATGTATTAACTTCCCTTCACAAAATCTTTGTGAACTATAACCTCATGCTTCCAAAACCTTCCTTCCCAAAATTAGGTCAAAATAATATTTAGGTTTATACTTCATTTAATTTAACAATATACTCATGAGAGTATTTTAAAACCCTTCCTTGTATTCAAAACATTATTTCAAAGAGAAGCACCAAAAGTTACATTTTGACCTAATTTTACCAAAATCTTCCAAGTATAGAAATACTTAGTTTAAACATCATATTAAGGTAAAATACATCATTTTAACATGTATAAAGTTTTAGAAGGTAAGAATGAACTCATAAGCTAGAGTTTGACAAAGCCCTAGAAAAGTCTCTAAGAGGATGAAGATGATGAGAGCTCGAACAACACCACCAATGGAAGCTTTTAAATGCTTGACTCACACTTGAATCTTCAACTTGGAAGGAGTAATTATAAATGACAAGGGAAGAGGTAGGTGGAAGAACGAAACTCTAGAAAATCGCCTTCAATGCTCTGCTCTTAATACTGGTATTTGGTATCTAATAAAATGAGAAAAGAGGCGAAAAAATCGCACTTAAACACACATCTCCGGGCGATCTTCCTCTGCTATCATGACATGTCATGATCGCCGTGTCATGATAGCATGGAGTGTACCGAGAGTTTTGAACTGAATTTGGCCATTTTGAGGTTCCGGGCGATCTTGCCCTGCTATCTTGACGTGGCATCATCGCGTGTCATGATAGCCCCACGTGTACCGTGAGTTTGGCTGAATTTTGGCTACTTTGACATTCCGGGCGATCTTGCCCTGCTATCATGACATGTCATGATCGCCGTGTCATGATAGCATAGAGTGTACCAAGAGTTTTCCTACCTTTCACCCATTTTGATCCCGTTTTCGCCTTAGATGGGGTTTGAATTAGAAGAAACGCAAAGCATGAAAGTTGTAGATCTACCTCTTGCCTTTCCATAGCAATTTGAATTACCTAAATCGGAAGTTCCATGAGTGAGATATGGTCCAAACGGTACGACCTCGCAAATTTGCCAAATACTCTTTTTGGCTAATTTTCACCCCGAAGTGATCCGAACTACAAATTCCGGGTGTTACAATCCTCCCACCCTTGAAATTAATTTCGTCCTCGAAATTTTACAAATTAACCAAACAAGTGAGGATATCTTCTTTTCATATTCTCTTCCGCTTCCCGCGTCACGTTTGATCCACTATGATGCCTCCATTGAACTTTCACCATGACGATTTCTTTGTGACGAAGCATTTTTGATTTCTTTTCTAGGATTGCTTCTGGCTCTTCTATACAACGATTGTTTTCAACTCGAATTTCCGAGAGAGGTATCACACTCTCTCCTCCGCTAAACACTTCTTTAAGTAGCATATGTGGAACGTGGGGTGTATGCCGGCCATTTCAGGTGGCAACTCAAATTTATAAGCTTGACGTCCCACTCTCTCCAAAATATTGAACGGCCCAAGAAAACGGGGACTAAGCTTCCCACATTTCCCAAAACGAATGATTCCTTCCAAGGGGATGCTTTTATCATCACGCGCTCACCCACTTGGAACTCCATGGGTCTTCTTTTCTTATCGACGTAGCTCTTTTGACGATCTTGAGCCGCCTTAAGCTGCTGTCGAATCTCTTTCACTTTATCGCCCGCCTCTTGTACAATTTTGGGACCGGAAAATTGTTTCTCACCCACTTCTAACCCACACACCGGAGTCCTACACTTTCTTCCATACAAGGCTTCAAATGGTGCCATTCCAATGCTAGAATGGTAACTATTGTTGTAGGCAAACTCCACCAAAATCGATGACGCAAGATCTACGAATGTCTTCGAGAGTTTGAATGGTCCTCTCGCTTTGGCCATCGGTTTGGGGATGGTATGCGGTACTTAGATGGATCTTAGTGCCTTATCCATTTTGCAATCCTTCCCAAAAATTTGAAGTAAATCGACTATCTCGGTCCGACACGATGGTCAAAGGCACCCCATGTCTTGAAACAATTTGGTTC
This sequence comes from Silybum marianum, assembly GCA_036898165.1. Taxonomy (NCBI): domain Eukaryota; kingdom Viridiplantae; phylum Streptophyta; class Magnoliopsida; order Asterales; family Asteraceae; genus Silybum; species Silybum marianum. The sequence goes on along the minus strand of CM072529.1, from coordinate 41,342,599 downwards.
ACATATCATTTAGCAAGCTTATCAACTGGTCCCCACATTGCTAAGAAGTGAGCACTCTTCGTCAACCTATCCACCACTACCCATATGGTGTCGTGACCCTTCAAGGTCTTCGGTAACTTTGTCACAAAATCCATATTAAGGTGCTCCCACTTCCACTCCGGAATTTCCAACGATTGAAGACTTCCATAAGGTCGTTGGTGTTCCGCCTTGACTTGTAAACATGTTATACATCTTTCCATGTATCTAGCCACATCCAACTTCATAACGGGCCACCAATAAGTCAACTTCAAATCTCTATACATTTTGGTGCTACCCGGATGAATAGAATATTTGGACTTGTGTGTATCTTCCAATAACAATTCACGGTTGCCTCCTAACTTGGGCACCCAAATACAACCTTGAAACAACTTCAAACCGCGGCCGTCTTCCGTCAAGAGTAGGTGTTGCTTCACCATCACTTCATCCTTGAGGTTTTCTTCTAAAAGTGTCTCCGCTTGAGACACTTTGATTCGGTCAATCAAACTAGACATCACCTTAATCCGCGTAAGCACGGCACGCGTTCCACTACCGTATTCCTTCCGGCTCAAAGCATCCGCTACCATATTGGCTTTACCTGGATGGAAAAGTAACTCACAATCATAATCCTTGAGTAGCTCGAGCCAACGCCGTTGCCTCATATTTAGCTTCTTTTGATCAAACACATACTTCAAACTTTTGTGGCCGGTATAGAAAGTGCACTTAGTTCCATAAAGATAATGCCGCCACAATTTCAATGCAAATACCACCGCTGCTAGTTCCAAATCATGGGTTGGGTAATTCTTTTCGTGCTCCTTGAGTTGCCTTGATGCATAGGCAATTACCATGCCCCTTTGCATCAACACACAACCCAAACCCATCTTCGATGCATCACTATAAACCATAAAATCTTCAGATCCTTCCGGTAAAGAGAGAATCGGTGCTTCACATAACTTCTTTTGAAGAGTCCGGAAAGCGTCTTCTTGTTTGTTGGTCCAAACGAACTTCACGCTCTTCCTTGTCAAGGCCGTCAGTGAAGATGCAACTTTAGAGAAGTCTTGGATAAATCTTCGGTAGTAACCCGCCAATCCTAGGAAGCTTCGAATCTCGGACAGATTCCGAGGCAGTTCCCAATTCATCATTGCCTCTATTTTGGACGGATCCACCTTCACTCCTTCTTGAGTGACAACATGTCCCAAAAATTGCACCTCTTTCAACCAAAAATCACACTTGGAGAATTTGGCGTATAACTTCTCTTTCCTTAACACCTCGAGAACTTCCCGAAGGTGTTGCTCATGGTCTGACTCGTTCTTAGAGTAGATAAGAATATCATCGATAAACACTATTACCGATTGATCTAGAAACGGTCGACATACACGATTCATCAAATCCATAAACACCGTCGGTGCATTTGTCAACCCAAATGGCATTACTAAGAACTCATAATGCCCATACCGCGTTCTAAAAGCTGTCTTTGCTACATCATCTTCCTTTACCTGCACTTGATGGTAATCGATCTTTGAGAAACAACCCGCTCCTTGTAGTTGATCAAAGAGATCGTCAATTCTCGGAAGTGGTACTTGTTCTTCACAGTTACCTTATTTAATTAGCGATAGTCAATGCACATTCTCATAGTGCCATCCTTCTTCTTCACAAATAAGACCAGAGCTCCCCATGGTGACAAGCTTGGTCTCACGAAACCCTTTTCAAGGAGATCTTGCAATTGCTTTATCATTTCTTGCATCTCGGATGGTGCCAACCGGTAGGGCGCTCTAGCAATCGGGACGACCCCCGATACTAGATCTATTCGAAACTCCACTTGTCTATAGGGTGGCAAGCCGGGTAAATCTTCGGGGAACACATTTGGAAATTCATTAACAACTCGAACATCATCTAACTTTCTCTTCTCTAACTTCGCATCTAAAACATAGGCTATATAAGATAGGCATCCCTTGGCCAAACACTTGTGTGCCCTTGCCAAGGTTAACAATGCAACTTCACCCTTCCTTCTTTCCCCGTAGACTACCATCATACTTCCATCCGATAACGGAATTCGAGTCAACTTCTTGGAACAGAAAATCTCAGCTTGGTTCTTGGCCAACCAATCCATTCCAATTACCATATCAAACCCTCCTATTGACATAGGCATAAGGTTTATCCCAAACTTACTTCCTTCAATTTCTACCACACAATTCCTAAGGACATCTCGAACCAGAACTTGCTTACCATCGGCTATTTCAACAATAAAAGCATCTTCCAAAGTACTAACAGGTACATACAGATTTGGGTAGAAGGAAGTGGACACAAAAGAAAAAGTAGCACCAGAATCAAAAAGAACATGAGCGGGTACGGAGTTAACAAGAAACGTACCCGACACCACGTCCATCGATGCTTTTGCTTCATCCGCCGTCATCTTGAAAGCTCTTCCCACTACCTTCTGATCACCACTAGCTTTAACCTGAGAATTCCCGGTCTTCAACTTCGGGCATTCGCTTCTGTAATGGCCCGACTCCTTGCATTGAAAACACGTGGCCATTTTGATCGGGCAATCACGAATTTGATGCCAACTCTTCCCATATCTATGACAATTACCCGAGGCCGGGCTACAAGCTCCAAAGTGTTTGCTCCGGCATTTGGAGCACCAACTAGCTTCCCTTCTAGAATCGGTTCTTCGGTTGTTGTTGTTGGTGTTGTGGTAGTTTGATCTTTTGGGAGGCGCCGACTGCCCTTACCATTTCCTCTTTTCTCCAACTCCCAACCTTTCTGCTGCCCAAGCTAATAGCATCTTCCTTATGTTGGGCTTCTTCAATTGCCTCCCGGAGAGTAGAGGGCTTTGAAGCCCATACCTTATCCATCATATCCGCTGGCAACCCTTTGATGTAAGCATTTATCTTTTCTTTCTCATCCGGGGCCACATGCCCAACCAAATGCAACTTCTCCACAAATAACCGGGTGTACTCCCTCACGGTCTTGCTCCCCTTCTTGAGAGCCCTAAATTCATCGGCAATCCCGTCGATTGCTCTCTCGTTGCAATGTTCTTCCATGACCAGGGCTTTGAACATTTCCCATGTAAGCATGGAGACGATCACAGTTCCAAGAGTAGCCGTGGTGACGTCCTACCATGTTAGGGCCTCACCCCGAAGCATCTAGGAAGCAAATTTCACTTTTTGCCTCTCCTCACAGTCACTCGAGCTAAAAGCTTGCTCGATCTCCCTTAGCCACCTAATGCACTTTACCGGATCATCAGAACCAAAAAACTCGAGTGGTTTAGTGCACATGAAGTCCTTATATGAACAACTTCTTCCCGCTCTTTCACCTCAATCGCGGGTGTCTCTTCAATAATAAGCACGACTACCCATTCCCTCCGGAACCCACAACAACATTCTCAGCAGAGGCTTCATGCCTCCGGTTACTAGCATCACATTCTTCAAACATCTTGAGGACCGTCTCATGTTGTTGAGTTAGTAGAGAGTTCACCGCTGTTAACAGACGGACCTGGAGTTCGTCTTGCGAACCCACCTCTACCATTAGAGGACCTCCCGTGTTAAGATTCAATGGCGGAATAGTAACCAATCTGGTCGCATCCCTGTTACCATAAGTAGGGATCGGTGGTAGTTGAGTAACCCCCGCTGCCGTTAAGGGATCTTGAGCTGAAATACTATTATTCACTTCTTCCGCTTCGTTACGCGAACTGGTACGTGTATTCACCATCTCAGTCTGTCAAGATGGTATAACAAGATTAAGACAAAGCTAACATACATACGTATAACACATTCACTAATCATCGTAACCGAAGTAAATAAGAATGCTCACAATACAATATACCCAAAATAGCATTATCTATGTCATATCTTGAATATATCATACACATAAGAATTCTCATTACCAAAGTCACATTTTATAGTTAGTGCATTTACGTCGACTCTAAAGCTCTCCTATCTCAAGAGTGTCTACCCATACTCACACTTCCATACTTAAAGTCTCAGCTTAAGTCTAGGCATCTTAGGTTCTTACCTAGTTCGCATAAACTAGAGCTCTCATACCAACTTGTAACACCCCTAAAATGGTAGTTAATTTAAACCGAATAAAATACAGAATTCAACTTCATAAAATAAACATCACCCATAAAGATGGGCATAAAGTTAGAGAGTTTACAACTTCAAATGGGTACTAGACGACAACCTATTAATCTATACAAACTTTAGAATACAGATTAAGTTCGGGGGTCTCTACATCCTCAAAATATGCTTCTATGCAACTCATCTATACGCACGAAGGTGCACTTCAAAAAGGATGCCACTACCGGCATCTAGCTCCACTCATCCCATCAAGCCCCACCAGCTTGATCACCTGTTATACATATCATTTTAAGAAAATGTGTTAGGCTTAAAGCCTAGTGAGAGCAAACAGTTCAACTATAGAAAAGACATTTAAACTTCGAAAGCGGGAAATAAACATTGAACCAAAAGCCTTTCCAAAACATCTCTTTTTCTTTTCTTCCGCGATTTACACCTAAAAGATAGGCTTTATTTCCTTTGAGGGAAACTTCCACAGGAACGACCCATCATCACTTCGATTATTCTTCTGAACATGTTCAACCCCATACCGGGATATATTACAAGTTCCATTCCCAAATACTTCCGACTATATGTGCCTATGGATCCATTTACACTAGTCTAACTGTTAGTCCCAATATGGGTCTACAAGAGTTCAATCAAGAGAGAACAGTTTGTAGAAGGGAGGGGGGTTGAATACAAACGCACATATTTTTGGTTTTTAAATGAGTTTATTAGAATAAACAAATTTACAGTTACAAGAGGAATTAGAACAAGTTTAAAACCTATTCTATTGTAATTAGGAAACACGAAGTATGATGCACAAGAAGATGAAAGAAAGAATAAAGAGGGTATAAGTTAGATAGAAGCATGCATTAAGATGAAGAAGATATCTTCATCTTATTTATACCTGTTTGTCCTTGAAACAAGACAAAAGGTACATGTCACGTGTCAAGCTTGGATAGGAAGCTTGTCCTTGTTAATAAGACAACCATGCTTTTGGCCGAATATGAACAGTACCATATCAGATATGATGGGGACATAAGAGACAAGTCGTACGTCCTTTCCTGACATGGTTCTAGGTTTGACTTTTGTGCATCGAAGATAAGATCAATCTTTAATCTTGCAAAGGAAGCTTCATTCGATCGCTGATACTGAATCTTCAAGGATGAATCTTCAGTGTCGCTGAGGCTTCACAAGACTTCACACTTTGAGTAGACAATCGCTGCTATCGCTGAACCGCTTCAGTTCACTTAGCTGATTATCTCTTTCTTCAGCTAGAGTCTTCGACTGTCGCTGAATGGTCTTCTGGTGTGATAACTGATCTTCAGGTCTTCAATGATAAGCTCGTAGTTCCTTGACCTTCAGCGATCGCTGATAACAATCAGCGTGTGCTATCGCTGAATTTGAACAGAAGCTTAACTATGGAATTTCACTAAGTATAGTAAAGAAATCATATTCAAATCACTGAGAGGAGTTATGATCAACAATCTCCCCCTATTTGATTATGATTAAGCAACATAGGAAAATTGCTTTAAGAGACTAGTAAAGGACTTAGGAAATATTTAAAGAAAAAATTTCTAAGTGCTAATCTGTAAAGTCTTTTTCAGCTAGTCTATTATCTGAATTGAGTTTTATTTATAAGGATATGAAAGCACAATTTTTACAAGTAGATAAGCTTAAAGTACATTCACTGGTTGGATTTCATAGTGAAAGATCAGTGAGTAAAAGATAGTGTAACGAAAATAGAACTCTTATGTTCATTGTCCCTTTTACTATTTTCAGGGATCTTTTCAGTACTAGGATGGAGTAAAGTACTTTGAATTTCATTAATTATAATTTGAAGAATTACAGCGAAATGAAATTACAATTATAAAGGTAAAGTACTTGTACACTGAAGAAATATTACAAAGGAAGTAGAAAACTATGACTAGTCAGAGATATTCTCATTTCTTCTTTGTAGCTCATTCTCATAAAGCGTCTTCTGTCAATTCATCAGAGGAGTATCTGACCAGCAGCGCCAAAGCATAATCTTTATGAGAGAGGATGGGGCCTTGTGAATTTTTTGATTTCTGAAGAATCCTAAGAATCCTTTATTATCCAAGAATATCATACCAGGTTCAGGCAGTGAGATGATTTCGTCTTCTTCATATCTTCGGTCTTGAGGGAGAGAGGTACAAAGCATTGATATATCAGGGAGCTCAAGATGACCAAGAATGCTTTGATAATCAAACTTAGTTTCATGCTCATTTCTAGCACTTGAACATCCTTTAGCGTTTGATCTTTTCTTTTTGGAAGATTCAGGGAGAGGGGGGACTTGCACATGTTGTGACATTCTTTGCAGCAACTGATTCAGCACACTGTCCACCACGTCCTTGAATTTGGATTTAGAACCCTGAGTGGCGTCTCTAATTTCTAGCCATTCAGTGTATCCATAAATTCCTAAGAATTTGGCTTCTTCTCTCTCTGTCCTGTTCGTCCTTGTCATTCTTACATATACCTTTGGACCACCTCTGTTGGAGTGTCGCCCTTGGATAGTTGCATGAATGATTTTGGCTTCAGATCTTCGAAATTTCAGCATGTCAGTGCACCAATCAAGCTCTTTGTCTTTCTGCTGAGTGGCTTCAGAGGTTAGTGCACTTAGGATCTTCTGTTGAGCTAGAATTGGATCTACATTTATGTGCTCTTGTGCAAGTTCTTTTTGTACGAGAGCTTCAGCGACCCTTTCACTCTTTTTCAATTGTTCTTGAGTCGCCTTATCTCTTGCAGAATCTTCTCTGAGCAATTTTCTTGCTAAAGCAAGATCATTCTCAGTTTGCTTTATTTCCTCATCCCTGATTCTTTGTGCTTCCAATGCTTGTTCTCTCTCTTCTCTGGACAAAAAGTATAATTCATCTACCATCCTTATTGGTATGGCCTCAATGGGTTCAGCTTCAGGCACCCTTATTCTTCTTGCTTCGAATTCCCTAAGGAATTTTATTCGCCTTTCTTCTTCTTCAGGCTCGCTTATAATCGGCTTTTGAACGTGACGCCTGGAATGATGCCTTCTTCTTCTTCAGAGTCAGTTTCAATTATGTACATAAACTGCTCTTCAGAGGAAGGTTCCCTCCTTGAAGTTGAGTCCTTTGGGGGACAGGGATCACTGAGGGAAGGAGAAGAGGAAATAGTATTGTCAGAGGGAGTTTTTGTGGGTGAAGAGGAGATTATGGGAGTTTCAGGGAGAGGTGCAGAGAAAGAGATAAGAGGAAAAGATACCTCAATTGTGGTCTCCCCCTTAGATATAGGGATAGTGGCATCCAGATCTACCACTTCCTTTCTTTTGCCTGAGGGACCGGATTGTTCCTGAGAAGGTTGTGGTCCGTCCCCCAAGGGCTCTTGATGAGCGACACCAGGTCTTGACAATCTGAAGTGCTCTAATGCACTTCCAATGTCGTCATCATCTTCATCATCATCCACCCCCCATAGTGAGGGATAGGTTCTTCATCATCTTCTTCATCATCATCTTCTTCTTCTTCTTCATCTTCTTCATCTTCTTCATCAGCAGCTTCACCTTCAGGCCACTGAATGTAAGGAGAGATTCTCTCTTCAGGGAACCTCTTGTTATGCTCGGAGATGAGTTCATCAGCGAACTCTTTGGCACATCTCTCCCCCTCAATGTTATCAGGAGGTAGACGATGCACCATCAGAGTGCGAACGTTGGTCTGAACGTCCTTCAGCTTCTCGTCAGCTCTGTAAGCATTTGCATCATGTCGGACTGAGTCTTTTGAATAGACTCAAGGACGGTTTCTTGAGCATTAACCTTCTTCTCCAAGCTTGTCAGGGTCTGATGGAGGGCCCTGTTATCTTCCTTTAGGCCGAAAACGTCAGAGATCAGGTTGCTGACATTCGTCTTGATCGCTGGGGTACCGATGATCCGTCTGAAGATAAGCTCCGCAGATGTCTGAAGGTTGTCCACCCTAGCCCTTGTGAGAGCACATTCTTTGACCAGATAGTCAATTGCAGAGAATGTGGGGTTGGGAAGGACAATGGGAGGCAGGTCGACGACTGTAGGAAGCTTGGGAGCAACCATCTCTTGCTTAATCTCTCTGAGCTTTGCGGCAGAGGGATGGCCCTGAGGAGATTTTCCCTTATCCTTGCTGATGGGAGGAGCGCTGGTGGTGGTGGTTGTCGTCGCTGAGCTAGGAATAGAAGCGACACCTGATGATAACATAGATAAAGATGCCAAAAACATATCCGGATTAGAAGAAGGATGAAAAATTTTATTTGACTCCCTGAGAGTATCTAGAGGATTACTCTTAGGGACTACTTTTGCAAAGGTAGTGTCTAGAGGATCACTGACCAGTGTCTTAGAGGTATCTGATAGAAATACTCTGAGGTCCTTTTAAATTGGCCTTCCAAAACTCAGATTGCCTAAACAATAATGAGGTTTGGACTGCGTGCATTTCAGCATTATCAGGGATAGGGACAACTATCGCTGAGTCACTTGCTGAGGTGAGGACCAAAGAAGAGGAGATAGAAGTAGAAGAGAAGGCTGTGGAAGTAGTACCTGATCCAGCTTCAGCAGAGCTGGCTAAGACACCTTCAGTGACCGGAGTCGCTGTTGATGTAGGTAGAGCTGAAGAAGCAACAACGGATGTAAAGACCGTTGAAGTGGTTGTGGCTGCAGTTGGTGTTGGTAGAACACCGAAATCAGAGAGGGTGGTCTTTTGAGAGACCAACTTCTTTGGCTTCTTTGCTTTGGTTGCGATGGTATTTTTATGACCATCAGTTGGTTGTTTCCTCTTAATACCAGCATTGTCTGGGTTGCTCGCTGTTGGGTTTGACAGCGAGGTGACTGGAAGAGGTGCGCCAATCACCTGCAGCATATAAGGTGTGAAAGGAGCATCACCTGGACGTTCCTCAATGTCCAGGGACTTCTTCCCTACGATAGAGAAGGAGTGATCGCCGACCTTCGGGTATTCTTCTCCGAAGGCCACTTCCATTATGGTCGCGAAGAAGCGAGGATAAGGAATGACAGGATGTCTGGTGGCGGTATTGATGCGACTGACCATGTCGCTGAAGATGTAATCCGTGTAGTTCAGGGTGTGGCCGGTGCAGAGAGAGTAAGCAAGGTCTTGAAAGTGCTTGCTTGCCTGATCATGAGAGCCAATCTTCGACCCTAGGCACTGGATCACCTGAGTGAAGATATACTGCCAGCGAGCTGGGAGCCTTTTCTTCTGTAACTTGGATCCCACCGTCTTCAGCGAGAGATTCTCCCAAGAGTATCCAATGAAGTCCACAAATGCATCAATTTGCATCTTAGTCAGTTCAGCGCCCCACTGTTGGTTCTTAGGGCGTACAAGGAGACGCAGAGCCTTCCTGAGAAATCCAGCGGTGAAGGAGAAGAACCCTAGTTCTGGAATTTTGAACCCAATAGCAGGGAGTTGGGTTCCTTTGTCAGTTGTCAGCATGGTACAGTGAGCCGTGTACCACAAGGCTTGAAGATGGGAAGAGATGCCGACCGGGTTGTGAACAAACGCATGCATCAGAGGGCATGCCTTGATGAAAGCAGCTCCTTCAGTGAATTGGGGGCGGTCTGCAGGGATTTCTACCAAGGCGATGTAGTTGCAAGACTTGAAGACTGCTCTTTCCAGAGGGAAGTGACATGTTGGTACAACGACCAGAGTCGTGTCTTCAGCAGCAGAGGAGGTTGCAATAGTTTTACTTCCAGATGCCATTGCTGTGGGAAAGATAGGAACACCAAAGAGGTAAATCATGGTTTTATACATAAATGTATTAAACCAGAGTTTGGTATAAAGAATACCAAATGTAGGAACAAAGAGAACAAATATTTTGATGAACAATATCAAAATGTTTGTTATAAACAATAATAAAAAGCTAAGGTAAATGGATTAAAGTTTTAAAAAAATAGTCTTCTGTTCTAAGGAAAGAACTTAGAACAGGGTTTTTTATAGAGGAAAAACTTTTTTAATTTTTGATCCAGATTATCTTTATTTTTATTTTTAGAGTGTTAAGGAGAAGAAGAGGTGAAACAAGATGTTTCCAGTCATAATATAAGGTTTAGATCAAACCTTAGTTGAGTTCTTAGAAGAAAAACACACACAAGCGTGTTCTTGGTGTTCTTGAGAAAACCTTGAAGATTCGAAGAATATCTTTTTGCCTTGAGGATTGTTATGAAAGCGGAAGGAGCAAAGTAAGGCAAAAAGAATGCTTAAATAGCAAGAGGAGAGAGAAAGAAAGGAGTGCTAAACGACGGTTTTAGCTTTTTGAAAAAGAAATGATGACCTGGCGCACGTTCCAAGAAAGGAGTTGGAATGGAAACGTCGCGGTCCGTCGTGTGTCAGAAAAAGGTCTGACGTGTCCTTTTCTTTATTTTTAAACGATTATAATGATAATTATCCATAAGGAAGGTTTATCATTAATAATTTTAGAAAAATCTTCATCACTAATAATAAAGGATTTTCAGTGATGAGTTTTAATTTTAAGAGAGACATTCTTTGATGAGAAAAGATATCAAAGTGTTAAAAATTAGAAGATAATACCTGAGGAGATGACCTAGAGATCGCTGAATCAGAGTTCAGAGAATGGAAAGTTTGAAAGCTTTATTTGTAATCCTTTGTTGGTCGCTGATTAATAAATTATTCAGCGTTCAACATACCAAGTTCGTTGATAAGTAGATTGAATCTAGTTTCATCAAGAGGCTTGGTGAAAAGATCAGCGAGCTGATATTCAGTAGGAACAAAATGGAGCTCAACTTCACCATTCATCACATGATCTCTGATAAAGTGATATCGGATCTCAATGTGCTTGGTTTTGGAGTGAAGTACAGGGTTGTTGGCGATTGCAATAGCACTTGTGCTATCACAATAGATAGGAATTTTAGAGAGCTTGAGATTGTAGTCTCTTAGTTGATTTCTCATCCGAAGGATTTGAGCACAACAACTACCAGCGGCTACATACTCAGCTTCAGCGGTGGAAGTGGACACTGAGTTTTGCTTTTTACTTGTCCAACTTATTAACTTTCCACCTAGTAGCTGACACCCACTAGTGGTGCTCTTTCTGTCTATCTTACAACCTGCAAAGTCACTGTCAGAGTAACCAATAAGATCAAATCCTCAGCCTTTGGGATACCAGAGACCAAGATTTGGAGTTCCTTTCAGGTATCTGAAGATTCGCTTTACAGTGATTAGATGGGATTCCTTCGGTTCAGCTTGATACCGAGCACAGAGACAGGTAGCGTACATGATGTCTGGTCTACTCGCTGTAAGATACAGCAGAGACCCAATCATTCCTCGATAGGCAGTGACATTGACTGGTTTCCCATAGGGATCCTTGTTTAATGTCAGAGGAGGCTCCATAGGAGTCTTCATCGCTGAGCATTGATTCATGTCGAATTTATTCAGCATGTCTTTAACATATTTGCTTTGACAAATAAAATTTTCTTTTGTCAGATTGCTTAATCTGCAAGGCTAGAAAATATGTTAGTTCACCCATCATACTCATTTTATATTGTTTTTGCATTCTTGCAGCGAAACGAGTGCAAAGTTTGGGTCTTGTGGAACCAAAGATAATGTCATCAACATATATTTGAGCGAGAATAATATGACCTTTATATTTTCTTAAAAACAGAGTTTGGTCAATTTTTCCACGAACAAATTTTTCTTTAAGAAGAAATTTAGAAAGGGTATCATACCAAGCTCTAGGAGCTTGTTTTAACCCGTAAAGGGCTTTTTCAAGTTTAAAAACATAACCACGATGGTTAGGGTATGAGAAACCAGAGGGTTGTTCAACATAAACTTCCTCGCTGAGTTTTCCATTTAGAAAAGCACTTTTAACATCCATTTGAAAAACTTTGAAGTCCTTATGGGCAGCATAAGCTAAAAAGAGTCTTATGGCTTCTAAACGAGCAACAGGTGAAAAGGTTTCATCATAGTCAATCCCTTCTTCCTGTCTATAACCTTGAGCAACAAGTCTAGCCTTATTGCGAATTATAGTCCCGTTTTCATCTAGCTTATTTCTGAAAACCCATTTGGTTCCTATGACAGTTTTACCAGAGGGTCTAGGAACAAGATTCCAAACTTTATTTCTACGAAATTCAGTTAGTTCTTCTTGCATAGCTGAAACCCAGCTAGGATCAGGGATAGCTTGATCTATCTTCTTAGGTTCAGAGAGAGTGATGAAGTTAACATAAAGACAGAAATTACCTGTAGTGGGATCACCGATAATCTGATTTATTGGATGATTTGCAGTCCATCGCTGAGCTGGTGGTTGAGGAGAGAGATCAACAATAGATTCAGCGACCTGTTCTTCAGATTCTGGAATAGGACTTGTTTCAGCAACAGGTACTTCATTTAGAATCAATTCAGGGGATTGATTTTCAGAAGTGGTTTGGTTGTTCACTGAGGAATTTCCAAGAGAGAAATCAAAGAATGTGAATCGATTTGTAGGAGTAACATTCATCCCTGAAGATGGATGATTACTACTTGTTGGGTTTACAAGGATTTCATCATCACTTGCTTCAGCTGGAGTTTGATTGCTGAAGTATGTTTCAGGTTCCCCATAATGAGATCTCATCCAGGCATTCAATTCTTCATCATCATCATGAGAGTGTGAAGTATGAATGGGACGAGATTCATCAAAGTTAACGTGCATGGATTCTTCAACATGTTGTCTTCTTTTGTTGAAGACTCTGAAGGATTTAGATATAGAAGAGTATCCAAGAAATATACCATCGTCAGATTTTGGATCATATTTAACTAAATGATCTCTGTCATTCAGAATGTAACATCTACAGCCAAAAATGTGGAAATATTTCAGAGTAGGTCTTCTCCCATGAAATAATTCATAGGGGGTCTTCTTAAATCGTTTAACTATCAGGGATCGATTTTGAGTAAAGCACGTTGTATTAACTGCTTCAGCCCAGAACTGAGTTGGAAGATGCGATTCGCTGAGCATTGAGCGAGCCGCTTCAATGATAGTACGATTTCTTCTTTCAGCAACACCATTTTGCTGAGGAGTTCTTACTGAGGAGAAGTTGTGAGAGATGCCTCTTTTTTCAAAGAAATTATCCAGAGTACTGTTTTTGAATTCAGTGCCATGATCACTTCTTATGGAACGAACAATTAGATTGTTCAAAACTTCCATCTTTTTGATAAAAGAGATTATCATATCAGGGGTATCACTTTTGGATCGAAGAAAGAACACCCATGTGTATCTGGAGTGTTCATCAACAATCACTAAAGTGTATTTCTTCCCAGAGATCGATTGAACATTGACAGGTCCGAATAGATCCATGTGAAGTAGCTGAAGAGGAGTGGTCACTGAAGAAACTTGCTTTGACCTGAAGGAGGCTTTTGTCAGCTTTCCCTTCTCACACGCTGAACAAAGAGATTCCTTTGTAAAGGTATGATTTGGGAGGTCTCTGACTAAATCTTTTTGAGACAATTCATTGATTGTCTTAAAGCTAAGATGAGAGAGTCTTTTGTGCCATAACCAGTTTATGTAAGTGGATGCTTTAGAGATGAAGCACATGTTCTCAGAGTGAGAACTATTCATATTTATGACATATACATTTTCCACTCTTTTGCCTGTAAGGGAAAGCTTATCATTTCCGTCAGTGACAGCACATCTATTCTTCAAGAATAGAACTTTGAAGTCTTTGTCACATAACTGACTAACGCTTAAGAGATTGTGCTTTAGTCCCTCAACGTAAGCAACACGAGAAAATGATGTGGCTCCGTTGGACAGAATTCCATAACCTTTAGTGTATCCTTTGCCATTTCCTCCAAAGGTCACTGATGGACCAGCTTCTTCTTTGTAATCAGAGAGCAGAGACTTTCTGCCTGTCATGTGCCTTGAGTATCTGCTATCAAGATACCAGATACCTTTGGCACTCTGCATACAACAAAAGATTAATTGTTTAAAGGTACCCATACTACTATGGGTCCTGCTTGGTTAGAGAGGGAGCAGGAAATTTCTCAGGGATAGGTCCAAGAATTCCTTTATCCATGGTCCTTGGAGGTATAACAAACTTTTCAGGAGTGGGAGTGAGTTCGATTTTAATTCTGGGGGTTGGTCTCTGAGAAAAGTCAGGGACCTTTTTCCCAGTTTTAGAAACTTTCTCTGAGGATTTCTTGTTCCTATCTTGAGTTTTCTTATTCTTAGGAACTTGATTAAGAAACTCGTTCTTGATCACTTTCCTAGAATTAAGAATAGAACGCTTCTCTTTAGAAGAGGAGGAAGAAGAGGTTGAAGAAGAAGGATCAGGGATAGAAGAGACAAACATTCCGAAGCATGGAACGCTCATTCTCTGATTCTTCCTTTTCAGGGTTATAGCCTAACCCACTTCTTACTTTCATAGGCATTTGAGCATTGATGATCTCATTGACTTTATCAGAAGCCTTACACCATCCTTCGATGGTTGCCTTTTCAGACTTGAGATCGGCGATAGCCTTTTCCCTATCAGCGATAGCTTGTTGTTTCTCGATGCTTATAGTTTGATTTGCAAAAACTTGGTCTTTGAGAGATTCCTCAATTTTAGAAAGTTCTTTGATTCTAAAATGGCAATTTTTTAATTGTTCAGATAAGTCAGTGTTAATTCTCTCGGCCTTAATTTTTCCATTTAAAGCATCGTAGAAATCAACAGTCATAGCATCGAGTGTTATACTTATATGAGATATGCTTAAACATATAATAACAAGAATGAAGGCATAGGAACATAAACACATAATCAGAAATCGATTTAACATAATACCGTAAAGAGTTTAATAGATCTAACCTGAAACACTTGAGTTATACGCAACGAAGTTCATTGAAGCGGAAGCGGTTATCGTTTCTTACCTATCGAAGTCTTCTAAAACTCTACATGATTTGCTTCAGGATGGGGCTGAACTAAATGCAGATTCGTGTAGGCAATAGGGACTTGATCTTCGTTATTTATAGGCCATGAAAGCTAGAGACTCATCCCATAAGGAGTCCTAGTTTATCTATAAAATTGATATTAAATAATAGGAGAAGATATGCACTTACCTTAATGTTAATCAGGTAATTAACTTAATGATTATCCTACTCATATTAGGAGATATATATCCAAATATGTAACCGGATTATAACTGATATAGAATTCTCTTGATATGTATAATAATTTAAAGCAATTGTCTTTTAATATTTAATACAGATAATGTTAAAGTCCAATTTATTTCCAACATTCTCCCACTGGACTTAACATAATCTGTAAAGACAAGAGAACCATAAATATTACACATATCAAATGAAGGGCGCGCTGAGAATTCTAACAGTTGTGAATTCATTCAAACTTGGTCAGAATAGACACCATATGCAGGACTCAGAATCTATGCCAGTTTGACAAACTAGTTCGATTAAGAACCACTAACATATAATATCATATCCCACATAGGTTCATAAGTGTCTGTATTTGAGCATTTATGCAAATAATTATATCTACCTGAATTAGCATAAAAATGTAGCTCATAGTCCACCAAATGTTTTAGAAAAGTTTCTAAAACGTACAAGCAAAAGTTCTTAACACTAGTGAACCACATTTTGCTTATGTAGTCCGCAATTATTTCTTAAGTGCGGTGGTTCACTTGTTTGATATAGATAATGACATAAATTTTATTTTAATCTGTAGAACAAATAACATGACTTATATACTTGATTTCCTCATTTTACTAAAATGTGCCAAAAGAAATTTACAACAAAAAAAATAAAAAAATACAAAATAATCGGCTTAACTAATCTCGAGTCCCACTAATCTCAAGCATCGAGTTTAGGTAAGATTCCCATATCCCTAACATGTTTTTGGAAACTTACCACCAAAAGGACTTTAGTGAATGGATCTGCAAGTTGAGATTTGTTACCAATATATTCAACAATAACCTTTTTTTATAGCCCATTGAGTGAGCATAAAAATATAGCCATAAGTAGATTTATTTGAGTTTGGATATTGACGTGTAAAATCTAAATATGTGTAGCATGTGAGCTTTAGTTCTTTGCAAGTAACGAAGTACTTTCTTACCTGTAGTGATCTTTAGTTTGAGTTTTGTTGAAAACTGGACAAAATTCCTTAACATATGTCAAGTCAGATCAGATACGTAATTGTATTAGACTTACTATTAATTGTATCTAAGACTTGTAATCCATTTCACAGGCTAAATCTTTCCCCCCATTTTTAGAAATTTTGGACAGTTTATTATCTTTTTGACATAGGCTAGTCTTGTTTAACAAATACATAGGATCTGATCTTAGATTTTGGCTTATAGGTTCTTCAACTTGAATAAAAAAAATCTAGATCTGACAATATTTTGTTTTTAACAAGTGCTTTTAGTTTGTCTTTAGAAATATGGCCTAACCTTCAATGCTAAAGATCTGCAAAAATTCTCTAAAGATGGTTCTTTTTATGCTTGTTATAATGGTGTTATTCTAAACAACATTTACATAGTTTTCAATGCAAAGATCTCTTGATTAACAAGAGAACAATTTAATTGTTGATTATTGTGAACAGAATTTTCAAAACCAATATAATCAGAACCCTGAAATATTTTAATTCCATCAAAATGAATGATAAGTTTGCAACCATTTTTAACTAAAAGCACTGCAAAAATTGAATTTCTCTTAAGTAAGGAAAATAAATAAATATTGTCTAAACAAATAGATTTTATAGTCCTAAATCTAGTTCCAGTGTTCCAATAGCCTTAATTACAACTTTAGCTACATAGACTTGTTGTTTAGACTTCTAGGGTTTTCTCTCCTTTTTTTTTGTTGCCATATTGGAGATCCTGAATCAATTCGGTAACTGAATGAAGAATTGTTAATAATATTAACTTCTAAAGAAAATACTGAATTTGGGAAAACATAACTCTTCTTCATGTGCCAAATTTCTTGCAAAAGTAACACTTATACTTAACAACTTCGGAGTCTTTCTTTTCTACAGTTTTTCTCTTAGCCTTGAAGTTGGTAGGCTTCTATGGTTTGTACTTGTTTTATTTCATTTCTTTAGATTTTTCTAACAAGTACATCACATGGGCCTCTTTCTTAACTCTCTCTTGTTTCTTACACAACATATAGAAATGAGTTTGTTTAAATCCCATTTTTTTTTTATCTTGATAGCATTATGCATGCTCCTTAAGTTGTTCGCTATAGAGAGAGAGATTGTAGTCCAACATGAACTATATGTTCATCTTTAAACCATTTATTCAAGTCTCTAAACTTCTAGTTAATCTTAATCATGGACAATAGATGATCTCTCACATTTCCATCACCAAAAAAAAACTTTAGTTCTTTAAACATCTTAGAGAGTCTAACACAATCGACCATATCGCTGATCTCCTTAAAATTTTCTATAATATATTTCAAATAATCGACCACATCTTTAGGTTCTTTTATGGATCCTCATGAAAATTCTTATCATACTCTTAGCCATCCTATATGTCAAGTTCCATTTAGCATGGGAATTAATGTCAACTTTAGTGTTATTTTCAGTTAAGCCTCTTAGTTTTCAACTCTCAAACAATAAGGTAAAATTTCTCTTTATGTTCTCCATTACTTATAATTGGAACTAATCAAGATCAAGATCAAGATCAAGTTAAAATTGACAAAGCCAAAAAACAAGACAATAAAATGAATGTTAACTTGACAAAGCCCAAAAACAAAACAATAAAAGGAATACATATAAGTTGTCATTTGTAATTTATCATTATCTTAACCCCACAGCTGAATACAAATATCAAGTAATACTTATGGTAGTATAAAACTCAATATTTAAAATTCTATATCATCACACTACACACTACACATATCAGTTATCCAATGAAAACAATCAAATCTATGGATAAGAAGAGTTTCAAAGTATCAAGATAGACATGTGTGTTTATATGTGATGTTGTTCTTAAACCAAAATTACTCAGAATGCCTCTTCTATGGAAGAATATAATTCAAGTAAATGTGATTTGAGATACACAAGTTATGACTGATTAGTATGTATAATTTTCTCTAAAAAGATCAATTGCTACGGCAACATGATCTTATGGTTTAGAAAATTTTCAGTCAAGAGTATGTAGTTTGTGAATTAATGAAGATAGCAATTCAATTTTCATATAGATTGGGAGATATTAGGATTGTTTAAAATTCACAAAAATATGTTTATCAATTAGGTGTCAATAGTCATTCAATATTTAAACTATGATTTTATAAACATATTTGAAGATATATTGAATAACCATAAACCCACATACGATATATATTGATAACCATATTGTTTAAAGCGTTTAATGCTTTAGATTTGATCAATTTTGTTCTTAAAAACATACTTTAGTCAATAAGCGAACAACACGAAAATGTAGAACAAGGTAGAACTTTAAAACTTATAGAAATTTTCATATTTTGATTAAGTTATTGATCAAATCACTTAAGTTAAGGTATATGAATCCTAATTTTAAAATGTGAATCCCAAGATCTTTTATATGATGAATCTTATTCGAATATTACTTTAAACTTCAATAGGCCATTTTTTATTTTATGAAAGGAAATAAAAATGTAATTTTTTTTTAATTTTACAATCTTAAAATTAACTTTAAGTAAACAAATAACTTAAAATTAATTAACCCAAAATTAAGCTTAATTGGCTCTAAAGTTATTCAAATTAAGTCAATAACAAAAGGTTATATTAAATAATCTCAAACATGCATAAATGATAGCTAGCTCAAATAACTTAAATGAGATTAATATACTCCATTGAATAAAATTTATGGGACTAAACTTGGATCAACATGCTCAATAAATCCATTAAAATAATCTAACAATACCAAATACAATAAAATAGAAAACATATCAGTCCAATGCATTATGACGGACGCTGAATAACATATTCAATCTAGTTTACTCAAAAGGTATCCTAATTAAATGATTGACCTATAAAGTAAATAGATGACTATAAATCTACAATGGATCTTAAATCAAATAAATTTATATTTACCGAAATAAAATCCATTGATTCAAAGTTTGAATTAGATTATTGTATTAAATTTGAATACAATTAATTGGCCAAATCAAATTAATAAATGTTCTCAACTAATAACGTTGTAATATCCATATCCATAGCAACCCATATAATTAAAGGCATGTAAACTGAGATAGCGGTCTTGCCTAATTTCAAGTTCTCTTGATTCCGTCAAAACCAATAAATTTATAACGAATAAACATAAGATAAATATCATAAACTTTAGGATATCACAAAATAACCCAATTAAAATATTAATTGTCATTATTAATAATTATCAAGGTCTCTTTTTTCGTCAAAACTAATAAATTTATAGCGAATAAACATGAGATAAATACCATAAACTTTAGGATATCACAAAATGGCTCAATTAAAATATTAATTGTCATTATTAATAATTACTTCATTTCATATTTTTAAGAGAAAAATACCAAAATTAAATTCTCTTATATTTATCATCAGATTGACGGAAGAAGTAAAACATAAATAAATAAATTAAAATTTAGCACATGACATGAAGTATATAAATCAAAACTAAATTTCTTAATTTATAAGATTATTAAAAACGGTATCAGCTAAATGAGAATGATATCAATTCAATAATTTAATGTTTAAGTCTAAAATTTAATTGACATAATTAGTTTAGTTTAATTGACCAACCCATTTTTATTTTTAATAAGTTAACAAAAAAAAATCAATAGTAATGGATCTAAAAAGGTAACTGTACCTGGTTCATGTTATTTATTTTTATGTATCACAAAATATATCATACATATTTCTTAAACAACGTGCTTGGATGAATGGAATTTGAAGGTTGTCCATAATTCATATGTGAATATATATATATATATATATATATATAGTATCACACACCCAAAATCAATTTTAAATTTTTACTGCATCTTTAATGGTGTTTGCAGAACTTAAAGCTAATACACCCAAAATCAATTTTAAATTTTACTGTATCTTAATGGTGTTCAACAAATATATTAACAATAAAGAAGCGTTAATAACGTCATGACATATTATTGTTATAACAAAAAGAAGAAGATAACACTAATAGATAAGGGATCACAGCCCGCACCCGCAGTACACATAAGTAATGCAGTAGCCAAAGGAGAATAATTTTTTTTTTACTTTCTTTAGCCCTTTTAATGCAGTAATGCAGCCCTTTTAAATCTTTAGCCCTTTTAACATAAAACCGTTGAGAGTTTAATAGATCTAACCTGAAACACTTGAGTTATACGCAACGAAGTTCATTGAAGCGGAAGCGGTTATCGTTGCTTACAAATCGAAGTCTTCTAAAGCTCTACACGATTTGCTTCAGAATGGGGCTGAACTAAATGCAGATTCGTGTAGGCAATAGGGACTTGATCTCCGTTATTTATAGGCCATGAAAGCTAGAGACTCATCCCATAAGGAGTCCTAGTTTATCTATAGAATTGATATTAAATAATAGGAGAAGATATGCACTTACCTTAATGTTAATCAGGTAATTATCTTAATGATTATCCTACTCATATTAGGAGATATATATCCAAATATGTAACCGGATTATAACTGATATAGAATTCTCTTGATATGTATAATAATTTAAAGCAATTGTCCTTTAATATTTAATACAGATAATGTTAAAGTCCAATTTATTTCCAACATCGAGAGCTGGCAAGTTATCACTTTCAGAAGGTAAAGGGACAGAGGGAATAGTTATTGTTACCTGAGTAGAAGCAGACTCAGAGGACGAAGTCTCAGTGACTTCTTCAGCGTCTTCAATTCTTGCCATCAGACAGAGGAAGGCAACATCTTCTTCATCTAAACCAGACTCTTCAGAGGTCTTGGCCCAGTCATCTTCAGCATCCCAGTCAACTTCTTCAGCGACAAGACCTTTGCCTTTTTGCTAGTTTTTCTTCATATCTTTGTATTTGTTTTTCAGTTTCAAGTACTTCTCGTTTTTATCAGAGGTATGGAGGTAGTGGGAGCAGCAACTTTCTTCAACCTGCATTCACTTGCGAAATGACCCTTTCGCTGACAGTTGAAGCAAATCGCTGAGGCTTTCTCAGCAGGCAACGTTTTCTGCTTTTCAGAGTCAGAGAGGTTGGAAGGTTTTCGAAAATTGCTCTTTCTAGCAAATCTTTTAAAGTTATTAGTTAAAAGGGCTAGAGAGTTATCCAACTCAGAGATGTCTGCATCAGTGAGTTGATCTTCTGAATCAGTTTGACCTAATTCAGTAATGGAGGTGATAGTAGAAGAAGGGGCATTTTTGGAAGAGGTTCCCTCAGAAGTCACAAGTGCTAAAGAAGTACTTTTAGCACCTTTGAGTTCATTAATTAGGTTCTTCCTTAGAAGCTGGGATTGTTCCTCATTTAAGAGCATACCATATAATGCACTTAAGGACAAGGTTTCTAGATTCTTTGACAGTTTTATACATGTAGTGTACACTGCCCATTGATCGGGCAATGCCTCTATGAACTTTGTCAGAATTTCAGCGTTTGAATAAACTCTATCGACAGATTTAAGATCAATCAGCAGACAGTTAAATCGCTGGTGAATTTGAGAAAGAGATTCACCCTTTTGATACATAAAACTCTCATATTTTCTTACGAGGTTTATGCATCTAGTTACTTTAACTTCAGAAGTTCCTTCATATTGGATGCATAATGTATCCCACATGGCTTTTGAAGTCCTCATTTTCATGACAGAATGATAGACCTCATCAGGTAAAGCCATTGTTATTATTGATCTAGCTTTAGAGTCAATAGCAATTTCTTTCTTGTCTTTTTTCAGTCCATCTGTTAGGAGTTTTAACAATACTCCTCTCAGGAATGGCTGGAGTAGTAGTGGTGGCAGGAACACTAGCTACTATAGTTGTAGGAACAAATGGTCCATTTTCCAGATAGTAGGGAATCTTGGGGTCAGATCCCTCTAGAAATAGAGACATTCTTTCCTTCCATAATGGAAAGTTATCATGGCTAAATCTAGGTGGTTAAGCTAAAGATCCATTATCGTTATAGTTTGTATTAGCGTTTGACATTTTAAAATAATTTTAAGAGAAAATATTTTAAAGAGTTAAGAAGCAAACACCGCTCTGATACCACTTGTTGGTCCCAATATGGGTCTACAAGAGTTCAATCAAGAGAAAAGAGTTTGTAGAAGGGGGGGTTGAATACAAACACACAGATTTTTGGTTTTTAAATGAGTTTATTAGAATAAACAAATTTACAGTTACAAGCGGAATTAGAACAAGTTTAAAACCTATTCTATTGTAACTAAGAAACACGAAGTATGATGCACAAGAAGATGATAGAAAGAATAAAGAGGGTATAAGTTAGATAGAAGCACACATTAAGATGAAGAAGATATCTTCATCTTATTTATACCCGTTTGTCCTTGAAACAAGACAAAAGGTACATGCCACATGTCAAGCTTGGATAGGAAGCTTGTCCTTATTAATAAGACAACCATGCTTTTGGCCGAATATGAACAGTACCATATCAGATATGATGGGGACATAAGAGACAAGTCGTATGTCCTTTTCTGACATGGTTCTAGGTTTGACTTTTGTGCATCGAGGATAAGATCAATCTTTAATCTTGCAAAGGAAGCTTCATTCGATCGCTGATACTGAATCTTCAAGGATGAATCTTCAGTGTCGCTGAGGCTTCACAAGACTTCACACTTTGAGTAGACAATCGCTGCTATCGCTGAACCGCTTCAGTTCACTTAGCTGATTATCTCTTTCTTCAGCTAGAGTCTTCGACTGTCGCTGAATGGTCTTCTGGTGTGATAACTGATCTTCAGGTCTTCAGTGATAAGCTCGTAGTTCCTTGACCTTCAGCAATCGCTGATAACAATCAGCGTGTGCTATCGCTGAATTTGAACAGAAGCTTAACTATGGAATTTCACTAAGTATAGTAAAGGAATCATATTCAAATCACTGAGAGGAGTTATGATCAACACTAACTTTCTAATACAATTGTTTCCAATGTATTAACTTCCCTTTGCGAACTATAACCTCATGCTTCCAAAACCTTCCTTCCCAAAATTAGGTCAAAATAATATTTAGGTTTATTCTTCATTTAATTTAACAATATACTCATGAGAGTATTTTAAAACCCCTCCTTGTATTTAAAACGTTATTTCAAGGAGAAGCCTCAAATGTTACATTTTGACCTAATTTTACCAAAATCTTCCAAGTATAGAAATACTTAGTTTAAACATCATATTAAGGTGAAATACATCATTTTAACATGTATAAAGTTTTAGAAGGTAAGAATGAACTCACAAGCTAGAGTTTGACAAAACCCTAGAAAAGTCTCTAAGAGGATGAAGATGATGAGAGCTCGAATAACACCACCAACAGAAGCTTTTAAATGCTTGACTCACACTTGAATCTTCAACTTGGAAGGAGTAATAAATGAGAAGGGAAGAGGTAGGTGGAAGAACGAAACCCTAGAAAATCGCCTTCAATGCTCTGCTCTTAATACTGGTATTTGGTATCTAATAAAATGAGAAAAGAGGCGGAAAAATCGCACTTAAACACCCATCTCCGGGCGTTCTTGCCTTGCTATCATGACATGTCATGGTAGCATGGAGTGTACCGAGAGTTTTGAATTGAATTTGGCCATTTTGAGGTTCCGGGTGATCTTGCCCTGCTATCTTGACATGGCATCATCGCGTGTCATGATAGCCCGACGTGTACCGTGAGTTTGGCTGAATTTTTGCTACTTTGACATTCCGGGTGATCTTTCCCTGCTATCATTACATGTCAGGATCGCTGTGCCATGATAGCATGGAGTATACCGAGAGTTTTCCTACCTTTCACCCATTTTGATCCCGTTTTCGCCTTAGATGGGGTTCGGATTAGAAGAAACTCAAAGGACGAAAGTTGTAGATATACCTCTTTCCTTTCCATATCAACTTGAATCACCTGAATCGGACGTTCTATGAGTGAGATATGGTCCAAACGGTACGACCTCACAAATATGCCAAATACTGTTTTTGGCTAATTTTCACCCCGAAGTGATCCGAATACAGTGATGATTGTGGTGGTGTTGGTGAAGCAGACAGTGGTATCGATGGTAATGGCAGCGTTGGAGATGGCGATGACAACAATAGTGGTGCCCACGTGGCAGCGACAGACGGTAGCAGTGGTGGTGACGGCGGCGGCGATGGCGGGATAAAATGAAATTGAGTAAATATAAGCAAATAATGGTTTTTTCCTTTAAAAATGGTACGAAGGAATTGAAATTCCTTGCTAAAATTGAAGGAATTTACATTCCACCAAATGTGGAATTTGAATTCCCTATCACAACTCTAAAAATGAACCAAACACATGAAAGGAATTCGGTCAATGGAATTGACCATTCCAATTCCTTCAGATTCCGTCGGAATCCAGCAAACCAAACACCACCTAAATATTAGTTAATCAAACCAATCCCCTTCCTTATTTTTACCTACGACCTACAGCAACCCAAACCAAAAACCCTTTCGGTCATCTTTTGTCAAGTCACCACCACATCCCCTCCCCTGGTCATCTTCTCCAACCAAACCATGGAACATTTGTATCTTATTATAATTGACCCCACCACACCCATCCAACTCCATTTACAACCTCTAAAGCGTAGAACTATGATCACTCAAGTTGCTACGACCTGCAACATCTACAATCACCACTACCACCCCAGAGCTCCTCTTTCACTATTATATCTTCCCTTCCATCCTCCATACTTGAAACAAAATTAATCTATGTTGAGCCTTCCCATCCATCTCCTGCACAAAACCACTACGCCTACACCTCCTTTGAAATTTTTAGTTTTACAAACTCCAACATACAAGACCAAGATTCACACTCAAACCTAAAAATCATGATATAACCCTAAAACCTAAATCAAGATTCAAATTAAAACCCAAAATATGATGTAATTTCTAGTGGATGAGTATAACTGGAATCATCGGGGCCTTAAGCTATATATTATGGTTATTTGAACTTATTGGCCATTGATCCGTACTATGACTCTAAAACACGGAATTATGGTCTACTTTGCGTTCCGCCACTACCCACATAAATCAGGTCTCTCCTTTCATCGTAAGATGTGTTTTGGACTTTATGGTCCCTATTTAAAATATGTGAACTTGGAACTTAAATCAACTTTTACCGTATTGGTTATTTGCATTTTTATAAACTGTTTGGACTCTTTAGGCATCAAGCCTAACATTTTTTTCTTAAATGATGTGTATATCAGTATTTCTTAGCGATGGGGCTCCGAAGGCTTGACCGGAATGATTGGATGTCTATAGAGACACTTTTGGGATTTATAACTATTGTTAGTTGGCGTCATATTTTGTCTGGATTCCTGTAATGATAATGGTGACAACGTACACTTGCGATTATATTTTACAATGTGTCCTCATCCTATTGAGAATACATAGTATGTTCCATGTCTCATAAGCAATGACCGATTCAGAATAGAGTGATAATCATCATCAAAAAGAGACAAGATGATGGATGTTCTTGCCTTTATATCAAGTGCAACGTGTTTCTTATCCTCTTTAGACCATTAACTTTGGTCCTTGACAATAACTCTTTCCGGTTTGCTAATATGTTTTTATAGCAGGACTGCAAGAGTAGCTTGAATAAGATGTCTAAGGACAAATTGACCAGGTTTTTTAAATAATCACAGGAATATGGCTACCGATGCCTTCAAGAAATAGTAACATTCTATTTTTTGTAGAGTGAAAAGGGTGCATGCTACTTTTTAATTATTGGGCATATTTCATCATTTGCAAAATCACATGCCTACTTCGTGGTGTAAAAATCTTGATGCCCTTTTTGTCTATTGAATAAGACAAAATCATTTGTTGGCAAAGATCAATATTTGGATTTCTCAGGCACCAAAAGTCTATTGATGCCTTCAGCTAGCTAGTGTAGGTGCATTTTAATGAGAAACATTGCCCTCCTACTAATATCTCCATTAGATGCTCAATAGTTCAACTGCTTATGTACTGATCTGTTTTGGACAACACAGTTAGTTACTGGCATATCTCTGAGTGAGCATTCACTACTAACTCTTAGCCTCTTAATTTGGTGTATCAGGTATTGGAATTCAACATTAATGCTATAAAATTATGCTGTTAACAAATACGTAACTACGTTAAGTCGTTAAGATTAATGCTAAACTCTCATTATGCCACCTCAACGAAATTATACAGACGAAATTATACTGTTAACAAATACTAAACTCTCATTATGCCACCTCATTTCCCTATGTTGTTCTTTTAATATAATCATATGAGTTGACACAAAAGTATTCACGCATTTATTTTTATACTCACTTTGTATTTTTAAACTCGCATCTTCTCACTAATGTGGGATGATGAAACTCAACCACATAAAAGGATAATTTTTTTTGTGATCTAAAATTAGTCAAGTCTGTTGGTTAACAAAAAAAACATTATTTTACTTTTTTTTTTTATACAAATTGATTTATTTTGCAAAAATAAAGTAGGCCAAATTGATCATACCATATAATTTGACACAAAGGCATTCACCCCTTTATCCTTATACTCACTTTATATTTTTGAACTTGCAGCTTCTCACCAATGTGAGATGATGGAACTCAACCACATTTCAAGAAATGAAAATTGTCAAATCATCATCTATGGTTTATCCCCTCCTTTCTTATACTCACTTCCTACTTTCAAACTTGCATTTCCTCACAAATGTGGGATGATGAAACTCTACCACATTTCAAGATTTGATAATACTAAATTCTCATTATGCCACCTCATGTCTTGAGGTTGTTTATATATATATATATATAGATATAGATATAGAGGGAGGTTCATACGAAAACACTAAACATTTAAACAAACGCGAGGACGTCTCTCAGCCAATCAATAATTTAAAAAATTAATTAAATTATAATTGTATTAAATATAGTCAAAAAGGGCATTAAGGTCTTTCTCTCCCATGACCTAATTATGGATATTCTCTACGTGCTAAAACTATGGGATCATCATTTCTATAACAAAATATCTCCACCAGTTAATGAAGATATTGTTCATATCCAAGGATTGAAAAAATTTCGACTGGAGATTTTGATCGTGAATGAAAAGATTTTATTTGAATCAATTATATGATTACCAACATATTATATTTCACAAACCATACACTACCCCACTGGTTTATACAAAACACATGTGATCAACATATACAGATTGTTGTCTTCACCAAACTTATACATTGCATAAATCATTCACGATACAATAAACACATGTAATCCTAACCATTGTTATACATAAGTCAACATCAAATTTATTTATCACTTATGATTATCCAATATTAATAACTAATAAAGTCACACCCAGAAGAAAATCATAAGTAATCATAAACCATTAATCAGAAGTAATCATATACATAAATCAATAAT
Organism: Silybum marianum; assembly: GCA_036898165.1. Lineage (NCBI taxonomy): Eukaryota > Viridiplantae > Streptophyta > Magnoliopsida > Asterales > Asteraceae > Silybum > Silybum marianum. The sequence continues at coordinate 41,315,084 of CM072529.1, read as the reverse complement.
CATATACATAAATACATAAATCACATTTGATCATCAAGTTCTTATACTTACATTTATTACAACAAAACTAGTACACTATATAAAATACCCATGATTCAATAAACACACTTTATGTAAATCACTAATGATCGATATAGAGAATTTCTTTCAAATTTTTACTAAAGTAACAAATCATTGTATATCACCACCACAAATAAACTAATTTATTCATCTTCATGTTCACAAATGATCCTTTGATGTTCTTGTTCTTCTTGGAGTTTGATCATTCACAGATTCGAGATCATAATCGTCATTCTCCTGATTATCACACCTTCTTGAAATCCCTTCTGATTTTGACTTCTTAGCAAGTTGACTAAAACCGAGTTCTTACCTCCCCCGTTCATGACATTCCTGTGATCTTTTTCTGAACGATCTTCGTGTAATGTGCTTCTGATTACAGATGGTTTGATTTTTTGAAAACGAAAATGCTTGCTGCAATTGATTTTATTGGAAACCAAATATGGTTGTATTTTGGGTTCAAGATATCAATTATGAAGACTTCTTTAGTGCTGATATGGAGAATAATTCCCTATTTAATTGGGATAATGATTCTATAAATATTGCATGCGTGTTACATCATCATTGGAATTGAAAGACATTAACCATTTTACCCTTGAGATTATTAGACATTCTCTTGAAACTACCCAAATTCACCACATATTTACAACTAGTGCCATCAATCATATTAACCATTGATAAATCCAATCTAAGGCTGAGATTGTTCCTTGCATTTTCTTAAACATATAGCGTCCTCGTTTGAACCCACCCCGATATATATATGTATATATATATATATATATATATAAAGATTTCAAGATTTGAGAATTGAGAATTGAGAATTGAGAAATTGTCAAGTCATCATCTATGGTTTATCCCCTCCTTTCTTATACTCACTTCCTACTTCCAAACTTGCATTTCCTCACCAATGTGGGATGATGAAACTCTACCATTTCAAGGTTTGATAATACTAAATTATCATTATGCCACCTCATGTTTTGAGGTTGTTGTTTTTATATATATAAAGATTTCAAGATTTGAGAATCGAGAATTGTCAAGTCATCATCTATGGTTTATCCCCTCCTTTCTTATACTCACTTCATACTTCCAAACTTGCATTTCCTCACCAATGTGGGATGATGAAACTCTACCATATTTCAAGGTTTGATAATACTAAATTCTCATTATGCCACCTCATGTCTTGAGGTTGTTATTTATATATATATAAAGATAAAGATAAAGATTTCAAGATTTGAGAATTGAGAATTGTCAAGTCATAATCTATGGTTTATCCCCTCCTTTCTTACACTCACTTCATATTTCCAAACTTGCATTTTCTCACCAATGTGGGATGATGAAACTCTACCATATTTCAAGTTTGATAATACTAAATTCTTATTATGTCACCTCATGTCTTGAGGTTGTTGTTTTTATATATATAATATAAAGATTATAGAGGTTGGATGTGAAAACATGAGCTCAATTAGCTTTATTGTTAGAGACAGAGTAAGAATCTAAATGTAATAAGTATTTGATAAAATGAAGTGTCATCGTCAAAGAACTGATAAAAAAACCCTCCATTTTAAGCTAAGAAAACCACACACGATCCCCACTTCTGATTAAATCAGGACTTTATTTAATTCTTAGATTGGTAAGCAATATACCAAGGTTGTTTATTTTCTTCTTCTTTCTCCTCTATATCAAGGAAAAGCAACCACCACAACCACCTTCAACCATGAGTACAGTAACCCGTTCCCCATCCTCAACTACAACACTTGCAAACCATTAATTTTATATTGGAATAGGAGGGTGGAAACAAGATGTCGGAAAGGAGGGTCGTTGTCGCATAGGGGTGAGGGGTAGGGAATGAATATTTTGAAGAAAGGGGGGAAATAGGGATGGGCTTAGGTTTTTTTTTTTTTTTTTAAAAGCTTAAAACACTTGTACAATATCTTTAAAAACTTTTACACTAAAAAGAATAAAAAAGGTAGGGTGATGACCAAAATGGCACTCACATGAACACTTAAGGGAGCTTAATGGTAGCATCTAACAAACGTTAGGGTTAGAGATGAAAGCTGTAACGAAGGTTGTTGATGTAATTATGAACTCAAGGGACGAAAACCAAGTTCCCCAACCCACAAATTTATCCTTTGTTTAATTATCAATTAAGTAATAATAAGAAACAAGACAAAAAATATAAATGCGTTGCTTTGATCCGTTAGAATCCGCATCCATATCCATGTTGCTTCACCCAGATTCCACCATCTTCCTAAACGGAAACCATTTTCTCTTTTTCTATCATTGTTGACCCCGCTCAAGCATTGAAATAGAAAATTTGATTAAATTCCCAACTACTTATAGGTGCTAGCAATTAAAAAATCTTTAAACAACCTATTAAATATATATATATATAGGAGGCTATTCAAGGGAACTCGGTTGTTTGTGATAATCGTGAGATCTAATCTCAACCACAAATCAATAGTAAATTAGGAAATTAATAATTTAGGTAATTCGAATAAAAACTTTAATTAAAGGACATTTTAGGTATTATAAAAAAAACTTCTCTCTCCTCTCTTTTATCTTCTCTCTCCGACCTCGGATCTTCGGCCTTCGGTCTTCGGTGAATATTCCGACGAACACCTACACAATGTGATACCAAAATACCTACAAGATGCATTGTGATACCAAGTAAACACAAGGTACATAATATAATACCAAAATACATACAATTCCCACTATGATACCCACTATCCACTATGATACCGAATATTAAACCCATTGTCCACCGTGATACTCGCTATGATACACACCATGCTACCCGTTGTAATACCGGTTGTGATACCATTTTATTATACCTAAACCATAGAAATAAATAACAAAACAATCAAAATATAATCGATGACTCCAATTTAAACCCCATCCAAGATGAACAAATTGGTTGAGAAATTTAAGGAAACTCTACAATTGAGGAAACATTCTAATTAATATATAACTGCTAAAATTAAAATTTTAAATTACTAAAATTACTAATATACCCTTTGATAATAAAATAAATACATAATTAATATCAATAATTGATTGGTCCTCGTTGGATCTCGCAGTTATCACATAATAGCGAGTTTTCATTTGATTACACCCCTATATATATGTGTGTGTGTGTTGGGGGGGGGGGGGGAATATATATATATATATATATATATAGGGGAGGGATCATACGAGAACCTTTATTCCTTTAAATTTACAAAGTTCTCATTTGAACCTTCCTCTCTCTCTCTCTCTATATATATATATATATATATATATATAGAGAGAGAGAGAGAGAGAGAGGTTCAAGGGAAAACGCTAAAAAAAGAGAAAACTGAAGAACACCCTAGGAGACTTCCATCTGGACAGTATGCACTAATGCATACAAGCGTTTTTTGTTCTTATGCATCAATGCATCTATCATTATAGATGCATTGATGAATATTCACTAATGCATGTTACAAATTACCGGTATGCATTAGTGCATACCGTCCAGATTGAAGCCTCCCAGGGTGTTCTTCGGTTTTCTCTTTTTTAGCGTTTTCCCTTGAACCTCCCTCTCTCTCTCTCTCTATATATATATATATGTCATAAACAAAAAAAAAGTCACATGTTTTTAAATGTTGCACCCATGTACAGCGGAAATCACACCTCTGTATATTCTTAGCGTTATGTTCAATAAGAAACATCGAATACACGCATCTTAAACAAACGTTTCTTTCAAACTTAACTATTATTGAATGATTGAAATGTTTGCAAGACCCTCAATGAGGTAGCACACACGTCCACCGACATACAGTCATGGATCCAAATCAGTGCTAAATAATCTCAAACTTTACTCTTTTTTATGTTAACATGTGAACCAAAACACATTTCATCGGCATGTGGTCCAGACGTCAAGCTTTACCAACAATAAGCTTGTCATGAAAATCTTTGTTGTGTGCTAGTAATTTGTCGAGAGGCGGGACACACGCTTTGATAACCTGAACGTCTAAAATGTCTCTAAACCACGCATTCAACAATGGTGTGTTCTCATCATCCAAAAGTTTAACATCTACAATTTTCTCGACCATTTGAGCCCATATTCCAAGCCAGGCGACTACAATATCCATAAAGCCTAATTTTTTTCCACCGAAGAAGGGCTTGTTCGAGTTCAAACTACTCTCAAGTGTCTTCAAATTCTGTCGAGCCTCTTTTGCAGCCTTATCTTTCTGTTCTAGTGTACTTGAAAACGTTCCAAATATCGTTGGCACACACTAAAAAGAGAAAATACATTAAGTCATTTTTTCTTTTCCTATGTATAGAATAATAAGTCTTGTGTTAAAAAAATTGGTCTCCAAAGTCACTAATTTACCTATTGAAATTGATTATCTTTCACAACTTATTTAATTTCACCTTATGGATAGTATATTAAGTATTTAACTATTAGAAAAAGAAATTATCAAATCATGCATCAAATCAAACGATTTTTTAAACATGGGATATTTGTTTTACACGGTCAACAAAATCACATATCTATTTTGCTAAGAAAAATACTATCTTAAGCTGACAATATGAGGGTCGTGAAGATATGTTAATATCATTGAGCCAAAAGTTACTTTTTTGTGTGAATAAGGTATCCAAAGTACAAGATCATGCATCAATGTTATTATAAGGATTAAACTCAATCTAAAGATATATCGATATTGGTAACATCCAACCTACTAGTTGTTTGGGTAGCTATATATGGTGTCAACTTTGGTCGGCGAAGTCCACAAGGTCTGGGTTTATCGTCACATAAACACGAATTAGGCAATTATCTAATAATAAGAAAATATTGACAATCGGCATACAAAGCAAACTACTTAATTAGTTATCATGTCCTTGATGACTTTTCAACGTTAAAATTATGGGTAAAAAAAGCTTTGTAAGTATGAAATTTACCATATCATCAACAAACTTTGCCCAAAAACGAGATTGTGCCCTCTCGAAGGGATCTTCAGGAAGTAGTGGTTGATTCTTCCATGTCTCGTCTATGTATTCAATGATCACAAGCGACTCCGTAATTGAAATACCATTGTGTACAAGAACTGGAACCTTCTTGTACACTGGATTGTATTGCAAAAGCAACGAGCTTTTGTTTGAGAGATCTTGTTCGAAGTATTCATATTCAATCCCTTTTATGCCTAGTGCCCATTTCACACGAAGCGTGAAAGGGCTCGCCCAAAATCCTAATAGCTTCACTTCATCTCTTGTCATTGAATATGTTTCTTGTTCTATAATGGCCTCGATATTCCTTTCATTATTCGATATATCTTATATACTCTAATAGAGTAGTAATTCAATTTGAATTTCATTCTATCCCTTTTGCTTTCTGGATGTGATGTATGCATCTTCCTTGATGCTTCTTGTTGGGTTAAAGTCAAAGCAAGTTAATTGCCTTCTCGACCAGGCAAAGTTTTTTGATCTAACTAATACCAAAATGATCTTTTAAATTAAAGATTACATCTTTGAAAGTTGCAAACAAACTTTAAGAAAATTTGTACCAAATTGTACTTTTGTTTCAAAAAACACCCTTTTCATATAAATATAGAAATATAATTGATTTTTTATAAACTATGACAACATAAGTATTATAAAATTATTATTTTTGACATTTTATTGAAATAACTCAAATGTACAAAAATAATGTCGTTTTATGTCACTATAACAACCATAAATAATTTATTTAAAAAAGTTATTGTTTGTTGATGGTGATGTGTGACTTTGAATAATGATTAACACGTCTCTTGGTTGCAAAGTTGATCGATAAAGTTGTGTCATCCATTCTATCGATTTTGCTTAAGAAGCTTTCGTAGTCCATAAGTCATTCAATGACTTTTTATTTTTATTTTTATTATCTTTAAAATCATCTCTAATGTAACCGGGCTTTTTCAAAGCTTTTTGTATTTAATAATTATATATATATTGAGAGAGGGCAATAATAAAATAAAAACCATAAAAAGTTGTAAACTTGTGAAAACCGATCTACACATATATTTGTGTTCAACTTCAGGGACAGATTAAAGAGTAAAGATAGGTTTGATCACCAAAAAGAAGTTTTACTTCCGACTGCCAGGGTGAATGTAGAACTTTGAGATTTCAAGATTTTAAAAAAATGAATGACTATAGTTCTGCATTTTTCAGAATATGTTCGCAACTTAGATTTTGTGGACAAACACTGTGCTAAATGTTTCCGATTTCTTTAACGATATAAGGATTTGAATTATATAAGTCTTGATGGTCCTTTTTATTCCTAGTATGCATTTTCTTTTATAACTATGTAATGTTTCCATTTCTTATATAACTACGTTTTTCCCATTTCCCTTCTGTAATATATTTCTATAATAATATCCTTTTTATTATTATCATTGTCATTATCATTGTTATTATTACGATTCTTATTTTTATACACTTACATTTTCTTTTTTCTTCATATTTTGAAGTTTGATATGAATTCCGTTGGAGCACAATATCAAGCAAATGTTGGAGATCTGTGTATACCGGATAGTGGTACTACACACATTATCCTAAAACCTAAGAAATATTTTTACGAATTAAAACAAACAAAATGAACCATACATACTATATCAGGTCCTGCAGATTTCATAGAAAGAATAGGAAATGCGCATTTTATATTACCAAACGGTACAAAGTTTTTTATAAAAAATGTTTATTGTCTCCAAAATCAAAAAGAAATTTATTGAGTTTCAATGATATATATCTTAACGGATATGACGTGCAAACTGTGACCTCGGGAAATGAGAAATATATGCATATTATTGATAGGAACAATGTACTAGAAAAACTACCAATACTTCATTCTAGTTTACATTATATATATATATATATATATATATATATATATATATAAATATATAAATGTGGTTGAATCAAATATTGTAGTTAAGTAAAAATATTGTGATCCTGGTTTTTTCAGTTTATGGCATGACAGGTTAGGTCATCTAGGATCAACAATGATACCCAGGATAATTGAAAATACACATGGGCATCTATTAAGAGACCAGAAGATCCATCAAACAGGTAAAGTAATTCCATGTACATCTTGTTCACTTGAGAAATTAATTGTAAGACCTTCTCCAATTAAACTAGAAAAGGAATCACCTACATTTCTTGAAAGAATTCAAGGTGATATATGTGGAGCTATTCGTCCACCATGTGGACCATTCAGATACTTCATGGTCCTAATAGATGCATCAAGTAGATGGTCTCATGTTTGCCTCTTACCAACTCGTAATGTGGCATTTGCAAAGTTTCTTGCGCAAATTATTAAATTGAGAGCACATTTTCCAGATTATATCATTAAAAGAGTGAGACTTGATAATGTTGGTGAATTTACATCTCAAGCATTTAATGACTATTGTACGTCTTTAGGAATTGTTGTTGAACATCCAGTTGCTCATGTTCACACACAAAATGGTTTAGCTGAATCATTGATTCAACGTCTCCAACTAATAGCTAGGCCACTAATAATGAGAACAAAGCTTCCAGTTTCTATATGGGGTCATGCAATTTTACATGCTGCATCATTAATTCGTATGAGACCAAGTGCATATCATACATATTCTCCTATACAACTTTCTTTTGGTCAACAGCCTAATATTTCCCATCTTAGAATTTATGAATGTGTAGTGTTTGTCCCTAATGCACCCCCACGACGCACAAAAATGGGTCCTCAAAGAAGATTGAGAATATATGTTGGGTATGAAACATCTTCCATTATAAGATATCTTGAACCACTAACGGGTGATGTTTTTACAACACGCTTTGCCGACTATCAGTTTAATGAGGCAATGTTCCCAGCATAGGGGGAGAAAAGAAGGACCAAACAAAGGATGTTTCATGGTGTGAACATTCATTGTTATATCTTGATCCTTGCACGAAGCAATGTGAATCAGAAGTTCAAAAGATAATGCATTTGCAAGAAATTGCAAATCAATTACTTGATGCATTTACTGATACAAAAAGAATGACCAAATCGTATATACCAGCTGTGAATGCTCCAGCCCGAGTTGAAATACCAGATAGACAATTTGATGCTAAAGTCACTCAAGAGTCCAAAACACGCTAGAAGCGTGGATGGCCATTAGGTTCCAAGGATAGAAACCCTCGAAAAATAAAAGATGCAGAAACTACTATTGATAACAAGGAAAGTATGCCTGAAGAAATCGAGAATATCAAAACTACCCTAGAAGAGGAAGTGAATGATATTAGTAAAAAGATTGCAATCAATTATCGGAATACAGAAATATTATGGAACAGAAATGAAATGAGAAATATCGATGATATATTTTCATACGCTGTTGCATGTGATATTTTCGATGGAAGTGATGATCCTGAACCAACATCTGTCATTGAATGTCAAAGTAGACAAGACTGGGTTAAATGTAAAGAAGCCATCCAGGCCGAGTTAAATTCTCTTAATAAGCGAAAGGTTTTTGGACCTATTATTCTCACACCCGAAGCTGTTAAACCTGTGGGAAACAGATGAATTTTGGTACGGAAAAGAAATGAGAAAAATGAAATTATGAGATACAAAGCTTGACCTGTAGCTCAAGGTTTTTCTCAACAACCTGGATTGATTATGAGGAAACATACTCTCCTGTTATGGACGCAATTAATTTTGGATATTTAATCATCCTAGCAGTCTCCGAGAATTTAGAGATGCGCCTTATGGATGTTGTTACAACATACTTATATGGATCACTAGATAGTGATATCTATATGAAAATACCTGAAGGATTTAAAATGCCTGAAGCATTAAGTGCAAAACCCAAAGAAATGTATTCAATCAAGTTATAGAGATCTTTATATGGGTTAAAGTAATCTGGACGTATGTGGTATAATCGTGTAAGCGATTACTTGATAAGTAAAGGTTATGCAAATAATCTTATTTTGTAACATCCCGCCTTATCACGACACAATATTGTCCGCTCTGGCCTAAGCCGCACGGATTTGTTTCTGGCGACCTGGCTAGGACTTCCCAGGGGGTCACCCATCCTGGTACTACTCCCACCCAAGCACGCTTAACCACAGAGTTCCAAGAACCTGCCTTGCGTGTGGCCCCAAAACGCGTTGTGTTTAGGAAGGCCAAGGTTTACTTATGAACCCATCATCACTTCTGTCCACGGCCGATATGGGATCTGCCTAAGGTGTTACATATTTGTCCATGCGTTTTTATTAAGAAAACAACATCTGGATACGTAATCATAGCCGCCTATGTTGATGATCTAAATATTATTGGGACAAATAGAGAAATCCATGAAGTCCTTTTACTCTTGAAGGAAGAGTTTGAAATGAAAGACCTTGGAAAAACCAAATATTGTCTTCGTTTACAGATCGAGCATATGCACAACGTAATACTTGTGCATCAATCGAATTATGTTGAAATGGTCTTAAAACGTTTCAATATGGACAAAGCAAATCCTTTAAGCAATCCAATGGTTGTTAGGTCACTCAATATTGACAACGATCTATTTCGTTCTTGTGAAGAAAATGAAGAGGTTCTTGGTCCGGAAGTACCATACCTCAGTGCAATTGGAGCTCTTATGTATCTTACTAACTATACTAGACCTGACATTTCATTTCCAGTGAATTTGTTAGCAAGATTCAGTTCATCTCCGACAAAGAGACATTGGAATGGAATTAAACACATATTTCGATACATTCGAGGAACTGTTGATTTAGGTATATTTTATTCTAACAATTCAAAAGAATGTTTGGTTGGTTATGCAGATGCAGGTTATTTGTCTGATCCTCATAAAGCTAGATCTCAAACTGGATATGTGTTCCTGAACGAAGGTACTGCTATTTCCTGGCGCTCTCAAAAGCAAACTCTTGTTGCCACATCTTCAAATCATTCCAAAGTTATTGCACTTCATGAAGCTAATAGAGAATGTGTTTGGTTGAGGTCAATGATGAAACTCATTTTGACTTTGTGCGGACTAGAGAAGAACAAGATTCCAACTTTGATCTATGAAGATAACGCCACATGTGTCACGCTGATGAAAGAATGATATATCAAAAGTGACAGGACAAAGCACATACCTCCAAGGTTCTTCTCATACACTCAAGATAACGCCACATGTGTCTTCTCATACACTCAATCAAGCAACAATGCAGTAGATCTTTTCACAAAGGCACTACCTACTGCAACTTTCAGAAAACGCGTTCACAATATCGGCATGTGACACGTGCACAACAAGTGATGATTCATGAATGTTTATATCAGGGGGAGTCAACTACCAACTGCATTCTTTTTCACTTAGCTAAAGTTTTTTTTCCAATAGGTTTTTCTTTACAAAAGTTTTTTTAATGAGGCAGTACTTCAAAGTTGAAACTCAGGTTTAAATTGTCATCCAAGGGGAGTGTTTTAAATGATATCTTTAATGTAATGCTGTAAATGGTTTACCTTTAGAGTAACGTATGGATGTCAATTTTCATCCACAATTGTTAAAGGTAGAATAGTTTTTAAGCTTTACCTTGTGTAATTTAATAGTCATTTTAGGAGTATAAATACTCCTTCATGTAGATGTTTAAAATGGCACTTGAATATTCTCTAAGTTTATTTTCTCTCTTTCATCATATAATAATAAACCTAGTTGTTATAATTGTTAATATTATAACAATATATATAGATATATTTGTTGACCGTTGACCCAATTAATATTTATTAGAATATGGTTTTTATTTTTCACCTTGTTTTGCTAGAAAATGGAAAGATTCCTGAAAAGAAAGGCCTCAATGCCCGATCTTCCCCCGCTGCCAATGGAAGTTGATTTGAATAATCTTCCTTCAGATGCAGATGAAAGGAAAGGAATCTTACAGTACCACCCTAATCAAAGAGATGAAATCAGACGAAAGTACAATAGGACCGTGTCAACCACGTGGTCACGAATTTCCACGAAGAACAATAGGAAACAAGCCAAGACGTTTTAACCCGACATGGTTTGATCAATACGGCAATTGGTTGGAGTATAGTATAAAATCAAATAAAGCTTTTTGCTTATGGTGTTCCCTATTTAGAGACCAGTGTGGCGGACAAGGTGGAAGTGATGCTTTTTTAACGGAAGGCTTTAGTAGTTGGAATAAATCTGAGAGACGGCTACTCATGTGGGCCACATTAGTAGTTCCCAAAATAAAGCTGTTAAGAAAGGTGAGGACCTAATGAGAGAATATCAATCAATTATCGCCGCCTTAAATAGACAAAGTGATATTCAAAATAAGGAATATCGTATTCGGTTGAATGCTTCGGTTGATCCTGCTAGATTTCTGTTGAATGATGCATTACCTTTCCGTGGTCATGATAAGTCGAAACCGTCTCTTCATAGGGGAAATTTCTTGAAATTAATAAAATTAATTCGTGATCAAAATGAGATTGTTGGTAATGTTACATTAGAAGTGCTCTCGGGAATAATCTAATGGTGTCGCCAAGTATCCAAAAAGACATCGTTCACTTCTTTGCACAAGAGATACTTAAACATATTTTCCAAGATATTAGTAACGATATGTTTTCCTTGTTAGTTGACGAGTCGAGTGACATAACTAAAAAAGAATAAATGGTTGTGGTTTTCCGATATATTACATGTCGGATTTTCAAAGAAAGGTTTATTGGTCTGGTACATGTGAAGGACACAAATGCTTTATCTCTTAAAGCCGCGATTGAATTCTTATTTGCTGAACATGATTTGAGTTTGAAAAAGGTGAGAGGCCAAGGTTATGATGGAGCAAGCAATATGCATGACCAATTCAATGGTTTGAAAGCTTTGATCATGAGAGAAAATAACTCAGCTTATTATGTCCATTGGTTTGCTCACCAACTTTAGTTAGTAGTTGTGGCGGTTGCACAACGCATTGAGGTTGGAAAATTCTTTGACATGATAGCATATATGATAAATGTGGTTTGTGCTTCTTGCAAGCGAGAAGATATGGTTTAAGAAAGTCAAAAGAAGAAAGTACAAGAAGCCATTGGTAGCGGTGAAAGTGAAACAAGGTGTCGGTTAAATCAAGAACTTTCTCTTGGAAGACCTGGAGATACATGATGGGGTTCACACCACAAAACACTTAATCGTTTGGTTGATTTGTTTCCATCTGTTATTGAGGTGCTTCAATATGTTGAAGATGTGTCCGAGAATCCTTACACTCAATGTCAAGCAAATGGTCTTCAAATATTTTTCCAATCATTTGATGGTGTGGTTTATTTGCACTTGATGTTGCATATTTTGGGGGTCACATTTTCATTGTCATAGACTATTCAGAAAAAAGATCAAGATATCTTGAATGATGTTTCATTGGTGAAAATCAACCAAACGACAATTGCAACAATTCAGAGTTGATGGATTTATCGGCTTCTTGAGAAGATCTCTTCTTTTTGCGAAAAACATGATATCGAAACGGTAAACATGGAGAAAGTTTATATCAATCCAAAGAGTCGAAGACACAAGACAAATATCACATTTCGACAATATTACGAGTACGGATGTTTTAACACGGTTATGCATATGCAAATTCAAGAGTTTGGTGACAGATTTGATAAGGTAAATTCTGAATTGCTCATTTGTATGGCCGCTTTGAATCCTCATGACTCATTTTGTGACTTTGACCCATCAAAGTTACTAAGCTTGACGGAGTTTTCTCCTAATGATTTTACCAATGACAAAAGAATGACTCTTGAGCACCAACTTCAACTCTAGATTTACAATGTCCGACATGATAAATTATTTGCTAACTTGAAAGGTATATCTGAGCTTGGTAGGAGGTGATGATTGAAACAAGGAAACATCTTGTGTTTCCTTTGGTTTATCGATTATTGAAGTTTGCATTTGTTCTGCCTGTTGTAACTGCAACAGTTGAGAGATGCTTTTCTGCAATGAAGCTTATGTAGTTGGTTTTGCGCAATCGGATTTGTGACGAGTTTTTGAATGCATGTGTAATATGTGCGGTAGAAAAAGAATTACTTGCTAAGGTTACAAATCAAGATGTAATGACTCGTTTTCAAAAGATGAAAACTCGTAGAAATCAACTTATGTAAGCACTTATTATTAATTTTAATGATATGATTTTAAACTTTTGGTACTTGTTAATTAAAGGGGCCCCGGTCTATAAAATTCCTGGATCCATCATTGTTCACCTTATAAAATATTACATATATACATATATATATATATAGAGAGAGACGGGTTCATGTGAGGACGGTAACAATTTACGAAAATGCAAGGACAATCCTCAGCCAATCATTTTGTACATGAATTTTTTTTCATGTACAAAATCATATGTGATTTTGTACTGACATCAAAAATGACACTTGCGACTTTTGCCGCCAGAAAAGTCTCGGCTAATCATATATGATTTTGTATGTGAATCGTATGTGATTTTGTATATCAATCATATGTGATTTTGTACATGAAAAATTTCATGTAAAAAATGATTGGCTGAGGATTATCCTAGCATTCTCGTAAATTGTTACCGTTCTCGCATTAATATCTTTCTATAAATATCTATACTATTATATAAAGCATGTTAAACGGTTAAGTTTACGATTTTAAGACGTATAACATTCTTTGCATGAGGTACAACATCTAAAACACTAAAAACATCCACTAACCTCTCACCTTCTATATAAACTTATAAATTAAATTATTTTTAAAATATAAGCTACACTTTGCATCCTTAAAATTAGTTAGTTAATTTCTTTCATGTCCCTTGCTTTTTTATTTTTTATTTTATACTTTTATCGTATTAACCTAAATAATCGTATATGAATTATAAAACAATTAAAAAATAAGTTTCTATTTTTATAAATTATATTATTATAATCGTGTCGTTAATATCTTTAAAATGAGCTCAATATTGAATATTTTACGATTTAATCATATTATTATATATATGAATACGAAACGAGTTATTTTTAAAAAATTTACATTATATGCCCTATAGTTATTATTTATTTTTTTTACTTTTTCCTTTTACACTCTTATCTATACTATAATTAGTTTTAAGTTTCATTCATATCCATTACTATTTTTTTTTATTTTATACCTCTATCACACTAACATAAATAATTGTATATGAACAAAATTACATTAAAAAATATGTTTCATTTTTTTACAAATTATATCATTATAATCGTTTAATTTGTCAATATTTTCGAAATGAGCTCAATATTGAATATTTTTTGATTTAATCATATTATCAAATAACATAAATACGCAGTGAATTATTTTTAAAACTTACAATTTATACATTATAGTTATTTAATTAACTTTAATATCTTTTCATTTTACTTTTTTCATTTAACACAATTTTCATATTAACATACATAATCGTATATTAACTAAAACATATTAAAGAAAATCGTTTTCTTTTTTATAAACTATACGGTTATAATCATCTTCTTTAATATCTTCAAAATGAACATCATATTCAATTATTTTTTGATTTAATAACATCATTACAAATGATAAACACGTACCGAGTTATTTTTAAAACTTAATTTTTTTTAGTTTTTCATTTTTCACTTTTATTTATCTATATCTATACTATCTATACTATATTATAAATCATTTAGATAAAACTCTTAAAAACAAGCTATTAAGCATTAAGTACTATCAATTAATGCTTAATTACTTAAATTTTAAGTTACAAGTTATTAATACACCAATACAATTTATTAAAGCACCAAACAAACTCTCCTAAATTTCATACGTTTATCTCCTAAACCCTAAATCATATATGGTCATCTTAATCCTAATCATAATTATAATTCTAATCCTCATCCTCATCCTATATATTTAAATGGACCAATTCATACAGTATTTGCAAATTGTGGTTTGACTCTATTCATCTTGGGTTCGTTCTTATTGTTTCCTCTTCATAAATTTCTTCCTATAAGTCGATGTTTATTTACCTCTCCATTTTCTATTTCCCACAATTGTAAATGTGAGTTAAATTTACAAAAATATTTCAATTCGATTACCATATTTATTTTGTAATTTATTTTTTTAGAGTATTAGGAATGTCTATCCCAATTGATGATAACAGTAAATGAGGACAAGTCTCCAACTCAAGGGAACTCAAAGCATCGCAAATCACGGCGTCTCACATAAACATACAAACCAAGTTTAATTTTTGGTTTATACAAAATAGTATGTATCGACTTATCTCGCTTTGTGTGTCAATTTTTAAATAACCTATTAGATTTTTTGAATTTCCAATGTGGATTTTTTTAATCGAGTGCAAGATTTCAGAACCGTTGCATTGTGCGGGTACGCTTCTAGTATTATAAATAGTTTTAAACTGTTATTGTTTATATTTTTAAGATGTACAATTTTTGAAGTTTTACAAATTTCACGATTCAACATGATAATTAATTTTTTTTTTAAATTATAATTTATATCCTTACAATTTGTTATAGTTACTTTATAACTCTTCATTTTTTATCTTTTATTTTCATTTAACACACTTTTCATAATAACATACATAATCGTATATTAACTAAAATATATTAAAAACGCTTTCTTTTTTATAAATTATACGGTTATAGTCGTTTTTCCAATACATTCAAAAGAGCCCTAATATCAATATTTTTAGGTTTAATAATAATATTAAAAATGATAAATACGTACCGAGTTATTTTTAAAACTTAATTTAGCATCTTAATTTTTAATTTTTAATTTTTCATTTTACACCCTTATCTATCTATATTTATACTATATTATAAAAAGTGGTTATTGTTTAATTTTTTAAGAGTTACAAATGTTTAAAATACTTGTTTTATAAAAATCAATTAATAATGAAATTCAATTTTATTCCAAATACTACAAAAATCAAACACACCAAATATTTCAAATCTTTCCACAAAATCCAAATTATTAAAAAAAAAATTCGTCAAATCAAATGGGCCCTAAATGTGCTATTTTGTTTTTTTAAATTATAATTGTACTTGGGTTTTGAAAAAATAATAAATGTTGGTTTATAAGTTCATACCGATAGACACTTTGATACCTTGAAAGGATTCAAGGTTTCCAAAGTTAATGTTGCTGAAATATTTAAATTCCGTTGCATTGCAGCAAGTACGTCTTCTAATATATATATATATATATATATATAAGGGTGTGTTCAAATGAGAACTCAAATTTAGTTGTGATCGTGAGGACAAATGAGAACTCAAAACAGTGTATATATATATTGTTTTTAATTTAAATATTAAACAAAATTGTATTAATTAATAAAAGATAAAGTTTAAATGAGAATATAGAATAATGAAAGTAAGTACATTTAATAAAAACAACCGGTTGAATATAAATAAAACTATTTTTTTCTCAAATCCTATTAACTTTTTCATATTATAATTTAAAATAAATATAAACGTTGAAAAAAGAAGAAGATATAATTTATTTATCAATAATTTTAATGATTCGTAATTTTTTCTCACTTTAAACCAATCGGTTATTAAAAGAAATTTAATAGAAATATCAACCGGTTTTAAAATAAATAAATAGAACTTCGATAAAATAATAAAAAAACTTATTAATTAAAATATCCAAAAAAATTAATAGGATTCAAGAAAAAAAAGATAGTTTTATTTTATATCAAATTGTTGTTCTTATTAAATACAATTTAACGATTCCATATTTTCATTTAAACCTTGTTTTTCTTTATTAATTTATCAAATTTGTTTGATATATATTTAAATTAAGAACGCATATATATATATATATACATACATATATAGAGGGAGATTAAGCAGAAAATGCTAAAAAACAGAAAACTGAAGAACACTTTAAGAGGCCGTCATCTGGACGGTATGCCTTAGTATGCATTTGTGTATATGCACTAATGCATTGATGCATTGAAAAAAGGAACTCCAATCGCTTCTATGCATTTTTGCATACGCACTAATGCGTATATATATATATATACATTGATGCATAGAAAAAAAAATATCGTCCAGATGGCGGATTCTCAGGGTGTTCTTCAGTTTTCTCTTTTTTTAGCGTTTTCTTCTGAACCTCCTTCTATATATATATGTAGAGGGAGGTTCAGGGGAAAACGTGAAAAAAAACTGAATAACTCACTGAGAACCCGCCATCTGGACGGTATTTTTTTCTATGCGTCAATGCATATATATATATATATGTTGTTTTATTTAGAAACTTTGGCAAATAAATAAAAAAAATTAATTTTTTTCATGATTTTTTTTCATCAAATACTATGATTTAAGATATTATTGCACATATTTTTGTTTCATAATGTAAAAGTTTCACGTGTATTTGTTTTTCATAAGTTGAAAGTTTCTCATATATTTTTTATGAAAAGTTTCATATGTTTTTGTTTCATAGTGTAAAAGTTTCAGATGTAACTTTTTCACAAAGTGAAACAAACATGCAATAATATCTTAAATCATATCATTTAAAGAAAAAAATCATGAAAAAAATTATTTTTTATATTGATTTGTAAAAGTTTCTATAGTTTCTACCATTCGTCTAGTTTCTAAATGAACCAGTCTCTCTCTCTCTCCCTATATATATATATATGCATTAGTGCATATGCACAAATGCATACAAGCGATTGGAGCTCTTTTTTTTCTACGTATCAATGCATATATATGTATTAGTATATGTATTAGTGCATATGCACAAATGCATGGTAGGGCATACCGTCCAGATGGAGGACTCCCAGGTTGTGAACGTGAGAACGAATGAGAGTGTGACACGTGTCTGAATGTAGTATTATTTAGTCTGAATATGACACGTGTCGCTCTATCATTTGTCCTTACGTTCACAACCAAATTTGAGTTCTCATCTGAACCCACCCCTATATATATATATATTAAAGAAAGAAAAACAAAAAATAAAATAATATTTAAACTTTACATAAAACATGGACTAAATATGTAACTTTTTAAAAAAATTTAACGACTATTTTTGATGGTAAGGACGAAATTAAAAACAAAGTAAAACCATAAAAACGAAAAAAAAAAGTTTTTAAACCACATAAAAGAAATCGTTATAAACACAACCATCACTTATCAAAAACTTTTCTTCACCTTCATACCATTTTTTTAATTACAAAGATAAGAACCATACCCACTTCAAATAAATACAAAAGTACTTTTGTTTTTTAAAAAAGACACATGGTGACAAATCATGAAAGAAAACACACTTTAAAAATAAAGAGTGTAAATGACACCTTTTTAATAGGGGTATGCCGGAAAATTTTGGTTCTATCATAGGGTTTGATGTGGATGTGTGTAAGGATGACATTCACTTATAGGGGTGTCATAAGCAATATGTATGGATGCCATTAGCCTACTCCTAAAAAAATCGAATTTTACTTTTACTTGGTTGTACTTTCCATTAAAAACAATTTTAAAATGGGGAGGCTAATGGCACCCCTAAGGTGTGCTTATGGCACCCCTAAGGGTGAATGTCATTCTCACACAAATGCATTAAGTTCCGTGCACACACCTATAAAATACATTATATTTCGTGCCCACCCATATATTAAGGATGTCATTAGCACTCCCCTTTTAAAATACCATCACCAAAAACCTTTCCTCTGCTGTTATACTTTGTGTTTCTTTAATACAATACCTCCCTTTCCTTTCTTATCAAAAATAATAAAAACCATATTAATTCAAATAAGTACAAACTATAAAGTACTTCAAAATAAAAATCAATATGATACTAGGTAAAGGTGTTTGCATAAAAAAAACACACAATATCATTGGTGATTTGTTCTCCGACATCATTACTTCCGCTTTTCTTTTTCTTTCTTTTAAAAAAAATCTAGAAAGAAGATTTATATCATCTACTCTATGCAAGACTAAAGTATATGATCCACCTTTCTTCATCATTTTTTTTAAAGCTTATTCAAAGTAATCTGCAAAATCACTGAGTTGGCATCAAGGTTATGTAGGATGCGTTTCACCACCTCACATATGCATTTTCAAAAAGTGGAGTAGTTTTAGGATAATAGACACATCTACCATACCAAAGTCTCGTACAACAAATCCACTACCCAATGAACATGATCCAGAGAAAACTTTCGAGCTTTTGATCATACAAATCTTTCCCACGAACCAAGGTGTGACCATTGTGGGAGCATTGTCGTCACAAAATGAAGGCTGCACAACATGAGTAAAAATCATTAAGTTAAGAATTTTAGCATCTTGAAACACCTCTTCATTATTAGGAAGTAAAGAAGGCTTACTCCTATGCTTGAAATTTGCCTAAAAAATCTCCAACTCTTTCTTAACATCACTCTCATCCTTACCGATACATTTTAATTTTTCATTATCACTCGGTAAGGGGCCTTGACTTTGATTTTTCAACTCGTCGACTAGTTGTCCTATCGTATTGTTCAAGGCTTCAGAAGAAGATGTGAAGTTTCCCAAAGATGTTGTAAAAGTTTCTATAAAGCTTGGGGAAAAAGTTTCAAAAAACTAAATTGGTTCGGGTTGTTCCGAAAAAACTTGGATGGTTAGTTGGGAACAAAGGGCGTGAATCCATAGCAAGGATCACTTCTTTGAATTTTCCTGAACTAAAAATCAATTTTAATCACAAAACTGAAATTTAGTCAAGAAGTTCATGAAAGTATCTGATTCTCAGTAGTTCCAATCTCTGTGGAAACCGGGGGGGGGGGGGGGCCCGGTATACAAATGTTCGGTTTTTGTCAAGAAGCGGTAGTAGAACATTTAATTGTTATACAAAAAAAAGTGTCTTCAAAAAATTGGAAGACGAAAAAAAATTAAATAATAACTTTTGAACCCAAAAAGATCCATCAATGTGGGTTTCAAAAGATTATCAAAACCCAAAAGTAGTTCATCATGAAAAATCTCAAAGATTTTTTTTTTATTTTAGACAAGTTTGAGGGAAGGAGAGTTGTGTGGTTTTAGCTCATACACTAAACCCGAAAAGTCCTATCGATCAACTTTGATGCCTCAAGAATCATGAAATGAAGTTATGCACCATTCGAAACTAGAGTTAAACACCATCTTCCCGTAAGTTCTTTTGTTCCTCTTTTTACTTGAGGACAAGTAACAATTCAAGTTTGAGGGTGTGATAACTCTCATTTTTAGAGTTATTCTATGTTCTTTTTCTCATTTTCTTTCATTTATTTTCCATTTTTTAGGCCTTTTCTGCCTTTATGTCCATTAAAATTGTTTCAAGTGATGATAAATTACCAAGGGTTAAATTTCTGGTTTTTATTGCTTCTTTTGCTGAAATTGCCCACAAACTGTGGGATGTCAAACGAACTTAATGGTTAAGCAACTTAATTTCCAATAAAGATTTTTATTGAAGATTTGAAAGAAAAAGACTTGAAGTTTCCAACTGGAGTGAAATGAAAATCAATAAAACACATGCAAGGAGGGAGTGGTCTTGAAGAGAGCTTATATATAAATCTAGAATCATAAAAATATGTTTTGCCATACGAAAGGCAGAGTAGCTTCAGCATCGAGTAGGGTCATTTTGTTCTAGGATTCTTCTTCTTAGTAGGGCATTTGTGGCACGCAGGAAGGACTCGTGCAACTGTAGCAAGATTTGAATCCATGCAGTCTTTAACTTTGATTTCCAGTTGCTTTCATAAACTTCCCGGTTGTCCATGTTTGAATTGAGATCCAAAAGCCTGAGGCAATCATCATGTGACGGCACAAAAACCATTAAGATTGACCACATTAGAGGCAGTACCAAGAAGAGGAAAGTCATTGGAACAAATAAACAGGTAGCACCGCTAGGCAAATCAAAACGAATAAAATAATCGCAGATATAACATGTGTTTGAAGCTGAAGCTTTAATGTGTGTGTATTTGAGGGAAGGAGATATGTATGAGCCCCCTCTGCATTTCGAGAGCTTGGTCAAAGACACAAATCAACAATGGTGACTAGAAAGAACAGTAATGTTCGGGATCCATCAAACAACAGTGAATCAATCACCATCAAGAAAAAATGAAAACAACAAAGCTGAAAAAGATTATATAATTAGAAGAAGTGATGGAGAAGATGAATGAAATCAATAAAAGCTTACCTGATAAGGAGCGATGGGGGAAGATGAGATAAAAACATACCTGAGAGATAAACCCTAGTTTGAGGAAAGATTATATAATTTGAAATTTGAAATTTGAAACTTGAAACTAAAACTTTCTTGGAGATTTGTTTGAGCGGGAGCCAGAATATGAAAAAAAACTTTGTCTACAAGGAAAGTGGAAGTACCTGTACATTTGTTTGAGAAGAGTCGGATTAGGCAAGAAGAACTTGTACATATTGCTTCACAAGATGTCTTTAAGAGATTTTTGAAAATTATGCATAAAATAGTTATACTCTATGCTTAAATGGTTCTCTTTAAATACTTTTGATGTCAATGCATATTAAGGTAGTATAGATGAAACACCCAGAATTTCTCCCCTCTCGACCCTTTTGTTATGAATGCGAGTTTGGTATTTCGTTTTATTAGGTGTTAACTTTAATCCGGGCTATCAGACGAAAACCGCGACCTTGGAGGTGCGACCTTGCCATGCCACCATCGCACTCCCTGTACCGTAAGTTGGGCTGCATGGAAGGTGCGACCTTGGAGGTGCGACCATGCAATGCCACCATCGCACCAAAACCTTGCGATTTGTGTACCGTAAGTGAGGTTCTGGAGTGTGCGACTCTACCAGTGGCAACCTCGCACTTCCACCCTCGCACTTTATGCCTGACGTATAAAAATGGGTTTTTAGCTACGATCTCATTTATTACTCATATCAACCCTTTTATCTTAGATTTTACTCTCAAGGTAAAACCCTAGGAGACGCTTTCAAGAGCCTTTACTCATTCTAACCAACAATTCAAGACCAAGTATCAAGACTTCAACCTAAGGATTTAAGATCTAAGGTTCAATCTCAAGTCTTCATCTCCTTCTCTAGCTTCCAAGAGGTGTTAGAAGTTTCTAGGGTTTCGTCAAACTCTAGTGTTGTGAGTTCATTCTTACCTCTTTATAAAACTTTATACACGTCAAAATGATGTTTCTTACTTCCCACAAGTTATATTTCAACTACTCCTACATTTGGTTGGTTTTGATAAATTAGGTCAACTTGAGACATTTAGAGATTTCACTTGAAATGTTAAAATGAGTATGAGGAATGGTTTTAAACTCTTTGGGTTGGTCTATTTTCAAAGTATTATCGATTTCGGAACTAAAAGCTATTTTGACCTAATCTTGGGGAAAATGTTATGGATGATAAATGTTAATCATACAAAGATTTTGTGTTGAGAAATGGTTAATATATCTGAAATGATATTAAACACTAAGACTAGAATGTAGTGGATCCATAGGCATAAAATTTGGTTTTTAGAATATAGCAAGTGATAGACCTAATTTGGTTGAACTTGTTTGGGTTATAAATATCGAGGTATAGATCTAATTTGGCTGAACTCGTTACCCGTAAGCGAAAAGTTTAATTTGGTTGAGTTTAAATACACATTAAACTAAAGACTTAATCTGGTTGATCTTAATGCAATAGCGGGCCTCCCTCGTTATCCCTAAAACTGTGTTCTCCCAAGAGCAAGCATGAGTAAAAGAAAAAGGGTAAACAGAAAGGTTTAATGGTTAAAGTTTTATTTATCGCTTTCAAAGGTTAATGGATTTTATATTTAAACTGTTTGTTCTCACTAGGAGTCAAGCCTAACACTTCTTCTCAAATGACATGTATATCAGGTGATCTTCATAGTGGGGCTCCAAAGGGTTGAGTGGAGTTTGGTGCCGATAGAGGCATCCTTTTTGGGAGTACATCTTCAAGTGTACAAATAGAGTTACTATAATTGTTTATTTTGAGGATATTAGTGACACCCGAACATAATCTATATTCCGAATTTGTATAGATTGATAGGTTGGTACTTAGTATCCGTATTAGTGTTGTAAACTCTGTTACTCCTTCCCCATTTCGTGGCTGATATTTATTTATTAGTCTTATTCCGCATTATATTTCGGTTTAAATTAACTCCCATTTTAGGGGTGTTACAATAGATATATGCATAGACATAGACAAACACACATATACATATAGAAAATACATGTCCGTCAGTGATCCATTAGTAAATCACAGACGAATTATCGAATGAGGATTGAATCCGTCAATATTCTCTCAATGATCATCAATGTGTCAATGACGGAAATTAGAAAGCTTATTGTCTTCTTTCTCATTATAGTTTTAAATTAATGTTTAGAACGGTTTACTCTTCTCAGTTTAAAAAAATAGAAATTAAATATTTAATATCTATCGACGATCACAAACGGGTCACCAGAATATAACTAACTTATTTTTCATTGGTTTATCACATTTTCTTACGATCATTTGTAATCCTTCAGTAAGTTTTTGAATTACAGATGCTTTCCCTTGCCATTGGAAAAACATTTATGAAAAATGGAGTTTTTGGTGATCCGTCGAACTCACTGACTTAAATAGGTCGTTGGCGTTAATAGTCTATTGTCTAGTAGTGCAAGTCAGTTTATATTGTCCTTGAAGTATAGATTGGATGACATGGTTTGTGTAAGCACCGTTATGTTTAATACCTAGTTTTTTTATTCTCGAATATACTGGTAGAACGGAAACCAACATCCCAATACCGATCATCTAAGCATGCATGTGTTTCCTCAGTATCATTCAATCAAGAGGCCTAGAGAAATCATTCCCGTCATATAGGGACATATCTTATCTTGATACACGTGATAGTACTACCATGCAACACATGACATATCTAACCAGTCATCCAGTTATGGAATGATTAGATACAGTGTCAAAGTATGCCACTTAACACACCAACAAACTATGTGTTCTTAATCAAGTCAAAGGATTACATGTCACTACTAGAAAATTGAGTATTTTCAACGAAAATTTTCAACGGAAAATGTCGTTGAAAATTTTCTATGAATTTTAAATGGATTATTGACAAAACATAAATTTTCTACGAATTTGCAACGAATTTCCGTTGAAAATCTCTCACAAAATGCATTTTCAACCAAAAACTTTTTGACGAGACATTCCCTTGAAAACTTTTTGGTTGAAAATGCATATATGTTTGTGAGAGATTTTCAACGCAAATTCGTTGAAAATTCGTAGAAAATTTATGTTCTGTCAATAATCCTCTAAAATTCGTAGAAAATTTTCAACGACATTTTCCGTTGAAAATTAATTTCCGTTGAAAATACTCAATTTTCTAGTAGTGTGTACAATCACTGCCTGAGAGACCTATAACACTCATATGATTTCAAATGCATGTTCTCATCGTGAGTCATGCATGGTACACAAGATCCATATCTTGTGTCTATGTGGTTTCATATCTCAATATGAATCTTTACATTTGCTAGTCATTATTGTATGTACTTCGATCAATGCACAAAGTAATACTTGACTGGGGATATTTTATAATACATAATTTCAAGGTTGTTATTATGTTTATTCATAACACGAATTAAGATTAATTAAACATAATTATCAAGCAATTCTTTTATTTAATTATTATCCCGATAAAATATCGAAAACTAGAACCATCCAATAAGGGTCGTCGATTAGCATGTTAAATTTTGGTTTTTGAGCAGGACCCCCAAAAAAATTTGGGACCCAATTTTACTTGCGTCTGAGCTTGTATTTATTTATAGGCCAACTTATGAATCCACCTCAATGAAGACCCATATAACTCCTTTTAAAATAAAAAACGATTTATTTAATTTTAGAATTTTGCCGATCAAAATCAAAAACGCTATTTGATATTCTTATCACTTTGTCTTTGTTATTTTAATTTAGAAGATTTTTAGTATGATATAAAGTTTTATATTTTATTTTGTTTATTATTAATTTAAGATGGTCTGTAGTTTAGTTTTAGTACGAGTGTAACAGCACGTCAAAAAAATTGATATGACCGTGCTTCCAAATTCCAATGAATGGGTTTTGAGCATACATGACTAGCATCCAGCATGTTAAATATGGTTTTGTCGATCATTAGAATAGTGGTTACTGTACAGATGTATGTGAAACCGTAACATTTTAACGTAAAATATAAGCATGCATATATCTCAAATAACATAATATTCTACTTATTATAACATTTAAATAATCGCCATACTTTTTAACGGTAACAATGATAATAATTTATTCTAATTTAATTGGGACTTGGTCTTACGAAGACCGCCAAGAGGGGGGGGGGGACAGAAAAGGATAAGATGGAGAAGTTGAAAGAGTTACTTGGAAACACACTACTATCCAACCAACAAGACAGGTGGCGGCGGACTATAGATGGAGTAGGCGAGTTCTCGGTAGCGTCTGTTCGGAATTATATTGATTCCAAAACCTTGGAGAGTGATCAGAGCTTAACCAATTGGAACAAATTGGTGCCTATAAAAGTAAATATTTTACTATAAAGGATAGAGTTGAATAAAATTCCCACCAAGGATAATATTGCTCAAAGGGGAATTGAGGTTCCTTCTATTCTATGCCCGATCTGCGAGGAGAAAGATGAATCCGTGAATCACGTGTTCTTTGATTGTCAATCGGCTCATGATATCTGGAGGAATATTGGGCGATGGTGGAACATCGATATCCCTGCTATCAATAATGTCGCAGGCTGGAAGGCTTGGATGGAGATGGTAAGGTTGAAGAAAAGGGAAGCAGATTGCTTAGAAGCGGTAATCTACACGGTTATGTGGTCTATGTGGAATTATCGCAATGAGACAACTTTTGGAGCTAAGAAACCTGAAAAGCCGGTGCTATGGGGCGTGGTTACGCACTCGTATTTTTTGGTGCACAATAGAAGTAAGAAGTTGAATATTAGTTGGGTTGGGTGTTACAAAGCCCTTTAATGGCTATTTCTATCTTGTAATTACTTCTATAGCATTTTGCTAGATTTAAGAAAATTTCCGCGGTTCAAAAAGAAATTATTCTAATTTAATGTCTTTGAAATATTACACCCACATACCTGACAAATATTTCATTTCATACACACATTAGCTTCCATGCTTCCTAACACGTAACATTACAGACAAACATTTAACGCAAGTTTTCATTTCAAATTTGACTATTATCATGCCTAAATGGGGTTTGACACATGTTCACTAGCATAAAATTGTGGATAAGGGTTAGTGCTCAAACTTGTAGATCCCATATTAACAACAAGATTCTATATAGATGACTCAAGCCATCCTTATATTATTGTAAAACATATAAGAAAACATCTTACAAAACACACACTTTAACTTGGAAGTCAACTCTTATAATGAACTAAAACACTAAGACTTCTGTTATAACCGGGTTTGAAATAAATATCGGTGGTTTGTATAAGGGGTATTTTTTTTATAACCAAAGTTGAGGGGTGTGATAAAAAAAATGGGATCACCTACACGTGATCATTTTGAGTTGGTCCAATAATTTTTATACATGCATGCATGCTTCTAGTTGGGTTTTTTGCATGTGAAGATGGATTAAATTCCACCACCTCTCTCTCTATTTCATATATATAATTTTCCTTTGTATGGGTTAAAAGGAAAAAGATTTTGGTCCTTGTTGTGTTACGGCTTTTGAAGAGAGAAAAGTGTGAGTAGAATGAGAGTTTGGTTTTTGGTTCTGCATGTGGTTTCCTTCAACCAAGCAACAAGGAAACGAAAAATAACCGTGAATGGTTGGTTTTGGTAAGGATTATGTTTATGTGTGTATATATATATGTGTGTGAAATACGTATATTATATATATGGGTGTGTTTTGACGGGTGTTTATAGTTTACGGTTATTTTTGGGTTTAGACCGGTAAACTGTTATTTGGTTCAGATATTATATGGTTGGTGTCCAAGGTGTTATCTGATAAAGTTTTACCGTTTATTTGGGACCGAGGTGAATTTTTATAAATAAGTTTTATAAACTGAAATGCATATGTTATGTGAAAGGTTTTTATTTCGATAATATGCCTAATTGATATAATTGGATTATTATCGTTATACGAGTTGTTGGGAAGAATAACACATATGGATTTTATTTGAGAAGTTGTTATTAAATATTTTCCACGTAAAAATATGTGTTATTTGATGAGATAAGGGAGCTTTTACAAAGCTTTTGTAAAATACGTGTTTTTCCGTCACACGTGATTTATTTCATATAAATGAGATTATATGATGACAATTATTAGTATTTTGTGAAAACTAACAAGTGAAAGAGGTTGACCAAAACTGTTTTGGGTCACGAGTAATTATGGCGGTGTATCCGTATTGAGTGGACGGAGAAAACGTATAAATGATTGTGAGTTTTTATGAAAAAGCTTTATAAACTAAATTGCATATATTTCCAAGTACTTTACTTTGATATTATTTACGACATGAGATTTGATTTCGGGTTGTTGAAAGAAAGTTAAAGTATGTGAGTTTTTATTACAAACCATTTTTGAACTGAAATGCTTATATTATTAAAGAGTTTTATTTCGGTAATATATCAAATTGAAATAATTGGATTATTATCGTTATTTAAGATATATGGTTCGATTATGGGTTGTTGGTAAAATTAACACATATGAGATCTATTTGAGAAATTATTATTAAACGATTTCTTTGTAAAAGTATGTGTTACTTGATGGGGTATAAGAGAGCTTTCTTTTAACCATTTTCGAACAATAATGTGTATATTATCAAATGGTTATTACTTTGATATTATATCGGTTTGGTATGTTTAGTTTATTACCGTTAACTGCGATACGGTATTTTTAACATGTTGTTAGAGATTAACACATGTGGTGAAATTGATGACATATGGGGTTTAAAAGGTACTTACACAACAGGAGCAGGGTGCGTTAGGACTATGATGGTTCGCGCAAATAATTATATATTGTGCCCACGAATTCGTTTCGTGTTTGGCTGGGTTATAACTGGTAGGGATTGCAACCCTACCGGGATGTTTGAAATTTTGAGCAGCGACTATTGTGGCAAGTTACCTGGGTGAGAGATTGAGCCTGAGTGTTAACTCACTACTAACAGATTTAAAGGCTCTTCGACAAATTGGATTGCGCATGGGTGTCCACTATATGTTTAACGATTTTGAAAGATTTTGTCATGAATTGGTTTTATTGCAACTATTGCACTAACATTGATTTACTCACTAGACCTTATGGTCTAACCCTCATTTTGTTTTCAAACATGTGCTTTTCAGGATAAGCATGTTCAGGGGAAGAAAATTGAATATGTATTTGGGAGTAATATGCTACATGCTATATGGAGTAGATGGTGAAGAGTCATTGCATGATCTGTGATATATGTTTTAATCAACTCATGTATTTGATCGAAAATTTAGTAGCATATTTTATTCGTACGGTTAGGTACGTTTGGGACCTAATGTGAATTATCATGCAATTATGTTATAAATGCAATATTTGTATTTATATGGAATATATTTGGGACGGGTTGTTACAACTTCCTATTTATATGTACCCCATATTACATATAAAAGCCCAAGCCCAAAGCCAAGTACGTGGTGTTACAAATACAAAGTATTAAATGCTTACTTTATAAACCATCATAAAGTAGGTCTAAATCTTAGACCTAACAAAGCTCATGATGCTTATGCTCTTAATCAACCACGAACATTGGCAATTTACTTTATCGATGTGTTTTCACTTTGCACAACAACAACTTCATCGGCATGTAGTTCAGATGTCAAGTTTTAGCAGCCATAAATCGGTCATGGTAATCTTTGATGTGTGTTGCCAACTTATCAAGAGGGGGAACACACTGTCTGATAACATGAACATTAAGAACATCGATAAAGTAGGCATTAAACAATGGTGAATACTCCTCATCCATAAGTTTAACATCTTTGATTTTTTTGATTAGTGGAACCCATATTCCAAGCCATGCAACTACAATATCCATAAATCCTAAACTTTCACCTCCATAAAAGGGTTTGTTCGGGTTCAAAGTACCCTCAAGAGTCTTTAGAATCTCACGAGCCTCTTCAACAACCTTATCTTTCTGGTCTGGTGTACTCAATAACATCTTAATGATCAATGGCACACACTGGAAGTAAAATATGCACCAAGATGAATTGAACATATTGAAATCATTTTTTTCAAAGGCAAGGCAATAAAAAAGAAAGAATAAATGTACAAGGAAACAAAAGGTTATGTTTTCTTCAAGAAGTGGAAAACAAGGCAACACCCAACAACAAGAGATGTCAAACACATAGAAGAAACCTGAAACAAAAGTAAAGCAAAGACTAAAATGGACACAATAATAACAAAACACTAGGCTTGATCTCGACTAACTTTTTCAATATTGGGCTGGAGCTCGAACTCGAATATTTTTTTAGTTATTAAGCTTGAGCTCGATGCTCATTTATGGGTTTGAACCCGCGATCGATTAACTCGTTTATCAGCTTGAACTCGACAATTTTTATATTTTTATTGTATGATTAATAAACATATAAGCATGTTTGGCTCAAAAAAGGTGCAGGGACGGATTTAGTTGGAAGGGGTAGGGGTCCTAGGCCCCCTACAAACTGAATTCTAGATTACTAGAAAAATTAATTTTACTTTGATTTTTTAAGAAACTATGACAAGGCCCCCAACAAAATAAATAGGGAGGCCCCACCCAACCCAAACAAAACCCAGCCCAAATAATACCTAAGTCTTCTTCCCATTTCCCAACTCCCAATTCCAGCACTTTTAGTTTTTTGATGCGCCAAATACAAAACAGAAGGTTGAAATTAGAGTCTGGAACAGAAGCGAGAACCATCAAACAGAGCTGGACACCTGGAAGTCTAGAACAGAAGTAAGAACATTTGAATAGATTTGGAAGTCTGGAACAGAAGTGAACGGATTTTTGGGTATACCTAAACTTTTGTTTTTAATCTTTATTTTTTAATGCTTTTGATTTTTTTTTGCTTAATATTTGGTAAATCGTTTCTTGTTTTTTGGTTTTATTCTCTTGGTATTTGGTATTTGGTTTCATGGTTTGAAATTGCAAATGGAATTATGGAAATGTTAGGACAGTTAGGACTTTAGGTTAGGTTAATCTTACAAATTGCAATTTTGTTCAAAGTTTAATTGCTCAAAGTTGATGCTTGTAATTATAAATCATTGATTTTTATTTTGTTACTATTATTGCTAGAAAAAAATGGAAAGATTTTTTTAAAAGGAAAGCGTCAACAACACCCGAATCGAGCCCCGCTCCTTCAATGCCAAAAGAAATTAATTTGAATGATCTTCCTTGGGATCCCGCTGATAGGAAATTTTTTTCAGAATATCATGCTAATCAAAGGGATGAAATAAGGAGAAAATATATGATTAAAGGAGCTTGTCAACCACGGGGGCATGCCTTTACAAAAAAATATGTCGGGAGTAAAGAAAGACGTTTTTGCCCAACTTAGTTTGATCAATACGCTAATTGATTGGAGTATAGTGTAAGAACGGATAGAGCATTTTGCTTGTGTTGTTATTTGTTTAGAGATCATTATGTAGGACAATGTGGGAGTGATGCTTTTGTGACGGATGGCTTTAATAGTTGGAATAAAACGGAGAGACTTAGTCTTCATGTCGGCGACGTTAATAGTTTTCACAATAGAGCACTCAAGAAAAGTGAGGATCTATTGACACTGCTTTTAATAAGCAAACTAAGAAGGAGACGGTTGATGCACGTGGTATTGTTAAGGAGAGATTTTTTGGTATTGTTCATGTGACAGAGACATCTTCTTCAATTCTTAAATCTGCCATTGATAATTTATTTGTTGAACATGGATTGAGTTTGAAACAAGTAAGAGGGCAAGGTTATGACGGAGCAAGCAATATGCGCGGTGAGTTCAATGGATTAAAGGCTTTGATCTTGAATGATAATAGCTCGGCATATTATATCCATTGTTTTGCTCACCAACTTCAATTAGTTGTTATGGCGGTTGCAAATAAACACGATGGAGTTGAGAATTTTTTTAATATGTTAGGCATGGTGGTGAATGTGGTGAACGCTTCTTGCAAACGTAAAGACATGCTTCGACAAAGTTACAAAGATAGAGTGCAAGAAGCAATTGGTAAGTGTGAAATCGAAACTGGAACAGGGATGTACCAAGAGCTTTCTCTTATACGAGCCGGAGACACACGATGGGGTTCTCATTACAAAACCATCTTAAGCTTGATTGCTTTGTTTCCGAATGTTATTGAAGTTCTCCAATATGTTGAAGAGGATGGCGCGAATGGTTTTAGTCGCACTCAAGCAACTGGTATTCTAGCTTATTTAAAGACTTTTGATTTCGTGATTTATTTGCACTTGATGTTTCATATTTTAGAGAGCACCAATTTGTTGTCACGGGCTCTTCAAAAAAAAGGATCAAGATATTTTGGAAGCGGTTTCATTGGTAAGAGGAACCAAACAACTATTGCAACAGTTTAGAGAAACTGGTTTTGATCCACTTTTGAAGAAAATGTATTCTTTTTGTGAAGGAAATGGTATTAAATCTTTGGATATGACAGATTGTTACTCAAAAAACGGAAGACGAAGAACCAACATCTCCAATCGTCACTGAAAAGGTGTATGCTCGAAAGGTTCCACTTGGCTCGACTCAGCTCTCAGCTCGAAAAACCAAATCTAGTTTTCGAACGAGCTGATTCGAACATTAGTGTTATAAAGGTCAACACATTAAGTTAAACAAGTTCAATTTTATGTTCGAGATCAACTCAAGCTTGAGATATATTAAGCCCGAGATCGAGTAGCTCGTTAAAAGCTCAATTCATTTACAGTTTTACACCTTATTCACATCACCAATGTTACAAGATTAATTAGTTGCAAGTTACAGTTAAGTTGGGTACAAAATAGCAAAGTTTGGATTGAAAAAATCGTCATATATACTAAATAAAAACTGAAATGGAATAAAGTTTATCTTTGTTTCTGTTTAGTGTAGCAAAATTTTTGTCCCAATTGCTGTTACAATATTTTAAAATTTTCTATTTAATGTAACAAAAGTTCCAAAATTTTCTATTTTAACCGCTGATCTACTAATATCGCAACATTTGATGACATCTATGTCAAATTTATCATCAATTTTGGTGTAACTCTTTCATAAAAGGCTATTTAAGTTATCGAGTGTTACAATATTAATAGGATACTTGGTTAAAATCGGTATACAACTTTAAAATTTTATTACATTAGTTGAAAATAAACCGTTACACTAAATAAGAATGATCAAAATTATAGTCCTTCATCATAAAGATATATGAACTCATAACTTATATAAAGATACCCTGATAGTATTGAGCTAAATGCTAATTTTATTTTGAATTATTATAACCATGATATTAATTTGACATTTAACAAACCAGATTGACTCCATCACCATAGGAAACTGACAACATGGCATCAAAAACACGAACTACTAAAATATGGGTGGGCATTCTTTAGGACATGTTGATGTCAAAAAAAAAGGAAATTAAACGGAAATAGTTAACAAAAACAAACTTAACATGTATCTGATTACCAAAAGGCCTTTGGCCTAGTCGTATCGCACCCCTTGTCCTCCTATGAGATGAGGGGTTCAAAACCAAAGATGAAGAGAATGTATGAGTTTATTTGTTGCATTTGCGGTATATAAATATTATATACTTTAAAAACACATGTATCTGATTTACCTTTTCATCGACGAATTTTGCCCAAAAACGAGATATCGCCCTCTCAAAAGGATCTTCAGGAAGTAGGCGACAATTCTTCCATGTCTCATCAATGTACTCAAGTATCACAAGTGACTCCACGATTGGTTTACCATTGTGCACAAGAACCGGGACCCTTTTGTACAAAGGGTTGTACTGCAAAAGCATTGAACTTTTGTTCGAGATATCTTCTTCAACGTATTCATACTCGATCCCTTTTAAGCAGAGTGCCCATTTCACACGTAGTGTGTAAGGGCTTCCCCAAAATCCCAATAGTTTCACTTCGTCTCCAGCCATATATTTGAATATGTTTCTGGTTCTATGTTGATGAGTTGGTCTATCAAGATTCTATCTTTTATATATATATATATATATATATATACATTATCATCAATGGTCAAAAGTCATTTACATATTCAATCCCTTTCTTTTTCAAACATTTAACTTCCTCCCCAATCCTATAAATTAAACAATTGTTTATTTAGGAAAAGACCAACTACAATAAATAATCAAAAGTTGATTATGATGTGTTATATTTTTTATTTATTTTTTATGAAAATTTGGTTGAGATTTATATAGGGGTTTATTCTATTTTATGTTACAAAGACAATAGTATATATGAATCTTTCATTTAATTAAAATCTAAATATCTGATTTTGAGTTTATAAATGAAAAACAACATAAAATTGGAAACCCTAATTTTAAGATGATAAAATTAGAGTTCATTTATATTAGTGTTTTTAATGATTTTAGTGTTAAAGTATCGACAATAAATTTATTTATTGCAATGATTGAAAATAACAATAAAATTAAATCATCTTTAACATAATTAATTTTCTAATTTAGACAAATCAAACAATAAAAAACCTAAAACAAGATATGATTTTTAGGATTTGATTTGTTCAAATACATTAAACGATAAAACCATATATTTTTCTACCATTGCATTAAAACAATAAAATTAAATCATATCTAATATAATTATTTAAAAAAACTTATCAAATCACACTACCAAAAAATGACTTTTATACACAAAAAAACACCCAGGGAAATTTCCGTGGGTGATTATCACGGATCACCCAGGAAATACTAATGGTGCCGACGAAATTCGATATTTTCAAGAAAATACCAACGGATTGCCTTGGAATTTCTTGGCTAATCTGTTACTGATTTGATTTAGCCATCAACTTTTGTGACTGTCTTCTGACGGATCACTCTTTAGCGACGGATTTTTCAGGGAAATATCCCTAGGTGAGTCTTCAATTTTAGTAGTGCCATATAATGATACCATATTTTATGTGTTTTCATATCATTATATATAGATGAGTAAACTATAATTATGGTCCTTGTGGTGTACCACTTTCTTTGAAACGAGTCCCAGTGGTTCACTAACTACAATGGTAGTCCCTACCGTTTCACTTTTTCTTAGAAACGAGTCCCTCCTCGTTAGCTCCGTTAAAAAATCCAGTTAAATGAAGAGTACTTTCGTCTTTTGCCCCTTTTTGTTCTTTTCTTGTTTGGTCGTTACTTAAATCAATGATGAAGGGTCAAATATGTAAAATTGTTTTGTCATTTTCTTATTATCTCTCTCAACATATACATATCTATATATACGCATATATATATATATATACAATCTCACACACATATCTATTCCTACACACATATAAATATAGAGGAAGGTTCAAATGAGAACTTTGCATTTTTAAAGGAATAAAGGGACTATTGTGGATCACATATAACGTGGGTCCCACATAATATTAAATCATTTATGATTTAATATGATTTAATATTAAAATCATTTATGTGGGACCCACATCATATGTGGTCCCAAATGAGTTCCTTTGTTCCTTTAAATTGGTAGTGTTCTCATATGATCCCTCCCCTATAAATATATATATAATGATATGATATATATTATATATTATGGATATGGATATATATATATATATATGCACACAGAGGCATAAATATATATCATACAACTTTTCCGGCGACCGGACTTGCTCCGGCAACTGGACTTGCTCCGGTCACCATCTCCGGCCACGATACGATAAAACTTTTAACTTTAATGGAATATCGGGTATTTATATTTAGAAAAATGCTATGGGAAACGAAAGGCTTAAAAGATTCAATTTCTACACGAACCCACAAAAATAATTCATCTTTTACAAGAAATTTGAAGCTTTTTTTCGTTGTGATGATGGCGGCGGAGACTAGCACAACCACCACCACCACTACCGACGGACTGTTTCATTGTAGGACTCCGACGACCACCATCTTCCACAAACAAGATCCGTAACTCCGGCACCGCTCATCCCTAGGACTCCGACGGCCTCAACCCCTGCTCCTAGATGAAGGCTCCTATCCTCGTTTTCTCTTAGTAAATCGAACCCCCTTTCCCCTTGATTTAGTTTGATTTAGTTGTTAGGGTTTGATTTTAAGAGATATTTGGGTTTGATTTGTAAATCTAAACCCCTCGTGTAAGCCATATGCCAAAGAAAGACGGAGGAGATGGCAATGAGTTTTCGCCGGGGACGACGTTGGTCGCCGAAGATGCATATTGGGGCAGATACATATGTATATATATATATATAGGGTTGGGATCACGTGAGACCACCCTGTTTCCGTGAGACCCGTGAGACCACCCTTTTACACTTGAAACTTCACAGCAAAAACATTGTGAAGGTAAAAAAATATGATGGGTTCACGTGAGACCAGCCTGTTTCCGTGAGACCCGTCGGAGACCCGTGAAACCACTTTTTTACTCTTGAAAACTTCACAGCAAAAACACTGTGAAGGTAAAAAAAAATCTGAATTTTTACAGCAAAAACACTGTGAAGGTTACCTTCACAGCAAAAACACTATGTAGGTTACTTTCATAGCAAAAATACTTTAAAGATTCATATTTTTTTTACCTTCATAGTGTTTTTGCTGTGAAGTTTCAAGTGTAAAAGGGTGGTCTCACTGGTCTCACGTAAACAGGGTGGTCTCACGTGATCCCAAGTCTATATATATATATAGAGGGAGGTTCAGGAGAAAACGCTAAAGAAAGAGAAAACTGAAGAACACCCTAGGAGGCCGTCATCTGGTAACATGCATTTGTGCATATGCACTAATGCATATTTATTCATTGATGCATAGAAAAAAGGAGCTCCAATCGCTTATATGCATTTGTGAATATTCACTAATGCATATTTATGTATTGATGCATAGAAAAAAAATATCGTCCAGATGGCGGACACTCAGGGTGTTCTTCAGTTTCTCTTTTTTCGTGTTTTCTCTTGAACCTCCCTCCCCCCCTCTCTCTCTCTCTCCATCTTATTAAGATATACAGAGAGAGAGGGGGTAAAGAGAAAAATTAAAATTTTATAGTTTTGGTCCTTCCTTTTTGATACAAGTGATGATAAACAAGAAAAAGGAAAAAAACGTAAAAAGACAATAAAAAGATTAAAATGCTCTTAACTTAACACAAAAAAAATTAACGGAGCTAACGAGGAGGGACTCGTTTCGAAGCAAAAGTGAAACGGTAAGGACTATCATTGTAGTTAGTAAACCACTGGGAATCGTTTCAAAGAAAGTGGTATACTATAGGGACCATAATTTTAGTTTACTCTATATAGATATATAGAGTCCCATTCTTTTGTTAACTAAACAAATAGTACAAACTTTGTTAACCAGGGTATTTTCGTCTTTTTATATAATGATACCACATTATTTAATTATCACATTCCATTAACTATCATATTCCATTAATTATCATATTCCTTAATTAACAGACTTTTAATTATTTTATTTACTTAATTGTTTCAGCTATGAATTTCATGTGTTCATCTATGAACTTCATGCATTCATCTATAAACTTGTTTAAACTTTTTTAATTATTTTATTCAATTTCTGGTTTCACCTATGAACTTCACATTTGTTTCATATATGATCTTGTTTAAACTTTCTTAATTATCTTACTCACTTTTTCTGGTTTCACCTATGAACATTATCATTGTTTCACCTATGAAGTTTCACCTTAATTATCTCATTGTTTCACCTTAATTATCTCATTGTTTCACCTATGAACTGTGGTAAAAGAGACCCAGAACAATTGAAGTTTATAGATGAAACGATGCTATAAATTTTAAACAAACATCATACAATATCGAGAGGAGAAAATCTTTGGGTTTCTAAATCAAATTCGTTATCACTTTTTGATACAAAATTAATACAAATCAAAATCCGAAATCAAATCCAAACAAAAATCGAATGCAAATAAAAAACTTAAATCAAATTCTAACAACAATTGTAACACCCGGAAAATTTGGCGTTCCTAAATTCAAGTGTTAGTGGCATATTCATCAGTGGAATGGTTTGGGATAAGTATTGGGGTTTTGGTCCCCGGTCAGATGTCGAAAATAAACAAGAAAAGCCCAAAATGTACGAAATAGGGTAAACTGCGACCTTATGGTCGCAATTCTTGCACCTGGGGCCACGGTCACACTTTATGTACCTTAAGTAGTGTTTTCGAAAAGGTGCGACCTAAAGTTGCAACCTGGGAGTGGCAAGGTCGCAATCCATGGTCGCAGTTCGCAGACGGGGGTTAAAAAGACGATTTTCGAGGTTAAATTTCTTTTGATCATAACTCTCTCATTTCCCAGCCGATTTGGGCGATTCAAAGTGGCTCGGTTTCGACTTTGGAAGCTCTTCAACATGGAAACATTGATAGCTAGAGGTTACTTGATGATTTTGGGAGCTCATAGGAGTGGAAGGTAAGATCACCGTTCCGAAATCTCAAATCTAGGGTTTGGGTTTTCCACCAACAACTCTCATCCTCCTTTGAGTTATTTTTTTTGTGTATGTGGAAGCTATGTAGGTATTCTTAAAGGAATTACATCATGAATCTAGAGATTTAGCTTGAGGATCTAAAGTTTTCACCGAATGGAGCTCGGTATTGGGATAAATCCTAGATTTAGCCTAAATCTAGCTCGTGAGTTCATTCTTACCTTTCTAAAACTTTATGCATGTCAAAATGATGTATTTTACCTTAATATAATGTTTAAAATAAGTATTTCTATACTTGGAATATTTTGGTAAAAGTAGGTCAAAATGTAACATTTGGGGTTTCTCTTTGAAATGATGTTTTGAATACAAGGAAGGGTTTTAAAATACTCTCATGCGTATGTTAGTAAGAAATATTATGTATAAAACTAAATGTTATTTTGACCTAATTTTGGGAAGGAAAGTTTTGGAAACATGGAAGTTTATCTTCACAAAGATTTGTGAAGGGAAGTTAATACGTCGGAAACGAATGTATTAGGAAGTTTATCTTCACAAAGATTTTGTGAAGGGAAGTTATACGTCGGAAACGAATGTATTAGGAAGTTTATCTTCACAAAGATTTTGTGAAGGGAAGTTAATACATCGAAAACGAATGTATTAGGAAGTTAGACTAGTATAAATGGATCCATAGGCACATATAGTCGGAAGTATTTGAGGAAGGAACTTGTAATATATCCCGGTTTGGGGTTGAACATGTTCGGAAGAGTAATTGATGCAATGGCGGGTCATTCCCGTGGATGTTTCCCTCAAAGGAAGTGCGAATCTTTTAAGTGTAAATCGCGGAAGAAAAGAAAAATGATTTTTGGAAGAAAATGCGTATCTTTTAGGTGTAAATCGCGGAAGAGAAGAAAAAGGGATATTTTGGAAAAGTTTGTTTGGTTAAATGTTTATTTACCGTTTTTGAAGATTTACTAGCTTTCCATATTTGAACTCTTTATTCTCACTAGGATTTAAGTCTAACATTTTTTCTTAAAATCACATGTATGTCAGGTGATCAAGCTGGTGGGGCTTGAAGGGTTGAGTGGAGCTAGATGCCGGTAGTGGCATCCTTTTGAATTGCACTTTCGTGTGTATAGATGGAGTTACATAGAAGTATATTTTGAGGATTTAGAGACATCCGAACTTAATATGTATCTTTTAATTGTATAGATTAATAGGTTGTCGTTTAGTATCCCTTAGAAGTTGTAAACTCTCTAACTTCTCCCCATCTTTATGGGTGATGTTTATTTTGTTGAAGTTATTCCGTATTTTATTCGGTTTAAATTAACTCTCATTTTCAGGGATGTTACAACAATTGAATCTTTAAATAATAAAAACACTAATCTAGATTTGTTCTCTTACATTCACGCATCGATGGAAATATAATTGTACTCAGTCACCCATCTCCCAAACACATAAGAATGTCTGAAATCTATGGAAACATGCTACTCCCAGGTCATCCATCTCTTTAGATCTCAAAAGTTTATAATTTTTTACCTGCCTATCACCACTAAAAGACTAAAAAAATATGAGAAATTAAAAAATAAATAAATACAAAATTATTTATTTACCATTTACCATTTACAATAGCAATTGTGTGACTTGATGATGACCATCACTATTGCCCACCACTACCGTCTTTTGGCTCTTTCCCACCTTTTGTCTTCATGAACCTTAATTCCACCATCAAGCCACCTTTCCGTTTGTTTCTTCTAAAGAAAATATGGTGGATTGTATAAGATGGTTATGTGGGAATTTGAAAAGAACCCAAAAATAAATGGGAAGATAAAATATAGAGTAAATTACAATATTTGGTCCCTAGAGTTTATTGGTTTTAATAGTCTGGGTCCCTAAAATGAAATATCTATTGCTTGCATTCTCATGGTTTCAATTTCATAACGTACTAAGTGACTTCGTTAAATTTTTGTCCTTTAAAGCCCACATGTGCAAGGCACATGATGGGTATTTTGGTCATTTAAGAGTTTATCACTTTTGAATTACGTTCTAGATCCCTGCTTTATAGAGACCAAACATGTAATAAACATCACATAGACCAAACATGTAATTTACTCTCTCTATAATTAATAATTAATAATATATATATACATATTTATATATATATATATATATATATATATATTATTGTATTTATATTATATTTATCACCATAATTTCACAAAGTTTCTTATTATGGTATTGCATTTTTTTTATTACATCAATATATTTTTCAATTGTTTTTTTAATTCTGTCATTATACTTTCAGTTTTTTATATTAGAGTAATGTATACTTTAAATTGTTTTTTATTTAAGCATTGTATTTTTATTTTTCCTTATTAAATTATATGAAAGTTAAATATTTTAATGTAACATATTTTTTAAACACATACGATTGTTTTTTTTTTCTTTCAAAAAACACATACTTTCATTTTATTGTTTTTATAACAAGCATTTTGATCTTGTTCATCAAAATACTTGTTTCTTTGAAACTTACATTTGGTATTCTTTATACCAAACTCTGGTTTATACATTTATGTATAAAACCATGATTTACCTCTTTGGTGTTCCCATCTTTCCTACAACAATGGCCTCTGCAAGTAAGACCGCTGCATCCTCTGCTGCTGAAGACAACACCTTGGTCGCTACCAACCTACCATTTTCCCTTGGAAAGAGTCGTCTTCAAGTCATGCAACTACATTGCATTGGTGGACATCCCTGCAGACCGCCCTCACTTCGCTGAAGGAGCTACTTTCATCAAGGCGTGCCCACTGATGTACGCTTTCGTCCACAATCCAGTGTGCGTCTCCTCTCATCTCCAAGCTCTATGGTACACGTCTCACTGTACCATGCTGACGACTGATAAGGGAACCGAGCTCCCTACTATCGGATTCAAGATTCCAGATCTTGGATTCTTTTCTTTCACTGTTGGGTTTGTCAGGAAGGCTCTTCGTCTCCCTGTACGTGCAAAGAATCAACAATGGGGCGCTGAACCCACCAAGATGCAAATCGATGCATTCTTGGACTCTATTGGATATGCTTGGGAGAATCCCTTTCTGAAGACGGTGGGTTCCAAGGTAGAGAAGAAAAGGCTACCTGCTCGCTGGCAATATATCTTCACCCAGGTGATCCAATGCCTTGGGTCGAAGATCGGCTCGCATGACCAGGCAAGCAAGCACTTTCAAGATCTTGCCTATTCCCTCTGCACCGGCCACAACCTCAACTACGCTGACTACATCTTCAGCGACATGGTTAGTCGCATCAGCGCCGCCACCCAACATCCTATCATCCCCTACCCTCGCTTCTTCGCAACCATTATGGAGGTTGCCTTCGGGGAAGAATACCCGAAAGTCGGCGATCACTCCTTCTCCGTAGTGGGAAAGAAGTCCCTGGACATTGAGGAACGTCCGGGTGATGCTCCTTTCACTCCTTACATGCTTCAAGTGATTGGAGCACCTCTTCCAATTTCCACCTCGCTGTCCAACCCAACAGCGAGCAACCCAGACACTGTTGCCGCTGTTAAGAGGAAGCAACCATCCGATGGTCATAAAAAGACCATCGCAACCAAACTTAAGAAGCCAAAGAAGATGGTCTCTCAAAAGACCACTCTCTCTGATTTCGGTGTACTACCAACACCACCTAAAACCTCAGCCACTTCAACGGTCTCTTCAACCGTTGTTGCTTCATCAGCACTACCTACATCATCAGCGACTCCGGTCACTGAGGGTGTTTTAGCCGGCTCTGCTGAAGCTGGATCAGGTACTACTCTCACAGCCCTCTTAACTTCTTCTATCTCCTCTTCTTTGGTCCTCACCTCAGCAAGTGACTCAGCGATAGTTGTCCC
Source organism: Silybum marianum (assembly GCA_036898165.1). Classification (NCBI taxonomy): domain Eukaryota; kingdom Viridiplantae; phylum Streptophyta; class Magnoliopsida; order Asterales; family Asteraceae; genus Silybum; species Silybum marianum. Next base: position 41,273,704 of record CM072529.1, on the reverse strand, counting down.
TATCCCTGATAATGCTGAAATGCACGCAGTCCAAACCTCAATATTGTTTAGGAAATCTGAGTTTTGGAAAGCCAATTTAACAGGACCTCAGAGTATCTCTCTCAGACACTCTAAGACACTGGTCAGTGATCCTCAAGACACTGCCTCTGCAAATTTAGTCCCTAAGAGTAATCCTCATGATACTCTTAGGGAGACAAATACATTTTTTCATCCATCTTCTAATCCGGATGTGTTTTTGGCATCTTTATCCATGTTATCATCAGGTGTCGCTTCTCTTTCCACTTCAGTGACGACAACCACCACCACAAGCGCTCCTCCCCTCAGCAAGGAAATGGGGAAGTCTCCTCAGGGCCCTCCCAGCGCTGCCCGACTCAGAGACGTGAAGCAAGAGATGGTCGCTCCCAAGCTACCCACTCCCATCACTGATCTGCCTCCCATTGTCCTTCCCAACCCTACATTCCCTGCTATTGACTATTTGGTCAGGGAATATGCCCTCACAAGGGCTAGGGTGGACAATCTTCAGACGTCCGTTGAACTAATCTTCAAACGCATCGTTGAGACATCAGCGTTCAAGACTAACGTCAGCAACCTCATCTCTGACGTTTTCTCCCTGAAAGAAGACAACAGGGCCTTTTATCAGACCCTGACAAGCCTGGAGCAGAAGGTTGCTGCTCAAGCAAACGTCCTTGAGTCTATTCAAAAGACTCAATCCGATATGATGCAGATGCTCACCAAGCTCTCTGAGGCCAGTTCCTCTTCTTTCAACGCTGCTGATCGGACCACGCTTCAGGATAATGATGCGAAGCTCAAGGATGTTCAGACGAATGTTCGCACTCTGATGGTGCATTGGCTACCTCCTGATAACATTGAGGGGGAGAGATGTGCCAAAGAGTTCGCCGATGAACTTATCTCGGAGCATAACCAGAGGTTCCCTGGAGAGAAAATCTCTCCATACATCCAGCGAGCTGAACCTGAAGAAGATGATGATGCTGATGAAGAAGATGAAGAAGAAGAAGAAGAAGAAGAAGAAGAAGAAGAAGAAGAAGAAGAAGAAGAAGAAGAAGAAGAACCTATCCCTCACTATGGGGGGATGGATGATGATGAAGACGACGATGACATTGGAAGTGCCTTAGAGCACTTCAGATTGTCAAGACCTGGAGTCGCTCATCAAGAGCCGTTGGGGGACGGACCACATCCCTCTCAGGGACAATCCGGTCCCTCAGGCAAAGGAAAAGAAGTGGTAGATCTGGATGCCACTATTCCCATATCTGAGGGGGAGACCACAATTGAGGTATCTCTTCCTCTTATCCCTTTCATAACTCCTCTCTCTGAAACCCCCACACATCCTTCACCTACAAAAACTCTCTCTGACAATACTATTTCCTCCTCTCCTTCCCTCAGTGATCCCCGTCCCCCAAAGGACTCAACTTCATGGAAGGAACCTTCTTCTGAAGAGCAGTTTATGTACATTATAGAAACTGACTCTGAAGAAGAAGAGGGTCTTATTCCCAGGCGTCGCGTTCAAAAGCCAATCATAAGCGAGCCTGAAGAAAAAGAAAGGCGAATAAAATTCCTTAGGGAATTCGAGGCTAGAAGAATAAGGGTGCTTGAAGCTGAACCCATTGAAGCCGTACCAATAAGGATGGTAGATGAATTTTACTTTCTGTCCAGAGAAGAGAGAGAACAAGCATTGGAAGCACAAAGAATCAGGGATGAGGAAATAAAGCAAACTGAGAATGATCTTGCTTTAGCAAGAAAATTGCTCAGGGAAGACTCTGCAAACGATAAGGCGGCCAAGGATCAACTGAAAAAGAGTGAAAGGGTCGCTGAAGCTCTTGTACAGAGAGAACTTGCACAAGAAAATTTGAATGTAGATCAGATTCTTGCTCAACAGAAGATTCTAAGTGCACTGTCCACTGAAGCCACTATGCAGAAAGACAAAGAGCTTGATTGGTGCACTGACAGACTGAAATTTCGTAGATCTGAAGCCAAAATCATTCATGCAACTATCCAAGGGCGACACTCCAACAGAGGTGGTCCAAAGGTATATGTAAGAATGACAAGGACAAACAGAACAGAGAGAGAAGAAGCCAAGTTCTTAAGGATTTATGGATACACTGAATGGTTAGAAATCAGAGATGCCATTCAGGGTTCCAAATCCAAATTCAAGGATGTGGTGGACAGTGTACTAGATCAGTTGCTGCAAAGAATGTCACAGCATGTTCAAGTTCCCTCTCTCCCTGAATCATCTAAGAAGAAAAGTTCAACTGTTGAAGGTAGTTCAAGATCTAAGAATGAGCATGAAACTAAATTTGATAATCAAAGCATTCTTGGTCATCTTGAGCTCCCTGATATATCAATGCTTTGTACCTCTCTCCCTCAAGACCGAAGATACGAAGAAGATGAAATCATCTCACTACCTGAACCTGGTATGGTATTCTTGGATAATGAAGGGTTCTTAGGAGTCTTCAGAAACCAAGAGATTCGCAAGGCCCCATCCTCTCTCATAAAGATCATGCTTTGGCGCTGCTGGTCAGATACCCCTCTGATGAATCGACAGAAGACGCTTTATGAGAATGAGTTACAAAGACGAAACGAGAATATCTCTGACTAGTTATAGATTTCTATTTCCTTTGTAATATTCCTTCAGTGTATAAGTACTTTACTTTTATTATTGTAATTTCATTTCCCTGTAATTTCTTCAGATTACATTTAATGAAATTCAATCAGAGTACTTTACTCCATCCAAGTACTGAAAAGATCCCTGAAAACAGTAAAACGGACAACGAACATAAGAGTTCTATTTTCTTTAAACTATCTTTACTCACTGATTCTTCACTTTGAAGAACTCATCAGTGAATGTAATTTATGCTTATTTACTTGTAAAAATTGTTCTTTCATATCCTTATAAATGAAACTTAATTCAGATAAGTAGACTAGCTGAAAAAGACTTTATAGATTAGTACTTAGAAATTTTACTTTAAATGTTTCCTAAGTCCTTACTAATCTCTTAAAACAATTTTCCTATGTTGTTTAATCATAATCAAATAGGGGAGATTGTTGATCATAACTCCTCTCGATGATTTGAATATGATTCCTTTTATATACTTAGTGAAATTCCAGTGTCTAAGCTTCTGTTAATATTCAGCGATAGCACACGCTGATTACCATCAGCGATCGCTGAAGATCAAGGAACAGCAAGCTTATCTCTAAAGTCCTGAAGATCAGCTATCACACCAGAAGACCATTCAGCGAAAGTCGAAGACCTTAGCTGAAGAGAGAGATAATCAGCTAAGTGAACTGAAGCGGTTCAGCGATAGCAGCGATTATCTAATCAAAGTGTGAAGTCTTGTGAAGCCTCAGCGATACTGAAGATTTCTCCTTGAAGATTCAGAATCAGTGATCAAATGACGCTTCCTTTACAAGATTAAAGATTGATCTTATCCTCGATGCACAAAAGTCAAACCTAATACCTTGTCAGAAAAGGACGTACGACTTGTCTCTTATGTCCCCATCATATCTGATACGGTACTGTTCATATTCGGCCAAAAGCATGACTGTCTTATTTGCAAGGACAAGTTTCCTATCTAAGCTTGACACGTGGCATGTACCTTTTGTCTTGCATTAAAAGCAAACGGGTATAAAGAAGATGGAGATATCTTCTTCATCTAAATGCATGCTTCCTTCTAACCTAACCTCTTTATTCTTTCTTCCATCTTCTTGTGCATCAAACTTCGTGTTTCTTAGTTACAATAGAATAGGTTTTAAACTTGTTCTTTTTCCGCTTGTAACTGTAAATTTGTTTATGATATAAAAACTTATTTAAAAACCAAAATCTGTGTGTTTGTATTCAACCCCCCCTTCTACAAACTGTTTACACTTATTGAACTCTTGTAGACCCTTATTGGGACCAACAGGGTATATTAAAAATAATAATTAATATTAATGAGGGTTATAATTGGAAAATGTGACAATAAGCTACCAAAACGCTACTTCAAGTAGCGTCTCAATAAGGTAGCTTGTAAGCTAACTTATAAGCTAGCTTATGGTTTGCCAAACGTATACAATGAAAATAAGCTAGCTTATAAGCTAGCTTATTTTTGCCAAACATAGCCTAAATAAAATAAGATCGATATGGTTTAAAGATTTGATTTATTTTAATTACATTAAAACAATAAAACCATATCTTTTTTCACCATTGCAATAAAATAATAAAATTAAGGGCCTGTTTCGTAGTGGCTTAATGAACTTAATAGAGGCTTCAGCTTATTCACTCAGCCATATAACAGTGTTTGGTAGTGGCTTAATTAAATAAAATAGGACTTATACGCTCAGCTTTTAGGTCCAACCCTTATGGAGACAGACATGATTTTTCCATCAATACCCCTCTTAAAAAAAGTAGCTTCAGCCAAAAGCTCCCCCTCTGTAAATGCAACGCCTTCTTCCCTAAAGAGCCTTCCAACCTTCTCTGACCAGTCCAGTCCTTGTCTCCACCTTCTTCTAGGCAAGCACCAGTTATCTTCTCTGTTTTTGTTTCCTTCTATATTCTATTTTCCTCTTCATTTCTTCATCTTCCCTAACATCGATCTGGTCTTAATGGGTTTTGTTGTTTTTTTGGCTTCAGATCTTCATCTCTCCCCTTGATTTCTTTAGGTTCAGATTTTTTAATCTGGGGTTTTTGGGTTGAGATTTTCATGTTGAAGATGGAACATGCTTGATTTGGGGTGTGAAAATGAAATAATAAGATTGAATTTGGGTGTCAAAAAGAAATAAGAAGATGGAGATGGAATAAAAAATATGGAGATGTTGTATTGTGTTACCTGATGTCTCTTTGGGAAGATGAAGATCAAGATGATAGGATGGGATGGATAGATGGAGTAGGTGTTGTCATTTTTCTTTTTCGTGTTTTTAATTATTTTAAACTAGGTGTGATACCGCGCGTTGCGCGGTGATGAAATTGTTTCATACAAATTACATTCGGCGAAAGTTAAGATGCATCCAATTTGTAACGAAATATGTATATTGATAAGTAATTTATTTTTAATATATTAATGTATGTGTGTTGATATTGATTTTGTTCGTTAGAATTAGTTGTATAGTGAACATGATTTTAGAATGAATGACGTTGTCTGTATGGAACATCTTTTGAAATCTAAGGTGCACGTTGAACATGATAAAAATGACGTATAATTAACGACGATACTACAATAGTCGGGTTTACAAAAAGAAAGAAATTATACAAACACACAAATTGTTTTTACTTGTGACAATGTTTTGATACCAAAGAGACATTTTCTTAAATATCGATAGATGACACTGTTTAATGAACATATTTATTTGTGCAAATAGATCAAATGAACATTGGATATTGTTTTGATCAAAAACTAAATTTATATAAATAAAAATTAATAGAAATACGTCAAATTAATTTCAAAATTAAACAAACAAAATAAAATGGGACTATTGGTGGCTGGATTACGACAAATATTTCAATAAACTTTAAAAGTAACATTACTAATATGATTGTGGTAGGTTTAAATAAATAATAAGTGAGATGGAAGCGGGGCAGGTATTGGGAGAGTAATGCATCTCCCGTCCTCTACCCCAACCCTGTTTAAGCTCCACGTCCCGACCTCGATCCCGCCTCGTCTAAATCTCAAAGGGTAATGGGAAAAAGAAATCCTTGATTGGTTTAAGAATTTGGGTATCCGTTCAATAAAAAACAATAAAAACAATTTATTTTTCAAATTAAATTTATAATGAATCGTCACTACAATAATTATGAATATTGAAAATCAAACATATTTATCATTTAATATTAATATTATAGTAAACCCACACGAACATCACATTTTATTGGTTTCCAAATAAATAAATGCATAAATATCATTTGAAGTGTTTTCTTTTAAACAACAAATAATCAAATGATATATATACTGATTTTCATAAATGACCACAATACACATAATGAGATAAAAGTACAAATTGAGAAACTTTATAAATATAAAGGATGGTGAATGAAATCCATAAATAAAAAAAGTTCTATAAATAACACTTGATCAGGATCTGATTATTATCAATAAATAAAATATAAAACTTAGTAGCTAGAACAATATTAGCAAAACAAATTGAGACAAAATAAAAAGACATATAAAAAGAACAAACATACATAACATAAAAAAAACTTCTAAAAAAATGAGGGATGAAAAATCACAGTGAATAAAATATAATAGTAGAGAATAAATTTAAAAAAAACATTCATCAACAACATATGTATTCCACATAAATATTAAAATAAACCCTAATGTTGTTAACTTAGAAAAGTTTATGTAGGAATAAGATTCGAGCATGCATAATAAAAAAAAGTTATGCAAAAAAAACAACACATTACGCACCTAAAACACTACTAAACAAACAGGCTTTTCCGCAGGCCAAGTTTGTCGGAAATCTCTCGCCGCAAAATCAGATTTCCGACCGATTCAACATTTCCGACGGATTTTTTCCGTCGGAAACTATATGCCTAATTTCTTAACAAATGTAACAATAGTTAAAAAAAATATAATCACATTGAATAAAAAACACTAATCAACAAAATATAACACACACAAATCATAAAATGATATGTAACAGTTCTTACATGGATTTTATGGACGAATAACAACGATATCAAAGATAAAAAATTCTGCAAAAAAATACCACACTCATCAGCAACAACAAATAATTCATATAAAACCATAAAAATGTAGCTTTCGTCTTGATTAGATATTCAAATACATAATTTGCAATATGATGGAGAATTTGGTAAAACAAAAAAAAAAATCGTTAATTGAGATATAATATATAGATGGGATAAAAACGGAATGGAAATCGAAAGGTTTAACACATTTATGACTTAAAAAAAAATAATTAATACAACCCAAAAAAACATATAAAAAAATCTAAAAATTTAAGAAAAAAAGAAGGTATTAAATAATTTTTACATTAAGTGGAAATATAAAAAGAGTGTATAATAAATGTTCATAAGAGTTAGATACATTGAAAGTTAAAACTAATTATAGTGAAATTACTAAATTAACCTTTTTATCATGAAAACATTTTTTTTTTCATTTAAGAGTATAATAGTCTTTAATTTATTTATTATTTTAAAAACTTAAAACAATAAGAAAATTCATGTAGACAAATCCTACTCTAAGAAATATATCACATCATTCTTTGTAAGTTTTGTTTTTATATACACATATATAGATAGATTGATTTACTGAAATTCATTAAATGTTACAATTATATTTAAAAAAATAAAAATGCTATTAAATCTTTCATTATAGTTTATTACAATATATAGATATAAAAATACTGAAAAAAATAATTAAAAATTAAAAGATAAATAAATAGACTCATATAAAATTTAAAAAATAAAAATATTTAAATTGATTGTTAAAAATTAAAGTGTTTTAAATAATTTTTTGACCCATTTAATATAAGTATTTTAAACTCATTGTTACCTTGCTAATAAGAAAATAAAAATTGTAACGCAATAAATTTATTTACAAAATGTTAGATATATATTTAATGAATGTAACACCTTAGACAGATCCTATATCGGCCGTGGACAGGAGTGATTTTGGGTTCATAAGTAAACTTTGGCCTTCCTAAACACAACGCATTTTGGGGCCACACAACGCTATGTAAGTATTGTTCTTATCGTATGAAAAAAGTAATTGATAAAGGGTTTAAGCTTTAAAAGTTTAAAGGTAGTAAGTAAGACCTTACAAAATTAAATATAATTTGTTCTAAAGAAATTATTGTTGGGTGGCCTCCGAGATTTTAATGGAATAATTTATTTTTAGCCTTATGTAATTTATTTGTTCTTTAAAGGTGAGGAGGGGCTGGTGAGGGCTCTGGGCCTTAACCGGCTCCGTCCTTGTTTATATCAAAATATTAATTTTTACCGTTTTATAAAAAAGACAAAAAATTTGTCAAAAAGGTTAAAATGGTCAATGATTTAAAGGAGTTATCGAAAGCGTTAGTTACAGAGATCATAGTCAAGATAAATTGAATACCACAAGGACCAAATCCATGATAAATATACCATAGGGACCCGAATAAAAGAATATCAAAACAGATGGACTATTTAAAACATAATTGACTTCCAACTCCATCCTTAGAAACATAATTGATTCCAAATTTTATATCCTAATCTTTCTTATGAACTCCTAACATGTTTTAATGTTTATGGTTTAACTCAAAAAATTTGATGGTTTCACCCATAAAAAATTTATGGTTTCATATTTATGTATCTTAAAGAATTCACACTTACACCTTACATTTTATGGTTTTACGAGTAACCATACCCAAAAGATAGGTCCATAACTGATGGTGTATTTAGACTCATTTTTAATTGTCACTAGATCCGACTTTGGTTCTATTTATAAAAGGTTTTCTAAATTGATTTGTACCCACCATTAATTTTCCACTGCATTTTAAAGTTACAAATTGTTTCAAAACCCAACATCTTTAATACTAATTTTTTCTTAATCAAATAAATAAAGTTAAAAATACAAGAAGTAAGTTTAATATGGTACGACGATTTTGACCTTCTGCTAACATAAAATAAACTATTAGTAACAAAAGAGGAACACAAATGATATGAAAAGATAATTTGAGAACCACAAGACTTATGGCGTACTGGTTAAAGTTTGTGGGGGATGAGGCTAGATAACCCATCTACCCCGGATTCGAATCCAGGCGCAAACAATTTGTGGGCACTAGAGAATTATCTCAGGGCTGCATGTTTTACCAGTCTTAAAATTGTCAGGGATTAGTCTAGACAAATGCCTAAGATATCCTTTAAAAAAAAGTAATTTGAGAAACCAAATTGCAAAATAGCTTTTAAAACACCAAGATTATGGATTAATCATAAATAAAAGGACCAAAAATGTAATTCACTCAATTTAAAAATTTTGAAACTAAGGGGGCGTTTGGTTCTAACAAGGGAATGAAAATGGGAATAAGAATGAAAATGGCAGGGAATGAAAATGGAAATGAATTTTCATTCCTCCCAGTTTAGGAATGAAAATTTGGACTTCTGGAGGAATGAGCCCATTATATTATAAAAAAACAAACAGTTTCTTTTATTATCAATTCCCATTAATGACTGCCTAATACCTCCAACCAATACGAAAAACTTTTAGGCCATAGCTATGCCCGTTAACGGTTAGATAACGACATGCACCACTAGGTGTCATAACAATACGAAAACTTTTAGGCCATAGCTATGATATCAAACGGTCAAAATTCAGGCTAAAATCAAAACCCTTGGAATCTTCATCCATTTCAAATATACGATCCAATCGAACAGCTTCTGGAAATCGGATTTCGGCAATTTCTTTCGTTTTCGATCACATAATCGGCGATGAATCCGAATCAATCAGCCAATCCAACGCAACCGCCGCCGGCGAAGCCTGACGGTTCTAACACCGCCGGCTACGCTTCAAACCCTAATGTAGATCGGAGCGATGGCGTTCCTCCTTCGTATCCGGTTTCCAATGAGAATTGGACCTCTGTGGCCGTGGCTTCTAAAAACCTACCAGCTGTGCCGCCTGCTACCGGACAACCGTCGCAGACCGCCGCTTCAACGGCACCGCAAGGTCCAAACCCTATTTCTAATGGTGGCGGCACCGCTGCACCAAATCCTTACGTGTCGTCTGCTCCCGTGGGGGATTCTTCCACGAAGAGTGAGTTTGCATCTCTGAATCTGATTTATTATTTGACTTATTGAGATGATTATTCGAATACAGGACTCCACATTTCGATCGTGAAGCCGTGGGGTTTACAAATGTTGTGTTTGATTATGTGTTTATGTGATTATCTTTTATTCTATTGTGATATATATATGTATATAGATGGTTGCGTATCTGTTGTTCTTGGGCAGATACAATGGATACGGTGAAGGTTATGTTTGCGAGATGGGCAAAGAAGGCTGCTGAGGCAACAAAGAAGGGGCAAGATTATGCTGGAGATGTATGGCAGCATTGTAAGTTTCTTCTGACTTTTAATTCTGCTGGATTAGCTGTATTAATGGCCCATTCAGAGGATATATTGGTAGGCATTTGATTGATGATAGAATAGAATAATGTCTGAATAACATTCCTGTATAATTTGTGTGTTTTACTTCAATACATCACCAATTATGGAAATTAAAACTCATTGGTTTTGATCCATTTTGTAGTCAAGACTTCAAAATGATGATTGCCATAATATATTATATTTTATTCAACCAATATACAAGTAGGAAAAAGTCCAATTGTGAAACCAACTTTCTACTAATTGTGTTGATTAATGAATCTATTCATATAATTAACTATGAAATATATCAAATTATAAAATTTATTCGTCAATTCTTCAATTTATAACTAATAACTTCAGCAAAACCCAGATAAAACTCACAACTTAGAATCAAAAGTATAATTTTTAACAAGCCCAACATGAGACTCCTTTTATAAACGCTTTAGATAGATATAATAAAACCAAATACATGTTACAAAACCAGCATTTGAGAATGCTTCAGTCTTTGTTATTATCATAGGTTTGATTCGAGTCAACAACGATGCAATTTGAAATTTTGAGGGCAGGTTAACTGGTCATTTAGAGCCAATAACTGGCCATTTAACGAGGATGATGATCATGACGAAAACCGTCAATTTTTCTCTTTAATTTGGCAGATAAAGGATCTTTAACATTTTAGGTCAAGAGATCAACGATATAAAATGTGCGAAAATAAGATAGTTGTACTGAACCTCTACAACTTAGTAAATACTCCAAAGACGCTTTCTGAAGTTTTTTTTGGAAGGGTATCCTAGGTTATCACAGACTAAATAACCTATTTCCTTTAGCCCTGATTGTTTATTTAGATGTTGTATCTAATATTAATGAAACATTCACATTCAGATGGAGCATCATCCTGTCACTAAAATGATAAGAATTGTCCATCAATTAATAGATTAAAGGTCCATTTACCAAACGCTTACCGGGTCACATACTTAACCGGGGGTGAGCATAGCAAGCACCGAACATCTATCTTACCCAGTTGTGGATCCAGAAAATTTTCCTACTGGGGTCACCTTTAAAGTAGACTAAAGATCCGTAAAGTCGTCCGATATATTTTTAGCTTAATTCCACAGTTTCGAGGGATTTTTTTTGTTTTTTGGTTGATTTCGAGGGTTTTATTGGTTGATGGGGTCCTATACGAAAATTTACTTGGGGAACTAGGATAAAAAGTTAAAAAAAATTGGCTTTAACATAAGAAAATTCTTTATGTTTATCAATCCAATGTGCATCCGCCCCTGATCTTACCGGGAAAAGGCAAGGATCGAGAGGCTTACCCGGCAAGTGAGGGTGGTGACTCTTACCCGGTAAGCGCTTACCATGTGATAGACGCCTACCAACAATCCATTTTAATGGCCAATAAATGTTACTCGGTAAGGTAAGTGAGGGTGGTGACTCTTTGCTAGTAAGCACTTAGCCCGTAAGCATAAATGGCCATCTATGTCCAATTTCTTAATAAGTATAAAATCTGTCAAATTGGCACAAAAAATAAAAAGATTTGTAGGTTGATCCTTTTGGTGTATAACCCAAAATATAGAGATCTTGCTTTCTCTAATTCTTGCTGTCAAACATTTTTGTCTATAATTGATTCATATATTCCTCATGTAACTATTTCATTTGTTCTCTAATTAGACATGTTCAATCTTTAACAGTGAAAACGGGTCCGAGTATTACTGATGCTGCTGTTGGAAGAATTGCCCAGGGAACCAAAGTTCTTGCTGAAGGTGGATATGAGAAAATCTTTAGAACAACTTTTCAAACAATTCCAGAGGAGCGACTTCTGAAATCATTTGCATGCTACCTATCAACTTCTGCTGGCCCTGTTATGGGAATATTGTACGTGTCAAATACAAAGCTCGCGTTTTGCAGTGACAATCCGCTTGCATATAAAGTTGGTGAAGAGAAGAAATGGAGCTATTACAAGGTATGAATGAATCGTGTTTTTGTTATGCTTTATTTCATACAAGATATTTGCTTGGCTTGTGTCTGTAAGGGTGCGTTTGGTACATGGGACAGGGACAGAACTGGGACAAAGTAGGACAGAGTGGGACAAAAAAGACTTTTTTCTTTCCACCAAAATAAGTGGAACAAATTGGGACAAGGATGAGACAGAAACTAAAATATCACTAATCAACCCTCATTTGATATATAACCTTAGTATGATATTGTTTTAATGGTCACCTCCATTAGTCACGGTCACCACTACCACCATTGTCGACCGCCACTGCCATTGCTATCTACCATCTTCACCTCCTTCACAGCTACCATCCATCACCACCATCACTACCACCGTTAGCCACATTCACCTCCACAACCATCATTGGCCACCGACCACCACTGTCCACCACGACTATCTTAAAGTGTGATTGAAATTCTTTTTCGACATGAAAAGCATTTGTTGACCAATATTTTACCAATGATCCTATTTTCCAACCAAAAACTCAAAAGCACAAACGAATTAGTTCATTTGTTCTTAGCTAGAAAAAAGGATCAATGGGCAAAAAAATAAATTTACATAATAAACTTTTATCTCATGCTGTTTCCTTATTATATCTGTGCATTACTATGTAAATATTTCATAGCTTGTTGGGAAATTCTATTCATTATGTAGCATAAAAATTGAAGCATTTTCACTATCATCAATTTGTTCAATGTTACATTTGAGTTGATTTCCTTGTTTCAAGTTTTACAAAATTCCTTGAACAAACCGAATGTCTTATTTAGATATTGTTTTAGATTTATGATAAATAATCGAAAAATGTATTTAAAACAACAATTTTTCTTATGAAAAATAGGTGGTTATTCCATTACTTCAACTCAAATCGGTCAATCCTTCACGAAGCAAAACAAATCCTGCTGAAAAGTACATCCAACTTATATCGGTTGATAATCATGAGTTTTGGTTCATGGGTTTTGTCTATTACGACAGTGCTGTCAAAAATCTTCAAGGCCTTCTTCCGCCGAACCAAAATCAACTCCTCCTTGGTGGTCCAAATTGTTGAAGCATCTTTGGTATGTACTGCATGTATTCATTTGAAACGTTATAGATTTCCGTTCACATTCATTTTACTCGTTGAGTATTTTTTATTCCACATCTTTCCTATTATCAGTATAGGTTTGCATACAGCTTACCCTTTCGTGAACCCACTGGGGTCGTAGGAGAATAAAGATGGCACATATATCCATATCACATATACAATTTTGCTTTTATTTTAGCCGTTATATTTAGATCAAATTCATTTTACTCGTTGAGTATTTTCTATTCCATATATTTCCTCTTATCAGTATAGGTCTGCATACAGCTTATCCTATCCTGGACCCACTGGGGTCTTAGGAGAATAAAGATGGCACATATATCCATATCACATATACAATTTTGCTTTAATTTTAGCGGTTATATATGATGGTTATAATTGTGGTTTGAAGTTCTAATTCATATTTGTTTATATTTTTGTAGTTCTAAATGGAAATCACATAAACAGAAATAAGAAAAAGAAAAGGTTGTGCAAATGAGTTCATGGTTGAATTGGCCTTTTAAATCTGGGCAAAAGTTGAATTCAACAGCTAACATTAACATTTAGCAACTTTTTTTTTTCATTTATTAATTTGTACCCATTAATAATTCAAGGCCTTTTGTTATAATTTGAAGTTTTATTGACTAATTTTGTACTTGTGTAAATATTTGATTAGATAAATTAATTAAAAGTAGCCATTTTCAGGCATGCGATTCATCTGTTAACCATTTCTTCCCGCCATTTAATGAAAAGTCACTACCTTCGCAAATGGAACATCTGTGATTTACGGAGGTACCTAAAAGACAAAAAAAAGTTCACTTTCTATCCAGGTCCACAAGTGGCACCTCCGTGACTTGTGGAGGTGCCACATGTCGGTACATAACGAAACCCTAATTTGTCATCCTTGTTTGACCTCCTCAGTTTTGATCTTGTTTGACCTCTAATTTGTCATCCTTGTTTGGCCTCCTCAGTTTTGACCTTGTTTGACCTCTGCAATGTTGGAAAAAAATCTTATTTCTCACGTTTTCCGGATATGCTTTACTTGTGAATGTGCACAATTTTTTTCAACAAAAACTTGATTTTTTGATTCCAAACTGTATAGTAATTGTACAATTTTTCAATACATTGATTGATTTTTGTTCGGATGATTGTCTAATCTGATCTATAAAAGATGAAGGAGTCTAAGATGAAGATATACAAAAAACGATTTCAGCTTATTTCTTCATCGTATTTCTTTTTTGTTCAATTTCTTTTAAAATGAGTTTCGGTCCCGAAAAAATTAATTTACATCTTTGTCGGTGGTGAATGGGTGAAAGTTAACAATGAGTGGGAATATGTTTCTTCTGCTGAAATTAATTCTTTGCTGTTACGCCCAAACATTACTATCCGAGCTTGGTCAGTTATGTTCATAGAAAATTGAGTAAGTTACACTTTTGGTCCCTGTGGTTGTCACCATCAAGAGTAGTCCTTATTTCAAACTAATTACAATTGTGATCATTGTGGTTACTACTTGGTTTCAATTTTGGTCATCGTGGTTGCCACTTGGTTTCAATTATGGTCCCTTTGACTAAATCTGTTAAAAAAATCTGTTAACTTGAAGGGGCATTTTAGTCTTTCACTTTATTATACTTTTCTATTAGGATTAAAAAAAATACATTTATTATATTGTATTATGTGTATATATAGGGCTGATATTCATTACAAACCAGTCAATTCGTACAAACCGTACAAACTCCATTCAACCGATCGTTTTTTTAATTTTTTTCCACAGTTTTCATAATTATGAGAGTTGAATAATTAATAATATATTAAAAAGTTTCATTAAGAATACATGAAGGTTGATTAATCAATAATATATGAAACAAGATTCATTAAAATGAGAAATACATGAGATAATTTCATTTTCATATAGAAACAAAAATATATGAAATAATTTCATGAAGAAAAGATTTATATGAATTGAAACAATTTCATCATATTAAACACTTTCGTGAAACAATTTTATTCAATAAAATCTGATTGCGCTTGATTGTATTTACTCGACAGAATCAAGTCAAACAAAACAACCAAATATAGGGTGTATAAATCGATGATTATTCGGACGCACCGACTGGTTATGAAATTGCATTGATAGCCTCTACTCGTGTCCTAGCTCGCCGGAGAGCTAGATTTGCCTCAATTGTTTGTCTCTTTCCTCCAGCTTTTCTCAAAGCAGCTTCCGCTATTTCAAGAGTTTGCTGAGCTTCTTGTGGATCAATGTCACCACTTTTCTCTATATATATATATGTATATTATAAATACATATATACAATAAAAACGAACACAACCAAAGAAGAATTGTTAATAGACCTCGAAATGAAGTTTCTTGAAGAGGGTTTTGAGTTTAACATCAACATGTCTTCAAACACAAGATACGAGGTTGTATGTGTGTGAGAGAATTATGGTTGGCGAATCATGGCGACCTCCGTAGAAAAAAAAAACAAGATGTTTTATGTACTTAAGTTGAAGGTAGGGGTGTTTAGAAAAATCGAAAAACCGAGAAACTGAGCCGAAACTTTTGAACCGAAATCAAAAATCGAGAACCAAAAAGTTCGGAAATCAAAAAAAAAATGAAAACCGAAAAAACAGGTACTCACGAGTCGGTTTCAGTTTGTAATTTTAGATATCAGCGGGTACCTGAACCGAACTGGACATAATGTATATATTTTTACATTGTATATGTATATATAGAAGGTTTCTAGTAATGTTGCTAAACCTTGAGATGTTCCATCAGTTGTCGTAACATCTGACAATTTGACTTCTTCAAAACCATGAGATATATACAAATCTTAAAGTGATATGACTCCGCCAAGTTTAAACAAAATCTTCCAAAGGTCTAAATGTTATCACTAAATATTACCTTGGAAAATGTTTATTAAAGTATCCTACTTATAAGCCAGCAGCAAGACATCCTCATTGGAATGCTACGAGTTATTTAAAATTTAAATCCATGAATAAAAAGGCAAAAAGGGTTTCTCGCAAAACTGATCCTCAATATTTCATTGTACTCCTTCCTCAATGGTGTTGCATTAAGCAAGAACTAACGAAATGATGAGGAGAAACCGTGAGTGGTGCACGTTCGAGTTTAATAAATTTAGGAAAGTTTTGAATGCATAGAAAAGGGCTAAAGGATACAAAGTTGTAAAATATGTTGGCAATTATGATGAAAATAAATGAACAAGTCTTGTTGCACCAATTGACGAAATTGTTTATGTGTACAATGATAAAAGGTACTACAACTATGGGTCTTCAGATCATATGTCTTCGCATTGTTATAAAAACCTTATCATGAACTAGAAATGAAGACCAAATTTTCTAAGATGAAGAAGCTTGTTACTTCTTATTGCAGAAAGCGACACATTTCATAATGGATGCCTAAATAGAACTAATCTTTACTTGTGTTCATGTCTGTATCATTAATAAGAAATGTTATCTACATAGTGGGTGTTCTAGACGCATGAGCGGAAATCTTGATCTGTTTACATAATTCATGGAGAGAGATGGTGTTTCCGTAATATCTGAAAGCAACCACTTTTGGCCAAATTAAGGGTCATGGCGTATTAACAAATGGACTAATATCTTTCTTAAAGGTTGCGTATGTTGATAGTCTCAAACATAACTTGTTGAGTAAAAGCCAACTATGTGAAAAAAGGTTTTTAGTCAACTTCAAGAAAAATCAGTACTTCACTATAGAATTTACTAGAAACTCCATCTTATCATCTAACAGAGTTGGAAACATGTATGTCATTGACATGTCCATTGCATCAACTGATTGTGTTGTCTTCTTTTCTACCAAGGTAACAACTGAATAAAGTTGTCTATGGCACAAGAGGTTATCTCATCTAAACTTTAAAACCATTGATGCTCTTTCAAAGGGTGGATTGGTGAATGGATTACCTCAACTCTCTTTTGAGTAGAAGAGATTGTGCTCAGCATATATGGAAGGCAAACAAACCAGAGCCTCATTCAAATCTATTGATTATCTACTCCATCTAGTACATGCAGACTTGTGTGATCCTATGAATGTGTTAAGCATCTTTAAGAAGTAATATGTTCTTGTCACGGTGGATAACTACTCCAGACTCACCTGGGAATTTGTTTCTCAAGAGAAAAGATGAAGTAATTGATGAGATAATCAGATTTATCAAAGAATTTGGAAAGAATGAATTGTTAAGTAACTAAGAAGTGATAATGGAACTGAATTCAAGAACCAATGTCTTAAATCCTGTCTTAAAGTGAAAGGTGTTTCTCATAACTATTCTACTGTAAGAACACCCCAACAAAATGAAATAGTTGAAAGAAGAAATAGAACACTGATAGAAGCTTCCAAAACATTGTTGAATGCATCAAGTCTTCTACTCTATTTTTGGGATGAAGCCTTTAGCACAACTTGTTTTACTCATAATAGATCAATCTTAGAGTGGTGTGAATATAATACTCATGAAAGCCTTTCTTTCATGTGTTTGGTTGTATCAATTATATTCTCAATAACAAAGATCATCTAGAAAAGTTTGATCCAAATTCAAATTTAGGTATCTTTTTTTTTGCTACTTAGTGTGGTGTGATTCAGAAGGCTATAGCAACTAGTAAATCATGCAATTATACATTTCTCACTAGTATTTTCCAAAGCAATTAATAATAGTAAGTGTTGATGCCAAAAATTAACTTAACAAAAGTCAACTTAAGGTGTTTGTGGACCTGACTGATTAAAGGAAGGATTTTCTCGACAAACGTAAATAAAACGAAGAAAAATAGACAAAGACAAGAGATTTGGTGACGCGGAAAAACTCTTGGTTGAGGGAAAAAAACAGCATACGATAGGTTAGTATCATTGATGCACTATGGAAAAGTGACGCCAAGTAGGGGCGTCGTCCTTTAGAGCTATGGTCGTACAATTACAAGTGAAAAAATGAATGTAAAAGGTAAACTAACGTAAGAAATCTAGAAGGCTGTAGTGTGTTCTTAGATTCGAGAGTGTGGATGTGGTTGGTTTTCGGGGTTCCTTGACATCTCGAGTGTTGCTTTAATATTCGTAGTGATTTGTAACAGTTGATCGACATTGATTTTCTCCATAAATGCTCTTGATGACACTGTTTGTAACCATCTAACGGTCCTGCTAAGAAAAACTAACGGTTAATCCATAATAAACTAACATTAATGGCCTGAGTTGAGCGCGTGCAGGTCTGTCGTGCGTCGGAGATTTTGCTCGAGGTTTTCGGTCGACCATTGATTCATGATGCTTCGGCTAACGTTTGTGAGTCGTGAAGTATTCTTGGGCGAGCGTCTTTATCTGTCGTCGAGCATTTTATTCGACCATTGTTCCTCGGAGCTTTGGCCAATATCCGGGGGTCATGAAAAGTCCTTGGTCGTACGTTTCGGTCAACGGTCGAGAGTTTGAGATTTTTACCCATACAGTTTGCCCCCAAATTCAAACTTAAGCGGTAGCTTCATTTTTGAATTTTGTTGAGACACGTGTCGCTGGTTCGCTGAGTGCTTTCGAAGGGGACTGAGTCGTTTGGTTTCGGGTGGGAATAGTTAGGATCCAACTCATTCAATTACTCGAGGGTTATGAGGCGAAGATATCCATTCGGGAGACAATGGGTTTCGATGACGTCATGCGTGCGCACGAGCACGCGTGGGCAGCTGTCATGGACAAATGTCGTCCATCCGGTCATGGAACGTAGAGAGGCACGGACAGGTGTCGCCACGAGGAGATGGAGCGATGATTTGAGCGGGATTTCGGGGAGTATAAAAGGGATTGATTGCCTTTCCTTTTCTTTTTCCTAGTTTTTTCAAGCGAAAAAACCCTTCTTCTTAAAACCTGCAACTTCTTTCTTTTTCACGAAATGTCGAACCCTTTAAGTACGATCAAGTCGGCGGGCGATCTTTGGGCTGGATAACGTCAAAGTGGAGAGCCCCGGCGATTTAACGGCGGAGGAAGGCCCGGCGGAGGCCATCGTCCTCTACGAATATCCATTCTTGATCCCCCCTAAAATGGCCGTTTCCCTGTTTGACTCGGGATTTCCTGAGTCGTTTCGGTATTCCTCCAGGGCAGATGATGCCTCAGTTTTGGAGGGTCGTTGTGACGATCGACCGACTGTCATGCGGACGTCCAGTTTCGATATAGTCCTTACGTCCGAAGTGGCAGGGATCAGGCGCTGATCTCAGGGATCGGGGTAAATGACCGCGGTTGAAGAGAGCGGTACGTGTTTTGCTACTCGAAAACCCTTTCCAAGGATGATCAATGGATAGTCTGCGGATGGCCCAAACAAGGTAAGAATCTAAATTCACGCTTTCGACTTTGGGTGGATTCCTGACGTTTGGTCGTCTATTATGCAGCGGTGACGTGTGAACTTCCTCCGTCTCCCGATTCCACGACGATAATCGAGCATTTCCGGAGAATCCCGGATCGTTCGTTCTCTGTTCAAACGTCAGGGGACGAGGAAGATGATGATACTGGGGGCGAGGAGGGTGAAGACGTTGTCTTCGTCGGAACCTCTGGGTCTTCCCCTTATCCGGAAGAGGAGAGGGCAGGTAATCATTTTTTATTTCTTTAGTACACGTTTTCTTTCTTTTGACTCGTTCGGTTTTTGATTTCAGAAGAAGCTGGCGGTCCTTTGACTGGTCGTAGGATCCTACCCGCTCGACGGGGTTTGAACAGAAGAGGGTCGGTGGGGCCCAGCCTGGGGGAATCGTCTCTTGGAGCCGTGGGCTCTAAGAGGGCGAAGACGTCGAAGGCAATTATGCCTTCGCACGTATCTGTTTTTCCTCCCCCGTTGCAAAACGGGGGGAAAAAGCCGATGGCAAGAACCTCTGTTGTTAACCCATTTCAGGTATCTTTCTACATTTCGTTCTGCTTCTGCATTTCGTTCTGCTTTTATAGGGTCATGACTCCCATTCGTTTCGTGCGGCGTGCGTTGTGCGTTCAAGCGGTCGTGCGTTCTTGCGTTCTTGCGATACTGACGCTAGATGGTCTTTGTTTTCAGGCCGTACAGGCGTCTCTTGGCCAGGTTGTTACCATGGCCTCTAATGCGGAGGAGATGGTGCGAGAGCACGAATCTGCCTTACAGGCGAGGGAGGCGGAGGCTTTTGCCAGAGCCGACGAATTTCGTCGCCTGATCGAGGAGGCCCGAGATGAACTTGCGCATGAACGGGGTTTCAATTCTACCCTCAAGGGACGTCAGGTGGAGGCTCTGGAAAAGATAAAGGTGCTGGAGATCGAATTGAAGGCGGCCAGGGAGGCCCTCTCCGGGAAGACCGATGAGGTCGATGACCTAAAAACCCGGTTGAGTCGAGACCAAGGAGCTGTTGTACCGCCTTTTCGTCCGGTGCCGCTAGGTTTCCCACCACTTTAGCTTTGTTTAGGGCCTTGTCGTTCCAATCATCCCAGCATGTGCACACATATAGAAGTCATTGTTACGAGGATGACAAACTTTGATCCAATCTCGTCATACAGAGTACGGCAATGTGCGGGCCTTCTTCTTTTAGGCGACCTGTTTTGGTTGCGCCTGTTTTTGTACTTTTTCTTTAGATCGATGAAACTTTTTCTTTTTTCCTGTTAGAAGTGTAATTCGAGGCATATGATCGTAAAAGGAACTTTTTTAAACGAGTTGATTTTAGGCGACCGAGCCCGTAGCAATCATGACCGTAAGAATATAATTTGAAAAGAACCTTAATATTTAGACAAGTAATTTCTAGCGATAGAGCCCATAATCGACTGTAATCGTAAAAACGTAATCTAAAGGCATTCTAGCATTTAGACAAGTGATTTCTAGCGATCGAGCCCATTGTTGGGTCACCAATGATTTGGTGATGGACCTTCTCTATTATTTGATTGATCTTTTACAGGTTCTTTTGAAGGTCTGAAATATACTTCAAGTATCAGAAAATCAAAGACTATCCAATCAAGGGTTGTACATCAAAATGTGGAATTTTTGATGTATCAACTAACTTTAAAATTCATATCACTTGCCGAAATCACCAGTATAGATTGGTCACCGACCTGACAGATTGGGTCACCGATCAGGTCACCAACCTGACAGATTGGGTCACCGATCTTGGATGAGGTCATCGACGTGACAGATAAGGTCACTGATGTATATTGGGTAACCGATGAATTGGGTCAACGATTCATGCATTGGGCCACCGATGATCTATTGGGTCACCGATACATATGAGGTCACCGATGGTATACATAGAGGTCACCGATGATGTATACATGGTTACCGAAAATTGTAGTTGCCTTTACTTGAGGTTGTGATAACAAGTCACCAATACAAGGATGTACACTTGCCAACACTTAGTGAAAAATGAAGATCACCAAGCAATGTGTACACTTATCAATTCCAACCTTACAAGGCACTAACCGATGTGATACATGGTTCCATATATCACTTAGCAATTTTCAGAGATAAGTTATTGACTCACAACAAATGCATGATACGTGGGCAGCAAGAACGTGGGCACCAAATCTTAAATTCAGACATTCTCTTTTATTCTTATAAAAGGGATGTTTGTCTTTTCGCTAAAAGGTTTGATGGGACTTCACAGAGCATAAAGAAAAAGAGATAAAGTTATCTGACATTGCGTGCTACAAAGAATGATTCATCCATTAACCTAGTACAAAGGGAGTGACCTCTTCCTTTGTCCATCAGATATACTTCCAGCTAATGAATCCTTGACAGCTGTCCACATGTATCCCACTATAAAAGGAGATGAAGTCTTTCCCATAAATCTCACGCTTTCAACAAATCCTCTGTGTGATCATTTGTTTGATTCCGGCAATCCTGTGTGTTTTAACAGTGTTATTTTAACTTCCTTAATGTACAAGTTAATTACTGTTATCATGTGTTTCATGTGTTTAAGTTTGTTAGAATAGTGTGTCTGTTCTTTTCCGCAACAAACTTCTGTGTGTAAATTTTTAATATTTATATTAAAAAAATTTAAAAGAGTAAATTTTGTGTGTTTGTATTCAACCCCCCCCCCCTTCTACAAACTCTCTCTTAGATAGCCATCTCTAAACAGGGACTAACAAGTGGTATCAGAGCAGTTAGTTTAAATCAATAAACTAGATTTGTGATGGCTACTACTTCTCCATCTATTGAAGGTGCTCTACAAAATCCTTTCGCTGGTACATACGATTTAGGCTCTTTAGCCAAACCCCCAAGGTTTAATCCAAATAACTTTGGGTTATGGAAAAGTCGTATGTTACTGTTCTTGGAAGTGATTGATTGTAGGTATCCTAAAATTCTGTCTGAAGGACCTATCGTTCCAAAAGTATGGGTTCGCTTTGGCCCACAAAAGGATACAGAAGTAAAAGATATAGAGTCTGATGACGACAATAGTGATGCAACCGGCAGATATATCATCAACAACCAAACAAATATAATGAAGATGATAAACGTCTGGTTGCATTAGACACCAAAGTAAAATCATCTCTAGCATTATGTATTCCTGATGAAGTATATCATTCTCTTCTAAGCCTTTCTATTGCAAAAGAGATGTGGGACACTTTGAGTATCTTATATGAAGGTACTAAAGAAGTTAAGAAATCCAACAAGATCTGTCTTGTTAGAAAGTACGAACTATTCGCCCATGAAAAAGGAGAATCCCTCTGTGTCTATTTTAATCGCTTTAACTGTTTGTTAAATGATCTCAAGGTTCTAGGAAAAGTTTATGATAATGAAGAGGTTCTTTGCAAGTTTATGGACTGCCTCCCAGACTTCTGGGAAACCATATGCACTTGCATTAAGCAAACCAAGGATCTAGAAATAATGCCTTTAACTGCTCTCTATGGAACTCTTCTTCATTATGAACAAACCAAGAACCAGAGAAAATCTCTCATAAAAGACATTAAGTCTTCTTCAGTTGCTTTAATAGGTGATTCTAAATCTTCTTCATGTGTTCCTAGAATCACCTATCCTTCTTCTGAATCTGAAAATGATATTAAGGAAGATTCATCCCATCTATCAGATGCGTACTATAGTGTTGCTGATGACGAGGGAGAAGAATCATCCATTGACATACTGTCTGATAGTATGGCAATGATCGCTGGAAACCTTAAAAATAAAAGATTTTTTTCCAACCGCTCTAAATTTCAAAGAAAACCTTTTTCTCAAAAACCCTCTTCTGACAAAGCAAATGAAGAATGCTTCAGTTGTGGAAAGAATGGTCACTTTGCTTCTGAGTGCAGATCCAAAGCTTCCTCTAAACTCAAATCTTCTTCTTCTTATGGCCATGACTTCTCCGAATCAGCTTCTAGGAAGTCTGAAGAGAGAAATAGCCGCTTTTCTAAGGAAAGTCCTGAATCAAAAGAAACCTCTGGATATAAGAAATACAAAGCTAAATATAAGAGGGAAAAGGAAAACAACCAAAGTAAAGGAAAAACTTTGGTTGCTGAGACTCATTGTTGGGAAGATGAGCAAACTTCTGAAAGTGAGAGTGAATATGTCACAAAGTGCCTTCTGGCCAAAATTGATGAGTTGGAAGATATGGAAAAGTCACTCTACACTGCTCTTGTCTCTACTGAGGGATCAACTTCAAGAACAAAGCCCCAGGTACATCCCTTTACCTCTCTCTCTGATGATCAAAAGGTTGATGCCTTTGATTCTTTAACTATTGACTTTTGCATTTTAAAGGATCAAAAGAAAAAGGCTGACATGCACATTAAATGTTTAAATGATCAACTTCTATCTTGCTTTTCTAAACTCAAGGACTTTGACAAAATGAAAGTTGATCTAGAAAACCGAAGGTATTTAAATGACAGCCTTTCTGAAGTGAAAACAAAGATCTCAAATACTTTTGAAAAGGAACAGGAGGTTCTCTCTAAATGGACTAAATCTTCTAAAAATCTCGAAAAGATTCTTCTAGATCAAATCTATTGCAAGGACAAGTCTGGACTTGGATATGGAAAAGATGATCCTTAACCTTCTGATCTTTCACTTCCATCATCTGAATGTCAAGGCTTTCCTGCTAGTTTCTTCTCCGATGACGATGATGATCTGTTACAGTACTCATCTGAGGATTCCATTTCTGTCCATTCAATAGATTTGTTAGACATGCTAAAAGTAGAGTCCAATGCCAAGAAGTTTGGAGTTTTTGTTAAAGCTAAAGAATCCTCTCCTGATCATTCAAAAGTTTCAACTCTTCCAAGCTCTCTTCTTCTTCTCCCAAACCCATTCAAAGACTTTTAAACTCTCTAAATCTTTATGAGTCAAGGTACTCTCATGAGTCTTCAAATGCTCCTGAGTACCCTGCTCCAAAAAGATTTTATCCTCTTAAAAGAAAAAAATTTCTAAATCAAAATTTTCATCTAAAAGGAAATCTCAAATAGTTACTGATTTTATTCCTCGATTAGTGAACTTGAAGAAATCAAAAAATCCTGGTAAAGACATTCTTGGGCCAAGACCAGGTGTCGGTCACCCCTCCTCTTCTCAGTCATCAACTTCTGTTCAAAGTTTTGATATTATGGATTTCAAAAGGGCCTTTACTGTAAAGAAATGCTAAAATTGTGGCAACACTCTCCATCTTGCTAAAGATTGCCCAAAAGGTTTTGACCTCCGTAAAAACAAAATGCCTTCTAATCTCAAAGGACCCACCTCAAAATGGGTACCAAAAGTCTAAACTTGTTTATGGGTATAGGTACCAAACAAAGATCATATATGATACATGGACAGCGGCTGTTCAAGGCACATGACCAGAAACAAACTTCTTCTCTCTCTAACTTCTCAAAAGAAAAGCGACCCACTCTTTCCTTTGGAGGAAATGGGAAAGGTGTCACCGAAGGTTATGGTACCATATCAAATGGAACCATCACTTTCTCTAAAGTAACTCATGTTGAGGGGCTAATGTACAATTTTCTGAGCATCAGCCAAATATGTGATTTGGGTTATAAGGTCATGTTTCAACTGTGTGTGTGCTTGGTCTTTGATGTGCAGAATAAAATTGTACTGGCAGGAACCCGACTAAACGATGTATACATAATCAACATGAAGGAAAGTGCTATTGGAGAAGCTGTGTGTCTCCTTTCTCAATAACTAGCCAAACAAAGTTGGTTGTGGCATAAAAAGTTTTCTCATCTAAACTTTAAAACCTTGAATAAACTTTCCAACAAAGAGCTGGTTGTTGGAATGCCAAAAATAGTTTTTCAGAAAGAAAAGCTGTGTGGAGCATGTGAAAAAGGAAAACTCACCAGAACTTCCTTTAAAACAAAACAATGCTCGTCTATCTCTCAACCTCTTCAAATGCTTCACATGGATCTGTATGGTCCAGTAAGCACACCTAGTCTAGGTGGTAAAAAGTATATGCTAGTGATTGTTGATGAATTCTCTAGATATACTTGGGTGTTCTTTCTAAAACACAATAGCGATGCTGCTGAAGAAATCATTAGGTTTACTAGAAAGATTGAAAATATGAATGGTAAACTTGTGAAATCTATCAGAAGTAATAATGGCACAGAATTCAAAAATGCTGATCAGGAAGATTTCTTTGACTTAAAAGGAATCTCTCAGAACTTCTCTGTTGTACGCACTCCTCAGCAAAATGGTGTTGTTGAAAGGAAGAATAGGACGCTGTGTGAAGCTGCAAGATCAATGCTGAGTGAATCCAAGTTGCCAACCTATTTTTGGGCTGAAGAAGTTAACACAGCATGCTTTACTCAAAATAGGTCTATCATAGTCAAAAGGCATGACAATACTCCTTATATAGATTTCCATGGTAGGAAACCTACAGTCGACTTCTTCCATGTATTTGGTTGTGCTTGTCACATGCTAAATGATAGGGAACAACTTGGAAAATTTGATCCAAAGTCTGATGATGGAATTTTAATAGGCTACTCTCTCTCCTCAAGAGCCTTCAGAATCTACATCCTGAGAAGAACATGCATAGATGAATGTATGCATGTGAAGTTTGATGAGTTTGAAACATCTTCATTATCTTGCAATGAAGAAGAACTAAATCTATGGATAAACTCATGTGTTGGTGAAATTCCATCTTCCTCTCAACCTAATCCTTCAAGTCAACAAGATAACAACTCTTCTCAGCCTCCCATCAACACCACCTTATCTCCAGAACCCTCTCCTTCTTCTCCACCTCCTGAAACTGACTCTACAGGAGATCATACCCATCTAAAGACCATATCTCCCACCAACCTACCCTCACCATCTCAAATACCTATATCATCTTCCTCAATACCTCATCCGTTGCCTCTTGCACTAAACTGGACCATGGATCATCCAATGGATCAAATCATAGGCGATCCTCAAGTTGGTGTAAAAACAAGGAGGGGCATCAGCAACCTGTGCTTATATGTCAACTTTGTTTCTATTGTTGAGCCTAAGCTGATAAATAAAGCCCTAGCTGGTCCTAGTTGGGTAATTGCCATGCAAGAAGAACTCTCACAATTTGAGAGAAACAAAGTCTGGAAGTTAGTTCCTCGTCCATCTAACAAAACTATTATTGGAACAAAGTGGGTGTTCCAAAACAAGATGGATGAAGAAGGAACCGTCATAAGAAATAAAGCAAGGTTGGTTGCTCAAGGATATCGGCAAGAGGAAGGAATTGATTATGATGAAACTTTTGCTCTTGTTGCCAGATTGGAAGCTATCCGAATATTTCTTGCCCATGCAGCTTACAAGAATTTTCCGGTATTCCAAATGGATGTCAAAAGTGTCTTCCTAAATGGTGAGCTAGCTGTAGAAGTGTATGTGAAGCAACCACCTGGGTTTGATGATCCAGTCCATCCATATCATGTGCATCGGCTAGATAAAGCTCTGTATGGACTGAAGCAAGCTCCCCGTGCTTGGTATGATACTCTCTCAGACTATCTTCTTAAAAATGAGTATATACGAGGCAAAGTTGACAACACTCTTTTCTTCAAGAAATCAAAAGGTAATATCATTTTTGTTCAAATTTATGTTGATGATATTATTTTTGGTGCCACCGATGAATCTCTGTGTGATAAGTTTAGCTCCCTCATGCAAAAGGAGTATGAAATGAGCATGATGGGGGAGTTAACTTTCTTTCTTGGTTTGCAAGTAAAACAGTCTCCAGAAGGTATTTTCATTAATCAAAGTAAATACATTAAAGACCTTCTGAAAAAGTTTCAACTTGATACTTGCTCTACCATGAAAACTCCTATGGCTCCTCCTCTTAGACTTTATTCTGATATCCTGATGGTGTCTCTGTTAATATCACGAATTATAGAGGCATGATAGGATCTCTTCTCTATCTTACTGCAAGTAGACCTGATATAATGTTTGCTACTTGTCTGTGTGCTCGATATCAAGCAAATCCTAAAGAATCACATCTAGCTTCTGTGAAAAGGATTTTTCGGTATCTGAAAGGTACCATAAATCTGGGTCTTTGGTATCCCAAAGACTCAGGTTTCAGTCTCATTGGGTACTCTGATTCTGATTTGCAGGTTCAAAAATAGACAGGAAAAGTACAACTGGAAGTTGTCAATTGCTTGGTGGAAAGCTTGTGAGCTGGTCAAGCAAGAAACAACATTCGGTGTCTACTTCTACAGCTGAAGCAGAATATGTGGCTGCTGGAAGTTGTTGTGCACAAATATTGTGGATGAAAAATCAGTTGTGTGATTATAATTAGATTTTCTCAAAGATCCCAATACTGTGTGACAACTCAAGTGCAATAGCCATTGCCAACAGTCCGGTGCTTCATTCAAGATCTAATCACATTGATATCAGGTATCACTTTATAAGAGATCATGTCTCTAAAGGTGATGTGGAACTACACTTTATTCCCACTGATTATCAATTAGTTGATCTGTTCACAAAGCCCCTTGATGAAGCAAGGTTCAAGTTCCTCATCGGTGAATTAGGTATGATTAATATAGAGTAATATATATATATATATATGTATATATAATAAATAAATAAAATTAATAAATATATATATATATATATATATAAACATAACGTCGGTGATTCACTCACCGACGTCCCCTCTCTCTCCCTATAAACCCTAATCTACCCTTTCCTACATCTATATAAATCACTCACCAAGGAAACCCTAAACCATACACTCCCCAACGATTACACTTCCCGACGAAACCCTGGCCACACACTCACCGACGTTTGTCATCCACTCACCGACGACACCCATTCACCGACGGTCTCCATCCACCGACGCCACCTTTCACACCCACTCACCGACGACACCCATCCACCGACGGTGTCACTCCCACTTCACCCACCGACGTTTCACCCTTCTCCCAACTCACCAACGACACCCATCCACCGACGGTGTCACTCCCACTTCACCCACCGACACCATATCTCTATCTCTCTCTCATCCACCGTCGGTCGCACCCACCGACGTCTCTTGCACACATAGCCACCGATGTCACCCACTTCTCTCTCATCCACCGACGTGTGTACCCACCGACGGTTAGTACTACCCACCGACGTTGTGTCTCTTTAAACCTTTTAAAGGATAACTCTTAGTTTACCATTCTTGATGACTAAGATTCATTGAACTTATCCCTAATGACATCATCAACGTCATTAATTTCAGAAAGCATGCGCCGAATTGAACCCTAAACCCTTAGAATTCTGACCTTTCAATCACCTCAGGTCATCATTGTTTTTGAAAATTGGAATTCCCTCCTCTCATATATAACCATTCCCCCCACTTCATTCCCTTTCTTTATCGTCTCCTTCATTTTCTATTCTTTCTTTCTAAAATTCAAACCTGCAACTTCTTCAAAGTTCTTCAATGGCGTCCCTATCAAAATCATCCAAAGTTTCTGAAGAACAAACCCTCACCTTTGGATCTCTTACGTTCCCTGCATGCAACTACTTTGGTCGAATTGAAACAGACAAAGCTCATCTAGAGTACAATGAAGTTTGTTGGTTCCTTCAACGATGTCCTCTACAGTATGCTCTCACTGCAAAACCAAAAATGAGTAAGTTTCTTTTGGGTAACTTCCGGCTAACCTGCACTTTTGATGCCTCCTCGGATCAAATAATGGCATATGTCCTAACTGATGATGAACCTGACATGGTCTTCGATGTTGAAGATGTACGTACCATTCTCCATCTTCCTTCATATGACTCATATGAAACCTTTCCACTTGGGAATGAATACCAACAGGTGGTGTCAGTTCTGAATTATATTGAAGAGAAAAGGGGTCCAAAATCTAAGGGTCCAGGTACACTGCTAAGAAAGAATATGGGAAGCATTTGGAACTTCTTCTTGCCCATCTTATTCTTTGCTTGATCAAGAAGACAGGCGGTCCGGATCAGGCACCATCTCAGATAACCGAGCTGGCTCATGCTTTGATTTTTCAAAAAAGGATAGACTTTGCAGCTTATTTCTTCAATGAAATGATTTCTTCTTTCTCTACATTTCGGCGACCTCAGGTACCATTTCAGCGCCTTCTCTCCCTCATTATTAATGCCAAGCTTGCTGATAAACTTGAGAAAATGGATGATATTGAATACGATCTCCCTCTTCATCACGTTGGCAATCAAATTATGAAAAAGGGAGTCTTGGCAACCGACAACCCCCTTAGACCTTCTATGATTGAGTTTGCAAGAAATGAAACTCTTGCTTGGGGTGAAAATGAACACAGTATTCGGAGACCTTCAGTCACCGAAACCACCTCCTCTGCACCTCGAGTCGCCGATGTGCCCAAATCTCGAAAGAGATCCAAGGCGTCGGGCACATCTACCTCCGCACCCACCGATGCCACGAAGCCAAAAGAACCTTTGGCTTCTATCCCAGGCATCAAAATCCCAAAAGCGGATAAACTCGAAAAGCCCCCCGAGGACTTCCTCAAATAAGTCCAACGTTACCCAAAGGGTCATAACACAAAAGCCACCCACCGACTCCCAAAAGTCAGTGGGTGTTGAAAATATCCTTACCAGACCGAAGGAACACTCAACCCTTCCCAGCTCCTCAATGCCCTCCCAAAAGGACAGGGACTTATGAAAGAAGGCAGAATTTTTCCATCCCCGGTTTTAGACAAACGGGAATCCCCGTCCCCATTTCGGATTGCATATCCAACACAACTTGCCAAAACCAAATAGTTTTCAACATTCACTCCAATAGAGGTTAGATTCTCGTTTTGTTTTTTTGACACGTGTCAAAATAAACAATATTGACTGAATATACATTGTGCTGTGGAAGAAGTAGCATTAGAGGACTTTAGAGAAGAAATTGAAGAAGAAACCTCAGAAAAAGAGGACAATTCTCGGCCAATTATTTTGTCTTGAAAGTACGTTTTGAATCTAGATTAACACAAATATGTAACATATAAATCAAATACAATTTTTAAATTAAGAATTGAAACTTAAAATACATAAACGGTGCAGATCTTGTTTTGATCGTTTTCTTCCAGACTTAAAGTCCTCCGGATTTTCAAGGGCCGCCGGGGGCGCATCGGAGAGGGATAATCAAAAGATAACTAGTTAAAGATTCATTGTGGAGATGGTTTTAGAAATGCTTTGAAACACATTTTGGCTCCCTTTTCAATTATTATTTTGTATATTGTTTTCAACCATTTTATTTAAAAAATCATATTTGATTGATTTCAGAATTGTGAAATCGACAACTCTGTTGAGGCTATGTCATGGGTTTCATCAAATCGCCGACGGTGAGTGTGTGCCGGCGAACCGCCCACGTCGCCGCGTTCAGAATTTCAAAATTTTAACTAATCTCACAGGAGGCAACCTGCTAGGAGGCCAAGCCAATAGATAAAATGTTGTGGAGTGACCGGAATAATGCAAATCCCTTTACAAAAATTAAGAGGAATCATATTCAAATCACTAAAAATCCGTTGCCGAGAGTCGTTTATGGTTATTGAGAGGCCACGGCCCATGCGCGCACCGCAGGAAATTTAAGTAGAGCAAATAGTACAGTGACTACTTTATTCAAAGGCCATGAGTATGGAACGGCTTAACTTGGGCACCAAGCCTTAATTAAAGACATTCTCTCCTCATTGTAGCCCCATTTTTAGAATTTTATTGTGTGTGAAATGTGAGCTTGACAATAAATTAGTTCTATATGGACTTTCTCCGAAGTCGGGGTTTGTTGCACGTATTAGCTCTAGAATTACTACAGTTAAATGGGTTGAAAATCTCAACCCAACCTGCTAATTTTGGGTTGGGTTCTGGTCGGCCGTATCGGGCAGCCCACTAACCCGGTTTCACGCTTCTGTTTTGAGTTTTGAGGAGGACAATTCTCAGCCAATCATTTTTGTACGATCGGTTACACTTTATCGAAGAACCAATCGAGATTCTGAGTCTAAACTTTCAGAAATTGGGTTATGTGCGAGTTCTTGGACCGTGGTTCATTTTTTTACATAGCCAAATCAAGTTTAACCTCCGACTCTTGATTTTCCCTTTCAGGCATACCTATTAATCCTTAAGTGGGGTCTCTATGCATGTTCAACTTATTTTCAAAAGTAATTTTTTTTAAGACTGCTGGTCGGCAAACAGGCGGCGGGCACACGCGTCGCTTCTATTCAACGAGCAGGCAAGTGACGTTCTCGAAGAGAAGGAGTGGATTGTTGAAGAAGGCTAAAGAGCTTGCGATCTTGTGTGATGCTGAAGTTGGTGTTATGATTTTCTCTAGCACCGGCAAACCCAAAAGAAAACGGTTTTGGGTTATTCGGTTTGCGGGAAAAAACTTGGCTTTCTGCATAAAGTTAGGTTGTCCGTTCCAAGCATATCGGTTCGCCTCCTAGCACGTTGCCTTTGTCTTAGCTCTAATTTTTTTAGTAAACTAACAATAGAAGATATTTTATAATTTATTTTCTCTTTTCTTAATAAACTAACAATCAATATATATATATATATAAATAGAGGAAAATGTGTTTTGAAGATTAATAAGAGACCAATAAGGGCATAGCCCCTTAGTCACTCATCCCACAACCTCCTCGAGCTACCCCTCCTCCCTGCTCCCGCGACTGTCACCCTTTCCACGAACATGCCGAAACCACGACTGTCTTCATTCTCTCAATTTATTTACGGATCCATTTTGCCGACTTCCCTTGCCTACATTGTTCCATCGACCAGAGGCTGTTCACCTTGGAGACCTGATGACTAAAGGTTATGGAATTCTGTCAACGGAGCCACATCTTTTTCTCGTGTCGCTTACGTTGAGGGACTAAAGCACAATCTCTTGAGCGTTAGTCAGTTGTGTGATAAAGACTTCAAAGTTCTATTCCTAAAGAATAGATGTGAGGTAGTGCCTCCTAAGAGATATGATAACTGCACCATTCAAGATCAATGCTTGCATCCGGAGATAGATGGGCGAAAGATGGACGAAAGCCCTTGAAAGTGGAACTGATTCTTATCTGGTTGTTCAAAGCCTACGTGAAAACCAAGCCGTGGCACGATGAAAATGAGCGACGTGCGAGGAAACTAGGCCATGGCACGAGAAAACCAAGCCGCGTGCGGGGAAACTCGGCCACGGCACGAGTAATCCAAGCCGCGTGCGAGGAAACTCGGCCACGACACAGATTTTAGTTTTTAAATGAGTTTATTGAAAATACAAAAGTGTACACCCTTGAACTTGTGACTTGATATCACAGCCTTAGAAAATATACTTGCAATTTCGGTGACCAAGATTATAGTGTCAGTGACCATGACATCAAACTTGATGACCTCATCTTATTTGATGTCCTTAGTACTTTTGATTCTTCAAATCAAACCATTTACAGCTCTTAACCGATGGAGTACTTGTGTCACCTTTTTTTGACCTTACAAATTGGCGGGTTAGAGAGGGTCAATCCGGACACGACCTGTTTAGTTAATCGTGTCGAGATACGCAACCCTAACCCGCACACGTTCGTGTTGGCGGGTTGAGTTTTGACGGTGTCAAGTGAGCCTACAAGCTGTATACAACTATGGTATTTGTTATACTAAAATAGATAAATAGGAAGAAAGAGGGAAAATCTCAAAATTTAAATGGGATAACCTGAGAAGGAGAGGTCTCCTTTCTATATGAAAGACGAAGATCTGGCTTTGAAGCCTCCTTGAGTCCGGCTTAGCTTCAGGTACGAGTCAAAAACAGAAGAAGGGGATCGCCACAATCAAGAAGCAAGCTAAAAGCCTCTTGATGAAACTAGATTCAATCTACTCATCAACGAACTTGGTATGTTGAACGCTGAATAAATTTATTATTTAGTGACTTACAACAAGGGATACAAATAAAGCCTTCAAACTTTCTATTCACTGATTGTATTTCTTGCATTATAACATGTCATTATGATCCTAACTTTTAGATCAATCGGATGCGGCCTGGTCGTTGCCGAGAATCCTCGTGCCGTTTTAGGGTCCAATGGATGTGGAAAACTTTTCACGATCGTAGTCTACTCGGGATATATGTCGTCACCAAGATAATATCCCTTATTATATTCTGTTCCATGTACAACAAATTGAACTTGTGGAGCATAACCTTGCAATACATCCTTCATCCAATTCATCAGATCATAGGTGATGCCTCAAAAGGTGTACAAACTAGATCAGCCACATCAAATGAATGTCTGTATGTGAATTTTTTAAGCAGTATTGAACCCAAAAATCCATGTGAAGCTTTCATTTAAATTATAGAATTTAGATTGACTTCTAAGTTGGGTAAAAATGGTCAAAAAGAAGAGGTCCAGAAGCTGTTGGAATGGAACCATATAAGCTTAAAATGAAACAACTCCTTGTTACTCCACAAATGCCTCAGATTTATCAAATCTGATAACTGACTAGGTAAATTCGTATGGCTACCACTTGTTTGAAGAATGAGTGTTTGAAGACTCCATAAATTGCATAATGAGGATGGGAAACCTAAAAAATCGCTTCAATGAGCTCTCATCGTCCAACCATCGACCGCAACAGATGCATCACGATCTGCGTATCGAATATTGGTGGCCATAGGAACTTAGAACGAACAACAAGTAATTCATTCAAACACGTGTGATACAATCCTAAGATCAAAACTCACAATAAAAATCTAAATCAGACATGATGTCTATGGGATTTTATTTCAACAAGAAGATAAAATCAAAGTTAGACAACATGAACAGAAAAAGGCAAATGAAGTTGCTCTGTTAAGCAAGAAGTTTAAGCTTATCAGTCATCAGCTAGCTTATCAGCTAGTTTACCAAACATAGCCTTGGTACATTTTGATAAACCGTACTGTATATATGGTTTGAGGATTTTTCCAAACTGTAAACCACACTGTATAAACCTTAAACCGTATTAAATGGCACTTCAAAAGAAACAATAGAAAACCTCTTTCTCTCTACTTCCAACAGATAACAACATAAAGAAATCAAGAGTGCAAATATTGTAGTTATCAGCATATAGTCAAATCAGTTCATTCAAGAAGCCACCACTGATCCAGATTGGATTATACACACACACACACATACACATACATATATGTATATGGGGCGTATATACATGGGGTTGGTTCCAATGAGAACTCAAATTTGGTTGTGAACGTGAGGGCAAATGAGAGCGCGGAGATTCACCTTTATGATACATAAAACTCTCATATTGTCTTACAAGGTTTATGCACCTAGTGACTTGAACTTTAGAGGTTCCTTCATATTGGATACATAGAGTATCCCACATGGCCTTAGAAGTTGGATAACCGTAGTAATTCTAGAGCTAATACGTGCAACAAACCCCGACTTCTGGAAGGGATGCATTTATTAGATAAAAGGTCGACGCGGGCTCTGCCCGTTGCTGCGATGATTCATGATAACTCGACGGATCGCACGGCCCTCGTGAAACTTTGTGAAACATGATTTCCAACTTGGCGTCGGGCCGTACCGGCACCCGGGAAAATCCCGACCCGGAAATCCGAATTTTTGGGTCGCACGATGTTCGTATATATTCCCGAGGGATCACGCAAAGTTTCGTGCAAAACCGACCCCGTTTACTGTATATATATGGGTGGGTTCAACACTTCAGAAAAGAAGGGAACCCATCCGAACCATTCCCCGGAATCGGACCTCTTATGGTACAAGCGGGCTCACAAGATGAGCTTAGGCTCAGTATGATCCAAGCAATGAATTCTGCTTTTGCTCAACAGCATGAAACTATGCTTAAAATGTTTGAAGAAAGGCCTTGGTCACTTGGCAAACTAATGGCCAGGTTTGCCCGCACGACGTTGCCCGTTCCTAGCATCTTGGCTTGGCTTCCTAGCATGTTGTCCGTACCAATTGGCCGAAATTATGACTCCTCAGAATATCAATGTCTGTATGGGGACTTAGCCTCCGACCAAAGGGCCGGAAGTGAGACGTTATTCGTTATAAAAATCATTCAGGGACCTTATCCGTTATAATTTGTAAACCACAGGGACCAAATTTGAATTTATATCTTCTAACTTCAACAGCTTATCTATTTTAGAGAATCTATCTAAAAGTTATATTATTAACATATAAGTCCAAGAACAAGAACATTTTTCAGAATAAGGGAACATCGGGGTAGATCAATTTTAAAATGACTAAAGTGAGTTATGCAAAGAGGGCTACCCGTTTCGGATTTTTCGGCTCGCAAAATTTTTGGACTTTGTTACATTGGTTTATAAAACTGAGTAAATTACGTGGAGGACCGGCGCGGCCCAAGACCGGTAAGGACCCTTGTTCTTCAAAAAAAAGAAATCTGAGTCAAAAGACCACGGCTTGGTTTTCACGTGCCATGGCCTAGATTCCTCGCACGTCGCTCGTTTTCGTCGTGCTACGGCTTGTTTTTCTCGTGCCATGGCCTAGTTTTCGGACAGGAAAACCCCCGTGTACCGCCGCTTATGAGTTTCGACCAAAATGGGCGTTTTGGCTAAAACGATTATAGCGTTAGCTACGGAGCTTCGTTCTAGGCCTATGACCAGTAAAATTGAACCTATGAACAAGGTGAACAAATAAAAATCGAGTTTTAGTTGCGAATGTGAGGACAAATAAGAACGCAACACATATCACATGTGTCAACAGGTTATTCATCATGAATTGATCAATGATCGTGTGCAATTCATATTGTATGTGGTGTCAGACCGAACACGTGATGAACTTTCTCATGGGATTACACGAGTCCTTCTCACAGATCCGTGGATCCTATTCCACCGATTAACCGTGTATTTTCGTTAGTTATGCAGTTTCACATGTATTTGTTTTGTTTCACCATATGAATATTTGTTTCATATGTGAAAGTGAACCAACGTTTTTTTTTTCTTCATATGAACGGTACACAAACATATGTGAAACAGTATCTTAAATCATAGCATTTGATGAAAAAAATTCCGAGCATTTCCGGGGTTGTTTGAGGTATATTTTGGGGATGTTTAGAAACCGATTTCGAGTTGTCCTTCCGTGTTCCTCTTGAGGGATTCGATAGGGATACATTGTACGACCAACAAATAGGGATGAGCTCGGTACCGGACCGGTACCGATCAAACCTGACAACATTAGGCAAGATCATTCTCAGTTTGCTTGATTTCCTCGTCCCCGATTCTATTAATTCAAACAAGATAGTAAATATATATATATATAATATGTTTATTTAAAAAAATTAAATTGATTATCATATATATTATAAATTTTAACAAAGGGCCTGTACATAGGGATATCCCAACTAGGCCTTCATCAACTTTCTCATTAGTTGATGAAGATGACTTGGAGTCTTCCAACCAAGGCGCCTCTTCACCACCCTTGAGCTCTTACAGCTCCTCTTCCAAACTCCACATGAGAGTGCATCACAACCAGGTGCACTTGATGGAGCATCCCACTTTACTAACTTCTGGTTCTCCGACACTACACCTTGGCCATGTACGTCTCCCGTACATGACAAGGCTGTTGAGGAACCCATTATTGAGGACTCCCCTCATCGACACTCTCCTAAACGTGTCTCCCCCACATCTCCTCATTCTCCGAGGCCCCCAATTAAACTTACAGGTTTGGTGGATTACTCCTCTAGTGATGATGACGATGATGATCAACCACCTAAGCCTCAACCTGCTGCTCCCATGACTTCTCAACAGGGAGATGATCTTATCAAGGCCTTCAATAATTTTTCTCGTGATACTATCCGACGGGTGGAAGTTCTGGAAGATCATGCAAATAAGGAGATGGAAAGAATGACCTCTCTTTCTACTACTCTTAGATCCAGCATTGAAGAGTTGTCGGTGAGTCACCCAACTCTTATGACATGCTAGGATCTCTTGCATATGGATGTCCTTGATCTTCAGCAAGGGTTTATCTCAAGTCAAGCTTCAGTGACCTCTTCCATCAGAGAACTTCGCAGTGCTTCTGATAAACAGGCCACCGATATTGCTTCCATCCTTCTCAATCAAAAGGCAATTTTGGAGTCTCTTGCCTCTCTTCATACAAATATTGAAAAGGTACCAACTTCTCCTCCAACAGTTGAGCTTGATGTAGGTAACAAATTCTTTAAAGATAAAGATCGATTCGTGCTTCAAAGGGTTGAGAAGAAAATGGGTGGTTTATGCTCTAATGTTGAAAAGATCAAGACTTTTCTCTCTTTAGTGGGTTTCAAGGGTTCAACCACTGAGGGGAGAAATTAAAGAAAGCAGAAGCCACAGCCACCGATGCTACAGCCACCGATCTCATGCCACAGCCACCGAAGTCACCGAAGCCATGGTCACCGAGACCATGGTCACCGACGAACCTCAACCACCACCTTCAGCCACCGATGTAATTGACCCCCAGGTCACCGAGGTAACTGGAGCAATAGTTGAGGAGGAGAGCGTCAGTGCTCGATCCCTTGAAGAGACTGAAGAAGAGAAAGAAAAGAAAAGACTGGAAAAAGCCAAAGGAAAGAAGCCTCTTTCACATGAAGAACAGCGTGAAGACCAAAAGAAAAAGAAAAGAACCAGAGGTCCAGAAGCTGGCGTACCCGGAGCAAACCATGATCACTGAACCTGAACTTGGGGTGTTCTTTGAGGACATCTTTGGAAACATAGGTTTCTTCAGAGCTTCTGACATTCCAAGGGCTCACAACTCTTTCCTCTTTGCTATTCTAGGTGTGCCTCCTATTGAAGATCATGGAATCACAAGACTTATCTTGGATGAGCTAAAAAGAAGAGAACCCACGATCCTTGATCATTCTACATATAGTATGAACTTCATTAATCATGTACTTTGTGTGATGTACAATCCTGTGTGTTGAATAATAAAAGTTCATACTTTTCTTCATCCCAATTCTTGTTCATACCTTTATTTTTTTGCACATACACGTACTTATACTTATTATTATACTTATACATACATACTAAGTTAAAAAAAAACTGAGTCAAAAGAACCCAAAAGAAAAATAGAAAGGGTGAATTTTTTTTTTCTAACATACAGGTATCATCATCAAATAGGGGGAGATTGTTGGGTCACCGATGATCTGGTGATGAACCTTCTCTGTTATTTGATTGATCTTTTACAGGTTCTTTTTAAAGTCTAAAATATACTTCAAGTATTGGAAAATCTAAGACTATCCAATCAAGGGTTGTACATCAAAATGTGGAATTTTTTATGTATCAACTAACTTTAAAATTCAGATCACTTGCCGAAATCACCAGTATAGATTTGTCACCGACCTGACAGATTGGGTCCCCGATCTTGGATGAGGTTACCGACGTGACAGATAAGGTCACCGATGTATATTGGGTAACCGATGAATTGGGTCACCGATTCATGCATTGGGTCATCGATGATGTATTGGGTCACCGATACATATGAGGTCATTGATGGTATACATGGAGGTCACCGATGATGTATACATGGTCACCAAAAATTGCAGTTGCCTTTACTTGAGGTTGTGATAACAAGTCACCAATACAAGGATGTACACTTGCCAACACTTAGTGAAAAATGAGGATCACCAAGCAATGTGTACACTTATCAATTCCAACCTTACAAGGCACTAACCGATGTGATACATGGTTCCATATATCACTTAGCAATTTTCAGAGATAAGTTCTTGACTCACAACAAATGCAAGATACATGGGCAGCAAGAACGTGGGCACCAAATCTTAAATTCAGACATTCTCTTTTATTCTTATAAAATGGATGTTTGTCTTTTAGCTAAAAGGTTTGATGGGACTTCACAGAGCATAAAGAAAAAGAGATAAATTTATCTGACATTGCGTGCTACAAAGAATGGTTCATCCATTAACCTAGTACAAAGGGAGTGACCTCTTCCTTTGTCCATCAGATGTACTTCCAGCTAATGAATCCTTGATAGTTATCCACATGCATCCCATGCATTGGCACTATAAAAGGAGATGAAGTCCTTCCCATAAATCTCACGCTTTCAACAAATCCTCTGTGTGATCATTTGTTTGATTACGGCAATCCTGTGTGTTCTAACAGTGTTATTTTAACTTCCTTAATGTACAAGTTAATTACTGTTATCATGTGTTTCATGTGTTTAAGTTTGTTAGAATAGTGTGTCTGTTCTTTTCCGCAACAAACTTCTGTGTGTAAATTTTTAATATTCATATTAAAAAACTTTCAAAGAGTAAATTTTGTGTGTTTGTATTCAATCCCCCCTCCCTTCTACAAACTCTCTCTTAGATAGCCATCTCTAAACAGGGACTAACACCCATAATCAGTCATAATCGTAAAAGCACAATCGAAAGGCATTCTAGCATTTAGATAGGTAATTTCTGGCGATCGAGCACATAATCAATCATAATCATAAAAGCATAATCGAAAAGCATTCTAGCATTTAGATAAGTAATTTATGGCGATTGAGCCCATAACTAACATAATCTTGAAGACGTAACTGTAAGGGACTCTAACATCTAGGCGAGTGATTCTGGTAATGGAGCCCGTTTAGAGGTTATAATTCGAATAGCATCAGGGGGACTGAGTTTTTCGGGCCTTCCAAACGAGCGAGTCCTAGACCCTCGTGTGTTTTAGTGGCGCCGTGAGCTTTCGTATCGCGTGTTCTTGCGATAGAATTTGCCAGGGGTGGTCGTTGGCTCTGACCAACGATCCGATGACTCGATCTTCGTACAGCGTCTTGTTTTTTCTGCTCCTTGGGTGCTTTTGAAAGGTACGTAGTCTTCTACTTCGGGAGGTTTAAAGTTGGTCGGTTCGAGGGATCCGCTCCGGTTGGCATCGCTGCGTTTGTTTGTGATACCTCGATGATGTCTAATCTTCGACCGAGGTCTAGTCTTTGGATCTCCATATCGTGTATGTCGATCTCTCTTTTGGCTGTTTCGTTTCGATCAGGTTGCAACGTCGTAGCTTCTTCTGTCGAGAACCGGTCAGGTGGTCGTAATCGCCCGTTGGGGGTTTCAGATTTGACTTCGTTTGCGTCCTCTCGTCGAAGAGTCTTCCGTCATGGAGCAGTCCTCGCTGGCGGATTCGAAGGGCTCAACGAGTGCTACAGGAGTTCTTCAATGGGAAGGATTTCCATTAGAGCGACAACCCTGATGAGGCTGTTGCGTATGTTGCAACAATTATGGAAGCACGACTACGATAACGTCCATAAACTGCCAATTCCAAGGCTACCTATTCCAACAGGTGTGATCTGCCCTTCGTGTCGGTCTCGTGTATGACCACACGAAATAATCGGGGTTTTAGCTGAGAGTGTCCAGTTGACCTTTATTGGGCGGCTGGTTTGAACGATGCCCCCATTGTGAGTCTCACGACTATGATCATCCATGATATTTTGGCGACTACTAGGTATTTTACCGGGTCTTCAGGGCTCTTTAGGACTACTTTCATGACATGCGATCCAGACGAAAAAGCAAAAAGGAAACCGTTTGAGAGTACACCGTTCGCCGGAGAATTTCTTTAACCGGGTCCCACGGATGGCGCCAAACTGTTGATACCAAAAATTAACTTAACAAAAGTCAACTTAAGGTGCTTGTGGACCTGATCGATTAAAGGAAAGATTCTCTCGACAAACATAAATAAAACGAAGAAAAATAGGCAAAGACAAAAGATTTGGTGACGCGGAAAAACCCTTGGTCGAGGGAAAAAACCGCGGACGATAGGTTAGTATTGTCGATGCACTATGGAAAAGTGACGCCAAGCAGGGACATCATCCTTTAGAGCTATGGTCGTACGATTACAAGTGAAAAAATGAATGTAAAAGCTAAACTAACGTAAGAAATCTAGAAGGCTGTAGTGTGTTCTTAGATTCGAGAGTGTGGATGTGGTTGGTTTTCGGGGTTCATTGACAGCTCGAGTGTTGCTTTTATTTTCGTAGTGATTTGTAACGGTTGATCGGCATTATTTCCTCCATAAATGCTCTTGATGACGCTGTTTGTAACCATCTAACGGTCCTGCTAAGAAAAACTAACGGTTAATCCATAATAAACTGACAGCAATGGCCTGAGTTGAGCGCGCGCAGGTCTGTCGTGCGTCGGAGATTTTCCTCGAGGTTTTCGATCGACCATTGATTCATGATGCTTTGGCTGACGTTTATGAGTCATGAAGTATTCTTGGTCGAGCGTCTTTATCTGTCGTCGAGCATTTTATTCGACCATTGTTCATCGGAGCTTTGGCCAATATCCGGGGGTCATAAAAAGTCCTTAGTCGTACGGTTCGGTCAACGGTCGAGAGTTTGAGATTTTTGTTCAAACAGTAAGTAATACCAAATATCGTTTCTCAGGGATTTTAAAGCAAAGAGTTACAAACGTCAATCCTAAAATGAGATTTCAAGATGTAAAATCAAAGCAATAGTTTAAGAATGAGTTAATTAATTACTAAGATGAAACAATAATTAAGAGAAAGCAAGGGTGCAAGATCAAGTTGGAATTTCAGTGTCAGAGTGGCATAGATGATTAGTGGAGGAAACTTCAATCTAATGATAAACAATGGAGTAAATTGCTATAGCAAGAGCAATTACCTATGAACACTTGAGTTATTCTTCCAACCTTCACTTACACCCATGCTAAGGCGTTTGACCCGACCTTATTGGAACTAAAGACTTGAATGTAAATGACTAAAGTTAATTTTCTAAAAAGTAAATGTGCAGAAAACTGTAAAGTGAAAGTTGTAACTGTTATTGTAGCAACTAGCAGAAATGAAGAACACTTTAAATAGTTTACGATTGCAAATAATATTAAGGGAAATTGCCCTAAATGGACAAAATGACCATCTTTATCCCAAATTTGCATAAATTTTAATACTTCCACCAAGCATCTCCCTATGCTTACGGAACTACCAAAACGACGTCGTTTTGGGCAAGTCCATAAGTCATCTCCCCCATACTTGCAGATCTAACCCAAAACGACATCGTTTTGGTGGTTTGCTCGTTTCCGGCTAAGACCCAAACCAGCCCAAGAGTGTTGGGTAATTTAACTTTTATAAATTTTTTATAATTTTTAATAATTTCTTTACAACTGATAGTACACTTTGAAAGTGTAGTACATTTTTTTATAAACATATATAATCTTATGCAACTTGTATAATTTGTTTACAACAACTTATATATATATTTTTTTAAACTCATATTATTTTTTATAAACTATTATATTTTTTTATAAACTCTTATAACTTTATATAAGTAATAGTACATTTTATTATAATTTTGAACATGGATCCGTGACGGACTTGTGGTGCTGGAAACGGGTGGATTTCGGGTCTCGGCTGGAAACGGGCAAACCACCGAAACGACGTCGTTTTGAGCGAGATCCGCAAGTATGGGGGAGATGACTTATGGACTTGCCTAAAACGACGTCATTTTGGTAGTTTGTCCATTTAGAACAATTTGGGATAGAAATGATCATTGGTGTCAAGTAAACTTGTAGTTTGTCTATTTAGGGTAATTTCCCTAATATTAAAATACTAGAATACAAAGCTTGTAAAAAGCTTATTCGGGTGACACACAAAAAATAAAGACAAGCTCCCTCTATATAGCACCAAGGGAGACCAAAAGATAAAAAAAAATACAAAATGAACATAATATCTAATGGGTATTATCCAAACAAAAATTAACTACTACTAATGCAAACAACCCATTTGAAAGAGTTTTTCAAATAGTAATAAGTCATTGAATAAGCTTGCACTGGAGATTCTCTAAATATAAATGTAAGGTATCTTTCAGGAGCATATTTCTTCCGAAAACATATTATTACATCTTCCAAAAGATGTCTACTTCAAAAATAGAGCTCCAAAATAAACTTCTGTTGATTGAGTCAAATGGTCAGATGTGGTTACAGTGGCAATACTTGTTGCAATAACAATTCTTTTAAACTTATTCACAAAATGCATAGAATAGTACCACATTCTGCAACCTAGGTCAAAACAATCTTAAACCATAACATAAGAACCAGAGGACTCAATATATGATAGGGAAGAATTAAAATGAGGTCCTAAAAGGATGCTGAAGTGTATACTTCTATACATTTATCACTACTCCACAATTTCAAAAGCCTACAAGGTGTTCAACGGAAGGACAAAGTTGATAGAAGAATCCATCAATGTCAAGTTTGATGAAGTTTCCACAAGTTAAAAAACTGCAATTGAAGATAGTGATGCACTCAATTCTCAAAAAGAAAATCAATCATCTGATTTTTCTTGACACCTTATATTTTAAAAATTGTGGGTTTTGTTCTTGTTTTATGACCACACATATTTCTGATTTATCCAAAATAGAAATTAATCACATTCTATACTTTCGCTCGATTCGTGTATTTAGGGAGAAAATATAATCTTGTTGGGTAGCTCAGTAATTCTATTAATTTTTTTTTTAAATAATTTTCTTTCCTCGATATTTGGGAGGAAAGTTTGGTAGTAAACCTATTTTTATTTTTCTTTCTCTTCCTTTTTATCTTC
This sequence comes from Silybum marianum, assembly GCA_036898165.1. NCBI lineage: Eukaryota > Viridiplantae > Streptophyta > Magnoliopsida > Asterales > Asteraceae > Silybum > Silybum marianum. The sequence continues at coordinate 41,229,785 of CM072529.1, read as the reverse complement.
CTAAAAAGATTTTAAGAACATAGTTTTTTTTTCTCCTCTTCCCAAACACAGTTTTAATAATTATAGCTTTGTATAGATTTTTGTTTAAAATGCATATGATAATATTTGGAAACTTATTATTCTTGCTATATTCGATTTCAATTGGCCGTCAGTAATAAATAAATATATCTTTTAAATTATATCATTCTCTAAAAAACTTTAATTAAATTACCGATGGAATATATGTCGAAAATCCATCGGTAAATTATTCTCGATAATTAATCAGTTTAATTAACTCAAAGAACTTAAGAAAAGTGGGAAAAAAATTCGATGGATGTATGGCGACCATATTCGCTAGAAACGCCGGTAATTGTGTTTTGCGGCGAGAGTTTTTCCGAGGCAAAATTCTTCAAAAGTCTGCTAGAAATTCGGTTTTCCGACGGTTTTGGCCGTCGGGAAAACCCATTTTCTTAGTAGTGTTAATTTTTTTATTTTTCTTATATAAATTATTCTCCTTTAAACCTGATTATGTATTTTGATTGGTTGTGTGGTCAATAATAATTATTTTTGCAATTATTTTTTTTGCATTGTTCTCGTTTGAACCTGACTTTTTTCAGATCATGTGAGAAAGATTCAATTCATCTGTTTTATTTGACATCCATCATGCTTTAGTTCAAATATACTTTTTTAGAGATAAAATGTGATTTGGTTTTCACTATTTGAGAAACAAGATCTATATGTTTTAATTTGGATTTCATCTTCCGCACGTTACATCAACTTTAACCGACAGTGACAAATAACGTCTGGTATCATTTTCATACTTGTTGAAAAATAACTTCGGATTCTCCGGTTTCACATTGTTAAACCAAAAAATTTAGGATTAAATGCATGAAATAACAACTTACTTTCATAAATTTTTTTATTATAACATTGTACTTTAAGTTTTTCTTATTACAACAATGTACTATCAAATTATATTTTATTAAGACATTATACTTTGAAAAATCTATCAAATATAACAATGAGTAATTTGTTATCTTTTAAACAAGTTAACCCTTATTTCTTTGCTTACATGGCTTAAATGAGATTACATGGTTAACACGTCATTCTGATTACATGGTATGATAAATAAATCTTTTGTAATTTTTTTTTAATAATTTCCTCACTTTCTTTTTTGAATATTCATATCTCACCCAATTTATATTTTATAACTTTCACAGTTTTTTAGTAATTTTCTCACGTCATCACTCTTTTTAAAAAAACTCAAAAAAAATCACTCTTACTAAATTGTGCGCGAATTAAATATTCTAGAGTAATATTTTTTTTAATAAATATGATATATTTTTTTCAAGACAAATATTTTATTTGTAAGGAAACATAACACTTGTTATTTAATTTTTCTAATTCAAAAAATACTTATTTTGTGTTATTTTTGAAAAAAAATTAACGATATAAAATGTGTTTTACAAATCTTCTGATAATTTAATGAATATTTTGGAAATAATCTAGTTAGTTTAATACATTTATTAAATGATATGTCAAGTAAATTTTTTAAGACACTGATATATTCTTTTCAATATAATTATTTTATTTGTAAAAAAACGTAACAATTCTTATTTTCTTAGTTCAAAAATATATATTTTTAAACATTTTTTTTAAATATTAGGGAAATAAATTATCGTCTATAAAATTTCTTAATATTGTTATATTTATGAATAACTTTGATTCGTTTAATTAGTCTAATATATTTATTAAATAATGTATAAATTTAATGTTTTAAAAGTACAATGTTAAGTTGTAATAAGAAATGTCATATCAATATATTACATATGGACAACCTACATGGATAATGAGATAGCATGAAAACCTAGTATGGTAGGTAAATTTGAAATAAAATGTTACTCAATGCTATAATGAGTAAAAATTTTAAAGTACGATATTCTAATAAAAAATAATTTGAAAGTATATTGTTGTAATAAAAAAAATAAAAAATACAATGTTATAATAAAAAAGTTTATGAAAGTAGGTTACTATTTCTTGTATTTTGCCCGAAATTTATCATTATCAATACACATATAATCCCTATAATTTTTATTTTTATTTTCTTGCTTAAGTTTACGGCGAATACTTTGTTTGATAAATGCTGTGTCACATCAATTAATAAAAATACAATGACAAAGTTAAATGATATGATAAATATATAGCTTTCATGGAGTGAAAATGTCAATCTACAATTTGAGTGTGAATTATTGTCTATGGATTTTTAATATATATGTATATATATATATACAGAGAAAGGTTCAAACGAGAACTTTGTAAATTTAAAGAAATAAAGAAACACCTTATGGACTACCTATGATGTGGGTCCCACATAATATTAAATCATTTCTGATTTAATATGATTTAATATTAAATCAGAAATGATTTAATATTATGTGGGATCCACATCATATATGGTCCACAAAGTGTACCTTTATTCCTTTAAAAAGGAGTGGTTCTCGTATTATCCCTCCTCTATATATATATATATACACATATATATATATATATATAATCGTCTCCACACAAAAACTGCCTTAAAAAAGACTAATGTGATGGATGTTTTTTTTGCTTACTCAACAGTTGAAGTTAACGAAGATCAGGGTTAAACACAATACCTGTTTTGTATTTTAATCCGCCTGATCCTTTTACCAACTAAATTACAAATTGAAGACAAAACATTTTTCTATAGTATTAATATATTTCAATTTATTCGGCTTTATGTGTATATATATATATATATATTTATTTATTTCATAGCATGTGAGAAGAAAAAACCCGATTTCGTTAGATGTGTAAGAAGGGTTTTTGATTAGTAATCAATTTTGATAAATTAATCCAGTGCCTAAAAATGTTTAGGCAGTTATTTACTAAATTAAGAGATTTTAAATATTAATGTTTTTAACTAAACTAGTTTGTGTTCCCATACAAAACGTTGAGAAGTCAATTTTTTTTTATAAATAAAAGGTATTAAGTTTATTCTTACTATAAGTTCCAAAAATTTATAATTAAAATACTATTTCATTTATAAAGTCAATGAAATTTAAAGCTAAATGTTATTTTAAAACTAAAAGTAGAACTCAAAATTAAACATTATTTCAAACTCACATAAAAACCAAATTTATAATAATATTAAATAAAAAATTATTCAATATTGAGTTCATTTTAAAGATATTCAATATAATATAATTTGTAAAAATAAATATATTTTAGTTAATATATAATTTATATTTAATGGGATAAAGGTATAAATTGTAAAATGAAAAATTAAAAGATATAAAAGCTAATTAAATAATCATAATGTATAAAATGTAAGTTTTAAAAATAATTTACTACGCATTTATGTTATTTGATAACATGATTAAGTTAAAAAATATTCAATATTAAGTTCATTTCGAATGTATTACTAAGACTATTATAATTGTATAATTTGTAAAAGAAGAAACATATTTTTTTATGTAATTTGATTTATATACGATTATTTGTCCAAATAAGATAGGGTGTAAAATGAAAAGTAAAATAGGGAGAGATATAAATGAAATTTAAAAACTAATTATATTATATATAAGAGTGTAAAATGAAAAGGTAAAAGAAAATTAAATAAATAACTATAGAGTATAAAATGTAAAAGTTTAAAAATAATTATGTACATATTCATGTATATAATAATATGACTAAATCGAAAAATATCAAATATTGAGCTCAGTTTGAAGGTATTGACGACAAGATTATAATGATATAACTTATAAAAGTATAAACTTATTTTTTAATTTTTTTTTCTTATTCATATATTATTATTTAGGTTAACATGATAAATATTTGAAATGAAAAATAAAAAAGTAAATGACATAAAAAACTTAAATAACTAATTATAAGGGTGTAATAAGTAATTTAGAATTAAAAATTAATTTGATTTATAAATTTATATAAAGCCGCTTATTAGATATTGTACCTAATGCAATAAATATTGTACATCTTACAATTTTAAACATAACCGTTTAACACATTTGATAATATATTATAGATATATGTTTATTCTTAAAACTAAATTAGTTACTTCAATCTTGTTAAAATCAAAATACATGAAATATAATTAAAATAAATAAAAAAACTTATATAAAAAAACTTCTTCTATTTAATTTGATATCCATCATATTTTAGTTTTAATTGAATTTTTTTTAAAGAAAGAGAGTGACTTTTATATTTTCCCTGTTTGAGAAACAAGATCCATATTTTAATTAGGGTTCCATGATTCCATCCTCCGCACTTTACGTAAACTTTAACTGACACAGACAGATCATCTCTGGTATTCATTATGTATTTGCTAAAAGTAATAATTTTCGGTTGCACCTTGTTAAACCAAAACACTATTAACATAAAAATACATGTAACCTCTAAAAAATATATCAATTAAAGTTATGTTTGGCAAACTATCCGATAAGTTAGGCTCATACTGATAAGCTAGTTGTTAGCTGATAGCTAATAAACTAGCTGGTAGCTGATCGATAAGCTAGTTGATTAACAAATCATGTTTGACAAAAATTAGCTGATAATAATGTAAATGACTAAAAAATACATTTTATAAAAATGGTCAATTCTGATATTTTATAATATAATTAAAACAAATATTTTATAAAAGTGGTCAATTATCACATAAAACTGTATTATAACATCGATAGAGACAAAAAATAATACAAAACATTAAATCAAGAATCAAGATATGTCAAAATTTATTATACAAGTATCTTTCTAGTTTAAATTATGATACAAATATGGATTAAACAAACTATACCTAAAAGAACTGTAATATTTAATATGAGAGACACATCAATGATTATTATTATTATTATTATTATTATTATTATTGTTATTATTATTAGATCTCTAAATTAGCTAAACATATTTAATCATCACTTGTAATTTTAATTGTTTTCACGTAGAAATTTTATATTTTTCTGTTTTAATAAATAGTGTATAAACACACACACACACACATAATATATATGAGGATAATCAAATGAGCAACTAAAATATTATGATAAATGTAAAAAACTAATGTATTTTTTGTTATTTAATATAAAAATTATTTAAGGCGAATATTTAAAAATATTGATTAATATATATTTATTTTACAATGTAATTTTTTTAATCTATTTGTGTTCAATAAAATACATGTAAAAAGGTTTACATTGTAAATAAAAGATGTACATATAAAACAAACACATTGTAAAATAAATATACATATAAAACAAACACATTATAAAATAAATATATGTTAACCAATATCTTAAATTCTACCAAGAGATGAAAAACATATGAAATAATAATTAAAATACAAGTTTTTACAATTATTACAATATTTGAGTTTCTCATTTAATTACCCCCTACATGTGCAAAATTCTAATTTTAACCTCTCCATATACATATATACATATACATACATACATATACATACATATATATATATAGGAAGATAATAAAAAATAAAACCACAAAAATATCACAAACTCGTAAAAACCGATATAAAAATATTTTTTTACATTATTTTTTTTCATCAAAACCCCTATAATTTAAGATGTTGTTTCACATATATTTGTGTTCACCTTATGAAATAATTACATGTGAAAAAAAATTGATTCACCTAATGAAACCAAAAATATGCATAAAAAAGATTCATATGGTGAAACAAATACATGTGAAAATTTCAGCTTATAAAATAAATATATGTGAAATAATATCTTAAATCCTATCATTTGATAAAAAAAACATGAAAAAAATTATTTTTTTATCGGTTTTTACGAGATTGTAACATTTTTATGGTTTTTATTTGATTAAGCCCCTATATGTGTGTGTGTGAATAATCAAGCGAGAACCCTGCACAAAAATGTTCTGAATTGGAAAAGCCAATTTTTATTTGTTGTTTAATAATATGAAACAATGTATAAAAAAATATATTGTTTTTTCACAATGTGATTAGTTTTAATAATATTTGATTCACATCATAAAACAACAATGTAATATCACATACATTTTTAAAAAATATGACATAATATCACTGTTCTAAATAACTCGTTATGGCCTCGTTATGACGCGTTATGGCGTGTTTTGGCGTTAAGGCTTGGGGTCGCTATCGCGTTAACCCCTATGGCTCCACTCTAAGGCTTGTCTTGCATTGTAACGCGTTATGGCTCGTTACAACACGTTATGGCACGTTACGACGCGTTATTTTATAAGGTGTGAGGTTACTTTAATATATAATGTGCATGATAAATGATAATTATGTACAAGATCTAGGACTTAAATAAACATAAAAAGGAAATTTAAAAACTAAAACCTTAAATAGGTAAATGCTTTATGACATTCTTGTACACGAAACCTCAAACACAAAGTCTTTGAATATAAGAAAAAGTAGTGAGTAGAGATTCAAGATAATTTAATCCCGAATTTGCACTCTTGATATAATTTTCTATAAACTCTATATGTTTGATATCAATGGTTTTTCATTCTTTTTTAATTTTATTACTTTATACAATTTTAATATGTTCTAAAGTATTTAAAACGCTAACAATACAAGGATGAGCAAGTGTCTATGTGTGTGTGTGTATGTATATATGCCGCCTCAAGGCATGTCTTGAAAAACGTCATGGCCTCGCCGTAACTCCTAAGACTTGAGGCTTGACCTTGCCGCCACGCCACGCCTTACGCCATTTAGAACCTTGCATAATATATATAATCATGATTCTTACAGTTCTCAATCTTTTTTTGTTCTTGTAACTTGATTATAATTATATAATATATATTATAGGGTTGGATTCACGTAATACCAACATGTTTCCGTAAGAACCGTGAGACTACATTTTTATATTTCAAGTTTTACTGTAAAATATCATGAAGATAATAAAAAATCCGAACATGTACAACAAAAACATTGTGAAAATTTAATATCTTGCTGTAAAGTTTCATGTATAAAAAAATTATCTGGCGAAAATAGTCCGTTACTAATTTCAAGTCGTATAATATGATATGATATAATATAATATAATATATACGAGAGAGAGAGAGAGAGAGAGAATCATGAAGAGTTGTCTTTCTCTTGAATCTTCTTTTTCTTATTTCTTTTATTTGTTTCTTTGTGTAAACAAAAATTCTCTTGTTCAAAAAATCTATAAAAGGAGGAAGAATGAAGAAAGATTTGCACAGAAAAATTGAGCAATGAATTTTGGAGTGTTGTAAAATCACTCTTTGTTTTTTTAATTCCATAAAATTAAGGATCTAGTAATTGATTCATGTCCACTCCCTTTTCTTCCTCTTATCTTCAATTCTTCATACTCTAATTCCCATTTTCAATCTCTTTTCAAATTCACTCTTTTCTTAATTCAATCCTCTTCAAAAATGGAGTTTCATCAGCATTCAGAGGAAGAAGAGGAAGAGACTGAGATTCAGCTGACGTCAGAAAGTTCCGGCAGGACGGATGGAGTACGATATCGGTACAAAGAGTGCTTAAAGAACCAAGCAGTCGGCATCGGAAAACAAGCAGTCGACGGATGTCTAGAGTTTATGGCCGCTGGTGGTGAAGGCACTCTGGAGGCGTTGAAATGTGCAGCCTGCAATTGTCACCGGAACTTCCACCGGAAGGAACCGGAACAGTCACAGGCTACATTTCAACACCACCACCAGATACCACCACCAGCACCAGCACCGGTAACATACTATTACCACCACCACCACCACAGTCCTGCTGGTTACCTCCATGTGAACCACCACCACCCTCCGCTTGCTCTACCGTCCACCACCGACAATTTAGAAGAGACATCAAATCCTGCTAGCTCTAGCGGTGGTGGCGGTGGCGATGGCAGTGGCCGTGGCCGTGGTGGTTCAAAGAAACGATTTCGAACAAAATTCACAGAGTCTCAGAAGGAAAGAATGCTAGTTTTCGCAGAGGGGTTAGGGTGGCGCATCCAGAAAGAAGACGAAGGCGCCGTGCAACAATTCTGCGATGAAATCGGCATCAGACGGAAAGTTCTCAAAGTCTGGATGCACAACAACAAGCACACACTCGGTAAAAAGCCCTAAATATTCTTCCCATTAGGTCTCAATTCCTTAGATTTTTAGGGTTTTTAGTTAATTAGCTTGTTGAGTTGAGAAGGTTGGATTCACGTGAGACCAACATGTTTTTGTGACACCATATTTGAAACTTTACGGCAAAATATTACGAAAATAAAAAAAATTCAGTAAAAACACTGTGTAGGTAGGTAAGTTTTACAATATTTTCCTGTAAAGTTTCAGGTGTAAAGAGATCGGTCTCACGAAAACAGTATGTTCTCACTCCCAACTCTGATAAAGAAAGTTTAATTAATATCATCTTTTATAGTCATGATCTGAGCTCTCTAATTGTAACATGGATATCAAAGATCCTCAAATTTCAGAAGCTTAATAATATATACTTTTAAGTTTATGATTTGATGTTGAATTTTCAGTTTGTTTCAAATTCAGTCATCTGATTTCACAGAGACAGTACAGGTAGAAATATATATATATAATTAATGCAGATAGAGAGAGAGAGAGAGAGAGATGATATAATGATGACGATGATGATGATGAATAATTAGTAAGACGTGTGAGACATGCAAAACTGCCATGATTTCACATCTGTCACCTGATCCTTGTTTCTTCATTGATCGATCAGCAATTTCCTCCATTTTCAAACAGACATTAATATCGGGTGCTTATTCAATTAATTCATCCATCAACTTGTGTGTTCATATTGCATGGGAAGGAGGTGTGAGTGACCGTTTCATTAATATAAAGGAGATAATTAATTAGCACCAATTAACACAACCAAATCTGGTCCATGGGATAACATTTCAAACTTCGATATCTTAAAAGGTTTTTTACATTTAAAATTCAACAAACTATTAATTCTTTTAATGTTATGTCTCCTTTTTTCGTCAAAAAGTCTTTAAACATTTGTTGTTCAATCAAAATAATCAATATCTAATACAATGAAATTGTTAATGCAATTAACTTAAAGGTTATGTTTAACAAAAGTAACTAATAAGGTACCTTATAACTTATAAGGTAGCTTATTAAAACCTTACTTTTATTAAATTATCAATAAGGTACCTTATAAGTTAACTTATTGTCATCCATTTGAATGGAGATGTAATCTTTTAGATTGTGTCAGGGGTTTGTAATGTCGCTTTTTTTTTTCTTCTGCTAGCGGCTTGCAAGCTCTCAATGAGATTGTTTGCTGCTGTTTCAAAAAAAAAACTTATGGTTATCCAAACAACTACACTAAAAATAAGCTACCTTATAAGGTGAATTATAAGTTACTTTATTTTTGCCAAACAATGCCTAAATGTTACGTAGGATTTTTAAAGTAACACATCATTAAACTATTTTTTTAATCAAATAATAACAATTAAATATTTTTTTTACTGTAACTTAATACTAAGTAATTTATTAATTAAATAATTTTAATAAAATAAAATATTTAATTTGGTTTATAAAATGTTTTTGATTCAATAAGAAAAATAAAAAAATTATATTAAACACAAAACATTTAATAAATGCTACGACATTAAAATGCACAGTAATAAATTACATTAATCGTCAAAAAAAATTCGAATCTTTTTTTCAATCAAATTTTTATTGTAAATAATGATATGTATAGCTGTATGTAATTTTGGAGATAATTTTCGTACTTAAGAAGTATTCTATTGAAAACGAACAAGTAATAATGTTTGAGCGACTCAAGATTGAAAAAGAGAAAAACACAGGTGATGATTTCATGCATTATTTGTGGAAACAGAAAAACTAAAAAATAAACGAGAAAATCGAAAAATGAACATGAACTTGATGGAAATGGATCTCACAACAATAATCGAACGACAAAGAAAATTGTATAGACAACAACTTCAAAAACTTTTAAATTTTTTAGATTGATAATATTAGGTTTTTATTCAAACTTGTTGTCTGATATGTAATGTATTAGAATGTTAAATTTATTCAAACCTTTTTTTTCTTTTTTTTTCATGTTTCTATGATGTTCATGAAAACGATCATTTTACTTTTCATGATGGAGTGGAGGTCAAGTCTATATACATCTCACTTTTTTAGAGCCTAGTTTTGGGTTGGGATATAACGGGTTGTTTGGTTTGGCTTGTTTGATGAAAATCCAAAATTTAAGGAACATTATAATGTATTAGTAGTGCTCACAATACAACAAAATAATTGGGTTTATAAAACGCCATCAATAAAAAAATGTCCTAATAGAACACTTTATAGGACACAAACTGTATATAGGGTCAAAAAATAAAGTATCCTATCTAAAGGTGTTGAAATAAATTTATATGACGCTTTTGGGTGTCGTAACAAGTTTATCATAACACGTTTAAAAAAAAGCGTCGCATTAATTATTTTATAAGACACAATTTAAAAAAGTGTCCTAATAGAACATTTTAAACAACACATCATGTTTAATTTGTTGTCTTTTAAATTTTTGTTGGATATTTTATAATATAATTAATTATTGATGTATTGTAATAAGTTGTTAAGATAAAACGTGGCCACTTAATAAATTATCTTTACCAAACAATCTTCCTTTTATAAATTTATATTATAATACGTTAAAAAATAAATCAATCGTTTTAATAACCCATTTATAAGAGACATTTGGTTCATGAAAATGAAAATGAAAATAAAATAGTAAAAGTTAGTTGATAAAAAATATAAAATAACTAAAAAAACATGTTAAAATTGTACTTAATTCTAGCATTATATGATAATTTAAACAAACCATTAATATATTTAATCGTATTAAAATATATAATAACAAATACAAAGAATTTTTGAGTTATTTTGAATTAATAGACGTTATTGTATTCTAAATCATGTTACAGCTATATCGTTTGGTTATACATATGCTTATGAATCACCACCTAATAATGTAAAATCGTATATTTAAGATAAAAAATAAATATTATAAACACAATCTAAATGTAATAGAGCCTCCATTTAATTATATATGAAAGTATAATTGTATTTATAGATCCTACTTTATGGCAATTGTAATGATAAATAAAACATAGCTTATAAAAGAATTAAGTTATACAATATGTTAGATTATATTTTTTTAAAACATACATGTTCACTTGTATATTATTAGGTTTTCGTAATACAAAGTATCACTAAAAAATAATAATTTATTTTCTTATTGTACTAGTTAACTAAATATTATAATTGTTTATGTTTTAATATAATAAAAATGTAATGATATAATAATAATAATATGGAAAGTAATAATAATTGTAATTATTATAATATATAAATTCTGATAAATAATAACAACAACAACAATTGTAACTTTTCATGTAATAATAAATAATTGTAATTATTACAATAATATTCTAATTAACATGGAAATTTTTTGGTATATGATTACTTTAGCCTTTTGGAAATAGCTATTTGTGTTTTTTAGTTCACGAATCCTTAGTACAAAAAAGACCAAAAGATTGTTTATTGGGTGGTCTCTTACCATTTTCAACCAACGCTAAGGGAGGTGTTTAGGATTGCTTATTTGAAACAATTCTTTATCATCGGTTTGGTACCGGTATAAGTTGTTTATTTAAACATTTTGTAACACCCCAAAATCTAATACCAACATTAGAAATAGAATTCAAAGTTCAACCATAAGATTAATCAACCAAGGAAATAATTCTTTACAATTCTCAAATTAAATAAATCAAGGCAGCGGAAAGTCTAAGGATGTCAACAGCTGAGTACTAACAACGCGGAAGAACTAACTAAACTCTTCGGATGTCTCTCGCTACATCTTCCCTTTTCCCTTATCCCCTCTTCCAGAAATGTACCTGCCTGAAAATATTTTAATTTGAAAAGCGAGGGTTAGACCAAAAGGCCTAGTGAATTCCCATAAAAACAGTTAATATTTCCAGCAGTTTGTAAATTATCAAAACATGCAATGGTTTCCAAAACAATTCAACTCATCTCCTAAACAGGAACAAAATACGTATTTGAAGAAATATGGCAAAGGCAAACACCATCGCAAACCTCTAGCGACGAATCAGTCCCATAAGACCAAATCCATACAACCACAAACCCCTAGTGGTCTAGGATAATAATAATTAAGGCCTCGCTATATTACTCCAATTAAGACAAATAGTGCACATATCGACCCCCAAAAGCTTTAAGAGTGATCATGGTAGTTTTGCATATAAATAAGGTAATTTAAAAGACCATAATCATATGGATTGGACACAACCGGTCCGAAGCTTAAACGGTCCAAACCTTCAAACCGAAAGCCTAAATTCAAAGACATAAAATGGGTGTTAATCCCCACGAATTATCCCAAAAGTCTACTATTAGAGACCTAAGATGAACCCCTAAACCTTAGGTCCAAACTCCAACTCGAATCGGAAAACTACCCGACTAAACTCACTTTGAAACAGTGAGTTACGCGACTTTTGTCGCTGCTTCAACCCGCGAGGTAACCCGCGGGACCCTCTGTTTCAGCTGGTTCGAACCAGCAAACCCAAAACAGCCCTAAAACACTAAAATGCTCAAAATACTGATTCCCTTCAGTCCCAAAACATATATAATAATATATTAAGCTCCAAACCAACATTTAACCATGTGGAATCATAAGAGCATGATTTACCCAACTAAAACTCAATTGAAAACTTGAGATTGAGCTACAATGGAGGTTTTCATATGGAAACTCCAAGAAATGATTTACTAACCAATAGCTCATCAAAAGAACCTCTAATTCCCCAATCAACATGGAAATGAATGGATTCAACCAACCATATAGGGTTTACTCATCTAGAAAGCAAGGTTGATTGGAGAAGAAGCAATATACCTGATGATGGAGTTTCCTTCCCTGATTTCTCCAATTGGAGGTGATGCTTCTAAGCCTTCCTCTTCTCTTTCTCGCCTCCCTTGCTTCCCAATAATACACACACACACACACTTGAATACTGATTTGAGAATGAGGTGATGAATGAGGAATCCTTCTCTTATTCCTTTATATACATATGGGCTTTTCCCAAAAAGCCCTAGCCCAAGAAAAAATCAGATCCACTTTAAGACAAAGCCCATCAGCTTAAATTAATAACCCAAGGATTAGCATTAATTACCTTTTATATTTTTGGGTTATTACAACACCTCCCCCTTAAAAGAATTCCGTCCCCGGAATTCCTTCATCAAAGAGATACGGGTACAACTCTTTCATTTTGGACTCTAACTCCCAAGTCACTTCTTGTCCTTTGTGAAATCGCCAGTGCACCATCACCATAGGAATATCTTTGTTCCTCAAACTCTTGATCTTTCGATCAACGATTGCCTCAGGCTCTTTTATAAAATTCAACTTTCGATCAATATGTACCTCTTGCAATGGCAAAGTCATTTCGGCTTCCGCCAAACACTTCCTCAAATTAGAGATATGAAAGGTATTATGAATACCTTGCAACTTCTCTGGTAAGTCTAACTTATATGCAACCTCTCCGATTCGTTTATTTATAGGGAATGGTCCAATATATCGTGGACTTAACTTCCCTTTCTTCCCGAAAAGCGTTACACCCTTCCAAGGTGACAACTTAAGCATCACAAGATCACCCACTTGAAACTCAAGTGCTTTTCTCCTCTTGTCGGCATAGCTCTTTTGTCGATCTTGAGCAACTTTAAGCCTTTCCCGAATCTGGTCGATCTTATCGGCCGTCATTTGAACAATTTTCGGCCCCGCCAATTGCTTTTCACCAACCTCATTCCAACATATAGGAGTTATACATTTCCTCCCATACAAAACCTCATAGGGTGCTGCCTGAATACTCGCATGATAACTATTGTTATATGCGAATTCAATTAAAGGCAGATGACTTTCCCATGATCCACTGAAGTCGATATCACAAGCCCTCAACATGTCTTCCAACGTTTGAATCGTTCTCTCACTTTGCCCATCCGTCTGAGGATGATACGCAGTACTGAAATTGAGTTGCGACCCCAACTATTCCTGAAAGCTTGACCAAAACATAGACGTAAGACGAGTGTCGCGGTCCGACACAATACACAATGGCACTCCGTGCCTTGTCACAACCTCATCAATATAAAGCTTTGCCAACCTTTCCATAGAATAAGTCTTACGCATTGGGAGGAAGTGAGCCGACTTGGTGAGTCGATCCACAATCACCCAAATAGCGTCATACCCTTTCGGGGATTTAGGCAACCCGGTCACAAAATCCGTAGTAATGTGATCCCATTTCCAAACGGGAATATCCAACGGTTGAAGCTTTCCATAAGGCCTTTGGTGTTCTACCTTCACTTGTAAACAAGTCAAACACCTTTCCACGAAGTATGCCACATCTTTCTTCATACCCGGCCACAAATAAAATTGTCGAAGATCTCTATACATCTTATTCGTACCCGGATGAATAGAGTACTTGGATTTATGCGCCTCATCCAACAATCTCTTGTGAATATCCCCAAATCTTGGAACCCAAACACGTTTGTTGTAACATTTCAATCCCCGCTCATTCTCTAGCAAAGTATACACAACGCCTACCAGTCGTTCATTTTAAGATTCTCCGGTTGCAATGCCTCAAACTGGCATTTCTTGATTTCATCAAACAAATTGAAATTCACTACGATCTTCATGGCAACAACTTTCGAAGCTTCACCTCTTTCCTTTCGGCTCAAGGCATCGGCTACCACATTAGCCTTCCCCGGATGATACTCAATCTCGCAATCGTAATCCGATAATAACTTCATCCATCTTCTTTGCCTCATATTGAGTTCCTTCTGATCGAACAAATGACGAAGACTCTTATGATCAGTGAAAACTTGACACTTGGTTCCATACAAATAGTGCCTCCAGATCTTTAAAGCAAACACCATGGCAGCTAATTCGAGGTTGTGTGTAGGATAACGTCTTTCATGATCTTTAAGTTGTCTTGATGCATAGGCAATCACCTTTCCACGTTGCATCACAACGCACCCTAATCCTAATTTGAACGCATCACTAAACACGACGAAATCATCATTGCCGTCGGGTAATGTCAAGATCGGTGCACTACTCAAACTTTCCTTTAAAATCCGAAAATCTTCTTCTTGCTTTTCCGTCCACGAAAACTTGACGCTTTTCTTGGTTAATGAGGTTAGTGAGGTAGCGATACTAGAGAAATCTTTAATGAACTTCCGGTAGTATCCCGCTAGTCCCAAGAAACTTCTTACCTCCGAAGGAGTCCTAGGCGGCTCCCAATTCTTTATTGCCTCGATCTTAGCCGGATCAACTTTAGTCCCTTCACTTGATACCACATACCAAGAAACTGCACTTCTCGGAGCCAAAACTCACACTTAGAAAACTTCATATACATTTTCTCTTGCTTCAATAAATCCAACACTAAACGGAGATGCTTCACGTAATCCCCTTCTGATCGAGAATAGATAAGTATATCATCAATGAACACAATGACGAACTTATCCAGAAACGATTGACAAACCCGGTTCATCGATTTCATAAATGTCGCGGGGGCATTAGTCAATCCAAAAGGCATCACTAGGAACTCGTAGTGACCATAACGAGTTCGGAATGCGGTTTTCGGAACATCATCCTCTCGCACCTTGAGTTGATGGTACCCTGAACGAAGATCAATCTTCGAGAAGTAACTTGCCCCTTGAAGTTGATCAAACAAATCGTCTATCCTTGGAAGTGGATATTTATTCTTGATTGTGACCTTATTAAGCTCATGATAGTCTATGCACATACGCATAGTCCCATCCTTCTTCTTAACGAACAGAACCGGTGCTCCCCACGGAGAAGTACTTGGTCGGATAAAACCTTTATCCAACAACTCTTGTAGTTGAGACATCATCTCTTTCATTTCTGACGGCGCTAAGAGATACGGAGCTCTAGCTATAGGAGCAGCTCCCGGTATTAAGTCTATCCGGAATTTAACATGACGATCCGGAGGTAGTCCCGTCAAATCATCCGGGAACACCTCGGGATAGTCACTCACCACAGGAACATCTTTCACACTCCCTTTTTCCTTCTTAGCATCCACCACGTACGCCAAGAACCCACGACACCCTTTCCTCAAACACCTCTTGGCTTTCACCATCGAGATCAAACTAGTTTTCCGGTCTCTGCAATTCCCATAGATAACCACTGTCCCCTTATCCGGAACACTCACCAGGATTAAATTCTTATTACACACTATGTAGGCGTTGTTCCTAGCCAACCAGTCCATTCCCACAATAATATCAAACTCTCCCATAGACATAGGGTGGAGTAGTAATGGTATTCGGTTTCCTTCTATTTCTATCGTACATCCTTCAAACACTTCTTTGACTAAAACGCAATCATCATTGGCCGTTTCTACCTCTATAGCATGATCAAGTCTCTTGAACTTTACTCCCAAACATTTCACAAATAAAGGCGACACAAAAGAGTAAGAAGCACCAGAATCAAATAACACATTGACAATTAAAGAGTTTACCAAAAAGGTACCTGTCACCACATCAGGAGTCTCCTCTGCCTCAACGGTAGTCATCTGAAATGCTCTCCCCTTCGCCTTAGTCGGCTCAGCTCCTTTCTCCGCCCCTTTATCTCCATGACGATACCCAGCTAAGTTGGATCCCCCTTTCTTCAGTTGAGGGCAATCTGGTTTGATATGATCCGGCGACCCACATTGATAACACTTCTTTGCAGCCGTACAATCTCTAGAATAGTGAGCCATGGATCCGCAGCGATAACAACCTCTAGTCTCGGATGTACGCTCTCCACGATGAATCCGATGACATTTCCCACACGGCTTTCCATTTCTACTTTGATTCCCTTTGTGGTCCGATCTGACAAACTTGGACTTTTTAGTGTCCATTCCCGAACTTTTCCATTTCCGCTTTTCTCCCACCTTCTTGTCCACTTGACGAAATTTCTCTCTCTCAGTTTTCCTAGCTGCATCCACAACTGCTTGAAAGCTAGGGTGATGAAGATTAATAACCAATTCCGAATGTTAGCATTCAAACCCCAAATGAACCGCTCAATTCAACGGGCCTCATTTGGTACATAAATCTTAGCAAAACGTGCCTTCTCATTGAACTTAGCCGCATACTCATCGACAGTCATATCCCCTTGCACTAGGGCCATGAACTCTTCCTCAAGTCGCCTCATCGTAGCCAGCGGACAAAATTGCAAATAGAACCTCTCCACAAATTTTTCCCAAGTCATGGTTCTAGCGGTCCCACCAATTGATCGCTTCAGATCTCAACATAGAGATGGCATATGTCACCTTATCCTCATCCGCACAATGGCAAGTCTCAAATGCCAACTCCATCTCTGGCATCCAACGCAATGCTAACACCGGATCACACGCTCCTTCATAAGTAGGAGGCTTGCAGGATTCAAAAGTCTTGTAGCTACATCCCTTGGATACCTTAGAAGAATTAGGCACCAATGGTGTTTCCATAGAATGACCACTAACAACGGTCTTGGGTAGACTAGAATGCACGGAAAGCTCTATTTCTTCACTCTTCTCCCGACTCACAGGTTCCGACCTGTCCCGATTGGTCAACAAAGTTTGAAGTGCGGATTGGATCTTTCCCAATTCAGTGACAAGTGCCTCTTGTACCCCAAAGGCGGGTGTGGTGCCTTGGCCCCGCCTTCTACCTCGGGCTCGACCCCTTGCACTCACCGAACTCTCTTGCACGGACATCTCCGGTGCACTAGCTTGTCCAATCCTTCCATGGCCACGTCCTCGACCACGACCCCTAGTTCCCCCAACAGTAGGGATGGGTGCTTGACTCGCACTTCTTCCATGGCCTCTTCCTCGGCCCCTTCCTCTTGCCGGTACACTTACCGCACCTTCAAAATCTACCGGTTCTTCTTCCCGATGTTCAGATGAATCCGACCTAGCTATAGGTATGGATTGACTTCTCGTCACTCGAACTGACATGATTCTTTTCTACGAAAAACAAGCTTAACTTAAATGACAGTTCAACAATAATAAGGTAATGCAAAAGCACACACATGCACCTGTAAATTCGCAATTACAGTGGCCAAGTGTAATTCCCAATTTACCGCACATGAGGGTCCTCTCCCTACCCCATTATCACTATCCCTGTCGAGGTTATCCTAATTCAGCTTTGACCTTTAACCCTACAGTCTAAGGCTAGGTGCCACACGGTCACCTAATTCACTTAAACTAAGGCTCTGATACCAATTTGTAACACCCCAAAATCTAATACCAACATTAGAAATAGAATTCAAAGTTCAACCATAAGATTAATCAACCAAGGAAATTATTCTTTACAATTCTCAAATTAAATAAATCAAGGCAGCAGAAAGTCTAAGGATGTCAACATTTGAGTACTAACAACGCGAAAGAACTAACTAAACTCTTCAGATGTCTCTCTCTACATCTTCCCTTTTACCTTATCCCCTCTTCCAGAAATGTACCTGCCTGAAAATATTTTAATTTGAAAAGCGAGGGTTAGACCAAAAAGCTAGTGAATTCCCATAAAAACAGTTAATATTTCCAGCAGTTTGTAGATTATCAAAACATGCAATGGTTTCCAATACAATTCAACTCATCCCCTAAACAGGAACAAAATATGTATTTGAAGAAATATGGCAAAGGCAAACACCATCGCAAACCCCTAGCGACGAATCAGTCCCGTAAGACCAAATCCATACAACCACAAACCCCTAATGGTCTAGGATAATAATAATTAAGGCCTCGCTATATTACTCCAATTAAGACAGATAGTACACATATCGACCCCTGATAGGCGGGTTTACACCCCCCCTAAATCTAACCGCAGTGTACGGGTCGAATCAAGTAATAGTGTACTGGAAGTACGAGATCGAACCAAGGGAACTAGGGACTAAGTAACACAATGACTATAGTAAATATTAACTGGACGATCAGAATTTGAGTTGGTTGAATGATTAATCTACTAAGTAAACTAAAGAGATCTTGACAATTTAAAGAACGAAAAAGTTGGAAACTTTATAGGAGAAAAGTAGTTGGGAGTTGGGGTTTTAATGGTTTTCCACACAGAACACTTCAGTTTCAATAATTATCAGGTAATTTCTTAATGTTATGAATACACAATCACAAAATTCATTGTTACTCTCTCTCAAGTTATAACAGATTTATCTCCAAAAAGTATGTATTTTATCTCTCGATCTCCATACATAAACCCGGAAATTTATAGAATAGGATTGTAAAAAGTACTAAGATTTAATTAGTATATCTCTATCCAAGTTCTCACCTTAGGTATACAAATCATAAATCTAATCATAAATTATTCTCTCGAACTAATTTATGATAAAGAAATCAATTGTAAGTTGATCAGTCTCACAAAGGCATTAAACACAAAATCATATACTTCATTGATTAAAAAGAAACCTAATAAAAATCACAACTTTGCGTGTTCATATGCTTCAAACCAAAAGTAATCCAACCTCCAACATCTAAAGATTAGTTCATGTTGGGGGTGGTAGAAAACACAACTAAAAGAAAAGAATTAGTAAGTCTAGACATGGTTTCTCAATCAAAATCTAAATCAAAGTAAAAACCCCCTTTATGTTGATGAATCTCCACGAGATGGTGATGAAATTAGCTTTAGATCTTCAATCCCTTGATGTTTCTCCGCTTCAATCGCTCCGAAAATCGCCTTGAAAGTCGCCCAAAATCGCCCAAAGTCGTGCTCTAGAAGATAGGATGTTGGATGGTGTCAAACCCTAGCCAAAAAGGGCTTAAAATATGTCATCAGAGCCCGACGCCAGTTACATGCTAGTTACCATTCCTAACTGGCTTGACTATCCTATGCGGCTCTTTATCAATGAGCAAACAGAGTCTGACGCCACTTGTGGATGCTAGTTGCAATTCTAACTAGCGTGGCTAACCCACGCGAAGCAAACAGTACCCAAGGCTAGTTGTGGATGCTAGTTATAAGTGGCATGAGATTTGTGTAACTAGCTTCCAGCCTAACTCACTTGGAAACTAGCCTTAGACTATGTTTTGCTCATTTTTACTCCGGATTGACTCTGAAAGGCATCGTTGAACTCCTTGTTTAATTCTCCAACCGAGATATAATATAAACAATTGAATTTAAGCCAAAAATCTCAAATTTATTCTCTTCCTCTTGATGGGACGATTCCTGAACAAACTTGCAATAAACCGTTAGAAATACGCATCGTTTGCTTGGAAAACGGGCTAAACTACATGGAAAGTGGCATTATAATAGCGCCACAAATGGCGTTATCAACAACCCCAAACCAAGCGTTGCTTGTCCCCAAGAAAATTAGCGAAAAATAAAGACAAAAACAGTTCAAAAGCAATCCTAATTCGCATAATGAGCCCAACGGGTATACTTATCAAAAGTAACAACTGTGCATATTATCGTGAAGTGTAAGAAAATAACAACCAAATGTACTCTAATCACAGATGTCTAAAAAGTTAAGCATTGAGAATTGAACTAAAAATAGCGACACCATAATGAGTTCAAACTAGCCAACCACACTTTCGGAGAGGATTTCGCCTCGACCCTACCTCACGTGATACTCTCAATACGCTCGAGTCCTAGGTTATCACACACCACAACTCATGCAGTAAGAAGTTATAAACAATAAATCTCAAGTTATATCTGCATGAAAGCACATTATGAAAGACGCTTAGATGTAATAATGGTGATCTCAAGAAGGAATCAAATAATAAGACAAGGAATATTAGTACAAATTAGTCTACAAAACCCGCATTTTCCAAAAGATCATCCAGGTCTTTATTGGGTTGTAATGGGGCTTAAGGTGATGGCTAAGAACTGAAGGTCAATAAGGAACAAAAATCCTAGGTGTATCACAAAATGACCGGTCCACATGATATCCTCCCTTTTTTTCGCCATCTTTGACTTTTACATTCCACCCATTACACTCTTTGAGTGCATTTTTCAGACTTGCTGCACCTTCTTCTTCTTTTTTTGTTGGGCATATTGACCCTTTTTTTTTGTTTTTGCGGCTGCTTAACCCATTTGGGTTTGTTTTTTTTTTTCTTTTCAACTCAATCCCTCTTATGTTCCTTCTCTGGCCATTCCCTTTATGCCTCTTTACTTGTTAACCGTTTTCATACTGTGATCACTTTCGGATAAGGGTCGGCTAGTATATAGGTTAGGGATTAATGTGGGGCAATGAAATGAAAATCATATTAGTATTTGGCTGCAAAATGGATTAGGATGCACACAATCAAGGAGAATGATGGCCAAAAATAATGATGATAAATCACACAATGCCTAGAATCATTTTCTTAAGGTCAACACGATTTGTAGACAAATAAATACTATATATCCTGATGGTTATCTTTACTACTTGATGCAAGAAAATAGTGAAATCAGGCTATAATCATATTCGACAAAACAAATTGATGTGTGTATGAGATTAGAACAAAAATTGTATCCCTCAGAAAAACAATTAACCATATA
This sequence comes from Silybum marianum, assembly GCA_036898165.1. Lineage (NCBI taxonomy): Eukaryota > Viridiplantae > Streptophyta > Magnoliopsida > Asterales > Asteraceae > Silybum > Silybum marianum. Next base: position 41,208,278 of record CM072529.1, on the reverse strand, counting down.
TAGGCTCAATACCTTCCGGTGGTCTCCACTAATGTCCCATAATCATGCAATTTGAAAAGTCATCCTTCAAAACTATATCACCATTTAAAGCTTCTCAAAACAATGCAAAATTTTCAAAAATCCATGATTTTCGCATACTTGGATGTCTGACATCATGTAAGTGATAAAGAAAAGAATATACACAATGTTACAGGGATAAGTGTGCCCGTGCGAGCAACCCCAAACCTTACCCACACATTGTCCCCAATGTGCTAGCTTGATTTGAAGGTATTATATACATAGGATAATTAATTATGCGAATTAGGTTACAGTCATCCATGTATGCGAATAAAATATAGATAAGAAGAAATAGAAAAATACTAGAGGTTAAAAATTGTCAAGCCGCTCAGTCGGCCTGATCTGCGTGTCGAGATGAAGAGCCATCTCGTCGTCTACATGTGTGTATTCCCTCCTCCTGCGTAAGGTACCCCCGTCTTGTCATTTTAGTGATTGACTATGCAGTTGCATTTTCTGAAACCAAGAAGAATATCGTAGTTAATTGATAACTGGGGAACCCCAAACCTAGACTGAGGTCTAGGTTTGTACCATATGCAATGGGTGTATTTGATGATGAGCTGGCACCCCGAACCTAGGCCTTGGCCTAGGTTGGATTGGTGTTCATGTATGAGGTTTGCATAAGATGGTGACACCAAATTCGCATAATACCCCTACATTACCTGCACCTTCATACATACCCAAAGTTAGCCACTCAACATAATACCCCTACATTACCTGCACCTTCATGATGATGAGAACGAGATAAATCAACCAGAGAGATCATACCTGTGCTTGATGTGAAGTGAATAGAAAAATGATGGAAATTAATGCCCTTGGAACACTCTTCACACAACCAATGGTGTGAGGGATTTTAGAGGAATTATGCACCAAGGGATAGATTAAAGTGTGGTGTGATTCAAATGAAAGAGGGGATAATCGAGGTCCCTTGTATGTGTTGCTATCGATCGAGAGTGGAGAGACTTTGAGAGATATCATGCGAATAGAGAGAGAGTTCGACGTGGTGTGTGCGTGAACAGACCTCGATGCCACTTACAGCGCCGGTTATGATTTTGTAAGTGGCGTCATAACCCACGCGAGCATCACCTCTCGACAAACAGACCCCGACGCCACTTGTGGCGTGGGTTACAATTTGTAACTGGCGTAACTAACTCACGCGGCTCCTGTATGCACAAAACTGTCCCCTACGCTACTTACTTCGTGAGTTACGACTTCGTAACTAGCATGAATAACCCACACGGCTTTCGACTACACAACAAACAGAACCCGATGCTAGTTTCCTCGTGAGTTTCGTTTAGGTAAGTGGCATTCGTAACTCACGCGGCTTATGCTTGGAACGAACAGAACCCAACGCCAGTTGTGGCGTGGGTTTTGATTTTGGTAACCGACATGGTAACTCACGCGGGCCTCTGTTGTTGTGATTTTCTAACTAGCTTAGCAACCCACGAGAGTTACAATTTAAATCAAACAGTCCCTAAGGCTAGTTATGGTGTGGGTTGTGATTTTTTTCTAACTCACTTAATAACTCACATGACCCAAATTTTTTTCATTTGTCAAGTTTTTGGCCCACGAAAACCATGTCTAACTTATACAAACCTAAAAACTCAATAGAAAACTAAAATAACGATAAAAACTGAAATTTAAAAAGAAAACAAACCTGGTGGGTTGCCTCCCAAACAACGCCTTATTTTACGTCGTGGCTCGACCTTGTGGTGTCAGTTAGGCTCGGTAAATTTCTTGGGATCAAACTGCCCACAATTACGTCTCTCCCTATTTTTCCCACGTCCGCTTTTCTGTCGTTACCATCATCAAGCTTAGTCTGATCTCTCTTCGGTTCGCCTCTTCCGTCTAAGTTTTTAAGAGCATGAAATGTTACCTTTTCATTGCCGACTCTGAACGTCATCACACCTTCTTCCATATCTATCAAGGCCTTACTCGTGGCTAAGAACGGTCTTCCCAAAATCAATGGTACCTCTTCATCTTCGTCTATGTCGAGCACCACAAAATCAACAGGGAAATAAAACTTACCGACTTTAGTTAACACATCTTCAATTATTCCATGTGGTTGCCTTATTGATCGGTCCGAAAATTGAAGTATCATCGATGTCGGCTTCATCTCCCCCATACCTAACTTCCTGCAAATTGATAACGACATTAAATTAATGATAGATCCTAAATCACATAAAACATTATCAAAATACACAGTTCCAATTTGAATGGGTATAGAAAAACTCCCTGGATCTTTCATCTTTTGAGGAATTTTATTCTGAATGATCGCACTGCACTCCTTAGTAAGTGTCACTGTAGGTTTATCTTCAATTTTTCTTTTCTTGGCCAATATATCTTTCATGAATTTGAGGTATGTTGGCATTCGTGCAAGGGCTTCTGCGAATGGAATATTGATGTGAAATTTCTTGAAGACATCAAGAAATTTCTTGAACTGTTCCTCACCCTTATGTGCCTTCAAGCGATTTGGAAATGGTAATCGTGGCACATACGGGTTAACCACCGGCTTTGAAGGAGTTGTTATCTCCTTCTCTTCTGGCTTATTTATATCAATTATGTGCTCAGTTGTGGTGTCTTCAAGATCAATATCTTCAACTTCAACAGTTTCGTCTCCGCCTGCTTTTATCGGAGTTCTTAATAACTGGTTCACGAGTCGGGTCGTTGATCAACTCCTTGCCGCTCCTTAAATGAATGGCATTGCAATGTTCTCTCGACTTTTTGTCGGGTTGACTAGGAAATTGGCCCGGATTTCTGGATTGAAGTGCCTCAGCAATCTGCCCTATTTGCCTTTCAAAGATCTTGATTGAGGCAGTATTTTGCTCAGTTGCTGATTTAACGGTTCCAACAGTGGTTGCAAGCGTTCCCACTGACGATGATAGTTCTCCCATAGTATTGTCCATTTTTGTCATGAATCTCATCATCATATCTTCTATGTCAGATTTCTTCTCTTGGGTTGGTTCATCTTCGGTCTTTCTTTGGTGATAACCTGGATGACGGTATGCATTGTTAGATTGAGAAGAACAAGTAAAGTTAGAATTGTTACCGTATTGTTGTTCCCCATTGCCATCTTTCTGATTATGTTGTGGTTGATTCCATGAGAAGTTCGGGTGCTTCTTCCATCCCTCATTGTATATGTTAGAGAATGGATCGTTCCGAGGCCGATTGTTCCGGTTTTGCATGTAATGGACTTGCTCCGGTTGTGGCCCATAAGAAGAAGACTGAAATTCTAGTGAGTTCGAATAATAAGGAGTTGAGTGAATAGTACTTACCTTCAATTGGTCCGTTATGGCAGCTAATTGGGCTTTGATGGCCCTCAACTCTTCAAATTCTTGGATGTTGGCTACCCGTCTTGTCGCGGATCTCGGGAAGGAATAATTATGAGAAGCGAGATTTTCGATGAGTTCGGTGGCTTCTTCATAAGTTTTGTTCATTAGGGCTCCTCCAGAAGCAGCGGTGAGATCATTCTTATATTGTTGGTGTAGCCCTTGGTAAAACGTTTGAATGATCATCCATCCATGGAGTCCATGATGGGGACACCTTCTAAGAAATCCTTTATATCTTTCCCAGGCTTCATAAAAGGACTCCAGATCCGACTGTGTGAAATGAGTGATTTCTGCTATTAGTTCTGCAGTTCGGCTTGGAGGGAAGAATTTGTCTAAGAAAGCCTGCTTTAGGGCAGCCCATGTGCGTATAGGCCCTACATTCAAATTTTGTACCATGCTCGCGCTGCTCCTTTCAGAGCGAAGTGGAATAATCGGAGCATGGTAGCATCCTCAGAAACCCCGTTTTGCTTGAAGGTGTTACAAATTATATCGAATTCGCGCAGGTGAGCATGAGGATCCTCATTTGAAGTCCCTCCAATTTGGTTATTTTGTGCCAATTGAATGATATTATGTTTCAGCTCGTAATTGTTTGCATCGATCTTGGGTGGTCGGACACCCTTATTAGAGCGTCTCACTGTTGGGCTTGTGAAGGCTTTCATGGGAACACGAGCATTAGGGTCCGGTTCATCTTCCTCAGCAGAAGACTCGTCTTCATCCTCTAAACGCCTCTGTAGTTCCTCTTCCTGTAACCTCAACCTTTCTGCCTCGGCTCTCAACCTTTCTACTTCAGCTCTCAAACGTTCTTCTTCTTGTCTCATTTGTTCCGGATTCATTGTTCTTGATTTTTCGGCTTTAGCTTCCTTTCGTAATCGACGTGCGGTTTTTTCTATTTCTGGATCGAATAATAATGATTTCGGATCGCTGGTCTTTCTTAGAATAAGCTATGAAGTACCTGCGAACAAGTTAAGATTTAGCGCACTAGAAATTGACAATGTAATAATAAGGTAAATATAAAACAGAAAATTAAAAGGTCCAATGTAATACTACTGATAGCTGGTAGTGCTATTAGCGATAGCTAGTTCCCCGGCAACGGCGCCAAATGAAAGTGTGACATGTGTCTGAATGTAGATTATTCAGACTGAATAATAAAAGAAATATCCAGTCTGAATAATGCTTATTCAGACTGAATAAATACTATATTCAGTCTAAATATGACACGTGTCGTGCTCTCCTTTGTCCTCACGTTCGCAACCAAATTTGAGTTCTCATTTGAACCCACCCCTGTATATAAATACTATATATATATAGAGAGAGAGAGATGGAAGTTCAAATACAAACTATTTGAAGGGTACAAACTGATTCAAATCAATATAAAAATAATTTTTCCATGATTTATTGTCATCAAATGCTATGATTTAAGATATTATTACACGTATGTTTGTTTTACCTTGTGAAAAAAATTACATATAAAAAAATATATAAAAAAAGCATGTGAAATCTTTACAAGGTGAAACAAACATATGTGTCATTATCAAAAAATACATAAAAAAAATATATGATAAACTTTCAACTTATAAAAACAAATACATGTGAAACTTTCACAAGGTGAAACAAACATATGTGTCATTGTAATAATATCTTAAATCATTGTATTTGATTGAAAAATATTATTTTTATATTGATTTGAACCAGTTTGTATAATTTGTATCTTTCAACTTGTTTGTATTTGAACCAGTCTCTCTATCTCTCTGTATATATATATATATATATATATATATATTTAATATTAGGTTTGTAATTTTTAATATATATTGATTAAAAGCTTAATATATTAAAATGTTTATTATCATTATAGTAATATTAAACTCAGTTTTTAGTGTATGCTTAGAGTTGATTTTTTTCGTGTTCAACTGACTCAGCATGTTTAGTGTTTTCAATGTTTAGGTCGAGTACAATCTTGAGTTAGGGCTTGTTTGTTTTTCCAAAATCAGCTCTTAATACCTCTGAAGTTTGATTCGATCAGACCTTTTTGGAATTAGAAGCGCTTATTCTTTATTTATCATCCCAATACACTTTATAAAAAAATTAATATAAAATGATAAAAGTTTAATCCCATGGGATTGAATAAAATAATCATTTCTCTCTTCCACCATCAAGTTTTAGACAATTCTCTAAACTTGGAAATTTTTCAGATTTTCTCTATTATATCAAACAAGATAGCAAAGTCATTGGAGAAGTTAGAAAATAAAAACTCATTTTTTCTATTTTAGAGAAAGTGTTGGAGATCTTTTAAGGTGTCGTTCTCTACTACTTTTTTTTAGATCTTAAAAGTGTTTATGAGTAGCTTTTCAGAAATAAAAAACAATCATGGAACTCAAGTCGTGAATACAACTCGACAAAGTTAACCTTTTTTTCCAGTTTTCCAGCCCAAATAGGTAATCGGTATTTGCTTTTGTTGACGCTACTAAACCAAAAGGGGTTTTTCAGAGCGTCATTTCCAACGGATTTTACATTTGGAAATTTTACCGATGGGTTTTCCGACGGGATGAACTAAAATCAACAAAAAAGTCACCACGCGCAAAAATTCGTCACAAATATTTTTTTATAAAAAAATAAATAAAATTCTCAAATAATTGTGACGGATTTGTGACGGAATTCCAATCAATTGGAAATCCGTCCCGAATCCGTCACAAATGTTTTAAGATTTTAAATTAAATTACTTAATTAATCTAATTAGTAATTAATTAAATAAATTAACAATTATTTTAGACAAAATTTAATTAATTTTCATTGGAAATCCACCAGAATATTTTTAAATTTATTTTTTTTCTTTAAAAACCATTTTCAACACAAAAAAAGTTTTTTCAAACATTTCCGACGGATTTTCGGCTGAATTTAATTAATTATTTAAAAAATTAAATTCCGTCGGAAATATTTTTGTTTTTTATTTTGATTTTTCGGTTAAAACTATTTTCAAGAAAATAAAAGCAAAAAAAATGTTTATTTAAACATTTCCAACAGAATTTAATTAGTTACCTTAAATTTTTTCAAGTCTTGTAATGATGTACTTTTATTAACTCTTGATCTTTAGATGTTGGATAATTAGTATTTAACCATGGGTTGTCTAGGTAGATGATAATCTTTGACTAAGCTTTTGTACTTAAAGGGTAAATGGACGATTTTACCTTCACCATTTCCTTAGTACATAAAGGAAGATGAGGGTTGGCATAAATCCATTGAAAAATCTTGGAACTTAAGCTTGGAAGTTTATTTTGAGAATATATGAAAGTAGTTTGAAGTAGTTGTCTTGTTATTCTCATACTTGTTATTAATTTCTTGTCATCTTAATTTCTTTTCTTTCTTGCTTACTATTATATTATTGCTTTAAATTATTGTATTTAATTATTGCAATTTATTTTTCTTGTCTTACTTTCTTGTCTTTATTTCTTGCAATTTAAGTTCTTGTCCTTACTTTTCTAGTTCTTACTTTTCTAGTTCTTACTTTCTTGCATTACTCTTATTGTAATTTACTTTCCTGTAATTTACTTACCATTTCTTTAATTTATGTAATTTACATTTCAAGTTATTTACCTTTCATAATGAGTGGCTAATTTCTTTAACTAGGGTGTATGACTAAAATGGGTGAGTTTTGTAAACCAAACATAAAGGTATTCTTTTATGCAACAATACATTTCATCATTTCTTTTCAAGCTTTATAAGAACAACAACACTTCCTGACCGGTTGATCACCTTAAGGTGTTAAAGTGAAATGGACTGAGATAAGCCATTTAGCTCACGTCAACTTGAATGATATGGGAATCCGCTCGAGAGAGTGATTTTTAACAAAAGGTTCTTTTTGTTTCTCCATATATTTTGAAAACAATATTTGTATATTCACCGGTCTGGATACTTCATAAAGATATGAGTAAAAAGCTATAATCAATGCATTAGTGAAGTCCGAGAGGAATACCTTCAAAATAAGTGATGGAACTAATTGTTGCTAAAATTATGTTGTAGCATTCTTCCAGCATTGGACAGTTTGACAGCTTTACTTCTCTTATGTTTGTGTTTGTAATCTCACCCTAAGTCATTACACCCTAGCTTCTTATAAACTGTTAAAAACACCAAAATCAATTCAACAATTAAATCTCCAGTTTCCTCATCTGAATCCATTTCTTTCATCGGACTGATAACTAAACTTTACTACAATCCCTGTGGACGATACTCGGTACTTAGTACCATTTTATTACTTGAAAGGCGATAGTAAGGTTGGAAGTATACTTGCTTTCAATCTTATGTGTCACGTATCGAAAGGTATATAAATATCCTATCAGAAGTTTCACTACATTCAGAAGGTTGTTGAGGTCATAGACATCATCGTTAGTAGTGTTGGCCTTGATGGGAACTTGGTTGATCCACTCACCAAGCCCTTGTCGCAATCTGTAGGCATTAGATTTACTAGCAATATGGCTCGATTGTATTTATTTTAGTTGATTTGAGATTGGGTACTTATACACTTATTTTATGATGTATCGATATTTGGATTGACATCTTAATATATGCTTGGAGCAGTTACTATCATATGGTGTATTATAAATGTTCTACTTTGCATGTTTATTAACTTCCTTGAACAATTAGTTTAAAATCTTCCACGGTCAGTAGTTAACCACTGGAAGGGAGTAGTGAATAAAGACTAATTTCGAGTGTTAGTTGATTATCTATAACAAAAAGAATATAGCATAGATATGCGACTATGCACTCACATGTACTTGATAGAGATCAAGTATTGGAATGACCCGCACTTCGAGATTGCTTCATGGATCATGTCACAGGCAATTCTAAGATGTCAATATCTAATATCCCCAAGTAGAGATACATGAGATTCCTGACACGAAGTCTGTTATGCTTTGATATTTCTCAAACGTTGTTCATAACAGGCGATTATAAAGAGAAACGTTGGATCTAGCATGATTAGTGGGTAGGAGCTCTATGTAGTCAATACTGTTTTGTTCCTTTTATCTTATGATTAAAGTGATATCAACAACCTCCTCGATGATTTGGTGTTGACGTTGAATGTATGCATACTCGGACTGAATTGATGCCAGATCAATCTTGCAGTTCGTCTTTAGGTCACAACAAATCTTTATCGAGAAACATAATAGTGAACGATCTAGAGATTGACTATGTTCCATGTATCACATTCACACTGATATCTGTAACAAAGGGATATTTGATCACTTACCTTTAGGACTACTTAATGCAGAAATGAGGCATGGATGACTTACCTAATGCTGACATATATTATTCAGTTGTTGTGACATGTGCAAGTGGGAGTCTTTTGGAGAGATGCTCATATACACAACAAGATACTTAATAGCATAATCCTATTGGGTGGCACATAAAGTTCGCTTAATGTAAAAGCAAGAAACAATATTTGAGGGGTTAATGGGTAATTACTTAAAGTGTTAATTAGTTACTAAAGACACTAATTAGTTATTAGTCTAAATCTTTTTGGGCTTCATTTAGAATGGGGTGGCATTTTAGGATTAGTTTTTTTAGATTGGGCCATATAAATAGATAACTTATCTCCTAAATCTGAACTTAATTAGATGATGACCTCCCTCTCCTCCCTCTTCTCTCTGAAATTAGCGCCCATCACTCCACCCTAAGGGTGGCCGAAATTTTTCACACACACATAATCAGATTCTAGTGTGGTGTGTGTGCATCGGATCAAATTTCTATCAGAACTTTCTGTTGAACATGTTGATATTAAAACTCCATCAAATTCCATCTTGAACAGAAATTCCAACAGAAATTTTCGTTGAAATTTTTCGAAAACAACATGTTGTTTACTAAAATTCCAACATGTTCAACAGAAATTTTCGACATTCTCGATAACAACATGTTGGACTTTTTGAAAACAACATTGATATTAAATCACCGGATGCATTAGATCAAATTTCGTAAACAACATGTTGGCGATATGCACGAGAAAAGAAAGACGGTTTCTTGTTGTTTACGAACGATTGAAGCTTTGAGATATGAGCGCGATAGAAAGGATCATGATATTGGATTTTTCACTTCCGTCTAAAAGGTTTTTCTAAGCACCCTCTATGTTTCCGTTTGTTACTTTTATCAGATTGTAACCAGATCTCTGGACGGTTATGATTTCGGATTTGTTTGCTTCTGCTGTTTATTAATTTTTTGGTTATTGAAATCTATCATAACCCAACAATATGTATCAGTAAAATATTTAATTTAATGCTAAAAGTTTGAAGAGAAAGATGTTTAAAATTACCAAAATAGAGTAACAAATAAATAGTTAAATACTATATTTTTTAAAATGAAGGGAATGTATAAAAAACCATAAATATAAATATAATTGAATATATTTTTATTGATTTTGTATAAAAAAAAACCCACTAAACAACATTTTAGGAGTAATCTAGTCATTTTAACTATTTTTGTCCAGTCCTTTTCTAGTTGTACCAAACGTAGGACAAACTATTAGTTCAACTTTGTCCCGTCCAATCTAGTCATGTTCTATCCCGTCCTATCCAGATTGCATATCATACGCTACCGAATGGATCTTAGTGAGTTTTAATGAATATATTGGGTCTTATTCGGTTCAATTTCGCTCTAACAAATATTATTGGGCTTTAATTGATCTTAGTGGATTTTAATGAATTTATTGGGCCTATTCATTTCAATTGGGTTTTAACAGATATTATTAGGTTTTAATCGATCTTGGTGGGTTTTAATTAATCTATTGGACATTTGGGACTTATTCGATTCAATTGAGCTTTAACTGGTTCAATTGGACTATAATGAGTTCTATTAGGCTTTTAGTAACGATGTAGTAGTAATAATAATAATAATAATAATAATAATAATAATAATAATAATAACATAATCAAACAAATTAAATTAAATTAAAAGAATGATAATTCTGGCTGGTTTCTTGACATATTGGTGTATTTTTTTTAGGGCAAATTGCATTAAAAGTTAATGTACTTTGCCTTAATTTCTATTTTGGATAACGTACTTTCAAAACTTTCGTTTTGATATCTAAGATGTAAAGTTTCATGCGTTTAAGGGTAATCGGTTCAACCATTAACCGGTTACCATGCTGATGTGGCAAGTGATGTGTCATCCAACAACATTATTAGCTGACGTAACCAGTGACATGGATTTTTAATATAAAATTAATTATTTTATGTATTCTTATTATATTACAAATTATTATTTATTATATATAATATACATATGTGTATAATATGTTTCTTCTTTTCTACCCACTATCATCAAGAATTGCTAGAGATATCACCATTCACCACCATCACTCAAGAATTATCACCACCATTAACCACTCGTGATCTAAATCAAACACAAATGGTGCAAAATCCTCATCAAACACAATTTATAAAAAAACTAAATTTGTGATAAAATCTGGAAGCAATAATGATGGAGATCGATCTTATGAACCAAGTCAGGGGGGAGGGACGTTTGCAAGATTTCAGGCGAGGGAAGGGAAGTTCCGTCGGTTGAGAGGGAGAGAAAAGGGGGATTCCGGCTATGGTGCAAAGTCGTCGAGAAGAGGGGGATTCCGGCTATGGTGCAAAGTCGTCGAGAGAAGAGGGGGATTCCGGCGATGGTGCAAAATTGTCGTAGACAGACAATCGTAAAAATCGAGAGCCTTGGATCTGGAATATCGACACGATTTTGTAATCTGGATATGGAATGAGGTTGGAGATTTGGTCTGAGATGTGATTTTGGACCTGGAAACGGGATGAAATTGAAGTTTTCATCTGGGATGTGACGATGGACAGGGGATCGGCAATGGAGGTGGCGCCGGCGATGGAGTTGGCACCGGCGATGGAGGTTGCGGCGGATCTAGTTAGGGTTCAAAGAGACGGGCTTAGATGTGACCTTTTTTTGACCTGTTCTTCCAACTCATCACCATTAGCAAAAATAATGCAGATCAACTGGGCTATTGGATGCCGGAGATGGAAGTTGGATGTCGGAGACGAAGGTTGGACATCGGAGAAGAGGGCTGACTACTTTTTACGGGGTGAGTGTCTGGGTGAAGAAGAAACCAGTTGTATTATTATATATTACATAAATTATATATAATAATAATACATAAAAAAACTAATTTTATATTAAAAATCCATGTCACCGATTACGATAGATAATAATGTTGAGTTGGATGACACATCACTTGCCACATCAGTATGGTAATCGGTTACCCAGGTACTTAAACGCATGAAACATTACGTTTTAGGTATCAAAACGAAAGTTTTGAAAGCATGTTACCCAAAATAGGAATCAAGGCAAACTTAGTTATCTTTTAATACAATTTGCCCTTTTTTTCGACAGATTTCTAGACAAATTTATCCATTGAAAATTTTAAAAAAATTGAATTTTGTATTAAAAAAGAGCGGTTTCTAATATTAAAATTGAAAATTCAAAAATTAAACAAAAACTATCACTTTTGAGTTTTTGAGTTAGATTCCCACGTGAACGTCTACACCATGGAGTCTCCACCAAACCTAACCCAAATTCATTTCACCAAGATAGGTGGGGAAATTGTTTTATAATGTAAAAGTTTCATATGTAATTGTTTCATAATGTAAAAGTTTCACATGTAATTTTTTCAAAAGGTGAAACAAACATATGTGTAACAATATCTTAAATCATAGTACTTGATGAAAAAAAATCATGAAAAAAATTATTTTTATATTGATTTGAACCAGTTAGCATTGTTTGTACCTTTCAACTGGTTTGTATTGGAACCAGCCTCTATACACACATTTTTTACATATTTATATACACATATACAATAGATACATTCATCAATTTTACCCAAATACATACATTATCTACATAAACAACTTCTTACCAAAAACTTCTTTATACTAAAATTTCTAAGAAAAATTCGGTATGACCCATCATATCACCTAATAATTTGTCTAAATAATTTGTATACACAATTTACCCAACAATTTGCAATATATTTTCAAGCTAGAAATTACCCAAGAATATACATATACAACAATTTACCCAACACTTTGTTTTACATATATAAAACTTATACGTACATAATCATGTTAAGGGAGAATCAAACGTACATACATCATATATAAAACTTGTATATAACGTAGAAACATACAACTACAATGTTTCACCCGTACATAAAGAATATTTAAAAAATTAATAAAATTATAAAACTATCAGATATTTCATTCTATTTTATATTATTTTAAATAACATATTAATAAAAATGACTTTTTTTTTCCTTTCTCTCATCTTCCAATAACATGAAAATTATTTCATTTCCTTTCCTTTCATTTATTTTACTTCACTTTCTAGAACACAAATAAAATTCCGTTTCCTCTACTTTCTTTACCTTTTCTTTCTTTTCGTTTCTTTTTTCTCTCAAAATTGAAGAACACATTTTGGTGGATGAAAATAAATTAATTTATATATATATATATATATATATGTATATATTTTGATTGGTGATGAATCTTGTGTTTGTATGTGAAAAACAGTAAAGACATGATTAATTATCATATAAGGTTTTCATTTTTTTTCTTTTTCTTTTGAAGCTTAAGAAACCCATCTTATAACCAGTGTTTTAATACCAACTTTCATAAGTTACAACTCACAAAGTGATAAAAGGACAACAAAAAAGTCTAAACAACTTATTGTGTTTGAAGTAGAAGCCGTCTTAGAGAGTAGAGAGCTGTTAATCGGACTTAGGAGTGGTCTTCGGTGCTGAGGCGGTGCTGCTGCGGTGGTGCAACGGTGGTGTGAGGCCGGTTTGCATCTTCTACTGTTTCTTTCTTAGGGTTTTTCATTTGGGAAATTGGTCAAAATAAACATTTCAGAGTTTTAATTGTGCATGGTAACCATCTCTCTCCTGATTTGACTTAAGTAACCAAAATGTCCGTTAATTTCGACTAAAACCTCCGTTTTTTAACGGAGGTTTGACTTTTCCCCGATTTTGACCGAAAATGTCCATTAATTTTGACTAAAACCTCCGTTTTTTAACGGAGGTTTGACTTTTCCTCGATTTTGACCAAAAAAACGGAGGTTTGACCCCAACCTCCGTTAAAAAACGGAGGTTTATTTATTTTTATTTTTTTTAATTATTTTTAACACGGATCTTTGACTTTTACCCAAAAAATGCGGACGTTTGACCAAAACCTCCGTTTTTTAACGGAGGTTTGGTTTTTCCTTTTTTTTTATTAAATTAATTCTGGAAATAAACCGATTTCATGAAAAAATGGAGGTTTGACCAAAAAAACGGAGGTTTGACCAAAACCTCCGTTTCTTAACGAAGGTTTTTTAAAAAAAATTATAATTTTCGGTGGAAACCTCCGTTAATTACCATAAACCTCCGTTAATTACCAGTTAATTATGGTCAACCTCCGTTAATTACCTGTTAATTATGGTCAAACCTCCGTTAAATTGCAGTTAATCACCATTAAACGTCCGTTAATTTATTGTCAATCCTCCGTTTGTCAGACAAATTTTATGTCTCACTTTATCAGACTAAATTTAATGTCTCAATTTACCTAACTTATCACCACTTTATCTCACTTTATCAGAATAATTTAATGGGAAATTGGTCAAAATTTCCCACTTACAATTTGTTGTACACTATTTTTTTCAACAAGTACTTATATAAATAGTAATAACACTGTTTTTTTCAACAAGTACCATGCTTATATTCAGTAACTTTCATCAGAATTTTTTGTTTACACTCCACCCACTGACATTGAAAGGAAATGTCAAAGATTTAATATAATTGTAAAATAATTTGAATTTTATACAACCAACAACCAGCCTTATTAAAAGCCACAATCTGATTCAATTGTAGACAACCATTTTCTTCAATCTTTCTTTTTTCTTGTATCTTTCATTTACATCATGATTTCTTCAAGTTCTTCAATTTATAAAATTAAGTTGCGTATTTCTGGTGGGGGTTCGTGGCAAAAAATTAATCAAACATGGGAATATGTTACTAATCAACCGTCTCACCCGGTCAAGTTGCCAGCCAGAATGACGCTTTCGGATTTGCTTGTGTATGCATGCCATAAATGTGAAGTTGTCTATTAGGTTGGTATTACTACAATTGCGTACAAGTTAAAAAATGACGATCATATTTATCATTTGGAAAACGATGATCAAGTTGCGGTCTTCTTTGAATGGGCTGCTAATTTAAATAAAGCGCCAACAATTTATGTCTATGATGTACCATATCATGGTAATGATGAAAGAGAAGAAGAAGGGGGAGAAGAGGGAGAAGAAGAAGAAGGAGGCAAAGAAGACGGAGAAGACGGAGAAAAAGGAGAAGAAGTAGAAGAAGAAGAAGAAGAAGAAGAAGAAGAAGAAGAAGAAGAAGAAGAATTGGACCCCGATTCATATATTTTCTACCTGGGTATAACTGATAGTGATGAAGAACCAACAACCAAAAGGAAATCAAAAAATTTAGTTGCCCGGAGTAACGATTATTTTGATATGCCTCCTATCCTTCCAACACCGGAAATCGTCATCACACCTAACTTACCTACACCTTATATTTGCAGCGAACGAGTTAAAGTGGGGATGTTATTTAAAACGAAAGATGAAATGAAATTGGCTCTTTCGAGAAAGTTCATTGATGAGGGTTTCGAATATAAAGTGCACAAATCTTCCAAATCCAGGTTTGAGGCGAAATGTTATGTTGGAAGTTGTAAATGGCGTATGACGGCTGCGAATGTCGGTTCCACGGAGATGTTTCATGTACTAAAGGTGGATGACGTGCACACCTGCTCAAAGACTCAGTTGCATCGCAGGCACCGTCAAGCAACTGCAATGGTGTTGGGTAATTTAATTTTACCTAAAGTGCAGGATAGTGGGAGGAAACTCCGTGCAAAAGACATAATAAGCGATATAAAACATCAGTATAATATTAATATTTCTATCTGGCAAGCATATCGAGCAAAAGATTATGCAAATATGGTTGTACAAGGTGACCCGGGTGATTCGTTTAACCGACTACCTAAGTTTTTCTATAATTTAGAGCTCCGTAATCCCGGTACGGTGACAAGGATTGAGACGGATAGTCATGGACGGTTTGAGATGTGTTTGCTCTTGGTTGTGCGGTAAGTATAATTTTGACATTTTGAATATAATTTTTCATAACTATGTAGTTTAATTTTCTAACATGTGAACCACTTAATTTTCAGATTGAGACGTTTGTATCTTATTTGCGTCGAGTTCTTATAATTGATTGTGCCCATTTGAAGGGCCCTTATTTGGGAACAATGTACTTAGCAGTTGCTATGGACGCAAATAACCAAATTGTGCCGGTCGCTTTCGGAGTGGGTAGATCCGAGAATGGAGAGGGGTGGACATGGTTTTTGTCCATGTTGAAGCAATGTATTGGAGAACTATCCGATTTGGTTTTCATATCAGATAGGCATGCTGCAATAAACCAAGGAATTACCACCGTTTTCCCAAGGGCACATCACGGGTTATGTTGTCGCCACCTGGAGATGAACATAAAAACCAAAGACCCCGGGATTAAGCATAAGAAGAATCTATATTGGAAGACCTGCCAAGCGTATACGTTTGACAATTTCGAAATGCGCATGTTAGCTCTACGAGCCGCTTTACCCCTAGGATGTACAGTGTTGGATCGGCTTAATCCAGAGAAATGGACAAGGGCACATTTCAAAGGAGAACGCTACAACATAATGACTTCCAACAGTGCCGAGTCGATCAATGCACTGTGCCGTTATGCTCGAAAGATGCCAATTTGTGGGCTTTTCGAGTACTTTCGAGACTTCCAACAAGAGTGGTATTCTAAACGCCGTACAAAAGGAGGTTAAAAACGTTTAAATTTTTTTATTTTATGTACTACTACTAATTTTGTGTACTACTACTGCTTTTGATGCAATCGATACTAACGAGATAAATATGTTTTTTAGAGACGATGACCAACGCTCTAACCCCGTGGGCGGAGAACAAAATTTATAAGAGAGCCTACAAAGCTGCATCGTGGACGGTACATGAAATTGGTCAGGGTTGCTATGAAGTGCGTGATTATCGTAGAAACGAAACGTGTAATTACCATGGAGGTACTTGCACGTGCTTGAAATGGCAAAAATCCGGCTTACCTTGCGGCCATGCAATCGCTGTTGCTACACATCTAGGCTCTGCAGACTGCAGCAATTTGGCATTGCCTTTCTATAGGGCGAGTAATTTTCGAGCAACGTACGCACCACTCATTTATCCGCTTGGCACTGAAGAAACATGGGTTGTTCCAGAGCAACCACTACTTCTAGTTCGTCCACCCCTGATAAAGAGAGCGGCTGGAAGACCTAGTGAACATGCTCGTATACCTTCTCGTGGTGAGGATCCCATCCGGAAGAAATGTAGTCGGTGTGGTCAAAGCGGGCATACTAAGAAAACATGTACATGGGCAAATGTGGGCAATCAAGGAGCATCAGGAAGCCGACAGACCCAACCAGTATCGACCCAGGATATTCATGGAAGTCATGGGCATTATACTTTTGATCTCAACGATGATCTCAATGAGTATTAAACCATGTTTGTAACCTTTTATGTGTTGGTTAACTGTTTTTTGTGTAAAATAAAGTGAACATGATTATTGTTGCAGTCGTTATGTTACATTAAAACATATATTTAATAAGAAGGCATGCACTTAATAAAAACAAACAACATCGAGAAATAACAACATCAAATAAGAACATGAAAAACAAACAACACCGAGAAATAAGAACAAACAAAATCCAGATATTTAGTAAAGATTGATATCCTGGCATTGGATGATCCACTTAGCCTTTTCGTTGATCTTGTCCTCCAGAACGTCGTATTCTTCTTTGATCTCTTTGACCTCATTCTCCTCTTGACTGATTTTTTGTTGCAAGGCTGCAAGCTGGAATTTCTTCTCCATAATATTTGCCTCCTTTTCATTTTGTATAGCCCTGTTGTTGTTCCATTTCACACCAAGCGCCGTGATTTCCTCGTCCGCCTCCATAATGGCGGCCTTCAGTTTTCTCGGCATGAGTTGAGAAGCCGGAGGGTTCCCCTCAGGGTTAGCAAACCTATCTGAATACATTGGTGGTGGATTGTATGGAGGTGTATTCATGTACTCAAAACATGCAACTTCCCAATCATCATTCTCCTCTTCGGTTATTGGACGGTCCGCGTTAGTTCTTCGAAAATTTGCCCATTCCTCTTCCGTTGATGGCAATTTCCAGCTATGCCTGTACGTTCCATCATTCAATGGTAATGGTTGGGAAATTGTTGTGCGAGAACTTCCAGCCTTGTTTGTTGTTTTCTTCTTTCCAGATCGGTTGTTTGCAGACATTGTGTTTTACAAAAGTATTAAAAGGTTTGAGAATCAATGATAGGAAGTTGTGTGTTACTACTTCAATACATATCACCTATATATAGTGGTGAAAAGGTTAAACCGGTAATTTCGAAATTCACTGGAAAAAGGCTGACAGATTCGCCTGAAAAAGGCTGACAGATTCGCCTGAAAAAGGCTGAAAAAGACCACCTAGCACTCCTGATAAAAGCTTCAAGATTCACTGGAAAAAGGTTGACAGATTCGCCTGAAAAGGCTGACATATTCTCCTGAAAAAGCCCTTAAATCGTACTTTGCTTTATAATAAAACAGTTTGGTGAGACATAATTTCATTTCTCATTAAATCTAACGATTTATTTTGTGTTATTAATAAAGTCATAAAATATAATTTCTCATTAAAATACATAATTTCTAACAATTATTTGAAACACGCGTGAAGAGAAACATAAAGCCCAATAAAATACATCAATCTTGCACCATCCGAGGTTATGCTTGCACCATCCCTTCACCGAAGGTTATGCTTGCACCATCCCTTTCCAGATACACTTCAAGCGGGGTAGGTTCACACTGAAAATAATTAGTTATATCCCAAACAGAGTGGTCATCCACGAGTTCTTTCAATCCAGTGTCCAAGTCTGCTTCTGGTGGTTTGAAATACATTTTCATTCCAGCTCGTTCGTGTTCATCATAACCAAGTTGAGTCATTAATTGATGCATGTGTTCTAGACAAATACACTGACCATCTACTAGGTCAACAAATATTTTCATGCCGTTCACATACGACCTACCGGGGGATGGTGTGAAAGTTCCGTTATGATGGACCTTCATAATAAATATTAGAGGACAAATACCGTTGAAATATTCGTCATACGTAAATAAAAGTTAGAAAAATTTGAATATAGACAATTTAGTTATGGAAATTAAAAAGATTTACTAACACACAAGGTCTTCTATCCATTGCGGCAGCGGTTTAGATGTACTTCTAAGTCTCCAAAAACGTTGTATTTCAAAAGGCATCTTTGTAGGTAGGAAAAGTAGAAGGGAGGAAATGCTAGTTAGGAATATGTGAATTACTACTTCATCATATCACCTATATATAGTCGTGAAAATGCCCATTTGAAGTCATGAGTGTGTATTTGGAGAAAATATTTTTAATACAAGACTGAAAAGGTCTGAAAAGGTCTGAAAAAGGCTGAAAATGTCTGAAAAGGTCTGAAAATGTCTGAAAAGGTCTGAAAAAGGCTGAAAAGGTCTGAAAAGGTCTGAAAAGGTCTGAAAAGGTAAAACAAATTATAACAAAAAAATACATTTTAAATTATAAATTATAAAATACATTTTTATACATTTTAATATCGTAAACAATACATCATTCCAAAATACGCAAATCCCAAAATACATCAGCCATATGGTAACGTATTTCTCTCGACGTTCGAGTCATTGTATCAACGGATGGGATACGGCCATTCGCCAACAAAGATATCATTTCACACGCCAAAGGACCAGAATCGCCGAGAAATCCGTGTTGTGGTACGTTATTGGCCTGGATTAATGAGATGGACCCTACACGCTGAGCTCGACTTGTTTCACCAATAATTAGTAAAAACGCTTCTAGACTGACCCCAAAAGCACCCAGCCAGTGTCTCAATGGCCTTTTATAGGTTCCGCCGATGTTGGTGTCGAATATTGTGAGTTTCATTTCATCTGAGTCCAACTCGGCGACCACCCAATGTTCATTCAGGATACATATTGGCATTATGACCTGGAAAAAAAACGTCAGACCTCAAAATATTGTGAATTTGATTGATGACTATTAATAAATAAATAAAAGTTAATTTAGTTTCAATACCTCATGGATTGATGCCCATGCTGGCCATCCTGCTGTTGCCATTGAACAATCAGCCTGTAGAATGGCTGAACCGGCCTCACTTTCACATAACTTCTGAAAGAAGTCGTCCGACATAATCGTCCATCTAGTGCGATCATTTCGGCCTGACTGCATCATTTTCGCCCACGCGTCTACATGCTATTAATAAAAAATAAGTATTAGACATGAACTACATATTACAACCAAATTTATAATTACAACTATAAAACTAACCGAGTGTAAGTACGTCCCAATTCCTTCCTCTCCCAGTAATGTACACCACCATGTCGGAGTGAGTTCCATCATTATCAACGTAATCATGCATTTTTCTGGCAACCCTTCTGACCTGTATACTCTCAGGACCTCCGGCTCAGTACTGGTCTGAAGATTTTGAACTTGGGTTCGACCTCTAGCATTGCCTCTACCTGTAGCTGCACCTCTAGCATTGCCTCTACCTCTAGGTGCACCTCTATTTCCTCTAACTCTAGCGGGAGGAATAGTGGTAGGCGGTAGTGCTGTATAAGGTTCTACTATACATCGCCCCCCTTCAACTTCGCGGTGCGGCCTGCCCTGTATATCCGGAGGAGGTCGAATCTGAGCCAGAGTCTGAAACATGTCTGGGCCAGACATGAAAGGCATGCCATGCGACATGGATGAGCTAGGCATGCCATGCGGCATGGATGAGCTAGATGGATGAACCGGCTGCGTAATGTAATCGAGATATATTGTCAATATATAGAGTTTCATACGAATAACGCAAATGAATTGTATAAGTTACCATATGGGACGATTGTGTCATGGAAAACGGAATCTGGGAGCTTGAAGGCGTGTCCGCCGCAACCAGCAAATCAAGGAAGCTGGTTTCCCTGTGTGGTGCCTGTGGCGCGTCGTATGTTGGCATCTAGGCACGAATATAAATAGTTAACCAATTTGTATATATTGTAAATAAAATATAAATACTAAAATAATGTATTATTAAAAGTACTTGCCTGTGTACGATCACCATATGACGTGAAACGGTCATCAACCGACTGCCTCCAATTTCGAAGATCATCCAGGGATGTTTGATGAGTTCCCTGAATACGCTCAAGCTCGGAAATACGATGAATCTGAGGCAGGTACGGTGTCAACCCATCCCATGATGTTTGATGAAGTTGCTGAATACGCTCAACTTCCACCAACCTCTCGAGATACTGGGAATAAGGGTCCTGATGATGGGATTCCTGGGCTTGAGGTCCCTGGCTCTGATGACCATGATGATGGGATCCCTGGGCTTGAGATCCCTGGCTCTCATAAACCGAATGATGGGATTCATGGGTCGGAGATCCCTGGCCCGGATAACCGGAATGATGGGATCCATGGGGCTGAGATCCCTGGCCCTGATAAGCGGAATGATGGGATCCATGGGCCTGAGATCCCTGGCCCTGATAAGCGGAATGATGGGATCCCTGATGCTGAAATCCCGCTCCAAAAAAATGAGGTTATCGACATACCACTGGGATGCAACCTCCACAGACTCTGGTTGGAGGTTGTAGAGTGGTTGCATATCCGCCTCCTAACATATTTAAATAAAATGATGTTACAATAAGAAAAAGTTTAAAAAATAATTCATTTTCAAAAAATCAATTACAACACTTATTACAATATATTCTCCATATTTAATCGTGCTAAAATATATTATCTGTATTTTATAACGAATATGGATAAAGAAACAGTTAGTTTGATAAGTTATTTTATGCTCGAACTTTAAATATTTATTAAACTAAAAAGTTAATATGTACTATATATATATCATAAAAATATAAACATTTTTGTGTCTTAAATATCGTATATATAAAAATATTTAAAAACATACCGTCGACGCATTAATGATCCTCATGACGTGGCTACGTTTTAACATTTTTGTTACCCGGGTCCAACGAACTGCCCTCGGGTACGTGTTATTACTTTTAATGAAGTACCTACTGCAATATGGAAACGTTTCTACAATCCATATCTGCGAATTACAATGGCAACAATAATTAAATGACAATAATTAAATTTGAAATACATGTAAATTGTATAAAGATTTAAATGAGAAAAATTTAGCTAACCTTCAACGCAAATAAGAATCCCATAATCGTCAATTTTTTATTTGACGATGTGCGTCCTCCTTTATTTAAACAATTATACATTTGACTTATTGTAAAATTCCAAATAACAGACCCCCATGGAAAACTGTTCCAAAAATCCATATTTTCTATCGCCATCAACAAATATTTAGAAATTTTGTTTGGTTTCTGGCGACCAAGAAAGAACATATCAACAACAAGCATCAAACACACTCGGACGACATCGTTGTCATCCATACCGTCACCCTCTTCAATAGCACAAAAAGCAGCCCACACCTGCTCCAACTTAGGTGTATCATCACCAAAAAACCTACTAACGAAACCATCCCTAACCGAAGGTTCAATCGTAGTCATTCCAAAACGAAGGCCCGTCACCAAACTAAACTCCCCCGACCAAAATGAAGCTGATGCGGTCCTATCTGGAAATACAACTCTTGCTCACTTGCACCATCGGGGTATGACTGATTCTGGAAAAATGTATACAATAACACCGGATCCGCATTAGTGTCAGATAGATCCAACCATGAACCAAAACATGTATTTCTGAATATAATCGTTCTTTCATGGTTTAACTTCTCCTTAATTTCTATCATTAGTGATACTCTTGCTTTCACAGTAATCGAAGGTACAGTATCGTCATTGGCCTGCATAAATATTATTATAAATCTAATTAATACAATTTGATTTGTAACTTAAAAATTAAGTTTCTATTTTTATAAATTATATCGTTATAATCGTGTCATCAATATAATCGTGTCATCAATATCTTCAAAATGAGTTTACAATTTTAAGAGGTACAAAATTACATGCACGAGATACAATTTTTACAAATTATACCATTATAATCGTGTCGTTAATACCTTCAAAACGTAACGACTTATTTTTAAAATATATACATTTTTTGCCCTATTGATTAACGTTTCATTTTAAATTTCATTTTAGTTTTTAAATTTCATTCATATCTTTTTTTATGCCTTATTAATATATACCTTTTTTAACGTTTCATTTTAGTTTTTAAATTTCATTCATATCTTTTAATATTTTGTTTTTTATTTTACACCCTATTGATTAACATAAATAATTGTATACCAACAAAATTACTATGTTTTTTAAGTATAATCTCTTATCAATCAAATATAATTTTTTTAAAGTTATAGTTATTTAATTAATTTTCAAACAAATAAATGTATACCAACAAAAATTAATATCACATATTCAAACACATATTCAAACAAATAAATATCACATATCACAAATAAATATCTTGAAGAACATATTCAAAAAATATTGAAACAAATTTTTTTGAAGAACATATTCAAACATATTAAAGTCACGGTAGAACACATGATAGAACAAATATTAAGAACATATTCAAACATGCCGTTCACATGAGCTAGATGAGATATTAAGAACAAATATTAAGTAAAACTATTATACATGAAACACATAAATAATAAACTAACAATTTCGTAAACGTGTGTAATTTCCCGGTGCCAAAAACACGTGGTGGTCCTCAAACGTGACAATGATGAGATTGAAGTGGTCCTCAAAAGTGACAAAGATGAGATTGAAGGTGGTCCTCAAATCTTTTAATATTATTGTTTGTAAATTCAAAGAGGAGAAATAAATGAAGTAAAAATGGTTGTGGGGTTAAGGAAAGTGTTTGTAAAAGAAGGAAGAAAAGAAGAAAAAAGGGGATGAAGAAAGAGTAGGTAGGCGGCTGAGAAAGAGAAAGAGGTAAACAAATTTAGGGTTTTCCACCGAAAATTATAATTTTTTTTTTCAAACCTCCGTTTTTTTGGTCAAACCTCCGTTTTTTCATGAAATCGGTTTATTTCCAGAATTAATTTAATAAAAAAAAAAAGGAAAAACCAAACCTCCGTTAAAAAACGGAGGTTTTGGTCAAACGTCCGCATTTTTTGGGTAAAAGTCAAAGATCCGTATTAAAAATAATTAAAATAAATAAATAAATAAACCTCCGTTTTTTAACGGAGGTTGGGGTCAAACCTCCGTTTTTTCGGTCAAAATCGGGGAAAAGTCAAACCTCCGTTAAAAAACGGAGGTTTTAGTCAAAATTAACGGACATTTTCGGTCAAAATCGGGGAAAAGTCAAACCTCCGTTAAAAAACGGAGGTTTTAGTCAAAATTAACGGACATTTTGGTTACTTAAGTCAAATCAGGAGATAGATGGTTACCATGCACAATTAAAACTCTGAAATGTTTATTTTGACCAATTTCCCAAATGAAAAACCCTAAGAAAGAAACAGTAGAAGATGCAAACCGGCCTCACACCACCGTTGCACCACCGCAGCAGCACCGCCTCAGCACTGAAGACCACTCCTAAGTCCGATTAACAGCTCTCTACTCTCTAAGACGGCTTCTACTTCAAACACAATAAGTTGTTTAGACTTTTTTGTTGTCCTTTTATCACTTTGTGAGTTGTAACTTATGAAAGTTGGTATTAAAACACTGGTTATAAGATGGGTTTCTTAAGCTTCAAAAGAAAAAGAAAAAAAATGAAAACCTTATATGATAATTAATCATGTCTTTACTGTTTTTCACATACAAACACAAGATTCATCACCAATCAAAATATATACATATATATATATATAAATTAATTTATTTTCATCCACCAAAATGTGTTCTTCAATTTTGAGAGAAAAAAGAAACGAAAAGAAAGAAAAGGTAAAGAAAGTAGAGGAAACGGAATTTTATTTGTGTTCTAGAAAGTGAAGTAAAATAAATGAAAGGAAAGGAAATGAAATAATTTTCATGTTATTGGAAGATGAGAGAAAGGAAAAAAAAAGTCATTTTTATTAATATGTTATTTAAAATAATATAAAATAGAATGAAATATCTGATAGTTTTATAATTTTATTAATTTTTTAAATATTCTTTATGTACGGGTGAAACATTGTAGTTGTATGTTTCTACGTTATATACAAGTTTTATATATGATGTATGTACGTTTGATTCTCCCTTAACATGATTATGTACGTATAAGTTTTATATATGTAAAACAAAGTGTTGGGTAAATTGTTGTATATGTATATTCTTGGGTAATTTCTAGCTTGAAAATATATTGCAAATTGTTGGGTAAATTGTGTATACAAATTATTTAGACAAATTATTAGGTGATATGATGGGTCATACCGAATTTTTCTTAGAAATTTTAGTATAAAGAAGTTTTTGGTAAGAAGTTGTTTATGTAGATAATGTATGTATTTGGGTAAAATTGATGAATGTATCTATTGTATATGTGTATATAAATATGTAAAAAATGTGTGTATAGAGGCTGGTTCCAATACAAACCAGTTGAAAGGTACAAACAATGCTAACTGGTTCAAATCAATATAAAAATAATTTTTTTCATGATTTTTTTTCATCAAGTACTATGATTTAAGATATTGTTACACATATGTTTGTTTCACCTTTTGAAAAAATTACATGTGAAACTTTTACATTATGAAACAATTACATATGAAACTTTTACATTATGAAACAAGCATGTGTATAATAATATCTTAAATCATAGCATTTGATGAAAAAGAAACATGATTTTTTTATATTGATTTGAACTAGTTTGTACCATTTAACTGGTTTATATTTGAACTTCCCTCTCTAAATATATATGAGGTTGGTTCAAATATATATATGTGTAAAAAATGTGTCTGTGTGTATATATATGTGTGTGTGTGTGTAAGCATGTTTTTTCCTAGAAATTTTAGTCTGAAGATCATGGTGTTAAAAGCTATATGTAAATACTAATCACATTTTCGTCAATTTGTAGCTATGTCAACTAATACCGACAGAGGATGGATGTATAGACGTTTAAATAGGGGTGGTCTATTAAATCCGGCTTTTAATGACGAAATAGTTGGATTTTTGGATTTTGCATTCGCAAATGAGCAAAATGATAAAATAAGATGCCCTTGTAAGAAATGTAAGCTTCTCAAATACAAAGGGAGAGAGGAGGTGAATATAGACTTGTTAAGAAAGGGATTCATGCTTACTTACACTCAATGGTATGCACACGGTGAAATAGCACCCGAAGTTGAACAACCGCAACAATCATTAATGGATGAAGACTATGATGAGTATGATGGTGTCCAGCAAATGGCGATGGATCAAAATATTTCCTATACGTCAAGTACGTGGATCAAAATGGTAATTGTTCACATATAGTTTGTTAGCCTACCGTTAGGTTTGTTTTAGTTTAAATGTTGGTATATATATACACATCTTTGCCTAGTTTGGGTTGCTATTTATTGGGCAAACATTAGGATTATTTAGTTTAAATGTTGGTATATATATATACATATCTTTGTCTAATTTTGGGTTGCCATTTGTTGGACAAACATTAGAATTGTTATGGAAACGTCTCATTTACAACCGTTATGTTGTCGAAATTGACATGTGTTTTAAACCAGAGGGTACCTATCGATCCAATACTATCAACAAGTACAATGATGATGTCAATTCCCATCCGCTAATAGATGTAGATCTATTGCAAGAGGCTGTCGTGAGAACCAAGAAGGGCCGACTATATGGCTTTCGGAACGTCTCTGATCCTAATTTGGTCTTGACGGGGGTACGCTCATGTGGATCCGTAGGTGATGGACCGTCTTCTGATGTGCGGGTGTGTACATCCTTTTTCCTTTGATGTTTATCTAAGTCATATATAACTCTTATAAAAATTTCTAATGTTTATTTTTTCTGTAGATTCAAGCATTAGAGAGGCAGGTGGAGGAGATGCGTCAAGCAGCAGAGCTCCGCATGAAGCAGCATCAGGAAATTCTCCAAGCAGATGAGCTTCGCAAGAAACATCATGAGGAAATGATGTTATTAATGAACAGGTATACCCGAAATCAGCCGTTTGACCCTCCCGCTTGATCTTTGGTCGTATGTGTTATGAACACTTGAACAATTGTTAGTCGTATGTGTATGTGTTAAAACAATTGTACAATTTGAACAATCGTATTTATGTGTATGTGCCCGAACAATTGTTGATAGCGCTTTAATGAATGTATAATATTTTGATTTCATGTATTTAGCATTTACAAGATTTTAAATTCATTTTTAAAATCTTACTATTTTTTAATGTCTAGGTCATTTCCGGCGAATTTCTGACGGATATCCTATCGAAAATATATTCTGCAGAATTTTTTTTTGATAATTTACGGTGGATTTCTGGTGGAATTTTCCAACGGATTTCAGGCGGAATAATACGTCGGAATTAACCCGCGGATTTTAACGGAATTCTTTTATTAAAACTAAATTTATAATAGTTAAATTATAATACCGAGGGAATTTCTGTCAGAAATCTGTCGGAAACGTAGTTAACAAAACCTTGATCAAATTAAGATGGCGAGAAATTAGAAAAACAATTTGTGGTGTATTTCCGACGGCCAAATTCGCCATAAATAAACTTTTTTGGATGATTTTCGGCGGATTTTGTCGTCGGAAAAACCCATTTTTTAGTAGTCTGATTGTGGTATTGTCGTTTTCTTATAGCAAGCTTGATCAGTGGAATAATCTATATACATCTCTCGCACTGTTATTTAAATGATTGCATTCACTTACGATCTGCCTCCAAGAGTTCTTTGTTTTTCTGTAATTGGTTCCGTCTTAAAAGGGAGGCAGATCTGGTCTTGGTGGCAATCCTATCAGTTAATTCTATTTTTTATTCCGTTAGCTGTTGGTATCTACAATACAAGAAAAATGACCTTCAGAGAAGGTTTTCTTTTGTATTTAAAAGTCCGAAAAACTTCTCTTAATGTTTTAGATAAGCTTTCATTTCCGTCAAAAAGCTTCCCTATATAACGGTAGCTAAAAGTTTTAGAGAGGGTTTTCGGAGGGTATATTTATGTTACCCTTTACGCTGTGTTCTCTAATCTGGAGAGAAAGAAAGGAAAAGAAACGAAAAGAAAACAAAGGGAGGGGAAAGAAAAGAAAAGAAATTAATTTTTTTATTTGTGTTCTTGAAAGGGAAGGAAATTGAAGGAAATGAAAAGAAAGAAAATAATTTTTTTGTTCTTGAACATGAGAGAAAGGAAATGAAATACTATTTTTAAAAATATATCATTTATAATGAAATGTTGGATAATTTTGTAATTTTAATAATTTTTTTAAATAATTCTAATTTATTTCCTCCCACATGTGGAAGGAAAGTTTTGGGAAGGAAACTTATCATTTCTTTCCTTCTCTTTCCTTTCCTCTCTCTCCTAAAAAATTTTAAAGAACACAAGTTTTTTACTTTCCTCCTCTTCCCTCGCTTTCTTTTCCCTTCTTTCCTAAAATGAGTTTCGAGAACACAGCGTTAGAGAAGCTTTTTTTGGGCTTTAGATACGCTTTCAATACTTCTCTGTAAAATTATGTATTAGTGACATTTTTCGAGCATTAGTGACCGTTTTTCAAGCATCACTAAAAGGTACCTTCAGAGAAGGTTTCTAGAAAAGCTTCTCTAAAGGCCAGGCTTTAGTGACACTTTCTGTAAACCTTCTCTAAAGGTACCTTTTAGTTATGCTTCCTAACCTTCTCTAAATGTTATTTTTAGATACATATAATCCAAACCTTCTCTAAAAGCAAAGGTTTTAGTGATACTTCTTATAAACCCTCTCTAAAGGTATCATTTAGTTACAAATCATGTCTAGCTCAGTTGGTTTCCCCAAGGGCGGTAACATCCTAGGGGGGAATGTGGATGGTATCCCAATCTACCCGGGTTCGAATCCAAGGGGAATCAATTTGAGGGCATGAGGAGTACCCAGTCCTTAGGCTGGTCCAGTCTTTGACTGAGCTGACTGTGGTTGGGCTCTAGGTCCAGCGTAAGCTGGGACGGGACAGCGGCAGATTAGTGGGCTGCCCTTGGATGCCCGATACCACCGAGGAAGCGTGCGTGCATGTGTGTGTGTGTTTGTGGTAGTCGTTCGTTGGTTCGATGCCGCTATGCCTTTCAAAAAAAGGTATCATTTAGTTACACTTCAAAAAAATCATTTCTTTCCCTAAAGGGTGCCTATATATACACACATATATAGTCCATATTTCAGCTATATATATTATAATAAAATAAATAACAATACTTAACAAGAAAAACCAACATCAAAAATCCTAAAACAAAAAATTATATATTTGTCATAAAAGACAAGAATTTTTTAAAACAAACCATAATGTTTCAATGAATCCACATATTCAAATTTATTAAAACAATCACCCAAAATCATAATCCAAGATGTTGGATGTGTCAATTCCTCTCTTTTATCTACAACAAGTCAATAGGACATCAAAGCAACTTCATGTCATAGTTTTAGTTGATTATCAAACACATGCATATGCACATCTGTTATGAAATACCATATGTTCAACAAACGAACCAGAAATTATAATACAAGGAAAACAATCACCCCTCTAGTTCTCCGCTCAGAAAGTAAAAAACAATTAATCAGGCTACAAAGCCAGTAACTTAAACAATAAGTCCATAAAGAAAGGTATGGTCTGGGTATAACAGGATCATCTAAAGAAATCTCAGAAATTCTTAATCAGGCTACAAAGCCAGTAACTTAAACAATAAGTCCATAAAGAAAGGTATGGTCTGGGCATAACAGGATCATCTAAAGAAATCTCAGAAATTCTCAACAGCAGAAGACCAACCCTCTCCATACTAATCTCATTGAACCTGGAACTTATTCTACACCATTTTGGGTGTCTCGAGAAGGAACGAGGCTTAGATGAGCGTAAATCTACGCCAACTGCTCTAATTCTTTTCCTCATCACCCATCAAAGTAAGCATAATGTTTTCTTATACAAAGAATTTTGGGATTTTCCCACGCATAAGGGAGGGTGTTTTCAACAAAAACGGACGGGGATCGTTATGGTGCTTTCGCAAGACGTCAATTACGAAAGGAGAATAACGAACATTTGATTCATGAACAAGGGGCCTAAGTTAGGGAATTGTCTAGTAAAAGGGTTGTTGTGTGTGTCGAGTTTAATAGGAGAGCAGAAAACGGGAATTGGAGGCTGAGTTAGCTGCTGCTAAGATCATTCAAGATGGGAAGAAAGTCGTCATAGTGAAGAACCGATAAGGAATAGGTATGGTGCATGATTTTAAAATCAAGAAAACAAAATATTTTCTTAATTTGAAAGAAATGGGGGAAGACCCTGTTTGGTTTTGGAGTTCGAGAAACCGCTCAAAGCAGGCAACGAAATTACTTTGTCAACTTCAAGTTGCAGGACTCGACTTTTAGATTAAGAGCATTCATATACAAGAGTATCTATACTACAAGCCGGAAGAATCATGGTGTAACACCCTAAAAAAGGAGTTAATTTAAACCGAAATATCATGCGGAAAGGATACTAAATAAGGTAAGGATCGCCCAAACAAAGGGAAAGTTAAAGAGTTTACATCAATAGCTGGATACTAATATAACAACCTACTAATATACATAAATCGGAGACATAGATTATGTTCGGGTGTTGCTAATATTCTCAAAATAATGATTCTAGTAACTCCAACATATATACACTAGAAAGTGTATCCCATGAAGGTGCCTCGACCGGCACAACGCTCCTCTCAACCCTTAGGAGCCCCGCTAGGATCTCCACCTGTTATACATGTCATTTAAGAAAAAGTGTTAGGCTTAACGCCTACTGAGACCAAACAGTTAATAGATAAAGCCATAAAATCTTTAAAAGGAAAGAAGTGAGACTTTTTCCAAATTAACTTTACTTAAAACATACTCTTGGTGAGCAAGGTTCTTTTCAAAGATAACGGGGGAGACCCATTATTGTCATCCATAGCTGTAACACCCGTAATTTTCAGTTCAAATCACTTCGGGGCGAGTGATAGCCAAAAAAGGAATATTTGGCCTATTTGCGAGGCTGTACCATTTAGAGCATATCTCACTCATCGAACATCCGATTCAAATGATTCAAGATGCTTCGAAAATCCAAGAGGTAGAACTACAATCTTTCTGTTTTGAGTTTCTCCTAAATCAGGCTCCATCTAAGGAGAAAGTTAGCCAAGAAGGAACGTTTGACATATTTGCGAGGCTGTACCGTTTGGACCATATCTTTGTCATAGAATCTCCGATTCAGATGATTCAAATTGATATGGAAAGGAAAGAGGTAGATCTACAACTTTTGTATTTTAAGTTTCTTCTAATTCGAGCCCCATCTAAGGCGAAATCGGGGTCGAAGTCGAGTTAGGATGAATTTTCCGTCAGTGCGGCTGAGAAGGCGGGTGAACCCGCCCAGCTACCCGCCTACCTTGCTGTTGGGCGTGTTCCACAGGCCGGGCGATCTGTTGGGGCGACTTAGGATGCCCGAAAAGTAGCCCGGGTTGGTTTTTGGTGTTGATACGTGTATAAACTTGGTTTTAGACCAAACCTCTTCACCATTTCTCATCCTTCTCATTTTCTTTCCTTTCTTCTTCATTTGAGCTGATTTTTGGAGGATTTATTCCTCAAATTCTAGTCATCCAAAATGCTATGAAGTATCACTAAAGCTCAAGATTAAAGCCTCCCTCTCTATCTTCATCTTCTACAACTTCTCACCCTCCATTGTTGATGAATTTTGGGGTTTTCTCTCCAAATCAAGATTTGTAAGTTATTCTACCCTTTTAGATTATATTTCTTGTTAAAACCTTCCTTTTTGGTCCTCTAGAACGTTGTTCTTGAAACAATTTCGGTATTTTGGAGTTTTGACTATTTTAGAAGATTTTAGGTTTTTGACTAGGGTTTTCTTAGATCTGATTGTTGGAAGTTATTATTGGTGTGTTTAGGTCGTTTACGAGCTAAACAAGGTCGCTAGTGGTGGAAGCTTGCAGATCTCGATGTTTCCTTCAAATGGAACTTTTGGGGTAAACCTATATTTAGCCTAAATCTAGCAAGGTGAATTCAAGATACTTTGTGAAACTTTGTACATGCCAAAAACGTCCATTTTGAAATATGAACATGTTTACTTTCTATTTGTCAAGTATTTGAGTATTTTGATAATATACAATTATTTGATATAAATGGTTTTATAAATCTTACAAGTTATATTTGGATTTTGACACTTTGATGAATAAAACATATTTCTTGAGAGGTGTTGATGTTTTATTTATAAATGGGGATTATTTGGTGTCAATGATATTTTGAGGATATTGGATTTATAAACCTACGGAATTTACATGTTATGGCATTATGGGACATTTTGTAAAATACATGAATATGAGTTCATTTGGAAAAAAGGGTGTGTTTCAACTAGTGTTTCCGGTTATTACATGAATATTGAGTTATAGAGCATTTGCTCGGTTTTGACTAAAATGGGTCTCATGGACATTTGTCCGAATTGAATAATATTTTACACGTTTTGGGTGCGTTGGTCATTCATTTAGTGTCGTGTAATTTTATGTCTTCCTTGAGAAATAATTGATTATTGGAAAATAACTCTTGAGCAAAGAGTTAGTGTCGGGAAATTATAAATACGTCTCGTTTGATGTATTTGGAGAGTAGACTAGTATGTAATGGATCCATAGGCATTTAGTCGGTTTTAAGTCGGGATTGTTGTCCCCTTTTTGGTTGCGTTGGTAGTCATCGAGGGCCCTACTCTAAGGTGTATTAGTCGGTTGTTACCGATTGCCATTGACTACACGTAGTGCATCGGGAGGTCATCGAGGGCCTTACACTTAAGTGTATCAACTGGGAGTTGCCGGTTGCCATTGACCTATTGCACGGGCTTTTGTAGGGGTCATCGAGGGCCTTATACTTAGGTGTGTTAACCGGGAGTTTCCGGTTGCCATTGATTCCTATAATTATCTTGAACATTGAATATTTGTCACTAAAGATGGAATATCGGGTCTCCTCCGTTATCTTCGGATATTGTTATCGCTTTCAAAGGTACGCATGAGTTAACGGGTTATAAAACTTGGTTAAAGTTATGTTTCTGCCTTTATGTTTATAAACTTATTCATGGTCGTGTGAGTATTGGGTTGGATCACGTCAAATGAGTATTTCTAATTTTAAAGCTTTTAATTTCTAATGTCCTTTTTGGGTCTAAAGCTTTTATTATGGAAATAAGGAATTTGGGAAAAAGATGTTGCTTTTATAATGAAGTCGTCTCGTTTGAGAATTTTATTTTATCAAGCAAATCTTTTGGTTTCAAATCAATTAAAAATATGTTAAAAACTCTTGAGCTCACTAGGCCTTAAGCCTAACCCGTTTTCTTTGTCGGCATGTGCATCAGGTTATCGTTGGGATTGGTACTAGCGACACGTGTGGACTTGAGTGCTAGGGAGTAGTACGTTAAAGATCTAGCTTTGGTGACGTTTTTCACATTCGGAGATAGCGACTCTTGATGGTTTAGTAACACCCAACCATATGTAGGTCTTGTATAAGACTTGATCTATTTGTTGTAGAGGTTTATTACTAATTGTAGTTTGAGGAAACTTAAATATTGATGTAATACTAGAAATTTTAAATTAGTCGCTCTTTCCAGATTTGATGGTGTTACAAAAGCTACAGGTACTCGAGTAAGTCACATTCAGATGTTAAGAGTTCGTTTTAGGACCAAGGGATGTTGGCACCGACCAATCATACAACCGAGTATGAACTCCTAAGGTCCAAGCCGAAACTATACATAGCATCAAGGGTTTAATGGCGCCGACCAATCATACAACCGAGTATGGTCTTTAATGATCTCATATATGGACCGAAAGGGGACGACAATCCCGATTTTAGACCGACTTACATGCCTATGCATCCATTACATTCTAGTCTATAAATCAAATACATCAACCAAGACATATTGATAGTTTTCCAAGTACCAATTTTCCGTTACAACAATTCCTTTCTTCCATATTTGAACATTTACCAAAATTAGGTCAAAATAGCTTGAGTTAAAGATCTCTTTAAAATAAGCCATTACCAAGTAAATAGAACCATTTGTTATGCTTATTTTACAACAAAAAACTGAAATCTCCAAATATCATATTTTGACCTAGTTTATCCACAATTAGTCAAATATATAAACATTTGAAATATAAACTTTAAAGAGGTAAAATATAGCATTTTAGACATGTATAAAGTTTATAAAAGGGTAAGATTGAACTCACAAGCTAGGGTTGATGAAACCCTAGAAAATTCCTAAAATAGTGGAAGAGGTGAAGAACACTTGCAAATGAGAGCTTGAATCTTGCACCCTTAAAAGAATTGTCTTTTCTGTATACTTTCCCCGGTTCCGCTGCTACCGCGGGATTTACGCAATCGATCGGATTATATAGATAGTCCTTCAACACAACACAACATCGATCATTGAAAGGATCTCGGACACCCACTAAAGCACTGAAAAAATATTTGTGAGATCGTCAATATTGTACCGAGGGCGTCTTTAGAGTATACTGAATCAGCATAGCTATCTGTAACACTCTAAAACTTATGATTTATAAAAAATAAATGATTATTGAGGGTTAGAAATTTAAGGAGTAAACGACGTAATGGGCTATAGTGTGGATACTCGGAAAATATGATTTTATTGCAATAAATAAAATCAATAAAAGGGAAATGATATATTTTAAATTTAATTGATTTGGGAAGAGAATGCAAAAAGAAAAACTAAAGGGACTAGTTCTGCCAAAAGTAGGAAACTAAATTGGAAATGATTTAGATTTGGGAAATGATTTCCCAAATCCCCTTTTTTCTTTTCTAGAGCCGATTTTACGACCTAAATTTTGGAGTTTTCGGCTGAAATTTGGTGGAGTCGTTCCCAAGGATGTAAGAAAGAAAACCCAATTGGAATTTCGTGATTTCATCAAGAATTGAGAGAGATATCGAGTTCGGAGCGGCATAGGGTCATTCTGCACAAAAACGGCGATTAGAGGTAAAATACTCAACCAAAATCGATGTATAATATATGGATGGCTTCGTTTTTCAATTACCTTTCTATTGGTATAAGTTTTGTGGGCTATAGTGACCTGTACGTCGAGCAGTTTGTCTTAGAAGCTGCTGTGGCGGCGGCTCGACGAGATTCGGGTACAAAAAACTCAAAATACGAGTTTAATAATGAACCGTAGGGGCTGTAAATTTATATATGAGTTGGGATATTTGTTTGTTATAAACGTTTGTAAGACTTTTGGTGAATGGAAGTCGAGAAACGACCTCAATCGGGGTTGTTCACGACCGTACCGAAGGTGTGACCGGTTTAGGTGGATGACAAGTTGTGTTGGGCTAGCGTTGGACCGAGATTTGGGCCACGACTTTGTGTCGGGGCTGACTTTTTGGGGGTCGGGTTCGGTTAAAGTCGAGTCGTTTTTATTAAACTAAATTTATTATAAGGAGATTTGAGTGTCGTTTATTTATTTGGATTAGTCGAAATAAGTTGAGATGTTTCGATGAAGTTGGTTAAGTTTTGGACATCAAATTATAATGGGTTTTAATTAATTTGGTTTATCGTATTTTGGGATTTATTATTTAGAGATTTATTATTAATTAGATGATATCTAATTAATAGTTCAATCTCCAAGTTATTTATTTAAGGGTGGATGGATTATTAAATTATAATAATTTAATAACTTGTTTAAGGAGTCGTGATTGGATGATTGGGGGATTGAGTGTTTTAGAAAGACACCTATATAGTTATCGGTTAAGTTTAATGCGCCATGATTTATTTTGGACGTGAAGTAGTCCATTGGACGACGGTTGTTTGGGTTTGATCCCTTGACCATGTCAACCCATGGTTGACAATAGTTTCACCCATTTGACTTTAGGACTCACTTTGTGGGAAAAGTCAAGACACTAATTATGGAAACGTAATTACATTTTATAGGGTATTACTCAAGGACGAGGTTTAGCTAAGCGGAGCTATTCAGGTGAGTCTTTCACGAGATTTCACTGGGATGTATACATATGTATGAAATGTATTTTTACATATATGGTGTGGATGTTTATCTGTTAATTGATGAGGTGATATTATTGCATGTTTACTTTAATTTGGTGATCTGCATGCATGTGGTTAAATTATGGTGTAGCATGCTATTTATGTTATATGATGATACATTGCATGCAAATAGGAGTTGGGTGTGGATTAACATGCTTATAAAATGTATATAACCCGGGTATGGGATATCGGCTCGATGTGTCACACTTTGGGGAGACACGACCCGAAATGGGCGGTAGTTCCTGATGGACTTACACGCCCAGGGAATGTCTATGACATGTCATGTCCCTACCTAACGGAGAGGAGTTAAGAGATCTCATTGTGGTGCATATAATTGGTGAAATTGCATATCATATTTAATTGATAATTATATGTGATTGAATGTGTGTCGGATAGTCGCACGTAAACCGTGAACTCACTGAGCTATTTAGCTGACTATAGTATACATCTCAGGATCGGGAGGTTCAGGAATCGACAAGGGCAAAGGACACGCTTAAGGAGTTTAGTTCCTTTTACTTTATTTAGTGTACACTTATATGTGTTTCGGAGTTTGTCTTGATTTGAATTATAGTGACCCGGTATGGGACGGGTTATCTTTTAATATTCATTTTGATTTGATGTTAGACTTCCGCTGTAAACGTTTTAGCTTATTAATTGGAGTATTTAATGAGGTGTTTTGATGACGTGACATTTCATTTATTTGGAAAAAAAATGGGGTGTTACAAGTTGGTATCAGAGCTTTAGTTTAAGAGAAATTAGGTTTTGATTATAACCTAACTTAAACTGAGCGGTATATTGGGAGTTGAGATCAAGACGAAACTAGAGTATGTAAGTCGATTATGACTTAGTATTGTTTCATTTTGCACATAAGATTTGATGTTGCACTATTATGTGATATATGATTCATTATAGATGAGTTTGAGGAGGTGATGATCTAACCTTGTTTTAAGGTATGCACGTAAGTGCTAGGAGATCCTTAAGTTATAAATTATGCACGTAAGTGCAGGGGATGCATAATTCAGTTGCCTG
Source organism: Silybum marianum (assembly GCA_036898165.1). NCBI lineage: Eukaryota > Viridiplantae > Streptophyta > Magnoliopsida > Asterales > Asteraceae > Silybum > Silybum marianum. The sequence goes on along the minus strand of CM072529.1, from coordinate 41,171,591 downwards.
GGTCCTTAATCAGATCAGCGCAGAAAATTATCAAACTCACCCCTTAAATTCTCAATTCCACTCAATTTTTCCAAATTAACTTACTACTTAAAAAAAATTTCGGATATATTCTATTCAATACTTTTAAATTTCGAACAAATTCGGATATCTTCTCTTCATGTCCTCTTACGCTTCCCACGTAACATTTACCCCTCGATGATGCTTCCATTGAACTTTAACCATGACGATTTCTTTGTGACGAAACATTTTTGACTTTATTTCCAAGATTGTCTCTGGTTCTTCCACACATCGGTTGTTGTCAACATGAATTTCTGAGAGAGATATCACACTCTCTTTTCTTCCGCCAAACACTCCCTCAAATAACACACATGGAACGTATTGTGTATTCCAGCCATTTCGGGCGGCAACTCCAACCTATAGTCTCTATGAGGTATCCAGACCAGTGAAAGTACAAATAGTGTCTTCAAAATATAAGGATAAACAAAAAGGATCTTTTGTTAAAAAGCACTCTCTCGAGTGGAGTCCCATATCATTCAAGTTGACATGAGCTAAATGGCTTATCTCTAAGTCCATTCCACTTTAACACCTTAAGGTGATCAACCCGTAGAGAATTAACCAAGTTGAAAAACACGGATGACAAATCTCTTTGTCGCTTGAAGTCCATGGCACTTTAATACTTTAAAGTAATCAACCCGTAAAGAGGTGTCGTTGGTTTTATAAAACTTGAAAAGAAATAATGTAAAGTTGTTGTTATATAAAAGAATCTACTTTTGTTTGGTTTGCAAACTCAACCCTTCCGTCTTACACCCGAGCTAACGGGTTTAGCTACATATAACGGAAAGTAAATGACAAGAAATATAAAGTGCATAAATTAAAGACATTATAAATACACAACAATAATGTAAATTGCAATGAAAGAAAATGCAAGAATGGAAAGTATAATAATGTAAAAAGCAAGGAAATTCAATGACAATAATGTAAATGACAAGAATTTAAGACAAGAATGTAAAGAAAGTAGATGAACAATAAATGAAGAACAAGAATGTAGAGAAAGAACAAGAAATTAATTTAGGAAAGTACTTTAAAGCTTAGATAATGGATTATCCTAAAAGTCATCCCCAACCTTCCTATTTATACAAGGAAGAAGATGGGGGTAAAAATGTCTTTTACCACATCATGGTACAAAAATTCAAACAAAAGTATATTTAGTCCATAATTACAAAAGTTAAAATCAAAAGTCAAGAAAGTTTCATAATTAACATCAACCATCCAAACTACAGCTAGGATGCACAAAAGATTGGGTCAAAGCCAGCCAAAGCTTTAGTCAAACTGCAGCCCAAGATGTGCTTTCTCCCAAAATCCTCCTCTAGCCATTGCTACGTCATTCCCACATCATCGAACATCACCAACTACACAAATTCAAACCAATCTGCCAAACAATATCCACATTAGCCTAAAAAGAAAGTGAAATCCTTTACTCTAGCTCCATGAACAAAAAATAGCAAATAAAGTAAGAAGTTGCTTTTATAATGGGGAATTTGGTCAAAATGAACATTTTAGAGATTTTCTTGTGCATGGTGATCATCTCTCTCCTGATTTGACCTAAATAACCAAAATGTCCGTTTTTTTTTACTAAAACCTCCGTTTTTTAACGGAGGTTTGACTTTTCGATAATTTTGACCGAAAAAACGGAGGTTTGACCCAAACCTCCGTTAAAAAACGGAGGTTTGTTTTTTTTTTTTTTTTAATCAGGAACTTTGACTTTTCCCTTAAAAACGGACGTTTGACCAAAACCTCCGTTTTTTAACGGAGGTTTGGTTTTTCCTTTTTTTTTATTAAATTAAATCTGGAAATTTGACTTTTCATGAAAAAACGGAGGTTTGACCAAAACCTCCGTTTTTTAACGGAGGTTTGGTTTTTCCTTTTTTTAATTAATTTTAAATCATGAACTTTTACTGTTTGACCAAAAAAATGGAGGTTTGAGCTAAACCTCCGTTAATTACTGTGCTAAACCTCCGTTAATCACCCTAAACCTCCGTTAATTTATCTTAAACCTCCGTTAAACCTCCGTTAATTTTTCTTAACCTCCGTTAATTGTGTCTGATAAACCTCCGTTTATTCCAAGGATTCCATGACCAATGACACGTGTCGCTCCCCTGTTAAACAAGAGAAAAACCCTAAAAAAATTTACCTCTTTCTCAGCCGCCTACACCTCTTTCTTTCTTCATCCCTTTTTTTCTTCTTTTCTTCCTTCTTCTACAAAAACTTTGCTATCTTCTTTCTTTCCTTTTACCCCACCACCATTTTTACTCCATTTCTTTCTCCTCTTTGAATTTACAAACAATAATATTAAAAGATTTGAGGACCACCTTCAATCTCATCTTTGTCACGTTTGAGGACCACTTCAATCTCATCTTTGTCACGTTTGAGGACCACCACGTGTTTTTGGCACCGGGAAATTACACACGTTTACGAAATGGTTAGTTTATTATTTATGTGTTTCATGTATAATAGTTTTACTTAATATTTGTTCTATCATGTGTTCTACCGTGACTTTAATATGTTTGAATATGTTCTTCAAAAAAATTTGTTTCAATATTTTTTTGAATATGTTCTTCAAAATATTTATTTGTGATATGTGATATTTATTTGTTAGAATATGTGTTTGAATATGTGATATTTATTTTTGTTGGTATACATTTATTTGTTTGAAAATTAATTAAATAACTATAACTTTAAAAAAATTATACTTGATTGATAAGAGATTATACTTAAAAAAAACATAGTAATTTTGTTGGTATACAATTATTTATATTAATCAATAGGGTGTAAAATAAAAAACAAAATATTAAAAGATATGAATGAAATTTAAAAACTAAAATGAAACGTTAAAAAAAACTATAGGGCATAAAATGTATATATCTTAAAAATAAGTCCTTATGTTTTGAAGGTATTAACGACACGATTATAATGGTATAATTTGTAAAAATTGTATCTCATGCATGTAATTTTGTACCTCTTAAAATTCTAAACTCATTTTGAAGATATTGATGACACGATTATAACGATATAATTTATAAAGTAGAAACTTAATTTTTAATCAAAGGATATAAAACATATTAAATAACTAATTGAAAACAATGACATTTACGTTTAAAAGGACTAAAATTATAACAAACATTAATGGAACTAACGTAAAGTTTTAATTATTTAATTGTATTAATTAGATTTATAATAATATTTATGCAGGCCAATGACGATACTGTACCTTCGATTACTGTGAAAGCAAGAGTATCACTGATGATGGAAATTAAGGAGAAGTTAAACCATGAAAGAACGATTATATTCAGAAATACATGTTTTGGTTCATGGTTGGATCTATCTGACACTACTGCGAATCCGGTGTTATTGTATACATTTTTCCAGAATCAGTCATACCCCGATGGTGCAAGTGAGCAAGAGTTGTATTTCCAGATAGGACCGCATCAGCTTCATTTTGGTCGGGGGGAGTTTAGTTTGATGACGGGCCTTCGTTTTGGAATGACTACGATTGAACCTTCGGTTAGGGATGGTTTCGTTAGTAGGATTTTGGTGATGATACACCTAAGTTGGAGCAGGTGTGGGCTGCTTTTTGTGCTATTGAAGAGGGTGACGGTATGGATGACAACGATGTCGTCCGAGTGTGTTTGATGCTTGTTGTTGATATGTTCTTTCTTGGTCGCCAGAAACCAAACAAAATTTCTAAATATTTGTTGATGGCGATAGAAAATATGGATTTTTGGAACAATTTTCCATGGGGGTCTGTTATTTGGAATTTTACAATAAGTCAAATGTATAATTGTTTAAATAAAGGAGGACGCACATCGTCAAATAAAAAATTGACGATTATGGGATTCTTATTTGCGTTGAAGGTTAGCTAAATTTTTCTCATTTAAATCTTTATACAATTTACATGTATTTCAAATTTAATTATTGTCATTTAATTATTGTTGCCATTGTAATTCGCAGATATGGATTGTAGAAACTTTTCCATATTGCAGTAGGTACTTCATTAAAAGTAATAACACGTACCCGAGGGCAGTTCGTTGGACCCGGGTAACAAAAATGTTAAAACGTAGCCACGTCATGAGGATCATTAATGCGTCGACGGTATGTTTTTAAATATTTTTATATATACGATATTTAAAACACAAAAATGTTTATATTTTTATGATATATATAGTACATATTAACTTTTTAGTTTAATAAATATTTAAAGTTCGAGCATAAAATAACTTATCAAACTAACTGTTTCTTTATCCATATTCGTTATAAAATACAGATAATATATTTTAGCACGATTAAATATGGAAAATATATTGTAATAAGTGTTGTAATTGATTTTTTGAAAATGAATTATTTTTTAAACTTTTTCTTATTGTAACATCATTTTATTTAAATATGTTAGGAGGCGGATATGCAACCACTCTACAACCTCCAACCAGAGCCTGTGGAGGTTGCATCCCAGTGGTATGTCGATAACCTCATTTTTTTTTGGGGCGGGATTTCAGCATCAGGGATCCCATCATTCCGCTTATCAGGGCCAGGGATCTCAGGCCCATGGATCCCATCATTCCGCTTATCAGGGCCAGGGATCTCCGACCCATGGATCCCATCATTCCGCTTATCAGGGCCATCATTCGGTTTATGAGAGCCAGGGATCTCAAGCCCAGGGATCCCATCATTCGGTTTATGAGAGCCAGGGATCTCAAGCCCAGGGATCCCATCATCATGGTCATTAGAGCCAGGGACCTCAAGCCCAGGAATCCCATCATCAGGACCCTTATTCCTAGTATCTCGAGAGGTTGGTGGAAGTTGAGCGTATTCAGCAACTTCATCAAATATCATGGGATGGATTGGCACCGTACCTGCCTCAGATTCATCGTATTTCCGAGCTTGATCGTATTCAGGGAACTCATCAAACATTCCTAGATGATCTTCGAAATTGGAGGCAGTCGGTTGATGACCGTTTCACGTCATATGGTGATCGTACACAGGCAAGTACTTTTAATAATACATTATTTTGGTATTTATATTTTATTTACAATATATACAAATTGGTTAACTATTTATTTTCGTGCCTAGATGCCAACATACGACGCGCCACAGGCACCACACAGGGAAACCAGCTTCCTTGATTTGCTGGTTGCGGCGGACACGCCTTCAAGCTCCCAGATTCCGTTTTCCATGACACAATCGTCCCATATGGTAACTTATACAATTCATTTGCGTTATTCGTATGAAACTCTATATATTGACAATATATCTCGATTACATTACGCAGCCGGTTCATCCATCTAGCTCATCCATGCCGCATGGCATGCCTAGCTCATCCATGTCGCATGGCATGCCTTTCATGTCTGGCCCAGACATGTTTCAGACTCTGGCTCAGATTCGACCTCCTCCGGATATACAGGGCAGGCCGCACCGCGAAGTTGGAGGGGGGCGATGTATAGTAGAACCTTATACAGCACTACCGCCTACCACTACTCCTCCCGCTAGAGTTAGAGGAAATAGAGGTGCACCTAGAGGTAGAGGCAATGCTAGAGGTGCACCTACAGGTAGAGGCAATGCTAGAGGTCGAACCCAAGTTCAAAATCTTCAGACCAGTACTGAGCCGGAGGTCCTGAGAGTATACAGGTCGGAAGGGTTGCCAGAAAAATGCATGATTACGTTGATAACGATGGAACTCACTCCGACATGGTGGTGTACATTACTGGGAGAGGAAGGAATTGGGACGTACTTACACTCGGTTAGTTTTATAGTTGTAATTATAAATTTGATTGTAATATGTAGTTCATGTCTAATACTTTATTTTTTATTAATAGCATGTAGACGCGTGGGCGAAAATGATGCAGTCAGGCCGAAATGATCGCACTAGATGGACGATTATGTCTGCCGACTTCTTTCAGAAGTTGTGTGAAAGTGAGGCCGGTTCAGCCATTCCACAGGCTGATTGTTCAATGGCAACAGCAGGATGGCCAGCATGGGCATCAATCCATGAGGTATTGAAACTAAATTAACTTTTATTTATTTATTAATAGTCATCAATCAAATTCACAATATTTTGAGATTTGACCTTTTTTTTCCAGGTCATAATGCCAATATGTATCCTGAATGAACATTGGGTGGTCGCCGAGTTGGACTCAGATGAAATGAAACTCACAATATTCGACACCAACATCGGCGGAACCTATAAAAGGCCATTGAGACACTGGCTGGGTGCTTTTGGGGTCCGTCTAGAAGCGTTTTTACTAATTATTGGTGAAACAAGTCGAGCTCAGCGTGTAGGGTCCATCTCATTAATCCAGGCCAATAACGTACCACAACACGGATTTCTCGGCGATTCTGGTTCTTTGGCGTGTGAAATGATATCTTTGTTGGCGAATGGCCGTATCCCATCCGTTGATACAATGACTCGAACGTCGAGAGAAATACGTTACCATATGGCTGATGTATTTTGGGATTTGCGTATTTTGGAATGATGTATTGTTTACGATATTAAAATGTATAAAAATGTATTTTATAATTTATAATTTAAAATGTATTTTTTTGCTATAATTTGTTTTACCTTTTCAGACCTTTTCAGACCTTTTCAGCCTTTTTCAGACCTTTTCAGACATTTTCAGCCTTTTTCAGACCTTTTCAGTCTTGTATTAAAAATATTTTCTCCAAATACACACTCATGACTTCAAATGAGCATTTTCACGACTATATATAGGTGATATGATGAAGTAGTAATTCACATCTTCCTAACTGGCATTTCCTCCCTTCTACTTTTCCTACCTACAAAGATGCCTTTTGAAATACAACGTTTTTGGAGACTTAGAAGTACATCTGAACCGCTGCCGCAATGGATAGAAGACCTTGTGTGTTAGTAAATCTTTTTAATTTCCATAACTAAATTGTCTATATTCAAATTTTTCTAACTTTTATTTACGTATGACGAATATTTCAACAGACGACTGTCCTCTAATATTTATTATGAAGGTCCATCATAACGGAACTTTCACACCATCCCCCGGTAGGTCGTATGTGAACGGCATGAAAATATTTGTTGACCTAGTAGATGGTCAGTGTATTTGTCTAGAACACATGCATCAATTAATGACTCAACTTGGTTATGATGAACACGAACGAGCTGGAATGAAAATGTATTTCAAACCACCAGAAGCAGACTTGGACACTGGATTGAAAGAACTCGTGGATGACCACTCTGTTTGGGATATAACTAATTATTTTCAGTGTGAACCTACCCCGCTTAAAGTGTATCTGGAAAGGGATGGTGCAAGCATAACCTTCGGTGAAGGGATGGTGCAAGCATAACCTCGGATGGTGCAAGATTGATGTATTTTATTGGGCTTTATGTTTCTCTTCACGCGTGTTTCAAATAATTGTTAGAAATTATGTATTTTAATGAGAAATTATGTTTTATGACTTTATTAATAGCACAAAATAAATCGTTAGATTTAATGAGAAATGAAATTATGTCTCACCAAACTGTTTTATTATAAAGCAAAGTACGTTTTAAGGGCTTTTTCAGGCGAATATGTCAGCCTTTTTCAGGTGAATCTGTCAACCTTTTTCCAGTGAATCTTGAAGCTTTTATCAGGAGTGCTAGGTGGTCTTTTTCAGCCTTTTTCAGGCGAATCTGTCAGCCTTTTTCAGGCGAATCTGTCAGCCTTTTTCCAGTGAATTTCGAAATTACCGGTTTAACCTTTTCACCACTATATATAGGTGATATGTATTGAAGTAGTAACACACAACTTCCTATCATTGATTCTCAAACCTTTTAATACTTTTGTAAAACACAATGTCTGCAAACAACCGATCTGGAAAGAAGAAAACAACAAACAAGGCTGGAAGTTCTCGCACAACAATTTCCCAACCATTACCATTGAATGATCGAACGTACAGGCGTAGCTGGAAATTGCCATCAACGGAAGAGGAATGGGCAAATTTTCGAAGAACTAACGCGGACCGTCCAATAACCGAAGAGGAGAATGATGATTGGGAAGTTGCATGTTTTAAGTACATGAATACACCTCCATACAATCCACCACCAATGTATTCAGATAGGTTTGCTAACCCTGAGGGGAACCCTCCGGCGTCTCAACTCATGCCGAGAAAACTGAAGGCCGCCATTATGGAGGCGGACGAGGAAATCACGGCGCTTGGTGTGAAATGGAACAACAACAGGGCTATACAAAATGAAAAAGGAGGCAAATATTATGGAGAAGAAATTTCAGCTTGCAGCCTTGCAACAAAAAATCAGTCAAGAGGAGAATGAGGTCAAAGAGATCAAAGAAGAATACGACGTTCTGGAGGACAAGATCAACGAAAAGGCTAAGTGGATCATCCAATGCCAGGATATCTATCCTTACTAAATATCTGGATTTTGTTTGTTCTTATTTCTCGGTGTTGTTTGTTTTTCATGTTCTTATTTGATGTTGTTATTTCTCGATGTTGTTTGTTTTTATTAAGTGCATGCCTTCTTATTAAATATATGTTTTAATGTAACATAACGACTGCAACAATAATCATGTTCACTTTATTTTACACAAAAAACAGTTAACCAACACATAAAAGGTTACAAACATGGTTTAATACTCATTGAGATCATCGTTGAGATCAAAAGTATAATGTCCATGACTTCCATGAATATCCTGGGTCGATACTGGTTGGGTATGTCGGCTTCCTGATGCTCCTTGATTACCCACATTTGCCCATGTACATGTTCTCTTAGTATGCCCGCTTTGACCACACCGACTACATTTCTTCCGGATGGAATCCTCACCACGAGAAGGTATACGAGCATGTTCACTAGGTCTTCCAGCCGCTCTCTTTATCAGGGGTGGACGAACTAGAAGTAGTGGTTGCTCTGGAACAACCCATGTTTCTTCAGTGCCAAGCGGATAAATGAGTGGTGCGTACGTTGCTCGAAAATTACTCGCCCTATAGAAAGGCAATGCCAAATTGCTGCAGTCTGCAGAGCCTAAATGTGTAGCAACAGCGATTGCATGGCCGCAAGGTAAGCCGGATTTTTGCCATTTCAAGCACGTGCAAGTACCTCCATGGTAATTACACGTTTCGTTTCTACGATAATCACGCAATTCATAGCAACCCTGACCAATTTCATGTACCGTCCACAATGCAGCTTTGTAGGCTCTCTTATAAACTTTGTTCTCCGCCCACGGGGTTAGAGCGTTGGTCATCATCTCTAAAAAACATATTTATCTCATTAGTATCGATTGCATCAAAAACAGTAGTAGTACACAAAATTAGTAGTAGTACATAAAATAAAAAAATTTAAACGTTTTTAACCTCCTTTTGTACGGCGTTTAGAATACCACTCTTGTTGGAAGTCTCGAAAGTACTCGAAAAGCCCACAAATTGGCATCTTTCGAGCATAACGGCACAGTGCATTGATCGACTCGGCACTGTTGGAAGTCATTATATTGTAGCGTTCTCCTTTGAAATGTGCCCTTGTCCATTTCTCTGGATTAAGCCGGTCCAACACTGTACATCCTAGGGGTAAAGCGGCTCGTAGAGCTAACATGCGCATTTCGAAATTGTCAAACGTATACGCTTGGCAGGTCTTCCAATATAGATTCTTCTTATGCTTAATCCCAGGGTCTTTGGTTTTTATGTTCATCTCCAGGTGGCGACAACATAACCCGTGATGTGCCCTTGGGAAAACGGTGGTAATTCCTTGGTTTATTGCAGCATGCCTATCTGATATGAAAACCAAATCGGATAGTTCTCCAATACATTGCTTCAACATGGACAAAAACCATGTCCACCCCTCTCCATTCTCGGATCTACCCACTCCGAAAGCGACCGGCACAATTTGCTTATTTGCGTCCATAGCAACTGCTAAGTACATTGTTCCCAAATAAGGGTCCTTCAAATGGGCACAATCAATTATAAGAACTCGACGTAAATAAGATACAAACGTCTCAATCTGAATATTAAGTGGTTCACATGTTAGAAAATTAAACTACATAGTTATGAAAAATTATATTCAAAATGTCAAAATTATACTTACCGCACAAAGAGCAGCGAAACACATCTCAAACCGTCCATGACTATCTGTCTCAATCCTTGTCACCGTACCAGGATTACGGAGCTCTAAATTATAGAAAAACTTAGGTATTCGGTTAAACGAATCACCCGGGTCACCTTGTACAACCATATTTGCATAATCTTTCGCTCGATATGCTTGCCAGATAGAAATATTAATATTATACTGATGTTTTATATCGCTTATTATGTCTTTTGCACGGAGTCTCCTCCCACTATCCTGCACTTTAGGTAAAATTAAATTACCCATCACCATTGCGGTTGCTTGACGGTGCCTGCGATGCAACTGAGTCTTTGAGCAGGTGTGCACATCATCCACCTTTAGTACATGAAACATCTCCGTGGAACCGACATTCGCAGCCGTCATACGCCATTTACAACTTCCAACATAACATTTCGCCTCAAACCTGGATTTGGAAGATTTATGCACTTTATATTCGAAACCCTCATCAATGAACTTTCTCGAAAGAGCCAATTTCATTTCATCTTTCGTTTTAAATAACATCCCCACTTTAACTCGTTCGCTGCGAATATAAGGTGTAGATAAGTTAGGTGTGATGACGGTTTTCGATGTTGGAAGGATAGGAGGCATATCAAAATAATCGTTACTCCCGGCAACTAAATTTTTTGATTTCCTTTTTGTTGTTGGTTCTTCATCACTATCAGTTATACCCAGGTAGAAAACATATGAATCGGGGTCCAATTCTTCTTCTTCTTCTTCTACTTCTTCTACTTCTTCTCCTTTTTCTCCGTCTTCTCCGTCTTCTTCGCCTCCTTCTTCTTCTTCTCCCTCTTCTCCCCCTTCTTCTTCTCTTTCATCATTACCATGATATGGTACATCATAGACATAAATTGTTGGCGCTTTATTTAAATTAGCAGCCCATTCAAAGAAGACCGCAACTTGATCATCGTTTTCCAAACGATAAATATGATCGTCATTTTTTAACTTGTACGCAATTATAGTAATACCAACTAAATTGACAACTTCACATTTATGGCATGCATACACAAGCAAATCCGAAAGCGTCATTCTGGCTGGCAACTTGACCGGGTGAGACGGTTGATCAGTAACATATTCCCATGTTTGATTAATTTTTTGCCACGAACCCTCACCAGAAATACGCAACTTAATTTTATAAATTGAAGAACTTGAAGAAGTCATGATATAAATCAAAGATACAAAAAAAAAAGATTGAAGAAAATGGTTGTCTACAATTGAATCAGATTGTGGCTTTTAATAAGGCTGGTTGTTGGTTGTATAAAATTCAAATTATTTTACAATGTCAGTGGGTGGAGTGCAAACAAAAAATTCTGATGAAAGTTACTGAATATAAGCATGGTACTTGTTGAAAAAATATATTTTGTACATCTTTGATTCCTTTTCGGTAATTAAATAGGTACTTGTTGAAAAAAACAGTGTTATTACTATTTATATAAGTACTTGTTGAAAAAAATAGTGTACAACAAATTGTAAGTGAGAAATTTTGACCAATTTCCCATTAAATTATTCTGATAAAGTGAGATAAAGTGATGAGAAGTTAGGTAAATTGAGACATTAAATTTAGTCTGATAAAGTGAGACATAAAATTTGTCTGACAAACGGAGGATTGACAATAAATTAACGGACGTTTAATGGTGATTAACTGCAATTTAACGGAGGTTTGACCATAATTAACAGGTAATTAACGGAGGTTGACCAAAATTAACTGGTAATTAACGGAGGTTTATCAAAAAATAGCGGAGGTTTATGGTAATTAACGGAGGTTTAGATGGTAATTAACGGAGGTTTCCCACCGAAAATTAATTTTTTTTTTTTAAAACCTCCGTTAAAAAACGGAGGTTTTGGTCAAACCTCCGTTTTTTCATGAAAAGTCAAATTTCCAGATTTAATTTAATTAAAAAAAAGGAAAAACCAAACCTCCGTTAAAAAACGGAGGTTAGGGGAAAAGTCAAAGTTCCTGATTAAAAATAATAAATAAATAAAAAACCTCCGTTTTTTAACGGAGGTTTGGGTCAAACCTCCGTTTTTTCGGTCAAAATTATCGAAAAAGTCAAACCTCCGTTAAAAAACGGAGATTTTAGTCAAAAAAACGGACATTTTGGTTATTTAGGTCAAATCAGGAGAGAGATGGTCACCATGCACAAGAAAATCTCTAACATGTTTATTTTGACCAATTTCCCTTTATAATGAAGTCATTCTATTTGAGAAAATATTATTTAATAAAGCAGTCTTTCGATTTCTATCAATTATAAATATGTTATAAACTCTTGAGTTCACTAGGTGTTAAGCTTAATCTTTTTCCTTTGTTGGCATGTGCATCAGGTTCTCGTTGAGGTTGGTACTAGCGACACGTGTTGACTTGAGTGTTAAGGATAGCTTGTTAAAGATCTAGCCTTTGGTGACGCTTTCCGCATTCGGAGATAACGACGGTTTTGGGTTTAGTAACACCAGACCGTAATTATGTCTTAGTATAAGACTTGACCTATCTTCTATAGAGGTTTATATAGAATTGTTATTTGAAGAAATTCAAGAATTAATTTATAGGAAGTGATATATCTTTCTATTTAGGGGTGAGCAAAAACCGAACCGAAAAAACCGAAAAAAAAACCCCCGAAAAACTGAACCGAAAACCAAACGGCTCGGTTTCGGTTTTGGTTTCCATACCGGCCGAAAAAAACGAACTGCACCGAAACTATGCGTTTTCTCTAAAAACCGAACTGAATCGAGCCGAACTAAATGTAATTATTTTTAATTTTTAATTATATATATATATTTTAACTTTTAATTATATATATATATATATATATTAATTTTTTTAATTTTTTATAGTATATATTATTTGGTAATATTATCTATCTTAACGGCTGTTCCATTAAGTTGTGGGTTTGGTTTAGATAGCTGCTGTTTGTTTTTTGGTAATATAATTTTTGTGGGTTTGATTTGGTTTTTGGTAATTAGGGATTTTAATGGTTTTGCTCCATTTCATACCTTTTATCGATTTAATATCCTTAAATATGGATCTTCCCGGATTCTTTACTTGTAGTATACTAGTATGGCTTTTTTTATTTATTTAGATGATATTTGTATTATGATATATAATATATAGATATACAGATATATTTCGTAAACATAATTTTAAACAAATTAAAATAAATTTACAAGTTGGAAATAGGAAAGAACTAGTGTTATACACGTCCGTTGGTCGGGTATACAACATGTTTTATCATCTGACATATAACCAGTTTAGGCACGAAGCTATGAGATGTAAGAAAGTGAAGTTCTAATGGAATCACAAACATTATTCATCAGAAATCTTAAAATACAAGAATTTGAAACATAAGAGAACCACAAACGTTTTATCCTATGCTCGTCCGTTGGTCGGGTACATTACATGGCTATAAACAGATTCTAAACATCCCCTAAAATGTCATCATATGCAACAATTTACCCGGTAAATGCTAATCGATCTCTTGCCAGTTAAAACTCTTGGCCCTTGTTGGGTAAGATTCTCGATCTTTTATCTGTTCATCCGGTAAGGTAAAATGACCCGATAAGTGTTTACCGGGTAAGCATTTAAACGTTTAGTAAACAATCCATTATATTCCATCATATCTATATATATATATATGGTGAATATTGGGGATACACAGAAGCAATAATTAAGAAAGCAAATAATATGGTAATCTTGTTATCTCTAGCCTCTTCTATATTGATTAATGCAACCTGTTGGCACCCCTGCTCTTGACACGTTTAAAAAGTTCCTACCTATCATCTCTATGCTCTTCAAAAAACACACACACACACACTCTCTCTCTCTCTCTCTCTATATATATATATATATATATATATTATAAGAATACATCATTCTTCTTGTTGTGATTTGTCTACACATTTCTGCAAACTAACTCTTCATCTGTGTTGTGTATCCATCTGAAGGATTCACAAGCATCAACTCTTAAAACTGCAGTTTTTTGACTCACCATGTAATGTGGAGATATGAAATTCGAATAAATGTAAGAAACCTACCTATTACAGATTTTAATTTGAAACTTTGAAAGACGATATGTTATCTTTGGACGAACATAAACAAATTTATGATCAATTGAATGAAATAATTTTTGTTTAGTCTAATTATCAAATTACCAATTTCAGTACATTCAAGTATTAACTGGTTTCTATTATCTCTTGGATTTTAAATCAATTTGTGTTTTTTTTTAACTTTTTCACATACAATATGATTGTTTATTTTTTTTTAAATGCTAAATGACTCAATGAAGAAGTGCCAACTATTGCAAACAAAAAGAAAATGTTTTTATGTTACATATTAGGTGAAAAGGCACAACATTAACTGCTTGTGTCATTTTAACACGATAAGGAAGTTTCCCGATCACATGCCATTTCCATGTACATTATTTTTATCCCAGTATAAGGTCAAACAACAGTCTAGGATCAAAAAGTAAATATTTGAAGATAAGAAGTGATCAAACTTACTGCCCTCCATCTAAGTAAGCTCGAGTAGTTCCATTGAACGCGCCAGATAACGATGTTACACTCAAAACCCAGTTTTCAGAAGTGTTTTTGTATCCTTTAAACGCCTGAAAATCATGAAAAGTTCGTGCTTTCAATAATACGAAAGCTTTCGTTTAAACCAAATTCATGTTTCAAATGAGAGCACAATCATATCCCCAAAAATGTCGATCAAAACAAAAACTAACCTTATCGGCAAGCATATGCTGCAAAACCTGTATCACCTGTGCACATGCCAAATGCCTCATCGCTAACGATCATTTTCGCCATGCCATCCCATCCCAATCGATCGCCTTTGGTGCCTTGAACACCACATCGACCACCTTCTTCCCTAGACCGCTCATTTTCTATGGCTTTCTCTCTCTAAAGTTAATATACATCCCTCCCTGATGAGAAATCCGTTATGAAATCTTCAAATCCGCTTTGAGGAAATCTCCGGTTGCCAATATATTAAGAACCTAAAATTTTCTTTTGCAGGAACCATCACCCAATTAACTAATAGTCATTTGAAAGAGATGTGACAAAGATGGGTACCAAAATCAAATTATTTATTGAATATAATTAAATATGAGCATGCTGAACCAACCAAGTATAAAATGGCTATACCTTCCAATTTCAATAGCCATTGTATCTCCCTCACATCCAGAGTTTGGGGCCAACCTGTGAAGTTTACTCAAAATATATTAGAAGTAAAAGAACTTGATCTAAAACAAACCAGTAAAAAAACAGAAAACCGAGCTATAGACATCACCAAAGGAGAACCCAGTGTAGATGATGGCTGCTCCAATATTTTTGCAGGAAAATGGTGGACAAACTTAAGGATAGCCATACATGAACACAACAAAAGATTGATTATTTTCGTTTTTATACCAATATCCTAGGGATTCCTCTATAAACCTCTATTTTTATACCAATGTTTGTAAATGATGAACTCAGAACTCAATCCCACTAAGCCCCTTCAATTTTAGGCCATACTTTTGAGAAATCGATGGAATCCAATGGCTTACAATGCATCAAATCAGGGTGTTCTTGATGCTTTAGCTATCCAATAATAGATATGAAAGTTTTGTGAAGAGCTCCCATTTGATGAACTCAATACAAAAGAACTCCTTTTTAAGCCATGTTTTTGGCAAATAGTTTCAGGGTTTAGGTCGTTTTCAACCAAATCTGTTCAATCAAAGGCTTTTCAATGACGGTTTTTCGAATGCTAACATTCTCTCTGGAAAAAAGATAGCCAAGAAAAATGTTGATATAAGTGGGAAAAAAACCATATGCCAACATAGAAGTGAACTCAAGGGCATAATGCGATCCGATGGTGGGAGCATATAACCTTCTAATTTGTGTAGTTCCATAAGTGTCATTTGGCCTGCATCAAACTCCTAACACAAATGCTCTTACTGGTATATTCATAAAAACATAATGAAATTAATTGGTCAAACTGGAAATGGATGTGAGGAACAAAACAACAAATTAAATTCTTACCAGGGATGCGAAGGGGCGTGACTTTGGTCAGATAAAGAAATCAAAGAAATGGATTATTGTGAAAATGGAGGGTGGTAGGACACCCAAGGAAAACGGAAATCTGAAGATTTAAGATGGTGTAATCACACATATAAATCGGTTGCCGGAATCAACTATAGTTGTCCAAAAACAATCCAGAAACCTAAAATTGTCGTCGCCATCTTCAATGCCTCGATGTCGAGTGGCGTCCTAACCAATCCTAGAACCCTGATTACCCATTCTGGCGACTCTCCAACTGTGCTTAAGCAACCGATGTCTGGTGTTCCAAATCCTCCACTCCCTACAGCCCCTGAACCTCTCAAAAATTTCCTCCGTCACCCCTCTTACACCTTGCTGTGGTGGGGATTGAAAGCGATGTGGAGAAGTTTGTTGAGAAAACTCTATCCTCCGAGCGCCGATTTCAGCGCAAAAGAATCGATCGAGTGTTGGAGTTTTAATTAGTTTCCTTTTGTTAGCTGTTTGGTCAAATAAAGTCCTATTTTGTAGGACAATTAGTTTTTGAAATAGTCTTAGGTTTTTCCCACCTTTATCAAATATGGTGAATCTTTCTGTTTTGATTTCCCGTATTTCTCTCGATTTCCTTGTAAACGGCTTCTATAAAGCCAGTGCTTTGATTTACATTTATATCGAATCTTTTGAGACTTCAATTTCTGTGAGTTATAACAAGTGGTATCAGAGCCTCTTCACTGGGGCCTGATTGAGTGTTCTAAGAAACTGCAGTTTCTACAGGAAGAGGCAAGAGCGAGAGTCAGAAAAGGAGAGGAGTAGAGACTCATGGCGGCAGAGAAGGAAAACGACGGCTTTTGTTCAACCAGCAATTCCACGGTTCGATGGTTATTACGACCATTGGGCTATGCTTATGGAAAACTTTCTCAGATCAAAAGAATATTGGGGGTTGATCGAAAATGGGGTACCTGCTGCAGGAGAAGGAACCATCGTCGCAGACGCAAAACTGAAGGATCTAAAGGTCAAAAACTATCTATTCCAAGCTATAGATAGGAATATTATGGAGACCATTCTCAATAAGGAGACCTCAAAAGCCATATGGGATTCAATGAAGCAGAAGTATCAAGGTTCTACCAAGTATCAAGGAGATTGGTGATGTTATTTGTTGTTTGAGAACTGACAGGGGTGGGGAGTTCACCTCACTCGAGTTTAACAATTTCTGTAGTATTAATGGAATTAGTAGGCAACTTACCACAGCCTACACCCCACAACAGAACGGGGTTGCGGAGAGGAAGAATCGTACCATAATGAATATGGTTCGTAGCATGCTGTCAGGAAAAGAAGTGCCTAAAGAATTTTGGCCGGAGGCAGTTAACTGGTCTATTCATGTGCTGAACCGAAGTCCTACCTTGGCTGTCAAAGATGTTACTCCTGAAGAAGCTTGGAGTGGCATAAAGCCTTCTGTTGATCATTTTCGAGTATTCGGATGTTTGGCTCATGTTCATGTGCCTGCCAATCGAAGAACGAAACTTGACAACAAGAGTGTCCAATGTGTTTTTTTGGGCATGAGCGAGGAATCAAAGGCCTATCGGCTTTACAATCCAGTAACAAGGAAGGTCGTGATAAGCAGGGACATAGTCTGTGTTGAAGAAGAAAAATGGAACTGGGGCAGGAGTACAACAAGGGTGCAATATGATGTGTTGGAATGGGGAGATGAGGGAGAATTAGATAGTGAAGATGCTGATACTTATGAGGTGGGAGAAGGTGTGGAAGATGAATCAATTAATCAAGAAGCAGGTGACTTGTCCTCAAATGAGTCATCTGAGGAGACACCACCAAGTGCCACTCAAGTAAGAAATAGGAGGCAACCAACACACTTGAAAGATTATGTTACTGGTGAAGGCTTGTCTGATGAAGAGGAGGTGCATAATCTAGTGATGTTTACCTCAGCTGAAGATCCAGTCACTTTTGAAGATGCACACAAGAGTTTGAAGTGGAGAGAGGCAATGGATAAGGAGATAAAGGCCATTGAAAAGAATGATACATGGGAACTGACTATCTTGCCTGATGGAGCAAAAAAAATAGGAGTGAAGTGGGTCTTTAAAACAAAGTTCAACGAGAAGGGGGAGGTCGAAAAACACAAGGCGCGACTAGTTGCAAAGGGGTACTCTCAAAGACATGGAATCGATTACAACGAAGTGTTTGCTCCGGTGGCTAGGTGGGATACAATCAGAACTATTCTCGCTCTTGCGGCTCACAAAGGTTGGTGTGTATATCAGCTGGACGTAAAAAGCGCGTTCTTACATGGAGAACTAAATGAGGCAGTGTTCGTAGATCAGCCTCAAGGATATGAGAAGGAAGGCGAAGAGCACAAAGTTTACCGATTGAAGAAGGCACTATATGGGCTGAAACAGGCTCCACGAGCCTGGTACAGCAAGATCGAAGCATACTTCATCAAAGAAGGGTTTGAAAAGTGCTTCTGTGAGCACACACTTTTCACCAAGTCCGGAGAAAATGGTAGCATGTTGATAGTAAGTCTTTACGTAGATGACCTTCTCTTTACCGGAAATAATGAAGACATGTTCAAGAGCTTCAAAGAATCCATGAAAAGTGAGTTTGATATGTCGGATCTCGGAAAAATGAAGTATTTCCTAGGTGTAGAAGTGGTGCAAAATTCTGATGGAATTTTCATTTGTCAACGGGAGTACGCCAAACAGGTGCTCGAAAGGTTCGGCATGGAAAGAAGTAACCCGGTAAACAATCCAATTGTTCCAGGTTGCAAGTTGTCAAAGACTGGAAGTGGAGCAGAAGTAGATGTTACAGAGTACAAGCAATTGGTTGGAAGCTTGCTGTATTTAACAGCCACAAGACCTGATCTTATGTATGCAGTGTGCTTAATCAGCAGGTACATGGAGAAGCCTAGTGAGATGCACTTACAAGCTGCTAAAAGGATATTAAGATATCTAAGAGGGACTGTGGAGTTTGGAATCGGCTACAAGAAAAATGAGGGCGGGAATTTGATAGCCTTTGCAGACAGCGACTATGCAGGGGACGTTGATGATCGGAAAAGTACCTCGGGGTATGTATTTATGCTCTGAACAGGAGCTGTTTCGTGGTCCTCAAAGAAACAGCCAGTGGTGACTTTGTCGACTACGGAGGCAGAATTCATATCTGCGGCTTCATGTGCTTGTCAAGGGGTCTGGCTAAGAAGAATCCTTGAAAAGCTTGGTCATGTTCAAGGTACACGCACTACTATTTACTGTGACAATAGTTCTGCTATAAAACTCTCAAAAAATCCGGTTCTACATGGTCGAAGTAAGCATATCGACGTGAGATTTCACTTCTTACGTGACCTTACAAGAGATGGAGTAGTAGAATTAATGTATTGCAGAACACAAGATCAAGTCTCGGACATCATGACTAAACCGCTCAAGTTGGAGACATTTCTGAAGCTGCGAGACAAACTTGGTATGTGCTTGATGACTGGAGTAAACTGAATGCATCAGTGCAATTCAGTTTAAGGGAGGATGTTGGAGTTTTAATTAGTTTTCCTTTTGTTAGCTGTTTGGTCAAATAAAGTCCTATTTTGTAGGACAATTAGTTTTTGAAATAGTCTTAGGTTTTTCCCACGTTTATCAAATGTGGTGAATCTTTCTGTTTTGATTTCCCGTATTTCTCTCGATTTCCTTGTAAACGGCTTCTATAAAGCCAGTGCTTTGATTTACATTTATATCGAATCTTTTGAGACTTCAATTTCTGTGAGTTATAACATCGAGAGATCGAGACATGGAGCAACTTGTAGGGAGAATGGAGCATTCTGGTCTTGAATCAGTAATCATAGCGAGAGTTTCCTGGGAGAGAGGTAGATGAAGGGGAGAGAAAAGAGGAATGGGGAGTGGAAGGGAAGTTGGAGATTAGAGGTCGGGGTGGGTAAGTAACTGTAACCGGAGACGTGGAGGAGAAACCGCGGGTGGGAGACGATTCGGGACGATAAACGTAACTGTAAAATGATGAATTTAGACGGCCCAGATTGAATCTTATAATTAATTTAAACGGTCTGGATCAATCCCACTCACCGCTGTCAATATATATATAATTATAGGACCAAAAACCGAAAACCATTCGGTTTTAAAACCGAACCGAACCGAAAACCAAACGGTTTAGTTTTTCAGAAATCGAATGGCTCGGTTTTCGATTCTGTTTTGGCAAAAAAACCGCACCGTGCTCACCCCTACTTCAATTGATGGAATATTAAAAATTTTAAATTAGTCGTTCTCTTTCTAAATTTAAGGGTATTACACCAACTATCCCTCAAAGATGTGGCCCGGTTATAGGGTTGCCCGGTACAAATAGCAAATTACGACTAGACAAGACATTTATGATTACTATTTAACTTATTTGACTAGTAAGCAAACTATATTATTATAAATTTAAATCCAAAATTACTTATTTATTAATCATTAATAATCACCACAAAAAGATCACATATTTTTATGATTTTTTTGAAACAATCAAATATATTTAATTCATGAACCAACATTTCTTTTAGTTGAATAAACTAAAAGGAGTACAAGAAACCATATCTACCCAAAAATACATAATAAAATGTATATATTTCCATTTTTACCCTAACTACTCTATTCTCCCAAGCTGTTAAGAAGTCTACTATTTAACAGCTCATGACTCAATTTTTTTCCTTTTTTTTGGGAAAATTTTGAGGGTAATTTTGACTAATACTAACCACACCAAATACTCATCCTACCAAATATATAAAAAAATATTAAAAAATCCAAACAAGTTTATTTTTTATAATTTAAATATGAAACTAAATCTCTAGATCAAAAGGTGAGTTGTTGAGCCTCCTCCTTTTAGCAGAGTTTACACATGACCCAACTGCTGAATCTGAATCATCAGTTTTATAGCTGAAACATGCAGCCTCCAACACACCAATTGGGCTTTTTGGCATTGATGATGATGTACCACCCATTAAGCTCATTGTACAACAACCCTTTAGCAATTCCATACATTTAAGAACCCTATCCTGCAAAAACTCATATTCAAACAAGAATCTTTAATCACTTCTACTAAAGGAATGGTCTTTCTTTCCAAATGTACAATATTTATTGCATGATATACAAATCTATAAGATCTCAGCATTACAGTACAACCACTGAACCATATACAGTGACGGATCCAGGATTTTTGTTCACTGGGGTCCCTTTAAGGTAGACTAAAGGCGCGTAAAGTCACCCGATGTGTTTTGGAAAAAGATTTAAGTTTTAGTTGATTTTGAAGGATTTTTTCGGTTTTTTTTATTGATTTCAAGAGCTTTTTTAGTATTTTTGTCGATCACCGGCAAGATGCGGTCCCTTGGAAAATTTTACTAAGGGAACTAAGGCTAAATTTAATATTTTTGATATTTTTTAGGCTCTATAATTTTTTTTTAACAATTCACTAGGGTCCTTGGACCCCCCTTTTCTATGTTGCATCCGCCCCCGACCACAAATGCAGAAGCAGGGTCGTTCCTTAAGCACGTTAAATATGAGATTGTGATCAGGGTCCTAAAATTTTGGGGGCCCAATTTTACATGGTGTTTAGAGTGGTTCATCGACGAGTATAAAGTTATAAACCTCAGTTATTTAGGTTCAAATTATTAATAGTTTAGTTTTAGCTTCAGATTGGTAATCATTTAAAAAAATTCGGATCGTAGCAGGGCCTCTAAAAAGATTGGACGGCCTGTGCAGAAGCTTAGATATTTTTGTGCTACAAGGACTTGTACCTTGTGAAATGAAGTGTGTACATTTTATTTTCAATTCGAAGAGATTTTACTTCATAAAGAAACCATCTTTAAGATGATCATAACATAATTAAGCTCAAATTTACAAATAAACAAGCTAACTATATATATATATATAACTTTGATGTTCAAAATGACTTGTTTTTCATGCAATGAAAGTTGTACATCATCTATGGAGGATTTCATTACCTTTTGAACAAGTGAAGAAATTTGAGTTGATCCCACCACAAAACTTGCCACTGCTGCTGCTATCTCAGAAGGTCTAAATTCCAAAAACTGGATCTCTACAATGACAAAATTACTATTTTACCCCCACATTTTCTCATCATCCATCAATACAATAATAATAATAATAATATCTTCTCCGTTTTAATCGTTAAAAAAATTAAAAAAAAAAAGTCATCATTTTTACCTTTAATTGTGCATAAAATGAGTTGGGTTGATCTCAAAATCAAAGATTTAGAAGTGGGTTGACCATCATTGACTTTTTCAAGAAAATCATCAATGAAAGAAAATGGAGTCACTGCTTGCATCCTCCATTTCAAAGTGGTCAACACAAGTAGTTCCATTTTCTGAATGGTTTTTGCTTCAAATACAAATCTTGATCCACCCACCTGCAAATCAAATCAAATCCAAATTCATAAATTCATAATTAAATTTAAAGTTTGACCACATAACAACTTTTAAGTCAAAATAGGATCTCGACCTGCAAATCCAAGATCAGGGGTAGTTTAGTCTCTTCCATTTTTGCTGCCAATGATAAACAAGCTACAGCTAGTAACTGCATTATCCAAGCCTTCCCCTTAAAAGAAATCGACTCATTTTAGTTGACAAATTGAATAAAATTTCAATTGAGATTAGGATTATTTTTATAAAATTAATCATTAACAATTTAAGAAATAACAACCTTTTTCATGTATAAAATCACATGTTATTTTGTACTTGAAACATATATGATTTTGTAAGTGAAAAAAGTTTTTAATTATTTCTTAAATTGTTAGCGTTCAAAACTTGCATCTAATTATATATATGTATATATATATATTATGATAAAATCAAAGAAAAACTTACAGGTAATTCATAAACAGCAAGGAATCTGTCCAAGTAATTTATGGATAAATATACACTTAGAGGTCCAAATTTGAAATGAGCATGAACCTGATCACACAAAGCATTAGATTTAGAACCCTATAAAAATCCCAAATTGGAGACTAAATCTTTTATAAAATTAAAAAAAAAGATTAATCCCAGATCATAAAAAACCCCAAAAAATAATACCATTTAAAATTTATTAAAAAAATTACTAAAATGAAAAGAAGTTAAAGATGTATCACACCTTTATAATCCAATCAACAGCTTCTTGTCTTGCAACCAAATCCAAATCACCATTCTTCAATTTATTCAAATAATCAAAAAAACCCACAAATTGTTGACATTCTTTTTCAATTAATAAATTCAAACACTCATCAGTTTGCAAAGGGAAATCAAGAAGGTTGACGAATGGATTAGCATTTCGATGATATCTATGATCCCATAAATCATCACCATCATCATTATCATTATCATCATCATTATCATCATCATCATCATCATCACCATCATCATAATAAATACTGTCATTGTCTTCTGCACACAGTAAACTTGATACAAAGCCATCAAGACTGGGCGCCATTGTAAAAATACAAGATTTTTTTTTGATTTTATAATGAGCAAAGAATAATAATAGATGAAAAACTAGAGATTTTGAAATAAAGATTGGGGAGTTTATTGTAGAAATTTGAAAAGATTGATTTTAATGGAAGATTGGGGAAGAAACAATAGATGAAGCAACCTCTTTTTGGCTTTGAGTTTCTCTCTCTATATATACACAGAAAATGAGTGAAATGAACTGCAAAGAATGCGGCTTATGTAGAGGATAATGGTAGAAATGGGGGGTGAGAGTTTTGGGTTTTTAGGGCATATGAGAGAGAGAGAGAGATTGGGAGATAGAGAGAGATGAGCAATGGAATGAGCTATACATGTATATATTCTGGATATATAAATGTAAAATTGTGTTTTTGATTAGAATGAAATTTAAAGTGAAAAGCTTAAAAATATATCTATGTTATATTTTTTTCTAAAATAGAGTAAGAATAATTAAAATCTTTAAAAAAAATTACTTTTAACTTCAAAAGTTATTC
This sequence comes from Silybum marianum, assembly GCA_036898165.1. Taxonomy (NCBI): domain Eukaryota; kingdom Viridiplantae; phylum Streptophyta; class Magnoliopsida; order Asterales; family Asteraceae; genus Silybum; species Silybum marianum. The sequence continues at coordinate 41,147,497 of CM072529.1, read as the reverse complement.
TATTTTAGAGATTGTAATCATTAAAATAAGGGGGTGTTAATGGCACCCTTAATATAGGAGTGGGCACGGAACGTAATGCATTTTATAGATGTGTGTATGGAATTAATGCATTTGTGTGAGGATGACATTCACTCTTAGGGGTGCCATAAGCACACCTTAGGGGTGCCATTAGCCTCCCCTAGAATAATCGGTATATTAATAAAATATTGTTTCTCTCTGCTAAATATTTTATTTCAATTACTTTTGTTGGTGGAATGATTAAAGTATTAGTTTTCTCTCTCTCTCTCTCTTTCAAAAAGTGGGTTTTAAAATTTTCTTCAAATTTGGAGATTTTTATCTTTTTTTTCCTTATTTTTCTATTTTAGCATACAAGATAACATAACTTTTGGAGCAAAAAAAGTTGCTAAAATCTCACTTTTTTCCATTTTAGCATAACTCTTGAAGATGCTCTCACTCTTGGATGCATATTAGGATGAGATGCATTAGATCAACTCTTTTCTAAAGCGTAGTTCATGGATGGGTATGAGATTAAAAGTAATCAAGGGTCCAGATCTCTTCTTACGTTTCTTGCATTAACTCTTCTTCTCACACGATCTTATGCCTATAAATGTATTCAAATTATTTTTTTAGTGTGTGTTTTGTATATAGACGAAATTGAAACACTGAATGGAGACTCAACAAGATTGGATAGACGAGTGTTAGGGTTGTTTACTAAACACTTACCCGCTAAGCGTTCACGGGTAAAATTCAACATTATTACTTACTAGGTAAGATTTTAGTACACTAAAATGGCATTGTTACCGGGTAAGAGTTGTTGCCATCACTTACCGAGTAAGACTTTGGTCCATGCCTTCGTTCTTACCGGGTAAGATTATTAGTCCTTGTCATATTCATCTGGTAAGATAATATTACTTGGTAAGTACTTATCGGCATAAACGTTCGGTAAACGGGCTCCTTAAATAGGTGGGCGGAATGAGTATGGAAGGTTTCAGAATTTTAATTTAACATGATCGATTTAGTAATATACCAATTTTGTTCCATCTAAATGGTTTTTATTTCACTTATTTTTGTGGACAAAAAATGCATATGTGTCTTATTTAGTCAGATCCTATCTCAATTTAATATGGTGTCAAATGTTGAACAATTACTCCCTACATTTAAAACTAATGTAATGAATGAAAATAAATAGAAATTAGTATGAGGAGCAAAATAATAACTCAATCATACTCCATACCTATACATTATTTTTGATAAAACAATAACATTATATGATGTATATATGTATGTAATAAAATAATGTAGAATCGTTGTAAGGAGCTCCTTACATGTAAAAAGGGGATAATAGAAATTAATATAGGAAATCAATGTGGGGAGTGCAATGAGGTTTTTTATATTTGATTCCTTGTAATAGTTAAAGAGTCAATGTAAACAATGTATTGGAGATGCTACAGCAATGGCTAAAAATTAAGCAATTACATAAACAGTGACGGACGAATAAATTTTTTTTAAATATATGTGAAAATATTTTTCACAATATCATAATTGTTATGTTGGTTAGTTCATTGTTTTTCAGATCTTTTATTACAAAAAAAGTTAGAAACATAATAAATCTGAAATTAAAAGCTAAAAAAAATAAGAAAATGACATTAATGAGATTCGGATTCAGGTATGAGGTAAAAGAAAAGTTTTGTAAACCAACTCTACCAAGAAAATTTTGTGTCTTTATTGTAGTTTTAAAATATACATGGTAGCACACGACAAATCGAAACGGTTAACCACAAGGCTTGTGGCTACTGGTTAAGACTTGTGGGAGGATGAGGCTAGATAACCAATCTACCCTAGGTTCGAATGCAGACACAAACAACTTTTGGCCACTGGGGAATTATCTCAGGGTTGCATGCTTTAGCAGTATTAAAATTGTCAGAGATTAGTCTAGAAAAATGTCTAGGATACCATTTCCAAAAAAAATCGAAACGGTTGCGCATATGACGAACCTAATTTTTTTTACTCTACAACGAAGAAATGAAAAAGTGATATGTGCCACCGTAATTACAAAACTGGGTCCGTCCCTATAAACAAACCATCATGTATATGTTGTCTACATTTAATCATCTTTTTTTTTCTTTTTTGGAAATGGTATGCTATGCATTTGTCTAAACTAATCCCTGGAAATTTTAAGACTGCTAAAGCATACAGCCATGAGATAATTTCCCAGTGGCTACAAGTTGTTTGCGCCTGATTCGAACCTGGGATAGATGGGTTATCTGGCCTCATCCTCTACAAGTCTTATTCAGTACACCACAAGCCTTGTAGTTTTTAATCATCTTATTGGAAACAAGTTTTAATAAAACAAATCAAGCATACAACCCCGTCATGATATACACAATGCAATTTTATAAAGAACATAATATCATAGCTTTAAATTACGTTTTTTTATAGAATTACCATTCAAAAAAAAGTCCCAAACTACATCGTTTTGACAGCTAGGTTGCATAACTATTACTTTCAATCTTTTTCAATTTTATATTACCTAGTTACTATACTTTTGATTTTGAATATTTAACATCAGATTTGATGAGACCAATTTTCATGTTAATAAATTACATTAAATACATTAAACTTTCTGAGAAAGAATGGAATTGATGCTCTTGAGCTAAAATGGTAAAAGTAAATCCTTGAGTTTATTACAGTAGTTGTCTTTAGGGGTGCTCAAAAATCCGACTAACCCGATCAACCTAATCTAACCCGATTCAATATAACTCAAGTCGAAGCAACCCTATGTCTAATCGAGTTGTAAAATTTTCAAACCGTAGGTATTGGGTTGATATCGGGTTACTTTTATTTGAACCCAACCCAACCCGATCAACCCGATATCATTTTATTTTTTGAATTTAATACGATTGTTGAGTGTTTATTAATAAATAACTAAATATTCAGACTAAATAAATTTAATACGATTGTTGAGTGTCGCGCTTTCATTTATCCTCACGTTCATAACCAAATTTGAGTTCGCATTTGAATTTTCCTCTATATATGTGTATATATATATATATATAGAGAGAGAGAGAGAGAGACGGGTTCATGCGGGGACGGTAACAATTTACGAGAATGCGAGGACAATCCTCAGCCAATCATTTTGTACATGAAATTTTTTTCATATACAAAATCATATGTGATTTTATACTAGCATCAAAAATGATACGCGCGACTTTTGCCGCAGGAAAAGTCTCGGCTAATCATATATGATTTTTTATGTGAATCATGTCTGATTTTGTACATGAATCATATGTGATTTTGTACATGAAAAATTTCATGTACAAAATGATTGGCTGAGGATTGTTCTCTCATTCTCGTAAATTTTTACCGTCCTCGCATTAACCTCTTTATATATAAGATATATATATATATATATATAGAGAGAGAGAGAGAGAGGAAAGTTCAAATGCGAATTCAAATTTGGTTGTGAACGTGAGAACAAATGAGAGCGCGACACGTGTTTGAATGTAGATTATTCAGACTGAATATATATTTATTCGGTCTGAATAATGTTTATTCAGACTGAATAAATACTACACTCAGTCTGAATATTTCTTTGATTATTCATTTTAAATATGACACATGTCACGCTCTCATTTGTCCTTACGTTCACAACCAAATTTAAGTTCTCATTTGAACCCGCCCCGATATGTATGTATGTATGTATATATATTAGACAATTACACCAGCACGTACCTTTTCATATACATATATTTTCAATTAATTCTCCATCTCTATATAACAGTGACGGACCTACTTGGTTGCATATGGTGGCACGGGCTATCGTATTATCTCTTTGTCGAAGGGTAAAATTTTCGGGTTTGTTAACAATGCAACCGTATAGTTTTCGAAGGTGCCACCGTATGATATTCAAAAGTTCAATAAGATGCAACCCTACCTCGTAATCAACCAAAAAAAACTCTTGAAATCAACCAAAAAAACCGAAAAACTCTTGAAAAACAACAAAAAAAACTTGAAAAAACTCTTAAAATCAACCAAAAAACTTGAAAATCTCTCGAAATCAACCAAAAAAACCGAAAAAGTTTCTCGAAATCGATAAAAATCTCTCAAAACCAAACAGAAAACTTTAAAAATCTCTCAAAACGGTGGAATTAAGCTAAAAGCACATTGAACGTAAGTAAAAAACATAAAGACACACCGAAAAAACTGTGATTTTCGTAATTACTTTTTGTCATATATTGTATGGTGTCACCGTATAAAAAAAAATCTGGGTCCTTCCCTGCTATATATTTCATTTGTATACATGTCCATTAAATGTTTATATATATATATATATATATGATAAAATTTATTGAATGTAATACATGAATAAGTTGTACCAAATGATTGACGATGAAAAAGAAATTATAAATATTACAAGGGTTGGTTGGGTTGCACTTTGGTTTGGGTTGGGTTAGGTTAAGATTTTTTAAACCGGAAGCATGGAGTTGGGTTGTTAAAATGCATTCAACCCGCTCAACCCACCCCGTGAGTACTCCTAGTTGTCTTTATCGTTTGTTAATTTCATCAGTCTTCATCCTTTGAATTTATTGATTACGAATATTATTTGTGGTTTGTATTTTGTTTTGGTGTTCGTCCTGCCCACTAATGCATGTTATCTTCCTATCGTTAGGTCCTCTATGTGCCCTTCTGTGAAGGTATTTTGGTCATTTTACTTTGAATTGTTTTCTTTAAGTTCTTCTTTTCATAATTATTTATCAGTTTCTTTTTCTCGATCCATCCTCCATTAGAGAACCAAGTTTTGCTTCTTTTCAATCTCAACGTCTCAATATAACCCTAATCTTTGTGTTTTGGCTTCATCATAACATGAACAACCATAGACATTGAAATCAAACTAGTTACCAACAAAATGGTTTGATTTTTTTTCCTCACGTATGTATAAGATCGAATCCATTCGGTTTTTAAAAAAGATTACTAATCCTTGACTTTTCGAGGAACCCTTACCTTCTTTAGGGTTTGATTCTACTATCTTTGCACGGACGAAATATTAGAATAAGAGATATGGATATATGCAGAAGATCAATGGATTCCTATTGAAGGTCAAGGTTGATTGATGTGGTGACTTCTAATAAAGATAAAGTCAGCATGTTTATAAGTTGGAAGAAATTTGTGAGCTTCTTCGTTCTTCTCATGCCTCAAGCCTAAAAGAAGTCTCCAAGGAGTCACAACTAGGTTTTGATTGAAGATGAATACAAACAACCTATCGACCTTCCTTTTACCACCAAATATTTTATATTCCATAGTTAAGGGAGGCGGTCTGCAAAACCTAGATATTTGCCCAAATATCTCTCCCCCCCCTTATTTCTTAGCCTTCGACATTTCCAACGTGAAAACGGCGATTCCCCCACGACTGTTGTTGATCGATTTGCAAACTGCTAATACTGAAGATGACGTTCTGCAAAAAACTAAGTGTCGCTAAAAATATAGGTTTCTAGAACTTGGATTAAAGTATATCATGGAAGGGATTTAGGTAGGGTGGGTTCAGTGGTGGTGGTAGAAGAAAGAGGGTATCGAATAAGTCCAGTTTTTGGTTTTAGGTCTTGGGGTTAATTTCTTGATCATTTTTTGAGTCTTTGGTAAACATAATTAAACACCTTCATGGAGAGAAAGAAAAACAAAAAGGGTAGATTTGTAATAACAAAGTTGAGGGATGATATCAGAGTTTTAGAAAACCATAAGAATTAAATTTGTAATTAACTTTAAATCAGATTAATGTTATATACTTATATTTTAGAGTAAGTTACATAAAATGTCCATGTAGTTTACTTATACATGGGAATTGCTACTCGAGTTTCAAAACTATACCAAAGTCCCTATTATCTCCAGTTTCTTACACATACCGTGTTTGACCTAAAGGGGCACCGAGTCCATGAGTTAAGTGTTCCTAATATGCGGGTATTTTGATCATTTTACCTACTTTATTATTAAATACAAAACCCCCAAATGACAACATCCTCTTTGATTTCCTACTATGATTCTCTGCCCCTCTGTGAAAACCCTTAAAACCTCTTAACCTTCTCGCTACTGTCAGCAATTTGACGAACTCCATGGGTGTCAGCCACATTCTCCTACCTCTTCCCCAAGCCTAAAACCACCTAGAAGCATCTTTTTTCCATGTTCCTTTTTACCTTCTTTTAATTGCAAACAACTAGCCTTCTTTCACTCCCTTATCCTCTTTCAATATTTATTTGGAAAAGGGTTTTCATGAATCAAAGAAGAAGAAGAAGCATGTATCATTTTGCAAAAAATATTGTTTTCACCGCTAGGTACATTTTTATCTCATCATTTACGTATTTCTTTTTTTATCAATACCCTATATATACTAATCTATGTATGTTTATATCTTTCTTTATATGCAAACGGATTCGGAGTAGATTGAGTTGGAGAAGATGTTAAGGCTTTAATGCTTAGAAAAGTTGAAGAGCAAATGTTGTTAGAGAAATCACGGATCCAAAGGTACTTGCCTCAATGATCTTAAATGTTTATTGATAGGGTTCTACATCTGAAACCTAAAACTCTCCCACTTTAAAATCTAAACCCTGAAACTCTCCCAGTCTAAAATCTGAAACCTAAAATTCCCCTAAATTCCAAATCCGAAATCTAAAACCTAAAAACTCTTTCAAATCGAACTCATCAAAATCAATGTTCAAAAAAGCTTGCGACAATAGCCGCCATGGCGCGTCATGGCTTAAGACTTATGTCTGACGCCACGCTATCCATGTGGCATGCCATGAGATAATGCGCGATTTTTATAACGCAATATTTGATTTCTCTTACTCTTTTTGATGTTTTATTTGTTAGTTTTCTTATGTATAACCTAACTTAAATCGTTTAATATTATTGATTCATTTGGTAATGGTAGAAAATATGCGTTTACATGTATAATAATTTATATGATATATAGATTTGCCGCCATAAATCACGCATTGAAAAACGCCATGGCCTCGTCGTGGCTCCTAAAGCTTGAGGCTTGACCTCGCCGCCAAGCCACGCCTCATGTCATTTCGAAGATTGATCAAATTTGATCGTACTTTTCCCCTCTAAAATCGAACGTCTTCGTCCTCAGCAATCAACATCTAGATCTACGCTTGGAGATCAAGGTGTAGGAGATAGGTGTTGGTGGTGGAAGAAGAACCTTGAAGTAAAACAACAACAAAACCTGAAAAAGATGTATTGATTGTGGAACAACGACCGTATTAAAGGTAGAACGACAAGAAGAACCTCGAACAAAAAAAGTTAGAAAACCCTGAATATATGTTTCTTGAAGACGATGAAGATATCATGGGCTGCTTCTTTTTTAATAATGGTCGTAGGGGGGCTTAGGGGGTGGGCGTTTGTTTAATTTAATTATTGTTAATTTTTCTTAAATAGTTTGTAAAAATCTTTTAAATAAAATTTACATTAATAAAAGGAAACCCTATGCACGGAATTTTATGTACTTTAATTGCATTGGAAGTATAAAAAGTTGATTTTGATGTTGATGTGTGTAAGGACAAATTCATTAATAAGGGTCTCATTAGTAATACTTAGGTTGCCGTTAGAGCATCTCCAACATCTATTGTAAAATAGAAAAATGAAGATTTTTTGCAATTTTAGGCTCCAACAGCTATGGTATACCATATGCTAAAATAGAGAAATGCTAAAAAGAAGGAATTTTTTTTTTAAATTTAGAGAATATCTAAATAGAGAGAGAAATAATTATTTTAATAGTTCCACCAATTATTTGAAAGTTTGTTTAAAAAGTTGTTGGGATATTAAATATATATAATATTTTAATAACATACTTATGATAAAATTGTTAAAATAGAGTAGCTGTTGGAGTTGAATACAATTTTTTTTAGAGATTTTGATTTTTGATATGCTATTTTAGAAAAAGTTTAGCCTAGTTGTTGGGGATGCTCTTAGCCTCCCCCTAATAAAATTGTAAAAATATGAGTTATGCAACTTTTAATTTTTATGAATAAAATTATTTAGTTGATTTATGTTATTTATAATTATCATATAAATAAATTATATTAAAAAACTTTTTAGGGTAACCTAATCATTTTAACAGTTTAGTCTCGTCATGTCCAACTTAACAAACATAAAATAGACAATTAGTTCAATCTTGTTTAAGTCGTACCAAACGCAGAACAGATAATTAGTTATATCCAGTCCTGTCCTGTCCGATGCTATTCCGTCCCATACAGTCTGTATATCAAACGCTACCTTACAGACTTATGACTATTTTGGTGATTTTAGAAAAAAAAATATTGAAAATGACTATTTTTAGTTAGTTTCCTTTAAATAAAATATAAAATTTAGAGTAAACTACTATTTTCGTCTTTGTGGATTGATGTTTATAACGATTTTCGTCCCTGTGGTTTAAAAACTATTTTTTCGTCCCTATGGTTTGCATTTTTTTTTTTAGTCCCTCAGACTAATTCTATTAAATTTAAACCATTAAATCAAGGGTATTTATGTCTTTTTCTATTTTATTTAATTTTCTAACTAAAAATTATTCTAGCAATTGATTCAAAAATAATAATAATATATTACATTTTAGTATTTAATATGTTCTATTATACATTATGTTTACATCATATATTTATATACTCTTTTATAAACCTGTTAATTTTTTTTGTTAAAAAATAAGATAATATTATATTTTATATCTATATAATAATATATATACTATATTATAAAGCATGATAAAAAGTTATTATTAAAATGTACAAGATTTTAAATCTACACTAGTAACTAAAATTATATCATTTTAAAATTTTAAATTAAACTTTATATCCTTAAGACTTTAAAATTACAGTATTTACATAAACCTCACAATCCTAAATAATATAAAAAACAAATTAGTCATTTTAAAATTTAATATCACAGTTTATACTTTTTTTAAAATATCTTTTTGCAAATTATATTATTATGATCGTCATATCAATAACTTTAAAATGAGTTCAATATTAAATATTTTAGGACTTAATAATATTATAAAGTATCATAACTTTGGTTTTTTTATTTGAGTTTGAACTAACATTATCTTCATGTTCTATTTAATTTTATAAATTCACTTTTATTTTATTTTTTTGAACCGGAAGATGTTGCCCCAATTTTTTTTTTCTTTTGAAAGGCAAAAATTATATACCACCAAAATGGAATTACACAATACACAGCCATGTTACAAGCATCCATATAGGATAGACCAACCAGGACACCAAAATCAAGAGAAGACCCACATAACCTATAAAGCAAACCTCAAGTTATACAAGACATCACTCAGCAACACCTGCAAGTTAAGTTTTGCAAGGAACAAAACTTTCACACAGAGGCAGATAACGAGCATATATCTCCGGACTTCTCCGCACTCCACTGTTGTTCGACCAGATACTCCACTTTTATTTTAACTATAAATTTTGGATTGTATAATGAACATAAACTTAACACTCTTGATTTACAAAAAAAATATGTATTTAGCATAATAAGTTGTACCTTTTAATTTTTAACAACAAAATTTAACATGTTCTATAAAAGAGTATATATATATATATATATATAGGCTATGTTTGGCAAACTAGTTGATAAGCTAGCTTATGACTGATAAGCTAGCGTATGACTTATAAGATAGCTGATGACTTATAAGCTAGCTGGTAGCTGATAAGCTAGTTGATGAATAAGTTATGTTTGACAAAAACTAGCTTATGAGCATGTGAAATGACCAAAAATGACATGTTGAAAATAAATAAATAATATTACTTAGGGGTATAATTGAAAAAAATGTCAAAAAGCTCCTCATAAGCTACTCCTAGTAGTTTATTGATAAGCTAGCTTATAAGCTGACTTATAAGCTAGCTTATGTGCATCCAAACGATTATTCAGAAAATAAGTCAGCTTATAAGTTAGCTTAATGCCATAACATAAAATACATAAAGTATAATAAAATAATATTAAATACTAAAATATAATATATTATTATTATTTTTGAATCAATTGTTAAATAATTTTTAATTAAAAAATTAAATAAAATAAAAAAGACATAAATATTCGTAATTTAATGGTTTAGGTTTAATAGATTTAGTTTGAGAGAAAAAGAATATACCATAAGGATGAGAAAAATACCTTTTAAATTACATGAACGAAAATCCTTATAAACATCAAACCACAATGACGAAAATAATAGCATACTCTAAAATTTATTTTTAAGGAAGGAAAGAAATGTTAAAATATGACAGGGTGGAGGCTGACCAATCAAGTAGTACTTTTTGTCTTGTTATTCAGGGGGATGACACGTGGACCCTATTATTCATCAGCTAATGACGTGGCATTGATTGGTCAGCAAAGTGTAATTATGATTGTACCATGGCTTTACCAAAATACCAACCAAACTCAATGCGTATAAAACGACACGTGGGCCTATTTCCCAAATTTTTACTAAACTCCACTTTTGGTCCCTCAGTTTATCTGATTTTTCTAGTTTTGTTCTTTTCAAAATTTCAATTTATAAATTTGCCATTGTGGTTTGTATCTTTGTTCGGTTTTGATCACTCCCTCTAACACCATTCTGAAAAGATTAATTTTCTCATTATAAATTAAATTTAATTGAACCAATTACAAGAAGACGTGTGTTTGGTCCCCTCCCTATCTATCCCTTGCTCCCCTTTCGTGTATCCAGGAACGGCCTTTTGTGGTTGCATACGGTGGCACGGGTCACTGTATTATTTCTTCGAAGAAGGATAAAAAATTAAGGTTTGTGAAAGGTGCAACTGTATTGTTTTTTTGTGTGCCACCATATATATCTTAAAACTGCAATATGAACACAAGTTTTCCTTGTTAGAGTTGGTTTGTAAGGTTTTTCCTACACCCAAGACCCAAGATCCAAGTTCGAATCCCACTAGCTTCATTTCTTTAGCTTTTTGCTTTTATTTTCAAATTTATTATGTTTCTAATAAAAAATCGCAATAAAAGACTTGAACCCAATACCTCATGTATGAAAATCAATGAACTAACCAATAGACCAATTATGATGTTGTGAAAAATATCTCGACATTTTTTTATAATTTAACGGTGCAACCGTTTGAAAAAATTTATGGGTTCGTCCCTGTGTGTATCGACCCTTTCCTATACCTGTGCTACTCTTGCAAAAGTCCGACAACCTCTCGAGTATGCTTCGTCAACTGCCACTCATCATTTCACGGTCTTCTCTTTCATTCTGCTCTCTCCTTTTTACGATCTTTTCCCTTCCGTCTCTCCTCATTTCCTGATCATCTCAGGTCACCCTTCCTTTCCTCTCCTTCTTTCACTATCTACTCCTTCTCTCCCAACTGTCGTGATCGTTCCCATCGCAACAACCTCACCACATCGTGATTCCATCCGATTAATTTGAAACAACCACACTAAATCTAGTTCAATATACAATCGTTAACCAACCAACCACTATCGCCCACCATTTCCATCTCACATTCCTTATTCTTCTCATATAACAACCACTGATTCTTGATGAATTGCAACAATGGTGTAGATGACGAAGATGAAAGGATGGTAGGGGTGGGGCGAGGAGGATGAAGTCATGGTGGGGGTAGGGGCGACGAGGATGAAGTCACAGTGGGTGTGTGATGACATGAATGAAGTCACAGTAGGGGATGACGATGTGTGTATGTATATACTATTAATACATATGTTAAGGGGGATTTTCTTTTAATCACCCTCTAAATTGTGAGATCTTTGAAAACCAATGTATTATGTGTTACTTCATATAAATTTTTTCCATCTATAGTTAGAATTTAATGTAGTGATCAATATATATTTGCTTCACATGCATCGATTCACAATGTGAACCTTTTTGGCGTGTTTGTTAAACAAAAAATACATGTAAAAAAGTTTCACATTGTGAATCGTATACATATGAAACAAACACAATGTGAACCAAATAAATGTTAATCAGTACATTAAATATTATATTTAAATGGAAAAAATCATATGAAACAAAACTTTAAGATAGAAGTTTTCACGCATTTCACAGATTTTGGAGTTCTCAAATGATTAAACATCTATATGTTTTTTTAGAAATCTCCTTATATGTTAATATATTATTATAATGGATTGGGTTCCGGTGAGAAATGAAGTTATGGTGAGAAAGGTAAGAAGAGATCTTCACCGTTGGATGCATATTAGGATGAGATGCACGAAAATGCGATACACCAAAATGCACCAGATCAATCCCTATACCAAGCGCGATTCATGGGTTTGTTTGAGACTAAAAGTGATAAAAAGTCAAAATCCTTTCTTACGTTTCTTACACTTCTCACATGATCCCATGCCTTATTATAATATATGTATATACATATTATTTTTATAAAAAAACGAAAAAATAGACCAAAGTGGACACATAATCCGCTAAATCGAGGGACTTAAATCGAACAAAAATTCAAACCACAATAAAATTTTACGATAAAAACTATAGGGACCAAAATTAAGAAAATTAAAATAAAAATTGATAAACGAAAATGAAAAAAAAAACGTTAAATATTCATTAAAAAAACGTTTTAAAAGTTATTTCTATCCAAAAATTATTAAAATAATAACCCGATTTTGCAGAAATTTTTTACAGTTAAATGACTAAGTTATAAATGAAGTACCAATATGGTGTATTTATTATAATTATGTTGTTCATAGAAAAATGTGCTTCAAAAATTGTGTATTTTTTTTAAACGGCAATAATTTTAGATATAAACACCAACAAGATGCTAGAAAAAACAAATAGAGAGGGCAATGATGGAATTTTGAAGCCATCTTACCTATATACTGTTAATTACACTCCTATCTATTAACTTTCTTCTCATATACATCAACCTTAATACTTACTTTTTTACATTTTTAATCGTTGAATTGACTTGATTATGACATTTACAGATGTACATATAACATTAACCTTACAGTATTTATGTATTTCTATAAAAAAAAATATGTTTTTGTAATTAACAATTTCAATGTTGAATGGATCCCACATTTGCTGCGGTCAATGAACGTATTAAAAGCGTCATTTTTAATTTGAAAACGACTTTTTCGGTCAACAAATGCATTAAATATTTACCTAAAATTTTAAGTTGTTGAGCATATATCATTACTAGTTTCAAAATGATAGTATTTTTCTAAAAGAGTAAGTTTTAGTTTGAGAAGTTTTGATCGAATAGGTTCGTACTTAAAACTTATGAGGAATCATTACTATTGAATCATAAATCCGACTAGCAATAAAACCAAATAATATGCATACATTATTTTTTTAAAATATCTGATTGTTAATCATATAACTACTAAAAAAATTGAAATAAAATCCAAATTATTAGTATAGTAATTATTTGTCATGGCCTCAAACCGTAGCAAACCGTACCACGAACACCCCTAATTAAAACTTTGTTATAAATAAATTTTTTTGTTTACCTGAAAGAAATCCAAAAAAGATTGTTAGCCCTAATTTTAGTGTTGAAAGTGTAAAAAGGAAAACTTGTTCTTAAAAGTATGAAAGATCAGAGATCGTTCAGAAGAAGAGAGTCCAGAAGAAGACTTCAAAAGTCTGGAGTGAAGACTTCAGAAGTCTGAAGGTCAGAAGATCAGAAGTTCATCTTCTGAACAAGTACTTTTCCAGAAGTACCTAGAGGTTCGACTATCCTCTGGATTCAAGAGAAGCATTTATACAAAAGCTTCTGTATGCTTCTGTTATCATTGTCCTTCTGCTCTTGGTTCAATCCATGTCAGATCTTCAAGTGGTTGATCTTCTTATCATAGCCCGACACCTCAGCTAGAAGCGGTTATTTCACCTTTACACGTGAAGCTTCTACATTGGAGGATGCTTTGACTTTACTTATTTTAGGCTATAAATAGGAATCCCCTTCCCCATTTGTAATGGTGAATGTGAGATTGTTTATTTGAAACTCTCCATCTCCAAATACCCTCATCATTCCAATTATGTAAGATATATGATCACGATTAATCATATGACTACGCTTTTATCTTCATATTAATCTTCATTTTGATTAATCGTTCTACCATTTATAAACTGTTTGATCTATTATTGCTTCCGCTTTACATATTGTGTTTAGATCATTGATTCAATATGAGATCTAGGTTCCAACATTTGGTATCAAAGCCTATTGATTTGCTCAAATCAAACGATCCAATATGTTGATTTTATCTCTTTGAATCCAGTTTATTTCATCTCATTTCTAGATCTATAATATTCACCTTTTTATACTCTGTTTTCGAATTGTTCTCGAAAATATCGTTCAAATCTGTGTTTGAATTTATTTATATTCAAATTCAGTTTTGATTTCATTAATATTCGATTCTACAAAGTTATTCTCATTAGATCTGAAACGTGGATGATTTATGGAAGAAAATTCATTGCCAATTGGGTAAAAATTAATTATGCACACAAGGTGTTTGATAAAATGTTTATGAGAGACTTGGTTTCTTAAAATAGCGTCATGAAGAGTCATTTTCGATGTCAGAACCAATGTTTGAAATCATCACCTTTATTGTAATTTGGTTGTGCAAGCCGAGATCAATTTTTATGGCGATTGAATTAAAAATCAGGATGCTGACAGATTTGCGATGTTGTGCTATATCGATCATATCTCTCTCATACCATCACCAATTCGAGCGATTCAAAAGGCCTTGGGTAGAAAACAGAAGGATCTACAAGTTTCATGTTTTGAGTTTTTAGTGATCGATCTGTAGAAGGCCCAGTAAATCGTTGAATTTGAAGGTAGTGTGCTGAAGCAAAGCTGTTATGCATCGAGTTAGATCTGCTTCTTGTCAGGAGGACCAGAGCTTCTGGACTAAAGGACCAGAGGTATTAGACCAGAGGCATCCAGAGACTTCTGGAATTACGTACCAGAGCTTCTGGATTATTACATGCCTTAGCCCAGAAGACTCACACAATCAGAAGCTTACATGTTAAACCAGAAGTTGCTGGACAGATCTGTGCGACTGGACGGAAACGATCATATCTCATTCATCCGAACTCCAAAGAAGGTGAATCCCGTTTCTATGGAAAGCTAACACACTGATCTACAATGTTCATGTTTTGAGTTTTCATAAACTCCAAATATTTCATGACCAGAAGCAGCGTAGAAGTCAGTGCAATGCTGCTGGACATAAACTTTCTTTGCTGATTTTATATCTTATATGTTGATGAGCGGTAATGTGGCTTGTTCTATATCACGTCAATCTTCAGAATTTTGTTCGTTGAAGTTTAATTTAGCCACGGCTTCAGTTCATCTCAGTTCTGGACCCGTTCTTAATCAGTATTGCTTTTGAACATCAAAGAACCAAGAAGCACAGTTCAGAACCAGCACTTCATCAGAGATTTCTTCTTGCAACCAGAGATAGGTTGTTGAAATCCTGTCAATGATCAAGAACTACCGAGCATAATTTTCATCATTTGATCTCACATCCGGGATCTCAGAATTAATCTTGGTAGTTTCGAGTTCTATTTTTGGAGCAGATATTTCTGGTTGATATTATTTTAGGCTCCTCGATTATGGAAGATTACTTGAACAAGCTCTTGTGTTGAATGTCCACTCAACTCATGGTTTACAGACAGATTCTTTGTTATTAGACTGATTCTGCACGGCATTGTCACGCAACTAACACTTTATCTATCCACGTTTGGATGAATCAATATGCTATGGAGTTGGCTGAGATTCTGAGGCTAATAGTTGTGTTAAGTTTTACAGGTTAAAGTTGTATTTGGTGCAATCAGTGGTGTTTATAGCACATTGAATCTGATTTTAAAGTTGAGAATGAAGAAAAAGAGCATCATGTTGAGGGGGAGCTTGAAATACTTTTTCAGTTCAGACCATCCTCTAATGATTCCATGCCTTGAAAATCAGAAGCAATCTTTTTCATCCAGAGCTTCTGGTTGCACACCTAGAGCTTCTGGATAAGCTGCTTATGGCCAGAGCTTCTTTTTGATCTACATACAGAGGATATCTTGGACTTGAATAAAATCGTGTGCATATATTTGGAATGGGGTTACAACATCAAGGGGGAGTTACATGTTTATCTAAGGGGATCGTCAAGCTTTCAAGCTCGATGGGA
The DNA here is from genome assembly GCA_036898165.1 of Silybum marianum. Lineage (NCBI taxonomy): Eukaryota > Viridiplantae > Streptophyta > Magnoliopsida > Asterales > Asteraceae > Silybum > Silybum marianum. The sequence continues at coordinate 41,131,354 of CM072529.1, read as the reverse complement.
AGACGGCCAATGACTTTCAATGGTTTTTCCTTTTATTGTTTTCCTTTTAACACTTAGGGGGAGATTGTTAGCCATAATTTTAGTGTTGAAAGTGTAAAAAGGAAAACCTGCTCTTAAAAGTATGAAAGATCAAAGATCGTTCAGAAGAAGAGAGTCCAGAAGAAGACTTCAGAAGTTTGGAGTGAAGACTTCAGAAGTCTGAAGGTCAGAAGATCAGAAGTTCATCTTCTGAAACCAGAAGTACCCAGAGGTTCGACTATCCTCTGGATTCAAGAGAAGCATTTATACAAAAGCTTCTTTATGCTTCTGATATCATTGTCCTTCTGCTCTTGGTTCAATCCACGTCAGATCTTCAAGTGGTTGATCTTCTTATCATAGCTCGAAACCTCAGCTAGAAAGCGGTTATTTCACTTTTACACGTGGAGCTTCTACATTGGAGGATGCTTTGACTTTTCTTATTTTAGGCTATAAATAGGAATCCCCTTCCCCATTTGTAATGGTGAATGTGATATTGTTTCTTTGAAACTCTCCATCTCCAAATACCACCCTCATTCCAATCATGTAAGATATATGATCATGATTAATCATATGACTACGCTTTTATCTTCATATTAATCTTCATTTTGATTAATCGTTCTTCCATTTATAAACTGTGTGATCTATAATTGCTTCCGCTTTACATATTTTGTTTAGATCATTGGTTCAATATGAGATTTGTGTTCCAACAAAGTTGCATTCATTTATGATTTTTCTAGATATACTTGTCAAAATTTAATATTTCTATTTCATATAAAATGTTTATGTTAATATTACATATATCTTTAAATGATGATTTACTTGCACCTTTGGAAAACTATATGATAAATTACTTATTATAAGTTTGCTTTTAATTAATTTAACTAACTAATAAATTAATCACATTGAATAAATAAAAAAATCAGTTAATAAGATAAATATACAATGTAAAATGGATAAATATATAATGTAAAATGGTTTGAAAAGACATGTTAAAAAATTACTCAATTCAAACATATGGCATTTTTTATAAAAAGACTGAAAAAAGTAACCGGAAGGACGGAACATATGTGAACCTATTTGAAGTTGATTTTTCAAAAAACTTACTTATAAGTTGATTTATGTCTTATAAAACGAGATTTTTTTAATAAGCTAAAAAAATAAGTTATTTTATAATCATCGAACATAACATGTCTAGAAAATATAATATTATTAAAAGAAAACGTAATATTGTAAGCCTTGATTTACTTTTTCCCCCATAATTCTTTTAAAATTAATGACTTTGAATTGGGTTTACATATTTTTATCAAGAATATTTTTGCGTTTGAGAAGGTGCATCATAATATCAATAGTGCCAATGGCATGTAGCTCGATTGGTTAAGGAACGAGAAGATTGCTCCAGTAGGTCATTGGTCTTGGGTTCGATCCCAGGCCCCCTCGCAATCGCCTTGCTGCTGAGTGAGTCAAGTATGTCCCTTACATTGGGAATTGACAGCCTGCGTAGGTCGGTTTGCGTGTCTGAAAAATGCACGTTTTGCTCCAATCATAATATCATTAGTGTCCCCTCCCCCCCCCCCCCCCCGGTGCTATTTCAAAATGTTAGAGAGGAAGATGCATCTTCGGTTGACATATAGTGTGACGGCATAATGCATAGCGACACCGCCAAAACCTCCTTCTTCATCATCTTCTTCTTCTTCTTTTTTTTTACTTTTTTTCATTTTACAACTTTAAGTTTTATAATTTTTATTTATGTTGTTAAAAAACATATACTTAAATTGTTTTAACATATGCAAATTTTGGACAACTTTACAAATAAAATATTTTACTCATGTTTTCTAAAGTTTTACAACATTTCACTCATTTTAAAGTAAATTACATGTTTTGTTCATGTGGTTATATCTTTTATTGGTTTTTGTTTATTTTTTGAAATTTAATGGATCATGTCTTTTTGGTAGCATTTGTACACTAAGTTGGGTACTTGATTTATTTAGGAACCGGACTCGTTAAAAAACTGCAATCACAAAGATGTAACTCGTTAAAAAACGCACAATAAAAAGGACAAGGACCGTTAAAAATATCTAACCACAGGGACTAAACATGTAACTTCTCCTATTTTATTAATTACAATAAAAAAATATAATTTTCACATTATGATTTTGTTTACCATTATCGATCATTACTTTGAATACGTAATTTTGTTTTGGGTTATAGTTTCTCTTTATTTTATGACTCTTAAAAAGACTTAATCAATAATTAATTTTGGTATTTTTGGGTACTTTCGCCTATTAACCCTTCTCCTCCATCTACTTTCATTTAGAGTAAATTACAATTTTGGTCCGTGTGGTTTACACTTTCCATCCACAAGGACCACACTGGTCTCAAAATCAAAACAAATACAAATTTGGTACCCCTGGTAGCATTTTCACACTTATTGAGTTCTTCCCTCTAACGAAATCAATAAAAGTCCGCTAACCTAGTTAAATTCAAGGGTAATTTTGGTCTTTTTCACCTTACTTATGTCTTTATCCTAATTAAGAAAAAATAAATATATATTACATATCATTTTATTACATATTCATATGATAAAATAAAGTGGTACACACGTACATGATCACAAAAATCGATTCAACCTCTTCAATCATCATTCTTGTGTCGGTCATCATCTCCGGGGTCGATCACCTTCTCCGGCACCGGTAAACTTCTCCAACCATTATAGCTTAATTGTAACCCCACCTGTCCTCAAGAACACCGTCTCCTACACCCTCCCCTTACCTACTTGCAGCCTCCGTCTCCACCCATTTCATCTATGATTAAAACCTAAAATCCACCTACGAAACCAACCCCATATTCGATTAGATCACTCGAGTTAGGGTAACCATATCACTCTATGTGCAAAAAACCATATCGATGGAAAAGGGGTCTGCGTAAAAGGGATCGCTCGAGTTGGTTTTGTTTATGATTCGTCAACACTTCTCTTTTAATCGATTCAGGTTTTATCTATTTCATTTTTCATTTCGTGGAGGCTTCTTAAACGACTTATGCGACAGATCTTGAAGATCTTCGGAGGAAACAATGGTGGTTGTTCTTTGCAAGTTAGATGGGTTTAACATGTTCGATCGGAGATGGAGATCGTTGTTAACATATGTTTGGGTTTGGGCCCCTTTTCCTTTATTTGGTCTTTTAGCCTTTTAGGTTATTTTCCTAATTGTCTTGCTATATATAGGTTTTTCCTTTTCATTGTATTGTAAGCTTTCATCATAATAAAACCCTAGCAATCCTTCGGCTCTCTTTCTATATGGTATCAGAGCGCAATAATCGATCCAAGTTTTGATGATCAAAGAAGGCGTTGTAGCAGGCATCGATTTTCACGGATCGAAATTTATAGAAAAGTTCGGCTGCACTTTTTGGGCATGCGCAGCCGTGCCGTTTCGTCTGATCCCAGAGTTTGAACCGTCAGATCGTCGTGATTTTTGGTCAGTATCTTCATGACATCTTTATCTATATTCTGAATAGTGGAGATTGGTTTTCGATATCCGGAAGGTAACCTTTTGCTATTCGACATTAAGCAGTTTGTTTGTTTGTTTGTTTTGGATTTTTCGTTCGGTGTTCGTTTCTTCGTCTCGTGTTGCTGTTTGATTTTCGTGTTTGCTTCTTTCCACGTCTCGTGTTTGTTGCGTTTGGATACTTTGGTTTTCGTGTTTGTTGCGTATAATTGTTTGGCTCGTTTGATTTTATTGATAACATGGCTCGAAAAGATGATTCCCTTCAATCTATTAGCACTCAATTGGATGGTAAAAATTATATGTATTGGAGTGATGTAATGAAGAATGCAGTTATGCCGAATTACTGGATACATGGGAAACTGATAACTCTAAGATTATTACTTGGATTAACAACTCTGTGATACAATCAATTGTGACTCAATTGGCTAAGTATGATACAACTAAAGAAGTTTGGGACCATTTGGATAAGCTATACACTCAATCAAACTTTGCCAAACAGTACCAGTTAGAAACAGATGTACGTGCCCTCCGACAGCATGAGTTGAGTGTTCAAGATTTCTATGGCGCAATGTCTGATTTATGGGATCAGTTTGGCTCTTACAGAGTCTGTTGAGTTGAATGCATTCAGACCCTACATCTCTAGAAGGAAAGAGCAATCTTTGGTTCAATTCTTGATGGCACTACGATCTGATTTTGAAGGATTACGTGGAACAATCCTTCATCGCACTCCTCTTTCCACAGTTGACTGTTGTTCATGAACTGATTGCAGAAGAAACTCGTCTAAAAGGTTCGACCCCATGGGCGCCTCGATCACCACAATTTACTATTGCTGTTGTTGCTCCTTCTTTAGTAGTGCATGATCTTCAAGACACCACCCCACCACCGTCTGCTTTGGATACTAAGGTTTTTGAGCAATTCAGACAGTTCCTTGCCTCTAATCCTACTCCTATGTCTACCTCTATGTCTCATTCAGGTTTGTCTTCATCCAGTACTTTAGGTATACCTTCCAACTTATGGATTTTTGATTATGGTGCATCTCACCATATGTCACCTCATTTGACATCATTTGCATCCCTGTCCCAGGGTTCACCCGTTTCTGTTATGTCCGCTAGTTCTATGCCCATGCTAGTAGAAGGTTTTGGTCCTGTTGTTACTCCTCGCATATCTCTCTCTGATGTCTATTACATACCCACACTTGCTTTGAACCTTGTTTCGATTAGTCAATTGTGTAAAACTGGTTATTGGGTTTTCTTTTCTGATTGTCTATGGTGTGTACAGGACCCACGGTCTCAGAAGGTGATTGGGATATGCCGTAAGCTAAGGGATCTTTATGTCGTGGATGAACTTAAAATCTCTGATGTTGCTGCTTCCAATGTTGATTTGTCTTCCTTTCGTTTAAATTACTCTTGCTCTGGTTTTTATCTTTGGCATTCTCGATTAGGACATGTCTCCGCGTCATGTTTACAGTTTTTAGCATCTACAGGCGTTTTAGGTCATTTGAAAAGTTGTGATATTTCTGACTGTAGTGGTTGTAAACTGGCAAAATTTTATGTCTTACCATTTAATAAAAGTATGTCTTCTTCTTTTGCTTCTTTTGATTTTGTTCATTCTGATGTATGGGGACCTTCTCCTGTGTCTTCAAAGGGAGGTTCCAAGTACTATGTGTCGTTTATTGATGATTACACTCGTCATACTTGGGTTTTTCTCATGAAACATAGGTCTGATTTCTTCTCAGTATACAGTAACTTTTAGAGCTCTTATAAAAACACAACATTCTACTGTCATAAAATGTTTCAGGTGTGATTTAGGGGGAGAATATACCGCTAATGATTTCACTCAATTACTTGCATCTGATGGTACCATACATTAATCATCGTGTACCGATACTCCTCAGCAAAATGGTGTTGCTGAAAGAAAACATCGACATCTTGTTGAAACTACTCGTTCTTTGCTACTTTCTTCTGAAGTTCCTAGTGTTTTCTGGGGGGAAGCACTTCTTACCGCTACCTATGTGATAAATCGAATTCCAACAGCTCATAATTCTGGTTTGTCTCCTTTTGAAAAACTATATAGTAAGTCTCCTGATTACTCCTCATTACGTGTCTTCGGTTGTACTTGCTTTGTCCTATGTCCCCATGTTGAGAGGAACAAGTTGTCTCCTCGGTCTGCCTTATGTGTTTTTCTAAGGTATGGTATTGGTCAGAAAGGATATTGTTGTTATGATTCAGTAAGTCAAAAACTTTACGTCTCACGTCATGTCACTTTTTTGGAGCATATTCCTTTCTTCTCTATTCCAACTCAGTCTCATTACGTAACACAGTCAGATCTCCGGTCTATTGATCCTTTTGATGTTGATATTGATGATACTTCTCCTGATGTCCCCGTCCATGAGACATCAACGACTTCTGATTCCCCTACGCCTATGACCGCTCCCTCACCCGATGAGACCACCGGATGTCCCCCCACGTAAGTCCAGTCGTACTCGTAAGGCCACCAAACTTCCTGATTTTGCTTATTCATCTTATTCTGCTTCGTTTGCTTCTTTTATTACCAATATACATCGTTTGACTGAACCTGAGTCCTATCGAGAAGCTATCTCTGATCCCCTTTGGCAGGATGCTATGGCTGAGGAACTGACTGCTCTTTACCAGACTTACACGTGGGATCTAGTTCCACTTCCACCCGGAAAGCATGCGATTGGTTGTCGTTGGGTATACAAGATTAAAACAAAATCTGATGGGTCTGTTGAACGGTACAAGGCCAGACTTGTTGCCAAAGATGCTCACAACAGTATGGTATGGATTATGCGGAGACTTTTGCACCAGTTGCAAAAATGATGACTGTCCGAACCCTTATTGCAGTTGCCTCTATTCGTCAGTGGAAAATTTGCCAAATGGATGTCAAGAATGCATTCTTGAATGGTGATCTTCATGAAGAGGTATATATGACTCCTCCCCCAGGTATTGCTCACAAATCGGGTGAAGTATGTCGATTTCGAAAAGCTCTTTATGGTCTCAAGCAAGCCCCTCGTACTTGGTTTGAGAAATTCTCTATGGTTATTACTTCTCTTGGTTTTATTCCTAGTAACCATGATTCAACATTGTTTGATAGATGCACGAATGCAGGTCGAATTCTCTTATCCTTATATGTAGATGACATGATTATTACCGGGGATGACTATGATGGTATTGAGTCTCTAAAACGGGAATTGGCTCATTGTTTTGCTATGAAAGATTTAGGGATGTTGCGTTACTTCTTAGGTATTGAGGTTTCTCAATCTAAGAAAGGCTATCTTCTTTCTTAGACAAAGTATATATCAGATTTGTTTGAGCGTGCACGGCTTTCTGACAACAAAACTGTTGATACGCCTCTTGAGACCAATGCCCAATATACTCCGACGGATGGTGTTCCTTTATCATATCCGAGTTTGTATCGTACCACTGTGGGCAGTTTGGTTTAACTTATAATCACTCATCCAGATATTGCTCATGCAGTTCATGTGGTTAGTCAGTTTGTTACTACTCCTACTACTGTTCACTGGGGAGCAGTTCTTCGCATTTTGAGATATCTTCGTGGCACTCAGTTTCAGAGTCTCTTATTCCCTTCAACTTCTTCTCTAAAATTAAGTGCATATAGTGATGCTAGTTGGGATAGTGATCTTACTGACCGCAAGTCTACTACTGGTTTTTGTATTTTTCTTGGAGATTCTCTTATCTCATGGAAGAGCAAGAAACAAGATGTTGTCTTTCGTTCTTCCACTGAGGCTGAGTACTGTGCTATAGCAGTGACTACTTGTTAGATTGTTTGGTTACGTTGGCTTCTTGCAGATATAGGTGTTGATGTTTCCCAGCCCACTTCATTGCATTGTGATAACAAAAATGTGATACAAATTGCAAAGAATTCTGTCTTCCATGAAAGGAAGAAACATATTGAGATTGATTGTCACTTCACTCGTCATCATCTTCAGCTCGGAACTATCTCGCTGCCTTATGTTCCTTCAGCTCTGCAGATTGCTGATATTTTCACTAAGGCTCAGTCGACTACATGTTTTCGTTTTCTGGGTGACAAACTCTCAATGCTTATTGCTGTTGCATTGTGAATTTGAGGGGGGATGTTAACATATGTTTGGTTTTGGGCCCCTTTTCCTTTATTTGGGCTTTTATCCTTTTAGGTTCTTTTCCTAATTGTTTTGCTATATATAGGTTTTCCCTTTTCATTGTATTGTAAGCTTTCATCATAATAAAACCCTAGCAATCCTTCGGCTCTCTTTCCACAATCGTAACCTCGTAAGACATTTGCATGTTTGTTCCAGATCGACGATCCACGAACCCCTACCAGTGTTGTCTCCTTCTCTGGTGAATCTGGGTTTCGGTTTCTCTTTCTTTCTCTCTCTCTCTCTCTCTCTCTATATATATATATATATATAGGGACGAGATCCAGGGAGAACTATGAAATATAAAATAATCGAAGAACTCATCCATACTGTTAGATTGAGATTATCCAACGAATGTGGTTAAAAAGGTGGTTATAACCACATTTTAAAAAAAATAAACATATTTCCCCAAAAATTTTAAATGGAAAATAAGTGAAATATAGCAAAAAATGGAGCAAAACAAAATACACCAAATAAATGATCACTTTATTCACTTTAATTTGACATCCATTTTGATAAAAAAATTCATCCCTTTTTTCATGGTTCTCTACTTTTTATTTTTATTTTTCAAGGTTCTCCCTTGATTTTTACCCTCTCTCTCTCTCTCTCTATATATATATATATATACATGTGCTTAATCTTTTGAGAACCCCTTTCTTGTGAGATCCGTGAGAACTTCTACCTCAAGGTTTTGTTTCACATGTTTTTTTCATCTAATATAGTATTGAACATATTGATTAACATATATTTATTTCACAATGTGTTTGGTTCACCATGTGAAACTTTTTTGCGTGTATTTTTTGTTTCACAAACACATAAAAAATGTTCACATTGTGAACCGAGCACATATGAGACAAACACATTGTGAAACAAATATATGTTAATCAATATTCTAAATCCTACTTTTTATTGAAAAAAATCACATGGAACAACACATGATGCACAAGTTCTCAAGGTTATCACAATTTCATTAGTTGTCAAAAGAAGGTGCCTATATATATATATATATATATATATAGGGGAAGAATCATACGAGAACCACCCATCTTTAAAGGAACAAAGGAACAATTTGTGGACCACATATCATTTCTAATTTAATATTAAATCATATTAAAATCAGACATGATTTAATATTATGTGGGACTCACATCATATGTGGTCCACAAGTGTTTCTTTATTCCTTTAAATTTACAAAGTTCTCATTTGAACCTTCCTCTCTCTCTCTCTCTCTCTATATATATATATATATATATATATAGAGAGAGAGAGAGAGAGAGAGAGAGAGAAAGTTCAAATGCGAACTCAAATTTGGTTGTGAACGCGAGGACGAATGAGAGCACGACACGTGTCAGAATGTAGATTATTCAGACTGAATAATCTAAGAAATATTCAGGCTGAATAATCTAAGAAATATTCAGACTGAATAAAACAGAATATAGTATTTATTCAGTCTAAATAAACACTATGTTCAATTTTATTTAGTCTGAATATTTCTTTGATTATCCAGTCTGAATATGACATGTGTCGTGTTCTCATTTGTCCTCACATTCACAACCAAATAACAATTGAATAATTTTCGAGCTACATATATATTTTAAGGAATTAAAAAATTAATTAATAATTTTCTAATTACTTCAAGGGTATTAAAGTCAAAATATTACTTTATGAATGTTACTATTAATGATTTCCATCAGATTGTACAATATACAATTTTGATTAATTTAAATATTAAATATATTTAAATAAATATAAGATCAAAATAAATATGAAGTATCTTTAAATAAATATAAGATCAATAAAAATATAAGAAAACCAAACTCAGTATCATATATGATTTAAAAAATTGAAAGTATATTATTTTTAAAAATTGAAATATGAAATATCTTTAAAGAAAAGTTTATAAATTTTAAAACTTTAACAATTGAAAAAGTTTATTATTTTAAAAAATTGAAGGTATGATTTTTTAAACGAGAAGGGTTGATGATTATGAATGTTTACTTTCCCAAATCGTGTAAGAACAACACATGATTGCAATGCAAATTATGTCAACAAAATCACATATGATTTTGTACAAATGTTAATGTAAAATCATATGTGATTTTGTACAAATGTAAATATAAAATCATATATGATTTTGTCCAAATGATATTCACATATGATTACAATGCGAAGTATGTCAACAAAATCACATATGATTTCAGTATCATATATGATTGAGTAAACTCTAATTTTGGTCCCGTGGTTTACTGAAATCTTTGAAAGTGGGAGCAAACTTTAATAACTCTAAAAAACGTCCCTATGGTTCTCATTTTGCTCTGAAAATGGTCCTCTGTCACTAACTCCGTTAAAAATTCTCTTTAAATCCAAGGGTTGTTTTAGTCTTTTCATTTATTACTGAAACCAGAAACCACCTAATAACATAACCAAAAGCAAAGAACGTCTTCTTCATCCGAGATCTATGCCTTCATCGCGCATCGCAGGAGATGGCCCCTCCCTCCCTGGAAGTCTTCATAAACCTCCATTGATCCGTGCCTTCCCAACCCCCAAAACCATATCTATGGGTTTTCTGGGTTTCTTCGAGTTCAGATATGTTGGTTTTGTGGGTTTCTTCGAGTTCAGATCTGTGTGTTTTGTGGGTTTCTTCTACTTCATAGACATAAAAGGAGGTGTATAGACGGAAATGATTTATGGGTTGCTTCGAGTTCGTGGATAGGGTATCTTCTTCGAGTTCGAGGCTTTGAGCATAAGGATGAAACTGAACTGCTCTCTATCTCTTACTCTCTTAGATTTCTTTCTTCTTGTTTGAGCACATGGACGAAACTTTAGGATTTCTAAACAAAGCTCGGTACGAATTCGTTCTGGATTTATGTGATTTAACTTTTTTTAGTATGATCCATAACCAAAATACATTCTTTAATTTCAAGAATTCCACGTCTGGTTGACCAGGCCTGGTTTAATAGATAACTATAGCGAACTCTTTTTTGGACAAAATGTTGATACCGGCGACCCCAACCGACCCACAATCGGCTGCCAATTCCATAATGTTAGGGGCATACCTGACTCAATCAGCGGTTGTGCCTATGAGGGCGGGCGGGCTCGAACCCGGGACCATTCGATTTTGGACAAACTTAACCCCTACCCATTACCAAATGAGCTACACGCCATTGGCAACTATAGTGAACTCATTGTTTCTTTGAGTTATTTGATTCAAGAATTTTGAAGTTAAACACGCCCAGAAAGAAGAACTTCAATAGTGTCCCGCTGTTAGTATTTTTATGTTTCTTTTTCTATAACCTTCACCATCGTCTCCCTTTGTTAGTATTTTTATGTTTTTTTTGGTCCATGTGATTTCGATATCCATAGTTTAAAATCACACCATCTTGGTTCAGAAAGGATTTTGAGGGGAACATTTTTGGTTAGTCCGGTGAGGGAAAGGGCTTTCATTGATGTTTCAATTTCACCGGTGTTGATACAGAGAGGAGAAGAGACTACGGTTTCTATTGGTGGTTAGTCACTGCCTCACTGGATTTAGATCAAGAGAAAAGAGAGAAAGTTCGGTGGTCATAGTTCAAGTCGACGAGAACAATTCTGAGGTTGAAGACAACATGGATTTGTATATGAAGAGGTGATCCGAGGATGGCCAGAAAAATGGGTTGTTGGTTTGATTTGGGAAATGACTAAAAGGGGGAAGAAGACGATTGATTCATTGATGTGTTTGATGTGCATATACACACATAATGTTTTAATATAATGATTTATAATATAGTTTTTTTTTAAATTAAGAAAATAGGAAATAGAGGAAAACACCAAGACACCCCTAACTCTAACGGACATTATTAACGGAGTTAGTGATGGGGGACCACTTTCAGAGCAAAATGAGAACCATGGGGACATTTTTAGAGTTATTAAAGTTTAGTTCCCACTTTCAAAGATTTCAGTAAACCACACCACGGGGACCAAAATTAGAGTTTACTCTATATGATTTTGCACAAATGTTAATGTAAACTCATATGTGATTTTGTATAAAGGTAAATGTAAAATTATATATGATATAATTATAATATAATATAACATTTTAATATATTATCAATTGATTTTACAAAATTTGTATATTGATAATATATTATAAAGTAATAATATATTAGAATAGTATATTATTACTATTGAGCCCTACCAATTTTACTCCTAAAAGAATTTCCCTTGGTGGGAAGTATATTTTAGCATTCATTAATTACTTCAATGTCATCCAATATAATATCAATTGATTTTACAAAATTTGTGGCTTAGAAATTGTTTCTTTGTTTCTTTAAACATAGGATGTTACTCGCATGATCGCCCCCCACCCACATATATATATATATATATATAGAGAGAGAGAGAGAGAGAGAGAGAGTAGGGTTCAAGTGAGACCAACCTGAGAGCCTCGAGACCACATTTGTACACTTGAAACTTCACAACAAAACACTGTGAAGGTAAAAAATTCGAACCTTCATAGCAAAAACACTATGAATGTTAAATCACAGTGTTATGTTGTGAATTTTCAAGTGTAAAAAAGTGGTCTTACAGACGGGTCTCATGAAAACAGGCTAGTCTCACGTGATCCCAAGTCTATAACATTAAGAAATAATTATTTATAATTGTCTAATAGGATAAAGACAAAAAAAGATGAAAAGACCAAAATGCCCTAGATTTAACTAGGTTAACGGACTCTTATTGATTTTTATTAGAGGGAGGGACTCAATAGGTGTGAAAATACGTACCAGAGGTACCAAATTTGTATTTATTTTGATTTTGGGACCAATGTAGGTGGCAAGGGTGAACCACAAAGACCAAAAATGTAATTTACTCTTCATTCCTATAACACAATTGGGTCCCTCTATCTATTTCATTTTTATAACATATTTGGTCCTCTCTTTCTACTTTCAGTTTTATAACAGTGTTGATCTGTCCCTTTAATTAATATACACAAAAAGTTACTATAGTTAAATCGATATAAAAATATAAATTTACTAATTTACTAAAACTAATTAATATATACTAAAATGATTATAGTTATATGATAAATTAATACATATATAAAAGTTCTATAATTTAGCACTAATCGATTGAAGATTATTACTGTTACTAATGGGAGGGATCAACATTGTTACAAAACCGAAAGTAGAAAGAGGAGACCAAATATGATGTAAAAGTGAAAGTAGATGGAGAGACCAAATGTGTTATAAAAATGAAAGTAGATGGAGGGAAATGTTTAATGGAAGAAACTACCTCTCTCTATGTAACACCCGGAATTTCACTTCTTTAACAATTGCAACATGGAAACAAGTGGTCTGTAACAAGTGCAATGTTAATCCTCGAATTGGAACCCTCAGATGAAATGTGCGACCTTGGCAGGTGCGACCCTGCCAAGGCACCATCGCACCCTTAGGTCGCACTTGTTGTACCGTAGGTGAAGTATGGAAGGTGTATGGAAGGTGCGACCATGGCAGGTGCGACCCTGCCAAGCCACCATCGAACCCCACAGTCGCACTTCGTGTACCGTAGGTCAGAAAATGGAGGGTGTGACCCTGCCATGCCACAGTAGCACTCCACCATCGCACTTCGTGATCTGGACTATAAAAACAGGATTTTTATATCAGATTTCATTTATTACTCATACCAGTAATTTCACTCAGCATTTACTCTCAAGACCAAACCCTAGGGGCGATTTTGAGAGCATTTATTGTTCTCCATCAAGTGATCAAGATCAAGCTTTGGAATCCAAGAGTTAGGATTCAAGATATAGGGTTCAAACCTCAAGTGTTCATCATCTTCATCTCTAACCTCTAGTTGTGTTGGAAGTTTTCTAAGGTTTCCTCAAACTCTAGCATTGTGAGTTCATTCTTACCTTCTATAAAACTTTATACATGTCAAAATGATGTATTTACTTCCTATAAATGGTTATTTCAAGTATTTTACATTTGGTGGATTTTGGTAAACTAGGTCAACTTGAGTCATCTAGGGTTTCTCTTTGAAATGTTGAAATGAGTATATGGAACGATTTTTAACTCTTGGTGTGAGTTTATTTTCAAGAAATATGATGTTTGAAACTAGATGTTATTTTGATCTAAATTGGAAAAGGGTTTTGGATGAAGAATACTTATCATACCAAGATTTTATGTTGAGAAATGGTTAATACATCTGAGTTTGATGTATTAAAGTATAAGACTAGTGTAATGGATCCATAGGCACAAAAGTCAGTTTTATTTACGGATGGAACAAGTAATAGATCCTAGTTAGGGGTTGAAGTTGTTTGGATTAGGTATCGAGTAATAGATCCTAGTTAGGGGTTGAACTGTTACCTGTAAGCAGAAGATCTAATCTGGTCAAGCTTACCTACACACTGACTAAAGATCCTAGTTAGGGGTTGATGTTAGTACAATAGCGGGTCTCCCCCGTATTTCCTTCAAATTGTGTTCTTTCAAAAACAAGCGTGAGTAAAAGAAAATAGTAAACCATAAAGTTTTATGGTCAAATGTTTATTTACCGCTTTCAGGGACTAAATGGCTTTTCTTAGTTAAAATGTTTGTTCTCACTAGGCATTAAGCCTAACACTTTTTCTTAAAATGACATGTATATCATGTGATCGTCATAATAGAGATTCGAAGAGGTGAGCAGAGCTAGGTGCCGGTAGAGACATCCTTTTTGGGAGTACATCTTCGAGTGTACAAATGGAGTTACTAGAAACAAATATTTTGAGAATATTAGTGACACCCGAATTTAATCTATATTCCGACATTGTATAGATTAGTAGGTTGTTATTTAGTATCCAGTTAGCCTTGTAAACTCTAATACTTTCTCACCATATTTTTTTAGTGATGTTTATTTATTAAGTCTCTTTCCGCATTATATTTCGTTTTAAATTAACTCCCATTTCTTGGGGTGTTACAGTCTAACAACACCCTAATTGACGCCATTAGTAGGAGGGACCATATCCATTGAAAAATAAAACCTTAGGGATGTTCTTCGTTAAAATTTCTTGTTAGGGATCTTACTCGTCAATTTATGTAAACCATATGGACCAAATTTGCATTTAACTTATAGAAATTTTAGTGATTTTAGAAAAGAAAATTTCTCCATTAGTCATGCTAAACATTCCTCTAAAATAAAGAAAAAAAACGAAAAAATCTCCAAATTTAGAAAAAGAGAAAAAAAAAATATCATATACTTATTGAATTTTAATTGTTGTTATAACTATTAATTATAAATAATCAATTAATATCTTTTTTGTTTTAATAGATTTTATTTTAAAAACCTAATAAAAGTTGATGAAAAGTATATAAAAGTAAAACCTACATTGGATGAGATTCTTACCATATTGAAGTTCTTTTAGATTCTCATTTTAGAATATCGCTTTGATATGACGGTAAAAGAAAGGAAATTTTAAAGCTCTTTAACACCATTACATTGTAGAATGTAGATGTTCTAAAATAAATATGTTTCAAACCATAGATCTTTAACTTGGGTTCATAAATGTTGATTTCCCAAAAAATTAACTGAATCAAAGTATCTAATATTTTTTTGTATGTAAACATGTGATGTAGCGTGTATTTTTCTTTCCTTATTTCATATTACACATTAAATAATAAATTTTAAAAACAATATAGGCCAAAGTCGACAAAACTGACATGTCAAATTGTTTGGGTAATGAGTAAAAAGTGTTTTGGTTAAAACATGCAAACTTTTAGGGTGACGGAGGAGGGTTGTGACTTGTTGTGACTTTGTGAGTGCAATGGTCGAGGGGACATGTTGAGAATGACTTGGATTGGACAACTAAAATTGAACATGGCGACTTTAGGTATTTTTTAAAGTATGATCTCATATAGGAGCTTGTAGAGACACACAACTGAAGTAGCAGATTTTGTATAATGACTTACGGTTATTGTGGTTGAGAAGGGTTGGAGTAGTAGAAGTGGGACAGGGGAGGGTTAGAGAGCAACCACGTGCTTAGACTAACAACATGAACTCTTTAGGGTGGTTTGAAGTAGATTTCGTGTGTCTCTAGAAAGGGTGGGGCTCTCAGTTACCGTGTGTATTAGGTTGTTTTAACTGTTTAATGTTTCTCCTTACTCTTATTTTTTTAATCATGTTGTTTACCGTGCTCACTTGATCTAAAGGACTTACTTGTTCTTCCTAAATTCTTCTTACCTTCGGTTCTTGTTTTTTCTTTGGCAAGATTTTGGTGAAACTTAATTCCAATAATTTTTGTAAGTCGAGTATTTGTGGAAACAATTCTTTATCTTTTTGGGTTGATGAATGGTCTATGAAATTTTAGGTAAAAAATATTAAAGGGTTAAAATAGATTTGGATTGTCGGCCAACCCTTCTTTTATAAAAACTTTAATATACAACTAATATGATAGTTCTTACAAATTGTTCTAAAAAACTCGTCGCGACTGCCGCCATGGCGCGCCATGGCTTAAGGCTTGTGTCTGACGTCACGTTATACATGTGGCACGCCATGGCCTAATGCGTGATTTTTGTAACATCATATTTGATTTTTCTTATCCTTTTAGTGTCTTATTTTTTGTTTTTAATGTATAACCTAATTTAAAATGCTTAATATCATTAATTCATTGAGTAATAGTAGAAAACGGAGGTTTATATATGTATAATATTATATATGATAAACAAATTTCCCGCCATAATACACGCCTTGAAAAACACCATGGTTCGTCGTGGCTTCTAAGGCTTAAGGCTTGACCTCGCCGCTACGCCATGCCTCACATTATTTAGAACCTTCAAAAGACACATTTTTACAATAATAATTCAAACATTTTTATAAAAACAATTTAATAGGTTGTGATCATTTTAAGCATCAGACCGATTTTTGGTTATAACCTTGAGTGATATTATTCATTTAATTTGTTAATAATAAAAATGTAATTTAAATTAATTACATAAATAATTTAAAATTGTTATTATATCCATGTAGATTACTTGTCTATATGAGCATAAATCATCTATGACTATTTGATCACGACATTTCCAATGAATCATTAATAACACATCCTTTTACTCTATTGATTGACAATGCTAGAAGTGAATAAAAATGGTTATTAATAAACAAGAGTAAATTTCAAATTTAGGCTATGTTTGATAAAATAATTGATAAATTAGCTGTAATAACCCTATCCTTAGTGTTTAGAAATTATAACTAAGTTTTGGAGAGTAACTTTTGAATAACTTCACTTCAAGGACTATTTTGCAAATAATGAAACTTGGGCATAAAACCCTTGTCTCCCTTTATTTGGCTTCCTTTGATATGTATTTGAAGCAAAGGTTTAGGAGAGAAAAAGCTTGGAGGAGAAAAAACGGTGGCTAGCAAGGGTTTTGGGGGAAGATTAAAGGAATATTGGGTGAAATTAGTGCTCTCAAGTATTATCATCTTCTTCATAGCTTGTATTCTCCATTAATGGAGTCCTCTAGCTAATCTAGTTCTTGGGTTTATTCTCTCTTGGATACTTTACAGTAGATTTTGGGTGGGGTTTTGCTTATGGTTGACACTAGATGGTATCTAGCAATGATTTCTCATCTAGAAGACTCACCATTTAAATATTTCAAATTTTAATAAAAGGAGTTCATCTTTGGTTCACCATTTTGGGTTTTCTTAATGATAGATTAATTCATTTTAGAGCATGTTTTGGTGTTTGAATTGTTATTGGATAAACCCTCAAGTATTGTGAATGAATTTGGTCAATTTTAGGCTTTTAAAATCAAGTTTTGGACCTTGGAAAGTGTTTTGGGGAGAAAAATTCGGAGTTGCGCCAGTTCAGGGACAAACTAGCACCAAATAGAAAATCCCGTGAGAAATCCCGCGACTTGCCCTCGGGATAAGTAGCGGAACTCACTGTGTGAGCCCGGTTTGGTTTGGTCCATTTCTCGTTTCATGCTAGATGCGATTCATGGTTAGGGGTTTAACTTAGGGATCTTGGGTGATGGTTTTAGGATGTTTTTAAGGTGGTTTAACACCATTTTTATGACGTCCAATTCAAGTGTTCGGTTTGGATTAAGTAGCCATTTTAGCATAGAAAACGATGTGCCATATCGCGGGTGAGTTCCCTTGACTTTATAAACTTTATATTTGTCATTGAATTTCTAAACTACTTTGATTATGGTACTTTGAACTTGAAAGCATGTTATATTTCATATTCATATGTTTTATAAAATGCTTGGTTGAGTTGTTGAATTATATCATGATATATGTGGTTGATTGAACATGCACAATAGTAGTAGTGTACCTTGAGACCTTCCAAATATGTTGAGAGTTATATTCCATGTACTTAGAATCTGTTTCAAGTGCACATTGGATTGATGCCTTCTTGGGCCATCTCTTTTATCGCATGGGGAATTGTGCGTTACACTTATCTTAAGTTTCGCATGGGGAATTGTGCGAAACACAAAGCTTAGTCGCATGAGAATTGTGCGACAAGTGTTGGTTTCTACGAATATTGTGCATGATCTGTTCATGTTTACTTGGCTCCCTTTTGATGAACTGTCATTTTTATAATTGTGACTTGTTGGAAATTCACTAGACCATTTGGTTTAATCCTCGTTTTTTTTCAAAAGCTAAAATCATTTTTAGGTAAGACTTATGTTTAGAGCTCTTATAAGGGCAAGGGGAATCTTTTAGTTGGTAGCTTGAGCCAGATTCGAAGACTTAGTATCTTGAGTAGTTAGATAATTCTCAGTTGTGGATGTTTATTGCCTGCTGTAAAACATTGAGATGTAATAGATTATAGACTTATACTTTGATTGTGATTAATTTTTGAGTATTCTAGTCTTTTGAAATGTGGGTTACTACAATTGATATCAGAGCCTTAGTTTCAGTGAATTAGGAAACCAAAAGGTGCCTAGTCTTAGACTGCAAGATCTGAAAACACAACTGAGATATAGGGAGTCGAATGGAGAGACCTCAATAAGGACACATTGATACGGTAGTAAGGACTCTCATGTAAGGTAAGTTTAGATTTACATCTGGCCAATGTAATTTTGAGTTCACAAGTACATGTGTGTGCTTGATTTACCTTATTAACCCTGAATTGTTGGATTAAGCGTTGTCCATAGATGTTATTTCGATATTAGAATTTAGATCATTTATGAAGTAAAGTTGTTGACTTCGGGAAATCGTCGTTGGGTATCAACGATTAAATATGGGGTAAAATTATCGAGACTCAAATAGGGAAGTAGAATAGTGTAAGAGTATATTCCTATCTTTTGAGAAATCTCCGGTCATGGGATTGTTTGTATTGATTGAATGCCATTGAATGGAAATGTACAATTGGAAGTTGGATAATATTAATGAATCATTTGATGTTTCAGTCAATCATGAATGCAATGAAGATGGTCTGAAATGGAAGAAAGGACAATTCAGGAAGTGAAGTAAAGATAAAAAGAAATGGAAAAGATCGACTAAATACCTTAAAGGGGTCAAAGTTATCGAAACTGGGCGACAATTACGCTAATGACTAGATTGGAAATAGTATAAGAAGGGTACTAGAACATACCATATAGAGCATGTTCTGAAAGTTTCGTTAATCATGGAAACACAATGTTTCGCTTATAGCTGTAAATTTAAGGGGAACAGGTTGCCAAGGCAAAACTCGTAAGCATGTTATGAGTAAAGTTCCCTCAACCATAAGACGAGTTTCATGCATCATGTTTTATTTATTCATTTACGAATATGCACAAGTCACTCCATACAGAATACATGTTCATGAAGGTTGAGTTTCATGGTTTTGAAAGACAAATTGTTGCATGTAGACATGGAGCCTGTATTTGAGATAAACGAACTTATTTTTATTACATGTTTTATGGTGTATAATATTTACATATAAGTAATCTCATATTGAATTAACCTTGATCACGGAAGTCATGAAAATTAACTTTTATATAAACTCTGTTTTTGAAATTCACATAAACATACCTCTATTGTCAAGTTACCCAGTTTGGTTAAGTGAGCATGAGCTTTCATAGCCTTATGGTAAAGATTTTTCCATGTAAACCTAATTACATTTATCGAAATGGTTTGGATCAATAGAGCAATGTTGTATCTTTTGGTCATGCATTTAGGGCCTTTGAAATATTTGAGTAAGATTACCTCGTGGTGGGGTAGGGCGACATGCATGCACTAGTGTGTTACCCGGGTTTTATATTCATTAAGTTTTGAAATACATAATATTTTTACTAGTATCCATTTAATGTGTCATCATGCATGAATGTCATGAAATCGCCGGTATTTTGGGGGTTAGCCTTTAGGAGGATAATGCACTTGTGACTTAGGGCCCATTTTTTGCCGACAAGCAAAGGGGTACCCTTGCTGTTTTCTGGTCCGGACCGACCGGACTGGAATTCCATGAAAGTTTACGGGTCCATCTACAATGCGTATGAGCTGTTTTTAATGAGAAATAACCTGTAACAAAGGATGTTCACCTGCCGTAAATTGTCGGAGTCACACATTGGTTGAGTCGAACGAACGCACATCATGCAACTCGTCAAAACCCACTCAAATCGTGTGGTATCTCCACAAACCTTCCCAAGAATGTGTGCTTCTCGTTCAAAGCTTTGATTTGACGGGTCATGGGACTTAA
Source organism: Silybum marianum (assembly GCA_036898165.1). NCBI lineage: Eukaryota > Viridiplantae > Streptophyta > Magnoliopsida > Asterales > Asteraceae > Silybum > Silybum marianum. The sequence goes on along the minus strand of CM072529.1, from coordinate 41,111,055 downwards.
ACGGATCCTCGTAGCAAAAGTTATGCATGTTTATGCGTTAGGACCCGTTTTTTTGCCGACGAGCAAAGGTGGTACCCTTGCTGTTTTCATATCCGGACCGACTGGACCGAATGCCATGAAAGTTTACGTGGTCCATCTACAATGCGTATGAGATGTTTTCCATAAGAAAAAACCTATAAACAAAGGCCATTCACCTGCCACAAATTATCCAAGCCACACATTGGTCGAGTCAAACGAACGCACATCGTGTAACTCGTCAAAACCCACTCAAGTCGCGTCGTATCTCCACAAACCTTCTAGAGAAATTGTGCTCCTCGTTCAAAGCTTCGATTTGACTGGTCACGGGCCTTAAACGGATCCATGTGGCAAAAGGTATGCATGCTTATGCGTTAGGAGTACGTTACTTTGATCAGTGAGATGAAATTTAAGTAGTGAAATGTTGTGTTGATGAAAATTGTTATGGGAGGGAATGGATGGATTTATGTATCCAACTTGTGTTGGGATACCAGGGGCTATTAGCTTATATGGCATTGAGGTTCTACCCTTTGGTAAGGGAGAAATTTAAGAGCATTAATACCAATTTGTGATGTGAAGAAATTCGTAAACGTGATACCTCTCGGTAGGTATCCACATGTATCTGTATAGATTAGTAAGATATCAATATGTGCTTAATTGTTGGTTTGTAGTTAAAGACTGTTTAGTAGGATTGTTGTAGATTCTATTAAATGTCACATGTAATCTGGAATTTAGAAGTACCCTAGTGTGGTTATTTTGTTGAGATTATTCAAGGATAATGGATGTTCGGGAAAGTTGTAGACTTAACAGTTTGATAAATCACTTGGTGTATGTATATGGAAGTTAAATTATAAGTAGATTGGGGGAAGTGGCTTCCCTTGGGGAATTATAAAATTTACACGAATTAATATTGTATATTCGCATGTGGAATTGTGTGAAATACAAAACTTTATGTCGCATGTGGAATTGTGCGAAAAAGTTGTATAGTCACATGGAGTATGGGCCATTGTGTCGATTCGTGTATTCATCTCGATAGCAATTGGTTTGAATGGGTTGTGGCCTGCATGAAAGAGTCGCTTTCCTTCGTTTACCTAAACTCGTCTCTCAAAGTTATAGATATTTGATTAGCTAGTGATTTTGCCATAACGTTCATATAAGTGTGAAGAAACGACAACTATGTGAAGTCAGCTATAGAAAGAATGTAGTTTCGAGAGACTTCGTGTTTGGACACATATGTTTGATGGAAATGATTAAATTATTTGATGCATGGTAGGCTAGATGGTAGCTGATAACTTAGCGAGACATAAGAATAGACCCACCACATTAGGGAACCTGGTGTACCCGTTGCAATGGGGATGGGGATTTCCTGCAAAACCGGGGATCGAGGATGGTGACGGGGATCCCTGAAAGTTAAAATCGTGGTTGGGCACAGGTAACGTGATCTCCGCCTGCCCCGTCCCCATAATATTAAATATATTATATGTAACACCCGGAATTTTCGTTACTATCTTCCATTTCGAGAGCATCTATAAATGTAGTTCTTTAATGTCTAAGTTAAGCTCCTTTGAATATTTTTGGGCGTTTTAGTGTTGACACTTCAAACTCAAGGAAATGGTTGGTTAAAGAGGAAAAAGTGGGTCAAGCTAGTTTCGAAGCTAGTTTCAGAGCTGAAGCTAGTTTTAGACTTGAAGTAGTTTGGTCACTAGTTTAATTTAACTTCAAACAAGCCAACACCTATGTTTGAGCTGAAGCTAGTTGGTCGTTGGTTTAAACTAACTTCAATCTAGCCAACACCTTTATTTGAGCTAAAGCTACTTAGTCACTAATTTAAACTAACTTCAAAACTATAGAACACCTATTTTTGAATTCAAAGTGATTGAAATAGTTTGTTCGCTAGTTTGAACTAGCGACAATCTAGCGAACACCTCTGGTTAGCGTTTCAAGGGCCGAAAATTGAGGTTTTCCTCATTTTAGCCATAACTCTCCCATTTCAACTCCTATTTGGGTGACTCAAGTTGATATGGTTTCATTTTTGGAAGATCTTTAATATGGTAACAAATATGATTAAAGTTTATTTTATAATTTTGGAGTTCATAGAAGTTGAAGGTAAGATCTCATCTTTGGTCCTTTGAATCTAGGGTTTGATCCTTTGCGGCAACAACTCTCATTCCTTCTATTGGGTTGTTTTTGTATGTTTTGGGAGTAAAGAAAGTATTATTAAGAAGGTTCGAATCATATATCTGGAGGTCTAGCTACTGGATCTCAAGTTGCCAACTTTGGAAGTTCAAGATTGAGGTAAAACCTAGATTTAGCCTAAATCTAGCAAGTTGAGTTCAAATTGCTTTGTGAAAACTATGTACATGCCAAAAATGTCCATTTTGAAGTATTAACATGTTTTACTTGTTATTTATCAAATGTATGGGTATTTTGTGAGTTTTGCATATTTGATATATTTGGTTTTATAAATCATGTAAAATACTTATATTTGGGTTTTTAGACATCTTGATAAATAAAACATATGCATGGGTTCTTTTGGTGATTCATCTCATAAATGGAAGTTATTTAGTGTTAATGTGTTTCGGTGTATTTGATTTATAAACCATTGGAAAATACATGTTATTGTATTATGAGGCATTTTGGAAATATGTGAGTATTATTTCATTTGGAAAATGATTTGTCTCAACCAATGTTGTTTGTTTTAAGTAGTCATATAAGTGTTGAATTGTTGAGCTTTTGCTCGGTTTTGACTAAAATGAGTCTTGGGGACAATTGTCCGGTTTAAATTACTCTATGTCGGGCTTTTGGAAGTTATATCCATTTAAAGCATATTTATTATGAAAATTACACTTTTTGAGTGTGTTGGTCATTTGGTTGGTGTCGTGTAATTTCATACTGTAATGTAATGGATCCATAAGCATAGAAGTCGGTCTTCTTGTTGTAGAATTAGTGTATTCATCTTATTTGACTATATACTGGATACAGTTGATGTCAAAGTGTACATATCTACATGCATAGTATTTCATTGGACTATATATTGGATACGGTTGATGTCATCAGGCATATATCTGACTATATACTAGATACGGTTGATGTCAAGGTGTACATATTTACATGCATAACATTTCATTGGATTGTACACTGGATACGGTTGATGTCATCGTGCACCTATCTAACTCTATATTGGATATGGTTGATGTCAAGGTGTACCTATCTATATGTCTATTACCTTATTTGACTATATACTAGATATGGTTGACGTCAGGGTATGCTTATCAATGAATAAGGCTCGTTCCGCCACTACGAATGGTAAATTGGATCTCCCGCGACATCTTTGGTTGTTTTATGACTTTCCAAGGGTAAGCGTGAGTTACTTGAATTAATAACTTGATCAAAACTATGATTTTCGTTTTAATGATTTATAGCTTTCTTCCTAATTGTGTGATATTGGGTCTTAGCATCACGATAAATAGGTGTTTCGGTCAAAGTTATTCCATCACGAAAATGGTGGATTTTAGGAAAGATGTTGCTTTCATATCATTTTGGAAATTGTGAATCAAATAGCATCTTTCCAGTTTACGGTCTTATATAAATGATGAAAAATCTTGAACTCGGTAGGCGTAAGCCTAACCTTTTTATTTGTCGGCTTGTGCATCAGGTCCTTGTTGGGGTTGGTACTAGCGACACTATGATGAGATGAGTGCTAGATAGATGCACGATAAAGACTTAGCTTTTTGTTGACGTCTTCCGCAATTGGAGATAGCAACAGTTATTGGGTTATAGTAACACCTGACTTTGATTTAGCCTTGATGTAAGAATTGACTTATCCATTGTCGATGTAAATTATAGTTTTGCTATTTGAGTTGATTCAAGTATTGATTTTGTACAAAAGGATTTATCCTTTGTTTGATTATTATCGAAAATTTTAAATTAGTCGCTCTTTCTAGATTTGAGGATTTTATATTATATATTTATTATTAAGTATATTATTTATAAAGAATTAGATTTAATATTATTTTTTGGATTTATAAAGAGTATTTTGAGCTTTTTCCTTATATACATTTTTTTACTTGTCTTACTTTAAAAATAATAACAATAATAAAGAGTCGAAAACGTTTCATCAAACAATCAAGTATGATGTTGTGATGTTGTGATTTTGTTCACATATGAATATATGATTCTCTATAAAAGTAAAAGTTTAGAAATATGTGAGATTTAAACATCGACCATCATCGATCGAGTATAGTGTTTAACACATTTAATTTAACATATCTCAAATAAACGGGGAAAAATCCCTAATTTCCTGTTAGGGACGGGGAAGGGGATGTGATATATAGGGTTAGATTCAGAGGAAACCACAAAAAAAAAAAGAACTAAGGAACACTTTGATAACAGTTCATCTGGACGGTATGCACATGTGCATACAAGTCATTTTTAAGCAATTTGTCCGGTATACACGTGTGCATGTTATGCACACGTGCATTAAAACCAAGAAACAACTTCAATTACTTATATGCATAAGTGCATATCATCCAGATGAATGGTTACCAGAGTATTTCTTAGTTTTCACTTTCTCGGGGTTTCTCGTAAACCTCCCTCTCTCCCTCCCTCCCTCCCTCCCTCCCTCCCTCTCTCTATGTGTGTGTGTCGCTTATATATATATATATATATATATATATATATATAGGGGTTAAATCAATGTGAGAACAATAAAAAAGGGTGAGAACCGATCTAAGTTTTAATTTGGTTTTGATCATATGATTTTAATTTAAAAATGTTTTTAATTAGAAAAATGGCATAATTGTCATTTTGGTTATAAAGTCTCACCAAATGAAACCATTATTCACTATTTCACCTCATGAAATAAAACACAATTTTCATTTGTATGTTATTTCACCTCATAAAATCCAACATAATTTTCATACTTATGTTATCCAACATAATTTTCATATATACGTTATTTCACCACATGAAATCAAATACAACTTTTATCTATACTCTATTTTACCCTACAAATCCAACAAAATTTTCATCTATATGTTATTTCATCTCATAAAATTAAATACATATTTGGTCTGTATGTTATTTCATCCATGATTGGTGATATTTCTCAAATTTTCAAATAACTACACACACAACTTTCTTAAATCAACAAGTCTATATTGCACCTTGATCATGAATTCTTGAAAGAATTGATGAATTGGGGCTTACCTGATTTCCAAAATTTCCCTAAAAATATATTGTTAATTTGACATTAAACTACCAATAAATCTCACACCCATTTACAGCCCTCGCATACACTAATAATCACCTCCACTATTCATCATCGTCACCATGATCACAAACGCCATTGACGACAATAATTTGAAGAAGGCGTCGCAAGGCCGAAAAAAGAACTCATTTTTACGAAGGAAATGAAGGTAAATGTGATGAACGTGGAAAAAAAACTCGTGTTTTTGAAACTTTTTTAGAAGGTAAAGTAAATAAAAGGAAAGAAAAATAATAGTTAGGGTCCGTTTGGTTTTCGGGATTGTTTTTAATGGATTTGGATTTCATGGAAGGATTTGGATTTGAAAGGATTTGAAAATCATGGGTGTGTTTGTTTTGTAGGATTTGGAATGGAATTGGATTTCCATTATTTATAAATAATTTATATAAAAATAAAAAATATTATAAAAATAATTAAATGACATTTTTATTAATCAATTATTACAAAACAAATCTTTTTAACATTTTCAAAACACTATTTCATAGAAATCTTACGAAATCCCGTGAAACCCCGAGCATCCACCAAGGATATCAAAATCCAATGTTCATGGGATTTTAAATGAATCCATGGAAAAATCCCTATCATCAGGCAAATCAAACACCGGAATGGATTGGATTTGAAATCCAAATCCCGCGAACCAAACGCGCCCTTAGTTTCCTTCCAAAACTTTAGAGGAAAGGGAAGGAAAAGAAAAAACTAAAATCAATTTAAAAAATTATTAAAATTACAAAACTGTCTGATCTTTTATTATAAGTGGTATAATTTTAAAGGACATATTAGTAACTATGTGTATTTCCTTTCCGTTCTCTCTTGTTCAAGAACATGAAGAATTGTTTTCTTTCTTTTCACTTCCTTCTTTTTCATTCCCTTTCGAGAACACAAATAAAAAAATCTTTTTATCTCCTTTCTTTTCCCTCCTTTTCTTTTCGTTCCCTTTCTTTTCCTTTTTTCTCCTCCAAATTTGAGTACATGACGCAAGAGAATAGCAGAAGTAAACAATCGTTAGGTCACCTTCTCCATACTTTGTGTCGGCCTTTTCAAAAAACCAACAAGCTTTGCATATTGATCGGAGCTCAAATCACCATCCTTGTCGATTACCCCGGTGGCTTGGTTTTCGCATCCGGCCACCCCACCACCAACGCCCTTATCGACGGCTACCTCACCAGCATTGTCACCACTGGATCAACAACAGAGGGTTCATCATCCCAAAAACCACTAAAGATAAAAGAATTTAACAAACATTACATGGAGGTTTAGGAGGAGTTAGAGGTGGAGAAGAAATGAAAGAAAGTGATTCAAGAATCGAAAGGAGCAGAAGAAACCGCCAGCATAATTTGAAGATAAACGTAATCGCTAGAGACCTTGATTTCCAAAATAATGTAGATATCTTGATTTCCAGAATAAGGTAGGGATATCTATATCCAGAACAAGGTAAAAACGGACATGGGGTTGAGGGGGGGATGAAATCTTGGACGATGAAGTAGGGGTGGGCCAAGGAATCCCATTTGTTTAATTCTTGATGGGATTTATAAACATTAATATGCCCTTCTAGTTTCAATTTTAGTCCATAGTAAAACATGAACTTCTTTATTATTTCAAAATTACAACTGTCTTTTATAGCCACAGATTAAATTCAATTAATGATTGTGATTGGTTCTTAAGGTTCTCAACTTTTTTGTGGTTCTCATTTGATTATTGTCCCATATATATTATAAATTTTGGATTTATTAAAACAAATTTTAGAAAATATCAACATTGATTTATCATTTTAAATAACCATTATGTATATATGAGTAAAATAATTGGTCAACTTCATATATCCTAAATAAATAATAATTTTTCAAAAAACTATAATTTGTTCAAGGAAAAAGGAAATAGAATAACAAGATTATAGAGATAAACTGAAAAGCTGTAAATTCTCATTAATCATAAACCCTTTAAATAGGGTGGATTACATGGTGATAATGATGAACATGAAAGGAGATTAACTCCATAAATAATTCTAACATTTATGTCTATCTCTATCTTTAACTCTATCGTCATATCCATTAGACGATGGCACATTTATCCTACAACACTCCCCCTTGTGCCGAGTCAAATGAGTGATGGTGCACAACTGTTGCCTCGTTAAAATCTTACGCCTAAATAAAACCTAGTGGGAAAAATAAAAATAGGACGAAGGAAAGAGTACAACGCACCAATTTATTTGCATTACATAGACTTTTCCTTTAGTCTAATAATCTCTCAGATTCTTACATTAATCATGAGAGTAAAGAAAACAAAATGGTATATAAACTGTTGCCTCACTAAAACCTTACACCAAGGAACAAAACCCAATGGGAAAAATAAAACCTTGGGTGAAGGAAAGAGCACAACATACCAATACTACACATATAGTAGACTCCCCCTTTTGTCTACTACTCCCCCTGATTTGTACATTAATCAAGGGGGTTTGGAAAGTCTCAGTATTCCAATACTTTCTATATGTTTCCCAAATATGATTTTAGTTAATGATTTGGTAACCAAGTATGTCACGTTCTCCTTGCATTTTTCTTGATTCACTCAAATATATATATGAGAGTTTGTTATTGCTGATTGTATATAAACTTAAAGCAGAATATGCTTTGTGTTATCACCCTTATCATTTTGGGAATGAGCTTTTTGTATGAGTCAAATAGATAGTTAATATCAACAAAGACATATCAAGACAATATTTTATGTTTTTCTATAAGGGCTGGTACTTTTGCCTTTCACATTCAACGTAGGTATTGAAATTCCATTATCAATCCTATTTTACTCTTTGTAAGGGAAGTATAAGCCCACATCAGTGGTTCCAAAAAATTAATTTGATATCATTCCAATGATGTTGCGTTGGCGCTGAGCTAAATCTAGCTAACGAGTTCATTGAGAGATACAAAATACGGTCAAGTGTATTATTCTAAGTACAATAATGCGCCTATTGCACTCAAATAGGGAATTCCAGCTCCCAAAGCCTCTTCGTCATCATCCTTTAGACGAAATGAATCTTTCCTTTTATCCAACACTTCGACCGATCATGGGAGTGCTAGCCGGATGCGCTTTGTCCATATTAAATCGCCTGATTATTTTCTAGACATATGCGATCGGTGAATTAATATCACAAACTCGGTGTCCTAGATTAAATAGATACATAAAACCAAGTTTTCCCAAGATCTTTCATCTCAAATTTAGATTTTGAATAGAATAAAGTTTCTCTTATTTCATCAAGAGTATTTATTATGTTCATTACATCGACATATAGAGTTATGATTGAACATCTGGAACTCGTTTTCTTTATAAATACGCACAGGCACAGTTCATCGTTCTTATATCCCTTCCCAATGAAGTATTCACTTAGGCATGTATCCATATCCGCCTATGAGCGTTTCAATTTCATGGAGAACGCATTTCGTGGTTATAATGTCATCAAATACTTTTATATATCTCTTATCTAGATACCCATAGAGATATGTAGTAACCACATTCATGAGCTGCATTTCCTGTCCTTCAGAAATTACTAGGCTAATTAATTAGCAGAACGTTATAACGTCCATCACGAGAGAGCAAGTCTTCTCGTCATCAATCCAGGGCGCTGTGAGAAACCTTGCGCCAAAGGAGAGTCTTATACATCATGACTTAATTATTCTCATTACGCTTTTCTGACAAATGAATTATCTATGTCCTACGGGCTTTACACTTGGTGGGTTAGCACTACCAGACCAAATACCCGTGTATTTGTCAAATGTAATTATCCTGGATTGCTTCTATTAGGTCAATTTGCTCTTTGTTGAAATTTTTCAACTGAGCATGGTTCGATGTCATAGTGCTCTATCATCTCACGAGCAACAATATATGTGAATATCATCAATGAGTATGTACGATCTATCCATCGACTCGTATGCACTTTCATAATTTATTTGAGATTTATTTGATCTCTGGAATCCAATATTAACTTCGGAGCGTCCTCCAGTAATGATTCATAGACATAGTTTTAGTCAGAGATAATCTCATGAGAGGTTTATGTATTGATGATAAATGGTTGTGCCTTACTCTTCTTTTCCTTTAGATGAGTATCTATCAAACCAAGTAGCTTCCCCCATTTCCTTTTGGGAGCCACGACCTCAACCACACCTCCACCATGTGTGATTGCAACGCGCTTTCCAGTGGCGTTGTGCCCTTGTTTGGGGACTTTTATCCTTACGAATATATTTGCAGTTGGTATATGTGATCTTGTCACTTGTAGAATAACATTAAACGTATCAGGTATCGAGTCTGATTCGTTTGACTTCAATTTTACTTTGTGAAGTTGGGATCAAATTGAGACATGATGGAAATATTCTATGACACTTCCAGTCATTCCCATGGAAAATCTTTTTTCCTATCTCCTCCTAACGACGGGAAGACTGTCTCATCAAAGTGACAACTCGCTAATCTAGCGATAAAGAGATCACCCGTCAAGGATTCTAATTAGCGGATAATTGTTGTGGATTCGTATCCAACTTATACTAAATCGTTTTAAGGACCCATTTGGGTGCGCTGTGGGGGCGCAATTGGCACATGTACTACACAACCAAACATGCGTAAATGTAAAATATCAGGCTTATATCCAGTTACCATCTGGTACGCATGATACTGGTTGGCTAGTAGTGGGTCTAAAAACAAATGACTAAGGCTGCATGTAATATTTGCATAACCCCATGCAAATGCGGGTAAATTGGTGCGCATAACCAATGCCCTATATATCATCTACATTCTTTTGATGACAACTTTTATGAGACCATTTTATATATATACATGGGGTATAGGAAACTCTACATTGATCCGAATATATATATATATGCAATAATTATCAATTCCTTATGATGTAAATTCTCTAGCATTCCAAGTCATGTAAACTTGATGAGATAGTTAGGGTGGTGAGCCCTTGAATGTGTAACTAGTGCTAGAGTGCAGCATCTTATGTGGACAAGAATACGACGTGCGTTCATCGTGTCGAAACCAGAACCATAAAATACTTTAATGGCCCGCATTCTGGTTGTTTATGTCCATAAATATTACCTTGTTATTCATTGTAAGAATGGAATATTTTTGTATTATGTCCTTAGCTTTAGGATGGTCTCATTCCTGTCTTGGCTAAGGATCAGGGTTTATTAAAATTCTAGGTATTCGAGAGGACTTATTATGATGTTGGTGTTACTTCTTGTGCTGTAGAAGTCAACAAGTGCAATTTAGTTAATTAACTCATTTTGCCTTTCACTCGAAAAAGAATGTGTCAATGTGTATTTTTCAATACATAGATCACTATGCCATGACCATGGTGTCTCACATGGTCATATCGGAACATATATGCATCATTGTCCCAAAGTTCTTTATTGGTGACAAAATGTGATTTAATGACCTAGATAATCTACTAGTTTGACACATTTATTTCTCTAATATATGTTCCTTCCATATCATTAGAGTTGATGTACATATACACACATTTCCATTCTTATATTATGATTTCCAATTTATACGAATATCTCAACAAGGTTCTATTAACATATTGCTTTTGTGACTATTAATTCTATGACATTAGGCATTAAGGAGGTGACAGTTCATCGTCTAAGTATTTTGGTTGGAGGAGTTATAAAGTAAAATAAATATTAGTTCATCTCTTTAGATTGTGTGGGATTCCCACAAAAACACTCAAGTTCTCCTCGATACATTCCCACATGGAACGGAGAATATTGAGAGTTTCGTATTTGTGATTTTGATGCATTTTTTTGCATCTATAATAGTTAAATATTTGGTTTTTCATTAGCAAGTGAAATTATTTTAATGCTTAAAATAAATTTCAAATAAACTTATGCTCAATCAATCTTAAATTTATCTGATATAGTATATTTTCAATTTGTTCTTTTTGTATGAGCGATTCTTAGCACATTTTTCTTCTTATATTGTCCATTATCTTTTAGGCAGTAGTTTCATCTCTGCTCCAAGAATTGTAAAACCCTTTTCGACTCTTTCATGACCCTTACCATTTCGATGGTTTTGTCCATAGTGTGTAGAGATGTCACCTATGTGAAATTTTCTTTAACTCGCTGTCCTTTAGAGTTGTTCCACCACTAACACTTTCATTATTGACCACAAGAATTTTCTTTGTCCCAACATGTTTAGTGATCTGAAATAACCTTGTTATATCTCTCAACCACTTACAGTAGGTTGATGAATTTGTCTAAAAGTTACACTCTAGCTCACATTGGTTCATTAATATGATTACTGCTATATGAAATGTGAAAATCTTCTATGAGTTCCTTGTCATGAAGATTGAGATGTATTTTGAGCACAACATTTCTTTGTTGAAATCAGTCATTTTCTTGTAATCGAGTGGATTTCATTCCATTGTTTGATTAGTTTGGAAAGTACATGGTACTAGATACTCCTGATTTTTCTTTTCAGGGTGTCCCACTATTCTTAGGGGACTCTAGTTAATGATATTCCATATGAAGGTTGTGACTGATGTATCGTCTCAAAAATCTCAACATATTTACATGTATTTTATAGGGTCAATATGTTTTGATGGGTTTTACATATTTGCCTATCTTATGGTACTCAAGTTCTTTCGAGTCCAGGTGGTTGTAAATAATGGAGAATATATGATTTTCAAAATCATGTTCTATAATTATGTTATGCATGAGATTTCATTATCTTAATATTATTGGATTTTTGTATTTTTAAATTTTTAAATTTTTGTTGATAGTACTTCATCAATATTTCAATATTCGAAAATAGATCGCAAAGACACTTTTAGATTTCCAGGTAGGAGGGGAATCACGTGGATTACTTAAGTCCCTTCAACCTTAGGGTTATTTACACCTGTTTGACAAAACCTTTCGGTGTTATGCAATTATTTTGTTTCATGAAATACATGAATAACATTAATATTATGAGAGATTTTGCCATTAAGCAAAATAAATATTGGTTTTGACATAAAATTGAATTTTAATTTTTAACATCTTAATAGTATTTTTGGAGCATTTGGTAAAAGAACAAAATATATGAGGGTTGGAAGTGTAACTTCCAAATATTAATTAAGATTAAAGATAATGAGTAGGAACTCATCATCAATATTAGTATTTGTATATATTTTTAACATTTTCATGTTTTTTTTCTTTTGGAGCTTTTGGTAAAATATCAAAATATATATAGGGGTTAGAAGTATAACTTTAAAAAGTTATTATAAAAATTATAAGTAGAAACTTATAATTAGGATAAACATTTGAATAGAATGCAGCATTACGCTAAATATGATTTAAAATAAATATTTCAATATTAACTTAAACAAATAAATAATATTAATCAATTAAATACAGTAATTGGGCAACCTAATACTTATGCATTCAACAATAAACTAAGATAAGTTATAATTAAAGATATACTCAAAAAATATGATATTGTTGTTATGGAAATAAAATCAATTTTATAAAAACAAGCAACTATAATTTAATAAACAATTAGATATATACTAAATTTATAACAAACCAATAAAATGTAAGATAAATATTAATATTAAGTAGATATTCAATCGGTAACTAGAATATATAATTAATTAATATTCAAATCCAATACTTAATTTATCTAAAACCACATATAATCTTAACAAGCCTAATAATAATAATAATAATAATAATAATAACAACAATTTCTTTTTTTTAAAGTAATACATAAGCAGAAAAAAAAAGGAAAATAAAACCCCCCCTTTTTGTATTTCCTTTTTTTTTTGTATTCACCGTCGCAAGAAAAAAAAACCTCAATATGATTTATTATTATATTATAGACAAAGAAAACTGCAAATCCGTGTAAGATTTTTAACTATGATCTTAAAAAAAATTATAGACAGGTAAATCGATGGATATAATTGAGTTTTGATATTCCTAATTTCTTTTAATGTTTTTTAATAAACAAAAAAACAGCCAATCAAGTCATGTAAAACACAGGCAACAAACAAAGGTACATTGAATTATCATGGCTAAAAGAATTAATCACTACTAATGATAAATCGTAGACAAAATAAAGTTGTAAGTTTATGTAGAGATACTTACTTGAATTGCAATACTATAAAGCAAACCTCTTAATGGTGGCGAATTGCGGATTGAACAACCGTTTAGTAGCGGTAGAAACGACCCGAGCTTACGTGTTGATAACGTGTTAAAGGAAAAAGGAAATAGAACAACAAGATTATAGAGAGAAACTGAAAAGCTGTAAATTCTCATTAATCATAAACCCTTTAAATAGGGTGGATTACATGGAGATAATGATGAACATGAAAGGAGATTAACTCCATAAATAATTCTAACATTTATGTCTATCTCTATCTTTAACTCTATCGTCATATCCATTAGACGATGACACATTTATCCTACAACATAATTGATAATTAAATAAATATTTTATTAAAATCAGTTAACACATTTTTATTATCTATGAAACAAAATAAGTATAACTTTAATTTTTATATTAACTTTTATAAATATTTTTAGAATTATTATATTTGATTTTTTTTGATAAATAAATATATTGCATAATAATTAATAAATATTTAAATAATTGATATGATTAAAATAAATATAAATAATTAAAAATTAATATTAATATTAATGTATAATGGATAAATGAAATTAATTAAAAGAGTTTGATTAATATTAATTACCATTAGTTACTATTTAATAAATTATCACTAATATTGGTAATGATTACTTTTTATTAATATAACTAATAATTAGTTTTTGTTAATAATTTTTTTATCTACAACTGATAATAATAAATATCAATTAATATTGATCAGGGTTGTAATTAGAAAATATGTCAAAAACTTCTAAAATACTACTTTAACTAATGTTTCAATAAGTAGTTAATATTCATTCAAAAACGTGTACATAAAAAATAAGTTAATTTATATTTATCAAACAATACTTAGTCCTTTTACTTATATAAAAATTACGGGCTCATCTTTGAAATAAAATAATTACAAGTATCCTCCCTATCATTTTACTTTTGTTGTAAAGTGAGTCATTTACCCTATATACACCTTCCAACTTTTTACCTTTCACAGTTAAATATGAATTCTCATTTTATGTATGTCAAATAATAAAATGAGATTATGAGATACATATAAATCTTATTTATTCGTAGATAAAATTATATATATATATATTAATTTATTTATAATTTAGACTTATTAAAATAAAATAAAATTGTACAAAAGGTAAAAAAGTGAAACTTACTAAAATAAAATAAAAGATCTCTTGCTTTAAAACTTTGTGGATACTTCACAAAAATTATAAACTAATTTTCTTTTTGTTAATTTGAGTATCTCAATGTTGAGAAAGTTGGAAGTTGCTAAATTAGAATGTGCAACTTGAAACATGCTTAAACTATATTACAATGGTGGGGATGGGAAATTAAGAGTTGTATTTATGACAAATATATTAAGAGGGTAAAGATAACGATGATTTGGACAACTTTATAACAGATAGATGACAACACAGTAAGGAGGATAGAAAGCACGATAGTCAAGATAGTAAGGAGGAGTGGGAGACTAAAGAGGACATGTGATGAGCATATGAGGTTGGACATGACAACCTTAAACATTTCATGTTAAGTGAACTATAATTGAAGTTTTTGGAGACATGATACTAGGTTAGCATACCATGTATAAAGACATGTAGCAAACATGGATGGAAGGAGGCTTGTTGTAGAAAATGAGATGCATGGAGGAAGGGTTAGGAAAGTCAACAAATACATTGCTGAGAGATGTTTGGGTTTTCGTACTTTTCCTATATGTTCATGTGTTTTACAATATCTACTTATGTTTCATTTTCTTACTTACTTTTAATCTTAGGTACGAATATACGATGTGGTTTGTCTTTTATATGTGTTAAAGTCCAAAGTCTTGTTTCGCTTTTTAATGATAAAGTTGGTGTTGAAAGCTAAAAGAAGAATCAATAAGACTATTTGCTTGTATAAACTAATAAATGTTTGAATATATATGCAAGCAAAATCAAGGTTAAAGATAGTGAAAAGTTAAAAAAAAAACCCAACAAAATATTCTATTTTAAATGGTTAAGTCCCTAAACAGCCAACACCTGCCTAGCAGAGTTAGTCAGGAGGTTGTTACCACATGCAGGAGGTCTCGGGTTCGAGCCTCCTCGTGAGGGTTTTCCTCCTGAGGCGTTAAAGGTGTGGGGTTTATCCCCTAAGGCGTAGGTTCGGGTCCCGCATGCTGCCCAATTGGATGTCACTGTGGGTTCGAATCTCTAACTACCAACTTGCCGGTTCAAAAAAAAAGTCCCTAAACTATTTTTTTGAATAAAAAACCTTTAAACTTTTTTATTTTGAATGATCAAGTCCCAAAACCATTGTTTTGAACGAAAAAATCATTAAACTTTTTTTTTATCTTGAATGATTAAGTCCTTAAACATTTTTTTTTTGAATATATAAACCATCGAACTTCTAAAAATTGGTCACCTACATCTATTTTTTTAAAAATAAGCTACATGTAACTGACAAGAGATTTTTTAAAGTAAAAATACACTTAAATCAGTTTTACCATTCCCAAACCTTACACAATTAAAATCCCTTGCAAACAACGATATCGCTCCCCCTTGACCACTACAAAAAAAGGACTTTCACCCATAAAAAACACCCAGGGAAATTTCCGTGGGTGATTACCATGGATCATCTAGGAAAATACTAATGGTTCCGACGAAATCCGATGTTTTCAAGAAATATACCAATGGATTACCCAGAAATTTCCTGGGTAATCTGTCACTGATTTGATTTACCCACCAACAATTTAACAACCAACTTTTGTGACGCTTTTGTGACGGATCACCCTTTAGCGATGGATTTCCCAGGGAAATGTCCGTAACTAAAAGCCTTTCATTTTAGTAGTGGACACTCCTCATTACCTCAACGTTGTCCATTCTCCATTCACTTAACATTTTGTTCGTCGCTGCCATTGATCTCTCTCTTGTTGATCTAACTTTTTATCTATCATAAGAGGGAGAATCAAAAGATAATCAGTTACAAATAGTTTATTTGAGTTAAAAAGATGTAAGTAACTAATTTTATAAATTGAATAGTTTAATTTCTTGAAAAAAATGTCCAGGGACTTAATCATTCGAAATGCTAAAAAAGGTAAAAAGTTGCTAATGAATTAATTTACCCTTATTAATTCGAGCTTGATTTTTGGCTTTTTGTCGGAGGTTCTTCAGTCGAACTGATGGCGGCAAAGACCAACATCGGTCTCTTTATGGTGCAAGATATCATAGATTTTGGGGAACTATTGTTATCGACAATGAATGAAGAGAGTTAGGGGCGGATGCAGCTTGAAAAAGGAGGGGTCCAAGGACCCAGTGAATTGTTAAAAAAAATTATACAGGCTAAAAAATAT
Source organism: Silybum marianum (assembly GCA_036898165.1). Taxonomy (NCBI): domain Eukaryota; kingdom Viridiplantae; phylum Streptophyta; class Magnoliopsida; order Asterales; family Asteraceae; genus Silybum; species Silybum marianum. The sequence goes on along the minus strand of CM072529.1, from coordinate 41,094,319 downwards.
CGAAGATACTAAATTTAGCCTTAGTTCCCCCCAGTAAAATTTTCCAAAGTACTCTTTGTCGGCGATGGACAAAAACACTAAAAAAGTCTCTTGAAATCAATAAAAAAACCGAAAAAAACTTTCGAAATCGACAAAAACACTAAGAAAATTCTTCAAAATCGACAAAAACACTAAAAAATCTCTTGAAATCAACGAAAAAACTTAAAAAATTTCTCGAAACACGTCGGGTGACTTTACGCGCCTTTGTCTACCTTAATGGGACCCCAATGGACAAAAATCATGGATCCGCCACTGAAGAGAGTAACGAGATACGAGAAAAATAGACCAGGGTTTACCTGCGGGTTCCAAAATTTTTGATCATGTTTTAGGAAAACTAGAGGACTGTAAGAGGCTGATGAGACATGGGTTTACTTCTTATTCAATAAAAGAATGGTTAGAGGTTCACATCTCATCACATAACAAACAAAACATTTAAAAGCTCCAATATCTAATCCATAAAGAAATAAATAAGATGGTTTTTTTATTAAAAAAAAACAAACGAGACCTTAGCATTTATTTTCAAAAAATCTTCATAATTTACCTTTTTGGTCCAAGTTCAATTCCTTCCTAGTTTTCAAAAATTTCAAATTATTTGAAGCACTCAAGTTTTTAAGAAACCTTTTTTGGAAACATTCTTTGTTACATAAGATGAGAGATTTTACGGAAATAACCATTATACTATTTAGGATAGAAAATGTCTACATATATTCCATCATCCCATGCTTTACATTTTATTGGGTCATTTTGGTTTTATCATTATTGACAAAAGACGCATTTTCTTATCTAACTTAAATGTACAATGTAACAATCAAATTGTCGTAAGAAAAATACAAAATTTACTTAGGATACTGGTAATTATTCCAATAATGAAATCTTTATCAAAATAATTCTCAAAAGAGACTTTATAATACAAATTTTAATTCCGTTTCATGTCTCCAACTATCTTTTGATTTTTTTTGTTATTCAAAGAGTTATTCAGTATCAAATATAAGGATATCATCACGAAAAAAAACGTACTTTATAGTTTTTGTTTTAAAAAAAACAAAAGAACAACAACGTTGTTGATAACGTAGGGAAAAATTGGCATGTGCCGTATTTTTTTCCTTTCAAATTTTGTAATTAATAAAACATAATTGGGTGTTATCATTTACACCCTAGTCTACATATTAAATTATATTCTACACATATGTCCCCCAATTAAAATAGATAAATAAATATGAATGTTACTATGTCCCCTAATTAAAATAGATAAAACAATATAATATGATGTAAATGGGAATTAGATTAGGGTGTAAAAGAAAAACCCAACATAATTTCATACTTTTGTTATTTTCTTTAGAAAAATATAATCAATTTGTGAATTATAGTTCCATTTGAAAAAAAAATGGCTAATAATTAACAAATATTCCAAATTGGTGAGTCCACCAAGCACTTACTTTTCCCCTTTGGAGGAAGCATGGTCCATGCCAGTTTTGTAAATATGCTATATTCTCATCCTCAATCTCAAGGTATCCCCCCCATGCACCCCCACCCTACACTCCATTCTTACAAGAAAAGTATGGTCAAAGGAAGTGTTGGGGGTATGTATAAATATATAAAAATATATATATAAAATATACACCATATATATATATATATATGCTACTGGTAGCCTATTGTTGAGATCTGAGCTTCCAGAGTGTCATTCACCACCCACTATCCTTCTTTTATTTTCTATCTTTTCACAAATTAAACTACCATGCTCTATCCCTTATAAGGTCAATTTTGTAAAATCATATACTAAGTATAATATATTAAAATTTAAATTGTTTATCAGTCAAGAATAGTCGATGTTGAGTGTATTAACGAGTTAAGTATGGACACGTTGTCTTTATTTGAAGGCTTGAATAATCAATTCTAGATGTGTGAATTTTTCGTTTTCTGATGTTTTACGCATTCCTATGATTCATTTAACATAGTGGATAGCAAGATTGAAACAGATGATTTTTGGGTCATCATGATGTTCTTGGCCTGTAACATTAAAATTATGAAAAAGTAGTGTGTATATTTATAATGAACCAAATGCAGTGGAGTTAAAAACGAGAAGTTCGGTTACAATACCCAAATACAGTGGAGTTAAAGAAGAAGATAAAATAAAGAAAGAACGAGATTCTTGCAACGTTGAGTATATGGATAAAATTTATGTTGTATAGGTGAACAGTGAATCATTTAACAAGATTATGGTTTCATATACTAAATGACTGCTTTTTCATTAAGATTTGTCTAGATTAAGATTATTATTTGTTTTACATGTTTGATGATAGTTTGAAGGACATAAATGACACATTCATCTTCGTGGCGTTTTCTTATCATAAGATTTGTAGAATTATAGCCAAATGTATATTGTAATGCCAAAAACCCTAAACTTGTATATTTGTCCACATGAATCATCTGGACAACGAGACAACGTAATATCTATTTGAAAAAAAATAGCATTCAAATCAATCAGTTGTATAGATAGATAAAAAATTTTAACTTTAATATACGACAAAAAGACACAAGGCCACTGATAATTTTTCTGGTTATTATCTTTAAGGTCTCCTAGAATTAGTCGAGGTGTGCACAATTTGATTTGAACAATTACAGTTAAAAAAATAGCACAAATAAATGAAGCCCATTTTAAAGAACTATAAACCGTTCAATTGTAAACGGTCAAAGGGAATCAAGTAATAGAAATGGTTTGATATCTAGGGTTTTTATACATCCATGTTGTTTTTCTAAATTATATAATATATTTATACAAAAAAAAATTAAACTCACACATAATTCTCACATTTATTGTCAGATTTATACTCATGACCTCAAAATATCTACGATTAAAGAATATGCTTGCGGTTTCAGTGGAATGAACACGACAAAGGGCAAAAAAGAAGGGGAAAAATGGTTGAATCCATAACAAATCATCTTTATCAGATAAAAATTAGAATAATTGTGTTAACCGTAAAAGATTTTTTATAGATATTATGACTTACAGTACTTTAAAAAACTATAGTAAATATATTGTTAGTTTATTGTGAGAACCGAATAAAAGTCTCTACTTATGAAACCGAACTCACATCTCGAAAATCTTGAATCTTGATTTGTTTTTGTAAGATTGAAATCCCCAATGTTTGTGGTCAAATAGTTGCTCTTAAAGCCAATTACTAATACTATATGTATTGCTTTTGTGGGGTATGTGCATAGACCAAGTTTAATTCACATTAACCTTTGACAAATCACAATCTCATATCATGTAAAAAGAAGTGCTTAATTCTTACCGACATTTTATATCTTCATTATTTTATTTTAATATTAAATGACAAACAAATCAATTTATGTTTATACTATATTATAAAACATTTTATAATAACTCTTAATTTTTTTTACGTATTATATATTATGTGTTGATGTATATTACTTAAAATTCAAGATTATATGTAAATTTTATATAAATATAACTTATTAAAGCTTTATTTTAAATTCGTGTAATTAACTGTAGATAAACATAAAGATGAGTATTGGAACCGGGTGCCCGCCTTTGGAACCGGAACCGGAACCGATGTGATTGGTTCTGGTTCCGATTCCTAAAATATGGAACCGATCAGGACCGGTTCTCATTTTTTTGGAATCGTTACTCGCTCACCACTTTTAAATAAAAAATATTTTATATATTTATAAATAATAAATAAAAACTAAACCTTCTAGTTTGTTTATGTAATAATTAGTTTTTATCGGATTAATTTTGACTATTTGTTGTATTTATTACTTTAAATCGGTATTATGTAGTTTATAATTATATTTTAATCGTATGCAATGTAAAAAAATAAAAATAAAAATTGAAACCGGGTACCCGGTACCGGAACCGGTTCCCATTGGTTCCGGTTCCGGTTCCCAAATATAAGGAACCGATGTTAGTGGTTCCGGTTCCAGATTTTCAGGAACTGCCGGTTTCGGTTCCATGAAAAATGGTCGGGTACCCGGTTATACTCACTCCTACATAAACAGAATTAAATACATGATAAACGACTCATTTTAAATATAAAAATAAAATAAAAAATATACTTAGAATAATCATTGAGTTCTAACAGAATACTTAATTGTTATCATTATATAAAAAATAATGTTATCGAACCAAAATTAATTACTTTGTCATTAACCTATACTAAATTATAATAAAACATTGAATTAAAGAAATTACACAAAAATGGAACTTTTTAAATAGTTAATTTGGTACTAATATCGATATATTTTTTCAAATTCTTATGATACCTTCAAATTTATATTTTATTTAAAATAAAAATAATATCATTTTCCCAAAACCACATAAAACCATATTATAATTTCGACATAATTAAACAAATAATACAATAATACATTAAAATTGAAATGTATCTTGATGCATTACGCAAGTATCATTCTAGTTATATTATAAAGTATTTGACAAAAACTCTTGAAAACCATATTTATGCATCGTATATTGTTTATTGATACATATCACTTAAAATTCAAGATTATAAGTAATTGTGCGTAAGTACCACTTATTAAGGCTCCATGTTTGAATTCGCATAACTAATTGCAGATAAACATAATCAAATACATGATTTTTTGATAAACATTTTATTTTAAATATAAAAAATCTAAAATATAATTAGGATAATAATTGAATTTTAATAGAATACTTAATTATTATTTTTATAAAAAATATATTATTAAACCAAAAAATAAGTTACTTCATTATTAACCCTAAATTAAATTATAATAAAAAATTAAAGTAAAAAAAGTTACACAAAAAAACGAAAACTTTAATAGTTAATTTGATATTAATATCGATTTTTTCTTCAAATTTCGATGACATCTTCAAAGTTACATTTTATTCAAAAATAAAACATCCTCGGTTTCTCAAAACCACATAAAACCGTATTACAACATCGACATATACAAAAAAATAAAATGAAATATTAAAATCAAAATACATTTCGCTGCATTGCGCGAATATCATTCTAGTATATTATAATCGTTATTATTTTAACAAATAAAAGTTCGATCTTCAAACTAAATTACAAAGTCATTTTTTACCTACCAAATGTTTATTGGGTAAACGTTTACCATGTGTCACTAACCTTTTGGATAGAGGAGTGCATCAGATGGGTCGGGCGGGTTCGAGTGGGCAAACTAAAAGCCCGATCAGATTTCGGATATGAACACCAAGTCCTGAATTTTGAGTTTCGGATTTCGGGTTGCTTCATGTTTGGTCAGATATCTGTTTGAGGTCGGCCGGGTTCGAGTATAATTATAATACAAGATTATATATATTTAATCGTGTTTGAGGATAGATTCAATCGATTGAGAGTATTGATGAAATCAATAGTAGGTTTAGAAATTAGAAAACGGTACGGCCGACTACGATATATAATAATAGGTTCATTTGAGAAGTGTTAAATGTGTGAGAAGTAGAGAAGTGATCCAATCATTTCATCCAAAAAAATGGTCAAGATTTATCTTTCACACATTGATTATCATGCGACCGAATTGTCCGATACTTTACAGTCAAAACCATAAATTTTGATATTTTTAAATGAAGGGTTAGGTTTATTTTTCTACTTCTCAAATATTTAACGGTTCTCGAATGAATCTCTATATATGTAATCTACTAAAATAAAGGAGAGAAACAAACTAAAGACATCTAAGACCTTGAGATCAACACTTCATTAAACTGAAATGGATCTTTAATTGGTAATTAAGAGGTAAAGAATAAAATATTATAATTAATAGAAAAACCATATTTTGTTAAAGAAAATTGAAACAATTGAATTATACTTTACTACATGTACTTTGAACATAAATATTGCTTCAAATACATGTTCAAAAACATTAAACATCATATACCATGTAAAGTTTAAAAGAAATGCTTTCATCCGAATAATTGTGATCAACCATCGCTAAACATATAATGTATTGGACCTCAAGTTTGGTTAGTGAACAGTAAACTCTCATGTTTTTCATTAATTCAAATATCTGAAATAGATCTACTAATTATTATTTAATATTATCGTATTTATATGGAGTACATTTTTGTCCGATGTTGATCAACTAATTCAACTCGTTCTTTATCAAAAACATACCATTAGCGCTAGTTAATTTGGTTAAAGATATAAGAGAAGCACGTGTTTATTACAATTATAAAAGTATAAATATGTAACAGATAAATCGCTACGTTAAATAATACGACTAAAAAGCCAAAAAAGTCTCAAATTATTGTTAATGGGAAAATAAATTATAATTTATGTAGATAATATATTTATATTGGCATATATATATAATAATTCATACATGAGCATAATATAAAAATAGAATCCATAATTTAATTAGTAAAAGGATCTTCATCATTTATACCAAAATAAAAAAAATTGAAGATTCAGGAATTTTTCTTCTACAACAACTATGCTAAATGTTATCTTAAAATAGAGAAAAAAAAATAAAGATAATGAAATCTCAAAATTTCTAGAAATTTCTAAAATTCTATAAAAAAAGATAAATAATATTTTAATTCACTTCCAGCAATAAGAGGTATTGAACTTAGGGGCTGTTTGGTAGAGAGATTTGGAGTTAGATAAAGGGGAAGGGAGAAGGGAGAAGGGAGAAAAATATTATTTCGTTTTCTCTACTTTCATTTTCCACTAACATGAAAAGAAATGGAGGGAATTGAAATTTTAGGTTTCTCTGGGAATTGAAAAAAAACAAGCGATGTTCTCTCTCACTCGTTGCTCTCTTCTCCGACGAACTCTTCCACCGGTGATTTCTTCCCCGGCGAACTTTTCCACCGGCGATTTCTTCTCCGACGAACTCTTCCACCGTCGATTTCTTCTCCGGTGAACTCTTCCGCCGGCGATTTCTTTTCGACTGGTAAGTCTCTCTCTCTCTCTCTCGTTCTCTCTCTCTCTCTCTCTCGTTCTCTCTCAGTCTCTCTCTCGTTTTCTCTCTTTGGCTCGCTCTCTCTCTCTCTCTCTCTCTCTCTCTCTCTCGTTCTCTCTCTTTCGTTCTCTCTCTGTCTCGCTCTCTCTCTCTCTCTATCTCTCTCTCTCTCTCGTCGCTAGGGTTTCAATAGGTATAGGGTTTCACTCCGGCGACGGCTAGGGTTTCACTCCGGCAACGGCTAGGGTTTGTTATGCATTTTCTGTTCTTGAATCTGTTTACTCAAATACATTTTCATGTCAAATGAACCTTCAATCTGATTATCCATTGCTGTTAAATATATTTTGTTTACAAATATGTCTTCCAACTAAAATTTTCCAATGAGACGGTAAATACTAGGGTTTAGTTCTTGATATGTCGACTGAAATCTCCGTCGTACCAAACAAGAGTAATGATTCCCTGTTACATTTCTCGACTAAAATCTCTGTGCTACTAAACAGAAGAGTCAATTCCTATTCTCCAGACCAATTCCCTTTCTCTGCAATTTCTTTCTCTGCAACCATTTCTCTACAATTACATTCTCTGCAACCATTTCTCTACAATTTCATTCTCTGTACCAAACGCACCCTTAAATGTATATGAAAGAAAAATTAATATTTTATTAAATGCTTGAAATATTTATTAACATAGTTATTGTTAAAATTGCCAAAATAAAGTAACTATTGGAGTTCGGTGTAATGTTTTTATGAGATTTTACTTTTTATACTCTATTCTAGGAAAACTAATACATATATATACACACATATATAGGCGTAGGATCGTGTGAGAATGAGAGTTAACGTGAGAAGCGTAAGAAGGAATCTAAACCCTTGATCGTCTTTAAAGTTTAATCTCAAACTCACCCATAGATTACGCCTTTAAAATACGTATAAACCATATTCATATAGTAAAACATATAATGTGATCAAACAATCAATATAAGAGTAAATATAATCTTTTAGATTAAACTATTGAGAGTATATGACAATAGATTGATTTATATCCTACAAATAAGTCCACATGAAATAATTAATGAAAAAAGAGGACTTGCAGGAGCATCTGAAGAATAATCTGATTGGTAATTCCACTGCAAATATTATACAGGTTTATTTATTTTAATTAAATGCTACCAACCCAAAGCCATGTGTTTCGATTTATGTTTGCATACAAATTTTATAGGATAAATTAGATGAAAAAAATATATATTTATTTTTAGTTTCTTTACTCAAGAATTTATGTTTACTTTAGAAATATATTTTTAAAATCACGTTATGAGTGGATGTTAATATATATAGAGAGGGGTTTAGTGAAAAACCTCAAAAAAAATTAAAAAACTGAAAAACATCATGATAACCATTTATATATACGATATGCGTTGTGTATACAAGTAATAGCAGTTGTTTGTTAGTTTTTATGCACGTGTGCATGTTATGCACATGTGCATACCTGACAAATTGTTTACAAATCACTTGTATGCACATGTGCATACTGAATGGTTAGAAGAGTGTTCCTTAGTTTTTCATTTTTTACGATTTTCCCATAATCCGACCCTATACATATAGGCGAAGGATCGCGTGAGAAGAGGAGTCAAGGTGAGAAGCCTAAGAAGAGATCTGAATTAATCACAATTTAATGTTCATTTATGAATTGTGCTTTAGAAGGGAATCGATTCGGTGCATTTTGGTGCACCTCATTAGTGTTGCCATTAAATTAGGGTTGATCCAAGGGTGAAGTTCTCTTCTTACGCTTCTTACTATAACTTCCTTTCTCACTGGAACCCAACCATATATATATATATATATATATATATATATATATAGAGAGAGAGAGAGAGAATAGGTATAAATAGTGCAGCTAAAAGCAAGTCAACTCCATGGACAAATGACAAGTTTTCTAATAGATGTTTGACGCGTGGATAGTACCTTCTAATATGCATTTAATGTATTGGGTATAAATAGATGAAGAAACTCTTCTTCATCTTTATGCATTCATTCTCTTCTTGAACCTCTACGTTCTGTTCTCCTCCCTTCTTGTGCATCTACTTCGTGTTTCTTAGATTGTTTAGAATATGTATTTTTTTTTTATTAACCTGGATATCCAATCCGCTATGCAAGCTGACTAATCCCAGAGCGACTACCTGCTTCGCAGGCAGTCCGGAGTCATCGCATTTGAACCTCCGTAACCACAAGGAGATTTTTTTTACCCCTCCCTGGATTTGAACCTGGGACCTCCTGGTACTGTTGACCTTTGGAGTCCAAACTCAAACCATTGAGGCACCACCCTTGTGGTTAGAATATGTACTTTTACTTGTTCTTATTTCGGCAACAATCTGTAAATTTGTTTATTCTCAATAAACTCATTTAAAAAGTAAAAGTTTGTGTGTTTGTGTGTGTTTGTATTCATCCCCCCCCCCCCCTCCTCTACAGACAGTGTGATATCTATACACTCTTGTAAACATCTTAGGGACCAACAAAGTGATTTCATTTGCAAATCACTCTTATAATGCAAACTTTGCAACCCTTGTAGATGCCATTGGTGTCATCAATCAAGGGTTAAGATTCATTTGGGTTAATTATGTTAATAGATTAATAACTCAAATGAATCTTGACCCTTGGTTGATAATATCAATGGTATCTACAAGAGTTGCAAAGTTTGCACCATAAGAGTGGTTTGCATTTGATCACTCCCTTATATATATATATATATATATAGACACACACACACATAGAGAGAGAGAGACGATCGTGTGAGAAAAAGAGTTAAGGTGATAAGCGTTAGAAGATTTTTGAACCCTTGATCACTTTTAAACTCATACCCACTCATGAAGTGCGCTTTAGAAGGGAATATATCTGATGCATCCCGATGCACCTCATTAGCGTTAACATTCAATTATAATTGATCAAATGGTGGAGATATCTTCTTATGCTTCTTACCATAACTTTTCTTCTCATTGGAACCCAACCCTATATATATATATAGATAGATAGATAGAGAGAGAGGGAGGTTCAAGGGAAAACACTAAAAAAGAAAAAACTAAAGAACACCCTGGAGCCCTCCGTCCGAACGGTATGCACTAATGCATACAAGCATTTTTTGTTCCTATGCACCAATGCTTCTATCATTACATATGCATTAATGAATATTCACAAATGCATGTTACAATTTAGGGGTGGTAGAAAGTGACCCAACCCGCCAACCCAACCCGAACCCAACCCATTAGTAGCAGGTTGGGTTGAGATTTTCAACCCGTTTAACTTAAATGGGTCAACCCACCTAACCCATTTAATAAATGGGTTGGGTTGAAATTTCTGATCTATTTTCAACATGTTTTCAACCCATTCACAACATGTTTGTAACTAGGCATGGGAATTGTCCCCGACCCGTCGGGGAACCCGGTCCACCCGCCCCGGTTGGGGACAGGGATTCCCCGCTAAATCGGGGATGGGGACGGGGACGGGGATCCCCGTTTTTATCAAACCGGGGATGGGGACGGGGAAGGGTAGAGCACTCCCCGCCCAGCCCCGTACCCGTTATATATTAATTAATAAATTATATATATTATTTATTTTAACTAAATTGGTAATTCACTTCATATTTCCTAACTAGGTTTAGAATCTAAATTTTTTATTTGGTTTTTATGTTAGTGTGTATTATTTTCGATTTCAAGTCAAAACATAAATACGCTTATGTTTTGTATATTACTGCATATCGTTTTATATTACTCGTTATATGTTTTAGTATGTGTGACGTCAAGTTTTTTGGGATTAAATTGAATTTATTTTAGTTTTAGGCTATTAACTATTATATGATATTGTGATTTTTTTTTGTATAAAATTAAAATTTCCTTTGATTTTATGTTTATTGAAAATATGATAAATTTAACGTGTGTAGTCTCTCCCGTATTTGATTTAAAATAGCTTATATAAATGGGGAAAAAATCCCCGTTTCCCCGTTGGGGATGGGGATGGGGATGTGATTTTATTCCCCGGTGGGGATGGGGAAGGGTACGGGGATGAAGTTGAGGAATCGGGGACGGGGATGGGGATCGAGGTCCCCGCCCCATACCCGCCCCATTACCATCCCTATTTGTAACCCATTTACAATCTATTTGTAACCCATTTGTAATCTGTTTTCAATCCATTAGTAACCTATTTGCAACCCATTAGTAACCTGATTTTAACCCCCTTAATATATTTTATTTTATTTTTAAAATATAATTTTTAAATTTTAGTGTTAAAGAAAGTGAACCTAAATAGGAAAACCCTAGATTCATTTAGATTTTAGAACGCCTCCATCAAAAAAAGGAAAAACCCTAGTTTGCTCTCTCTCGTCCGGCGCTGTGCTCTCGTCTTCCTCTGGCGTCTCTGCTCTCATGGTTGATTTTATTAAAACTTTAAACTTTGAACAATTTATTTGGTTGGTGGCTATGTGGTTGATGATTTATTAGAACTTTGAACAATGTATTTGCGTTCGTCGTTGTGATTTATTGGAACTTTGAGGTTGTGGACTTTGAACAATTTATTTGTTTTGTTTTATGTATTGTAAAAGTAAATGGGTCAATCCAGGTTGCACCCATTTATTTAACAGGTTGGGTTGAAATATTGTAAACATATCGAACCCAGGTTGAACCCATTTAAGTTGCAGGTTGGGTTGGATTGAAAATCTCAAACCATTTAATTAAATAGGTTGGGTTGGGTTTAGATTTTTGGTATGTTTAATAAATGGGTTGAAGCCGAACCCAACCCAGGTCGACCCATTGCCACCCCTATTACAAGTTACCAGTATCCATTAGTGCATACCGTCCAGATGGAAGGTTCCCAAGGTGTTCTTCAGTTTTTTTTTTTGTCGTTTTCCCTTGAACCTGACCCTATATATAGGAGATTTCAAATACAAACCAAGCAATTTGTATAAACCTTACAAACTCCATGGTTTCATTGTTTTTTTGAATATGTTTTTTCATGAAAGTGTTTAATATGATGAAATTGTTTCATGTAATTATTTTCTTTATGAAATTATTTCATATATTTTTGTTTCTATATGAAAATGAAATTGTTTCATTAATTTCTCATTTTGATGAATCTTGTTTCATATATTCTTGATTAATCAACCCTCATGTGTTCTTGGTGAAATTTTTTCACATATTATTGATTAATCAACCCTCATAATTAAGAAAAAGTGAAAAAAAAATGATTAATTGGATGAAATTTGTACGGTTTGTACAAATTGTTTGGTTTGTATTTGAAATCTCTCTTACACACACACACACACACACACACACATATATATATATATATAGGTGGAGGTTCAAACGAGAACACCTCCATTTTGCAAGAATGCAAGAACACCCTTATCACATGTGATAATATACGTGATGGGTCCTGATGGTGTGTGGACGACGTGTCCTACAACTTTGGTCGCACCAAAGGTATGCTTTTGTGACAAGATATTTGAATATAGTTAAATTATACTACATCGAGAAGTGTATGCTTTTGTGACAAGATATTTGAATATAGTTAAGTTACAAAAAGAAATGCTTTTGATCTTTATGTAACTTTCATCCTATGTTCATGCACACCGACCTTTCGAAAATTTTATCACATTTCATCATGGATGAAATGAGGTTATATACATTGCATGCACTTGTATTCACAGTCGAATACATTATTTAAAAGGGTATAATGCCACCTTTTGAAGTGCCTTCACTGTACCAATCTCACGATCATCACATGAGAGGTAAATTGAATGTCCTTGGGACATATGTGTGGTGCCTACAGGTGAACCACACAACTCTTTAAATTCTGGGTTCACTTTCTTATCTGCTAGTCTAAAGTTTGGAGCGTAGCCAAGAATTTTACCCAAGGATACCTAAAACAATGTAAGAAAGTTCATGATCTCAAAGCTGGAAAGACCATTTATATATACAATTTCTATAAACAACATAACTATCTCTGTACAAACAAATACAACAATTGTGTAAAAGATTGGGTTCCAATGAAAAAAAAAGTTATGATGAGAAGCGTAAGAAGAGATTTGGACCTTTAGATCGATCTTAATTGAAGATCCACACTGATGAGATGCATCGAGATACACCAAATCAATTTTCTTAAGGAGTTCAATTCACCGTGATTGTGAGATTAAAAAGGGTTCAGATCTCTTCTTACACTTCTCACGTTAACTCTTATTCTAATACGGTCGTACACCATTATGTAAATAGGTATATAAACAAAAAAGTCCATTTCAAAATACAGTAAAAAATTCAATTTTTTTTTGGTTTTACTATGTTTAAAAAATTAAATTTTTGGATGATTTGGACTATTGGGCAGGCCCATGAAACATCTTGTTAGCCCAACGAATACATAATTGGGCCTTAAAAGCCCAATAGAATCAGAAAAGTGTGCATTGAGACACCATGGAAATGGTGTCAAAATAAAGGTTCAGAAATGGCGATTTCTACTCTCACTTCGATCGTCTCATCGTCGGCCGTTCGTCGCCGATTGCCGATAGTTGGTGCCTTTTGTATGCTAAGTTTAGGTCTCCACAATCTTCACTCTTCATCTTCATCTTCTCTCTCCTTCAATCGGTACACTTGTCTATGTTCCCTTAATTTCTAGGGTTCTTCGTTTATAGCCTTAATTTGCTTTTATATCTGTACACTGAATTTGAAGTTTATTGAACTTTTATGTGTTTTAGGCTGAGTTTCGGTAGCAAAACGCAGGGATTTCGTACCAGTGGTGTAAAAATGGAAGCATCAAATCAGAATACCGTTCCAAGCATTGTTGTTTACGTAACTGTACCGAACAAAGAGGCAGGTTTGTCACGAATGATTCAACTCACTTATTGTACATATGAGCATAAAATTTGAATTATTGTTCGTTGCCAAGTTGACGTTTGGAGTGAAACTGATCAATTCATCTTTACAAGGGATGTTATATAGGTCTTCTTTAACATTACGAATTTAGTTGGGGTTATTTAATAAAGAAGAAGGTTGGCACAATATATAGTGAAAGTTCAATTGGAAAGAATAAGAGAAACAGACTGTCTTTGCTGATTGTCAAGAATGACCAATTTCTGGTTCTATGTTAATTAGATATTTGAAGTAGTTCTCCAGGGTGTAAAGTCTATATCATGCTTCAGATCCTAAAATTGAGTATATGTTAGTCTTTGAGGGATGAGAGGTGTGGATTTTTGGTCCTAAATGCATCTCACAGCGAATTTGATATTTCATGATGTGTATTTTTTTTAGGGTGAATATCATACACACAACAACTATTTGGCCTGGGTAAAACAATTGACATTAGACATTATTAGACTATTTTTTATAACCAAAATCTCATTTAACAAATTATTCATACATTGTTTTATGAACAACATACTTCACAAACATAAAAAAAGAAGTTTCTTATCAAGAAATTATACTATACCCTACATAAAAAAGTAATCCGTAAGAAATTGCTAAGAAATTACGGTGGTGGATATGGCTGTACTCTTAGGCAACAAGTTTTTACACCAGAGATGAGCTCGTAATGCATAACATCATGCATTTTAAATGTGTCCATGTAAACTTTTGTTATTGCTTCCTTGGATGAGTCTATAAGCTTACATCATCCTCTCGACCTCTCAGCCCGCTCAATTTGTCTGAGCATGAAAATCCATCTCTTCTTTGCCGTAAAAATAATATCATCTATTTATTTTTACCCCTTCTTTTGTGTAATCTGGCAGGACTTTAAATTAGTTGGACTACAAACAGGTGGTGGCTAAGAATTCTCATCCTTGCCATTTGTTGACAATGGTTTTCTAAATCAATCTCACCACTTCCAATGCATTCACTTAAAGTTTCTGCTAGTAAGAGCCACCGGTTTTTCACCTCTTCTTCCAAAGAACCTTCTATGGTTCCATGGGTCTCCCCCTATCATTATATAAGATCCAAATCCCTAAGACCAGACCCTCCAACAGAACCATCAAGCACTATCACAGAATTCCCAAAGAAACCCAAATACATTTCCCATGAATCGGCTATCAAATTGATCAAACATGAGAAAGATCCACGGCGGGTCCTTAGGATCTTTAACATGGTAGCTAATCAAAGGGGTTTCAATCATAACCATTCTACTTATGCTGTCACCCTCCACAAGCTCGCCCGCTCTAAGAAATTCCAGGATGTTGATTCTGCTCTTCATCAAATGACCTACGAAACATGCAAGTTTCATGAAAGTATATTTCTTGATCTGATGACACATTTTTCAAAATCTTCACTTCATAAAAGGGTTGTAGAGATGTTCAATGCAATACAACCTATTGTTCGTGAAAATCCCTCCTTGAAAGCTATCAGTACATGTCTTAATCTCTTGGTTGAGTCGAATCAGATTGATTTGGCCAAAACTTTCCTCTTACATACGAAAAAGACTCTCGATTTATATCCTAATACCTGCATCTTCAACATTTTGGTTAAACATCACTGCAAGCACGGAAATATTGAATCTGCTTTTGAAGTAGTGAAGGAGATGAAACTATCGGATGTTTCTTATCCCAACTTGATCACATACTCAACTCTAATGGAAGGTCTCTGCAAAAAAGGAAGACTTGAAGAAGCAGTTAATCTCTTTGAGGAAATGGTTTCAAAAGATAAAATATTACCTGATGCCCTAACTTATAACATCCTGATTAACGGGTTTTGTTGTGGTGGGAAAGTCAATAGGGCTGTAAAGATAATGGATTTCATGAGGAAAAACGGGTGTAATCCAAATATATTCAACTACTCAACGTTAATAAATGGGTTCTGCAAAGAAGGAAATCTACAAGAGGCTAAAAGGGTATTTAACGAGATGAAAGATGCTGGTTTACATCCTGATAAAGTCGGTTTTACCACTTTAATCAATTGCTTGTGTAAAGCTGGCAAAGTTGATGAAGCTATTGAGTTATTAAAAGAAATGGAAGAAAAAGATATTAAAGGTGACAACATTACTTTTAATATCATACTTGTGGGACTATGCAAAGAAGATAGAACTTATGAAGCTCTTGAAATGCTAGAGAGACTGCCTTATGAAGGTGTTTATTTAGATAAGTCGAGTTATAGGATCGTATTGAATTCTCTATGCAAATTAGGAGATTTGCAGAAGGCAACAGAGTTGTTAGGTGTGATGGCGAGTAGAGGATTTGTTCCTCATTTTGCCACCTCGAATGAGTTACTGGTTAGTCTTTGTGAAGCTGGAAGGGCCGAAGATGCAGAAATGGTATTAATGGGGTTGGTTCAGATGAGGTTTAACCCTGAACCAAGAGTGTGGAGTTATCTTATTGAGATAATGTGTAGGGAAAGAAGGTTGCTGGCTACATTTGAGCTTCTTGATGTGTTAACGAATGAAATCAAGAATGGGAAAGTTCTAGAAGATCGTATAAATTTTGATGCGTGATATATAAGTGAAAGTAGCATTTGAACTTGATGTATTAACCAAAAAAGAGCTTTCATTCATCCTTGATAATCGTATGGCCGATTGCTGGGGTTATTTAATAAACTATTATTGATTGTTGACATGAGAATTTCTTTCTATAAATTATGCTTATGGGGATTGTAACAATTTTCTTAGGACTGTGTTTTTATTTATGGAATTAAGTTGGTGGTTGAATGATTTCAACTTTAAAATTGGAAAGAAAAAAAAAAGAACTCTTACTGTTTCAAAGTGATCCTTGTTCTCTTCACTAGATTAGAATTTGAGAAATATACTATCTATAATGTATTTGGGATGTAATGTTTACAAGCTTTTTTAGTTTCTCTAAATTTCTAGCTAAAATGAGTTACTAATTTCTATACTTTTCTTAAATAAAAATAATTAACAGGCCATAATTTCCATTTTAGATGTCATTTGTGATCCTGATTGGGTTAATTCTTGATCTTTTTTTTTCTTTTTGTTTAGGTAAGAAATTGGCAGGCAGCATTGTGAAAGAAAAACTTGCAGCTTGTGTTAACAGAGTACCAGGTATTGTCAATTGATGTTCTTCTCATTTGCATGATGGTATCTTTGATTACATTGAAGTAAGTAGTTACTATATTAATATTTATGCAAAAAGGTTTATCTCTTTATTTTGTGTTTAATGCTGAAAAACATTTGTGAATTCAATTTTTAGCTTCATTGAATTTAGACCACATAATCTGTATAACATACAAAATATGTTTTTATTTTGAGTTTGTTTTGGGTATGGACTTGTTGAATGCAGGTGTTGAGTCGGTGTACCTGTGGCAGGGAGAGGTAAGAGTACCATACACAATATATATATATATATATATATCTTTTGTATTTTGAGTTTTTTTTTTAACGATAACTTGTGACAGATACAAACCGATTCAGAGGAACTTCTAATAATTAAAACCAGAGAATCCCTTTTGAATGATCTAACTGACCATGTGAAGGCAAATCATGAATATGAGTAAGTCAATTACTGCATTTCTTAATTGTGATTTTCTGAAACGTACAAAAAGATAAAGTAAAATAGATGAGCATATTTGTTATTGTTCACTCTTTTGAGGACATGATTTCTTATAGGAGTTGTTAGGGAAGGGTGGCAATGGGTTAGGTTGGGTTCGGGTTTAACCCATATTAAATGGGTCGAGAATCTCAACCCAACCCATCTAATTAAATAGGTTGAGATTTTTCAACCCAACCCATCTAATTAAATAGGTTGAGATTTTTCAACCCAACCCAACCCAACCTGTGCTACTTAAATGGGTTGACAGTTGGTTGGCCTGATTTTTTTCAACCCAACCTGTTACATAAATGGGTTGAACTTGGGTTGACCCATGTAATTTTAAATAAAATAAAAAGAATTAGACTACGAATAAAACACAACCACAAATAAAAATAAATTGTTCAAAGTTTGAAAAATACACGACCACAAATGCAATAAATTGTTCAAATATCTAAGCGTCGACGGGAAGAGAGAGAGCCGAGGGAGAGACTTGGAGGCTGGTTAGATATTACACTGAGAGGGTTTCAAATTTTCAATGTTTTATAGATAATATTAGACATTATAATTAAATTAAAATTAAAAATATATAATATTTTAAGTGGTTGAAAATAGGTTGTAAATGGGTTGACAACATGTTGAAAATTTCAACCCAACCTAACCCATTTATTTAATTGGGTTAGACGGGTTGACCCATTTAACCTAAATAGGTTGAATATCTCAACCCAACCTGCTAGTTTTGGGTTGGGTCACTTTTTTACCACGTGCGACATGCAACTGGTCGGGTTGAGGGTCAGTGAGTTTGCTGTTCAGGTGGGATGCAATTTTGTTGGGAAATGTTATAATACTAGCTCAAGTTAAATAAAAACTGCCAAAGTTACAATGATCCCATTAGCTCTTTCGTATCACGAGATATTTTAGACATTTATCAATAGCCAAACACTCTTTCATGACCCCACGAATTACCAAATCACGGTATTGACCAAAAGATTACATATATATGTTCTTCGGTTTTCTCTTTTTTTAGCGTTTTCTCCTTAACTTCCCTCTATATATGTATATATATATATATATGAAATGAAACATGTTTATTTTTTGAAGCGATGTAGTTTAATTAATTGAATTTGTTGGCAGTGTTCCTGAAGTGATTGCATTGCCTATAATGGGTGGTAGCATCCCCTATCTGGAATGGCTCAAAAATAGCACCAGGGACTGAACACACCTTCCATATGTATGTATGTATGTATGTATCTTATACTACTACTTGTTTCGTCTCAAAATAAAAGATAGATAGATAGATAATTAGTGTTTGGTTGATTTTTAAATAGATCGTTTTTGCCATCTATCCTTTCATATGTCTTGGTTAATTCATTCGAACCTTTCTGTCATTTGAGCAAATGTTTAAAAATGTGTAACTTGCATGACATATGCCTTGTGGTTTTTGTTAAACAGTTAAAGAGGTAAACAAACAGCCCTTACGTTATTTATTTATTATTGAAATCATGTTTTAAGATACTTGTACAAAACTACAGTTGAAATCGACAAGTGGAAATCAAGCAATGCTTTGTGTTTCATCAAACCCCATTTTTTATATTCAAGTGATTAATCACATACAGTGTTTTTTTTAAATTAAATGAAGAAAACATTTTCAAAAATAAGTTGCATAAAGTAAACCGTAAATTTTTTAAAATGAGTTTAATGTTTCTTGCTTACTAGTCAAGGCCTATATTCCCCGAGAAAACTCTCAACTTCAAGTGCTCTGACTGAAAACTGGCAGACTCAAACACTGTAGGGCCTCCTTCTCCCTGAAGGGAAAGATATCTGAAAGTAGCATTCCCTATATGCCTGAAGGGAAAGATATCTGAAAGTAGCATTCCCTATATGAATGAGACAGGCAACTTGAAGGACTAGAGGCTAAGAAGGCAACTAGCTGGGGGCGAAGGGCACACTGAACACAATCCGAATCAACTGAAAGGAAGCTCATCTTCCCATTACTGGCGGAGAACTCAAGGGCTCCAAACTCTTTAGGTAACGGAAGGAAATTCCCAAGCAAGAAACTTGGTTACCTTCATACTTGGCTCCGTTTTCTTCAGGCCGCGATGTTTTTCAAAGCGTGACTTATGACGGTAAATCTTTATATCATATAAATTATTATACACGAAAACATATTTTCTCTACTATTACCCAATGAGTCGATGATATTAAATGATTAAAATTAGTTTAGACATTAGAAACTAACAAATAAAATATTAAAAAAATCAAAATAGTGCGTTACAAAATCCGTGCACTAAATCATGGTATGCCACAAGCATAATGTGGCGTGACACAAGTCTTAAACCACAACGGTTGTTGCGACGAACTTTTATGAACATTGAACACAATACGAATAATACATTGAGAAAGACAAAAAAAACACCTTTATGCATGCTACCATTTCGAAAACGTCATTGCATTGATAATTGTATGACAATATTTGGGCAAACAAAGTAGATTACATGCAATCCCAACTGGTCCACATAGAACTGGTCTCAAGGACATGAATATAGAAGGACATTTTTTTACTCACTTAATGACAAAGTTTAGCAGGGTGGGGGGGGTGGAGACCGACCCCTTTGCAGACTAAGCTACACCGTGAAGACTATAATATTATAGTTGGTTGAGAAAGGTGATAATGTATGCATTAAAGAGCAAGTAGTTATGGGAGGAAGCTAGGGTTGCTTTTTATTGGGATTTTTCAGACTTTGAGGAGAACCAACTTAATGAAGGCAATGATGATGATGATATTGACATATACCAAACCACCCACACTATCTATCTATCACTCATTCACTATTTTCCGAATCTTTTCTTCTATATCTCATTGATCTCCCTTCGGTCATCAATGTCGGGTTGTTATTAGGCTAGCTAGATATAAGAAGGTCAACCCTTATCTCATTTCCCTCCTATCGAAGAGGAAATGTCGGGTTGTTTTAGCTGCAAATACTCGACACTTTTGTAATTTTGATATTTGGTTTAATTAAGAAAAGTGAACAATTTATTTCGCTATTAACGCCTCTTCATAAACAACATGCTCATCTTCCAAAAAAAGAAAACAATTTTATTGATAAATGCCTTTTAACAAAAGGGAAAATTGCACTAAAATGGAACCAACTTTGACTTGAATCCTATTTTGGGGAACCAACTTTTAAAATTATCAGTTTAAGGCTTCAAGTAAACTTTTCATTTATTTAAGGATCTGGTTAACAGGTTTAGCAGGTAACCGGTCACCTGCTATCTGACGTGGCAAATCTATGAATTTAAAAATATTATGTGGATTTAGAAAAGCCATGTAATCAATAATTAGATTTTTTTTTTTACAAAATTGGTCCCTAAACCTACCCATATGTTACTCGAACATCTTCATCCCTTAACCGTTCCCTATTCCCGGTCACCTTTTCCGGCCATTTCCCAACCATCGTCGTCCCCTTCTTCCGCGTCAAATCCCTCGTTTTCTCCTAGATGAGCGAGACGATATCAAGCGTTGTTGTGACCCTCTGATGTTCCTTGCACCATCGCGAACAACCATCTCCATCTTCGGCCACCACCGATAGCACCCCCATCAGAGACAACAACAGCACGACACCATATCCGATCTTCGTATCCCAAAAGAAGTCTAGAATTATTTTTACCACCATATAAAAACGTTGGTCAGTTTTTATTAATGTATGGTGGGTTAGGATGGAAAGGAAAGAGAGAACGGGTGGTCGTCGGTGAGAGAAGGGGAAGGCCAAAGAGTAAAAGGAAGGGAAAAGATAAACAAGAGAGAAGATGATGTCATAGAAGGAAGGAGAGAACTGGAGATGTAGTTACGCAGTTGCCGGAAGTAGCATTCGGACAGTGATGGGTTGCTGGGATGAAGATGAAGATGAAGATGAATTGACGATGTATTGGCCTGGTGGGTCATTCCTAGATGACCTTACACTGCCTTTTTTTATTTTCTATTTTCTTAACAATAGTGACTTGTACTTATGGTTTAAAAACTTGTACATTTTGTTTTTTAATTTATTTTGATAATTTATATTATGACATGGAATCATAGTTGTCATTTACCTGGTCCATATCATCGTTAGCGGGTCAAAGAAACCCTTAAATAAATAAAAAGTTTACTTGAAGCCCTAAAATGATAATTTTAAAAGTTGGTTCCTTAAAATAGGAATCAAGTCAAAGTTGGTTCCTCAAAATAGGAATCAAGTCAAAGATGGTTCCATTTTAATGCAATTTTCCCTTAACAAAAAGATGTTTCTTATTCATAAAAGTTGGTATACAACGTTAAGAATGCAAGTTTTGCTCATTTATACCACTATAAACAGCTTTACCTAAGGGTGTACACTGATTGGATTGGACGGTATACAACATTTATACTAACTCAACTCAGTTATAACGATATGAAAAAATCTCAACCCAACCCGTTCATTAAAAACTTAATTTTGTTATTCCCAAAGAAATTTAGCTCAAATTAACCAAAATGGAGATTTCATGTTAAGTGTGCTTTTCTTTTCCTCAATTTTAGAAAAAAAAAAATAGACATAAACTGAATAGGAAGGATACATGCAGTCGAAAGACATACATGATACATGCCTTATTCCGATTTATTACTATCATTACTATCATTAATATTTAATTATCTTTATTATCATATCATGTTTTGATGCTATCTTAATGTATTCTACTCCACAACTGTTCTACTGTATTTTTAGGTACCGTCTTGTTAGATTCCAAGAGTTAATTGTTTCTCTATTTTGCTTCTCCTCCTACTTGATTTTCCAACCTTCATTTCAAGTATAATATATATATATATATATATACATAGGTTCATGCAAGAACGGTAACAATTTACGAGAATGCAAGGACAATCCTCAGCCAATTATTTTGTACATGAAATTTTTCATGTACAAAGTCACATACGATTCACATACAAAATCATATATGATTAGCCGAGACTTTTCCAGCAGCAAAAGTCGAGCGTGCCATTTTTTTTTATGCTAATACAAAATCCCATATGATTTTGTACATGAAATAAAAAAAATTCATACAAAATGATTGACTGAGGATTGTCCTCGCATTCTCGTAAATTTGTTATCGTAAATTGTTAACGTTCTCGCATGAACCCGCCTATATATATAGGGGCGGGTTAAAATACGAACTTAAATTTGGTTGTGAACATGAGGAAAAAGGAAAGCGACACGTCTCCCATTAAGTCTGAATATATTCAGACTGAATGTTGTACTATTCACTTTGAATGCGTGTTATTCATACCGAATAATGTATGAACTTCACATTCGTTATTCATGCCGAATGCTCTTCATTAATCGGACTGAATGAGACACGTGTGACGCTCTCCTTTGTCCTCATGTTCGCAACCAAATTTGAGTTCGCATTTGAACTTTCCTCTCTCTCTCTATATATATATATATATATATATAGAGAGAGAGAGAGAGAGAGAGAGTGTGTGTCGAGTTCTTACGAGAACAATAATTAAATAAGAGAACATAAAAAAGGCCAAAATCACATGTGAGATCGCAAACCAGGTCGCATCACAACCTTACATTAACCGTGTCCATGATCGCATTCAAATGTGATTTGACCGTTTTCTTGTCCTCTTATTTTGACCCATTTCTCGTTTGTAGAAAATATCTTTCTTTCTTTTGGGGGAAAGGGAGGAAAGATGAATGTTGAAACCTGTATGAAAGAGGTGAAAACATATATTTGCTTTGGCAAAAGCTATATAGCCAGTGATTGATTCAGCATATGAAACAGATAATATTCAGACAGATTAGAAATGGCAATGGCATGCCCCACCTCCTTCACAACATTCTCTTGAAAACTTGTTATAGCATATACCTTTATGCCTCATCCAGCTGGTCCTGCATCCAAAAATAGTCTTTTCATTTACATGCCTTCATATTGGTTGCGTATACGTATTGCAACCAAGTTGGTATAAACATAATATTAAAGTTAGTTGCAATTTCTATTATGGAGTTCCAACATTATATATATATATATATATAATTGAAAAGTTATTAACCTGCGCATCTGAAGTCCAAAGAGTGAGATTGTCCCTCAGTAGTTGCATAATCAGAGTGCTATCCTTGTACGAGTCTTCACCCAGAGTGTCCAGTTCTGCTATGGCTTCCTCAAATGCCTACTCATATGCCAAAAACAGACCAGAGATACATATTATAAATTTATGATGGCATGCCATATGTATATATATATATATATACACACACACACTACAAGCAGATTATAGCAATAAGAAAGCAAACCAAACGGACACAGTCGATCCCACTAGAAAGTATGGTCTGCAGGGTGAAATGTACGCAAACCTCACCTCATTTTAGAAGAGTCCCTCCATGTTCATAGTTTCATACATATATGATATCGAAAACAATTATTTATCCACATAATTTGAATGAAACACCATCAGGGACTTAGCGTCTGTTTGTTAGCAGCTTAATGAGCTTATTGGGACTCACAGCTTATTAGGTCAACTATACATGACTGTTTGATAGTGGCTTAATTATATAGAAAGTGACTTATTCAGTAAGCTTTTAGGGGGAGCTTTATGCAGAAAACCAAGTTTTTTTCCAAACTTGCCCCTCTCAATTAAAAAACATATCCTTCCCTCTATGAAAAACTCTTCCCAAACAAAAATCTTCTCAATCCATACAGGACTTAATGGGAAACTAACCAAACAGCCCCTTACTTACGTAAGTCTTATTTGGACGGAAAAGGAATTAACTTCAATATGTAGACAGGTGAAAAATCCGTTAATTAACTAAGTATATGTGTTGACCCAATTAAGATGACATTTAGACCACATATAAAGCAAGTAGTAAGAATATGTAAACATTTGGTTGACTTTCAGACTTCATTTGTCAAGAAACATTGGCTTCTTTCCACCCCAAGGGTCAAGTGATTATAACTAACAGACACCTCTAAAGTCAATAGCTAACTACCTCATTTAATTAATTGCAGAATCTTTTCTGATTAATTATTTAAATCACCCTTGCAGAAAGTTCATCTGCAAGGATCATTGCAATGCACCAAATGATAACAGATGTTAAATCCTCAAGAAGAATAAAAATCAAAACAAACAATTCAAATAGGTATCCAAGTTACCTGTTTTGCCATGCTACAAGCCTTGTCTGATGAATTCAGAATCTCATAGTAAAACACTGAGAAATTAAGTGCTAGACCCAATCTTATTGGATGTGTTGGAGCCAGATCTCCCATTGCAATGTCCTTCATAAATAGTAGAATAATATGCAAAATAATTAATATAGCACCAACGTAGTACATAACTAACCAGCAATTAAGCTTTTTAAACCTTCAAAAGGTACAATCTAAATCTCTATCAGAAAATTGAATCTAACTTCAATATTGAACGAAGTAAGAGCTTTGCAAATTGAGTTAAATAAACATATATATATACACACACAATTTTACTAGCAAGTCTTCATGATTCAATACAAAATTCAGTAACAAACTTACCTGAGCAGCTTTGTATGAATTCATAGTAGCCTCGGCTGCTTCCTTTCGCTCGTCCCCACCTTTAAACTCAGCTAAATACCTATGATAATCTCCTTTCATCTTCAAATAGAAAACCTTCGATTCACCAGTAGATGCCGACGGCACCAGATTCGATTCCAAAATCTTCAATATTCCCGAGCAAACGTCCGAGAGCTCATCCTCGACCTTAGATCTGTAGTCCTTAACCAGCATGACATGATCTTCGTTCTTTCGGGACTCCTCCTTTTGTTCGATCGATGATACAATACGCCAAGCCGCTCGAAGAGAGCCGATGACGTTCTTGTAGGCGACGGACAGGAGGTTACGCTCCTCGACGGTGAGCTCAGCCGCCGGCGTTGTACCGACGACGAGTTTTTCCATAAATTTGACCATCTCTTCGTAGCGTTCGGCTTGCTCCGCAAGCTTCGCCATGTACACATACTGCTCTCTTGTTAGATTCTCCGGCACGGTGGCTGTCGCCGCCATTGAAGGAAGAGGAAGTTTAGAAAAGAGAAAGGAGAAGAAGTGAGACAGAGAGAAAATGTTGTGGGAATTCACGCTTTGCTTTGGGGATATGTAATAGAGATATTTTTATTACGTGTTTCGCGGCCCATGTTGTACCTGTGTGTCAAATCAACATCTATCCATTTTCGTCTTCAACTTTTAACATAAATAATTAGCGGCGTTATGTTCGTCGGAAAGGAATGGAATCTGGTGGAATTGGAATCTCAATTCCTTTGACCAGATTATGATTTTTTTGTTTGGTTCAGTATTTTTAAGAATTGGAATCTGATAAATTCCAAGAATTTCATAATTGAGCAATTTGAGATTCCTTACCTTAGTGGTGGGAATTCATAGGAATTGAGTTCGTTTTTCTTTAATACCTAAAATACTCTCCTCCTAAAATACAATTAAACCCTAATCTCAAACAAAAAAAGTCGACATCTCTTCACTTGGATTTTCGGTTCGGTTTTTTCGGGGTTCTTTTCAGTTTTCGGTTTTTTAATTTCGGTTTGGTTCAGTTTTTTCGGGGGTTTTTTTCAATTTTCGGGTTTTTGATTTCGGTTCTGTATTTCGGGGGGTTTTTTAGTTTTCGGTTTTCGGCTTTTCGGTTTCTCAGTTTTTTTTTTCAGTTTTGGTTTGGTTTTTCCTCACCCCTAGCAGTTAGGTTCTCCATCGTCTCCTGCAACAACTAAAATATGTCTTGCCCTAACAGATGTTGTTTTGCAGTTTTTTGCTTTTTTCTGCAGTTTTTAGCTATTTTTGCTGTAAAAAAATTGTGATTTTTGATGTTTTAGCATTTTCTATAGTTTTTGGCTGTTTTATGCAGTTTTTAACTGTTTATGCAGTTATTAGATGTAAAAAAAACTCAAATTATTTTTAGTGTTAAAAAATTGAAGTAATTAATAATTATTTTATTAAACTAATTTTAGTTTAAAAAATTAAATTTAATAAAAGGGTATTTTAGCTATTTACTGGAATTTCATTCCAATTCTAAAGTTACATTCTGTGAACCAAACAGACATATTCCAATTCTTTCAACTGATTCCATTCCAATTCTGCCAACCAAATAACTGGTCAAACCTGACAACATTCCAATTCCAATTCCTTCAAAGTCAAATTCTTTTGACAGATTCCATTCCATCCAATTCCATTCTGCGAACCAAACGCCCCCTTAGAGTATATTCAACACTAAAATTTCTCAAAAATGAAAATTTCTAAATAAAATTACAGTTAACTTCAATAAATACTCTATTTTATCAATTTTATTATAAATTATATTATTAAAATATTCAATAATTTAAATATTCCAAGAAAAAGAAGGGTTTGGTTGGTAAAAACTATTAAAATAATTATTTCTCTCTCCATTTATATATTCTTTAAATTTAGAGATTGTTTTCCTCTTTCTTCTCATTTCTCTATTTTAGCATAAGGAATATCATAGTTGTTGGAGCAATAAAATTGCTAAAATCCTTCTTTTTTCTATTTTAGCATAGTTGTTGGAGATGCTTTTAGGGGTGCTCAAAAACCGACCAACATAACCTAACCCGACATAAAATATATCAATCTGAAGCAACCCGATGTCTAATCGAGTTGTAAAAATTTCAAACCGTAGATATTAGGTTGACAACGAACCCAACCTAACCCGATCAACTCGACAAACTCGATATCATTTTATTTTTTGAATTTAATATGATTGTTGCGTATTTATTAAAATATATTAGACAATGCCTTCAACCCGATCATATTTTTGAATTTAATATGATTGGGTTGAGATATTTTAAACCGAAAGCGTTAGGTTGGGTTGTTGAAATGTCTTCAACCCGATCAACCCAACCCGTGAGCATCCCTATCTATAAACAAGGGTTTGAATCCGGTTTGATGAATCCAGACCATTTGTGATCGTTTGGAAGACTAATCGGTGTGTATTAAAGATGGTCAAATGGGTCCTGTTCAGGACCGACGGAGGAATGGGACCGAGACCGTCGGTTAAAAAATAGGAACCGACCTGGCTCAGGACTAACCCAATATTTTCAAAAAAAGTATTTTTATAGGTGTTTGTAAATATATTCCTAACTTTCTAAGTGTATCTGATTGACAACATATTACAAATTTATAATAAAACATATTTTTAAATGTATTTGATTGAAAATTAATTATAAAACTATAAAACACGTAATTTTTAGGTGTATTTGATTGAAAACCAATTATAAAACTAAAATAAAACGTATTTTTAAATGTATTTAATTGACCTAATTACATATTTTAAAGTATATTATAATAATATTTTGTATTCTTTAAAGAAAGTAAAAAAAATCATATGAAAAAAATCGTTTTTTTAATATTGGGATCGATTTGGGCCCCGCCCAGATCCGGGACCGATTCTCATAACCAGGCCAATATAAGCTTAACTGGGTTAACGTTTTTTTCAACGGAATCGAGACCGGTCGTCGAGCTTAGTACAATAGGTGATTGTTTCGGCCTAGGACCGGTTTAAGCCCGACCTGGGACCAATTTTTTAGTCATGTCTAGTATGCGTAAGCTGGCCCGAAAACCTATAGTTACCCAAAATAATCAGCCTTAAAATAAAAGAATACTAAAATATCATCCTGGACATTAATTAACTTTTTCTTTCTCCAAAATATATATTTGTCCTTAAAAATAGTTGTTAGGTTTAAGATTTAGACCTAATTGGTTGATGTTTTATAAAGTAAGTTTGTTTTACTTTGTATTGGTATTTTCCATGTAATTGGGCCTTTGAGCTTTGGGGTTACTTATTGTAATGGATCTTATATAAAGAGTATCTTGGGCTTGGATTAGAGTTATCAGATTCGACTTCCAAGGTGTTTGTGTGTAGGGGTGAGCATTAGGCCCGAACCGGACCGCACCGGTTTGGAACCGGAACCGAAAATAAGAGATTGTAAGGACCGAAAACCGGACCGTATAGGCAATACCGGTGCCGGTCCCGGTCCCGGTTTTCCGGTCAAAAACCCGGTTGGAACCGATTGTTGATGCATTTGCTTTTCTTGAATTTAGTATTTTTTTTCTTTTTTAATCAATAGCATCGCTATATAATTCATGCAATCTCTTTTATTGTTTGACAACTTTTTTAACATTAATATATAGCGTCACTTTTAAACAAAATTTATGTTAATCCATGGTATTACTGTGCATTAATCCGTGAACACTTTTAATTAATGGCATCATTGTGTGTAGTAATCCCAAAATATTCATAGTTTAATAACAAATCAACCAACAAAAATCATACTATAATTTTCCATTGTCTTCTTCCCCCATTGCTTTGTCATTTACTCTGTTTAAAGTTTGTGAAGTCTCTATATAAACACAAAGCCGAAAAGATTGTTCGTATTTAATAAAAAGTAATACATATTTAAAAAAACAAAAACTGAAAACAAAATATACCCAAAGTTATTCATCGTCCTTCAAGATATCGTAGTTGTCGTATATTATTGACTTTCTAAAGTTTCTAACCCAATCTTGGGTGCACAACAAAGCTTCAACTATCAACATTGACAAACTAGCTCGATACTCATTTAAAACTCTACCACAAGTGCTAAACGCGGACTCGGACGCGATGGTTGAAATTTGTATTGCCAATATGTTTAACAACAAAAGAATTAAATTATAATGACATTAATTTATAAACAAATTATAAAAGACTAAAAAAGTAGTAATTACCTTAAATTATAACGAAATTAATTGGTCACTTAAACTTCCGGGCCGGTCCCGGTTAATTACCCGAAAAACCGGCACCAAAACCGGTTTGGAACCGGAACCGGAAATGGAGGATTTGGAGAACCGAAAACCGGACCGATTGGGCAATACCGGTGCCGGTTCCGGTCCCGGTCCCGGTCCCGGTTCGGGCCGGTTCTTGTGGGTCCATTGCTCACCCCTATTTGTGTGTGTGTTTTGTAAGGTGCTTACATTGAAATCAATATAATACAATGATGGCTTGAGTGATCATGTAACACCCAAATTGACATAAATAGTCATTCTCTATGGTGCTATTCACTTTTTAGCCATTTTTAGAGGATTTTTCTTGCATTTGAACACTTATGGCATACTTATCTAGCATATATCATATCCATAAATTGAAAGTTACATATTTTCTTTTTTTGTTACTAACAAGAATGTAACAAACATTTTGTTGGTCAGATCAGCTGCCATATAACCTCGTTCTTGACATACATATAAACCATGTGAAACTCACATCCTACATTATATTCTACCGCATGAGCTTAAAAACACGATATGTTATGCTTCCTTCATACCTTATTAAACCAGTTGAATTCTTCCTACAACTTAACAACAGTTCATGCTTCCCTTTTTGTTTTGAAACGACACCAAACCACACAAAGATTGTTGAGAAATTCCACGACCACCGAAAATCCGTCTCTTTTTAAATGTGTTCTTCAGACTTACATCTCAACCCTAGAGTTTCCAGTATTGACCATTCAGTCCCTGGACTTGCTTCTTTCGTTAATGTCGTTATTAGTCCTTCTTTTGGACTTCACTTGGCAATCTAGTCCCACTTTTTATGTGTCGCATGAATAAATTTCGTATTTGAGCTCGAATTCATGTCAGATTGGTATTATGAATATGAGTTCAAATGCAGTTTGTATTTAGTTCAATTAAATATGATTTTGAGTACTCACAATTTATGCATTTTATATTACTTGTTTTTGTCAAATGGACTAAAATTCAGGTGATTCATGCTTTATTTGCAAAAATACTTAAGGAGGTCGTCAAACTCTTTGTAAAAGTTTTCATTAATACTCATTCACAGGCCGTCCCTTAACATGTTAAATGTGAGATTTTGAACAAGGTCACTAAAATTTTGTGACCCAATTCTATATGTATTTAGGGTGTTTCATATACCCGTGTAAAACAATAACCGGAATTGTTTAAGTTCAAATTATTAATTATTTGAGTTTAGGTTTAAATTATTAATAGTTTAGGTTTAGGTTTAGGTTTAGCTTCAGATTGTTAATCGTTTAGATTTAGCCCATTTTTGTGCTTAACACATATCTCTGATATCTTATTTATGTAATGTAATTAAAAGATTCAAATGTAGCAGAGCCTCAAAGAAAAATGGAACGGCACTGTTGATTCAATTAATGTATGGTTTATTACTATTATTATTATTATTATAAAAAACGATAATTTAAATAATGTTAACTTACTAGAAGATAACTTTTTCATTTATCATTAATTTACATTTCAATTACAAAGTAAACCAAAAAGTTATAATCAAGATAATTTTATTGTTTATCAGTATTCCAATTTTTTCCACAAATTCTTTTATTGCAAATACATTTTGTGAATCAAAACATAGCCATATCAATTCACAGACTTGTTATAAAGTCAAAATGCATAATACCTTATGGTTCATGCCAAATAACATAAGATGTTTGAAGACAAAAATCCACATTAATCATCAAACACCAATTACATTCCCAGAAGTATAGTAACATTAGAATCAGTGATGCCCTTTGGAATTGTGAATTCCAGTTGTGGTGTGAAAATGAAAATGAAAATGAAAATGAAAATGGGTGTTTAAACCATATCATAAAATCAACAGGTGATACAAAGCTTTACATAATATAGTTTCATCAGTAGTAGTAGTAGTAGTAGTAGTAATAAATCTAAAACTGCAACTTGATCACTTCTAAAATAACATCCGAACCATATTTACCATTAAACTCTTTATCTTTCACAATATCGAGGTCTTCATCCCAAGCCCGTTGCATGTTAAGATAAGTCCTTTGTAACGGTTGAGGTAATCCTGCATTCCAACCACATAAACGAGTTAATAATATCTAATATATATATATATCATTGATTAGTAGAAGGCGAACTTTATTAGCTCGTGAAACAACCATTCATGGATTCAAATTATGAATGAACGAACGATTTATATACTTACAACGATGTTGTAATCATAAAGATATAACATTCCTTTCTTGTCGTACTCTTGTTTCCGAATAGGATCACTCAAAACTGCAAAAAAAACATAAAAAGTTATGCCAAAAGTTCCTAGAAATGGTCTAATAGGGATAACAAACAAAACCAATTCTTGTTAGGATCGTTGAAATAATAAAAACGTCTAAGGCCTTGGGTCATTTTGTTTCTATTTTCCCATTTGACATTTTAAAAAGATAGAAATGGTTTTACAAAAGTTCTCCAAAATGCCACTTACAAAATTGTAAACAAAGATATGTGTTGACTATTTGACTTGAATGAGGTTAAGGTTTCAATCCTAATAAAAACCATGCCTATCCTATTTTTCATCTTATATTTTTGATGAAGTAAAAAAAATGTTATCGAATAAATTTTAATCTTTCATCTTACAGTCTGCAATTTGTTCCATGTGAAAATATCCATTTATTTAAGTTTAATGGAAGGGATAGTTAGAATATGGGGAGAAAAACCAACAACACACACCCATTGGAGGTATATTACTAAGGGGCTGTTTGTTAGCAACTTAATGAGCTTAACGAGGCTCACAGCTTATCCGGTCAGCTATATATGACTGTTTGATAGTGACTTAATGATAGAAAGTGGTTTATTCAGTAAGCTTTTAGGGGGGAGCTTTATGCAGAAAGCCAAGTTTTTTCCAAACCTACCCCTCTAAATTAAAAAACACACTCCTTCCCATTTATGAAAGAACTCTCCCAAACAAAAACCTTTTCAATCTATATAGACAGATTAATCCACAAAGACAGTTTTATCCATACAGGACTTAATGGAAAACCAACCAAACAGACCCTAAGAACTAGCTCTCAACTAAATGGGGTTATTTAAACGCTGCTTGAAGTAGCTTTTCAAAAATCTAGCTTATGACTAGCCAAATGGGGCATTTTCAATAAGCTAGCTTATGGTTGGTCTCCCTCATCTGTAGCATCAAAGTGTTGAATTGCGAAAGTATAAACTAATCTCTCTGATCTTCTAAAATCAATTGATCCACAATAAACTCCTTGGACATAATTATCCAAGATAAGACCACACATAAAGAAAGACAAAAGTCTACAAACCCATATGAAAATATACAAGTCTATGTTGCAAGGATGGAAGAGAGTGGTTATCGGATTCAATGGTTCTAAAAAATAATCAAAATATAAAGAGAATTAGGAAGCACTTATAACATATATGTGCTAATATATGCGTATTCTAAAATCATACCAAAAATGAAAGTTGTTATCCTATAGTTCATATAAACCAAAACAAACAAGCCCAATATATCCCACCTCGTATTGGGGTGGAGGTGGGATGTACAGGGACCTAATCTCTATGTCTAAGCCAGGGAGCACAGCGGCTGTTTCTGTCATGTATATAAAACATCAACTTAAGCTTAATCTACAAGCCTCTACTTCTCTTTTAGGCACCCTTATTAGATACAAGATAGGAGTTTTACTTCAGAATTCTTCTCAGACGAACTCTTAACTTTAAAATTCATGAAAATTTTCATCTATTTCCTTGGTCTAGTCTAAAGAACTAAGTACCCTTTTTTCATATACGCAAATACGTACAAGATTGGTATTTTGAACGCAATATTCTCTTACTCATGGTATCAACAATTGGTGAGTTTTCCAATAAGCACATAGCTTGTGTTATTTTATCAGTAGAACTGCATTATTGTTGACACATAACAAAAGATTCACTGAATGATGCATATTTGGAAAGAAAAAAAAAAGAACAATAACACACAGATAGGGTCAGAGTGCCATCATGGAGATTCAGTTGCTAGTGCCAAACCCTACAATACCAAATAATTTTTCAAACTTTATGAATTGTAGCTCTCTAGTTATATATTTGATCCAAAAGGATTAGAGCATTGTATATGTGGGTATAAATATAGAATTGTATTTGGTTCTTCAATAACAGTCGTATGCTTAATGCCCAACCTTGGTATGCCTCATTTATCTCTTGAAACTTTGATGTGGCACCATCTTCACCTTTTTGCTTGTCTGGATGCCATTTCTGTGCAAGATCAGAGTCAGAGGCCCCTAAAATTAGGATCACAAATACACAACCAAAGACATGGAAAGAGAACACCAATCTCAAGAATTTAAAATAACAACTAAATTATCAAGAACAAAAATTAACTTCTGATGTAGCAGAAACAAATCCATAACCTATCAGAAATTTATTGAAAGATTAGGGTTTTTTTTCCTTCGGATTAAAACAGGATTGTTACTAAAATCAATTTCACAATTCCTAGAAGAATCAGACACTAATCGATCGTGCCGGATTCAAAATTTGAAGAAATTATCAAATTATTCTCAAATCAACATCGATTTCGAACACCTAAATCGGTCTGTTCGATCAAAGTGTAAAAAAAGGGGGATTAGGAAGACGAACCAGAGCTAATCGAATATAGTTTGAACGAATTTCTTCTTCCGTAGCTTCATAATCCACCTCAAGTATTCGATAATAATCCTAAAAGATTTCAAATAAATGAAATTAGCTAGGATACCAACAACAAAATCAAAAGAATCAAGCCAAATTTCATCAACACAAACATCCCCAAAAGGCGAAAATGATAAGAAATTGCTACCTTAGGTTTAGAAATGAGAGATAATGAATCGAAATTGAGATAGGAAGAGTCGTGTTGTTGTTGTTGTTGTTGTTGTTGTTGGGTATCTTGTTCTTCGTTGTGATGCATAAAATCGCCTTCCAATTCGTTCCATCTCATTGTCCTCTTTGGCGTTGATGATTTGGTGGGCTCTTCTTGTGCGAGAAAGGAGGGTATAGATAGATAGATTAGATAAAAGATAGAGAGATGCGGCGGCAAAAAGATAGATTTTTTTGGGTTTCCTTGTGTCCAGATTTGGTTTGATGATTTTTTGTTTATGTATGTATGTATAATGTATCTATATATGTGCTTCTTCTATTCTATTTGGGCGTTTTAAGTTTAATATAACTTTTGGTTTTTGTTGTGAAAAATATATCGCCACGATCAACTTATCCTATCCACCATTATTATTATTATTATTGCTCTAAAACTTCTTTTCTTCAAGATTCCCCTCTCCCTTCAACAAAATCCAAATCAAATAAGTTTATATATGGATTGATTATGGTATGTTTATATATATATATCTATATATATATATATATGTATATGGAAGTTCAATAATTAAATCTAGCCGATATAGAACTTTTATCTGCCCTTTTTCAACATAGGCTATAGGAGTACAGAGTAGAGGTGAAAAAAATCGGTCCTAAACCCAAATAGTGTTATTTGTAACCTGCCCGATGTAACCAGTCCCGACCCAAAATAAAGGCCCGGTTATGAGAGCCGGTCACGGGTCGGGCCAAACCGGTCCTAAGTACAAAAAATCGATTTTATACGTAATTTTCTTTTTTGAAGTTTTTTTAAGAATACAAAAGTGTTATTTTAATACATTTGAAAATATGTAATTGGATCAATTAAATACACTTAAAAATACGTTTTTTGTGAGAATACAAGTCAAAATCACGAATTATAAAAAAATGTGAACGTTTGTGAGTTGGTATTTTCCCGCATACACCATATGACTTATATATAATGAATAGATGGTAAACCGGACAATTAAATACACTTAAAAAGTTAGAAATACACTTAAAAATATATTTTTTGGAAAAATTGGGACGGTCCCGAGTCGGGCCTTTTTTTTAATGACAAGTGTAGCCAGTCTCAATCAGTCCCGGGTCGGGCCCATTTGGCCATCTCTAGTAAAGGTGTTTAGAGAGGGCAACATAAGTGAGGGGGCTAGACGAGTACAAATTGTCTCAGAATGATAGACTTTGACTCTGGTATCATGTGAAATTGTATGAAACCCCCCGTAATATTCTCCAAAAAAATCCTTGAGAAGATAAAACATTTTACATGTGTTGGAACCTCCTTTATCTCTTCGAGGAGAGAAAAGGTTTTATATATAAGAGCCCTTCAGAAAAGAAAGGGTTTTACTTATTCTAACATAGTATCAAAGTTAATGTCTACCTCTTTAGGGACATGACACTCTTTTTTAAAATCTATTCCCTCCTAGTTTATGTGGGACTCTATTCCGCTCCTTCCAACAAACGCTAGATGGGAGCATATTGTTGCAGAATGTCGAGTCTCTAAGGTGGTAGACTTCGACTCTAATATCATATGAGAATATGTAGAACCATATTAGTTTGTGTGGTCTGATGGTGCTGTTGTAAGTTTGTAGCTTGCTCGGTAACTGATTTTGGAGATTTGTCCATGAAAGGGCCTAATCTGAAGAGGTAGGCCCTACATTAGAAAGATCTCCATAGTCAGTTACACAACAGTCTGATGCAAGCAAGCTAACAACAACATCATCATACCATACAAATCAGGTGATCAAAGAATGGTTATTTTGAAAAGAAATCTAATGTGGTTCCTTATATCCTCACATGGTATCAAAGTTAAGATCTACTACTTTATGGACTCAATACTTTGCCATACTGTTTCTCAAAATTTGTTCCATGCCTAGTTGATGTGGGACTCTAACGTGCCCACTCCAATAAAGGCTAGATAGGAACATATTGTTGCATAGTGTCGAGTCTCTAAAGTGGTAGAACTTGGCTCATATATCATTTGAGAATATGTAGAACCGTATTCATTTACTCCCAAAATAGTCCTCCTTTGACCATCTGGTCTATGTGGTCTGATGATGTTGTTGTAAGCTCTTATTAGCCTATTGGGTAACTGATTTTGAAGATGTATCTACATAAAAGCCTACTACTGAAGAGGTAGGTCCTATGTTGGATAAATCTCCATAGTCCGTTACAGAACAATGAGAGTAAGCTTACCACAACATCATTATACCACAAAGATCAAGTGGTCAAAGAATGGTTCTTTTGGAAAGTAATCTAATGTGGTTCCATATATTCTCACATGATACTAGCGTCAAGATCTACCACTTTATGTGTTAGTTAGATCTTTATGTAAAAAGTATGAAGAAAACTTTCTTGAAAACTAAGTATATATTTCCAGAAGTACAATTGATACTCTCCAGAAGTCACTCTAGAGACAAAGCCATCTCTGGATACAAAGGCAACATTACTGCACGTGTTGGATGACATGGATAACCGTCTAACAAACTTTGTTAGAGATTCCTCCTACGTGTCATCTTTTAATACACTGGTCCTTTGACTTTTGTGCTTTAACTAGAATAAATAGTGGAGTGTATTTCATATAAAAATGTTGGTTTAATTGGAGAGAGCTTGAGCGATATCTTTGTATTGATCTATATTGTAATCGATTGATCTTTGAGTGAAATACAAGTATCATTTGGGTTATTTGAATCTGTTCAATCCTTTCAATTAATCAATTCTAGTTTACTTATTGATTACTTAACTGCTTCCGCTTACTATTCTTTATATCTACTGTAATCAACATTTATTGAGTGTAAAACTGGATCTGGGTTCCAACAATTGGTATCAGAGCTAACTAATCAATCTATTGATTAGCCGATCCAATCCAGTATGGAGAAATCCCCACTCAACTAAAATTTCTCGATTTTAAATTATTGTTTTCAATTCATACCTTGTTTTACGAAGTTTTTGTTGATCAATCACAATTTTTTTTAAATCAGTGGTACTTTGCAATTAAATCTGAGAACCGTGTGTGTCTCTCTCAAGATCTTCGAGTTTTGATTGTTCGATTTTAGTGTTATTCCTTCAATTTCTCTCAAATTTTCATCTAGATCTGATATTCCCTGTTTTCTGTGAAAATGGCAAACCCAAACTGGAATGCGATGTACAGTTCAGGATCCTGGACAAAACCCCAACTCTCCTAAGGGATGAGTATCCTCAATGGAAAATTCGTATGATTAACTTCTACGAAGGCTTTGATTTGGATCTATACTTCTCTGTGCTGAACGGACAATATGTTCCGATCACTGTAATTCCTAGGATTCCGGCTACTGTTGATACTGCAGAAATACCTGCCCAACGAATTCCTAAGGAAAGGAAGGACTGGGATGACAACGACAAAAAGAAGGTCGAAATTGACCTCAAAGCTAAGAGGCTCCTCATCATGGCAATCCCAAATGATATTTTCCAGTCACTAGTCTCATGCGAAACTGCAAAGGATCTATGGGATCAATTGGCGAATCAACTGGAAGATAGAGCCAAAATGCGAAAAAAACAGAAGAGCACAAACTCTAAATGAATATAATGGCTTTCATACTTTACCAAAAGAAACTCTTGAACAGACATACCATAGATTCAACACTCTGATTAATTTGTGTAAGAGGTGTGACATTATTAGATCACATGAAGACAACAATGTCTTATTTCTCAAACGTTTGAACGAAGAATGATCAAACCTGTCTATGTCTTTGCAAGACAATCAAGATCTGGAGTAATGGTCATTACATGATGTATTTGGGACTCTTCAAGCCCATGAGAAGGAGGTACAGAAGAAGAAGTCAAGTGTTGGTGGTCCTCTGGCCTTAATCTCTGAATCTAAAAGTTCAAGCAGAAGAAACAGAGATGAGAAAAGAGAAGACAAAAAAGGAAAGAGCAAGCCACTCATATCTGAGGGTGATACAGAAGCTAGACTTTCTGGATCAGAAGATGATGAAATAAGTGCCTTTGCTGAATCTCTGGCCCTGATCACCAAACAACTCACAAGTAAGTTTGGGAATAGATCATTTCAGAGCAGAGGCCGATCAAATAGAGGTGAAAGATCTTACATACCAAGGCAAGAGGCACTTCTGGTAGAGAAAAGGGATGAAGAGAATAAAGAGATAAAGAAGAAAATGATAGATGTTTTCGATGTGGCAAGTTTGATTATTTCTATGTTGATTGTAAAGGCCCACTGGTCAAGGATGGAATGTACTACAAGAACAAATACAAGTATAATAGAAACGAAAGGGCGAAGGTGGCTGAATTAGAAATTTGGTTAATAGATTAATCAAGTGATGGAGAAGCACTCTACTGCGGCATGGCAATGGAGAATAGTGATGCAGAAGATACTGCCTCTGACTCTCAGGTTTGCTCTACATCCGAACTATCTGAACTTGAAAACACTATATTTAATCTTACTCAAGATTTTGAAATTCTCATACAGAAGTTGTCATGTGAAAAACAGAAAAGAAAGGCTATTGAAAAATCTCTTGAGCTTATTGAAAAAGAGGAAATATTTTTAAAAGAGAAATGGAGCTTCTGACTAAAGAGAAGCAAAAACTTTATGTGGAAAATGAAAAGCTTTTAAAACTTAAAAGTTCCACAGAAAGCAACTTGAAAAAGGAGAATGATAAACTTAAGAAGCTTTTGAAAGATAAAGACAAGGAGATTGAAGCTAAAGAAAGTGACAGATTAAACTCTGCAGCACTTAAAAATTATTTTCAAAAGGAAAGGAATTTCTGCACATAAGCCTTCAGAAGAAGGAGCTCTTGATAAAAAATTATCAAGATGCTCAAAATGTGCATGAGAAAATTAATATGCAAATAGACAAGAAAGGTCTTGGTTTTGATGACCTTGATCCTTATACATGCAAAAAGAGTTCAACTTTGGAATCTGTATTTCATGTGGGAAAAGAACAAAAACCAATATTTTCAGTTCTATATAAACAATCTGCCTTCAAAAGATCAAAATATGAAAATGGGCACAGAGTTAGAAAGCTTAAGTATAAAAACATCAAGTATATCTCTAAACAAAAAACCAGCAAAATAAATCAAGTTGATTTAAAACTGGGACAGAGAAAAGATAAAGTTTTTAACTTTGACTCATTTACTCATATCAGTTTAAATCCAGAAGCAGATGAGTTCATACCCATGTATACAGAAGAAGAGTTAAGATCTAAGTTTGAAAAAGATTTACTTCAAGCTCTGGATGAAATCATGTCAAGAGATGATACAGAACATGATAGTAACTCTTCTTATAAAGAAATACTTGAATGTTCTGCATCATCAGAAAACCATCCAGAGATAATCCCCTGCACTCTTGTTGACTTAAATGACTGCCTAGAAAAAGATGACGATGGCTTTGAAATATATCCACGGGAATCAAAAGATCAAAATGATGATGAAATCTTTCTATATTCAGACAATCTTCTGACATCTTTTGAAAATAGATTACCCTCTGTATATACTCCAACACAAAATCTGAATCCTAAACATGGTGAATACCTGTTTACCAATGGGTCAAGAGTGAATATTTATGTTGACATAACAGAGAGAAAAATATATGGACCAGAAGTCAGAAGACATCCGAATGGAATACCTATGATCTATGTTCTCTCAAAAGAACAGAAACCTAGAATTCCCATGTGTCCTGATTTTCTAGACATGTGTATCAAAGTCAAGTCATGTCTTGAACTAGAGAAAGAAACAGAAGTCAAGAAAATAAATCAATCTCAAATTCTCAAACCTTCAAAAGCCAATTAAGTTTACAAAGGAACAGAAAGGCAAATGGATCATGAAAGATAATCAAGCTTCTTCTGTTTCAGTGAAATCTCTAATCGTCCAAAGGGAGTGGACTACAAAGAAGAGGACTCAAGAGAAGAATTCAGATTTCAAAGGAAATAATTCTAGACTAGATAAGAAGTTCAATAGAACAACTAATGCTAGAATAGATATAAATAAGTAATCTTGTAGTAATTCTCATTTTAAGAATGAAATTTCAATGAAATCTTTTATTTCCCAAAATTCTGAATGTCTCTCTCTTATTAAAATTGAAACAACTCTTCTTTAGTACACATTGTTTCCTCTCTGACTCAAAGCAACGCAAGAATCCTAAGAGTCAGAAGAAGAAACAAAAACCTAAAACCCAACCTAGGAAAACCAGAAGCTTCTGGAAAACCTAAGGATAAGAGTAAGATTAAAGAAAAGACCAACAAAAATACTAAGCTTAACATAAAAGGACCCATTATGAGATGGGTACCTAAAAATCTCTAATCTGTATTTGTTAGAAATAAATATTAATTGTATCAAAATAAGGAAAGAATAATTATCTTGTAATTATGGCAAGTCTATAATGCCTTAAACTCTTACTTTCCTTATGTCATTAGTATTCCTAGCAATATAAATAGAGGTCTTAGGGTGATCATTAGAAAAAGCTTGAATAGATTCGATAGAGAGAGAACCGAGATTATAGTATGCTTACATTGTATTCATAATCTATAAGTGAGATATACGACATCGTTTATTCCTTATATTCTTCGTGTTCTTCGTATATTTCTTATTATATTCACGTACTTGATATAATCTGGGATCCACAGTTGGTATCAGAGCCAATCGATCAGAGTTTTGGACTGCTTCTAATCGACTTCATGGATAAATAGGTAAAACTCTCGATTCCTTCTGTTCTGTTTGTTGTCGATCATAACTGCAATAAGCATCACCCGATATACATTCAAAAACCAATATGTTTTTGCTTGCTTGCGTTGTTATCGAGTCTAATTACAGTAGCCTCTATCGACATATATTCTTTTTTTCTGTTTGTTTGCGTTTTTATCGAGTCATTCATCAATGTTTTTAATCGACTTCCTAGTTATATTGTTTTATGTCGTTTTGTTTGCTGTCTGCCTTTAGATTGTCGAGTTATTTCGAATTAATCTGTATTTCTTATCAAGAAATCTGTGTTTTTAAGTTAGAACTCGACAAACATTCATCCTATTAAAGACTTGTCGCATCGTATTACTCATGAAGTATTCAAGCAGTTTATCGAATCCAATTTTTTTAAAAGTAAATTACTTACGATTATTTTTCGTTACTTTTGTTGTTCTTTAACAATAGAAAACTCAGGATCTAGTGACTCTTGCAACTTTTCTGGTTAGAGAATTCTCAAGTAAATATCAAAACTCTGAGTAAGTTTGCTTTACACTTAATCGAGAAAATTAGAAACCCGAGAACTTAGTTGTTCTTGTCGATAAAAAGACTAGATAACTTCAGTTACTCTAGAACTTTTTAGTCAAGAATACTTCGTTCTTGCTTTCCGATTTATCGGTTAAAGAAAAATCAGGAAATCGATATCTTTGAATTCTTATCGACTCTCTTTAGGTCGACATCTCTTTCTCAATTTTTTATTCAATCTGTTTTTCTCGAGTCCGTATTACCCGACTTGAATTCTTGTCGAGCCCATCATAACCCGACAAGAAATCAATCAATTTTCTCGCGTCTTAGTTACCCGATAAACATATCTTGTCTATTCTCTTTGATCCGACATCTCATCTTATCGTGTCAGCTTTACCCGACATAAACTGTTTTTGCCCCTAGCATGTCGAGATAAATTAACCTACATTCATTGAAATCATAGAATTTTTCCAAAACTCACTGATCGAGATCAAATCAATCAAGTACAATGTCTACTCGCGAACCTATGGCCATTGGTTCTAAGACCAAACTACCAATTCTCTTCCGCGGAGAATACTCGCAATGGAAAGACCGCTTCCTCGACTTCATTGAAAGGCATGATTATGCTGAAGACATCATGCTCTCCATCAATGAAGGTCCACCACCTGGTCTACACCATGAATGTCCAGCACTTCCGGACAATAATCCTCCTTTTCCGGCAAGACAAGAAATCAAGCCAAAATCCAAGTATACTGATGCTGAAGCAAGAAAAGCCAAATGTGATCAACTTGCCCGATCATACCTACTTCTCAGTATCCCTAATAAGATTTATATGAGCATTGATAGCCATAGAAGAACGGCTAAAGGAATGTGGGAACAAATAGAGAAGATCATGATTGGAACAAATATCGGAACCCAAATGAAGATCACTAATTGCATCTCGCAATATGAGGAATTCAAGGCTAAGGAAGGAGAAAGTCTTACGGACACTTATGAATGATTTGTCCATTTGCTAAATGAACTTAGCAAAAACGATCCCGCAAGACGAAAATCGAGAACAATGTGAAACTTGTTAGTAATCTTCAACCTAAATGGCGTCGGTTTGCCAATCAAATTAAACATAGCAAGTTTCTCGTCGAGCTTGACCTTCATGAAGTATGTGAAACGTTAAAACAAGATGAAGAAGAGGTTCTTAAAACTATGGAAGCCAACAACAAGCTTAAAAAGCCTTCCGATCCAATCGCTCTCGTTGCCAAAGAAGAAGTAAACTCATCCTGAAGCATCCCGCAAGATAACTTTCCGGAGATAGAAAACGAAGAATTTGATGATCCCGAGATAGCCCAATTTCAACAACAATTGGTTTTTCTCACTCAATCCTTCCAACTCAAATTCTCTCGTCGCGTTCCAACCCCAATCAACAAAGATATGCTTCGGGACCAAAGAACTTTGAGCGAAAATAAATCTTCGAACAAAAGCCAAGAAAAGATGAAAACCGCCCACCAGGCAAACCGGAAGATAAGTTTAAAGGAGAAAAGAGCTTGTGCTACAACTGTGGCAAAACTGGTCATTATGCACGCGAATGTAGGAAGCCCGTTGTCAAAGATGCTAACTATTTCGCGTACAAACTAATGCTTGCTAAACAAGAAAAAGTTGGCAAAGTTCTTATGGCTGAAGATGAACATTGGCTGCATCATGATGACAACGAACCAGATGAGGAAATCCAAGATCACTTCAGTCTGATGGCTTACTCTGATCCCTCTTGTGAAGATTCATCATCTCATGCTTCCGACTACTCACCCGAGGTGAGTCATTCTGACTATGGTAATTTTGTTGCACAAATGAATGATTGAATGGTACAATTGCATGAATTACAATCTAAACTGAAAACCGAGAAACTCTCGGTTTCAAACATAGAAGCACGTCTAGAAATAATCATAACTAACTTTTGATTGCAACATCCGAAATTGCCAACTATAAGAGTAATGTTTAAAACTTACAAACGGAAAAGACTACTTTTAAAAATGAGAATTTAGAACTTAAACAACAAATTTCAGATCTCACGAAACAACTTGACTAATCCGAACGTGAGGCTGAAAACTTTTAATCAAAATAGGACTTTGCTATTATTCAACGAAACGATCTGTTAAACAAACTCAAGGACTTGGAACTTAAACTCTACAAATTAGGTCAAACTGAACAAACGATTCACTTAAATGCTCCGAAAGAGTTATGTTCGAAAACGGGCCTAGGTTTTGAAAACCCCAAATGTTTGGCAAAGGCCTTATATAACACTTCGACACTTTATAAATTTGAATATCTAGACCTTGGTCCAGATTATAAAATTCAATTTATGAAGTCTCCTATTAAAGTTGAGAGAAGGGAAGATTGGAATAGGAAGAACAATAAATTTCATCAAATTCCTTTCTGCTACCCAAAGGAAGTATAAAAGGATCTATTCCAAATAATTACTTTCCTTCCTATACCGACGAAGAACTTCACACCGAGCCACCAAGTTTTAAACCTTACATTCCCACCTTATTTTTTGAAAAGAAAATCATTCAACTTGAAAAGGTGTTGGAATCCGAACGCTCTTCATCGGAAAAGGAAAAAAGAGGCGTTAATTACCAAAATCCAAACTTTAGAAAACAAAGCTTTACAATCTCAAAACCCCGAAGCTGACACGACTTCAAATATTTCTTCATGTAAAACCTTTGTTAGCTCATATTTGGATGATTGTGACTTTTCCATGTTTATGATTGATCCAAATTATTGTACTCCTAAACACAAAACTTCCCTCACTCCCGGCCAAATAAAAAAGGAGTTGGACGAACTTGAAGAAATGGATTTTCTTGATGAAAACACAAATCCTTCTTAAAAACTTAAATCTCACGGTCGTTTAAATGAGTTGAATGCTAAATTTGACTTCAATCCTACTCTTCCAAGTCATGTGGAATTTGTAAATAAAGGTAAGAAACCCATTGAAGCGGAATTGATTCTTGAATTTGACACTGTTTACTTTACTAGTTCCTCAAACCAATCTCGGTCTCAACAACAGGATCAATCTATGCATGCCTCAACATCTAAAGTTCATCATTCTAAATCTGATCAAGTTTGTTTACATGTTTCAGCTTTACTCCCTCTAAAGAAAACGCAAGTTTTGATTGAAAAATGCACTCAGCAAGCAAAGTCTACACCCCGCAATAATATAGACAAATTTACTTTTTCTAATGTCAAAAGAACAAATAATAGCTCTAAGTTTCCTTATAATATTCATTCGTTCAAACATTTAATTCACTTTTCAAGAAGTAAAATTTGTTGCTCAA
This sequence comes from Silybum marianum, assembly GCA_036898165.1. NCBI lineage: Eukaryota > Viridiplantae > Streptophyta > Magnoliopsida > Asterales > Asteraceae > Silybum > Silybum marianum. The sequence goes on along the minus strand of CM072529.1, from coordinate 41,049,672 downwards.
ATTGTGGTGTGAATGACTTTCTGCGCTTAAATTCATATGGTTATGATTACTTTTCCGATATGCATAATTCATACAATTATCATCAAGTCAATATTTTTCCAAATTATCCTATTTATAAATGGGTTCCCTAGAGGCCCTTGACTATGGCACCTAAGTCCCAATTCAAATGGGTACTAAAGGTTGCAAAGTCAACTAACCCCGAAGGACCCATTTACAACTGGGTACTTAAATCTGTTTGATTTTTTGCAGAACGGTCATGTGTGATACTTAGACTCTGGATGCTCCAAACACATGACTGGTAGTAAGGAACTTCTTGCCAACTACATCGAAAAACCTGGCGGATCTGTGCGCTTCGGGAACAACCATTTCTCACCAATCCGAGGATACGGAGACATTATCAACAATAATCTCACAATCTCCAAAGTATCATATGTTCAAGGCCTTAGTCACAACTTACTAAGCATTGGTCAATTTTGTGACAAAGAACTTGAAGTGAATTTTCATTCCGAAAGATGTTGCGTTAGAATCTACGAAGGAAGTGAGATATTAGTCGGATCTCGCAAGTCAAATCTCTACACCATTGATCTGTCAAAAGTTGAACCACCAACCGATGTGTGTTTAGTCTCCAAAGTCTCAAATGACAAAAATTGGTTGTGGCATCGCCGACTCTCCCACCTGAACTTCAAAAATATTAGTAGACTCGCAAGTGGAGGGTTGGTCACCGGGTTTCCAAAACTTAAATATGAGAAGACCCACTTGCGTGGCGCCTGCGAAATAGGCAAGATGAAGAAAGTTTCACACAAGCCCAAAGTGGAACACAACACGGCTCGTCCTCTTTAGCTTATTCACATGGATCTGTGCGGACCTATGAGGACTCAAGGCATTCACGGCAAGAAGTACGTTCTTTTTATGGTGGATGATTATTCTCGCTATACATGGGTCAAATTTCTTCGCACAAAGAACGAAGACCCCGAGACAATCATTGGCTTCTTGAAGAACATTCAAGTTAAATTGGAGTTGTCAGTCCAAAATCTTTGCACGGATAATGGAACCGAGTTCAAGAACCGCACGCTCGACTTAGTTCTCACCTCAGTTGGCATCTCTCATACGTTTTCTGCGGCTCGAACCCCACAACAAAATGGTGTGGTCGAACGACGTAACCGTACGTTGGTCAAAGCTGCTCGCACCATGCTCGCTCATTCCAAACTACCATACTATCTTTAGGCCGAAGCTATCAATACCACTTGCCACACCCAAAACCGTTCAATTATCAACAAGCGGTTTACCAAAACCCTTTATGAGCTGATAAATAAACGTATACCTTCCATTCATCACTTTCGTACGTTTGGAAGTCGGTGCTTTATTCTGAAAGATAGCGAGGATCGTGGCAAACTTCATGTCAAAGCTGATGAAGCATATTTTCTCGGATATTCTCCAAACGCTTCTGCTTATCGGGTCTATATGAAGAATGCAAGATGTGTCACCGAAAGCGTTAATGTCCAATTTGATACAAAGGCCGAAATGGCTCCCGAACCCAACAGTTTTGTCCCCCCACTTACTGGCGTATTATTTTACGAACACCTCAATTCGGAACGTGTTCCTAACCCGTCTTATCCAAATCAAGCCTCTACGTCCAAGAATGCCTCTTCAGATTTGGATGATCTATTTGAGCATTTCTACTCCGATTACTTCGGACCCTACACTGAAATTCCGAAAACCATCACTGCATCAAACTTGGAAGTTGCCGAGACCACGAATCTTTCTGGACCGCCCTTATCTACAGAAACCGTCTCACCTACTGCAACTCCAAGTATACCTGAGTTGCCTGTAACTGCTCAAACCCCCATAAATACAAACACTGCAACGGACCCACTTCCTCGAACCTTAGTTACTTCACCTACGAATCGGGAACCGGCATCCTCTGCCCCTCTAACGAATCCCACTCCAAAGAATGTATTAAGTTCCAGTCGTTTTTCCGAAGTGGCTCCAGCCTTAGAATCCGTTCATGATCTTCCACTTGGCACTTATGTGAATGACAATCCCGACCTCACGACACTCCAACCGCTTCCTCATACTAATAAATGGATCTGATCTCAACTACACGATCATATTATTAGAGACCCTTCAAAACCGGTCACAACGAGATCAACCTCCGCAAATAATTGTTTGTTCTCTTCCTTCCTAAGCAAAATCGAACCCAAAATCATTGAAGAAGCCCTGTCTGATCCAAATTGGATTGTGGCTATGCAACAAGAACTCAATCAGTTTGAAAGTCTGAAAGTATGGCGCCTTGTTCCCCGACCAACGAACAAAACCATCATTGGTACCAAATGGATCTTCAAGAATAAACAAGACGAGGATGGAATTGTCATACGCAACAAAGCACAGCTTGTCGTGAAAGGTTACCGTCAACAAGAAGGCAGAGACTATGACGAGATGTTTGCACCGGTTGCTCGAATTGAAGCCATTCAAATGTTCTTGGCATACGTGGCACACAAAAACTTTGTTGCTTTCCAAATGGATGTCAAAACTGCTTTCCTGAATGGTGTTCCACGCGAAGAAGTGTATGTCTCTCAGCCTGACGGATTTATCGTCAAAACCGTATCATGTCTACATACTCGACAAAGCTCTCTATGGCTTCAAAGAAGCCTCGCGCGTATGGTATGACAGTCTCTCCAAATATTTGGTCAAAAACGGTTACTCCAAAGGTAAGATCGATCTTACTCTTTTTATTAAAAAGGAATATGGTGATATCATGCTCATTCAAATTTATGTAGATGACATTATTTTCGGTTCGACTAACCCAAAACATTGCAAAAACTTCTCCGAACTCATGATTGCCAAGTTCAATATGAGCATTATGGGAGTAATGATTTTTTTCCTCGGTCTTCAAGTAAAAAAATTCAACGGGAATATTCATTAACCAATCCAAATACATCTCGGACATGTTACTTAAATATAACATGACGACCTGAACACCGATTGATACTCCCATGTCTCCAGGTTCAAAATTACACGCTGATTCTTTGGGAAAAGCGATAGATTCTAAAACCTATCGGGGAACGGTTGGGTCCTTAATGTATTTAAAGGCTAGTCGCCCCGACATAATGTTTGCTACATGCTTATGAGCTAGATATAAAGCCTCTCCCAAAGAGTCTCACCTTAGTGCCATTAAGAGGATTTTTCGTTATTTAAAAGGTACTGCTGATCTTGGCCTATGGTATCCTAAGGATACGGGTTTCAAGTTAACTGCTTTTTCAGATGCTGATCATGCCGGCTGCATGCTTGATCGAAAAAGCACAACGGGCCATATTCAGTTCTTGGGAGATAAACTACTCAGCTGGTCTTCAAAGAAACAAACGTGGGTCTCCACATCCACTGCGGAAGTCGAATACATCGCTGCCGCAAGATGTTGCTCCCAAGTAATTTGGATGCGCACGCAACTCAAAGACCCTGGCTTTTGGTTCAATAAGATTCCCATCTATTGTGACTCGAAGAGCGCAATCGCCATATCCAGCAACTCAGTCCAACACACCAAGACAAAACACATCGATGTCCGTTACCATTTTATTAAAGACCATGTCGAAAGAGGTACAATCGAATTATACTTTGTTAATACGGAAATACAGCTTGCCGACTTGTTCACAAAGGCATTGGATGAGAAACACTTCCAATATCTAGTGTCCAAGTTGGGCATGCTCAATCTCAAAACCTGATTCTCAATCAGCATATTTAAAACTTCACAAAAAGCCTGTTCAAGTTTATGTGCACATTCACCCTTTAGAGTGAATCTTTAGTATACTTGAATACTCGTTTTGTGAAATATTAAACTCTTTAAAAATATTCTGTATTTTCATAGTTTTTTCGTTGTCGTACATTTTTCGTCATGTGTGTGTCTTTTTACTTTATAGATATTTCGATGTTTGTCATTATTTCAGTTTCCGAGCGGGAGCGGTAAGGTAAGTTTTTTCTTAACTCGCATAATCTTAGGGGGAGCTAAGTTTTCTTATCTTAGGCACATTTTAGGGGGAGCACTTAACATTTTTTTTCCAAACATATCTTTCATCTCGCATCCTAAGGGCTCGATATTCCAAGCTTGTCGGCTCTATAGGACTCGACATCTGAAGATGTTGAGTTACTAAGGCTTGACAAGCCGCCTCTGTTTTGTCCTCGACACAAACATGTCTTGCCACATGTCCCTGGCCTACTATTTAAACACGAGGACCCCTACTTTCACTGTTCCGTTCTCAAATTTCTTTTTCCCTCTTTTTCTCTCTGACTGTCACCCGAGCAAACAGACTTCACAAATTTTTTCCAAAATCTTCGACTTTTGCAAATCAGATCACATCACCAGGTTCGTAATATCTTCTTAATCATCTTTAATTCTTGCACTTTCATGTTTTAACCACTGTATGCTAGTTGATTTTACGATTGACTGTTCGGTTTTTCAAAACCCTTGGGTTTTTTCGATTTCTAAGTTTTTTGATGCTTCTAGATCGAATCTAGCCATAGGATTAGTTTTAATAATGGCGATGCCCATCGACCCTAGATCTAGGATTAAATCTCTCTTATTTGAATTTTGGACTCTGGGTCGATCTCAGTTAATGCTTATCGCCTAACCAACACTTAGGATATTTATGAATCTTTGGAGACTTGTCGAGTCCCTTGGGTCCAACATGTTTTCTTGTCGTGTCCCTAAGGATCAACATCAATGCCTAAGTGTTTATGTCGCGTCCAATTAACTCGACATGGTTTCTTGTCGCGTTCCAAAACATCGACATCCTTGCTTAAGGCTCTATGTCGCGCCCCACACACTCGACTTCTTTCTTATCAACCAGCCTTAACTGACTTTATGTAAGTGTTTATGTCGACCCGGTTAGGCCCGACATAAATATATATCGACTCATATAGGCTCGACATACTCAATCTTTCTTACAAAACCTTAAGTGTTTATCTCGAACCTATTTCATCCGACATATATTTATATCGACCCATATAGACTCGACATAACTTATTGTCGCCCCTTTGTTGATCGACATCTCTCCTTAAAAGTTACCTAACCAATCATAAGTATTTATCTCGACTCAATTAGACTCGACATATAGTTATGTCGACTCCTATAGACTCGACATACTTCCTAAACTTGACTTGGAAAACATTTAAGTGCATATATCGATCCAACTTCGGTCGACATCTATTTATGTCGACTCTTCAAGTCGACATCCTTTCATCTTCAAGTCTTATGTTTCAATCTTGTCGACTCACTGAGAATCGACAAGACTGTTTTCTCGATCGCACTTCACTCTACATCATTTTATGTTGAGTATCACCTCAGATTCATGGCCCGACATTTATACTTAGCATTTTTTTTCCTAAGGCATATTTCAATCTACACCTTGAACTGATCTTCTCTCTAATGTTTACTAACTTTGAACTTTCAGTCAAAATGGCATATCATCCGGATGAAGGCAACCATCACTTTACGGCACAAATAGATGACTACGTGATTGATAGGCGGGTTTACACCCCCCTTAAATCTAACCGCAGTGTACGGGTCGAATCAAGTAATAGTGTACTGGAAGTACGAGATCAAACCAAGGGAACTAGGGACTAAGTAACACAATGACTATAGTAAATATTAACTGAACAATCAAAATTTAGATTTGATTGAATGATTAATCTACTAATTAAACTAAAGGAATTATTTGAACAATTTTAAAGAACGAAAAGATGAAAACTTTATCAGGAGAAAAGCAGTTGGGAGTTGGGGTCCTAATGGTTTTCACATAGAACACTTCAGTTGTAATAATTAGCAGACAATTCCAATTAAGTGAATACACAATCTTAAAATTCACTATTACTCTCTCTCGAGTTATAACAGATTTATCCCTAAAACATATATTTTATCTCTCGATCTCCACATACGAATTTAGAAAGTCATTAAGCAAAAGATTGTAAAATGGTACCAAGGCTTAATTGGTATATCTCTATCCGAGTTCTCACCTTGGGTATACAAATCATAGATCTAATTATAAACTATTTCTCTCGAAACAAATTCATAACCATGAAATCAATTGTAAGTTGATCAGTCTCACAAAAGCATTGAATACAAATTCATATACTTCATTAATTGAAAAGTCTACTAAAAATCCCAACTTTACGTGCTCATATGATTACAAACCAAAAGTAATCCAACCCCCAACATCTAAAGATTAGTTCATGTTGGGGGTGGTAGAAAACACAACTAAAAGAGAAGAATTAATAAGTCTAGACATGGTTTCTCAATCAAAATCTAAATCAAAGTAAAAACCCCCTTTATGTGATGAATCTCCACGAGCAAGCAACGATTTCGTCTTTAGATCTTCAATCTCGATCTTAATCTCCTTGTTTCGTAGCTCCAAAATTGCTCCAAAGTCGCCTCCAATCGCCCCCTAAGGTGTCTTGGTCGTCCTCTAGAAGATAGGATGTTGAATAGTCCCGAACCCTAGCTGAAAAAGGGCTTAAATACGACTCAGAGCCCGGCACCAGTTTGGGCGCCACTGGCGTTGTAACTTACGCGGCTCAAGATGTTCCCAAACAGATTCTGACGCCAGTTGTGATGCTAGTTGTAACTGGCCTTAGACTTCTGTAACTAGCTTCCAGCCTAACTCACTTGGTAACTGGCCTTATACACCGTTTCGTCCATAAAGGCTTCGCTTTAGCTCCGAATTGGCTCCGAAAGTATCGTTGGATTCCTTACTTGATCCTCCACCCTAATATGATCTAAGCACTCGGAAATAGGCCTGAAATGTCAGATTTCTTGTATCTCTCGTGAAATCTCCGTTCCTGCATAGACTTGCACTAAACTGTCAGACAAACGCCTCGTTTGCTTGGAAAATGAGCAAAACTATATGGAAAGTGGTCCTAAAATAACGCTCAAAATGAGTGTTATAAGTGACCCGGCTCACGCCATCTAGAATTCGTCGCGTCCGTCGCCTGCTTGTCTCGGATGCATATGAAGATCCCGTGAATGAAGATGACTTGTGCCGAGACCTCCATGCCTTGGGATTCAATTATGAACTTACAGCTGTCGGTCAGTTCAAACAAATGCATCTGCCACAAATCTGGTTCACCCTTTTCTCGCTTATCGATCGCTGTCTGACGGGCAAACACACCGGCATGGACAGATCCAGCACGATAGTACTACGGATATTCCATGGAATTATATACAGCCGTAACTACGACTACGCGATGCTAATCTGGTCTGATTTGGTTGAATTCGGCACATATAAAGGAAACTCAAGAAACCGTCAATTCCTACCTTACCAACGGTTCCTCCAGCTGTTTATCCATTCAATGATGCGCACCCGCCCAGAAATTCCACGACGTGCAGGTACACCACTCGGTCCTACTTACACTCAAAAGTACCTAAAGCTCAACGATACAGCATTTCCATACGTCATGCCCATACCCGAAGCCTTACTTGCCCATGCTGATCAACACGCACCTAGTGTGATAGCTTATAGGGAGCGAAAAGGTTTAATGGCTCCTCCAATACGGGATGTGCCTATCTAAGAGCCAAACCGTGAGGAACAACATGAGATGGGTGAGGGTATTAGAATAGATGAGCAGGTTCAAGATCAAGGGGATCCTGAACAGGGCGTTGAGAGAAGAGAAGAGGTGAGAGGAATTGACGAGGGAGGTGCGTTTGATCAGCCTATCCCTACTACTACTGAACCCACCATTCCCATTCCAGTTCAACCACATGCTTCTATCGCAACTACTTCTGCCCGGATCCCACGATTAAAACACCTTGTTAGAGGCAGCCGCATCACTCGCCAAACCTCACCTTCCGACACAAAAACTGACGACTTGAGCTACACGACAGTTCTGAAGATCTACGCCCAAGACGTCGCCGGTGAATCGCTACTGAGGATGTTGCTCTTAACCGTATTGGCCAGCAACCATCCATCCAAGAGTCATCATCTGATGCAAACGATCCTACCTTCATCAATGAACCCTTCCACACTGAACCACTATCTGAACCTTATTTTGGAGAGACAAGGAGAACGGAGGGAGATTCAGTCGAAAATGTTGAAGTGAGAATGAGTGAAGGGGAGGTTAATATGACTGAGAGTGAGATTCCAATCACCACAAGCCGGGTAACCGCGTCTGTTATCGATACTCATCCTTTAGGTATCAATATTCGACAAGACGTTGTGGACCTAGCAACGCAAGTTCACACCTCAATCGTCCACTCTGTGGCCTCATAAAAGGCTACGGTTTAATCACTTGCTGCGGGTCTAGCTCCTTATCTAGCTCCCCTCCTCTCGGGAGGCATAACTATTGAAACAAGAAGTAGTATCCCGCCTACTTCGACTTCAGTTCAAAGCACATTGAGTCTAGAGCCCCCTAGGACATTAGAGTCCCTACACACCGTGGATCATCGTGACATGGTCGAAACTTCCATAGTGATGTCATCTATTGACATTCCACGAGGATTGGAAGGAAATCCTACCAGTGCTAACATCATGCCAATACTGAACGTAGGTCGCACGGTTGATTCAACTGCAGTGACAACGAGTGTTCTATGTGATCTCGGGTTTTACCCTATAGTTGTTGATCCGCAATCATTCACAATCAATCCTGCCCTAAAAACTTGTGTCGACGCTGAATTCCAACGGGTAAGACAATCAATTGGATGCTCACGAGGAAAGGATGAATCTGCTTTCTCGTAACAATCTTCCATCTGATTCCAGTACAAGGCATCCTCAAGCTTCTCATGCCAGCACATCTAGACCAAGTACTAGCTAGTCTCCGCCTCATGATTCGTCTTCTGAATCTGAGCCCCGCCAACGGCCTCCTACACCACGACATTGGCCTCATATTTCACCCGTAAATCCCAGTTCAACAACGATGAACTGATGTCTATGCTCTATGCCAACCTAATTGCTGAATGTGAGGCTCGGGGTCTACCTGAAGATAAGCTAACTAGCCTTCTCCGACACAACCTTGTTTTTCCTACAGTGACTCGTCATGAGTTTGACTGTTTCAAAGCTGACATCGAAAAGAAACTCTCTGAGATGCAGACTCAACAGCGACAGAGTGAAGAGAACATACTTGGCGCTATTCAAGCTCTTCGCCAAGAGATTAAGAAGTCATGCTAACCGGCTGAACGCTTCAAGCACCGTCGACCTGATCAGGACGATCCAAACTCTGGTCCTAATCGCCCTGGGGGGGGACGCGACGCTGGGTAACAAGAACCCAACCTCCAGTTAGACAAGCCTCCACTAATGCTCCTAGAACTTCGTCATTTGCTCCACCAACCCGACAGCAAGCTCATCCACCTCCCACGCAACTACAAGTAAATCAGCCAACGGTTGAAAAGCCCACGACCGATTTTGACTTTGGAAGCATGTCTCCCGCTGTGGAACCGGAATCAATCAACGATGAACTGGTCAACATTCAGAATTTACGGGCCCAAGTAAAAATTGGTTCAAGGATCCATACTCTCTGGTCTTGAATGAAGAAGATTATGTGAACTTACAGCATACAAACTTGAACTATCAGCCGGGATCTACTATTGGAACAGGGTTACTGCCTCATCAGATACGTTGGGAAAGAATGCTCAAGAGTCATAACTCAAAATGGGTAAACCAACAGATCAAAGTGCCCTATCTTGAAGAAACCTTGCGCAAAATATTCGTTGAAAAGAAGAACCCGTATGATCTTTCTCACATTCATCTCATCACTGAAATGAATGTCGATCAAGTAAAAGGGTATGTATGGTTGAGGAGAATGAAAGCAAAGATACCAAAAGAAGTGGTGTCAAGACACATGATAGTTGGCATCAAGGAAATAAGCTTTGATAAGTTGTTTCAAGTAAAGTATCCTACTTTCAGAGTGTTGCGAGACAATGGCAAAGAGTACTACTTCTCAGAAGCAGATTTTGCTAATATTGATGTGGTTGATATGGAAACGTTGTATGTAGAGCTACGAGATAAGTCCAAGAGGTCGTTTGATGAGCAAAGAGCACTTGGAGAAATTGTGAGACATGTCAAAAAGAGTTAAAGTTCAGTTATCTTCATGATCTACAAAGAGGTATTGAGAGTCAACAAAAGAAGGTCTTTCTGGCAAAACCGAATCAAGAAGTTCCAGGCTTACAAAATTTAGATGTTTTAACCATTCTTACCATGCCAGCTCACGGTGTTGTGTACATGAAGATGAATGGAGAAAAACGATTTTTAAGATTCAATTAGACAGTTGCGTAGTCCGATGGTACTTTGTGGGGAGTAAGAAACAGATTATTTACGGAGATAAGTTCAGATATGATAAAGAATATACAATTAAAGCCTGATCAAAGAAAGAAGATTTTGGAAGCACTGGATATTATCGACAAACGAAATATCTATCGCCAGACTTTAAGGAGATTTGAAGGCATGTTCGAGCTGAGAAGATGAAAGCTTATTTTGACACAAAGGGGGAGATTGTTAGGAATAAATATTAATTGTATCAAAATAAGGAAAGGATAATTATATTGTAATTATGGCAAGTCTATAATGCTTTAAACTCTTACTTTCCTTATGTCATTAGTTTTTCTAGCAATATAAATAGAGGTCTTAGGGTGATCATTAGAAAAAGCTTGAATAGATTCGATAGAGAGAGAACCGAGATTATAGTGAGCTTACATTGTATTCATAATCTATAAGTGAGATATACGACATCGTTTATTCCTTATATTCTTCGTGTTCTTCGTATATTTCTTATTATATTCATGTACTTGATATAATCTGGGATCCACAATTTACAGAAACAGCGTGTGCACATATGGTATCTCGACTCTGGATGCTCTAGACACATGACTGAAACCAAAGGGTTACTTTCCTCATTCAAAGATAAATTAGGAGGAACTATAACTTTTGGTGATGATGGCAAGGGACAGATAAAAGGCTATGGAACTTTGAAAGAAGGAGACATATCTTTATCAAAGGTGGCTTAATTTTCTGGACTAAAGCACAACTTACTAAGTGTAAGCCAGCTTTGCGATGCAGACATGGGCGTTGATAGCAAAATAACACACGTGAAATGTGTCACAATAATAGTGCAAGTGTACACCATTACTATGTTCGCTTAACAAGTAATATAATGGTAAATACCAAGATCGTCCAAGGACTGGTCAACTAAGAATCAGAGATTTTCTTACAAGCTTCCGGTGCAAAGTTTAGAGTTATAAAATTGATTTGTTGTTGGTGGAATATTTAATAACTTTTTAAAAATTAACAATTAAATAAAAAGCGGGTATGGGTTTAAGTTTTCCCTCGAGAGTGTTTTAATAACTTAAATGGTTAATAAAGTCGGTCACAATATGGTCCCATATAATTTCCTCCTCTCGAAGCTACGTCATATAGGTTGTAAAAACGGTTTTATTATAAAGTCGCCACAAATGCTAACCTTCCGTTTTGCCAATCGTACATAAGTAGATCTCGAAGATCTTAGCTCCGCTGGATGTGGAGGGATGCACATATCTCTATGACACACCCACTCGACCGACATCTGAACCTTAGTACGATTATGCAAAAACCCATATCTCTATGCGATTATTGAAGATTTTCTCAAACCTCCTTGCATCATTCAAGCCGTATTTCGGATCCGCCCCTCTCGAAGTCTAAGATCTAATATTAACACTTAAAGTGATCAGTTTGTCCGTGTTGAGTTGAAGCTTCGACTCGAATTACCAAACCAAAGAGTTAGCAAAAAGTAGTAACAACCAAGTGTTACATTTTGGACTCTCGGGTTTAGCTTACACCCACACCCAAAAGGGGGTTTAGCTACGATACATAATTAAAGAAGAACTGCAGAAGTAGAAATACGAAAACAGAAATTGCATTAAACCTAACTGGGCACAGTGGTCAGGAAAGTAAATTACAGAAATTAAAGTGCAGAAATTTAAACTACTACAAAGTAAAATGAAAGACTAAAATTTCAGCTGATTTCTTCAAGTGATGGATGGATCGATTGAAGTTCCAAGAGCTCTCTTTATGTAGTTGAGGAAGAAAGAGAAGATGAAAGGGACTTGGCTATGGAGATGGTGATGTTTGAGGAGAAAGGGACCTCTCATGGTTTTCTTCTTCCTCTTTGGCTTCATTTGTTTATCTTCATCTTGATTGTCTTCACCTCTTGTCTTCACTCTTATTAATTTCCATGAAAACACAGCCCTTTGACCCAAACTGAATCTGGATCTTTTAACACATATTTGGCAAAAAATTCATAAGGGTTTTCTGCAGCTCCAGCAGCTCCATACGTTTCTCACCACTGTGGTGACTTGCCACAGTGACGCACCAGCTCTAAAAACGACACATACACTAATCAAAATACAAATTTTTATCCTCAACAACTCCAAATGAAAATAAGTAAATAAAAATGACAAATACGAACACATAAAGGGAAAACACACACTAAAAATAAATAAAAAGACACACTAATGAACTATAAATAACACTCAAAGTGAGAGCTATCACGTCTTGTTCCAAAAGAAACATTGCTCTTTACTAACAGAGTCAGGTAAAGAGCTGCTCAGAGCCAACAGAAAAGGCAATATGTATTTAATGAACTTTTCTTCTAAAAATGGAAGAGAGACTCTCTGTCTCATTTCTAAAAAGAGTGAAGTGGCTTGGCTCTGACACCAAAAGTTGTGTCATCTAAATTTCTCAAATTTGGAGAAAATTGTGAAATACAAATTGTTCACTGGCCTCCCAGAGGTCGAATTCCAGAAGGATCATCTTTGTTTCGCATGTGAAATGGGAAAGCTCAGAAGAGCCTCCCACAAGACAAAGAGTGATCACTCGTTCCCCAGGCCTCTGCACATGCTACATGTTGACCTCTATAGTCCTATAGTTGTACAGAGCCTGTCTGGTAAAAAGTATATCTTGGTACTAATAGATAAATATTCTAGATATACTTGGCTTTCTTTTGTAAGACAAAAATCAGAGGTACCAGAAGTGCTAATCACCATTGAGAAGGATTCAAGTGCTACTACAAAGTAAAATACAAAAGCTAAGAAGTGACAACGGTACAAAATTCAAAAATGCCAAACTTGAAGAGTACTTGAACAAAGAAGGAATTTCTCAAAACTTCTCAGCTGCAAGGACCCCTCAACAAAATGGCATGGTGGAAAGAAGAAATAGAACTTTGGTTGAGGCTGCAAGAACAATGCTTGCTGCTTCTGGACTTCCCACTCACTTCTGGACTGAGGCTGTCTCTACTGCATGTTTCACACAGAACAAATCAATTGTGGTCAAGAGAGCTTGAGCGATATCTTTGTATTGATCTATATTGTAATCGATTGATCTTTGAGTGAAATACAAGTATCATTTGGGTTATTTGAATATGTTCAATCATTTCAATTAATCAATTCTAGTTTACTTGTTGATTACTTAACTGCTTCCACTTACTATCTTTTATATCTATTGTAATCAACATTTATTGAGTGTAAAACTGGATCTGGGTTCCATCATTATGGACTCAACACTCATCCATACTCTTAAAATTTGGTTTCACCTAGTTGATACGGGACTCTAACGAGCACCCTCTAACAGAGGCTAGAGGAGAACATAATGTTGAAGGTGTCGAGTCTCTAAAGTGGTAGACTTTGGCTCTAATATCATATGAGAATATGTAGAACCCTATTATTTTACTCACCACAATAGTCCTTCTTTGACCATTTGTTTTTGTGTCCGATGATGTTGTTGTAAGTTTGCTCTCATTAGCCTCTTGGGTAACTGATTTTGGAGATTTGTGCATGAAGGGTCAGTTACACAACATACCGAGGAGAGCAAACTTACAATAACATCACTATACGTTACAAAATGGTTCTTTTAAAAAGTAATATAATGTAGTTCCATATATTCTTACATGGTATCAGAGTTAAGGTGTAACACCCGTAACTTTGGAGAACGGCCGGAAAAATGAACGAGGAGAACGGCTGAAAAACGAATGAAGAAATAGCCAGAGAACGATCGGGGAAGCGATCGGAGAAAAGACGGAGGAAATGGTCATATAAACGATCGAGGAAACGGTCAGAGAAACGACAAGTAAAGGATAAAACTTCAACTGACCATAACTTCTTCATCTATACTCCGTTTTGGGTGATTTTTTTTCCTATGGATTCCTTTTTTAGCTCTTAAAGATGGGAGAAATGGTGATTAAAGATTACTTCATGATTTTTGGGGTTCTTAGAAGTTGAAGGTAAGATCACATCTTTGTTTTTGAAGTCTAGGGTTTGTTCCTTTTATACCACAAACTCTCATTCCTTCTCCTGGGTTGTTTCTGTATGTTTTGGAAGCAAAGGAAGTGTTCTTGAGGGTTACAACCCTAGATATGGAAGTCTAACTAATGGATCTCAAATATCCAACTTTGGAAACTCAACAATGGAGTAAATCCTAGATTTAGCCTAAATCTAGCAAGGTGGATTTAAGTTGTTTTGTGAAACTATGTACATGTCGAAAATGTCTACTTTGATGTATTGAAATATTTCTTTGATGTTTATCAAATGTGATCATTAAGTGACGAGGTTTATATTTTTGTATAATGGGTTTATAAAACTTAAGAAATGCATGTATTTGGGATTTTTAAACATTTTGACAAATAAAACATATGTGTGGATTCTTTGCTGATTTATCTCATAAAGGGAAATTATTTAGTGTTAATGCATATTTTGGTATATTTGATTTTATAAATCGTTCAAAAATACACGTTATTGCATTAGTAGCCATTTTGGAAATATATTAGTATGATTTCATTTGGAAAATGGTTTGTCTCAACCAATGATGTTTGTTTTGCGTAGTCGTACCTTTAAAGTATATGTTTCAATAAATATTGGCTAAATGCACTTTATTGATTAATGACGAGTTTAAATAAGTAATCACCTAAGTGTTGAGTTTTGGCTCGATTTTGACTAAAATGAGTCTTGGGGACACTTGTCCGGTTAAAAGTATTCTATGTCGAGCTTTTGGAGTTATATTCATTATGAAAATTATATGGTTTGAGTGTGTTGGTCATTCAGTGAGAGTCATGTAAATTTATGGCTAGAATGCAATGGATCCATAGGCATATGAGTCGGTTTAATGGAGTATGTAAGGGATGAGAGTGTCAAGTTGTATATGAGTTATCTTTTGTTTTTATTATAAATAGGAATTATGATTATTATGTAATTTCCAATTCATCTCTTACTATAGCTTGCAAATAGGCATTGTAATTATTATGTAATTTCCGAGTGAACGAGCTTTTAATCACAATGGACTAAATGACTAGTTTTGGTTAATGTCAGTGGTTTTATACTTAAAGTGATGTAGCTAATAACATTAGCTTGTAACTTACTTATGTGTTATTTTGAAAGGGTGTCCCAAGCTATGCTTGGACTAATCCCAGAAAATTATGACTAGAAGACATCAGCCCCTGATAAACTCAGTGGCCACAATTGTTGTGTACGTCTAGATTTGAACCCTGAGTAGATGAGATATTCCACCACATCCCCACCCCAACTCCCAACCACTACGCCACAACCCTTGTGGTTGGCTTACTTATGTGCTCCGTCATAACAAATTTACCAACAGTAAATTGGGTCTCCTTCGTCATCTTCAGATGTTTTAAAAGTGTGAGTTAGTTGTTTATAAGACTTGATTAAAGTTATGTTTTCCGTTTTAATATTTTATAGCTTCCTTCTTGGTTGTGTGAGTATTTGGTTTTAGGTGTGTATAATTGAGTATTTTTATTATTGATCTTTCACCAAGAAAATGGCGGATTTTTATAAAGATGTTGCTTTTATGATAAACATAGTTAGTTTGTATATTCACATTTAAATCGACAGCCTTTTAGTTTTACCGTTTTAAAATTATAATGAAAACTGCTTGAACTCACTAGCCCTCAAGCCTAACATTTTTCCTTTGTCGGTATGTGCATCAGGTCTGTGTGATGAGATGAGTTCTAAATAGATGCACGAGAAAGACTTAACTATTAGTTGACGTCTTTCGCAATTAGAGATAGCGACAGTTTTTGGGTTATAGTAACAGACTAACACCCGACCTTAACTTAGTCCTTATCTAAGGGTTGTTCGATCATATATTGATGTTGATTTTAGATTTGTTATTTGAGGTAATTCAAGTATTAACTAATAGAAAGGGATCCACCCTTCATTCGTTGTATTATTTAAAATTTAAAATTAGTCATTTTTTTCCAAATTTCAGGGTGTTACATAAAATCTACCCCCTTTATGTACTCAACACTCTACCACACTCTTTTTTAAAACTTGTTCCTGGCTAGCTGATGTGGGTCTCTAACGTGCCCCCTCCAACAAAGTCTAGATGGGAACATATTGTTGAAGAGTGTCAAGTCTCTAAAGTGGTAGACCTTGGCACTAATACCATATGAGAATATGTAGAATCATATTAGTTTACTCTTCAAAATAGTCCTTCTTTGACCATCTGGTTTGTGTGGTCTGATCTTGTTGTTGTAAGTTTGCTCTTATTAGCCTATTGGGTAATTGATTTTGGAGATATGTCAATGAAAGGTCCTGCTCTTGAAGATATAGATCCTATGTTGTACTTATCTCTATAGTCAGTTACACAAAAGACTGTTAAGAGCAAGATTAGAACAACATCATCATACCACACAGACCAGGTGGTCAAAGAATGGTTCTTTTTGAAAGTAATCTAACGGTGTAACACCTGCGTCCCGCGTGGCCGGAGGACGGTGTGCCAAAATGGAAACAAACAACAAAATTAACATAAACGGGAAAACCAGAGCTACTATAATTAACCATCAAAATAAAAGTGTGGGGTAGACTAAAGTTAAGACGACATAGTTATAATTACAATATATACATAACCAAAAACTATTATAATATTCAAGGTCGTATTCAAAGTAGTCATACTCTTTCGCTCTCGGTCCCGTCATAAGCCCACCTACGATCCTGTACCTACCGAGTAGAAAACAAACCTCGGCTGAGTCAAATGCTCAGTGAGCGGATAATAAAAATAACAAAGATCGCAATTGTATAATTGAATTAATTAACGATAATAATCATATGAAATCTGAAGATCGGAATACGTAATGAACAATTGACAATTGACATAAACATGTTCATAATAAATGAATCAAAATAATATCATCAAGTCAAGAACAAAGAATATATAATTAAAATCAAATGGGTTCGAAGGTTGTACGAACCACTCGAACAATGGAAAATGAGTATAGGGAAATACACTCAAATTCTCTCCGAAAACGGCTCCCGATAACGGTTCCTAGGATCGATCCATTCGCCTTCAAATTAGCCGGTACCGGGCCATTCCCACTTATTGACATTGGGGTTCAAATAACGAGGACGCCATGACAATTATAGCCGACATGGAGGCGTCACGACATCGTTGTCCCCGATGTCGTGCCTTAAATCACAAAACATCCAAATTACGTAAAAACATGTCAATTTGACATGTAAAGAATAATCTCATAAATATATGACTTTTAGTCACTATATATCAAATTATAAATCTTGAAAACGGTTCAACAACGAAAAGGATCAAATCCAAAAGAGATTTAATTCACATTCAATTAACCAATAATGAATATATAAAAGGCCAAAACTATGTTAATAGCTTCAAATAAGAATTATCATAGACAAATGGATATCGATTAGTAAAGGAGATATCAAACTCACAATATCCAATATGATCTCATGAATTGAAAATAAAAGATCTTAATAGAGGCCTTGATGATGAACAAGAAGGATATTACATGTATAGAAGTCGAGTGACTAAAGAGAGTCACAAGACCGGATATCCGTACCTTAGATAGTAATCGAAGTAGTAAGCATGTAGCTCCTATCCGTTGTTAATGCCACATTTTCACTCCAAGATTGACCCTAAACAAGTTTACAATAGATTGAGAATGATTGGAACAAGATTTGCGGATGGTACAACTCCTTAAAACTCAAAGTACAAACAAATAATGCTACAATTCCCCTGCACCTGACAGCTTTGAACCACTGTGTTCATGACCCTTTTTAACAAGTTTAGAGATCAATCTAGGTCTTAAGGTCTAAACAAAACTTGTGGAAATGTTTCTTATTGTTCCATTCGCTTTGGATTCAAGTCATTTGGAGCAAATACCAATTTTATATGAGTTTTATAAAAACAGTGTGCAATTCTCGTTTTTGCACAGTTACAGTTTTAAAAAACCCACTGTTTTGATCCTTATAAGTTTCGAATCAGCTCTGGACTAAAACTACAAAGTTGTAGTATACTCGGATACCTTTCCAACGATATATCGTACATCTCAATCGGATAAACGAGTGATTTTATACGATTTTCTGAACAAACAGCAGCTACTAATTTTCCTTCACACAGCTCAAAACAGAAAGTATTGCATAAAATTGGTACTAAAACCACCATGAATCAACTATAAAACTCTTCCAAACCATAAACCAATTATCTAAACTTATTTAACCAATATAAACAAGAAACTAACATCAATTAACAAAGATCAACTTAATAATCCAAAACCCTCATGAACCCTAACATGAATCCACACAAAACTTTAATATCAATAACCAATTTAGAGTGCATAGCTTGAACTCTCTTCCACAACTAGCAAACATTCAAAGTCTAAGCTTCAATCTTTCAAACTTCATCTTTAACCTTGATGCATGAAGTGAAATTGGCTCAATTAGGGGTTGAAGATGGAACTTGGAGATGAGAGGATTTAGGGCATTCTAAAGAGAGAGAGCTAAGTTGCAAAATGAGATGAAAATGGCTGAAAATTGGGGTTTAAATAGTTAGTAAAAGAATACCCATTTGTCAAATATTACCCCTCATCAATTGCCTAATTCACCATTGATCCCTACATCGATTTTTCTTAACAATTCTAGTCCAAAATACAAATATCTTAAACAAATGTATAAGTAAATAAAACATCCAAATATTCATGTAAATGAATATACCAAGATTACTCGGTAACGAAATCTAGGGTGTTATAAACAGGGTACCAGAAATTTTCACATGGTATCAAAGTCAAGGTCTACCACTTTAGAGACTCGACATTGTGCGACAATAAGTTCTCGTTTAACCTCTGTTGGAGGAGGCTTGTTTTAGTCCAATGTTAGTTAGAGGTGGATTGTTTCTCCTTAATATATGTTGGAACCTCCATTCTCTCTTTGAAAAGAGAAACTGTTTTAAAGATTACCCATCCTTTGAGAATTCTAACATAGTCTCAGAGTTAATGTATACCACCTTAGGGATACAAAACTCTTTTTTAAAATTTGTTCCTGTCTAGTTGATGTGGAACTATAACGTGCGCCCCCTCCAATAGAGGCTAGATGTGAACATATCGTTGTACTGTGTCAAGTCCCTAAACTGGTAGACCTTGACTCCATACCATATGAGAATATGTAGAACCCTGTTAAGTTACACTCCAAAATAGTCATTCTTTGACCAGCTGGTATGTGTGGTCTAATGATGTTGTTGTAAGCTTGCTCTTATTTGCCTGTTGGGTAACTGATTTTAGAGATCTGACCATAAAAGGGACTTCTCCTGAAGACGTGGATTCTACATTGCACAGATCTCCATAGTTAGTTACACAACATATTAATGAGAGCAAGCTTACAACATCACCACCATACCACATAGATCAGATGGTCAAAGAATGGTTCTTTTGGTAAGTAATCTAATGGGGTTCAATATATTCTCACATGGTATCAGAGTCAAAGTCGACCACTTTATGGACTCGACGCTCTGCAAAAATTTTCTTTTGGGTAGCCTCTATTTGAGGGGTATGTTAGAATCCAACATTGATTAGACTTGGATCATTTCTCATCAATATATGTTGGAATCTCCCTTGTATATTTGAGAAGATAAATGGTTTTACATATTAGATCCCCTAAGAAGATAAACGGTTTTACTTATTATAACATAGTGTCAAAGCTAATGTCAACCACTTTAGGGACTCGACACTCTTTCTTATATTTGTTACATCCTAACTGATGTGGGACTCTAACACGCCCCCTTCAAAAGAGGGTAGATCGGAACATATTTTTTCAAAGTGTCGAATCCCAAAAGTGTTAGACCTTGGCTCTGATACCATATAAGAATGCGTAGAACTCTATTACTTAGTCTGTGTGGTATGATGATATTGTTGTAAGCTTGCTCTCATTAGCGTGTTGGGTAACTGATACTTTTTTAGATCTATCCATAAAATGGCCTGCTCCTAAAGAGGTATTGGAAAAAATTCCATAGTCAGTTACACGTTAGGCTGATGAGAGCAAGCTTACAACAACATCATCATATTCATACCAACAGACCAAGTGATAAAGAATGGTTCTTTTGGAATGTAATGTAACAGTGGTACATATATTCTCACATGGTGTCAAAGTCAAGGTCTACCACTTTAGGACTCGACACTCTTTGACAATCTATTCTCATACAGCCTCCATTGAAGGAGGCACGTTAAAGTCCCACATTGGTTAAACTTGGATTGTTTCTCCTTAATATATGTTGGACTTCCCTTCTTTATTCGAAAGCTCTTTTGGGGAATAGTGTAACAAGGTTCTGTATATTCTCATACTAGCGTATAAAGTATTTATGTATAACTCTTGTATTTCAATAGTACAATATTTACGATATAAAGTATTTATAGAAAGCTCTTGTATATAATAGTACGATATTCATGAAACATTAATTATAAACCACAAATGCATAAAAAATAATGATTTGTTGATAATTTATGAATGAAAATATGTTATTACGTGGAATAACATAATTTAGATGAGTTTCATATTTCCATGAAGTAAGTCCAAACTTTGGTTTTAAGGCTTTGATTATTTTATTGCTTGTTATCTTGTTACAAGCATAGAATAATTCGTTAAATCTTTGAAGTATGTAAGTAATTAGGGATGTCTTGGAAAATTAGTTTATGTAATCGTAAGAATTTGTATATACTACAATCTTCTTCTTGAGATCCTTGTTTAAAAACCATTAAATAATTTAACATATGTAGCCATTTATGTTCAAACATTATTTTTATATTTTTTTAATGAGAAATTGGATTAATTTCATTTTCAATTTACAATAAAATTTTGCATTTCTCTTCGTTATATGTGTAAGCAACAAGTATAACAACATAATTTCATATACAATAAACAATAAATATAAGTTGACTACCCATATAGTTAGATAAAATAGTTTCATAATCAATCGAAAGTGAATACAATAAGTTTATTGAGATAAACAATTAAACCCCCAATAACATTACCCACATCACTTAGAAAAATCATTGAAAATCTTGTCGAAAAGCCAAAATATCTCATTTTTTCGTCGTCGTATCTCTCTCTTTATCTATTTCCCTTCTTTCCAACACATGTAGCCCACCAAATCATCAATACCAAAACATAAATGACAATAAAATGGGACGGAAATTCACGAAATGGACAGTTTGCACGATTATGTCCGATTTGGCCACACCTACTACACATTTTATGTATGAGACCTTCACCACGAGATGGATTTCCATCGTTGTTACGGGGTCTTTCGACGTGGTCCCTTGTTATTAGGGGTGGATAAACGGGTGGTAGAGGGACATCTGGAGACAACCATGATTAAGGAGGTCCAACAGGAACAATTGCATCACCATATGTGTCTCGATAAATTGAGGTAGTGAAGAAGGGTGAAGCCAAATGGCTGCAATCTGTACAACTTTGATTTCTTGCAATGGCGATGGCATGATCGCAAGGTAACCCAGATATTTGCCATTTTAAACATGTACATATATACATATATATATATATCCATATAGACCTTTGCATCCCTATGATTATCCTGAACCTCAAATAAATTCGGGCCTATTCCGTCGACGGTCCATTTTGCAGACTTACCCGTCCTTCTTTTAATCTTGGTATGCGCCCACAGTGTGAGAGCGTGATTCATTTGCTCTATAAAAAGGTATTCATTGTGTTACAATTTCCAAAAGTAAAAGAAATATATGTCTATATATGTGTGTGTATAAAATAAAAGATTGTGATTGTATGAACCTCCTTTTTGTCGACGAATAAAGTACCACAAATGTTGAAAATTTCTAAAGTACTCCATAAGCCCAACATCGGTAATCTGTGTGCAAAACAGGACAATGCATTCACCGACTCCGCACTGCTGTAGGTCATAATATTGAACTGAATGCCACGAAAATAAGCCCTTGACCACCTCTCCCTGCCAAGCTCATCCATCAATTGAGCTCTGGCAGGTACATGGAATCGTAGACTATCCATCATTCGCTTGAACTCTTGTTCCTTATAGGTTTTCCATGCCTTCCAGAATTGTTTCTTATAATGTTTAATGTTTACGTTCTTGCTTTTTACGTTCATCTTAAGATGTTGACGAACATAGAGCGTGATAGGTCGTTGGGAACACGGCTGTAATACTGACACTTATAGAAGCAACCCTATCGGACATAAACACCAAACCGTTCAATTCTCCAATACATTCCTTCAACATGGACAAAAACCAAGTCCACTCATCCGATTTCTCAGTACCTACTCCAAAACCAATGTGCACAATGTTGTTATTGCCATCCATGGCAACGGCCAAGAACATTGTACCCAACAATCGTCCATTCAAATGTGTAGCGTCTCTTACAAGGACACGATGCAACTTTGTCTTAAAAGACAAGATCTGCAAAAAAATTAAGCGGTTTACGTATGTAAATGATATACTTTATAATATGTAAACACATGACATAGTTGTACGTATCGCTCAACCAAGAGCAGCAAAACACTTCTCAAAACGTAGGGAGTCGGATGAACGACTCCTCGAGGGTGCCCCTAACCATTCGTAGTGCACTTCATCTAGCACGTCAACCTTGGTGGTACCCAATAGTAACACTAGGGATGTAAACGGGGCGGTTATTGGGTGGGTAAGGCATCCCCCGTCCCCGCCCCGTCCCCAACCCCGCCCCGACTAATCCCCGATGAGTTCAGGGGGAAGGAATCCCCGACGGGTTCGGGGAACCCATTTGGTACCTGTTTAGTACAAAACGACGTATTTTAAAATTAAATTATAACTATTGTTTTGAGGAATATTAGCAACACCCAAACCTAGTCTATGTATTGTATTATGTAGATTAATAGGTTGTTGATATAGTACTCCATTCGTAGATGTAAACTCCATTACTATCCCCATCTTTTGGGCGATCCTTTTATATTTAAGTTGTATTTCGCATTTAAATTTCGGTTTAAATTTTCTCTAATTTTTAGGGTGTTAAAGTTGGTATCAGAGCTCTAGTTTAAGCGAACTAGGTATGAACTTAAGATGCCTAGACTTAAGCTGAGACTTTAAGTATTAAATTGTGAGTATGGGTAGATACTCTTGAGATAGGAGAGCTTTAGATTCGACGGAAATGCACTAACTATGAAATGTGACTTTGGGAATAAGAATTCTTATATGTATAATATATTCAAAATATCACGTAGCTAATGCTATTTTGGGTATATTGTTATGTGAGTATGCTTACTTTACTATGGTTACGTTGATTGGTGAATGTGTTATGCGTATTTATGTTAGTTTTGTCTTACTCCTATTTTCGTGTGTGTGGCAGTCAAGCATGGTGAACACTCGAAACAGACGAGAGACCTCACCGGGTGGTCGTGGAGCAATCGAGTCCACGGCCGATCAACCTCAGCGAATAACCAATACCTCTCCTCCAATACCTTCTATGTTGAGAGGGAGAGTCGAGAACTATTCCACAAAACAACATTATCCCTACTAATGTAGTTTTGGAGGAAGTTACTCCCGAGACACGCATGATGGATAATATGATGAGGGTTATGAGTGAAGCCATGGCCCGACAGCAAGAGTTTATCATGAAGGCATTGGAGGATAGAGATGCTAACAACCGTAGACATGAAACGGTTGCGGAAAACATGCATGTCGTAGGATCCGGAGGTGGAAATGAGATCCCGACTGATAGAATAGTAACAGTGGATGTGAGGCAAGGGGGTAGAGTTTGCTCCTACATGACCTTCTTATGTTGTAAGCCACAGGAGTTTGTCGGTTCCGATGATCCAACGGCGTGCATGAATTGGCTTCGGGAAATTGAACAAGCCTTTAGATCATGTGACTGTGAAGAGAATCAAAAGGTCAAGTTCGCGTCTCAACTACTTAGAGGGACGACCCTAACTTGGTGGAACATAGTTATCTCGACTATGGAAATGACGGTTTTGGCCAAGATGAGTTGGGCCACATTCAAGAAGAAGATTTTAGAGGAGTATTGCACCGAACAAGAGATGGATTTGATAGAAGAGGAGTTTCGGTCACTCAAGAAAGGGAATCTGACGGTGAGAGAGTACACACGTCTCTTCATGGATAAGTTAAGCTTGGTGGGGCATGTAGCCCCTACGGAGAAAGAAAAGGTGAAGGCTTACTTGAGGGGATTACCGGCGGACATGATGGCAATGGTCCGAAATTCTAAAGCCACCAACTTACGAGAGACGATCGAGGAAGCAAAGGGGATGGAAAGGGTTTATGCTAGAGGGAAACAGGAGAAGGAGATGGTAGGAGAGAAGAGAAAGTGGGAGGGCAACTCTATGCCTTCCTAGAAGTCAAACTTTAACAACAACAACAACAACAACAACAACAACAACCGTGGATTCAACTCTAGGCAAGAGCCTAGGTGGTGTCACGAATGCAAGGGCAAGCACCACGGCTCGTGCTGATCCTACTCCGAGACTTGTCACAAATGTGGGAAGACGGGTCACAACCGCAATGACTGTCCCGTTAAAGGACTCGTTTGTTTTGAATGCAAGGAGTCGGGGCACTTCAAAAGGGATTGCCCAAAGTTAAAAATGGGAGGGAGTCAAGGGAGGAGAGAAGACATCCCTAAAGCTACGGGAAGGGCCTTCAAGATGACCATGGAAGAGGCGAAAGCGGCGGCGGATGTAGTATCGGGTACGTTCCTTGTTAACTCCGTTCCCGCTCATGTTCTTTTCGATTCCGGTGCTACTTTTTCTTTTGTGTCTTCTACTTTCTACCCAAGACTCCACGCACCTTTTAGCATTTTAGAAGATGCTTACGTTGTTGAAATAGTCGATGGTAAACAAGTCTTAGTTCGTGATATTCTCAAAGATTGCACATTAGAGATCGAAGGGAATAAGTTCGGGGTAAACCTTATGCCTATGGCAATAGGAGGTTTTGATGTAATAATAGGGATGCATTGGTTGCCCGAGAATCATGCCGAAATTGTATGCTCCAAGAAATTGATTCGGATTCCGTTATCGGATGGCGGTATAGTGGTAGTCTACGGGGAAAGAAGGAAAAGTGAAATAGCATTGTTGACCTTGACAAAGGCACGTAAGTGCCTAACCAAAGGATGTCCTTCGTTTTTAGCATATGTTCTAGATGCTAAGTTAGAAAAGAAAAATCTTGAAAACGTTCGAGTTTTTAGTGAGTTTCCGGATGTCTTTCCCGAAGACTTGCCCGGTTTGCCACCCGATAGGAAAGTAGAGTTTCGTATAGATCTTGTAGCGGGAGCCGCCCCAATAGCAAGAGCACCATACCGGTTGGCACCATCAGAGATGAAAGAAATGATGTCACAACTACAATATCTCTTAGAGAAGGGTTTTGTGAGACCAAGCTCATCACCGTGGGGAGCGCCAGTTTTATTCGTAAAGAAGAAAGATGGCACAATAAGGATGTGTATCGACTATAGAGAACTCAATAAAGCAACCTTAAAGAACAAATACCCACTCCCAAGAATTGATGATCTCTTTGATCAACTTCAAGGGCGGGTTGTGTCTCAAAGATCGACCTTAATTTGGGTTATCACCAAGTAAGGGTGAGAGAAGATGATGTGGCAAAGACGGCGTTTAGGATACATTATGGACACTACGAGTTTCTAGTTATGCCCTTTGGTTTGACGAATGCACCGGCGGTGTTTATGGATTTGATGAATCGAGTTTGTAGGCCTTTCCTTGACAAGTCAATGATTGTATTTATTGATGACATACTCGTCTACTCTAAGGACGAATTAGACCACGAGCAACACCTCCGGGAAGTTCTTGAAGTTTTGAGAGAAGAGAAGTTGTACGCTAAGTTCTCTAAATGCGACTTTTGGTTGAAGGAAGTCCATTCTTGGGTCACGTTGTCACCTAAGTCGGAGTAAAAGTGGACCCCTCCAAGATTAAAGCAATAATGAATTGGGAACCACCCAAAAGCCCTTCAGAAATCCGGAGCTTTTTAGGCTTGGCGGGTTATTATAGAAGATTTATTCAAGATTTCTCCAAGATTGCTTCTTCCTTGACGACTTTGACAAAGAAAAACGTGAAGTTTGTTTGGACCGAAAAGCAAGAGAAAGCCTTTCGGACTCTCCAAAGGAAATTATGTGAAGCTCCGATTCTTTCTTTACCGGAAGGATCCGAAGATTTTGTGGTATATAGTGATGCATCCAAAATGGGTTTAGGTTGTGTGTTGATGCAAAGAAGCAAAGTGATTGCATATGCGTCAAGACAACTTAAAGATCACGAGAAGAGTTATTCTACCCATGACTTGGAATTAGCGGCGGTGGTTTTTGCCTTGAAGTTGTGGCGCTACTATATTTATGGTACCAAATGCACTCTCTACACTGATCACAAAAGTTTAAAGTATGTCTTTGATCAAAAGGAGCTAAATATGAGGCAACGACGTTGGCTCGAACTACTCAAGGATTATGACTGTGAGTTACTTTACCATCCGGGTAAAGCTAATGTGGTAGCGGATGCTTTGAGTCGAAAGGAGTATGGTAGTGGAACACGTGTCGTGCTTACGCGAATAGACGTGGTGTCTAGTCTGATTGACCAGATCAAAGTATCCCAAACGGAGGCACTTTTAGAAGAAAACCTCAAGAGTGAGGTGATGGTGAAGCAGCACCTACTTTTGACGGAAGACGATCGTGGTTTGAAGTTGTTTCAAGGTCGTATTTGGGTGCCCAAGATCGGGGGCAACCGCGAGCTACTCTTAGAAGATGCGCACAAATCGAAATATTCCATTCATCCGGGTAACACCAAGATGCATAGAGACTTGAAACTGACGTATTGGTGGCCCGTTATGAAGTTGGATGTGGCCAACTATGTAGAAAGATGTGTGACATGCTTACAAGTAAAAGCGGAACACCAACGACCATACGAGAGTCTCCAGTCGTTGGAAATACCAGAATGGAAATGGGAATATATCACGATGGATTTTGTGACTAAGTTACCGAGGACCCCGAAGGGTCATGACGCCATATGGGTAGTGGTAGACCGTTTGACAAAAAGTGCACATTTCTTAGCTATGTGGGAAGCCGGGCTGGTTGACAAGCTTGCTAATTTATATGTAAGCGAAATCGTTTCAAGACATGGCGTGCCTTTGACTATTGTGTCGGATCGAGATAGTTGTTTCACTTCTAACTTCTGGGAGGGATTGCAAAAAGGATTAGGCACGAAGATACATTTGAGTATCGCATATCATCCTCAAACTGACGGTCAAAGTGAAAGAACCATCCAAACTCTAGAGGATATGCTTAGATCTTGTGTAGTTGATTTTGGCGGGAGTTGGGACTCGCATTTACCACTCGTGGAGTTTGCCTACAATAATAGCTACCATTTTAGCATAGGAATGGCACCATTTGAAGCATTATATGGACGAAAATGTAGGACTCCAGTGTGTTGGTTGGAAGCGGGCGAGAAACAATTTGTCGATCCCGAGATCGTGCAAGAGACGGCTGATAAAGTATAGGGTATCCGAGAGCGTCTAAAAGCGGCCCAAGACCGTCAGAAGAGGAAGCCAATGGAATTTCAAGTGGGAGAGCGCGTTATGCTAAAAGTATCTCCTTGGAAATGCATCATTCGGTTTGGAAAGCGTGGGAAGCTCAGTCCTCGTTTCCTTGGACCGTTCAACATTTTAGAAAGAGTGGGCCGTCAAGCTTATAAATTGGAATTGCCGCCCGAGATGGCCGGTATACACAATACGTTCCATGTGTGCTATTTGAGGAAATGTTTGGCGGAAGAAGAGAGTGTGATACCTCTATCAGAAATTCGTGTTGACAACAACTGATGTGTGGAAGAACCGAAAGCAATCTTAGAAAGAAAGTCCAAGATGTTACGTCATAAAGAGATTGTCATGGTTAAAGTTCAATGGAAACATCATCGGGGATCGAACGTAACATGGGAAGCGGAAGAAGACTTGAAAAGACGATATCCTAACCTCTTTATTTAGTTTAAGATTTCGAGGACGAAATCGATTTCAAGGTTGGAACGTTTGTAACACTCGAAAATTTTGATAAGTTAATTATATTTTAAGCAAGTTCCATTGGTTATAATACTTTTATAATTATGTAATATATATATAGAATATATATATATATAATATGTGTATATATATACATATATAAACGTAATATATATAGATATGTATATGAACATCTTTTATAGGGTACAATACATATTATATATATATATATGTATAACATTATAGAAGTACCAAACTAATTATGTTTATATTGGAAGGCATGTACGAATATTTATACGTATATCGTTTAAATAGGTAACTCGTTTAATCATTGTATTATAGAGGGTGACATCTTGTTATATTTATAAAAGTCGAGGGGTAAAAGTGTTTATTGTAAATGCAATTTGGGTTAGTGGTGGTAGGTCCCACTTTGAATTCCATCTTGATGGAACTAGCCGTCAACCATATTCATTTTTTTGTGAATGGAATTCTTGAAGATTTGGAAATCACTATTTTCAGAAGCAGCACACAGTGGACAAACCCGTTCACCTGACGGGTTTAAAACTCAGTAAAGCCGCCCAGCTCTTTTGATCATTGTGAACAACTTCCTTGACTCCTCATCATTTAAGTATCCATTATCCCCTATTTTTTTAGCTGCAGTTTTTATATTGTTTCTCCTTACTCTCGGCTCTCTCTCATTTTCTCTATACTTCTCCATTTAATGAAATCAAAGAATCCCATTAACGAGGTTCATTGTGGAAGATCCAAGCACCATTTAGTGTCATTATTTCTTGGAGTTAAGGCTTAGTGAACAAGCTTCAAAATCTTCATCTATTTATTGGGTTTTCAAGATTTCTAGGGTTTTTTTTTTCTAAATCCTACAAGGTGAGTTCATTTCTAACCCTTTACAAACCTAATACTTGTTCTAAATGCTATTATTTACTCTTTTTAACTTATCATTTCAAGTATTTATGCATTTGGTTAAGTTTGTGGATTTTAGGTCAAAATGAGGAATTTGGGGTTTTTGATCTTGGATATAAAATGAGTAGTTTATATAGTATTACCTTGCTTGGACCTATCTCTAGATGAGCAAATCTTTGGTTATCGAACTAAAATTATTTGACTTAATTTTCGGTAAAGTTCATATTTCAAAGCGAAACATTTATATAAAGGTTTTTCGGTAAATGGAAAACTATCAATATGTCTTGTTTGATGTAGTTGATTTATAGACTAGTATGTAATTGATCCATAGGCATTTAGTCGGTTTTAAGACGGGATTGTTGTCCCCTTTTGGTCACGTTTGTAGTCATCGAGGGCCTTGCATATTAATGTATTCGTTAGTGGTTACCAATTGCCATTGACTCTTACGGAAGTGCTAGGATGGGTCATCGAGGGCCTTACACCTTGGTGTATTCGTTGGGTGATACCAATTGCCATTGACCCACAGCACGAGATTTTATCGGGGTCATCGAGGGCCTTGCATTTTGGTGTATTCATTGGTTGTTACCAATTGCCATTGACTCCTTTAGTTAGCTAACATCGAGTAGTGACTTACTATTGTATCTGTCACCAAAGATGGTATGATCGGGTCTCCCCCGGTTGCTTTTAAAAGAACCTTGCTCACCAAGAGTAAGCTTTCAGGATCAAGTTAAATGGGTTAAAGCCTTTCACTCTTTATTTAAATATTTTACAGCTTTATCTATTTAACTGTTTGTTCTCACTAGGCGTAAGCCTAACACTTGATCTTAAATGTTGTTTAGTAGGTGATCGGGTTGTTAGGGCTCCGTAGAGCAGAGAGGAGTGTTGTGCCGGTGAAGGCACTCTTTTTGGATTACACTTTAGAGTGTGAATATTGGAGACATTAGAACTATTGTTTTGAGGAATATTAGCAACACCTGAACCTAGTTTATGTATTGTATTATGTAGATTAATAGGTTGTTGATATAGTATTCCATTCTTAGATGTAAACTCCATTACTATCCCCATCTTTTGGGCGATCCTTTTATATTTAAGTTGTATTCCGCATTTAAATTTCGGTTTAAATTTTCTCTAATTTTTAGGGTGTTACAATACGTCCACCAACGTTCGTATTTGGAACATCGAGTTTTCTCCTGCTACAGCCTTTGCCGCCATACGCCAAGAACATTCATCTTTGATGCATTTAACCTCGTATCTGGTTTTTGAAGATCTCGACGTTTTAAACTGGAAACCCTCTACCTCAATAAACTTTCTTCCCAACTGTACGATCATTTCTTCTTTCGTCTCGAACATCTGGTTTAACACTATTCTGTTACTACGATTATAAGGTACCGTTTCGTTGGCCGTGATAAACGACTCTGGGATTTCAAGAGGAGGAGACATATCAAAATAATCATTTATCCCACCAAATGATTTTTTAGCAGGAGTTATTGTTTCTACACCTGCTTCTTCCTCTTCATTTGTTTCAAAGATTTCAAAAACATAGGTTTCATCATCGTCAAATCTAGCAAAACGTCTTTTTTCTTCTTCATAACCATCAACATTTTCTTCTTCTTCTTCTTCTTCTTCTTCACCTTCTTCTTCTTCTTGTGTCTCCTCAACATTCGTATAACCACTAACATCACCTCCACCCCACATCGAATAATCGACATCACATAGAGTATAGGCGGTCTAGTTGACTCGGCTGGGAATTCCATGAAGCCACAAACATCTTCATTGTCACGTAGCCAAAAAAGTGTACTATCATTCTTGTGCATTGTCTTCTTTTCACCAACAGAATTTCGGATAACATATTTTCTCTCACAATAAGCAACCATCTCTTCATGTGTAATGTATATGCGCAATTGTACAACATGGTGGATCGATTAAGCGGAACGAAGATATTCCCACACATCGTTTACTTGCACCCATTTACCACCGGAACGAATATGTAGCTTCCTTTTATCCACATATATAACTTCACTTTATCCACATCGGAACTCATAATCAAACGAATTGAAGAAGGAAAAATTATACTTGGAGCAAAGAAAGAAGTAAATTATAGCTACAAAACTTTTTCGGTATATCTTCATCTTTCTAACCTACTTATTTTGTAAGAGCAAATTTAACTCATTTCATTAAGTGCAAGTACACTTATTGATCCATCAATCCATCCATCAATTTGTAGTGTTTGTAATAGTGCAAGCACAGTTATTCAACAATCAATCCATCAATTTCTAGTGTTTATTGAAAAAAAAAGTACAAATACACAATAAAACATGCAAAAAACACGTGAGAATTATCAATTGCGTACCTATATATTGTTGGTGTAGATTAGAGTTTCACCAGAAAGCGACATGTATAAGGTCACAAAAAGTCAGGGTCGCAATTGCAACCAGGGCCCATTTGGTCATTTTTAAAACTTCGGGGGTCGCCATTGCGTCCATAAGAGCATCTCCAACAACATCTCCATAATGGAGAAAATGAGAAAACTAGAGATTTTAGATGAAAATTGTGTTCCAACAGCATCTCCATAAGTTTCTACAAAATGGAGAAACTATGAAAGAGGGTGTTTTTTTCTCCATATTTGGAGACTACCCCAAAAATGATTACCAAGGGAGAGAAATTAATATTTTATTCATGATCCCACTTTCCCACCCAAAAAAAATCAACTAATACCACTCTATAAAAACTTTATTGAAATTATCATTTTATAAAAATTTGTTAAAAATCACAATTTTATATAAACTCTTGTGAACCTTATTATTTTATGAATATTATCATTTATAAAAAATATGTTTAAAAGTTATCATTTTATAAAAAAATTATTGGAAATAATATAAATATGTTTAAAAGTTAGTTAATGTATTGAATATTTAAATAATATAATTAATGTTGATTTCTCCGAAATGAAGATGCGGTTGAAGATTAGTGCATATTTTTTTAGAGATTTTGACTTTTTAAGTCTTTATTTTGAAGAAACTTTAGAGATGTTGTTGGAGATGCTCTAAGCATTTGCGTCTAGGGACCAAAAATGAAACTTCGATTTTTGTCTTGTAGTGAGGTCGCAATTTTGACCTCTACTCTGGCGACCCTATGGATTATTTTGGCAAATTTAGGGAGAAAAGGGCTAGGAGGCAAAACATTTGTTATAATTTGGCTATTTGAATAAAATTCCCTATTTTCTTTCTCCCTCCCTCTCTCTCTCTCTCTCTCTCTCTCTCTCTCTCTTCTAGATTGTTTTATTGGCTATATTTGACAAACTAACTGATAAGCCAATTGGTGACTTATAAGTTAGATGATAGTTGATAAAAAGTTATATTTGGCAAAAACTAACTTATAAACATGTAAAATGAAAAAAAAATAACAATAAGGGTTGTGGCATACTGGTTGAGGCCCTGGGGATGTGGTGAAATATCTCATTTGTCCAGGGTTCGAATCTAGGCGTACACAATAATTATGACCACTGAGTTTATCAGGGCTGATGTCTTGCAGTCATAATTTACCGAGATTAGTCCGGACATAGTCTGGGACATCCTTCCAAAAAAATTGACCAAAAAATTGTAATTTAAAAAATAGTCAATTGCAAACACATCATAACATAAATCAAATAAATTTCCAATAATATAATTAAATTTATAATAATATAATACATTAATTAATATAAAAAACATAATAAAAAAATTAATAATATAATATGTTAATTAGAAGAATTAAAATTGATTATTATATATATACTATAAATTTTGAATTTGTTAAAATAAATTTTGGAAAAACATACATTAATCTACGATTTTAAATAACCAGTATATATAATATGAATAATAATAAAATTGGTTAATCTCGCATGTTCTATTTAATTAATATTTTTCAAAAATATAATTAACAACCACATACATATTTTATTAAAATTATTTAACATACTAAAATTATTTATGAAATAAAATAAGTATGACTTAAATTTTTATGTTTCTTACAGAACATTTTTAAAATTGTTATATTTGCTTTTTGATATCTAAAAATATTGAATAATAAGTAAAAGAAATTAAAAATATAGTTAATAACATTTATAAATAATTACTACTTATTATTAATATATGTTGTGTAATTAAAAATATTTAATAATGTATGATTAAAATTAATTAATAATTTTTAAATAATTTTAGTTAATAGTTAATATTTATTTATAATTAATAATTAATATTTATTTATAATTAACAGTTAATTATTAATTATTAATATATATTTATTGATTAATAATAATAATAAAATCATGAACAATATTAATCAGGGTTATAATTAAAAAAAGTTTCAAAAATAAGAATTCCTCATAAGTTACTCCGAGTAACTTATCAATAAACTAACTTATAAACTGACTTATAAGCTAGTTTATGTGCATCCAAACGATTACACAAAAAATAAGTCAGCTTATAAATGATCTTATGTTACCAAATAATACCTTAGAGCATCTCCAAAATGAAGAAGATAGAGATTTTGAGGAATTTTTGCTCCAATTACATCTCCATAACTTTCTTCAAAATGGAGAAAGTAGAGAGAGTACAAAAATCTCTAAATTTGTAGAAATTTCCAAAATTGATTACCAAGAGAAAAATATTTTTTATTATTATATTCCACCAATAAGAAAAATTGAAATTAGATATTTAGGTGAGATAAATAATAGAGCAAATTATGGATTTGGTCCCTGTGGTATGTTGATTTTTACGGATTTCATCCCTAGGCTTCACTTATTATGGATTTGGTGCTAGTGGTATGCAATTTCCATTGGGTTTGGTCCTCTAGCCTAACAACCGTCTATTTCCTCAGTTAACATTAAGGGAACTTTTGTCTTTTTTATTTCTTTCTTTTTAGATTTAAGTTTTAATGAGTTTTTACTATTTTATCTTTTCTCATCTTTAACTGACCATTCTTTAGATGACACGTGTCATAGAATTTTTTGAAAAAATCACGTCTCTCTCTTTCATCCTTTCTCCCTTGCACCCTATCTTTCTTTCTTCACCACAAAGACCACAAGGACCAAACTATGGTGGGTTCACGATGATAGATGGTTTCACGGGGTTTTCGTCCATGTATATGTGTGTGTAAGAGAAAGAGAAAGAGAGAGTTAGAGTAGGAGGGTCACGGTGGTGGGGTTGGTTGATAGTGAGCGTGTGGTTTATATATACTTACAACCAACATCACTACATGTTATGACGACAGGGACGATCCAACCACCGATTACGACGATGGTGGATCATGGTGGTGTAGTGGTGCAGGTGGGTGAAAGGGGTGAAGGTGGTGTTGAAGGTGCTGGTGGCCGGAGGTGATGGGCAGGGGTGCTCCGGTTGTAGTCTTCTCCCTTACAAACCTCCTGGAACTAGGGATGGCAATGGGGCGGGGATTCGGCGGGGAATGCAATCCCCGTCCCCGGTCCCTGGCGGGTACGGGGAATCCAATCCTATCCCCGGTTTTTTTGTACTTATCCTCGGTCAATCCCCGGTTAAACAATAAATTCTTTAAAAAATGGTTTAAAATATATATATATATATTTTAGTTAATATATACATACGGGGACATGGTGGGTTGGGGAATACATTACTCGGCCCCCGCCTCGGTTTTCAACATTTAGGGGATCCCCGGCCCCGAACGAGGTGGGGTAAATCACCATCCCTAACTGGAACCCACATACTCTTCCTCCCATATATCTCCTTCCAGCTATAAGTCTTTCTTGGCTGCTGCAAACCACCAGCACCGCCCCGATCCATCCATAGCTGCAGATTCAACTATACTCCGACGGATACAGTTTTTTTTACCGAAAAATTGGGATTCTGCAGGTCAACGATCGGAGCAGTGATGGGTCGTTAATCGGAATAGTGGAAAAGTGTTCTTCGACGGGGAAGTTGACGTAGGTAGAGGACTGGAGGTTGTACGAAGGAGAGAGACGAGTGTGGTGGTGAGAAACAGAGGGGGGTGGAAGAGTGGTCTTCGACGAAGGAGAAGAAGACGAAGACAGTGCTCGGAGATGAAGGTTACAGCGGAAATGAAGATGGAGAGAATGATGGGTAGTTTTCGTCAATGTTGGTGGAGAATGGTGATCGTTAGCTAGGGACGATGGTGATCGTTAGCTAGGGACAGCGATCGAAGCAGTGATGGGTCTTTAATAGGAATGTGGTGGGTCGCCGACTCGTCGAAAATGGTGAGACGGGGATGGGGAGGGTAACATGTTGGAGAAGAAGATGGGAGATATTTATTTTTGGCCCTCTAGGTTTTAGTTTATACATTATAGTCCTATATTTTAATTAGATTAATTAAAAAAAATGTTAAAATGTAAGGAAAATTAAAAGACCATTTTTCCCTTAAATCTAATGGAATGGTTAGACGGTCGTTAGGCCGAAGGACCAAATCCAATAAAGTTCATACCACTGACACCAAATCCATAATAAATGAAGTTTAGGGACGATTTTTGTAAAAATAACAAACCACAGAGACCAAATCCATAATTTACTCTAAATAATATTTTATTAAAAATATAGAATATTTTATTAATATAATGAATGCTGTAATTTCCAAAATGGAGAAACTATTGGAGTTGAATGTAAAAATATTTCCAAAAGATTCTCCAAAATTTCTCCAAAATGAAGAAATAAAAGTTGAAATATTTATAAAATATTATATTCATCTCCAACAAATTTCTCATTTTGAAGAATTCAACATTGAATTATGGAAAAGCTCTTGGAGATGCTTAAAGATTTATCTAAATTTATATCATTTTTTTCTCTATTTTAACATAAAGAATAGAATAGGTGTTAGAGGAATTAAAATGCTAAAATCAATATTTTCTCTATTTTAACATAGCTGTGGAGATGCTTTAAAAACATAAAAATGAAAGTATTTTTATCTCCAACTACCACTAAAACAATTAAAAATAAATAAAGGTCGATAAAGTTGGTCTCTATACATTAAAGGTCAATAAAGTTTGGCCTCTATAAATCAAATATTAATTTAATATCAATTTTTTCTAATTATATATTAAGTTTTATAAACACATATATTATTATTTTATTATTATTATAATATTAAAAATGTTTTTTGGCGTGTAATTGGAGTTGATTTTTGTAGTGTTCAATGGATCCACTATTTTTCGTGTTTTTTTTAGCGGTTGTGTTGAAGATGGTCTTAGAACATCTTCAACAATTTTTTTAAAATAGAGAATGAAAAGGCAAAATCTCTAAAAATATTTCTTTCAACTCTAACAGTTTTTCATTAATTATATTATTTTAATATTTAATATATTTAATAAATTATTATTTTTCTTTTTTACACGTTACCTTCAATTAGTTTAATTGATTGATATGATTAAAATATCGTTTCTCTCTCCCAATTTAGAAATTTTAGATTTGAGAGTTTTATTTCTAATTCTCTAAAATAGGAAACAAGATAGCAATATCTTTGGAGCATTTTAGAGAAAGAAAGCCAAATTTTTTTTTTCTATTTTAACAATGTTGTTGGAGATGCTCTTATACATTCAAAATTAAGTATGTTTCCAACATGTCATTTTAGGTTATTTACACTATAACCTAGCTTATCAACTTTTTTTTTATGTATATATTATAGAAGATCGATTGATCATTACGAATCTCAAGGGTGGATGGTTGATCACTGCCTCCTTGTTCTGGAGGCTCTCCGGCCAATGTGGCAGATAAATAAAGGCACAATCAATAGTTCATTTAAACATGACTAGTTTATCAGGTAACTTATCAACAACTAACTTATTAGATAACAACTAATTTTTCAGCTAGCCTCTAGCTTATCAATTGTTTGACAATTGACACACATTAGCCTAGGTGGATGCACCGTTAAGGGTCGTAGGCACATGATTCATTTATTTAACTTGGGGTTAATAAATATACAAATAACAATATGAATATTAAATATTATATACATAATATCCAGATCGGTTCGAATACCCACGATGGGTTGATTTCCGTGACAAACCACGTCAATTCGTACAAACCGCATGCAACCAAATTTTTTTTAATTATTTTTTCACTTTTTCTTAATTATTAGGGTTGATTAGTCAATAATATATGAAAAAATTTCATCAAGAATACATGAAGGTTGGTGAATCAAGAATATGTGAAACAAGATTAATCGAATTTGAGAGTTTTATGAATCAATTCATTTTCATGTAGAAAGAAAAATAATTTCATGAAGAAAATAATTATATGAAACAAATTCATCATATTAAACACTTTCATGAAAAAAATTATTCAAAAAAACAATGAAACACACGGTTTGTATGGTTTGTACGAATTGACGCGGTTTGTATTTGAAATCTCTCCTACCCACGATTACCTAAAATTCAAAACAGAAACCAACCTACAAATACCTGGTTTTTTCAATTTTCTAAATTTCTAAATTTTCAATCAGTTTTTTCGATTTCAAAATCAAACAGTTCCACTCGGTTTCTCGATTTTCCAGTTTTTTTAAACACCCCTATCCATGAGTCACTAAAGATTACCTTACACTATAATAGAATGGCCTTGTTAGGCTTTACTTAAAAGAGTACTTATTTTAAGTATATAAACTCTACATATGAGCCAAGGTGTAAGATAACTATCCATGGTCTTAAAAGGCCATTAATCCAAGTCACATGAGTCATGATTCATGTATGGTTGTTGTGGGTATAAATAAAGAATATCCTTAGGGACTTGTCTGTCCTTTCGTTATTCTCAAAGGACCATTTTGCAATAAAATAAAATTCCCTCCACCAATCAACATAGATCCTATACACACAGGTAGGAGAGAGAATCTAGAGAGAGAAAGTAGAAAAAAAGTTGAGAATTCATGACCAAACCCAATTAGTACCATTTTCTCCATGGCATAAGAGAAGCCTTCTCTCTCTCTCTCTCTCTATAAAAACACCTTTGGTTTCATCGATTTCTTCTGTCACTTGCTTGCCTCTCCAATGGCGTCAATATCTGGGTTGTGTTCATCTTCATCATCGAATTTGATCCCCA
Organism: Silybum marianum; assembly: GCA_036898165.1. Lineage (NCBI taxonomy): Eukaryota > Viridiplantae > Streptophyta > Magnoliopsida > Asterales > Asteraceae > Silybum > Silybum marianum. The sequence goes on along the minus strand of CM072529.1, from coordinate 41,011,445 downwards.
AACCACACTTACCATCATCATCAAAAACCCAGTTCCCATGGATGATCTCGTCTTCACTTCGGATTGACGACAACTTAAAGACATCCTTTTCAGGTGTGAGTAGCAAAACTAGCTACAGTTTGTTGACGCATTCTGTAGCACGTGATGTTTCGTCAAGTCTGTCAAAGACTGATGAGTTGTCAATGGCGAAGAAAGGGTTAGAAACAGACCCGAAACTCCTGTGGGAGAGATACACAGAGTGGTTGTATCAGCATAAGGACTTAGGGTTGTATTTGGATGTGAGTCGCGTTGGGTTTACCGATGAGTTCGTGAAGGAAATGGAGCCTAGGTTTATGAAGGCGTTCAAGGCGATGGAGGATCTGGAAAAGGGGGCAATCGCGAATCCAGATGAAGGGAGAATGGTGGGGCATTATTGGCTTAGGAACCCTAAATTGTCGCCTAATTCGTTCTTGAGGTTGCAGATTGAGAATACACTTGAAGCAATTTGTGCATTCGCCGATGAAATCGTTGCGGGAAAGGTTAGTTTGTGTACTCTCTATCCACCTGAGATTTCGATTGTTTTTGCGACTGATTTGCATTTCAAATCGTTCAACTTAGATTAAGGAAACCCTAAAATTGTTGCTGAAATATAGCAAAAGGGCACTCCAATTGACCGACAACTTTGACTTTTTGTGGTCATAATTCATAATCATAAATTATGTTGATTATCAATCAATACTACATTTGTTCTGTAACTAGAGATACTTCTAAATCGAAAACTAATATGTGTTTATTTGAGCCTAAGACATGAAAAATGCTGTTTTTCATTGTTAATTTGTTATCGAAGTTCAATTAATCCATTTTTTTATTTTCAATTTGTTAACAATGGTGCACCCATGCTACTCAACTTGTTGGCAATTTAGATATACACTTTGACTTTAGTGATCAAGGATTCAAATAGTTAATCTTTACAATCCAAAAATTTATATGGGTTCTATATATTTACAAGAAAACAATGGTATCATGTTAACATTTTTATTCCTTCCATTATATACAAATCCTCATACTTTGTCTTTAGATATCAAGAGAAACAATATATAGAATTGTGTTTTGTATACATTTGAACTTTAAGCAAAATTTGTAATTATATCAAAAATACAAGTACAATAAATAGAGAAAGTTTATGTTCAAGATTTAAGAGACTATAATGATTATTAATTTGGAAAATAGAAGTTTGACATTGAAAGTCAAACTAATAAAGAATTTGGAGAGTAGCTAATAGTACAACGAAGAACAGATTTTGACTTTTGATATTAATGCTATTGTTGTTAATAATTTTAAATGTAATGTGACATTTATCATTACCAAATACCAATGGTGGTTTTCTTTTTCCATTGGGTTCAAATGGTTCATTTTAGTATGTCAACCCATTGAATCATATACTCTTTTTTTAAACAGTCAACAAGCTGATAACATTGGGCCGACACTTGGTAACTAAATCTTATACTAATGTTATAGAGTTGCATCTTATAGTGTTAAAGTAGTAAGAAATGGAAAAATAGTTGGACAAATACTCTCTTTATATGTTTTAAACATGCATCTTTTGGTGCACAATTTACATAAACATTTACGTATTTGCATAAAAAATTGAACTTTATGATTTCAGATAAAACCCCCTTCTTCTCCAGCTGGCCGCTTCACACAAATCCTTTCTGTTGGAATTGGAGGTTCAGCTCTTGGACCACAGTTTGTTGCAGAGGCTTTAGCACCCGATAATCCTCCTCTAAAGGTAATGCGTCTATGATTCTTGACATCTACTATCAACATTCATTAGCTACTAAATTTTAGCCATTATAAATATAATTAGGCCATATTTTTGAAGGATATTTTGAAGTTTGAACATTATTTTCATTCTTCTTCTATTTTCTACTTCTAGGATAACATAACCTTGTTATTCCTTGTTATTTGCTTCAAGCAATATCAGATTTCAAATGATATATTCATACACTGAAGTAATGGTGATAAAAAAATGGGTTGATTGCCATTTGCCAAATATTCAAATGTATTATTAGCGGTTATGGCAATTTGGCAGGCTCCTATAGTTCTTTTAGAAGTGTGCAGAAATTTGAACTGTAATTGATCGAAATACTTTGCGGTAGAGTTACTAATACATTGGGTTGACTTAGTTTAACTTTCATATATATATATATATATATTCTCTCTGTTTTTGTTGAAATTATACATTTGTAATGTTCATGGAGGTGTTTTTTTATATCAGATAAGGTTCATCGACAATACAGATCCAGCAGGAATTGACCATCAAATTGCTCAACTTGGACCAGAATTAGCATCTACACTAGTAATAGTGGTTTCAAAGGTCTGCATACAAAAACTATTTCCATTTTTTCTTGTTTATTCGCTGATGCTTACTGTTGATTCCAAAATGTGACCCAGAGTGGAGGCACTCCAGAAACCAGAAACGGTTTGTTGGAAGTACAGAAGGCGTTTCGTGAAGCTGGGCTGGAATTTGCAAAACAGGTTTTGATCTCAGGTTCTTCTTTTCTGCTTTTATTGTTATTTTCTTGCTCCTAGGAGCATGGCCCTACATTTAGAGGGTATATGGTTGACCAAGTTTGATGAAAATGAAGTACAAACTGAAATCTGGTAAAAAAAAAATTTACAATAGTGGGATATTGGCGTAATTATTATCATGAATGCAAATATCTATATATGCTTCACTGTCTAAAGTTATCATACTAACCTTGTAGTCACCGGTGAAACAAATGAATTCAACATTTTAGGCCGTTTTTATTTTATTGGTTTATTTAATTATGAGTTTTTAATTCTCAAAATATTTGTAACAATTGGCTTCATCTTCTTTATTCAGATAATTGCTTATGTGCATACATATGCAGGGTGTTGCCATTACACAAGAGAATTCACTACTAGACAACACTGCTAGAATCGAAGGGTGGTTAGCTAGATTTCCTATGTTTGATTGGGTTGGTGGAAGAACTTCTGAAATGTCTGCTGTCGGTCTACTTGCAGCAGCACTTCAGGTCTTTTATTTAAACTTCAATGGAATTTTCCTATTTACAAATGTTCCAAATAATCAAATACCATAATCTTTTTTTATTCAGGGAATCAACATCAAAGAAATGCTTGCTGGTGCATCACTAATGGATGAGGCAAACAGGAATACTGTGGTACAATAATAATTTCATAAATCTTTGTTTAAACCGAAACCCAATAATATCCGCCAAACCCACACGCATATATATAATATATGTGTACACATATATAAATGCATACATATATATAAACATATGTATACGTATTACCGCAACAAACACAGATATCTATGCCCTCTTGATGTTTATTTGTCTTTTGGACATCATATTTCCCATTCCATGTCCTTTTCATTTTCATTTTTATTTTTATTTTTGTGTCTCTCACTCATATGGTATAAGCAAGAAGAAATGATTATGAAGCCGGTTTCTTGATGATATTAGAATAAATGAAGATAAGATCCACAAAATGATGTAGTTCATGTAAAACCTTTACCTGATGGATGTTGTTAATGTTAGATCAAGAACAACCCTGCTGCATTGTTGGCATTATGCTGGTACTGGGCTTCTGATGGTGTAGGATCAAAGGTAATTACTTCTTTAACAATATAGTAAAAAACCATTTCTTTTTTTTTTCGGATCTACATTTAAATGTTTTTTTTTCTTTTAAAAATTAATGATTTTTATCGGTTTCAACAGGATATGGTGGTACTTCCCTACAAGGACAGTCTTTTGTTATTTAGCAGATATCTGCAGCAGTTGGTGATGGAGTCACTCGGGAAGGAATTTGACCTTGATGGCAATAGGGTATGCTTCATAATCCAGATTCCTAATGTTATCTCTCTCTGACTATATATCAATAAACCCTAAACCCTAACTTATTGTTAGAAAAAATATCCAAAGTCCAAATATTTTCAATAGGAAAGCATAACTGCAGCTCAAATCAATCTTCGAATTCATACCAACTTTAATCAAATGGAAATGATTCGTGAAAACAGTCGATTTCAGAAAGTTTATCATTCTTTATTGTTAGTTTCACGGAAGCACAACAACTAATATATTACAAGTACTTAAATCAAATTGTTTGAATGGATTATAAACCTGATATGATATATATAGCGTAACAAAATATAAAACAATTCTGAAGGATGATTTCGGCTTACAGAATTCAATGCGTTTTAGATATTTTTTCAAATATGTTTTCAAAGATGTATTCTTTTTTCAAAGTTGGACCTTGGGTTGACATTGATCATCAAATGTAGCTGGTTTTTTCACAAGAAAGTTTGTGAAGAAGAAATAATGGATTATTTTTTGCAGTAATGCTAACCGTTGAATCCCTTTTTGTGTATAGGTAAATCAAGGGCTCACAGTGTACGGAAATAAAGGGAGCACAGATCAGCATGCGTAAGTTTCCAATCTAGTAAGCAGATATATATATATATATATGATGAGTTATAGCGTAGGTTTAACTAATTCAGTTCTGTAATTTTGCAACAGGTACATTCAACAGCTGCGAGAAGGTGTGCATAATTTCTTTGCAACATTTATTGAAGTACTACGTGATAGGCCCCCTGGTCACGATTGGGAGCTTGAACCAGGTGTCACTTGCGGTGATTACTTGTTTGGAATGTTACATGTGCGTACAACTTCACTTTTCTTTTCTTTTCTTTATTTACCTATCAAAGACTTTTAACGAGTTGAGATTCTAGCGAAATCAGATCATTGTTTTTCTTTTTCAAATCATATATATGAGCGCAGATCCCTCCTTCCCCCAAAAAGATTCATGTTTGGTTTTTGCAGTTTTAAATGAGTTAGTTTTTAAGTTCGATACTAATAAACATTTGGTTTTTGTTGTAGATTAATTACTGTAACTAAAGAGTTAGTTTTAGGGCATTTTTCTTGGCAGCTTAATGAGCTTAATGGGACTCACAGCTTATTCGGTCAACTATACATGACTGTGTGGTAGTGGCTTACTGGCTTAATGATATTTAAAGTGGCTTATTCAGTAAGCTTCTAGGGGAGCTTTATGTAGAAAGCCAAGTTTTTTTTCTTTCCAAACCTGTCCCTCCCAATTAAAAATCATACACCTTCCATCTATGAAAAAGATCCTCCCAAACAAAAACCTTCTCGATCTATACAGACATTAATCCACACAGTTAGCTTTATCCATACAGGCGGAAAATCAACCAAACAGAGAACATAGAAGCCAACCTTAACTTTGTAACTTAGAAGGATTAAATTTCCAAAATCGTAAGTGGGTTTTTGCTTTTGGGAGGAGGGTAAGTAAACAGTTTTAGGTTCGATTGATTTTAGCCATTTAACATTTTTGTTTTGTAGCCCTATTTAAGATGGGACCAGTAGAATGAAGTTATGATTAGATCCATTTAGACCTGAATAGAAAATTACGTATTTTCCCAATTTTCATTATTATAAGAATGTCAATGTTGATTTTGGGACGCCAATATATATATATATATTTTTGTCGTTATTGAAGGGTATTTAAGACATTTGGCTGATACTCCATCACTGCATACTCAACGTTTTAACTTCCATGAGATGAAGTATAAACAGATCAAGCCCTTTTTTTTAATAAAATTTCTTAGAAAACTTGATTTGTTTTGCAGGGAACACGGTCAGCACTATATGCAAATGGTAGGGAGTCCGTTACAGTGACCGTGCAAGAAGTGAACCCTAGATCAGTTGGGGCTCTGATAGCTCTTTATGAACGAGCAGTCGGTATTTATGCTTCACTTGTGAACATCAATGCCTACCATCAACCTGGTATGTGTATTCTTTCCTTTTTTATCTTGTTATAGACTTATAGTTGCCACTGTTTTTAGTTTTTTGAAGAAAATTTATCAATTGCTTATAAGTTTGTTGGAGTTCCTATAATATACTTTCAAAAACTTCATTTTGGTGCCTCAGATGTGACAAATTTTTCCAACATTTAAGTACATTTTACCTAATGACTTATAAAATGGCAACTTGGTTTCGTTGTAAATTTGACAAATACTAGTTTGGGTACTCGCGCAATGCGCCAGGGTGTCGAACTGTTTTGTAAATCGAGGGCATTAAGTTTATGCTTACTATAAGCTCCAAAATTTAGAATAAAAAGAAATGTTTTTTTAATGTATTTTAATATGACAAGGTTGTAAAATGCAAAATGAAAAAGTAAAGGATATAAAAGTTGATTAAATAACTATAGTTTTAGAAATAATTCACTACGTATTTAATATTTATGTTATTTGATAATATGATTATTAACTCCAAAAATATTCAAATTGGGCTCATTTCAAAAGTGTTAGACAAGTTGTTAAAGCATGCAGCCCTGAGATAATTCCCCAGTGGCCACAAGTTGTTTGTGCCTGGATTCGAACCTGGGGTAGATGGGTTATCTAGCCTAATCCCCCACAAGCCTTAATCAGTACGCCACAAGCCTTGTGGTTTTTTTTAGCGAGTCTGATGACAAATACTTATAATTTATTGTACATCAGGAGTTGAAGCTGGTAAGAAAGCAGCAGGAGAAGTGTTAGCTCTACAGAAGCGGGTTCTCGCAGTTCTGAATGAAGCCAGGTATATGCTACTGATGCTAAAATGTTACAAATATTTAATTTATATAATACAAGAAGAAGTTATAAATACGTAATTGTGGGTCCCATTTTATGATTTCTCAGCTGTAAGGACCCTGTTGAACCGTTATCCATCGAGGAAGTAGCTGATCGCTGCCATTCTCCCGATGATGTATGTATTCATTGCTTTTTCTTTGTACTTATTTTCAACATCTTCATTTCATTCATCTTATTTACTATATATATACATAATGGGAAATTTTAATTGTTGGCAGATCGAAATGATCTACAAGATAATTGCACATATGGCTGCTAACGATCGAGCTATTATTGCTGAAGGCGACTGTGGTTCGCCTAGAAGCGTTAAAGTTTTTCTTGGAGAGTGTAATGTGGATGCGCTATATGATTGATGAGATCTTGGCTGTATAACAATATACTCTTATATGCTTCTTTTGTTTTACTTAAATTCAGAGATAAAAAATTGTCATCTTAAATGAAATAAGATTGTTCATTCAAATTTGAGGAACAACACATGTTTTTGCTTGTCAAGATATATGTATGTTAACTTTTTTTTAATATTGTGGGTCTTATTTATATTAAGAGTAAGCTAAAATTCTTGGTTCCTGTGTTATGCCCAAATTAAATAAACCAATGGTGTCCTCCTTTTCTTTCTTTTATGATGTTTTGAAATCTAAAGTTTGAAATTTGTTAACTAACGGCTCGTTTACTAAATGCTTACCTAGGTAAGCACTTATCAAATCACATTGTTTTACCAGATAAATGTGACAATGACCGATAATCTTGCCTGGTAAGAGCGGAGGCAAGGACCGAGAGTCTTACCCGATAAGTGAGAGTGACGACTCTTACCACGGTTAGTGCTTACCGGATAAATTTTTGCATACGATATTGTTTTGGTGGACTTAAAATCTTACCCGATAAGTAAGTGATAGTGTTGAATTTTTCCGGTAAACACTTACACGTGTAATCTTTTGGTAGACGGCCCTAAGTCATTGTCTCTCATGTAAGGGGGCAAATCCGTCTTTTTAACCCTTCTTTCTTATTTTTCTTTTAAAAAATTGAGTAAATTACAGATATTGTCCTTGTGATATCATAATTGTAGTTTCAGTTTTGCTATGGGTTGGGTCCCTCGATCTAACACCATTTATTTTATGTTGCTGATTTGAGTGAAATCATGATTGTCATTTTGTAACGACCCAAAAACTAAGGCCCAAGATGGATATAATTCAAAATCCAAAATCATCACATGATTAACCAACCAACGATTAATTCATTACAATATCAAATCAAATAAAAAGGAACAACGGAAGTCTATAATCTGAAGTCAAACAGCTGAGTATTTAAACTAAAGCAAAATACTATGCTAGAACACCTTCTAGCCTTTACATCCTTCCCTTGGCTCTCTCACCTCTATCCAAGGTTCCCTTTCCTGAAAAAGGTTAGTTTTGAAAACGTGGGTTAGACCATAAGGTCTAGTGAATTCCCATAAAAACGGTAAACAGTTACACAGTTCAAAATCAGTTAAAACATGCAATGGTTTACGAATAAATAATCAAATTCTCATAAGAGATTAATTTATGTAGTGGAGAAACATGGCAAGTCAAAAACACACCTAGACATAGGATTTTAACCACACCTATGTGTAGGATTTTAATGACACCTATACGTAGAATTTTAACCACATCTAGATAGGATTTATAAAAGAACTTGCTAGTTGAACCCCAAATAAAACAGGTAATGCGCATACCGAATCCCAAAGCTTATAAAAGTGATCATGGCATTTTGCATATAAAAGAAATGTTTAAATAAAACCATAATCGACAATTAAGCATTTAAAACATTCCACATTGCATTTTAAGTGATAGGGAACTCACCTGGATTTGACACAACGGGTCTGAAGCTTAAACGGTCTCAACTTCCAAACCGAAAGCCTAAAATCAACATCAAGAAATGGATGTTAACCCCAACGAATTACCCCAAAAGTCTTTTATTAAAGACCCAAGATGAACCCCTAAACCATAGGTCCAAACTCCAGCACGAATCGGAAAACCACCCGACAAAACTCACTTTGAAACAGTGAGTTACGCGACCTATGTCGCGGCTTCAACCCGCGGGACCCTCTGCTTCAGCTGGTTCGAACCAGCAAAATCCAAAACAGCCCCAAACCGCAAGAATACTCAAAATACTGATTCCATTCAGTCCCAAAACATATCTAATGAATATATTAAGCTCTGAAATCGATATTTAAACATATATAACCATTTCCAAATGATTTACCCAAATAATCAATCTATCAAAGCTTGATTTGAACAACAATGGAGGTATTTCTTAAGAAAGCTCCAAGAGATGATTCATCTCATGTAATACTTCAGAAAGTGAACTAGATATCTCCAATTTATGGCATTCCATCACCATAGGGAGATTTATCCAACAAGAACTTAGGGTTTTAGAACCCAATGATTCAACTAACACTCTTCAATAAGACTAGATTGAGTGGAAGAAGAAATAATATACCTGAAATGGTGATTCCCTTAAAAAAAATGATGATTCTGAGCTCTCTTCTTCTCCTTCTCGTCTTCCTTGCCTCCCAAGAACACACACACACACACTTGATTACTGATATGTGTAAAAATGAGAGGAAATGAGGAGCCTCTCTCCCTTTTCTCACTTATATACAATGGGCCCACTATAAACCAAGCCCTAGCCCAAAACGCTAATCAATTTTCAAAGCTCAAAGATTAACTTTAATAACCCTAAGATTAGCAACAAAATTTTCGGGTTATTACAACACCTCCCCCTTAAAAGAATTCCGTCCCCGGAATTCCTTCATCGAAGAGATACGGATATGATTCCCTCATTTTTTATTCTAATTCCCACGTGGCTTCTTGACCCTTGTGAAACCGCCACTGCACTTTCACCATCGGAATATCTTTCTTCCTCAAACTCTCGATCTTTCGATCAATGATTAACTCGAGCTCTTCCACAAAATTCAACTTCCTATCAATTTATACCTCTTGCAACGGCACAGTCATTTCGGCTTCCGCCAAACATTTTTTCAAATTAGAGACATGAAAGGTATTATGAATACCTTGCAGCTCTTCCGACAATTCCAACTTGTACGCAACTTCCCCAACTCGTTCAATTATAGGGAAGGGTCCGATATAACGCGGACTCAATTTTCCTTTCTTCCCAAAACGCATTACACCCTTCCAAGGCGACACTTTAAGCATCACGAGATGACCCACTTGAAACTCAAGTGCTTTCCTTCTTTTGTCGGCATAGCTCTTTTGCCGATCTTGAGCAGCTTTAAGCCTTTCCCGAATCTGGTCGATCTTATCGACCGTCATTTGAACAACTTCCGGCCCCGCCAGTTGTTTTTCACCGACTTCATTCCAACATATAGGAGTTCTACATTTTCTCCCATACAAAACCTCATAAGGTGTTGCCTGAATACTCGCATGATAACTGTTGTTATATGCAAATTCGATTAAAGGCAGATGACTTTCCCATGATCCACTGAAATCGATAGCACAAGCTCTCAACATGTCTTCCAATGTTTGAACCATTCTCTCACTTTGCCTATCCGTCTGAGGATGATACGCAATAGTGAAATTGAGTTGCGACCCAACTCTTTCTGGAAGCTTGACCAAAACATAGACGTAAGACGTGTGTCGTGGTCCGACACAATAGACAATGGCACCCCGTGCCTTGTCACAACCTCATCAATATAAAGCGTTGCCAACCTCTCCATAGAATAAGTTTTACGCATCGGGAGGAAGTGAGCCGACTTGGTGAGTCGATCCACAATCACCCAAATGGCGTCAAACCCTTTCGGAGATTTAGGCAACCCGGTCACAAAGTCCATAGTATTGTGATCCCATTTTCAAACGGGAATATCCAACGGTTGAAGTTTGCCATAAGGCCTTTGATGTTCTACCTTCAGTTGTAAACAAGTTAAACACCTTTCCACGAAGTATGCCACATCTTTCTTCATACCCGGCCACCAATAAAAATGCCGAAGGTCTCTATACATCTTATTCGTACCCGGATGAATAGAGTATTTAGATTTATGCGCCTCGTCCAACAACCTCTTACGAATGTCCCCAAATCTTGGGACCCAAACACGCTTGTTGTAACATTTCAAACCCCGATCATTCTCTAGCAAAGTAGACACAACGCCTACCATTCGTTTCTTTTTAAGATTCCCCGGTTGCAATGCCTCAAACTGGCATTTCTTGATTTCATCAAGCAGATTGAAGTTTACTACAATCTTCATATAAATAACTTTTGAGGCTTCACCCCTTCCCTTTCGGCTCAAGGCATCGGCTACTACATTAGCCTTACCCGGATGATACTCGATCTCACAATCGTAATCCGATAACAACTCCATCCATCTTCTTTGCCTCATATTGAGTTCCTTCTGTCGAATAGATGACGAAGACTCTTATGATGAGTGAAAACTTGACACTTGGTTCCATACAAATATGGTCTCCAGATCTTTAAGTCAAACACCACGGTGGCTAATTCGAGATCGTGTGTAGGATAACGTCTTTCATGATCTTTGAGTTGTCTTGATGCATAGGCAATCACCTTTCCACGTTGCATCAAAACGCACCCCAATCCCAATTTGGAAGCATCACTATACACATTAAATTCATCATTGCCGTCGGGTAATGTCAAGATCGGTGCACTACTCAAACTTTCTTTTAAAATCCGGAATGCTTCCTCTTGCTTTTCTTGGTTAATGAGGTTAGTGGGGTAGCGATACTAGAGAAGTCTTTAATGAACTTCCGGTAGTATCCCGCTGATCCCAAGAAACTTCTTACCTCCGAAGGAGTCCTAGGCGGCTCCCAACTCCTTATAGCTTCAATCTTAGCCGGATCAACCTTAATTCCTTCACCGGATACCACATGACCAAGAAACTGCTCGGAGCCAAAACTCACACTTAGAAAACTCTGCATACAACTTCTCTTGCTTCAATAAATCCAATACTAAATGGAGATGCTTCACGTGATCCTCTACCGATCGAGAATAGATAATTATATCATCAATGAATACAATGACGAACTTATCCAGAAACGGTTGACAAACCCGGTTCATCAATTCCATAAATGTCGTGGGGGCATTGGTCAATCCAAAAGGCATCACTAGGAACTCGTAGTGACCATAACAAGTTCGGAATGCGGTTTTCGGAACATCATCCTCTCGTACCTTGAGATGATGGTACCCTGAACGAAGATCAATCTTCGAGAAGTAACTTGCTCCTTGAAGTTGATCGAAAAAATCGTTTATCCTCGGAAGTGGATATTTATTCTTGATCGTGACCTTGTTGAGTTCTCGATAGTCTACACACATACACATAGTCCCATCCTTTTTCTTTACAAAAAGAACCGGCGCTCCCCACGGAGAAGTACTCGGTCGGATAAAACCTTTATCCAGCAACTCTTGCAGTTGAGACATCATCTCTTTCATTTCTGACGGCGCTAGGCGATACGAAGCTCTAGCTATAGGAGCAGATCCCGGTATTAAGTCTATCCAGAACTCTACCTGACGATCCGGAGGTAGTCCCGTCAAATCATCCGGGAACACCTCGGGATAATCACTCACAACAGGAACATCTTTCACACTCTCTTTTTCCTTCTTAGCATCCACTACGTATGCCAAGAACCCGCGACATCCTTTCCTCAAACACCTATTGGCTTTCATCATCGAGATCAAACTGGTTTTCCGGTCTCTACGATTCCCATAGATAACCACTGTCCCCTTATCTGGAACACTCACATGGATTAACTTCTTATTACACACTATGTGGGCGTTGTTCCTTGCCAACCAGTCCATCCCCACAATAATATCAAACTCTCCCATAGACATAGGGTGGAGTAGTAACGGTATTCGGTTTCCTTCTATTTCTATCATACATCCATCAAACGCTTCTTTGACTAAAACGCAACCATCATTGGCTGTTTCTACCTCTATAGCATGATCCAAACGCTTGGATTTTACTCCCAGACATTTCACAAATAAAGGAGACACAAAAGAGTAAGAAGCAACAGAATCAAACAACACCTTGGCAAATAAAGAGTTTACCAAAAAGGTACCTGTCACCACATCAGGAGTCTCCTCTGCCTCAGCGGTAGTCATCTGAAATGCTCTCCCTTTAGCTTTTGCCGGCTCGGCCCTCTTTTCTGCTCCCTTATCTCCTTGACGATACCTAGAGTAATCGGATCCCCCTTTCTTCAACTGTGGGCAAACCGGTCTGATATGATCTGGCGACCCACACTTAAAACACCTCCGCTGTGCGTTGCATTCTCTAGCATAGTGGCCCGCAGACCCACAACGAGAGCAACTTTTCACCCCGGATGCACACTCACCATGATACACCCGATGACATTTCCCACAAGGTCTTCCATTTCCTCCTTGGTTTCCTTTGCGATCCGATTTGACAAACTTGGACTTCTTAGAGTCCATCTCCGAACTTTCCCATTTCCGCTTTTCTCCCACTTTCTCATCCATTTGACGGGATTTCTCTCTCTCGGTCTTTCTAGCTGCATCCACCGCCGCTTGAAAGCTAGAGTGATGTAGGTTAATCACCAATTCTCGAATATTAGCATTCAAACCCCAAATGAACCTCTCAATTCGACGGGCTTCGTTCGGTACATAAATCTTGGCAAAACGTGCCTTCTCATTGAACTTAGCCGCATACTTATCGACTGTCATACCCCCTTGCACTAGGGCCATGAACTCTTCTTCAAGTCGCCTCATCGTAGCCAGAGGACAAAATTGCAAATGAAATCTTTCCACAAATTTTTCCCAAGTCATTGTCCTAGCGGTTTTCGCCCCTTTCTCTCCCGACTCAACATCCCACCAATTGATCGCTTCAGATCTCAACATAGAGATGGCATAAGTCACCTTATCCTCATCAGCACAATGACAAGTCTCAAATGCCAATTCTGTTTCCCGTACCCAACGCAATGCTAACACCGGATCACACGCTCCTTCATAAGTAGGAGGCTTGCATGATGCAAAAGTATTGTAGCTACACCCCTTGGATACCTTAGAAGAATTAGGCACCAATGGTGTTTCCATTGAATGACCACTAACAACGGTCTTAGGTAGACTAGAATGCACGGAAAGGCTCTAATTCTTCACTCTTCTCCCGACTTACGGGTTCCGACCTTTCCCGATTAGTCAACAAAGTTTGAAGTGCGGTTTGGATCTTTGCCAATTCAGTGACAAGTGCCCCTTGCACTACAATGGCGGGTGTGGTGCCTCGAACCCGCCTTCCATCTTGGGCTCGACCCCTTGCACTCACCGAATTCTCTTGCACGAACAATTTCGGTGCACTAGCTTGCCCAATCCTTCCGTGGCCACGTCCTCGACCATGACCCCTAGTTCCCCCAACAGTAGGGATGGGTGCATGACTCACACTTCTTCCACGGCCTCTACGTCGGCCCCTTCCTCTAGTGGTGCACTTACGTACCTCCCAAATCCACCGGTTCCTCTTCCCGGCGTTCGGATGAATCCGACCTAGCAATAGGTATGGATTGGCTTCTCGTAACTCGAGCTGACATGATTCCTTTCTGCGAAAAACGAGCTTAACTTAAATGACATTTCAATAATAATAAGGTAAGGCAAGCACACACATGCACCTGTAAATTCGCAATTACAGTGGCCAAGTGTAATTCCCAATTTACCGCACATGAGGGTCTCTCCCTACCCCATTATCACTATCCCTATTGAGGTTATCCTAATTCAGTTGTGACTCCTAGCCCTACAGTCTAAGCCTAGGTGCCACTCGGCTACATAATTCACTTAGACTAAGGCTTTGATACCAGTTTGTAACGACCCAAAAACTAAGGCCCAAGATGGATATAATTCAAAATCCAAAATCATGACATGATTAACCAACCAACGATTAAATCATTACAATTTCAAATCAAATAAAAAGGAACAACGGAAGTATACAGTCTAAAGTCAAACAGCTGAATATTTAAACTAAAGCAAAATACTATGCTAGAACACCTTCTAGCCTTTACATGCTTCCCTTGGCTCTCTCACCTCTATCCAAGGTTCCCTTTCCTGAAAAAAGTTAATTTTCAAAACGTGGGTTAGACCATAAGGTCTAGTGAATTCCCATAAAAACGGTAAACAGTTCCACAATTCAAAATCAGTTAAACCATGCAATGATTTACGAATAAATAATCAAATTCTCATAAGAGATTAATTTATGTAGTGGAGAAACATGGCAAGTCAAAAAAACACCTAGACATAGGATTTTAACCACACCTATATGTAGGATTTTAATTACACCTATACGGGATTTTAACCACACCTATATGTAGGATTTTAATTACACCTGTACGGGATTTTAACCATACCTAGATAGGATTTATAAAAGAACTTGCCAGTTGAACCCCAAATAAAACAGGTAATGCGCATACCGAACCCCAAAGCTTATAAAAGTGATCATGACATTTTTCATATAAAGAAATGTTTAAATAAGACCATAATCGACAATTAAGCATTTAAAACATTCCACATTACATTTTAAGTGATAGGAACTCACCTGGATTGGACACAACGGGTCTGAAGCTTAAACGGTCTCAACTTCCAAACCGAAACCCTAAAATCAACATCAAGAAATGGATGTAACTCCCAACGAATTACCTCAAAAGTCTTCTATTAAAGACCTAAGATGAACCCCTAAACCATAGGTCCAAACTCCAGCTCGAATCGGAAAACCACCCGACCAAACTCACTTGAAACAGTGAGTTACGCGACCTATGTCGTGGCTTCAACCCCCGGGACCCTCTGCTTCAGCTAGTTCGAACCAGCAAAATCCAAAACAGCCCCAAACCGCATGTATACTCAAAATACTGATTCCATTCAGTCCCAAAACATATCTAATGAATATATTAAGCTCTGAAATCGGTATTTAAACATATATAACCTTTTCCAAATGATTTACCCAAATAATCAATCTATCAAAGCTTGATTTGAACAACAATGGAGGTATTTCTTAAGAAAGCTCCAAGAGATGATTCATCTCACGTAATACTTCAGAAAGTGAACTAGATATCTCCAATTTATGGCATTCCATCACCATAGGGAGATTTATCCAACAAGAAATTAGGGTTTTAGAACCCAATGATTCAGCTAACACTCTTCAATAAGACTAGATTGAGTGGAAGAAGAAATAATATATCTGAAATGGTGATTCCCTTCAAAGAAGATGATGATTCTGAGCTCTCTTCTTCTCCTTCTCGTCTTCCTTGCCTCCCAAGAACACACACACTTGATTACTGATATGTGTAAAAATGAGAGAAAATGAGGAGCCTCTCTCCCTTTTCTCACTTATATACAATGGGCCCGCTATAAACCAAGCCCTAGCCCAAAACACTAATCAATTTTCCAAGCCCAAAGATTAACTTTAATAACCCTAAGATTAGCAACAAAATTTTCGGGTTATTACACATTTTGTGTAATTGGATTCACTAGTGAATATTAGATTGTTAATTAAGTTATAACACGAGCTAGGAATTGTGGAGTGCACACTCGTGTAAGCTAATTAGAACCTGAGATTGTTGTATTACGTCATATGGCAATGGTCAGATGACTAACAAAGTAGGCACTAAAGCTCAGTGGTGATCAGCTGATATGGTACCCACTAGCAGGGTGTTTGGCAGAATCTATTAACTGGGTCGCTGCTTCCCCCTCCGCAGGAAGACTTCCTTCTTTCCCTTGCTTGGTTGGTTATCTCAAACCGGGAACTACATCAATAGTGACAAATGGAACGAGGGGTCCATTTTCACTAGAGTATGGTATCTAAGGATCCACACCCTCAAGGAAGAGAGACATACGATTCTTCCATAGAGAAGTTATCTTTACTGAATCTAGGAGGTTTGACAAGATAGAACCATTGTTGTGATACCACTTATTGGTCCTTAGAGGAATAACAAGACTTTTAGGGTTTGTAGAAGAGGTGTCAAATACAAACACAACTTCTACCTTTTCAAATTCTTTTATTAATTATAATAAGAATCATTACAGGAATTTACAGATTGTTTGCGGAAAAAGATAAGGTAGAAAACCTAATCTAAACAATCTCACTTTGCCGACAGAGAGCAATAAGAATCTCTAAGAAGAAAACTAATATAAATCACACAAACACCCTTGCACATAATACACTTAGAAAGATTTAGATGAGCAATGCTAAGAAAGAAGGTCTTCTCAGTTATTTATACAAGGATCAATTAAAGCATGTTGCCAGTACAATATACGTTTCGCTTGGGGAGAGGATTGCTGGTTTTGCTTGTCCTTGGCAGGCTTGGTTGCGTGTAATAGTGTACATGCATGAAAGGGGACGATAAAGAAACAATCTATTGTGCCTTCATCACTTAGTTTCATGGTTTTGACTTTGGACAGAGAGGATAAGACAAAGACCTAATACGCATGATTCTGGTTCCGTGATTCTGGTTCAGCTAGAGGGAGAAGTTGAAGCTTTCTTCAGCTTATGTTGAGTCTTCTTGCTTTGATCAATACTCACTTATTCAGATAGGCAGATCCACTGAAACCATTTCAGATCTTTCTGTCTCTTTTATCTTCAGACGCATCTTCGACATAGTTTGAAGTTTTGTTGGATTATGAGGCTTTGATTTTGAGGTCACTGAGTAGTCACTAAGAGATAAATGACTAGCTGTTCTATCAATATCATTAAGCTAACATTAAGATATTACTATTTTTAAGTTCTTATTACAAAGGGAACATTCGGTGATCACTGAACATACTCAGTTTCCGAATGTGTAATCAGTTAGAACATATTGCAAAAATTAACTAAAGGGTTGTTTACTAACTTTTTTGGGTAAGTGCTGACACGACTAAGAGGACCGACTAAGATAAGAGGTCTGACTAAGATAAGCATCGATTAAAAAGTTAACGTTTACTTAATATTTTATATTAAGTGTTGATCAAGTAAAAATGACAATTATATCCCTCCATCAAAATTTAAATCTAATTCGAATATTAATTTGACTCCTATCAAAATTTATATCAAACAATTATTCAAATCAAATCAAATCAAATCAAATCAAATCAAAATCTTCTTTAGAGTGTAGACCCTAGCCCCTTATCCTTTTTCTTTCCATCTTTTTAATATCACTATTTTCAGGAGAAGTATTCCTTCTTGGTAATTTGTATTTCCAACAATCAAGTTTTCTAAGGTAAAGACAAAATACTTTGATTATTCCATAAGGAGGTTTCTTGAATATCTTTTGATGTATTCTTCAATTTTTGTTACTTCTTCTTCTTGTGTTTCATTTTCTAATGAACAGAAAACATAAAGTATAAGAAGCAGTGATCCTTTAAATATAAAGTATGTTCTAAGAATGTGTGTGGGAGATGAAGTTTGTAGGATGTTTCTCTTCGGTGAAAAAAAGAGATGTTCTTTTCAGTGAAGAAAAAGATTGAGAAGAGGGTAGATAAGGAAAAGGGTGTTGCTGGTTG
The DNA here is from genome assembly GCA_036898165.1 of Silybum marianum. Taxonomy (NCBI): domain Eukaryota; kingdom Viridiplantae; phylum Streptophyta; class Magnoliopsida; order Asterales; family Asteraceae; genus Silybum; species Silybum marianum. The sequence continues at coordinate 40,993,309 of CM072529.1, read as the reverse complement.
TGGTAAGCATCAGGGGCGGACCTAGTGAAGGTCTGTGCCACCATATTATTCGTCCGTCGAAGTGTAAAATTTTCGGATTTTTTCGAGGTGCAACCGTATTATTTTTTAGGGTGCTACCGGTAATATTCTAAAATGTACAAGGGTGCAACTGTAAATAACTAATGAAGCCCAAATCAGATTTAGTTAATGAAGCCCAAATCAGATTTAATTATTAGAGCCCAAAATGAAAAATCTTAAATTCCTAATTAAACTAAAACCCAAGCCCAAGCTCCAACCAAAATACTAAATTCCTAATTAAACTTAGCCCAAGTTCAAACTCAGTTTCAAAATCGGAGGGAACACAACAGAGGTAGAGGCTGATGATCGACGACGTTGAATTCTGAAACTCCAAAATCGTGGCTGAAGCCTGAACCTGAACTAAAAGTCGCCGATCACCACACCGGCGACCTCCCCTGTCGCCTACAACACACTACCGGCGACCTCTCTCCGGTCTCATTGACGGCAAAATCCTAAAATTTCTAATTTTTAGCACTAAATTTACAATTTTGATATTTTGTGACTTTGCTTAGTCTTTAGTTATTTGTCAATTTTAATTTACAAAAAATCTTATTTAATACTAAAATCTTATATGCATAAAGAAACATAATTAGAGACCTAGAAAAAAAAAGTAAAAGTTGATAATCAAATTCTTAAACTTGAAAATGTTTATGAAACTAACCCAAATAAAACAAATAAATCCCTCCAAATAAAAAAAACTGAAAAATTCTCTCGAAATCAACCTAAAAACTGAAAAAATTCTTTGAAAACGGTAGAATTCGGCTAAAAGCACATGAACGGCTTTGCGGGGATTTGATCCAATTTAAAGTTGCACCCGGTCACCAAAATTCCCAGGTCCACCAACGACCTAAATATTATATTAGTTATATGGTGCCACCGTATGAAAAAAATTCTGGGTCCGTCCCTGGTAAGCATTGTCCCTGTTTCTTGTTCTGGTCAGATGTGTGGTAAGAGGTAAGTAAGCAGGGCCTAGGTGTCAAAGAGGGCCATCCGAGGATCAACATGATCAATAGAGCAAAATTTGAACTTCAAATAGGTCTTAAAATTTAAATCTTGGGGGCAAATTGTTTGAATGAAAATTCCATAACCACGACCGACTAGGATAGTATCCACTACCATGATATCCTCGACATACCATCGTCCGTAACCTCGACAATAGTCTATTTTGATTAACCACAATAGCCGTTACTTTTTATATTTATTGCAGATATCAAAGGTAACCGAAGATTAAATACTAAGGTCCTTCATCAATAAATAGATTGTAACTAACAACCAAGATTCAATGAGTGACCATTATAGACATTAATTTTGAGAATTCATAGATTCCAATGACTTTCAAAGAACAAGCCAACCAGAAATTTGATCAACAAAATTGACCATTCGAATTCCTTCATATTGTATCAAAATCCGACATCCGACAAATAAACCACAACATCTTATGAGATATTTTTGAACTCGTTGTTAAGCTCATTAAACAATGAACAACATACACTTTTGAAAGAATTAATGATCAACAAATTAGTCTTGGAGAAGAAAAAACCACAAAAATATAATATTTTAACCTCGTTTCCTCAATTAATGATGTTTTTATTAAGTTTACGTTTTTTTTTTCTTTCAAAAAGCGATAACCGGATAGAAAAACGATGTTTGCCAATGTTAATGTTCAAAAAACAAACAAACCCAATTTACAAAATGATGTAAACATATATTTAGTAAAAATATAAAATGTCAAATTGAAAAACACATGTTAACTATTTGAGTTCATGGACCTTGTACATGGATAATATGTCAAGCAAACCCTAACCTATTTCTGTACTTAGTTAAATTTCAAGAACCAAATGAAATTTTATGACCTCAAATGATAAAAAAACCGAAGTGGGTGTAGCCGAGGTTGACCACTTTTTCCGTTCTGTTGATTGAGGGTATCGATGGATGATCATGAGGATCTTTTTGTGCTTATTTACAACAAGAATGGTTTCTAATAGAAGTAAGTGTTCTTTTTGTGGCTAGAAGTGCCGGTATCTTTGCATAGCATTGATCGAAGTTCGATGATGGATCTTGGTGGTTCAAGGTCTTTTTCTTGAAGTGCATGGCCAAGCAGTTTTTGCATTTGTGATGCAAATGTATCATCCAAAATCTGCAAATTTATCAAAACAATTAGTACAAATAGCATCATATATACATATGTTTGTGTGTGTATATATATATGTAGATACACGCACATTAAATATGTGTATTCATGTATGTAATTACATGTATGCATTATGCACCGATGTATAGTAAATGCTTTATAGGACCAAACTGAAAAGCGTCCTATCTAAAAGTGTTACAGTAGGTTGTAGGACACTTAAGGGTGTTTTTAGTTATTTTATGCGACACTACTTGAAGAAGTGTCTTACAAACACGTGTCAAAGACATGGGTTTATATAATTATATGACATTTCTCAAAATTGTTCTATAAACTAGCTAATATGACACTTTATTTTAAAAGCGTCCTAAAAAACTTGTTAAAACGCCCAAAAGTGTGTTATAAACCTATTGTAACACTTTTAGATCGGACTCTTTATAGTTTGGTCATATAAACTTAAGTTCTATAAATTATTCTATTAGGACGCTTAAATATTTTAGGCATCCTAAAAACTCAATTTTGTTGTAGTGGTGGGGTAGGGGCTCATAAGAACCCATCTCATTCTTTGCATTATTTATTGTTGTACGATGATGATAATAATAATAATAATAATGCTATTTATTTATTAGTAATAATTAAGAGTTACTCACAGATACAGCTACTCTTGAGCCTTTGTACAATGATCTGTTTTCTTTCCTGTTCTCAAGGAAACTCAATATATCCTGTAGCAAACATCATCACATTTACATGTCAAATTACCAAACAAGATTCTATTTCTTTCTCATTCCTTTTTTAAATTTATGTTAAAATAGTTATTTAAGTACAAATAATATAAAACTCACCTGTCCCATTCGATCCCAAAATATACGACATGTTGCAATGAAAACGTGCGTCTCGAATATGGTGTGTAGATGAGTCACAGTGTTCGTAAGCAGCTCCGTTAGTGGTTGCATTCTGCTTCTAATCTCGGATTCTGACACACTTTCCTTTGAATCTTGAATAATTTTCTTTAGTTTTGTACTACTTTGCAGCCTTGTCTGTTCCACAAAAAAATATGACCCGTTGATAAATATTTAACAGAGGGAGGTTCAAGGGAAAACACTAAAAAAGAGAAAAACTGAAGAACACCCTAGGATCCCTCCATCTGGACAGTATGCAGTATGCACTAATGCAAACAAGCGATTGAAGCTGTTTTTTTTGCTTCTATGCACCAATGCTTCTATAATTACATATGCATTAGTGCATATACACAAATGCACAAATGCATGTTACAAATTATCAGTATGCATTAGTGCATACCGTCCAGATGGAGGGTTCCCGTGGTGTTCTTCAGTTTTCTCTTTTTTTGGCGTTTTCCCCTGAACCGACCCTAACAATAACTAGACAATTGTTGATAAATATTTAACAATAACTAGACAATTGATGTAAAAGAACAGTTTCTTTACATTGTTATCTAGTTTAGAAAGTAACAAGTAGGCACTCACATTCTCAACAAGTTTTTCAACAACTGCTTGAAGATAGTTTCGAAACTTTGATCTAAGCATAACCGTCACTTCGCTTAAACGCTCTCCGGCTGCGGTATTTCCCTCATCCGGAACACAACATGAACCCCAAGACTTCAATTGAAGTTCAATCTTGGGACGCAAAACATCAAGCATTCGTTTCATCGAGTTTAACAGAATGCCAAGCTGAACCAATAAACCAACCCAAAAATTAGAGTTAAAATAACCAATTACATACGTCCACAAAGAAGATGCACTTTGTATTTGACTTCAAAAGTCAAATACACGAATTTTCAAACTAGAAAACGAAGATATGAATGGAAATTCAAATGTTTCTAAACTAAAGTCACTTATTTGCACATTATCATCATTACAAATAAAGTGGAGTTTTCTTTTATCATCTTCTTTTTGTAACTATGGGTGTTCGTGCCAGCTCGTACGCCCCTCAACTAATCCCATGGATATATCAGCCAAGAAAATGAAGATATGAATGAAAATAGGCGAACTTTCAAACTAGGCGAACTTTCAAACTAGAAAATGAAGATATGAATGAAAATTCAAATGTTTCTAAACGGAAGTCACTTATTTGCACATTATCATCATCACAAATAAAGTGGAGGTTTTTTTATCATCTTCCTTTTGTAACTATGGGTGTCCGTGCCAGCTTGTACGCACCTCGACTAACCATGGATATATCAGCCAGAAAAATCCTCAAATGGTCGTGAGGAGAATTAAAGTTAGCCTTTATTTGCTAGTTGAGTTAGCCTTCAACGTTTCTTTTATCTTTGTTAGCATGTAAATACGTTTACTTAGGCTCTTTCCCTAGGTTTTCTGTCTATATATATATATATATCCTTGTATCCTTTCATTGTAAAGTACAAGTTAAAAGCAATAATATTATCCCTGATTACAATCTTATTTTAGATATTTGGCAAATCATCAAGGGAACCTTTACGATTTTCATGGATATTGAGAGTGTTTTACTGCTAATCATGAAACTAGACAAACCTCTGGAGGCACCACATAAGGATTCGTGGTTCGTTTGGCAAGCATTTGGACATACTTCAAGCCAAACTTCTTTGGCGCTAGGTTCTCTTTCAAAGGTGCAACAACATCTGCGTATTGTTTGTCCAAAGACTCGATTACCGCCTTTTCAATGTCCGCAATGGCCTATTTATCAAATTATCAGAGTATAAAAATAAGAAATGATTTTAGATTAGAAGACATCCCAACATGAAGATACTTATGGATAACATTTTATCTTATGGGTCCCATTTAAATGGTCCCATAGAAAATAAAGATATGATTGTGGATCTATTTTACTTGTCATTAGGAGAAATAAATTGTAAGGACGTACATTCTCCAAAACGAAGGTATATTCCGGCCATCGGCATATTATGACTTCATAATCATTCAATGTTTCTTTAAGACGATCATACATTTCATCCACAAATGGGGTTGTTGAATGTTGCGTCCTGACTCCAGACAATTTTACCTGCAAATTCACGACATTTTTTTTATCATTAGTTGTCATCCTTTGCCTTTCAATCATATATTTGCCGAATTTATAGTTGTTATACACTCAATCACATTTTTAACAACTATTCTTTTTCTATTGGTAACATTTTTTCCCTCCCCGATATAGTTTAAATACTCCTTCAATCCATTCAAAAATGTCATATTTGACTTGACTTATAGTTTAAACAAATGTTTGATTATTTGTCAAAGGCATTGTATTCATTGGACAAAAATAGAAGAATCTTTGAGAGCCAAAATCAATGCCACCAATTTCCTGTTTTTTTTTTCTTTCTTCATTGACATTTCTAAAAAGTGTAAACCGGATAGAAACCGTTACCCTTTAAGAAACCAAACTCAGTTTGCAAATTTTGTAAACACGAGTTATAAATTGTACACTTGATTCGATGTTTCATTAGTTCACAATATATGTTTACAAAAAAAAACACTTGTTGACTATTGTATGTCAATAAAGTTGACGTTTTTTTTCAGACCTCTTTCCTATTCTTATCCTAACTTTCATCTTCTATTAAAAAAATGAAATACTCTTATCAAACGTGTTTTAATTATATAATAGAAAATTGAAATGCAAGTGTCGTCAAATGAGTTAAAAACTCATGAAAACATCGTGACACCTTGACACATACCTTGTCTAGCTTACATGACTCAAGCAATGATAAGCGCTTATCTTGAATCCAAATGATGATATACAGATGGAACAATTCTTTTGCATCAACTCCACCTTTAACGGGACTGAGAAAGAACTTGAATTAAGTTGTGCAAAGAATAATTAGTATAAATATGAAAAAGAGAAAACAGATATATAAGTTTAATTACTTGATATTCCAGGTTGCAAGATCCTTTTGGAAATCTGCTGTTGCAATTACAAGATCTGTAACATGACGAGAAGGACCTTCTGGAGGGCAGGCAACAAGGAAGGATCGTAATCTGCTGCAAAGTTCAGCACTGTATATTGCAGATGAAAGATTTGGTAGGTCGATGAAGCTGCAAAATAGTGTTCACAAACTTTAAGTATTGTAACACATGATTAAATAGGAGCGTGCCAAAAAAATATTTATATGTTTCCTGAAGGGTGCCACTGTATTGTTTTGTTGGGTGCCCTTATATTTTTTTAAAACTAAACCAGTGGCACAAATCTTTAATGGCAGAGTTGGTAAATGTTGTTTCCTTTCTACAAAAGGCTTGGGTTCGAGTTCCACTTTTGTTTAGTTTTCTACTTATTTTTTGGTGTTTTTTATACCTTTTGTGTTTCTGAATAATTAAGAAGACTGGATTCGAACATGGGTTCCTTTTGTGCAATGACAAGAAACCAACCAACAGATCTATACTAATTATGTGAAAATTTTCTGTAGATTTTTTTCTTCTTATTAGGTATCATCAAATGGGAATCTTACTTTCAATACCAAAAAAATCTATGATGGAGAGAAAATTTACCTTGGAAGTACGTTGCAATTGTGAATCTCTATATCTGTAAAAATCTCATTCCTGATGTTTAAACAAAGGGATTTCATTTTTTGATAGGCCGTAGAGACATTAACAGGATCCATCAAATTTCCTTCTCCATTGGCACTAAGATATTCATCGGTATCAGTCAAGTGCCTTCTTGATCTTTTCTTGGAAGCAGCCTAATAATAATTTTCAAAAGTTCGTTAAACTAGCATGAATTCTAGAAACAAATAACATACCATCGGATAAAAATTGCAATAATATACAGGATACATAGTTTTATATTAGGGTTTAATTATTTGTGTAAAAAGAGCAAGTGTCATGGACCAAAATCAATCCCGCAAATAACTTGTAATGCTGAAAATGGGTAAGTTTTAAATTTTTAATATTGCAAAATGAAAATTGTTGCAGGTTTTAATATTTGCTATCAAATATGGTAGAGTGGTGAACCTGGAAGTAGCTGTATAATTTATTTTGTGCCTCGGGAGATAATATATCATGAAGAAGTTTATACAGTTTGACAGCAGGTTCCAAAACCGGTGCTGCAACTCCACTAGCCGGCCTAAAAACCTCCATGATGCCAGTTGAAGAAGCCTCATCCAAGGATTTGTAGTTCTCAAAAACAAGAGCAAAAATCTGTTCAATTTGCTCTTCAATCTCACCCAATATTCTATTCTGCCAAAACCATAAAACCACGGTGTTTAGTATGTCTTATCCAGAGATGGGTCTGTAAATCAAATATATATATATATATATATATGGCATATGTAAAGTTTACCTCTTGATGACTGAGGGTGCTCTTAGTATGTCCTTTCATTATAACGGGCAACAATAAGTCGTATACTAATGAGAGACAATCATTTGTTGGAGTTGCAACGTCCATGATGTACGATAGGTATCTAAAAAATCAATCATGTGTTAGAATCACATTTTTAATGTCTTATTCATTTACCAACTGTTTTTTTTTGTTAATCATGGGTGCCGGGCCAGCTTCTATCATGGGTGCCGTGCCAGCTTCTGGTTATCTACTTATAATAGGGTAGGGTCAGGTTCTGGGGAAAACGTCAAAAAAAGAGAAAACTGAAGAATACCCTGGGAGCCCTCCATTTGGACGGTATGCACAAATGCATATTGGTAATTTGTAACATGCATTTTATGCATATGCACTAATGCATAAAAAATGCACTCGTGCATAGAAAAAAAAACAGCTTCAATTGCTTGTATGCATTTGTGATACCGTCCAGATGGAGGACTCCCAGGGCGTTCTTCAGTTTTTTTTTTAGGTTTTCCCCTGAACCTCCCTCTAATAGGGTATTCATCCTTCTATGAACGTAGTACCAAATTCATTAATAATATGTAACAATCTTAGAGCATAAATAGTAAATTACTTTACCTTGCAAAAGTTATGAATTTTAGTTTCCAATTTCCTTCAACTATAATTGTACGTGGGAGAAGAAATAAGAATTTTCGGGATAATATCTCAGTTACCTTAGCTTTGTGTATGCATCGGAAACTCCGTAATATGAAGCAAATTCAGCAAGTAACCACTTCCATGGGTCGTTTAACGACAAATTTCTTTGCTGAAAGTTCTGCTCTTTCATGGCAACCTCCATGGCAAGATCATATGCCATTGTTTCAGCAATAGAACCGCACTGTCAACCAACAAGATTGCTTTGGTCAAATTAATCCACATTTTAGTCGAGAAGAACTTGCAATGGAAACAACTACCACCATCCCAACAAAAAGAGAACTAACAAATACGATTTTGTGATGCCCCTAACATTCTTGTTTTGGTAATATTTCAAGCTAAATGTACTCCCTCCGTCCCAAATTAAGTGTCCACATTTCTATTTATATTTGTCCCAAAATAAGTGTCCACTTTCAAAAGTCAATAACCAAATTCTCAAACTTACCCTTAATTAATTAATGCACAAATATTTAAGAGTTGTGTATAGAGAGAAATTAAATAAGGGTAAATATGTAATTTGGTTAACCAAAAAGTGTAATAATTATGCATGTCTAAAACTGTGTCCCATTTCAATTGTGGACACTTATTTTGGGACAGAGGGAGTACCTCTTATTAGCCCATTATACTAGTTAAGGAAATACTGATGATATCGGAGGATATTTTAGAAATTTGATAGTCAACCATTTATATTCATTCATGTTGCAACAATTTTGGGACAAAGAGAGTATAACGAGAAATTTGAATGGTCAAATTGAGTTAGATTTAGAAAAAATAAGAGATTCAAAGAGACTAGCACTGGACACAACTACTCCCTCGGTCCAAAACAAAGGTATAATAATTTCTATTTTCATATGTTCCAAATTAATTATCATGTTTTCTTATAGGCAAAATTCCCGTAGAACTACCTGTGTTAGGTCCATAATATCCCCCCTATTTAAATATTTAAGCATTCTTCAAGGGTGTTTCACAAATGGCAATCAAACACATCTATCAAAGTTGCAATAATTTCAGGCCAAAGGGTGTATAATAACATTAACAATGGGATAAAACTCACCTTGAGGCTATTCTCATCTAAACTTGTTGTATAATTTATGTAGAGTTGAATTTTGCCAACAAGCTCATGCTCCGGTTCTCGGTATATAGACCACCACCGTAGTTTGTCATTCTGAATAAAAAGATACAAGTTTTCCATATAAACAAACAAAACACCAGTGATATTTAAAAATATGATAAACGGATGTAAAATCTTTACCTGATCTTCGGAAATAGTGGCCACTTGGGCCAAGACACGACCATAATGGTTCCCCTTAGAGTCTTGCACTTCCACAATCAAATCGTCCCCAAGGCTATCTGGCAAACTGTGATTGATTTCATGAGTTAATAACTTAAACAAACCACATAATAGATACACAACAGGATTTGGGATGCAAAGAATACATACAATATATGGGTTTCACCAGAACCAGGTTGCATTCGAATGGCATCACCTTCAGTCGAACTTTTAAGTCTTAGCAGACAAGAATATGACTCTGTTTAATATCATGAATAATTGTAAGTTAGCTAACTAATTTTTGCTTCAAATATTTCAAAACAACAATGAGCTCCGTAAAATGCAGCTAAAAGAAGCTATACCTATTTGAAACCATTCTACATAATGATGTGTTTGCCCTTTTAAATTTAACAAAATTTTATATTTCCACCCATTGTTGAACTTAATAAGATCCCTGAGCCAGTGAGCCCTATCTTACATTTTGGATATTATGTAAACTTCAAATTGACGCATGAGAGATATTTCTATAGATGAAGGAAATACATAAACTCAGGGTTTTAAGTGCATTTTTATAAAAGATTGTTATAAAATAAACAATCATAACAAAAAGAAAACGGAAGTTCGTAAAACATAATAAAAATTATAAAACTCAGTCTTGCAAGATTCATTTCTAAATTCAATTCTTGTTCCTTTTTACAGCTCAGTCCTTGCCCTCTATTGGCCTTATGCAATAGTGTGCAAGTCAATCAATAAATGACAGTCTAGTCTACTTTTCTCATAAAACGATTACTTGTAAATGGATTTTTTTTGTCACATTTGATCAACTCCGGCCATGTAATCCAGCATATATCGGCCAAAATGTGGTAAGAGAAACATAGTTCAAAGCCTGCATATATATATAGGAAATAATTACATAAAACTGACAAACCTTGTAATTCATAGCCAGCTGAACTACTACGTAGAGTTGAGACTCCGATTTTAAGAAGGCCAGAAACTTGTTTTATATATCGAGTACTTGCTTGCATGTATGCCAAACTATGGCGAGAAAAAGAACCATTTGCAGGCACACGAGGAGTAAAATGAATACTACGAACTGCTTGCCATCCAGAAGACACTTTCGATTGTAAATTAGCAAAGTGGCGTCTAACCCTTTCCAGTTTCACCTTTGGTGGTTTTATTGACGAAAAGCTGCATCCTGTAGGTGGGTCCAACGCCATTTTCACTTTGCGGACTGCACCCATATATAATAAAGTTATGATTATTATTAACCACTTCATTTTTGTCAAGTGCAGTAACAAACACAAAGAAAAATTCTTTAGTGCTGCTAGAAATACCTTGCACCTTCATCTTCCCAACCATCTTCTTCGGTTTTTGGGCAGCCCCTTCACTACGAACTTCAGAAGAGCGCTTAACAAGTAACTCTTCCTCTGACTGTAGCAACACTTGTTGCAAACTGTTGAGCAAAGATCAATTTAAATGTAGAAAAACAGGCAGATCCAACTATGATAATGCTTTTTTAGCAAATGGATATTGAAAATCGAACATTCATTTGCATTTAGGTAAAATTTAGATTGTGAGTCTTACTAAAAAAGGAAATGTTGCCTTTTTTGGACAATTGAAAATAGAAAGCGTTTGTATTTAAAAAAAGCAATTATAAACATAGACCCTCCGTTCCAAAAACGCAAACACTTTTTTTAATTGTGCTTAGAAAACAAGATTTCCTTTTTAAGTAACATTCGAATCTAAATTTTACCTAAATTTACCTTTTCTTTAAGCAACATTTCATTTTATATCCCTTTCCAGTTGGCTTCTTTTTCACCAGGAGATGTAGAAAACATTAAATTTGATCTGAAAACTAAAATTTCAGTGCAACTCATTTTACTTTAAGGCTATGTTTGGCAAACTAGCTGATAAGTATGTTCGGCAAAACTAGCGTATAATAATGTAAAATGACCAAAAGGGCATATTGAAAAATGAAAAAATGATTAATAATTAATATTAATGAGGGTTATAATTGGAAAAAATGACAATAAGCTCCCAAAACGCTACTCCAAGTAGCGTTTCAATAAGCTAACTTATAAGCTAGCTTTCTAGCTTATAAGTTAGCTTATTAGCTAGCTTATTTTTGCCAAACATAGCCTAAGTAGTTCATGATTTATGAATTTCTAACATTTTTACATTCAAATATTCAGATAATGTTTGCCGATAAGGAAGTGGATGTCAAATCCATTGTACATCTGTCTCTCTCAACTTGAAGGCACTGATAAATTAGATACAAGAAATTTTAACTCACCCAAAGGTTCTTCGTAGCAAATCACATTCATTTTCCAAAAAAATAGGGGCCTCCATGCAACCCTTTGCCCAAGCATGTAGGCAGAGCCGAACACATGCATCATACGCAATCACAGCATGCCAAGGCCCAAGTGAACTAAATTCAACAAACAACATATTAAGCTCAATAAATTCTTTCTAAAGAAAAATAAATGTAGCCAATTTGAAGGAGCTTATGTGGCATACCTTGCATGAAATGTGGGAAGACGAGTAGAAAAAGAGGCTGAAGCTGTTTTGGCACCAACACTCCTATCACAAGAAGTACAAGATACGAATAAATCTCAACAAAGAGGTACACCAATGTGTGCCTAATTAAAGGCTTGTGCTCTTATGTAAAGAAATCATCAAAGCTTCGACTATATTGGTTATAAATGCATTATGTTCCAATAGGGATATAGATGAGATGAAGCAGCTCATGTGAGCTCAAGAGCCAGCTGATTAATAAGTCTGGTAGAACCGAGCTGTCCATTTGATTCCCTGAGTTGTGCTTGAGACTAGTATGCTAGCGCTTGGCAGCTCAACAACCCAAATGAGCTTAATCTATTAAGCTGATACGAGCCACTTAACATAATATATATTTATTTAATCCACTAGTCTTAACCTCTTAGGGATTTCTGTTTATAATATCTTAAATGATGAATACTTAACATGCTCCCTCCATCCTAAAATAAGTGTCCACAATTGAAATGGCACACAGTTTTAGACATGCATAATTATTATACTTATTGGTTAACCAAATGACCTCTTTACCCTTATTTAATTTCTCTCTCTTCACAGCTCTTAAACATTTGTGCATAAATTAAGGGTAAATTTGAGAATTTGGTTATTTACTTCTGAAAGTGGACATTTTATTTTGGGACAAATATAAATAGAAACATGGACACTTAATTTGGGGCGGAGGGAGTAATATATATTTATTTAAAGAGGGTTCAACTATAAATATGATGGATGCTTTAGTAATTTACAAATGATGGATGCTTTAGTAAGTAGACCGGTCAAAGTGGAGAAATTTGAGGAAGTGCAAACGAACCTAGATGGGTTTGAAGTCTCCTGTTTATGACTCTCCTTCAAATCTACAGCAGGGGTCTTCTTCTCTACAGTTGACTTTGCTGCAGAATCATGTGAATCAACTCTAGATGACGTATAATTCGCTTTAGAATGTGGAGAATGTTCCATTTCTTGCTTGATTTCCCCAAAAGAACCTGAAAATGGAGGTGCGCTGGGAAAATCTTCCTTGGATGATTGCCGTTTCTGGATATTTCTACCATGTAACTCCTGCAACAGTTGATTTTCCAATGAAACACTGAATCAGAGGAAAGTAGACTCCTTTTCACCAAAGTGAGAATGAGACACTCAATAGAACCAAACTGGTTGGTTTGGTTAGGTTTTGAGACCATGTGGTTCTGTTCTAGTTCAATAAAATCCACTTTTATTCGTAATAAAGAAAAGTAATCCATAGCTTTTTTGTGATATACTTAGCGTTTTGAGTTCAAAACATAGTTTCTTGTATTAGAAATTAGAATTACATATTTATGATCAAATAATCAACAACTATTATCAGTAAGTATAAAATATTTAGTAAGCAGTAACCAAAATGGTGCTTAAAAAATACCTATCTCAAAACATCATTTGGGTGCTTGAAAATTTTCTGCAATGGCCATTGATGTGTTTTTTCTTCTATTTACTTACGATAAAAAGGATTACAATTATCAAAATTGGAGCAAATATAATGGGCTTTCACCACTTGGTTTGGTTCAAAGACTATGACACTAAGTAGATATGGTTCAGTTTGAGGTTTTGGCTGTCCATTTATGCTCCTAATAAGACTCAAACTCCACAAACATAAAACAAGATCAAAGTTAGTCAATCAACCAGAGGGTCATTGGCTCAACGGTATCCGGTTTACTAGTAAATCCTACTTTCCCTGGAGGTCAGGGTGTGCATGAGTATTTGCCGTATATAAATATTGTAGACTTTATAAAAAAAGAATACCTTTCTTGAAGAAATATCTCCATTGACCTGTGATGAAACCTGAGATGAATAACCATCTGAAGTGTAAGCATCTTTACGAGCCAAATTCTCAATGCTGGCCCCCACTTGTGTACTTGAAAACTCCGAACTAGCTGCAGAATCATCAGATTCATCCTCTGTATACACACTGCTTCTAACAGGATACCTATGAGCTCCCCTCATCATTAATCTATCAGCCACATTCCCTTTTCCTCTTCCCTGACTCATCTCAATCGAAGAGCTCACATCACTAGAGTACACATGATACTGTGGGCGCCTTTGCACAGGATCATGATACCTCTTATTACTAACCGAAGAAACTCTACCATCTTGAGGAGAGGAAGAATCTAGTGAGTATCGTCCACCGTACACCTCTCCTTCTGAATCAGTTGACATGTCTTCAGAAGTGGAATTAATATCATCTCGTGGTAACACCTGAGATAGTGGAACAACCACAGGCATATGCCCGCTTTTGAATTTTGAAGGCGGAGGCAGTCCGAACCCTCGACTCCCATTTCTAGAAGGGATTGGATCAATTCGAGTTTGTTCATTTGACATGGAGTGAGGAATTTCCTTTTTAGGATTACCAGATCCCTGCATTCAAAACATATATATATATATATATTCAGATTTTGAAAACAATAGTGCATATGATATGGAAAGCCCACCAAAATTTTAATGCTACAATTTTGAATTTTGGAATCCAAAGAACAAAATTTAACAAACACTCAGGATATTGATGGGGTAACAAGCAAATATTTGATATTTAGTGAATATACTGATGAATTTTCTACCATAATCATTAATTTATAAGTTCAAAACACACAGTATTCTTTTTCTTGTGAATCGGCAAAGAGAATCCAGTAAGCTAAGTTTTCAACTGAAAAAACCCTAGAAACAAAAATTAATAAATTCCAGATACAAAACCAAGCATCAATTCAACTATAATAAAATTAAAGCAGATACTAAACATGATTTCAACGATTAAACCAAAAGAATCAAGTACAATTGCAAGTGAATCTAAACGAAATTGTTGACATTCGCAATCTGGAGAAGTTGGAAACTAACCTCTTTTACCCATCGAACAGCATTCTTATCCAGTCCTTCTGTAAACATCTTGTGCTTGTTATCACATCCAACCACCACAACTACAAAGAAATTTAAAAAAGGGGAAACTTCAAGATCTAAGACTCTTTAAATAAAAGTATATAGAAAAAGGAAAGTTGCAAGTAAAACTGATAGCAAACTTATAAATACAGAATTTGTATACTGTAATTTATATATTCTCCAAGAATAGATAATTATAGTTTCCTAGATTGTACATATTCTATATTTACAAGATTGCTATCAAAAACTATGAGTTCAAAGCTGAGTTGCATACTAGTATAAGAAATTGAAGTAAAAAAATGGGGGTCTTCTGCTGCTCGAAATACAGACTTGTGAAGGTGTAGCAGTAGAATGTAGTGAGTGAGTGATAGAGAGAGAGAGACGTTGAATGGATAGAAAGAGACGTTGAAAACAAAATTTGAAATAGAGAGAGAGAGAGAGAGAAGTAAAAAAAAGGGACAAAAAAAGGAAATGAAAAATTCAAGAATCAAGAATCAAGAAGATGCTCGTGATGACTCAAAAATTCGGCACTTTCGGTTGTTTGGGTGTTTTTGGCAGAAAAAGATTGTTGCTCATCTTTCTAAGGTGATTATTTACATATAAATTAATTAAAATAGTTATTTTATTTTCTAGAGGGTATTTGAAAGTTGTGGAGTGGTTTGATATAAAATGATTAAGTATGTCACAATGATTAAGATCTTCTTATGATATAGCATAAAATAAAATATAATTGTTGATAATTGTTTAAAATGAAATTAAGGTGCTGAATAATTAAGAGATGTTCAAGATACAAAATCATTCAACAGACTTTTAAAACCCAGTAAGACAAAAACTTTTTTCTTCAAGAATCACCGGTATGTAACTATTAAGAAATTTCTCTTAATGTAACTATTAAGAGGTAAACAAACAGCTCCTTAGTCATTTTTCTTCAAGAATCACCGGTATGTAAGTGGCAGGTCCATATTTTATAGAGGGATTAAAGTGTAAAAAAGAGTTTCTGAACCAAGTCTGCAATTATGGTGACCAAATATATAAATTTGGAAAACACATCAGTGGACATATTTTTGTGGATTTAGATCAAATTTGTATATTTGGTCCTTGCAATTATGGACCTGGTTCATAAACATTTTTTACACTTTGACCTATCTATAAATTATGGACCTGTCGTATACGGACCTATGACTATCTTGTTGATTTTAAGAGAGAAATCGCTAGAAGATGAAACCACCTGTCGGAAATGACTTAATTTACTACTATTTTAGCTTTTTATAAAGTAAATATCTACTTTTTGTTTTATTTTTATTATAAAATTATAAAAACATTAAGAAAACAAAAAAATCGGATGGAAGTAACTTATAGGTTAGTGGTGTCCAGGTGGCATAGGCCACCGTATTATTTTTTCGACGAAGAGTAAAAAATTTAGATTTGTGAAATGTCCAACCGTATCGTTTTTTTCTGTGTCATCATATATATTTAAAATTATAATATGGACATAAGTTTTTTTTGACACAGTTGGTTTGTAAGGTTTTTCCTACACCCAAGACCCCAGTTTGAATCCCATGAGTGTTATTTTCTTAACTTTTTGCTTTTAATTTTAAATTTGTTATGTTTCTAAAAATTTCACAATAAAAGACTTGAACCCAATGCCTCATGTATAAAAATCAATAATCTAACCAATAAACCAATTATGATGTTGTGAAAAAAAAATCTCAAACACTTTTTTCTTATAATTAAACAACGCAATTGTTTGAAAAAATTTATAGATCCATCCTAATTTAAAACATTGATTATAAATAAAAAAAGAGATTACAGATTTTGTTCAAAATGTAACATTTTTTTGATACATTATATTTAACAAAAATATTACATTTAATTTAACTAAATCCCGAAACTAAAAAGTAATATTTTTTAGAATGATCTGAAAATAAAAAAGCATATTCTTTTTAAATAAAGGGTAATAGATTATGTTGTGCATAAATATTTTAATTATAATAAATAAAAAAGGAGAGAAAGTCGAACGTTGTAGTGGAGACCCATTTAATGGCGTTTCCCGCTTGTTTTGGACAAAAAGGCGTCACATGATGGGCATCGGGCACCACCATTATTCTTTCAAAAATAGTTTTTTGGTCTTTGGATATATAATTAATAAAAAAAAAATTACCAAAAATTAGATTTTTATTTTAAGAATGTTGTTTTTCTTAAATAAATTGTAATGTTTATAAGTTTAAAAGTTGATTCAAACGAGAAGTATAAATATTTTAAAAATCGGTGAGTGAATTTCATCAATTAGAATGATTTAACCTAATTAAAAAAGGGAATGGATCATGACATATATTAAATCTTTGTGTAAACTACAAATTTTGTTATTTTGCTTTTTTGTAAATAATATTTTTTTATCCATGTATTTGAAATTAAAGATGGACATCATGGTTTGCAAAAACGTTTAAATTTGGTATGTCCCTCTAATGGTTGTTAAATAATTCTTTTAAAACGAGGGGGACGTTTGTCATTTTATTACTTTTTTTTGTATTTCATCCAATAAAAAAGCACAGGAACCAAAATTATAAAATCGATTTTGTTAGATAAAAGACAAAAATATCAATGAAAGGACGAAAACGACCCTCATGTAGCGGAATATTTAACGATCGTTAGAGGGAGAGAATGGATCTAATCCTTTTTGCAAACCATGATGGCCATTTTGTAATTTTGAAACTGCATGAATGAAAAGTGTTATTTTTGATAAGTTGCACAAACCCACAGTTAGCGGCCTGATGTCTTTGTGGCGTCAACATGATGCCTTGGTATCGTAGACATCTAATTGATGTTTTGGTGATGCATGCATGGTTGGCCAACAATATCCCGTATGAAGTGTTATGTTGGCTAGGTTTCTCCATCCTATGTGGTTTGTTTGACAATGACATTTTTTAATATGTGTATGAGAAAACTTTTAGTCATACGAGGATTTGTCTATTCAGGTGTCTATTGTTTCAAATGTTGGCCTTTTCTAGTCATTTCCTGGAAAACAGTACCTTCTAAACATTTCCATTTTGAACGTTTACCTGTCAGATGTTATCTGACCAATGTTTCATTTTTTAATGTTTCCATCTAGTGCGTGCCTTACCTTAGAAATATACTTGTTGACAATCGTTTATTTTAGCATTCTGATGTAAAAGGATGGTCGGTTATTACATAGTTATTTTGACATGATTGTGAATAATGGTCTTTAAGTTGTTATATGATCATTTGAAATGATGGATACCAATAATGTTATCATCTAAGATGACATGATCACCTTGTCGCATCAATTTATGACTTACAATGTCATCAACTGCCAATGTCATCAACTTAGGACGTTGTTAATTTACGACGTTTTAAATGCTTTTATTTTTGTCTACATTATCAAACCCAGATACTGAGGATGGTTTGTCGTAGGGGTTTAACTTCCTACTATAGATTTTCTAAATTGTCCTTGATCCTCATTTGGGCAATGTCCCATGTGTTGTCGTTGGAGAATTTTATCATCGAGGTACCTGGTGAGTTCCTTGTATAAGTTTGACTCGTTTCATAGTCCTTGCTTGAATCCTTAAAGGCATCTATCGTCGTCTTGGTGTCACACTCACACATGACTATCATTTCGGTATTAGAACTCTTGAATTAGTCCCTGACATAACTGATTTATGAATTATACGATAAAAGTTGTTGTTTGTGTTTCTAGATTTTGTTAGCTAGACCACTGCTCATAGAACCAGTTGACCAAGCCAAGAAGGAGTCAATTGAACTTGACTTAAAGTTGATAAACTATTACATTACGGACCTGACCAATGTCTGATAAGCATTTAATGTAACACCCGGAAAATTCGTATCTAAAGGATTATAAATTTGGCCTTGTAATATTTCAATTTACGGTTAAATGGAAGGGTTAAAAGTATTTTATGTTGGGTTACTTTTGGATCGGAGAAAAACGAACGAAAATGAAGCAAAACGCGCGCGGGACTCCCCGGCTAGGCTGCCAGGCGATGCTGCCAGTGGCAGATCGCCCTTGGCTTAATTTTGGGGTTTTGTGGATTTTACCTACGGTACACTCTCGGGTATGCTGCCGGCGATGCTGCCATGGCAGCATAGCATGGCAGTATCGCCCGTTTTGGTCCAGAGGCACAATAAGGTGCGATTTTCAGCTTCCTTTCCTCTTTATTATCATATACCATTTTATCAATTGTTGGAGAACAAGCCAGAGGCGAGTTTTAGGGTTTCACCTTCTTCACCAACCCTCTTCCAAGCTTTTAATACAGCATTAAAGAGGAAAGATCAAGTTGGGCATTGGGAGTTAAAGCTTCAAGTGATAGCATTCTTGGTTCCTTACAGATTTCTTGATCACCTCCATCCTCGTAGGAGCTTTTCTAGGGTTCTCCTAACTCTAGCCTTGTGAGTTCAAATCTAAACTTATAAACTCAAATACTTGTTGTAAATGTAGCATTTTACTGATTCTTAAGCTTATTTTCAAGTAATTGTGTATTTGGGTAAGTTTGGAGGTTTTAGGTCAAAATGAGGTTTTGGAGTATTTTGTTGTAGATGATGGGATGAGCATCTTTAATGGTTTAAAATACTTGGAAATGTTATAAAATGAAATAATCTTTGGTTTTGGAAACTCAAAATGGTTTGACCTAGTTTTTGGTAAAACTTGGATTTAAAAAGGAAATGGTTTATCGAAAGGGTTTTCAAGGTTGGAAAACTAGCGACACGTCTCGTTGATGTATTCGGTCGTAGGACTAGTATGTAATGGATCCATAGGCATATAGTCGGTTTAAAACGGGATTGTTGTCCCTTTTTGGTAGCATAGAAGTCATCGGGGGCCTCTTACCGTTGGGTGCCGGATCATTACCGGATGCCATTGACTCTATGCATGCGCAATTTGGGGTCATCAGGGGGCCGTGTACTAAGGTGCATAATCGGCTATAGACCGGTTGCCAGTGACCATTGCGCGGGCTTTCGTAAGAAGTCATAGGGGGCCGTGTACTAAGGTGCATAATCGGTCATTGACCGGTTGCCATTGGCTCTTACAGTTAGCTCAAACATCGTGTAGTGACCTACTTCTGGTATCCGTCACTAAGGATGGGACACCGGGTCTCCCCCGGTTGTTTTTAAAAGATCCTTGCTCATCAAGAGTAAGTTATTTCAAGTGAAGTTGAATGGGATAAACGCACTGTATCTTATCTTTTAAATGTTTTAACTGCCTTATTCATTTAACTGTTTGTTCTCACTAGGCGTAAGCCTAACACTTGATTTTAAATGTGGTTTAGCAGGTAAACGGGACTCTTTAGAGAAGAGCGGGTTGATGTGTCGAGAGAGAGGACACTTTTTAGAGATATGCTCATGGAGCACATACATTGTTGGAGCAATAGTATATTCTTTTGAGGATATTAGTAACACCCAATTGTAATCTATAGTCTAAATAACATAGATTATTAGGTTGTTATTTTAATATCCATGTTTAGATGTAAACTCCCATACTCCATCCCCACTTATTGGGTGATTTTATTTATATTCCGCATGTTATTTCAGTTCAATTTTACTCTAAATTTTAGGGTGTTACATTTAAAGTAGCACATTTACATGTTAGATACATTCTATTTTACGATGATTTCACCCCAAAGGTTGTCACTAAGTATATATTTATCATTTATGGCAGCTTAAATGAAGATCTTGGACCAAATAAAAGGTCCCACGATTGTAACAACGCAAAATTTGGAAAAGAGCGATTAATTTAAAAAAATTATAACACATCAATTAAGGATAAAATCTTTTCTATAGATCAATACTTGATTACCTATAATGACAATCTAAGATTTAACGCCAACAAATGATGAACCAAACCTTACATGAAGTCTAAGTTAAGGACGAGTGTTACTAATTCCCAATAACAATCGCTATCTCCAAAATATGAAAAGTGTCCTCGAATAGCTAAATCCTTTCCGTGCCTCTAACTAGCACTCAACTTCTTAACAATGTTGCTAGTATCATGCCAAACAAGGACCTGATGCACATGAGGACAAGAAAAATGTTAGGTTTAATGCCTATGAGTACAAACAATTCTCATCATAATTATAAAACAATAAAAGTGAAAAGTTGTTTATTTAAATCACCAAAATGCTTTTACCATAAAAACAATTTCCAAAACCCACCATTTTTGTGATGAGAACTTAATAATCCAAACACCCATTTTATTTGAAACTAAAACCTAATACTCGCACAATACACGAATAAAACTTGATATCTAAATACCATAAAACATGGATAAAACTCGAGTATCCTAAGCAACAACATTTGGATAAATAAAACTACATCCAAAACATCAAATCGTGAGTACATATCGTACCTAAAAGCAACGTCAAAAGCATGAATAAAAACATAATATCAAAAACACACCTCTCGGTGATGGGGGAGACTCTTCCATTGGAGGTGACATACACAAAAGTAAGCCATGTCTCTGTTCACTACGAATCAATGGTCATCAAATTTAACCACCACCCACGATCTATACCTTGCATTAGGACCCCCGATGATTCTAGCTATGCTCGTTTACTAGAAATTACAACATATAGTCAATGGTTGATGTTCGACTCCATGAACACGCACCATAATGCCCTCACTGACCCAACACTTATTTCTATCTACAACACAGGAATAACCATCTCACTTTAAATTAACAAACCGACTCCTATGTCTATGGATCCATTGTATTGCAACCTAAATTAAATGACTCTAAATTAAATGACCAACACTATCAAAACATGTAATCTCCAAAATAAGTATGTAATACATGCAAATCACGTCCAAAGCTCAATGTTGAGCAAATTTAAATCGAACAAATGTCATTATGTTAAAATGAAACCAATAAACTCCACAACTCACTTGTCTGTACAAAAAGTCAATATGGAGATTTAAATCAACCCAAAAGCATATACTAGGGAACTGAACCAAAGTTGGGAACTAAAGTGATATCGTCCGTCTCGGTTAAATCTTTTGCATGGCAAAGATCTGAAGGATTTCTTGCATCACTTCAGGACCCAGGTGAGGTACCACTCAAACAATCTTTTCATGTTGTGAATGAATTTGTAGATGTGTTTTCGGATGAAATTCCTGGACTTCCTCCCACCAGGGAAGTGGAGTTTACTATCGACTTAATTCCAAGAGCGACTCCAATATCGAAACAACACGTATCTAATGGCTCCCTCAGAAATGAAAGAATAAAGGAGCAAATACAAGATTTGCTGGATAAGGGATACATACGTCCCAGTGTATCACCTTGGGGAGCACCAGTGCTTTTTGTGAAAAAGAAAGATGGCTCAATGTGATTATGTATAGATTATCGTGAGCTAAATAAAGTGACGGTGCGTAACAAGTACCCTTTGCCTCGTATCGACGATTTGTTCGATCAACTTCAGGAGGCAAAGTATTTTTCTAAAATTGATCTGAGGTTTGGTTATCATCATCTCATAATTGGGAGCAAGATATACTGAATACAACATTTCGTACCTGGTATGGCCATTACGAGTTCATTGTTATGCCGTTTGGGTTAACGAATGCCCCAGCTGTCTTTATGGACCTCATGAATAGAGAATTCAAGGATTATCCCGATAAATTCAATAGAGGAACACACAAGTCATCTGCATATAGTTCTAGAAGTTCCTCAAACAAAGAAATTGTATGTTAAATTTTCAAAGTGTGAGTTCTGGCTAGGATGGGTGGCCTTTCTGGGTCACATTATATCAGCCGACGGGGTGAAAGTTGATCCTGCCAAAGGTTAAGGCTATCACTAAATAGCCTAAACCGGCCACTGTTTCCGAAGTACGTGGTTTTCTCGGTTTGGCGGGATATTACAAACGGTTCATGGAAAATTTCTTAAAGATCGCCATGCCGTTGACACAACTATTACGGAAAACGTAAAGTTTGTTTGGGGTGAGGCTCAGAATTACAGCTTTGAGGAACTTAAACGCCGACTTGTGACTGCACCGATTTTAGCATTACCGTCAGTTACCGGTGGACTTCAAGTGTATAGTGATGCATCACGACATGTAAGTTATTTGTTAGGGCTTTTGATTTGTATATTATTCTCTTTATTATCTTATTAAGCGTTTGATAAAAAAAAATCCTTCACATTATTTACTTTATATTGCCTAAATTTTGCGGTGAGGAGTGGTATGTTTCAGTACATTGCCTTTACTTTGCAGGAAAAGTTGTTTATATGGAACAAACTCTTTTGACAAAGGCAGACTTCCCATTTTAAGAAGAAAAGCATACAACAAAAGGATAAAACAGGAAAATTATCACCCTTAACTTTCATAACCTATTTCAAGTAGATTGCTTTAGTGTTGAGAGCATGCTCCATTTCCAACAAAGTGGGTATATGATTGCACATATAGTGCCAACAGTACATTGCAAGATGCATAAATGTTGGCTTCTGTGGTAATGTTCCTTTGTCTTTGGTTTGGTAAATATAGTTTGTTTTTGTGATCCATTTCACGCCTTCTTTGGTGTTTTCTATTTTCCATTTTATGTTTCTTATTTTTTGTTGAAAAATGTCCATGATTACAATTAAATAAGGTTAACAATCGGTTTATCAACCAAAGAAACAGAAACTAGCACCATAATCCTTCATCCTGCACCATCAATCGAATTGTCAAAATGCTTTGCTCAGTTGCTACCATGGAGAAATTGCATCACATATCAGACTAAATGTAATTGAAAGTAGACGAACCGGAGAGGAATGGGGACAATGACCATGTTGGCACTAGGGCTATCAAAAGGGAGCTGAAGGAAGTTCTTGAAACTCAGGCCGACAATCTAGATTTGTTGGCATCTCTCAATACACTTTTCACTTTCTATACCGATAATACCGCTCCGGCTTGTCGTAATCTCCGATCGGCCATGAAGAAACATCTCTATCTATAAATCCCAACAGGTTTCCATACTTATTTGTTCTCTCTCTCTCTCTCTCTCTCTCTCTCTCTCTTTGTATATGTATTTGAATTTGAATTATGTAGAAACATGAAAGAGGTTCTTCCTCCATCTTTAGATTCTACATCTCAACTTCCTTCTCGGTTTGACGAAACCATTAGGTATGTATTATATGTTCAATTAAGTTTGACTGAACTTGATTCACTTTTGGGACATATTTATGGTGTTTCTAGTTTTAGTCTCATGCTATCAGGATATCTAAAGCATGGTTTGTTGAATAATATAAAGAACATTTCTCCATTATAATACAATCAAAAGTCCTAAAAATATTGTTTGGTCTTGCTCAATGTCGTTGTTTGGTTTAAATTCCTTGGCTAAATCTCAAGACTTCAGTTGTGACATGAAATGAGAATCTTAAGATTTTTTTAATTATTTTATTCGATTGATGATTGGAAATGTCAAAATCAAAACTTAATATATCTTATTTTACCTATTGTCAAGTGGCACTTTATATACTTAAAGGAGTTAGCTTTTAATTTGATTGGGTAATTTGATTCAATGCTTTAGCTTTGGTTGCTGGTGATTGGTTTCATGCATGTTAAAGAGAGCATGACTTGATCCAACTACTATTGCAAGTCATGTTTTTTGATGTTGTGGAAGTTAGGGAGAAGTATTAGGCAATAATCAGTTGGAATGAAAAAAAACATATTAGTTTTGAATAATATAATAGTCATGTTCCTTCAGAAGTCTAAATATTCATTTTTGGTTAAACGAGGGGAAATAAAAATTTATTTCTATTTTATTTTCTTGTCATTTTCATTCGTCAGCTTGAACCAAACAATCCTTAAATAACATAAGTTATGAAACTATTTCAGCAATTTTTTGGGACTATAATGCTCTTATTGAACTCTTCACTAAAGTCTCATGATCCTTGGGCTTTATGACTATATTTGATTGCGATTGATGAAGTGGAAGTTTACAGAGTGGGATAAGATACTTGGATTTACAACAAGTTCCCTCTTGTATGTGCATGGTTTCTGTAGTGTTGTTCTCAAACATTTGAAAAGTGCAACAGAAAGTAGGAAATCCATTCGAGTTCTCTGCTCAAGTTTGTGTTTGAACTTACTGTGATATGCCCTCCCGTTTTGTAAAAAAAAATGACAAATTCAGTATATAAACTGATTTGGTAATAAAAGCATGTAACATGGCATGTCTTTATTCTTGTTCATGGAGCATACTGATGTGCAACTGCAACTTGATGAGAGGATAAGGTGTGAAATGTTGTCGGGGTTGACATTCAAAATAAAAGGGTAAGAGCAAGATCCATAAATCAGTGTGGTCATGTTTTATTATGAAGTTGGGTTTTAATCTCAAACAATTAGTTTAATACTAACTTGAAAACACAAGGTTGGAAGAAACATTCAATGTTGAAAGTCCTGCTACCACCCTATAGTAAAAACTCTTATGGATGGAGTCCTATACCCTCCTACCGTCCTACGGCATATGAGAGAGAGAGAGAGAGTGAGAGAGTGAGAGTAGCAAGTAAGTAGCAAGATCAGTTTAGGAGAACCTACTTGCATTCACTCTATATATTGATAAAAACCCGACATTTAAGGTATGATTTTCCCCCATATTTTTGCTTTATACTCGCAAACTTATCTACGTCCTGTTTACTTTAAGTTATAGTTTTACTTTATTATAAGAAGTCGAAACTTATAAAGTCTACATT
This sequence comes from Silybum marianum, assembly GCA_036898165.1. Classification (NCBI taxonomy): domain Eukaryota; kingdom Viridiplantae; phylum Streptophyta; class Magnoliopsida; order Asterales; family Asteraceae; genus Silybum; species Silybum marianum. The sequence goes on along the minus strand of CM072529.1, from coordinate 40,967,770 downwards.
TTGATTGCTTCTGTATGTGATTCTTAAAATCCTTGTTAAATCTCACATATTGGGAGGAGAGAGTTTTTTTGTTATTTTTATACCTTTAAGATACAAGCTATGTTAAGGGCCAATTTGCCCAAACTCTTACTGTTATGAAAATACCAAGACCCAAATAGCAAAAACCCTTTAGTTGGTTCTCGATAAAAACAAAAATACCCCAAGAACAAATGAACTAAAGTTCTATATCGAGATTCTAGGATAACGATTGACAAAGTAAGATAATCAACCACTAAGAAATGTAGACAATAATCAAACCCAATAATATGTAAGATAAAGCATAAGTAAGAGAGACACCGAGATTTTTACGTGGACACCCGGAAAGGGAAAAACCACGGGCGGAGGACGCCGAGAACTGATCCACTATCACTTTGATGATGATATACTTGAGAGATTACAACTTTTACAATGGAGGAATCAAAAAGGTGTTCTTGAGTAAAACTTAGAGAGCAAGCTTAGAGAGAAAAGAAAGAAAACCCTTATGAAAATATAACAAAATCTAATTTCTAGAATCTTGACCTTTTCTATTTATATGAGAGAATTGGCTAGAGCCCAAAAAGAGGAGAGTATGGGCTCGAGCCCAACAAAAAAAAAAAAAAAAACTCTCTTTATTTGTAATTGGAGGCAAAAGTCTTACACTTACCAGGTAATCGCTTACCGGTAAATTCAACACTACCATTTTCATAGTGAAGTATGAAAAAGTAAAATCAATTTTCATTCACATGAAGATTTTAGTTTTTTGAAGTATGAAAATTGTTTTTTTTTTCATCAACAATTGATCATATAAACAATCGTATTTTGATTAACATTCAGTTATACAGAAAGTTGTAATGGTAATCGTACGTATTTACTATAAGATATTTGGTAAATAATCATTTTCAGTTAGTGCTTACCTAGATCATACTTTGACAAATGCTTACCGAATTAGCTTTGATGACGTCCAAAAGTCGATTCCGATCAAACATGTTAAAATTTGAATCCATATATTAGTTATTTGCAATTCAAAATTTAATAAAGCATAAAAATCCAATCAAGGAGGATAAAAAATATAACAAAACATAATTAAATGTACGAGGTCTCGGTTTCAGCATCAAGATGACCCGCTGCAACGCACGGGTATGCTACTAGTAGACGTTAATATGAATTTTTAATTTAATAAATTAAAAGTAAGGTTATAATAAAAAGTAAAAATGAGGTTTTTATATAGGGCTGTAAACGAACCGAACGTTCACCGAACTATTCGTGAACCGTTCAGCGGAAAGTTCGTTTATTTAATAAACGAACGAACATGAACACATTTTTTTTGTTCGTTTAGTTAAATGAACGAACATAAACAATGGTCTCATTCTTTCATTTACGTTCGTGAACGTTCGTTTACAACCGTTCGTTTACGTTCGTTCGTTTATGTTCGTTTACATTTGTTTATATATATAAATATATTTATATATTATGACATTAATATGGAAAATCAATAATTAAATTAAATTTTTAGAATTTTTTTATGACTTCTAAGTTTACCCGGTTTTTTTATTTTGTTATGTTAATTTTTAGAAACAAAATAATAAGTAATGTTGGTTTTATTTTATATTTGTGTTTTATTTATGTTAATCTATGTTCGTTTATCTTCATTCACGTTCATTTATGTTTGTACGTTTACGTTCGTTTAACAGCTTAACAAACGAACATGAACAAAACAATTTTTCTTAATGAACACAAAATATTTCTTTCGTGTTCGTTCGTTTGTTCGTTTAAGTTAAACGAACAAACACGAACACAAAAAATTTCATTCGTTCATTTGTTCGGTTAAGTTAAATGAACGAACACGAACAAGCCTCCGTTCGGTTCGTTTACGGCCTATTTTTATACCTTAATCTATATATTTGGTTATTATAAATACTGATTTTTTAATCATCTCCACGTTTCATTTGACTTAAAAAGTTAAAAACATTCCACAGTCAACGATTTTCCTTATTGAGAATCCAATTGATTCTTCACTCTCACTCTCAAATCGATCGCAATCCCTTGTTAATCTCTCAATCCCCACCAACAACAAGAACCCTAATTATTAGGGTCATCTCAAATTCATTTGAGGAATTTTTTTCTTTTCTGTGAAATTCATGCGATTTCAGTCTATCAATCAAGAATCAGAAATGGATGACAAAACAAAGAAGCAGAAAAAGGGCGCCATTAGTGAAGAAGACGTATCCACCATCTTACAAAGGTTTTTCTTCTCTTTCACTATTTTGTTAGGGTTTTACTGCGATTAACCAAAATTCCATTCAATTCATTAATCAATCTATCGTCTTAAAAAGAATGGTGGAAATTATGTATTATTTTGTTGTGATTTGAAACACACTCTGACATATATGAGTTTATCTAGAACTCCTTCCTTGACGAAATTTTCTTATTGGGAGTTTGCACATTCATAAGCACTGCACAGTGAATCTCTACATCATCTTGAAGGAAGCTCTTTTTATTTGAATAAATGTTTATCATATGTTTGCTGTGATGGTTTTTATTTGAATAAATGTTTATTATATGTTTGCTGTGATGATTCTGAAGGCACACAGCTACAACAGTGTTAGCTTTGCTTCAGGAAGTGGCTCAAGTTCAGGATGCAAAAATTGACTGGAATGCATTGGTGAAACGAACCAAGACTGGTATTACAAATCCAAGGGAATACCAAATGCTATGGCGCCATTTGGCTTATCGCGATCCATTACTTGAAAATTTAGAAGATGAAGCTAAACCTTTGGTGAGTCTCTTTTATGTATATGTATGCTTGAATATATGCTTTGATGATTTAATAAGTTTATATTTGTCAACTAGGTAATATTATAGCTCTAGTACCATCAAACCATTAAAGCAAACAGTGTTGATCCTGTTAGTGAATTGGAATCTTGTCTTACCAGTCATTGTGTTGGTGAAATGCCAAACTAATCTTAGTGTACTATTTTATAGAATTTAACCCAGATTCCTTACCTTTTCTGTGTTATTCACATGGATTTGTGTGTGAAGTTTATTGATTGAAATTTGTTAGTAACAACATAAAAAGAAAGTTCTCTTGTTGGTATCCAGAAACTTGTAGTGAAAATAAAGTGACAAAGACAGTATCCTTGTGATTCACAAGTATTGCTTATCTTTTGTTAATTAATACATATCATGTAAACATATTCACGATCAATGAAATTAGGATATCGATTATTAATCCATGAATTGACCACCATAGTTAGAGACATCACAATTTTTTTTGCAGCTAAAATAAAGTGACAAAGACAGTATCCTTGTGATTCACAAGTATTGCTTATCTTTTGTTAATTAATACATATCATGTAAACATATTCACGATCAATGAAATTAGGATATCGATTATTAATCCATGAATTGACCACCATAGTTAGAGACATCACAATTTTTTTTGCAGCTGCAACTATGTGAGACTTGTGTTGTAGAGAACCTTACATCGTTACTTTTCATGTGGTACATTCTTACTAGCTGAATTTCTTGTGGGTAGAGGTAAGGTCTATCAACATCCTACCTCTGCTAGATCCTACTTGTGATGGTATATATTGGGTACATTTGGTTTCGTTTTACATTCTTATTAGTTGAAAAGCTTGATCTTTCGGAGATGGCAAGGGTCTTGATTTTTAAATATGAGCTCTTTATTAGATATTGACATTTTTTACAATATTTATGGATGAACAATTTGGGAATTTCTCTTATTTGGTTTATGGAATCGTTAGTTTGCATGGTTCAGTTCATATAAATGAAAGGTGGATTTTCCTTACATGATGTTAACGGAAGTTATGAAAGTGGATTAAGTTGGGGGTAGAGTTGGTGAACAATTTTTGTTTACTTATTTTTGTAGGGTTACTTGATGATCTAATGGTTGGAAAATCAAAGTAGGTGTGATGCGTAGCAATCGGTACAAAATTACATTATGTGAAGCATCGTTGATTAGAACTAGAGTGTCGTATCCACACTAGTGTGCCCATATTTATTAATGCTAAAGAAATAAATTAGATGCACCTTTTGGAGAATTGGGTGTGGCTCCAAAAATGTTTTGGCTTGTTTTTTGTCGTTTATTCAGGTTTCAAAGCTTCTAATACTTCCACGTCCAAAAAGGAAATGAAGCTAGTAAATGCCTGGAATCTTGTGTGTACAATTTCAAAACATAGCATATTCATACTTCTCTCTCTAAATAATTAGAGTAAATACCTGGAATCTTTATACTTATCCTTCAAGATAATTAGGTTTTGATGTTGTGGTTTCTACTTATCTCCTATTCCGTTTATATTTTCTCGCTCATGCATACTTGTGCCCTTAGCTTGTTTTTGTTATATTTCAATATCATTCTACTTGTTTCCGTCATACGCTCATTCTCTGTTTTTCTTGTATTTCTAGAAGTGTTGCTTATGTTTTTGCAGAACGTGACATGCCAATAGACTAGAGTTTGGTTGACAAGTGCTTTGATGAATTATTTTGATATGCGTTTTGTTTCTTTGTTGAATTATGTTGTCTATTTTGTGACATATAAATATATATTAAATTAACATATATGTGTATAGCACCTAAAATGGTAAGTTCAAAATACGGACTCGAACACCTTATACTTATGGCATCTAATACATCCATCTATTCCCGTGTTCTAATACGATATTATCTTTTCTCTGCATGGAAAACAATCCAAAATTAGTAAAATAATCATTCCTGTAACTAAATAGTGTTTTTTTAGAAAGAGTTAATATACCAAGGAGTACGAGATAAAGATATAATGAGGAGAAAGGAATAATTAAATCAAAAAACTATATGGTGTTGATTTGAAATTCAATAAACAAAGTTAATGACCCAACTTACGAATGTTCCGTTGACAAACTAAATGAAGTTGATATATCTATCACTAATTTGTCAACCCAACCCTTGGTAGTTGTTGTTATTTTTCTTGAGATTATTATTGATTTCATGCTAGGATTAGGCTCATACCGGTAGACTCTCTTTGCAGATTTTTCACATTGATTAATTGTTCAATTTACATAAGACTCTATTGTTAAATATCAATTGGCAGGATGATGATAGCGACTTAGAATATGAGCTGGAAGCATTTCCACCTGTCAACAACGAGGCTTTAATGGAGGCTGCAGCATGTGTGAAGGTAAACAAGAACACTGAGTTTAATATCACTGACATAAATAGAAATATTGGTTACAATCCATCTGCGAGTTATGATTTTTTTCTCTGTCCTAACTCCTACATGTTGCTTGCGTAATGCGATACAAAAACCAAACCGAACAAACCCAATATATCCCACACAAGGTAGCCCCCCCCCCAATCATAAGGCTACGTATTCTATGTTATTAGAAGTTCTACTACCACTTAACCTTCTGATGACTGATAAAGTATTGATATATATATATATATATATAGGGGCGGGTTCAAATGAGAACTCAAATTTGGTTGTGAACGTGAGGACAAATGAGAGCGTGACACGTGTCATATTCTGAGTGAATAAGCATTATTCAGACTGAATAAATACTATATTCAATCTGAATATTTCTTTGATTATTGAGTCTGAATAATCTACATTCAGACACGTGTCGCGCTCTCATTTGTTCTCACATTCACAACCAAATTTGAGTTCGCATTTGAAGTTTCCTCTCTCTCTCTCTATATATATATATATATGTGTGTGTGTGTATATATAGTCAAATGACTCCAATGTTGTTGAACTTGTTGTATTCTTCAGGTACTCATAGCTTCTGGTTCAGCATGCGGCTCTGGGTTAGAAAAGGGCTTGACCATTGAGGCTCCATTGACTATAAATATACCTAATGGCAAATCAAGCGAAAATCCACAAATTGCTAGTAATTTGAGAGGGACCAACATCACAGTTCCGGTGTCTGTTCAGAAACAGCCACTCCCAACAGTTGGATCTACAGAAGGAATGGATACAAATGGTTCTGCAAGTTCCAGCTTACCACCTCGGAGGAAAAGAAAACCATGGTCTGCAGCCGAGGATATGGAACTCTTCTCTGCAGTGCAGAAATGTGGTGAAGGGAATTGGGCAAACATCTTAAAAGGAGATTTTAAGGGTGATAGAACTGCTTCACAGCTATCTCAGGTTCGTTTTTCTAAATTCAAAATGCAAAATATTTGAGTTTTGGCTGCTTTCATTTATGTTATTATGATAAAATTTTCAAATTGCTCATCTGGTGTTTTCTTTGTGCTGCCATTTCCTTTGCCGTGATTCTTTTTTTTTGCTCCAAATATTTTCCTTTTTCTTACAAGTTCTATATGAATGTCCGTGAAGACCATGAAGTTTGGTGCCTTGGTTTGCCTCCGTTTTAAAGCCAAAAATTATATTATATCTTTTTAAAATGCTTTAAAATTTTAATCAAATTGGAATTAAGAGTAGACACCGGTTACGTATTTTTACACTTCTTCCGAGCGCTAGTAGTATGTCATTTAGTGGCATCTATTTAAATGTTGAATATGATTGTGTCATGACTCATTTCCATTTTGGTATGTTTCTTGGCTTAAGAAACAATGTTGTTTCCATTAGTTTGAAGAATGTTATCACTCGATAATATATACTTCCTCTGACCCAAAATAAGTGTTTGCATTTATATTTTAGTTTGACCCAGAAGTGTCTACTTTTAGAAGTAAATATCTACTTTCTCATTCTACCCTTAGTTATGAGATAGAGAAATTCTCTCTCTATTAGTAAGAGTAGAATCGTTCTTTCATTAATTGAAAAGTGTAATAATTACACATTTCTAAATGTTTGTGCCTTTTCCATTGTGGACATTTATTTTGGTCATGGGTTCAAATATGCCACACAAGCCTTCACCAAAGATTAGGAGTTTACTAAAATAATGTAGGGGGTATTTGTTTTCTAGAAGTACTGATGGCTGAAATCTAAAAATTAAGCGGCAGTGTCTGAACCCATTCATACAATCATACTATTTGGGAAGGATGATGTCAAAAATGTACGGAGACAAACCAACCAATTAAGATACCAACCGTACCAATTTAATTGGTACCAACTAAATTGGTACCGATTATTTGGTTGGTACTACCGTACCAATTTCATAAACATGGTTGGTACGTGGTATCGAAAATCCAATACCACGGTACTATCGTACCGTACCGACTTTTATATATATTAATTTTTATATAATAAATCAATTAAATATATTATATAATAACTGTTTAGTTTTTACAGTTTTATATTTTTTTTGTTTTTTACATTCACTTTGGGTTTGGGCCTCACTTAGGGACTTATTATCTTTAGTTTACTTTAGAGTTTAGAAGACTCTTTAGTCCCATCTCAATATAACATATAACAAAAGGTAGCAACCCAACCCTAACCTAATCTCAAAGACTCAAACTCTCAGCGCAAACACAACACAGTGACACACAAGCAGATTTTGGACAGCAGATCATGTTAATTAGTTTATATTAAACATTAAACTTTGTGAACTTTGAGATGTTGGTATAAATACCATACCAACCGAAATAAGTTGGTACCAATTACAGTTGGTTGGTACACGGTATAGATTTTTGAATACCAATTATAATTGGTTGGTACACGGTATTGGGGAAAAAAACATGGTACCGTACCATGTTCACCCCATACTCATATAGATGTCTGAATATCGTATTTGTCTATGCTGATACTCGAATGTTATAGCTATTCAAACTTTGAGAAGTGGAGTTGTATGAATTATCTTAATGTTTTAATATAAACTAAAACATTGAAAACAAAAATACATCCATAGTAAATATAAATATAATTTTTTAACTGTAAATTTAACATATCCAACACTTGCCCCCATGTCCCCTTGATATTCGACGTCTTCATAGGATAAAGTTCGATTTTTGTTGCATTATATGTTATGGTACCAAAATAAGTATATAAAATCCTAAAGAAAAAGAAAATGTACCAGTGGTTTTCCCTCATCTTTTTTATTCTCAGGTGTTATATGTTCATACTTTCCATAAAAATCTTATAACCTGTCGCAGAATAAATGCAACATTTGACTGGGCACATAGTCAAATATCTAAAATACCCCCTTGGCCCTTGCCATGATAACATAAGGGAATCCGGTCAGTATTTTGTATTTATTTTTAGAATGGAAGGAGTGTATGTTAACCAACTAACCAAAAGCACAACTTATTTTACCATCTTCTTCCCCATTAAATTTGTGGTTAATGGAGTTGGGAGCGAACCGATAGATTGGAAACATAGGAATCCATCAAAAGTTCCATGTATTTAAATATTTATTCTGAAAATGAACGCCAGTTCTTATGAAGATCAAATATATTTTTAGAAACTTTTACAATTTTAGTAAAAAGGTTCACCAAGTTTGGGATGAAGAGATAATTTAAAAAGAAACAATCACCTTATTGTTACAAACTAACAGTTAGTACTATTTTCAAATTTTTGTTGCATATACTTATTTGATAAAATACACATTCTCACTCTTGATTATGCATCTGATTATATATTTATCATATAAATAAAACTTTAGCTCAGAAGATTTATTTGATTAACATCCATTATTATCCAGTTTGGTTAGGATGTCAGGGTTTTCCTACATTTACCGGGGTTCATATAGTGGAGTATTATATTACCTTATCATCTCATATACGCTTATCATTTATCCACTTAAAGCAGGTCCGTTATGTTTAAATTTGACTCCAATATATGTACCGTAAACTTACATCTTTTTGTCCAAATATTCATGAGATAATGAACATTTGCAGAGGTGGAATATCATCAAGAAGCGAAATGGTAACTCAAACATCAGGACTGGATCACAACTTTCTGAGGTACATCTAGCAGCTCGACGTGCACTTAACATGGCCCTCGATCAGCCTGGATTGGATAATTTGAAGTCATCTTCTTCACTTGGTATAGCTTTTTATGTTTCTTGAATCCATCGTATAAAAATTGGCAATTTCATTGATCACATAGTTTACTACCCTTTCTTTCCCATAAAAATAGCAAGTTTGATCTGTCACATAGCTTCTTATTACTCTTTCGGTTCCATGAAAATTGCAAACTTTTTTACTTCTTTGAAAGTTTTTACCACGCTTTTTCCCTGTGGGACCCCGTACTGGGGTCAGGTTCAGGGGAAAACCTCAAAAAGAAAAAAAAACTAAAGAACACCCTAGGAGCCCTTCATCTGGACGGTATGCACAAATGCATACTGGTAATTTGTAACATGCATTAGTGCATAGGAAAAAAAACAGCTTCACTTGCTTGTATGCATTTGTGCATACCATCCAAATGGAGGGCTTTCAGGGTGTCCTTCAGTTTTTTTTTTTTTTTGAGGTTTTCCCCCGAACCTCCTTCCCTTGTACTGTTTGTCAACCTTAAAATTTTGGATTTACCTTTTCGCCCATTGTTATATTTTCCTACTTCTAATGATGTCTGAATGTAATGTGAACAGGTAGAACGAAATCAAGCATCACCTCTAATACTTCCACACGTCCTATTATAGCCGACACTCCATCCACTAGCACCCTTCCTCAAGATCCGGCCCACGAAGACTCGACCCAAATAAAAACGTTTTCTAAAACCCGACCAAAAACATCACCAAAACCTCTTTCCAACGGCCCGGATGCAGTGAAAGCTGCCGCAGTGGCTGCTGGGGCCCGCATTGCCACCCAATCGGCGGCTGCAGCTATATTGAAGCAACAGTTAAAGAGCGCCATCCACATTAAAACAAATGTTACTGGAAACTTCCGTGATCTCCATTCACCAAACGGTTTACGGCTTAATGATCATAACGCAAATGTGGGACCCACATTGAATCCGAGCAGCACTACCCCGGAAACAAATGGTATTGCCGTTTCCAGTTCCACCTCACCAAAGAAAATCCAACAAGATGAAACTGGTATTTCAAGAAACGCACAAGATGAATCTTTTTCAAGTCGAACAGATGTGGAAAATGGGAATCTTGCAAAACTCGAGGGTTCGAGTTCGAATAAAAATATTGAGGATACTTTAGAAAAGGAAGGTAAAGCGTTTGAAGTTGGTGATGGTGAAGTGGTGATGGTGGAAAGCGGTGAGAATGAAAGCGTGAAACAGGACCCCATAAAGAAGTCGAAAGCATAGATGGAGTTTTAAGTGATGTAATGTAACAGATAAGAAAAAAGGAGTTTCCATATGAGATGGAAACTTTGTTTCTTGTTTGATATTTTTATCAGTCTCCTTTTGTATGTTAAAGTGTTGTATTCAGTTTTGTTAGGAAGTAAGTAGCTTTACTTTGAAATTAGCAATAGATGCTTTTTCTTTCCTTTTTTGGTTATGCTAGTTCATATATTATCAGTCTCCTTTGTTTTTTATGTGGAATTTTGTGTTCTTCAGGTATTTGGTATGCAGATGGGATGGGATGGATAAGACTGGATGGGTCAGATGTTTTCCTAATTTAATGTTTGTTAAGATCAGTTTTCTACACGATACGAAGAACACACCTAGTCAGTGATTACAAGAGACTCTCAGGGGTCCCGTGCACCTGCTCAACTAATTTTTGTAAGTACATTATTTTAAAGTATGAAATGTGCACTTGCTAAACTGCTCAACTAATTTTTGTAAGTAGATTTTTTTAAAGTATGAAATGTCTACTTGCTAAACTTTCAGGGGTGCTTCGGGATATTAGAAAAATACAAGGAACGTGAACCAGAAAACTGGTGGTCTCTGCGACCTTATTTGGTGGTTGTGTTTTTAGTACAATTTCGTTATTATGTGGTTTTTTATCTTTTAAATTGTTGGTGATCTTAGTATCATCTAGTTGTATTACATAAGAGCTATGGGGTTTATTGCTTAAGCTATAATATTGGGATACAAAATGCATACTCATATAAACTATCATGGACCTAAGACCGTCATAAAGCGGGGTCTAAGTGAGTCGCATCTTGCAAGGTTTTTGTCCACCGGGGTCCCATTAAGATAGACTAAAGGCGCGTAAAGTCACCCGACGTGTTTCGGGAATTTTTTAAAGTTTTTTAGTTGATTTCAAGGGATTTTCTTATTGTTTTTGTCAATTTTGAGGGATTTTCTTAGTGTTTTTGTCGATTTCGAAGGATTTTTTCGAGGTTTTTATTGATTTCAATAGACTTTTTTAGTGTTTTTATCAATTGCGGACAAGATGAGTAGTTGATGACTGATAAATTAACTGATGAATAAAGTAGTTGATGACTGATAAACTAACTGATGAATAGACTTTTTTAGTGTTTTTATTAATTGCCGACAATAAGGTAGTTGATGAATGATAAGCTAATTGATGAATAAGTCACGTTTGGCAAAAACTAGCTCATAAGTTAGCTGACAAATGTAAAATGACCAAAAAGGGCATGTTTAAAAATTACTCAATTCTAACATTATATAATTAAATAAACCATCGACATGTTTGTTTTTAATATTATAATAATAAATAAACCATCCCCATCAGAGTCGCTTTTTCATTTTAATTTTTTCAACCTTACATATTGCTTTAACATTATAATATTATAACTAAAACAAACCCATAACATATTTCTATCATTATATATAACTAAAACAAACCATCAACACATTTCATTATATTAAAATATGCAGCAACAAAAAATAATACGGTATTTAACATCATTTTTAAATAACTAGAAACAAAAATAATAACATTTCAATTACATAAGTTTAAAATACATTATTTGTATTTCAAATCATATTTGCAATGTTGTTACAAATTTCTCGCATCTCATTGCTTGACCCTCGCATGTTACCTTGATTAAAACTTGTTTCGCCATCTAACTCTTCCATAGGTATATAATCACGATGTTGTTGAACAATGTTGAAAACCATATTTTCGTGTCATTCCTTCTAATATAATTATGAAGAGCAAACGACGCCATTATAACATCTATTTGTGTTGTCTCGCTAGGCATTGACATTCTGTTCAGTATTTTCCACCTTTTCTTCAAGACTCCAAATGATCGTTCAATACAACTCCGAATAGATAAATGTACACAATTGAAAGACTCTTCAGCATTAGTTGGAAGCACATGTTCACGTTGAGATTGGTGATATCTAATACGAAAATATGGCGCTAGATATCCATTTCGGTCAGGATATCATTTGTCTACTATGTAATATTTTCCTACAAGAAAGAGAACAAATTTCATGAGGCTATTTACACATAAATTATGAAAGAAGGTCAAATTAGTTGTACCTTCTGGTGGTTTAGGAAAATTATTAGATGGTGTCTCAATTGAATGAATGAAGACTCGGGTATCATGTGCTGATCCTTCCCAACCAACTGATATGAACGTAAAACACATGTCAAATTCACATACGACCATTACATTGAATTTAGACTAGATGTATTCGAGAGGTTACTCTTTGGTGCAATCTTACCTCTAACATCTTCTATTACATAGGTTTAAAATACATCATCTGCATTCCATATCATATTTGCAATGTTGTTACGAATTTCTCGAATCTCATTGCTTGACCCTCGCATTTTACCTTGATTAAAACTTGTTTTGTCATCTAACTCTTCCAAAGGTATGTAATCACGATGTTGTTGAACAATGTTGAAAACCATATCTTCGTGTCATTCCTTCTAATATAATAATGAAGAGCAAACGTCGCCATTATAACATCTATTTGTGTTGTCTCGCTAAACCTTGACATTCTGTTCAATATTTTCCACCTTTTCTTCAAGACTCCAAATGATCGTTCAATACAACTCCGAAGAGATGAATGTACACAATTGAAAGCATGTTCAGCATTAGTTGGAAGCACATGTTCACGTTGTGATTTGGTGATATCTAATACGAGAATATGGTACTAGATATCCTTTTCGGTCAGGATATCCTTTGTCTACTATGTAATATTTTCCTACAAGAAAGAGAACAAATTTCATGATGTTATTTGCACATAAATTATGAAAGAAAGTTAAATTAGTTGTATCTTCTGGTGGCTTAGGAAAATTATTAGATAGTGTCTCAATTGAATGAATGAAGACTTAGGTATCATGTGCTGATCCTTCCCAACCAACTGATATGAACGTAAAACACATGTCAAAGTGACATACAACCATTACATTGAATTTAGACTAGATGTATTTGGGAGGTTACTCTTTAGGGCAATCTTACCTCTAACATCTTCTATTACATAGGTTTAAAATACATCATCTGCATTCCATATCATATTTGCAATGTTGTTACGAATTTCTCGAATCTCATTGCTTGACCCTCGCATTTTACCTTGATTAAAACTTGTTTTGTCATCTAACTCTTCCAAAGGTATGTAATCACGATGTTGTTGAACAATGTTGAAAACCATATCTTCGTGTCATTTCTTCTAATATAATTATGAAGAGCAAACGTCACCACTATAACATCTATTTGTGTTGTCTCGCTAAACCTTGACATTCTGTTCAATATTTTCCACATTTTCTTCAAGACTCCAAATGATCATTCAATATTAACTCCGAAGAGATGAATGTACACAATTGAAAGCCTCTTCAACAATAGCTGGAATCACATGTTCACATTGTGATTGGTGATATCTAATACGAGAATATGCTGCTAGATATCCTTTTTGGTCAGGATATCTTTTGTCTACTATGTAATATTTTCCTACAAGAAAGAGAACAAATTTCATGATGTTATTTGCACATAAATTATGAAAGAAAGTCAAGTTAGTTGTACCTTCTGGTGGCTTAGGAAAATTATTAGATGGTGTCTCAATTGAATGAATGAAGACTTGCGTATCATGTGTTGATCCTTCCCAATCAACTGATATGAACGTAAAACACATGTCAAAGTCACATATGACTATTACATTGAATTTAGACTAAATGTATTTTGGAGGTTACTCTTTGGTGCAATCTTACCTTTAACATCTTCTATTACATAGGTTTAAAATACATAGATTTAAAATACATTATCTGCATTCCATATTATATTTGCAATGTTGTTACGAATTTCTCGCATCTCGTTGCTTGACCCTCGGATGTTACCTTGATTAAAAGTTGTTTCTCCATCTAACTCTTGCATCGGTATGTAATCACGATATTGTTGAACAATGTTGAAAACCATACCTTCGTGTCATTCCTTCTAATGTAATAATGAAGAGCAAACGTCGCCATTATAATATCTATTTGTGTTGTCTCGCTAAACCTTGGCATTCTGTTCAATGTTTTCCACCTTTTCATCAAAACTCCAAATGATCGTTAAATACAATTCCGAAGAGATGAATGCACACAACTGAAAGCCTCTTCAGCATTAGTTGGAAGCACATGTTCAAATTGTGATCGATGATATCTAATACTATAATATGGTGCTAGATCTCTTTTTCAATCAAGATATCCTTTGTCTATTGTGTTATATTTCATGAGGTAATTAGCACATAAATTATGAAAGAAGGTCAAATTAGTTGCACCTTCTGGTGACTTAGGAAAATTCATAGATGGTGTCTTAATTGGAGGGATGAAGACTCGGTATAATGTGCTGATTTTTCCCACCCAACTGATATGAACGTAAAACACATGTCAAAGTGACATACGACCATTACATTGAATTTAGACTAGATGTATTTGAAAGGTTACTCTTTGTTGCAATCTTACCTCTAACATCTTCTATTACACAGGTTTAAAATATATTATTTGCATTTCATATCATATTTGCAATGTTGTTACGAATTTCTCGCATCTCATTGCTTGACCCTCACATGTTATTTGATTAAAATTTGTTTCGCCATATAACTCTTCCATAGGTATGTAATCACTATGTTGTTGAACAATGTTGAAAACCATTAATTCGTGTCATTCCTTCTAATGTAATTATGAAGAGCAAACGTCGCCATTATAACATTTATTTGTGTTGTCTCTTTAAACCTTGGCATTCTGTTCAATATTTTCCACCTTTTCTTCAAGACTCGAAATGATCATTCAATACAATTTCGAAGAGATGAATGTACACAACTGAAAGCCTCTTCTGCATTTGTTGGAAGCACATGTTTAAATTGTGATCGGTGATATCTAATACGATAATATGGTGCTAGATATCTTTTTCGGTCAGGATATGTTTTGTCTACTGTGTAATATTTTCCTACAAGAAAGAAAACAAATTTAATGAAGTTATTAGCACATCAATTTTGAAAGAAGGTCAAATTAGTTGTACCTTTAGTGGCTTAGGTAAATTCACAGATGGTGTCTTAATTGCATGAACGAAGACTCGGGTATCATTTGTTGATCCTTCCCACCCAACTAATATGAACGTAAAACACATGTCAAAGTCACATACGACCATTACATTAAATTTAGACTAGATGTATTTGGGAGGTTACTCTTTGGTGCAATCTTACCTCTAACATCTTCTATTACATAGGTTTAAAATACATTATTTGCATTCCATATCATATTTGCAATGTTGTTACGAATTTCTCGCATCTCATTGCTTGACCCTCGCATGTTACCTTGATTAAAACTTGTTTCGCCATCTAACTCTTCCATAGGTATGTAATCACGATGTTGTTGAACAATGTTGAAAATCATATCTTCTTGTCATTCCATCTAATATAATTATAAAGAGCAAACGTCGCCATTCTAACATCTATTTGTGTTGTCTCGCTAAACCTTGGCATTCTGTTCAATATTTTCCACCTTTTCTTTAAGACTCCAAATGATCGTTCAATACAATTCCGAAGAGATGAATGTACACAACTAAAAGTTTCTTCAGTATTAGTTCGAAGCACTTGTTCAAATTGTGATCGATGATATCTAATACGAGAATATGGTGCTAGATATCTTTTTCGGTTAGGATATGTTTTTTCTATTGTGTAATATTTTCCCACAAAAAAGAGATCAAATTTCATGAGATTATTAGCATATAAATTATGAAAGAAGGTCAAATTAGTTGCACCTTCTAGTGGCTTAGGAAAATTCATAGATGGTGTCATGATTGCATGGATGAAGATTCGGGTATCATGTGTTGATCTTTCCCACCCAACTGATATGAGCGTAAAACACATGTCAAAGTCACATACGGCCATTACATTGAATTTAGACTAGATGTATTTAGGAGGTTACTATTTGGTGCAATCTTTCCTCCAACATCTTCTATTACATAGGTTTAAAATACATTATCTGCATTCCATATCATATTTGCAATGTTGTTACCAATTTCTCACATCTCATTGCTTGACCCTTGCATGTTACCTTGATTAAAACTTGTTTTGCCATCTAACTCTTCCATAGGTATGTA
This sequence comes from Silybum marianum, assembly GCA_036898165.1. Lineage (NCBI taxonomy): Eukaryota > Viridiplantae > Streptophyta > Magnoliopsida > Asterales > Asteraceae > Silybum > Silybum marianum. Next base: position 40,951,474 of record CM072529.1, on the reverse strand, counting down.
ATCACGATGTTGTTAAATGTTGAAAACCATATCTTCGTGTCATTCCTTCTAATATAATTATGAAGACCAAACGTCGCCATTCTAACATCTATTTGTGTTGTCTCGCTAAAACTTGGCATTTTGTTCAATATTTTCCACCTTTTCTTCAAAACTCCAAATGATCGTTCAATAGAATTCCGAAGAGATGAATGTACACAACTAAATGCCTCTTCAGCATTAGATGGAAGCACTTGTTCAAATTGTGATCGGTGATATTTAATACGAGAATATGGTGCTAGATATCTTTTTCGGTCAGGATATCCTTTATCTGCTGTGTAATATTTTTACTACAAGATAGAGAACAAATTTCATGAGGTTATTAACACATAAATTATGAAAGAAGGTCAAATTAGTTGCACCTTCTAGTGGCTTAGGAAAATTCATAGATGGTGTCTTAATTGCAGGGATGAAGACTCGGGTATCATGTGCCGATCTTTCCCACCCAACTGATATGAACGTAAAACACATGTCAAAGTCACATATGGCCATTACATTGAATTTAGACTAGATGTATTTGGGAGGTTACTCTTTGGTGCAATCTTACCTCTAACATCTTCTATAAAATCTTGCCAAAACCCATCTTCTTGATCCTCTAGATTTTCCAACCTATTAGAATATTGATAACACTCATTATAAGCACCATCTGTTTCACCTTCTTTATCTTGAATCTCATTCACTTGACTAGCTGATTGATCTCCAAACTCTGGAGTTAACGAGGGTGCTACACAACTCCCCCTATTGCAACGGCATCCCCGAACAAATGATCCCACTTTTCTTGAACTAGTGGAGAAAGTCCCTTAAATCGAAACGTTTTGGCTTCGGGTTTCTCCTAAATAATAAATTAATAAGATATTATAATTCATATATCAATTAAAAGAGTAATAATATGATTAAAAATATATAAGTAATACCTTTAGCTTTTTTCCCACCATTCATCCGTACAATCAAGCTTCCCGGTTGTGGAATTCCAACCTAAACCGGTTTCTCCTATTTTTATATATTTCCAAAGACGCCAACTTTTTTCATTGCCTCATATTTATTTTTTAAGCTTTTGAGGAAACATCTTATACTAATTATGTCTGTAAACTGATAATGTATCTCATGCCATGTAAACGTTTGACTACGTCCATGCTTGGTGATGAAATTGATGCATACATCACACAATATCGCAGTATATTCGTTGGTCCTGCTAATAGGTACCCCATTAACGTCCTTCTTAGCAGACATATTTTAACCCTACAATGAACAAAAAAAACACATTTGAACCTTCACAACTTATTAAACAATGACTAATCTAATCATTCCATGATGCCAAATACTTGCTAATGCCTAAATTGCAGCCTAAAGAATTAAGAACTAAGTCACTGATAACCAACATTGAATATATATATATATATATATATATATATATACTTATACTGACCCCAAGTTACACTAAACATATTGCAAAATTATAGAATCACAAAATTTAATCAAAAAATCAATTTCCCCAAACATTAATTCAAGAAAATATTAACTTCTAGTCAATATGTGATGAGAGCCTTAGCTATTGTTCCATGATAAATAAAACCCAATTCAATGTATTCATGATATGATGATACACAACATACTACATAGTGGATAGTAGTCCACACATGAACATTGTATTGACTATATTACATATTTACAAGCATCCATGTTGTACACAGATGCAAACCACCATCCATACTCCCATGTTAGTTGTTGGCTCAATGTTAAATTTCTTCTAAGCATATTGTTATTATTTTGAGGATCTTAGAAATGGATTATTCAAAATATGTAGTGACCTGTATATATATATAGATATACATATATATATATATATATATATATATAGAGAGAGAGAGAGGGGGTCGTTATTATGCAAACTATTGTAATCGTGCAACTATTACAACCAAATCAAGACTGTCCATTTGATCATCAACGGTTATCATTTAATCATTTGTGACTACCATTAATTTAAAAAAATTAAAAAAGAAAGTGGATGGTGGATCAGTGGGTTGCATGGGTTGTAGGATTGCAATGGGTTGTATTTGAACACCCCTCTATATATATATATATACCTAACCCGAACTATTCGACCGAACCCGGCCGACTCCGATGTCTCCTGAACCCGATTAACCCTACCCCGAAATTCTCCAGATCGGTTCTTCTTATCCCCGAAATCCGATCGGATATCATAGCCCTCCACCCGAACCCGTCTGATGCTCCCCCTAGTAATTTCACAAGGCTAATGAGCCATGGCAGCAGGAGGAGCAAAGCTAATGCTTCTCTGGTTAAACATAAAAAGTTATTGTATATAACATTTGGGCTACTAATTAATTTCATTAAATGCCTTGTTATAAAAATCACTAGGTTCTATAATGAGACCAACCCAAATTATAAAAATCAAAACCAAAATTAAAACCCACCACATCACATGTACACAGATGAAATTATTTCAAGAACTAAATACACAAATTGGAATTAGAATGAAAAAATCATCTTGAATCATCAAAGAACCCATTGGGAAAAGTCATGCATTGATTATCTAAAATCCATCGGAATCCATTTAGAAGAAAAAAAAAACATGAGTTATTATAGATTATATAAAACCCATCAAGAATAGCATTGAATAATGAAATAATATAAAAACCCAACAATAAAAAAACATGAAATCATAAAGATTATGAATATTACCAGTAACCATCTGTATTGTTCTTGAAGAATGGTTGAGTTCTAGTTCTTGAAGAAGGGTAGATTGAGGAAGGATCCCAAGTGACATATGGGGTTTTGATTTGAACGTGGGTTTTTTATTTAAAAAGGGATTGGAGAAATTGTCATTTGTTTAAAATAACAGGGGTATTTTTGGAAGAAAAAAACAAAAAGCTCTAAGACTTTTCAAAACGTTACTTTTTTTACTTTATCAATAAGCTACCTTATAAGGTAGCTTATAAGCTACCTTATTTTTGCAAAACAATGCCCAAGTCTTTTTTTTTCAGAAGGTATGTTGGTTTATGAACTTTATTCATAAAAGCATGTGACCTTCTAAATTATTATTCATAACGCATGTTGCTTATCGCCTAATGTCTCTTCTATTACGAAGACCACCTGGACGTAAAGCTTGTCTAGGGGATGTTTTTTATTTACATTCACGCCTTTTGGAAATAGCTGTTAAATTAAGTTATAGTTTAGGTGAAGGAAGTATGATCGCTTTACCAATAATTGAAATCTAACCGGGATACGTTTCAGCATATGTTCGTACCAATGTAATTTCGGTTACTGGTGTTCTTATTTACTGTATCCAATGCTAGATTTCGTCATGACATTAATGTAGGTATCTCTATTTCCAAAGTGCGGTCGGTAGCTCAAAATAAAGCTATGAAATAAGTAGTTGTAAATTAAAATTGGAATAGGCACAATTCGTAGAATTAGAAGGTTTTGCCAATTTGCTTATGATCTCGGTAAAGCTACTCTGAATCAACTGGCAAGAGGTCAATGCTTACGTGAATTACTTAACCAATCCCAATCCGCCCCTCTGGTGGTGGAAGAACATATACTGATTATTTATACCTTAACAAATGGTTATCTCGATTCATTAAAAATTGACAGGTAAGGAAATTTCTTGTTGAATTACGTACTTACTTAAATACCAATAACTCGCAGTTTCAAGGAATAATATCTTTTACCAAGTCATTCATCGAGGAAGAAGATGCCATTTTGAAAAAATCTATTGGAACATTTTATACTTCAAGAACAAGCAACCTAAACAGACTGATCACTAATAAGTATGATTTATGTCAATTCTATAATATCATTTTTTCTACTTTTCTCTTGTGTTTTACATCCTTAAATGGACGATTTTAGTCTTTTTGGTTATGATTTTATCTTTCTTGTTTTGGAGCTTTAAAGTGAAAATAGTCTATATTAGTGAGTTTGGGGTTGAATAGTGAAGTTGTTACAGCATGAGGTATAGATGTTGCAGCCTGCAGTAATGAGTCAATGACGAACGAAATCTGATAAAAGACAAAAGATTTAACTTGAAATTTTGGAGTTAAATCCAATGTGTGAAGTGATATAAAAGCTGACTTTTGAAGTTTCTTTTGCCAACAAAGGAACACCCTTTTATTAAAATATTGGAGGTTTGTCTCTTACTTTTGTTTAAGTCATTGAGTTTTTACACTTTGTGTCAAAAGCATAGGTGGTGTTTTTAAATAGTTCATATTTCTCTCTTGTATTACTCTCAAGTTTATTTAGTTTTGAACCTTTTGTTTATTTTCTTGTTCTTTACATTTCTAGAACGACGTTGTTCAGTTTCCACAACAAGTCTAATTTCAAGAAATTTACTTTTCATGTCATTTACTTCTATGTCTTTAAAAGCAATGATGCGTTAATCACCCTAGCTTAGGTGTGAGTGAAGTTTGAAAGAATAAGCCAATTATGTATGTGGATTAATTACTTTCATCATAGCTCTCAACTCCGTTATTCACTTCATTTCTTGATGTTTCATCTAATGATTTTTGACAAATTGATACATGTTATTTTATCATGATGAGTTGATCTTTCAAAGAACAAAATGTAACCAAACATATTTAAATAGTTGTAGAATGTTGCAACTTGCATAGCAACTAATATAGTTAAACTTGTATGGAAAGAAGGATAAGTTATGTATCATGCTTGGATTTCTAAATATCATTGACATGATGAGAATGTTGCGAGTGAGCGTTTAAACTAGACTTTGAAAGAAGGTCATTCAATCCAATATTATGGTATTGAGAACCATTGTTGTAGCAACCTCGTGTTATGTTGTAGTAAGGTTTTGTTGCACTTTGAGCTAAAACTCCAACAGGGTCTTACACCATGCTTTTACTTGCTTGTTGGTACTTATTGTTAATTGTTACTCAAACCAATGTCTTCGACTTTGCCATATGAAATTAACTTTATCACCTTGAGATCTCACAACTTAAGAAACTTATCCCTATGGAATACAATATTTGGTTCTTACTGTTTTATTACTTGTTTTAAGACGATATTTGGTGGACATGAATACTTGCATGTGATGATCCTAACTCCTCTAAATGATTTGATAATGAACCTCTATACTTGGTGTTTAATTTTCTAATTAAGTTTATATGAAAGCACACCAATGACTGAGTTTGTTCAGTGATCGTTGAGTACTCTATAATTGTTATTTAGAACTTACTATCTCTTAAGGACAAGGCTCGCATCAAAGAAACTTCAATGATGTCAAAGACGTAGATAAAGATAAAGAGACATGATTTGAAGCGGCATTCAATGATACTAAATTATCTGATAAATGTGAAGACTTTACTTAATTTATCAGCAACATCCAAAGAAGTCCATAGCGACCTCTCCTTAGCTGATTCAATATCTTATCTATAAATTTATTTGTCTTACCATGTCTTGTACAAGTCAAAACATCAGTTTCTTCTAACAGAAGGTATAATATGATTTGCTCATTTTGTTTCCTTCATGTTCACCAACTCCATTGAAGCACTGTTCATAAGTAGCCAAAGTCTGCTTTGCTTGTGGACAATAAGTACATGCATGCCACTCTTCTCACGACACATGGATTGTATCTGATACGTGCATTTAATGTACAAGGTATAAATAGTTGAGAAGACTCTCTTTCTCACTACCATTGCTATCTTTTTCTTTTTTGCTCTTATCTTCTCCTAAGTGTTATTTTGTGTAAGAACTTTTGTGCTTTCCATACTTTGTTCTTCATAAATTTTAAGTGCTCTAAGTTCTAAAGTAAGATTGTTTAGATTAGGATTACTCTTTTTCTTATTTCGCAACAGTATGTAAACTCATATGTATTGATTCTTCATCATAATCAATAAAAGAATTTAAAAAGTAAAATATTTGTGTTTGTATTACCCCCCCCCCCCCCCTACAAACTATTTAGACCTTGTCAACCCTCGTGGGACCAACAAGTGGTTTCAGAGTAGTGTTTCTCTTCTTCTCTTATTTTCTAAATTGATCCAATAATGGCTACAAATAAGTATCATGACAATTTTCTAAACCTCCTAGATTTAGCAGGGATAACTTTGTTCTCTGGAAAAATGAATGTCTCTTTTCTTGAGGGTGTGGATCCTCAAATCCCATACTGCATCAGAGATGTTCCTTATGTTCCTTCGATAACTATCAAAATTGTTCCAACCACTGCCACATACCCTTGAACTCCTAAGTATGTAGTAGCAAAGCAAGTTCATCTTTGGAATGAAGAAGATATAAAGAAGGTGGCTATTGACACCAAAGGCAGAACAATCATAACCATGTCTCTTCCTGATGAAGTCTACCATTATGTGATGAACCTTCAAGACCTCAAAATAAATGTGGGACACTTTTGAAGTTTATTTTGCTAACCAAAGAACACCTTTTTATTAAAATATTGGAGGGCTCTCTTCTACTCTTCTTTAGTCCTTGAATTTTTACACTTTCCGTTTCAGAAAAGCGACATCTTGCTTGTACTCGCAAAAATTGTCTAATTTATTTAGCAACGGAATGATTCCCTTGGGTACGATTATGAAACTACTGATAAAGGCTTTGCTTGAATTCAGGTGATAAAAATCGTCCATTTATTAACTTTTTTCATTTGTGGTCAATCTGTTATGGAACGCCTTCCCAACCATCGGTGTTGGTCTTGCATGTTTTCCCACCTAGCCGGCTTTTCCGCGAAGTTTGTAGGCGACAATCTTCACGCATTGTTGCTCGGGTATGTCCATGATGTTGAAAAGTTTATCGACTTAATAAAGACAATCAAGCACCGCCTCGAGATCGGGGTTTTCGTGAAAGTTTGGAATCTCAGCCTTGACGTGGTAGCCTTTATGAACGTATTTTGGTCTTCTTTGGTATGGTAGTCCTTAAAAATCTTTTTCCGTTTCTTCACCGGATAAGATTTCAAATTGATTTTGTCTTTGGTGATGTATCGAGCTAACCAATGGCCGCCATTTTTGTCTTGGCGTTGCTGGGGTCTACCACAGGGAACACCGTCGCGATTTTTGTGGCGCAATCCTCCAGCTTCGATCACGTTATGTATCTCTTCTATTTTTATCTTGAGTCGAGTGAATCTAGTGGCGATTTCTTCCACGACCTTCCACATGTTTCCAACGCTATGGTCACCACTGTTTTCTTGATTTTTTTTCTCTATCGATAGCCATCAGGATGCTAATCAGAGCTCTTATACCAACTGACACAAAACGGTAACAGGATAAAACCCAAAAATTTACCAAAGGGCCTTTGGCCTAGCAGTATGTGAGCCCCTTATCTCCTAGGAGGTCGGGGGTTCAAATCTAAACATAGGTGAGGAGGGTGTGTGAGTTTGTCTGTTTGTTCCATTTGCTGTATGTAAATACAAGTATTTTGACCGCGCGTTGCGCGGTATCGATACATATTTTTCAGTTTTTTTTAAAGTAAGTTAAGTTGTCTAATCTTTTACAGAATACGGTATTTTTTAAATCGTTTACGTATTAGACATTAAATTAACCAATATTTCACTTTGTATAAAACCACCTCATCATTTTTTTTGTTATTTAACCAATGCACGCTTATACGTTTCAAAAACGTTCCCATATTTTTTATATGCTCAAACTTTGTTTATATGATACTAATATAACTATTACAATACTAAAAAGATTTTATTTATAAGCATTTTTATCATACTATTAAAATTTTGTCCATGTAAAAAGATGTTAAAGTAATAAAATTAGAAAGGTTGTTCTCTATTTATAAAAATCTAATTATTATGATATATAATAATTGTTACATTATATTTAAGTTATTGATTAAAAAATGGAATAAAAATAAGATTTGATAAAACATTTGGTGTTGTATAAAAAGCAATAATAAAAGAAATGAAAAAAAAAGTAATATGTTTGATTGATTTAAACAAAGATTTAATTTATAACTATTGTTACCATCCAACTAAAATTTTGGGAATGCAAAAAATAAAGATAAATTACCAAATAAAATAGAATTAATAGAAACAATTCAAAATTGTTTCGTATTTTAGTTACATGTACATAAAATGTAATAAAATATTTTACTACTACATGAACTATTTTATCATGACATAAAAAATAACTATTTAATTCAAAATCGGATTAAATTTTGGATGAACAATCAAGCTATATGTTTGTCATTTTATAGTCAATTTCACCTTCAAAGTTTTCAACTTCACACCGATGTGGGACAATGGAAAATGCACCACAACTCACTATTATATAAATACTTTGTTCTTATTGCGCCATGTCAACCTCTCGTGATCTTCTTTTATATATATATATTGATATTGATTGATTGATTATATACTTAAAAAAAATCCCAAAAACTCAAGAAACTCAAGAAGTGCTAAAATTTATTAATCGAGAGGTGCCTAATATATTGAGATTACTAAACTATTTATACTAAAAAACCTTAATTAACTAGGAAAGCGATAAATCTAATCCTCTAATAAGACTAATTCAATAAGGAAACAAAATAATTTAATAAAGAAACAAAATAAGAAAATTAATTATTTTGTTCTTTGTTTCTTGGTTAACACAAGTTCTTAATTATTTTGTTCTTTGTTTCTTGGTTAACACAAGTTCTTATATTTGGTAATCATGTCATTTGTATTTTTTTATTGTTTATTGTAATTTATATAAATTCCTATTTTGTTTAATAGGTTTAGTTTATAAAAAAATCTAATAAATTTTAATGGTGAAAATATATGGACGCACAAGAAGTTGGAAGAGGTTCTTATCGTTAATTAAATTTTGTAAGTTCTTTTGCTAATTTAGTATTGAGGTGGAAATAAAAAGTGACATTTTTAGGTGCTTCAAAGTCGTTCCACTGTGGATGCTTGGGGGTATTTGGTTTCACAGAACATTCTTTTAGGGATTTGAATTTCGTTGAAGGATTTAAAATATTTGGTATCTTTTGTTTGTAGAATTTAGAATGGAATTGAATTTTATTTTAATATATAATATAAAAAAATTCATTAATAATTACATTTTGTTAATTGATTATTACAAAACTGTTGTAGAACAATCAATATAGAGAATCAAGAAGCACTCAATTCTCATTAATCATAAGCCCTTTTAAATAGGATCGAGTTACAAAGAGATAACCATAAGATACATAATTCTAATCCAACTTTAATATGTCTATCTTTATCTTTATATATCTCTATCTTTATCTTTATCTTTATCTTTATCATTATCGTCATATCTTTTTGACGATGACACACTTATCCTTCAACACTCCCTCTTGTGACGAGTCAAAATAGTGATGGTGCACTAGTTAAAACCTTACATCAAAATAAAAACCCAGTGGGAAAGCAATAAAAATAGGACGAAGGAAAAAGTATGATGTACCAGTTTCTTTGCAATACATAGACTTTTCCTTTAGTCTAACATTTTCTTAGATTCGTACGTTAATCATGAAAGTTTGTAAAGTAGGATGATACATAAACCTTACACCAAGAAACAAACCCCAATGGGAAAAATGAAACTTTGTGTGAAGGAAAGAGCACAACATACCAATATTATATATAGTAGACTCCCCCTTTCGTCTACTACTCCCCCTGATACGTATATTAATCATGAAAGTTTAGAAAGTCTCCTCATTCCAATGCTTTTCACATGTTTCTCAAATGTGGCCTTAGGTAATGATTTGGTAAACAAATCCGCCACATTTTCCTCAGAGCTTACTTGATTCACTTGAATCTTAAGGAGAGTCTGTTGTTGATTATAGAAAAACTTCTTCAAAATATGTTTTGTATTATCTCCCTTGATATATCCTACTTTCATTTGTTCGATACAAGTTGCATTATCTTCATGTATGCATGTAGGATTTTGAGTGGTTGAATTTAAACCACTAGGTCCTCTTATATGTGCAATGATAGCCTTATCCATATACACTCTCGAACTGCCTCATGTAGAGAAATAATCTCTGAATGGTTTGAGGAGGTAGCTAAAAGGGTTTGCTTGGTAGATTTCCAAGAAATCTCCATGTTCCCAGTTGTAAAAACATCTTGTTTGTGAACGACTTTTGTGTGGGTCAGAGTGATTCCCAACATCAGCAAAGCCTACTAATACATCGTTCGAGGTTTCACTATTGGGGATAACACTTTCTTTGTTAATATATTTAACAAGTATTGTAACCCCATTTTTCTCTTTGTATGGAAATAATGAGCCCATGTTGATGGTTCCTTTTAGGTATTGAAATATATTCTTGATACCATTCCAATGACATTGTGTTGGCTTCGAGTTAAATCTAGCTAACAAGTTCACTAAGAATGCAATACCAGGTCGAGTACATTGTGCTAAGTACAATAATGCGCCTATTGCACTTAGATATGAAATTTCAGCTCCCAACACCTCTTCATCATCATCCTTTGGACGAAACCTATTTTTCCTTGTATCCAAGCTTCGACCGATCATGGGAGTGCTAGCCGGATGCCCTTTATCCACATTAAATTGCCTGAGCATTTTCTGGATATAAGCAGATTGGTGGATAAGGATGTTAGAAAAGGGGGCAAATATAGGGTAAATCGATCACTAGATTGATTTGAGAATCGTGTGAAAGACACTTTCCGAATTGATATTTCGACCCTATGCATGCTCACGAAATTCAATCTGGGATAAGACTCACAACACTTGCGTTTTCAGGCACACAAACGTAAGCAACTTTCTGGAGAGTGTATAAGGATTGTTCAAAAAACCGTGTCTAAATTCATGAGTTTAAATTTGTATTTACACTCACTAATAACGAAACTGAAATGTTAATCATGGCTGAATTTTAGGAGTAGTGGTCAGTTATACAATTTCTGGTAACTATTCAATAACTGCACCATTAATGCACACTAACCATTCAGAGATAACTGATCAGAGCGAACCATGCAGAACTCTGGTCCATACATGCAGAGCTCTGGTCCTTCATACAGAGCTCTAGTCCAATATCCAGAAAACTCTAAGTCTCGAAGAACAGAACAGAGCCTCAAATCAAGCCATGCAGAGCCTCTGTATCAACCATACAGAGCTTTGTATCCAGTTCTGACCAACTTTTCCATACCCCAAGACCAAAATTCTGAAGAGTTTTTGGGGCTCTTCCCCTTGGACCTTGCAAGGGGGAGCGACCCCCTTGACCTCCGCCATTTCGTCGTTACCGGGTTCATACTCGTCTTATAACAAGCATACACTCCGCGCCAACTAACTTGTATTAGATCACAGTATAAAACTCATATAAACATCATGTTATTTCCAATCATATAAATGGATCGGTGACACTAAAATCACCAACAAAGGATTCCACAAGCTTGGTGTTCTAGTTATGTACCTAGAAAAAACCGAGTTTTTCCAAGATCTTTCATCTCAAATTCATATTTTAAATAGTTTTTAGTATCTCTTACTTCATTAAGAGTGCCTATTATGTTCATATCATCAACATATACAACTATGATTGAAAATCCATAACTTGTATTCTTTATGAAAATACAAGGGCATAACTCGTCGTTCTTATATCCCTTCCCAATTAAGTATTTACTCAGACGGGTATACCACATCAACCTGGATTGTTTTATTCCGTAGAGTGAGCGCTTTAGTTTAATTGCAAACGCACTCTATGGTTTAGAGTTACTTGAATTAGGTAGTGGAAGACCATTAGGCACTTTCATGTATATCTCTGAATCAAAATCTCCATAGAGATATGCAGTAACCACATCCATAAGTTTCATTTCTAATCCTTCAGAAAACTACTATGCTAATTAGATAGCGAAACGTTATTACGTCCATTACTGGGGAGTATGTCTCCTCATAGTCAATTCCAGGGCGTTGTGAGAAACCTTACACCGCAAGGTGAGCCTTATACTTATGACTTCATTATTCTCATTACGCTTTCGGATAAAGATCCTTTTATGTCCTACAGGCTTTACACTTGGTGAGTTAGCACTATCGGACGAAATATCTGTCTCTTTGCCAAAGAATCTAGTTTTGCCTGGATTGTTTTATTCCATTTAGGCTAGTCTGCTCTTTGTTGGAACTCTTCAACTGAGCGTTGTTCGATGTCATCGTGTGCTATGATCTCATGATCTCATGATAAACGGTATATGCAGATATATCATCAATGAGTATGGATGATATTTCCATCATCTCATGTGCATTCTCCTAATTCAATGAGATTTCTTTTTTATCTGGCATCAATATTGACTTTGGAGCGTCCTCTAGTAATGATTCATAGACATAACTATAATAAGAGATAATCTCATTAAAAGGGTTTTCAGTATTGATTATAAGTGGATAAAATTGTGCCTTACTCTCATTTTTTCTTTCTTGGATGAGTATCTATCGAACCAAGTGGCCTCTCCCTTTTCCTTTTGGGATCCATGGCCTTAACCACACTTCCACTATGTGTGGTTGCAACACTCTTTCCGACGGTGGTGTGCCCCTGTTTGGGGACTTCTAACCTTGAGGGTACATTTGCAGCCGGTATGTGTGATCTTGTCACTTTTGCAATATCAGTAAAAGCGTCTAGTATCGAGCCTGCTATGTTTTGAAGGTTTAGTATTCGGTTCCCTTCTCTTCACATTGTGAAGTGCGGGGATCAAAATGAGACAGAGCGGGAACATTCCATGACAATTCCTATCGTTCCCTTCGAAAATGTTTTTTCCTGTCTCCCCCTAACGACGAGAAGACTATCTCATCAAAGTGACAATCCATAAATCTTGCGATAAATTGACTGCCCGTCAAGGGTTCTAAATAGCGGATTATTGTTGGGGATTCATATCCAATGTATATACTTATTCGTATTTGAGGACCCATTTTGGTCCGTTGTGGGGACGCAATTGGCACATATATTGCACAACCAAATATGCGCATATGTGAAATATCAAGCTCATATCCAGTTATCAACAGGTACGTGAAAAATGGTTAGCTAGCAGTAGGTCTAAAGCGAAAAAGTAGTGTTGCGTGTAATATTGCACAACCCCAGGCAGAAGTCGATAAATTGGTGCACATAACCAATGCCCTAGATATCATTTGTATTCTTTTGATGGTAGCTTCTAAGAGACCATTTTGTGTATGTACATGGGGTACAGGATGCTCTACATCGATCCCAACAGACATGGAATAATCGTCAAATACTTGCGATGTAAATTATCCAGCATTATCAATTTATATTGAGTTGATAGGATAATCAGGGTGGTGAGCCCTCAAGTGTTTAATTTGTGCTAGGAGTTTTGCGAATGCAGCGTTTCATGTGGGTAATAGCGTGAAATGCGTCCATCATGTTGATGCTTCAACTAGAACCATAAAACGCTTGAATGGTTCGTGTTCCGGATGTATAAGTCCACAAATATCACCTTGTATACGTTGTAAGAATGGAATATTTTGTTTTGTGTCCTTAGCATAGGATGGTCTCAATCCTGTTTTTGCTAAGAAACAGGCTTTACAAAAGTTCTGGGTATTCAAAGAGGCGTATTGTGATGATAGTGTTGCTTCATTTGCTTTAGAAGTCAACGACTGCAATTTGGTAGTTTCAGTTAATTGCCTTATCTTACCTTTCATTCGGAAGAAAGGGTATCTATTTGTATTTTTCAGTACATGTATCATCATATCACGGCCCATTATTGATGGTAGAACATAGCTTGTATATGTCACTGTCACAAAGCCCATTATTGATGACAGAATATGATTCAATAACCCGAATTGTGGTAAGATACAACCCACTATTTTGACACGTTAATTCTTCTAATATACGTTTCCTTCCATATTCATTAGAGGTGATGTGCATGTATTCATTTCCGTTCTCTTAGTGTGTTTCAATATGACAGTCGTCGGAGCGTATATCTTTCAAACTTAACAAGGTTCGGTTTCTTCTAGGAGCATAGAATGATTATGTAACTATTATTTTAGTGCCATTAGGCAACAAGAAAATGGCAGTTCCTCGGCCAAAAATATTAAGTTGGATGATCCAGTCATTGTAGTCATTGAGGATTTATAAGCAATTATTTCAGTAAATAATGATTTGTTTCTTAGTATTGTGTGAGAGGCCCCACAATCAACTAAGCATTTAAGTTATCCTCGATAAATTCTTGATGAATGAATTGTTTGGTGAAGTTGAAGGCTCGAAAATCGATCCGCGAATTATTGATTGAGCGTTTGTGCTGATAACGTGTTGTAGAACAATCAATATAGAGAATCAAGAAGCAGTCGATTCTCATTAATCATAAACTCTTTTAAATATGGACAAGTTACAAAGAGATAACCATGAGATACATAATTCTAATTTAACTCTATGTCTATCTCTATCTCTGTATATCTATCTCTATCTCTATATATCTCTATCTTTATCTCTATCTTTATCTAATACGACTAATTCAATAAGGAAACAAAATAAGAAAATTAATTACTTTGTTCCTTACTTCTTAGTTAACCCAAGTTGTTATATTTGGTAATCGTGTCATTTATCTTTTTTTATTGTTTATTGTAATTTATATAAGTTCTTATTTTGTTTTAATAGGTTTAACTTGTAAAAAATCTAACAAATTTTAATGGTGAAAATACATGTACTCACATGAAGTTGGAAGAGGTTCTTATCATTAATTAAGTTATTTTGGAGTTCTTTTGCTAATATAGAATTGAGGTGGCAATAGAAAGTTACATTTTGATGTTCTTCATAGTCGCTCTCGCTCCACTCTGGATGCTTGGGGGTATTTGGTTTCACATAACATTCTTTTAGAGATTTGGATTTCTTCAAAAGATTTAAAATATTTGATGTCTTTCTGTTTGTAGAATTTAAAAAAGGGAATTGAATTTCATTTTTACTATTAATTTATAAAAAAAATTACTAATAATTAATCAACTTTTATTAATTGATTATTACAAAACAAATATTTTAAAAAGGCATTACTAACAGTTTTTTTAAAATCCCATGAAATACCAACTACCCCATGGTTGGTAGAGAGAGTTGGTAGTAGAGAAAGGGAATTGGAAACAATTCCCTTGTTTGTTGACACCAAAGAAAAGAAAGAATGAGAAAAGAAAGAATTCCTTTTCTCTATTTTCATTTCTCTCCCACATGAAAAGAAAATGGGGGAATAGAAAATTTGGTTTCTCTTTGAGAATTAAAATATTTCAATTGACGCTCGTTGTTTGGTTAAGCTGTTGTTTTGGCTTAATAGAATCTGTTTTGGCTTAATAGGATTTGTTTTGGCTTAATAGGGTCTGTTTGGCTTAATAGAGTATGTTTTGGCTTAATAGGGTCTGTTTTGGCTTAATAGGAAATGTTTTGGCTTCATAGGGTCTGTTTGGTATGTTGTTGTGCTGGTCTGTTTGGTTACACTGCTGTTTTGGCTTAATAGGGTCTCTTTTGCTTAATAGGGTGTGTTTTGGCTTGATAGGGTCTATTTTGACTTAATAGAGTCTGCTTTGACTTACTGGGGTCTCTTTGGCTTAATAGGGTCTCCTTGGCTTAATAGGGTATGTTTTGGTTTAATAGGGTCTGTTTTGGCTTAATAGGGTCTGTTTGGCTTAATAGGGTCTGTTTTAGCTTAATAGGGTCTGCTTTGGCTTAATGGAGTTTGTTTTGGCTTCATAGGGTCTCTTTGGCTTAATAGGGTCTGCTTTCGCTTAATAGAGTTTGTTTTGGCTTAACAGGGTCTTCTTTGGCTTAATAGGGTCTCTTTGGCTTAATAGAGTCTGTTTTGGCTTAATAGGGTCTCTTTGGCTTAATAGGATCTGTTTTGGCTTAATAGGGTTTGTTTGGCTTAATAGGTTCTGCTTTGGCTTAATAGGGTCTTCTTTGGCTTAATAGGTATGTTTTGGCTTAATAGGGTCTCTTTGTCTTAATAGGTCTTGTTTGGCTTAATAGGGTCTGCTTGGCTTAATAGGGTCCGCTTTGGCTTAATAGGGTCTTCTTTGGCTTAATAGGGTATGTTTTGGCTTAAGAGGATCTGTTTTGGCTTAATAGGTTATATTTGGCTTAATAGGGTCTGTTTTGGCTTAATAGGGTCTGCTTTGGCTTAATAGAGTTTGTTTTGGCTTAACAGGGTCTCTTTGGCTTAACAGGGTCTGTTTTGGCTTAATAGGGTATATTTTGACTTAATAGGGTCTGTTTTGGCTTAATAGGGTCTGCTTTGGCTTAATAGGATCTGTTTGGTATGTTGTTGTGCTGGTCTGTTTCGTTAAGCTGTTGTTTTGGCTTAATGGGATCTGTTTTGGCTTAATCGGGTACAATTCTCTGTTGAATTTTCTGTTGTACCAAACAAAAGAAATGATTGTTTGTTACATTTCTCGGTTAAACTCTCTGTGCTACCAAACAAAAGAGTCAATTCCTTTTCTCCAGACCAATTCTCTTTCTCTGCAATTCCATTCTCTGCAACCATTTCTCTGCAATTCCATTCTTTGTACCAAACGCACCCTAAGTTTGTGGGATTCAATTGAAATCCTGAGATTTCAATTCCAGACTTCACTTTAAGCCAAACACGAGATCAGAATAAAATCCAATTCCAAATCATAAAAACCAAACAATACAACTGGAATGAAATTCAAAGGAATTAGACATATCAATTCATTTCAAAAAAAATGAGCCAAACAAAGAAATTTTGAAATTTGGTCAAAGAAATTGATCAGTCTTAGGTTCAAATTTTAAGACCAAAACAGACTCTTTTTTTAAATGTTTGGTTCACATAACAGAATTAGATTTCTTCAGACCCGGTGAACCAAACGCCAGGCTTTCTTGTTAACTTCAAAGCCTCATAGAATTAATCTAGATACACAAACAATTGGTGTAAACACCCACAATTAAACCACAAGGCTTGTGGCATACTGGTTAAAGATTGTGGGGGATGAGGCTAGATAACGCATCTACCTCAGGTTCGAATC
Organism: Silybum marianum; assembly: GCA_036898165.1. Lineage (NCBI taxonomy): Eukaryota > Viridiplantae > Streptophyta > Magnoliopsida > Asterales > Asteraceae > Silybum > Silybum marianum. The sequence continues at coordinate 40,934,552 of CM072529.1, read as the reverse complement.
CAGACGCAAACAACGCGTGAGCACTGGGAATTATCTCAGGGCTGCATGCTTTAGCAGTCTTAAAATTGTCAGGAATTAGTCTAGACAAATGCTTACGATATCCTTTCAAAAAAAAAACACCCACAATTAGCCAAAAAAAACATAAAAAACCATCTAACCATTGAATTCAGTTTTAGAATCTAATTTACAAGAATCCATCCTTCAGTTTTTTTTTTTCCTTTTCTTGGAAGTTCCTTTTCTTCTTCACCCTAACTTCCAATAAATATTTACATGATAACAAATTATTTACATAATAACAAAGATCACCCAACAAATCTTGATTTTCTTCAATCTTGATTCTTTCCCAGATCAATGCTAATAATCTGAAGACCAATTGATTCAATCTTCAATCCATTTTTTTTCCCATTAATTTCTTTGTATCGAAAAACCAAACAGCTTTCAGTTTTGCTTGATACATCGATCTGTTTCTTGTTATCGTCACAAAATCAGGATCAATTTTAAACAATAAGTAGTAGCACCACCACCATCACCATCACCATCACATCTACTAAATCAATACCTTTACATATATATATATATATATATACATATTTACAGTTAATCGGGCTACGATAGACATTCAGCTGCGCTGTAAAGACGACAACCATTCTTCCATGTACACATTGTTCTCTGCACAAACCATGTTCCCATTATTAATGATGTAAAAAGTACCAAAAAGAATAATATTTCCGTCCCAAAATAAATGTCCATGTTTATCTCTGTTTATTCCAAAAAGTGTCCATTTCCAAAAGTAAGCGGCTATACCCTTAATTAGGAGTAATAATATAGTGTGCAACAAATTGTGAGTTTGTACAAATTGTGGCATAGCAGATGCAAAAACTACCGTTATACTTCATAATCGAAGCTTGTTCATTCTTGCAAAAATTGCAGCCCCTTTTTTTGCAGTTTTGCAAGAATGATGGCTGTTTGGTTTGGAAGATGAACAAGTCCTGTTTGCATTTACATTGTCACAATTTTATTTAAATTCACTCATTAATTTTTGCATACTTAATACTTCTTATTTGCCATACTATGTTGGACACTACAGGACTCGCTGCATAACATTTGAATCTAAATAACAAATCTCATAATGCATTATTATTTTACAGCCGCTTTACTCGTTGGGGGTAGAGGTCCAACCTCCAGATGGAATATACCGGGCTCGTTTTGTTTCATTTGGTTTGGTATCATGCATTATTATTTGGAAATGTATGAAATAAGAGGTAAGATTTGTATATATATAGAGAGAGGGGCGTTATTATGCAACCTTTTATATTCGTACAACTTTTACAACCAAATCAGGAGCGTCCATTTGATCATCAATGGTTGAGATTTAGTTGGTTATAACTTCCCTTCATTAAAAAAAACCAAAAAACAAAATAAAAACAAAATGGACGGTGGATGAGTGGGTTGCATGGGTTGTATGATCTAGAGAGGTTGTATTTGAACACCCCTCTATATATATATAGAGGGAGAGAGAGAGAGAGAGAGAGAGAGAGTGTGTGTTTGAGAGAGAGGGAGGTTCAAGGGCAAACACTAAAAAAAAAAGAAAACTGAAGAACACCGTGGAACCCTCCATCCTGACGGTATGCACTAATGCATACAAGCGTTTTTTGTTCCTATGCACCAATACCTCTATCATTACATATGCATTGATGCATATTCACAAATGCATGTTAAAAATTACCGGTATGCATTAGTGTGTATATATATATATATATATATATGCACCCCCTTTAGGCCTTTACCAACATTATTTGCAAATTGCAATTAATCTTTGAGGGTAACTAGTGACCTAATTACCTAAAAACTCGACTCTTTTAAGTACAATGAAACCTTAGGTGACTTTTGGTTTGCAGAATGTTTTTGGATTGAATAGAATCTGTCAAAAGAATTTGACTTTGAAGGAATTCGAATAGACTGTTGTCAGGTTTGACCACCCATTTGATTGGCAGAATTAGAATGGAATGTGTTAAATAAATTAGAATCTGTCTGTTTGGTTGGCAGAATTGGAATGGAATGTGTTAAATAAATTAGAATCAATCTGTTTGGTTGTCTGTTTGGTTGGCAGAATTGGAATGGAATGAAATGCTGGTAAATGACCAAAATACCCTTTTCGATAATTTTATACCAATTTATTGAAATATCACACAATTATGCACCTAAAACTTTATACCAAATTTATAAATATTTCACAGCAAAGGAAGGTAAGAAGACATACCAGCAGAATATATATCAGAAACTCGTCCAATAGTATCCAAAAACTTATCATTTGGACCTTTCTTTCCATTAACGATATCTCCACGCCCACGACCATAGCAAGGCACGAGCACAGCAAAACTATCATCCGAATCATCGTCATCATCATTATCATCATCACTACAAAAACCAGCACCATGAGGTTCCAACCACCCAATCGACCAATCAGAATCATCGGATTCTGATCCGGATAAACAACCACCGTCGGATGGAACCAACACAATATCGTATTCTTTATCAACCTTACGTTCTTCTCTACGACTCTGCCACTTTCTTTTTACCCTTCTAGATTTTGAAGATGCTACATTTACTAATGGGAACTTTAAATTGTCTAATTCCAACTTATTTATATCGGATGTTGATGGATTCTTTGAGGACCCGTTGTGTAGTTTTGTATCTTGATGCTTTCTTCCGCTCCATGACCACCATGAAAGCTGTGAAAATGCCACCGCCATTTTACCTAACAAATAACAAGAAGATAACTTCAAAACAAAAGATTAAATTAATCTGTAAAACTAAACAAACCCAGTATATCCCGCTCTAATTCGGGCCTCTACCCCCAAAGGGTTTCGTATTATTTCTCCGCTCAAAGGTTAAAAATTTAATGTATATGAAAGGTGCAACTGTATCGTTTTAGAAGGTGTCAACGTATGATATTCAGAAGTACAAGAAGGTGCAACCGTACCTCGTAATCAACAAAAAAAACCGGAAAAAAACTCTTGAAATCAACCCCAATAAAACCCAAAAAGCCGCACGAAATCGATAAAAAAAAACTTTAAAAATCCCTTGAAATGGTGGAATTAGGCTTAAAACTCATCGTGTGATATTGAACGTTAGTAAAAACACGAAGAAGCGTCAATAAAAACTGTGCTTTTTTAACTATTTTTTGTGTACCACCATATAAAAAAATTATGGGTCAAACCCTAAAAGCGATTTTCCCCTTTTCTTGCTTTTGTTTGATTAAAATGGCAGCATAAATATATAATCCACTTTAGTTTAACAAGAAACTGATCAAATAAGAACACAATAGCTTGCTGGTCAAAGAAAATACCAAATTTGACCACCGAAAAAAGTTCAATCGTCTAGTCAAAATAAAAAAAAACAACCAAAATTATAAGTTCATAGCCACAAATCATGATCATCTAATATCAAATCGCAAGAATCTCATATCCAATTTTTCCATATCTAACCGAGGTTCTAACTCGATTCACAAACAATATTCACTCAATCTAAACTTCAAACATCGTAAACCTAATCACAAACAATATCACTCAATCCAACGTCAATCGGGTCTGACATTGAATCAAGAACAGGATTGTTCATATTCAAAATTGATGATCAAAATATCAACAGAGAAAAACTAATTTTTTATATCAAATTTGGAATATTAACAACAGACGATTCTAACATGAAAAAATCGGAGATAAAATCAGATACCCTCTTCAGTGAATCTTCAATACGGTAAACTCGAACTCTGAATGAATGATCGAGATTGAAGCTTCAAATCAAAAAACCCAATTGGATTTTAAGAAATATCTGGCGGTTTTTGCGTCTACGTTCGGAGCCGTGTGGTTCTATGATGCTTTTCTCTCCTTTAATAATTCATCAACAAATTGATTTTAAAATACGCAGATAAGATAAGAGTTTTAAATTAATTTATATTTTCACTTTGACCCCTTAATGTTATGACTAAGTTACCAATTCCTCCTATAGTATAGAAACTTGTCATGATTATTCATAAAATTTATATGTGCAAGTATAAAACGCACAATTTAACTTTTATGTTATTTTTTACCTCGGGGTGAATTTTGTCAAAACAAAACTAATTTATTTACAGACCTGCTTCGTGTTTATAAAGTTGGAATCACATATGGTACAGTATCACGTGAAGTGATTTGGAGTCTCGAGAAGAGGGGGTACCGTAGTGGTATGTCAAGGCAATTCAGGATATATACGAGGGTTCAATGACTTTGTGGTCAAGATTATAATGGATGATGCATAGGTTTTCAGTGGAGATACAACTACACCGAGTATCGACACTAAGGGTATTCTTATTCGTCGTGATTTTGGGTGAGATTTTCTAAAGGGTTTAGGGAAGTTTCCCTTGGGGTATGTTATTCATGAATGACATTATGTTGGTAGAGCGGTCCAAGGTTGAGGAGATCGGGAAATTGGAGCAGTAAAGGATTGATATGGAGACACAAGACCTCTATATTAGTCACTTTAAGATTGAATATCTATTGTGCAATTTCAAAGGGAAGTGTATAATCGATGGGTGAAATTCAACATTAAGGGGCATGAATACCAGAAAATGAGACTCTGTGATTCAGAAAGACGATGAGATTAAGGATGACATAACACATTGGATAAAGACAGCTTTGCTAAAGTAGGGAGCTACCACAAGGATGTTGTGTGAGAAGAAGGTTCACTAAAACTAAAAGGAAATTTTTTTAGGGTACCGTCAAACCATATATGTTGCGTGTATATAAGGCGAAGTGTTAGGCATAAGAAGTGCTCACAATACGAAATGGAAGTTGCAAAAACTTATGTGGACATATGATGGAAGCATGTTTTGCAGAAATATTGAACGGGGCATTCCAGGCAATGTTGGGAGTTGAACTTTATCCTGGATAAGTTGAGGGGATGAAGACTGTGGTGGCTCACATTTGTAGAAGATAGATTGCAACTATAGTAAAGAAGATGTAAAATTTCACAATCAACAAATAGTGAGGATGAAAGGACGACATGAGATGAGCAACTAAGATTAGATATGGTGGCTTTAGGTATTTTCGAGGACATGACCTCTAATAGGAGCACTTGTAGACGCAAGACTAGGGTGGGGATCTAGACGGGAGAAAATAAGCTAGAGACGTAGAGGGTAGGCGATAGGGTTAACAAATCCGTATTTAGGTTACAAAAACCCTAAGTTAGACTAAAGTCTAAAGGTGTGTAATTTCCAAACATTAGTTATGTTTATCTTATATTGGCCTCTATTTATATTGATTATGCTTACTTATATCTCCTTTCCCAAAAATAAGCATATTTGCCTTTTATTTTTCTATTTCTTTTCTTGATTGTATTTCTATTGCTTACTCATATCTAAATTCTCAATGTTGAGCCTATCAAGTATTGCCTATGTTTAGCCTATCAAGTATTACCTTTCCCACATTTTGCACTATTAACTTATTAAGTGTCTTCACAAAAATATTAGCTCTACTGTTTAGGGTGAAATGTTTGTTTTACGTACATTTTATTCCTTCTCGAACACCACCTTCAGATGGGATTTAGTGGACTCATTCGGTTGGTTTTAACATTGAAAACATTTATTTTGAACAACCAACTTCCAAAATTTCTTAATGTTAGATATTTTTAATAAAGACGACAGTGAAATGGTTTAATATTTGGTGTTTGGTTGTTGTTTTAATCATGGATAATTATTATTTATTATGATGTATTAAATTGAATTGTGACCGGTGTGATTTGGTATGCTAATCATTTATTGAGAAAGTTAAAAAAAATGAAGTCAAAGACCTGAAAATCTTTAAGACAATGAAGAAAAGAGAAGTTCTTAAACTTTTCAAGGAATAAGTCTTTTTTATTAACCTGGATATCCAACTCACTATACAAGCCGGCTAATCATAGAGCGACCTCTGGCTTCACGAATAGCCTGGAGTCACCGTATTTGAACCTTTGTGGCTACAGGAGGATTCTTATTGCTCCTTGGATTCGAACCTGAGACGCTGGGACCTCCAAACACTTTTGACCTTTGGAGCTCAAGTTCAAACCAATCGAACACCACCCTTAGAAGATGTTTGGTTCGCAGAATGAAATTCGATGGAATTGAAATCCATCAAAAGAATTTGACTTTGAAGGAATCGAATGGAATTTGACAACGCATTTGGTTGATAAGGAATTGGAATGGAATCTCATAAAAGAATAGAAATATGCATCTACCGAAGGTGGGGGTGACAATTGTAACAATGACATTAATGGTGTGGTTGGGGGAGAAGGGGGGGGGGGGGCTCTGACGGCAAAAAATAGTGTCTTGGTAGTGATGGTGGATGGATGTGGTGGAATGTTAATATTATTGATGGCAAGTGGATATAATCTTTGTGGAGAAATTTCTTGAAAATTACAATGAAATTGCTTAAAACTATGTTTGGCAAACTAGTTGATAAGCTAGCGGATGACTGATAAGCTAGCTGGTAGCTGATAAGCTAGCTAATGAAAAAATCATGTTTGGCAAAACTAGCGTATAAGAATGTAAAATGACCAAAAAAGACATATTGAAAAATAAAAATAAAAATTAATAATTAATATTAATGAGGGTTATAATTGGAAAAAATGACAATAAACTCCCAAAATACTACTTCAAGTAGCGTTTCAATAAGCTAGCTTATAAGTTGACTTACAAGCTAGCTTATGGTTTGTCAAATGTGTATACTAAAAATAATCTAGCTTCTAAGTCAGTTTATAAGCTAGCTTATTTTTGCCAAATATAACCTAAGCGACGAATTTCTTGAAAATTACAATGGAATTTCTTGAAATGAATATTGTATCATAATTTATGTTGTCATCCTTTAAATATTGTTTTAACTTTGACATAAAAAAATTCTTATAGTCAAACATGGTTAGAAATATTTATTTTACAAGTGGTGTAATTTGACTTTTGAAAATTTTTCCAATCACGTCTTTTGGAAAATGTGTTTTTCGTAGCAAAGTTTGTATTTATATTTTTTATAAAAATAATTATGTTTTCAATAATTGAATCATATCACTATTTTACAAAAGCTTTACACAAGATTAATATGTCTAATTCAATTGTTGGGGAAATTAGATATTCACGTAGTAGAAAAATCGCCAAAAAATCAATAATCGTCTAAATTCAAAAATATAAAAATATAATAAGTCTATAATCGTAGATATCAAAAAATAAGATAAAAACTCTTAAAACTAGAAATGAAACTCTAAAAACATTTAGTTTACTAATCAGAAAAACTTGAATATCAATGAAAACATTAAAGTCTATTTATAGACTAAATTAACTATAAGATAACTATTAAAATTAAATTCAAATTTAGTTCTAATCCTAAACAAGCTATAAAAGTAAACTAATAATAATCCTAATTTAATTATAATGATTTAGATAATAACTAAAACTATCAAATAATTATCCGAAACTAATTAGGAAACAAAATAATTAAATAAACAAATGAATTCAATCCGTGCAGGTCTGCTCAAAACGTGCGCCAGAACCTGGCACGCGACCCAGGTTGTGGGATAAGCCGCGCAAGGAACTGTTTTTCAGTTTCCGATGCAGATTTATGAGCCTCTTTCGAGTTTTCTTATTTTTCAATGATCCGTGAAAAGTCTCATTAACTCTTGAATTCTCCATACATCAAATATGGTGAAATCAAATAAAACTCGAATAAGAATGTAAGGCCATGTGTAAGCTCATTTTCCTTATGTAATATTTTAACCCTAATACGTCCGGGTATCATGAAATTTAATCAAAGATAATCCCAATTCACCATCATAAATTTTAGAGAAATCATAACATATAGAGAAATTGTTACAGTTCATACATTAAGATATTGAAACCAAGAATGAATGTCTCGTAAAAGAGAAATTATTAGTTATTAAGCAGTTACAAAAGTTTATAGAACTGCTACGAACAGGTCCCATTGGTAGATAGCCCATATAACCTTTAAGTGGGTTAACCATCAGCTGATAACCGGTCAATGGGTAACTTTATCACTGATCAGTGTTACAGAAACACTAATGAATAACCATTGAACCTCACATAACACTAAATTGTTAGTGTTCATTCTCTTAAACTTCATTTTTGTTTCGGGGTGTTGTCCTAACCACCCTCAGAGGAGTTGCCACTAGGAACCCGCAACGAGTCATGGCCCCTTGACCCCGACATATTCTGTCATACAATAACCCTGGTTCTACCTAACTTACATGACTGTACATTCCGCATCTCTTAACCCATGTTATAGTTTAACTATCAACCCCTTCATTCTCTTGTAAATCCAATTACACAAAAACAACCTCGACGATTCACTAGAGGGGGGAGTGTTCCACTGTCTTCTTTCCAATTTCGCCCCTATTTTTTAGCCGACAAAAGGGTGAGAGGGTTCAAAAATACCTCAATTGAAAGTTAAAAGGGAGAGGGTTCGGAAATGTCGTTAGCATTGTTAATGTGCACCCGCAAGATGCAACGTAACATTTACTTTTTTGTAAATCGAGAATGAAAAATTAATTTAATTCCTCGTTTCTAAAAAATCCAAATTTTATGTTTGAACAAAACATAAATTATAATCAATATACGTATGTACACATATACTTAAATATGCTAGTTTTTGTTTTATTTTTTATTGTTTTTCAAGCTTGAACATCCAGAAGAAAATCTATTATCTGAAAATTATTAAAATCACCAGACTAATATCTTAAAGTGTAATCATTTGAAGTGTTTTAAAACTAAAATATTGAACTCATTTTATAAGCATGTAACACATTCTACTCTTTGTTGAACGAAATGAACTCTCTTGAAAGCACTCAGTGCTCGTTAAAGCCTTTAGAGCTTGTAATTTGTATTTCAGAAAATGGATATAATCGTTATGTATTAGAAACTTGTATATCATTCATTGATATATTCTTTAGAGAGTGCATTCAAATTGGTTGTAATGATTTATTTTCTCTACCTTGATAAATAATAATTAGAAGTGCGGGTTAAGTTTGTCCAAAATCGAATTGTCTCGGATTTGAACCCGGATGCCCTTATAGTCACAGCCGCTAAGTAAGTCAGGTATGCCCCCCACATCATGGAATTGGCAGTTGATTGTCGGCCGGTTGGGGTTGCTGATATTAACCTTTTATCCAAAATAATTAGAGAAAACAATCTATAAAAATTTGCTCGTGGAGTAGATGTAATATAAGGAGGTTTGAACCACTATAGAATTTAACGAGATGATTATAATGGTGTAATTTAAAAAAACGTATTTTTAATATATTTTAATTAATATATAGTTATGTATATTTAATCTGATAAGAGTCTAAAAATGAAAAACCTTAAGAACTATAAAAGAAATTAAAATAGACCACTACGATATTTAATAATATGAGTAACTTAAAAATATTCAGTGTTAGACTCACGTAAGAATATTTACGAGACGGTTATAATGGCGTAACTTGTACAAAACGTATTTTTTTCAATAAGATAAGGTTGCAAAATGAAAAAGTAAAGAATATACATAAATTAAATAAATAACTATAAGAGTATAAATTGTAAAAATTAAAAAATAGTTTCATAGTATTTATTATATATAAGAATATGATTAAATTCAAAAATATTCAATATTGTTCATTGTGAATATATTAACGACACGATTATAATGTTTTAATTGGTTACAAGCAAAGTTCAAAATGGCGTGAGACATGACGTGGCGGCGAAGTCAAGCCATAGGAGTCATGGCGTGATTTATGACGACAAATCTTTATATAATATAAATTATTATACACGTAAACATATATTTTCTACTATTATCTAATGAGTCAATGATATTAAGTGATTTAAATTAGGTTATACATTAGAAACTAACAAATAAGACATTACAAAGAGTAAGGAAAATCAAATATTATGTTGTAAAAACCGTGCATAAGGTCATGACATGCCACAAACATAACGTGGCGTGAACCGCAACCTTAAGCCACGACGGCTGTTACGGTGAGCTTTTTTGAACACCGGTTACAAGAGAAACTTATTTTTAACGTATTTTAATTAATATATGACTATATATGTTAATATATTAAAAATGTAAAATGAAAAAAATGAAAAAGTAAAAGATGTAAACTAATTTCAAAAACTAATTATAAAAGTATAAAGTAAAGATTAGCGTTATACTTTTTGAATTCATGTGTGAGGGGAAGTAGATAGTAGAAGGGTTATGAAATACAATAAAAATCTTTTATTAAAAGGTATGCTTAGCAACCCATAAATATTTGACTATGTTAAAATTAGGATCAATCATCTCTCTTATTCTAAATATGTTATATATGTATCAATTCATGCTTTAATCATATATAACTAATAAATATTTTTGTAGTAATTTAATATCAGATGGCTCTTTTACAATTGATAATGAATCAAACTATTTAAAGTATCAATCATTCAAAATTCTTAACTGTTTAGAACATATTAGACTAGATCTTTTCATCTAACCAACCATTGAAGAAGTGATCCTCCCTTAAACGGTCTGCAAGTTAGATTCAAGTAGAATTCGTACTTCAGACAATTTATTTATGTCTACTGTAAATTGCCTTTCACCCATCTTGTTCAGATCTAAGGGATAAAAAGGACTTCTCCTAGAACTTCCCCCGTATTATTCTTCGAATGATTATCAATGATATCTCATGTGTCTCTCTTAGAGCATCTCCAAAATGAAGAAAAATGGGGATTTTAAACCCAAATGTGCTCCAACAGTTTCTCCAAAATCATCTTTAAAATGAAGAAAGTAGGAGAGAGAATACATTTTTCTCCAAATATGGAGAACACTCCAAAAATGATTACAAAGTGAACCACCAATAGGAAAATTTGAAAATAAAATATTTAGAGAAAGAAATAATATTTTAATTGATGAAGAGAATATTTTAATGTTTTAATCAATGTTGGTTTCTCTAAAATGGGGAATCTGTTGTAGATGGATGTAAATTTTTTTAGAGATTTTTGATTTTTGGTTCTCCATTTTAGAAATTTTTTGGGAAAACTGTTGGAGATGCTCTTACTATGTCAGAACCATTTTTCATCATTTGACGTAGACATGTCATCGCTATTCGCTAAACAAACGCTAGTTAACTTTTGGGGGTCTTGTGACATTATAAATAACATCATGGGCCATTTATGTAAGTGGTTAGAATATTAAGGGTATAAGTAAAAATATTGGCTTTTGGAAGAAGTTATTATACTGTATGGAGGGATGCAGCATAAGAAAGGGAGACGTGTGCATTGTGAAGTTGTACATTGGCTTTATTACCAATTGTACAAGTTTTGAAGCAAGTGGAAATCATTGATCAAGTTGTCAGGCAAAAAAGTTCCTTTTGTGGATTCTTGTGGTGTGTACGTGGCAGGTGGGCCCACTGTTATCTTTTTTAGTTGCTAACGTGGCGCCTCCGTTGACCAATAACTTATGTGAGGCGTTTGGTTTAAAAAAAAAATAGATATTTTTTTAAAATTGCCAACGTTTTGAAATAATTGTCTATTGTGGGGTTGTTTGTTTATTTCTTAACAGTTTTATTAAGGTGACGTTTATTAAGATGTTGTTTATATTTTAAAAAGTTCTGAAGTTTGAAGTTTAAAATCTTATTTCACTTCGGATTTATAAGATGTGATGTTGAAGTCTGAAATCTGAATAAGTTAAACTGTTTGTTTTTACCTCTGAAATCTAAAAAACAAATGAAATAAAAAAAAACAAGTACCAAATTAATTCTAGAGCCCACCATATGATAATACACACACTCATACCCATCAACCATCTTTTTCACCACTTTGTATGCTTTTTTCACATATCCATATTTTTCTTTTTTCATGAAAACTTGTTGAATCTCTACCCATTTTTTCATTGTTCATCGCACAGTTCACATAAATATAAATTTTCATTCCGATTTGAGAAGAAAAAAATCGAAATGCAACAAGATGAGGAGCAAGCAGCACAAGTTTTCATAGAAATCGAAATAAAAAGAAAGAAATTGAAATTCAAAGAAAGAAATGGAAGTTCAAAGAAATTATAGAGGGGCAACAACAATTTTCACAAAAATTGAATTCATAGAAATAAATCGAAGTTCAAAGAAATCGAGATGAGGGGTAGCAACACAAGAAAGAAATCGAAATTAACAAAACACAAGCATTCAACCTCGTTTTCTTCATTTTTTTCTTCATATATTGCGTTTTCCCACTGGCTTCCTTCATTTTTTTTCTTCATATATTGGGTTTTCTTCAAATACAAAGAGATATCTCTGATAATCTGAACAAATAATTGGTGTTGAGAAGAATATACTCGACCCAACCCACATCTCCATTTCTGGTGATGCTTTTGTTTCCATAATCACACAATCTTGAAGCCAATGTTTTAAAACTCGGGTTTTTAGTTGACCCGATGTGGTGATCGGGTCCCTGGTTAACTGGTTTAACCGGTTCAACCATCGGGTTAACCGGTTTCAATAATTCCCTTAATCCTTTGCATTTTTTTCATTTTTCCTGCGTAGATACATATATATATATAAAGTAATAATTTGATGTCCACAAGTTGTAACATTAAAAATACACAAACAACAAGTTTTACATAAATCCAAATACATTAAAGAACACACATAGCACATATTTTTCAATTATTTTTAATTTTAATATAAAAACGGGTTAACCGGGTTTACCACCGGTTTAACCGGGTTTTTGAGAAACCCGACCGGGTTGAAACGGGCCGGTCAGATGCATTAACCCAACGTTAGTTAACCCGGTCACTACCCCGGTTCCCGGTCCAACCGGTTCGACCGGCCAGGTTAATTCGGGTTTAAAACATTGCTTGAAGCTACTACATCTCCATCATTCTTTATACCTTCGTAAGAGGAAGTAGAAACTCGTCGGAATCATCAGGCTGCGTGGCAGTGTTGAAGAAGAAGGTTGTGACGGTGGAAAAAACAAACGCTCTTAATATCAAAAACGTCTGACCAAATCAGATTTCAGAAGTATTAAAAGCTTATTTTGAAAGAAAAAAAAATAGGTCCTAAGAGACAATCTCTAAATCGTTAAGAGGTGAATCATGTTTGACAAAAAAATAAGTCGGTCTCTCAATGGTTTCAAAATTTTCTGAATAATTTAGTATCTTGGATCTTCCTTAACCATTCAGAGCCCTAATTTCATTTTGAATAACTACGAAACATTTATATTTAATTTTGCACTATATCATAAAAGTCTCTTAATCATTTTGATCACTTAATCATTTAGTAACTGCCAAACACCCCTTTGTATTTTAGGCAAGGTTTAAAATGGCGTGAGGCGTGGCGGCAAGGTCAAGCCTCAAGCCTTAGGAGCCACGACGAGGCTGTGACGTTTTTTAAGGCGTGACTTATGATGGCCAATCTTTATATCTTATAAATATCGTGTTACAAAAACCGCGCATTAGGTCATAGTGTGCCACAAGCATAACATGGTGTGAGACACAAGCCTTAAGCCACGACGTGCCATGATGGCTGTTGCGATGAGCTTTTTTGAACACCGATTTTAGGTTGTCTTAAAAAAAAATTCTCACAATAAATATTTACATTATTATTTTAATGTTGTTTCAAAATAAATATCCACTTTTAAAACAAAGAGTTCGTTTAATTTGCAGGATTATTTTTAGAAGATTTGGATTTTATGGAGGGAATTGGATTGTAATGGATATAAAATAATTGGTATTTTTGGTTTGTAAGATTTGGAATAGAATTGGATTTCATTATTTATAAATAATTTATAAAATAATTAAATTATATTTTTATTAATCGATTCTCATAAAACAAAAAATTTAACAATTTTAAAACTTTATTGCATACAATCCTACGAAATTCCGACCTGATGGTTGTGTATGTATATATATACTGTATAATATAATAATATATGATATAATAGTTTGTTTTTTTTGTTTTTGATAGAAAATTAAATAAATGATATAAAGAACAAAATACTCCCAATTAAAGGATTGCTTCTAGCAATAATTAATTAAAGGGACCAAACCCAAAACAAAATGACAATCAAAATGACTACAATATAATTATGTCATTTTAGTTTGGAGAGGTAATAGTAAATGGAACCACAACCAAAGTATAATTACTCTTAAACTATATGTAAACTTGAGATCATGTAAGACCAGACTATTTTTGTGAGACACGTGAGATCATATTTTTACACTTGAAACTTCACAACAAACACTGTGAAAGTAACCTTCACAATATTTCTGCTGTGAAGGTTTGGATTTTTTTTTACCTTTACAGTGTGTTGCTGTGAACTTTCAAGTATAAAAATGTGGTTTCACGGGTCTCACAAAAACAGTTTGGTCTATATATATATATATAGAGAGAGAGAGAGGGTTGATCTTATGCAACATCTTTGATCCGTGCAACCAATACAACCCTCATCTCAACCGTTGAATTTAATTTTGATTGTTTTGATTTTTTTAAATTACAAAAGGGTAGAATTGGTATATTATTTGTAGACATAATTTCCTCAATTTTTTAAAATCCCTATTTAAATGGAAACAGTTTAAAATTAGTGCTAGCGGAGGCATTAACCGTTTTTCAGTTTCTGTGATCATGCCAATCCATTTCTTTATATTTATCATTCTTCTTCCTTTTTAGGCTTTTATTAGGGGTTTTCGTACCTTTTTTTTGGAGTGAATAATGGAACCAGAAAATTCATCAAATGAAGTTAATGTGAGTGGTGTTTTGGATCATCAAAGTCGTCCATTAATATCTTCTGTTATCTATCTCGATTCAATGGTAACGGTTCCTTACAACGATCATGTTGCTTCAACGCAAGATACGACAGGTTGTTTGTTGGTTGAAAATGAACGTTCAATGTTCGATTCCAATCATGGGTTGGAGACTTCAACGTTTACTGTAGTTGCTGATGGGTTACCGAAAGCTCCATTGCCATCGAATGACGGCTATTCGTCTCCGATGTCGGACTCTGAAGGTGCATTATTTTGTTGCTTCTTGGATTTTATGTCTTGATTTGTTTTGGATTGATAAGGAAACAAACTGTTTGTTCATGATGAAGCCTTAATTTTGAACTATCATACATAAGGTGTATTGAATTTTTTTTAATAAATGGTTCGTTTGTTTGTTTTATTTATTTTAATTTTGCGACTGTGTTTAGATATGAGATCACAAGAGATGGTAGAAACAGCAAGTGGGTTTAAGTTTTGGTGTCCAAACGTAGACGTCAAATTAAGGCCGAAAGTTGGAGATTTTTTTCAAACGGTAGATTTGGCTGAAAAAGTGTATCGTGATTATGCCGATGAAGCTGGATTCAAGGTGCGACTTTCGAACAGAAAGATCGATAGTGAAGGACGCATAACTTCTCGGTTTTTTGTGTGTAGCAACCAAGGGATCCCTCCAAATAAGTACTTTGATTCGTTCGAAGTTCTTCCCGGCGATCGCAAGCAACGAAATTCCAGTATAAAGAGGAGTGGATGTCGGGCGTGCTTGAAGGTTCATTTCGTGAAGGAGAGGAGCCGGTATGAGGTATACAAGTTTATCGAGTTGCACAACCATATTCTATTGAAGCCAGAGGAAATGTATTTTTTACGGTCAAGAAGGAATCTAGATTATCTTGATTATAAAACTGTTTTACATGGATCTAATTCTAAGATGGGGATCTCGAAATCACATAGATTTCGCAATGCAATGGAAGGTGTTATTGAACCTTCAAGGGTAACCCCAAGGGATTACTTGAATCTTAAACGTGATATGGTGTCTTTTGTTGGAAAAAAAGACGCACAAATGTTGATAAATAAGTTGGAGACGGCAGAAGGTGTGTGCAAATTATTTTATGGAGTACAAGTGTGATGGCAATCAATTGGCCTCTATTTTTTGGGCCGATGAAACTGCTCGACTGAATTATAAAGAGTTCGGGGATGCAATTTCATTTGATGCAACATATCGTCATAACAAGTATGTCTTTTTATTACTATTGTTGTTTCATAATTTTAGTTCATTTTGGTTTTTTAATTAATTTTTATTATAGGCATGCTATGATATTTGTTCCATTTGTTGCTGTTGACAATCATAAAAAATATGTCATTGTTGGAGCTGCGTTGATTAATGGTGAAAATGTTGTCAACTTTACGTGGGTCTTGCAAGCTTTTCTAAAGGCTCATGGGCAGCAACCACGTTTTGTCATAACCGATCAATGTGCTGCGATGAAACAAGCGATCCCCATTGTGTTTCCTGATTCCAAACATCGACTTTGTATGTGGCACATAACCAAGAAGCTTACGTCAAAGGTAAACTCACGTTTCAATATTTATTTTTAGACTTTTTTAAATTTAAATTGCTTCAGAAATATTTGTAAATTCTTATATTGTATTAATTTTTTGGAATGTGTTTTTGTATTTCTTCATGTCAGATTAGTTCTTACCTAGCCCATAGTACATCTTTTACATCTGAGTTCAGCAAACTGGTTTGGGACGTCCATCAAGACCCGCATGTGTTTGAGCATAAATGGTATCATATGGTCTACAAGGGGATTCTTGGTTCACTGAGTTGTACTCTATTAGGGAATCATGGATTCCGACGTATTATAAAGATTCTCATATGTTTGGTCTAATGAAAACCACTTCAAGATCAGAGAGTATCAATGCATACTTCAACCTTTATGCGCGTTTTACCAATGATCTAGCTGGTTTTATTACTGCATTTGACAATGCAATTGATGAGCAGCGAAATACCTACGGATCACTTGAGGTTGGTACAAAAAGTACTCTCCCCCGTTTGGGTTCGCCATGCAAGCTTGAAGCTCATGCTGCTAAAGTATACACGAGAACGATCTTTTATGAATTTCAAAAGGAATTGAGGAAGGCGGTATGGCTTTGTGGAGGGGGGGGGGGTAGCATTGATGTTGGTGAAACGACCGTGTTTACAATAACGCACAAAAACAAAAAGTCTGAAATAAAGATCAAGTATAAGGTTGGTGTTTGTCATCCCATTGTTTCACCGTTAAGTTATGTTATTTCGTTTTTTTTTCCTAACTCTTGATTTAATCATAGGTTGTGCAAAATAAGAACGAATCCACTATTGAGTTCAGTTGTAACGGTTTTGTTCGAAATGGGATTCTATGTCGTCATGCTTTGACAGTATTGTTAAATGATGAATTTGAATGCATTCCAGACAGGTATATACTTCATCGTTGGCGACGTGATTTAATTCCTGCTGTGTGGTTGCCGGCTCGGGCAAGATATGGAGAGATTGATATAGAGATGGAGAGATTAATGGGCATTGCTTGTTCGGCTTTTGAATGTATTATTGGTCGACTAAGACAAGACAAAGGAGCTATATCAAAGTTTGTTGACCATATTCAGAAGTGTGACGTGGATTATGAAATCGATCTCCCTATTCAATCAAAGTCTCAGTTGATATCTTCATCTATTGAAGAGTTTTATGGTGTATCGCAACCCAAATCCGTTGATATTTTCCCACCGACCGACATTCGCAATAAAGGTTGTGGAACTGATAAGAGGCTTGTTGGGGCTGATGAAAGGGCAATTTCAAAGGGAAAGAAACCAAGGAGAAGGTGTAGGTTATGTTTGCAGTTGACTTCACATGATTCTCGTAATTGTCCCAAACGTGTTGCTAGTAATCGACGATGAATATTCCACTGTTCAAATTACTTCTTTTTTTTTCCGTTGTTTTGTTGCTGAACTAAAGTTGTGATTTATTTGTTTTAGTTATATTGTTTTGAAGTTGATATCGATATGCTGATTTTTTTATTTTCAAGTTTCATTTTAGTTATATTGTTTTGAAGTTGATATCCATATCCTGAAATTTCCTAATTTTCAAGGTTCAATTTTTCAACTTTAATCGGTGCATGCTTTTCATTTACCCTTCTTTACCTGCAAATACTCCTTTTTTTGCAACAATAAACCTGTTGATTTGTGTAATTTATGGCAACTTTCGGTTAATATAATTTGAGTACATACCTATGTTTCATTGTTCAAACTTTTTCTTAATGATGTTGTATAAATTACGTTTTATCATGAAATCCTAAATGTGTTAATAATGATGTCTTGTTTATCAAATAACTCTACCAAATGAGATAGCAATCTTCAACGTGCAATTGCTTTGTTTTGGTATGGACTCTTACTTCTCCTGTTGCTGACATAATTTAACTGATTTGTCAAAAAAACTTCCAGCTATGTATTTAAGAATGTGAAATGACACCAAAATTACTTGAAACGAAAACTTCAAACATTTAACCAACGTCCTACTAAATGTTCTAAAACTAGACATTATCCAAATTACCATAATCGTAAATTAAAAACATTATCCATAATATTATAAGTACGCGGTGAAAATAAAAGATTTCAAAAGTAAATTCTTCAATCATGGTTGATTTTTTTCATATTGAGAATTTGTTGATACGCTTTTTTTTGGCTTCATTCAATAGTTGTGTCCTCGTAACCACATCTATGCCATGAAATCTTTCAATTTCTTAGATTACAAACTCCTTATGGTTGTTGCAGTTGTTAAGTATCAACTTTGTTGTGTACTTCTTTCGGAGATCTGCTAGTTGTCCGTCTTGCTTCTTCCCTTCTGGTGCAAGCCCAGTTTTCCATGTTCTTGGATCTCCCATGAATGTCTCCATATGCCCATTGTAAATACCCCCGAGTCTTAAGAATTAATAAGTGTCTGCCAATCCATTTCCATCCTTTCCTGTCTAGTGAATTTAAAATTTTCCCCTGCGGCGTGTCCAAACGTCTTCAAATGCTTAATAAATAAGCATTGCGGCAATATTAACAACGTCATTAAAGTGAATCTATGATGTGAGTTGAGGGTTCGCCTTTTTTTGGGAAAACGTACCACAGTGTCGGTGACGAAACGATAAACTTCAAGGATGTCATCTCCGTTTGTTAACTGCTGATACCGGTTGTCAATAACGATGATTGATGCATTTTTCAGGTTGAACATGATTAAGTAGTGATGACTTGCATCAATTAACGGGAAGAAAGCCTGAAATTCATATAATTAAAATTTATCAATACTCTACTGTTACAAGTAATGGATATTAACCTAACTTTGAAGTAAATCATAACATACCAAGTCTATTTCCTTCATTTTTACGATGTCCCAACTATTTTTTGCAGAAGCAATTATGTTTCTCTTAAACACTGCATATTGTGAGGTTTCATCCACGCATCCACGTCTTATTTTTATGTTCGACTACAAGTGACAATTTTTTCTTAGTTGATATGTTGTAGTTAGGGTAATGAATCAAATTGTATTATCTTTATTCATGAAATAAAACCTTACCAGAACTCTAGTATCAAAGAAATAACGACGTATTGGATAGCTGTTGCGATATCTTTCATCATAATTAAGTAAAGCAGACCATGCGTCAATAACTTGTGCACTTATCTTTTGTCCATCAGCTAAACTCTCAAGATCACCACGTGAAATTCTCGTATGATTTGGTGTTCGAAACACAATTTCACTGCAATACAGATGTTTCATTAAAAACACAGTTTAATTTATTCAATATTTATCTTTTCAATCTATGAATTGTATATAAAATGGTTACTTACAACTCAGATCCGAATGAAGCAATTGCCCACTCATGCACTTGTTTGTCCTCCGTGGTCAAGTTAATATCCACTACTCTTTCTGCGTATGGTGATCTTAGTTTGGCAGCCAACTGCGGTTCACAACATGTAGCTATATCACCTCCGTAATGTTGCATTTGTGCAGTGGTCATTACTGGAGTACACTCATAAGTTTCATCTTTCACCATTGATGAGGTGCCTAATACCCCACGAAATATGCTTGAGTTTCCTGCTTTTATATGATCTCCAAAACATCGAGTGTTTTCTTCCTTTTCTGGACTAATACCAAGATTAAACGTTGGTGGTGTCATTTCTATTTCGATATTTTTCTCTTTTGACTTATATCCGCCTAATCTTATGGTTTCATCAACAACGGCATCCTTCCCTTTAGAAGTGAAGTTCGCAACTCTTGTTGATTAATCGGCAACAGTGTTCTTCACTTTTGAATTATACTCCCTAGGTCTTAGTGATTCATAAACATCAATATGGAATGTAGGGTTGTACCAATTTTCTGGGATTGGAATGTCAATGTCCAAGTACTGATTACCTATATCTGGTTGGCTAAGAACCAACGATTTTGATTTTGTTCCTATCTCTGTATGCACAGGATCCTTGTTATCGGCATCCCTTGCGTGAGTGATCCCTGACCACCTACCACTATTGAACATAGTATGTAACTCATCTTTGAATTCATCAAATTCCTTATCATTTGGAAACTTTGTCAATGCATATGAAATCTCCTTTTCAGCTTCCAATTTGGCTGTTAGAATCACAGCCATCTTGTCTACAATACGTTGAATATAGTCCTGTACATGTCCGACAGAAAAGTAGATTATGTTCAAATAAGGGACCATGTGGTACATTTAGCCTAAGAGAATGACCATTTAACGTATTGAAGTTGGTTTTATTATAATAATTTTCCTATTAAACCTCGCACGGTCAAGTAATTATAGTTAATGAAACATGGTTTCATTTACTGTAACTCTGACCACGAACCACTATATGTGCTTTAATACTGTAGAAGTGAAACATGTTTCCTTTTATGTGTTTGACCTAGGTTAATTTTTCATTTTCCTCACACAATTTGAAAAACTTGCTTTCTTTTGCCATTTTCATCGAATTCAGTGAACTGTTAACAAATGCAATAATTGTATTACCTCCTTTGTTTCGGTTGTGACGTTTTGTTTCAACGGTAGAAGCCCCAACCCACCATCTCGAATCTCGGTTGATTCTCTTCTTTTCAACAACTCCGCAGTCCAACTAGCTAGTTCATTTCCTGATATCGCTACTTCAACCCACGGACTTACCGTTGATTCAACATATAGTAGCTGAAAAAGAATTAAATTAGTTGCAATTCAATAAATTATTTTAATAATGAAATACATTATTTCACTTACAGCGAGGTATGTCAAAGGCCCGACATAGTAGCACGTTGTACTTTCTCTTATCCACTGTTCTTTACTTTTACGTATTTTTTCGTAAATGTATCTACACCAGTCTATTTCTTTAATCGTCTCTTCGTTTCTTATTCGGCCAAGGAAACTATAATTGCAACAACCCATTGTACTGCACTCAGCCATTAGATTGACGAATAACACCAAAAAATTCAACTTGAAGCTGAACCCAGTTTCGGTTGATTTAATAATTAAGTTCATTACGTCTGTTGGTCTCATTTTCTTCTTCTCAAACTATTTACTCCATTGTGTTTGTAGGTTCATCTCTCCATGAACCTCCTCCTGACTAAGTAAGCCTAAACCTCCCATATGCAAACCTAAAACACGGTGTATCAATTCCTCTATTATGGGTATTACGCCATTTTTCAGTTTCATCTGCATACTCTTAGTATCTAGGTTGTCAACTACATAGAATCCAAGTTTTGAAGGCACTCCTGTCAATGCAATATTTAATATCGAACCCAGTCCCATTTCGATGACAACATTCATTTGTTCAGGGCTTAGCTCCTCTATTGTTTCATGTAGAGTTCTGGGCGATGTCCTTGTACGCAACACTTCCATCCTCTTTTTCCTAGCTATCTCAGTTTCATACTTCTTATGCTTTTCATTTTCCCTAGTTTTCTTCTTCTCATCATGTTGCATTTTGGAAGTAGATGTCGAAGCAACATTTGATTTCACACCTATTATTTCCTTTAGTTAGTAACTTCGTTTTAACTAAAAATTAATGAAACAATGAACTTATTATTCATACTATTGAATGGAGTTCTCTTCTCCGGATCCTCTCTTTTTCTACTCCTGTTGCACTTCGAGTGGCTACTTTGCATGTATATTCTTTCTTGTTCAAAGTCACTATCAGATTCAATTTCTGGGAAAAATGATTCAGAATATTAGAAGTTCCCATACTTAATTGTGTTCCTATAAACAGAAGTCCATAAAAAAAAGTTTACATGGGAGATAAATTCTTACCTGCCACATATTCATGTTCCTTTCCAATGATTTTTCTTCGAAATTGGTTTTTCTGAGGTATCCATTGCCCAAGTTTTTTTTTTTTTTTTTTGAAAAAGGACGGTACCTCTGGCAATATATAAAAAGAGAGAAAAAACAAAACAAACAAACAAACAACCAACACCACCCCCTCCAAAGAAAGGACAAACCCTAACTCAAGGAGGGAAAAAACCCACAAGCAACACCCAAACCACCAACCCACCCACCAGCACACCCAAAACCAAAACAAAAAACAAACACATCAAGGTACATTAAACTCGCCATACTCCCTATCATGAAGTCTAAACTTGCATCTATTAGCCACCATGAACATCTTCATTTCCCTCTTCAACTCACTTGCCACGTCCATCGCATCCCTAGAGATGTTTTGAAAGATTCGAATGTTCCTCTCGCGCCAAATATAATAAACAGCCGCCGCAAATAATAGTTTAGCACGAACACCCAAAACATTTTCGCCCAAGCTTTGTAGCTCACCTAGAATTTCTTCCCACACATCCGCTCCTTGCAAAAAAACCAGCCCGTTTTACCTCTCTCCAAAGCGTTTTGGCAAAAGAGCAAGTAAAGAATAAGTGGGTGATAGAATCTTGAGTGGTCTTACAAAGAGGACAGACCATATCAGGTGGGACCTCCTTCCATTGAGCAATACGATCCTGAGTTGGAAGACTGTTTAGGAGCGCACACCAAAGTACAAAAGCATGCTTTGGAACACACGGCCTTATCCAAACAATCTTGTGCCACGGCTTCACGTCCACTCTTGTTCGAATAAAATCATAAACAAGCGACACCGAGAATTCTTTGAGCTCCCTAGTACTTGATTTCCACATGAGATCGTCTTTGCCTCCCTCAGTGACCCTAGGAAGGTCATGCATTTGTAATTCCGGGAAGCTCGCAATCCAACCATCTGGCCATCTCGACTCCGTAACCTGCAAAAAATCAAATATAGTTGCTTGGGGAGGCAACCCTAAGTTAGAAAACATCCGTGGAGTGATGAGGCTTTTAAGAGGTCCGCACGGTAACCAATTAGAGTATAGAGCAGAGAATGACCGGCCATCTCCTACTCCCACTTGAAAATAATGCCTCATCCGTTCCCTCAGACTAAGGATCTCCTTCCAAACTGCCGTACACTTATGAGGAATCGTTACCTCCCAAAAATCAACATTTTAAAGCCGGTGCTCATAAATCCATTTCACCCATAATGAATCACGTTTGATAAGGATGTCATACACATTTGGAAGAAGAAGAGAAGTGTTCCAAGCCTCCAATTCCCTTACTCCCAATCCCCCTTCCTCTTTTGGTTTGCACCATCTGAAACAAACAAATATAACCATATTGCATCTAATTCCATATACGTTCATGGACATTCTATAATTTCTTCATCAGAAATCATAGATTCGTCCATACAATGAGCATCAATCACCTTAAAAAAAGCTAACTTCAATCGATATTCATAGCTGTTTCGCTTGGTGAAATCACTGTTACCGATTCAACGTCTTCATTAATCCTTGGTGCTTTGCTTTTAACGAATACACTATCTTCATCGTCAAGACATATTGGAATATTAGGCGTATTTCTGAATTTTGGAAACTTCGTCTTCTCCATTCTTCGTGCCTCTTCTTCTTGCTGTTCCAAAATTCATAAAATCAAAACATGTTACTGTCTATTGACGAAATTCGAGTAACCTATGAAATATAGTAGTACAAGATTTCTCTAATTTCATACAAAATTTCACTGATTTCATTTAATTTCTAATGTTATTCTACAAACCGAGAAGTGAAACTTACCGTGAACTCTTCGAATTTCAACCCAGTTTCCTCCGTTTTGATCCATTTCGTTGTTTTGGAAACCGAATTGTAGCAATTGGTTTCCTTCGATTTCTTCGAACTGCAACTGCTCACGGTTCAGTGATTTTCGCTAAATCGTGCTTCTGTTCTTTTCTTCCTTTAAGACTCATGAAATTGGGGGTTTGTTTATCCCCAATTTACCCTTGGTTTAATTTTCTCATTGACTTTCATACCCTTTCATCATCGACCTATTACAAATTTGCCACCTTTTAATTCCTAGCCATTGATCATGGAATGGACGGACCAGATTAGGTTGCATAGAGTGTAACAATTCATGAGGGTGCATAATAACACCCCTATATATATATATAGGGGAGGGTTCAAATGAGAACTTAAATTTGGTTGTGAACGTGAGGACAAATGAGAGCGCGACATGTGTCATATTCAGACTGAATAATCAAAGAAATATTCAGACTGAATTTAGTATTTATTCAGTCTGAATAATGCTTATTGATAACTCTATATTTTAGAGTTATTACATGCCTGTTATTTTCGTTTTATTTCGTCAAATTCGGTCTTTTTGCCGTCTAAACCTCCCTTTTTGGTCTAAAATAATTGTTTGAGCAATTTGTGAGTACTTTCATGTCTTGGAACCATTAATGGCGATTTTATATCAAAATGTAATTTCATCGAAAGTGGTATCCAGAGTGACCACTCCGCCATTCAGATTCAGTCATTCGATTAAGCCAACTGTTGGAGGCCAATAAGGTGCTGTTTAGGGAACACAAAAGCTGAAAAGGAGGCTCTCATGCTCTCATTCTCTACTTTCTGCTGAAGGTTGAAAAGGAGACAAGAGGATGACAAAAAAATGATGTTTTAATCAAAAACCACCTTTTATGGAAAATGTACTTTATCCCTTGGATTTCTGTATTTTCTCTAGGTGCAATAACTCTTGTGTAATCTTAGTACTTGTGTTTGACCTAGTATATAAAGGCCATAAACATTTACTTCTCCAACATACATACTTAGAGTTTTCATTTATTTTCAAAAATTTAAATAGGGAAGTAGTAGTTAACATTACTTTCTTTGCTTTTTACTTTTCTTAGCAAGTAAGTTTTAGATTTCAGTTTTTATTTTCCAGCAAGTAGTTTAAATTTACTTCCATTAATTTAGTTAATTGCAGTAATTTGGTTTCCAGTTTTGTATAGCAGTGTCGACGAAAGTGGGCACTGCGACTTTCCAGTTCAAGATTAAATTTTTTAGTATGAATTCTTGTAGTCTTTTATCTTCTGTTTTCTACTCCTTTCTAGCTATGAACTAAACTCTTTTTGAGATGTAGAAATGAGAAGTGCCCGGATTTTATGTAAAATTCTTGTGTAGTTTTATATATTTTCACCCCTTTTGATTTGATCATTCATTGTTCGATAATGCCAATGATGCGGATAAGTCGATCACTTGAAAGTGTCTAATGTCTAGTTTGAGATCCAGAAATGGGTGGAACGTTGATAAGGAACAAATAATTGATTTTCTTAATTGTTTCCTTATCTCATTTTATTTTGTTTCCTTATTTTAGTTTTCTAGTTAATTAAGATTTTTTTTAGTTTCATAGTTTTATTTAGGCCTTGTTTGTTTTTTGAAAATAAGCTCTTAATAGCCTCTTATGTCTGATTCGTTAAGAGGTAGGGTCATTCAGGCTGTTTGTTTTTTTCAAATTTTCAGAGGCACTTATGTCTTATTATCCTCTTATCTGATAAGAGGTAAACTAACCTCTTATTTGCCTCTTATTGTTGTCCAAACTCTCGACAACAATGTTTCTCAATCGATTAACCTTAATCGATCATTTCTCCCAATTGACCATCATCAAATATATCCTTACCTCTCTCAATTTATGTATTTTAATAGGATTTAAATGTGCTAAATACCTGTTTGACATATTTTCATTTGAATGGATGTTAATTACATAATTTAGATATAAATTTCGTAATGATGATGAATAAATATGTGAAATTGTATAAATTTATTTATAAATCCAACAATACAATTTTTTAATGAGTAAAATAGACAATTTAAACAAACTCAGATATTTATCAGTTTACAAAAACAAACAATATTATTGATTCAGATTTCAAACTTCAGCACCACCTCTTATTAATTAGAAGTGAAATAAGACTTCAGACTTCAGCACCTCTTAAAAAACAAACACCACCTTAGTTTCCTAGTTAATTAAGATTTCTTTTAGTTTCCTAGTTTTATTTAGTTTCCTAGTTAATTAAGATTTCTTTTAGTATAAATAGTTGATTAAAATCAATGTTTTAGGTACCTTTGAATTAATACAATTTCTCGATTTCTTGAGTTTTCTCAACTCTGGATTTTACCCTGTTTCCGTTTTGCGTCAGTTGGTATCAGAGCTCGTTAGTATCTTGATGGCTACCGATGAAGAAAAAAATCAAGTCAACGGTGATGACCGTAGTCTTGAAAACCTGTGGAAAGTCGTGGAAGGACTCGCCTCCGGATTCACTCGTCTCAACACAAATGTAGAAGAGCTACGCAACGCGATCGTAGCCGGTGGATTGCACCACGAAAATCGCGTAGGTGTTCTCCGTGGACGACCCCATCAACGCCAAGAGAACAATGGCGGCCATGGGTTAGGCCCGACACATCACCAAAGACCGAATCAAGTCGAAATCTTTTCCGATGAAGAGACGGAAGAAGATTTTGAAGAACCACGGTACCGAAGAAGGTCAAACCATGTTCAGGAAAACTACCGCGTCAAAGCCGAGATTCCAAACTTTCACGGAAACCTCGATCTCGAGGTGGTGCTAGATTGGCTTTATGCAGTCGATAAATTTTTCGACATCATGGACATACCCGATCAGCAACGCGTAAAGATTGTCGCGTACAAACTTCGTGGCGGTGCCGGTGCTTGGTGGGAAAACGTGCAAGACCAACGTCGGCGAATGGGAAGGCGTCCCATAACAGAGTGGCCACGAATGAAAGAGTTAATAAAGGGGCGATTTTTATCACCCGATTTTGAGCAAATTCTCTATCAAAAATTTCATAATTGTACTCAAGGGAATCGTTCCGTCGCCGAATACACCAAGGAATTTTTGTGACTACAAGCAAGATGTCGTCTTTCCGAATCGGAAGAGCAAACGGCGGCCCGTTATATTAACGGTTTGAAGTTTTCTATTCAAGATTGGGTCTTCAACCCATTTAGTCCGTTGATCAAGCCCAAAGCATGGCCATAAAGGCTGAGAGACTTCAGTCCCGAGCCATGTATAACACTCAACAAATTCTGAATGATCTCGGTTCAAGTGATAATCACGGCCTTCAATCAAGTTCGATTCAAACTGTCACCCAAAACAAATCCGGTTCCACTCAACGAATCCCCGAAATACCCAACCGAAACGTCGGAGCAAGTTCTGGTAATGTTGGTCAAACTCTAAAAACTCCCAACAACCCATACACCAAACCCGACGGAACCAAGTGCTACCGATGCGGGGAACCGGGTCACCGATCGAATGAATGCCCAAAATGACAACAAGCGTTTGTGACCAATTATGAAGATGAAATACATGAAGAGATCGACCCGGACGAACTTAAAAAAGAAGGAGTGGAAGAGTGTGCCGAAGTTGATGGTGAACCGGTAACTTGTGTGGTACAAAGGATTTTATGCTCGCCTAAAATTCGTGAAGACGACTCCCAACGAAACAATATTTTTCAAGCCAAATGTTCCATTAATCAAAAGGTGTGTACTTTAATTATTGATAGTTGTAGTTGTGAAAATCTTGTTTCAAAGGCTTTGGTCACTCGTCTCAAAGTTACAACCGAGAGTGGATCAAGAAGGGGCCTGCAATTAAAGTAACGGAGATTTGCATACTTTATTTATCTATTGGAAAAACATATAGCGACAACGTTCCTTGCGGTGTCGTCGACATGGATGCATGCCATGTTCTTTTAGGATGGCCGTGGCAACATGATGTGGATGCTACTTATAGGGGTAGGCGGAATATGTATCTCTTTTCTTGGTTCAGAAAGAAAATTGCTATCTTACCTACCGGATCAACCGTAACGGTCAAGATGGGAAAGGTTCTCAATACCGCATTCAAATTGGTTGAAGACGTGCAAAAGACGCATGTCAAGGTCCGAGAAAACATTTATCAAGCAAATGACAAGTATAAAGTAACGACTGACAAACATCGTCATCATAAAACTTTCAACATAGCCAATATCTATCAACATCATCCAACGTAAGATTCGGTTTTTTCCGAGAACTCGTGGACGAGTTCTTTTCAAGAGAGGGGGAATGATAAGGAACAAATAATTGATTTTCTTAATTGTTTCCTTATCTCATTTTATTTTGTTTCCTTATTTTAGTTTCCTAGTTAATTAAGATTTCTTTTAGTTTCCTAGTTTTATTTAGTTTCCTAGTTTTATTTAGTTTCCTAGTTAATTAAGATTTCTTTTAGTATAAATAGCTGATTAAAATCAATGTTTTAGGTACTTTTGAATTAATACAATTTCTCAATTTCTTGAGTTTTCTCAACTTTGGGTTTTACTCTGTTTCCGTTCTGCATCAAACGTAGTGACACGAGCTTGGATGATGCCAAGGAATTCGAAAAGATTCTTACAACACCGATGAAAGTCGAGTTTGCATAGTGAATATTCCACCACATGGTGTAGGAGCAAGCCATTTGGGCATTAAAAATACTTATGGTGTTTTGCTTACTACTTATGCCCTAGAAACTTGAGAGGGTTC
Source organism: Silybum marianum (assembly GCA_036898165.1). Taxonomy (NCBI): domain Eukaryota; kingdom Viridiplantae; phylum Streptophyta; class Magnoliopsida; order Asterales; family Asteraceae; genus Silybum; species Silybum marianum. Next base: position 40,905,904 of record CM072529.1, on the reverse strand, counting down.
AGGGAGTTCACTAACAAATCATAAAAGAATAATATATATGTGTGATTTAGGGTTCAGGGAGTACACACACACATATATATATATATATATATGTGTGTGTGTGTGTGTATGATTTTAGTTAGGAAAATGTGAGTATTAGTTGAGACCGACATTCTGGACTAAGAGTGGCCACTTCTCGCAGTACAGTGACCATTTGACTAAGTCAAGTATTTAATGTAAAATCTGGGGAAAATCACAACTACATCTCTTGCTTTAATTATAAGATATTTATTAAGTTACTCCACCAAACCAACTCAAAAGATTTGCATCTTCTCTAATCGAAACATGTAAAAGGAAGTTCATGAAAATAATAGTGTCTTGATAGTCTAATACTTGAGAATACGATATTTGCTTCTTACCACTTTATTACTTGGTAAACGATCATAGTGACCAATGTATATTTGCGCTGTCCACTATGGATTGAGTTGCTAACCTCACTGCAATACACATATTTCGCACGTACCACTTATTCAGATTGAATAAACACTATATTCAGATTGAATAAACACTATATTCAGATTGAATAAACACTATATTCAGTCTGAATATTTCTTTGATTATTCAGTCTGAATAATCTGCATTCAGACACGTGTCGTGATCTCACTTATTCTCACGTTCACAACCAAAATTTGAGTTCGTATTTGAACTTTCCTATATATATATATATATATATACATGGGGTTATTCAAATGAGAACTTGATTGTTTGTGATAACCGTGAGATCCAATCTCAACCACACACTATTAATAATCAAGGGCTATTATTAAAAATATTAATTTTGGTAATTGTCCATTAATTTTCAACATAACTAAATTTATGGATAATATTTAAGGGTAAATTAGTCTTTTGTAAATCCCTCTCTCCTCTCTTTCCCCTCTCCGGCGAACTTATTTCGACCAAGTTTATTTCGGCGAATACCACTCTGATACCCTCTGAGATACCAAGAACTTATAATATCCTATGAGATACCTAAGAACTTCTAAACAGTAAGACACAAATTAACTATGGTACAAGCTATGACACCATTGTGATACCAATCTGTTATAACTGTGATACCATTGTGACATCAAATACGGGTTGAGACCAGATATGGTCTGGGTTTTCCGGCCAACACACTTATTGGTTGGAAACCTGCCAATCAAAAAAGACACGTTATGAAGAGAATATAAATTGGTTGAATCTGTGCATTTAATTTGGCCTAAAATTCACCATCAAGAATGTGAAGCCGTACTTATCATCATTAATGAAGTTGGAAATCTTTGTGGGAGATGTATATGTGATTGTGGTATTTGGTGGGACCAACCATCTTTACCTCCATTTGGTGGTAGGCCACAGGACAACTATGCACCATCCAACTCGACGTGAACTTCATCCATAATATAGGATTAAATTCAAATTATGATATCAAAATCAAGATAAGGAAACAATATCTTTTAATTAATAACTGTTAAAAAATTAATATATAAATCATTAAAATCTATAATTTAACATAGTATTTCACATATGTTTGGATTCACCTTGTGAAATAATTACATGTGAATTTTTTTTGGATTCACCTAGTAAAACAAAAAATATGCTTAAAAACTATTTATATGGTGAAACAAATACATGTGAAGGTTTAATGTTATGAAACAAATATCTGTATAAAATCTTAAATCCTAACATTTGATGAGAAAAAATAATAAAAAAAATTAATTTTATATCGGTTTTCACGAGTTTGTAACATTTTTGTGGTTTTTATTTGATTATTGCCCTATATATATATATATACAGAGAGAGAGAGAGAGAGAGAGAGGAAAGTTCAAATATGACCCTAAATTGATTGTGAACATGAGGACGCATCACATTCATTAATTAAAAATCAGATGAATACATCAAATGTGGAAACACGTGGTGACAATTTTGTAAATAACTTGAAACATGTGACCATGACTTACTGAATAATTAGCGCGCAGGGGTAAAATATTAATATATTCAGAACAAGTTTTATTGAGTCTGAATAATGGTTAATATTCAGTCTGAGTAATGGTTAATATTCACTCTGAATAATAGTATTTACAATTTATTTTAAGTTAATTTACAAGAAGATTCATTATAATCTGTTTGATTTTTTATATAACATGCTTTTAAAACCTTCATTTGGGTATATCAGATGTGATATATTGATATTTCAAACGTTTGGATCGAAATATATAGTATTTACATTTATTCTCGTATATAATTAGGTACCTTAATGTTTAAAATGTTACATTTAACTTATTAAAATAGATTTTTTTTAAAGTTGTATAAATAGAAATCAAATCAAAATACCCTTAATTTTATTATGTAAGATCATTGCAATTTATCATTTGTGGACGAAATTTTAAAATAAATCTTGAAAAACTTGCTAAAAGATTTAATAACTTGGAAAAATCTTAACAACATAAATTATAATTTATAAATTTTGAAAAAAAATCGGTCCCTCAACGTACTAGTCTCGGTCCCTATCCCGAATTGGACCTTTAACTAATCACTAACGTTCTTAATTGGTTCCAACCCTGATCTTTGTCGGTCCCGAACCAGATCAGACTGTATTTGACCATTATTAATTCAATTTAAATCTATAAATTCTCACCTCTAAATAAAACAAAATATAATTTTATAAATGAGAAAAAAATATTAACGCTTGCATGATCATCATTAAATTTGTGGACATGAATGATTAGCCAATAATGCTAATGCAAATTGCAAGAGTATGTGTAATATTTTATTACATGACTCAACATCAATCATTTTCCATTGACAATGATATCATCTCAATTCACTATTAATTGATGATTTAAAATAAATGGTTTCCATAAAGATTTAATAAATTACAACATATTTTTTAGGGATGCAAAAAGAACCCGACTAACTTGATCAAGTCAACCAGAAATAACATAAGTCATCTTGACACGATGTCATTCGATACTTAATCGAGTTATAAAATATTTAAAACATTAGGTTAAAATTGGATTATGGTTATTTGAACTCAAATCAACTTTGATGAACCAGATGATTTTCAATACCATGAATTTCATATGATTGTTAAGTGTTTAATTAATACATGCACATTAGACCAACTCGTAATTAGCTCTATTTATAATTATATTACAATTCAACCGTAATTTTACCTTTTTATTTGCATGAAACTTCAACTTTCTTATTTGAGTTTCTTGCAACATGTTCTAGTAGCCTTAATAGAAAGCAATTGTTAGCCAATTAGCCTTAATAGAAAGCAATTGTTAGCCAATTAGCCATAATAGAAAGCCTCGTTTAAATATTTCTTATGTAATTGTTAGCCAATTAGACTTCAAATCTATTCCTCTTGTTGGAAGTCCTATCAATTCATGTATTGATTCAACAATGATTGGTATAACCTCGTTTCTCACCTTTAGATGCATATGATCCGTGTCCAGTTTGTCAACAACATAGTATCCTAACTTCGTAGGGATCCCGTCTAAAGTTAGATCAAGTAATGATCCCTGGCCAATATCCATAACAACTAATCTTTGGTTCTCATTAAGCATTTTTATTATTTCCTATAAGGTTTTTGGGATGTCCTTGTTTGCAATCCTATAGGAATTCACATGAAATTCTTATTTTTATCCTTCCTTTTTTTCAATGTTTGTACTTTGTTGCATTCTTCATCATGGTTCACTTTTATTTTATCCTAAATCTATCTCCTTGGTTGATCTTCAAAGCCAGTGTCAGCAATCAAGTCTATATCCATATATACATTTGGTTACTAATATAATCATCTTTCATAATTTTATGTGAATCTAATATGTACACATTTTTTCAATACTAATTACCTTTTTTCTCTTTCTTCATACAATCATCTTGTACTCTTACTTTGGTCTCGTCCCACTTACAACATGTTTAGTACAATTACAAAATTTTGTAGATAATTTAAATATCAATAATTGGTTAATAAATAGGTTTATCTTTTGCATGTGTTGCACCTGGGCCATCACGTTCAAAATCAAAGGCAATTGTCAATGATATGATTACATTTACAATGCCCAAGTATAGTATTGGACAATATTTACTGTATTTTATCTTCCTTTAAACACCATTAATTATACCTAACACATTAGTTGATCTTGTTAATCATTGTTGCTTCATCAATGGTGGCCATGCCTACAATGTATTTTAACAAACTAGTATGAGAACCGTGCGTTGTGCGGTAGCTTAAGTAATGTGAACAATAGTTTATGTATTATTTGTATAATTGATGACATTACATGAAATTAATTATTTTTGTAAAGAGAATGGTACCTCTGCCGATATCATTAATAATAAACACATGTACACTGATATGTAGTGAGATTTCACTATATTAAGCACCTATTTAGTAAGCTTAGGTAGTATATTTTACACATTATATCCCAATTTGAGTCATTTTTGTTATCGTATTTTCCAATTTTCATATTTGGAGCTAAGTTGGTGATTTTACTTGTCTTTCACATTTGGTAGTAGCTTATTTTAATCTTAGTGCAGGTCTGTGGATGCTACAGCCGTTGGCAGCTCAGGAGCGAAGTGATGTTGGCAACTTTCGGCTCGATCAAGAAAGCATGGATATTTTGAAGCAAACTAGTAGTTCATTTTTATTTAAGTATTTTCAGCTAAGAAAACAATATGATTACAATGCATCTTTTTGTGTAATAAACTTTTGAAATAGTTGTACTTTGTTTGATGCTTTGTTGGGAAATGACCTTAGGACCCTTGTCCTTTTCTTTTGGATTTTTGTGACACTTCCTTGTATAAAAGGAAGTGTTAGGGTCATTGTAAAGATCAGTCTCCATCAGTTCTAAACTGATTTAATCTAAGAATATTTAGTATTTCTCTTGTGTTCTTGAAGATCTTCTTGGTGTTCTTCATCTTCTTCATGATCTTCATATAAGCTTACTGTTACATTCCTGCAGCATTGCATTTTATTATTGTCTTCTATATTATTGCATTTTTACATTCTTGCTATTTAATTTCATGTTATTTACTTACAAGTCATTTAATTTCTTGCACTTCTTTTTATTGTCATTTATATTTCAGTCATATAATTATATATATCCTATAATTCTATTTATATATCGATTTATATATATATATTTATATATATAGCAATTTATGATTATGTCTTTACTTCTAGGACTTAGGAATAAGCCATTGAATGCACACCAACTTGGATGATATGGAATCACCTCGGAAGAGGGATTAATTAGACAAAGGAATTTGCTAAGTCATCTATTTTGAGAATACCATGTTGCTATCACTGGTCTTGACACTACATAGGAATATGAGTTGATAGCTAAACATTAGTATACTGGTATAAGTCCGGAAGGAATACTCAAAATAGGTAGTGAAACGAATTATTAAAGAATAGAATGTTGTAGCATTCCTACAGCATTGCCCACTGGATTTTATGTTTAAACCTTACCATAGATCTTATACCCATGCTATTTGCTTTATTCTGTTATAAATCTGTTAGCGTGACTCACAAATCAAACAGCAATCTGAAATCTTCCAAATCGCCATCTGAGTTCATTTCTTTCATCTGACTTTTATACTAACTTTTATTCCGATCCCTGTGGACGATACTCGATACTTAGTACCACTTATTACTTGAAAGGACGATATTAGGGCTAAAAGTATACTTGCTTTTAGTCGTATTTATCACATATCGAAAGGTATACAAAACGCCTGTCAAGTTTTTGGCACCGCTGCCGGGGATCGGCAAGCTAAGAGTTTTTATTCAAGTAAGTTAAAAGATTTGATTTTTCTAACATCTGTGAGCTGTTGGAAGTGGTATATGCCAAGAATATTCTGTGGAGAGTTCTTAGAATTTGATCCCGATATTGAGAGAACATTTCGTGAGAGAAGAAGAATCCAACGAGCATTATTTGCTCTTCCACTTCCTGAAATGGCACAACAACAAGAACCCCAAGGAGTCATGGGACCAATACCACAACCTCCACCTGAACCCCATCCAGAACTTCGTAGAGGCCCACCATTATTTGTGCAAGTACCCGCACATTTACAAGTAAATGTGCCTGAGCAGAGATTTCATTATGATGAAGAAACAGATGGAGATGATGAATCTTTGCATAACCATCAACCAGGAAACAACAATAGTGAACCAAGGGCCCCACCACCTAACATAATCAATCTAGCAAATTCAAAAGATGGTCGTATCATGGACTATGCCGTTCCTGATTTTGAGCAATACAATTCAGGAATAGCTAGACCTACTTTTACAGCCAATCATTTTGAACCAAAACCCATTATGTTTCACATGTTGCAAACAAATGGGCAATTTGCTGGAATGCCAACTGAGGACCCACATTCCCACTTGAAGTCTTTCTTAGAGGTAAGTAATTCTTTCTTGATCCCTGGAGTGTCAAATGACGCTCTGAGACTTACATTATTTCTATTCTCCTTAAGGGATCGGGCAAGGGAATGGTTTAATTCATTAACCCCAGGATCTGTGACTTCATGGTACGAGATGGCAGAGAGGTTTTTACGAAAATATTTCCCACCCACCAGGAACGCTAAATCCAGGAACGAAATTTGTCTTTTCAAACAAACAGAGGATGAAGCGATTCCTGATGCTTGGGAAAGGTTTAAAGAACTGTTAAAAAAATGCCCACACCATGGCATACCCTACTGTATTCAACTCGAGACATTTTACAATCGTTTAAATGCCACTTCAAGGCAAATGCTCGATGCGACTGCAGGAGGGGCCTTTACAGCCAGTACCTATAATGAGGGATTTGAAATGCTTGAAAAGATTTATGCTAACAATGGACACTGGGCTGATCCACGTGCTGTTACACAAAGAAAAACTGCTGGAATTCATGATGTAGATGCATATACTGCTTTAACAGCTCAGCTTGCTTCCATGACCAACATGATTAAAAACATTTCTTCTGGTCAGGGAGCACAGCCGGCTGTTAATGCACCTACTCACGCAGTTCTTGCAGTACAATGTGTTTGCTGTGGTGGGGAACATTCTTATGAACATTGTCCTAAAAATTTCGGAATCTGTGAATTATGTTCATAATAAGTCTGTTCCCTACTCCAACAATTACAATTCTAGCTGGAAGCAGCACCCAAATTTTTCTTGGACCAGTCCAAGTTTAAATCCGCCAGCTCCTAAACAGCAGGGAAATTTTCAGAACCATGCAAGCTCCTCAAATTTTCAACAAACACAGAATTTTCAGCCACAATTTCAAAACAAACCACCTCCTATTCCACAGAATAATTCACCATCTCAGTCATTTGAAGAAACTGTAAAAATGTACATCACCCACACGCAATCAGCAATGGCTCAACAAAATGCCACCATAGCACAGATTCAAGCATCACTCAGGAACCTTGAAACCCAGGTCAGTCAGATTGCTCTTAGCCAGAATAATAGAGCCAATGGTACCTTACCAAGTAACACAGAAGTCCCTAGAGACTTAGGGAAGGAGCATGTCAAAGCAATCACCTTAAGGAGTGGCAAGGACCTACCAGCTAGTGTACCTAGAAGCCATGCTACAGCATTGACTTCTGCCATTAAGAAACCAACCATACTAGGAGGAGACCTACCATCAACAGGCACCACTGTTACTCCAGAAATCCACAATCAAGAGAAATCTGAAGCAAAGGTTGATAGTGCCCCATTACCAACAGAGCGTAAGAAAAGAGCCCCTGACTTATCAGACCCATCCTACTCAACAACTCCAAGTATAAACATCATAAAACCAGTTCCTCCGTATGTACCTTACCCCCAAAGGCTAAGAAATCTAAAGGAGGAACAAGAATTTAAGAAATTCTTGGAAGTGTTTAAACAATTGCACATCAACATACCGTTTGTTGAAGCAATTGAGCAGATGCCTAGTTATGCTAAGTTCTTAAAAGACATCCTTAGTAAGAAAAAGAAAATTACTGAGTATGAAACTGTAGCTCTTACTGAGGAATGTAGTGCACTCTTTACCAGCAAAATACCCCCTAAACTGAAAGATCCAGGGAGTTTCACCATTCCCTGCTCTATTGGGGGAAAGGAAGTTGGAAAAGCTCTGTGTGATTTAGGAGCCAGCATCAACCTCATGCCTCTATCAATATACAAGACCTTGGGATTAAGAGAGGCAAGGCCCACCACAGTCACCCTCATCTTGGCTAACAAGACCATAGCCTAACCCAAGGGAAAAATAGAGGATGTTTTAGTTCAGGTTGATAAGTTCATTTTTCCGGCAGATTTCATCATTCTGGATTTTGATGCTGACAAGGATATTCCTATTATTTTAGGAAGACCCTTTTTAGCCACCGGAAGAACTTTGATAGATGTCCAGAAAGGTGAGTTAACTATGAGGCTCCATGACCAAGAGGTCAAGTTTAATGTGTTCAATTCTTTAAAGTACCCAGATTACTTGGAAGAATGTTCATTCATTTCTGAAATTGAGTCAAGTTGCTATGAGAAAGGACTGAGAGAAGCCTGTAGGTTTAGAGATGAAGATGAGGAGATAGGAGAAGAGTGTGTTGAAGAATTAGAAGTAAGAGAGGAAGATCCTATTATAGAGGATGTTGCAGCTTTTGAGCTGCTGGAAAATGTTGAATAAAGGAGTTTCACCCCGTCCATTATAACACCACTAGACCTGGAGTTGAAACAACTCCCATCTCATTTAAAGTATGCATTTCTAGGAGAGGAAGGAAAATTACCTGTCATTATCTCATCCACCCTAGAAATACATCAAGAGAAAAAGCTGATAGAGATGTTGAAGCTGCACACAAAAGCCATAGGATGGACCATTGCTGACCTTAAAGGGATTAGTCCTGCTATTTGTCAACATAAGATCATCCTAGAGGACAGAGACTTCAATTCTGTTGAACCACAAAGACGGTTAAACCCTGTCATGAAAGAGGTAGTTAAGAAGGAAATTTTGAAATGGTTAGATGCAGGAATTATATTCCCAATAGCCAGTAGTTCTTGGGTTAGTCCAGTCCAATGTGTTCCAAAGAAGGGAGGATTCACTGTCATAACCAATGACAAAAACGAACTCATCCCTACTAGAGTAGTCTCCGGATGGAGAATATGCATGGACTACCGTAGATTAAACAAAGCTACCCAAAAGGACCATTTTCCCTTACCTTTCATTGACCAAATGTTGGACAGGTTAGCCGGAAAGGAGTATTACTGTTTCTTGGATGGATACTCCGGATATAATCAGATAGCCATTACACCCGAGGACCAACAAAAGACTACCTTTACCTGTCCTTACGGTACTTTTGCCTTCAAAAGAATGCCTTTTGGACTGTGTAATGCTCCAGCAACATTTCAAAGATGTATGATGTCCATATTCTCTGACATGTTAGAGAAATCCATAGAAATCTTTATGGATGACTTTTCTGTGTATGGCACATCTTTTGATCATTGTTTGGAAAACTTAAAACAAAGTCTTGTAAGATGTGAGGAAACTGATTTAGTCTTAAATTGGGAGAAGTGTCACTTCATGGTTACAGAAGGGATTGTTCTGGGACACTTAATTTCAAAAAGAGGAGTTGAGGTAGATAAAGCTAAACTGGAAGTTATTGAAAAACTACCTGAACCTTCCACTGTCAAAGGAATCTGAAGCTTTCTTGGTCATGCTGGGTTTTATAGAAGGTTTATAAAAGACTTTTCAAAAATTTCTAAACCTTTGTGTATGCTTTTGCAGCAAGATCAAAAATTTGATTTTAATGATGAATGTAGAAATGCTTTCAGCATTCTTAAGAAAGCTTTAGTGACTGCACTAGTGGTTGTAACTCCCGACTGGAACAGACCTTTTGAAATCATGTGTGACGCCAGTGATTTTGCTGTAGGTGCTGTCTTAGGTCAGAAAAGTGAAAAAGTCTTCCATTCAATTTATTATGCAAGTAAAACTTTGAATGAAGCACAAGTTAACTACACAACCACAGAAAAAGAACTTTTGGCCGTAGTGTTTGCTTTTGAGAGATTTAGGCCATATTTGATGGGAACAAAAGTCATAGTGCACACTGACCATGCGGCCATTAAATACCTGATTTCAAAGAAAGATGCCAAACCTCGGCTAATTAGGTGGGTGTTGTTGTTACAAGAGTTTGACCTTGAGATAGTAGACAGAAAAGGAGTAGACAACCAGGTTGCAGATTATTTATCTAGGTTAGAGAAGCCAAAGAACAGTGAATGAGACATCATTGAGACCTTCCCTGATGAAAAGATTCTAATGCTCCAGCATTCTGAAACCCCATGGTTTGCAGATGTAGCAAATTATCTGGCTTGTGGAATAAAGCCCTCTGATTATACAAAACATATGTATAAAAAGTTCCTCCATGATGCCAAATCTTATCTCTGGGATGAACCATTTTTGTTTAAACTTGGAACATATCAGATTTTAAGACGGTGCATCCCGGAGTGGGAAGTGGCCTTTGTTTTACAACATTGCCACCAAACGCCATATGGAGGACACTTTGGAGGTCAGAGAACAGCAGCAAAGGTTTTACAATCAGGTTTTTATTGGACAACTCTTTTTAAGGATTCCCACAGCTTTGCACAAAGATGCAATGAATGCCAACATATACCACTAAATGGGATCCTTGAGGTTGAGTTATTTGATGTATGGGGGATAGATTTTATGGGTCCTTTTCCCCCATCCAACAAATGTCAATACATTCTTGTCGCTGTTGATTATGTGTCCAAATGGGTTGAAGCTGTGGCTTGTGTGGCAAATGATGCCAAGACTGTGGTAAAATTTTTACAGAAACAAATTTTTACACGATTTGGTACCCCCCGTGCACTAATTAGTGATGAGGGTACCCATTTTGTAAATAATTTGTTGCAAGGAGTTTTAAAAAAATACCATGTCAAGCACCGGATTGCCACAACCTATCACCCCCAAACCAATGGTTTGGCTGAATTGTCCAATAGGGAGATTAAGAGCATATTAGAAAAAGTGGTAAAACCTGACAGGAAGGATTGGGCTTTCAAACTAGACGATGCCTTATGGGCATACAGAACAGCCTTCAAAAGACCCATAGGCATGTCACCATATAAGCTAGTGTTTGGAAAGGCCTGTCATCTCCCGGTAGAACTTGAACACAAAGCATACTGGGCGGTCAAAGCTCTGAATATGAGCCTAGATGCGGCTGGCCAGAAAAGGAAATTACAACTCTTGGAGTTAGAAGAACATAAACTTGCAGAGAACTTCTTCATTATCATAAACTCGTCCAAGAGCTTTGAGATCGTTAAGAAGACAATTTATGTGTATATCAGCCTTTTTCTTTTGAATCTTTAAGTCACAGAAGTCAACAGTTAAAGAATCAAAGGCATCAGCCTTTTGATCATCAGAGAGAAAGGTAAAAGGATGTACCTGAGGTTTTGTCCCTGAAGTGGATCCCTCAGTAGATACAAGAGTGGTGTAGAGTGATTTCTCCATGTCTTCTATCTCATCAATTTTGGCCATGAGGCACTTAGTGACATACTCACTCTCACTCTCAGAGGTTTGCTCATCTTCCCAGCAATGAGCCTCAGCAACTAAGGTTTTATTTTTACCTTGGTTTCTCTCCTTTTCTCTCTTGTATTTGGCTTTGTATTTCTTGTACTTTGAGGTTTCTGTTGATTCAGAGTTTTCCTTAGAGGATTGGCTATTTCTCTCTTCATGCTTCCTAGAAGCTGATTTTGAGAAGTCATGGCCATAAGAAGAAGAAGGTTTAGAAGAAGAAGCTTTTGATCTGCATTCAGAAGCAAAATGACATTTCTTTCCACAATTGAAGCATTCTTCATTTGCTTTATTAGAAGAGGATTTTTGAGAAAAAGATTTTCTATTAAATTTGGAGCGGTTTGAAGAAAATCTTTTGTTCTTAAGGTTTCCAGCAAGCATTGCCATACTATCAGAAAGTATGTCAATGGCTGATTCTTCTCCTTCATCATCAGCAGCACTATAGTATGCATCTGACAGATGAGAAGAGTCTTCCTTAATATCTTTTTCAGAATTAGAAGAAGGATAGGTGATTCTAGGAATACAAGAAGAAGGTTTTGAATCACCTATCAAAGCAATAGAGGAGGATTTGATATCCTTTATAAGAGACTTTCTCTGATTCTTAGTTTGTTTATAGTGAAGAAGAGTTCCATAGAGAGCAGTTAAAGGCATTATTTCTAAGTCCTTGGTTTGCTTGATGCAAGTACAGATAGTTTCCCAGAAATCTGGAAGACAATCCATAAACTTGCAGAGAACTTCTTCATTATCATAAACTCGTCCAAGAGCTTTGAGATCGTTAAGAAGACAATTAAAACGATTAAAGTAGGTAGAAAGAGATTCTCCCTTTTCATGGGAGAAGAGTTCATACTTTCTAACAAGACAGATCCTGTTAGATTTCTTTACTTCTTTGGTGCCTTCATATAAGACACTCAAAGTATCCCACATCTCTTTAGCAGTGGGAAGGTTAAGAAGAGAATGATACACATCATCAGGAAGGGAAACAGCAATAGCAGATTTGACTTTAGTATCTAAAGCAACTAGGCGTTTATCATCTTCACTAAATTTGTTAGAAGGTTTAATGATATATCTACCAGTTTTCTCACTTCTTTCGTCATCTGACTCTATGTCCTTTCCTTCAGCGTCCTTTTGAGGGCCAAAGCGAGCCCATATTTTAGGAATAATAGGTCCCTCACTGAGAATGTTGGGATACCTGCAATCTATTCCTTCCAAGAATAATAACATGCGATTTTTCCATAACCCAAAGTTGTTTGGGTTGAATCTTGGGGGTTTAGCCAAAGATCCTAAATCATATGTATTACTGGAAGAGGTCTGCAAGGTACCATCAACATTTGAGGTAGTAGCCATCACGGATCCGGTTTATGAGATTAAACCAATCGCTTCCGATACCAATTGTTAGTCCCCAAAGAGAGATGGCTAACTAAGAGAGGGTTTTGTAGAAGGGGGGTTGAATATAAAACACACGTAATATACTCTTTTTAAATTTTTTAATATAAATATTAAAAATTTACACACGTATAGTTTGATGCGGAAAAGAACGGGCGGACTATTCTATCAAACTAAACACACGGATAACGATAATTAACTATTACACTAAGCAAGTTAAAACAATACTGTTATAGCACACAGCTTTGCCACAGTCAAACAAATAATCACTCTGAAGATTTGTTGAAAGCGTGAGATTTCTGGGAAGGACTTCATCTCCTTTTATAGTGTCCATGCATGGGATGCAAGTGGACAGCTGTCAAGGTTTCATTAGCTGGAAGATTATCTGATGGACAAAGGAAGAGACCACTTCCTTTGTACTAGAATAATGGATGAACCATTCCTTGTAGCACGTAATGTCGTATAACTTTATCTTCTTTTCTTCATGCTCGTGAAGTCCCATCAAGCCTTTTAGCTAAAAGACAAATATTCCTTTTATAAGAATAAAAGAGAATGTCTTTAATTAAGGCTTGGTGCCCAAGTTCTTGCTGGCTCACGTGTCTTGCAATTGATGTGAGTCAAGAACTTATCTCTTTGAAATTGCTAAGTTGATACATCTCACTATGTATCACATCGGTGGATACCTTATAAGGCTGGAGTTGATAAGTGTACACTTTGCTTGATAACTTCTTCTTTCACTAAGTGACAAAAATGTATACCCTTGTGAGTTGATATCACAGCCTTAGAAAATATACCTGCAATTTCGGTGACCAAGATCATAGTGTCGGTGACCATGACATCAAACTTGATGACCTCATCTTATTTGATGTCCTTAGTACTTTTGATGACTTTTGAGTGTACCATCGGTGACCCACTATATTGGTGACCCAATCTTGACTTGGCAAGATGGTCTGAATATTGAAGTTGGTTGATACATCCAAAATTCCACTTTTTGATGTACAACCCCTTGATTGAATAGTCTTTGACTCTTCAATACTTGAAGCATATTTCAGACCTTCAAAAGAACCTGTAAAAATTCATTCATATAAAGGAAGGTGGTTCATCACCAAATCATCGGTGACCCAACAATCTCCCCCTATTTGATGATGATACCTGTAGGTTAGAAAAGAATTCTTTTTGACCCTTTCTATTTTTCTTTTGGGTTCTTTTGACTCAGATTTTTTTTTTTTTTCATTTTTTTTTTTTTTTTTTTAACTGAGTATGTACAGTATAGAGTATAAACTGAATAAAAGAATAAGTATAAGTTTAAATATGTGCAAAGCTTGTAAAAATATTAACAAGAGATGGGATGGAAGAAAAGTATGAACTTTTATTAATCAACACATAGGATTGATCAGAGTACATGATTAACAAAGTTCATACTGCACTATACGTCTGCAGGATCAAGGATCTGAGGAGGGTTCTCTTCTTTTAAGTTCATCCAGGATCATTCTTGTGATGCCATGGTCTTCAATGGGAGGCACTCCAAGAATAGCAGAGAGGAAGGAGCTGTGAGCCCTTGGAATGTCAGAGGCTCTGAAGAAACCTATGTTACCATAGATGTCCTCAAAGAATACTCCAAGTTCAGGCTCGGTGATCATGGTTTGCTCAGGATAAGCAATAGGAGTGGGAATAGAAAGATTAATACCTGATGCGTCAATCTTTATGCCCCTTTCATGAAGCATGGAAAAGTGTCCTTTCTTTTTGTTCTTTGGAGGTTTGACCAACTCTCCAGAGAGACCCTTTTGAATAAGGTACATCTGTTGACCTTCAAGAAAGGTGACAAGAATATTATGCTCCTTTTGAATCTTCACCATTTTGACAAAGAGCTTTCTGATGGTATTCAGTATTAATTCCTTGTGTTTGCTTTTGCTCTTGTCAATGCAATTTCCAACCTCTATCCATTCAGAGATACCAAGAGCTTCAAGCCAATCAACCTCACAAACTTTCATAAGAGAATCAGCTCTTTTAAGAGTGATAAGAAGTTTGGGAGAATTCTTAGTTGGAGGATGAATGGTAGCACCGATGATCTTTGAATCATCCTTTCTATTCTTCAACCTCCTTTTGAACCACTCTACTTCCTTTGCCTTCTTGGCCTCATCAACCAATTTTGCAAAATTTCTTCGCATTTCTTCTTTATATTTTCAAGCTCATCTTTTTGAGCTTGAATTGCATCGGTGACTTTGGCATGTACAGCTTCATCATGAGCTAGTTTGAGTACATTAGTCTGATCATACTCAAGCTGAGCCCTTATAGCTTCCTCTCTTTCAGCCTCAGAGAGAATTACCCCAAGAGGATCGGTGAGTGCTGGGGCAGGCTGAAGTCTGAGAGTGTCTGCATGAGGATCTCTCATCCTTTTCTTTCTCTTTCTTTCTTCTTCCTGTTCTTCAAAAGAGAGAGGCTTCTTTCCTTTGGCTTTTTCTTTTCTTTTCTTCTCTTCTTCAGTTTCAAGGGGTTGAGCACTGACACTCTCCCCCTCAACAGCTGCTTCGGGTACCAAAGGAACAGGGACCACAACCACACCACCATCGGTGGCTGGATGGTTTTGAGAGGCCACGTCGGCGGCTGGCATGCTGATGTCGGCGGCTGCATGGCTGACGTCGGCGGCTGCATGGCTGACGTCGGCGGCTTTGGCTGCTGTGTCGGCGGCTTTGGCTGCTGTTGTGGAGGTCTTCACATTTTTCTCCCCCTCAGTGGTTGAACCCTTGAAACCCACCGAAGAGAAAACTCCTTAATCCTCTCTACATCGGAGCGAGAGACCCCCAAGTTTCTTTTCTACCCTTTGAAGGACAAACTGTCGCGCATCTTGGAAGAAGGAATCACCAATATCAAGTTCAACCGTTGGAGAAGAGGTTGGAACTTTATCAATCTTGGTGTGTAGACTTGAGAGAGACTCCATTACTGCCTGTTGATTTGCAATAAGAGTAGAGATATTGGTGGCTTGCTGAGAAGAGGTGCTTCGAAGATCCTGAATGGATGAAAGCACAGATGCTTGGCTTGAAGAGAATCCTTGCTGAAGATCAAGGATATCCAAATGTAGAAGATCTAAACATGTCATTAGAGTTGGGTGACTCACCGACAACTCCTCTATGTTAGATCTGAGAGATGAGGAAAGTGGAATCCATTCTTTCCTTTTCCTTAGTTGCATGTTCGTCTAAGACCTCCACCCTTCTGATAGTATTACTGGTAAAGGTGGTGAAAGCCTGTAGAAGATCATTCCCTTGCTTTGAAGACATGGGAGCAGTAGGATGAGGCTTTGGTGGTTGATCATTATCATCATTATCACTGGAAGAATAATCCACCAAACCTGTAGATTTTCTTGGGGGGGATTTAGGAGATGAGGGGAGAGACACTCTTAGGAGAGTGTCTTTGAGGATTCCTCGGTAATGGGTTCCTCCACACCCTTGTTATGTACGGGAGACGTACCTATCCAAGGAGTAGTGTCGGACATCAGAAAATCAGTAAAGAGGGTTGCTCCATCAAATGCACCTAGTTGTGGTGCATTCTCACGTGGAGTGTGGACACGGAGCTGAGAGAGCTCTAGGGGTGAAGAAGAGGTACCTTGGATGGGATACTCCAAGTCATCTTCATCAACTAGTAAGAAAGTTGATGAAGGAATAGTAAGGGTGTCCCTTTTTACAACCAAGTCCTTTTGAGAGGGCATGGAGGAGCTGGGAGTAGCTAAGTGTTCCTTGGGTTTTGTGAGGATATTTTCAACACCTACTGGCTTTTGGGAGCCAGTAGATGGATCATGTGCTTTAACCCTTTGGGTTCCCTTAGACTTCTTTGAGGAAGTCTTTGGGGGCTTTTAGAGTTTCTCCGCTTATGGGATTTGGATGCTTGGGTGGAAGCCAAAGGCTCTTTTGGCTTCGTAGCATCGGTGGGTGCGGAGGTAGATATGCCCGACGCTTTGGATCTCTTAAGAGATTTGGGCACACCGAATGACTCTAGGTACGAGAGGGGGTAGAAGACATACTGAAGTTCTCTGAAGACGCGGTTCATTCTCTCCCCAAGTAAGAGTTGCATTCCTTGCAAACTCAACCATAGAAGGTCTGAGAGGGTTGTCGATGCTAAGACGACCTTTTTCATGATCTGGTTACCCACTTGGTGGAGAGGGAGATCATATACGATATCATCTCTTTTCTCTAATTTATCTGCCAACTTTGCATGAATAATAAGAGAGAAAAGTCGTTGGAAGGGTACCTGAGGACGTCGGAGGGTGGAGAACGAGGAGATCATTTCGTTAAAGAAATAGTCGGCATAATCTATTTTTCTGCGAAAAATAAGAGCATGTGCCGACTCGATTACTTGAGAAGGTGACTGATCCGGACCACCTGTCTTCTTGCTCAGACACAGAATCAAATGAGCAAAGAAGAAGTTCCAAATACTTCCCATGTTTTTGCGCAATAAAGTACCTGGACCCTTTGACTTTGATCCCTTCTTCTCTTCCAAATAATTTAACACATCAACCACCATTTGATGTTCATTACCAAGAGGGAATGGTTCATAGGAATCATAAACACGAAGCTTGAGAATGCTTCTAACATCTTCCACATTGAAGATCACATCATGTTCATCATTACTTAGAACAGATGCAATAATTTGATCCGATGAGGCATCAAATGTGCAAGTTAACCAAAAGTTTCCAAGAAGAAACTTACTCATTTTGGGCTTTGCTGTCAGAGCATATTGTAGAGGGCATCTCTGAAGAAACCAACAAACATCATTGTACTCTGGATGAGCATTGTCAACTCCTATTCTTCCAAAGTAATTGCATGCAGGGAAGGAGAGAGATCCAAAAGTGATTGTTTGTTCTTCACCAATTCTTGAAGGAGAAGCCATTGAAAAAGAAGATGAAGTTGCAGGTTGCAGGTTTTTGCTTTTGAAGATGAGGAGAAGATGGGTGCGAGAAAGGTGGTGAAGTAGTGGGGGAAGAAGTTATATATGAGAGGGAAATTTCAACTTTCAAAAATAATGATTATTTTTGGTGATTGAAAGGTCAGAATTCTAAGGGTTTTAGAGTTGAATTCGGCGCATGGTCTGACATTGATGATGTCATTAGGGATAAGAACAAATAATCTTGCTTATCAAGAATGGTAAGTCAAGAGTTATCTTTTAAGGGTTAAGAAGGTGAAAGGTTTGAAAAGGTTACCTTGGTGAGTGGACAACGTCGGTGGATGTATGAGAGAGAGAGGCAAACGTCGGTGGGTGGAACGATGAAGTGGGACGACGTCGGTGCCTGATGATGATGTCGGTGGCTTAGATTGAGGATGCAACGTCGGTGGCTCGAATAAAGGTGCAATCGTCGGTGGATGCCACGTAGGTAAGAGTCGGAAAATGACGTCAGAGAGACGTCGGTGGATGATGACGTCAGTAAGTAGACGTCGGTGGCTCAGGGGTGGTTGTCGGAAAGGCAGGCGGCGAATCGGTGGCTGGATGGTGGTTCGTCGGCGGCTCGTCGGTGGGCACACAGCCACCGTCGGCGGCTCTCGGTGGTTCTCGTCGGTGGCACGGTGGTTATTGGTAATGGTTCTCGGTGGCTTGGGTGTGAGGGAAACCGTCGGTGGGTGTGTGTGTGGTTTTAAGGGTTAGAGAAAGATAAAATAGAAGAGAGAGAGAGAGGCCGCGTCGGTGACCTAGTCACCGACATTCAAGTATATATATATATATATTTTTCTTTGTTTATTTATTTATTTACTTATATAGATATATATAACATATATACTATATATATAAGTTATAAAGTATATAGATGTATTTTTATATGACTATAAAAATATAGTATATATAAATATATAATATTCATAAATGAATATAATATATATACATATAATATATAAATATATATAAACATGTAAATATATAAATATATATCATATATATATATATATAACATACATAAATGTATATCATATATATATATACACATAGTATATTAATATATATGTATATGTTAGTTTATATTTATCATACCTAATTCGCCAATGAGGAACTTGAACCTTGCTTCATCAAGGGGCTTTGTGAACAGATCAGCTAATTGATAATCAGTGGGAATGAAATGTAACTCCACATCACCTTTAGAGACATGATCTCTTATAAAGTGATACCTAATATCAATGTGCTTGGATCTTGAATGAAGCACAGGGTTGTTGGCAATGGCTATTGCACTTGAGTTGTCACACATTATTGGGATCTTTGAGAAAATCTGATTGTAATCACACAAATGATTTTTCATCCATAATATTTGTGCACAACAACTTCCAGCAGCCACATATTCTGCTTCAGCAGTAGAGGTAGACACCGAATGTTGTTTCTTACTTGACCAGCTCACAAGCTTTCCACCAAGTAACTGACAACTTCCAGTTGTACTCTTTCTGTCTATTTTTGAACCTGCAAAATCGTAATCGAGTACCCGATGAGATCGAAACCCGAGTCTTTGGGATACCAAAGACCCGCATTTATGGTACCTTTCGTATACACGAAAATCCTTTTCACAGCAGCTAGGTGTGATTCTTTAGGATTTGCTTGGTATCGGGCACATAGACAAGTAGCAAACATAATGTCAGGTCTACTTGCAGTTAGATAGAGAAGGGATCCTATCATGGCTCTATAATTTGTAATATTTACGTAAATGCCATCGGGATCGGAAAAGAGTTTAAGAGGAGGAGCCATAGGAGTTTTCATGGTAGAGCAAGTATCAAATTGAAACTTTTTCGAAGATCTTTAATGTATTTACTTTGATTTATGAAAATACCTTCGAAGATTGTTTTACTTGCAATCCAAGAAAGAAAGTTAACTCCCCCATCATGCTCATTTCATATTCCTTTTGCATGAGGGAGCTAAACTCATCACACAAGGATTCATCGGTGGCTCCAAAAATAATATCATCTACATAGATTTGAACAAGAATGATATTACCTTGTGATTTCTTGAAGAAGAGAGTGTTGTCAACCTTGCCTCGTATGTACTTATTTCTAAGTAGATATTCCGAGAGAGTGTCATACTGTGCACGTGGAGCTTGCTTCGGTCCATATAGAGCTTTATCCGGCCTATATACATGATATGGATGGATCGGATCTTCAAACCCAGTGAGGTTGCTTCACATACACTTCTTCGCTAATTCACCATTCGGGAAGGCACTTTTGACATCCATTTGGAATACCCGAAAATTCTTGTAAGTTCGTACGGGCAAGAAATATTCGGATAGCTTCCAATCCGGCAACGGGAGCAAAGGTTTCATCATAATCAATTCCTTCCTCTTGCCGATATCCTTGAGCAACCAACCTTGCCTTGTTCCTTATGACGGTTCCTTCTTCGTCCATCTTGTTTCGAAACACCCATTTTGTTCCAATAATTGTTTTGTTGGATGGACGAGGAACTAATTTCCAGACTTTGTTTCTCTCAAATTGTGAGAGCTCTTCTTGCATGGCAATTACCCAGCTTGGATCAGCTAGGGCTTCATTTATCAGCTTAGGCTCAAGAATGGAAACAAAGTTGACATATAGGCACAGATTGCTTATGCCTCTTCTGGTTTTTACACCAACTTGTGGATCACCTATGATTTGATCTATTGGATGATCCATGGTCCACTTTAGTGCAGGAGGTAAGGAGGGAGGTAGAGAAGAGGATGAGGTAGGAATTTGGGATGGTGAAGAAGGGTTTAAGGGAGATATGGTGTTTTGGTGGGTAAGGTCTTCTAAAGAGTTAGTTTCAGGAGGTGGAGAAGAAAGAGAAGGTTCAGAAGGTGAGGTGGTGTTTATGGGAGGAGGTGAGAAGGGTTGCTATATGGAGGATTGGTTTGAGAGGAGGATGGAATTTCACTAACACATGAATTTATCCATAGGTTTAATTCTTCTTCATCACAAGATAATGAAGAAGTTTCAAACTCATCAAACTTTACATGCATGGATTCATCTATGCATTGTCTTCTTAGATTGAAGATTCTAAAGGCTCTTGAGGAGAGAGAATAGCCCATGAAAATTCCATCATCAGACTTTGGATCAAACTTTCCAAGTTGTTCCCTGTCATTTAGCATGTGACAAGCACAGCCAAACACATGGAAGAAGTCAACTGCAGGTTTTCTACCATGGAAAACTTCATACGGGGTCTTGTCATGCCTTTTGACTATGATAGACCTATTTTGAGTAAAGCATGCAGTGTTAACTGCTTCTGCCCAAAAATAGGTTGGCAACTTGGACTCACTCAGCATAGACCTTGCAGCTTCACATAGTGTTCTATTCTTTCTCTCAACAACACCATTTTGCTGAGGAGTGCGTACGGCAGAGAAGTTCTGAGAGATTCCTTTTAGGTCAAAGAAATCTTCCGGAAAGACATTCTTGAATTCAGTGCCATTATCACTTCTGAAGGACTTCACTAGTTTACCATTCAAATTTTCAATTTTTCTTGTAAACCTGATGATTTCTTCAGCAGCATCACTCTTGTGTTTCAGAAAGAACACCCAAGTAAATCTTTTATGCCACAGCCAACTTTGTTTGGCTAGTTCTTGAGAAAGGAGACACAGCTTCTCCTATTGCACTTTCCTTCATGTTGATTATGTACACGTCATTCAGTCGGGTTCCTGCTAGTACAATCTTGTTCTGTACGTCAAAGACCAAACATACACATAGCTGGAACATGACTTTATAGCCCAAATCACATATTTGGCTTATGCTTAGAAGATTGTACATCAGCCCTTCAACATGAGCTACTCTGGAGAAAGTGATGGTTCCATTTGAAATGGTACCATATCCTTTGGTGACCCCTTTTCCATTTCCTCCAAAGGAAACAGTGGGTCCCTTTTCTTTTGAGAAGTTAGAGAGAAGAAGTTTGTTTCCGGTCATGTGTCTTGAACATCCACTATCCATGTACCATATATGATCTTTATTTGGTACCGCACCTTAAAACAAATTTAGACTTTTGGTACCCATTTTGAGGTGGGTCCTTTGGGATTAGAAGGTATTTTAGATTTGCAAGGAGCCAAGTCTATTGGGCAATTTTTAGCAAGGTGAAGAGTGTTGCCACAGTTATAGCACTTCTTTAAAGGAAAGACCTTTTTGAAATCCTTATCATCTAAACTTTGGACAGAGGTTGAGGAATGAGAAGAAGAGGGATGTCCAACACCTGGTCTTGGTCCAAGAATACCTTTACCATGATTTCTTGATTTCTTCAAGTTTACCGACCGTGGAATAAAGTCAGTAGCTATTTGAGATTTCCTTTTAGATGAAAATTTTGGTTTAGAAAAATTTTTCTTTTGAGGAGAAAATCTTTTTGAAGAAGAATACCCAGCAACTTCAGAAGGCTGCTCCTGGGAGTACCTTGACTCATGAAGACTTAAGGAATTTAAAAGTCTTTGGATAGGTTTGGGAGAAGAAGAAGAGCTTGGAAGAGTTGAAACCATTGAAGACTCAGAAGAGATTTCTTTAGCTTTAACAAAGACTCCAAACTTTTTGGAACCAGATTCTACTTTGAGCATGTCAAGTAGATCTATAGAGTGAACGGAGGTAGAATCCTCAGATGAGTAACCGAAGAGATCATCATCGTCATCGGAAAGGAAACCAGCAGGAAAACCTTGACACTCAGAAGAGGAAGGGAGTGGAAGGTCAAGAGGTTGAGGAACATCTTTTCCATAACCAAGGCCAGACTTATCCTTGCAGGTGATTTGATCTTGAAGGATCCTTTCTAGATTCTTAGAGGATTTAGTCCATTTAGACAGAACCTCTTGTTCCTTTTCAAGAGTGGAAGAAATCTTTGATTTTTCCTCAGAAAAGACTTGTCATTTAAATACCGAAGGTTTTCCAGATCAGCTTTCATTTTGTCAAAATCTTTTAGTTTTGAAAAGCAAGAGAGGAGTTGATCATTTAGACATTTTATGTGTATATCAGCCTTTTTCTTTTGAATCTTTAAGTCACAGAAGTCAACAGTTAAAGAATCAAAGGCATCAGCCTTTTGATCATCAGAGAGAAAGGTAAAAGGATGTACCTGAGGTTTTGTCCCTGAAGTGGATCCCTCAGCAGATACAAGAGTGGTGTAGAGTGATTTCTCCATGTCTTCTATCTCATCAATTTTGGCCATGAGGCACTTAGTGACATACTCACTCTCACTCTCAGAGGTTTGCTCATCTTCCCAGCAATGAGCCTCAGCAACTAAGGTTTTATTTTTACCTTGGTTTCTCTCCTTTTCTCTCTTGTATTTGGCTTTGTATTTCTTGTACTTTGAGGTTTCTGTTGATTCAGAGTTTTCCTTAGAGGATTGGCTATTTCTCTCTTCATGCTTCCTAGAAGCTGATTTTGAGAAGTCATGGCCATAAGAAGAAGAAGGTTTAGAAGAAGAAGCTTTTGATCTGCATTCAGAAGCAAAATGACCTTTCTTTCCACAATTGAAGCATTCTTCATTTGCTTTATCAGAAGAGGATTTTTGAGAAAAAGATTTTCTATTAAATTTGGAGCGGTTTGAAGAAAATCTTTTGTTCTTAAGGTTTCCAGCAAGCATTGCCATACTATCAGAAAGTATGTCAATGGCTGATTCTTCTCCTTCATCATCAGCAGCACTATAGTATGCATCTGACAGATGAGAAGAGTCTTCCTTAATATCTTTTTCAGAATTAGAAGAAGGATAGGTGATTCTAGGAATACAAGAAGAAGGTTTTGAATCACCTATCAAAGCAATAGAGGAGGATTTGATATCCTTTATAAGAGACTTTCTCTGATTCTTAGTTTGTTTATAGTGAAGAAGAGTTCCATAGAGAGCAGTTAAAGGCATTATTTCTAAGTCCTTGGTTTGCTTGATGCAAGTACAGATAGTTTCCCAGAAATCTGGAAGACAATCCATAAACTTGCAGAGAACTTCTTCATTATCATAAACTCGTCCAAGAGCTTTGAGATCGTTAAGAAGACAGTTAAAACGATTAAAGTAGGTAGAAAGAGATTCTCCCTTTTCATGGGAGAAGAGTTCATACTTTCTAACAAGACAGATCCTGTTAGATTTCTTTACTTCTTTGGTGCCTTCATATAAGACACTCAAAGTATCCCACATCTCTTTAGCAGTGGGAAGGTTAAGAAGAGAATGATACACATCATCGGGAAGCGGAAACGACAATAGCGCATTTGACTTTAGTATCTAAAGCAACTAGGCGTTTATCATCTTCACTAAATTTGTTAGAAGGTTTAATGATATATCTACCAGTTTTCTCACTTCTTTCGTCATCTGACTCTATGTCCTTTCCTTCAGCGTCCTTTTGAGGGCCAAAGCGAGCCCATATTTTAGGAATAATAGGTCCCTCACCGAGAATGTTGGGATACACTCGCAATCTATTCCTTCCAAGAATAATAACATGCGATTTTTCCATAACCCAAAGTTGTTTGGGTTGAATCTTGGGGGTTTAGCCAAAGATCCTAAATCATATGTATTACTGGAAGAGGTCTGCAAGGTACCATCAACATTTGAGGTAGTAGCCATCACAGATCTGGTTTATGAGATTAAACCAACCGCTCTGATACCAATTGTTAGTCCCCAAAGAGAGATGGCTAACTAAGAGAGGGTTTTGTAGAAGGGGGGGGGTTGAATATAAAACACACAGAATATACTCTTTTTAAATTTTTTAATATAAATATTAAAAATTTACACACAGATAGTTTGATGCGGAAAAGAACAGGCAGACTATTCTATCAAACTAAACACACGGATAACGATAATTAACTATTACACTAAGCAAGTTAAAACAATACCGTTATAGCACACGGCTTTGCCACGATCAAACAAATAATCACTCGAAGATTTGTTGAAAGCGTGAGATTTACGGGAAGGACTTCATCTCCTTTTATAGTGTCCATGCATGGGATGCAAGTGGACAAACCGTCAAGGTTTCATTAGTGGAAGATTATCGGATGGACAAAGGAAGAGACCACTTCCTTTGTACTAGAATAATGGATGAACCATTCCTTGTAGCACGTAATGTCAGATAACTTTATCTTCTTTTCTTCATGCTCTGTGAAGTCCCATCAAGCCTTTTAGCTAAAAGACAAATATTCCTTTTATAAGAATAAAAGAGAATGTCTTTAATTAAGGCTTGGTGCCCAAGTTCTTGCTGGCTCACGTGTCTTGCAATTGATGTGAGTCAAGAACTTATCTCTTTGAAATTGCTAAGTGATACATCTCACTATGTATCACATCGGTGGATACCTTATAAGGCTGGAGTTGATAAGTGTACACTTTGCTTGATAACTTCTTCTTTCACTAAGTGACAAAAGTGTATACCCTTGTGAGTTGATATCACAGCCTTAGAAAATATACCTGCAATTTCGGTGACCAAGATCATAGTGTCGGTGACCATGACATCAAACTTGATGACCTCATCTTATTTGATGTCCTTAGTACTTTTGATGACTTTTGAGTGTACCATCGGTGACCCACTATATTGGTGACCCAATCTTGACTTGGCAAGATGGTCTGAATATTGAAGTTGGTTGATACATCCAAAATTCCACTTTTTGATGTACAACCCCTTGATTGAATAGTCTTTGACTCTTCAATACTTGAAGCATATTTCAGACCTTCAAAAGAACCTGTAAAAATTCATTCATATAAAGGAAGGTGGTTCATCACCAAATCATCGGTGACCCAACAAGATCTTATTAACCCAGAAAATAACAACGTTTTCAAGGTTAATGGGCAGAGAGTTAAGCTATACCACACCCCTGTAGGACCCTCAGAAAGCTGTTCTGAGGATCCGAATTGTTTTTAATCTCACCGCAGTTTGAATGGACTGTCAAAAGTCCAACTTTGTTTGTACATAATCAATTTATTTTTTTTCCAAGAAAACTTAGGGATGCTAGTTTGTTTTAAACAAGAAAAGAGTTAGGAGTGATGAAATGACAGCCGTGCTGCAGCATTAGAAAACGGCCTTTTGTTTTATTATTTTAGGGCCTCTTTGTTTTAGGCGGCAGTTTCAAAAGAGAGGTGATGTCATGTTGCTGACATCAGCAAAAGAAGATAAACAATTTCAAAAGATAACTATCAGATAAACCCTTTGCATGTCTCCTCTTTTCTTCTAGTTTTGTTTCCATTATAGCTGACTAGATAGGAATCATTTCCTAAAAAGTAGCTTTTTGGTACCTGTTTACTTACCCAAAAAGGATTCAGACGGTTTATTTCTTTAAGTACATTAAATTATATCACAGTTCTCTTTTCATTTCCAAAACTTCCTTATCAAGCCACAAACAAAACCAAGTTTTTTTTCAAATTTCTGTCTTGCAAAGAAGATTCCGGAATGGCAAGAGTGAAGAGACCAGCTGTGAGAGACCCACCGGTGGTCCGCCGGAGTAGTCGCCGGCTCACACCGGACGAAGCCACATCAGCAGGACCGACAACCGTCGATGCACCACTGGTACTTCCTGGAAGGGTACGAAAACCATCACCACCACCACCGCGACCTAGACCCCGTCGTCCGACTCCTCCTCCTAGGGTTCCGTCGCCGCCACCTCGTTCTCCGTCGCCGCCCCCTCGTATACCATCTCCACCAACTAAACCCTCACCACCGCCAATAAGGCAAAACCAGCAACCTGATTTAAACCTAACTCCTCAGCTTTCGCCAGTGTTCGAGGAATCAACCGCGATGGAAGTGAATACAACCATACCAGAAGAGGAGTAAATCGGCGACGATATGGTCTCCGACCAACCATTGGAGGTATCTTCTGTTGATACATCGATGATCAACGCCACCACAGCAACCACTCAACGGAGCAGCGAAAACCCTCCGATAACCGCTATCGGAGGTCAGGTGAGCCCTAACTCAGTTTTTATTGAAAAATTTATAGATGGGTTATCCACCTCTATCTCAACTGAGGAAGACGACAACCAACACCCAAATGAAATAAACTCTCCGGAGTGTTATTTGCTTCCTTGGAAGGACGGGTGGGACAGTGATTTTTTGGCCATGCAGGTTAACCAAGAGTTGCCCGATAAGACCATCCAAGACAAGGTGAGGGAAGAGTTAGCTTCTGACTTAGGTGTGGACCCGACTGATCTCACCACGAAGCCTGCATCCAGGGCGCCGGAATCCAACACATTGAAAGTGTTGATGATCTCAACATGGAAGATGTGGAAAGGATTTCGGATTCTTGGGATATACCTCTATCTGAGGCCATTCCTGTGGTGGATAAGCCTAAGTCAACACAGAAAAAGGGCAAGGCCCATGCTTCTAAGTCCAGCCCTAGGTCAAAAGCTAACTTAAAGCAGAAAGAAAAGATGGTGGATGAGGGAAGAATGACCAGAGATAAGAAAAAGAAGAAAGGTGGTGATGCTGCAGCACCCAAACAGAAAGCAAGAGCAGAAAGTTCCAAAGCAAAGTCTGCTGCAAAACCAAAGGTGCACAAGGGGAGATTAACCTGCAAAGATGCCCAAATGAGGTTCCAGAGCTTGAGAACCAAAAGACTCCTACCTGACAAAGGTTTTGATGACAAAAGTGTGGCAGAATTTGAGTTCATCAGAGAGGTAATAGAAGCTCATGGCTGGACTGAAGTATGTAAGATCAAACAGGCTGTCAACAGCACCATCATCAAGGAGGTATATTCTGAGTTACACTTTGCTAGCACTTCTACTGTCAAGATAAGGGGGGTAAGTGTTTCCGTTTCTCTAGAGGCCATAAATTCTGTTTTAGACCTCATACCCCCTGAATGTAATGAATATGAGAACCTCTTGAGCAGTGCCACAATGAATCAACTAGATGAAATGATAAGATGTCTAGGAAGGGCTGGATCTGATCGGGAGCCTCATCCTAATTTCATGTTAAGAGTGTTTAGGGCCAACCAGCTAACTCCAGAAGCAAATGTCTGGGTAAATTTCATCAACCATTCCTTAAATCCTACTACCCATGACAGTACCCTTAATGTAGATAGAGTGGTCCTTCTATTTTCGGTTAGGACTGGGACAAAAATCAATGTAGGAGAGCTAGCACACCAATCCATTCTTTACTGTAGTGGAAGAAACCAAGGAAGGCTTTACTTCCCTGGTTTAATCCACTTGTTATGTGAATAAGCTGGGGTGCCCACTTTTGATGAGGATGTTATAGAAGGACTGTCTGGGGAGAAATGGGTCATAGATATGAAGAGTGTGGCTAGGATGAAAGAGAGAGGTGAGAGCAAGAGGGAGACTGGATGTATCAAGAATGATAGAGGACCTAAAAGCACAGAATAGTAGTTTGCTAGATTGTCTGGTTGAGCAAGATAGTGAGTTTGTAAAGAGAGTGGAAGAAATGAAAGCTAATCTTTCTGATAAGATCCAGCTGATAGATGAAAAGAATGAGGAGAGAGTGAACCAACTGAAGAAGAGTCTGGAGGTTGATACAAGGAAGAACAGGATGCTGAGGGTGAAAGTCCGAGACTTGAAATTAGAGAACTGGAAGCTTGTAGCAAGGAACCAGAAGCTGAAGGAAAGAATGAGAAAAAGGAAGGCTGCAGCAAAGGCTTCTGAAGGCACTTCTACTTCGAAAGGGTAAAGGGCAGGTTTAAATCACTCAACTTATTCTCCAATATATATATATATATATATATATATATATAAATATTCAGCTTAATAATAGTAAATAATATATATATATATATATATATATGTGTGTGTGTCTGGGATATGTCGTAAATAAAATATAGTTATTAGTATAGTTACATGATTGCACAAATTGAGATCTACTATTGACACCATAGCCCAAATAATTCGTGAGGATCATGTTATTTCTCTTGATAACCTGGTATGTACTAACACTAGCACTACACAGATTTTTGGGCTACACCACACATCCATGCCACTGTCTCAAAAATCAACCCCATATACACAAATCAAGAGTACCTCTATTTTCACTGAGGACATTGAAAAATTGAAGTTTGGGGGTGGGAGCTTAGGAGCTTATACAAAAATATACACAGAATTCTATCTCTCAAAAAGAATACCTATATAATAGATGAGAATGAGAGTGCCAATGCATTAGAAAAAGTTCCATAGGAACCTAGTGCATGTGTTCTAAAAACATAAAAATGTGTCTTGGGGAAATCTAAAATACAGAAAACAGAATGGATATATGGTCAAAAAGTGTGTGGTGTTCCTCAAAAATAAGTGTCATGCTACTTGTTAGTTCATACGTCCGGTTATGATTGAAATGACCCACTTGAGATTTATGAAAGGCTATGCTTTTCAAACCTGGTATGCTCTCATATGTGTGTGCACTCGCTAAGATAATCATATATATATTTTAATTTTTTTTTTCTTCTCCCTATTGAGTCATTTTCAATTTCTGTCTTTTCGTTGCTTGGGGACAAGCAACAATTTAAGTTTAGGGGTGTGATATGTAGTGAGATTTCACTATATTAAGCACCTATTTAGTAAGCTTAGGTAGTATATTTTACACATTATATCCCAATTTGAGTCATTTTTGTTATCTTATTTTCCACTTTTCATATTTGGAGCTAAGTTGGTGATTTTACTTGTCTTTCACATTTGGTAGTAGCTTATTTTAATCTTAGTGCAGGTCTGTGGATGCTACAGCCGTTGGCAGCTCAGGAGCGAAGTGATGTTGGCAACTTTCGGCTCGATCAAGAAAGCATGGATATTTTGAAGCAAACTAGTAGTTAATTTTTATTTAAGTATTTCCAGCTAAGAAAACAATATGATTACAAGACATCTTTTTGTGTAAGAAGCTTTTGAAATAGTTGTACTTTGTCTGATGCTTTGTTGGGAAATGACCTTAGGACCCTTGTCCTTTTCTTTTGGATTTTTGTGACACTTCCTTGTATAAAAGGAAGTGTTAGGGTCATTGTAAGGATCAGTCTCCATCAGTTCTAAACTGATTTAATCTAAGAATATTTAGTATTTCTCTTGTGTTCTTGAAGATCTTCTTGGTGTTCTTCATCTTCTTCATGATCTTCATATAAGCTTACTGTTACATTCCTGCAGTATTGCATTTTATTATTGTCTTCTATATTATTGCATTTTTACATTCTTGCTATTTAATTTCATGTTATTTACTTACAAGTCATTTAATTTCTTGCACTTCTTTTTATTGTCATTTATATTTCAGTCATATAATTATATATATCCTATAATTCTATTTATATATCGATTTATATATATATTTATATATATATTTATATATATAGCAATTTACGATTATGTCTTTACTTCTAGTCTTTTATATTTCCATCATTATTATGAGTAGCTAATTTTTATTAGCTTGGGTGTATGTGAAATGGTAGGGTTTTAAACTAAAGTGGGCATTATTCTTTAATAATAATACTTCATTATTTCATCTAAAGTTTTATAAATTCAAACGACACTTCTTGACGGGTTGATAACTTTGATAGTATTAAAGTGCCATGGACTTAGGAATAAGCCACGACATGCACGTCAATCCGAAGGATATGAGAAGTATACTTGGAAAAGTTATCTTTTATGTTTTTCTCATTGACTATCCTTGACAAGTCGGTCACTTATCAAAGTGTTAAAGTGCCATGGACTTAGGAATAAGCCATTGAATGCACACCAACTTGGATGATATGGAATCACCTCGGAAGAGGGATTAATTAGACAAAGGAATTTGCTAAGTCATCTATTTTGAGAATACCATGTTGCTATCACTGGTCTTGACACTACATAGGAATATGAGTTGATAGCTAAACATTAGTATACTGGTATAAGTCCGGAAGGAATACTCAAAATAGGCAGTGAAACGAATTATTAAAGAATAGAATGCTGTAGCATTCCTACAGCATTGCCCACTGGATTTTATGTTTAAACCTTACCATAGATCTTATACCCATGCTATTTGCTTTATTTTGTTATAAATCTGTTAGCGTGACTCACAAATCAAACAGCAATTTGAAATCTTCCAAATCGCCATCTGAATTCATTTCTTTCATTGACTTTTATACTAACTTTTATTCCGATCCCTGTGGACGATACTCGGTACTTAGTACCACTTATTACTTGAAAGGACGATATTATGGCTAAAAGTATACTTGCTTTTAGTCGTATTTATCACATATCGAAAGGTATACAAAACGCCTGTCATACACCTAAATGCATGATAACGACCGCCCAAACACATGTCCACTCTCTAAGTGGGACATGCCCCAAATGTTAATATGGAGTGCACTAATCCAACACATGTAAATTGGACTAATATATTTAACTGGTATGTGAAAGAGATCTACCAAGTCCTCATCAAAATGGGACTCACACAATGGTTCGTTTGAGAGTACATGCCAGATTACCAAAGTTCGACCTAACCTACTCATCCACCATATATTTCCATTTTCTACAACAATTACAGTAGATAAAAATTGGGAAAATCATAAACTAAAAGGAAAATCGGATATCTAAATGTTTCTTGAAAAAGAATAATGTCAAGAATCAATTAACTATATAAGGTTGGTCAAGTAACTATATACGTTTTTTCTTAATTGTGTGGGGTAGGAGAGTAGCCTGAATCAGCCCATAGAAATACAATTTCAAATGTCTAAAAAATCATGTGTGTAAGTTACATTACTCTCTAACATCTCAAATCTATTTCGGGCACTACTTGGACATTTTATAGCTCCGGTTGAATCCCCATTTGCATGCGCCTAAAACTTAGAAACAAAAGTTTAGAACTCAATATAACGCTATGAATTTAAGACAACATATCAAAGTGAATTATTCACTTTTATTTTATCAATTAATATATATATATATATATCATGTTTTAATGATTTTTATTTAATTAATCTCACTCTCCTCCCATTCCCCCCTCCGAGACTTCCCAACAACTCCAGCCATCCCCTTACCCTTCCCATGATCCCATGCATCCAACTTTTTTTTCCCTCAAAACTAAACCAATTTCAAAAGTTGAAGCATAACAAAATATTGAATTGACAGAGATCACGTAAATGATTGTAGATGATTACCCAAAGAAAGAGCGTATCAAAGCTTAATACCAACAACAAAAAAGGGTAATTGATCTTCTGTTTTCCTTTTTGTATAACATAATAGAATAATCAAACTGATGATACAATCCAAGCTAAAAAGTAGTTACACAGGCAACATAAAAAAGCATCCGTTGATCACTACATATCTAGACTAGGGACCACGTCATTTAAATCCATGATTGCCAAACAATTATGATAGCTTCCTTAGACATTTGCTCAATGGTAACCATGAATTTGTAGGTTGAATATAAAACCAATGAAGGTCATAATAGTACCCACAAATCATTGGTTTGCATAATCATTATGGCATTCAAATTAACCAATCCAACAAAGGAAGACCATCTCCATAGCCCTGCAACCCCATATATATGCCCAATGTTGTGGGATGTAAAATTTGAATGACATGTAAAGAATAAGGACAAATACATTATATTTCCAAATAAACATATAACTGAATCCATCTTATGTAAAGTGTAGGAACAGGTAGAAAGTAACATGACACTATGACTATGACAAACATGTTATCTAATTTGTCAACTTCTTTTGAAGTCTATATATACACATTGAAATGTAATTTTGCAAAAAGGTAAAGAAGGTTAAATAAAATGTGGAACTACAATGCATATTTTAGAGCTAATCGATGTTTTAATAAAACGACCATCACCATATGCACAAACAATAAAATATAATTAAATAAAAATAATTTCATTTACATATCTTTGTTTTACCGGTAGTCCTCACTCATATCAAGATAAAACATAAAAATGTAAAGAGGGGCATCCACATAACTAATATAAAGGAACCATAAAAAACAAAATATCACATCAAAACGTATACCTTCATCTCATAATATAGAAGTATATTTTCATGAGAGACTAAAAAATATAGATTGAAAGAAATTACCGGATATAAGTGAAAGACAACTGCTAAGTCCTCGTCAAAATGGGACTTACTCCATGGTTCATGTGAAATTAGCTCATGTTAGGTTACCATAGTCCAACCTTACCCATTGTGCCCAAATCAACTCCTACCTAGAAATGAAGAATTTGTGGTTGATGGATTTGGAAAATGAAAAGAGAAAATTAGAAATATGATGAACTTACAGGTCTGCATAGGATAGACGATGTAAGCAGATATCTTTGAATGTTTCTGGACTCCACCATAGTCGATACTTCATATTCTCTGATGGCCTAAGAGACTGAAACCTCTTGCTATCTCGACTGAACTTCGCCGCCTACCTGATCTAGTACCCAAATCAACTCTGTAATCAACATCCTGTTAGAGACGAAATATGATGACAAACTTATTAGAATGATCATCTTTGGTGTACAACCAAAAACATTAACAAACACTCGTGCAAAAGCAAAATATTACTTTAATATCTATGAATTTATCATAAACATCACACAATTCAAGTATGATGGGATGTTATCTGAGTGATGTAATACATGAACTCTAAATCTTCAGCAAAAATTTAACTTTCAGATAAGCCAAAGGAAACGCTCATATTATTTAACAATGGTAGATTTTTAACAAATCATTAGTAAGGTTGTCTTGGCCAACTGGTGTATCTAAGCAGACAAAACCGTTCGATACATGTGAATGCAGAATTTTGAATCAAAATGCCAGAACCCATTTTTTAGCCAAACGGACCATATTCGCTTTCTCCACTTTCTCCTTACCCATTGAACTTCAATTTTCAAAAATAAAAAAGACACATTCTTTTGGTGACTTTAACAATCAACAACAAACATAACAACCCATTTCATTAACCACAAATTCTTGAAATGTTCCCTAACACGTAATATTTTGCAAGTCTCATGATCCTAAATAGATCCATCACAAACATGTAAGGAAAAAAATAAAGCCTATGAGCAATGTGACGGGTTGAGAAAAAGATAACTAAAAGAATGCTATGCATAACATACGTAAAATAAACACATCAAAGCAAAAAAAAAATACATATAACACACCTCTTGGTGGTTGTCAACAGTCTGCAACCCTCTTTTCTCATCCAAAATCCTTGCAACCCCATAAAGTTAGACAAAAAAACCATAAGCAGAGTTGGAAAAAAAGACATATGGAGAATTGGAGATGTAGATCGAGAAAGGGAAAGTAGAAAAAGAAGACAAAGTCAGATAAGAAAACAAAACTAAGAGGAAGAAAGACATACCATGGGCAAATTTCGACTGAAATCGAGAGTAAAAGCCTACACCGCTTGTGCAATCAAAAAATCACGATCAAGCTCTCTGGCATGGTCGGATGCGGATTGTATGACAAAGGAGAGTCCACGACCAACAAAATAGCGATCGATTGGTCTCATAAATAAGTTGATCAAAACCATTATTGCTTTGTGAATCCATCAAAATCGCTACTTATAAATGCTTGTACTCTAATTGAATTTGGAAGCGAATTGAAAAACCGTTTGTTGGTGCCGAATGGAGAAGCGTTTGAGAATGGAGATAGGGAGATGTTGCGGCAAGAAGCAAACAAAACCCTAGGCAAAGATATTGGGAGATGGAGGAGTCACGGTTGGGGAAGATGAAGGGGTCGATGTTAAATGTGAAGATGAATAGTAATTAATGAGAAATTAAGCGGAAAAATCACGGAAAATAAGGATGAGCGGATGATGAAGGAGATAAAAGAAAAGCGTGTTTCTGGTTTTTAGGTGAGGTCATGTCAGTTGTCCCGGTTTCTTCTTAAATATATATATATATATATATATATATATATATATTATTTTGTCTAATGAACAATCTTCTGTGTGAAGGATAAGATATACGATAAGAAGACACATAAATAAGATGGACTTCAATATATTCGTTTGAATAAGCAGAATCATATAAATGAAACATCTGTTTGTACCATTCTAAATAAGTCAATATCAAAGGTGCCTAATCATATCATGAACAACTAACTAAATAACAAATAATGTTTCACAACTAACTTATTTTCAAATGATAATGATATAGTACACCATGTTTGAAGTATTATTAATAATGTTAGAACTTTATGACTCATATTGAATTCAGATTCCCACTAACAACTTTTTGCCTCTTCCCTGTTGTATTTCTATTGGTAGTGACGACTTGTCTCGTGATATATGGTCACGCCAAATTCATCATCACATGTGATGAATTACAGTATGACATGTGATTCACTATAGAAAAAAAGTGTTCTCCCATTTTTCGTAAAAAAATTGTTCTCGTTTGAACACTTCACATTGTCTCTAACGAAAATTAAAATGATAACTGTTTTTGTTTTTCAAATCACTTGCAAACAATCATCAAATCATATACAACACCAAATTATTTACGTTATGCTCTCAAAACCTATTTGACAAAAGAAAAGAAAGTATAAAGAATCCGTGTTCTGGAAACCTTTTTAGGAAAGAAAAAAAAATAAACAGAATGAAAATAATGATAAGTCTCTTTCGAAAATATTTCTCCCAAATATAGAAAGAAAGAGAAGAAAATAAAAGAAAAAGGCATTAAATCTTTTTAAAAGATTATTAAATTACAAAACTATTAAATCTTTCTTCCTAAAAGATATATCTTTAAAGAACACGATCGATACCTTCTTTTCCTTTCTTTCATTCATGTCCAAGATAAAAAGAAATTCCATCGAGAAAAAGAAGAAAAAAAGATTCTTTTTCTTTCATTTCTTTTACCAAAGAACATTTTGATGCCTTTAACGTGTAGCTCAGTTGGCAAAAGAATGAGACGACTTTGCTCAAATACATAATAGGTCCTGAGTTCGATCTCAGGCCCTCCGGCTAGCCTCAACCGCTGAGTGAATCTTAAAATGCACCATCAGATCATCACATTGGTGTCCTTAAAGGTAGGTTTCGTGTGGGGTCGGTTGGAGTTACCAGTAATCAACTTTTTTTTCCCCAAAACATTTTGATATTTAATTTTGTATTATTTTTACAAGAGGTCTTGCTTAAAGTCAAAAAGTCAAACTTCAATAATAGCAGTAGTGTAGTGCTTCTTCTTTTAGTTGGCAGCACCTGATTCCCCCCCTTTCTCACCGCCGCATAATGGAATCAACGTTGTTCGTTTCTTCACAATCACCATCGTCATCCATTGCTTTACTTTCTTCTCAAAACCCTAGTTTATCATCATCATCATCAACCGCTTTTCATCGTAATCAAACCCTATCTCTCTTCTTCCGGTCTCCATTAACTTCCAGAAGCAAACGCCATCCACCACCGGCGGTATCCTGTTCCGCCTCACAACAGCCGAAGATGGCGGATTCAGCAAAAGAAGCAAAACTATGGGGAGGGAGGTTCGAGGAGGGAGTCACGGACGCTGTTGAGAGGTTCACTGAGTCGATTTCTTTTGATAAAGCTCTTTACAAACACGACATTATGGGCAGCCGTGCTCATGCTTCCATGCTCGCTAAGCAGGTATCATTTACTCTTTTGAATTTGGATGCCATAGTCATGGTGCAGCTTCTATCTTCAGATACTCGTCCAACATATTAGATTAGTAATAACGATATTCAAAAGTATTTCAAGCTTACTATTGGAAGCTGTATTTTGTTTTCTTATATCAATTACGGGTTTCTTTGTTCTAATATGTTGATGTGACGTAGGGATTGATGAGGGTCAGCGATAAGGACGCTATTCTTGAAGGTCTGGATCGGATTGAGAAACAGATTGAAAAGGGGGAGTTTGTTTGGAGGACTGACAGAGAGGATGTACACATGAACATTGAAGCAGCCCTTACTGATTTGATTGGAGAACCTGCCAAAAAGCTTCATACTGCTAGGAGTCGAAATGATCAAGTGTCAACTGATTTTCGCCTGTGGTGTCGCGATGCTATTGATACAATTCTTGCACGTATTAAACATCTTCAGGTTGTTTTACTTTCCCTGATTTTGCTTGTGCATCTCTTTATTTCCCTTCATGCTTTTTCTTTCTGCACATAGTCCCCTATATGCATGCCAGCAATGAATGTGATCTGTGTAATGCTGCAAAACGTTTCCAAATAAGCACCACAGCAGGAATCTGATAGGTGCTGGGATGCTTATATCAATTGCAATAGATAATTTCATTTAAAAGGAATAGAGATTGCAGACATTTTTGTGGGGACTTGAACAACGGCATCATAGGTTAAGTTGTTACAACTTACAAGTTGGGTGTTAATGGTTTTGATACTACTATGATGGATATAAATGTAACTGTTCACCAATTCTTATTTTTTGCCTTCCGAAGGTTGCTTTGGTAAGCCTGGCTAAGAAGAATTCTGGAGTGATTGTTCCTGGTTACACGCATTTGCAGAGGGCACAACCAGTTCTGCTACAGCATCATCTTCTGGCATATGTTGAACAGGTTTGAATATGTATTAACTATGTTTATGTTAATGATTGTAACCCACTACCCACCTGGGGTCCCCACTGCCGGGGAAGGGGGGGGGTCGTCTGGGTGGGAGTTTTAAAAAACAGGGTCATCTCGTTTATTCTAGTGTACTCATAGCAGAAAATGCTAGAGAAATGGAGCTTGTAAAAACAGGGTCATCTCGTTTATTCTTGTGTACTCATAGCAGAAAATGCTGATTGCGCACTATGCTGGCCCTTCAAGTGTCTTCCTTGGCCACTTTAACACATTAGTTTCTTGTTAATTATATAATAACTGGGTGTGAAGGTACCAACTGGTAGCTGTTCACTTAACAGACAAACTGGATGCTGGTGTTCATTATATCTTGAAGAAAGAAAAAAAAACAAACAAATAATATTTTCCTTTAGGACAAAGAATTGCAGAGATATTGATAAACATGAACATCCCCTCCCGCCTAAGCAAATAAAGATAAAAAAAGAAACCGTGGCAGTCCTACAAAGCCTTTTGTGGACATCTGTTTTAACAAAACATGTGGTGCCCCGTGGACAACCATACAAAGTCTTGCAGTTGATTTTATTTATGTTAATAATAATAACGGCCTAGAAAAGAATGAACATTCCTAGATGTGAGAAATGAATATGCTCTAACTGGTAGGTTAGTGAAGGTATGAATGTTGCCAGATGTAAGAAATGAACATGCTAGAGACGGGAGGCTGAATACTTTTGTACCTTAATTAACCTTGTATGCTCTAACATAGTCTTTTTTTCTTTAGCCACTACAAGTAAGCTTACTTGTTGCTGGCTTCCAGTTTCTTGTGCACTGGCATTCTCTTTCAGCATTAGATTCCTTTGACGTATCTATCATCATTTAGAGTTTCAGTCAGGAGAAAAGACTATGAATTAAGACTAAACAAAGAAGGCACATTCTTTGTTTGTTTCATCTTCTTCATTTCTTAGCTACATATGGTATTCATAATGTTGAAATTGGAGAAAACGCGCCTCTCTGCAGAATGCCTATGGAAGGCATTTAGTCTTGCCTGGAGTCTAACTTTTTTGCTAAGCCATAAACTACATAGAAAACAGCCATTCTTGATTTCATATCAGGATGACAGGATCTCATCTATAATGTTTAGTTAGATTATGTCAATAAGACATGATACTGCTATTTAGTGGTTGCATGCTAATCGAAACCTTTTAAGCTTCAGATATATTCCGGTGATTGTCTTTTTTTGTCATCTGTTCTTTATCTTATTTAATTTAACAGGCAACCGATGATAAACTCTAGACAATATTGGTGGATTTCACTGTTTTACTTATATTTAAACTCTTTCGTTTATATATTTATTATATTTGGTTCTTGGAGTTACAGTGTGTACCTCTTCTTTACTTGATAAAGCATTTAGTTGTTATCTACCGATAGAAAGCTTAACAATAGATGAATTGTTCTTGTGTAGCTTGAACGTGATGCTGGGCGTCTCCTAGATTGCAGAGTTAGGCAGAATTTCTGCCCCTTAGGTGCATGTGCATTGGCAGGCACTGGCCTTCCCATAGATAGATTCATGACTTCTGATGCTTTGGGTTTTACTGCTCCAATGCGGAACAGGTATAACAGATCAAATTTGGCTGACTGCTGTGTCTCCGTGTGATTATAATATCTTCAGCTAAATATTCTCTTTTCATGTTGGACTTGGTGTGAGCTATCATTGTAGAATGTAAATTGATCATTCATGCTACTATTTTAGTATTCTTTAGGGACAACAGTATTGCTAAGTCAGTGAAATATTTGCAATTGATTTGAGTTAGTAGTAAAATATTTATCCATCATATTGTTTTTAACTCTAAAAATTTCAAATAGAATCTTGTGAAATATTAATTTTCAGCTCTAACATGTAAAAAAAATACTTGCAGACCCCTGTAGTGACTTCTTAAGAACTAAATAACAGTCTATAGAAAGTTTGGTAAATTATTTACAGCTATATAATTTTAAATGTACATTGTTCACACACTAAAATCTGTTGCTTCTTGTTGCAGTTTTTGTAACAATTCTTCTTATCTACAAACCACTGTGTTGTTTTGTTTATTTGAACTTGAGGCTACTGCACCTGTGCCTAACGTTTGCTGAAACACTTTTTTTATTGTCAGCATAACTTCCCATGTCACTGTCTGAAAAGCCGTACAACTTGAATTATGTTGATTATGCATTACCATATTCCTTAATGATAAGTGCTAGAAAAGAAACATATCTCATAATATATATCTTTGACGTTGATGCATGAACCTGGATTTGTTTACTCACTGTTCTTTTTAGTTACTGTTACTTTTCTTGTTGTCTGTTTGCACGCAATCCCCCAAACACTTTTTTTTTTCATAACTTCCAGGTTAGCTCTTTTCTCCCCACTTTTTCCCCCAAGGCTAGAGGAAATGTCTGTGTATACCCTACCCCCTTGACCCTATTAAAAAAGACTGCTTAATTAACTTATTATAGCTCAGGATGACTTATTTGAAGAAACTGGGCTTAGAAATATCATCTTAACCGGTGTTTGTCAAAGCCATTGTATTCTTTATCTAAAAGGAGTAGCTTAACTTGTTGCAAAATAGTAATTTCTGGTGCCATTTTCTTCATTTACATTTTGTTGAATAATTACTGACATCTTCACTGAAACCAGCATGGATGCAGTTTCAGACCGTGATTTTGTTTTGGAACTTCTTTCTGCTAATTCCATAACGGCCATGCATCTTTCTCGGCTTGGTGAAGAATGGGTATTATGGGCATCAGAGGAATTTGGGTTCATCACACCAAGTGATTCAGTTTCAACCGGTAGCAGTATCATGCCTCAGAAGAAAAACCCTGACCCTATGGAACTTGTTCGTGGAAAATCTGCTCGAGTTATAGGAGATCTCGTCACACTTCAAGTATTATGCAAGGGACTTCCACTTGCTTACAACCGTGATCTGCAGGTACTACTCATTCCTTTCAATTTTCTTTGCACCAGGAAAACTAGTCTTAGGGGCTGTTTGGTTGGTTTTCCATTAAGTGCTGCACAGATAAAGTTGTCTGTATGGTTTGGGAAAGTTTTTGTTTGGGGGAGTTTTTTCGTAGACAGAAAGAGTGTTTTTATTTGGGAGGGACAGGTTTGAAAAAAAAAACTTGGCTTTATGCATAAAGCTGCCTCCTAGAAGTTTACTGAATAAGCTACTTTTTATATCATTAAGCCACTACCAAACAGTTACGTATAGCTGACAGAAAATGAAAATGAGAAAGAAGAACATGTAGGTATGGTAACAATGTTACTTACCTCGAACATTGTGCTTTTGGAAAATGTAAAGAGTTACTCCCTCCCTCTACTCCCCAAAATTTTGATTACACTTTTTAATTAACTAAATGACGATGTTACACTTCATAATAAATAATAATAATAGTGGATTAGTGGGAGTAATGAATTCATCTATCTCATAATTAAGGGTAAAATTGGGAAGTAGACAATTACTTTCAAAAGTAGGCATATTTTGAGACGAACTAAAATAGAGATGTGGACGCTTATTTTTGGGACAGAGTGAGTACAAATCAAAGATTGGTCCGCACAGGTCATTTTGACCATAAAAGTCAAAGTGGTACTGTTAATTTCCAACAGAGGAAATGTTTGTTCTTCTTCTTCTTCTTCTTCTAGTTACTACAATTGAAGTGTTTGGGTATGAATTTGAAAACAAGAGTTATTGCGGTTGATTTACAGGAAGACAAAGAACCTGTATTTGACAGTGTGAAAACAATAATAGGAATGCTAGAAGTATCAGCCGAATTTGCACAAAACATCACCTATAATCGTGACAGAATACAGAAGGCTTTACCAGCAGGTCATCTTGACGCCACTACACTTGCAGATTATCTTGTTCACAAGGCAAGTCAATTTCTTTCTTTATTCCCTCCTTAATTATATATATATATATATATATATATAATATGAAAATGAAGAACACCCACAAGTTGCTGCTATTTTGCAGGGAATACCTTTCCGAACTTCACATGACATAGTTGGAAGGGCGGTTGCGTTGTGCGTTTATAAAGACTGTCAACTTCAGGATCTGAGTCTTGATGAGTTGCAAAGTATTAATACAGTTTTTGATGATGGTGTGTACGATTATCTTGGGGTAGAAAATTCAATCAAGAAATTTAGCTCTTACGGTTCTACGGGCTCAGAATGTGTAGCAGCTCAACTAGATTTCTGGATCTCCAAGCTCAATCTTAACCTTTGACAAAATAAAAGGTTGAGTTAGAATAAGAATAATTGCAAGTATTAAACTAACTTTTTTTTTATGGATATGGATTTGTTTTTTGGTTGATGAGAATGAATTGTAAGCAATGTTTGCATATTTTGTGTGTTGTTGATGCAATTAGACTATGTGTTTTAGTAGGAAATAATGTGAACAAACACACATTAGTTGTAAGTTAGAGCACTTTTGATCTGATGGTGTTATTGTGGCTTGTATAATTTGGCATTCAATTTTGGTTTTTTCAATTGCAAATAGTATTTATAGCCTTGAGTGAAGTGGGTGGCAGCATCCACTCAAGAATGTGTCAAAAAGTTTTTTAAGTGAAAGAAACCAGAGATTTCGAGTACATGTTTTATTGAACCTGATTTGATAAATAGGTGTGGTTTCAATTACTAATCCTTACAATTCTAATAAACTTTACAAACCCAACAATTGTAATAATTTTTTTAAACCATTATATTAGAAAACAATTCAGGACATTTATTATGATTCATTAATTATGGTTGAGATATATATGAACAACGAAAGGTTCATTAGTTATGATCATGACTTTGAATTAGAAAACAAAACAAAATCAAATTTTTATTAGACTACATGAACGGCTAAAATTGGAAAGTTAGTTAGAATTGTTAGGTTTGTAACTGAAAGTTCCCCTTGATAAATAATATAATTATCTTTTTAATAAATAAATGATAATATAGTTTAATTAATTGTATGAGAAAAGTGATTGAATTATAAATTTTGTTACCTAACGGAATTTAATGCTCTTTGCAAATCAAATAAGCCCTGGAAATCATGTTTTATAATTTTGTTACCTTTACAACACAACATTGGATTAAACTAGTACTAGTAGCAAAGTTACATTGAATTCTAAAATTAAATGTGTTGGTAGATTGAATTCTAAAATTCATCATATAAATACAAAACTTGCAAAAAATAGAATCAGGTTAAGGGGAAAACCTCAAAAAAATAAACCGAAAAACATCATGGGAGTCCTGCATTTGTGCATAGAAAAAGAAACAGTTTCAATCGCTTATATGCATTTGTACATACCGTCCAAATGGAGGGCTCTCAGGGCATTTTTCAGTGTTTTTTTCTTTTGAGGTTTTCTCCAACTGTATGTAATTTAACAAGAATATGCAAAAAAAATCTAAATAATTTTCCTTACCAACTCAATTACTATTAGTTTTAGGAGGTTTGTTTTTCTTTAAATCCAGAAGAAACAAAATAACTCCTATTACTACTACTACTACTACTACTACTACTACAATCATCATTCATGCTTCTTGGGTTTATGTACTCAAATCAAACCCAACAACACAAAAAAAAAACCAACATATCATCCAAACACCTATCTCTTTCTCTCAACTTTGATGATATCAATATTCAAACAGAATCTCAACTACTCCAAAGTCATCATCATCTACTACTACTATTACCACTATTACTACTACTTACTAAATCAATCAATATTCACAAAGATAGATTAGATGATTGAATACCAATATTCATGTCATTCTCATCTTTTTGCTACTAGGATCATATCTATAAACCTCCTCTGATTTTCTCTTCACCTCCACTTCTTCACTTTTGATTTCATTCACTATTTCTATTGAATCTTCACACCCAGAAATTGATGTTTCCATTTCCATTTCCATTTCCAATTCCTTCTTCTCTATCTCATCAACATCATCCCAACAAGGCTCCTCGGATCTGAATTCCATTCCGTTATCCGTTTGAGAATAAACAAATTGTCCGCCACCTTCCACGTCTTCTTCCTGCTTCAAAAAAATATATATATCTTCTTAACAAATACATATCATTGACTAGGAGCGGGTTCAAATGATAACTCAAATTTGGTTGTGAACATGAGAACAAAGGAGAGCGCGACACGTGTCATATTCAGACTGAATAACGAAGGGAAATATTCAGTCTGAATGTAGTATTATTCCGTCTGAATAATATTCAACTGAATGTAGTGTTATTGTAGTGTTATTCAGTCTGAATGTAGTGTTATTCAGTCTGAATAATGTATAAACTCCACCCTCATTATTCACTTCGAATGCCCTTCACTATTCAGACTGAATGGAACACGTGTCATGTTCTCCTTTGTCCTCATATTCGCAACCAAATTTGAGTTCATATTTAACTTTCCTCTCATTGTGACTAAATAAGATTTCTTCAAAAAAGAGATTGCAAGTGTACCTCAATTGGGGTCAGAGAACCCTTGTACTCATCAAAACTAGTTGTTGTATGGTTGAAAGCTGGAAAATGTGTACCCAAAAAGGATACCGATTCAAAACACGACGACTTCAAACCATCACCACCTTGTATAGATGTGGAGGGTATTAAAGAGATTTCCGTTTCATCATCTGCACAATCTTCTGAGGATAAATTTACGATGTTGCCCTTCTGGACATTTATTGTCGAACAGCTGAGATTGTCACTGGCAGCAGTGGGACAAGATTCCTGATAAGGGTTCTCCAGGAGATCACATATTAATCTCTGGATAACTACCCTTTTAAGAGATGCATCAGCTGGTGGAAACCAATCTACATTTAGCTGAAAAAAATCAACAAATTTTTAGTTGTAATTACAAAAATTAACAAATTTTTAGTTGAGTTAAGCATCTGGGAAAATGCTTCTTGCAAATTTGCAGGAAGAGCACAGAACAATATTTTGGGTATTCTAATTTCAAAATTAGACTTGTGGCTGTCTATTTTCCTATCTCAGTAGTTATCTGTGATTAAAAATACCATCTCTTTACTTTCAAATTATTACAAATTTACAGGGAAATTATAATTGTATTCAATATACAAAAGGCAGTTAAGAAAAAAAATACAAGTTTCTATCAAGAACATGATTTTTATAAAAGGTTTTCAAACACACTTTCCTATGTATTAAAAACAAAAGAATGAATCAACAAAGTGGTACATCCCACAAAGCACGAAAGCAACGTCATACATACAACAAACACAACTGATATTATTGGGAAATACTAAAAACATAAAACTATGAACAATAATATTAAAGGGGATAAAGATGAATACTTACAAAGTTGAAACCCTCTGAGATTTTAAATGGATTAAAATTTGGAGGAGCTTGCTCCAAGAAGAGTTCTACATAGTGGAGCAAGAATAGACCACAATCAAATGAATTTTGTTGCTGCGGTAACTGCACAAAACATAAAACATCAGATTTCAACACCCAAAATAAAATAAAAAACTGAGTTGGGTGCAAGAAGCATTTTTATTCCAATTTATAAGAACTTGTAAGTAACAGGAATTTAATATATATATATAT
This sequence comes from Silybum marianum, assembly GCA_036898165.1. Taxonomy (NCBI): domain Eukaryota; kingdom Viridiplantae; phylum Streptophyta; class Magnoliopsida; order Asterales; family Asteraceae; genus Silybum; species Silybum marianum. Next base: position 40,861,071 of record CM072529.1, on the reverse strand, counting down.
ATATATATATACAAAGAGTTCATAGAACAAGGATTTCTATGTACTCTGATTATTTTTTGCTGGGTATCAAGCAGAAAACACAAATGATCGAATATTTGCAGAACACGAAAATAACCAACTGTAGACTAGTCTTGGTTTATGCAACAACAAAAAAACACTAGCCTTATCCCTGCATTTGCAACAAGTTGCGAGCTACAGTTTTGAAGTAGAAAATACCATGCAATTCTATTTATTTCAAATAAAAGACAAACTAGTAATCATACCTCTAGTGAAATGAATCTCAAATCATCAAATCTTGAGGATATGTCTTCAAATTCTCCCTGTTGCCTCCCTTTCCATTCTTCCTTCAGGTAACTGCATTTTCATATTTGTGTGTTAATTGATACATACAAGTCAACTTCAAACTAAGGAACAGAAAAATCAAAGAAACAAATGACTACCCATCCCAGAGAGAAGGGCATGATCCAATATGTTCACCAAAATGTCATTATTGTTTAAAGGTATGTGATATAATCTTTTTTTTTCCATTAGCATATTCCATGCACTAATATACCTGAGGAAATAGTAGTGCTTTGAGAAATTAGACATAGTGTCACCATTATGACTAAAGATGCTTGTGTTTCTGCAGAATCCTGATAGAGGGCCAATAAAATGAGCTTCCTCCCACCCTTCCCAGAAACTCTTCAATTCGTAAGTGATATAAGAACTTAAACCTAGGGGGCTGTTTGTTTACCTCTTAACAGTTCCATTAGGAGGTAGGCTCTGAATCGCTAAGAGGTGAATCATGTCTGGCAAAAAATAAGTCTGTCTCTTAATGGTTCCAAAACCCTCTTAATGATTTTGTATACTGGGCCTCCCTTAACCATTCAGAGCCCTATTTCATTATGAACAATTACCAAACAATTATATTTCATTTTGCATTATATTATAAAAGCCTCTTAATCATTCGGCACCAAACCATTCAGCAACTGCCAAACAACCCCCTAGTGTCGATAACGCTCGTTAACCACAAACTACAGTCTATTAATCGTCAAGCATCACCTTAGTTTGAACAGAAGCATTTTCATGGTGTAATGTGGAAAGGCAGAACGTTAATCTTCTAAACAAAGAGGCATGACATTATGCAAGATAGTAAAAATACTATTATACAGTTTTCAAATACCCTACCCTGGTGGGAAAAAGTAGGGTAAGTACCCCCTTTAGTATGGTGTTAAATTTTCACATGCAAAAGCTATGGAAACAGGCATTGGCCACGATTTGTTTCTATGATGTAGCCAAAAATAACCATTAAGAAATTCCATCAATAAACTTGCAATATAATTAAGTGCTTCATTTTCATCCACCAAAATAACTTTCAAAGAATCTCAAATGTAAGGTACTAATTGTTTATTAGAATCATATAAAAAAGCTCAAACAGAAAGATCTGATACCTTTGCACAAGACCTTTTAGACCACTATGACTGCCTCTGATAGAATCCATATGCAATATACATGGCACTTTCATTGACTCGGTTACATCTTCATCTGAACCAAAGCATAACATTAGAAGAGCAAGAGCCATATCAGATATATATATATATATACACATATATATAAGAGATCTAAAATATCTGACAGACTGACCATTGTATGTGGCCACATCCGCGAGATGACAAATTACAACAAGACTCCAGTGATAACTGTAAAAAAACACAGGATGTCAATTGATTGATATAATTTAGTAAAACCAAAGCTTTACATAGTTTATTTACTTACTTGTAATTTACAGGAATAAATACGTAATCTTTCTCAAAAAGGTTCACTTTTCTTGTCCATTTCTTCACACGTTGGAAAGCTGCCCTCCCTTTAGAAGCATCAAGTGGATCTTTATCTGGATCAGCCAGCTTCCGAAAAAAGAAACTGTTGAAGAAATGGAACCTGTGCCTCTCCTCAGCCTTGATCTTATTCTTCAAGTACCTACCAGCAATTAAATTTTTGATAATTATTAAAATGAAGAAATACTTAAACATCAATCACAAGGCATCACCAAGAACTAGTAAAGAGATCTTGTGAATGACAAGATAAGGAAGCATATGAAATCAAATTATAACATCAGATGTAACGATTCCCTATCTTGACTACTTACAAGTTTTTACAAATTGGAATATAAATAGTTACTAAAGTTATTTATCCTTTTTAAAAGTTCTGCTTTTGGTGGAGCACCATGAGACAAAAGGTGGAGATGAACATACTTGATATAAAAGTCAATGATGGTGTCATTGACGAAAGTGTCTGGTTGCAGTAAATCAAAGTCTCTCTTACTTATAGAAACAGCATCAGCATCCCCTTTTGGATAGACAACCTCTTCAAAAGGCCGATCAAAGCTGCAAGCATCCAAAGCAATTAAAAAGATAATACAAAAGAACAAACGAAATAGAAAAACATTAGAAATGGCAGGCAAAAGATTGCATAAATCAACAGTCAAAGATACCGTTTCCTGATAAATGGACAACAAATTGCAGCAAAAAAGTTATATATATATATATATATATATTCAACCAGGGTGATAATGTAGACCTGTACACAGGCATATAGATGTTCCTCCATTTGTTGCAATGGAACAACAAATGAGTAATTCTCTTTCTCCGATATGGACTAAATAACTTGCTTAAAGATTAACGATGAGCTTTTATCACATACTTTTTATTTAACTGGAATAAACAAGCCAACATCTCAATTTCCATAAAAACCATCCTCGAGGGGTTTTTATATTATGAAAGAAGCATTAATTTCCACACCATTTTGTTACTTACGTAGGAAGATATTTTGAAAAGGACGTTCCAGTGTATCCAAGCACAGCGTCCCTGCAACAATCATCCATGTTGACACAACACAGTTACATAACAATAATAAAACCAAGTGAAAAATATTCACATAACATAATTATTCACAAGTAGACAGACATCCTTCAAAAAGAAAGTAATTTTAGAATATGAAGTTGTTGACAGGTGCAAAGCTCTATCCCAACGACGCATGTATAACATCCTAAATGTGCCATTTTACAATATCTTAGAACTTAAAATATGAAGAAGAAAAAAGCTACTGCAGATATCTCTTTAATGTTCTCTCTTCTTTAGACCACCCCATTTTAAGCATGTGCCTACATACTTTGTATTAGGGTGTCTTGGAGCTGGCACCCATATTTTTTAAACTAGTTACATCCTAAATACACCGATTCATAATACAGTAAATATCCTCAAATTTCAAAACATCCAACATTATTGTGGGGCCAACTTCAACTTGTGAACATCTTGGAAAATCCATTAAGTCTGTAAGAATGTATTACATGTTTAAAGGTTGTATTTAGATAACTGATGTACGCCAAGTAACCATGTATCCTATTATGGCGTCCAATACACAAACTGCAAAAATTTATGTAACCGTGCTTCCTGGTAAGACTCCCAAATTAGTAATAATTCAACTTACTGGGATGGTCTTAAGAGACTCTGACCAGGTCTCTCAATTATGCACAGATCACTTGTAACATGTAACAATATGCATTCAAGCAGACAGCATATTAGATACTCTAAGGTGGCGTTTGTTTTTTAAGAGTGAAGTCTGAAATCTGATTTATAAGAGGTGATGCTGAAGTCTGAAATCTGAATCAGTTAGACTGTTTGTTTTTACGTCAGACATCTGAATCACTCGTTGATTTGTAAATCCCTAACAATGTGGGTGTACGCGAATAAGAGGAATTAAGTGGTAAGGTTACCACTTTTTTCAGATGATTTTCAGACTTAGGAGGGTCTGAAAAAAACAAAAAGAAACAAACGGTCTAAATTTAAAAACATCTGAATTAATAAGTGATAAGTGGTCATTAAGAGGTAAAATTGAAAAAACAGACGGGGCCTAACTCAAGCACTGCTCAATAGAATTACAGAACTCACTCTGACTCAAGAATACTGCTCCATAAAGCTTTATATGTGACATTCAAAGATGTAATTGCTTCAACTCTCCCAAACCAGCTAGAGCCGGTAATTGCAAATTTCAACTCCATGCCTAAACAAACCAAGAATGAGATCTGTCAGTTACATCAGTGTAATTTGTTTGGTCAAATTAAGCAGGAAGAAAGCAGCCAATTCCTAAAAGCATGTAGAATTATGGTTAAGGATGAATTCTTTAAAGAACACATTTCATATCAAAAACAAGATAAAACCTTTTTTTAAACCGTCAATGAACTAAATGATGGTAATTTTTTTTATTCCAAAAACACCTGACAAGAAACATCATTTGAATCAAGCAGCTGTTTCACAGAATCTATCAGATACAAACAAGAATATGCAAGTGTTTCTCGTATGGTTATAATATCTTCACATGAGTTGTTAAACTAGAGCAGAATTTTGGCCATCTAGCTATGCCTACCCAACGAAAATTGTGGATATAACAAAACACTGACAATAAAAGCGTTAAAAGTCTAATTAATGCATATAACCTGAAGTGCATTCAACATTTTCAGTCTGTAGTATTGCATCCTTGGTAAGTATATGAATCTTCACCATCGCCATCTCAACCTGCACAAATAATTGCCGTAATTCAGAGCCTCACAGACTTGACATAGATGAGCACTGCAATATAATTAAATTTTACACTCAATATGATAAGACTTACCCGCTCATACCAATGAGATCTGATATGAAGTATATCCTCAATCCCCCACTTGCATTTAAAGGTTTCTTCGTCTCCGTCAGCAGGTGAACCTTCCATTTCAATGAAACTGCTAGTAAAAGATATCACAGAATCTGTATAATAACTATCACGGTACACCACATAATCAGGATAGAAGACAGCTGTTGTTATATCTTCATTCTCCTGTTAATTGTACAAAAAGGATTAGAGAAAACCCAAAGAATTAAGAATGTTAACATATAGAAAAAGGGGCGAGAAGCTTCATACTTTGATGTGTGGCTGGAACACTACAGTATGTGCCATAACATAATTCAGATCTTTGGGAACTAAACCCGAAAGCTAGTAACTTCAACAGGCCACAGACTTGCAAATGAGAAACTAAATAACTAAAAGGTTAAAGCACAAAGCTACTTTTTCACCACCACTAGCACTAAGTTCATTATCTAATACAGTCACAACTTAATCTATTATCCCTTTAAGTTCCTAATTTGGTATCATTCACAAATGTACAGTTTCAAGGACTTTGAAGGGATTATAATATAGCTTTGTTTTCAGTTCACCTGGAAAAGAATTAGTCAGTTAGCTGCTAGATATGCTGTTTCTTGTAAACAGAATGCTTGGGCTGAAAGTCGGGCTAATAAATTCTTGCCTTAGGTATAAATTTGCCAAATAAAAACACAAATATGACACAAATGCAATAAAGAAAAGAAAAATCTGTAACATTCACAGTGCTTGAACCGTCAATGATTTCTCAATATGGTCATGTTTCTTTTTCTTTTCTTTTTTTAGCCAGGGAGCAGAATGCAGTAGTATAGCTACTCTAAACCAACCAAAAGATGTTGATTAAGTGCAGGATTGGAACCTTAAATGCCTAGCAGTCCGGGTTGATGTCAACAAAAGAGCAAAGGAATGCTAGAAGTTCAGAAGTAGTATCTAACTCACAAACTATACCAGATAACCTCCCCCCAAACACACACACACACATATATATATATATATATTACAAAAGTGCTTACCATTTCCCACATGCCTATTTCCTGATCTGAAGATGGTCCAGCTAAGACACCTGTCACAATAGAATAATAGTTTGATAAAAATATAATGGTTCATTAAAGTAAACATATAACCTCTAATGGTTTAAAAGAAATGTCAACATAGCAAAGAGCATGGAGATGAAGATAATTTTCCATTTCTAAACGACTAGACAGAGTTGCAAAACTGACACAAGACCAACGATCCTCAGCATTTCATGATGTAGAAATACAACTATGCTATAAAATAGAAAGTGGATAGAAATTTTGTGGTTCCAGGGCATGAAGCATTTGGAACTGGAAGAAACTATACATATAAAAAGAAAGAAACAAAGAAAGACAGCAATTACCGTCATCTTCTGCAACATCTGAACAAGATGAAGATCTCTCACGCATACTGCCCTTTTCATCTGGGTCCATTTCAACAGTCTCATCCTGCAGACAGTTAAGCTGTTGTGAGCATTTCAAATGAAATTTGAACCTTGAACATAGATCATCAGAACATACAACTTCAGGTAGACTGGGCAACAAATCTAGGATGGCTGAACTTAATTTGTTGCTGCTAGGTGAAGCTGATGTGGTGGCCACATTGACCTTTACTCCAGCAGGTACACTGGCCTCTGATTCAGACAAATCAGTTCTGAGTTCTGAACTACATTGTGGATGTTCTTTGGCCTCCGTAAAAGCATCATTTAGATCAGCCTTCTTTTCAGCGGAAGTTTCCTCCACCAGGATGGTAGCAATTTGATTAATGTTGATAGCATCAATGCTTAAAGAGGGAGCATAGTTGATCTCCTCTGATGAAATATCTTTTCCAGCGGCAGCTGGAAGAAATGACAACATAAGAAAGACAATGTGAGTAATCTCAAAATGCATGAGCTACCTCTACTGCAGTTCTCTGGGCCAAAAAGATGTCATGTAAAAGTTAAGTTTATGATATACTGTTTGAACACAAAGTAATCAGGTCATGCAACTTGATCATGTTATAGTGAACAGCACATTCTTACACGAATGTGCATCAGCAGAAGTTCAACATACTATATCTAAAATTAAATGGCCGTTGGCCCCTGTCCCCAATCAGTGGCAGAGACGGAGATTGTTTGCTATGCTGTTACAGCGGTCAGAGTACCAAATCACTGTCAATACTGTGATTTGAAATAGCGGTTTTCGCGGTAGTATAGCGGTTTGTATAAATATTTAGAATTAATTATATTAATATTATGTGTAATCAATATAAAAAAAAATTCACTAATAGACTTAGAATGATGGTGGAAGGATTTAGGAAAAGTGGTTGAATGCTCGAGGATGTTGAAAACTTAAATCTTATACATCGTCAACCGGTAAAGATAAATAGATGAATTAAATTATATAAATCATTAAAAAAACAAGTCCAAGTAAAAGCCCAAATCATTTAAATAGGTCTAATATAAGCCGGTTAGATAAAAAAACAAAAGCCAACCACAAATAGCAGTTATGCGGACCGCTATGTGTAAAATGCGGCCATTTAGCAGTAAATCGCCCTGCTATTTAGGACCACAATTTAACCACCGCAATTCTTTTCAGGACTGCAAACCGCTATTGCACCACTATTAACAGCATAGATTGTTTGAAGGGCCTTAAAATTCAGTGGCTAACATCATATGGTTGTTGGTTATGACTTATGATATATTCTCAGCGAGACTAAGCATGATGTCATACAAGTAAAGATATATCTCATTGATAAGAACATGGAAAACATGAAAAAGAACTGTTCTACTCAGCAGGTCGGTTTTCCACTTGTTGCAAAAATCATCTGCTTCATTATTGTTTGGGCGTATATAGCTTCCAACCATATGTTGAATGAACATCCATTGCCCACAAGCCCCACTTCCCAAACTACTTAAAAATCATGGGCAACATTGTCATTCTGAAATCTCTTAGGGGATTGTGCAACTTAATTCGGACTGATCCTAGTTATTTATTCCCACTCCTTGTTCACTCCTGACTCCACTATGTAGTCTTCTAGAGTCGCATGTTTTGGTTGGTGAAATGTTGAATACAAAATGCAATCAGGAATTGTTATGAGCAGTAATCAGTAGGAAGGATATGTGCATGAATCATGCACCTATTCTGCCGAGTCATATGTATCTGCAAGACCAATGAATACATTTGAGTCGCAAAATCTCAATATTTGCCTTCCAGAATTAACCTTTGGATGCCAATAAAATTGTCTGTTTGTCTTTTTTGCCAGTCCTCACTTTGTCAAGATCCTACCAGGACTAGATTAAAATAAAAAAAGTAAGCCATTACAAAAACTCATGTTCTATCTTTCCTTAATAGCCAATAGGTCTTCATGTGTCTAATTAGTGTAGCAAAGTATATAAACCCACATATACCTGTATATAATTGTGTGTTCTTGGATGGAAGCCAAATTAGTCATCTTTTCTGCTGAGCTAGAATTTGCAAGTTCCATCAGGCAACCAAAGCAGAACCTTAATTTCCAATTAGAGACTTTTAACCAACCATCATACAATGTGAAATGTCAAAACCTTTCCCATTATAACAAACTCCACTTCCCTTCTTAGTATTTGGTGTCTTCATATAAACATCGCCTTTTGGAACTCTTGATGAAAACAACAACTCACATCCAGACTAATTGGCAAGCACTTCTTGCCACAACTTTACCAGATTTATTTTCTAATATTTTCCACTACTGCAAAGTGATATTTATGTTATCCACTTGATTGTATATACATAACTCATAAGCACTAAATATAGCTAGATAATGCCCTACGAACCGCCTAAACAATAAACCACAACTGCCGCAGGCATACACCAAAATAAAGGATGCTAAGTGGGGATCAAAGAATTTCATGATTCACTCCATAACTAACAACAGCATTTGACCAATTGCAGTATTTGCTATAGAGAAAACAATTTAGATCATTTGTCAGCATGACCTCGAAAGTCAACTCTATACCTATTTCAATGGGATGCGAGCATCAGCATAAGACGCGTGAACCATTCATTCCCAACAGCAACAAAAGAAACATGTTCACCAAAAAAATAACGCAGATCCCAAAAGAACAAGCTACAAATATAAGAAATTGAACACTATAAATTTTCAGGAACAAAAAAACTAACCGGTTGCGAGGAATGTATACTTGTCAATTGCACTTGTAGGGTTTTCTAGCTTGCTCTTAATCCTAAGAGCAAGTTCAGGAACTTCTGTCTCTTCTTTAAAATCAAAAACATCGAGACTTTTCTTACAGACAGTCTTCATCTTCCGTGTGTATATACGCATGTAAACAGATTCTAGGGTTTTCCACGGAACCGTAAGCGATGAATGCGTTTGTCAATGAGCAATCAAAATTAGGGCTTTTATCCTGAGGATCATGATGATGAACAATGAGAAAATATTGGAAGATTAGATGATGATTTGGTATGGAATTTGATTTCGAAAACAGGGTGTGAGTTGAAGGAAGAGGATGATCGGAGAAAAGGGAAAGAGACGCAAAGTCGAGCGCGTGATGTTATGTGGTTGGAGCTGCGACTGTGGAAGAAATATATATATATATATATATATATATATATATAATCATAAGGAAAGGAAAAGGAAAAGGAAAGAGCGAAGGTTGAAGTTGATAAAAACAAAACTAAAATCTTGATGGAGAAGAGTCCCATATTACTAGGGTTCTAAAGATTATCATCGGTTACTTTTGTAAGATTTGGTGTTTGAGATTGTTTATTTAAAAGGTTATTAACTTATTTCAGTGTGATATAGGTAACAAGGAATTTTTAGTGTTTCAATAAAGAAAAAAAATGTATTTGTACCGGTTTAAAAATTGTACTTATACCAGTTTGGTACCATGGGTGCGGTAATAAGGAGTTTTTAATAAGTTATTATTTTCTAACTTATTAATTTGTTTCGGTGTGGTATTATCGTATTAGTAATAAGAACTTTTTACATGTATAAGCTAATTTAAACACATTATTACCAATTCATTATGTTTTGGTACCGTCATAAGCTAATCCAAATACTTTTTTATAAAACTTTGTTTTAACACCAAATAAGTTGACAAGTACTTTTACAAAAAAAAAACATAAGTTGCTTTAAATAAGTAATCACAAACACCCTCTTAGTTATATAGGCATGAGTGGTTTGTCGGTTTGAAAATGAGATCATTATCCTAGTTTTATAGCTTGGCGTCCATGAGCAATAGACTTGGAGTGGTTGAGTTTAGCGCTCATACGAGCGAAGACCTGAAGTGGTTGAGTTTGGTTGTGTCAGTATTTTGGAGAGGAATCCGTGTGGGTTTGGTTGTGTCAGTATTTTGGAGAGGAATCCGTGTGGGTTGGACTCCGGGACTGTAGTCAATATGTGGAGAGGAACCACGTGGGTTGGACTTCGGGACCGTAGGTATTGCATAAGTAATCTCGTGTTGAGTCGGACTCTAGACCCTTGTTTTGACTTTTGAGGATTTGGATAACTATAGTTGATACTGAGTCATCAAGTGTATTTTGGGTATGAACTCGTGTGGATTCGGGTCTTAGGACCGTTGGCTTGTAGGTTATCTCTATGATGTGTAAGTAGGCGTTAAAATCGGTGTTTTTTTTTAAGGCAAGTTATAACACACACACACTTTCCTAGGTATCCGGGATCCCACTTAAGGGTGCCACCCGACTAATCCCTGTCGATCATGGCCCAGCCAATTAAGGGTACCACTAAGTGGTAGACCTAGGATCTGGATATCTCCACATACTCACCGCGGGGTTCGAACCCGGGTAGTCAGGGATACCATCCACTGACCCCCCCCCCCCCAAGATGTTATCTTACCACTGGCTAGACATGTTAAGATCGGGGTGCAATGATGAACTCGTATGGGTCGGTCTTCGGGACCTTAGGTATTGTAGTGGAAACTTGAGAGAGGTTAGACACCAGGACCGTAACCTTAGGGTGCTAGTTGATAACATTGAAAACATGGTCTACTTTGTGTTATGCCTGTTGGTCCCTAATTATAGATGGCTTAGTAGGTAAAAGTTTGTAGAACGGGGGGTTGAATACAAACACACAATTTTTTACTCTTTTTAAAATTTTTTAATATAAATATTAAAAACTTTACACTTAGAAGACTGTTGCGGAAAAGAATAGATAACACTCTATTCTAACAATCTTAACACATGAAACACATAATAACAGTAATTAACTTATAACACTAAGGGGCTGTTTGTTTAGCTCTGGATGGAATCGTGTAGAGGCTTGATAACTCTATATTTTAGAGTTATTACATGCCTTTTATTTGCATTTTATTTAAGCAATTTCGGGCATTTTGTCTCCTAAACCCCCATTTTTGGTCTAAAACATTTTCTTGAGCCATTTGTGAGTGTTTTCATATCTTGGAACCATTTAAGGCGTTTTTATGCCTAAAAGACGAGTTTTCATCAAACTGGTATCCGGAGTGTCCACTCCGAGTGACGAGCAGCTGATTCATCAAGCCAAACGGCTGGAGGCCAAGATCTGACTGGGAAACACAAAAGCAGGATTAGAAAGCTCATTTGCATGCTTTCTGCTGGTGGTTGAAAAGCAAAAGTAAAAGAATGTCTATAAATGATATTTTATTCCTCGCCCCATTTTAGGGAAAAGCTTCATTATCCAAGGGATCCTTGTGCTTTCTCCATGGTCTTTTCCCTCAAGATGGTGTGTTTCTTCATGGTTCTTACCCTCCAGTCGCAGTGCTCCCTCTTGGATCTTACCTTGAAATCATTACATGGAAGACCCTTGGCCTTCTATATAAAGGCCAAGGCATTCATTCATTCAATACAATACAACAACCAAGTAGATAGAATTAATTTCTTAGATCTAGAGAGCATATTCTTAGCATTTATTTTCATGTTCTTAGCTAGAAGTATTTAATTTTCAATAGTTAGCATTTAATTTTCTGCAGTAGTTAATTTTCACTTTCGGTATTGTACTCCGGTGAACACGACAGTGGGCACTGTTCTTGCAATAAGTAAATATTTCGGTATGTTTTCTTGCAAACTTTTAATTTCCGTTTTCTACCCCTTCTTTAGCTATGAACTAAACTCTTCTTGAGATGTAGAAAATTAGAAGTACACGGACTTTATGTAAAATTCTTGAGTAGTTTTTATATATATTTTTACCCCCTTTTGACTTGGTCATTCATTGTTCGATAATGCAATGATGCGGACAAGCTAACAACTTGAAAGTGTTTACTGCCTAGTTCGAGACCCAGACCTGGGCGGAACGTAGTGACACGAGCTTGGATGATGCTAGGGAATTTGAAAGAATTTTTTACATAGTAAGTTTTCACCATATGGAGTAGGAGCAACCATTTGGGCATTAAAAATACTTGTGGCTTTTTGCTTACTGCATAGACACCATCGAAACTCGACCGAGTTCGGGAAACTTTCTAACAAATCAAAGAAGGTTAATTATATATATAAAGCTTTAGTTAGAAAAGATGCGAGTGCTAGATGAGCTGGCATTCTGGACAGAGAGTGACCACTGCTCCAGTACCATGACCATTTTTATAAATCAAGTATTTAATGTAAAATCCGGGGAAAATCACAACTACATCTCTCCCTTTAATTATAAGAACTTTGTTAATTATTTTCACCAAACCAACTCTAAATAATTGCTTCCTCTCTAATCGAAACTTGTAAAAGGAAGTTCCTGAAAACAATATTGTCTTGATTAAGTTCCAGTCCTTGAGGATACGATATTTGGTTCTTAACACTTTATTACTTGGTAAACGATCATAGTGACCAGTGTATACTTGCGTTGTCCACTATGGACTGAGTTGCTAACGTCACTGCGATTACATATTTGGCATTACGTTTCGCACGTACCAAGTTTTTGGCGCCGCTGCCGGGGACTGGCGTGATTTTTATCTCAAAACATTAGTTTTCATTCGAGCCCGAGTAACTTGTTTTTCTAAGCTTTTTGTTTGCGTGTTGTATGCAAAGGCTACAACACAGACCTCTTTTTACACCCGATCCCGAAATTGAACAAACTTTTAGGAGAAGGGGTAGAGGTGTTAACGTTAATCGGCCAACTCAAATACCTCAAACTCCGATCGAGACCATGGCGAATGCAAATCCTCCTCCACCTCCGGAGAATATGGTACATGTTGCCGATGACAAAAATCGTAAAATACGAGATTATGCAACTCCAGGATTAAATCAATTACTTTCCGTAATTACTCCTCCCAACATTACCGCAACGCATTCTGAACTTAAACCGGTGATGTTCCAAATGATCCAAACCATTGGTCAATTTGGAGGTCTACCGTCCGAAGATCCACATTCTCACTTAAAGTCATTTTTGGAGATTGCGGATGCTTTTTCATTTAATGGTGTACCCGAAGAAGCCTTAAGGCTAAAACTCTTCCTTTTTTCATTAAGGGATAGAGCCAAAGCTTGGCTAAATTCACAAGCACTCAACTCAATCACTACTTGGAAAGATCTTGCTGAAAAGTTTTTACAAAAATACTTTCCTCCCACAAGAAATGTTAAATTGCGAAATGATATTTTGTTGTTTAGACAAGAGACGGATAAGGCAGTCTCGGATGCGTGGGAACGTTTTAAGGAACTTCTGAGGAAGTGCCCACATCACGGCATCCCAAATTGCATCCAATTGGAAACCTTTTACAATGGTATCTCTAATGCTGCCAAAATCATCCTAGATGCAACAGCGGGTGGAGCCTTTACGGCTAAAACCTATAATGAAGCTCACCAAATTTTGGAAAAAGTCACTAATAATAACACCAAATGGTCAAATCCAAGAGCACTTCCAGCTAAGAGCTCTCCTGTCGATTCGGATGCACTTAAAGCTATGAATGCACAATTAGTTGCTTTAACTAAACTGGTTTTAAATGGAAACAAAAATCAGGGGAATTATGTAGTGACCACTCCACAACTCCCAAAAAACTGTTCTTTCTGCGGAGAAGAGCACAGTTATGACTTTTGTCTTGGCAACCCGAAGCTGTTAATGCCATAGGAACTCAGTCTAGAAACAACCCGTTTTCGCAGACTTACAATCCCAATTGGAGAAATCACCTGAATTTCTCTTGGACTTCAAATCAAGGACTCCAACACCCTGGGCGAGTCAAGGACCTACACGTGCACAAAATCCTCCTGGATTTAATCAAACTCAGTTTCAAAACAGTCAGCCTAATTTTCATAGTGGACACTCCCACAGAACTTCCACGGTGGGCAGTCTTCACAAAGTTTTCAAAGTGGATACGCTCCACAGAATTTTCACACGAGTCAACCTCCACAGAATTATCAACCTAGGAAACAACAACACATGTCCGATACACAACCTTAACCTGAGTCTATGCTCAAAGGTTTCATGAACCAAAGGCAAGCCGCAATGAGGAATTTTGAGACCCAATTAGGACAATTAGCCGCTGAGGTTAAGAATCGACCACAAGGTAGTTTACCTAGTGATACCGAGCATCCTAAGGGGGTACCAAAGGAGCAGGTTAAGGCCATATCGCTTAGGAGTGGTAGAGATACTACGATCCAGTCTGACCCCAAGTTAGATAGTCCAGAGACCGTAGCAACAACTTTTCCTAAAACCATAATGCCCACTCCAGTAACAGTACTGTGACTACTCCTCCCATAGAAGTAAGCACCCCTATTCCACCTACTTCTGAGGTTCCAAAAGACTCATCTAGCAAAGTCAAGACTACTAGTACTTCACATCCCAAGGTTACACCACCAATCGATCCAAGACATCTTCCATTTTCGAAAGATTGAAAAACAAAAATGTCGATAATCAATTTTAAAAGTTTTTGGACATTTTCAAACAACTCCATATCAACATTCCATTGGTAGAGGCTTTAGAGCAAATGCCAAGTTATGTGAAGTTTTTGAAAGATATTTTGAACAAAAAACGGAGATTGGAAGAGTCTGAGACCGTGGCGTTAACCAAGGAATGTAGTGCTATTCTTACCAACAATATTCCACCTAAGATGAAAGATCCGGGTAGTTTTACTATCCCTTGCATTATTGGAGGTCAAGAAGTTGGTCATGCTCTTTGTGACTTAGGGGCGAGTATTAATTTGATGCCTTTGTCCATGTTTAATAAGCTTCGTATTGGAGAGGCTAGACCCATAATCGTGACTTTACAACTAGTGGACCGATCCATAGCTTATCCAAAAGGTACGATAGAAGATGTGCTTGTTCAAGTGGACAAATTAGTTTTCCCCGCTGATTTTATAATTTTAGATTATGAAGCGGATAAAAAAGTGCCACTCATTTTAGGACGTCCATTCCTTGCGACTGGACAAACTTTAATTGATGTGCAAAAAGGGGAACTTACTATGAGAGTCCATGACCAAGAAGTAACCTTCAATGTCTTCAAATCCCTTAAGTACATCGAAACAGAAGAGTGTTCGTCCATTAGTTTTTTAAGCGTTGATTATGTGAAGGAGATGGTGAGTATTGAGAGTGACCTCTCTGATTCTGAGAGTGAGGAAATTTTTGAGGATGAGTGTAGCCCTGTTCTGACAGCTTTTGAGCAACTAGATTTCACCGATAGGAATGTCCAGAAACCATCTATAGAGCAACCCCCTGATTTAGAGCTAAAACCTTTGCCTTCCCACTTAAAATATGCCTATCTCGCTAAAAATGACAAGCATCCCATCATTATTTCATCTAAGTTGAGTGAGGAACAAGAGAAACAGTTGGTAGATCTCCTATCTAGGCACAAAAAGGCATTAGGTTGGACTATAGCTGATATCAAGGGAATTAGTCCCTCTTTGTGCCAACATAAGATTAATCTTGAGAGTGACCACTCTGGAAAGGTACAGCCTCAAAGAAGGTTGAACCCAATCATGAAGGAGGTGGTTAAGAAAGAGATCTTGAAGTGGTTAGACGCAAGAATTATATACCCTATTGCAAGTAGTAGTTGGGTGAGTCCCGTTCAATGTGTCCCCAAAAAGGGAGGCACAACCGTTATCACAAACGAGAAGAATGAGCTCATTCCCACTAGGACTGTGACCGGGTGGCGTATTTGCATGGATTATAGACAACTTAACCTAGCCACCAAAAAGGACCATTTCCCCTTGCCTTTTATCGACCAAATGCTTGATAGGTTAGCCGGAAATGAATTCTATTGCTTTTTGGACGAATGTTCCGGTTATAACCAAATCCATATAGCCCCCGAGGACCAAGAGAAGACCACTTTCACTTGTCCTTATGGTACCTTTGCTTTCCGAATGATGCCTTTTGGGTTGTGCAATGCCCCCGCAACATTCCAACGTTGCATAATGGCAATCTTTTCTGATATGATAGAGGACACAATAGAGGTGTTTATGGATGACTTTTCGGTGATAGGACCTTCATTTGAGGAATGCCTTAAGAACTTGGAGAAAATCCTAGAGAGATGTGAGATGCATGACCTTATCCTAAATTGGGAGAAGTGTCATTTCACGGTCCAAGAAGGTATAGTCTTAGGTCATCTTGTGTCTAAAAGAGGATTGGAAGTAGATCGAGCCAAGCTAGAAGTGATTGAACAACTCCCCGAGCTTACTACCGTTAAGAGTATTCGTAGCTTTTTAGGACATGCCTGGTTCTATAGGAGGTTCATTAAGGATTTTTCCAAAATAACCAAACCTTTGTGCACCCTTTTACAACATGACTAGAAGTTTGAGTCTACCAAAGACTGTAGGAAGGCGTTTGAACCCATAAAGAATGCTCTCATTACTGCGCCCATAGTGACCACTCCAGACTGGACTCTTCCATTTGAATTTATGTGCGATGCCAGTCAGTGGGCTGTTGGGGCTGTTTTAGGACAGCGAAAAGATAAAGTATTTTATCCCATATATTATGCAAGCAAGACTCTAATTGAAGCCCAAATTAATTATACCGTCACGGAAAAAGAGTTGCTTGCGGTGGTGTTTGCTTTTGATCGCTTTAGATCCTACTTGATAGGCACGAAAGTCATAGTGCACACTGATCATGCACCAATTAAGTATCTCATAAGCAAGGCTGATTCTAAGCCTAGACTAATCCGTTGGGTACTTTTGTTGCAGGAATTCGACCTTGAAATTGTTGATAAAAAAGGGATCAACAATCAAATCGCAGATCATTTATCCCGACTTAAGAAGATAGTGACCATTCAGGAACCAACTCCGGTTCAAGAAAGATTTCCCGATGAACAATTGCTAGTTATTCATCATCATGACCCAGGTGCTCCTTCGTATGCCGATATAGCTAATTTTTTGGCATGTGACCTTAAACCTCACGGCATGCATGGTCAACCTTTTAAGAAATTTTTACAAGATTGTAGACTATATGTTTGGGACGACCCATACTTATACAGAGTGGGTACTGACCAAATATTGAGAAGGTGTGTTTACGGAAACGAGATACACCAAATTCTACAAGGTTGCCACACAGCCCAGTACGGTGGCCACTTCGGTGGACAACGTACCGGAGCTAAAATATTGCAATGCGGATTTTATTGGCCCACAATTTTCAAAGATTCAAATGAATTTGTAAAACAATGTGAACAATGCCAAAGAACCGGAAACATTTCTCAAAAGAACGAAATGCCACTTAATAACATCTTAGAAGTGGAACTTTTTGACGTTTGGGGAATAGACTTTATGGGTCCATTCCCAAACTCCAACAACAAACAATACATATTATTCGCGGCTGATTACGTTTCGAAATGGTCGAATCCATTGCGTGCTCTTCTAACGATGCAAATACCGTGGTGAAATTTTTGCACAAAATTATTTTCACTCGTTTTGGAACACCACGGGCTTTGATAAGTGACGAAGGAACCCATTTCATGAACAAGCTAATGAACTCGGTACTCGCGAAGTATGATATACATCACAGAGTGGCCACTACTTATCATCCGCAAACCAATGGGTTGGCCGAACTCTCAAATCAAGAGATTAAAGGCATTTTGGAGAAAGTTGTTAAACTTCACCGTAAGGATTGGTCAACAAAGCTCAATGACGCTCTTTGGGCCTATAGAACGGCCTATAAAACTCCTCTGGGCATGTCTCCTTTTAAATTGGTTTTTGGCAAAGTTTGCCATTTACCAACCGAATTGGAACAAAAAGCCTTTTAGGCTCTAAAGGAGCTTAATATGAGTGAAGATGCGGCAGGAACCAAAAGGTTTTTGCAATTGCACGAGTTAGATGAGCTTCGTTACCATTCTTACGAAAACACAAAGCTTTACAAGGAAAAGACTAAGATGTGGCATGATCGGAGAATAAATCATAGAAAGTTTGAGGAAGGACAACAAGTGCTCTTATTTAATTCCCGACTCAAACTCTTCCCGGGTAAGCTAAAATCTCATTGGATGGGACCATATACTGTGGTCAAGGTAAGCCCTTTTGGAACCATCGATCTCATGGCACTTGACTCTGGAGAAATCTTTAAGGTTAACGGACATAGAGTAAAACACGTTCTGAGCGAGAGTGCCCACTCTGTCCCTGTTCAACCTAATTGAGAAAAATCCATGAAAAGGTGCAAGTAAATATTTTATTTCATTTATTTTTCACCCCTTTGTTGTTATTTTTGGTATTTTCTTTCAGCTCTTGTAGGTAAGCTAAAGTATGCTCCAAAAGAATTTTGAATTCTGAATGTTCATAGTGGCCACTCTGGTTGCTTGACAGCTAGCCTGGTTGATTTGATGGATGCCTCCCAAGGGACCCCATAAGTCAACCCCTATTCTTTATAGCTTCACCCAACATTTTAACTTTTAGTCACATTTTCTGCCAAAAAGCTTGCACTCAAGTGCTTACTTTTCCAAGACTAAAACCCTTTGGTTATCTTTTTCCCTCCCATTTCTTAAAACCGGTTATTAAGATAACCCTTAGGATTCTTTTTTTAAAATTTTAAAATATAAAGATTAATTTTTGGTCCCCTTAATTAATTTATTAACCGGTTAATAACTTAACCCGGTTGGTTTTATTTTTTGGGATTTAAAAATTAGTTTTTTTTTATTTTTCAATTTTAAGAAAAAGTTTTCTTTTTCAAAATTTCAAAATCTTATCCTAGTCTCCTCTATAACCGTTCCCACAAAAACCCTTTACCTTTCAAACAAAACATTTACCCACCATACTTCTTCTTCTTCATTTCTCCTAAGGACAAAAACCCTTTTTCTCTAAAAACACTTTTTCATCTTCATCCATGGCTAGATCCAAACGACCAGCCAAAACACCATTCCCTCCCACCCGTTTCTCTCACCGGCGACTTACAGCCACTGACACTACGTCCGTTATATCGCCAGAACCAATGGACACCACCCATGCAGACCGGCAAGACGCTCGCATTCTCACCGATGACCTCAACAAACTCCCGACGAACACCGAAATCACCGACGAGGATGTTCTGGATGCCGGCAAAGACGCCATGAACGCCGGCGAAGGTCCTTCAAGCCTTAAAACAGTGATGAGCACCGAGGCTACTTCCTCCGAAGTTGATGCTCTTGAACGTGAGAGACTCGATACTGAGGAGGAGCTAGCCCGCATGAACGAAAGACTCAAAGAAAGAATAAGGGTGATCGAGGAAAGACAACAACTTGCTATCAAGAAACAGCAAGGAGATGAGGAACGATTGAGGAGAGAGGCTGAAGAAAGGGCAAGAAGGGAAGAAGAAGAAAGGTTGAGAAGGGAAGAAGAAGAAAGGTTGAAACGAGAAGAAGAAGAACGATTGAGAAAGATGCAAGAAGAAAAACTCCAAAAGGAGTTGGAAGAAAAGAAAAAGGCGGCTGAAAAGGTTAAGCAAATGGCGGAAAATAGGAAGAAGATGGAAGAAAACAGAAAGAAAGGAGAAGGATCGGCAAAGAAGTAGGAAAATTCGAAAAAAGATGGAGAAAAGGAACCTACTCAAGAAGAAATAACCATGGAAGATGAGTTGATATTGAAGGCTGATGAAGAAAGGATGAGGAAGGGTAAAGGAAAGAAGAAGCCAAAGTCCAAGGAGTTGGTTGATGAAGGAAAGTCAAGAAAGAAGGGAAAAACTGCTAGTGCTTCTGGAGTGTCCACTCCACAATCTGCTACAACCATTAGTTCCCAAATGAAAGGTACAAGCCCCTCTTATGACTCTGATGATGTCTCTCTCCAACCCCTGGATGGTTCTGAGGAGAGTGGAAGTAGCTCTGCTATTCCTCCCCTTGGAGATTTGGTGGTTGGTAGGCCATGATAGTTTACTATGGAGGCCGCGGTCGCCAATATACCATTTTTAGTCCTCAGAAACTTCATATGGAGAGAGGGTTCGACAAGAAATTTCTAAAGGCGCAAGTTTTTATTCAAAAACAAATAGAGGAGCGTGGTTGGTCAAAACTTGCAGTCCCGGTTCGAAAAGAGAATGCTTCGGTAGTCCGAGAATTCTATGTCGAGGCTGCGGGTTCATCAAGAACTAAAGTACGTGTTCGTGGTTTGGTGATTAACTCTGATGCTGCTACTATCACAAGAGTTCTCGGTCTTAAACAACCGGACTCTTGTGCATTTACCACTTGCATGCAAGGGATAGACACCGATGAAGATAGGACGGATATTTGTGCCCCTCTTGTCATAGAGGGTAAGAATTGAGAACAAAAAGGTGATCAGAAATTCCTGCCGGCACCTTATCTCACTACTGAGGCTGCGGTTTGGTTCCATTTCTTGCGCCACAATCTCTGGCCCACCACTCACGACAGTACCTTATCCATGGACAAATGTTGCTTACTCCATTGCATCATCAAGAATTTGCCCATCGACCTCGGTTATCTCATGAGCATGGTTGTCTTTCAAGCCCGGAAAAAGAACAAGGTAAATCTCCCACTCCCCTGCCTTATCACGACACTAACCCAAGATGCAGGTATGCCACGTGATGAAGGTGATATTTGGTTGAGCACAGTCACGTCCATTAGTGCACTCACTGTAAAGAAGATGAAGCGTGCAGAGCCCACTTCCCCTGGAGAATCCTCTTCTGCTGGGCAGCCTGATTTGTTAGCTGAAATCCTTAACGAAGTGAAGAAATGGAATGATGAGGTGAAAGAGATCAAGGAACTTGATCGGATGAAGTAATTGGAGAAGTCCATTGAATCTATTTGGAGTTATGAATGTGAGCGTGACCTTACGCTCAAAACCTACTTGGCGACTAAGGATCCGGATATTGCAAACCTTCTGCCCGTGTTCCTCGTTGGTATCTGCCCTACGTATGGTGAAGACTCATTTGCTGATGATGACCTCTTGGATGATCCCAATGATGAAAACAACTCTGGTTTGTAGTTTATGATTGTGCCCACTTTGGCTTTGAAAACAATTTTATTTTCTTTGTTGGTTTTCTGTTTTAACTCTTTGGCCAGGTGACATTGCTTATTTTTTCGTTTAAATATTTGAATGCATGGCTTGCCATACTAACTATTTAGTATGGCGCTTTTGGTACTAACTCTTTTGTTGTTTGGATGTTTTTTGATGTCACTGATTTTCTGATGCTAGCAGTTTTGGATTTCATAGCTAAAGGACCTACTTTTTCAAATGATTCTAAAAAGTCCAATTTTGGCACTTTGAAATGATGTAGGCCCTTTTTGCTATACACAAAGCCTAAACACTGACCTTTTGTACCCATATCCCACTTGTTCTGTTCTTATTATCACAACGAGGACTTTGTGAAGTTTAAGTTTGGGGAGGTGACTTGATCATGGCCTTTCTGTTAAGAAAATCTAGAGTGTCCACTCCAGTACTATCCGAGTGACACTCCAAGAAAATGATGAAGAAAAATCACAGAAAACTCTGAGTGTCCACTCCAAAAAAAAATTATCCAAAAGAAAACCCAGAAGTACACGATTGTAACTTTTGTACCTATTCAAAAGCCAAAAGTGACAAACTTATCAAAAAAAAAAAATAAGAAAAAATTTTCATTCTCTTAAATAAAATGGCATGATCTAAGTTCAAAACAAGTTTGGGGGAAAACATTGCATAGCAATGAGAAGGGACTTCAAAAACCCATCCAAAGTCCTATTGATCAAATTTTGACAAATAAGTGACGATTTTGGAATAATGGAAAACTGGCCACTTCGCTCATTAATTCAAAAGTGCATCATTGGTGATATCAAGGTTCATTCTAGCACAACATTTTGGTAAGTCCTTTCAAGCTCATTGCATTCTCTTTTCAACCTTGAGTCTTTTCTATTTGTCATTTTTATTACTTGCGGACAAGTAATGATTTAAGTTTTGGGGTGTGATAACTCTATATTTTAGAGTTATTGCATGTCTTTTATTTGCATTTTATTAAGGCAATTTCGGGCATTTTGTCTCCTAAACCCCCATTTTTGGTCAAAAACATTTTCTTGAGCCATTTGTGAGTGTTTTCATATCTTGGAACCATTTAAGGCGTTTTTATGCCTAAAAGACGAGTTTTCATCAAACTGGTATCCGGAGTGTCCACTCCGAGTGACGAGCAGTTGCTTCATTAAGCCAAACGGCTGGAGGCCAAGATGGTGCTGACTGGGGAACACAAAAGCAGGATTAGAAAGCTTCTTTGCATGCTTTCTGCTGGTGGTTGAAAAGCAAAGGTAAAAGAATGTCTATAAATGATATTTTATTCCTTAGCCCCATTTTAGAGAAAAGCTTCATTATCCAAGGGATCCTTGTGCTTTCTCCATGGTCTTTTCCCTCAAGATGGTGTGTTTCTCCATGATTCTTACCCTCCAGTCGCAGTGCTCCCTCCTGGATTTACCTTGAAGTCATTACATGGAAGACCCTTGGCCTTCTATATAAAGGCCAAGGCATTCATTCATTCAATACAATACAACAACCAAGTAGATAGAATAAATTTCTTAGATCTAGAGAGCATATTCTTAGCATTTATTTTCATGTTCTTAGCTAGAAGCATTTAATTTTCAGTAGTTAGCATTTAATTTTCTGCAGTAGTTAATTTTTACTTTCGGTAGTGTACTCCGATGAACACGACGGTGGGCATTATTCTTGCAGTAAGTAAATCTTTCGATATGTTTTCTTGCAAACTTTTAATTTTCGTTTTCTACCCCTTCTTTAGCTATGAACTAAACTCTTCTTCAGATGTAGAAAATGAGAAGTACCCGGACTTCATGTAAAATTCTTGAGTAGATTTTATATATATTTTTACCCCCTTTTGACTTGGTCATTCATTGTTCGATAATGCCAATGATGCGGACAAGCTAACAACCTGAAAGTGTTTACTGTCTAGTTCGAGACCCAGACCTGGGCGGAACGTAGTGATACGAGCTTGGATGATGCTAGGGAATTTGAAAGAATTTTTTACATAGTAAGTTTTCACCATATGGAGTTGGAGCAACCATTTGGGCATTAAAAATACTTGTGGCTTTTTTCTTACTACGTAGACACCATCGAAACTCGACCGAGTTCAGGAAATTTTCTAACAAATCAAAGAAGGTTAATTATATATATAAAGCTTTAGTTAGAAAATATGCGAGTGCTAGATGAGCCGGCATTCATCGTTCATCGCCGCCGGTCGCCGTCCACCGGACTTTTCTTACACGAAACGCCGACCGCCGTCCACCGTCGTTCATCGCCGCCGTCTCCACGTTTCTCAGGTATCTGTTTGATTTTTGTTTGGTAGTTCCTGTTTCTCTTCGATTTATTTTGGTAGTTCCCGTTTCTCTTTGATTTCTTTTGATTGTGTTCGATTTGAGTTCGATTTCTTTCGATTTGTGTTCTATTTGTGTTTCGTATCTTCAATTTCTCTTATATGTTTGCCTGTATGACTTTCGTATCTTTGATTTTTGTTTGATTTCTGTTTCAATCAGAACCGAAATGGTATAACTTCATATACCATTTCTTTATGTTGATTTCGAAATTTCTTTATGTTTCAACCACGTATGAGCTATATGTGTAGATGAATCATACGGGCAAGGTTTATTGGTTCTTCTTCCAAGGGATTAGTTCTTCTTGTTATGTTTGTCTGAAAGGTTTGATTTTATGGTTTTTTATTCATATTTCCACAATCAATTTTCTGAATCTATTAAGCTTATTCATATAATGTTTTTGGTTGTTTCTCAATTCACAGAGGAAATTTGGTTGAAGCTATTGAGAAATTGAATACCATTAAGGACTTAATTTTTTTTTATTATACTAGTAGTAGTAATGTATTCGTGTGATACGGTTATATGTGGTATGTCTAATTTATGTTTTCTTTCTTTTGTGTTTTCTTTCTTTATGCTTTTTCCATACTTTCTTTTCTGGATGATGTGCTTAATTTGTATGATTATATGTAAAAAGATTGTTAATTAGCTTCTCAAAAATCCTAAAACATGACCATTGGTTATATTTCCATAGAGGGTTAAAATGGTAATTTGTTCTCGTTCAGACTGTCCATTCAGAGCAGCTACCAAACAACTATTTTCCATTCTGCACTATATCATACAAAGCCTCTATACCATCCAGCTCTATATCATCCAACAACTACCAAACAACCCCTAAGAAAGCTAAAATGAACTGTTAAAACACTCAGGATGCCGGAATCAAACAAAAGATCACTCATAGGATTTGTTGAAAACGTGAGATTTATGGGCAGGGCTTCATCTCCTTTTATAGTGCCCGTGCATTAAATGCATGGGGACACTTGTCTAGGTCCATTTGTTTGCAGTATATCTGATGGACAAATGGTGATGTCACTCCCTTTTGTATTAGATAAATGGCTGGACCATTCCTTGTAGTACATTAGATGTCAGATTACTGTAACCTTTTCTCCATGCTTTCCGAAGTCATATCAAACCTTTTAGCTAAAGACAAATAACCCTTTTATGAGAATAAAAGAGAATGTCTAAATTTAAGGATAATATGAATTTTTATTAATCATCACACAGGATAAGTACATCACACAGAGTACATGATTAAGAAAGTTCATACTAAGAGTAAGTAACTAAGGATTGGTAGGTTCTGTTCTTTTGAGTTCATCCAAGATGAGTCGGCACATTCCTTTGTCTTCTACAGGAGGCACACCCAGAATGGCAGTAAGAAAGGAAGTGTGATCCCTTGGAATGTCGGAGGCTCTTAAGAACCCGATGTTTCCGATGATGTCTTCAAAGAATACTCCAAGCAACTGGAGTCGGAATGGAGAAATTTATGCCTGAAGCATCTATCTGGATCCCTTTCTCATGGACCGTAGCCAAATGACCCTTTTTCTTGTTCTTTGGAGATGTAAAGAATTCTCCTGTAAGACCTTGCTGAATCAGATACAGTTGTTGGCCTTCTATGGCTGTAACTGCTATGTTATGCTCCTTCTGAATTTTGACCATTTTGATGAAGAATTTTTGGAGAGTGTTGAGCACAAATTCCTTGTGTTTGCTCTTACTCTTGGAAATGTGGTTATCGATCTCCATCCATTCAGTGATCCCAAGAACTTCCAACCACTCAATCTCATAAGTTTTGTTAATAGAATCCTCCCTTTTAATAACGATAAGTAACTTAGGAGATTTCACGGTTGGAGGATGAATAGAAGCACCAATAATCGTCGAGTCATCTTTCCGATTTTTGATTCTTCTTTTGAACCACTCTATTTCTTTGGCCTTCTTTGCTTCTAACCTTTTCTTCAAATTTTCAAGCTGATCTTTTTGAGCTTGAAGAGGATCGACGACTTTGGATCGACTAGCTTCATCTTGAGCAATCTTGAGTACATTTATTTCATCATACTCAAGTTGAGCCCTGATTGCATTTTCCCTTTCAGCTTCTGAGAGTATGATCCCAAGAGGATCTTTGGTAAGTGTGGAAGCTAGTTGCAACCTGAGAGAGTTAGCTTCGGGATCTCTATTTCTTTTCTTCTTTTTCTCTTGAAGTTCAGCTAACTGATGTGCAAAAGTTACAGGTTTCTTTCCTTCATCTTTGGCTTTTCTTCTCTTTTCCTCTTCAGATTCTTCAAGGGTTCAGGCACTGACTCCCTCCCCCTAGGTTGATGCTCTAGTTTCTTTAGTAGCCTCATCTCTATATGACCCAGTGTTAACCGGTACTAGAGGTTCATTGGCAACAATTGAAGTAACAATTGGTGGTTGTTGGACGTTGATCGGAAACTTCTGCCTTGGAGACCACCATACTCACCGATTCGGTGACCACAGGTGGTGGTCTTTCGGTGACAGGTGGTGATTCGTGACTGTCTCGGTGACGATAGCGTCGGAGACCACTGTCTCGGTGACCACAGGTGGTGGTCTTTCGGGGACTGTTGCTGCTGCTTTCTTGGATTTCTCCCCCTTAGTGGTTGAGCCCTTGAAACCAACTGAGGAGAGAAAAGATTTGATCCCTTCAACATCGGAACCCAAACTGCCCAATTTGCGTTCAATCCGTTGAACCATAAAACGATCCTCATCCTTGAAAAAGGCATCCCCTGCATCAATTTCGAAAGTTGGTAGGGAAGTCGGTACCTTTTCAACCTTAGTATGAAGAGAAGCAAGTGATTCCAAAATTGCTTCTTGATTTTTCAGAAAAGAAGCAATGTCGAAACTTGCTTGGCAGAGTCTTTTTGCAGATCAAGAATGGTTGATGCCACTGCTTCATGACTTGCTTTTAATCTTCTTTGAAGGCCAAGAACATCCAAGTGAATAAGATCCAGACAAGTCATAAGAGTGGGATCAGTGACCGAAAGCTCTTCCACACTTGTTTTGAGAAGTGCAGAAAGACGTTCCGTTGCACTGACCACAATATTCTTTCTTTCCATCTCCCGATTTGCATGTTCTTCTAATAGTTCAACTCGATGAAGTGTGCCGTTAGCAAAAGAGGAGACAGCCTCAAGAAAGGCATCATCATGTTGAGAAGTCATAGGACTTGAAATCTTTGGCTTTGGAGGTGGTTGATTATTATCTTCACTCGGAGAGGAAGAAGACGAGTAATCCACCAGACCTGTCTTTTTGGTTGGGGGGATTTCGGGGAGTCTGAGATGTGGAGGGGAGACCTCTGATGCTCCAAAAAGTTAGATTTTGTGGGGGAGACACGATGAGGAGAGTGTCTATGAGGGGAGTCCTCAATTATGGGCTCCTCAACTTCCTTGTGAATGTGCAAGGGATACGTACGCATCCAAAGTGTAGTATCGGAGTAAAGAAAATTGGTAAAATGGGTTTCTCCTTCGGATGCACCTGGTAGGGATGCATCTACATTTGGAGATAGGGAAATGAGTTGTGAGAACTCAAGGGGTGGTGTAGATGCACCTTGGATGAGAGACTCCAAGTCATCTTCATCAACTAAGGAGTAAGTTGGTGAAGGCATAGTTTGGGTATCCCTATGTACAACCATGTCCTTTTGTGAGGGCATGGAGGATGTAGGATGGGTTAAAGTCTGTTCCTTATGTACAACCATGTCCTTTTCTCCATGTTTTCTGAAGTCATATCAAACCTTTTAGCTAAAGACAAATAACCCTTTTATGAGAATAAAAGAGGATGTTTGAATTTAAGGCTTGCTGCCCACGTTCTTGCTGCACACATTTTTGCATTTATTGTGTCACAAGAACTTGTCTTCGAAAAATGCTAAGGATGTAGATATCACATCGGTTAGTGCACCCTAAGCTTGGGATCGGCAACTTTACAAATGCTTGAATCGGCAAATGTATTAATACTTGGATTGGCAACTGTACACTATGCTTGGATCGGCAACTGCATCTCAATCTTAGGATTGGCAGCTACATTTTCGGAGACTATAACTCCTTTGATTTCGGCAAGTGGTCTGGATCTTAATGTTGGTTGGTACATCATAATTTCCACATTTTGATATACTACCTTTGATCGGATAGTCTTCGATTCTCCAATACTTAAAAGTATTTTCCAGACCTTCGAAAGAACCTATAAAAGATCAACAATATAAAGAGAGAAAGTTCATCACCAAATCATCGGTGACCCAACAATGCCATTATCGACGAATGTGAATCTCCCCCGTCACCGAAAGGTATGATTTTGGGGATTGGGTTTTATCCATGTTTTCGGTGACGTTTTGAGTATGAAGTGTTATCCATAAATTTATGACTTTGGGTTATTAAGACTTAACTATGTTTTGGTATTTTGAATAATAGAGCTTTATCTGAGTTTGTTATTTGAGCATTGAACCTTGTCCACATTTTGATTGAGTACTGGGTGTTGAATTTATATCCAATTAGATATATTGATTTAGAGCTTTCATCCCGAAAATGGTAGATTTTTGGAAAAATGTTGCTTTTACGTTAAAGACATTTCATTTGAGAGATTATATTAAATAAGGAATCTTTCAATTTTATCGTTATATACTTATGATGAAAATTGCTTCAACACACTAGGCGTTAAACCTAACCCTTTTTATTTGTCGGCATATGCATCGGGTCCTTATTGGGGAATAGTACTAGCATCACTGTGAAAAGTTGAGTGCTAGTTGGATGCACGAGAATGAAATAGCTACCCTGGAAACATCTTTGATATGTTGGAAATAGCCGCAGGTCATTGGGTTTTAGTAGAGTCTGTTCCTAATTATAAACTTGTGTAAGGTTTGGAATATTATGTTTTGAAGCTAAATCTTAGATTGTCATTGTAGGTAATCAATTAATGACTTTTATAAAGTGATGAGATTTCTTATTTGATGTATTGTTGGAAATTTTAAATTAGTCGTTAATTTCAAATTATGTTCAGCTCACCGTTGTGGGTTAGAGATATTGATGAATCGTCGTTATTCTGTGGAGAAGTTGTAAGGTTAATCGGCTTAATTGTGGTTTATCTCCTTAAGATATTTGAGTCTTCCAATGTTGGTCATGTGACTTGTAGACTTGGCTAGTGTAATTCAAACAATTCGACCCTGGACTAAATGCAAGCATGATATGTATTTCTGAAAATAATGTGCATAAGTTATTCCTTGTTTGCCAAAATCTATGTACCTATAAGTTTACTAATTTTGAAGAATGTTTGGCGCACATGAGAGTGAAGCCCATATTTTGAAAATTCTTAAATTGTTTTAATGGCATAAGGTTCGCATGCAAGTTTTGTTGAGAGTTTTCTTCATACCATTTTTGCTAGTGTTGTAAACCATTGAAGAACATATTGATTGATAATTTTAAACTTGAAACTGACAGGAATTATTCCATTTTTTAACCTAAAATGCATGCACCTATTCTATTTCCATTTTTGTGAGGTAAATTGATGCATATGAGAGTTGGGTTATGTTTTGAAATACGTGAATTGTTTGGTTGCATATGAGTTTTTATTGGAAGTTTTCTCCACGATTCTTTCGATAGTATCACAAATTGTTGAAATCATATTTCTTTGAATAACTTCAAATTTGAAACACGCATGAATTATTTCATGTTCCACTCAAAGTACATGTGGTTATTATGTTGCACACATCGATTTGTAAGTTAGGGCACATGAGAAATCTGAGTCAAATTTTGAAGTACATGAAGTTATCTTATTACATATGTTTGCATTTGAGTTTTGTTGGAATTTTATTTCTTGTCGTCTTATAGCTCAAGGGTGAATCTATAAAACGCATGAGCTGCTTTATTACGTGTGTTTTGTGTATAATATTTTATTGAGAATTTTGTTTTATGCAAATTTGTTGAGAGAGGTAAAGATTCTGATTTCATTTAGTTGGGTAGTTTTCCCTTGAAGTTTTGAACTGACGTGTTTTGGTGCACATTATTTAGTGCATGAATTGATTTACATTTATGCCGTGAGTAAATGTATGATGAGACTAAGATGGTCCATGTTTATGTTTCGTTTTTGTGCATTTTGTTTATTGTCGTCTTGGGTATTAGTCAACAAAAATGCATTGTATGATTGGTTTTATGAGTGTGGCATTTATGGCCACTTTACACGATTACCTAGTAGTGTAGTAGTAATTTTGTGTGTGCGCAAGAATCGTTAAAAGGATTTCATGTACGTTAAATTTTTTAAAATTGCAAATTGACATAACTGTTGAGTCATACACTTGAAAAAAAAACCTTGAACTCATTAAGCCTATAGATTTAAACCCTTTTGTGAAAGGAATTGTATTTGCAGACTAGAGGAGTCCTTAGGAAGTAAATGTTGGATGATCAGACTTGTGGTTGGTTTGAGATTCCAGGATTCCAGTTTGAAAGACAGACATATGTAAGATTTTGAGGCATTAGGCTTATGTGTCATTCCGTTTACTAAGATGGCAACCTTTCTGCGTCGGTGAGCTTCGGGTTGGAGAACTTGGTGAGTACTTTCTTCCGGGTTATGTGAAACTTTTGGGATGCTTGGTTGTAATAGATTGATGTAGATGGTGTGCCTTATTGGTGAATCTTATCGAATGGAGAAAATTTTAATTCATGGATTTGTTATTTGGAGTTGCAGATTATGAAATTCCAGTTCCCATACTTGGTGACGGTTTTAAGTTGTTATTATAAATCAACAGGGTATGAACGTGAGGTGAAGTACCTGCTTGTGTATGTTTGGGGGTTCGACCATTTGATGATATTAGGTATTGACTTTTTGTTTGAGGTCAATAACCATTGGAGTGCTTAGAAGTACTTTTGATCGAATCATAAGAAGTATTTGTAATATAAGTGATTACTCTAGGGATATTAGATTTTGATGATTAGTGATTCATGATTAAGATCATATTATTTCGTTAAGGATTCTATTTTTGAATGATTTGTGTCGAGGTGCAACTTGAGAGTTGTGAAATAGTCGAAATTGAGTTAACCGATTATCTAAAGAATATGTTGGTACGTTTCGGGTATTCGGGAATTTTCAAAATCATTACAGTCGGTGTGCCTTGTGACAGTTTAGAGTACGAATTTAGAGTTGTGTTAATCTGAGCTAAACTAGTTGTTAGGAATTTCGTCAAGGTAAGGACGATAAATCTTTTATAGCATTAATTATTGAAAACACTTAAAGGGAATGTTGAGGTAGACCATAAGTGGAAACTGTTTGATTAAGGGGACTCTAGTTAGTCAAAGTTAAAAATATCGACACAGTTATAACATCGGGTGAAATATTCTGAAGTGTTTGTTCGGATTTCCTTTACCACCTGGGTAAAGTTGACGTGGTAGTGAGTACTCTGATTCAAATGAAGTATGACTAATTTTAGTCGGATCTGATTTTGCTAAGATTATCGAAGTGTTAAATGCATGGTTGAAGCGTAGCACACTCGATAGAGGTGGTTATAAAAATTTAAGGATGAACCCATTTGGTCATCATTGGTGGAATTGAGCAGTTATAGATGCAAGTTACTCTTGAAATAGTATGAACAACCTAAGATTGGGAGACAATCGTGCTCTCGTCTAAGACCGAGTATGTTGAGACTATCTTTTTGGAAGGGAATCAGATGTTCTATGAAACGGTCGTTATCTGATGTCTTCATCATTAGATTGTTATCCTTTTTGGGATAAGTAGATGACAATCTATCCGTCGAACTTGTGTTCCGGGTTGAATAACATTTTTTATCCATCACGTGTACCTTCTATGGTTCATGTGTCTTCCAGAAAAAAACCGTATGATAAATACTGGGAGAACTCTTGGATCGAAGAGTGACTGTTTGGAAGGACCGAAATATGGAGAACAAATTAATTCTGTTAAGTGTGGCATTCGAGTGTTTGGTCGGCGCCAGATTTCGAAGACGAAATATCTTTTAAGGTTGGGAGGATTGTAAGACCCGTAATTTCCTAAAAGTAGTTGAAGAATGGTCGAGGGAACGGTTGGGAGGGAGCTCAACATGCGATGAGCATGACTTATCCCGCGCTTTATAATCGCAACTAAGATCGCATAACTCATTGGATCGAACCTTGTGGACACGCCTGACGTTCCACAGGACATGAGGTTGCGAGCAAGGTCGCGGGGATGGACCTGGACTTTTTAAGTCCGATTTTTCTTGGGTTCTTCTCATTTCGTCCCCTCTTTTCCCTTTTTTCAAGATTTGGAATGTGCATGGGAATGGGGCGTGGACTCCAATCCCCATCCCTGTCCCAGGTCCCCCATCTCCATCTCTGTCTATGTCCGCGTCTCCAATGGGGAATATGATCACATCCGCATTCCCATCCCCAACAGGGAAACGAGGAAACAAGGATTTTTCCCTAAGCTATTTTAAATCAAATTTGTTACATAACACACATGTTGGAATCTCATATGTTTGCAAAAGTTGTATTTAAATAAAAAATGTAAAATTTTGTACTTCAAATGGAAAAACATTAATAGAAAAATAAATAAACAATCAAATAAACTTAGGGTTGAGGAAATAAACTTAAACAGTAAGCATGATTGCATGAGGAAATAAATTGTGCTTTGAGGAAATAAATCAGGGAAGAAAAATTATATATCTTAACAGTTTTGCAATAACTAAGGAATGAAAAATTGAAGGGAAATCAAAAGAATTTAGTCAAATAAGAAATTGATGTATCTCAACAGTTTTGCAATATGGCCACAAAGAAAAAAAGGGAATGACATCAGTTTAGACATCTTAGTTGATAGGAATTTTTACTTTGTTCCTATAATAGTCTCATATATGTTGGTGTTCATGACCCTCTGCATCATCTTTTCACTAAAATGTTACTTTTAATTAATGCTTTAACACTTAACACTTATCAGTTTTATAATCGATCCAAGGAAATAAACTTAACACTTGAACAATTTTGCAATCGATTCAAGGCAAGCAATAGCGAAATACTTCGTTGGTCGTTGGCTTGTTGCAGATGTTGCTGCTGGAAGGACGGAGGGGAACAACATTCAAGCGGAGGGGGCCGACGGAAGGGTTTTGAGAATTGAAATCGCAATAGATGTTTTTGAATTTTGTCTTGGGTTGTTTGATTTATGTTTGACGATTGAAATCTAAACCTAGTTAGGAATCACTGAATTAGTAGAAAAAAATAATATCTTATATTTATTTAACTTTTAAGATTGTACGGGTATGGGAAGGGACGAGAAGTGTGTACCCGTCCCCCGCCTGCAACACCCGAAAATTTTAGAAAATTCAGAATATGGTAAAAGACCTTTATTTAATGAAGTAAATGATCGTTAGTAAATTCTTATGTTTCTGATAAAGTTAAGATGGAAATTATGAATTTTGAGGTTTGAAATTCATTTGGTAATTGGGGAGTTAGAAAATCAGATGGTATATAGTTAAAAGGAAGTCAGTGGACCGAAATATGTACCCGCGCGACTTGGCACGTGATCCAGGCTTGTTGCGCTAGTCGCGTAACTCCCTGTCGACTTCTCCTTCCCCGCGCGCGCGACTATCTACCTGACCTGAAGTCGCGGCCATGGTCATGGAAGTGTCGAATTTCGCGTAGTAAGCCCTTTTTAAAGAGGTTTTCGCCTGATTTCGCCCCAATCACTTTTCCTCTCGTTTTTATTTTCATTCTCCCTTCATTAAAGTCAAACCCTAGGGCATCTACTCCCTAAATCCACCCATCCGAAAGCTTTTACTCACCATTTAAGCTAAAGATTCAAGGTTTGGGCTTCAAGGTCTTTGTGCTCTTCATCTTCTCCAACCTTTCTTCCACCATTGTTGACCAAGCTTTGGATTTTTCTCCAAATCATGATTGTTGGTTATGATCTAGATAAGGTTTCTAGCGATGGATTCTTGTCGATTTGGACTCTTCATCAAAGGAATCTTTTAGGGTAAAACTTAGATTTAGCCTAAGTCTAGCAAGGTGAGTTCAAGTTTCTTTGTGAAAACTATGTACATGCCAAAAATGTTCATTTTGAAGTATTAACAAGTTTAACTTGCTATTTATCAAATGCGTGCTTTATTTGAAAAGTTTTGCATATTTGGTGCATTTGGTTTTATTAATCATGTAAAATGTTTATATTTGGGTTTTTGGACATCTTAACAAATAAAACATATGTGTTGGTTCTTTTGATGATTCATCTCATAAATGGAGGTCATTTAGTGTTAATGCGTTTTTGGTGCATTTGATTTATAAACCGTTGAAAAATACACGTTATTGCATTATGAGGAATTTTGGAAATATGAGGGTATGATTTGTTTTGGAAAATAGTTTGCCTCAAGTCCTCAACCAATGATGTTTGTTTTGGGTAATCACATAAGCGTTGACTTGTTGAGCCTTTACTCAGTTTTGACTAAAATGAGTCTTGGGGATACTTGACCGGTTTAAATTGCTCTATGTCGGGCTTTTAGAGTTATATGCAGTTATGCCATATTTATTTGGAACATTACGTGCTTCGAGTGTGTGATCATTCATTTGGTGTCATGTAATTTTAGAATATAATGCAACGAATCCATAGGCGTATAAGTCGTGTTGTTATTTGAAAGTTAGATCATAATTCCTTGTTTTGAGGTTGGTACCTAAATAGGCGATACACATGGAGTTGTTGAGCTTGGTACCCATGCGAGCGATAGACATGGAGTTGAGCTTGGTACTGCATGCGAGCAATAGACATAGGGTTGTTGAGCTTGTTAACTTATTAATATATAGGCCAGGAGTGGTTGATATTAATGAATAAATATAGATATGAAGCCTACTTTTGTGTTCCGCCACTAACCATGGGAATCGGGCCTCCCCCGTTGCCGAAATGTGTTGTTTTAGGTATAGAGTTTTTATCCATAGTTCTCAGTGACGTTTTGAGTATGAAGTGTTATCCATAATTTATTATATTGGATTATTGAGACTTAACCATGTTTTGGTATTTTGGATTCTAGAGTTTTACCCGAGTTGGTATTTGTGCATTGAACCTTGTTCACGTTTCAAGTAAGTATCGGGCGTTGGGTTCATATGTGAATGGGTATTTCGATTTAAAGTTTTCATCACTAACGATATTCGATTTAATGATTTTACCACAAAATTGGTGATTTTGGGAAGATGTTTCTTTTATAATGAAGTCATTTTCTGTGAGAAATTATCATTTAATCAAGTAGTCTTTCAATTTCTACCATTTATATTTATGTTATAAACTCTTGAATTCACTAGGCATTAAGCCTATTCTTTTTCCTTTGTCGGCATGTGCATCAGGTTCTCGTTGGGGTTGGTACTAGCGACACGTGTTGACGTGAGTGCTAGGGAATGGTACGATAAGGATCTAGCTATTTGGTGACATATTCCACATTTGGAGATAGCGACTCTTATTGGTTTTAGTAACACCCGGCCTTGTTCTAGTATTTGTGCAAGGCTTGCTTTATCTTATGTTGGTGCTAAGTGTAGTTTTACCATTTGGGTTATCTTAAGTAATGACTTATAGAGAGAGATTTATCCTTTAATTGTTGTATTATTGGAAATTTTAATTTAGTCGCTTTTTCCAGATTTGAGGGTATTACAAGGCCCCATCACCAGGACCCGATTTAGCGGGGAATCCCCGTCCCCAACCAGGGCGGGTGGACCGGGTTCCTCGACTAATCGGGGACATTCCCATGCTCAATTTGGAAGAGGTAAGCTCATTTGGGTATTTTGAGTTTTAGCTTGGGTTTGTTATGGAACTGCCTTGTAGTTACTTTTGGTACCTTCCCAAATTTGGATCTTGCTTTGAGAACTTAAGTAGGGATCTTTGCTTGTGGATCTAAAGTCTTCACCACTTTGGAAGCTAACGATGGGTTTGGAACCTAGATTTAACATAACCTAGCGAGACGAGTTCAAGTTGCTTTGTGAAGACTATGTACATGGAAAAAAAATTCATTGTGAAGTATTAACATGTTTTTCTTGCTATTTTATTAAATGTGTGGGTTATTTGGTGAATTTTGCAAATTTGGTATATTTGATTATATACATCTAATGAGATACCTGTATTTGGATTTTTGGACTCTTTGGTAAATCTTAAGAGGGTGTTATTTTGATGATTTATTTCATATATGGAGATTTTTTATGTTAAGGCACCTTTAGTGTCTTTTGCTTTACAAATCGTTTGGAAAATACACTATATTATGCTATAAAGTATTTTGGAGATAAATGGAACAACTTCACTTAGGAGATGATGGAATGAATTTTCGAGTTAATCATACTATTGGAGCATGCATTTACATAACCATTGGTTAAACACATTTTATTGTTTATGATGAATTTTATTAAATAGCCAATCGTGTTGTTGAGCCTCTGGCTCGGTTTTGACTCAAATGAGTATTAGGGGACATTTGTTCGGCTATTTGCTATCTATGAACCTTTGGAGTTATATGCAATTATGACATATTTAATTGGTATATTACACATTTTGGGTGCGTTAGTTATTCAACTAGTGTCGTGTAATTTAAACTGTAATGAAATGGATTCATAGACATAAAAGTTGGTTTGTTGGTCTAAAAATGGGATCATTATCCCGGTTTCATAACTTGACGTCCATATGAGCAATAAACTTGGAGTGGTTGAGCTTGACGCCCATACGTGCGATAGGCCTGAAGTGGTTGAGCTTGGTTGTGTCAGTATTGTGGAGAGGAACCCGTGTGGGTTGGACTCTGGGACCATAGCCGGTATGTGGAGAGGAACCACGTGAGTTAGACTTCGGGATCGTGGGTATTGCACAGGTAATCTCGTGTTGAGTCGGACTCTGGGACCCTTGTTTTGACTTTTGAGGAATTGGTCAAGTAGAGCTGATAACAAGTCATCGAGTGTATTTTGGGTATGAACTCGTGTGGAGTCGGGTCCTAGGACCATTGGCTTGTAGGTGTATCTTTATGGTGTGTAAGTAGGCGTTTAGGTCAGGGTATTGCGGAGATGAACTCGTATGGGTCGGGATCCGGGACTTTAGGTATTGCAGTGGAAATTTGAGAAGGGGTAGACACCGGGACCGCGATATTAGGGCGCTACTCGATAACGTTGAAAACATGGCTTACTTTGTGTTACACCATTATCGAAGGAAATGGGTCTCTCCCATCATCGAAAGATGTGATTTTGGGTATTGGGTTTTATCCATGTTTTCAGTGACGTTTTGAGTATAGAGTGTTATCCATAAATTTATGATTTTGGGTTATCAAGACTTAACCATGTTTTGGTATTTTGGATAATAGAGCTTTTCCGAGTTTAGTATTTGAGCATTGAACCTTGTCCACATTTTGATTGAGTATTGGGTGTTGAATTTATATTCGATTGAGTATTTTGATCTAGAGTTTTCATCATGAAAATGGTAGATTTTTTTTAAAATTCTTGCTTCTACGTTAAAGACATTTCATTTGAGAACTATATTTAGTAAGCAGTATTTCAATTTTACCATTATATACTTATGATGAAAACTGTTTGAATTCACCAGACTTTAAACCCAACCCTTTTAATCTGTCGGCATGTGTATCATGTCCTCATTGAGGAATGGTACTAGCATCACCATGAAAAGTTGAGTGCTAGTTAGATGCATGAGATTGAAATAGCTACTAGGAAACATCTTTCACATGTTAAAAATAGCGGCAGATTATTGGGTTTTAGTAGCGTCCGTCTCTAATTACATACTTGTGTAGTGTAAGGTTTGGATTTTTATGTTTTGAAGTTAAATCTTGGATTACATACTTGTGTAAGGTTTGGATTTTTATGTTTTAAAGTTAAATCTTTGATTGTCATAATCAATTAATGACTTTTAGAAATTCATTTAATTTCGTATTTGATGTAATTATTAATAAAAATAACAGGTCGTTTTTTTTCAAATTTAAGGGTCTAACAAAGACCGTTACATGAGTTAAAAAACATTAACACCAAAAATTAAAAAGAAAAAAATCAATTACAAATACTTTTGCATCCATATTCCATACTAACGTTATAACATTAAAAATTAGCGTAAAAAAGATTACAATATGAACAATTTCTTCAAACTAAAAAATGAGTTATCGATCGATTTATTATCGACAGTCGTTGAAATGTAATGTATATTAAAAATATAAATAATAACACCTCTGGTTTTTCGCACAATCCTTTTAAGGGTTGAGTTTCGGGAAAAGGAGAGTTAAGTTACGAACCGTAAAAAAAGATCTCTAACATTAGATGAACGTTAGGATGAGATGCACCAGATCAACTCCCATATAAAACGCGATTCATGATTAGGTTTAAGATTAAAGATGATTAAGAATCCAAATATCTTATTACACTTTTCACCATAAGTCAATTTATCACCCTATCCTATTCCTATGCCTCCCTCCTAATTCCTAAATATAAGGATCGACCATGTTTTTACTCTTTTAGTTCTCATAAATAACTTTATGTATTTCAAAAATCAACATCTTTTTTTATAATTAACTGTCGAGTTAAATGTTTATTTATCAAAAAATTAGTAAATAAATTTGTTCTATCTTGTTCTTCTGTACCAAAATCCATCCTACAAATTATTAGTTTTTACCCATAAATTAACTTATTATAAAAAAAAAAAACCTTTTGCTTGTCCACATTATCTTTTTTAATTTATATATTTACTTTTAGGGGGTTTTGGATGTGCTTATTGACAGATTGACTTATTACTGTCTGGAAAAGAGCTTATGACTTATTATGGTCTGGAAAAGAGCTTATGACTTATTATGGTCTGGAAAAGAGCTTATGAAAAGCTGATATGTTAAAAAAATTTACTTTTTAAAAAACAACTTATCTCCGATTTGGTACCGGATAAGTTGTTTTAACCAAACACTCAAAATAACTTATTATCGATGTCCCACCGAAATAAGTCAATAAGTTGTTTTGATAAGCTCAAACAAACACTCCCTTAGAAGAAAGTTTTCAATTTTTTGTTATGCCTTTAGTCATAAGACGAAAAATATCTATCTATCTATCATCAAAAATAAAAATAACAGCAGTTATTTTTTAAATACGATAATTATATACATTGTAATGTTATTTTTTAAACTATATGTAATTTGCTTATTTTAGGATGGAAGTAGCAACAGAATAGAGGGATAAAAAAATTATAATTCACATTAAAAATTAATTTTCCATCAACAAATCACACAAATACTCAAGAAACATATTATTGTTGAGCATTTAATAATTAAATTTTTCAAAAAAATTCATCATCATAAGAATAAAAAAAAGGAGAAAGAGACGAAACTGCAATAGTTCATTTTTCTAGGGTTTTGAACGCCGGCCGGAAGGATTACCACCGGCGTAAAGAGTCGAATCAGATCCATAGATTCTAAAAAAGTCTTTTACATGATAATTTAGCATCTTAAAATCTACAAACACAGTTAGGGTTCTAAGAAAATTTCTAGAAAATGCATCCACAAAACATCAAAGATAACAACAATTAACATAAAAATGCTAGATCAAACAACCCTAATTTTTGATTTTTCTGATTCAGTTGGAGTAATTTCTTCAACTTCTTCATCAATTTGAGAACAAACCCAAAAAAAATTCATGATTTTGTGACAAAAACCCTGAAATTTGAAGTCTGATCTTCAACGATTTGGTTCATAGAATTGCTTAAATCCATGGAAGTTTTCTAAGGTAAAGGATTCTTCCTTGGCCTACCTCTTTTTCTCGGCACCGTAGCTCCGGCGGTCGGAGGATTTGGCTTTTTCTGTTGAACCGGTTGTTTCGGCCGTGAAACTGGTGGCGTTGGTGCTACAAAACTCTCACCAGGTTCCGCCAACGGCACGCTGCTGCCGTCCGGCAACGAATCGGCCGACGGCCAAGCTTTTGCGTTCGTCGGAAACATCGGCGGCATCCAATTTGGGAGGGTGAGACTCTTGGCTGTCTCGGAGTTCGACATCGCAAATCCCATCGGAAAATACCCCATACAACAGTAGTACGCTTCTTTCCCTGGGATCGCCGGCGGCAACGACGCCGGTGGTATCGCCACCACCTGAAACGCCCGCTTACAATTAGCACATCTCAAACAACAACCGACGTACATATTAGGGTATTCGTATAGATTATAACAGTAAGGACACGCCGTCCATATGTTCGCCTTCGTTTGATTCTCCGTCGCCGTCGCCGCCGGCGTCGCCGTATCGACGGGGTTACGCCTCACCGGAATCTTATCCCGCTGAATCGGATGGTTCGTATCCTCTTTCTCTCTCTGTTTCCTCATGGAAACTAGATCCACCTTCGAGAAAGCAAACATCTCGTTATCGTACGCAGATTTCCTCGAGGAATCCGACAACAACGCCCACGCATCTCCGACAAGTTTGAACGCCGAATCGGCGAAAGGGAACTTATTCTTATCTGGATGTAGAAGAAGAGCGAGCCGACGATACTGGCGTTTGATGAGGTCGTCGTCGTTCCGGCGACTATCAAGCTGAAGGATGGCGTACCAGTCAGGGTGATTGTTGATCCGTTTGTCTGCGGCGATGAGTACATCAACGACGGCCAAGATCTGGTCGGAACCGTCGAGTAAGGGCTCAGTTTCTTGAGCTAGAAGAGCGAAATCTCTACATCCGTTTAGATCTTTGCCTTGTAAGAGCTTCTCTGCGATTCCGAGCAACCGTTCTGCTTCAGCTCTGCTCGTCGATTGCATCTCTGCGATTTGCAGCTCAGGCGAAACTAGGGTTTTGAAGTTGCTTTTTTGTCTGAAAGAACGATGGATGGGTGGAAGATGAGTGTTTGTTGAAGATGATTGTTTTAGTTTTAATTTTAATTTTTAATTTTGTTTTTGAATTTATTTTAATTTCACTTTGTGGAGGGTGAAATGTGAATTGTGAGCTCTCCTTACTTTATAATTTATATTTATAAATATAATAAGGATTTTGGATTATAAATTGTAATGTTTTATATATAATTTAATAAAGATATTTTCAAAAATAATGTAAATATTTAAGGAAAAATAAAATTATAAATTCATATAATATTTAATTATGATACTATGTTGTCAAATTTTAGTAATTTATTAAAGTATTAAACTTTATTGGAATTATACATTCTAAGAAACTCTATTGATGTTAATTGCACGCCTGATGCCTCCATAGTACCTATAAAAATTTAATCAATTTCATTAACCCTCTTTATTATTATTATTTAAAAATATAATGGTTGAGGATTATACTTTTTAAAAAAATAATACTAATATATCTCTATTGTATTATAAAACATTTAAAAAAATTAAAAACTATTTTTTATATATTGAGTATGGTTTATTAATAAATATTACAAGTAATTATAAGTAAATACAACTCACTAAAGTTTAATACTTGAATTCGTAAATAAATTGTAGATAAACATAATAAATTACGATAAATATCTCGTTTTAAATATTAAAAATCTAAAATATATTTAAAATAGTTATTGAATTTTAACAAAATAATTTATTATTATTTTATAAAAAATTATATAATTAAACTAAAAATAAATTACTTTATTTATTAAATTATAATAAAAAATTAAATTAAATAGATAACACAAAAAGTAGAAAATTTAAATAATTATATTTTTTTCAAATTTTATGTTTTATTTAAAAATGAAAAATGTATCGTATTTTTAAAATAATATAAAACTATATTATAACATTAATAAAGACAAAAAATAAATCGAAACAATAAAATCGTGTGTATATATATATAGAGGCCAATTCAAGGAAGAACTGATTAGTTTGTAGAAACTGTAAGAACCAACATTAACCACAAATCAACGGTTAAATAAGGAAACTTACAATTTGGTAGTTTTGATTAAATTTTTAACGAAAAAGCATTTTAGGTATTTTAAACTCTCCTCTCTCCTACCTCTGTTCACAGTCCACCGTGATACAATTATGTGATACACACCGTGATACCAATTTGATACTATTAATGTGATACACAAATACATATAAGATGCATTGTGATAACCAATGTAATATCCATTGTATTACCCATTGTGATACCCAATTTTACCAATTAACTTTTTATGCTATTTTAGTAAATAACATTAATTATTTAAAATGATTGTTCCACCTTAGTTCTTACAGTTTTCATAGATTAATCAGTTCTTATTTGATTAAGCCCATATATATATATATATATATTATATCACTTGTATCTTTTGAGTTAACCTTTATCTATTTATGATGAAGAGTAATAATGTAGTATTATCTTTTAAAATCTTTATTAATTAATTTTGCTGTTATTTTCTTATATTTTAATCATGTATAATTATATTTTATATTGTATATTTATATCATTAATAAAATATTATTATTTAAAAGAATATAAATGAGAATAAAAACAATAATAAAATCACAACAACCATTAATTGATATTGTTTTATCATTCCAACATTACATTGTCAAACAATTAAAAATAAATGTTGAATTTAAATGTTTATTCGATTCTGATATGGGTAGCTCATGCATCTACACATATATATACCTAAATGAACCCACTATTTTTGTATTTTTCTTATGCTAAATCCCGGCCCATCCGATCCGAATCTGGTCAAAGTTCGAGTTCGAATCCGGTCAAAGTCCGATCCGATTCGTCCCGGTCAAAATCCGGTTTGGATATTCCCGTTTTTTCACGGCCCAGCCCGATCCGAATCCGGATTTCGGCCTGGTCCGAAAATTTTGAAAAAATTAACGTTTTATAGATCCGTTAGATGAATTTTTGCCCCCTTTTTTTGTTTTTTTTTCATCCCAAAACACTATAAATACCATATATGTTTGAATGGGTTTTTCGGAATAGTGTTCCGGCCCGAACCCGGGCTTTCCGATCCGGCCCGAATCCGGCCAATTTACTGGCCTGGGGTTGTTAAACAACCCGATTAAGGGGTGTTAGTTTTTAACTTAATAAGTTTAATAGACAATGTGCTTAATTGGTTAAGTTAAAAGTGTTTAACTTAATACTAAGAGATTGACTTAATATGTTAAGTTAGCTCATCCTATCTTAATATGTTAAGTTAGCTTTTTTTCCAAAATTACTCATGTCCTACAATTTTTAATCACACGTCTCACTAAAAAATAAACAATTTACCAACATGTATAAATTAAATATTATAATCAAACGATAATACTTTATTATTTTAAATATGTTTGAAGTCATTAAATATTGTTTTATGAACTCGTTGAATTCATATTATTTAGTTTATTTTAAATAATTAATATTGTTTTCATTTTTTTTGCCATTTTAATTATTTATCAAACAATTTATTTTATTCAAGTCTGCAACATCAACTTTGTACTGCACACATCACTTAGGGGGAATCTAGAAAGTCATGTAATGTAGGAGGCAATGAAAATTGAAAACATAGACATAAG
This sequence comes from Silybum marianum, assembly GCA_036898165.1. Lineage (NCBI taxonomy): Eukaryota > Viridiplantae > Streptophyta > Magnoliopsida > Asterales > Asteraceae > Silybum > Silybum marianum. The sequence continues at coordinate 40,818,387 of CM072529.1, read as the reverse complement.
GTTAAAATGGTAATTTTTGTTATTCAGAAGAAAAATCAAACAACAATTTATCTTAATTTATTCAGAATGATTAATGTTTAGAGACAACTTAATAGATTCAGAACTTAATGGATAAAAAATCAAACAGCCCTAACTCAACTCAACCAACTCGGTCAATCCAACCCGAAATAACCCAACCCAACCTACAGTCACTTGATGCCTAATCGAGTTGTAAAAAATCTTCAAAACATAGATGTAATGTTGGAATTGGATTGTGACCATCAAATCTAACTCAATTCGATGAATATGATGCCTTTTGATATCATGGATTTATTTCAGCGTTAAGCTTTTAATTAATATATATAATTGTGAGTGTTAATACAAAGTTTCACACAAATATCGTTTAATATCTCTTATATATGTGTCGAGCAACTTTGGGATTGCTAAATCACAGACAAATCACAGACAAAAAAATCTCATTTTATTTCTATTACGTTTAAACACAACCACTTAGCTAGATTGTAAAATGATGTACCGAAGTTTTAACCCGACCAAATATTGGGTTGAGTTGTTTCAACTCAGCCAACCTAACCCATCTACAGGCGACTACTGCGGACCCTCGTTCCTTATGGTCCAATGGTTTTATGATTTCTCTCTTTCAAGGATACGAAGGAGGGTTCAAGTCCCTGTGGGGTAAATCATGTCCATAGGAATATTATTTTTTTACCGCATAACAGCTCGAATGTCTCATATATAGTAGTTGTTAAGGCTATTGAAAAGACTAGTTTAATACCTTACGTTGTGTTCTCAAGTCTTCTTTTATGACGAAAAATCTTGTGTGTCTAGAGTTCTTTAGAGAGGGAAATGAAAGAAAAATCTAAAAGGAAGGGAAAGTAAAGAAAGAATTTATAACAATTAAAATTATTTATAATTTATACATCTACATGTCTTTTATCAAATAAATTGCGATATAAATAAATAAAGTTATAACTTTAAAAATGACATTTTCTTTCATTTCTCTCCCTTTCAAGAACATGAAAATTTATTTTATTTTATTCCCTTTCCTTCATTTTCCCTTTACTGTCAATAACACAATTAAAAGTTTTATTTCTTTTCCTTTCTTCCAAAATTCGAGAACATAACGTTGTTGCTGCATGCGGTAAATGACAATGGAATCAAACCTCCTCCTATACAGGGTCGGTCCAATGGTTTTGGATGTCCTAGGCGGAAATTTAAAAATATGCCCCTAACACAAGAAAAAAACACACAATTATTTAAGGGGTTTGAAATCAGGTTGAACTAGATCACTCATCCCCACGCCGATTTTTATCGCAAAAAGAGAAAATTACAAAAGAGGGACGTGAACCAAAAGCAAAACCTCAAAAAAGTGAAAGAACTTTTCAAGGACAGGGAGAAGTGCATAACAAAAAAACAGATGAGATCCAGAAATAAAATAACTCCATATATATTTCCTTTAGATCACCGAATTAAAGAAAAATCAAGCCAAAAGATTCAATATCTTTTGAAGTTGAATCAAGTTTAAAGCCAGATTTGTAAACAACTTTAGGCAGTAAACATATAACTGATGAACCATGAAACATTTGTGGATTATTCACTTGTTCGAAAAATAAATGAAGTGCATTTTAAGTTATTCATGGCCAAAATCGGTTGTTTTCAAATTCAACCCTTGTAACCTTGAAGAAAAATTGAAAATATCTCCAGAATTTAAAGGGTTACATGTGAATTTGACCTAAAAACTTTATAACTCTTTTCAAAGCATTATGCAAATCTAAAAGATTAGAGAAGCTCTTAATATTGTGATTCAGCCAAATGTAAAGTAGAAAAATCCCAATTTTTTTATTTCCATGTTAGAGCACCATAAGATGAAACGGAAAATGAAGTTTTCTTGTCTTCTACTAAAAAAACAACAAAGAACGAAATACAAGAAACTCAACTTATAGATGCAAAGTTTTTAGATTTCCATCTTCTAATACTTGATTGATTTCTAAAATATATTTATATAAATTGAATATAAACATCAACAAAACATCCGGATTCAATAGTCAAGAAAAATGAGCAAATCAGTAACAATAAATCATACAACTAGAGCCTTAAATAAGTAAATAAAAAAGCAAACACCTTGCGTCTCAAAAAACCTAGTGTATGAGTGACCGGTGAATGGTTAAGAACTAACAGGAGAATCAGATGTAAGAGGGCATAACTGCAAAAGCCAGAAGGTCATCAGTCGTGGTGGGCAGCGACAAAATTACAAAAACCAGTGGTGGTAGTGGGAAATTGATTAGAGGATAGAGAAGATGAGAGATTGAGAATTAGGGCAGAAGTGAGTGTGCATCGTTTGAGCGTTAGGGTAGATGAGTGCAGTAGAGAGCGGCTGTTTTTTTCGTAAATTTTAAAAAATGAGCCTACCAAACCCTATATAATATATATATATATATATATATATATATGTTGGGCTATGATGCCCCTTGGGCTTGCTGCCCTGGGCAGTGGCCCACTCCGCCCTTCACATAGGCCGACTCTGCTCCTATATGTAAGTTCAGTCTGTAACTGAGGCTTGGTGTAGGGATTTGTGTCATAATACTAGTTATGTGGTAAGTTTAGAAAATACTAGTTATATGGTACCCTCCATTATGGATTCAACATCTTTGTCATATTCCGGCTAATAGTTGACTGACTCTTCCATCAAGTTGGAACGCATAATGGGTCATTCATTAATTTTCATGATGCCCGAGGTAAAACATAGGATATATCCCATGAAAACCACATTTCCCATCAGATCTTACATGTTGCACATTTGTGTACTGATAATAAGTTGAAATTATAACATATTTTCCCACTTTTCTCTTATGTATACATCCTTGAATGAATGATTTGAGTCTTCTTTTTTGTTTTTATTCTATATCTTTCTTGTGTTATGGATCTTGAAAGTGAAATAATCTCGTTTGATGAAGTTTTGTGATTTTTGAGCTAAAAATCAAGATTTTGACAACAAATGCTGTAGTAGGATTTTTGTGAAGGATGTTTGTGTTATAGCATACTGTAGATCATTTGGTTGATGAAATAAATGTTAGGAAAGATATTCGATTTAAAGAAATAGAAACATAAAGAAAAATTGAGCCCGTGTTTGATACGATTTCCTTAAAACAGATTACCCCGATATGGTGCGTACGTTTCCCAAGATACAACGGCAAAACGGTTTAGGAAAAACTGCGAACGTAAGAAATGCAGGTTTACTTTGCAGAGAAATCAAGCCAAAGTCGTAGAGAGGACTGCACTTTTTCGGTATGTTTTTTTAGAGAGACGAGACTCTCTTTATATAATGTTGGAGAAACCGATTGTAGAAAGAAATGGTTGAGAGTTTCTTCAATTAAGTTAGTTAACGATGGAAGCTATTTAATAGTTTCCTAATTTAATGCCAAATCTTTTAGTTTTGGCTGAAATATAAAATTCCAATTCAAAATCTGAACTATTTTTGAGTTTCGAAATAAAAACCATAAGAAAATTCGGCAAAAGAGATTTTAAACTTTTCTGGTCGACCTCGAGCTGCATTCGTATTCGTAGGATACGCGCTCGTACACAAGTTCAATGGTCCGAGCTGTATTCATGGACCATTTTCAATTCTCATCGAAGCGGTCCCACTTCTCTCTTACATAGGTGATGTTAAAGTAATCATTAAAAGTCGTATGCTTACCTAATATTCACATCACTGTTATTTAAAGAATGGGATGGGAGAGTTCTTCTCCCACAGTGATCCAATCAAGTATATATACAATTAGGTTGTCTCTTTAGACCTAGATCTTGGGATCTCCAGTCAGCTAGGTTGGGTTTCCTTTATATTAACTTGCTCATTCAAGGATTTTGTCCCATTCCTCTTGATGACTTACTCACTAATTCTCCATTCAACCCTTTGGTTAGTGGATTCACAATGTTATCTTTTGACTTTACATAGCCAATGGAGATAACCCCTGTTGTGAGTAATTATCTAATGGTGTTATGTTTTCGACAAATGTGTTGAGATTTACCACTGTACATGGCACTTTATGTCTTGCCAATTGTTGATGGACTATCACAATGTATGCATATGGCAGTCACCAGCTTAGGAAATCTTGGTATTTCTTCTAAGAACTGACGTAGCCATTCAACTTCTTCCTCGCACTTATCAAGTACTATGAACTCAGTCTCCATGGTAGATCTAGCTATGAACATTTTCTTTGAACATTTCCATAAAATAGCGGCTCCTCCAAGTGTAAATACAAACTCACTGGTGGACTTGGAGTCTTTTATGTCAGATTCCCAATTTGCATCACTATATCCTTCAAGGATGGCCCAAGATATGTTGTGTAATGAAGTCCATAGTCTCGAGTGTACCTCATATATCACAATACTCTGGTTGTGCTTTTCCAGTGCTCAGAGCTTCAGTCTGCTTACAACATAGGCTAAGTCATGCCTAGTACAACTCATTAGGTACATCAAACTACCAATAATTTCGAGTATTCTACTTGTGCAACTCCTTCACCTTTATTCTTAGATAAATGGTGACTTGTATCTATTGGTGTTTTGGCAATGTTTGAATCTTCAATGTTGAATCTCTCGAGAATTTTATCCACATAGTGAGCTTGATTTAGCACATGGCCATTTTGAATTCTTGAGATTTTAATTCCAAGAATCATATCTGCCAAACCCATGTTCATATCGAATCTTGTCTTCAATAGATTCTTTGTGGATTTAACCATGTTATTGTTACCAGCAACGATAAACATGTCAATAACATAAGGACATAGAATAACATAACCGACCATTGTGTCTTTAATGTAAACACATTTGTCACATTCATTCATCTTAAAGCCATTTTCCAGCATGACATGGTCAATATTTTGATACCATTGTTTGGGAGCTTACTTCAACCCATACAAAGACTTCACGAGTTTGCAAACTTTCGTTTCTTTCCCAGGGGCAACATAACCCTCGGGCTGTTCCAAATAGATTTCTTCGTCTAGATCTCCATTTAGGATGCCATTTTCACGTCCATTTGATGTACTTCTAGATTTCTTATTGCTGCAATGACAAGTACTAATTTAATGGAGGTGATTCATGTTACTGTAGAATACGTATCAAAGTATCAACGCCTTCACGTTGCCTATATGTTGATCACCAATCTTGCCTTATACTTTTTAGTGGTACCGTTTTCCTTCATTTTCCTTTTGAAAATCCATCGGTAGCCTAATGGTTTGCATCCTCTTGGAAGATCCACTAACTCCCAAGTATCGTTTTTGCAAGATGGAATCCATTTCACTCTTAATGGATTCTTTCCATTGAGGTCCTTCAGTGGATGTAATTGCTTTGCATTACGTATGTGGTTCTCTTTCAACCATGTACGCATAAAAATCAGACCTAAAGGGTTTCTCCACTTGAGCCTTTTTACTACGTCTAGGCTCCACCTCTTCCCTTGTTTTCTCTTCAATAACTTCATGATCTACCATCATAAGATCTTTATTAGCTTCATGTGCTATTTCCTTTAGTGAGGTTTTGTCTCCCTTACTGAGACTAGAAAACACATGTTCAAAGAATGATTCATTCCTTGATTCCATTATTGTATACTTGTGAATATCTAGAATATGTTGCTTGTGCACAAGGAACAGATAAGCACTGCGATTTTGCATATATCCAATGAATATACATTCAACAGTTTTCGTTCCTATCTTTACTTTCTTAGGAAGTGGAACAACCACTTTCGCTAGGCACCCCATATTCGAAAGTATTTGTAGGACGACTTTCTTCCCATTCACAACTTGTATGGTGATTTCTCTTGTTTCTTCCGTGGCACTTTATTTAAAAGGTAGTTAGTCGATAACACGACTTGCCCCCACATTGACTGGGTTAACCCAAAACTTATTGACGATGAGTTCATCATTTCTTTCAAGGTATGATTTTCCCTTTCGACAATCCCATTTTGTTGAGGCGAATAATGAGCGGTGATGTCGTGTCTTATGCCATGATTAACACATAATTCAACAAATGATGATTCATATTCACCTCTATGGCACTTCGTAAGACCTTGATCTTTTTTGTTCAATTGGTTCTCCACTTCATTTTTATACACCATAAACTTGTCTATTGCTTCATCTTTATTTTTAAGTAAATAGACATAGCAATATCCAAAGCTATCATCCACAAAAGTGGTAGAATATTTTGTGCCTCCACGTGATGGAGTCGACTTCAAATCACACACATAAGTATGAATACATCAAGGGGGATTGTGTTTCTTTCAATGGAATGAAATGATGTCCTTGTGAGTTTTGCTTCAACACACGTGTTACATTTATGTTTTGAGTCGATATGAAAATTAGGCATGATGGTTAATTTCATTAAACGATGAATAGTATCAAAATCTACGTGACCAAGTCTATCATGCTTAATATTAGAGGACTTAAGCAAGTAAGCAGAAGAGTTATTTATTTCATTGATAATAGGATTAAGGGTGCGTTTGGTACATGAGACAGGATAAGACAGGGTGGGACAGAACTCCCTGTCCCACGTTTGGTGCAACATGGGACAGGACAGGAATTCACTGTCCCACGTTTGGCGCGACATAGGACAGAACTGGGACAATGTGGGATAGAGTGGGACAAAAAAGGCTTTTTCTTGTTCCACCAAAATAGGTGGAACAAGATGGGACAAGAATGGGACAGAAAATCAAATATCACTAATCTACCCGCATTTGATATATAACCTTAATATGATACTTGTTTTAATGGTCAACACCACTAGTCACGACCACCGGTAGCCACAGTCGGTCACCAACCACCATCATCCATTGCCACTACCACCACCACCATTGGCCACCTCCATCTTCTCCTCTAGAACAACAACCTCCTCCACTACCTCTACAACCACCGTCGGCCACCAACCACCACCGTTTTTCGCTACTGTAGTATCTTATGTGCCCACGTCATATGAAAACACTGCTGACGTCTGATAGAGGTTTTTACACCCCTCTAAAACTACCGCAAGTGTACGGTGTCAATCAAGTAATATAGTACAAAGTACGAGAATCGATCCAAGGAACTAGGACACTGAGTATCACAATGACTATGACAAATATTAATTGAACTATCAAAATTGGATTGGTTTGAATTTAATTAAACTATTAATCTAGAAACAAAGAGGGCAAACTCATATAACAAAGGTCAAACAAAGATTTAACTAGTACGAAGAAATACTTTGACGGAATAGAGAAGGCTAGGGGTTAGACTTCATTTGGATTCTACCATCAATCATAAAAGACACATTCATGAGTCATTAAACAAGATAGATAATGGCTATTCCTCAAATACTTCCTATTCTTTCTCAAGCAATGGCAAGAATATATCATGAAAATGTAAATATTAAATCTCTCTAATACAAACATAAACACTCAACTCATTAAGCACAAGAATAGTTTTATAAAATGCTATGGTTTAATTGATGTATCTCTACCCAATATTTCACCATAGGTTCAAATATCTTTAATCTAGTTGTAAAACCGATTTCTCAATAAGAATCACAACCATAACATAGCAAGATGACCTATATAGCAAAATATGAATGAACAGGATAGAAGAAATCATCTAACAAGATAAAATACTCAATAAATGCATATATATCATATAACTTAAAGTAGAAATACAAAATCTATCTTCCCCCAACCTTAAATAGTTTAGTTCATGCTACTAGCAATAAATATCCATCAATGGAATAAGATAATAACATCCAAACATTTTGTTTCTCAAGAGACAAATTTAATAGAATGAAAAACTCCCCCAAATGGATTGGTTCCAACTACCAATCTTGAGTTTACTTGCTAGTTCCTTTATAATGAATGCTTTCCTTCTTTCTAGCTTCAAAAGTCTGGAAATAGCCTCTGCTACAAGCCTAGCCTCCACAAATCCCGAGATAACCCTTAATAATTCATTAAGCATCCTTTTATACCAGATGGCGAATTGCGACCAGGAACTGCGACCTGGCCACTTACCATGGTCGCACTTTTTCTGACCCGCATCGCAGTTTTGGTGGACAAAAACTTCCAACTTACGATACATGATATGCGATGCTCACACTACGACCTAGCCAAGCCAAGGTCGCAGTTTTTAGGTTACACTTCCAGATTCCAACTTTTCCTTCCTCATTCTTCATCTCTTCAAGAATTCCAACTTGGATGATCAAATGGCCTCAAAAACCCGAGTTTTCACCTCAAATTGCATCCTGTATGGTTACACAACCTTTGCACAATTATTAGTCAAGATACCAATTTTTACTTCAAGACAGGCCATAAAGCTAAAGATTTGGATAGTGAAAAGTTGTGATATAACGAAGTTATCAACGTCAGATGAACCTAGAGGGTCACACACATAAGAGTGTGTAGATCACGAATTAACCAAGTTGGTTATAACCCGACAAAGTTACAAGTTGTAAAGTAAGGAATTATTATTCTAGTAGAATAATAATTAAAGTGTGTGAAATATAATTATGTTAATTATATAATTTAATTATTAAGTTAATAATTAAATTGAAATAATTATTATGTTAATAATTATAATTAAAAGTCCAACGGGCTTAAGAATAATGTTTTATCTAAAAGCCCAAAGGGTTAAGAAAGGTTACTTAAGCCCAATTGGTTAATTAATTTTAAATTAATAATTAATTAAAATATGGAAACTTTTAATTAAGTTAATAAAGCCTTGCGGGCTTAATTAAGCCCTGTCCGAGATTAGGAGAGAAAGTATATAAAGACATGTTAGCCTCATTTAATTCATAACACAATTGAGAAACTTGAAAACTTTCTCTCCTCCTCTCATCTCCTCTCTGGAAATCGACAAACATAGACACAAACACCAATAATCGATTTCTTGGTGTTCTTCGGGTATTCGGGCTAGCAACCGTTCATGATCGGATTCACATTCGCGTGGATACCGCTAAAGGAAATATATTTTGATTCCTAATGCTTGATCCTAATCAACCAATCCAAACCATTGAGGTATAGTTTAAAACCCCCTATGGTTGTGTTTAATCCTTAAAGTTGTTAGTAACGGATCCGGGCTATCTAGGGTTTTACCGGTTATTGTTTTTCGGTGACCATGTACACATCATCGGTGACCTTATGCATGAATCGGTGACCCAATTCATCGGTTACCCAATGCATACCATCGGTGACCTTATCTGTCACTTCGGTGCCCTTCATCCAAGATCGGTGACCCAAACAGTCAGGTCGGTGACCTGTCTGATGACCCAATCTGTTAGGTCAGTGACCAATCTACACTGGTGATTTCGGCAAGTGATCTGAATATTAATGTTAGTTGATATATCAAAAATTCCACATTTTGATGTACAACCTTGATTGGATAGTCTTTGATTCTCCAATACTTGAAGCATATTTCAGATCTTCAAAAGAACCTGTAAAAGATTAACCAAATAATAGAGAAGGTTCATCACCAAATCATCGTTGACCCAACAATCTCCCCCTATTTGATGATGATACCTGTATGTTAGAAAGAAATACTTTTGACCCTTTCTATTTTTCTTTTGGGTTCTTTTGACTCAGATTTTTTTTAACTGAGTATATACAGTATAAATATAAGTATAAGTATGTGTATGTGCAAGAAAAAAAATAAAGGTATGAACAAGAATTGGGATGAAGAAAAGTATGAACCTTTATTAATCATCTCACAGGATTGTACAACACACAGAGTACATGATTAATAAGGTTCACACTATATGTAGAATATTCAAGGAGTGGGTTCTCTTCTTTTTAGCTCATCCAAGATAAGCCTTGTGATTCCATGGTCTTCAACCGGAGGCACTCCTAGAATAGCAGAGAGGAAGGAGCTGTGAGCCCTTGGAATGTCAGAAGCTCTGAAGAAACCTATGTTTCCAAAGATGTCTTCAAAGAACACCCCAAGTTCAGGTTCAGTGATCATAGTTTGCTCCGGGTACGCGACTGGAGTCGGAATGGAGAGATTTATACCCGAAGCATCTATCTTGATGTTTCTCTCATGAAGCATAGCAAAGTGCCCCTTTTTCTTATTCCTTGGGGCAGGAATAATTTCTCCAGTGAGGCCTTGCTGGATGAGATACATCTGCTGCCCTTCTAGCCTTGTAACTGCAATATCATGTTCTCTTTGAATTTTAACCATTTTGATGAAGAATTTTCGGAGTGTATCAAGTACAAAGTCTTTGTACTTGCTCTTACTTTTGGATACATGATTTCCAATTTCCATCCATTCTGTAATCCCCAAGACCTCCAACCATTCTATCTCATAAGTTTTGTTGAGAGTGTCAGCCCTTTTTATTGTGATAAGCAACTTAGGAGAATTTTTGGTTGGAGGGTGAATGGTGGCACCGATGATCTTAGAATAATCCTTTCGATTTTTCAGCCTCCTCTTGAACCAATCAACCTCCTTGATTTTCTTAGCTTCTGCAACAGTCTTCACAGCTTCAGAATTTTTCTTTATGTTTTCAAGCTCATCTTTCTGAGCTTGAAGAGCACCTGCGACCATGGCATGAGAAGCTTCATCTTGAGCTAACTTGAGTACATTTGTTTGATCGTAGTCAAGTTGAGCCCTTAGTGCTTCCTCCCTTTCAGCTTCAGTAAGAATAACTCCAAGGGGATCGGTGAGTGAAATGGCAGGCTGTAGTCAAAGAGAATCTGCTTCAGGGCCTCTGAATCTTTTCTTCTTCTTTTGCTCTTCACGCTGTTCATCCTGAGAAAGAGGCTTCTTTCCCTTGGCTTTTTCAAGTCTTTTCCTCTCTTTTTCTTCTTCATTCTCTTCAAGGGATCGAGCATTGATACTCTCCCCCTCAATAGTTGCACCAGCTAACTCGGTGACCACGTGAGGAGTCACGTCGGTGACCGTGGTATCGGTGGCTGTGACCATAACATCGGTGGTTGCAATGACGGCATCGATGGCTGTTGTTGCAGCATCGGTGGCTGTTGCGGCAGCAACGGTGGCTGTGGCTGCAGCATCGGTGGATGTTGCTGCAGCATCGGTGGCTGTGGCTGCAGCATCGGTGGCTGTTGCTACATCATCGGTGGCTGTGACTTCTGCTTTATCTAATTTTGTGACTTCTGCTTTATCTAATTTCTCCCCCTCAGTGGTTGAACCCTTGAAACCCACTGAAGAAAGAAAATTCTTTATCCTTGCAACATCAGAGCATAAACCACCCATTTTCTTCTCTACCCTTTGAAGTACGAACCGATCTTTATCTTTAAAGAAAGTGTCACCAACATCAAGTTCAACTGTTGGAGGAGAAGTTGGGACCTTTTCAATTTTTGAGTGAAGAGAGGCAAGAGACTCCAAAATTGCCTGTTGGTTAAGAAGGATGGATGCAATGTCGGTGGCTTGTTTGTCAGAGGCATTGCGAAGCTCTTGGATGGAGGAGGTCACTAAAGCTTTACTTGAGATAAATCCTTGCTGAAAATCAAGGATATCCATGTGCAAGAGATCCAAGCATGTCATAAGAGTTGGGTGACTCACCGACAACTCTTCAATTCTTGATCTAAGAGTAGTAGAAAGAGAGGCCATTCTTTCCATCTCCTTATTTGCATGATCTTCCAAAACTTCAACCCTTCGAATAGTATCTTAAGAAAAATTAGTGAAAGCTTTAATAAGATCATCTCCCTGTTGAGAAGTCATGGGAGCAGCAGGTTGGGCTTAGGTGGCTGATCATCATCATCATCATCATCATCACTAGAAGAGTAATCCACCAAACCTGTAGGTTTAATTGGGGGGGGACCTCGGAGAGTGAGGAGATGTGGGGGAGACACGTTTAGGAGAGTGTCGATGAGGGGATTCCTCAAGAATGGGTTCCTCAACAGCCTTGTCATGTACGGGAGACGTACTTGGCCAAGGTGTAGTGTCGGAAAATAAGAAATCAGTAAAGTGGGATGCTCCATCAAGTGCACCTGGTTGTGATGCACTCTCATGTGGAGTTTGGAATAAGAGCTGTGAGAGCTCAAAGGGTGGAGAAGAGACGCCTTGGATGGGAGACTCCAAGTCATCTTCATCAACTAATGAAAAAGTTGATGAAGGCCTAGTGGGGATATCCCTATGTACAACTGTGTCCTTTTGGGAGGGCACGGAGGAGCTGGGAAGGGTTGACTGTTCCTTGGGTCTAGTGAGGATATTTTCAACACCCACTGACTTTTGGGAGTCGATGGGTGGCTTATATGTTGTGACCCTTTGGGTACCCTTGGACTTCTTTGAGGAAGTCCTTGGGGGGCTTTTCGAGTTTCTCCGCTTTTTGGGTTTTGATGCTTGGGTAGAAGCCAAAGGTGCTTTTGGCTTCGTGGCATTAGTGGGTGCGGAGGTAGATGTGCCCGACGCTTTGGATCTCTTTTGAGATTTAGGCACATCGGTGACTCGAGGGACAGAAGGGGTGGCTTCGGTGATTGAAGGTCTCTGAAGTCTAGGTTCATTTTCTCCCCAAGCAAAAGTTGCATTTCTTGCAAACTCAATCATAGAATGTCTAAGAGGGTTGTCAGTGGCCAAGACTCCCTTTTTCATAATTTGATTGCCAACTTGATGAAGAGGGAGATCATATTCAATATCATCCCTTTTCTCAAGTTTATCAGTAAGCTTGGCATTTATAATAAGGGAGAAAAGGCGCTGAAATGGCATCTGAGGTCGTCGATATGTAGAGAAGGAGGAGATCATTTCATTGAAGAAATAAGCTGCAAAGTCTATCCTCCTTTGAAAAATCAAAGCATGAGCCAGCTCGGTGATCTGAGATGGTGCTTGATCCGGACCTTCTGTCTTCTTGCTCAAGCAAAGAATAAGGTGGGCAAAGAAGAATTTCCAAATGCTTCCCATATTCTTTCTTAGCAGTGTACCAGGACCCTTGGATTTTGGACCCCTCTTTTCTTCAATATAATTTAGAACTGACACCACCTGTTGGTGTTCGTTCCCAAGTGGAAAAGTCTCATATGAGTCATAAGAGAGAAGGTGAAGAATGGTCCATACATCTTCAACATCGAAGACCACGTCAGGTTCATCATCACTTAGGACAGATGCCATTATTTGATCCAAGGAGGCATCAAATGTGCAGGTAAGCCAGAAGTTACCCAGAAGAAACTTACTCATCTTGGGTTTTGCAGTTAGAGCATACTGAAGAGGGAACCTTTGAAGAAACCAACATATATCATTGTATTCGGTGTGAGCTTTGTCTGTTCCTGTTCGACCAAAGTAGTTGCATGCAGGGAAGGAGAGTGATCCAAAGGTGAGGGTTTGTTCTTCAGAAGCTTTAGGAGAGTTTGATGGAGAGATGGTGGAAGACGCCATGGATATTCTTGAAAGTTGCAGGTTTGTTCTTGAGAGAAATATGGAGAAGAAGAAGAAGAAGAAGGCGAGAAAGAAGGTAAGTGAAAGTGGGGGAAACGGTTATATAGGAGAGAAATTTCAACTTTCAAATACAATGATGACTTGAGGTGATTGAAAGGTCAGAATTCTAAGGGTTTTAGGGTTGAATTCGGCGCATGCTTTCTGACACTAATGACGTTGATGATGTCATTAGGGATAAGTTCAACGAATCTTAGTCACCAAGATTGGTAATCTAAGAGTTATCTTTTAAATGATAAGGAATGTGAAGGGTTTAAGAGGTGACGTCGGTGAGTGGTACAACGTCGGTGGATGCATACATCGGAGGATGAGAGAGAGCGACGACGTCGGTGGGTTGCGATGTCGGTGGGTTCGAGGTGTGCGATCATCGGTGGTTGAAGAGAGAGATGGTGTCCACGTCGATGGATCGAGGTGTGTGTGACCGTCGGTGGATTACGTGAGAGGTGGCGTCGGTGGATGGTTACCGTCGGTGGATGGGTAGTGTATGGTTTATATAGAAGGAGAGAGAAGATTTAGGGTTTTGGATGATGAGTGATTTATATAGAGAGAGATAGAAACCACGTCGGTGAGTACCTCACCGACTATATCTATATATATTAATTTATTTATTTATTTATATATATATATATCCACATATATAAATATAATATATATAATATACATAAATATATATATATATATATAATATTAGTCTATATTTATCATACCTAATTCACCGATGAGGAACTTGAACCTTGCTTCATCAAGGGGCTTTGTGAACAGATCAGCTAATTGATACTCAGTGGGAATGAAGTGTAGTTCCACATCACCTTTAGAGACATGATCTCTTATAAAGTGATACCTGATATCAATGTGCTTAGATCTTGAATGAAGCACAGGATTGTTGGCAATGGCTATTGCACTTGAGTTGTCACACAGTATTGGGATCTTTGAGAAAATCTGATTATAATCACACAACTGATTTTTCATCCACAATATTTGTGTACAACAACTTCCAGCAGCCACATATTCTGCTTCAGCTGTAGAAGTAGACACCGAATGTTGTTTCTTACTTGACCAGCTCACAAGCTTTCCACCAAGTAATTGACAGCTTCCAATTGTACTTTTTTTGTCTATTTTTGAGCCTGTAAAATCAGAATCAGAGTACCCGATGAGATCGAAACCTGAGTCTTTGGGATACCAAAGACCCAGATTTATGGTACCCTTCAGAAACCGAAAAATCCTTTTCCCAGCAGCCAGATGTGATTCTTTAGGATTTGTTTGGTATCAAGCACACAGACAAGTAGCAAACATAATATCAGGTCTACTTGCAGTAAGATAGAGAAGAGATCCTATCATGCCTCTATAATTCGTGATATTAACAGAGACACCATCAGGATCAGAATAAAGTCTAAGAGGAGGAGCCATAGGAGTTTTCATGGTAGAGCAAGTATCAAATTGAAACTTTTTCAGAAGGTCTTTAATGTATTTACTTTGATTAATGAAAATACCTTCTGGAGACTATTTTACTTGCAAACCAAGAAAGAAAGTAAACTCCCCCATCATGCTCATTTCATACTCTTTTTGCATGAGGGAGCTAAACTCATCACACAAGGATCCATCGGTGGCTCTAAAAATAATATCATCAACATAAATTTGAACAAGAATGATATTACCTTGTGATTTCTTGAAGAAGAGAGTGTTGTTAACCTTGCCTCGTATATACTCATTTTTAAGAAGATAGTCTGAGAGAGTATCATGCCAGGCACGAGGAGCTTACTTCAGTCCAAACAGAGCTTTATCTAGCTGATATACATGATATGGATGGACTGGATCTTCAAACCCAGGAGGTTGCTTCACATACACTTCTTCAGCCAGCTCACCATTCAGGAAGGCACTATTGACATCCATTTGGAATACCCGAAAATTCTTGTAAGTTGTATGGGCAAGAAATATTCGGATAGCTTCCAATCTGGCAACAAGAGCAAAAGTTTCATCATAATCAATTCCTTCCTCTTAACGATATCCTTGAGCAACCAACCTTGCTGTATTTCTTATGACAGTTCCTTTTTCATTCATCTTGTTTCGGAACACCCACTTTGTTCCAATAATAGTTTTGTTAGATGGACGAGGAACTAACTTCCAGACTTTGTTTCTCTCAAATTGTGAGAGTTCTTCTTGCATGGCAATTACCCAGCTAGGATCAGCTAGGGCTTCATTTATCAGCTTAGACTCAACAATAGAAACAAAGTTGACATATAAGCACAGGTTGCTTATGCCTCTCCTTGTTTTTACACCAACTTGAGGATCGCCTATGATTTGATCTATTGGATGATCCATGGTCTACTTTAGTGCAGGAGGCAAGGGAGGAGGTAGAGAGGAAGAAGAAGAGGTAGGAATTTGAGATGGTGAGGGTTGGTTAGTGGGAGATATGGTGTTTAGGCGGGAATGATCTCCTATAGAGACAGTTTAAGAAGGTGGAGAAGAAAGAGAAGGTTCTGGAGATAGGGTGGTGTTTATGGGAGGCTGAGAAGAGTTGTTATCTTGTTATCCTGAAGGATTGGGTTGAGAGGAAGATGGAATTTCACCAACACATGAGTTTATCCAAAGATTTAGTTCTTCTTCATTGCAAGATAATGAAGATGTTTCAAACTCATCAAACTTCACATGCATAGATTCATCTATGCATTGTCTTCTCAGGTTGTAGATTCTGAAGGCTCTTGAGGAGAGAGAGTAGCCCATGAAAATTCCATCATTGGACTTTGGATCAAATTTTCCAAGTTGTTCCCTGTCATTTAGCATGTGACACGCACAACCAAATACATGGAAGAAGTCAACTGCAGGTTTCCTACCATGGAAAACTTCATAAGGAGTCTTGTCATGTCTTTTGACTATGATAGACCTGTTTTGAGTAAAGCATACAGTGTTAACTGCTTCAGCCCAAAAATAGGTTGGCAACTTGGATTCACTCAGCATTGATCTTGCAGCCTCACACAGCGTCCGATTCTTTCTTTCAACAACACCATTTTTCTGAGGAGTGCGTACGGCAGAAAAGTTCTGAGAGATTTCTTTTAAGTCAAAGAAATCTTCCAGAGCAGCATTTTTGAATTCTGTGCCATTATCACTTCTGATAGATTTCACCAGTTTACCATTCATATTTTCAATCTTTCTAGTAAACTTGATGATTTCTTCAGCAGCATCACTTTTGTGTTTTAGAAAGAACACCCAAGTATATCTAGAGAATTCATCAACAATTACTAGCATATACTTTTTACCACCTAGACTAGGTGTGCTTACTGGACCACACAGATCCATGTGAAGCATTTGAAGAGGTTGAGAAATAGATGAGCATTATTTTGTTTTAAAGGAAGTTCTGGTGAGTTTTCCTTTTTCACATGCTCCACACAGCTTTTCTTTCTCAAAAACTATTTTTGGCATTCTAACAACCAGCTCTTTGTTGGAGAGTTTATTCAAGGTTTTAAAGTTAAGATGAGAGAACCTTTTATGCCACAACCAACTTTGTTTGGCTAGTTCTTGAGAGAGGAGACACACAGCTTCTCCAATAGCACTTTCCTTCATGTTGATTATGTATACATCGTTCAGTCGGGTTCCTGCAAGTACAATCTTATTCTGCAGATCAAAGACCAAGCACACACACAGTTGAAACATGACCTTATAACCCAAATCACATATTTGGCTGATGCTCAGAAGATTGTACAGTAGCCCCTCAACATGAGCTACTTTAGAGAAAGTGATGGTTCCATTTGATATGGTACCATAACCTTTGGTGACCCCTTTTCCATTTCCTCCACAGGAAACAGTGGGTCCCTTTTCTTTTGAGAAGTTAGAGAGAAGAAGTTTGTTTCCTGTCATGTGCCTTGAACAACCGCTGTCCATGTACCATATATGATCTTTGTTTGGTACCTACACCCAAAAACAAATTTAGACTTTTGGTACCCATTTTGAGGTGGGTCCTTTGGGATTAGAAGACATTTTGTTTTTACAGATATCAAGATCTTTTGGGCAGTTTTTAGCAAGATGGAGAGTGTTGCCACAATTGTAGCATTTCTTTATATTAAAGGCCTTTTTGAAATCCATATAATCAAAACTTTGAACAAAAGATGATGACTGAGAAGAGGAGGGGTGACCGACACCTGGTCTTGGCCCAAGAATGCCTTTACCAGGATTTCTTGATTTCTTCAAGTTCACTGATCGAGGAATAAAATCAGTAACTATTTGAGATTTCCTTTTAGATGAAAAATTTGATTTAAAATTTTTTTTCTTTTGAGGAGAAAATCTTTTTGGAGTAGGGTACTCAGAAACATTTAATGACTCATGGGAGTACATTGACTCATGAAGACTTAGAGAGTTTAAAAGTCTTTGGATAGGTTTGGGAGAAGAAGAAGAGCTTGGAAGAGTTGAAACTTTTGAAGACTCAGGAGAGGATTCTTTAGCTTTAACAAAGACTCCAAACTTTTTGGCATTGGACTCTACTTTTAGCATGTCTAACAAATCTATTGAATGGACAGAAGTGGAATCCTCGGATGAGTAATCTAAAAGATCATCATCGTCATCGGAGAAGAAACCAGCAGGAAAGCCTTGACACTCAGATGATGGAAGTGGAAGGTCAGAAGGTTGAGGATCATCTCTTCCATATCCAAGTCCAGACTTGTCCTTACAAGATATTTGATCTAGAAGAATCTTTTCTAGATTTTTAGAAGATTTAGTCCATTTAGAAAGAACCTCCTATTCCTTTTCAAGAGTATTGGAGATCTTTGTTTTCTCTTCAGAAAAACTGTCATTTAAATACCTTAGGTTTTCTAGATCAACTTTCATTTTGTCAAAGTCCTTGAGTTTAGAAAAGCAAGATAGAAGTTGATCATTTAAACATTTAATGTGCATGTCAGCCTTTTTCTTTTGATCCTTTAAATTGCAAAAGTCAATAGTTAAAGAAGTTTCTTGAAATTTTCCATTTCGAATCATATTCCTACGAAACAAATAGTGAACTTGACTCCTGACCCTGAGATGTGGATCATCCAAGGCACATTAGCATGGCGTACTCCTCCTGTTCGAACCGGGGTTTGAAACCAAACTTCTCCTCAGAATCAAAGGCATCAACTTTTTGATCATCAGAGATAGAGGTAAAGGGATGCATCTGGGGCTTTGTTCCTGAAGCAGATCCCTCAGCAGAGACGAGAGCAGTGTAGAGTGACTTTTCCATGTCTTCAAACTCATTAATTTTGGCCATGAGGCACTTTGTGATATATTCACTCTCACTTTCAGAAGTTTGCTCATCTTCCCAGCAATGAGTCTCAGCAACCAAAGTTTTACCTTTACTTTGGTTCCTTTCTTTTTCCCTCTTTTATTTAGCTTTGTATTTCTTATATCTAGAGGTTTCTTTTGATTCAGGATTTTCCTTAGTAAAGTAGCTATTTCTCTCTTCAGACTTCCTAGAAGCTGATTTGGAGAAGTCATGGCCATAAGAAGAAGAAGATTTGAGATTAGAGGAAGCTTTGGATCTGCACTCAGAAGCAAAGTGACCCTTCTTTCCACAATTGAAGCATTCTTCATTTGCTTTGTCAGAAGAGGATTTTTGAGAAAAAGGTTTTCTATGAAGTTTAGAGCGGTTTGAAAAAAATCTTTTATTCTTAAGGTTTCCAGCGATCATTGCCATACTATCAGAAAGTATGTCAATGGCTGATTCTTCTCCCTCATCATCAGCAGCACTATAGTACGCATATGATAGGTGAGATGAATCTTCCTTAATATCGTTTTCAGATTCAGAAAAAGGATAGGTGATTCTAGGAACACAAGAAGAAGATTTTGAATCACCTATTAAAGCAACAGAAGAAGATTTGATATCTTTTATAAGAGATTTTCTCTAGTTCTTGGTTTGTTCATAATGGAGAAGAGTTCCATAGAGAGCAGTTAAAGGCATTATTTCTAAGTCCTTGGTTTGCTTAATGCAAGTACATATGGTTTCCCAGAAGTCTGGGAGGCAATCCATAAACTTGCAGAGAACCTCTTCGTTATCATACACTTTTCCAAGAACCTTGAGATCATTTAACATATAGTTAAAGCGATTAAAGTAGATGCAGAGGGATTCTCCTTTTTTATGGGAGAATAGTTCGTACTTTCTAACAAGACAGATCTTGTTGGATTTCTTAACTTCTTTAGTACCTTCATATAAGATACTCAAAGTGTCCCACATTTCTTTTGCAGTGGAGAGGTTTAGAAGAGAATGATACACTTCATCAGGAAGAGATACAACAAGAGCATATTTGACTTTAGTGTCTAGAGCAACTAGGCGTTTATCATCTTCACTAAATTTGTTTGAAAGTTTGATGATATATCTGCCAGTTTTATCACTCCTTTCATCATCTGACTCTATATCTTTTCCTTCAGCGTCTTTTTGCGGGCCAAAGCGAGCCCATATTTTAGGAACAATAGGTCCCTCATTGAGAATGTTAGGATACCTGCAATCGATCCCTTCCAAGAATAGTAGCATAAGATTTTTCCATAACCCAAAGTTACTTGGGTTGAACCTTGGAGGTTTGGCCAAGGATCCTAAATCATATGTACTACTGGAGGAGGTCTGCAAAGCACCATCAACATTTGAAGGATTAGTAGCCATCACAGATCTGGTTTATTGATTTAAACCAACTGCTCTGATACCACTTGTTAGTCCCTGTTTAGAGATGGCTAACTAAAAGAGAGAGTTTGTAGAAGGGGGGGTTGAATACAAACACACAGAATATACTCTTTTTAAAATTTTTAATATAAATATTAAAAATTTACACACAGAAGTTTGTTGCGGAAAAGAACAGACACACTATTCTAACAAACTTAAACACATGAAATTAACTTATACACTAAGGAAGTTAATTTAACAGTAATTAACTTGTACACTAAGAAAATTAATCTAACACTATTAGAACACACAAGATTGCCGAATCAAACAAATCAACACACAGAGGATTTGTTGAAAGCGTGAGATTTATGGGAAGGACTTCATCTCCTTTTATAGTACCCATGCATGGGATGCATGTGGACAGCTGTCAAGGATTCATTAGCTGGAAGTATATCTGATGGACAAAGGAAGAGGCCACTCCCTTTGTACTAGGATAATGGATGAACCATTCTTTGTAGCACGCAATGTCAGATAACTTTATCTTCTTTTCTTCATGCTCTGTGAAGTCCCATTAAACCTTTTAGCTAAAAGACAAACATCCCTTTTATAAGAATAAAAGAGAATGTCTTTATTTAAGGTTTGCTTCCCAAGTTCTTGCTGCCCACGTATCTTGCATTTATTGTGAGTCAAGAACTTATCTCTTAAAATTGCTAAGTGATATATGAAACCATGTATCACATCGGTTAGTGCCTTGTAAGGTTGGAATTGATAAGTGTACACATTGCTTGGTGATCTTCACTTTTCACTAAGTGTTGGCAAGTGTACATCCTTATATTGGTGACTTGTTATCACAACCTCAAGTAAAGGCAACTGCAATTTTCGGTGACCATGTACACATCATCGGTGACCTTATGCATGAATCGGTGACCCAATTCATCGGTTACCCAATGCATACCATCGGTGACCTTATCTGTCACTTCGGTGACCTTCATCCAAGATCGGTGACCCAAACAGTCAGGTCGGTGACCTGTCTGATGACCCAATCTGTTAAGTCGGTGACCAATCTACACTGGTGATTTCGGCAAGTGATCTGAATATTAATGTTAGTTGATATATCAAAAATTCCACATTTTGATGTACAACCCTTGATTGGATAGTCTTTGATTCTCCAATACTTGAAGCATATTTCAGATCTTCAAAAGAACCTGTAAAAGATCAATCAAATAATAGAGAAGGTTCATCACCAAATCATCGTTGACCCAACAATATTCATATACATAGAGATATATGTATAATATATATATAAATTATATAAGATCGTATATTTGTTATTTTTAAAAGAAAATTAATAAAAATACAAAAAAGACTAAAATGTCCTTAACACTAACCGACATTATTAACAAAGTTAGTGATTAACGACCATTTCCAAACCATAAAAATGATTTTTTAGACTTATCAAAATACAAGTACCAATTTCAAACTTTTCGCTAAAACATGAGGACCAAAATTATAGTTTACTCTTATTTTTTAGAAGTTGTCACGAAATGTTTTTCACAAAGCTAAAATTATACGGACTCTTATATTTAAGTAAAAAAGCAAGTGGTTTGATTAAGGAGGAGGCGTGACCATGAGATTAGTGCTCAATTGGGAGTTGTAAACAATAAAGAAATGCATCACTGACACAAAAAATGGACAACAGGAGCAGCGTCGCTAACGTTGCAGTTCACTAGACTGTTGCTCTATCGCCTCTCCATTTTTTTCTCCTCGTTTGTAAGTAAATTCTAATTCTTTTGCTTTCTTATGCACATCGATTATTTGTTATAGGTGCCAGTGATTTTGCCCTAATTAGGGCACATTTTGTGTGTTTGAGGAATGTGTTTATGCAAATGTATGATTGGAAGCCCAATTGTGGTTCTGCAATTTCTAGGGCTTATTTAGTGTGTGTTTTGGGTGTGTTCTTGGTCCTAACCGAAGGGATGAGCTTGAATCTAGCAATCTCAGTACCAATGTGAGTGTTCTGGGAAGGTGTTTTCTGCAAATATCTATGCGAACTTTGTATGACATTATGTAGTTCATAGTGATTTCATGAACATTCTTCGTGTTTTAAGAAATGAAGCTAAAAAGGATTTTTAGTAGTTTTTTGTTCTTTTCAATTTAAGTAATGGCATAGTTCTCAATTTGTGAATCCAATCGACTAGCACTATGAAAATCTCATGAATCTTTTTGGAACAATATGCGTGTGAATATTAAACATAAAAGGTAAGCATTCTCGTGGTTTTATAAGAACATGGTCTTGTTTATTAAGCCGTTTGTTTTACCTTTCGGCTGTGTTCTCAAATTTGGAGAAAGAAAAGAAAAGAAAGTAAATGAAAATAATTTTCTATTTATGTTCTCGAAAAGGAAGGAAAGGAAAAGGAAGGAAAGGAAAATAAAGAAAATAATTTTTCATGCTATTGAAAAGAGAGAAAGGAAAGAAAAAATGTCATTTTTTACAAATATATACTTTAAGAATATGTCCTTTATAACGAAAGGTCGGGTAGTTTTGTAATTTAAATAATCTTAATTAAGGGTTTTAATTTCTTTTCAGTTCTTTCCTTCTCTTTCCTCCCAGATTTGGAAGGAAAGCTTTGGGAGTTGACTTATGATGATTTTCCTTCCGTTTTCTTTCCCCTCTCCTAAAAAAGTTTCGAGAACACAAGATTATTTTACTTTCATCCCCTTTCCTTTCCTTCGTAAAAAAGTTTTCGAGAACACAACGTTCTGTTTTTGTGGCTGAAAGGAAATTTTAGATTAATAAACCCTACACAGAGTTCAACAAAAAATAACATAAACAAGTTGGAAATACAGGGTAAATTCTATAAAATGGTGTAATACAATTTGATTTTGCAGTATGTTAGTGATTCAGACAGGATTCTGACTTGCAGATGCATTTGGATTGTTTGCTTTATGAATGGAATCTTACAATCGAGATGTCTATCATTCTTATGTTTGCTCTTAGAATGTATTTACCTGTAATCGACTAATTGTGTAGAGATAATGTGTACTCGAAAAGAAGAGAGGGAAAGTTATTGTTTTTGTAGCTAAGGTGAAACCTCTATATGATAGTTGAGTTGGAAGTTGCTTCATCCTCCAGTCATTCTTCAATCTGAACCCACTGTCAAATTCTTGCTACAAATAGAATCACTTCAGTATAAATTGGCAAAAGGCATTCAAGTCCTAGACTTGAATCATATATGTTTGATCCCGACATGAAGGGTCATGGGCTTTGTTAGAAAAGAAGATGGATAATTATACAAATAATATGCAATATATAGGCGGTAACATCCACAAACGTTTCTTTTCTTTCTTTTTTTTGCAAGGAAAATAATGTACACTTTATATTTTATTTATATCATAGTGTAAAATTTTATTCAGTTTATTCATTACGTGTTAATTATGACTTGATCTAATTGTGAAAGTATTGTTTTTGAGTTTATCCAAAGTCAACCTAGTTGGAACTTTGACTCATCTTCTGACATGCTTTATTGTCAAATTGAAATTTTTTCAAAGTCGAGAGATAAGTTATGGAAGGTGTAACAGGCGAAACCAATGGAACTCTTGTTGAGAACAAAGCTGGGAAGGAAACTGTGAATGGTCAATCAGCCGAGGAGGTTATCTTTGGGGACATAATATGGGTTAAGCTCCATGAAGCTTCATGGTGGCCTGCACAGGTTTGTGAAAAGCTGCAGACAGGGGGGCTTCATTGTTAGGCAATTTGTAGCATTTTGATTTTTATGGTCAAACTTGTCACTCCCAAATAGTAACTGAAATAGATTTTGTTGCAAGTTAACATCAATGCTTTCTGCTATGGATTATGTTATAAGTGTATCTACATCTACTTATCAATTTTTCTCTCTCTAAAACTCAAAGAAGAAGCGTGAAGTTGAACATAGTCAGTTTGACCTTAAATTCAAAATTTTACTTCTTTTTCTTATGGTGGGAATATTCTGTTTACACAGTTTTGAATTTTTGATGGTTTAAATATATGTGTATGATAAGCTTGCTAGTTTTATTTTACTAATTTTGTTGCAGGTTGTTGATGAGAACTCCGTAAGTTCAGCCAACAAACCTAGCACTAGCACTAAAGGATCAAGCAGTGATGTTCTTGTTCGGTTATATGGAAGTTATACATAGTGAGTATATCCGACTTATTTCTTTTCCTCTTTCTTTTTACTGATTTTTGCAATTTGGTTTGGTGTGACTCGTCCCATCTTATCTGCAGCCAATATGTAGACATTAATAGATCTCGTGCTGAGTTTAAGAATGTAAGTCAACATATCTGGTGGACTTTTGACTGCTAGTTCAATTGTTGTTTGTGGTATGCTCATTGAATTTTGTTCAACCGACAGATCCTAATAGAAAACAACTTCAATCACAATGATATTTTGAAGAAATCTCTGGAGCAGGTATTATTTTACACTAGTACTTTAGTAATTTAAAGACATTGTGTACTTGGGTTTCTCACTCATAATTGGATGTGCTATAGGATCTTGCTAGCTTAAATTCCAGCAAATCAAGGAGGCGTCAACCGTCAAAATCCAAGGGTTAGATTATGCATTCCACTTACTTGAATATACTTATAACATGGAATTATAGCCACTAATTACATGACATCCACTGATCCATGTTTGCATGATTGATTACGAGTCAAAGAAACTTCACATGTGGACATGACGAAGAGGTGATATAAAATACTTGCATCTTATCATAAAGAATGTGTAATTTCAACTTGGTCCGACCAATTATTAAATCTTAATATATGTACAAAAAGTAATCATTGTTGTCATATAAAAGACTTGCCTCTTATCGGTTATATTAAAAAATGTGTAATTTCCTTGGTCCAACCAATTACTAAATCTTAATATATGTACAAATATAAAAGACAAAGTAATCATTGTTGTCATATAAACTAACTATACATGTATTAGTCATTGGAACTTTAGTCCCATAAGTTGTTCTCTTCAACTTCGCCAAATACCAAGAAAAGGATTTTCTATTCGTCACTACTAGGGTGTTCAGATAGTAAAATCTACACATAAAATTCATAAGAACAATATGTTTTAAAATGATTTGGTGAAACATGTTTATTATATTGTATGCCAACATTATGGAGATTGACTAACATGACGACGATGATTCGGGCAACATTCCAATTTGTTTATTGAATTCATTCCTTTTGCTACATGAATTGGTTTGAACCACGAAACATTACGATTTTTGCAAGTACACCATTGGAAATAACACATTAGTTATGAATTCTAAATGCTTACATGTTGTTGTAGTTAAGGATTTGATGGCTAAAACGTTAACCCCCTACTTACTACAACCACCATCAACACTACTCTCAGTCGGATACAAAGTGTATTAGATGACACTTGTCGAAGTTCGTAGTAATTTAGAGGACTCCCATCTCATCCCACCAACATGTCCGCCATAATTGATCCCTTCATCTTATCTCGTGTCATTTATCATGAGTTAGGAGTTCTTTTAAACAAGTTCATGTGACTATATTTTGATAATCAACACACCATTCATATAGTATTGAATCTTACCATTTTATGTGTGTTGTAGGAGCTACTTTGTTACAAAGTTCACTGTCTATCTAAAACTTCTATCAATTTCAAATTTAATTCTTAACCCACACAAATCACATGATTGGGAAATAGAACTTATGATCCATGGTCGATTGATTTTCAATTGGAATGCAAAAGTTTGCTATGGTACTAAACCAATACTCACACATGCATATTTATATGCCCTTACACTTGTCAGCTACCAAATATATTTTCATGTGTTAACCTTGCGGAGTGTAACGTCTCATAGCCCAAAGCAACAAACTTGCCTAATAACCTTTGAATCAACTTAAAAACACGGTGGAAGTTATTGGCAACCTACAATTTTGAACTTATAAGGAACTCACAAATGTAATTTTCTATCGATGTGGGACGAGTTGTCATATACTCCCATACTTAAATTCCTGATGTCCTCGTTAGGCCTTCCTAGAAACCTTCTTGTAATAAGTGATATGGGATTCACCTAAGATGTGACAAACACCCCCCTCGAGGATTCATCATGCCCGAAGAGGTTTGACTTAACATCCATCCCGATGGTACAAGAATCGACTCTGATACCATTTGTAACTTCCCATAGCCTAAAGCAACAAGCTGGCCCAATAACCCTCGAAGTCAACTTAAAACCATGGTGGAAGTTATTGGTAGCCCAAGGGCGGACCTAGTAAGGAGTGAGCTTGGTCTCATGCACCCACTCACTTGATTAACGCAAAGGAAAAAAAATTTAGTTGTGTTGAAGGTGCACCCACTTGATTTAGAGGGTGCCTTGAAATATTCTAAAACCAAATTGGCGCGGTGGTTTAAGTTGGATGAGATAACACTCTGCTTATAGGAGGTCTTGGGTTCAATTCTAACTTGTAGCAGATAATTAATTGTTTTTCCTCTTGGTTTGTCTGTATTTTGTAATTTGCTTTTAGTTGTTGATTAGATTATTGTTATTTGAAATCCTAGATGCATAAGGAAGCAAAATAAGATGCATAATTAATTTCGATTTGCAAAACATCCTATTTAATACTAGGAGTTCTAGACGCATAAGGAAACAAAATTGAAAACCTAGAAAAAAGCCAGGGGACAATCAATTTTGATTTGCCTATCGATTCAGATTCTGCCCTCCCATCTGGTTCCCGGTGGCCCGGTGCTGACTGCCAGACTGGTCGTAGTGACATCTTTTTACGGCTGTAAGTAAATTGCAAGGGTGGGTGCATAACAACAAGCTGGTTCCCTCTACTTCAAGCATCGACTTTTATCGTTCAATTAGGACTAATTAAGCTTTGCTTGAGGTTTTTCTTCTCCAACTCACATTTTTAGTAGACAGATAAGTTGCTTTTTACTCCATAGACTTTACCCAGTTTCAGAGAAAATAAAGAGGAAAAGAAAGATAGAACATAATAAAGTAGGCACAACAAGATCCAATCCAACACATAAGACTAAAAAGGACATGATAAATCTATTTCTTAGAGTTATCAATACCATTATGCTCTTAGTTGATGCCGGATGTTAAGATGTTTGATGTTATCGTTGGTCCTCTGTTGGCTGAGTTATTTTCTTAGGCTTTCTGTTGGAGAGAGTAGAAGCTCGTATCTATACAAGAGGTCAGCTAGGGATCGAGTTCTTGTTAGACTATGATAATAAATTATCATTTTTTTGTTTAGGAAATGGGGTCTCCAATCAAGAGTCCTATTCCTACCAGTGGTCCGTTAAGGTAAGTAAGGGGAAAACTATAATATTACTATAAGCTTCATTAAATCACACAACATAATATAGAAATCATGAATGCACTTGATAGGAAAAATCCGTTGTTTTCAATGTTGAACTAAGGGGTGTTTGATTTTGTCTTAATTAGCTTATAACTTAATTCATTAAGCTATACAGAGTTGTTTGATTACAAATTAATGGTAGCTCATGCTTCATTCAATCAATCAATTCATGGTGCCTTCGCCTATTCAGCCAAATTTTCCCCAAAAATACCCTCTCCTTTTCCCCTTTCTTGGTTATGCTGTCTAGTTCATAAATTTTGTTTTACGAAAATGAAATTTGATATTGTCTAGTTGAGGGTTAAAATCGTAATTTATGTCATTCACACTGTTTATTCAGGACAAACACAATCTATATTTATTAATACAAGACAACTGAATCATGAATGCCAACTTAATCCATATCGGGGTTCATGAAAAAAAGAATCAAACATCCCTTAACATGTACTTCTATGATGAAGTTAGAGATACATTATGATTTATGCCATTCACACTGTTTGTGTAACATAACATAACAATGATAGGCAAACACATTTTTCTCCCATCAATTATTATATAACAATTTTTTGGATTTTGGTTACTGGTTTGACCATAACAGTTATTATATACATCTGTAATTACCAGCCAAGGATGGAAACCTCTTTATGATCCAAATAAACTTGACTGCAATTGTAGTCATTTATTTATCTTTGCTTCATATAGTTGCTATTGGTATGTTCTTTGTATTATGTGGTATCTAGAGGGAGATATATTCTATAAATTATCTTAAGAAGTTTAAATCTTCTTTATGGTAGATAAAAACATTTGGTTCCATCAAGTAATATACATCAATTTTGGATTCAAAGAATTGACTCACTCATTTGACCACAAAAGTCATTATGTATCTCAATCCTTAGATAACCCTAGCTTGGGTACCTATAACCAAGGTTCTAAATAATGTAAGGCGTGACGGTGAGGTCAAACCTCAAGCCTTAGGGCCATAGCATTTTTTAAGGCATGACCTATGACGGCATATCTTTGTATCGTATATATAAATTATAGAGGAAGTTCAAATGAGAACTCAAATTTGGTTGTGAACGTGAGGACAAATGAAAGCGCGACACGTGTCATATTCATATTGAATAATGAAGGAAAATATTCAGACTGAATGTAGTATTATTCAGACAAATTGTAGTATCAATCAGTCCGAATGTAGTGTTATTCAGTCTGAATAACACTACATTCAGATTGAATAATACTACATTCGATCCGAATATTTTCCTTCATTATTCAGTCTGAATATGACACATGTCGCGCTCTCATTTGTCCTCACGTTCACAACCAAATTTGAGTTCTCATTTGAACCCGCCCCTATATGTGTATCTACTATTATTCAATGAGTCAATGATATTGAACAATTTAAATTAGGTTATATACTAAAAACTAAAAAGTAATACACTAGAAAAAGTAAAAAAACCAAATAACATCTTAGGCCATGGGGTAGCACAGGCTTAACATGGGCTCGAAGACAAGCCTTGAGCCATGGTGGCGAGCTTTTTAAGAAAACTGTTATATAACATGTTTTGTTCATCTCACAGGAACAGTTTTAACTGAGGTTTCACAAGACAGATCATCTGAAAAAGATGTAGCAGATAAATCCCAGGTAATAAATAAATACCGATCCTTGACCATGCTCAAATTATAGTCTATTTTCCTAACGAATTTAGAGTTGTTTAACAAAGTATAATAATTCTTTGCTTTATTTTGTTCAAACCTTCTTACTTTTGTTTTCATACCAGATAAAGGTTTCAAGCAAAAAGAGAAAGCAAGAAAAAGCCAAAAACAAAATAGCGACTCCCGACAGGGTGCAGAACATCTCTGAGCCATCTACTCCGACCATTGTGAGTCATCTCTTTTCGGTATTCTAAATGATATAACATATATTTGAATATTCTTCAAAGATACAACCTAAAGACCATTCTTCAAAGAGACTCTGATAAAAGAAACCAAGTAAAAATGGTTTGCTTAACATATTTCTTGGCTATATAATTAATTTAACCAGATGTAAAATCCTTGCGTACATATATAAATATATTAGAAGCAGATATCAAAACAATCAGTTACTACTTACCG
This sequence comes from Silybum marianum, assembly GCA_036898165.1. Lineage (NCBI taxonomy): Eukaryota > Viridiplantae > Streptophyta > Magnoliopsida > Asterales > Asteraceae > Silybum > Silybum marianum. Next base: position 40,788,932 of record CM072529.1, on the reverse strand, counting down.
TTGCATATATCGACATCCTATGTATATATTATTATATGTTTGATCCTTTTTTGGCCTACTTTTCTTCTTTTCTGCACATTTTTCATAACCATCTTCGGGACACAATCCTTTAGTTTTGCTTACATCTCACCCCCTATTTAAGCCCCATCTCTGGGTGGGGGTGGGATATTGATTTTATATTGGTTTCCACGAGTTTCTACTCCTTAAAAAGTTTCTAAAGAATTATCCCTCTATATATATATATATGGGGGCGGGTTCAAATGAGAACTCAAATTTGGTTGTGAACGTGAGGACAAATGAAAGTGCCATATTTAGACTGAATAATGAATGAAAAATTGAAAAATTGAAAATATTCAGATAATACTACATTCATACTGAATGCAGTGTTATTCAGTCTGAATCAATCTAAATATTTTTCTTCATTATTCAGTCTGAATATAACATGTGTTGCGCTCACATTTATCCTCACGTTCTCTCTCTCTCTCTCTCTCTATATATATATATATAGAGAGAGAGAGAGAGGGGGGCGGGGTTCAAATACAACCGATACAACCCACTTATCCACCCTCCATTTATTTTTTATAATTTTTTTTAATTAAGAGTAATTATAACCGATCAAATGGTAACCGTTGGATCAAATAGAAGCTCCTGATTTGGTTGTAAATGTGGTGGTGTTTTGTGCAGATAAGTTTGAAAGCGCAGGAAATGAGTGGGCGTCGGATGAAAGTGATGCAAAGTCTTGGTTTAGTCGCTCCTTCAGGGTCACCCTTCCCTCGAAACCGAGTCATTTCACCTAACCCAACTGTGTCCAATTGACTTGCCTACTAACAACCCTTTGTTTCAATGTGGTTAAAACTTGTTTTTGATAACCTTAACTCGATCAGTAAGGCATGTATGTATGTATGTATGTACGCATGTATGTATGTCTTTTTGGGCACATATTTTGTTGAGTCGGTCGTGTTTGGAGTGTTGGCATGCATTTGTAACAAGATCGTGTGAGAAGAAGAGTTAAGATGAGTCAATTCATATTTCTTGGGTCACTTTTAATCTCATACCCACCCATGAATTGTGCATCTCACGAGAATTAATCTGGTGCATCTCATTTAATTAGGATCGATCCAAGGGTGAAGACCCCTTCTTACCTTTCTTACCACAACTTCCTTTCTCATCGGAATCCAATCCTTTGTAGCAAAACATAAAAAATACGTTTAGATATTTGTTTTAGTCGGCAAATAGAATCTGTATGAACCACAAGGCTTGTGGCATACTGGTTAAGGCTTGTGGGGGATGAGGCTAAATAACCCATCTATCCCGGTTGGAATCCAGACGCAAACAACTTGTGAACACTGGGGAATTACCTCAGGCTACATGCTTTAGCAGTCTCAAAATTGTCAGGGATTAGTCTAGGCAAGTGCCTAGGATATCCTTTCCAAAAAAATAGAATCTGTATGAATTTTAGAAATCACATAGATTCACATTAGTTAACATTTGTATATACGTGTTAACTTAGATGTTAGCGTGGAAATGTTCATGTTAACATATATTATTAACATGAAATATTAATATATATCAATCGTATGTGAGGATGTTAATCTATATATATCTATAAAAAGAGGATAGTGGAATCCTATGTGGCATCCTACCTCTTAAGCATTTGACAATCTCATTTTTCTCAATATTTCAATTTTTTTTTGCATTTTCATAAATATTTGAACAATTAATAGTCTTCAAACCCATCACCTCCTCACCGTTTAATTTTTCATCAATATTCATTGTTAATTTATGTTTGTATTTAACAAGGTTCCCTTGGTTTCCCTTAACTCCTCACCATCTCCTAATTGTTTTGTTATCTTGAGCTTATGGTTTTCTCCATGTATAAAATGGAATCCTCCATCAAAATGAAATTAAAAATTTCATATTTTGAGTTTGCATGTGAGAAACCAAGGTTGATGACTTGATTTCTCCTAAAAACTAGAAAACTGTTTATCGTTTTTCTCATAGATCCTCCTTTTAACATTTTTTTTCTACTTTCTATAAACATTGATTATCATTTATGTTTATATTTAATATCATCTATTTGTTTTCCCTAACTTCTCTTCATCCTCTAATGATTACAATTTTTTCTTTCCTATAAATTGTTCTCCCTTCTTTTTTCCTCCATCTTCATCACTTGATTTGTTTTTCATTCCATAAATTCTTATTTTTCAACAAATCCATTTTCAAAACTATTTCAAGAAGATTAATCCGGGTATGCATTCTTTTCGATATGTTGCTTGTATTTTAGAGTTTTTTACTTCTTAAAAAAATGTGATTTGTTATTACAATTTTTTCTTTGCAATATTGTTGGATTTGTTGTTATTATATGACATGATTGTGTTTATGATTCGATCATATAAAGTCGAATAAAAATTTGATATTTTGTGATTCAAGATATGATAAAAAAAAATCGAATTTAAGCTCCACTGACAATAATTGTTTTTACATGATTGATTATTTTGTTAAATTTTGACTACTTCAAGATTTTATCTATTGATAAGAGTTCCTTTGGTGGTGGGCGAAAAATGTGAGAGTTAAATAATGTTTCAAGCCTATCGCGTTACCTAAAGAGGAAAGAACGCTCCGGGAGCCGAGGGATGAAGAAGAGATTTTTAAATGAAACTAGACCATGTCTATGCTAAAAGATTTCATGACTTGGAAGATTTTAATTATGTATGCATGTAAAAATTATATTCTTTAAAAAATATGATTTGTTATACATATGTATTTCTTTTTTTCAATATTGTTGGATTTGTTACGATTAGATCATATAAATTCAAATAAAATTTTGATATTTTTTATTATAAGATATGATAAAAAAATCAAATTTAAGATCCATTAATTACATTAAATTTTGATTATTTCAAGTTTTTTTTCCTATTATTGTAGTGAAAACTTATGGTGTCTATGACTACATCCTTAAAAAAATCTCAAATCTTAGTGGAAATGTTTTTTTTTTCTGATCAAACATCGAACAAGATATTTTTGTTGATAATTTTCATAGATTTGGTTTGTAACGATCTAAAAGTATTTTTTTTACTTCTATATTTTTTATCTAACTTATACGTTGTTTATTTATAAGTTTAAAAAAATTACGTTTTTATTTTTTCATAATATGATATTGCTTTTTGAGAAAGTTCGAAATATTATTTACTATTTTCATTCGATCTATGAATTAATTTAGAATAAAAACATATCATTAAATGAATGTCTCTTTTATTTTTTAAACTCCACACATTAATTACTAAACATTTTTTTTATTTATATAACAATCAATATGAATAATTTTGTATCGTCTTTTATTCTATTAGCTTAACATTTAATGTTTATCCACTCTTTTTTTATTTATAAAACAATTAGTACAATTAAAAACTATTTTTTATTTATGCTTCTTTATTTATTTAAACGAGTCTGTTTATTTACAGTTTGTTTTATTAGCTTAATAATCAATATAATTAAAAACTTTTGGTTGTATTTACAATTCATTTTTTATTTACACGTTAATCAATACATTAATGTAATATTATAAAAATGACTAAAAACATATGTTGCATTTTAAGATGCTTGGATGGTGGATTTTATTATTTATCCAATTTTTAGTTTTTTAAATCCGTATGTCTTATTAAATGACTAAAAATTTTATGTATTTTTGTAATTATTACAAATCAAAATAACTCATTAATTATTTAATTGATCCAATCTTTCATATTTTTCTCTTGATTATTACGAGTCATAATATATAAATGAAGTATTTATGACCATTTAATACATTTAAATATAAACGATAAAAAATTAATGAGAAAACTCGGTCATATTTATATGTTTTTTTCTCTCATTTTAATTTATTTTTAATTTAAACTCAACACATCAATTTTTTAGACTTTTCATTTGTGTGAAATCATAGGATTGAAGAAATAAGGTATATCAAAAAAAGAAAATGACTCTTTTGTGCACACTCAAAGACTGCTTATTTTTGTCATAGTTATCTCACATTCGTAAAAAGTTAAAACATTGAAATAAAAAAATGTATAAAATAAGTGGATTGGATGAGGTGGCATCATAAAAATTAAGTATACTTAAACATTGAAATGTGACATCGTTTTGGTGAATTCATGTTGGTAAGATATTAAATTGGAAGAATGATGTGAGTATATATGTATAAGAGGATGTATTGTGACATCTTATAGAATTAACAGTAATCCTATTTCTATGGGACAAAAGTTATTATAATAGTTAAAGAAGAGGGGATGTATTTATGATAAAATTATAGAGTTGATATTAATCTTATTTTTATGGGGAAAAAGTTACTATAATAATTTGCTATTGATATTTTTATCACGATCGATCTTTGTATATTGATCAACTAACTTTGCATCTTTTGATTATTGGACATGTTGCTTGAGTTTTAAATAACATAATTATTATCGATGGATCACAAACTTATCGTAATAATAAACGATAATGAATACATGCAAGTTAGTCACTTATGAAAAATACTTTCACTTTTTATATTGTATTTCAATAATTATTAACTAAGAAATTACGCTTGATTTTAGCTTGGTTCAATATTTCACTTAAAAACTTATTGTCGTCGTGCAAAGCGCGGACCCAATACTAGTTTATATAAATCAATGCTAACAAAGTGGTTTTCTAAGAAATTTTGAATTTCTATTCTACAACATACTACTCCCATAAATTTTGAATCTTCCTAGCTAACGAAGGATTGTATTAATTTATTGACTTGGGAATTGTGATAAATGTTTACATCTTACTATACCCTACAAGCTAGCATGTGTGTGTATATTTATATACTTGGGGATCATATGAAAAAAAGAGATTTTTGGTGAGAAATATTACAAGTGGTGTTTATATTGTGTGAATGTTACGTTATATTTTGTAAAGATGGTGAATATTATAAGGTTAAATGTGTATCTTCACTTGTTTCTATGAGGACGATACCTTTAGATATATTATGTGATGGTTTCATTTTCTCATGAGAATCCAACTCTTGTGTTATATCTTTAGGACTCAATGTTTATCTTGTATTTAAATGTAGTTGTTTTTTAGTTTTATGAAGTTTAAATCTAGAATTCAGATGAGTTAGTGTATATTAATGAATTGTAGATTTTATTTTAAAGGATATTTTAAGGATAGACATCAGTTATTTTATCATAGTAGTATAGTACTAAGGGTGGTTTTGGTACATGAGACTATTCATGATGGGACATAACTCACTATCCCATGTTTGGCGCAACATGGGACAGGGGTGGACCTACAGTGGCACAGACCACCGTATTATTTCTCCGCCGAAAGGTAAAAAAATTAGGTTTGTGAAAGGTGCAACCGTATTGTTTCGTAGTGTGCCACCATATATATTTTAAAACTGAATCTGTAACATAAATGGGGCAGCTGGTGTAGTGGTTTTTCCCAAGTAATTAAAACTCCATATAGAGAATGTCTCAGTTGCAAATAATTAATTTTTTTTATAGCAACTCTATATAACAATTTATGGCATAGTAAATACTCTATTATTCGTACTTAAATAAAATTTAATAAACACTATTAATTTCATATTTAACCATTAAATTTTCTAAAAGTATTTTTAATTTGCGTTTAGTTATTAAAGACCATCAATATCAAATACTAAAAACCGGAAAAATACACTTGAAATCAACAAAATATAACCGAAAAAATCTTTTGAAATCAATAAAAAGTTTAAAATTTCCAAAATAAACAAAAAGCCCCCGAAAAAGTCGCTCGAAATGGATAAAAAAACTAAAAAATCCTCGAAATCAAGCAAAAAAGTTAAAAAAAAAACCCGAAATGGTAGACATAGGTTGAAAACACATCGAAATATACGAGCGTTAGTAAAAACGTAAAGACACGTCGATAGAAACTGTATTTTGTATAATTATTTTTTTTGCCTAAACACATCGAAAGATATGAGCTTTTGTAAAAACGTAAAGGTGCGTCGATAGAAACCGTATTTTGTATAATCATTCTTTGCCTATGTAGTATGGTGCCACCGTATTAAAAAATTCCTGGGTCCGTCCCTGACATGGGACAAGGCATTGATTCACTGTTTCACGTTTGGCGTGACATAGGACATGAACAGAAACTAAGACAAGGTGGGACAGAGTGGGACAAAAAAACTTTTTCTTGTTCCACCAAAATAGGTGGATCAAGATGGGACAAGAATGAGGCAGAAACTAAAATATCATAATCTACCCTCATTTGATAAATAATCTTAATATGCTGTTTGTTTTAATGGTCACCACCACTAGTCATGGTCGTTGCTCCTGTCGGCGGCCACCGTTGGCCACCAACCACCATCATCCATCGCCGCCACCACCACCACCATCGTTGGCCACCTCCACCTTATCCTCCAGTACAACAACCACCTCCTCCACAACCACTGTTGGCCACCAACCACCAACGTTTATCGCCACTCATAGAAATAAACACCAATAAATTTGAGGTAAAGATCATTCAAGACAACCTCATCATACTATTGAATGTAAAAAAACACTTTGAAAAACACACTCAATTTAGAAAGTCGACTCTTATAACCTTTTCCTCTATCCCAAGACACTTTTATATGGAGTCCATTACAAGAAAAAAAACCAAGCCCAAGCCCAACCCCAACCCCAACCCCAAACCATCATTTGCAAAATTACAATTCATTACAAATGAAATAAGCTAACTTTAAAAAAAAATCTATCTAATTGGGGCTAATTAGATCTAATAGCCACCACCACCACCACCACCACCACCGTGGGCCACCTCACCTCCACCATAACTAATACCACCATCGACTACCACTATCAACCACCGTCGCCATCTACCATCTTCACTTCCTTCACAACCATCGTCCATCGCCACCACCACTACCGCCATTGGCCACCTCCTCCTCCACCTCCACATCCACAACCACCGTCCATCTCCACTGACCACCACCGTCTATCACCACCATGGGTCACCTCACCTCCACCAACACCACCATCGACTACCACCAGCACTACCATCTTAACGTCCTCTATAATCACCGTCAGCCACCACCGCTCATTGCCGCCACCACTAAGTACCATTAGCCACTACTCCTCCACCATTGTCGACCACCACCACTACCACTACTATCTACCATCTTTACCATCCTCCACAATTGCTTCCACAACCATTGTTGTTGCAATAATATTGACCATGTCTCCGTCAAACCGAATAAAGCATAATTTCTCATTTGTACGAATCAAGATTTTTCAGACTGTCATCAATTATAATAACTTTTTTATTTAAATTTTGCACGATATATATGTATGTATTTATGTAAATGAAAGTTGAGTAAATTTTTTATAAATTAAATTATTTAATTTTTGCTTTATTTGTGTTAATTATAACTATTATATAGCATATAAAATCGTCAAATAACTTTTGGGGGCAATTTGTCTAGTTCTGCTATGTCCAGTCCTAGTCGTACCAAACACGAAACATACACTTGTGTTGTCCGGTCGTACTCTCTTGACCTGTCTAGTTCTGTCATGTTCAATCACGTCTGTGTACCAAATGCTACATAAAAGCTAAACGCATCTTCAACAACTATGTTAAAATGGATAAAAAGAGGGATTTTAATAATTTTGTTGCTCCAACAACTATGCTATCTTGTACGCTAAAATATAAAAAAAATCTGAGAGAGATTGTAAAAACCTCTAAATTTAGAGAAATGTCTAAAACTTTGTAGAAAAGAGGGAGATTAATATTTTAATTATATTCAACCAATTAAAGTATTTTATTAATATAATGAATGCTAGAATTGTAAAATTAAAGTAGTTATGGGAGTTGTATTAATTTTTTTTTTTATAGATATTTTGACTTTTTATATTATATTGTAAATTCTTTTAACATATCTTAGAGATGCTTTAACAACATCAAAAATTAAGACCTTTAAAAATGAAAATAAAAAATAATCATAAAAGGGGAACAAATTAAAAATATATTAATATAAAATTGTAAAAAGAAAGTAAACTATTATTTTAAATTAATTATATTTTAATACAAGAAAGGGGTGGTACCAAGTTACCAGAAAAGGAAAGTGGTACATCCAAAAGGACACAATTTGTACCTATTTTCTGTCTGAGTTAGCATATAATGTTAACATTACAAACCTACCCTTTTCCCCTTTATAATCTTTCGAGTGCTCTTTTTATTTATTTTTTAAATAATCATCTATATTATAAATTTATTATATTTAAAAAAGTTCAATAGTTTAATAAATATTTATTTGAAATTTATTTTGAAGCTATATATTATTTTTGAAAAATACTTTAAGAAAGATGTCAAGTTTTACATATATAATGTCATAACCAAATCACTATGTAATGCTAAAATAGCTATTTCTTATATTTTTTTACAAGTCTTTTAAAGTATTTTTCTTAAAGAATGAATTAGATGAGAGTAGGGTTGGGTTCCGGTGAGAAGGAGAATTAAAGTGAGAAGCGTCAAAAAAGGATCTCTACCTTTAGATGCACATTAGAATGTGATGCACTGAGATGACGTGTATCGAGATGCATCAGATCAACTCTCTTCTAAAACGCAAGTCATGGATGAATATGATATTAAAAGTGATCAAGGGTTCAAATCTCTTCTTACATTTCTCAACTTAACTCTATTTTTCACACAATCCTAAGCCGATGAAAGTATGCTCAAGTTTATGTAATTTGCCCAATCATATTTGTGCTTTTGTCACAAATTGACCATCAATCATTTAAAACCAAAGAATATTATGTTATGTAGTTGTATCATATATATATATATATATAGAGAGAGAGGGGGGAAAGTTTAAATGCGAACCCAAATTTAGTTGTAAATGTAAGGATAAATGAGAGCGTGACACGTGTCTGAATGTAGATTATTTAGACTGAATAATCAAATAAATACTCAGACTGAATAAACATTATTCAGACAGAATAAATACCATATTTAATCTGAATATTTCTGTGATTATTCAGTCTAAATATAACACATGTCGCACTCTCAGTTGTTCTCACGTTCACAACCAAATTTAGGTTCTCATATAACTCTGCCCCTATATATATATATAGATATGCATAGGATCGTGTGAGAAGGAGAGTTAAGGTGAGAAATGTAAGAAGAGATCTGGACCTTTGATCGCGTTTAATCTCATACCCGCCCATAAATTGCACCTTAAAATGGAGTTAGATCCAGTGCATCTCAGTACATCTCATCCTAATGTGCATCCAAGGGTGAATATCCCTTCTTACGCTTCTCACCTTAACTCTTCTTTACCGAAACCCAACCCTATATATATATATATGTATTCTACAAAATGGGTAATCCTAGATATCCAGGCCAACTTACATGTATCTATTAAGTATCTAAACAACCACGTCCCCTTCATCCATGTCTAGCTACTCAGTATAATACACAACTATCATTGTTTCACACATTTTATGTGGATTGGTGGCTAGAAATCAATCAAATCATCATATGTGAACCTCCATAACCATAAAGGCTTTGACAAGGTCTGAAACCCAAGAAAGATGAGATTTCCACTAATCTCCTTGAATCTTAACCAGTTCCCTACAGGTTACAATCCAAATGATGACTCCGGGCTACCCACGAAGCAGGGAGTCGTCTTGAAATTAGTCGGCTCACATAACGGATTAAATATCCAGGTTAATAGAAAAATGTCAGTTCTATATAGTTTTTTTTAATAAATAACCATTTGACATTAGATTTTTATTTAAAAAAATCATTTAAAATAAAGTTATATTTTCAATAAAATAAAAAATAATAAAATTGAAATACATATAATTAGAAAGGCAAATGGATAAAGATTTTGAGATATGTTTTGGGTCCACAAACCCCAAAAATTGACAAAAAATTAAATATTTGGCCCCTCAATAAATACACCTTTCAACCCTATCCTATCCTTTTCCCCATCCCTTGCAATTTTGCATACGACAAACATGAAGCTTTTTAAATCACATGCTTCCTTCCTACTCTACCCTCCTCACAAATTTCACCCATCAAAGTCAAAACCGACAAATAAAATTATTATTTCTGTACTTATATCTTTTAAGACTAAATGTATGAAAATATAACGTGTTTTTAATTTAGATCTTGTCTAAATTTAAAAACTAAACGAAAGATATAAACTATAGAAACTTTGACAAATCAATATAAAAAATAATTTTTTTTATGATTTTTTTATCAAATATTATGATTTAAGATATTATTGCACATACGTTTGTTTCATAATGTAAAAGTTTCACGTATATTTGTTTTTCATAAGTTGAAATTTTCTCATATATTTTTTTATGAAAAGTTTCGTATGTTTTTATTTCATAGTGTAAAAGTTTCACATGTAATTTTTTTACAAGATGAAACAAATATATGTACAATAATATCTTAAATCATACCATTTGATGAATTTTTTTTATGAAATATATATATATATATATTAAAAGATGCATTGAAAGATTTATATTTTGAAAAATACTTACTTCGAAAAATGTATTTAAAATAATTCAAACTTTATATAGTGTCATATGTATGTTAATATTGTGTAATAATATAAATGTTTATAAACTGGGTCGTTTTATTACCGGAATGTTTTTGTATGAAATAAAATTTGAATGAAATGTTTTCAGGTTTAATAATCTGTTTGGTTGACATACATTAAAATGAAATTTGTTAAAAGAATTAAAATGTGTCTGTTTGATTCACATAACGTAACTCTGGAATTAGAATGAAATATTGGTAAATGACAAAAATTCTTTTTTAGAAAATTTTGAAACCGAAATCCAACCATTTTGATTCAGATCGGCGACGGTCAGTGGTGATCAACGGTGGTTCAGATCGGCGGTAGTCAGCAATGGTCGGTGGTGGTTCAAATCAATTAGAGAAGATGAAGATAATTTTGTCTTTTTTGAAAAAAATGGGATGAAATGAAATTAAATTCCTTCTCACTTGTGATGAAATGACCAAATCCATGAATGGTGGAATGTATGAAATTCAATTTCATTTCATACCTAAACCAAATGCCCGAATGGAATTCAATTGTTCTTTCCAATTCCTTCTAATTCCATCGAAATCCTGCAAACCAAACGTCGCCTTAGATTTTTAAACGGGTTATTTGGAAGATGATTTTACAAAATAGAAATCATAAAACTTGTGTTTCGTTTTTATGTGTTTTGCCATTCGCGAATGAAACTAACAAATCAAAGCACTAACAGTCTAAATTTATATAAAATAAAATAATTATTGAAATCTGTATGTTTGTACATTTTTATTAAGTATTGACATGGATAAATAATAATTTATCAGTGATGTATTGGTGTGGCTGTAATGGACACCACGTATTCACATACACTCAAATGAAAAAAAACATGAACCTATACATACTTCAAAAAAACCACCAAATCGTGTCCAGATGTAAAATTCAAAAGACGAAAGTAGCCCTCGCTTACGAAAACACCCTAGTAAGTTGTGTTAAATCCAAAGAGATCGACATTTGCACAGGTGTTCTCATGGTTTTCATGAAAAGTTATGATGACAAATATAGAGATTAAAAAAATATCAATACTGTAAATATAAGTTTAATGCTATGAATGATCCATGTTTTGAAACATGGATTAGGTGCTTGTTTTTCTCATAATATTAAAAGTCTAATTAAATACCTATTAAAAAATTGGGCCTCTAAGGAAATAGACATATCCTATCATATAAAAACAAATAGTTTCTTTTAATTTTATTTTCATCGGTTACTGCTTAATAACTGTAACTAAACATCCCATAAAGTCTTTTGTTTGATTTGCTAAAGAATGAAAAGTTATTGGAAATAGTTTATAATGTATGGTTCAGAGGACAAAAAAATAATACTTTAATTTTTCCATTAACGGTTTTATAAGTTTACATGTTGATATATTAATAACATTAATTCTACTTTATAACCTGTTGTTGCATTAATCGCTGCCGTGTGTGTATTTGTTTCGTCATCATGTTTTAGTCCATTAGTACTACTCAACTTATCTAGTGTTGTGTATTCAAGATTTGTTAATCTCGGAAAACGAAACACATAAAGTAAATTACGGTCTCTATAGCATGGTTGATGGTGGAAAATCTGAACCGAAGACCTTATTGTGAAAACTTAACCCTGTTCGACAATTAGGAGGAAACACATGAAATGTTTATCGTCAACTCTATCGAACTAAAATCTTTTCAAGAGTTTATTTCTAAAAATGAGTTGTTCGAAAATCTAGATTATTTAAATTTTTTGAAGTCTGGATGTTTGAACGCTTTTAACTGGACTTGTATGAGCCTGCTTTACATGTAGTTGTCCTGCTGCAATAACTTACTTTTAAGTTAAACCAACAGCTACTTTTAAAAGTATGGACGTCCGAATGGTTTATCGAGACATCCAGATATTCATCTAACAGATTTTTGGTTTGGGTTTTAAAAGGATATTTATACCTTATTTTTTAAGGTTGAATATAGATATTCTCTTATTTGAAAATGCGATTTTGTGAAAATGAAGAAACACCAATGTTTTTATAAAACTTATTTTGATAATTTACACTCGTATCAACAATGATAAATTGATAATTTCTCTATTAGGCTTTTCATTAGAGGAAATTAATTATTTTAACCATTTTAGAAAACAATGTTACTAAAATGACCATTTTCTCTTTATAATTATCAAAATGACCAAAATTCAACCGAAATACCCTACGAATACATTTAATTCCTCCGTCACATTCAATTCCTCCGCCAAAAATTGGCGGGTATAATTTGTTAAATTTTATATTTATATTTTACATTTTCTACCCTTAGAGTTAGTTAATAAATTACTTTAGGTACTTTACTTTTTAATTTTTCGTTTTACACCCTTATCATATTAACACACATACTAATATAACAATTAAAATACGTCTAAAAAATACGTTTTTATTTTAACAAGTTACACCATTATAATCGTCTCGACAATATCTTCGAAATGACCCAATATTGAATATTTTTCGATTTAATTATATACTTTTAAAGCCAATTATTCTCTTGATCAGTGAATATGAATATTTTTCACAAAATCCGGAATATTAATTAAAATATAATGCTATTATTTTTTGTAAGTTGATCGTCTTTTCCGACTATTAAAATATTATATTGAGGCTGGAAGACTTACTCATGAAAGGTATTGGAGAATATATACGTGAAAATATGCTTGAAAGATTTTTGTATTTTATTTCTGTAGTCCTCTCCGCACTGTGTATATATCATTGATTCAAAAATGGGATAACTATAGTATATATTGTAATAACCTTAAGAACCGATGCATTATGTGTTATTTTACATGAATGTTAATTTATATGGTTTTTATTATAGAAATGACAAGAACACAAAAGTAGTACAAATTCACTATAATTTATATCTTATTTCTTTATATATCCATAATATTATACTTTGTCGTTAAAAAATAATAACATTATATTTTAATTAATATTCCAAAATTTTGTGAAAAATATTCATATTCACCGATCAAGAGGATAATTGGCTCTAAATGATTGTTTACCAAACACTTATAGTTACCGGTAAAATTCAACATTATTATTTACTTATCAAGTAAGATTTTAGTACACAAAAACGGCATTGTATGCAATAATTTACCCGCTAAGCCCTTACCGTAGTAAGAGTTGTCTCTCTCACTTACCGGATAAGATTCTTGGTCATTTTTTCATTTTTACCGGGTAAACTTTTTGATCCTTACCATATTCATTTGGTAAGGTAATATGACTTGGTAAACACATACCTGAATAAGTTTTGATAAACGGCCCCTAAATAAATTATAATGACCATCCTATAATATATCGGTCTGTGTTTCCATACATGAATTATATTATTAATACAAAGAACGGATTAGAACAAAGTATAAGAATCACATAAAATACTTATGTTAACTTTTCTTACTTAAACATTTTTGTTTTGCATTTTTGAAAATTAAATTTATATTTTGTTACTATTTTACATTTACTCTTGTGGAATGTAAATCAGCAAACTTGTAAAAGGTGGTCATAGGCTCATAGCCTTGCTCAGAGCTATTCATTACCCTCTAGACTTTTCCTACATTTTTTTTTTAAAGTAAACTACTATTTTCGTCCCTATGGTTTGGTAATCATAACGATCTTCGTCTTTATGGTTTAAAAATTGTTTTTTTTATTTTTATGGTTTGCAATATTTTTAGTCTTTCAAATTAATTCTATTAAATTTCAATCATTAAATCAAGGGTATTTATGTCTTTTTTTATTTTATTTAATTTTTAATTTTTAATTTTTAATTAAAAATTATTTAATAATTAATTAAAAATTAATTAATATTATATTACATTTTAGTATTTAATACTATGTTAAATGAACAAGACTTTTTTTTATAAATCAAATTCAAGGGTTAAGTTTATGTTCATTATACACTCTAAAATTTATAATTAAAATACAATTATAAAAACAATAAAACATAAAGGTAAATGTTATTTCAACATTAAAGAAGGAACTCAAAACTAAGGCTATGTTTGGCAAACTAGCTGATGACTTATAAGCTAGCTGGTAGCTGATAAGCTAGCTGATGAACAAATTATGTTTGACAAAAAGTAGCTGATAACCATTTAAATTACTAAAAAGGACATCTTGAAAAAATAATAATTATTATTAATGAGGATATAATCGGAAAAGATGACAAAAAGCGCCTCATAAGCTACTCAAAGTAGCTTATCAATAAGCTAGCTTATAAGTTAGCTTATAAGTCAGTTATGTGCATCCAAACATGTATACTGAAAATAAGTTAGCTTATAAGCTAACTTATAAGCTAACTTATAAGCTAGCTTATTTTTGCTAAACAATGCCTAAATATTATTTCAAACTAAAAAAAAGGGAAAAATGCACCAAAATGTAACAAAGTTTGAGTTATTTCTATTTAGTGTAATGAACTTTTTTTCTTCTCAGTTAATATAACAAAGTTTTATCTTTTCCTATTTTAGACATATTTTACCTTTTAAATAAGTTACTCATGTAGCATAAGTTTATGGCATTGTTTGGCAAAAATAAGTTAGTTTATAAGCTAGCTTATTTTCAGTGTACGTGTTTGGATGCAAATAAGCTGACTTATAAGCTAACTTATTGATAAGTTACTTTGAGTAGCTTATGAGGAGCTTTTTGTCATCTTTTCCGATTGTACCATCATTAATATTAATTATTATTCTTTCAAGATGTCATTTTTAGTCATTTAAATGGTTATTGTTCATCAAATTTTATAAACTATCAAATTTATCACTATCAACTAGCTTATCGCCTACTGCCATTGTGATAAGTCATCGTAGCTTATAAGCTATCGTAGTTTTATCACCATCGTGCTTTATTAGTTTGCCAAACATAGCCTATATCTACATGGCATTTTTTTTCTTTTTAATTCCAAATGAGCAATGATATGACATTTTTATATTTTATATTTATTTTTCTTTCATTCCTAATCCTTCCCCCACACATTTCCTTCCATTTTCAAACATTTTCTTTTCTTGGAGAATATTTTTCTTTTTCTATTCATTTTACATGTAACAAAAATGATCATACAAATTCTGGATCATTTACTAAACATTTTCTAGTAATCGTCCGGGTCATTTACCTTACCTGATAAACACGACAAGGGCAAAAAATCTTACTCCATAATTAAGAGCAATAATAAGGAGAAAGTTTGTTTCGAGAGAAGGCGGATGGTATGGTAAAAGGGATGGGCGGTAAAATTTTGATGGGCCTAAAAGTCTTGATTTTTTAGAAAGAAAAAAATTATATTAAAAGAAATTAACAAGCCGGAAAATGCATGTAATCAATTTTACATCATAATTGACAACATGGCATCCGAGTCTTAAAATATTACCGGATGAAAATGTTGCAAGTCAAAAATATGTATAAAATAGGAAAAGATGAAACGTTGTTGTATTAATTGAGAAAAAAAAAGTTCGTTACACTTAATAGGAACTAACTCAAACTTTGTTACATTTTGGTGCATTTTACCCTAAAAAAGCCAAAATTATGATATTTTTTAATATTATTGAACCTAAAATATTCAATATTGAGCTAATTTTAAATTTATTGATGTGATGATTATAATAATATAATTTGTAAAAAAAGATAGTTTAAAAGAATATAAAGAGTAATGTAAAGTTTTAAAATGATTTGTTTTTTATATTATTTGAGATCGTGAGATTAGTGGAATAATGTAGTTTTAAAATCTTGTACATTCAACATAATAAAAGTGATTTGATTTTTGATAGGATAATATTAAACACTAAAATGTAATAAATTTTTATTATTTTTGAATCAAATATTAAATAATTTTTGATAGAAAATTAAATAAAATAGGGAAAAACATAAATGCTCTTGATTTAGTGGTTAAAATTTAATATAATTGATTTAAGGGACTTAAAAGGGAAAGAAAATACAAACCACAAAAACAAAAAACGTAGTTTTTAAACCATAAATCATAAGAACGAAAATCACGGTTTACTCTATTTTTTATATATTATTTTCTTTAATTTAAAATTTAAATATAAACTTAGCTCAAAAAACAATAATAATTCAAATATAACCCTAAACGAATACCTTATCCTTATTCTCTTCCTACTCCATCTCCTTCTAATCAACATGAGATATGTATTAGCATTTTCAAACACTTTGGATGCTAATTACACACGTTTTAACATTTATCCTTTATATATGTTTTAATATTTAGTCCAATTATATTGTTTAAACTTTTACTAATTTAACCATTTTAAATTTTGGTTATTGAAGGATATTAGATGGATGGTTTTTCTTGAGTGCTTCTCTTTGGTCCTGGAAAGTGATGACTTATACAATATGTGTTTGTATAAAGAGAGTTGAATACAAACACAAGAGATTTTTAATTTTTAATTATATATTTGGTTTTAAAACAAAGAATTACATATTTTTTGCGGAAGCTAGAAAGGTAAGACATGTGACCTGAATAATCCGACTTGACAAATTTACTAACACTGAAAGATAGAGTGAAGAGATATTCTTTCAAATCCGAAGGACTAAGATAGTTCTTTAGATGTTGACGTTGTTTTCCTAAGAAACTATCAAATAAACGTTCTTTCAAAACGGGTAAGTAACATTGAATGACAAGGGTGACATTTTATAGCCACCATTGTATTAATTGTCGTTGTCTAACTTTAACGTGCGTCTTTATCTGATTTTCCGATCCATGCATTGCTTGTACTCTTCATTTAAGCCTTTGTGGTTGATGTAGACACTTGTTATCCTATCTCATCCTTCATATGTTGAGGGAATAGTAAATGAAGTATGACACTAATAAAATAATATTTTAGAACTTACTTTGCCTGACACGTTGTACATGTTCTCATACAGGATGAGTGTAGGAATAGTTGACGAGCCAAACTTGTTGGACAAGTTTGCACTCTAAAATCCGGCATGCTAGTAGTAGTATTTGTCAGACTACCAACTTTATCTTGTATTGATTTTCTTTTGGGCTAGATGATAAACTACCCCGCTTTTGGTGACGATCTTGACCTTACTTCAACTAGTTTTCGGTTTTGTTGAATACATTTCGTTCTTTGATCAATACAGACAGTTACAAGACTTTACAAGTAAAAATCATATCTTTTTCTATTTTAAAATATAAACTATATGTCGGATTTCCAGCTTTAGAATATTTTTGAAGATGATTCATTCTAAAATGATTTGGTACAAATTCTGGGTTTTTGAAATTCAAGATTAACTGATAAGAAGCAAGTCAATCAGATTCTCCTAATCGGATGGAGAATAATCAAGACAAAAGATTTGGTCTCACAATTTATAAGTTGAGAACGGTGAATGTTCCACATACGAAACCTTAAGTTAAGGTTCAAATGTTAATCCTTTGGAGTTATATCCGATGTATGTGGTTCATTTTATCGAATATACTCATTGTAAGACAAGTAATCAAAAATGAAGATCTTGATCAGACAAAGATTGAATCCGAATAAATGTTTTGGAATTGTCTCAGCAAGTTCTAGACTTTTTATTGGATTTCATAGAAGGTGAAGATGGTGATCTGTCGAGAGAATATTTTTTAAGAGAAACAATTTTGGCATGTAGAAATAACATAGTTGCTTCTGTAGTAAAATGTCATTCAAGAAAGACCATCACTATTAGCAAAAACAACCATACATGTAGGAATGGCTAGATTCGATGGAAGCACCTTTGTCTTCAACGATTGATATGATAAATTATTTGAGTATACATCAAACTCTATATCTGATGGAATCTTCTTTCCGATCTTGTCATCAAATATACGGAATTTGCGATTATTTTTTTCTTCCAATGATTTTCCTAACAATGTCTTTGAAGAAGTAATCTCCAAAGTTGATATTTCTTCGAAATTTTTTTAGCGTATCGTTAAGATACACATGCCCGAAGGCCTATGGGCTTCATTGTATAGTTTCCTTTTTTATTGTTAGTATATATTCTCATGTATTTAGCTAGATTAGGTTACACACTTTCACTTTCATCTTGTATGCATTCTCTCAATCATAATAGAAAAAGGCTGAAATCATGCGACACCATAACTCGTCTCATACATTCATCTTCACAATCGTTCCTATTTCTAATATGGTATCAGAGCCAAGGTCTACCACTCTAGGGACTTGACACTTCTGGATAACCCCCTCTGTACAATTCGTGTCCATCTAGCCTCGTTGGAGGGGGCGTGTTAGAGTCCCACATCGGCTAGACTTGGACAATTTCTCCTCTATATATGTTGGAACCTCCCCTTTCTCCTCAAGGGCTCTTTTGGAGATTCATCTAGGGGTTCCATATATCCTAACATGGTATCAGAGCTGTAGGTTTGTTTCCCATCTTTTCTACTCATTCAATTATTGTCGATTCATCTGCGCCTTTCCTTGTCAATTAAATAGAAAACACTAATCGTGTCATTTATCATCAGATTAATCTTGGCATCTATTATCGATCTCATTCTCTAACAATTTTCTTTTATCGATTGCTTCTGAGATCGATTTTGATATCGATTCAATTAGTCATTGTTGATTCAATACGATACCCAAGTCAGATACTCAAGTCCGATACCCATATACCACCATCGGATTCCTTAAAATTCCGATCACGTCTTCTGTTCTGCACAAACACGATACCCAATACGATACCAAAGTCCGATACCCATATACCACCATCGGATTCCTTAAAATTCCAATCACGTCTTCTGTTCAGCACAAATACGATACCTAATACGATACCAAAGTCCGATACCCAAGTCCGATCATCACACCCAAGTCTTTCCCAACTATCGGATTCTTGTCTATAATCCAATCACACAGCAGACCTCATCCAACATTATCGGATTTTCTCTAATCCGATCATTTCGTTCAAGCACCATTATCGGAGCTTCTCTAATCTGATCATCTCCAATTCATACAACATTATCAGATTCTCTCAAAATCCGATCAATTCAACCGACAACAGATTGTTATCCTTCTCTAATCTGATCATCTCCAAATTCATCTAACATTGATTATCGGATTCTCTCTAAATCCGATCAATTCAACTTACAGCAGATTTTTTCATCTAATTCGGGACCATATTCAGATCATTATCGGATTAAAGGCAAATCCGA
The DNA here is from genome assembly GCA_036898165.1 of Silybum marianum. Lineage (NCBI taxonomy): Eukaryota > Viridiplantae > Streptophyta > Magnoliopsida > Asterales > Asteraceae > Silybum > Silybum marianum. Next base: position 40,769,189 of record CM072529.1, on the reverse strand, counting down.
TCATCACCATCACCATTTATTCAGCACTTGATTTGTTCAGATGGCGTATCAACCATGCTATCCTCGACACTATGGATCTAACTGTCCACAAAATCCGAAAAACACCAACAATCAATGCCGGACTCAGTCGGTTGAGGGATCAGTTATTCCAAATGGAACTTCATTATCTGATGTAATAGAACTTATGCGTATCAAGAACTGATAGAACAACTCATGACAGGTTCTATGGGTATGAACTCTCCGAACTCCACTACTTCAGGTAATACGTGGCTTTTCGATTCAGGTTGCTGTAATTACATGACGCCTTGTACTGATGGGTTTGTTTCTAAACAACCATCTCAGAACTTTCCCTCTGTTTGAACAACTGACAATACAAGTTTACCGGTATCTTTTAGTGGAAATTTCTCCATTCATCATATACAATTACCTGATGTGTTACAAGTCCCTAATCTATCCATAAGTCTAATCTCCATTACTCAATTTATGTAATCTGGTCTGATGATTTTGTTTCATCCTTCTGGTTGTGTTGTGTAGGATCTAAAGACCAAGCAGATCCTTGGAGTAGGCCGTAGAGTTGGTCGGATGGTTGAAGTAACTCACCTTCATCTTCCAATACAAACATCAAACCTTGTCACTTTTGTCTCCAGTGCACCTTCCTTTGACCTATGGCATGCTCGGTTAGGACATTTATCTACTGCTAGAATAAAAACGTTAGCCACTTCAGGATTATTAGGAAACACCTCTTCTGAAAATATTTCCTGTTTAACCTGTAAACATGGAAAACATCATGCTTTACCTTTTGAAGTAAATGACTTTCAATCTACCTCTTCGTTTGATCTTATTCATTCTGACGTGTGGGGACTATCCCCACATCCATCCATGGGTGGTGCTAGGTATTTTGTTATATTCATTGATGATCACACACGTTTCACATGGATATACCTCATGAAACATCCTTATGAATTACTCCAAGTTTACATCACCTTTGCCCGCATGATTCAAGCTCAGTTCTCGAAACCTATAAAGATTCTTCGGGCAGACAATGCCATGGAATACAAAGAGTCATCTCTTCTCTCTTTCCTTTTGTCTCAAGGTACTCTTTCTCATTACTCTTGTCCAGGCACATCACCTCAAAACGGTCGTGCCGAAGCAAACATCGTCATATTCTTGATACTGTTCGTACCCTTCTTATTTCTGCCAACTATCCAGAACGATTTTGGGGTGAGGCAACTTTTACAGCTGTCTATACAATCAATCGACACCCCACTCCAGTCTTGAAACAATAAACTCCTTATGAAGCACTTTATGGGGTCTCCCCTGCAGACGAACTCCTCAAAGAATGGGGTTGTGTGTGTTTTGTTCAATTGAAACCTCATGAACATACCAAACTTGAATCTCGCTCTAGGTTATGCCTTTTCCTTGGGTATGGAATCGAACATAAAGGTTATCGCTGTTGGGATCCCATCTCTAAACGTTTACGCATCTCCCGTCATGTAACCCTATGGGAACATGTTCCTTTCTCCATAATGTCTAAGTTTCAAGAGTCACCCAACTCCATCGTTCACTTCTTCACAGACCCTTCTGTTTCATTGAACTCACCCCGACCAAATTCCATACCATCTTCTGTCTCTAACCAATCTTCAGAAATTTCTGATGCATCCTTACCCATACCTCAGAATCATCATCTGTAGCACCTCCAGGGCCTACATCTGAGCCATCTGCTGAATCTACGTATCCTGGACCATCTCAATCGCCGAATCTACAACGCTCAGACCGGGTAAGACAGGTTCCTTCGCATCTCCGTGATTATCACTTCTATGCTACTCTGCTATCCAACCATGAACCAATTTCCTACAAGGAAGCTTCTACTAACCCAGATTGGCAGAAAGCAATGCAGGAGGAACTTCAGGCTCTTCATAAAGTGAATAAATGGGAATCTGTCCCTCTTCCACCGGGTAAGTCACCCATTTGAAGACAAAGTCCGATGGTTCCATTGATCGTTACAAAGCTCGTCTAGTGGCAAAAGGGCTCAATCAGGAATATGGTATTGATTATGAGGAGACGTTTGCTCCTATTGTTCGAATAACCTCCGTTTGCAGTCTTCTTGCCATAGCTGCCACTAAACAATGGCTTCTCTTTTAGATCGATGTTAAGAACGCATATCTAAATGGTGATTTATCAGAAGAAGTATACATGAAAGGGCATGTTTGTCGCCTTCGGAGAGCTCTATACGGACTCAAACAAGCTCCTCGAGCATAGTTTGACAAATTTAGCACGACAATACTCTCACTGGGCTTTTCATCAAGCAACTATGATTCTGGTTCGTTTACTCGGTCACCAATGTAGGAACAATTTTACTTCTCTTATATGTGAACGACATGATCATTATTGGAAGTTACTCTACATGCATCACTCACCTAAAACAATCTCTCAGTTCATGTTTTGAGATGAAGGACCTTGGCAATCTACATTACTTTCTTGGCCTTGAAGTTTTGTCAGATACTTCTGGAATCTATCTCTGCCAAGCAAAGTATACTTCAGATCTTCTGTCAAAGGCGGGTATTACCGACAACAAAGTGGCCTCCACACCACTGGAATATAATCTACATTTGGCTCCTAATGCTGCCCTCCTCTCCTCTCCTGACTGTTACTCGTCCTGATATTGCCTATGCCGTATATACAGTCAGCCAGTTCATGTTTGCACCATGTTCTAATCATTATGCTGCGGTACTTCGCATTCTTCGGTATCTCAAAGGCACCGTGTGTCACGACCTTCATTTTGCATCCACATCGTCCTTAACTCTGTGTGGATTCTTTGATGCTACTTGGGATAGTGATATAACTGATCGTCGATCACTACCGGCTATTGCTTTTTTCTAGGGGACTCGCTTATTTCTTGGCGCAACAAGAAACAGTCCCTCACATCTTGATCCAGTACTGAAGCTGAGTATCGAGCATTAGATGACACATCAAAAGAACTTGTCAGGCTACAATGGTTATTATCTGACACGGGAGCTCCTCAAACGTCTCCGACCTCGCTTTTCAGATTGCTCATAATGACGTCTTCAATGAGCGTACGAAACACATAGAGATTGACTGTCACTTTGTTCGCCAACATGTGGTTCGTCACGCTATACAACTTCTACCCATTTCCACCGTTGATCAGCCGGCTAATATCTTCACCAAAGCCCATCTTCCCGGACGTTTTTGATACCTTGTTTCCAAACTCAATCTGGCTCATTCTTCCCCCGATTGTGTTTGAGGGGCGGTGTTAGCGTATAGTTAAGATACACAGGCCCGAAGGCCTATGAGCTTAATTTTATAGTTTCATTTATTAGTTTTCATGTAATTAGCTAGATTAGGTTACACACTTTCACTTTCATCATGTACGCATTCTCTCAATCATAATAGAGAAAGCCTGAAATGATTCGGCACCGTAACTCGTCTCATACATTCATCTTCACAATCGTTCCTGTTTCTAATATGGCATCAGAGCTAAGTTCTACCACTCTAGGGACTTGACACTTCTGGATAACTCCTTCTGGACAATTTGTGTTCATTGAGCCTCGTTGGAGGGGGCGTGTTAGAGTCCCATATCGGCTAGCCTTGTACCATTTCTCCTCTACATATGATGGAACCTCCCCTTTCTCCTCAAGGGCTCTTTTGGAGATTCATCTAGGGGTTCCACATAGAAAAATGATTGTATGAGATAATATGTTGGTATAGCTCGGTGACTGATCATAACCACTTGTCTTGTTGCTAGACCTGGTAAACGTGTCGTGTCAGGTTCAAAGTTAAACGGGTTAAGGGTGCCTAAGACGAACCCAACCCGTTTAATTTCGTGTTGTGTAGTGTCAACCCGTTTATTTAAATAAGTTGAAATATATTACCCACACATGTTTAATTCGTGTTGGGTTAACATGTTGTGCTATCTTTTCTCAGGTCTACATGGAATGTACAATCAATTTTATTTATTTATTATTTAGTATTTACTTTGTTAAAAAAATATAAATTGTGGGTTGTTGACGCTTGTTGCCTAAGGGCCTAATATAAACGAGTTATTCGGGTTGTAACACCCTAAATATAAGAGACAATTTAAACCGGAATAAATTACGGAATAAAGCCTAAAGACATAAGGATCACCCAAAATAGAGTTTACATCAATGAATGGATACTAAAGACAATAACCTATTAATCTTCATCAATCCGAAATACAGATTATAATATCCTCAAAACAACTAACTAGTAACTCCAACATTTACACTTGAAAGTGTAATCCCAAAAAGATGCCTCAACTGGCAACAACGCTCCGGTCAACCCTTGGGAGCCTCACTAATACGATCACCTGGCATACATGTCATTTGAGAAAAAGTGTTAGGCTTAAAGCCTAGTGAGAACAAACATCTAAGTACTCAAAGCTATATAAACTTTCAAACATAGATGTAGCTTTAAATTAGGGGTGAGCAAAACCCGACCGCCCCTAATAACCCGACCGAACCCGATCTAAAAACCCGTAAATATTCAAAACCCGAAAAACTTGAGCCCGAAAACCCCGAAACCCGAAAACCCCGAACCCGAAAACCCCAAAATATAAAGTAAGATCGGGTTGGGTGGGGGAATCCAGCCCTGAACCTGGCCGAAAAACCCGAATAAAGGTTATGTTTAATTTTTTATACATGCTACCCCCTCTCTTTCTTATATAATAGCTACAATACCTCAGGTTTTCTCTTAATTTTCGATGTGGGATGGCAGAAAGAGTGAAATGGGAGAGGGAGTCGCTGATGCCTCATCCTACATCGCCCCAATGTAGCTTTTTTTTTTATTCTTTACACTACAATATATATATATATATATATAAGGGGTCTCCTTCATTTCCTTGAGTTCCTCCCTCCTTTAAGTGCTTAAGCCTTTAACTTTTATTAATGGCTTGAGTTATATAAAGGGTTATTTGGGACTTAGGAGTGCCTTATGGAATAGGTATCTTCTCTTAGTTTAAAATACTTTTTAGAAAATTGGGGGTCCGATACCCGATCCGAACCAGCCAGATATCTGAATTACTCGAATTTGGCGGGTTTATATAATTTTTGGTCGGAATTCAGGGGATCCTATCCCCACCCGATACCCGATCGGGTTTTGGGTTTTAGGCCCCGACCTGCCTGAAATTGCCCGATGCTCAGCCCTACTTTAAATAACGTGAATAAGATATTTGAACTCACGCTTACCCTATAAGGGTATAATTTATTCGACGATAACGGGGGAGACCCGTATTACAGTTAATAGTGATAGAGCACATATGTGCGTCACAAATCAACTTTGCAAGGGTTATGCTTAGTTAAACCAGTTCGTGAGAAATTACACCTTAATGATCAATGGCCGATGCCCGATTTCAAGCCCATACCTTAATGCGTATAAAGACCCGATGCCTATTTCAAACTACAATGATGGAAATTACATTTTATGGTTCATAGCCGGTGCCCGACCTTAAGAGTCCACACCTTAATGCTTATAAAGACCCAATGCCTATTTCACTTTGGAACCAACACCAAAAGACTCCAATTACAACCAAAATGACTTGACTTTTATGCCTTTGGATCCATTACATTCTAGCCATATAGTTTAATATATCAATTTAGACATATCAATGATTTTTCAACACCAACACTTTGTATAAATATCATTTCTCATCATGTAACCATTTCCCACAATTAGGTCAAAGTGGTTTTGAGTTATAAAACCGATAATACTTTGAAATATGCAAATACAAAGTGTCTAAATCCGTTCCTCATACTCATTTTAACAATATAGGTAAAATCCCTAATTTTCTCAAGTTTGACCTAAATTGTCAAAATCAACCAAATGCAAAAATACTTGAAATATAAACTTATAGGAAGTAAAATGCATCATTTTAAAATGTATATAGTTTTATAAACGAGTAGGATGAACTCACAATGGTTGAATTAGAGCAAACCCTAGAAAATATCAAGAATACTTGAGAAATGGAGAAGAAAATGCAAACCCTTGAAGCTTTGAACCTAGAGCTTGAATCAATAGCTTTAATGAAGAGTAAATGATTCTAGTTGGGTGTTGGTGAGGAGATAATGCTCTGAAAATCGGAGCCCTAGGAAGAAATTTGAGAGAAAACTTATTTGTGGTTGAGAAGTTATGGTAATTTAAATGAAATCCGAGAATTTATATCTCACTACGCGAAAAATAGCTCTTCCGCGACTTGGTCGCCACTTGGGGCGCGACCCCAGATCGCAGCGCAAGTTGCGCGCTACCTATCCCCCTATTCGTAGTGACTTACGCGACGTCCCACGCGACCCCAGGTGGCGAAACAAGTCGCGCGACTCCAGAATTTCGCCCAGTGACCTGCATTTTTGTATTGAACACCAAAATTCAAACCCCAAGTTCCCAAACACAAATTCTACACAACAAACTTATATTTCTCAACTTACCAAGTCTAAATGATACAATTTAACTAAATTTCATTCAACTCAATTAACACAATAAATTGCAAGATTTTGACGATGATCCTTAAATTTCCGGGTGTTACAATCCTCCCACCCTTGGAATTAATTTCGTCCCCGAATTCCCAAACTAGAAAAACAAATGCGGGTATCTTCTTTTCAAGTCTTCTCCCACCTCCCACGTCATGTTTGATCGATGCCCGATGATGCTTTTATTGTACTTTTACCATTATGATATCTTTGTGACGCAACATCTTGGACTTTCTTTCCAAGATTGCTTCCGGTTCTTCTACACATCGGTTGTTGTTGTCAACACGAATTTCCGAGAGAAGAATCACGCTCTCTTCTTCCGCCAAACACTTTCGTAGATAACATACATGGAATGTATTGTGTATTCCGACCATATCGGGTGGTAACTCCTACCTATAGTCTTGAAGTCCCACTCTATCTAAAATATTGACGACCCAAGGAAACGAGGACTAAGCTTCCCTCGCTTCCAAAAAAATAATAATTCATTTCCAGGGGCATACTTTTAACATGACACAATCACCCACTTAGAACTCCATAGGTCTTTTTTCTTGTCGGCATAACTCTTTGACGATCTTGAGCCACTTTTTGCCATTCACGAATACCTTTCACCTTATCGGCCGTCTCTTGTATGTTCTCGGGACCGACAAATTATTTCTCACTCGCTTCAAATTAACACACCGGAGTCCTACATTTCCGTCCATACAAAGCTTCAAACGGTGGCATTCTAATACTAGAAGTCTAGAATGGTAACTATTGTTGTAGGAAAACTCCACGAGTGGTAGATGCGAGTCCCAATTCCCGCCAAAATATATGACACACGATCTAAGCCTGTATTCGAGAGTTTAATGGTCCTCTCGTATTGACCATCGGTTTGAGGGTGGTAAGTGTTTGGGAAAAATCACCTAACCTACGACCGTTGACCAAAACATACGACCACTGACATTTAATGACTTACTAATATTAATCGTGACCTCGAAATGAACGGTCGAACGAAACTAGAGACAAACATTCACGACGTACGGAGAAAGATCAACGATCACTTGTGCGGCTTACGACTACGTCATAAAAAATGTTATTTATTTCTACTAATGAATAACGACTTGTCGAACGTTATCTTCTGTACAAGGCCGTTAGACCTTTACGATCATCAATATTAAAGACATTCATAGGCACAATCAATGCAGAACAACAGTTACGATCAACTTCGATATAAAACAAACGCTCAGCTCAACAGAAGAACATCAATTACATCCCACATGCTCTCGAAATCAAAGTTTATTACAAGGTTTTCTGAAATTCATACGACATTGATTTTTTCTTTACCTTACGACTGTAATATGTACGACTATTGTTCTAAAGGACGACGTCCCTGTTTGACGTCATGCTTTCCATAGTGCAACGACGGTAACCTATATCGTCCGCAGTTTTTTCCCTTGTCTAAGGGTTTTTCCGCGTCACCAATTCTCTTGTCTTTAGTTTATTTTGTTTTATTTGTGTTTGTCGTGAGATTCCTACGTTTAATCGATCAGCTCCACAAACTCCTTAAGTTGACTTTCATAAGTTAATTTTTGGCATTAACAGTTTGGCGCCCACCGTGGGGCCCGATTAAGGGAATTCTCCGATAACGCATTTGTTACTAACGATTTCTTTGGTTTTTTCTCGAATGGCATACAATGGAGCTTATAATTCTGCAGAAGCTGGACTGAGAGCTGAATTACAGGCTGTGCAGTTACGAATTCAACAACTAGAAACTTAGAGAATTCCATATGGTAATCCTAATACAGGATTACCTTGACCACCACCTGGACCGATACCGCCGTGGGCACAATATAGTAACCCTCATTCCTAATATAATAACCCTCAGTCTCATTACAATCACCTTGGATCTTGGGCTCTATACAACAACTCCCATCAAAATCTAAACAATTCAAACCTTGGCATACCTTATATAGTGGGAGTTCCTACAATGCTTTCTCGACCGGAATGATGTTTGCTCAAACGTACACCTCAATTCCCCAACCGTCTATGTACGTGCAAAATCCGTCCAATGACAATACGAACTCTATGCTCAATCCATATTAAGGGGTCGAGCGATAAAGCACGCTGAGTATACCCGTCATAGAGCCTGTCGCACGATGTCTAAAACTTCTGGATGACGAGAGATTTATATTACGTTATTCAATATGGTGAATCTGCTCGTAGTTACTTTAACCGTTTTAATTTTGAAATGATAGGTATACGTAATTGCGACATGAGGACAATGATCGAAGCATACAAAAGAGGTTTGGACAGTACGACTGATCTGTATTTGGATTTAACCAAATACCCTGCAGAGACGTTCGAAGACATAAGAGCAACAACGTTAGCTTACATGAGAGTGGAATATGGTGCAACTTTTCGACGAAAACACACCGACAAAAAGCGACCTCTCATTGTAAAAAAGCTCAACTTCAAGACCCGATCGACGTCCAGGTCGGACCCTCCAAAACAAATTTCTAACGCTTGTTTTGACGGGAAAAAGAACCGTCTACCGCTCGATATCCACAACACCCCAAGGTCTCATCTTATGCGTTCAAAGGGACATCAATTGACCTAATGAAAGCTTTAAAAGAAGTACCGACGACCATTCGATGGCCAAAAAAGATTGATCGACCGAACGAGAAGAAATATATGACTAAATGGTTTGACTTTCATGACGATCATGGTCATATGACGGAAGATTGTATGGCCTTGAGAAAAGAAATCACATGGGTTATATTGAAGAGACATCTTCAAGATCTATTGTCTAACGACAATGCAGGTAATTTCCCTAGACCCCCATCTCCGAATGCTACTAAAACTATTAATTGTGTAACAGGTGGATCAGACGGTTGTAGGCTTACTTACTCAGCAGCTAAAAGACATGCTATAAAATGATCGGATGATCCTGCGATCCCTAAAACACACAGGCAAAATTCGGAGGTAGATTTGGAGAGCATGCCAATCATGTTCGATGAGCACAATCTGGAAGAGTTGCACCAGAAACATTACGATGGTCTGATCGTACGATTAACGATTAGAAGCTGTTCCACGAAGAGGGTACTAATCGATGGCGGTAGTTCAGCTAACATAATTTTTCTCAACACGCTCAAAGCAATTGGGATAAATGAACTGAGATCGTGCGGTGTTCGACGATTTTAGTAGGTTTCAATGGCGATGCTACACATACTGTAGGAGAAATCCTACTTCCCATCTATGCAAAAGGGCTCAACAAGTCGAAAAGGTTCAACGTTATTTACTGCTTGTCAGCATATAACGTGATCCTAGGAAGACCATGGATCCATGACATGAAGGCTGTTCGCTCAACGTCCCACCAAGTGATCAAATTTCCAACTCCGTGGGGAGTCCAAGAGATAAAAAAAAGAACAAAAGACGGCCAGAGAATGTTACAAGACGACGATGAAACCATGATAGGAGCATATCTAGCAATTACAGAATCAGGGAGATTCGGTCGACAACCTACAACTTTAAGAAGTCGTGCTCGATCCGAATCAACCTGATTAAAAAGTTTTTGTGGGGGTATTTTCTAGATTCGGCTGTCAAAGAATAATGGTCTTACGAAGATATGGTCGAAATCGATACTGAGATTATATCGCACCGACTTAATATTGATCTGATGTTCAAACCGGTGAAGCAGAAGCGTCGCAAGTTTGCTCTAGAACGGAATAAAGTCATCAACGACGAAGTCGACAACTTGCTGAAATCTGGGAAAATTCAGGAGGTAAAATACCCGGATGGATTGGCAAACGTCATGGTCGTCAAGAAGAAAAATGGAAAGTGGCGGGTTTGTATAGAATTTACAGATCTCAACAAATCTTGTTTGAAAGATCCATTTCTGCTCCCACATATCGACGTTATGGTCGAAGCAACAGCAGGACACGAGCTGTTGACTTTTATGGAAGCATACTCTGGGTATTACCAGATTCTCATGCTTCCGAATGATCAAGAAAAGACGGCTTTCATGACTGACAAAGGTATCTATTGTTACAAGGTAATGCCTTTCGGTCTTAAAAATGCAGGTTCGACATACCAACGACTCGTCAATCGCATGTTCAAACAACATCTGGGAGATACAATGGAGGTATACATTGACGACATATTGCTCAAATCTAAACATGCGACCGATCATGTACGACACATTCAGCAATCGTTCGACGTACTTAGGGAATATCAAATGAAGCTCAATACAACCAAATGTTCCTTCGGAGTACGTACCGGTAAATTCTTGGGGCACATGGTGACTCAGTGAGGAATCGAAGCTAGTCCCAACCAGATAAAGGCGATCATCGAGATAATATCGCCTCGAAATTTTAGAGAAGTCCAACGACTCACCGGACGAGTAGCCGCACTTAACAGATTTATCTCTAGATCCTCTGATAAAAGTCATCTATTTTACAATGTTCTCAGGAAAAATAAAGGCTTCAATTGGTCAAACGACCATGAAAATGCTTTACAAGCATTAAAAGAATATATGGCGTCGCCTCCTCTATTATCCAAACCTAAAGATGGCGAAGAACTCCAACTGTATTTAGCGGTAAGTTCCAACTCAGTAAGCGCCGTCCTCGTCCGCAAGGAAGACACACGACAATTACCAATCTATTATGTAAGTAAATTGCTGCTCGACACAGAAAAAAGGTACAGTTCAATGGAAAAACTACTTTTATCCCTAGTTACAGGCGCTAAAAAGCTTCGACACTATTTTCAATCGCATGTTATTAATGTTATTACTAACTTTCCGTTGAAATCTATGTGAAGTAAGCCTGAATTGACAGGCAGATCGGCAAAATGGAGTATTTAGCTGAGTAGCTACAATATAAATTATAAACCTCGAACTGCGTTCAAATCGCAAGTTCTTGCTGACTTTATTGCAGATTTTAGTCCCGAGTTGGAGAAATTGGCGATCGAAGAAACGCTTACTGTGGCGACTCAAGACGGACGACCCTGGATACTATATGTCCACATGTCCTCCAATATATGAGGATCCGAACTAGGCACCGTCTTGAAATCCCTACAGGGGGGAACAACGGTCTACTCCATATCTTACGACTTCAAGGCTACCAACAACGAAACAGAATACAAAGCCTTAATCATTGGCATGGAGTTGGCATACGATCTGGGGGAAAAAAATCTGCACGTCAAAAACGGTTCTCTACTCGTCGTCAACCAAATGAACGGAGAATTTGCGACAAAAGATTAAAAAATGACAGCCTATTGGCAAATCGCTAGATATCGAGCAAAGAAATTTAAATCTTTCGTCATCCAGCAGATCCCTAGGAATCAAAATACTCAAGATGACGCACTTGCCAACTTAGGTTCAGCCGTAACAAAATCATCCTTTGACGTCGTACCAATGATTCATTTAATGAATCCTTCGACGGAGAACGATGAACGCGATCAAGCACTTGTCTTAGAAGAATCAGACGACTTGACGAAAGAAATCCGAGAATATCTGATGGACGACCGATTCCTGAACGATAAAATGGAAGCTCGATAAATCAGATTCAAAGCTTCTCGATACGTCATGATCACGGGAAAATTGTACAGACATTCGTCTACCAGACTAAATTTACGATGCCTCGTTCCGAGTGAAACTCAACGAGTTCTCCAGGAAATGCACGACGGAGAATGTGGGAATCATTCAGGAGGACGGAGTCTAGCAAACATAATCTCACGACAAGGCTATTACTGGCCTACCTACGACAGGATGCCATAGCGTACATACAAAAATGTGATGCTTGTCAACGACATTCAGGTATGACCCATCAACCCTCTGAATTTTTACATGCGTCTCTTGTTCCATCGCCCTTCATGCGATGGGGCATGGATATTGTCGGCAAATTACCGCCCACGCCTAGACAAAAGGTATTTTTATTACTCCTTACAGATTATTTTTCAAAATGGATAGAAACCGCCGCCTTTTCTCAAGTACGAGATAAGGAGGTAATCTCTTTTATCAAGACCAATGTTATATGCAGATTCGACATTCCTTCTGAGATCTTATGTAACAATGGATCACAGTTTATAAGTGATAGAACGAGGTGATTTTCTCAAGACCGCCAAATTAAACTTACAACATCTACTCTTCATTATCCTCAATCTAATGGGCTGGCAAAATCAAGCAACAAGATGATCATAAATTCAATATAGAAAAGACTCAAAGCTGGAAAAGGACGTTGAATTGAAGAGTTTCTCTCTGTACTGTGGGCTAATCGAACGACTCCTCGTGTCTCGATCAAGCATACACCCTTCTCATTGGTGTATGGATGCAAAGCCGTACTCCCGATCGAAACTCATCTGCCGATTGCTCGACATACCTATGTCGACCATAACTTGGTAGATCTCAACTATGACATGGACGCACTCAAAGAACTAAGGGACTCTGCTTATATTCGAATGGCGTCACAACAACAATCTGTCGCATGACATTTTAACAAAAACGTCAAAACAAAAGTCTTCCAAGTGGGAGATTACGTCTTGCGACGAGTCTTTCAGAACACCCAAGAATTGAACGCAGGTAAGTTGTCAATTAAATGGGAAGGACCCTATAGAATATCTACGATCGTCGGAAAGGGAGCCTATCGTTTACAAGCGTTAGACGGTCAAGATATCCCATGTAGCTGGAATACGGTACATTTGAAGAAGTATTTCTTTTAGTTATTTTACTTTTACTCTTATTTTTCTTCCTTGGAATATTACTAACTTGAGCGTCGGAGGGTCGTTGGTCAAACCAACGACCACCTCTAACGTTCTTATTTATCGCAGGAACGCACAGTTCAAAGACCCTTTTTATCGCAAGAACACACGACTTGCCTTGTGCAAATCAAAGACTTAAATTGTCAGAAACCTTCTATCTTATTTCCTAAATCCTGGTCGAAAGTGACTTATGATTAAATTCATTTCTGGCATTCGTCCGTATTATCATAAACTCCTTGTTTTTAAGTTATTATTCCAAAAGCAATAAAACGTGCGATGTACGATCAATTAACAAAAGTCAAAAGTAAATTGCATTGATAAAAAGGGGCAGTACAAAAAAAAGGGGACGACTATCCAGAGTCCCCCTAAAATAAAAGCCCTAAAAAACTAAAAAGATATAAACTAAGGCATGAGGGGATCGGCAGCAGGACCGACCACCTTCTTGTCATCTGAATCAAGATCTGCATCGGTTCCTCTGATGACAGTCAAGAACTGATTGACGATCAGTTGAGCATCCTTCAGGGGATCCTGACCCCTCACCTGGAAACGTGCGATCGCCGCCTTGACCTTTATGCACCCGAAGGAATCGAGCGCCTCCAGCTGGTGGTTTAGATCGACGATCTTTCCTTGAGCCACACCCAACTGGGACTTTAGGTCTACGACCTCCTTAGCTCTTCCAGTTGAAGCCTCCCTAAACGTTGCCGCCTCAGCATCCAAAGCCTTGAGACGACCCATGAACTCGATGCTGACACTCTTTTCATGCTCGTGGTCATCCCGAGCATCGTCGCCGCCTTCTCCTTGGCCAGTGCGGCGGCCTCGCACTCAAGCGCCTTCTTCTCCGCAGCTAAGGCCATGGTGACGACCTGAGACTAAGGGACGCCTGGAAGGCCTGAAACAAAAGTGAAACCGTCAGTTAAAAATGATTAAAGTCACAAGATTGCACGAATGCATGAAAACGCATGACGCGCAACTGCCAGATTCAAATGAATAAAAACTTTTACCTGGAAATGGTGCTCCGTGAACATCGAGTGGGCATCGGCTAAAACCACGCCCTCGTAACGATCCTTGAAAACGTTGAAGTTTTCAAGGACGTTAAAGAGCTTCTTGCGCTTCATAGGTCCCTCCTGCAAAAAAATTTGAAGGGACCTTGAAACGAATGACAGAGGTTTATGTCGTCGTCTTCTTCCCATTGTCTTGCGACGAGGAAAGAGGAGTCACACCGGATACGACCGGCGGCACGACACTCACGGGAGTCGCCTAGATGGGCTCTATTTCCGCCGACGTCTTCGCCTTCTTGGGATCATCAACCCCAAAAGACGGTTCCTTCAGGATGGCCCCCCTTGCCTCTTGCCTCCTGATTAGGCAGCCACCCTTTTTCTTCTCATCTCCAAACCCCCACTGGGCAAGGAACGTCTGGTGACAGGGTAGATCTCGCCCCTTTTGGATGACAGGGTAGATCTCGTCCCCCCGACTGATGTCGCCCATCTAGAGGGGTTGGATGACGCTACGCCCTTCGATGGCGTAGTCACAGATGGAGCACCCTCCGAGTGGGATACCCCAGCTCAACCTTCATAATGGCCGACCGTAGGATCTATCGTCTCATCTGTAAAAACGAGATATTAGCCAGAAAATAAAAATAAAAATAATGAGAAGGCAGCCGTATGACGAAAAACCTTACCAGTCGTCTCTTCCTCTCCTTCTTCCTGACTGAACGAAGTACCTAGGTAGGTAACGTCTTCGTCTTCCTTGTCAGTGTATTGACGAGTCTGGGTCCTGAACGTGCGATCAGGGATCAATAGAAATCTTTCTACCTTCTCCGCTGAGTCAGGAAAAGGACGCGCGTGTTCAAAGTCGATTGCTGCGTAAAATGAAAGATACGATTTGAGAAAAAACAAAAAGGTAAAAACGTACGACTTAAAGCAAGCGAATCTTACCCTGAGTATTCCAGCCTGTGGAAAGCTAGTGACTGTCGTCGTCCAGGGACGATAAATGACCAAAAAATTATCGTTCCTTCCTTCCACGTACGTTCACCGCTGTCCCCTGGACCAATATTCGCTCATTGCGAAATCGGCTAAAGGGACTGTAGCGACAGTTCACCTCCGCCTTTACAATGTATGCCACTAGCAGCTCATGGATAGTAAAGGGAAACTCCCAATTGAACGTTGGACTGGGGCATCATCTGTCTAGGAGAGAGTTCGAATCTCGCCAAGAACTCCCTCGCCAAACGGGTGTAAGGCCATTCGAACCCTATCTTGAAAGGATACTCGTATAAAACGAGGTATCCCGCAAGGCATTTCTGCGGCCTTAATTTACCTGGACTTTCCAGATTGATACTTCCGGGCAGTCCGGCCAAATCCTTGAAGGACTTCAGGTCATTCGTTGTAACGATCGTACTCTTAGGGTCTACCATCTCTCTACAGTTTCCTAGCTATAGACTTTTGACGCATAAAGGGGGAGAGAAATCGTACCTTAAATACGGTTCTAAACCGCGAAGACAAAAGTGGAAAATATCGAGTTGCAGGTTTTTGGGAGGAATCGCTTGCCCAAAAACTCAACAATGGCGGGAAAAACAAAAAGGAAAGAGGAGGATCAACTTCGATTATAAAACAAACTCTCAGCTCAACAAAGAACATCGATTACATCCCACATGCTCTCGAAATCAAAGTTTATTACAAGGCTTTCTGGAATTCATACAACATTGATGTTTTTCTTTACTTTACGACTGTAATCTGTACAACTATATCGTCACGCTTTCCATAGTGCAACGACGGTAACCTATATCGTCCGCGGTTTTTTCCGTTGTCTTAGGGTTTTTCTGCATCACCAATTCTTTTGTTTTATTTGTGTTTATCATGAGATTCCTACCTTTAATCGATCAGATCCACAAACTCCTTTAGTTGACTTTTATAAGTTAATTTTTGGCATTAACAGTAAGTTGTACTCAACTTTACCTTCGTAACGAACTCTCTTTTCATTCTATCCCAAAAGGTAGAAGTGAACCGACTATCTCGATCCAACACAATGGACAGAGATACACCATGTCTATAGAAGACTTCGTCTACGTACAACTTAGCAAGCTTGTCAATTGGTACAACCTCTCGCATTGCTATGAAGTGGGCACTTTTGGTCAATCGATCCACCACTACCCAGATGGTATCGTGACCCTTCAAGGATTTTGGAAACTTGGTCCCGAAGTCCATAGGGATATGCTCCCATTTCCAATCCGGGATCTCAAAGGATTGAAGACTCCCGTATGGTCGCTAATGCTCCGTTTTCACTTGTAAGCACGTCACACACCGTTCCACATAATTTTCCACATTCAATTTCATAACGGGCCACCAATACGTCAACTTCAAGGCTTGGTACATCTTTGTGCTTCCTGGATGAATGGAATATTTGGATTTGTGCACGTCTTCCAACAACGACTCATGGTTACCCTCCATCTTGGGTACCCAAATACGACCCTGAAACAACTTCAAACCACGGTCGTCTTCGGTTAAGATCAAGTGTTACATCACCATCACCTTACGTTTGAATTTTTCTTCTAAAAGCGCCTCCGCTTGGGATATCTTGATCCGGTCGATCAAACTTGACACAATGTCGATTCTTGGAAGTATGGCCCACGTTCCACTACCGTACTCCTTTAGACTTAACACATCTGCTACCACATTTGCTTTACCCGGGTGGTAGAGTAATTCATAGTCATAGTCCTTGAGCAATTCGAGCCAACGCCGCTGCCTCATGTTTAACTCTTTTTGATCAAAGACATACTTCAGGCTTTTGTGGTCGGTATAAAGTGTACATTTCCTTTGATCAAAGACATACTTCAGGCTTTCAGATCCTTCTAGTAAGGAAAGGATCAGAGCTTCACACAATTTCCTTTGAATAGTCTGGAAAACCTCTTCTTGCTTTTCCGTCCAAACGAACTTCACATTCTTCCTAGTCAGCGTCGTCAAGGAAGAACAGATTTTTGAGAAATCTTGGATGAATCTTCTATAATAGCCTGGTAAACCCAAGAAACTTTAAATTTCAGATGGACTCTTAGGTGGCTCTCAATTCATCATTGCTTCAATCTTGGATGGGTTGACTTTCACCCCATATCGAGTTACTACGTGACTTAAAAATTGAACTTCTTTTAACCAAAAATCACACTTGGAGAATTTTGCGTACAAGTTCTTTTTCCTCAAAACTTCTAGAACTTCCCGAAGGTGTTGCTCGTGGTCCGACTCGTGTTTGGAATAGACAAGTGTGTCATCAATGAACACTGTTATTGACTTGTCAGGGCAAGGTCGACATACTCGATTCATCAAATCCATGAATACCGCCGGTGCGTTTGTCAAATCGAATGGCATCACTAGAAATTCGTAATGACTATAACCCATCCTAAACACCGTCTTTGTCACATCATCGTCCTGCACCTTCACTTGATGATAACACGAACGTAGGTCGATCTTGGAGACACAACCTGCTCCTTGAAGTTGATCACAAAGATCATCGATTCTAGAGATTGGGTACTTGTTCTTCACGGTTTTTTATTGAGCTCTCGATAGTCGATACACATCCTCATTGTGTCGTTCTTCTTCTTCACGAACAAGACCGGAGCTCTCCAAGTGACGAGCTTGGTCTCACAAAACTCTTCTCTGGGAGAACTTGTAGTTGGGACAACGTTTCTTGCTTTTCAGATGGTGCCAAACGGTAAGGTGCTCTAGCGATCTGAGCGACCCCCGACACAAGATCTATTCGGAACTCTACTTGATGATCGGGTAGCAAACCGGGAAAGTCGTTGGGAAACACATCGGGAAAATTGCTCACAACTCGCACGCCCTCTAATTTCTTCTTTTCTAACTCGGCATCCATCATATAAGCGACATATGAGGGACACCCTTTTGCCAGAAACTTGCGTTCCTTTGCCATAGTTAGTAATGCCACATCTCCCTTCCTTCTATCCCCGTACTCTAGCACCACACTACCATCCGGTAATGGAATTCGGATTAACTTCCTAGAACATAAGATTTTGGCTTGGTTTTCTATCAACCAGCTAATCCCAATCACGACATCGAAACCCCCAATAGACATAGGCACAAGATCCACCAAAAATTTCTTTTCTTCAATCTCTAAGGTACAACCCTTAAGAACATCCCAAACTACGACTTGACTACCATCGACTATTTCAGCTATAAAGGCATCTTTTAGTCTACTAGTGGGCACAAGAAAACGTTGAGGGAATGACGTTGATACAAAAGAATAAGTTGCACCCGAATCAAATAACACACGCACAGGTAAAAAGTTGACAAGAAACGTTGACGACACCACGTCAGCCGACGCCTTTGCCTCTTCTGTCGTCGTCTGAAAAGATATTCTGGCTACCTTGGGAGCATATTAGCTTTTGCTTGAGACCCCTCCGATTTCAACTTTAGGCACTCACTCCGAATATGCCCCGACTCCCTACACTCGTAGCACATTGGTCCTTTGAATGGGAAATCTTTATTGATGTGACCGGGCTTCCCGCACTTAAAACAACCACTAGGAGTGGGATTGCATGCTCCAAAATGTGGCATTTCGACACCAACTTGCTTCTTTTCTAAAGTCGGCCCTCCAGTTGTTGTTGTTGTTGAAATGACTTGACCTCTTGGCAGGCACCGAGTTTCCCTCCCACTTCCTCTTCTCTCCAACCACCACCCTTTCTTCTTTTCCTATGTTATAGGCATATTCCATTAGTTGAGCTTGCTCGATTGCCTCTCTTAGAGTAGTGGCTTTCGAGACTCGGACCATCGCCATCATGTCAGATGGAAATCATTTGATGTAGGACTTCACCCTTTCTTTCTCATTCGGAACCACGTGCCCACTAGATTTAACTTCTCCACAAACAAACAAGAGTATTCTCTCACAGTCTTGCTTCCCTTCTTGAGAGCTCAGAACTCGTCTACGATTCGGTCGATAGCTCTCTCATTGCAATATTCCTCCATGATCTTCCCTTTTAACATTTCCCTAGTGAACATTGAGACGATATAGGTAAAATCCCAAGTGTCTAAATCCATTCCTCATATTCATTTTAACAATATAGGTAAAATCCCCAGTTTTATCAAGTTTGACCTAAATTGTCAAAATTAACCAAATGCAAAAATACTAAAAAAATATAAACTTGTAGGAAGTAAAATGTATCATTTTAACATGTATACAGTTTTATAAATGAGTAGGTTGAACTCACAATGGTTGGATTAGAGAACACCCTAGAAAATCTCAATAATACTTGAGAAATGGAGAAGAAAAATGCAAACCCTTGAAGCTTTGAACCTAGAGCTTGAATCAATAGCTTTAATTTAGAGTAAATGCTTCTAGTTGGGTGTTGGTGAGGAGTGAATGCTCTGAAAATCGGAGCCCTAGGAAGAAATTTGAGAGAATTTGTATCTCACTATGCAAAAAATAGCTCTTCCGCGACTTGGTGCGCGACGCCAAGTCGCACCGCAAGTCTTGTACGTCCTATTGTCCTATTCACAGTGACTTACGAGATGTTCCACGCGACCCAGGTCACGGAACTAGTCGCGCAGCTCCAGAATTTCGCCAGTGACCTGGATTTTTGTATTCAACACCAAAATTCAAACCCCCAACTTCCCAAATACAAATTATACACAACAAACTTATATTCCTCAACTTACCAAGTCTAAATGGCATAGTTTAACAATATTTCATTCAACTCAATTAACGAAATAAATTGCAAGATTTTGACGATGATTCTTAAATTTTCGGGTGTTACACGGGTCATTTTGGATTCGAAATTTTTAACCCTGACCTTACCCGTTTAATTTCCATGTCGTGCGTGTCAACCCATTTACTTAGACGGAACCCGTTTAATTTATGTCGAGTTTGTGTCGGGTTAGTGTGTCGTGCTAGTGTTTGGCAGGTCTACTTTTTGCTTAAGCAATTTGTCAATCGAGAGAAGAGGTAGTAGTACCATACACTGCTCATATGCTTCCTCAAAAGGGTTCCTATTGCATATGTTTTTGGTTGTTTATTTCGATACTCTTTGTAACACTCTCAAATTTGGAAAGAGGGACTACTTAAGATTTCCATTAATACGATAGATAAAGGGTAAATCCCCTATCTGTTAAACATATCTTGAATTACCTCAAATATCAAACCTAAATTCAACATCAATAAATAATATATCAAACCTTATGTAAAGACTAAGTCAAGTAATATAATACAATAATTGTCGCTATCTCCAATTACGGAAGACGTCGACAGATAACTAAAACGTTCTTGCGCCTCTAACTAGCAATCACGTCATCATAGTGTCGCTAGTAGTATCAACCCCAACGAGAACCTGACATACATGCCGACAAATAAAAAGGGTCAAGCTTATGCCTAGTAAGCTCAAGCAGTTTTCATCATATTTGTAAAAAGGTAAAACCGAAATACTGCTGATTTAAATCATAATTTTTTAGAAGCAATGAATTTACCGTAAAAGCAACATCCTTCCGGAAACCCACAATTTTCTTGATGAAAACTTGTAAATGAAAATATCCACTTCAGCGCACCCAATATCCAATAAAGTCTTTTAAACAATTAACTCACGATTACTCTTGAAAAGGCATAAAACATCATAAGATGACAAGGGAGACCCAATTTACCATACTTGGGACAACACACAAAAGTAAGCCACAAACCAATATTAAAATGGTGCTGTCAATTTTCAAATAAAATGGTGCTCATAACCAAGTGCACATTGATGCAACCCAATCCAGTCTATAAAAAAAGTGCACATTGTATATAAAGAAACCGACTTCTATGCCTATGGATCCATTGCAACTCAGTCTAAATTACATGCCTCCAAAATCAATGACCAACACACTCAAAGCATGTAAACTTTATAAATAGATATGCCATAAATGCATATAATTTCTAAAGTTCCAAAGAGAGCAATTTAAGTCGGAGAAATGTCCCTAAGACTCCATTAAGTCAAACCGAGTCAAAAGACTCAACATGTCAAATGACTAATAAATAAAACCATTAAAACAATAAAATGCTTTTAATCCATGTTTATAAACATATGCTATAAAAATATGATTTATTCAAAAACTTTCATTAGTGAGACAAACCATTTTCCAAATGGACACATACCCTTTATATTTTTAAAATGTTCCATAATGTAATAACACACATTTTTCAAACTAAATGTATTAAATGCAATAATACCAAAATAATTCTCACTTATGAGATAAACCATTAAAATAATCTACATTTATGATTTATTTAACAAAATGCTTAAGATCTTAAATATATACATTTTCAAGATGTGTTAAACCCAAAACACCAAATATGTAAATTTCACCAAATACCCAACAAATTCAATATATAAATTAAAACATAATAATACTTTATAACACACATTTTGTCATGTACATAGTTTTCACAATGCAATTTGAACTCACCTTGCTAGATTTAAGCTAAATCTAGGTTTTACCCCAAATTTCGAGCTTCCTTCAGTAAAGATAATACTTTCTTGAAAATAATACTGATTTCATGGGGGAGCAAAAGAATTTATATCATTTTTCTCTAGGGAGAAAGTATTTTTGTATCATACTAAAAGGGAGAGCAAATTTAATAAATCTGATATTCGCTTTCTTCTCTGACTTGATCTAATATGTGTTCATATTTTCAGAGGGAGCAAATATTATTGTTCTTCTAAGGATGATTTGGTTTTTTCGTTTTGAATAGTACTAAATTTTTGAGGGGGAATATTATATGTGAAAATATTTTTCAATGATCAAACCACTTCTCTATTCTCAAAATATTTTTATGAATCTATTCTCAAAATATTTTTGTGAATTTGACGATCTTTTTCTGACTGTGTGTTTCCAAAGTTAGTACTTGTGTATTACCTTTTCTATATACTTTTCAAGTATTCATTCACACCAGTTCATCTTCTTATTAATTTTGTTACTACCGCATCCCACAACGAATATAGTTTCGGTGGTAATACTCTTGTTTGTATTCTTTGATATATTATATTCCTAAGTTGTTGACCTGAGCATCACATATTTTGTGAAATTAAGGGTATATGATAATTCTTTCAAGATTTGTCTGTATATTTGTTCATATTGACATCATTTAAATTTTTCATGAATCCTAGCATTTCATTTTGCTATTTGAGCTTATTCTTTCAATTAGATATATTTGTGATACTTTTGATTGAAAGCATTAATTTTGATGTGTTGTGTAATGCTATAATTTGTTGAGCATGAACTATTTTAGGACATATTTTCATGGGAACAATGTGTGAGATTAATTGAACTTATATGGACTACTAGAACTGGTAGCCCTACCCGAGGAGTAATCTTGAGTGATTGAGAGGTGAGAGGTTTCTTACATCAAAAAGTGGGGGAGGAAACCCATACAACTGAGTAACTTCTTTGTGCTAAGAGATAAATAGAAATGAGAGTTTGAGTAGAAATGAGGATTTGGTTAAAAATAGGAGGTGTGAGAACATAGTTAAAAGAATAACAAAACTCTACACCAGCCACTTCTAAGTTGTGTAACCACATAACTATTGGCTCACAATTCTTTGGTGACTTTTATTGAAACATGTAGTTAGTCCATGCCAAATCTTGACTTAACATCACCAACTACTCATATCTTTCTTAACAAAGAGATTTTTCATATTTTCTTTGGACACGTAACATATAATCAATTCAGTCTTTATTTGAAAGAGGGGATGAATATTGAAAAACAAGGAATTTTGTCCTACCTTTGCACTTCAATCATGCACATTGAGTTCGTGGAAAAAATGTTGTGTTTTAACAATTTACACATTCTGAGCCTGATATAAGCATTATGTGCTTTAATTCTTTCATACACATGCACTATCACACAGGAAATAAGTTTTAATGTTATAATATTCATAGAGATTTCTTTGTGATTCTCAAGAATTGGATGAAAGCCCTGGGGGAGTGAACATCACTAAAATTCCTTTATAACTATCACACAGGAAATAAGTTTTAATGTCATAACATTCATAGAGATTTCTTTGTGATTCTCAAGAATTGGATGGAAGCCTTGGGGGAGTGAACATCATTAAAACTCCTCTATAAATTATATTTGTTATACTAAGTGGTTTTGTACTGCTTATAGGGAAATTCTTCTTTATATGAATGTTAAATGTATTATTTGTTTATATAGGGTTATTACTTATTTTGAATTTGAAAAGATTTAAAAACATTATATGGAACTGATGGATGATTCTCATGTTTCTACTTTGGAGAATAAAGGGGTTCATATCCATCTTGATTGGGTAGAATGTTTTGACGAGAAGGCTTTGTTAAAAAGTTTTTGGGGAAAATGTTTATTTGTTGATATGATTTTGGGGAGAATGTCTACTAACGAAGTGGGGAGAATTTTTTGCAAGATGTTTTGATGTTCAAGATGCTTATGATCATCAAAAGGGGGAGAATATATATAAAGGACAAAATATATGGAATTTTTACGCATAACTTTTACATTCGAAAGTTGTTCTGCGAAAGTTGTTTTGCGAAGAAATATTTACTTAATGATGAAGAATCAATTCAAGTGAAGATTCACCGTTGAAAGATTGAGTTTACATTTCAGAGTCATTTGAATAGTTGATTGTTGAAGATGGATATTTTCATGTTTGATATTCAAGTGATGAGCTTAGTACACGTAGTGTTAAAGCTATAAGCCTAAATATCTATGGATTCAAGAAGGTTAAAGCTATAAGCCTAAATATCTAAACGTAAATAGTTTTTTGAAGTTTGTAAAGTTGGTTGATTCAAAGTGAAGATTTCGTTCAGTAGACTATGTTTAAAGGAAAGAAGTTTCTGCTGAAGTTGAAGAAGGTTGATAATTTGTTTGAATAAAAAATGGAGATAAAGTTCTTGTCGCATAGTTGAAAATTTAAAGTTTTAAAGAATTGAAGCTAAAGTTCATTGAAAAATGTTTGTGTTGAAGACATTCTGTTAAAGACAAGATTGATGTTGAAAAGAAGATCTTATTTTGAATTTTTGGTAGAAATTTAATTGTTTTAATTTTTTACTTTGTTGTAATCTTGAATTTGGGGGGAGAATGTTAGGATTGTATTTTGTATTCAAGATTAGTATAGTACATGGACTAAACATGTAGATACCTAGATGTATAAATAGTTTGTGTTTAGTAGAGAGCTTAGGGATTTAGTCATTTTATATAGATCTTAAGTGTGTGCGTTCTTGGTGTATTCATTATGTGCTCCCAATATATGAATATGAAATGTTATAACAGGGTTTAGATTTCGGGTTTTGATTAAATACCCTTTGGAAAGTATGAGGGGTGTTTTGTATATTGGTCCAAAGTGAGGGTGAGTTTGGAAATTTATTTTACCTACTTGTGGTTAGTTATGTTTTCGTTCAATAGGTTTTAACATGCATGTGTATGCATGTGATGGCATGAGGGGTGTGTGTTGGTGAAAACCATCATCATCTCTCGGCTCTCTCTATTATATACATATATTTTGTTTTATGTTGTCATTTTTGTTATAAAAATAGCAAATTGAGAGAGAGAGAGAGAGAGATTTCTAGAGAGAGATCTAGATAGAGATCGAACCAAGACTTTTTTTGTGATTTGGGAATCTTAGAACCAAAAGGGGGCGTTCACGTGATCGAGTTCTAACTTAAAGCTTGAAGAAACATGTTTCGAAACATTTTCTGCGAGTTTTTACTTAAAACTTTTATGTGTGTATTTGATCATACACGCTCTATTAAAACTATTTCGGCATATAAGACGAATCATTCCGGAAATTATGTTGGATTAAAACAAGTTTTTGGGAAAAAGTTCAAAGTCATCGTATCCAAGGTTCTCGCATCAAAGGGATGCGATAACTTGGGTTCTCGCATTAATAAGATGCGACAACCTAGTGCTCGCACCTTGGGACGTGACAACCACTAGTCCTCGCATCAGAGGGACCCGACAACCTAGATTCTCTTACCTTCATGTTGCGATTATTGTTTGGGTAAAATATCCAATCTTACGACCGTCGATAGATAATGACGATTACTAATGTTTTATCACTTGGAACTAACGACTATTGATTACAGGACGAAAGATACCATTCATCTATCCACCTACCTTAGAACTTATCACGTTGGTGATTATGTCAATGTCAAGGTAAACGACGTTGTTCACAAAGGTATGCCTCTTTTACCACGACCATACCAGCCAGGTCTGGAACGTCATCAAATGCGCCATTAGCGTCGAAATAAACAAGCAGGATGAAGTGTCGAGATTTATAAGACACTAAACACATACAATCGAAGAAAGGTCGACTTAACTCATGATGCCTACTAAGAATCTTTGATGGAGAACAGTTACAAGATATTTCTATATGCCATCACCCTTAACTAACGATAGTCGAGAGAATCTCCCGACTTAACCAAATCTAACGACAGATCTTCCGTTTTGATCACATATTTAATAGAGGACGGTTATCATTAATGAAAACGACCATAACTGACGACAACTATTATCTCCATTTGTTATTTCAAAAATCGTTATCCAAAGAGCGAGTATAAAACGAAGGTTCGAAGACAAACGCAGGTACGAGTGGAAAAATCAGAATAAGAGAAGACTCTAGAAGTTCATTAGTGATCTTACAACCGTTTGTTTAGTGCCTTTGAAATCGTTTATGCGTACGACCAATGTTACATAAGGATGACGTCCCTGATTGACGTCACTCTTTCACTAGTGCATCAACGACCCTAATTGTCGTCCGACGGTTTTTTCCCTCGACTAAGCGTTTTTCCGCGTCACCAATTCTTTGTGTTCTTCTTTATTTAATCTTCTCTTGAGTTTATTGAGAAATACATCCTTTAGTAGATAAAGCTCCACAAGAACCTTAAATTGATTTTATTAAACATTTTTTGGCATAACAATAATATGGTCCTCGCATCTTTCAAATGCGAAAACCACGTGCATGCAACCATATGATGCGATATCTTAGTTTTCGCATCAAGCTTGATGCACTATCTCTTTCTAAAAATATAGTAGAATATGATGAAAGTCTTAGTCGTCGTGTAAGTTGATACGGTAAACGCATATCGTATTAATAGGACACGATCAACTTTTGTATTATGGGTTCGTACGATCTAGGTGTGTATCGTATGAGGTGAAACCAATTATAAAATGCATCGCTTATGTTAAAAATGATGCGATTAGCGGGAAGCGTCATGTGGGATAAGGTGATGTCGTATAAGAGATGCATCACGCTCTATAAGAATGATGCAGTTTGAAGCATCATGAGATTGTTTTGGAATTTCTTTTAAATCAAAATGGGGTGTTGTTAGGTATAAATATATTGTATCCGAGAATACAATATTGAAGACGTCGTGGTCAAAGCATAATGTCAACACAATCAATAAGAAGCTTAAAGTGTACTTTACTCTTGTAACAGTGTAGGGGTATAAATATCCATGTCTATGTACTTTCATAGTAACACATTGACAAATCCTTCATTGTTAGATTTGTGATCTAAAGAGAGAGAACTTGTAGAGAGAGAATATTCATATTAATACATATGACATTTGATTATCCACTGATATATTCTTATTCATATTGTATTAGATTCATCGTTATCTGATGTAGCTAGGACTTACAGGTTTCACTGAGCCTATTTTTGTATGATTTGGAGAGACCAACTATAATAAAACTATTTGAAAGTTTTATTTCACATGAATTGTTAGATGGGGACCTCAATGTTGTGAGGGAAAAAGGGATATTTGTATATTGGAACAAAAAAGGGGATTATTGGTATTTTCATGAAATATTATTCTTATTATTCATGACTGGATTTGATGAATTGGGGATACAAATCATTTTAAATGGTTTTTGAGCATGTTTGGGATCGAGTTGTTACAATTGGTATCATAGCCCGAGTTTAAGAGATTTAGGTATTTGAAATAATGCATAGACTTAAACTAGGGAGCATGTCGCATGATAATTGGTCCCCAACATACATAGAACCTATAGGGGGAAATGTAAAATATAATAGGTTAAAAGGACTACATGTGTGGTAAATTCAAATCACCTTCGCCAATGTGATCATGAGTTTATAGGTGCATGTTTGTACTTGAATACTATATTATATTTTGGGAATGTGATTAAGTATATATATGATGGTGTATCTTTCGTCTGAGTTGAACTTCAAAGGTTCGTCTGTGGGTCGTGGAAGGGGTCGCGACCAAGGGCGAGGCATAGCCCAGGAAGGGATTTCGAGTAATCAACCAAAGTTACAAATTGGAAGGGAATCGTTAGTGCAAGAAAGTTCTAATAATGGTCGTGGCGGTAGCGGAACCCAAGGTCGGGGGCGAGCGTGAGGACGGGGTCGGGCATCTACCTCTCCATTTGTTACTTAAGAGAATTTGGATGCAACAATAAATAGACTCCGAACTGATTTGCAAGCTACGTTTGAACAACTTCGCCCCACAGCCCAACCTAGTCAACCAACAATCAATGGGGTAAGCGAGACAGGTGGTCTAACCCCTCCTGTTGCAACTGGGTATGATTTTAAAATGTTTTTAGCCTGTAAACCGCCAACGTACTCTGGTGGTCGAGATCTAGTGAAGGCCACATGCTGGATAAAAGAGGTGGAAGCTATTTTTAAGATTTGTAAATGCCTGGCTGATTACGTTTGCCACTTCTTTATTGAAATCAAGTGCTTTGTTCTGGAGGGAACACGTTAGTCTCAGCAAGAACATGGACTGGGCAGAACTTGTCAAAGAATTCAAAAAGAAGTATTGTTCACTTACATCACCCTGAATGTTAGAAGAAGAATTTCTGAAGTTAGAACAGGGAAATATGACTATACGAGCTTATACCGCAGAATTTTAAGAGAAAACCCGATTTGTAAACATCACGTATCCACTGAGGATAAGATTGAAAAATAGGTATGGGATTAAAGCCATCTATCAAGAGTTTTGTATTATCAACTGAGCCACTTACTTTTGACGTGGCAGTTAATAATATGGAAATTGCTGAAAAGGATTAAAATATAACAATAGCGGGGAGATTCAGAGAAAATAGGAAATAGAAAGGGCGGTCATTAGATTTCCGTAAGTAGAAGTTTACTAAAGTTGACACAAGATCGACGCCTAGATTACTTGAAAGGTCATGCCCAAAATTTAATCGTATTCTTAAAGGGGAGTGTGTGATCGATCCAAAAAGGTGTTATAGATGTGCAGAACTAGGACATATCTCCAGAAATTTTCATCTGACTCGACGTTGTTATTTGTTTAATTCTCTGGGTCATGGTCAACCAGAGTGTCCACAATTGAAGGGAAGGGGGTCTGGTACGGTTGTGAGTACACCTAGTGGACGTGGAGGTGTAAAAATCAATAAGTCAGGAAGAGCTAGAGAGCAGGCTTTCCTAATGTCAGAAACTGAGGCTGAAGTAACTCCGGATGTAGTAACAAGTATATTTCTTGCCAACTTCGTATGTGCTAAGGTGTTATTTGACTCTGGTGCAAATTACTCTTTTGTTTCACCCTACAGATGTTGGTTGCTTACGTGTGAAACATGTGTCACGAAATCATGCCTTAGTAGTAGATACTGCTAGTAATAGTCAAGTATTTGTCACTAAAATCTTTAATGACTATATCCTTGATGTAGAGGGGTGGGTGGTACATATCCGGTTATTTCTTATGCCTTTAAAGGAATTCGATGTAATTGTGGAATAGATTAGTTGTCGAAGAATCAAGCAAGTATTATGTGTAATAAAAAGTTAATTCATGTTGACCTGTCGGGCAAGGGACCGGGTATTATTTATGGGGACCGTCGGGATTGTTGTACCAGTTTAATATCTATTTTAGTGGCTCGAAAGTGTGTTAAAAAAGGATGCCATAGTTTCTTAGCTTATGTGATTGATGCTAATAAAGAAAAGAGTGAGGTGGATAGGATACCCGTGGTTAGTGATTTTCCAGAGGTGTTTCCTGACGATTTAACTCGTCTACCACCAGATAGGTCTATAGAATTTAAGATTGATCTGACGCCCGGGGTGACACCTATAGCTCGTACACTGGATCGATTAGCTTCGGCTAAATTGAAAGAATAGGTATTGCAGTTGAGAAAATTGCTTGATAAAGAGTTCATCGGACCTAGCACGTCGCCGTGGGGTAATAAATTTTTGTTTGTAAAGAAGAAAGATGGGTCGATGCGGATGTGTATCGACTACCGAGAATTGAACAAGTTGACAATCAAGAACAAGTATCCTCTTCCTAGAATAAACGGCTTGTTTGAACAACTAGTTAGGGCTAGCTACTTCTCTTAGATTAATCCACGGTCAGGCTACCACTAGTTGAAGGTTTGGAAAGAATATGTTGCCAAGACAACCTTTCGTATCCGTTATGGACATCATGAATTTTTAGGGATGCCTTTCGGATTAACGAATGCACCGGCTGCGTTTATATGATGAATCGAATATGTAAGCAATATCTCGATATATTTGTTATTGTATTTATTGATGATATTCTTATATACTCTCGATCACAAGAGGATCATGCCGAGTATCTGCAGTTGATGTTGGATTTGTTGAAAAAGGAAAAAATTGTACGCGAATTTGTCTAAGTGTGAATTCTGGCCGAGGGAAGTTCAGTTCTTAGGGCATGTTATTAAAGTAGATCCAGCAAAGTTTACCTCACAGTCATTTCAGTTTTAGATGATGATTTAGAGTTAAGTTTACCTCACAGTCCCCACAGTGATGACACTGTGGAGACAACATAAGTTATTTTGGAAGAAAACGATTTGGAAGATTTAGCCGCCTTTGAACAACTTGATTTTAAGGATAGAACTGTCCAACCACCTTCAGTGGTGGATGCCCCATATTTAGAATTAAAACCCCTTCCTAGTCACCTTAAGTATGTTTATCTTATGGAGAATAAAAAATTGCTCGTAGTTATTTCTTCAAAATTAAGTGATAACCAAGAGTCGAGGTTAATAGAAGTATTGAAATCCCATAAGAAAGCCATAGGTTGGACCATTGCCGACATTAGAGGTACAAGTCCATCGCTTTGCCGACATAAGATAATTTTGGAAGAAAATAGTGTTGGAAAAGTGCAACCTCAAAGGAGATTAAATCATATCATGAAAGAAGTAGTCAAGAATTAAATCTTGAATTGGCTTGATGCAGGTATTATTTACCCCATTTATAGCAGTGGTTGGGTTAGTCCGGTACAATGCGTACCAAAGAAAGGTGGAACCACGGTTATCACAAATGAAAAAAACGAACTCATCCCTACTAGAATTGTCACCGGTTGGCGGATTTGCATAAACTATAGGCAATTATATCTAGCAACTAAGAAAGACCACTTTCCTTTGCCCTTTGTTGATCAAATGCTAGATAGATTGGCCGGAAATGAATTTTATTGTTTCTTAGACAGTTACTCGGGATACTACCAAATTCACATTGCATCGGAAGATCAAGAGAAGACAACTTTCACTTGCTCTTTCGGTACTTTTGCTTTTCGGCATATGCCCTTTGGTTTATACAATGCACCGGCCACGTTTCAATGTTGCATGATGTCTATATTCTCAAACATGATTGAGGACTCTATGGAATTTTTTATGGACGACTTTTCGGTAATATGTACGTCTTTCGAAAATTGTCTTGAAAATCTAGAGAAAAGTTTAGAGAGATGTGAGACCCACGACTTGATTTTAAATTGGGAAAATGCCATTTTATGGTACAAGAAGGGATAGTTTTGGGACACATGATTTCTAAAAAGGGTTTGGAAGTTGATAAAGCTAAAATAGAGGTAATAATGCAATTGCCGGAACCTTCTTCGGTCAAAGGCATTCGTAGGTTTTTGGGACATGCGGGATTTATCGTAGATTTACCAAAGATTTTTTAAAAATTGCAAGACCCTTGTATAATTTATTGCATGTTGACCAAACATTTGAATTTACCTTCAAATATAAACAAGCTTTTGAAATCATCAAAGAAGCAATTATTTCGGCACCTATAGTTATTGCCCCCGATTGGACCATGCCTTTTGAGGTTATGCGTGACGCAAGCGATTGGGCCGTAGGTGCGGTTTTAGGTGAAATAAGAAATAAGATTTTTCACTCCATTTACTATGCAGAAAAAACTCTTATAAAAGCTCAAATAAATTATATAACAACCAAAAAAGAATTACTTGTGGTAGTATTTGCTTTCGATTATTTTCGGCCTTACTTTATTGGAACTAAAGTTATCGTTCACACGGATCACTCCGCTCCTAAATATCTCTTTAACTGACGCTAAGCCACGACTTATTCGTTGGGTTCTACTTTCACAAGAATTTGATTTAGAGATAATTGATCGAAAAGGGTGTGACAGTCAAGTGGCCGATCACCTTTCTAGAATCGAAGGAAAGGTATCGAGTGGTGGAAATCATGAAATAAAAGAAGTTTTCCTGGATGAGTTTGTTTTGGCAATCCAACATACTCACCGAAATGAAGTCCCATGGTATGCCTAAAACCTCATCATTATCATGGAGTTCGTTCAAAGAAGTTCATCCATGATTGTAAACAATACTTGTGGGACAATCCTTTTCTCTATAAAATGGGAATAAAACGAATGGGAATGGATCAAGTTTTACGCAAGTGCGTTCCAGATTTTCAAATTTCCGTTTTAATTAAAGAGTGTCATGCATCTCCTTAAGGTGGTCATTTTTGGGGCCAACGTACGGCCGCAAAAATCTTACAAAGTGGATTTTATTGGCTAAGCATTTTTAAAGATTCCTTTATATTTGTTAAAAGTTGTGATCAATGTCAAAGAATGAGAAATTTGTCCCAACGCAATAAAATGCCCTTAAATAGTATTTTTGAAGTTGAACTTTTCGACGTTTGAGGCATTGATTTCATTGGACCACTCCCCACGTCTTTTAATAACGTTTATATTTTGGTTGTGGTAGATTACGTCTCCAAATTGGTTGAGGCTAAGACTTGCCCAAGGAATGATGCCAAAACAGTAGTTGCTTTTTTTATAAGAATATTTTTGTTCGTTTTGGAACCCCCCGAGCCTTAATAAGCGATGAAGGGACTCATTTTTTAAACAACACATTAGCTACTGTTCTTGGAAAATACAACATCCAACATCGAGTCGCCACAACATACCATCCCCAAACAAATGGTCTTGCCGAACTTTCGAATCGTGAAATTAAAAATATTGTAGGAAAAGTTGTTAGTCCGAATCGAAAGGATTGGTCTCTCAATTTGGATGATGCATTGTGGGCGTATAGAACGGCTTTTAAAACACCGTTGAGAATGTCTCCGTACCAATTAGTTTTCGGAAAATCTTGTCATCTCCCCCTCGAATTAGAATATAAAGCATTTTGGGCCGTAAAAGAATTTAACTTAAACGGAAATGAACCTGGGGAAAAAAGAAAACTTCAACTCTGTGAGTTGGAGGAATGGCGTAACCGAGCTTATGAAAACGCTAAGATATATAAGGAAAACACCAAATTTTGGCATGATCGTAGGATCAACAACCGAGTTTTTGAAGTCGGTCAAAAGGTCCTTCTTTTTAATTCTCGACTAAGGCTATTCCCCGAAAAGCTAAAGTCAAGATGGTCCAAACCTTTCACTATTGTCGGTGTCAGTAAATTCTGCACAGTGGATCTTTTAAACCGCCCGGATAATAGTATTTTTAGGTTAATGACCATCGTATCAATCATTTCCTTCCAGAATGAATGGTTGATCAACTGCAGTAGTTTTGAGGATGTTATGTTTTCGTAAATATTTATTTTATGTTTTATGTTATTTATTTTTTCAGTTTTCTGTCGAGACAGTAGTGAGTTTGTGCCCACAGCCAGGTTACATTTTCTAACCTTTTCATCTGAGTTTTGTGTTTATTCTGATTATTTTAGAGCAAGGTTTTAACCACAGGTCCTACCTTGGATTGGGGAGCAAGATTGCTTTTACCAAAATCAAAATGATGGAAGAAAAGGAAAGTATGGTAAGATAAAGGCTTCAACAACTATTCACCGTAGCCAATTATTATATGGAAGGGTGATGTCTTATGTAATTTTTATACATGAGCATGGTTGGTGAATTAGTTTATTCTATAAATGATACAAGAGATGAGGGTTTTTATAAAAAAATGGGTTCTAATTTTTTTTATTAAAAAAAGTTGTGACTTAACTTATAAAGTTTTGTCTACAAATTGGATGACAACTTTATTTTTTAATTAAAATCCGATTTAGTTTCAGATTAATCTCTGATTTTTAGAAAGAATGTATTTTTTTTATGAAGGTGTAAGCCTTTTTCATTTAAATACCTATTCTTTTAGAAGTAAACTTTTTGTACTTTTTATAATAAAACAAAGATATAATTTTTTTATAGAAAAATAAATAAATAGGAGGTCATCATATAAACTAATCTAACTACTTTCTTTATGTTGTCAATCCCTTTTCAACTTCTCCTTTTAAACCCCTTTTTAAATTGTTTTAAACTTTCTTAGACAACCCTCTCATCTTCTTCCCTTCACTTCCATCTACTTCCATTGCAAGACCAAATCCATCTACTTCCATTGCAAGACCAAAGCAGCAAGTGAGAAACCCCAACCCCATTCCAAGCCAGAAAAGTCGTCGTCGGCCATCGCAAAACCCGTCGCCAACGCCGAGTTCCACCGATGTTCCATCGCCGACCTCTGTTCCGTCGATTTCGATGCCGGTAAGGGAGGTTTATGTCGCTTCGGCAAAATACCTGTCGCCGCCGGCCACCACTGTAGTCACATACGTCGATGGCCATGCAGTGGTAACAAAGGTACCTTTCGAAACCTCTACTCCTACACCAATATCGACACGATTTCACACAAAACCACTTACTATAGTTGTCCTAATCACTGGAACCACCCACCACCACCGTAGCACCACCTCTGACCACCACAATCACCATCCCACCTTTAATCCCTAACACACCCATTCTGATCACCGCGTTTGGAACACTCCCTTGTCCAACTTTTATATCGATTTCAACCCCCCCGATTGTTCAAACAACCGCCCCCATCTTTTTGATCTGAATATCCATGACCCGGGTCGGTTTGCCGACGTGCATTTTGATATTGAAGATGCACAACCCTTGGAGGATGATCTCTTACCTTTCCATGTTACACCTTCGGGTTCGGTCTCGATAGGTCAACCAAATGTATCTTTGGAAAACCGTTAGCAAGAAACTATCATTCACGACAGTTTTGAACCACAACAGGAAGTCAATATGATCGGAAAAAGCTCCGGTAACACAACTGGAGAGGTTGTTTCCACCACAGAAAAATGAAGGACTTGGTCATCGAGTATGCAACTAGAGGACCAATGACGAGGTCCCAGATTCGGGCTGCCAAGGGAAAGAAGAAAATGGTGGAGCCCGAAAACGAAATCAGTGACGAGGTGGACATTTTGAAAGAACATTTGCCGCAACGAAAGAGAAAGAAATTCAAGCGGAAGTGTAAACTTTTACTTTCGAAAAGCGTTACGATCTAATGCGTAACAACAAGTTTATTATCGAACGCGCTTTTGACCCCAAGTTGGTCAAAGCAATGTCTTTTGTCCGAAATCATATGGTGGCCCATCATTGGGAAAACATGATCTCCCGACCATGCAAGGTCAACGAGACGTGGGTTCGCGAGTTTTACGCGGCCATTGGTAGCACTAAAAATGATAACATCACCATTCGGGGGTGTCGTAAAATTGGACAACCCCCAAGATCAATGCTATGCTTGGCCTTAACCCACTGTAGTATGTTCGTACCGTAGTTTAGAGAACGGTATTTTGGAGATCTCCGATGATGATTTACTTACTACACTTTCCTTACCGGAATATGGTTGGACTTTTGACGTTAACTGTAAAGTTTTGAAGGCTAATCAATTGACTTTAGAGCCTAGTCTTTGGTTCCAATTTGTGAGGCATAATATTATGCCAACCATGCACGATCAGTCCTCATCCCGTGCCAAATGTCTGTTGGTCTATTGCATCTTGAAAGATCTACCTTTCAATGTGGGAAGTGGTGCGCAC
The DNA here is from genome assembly GCA_036898165.1 of Silybum marianum. Lineage (NCBI taxonomy): Eukaryota > Viridiplantae > Streptophyta > Magnoliopsida > Asterales > Asteraceae > Silybum > Silybum marianum. Next base: position 40,733,935 of record CM072529.1, on the reverse strand, counting down.
CAAACGATCTTAACTCGACCCTCCGAGTTAATTGTCGTTTTATTTTTCCCGAACTCCTTACAAAGCTCATCAATGCAGCTGGTGTGGTCGTACATGAAAATGACATCATTTCTTATAGTCCATCTCTGTTGGACAATGGTACGACCGTACAATAAGTCGTATCAACAAATTGTTGCCCGGCGAGCTTGTCGATTATGCCACCAGACTACGAGCTACGTCTCGTCGGACACCAAGGAAATGGTCCGGTCAAGTCACAGCCCAGACATCAGTTACCCCGAATGCCACCGTGCCACCTATGTGCCCAGACATCAGTTACCTAGACTGCCACCGTGCCACCGTGCCACCTACGCAAATTCCTCTGATCCCACCCTCCGAAACGGGATACGGTTCGAAGGAATGGTTGCGTATTCTTGCTGAATAAAACGAAGAAAACAATCTGAAGATGACTACCATTCTTGATATGTTAACGAAGATGAACAACCGTATCACTTCCCTCGAGGCCAAGTTCGAAAGATTTTGGATGTATGGACGGGACCGTTACCGTGTTCATAATAGGTTTTTACGACACACTGACTCGATGTTAGCTGCCGAGATACCCCAATTTCCATCCGGTGTTGTTCCGTCGCAAGTTCAACTACTTTCCGTCGCATGTCCGTCTGCACCACCGATCATGACTGCCTCCACGACAGTCACCATTCCAGCCGTGACCACCTCGACATTAGTCACCCTTTCAGACCCTGCTGATCTTGCCAGTCCATCATCTGTTCCGAACCCCACCGAAAGGGGTAATGATAACTAGATACTCTTGGTTAAAACTCATCGTTTCATGAACAATCTTATTTTGAGTCTTATTTTCCTTTTTGTATATTCGTATGGGATTGTTCATGCGTAAATGGTGTCCATCTTGCCTTTTGTATTTGCGAGATGATGAATCTTTTACGTATCAACGATGAGTTACTTCTCTTTGGTATATGATTTACTTCTCTATGGTGTATATTTGTTCGTCTTTGTTATTTCTTAACAGGTGCATGCTTGCTTCATGAATTTTGTGTGTCCAAATTGAAAAGACGTAGGCCATCTTTCGTTTTGACCAAACACAAATTCCTTTCGTTTCCCTAAAATAGCCGTGAACCCATTTCTTGAACAATGAGGACGTAGTTCATTTCTACATTTGGGGGTGGGGGAAGGTGATTTATAATTATTCGGTTCACGTTACAAAATTAGAACATGTGTCGTGTTCTACAAAAAATTATTCTCTTCGTAAAATTGGAAGAAACAAAAATAAAAAATATAAACCCAAAATGATTCTATTATATGGCTTTCAAAAGAGTGTCAAAACCAAAAGTTGCCCATTATGAAAAATCTCTAATATTTTTTCGGTTTTAGACAAGTTCGAGGGAAAGAAAGTTGAGTGATACACTAACCCGCAAAAGTCCTATCGATCAATTTTGACGTTTCAGGATTCATGAAACGAAGTTGTGCACCCTTCAAGACTAGAGTAAACACCATCTTCCGCTAAGATCCTTTTTTTTCTCTTCTTTTTACTTGAGGACAAGTAACAGTTCAAGTTCGAGGGTATTATAACTCTCAAAAATGAGAGTTATTTCATAATATTTTCCTTACTTTATTTCCCATATTTCCTATCTTTTCAGGCTTTTATGCCTTCTTTTCTTATAATTTTGTTTCACGCGATGATTTGGTGCCAAGAATCAAATTTCTAGTTTTTATTGCTCTTTTGGCTGAAAATCACCACAATGTCACCACTGTGGAGACAACGTACTTGTTGATTAAGCTTCTGAATTTCCGGTGAAGATTTTATTCAAGGTTCAAGGAAATAAAGAATAAATTACCAGCTGGAAGTAGAGACATTATGAAGGCATGGGCTAGTCTAGGAAATAGAGGGATGGATATCTTTGTATTGTAGTTAATACTAACAGTTACTGCCTTCCTTGTAATATAAAAGAAGGCTTTGGGTTCATTATTTCATATACCATTCAAGAGTTTTAGAACTCTTTCTCTCCTCTACTCTCAGCACTTGCTGAATTCTATTTTTATTTTCTTGTCTTTTAATTTCTGCATTGTAATTTGTCAAGGCAGTTTCACCACTATGGTGACAGTTCTTTTATCTTATATATTAATACAAGTTATTCAGTTCTATTTTATTTATTTACCGCTTTCCATGTCTATTAATAGCTAATTGTCTCTTTGAGTGTGGGTGTGAGTTTAACTTAAAACGTTTACAACGGTGTTAATCCCACTAAGATCAAGTAACAAGTATTCTAAACAATTAAGAACAACAATTAAGATCAAATCATATGTATTGATTAAGAATCTCTCTCTACAATCACTTTCTCTCTCTAACTTCTCTCTCTAGAAATATTACAAATTAGCTCTCTCTAAGTGTTACTCTCAAAGTACAGGAGACATGGGTATTTATACCCCTACTCTATACAAAGAGTAAAATACAGTTAAGCATAATGTTGACTTTGTTGACTTCAAGTTTTGACTTTCTCGTCTGTAATATTGTAATCTCAGATACAATATATTTATATCTAACAATCTCCCCATTTGTATTCGAGATAACAATTCGACAAATCAGCTATAACAATCTCCTTTTTTCTTTGAAGACGAACAAACTTTGTCAACCAACAATCTCCAACTGAGAAACAATCTTCCCCTTTATATTTCAAGCATATTGCATCTGAAAAAAAAAAAATAAGCTCCCCTTTTATATAAATCAGAATCTTCAGATCAAAATCTTTCAGCTTGAACAAATATTTAGAATCTTTGGAAGACTTTTCATCAGAAAACTTTAACAAACAACAATCAATCTTTAAACAGTAAGGCTCGAAGTTTTGACACCACGTGTACTAAGTTTGTCAGTCACCTATATATCATGAAGTAATCAATTTTCGAACATCTTCAATCAATCTTCATACATCTTCAACAGAAATGCTGTCAAGAAATTTCAACAGTTAAGCTTCAAAATCTCCATCACATCTACAATCTTTAAATCCAATGGCTTTTCAACCTTAGATTTAAAAGATTTAGACTCAACCTTTATTCTCCATTAACTGATTCAACAGATTATGCCCGTTAAACAATCAACTCTTCATCAACGAATGAATTTGAATTCTTTTACTCCCCCTACACATATAAACATTTGAAAACTTTGTTAGCTCTGATTGCTCCCCCTCAACATTAGCATTCAATCTTTGAGTGTCTTTTGGCATGTAACTTCGTGATCAGCTCTTTGCATGTGACTTCATGTGTTTGCATGTGTCTTTGATATATAATTTCTCCCCCTCATGATGATTAGGAGAATCCTGAATATCATGAACGATCAAAGACTAAACCATTATAGTTGTATAAAAAACGCAACTGTTAGCTCCCCATCAGAAAGATATCTCTGTCAGAACAATTTGCTCCCCCTTAAAAATTGATTTCTTCTGAACAAACTTCTTCGGTAGAACAACAGGTAATCGGCTAACATAGAAGCACACTTAGCAACTATTAACATTACAATCAAAATTAAATTCAATTGAGTGACCTATTTTCAGAGTTGGCAATTATGAATCTCTGATAGGACTTCCCGTTATCACTAAAGTAAAGTTATAAAACTAATTTCTCAAACTGTTCCGACAATACCACAAAGATATGCATTGGAATCACGAAGACTCGTGCAAGTGTCAAAAAAAGCATTATATCCTATTTAAGGCTCAAAATGTGAAAATACATTTCACAGACTCAATGTGTATTGAATATGAATTTCGGAGACTGGAGGTGTGTCTTCCTTTTTCAATATCTAAATCTTCCGAGTGAATAAAAGATAGCAGATATGCTCATTCTCCGTGATATATGAAACAAATATCCTTTGTGAGATACTTGAATGACTAGGTGGGGTGGCACGAGTAGTCGACACTGGGTTCATGTCTTTTTCAATATTCATCTCTAAATAACGAGAATGAATAGATTGTATGGCAACCCGGTTTACTGACTCGGTTGGGTGAGGTTCTTTTTATTCTTTTGATCCTGTCTCACACTCACCATATTCTTTTAGCTCATTAGCACTCATCTCGCATAATTTTTTTTCAACTAAATCTCCCTCATATCAGTCTTTTATTCAATCACATTTGATAATGATTGTGAATCCAGAAATAATCTTTTCAGCTTGAGACTCTACCCCTTCAAATTCCCTCTCATTTCCATTTTATCTCAGCATACCCCTTTTCAAGATCATCCCAATGATCAAGAAACTCAACTAACATCTAGACCCCTTTCCGATGACTAGCCTTAGGTATGTTTCTTGGGAAGGTCCTTACGGTTCTGGATTGACTATAGATACTCTAAAAATTTTATCACACATGCAAAAATATCCTATGCTGAAATATTGATATTGTGAGGAGCAAAACATTTAACTCCGAGTTCTAAACTGAATTGTTTAGATGTCAAACAAATTAAAGTACAAGTTCTTAACTGAATTGTTCATAAGCTAAACACTAATGTTTCTGTTTAGAAATGTCAATAAACAAATACGAACGCTAAACAGATTGACTCAGTAAGCACAATGTTTCGAAAACAATGATTAGAATTTAATTGTGACGAACAATTCACAATTATTATTTCGAATAAGATTCGAATCATTTATTTGGTACTTTTAAAATTTGTGATGAATTTCAAACGAGTGTATTTCCACCGAAGATATGAGACGTGGAAATAATTAAATCAATAAAACATTACACGTGGTAATCCAAGAACAGATTTTCAATCAGAAAGAACCCAACACAAGTAAGTTTCTCGGATTGAACTACCACGGATTTTTGAAATTCAACATTTATCAAAATATGGTATATAAGATTGTCCCCTCAAAGATAGAAAATACTTACTCTCCCTCAAGCCATTAACAAGTCTGATCATGTGTTGGAATAGTCGGAATTCAGCACGACACATGACAACATGCAAACCAGATTAAGCAGATTTTGGTACCCATGCTTTCATGGGTTCTTACATGTTAGCTTTGGTTTGAGGTATACTATAAGATCCAAACCATCTATTTCTAGTAGATGTTCTAGCGGCAGATCTTATCACTAAGGAATCAGGAATAGAGTATGTAACATGCCACCTGTTTACATACCTTCTCTTCAGAAAATCATTTGTTTCACTTGTTGAACTGCTCAACTTTTGTTGACGAAGATTTATTAACTGTTTAGAAGAATAAACATTGCCAGGTGTATCACTCTTTGAAACAAATGATTTTCTTTTCCAAATTGTATTCACCTGCTCATAATTGTTAGTATTTGAACTAGAAGCAGAATTGTTATAAAACAGGTTAGAAGGACGAATCTGAGTTGGCGATTTATCATGCAATTTGGAAGAGATCTTTGTAGGAGTAGAACTTGGACCAGTCTTAGAATAAACACTTGCTCTATCAGACAATTCAAGTTCTTTCAGTTTTGCTTTCAAAGCATCTCTTTCTTTAGTAATCAAATCCAATCGCATTTGCATTTCAGATTTCAGAAACTGATCCTTCACCATATTTGTCTCGATTGCAAATAATTGATTTGAAAGTGTTGCTATCTTCTTCTCAAATACTTCCTTCTCAATCTTGAATAATTTCTCTATTTCAGACTCAGATCACTTATCTTCTTTCAAGTATGACAATTCATTGTCAAAACCTCGCTTTGCATCTGTAGATTTCTTTTCAAGTTCTAAGATCTGATATGACAAAGCAGTAACCTTTACTTCAAGATTTTTTCTTTCATCATCAAAGGTACTCTTTTCATTCTCTACTGCTACTTCTAATGATATCTGAAGGTCAGAAATCTTCTTTTGTAGCTCAGTAGTATTCTTTGTTAACTCCTTCTTTTCAGTCTCAAACTTTTCTCTTTCTACTTGAAGAACTTTTTCAAAATCATAAACTTGTTTAGATAACTTTCTGATAGTCATCTCACAAGATTTAATTTTGCTTTCAAGATTATTCTTTTCAGTCTCCAATTTAAAATTCTCATCCGTAACAACTTTTAAATCAGCTTCAATGTTCCAATTAATCATCTTATCTTGAACTTGATAAGCGCTAATCACATTTTGATAATCACAATTAGTCTTTATCAGGTCAGTGTTCCTTTCTTTCCATTCCTCAATATAACCGTGACTCAAACATTCCTTCTTAAGCTCATCAAGTTGTGGTTGCAACGTCTTTTGTTTATTACAACATGATTTTAAAGAATGAATCAGTTTGTCATTCGTAATCTGGTTGATTTTAAGATTATAGATTTCTTTCTTCTAACTAGTAACCTCTGCTTGCAGAGAAGAGACTAAAGAGTTCAAATCAGTAATAGGCATCTGAAAAATAATCATGTGAAAAATTCAAAAACACTAAATTCAAAAACACTTGTTACTCGACGAAAAATGATCGTTAATCAAATGATTTGCAGAAGATTTGAATTACTTTGACTGTCAAACAAGTGCGAAAAAATTAAGTTGAAAAGTAAAGTCAACTCTCGAGAAAAAGTCAACCGTAAAATTCAAACCCCGAGAAAAAAAATTCAGAATTTCAAAGATAATTTTGAAGAAAGAATCGAAAATCCAACCAAAAAAGTCAAAATTTGTAAGGGCAAATTTGGAAATTTTCAGACTTTTTTTTTGTAAAACAAAGTATTTGAGGGTTCGTGCGAAGCTTGGATGAAAATTGATATGCGAAGCTTCGAATCAGGCTTCGTGCGAGGCTTGCATAAGCCTTATGCGAAGGTTACTGTGCAAAGCTCAGATAGCTTTGTGTGAGGCTCGGGTAGGCTCGGATGACACTATGAGAGGCTCGGATACCGTCGGATAAGCTTTGTCCGAAGGTTACTGTTCACTCGAAGTGTCATGCAAGGGCTCAGATGATACTTGTCCGAATGATATGAATTTTTCCTATTCGAAGGATATAAATTTTGCCTATCCGAAGGCTATGAAGATAGCTTATCCGAAGGCTAAGAACATGAACAGTAACAGTAACTTCGAGCTTTTTCGAACAAAAACCCAAAAATCTTAGAGTTTGAACCCAAAACTTATCCAATTGAGCTGAAATTTTGATATGTTGTTTGCACCCCTACCAAAAACAACTTTAATACTTGGTCCTAAACCAAAATCGACCTAATTCCATGAATTCATCCAAAACAATAACTTTTTCTTCAATATCAAACACCATGATTTTGATCCTAAAACTCAATCTAATCTGATCTAATTCCAAAATTGATTATCACAAATCAATCTCCTATAAAAAACGAATCTAAAACACCTAAATTTGCATCAATTCATCTATAAAATCTCCCAAATTGAATCAAAATCACATTTTCTTAAAAAACTCCAAAAATATCAAATTTCTTCAAATCAGATGATTCCTAACCTGATACCAATTGTTAATCCCACTAAGATCAAGTAACAAGTATTCTAAACAATTAAGAACAACAATTAAGATCAAATCATATGTATTGATTAAGAATCTCTCTCTACAATCACTTTCTCTCTTTAACTTCTCTCTCTAGAAATATTACAAATGAGCTCTCTCTAAGTGTTACTCTCAAAGTACAAGAGACACGAGTGTCTATACCCTTACTCTATACAAAGAGTAAAATACAATTAAGCATAATGTTGACTTTGTTGACTCACTATGTTGACTTCAAACTTTGACTTTCTCGTCTTCAATATTGTAATCTCGGATACAATATATTTATATCTAACAAACAGTATATAATCTTAAAACGGTTTTTATCATAATCGTGTACAAATGTTTATATTCATACACGTTTTTTGTAAGAACCGTGTACAAGTGTATATAATCTTACCGGTATTTAGAACCGTGTATAATATATATTTAATATTTTTATCAGATTTTCTTACCATCCATTATTCCAAATCAATACCACTAAACCAAACAAGTTGTACATAAATTGGAAAGTCTTTGAAAAAAAGAAGTGGTGTTATTTGGGCAAAACAACTCTTAATACTTATCGTTAATATTATCCTCTACGTCATGTAACATTCTTTAATTCATAGTTATCATTACATTTATATTAACCGTGTAATTACAATTACTAAAATACTCTTCATGTCAAATCCAATAAGTATATTGTTCCATAAACCTATGTAAAGTCAGATATTCTTTATTTATAGAGTAAACTACTATTTTCGTATTTGTAGTTTGATGTTTATAACGATTTTGGTCCATGTGGTTTAGAAACTACTTTTTTTGTCCCTATGGTTTATGTTTTATTACCTTTTTAGTCCTTAAACCAATTTTATTAAATTTAAACTATTAAATCAAGGGCATTTATGTCTTTTTCTATTTTATTCAAATTTTTAATTAAAAAAAATATTTAGCCACTGATTTAAAAATAATAACAACATATTACATTTTAGTAGTTAATATTATCCTATTATACTTTATATTATATATTATATTTACACATTCTTTTATAAAGCATGCTAAATTTTTTTTATTAAAAAGATAATAGAATAATATTATATTTTATATCTATATAATAATATATATACTATATTATAAATCATGTTAAAAAGTTATTGTTAAAATGTATAAGATTTTAAACCTACAGTAATATTAAAAATCAAATCATTTTAAAATTTTAAATTACATCTTATATCCTTATTATGCTAAATGTACAAGATTTTAAAGCTACATTATTTCCACAAACCTCATGATCCTAAATAATATAAAAAACAAACTAATAACTTTAAATTTTTAAATTATACTTTATACACTTTTAAAAATATCGTTTTACAAATTATATTATTATGATCATCACATCAATGATTTAAAATAAGCTCAATATTGAGTATTTTTAGGATTTAATAATATTATAAAATATCATAACTTTTTTTTTTTTCAGTTTAAGATAATGCTTAACTTTGTGTTTCTTCTTTATATTTGAAATAACTTGTTATCTTTATATTTTATTTCTTTTATAAATGCAATTTTATTTAAATCATAAATTTTGAAGTGTACAATGAATATAAACTTAGAGCATCTCCAAGAGCTTCCCCAAATTGGGAAAAATGATGAAAATGGAGATTTTGAGCCAAGATCTTGCTACAACAAATTCCCCGAAACTATCTCCAAAATGAAGAAAATAGAAAAGAGAATGTGATTTTCTCCAAATATGGACATAACTCCAAAAATGGTTTACCACATTAAACCACCAATGAAAATCTTTGAAATAAATATAAAGAGATAAAAATAATATTTTAATAAATAATTGCAATATTTTAATATTATTATCAATATTTGGTTCTCCAAAATGGGGAATTTGTTGGAGATGAGTGTGAATTTTTTTGAAGATTTTAGTTTTTGTTTCTCCATTTTGGAGAAATTTTGGGGAATCTCTTGGAGATGCTCTTAATACTCTTGATTTACAAAAAAAAAATCTTGTGCATTAGCATAATAAGTTGCAATTCTTACTTTTTAACATTATTTATAAAAAGAGTATGTATTATATAATATAAAATATAATAGAACAATATTAAATACTAAAATATAATATATTATTATTATTTTTTTTTAATCAATTGCTAAATAATTTGTAATTAGGAAATTAAATAAAATAGAAAAAGACATAAATGCCCTTGATTCGATGGTTTAAATTTAATAAAATTGGTTTAAGGGACTAAAAAGGAAAGAAAATACAAACCATAGGGATGAAAAAAGTAGTTTTTAAACCACAGGAACAAAAATCGTTATAAACACCAAACCACAAGGACGAAAATAGTAGTTTACTCTTATTTATATTATGATCAATATATCTGGAAGAATTTCTACAATCCGACAAGGACACCAAATTTAACTTTCTCTATTCTTCAACCGATTATTCTTAGTAGCTTCCATAAACTGATCAAGATCGGCCAAGTATCCTTTTCAAGCTCGTGATATTTGATACATCTAATCACTACGATCCATCTGTAATGTTAAAATAACTTATTAATTACAAATACATGCATGGCATGAGTAGAGAACAAAAGGCCGCAGTCTGCAGGTGATCATTATAACCCATTTTTTGAATATTTTGTCTAATATGTGAATACATATAACAAATTGATTATTTTTTTTTTAAAATCGACATCATTTCTCGTTAACACCCCAAATACGCATATAATTAGAACATATATTCATAAGGGAAAAGAGAAACATCTACTAAACGTTTCTTAAAATAACCAATCAATTATGCATTCACATTATAATAAAAACAAATATTGAAAAAAAAAATCCTCATTCAGGGGACTATCCAAAATTAACCTCTATTAGATAAAAATTTGGACGGACAACCTAAATCAAATGCAACGACTTGTATATAATATATAAATGCATGCATGTTAAAATATTCTTAGCAACCACAAAGTTAATAATTAATTAATCTACTTGATCAACATGCAAAATTTCATGCATATATCCAAAAAGTGAGATGTCTGAGTAATTGTTAGACAACCACAAATTAATTTATTTTTTAAGCACATGTTTGGATTAATGTATGTTAGTTTCTAAATAGTTTATTGAAAACCTAGTTGGAGTAACTTATATCTCCAACATATTATGCAAAATAGATGTTTTAAATATTTTTGCTCCAACAGAAATTTTCCAAATTAGAAGACTTCTCCAAAAATGATTACCTATGAAAAAGAAACTATTTTTAATTTTTTTTTTATCAATATGAATCTTTGAAATTAAATGTATAATAGATATAAATAATATTTTATAAAATAGGCCGAATATTTTAACAAAATAATTGAAACTGATATTAATATATTATTTTGTAAAGATTTTGATTTTTTGATTTTTTATTTTAAAAAATCAATAAAAATACTAGCACTTTTTTCAATTATAAATCTAATCAATTTTTTCTTAAAAAAAACTCTTGATAATATAAAGTTTGATTTATTATAATCATTGACAAATACTAGGGCATTGTTTGGCAAAAATAAGCTAGCTTATAAGCTGACTTATAAGCTAGCTTATTTTTTGAGTAATCGTTTGGATGCACATAAGCTAGCTTATAAGTCAGCTTATAAGCTAACTTATCGATAAGCTACTTGGAGTAGCTTATGAGAAGCTTTTTGACACTTTTTCCAATTATACCCCTAACTAATATTATATATTTACTTTCAACATGCCTTTTTTGGTCATTTCACATGTTCATAAGCTAGTTTTTGCCAAACATAACTTATTCATAATTTTTATCAAATTCTTAGTTTATAAGTCATCAATTACCTTATAAATTAAATACATTTTATCGATTTATAAATTTAGCTTATCAGCTAGTTTGCCAAACATAGCCTAGTTATTAATTAATATTATTTTTAATTTATTAATTCATTTCAATTTATAATTAATAATTGATTTTAATTATAAATTAATCATTGATATTAATTGTTTATTATTTACGATTATTATTGATTTTATCAACTATTTTTATGTTATCATTATTCTTCAATATCATTTGTCGTCAAATAACAAAATATAATTATTTTAAAATATTTTTGTAAAATTACATAAAAATAAAAATTATTTGTTTCTTTTGTTTCATAAATAATAAAACTTAAATATATATTTTAGCAAAGTATTTAATTTAATATTCTTTTTTAAAATTATTAATTAATAAAGATTTATAATATTGACCAACTTTGATTTTATTAATAATATATATAATAATTATTTAAAATCATCAAATGATGTCCAAATTTTTTAACACTGTATATAAAATAATATTAAATCAAATTAAAATTTATTATTTACTTTTTTTAACATCTGGTTTGTATTAATTAACATATTATAAAATGTTAAATGTATTAATTTATAAAATGTCTTTAATGGTCATTTTTAATATGTTAACAAGCGTAACTACTAGTTTTTGTCAAACATACTTATTTCATCAGTTTGTTTATCAGACTTTCGGTAGTATATCAACTAGCTAGTTTGCCAAACATGTCTTGAACATTCATACGTATGCCTGATTGATTGATCTAATCTATGTGGTACGCCCTATGAATTGTTATTATGTATATACGCACGTAGTTGATCACTATATACATATATTAAATTACTTAGAACATTATGTTAATACATATAAAAGTAGTATTAATGCACTATTTGCTTAATATAATCATAGATCATTATCTTACAGTTTTGTGAAAAATAATGCCAAAAACCATTGAAAGAAGGGGTCAAAATACGTTGTTTTCAAGAGAAATACGAGAATGTTTTATGTGAGGAATTTGTGTCGAAAAACTACGCTGGAATACAAAAGGTCGAGCTCAATCTCAGTTATAGTCTTCTATATACGGTTGTTTAAAAAAATCGTGTGTTAAAGGTGTGCTTTTTATACACACTTTGAAGCTATAAAGGTTCCACCTTTTATATACGGTTTTTTTTCTTCAAAACCATGTATAAAAGGTTGTATATGATACACAATTTTGATCAAATATGTAAAATTTGGTCTAGATTCGCAATATCAACGTCACAATTACAAATATAATTTCCAAATTTTACATATTCGGTTCATGCAATTGTGAATTTTGGTATAAAAACCTTTTTTTAAATATATTTTGACCTTTGTAATTATGAATCTAATGGTTATTTTAGTAACTTTTAGAAAAAATAGACTAGAAGATTCAATGACAAATAAAAAAAATGATTATTTAATTTGTTAGCGCCTGATTAGAGCCATCTATGTAAGTGAAGGTTTGTAGAATGGGGGGGGGGGGGGGGGGTTGAATACCAACACACAAAATTTACTCTTGTAAATTTTTTAATATAAATATTAAAAATTTACACACAGAAGTTTATTGCGGAAAAGAATAGACACGCTATTCTAACAAACAAAACACATGAAACACATGAAACAGTAATTAACTTATGCACTAAGAAAGCTAAAATAAAACTGTTAAGACACTCAGGATTGCCGGAATCAAACAAAAGATCACTCAGAAGATTTGTTGAAAGCGTGAAGATTATGGGAAGGACTTCATCTCCTTTTATAGTGCCTATGCATCAGATGCATGTGGACAGTTGTCAAGGATTCATTTGCTTGAAGTTTATCTGATGGACAAAGGAAGATATCACTTCCTTTGTACTGGATAAATGGATGAATCATTCTTTGCAGCACGTAATGTCAGATAACTTTATCTCTTTTTCTTCATACTCTGTGAAGTCCTATCAAACCTTTTAGCTTAAAGACAAACATCCTTTTTAGGTGAGTAAAAAGAGAATGTCTGAATTTAAGGTTTGCTACCCAAGTTCTTGCTGCACAAGTATCTTGCATTTATTGTGTCATAAGAACTTATCTTCGAAAATGCCAAGTGATACATACAAGGATGTATCACATTGGTTAGTGCTTCCTAAGCTTTGGATTTGCAATTTACATATTAGCTTCTAGGATCGACAACTGCAAAATCGGTGACCACACTTGCATGTGTCGGTGACCTCGGTAACATCGGTGACCACATCTTGGATCGGTGACCCAATCCAACATCGGTGACCACTTTCAAAGTCGGAGACCTCTTGCAAGGTCGGTGACCACTTTCAAGGTCGGTGACCACACTTGATTTCGACAAGTAGTCTGAATTTTAGTGTTAGTTGATACATCAAAAGTTCCACATTTTGATGTACAACCCTTAATTGGATAGTCTCTGATTTTCCAATACTTGAAGTATATTTCAGACCTTCAAAAGAACCTGTAAAAGATCAACCATATAAGAGAGAAGGTTCATCACCAAATCATCGGTGACCCAACATAATTACTTTCACATTAGTTAACAATCAAAATGTGAAAATATGGGGGAGGCTAATGACATCTCTATGTCTTGCTAATGACTAGACCCGACAAACATGTCGTGTCGGGTCGGGTTCAAAGTTAAACGGGTTGAGAGTGTCTAACCCTAACCCGACCTGTTTAATTTTCATGTCGTGTCGTGTCAACCCGTTTAATTTTCGTCGTTTTCGTGTCAACCCGTTTACTTAAATGGGTTGAAATATATTACCCAAATCGGTTAAACTTGTATCGAGTTCGTGTCTGGTTAGCATGTCGTGTCGGTTTTTTCGAGGTCTATATAGAACGTATAATCACTTTTTATTATTATTTAGTATATATTTTGTTAAAAAAAAACTATAAATTGTGTGTTGTTGACATTATTTACCTAAGGGCGAAAGGGGCCTAACATAGACGGGTTATTCGGGTCATATTCGAGTTGAAATTTTTGACCCTGACCTTAACCATTTAATTTTCGAGTCGTATCGTGTCAACCCCTTTACTTAAACAGGTTGAAATGTATTACCCAAATCCGTTTAAGTCGTGTCGAGTTCGTATCTGGCTAGCGTGTCATGCCAGTTTTTTCCAGTTCTACTAATGACACCCCTACAAAGTGAATCATTCTCACACTCATCATTGTTAAAACCACTTCTTTATAATCTCAATGCTATAAATGTACAATTAACTCCGTACACACCCTACTAAGAGGATGTCATTAGCACTCCCCTAAAATATACGTGGATATAATTTTTTTCTTTTTAAACTCTTTTTTAAGAAAAATCATAGCTTAAGCTTAACTAGGGGTGAACATGGTAAGGTACTATGTTTTTTTTCCTCAACACCGTGTACCAACCAATTATAGTTGGTATTCAAAAATCTATACCGTGTATCAACCAACTTAATTGGTACCAACTTATTTCGAATGGTATGGTATTTATACCAACATCTCAAAGTTCACAAATTTTAATGTTTAATATAAACTAATAAATATGATCTGCTGTCCAAAACATGTCTAAAACTCCAAATTACAAACATGTCTAAAAGACTAAAACCTGTTGTTTAAAAAAAATTTGCTGTCCAAAATCAGCTTTCCAAAACCTGCTTGAGATTAGGTTAGGGTTGGGTTGCTACCTTTTGTTATCTGTTATATTAAAATGGGACTAAAGAGTCTTCTAAATTCTAAAGTAAACTAAAGACAATAAGTTCCTAAGTGAGGCCCAAGCCCAAACTTAAACTCAAAGTAAATGTAAAAAACAGAAAAAATATAAAACTATAAAAACTAAACTATAATAATTATTATATAATACATTTAATTGATTAATTAGATGAAAAATAATTAAAAAATAATATATATATATATATATAAATCGGTACGGTACGGTAGTACCGTGGTATCGAATTTTCGATACCACATACCAACCATGCTTGTGAAATTGATACAATATTATCAACCAATATAATCGAAATCATCTTAGTTGGTACCAATTAAATAGGTACGATTATATCTTAATTTGTTGGTGATTAAATGGGTACGATTGGTATTTTAGTTGGTTGATTTGTCTCTCACACATTTTTTGAGACCCCTAAGCTTAACCGTCGATTCAGTAGAAAAGCGGTATGAATGCATATTATTTACATTTTTCTTTTCACACAGTTTTACACACAGTGGGCCCACTTTAGCTTTGAACCAGCGGCGCAATCTTTACTTGAATTCCAAGCTCACCCACCGTCATCCTCCCTCTCTCTCTCTCACACACACACACACCAAAAACACACACACGAACCACCCCTTTTTTTCCATTTATAAAGATTCAATTCAATATTCCAAAACAAAAAAAAATAGTTTCTTTAAATACAAATAAAAAAAATGAAAGGAGAATATCGAGATGATAAAAATCCTCCAAATTCTATCACCATGTTCTCCAAATTCCACCACCACAACAACCACCACCACCACCAACAACAACCACCACCTCCACCACCGCAGCATTTCGCCATCACCGGCCACCAGTTTCAACGCAGCAATAACACCTCCGAAGAAGCTGACAGCCGTAGCCGTAGCAGTCCCAGCCACGCGATCACACCCACCACCAAGAATGACGTCAGCACCACCGGTAACGACGGAGCATCCATCGAAGTCATCAGACGACCCAGAGGACGTCCACCTGGATCCAAGAACAAACCCAAACCACCCATCGTCATAACCCGAGAACCCGACCCGTCTATGTCTCCATATGTTCTCGAACTACCCGGAGGAACTGATATCGTCGACGCCGTCGCTCAATACTGCCGGAAACGGAATATGGGTCTCTGTGTTTTAACCGGTTCTGGAACTGTTGCTAACGTAACCCTCCGGCAACCCTCCACCACCGTCACCCCTGGTGCCACCGTCACGTTTCACGGCCGGTTCGATATACTTTCGCTTTCCGCCACCGTGCTGCCGTCGACGTCATCCGCCGTCGCGCCGTTCGCAAACGGCTTCACGATATCGTTAGCGGGTCCGCAAGGGCAGATAGTGGGAGGAGCAGTCGCCGGTCAACTTATATCCGCCGGAACAGTGTACATCATAGCGACGTCGTTTAATAACCCTCTCTACCACCGGTTACCGTCGGAGGAAGACGACGACAACAACAACAACGTTAGAAATTCCGGCGGTGGGACTGGATCGGCGGGAGGAAGTGAACAGTCTCCACCGGGTGGTGGCGGAGAGAGCGGTGGCCATCATCTGACACCGCCGTCAACGGCGGCGGATTCAATGTCGATGTATAGCTGCCACCTGCCGTCTGATGTTATCTGGGCGCCTACAGCACGGCAAGCTCCGCCACACCCACCACCGTATTAAAAGATAAAAAAACAAGAAGCTTCAATTTCTTTGATTTGATCGATCTTCCTTCCATATATGAAAAGTAGTTAAAGAAGCTTCATCTTCACAACCTTTTTTCTTTTCATTTTTCATTAGGGTTTTTGGGTAACTTTTGATCTTTATCCTTCAATCAAATATCATCTTTAGTTTTCTTTGATTATTAATTAATATGTTCTTCACACAGTAATATTCTTGATTTATCTTTCGTTAATGGAGCTCCAAAATCATCATGGACCCAATTATCTTTATCAACTTGTTCTAGCTAGGCTGTAAACAGAAAAATCGATCTTTGCGATTTGCGAAAGTAAAAAAAAAAAACAGTTGGTTTTAATAACTTCTTGAAAATGAACAGTTGTAAGTTAACAAACTTGTTTTCTGTGAATATTGTAATTCTTTTCCGTATATTAACTAACAAGAATTATAATTAGCTAGTCAGTAATTTAAATTAACAAAAAAAGATTTTATTATGGTTAGAAAACGACTGTTTTTATCTCCACTGTAACCCCCATTGTCCACTTGATGATAATGACGACCGAAAATACAGAGTAAAAGAAGAAGTAACGTTGAAGGTGGTGACATTGACAATGAATGAAGAAAAGATAGATTTTTTGCAGTCTTTCTGTAAGCAGGCTTCTGAATATTGCAGTCTGAAGACATAAAGATAACGCTTTCATGGTTTCCATTCACTACATAGCTGTTCACACACACACACAATACCCTATGTATACACAGATATATATATATATAGACACAGAGAGAAAGAGAGTGATTGCGTGGGGTTTTGGATTGAAGTGGTGTGGTGTGTGTTATTTCAGGGTTTTTTGACAGTTTCCTTTTTCAGTTCATGACATATTACTGCTAGCTTAATTAACCTATACCTGCAAATGTTAATGGGGTGTTGTGTTGTGTTGACCTAATTTGGTTTTTGTATAAGTTGTTTCTTCTTCGTGTATATATCTAATATATATATATATATATATAAAGGACAGTAGTCTTGTTATACAAACCTTTATAATCCGGTTAAAAACCATTTTTGATGATGGGTATTGGCATGGGCATGGGGGTATTCATGTGCCTTTTATGACAATTTTGTGTGTAGAATATAGCTTTTCAGATAGTCAAATTGATGATAATAATTTCACTTTTGGACTTCTATATTTTTTCAATTCTTTTGAAAAGAAAAAAAAGGGAAGAAGATTATAATAGTATATAAATAAAAAGAGAAGAAGACTTGGTATGTATTTTTGTATAAAAAGGGGATCAACTCCGGTTATAATGTAAGTCATGTTATTCATATAAGTACTTATAGATGTCATGATGAGTTGGAATTCTAACAATATTGGCATGTGACGGGACCTAGTGGCTAAGACAGTATTTTCCGGTGGAGATAAGATTACAGAAGAGATCGATATTAAATTCCATTCCTCTTTGTTGTGATTTTTCAAGGAACAGAAAGGGGTCCCATGGTGTATGTTATTTGCTAACGTCATTCTATTCTTGGTGGAAATGGGGAGATAAGTTAATGTTATGTTGGGATGCCAGAGAGTGACATTGGACACGCAAGACTTGTGCATTAGTCTGTCCAAGACCGAATACCTTTTCACGTAATTTTAGTACGGAGTGTAATAAAGAAAAGGTAGAAGTCAATGTTGATAAGCAAATGGTGCCTCAAAAAGACAACTTCAAGTATCTAGGCAATAAAAAATGAGTGAGGCTCAGATTAAAAACGATAAGATGTTACTCATCTCATAAAGTAGGGTTACGAAAGTGTCCCACTAAAGATGTTGGTTAAAATGGATGGTGGCCACAGAAGTGTTGTCTGACAAAAATGTACCACAAAAGATGAAAAACAAGTTGTACAACGTAACCATAAAGTGAGGATGCTCAGATGAACTTATGGAAAACATGCTAGATAATATACCAAACAACAAAGTAACTAAGTTGGGAGTAACTCATGTCACCTATAAAATGAGAGACATATTATATTTTGATGGTTTATGCACAATTGTAAGAGACAATTGTTAGCGGCAATTATGAGGATGCTAAGCGTCAAGGTCGAAGGTGTGACGAAGTAGGGTAGGTCGAGGAGAATGTGAGATGAGCAACTAAGACTAGACATGGAAACTTTAGAAATTTGACATTTCAGAAGACATGAATTCATATAAGAGTTTGTATAGACGCAAAACGAAGGCAGAATATTATGAGCGAGAACTTATGGTCAATGGAGGCAAGGGAAGAGGTGGAGAGGTAGATTGGGACAGGTGATGGGTTAGAGAGTTGAAGGGTAGGAATCAATGCAATAAGATGGTCAACTAGGTATCAAAGTTGTAGGCTAATGAGGGTTACAAAGTCGACAACTGCTTCGTCTTTAGTTAGCTTAGTGGTTTAGTACCTTCTCCTACGTTTTTATTGTTCGATCATGATTTAGTTTTCTTGCATGTTACTTTTTCTTCGACTTTTCTATCATGTCTTTCTTACCATTTATGTTTTATCTCTTTCTACTCTTTTATACTCTTGTTTAACTTTTAAAAACAATTTTTTCTCGCAAAATAAGGTTTTCTAAAACTTTTTAACCTCTCAGGCCAGAGGGTAAGTCTACGTATATCTAACCCTCTCCAAACTGACTCCATCTGGACTTACTATATTTTTTTGTTTGGTTTGGCATATGTACTTGGATGCCATATGATCATAATTGGGTGCTTCAACAAGAGTGAACATATTAAGGTTAGATAAGTGTGAGAACATAAGTTGAATTCGATGTGATCTTGTAGTTAATTGATACACTTTTTAATATTAGAAAGACTTGTACTTTTAATCTAAAGGATATAAGCTACTTTCGACCCTTAGACCAAATGCTTTGTTGGTTTATTGATTGATTCTTAAACAAGTTTATATTGATTCCAAATTAACATGACTCGAACATACCCAAGAGAAAATGAGAATGAACTGTGAATTAAAAGTCATTAAAGTTATCATAAACTGAATTTACTTATTGAAATAAAAAGAGTAAAGGTTAAATATAAAAAAAAGGTGAATCAATTTTGTTTTGATGAAGAAAAATTCATGTTTCCCAAATTCGAAATATAAAAGTGAACCAAACAAAAATAAACTAAAATAAATACACTAGTAACTGGAATTTTGCGGGCTTTAATTTGTTCACTTGTACATGCCAATATTCTTTTATCTATTAATTACATTATTTCACTATAATTATAATGTAGAATAACACATTAATTTAACACATTTATTTTAATTGGTTGATTAATTATTGGTGAATTATGATTTTTCTTTGCATGAAGAAATACCACCAAAAATAGATAAAAACAAAAGCATATTGGTTGGGTGATTGTACAAGCATCAATTGCTATCATATGTCTAAAGAGGATGAATGAATGAATGAATGGAGGGTTGGGTCTTTAATTTGAAGTTTTGTAGCTCACCCTACTTGGACTTTGGTTCCACCCTTATCTTTTTGTTCTTGCTGCTTTGAATGTGTCAACATTCAAACAATTCAAAGGATATAGGTGTCAAATATTGATCCATCAAACCAACATTTAATTTGCATTCTAGGGTTTGACTATTTTTTTTTGCTATATAGAATATTTTGAAAATTTCTAAAACTTTTATAAGGTTCAAATAAAAAAATGTTCTGAATTCTAATAAATCATATATATGGTAGAGAAAAATTTAATTTTATACCTTAATTTATTACTTTAAAAATGTAGAAAGAGGTTTTTCATGTTAATGTGTTCGAGAAAAAAATTTATTTTATAAGTGTGTTATTACTAACATATATGTATAGGTATCATTAGCTTCTCTTCCTACTGAAACCGCTTTATTATGTAAACCATAAATTTACTATAAGGATGGGATCAGAGAAACACCAAGTGTAGACACTTTTCCATAATTGTCCCATACACACATCTGTATGTCACATATGACGAGTTCTCCATTTTCTTTTAGCTAGCTCACGTTCACCCATGCGACACTTGAATCTTTCCGTTCATAGTTATCTTAATTTTTCAACCAGTTTTTAGTTGAATTAATATTTAACAAATATTTTTGGTTTTCGGTAAAAAAAGTTTAGATGATAAGCGTAAGAAGAGATATTCATTCTTGAATGCACGTTAAGATGGGAAGCACCGTGATACAACGGGTCAATCCCGTATGAAACTCAATTCATGGATGTGTTTGAGATTAAGGGGGATAAAGGGTCTAGATCCTTTCTTACGCTTACTTTTCACACGATCATGCGCCTATTTTTTATATATAAACTATAAAACACACATATGTATATAAAACAAATATTCATAAAAATCAAAACTAACATATAAATTAAAAGATACGTAAAGCACATAATTGTTACGAATGTATATGATACATGAATACAATTAAGAATGTGATAGCAAAAATGTTGCAAATTTATATGATACATGTATGCAGTTTAGAAATATAGAAACATCAAAACAGAACCATAAATATTTTGAACATCCAAAAATTAACTATTTTATAAACTGTTTTTAACGAATAACTCTAAATATTATTTATAATAAAATATCATTTATTTTTATTATTTGTGATGAATAATACTAAAGTACTATTAATCTTATTCTTTTTAAAACTTAACGTTATTAATCATGATTAGATAATTCTTATATTTTCAAAATATTTACGGTTCTCATTTTAACATGTCCTTAAAATTATATATACATATACATGCATAAGGACACAATTAAATTAGAACCACAAAAAAGTTAAGTATTACTAATCATTTGATGTTTCACGTTGTAAAACTATGTATGTGACACTAACAGTATAATATTATTGTTTTATAATATAAGACAAAAATAAACATTATAAATAATAACATTATAAAACAACTCTATATTTTCATTTATATTATTTCACAATCTAAACAATACATAAAAATTAGTTATTTCATATTTTTCAAACTTATCGTTTAATTGATCCCTACATGCATAATAGATCGAGATATGTGGAACCCAGCAAAACTCATCTAATTGAAATCCCTGCCACCAAGCTACTTTATACACATGCATCCGGCCTAATTTCCTCCGCATATAAACATATAGAAAGTCGGGTTCTATAAATAAGAGTTATGATAAATAAATAAAAGTGAGTTCATATACTTTTATTTATATTTATTATTTTTATAATGATTGAAATATTAATAAATTTATACATGTAAAAGTAATTAAATATATAAAAGTTTGTGAAAATAACATAAAAATAAAGATATAATTGAAGTTAAAGATAAAATAATTGAAAAGGTAAAGTTACATTAAAAAATCAACTCATCTCTTCTCATCGTTTTCACAATAAGTGCTATCCCCACATGATCTCTAGGTGTGTGTGTATATATGTGTGTATTTGTGTGTGTGTTTGTTGTGCCTACTAATAATCCAACCAATTTTCATAAAACTAGCTTGTATTCAAACTTATGACTTTTTTTTGTCATTCAATTCGATTATCATGTAACTATATGAAAATAATATGTTTAAATATAACAAGTTAATTAATGCTAATCAACTCCTATTAATTTATAACACATTCTTGACTACCATAAAATAAATTAATTAATAATACCTACAAAAATTTGACAAAAACTATTCATCTTGAAATGAATTATATGGAGTAAGGGTTTTGGATCTCATTATGGTTTATACATTTTATGATTAAATATTCAGTAAACTAGCTATTATTCAAATAAAACAATCTTAAAAGATTAAAATTATAATGGATTCATTAACAAGATTTGTTGATAGATCCAAGAATGTTGTGAATGATGAATAAGATCTTTGAGATCTTCATTCTTTCAAGTGTGGAAGCACAAAGTTTGAATAAAGAAAACAAAAGCTTGTGTAGCTTTGTTACTTCAAAAATGTTAGGCTATCAAATTCTTGCATGCCTAATAAAGTTGGGGGGCAAAAAAACAATTACCAAAAGCTTTGGGATAATATTGTTTTATGATTTTATCAATACTTTTGAATATATTTGACAAAAACATGTAGTGTTTAAGTTTTTTTTAGACCAAGTGATGTGATATTTTCAAAAAAAAAAAAAAAAGCGGTAGACAAAGGTAACAATAAACATGAAAATAAAAGGAAATAAATTAGTAACCTAATTAAGTAAATTTAAGAATCATATTTTTCATCAGACAGTTGTATAATGTGTTAACGAATATTTTGTATAGACCAGACAAAGTTAGACAGTATCTCTAGTTACTCATGATTGAAATCCAAATTCATGGCCAAAGAGTGTTAATTTTAACTCCAAAAAGATTAGAAGCTCTTTCATATTATATATATATATATATATATATATATAGAAAGAGACGGGTTCATGCGAAAACGGTAATAATTTATGAGAATACGAGGACAATCTTTAGCCAGTAATTTTGTACATGAATTTTTTTTTCATATACAAAATTATATGTGATTTGTACTTGCATCAAAAAGGACACGGGCGACTTTTCCCGTAAGCTAAGTCACGAAAAAAGTCACGGCTAATCATATATGATTTTGTACTAACATTCTTCGCTCTTACGCCTTGTCTAAGCGACCTAACATAATACTTTATAGAGGTTTATAGGATCAAACTATAAAGCGTTCTAATAAAGTCGTAGGACACTTTCAGGCCTTTTAACAAGGTTTTTAGGATCTTTTTAAGATAAAGTATCCTATTATCTATTTTATAAGACGCTTTTAAGAAGTGTCGTATTAGCTAATTTATAGGACATTTTTAACAAGTGTCCTATGAGCTATTTTATAAGACATTTTCGAGAAGTGTTCTATAAACACATCTTTTTTTATAGAACATTTTTTTCAAAAAACATTCTATAAAATAGTTAATGCCACACTTTATTTTAAAAACATCCTAAATTTTTTGTTAAAACGCTTAAAAGAGTCCAATAAACCTATTGTAACACTTTTTGATATAACGGTTTTTGGTTTAGTCTTATAAATTTAAGTTCCATCACGTATCTTTTTAGGACGCTTCTACATTTTAAACGTCCTATAAAATTAATGATAAACTAACCTTTGGGGATTGACTTATTCATGTGAGCTTCCCACAGTACCATGTGAGCTTCGTATGAAGTGATGAGAAGGAGGTCATGCCTCGAATCTTTATATGCGAAGGGGGCGACCCTCGCACTCTTATTATGCGAGCTCATGCGACCCTCACACCCATTTATGTGCGAAGGCTAATCCATATGAAGAGTGACACCCTCGCACACGACTTGTGCGAAGGTAAGCCAACCTTGCACCTGTTAGGTGCGAAGGCTGGGAATTTATGCTTTGGCCGAGCCTCGCACACATTGGTGCGAAGGCTGAGGGACTTGGAAAATATTTTAAAGGGAAATCTTACGACACAATTTATAAAGTATTTTCAGCTATTATGATTTTGGAAAAAATTATCAGTTTCCAATTTTCTAACTGCTTATCAAAGTATAGTTTAAACACGAGGGAAATTTCTCACTAGACCTTTCAGTCTAACCCTCATTTGTTTACAAAACTGCTATACAGGTCAGCTTCGTTTCGAAGGTAAAGGGAAGGAGAAGGTTTAGTTTTTGTTATCTGGCTTTTTGAAGAGATCAGTTTCTTGTATACCTGTTATTTTTTATATGTATAGTTAGAATTGATCTGAATGTAATACATGGAACACTTATGTATATGTATTTTGGGGTTTTGGATTGTACGGGCTGTTACAGTTGGTATCAAAGCCTTAGTTTAAGAGATTTAGGTATTCTTCTGATACTTAAACTTAAACTAGGTGTGTTAGCCACGTATTATTCACTCTGGATTTGAACCTGGGGAATGTGATTAAATACAATTGGATCAAAAGAACGGCAACTGCGGTATATTTAAACTACATATGGCCAATGTAATCATAAGTGTACAAGTACATGTTTGAACTTGAACATTCTATTATAATTAAGTGTGTGATTAATTGTATACATGAATATTGTTGCAGTTAAGTTGAGTAAGATAAAATAGCAGATAATTCCCGGCGTTCGGTTAGAATTGTATCTCAGGATCCTGAAGCTGCAATTCGACAACTAGAAGATGAATTCTTACAATTTGAACAAGGGAGTCTAACGGTGCGCCAGTATACCAAAAGATTTTCAGAGAAATCCATATTTGCTGAATCGTATGTTGATATGCTAAAGAGGTATATATGGGGGTTAGCACCCACTATCAAAAGGAGTGTGATCACAAGAAACCCTATTACATATCAAGTTGCAATTGGTGCCGCTGAAATCATTGAGTAAGATTGTAATACGGAACCAAAAGAGAAGGTGGGTAAGAAGAGGAAAGGGGAAGTGCCAACAATTGATTACCGTAGACCCCAAATTCGTCGGAAATGTGAATCGATCAACTCAAAGGTTTACCTACAAAGCATGTACCCGATGTCATAAGGTACATCAAGGAGAATGTAACACTGATCCACAAATGTATTACAAATGTCGAGGATCGGGTCATTTGGCCAGAGATTGTAGATTGACAAAGCGTTGCTATAATTGTGGTTCTCCCAACCACTTTCAAGCTGATTGTACTCTAGTGAGGGGAAGAGGAATCAAATATTTTGGATGTAACCAACCAAGTTGGGGGCCGACAGTTAACCGAAATACCAAAAGTGGTCGTGGGGAGACAAAAAAGAAATGAACCTACAACCAGGGGACGTGCCTTTCAAATGACAAGGGGTGAAGTTGAAGAGAAGCCGAAGTGGTGACATGTACTTTTCTTGTTAATTCAATCGGTGCCAAAGAGTTATTGGATTCCGGTGTAAATTCTTCTTTCGTGTCGCCCTCATTAGTAGTAGAAACCGTGAACGATGGTGAAGTATCCGTTAAAGAAGTTTTTGATAATTGCATTATAGTAGTGGAGGGGTTTGACGTACCTATACTATTATTCCCTATGTCGTTAAGAGAATTTGATGTTATAGTGGGCATGGATTGGTTGGCTAAAAATCAAGCCAGTATAGTCTGTAATAAGAAGATGATTCATATTGACTTGCCGAAGAAAAGGCCAATTGTGATTTATGGCGATCGGCGAGACCATTATTCCAGCCTCATTTTTGTTCTGAAGGCTCGGAAATATGTGCAAAAAGGATGCGTAAGTTTTCTTGCTTACGTAATTAATGATAAGAAAAAGAAGAGAAAGATGGAGGACATCCCCGTAGTAAGTGATTTTCCGGAAGATTTAACGAGTTACCTCCTGATCGATTGATAGAGTTCCAGATCGAATTGATACCAGGAGCCGTACCAGTAGCACGTTCACCGTACCGGTTAGCTCCTTCTTAATTAAAAGAGTTAATGACGCAGTTGAATGAATTGCTTGACAAAGTCTTTATTCGACCGAGTATATCCCCTTGGGGTGAACAAATGTTGTTTGTAAAGAAGAAAGACGGGTCAATAAGAATGTGCATTGATTACCATGAATTGAATAAGTTGACACTTAAGGATAAATATCCACTTCCATGAATTGATGAGTTATTTGATCAATTGATTAGGGCGAGTTACTTCTCAAAAATTGACTTGCGGTCCGGTTACCATCAGTTAAAGATACGGGAAGAAGACGTGTCGAAGACAGCTTTCTGTACACGATATGGCCATCATGAATTTTTGGTGATGCCGTTCGGACTTACCAATGCACCAACAACTTTCATGGACATGATGAATAGAATCTGTCATTCCTATATGGATAAGTTTGTTATTTTATTTAGCGATGATATATTGATATATTCTCGGTTCGAAGAGGAGCACGCGAATCACCTTCGATTGATTCTAGAGTTATCGAAGCGAGAGGAATTGTATGCCAAGATGTCAAAATGTCAATTTTGGCTACGTAAAGTTCAATTTATGGGTCATGTTATTTCTGAGGCAGGTATCCAAGTAGATCAACTTAAAATTGAAGATACCAAAAAGTGGGAAGCACCGAGAACACCGACAGAAATTTGAAGTTTTCTTGGATTGGCAGGTTATTATTGGAAGTTTGTACAAGGCTTCTCTCGCACTGCTACACCATTAACTGGACTTACAAAAAAGAATGTCAAGTTTGAGTGGAAGGAAGCACAAGCTAAAGCCTTTCAGATGTTAAAGGATAAGTTGTGTAGCGCGCCAATTCTATCCTTACCTGACGGTTCAGAAGACTTTGTGGTCTACAGTGATGCCTCGAAGTTGGGTTTAGGTTGTGTATTGATGCAACGGGGAAAAGTTATCGCCTATGTGTCAAGGCAATTGAATGATCATAAAAAGCAATATCCTACTCACGATATGGAATTGGCGGCCGTAGTTTTTTCCATATAGACTTGGAGGCATTACCTATATGGAATGAGATGCCAAATTTTTACAGATCATAAAAGTTTGCAGCATTTGTTCCACCAACGAGATCTAAATATGCAACAACGACGGTGGTTGGAATTGGTTAGCGATTACGATTGTGAAATTTTATACCGTCCGGGTAAGGCAAATGCGGTAGTTGATGCGCTAAGCCGTAAAGAGAAGAGTGGAACGATTAAAGCTATCTTAAGAGCAGAATTGTTTCCAAGTATTCATGAAGAATTGCAAAGATGCTAAAGTGAAGCAATCAAAGAAGAGAATGTTAAGCGGGAATGACTTGGAGGTTTGCTATCAGAATAAATAAAAGATAGTCATTAATTGTTATGTTTTAGAAGTAGAGTCTGGGTACCACGTTATGGTGACTTAAGAGAAAGAGTGCTAAGTGAAGCCCACAAATCTCGTTTCTCTATTCACCCGGGTACTAATAAAATGTATCGTGATTTGAAGCAATTTTATTGGTAGTCGGGAATGAAGAAGGACGTCGCGCAACATGTGGAAAAGTTTATGACTTGTTTGCATGTCAAAATAGAACATCAACGACCTTACAGAAAGTTGCAGTCGTTAGAAATTCCGGTTTGGAAGTGGGATCATATCACCATGGATTTCATAACAAAGTTGTTGTGTATCCATAATTTCAAGTTTCGTATGTTTTCGAGCTTAGTATTGTCATTTATAAGTATCGTCGATGTTGGTTGAGTCGGTTATCGTTTTTGGCAAAAAATTAAGTTTTGCTCGGAATTTGCATTGCTCGCACCCGCATGCCTATTTTTCTCGCGCTCGCGGGCAAACCCCAAAAAGTGGGCAGAATTATTCTCGCCACCGCATGCCTCTGGTCAACCCTTTTAAATTAGACTTTTCTCTTTTTCCTCCATTTTATTTTCTTCCCAACCCGTTTTCTCTCCTCTCTTATTCATTGGGAGCGATTTTTTTAGAGGGCTAAACCCTCATTTCCAACCATCCAAAATGATAATGGAGTATCATCAAAGTTCAAGACTAAAGCCTTCATCTCCATCTTCATCTTCTACAACTTCTAATCCTCCATTGTTGACAACTTTTGGGATTTTTCCCCAAATCGAGTTTGTAAGTTATTCTAACTCTTCTAAACCTTATTTCTTGTTAAAACCTTCCTATTTAGTTCTCCAGAACTTTGTTCTTGAAGCTATTTCGGTATTTTAGAGTTTTGACTATTTTGGAAGATTTTAGGTTTTTGACTAGGGTTTTCATGGATCTTATTGTTGGAAGTTGTTCTTGATATATTTAGGTTGCTTATGAACTAGAGATGATTTCTAATGAAGAAATATTGCAGATCTGGACATTTCTTCATATGGAGCTTTTGGGGTAAACCAAGATTTAGTCTAAATTTAGCAAGGTGAGTTCAAGATATTTTGTATAAACTTTGTACATGCCAAAAACTTTCATTTTGAAGTATTAACATGTTTTGCTTGTTATTTATCAAATGTATGAGTATTTGGGTAAGTTTGCATATTGGGTATAAAATGATTTATAAATCATGAAAGAGGCTTATACTTGGGTTTTAGACATTTTGACAAATAAAGTATAAGTGCTAGTTGTTTGGGTGCAATATCTTTAAATGAAAACCATTTGGTTGTATTTGCATATTTGGAGTTTTGGAACTTATAAATCGTTGGAAATACATGTTATTGTATTATTAGTCGTTTTGGAAATACATGAATATGATTTCATTTGGAAAATAGTTTGTCTCAACTAATGTTTCGAGTAATTACATAAGTATTTAGTTATAGAGCATTTGCTCGGTTTTGACTAAAATGAGTATTCCAAATGGTATTATCTTACCTGGAAATGTCTCTAGATGAGAAAATCTTTGATTATGGAACTAAAATTTATTTGACCTAATTTTCGGTAAAGTTCATATTTCAAAGGAAAACTTTTATGTAAAGGTTTCGGTAAATGGAAAACTATCACTGTGTCTTGTTTGATGTAGTTGATTTATAGACTAGTATGTAATGGATCCATAGGCATTTAGTTGGTTTTAAGATGGGATTGTTGTCCTCTTTCGATCACGTTTGAGTCATCGGAGGCCTAGCAATTTATTGCATTATTGGTTGTCGCCAATTGCCATTGACTCTTACTTACGTGCCGAATTAGGGTCATCGGAGGCCTTGCAATTTATTGTATTATTGGTTGTTGCCAATTGCCATTGACCCTTGCACGGGCTTTCATTGGAATCATCAAAGGCCTTGCATTTTATTGTAAAATTGGTTAATTCCAATTGTCATTGGTTCCTTTGTTAAGCCAACATCGACCTATTTCGTATCTATCACCAAAGATGGTAAATCGGGTCTGTCCTGTTATCTTCGGATATTTTTATCCCTTTCAGAGGTACGCGTGAGTTATCGGTTTATAAAACTCGATTAAAGTTATGTTTCTATCTTTACGTTTATAAACTTATTCATGGTTGCTGTGAGTATTGGGTTTGGATCATGTTAAAGGAGTATTTCTACTTTTAAAGCTTTCATTTCTAATGTCCTTTTGGGTCTAAAGCTTTTATCATGGAAATAATGAATTTGGGAAGGTGGTTGCTTTTATAATGAAGTTATTTCATTGAAGAATTATCTTTTATCAAACAAATCTTTTGATTGCAAATCAATTATAAATATGTTATAAACTCTTGAGCTCACTAGGCGTAAGCCTAATCCTTTTTCTTTGTCGGCATGTGCATCAGGTTATCATTGGGGTTGGTAATAGCGACACATGTGGACTTGAGTGCTAGGAAGTTGCACGATAAAGATTAGACTCTTGGTGATGTTTTCCGCATTTGGAGATAGCGACTCTTTTGGGTTTAGTAACACCCGATTGTAATTATGTCTTAGTATATATGTTATTTGAGGAACTTTAAGTATTGAATTATAGGAAGTGATTTATCCTTCAATTGATATAATATTGAAAATTTTAAATTAGCCGCTTTTTCCAAATTTGAGGGTGTTACATCTGCCTAGAACGCCAAAAGGTTTTAATACTATCTGGGTTATGGTGGATCGTTTATCGAAATCTACACATTTCTTACCAACGAAAGAATTGTATTCCACTGATCGTCTAGTGAAGTTATATATTGATAAAGTGGTAACACGTTATGGTGTCCCATATCGATTATTTCTGATTGAGACAGTCGATTCACTTCCATGTTTTGGAAAAAATTTCAAAGAGAAATGGGTTCGCAAGTAAAGTTAAGTACGACTTATCATCCGCAAACCGATAGTCAAAGTGAGTGTATGATCCAAACACTGGAAGATATGCTCCGGGTGTGTATTATTGATTTTGAAGGATCATGGGATCGTCATTTACCTTTAATCAAAATCTCCTACAATGATAGTTATCATTCAAGTATTCAACCGGCGCCTTTTGAAGTTCTTCACGGATGAAAGTGTCGAAAGCCGCTGTGTTGGAATGAAGTGGGTGAGAAGCAATTAGCTGGACCCGATATAGTACAACTAACAGCCGTAAAATCAACCAAATTCATGAGAGAATGAAAACAACCTAAGATTGGTAGAAGAGTTACGTTGATAATAGCCGCAAACCTATTGAATTTCAAATTGGAGATAAGATGATATTAAAAGTATCACCTTGGAAAGAAATCGTTAGATTCGGTAAGAGGGGTAAGTTAAGTCCAAGGTATGTTGGACCATTCACAATTATTGATCGAATCGGAGAATGGCTTATAAACTAGAATTCTGGTGGAGTTAAAGTGCTATTTATGACACTTTTCATTTGTCAAACTTACGAAAGTGTCTAGCTAATCCAGATGATGTTGTGCCACTACCGAAGATAAAAGTTGATGAATAGTTGTGTTTTGAAAAAACTCCTAAAGCTATCACCTATTTGCAGTTGTTGAATGATTTAATTATAATTGTTGACTTTCGAAATAACTAATCCTAGAATGTGAAGGTGGTATTTTTGTGATTTGGTTTGAAGTTGAGGGGTTAAATTGGAATATTTAATCACCTACATGTGATCTATTCAATTTGATCCAATGGGAAATATTTTTGATGGAGCTTTCACGTGTTTAGGATGTACATACCACCTCCATGCACACCAATACAATGCCAACATGCACATGCATGCATCTTTGCATGTGAATACTTTGTGTGGTATGATGTTATGTGAAGCTCGCATAAGCACCTCCTTTAGCGCTCTCTCTCTCTCTCTCTCTCTCTCACATATATATATATATATATACTCTAGCTTTTATATGAGGTTTAGATTATTAGGAAAAGTGTTGAGAGCATATTGGTGTGTGTGGTTTCGGTTGATCGAGATAGAAAGAAGAGAGTTTTTGAGGTAAGGTTTATATTTTGGTTGTGAGTTATGATTTGATAAGTTTTGAGTTCATATCAAAGGATTTGACCGGTAGATTTGTATGTTATAGTTGTACATCGTATTGCTCGTTTTAACAGTTAGAAGTCTCGGAGTGTTTCGGTGTTTATCGATTGAGGTGAGTTTTTACAAAGCTTTTGTAAAATACGGGTTTTACGTTACACATGATTTAAATTATGGAATATATATGTTGATTTATATTCGGACGTGTTGGTCAAATTATTAACCGAGACTTTATGTAACGAGAGGTGTGGCGGTAAATACCGCGATGTGAGTTATGGCGGTATAGAACCCATTGAGCACCGCGATGAGAGTTCTGGCGGTAAATACAGCTATGTTAGTTGTGGCGGTACAGAAACCATTGAGCACCGCGATAGAGAATAGCTGAGTGATAAACTAACCTTCAGGGATTGGCTTATTCATGCGAGCTTCGCACAGTACCATGCGAGCTTCGCATGAAGTGATGCCTCAAATCTTTATGTGCGAAGGGTGCAACCCTCACAGTCTTTTTATGCGAGCTCATGCAACCTTCGCACGCATTTATGTGTGAAGGCTAATCCATGCGAAGAGTGCTACCCTCGCACATGATTTGTGAGAAGGTAGACGAACATCGCACCTGTTAGGTGCGAAGGCTGGGAATTTATGCTTTGGCCGAGGGACTTCGAAAATATTTTAAAGGGAAATCTTACGGCATAATTTTATAAAGTATTTTCAGTTGTTATGATTTTGGTAAAAATTATCATTTTCCAATTTTATAACTGTTTACCAAAGTATGGTTTAAACACAAGGGAAATTTTCTCAGTAGACATTTTTGTCTAACCCTCATTTGTTTACAAAATTGTTTTACATGCCAGCTTCGTTTGGAAGGTAAAGGCAAGGAGAAGATTTAGTTTTTGTTATCCGGCTTTTTGAAGAGATCAGTTTCTTGTATACCTTCTGTTTTTTATATGTGCAGTTAGAACTGATCTGAATGTAATACATGGAACACTTGTGTATATAAAATCTATGTATTTTGGGGTTTTGGATTGTACGGGCTGTTACATTGGTGCAGAATGATTAAGAGGCTCTTATGATAGAGTGCAAAATGAAATATAATTGTTTGGTAATTGTTTAGAATGTAATCATGGCTCTTAATGGTTAAGGGAGGTCCCGGATACAAAATGATTCAGAGGGTTTTGTAATCATTAAGTGGCATTACTTATTTTTTGTCAAACATGATTCATCTCTTAGCGATATGGAGGTTGCCTCTTAATGAAACTAGTAAGAGGTAAACAAACAGTCCCTTAATGGAGTTAGTTTTAGGGATGAAAAACATAATTAAATGGAAACCACAATGATAAAAAAAACAATTTTTAAATACTAGAGGTGAAAATAGTCATTAACAAAGGACAAAAATTATAATTTGACCATAAAATTTCAATAAAATCATTTATTATCTTCTTCCAACTATATCAATAAAATTATTTTTATTACATCACAAATTAAAGCGATAAACAAGTTAAGTTTAATAAGTCAATAACTTGAAATGGTCTTTATTTGTGAATTAAAGCATAAGTCATCTACCAAGAAACATTTAGATTTGGGGGATATGACGAGAATTTGTTTCGTTTGGTTTATTTATAAAATTTTAATTTCAAAAATGGATAATTGACAAGCTTCGATTCTTATTTTATGTAGTATTGTAATTTAAATTTTGAGATAGTACATATGAGCCTATGATAGTATGAGGTATCAAAATAAAAATATTAAAAATATGTTACATAAAATAAGAATCAAGTATAGGTATGGAAGTGAGACCCGCTTCATTAAGGAACTCGTATACCCATTTCAACGGGGACGAGGATTTCCTGCAAAACCAGGAACTGGAGATGGAGATCCCCGAAAGTTAAAAACCAGGGACGAGGATGGGTAACATGGTCCCCCCACCACTCCATCTCGAAATATTAAATATATTATATATTTTTATTATTAAATATATTATTTGTAAATAATTAGATCTAATATAAATTTAGAGATAGTATTTTGATATTTCTTATTATATACATTTTTTGAGTTGTCTTACTTAGGGGTGGCAATTCCCGACATGACACGAACCCGGCACGAAAATAAACGGGTTAGAGTTGAACTTTCTGACACGCCAACCCGCCAAATAAACGGGTCGTGTTCGGGTTGACCCAAACGGGTCGTGGGTTGACCCGCCAAGCCGCCAAAAAATAATTTTTTTATATAAAAAATATATTTTATTTAAAAGTCTCAAGTAGTCAAACTAGGTTTGCTATATTTGGTTTTATTTAAGTTGTCGTTTGAAGTTTTTATTTGTTTGAATTTGGTTGTTTTTAGACTTCTTATTTGTTTAAAACTTAAAAGTTTGAATTTGGTAGTATTATTAGGTGAATTTGGTTATATTATTAGATGAATTTGTTTGTGTATGGACTTTTTATTTGTTTGAAACTTTTGTTTAGACTTTTTGTTTAAATTTTAGTGTTTGAATTTGATTGTATTATTAGGTGACCCGCCAGCCCGTTTACAACCTGCCAACCCGTTTACAACCTGCCAACCCGTTAACGACTCGTCAACCCGTTTACGACCCGCCACCCCGCCAACCCGAGCGTGTGCGGGTTAGGGTTGCATATCTCGACACGATTAGTTAAACGGGTCGTGTCCGGTTGACCCTCCCTGACCCGCCAACCCGAAAACGACCTGATTGCCACCCCTAGTCTTACTTTTGTTACATAAAAAAACGTTGAAAGCCGAAAAGGGTTTGATCAAACAATTATGTATGATGTCACTACTGAAATGGAAAGCTTTCACCTACGACCATTTCCCTTGGAAATCCGTCGTTGAAGGGTAATTCGTCACAAAATCGGCACAAAAGTTGGTGTTAATTTGTTGGTGGGTAAATCAAATAAGTGACAGATTACCCAGGAAATTCTTGGGTAATCCGTTGGTATTTTCTTGAAAACATCCGATTTTACCGAAACCATTAATATTTCCTGGGTGATCTGTGGTAATCACCCAAGGAAATTTCCCTGGGTGAATTTTTGTGGGTAAAAGTCATTTGTTTTGTAGTGTGTGAATTTATCCACATGAATTTTTGATACTCTATAAAATCAAATTTTGAAAATATGTGAGATTTAAACATGAACTATTATCCAGATGTTTTACGTCCTTCCAAGGGTAAGTGTGAGTTAACTATACCGTTTAAAACTACGTTTCCCATTTTAATGTTTTTATAGTCTTATTCAATAATTGTTTGTTCTCAATAGGCATTAAGCCTAACACTTTTCTAAAATGACATGTATATTAAGTTCTCTTGGTGGTTGGACACCCAAGGTTTGAGTGGAACATTATTGGTGGTAGAAATATTTTTAGGTATTACACCCTGAGGGTAATTGTGGAGTTACTAGATGCAATTCTTTTGAGAACTTTAGCGGTACCCGAATAAAATCTATATTTCGATTTAGTGTAGATTATTAGATTGTTGTCTAGCATCCATTCTTCAAATGTGAAATCTTACACTATTTCTCTTTTATTGGATGATTTTTATTTACTAAGATCTCGACTCCATTTAAGTATTTGGTTTAAGTTGTCTCCTATTTTTAGGAATGTTACATTGTGGTTTCATCCCCTTTGCAGCACATGTTTATTTTTTTGTTAACAACTAGAAAGCCAATAACTCCTCTTCTTAAATAATATTTAGTAACAAATTGAATACCTTATTAATTTCATATAATGTTGTTTGATCATGAACATGTAAAGGTTTTTCATCCTGGTTGGCCTTTATTTTCTAACTAGTATGGGCCCAACGCATTGCATGGTAGACTGGTAGTAATAAATATTATAGGGAAGTATTTGATCAATAGTTAAATACTGTTAAAACGAGTATTTAAAAAAAAGAATGTATCTTCATAAGTGGTTTAGTTTCATAGATTGATAACGGATTTTTGTTACGAAGATTTTCAGATGTATCAGTGATAATTTTGTTGTTATACTACTTAGAACTGAAACAACATGTTGCACACAACCATACCACTATTGTTATTACTAAGGTTTGAAGATCTTTTCCCAAAAAAAGGTTCGACTAAAATTAGTCAACCCTGTGAGTTGCTACAAATAAACATCATCTCTTTTATCAATATATATACTCACATGCTTCATAAAAAAAATCCTCACATAAACGGGGTTACCAAACTAACTTCAAATTTATATAGATCCCTTCTTTCCTCATTTCTTATAATCACCTTCATTCCACAATCTAACATTCTCTCATCAATACGGGATTACTAAAATAGTACCACAATGCAATATTTGAGAATAAATACATCTCACAATGTCACAAAAAATATTGTTGGTTACATGAAACACCATCTTGCATATGTAATTACTCTTCTTCTTCATCACTATAATATTGTTGGCATATATTGTAGTCCATTATCGGCCTCCTTTTTATTTGCTTGAGTTTTAGATTCTAATGGCTTCTTGACAACAAAAATATATCTTCATATTCTATAATCACACATACATATATATATATATACACACACACACACACGCATATTGAAGGACGAATTAATGCACAAAACTGCACCAACTTTCAATGTATGCCATTAAGAATCTTTTTATTAAGGAAGATGAAAGAACAAAGAGGTTTAAGAAAGAATAATAGTGGGTCTTTTCAATTTTCTTTTAAACTAAACCTTAATAAAATGAAGTTATTTGTGGAGTCTTGAGAAAAAAAAAGATTTCTAGCCTTGAGGAGATCCCATATCATTGGATAAAACACAAACACGATATAAATATCAACCAGAAAGTATGAAGGAAGAAAAGCCAAAACAATTAAGAAGAAATTATAAAAAAATCCAAAAACTCATTAATACACATATAATATACGCAAAGCAAAAAAAATTATTTAACAATTTTGACAGAAGAAAAGTATATTGGACAAAGTATAATTTTTTATTTCACCCTTTCGAGTTTTTTGATTTGTTTGAGACTGTTTTTTTATAATTTGGTTTCTCGATAAAAATATCTTAAATGAAAGAGGTTTTTAATCATTTTATGTAAATGAAAGGTATTTATGGATTCTATTTTTATTTTTATATATAGTTTGCTTTCAATTTAAATTAAAAAATGAAACTAAAATCATTAATTATATTAATTATTGCAATAAGCTATTTGTTCTTATTTAATTTTTTTCTTTTTTTATAAATATTGCTATATTGATTCTAATAAGCTTTATTTTTCATTATAATTACAATTATATATTAATTTTAGAATTTTCTTAATTTTATGTATTGATCTTAATTAGTAATATCAAATGTAATTAGTATTTTATTTACTGATGATAGAGTTAAGAATAAGTATTTAACATTCTAATTGGTGACATTAAATGCAATAAACATTTCATTTATTAATGAGGATGTTAATAATAATTATATATTAATTTTAAATTGTAATGACCCAAAAACTAAGGTCCAAAATGGGTATAATTCAAAATCCAAAAATCACCAAATGATTAACCAACCAATGATTAATTTCTTACAATCTCAATTCGAATAAAGATAAATGCAACGGATTACTAGATGTCTAATGTCAACAGCTGAATATAAAACAACTATAACAAAAGACAAAGCTAGAACACCCTCTAGCCTTCACATCCTTCCCTTAGCCTTTTCATCTCTATCAATGGTTCCCTTACCTGAAAAAGGTTAGTTTTGAAAACGTGGGTTAGACCATAAGGTCTAGTGAATTTCCCATAAAATAGAAAATAATTCCACAGTTCAAAACCAATTAAAAATATGCAATGGTTTACGAATAAATAATCTCATTCCCATATCCTAATCCATCCACATCAAATTCAATCTATCATAAGGGATTTACCCATTAAGTCATAGGGTTTAAACCCTTGATTCAAGAACACATCCGACTCAAACTCCATTACCAAGAACTAGAAGTAAGGAGAAAGATATACCTGTGGAATACTTGGATTCTTGATGATCTTCTTCATAGAAGCAAAGTTTCTCCTCCTCTTGCTTGTGCCTCACGATTACACACACAAACACACCTAATACTGATTGTTGAATATGAAGAATGAATGAATTTCTTCTCTTAGTACCATATATATATATATATATCATGGGCCATAACCAAAATGAGCCCTAGCCCAAAACTAATCAGATCCAAGCCCACAAAAATTAAATTAATAACCCAAAATCAGCATTATTAAATTTAGGGTTATTACATAAAAGAATTCCGTCCCTGAATTCCTTCGTCGAAGAGGTACGGATACAAATCTTTCATCTTGGACTCTAATTCCCAAGTCGCTTCTTGCCGCTTGTGAAACCGCCACTGCACTTTCACCATAGGGACGTATTTGTTCCTCAAACTCTTGATCTTCCGATCAACGATTGTCTCGGGCTCTTCTATAAAGTTCAACTTTTTATCAATTTGCACTTCTTGCAACGGCACAGTCATTTCGGCCTCCGCCAAGCATTTCCTCAAATTAGAGATATGGAAGGTGCTATGAATACCTTGCAACTTTTCCGGTAACTCCAACTTATACGCAACCTCTTCAATTCGTTCAATTATAGGAAATGGTTCAATATAACGCGGACTCAACTTTCCTTTCTTCCCAAATCGCATTACGCCTTTCCAGGGTGATACTTTGAGCATCATGAGATCACCTACTTGAAACTCAAGGGCTTTTCTCCTCTTGTCGGCATAGCTCTTCTGTCGATCTTGAGCAGCTTTAAGCCTTTCACGTATTTGATCAATCTTATCGGCCGTTATTTGAACAACTTTCGGCCCTGCCAATTTTTTTCACCGACTTCATTCCAACATATAGGAGTTATACATTTTCTCCCATATAAAGCTTCATAAGGCGCTGCCTGAATACTCGCATGGTAACTATTGTTATATGCAAATTCAATTAAAGGCAGGTGGCTTTCCCATGATTCACTGATGTCGATAGCACAAGATCTCAACATATCTTCCAAAATATGAATCGTCCTCTCGCTTTGCCCATCCATTTGAGGATGATAAGCGGTACTGAATTTGAGTTGTGACCCTAACTCTTTCTGAAAGCTCTCCTAGATAATGGACGTAAGACGTGTATCGTGGTCCGACACAATAGACAACGGTACCCCGTGCCTCGTCACAAACTCATCAATATAAAGTTTTGCCAACCTTTCCATAGAATAAGTCTTCCGCATTGGGAGGAAGTGAGTCGACTTGGTGACTCGATCCACAATCACCCAAATCGCGTCAAACCCTTTCAGAGATTTAGGCAACCCGGTCACAAAATCCCTAGTAATGTGGTCCCATTTTCAAAGGGGAATATCCAACGGTTGAAGCTTGCCATAAGGCCTTTGGTGTTCTACCTTCACTTGTAAACAAGTCGAACACCTTTCCACGAAGTATGCCACATCTTTCTTCATACCCGGTCACCAATAAAATTGTCGAAGATCTCTATACATCTTATTCGTACCGGGATGAATAGGGTACTTGGATTTATGCGCCTCATCCAACAATTTATTACGAATGTCCCCAAATCTCGGAACCCAAACAAGCTTGTTGTAACCTTTCAATCCCCGATCATTCTCTAGCAAAGTAGACACAACGCCTACCATCCGTTCCTTTTTAAGATTCTCCGGTTGCAATCCTGAATCTGACATTTCTTGATTTCATCAAGAAAATTGAAATTCACTACGATCTTCATTGCAACAACTTTCGAAACCTCACCTCTTTCCTTACGGCTCAAGGCATCGGCTACCACATTAGCCTTCCCCGGATGATACTCGATCTCACAATCGTAATCCGATAACAACTCCATCTATCTTTTGTGCCTCATATTGAGTTCCTTCTGATCAAACAGACGACGAAGACTCTTGTGATCAATGAAAACCTGACACTTAGTCCCGTACAAATAGTGTCTCCAAATCTTTAAAGCAAACACCACAGCGGCTAACTCGAGATCGTGTGTAGGATAACGTCTTTCATGCTCTTTCAGTTGTCTTGATGCATAGGCCAGTCACCTTTCCACGTTGCATCAAGACGCACCCCAATCCCAATTTGGATGCATCACTAAACACGACGAAATCGTCATTGCCGTCGGGTAATGCCAAGATCGATGCAGTACTCAATCTTTCCTTTAAAATCCAAAATGCTTCTTCTTGCTTTTCCGTCCACGAAAACTTGACGCTTTTCTTGGTTAATGAGGTTAGTGGGGTAGCAATACTAGAGAAGTCTTTAATGAACTTCCGATAGTATCCCGCTAATCCCAAGAAACTTCTTACCTCCGAAAGGAGTCCTAGGCGGCTCCCAATTCTTTATAGCTTCAATCTTTGACAGATCAACCTTTATCCCTTCACTGAATACCACATGACCAAGAAACTGCACTTCTCGGAGCCAAAACTCACACTTAGAAAACTTCACATACAACTTCTCTTGTTTCAATAAATCCAACACTAAACGGAGATGCTCCACGTGATCCTCTTCCGATCGAGAATAGATAAGTATATCATCAATGAACACAATGACAAACTTATCCAGAAACGGTTGACAAACCCGGTTCATCAAATCCATAAATGTCGCGGGGGTATTAGTCATCCCAAAAGGCATCACTAGGAAATCGTAGTGTCCATAACGAGTTCGGAACGCGGTTTTCGGAACATCATCTTCTCGCACCTTGAGTTGATGGTACCCTGAACGAAGATTAATCTTCGAGAAATAACTTGCCCCTTGAAGTTGATCAAACAAATTGTATATCCTTGGAAGTGGATATTTATTCTTGATTGTGACCTTGTTGAGTTTTCGATAGTCTATACACATACGCATAGTCCCATCCTTTTTCTTTACAAAAAGAACCGGTGCTCCCCACAGAGAAGTACTCGGTCGGATAAAACCTTTATCCAACAACTCTTGCAGTTGAGACATCATATCTTTCATTTCTGACAGCGCTAAGCGATACAGAGCTCTTGCTATAGGAGCAGCTGCCGGCACTAAGTCTATCCGGAACTCTACCTGACGATCCGGAGGTAGTCCCGTCAAATCATCCGGGAACACCTCGGGATAATCACTCACAACAGGAACATCTTTCACACTCCCCTTTTCCTTCTTAGCATCCACTACGTACGCCAAGAATCCACGACACCCTTTCCTCAAACACCTATTGGCTCTCACCATCGAGATCAAACTAGTTTTCAGGTCTCTACGATTCCCATAGATAACCACTGTCCCCTTATCCGGAACACTCACATAGATTAACTTCTTATTACACACTATCTTGGCATTGTTCCTAGCCAACCAATCCATCCCGACAATGATGTCAAATTCTCCCATAGACATAGGATAAAGTAGCAACGGAATTCGGTTCCCTTCTATTTCTATTGTGCAACCCTCAAATACTTCTTTAACAAAGATCAAATCATCATTGGTCGTTTCCACCTCTCTAGCATGATCAAGCTTCTTGGATTTAATTCCCAAACATTTCACAAATAAGGGTGACACAAAAGAATAAGTATCACCAGAATCAAATAACACCTAGGCAAATAAAGAGTTTACCAAGAATGTACCTGTCACCACATGGGGAGTCTCCTCTGCCTCAGCTGTAGTCATCTGGAATGCTCTCCCCTTTGCTCTAGCTGGCTCGGTCCTCTTTTCCGCTCCCTTATCTCCATGACAAAACCCGGTGGAGTCAGATCCCCCTTTCCTGAACTGTGGGAAGTCTAGCTTGATATGATCTGGAGATCCACACAAGTAGCACTTCCTTGACGTAGTACAGTCTCGAGAATGGTGGGACATGGATCCACAATGATAACAACCCCTCGTCTCAGAAATACACTCCCCACGATGAAACCGATGACATTTTCCAAACGGTTTCCCATTTCCACTTTGCTTTCCCTTATGATATGATTTGACAAACTTGGACTTCTTAGAGTCCATCCCCGAACTTTCCCATTTCCGCTTTTCCCCCACTTTCTCATCCACTTGACGGGATTTCTCTCTCTCAGTTTTCCTAGCCGCATCCACAGCCGCTTGAAAGCTAGAGTGATGAAGATTAATAACCAATTCCCGAATGTTAGCATTCAGACCCCAAATGAACAGCCCAATTCGACGGCCTCATTCGGTACATAAATCTTGGCAAAACGTTCCTTCTCATTGAACTTAGTCGCATACTCATCGACTGTCATATCCCTTTGCACTAGGGCCATGAACTCTTCCTCAAGTCGCCTCATCGTAGCCGGAGGACAAAATTGCAAATGGAATCTTTCCACAAATTTCTCCAAAGTCATGGTCCTAGCGGTTTTCGCCCCTTTCTCGCCCGACTCAACATCCCACCAATTGATCGCTTCAGATCTCAACATCGAAATGGCGTATGTAACCTTATCCTCATCGGCACAATGCAAAGTCTCAAATGTAAAGCTAATACCGGATCACAACATCGAAATGGCGTATGTAACCCAATTCCATTTCCCGCACCCAACGTAAAGCTAACACCGGATCACACGCTCCTTCATAACTAGGAGGCTTGCAAAATGCAAAAATCTTGTAGTTGCACCCCTTGGATACCTTAGAAGAATTAGGCACCAATGGTGTTTCCATAGAATGACCACCCAAAATTGTCTTGGGTAGACTGGAATGCACGGAAGGCTCTATTTCTTCACTCTTCTCCCGACTCACAGGTTCCGACCTTTCTCGATTAGTCAACAAAGTTTGAAGTGCGGATTGGATCTTTCCCAATACAGTGACAAGTGCCTCTTGTACTCCAATGGCAGGAGTGGTGCCGTGGCCCTGCCTTCTGCCTCGGGCCCGACCCCTTGCACTCACTGAACTTTCTTGCACGGACACCTCCGGTGCACTAGCTTGTCCAATCTTCCCATGGCTATGACCTCGACCACGACCCCTAATTCCCCCAACAGTAGGGATGGGTGCATGACTCGCACTTCTTCCACGGCCTATACCTCGGTCCCTTCCTCTAGCTGGTGCACTCACCGCACCTCCCAAATCCACCGGTTCCTCTTCCTGGGGTTCAGATGAATCCGTCCTAGCAATAGGTATGGATTGACTTCTCGTAATTCGAGCTGACATGGTTCTTTTCTGCGAAAAACAAGCTTAACTTAAATGACAGTTCAAAAATAATAAGGTAACGCAAGCACACACATGCACCTGTAAATTCGCAATTGCAGTTGGCAAGTGTAATTCCCAATTTACCGCACATGAGAGTCCTCTCCCTACCCCATTATCACTATCCCTGTCGAGGTTATCCTAATTCAGCTGTGACTCCTAGCCTACAGTCTAAGACTAGGTGCCACACGACCACCTAATTCACTTAAACAATGGCTCTGATACCAAGTTGTAACGACCCAAAAACTAAGGCCAAGATGGATATAATTCAAAATTCAAAAATCACCAAATGATTAACCAACCAACAACTAATTCATAAAATCTCAATTCGAATAAAGATAAATGCAGCGGATTACTAGATGTCTAATGTCAATAGCTGAATATAAAACAACTATAACAAAATACTAAGCTAGAACACCCTCTAGCCTTCACATCCTTCCCTTAGCCTTTTCACCTCTATCAATGGTTCCCTTACCTGAAAAAGATTAGTTTTGAAAACGTGGGTTAGACCATAAGGTCTAGTGAATTTCCCATAAAATATAAAACAGTTCCACAGTTCAAAACCAGTTAAAAACATGCAATGGTTTACGAATAAATAATCTCATTCCCATAAAGAGAACATTTAGTATTCTTAAGAAAATGGCAATTGAAAGTCACGACCAACTATAGGGTTTATCCCACCTATAATTAGAAGTGTACCTATATGTAGGATTTATCCCACCTAGACATAGGATTTTATAAATATGACCCCCTATAAGTAGGATTTATCCCACCTAATTATAGGAATTAAAACA
This sequence comes from Silybum marianum, assembly GCA_036898165.1. Classification (NCBI taxonomy): domain Eukaryota; kingdom Viridiplantae; phylum Streptophyta; class Magnoliopsida; order Asterales; family Asteraceae; genus Silybum; species Silybum marianum. The sequence continues at coordinate 40,690,645 of CM072529.1, read as the reverse complement.
GGTAATGCGCATACCGACCCCAAAAGCTTATAAAAGTGATCATGGTAGTTTTTGCATATAAACGAAACATTTAAGAAAAACCATAATCAACAAGTAAGCATTTAAAATATTCCACATTGCATTTTTAAGTGATAGGGAACTCACCTGGATTGGACACAACCGGTCCGAAGCTTAAACTGTCCAAACCTTCAAACCAAAAGCCTAAATTCAACAACAAGAAATGGGTGTTAACCCCCAACAAATTACCCCAAAATTCTTCTATTAGAGACTTAAGATAAACCCCTAAATCATAGGTCCGAACTCTAGCTCGAAGCAAACTCACCTCAACTCAATGAGCTACGCGGCTTTAGCCGCGACCTCAACCCGCAGGGTAACCCGCGGGACCTACTGTTTCAACTGTTCGAACCAGCAACAAGGAAACAGTCCCAAAACCCCAAAAATGCTTAAATACTGATTCCAATCATCTCTAAAACACATCTAATGAATATAATGAGCCTCCAAAACCAATACTAACATATAGAATCATTTCCTTATGATTTTCCCAAAATAATCATTCTAACAAAGCTTGAGATTAAACAACAATGGAGGTATTCATAAGGAATCTCCAAGAAATGATTAACTAATCAATAACTTCAACAATAAATCCCTATATCCCAATCCATCCACATCAAAATGGGATTCAATCTATCATAAAGGATTTACCCATTAAGACATAGGGTTTAAACCCTTGATTCAAGAACACATCCGACTTAAACTCCATTACCAAGAACTAGAAGTAAGGAGAAAGATATACCTGTGGAATACTTGGATTCTTGATGATCTTCTTCAAAGAATAAAGTTTCTCCTCCTCTTGCTTGTGCCTCACGATTACACACATAAACACACCTAATACTGATTCTTGAATATGAAGAATGAATGAATTTCTTCTCTTAGTACCATATATATATCATGGGCCATTACCAAAATGAGCCCTAGCCCAAAACTAATCAGATCCAAGCCCACAAAAATTAAACTAATAACCCAAAATCAGCAATAATAAATTTAGGGTTATTTCATAAATATATATATATATAAGGGGAGATTTCAAATACAAATCACGTCAATTCGTACAAACCGTACAAACCGCGTGTTTCATTGTTTTTTTGAATAATTTTTTTTCATGAAAGTGTTTAATATGATGAATTTGTTTCATATAATTCTTTTCTTCATGAAATTATTTTTCTTTCTACATGAAAATGAATTGATTCATTAAACTCTCAATTTGATGAATCTTGTTTCACGTATTCTTGATTCACCAATCTTCATATATTTTTGATGAAATTTTTTAATATATTATTGACTAATCAACCCTAATAATTAAGAAAAAGTGAAAAAGTTAAAAAAAATTATTGGTTGCAAGCGGTTTGTACGGTTTGTACGAGTTGACGTGGTTTGTAACGGAAATCAACCCTATATATATATTGGTTCCATTTTTTATTTATATTGATTTATATATTAAATTCTAAAATATTTTAAATGATAATTTTTTTAGATTCATATATTGATTCAAATTTTGGAAATTTAAGTTTACGTGAAATAATACAAATTAGGACATAGGGATCGAAGGTGTGTGAAAATGTAAATCATAAGGACATTTTCCGTAATTATTTCATTTTATGGACGCATAGTGTAATTTTATGTAAACCATGGGGACCAATCGTGTAATTTACTCCAATATATTTGTTGTACTAAAGAAAATAACTTAAACACGGTTTGTGGGGTAATTTAGTTAATATATTAGTTTATGAATAACATATATAAGAGTGTTGTTTGTAAAAAAAAATAAACCATAATGATCATAAGGTATTATATAGTTGTTATCTTCATTTCATTAATTATAATCAATTTAATACTATATAGATACATACACAAATATCAATGTTCTAAAAAACTCGCCACAACGGCCGCCATGACGCGTCGTGACTTAAGGCTTGCGTCTGAGTCCACGTTATGTCTGTGGCATGCCATGACCTGATGTGTGCTTTTTGTAACACCATATTTGATTTTTCTTAATTTTTTTATAGTGTCTTATTTTTTGTTTTTAATATATAACATAATTTAAAATGCTTAATATCATTTACTCATTGAGGTAAAGTAAAAAACAAATGTTTATATATCCATAATATTATATATAATAAACAAATTTGTCGCCATAAGACACATCTTGAAAAACGTCATGGCTCGCTATGACTTCTAAGGCTTAAGGCTTGACCTTCCCGCCACGCCACACCTCACTTTATTTAGAACCTTGACAAATACACATATTTTTATATCCAAGTGTCGTATATATATACAATTATACATATTAATCGTAATCTCATTTATGTAAATGAGTTTTAAATATATTGATTATATATATCCGCGAGTAAATTAAATGATTGGTCCCTGTGGTTTACACTTAATAACAATGTGTGTCTCTATTTTGAAATAATTATGGATTTGGTCCATGTGGTTTACACTTTCACATGCCTTTGGTCCCTTTGTCCTAACACTATTAGATGAATGTTAAGCAGGCAATTTAGTCATTTCATTTTTTTTTGTTTTCTATTAATCGAAAAAGAAAAATTTAATAGAAAACAAAAAAGAAATTGAAATGACTAAATTGCCTATTTAACATAATCATCTAACGGTGTTAGGACAAAGGGACCAAAGACGTGTAAAAGTGTAAACCACAGGGACCAAATCCACAATTATTTCAAAATAGGGACGCACTGTGTTATTAAGTGTAAAGCACAGCGACCAATCATGTAATTTACTCTATATTCATTAATTATTATGTAAATAAAAAAATTAGATTCATGTAAAATAAAAAGATTTAGGTGTAACTAAAGAAGATTAATAGTCTAATTAATTTAATGTATTACATATTATTATATTCAAGTCTTCATGTGTGTATATATATCAAGTATGTAAAAACAAATAGACATATATTAATCATAATTTTATTTATATAAATAAAATTATAAATATTTTAATTATATATATATATATATTAAATAAAAGTGAAATAAAACAATTAAAAATTTTAAAGAAAAGAAAATTGGGATTGAGATGTTTAAAAAACATTACCTTATTGTTGGTGTTTTTTCTTATAAAATTAAACAATGAAAATTATTAAGAAAAAACATAAATAAAGAAGATAATCTTAAAAAACAAAAAATAAAACCCCCTACAGAAATCACATTTTGGAGTTTTGATTGTTGTCGTCAGAAAAAAAATAACTTTTGAGATAATAAAATAATATAATTAAAAGAAAATTGGGCAAAAAAACCGATAATGATAAAACAAAAACACGACATAAATAACAATCGATGAAGAAAGAAAAACCAAAAATAACAATTAAGAAAAAAATTCAAAAAAAACCCAAAAAAACTCATTTATGTACACATATAATATATGCAAAGCAAAAAAATTATTCTAACAATTTTAACGGAAGAAGAACAATTATGCTACTAACATAAATATCAATTACAAAGTATATAAAAGAAAAACACAAAGGTAACAATTGTAAGTAATATCCGAATGAAAAACCAAAAACTTATTTACAACAATATATAATACACACAAAACATAAAAAGTTATATGTAGAAAAAGCCATGTTACCGATCGGGAAAAAACACACACATATACACATATAAACAACTAATAACTCACAAAAAGTATTAAATTAAACATAAACGGTGTTACCTAGAAGATTTATGTAGAATAAACACTACTAAAAAATTGAGTATTTTCAACGGAAATTAATTTTCAACGGAAAATGTCGTTGAAAATTTTCTACGAATTTTAGATGATTATTGACAGAACATAAATTTTCTACGAATTTTCAACGAATTTCCGTTGAAAATCTCTCACAAACATATATGCATTTTCAACCAAAATTTTTTCAACGGAATGTCTCGTCAAAAAGTTTTTGGTTGAAAATGCATTTTGTGAGAGATTTTCAACGGAAATTCGTTGAAAATTCGTAGAAAATTTATGTTTTGTCAATAATTCCTCTAAAATTCGTATAAAATTTTCAACGACATTTTCCGTTGAAAATTTTCGTTGAGAATACTCAATTTTCTAGTAGTGAAACAATGGTACGGATTGGAAAGAAACTCTACAAAAGAGCAACAACAAAATACATTCAAACTTAATAAAACATGAAAGTTGTTAATTCCATTTCTATGGAGCATTTTATTGTAGCTTATAAATAATTTAGTGGAAAAGGATGAAAAGTGTAAAGAATTTAAATATAAAATAAATAGAAACTTAAAGATTTCATATTTTCATGATGGTGTTACCTAGAAAGTTTATGTAGAACGAACAACTATAATGATTGGCCAGAAATGAATTATACAAAGGAGAAACAACAAAACACATGCAAACTCAATTGCACATGAAACTTGTAAATTCCATTTTGATGGAGCATTTGATTTTATAGATAAGTAGAACCATAAATGGAGAGGCGTTAGGGAAAACAAAGTGAAAGGTGTTAAATGATAATATAAACTAATAATCAATTTTGAGGAGTTAAAGTGAACAATTAGGAGGAAAAAAAACTAAGAGGAGGATGAATGAGAAAAAAGAAAAATGAGTTTCTAGATTTTAGGAGAAGCCAAGTCATCCACCTTGGTTTCTCCTTTATTATTATTATATATATATATATATATATATATATATAGATTTGTTTTTAGTTACTGATTTGATGATTGTTACTCAAAATTCTCGATGCATAAGAAAGCTAAATTAGATGTATAGTTATTTTTGATTTGCAAAACATCTTATTTAAATATAAGGAATCGAAATTGAAAACCAGAAAAAAAAACAGACAATCAATATCAAATAATAAAAATTTGAATTACTATATGAAGTCAAAAAAAGACAAAAAAGTTTCTTGTAACGGTGAATTGTGCTAAAAACACGTCGGGCGTAAGATGTAGTCTTGTGTTTTGCTCAAAAGGTCAAAAAGTCGATTCATTTTGAAAAAATGTATTATTCCCGAAATCGATATAATTGACTTCTCTCGGGTCAAACCGTGTCGACTTTTCCATCCGATCAAGCCCACAGTTTTGCAGGACTTTGATCCACGTTGAATATGTACTCACTCAAGAAAACTTCTAGGTCCACCCTGTACTCCCTTAGACGTAGGAAAGCATTCATTAAGGGGTCTATATTTTTTTTCTTCGGGGTTTGTGATTGGCCAAGGGCAATAATGTAAAAATTTTTGACTTGATCTAAACAATACCTCTATTTTAGTCGACAGAATAAACTCATAGCTGCAATATTAGGGGGTGTTTACTTGTGACTTAATGAACTGAATGGTGTAACTAGCTTATTCGCATAGCTCTTTTGGGATGTTTGCTTGCGGCTTATTCTCTCAGAATCTGACTTAATCGCACAGATGAAAATGTTGTGTTGTCCCCATTCAAGCAAAAAAAAACCTTCACTACCCCCTTATACTTTAGGACGTCTCCTTTTAGTTTTAGATGAGGACCACGCCTCATTTCAGATGACGAACACCTCCATCTCCAATCTTTATCTCCATAATCACCATCTCCATCGTCACCATCTCCAAACTTCATCACCATCACCAAACTTCATCACCATCATCACCTTCTCCAGATTTCGATATCGTTTTTGAAGTTCCAGATTCGTTTAAAGTTCAACCTCATCTGTTCGATTTCGTTTTTGAGTTTCTAAAGTTCGATTTCCTTTTGTAAGTTTCTTAAGTTCGATTTTGTTTTTGAAGTTCCAAATCTTGTTCGATTTCAGTTTCGCATTTTGAAGTTCCAATCTTGTTCGATTTCGATTTCGTTTTTTGAAGTTCCAATCTTGTTCGATTTCGATTTGAAGCTCCAGATCTTGTCTGATTTCGATTTCGTTTTGAAATTCTAGATCGTTTGATTTCAGTTTCGTTTTTTGAAGTTCCGTATTTTGTTCGATTTCGTTTTGAAGTTCCAAATCGTATGATTTCAGTTTCGTATTTTGAAGTTTCGGATTTTGTTCGATTTGGTTTTGAAGTTCCAAATCGTATGATTCCAGTTTCGTTTTTTTTAAGTTTGTTTGATTTCAATTTCATTTTGATATTCCAGATTTCGTTTGATAAGGTATCGATTTCCATGTTGTTGTTCAATTTCTGTTGTTTTCAATTCATGGAACAAGGTTTGTTTGATTCCATGGAGTTTTCATCTATTTCCATGGATATCATGATAAACATTGTTTATGCCTAATTTTTATGTTTCAAAAATATCATACAACTTAAAAAATACATTGTAATTTATCAAAGAGTGAATAATTATACTCAAGGGTAAATCTGTCATTCAGACTGTTGACTCAGATAAAAAAGTAAATAACAACACAAATTTATTCACACAGACTTATCTGTACAGACAAATATATCCATACAGGACTTAATGCATTTGTTTGTAAACAGCCCCTAAGTCTTTTAAGGTGCGTTTCATTTTATGAAAAGATATTTTTAATAATTAAATATTTATGATAATTATGAAATAGACATACGTGGAAATAGAGGGTAGTGTTGAAAAATGGAATGGAATGGATAGGGGTTTGGTGGAGCCATTTTGGTTGACAATGACATGATTAAAATATGTATATAATGTACACTTTGTAATTGTCGGCCTACTTTCGGTGGAATTCATTTGGAAAAATTATTGTTTTATCCTTTTTAGAAAATCGTATACCTAAAATATTCAAAATCTCTTCCAACTTAACAAAATAACCAAAATTTCCGTGGATATATTTAGTATCGTACAAAATTCATTTTCATTTTGTATAGGGACACAACACACACACACAATATGTGATTTCAAATGTAACACAACACACACACACATAGGAAATTACATTTACAATACACACACATGCATTTCATATTATGCACATTTACAACACACACATTCATTTCATATGTTGTAGACACACACACACATATACGAAATCCAAATGTAACACACACATGCATTTCGTATGTGGTACATACACACACATACGAAATCAGTATTATGCACACACACAAATGCATTTCGTATGTGGTATGATGTTGGTCAACAAATTCTGTGTGCGTTTGGGTTAGATACGACGAAATGCACGTGTGTGTAAGATATACGAAATGCATGTGTGTGTCTTACATGTGATTTCGTATGTGGTGAACGAAATCACATGTAAGACACACACATGCATTTCGTATATCTTACACACACGTGCATTTCGTCGTATCTAACCCAAACGCACACAGAATTTGTTGACCAACATTGGGAAGGAGGAGATTGCATGGCTTTGTAAGGATTCTCTTGCATGAATTGGAAATAAGGATATGAATAGTACCCATACACACACGGAATCACAAAACACACACACACATTTCGTATATAAGCACACACTCACTGATTCAATTCGATACTTATACTTTTTACCCCTATAATTAGTTAATTAATTTACTTTACACCCTTATCACATTAACATATATAATTGTATACCAATTAAAATAAATTTTAAAAAGTACCTTTTTTAAATTAATTTTTTAACTTAGGAGATATACACGGAAACACACATTTAAATACTACAAATAATACGCCAACCCTTAGAGAGATCTAGTGCGGATAAAGATGCTGACAGGAGACGATCCACTGAGACTTCTTGTTGATAACCTCCTCTAGTTCTGTATAGGTTTGTTTGATGTTATTAATCTCCCCCTCATCTTGACGTATTTCATGTTGTAGGACCTTTAGCTGACACTTCTTTTCCTCGAGTTGCGCCTATTCTGGCAACCTTTTGATTTCTTCATCTATCTCGTTACACGAGGCCTTGAGTTTTGAAGGCATGACTTGAGTCGCCGGAGGATTTGGTTCAGGGTCCACAAAAAACCTGTCCCCATAGGTTGTCGGCGTATCGCCGTTACGTGACCTCCTATATTCAGTCTATGCGGCTTTGTATTCTACTTATTCATCATCTGTTATTTCATGATGGACCCTAGTTCTGCCAATGTTACTCCACTCATCTTCCGTTTCTAGCGCTTTCCATCTAAGCCTGAACCTTCCATCATTCAACTGTTGTTTCTTACCGGAGCCTGAAGAAGTTCCAGCCTCAGTAACTGATCTCTTGCCGGAGCGACGGTTTCCAGCCATTGACTTGAGAGATTTCTGAAGATGTTTAAAATATGTGGTAGAATGTAGGAAATTAGAGATTGCAAGTTGTAACTTACCCCTTCAACATACCACCTTTACAGTCCTAAGAAATGTTATATTTGTAATTTTTGATTTGGATTTTGTCAGCTGATTCTCCTAGAAAAGTAGTTAAGATTCGCCTGAAAAGTTATGACAGATTCGCCTAAAAAAGAAAGATCCGTCTGAAAAAGCAATGATAAATTTGCCTGAAAAAGCAAGATTTGTCTGAAAAACGATCAATTTGTCTGATAATTACACTTTTCACGGCTTTTACGTTTTAAGTATTTTAATTACGTATTTATTGTCTGTTAATCACTTATATTAAATTGTAACCACATATTTAACTGTAACACATTTATTAAAATTTCCTTATATTATATTCTAACAATATATTTACTTGTAATCAGATATATTAAATTTTCCTTATACGAAATTGTAACCACATATTTACTTGTAACTACATATATTAAATTTTCCCTATACGAAATTGTAACCACATATTTACTTGTAATCACGTATAAGTTAATTTTTTCCTACATTAATTTGTAACCATATATTTACTTGTAACCACATATATTAAATTTTCCCTACATAAATGTGTAAACACGTATATTAAATTTTCACTATACGAATTTTTTTTTTTTGAACGGCATCTATAACACACACACACGCTCCAGCGGTATCGGGTCTCTATTACGGGCCAACCCACTAATCCGCTGCGACCCAGTCCAACCTATGGCTGAACCCGACCGGCAGGGAAGTGGATCCCATAGACTGGATCATCCCGTACCGGCCCCGAACCTGGCTCCTAAGAATCAGAAATGTCAACCGCAGGAATCGAACCCTGGTAGTGTGGCTTTCATTCCACACCCCCCAGGGATGTTACCTATCCAACTGAGCTAACACCCTATACGAAATTATAACCACATATTTACTTGTAACCACATATATTAAATTTTTCGTATACCAAATTGTAACCACATATTTAAATTTTCCCTATATTAATTTGTATCCATATATTTACTTGTAACCACATATATTATTATTCCTATATTAATTTGTATCCACATATTTACTTGTAACCACACATATTAAAATTTTCTCTATATTAATTTATATTTACTTGCATGATGATGTATGCATAATGATGTCACAATCCCTTCTCCATCTATAAATACCAAAGAATTGTAAAACATTTGATCCACAACTTCTCATTTCGTATCCTACTTACAAAATTTCTTTGTTCATCATACAATTTTTTGTTTTGAAAAAATGAGTTATAGTGAATGAAAGAGTGAATGTATTTTTTCGTTCCTATGGTGAATGGGTACAAGATAACAGCGGGTGGGATTTTGCAAATTCTGCCAAGCATTGCGTAAAACTGCCAGCAAACGTTACACATCGAAAGTTGCTTGGTTATGCAATGAAAAAATATGGAACGGAAAAATCCTATGTTAGTGTAACCAAGTTGGTGCACCTGATTGCTGGTCAAATTTTGTATTTATCCGACAATGAGCAGGTATCTATTTTTATGGATCTTGCAGCCCAGCCAAATAGACTTCTTTCTATTGCCGTGTATGTCGATTCATGGATGTACGACGGAGGTCACTACTGACGTCACGACTGAGGTGATGAGACCGAAGATCAACCCGAGACCGAAGATCAACCCGAGACCGAAGAAAATTAGTTCACGTACGAATTCGTTCTGGAGACACAAGAAGTTGACGAAGAAGGTGATGACGATGAAACACAGTTTGCTGGAATTGTTGCTGACGAATCCCATGTTTTCTCAGTCAATCTATCTAATTATGATGATGAAGTAGATGCAGATGACGATGAAGAAGTAGAAACAACGTACGTTACTCAAAAATCAGTTGCATCTGGGATAAATGATTTTTTTTTATATGCTTGCTCTCTTTCCAAGCCCGGAGACCTATACGAAAAACTACGAAACCGCTCCTTATAGTCGTAGTATAAAAATAGAAGCAGGTCAGTTATTCGATACGAAGGACGAAATGATTGGAGAGTTGGGAACTAAGTTCTTGGAAGAAGGCTTCGAGTATAAAGTAAAAAGATCTGCCCCAGACAGATTCAAAGTTGTATGCGTCCAAGAAGATTGTGACTGGCATATGACTACGACCGGTGTTGGAAAAAAGGGAGGTATGTTTCACGTTAGAAAGTTAGAGGACCTACAAACTTGTTCTGGTACCCAATTGATTTCCAACCACCGTAATGCAAACGAAAGGATTTTGGGCCATATACGCAAAGGCAAGTTCGTAGATGCTAGCCGGTCATATCGACCAAATGACATCGTTAACGACATTAACCTACAGTACGGGCTTACTATTAGTTACCACCAAGTTTGGCGTGCGAGATGTAGAGCACTACTACTGGAAAAGGGGTCCCCCGAGGAGTCTTTTCAACGACTCCATGTGTACTTATATAATTTGAAGATGCATAATCCAGGTACACAAACATGGATAAAGAGGGATTCAAGCAATCGTTTTGAGGTTTGGTTGTTGCCCTTGGCGTCTCTGTGCGTATTTTAATATGTCATACGTTTCCATATTATAAACAACAATATTATTAAAAATGCTAACACTTACCAACATTTTATTCAGATCCGAACATTTTTGGCAAACTTACGTAAGGTCCTTATAATAGACGCCGCCCATTTAAAGGGACCTAACTAGGGTACAATGTTCTTGGCGGTTGCCATGGACAGAAATGATAATATTGTGCCCATTGCTTTCGGAGTAGGCAGGTACGAGACCGGGGACGAGTGAACTTGGTTTTTGTCCAGCTTGAGAGAATGTATCAGAGCACCTGAAGAGCTAGTGTTTATGTTTGACAGGGATGCTTCCATCAGCGGCGTATTTAGCGACGTGTAGCCCTCGGTCCCTCATCCATTTTGTTGTCGGCACTTGGAGATGAACATGAAAAGCGTTGACAAGCGTGTTAGAGTATACAAGTCGACATACTGGAAGGCATGCAGAGTGTACACGACGCATGATTTTGACCGATACATAAATGCACTACGGGTTCAAATACCAACAGGATCTTGAGTTATGGACGATGTTGGTAAGGAGAGGTGGTCAATGGCCCATTTTCGTGGTATAAGGTATAAAATCCTGACATCCAATAGTTTAGAGTCCGTGAACGCACTATCCCGTTATGTACGTAGATCACCGATCGTCGGAATTCTAGAGTTCTTCCTAGAATTTCAACAACATTGGTATCTAATTCGATGACAAAAGGGAGGTTGATAAACTATTAAACTTTCAACTAATATAATATTTATCTGATGTAATTTATACAAAAAAAAAATACGTAACATAAGTTAACCCTAAAGAGAATTTCGTATAATGTTCTAATAAATAACAAATAACAATAAACCGTCATTTTTCAAAAAAAAAAAAAATAATCACGTAAGTTGTACAGGGTTCTATATTTGGCCCTAATATACATAATTTATGCCTAAAATCATAAAACGGTCATGTGTAAATTTTACAAGTTCGCTAACTTTATATTTTTTTTAGGTAAACTTAACGGAGTAAATATTTATACGATGTAATTTATACAAAAAATTATGTAACATAAGTTAACTGTAAAGAGAATTTCATATAATGTTCTAATAAATAACAAATAACAATAAACTGTCATTTTTCAAAAAAAAAACATAAAATCATCACGTAATTTGTGCGGGATTCTATATGTGGCCCTAATATACATAATTTATGCCTAAAATCATAAAACGGTCATGCGTAAATTTTAAAAGTTCACTAACTTTATTTTTTTTAGGTAAACTTAACGGAGTAAATATTTATCCGGTGTAATTTATACAAAAAAATACATAACATAAGTTAACCGTAAAAAGAATTAATTACGTATAATGTTCTAATAAATAACAAATAACAATAAACTGTAACGAGAATTTGGAGTATACAATGAAAATTAATACGAACACTTACCTCGTTAACGTTAACACGAGTCATTTGAATGTGATGAAAAACGAAATTTCAATCAATATTTTGCAAGTGAAAGAAAAAAGAGAAGATGAAGAAGTAGTGAATTGGTGAATTGGTGAATTTTTTGTGTTTGAGATGCGTTATTTATACATGTAGAAGGGGAGGGTTGTAGGGGTACTATTTATATATTCATTTTCAATGCATGCAACCCTATGAGAATCCTTCCCAAAGCAATGCCATTTCCCCCTTCCCAATGCCATCTCCTCCTTCCCAATGCGTGTGTGGTGTATGTTATCGTGCCAAATCTATGTGTGTGTTTGTGTGTCAAGATATACGAAATGCATGTGTGTGATAAGGCAATTTCGTATGTGTGTGTACCAGATACGAAATGCATGTGTCTGTTAGGTTTCATTCCGTATGTATGTGTGTACCATATGCGAAATGCATGTGTGTGTGATTTTTTAGATTTCGTATGTGTACACCACGTACGAAATGCATGTGATGTGTGTGTGTGGGGTTTTTTGAATTTCGTATGTGTGTGTGTGGTTTTTTGGAATTCGTATGTGTATGTACCACATACGAAATGCATGTGATGTGTGTGTGGTTTCTTGGATTCCGTATGTGTGTACCATATACGAAATGCATGTGATGTATGTGTGTGCATAATACGAAATGCATGTGTGTGTGTGTTGTTATGTGATTTCGTATGTGTGTGTGTGTTGTGTTACATATGAAATCCATATTGTGTGTGTGTGTGTGTGTGTTGTGTTGTGTTGTGTTGTGATACGAAACGCAAATGGATTTCGTGAGATACTAAATGTATCCATGGAAATTTTGGTTAGTTTGGTAAGTTGGGAGATATTTTGGATATTTTGGATATACGGTTTTCTGAAATGGATAAAACAATAATTTTCCCAATTCATTTTTCCATAGAACTCCATATCCTTTTCGAAAAAGAGAAACAAAAAAGAAATAGTTGAATTTTGTGGATATATATATATATACATATATATATAGAGAGAGAGAGAGAGAGGGGGGCGGCTTCAAATGAGAACTCAAATTTGGTTGTGAACGTGAAGACAAACGAGAGCGCGACACGTGTTATATTCAGACTGAATAATCAAAGAAATATTCAGACTGAATATAGTGTTTACTCAGTCTGAATAATTGTTAGGTCCGAAATTATTGTATCCGAGATGACAACTATTGAAGACATGAAGAACCAAAAGTGCAAAGTCAACAAAGTCAATAATTAGGAAGGTTTAATATAAAGAAACGTTGCTTTATTGTAAATAAGGCAAGTGTATAATGCCTTATCTCATAGTTTCCTTATTACGATAAATGTTCTACATATAAATAGAGGGCTAGGGTCATTCTTTAGGTGTGTGCGAGATTATTTATTAAGAAGAGATTAGAGTGAATATTAGTCGATTGCTAGAAAGCCTAAATACTGTCAAATCATATTGTAACGGTACAAGTGAGATATCCGACTGCGAAAAATTCCTCAATCGCTTTGTTCTTATTACTTTAATCGATATAATCATTATGTTTGCATATTATCTGGGATCTACATGTGGTATCAGAGCAGACGATCTAAGTTTTTGCGCTTTTCTGAAGTTATCTTCGAAACAGAAGGTAATTTTTCGATTTCTGCGTTTATGAGTTTTTGTCGATTCATACTGTCATAGCTTAACCCGATAAAAACTCATAATCTTAAAAAAAAAATCTTTTTTCATCGATACATACCTCTGTCTTTTAATTTTTCTCGATTCTTATATCTGTTTTGTTGTATTTTTCTCGACTCTTACTTCTGTGTTTGCTCGATTCATACGTCTGTTGCTTAATTTTTTATCGATTCATTCATCTGTTCCTTAAATTTTTATCGACTATTACTCAAAGTAATTAATCTGAGTTAATTAAAATTATCCTAGTTTATTTTATTTACTTTTGAAATTTTTTACATAAGAAAACTCAAGAACTAGTGACTCCTGCAGCTTTTCTTACTAAAGAATTCTCTAGTAAAAATCATAAACTCTTGTAATTTTGATTTTTCATTAATTGAACAAATAAGAAACTCGAGAACTTAGACATTGTTGTCCATAAAAAGACTTGTTCTTTTTAGTCAAGAACCCTTTGTTCTTGTTTTCTGGTTTATCAATTAAAGAAAACTCAGATTAAGTAATTTTGATCTTTTATCGAGTCCACTTGAGTCGACAAAATTTTTAATCGAGCCAACAGGAATCGATAAGTTTTTTTTTATCGATTCATTGCCTTATCGAGTCAAATTATTTTTTGTCGAATATTGATAAATTGAGAAAATCAAGGATATCGGGTACTCAGTGATCGATAAAAAAAAATTCGACTCAAAATTTTTTTTGAGAAGTTTTATCGAGTCTCTTTTACCCGACAATAAATTTTATCGAGCCTCAAACACCCGACAAAAACTCTTGTCAACTAAGCTTCACCCGATAAATTTTTTTTTTCGATCCCTATTGTATCGAGAAAACCTTCTGTTTTCACGAGACAAACTCAGAAAATTTCAAAAACTCACTGATCGAGATCATCAAGCCAAGTACAATGACCATTCGAGAAGCTATGGCCATTGGTTCAGACACAAAACCCCCCGAAGTAAGTCTTTCGGACTATTATCAAATGAATGACATGATGATACAATTGCAAGAACTTCAATCTAAATTGAAAACCGAGAAACTCTTGGTATCAAAATTAGAAGCACGACTAGAAAATGATTATCATCAACTACTAATTGCCCAATCTGAAACTGCAACATCTCGTAGTATTGCACATAATCATCAAACGGAGAAAGCGGTTTTTCAAGAAGAGAATATTCTCTTAAAACAACAAATCTCGGATCTCACACTTCAACTGACGAAGAAACTCTTCCAAATGACTATTTTCCATCTTATACTGACGAAGAACTTCACACTCAAATTCATGAATTTAAACCGTATATTCCCACCTTGTTCTTAGAAAAGAAAGTTATTCAACTTGAAAAGGTGTTGGAAACTGAACGTTTTTCGTCGGAAAAGGAAAAAGAGGCATTCATGTTAAAAATTCAAAAATTGGAAAACGAGGCTTTACAATTAAACAAAAACCACGAAAATGATTCTATTTCCAATATTTCTTCGTGTAAAGCTTTCGTTAGCAATTACTTAGATGATTGTGAAGAGTTGTTTACATTAGATCCAAACTATATTTCTCCTAAACAAAAATGTTCCCCGTCTTCCGACCAAATTGATGATGACCTAGACTCTCTTGAGGAAATGCCTCGTTTTGACGAGTACACTGATTCCTCATCGAACCTTAAATCCACGGAACAGTTAGATGATTTAAATGCCGATTTTGACTTCAATCCTACACTTCCAAATCATTCGGAGTTTTTGGACAAAGGCAAAAAGCCAATCGAATCAGTTTTACCTCCAACGGATCCGAATGAGTGTTCCACAAGTCAAATGCATTACACTCATTCTAACCAAAAGGATCAAACTCATTTTTCCAAACCCATCAATTCTCATTATGTGAAAAATGCTAAACATGGTTTTATTCATGTTTCAGCTTTTCGAACTCATAATTCTAAACAGTTTCATAATGATTTTGTTGCTAAATCCGGAAATTTCAAAAAATTTAAGATGGTTTGGAGAAAGAAATCAACTACAGATGATAATGTTAGAAACAAGCCACATACATCTCCTGTAGTTGATGAAAAGTCATTTGTGTCCAAGACTGATTTACCTCATATTGTCAAGTCAATCGAACATCTAATCAGTCTAAACACCACAGATCTTTGTTGTTCTACTTGTGGAACAAATGATTTTGTCAATCAAAGATTTGCTCATAAATGGTATGGTACTTACAGTATCCCCACTTCCCCATTTATTGCATCTAAAGCTAACCTCCGAGGACCCAACAAAGCTTGGGTACCAAAATCTTTTTAATCTATTTTGTAGGTATGTCATGTGTGTTCCAAATTCAGAATATTCACATCACATGACAATCTTTCAAAAGGTTATGCTACATTTGAGGGGGAGTACCACATTTTTACCATTTATTTAGTTTCATAGTATCTCAGCTATGAACCTGCTCTTAACATTATGACTTCTGAATACATCAGTTCAGAACTCGAACTTCAATATTTCAAAACTCTTTGTGCGTTAGATTTAGACGTTTCAATGGTCAAACCAAATCCGGAAGGACCTACCCATGAAACACATCCCTAGGTTAGATATCCTGAAAGGGAATGATTAAAATAAAATTGAGTGCTTGTGAGATAAAAGAAAAATGTGAGGGTGTGACAAGACTTTAAAGAAAATAATTGGTCTTCACCAAACCTAAACAGTTATCCGGGTAGCCACATAATCTATTCATTCTCGATTCTTTGGAGATGAATATTGAACTAGACATGGACCCAATGTCGATAACTCGTGTCACCCCACCCAACTACTCAAGTATCTCACAAAAGATATTTGTTTCATATATCACGGAGAATGAGCATATCTGCTATCTTTTCTTCACTCAGAAGATTAAGATATTGAAAAAGGAAGACACACCTCCGGTCTCCGAACTTCACATTCAATGCACATTGAGTCTGTGAAATGTATTTTCACATTTTGAGCCTTAAAATTTGCATTTAATGCATAAATTCTTACTACACATTGCATGAGTCTTTGTGATTCCTCAAGCATATCTTCGTGTTTATGCCGGAACAGTTTGAGAAGTTAGTTTTATAACTTACTTCTATGATAACTGGAAGTCCTATCAGTGCCAACCCGCTGCCAACACTGCATATAGGCCACTTAATTAAAATTTATTTTGATTAAGTGATAACAGTTGCTTCACGTGCTTCTGTATGTTAGTTTTACACGCTTCATTACTTAACTATTTTTTTTTGTCTTTGGTTTTTCATAATGATTCGGATTCTCCTTATCATTCTGAGGGGGAGAGATTGTATATCAGAGACACGACATCACGACATGAGAAAAGGAAGATGACAAATGTTGATTTGTTTTGAAGATAAAGACTGAAGTAAATATGTTTTGTCGACTGCTGAAGATAAAGTTGAAGACTTATCGAGTGCTTAAGACCCGACATAAAGTTTCATCGACTCATCTTGGCCCGACATCAATTCTTGTCGAATCTACTTGGCCCGAGATTTTTTTTCATCGACATCACCTGATCCGACAAGTTTATATCCTACGACATCACGGCTCCTTCGATTTTTCCAATCATGCTAATGTTAAGGGGGAGCAACGGAGATTACAAGAGATCATTTTCGTAGGGGGGGGGGCAAAAGATTCAAAAGAAATATTTGTTGACAAAAGTTTCATGATCTTCAAAAGAAGAGTGCTGATTTGTTGAATTGTAATCTCGAATACGAAGGGGGAGATTGTTAGGTCTGAAATTATTGTATCCGAGATGACAACTATTGAAGACATGAAGAACCAAAAGTGCAAAGTCAACAAAGTCAATAATTAGGAAGGTTTAATATAAGGAAACGTTGCTTTATTGTAAATAACGCAAGTGTATAATGCTTTATCTCATAGTTTCCTTATTACGATAAATATTCTACATATAAATAGAGGGTTAGGGTCATTCTTTAGGTGTGTGCGAGATTATTTATTAAGAAGAGATTAGAGTGAATATTAGTTGATTACTAGAAAGCCTAAATACTGTCAAATCATATTGTAACCGTACAAGTGAGATATCCAACTGCGAAAATTCCTCAATCGCTTTGTTCTTATTGCTTTAATCGATATAATCATTGTGCTTGCATATTATCTGGGATCTACAATAATGCTTATTCAGAACACAAATTTGGTTGTGAACGTAAGAACAGATGAGAGTGCGACCACGTGTCATATTCAGACTAAATAATGAATGAAAAACGTTTCTCATATTCTCGTAAATAGTTAGTGTTCTCGTATGAACCCGTCTCTATATATATAGGGTCAAGTTCAAGGGAAACGCCAAAAAAAGATAAAACTGAATAACATCATGGGAGCCCTCCATCTGGACGGTATGCATTGTAACATGCATTTGTTCATATACAGTTATGCATTAATGCATATGTAATTATAGAATCATTGCTGCATAGAAAAAAACATCTTCAATTGCTTGTATGCATTACTGCATACCGTCCAGATGGAGGGCTCTCAATGTGTTCTTCAGTTTTCTCTTTTTGTAGTGCTTTCCCTTGAACCCCCCTCTCTCTCTCTCTCTCTCTATATATATATATATATATATATATATATATGGCTATTCAAGGGAGAACTTAGTAATTTGTGATAACCATGAGATCCAATCTGAACCACAAATCAATAGTTAAATTGGGAAGTTAATAATTTTGGTAATTTTAACTTAAAACATTAATTAAGGGTGTTTTACGGATTATAAAAATCTCCTCTCTCCTCTCCCATCTATCATCTTTCCTCTTTTCGACCAACTTTATTCCGACGAACTTTATATAAACACAAGATACATACTATGATACCTAAAAAAATATTAAAAATATACATACAAACGATATTCACCATGATACCTAGATATACATACAAGATGCACATTGTGATACATTTATAAAACAACTAAGATAACAAAAATACACATTATGATATCATTTGTAAAGCAACGAAAATAACGAATGATACACTTCATAAAACAACGAGGATACATTGTGATACACGTTGTGATACAATGTTAACATTATCATTGTTATACACTTTGATCCACAAATATATTTAAAACATAATATATATTATGTAATTAAAATTAATTAAATATTTCCTTTAAAAAATTAGTCAAATCTTTTAATGAGTTGCTATATATAAAATGACTAAATTGCCTTTTTACCTTATTTAAGTAATATCCATAAATATCTCAAATAAGTGATTCAAATTGGATCTCACGGTTATCACAAACAACATGGTTCTCATTTGATTATGTCTATATATATACATAGAGAGATAGAGAGAGAGACATAATCATTTGTTAACCAATTTGAGCTTTTCATTTTGTTAATCAACGGTTGTGATTAATGACATTATAATATGATGAAAAATGAAACATATTAAATATTATTAGATGAAGGACATTTTTGGAATAAATTGTTTTTATTTTTGGAACATAACATATTTTATTTTTGGAGATATTATATTTTGCTTTCGGAACAAATTGTTCATGTTGTTTTATTTATGAACTTTGTTTGATTCGATTTTTTTACCACAGTTCACAAATGAAACAAAGTTTTTTGTTTAATATTCATAAGCGAAATAATATTTTTTGTTTAAAGTTCACTCGTGAAACCGAAAAGTGAAATGAGATAATTAGGAAAGTTAATTAAACAAGTTCATAGATGAAACCAGAAAGTTCATAGGTGAAACAATTAAGTAAAAGAAATAATTAAGGAATGTGGTATTAATATAACAAATGGACGAAAATACCTCGGTTAACTAAATTAATACTATTTATGAGGTTAACAAAAGAAGGGGATTCTCCCCCCCCCCCCTCTCTCTCTCTCTCACTCTCTCTCTCTCTATATATATATATATGTGTGTGTGTGTGTGTGTGTGTGTGTGTGTATAGAGAGAGAGAGAGAGGTTCATGCGAGTAAAGTAACAATTTATGAGAATACGAGGACAATCCTCAGCCAATCATTTTGTACATCAAAAAAATTTCATGTACAAAATCATATGTGATTTCGTACTAGCATCAAAAATGACATGCACGACCAGTGGCGGATGCAGCTGCAAAAGGGGGGGGGTCCCTTCCTTCCAGTGAATTTAAAAAATATATATACATGCTAAAAAATATAAAAAAATACTAAATTTAGCCTTAATTCCACCCAATAAAATTTTCTAAGGAACTCCATGTTAGGTTTGAAAATATTGTATCCGAGAATACAATTATTGAAGACATAAAGGGTCAAAGTGCAAAAGTCATAAAAGATAATTAGGAAACGATTTTAATGTAATTTAGGCAACTGAATAATGCCTAATTTTCTAGTTTCCATATTGTGATTATTTCCTACATATAAATAGAGGGTTAGGGTTATTCTCTAGAGATACAAGCACATTAATTCATATCATTCAAGAGAGAGCTTATTAGATAATATCATTGTAACCGATATTCAATACAAGTGAGATATCCGACATCGGATCTTCATCATATTCATAGCGTTCTTCGTGTTCTTATTGATTATTCTTTATAAAGCACATCGTTACTTCATATACTGGGATCCACACTCCAACTTACCGGCGATTAACAAAAACACTAGAAAAGTCTCTTGAAATCGATAAAAAAAACCGAAAAAATCTTTCGAAATCGACAAAAAATTAAGAAAATTTCTCAAAATCGACAAAAACACTAAGAAAATCCCTTAAAATCAACTAAAAACTTTAAAAAAAATTCTGAAACACATCGGGTGACTTTACACGTCTTTAGTCTACCTTAATGGGACCCCAGTAGACAAAAATCTTGGATCTGCCACTGCGCACGACTTTTGCCGCGGAAAAAGTCTCGGCTAATCATATATGATTTTGTATGTCAATCATATGTGATTTTGTACATGAAAAATTTCATGTACAAAAATGATTGGTTGAGGATTGTTCTCGCATTCACGTAAATTGTTACCGTTCTCGCATGAACCTTTATATATATATATATATATATGTATATATGTATATATATGTATATATATATATATATATGTATATATATGTATATATATATATATAGAGAGAGAGAGAGAGAGAGATCATGCTTTAAATGGAAACTCTATGAAAGTTGTAAACTATGCAAACTGACGTCAACCCTCCAACCTCTTAATCAATGGTAAAGAAATTTTGATTTTTAATTTGTTTTGAAAAAATTAGGTAAAAGGTAGTTTTGGTATTTATTTTAATCTTTGAATTTTAAATTAGGAAATAATGATTATCTCTAAATATCTTCCATATTTTTCTCTTAAGATTCGTCTCTATCCCTCTACAGTTTACCAAACCACAATTTTCCAAAATACAATGTTCATGAATACATATTTTCTTGAATCCCTTATACCACCACTTACTACCCATCATTTGGCTGGAAAATATAACGGATTCCAAAAAAAAAAAAAAAAAAAAAGAATAATGTGATTTCCATCACGACCATTGCCTGCAACCCCATCATCGCAACCGTCACGTCACGCCACTGGAATCACTCGTCGTCAATTGATGCTATCGTGGTTCTTTTCTTCTGATCCATCCCGTTGCTCTGTCTTGGGTTTCGTTCTTTTCAAATGAACAAACAATCATAACGGCCAAATGGCGTCAACTGTCGCCAGAAAATCATCCATGTTGCAATCACACTTGACTCAAGAGTATCCCATGGATCAATCGCCGTCCTCCGCCACACTATCTACCCGAAAAACATCTTTCATTTCATCGCCGTCGAGTTCCATTGAGAATCTCTTATTAATTTCTTGTTAATTTCTTATGAATTTTTTGTTAATTTGTTATGAATGGTTACGAATTTTGTATTAATTTCTTATGATTCTTTTATGAAATGGTTATAGATTTCTTGTTAATTTCTTATGAAATGGTTATAGATTTCTTGTTAATTTCTTATGATTGGTTATAAATTTCTTGTTAATTTCTTATGATTGGTTATAAATTTCTTGTTAATTTCTTATGATTGGTTATAAATTTCTTGTTAATTTCTTATGATTGGTTATAGATTTCTTGTTAATTTCTTATGAATGTCTTATAAATCTCTTATGAATGGACATGAATTTCTTATGCATGATTATGAATTTATTGTGCATTTCGTATTAATGGTTATGAGTTTTTTTATGAATTTAAGGAATTTTTATTTTTTAAGAAGAATATGAATTGTTCCTAAAAATATGAAATCGGTTATATATGGTAACCGAATAAGATATTTATGTATTTAATATTTTTTTTTAAATCAAAAGTATTCCTAAAAATACGAACTCAGAAAAAAGACTCAAATACCCTTGGTGTGTAAGTTTGTAACTTTCGTATGGTTTGCATTTGAAATATATATATATATATATATATATATATATATATAGGGGTGGGTTCAAATGTGAACATATCTTTGATTGTGAACATGAGGATGCATCTCAGCCATCCTTTTAAAATCAGATCAAAAAATCAATGCACAAAACGCACGGTGGCATTTTTGTAAATAAGTGGAAAACTCGAGTCATGGCTTAAACAATAATTAGCGCGTAGGGGCAGCATCGTAAATATAACATGTTCGTCAATTTCTTCATCTTCATCGTCCCCAAACAACGATTTCGCCATCAATCTCTTCATTGTCGTCGTTACCAAGTAACAATTTCGACATAAATCAGTTCATCGTCGTCGTCACCAAGCAACTTATTTCCTACAGAATTGTAGCTTATATTCAGTCTGAATATAAGCTAAAATTATGTGTTTGAATAGTTATAGTATATATTCAGTCTGAATATAAGCTACAATTATGAGTTTGTATAATTGTAGCTTATATTCAATCTGAATATAAGTTAAAATTATGTGTTTGTATGATTGTAGTTTATATTCAGTCTGAATATAAGCATAAAATGTTATGCTTATGTTCAGACTGAATATAAGCTACAATTATGTGTTTGTATAATTGTAGCTTATATTCAGACTGAATATAAGCTAAAATTATGTGTTTGTATAATTGTAGCTCATATTCAGTCTGAATATAAGCATAACATTGTAGTATCACAATGTCATGTTTATATTCAGTCTGAATATAAGCTACAATTATGGGTTAATATAATTGTAGCTTATATTCAGTCTGAATATAAGCTAAAATTATGGGTTTGTATGATTGTAGCTTATATTCAGTCTGAATATAAGCTAAAATTATGTGTTTGTATAATTGTAGCTTATATTCAGTCTGAATATAAGTATAAAATGTTATGCTTATATTCAGACTGAATATAAGCTGCAATTATGAGTTTGTATAATTGAAGTTTATATTCAGTATGAATAAAAGCTAAAATTATGTGTTTGTATAATTGTAGCTTATATTCAGTCTGAATATAAGCATAACATTTTAGTATCGCAATGTCATGTTTATATTCAGTCTGAATATAAGCTACAATTATGAGTTTGTATAATTGTAGCTTATATTCAGTCTGAATATAAGCATAACATTGTGATATCACAATGTCATGTTTATATTCAGTCTGAATATAAGCTATAATTATGGGTTTGTATAAATTTAGCTTATATTCAGTCTAAATATAAGATAAAATTATGTGTTTGTATAATTGTAGTTTATATTGAGTCTGAATATAAGCATAAAATGTTATGCTTATATTCAGACTGAATATAAGCTATAATTATGTGGTTGTATAATTGTAGCTTATATTCAGACTGAATATAAGCATAACATTGTAGTATCACAATGTCATGTTTATATTCAGTCTGAATATAAGCTACAATTATGGGTTTGTATAATTGTAGCTTATATTCAGTCTGAATATAACCTAAAATTATGTGTTTGTATAATTGTAGCTTATATTCAGTCTGAATATAAGCTAAAATTATGTGTTTGTATAATTGTAGCTTATATTCAGTCTGAATATAAGCATAACATTTTAGTATCACAATGTCATGTTTATATTCAGTCTGAATATAAGTTACAATTATGAGTTTGTATAATTGTAGCTTATATTCAGTCTGAATATAAGCTAAAATTATGTGTTTATATAATTGTAGCTTATATTCAGTCTGAATATAAGCATAACATTGTGATATCACAATGTCATGTTTATATTCAGTCTGAATATAAGCTACAATTATGGGTTTGTATAATTTTAGCTTATATTCAGTCTGAATATAAGCTAAAATTATGTGTTTCTATAATTGTAGCTTATATTCAGTCTGAATATAAGCATAACATTGTTCCTGATGAAGAAGCAGGCCTCATTGAAAAAACAGAATTAACAATTTAGTTTCAGAAATCGAAAATCCGATTACTAAAGTTCTTCACAGCAATGAATACGATTAACAGAGAAGAATTCGATTTCCAGAGAGAGTTCGATTTACAGAGAAAATTTCGATTAACAAAGGATGAGAGAATTAAGCGGGAGTGATAAACTTGCCTAATTTACCCCTCAAGCCACATTTAAAGAATGACTTCAATTTGGCTCAGATCAAGGGCTGAGATCTGTCCTTAGGTTCACAACTAAAGATAGGTTCACATTTAAACTTTCCTCTATATATATATACATACTATATTATAAAGCATTTGAGCAAAACTCTTAAAAACAACCTTTTAAGCTTTAGGTACTGCTATTTGATGCTAATTACTTAATTTTCAAGATTACAAGTATACAATGCATAAGTGCAACTTATTAAAGCTTCATTTTTTAATTCGTATAACTAACTGCAGATAACCATGATCAAATACAAGATAAACATCTAATTTTAAATATAAAAAATCTAAAATATAATTAAGATAATCATTAAGTTCTAACAGAATACTTAACTATTATCTTTATAAAAAATTATATTATCAAAGCAAAAATAAATTATTTCGTTATTAAATATAGATTAAATTATGATTAAAAAATTTAAAGAAATTACATAAAAAGCAAAAACTTTTAAATGAAACATTAAAATCGTTTTCTCAAAACCAAATAAAACCATTAGAACATCGATAGAGACAAAAATTAAAATCAAACTTAAAATCGAGATGTATCTCGCTACATTACGCGAGTACCTTTCTAGTATATATATCTAGAGAGAGAGAGAGAGAGAGAGAGAGAGAGAGAGAGAGAGAGAGAGAGAAAGTTTAAATGAAAACTCAATTTTCATTATGCACATGATGACGAATCTCAGCCCCTTCATCTCTATTGATCCAACTACTCATATGAAATAGAGCTTTTAATTAAAATGATCAGAGGGAATAATGGAAAATAATTTAAACTCACGAATATAAAAAGGAGAATTTCGTGTTCTTCGATATGTCATCGATCTCAATATAGTTTTTTTTAAACCTTTTTTTACGTAAAATTCTATATATTTGTTATATTCATTATGAATATTTATGTATGTTCAAGTGTGTACAACAACTCGATAGCATAAGTTCGTAACTCGACATCACCTTCTTCAACACTTTCTTCAACGTCGTAAGGCATCGCGTTCTTCATCATTGTAACCCAACACACCATCGAGACAAATCGAGAACCTATCGAGTTTCGGTTGTAAACCGGGGAACAAAAGAGAGCGTGTCACGTTTTCACACTTTCACAGGTCATTCATGTCTCATTCAAGATGAATAATGTAAACAGGATGAATTATATGACAACATGTTGGTCTAACGTGATCCCAAGTTTTTCTAAGAATTTTTTTTAAAATAGAGTTTTGGTTTTCTATATTGCTTTAACAGTTTTTCTATATAGTTATTTAAAATAGAGAAAGCTAGGAAAAAAAACTACAAGTTGACAGAATTCTCAAAAACTTGGATGTGTGGAGAGAAATAATTTTTTTTATTTGTTTCCATCAATGAGATTGGATTATTATTATTACGTTCCTTTTAGAAAGTATATAGAATAATAAATTCATAGATATTTTGATAATGTAATGAAAATTCAAATCTCTAAAATAGAGATTCTGTTAGAGTTAAATGTAATTTTTTTAGATTCCAACTTTTGACTCTATTTTAGAGAAATTATCGAGAATCAATTGAAGATGCTGTAATAAACTAGGTTTGTTGGAGTAGTTTTGTCTTTATGAGAAATAGATAGGCATGAATCTTAATTCCATCAAATGATGAAATCTGTGAACGTTTGGAATCTATGAAAATTCAATTTCATTCAATATGGAAACCAAATGAAATTTGATCGAGTGAATAGGTCATTCCAATTTTTTTGGATTCCATAAAAATCCTAAGAACCAAACAAGACCTAATCTTTAATAAACATGTATCTGTGTACTGTATGACTTGCCCCATTACTTTTGTAGAAATTACAAAAACTAATCGTTTCTTACAATCAACGAAGATTATAAATCCTTACGACTAGGGTTTCAAATACGATTTATATAATGCATTATCCACCAAAACCCAACTCCATAAATTTCGAACCCAAAATTTGTTGAATAACACCTTATGTGACACACATATATAGAGAGAAAGGGGGAAATGCTCAAACGAAAACAAGACTAAACAAGAACAACCTAATTAGTCTAACGTGTGATTTGCACCAAAATCACATGTGAATGTGATTACAAAATAAAGTCAACACAAGAGCATGTGGGAGACTTACCCTGCACGGTCAAGGTAGAGCGAATCATGTGATTTTACACGTGCTTTTAATGTAAATTCACATGTAATTCAATGGTTATTGTTTTTTCGTATTTGGTCTATGTGTTTTGTTTGAACCTTTTGAGTGTTCTCTTATGTGTGTGTGTGTGTGTGTGTGCGCCCCCTCTTTAAGACAAGGGACTACACAACGTTATACGGTCATGCTGCTAATTTTTATCGGACTCTTCACATCTGCAATTCTGCATAATATAGACTGTATCTCATGCATCAAGAGTAATACATTACATATGAACCAAAAAGTTTCAATCACAACATCATCTCCTATATACACCAACATCTTATCATATCAAATTATATATATATATATATATATATTATATATAGAAGGGGAAGAGAGTGACAAAATGTTGAAGGCTCACTCTTTTAACTTGTTTTTAACAGAGCCAACACCAGCAAAAGTACTACTACACAATAGATACAGCCAGCCAGCCAGCCTAGCCACCCCCTAACCCCACCCCACCCCCAAAAAAAACCCTTACTCCCATCATTTTCCACGAGCCGTCGATCTTCTCAAAGTCGGTTTTGAGGTTTCCAAAGGGTTAATAATAGGCCGGCCACCTAATCTATCGACGTTAGCCTCCCTACAACTATTACTACTACTTAGGTTTCTACACTGATGATCATCGTCTGGATACAAAACTTTCCTTGGTTCCCTTAATGTGTTGTCATCATTATGGGAGTATAAAGGCGATGGAAAGGAAGATGATGATGATGACGAGGATGAAGTGTCGGAATCCGATGAGTTCCTCATCCATGGAGGGCTGCTGTTGTTGTTGTTGTATTCCACGTCCCATGGAATATTATGGTCTTCGATGCTGTGGCTGCTATCCGTGCTGCAAGAACAAGATTCCGAGAAGATTCCGGAACTGTCGCTTGAGGATGATTCCTCTTCAAGGCTCCGGTGACGGATGGCTGGCTGCTGCTTGATGTCCCATGATGTGAACGATGTTGACAATTTGTGTTTTTTAGGATCGTGGTGGTGGTGGCGCATTAATAAGCTACGGATTAAACGTGGAGCACGTGGGGAGCACCTGCTTGTCATGTTTACAATAATGTTAAATCGTTTGTTGCAATACCATCTTTCTAGGAATCTTAAAGACCATCTCCAACAGAATCCCCAAAATTTCTCCAAAATAGAGAATCAAAAGTTAAAATCTCTAAAAAAATTACATTCATCTCCGACAGATTCCCATTTTGGAGAAGCCACCATTGATTATAATATTAAAATATTTCATTCATCTATTAAAATATTATTTCTCTCTCTAAATATTGGTTTTCAAAGTTTCCTATTGGTGGCCTCACTAGGTAAATCATTTTTGGGGCGTTCTCCATATTTGGAGAAAAAATCATTCTCTCTCCTATTTTCTCCACTTTCTCTATTTTGGAGAAGCTGTTGGAGATGCTCTTAGGGTGTGTTTGGCATGCGGAAGGGAGTGGACAGACGAGAGTGGGGAAAGAATTATGGAAGGTTTTAGGGTTTTAATTTGACATGGGGTACTTTAGTAAATTTACCATGCCAAACATAGGACAACATTTTTTTTTCTGCTATGTTCTGTCCTATCCTATCCCGTATACAAAAAAAACACGCTATTTTGATGAAAAGAGAAGCAAAAAAGTAGAAAGATGAACAAATCAAGACTAGAATCAAAAGGGTATTCCGTATTAGACTATACCTAGCATAGAGAAGCATGTATGCTCCTTTCGTCAACACGCTCTGAAGATCCACCTCCTTTACCTACATTATCAATGAGAAGCACAAAATTAAATAAAAAAACGACATATTTATTTTAGAAAAACTTAGGAAAGCAAAAACGGATAGGAATGGAAGACGCATTTCAGGAGTTTTTATAACATACCCTGCTGTCATCGATCTTGAACCACCGATCCTCAACATTCTTAACATAGCAAACATAATGACCAGAAAATGCAGCATTCATCACATCCACATGAACCACCACTCCATAAAGTCTGTAAATTGGCGATTTATCACTCGTCCCACTAACATATGGAGCCATGTCTAAAATCTCCGGGAAATGAATTGGTTTGTTGAGCTTCCCATATTTACCAGACTGAAACCATGAAAGCAAAAAATAAATAAAAAACGAAAATAAATTCTCAGATGCAGGAACCTAGAATCATCGTTTTTTTTTGTAAGAAAGGATTAGTACCTGAAACCGTTTCAATGCAATAGTAAGTACATTTGGAGCCTCCAATAATGTCAATTTCTTTTTGGCTTTCTCATAGGATTTGCACCTGAAAGCCATCATCATAACAAAATCAAAAACAACCTTCTCAAAAATGTAACCCAACTTACAAAGATCAATTCCCAGCAAAGATGTAATCTTTAACCATGTTTATAAAGCAAAAAAAACACTATGCAAAAGGAAAGAATGGGAAGAGAAAAAAGAAAGATTTGGCAAATGTGAAAGAGAAATCCAAAAAGAAATTGGCATAAAACAAAGTCAATATACAGAAAGAACGAAAAACAGATGGTCAAAAGCTGAAATAATGAGGTTCACTGAGACAGTAAATCAGGTGGAAAACAACACAGCATTCTATTGAAAGAACAAGATAACATTCGAAATTCTGAACTAACCTGCTGCATTTATACTTGTTTTCACCATCCAGTATCTCAGTACAAGTAAATTTATTAAGCGCTTCTTCTAGAGTTCTTATATCGCCTTCTATTTCAACAGTGAGATCCATCATCCGTTCATTTCGCTCTGATTTCCCTCCGCACTTCATGCACTTTATCTACAAATAAATAAATAAAAAACACCATGTTTTAGGCACCTACTCGACACTCCCACATGTCTCACAACGGGTGTATTCAGATAAAGATGCTCTTGTTTTGATTTTGAACATAGATACTTCTGGTGACCAAAATGTTACCTTAGATCTCAGATAACCCCCAAAAGTAAGTCCAATCAGAGTTGTTTCTTCTTCTACAGGATTGGAAGAATTTATTCCAGCTTCCTTGAGGCAAACTGATTGCAAAGTATCAATAGCATACCTGTAACATCATTTAATAACTAACTAAGACTACACCGATTAAAAGATAGTTTGCAACATAAAAGCAAACCAGAACAGAAAGAAAAAAAAAAGAGAAGTCCCATAAAAGCCACTTTACCTTAAAAACTCATGTGCATCTTCTTCTCTCCCATGGCCAAGATTGCTTCCGATGTTTTCTATCTGGGAAAGTATGCGAATAGGAGAAAGTGGACCAGTCCCATCCTTTGCTTTCAAAACAAGGCCTTCAAACTCACATGCAAAGCACCACTCTCTCTTATCACCTAACATAGATGGCAACAAAGCATACAAGTCAAAATACATGCCGATAGGTAATACTTTTTTCCTATTCGTTCAATACAAAAAAATAACATTATAACATACATGTTTTCGAATGGAATCCTTCAAGAAGATAAGCATTTAAAGGTGGTGTGTATGTCAAACACTGGAGCACAGCATTAGCATAACAGCTGCAGAACATTTAAACAGAAAATAGACTTTGTTAAAATAAAAGAAAGGTAGATATTAAGTATTAACATATGTATATATATAGCAAATAGGAAAGCCATAGAGACAAGCTTTACCTATTTCCGCAATTTATTAGGCCAAAAGGCTGCAATTCAACCTTTTTCCAGTTGTAAAGCTTGACAAACATTTCATACGAGAAGAGAACCTGTTAAAAAGATCAATGGAAGTGTTAGATTATAAAGCTCATTGACTTCATGATAATAATAATAAAAAATAACATAAACTCCAAGCAAGACCTTGCAACTGTATCTAGGTGCTGTCTCACTTTCTGCTCTTACTGAACAGTGGCGAGACAACTTAGAAGGCTTGAGCTGGTCAACAACTTTCAGCATTGATGTCTTCACTCCATTTCTAGCACTTTCGGAATTTTCTGTCGGCTTGGATGAGCAAGCAACGGCCCTATTTCTCTCATCATGAACCATTACAGGCTTTGGACTTTGAGATACAGGTCTAATGGTAGATGATGTTAAATGGGTATCAGAAGCTTTGGATAACGATGAGACTATTCTTGTAGATTCAGACACAGGTGAAATGCTGCTTTTGTTGTTGAAAACATGATTTGACCTCTCCGAACTTGCAGAAGGCATGCCACCAAATGCTTTAGAATATTTAATCGTTGACTTCTCTCCAGCACCAGATGGAGAAACTTTAGCTTCCTTGAACATGGGTTTAGGCAAATCACTTTCCACAACTACATCCCTGTGCTTTAACATTTCTGAGTTATATTTTGGTTGGCTTATCGACTTCAGCCCATTTAACAATTCATTTGATGAAGTGGGTTCCTCATTGGACTTCTTACTTCCCAAGCCATTTGGAGCAGAGTTATCAATTATGGTCGAATTCATGGCAACACCTTTCATACTAGTGCTATTATAACCACTTGTGGTCACTTTGGAAGAAAGCCCCAAAGATGGCCGAGAATCAGTCATGTTCCCATTGGCGACCCCATTGGAACCAGAAAGTTCAAAATCATCAAGCTCATCAACGCTGGATTTCTTGGAATGAATCACCCCGCTCCAAAACCCAGAAGAGGTTGTAGAAGGCTCAGAAAATGAAGATAAGTTGGAGCCACTGTCAGCCCTACTGGATGAACTTGAAACCCTGGATTGAGTATCTCCATCGCTAAGATTAGATTTTGTTTGATTGATCTTCTCTGAACCAGTAGATTTTCTTGCAGGACTGACCACGGACTCGTGCTCTGATTTTACTGTCACTGAATTGTCAGAGGTAACATCAACAAACTGATGGGTGTCCATCCTATCAGAATCCCCTGAACTGTCTGAAGAGGATTCAGTGGATGATTTAATAGAAGTAGAGAAGGTCGAAAATTCCTCAGATGACGATTCAGAAGATGATTGGAAGATAGATTTAGTTTCGGGTCTATGAGCATGGGATTGGATTCCAGCATCAACCTTGTGATGCATATCTTCATGGAGATTTTCATCTGGTAAGTTGTCATCAAAATCTTTACGATCCCCTTGCTTAGAAGAAGTTCCTGAAACATCATTATTTTGATTCACGGCCATATAAGGACGACATTTATCCTTGTGACCTTGTCTCCAGTGAACAATTTGACATCTGCCAGAGCTGCAATTAAATTGTAAAGTGATTAAATAAACGAAAAGTTTTGCCAGTATACAATTTTGCTTAACTCGTCTGTGCGAAGAGCTAACTTGACTAATTGATTTAAGATAGCTTTATAACCTAAATAAAATAGAAATCTTATGTTTCAATGCTCATATGAAGGCAATCCAGAATCTTATGCTCAATCCAGATTTCCATATCTGAATACAACTTTAAAGCATTCAATGCTTAATTAAACGCAGAAATTAAACTACAGAAATGATAAGTACATCTCTGCTAGGTGAAAACTAAATTAATTTGCTTGTTAGCATAGATATCAAATCATGATTCATTAGAGGATCAGAATCTCGTCTTACTAAATCATGATAATTGACAAGTGAATTGCATTGTAACATAAGCTTTGAACTTGATATGTAAAAAGTATTGAGATACATTTGTACGCTTATAAACACACATTCCATAACAAGGCTTGTCTTTACATTAATTAACTAGGCAATAAAATCATGTGATCAAAATGGTCGAATATCAACCCATGGCAGGAAATGTTGGTTCACATCCCACATTGATCAAGTTGAAGTCCTTGGTTGTCAATAAATGTATCTATTAAGGGTTTGCTAATATGATTATGATGATAAAATAGACTTGAACTTCATTTCTTTTGGCTAATCATAATTACTATTAAGTCATTAAAATATGTATCTGTATTTTTTTTATTTAAGTAAGGCAACTAAAATTAAGAACCGGGGAGAAAATAGAATGCAGAGTGACTACTAGGAGACATATAAGAAAAGGAATAAAACAACAAAAAAAGTAAAAAGATCTAGGGTAAAAAACACATTTATTTCGTATAATCGTATCATCGTGTGTTAAACTCATTCAATAATATAAGAGCGATTTGACAATACAAAGACAATGCAGACAAGATTCTGACTCATTAGTCATTAACGATTTGCTGACACTACAGCGATTAAGACAAAATTCTAACTCATTACGATTTCTTATCATTTGCTTCAGAAATCAAGGAGAATAGCACAAACTGTATCATGAATCATACAATATTGATTTTTGATGATATTGTTGGTTGAAAAGTTAAGACAGGAGCACATACCAAGCTATAAGCCAAGTTAACGCACAAACTTATTTTATATGGAATCAGTTAAGAAATGCGTAGACTCATATAATATGATCTTTGAAAATAAAATTGGTAACGACAATCTACCAAGACAATAATATATTATTTCGAATAGTCAATATAAAAGGCACAAAGCCACTGCTCATGCAAAATACACGGATATGGAATCATACGTGTGTCGCAAAAGGTGAACATACACCCAAGCCTCCTAAAAATAGCAAACCCTAGAAAGACATGCAGAACACCATCATAAAAGGCTTATCCGTACATATGACGTGCATTAGTGTGCCTCTAACATCTTTTAGTTAGTCATCGGATTATCCTGCTTTCATGTATGTAGTACAACTCTACATCCAAACTTCCTATAGAAAGTTCCACCAGTATGAAAACAGTGCATTCTTTTGCATTCAGAAGAAAATAATAGAACTTTCTAAACACGTGAGACGAAAAAAAATCCTGGAAGATAAGATTGGCAATCAACCTCGAAAATCCAAGCTATTCATCAACAAAAGTTCCAAGGAGATCTCATAAATTACTAAATTGTGCACATTAGAACGTAATGTATGTGAGAAGGGATGTTCTCTTGTGGCCATTATGCATGTTGAAAGATATGAGTCGGTCCATACACAAGTTAATCACATCCGGAATGGAACAACAATATCCACAATATGTCCTTTTACAGAACTCCCAAATAACTATTATACTTCAAAATGTAATCAACAGAAGGCATAATTTGTCACCATCATATATGTAGCAGCATCACAGGTTTTCTAAAACAATCTATTCACGTTAAGTTAAAAAGAATGCAGTCATAAGCAAGTTGACATGCCCTATTATCAACTTGTACTAGATACAGAAATAGCCAATACTGTATACCCTCCATACAATAAAGTGATAAACCTGAAGTGCAGTATAGTCATCTGACTCTTATAATTGACCAATGTTGCATGCAGGAGTAAATTAGGCATGAACTATGCAGGTGTGACCCAGTTTTGTCGCCCATGGTAAAGTAATTAGTAGCATGTCAAGCAGTCAAGCACACAGCACGTCAAATGTGTAATACTTGCTAGTTTTTATTCATCAGCAAATATACAAACAGATTTATAGTAATAACAAGTCATAATATCGTACTTTTTATCATCTGTTGGACTACTGCAATTTCGGTATGTTTTAAGTATTTTGACGATTCAGACCTTCATCTTGAGTTCATAAGGTTAACAAACAAATCTCTCCCTACCTTTCTGATGGGTATGACTTCTCTATTACTTTAAACTTTACACAGAAACAATAACCTCTTAGTTGTTTACGACGACTTATCCCCCTCTCAAAGAATTACTGTATATATATAATTTCTACCATTTAAACTATATATTACCAGCTTGAATCAATTAAAGGAAGGGTTTTTTCCCCATTAGTATACTTAGTCTAAGAATTCAGCTATGACATCTATAGAGGCTCTGCGATAAACGCAGATAATAGAAACGTGATTAAGATCAAGAAAGACAATCAACAATTTTACACTCTGGGGTTCCAGATTTAAGCTTACCAGTAACGAACAGCTTTGCACTTGGCACAACGCGTGCTGGTAGGAGAGAAGCAAACCGCACATTGATATGGTGGCTTCAACGACGAGACCAATGGAACCGATGTCGTAGGCGGTATCCAGGCCGGTTCCGGAGTCGGTGCCCAGGATGAAACCGGAGCCGGTACCCAGGCTGAATCCGGAGCCGGAACCGATGAACTAGTGTTGGCGGTGTAAAAGTATCCTCCTGTAACCTCAATCTCAGCCCTAGCTGCCTCCTCAGATGCCAAAACCAAAAGCCTCTTAATCTCCTCCCTCCTCGCCTCCGCGTGCCGCCATTTTCTGCGGATAACAAAGCCGATCGCAGGCACAATCAAGATTACCACCACCAGGACCACCAGGTTTGGAAGCCCTAGATCCCTTCCAACAAGCATCTATACAAAACGACGACGCATCCAGCAGAATGATAGTGAAACCCTAATTCCTCAACAATCATAGATGGATTTCCTCGACCACAAAACAACGTATCATTAAGCAACACGATCAAATTCAATCTTCAATCGATCAAATAACCCCTGATTCCACAAAGTTGATGCTTGCGATGATGATGGCGGTTCATAAACATAATATGAATCGATCAAAAAAACCAAAATCTATGCAGCAAAATTGAGAAAGTAGGAAGATTTAATGAGCCATGATGACTTTCCCAACTAGTTCTTGGTAGATTCTTGCACTTAAATTCGGAGATTTGCAGATCAAGATTTTAGGGCTTTTGTGTGTGTGAAAAAAGAGAGAAAATATGAAAGAAACGAATTTCCAAGCATCGAGAGACGTGAATTCTTCGGTCATCTAATATTCCGACCCGAAATCCACGAGGGGAATCGGATCTTCCCGTACGTTTTTCTAATTGGTTATTACCTAAAATAAAAATAACAAAATATAATATTTGCTACTGGTTTAATGTTTAAAATATAATAAATAATGTTGGGTGTAATTATAAATCAATTTTAGGTTGTAAATTAAAAATAATAATTAAATGCTAAAAAAACAAGGTGGTTAATTAAGGAGTACTTTTGATTTTTTAAATTAAATTATCTTTAAATAACTAATATTTTAATTAACAAATTACATAAAAACGAGCATCTCGTTCTTTTAGTTTGACATCTATTTTGATATAGTGTTTTTTTTTAAAGTTTTTTATGTGAAACGGTGTATTTGTATTATATTCATTATGAATATTTATGTGTGTACATATCTATACAACAACTCTTCAATATTTATACATCAATATGATATCATCATAAATATATATGTTATTCATCCTGAGAATATGTATACATGTTCACGTGTATACAAAAAGAAAATCAGTGTCATACATCAATATAATAATTATTATGAATATACATTTTCATTATAACATTTATAATGAATATACATACTATTTATCATGAATCTTATGTATATTCATGTGTATACAACATCTATATAGTATTCATATCAGTTTGATTTTCATGGTGAATATACTATATTTTGACCCTACATACTCTAGTTTTTTTCTTTATTGAGTTCTCAATTGGTCTTGATGGGTCCCTGATTGGTCTTGATGGTTCCCGATATGCCTCGATAAAAGCTGAAAGTGGTAGGTCATGGGTTTACACATTATGAACACACAATAAGTCAATCGGTATGTATTGATCGGTCTCAATGGAAAATGGATGTGGTAGGTTATGGTTTTACACACATAAACATACAACGAGTAAAGGGATGAGTCCTCGACTTAGTATCAATTGGTCTTGATCGATCCTGATGGGTATTGATCAGTCTCGATGGGTTCTTGTTTGATCTCTATGGGTTCCCAATTAGCCTCGATGGATTTCGATCGGTCTTGAAGGGTGTTGGGTTATGGTGATGAAGAACATGGTGCCAGGTTACGGACTTACGACATTAAAGAATGTATTTTTGAGTTACAAACTTACGATGGTAAAGAAGATGATGTCAAGTTATGGGTTTACGGTGCCGAGTTGTTGTACACACGTGAACGTACATAAATATTCATAATGAATATTACTCATGTATACCATTTCAAGTAGAAAAAACGATTCAAATAAAGGAAAAAAACTATATCAAGATAGATATCATTTTGAAGAGAATGAAATGCTAGCCTTTTAAGATAATTTGGTTTAAAAGTTAAAAGGGTAAAAGTTTTTAATTAAAAAATAAAAAGAAATCAATTGTTAATCGTGGAAATATAAAAATAAACTTTTTTTTGAAAATGTATCCTAGACATTTGTCTAGACTAATCTATGACAATTTTAAGACCGCTAAAGCATGCAGCTTTGAGATAATTCCCTAGTGGCCACAAGTTGTTTACGCCTGGATTC
Source organism: Silybum marianum (assembly GCA_036898165.1). Lineage (NCBI taxonomy): Eukaryota > Viridiplantae > Streptophyta > Magnoliopsida > Asterales > Asteraceae > Silybum > Silybum marianum. The sequence continues at coordinate 40,653,956 of CM072529.1, read as the reverse complement.
GAATCTAGGGTAGATGGGTTATCTAGCCTCATCCCCCACAAATCTTAACCAGTACGTCACAAACCTTGTGGTTAAAATAATATATAAAAATAAGCTTATTTTGCTGCTTTAATCACCTTAATTAATTATTTTAATTAAAAATCTTATTTAAGGTGAGCTTCTATATTAAATAGAGATGAAAGATCAACATATGTTCATTAATTCACAACCCTAATTTAGTTTACAATTAAACTTTTCTCTACATATGTGTGTATATATATACCATGAATTTTGACGTCCAGATTTGGAGGCCAACAGAGCACCGTCATTTTAGCAGCCACGTATGTAGGTGGACGGAGGAATATTGTCAGAGGCGGAACACAATAGGGGCCTAGGGGGGCCATGGCTCCTGCGTTTTATCCCTTAAATACTAGATATTAGCAATATTATCAATGAATTGCGCTTAGCTCAGATGGTTATGTGTATATGGCCCCTGTATATGTGGTCATATGTTCTATTCTCCTGTCACACAATTTTTTTATGATGAATTAAGCTTATCAATGAAGATGTTTTGTTGAGTTCGGCCCCCTTAATTAGAAGTCCCGTGTTCCGCCCCTGAATATTGTCCAACATTTTTTTGTTATACCGGTGTATTAGAGATGCCCTTAGTTTTGAGATTATTGAAAAAGTTCCTTGGATACCATATTGGGTTTTCTTATCCCTTTTTCAATCATATTTCTTTTATTTTACATAAATCGTAATGTATAGTATTTGAAGTCATTTTACAGTTTTATCTAATTTATCAACTATTTTTTTATCAAACGTAACTAATTTATCAACTAGTTTATTAGTCAATAACTAAACTTTCAGTTAACAGTCAACTATCAACCAGTTCGATAAATATAATATTACTTTTAAAGTTAATTTAATTTCTTGTGTTTCTTTGAACTCCCAAAACAAAGATTGTTACATTGATTTTAATCCAAATCAAAATCTTAAACTCATTTTCAGACAATTGCAACTACAAATTCGATAATTCAGATCATTAAATATTTATAAAAAAATGTTATAATTTAAATTAGTAAAATAAAAAACTTATATTTGTATATTATTATCTTAACAAGGAAAATTTTGTTTCAAATATAATTACCTTTAAATAAAAGAAGTTATAAAAATTTAACGATGCTTAAGTATCGTAATAGAATTAGCTTCTAAATATATTTGGCGTGTTGTCTATATATATGCAAAAATAAGGCAACCTCTATGACCATCCATTGATTCGAAATTATACCGAATCAAAACTAAAATTACTAAAAAAATAATAACTTAACATTAGAAAGGTGTTTTTTATGTTTCTGTTTTTGTATATCTGATTTATATCGTCTACCGAACCTTGATTCTCTTAAGGAACCTATTTATACATTTATTTCTGTTTTGCTTTTCCTTAAACATTATTTATCTCGTGTTATTAGATCGAGTTTTTTAGTTTAATGTGTTTATGAGTTTTGAATGTAACAAAAAAATATGATTTTTCTTTACCAAAATTAAGAACATGTTCAATGTTTTTGCTTTATGACAAGCTGGATTGAATTATTTTACATTTTTTGAAATTAATTCTAGAAAATGTATTCATATTTTTGTGGTTGATATCAAACACCTAAATTGAAAGGAGAACATGACTTTTTAAATTAAAAATTAATTAGGTTTGAACTTTTACATCACTAGTAAGTTGACGCCCAGCATTGCCTTTTCATTTGATGAAGAATTATCATGATTATATATGAGAATAAATTAAATAAGAAATTAAAAAATATATAAAATATTATTAAAATTAGTGAATCATATATTATTTGATATTGATAAATAAAATTAATAAAACATATAATGTTGTTTCATATTTTAAAATATAATATGTATGTAAAAATGTTTAAAAGTATGAAACAAGTATATTTCGAAACAAATGTATATGAAATAATAACTTAAATCACAGCAAAAGATAGAAATCTGAAACAATACATTGAGATATGTTCTTATGGTATTGAAACGTGTTGTAGTTAGTGGTTACCATATATGATAAACACATGAGAACCATAAAAATGTTACAATCTCTAGGAACCAATCTCAATTTATTGTATTACATGATTTTTTCCATCCAAAATTAAGATTTAAGAATTAAGTTATTATTTTACATATATTTGTTTCATGGTGTGAAACGTTTTACATATTTTTTCTTTCCCAATCTAAACAGCATCTTATGGTTCATATGTATTGTTTCACAAATCACAATATGAAGAAACATGTGATTAATTGGTTCCATTGTTCCGAATCTTTTTGTGGTTCTCATATAATTATGAATGCACGTAAGTAGATACAGACGTATATGTGTGTCTATGCGTAAATTGCAAAGTTCAACATTTGTAAAGCTTAACCCTATGGTTATATGAAAATTACGGATTGAGTCCCTTGAAATTCTTAATAGATTAGGCATATGTGATTTCATTTTCGTTATAGATGGGTCCCTTAACATTAACCCTTATTAGCTTTTCTCAATTGAACTCCTCTTATGTGAGGGGTTGTTTTATCATTAGTACGCTTGTTTTTTTTAATGTACAAGCTTGTTTTTTTTAATGTACAAGTTTCTGAACAATGTTTACAAGCTTACTGAGCATCAAAAAACAAAACTAACACATAAAAAAACAGAACTTAAATGCCTTTACCACCATTACTTTTTTTCACACCTTCACCTTACCTTTCATCGTCAAGACCCCCCACATCTTCTGTTTTTGCGAACACTCTCCTCCCTCTACACCTATAACTCCAAAGAACGCTTCCCTCCCCCGCGCACCGCTCTCGTTTCTTAACAAACCCCTTTGTTGATTGTAACAGCTTAAATGTTGATGTATTCTTCAGCGTATAACAACTTCAATAGAGGTGATTTGGTTTAAGTTATGTTCTTTGTGTATCTACAACTACATAGCCTTCTAGAAAACATGTTTTAAGTTTCGTTTTCGTGTATATACTAACTTGGTAACATTGTGGAACTCAAGTTTTTTGGTTTGGTTTTGAAGATATGGACCATATTTGGATTAGTGGAGCTAATTCCTTCTATTGAGCAAAAAATGGTAAATTTTGAGATAACCATATTGAATAAAGTTCCAATTTCTAGGATTTGCAGTTGATTTGTGTCCATTCTTGTTTATTTGAGTTTGAGTTTGATTTGAATTTCATTTGCGTTCTTTCTTTTTCGATCATCACTAGATACAAATCTCATTGTTGGGAACGGGGAGAAGGGTCAAGGGGATTATTGTAAGACTGGTGGGATATGGTGGTTAGGTCAGGGATGGGGTAAGTGATGGTAATTAGGGTGGGTTTTCGGTTAGGCTGATTATGGGGGTGATTTTTTTGTTTAAACATTTCCCCTTAGATGCTTGAAAGGGTTGTATATAAATAATCCAAACTTGTACGATAAAGAGAAATTATGCATAAAGGGCCACATGGGGGGATTAACGGATAGATTTAACGGAAGTTATTGTAAGGGATCCAATTCATAATGAAAATGAAACTATTGATATCTAATTCATGACAAAAATGAAATCACTAATAACCGATTCATAAAAAAATCAAGAGGTACAAAAAACCCGTAATTTTGACTATTTTTGTAATTTACTCTTGTTTTTTTTGCTATAAATGTGATATTCACTCTCCTACTTATAAAAATTTTGGGTTATTATCGTGAAGAAGTTCAATGATAAAATTAAGAAAATACTGAAAAAGAAACGCGTCGAGCTATTTTAAAGTCTCTCAAAGTACATTAAATTATATTTACAAGTTATAGCGATTTAATTTGATTAAAATTAGACATGTGTTGTTTCGTTAACTGAACCCGTTTTTACTATTTAACTATTAATTATTTTAAATTAAAAAATGGAAAATAGTTGTTTTGTTAACTGAACCTGTTTTTACTAATCTTAAATTTTTATACGTGTAACTCGTTATCTGTTATTTGTAGTTAAAAACAGAAACCGGTTTTTTGCACAAGACAAAGGTAAATACAATAATGGTTTTTAAGTTATAAAATACAAAAGTAATTAAAAGTTATAAAATATCAATGTGTTGGATTCTAAGACTAAAATGGTAGATTGAATTTTTACAGAAATCAGTAAAGTGCCTATAGTTGAGGGACTATTTTGGTAATTTAATCAAATTAGATAAAAGACAAAAAGGGAAAAAACCAAAAATGGGTTGCTTGAGATAGCATGTGAGGGAGACCACCGAAAGGGAAAATAAGTGGATGTAGTTGAGATAAGATACCCACGATCAGATCCGATCCAACGGTGTAGATTTTCCGTTTCCACAAAAGTCAATAAGCATTGATTTTGATGTTTTACTCGCAATATCTTAATGCTATTTTGACCCTATGGGTCAAACGTCTTTCATATGAATTTTTTTCAAGCCAAATGCATCTTTTTGTATTGGTACATATATCTTAAGAGTCGGGTTTCGGTAAGATCAGATTGTTTTTGTAAGACCCGTGATATTATATTTTTATACTTAAAATTTCATAGCAAATTACTGTAAAGGCAAAAAAAATCGAACATTCACAGCAAAAACGCTATGAATGTTTACCTTCACAGTGTTTTGTTGTGAAGTTTCAAGTGTAAAAAAGTGATTTTACGAAAACATCGAATTTTTTTACCTTCACAGTGATTTGTTGTGAAGTTTCAAGTGTAAAAATGTGGTCTCACGGATCTCACGAAAACATGCTTGTCTCACGTGATCCTAAATCTATATCTTAATTATTAATTTTCTATTAGATATATCTATATTAAAGTTTAGGGGACATTTATTAAACATTTATCCAGGTACATACTTATCAAATCACATTACCTTACCAAATGAATATGACAAAAAATTCTGCAATGGTGAAAGATAATTGAGTCTAGTTTAATTCATCTTTAGAAGTCATTGAGTAATTTTGAGGTTAAGTAGGGTAAAACATGGCTAGAACATGGTGTTGTAACAGGAAAATTAAAGTATGAAAATTAACTAGGCATGAGGCTAAATTGAGCTATATGCATCGAACGCTCATGAAACTTAATGTACATACTCAATGGGATATTTGGAACTTGTTTGGTGCTTTTGGAAGGTATCTTAGTGTGTGAACACAAGGTTGGGAACTTGGGACGTAACCTCCATTATAGCTTTCATTTGGTAACGGTAAAAGCTCGGTGAGTTAAATATTTATTAAAATTATATTGTATTATGTGTATATATGTGTATCTTCTATGTTTACATGATTTGTGATGTTTTTTGTAATATTTTGGCATGTATATGTATTTTAAACATTCCGGGTAGTTTGTTATGTTCCGATTGGTGTAGGTTCATTCGGTTTGTAAGTAATTAATATTTTTGGTTGTGTTTGACTTTATTGAGTCAAATGGTTTGAACATTTTTGGTGGTTTTAAACTAAAATTTATATCTTGTATGTTTTATGTTTTGGAGGTTTGAAAATTAATGTTTTGGTATTTGTGGGTTGATGGAACATTTTGTAACCATGATGTTACAATTATGGTATCAGGGTCGTACTTTAAGTGAACTAGGCGTTGACATCGTATAGTAACTAACTGATAATCATATGGGATATGAATCAATTGGAAAGATCTAAGATGGGTAGGGGACCTGAATTTAGAATTATAATTGATATAGATATGTTACATTTTCAGCAGGATGTCGGATCATGATGAGGCAAGCCACACTCCGCCGGACCCCAACATCAGAGAAAAATATCTCGGGTAACGCCAGTAATAACGAGGGTGCCCCGGTATCCCCTAGTACTGAAAGGCTCATGAAATATATGACGGATCACCTTCAAATAACAATAGAACAACAACGTCGTGAAATTCAGAAACAATTAACGGAGGAGCGGGAACATATTAATGCTCCAAAACCTGATGCTAGAGGTAAGGGTCCAATTAATGATGACGATCCAAAACGGAATGGGTCTCATTCAAAGCTTTTCGAAGCAGTGGAGTGATAGAATATACGGGACAATCAGATCCCGTATTTACGATGCAATGCATGCAAAACACGGAAAAGGTGTTTCGGATCACTCATGTACTCGATGATGACAAGGTGAGGTATGCATCCGCGATGTTCACCGAGCAGGCACTAGTAGGGGTGGCAATGGGTCAGGGTGGGTTGGGTTCGGATTCAATCCATTTATTAAACAACTTGGAAATCTCAACCCAACCCAACCTGCTACTTAAATGGGTTGACATCCGGTTGGTCTGTTTATGATTTTATCAACCCAACCTGTTAAATAAATGAGTTGAATCTAGGTTGACCCATTTAATTATAAAGTTTAACAAAAAGAATTAGACTATTTAATTTTATGAATAAAACACCACCACAACTACAAATAAAAATAAATTATTCAAATATCTAGAATCTACGTAAGTTAATTTATTTTCTGTTGGAGTATTGGAGACAGACACCGGGAAAAGAGAGAGAGCCGAGAGGGAGACTTGGAGGCGGATTTAATATTACTTTATTAGAGTCTTACATTTGACAAAATTGAGATGGTTTCAAATTTTCGTAGATAATATTAAACATTATAATTAAAAATATATAATATTTTAAATGGGTTGAAAACGGTTTGAAAATAGGTTGAAAATTTCAACCCAAACGCAACCCATTTATTTAAATAGGTTAGACGGGTTGACCCATTTAACTTAAATGGGTTGAAAATCTCAACCCAACATGCTAATTTTGGGTTGGGTTGGGTTCGGATTGGATTAGTGGGTTGGGTCACTTTTTGCGACCTCTAGGCACTCGTGTGGTGGGATAGTACGTTCAAATGATTAAGTCATGAAACTTTTTTTTAGATGGATACACTATTAAACTTTTTTCATTTTGAATGATTAAGTTAACGAACATTTTTGAAAAACAAACCATCGAACTTTTGAAAATTGATTATCTACATTCTTTTAACCTAAAACAGTCACATGTAACTGCATAAGAATGTTATAAAGTAAAAAAAACACAAATTAGTTCTACCATTCTCAAACCTTATGCAATTCAAACTCATTGCACCAAACATCCCACTCTCTACCCCTCCTCGCCCCAGCGTCATCTCTTCTTCATACCACCCATCACCGTTGTTGGCCCCGACCACCGATCTCCCTCTTTTGATCATTTTTTTGTTATTCGATTCTCCCTCTTTTACACCATTTTAATGGAGTACGTATAGCTAGATCAAAAAATAGGGAGAATCAAAAAACAAAAAAAAAGATCAAAAAGAGTGAGATCGATGGAAGAGTCCAATTACGGTGATAGAGACCTGGTGATGATGGCGAGGGGGAGCGATGGTTTTGGGTGCGAGGGGTTTGAATGTTATAGAGATTGAGCACAGCACAATTGATTTAGATTTTTTCTACTTTAAAACCTTTAAAACCGGTCACATGCAGTTTTTTTGGGTTAAAAGAATGCATAAGTTTTAAAAGTTTGATCATTTATTTATATAAAAAGAATGAGCAAAGACTTAATCATTCAAAATAAGAAAATTAAAAAAAATTATCAAAAAAGGTTCAGAGACTCGGGGCATCTCCAATCCAACCATTAAGAAATAAACACTAAATATGGTGGGGGTCCCTTGAACACTAAGATAGCGTTTGGTTCGCAAATTCTAGAAGAATCTGATGGAATTGGAATGTTGAATTCCGTTGAACAAATTCCATTCCCTCGTTTGAACCACCGTTAATCGGAACCACCGCTGACCACCATGGATCTTAGCCACTGCCGACTACTGCCGATTTGAACCATCGCCAACCACTACCAATTTGAAACCACTGTCGATCACCGTCGACTTGAACCACCATCAACCACCGCCATCTGAACCACCCCCGACAATCAATCTGAACCACCGCCGACCATCAATCTGAACCACTATTGACCACCATCGATCTGAACATCACCGATCTAAACTACACCGTCGACCATCGTCGATCTGAATCACCGTCAACCACAGCATACCTGAATCACCATCGATAATCACCGATTGAACCACTGCCGACCACCACTGATTTGAACCACAATGGACAACCACCGATTTGAACCACCGCCGACCACCGTCGATTTGAACCACCGCCGATCACCACTAACTGAACCACCAACGACCACTACTGATCTAAACAACCGCTGACCTGAACCACAATCGATCACCGCCGATCTGAACCATCGCCGACCACCATCGATCTGAACCACTGTCGACCACCATTGATTTAAGCCACCGCCCACCATCGCCATCTGAACCATCGTCAGCGACTGCCATCTGAACCACCGTCGTCTATTGCCATTTGAACCACCGCTGACCACTGCCATCTGAACCACTGCCGACCACCGTCGATAAACCACCATCGATATAAACCACAATCGATCTGAACTACACCACCAACCATCACCAGTCTGAACCATCGTCGACCGTTGCAGACTTGAACCACCGTCGATCATCGCTGACCACCACCAATATGAATCACAGTAGTTGGATTTCAGTTTCAAAATTTTCAAAAAGGGTATTTTGCTCATTTACCAATATTTCATTCTAATTTCAAAGCTACATTATGTGAACCAAACAGACATATTCCAATTCTTTTAACATATTACGTTTTAATGTCTGTCAACCAAAGATGTGGTCAAACCTGATAACATTTCATTCAGATTCTTTCAAAGTCAAATTTCTTTGACGAATTTCACTCAATCCAAAAACATTATGTGAACCAAACACCCCTTAAAAAAGCAACATTAGAACGTCTTTAATATAATAGTAATAAAAATAATAATATATGTATTTATTACTTAATATAATAAACTATCATTTTACATATATAAAATGAAAAAAGTTAAAATAAAATACTAATATAAATTTTTAGAGACCTATTTTATTGCCATTCAAATATAGAGGTCAATATTTTGCCCTCTACTTTTTTAATGTTTTAATGTCGGGTCGGAGATGAAAACAACTTCATTTTTGTTATTTTTAATGTTGGATTAAAGATGATCTTAATGATTTAAAAACACAAAAGTTCATTAAATTTTTCTGAACTTTTCTCCTTAAGATAATAAAACTAAGCAATTGATTTTTTATTATTGTGGTTCGATTTTTATTGTTTAAGATCGAGTTATTTTCTTCGGGTCTTCTAATACTTTATTTTATTAATTTATTTAAAGAAAATATTAAATATACAAATATTTAGAGAATTGGACGGTTCGGTCAATCGAAAAGATTATTGAATCTTGTATGAATATTTAAAGAATCGGACGGTTCGATGATCGAAAAGGTTATAAGACAAACATGTCACATAAGTCATAATATAAAATGTGATCATGACATCAAGTTATATAATATCGCATTGGTTATAATTAAATATTTTAAGTAACATATTACAAACAAATGTTGAATTAAAATTATTTAAAATCAAAAATTTCTTTACTCTTTGATTTAATAAATGAAAATATTAATTAACTATTAATAATACGTTCTCAACAATACCTCTACCGAATGGTTTAACACGCTGTATATAGTTCATGAGTTGACCATATCAAATGGCTAGACTTGTAGGTCATAAAACCCAAAGACTACATTTTTAAATACGATATTTTGAACCGACCTATTTAATTTTATTATTATTGAATGATAATGCAATTGATTTAATTGCCAAATGCCTTGAATATTTGATACAAAATTGACCATTTAGTAATTTGAAAGATTATTGAACGAACTTGACAACGTCAATATTAGTTGTGTTGTACCACTATTAACTTGCAACATTAAAGTCACGTAACTTTTAAGCCATCTATAAATATTAAAGAGTGTGTCATTAAATGACTGATAATTTTTTCACTACTAAATGAAAGATTTTTGCTTACAAACTTTTTTCTGGGAAATCTGTCGTTAAATAGTGATTCCTCATAAAGACGTCACAAAAATTGGTGGGTAAATTATAGATTGATAATTAAAATCAGTGACAGATTACCATGGATTCTCTAGATAATCCGTTGATATTTTTTCAAAAAACATCGAATTTTACCGAATCATTGGTATTTTCTGGATGATCTGTGGGTAATCACCAATAGAAATTTTCCTGGATGATTTTTATGGGTAAAAATCATTTGTTTTGTTGTGTTTAAAATCTTTAACCTAGATGGATTAAACTGTTAGAAAACGAGAACGATTGTGCAAATGGTCGTACGAGACAGGTGATGGTGCCGAAGGTTTCCATCTTTTCTATTATATTGAGAGAGTTTGTACAAAGCGTAAAAGTTATTCAGTAAACCTAATCTGACCGATTACAAAGAATATAAACAAACTATAATTAAGGTAACTATATAATTGAGCCCATGGGCTTGTGGGCTTCTATACACACTAACCCCCCCCCCCCCCCCACAAACACAATCGGGGGAAGAATGAGCCAGATTGAGTTTGGAAACAAGATCTCGAAAGCGTTCGGGAAGATGAGCTTTAGTGAAGATATCTGCCGACTGATCAATGGTGGAAATTGGAAGTAGTTGAGTAGTGTGACAAACCACATGTTGGTGAACAAAATGGCAGTCAATTTCTATGTGTTTCGCATGCTCATGGAAAACGTCATTGTGAGCTATCTGAATAGTGCTGTTGTTATCACACCACAACGAGGTCGGATTGTTTTATGGGGATCCCATGTCAGATAACAACCACCGTAGCCAGATAAGTTCTTGAGCCGTGTCAGCTAAAGCTCGATACTCAGATTCAGTACTAGATCGAGTCACGAGAGACTGTTTCTTGCTATGACAAGAAATCAGGAAGTCTCGTAGAAAGAAGCAATATCCGGTAGTAGATCGACGATCGGGGTTGTCACTATCCCAGTCAGCATCAGAGAATCCACGTAGAGTTAAGGATGGTGTGGATGTAAAATGAAGGCCATGAAACATTGTACCTTTGAGATACCGAAGGATGCGAAGAATTGCAACATAATGTCCGGAGCACGGAGCAGACATAAATTGACTAACTGTATGCACGACATAGGCAATATCAAGACGGGTAACAGTCAGGTAAACGAGAGAACCCACTAACTGACGATACAACGTGGGATCGCGTAGAGGCGGTCCATCATCAGGAACCAGATGAAGATTATATTCTAGTGGCGTGAAGGCCACTTTGTTATCAGTAATACCCGCCTTTGACAGAAGATCTGAAGTATACTTCGCTTGGCAGAGATAGATTCTAGAAGCATCAGACAAAACTTCAAGGCCAAGGAAGTAGTGTAGGTTGCCAAGATCTTTCATCTCAAAATATGAACTGAGAGACTGTTTAAGATGAGTGATGCCTGTAGAGTCGCTACCATTAATGATCATGTCATCGACATATAAAAGAAGCAAAATTGTTCCTACATTTGTGACTCGAGTGAACAGGCCAGAATCATAGTTGCTTGGTGAAAAGCCCAAAGAGATCACGATCGTGCTAAACTTCTCAAACCATGCTTTAAAAGCTTGTTTGAGGCCGTATAAAGCTTTCCGAAGACGACAAACATGCCATTTGGGAAGTTGAACACCGTGAGGGGGTGTCATGTATACTTCTTCTGATAAATCACCATTGAGCAAGGCGTTCTTAACATCCATCTGGAAGAGAGGCCATTGTTTAGTGGCAGCTATCGCAAGAAGACTACGAACGAAGGTTATTTGAGCGACAGGAGCGAACGTCTCCTCATAATCAATACCGTATTCCTGATTGAAGTCTTTTGCCACTAGACGAGTTTTGCACCGGTCAATGGAACCATCGGACTTTGTCTTGATTTTGAATACCCATTTAGAACCAATGGGTGACTTCCCTGGTGGAAGAGGAATAGATTCCCATGTATTTGCTTTATCAAGAGCCAGAAGTTCCTCCTGCATTGCTTTCTGCCAATCTGGGTTAGAGGAAGTTTCCTTATAGGAAGTTGGCTCATGGTTGGATAGCAGAGTAGCATAACAGTGATAATCACGGAGATGAGAAGGAACGTGTCTTACCTGGTCTGAACGTCGTAGATTTTGTGATTGAGATGGTCCAGGAGTCGTAGATTCAGCAGATGGCTCAAATGTAGGCCCTGGAGGTGGTACAGATGATTGAGTCTGAGTAGAAGGTATGGGTAAGGTTGAATCAGAGATGGGGGATGATATGGAATTTGGTTGGGGTGAGTTCAATGAGACCAGGGGTCTGTGAAGAAGGGAACGGTGGAGTTGGGTGACTCTTGAAATTTAGACATGGTGGAGAAATGAACATGTTCCCAGAAGGTTACATGACGGGAGATGCGTAAACGTTTAGAAAAAGGATCCCAACATCGATAACCTTTGTGTTCAATTCCATACCCAAGGAAACAACATAACCTAGAGCGAGGTTCGAGTTTGGTATGTTCATGAGGTTGCAATTGAACAAAACAAGCACAACCCCATACTTTGAGGAGTTCGTATGCAGGAGAGACACCATAAAGTGCTTCATAGGGAGATCTTTGTTTGAAAACTGGAATGGGATGTCGATTTATTGTATAGACAGCTGTAAATGCCGCCTTACCCCAAAACCGTTCTGGACACTTGGGAGAGATAAGAAGTGTATGCACAATATCAAGAATGTGACGATGTTTGCGTTCAGCACGACCATTTTGGGGTGATGTGTCTGGAGAAGAGTACCGAGAGAGAGTACCTTTGAGACTGAAGGAAAGCAAGAAGAGAAGACTCTTTGTATTCCATGGCATTATCTGCACGAAGAACCTTTATAGGTTTGGAGAATTGGGTTTGAATCATACGGGTAAACATGATATAGATTTTAGGTAATTCAGAACGATGTTTCATGAGATATAGCCATGTGAAGCATGTATGTTCATCAATAAAAATAACAAAGTACAGAGCACCATCCATGGATGGTGTGGTGCTTGGTCCCCATACATCAGAATGAATAAGATCAAATGAAGAAGTAGATTGAAATTCATTTAGTTCAAAAGGTAAAGCATGATGTTTGCCAAGTTTACATGATAAACAAGAAACATTTTCAGAAGAAGTGTTTCCTAATAATCCTAAATTGGCTAACAGTTTTATTCTAGCTAAAGATAAGTGTCCTATCCGAGCATGCCATAGCTCAAAAGAAGGTGCGATGGATACGGAAGGAACAAAATTTGGTGATTGTAAGGGAAGACGAAGATGAGTGACTTCAACCATCCGACCAACTATATGTTCGAGTCCAAGGATCTGCTTGGTCTTTGGATCCTGCACAACACAACCAGAAGGATGAAACAAAATCATTAGACCAGATTCCATAAGTTGAATAATGAAGATTAAACTTATAGATAGTTTGGGAATTTGTAACACATCAGGAAATTGTATATGAGTAGTGGAGAAATTTCCACTGAAAGATACTGGTAATCCAGTGTTGTCAGCTGTTCGAACTGATAAATTTTTTTGAGAGGTTTGTTTAGAAACAAACCCATCAGTACAAGGCGTCATGTGTTACAACAACCTGAACAAAAAAGCCACAAGTTACCTGAAGTAGACGAGTGCTGAGAATTCATACCCATAGAACCTGTCATGAGTTGTTCCATAAGTTCTTGATTTTGACGCATAAGTTCCATTAGATCAGGTGATGAAGTCTCAGGTATAGGAGCATTTGGAAAAACTGATCCCACAACAGGCTGAGTCGGGCGTTGGTGTTTCTAGAATTTTGTGGACAGTCAGCCGCATAGTGTCGAGGATGAGTAACACCACGCCAACGACACTTGCAAAGATGGCACTCAAGAAGAAAATGAGAGGTAGAGTGACAAAACGTACATTCATTGTTGTTCGGTTTTATTGGGGGTTTGAACTGCACATTATTGTTCCATTTACCTTTTGGTTTTGCTGAGTGAGGGGTGTAGAACGCAGTATCAACAGGCACAGGTGAGCGCAGTTGCAGACGAGTTTCTTCACTCAATAGTTCTGTGATTGCTTCTTTAAAAGTAGGTAAGGGATGCCTGTGAAGGATAGAGGCACGAACATTCTCAAACTTGTCAGTGAGACCCATCAGAATCGTGATTAGATGAAGTTGACTAAAGTAGGCATGGAACTGTTGAGCAGTGTCATCAAAAATCTGAGGTGCACCAAGGTTCAGATGATCTCGTAGGGATTGCATTTTAGAGATATACGATTTGATAGACTGATCAGGCAGTTGGCGTTTGTTCTGAAAAGTGGTCCATAATTGATATTGGTGAGAGAGACCAGCAGAAGTGTATCTTTTGGCAAGAAAATCCCAGAAACTCTTGGCAGTAGTGTAGCCATGAAATTGTTGATTTATCTCAGGAGTTGTGGAAGCATTTATGAAGCTCAACGCATTATTGATATCCCATTCATTCATGTGTTTAACAAAATCAACCGTACTTTCATTCGTGATTTTAGTAGGAAGTATAGATGTACCAGTGACATAAGTGTGCAGGCCATGAGATTGGAGAAGAATAGTCATGTGATGATGCCATAAGATGTAGTTGGTTCCATTGAAATAGGGTTGGAGTGGTTTGAGACATGAGCCATGGTATAGGCTGAGACGAAAACAGAAATCAGATTTTGATCTAAATCCGAAACCAAGAATCTTATTGTGTGAGAATTCGATGAATGGGAATTTGATGCCAAGTCCGATACCAAATTTGATACCAAATCCAATACCAAATCAGATACCAAATTTGACTGTGTGATGATACCAAATTTGATAATCAAGTCTGATTACAAATCCGATGAAGTCTGATTACAAATTTGATGTCAACCTAATATGAAATCCGATAGAGTGATGTTGATCAGATTGTAGAAGAATCCGATGAGAATCAATTCAAATAGTTCCGATATGAAGAAGTCTGATAGATGATCGGATTTAACTGAAGTCCGATAAGATTGATTTGGAGAAACATGATCGGATTAATTGGAAATCCGACAACCACGGTTCCAGAAATACGACGAGTCTGAGGAAGAGTTGAGGTCTGATACAATCGATAAATCAAATAAAAGGAAAATACTGATTGCAAATTCGATAAGCAATTGGATTTAATTACAAATCCAATATAAATGGTGAGATCGATATCAATATAGACTTTAATGTCAAAAACTGATGTCGGAAGCGAATGGGACGAGATTAGGGTTTATAAATCGACAAAGCAGGTAAGGGTTAAATAGAGAATAGAATATGGAGAACAAACCTATAGCTCTGATACCATGTTAGAAAATGAGAACGATTGTGCAGATGATCGTATGAGACAGGTGATCGTGCCGAAGGTTTCCAGCTTTTCTATTATATTAAGAGAGTTTGTGCAAAGCGTAAAAGTTATTCAGTAAACCTAATCTGACCAATTACAAGAATATAAATAAACTATAATTAAGGTAACTATATAATTGAGCCCATAGGTTTGTAGGCTTCTATACACGCTAACAAAACAATGTCAAACACACACACTTACAGAATTTTCTAAAATTAATAACTAAATTTGATATTAACTTTAACTCTACAAACCAATATATGTGTAAATAGACAAGAAATCAACAATTGTTAAAATAACTAAAAAAAATTCCACCACTGACAAATGTTTCTCAGACTACTCTTATAAATGAATCCCACTCAGCCTAAAATATGATTATAATAATAAAAGGTACGACAGTCATGAGGATTTGAAGAACATGTGAACTTTAAAATATTTTGATTAGTTGGAACAAGGAACACTTGGTAATTGTAGATAACTTATTTGGTTATCCACACAGGTATTTGGGGGTTATTATATTCGATTAAGGAGTCGTTTATCAAACGCTTACCTGATAAGTGATTGATGGTAAAAATCAACGTTTTCAAGTGACTTACCATATAAGATTTTGGTCTATTAAAACGACATCGTGTGGAACCTTTTTATCCAGTAAGCGCTTACCGTGTAAAAGTAGTCACTATCACTTACCGGGTAAGACTGTCGGTCCTTGTTATCGCTCATACCAGGTAAGATTCTCAATCTTTATCATGTTCATTGCAACACCCTCAAATTTGGAAGAAGCGACTAATTAAAAATTTTCAATAATACATCAATTGAGGATAAATCCCTTCCTATAAATCAATACTTGAAATTTCCCCGAGTAATAATTCTAAATTCACCTCAACAAAAGATAGGCCGAGTCTTATATAAAGACATAAATACGGTCGGGTGTTACTAAACCCAATAAGAGTCGCTATCTCCGATCGCGGAAAACGTCACCAAATAGCTAGATCTTTATCGTGCCATTCTCTAGCACTCAAGTCAACACGCGTCACTAATACCAATCCCAACGAGAACCTGATTCACATGCCGACAAAGAAAAATGTGAGGCTTAACGCCTAGTAAATCGAAAGACTGCTTGATCAAATAATAATTTTCTCAATTAAAATGAATTTTTTATAAAAGCAACGACTTTCCCACACCCATCATTTTGGTAATAAAAGCTTCAAATCAAAATACCGTAGTAATGAAAGCTTTAAATAGGAATACCCATTCAAATACAAACTCTACACTTTATACTCACTCAAAATGTGAATAAGATCAAATGCTTCAAATACCAAAATGTGGACAAAACTCAGTTTTCTAGAACACCAAAATATGGTTGAGTTTCAACAATCCAATAATATAAATTATGAATAATACTGCATACTCTAAATACGTCAGCGAAAAATAATTGATAAGACTCTATACCTAAAACAACACCTTTCGGTGACGGAGGAGACCCGTTTCGTCGACAATGGCGTAACACAAAGTAAACCATATTTTCAACGTTGCTAAGTAGCGCCTTAAGATCACGGCCCCGGTGTACGACCCCTCAACGAGTACCCACCGTAATACCTAAGGTCCTTGACCTACTAAAATACTATATACTCACACTAAGAACAAATGATAATGGGACCCGACTCTAAATGAGTTCATTCCCAGAATACCCATGTGAACTATAAGAGGCACCAACCTCTAAATATGGGTCCCAACAGCATACTCTAACGAGTTACATCATCGTAATACCAGGGTCGCAAAGACATTCTCACTTAGGTCCATCTCTGTAATACCCATGGTCGCAGAGGCATTCCCACTTGGGTCCATCTCTGAAATATCGACTACTAAAAGCCCAAAAAGCTTATGGCCTCAAAAGAGGTACTCGAAATTCTTTTAATAACCAAATGATTGACTCATGTGCCTATGGATCCAATGCAACTCAGTCTAATTCACATGACTCCAAAATAAATACCCAGCGCACTCGAACCATGTAAATTTTATAAATATATATACTATAAATTCATATAATTTCCAAGACTCAAAGGAGGGCATTTTAAGTCGGACAATTGTCCCCAAGACTCGTTTAGATCAAGCCGAGCCAAAAGGCTCAACATTCAAATGACTAATAAATAAAAGTCGTTAAAAATAATAAAATGCTTTTAAATCATGTTTATGTAAACGCATACTCCAAAAGTATAACTTACTCAAAAACCCTTATTGGGTGGGACAAACATTTTCCAGTCATAAACGTTTTATGCATATTTCCACATGCCCATAATATAATAACATGCATTTCCCCAAATGATTTATAAAACTAACTACGTCAAATAATATATGTAAATCACCAACAATCCCATTTTTGAGATATATCCTTTTAAAGGGCTCAAACCCATAATTTATTTAACGTATAAATTAAGGATCTCCAAATTATGCATTTTCAAGTTATAATAACTCTAAAAGTAACAAATATGTAAATTTCACCAAATAGCCAACACATTTGATAATTGTTAAATGAATCATATTAACACTTTAAAATACACATTTTGGCATGTACATAGTTTTCACAAATCAACTTGAACTCACCTTGCTATATTTAGCTAGATCTAGGGTTCACCCCAAATTTGAGCTTCCATAGAAGAAGACTTTAGATCCACCCGATCTATTACTAGCAACTTCATCTAAGTCACCAAAAAACCCCAAAAAACCCCAACCCCCCCTCCCCCCACCCAAAAAAAAAAAAAATACTAATATTAACATCAAAATTAGATCCCAAAACTAAAACTCTAAATATTGCAAAGATTCATTAAAATCTTACCTCTTTAAGATCTTAAAGGTCCCAAACAAAACTCTTAGATCTATAGGTTGGACCTCTTTTAAAAAATCAATAAATAAACCCAAAAAGGGATTCTCAATAAAGAAAGGAAGAGAGGAATGAATATGAGAGAAAAGGTTAGAGTGAGAGAGTTAGAGAGAAGGAGAAATAGAGAAAGAAAGACATCAGAGTGACCAAAATGGGATGGGTGGAAACAATATACAACAAGCAAAGGGGTAAGGTCAACTGCAAGAAAAATTCTCGGGTGGCTTCACCCACCCACGGGGTAAGTCGCATTACCTACTGTTTCTTTCCAAGCAAAAGGCCACACATGCACCAACTCATATTTATTTATTGAGGATTGCTATTCATACCCCCTCCCACTCACATACCCATAAGATGTATGTGAGTGAGTAGAAGGGGTATATATTATAGGGTATGTGAGTGAGGAGGGGATGCGTATAGATAGAATTCACCTTATTTATTTAATTACCCCACTACCAACCTCACCTACAAGCTTTCTAAAAGCCTATACACACAACCTAAGATATTATATGTACAAATATTACATACATATATAACTTACGTGTATGTATGCACTACATTTTCATTAAATGCATATATAACTTATATGTTACTTATATTTTATATGCATATAATATATAATAATAATATATATATATACATATACACTCGTAATTGTAACTGCACCAATGACTAAATTCAGGACTTGCATAAAAAAAACCTCTTCATCGAAATTTTGGGTGTTACAATCCTTCCAACCTTAGAATGATTTTGTCCTCGAAATCTTAGCACGAGTCAAAACTCAAATGCTAACTGAAGCTCTAACCTTAAACCCAATCTGTCTTGTCGACAGCCCTGCTGACTTCTACATCTGACCCATACCGAAATATTAACCCCACCTTAGTGTAACTAATGAACACGTTAGAGTTTGTAACACCCAGATTTTTAGTATCGATAATTTCAAGTTTCGTATGTCTTCGACCTTAGTATAGTCAGCTAGAAGTATCGTGGATGTTGGTTGAGTTGGTTATCGCATTTTGCAAAAATCTCAAATTTGTCGAAATTTATACTGCTCGGGACCGTGCTCATATTTTGCTCGCGCTCGTGATCAAACCTCAAAAAGTGGGCAGAAGTATGCTCGCGACCACACACCTATTTTGCTCGCGCCCGCAAGCATCTGGGCAACCCCTTTTAAATACGTTTTTCTCTTCTTTTTCTCATTTTTCTCATTTATTTCTTCTTCTAATGACTTCTCTCTCTCTCAAATTGATTCCAAACATCTCCATTACTCCCAATTGATTTCTTCTAGAAATTTGTGAGATCAAAAGCTAGGATTGATGAATAAAGCTTTCACCATTATCATCTTCTCCATTTGAGCTTCCACCCACTTTCTAGATTCTCACTAAAACCCGATTTGAAGACTTGACATACCATTCATTGCCGTCTCCAAGTGTTTGAAGGCTTACAAACATCAAGATGTCAAGTTTAGCTTCAAGATCCAAGTTATCATCTTCATCTTCTCCAACAACCTCTTCACCATTGTTGACCTAGTTTTAGGGTTTTCCAAAAAATGAATTGTAAGTCTATTCATACCTTCTAAATCTGGATTCTTGTTGAAACCTAACATGTTAACTTCCTAGAGTTTTGATATTGATGTATCTTCCATATTTTGGATTTTGAACAACTTTGGGTATTTTGGATGATTTAAGGTTTTTGACTAGGGTTTATATGGATATGATTTTGGAGTTATATTATTGGTATATTTTAGGTTGTTTATGAAATAGATGAGGTTTCTAGTGATGGATGCTTGAAGATCCGGACTTCTCTTCAAAGGAGGCTTTTGGGGTAAAACCTAGATTTACCCTAAATCTAGAAAGGTGAGTTCAAGTTGCTTTGTGAAAACGGTGTACATGCCAAAAATTTCCATTCTGAAGTATTAATATGTTTCATTTGTTATTATCAAATGTGTGAGTATTTGGGTAAGTTTAGCATATTTGGTATGAAAGGGTTTACAAATTATACATGAAGCTTATACTTGAGTTTTTAGACATTTTGATAAATGAAGTATAAGTGTGAGTTGTTTAGGTGCGTTATCTTTTAAATGAAGATCAATTGGTTGAATTTGCATCGTGAGAATATTTGATTTATAAATCGTTGGAATTACATATTATTACATTATGAGACATTTTGGGAATATATGAATATGACTTCATTTGGGAAAATGGTTTGTCTCAACCAATATTTTGAGTAATCACTTAAGTGTTGAGTTATAGAGATTTTGCTCGGTTTTGACTAAAATGCGTCTCATGGACATTTGTCCGATTTAAATGACTAAATGTTGAGCTTTTGGAGTTATATGCAATTATGGCATAATTATGTAATGTTTTACATGCATTTGAGTGCGTTGGTCATTTGTTTTGGAGTCATATAAATTAGACTGAGTTGCATTGGATCCATATGCATAAAAGTCGATTTTGGTTGGGATTATCATTCCCTTGTTGTTGATTGAGGTAGGCATCGGGTCTTCATAGGCATTAAGGTGTGGGCTTTTACAGTCACACTTTGGCCATTGACCATTAAGATGTAGCCTCTTGAGATAGGCATTGGGTCTTCATGGGTATTAAGATGTGGGCCTTGGTAGTCAGACATCGACCATTGACCATTAAAATGTAATCTCTAATATTTCTTGTTTGAAATAGGCATCGGTATGAAGATGTGGGCTTTGGTAGTCGGACATCGGCCATTGACCATTAAGATGTAATTTCTAGGAATTGTAGTTTGAAATAGGCACCGGATCTTCATAAGCATTAAGATGTGGGCTCTTGTAATCGGGCATCAGCCATTGTCCATTAAGGTGTAATTTCCCATGAACGGGTTTGGTTAATCTAGCCTATACAACGTTGAATGGTGACCCACTTACGTGCCCCGTCACTTTTTAATGGTAACACGGGTCTCCCCGTCACCGAAAGGTGTTGTTTTTGGGTATTGAGTCTTATCCATTATTTTCGGTGACGGATTTTGGAGTATGGAGTATTATCCACATTTTGTATTAGTGGATCTTGAGACTTGACCATGTTTTGGTATTAAAGAAATGGAGCGTTGTCCATATTCGGTATTAAAGAAATGGAGCGTTGTCCATATTCGGTATTTGGAGTAATTGAATTTATTCACGTATTGGGTGAGTATTGAGTGTAGAAATTCGTTCTAAATGGGTATTTCTATTTTGAGCTTTCGTACTAACGATATTTTGATCTAAAGCTTTTATTATGAAAATGATGAATTTTGGGAAAAATATTGCTTTTTATAATGGAGTCTTTTATTTGAGAAATTATTATCCAACCAAACAATCTTTCGATTTCTATCATTTATAAATATTGTTGTGAACTCTTGAGCTCACTAGGCGTTAAGCCTAACATTTTTCTTTGTCGGCATGTGCATCAGGTTCTCGTTGGGGTTGGTACTAGTGACACATATTGACTTGAGTGCTAGAGAGTAGCACATTAAATATTTAGCTTGGGTGACGTTTTCCGCATTCGCAGATAGAGACTCTTAGTTGTTTAGTAACACCCGACCATATGTATGTCTTGTATAATACTTGGTTTAACTTTGTCGAAGTTCCTTTAGAATATTTATTAAGGCAATTCGAGTTTTGACTAATAAGAGAAAGATTTATTCCTTATTTATTGTATTGATGAAAATTTTAAATTAGTCGCTCTTTCCAAATTTGAGGGTGTTACAAGTTGGTATCAGAGCATAAGTTTGAGATATTTAGGTATTGAATTTAGATGCCTAGACTCAAACTAATGTATTGTTAAGTGACCAGATGTGAGATTTCACAATTAGACACTTTAAGATAGGATATTTTAAGGTTAATAGATGCACCAAAATCGGGAATCATAATGATGGTAACAAGGATCTGCATGTGAGATAAATTTGTATTATCATTCGGCCGGTGATAATATGAATCTACAGTTATGTGTGTGTGCTTGAGTCGCATTGTCGTGATGAACGATGGGGTACTGAAGGAGTTCTCATGAGTTAATCATTGAAAAAATTTGTGTTTGTAGTATTGTCATTTTGGGTGACAACTAAGTACCATGAATGTGTAATTTCAATTGTTTTGGAGTCGGAGTTAATGGTTAGTTATGAACCATAAGATTGTTGAATCAACATTATTCCAAGAGGAGATTTGTAAGTCAATGGATCTAGTTGTGGATAATGGTCTTAAGATATGAAACTTTCTAATGTCGATCTTGTAGTTGGCAGACTTGGTGAGCGTGGTTCTAAGACTTCGGGTTCCGACCGGATGCATGATTTCAGAAAATAAATTGCAAAATTATTTCGTGTTGTCAAAAGACTTTGTACCTGACAAGTTAATATTTTGGAAAATGTTTTGGGGGCACACACAAGAGTGTCGCCATGTCTCGAAAATTGCTAAATTGTTTTAGGTGCAAGAGAAATGCATGCATGTTTACTAAGAATTCATTTCATTCTGTTTTGCTAAAATTGAAATTTTGAAGTACATATCCTAAGAGGGTTAAATTTTAAACTAGCATGAATGGTTTCATTTGTTTCCCGAGGGACGTGCAAATATCGTTTTTACGAATTTCGAAATATTATTATTTGATATATGTGAGTTTTGGGTCGAGTTTGAAATGCATGAACTAACGTACCTCCTACGGTTGTTTACAAGTTTCATTGGAATTTTGGGTGCGTAATGTTCATGATTCAATTATGGGATTTTGGAGTTTTATGGTTTTGTTTTACTGTCGGTGTTGCGTATGAGAGTTGATTGAGAATTTTAATTCGCGTCATTTATTTTGGCATATAGATTTTGATGACGTCCAATTATAAAGTTTCCCTCTTTGTTATTTTATGGGGATCGTTTGTCGCATAGAGTTCGCATACATTTTAATTGTAACTCTTTTATATTATGTAGGTAACGTAAACATATGGTTGTTTGGCTTTAAGTTTGGAATCCAAACCTATTTGGTTCATGGTATAATCAAAGCGCATGTATTTATCGTCTACTAATTTTGGGAAAATAAATCTATGCATGCTATTCTTATTGGGGAAGTTTACTCCATGTCGTTTATGACTAAAAGCGGGATTTTTGGAAATTTTGGGTACAAACAATTAGTTGCACTCGATTTCAGTGCATGAATTTATCCTACATAGATGACATAAACAAATGTGCGTCAAGACTGTGTTGGTCTTTTTTAAAAGCTTATTAATTGTATCCTCATCATTATCGTCATTAGTTTAAATGATGATCTCGTAACTTTTAAAATGGTTTTGTATATTGACATTTGTAGTCACTTTTCACGATTATCCGATGATGGTAAGATCTTTAGACATGCATAAAATTGAATTATAAAGGTTTTTATGGTTGCTATACCTTTGATAAACGAACTTGTCATATTCGTTTAGTCTTACACTTGTGAAACCTTGAACTCATTTAGGAAACCTTGGATGTAAACGCCATCTTGTGGTAAGTATTGCAAATGAAGACCTGGTGAGTCTCTGTGAATTTAAGTAATGATTGATCTGGCTTGTAATTGGTTTTAAATTTCAGGGATCGGTTATTGTATATAGGAGCTTTTGAGGTATTAGACTTATGGATCGTTTCAAGTTATCTATGTAGCGATACACCCCTTCATCTATTTGGGTTGGAGTTTATGTGATCATGTGCCTTAAGGAATTGGTTGACTTTGGTGTCAACTTCCAGTGTTCGTGAGGTCAAGTATCATTAGAGTGATTGGAGTGCTTCGGTTGAATTCCAAGAAGTGTTTAAAGGCTTTATGTGGTGAACTTGGGAAGAATAAACATTAGTGAATAGTGATGAATGATGATGATCAATTGAATTGATAGAGAACTTGAGAGTTCTCTGGAGTTTGGTGTACTTATGATAGTTGAAATATCAGTTTAAGCTTGTGATTAAGAGTTTTGTCATAAACGTGGCAATAAATTCTGCATAGTTTCGATTTAGAAAAGATTTAATAATCGAGTTAAGTTGTTAATACAACAATGGAATCGGTTAAGTGGGTCCCTAACCTATGTTTGAGGTGCTATTAACCACCTAAGGTTGGGAGACAACCGAGATCCTAGTATTGGGAAAGTGATTTAGCCAATGTTCAACGTTCGTCAAGGTGTGTTGAGGTAATCTCGTGAAAAAGGATTGTTTGTTTTGTGAAGTGTTATCATTTGAGGCGTTCCTCGTAGGATCGTTATCTAATTATGGGATGAATGGATGGCAAACCATATGTCGGATTTATGTTCCAAGTTGTGTGATTTCTTGAATCGTTGCTTGTGCCCTTATGGTACAAGCGCTATGCGGAAAAAGGGTTGTATGTTATCATCGTCGGGAGAACAATTAGGTTGAGGTTTTTATGATTCGGAGAAAACCCGAACTTGTGAGAATCAAACCATTCGTTGTGTGTGGTATTCGAATCTTGGATCGACATTAGATTTCGAGGAAGAAATCATTCTAAGGTTGGGAGATTTGTAACACTCAAATTTTTAGTATCGATAATTTCAAGTTTCGTATGTTTTCAACCTTAGTATAGTCATCTAGAAGTATCGTGGATGTTGGTTGAGTTGGTTATCGCATTTAGAAAAAATCTCATTTTGGTAATTGATGTAAGTGCAAAAATCATTTTGCTCCCCCTTAACTGATGCAGTTAAATTTTTTATCAGAAAATATAGTTTTTATCAGTTAGGGTAGCAAAAATCTTTTCAATGAGATTTAAGAAACTTACCTGCTCCCCCTTAAACATTGATCTGTAAAAAAGAATATGAACTCACAAAGAAAGTTATCAGATAATAAAATTGAGTTCCTAAAAAAATGATATCAACTTGCTCCCCATTAAATCAGTAATACACAACAAACATCAGATAAATTTAATAATTTAAATTAAAGACCCAAAAGATATCAGATTTTCAGATTCAGCATGTCAAGTTTGGATACTAAGAATTGGAATCGCTTTTCATCCAATGCCTTAGTAAACAAATCAGCAAACTGAAATTCTGTACTCACAAAATACAACTCAATTGTACCTTTCTCCACGTGGTCTTTAATGAAATGATACCTGATGTCAATGTGCTTTGTTTTTGTGTGTTGAACTGGATTTGCAGAAATAGCAATAGCACTCTTCGAGTCACAATATATAGGAATCTGATTGTAGTAGAACCCATAGTCCCGCAACTGTGTACGCATCCACAGTAGTTGAGAGCAACAACTGGTAGCAGCTACACAGGCCTCAGCTGTGGATGTTGAAACACATTTTTGTTTCTTTGAGGCCCAACTAACCAGTTTATCGCCAAGAAACTGTACATGATCTGAAGTGCTTTTTCTGTCCAGCATGCAGCCAACATGATCAGCATCTGAGTAAGCTTTTAGTCCAAATACTGTGTCCTTAGGATACCATAGAGCAAGATCAAGTGTACTTTTTAGATAACGTAAAATGCTTTTTATCGCGGAAAGATAAGATTTAGGCGAAGCCTGATATTTTGCACAACCACAAGTAGCAAACATTATATCTGATCGACTTGACGTTAAGTACATTAATGAACCAATTATAGCACGATAGTTCGTTTGATCTACTGCTTTTCCAGAAGGATCAACTCCGATCTTAGAACAAGTTGCCGTCGGGGTACCAATCGGAATACACTTATCCATTTTGAATTTCTTTAGTATGTCTAAAATGTATTTAGATTGATTTATAAAAATCCCCGTAGAAACTGTTTTACTTGTAATCCGAGGAAAAAAATTATTTCCCCAATCATACTCATGTTAAATTTGGTTGCCATTAATCCTGATTTTTTTTACAAAACTGAGGGTTGGTCGAACCAAATATAATACCATCTACATATATCTGTATAAGAATAATATCTTCACCTTCACGTTTAATGAATAAAGTGGGATCGATTGTACCTCCTGAGAATTCCGACTTGATTAAAAAATTAGTGACATGATCATACCATGCACGAGGAGCTTGTTTTAAACCACAAAGTGCTTTGTCCAAAATATAGACGTGATTCGGGTGATCAGGATCAACAAAGCCTTCTGGTTGAGAAACATGAACTTCTTCTTTTAGAGGTCCATATAGAAATGCAATCTTGACATCCATTTGAAAAACTCTGAAATTCTTATGAGCTGCATAGGCTAGAAATATTCTGATAGCTTCTATCCTTGCTATCGGTGCATATGTCTCATTATAATCAATGCCCTCTTGCTGTCGATAACCTTTTGCGTACAATAACTCCCGCTTCATCTTTCTTGTTCTTGAATATCCGCTTTGTACCGATAATGGACTTTTCCTTTGGTCGTGGAACCAGACGCCAAAATTTTAATGCTTTGAACTGATTTAGCTCCTCTTGCATTGCTAAAATCCAACCTGGATCAGCTAATGCCTCTGAAACTTTAGACGGCTCAACATCGCTTAATAACGATGCAAACATACACTCATTCGCTGTTACAGATCTAGTTTGAACTAGTTTGGTCGGATCACCAATAATCTGATGAACTGGATGTGCAATTGTCCACTTAGTTGAATGAGTTGACGGATTGTATAGCCGTTGAGAATTATCCGGATCAATAAAATTGTTAGTGGAACAACAGGGTTATGTTCTTGTTGAACTGGTGGATTAGACACTGATGTTGAAGCCTCATCTTGTTGTGTACTGGATGCAATCACTTATGTTGGAATGATTGGAGTAACTCTAATTGGAATAGGAGGATATTCATGTCTAATTGTACGAGAATCTGCACTATTAGCTGTTGTAGGAGTAACCACTTCTGGTTGGACAGGTGTTGGAGAAACTATACCACCAGGTGTCTGAATAGGAGTTGAAACCACAGCTTCCAAAGTTGTATTTAATGGTACAACTTCAGATGGAGATATTGGAATCGAATCTGAAGAAGGAATAGAGAAATCAGACGGACTCGAAAGTGTGACTGAATCTCTTTGTTGAACAACTCCAGAGCTGTTAGACACAAAAAAAGGAACATGATTAGTATTATTTAAATCATCATAAAAATGTTCAAATAACAGATCCAAATCAGTAAGATGAGAAGTCGGTGAAGAAGTGTGATTCGGATCGACAAATGTCTTTGAAAGATGTATAGTCAGATGCTCTGAAGCTCTAACACCAGTTAAAACAATTTCTGAACCGATGTGATCAGAAATCCAGTCAACTTTCTCGTTGAATTGAACATTCACGCTCTCATTGACAATTCTTGACCTCTTATTGTAGAATCTGTATGCAGGAGAAGTACTAAAATAACCAATGAAGACAACATCATCAGCTTTAGGATCAAGTTTTCCACGGTCATCCATGTCATTCATTATAAAACAAGGACATCCAAAAACATGTAGATAGTTAATGTTAGGGATACACTTATTTATCAGTTTATACGGTGTTTTGTCAAACCGGTGATTGATGAGGGAACGATTCTGAGTGTAGCAACAAACAGTAGATACAACATCAGCCCACAGGAACAGAGGTACCTTTGAATGAACCAAAATTGTTCTAACTACTTCAACCAGTGTTCTGTTACGATGTTGAACAACACCATTTTGTTGTGGAGTTCGAGCTGCTGAGAACGTCTGAGTAATTCCATTAACTACTTCAACCAGTGTTCTTTTACAATCCCATCTTCTTGTTTTTGAATTTTGTACCATTATCAGTTCTAAGTGTAACACCCCTAAAAATGGGGGTTAATTTAAACCAAACAAAATGCGGAATATGACTTTCTTAATAAACATCACCCATAAAGATGGGGAGGAGTATGAGAGTTTACAACATCAAAGGGATACTAGATGACAACCTACTAATCTATACGGTTACAAAATACATATTAAGTTCGGGTGTCTCTAAATCCTCAAAATACATTCTTCTATTGTAACTCTATTTGTACACGCAACGATGTACTCCAAAAAGGATGCCCCTATTGGCACCTAGCTTCACTCAACCCCTCGGAGCCCAGTAGGACGATCACCTGATATATATATATATGTCATTTTAAGAAAAAGTGTTAGGCTTAAAACCTAGTGAGAATTGTAACACCCGAAAATTTAGAGTAAATTTAAACCGAAATATAAATGCGGAAATATATAAAATAACCAAAAGAGAGGAAAGAGTATAGGAGTTCACATCTATGGACAGAATACTACATCAACAACCTATTAATCTACATAATACAATACGTAGATTATGTTCGGGTGTCGCTAATATTCCTCAAAATAATCATTCTAACGTCTCCAATAATCACACTCTAAAGTGTAATCCCAAAAAGAGTGCCTTCACCGGCACGCCACTCCGATCCTCTCTTAGAAGCCCCAATATCCCGATGACCTGCTAAACATGGCATTTAAGAACAAGTGTTAGGCTTACGCCTTGTGAGAACAAACAGTTAAATGGATAAAGTCATAAAATATTTAATTAAAAGAATGAAAGACTTTATCCCAATTAACTTAACTTGAAAGCTTACTCTTGGTGAACAAGGTTCTTTTAAAAGTAACCGTGAGAGACCCGATAATACCATTCTTAATGACGGATATAAAATAAGTCACTATTCAAGTTAAGAGCTTTCCCTAGGAATCAAAGGCTATTGATAACGACCAATAATACAATTAATGTACGGCTCTCGATGATTCCAGTCTTAGAGCTCGTGCTAAAGATCAAAGGTTATTGGTGACAACCAATAATACAATACTGTACGGCTCTCGATGATCTTAATTAGCACCCATGTAAGGATCAAAGGCTATTGGTGTCAACCAATAATACAATTTATGTACGGCTCCCAATGGTCCTATACGTTGACCGAAAGGGGACAACAATCCCGATTAAAGACTGACTTATATGCCTATGGATCCTTTACATTCTAGTCTATAAATCAACTACATCAAACCAGACGTAGTGATAGTTTTCCATTTACCGAAAAACCCTTGTATAAATGTTTTCCCTTGAAATATGAACTTTACCGAAAATTAGGTCAAATAGTTTTAGTTCCATAATCAAAGATTTTTTCATCTAGACACATTTCCAAGTAAGATAAAACCATTTAAATTACTCATTTCATAACCAAGATCAAAATCCCCCAAATCCTCATTTTGACCTAAAATCTCCAAACTTAATCAAATGCTTAAATAACGAAATCGTAGACTTTAAATGAAGTAAAACGACATTTAATGCAAGTATTGAGTTTGTAAAAGGTTTAGAAATGAACTCACGAGGCTAAGGTTAGGTAAACCCTAAAAAATCTCCAAAAGATGAAGATGGAGAGGCTCGGTGAAGAAATACGAAGAATGCAACTAGACGAAGCTTGGATCTTGAATCTTCAACCCTTGAAGAGCAATAAATAACTTAATAGGTGTAGATTGGAGCAATAAATGCTCAAGGTTCGTTCTTGGGAAACTATGGAGAGAAAATGTGTTTTGGAGGATTGTGTTGGTGAGAAATTAAGTGGAAACCCATTTATTGAAACCACCAGCTCCATCCAGACGCTGAGGCCACCTTTTTGTGCGCCCTAAGCCGCACCAACCAAGGTCGCTTGCTACCAAGCAAAGCCGCTCCATGCGCGCTTATGCGACCTCAATGCCGCCCGATCTCGAGTTCAGCGACCAAAACAAGCCTGGGCGCCCTTCCCATGCGCCATAGGGCGCCTCATATACCGCTCGGCTTTGTGATGCGTTCTACAGTCTGTTGTGCGGGTGGGAAGGACTGCTTTGCTACCCGCTTGGTCGACTGTTCCGTCCCCAACAGCCCCTAAATCGAGCCCGAACACGTCTAGACTGAACCAAATCATAAACCAAGCATTAAATCTCCATTATTACCCTTGGAGCGTCAAAATGCTTGCACATTTGTTTTAATCTTTATAAATAATTGTTCCAACAAAATGAGCCTTACAAGCAAAATTGAATCTTTCTCTTATAATTTTCTGGGTGTTACAAGAACAAACAGTTCAAATATGGAAAGTCAGTAAATCTTTGAAAGCGGTAATTAACATTTAACCAAAAAACTTTTCCATAAACCCTTTTTATTTCATCCGAGATTTACACCTAAAAGATACGCCCTTTTTCTTCTTGAGGGAAACATATGGAAGCGACCCGCCATCGCACCAACATCAACCCCAAACCGGGATCTTTAATCAGTGAAAGTAAGCACAACCAGATATCAATCTTCGGTTATACTAGTGATAAGTTCAATCCCCAAACTAGAAAGTATTACCTATCACTCTTCTGAACAAGCTCAACCCCAAACCGGGATCTATCACTTGCTCCATCCCCAAATGAAACCCGACTATTGTGCCTATGGATCCATTACACTAGTCTAACTTCTTAATACATCCATTTCGATGTACTTACCTCCAATACAAAAACCATTTTATAATACGTTTTGTGTTCTAAAACCTTCTTCCCGAAATTAGGTCAAAGTAGCATCTAGTTTCATACGTCGTATTTCTTGACAATAAACTCATAAGAGTATTTTAAAACCGTTCCTTGTACTCAGTTTCATCATTTCAAAGAGAAACCTTAGATGACCCATTTTGACCTAGTTTACCCAAAATCTTCAAAATATAGAAATACTTGTTTAAAACATCATATAGGGGTAAAACATCATTTTGACATGTATTGTAACACCCTCAAATTTGGAAAGAGCGACTAATTTAAAAAATTTCATCAATACATTATATGAGGAATAAATCCTTCATTTATAATCAAATCTCGAATGACCTCAATAAATAATCTAATAAAACTTCAACAAGGTTAAACCAAGCCTTATACAATACCTATATATTGTCGGGTGTTACTAAACCCAAAAGATGTCGCTATTTCCGAAAGTGGAAAATGTCACCGGATAGCTAGATCATTAATGTGCCAAATCCTAGCATTCTAGTCAACCCGTGTAGCTATTACCGACCCCAACGAGAACCTGATGCACATGCATCAGGTTCTCAAATAAGACGACTTCATTATAAACGTAACGTCTTTCCCAAAATTATCATTTCCCAAAATAGAGTTTTAAAATCAAATACCAAAGAAATGAAAGCTTTAAATAGAATACTCATTTTAGGCGTGAACTTTACATCTTTTAATCACCCAAAACGTGAATACGTTTAAATGCATCCAATGCTAAAATATGGATAGAATCCCATTTCTGTGATACCAAAATGTGGTCAAGTCTCCATGATGCAATTTACCAAAATGTATTAAAACTCAATACCGCAAAATACGTCACCGAAAACAATGGATAAGACTCAATACCCAAAACAACACCTTTCGGTGATGGGGGAGACCTGTATCCGTCGACAATGGCGTACACGAAGTAAACCATATTTTCAACTTTGTAAGTAGCGCCCTAAGATCACGGTCTCGATGTATGACCCATCAACGAATACCCACCGCAATACCTAAGGTCCCGGAACCCGACCCATACGAATTCATCTCCGAAAATACCCGGATCCAAGACAAACTGTAGAAACAAAGGTTCCGACAGCATGCTCATTGTCGTAAAACCCAGGGTCGCAGAGATATTCCCATTTGGGGCCATCTCTGTAATACCTATGGTCGCAGAGGCATTCCCATTGGGGGCCATCTCTGTAATATCGACTACCAAAAGCCCAACGACTTGAGCCCAAAGCAAGGGACTCGAAAGTCTCTCAATGACCAAGAGACTGACTCAAGTGCCTATGGATCCAAATGCAACTCAGTCTAATTTACATGACTTCGACATGAATGACCAACTTACCCAATGCATGTAAATATCATATAATTATGCCATGAATGCATGCAACGTCAAAAGCTCAATATTTAGTCATTTAAACCGGACAAATGTCCGTGAGACTTATTTTAGTCAAAACTGAGCAAGAAAAGCTCTATAACTCAACCTTTATTTAATTTTCTCAAATCATTGGTTGAGACTAATCATTTCTCCAAATGAAATCATATTCACATATTTTCCAAAATGTCTCATAATGCCATAACATGTATTTCCATGGGTTTATGAATCCAATATTCTCAAAATACCATTGACACCAAAATAATTCTCATTTATAAAATAAAACATCAAGACCTCTCATGAAATATGTTTTATTTATCAAAGTGTCAAGAATCCAAATATAACGTTTCGTAAGATCTATAAAACCTTTTATACCAAAGAGTTGCCTATCATCAAAATACTCAAACATTTGACAAATAGCAAGTAAAACATGTTAATATATCAAAATGAACATTTTTGGCATGTACACCGTTTTCACAAAGCAACTTGAACTCACTTTGCTATAAATTGTTAGATCTAGGGTTTACCCCAAATTTGATCTTCCTTTGATGAAGACATTAGATCCACAAAGTTCTCACCATCTAAAATAACAACAACCTAAAATACAGTAATATTAACCTAAAAATAGATCCAAGATTAAAACCCTAAATACAAGCAAAATCCATAAAATTTTACCTCTTGAAAATAAGAGAAGATCTCCGTCAAAACTCTTAACCTTTTGAATTAAATTCCTTCTAAAATGTTCCACAAATGCGATCTCAGAATCAAATCTGGGTGAAGAAAGGGAGAAAAGGAAGAAAGAATTATGGAGAGAGAAAAAGAAGGCGTGTGGGAGGGAGAAAGAAAGAGTGAGGGTCTTTCTATTTTGGTTGGCTGTCAAATAAAAATAAGGAAAAGAGGGTTGGAGAAATCACCAGGTTTATGCCTTCATGCATTCGGGCGGTTTTAACCACGGGTAGTAACCGCGTACTCAGCTGTTTGCTGGGTTTTGTATACCCCACACCCAACACGCTCTCAAGCTTTCTTCTTAGGATTTTCCACACATAAGACCCAGGTGGGATCCACCCCCACTATCAACATAAACTTCCATTTAAACTAATCATAAACACCCGCTTCACATCCAAGGAATTTTAAAAATCGCCTCTCCTTAATTTGCATAATTAATTCCTAATATGTAATATAAATGTACCTATTATATATTTGTAACACAAATATATACATCTATATATATGTATATTAATAATTGAAATATACTAAAATCCAACTAGGCTTGCTAAAAGAAATACTTTTATTACTAAAATTTCGGGTGTTACATGTATAAAGTTTTAGAAAGGTAGGAATGAACTCGCAATCTTAGGGTTTGAGGAAAACCCTAGAAACTTCAATCACCACTTGAACCCTAGAGAAAAGGATGAAGAACACCTAAGGTTTGAACCCTAGATCTTGATACTTTAATCTTGAGCTTCAAAGATGAACTTGCTTTCTTGAGAGAGCAATAAATGCTCCTGAAATCGCCTCTTAGGGTTTCACATCCGGAGTAAATGCTAAGAGAAATGAATCTGATTTGTATTAAATGAGAACTTAGCTAAAAATCCCACTTTTATACTTCCAGCCCCGAACTGTGACCATAAAGTGCGACGCAGGTCGAAGGTCAGGGTGCAGTACTCTGGTCGCACATTCCTGGCTCACCTACGGTACACAAATTGCGACCTATAACTGTGATGGTGACACTGGCCAAGTCGCAGTGTCCTAGTCGCACTTCTCCTTCTCTACTTACAGTACAAGACCTGCGACCTACGGGTGTGATGATGCCATGGCTAGGTCCCACCTGCCATGGTCGCACTTTTCAGCTGGATTCCCAAATGACTTTAACACTTAGCTTCATAAGATACCAAATTGTGTTTACATCAAGAGGGTCGAGAGACATAAAATTCAGGGTGTTACAATCCTCCCAACCTTTGAATTGATTTCGTCCTTGAAATCTCAACCTAAACAAACAAACTCGGGTATCTTTTCTTCATATCTTCTTCCGCTTCCCAAGTCACGTTCGATCCTCTATGATGCTTCCATTGAACTTTAAACAGGACGATTTCTTTGTGGCGTAACTTCTTAGACTTGCTTTCTAAGATTGCCTCCGGTTCTTCCACACATCGGTTGTTGTTATCAACCCTAATCTCCGTGAGAGGAATCACAGTTTCTTCTTCCTAAAACACTTCCGGCCATCTCGGGTGGCAATTCCAATTTGTAGGCTTGACGTCCCACTCGGTCAAGAATTTTGAATGGTCCAAGGAAACGTGGAATAAGCTTTCCGCGGTTTCTGAACCGAATGATACCCTTCCAAGGAGATACCTTGAGCATTACTCGCTCACCAACATGGAACTCCATGGGTCTTCTCTTCTTGTCGGCATAACTCTTTTGACGATCTTGTGCCACCTTTAACCGTTCTCCAATGATCTTCACCTTATCTGCCGTCTCTTGTACAATCTCGGACCCGGAGAATTGCTTCTCGCCCGCTTCTAACCAACAAACCGGTGTCCTACATTTCCGTCCATAAAGTGCCTCGAAAGGTGTCATTCCAATACTAGAATGGTAACTGTGTTTGTAGGAAAACTCTACCAGTGGTAGGTGCGAATCCCAATTTCCACCAAAATCAATAACACATGACCTAAGCATGTCCTCAAGAGTCTGAATGGTTCTTTCACTCTGACCGTTTGTTTGAGGGTGGAAGGCCGTACTTAAGTTTATCTTGGTGCCTAACCCTGTTTGTAAACCATCCCAAAAGTGAGAGGTAAATCGGCTATCACGATCCGACATGATAGTCAAAGGTACACCATGCCTTGCAACAATCTTGTCCAAGTACAACTTAGCCAGTCTGTCAACTGGACCGACTTCTCGCATTGCTAAAAAGTGAGCACTCTTCGTCAATCTATCCACCACTACCCATATGGTGTCGTTACCCTTCAAGGTCTTTGGTAGTTTTGTCACAAAGTCCATAGTGAGGTGTTCCCATTTCTATTCCGGGATTTCCAATGATTGAAGACTTCCATACGGCCGCTGGTGCTCCGCCTTGACTTGTAAACAAGTCACACACCTTTCCATGTATCTCGCCACATCCAACTTCATGACGGGCCACCAATAAGTTAACTTCAGATCTATTTACGTCTTGGTACTACCCGGATGTATGGAGTACTTAGACTTATGAGCATCTTCCAATAGTAGTTCTCGGTTTCCCCAATCTTGGGCACCTAAACACATTTCTCGGAATAGTTTCAAACTGCGACTATCCTTCGTTAATAACAAGTGTTGTTTCACCATGAATTCGTCCTTTAAATGTTCCTCACTTAGTACTTCCTCTTGAGAAATCTTGATTCGGTCGATCAAACTTGACACTAGGTCGATTCTTGTGAGCATGACCCGCGTCCCGCTACCGTACTCCTTCCTACTTAAAGCATCTGCCACTACATTCGCCTTACCCGGTGGTATAGCAACTCACAATCATAATCTTTAAGCAACTCGAGCCAACGTCGTTGCCTCATATTTAGTTCCTTTTGATCGAAAATATGCTTCAAACACTTGTGATTGGTATAGAGTGTACACTTAGTTCCATACAGATAATGTCGCCACAATTTCAATGCAAACACCACCGTTGCTAGTTCCAAATCATGGGTTGGGTAGTTCTTCTCATGCTCCTTGAGTTCCTTGATGCATAAGCAATTACCTTGCCTCTTTGCATTAACACACAACCTAACCCCATTTCGATGCGTCACTATAAACCACAAAATCTTCAGATCCTTCCGGTAAAGAGAGAATCGATGCTTCGCACTATTTCTTTTGAAGAGTCTGGAAAGCCTCTTCTTACTTGTCGGTCCAAATGAACTTCACGTTCTTTCTTGTTCATGCTGTTAGAGAAGATGCAATCTTTGAGAAATCTTGGATAAATCTTCTGTAGTAACCCGCCAATCCCAAAAAACTCCGGATCTCGGATGGACTCCTAGGTGGTTCCCAATTTATCATTGCTTCAATCTTGGATGGGTCCACCTTAACTCCGTCTTGAGTGACAACATGCCCCAAAAACTGGACTTCTTTTAACCAAAAGTCGCACTTAGAGAACTTGGCGTAAAGCTTCTCCTTCCTTAACACTTCAAGAACCTCTCGAAGTTGCTGCTCATGGTCTAACTCGTTCTTAGAGGAGACAAGAATATCATCAATAAATACTATTACCGATTGGTCTAGAAAAGCTCGACACACTCGGTTCATTAAATCCATAAATACCGTCGGCGCGTTCGTCAACCCAAACGGCATTACTAAGAATTCATAATGTCCATACCGTGTCCCAAACGCCGTCTTTGCCACGTCATTCTCCTTCACCTTCACCTGGTGGTAATCCGATCGTAAGTCGATCTTTGAGAAACATCCTGTTCCTTGTAGTTGATCAAAGAGATCATCAATTCTTGGGAGTGGGTACTTATGCTTCACGGTTGCCTTATTTAATTCCCTATAATTGATACACATTCTCATCGTGCCGTCTTTCTTCTTCACAAATAAGACCGGAGCTTCCCAAGGCGACGAGCTTGGTCTCATGAAACCCTTCTCTAGGAGGTCTCGTAGTTGCGTCATCATTTCTTGCACCTCGGATGGTGCCAAACGGTAGGGCACTCTTGCAATCGGAGCGGCCCCCGACACGAGTTCTATTCGAAATTCTACTTGCCTATCGGGTGGCAAACCGGGTAAGTCTTCAGGGAACACATCGAGAAATTCGCTGACGACCCGAACGTCATCAAACTTTTTCTTCTCTAACTTCGCATCCAACACATAGGCTACATATGAAATACATCCCTTGGCTAGACACTTGTGTGCCTTTGTCAAGGTTAACAATGCTACTTCGCCTTTCCTTCTCTCCCCATAGATTACCGCCATACTGCCATCCGCTAACAGAATCAGGGTCAATTTCTTTGAACACAAAATTTCGGCTTTGTTCTCGGCCAACCAATCCATCCCAATTACTACATCGAATACTCCCATGGACATAGGCATGAGGTTTATCCCAAACTTATTCTCTTCGATCTCTACAACACAATCCTTAAGAATATCCCGAACCAGAACTTGCTTGCCATCGGTTATTTCAACAACGTAGGCATACTCCGAATTACTAATAGGTACACGTAGATTTGGGTAGAAAGTAGTGGATACAAAAGAAAAGGCAGCACCAGAATAAAAAATAACATGAGCGGGTACGAAATTAACAGGGAACGTACCCGACACCACGTCCGCTGATGCCTTCGCTTCATCCACCGTCATCTTGAAAGCTCTTCCCACAATCTTCTACCCACTTCCAGTTTTAGCTTGGGAAGTCGTCGACTTCAACTTCGGGCACTCATTTCTGAAATAGCCCGACACCTTGCACTCAAAGCACGTGGCCACTTTGGTTGGGCAATCACGAATTAGATGCCCACTCTTCCCACATGTGTAACAATTACCCGAAGTCGGGTTACAAGCTCCAAAGTGTTTGCTCTGGCATTTGGAGCACCAACTAGCTTTCTTCCTAGAATCTGTCCTTCGGTTGTTGTTGTTGGTGTTGTTGTAGTTTGACCTCTTGGAAGGCGCCGGATGCTCTTCCCACTTCCTCTTTTCCCCAACCACCGATCTTTCCACGATGCCCAAACCGCGTGCATCGTCGTTATGTTGAGCTTCTTCAATTGCCTCTCGGAGAGTAAAGGGTTTTAAGACTCGAACCATCTCCATCATGTCGGATGGCAATCCTTTGATGAAGGCCTTTATCTTATCCTTTTCGGTCGGGGACACATGCGCCACCAAGCTCAACCTTTCCACAAATAAACGTGAGTATTTTCTCACGGTCTTGTCTCCCTTCTTGAGGGCCCGAAAGTCATCAATAATTCGGTCGATCGCCCTTTCACTGCAATAATCTTCCATTGTCTTCGCTTTGAACATCTCCCAAGTAAGCATGGACACGATTGCGGGTCCAAGGGAGATCGTAGTGACATTCCACCACTCTAGCACATTACGCCTAAGCATTACTAGGCAAACTTAACTTTCTGCCTCTCCTCACAGTCACTTGAGCCAAAAGATTGCTCTATCTCCCGCAACCACTTCATACACATTACTGGGTCATTCGAACCTGAGAATTCAGGTGGCTAGGTACACATGAAGTCTTTGTACGAGCAACTTCTTCCCACTCTCCTCACCGTTGTCACGGGTGTCTCTTCAGTAATGTGCACGGCTCCATTCCCTCCAGAACCTCCCACTTGGTTCTCCGCAGTCATTTGATGCCTTCGATAACTGGCATCCCTTTCCTCAAACATCTTGAGGACCGCTTCATACTACCGAGTCATAATAGTGTTCACTGCCTGTAAC
Organism: Silybum marianum; assembly: GCA_036898165.1. NCBI lineage: Eukaryota > Viridiplantae > Streptophyta > Magnoliopsida > Asterales > Asteraceae > Silybum > Silybum marianum. The sequence continues at coordinate 40,615,694 of CM072529.1, read as the reverse complement.
AATCGGACTAGAAGTTCATCTTGAGAGCCCGCCTCCACCATTAGAGGACCTCCCGTGTTAAGGTCAAATGGCGGAATGGTAACTAATCTGGGCGCGCCTATATTTGCACGAGTAGGAATCGGAGGTGGTTGAGTGACCTCCACTGCCGTTAAAGGATATGGATTTGTAATACTATTATTCGCGCCTTTAGCTTCGTTCGGCGATCTGGTACGCGTATTCAACATCTTAGTCTGCCAAGATGGTAGAGTAGGAGTAAGACAAGACTAACATAGATATGTATAACACATTCATCAATCATCGCAACAATAGTAAATTAAGCATAGTCATAATACAATGTACCCAAAATAGCATTAGCTACGTGATATCTTGGATATATCATACACCTAAGAATTCATATTACCAAAGTCACATTTCATGATTAGAGCATTTCCGTCGACTCTAAGGTTCTCCTATCTCAAGAGTGTCTACCCATACTCACAGTTTAATACTTAAAGTCTCAGCTTAAGTCTAGGCATCTTAACTTCACACCAAGTTCACTTAAACTAAGGCTCTGATACCAACTTGTAACACCCCTAAAAATGGGGGTTAATTTAAGCCAAACGAAATGCGAAATATGACTTAATTAATAAACATCAACCATAAAGATGGGGAGGAGTATGAGAGTTTACAACTTCAAAGGGATACTAGATGACAACCTACTAATCTATACGGTTACAAAATACAGATTAAGTTCAGGTGTCTCTAAATCCTCAAAATACATTCTTCTATGTAACTCCATCTGTACACGCAACGAAGTACTCCAAAAAGGATGCCCCTTCTGGCACCTAGCTTCACTCAATCCCTCAGAGCCCACTAGGACGATCACCTGATATACATGTCATTTTAAGAAAAAGTGTTAGGCTTAAAGCCTAGTGAGAACAAACAGTTCAAATATGGAAAGCCAGTAAATATTTGAAAGCAGTAAATAAACATTTAACCAAAAATCTTTTCCATAAATCCTTTTTTTTTCATCCACGATTTACACCTAAAAGATACACCCTTTTTCTTCTTGAGGGAAACATACGGGAGCGACCCGCCATCGCACCAACATTAACCCAAACCGGGATCTTTAATAAGCGAAAGTAAGCACGACCAGATATCAATCTTCGGCTATACTAGTGATAAGTTCAATCCCCAAACTAGAAAGCATTACCTATCACTCTTCTGAACAAGCTCAACCCCAAACCAGGATCCATCACTTGCTCCATCCCCAAATGAAACCCGGCTATTGTGCCTATGGATCCATTACACTAGTCTAACTTATTAATACATCCATTTCCGATGTACTAACTACTTCCAATAAAAAAACCTTTGTATAATACGTTTCGTGTTCTAAAACCTTCTTCCCAAAATTAGGACAAAGTAGCATCTAGTTTCATACATCGTATTTCTTGACAGTATACTCATAAGAGTAATTTAAAACCGCTCCTTGTACTCATTTTCATCATTTCAAAGAGAAACCTTAGATGACCCATTTTGATCTAGTTTACCCAAAATCTTCCAAGTATAGAAATACTTGTTTAAAACATCATATAGGGGTAAAATACATCATTTTGACATGTATAAAGTTTTAGAAAGGTAGGAATGAACTCACAATCCTAGGGTTTGAGGAAAACCCTAGAAACTTCATTCACCACTTGAACCCTAGAGAAAAGGATGAAGAACACTTAAGGTTTGAACCCTAGATCTTGATGCTTTAATCTTGAGCTTCAAAGATGAACTTGCTTTCTTGAGAGAGCAATAAATGCTCCTGAAATTGCCTCTTAGGGTTTCACTTCCGGAGTAAATGCTAAGAGAAATGAATTCGATTTGTATTAAATGAGAACTCAGCTAAAAATCCCACTTTTATATTTCCAGCCCCGAACTGCGACCATAAAGTGCGACGCGGGTCAAAGGTCAGGTCGCAGTGCTTTGGTCGCACATTCCAAGCTGACCTACGATACACAAAGTGCGAGCTATAGCTGTGATGGTGACACTGGCCAAGTCGTAGTGTCCTAGTCGCACTTCTCCTTCTCTACTTACGTTACAAGACCTGCGACCTACGGGTACGATGATGCCATGGCTAGGTCGCACCTGCCATGGTCGCACTTTTCAGCTGGATTCCCAAAATGACTTTAACACTTAGCTTCATAAGATACCAACTCGTATTTACATAAAAGAGGGTCGAGAGATATAAAAATCAGGGTGTTACACTAAGAGTTTAAACTGATAGCTGCAAGCTATTCTGAATACTTTTGATAAACCCATTAATGACATACTGAGCCTCATCCTTTGTTTGCAAAAACTTAACCCATGTGTACCGTGAGTAGTCGTCAACAATGACTAGAATATACTTTTGGCCATTTATTGTTTGAACACACATCGGGCCACACTGATCCATATGTAAAAGTTCCAGATGACGATCCGTGTTTAATTCAACCTTAGACTTATTACTTGCTTTCTTCATTTTTCCTTTCTACCAAGATGCATCCAGATGTTCTTTTTCATACTTAAGATCTGGTAATCCTGTGACTAACCCTCCCTTTACAAGTGCATTTATATTGTCAAAATTTAAATGGGCGAGTCGTCCATGCCAAAGCCAATTTTAATGTCTTGTTGCTTTGGCTAGCAAACAGATAGATTCCCCAGACTTGATATTAGACAAATTGATTGTATAAAGATTTGAATTCCGAGAGCCAACTAATAATTCATTTCCATTGTATTCGTGGACACAACATCTCTTTGATCTGAAATTGACCTCTAGATCTTTATCACAAAATTGTCCGATACTGAATAAGTTGTGACCTAGCCCTTTGACATAAGAAACTTTCTTGAGCGTGACATTTTCCTTGACTAGATCACCATACCCCAAAATCGGAGAAAAAATGTCGTTTCCAAAACGCACTTTCCCGCAATCTTTTGCAGTATAATTAGCGAGAATCTCCTTTTGTACAGTCATGTGCTTTAAGCAACCGGAATCCATTATCCACACATGACCGGTCTGCAAAACTGTAACTAAGCAGATTTAGGTACCCATATGAATATGGGTCCTTTGGGGTTAGTAGAAGATTTAGGAACCCATTTGACCTTTGTTCCTTTGAGTTTTTCAAAGCTGAATCATTTTAGACAAACTTGTTGACTTAGGTACCCAAATGAATTTGGATTCCTTTGAATTCTTTGAAAATTCAGATTTTGGTACCCATTTGAAATTGAGTCCTCTGTGTTTAAAAAGCTGATTTTTAAAACTTTGAAATAGGTACAGATGAATAATTATTATAAAGCAAATGAGAAGCAACAAAATCATTCATCCCACATATAGAACAACAAATATTATCATGAGCAAATGAAAGTAATTGTTGTACTGAATAGATCACTTTTGGAAAAAACATAACAACAGTGTTTATCAGTACATTTATGTTTTACAACATTACTAATATTGTCTTTCTTAATATTCGAAACAGAAACAAATGAATTTGCTTTGTCTAGTTTAACAGTAGACTTCTTCACTCTCCATTCAGTCTTTATATTCTTCTTTTAAAAATGAAGATTTATCTGAAATAAATAAATCAGAAAATCAATAACATCAGAAGGAGGTTTTTGTTTAGATTTACCAGTTTTCTTCTGTTTTTGAGAAGGTCTTTTACCTTTTGATTTATATTTAGTAATATTCTCAACAATAGGTTTAGTGTTTGAACACTCGCCCGTTTCAAAACAAACTGGTATTTCTTTCAGATATTCTTGAACTAAAAAAATCTAAAATTGACTGTATAGGTGCAAAGTCAAACTGTTCAATTTCTTCATCTAAACAAACATCTGAATGCATGATTTTTGAAAAATCAAGTTCAGATGAACTATCATCAGATAAATAAAGATCTTGTTCTTGTTCTTTCTTGGTGCATTCGGCTCGACCGGGATATAGAAATTCATTAAACACTTTTCTGAATTGTTTTTCACTTTCAGATGTGAATGATTTGGAATATTCTTTTGAAAATCAACAAATGGATTAGAAAATTGAGAAGGAATGTAACACCCTAAAAATTAGAACAAATTTAAACCGAAAGTTAAATGCGGAAATATATAAATTCACCCAATTTATGGGGAAAGAGTATAGGAGTTACTTCTATGAATGGAATACTACATCAACAACCTATTAATCTACATAGTATAATACATAGATTAGGTCGAGTGTCGCTAATACTCCTCAAAATAATTGTTCTAGTGTCTCCAATATTTACACTCTAAAGTGTAATCCCAAAAAGAGTGCCTTCACCAACACGCCACTCCGCTCCTCTCTAAAAAGCCCCATTAGCCCGATCACCTGCTAAACATCTCGAACCAACCCGCGAATTCATTGTGTATGTTTTGTATTGAAATAATATATCAACTCGGATACGTATGTATATGTATGTTAGAGTATTGGAGTATTTTGAGAAAATATTAAATTTTAAGGGGGCCATTTAGTAATACTGTGTTAGGTTTTCTTAATCTTCATTCAATCACCGCCTCCATCTATTCCTTTATGTTGGAAGAGAAGAGGAGCAAAAATATAGAAAGAAATGGGAGAAAAAGAAGAGAGTCGGCAAAACTAGAATATATTTGAATATATTTGAGTCGATCTAGAATGTTTGTGATGTATAAATTGTATATTTTAGGTGTGGAGGACGGTTATACGGGATATTTGGAGACTATATTTGAGTCGATCTAGTTAAGGTGAGTTCAAGTATATTTTAAATGGATACATGTCAAATATATGTATTTTGACATAACCGATTTATGTTGTTTGCGTTCGAATGTGTTTTGTGAAAGATGCACGATTTATACATTGTTATAAAGTGTGGTTATTAGATGCTTTATAAAAGTTGTTGGGTCACCGATGATTTGGTGATGAACCATCTTCCTTTGTCTGATTGATTTTTTACAGGTTCTTTTGAAGGTCTGAAATATGCTTCAAGCATTGAAAAGTCAAATACTATTCAATCAAGGGTTGTACATCAAAAAGTGGAATTTTGGATGTATCAACTAACTTCAATATTCAGATCATTTTGCCAAAGTCAAGATTGGGTCACCAATATAGTGGGTCACCGATGGTACACTTAAAAGTCATCAAAAGTACTAAGGACATCAAACAAGATGAGGTCATCAAGTTTGAAGTCATGGTCACCGACACTATAATCTTGGTCACCGAAATTGCAGGTATCTTTTCTAAGGCTGTGATATCAAGTCACAAGTTCAAGGGTGTACACTTTCAACACTTAGTGAAAAATGAAGTTTATCAAGAAAAGTGTACACTTATCAATTCCAGCCTTACAAGGTATCCACCGATGTGATACATAGTTTGATGTATCACTTAGCAATTTCAAAGAGATAAGTTCTTGACTCACATCAAATGCAAGACACGTGAGCCAGCAAGAACTTGGGCATCAAGCCTTAAATAAAGACATTCTCTTTTAGTCTTATAAAAGGAATATTTGTCTTTTAGCTAAAAGGTTTGATGGGACTTCACAGAGCATGAAGAAAAGAAGATAAAGTTATCTGACATTACGTGCTACAAGGAATGGTTCATCCATTATTCTAGTACAAAGGGAGTGGTCTCTTCCTTTGTCCAGTAGATATATTTCCAGCTAATGAAACCTTGACAGCTCTCCACATGCATCCCATGCATGGGCACTATAAAACGAGATGAAGTCCTTCCCAGAAATCTCACGCTTTCAACAAATCTTCAAAGTGATTATTTGTTTGACTGTGGCAAAGCTGTGTGCTATAACAGTATTGTTTTAACTTCCTTAGTGTATAAGTTAATTATTGTTATCTGTGTGTTTAGTTTGATAGAATAGTGTGCCTGTTCTTTTCCGCATCAAACTACCTGTGTGTAAATTTTTGATATTTATATTAAAAAATTTAAAAAGAGTATATTCTGTGTGTTTTATATTCAACCCCCCCTTCTACAAAACCCTCTCTTAGTTAGCCATCTCTCCTTGGGGACTAACAAGTGGTATCAGAGCAGTTGGTTTAATTCAATAAAACAGATCTGCGATGGCTACTACCTCAAATGTTGATGGTACCTTGCAGACCTCTTCCAGTAATACATATGATTTGGGATCCTTGGCCAAACCTCCAAGGTTCAACCCAAGTAACTTTGGGTTATGGAAAAATCACATGTTATTATTCTTGGAAGGGATCGATTGCAGGTATCCCAACATTCTTAGTGAGGACCTATTGTTCCTAAAATATGGGCTCGTTTTGGCCCTCAAAAGGACGCTGAAGGAAAGGACATAGAGTCAGATGATGAAAGAAGTGAGAAAACTGGTAGATATATCATCAAACCTTCAAACAAATTTAGTGAAGATGATAAACGCCTAGTTGCTTTAGACACTAAAGTCAAATCTGCTCTTGCTGTATCCCTTCCTGATGAAGTGTATCACTCTCTTCTTAACCTTCCCACTGCTAAAGAAATGTGGGATACTTTGAGTGTCTTATATGAAGGCACCAAAGAAGTCAAGAAATCTAACAGGATCTGTCTTGTTAGAAAGTATGAACTCTTCTTCCATGAAAAAGGAGAATCTCTCTCTACCTACTTCAATCGTTTTAACTGTTTTCTCAAAGATCTCAAAGTTCTTGGACGAGTTTATGATAATGAAGAAGTTCTCTGCAAGTTCATGGATTGTCTCCCAGACTTCTGGGAAACTATCTGTACTTGCATCAAGCAAACCAAGGACTTAGAAATAATGCCTTTAACTGCTCTCTATGGAACTCTTCTCCACTATGAACAAACTAAGAACCAGAGAAAATCTCTTATAAAGGATATCAAATCCTCCTCTATTGCTTTGATAGGTGATTCAAAATCTTCTTGTGTTCCTAGAATCACCTATCCTTCTTCTGATTCTGAAAAAGATATTAAGGAAGACTCTTCTCATTTGTCAGATGCATACTATAGTGTTGCTGATGATGAAGGAGAAGAATCAGCCACTGACATACTTTCTGATAGTATGGCAATGATTGCTGGAAACCTTAAGAATAAAAGATTTTCTTCAAACCGCTCTAAATTTAATAGAAAACTTTTTTCTCAAAAATCCTCTTCTGATAAAGCAAATGAAGAATGCTTCAATTGTGGAAAGAAAGGTCATTTTGCTTCTGAGTGCAGATTAAAAGCTTCCTTTTCTATCAAACCTTCTTCTTCTTATGGCCATGACTTCTCAAAATCAGCTTCTAGGAAGCATGAAGAGAGAAGTAGCCAATCCTCTAAAGAAAATTCTGAATCAAAAGAAACCTCCAGATATAAGAAGTACAAAGCCAAATACAAGAGTGAAAAAGAAAGAAACCAAAGTAAAAATAAAACTTTGGTTGCTGAGGCTCATTGCTGGGAGGATGAGCAAACCTCTGAGAGTGAGTATGTCACTAAATGCCTCATGGCCAAAATCGATGAGCTGGAAGACATGGAAAAGTCACTCTACACTACCCTTGTATCTGCTGAGGGATCCACTTCAGGAACAAAGCCTCAGGTACATCCTTTTACCTTTCTCTCTGATGATCAAAAGGCTGACGCCTTTGATTCTTTAACTGTTGACTTCTGTGACTTAAAGATTCAAAAGAAAAAGGCTGATATGCATATGAAATGTCTAAATGATCAACTCCTCTCTTGCATCTCCAAACTAAAAGATTTTGATAAAATGAAAGCTGATCTAGAAAACCTAAGGTATTTAAACGACAGCCTTTCTGAGGAAAAATCAAAAATCTCTTCCACTCTTAAAAAGGAACAAGAGTTTCTGTCTAAATAGACTAAATCCTCTAAGAATCTTGAAAGGATTCTTCAAGATCAAATCACTAGCAAGGATAAGTCTGGCCTTGGTTATGGAAAAGATGTTCCTCAACCTTTCGACCTTCCACTTCCATCTTCTGAGTGTCAAGGTTTTCCTGCTGGCTTCCTTTCCGATGACGATGATGATCTCTTCGGTTACTCATCTGAGGACTCTACCTCCGTTCACTCTATAGATCTACTTGACATGCTCAAAGTAGAATCTAGTTCTAAGAAGTTTGGAGTCTTTGTTAAAGCTAAAGAAATCTCTTCTGAGTTTTCAAAAGTTTCAACTCTTCCAAGCTCTTCTTCTTCTCCCAAACCTATCCAAAGACTTTTATACTCTTTAAGTCTTCATGAGTCAAGGTACTCCCAGGAGCAGCCATCTAGTGTTGCTGAGTATCCCTCTCCAAAAAGATTTTCTCCTCAAAAGAAAAAATTTTCTAAATCAAATTTTTCATCTAAAAGGAAATCTCAAATAGTTACTGATTTTACTCCACGGTCAGTGACCTTGAAGAAATCAAGAAATCCTGGTAAAGGTATCATTGGACCAAGACCAGGTGTCGGTCACCCCTCCTCTTCTCAGTCGTCAACCTCTGTCCAAAGTTTTGATGATATGGATTTTAAAAGGGCCTTTTTTTTAAAGAAGTGCTATAATTGTGACAATACTCTTCATCTTGCTAAAAATTGCCCAAAAGGTTTGGATCTTTGCAAAAGTAAAATGCCTTCTAATTCCAAATGACCCACCTCAAAATGGGTACCAAAAGTCTAAATTTGTTTCTGGGTGCAGGTACCAAACAAAGATCACATATGGTACATGGACAGCGGGTGTTCAAGACACATGACTGGAAACAAACTTATTCTCTCTAACTTCTCAAAAGAAAAGGGACCCACTGTTTCCTTTGGAGGAAATGGAAAAGGGGTCACCAAAGGATATGGTACCATATCAAATGGAACCATCACTTTCTCTAGAGTAGCTCATGTTGAAGGGCTAATGTACAATCTTCTAAGCATCAGCCAAATATGTGATTTGGGCTATAAGGTCTTGTTCCAGCTGTGTGTATGCTTGGTCTTTGATGTACAGAATAAGATTGTACTAGCAGGAACCCGACTGAATGATGTATACATAATCAACATGAAGGAAAGTGCAATAGGAGAAGCTGTGTGTCTCCTCTCTCAAGAACTAGCCAAACAAAGTTGGTTGTGGCATAAAAGGTTCTCTCATCTAAACTTTAAAACCTTGAACAAACTCTCCAACAAGGAGCTGGTTGTTGGAATGACAAAAATAGTTTTTGAAAAAAGAAAAGCTGTGTGGAGCATGTGAAAAAGGAAAACTCACCAGAACTTCCTTTAAAACAAAACAATGCTCATCTATCTCTCAACCTCTTCAAATGCTTCACATGGATCTGTGCGGTCCAGTAAGCACACCCGATGCAGGTGGTAAAAAGTATATGCTAGTAATCGTCGATGAATTCTCTAGATATACTTGGGTGTTCTTTACGAAACACAAGAGTGATCTTCTTTGAAGAAATCATCAGGTTTACAAGAAAGATTGAAAATTTGAATGGTAAACTGGTGAAGTCCTTCAGAAGTGATAATGGCACAGAATTCAAGAATGCTACTCTGGAAGATTTCTTTGACCTAAAAGGAATTTCTCAGAACTTTTCTGCCGTACGCACTCCTCAGCAAAATGGTGTTGTTGAAAGAAACAATAGAACAATGTGTGAAGCTGCAAGGTCAATGCTGAGTGAATCCAAATTGCCAACCTATTTTTGGGCAAAAGCAGTTAACACTGCATGCTTTACTCAAAATAGGTCTATCATAGTCAAAAGGCATGACAAGACTCCTTATGAAGTTTTCCATGGTAGAAAACCTGCAGTTGACTTCTTCCATGTGTTTGGCTGTGCTTGTCACATGCTAAATGACAGGGAACAACTTGGAAAATTTGATCCAAAGTCTGATGATGGAATTTTCATGGGCTATTCTCTCTCCTCAAGAGCCTTCAGAATCTTCAACCTAAGAAGACAATGCATAGATGAATCCATGCATGTGAAGTTTGATGAGTTTGAAACTTCTTCATTATCTTGTGATGAAGAAAAATTAAACCTATGGATAAATTCATGTGTTGGTGAAATTCCATCCTCTTCTCAACCCAATCCTCCAGATAGCAACCATTCTCAGCCTCCCATAAACACCTCCTTATCTTCAGAACCCTCTCTTTCTTCTCCACCTCCTGAAACTAACTCTACAGAAGACCTTACCCACCAAAACACCATATCTCCCACAAACCTACCTTCACCATCTCAAATTCCTACCTCATCCTCTTCTCTACCTCCTACCTTACCTCCTGCACTAAAGTGGACCATGGATCATCCAATAGATCAAATCATAGGTGATCCACAAGTTGGTGTAAAAACAAGAAGAGGCATAAGCAATTTGTGCTTATATGTCAACTTTGTTTCTATTGTTGAGCCTAAGATGATAAATGAAGCCCTAGCTGATCCTAGCTGGGTAATTGCCATGCAAGAAAAACTCTCACAGTTTGAGAGAAACAAAGTCTGGAAGTTAGTTCCTCGTCCATCCAACAAAACTATTATTGGAACAAAGTGGGTGTTTCGAAACAAGATGGATGAAGAAGGAACTGTCATACGAAACAAAGCAAGACTGGTTGCTCAAGGATATCGGCAAGAGGAAGGAATTGATTATGATGAAACTTTTGCTCCTGTTGCCAGATTGGAAGCTATCCGAATATTTCTTGCCCATGCAGCTTACAAGAATTTTCGGGTATTCCAAATGGATGTCAAAAGTGCCTTCCTGAACGGTGAATTAGCTGAAGAAGTGTATGTGAAGCAACCTCCTGGGTTTGAAGATCCAGTCCATCCATATCATGTGTATCGGCTGGATAAAGCTTTGTATGGACTGAAGCAAGCTCCTCGTGCCTGGTATGATACTCTCTCAGAATATCTACTTAGAAATAAGTATATACGAGGCAAGATTGACAACACACTCTTCTTCAAGAAATCACCAGGTAATATCATTCTTGTTCAAATCTATGTTGATGATATTATTTTTGGAGCCACCAATGAATCCTTGTGTGATGAGTTTAGTTCCCTCATGCAAAAAGAGTATGAAATGAGCATGATGGGGGAGTTAACTTTCTTTCTTGGTTTGAAAGTAAAAGAGTCTCCAGAAGGTGTTTTCATAAATCAAAGTAAATACATTAAAGATCTTTTGAAAAAGTTTCAATTTGATACTTGCTCTACCATGAAAACTCCTATGGCTCCTCCTCTTAGACTCTTTTCTGATCCTGATGGCATTTCTGTTAATATTACAAATTATAGAGCCATGATAGGATCCCTTCTTTATCTGACTGCAAGTAGACCTGACATTATGTTTGCTACTTGTTTATGTTCCCGATACCAAGCAAATCCTAAAGAATCACATCTGGCTGCTGTGAAAAGGATTTTTAGGTATCTGAAAGGTACCATAAATCTGGGTCTTTGGTATCCCAAAGACTCAGGTTTTGATCTCATCGGGTACTCTGATTCTGATTTTGCAGGTTCAAAAATAGACAGAAAAAGTACAACTGGAAGTTGTCAGTTATTTGGTGGAAAGCTTGTGAGTTGGTCAAGTAAGAAACAACATTTGGTGTCTACTTCTACTGCTAAAGCAGAATATGTGGCTGCTGGAAGTTGTTGTGCACAAATATTGTGGATGAAAAATCAGCTGTGTGATTACAATCAGATTTTCTCAAAGATCCCAATAATGTGTGACAACTCAAGTGCAATAGTCATTGCCAACAACCCTGTGCTTCACTCAAGATCTAAGCACATCGATATCAGATATCACTTTATAAGAGATCATGTCTATAAAGGTGATGTGGAGCTTCATTTCATTCCCACTGATTATCAATTAGCGGATCTATTCACAAAGCCCCTTGATGAAGCAAGGTTCAAGTTCCTCATCGGTGAATTAGGTATGATAAACATAGACTAATATATATTTTATAAATTTTATATAAATATATAAATATATGTCTTATATATATATATTATATATATATATTATATACATTTATATAATTTATAACTTATATATTATATATGTTATATATATATATATATATAAATAATAATAAAATAAAAAATAAATAAATAAAAATAAAAAAAAATAATATATATATATATATAATGTCGGTGACAGGGTCACCGACGAACCCCTCTCTCTCTCTCCTCTATATAAGTTTCAAAACCCTAACCCTATTCACCGCCACCATCCACTTTCCGATAAGCCACCGACATCAACCATTGAGCCACCGACCCACGGCCACCATCCACCGACAAACCATCGTCGACCACCAACACAAGCCACCGTAAACTATCCACCGACAATTCACTTTCCGACGGCAATCCCTGTTCTCAGCCACCGACAGAACCACTATCAAACCACCAACCACCGACGGTCGCCCACCGACGCCGTCCGTCTACCCACCGACGGTCGCCCACCGACGTTCGCCCTTTGCCGTGACCAATCACCCACCGACGCCGACGTCGTGATTACGTCACTTTCCGACTTCCACCGTGGATACACCCACCGATGTTCTCCCTCTCTCTCAAATCTCATCCACCGACGTTTGCCCTTTTCATAAAGCCACCGACGTTGTACAAGTCACCGAGGTAACCGTTACAACCCTTCACTTTCTTAACCCCTTAAAGATAACCCTTGACTTACCACTCTAGGTGAGCAAGATTATTTGTTCTTATCCCAAATGACATCATCAATGTCAGAACATGCGCCGAATTCAACCCTAAAAACCCTTAAAATTCTGACCTTTCAATCACCAAAAGTAATCATTATTTTTGAAAATTGAAATTCCCTCTCATATATAACCTCCTTCCCACTACCTCACCACCTTTCTCGCACCCTTCTCTCCCACTTACAAAAGCAAAAACACCTGCAACTTCATTTCTTCTTCAATGGCTTCTCCCTCAAGAACTTTTGAAGAACAGACCATTACCTTTGGATCTCTCTCCTTTCCAGCATGCAACTACTTTGGACGCATTGGAAGTGACAACGCTCATCCTGAGTATAATGATGTGTGTTGGTTTCTTCAAAGGTGTCCTCTACAATATGCACTCACAGCTAAACCTAAAATGAGTAAGTTTCTTCTTGGAAACTTTTGGTTGACATGCACATTTGATGCTTCATCAGATCAAATTCTTGCATCTGTTCTAAGTAATGATGAACATGATGTGGTTTTTAATGTGGAAGATGTTCGAAGCATTCTCAAGCTTCCTTCCTATGATTCCTATGAACCTTTTCCTCTTGGAAATGAACACCAAATGGTGGTTGATGTGATGAACTATTTGGAAGAAAAGAAGGGCTCAAAGTCAAAGGGTCCAGGTACTTTACTGCGCAAGAATATGGGAAACATATGGAACTTCCTTTTTGCTAATCTGATTCTGTGCCTAAGCAAAAAGACAGATGGCCCGGATCAGTCACCTTCCCAAGTGACTGAATTGACACATGCTTTAATTTTTCAAAGGAGGATAGACTTTGCAAGCTATTTCTTTAATGAAATGATCTCCTCCTTCTCTACCATCCGACGTCCTCAGGTACCTTTTCAGCGCCTTTTCTCCCTAATCATTAATGCTAAATTGGCTGATAAACTTGAGAAAAGGGATGACATCATATATGATCTCCCTCTTCATCAAGTGGGAAATCAGATTATGAAAAAGGTTGTCTTAGCATCAGACAACCCTCTCCGACCTTCTATGGTTGAGTTTGCAAGGAATGCAACTCTATCTTGGGGAGAAAATGAACCCCGTCTCCAAAGGAGCTCAGGTATGTCTTCTATCCCTTCTGCACCTAGAGTAACTGATGTGCCCAAATCTCGTAAGAGATCCAAAGCGTCGGGCACATCTACCTCCGCACCCACCGATGCTACGAAGCCAAAAGAACCTTTGGCTTCTACCCAACCATCTAAGTCCCAAAAGCGGAGACACTCTAAAAGCCCCCCAAAGACTTCCTCAAAGAAGTCTAAGGGTACCCAAAGGGTCTCACCTCACAAGCCACCTACTAACTCCCAAAAGTTAGTAAGTGTTGAAAAGATTCCTACCCGACCCAAGGACCAGTTAACCCAACCTAGCTCCTCCATGCCCTCCCAAAAGGACATGGTTGTACAAAGGGACATCCCTATTATTCCTTCATCAACTTTCTCTCTAGTTGATGAAGATGACTTGGAATCTCCCATCCAAGGTACCTCTTCTCCACCCCGTGAGCTCTCACAGCTCCCTTTCCTTACTCCACATGAGAGTGCATCACAACCAGGTGCATTTGATGGAGCATCCCAATTTACTGATTTTCTATTTTCTGACACTACACCTTGGACACATATGTCTCCCGTACGTACCAAGGTTGTGGAGGAACCCATTACTGAGGAATCCCCTCATAGACACTCTTCTATACGTGTCTCCCCCACATCTGCTAAATCCCCCCCAAGTAAACCTACATGTTTGGTGGATTACTCTTCCTCTAGTGATGATGATGCTGATCAACCGCCAAAGCCTCATCCGTCTGCTCCTATGTCCTCTAAGTAGGGAGATGATCTTCTTCAAGCTTTCACCAGTTTCACTCGTGACACTGTTAGCCGGGTGAAAGTTTTGGAAGACCAAGCTGCCAAAGACTTGGAAAGAATGGCTTCTCTTTCTTCTACTCAACAAAACATTATGGAGTCTCTTGGCACTATTCTCACAAATATTGACAAAATTCCAATCTCTTCTCAAACAATTGAGCTTGATGTGGATGGTTCTTTCTTTCAGGAACAAGACAGATTTGTTCTTCAAAGAATTGAAAGAAAAGTAAATACCATGGCTTCTGACATAGAAAGGATCAAGACTTTTCTCTCTTCAGTGGGTTTCAAGGGTTCAACCACTGAGGGGGAGAAAAATAAGAAAACCACTGCTACCACCTCCACAGCCGACGACGCTGCCCCTGCCCCTGCCCTTGCAGCCGTCGACGCTGCCCCTGCAGCCACCGACGTTGGCCCATCCACCGATGGTGGTGCGACCACGGTCACCGACGTGACCCCTCCTTTAGTCACCGAGGTGACTCCTCACGTGGTCACCACTATCCCTTTGGTCACCGAGTCTTCTGGAGCAGCTGTTGAGGGGGAGAGTATCAGTGCTCAACCCCTTGAAACTGAAGAAGAAAAGAAGAGAAAAGAGAAGGCTAAAGGAAAGAAGCCTGTCTCTTTTGAAGAACAACAGGAAGAGTAAAAGAAAAGGAAAATAATGAGAAGTCCTCAAGCAGATACTCTTAGACTTCAGCCTGCCTCTGCACTGACCGATCCTCTTGGGGTAATTTTATCTGAAGCGGAAAAAGAAGAAGCCATTAGAGCACAACTTAAGTATGATCAAAAAAATGTACTCAAGTTGGCTCAAGATGAAGCCACTCATGCAATGGTAAAGGATGCTCTTCAAGCTCAGAAAGATGAGCTTGAAAATTTAAAGAAGAAATCTGAAGCTGCAAAAATGGTTGATGAGGCCAAGAAGACCAAGGAAGTGGAATGGTTCAAAAGAAGGCTGAAAACAAGAAAAGATGAGTCCAAGATTATCAGTGCCACTATCCAACCTCCAACCAAAAATTCTCCCAAGTTACTTGTCACCCTTAAGAGAGCTGACACTCTCTCAAAGGTCTATGAAGCTGAATGGTTGGAAGTGCTTGGGATAACTGAATGGATGGAAGTTGGCAAATGTATCTCCAAGAGCAAAAGCAAGTACAAGGAGCTGGTACTTAATATTCTCAGAAAACTGTTCATTAAGATGCTCAACATCCAAAAGGAGAATGATATTCTTGTGACATATCTTGAAGCACAACAAATGTACTTCATACAACAGGGTCTTAAAGGAGAGGTCATCACAGCTCCTAAAAACAAGAAGAAGGGACACTTTGTTATGCTTCATGAAAGAGGCATCCAGATAAATGCTTCGGGTATAGATCTTTCCATTCCTACTCCTATTGCTTACCCGGAGCAAACCATGCTGACTACTCCTGAGCTTGGGGTTTTCTTTGAAGACATCTTTGGAAACATCGGTTTCTTCAGAGCTTCTGATATCCCAAGGGCTCGCCTCCTTCCTCTCTGCTATTCTAGGAGTACCTCCGGTTGAAGACCATGGAATCACTAGGCTTATCTTGGATGAGCTAAAAAGAAGAGAACCCACTCCATGAATATTTTTCATATAGTGTGAACTTTATTTTTCAAAGCTGTGTGTTGATTAATAAAAGTTCATACTCTTCTTTCTTAAAAATTCTTGTTAATATCTTTATTTTATTTTTTTTGCACATACTTATACTTATGCTGTACATACTCAGTCAAAAAAAAAAATCTGAGTCAAAAGAACCCAAAAGAAAAATAGAAAGGGTCAAAAGAATTTTTTTCTAACTTACAGGTATCATCATCAAATAGGGGGAGATTGTTGGGTCACCGATGATTTGGTGATGAACCACCTTCCTTTGTCTGATTGATTTTTTACAGGTTCTTTTGAAGGTCTGAAATATGCTTCAAGCACTGAAAAGTCAAAGACTATTCAATCAAGGGTTGTACATCAAAAAGTGGAATTTTGGATGTATCAACTAAGGACATCAAACAAGATGAGGTCATCAAGTTTGAAGTCATGGTCACCGACACGATAATCTTGGTCATCGAAATTGCAGGTATCTTTTCTAAGGCTGTGATATCAAGTCACAAGTTCAAGGGTGTACACTTTCAACACTTAGTGAAAAATGAAGTTTATCAAAAAAAGTGTACACTTATCAATTCCAGCCTTACAAGGTATCCACCGATGTGATACATAGTTTGATGTATCACTTAGCAATTTCAAAGAGATAAGTTTTTGACTCACATCAAATGCAAGACACGTGAGCCAGCAAGAACTTGGGCATCAAGCCTTAAATAAAGACATTCTCTTTTATTCTTATAAAAGGAATATTTGTCTTTTAGCTAAAAGGTTTGATGGGACTTCACAGAGCATGAAGAAAAGAAGATAAAGTTATCTGACATTACGTGCTACAAGGAATGGTTCATCCATTATTCTAGTACAAAGGGAGTGGTCTCTTCCTTTGTCCAGCAGATACACTTCCAGCTAATGAAACCTTGACAGCTGTCCACATGCATCCCATGCATGGGCACTATAAAACGAGATGAAGTCCTTCCCAGAAATCTCACGCTTTCAACAAATCTTCAAAGTGATTATTTGTTTGACTGTGGCAAAGCTGTGTGCTATAACAGTATTGTTTTAACTTCCTTAGTGTATAAGTTAATTACTATTATATGTGTGTTTAGTTTGATAGAATAGTGTGCCTGTTCTTTTCCGCATCAAACTACCTGTGTGAAATTTTTGATATTTATATTAAAAAAATTTAAAAGAGTATATTCTGTGTGTTTTATATTCAACCCCCCCTTCTATAAAACCCTCTCTTAGTTAGCCATCTCTCCTTGGGGACTAACAAAAGTAAATTTGAATGTGAAACAAGCATGTTAAGTGATATTGAAACACTATTTGGAATATATTTTTGAAGTATGGAAATTTGACGTTTACTTAAAGCATGCTTGAGTTGTTGTTGTGATAGACATATGTGATAAGTTGGATTCTGGATGCAAATTGAATATTGAAATAGAACGTGAGACGTTCAAATTTAGATGTCTAAAGTTCGAGGTTGGTAATAGATTTGAAATATCTTGGAATGGGTGGATACATATTGATAAAAGACATAGGACGTGGGATGTTCACTAAAATATGTCTAAAATTGAAGGGGCTGGGAGCCCAGTTAGGCGGAAATCTAGGCATATGGCCCGGGGGGCCGAATACATACATAGACCTGGGAGGTCATAATTATGTATGTACACAGACCTGGAAGGTCAAACTTACATACATACTTGGACCTGGGAGGCCCAATAGCATGCCTAAGTTAGCCAACGGTATTGATGAACTGGTATGCGCTCCTTCATCGGCCGGTTATGATAGGACTCCCCTACCTAGAGATCAATAATGTGATTAATGGTGATATATTGTTATAAGTCAAATATATCGGGAAGTAAAGTCTTTACGAGAGACTTAGACATTATATCTAATATATGTGGGACATATATAGAATAAAATGAAGTGAGTGAAGGTTGATATATGTTTCATTATATCCTATAAATATGTGATGGATAAACATGTCTTCTATTGATGTTTGTTTTAAAAAAGTAAGTATTTGTTTGGGTTTGCTTATATCAAAATTTATGATCATGCATTGTTTTGAAAACTATGAGTGACCCTGATTTTATTAAAGGTTTTATGACGTAAACTCTTGAACTCACCAGGCGTAAAGCCTGACTTGTTTTGTTTGATGATGTGAATCCCAGGTGCAGATTATTTGGGTGCAGCTGATAGTGCTAGCGATGAGGATTAATAAAACTAGTACATGATATGGTAAGATGATGCAATGTTGATGTCCCGTTTGGAAAAAAAGGAAATGATTTAGTTTCCGTTAATATTGTGATGGGAATTGTAGTAGTATCATATTGGAAACTAGTTTTATGTATATAAACTAGCCTCTATAGTTGTGGCTTTTTGGATAGTTTTCTTTTGGGAATCATATTATACAGATATAAGTGGGATACGAAACAGGTATATGACGAATTTACGAATAGGTCATGTCGAAATTTCGTTAGATTTGTTATGTAAATTTGGGGGTGTTACAAGGTACCCGACACAACATCCGCCGCCGCCTTAGCCTCATTCGCGGTCATCTTAAAGGCCCTCCTCGTATCTTTGGGGTATCTTCCTTCCTCCCCGAGTGTCCTCCCGTTTTCCACTTTGGGCAATCTCTTTTGTAGTGCCCCGGCTCCTTGCACTCAAAGCAAACGAGTCCTTTGACGGGACAATTTTCTTGAGTATGGTCGGGCCTCCCGCACATGCGATAGTGGTTAGAACTACAACTGCCCGCATGTTTCTTTTGGCAACTAGCGCACCACTTCGCTTCCCGCCCGTGGTTGCCCCCACGGTTGTTGTTGAAGGGGCCCGATCTTTTGGGTGGCATGGAGTTACCTTCCCAGTTTCTCTTTTCTCCAACTATCTTCCTCTCTTCTATGCCCAAATTTTGGGCATCCTCCATATGTTGAGCTTCTTCGATTACCTCTCTAAGAGTAGAGGGTTTTGAAACTCTAACCATTTCCATCATGTCAGATGGCAATCCTTTAATGTAAGCTTTCACCTTCTTTTTTTCATCCGGGGCCACGTGCCCCACAAGACTTAGCTTATCCACAAACAACCTTGTGTACTCTCTCACAGTCTTGCCCCCCTTCTTGAGAGCCCAAAACTCATCAACTATTCGATCAACCGCCCTTTCATTGCAATACTCTTCCATTACCTTCGCCTTGAACATCTCCCAAGTAAGCATGGACACAATAGCGGGTCCAAGGGAGACCGTAGTGACATTCCACCATACCAGGGCCTCGCCCCGAAGAATCTGCGAGGCAAACTTAACTTTCTGCCTCTCTTCACAATCACTCGAGACAAAAGCTTGCTCGATCTCTCGTAACCACTTCATGCACATCACTGGATTGTTAGAACCTGAGAACTCGGGTGGTTTAGTACACATAAAGGTCTTGTAAGAACAACCCCTTTCCACCCTCCTTGCTTCCACCACGGGTGTCTCTTTAGTGACGGGACCAGTCCCGTTTCCTCCAGAACCTCCCACTTGGTTCTCAATGGTCACCTCATGCCTTCGACAACTGGCATCCCTCTCCTCAAACATCTTTAGGACTGCCTCGTGTTGTTGTGCCATAACAAAGTTCACTGCCTGCAACAAACGAACTTGAAGTTAATCTTGTGAACCCGCCTCCACCATCAGAGGACCTCACACGTTAAGGTTAACTGGCGGAATAAAGTTTAATCTAGGTGCGCCTATATTGGTAAAAGGAGGAATAACCGGAGGTGGTTGAGTAACCTCTACTGCCGTCAATGGATCTGTATTTGTAATACTGTTATTTGCGCCCTCAGCTTCGTTTCGCGATCGGGTACGCGTGTTCACCATCTTAGTCTGTCAAGATGGTAAAGTAGGAGTAAAACAAGGCTAACGTAGATATGTATAACACATTCACCAATCATCGCAACAATAGTAAAATAAGCATACTCAGAATACAATGTACCCAAAATAGCATTAGTTACGTGATATCTTGGATATATCATACACATAAGAATTCCTACTACCAAAGTCACATTTTATGATTAGCGCATTTCCGTCGACTCTAAAAAGCTCTCCTATCTCAAAAGTGTCCACCCATACTCACAGTTTAATACTTAAAGTTTCAGCTTAAGTCTAGGCATCTTAAGTTCATACCTAGTTCGCTTAAACTAGAGCTCTAATACCAACTTGTAACATCCTAAAAATTAGAAAAATTTAAACCGAAATTTAAATGCGGAAATATATAAATTCACCCAATTTATGGGGAAAGAGTATAGGAGTTACTTCTATGAATGGAATACTACATCAACAACCTATTAATCTACATAGTACAATACATAGATTAGGTTCGCGTGTCACTAATACTCCTCAAAATAATTGTTCTAGTGTCTCCAATATTTACACACTAAAGTGTAATCCCAAAAAGAGTGCCTTCACTGGCACGCCACTCTGCTCCTCTCTAAGAAGCCCCATTAGCCCGATCACCTGCTAAACATGGCATTTAAGAACAAGCGTTAGGCTTACGCCTAGTGAGAACAAACAGTTAAATGGATAAAGTCATAAATTATACAATTAAAAGAGTGAACGACTTTATCCTAATTAACTTAACTTGAAAGATTACTCTTGGTGAACAAGGTTCTTTGAAAAGTAACCGGGGGATACCTGATCATACCATCTTTGGTGACGGATACAAAAGTAGGTCACTACTCGATGTTGGCTTAACAAAGAAACCAATGGAAACTAGTCTAGTGACAACCAGTTAATGTAATAACATCTAAAGCCTCTGATGATTCTAATGAATGCCCGTGCATGGAATCAATGGCAATTGGTGACAACCAATTAATGTAATAACATCTAAAGCCTCCGATGACCCTAATTCGGCACGTACGTAAGAGTCAAAGGTAACTGGTAACAACCAATTAATATAATAATACCTAAAGCATCCGATGACTCGAACGAATACATAAACGAGACAACAATCCCGAAATAGAACCGACTAAATGCCTATGGATCCATTTCATATTACTCTATAAATCAACTACAACAAACGAGACGTATTGATAGTTTTCAATTTACCAAATAAAAACTTTAGGGTAAAATGCAAGAAATAGCAACCTACTTTCATAAATTTCTTTATCATAGCATTGTACTTTCAGTTTTACTTATTACAGCAATGTACTTTCAAATTATTTTTTATTAAGGCATTGTACTTTGAAAAATTTACTCATTATAGCAATGGGTAACTTGTTACCTTTTAAACAAGTTAACCCCCACTTTTTTTTTGCTTACATGGCTTAAATAAGATGACATGGATAACATGTCATCATGATTACATGGCATTAGTAAAAAAAAATCTCTTGTAATTTTTTTTAAAAAATTCCCACTTTTTTATAGTATTCTTAATTATCTCAATTTTTTTAGTAATTTCTTTACGTCATCACTTTTTAAAAAAAATTACTCTTACAAAATTGTATGCAAATTAAATATTTTAGAGTTACATTTTTTTTAACAAATGTGATATTTTTCTTCAAAATAAATATTTTATTTAAAAAAAACGTAAAACTTGTGATTTAATTTTTCTAGTTCAAAAAATACTTATTTTGTACTTTTTTTTAAAAATTTAACGATATAAATTGTGTTTTAGAAATCTTCTTAATATTGTTACATTCTAATAAATATTTTAGAAATAATCTAATTAATTTAATATATTTATTTCTTAATATTTTATTTGTAAAAAACGTAATAATTTTTATTTTCTTAGTTAAAAAAAATATATTTTTAAACATTTTTTAATATTAGGGAAATAAATTGCCACCTATAAATTTTCTTAATATTCTTATGTTTATGAATAATTTAGTTTAGTTTAATTAGTCTAATATATTTATTAAATAATATGTAAAGCACAATGCTATAATAAGAAATGCCACATCAACAATATATTACATGTGGACAACCTACATGGACAATGAGATGGCATGAAAACCTAGTATAGTGGGTAAATTTAAAAGAAAAGGTTACCCAATGCTATAATGGGTAAAAATTTTAAAGTACAATGCCCTAATAAAAAATAATTTGAAAGTACATTGATGTAATAAGAAAAACTAAAAGTACAATGCTATAATAGAGAAATTTATGAAAGTAGGTTGCTATTTCTTGCATTTTGCCCAAAACTTTATACAACGATCCCCTTTGAAATATGAACTTTACCAAAAATTAGGTCAAATAGTTTTAGTTCCATATTCAAAGATTTCTTCATAATGATACATTCCCAAACAAATAAAAATCATTTATAATGCTCATATCTTATCCAAGATCAAAATCCCCAAATTCCTCATTTTGACCTAAAATCTCCAACCTTAACCGAAAGTTTAAATAATGAAATTATAGACTTTAATGAAGTAAATACAACATTTGAGACAAGTATTAAGTTGTAAAAGAGTTGGAAAGTGAACTCAGTAGCTAGGGTTTTGGAAAACCCTAGAAAAGTTTCTAGTATGGGGAAGATGATGGAAGCTTGATGAAGATGATGAAGAACACAACTATTGAAGCTTAAACTCTTGATCTAGCCTTGATTCCTAAACTTTAATGGAGAGTAAATGAGTGGGAAAGAGGTAGGTTGGAGGAGTTAATGCTCCAAAATCGCCAACAACAAAGAGGTATGGAAGTCTGATTTTTAATCTGATAAGTGAGAAAACTGAGCTGAAAAATGCAACTTAAAAAGCCTCCTGGACAGCCGGGGCAACCTTGTCAGGCGATTGTGACATGACAAAGTCGCCTGTCACAATAGCCTGAGGTGTACTGTGAGTTCTGCTGATTTTGGCTAAACTGGCAAGGTTTTGGCGACTGTGCCCGGCGATTGTGCCATGGCACAATAGCCTGTCACAATAGGCTAAATGGCACAAAGAGTGTTTTTGTTTCCGATTTTCGTTCTTTTCCTCCAGTTCATTGCAACCCAACATCAAACACTTGAAACATTCCAAATAGTAATTTATGGAAACATTAAAATGCAAGATTTAATAATATCTTGGGTACAAAAAATTTCGGATGTTACAAGAAAGAAAATCAGATGTATTAGCATCAGATTCTTCGTCAATTTTCGGTTCATTTGAATCACTCTGATTGCTTTTGAAAAATAAATTTCCTATAAAATCCTTACAAGAAGAAATGTCAGAATCAGTGCTCATGGTTTCACTCGATTCTGGAATGTCTTCTAGTTTGACAGAAATATTCTTTTCAAAATAGAAATCTTTTGCATTAAACTTTCCTTCTCTTTTTCAAAATTTTGTCTTTCTTCAGATAATAATTATTCAAGCTCAACTATTTTAATTTCCAACACTAATGGTGGAACATACAGCTTACCTTCAATCGGTTCAGCTTCAGGTTGAGTAGTATAGCTTGAAAAATAATCATTTGAAAGAAAAGCTAAGTTGTCTTTAGAATAACTGTCATTTAATAACTCATAGTTAAAAGGAAGTTGCATTTTACGCTTGTTTTTTCTATTCCAATCGTCCCGACGCTCAATTTTGTTATCTGATTTAGTCCATCTGGTTTTGTATTGGGGATATGTAGCACCGAGATTTATAAAATCAAACTTATATAGAGTTGGAATCTCAGACAGTGCTTTCTTCAAATTATGAGGATTATTGTATCCTAATCTCTATCTAGCATTGTAAGTCATTTCCTTAGGTTTATTTAAATGAATCGTTTACTCAGTTTGATCTTGTTTATACAGTTTTTCTTCAAGAAATTTAATTTGTTCGGTCAAATCATTCTTTTCTTTCATTGTAAAATCATAAAGTCTTTTAAATCCATCCCTCTCAATTTCTAATAACTCAAATTTAGCCATTAGATAAGATAATTGATTTATTAAAACTTGCTTTGCATTTTCAAACAATAATGTCCAAAATTGTAATTAGTTTGAAATAGGGACCCAACTTAAAAGTGAATGAAAACCACATAGACCAAACATGTAATTTACTCTAAAAAAAATCTCTAATGACTTAATCATCAAAATAAGAAATTCTTATAGTCTTTTTATTAAATAAAAATAGTTTATGGACTTAATAATTTAAAATGAAAATTTTGATTATATTTCCATTTATAATCATAATATTGATGCATTAATTACTTATAAAATCCAAATAAATGTTGATGTAAATCATATTACAACATGTTATCCATTCCGTTAAATTGTTTCATGTTGTCGTCTGTATTGAAAACTCCAAATTATCCCAACAGATAGGACCTAAGGGTACGTGAGTGAGCAATCCAGCGAGAGCTTTGTTGGGTTCGATACCTGACATTTTTTACTGATCGTTAAAAAGAAATGGTGATACTTATGAGTCCAACATGGTAACACATTCCTTTTTTTCTAAAAAGGGCAAATACAATGGTTAAAAAAGAGAATAGTTATGCAAGTTGGTAGGAAAGGACATAATTATTCTTCACATGTCAAACAATTAGTATGGGACTGAAAACAGATAACTCGTGAGTTTTTGGGGCCCAAACTGAAAATAATTATTTATGTTTTTGTCCCTTTGCTTCCCAATAATTCAAATTTTTACCCCCAATACTTTTTGTTCTTTTCAATGCTTCCAACTATGTCCTCAAGTTGTACTTAAAAAAAACCATTCTTTTTTGTACTTTTTGTTTATGGAATATCATCGAAGGATCGTATTCATATTTGTATTAGTTTATCTAAGATAATTAAATATATTGTGTCGCTTAAAAGTTAGACATTATAATTTTATACAAACATAGTTTTGGAAAATTATGTATTTGATGATTTTGATCTAATAAATACTAAATTTATAGGTTTTTTTGGGATAAATAATGCAAATTGCATCTCATCTAGAATAGATATCATAACTTTTTAAAGTTTTTCTTTTTAAATAGAGACAATATTATTTTTGTAAGTTTTTTTATTTAAAATTATTTTGTTTTACTTTATAATATTTGTGTGAAATATTGATAACATTAAACTTTGTGTTGTTTTTGTTAAGGGATATTTTAGTTTTTTATACGTGGGAAAAATGTAAAAGTTAAAATATATTTTGGTTTGGTTTTTATTTTGAATAATTAATATTTTAAAATGATTATTCAATGGTTTGTAATTTATTAATTGTCCATTTTAGTATTTAATGATGATCTCTAAAACTCAGCTAGTTTTCAGAAAATATAGATATTTTTCGAATTATAAATTATTAAATGTGTTTTTTGAAAGAGATTTTATAAAATAAAAAGTGAATTAGGTATGTTTTTATGTAATTTATTCTGATTTAATATATTATTTTATTGTCAAGATAAAAATTATTTACAACAGATCTAACATGTTAAATAATATGCGAATAAAGTGATTTTTTGTTAGTTACAGTACTAACAGTTTACTAAAAAAAATGTTACAATAATTTGTTAAAACTAAGCTAGATAAATTTATAAAACTCAAAAAATTAATCATTGTAGCTATTATAGACATTTCTTGAAAATTGTCTTATAAAAGCATAGTAAAATCCAAGTTTTCTTCTAGTGATTGTATTATTTTAAAGAGCAACATACATCGTGATATAATTAAGTGTATCTTAATTCCAATATCATATAAGGTTGAATAATAAATGTTCACAATTACCCTAACAAAAGTTCAACCTTTCCTATTTCATATTCAATTTGCATGATAAACATACATCACATTGATTGATTTTGATTACACATTTTTTATGTAATTATGAATTTCAATATAATTTGACAACTTAACATTCATAATGTCATGAATTACAAGCTCTACCACTTATATATTAAAATGAGAAAAAAAATAAGAGGAACGAAAATTTTGTTACTTTAGTGTTGTTACCACCTTGATCAGATACCGGATGTAGAATGAGAAACTCAATCCTTTGCTTTTACAAAGTAATATCAGATAAGTTCAAATTTCGGTTGGTTTCGGGTCTAGCGAAATGCAAGAAAAAATATATTCCTTTATGTTTTGGAGTTTTGAGTTTTGACTTTTAAGTTTCCTACTTGTCTATTTCCTTGCTCCTTTCGGTTGCGTTTGGTACATAAGACAGAATGGGACAGGACGAGACAAAATTGTATGTTCCATGTTTGGCGCGACATAGGACAGGACAAGAATTCTTTATCCCACGTTCGGTGCGACAAAGGACATGGACAAGAACTAGGACAAGATGAGATAAATAGGCTTTTTTTTGTTCCACCTATTTGGGACAATAATGAGTTAGAAACTAAATATTACTAATTAACCTATGTTTGATATATATACCTTGATCTGATATTTGTTTTAGTGGTCACTACCCCTAGTCGCAACTGCCAACGCCACCGGTAGCCACTGCAGCCACCGTCAGCCACCGAGCATCGCCACCACCACCGTTAGCCACCTCCACCTCCTTTTCCGTTACAACAACCTCCTCCACCACCAACCATCATCGGCCATTGCCACCTCTACAACCACTATTGGTTACCCGACCACCAACCGTCCATCGCCACCACCACCATTGATTACCACTATGTCTGCCCACCACAACCACCACCTCTACTACACCGGTTATAAGACTAACTACCTCCTCCACCATTGTCGATTACCACCATCTTCACGTCATCCACAACCACCTCCTCCACCATTGTCCATTGCCTCCACCATGACTATCTATCATCTTCACGTCCTCTACAACCACCATCGGCCACCGACCACCACCATTCATTACCACCACCACTAGTACCGTCGGCCACTCGGCCACCACCACCATAACCAACACCACCTCCACCTCCACCATAACCACCAACACCACCTTATATATGTGTATTTATTTATATGAAAATTATGTAAATTAAAATGTTTATTTATTAATTTATTTAATTAGTTACTTTATTTGTGTTAATTATAACTATTATATGATATATAAAATTATCAAATCACTTTTGAGTGCAACTTGTCTAGTTCAGTTCTATCCGGCCCTAGTCTTACCAAACACTTGTTCTGTCATGTCTTGTCCAGTCCAGTCCTACCCTCTTGTCATGTCCAGTCCTGTCCCGTTCTGTCATGCCATGTCCTGTCCAATCATGTCTACGTACCAAACACTACCTTCTTCCTACAAGATATAGACAACAAGTTCTAAAGTCAAATCTCGATAAACTACCGAAACTTCTATTAAAATGGAACAAACGTTGAAAGTTCTAAAATATCAAAACAAAACAGCCACGAAACATTGAAAGTTCTTTGTTTTCGTATCTTTATTCAACAACTCGAATTTTAATTTTTTTTTAGGGTACAACCGTACTGTTAATGCCAAAAAATGACTTAACGGTAGACTAATGATTCGGACCTTTATCAACTAAAGAAAGAAAACCAATTCGAAAAACAAACAAACAGAATGTAAACGACACAAAGAATTGTTGACGCGGAAAACTCCCTTCCGAGAGAAAAACCGCGGACGACCGTAAGGGGGATCGTCGATGCACTAAAGGAAAAGGACGTCAAACAGGGACGTCGGCCTTAAGAATAATAAATAAAGTTACAAAAATAGTAAGAATGATCGGTCGTGAGTTTGCGACTGTGGTCGAGACTCGTAGCAATTGTTGATCATAACTCCTCTCAGTGATTTGAATATCATTCCTCTGTATACTTAGTGAAATTCCATGTGTAAACTTATGCTTAAAATTCAGCGATAGCATACGCTGAGTGTTATCAGCAATCGCTGAAAATCTTGTCAAGGTGAAGAAAGAGATAGTCAGCTAATGATCTGAAGCGGTTCGGTGATAGCAATGAGTATCTAAATCAGATTGTAAAGTCTTGTCAAGCCTCAGCGATACTCTGAAAGTTCATCCTTGAAGTTTCAAGTTCAGCGATCAAATGAAGCTTCTCAAACAAGATTGATGTTGATCTTATCCTCGATACACAAAAGTCAAACCTTATACTATGTCAGAGAAGGACGTACGGATTGTCTCTTATGTCTCCATCATATCTGATATGGTATTGTTCACACGCGGAGAAAAGCATGGTTGCTTTTGAACAAAGGACAAGCTTCCTATGAAAGCTTGACACGTGGCATATACCTTTTGTCTTGCATTAAATGCAAACAGGTATGAATAAGATGAAGATATCCTCTTCATCTTCATGCATGATACATTCTAATTCCTAAAACCTCTGTCTCTTTTCTCTCTCATTTCCTTGTGCATCAATTTGTGTGATTTCTTAAGTTACAATAGAATAGGTTTACTTGTTCTATTTCCGCTTGTAACTGTAAATTTGTTTATTCAATATAAACTCATTTAAAAACGAAAATCTAATTGTTTGTATTCAACCCCCCCTTCTACAAACTGTTTCTATATCCTTGAATTCTTGTAGACTCCTTTGGGACCAACAAGTGGTATCAGAGCAGTGTTTCTTGCTTATCTTTAAAATATCTTTGAACAAATTTATTTTAAAATGACTAATACTAATACAAACTATATTGATAATGGATCTTTAGCTAAACCTCCAAGATTTAGCCGTGATAACTTCCCATTATGGAAGGAAAGAATGTCTCTATTCCTAGAAGGGTCAAATCCTAAGATCCCCTACTATCTAGAAAATGGACCATTTGTTCCTACAACTCTAATAGCTAGTGTCCCTGCGACTACTACCACTCCAGCCATCGCTGAAAGGAGTATCATCAAAACTCCAAATCGATGGACTGAAGAAGAGAAAAAGGAAGTAGCTATAGATGCTAAAGCTAGATCCATAATTGCTATGTCTTTACCAGATGAAGTCTATCATTCTGTTATGAATATGAGAACATCTAAGGCCATGTGGGATACCTTGTGTATTCAATATGAAGGGACTGATGAAGTCCAAATCACTAGGTATATTAATCTGGTAAGACAGTGTTGGTCCCAAAGAAGTCTACAAGAGTTCAAGGATATAGAAATAGTTTGTAGAAGGGGAGGGGTTGAATACGAACAGTCAGATTTTTTGTTTTTAAATTAGTTTATATTGAATAAACAAATTTACAGTTACAAGCGGAAATAGAACAAGTAAACCTATTCTATTGTAACTTAAGAAATCACACAAATTGGTGCACAAGGAACTGATAGAGAAAAGAGACAGAGGTTTTAGGAATCAGAATGTAGCATGCATGAAGATGAAGAGGATATTTTCATCTTATTTATACCCGTTTGCATCTAATGCAAGACAAAAGGTATATGCCACGTATCAAGCTTTCATAGGAAGCTTGTCTTTTGTTCAAAAGCAACCATGCTTTTGGCCGCGTGTGAACAATGCCATATAAGATATGATGGGGGACATAAGAGATAATCCGTACGTCCTTCTTTGACATAGTATAATGTTTGACTTTTGTGCATCGAGGATAAGATCAATCTTAATCTTGTTTGAAAAGCTTCACTTGATCGTTGAACTTGAAACTTCAAGGATGAACTTTCATAGTATCGCTGAGGCTTAATAAGACTTCACACTCTGATTTAGATATTCATTGCTATCACTGAACCGTTTCAGATCATTCGCTGACCATCTCTTTCTTCAGCTTGGTCTTCGACTTTCACTAAATGTTCTTTTAGTGTGATGGTTGATCTTCAGATCTTCAGGGGTAGACTTGATGCTTCTGAATTTCAGCGATCGCTGATAACACTCAGCGTATGTTATCGTTGATTTAAGCATAAGCTTACAAATGGTATTTTCACTAAGTATACAGAGGAATCATATTCAAATCACTGAGAGGAGTTATGATCAACAGACAGTATGAAAGCTTTATGCACACAAAAGGTGAAACTCTAACGCTGAAATACTGACAAAATTCATGGAGGCACGACCTGAACAATGGGGAGTGTACACTACATGTTTAAAACTGTCAAAGAATCTTGAAACTCTCTCTCTGAGTGCCTTAAATGAAGAGCAATATCAGGTTTTAAGAGAAAACCTCATAAATGAAATCAAGGGTGGCAAAAGTACTTCTTTGGCACTAGTGACTTCAGAGGTAGAACCATCAAAACTTGTTTCTTCTTCCATCACCTCTATCACTGAGTTAAATCAAAATAATTCAGAAGAACTCACTGATGCTGACATCTCTGAGTTTGATAACTCTCTGGCACTTCTAAGGAACAGCTTTAAAAGATTTGCTAGAAAGAGCAACTTTTGAAAAACTCCTGCTATCACTGACTCTGATATGTCGAAAACTCTGCCCGCTGAAAAAGCATATGCTATATTCTATAACTATCAACGAAAGGATCACTTTGCTAGAGAATGTAGATCTAAGAAAGTAGCTGCTCCCACCACCTCTCAGAACTCTGTTAAAAAGTAAAAGTACTTTAAATTAAAACAATAAGTACAGAGATATGAAAAAGAACCAGCAAAAAGGCAAAGGTCTAATTGCTGAAGAAGTTGACTGGATCAAGAAGAAGATTGGGCCAAAACATCTGATGAATCAGGCTCCGATGAAGAAGATCTTGCCTTCCTCTGTCTAATGGAAACAATTGAAGAGGCTGAAGAAGTCTCTGAAACTTCCAGCTCAGAGTCTCCTTCTACCTGAAAGTGATAACTTCTACGCTCTCGATGCTATGACCGTTGATTTTTACAATGCTCTAAATGGAAAGATTAAAACTGAACAAATTAATATTGATCTTTCTGAACAATTGAAAATTGTCATTTAAAAATCAAAGAACTAACAAAGATTGAAGATTCCCTAAAAGATCACGTCTTTGTAAATCAGACAATTAGTATTGAGAGACAACAAGCGATCACTGAAAAAAAGAAAAGGTCATCGCTGATCTTAAGGCTGAAAAGGCTACCATCGAAGGATGGTGCAAGGCCTCTGATAAAGTCAGCGAGATCATCAATGCCCAAATTCCTCTGAAAGTCAAAAGTGGGTTAGGTTATAACCCTGATAAAGAAGAATCAGAGAATGATCGTTCCATGTTGAAATTCGGAATGTTCGTCTCTTCTATCCCCGATCCTTCTTCATCTGAAAATTTGACTATTCTTAAATCTAGTGATTCTAAGAAAATGATCAAGAACAAAGTTCATGACCACGTTCCTAAAATCAAAAACTTTCAGAAACAGAAAAAGAACTCCTTTGTTCCTTCTGTAAGTCATCCTAAAGCTGGAAAGAAAATCCCCGGATATAATCAGCGATCAACTCCCAGAATTAAGATCGATCGTACACCTGTCCCTGAAAAGATTGTTATACCCCCAAGGACCTCGGACAAAGGAATTCTAGGCTCCGCTCTTGAAAATGTTTCTTCTCGCACTTTGAATTCTTTCAATTCCAAACCTAATCACAAATATAGGAAATGCTATCACTGTGGTGAAAATACCCACATTGCCAGCAAATGTCCTAATGCTACTAAAGCTGAAAAATTAGCTCATGGAAAGAAAGTAGCTTAAACTGATAAATCAGCGAGAGTGAATCCACCAAGGTTGGGAAACCTTCCAAGGCGAAGATATCCACTAAAGAGAATTCTTCAGCTAGTAGCTCTTCCGCCATTCCTTCCACTAACTCAGACCCATAGTAATATGGGTACCTATGAATAATTAATCCTTTTGTTGTATGCAGAGTGCCAAAGGTATCTGGTATCTTGATAGCGGATGCTGAAGGCACATGACTGGCAGAAAATCTCTGCTCTCTGAATACAAGGAAGAAGCTGGTCCCTCAGTGACCTTTGGTGGAAATGGCAAAGGATACACTAAAGGTTATGGAATTCTATCCAATGGAGCCACCTCATTTTCTCGGGTGGCTTATGTTGAAGGACTAAAGCACAATCTGTTAAGCGTTACTCAGCTATGTGACAAAGACTTCAAAGTTCTGTTTCTAAAGAATAGATGTGTTGTCACTGATTCAAATGACAAACTTGCCTTAACAGGCAAAAGAGTTGAAAATGTGTATGTCGTTAATATGAATAGCTCTCACTCTGAAAACATGTGTTTCATTTCCAGAGCTTCCTCAGATATAAACTGGTTATGGCACAAAGGACTCTCTCATCTGAACTTTAGGACAATCAATGAATTGTCTCAAAGAGAACTCGTCAGGGATCTCCCTAATCATACCTTTGCAAAGGAATCTCTTTGCTCAGCATGTGAAAAGGGAAATTTGACAAAAGCCTCGTTCAGATTTAAACAAGTTTCTTTAGTGACCTCACCTCTTCAACTTCTCCATATGGATCTATTTGGACCTGTTAATGTCCAATCTCTCTCTGGAAAGAAGTACACTCTTGTAATAGTTGATGAATATTCCAGATACATATGGGTATTCTTTCTTTGATCCAAGAGTGATATACCTGATGTTATTATAGCTTCTATCAAGAGAATGGAGGTCCTCAATAATCTTATCGTTCGTTCCATGAGAAGTGATCATGGTACTGAGTTCAAAAACAGTACCTTGATTAATTTCTTTGAAGAAAAGGGAATCACTCACAACTTCTCTTCAATGAGAACTTCTCAGCAAAACAGTGTTGCTGAAAGAAGAAATCGAACTATTATTAAAGCAGCTCACTCAATGCTCAGCGAATCGCATCTTCCTACTCAATTTTGGGCTGAAACAGTCAACACAGCATGCTTTACTCAGAATCGATCCATAATAGTAAAGCGATTCAAGAAGACCTCCTATAAACTATTTCATGGAAGAAGACCCTCTCTGAAATATCTACACATCTTTAGATGTAGATGTTATATTCTGAATGACAGAGATCATTTGGGTAAGTTTGATCCAAAAGCTGATGATGGAATATTCCTTGGATACTCTTCTATATCCAAGTCTTTCAGAATCTTCAACAAGAGAAGACAACACGTTGAAGAATCTATGCACGTCAACTTTGATGAATCTCGCCCAATTAATTCCACTCCTATCCCTAAAGAAGATGAGGAGCTGAATGGATGGATGAAATCTCATTATGGGGAACCTGAAACTTATTTCAGCAACCAACCCAATGCTGAAACAAATGTTGATGGGATCCCTGATCTTCCTACACCAAGCCGCGATCCGTCAACATCAGGGATCAATGTCACTCCTCTCAATCAGATTCCTCAATCTGATACTTCTTTAGGAAATTCTTCAGTGAATAACCAAGCTTCATCTTCTACTGATCAACCCTCTGAATCTCATCCAGAATTGATCTTAAATGAAGTTCCTGTCGCTGAAACGATCAATGACATCCCTGAAAGAGAGCAAATCGTTGAATCTATTATTGATCAGTCACCTCAACCTCCAGCACAGCGATGGACTGCAAATCATCCAATAAATCAAATAATTAGTGATCCAAATGCAGGTATTAAGACTCGTAGAGGTAAAGGTAATATCTGTCTCTATGTTAATTTAATTTCTCTCGCTGAACCTAAGAAAATAGATCAAGCTATCTCTGATCCTAGCTGGGTCTCTGCCATGCAAGAAGAACTAACTGGGTTTCATAGAAACAAGGTTTGGAATCTTGTTCCTCGTCCCTCTGATAAAACTGTAATAGGTACCAAATGGGTTTTTCGAAATAAGTTGGATGAAAATGGCACTGTAATTCGCAATAAGGCTAGACTTGTTGCTCAGGGATACAAACAGGAAGAAGGTATTGACTATGATGAGACATTTGCTCCTATTGCTATATTAGAACCCATAAGACTCTTTTTAGCTTATGCTGCCCATAAAGACTTTAAAGTTTTTCAAATGGATGTTAAAAGTGTTTTTCTAGATGGTAAACTCAGCGAGGAAGTTTATGTTGAACAACCTCCTGGTTTCGCTGACCCAAACCATCCTGGTTATGTTTTCAAATTTCAAAAAGCTGTTTATGGGTTAAAACAAGCTCCCAGAGCTTGGTATGATACTCTCTCAAAATTCCTTCTTAAAGAAAAATTTGTTCGTGGAAAAATTGACCAAACTCTATTTTTAAGAAAATATAAAGGTCATACTATTCTTGCTCAAATATATGTTGATGACATTATTTTTGGCTCCACAAGACTCAAATTATGCACTCGTTTTGCAAACAGAATGAAGAAAAAATACAAAATGAGTATGATGGTGAACTAACATATTTTCTAGGTTTGTAGATTAAGCAATCTGACAAAGGAATTTTTATTTGTCAAAGTAAATATGTTGAAGACATACTGAACAAGTTTGAATGAATCAATGCTCAACGATGAAGACCCCGATGGCGCCTCCTCTAACATTGAATAAGGACCCAAATGGGAAACCTGTCAATGTCACTGCCTATCGTGGGATGATTGGGTCTCTGCTATATCTTAAAGCGAGTGGACCTGATGTTATGTATTCTACATGTCTCTGTGCTCGGTATCAAGCTGAACCAAAGGAATCTCACCTCATCGATGTAAAGCGAATCTTCAGATATCTGAAAAGAACTCCTAATCTGGGTCTTTGGTATCCCAAAGGCTCAGGGTTCGATCTAATCGGTTACTCTGATAGTGATTTTGCAGGATGCAAGATTGATAGAAAGAGCACCACTGGTGGATGTCAGCTATTAGGTGGCAAGTTGATATGTTGGACAAGTAAGAAGCAAAACTCTGTGTCCACATCTATCGCTGAAGCTGAATACGTAGCCGCTGGTAGTTGTTGTGCTCAAATCCTATGGATGAGAAATCAGCTGAGAGATTATGATCTCAAACTTTCTAAAATCCCTATTTAGTGTGATAGCACTAGTGCTATTACAATTGCAAATAACCTTGCACTTCACTAAAAAACCAAGCACATTGAGATTCGATATCACTTTATCAGAGATCATGTGATGAATGGAGAAGTGGAACTTCATTTTGTACCAACTGAATATCAGCTCGCTGATCTTTTCATCAAACCTCTGGATGAAGCTAGATTCAATCTACTCATCAGCGAACTTGGTATGTTAAACGCTAAATAGTTCTCCATTCTCTGAACTCTGATTCAGCGATACTTGATCATTCTCACTCAGGTATGAACTTCTAAATCTTTACACTCTCAGAATATTTTCTTTCAGGGAATATCTTCAAACCAAAAACCCATCATTGGCAATCCTTTATTATCTATTGATGAAGAATTTAAGGATAATGATTAACATTTTTAAATGATAATCATTTTCAAATTTTTTCAAATAAGAAAAGGACACGTCAGACCTTTATCTGACACATGACGGACCACGACGTTTCCTTTCCTACTCCTTTCTAGGAACGTGCGCTAGGTCATCATTACTTTTAAAAAAAACTAAAACTGTCGTTTAGCTATCCCTTCTCTCTCCTCATCCTATTTAAGCAATTCATTACTTCATTTGATTCTTTATGCGCTCTTTACTCTCAAAAGCAAGAATCCTCTTTGAATCTTCAAGCCTTCCTCAAGAACACCAAGAACACGCACTTGTGCGTTTTTCTTTGTTTTTAACGTTTAAGGTTTGATCACATCATTAACTTTATAACTTCTTATAAAATCAAATCCAGTTTTAAGTCAAAATTAATGTGATAAAATCTTTATTTTTATCAAAAACCTGTTCTGGATTCGTCTTGGAACAGAAGATCATTTTAGGTATTTTTATTACCAAGTTTTTCTCCGTTTTCTAAAAATTGTGGTACTAACAAGTATTTTGATCTTTGTTCATCAAAAGACTTGTTTTTCTTCTACACTTTTTGGTAATCTTTGTACCAAAAACCTGTTCTGGTTTATTACCCTTGTATTAAACCATGATTTTTCTATTTGGTGTTCCCATCATTGAAACAGACATGGCAACTTCGAGCAAGAACACTCAGGATGCTGCACAAGCACCAATTGTCCTCACCAAAGCCCCTGCAATCGCCTTTGACTTGGAACAAGCTACTTTCAAGGCCTGCAACTACCTCGTTCTGGTGGATATCCCTGCTGAAAAATCATACTTTAACGATGGTGCTACCTTCATCAAAGCTTGTCCTCTGATATATGCCTTTGTGCACAATCCCGTGGGAATCACTACGCATCTTCAGGCTCTCTGGTACATGGCTCACTGCACAACCCTCACCACTGACAAGGGCAAGAAGCTCCCTGCTATCCGCTTCACTATCCCTGCTCTTGGTGATTTTGCCTTCACCTCAGGCTTTCTTAGGAATGCCCTCCGCCTTCCTTCAAGAGGTAAGAATGAGTCCTGGGCCCCTGAGCCCACCAAGGAACAGATAGAGGCCTTCTTGGACTCTATTGGCTATGTTCGGGAAAACCCTGAAGTCAAGACTGTGGGATCAAAGATAGAGAAGAAGCGTCTTCCTGGTCGCTGGCAATACATCTTCACCCAAGTGATTCAGTGCTTGGGAATCCAAGATTGGCTCTCATGATCAAGCCAGCAAGCACTTCCAGGACCTTGGCTTTGCTCTCTACACAAACTACAAGCTGAACTATGGGGACTACATATTCAACGATATATACAACAGGGTAAAAGCTGGTAAGAGGAAACAATTCATTCCTTACCCTAGGTTCTTTGCAACTATCTTGGAGGTTGCCTTCAAGGATGAATATCCAAAGGTCGCCAACCAAAGCTTCTCGATGGTCGGAAAGAAGTCTCTGGACATTGATGTCCATCCAGATGATGCTCCTTTCACTCCCTACATGCTGCAACTTATTAATGCAGCTAAACATGTGTCTGTCTCACTGAAAAACCCATCAGTGAGTAACCCAGAAACATCCACTCCCTCCAAGAGAAAGGAACCAACCGATGGTCATAGAAAGACTACCGCTCATAAGCTAGCAGCAAAGAAACAAAAGAAGGGAGTCTCTCAAAAGACTTTCCTTCCTGATTCAGGCGTAATACCAATGTCTGCAGCCACAGCCACGACAACGGTCTCTGCATCCGTTGCCGTTTCTTCAGCACTACCACCACCTTCAGCGACTCCGGTCATTGAACGTGTTATAGCCAGCTCCGTTGAAGCTGGATCAGGTAATACATTCACAGCCTTCTCTTCTTCTTCTACCATCTCTTCTTTGGTCCTCACACAAACATACGATTCAGAGATAGTTGTCCCTATCTCTGATGATGTTGAATCGCACGATGTCCAAGCTTCAGTGTTGTTTCGACAATCTGGTCTTTGGAAAGCCAGTACAACAGGACCTCAGCATGTCTCTCACAGGCATACTAAGACACAGGCTACTGATCCTCATGACACTACCATAGTACACGTTATCCCTAAGAGTAATCCTCATGATACTCTCAAGGTAAATAACATGTCTTGTCATCCTTCATCTAACCCAGAGCTCTTTTTGGCTGCTCTATCTATGTTGTCATCAGGTATTGCACCTCCTCTCTCTACATCAACAACCACTGTCACTACCTC
The DNA here is from genome assembly GCA_036898165.1 of Silybum marianum. NCBI lineage: Eukaryota > Viridiplantae > Streptophyta > Magnoliopsida > Asterales > Asteraceae > Silybum > Silybum marianum. The sequence goes on along the minus strand of CM072529.1, from coordinate 40,578,402 downwards.
CAAGACTGTTGCTGTTGCTGCTCCCTCCAATCTGAGCAAGGGAAAATCTCCTCAGCAACCAAAGACGGATGCTGAACTGTGCAAAATAAAGCAGGAGAAGTTTTCCACAAAGCTTCCTCCTTTTGCTATGGAGATTCCCAAAATTGTTCTTCATAGCCCCACATTCCCTGCAATTGACTTCTTAGTCAATGAATGTGCCCCAGGGATGAAGGCCACGATCAACAATGTCTACACTGACATTCAGGCACTCAAGGCCGACAACCTGGCTCATGAGCAAGCTCTTGCCAAGCTCGAGAAGAAGGTAGAAGCCCAAAACCAGGTGCTTGAGTCTATTCAGAAGACTCAGTCCGACATGATGCAGATGCTGACCAAGATGCAAGAAGTTAGTTCTTCCTTCACTGCTACTGATTGGACTTTGCTGAACCAGGTCGTTCAGAACCAGACCTCGCACACAAATTATCTGTAGGACATTGGGTCCAATGTGCGTACTCTGGTGGTGTATGTTCTCCTAGCTGACAACATCATGGGGGATAGATGTGCCAAAGAAATCGCTGATGAGATTATCGGAGAGTCCAATGAAAGATTCCCTGAAACTCCGATATCTCCCTACATTAAGCGAAACTCTACTTCCTCTGTCGTTGAAAAAGAAGACGAGGAGGAAGATGATGAGGAGGAAGAAGACGATGAAGAAGATAATGATGACATCCCTCACTATGGGGGAAATGATTATGATGATGATGATGACATCCCTCCTGGTGCTCTCGAGCACTTTAAAAATAGTAGACCACGCAACTTCATGCCTGAAGTAGTCTACAGGGAGCCCTTGGGGAACGGACCTCCTCCTTCTCAGGAACCGTCCAACCAATCAGGAAAAGGAAAGGAGGTGGTAGATCTTGATGCCACCATTCCAACATCTAAGGGGGAGACCGCTGCAGAGGTAACTCTTCCCCTTATCCCTTTTACTCCCATCTCTGAGCCTCCAAGCTATCCTTCTTTCTCTCCTCCAAATTTTGGTTCTGACCAATTTCTCTCTCCTTCTCCCATTCTCAGTGAGTCTAGTCCCCCAAAGGACTCCACTTTTTGGAAGGAACCTTCATCAGAGGAGCAGTTTATGTACATATCTGACTCTGACTCTGAAGATGAAGATGAAGAAGGCCTCATTCCCAGACGCCGCGCACAAAGACCCCTAATAAGCGAGCCTGAAGAGGAAGAAAGGCGAATAAACTTTTTAAAAGAACTTGAAGCCAAAAGAATAAAGATGCCCTATGCTGAACCAGAAAATCACATTCCTATCAGCGTGGTGGATGACTTCTATTTTCTATCAAAGGAGGAGAGAGCACAAGCACTTGAAGCTCAGAGAATAAGGGATGAAAAGATGAAACAAACAGAGAGTGATCTAGAGCTTGCAAGGAAAATACTCAGGGAGGATGCCGCTAAAGATAAGGCGACTAAAGAGCTTATCGAGAAAAGTCAAAGAGTTGCTGAAGCTTTGGCACAAAGCGAACTGAATGAAGAAAATAAAAAATTGAATCCCATCCTCGCTCAAGAGAAGATTCTAAATGCCCTAACCAATGAAGAACCAAGCCACAGAGAAAAATAACTACACTGGTGCATTGAAAGATTCAATTTTCGGAGGTCTGATTCAAAAATCATTCGAGCAATGATCGAAGGACGTCCCTCCAAAAGGTATGGATTGAAGGTATTTGTTCGAATGTACAGGCATACGAATGTTGAAAAAGAAGAAGCCAAGTTCTTGAAGTTCTATGGATACTCTGAATGGCTAGAAATCAGAGATGCCATTCAGGGTTCCAAATCAAAGTTTAAAGATGTGGTGGAAAGAGCATTGGATCAGCTTCTTCAGAGGATGTCACAAAATGTGCAATTTCCGCCTCTCCCTGAGCCTACAAGAAAGAGAAGATCGAATGCTGAAGGAGGTTAATCTTCTAAAAATGAACATGAAACCAAATTCAACTACGAAAGCATTCTCGGCCATCTGGAAATCCCTAACATCTCCATGCTGAACTCCTCTCTCCCTCAAGATAGAACATTTGAAGAAAATGAAATCATCAACTTCCCTGAACCAGGCATGGTCTTCTTGGATAATGATGGATTCTTAGGGCTTTTCAGAAACAAAGAAGTCAACAAGGCTCCTTCAGCTTTCTCAAAGATCATGCATCACTACTGCTGGTCAGATGATCCGCTGATGAATCGACAGATGAGGCTCTATGAAAATGAAATACGAAGAAGACACGAAAAACTCTCTGATTAATATATAGTTTTTTTTCCTTTGTATTACTCTTCAATGTATTGTACGTTTCCCTATTTACAAATTTGTAATTTCATTGTTCATGTAATTTCTTCAAATTATTAATGAAATTTCAAATGAAGTACTCTACTCCAACTGTGTACTGAAAAGATCCCTGAAAACAGTAAATGGGACACTGAACATAAGATTTCTAAATTCTTTACATACCTCCTTACTCACTGATATTTCCTTCTGAAATTTAAATCAGTGAATGTACTTAAGGCCTCTACTTGCAAAAATTGTGCTTTCATATCCTTATAAATGAAACTCAATAGCTATAATAGATTAGCTGAAAAAGATCTCACAGATTAGTACTTAGAAATTTTTATTTAAATATTTCTTAAGTCCTTACTAATTCCTTCAAGTAATTTTTCCATGTTACTTAATCATAATCAAATAGGGGGAGATTGTTGATCATAACTCCTCTCAGTGATTTGAATATGACTCCTCTGTATACTTAGTGAAATTCCATGTGTAAACTTGTGCTTAAAATTCAGCGATAGCATACGCTGAGTGTTATCAGCAATCGCTGAAATCAGAAGCCTCAAGTCTACCTCTGAAGATCTGAAGATCAACCATCATACCAAAAGAACATTCAGCGAAAGTCGAAGACCAGGCTGAAGAAAGAGATAGTCAGCTAATGATCTGAAGCGGTTCAGTGATAACAATGAGTATCTAAATCAGAGTGTGAAGTCTTGTCAAGCCTCAACGATACTCTGAAAGTTCGTCCTTGAAGTTTCAAGTTCAGCGATCAAATGAAGCTTCTCAAACAAGATTAATGTTGATCTTATCCTCGATACACAAAAGTCAAACCTTATACTATGTCAGAGAAGAACGTACGGATTGTCTCTTATGGCCCCCATCATATCTGATATGGTACTGTTCACACGCAGCCAAAAGCATGGTCGGTTTTGAACAAAGGACAAGCTTCCTATGAAAGCTTGACACGTGGCATATATCTTTTGTCTTGCATTAAATGCAAACAGGTATAAATAAGATGAAGGTATCTTCTTCATCTTCATGCATGCTACTTTCATAAAACCTCTATCTCTTTCTTTCTTATTTTCTTGTGCATCAATCTGTGTGATTTCTTAAGTTACAATAGAATATGTTTACTTGTTCTAATTCCGCTTGTAACTGTAAATTTGTTTATTCAATATAAACTCATTCAAAAACGAAAATATAATTGTTTGTATTCAACCCCCCCCCCCTTCTACAAACTGTTTCTATATCCTTGAACTCTTGTAGACTCCTTTGGGACCAACACGTAGCAACGTTGTCGTGAGTTTGGACTGTAGTGTGGCAGATTCGTCAGGGTATACTTGGGGATCTTCTCAGTGTTTTTCTATGTTTCAATGTTTCCTTCTCGCTGATTTGAGCTCTCTTTTTATACTTGAACCTGGACTAGGGTCTTGATAACGGCCAAACGGTCATAACGGAAGAGTCTTCATGATTTGTTTTCAATGTCGCCATAAATCCTTTGACTCGTAACTGAAAATGATATAAACACAGAGATAACGGTATAACGGATATATTATTAACGACGTTAGGTCGCATGGTTAGTACCTTGTTAGTCAAGTTATAACGTTTTCTAACGGAATTTACGGCAGAATCATAACGAAGCTTAACGAAGTTAACGGCGTTGCTTTTGGGTATAACAGTTTTCCCCTAAATTTTTGAAATCTTTTTGCGGGAAATTATTACAAGAATTTATTCTGTCACGCGACCGATTTTTGGCAACCATATCGATTAATGCGGTGGTCGATTTTAATTTGGAATAGCAATCGATTTAGTCCCGGTTGGATTTTGAGATAATGATGATAATGACGTCATCCGCTGATACACGGATGACATAGGCAGGGGATAGGTATCGAGGTTCTAAAGATTGCATGCGAGACCCTGATCGACAGCTGTTGATCTGGAAAAGTTGAATCGTTTTGCTTTCGCATAAAAGGAGACGATTGGATTTCTTTTCCTTTCTTCTCCGCCTTCTCATTTTAGGGACCTGTGAAAACCAAGAGAATTAAGGTACGTCTCCCAGAGAACTTAACTTCTTTATGCGTTATAAGACTTTAGTGAAAAAGCCTAGAAAGCGTCAAGAGGCACTTTTATGTTTAGAGGTGAGCGAAGTCGATAACCTAGATATTGAAATGGATCCTTTCAGTAAGATTGAGAGCGATGATGACTTAACGACTTTTAGGGATTTATCAGGTATGCCGGATAATATAACCCTTATTATTTCGGGTAACCGTAAACCGCAAGAATGTCCGTTAGGGCATTTCGTTTTGTATGAATATCCTTTCAAGATAGGAATATCATGGCCGCTGTCGGGTTTGGCGAAAGCGTTCATGACTACTTTTGCATTATCCCCGGGGCAATTGATGCCCCAATATTCGCGAATCGTTTACACGATTGAGCGTTTGACGGACACCTGGTCGTCTAAATTCAATGTTTAAGATCTCCTCATGGCGTATTCCATGAAGAATGACGATAATTTGAGGTATACTCTCTTTAGTCGATTCAAGGGGGTTAAGACGCTAGTTCAGGGGACCTCCGTTAACGACTGCAAGTGGAAGACGTGTTTTGTCTTTGGTCGCTTATTGAACCCGATAGATGATAACCAGTAGATGGTATCGGGGTGGAATACCGTTAGTGAGTATTTTGTCTTTTCTTTTGGTAAAAACTTCCTTCTTTTAGTTTTTCTTCCTTTTGTCATAACTTGATCATTGTTTGTTTGCAGAAATAGACTTCACCCATTTTACCGCCGACGACACAACCGAAAAAATTGACAAATTTTTGGCGGATTTCTCAGCCAAAGAAAGGTCTTTCTACATTCGTCCGAGTATCGAGGACGACGACGCCGCGATCGCGGACGTTCCTCAAGCGTCGAGGTCGGTCGGGGAGATTAGGAGACGGGAGGAAGAAGAGAGAGAAGAAGAGGAAGAGATGGCCGGTAAGGATGATGCTACGTTCATTATTATTGTCCGTAGTGTCCTTTGTCTCTTACCCCTTTTTTTCGTTTTGCCAGGTGAAGTTCCTCTTCGTAGGACGTCTAAAAGAGAGAAAGAGGCGCTTCTGGCCCGTAAAGAAAGGGAACTGGCCCTTGGGGATTCGTCTTCTAGTCCGTTGACTAAGAAGGCTAAGGTGGGACAATCTGGTGTCTCCACTTTAAGAATCGGTAGTGGCCAAGCTGGCGTCGCTACTTCCGCAGGGATGCCTATGGGCGTTATCGACGTCGAGCCTATCCGCTTTGCTTCTCCCGTAACAGGGGCAGATGTTGCGTCAACGCAAAAGGTTGCGTCGTCGACGCCGGAAGATCCGAAGACGACGTTACCGTCAGAATCCTTAGAAAGGGATCTGGGGAAGAAACTCATCTCCATCAAGGAGTACGTGGGGGATGATTCATCAGACTTTGAGATGATGAACATCAAAATCCCTAAGGATTTTTTTTTGTTGACGACATTCTGTCGTGGGAGAAGTTATTCCCTCGTTTGAAGCAGTTCATGCTTCCCAACCTCCATAGTCACTATGAGAAGTCAACTATTAAGGACTTGGATACCCATACCACGGGTCTGGCGTTTTTGGTAAGACTTTTTTGTCTCCTTTGTTTTTTTCTATTCGTATGTTCTGCGTTAATATTTTTGTTTTTTCAGACTTTCCAGTCGTCCCTCTTCTTGCATTCTCATATGAACAGGGTGAAATCCTTGGTTCCGAAGGCATTGGCCAGGGAACAGGCGGCTTTGGCGCGGGAGGAGGAGGCTCTGAAAAGGGTCGAAGATTGTTCCCGCCGCCTGGATCATGCTCAGGATGAATGTGAGAATGAGATTTCTATGCGGAAGACGGCTGAAGGGAAATTAAGGGAAGCCCCATTCCAAGTCTCATCCTTGGAGGCGGAGTTGGCCTCAACTAAGGCGGCTTTGGTTGAGAATGAGAAGTTTGGCCAAGTTTTGCGGTCCAACGTTGAAGAGACATCGACTCGGGCCGAGACTGCAGAGGGAAGGGGTTGGCTTCTTCCGAGATGAGGTCGAGGGAGCTTCAGGTGGAGGTTACCCAACTGAAACAGAAGATGAAGGCTCTTGAAACATTCACTCACTAGAAGACTAAAGCAGCCCTTTTCCGTCTTCACTTGTCCGGAAAAGATGTCTTTGCGTCGGCAAAAGGAGATGTCGACTTTTTCCTTCAGGAGATCGGTACTTCGGCTGATTTGGATATGGAGGATCGGGAGGAAAGCGATGAGGATGACGCAGTTGCTATCGATCCCTCTCTTGGCCATCCACAGTCTTAGGCTCTTTTAATTTTATCTTTTTGTACTTTTTATCGCGGTCGACGCTTTTGGTCGGGCCATGTTTATGTAAGAAAATTCAGTTTATCTTACACTCGGTTTTCTTATTTTTCTATAACTTAGGCTTTCGATTTATTCTTGGTTGCTTTATGGGTCTTTGCGACTTCTGGCGCTCTTGTGATTGAAAGAAAAACATTAGGGGTGGTCGTTGGTTTGACCAACGACCCTCTGATGCTCAAGTTAGTAATCATATAGAGAAATAAAAATAAATAAACATACGGTAAAAACTTGCGAATTTAAAAGAAATACTTCCTGAGATGAGTGGCGTTCCAGCTTCGTCCCGACCACTCATATTACCTTTTGCGATCTCAAAATAGTTTGTCATTCTTATGTCTTTTAATCACGAATTCTCCTACTATTATGCCCCCCTGTGGTGATTTTAGGACGAGTCCCAAGCCGGTTTCACGTATGTTCGACGATCCGTCAACGTAGATCGTCCATCAGTTGTCGTCTAAATTCACCACAGACGAGATCTCTGCGATGGCTTCCTTTTCTAGGTCGGGTGTAAAATCTGCTATAAAGTCAGCAATTGCTTGCGATTTTATTGTTGTTCGTGGAATAAAGGAGATGTCGTAACCACTTAGATAAATACTCCACTTTGCGAGCTTGCCAGTTAATTCCGGCTTCCTCAAGACGGACTTGAGCGGGTAGTTGGTGACGACAGCAACTAGATGAGTTTCGAAGTAATGGCGTAACTTTTTTACAAAGTTACTAATGACAGGAGTAGCTTTTCCATCGACGAATATCTTGTTTATGCATCGACGAGGGCTTAACTCACGTAATATATTGGTCTTTACTGATTTTCGTCTTCCCGGACCAGTACCGAACTTACGGAAGTGTTACTTACTGATAAGTATAGGTACAGGATTTCATGATCTTTTGGTTTCGACAGAAGAAGTGGGGACATCATGTATTCCTTAAGCTTAGCCAGCGCTTATTCATGACTGTCAGTCCAGTCGAAACCTTTATTTTTCCTGAGGACGTTGTAGAATAAATGACATCTCTCGGATGATTTGGATATAAAACGGTTTAAAGCTGCGACTCTCCCAGTCAAGCATCGCACTTCTTTCAGGTTTCTTGGTGATCGTAAGTCGAGGATTGCTTTGATCTGATCTTGACTAGCTTCAATGCCTCAGCGCGTCACCATGTGTCCCAAGAATCTTCCTGCGCGAACTCCAAAGGAGCATTTAGTCGGATTCAGCTTCATATCGTATTTTCTTAGGATTTCAAAGATTCTTTGAGGTGTTCAATATGATCGATCTTGCACTTTGACTTTACGAGCATATCGTCGATGTATACCTCCATTGTCTTGCCCAGAAAATCTTTAAACATAAGATTGACGAGTCGTTGGTACGTTGATCCGGCGTTATTTATACCAAACGACATTACTTTGTAGCAATAGGTGCCTTTGTCTGTCATGAAGGCTGTTTTTTCTTGGTCGTCCGGATGCATGAGTATTTGATTGTATCCAGAATATGCGTCCATGAACGTCAATAGTTCATGTCCAGCTGTGGCGTCAACCATTGTGTCGATGTGTGAAGAGGAAAAGGATCCTTGGGACATGCCTTGTTCAAGTCGGTGAAATCGGTACAAACTCGCCACTTTCCGTTCTTTTTCTTGACCACGACAACATTGGACAGCTATTCAGGATACTTGACTTCTCTGAACTTGCCGGACTTTAGCAAGTTGTCGACCTCTTCATTGATAATCTTGTTCCTTTCAGGTGCAAACTTTCTTCTCTTCTGCTTGATCGAGGGAAAGCTTGCGTCCACGTCCAACTTGTGTGATATGATACTCGGGTCTATGCCGACAATATCTTCGTGCGTCCAAGCGAAACAGTCGGAGTGGTCCCTTAGGAATTGTGTGAGACATTCTTTATTTCTTCGTCCAAGGATGCCCCCAGGAATACTGTACGTTCTGGTCTGGCTGGATCCAAAAGGATTTCCTGGAGTCCGTAATCGTCAGGGGATTTGTCGTCCGCCTGGCTCTGTAATTGCTAGATGCTCTACTTACGAGGTCTCATTGCGACTTTGTAGCATTCTCTCGCGTCTTTCGTTCACTTCTTATTTCCTGCACCCCCCAGGGAGTAGGAAACTTTATCATTTGATGGTACGCCGAGGGTACTACCTTCATGTCGTGTATCCAGGGTCTTCCAAGGATAACGTTATTAGCTGAGGAACACTCGACCACGTTAAAGCGAGTCGATTTATTGACTCCTTTCACGAAGATGGGTGGCATAATCTCTCCCATCGTTGTGGATGTGTCGCCATTGAAGTTGACTAAGACTGTCGATCATCGTATGATTTCTATCTCGCTTATCCCCATGGCTCTAAGGGTATTGAGAAAGATGATGTTGGTTGAACTTCCTCCGTCGACGAGAATTCTTTTTGTCAGACAATTCCCAATGGTGAGCTGAATGATAAGGCCATCCTGATGTCTGCGTCTAGTGTCGCCTAGATCTTCCTCGCTGAACACGACCGCCATGGAGTCAAGCTTTCTGTCGTCTCCATTTTGATAGTTGACGGGGATGCTAGACTCGTTGAATTTTTGTCCCGCGTGTCTTTTAGCGGCTGAGTACGTTAATCCACATACGTCGGATCCTTCTGTCACACAATTTACTACTTTAGTATGCGTAGGAGATGTAGTTCTAGGGGTGTTACCTGTGGTCTGCGTCGAGACCAAATCGTTGAGATAGCCCTTTTGTGATAGCCACACGATTTCTTTCTTGAGGACTTGACAATCATCCGTGTCGTGCCCATGATCATTATGGGAATCGCACCATTTCGTCATATCCTTTTGGTCGTTCGGTCGATCACTTTTCTTGGGTCATCGTACTGTAGCTTGGAGATTTTTCAATGTTTCCACTAGTTCCTTCGAAGTACCTGTAAAACCATAAGTAGACAATTTTGGGTATTGGGTGAACTTGGAGTTTACCTTGGGTTCAACTTTTCTTTTTTCATGCCTAACGTTAGAAACCACTTTTGAATTTTCGAATTCAGGCTTTTAGACTCCAAGCACCCGTTTTCAGAAGATCTTTTTTGTCGGAAGGAAGCATCATCTTCGACTCTCACATGAGCCAAGGTTCGTGCTCTCACGTCTTCAAATGTATCGGATGGATATTTGGTAAGGTCTAGGTATAGACCCGAGCTGTTGTCTAACCCTCGTTTATAAGCTTCGATCGTCGTTTTGATGTCACAATTACGTATCCCGATCATCTCCAAGTTGAAGCGGTTGAAGTAATTCCTGACAGTTTCTCCTTCCTTCTGAATTATATAGTAGAGGTCACTAGTTTATTTCTCCATCTTGCGACTGCTGGTGAATTGCTGGAAAAACTGGTTGACGAGGTCGGCGAACGAATTGATCGATTTGGGCTTAAGGTTGATCAACCACTGTAATGTTGCGCCTGTGAGGGATGCTCTGAAACTCTTACACATACAGACCTCTTGAAAATTATGGGGTATCGATGTCGTCCACATAAACTACTTGTACTGTGCGACATGCTCGTTGGGGTCCGTGACACCAGAATACTTTGGCGTGAACGTAGGAATGTTGTACTTTTTGGGAACGTCTACCAGAGCGATCGAATCAGCGAAAGGTGAAGCTTGAAAACCGGTAGGAGGCTCTACGTCGACGGGCACTGCTGCTCCAGGTAGTTTTGCAAGTAATGACAGCATTTTCTTAGGGGTGGCAATTTCGTACCAAATCAAACCAACCAACATGTATACCAACCGTACCGATTAAATTGGTACCAACTTAATAGGTACCAATTACAATCGGCTGGTAAAACCGTACCAAATATGCAAACTTGGTTGGTACACGGTATTAGAAATCACGTACCATGGTAGTACCATGGTACCGACTTATATAATTATCTAATAGCTCTTGTATTTTTTATACATTGAATATCAAACATTGTAACTTTACATATTATGTTTGAACATTTGAATGTTTGAAAGTATTATTCTTTGTAATTAAATTCCCTTATACATCAAATGTGTTACCTGAAAACTTAAAATGTCACTCAAATTTTTGAACAAAATTCAAGTTTTTATATTTGTAACTTGAAGTTGGTACAAAACCGATACCAACATGTACCAACCGAAAAAAGTTGGTACCAAGTGCAATTGGTTGGTACATGGTATTAAAATTTATGTACCAATTATAATTTGTTGGTACACGGTATTGGGGAAAAAAACTTGGTACCGTACCAAGTCCACCCCTACATTTTCTCATTTTGTTCTTCAAGTTGCTTGAACTTTCGGGTTACTGGGTCATCGTAGGGAGTTTTATAAGTGTTGAATGGATGGTTTGCATTCATCATGGGGGATTGACGTATGATTGGTCGTAAACGGTATGCTCTGATGGATGAAATCATGACTTTCGCCATTAGTGGTTGTGTATGGTGAATTAAAGTACGTATATATCGTAGTGGTTGGAATGGATACAGATACGTAGGTTTGCCCAATATGTTAATTATTCGGTTGCTGAGAAAATGGTATAGATATGTACGTCGAATCCATGACGGAGCTGTTTAATGGAAATGTTGTAGTATTTTGTGGAACTGATGCTGTCATGTGTGTTTGCTCCAGAACAGAATGGCTTTGCGATACACCCGGAATTGATGCAGGCGTAGAACTTCGTGGCGGAGGCGGAGGCGGTGGCGGTCTTCCTGGAAACGAGGTAGGCATAGTACTGCGTGGCGGAGGCGGTGGCGGCGTACCCTGAGATACAAAGAGCGGGACTGAGACAGAAGACGAGTCGACATTTGGGTTCCTTAGAGCATGGATCTCCTGGTTAGCTTTGCGATTCTGTTCCTCCAAAAAGTTCACTCGTTGTCGCAAGGCTTCCAATTCGTTTGGTGTTCGGTTTCGTGCGTTTCCGCCTTGGTTATCTTCTATCCTCACCATTCCTGTTTCAAAGAAAGTTCTTAAACAAGTTAATAGCAAAGGAAGTTTTTTGAAGAGATCTTTTCTCTAGTTGGGTCCCAAGGATGGCGCCAAACTGTTAATGCCAAAAAATGACTTAACGGTAGACTAACGATTTGGACCTTTATTAACTAAAGAAAGAAAACCAATTCGAAAAACAAACAAACAGAATGTAAACGACACAAAGAATTGTTGACGCGGAAAACTCCCTTCCGAGAGAAAAACCACGGACGACCGTAAGGGGGATTGTCGATGCACTAAAGGAAAAGGACGTTAAACAGGGACGCCGACCTTAAGAACAATAAATAAAGTTTACAAAAACAGTATGAATGATCGGTCGTGAGTCTGCGACTGTGGTCGAGACTCATAGCACCGTTGTCGTGAGTTTGGACTGTAGTGTCACAGATTCGTCAGGGTATACTCGGGGCTCTTCTCAGTGTTTTTCTATGTTTCAATGTGTACTTCTCGCTGATTTGAGCTCTCTTTTTATACTTGAACCTGGACTAGAGTCTTGATAACGGCCAAACGGTCATAACGGAAGAGTCTTCATGATTTGTATTCAATGTCGCCATAAAGCCTGTGACTCGTAACTGAAAATGATATAAATAAAGAGATAACGGTATAACGGATATATTATTACGACCTTAGGTCGCATGGTTAGTACCTCGTTAATCAAGTTATAACATTTTCTAACAGAGTTAACGGCAGAATCATAACGAACCTTAACGAAGTTAACGGCGTTGATTTTGGGTATAACACGTACAAGGCTAAAAGAGCATCTCAACTTCTCCAAAATTGAGAAAATATAAATTTTGAGTCAATATTTTACTACAATAGTTTCCTAAATCTATCTCCAAAATTAAGAAAGTAGGAGAGAAATGTTTTTCTCTAAATATGGAGATTACTCAAAAAAAATGATTACCAAGTGAAACCACCAATAGAAAAATTTGAAAACAAATAATTAAAAAGATAAATAATATTTTATTAGATGAATGAAATATTTTTAATATTATAATCAATGTTGGATTATTCAAAATAGGAAATATGGTAGAGATGAATGTAATTTTTTTGGAGATTTTAACTTTTGGTTCTCATTTTAAAGAAATTTGGGAAATCTGTTAGAGATGCTCTAAGCAATTAAGCATTTGAGAAAAATTAAAAATATTATATAGAATTAATAAATCGGATATTCAGGTGGGGCAAGCGTGAGCTTAGCAGGTCGGGCTCGAACCCATCTCCGTGAACAAAATCGAACCTCAGGCATCGGATTTTATGCCAGATCGGGCATCTGTCATAGCATTAAATTCAAAAGGTTTTAACAGATGTTTCAGGTAGGATCCGGTTTACATACCATTACTACTTCGCAATTATACCCAATTATTAGATGAGAAAAAAAATCATTACCCCACCTACAATTAAGAGTATATTTGATATTTAATTAACTTAAAAAAACGTAACAAGTATATATATATATATATATATATATATATATTTTTTTATTTTTTTTGAACGGAAGTTAGTAGTTGGTGATTCGGACCCACAGTGACATCCATATGGGCAAGTATGCGGGACCCGAACCTTCACCTTAGGGATAAACCCCCACTTCTCCACCATTTTTAGGAAAGCCACCACTCCCAAGGCTCGAACCCGAGATCTTGTGGATGATGTAAAAACCCCGATACCGCTAGGCCAGAAATATATGTTTTTAAAATTATATCTTATTTTTATCATAACTATTTATTTCTAAGACAAAAAAGAAAAAAGTAATAAAGATAAAACTAGGCTATTTGGATGACACGTGAGTGGGCCGGACCACGGTTGTTGCCCGTGACCGACCGAGCCCCGTGCTTTTATGTTGGCCCGTATAGTCCAAAATATATATTGTTCTTCCATTATTCTTGCAGGGGTATATTTGTCATTTGGTAATAATTGTAATCTTAGAAAAGCACTTGAAAGATTATGAATTTTCAATTTTGATGGTTCAATTATATTATTGACTTTTATAGTGTATTTCGTAAAAACTTTTAAAATCAATTTTTATATATTAAATAAACATATTAATGTATATTATTTAAAATTTAAGCTTACAAGTAATTGTATATAAATACAATTTATTAAAGCTTTATATTTAAATTCGTATAACTGATTGTAAATAAATATAATCAAATACATGATAAATACTTTGTTTTAAATATAAAAAATCTAAAATATATTTAGGATAATGTTTATAGAATACTTAACTATTATCTTCATAAAAATTATATTATTAAAGCAAAAATTATTTTATTATTAAACTTAAATTAAATTATAATAAAATTTTGAATAAAAAATTTACATCAAAAACGAGAACTTTTAAATATTTAATTTGGTACTATTTATCGATATGTTTTTTAAAACTTTTGATGATATCTTTAAAGTTATCTTCTATTCAACAATAAAAACATTATCGTTTTTTTCAAAAACACATAAAACCGTATTATAACATCTACAGAGACAAAACAGAAAATGAAACATCAACATTGAGATACATATTTCGCTGCATTACGTGAGTACAATTCTAGTATTTGTTTAACATAAAAGACATTGCATATTAATTTTTAGTATGATCGTAGAAGAATAAGGGTCGTTTATCAAACGCTTACCAGGTAAACAAATTTAGCAGAAACAGTCACAACCTTCAATTACCTTATTGGGTAGTATTTTTAGCCGTCAAAATAGATTATTGGTAAGATTATCAGTCATTATTATATCTCTTACAAGATAAAATTCTCGATCTTTTCCGTGTTCACCCCGTAAAGTAAGAAAACAAAACAAAAATGAATTCAATATGTTTTATTTGAATATAGAATCTAAGAAAAAAAGATATATAAAGAGTGTTTTTATAAAACAATTTCGAAAATAAAAATAAGAATGCAAACAACTGTTTAGGTTTTTTTATGAATAAGAAAAAAAATACTCACAAGTTACATATAGATCCATTATTGCAATATATCTGGACCACCAATGCCAAGGTGTTTACAACCTTTTCATCCGTTTTATGTAAACCAATATTAATAATATTTTGTAATAATAATTCAGGGATAAAATAGTAATTTTCTTATCAAACCTTCACCAACAGGGAAATATATATGATCTAAACAATTTATTATCAGTATTATTATTTTAATAATAATTTTTTTATCGTAGAATAAAAGAAGTTATAGATAGATATGTTTTTGGAACGAAGAGAATCAAATTTAAATCGTTAATATGACAAATTTGTCCTTACATGACTTTGCCTTCCAAAAATTCCTGTCACGGCTTCCCAAGAAATCAGGAAGGCCAATAATAAGGACAGGGTTATTATTGTAAATTCACATGACTAAAGGTGTCTTTTATATATAGAGAATGTTGTGTTTCGACAAATACACATCCAAAGTCATGAACTCAACGGTTTTTGCTTTCTTCTTCATTGCTTTTCTTTCTACCACAAGAGCTTTTGATCCATGTCCATCTTTGAAACCAAAATCCGACGACTCAGATCTTTCGATCATTCATATCTACGGCAAATGTTCACCGTTCGACTCACCAAAACCAACTTCATGGGCCACCACGGTCCTCAATATGGCCACCAAAGACATTCAAAGACTGGCTTACTTGTCGAACTTGGTTGCCACAAAACCTGTATCTTCGGTGCCAATTGCACCGGGGCAAGTAATAAATATTGGTAATTATGTGGCCCGTGTGAAAATTGGTACACCCGGTCAACTCATGTTCATGGTGTTGGACACCAGTGCAGACACTGCCTGGGTACCATGTACTGGTTGTACCGGTTGTTCCTCAACTATGTTCTCCCAAAACATGTCAACCACTTATGGCCAACTAGACTGTGCCACTTCTGAGTGTGTGCAAGCTCGTGGGCTCTCATGTCCAACAGTTGAACCCACAATCAGTAACTGCTTGTTTAACCAATCATATGGTGGTGATTCCTCGTTTTCTGCTACACTCTCTCATGACTCTCTTCAATTGGCCAATGACGTAATCCCTAGTTATGCTTTCGGGTGCATTGGCGCAGTATCAGGGAAATCGATCCCTCCTCAAGGTTTATTGGGCTTGGGTCGTGGATCCATGTCATTGCTTTCACAATCAGGATCCCTTTATTCTGGTGTATTCTCATACTGTTTGCCTAGTTTTAGATCCTATTATTTCTCGGGCTCGCTTAAACTAGGCCCAAATGGCCAGCCCAAAACAATCAAATTCACCCCACTTCTTAAAAACCCACATCGGCCTTCATTATACTATGTAAACCTCACTGGCATAAGTGTGGGTCGAGTGAATGTACCCATAGCTCCAGAGCTGCTCGGTTTTGACCCAAATACTGGAGCAGGAACCATTATTGATTCGGGCACAGTTATAACCCGATTTGTGCCTGCCGCTTACAATGCAATCAAAGAGGCATTTAGAAACCAGACTCAAGGCCCATTTTCTTCATTAGGCGCATTTGACACATGTTTTTCAGTGACACATGAAAATGTAGCCCCTAAGATGACATTTCATTTTACGGGTTTAGACATTGTATTGCCGATGGAGAACACGTTGATACATAGTAGCGCTGGGACACTTGCTTGCTTGGCGATGGCATCAGCCCCTGATAACGTCAACTCAGTGTTGAACGTCATCGCTAATTTGCAACAACAAAACCTAAGGATTTTGTTTGATGTTGCCAACTCTCGTGTCGGAATTGCTCGTGAAATATGCAACTAAATATGTTATCCTCGTCGTATGTTTTTTTTTAAGTTATGAGAAGAAATTAATATCAAGTTGTATCAAATTGTTGTGAACTATATAAAATGTTTTCTTAGTTAAATAGCTTTTTTATGATATCAAACCCTTTCAATATGTATTTATGTGTATCCATGTTTTTTCCTAAAGAAAATCACATTTTTGTTTCAACTATAATGTTGTTGTTTTTTTAAAATTAAAATCGAATATAATGATTAGAAATATTTAAGTTTAACGAGTTTTTAAGAACAATGAATTTGGGAATTTTTCTGATATGATATTATTGAAGAGTACTCCGGTTATATACCGGAAGATAAGCTAACTAAAACAACCTCTAACAAACTGGACTAGTAACTCTAGTTAATAAAAGCAGATAACCTCTAACAAACTGGATCACTTGCAAGATAAAAGGACAAATGTACCCCTGATCGTAATACGAGTATAGTGGTCTTTAGGGGTCTTTTATGCCGCTTAGGTAGTCTTTTTTTATCCTTCCAAAAAGTTAACTTTGGATATAAGGGTGTTAACAAGTCAAGTACGAATTAGTTTGGACTGGGCTTGAGAAATAAAAATATCATGCTAAACTCAATGCCAGTCTTACAACTCTAATTTATAAATTATTACCTAAAATACAAGTTTCACATATAAGCTTGTTTATGGGTTCAAATTCGATATAATTAACTCATTTATTGGCTCAAACTTGATAAGCTCGATTAAATCATTTATTATTTAGCGTTGATAGCATTTTTTTTTATCGTAACACTTTGATTGTATGATCTATAAAATTATATATACATTCAACATAAAAAAGGTAATCTCATAAGAATAAATCCAAAATATCAATTAAATACGAATCATATATTTGTTCCAAACCTAAGTCAATATTTCAATAACGGTCTTATAGTACCAAGTTCAAAAATACAATCGTCAGATTTGGTTACGGGCATTCTCAACATTCAATAATTATAAGTTACTATATAATCTTAATATCAATCCATTATGCTTCTAAGAATTGAAGTCATAAACATTTGACTTGTTATTAACATTCAATAATGGTTAAGTATCAGAAAGTTTTTATTCAGTGCTATTCAGATTATCAATAGAGTCCAACTTCTTAAAAATTTAAAGGTTCAAACTTTATCATAAGTACAGAGGGTGTATGAGTTCATTTACTTAGATATAAATATTACAAGAAATTTACGTAATGCAGCGAGATACATCTCGATTTTAATGTTTTGTTTTACATTTTGTCTTTGTCGATGCTATGATATGATTTTATGTGGTTTTTGAGAAAACAATGATGTTTTTTGTTTTTGAATAAAGTATAAGTTTAAACATATCATAAAAATTTGAAAATATATATATCATAGTATCAAAATTAAATATTTAAAAGTTCTTGTTTTTTTATGTAATTTCTTTAATTCGATTTTTTTGTTATAAATTAATTTAGATTTAATAACAAAGTAATTTTTTTATTAATTTTTTTATAAATATAATAATTAAGTATTCTGTTAAAATCAATTATCATCCTAGAGGCAGGTTCAGGGGAAAACCTCAATTTTTTTTAAAGAAACACCATGGGAGCCCTCTATTTGAACGGTATGCACTTATGTATAGACGATATGCACAAATGCATACAAACGATTGAAACTATTTTTTTTTCTATGTACGAGTGCATGTCATGTGCAAGTGCATATGCACGTGTGCATGTTACAAATTATCAGTACGTATTTGTGCATATCGTCCAGATGAAGGGTTCTCAGGGTGTTCTCCAATTTTATTTTATTTTATTTTGAGGTTTTTCTATGAACTTGTCCCTATTATCCTAATTATATTTTAGATTTTTTATATTTAGATTGAGATGTTTATTTTATATTTGATTATGTTTATCTGCAGATAGTTAAACAAATTCAAAAATGATACTTTAACTGTACTTACTCAAAATTACTTGTAATTTTGAATTTGAAGTAATATGCACCAATAAACAATATTTAATACATAAAAAAATGGTTTTAAGATTTTTTTTGTCAAATAGTTTATAATATAGAGGTAAGATTATATACTTAAAAAAAATAGTTGGTAAATCCCTGACCTTATAGGAGGTAGAGGTCATTGGCCCAACGATAGTCTTGTTGTCATTGAAATCTAAATTTTTAGACAGTCAAGGATTAAAAACCACAAAAAATAAGTAATATGTGAGTATTTGTTGTATACCAATATATAAATATTATGTACTTGGTGGATTACTATATCTTGAGTAAATTGTAACTTTGGTTCTTGTAGTTATATCAAAGTTATGGATTCGATCCATCAAATGAATTAATTACATATATTATCATTATGGTCTCAGTTATGGTTATGGATTAGGTCCATCAACCTAATTATGTTAAATCCATACTTTGTCTTTCATAGATGTGTTTTATTGTTTTCTTTTTCAACTTTTTTAATTTAGAATTAGATATTTGTTTAGATTTAAGATTTAGGATTCAGGTGAGTTTTGTATTTTGATGTTTTTGAAGTTCCTAACATTAGTTCTTGACATTAATGTTTATATTATGGTTGAGTTAGAGTTTGATTTCAGTTTCAGTTTTGGTTCGTTTGGCTCGTTTGAGTTTTCATGATTAGGGAATAGAGATTTGGGCATATTTTGTGTGTGTGTGTGTGTGTATGTTATCTGAGATGACCGGAGGAGTGGTGGCCGGAGAATATCACCGGATAGGAGTAAAGGCCGGTGAAGATGATAGGAGAAGGGTAGTGCTGGTCTAAGAAGATAATATGAGAAAAGGGTATCTATTATATAGATATTTATATCACATATATTTTAAAATAAAGTAAAATGACCAAAATAACCTCAATTTAACGGACTAAGATTAACGACGTTAAGAGTAAGTGACCCAATCCAAATTTTCATATAAACATAAGGACTAATTTACTCTTTATGTATTTTATGTTTATATATCTTTTATTTCTAAACTGTACATCAATTGTCGCTTTGGCCGAGTGGTTAAGGCGTGTGCCTGCTAAGTACATGGGGTTTCCCCGCGAGAGTTCGAATCTCTCAGGCGACGATTCTTTTTACCATTTCCAACTAATTTTTTATTTATAATTTTATAAATTTATTTTGGTCTAGCCTATGTTTTCATACCGGAAAAGTCTACTAATGTCCAATGATTTTCTTAATTCGTTAAATGCGGTTTACTAAATGCTTATCCGGTAAATATTTATCTGGTGATTTTATAAAAATGATAAGGTATTAGTATCTTATCTGGTAAGACCGATTATAAGGATGGAGAGTCTTACTTGTAATTGAGAGTGACGATTTTTACCGGGTAAGTGAAAATGATGACTCTTACCCGAATAAACACTTAGCGGATAAATTATTGCATACGATATTGTTTTGATATAATAAAATTTTACTCGGTAAAATAAATTATACTGTTGATTCTGCTGGTAAGCGCTTACTGGGTAAGCATTTGGATAAATGAACCGTAAGTTTTTAAATGTTCTTTTTGAATAAATAAATTATTGAGTTTTTTATTTAAATGATCAAATATTTTTAACATTTTTTTAAATAAACTAGATGTGTACTCGCGTAAATCAACAAGATATCTCGATTTTATCGTTTTGTTGATTTTATAATACGGTTTTATATGGTTAAAAAAATTATGTATTTTAATAAAATATAAAAGTGAAAAGTAATAGTTCTCGTTTTTATTACATTTAGTTTATTTTTTTATTATAATTTAATTTAGATTTAATAATAAAATATTTTTTTTATCATTCTGGATATTCAACCCGTTATGCGAGCAGATTAATCCCAGGACGACCACACTTAAGTCTCCATGGCCACAAGAAGATTTTTTAACCTCCTTAGATTCAAACTGAGATCTCCGATCTTTAGAACTGAAACTCAAATCAATCAACCACAACCCTTGTAGTTAGCTAATTTATTTTAAGTTTAATAATAGGGAATTTAATTATTTTGAGCAATCTTCAAATCTGATTTACCAAAATGACCAAAAATCTTTCTCATTTTACTGAAGTGACCAAAATGTCTTCGAAACACATACTGATATAAACATCAGATCGAGTAGAACTGAAATACAACCAAAACGACGTCGTTTTGGCTCAATTCCTCCGCCAAATACTAAAAATCTCCGCCAAATTTGGCGAAGGTTCCGGATACAGACCGTATAAAATACCTTCGCCAAACAGTATGAATATCTCCGCCAAATTTGGCGGAGGGGCTCAAAACGACGTCGTTTTGGGCCGTTTTTTATTCCTGATTCTCTAGCCATTGTAAGAGAATATAACAATTACCTATGTTTTGACTTGTTTTTTCCTATATAGTCCGTGAGTGAAATAGGACCCAAGACATCCCCACAATTTCCTTATAAATCCCCACACACCACCCTTTCTTTTATAACAAGAAGTTGTTCTATGACTAGATTTTACATCTTAAGAGCAACATTCCAAATTGTATTTTATTTGGCACTTTGTTATACATTACGTTCGAAAAAATACGCTTCAAGACATTGAATTTGGCGACTTTCAGAAATGGCTAACGCTCGTCAAGTAAGTTTTTCTGTTGTAGGTTTTATTGCTTAAAAGTACTAATATATATTGTTACGTGTTTGTGGTTATATGTATTAATTTGTAGCAATGTATTTAAAGTTCATAATTTTTTCGTTATATACCCGTAAAATTTAAGTTAGTTTTGCTTAGTATTATGTTTGTCCTATTCGTGTGTTTTCATGTAAATATAAAATATTTAGAACACGTGTATTTTGAAACAAAGAAAAATTATTTGTCCTCATTTGTATAACAGTCATAATATATAAATTTTTAAGTTTCTTCTTATTAGTAACTGTTGTATGTTATATGTGGTTGTATCTATTGTATATTTGTAATATGTTTTAAGGTTGTTGTAATCTTCTAAGCTTCTGGTGGTAAAATTAAGATACTTTTAAAAAAACAAAATAACAATTAGTAGGAAAAAAAAAGTTCTATAGAAATAACTTCAACTTTTACCCTTTTTTTTAAAAGTTATAAGAATTAAAAGTTATATAAACATTTAAGTTTTAATTTTAAATGGAATTTTTTTTTATAAAAAAATTAAGATTATTACGTTTAAAATTATATAACGAGACTTTGTAAAGAAAGTTAACAAAAAAGTTAACCCTAACGGAGTTAACAGAATTAACGGAAAAAGGACCAAAATTGTAAGAAACCTTAACGGAAGTAACCGAAACTATCAATATCTAAAACTTCAAAGTCCAGGTACTAAAGCTGTCAAAACAGAAAGTTATAAAACTAACTGGTCTGACCAAAAAGGACTAACCTTGTAAAGAAAGTTAACAAAAAAGTTAACCCTAACGGAGTTAACAGAACTAACGGAAAAAATGACTAAAATTGTAAGAAACCATAACGAAAGTAACCAAAACTGTCAATATCTAAAACTTCAAAGTCCAGGTACTAAAGCTGTCAAAACAGAAAGTTATAAAACTAACTGGTCTGACCAAAAAGGACTAACCTTGTAAAGAAAGTTAACAAAAAAGTTAACCCTAACGGAGTTAACATAACTAACGGAAAAAAGGACTAAAATTGTAAGAAACCTTAACGGAAGTAACCGAAACTGTCAATATCTAAAACTTCAAAGTCCAGGTACTAAAGCTATCAAAACAGAAAGTTATAAAACTAACCGGTCTGACTAAAAAGAACTAACCTTGTAAAGAAACTTAACAAAAAAGTTAACTGTAACAGTGTTGACAGAACTAACGGAAAAAGGACTAAAAATGTAACAAACCTTAACGGAAGTAACCGAAGCTGTTTATATGTGTTACAATGTAGGAGGATTTTACGTACTCCTTCTTGGCGTTCAAAAGTCTTCTTACCATGATAAAAGATATTAGGACGGTTTTGAGCTTCGATGATGGCAAACAATTGGCGTTCAGACGTACACCTTTCGGTCCATGGTTGGACCTTGCCATGATTGCCCACGATCCGTTGTTAGTCAACATGTTTCTGCAGATGGAGGTTTCTACTACAAATGCAGAACCCGATAAGCTATATTTTGACGTGTATGGCACTCATTATGTTTCGGGCTACGGGAGTTCTGCCTTATTACAGGACTCCGTTTCGGACCCACATCCTCCCTTCTTTCCATACCAACAATAAGTTTCGTTAGTAGGGTATTTACCGATGAGGATCCAAAAACCTTAAAGACTTCAACTGTTTATGACCGGATGATGCTGAATTACATGAGTGACCTATCACAAGACGATGTTATTCATGTGTGCTTAGTGGTAATGGTGGAACTTGTATTCATGGGGCGTGAGCTAAGACAGTTTGTTAGCCAAACAGTTCTTAGGGCCGTCGAGGACTTACAAGTATTTTGCAATTATCCGTGGTGTGAACATATCTTGGGCCATACATTCAAACAGATGCATAAGGCTTACAGTAAACGAGTGAAAAAAAATGATCTGTCAGCATGGACGATGTCTGGGTTTACATGCGCTTTCAAGGTTAGACAAGTAGTATAAATGATTTTTTAATAACGGTTGCCTTCCTAATTTTAACTCTACGTACTTGTTTATGGTGTGTAATTTTAGATTTGGAGCTTGGAGATGTTTCCTGTCGCCCTCCACCATTTCCATAAGCAAAATGACAGGTATCCTAGAGGACTTTCCTGGAGTCGGACTACTACTAGTAAGACGCTGGGTAGGTCGATTTGCCTTCAGTTCTTCAAGTCAACAAATATTTCCATTCCGTTCACATACGACCTACCAGGGGGTGGTGTGAAACTTCCGTTATGATGAGTCTTTATAATAAAAATGAGGGGACCGTCATCTGTTGCAAAAATCGTCATCCGTGAAAAAAAGTTAGAAAATTAAAGCGAGACAATTTATTTATGGACGTTAAAAAGATTTACTAACACACGAGGTCTTCTATAATTAAATTCTCTATATTTAAACAAGATTATATAATTTTTCAGAATTTAATGCTGCTATAATTACATAATTTGCATGTTTTTTTGTATTTTCAAAAATTCAATAATAATTTTTTCTCATAATACGTAGAAACATTAAAATCTGTGAATTTTTCTATAGATGTTTCTAGGCTCCCAGATAAGCTTTATGGCTCCATCCCTACTATATAACATTGTATTTCACCCTTGTTGTTTCATATCATTATGAAAACCGGTTACTTCACATGAATTATTGGATTGCAAAAGAATTAATTCTATAATAACTTTTTCTCATAATATGTAGAAGATTTAAATTTTGTGTAAACTTCATATAAATTTTTATAAATCATAATATACTGTTTTTTAATTTTAAAAAATATATTCCCATATGCTACGGTTTTCAACACACGAGACAGAGCTATCCTGACAGGCGTTATCACCAAAGTCCGATTAGAGAACTTCATGTGTCATTGTCAATGAAAATTGATTTGGGTGACCGTGCGACCGTGTGATTTTGTATCACCGGTCACACCGTCACCCAAATCATTTTCCGTATGCCTATGACACATGAAGTTCTCTAATCGGACTTTCCGAATAACTCCCGCTAGAAGAGCTCTAGCATATGGGAATTATTTTTAAAACAAATATTGTCGTATACTTTTTTAAACGAATATGGAAATCGTAGTTGGGTGACGAGACAGAGCTATCCCAGCAGGCGTTATCACCAAAGTTCGATTAGAGAACTTCATGTGTCATAGTCAAATGGAAATTGATTTGGGTGACCGTGTGACCGTGTTATTTTGTATCACCGGTCACACCGTCACCTAAATCATTTCCATATGCCTATGACACACGAAGTTCTGTAATCGGACTTTCGGAATAACTCCCGCTAGAAGAGCTCTGTCTCGTGTGTTGAACATCGTAGCATATGGGAATATTTTTTTAAACAAATATTGCCATATGCTTTTTTAAACGAATATTTTTTTAAACATTTTCCATATTTGTTTAAAAATCCATATGGGAATATTTTGTTTAAAAATATGTTATAATTTTTTAAAAAACATATGAAGTTTTCCCAAAATTAGAAAACATGTCCTAAACATAACTACATAAAGTTCAAACAAAATTAAAAATGTCCTACGACAAACGCATAGCCCATAATACATCCGCCACATTATGACGGATTTCCATCGACGTTGCGTCATTGTTCTATTGGATGAGATCTTGTCATTTCCCAACAACCAAATCATTTGACACGCCAAAGGACCCGAATCGGCGGCCCAGGTCTGTTTTGTTATGTTATCTGGCCAGACAAATGAGATGGTCCCCGCACGAGCAGCTCGACTTGTTTCCCCCAGCCTTATTAAAAAATCAGTAAGACGGGGTATAAAACCACCCAACAAATTTCTCACTGCCCTATCATAGGTATCGGTCTGGTCGGAATCATATATTGTGACTACCATTCCAGAAAAATTCAACTCCGCAATGTTCGTTCTTGACACAGATTGGCATTATGACCTGGAATAAAAAACGTTAGAAACCAATATATTTGATGCCTATTAATTAATAAATAAATAAATGTTATCTTAGTTTCTATACCGAATTTATTTTCGCTCATGCGGGCCATCCCTGTTTTGTCATACTATCGTCAGCCTGTTTAAAATCTTGACGACAGACATAATTCTTGCACAGGTTCTCAAAGAAGTCGGCATGCATAATAGTCCACCTACTCAGATCACCCTGACCTGATTGCACCATTCTGCCCCACGCATCTACATGCTATTAATGAAACAAAAAATATTAGACATGAACTATGTATTATAACCAAATTGGTAATCAAAACTATAAAACTAACCGAACTTAAGAACTTCCCTGCCCCATCCTTTGCAAGTAATGCAAGCCACCATTGCGGAGTGAGATCCAATTCTGGTAACATCGATATCCTGCATGTAGATGGAAACTCTATCGTCCTAAATGTTCTAAGGACGTCCATCTCATGAGTACTGGTTTCTACTTGTGGCTGCACTTGGGCTCGACCTTTACCTTTGCCTCTGCCTTCACCTCTCCTTCTACCTTTAACTCTATTGGGCTCAACAGTGGTAGGCGGTAGTCCTGTATAAGGTGGACGGAGGTGTGGGCCCCCACGAACTTCACGGTGCGGCCTTCCCTCTCTCTCCGGAGGAAGTGGAATTTGAGACGGAGTCTGATACATGTCGGTACCATGCTGCATGGATAGGCCAGCCATATCATGCGACATGGATTGGCCAGGCATACCGTACGAAATGGATGGGCCACCCATATCATGAGACATGGATGGGCCAGCATACCATACGACACGAATGGTGCAGGCATATACGAGCTAGAGGGAGGAGCCGTCTGGTAGGTGGGCTGCGTGATGTAATCGATATATTGTCAATATATAGAGTTTCATACAAAGAACATAAATGTATTGCTTAAAATCGGTTGTATAAATTACCGTATGGGAGTACTGTGGCATGGAAAAGGGTACACCATAGGAGTAACCTGTCGTGTACTCCGAATCCAGCAAATCAAGGAAGCTGGGTTCCCTGTGTGGTGGCTGTGGTGGCATCTACGACGAAAAAAAATAGTTAACCAAATAATATATATATATATTGTTATAAGTTTGTGAATTTAATATGATTACATGGTACATATGATTATTAAAAGTGCTTGCCTGTCTCTGAAAACGCTCATCATGTGACGCCATATTTCAAAAAGTTAACATAATTATGAATTTGAAAACATATTTCAAAAACATACCGAGGACACATCAATTATCTCCCTTAGGGCTGTAAACGAACCGAACGTTCAGCGAACCGTTCGGCGGGAAGTTCGTTTATGTTCGTTTATTTAATAAATAAACGAACATGAACAAGTTTTTTTGTTCGTTTAGTTAAACGAACGAACATGAACAAAGATCTAGTTCGTTCATTTATGTTCGTGAACGTTCACTCGTTAACATTCGTTTATTTCGTTTAACTATGTTCGTTAACGTTCGTTTATGTTCGTTTAACTATGTTAGTTAACGTTAGTTTAATAATTATTATAAATTAGAATTTTGATATTTAATAAGTCTACAACTATATAATAATAATTATTATTAATAATTAATAACAAAAAAAAGTTAATGTTCGTAAAAAGAAAAGAAGCAACAAATAAAGATTTTTAACTCTATATAACTCCCACCAGCTACCTTAAATTAAAAACTTATACACCTTTGTTTCCCTAAATTTCCGATGTGGGATACTCATCAGTTTTAGATTGAGAGTAGCTGGGGAGGAGAAATCCATCACACATCGCTCAAAAGTGGGAATCCCATCCCCTTTTCTCTACTATATATATCCCACCCCACACCCCTTTAATCATCAATATTCAATGGCTTCTCCAATTGTTTGAGCTGTGAACAAGAACCTAGTTAAAAGATTTTAGTGGAGCATCTTATGAAAATGGGTGCACCCTTTTAACCATCAACGTTCTATGGCTTGAGCCCTTTGGCTTGAACCTTTCTGCCTCAATAGTTGGCTGGTTAAACTTGTTGTCTTGAGCTGCTTGGCTTGTTTGAGCCAATGTTAAAGTTTTTAATGGAGCATCCCATGAATTTGGGTTCACCCATTTTCTGTATATAATTTTTTTTGTCTATGCTTGTTTGCTCATGTTCGTTCGATTATGTTTGTTTGTTCATGTTCGTTCGATTATGTTCGTTTAGCTTCTTAACGAACGAACATAAACGAACATGAACACCCTTATTTCTTAAACGAACGAACACGAACACAATTTTTTTTGTTCATTTATTGTTCGTGTTCGTTCGTTTGTTTGGTTAAGTTAAACGAACGAACACGAACAAGCCTCTGTTCGTGTTCGTTCGGTTCGTTTACAGCCCTAATCTTCCTGACTTGGAGGAGTTTTATCATTTTTGGCACCCGGGACCAACAAATTGCCCTCGGGTTCACAGTATTGTTTTTAGTGTAGTATAAGGCGCAACCTGGAAACATTTCTAGAATCCATATCTGGGAATTAAATAGTCAACAATTAGTAAATGACAATAATTAAATACGAAAACAATAGTAAAATGTATAAATATTTAAATGACAACAATTTAAATAACCTTCAAAACATATAAGAACCCATGAACCGTCAATTTTTTACTCCCCGATGTCCGTCGTCCTATATGTAAACAGTTATACATTTGCCCGATTGTATAACTCCAAATAAAACACCCCCATGGATAATTGTTCCAAAACTCCAAATTATCGATCGCCTTATCACCAAATCAGAAACTTTCACATTCTTCCGGTGGCCAAGAAAAAACATATCAACCACCAGAATCAGACACACCCGCACTGCATCGTTGTCATCCATATTGTCATTCGCCCTCCCAATAGTATTAAAAATTTCCATCACCCGTTCCAACTTAGGTGTGCGATCACCAAAAATCCTACTAACGAAACCATCCCTAACAGAAGGACCGTTTGGAGCCCTTCCGAAAAGAAGCCCCGTGACCAGGCAGAAGTCCTCCCGACCAAAACGAAGCGTATGCGGTCCGATCTGGAAATACATCTCATCGGTCGTTGCAACAGCGGGGAACACCTGCTTCTCAAAAAATGTGTACAGTAACACAGGATCCCTAGAAATATCAAATAGATCCAACCATCGACCAAAACACGTTTCCCTGAATATGGCCGCCCTGTCATGGGATAACTTATTTTTAATATCTTGCATGAGGGATATCTTTGTCCTCACATTCAACGAAGCTACACTGTCGTCAGCGACCTGCATAAATATTTTTTAAATTCTAATTAGTACATTTTGAATTTGTAACTTAATTTTCTCTTTGTATTAAGATTTGTTTTCGTCATTTCGGTTTGTTACAATTTTAGTCCTTTTTTTCGTTAGTTCTGTTAACTCCGTTACAATTTTAGTCCTTTTTAAGTGATTAATAACGATAAAACTGATTTAAATTTTGTTTTTCAGTTTAAAACTTTCCAAGTTGGTTTCCAATATTTTTTTTGGGTTAAAAGAATGTAAGCAACTAATTTTAAAGTTTGATGGTTTATTTTATTGAAAATAATGTTTAAGAACCCAATCATTCAAAATGAGAAAGTTTAATGGGTTTTCATTCAAAAAATAGTTTAAAGACTTCATCATTCAAAAAAATAGTTTAAAGACTTAATAATTTTTCCCTAATAGTAAAGTTCTTCAAAAAAAAAAGTTGCAATAATAAAATTTAGTTAGTAATTACTAATTAGTCTATAATTAATACCTTGAATTTTTATAACTTGAAACAAATTTAGTCTATGTGACGTTAGTAATTACTAATTAGTGCTATAATATAAAAAGTTCAAACTATGAAATAAAGTTTAGGCGTTTGCGATGTTACCTATTTTAATAAAAGATTGTACGTTAATAATCAAGTAGGTGTAATTTGCAAGTAATTTTGAAAGGCTAAAAATGTTGCTTATTAAAAAATATATATTAAAAATGTTTAATAACCAACTATTTGTGTAAAGAAAACTGAAAGCCTAAAAAAATAGATTAAAGTTTGCTACTAATTTTCACCCACTTTTTTAATACAAAAACTTGTTACAATTTTAGTCATTTTTCCGTTAGTTCTGTTAACTCCGTTAGGGTTAACTTTTTTGTTAAGTTTCTTTACAATGGTAATCCTTTTTTGTCAGACAAGTTAGTTTACAACTTTCTGTTTTGACGGCTTTAGTACCTGGACTTTGAAGTTTTAGATAATGACAGTTTCGGCCCCTTCTGTTAGGGTTTGTTACAATTTTAGTCCTTTTTCCGTCAGTTCTGTTAACTTCGTTAGGGTTAACTTTTTTGTTAAGTTTCTCTACAAAGTTAGTCCTTTTTTGTCAGTCAAGTTAGTTTTACGACTTTCTGTTTTAACGGCTTTAGTACCTGGACTTTGAAGTTTTAGATAATGACAGTTTCGGCCCCTTCTGTTAGAGTTTGTTACAATTTTAGTCCTTTTTCCGTTAGTTCTGTTAACTCCGTTAGGGTTAACATTTTTATTAACTTTCTTTACAAAGTTAGTCCTTTTTTGTTAACTGTTTTGACGGATTTTTATATAACTTTAATTTTAGGGTAATCTTAATTTTTATAAAAATCAATTTTTCGTTTAATATATAAGTTTTAATTTTTATAATTTTAAACGTAATAATTTTAATTTTTATAAAAATAAATTTTTCGTTTAATATATAGCTTTTAATTTTTATAACTTTAAAAAAAGGGTAAAAGTTGGAGTTAATTTTATAGAACTTTTTTTTCCTACTAATTGTTATTTTGTTTTTTAAAAGTATCTTAATTTACCACCAACAAATTCAAAATAAATATTTATACCAGAAGTTTAGAAAATTACAACAACCTTAAAACATATTACAAACATACAACAGATACAACCACATATAACATACAACAGTTACTAACAAGAAGAAGCTTAAAAATTTATATATTATGACTGTTATACAAATGAGGACAAATAATTTTTCTTTGTTTCAAAATACACGTGTTCTAAATATTTTATATTTACATGAAAACACACGAATGAACAAACATAATACTAAGCAAAACTAACTTAACTAGTATACATGTAAATTGTAAACATTAACATAAAGTGCTGGTTTCGAACTAACCATTTCGTACACGTGGTGGTCCTCAAATGTTGAAAAAACCCTCCGTCAAATAAAGAAATTTGAAGGAAACGAGATTGAAGTTAGGTGGTCTTGTTGGCTCCTTTCTCCTTTTTGATAGAAGCAAGGTGATCCTCTTTTATGGATGAAAGAAATAGGTCAAGAAAAAAGTATACCAAGAAATTGCTTGAGGTAGCAGCAAGAAAGAAGAAGGAAGGAAATTGAGGTAAAGGTTCAGCTGCAAGAATGATGCAAGTGGGGGACGGTCCGCAAGAATGATGCAAGTGTCAGGAATAAAAAACGGCCTAAAACGACCGCCAAACTTGGCGGAGGTATTCATACTGTTTGGCGAAGGTATTTTATACGGTCTGTATCCGGCTACACAAGCACCAAAACGACGTCGTTAAATTTGATCTCCTTCCATACTTCACAAGCAGCAGCTTGTCCAGGACTCCATTTGGTAGCCTCACGAATAATTTCATTACCCGAACTAAAAAATTTGTGTCTCGCTTGATTATTAGTTACTGAGGGGTTCCAAAATGATTGAAGATACCTCTGACATTACTTGCGAATAAAAATTCTTGTTGTGCCCCAAAAATGGAGTCTGTTTAGAATTATTAACGGAAAGAATCAAATGATTCTGTTGATACATTCGAAAAAAGTATAGTTGGTTACTTTTTATTATTATTATTATTATTATTATCACTATTCTTCTTTCAAATCCTCGTTTGAACCTCGCCCTTAATTTTAAGGCTATGCCATCCTAAGGTGCTGCTAAATGGATGAATGAAGACATGGTCTCTCTGGATCCCATTGAATTTCATTTGGAGGAGGAGCCTTATCAAAATCGTATCGATTCTTGAAATCTTTTCTACTAGGTAATCTAGTATCCTTATGCATGAAGATAATCATCTGTCTTAGAACTATGGACCCATCTCACATCAATAACCCGACCCCTACCGCCTGTAGGTAGTTTTAGACAAGTGTCGCCAAATTTGGTGGAGGTTTTAAGTATTTAGCGGAGGAATTGAGCCAAAACGACGTCGTTTTGGTTGTATTTCAGCTCAACTCGATCTGATATGTGTATCGGTATGTATTTCGAAGACATTTTGGTCACTTCAGTAAAATGAGAAAGATTTTGGTCATTTTGGTAAATCAGATTTGAAGATTGGTCAAAATAATTAAATTCCCTTAATAATATGATGTTTCTTTATAAAGATAATTTTTAGTTAAATTTTTTCGTTATAATTTAATTTAGGTTTAGGAATAAAGTGATTTATTTTATATTGAATAACATAATTTTTTTTCAAGATAATAATTAACTATTTTGTTACAACTAAATGATTATTCTAATTATATTTTAGATTCTTTATATTTATAATGCAATGGTTATCTTGTAATTGATTATATTTATCACAATATCACATTAATTATATAAATTCAAACATGTAGCTTAAAAAAGTTGTACCTGATGCATTAAAAGTACTTATTTGATTATCTTGTAATCGTGAATTTTGAGTAATATGCATTATTAAACAGTACTTGATACATTAAATATAGTTTTCAAAAATTTGAGCGAAATGCTTTATAATATGACATATATAAATAATCGAACTTTTTACAAATTATTTTCCTACATTATTTTAACCTAAAAAACTTTATATTGCTAGCAAGAAGGTTTTAATTTTTTTTTCTGAAAAAAACTAAAATCGGTTTTATCGTTCTCAAATCCTACATCATTCACGCCTCTCGCACACACCACCCATTCGCACCTTTCATCGCCCCATCATCTTCCACTCAATACCACAATTCTTGGTCCCTACTAGGGATGACAACGGGGTGGGGATTGGGCGGGGAATACGATCCCCGTCCCCGGCGGGTACGGGGAATCCAATCCCATCCCCGGTTTTTTGTGCTCATCCTCGGTCAATCCCCGGTTTATCCCCGGTCAATTCCCGGTTAAACAATAAAATTTTCAAGAAATATTAAAAATTGCATTAAAAATATGTATTCTTTTAGTTAATATATACATACGGGGACGGGGCGGGTAGGGGAATACATCACCCGGTCCCGACCCGACCTCGGTTTTCGACATTAAGGGGATCCCCGGCCCCGGTACCCGTTTTAACGGGAATCCCGGCCCCGGTCGGGGCGGGTGAACCGGGTTCCCGGACGGGGCGGGACAAATCACCATCCCTAGTCCCTACTATCAATCTCTTTATTTTTTTAACTTTTTTTTTTAATTTTCCTCTTCTTTGATTTGTTTATACGTACTATATTCGATTGTCGTAAAAGAGGAGAAAATGAAAGAAAACCAAATAAAAAGAGAGAGATTGATGGCAGAGATTGTAACACCTGGATTTTTAGAAAGTTAATTTATTTTAGTGAGACCATATTCTAAAAGTTTAAGGTTGGTTGGTTTGATTTTGGGAATTATTTGGCAATTAATTGGAATATTAGTATTGAAAATTATTCTTTATGAAGATGGTTTGATGGAGCAATTCATATAATATAGAAGCATTGGGAAAAATCAAGACGCATCCGAGGCAAAATCAATGTTGAAGTTGATCAAAGAAAGTTGAATAGGAAAGAATAAACAAAATAATTACTGGGTGTTATTTAAACAAAATGGAAGTCATGGCGTGGTGGTAAGGGTGCTAGGTTGACTATAGGAGGTCTTGAGTTCGAGCCCTGACAAGCACAACCTTGAAATCTTTCTTTTATTGAAGCTGAAGCTGGTCTAGGCCTCACCCTGACGCGCGCGACTTCCATCTCACTGTTTGAGCTGAAAATTTCATAAATACGGGTTCCTCTTCATTCCTCCATATCTCTCTCATTTCAACTCCGTTTTTGCCGAAATTTGTTCCTACACTCTCCATTTTTGGAGCTCTTCAAGCCTATATCGGTGGAGCAAACTCAAGGGATGATCTTAGAACATTTTGGAGAAGATTTCATCTTCATCTTCTCCATCTCTTCTCCACCATTGTTGACAATGTTTGGGATTTTTTTTCCTCAAACCGAGTTTTGTAAGTTATTTTACCTCTTCTAAACAACATTTCTTGTCAAAACCTTTCATTCTAGTTCTCTAGAACTTAGTTCTTGAAACAATTTCGATATTTTAGGGTTTTGACCATTTTTGGAAGATTTGAGATGTTGTCTAGGGTTTACTTAAGATCTGAGTTTTGGGAATTATTATTGGTACTTTTAGGTTGCTCATGGACTAGAGATGATTTCTAGTGAAGGAGTCTTGCAGATCTGTACATTTCTTCAGATGGAGCTATTGGGGTAAAATCTAGATTTAGCCTAAATCTAGCAAGGTGAGTTCAAGTTGTTTTGTGAAAACGGTGTACATGCCAAAAATGTCCATTTTGATATATTAACATGTTTTACTTGCTATTTGTCAAATGTTTGAGTATTTTGATGATATGCAATTATTTGGTATAAAAGGTTTTATTAATCTTACGGGATGCTAAATTTTGATTCTTGACACTTTGATAAATAAAACATATTTTATGAGATGTCTTGATGTTTTACTTTATAACTGAGGATTATTTGGTGTCAATGGTATTTTGAGAATATTGGATTTATAAACCCTTGGAAAATTACATGTTACAGTATTTTGAGACATTTTGGAAAATATATGAATATGATTTCATTTGGAAAAGTGGTTAGTCTCAACCAATGTTTGGGGTAATCGCATAAGCGTTGAGTTATAGAGCTTTTGCTAGGTTTTTGACTAGAATGAGTCTCATGGACATTTGTCCTTTTTAAATGGCTAAATGTTGGGTTTTTGGGGTTACATGCATTTGTGACATAATCATTTGATATTCTACATGCATTGGGTGCGTTGGTCATTCATGTCGGAGTCGTGTAAATTAGACTGAGTTGCATTTGGATCCATACGTATTGTGGTATTTCAGAGATGGACCCAAGTGGGAATGCCTCTGCGACTGTGGGTATTTCAGAGATGACCCCAAATGGGAATGCCTCTACGACCCTGGGTATTACGATGATGTAACTCGTTGGAATATGTTGTCGGGACCCATGTCTTGTTAGCCGGTATCGGTATTACGATGACGAAACTTATTAGAGTATGCTGTCGGGACCCATGTCTTTTTAGTACGTCTGGGATCGGGGTGTTTCGAAGATGAATTCGTATGGGTCGGCCCCCGGGACCTTAGATATTGCGGTGGATACTCGTTGATGGGTCGTACGCTGGGACCGTGATCTTAGGGCGCTACTAGCAACATTGAAAATATGGTTTACTTTGTGTATGCCATTGTCGACGGATACGGGTATCCCCGTCACCGAAATATGTTGTTTTGGGTATTGAGTCTTATCCATTGTTTTCAGTCACGTATTTTGGAGTATAGAGTATTATCCACATTTTGTTTTAGTGGATCTTCGAGACTTAACCATATTTTGGTATTAAAGAAATGGAGATTTATCCATAATTTGGTATTTGAGACATTTAAATGCATTCACGTTTCGGGTGAGTAAAAGATGTAGAGTTCACGTTTGAATGAATATTGTATTTAAAGCTTTCGTTAATAATGATATTTTGGTCTAAAGCTTTTATTGTGAAAATGATGAATTTTGGGAAGATGTTGCTTTTATAATGGAGTATTTTATTTGAGAACTTATTACCTTATCAAGCAAATGTTTCACTTTCAATCAATTATAAATTTGTTAAAAAAGTCTTGAGCTCACTAGGCGTTAAGTCTAATCTTTTTCTTTGTCGCCATGTGCATTAGGTTCTCGCGGGGTTGGTACTAGCGACGTACGACTTGAGTGCTGGAGAGTAGCATGTTAAAGACCTAGCTTTGGTGACGTTTTCCGCATTCGGAGATAGTGACGCATATTGGTTTAGTAACACCCGACCACTTGTAGGTCTTTGTATAAGACTTGGTCTAACTTTGTTGAAGTTTAATTAAAATATTTGTTTGAGGCAATTCTAGTTTTGATTTATAAGAGAAGAATTTATTCCTTATTTGTTGTATTGATGGAAATTTTAAATTAGCCGCTTTCTCCAAATTTGAGGGTGTCAGAGAGATCAACGACAATAATGGAGAATATAAAAGGTAGACGATGATGAGGTGGCGAAGGGTGAGAGGGAAAGCGACATCATTGGGTGTAGTGCAATGAGTTTAAATAACATAGGATTTGAAACGATAAAATTGATTTAGTTTTATTTTTTTGCTTCAATTTTTTTATTAATTACAAATAATTTTTTTGGGTTAAAAGATATACATTACTAATTTTTGAAATTCGATAATTTATTTATTTAAAAATATGTTTAAAGACTTAGGAGCCGTTTATCAAAACATTTACCTGGGTAAGTGCTTACTAAGTCATATTACCTTACATGAGGACTATAACAAGTACCAAAAATCTTACCTGTTAAGAGAAAAGACAAGGAAAACAATTACCAAGAGTCTTACCCGGATAAGTGATGGAAACGACTCTTACCACGGTAAGAGCTTACCGGGTAAATTGTTGCATACGATTCCGTTTTCATGGACTAAAATCTTACTCAGTAAGTAAGCGATAGTGTTGAATTTTGCCGGTAAACATTTACCCGGGTAAGATTTGGTAAACAACCTCTTAATCGTTAAAAAAAGTTCAATAACTTTTTCATTTAAAAGTAAGTTCAAACATCTAATCATTTAAAATAAAAAAGTTCATTATTTTTTTTCCAGCTTTTCCCTTCTCAAACGGTCTAATTGTTGAAAAAAAGGGTTTTTCCGAATACATCATAGTCTTTGGTAACACCCTAGTCTATTAGTATATTATAACACTTAAGGAAGATCAAAATAGACATATACACCCTAGTCTAATTAGTGAACATGATATAGATTAAGATGTATATGGTAACATCCAAATTTTTTTTCACATGTCGAAGAGTTCATTTTTATGCATTTTTGTAGGTTTATCCTAACGCCGAACCCAAATAAATGATGTGACCCATTTAATATTTAAATGATCTTTTTTTTGACAATTATACTCTTTAAAAAGTATAGACTTATCAATGCTCAATTGCTCATCTAAAATTGATTATTGATTTCGATTTCTTTTAATCTTTTAAAGGACAACTAGATAAGATAATGAGATTTAAAAAATCAAATAAAATTTATTACAAGAAATCGTAACTATAAATTGAACCATAAATTTAGATAAAATAGCTGATAAGATAGTTGTTAGCTGATTAATTAACTAACAAATGAACTCATCTTTGACAAATACTCTCATAATTTAATTAACAATATAAAATCGTCTAAAAAACATGATGAGAGATTTAGTAAAAGCGTCCACAATGGAGGTTCTTTTACAGGTTCTTGTTGAAGTTTTTATAAAAACTTCCATTATGGGACACAGGTTCCTATAGGCACCCAAATGCTTAAATAAGAACCCGGGTTCTTACAAAACATTCATTTTTTTTATTATTTTTATTGTTTTATTAATCATCTTATTTTATTTTAATAAAACTATAAAATATATAAATAAATATTGATCAAAAAAATATATAAACTAAATATTATAAAATATATTTTTTATTTTTTATTTTTTCTCAGTTTTCTTATCTTTATATTTTTATACAAGTTTTTTTTGGTTATCTCATTGTATTATTTTATTTAGATTATATATATAATTAACTTATAAATGTAAATTAATAATTGTAAATATCTTTTCTATTTTTAAAAAACACATCAAATTGTTATATATATATATATATAGACGTCAGCATATGATAAATGCAACCTCAGGTAAACGAATTTTCTGCAAGTTATAATAATTTGTATAACAATCATGCAAATGGTTGGAGTGACGAGAATGTTCTTGAGAAAACATATGAACAATGGAGGGAAAACGATAAGAGGGTGCAAGAAAGGATGTTGAACGTGCATTTAGAGTGTTTTAGTCTCGTTGGACGATAATTAAAGGACCATCACGATTATGGTGTAAGGAAGGGTTAAGAGATATTATGCATACATGCATAATTTTGCATAATATGGTTGTTGAAGATGAAGATGATATGTTGATCAATTAGATCGATGAAGAGGTAGATAATTCAACACAAATATTTCAAGGTTCCACCCATGAATTCCAAGAATAACTTCAACGAAATTCTGAGATGCGCTCAAATGAAGTTCATCATCAACTCCACTCCGACTTGATTGAACATATTTGGTCGAATCGAGATTACGAGTGATCTATATTACTATTTATTATTCTGTGTTAATATTTGTAAATTTGCACTTTTTTTTAATTATAATAAAAAATTATTCTTATGTTCTAATTATTTTTTCAAATATGTTAAAAAAAATATAAATTAATAAATTAAAAATAATATAGAAAAGTGAAAATTAATAAATTATATTTGAATTTTTTAATAATTTAATATTATATACATATATTTAAATTTATATAATAATTTATAAATAAAATAAAATGTTATAAATTAAAAATAAGGAAAGTGAGGTTTTATAAGAACCTTTATTGCAGGGTTTTATGAGTAAAAATCTGCTGTACGTTTTCCCCTAAACCATTTCTGTCCACCAATGATATTTTGACAAATCATAATTTTCAAAATAAATTATTTAATGTTGGCAAAATCCTTTAACGGATGTTAACCTCCGTTAAATACACTTCTCTCTCTCACCATTGTTCTTGACAAATCATCATTTTTAAAATAATTTTTTTTCTATTATTCCTTTTTAGTCCATTTTTTATACGAATTAATTATATATATATATATATATAATTATCTTTTAGATTATTTTCCTTCTTTATCCGACTTTTGTGACGATGATATTTTTATATTTTTTATTTAAATTAATCCTAGAGTTAATCATTTATAGTCTTAAATCAAATTATATTTAATTTAAATTTAATCTAATGTTTCTAAAGTTAATGTCTTAAAAAATTATCATTGAATTTTTTTTCTCTATTCTCAAACATAAAAACATGTACTTATTTTTTATAATAATTAATTAATTGACTTATAAATTAAATCTCAAGAATTTAGAACGATAAACATAACTAATATTTGACATAATAATTAAATTCAAAACACATTAATGCATTTAGTATAACAAATGTAATTAGTATTTAACATAATAATTAAATTCGAAACACGACAACCTATTTTAGTTATTAAAAATCACTAAATTCATTAACCCAAATATTTATAAATTCTTGAAAAATTGGCTACTTTATATTCAAACTCAACTTGTAAGAGTAATATGGTCATACTTGTTCTTCCGGTTGAATTTTCAGGTATCATGTCAATATATATATATATATATATATAATACATACGCATATCAAGCATTTATTTATAAACATAAATCTTGATAAAAATTATTTGAATAAAAAAAATTATAACATGATATATGTAAAAAGTAAATGGTGTTATGGAATTAATATGAAAAATCTGGTTGACATAATGACATAGAAGTATCCACTTGTATATTATTTATATAAAGGCAGCTTCAATTCATACGACAACGTTAACTATTTACAAAAATACGAGATTTTTTTTTATGAACAAAATCATATGTGATTTTACACTAACTAGAGCAATCGACTTAAGTCGCATGGGAAAGTCGTCCAAATCATGTATAATTTTTTACAAAATCATATATAATTTTATATATGAACGACATTTCTCGTATTTTCGTAAAAAGTTAACATTATCATTTGAATTTGTGTATATATATGCATTACCAAATCATTCTAATTTAAAAAATGAGATTATAAATTATTTAAAAGATAATTATTTACATGAAATATAAAATTAATTTGTATAATAATTGGGACTAGAAAGTAAGAAAAGAAAAAAAATGTCTAATATATAGGAATTAATGGAGAGAAAATTTGATGGTCGTACTCGTAAGAAATTAAAAAAACAATTTATTTTTTATTTTATATAAGTATTAACGGTGAGAGAGAGAGAAGAGTGTTAAACGGAAGTAAATATCCGTTAGATTATTTTGTCAGCATTAAATATTTATTTTGAAAATGATGATTTGTTAAAATATCATTGGCGGACAGAGATGGCTTAGGAAAAGTTGGAACAGCAGATTTTTTTCAGGTTTTATGAAGGTTTTTGCTTTGTTGAGGTGACAGTAAAAAAATATGGCAAATAAGATTCTTGAAGATTCCACCATTGTAAATGCTTTAAGTTCATATGTTATATAATATAATTAAAATAATCAATAATTAAACAAGTTATTTAAATCATTTATAAAAAAACCAATAACAATTAATATGACTATAAATAATAAATAATAAATTTCTAACAAAAATTAATAAAATGATGTGGCTGATAGTAATTGAAAATTTCTGACTATGAAAATTAAATGACTTAGTGGTTGTTCGGTTTGTTTTCTATTAAGTCCTGTATAGATAAAGCTGTCTGTATTGATAAAGTTGTCTAAATGATAACAGATAAGTTATTCGGTTGTTGTGATGAATAAACCGTTTGAATTTCAGAAATGACCATTTTACCCCGCTTGAAAAACATAATGCACCCAACTCTTAACAAAAAAACACCGCTTGAAAAATCACATAATTTTCCATTCCACAACAAGGTAAACTACTCGAATATATAGACTCAATAGTATTAGATAATGATCATACTTCTTCTTGTTCATGACAAAGAGAACATTTAGGTGGCGTTTGGTCAATTCCATTGACCAAATTCTTCTTCTTCTTGTTCCGGCGGAATTTGAAGGAATTGGAATGGTCAATTCCATTGACCAAATTCCATTCATGCGTTTGGTTCATTTTTTGATTTTTGATAAGGAATTCAAATTCCACATATGGTGGAATGTAAATTTCTTCAATTTTAGCAAGGAATTTCAATTCCTTCCTACCATCTTTAAAGGAAAACCCATTATTTGCTTATATTTACTCAATTTCATTTTATCCCACCATGATGATGGATGTCAAAAGCCACAAGATGATTCCTAGTAAAATCTTACGGACATGAGAAGACTATAGAGCCAATATGTATTTGCACCTGTGAATTTTTCTTGAACCTCAACAACTAAAAACCATCTGATTCGAACAAAGAAAACCTAAAAAACCATCTTACCAACAAAACCCATCTGATTAGAGAACAAGTACACGGAGAAATCGACTACCGCCTGGAAAAATATAAAACCTAGAAAAAAAACCATGGGAAAAAATCGAATCAAAGGGAGAAATCAAAAACCTTTGTAAGAACAAACCATAGGAATTGAGGGAGAAATCGGAAACCATTGTAAAAACAAACCATAGGAGAAATCGAATCACAAGAGGAAATCGGAAACCTTTTGTACATTAAAGATGATAAACCTGTGAATACTCAAAGGTTGAAGTTGAGAATACGATTGTGAAGAACTAGAACGGGAAGCGTGAAGAACAACCCTATGTATCCAAAAAATAAGGTTTATTGTAGGGTAGTTGGGGAATTAATGACAAATTAAACGAATGAGTCTAAGGGGGTGTTGTTTACTAGTTGAGCAATTAAGTCATGGACTGACCGAATAAGCCACAACCGAACAAACAGTTTATAGTTGAGCAAATAAGCCATATAAGTTATACAACTCATTAAGTGATAACGGAACAACCCCTTACTATAATTAATTTTTAAATAGAAATTAATAAGATAAACTAATATTAAAATGTTAATTTATATTAGCTAAAATATTAAGGGTAGAATTGAAAATAATGGAAAAGGTTTTTTTGGAGATTTTTGAAAAGATACTCTGAATAATAATTCAATTCGTTAGTTTGTCAAGTAATTTATCTATACAAATAACTCTTTTATACAAATACAAAAAATAAGTTAGTTTATAATTATAAAATATGATTTTAATCAGGGAATTTAATTATTTTGATCA
Source organism: Silybum marianum (assembly GCA_036898165.1). Taxonomy (NCBI): domain Eukaryota; kingdom Viridiplantae; phylum Streptophyta; class Magnoliopsida; order Asterales; family Asteraceae; genus Silybum; species Silybum marianum. The sequence continues at coordinate 40,537,554 of CM072529.1, read as the reverse complement.
TTTTAGAAATTAAGATTACTAAAATAACCATTTTCTCTTCATTTTTATCAAAATGACCAAAATACAATCGAAACATCCACCGAAATCGAAGCCTTCTCCAAATACCTCCGCCAACCTCCACCAAATAACAAAAACCTCCGGCAACCTCCGCCAAATAACAAAAACCTCCGCCAAATACTAAATTCCTCCGCCATATACCTCCGAATTCAATTTTTAATTTACATTTTACATTTTATACCCTTAGAGTTAGTTAATAAATTACTTTAAGTACTTTACTTTTTAATTTTTCATTTTACAGCCTTATCACATTAACACATATACTCGTATATCAATTAAAATACGTCTAAAAAATACGTTTTTATTTTAACAAGTTACACCATTATAATCGTCTCGACAATACCTTCGAAATGAGCCCAATATTGAATATTTTTCGATTTAATTATATATTTTTAAAGCCAATTATCCTCTTGATCGGTGAATATGAATATTTTTCATAAAATTCGGAATATTAATTAAAATATAATGTTATTATGATTTAACAACATAAAAAGTTTAGAAAACAAAGACGTTCGTGTTTGTTCAATAGAGGTTAAACAAACATAAAAAGTTTAAATAAACTCGAGGGGAACCATATTTTATAGGGTACTCCAACCAAAACAATCACATAGGTTCGAACCGAAAGGTTCAAACCCTAAAGCTCAAGCCACCGAGCAAAGTCATTGGATGGAAAAACAAAGGAGGGGAAAAGTCATATATAGTGGAATTCAAAGACATTGTGTTTTATATCCCATCTATGTGAGATGAGTTGTGCTCACACTTTCACTTCCATCCTAAAAAATGAAGTTAAACTTGATGAAGATGGGGCTTTCATCCCACATCGAACATTTTAGAAACATAAAGGCATATAAGCCTCTATAAGGGAAACAATGTCATTGTTTATATTATCAGTTTTTATTATATACTATTTTCAAAAAGCGAATTTCTTAATTGTTTATAATATCAATTTTCGTATTATATTATTATAATTAATTATAACACATTATTATTATTATTTTGAAAGGGTATCCTAGGCATTTTTCCTAGATTAATCCCTGACAATTTTAAGACTGCTAAAGCATGCAGTCCTGAGATAATTCCCTAGTGGCCACAAGTTGTTTGTGCCTGGATTCGAATCCGGGGTAGATGAGTTATCTAGCCTCATACCCTACAAGACTTAACCAATACACCACAAGCCTTGTGGTTATTATTATTATTATTATTTTACTGTTAATTCATTAACATTAGTAAATAAACTTAAATGAACATAAGTAAACAAGTTATTCGGGTGGTTAAAGAAGGGCTTAAGCCCTAAGAGCCCTAATATAAACGAGTTATTCGCGTCATTTTCGAGTTGAAATTTTTGATCCTGATATTACCCATTTAATTTTTGTGTCGTGTCTTGTCGACTCGTTTACTTAAACTGGTTGAAATGTATTACCAAAACTCGTTTAATTTGTGTCAACTTCGTGTCGAGTTAGCTTGTCGTGTCAGGTTTACCAGGTCTAATTTCAGCCTTTTCCTTATTAGTTTATATTTTTCCTATAAACAAACTTAGAGGTTAATCCAGGTGTTAAGGTCTAAACAAAAGTTGTAGATCTGTTTCTTAGGAACCCAATCGCTTTGGATTCATATCATTTGGAGCAAAGACCAATTTTATATGAGTTTTATAGAAACAGTGTGTAGTTCTCGTTTTTGCACAATAACAGTTATAAAAACCTGCTGTTTTGAGCCTTTTAAACTTGGAATCAACTCTGGACGTAAACTACAAACTTGTAGCATACTTAGATACCTTTCCAACGATATATTGTACACCTCAATCGAATAAACGAGCTATTTTATACAAATTTCTGAACAAACAACAACTACTAAATTCCCTTTACACAACTCAAAACAGAATATATTGTATATAATTGGTACTAAAACCACAATGAATCACCCATAAAACCTTTCTAAATCATAAATCAATGATGTAAACTTATTTCCCCACTTAGCTAACCAACAAAAACAAGAAACAAACATCAATTGACAAAAGTTTAGCATATTAATCAAAACCCTATGAACCCTAACATAATGCACACCCAATTTGGCATCAATAAACAATTTATATAGCATACCTTGAATTCACTTATACAACTAGCAAATCTTCTAAGATTGTTCACCAATTTTTCAAAACCTCATCTTTTCCTTGATGTATGAGGTGAATTGAATCAATTAGGGTTTGAAGATGAAGTTTGGAGATGAGAGGATTTCATTCTAGAGAGAGAGAGAGAACTAAATTGCAAATGAGCCATTTTTGGCTGGAAATTAGGGTTTTATACTTAGTATAAAAATCATCACTTGTCAAAACTTACCCCTCATCAATTGCCTAATTCACCATTGGTCCCTACATGGACATTTCTTAACATCTCTAGTCCAAAATATAACTATCTTAAGCAATTGTACAAGTAAATAAAACATCCAAATGTTTATGTAAATGAGTATACCAAGATTACTCCGTAACGAAATCTAGGGTGTTATACATGCTCACTTAAAGATAAATTTACACAGAGACACACACATACATGTTGCAACAATTTATCACACTACGGGCTTGGACGGGGGACGGGCCGAGCCTAACATAACTTTTTTTGTCCAACGGGCCTAATATAGCAAACCCAAATCCGTTTTTATGGGTTTATGGACTTGTACATACCCGCCTTATAAAGGGGTCGGGCTTGCCAATGGGTTAACAAGCTTATATTTTTAACATTTAAATAACAAAACTTTTACATAAAATCATTTAAATTACATATTTTCTTTCCAACATAAAATATAGCAATGTACATAACATATGAAAAAAAATAGTTTAACAATATATGGAGTATGAACATTTTCTCTTCAACGATCTATCAACTTTCAAAATCCGGGTTTTGTCAATAAAAAAATATTTATCCATCTAATATTTCAAGATCGAGGTTCTAACATACTATATAAAATATCGTATGTATTTGAAATCTCCCCTATATATATATATATATATAGGGGAGGGATCATATGAGAACATTACCAATTTAAAGGAACAAAGGAACTCATTTTGGACCACATATAATGTGGGTCTCACATAATATTAAATCATTTATGATTTAATATTAAATCATAAATGATTTAATATTATGTGGGATCCACATTATATGTGATCCACAATTGTCCCTTTGTTCCTTTAAAAATGCAAAGTTCTCATTTGAACTTTCCTCTCTCTCTCTCTCTCTATATATATATATATATGGTAGACATTTGATACTTAATAGAGGAAATCCAACCCAAAACCATTTCTAAATCTTTTTAATAAAAAGCAATAAAGTATTAATTATATAAAAGTTTTAATCACCTATAATAATATAACGGGCCGGGCAAGCTTATCCGGGTTCCTTTTTTTTATTGCCTAAGCCCTCATTAATTTTAGCAGTCTAGCCCGACTCCATCCATCGTCTTGAAAATGATTGTCCAAGCCCGTTTTTTTATCGGGCCAAGTGGGTCATACCGTTCGTGAACAACTCTAACGTATACCCTGACTAAATAATGGGCACATACCTGCCCTTATAGATGACAAAATAAGACAAATTTATGTGCCAGGTTCGGGTACACACCTCTCGTAAAATAAGCATTTCAAAGCACACGCTTGCATATAGGAATCATGCTTTCAATTTAACGTTTATAAAATATTTACCACACTGAATAAAGAATTAAATGTTTTTCGTGAAAAAGGTTAACAAGGGAACTCACCTAAAGTCCCGACCTATAAGCACACTTTTGATCTATGGATTCACCAACCGAACATCTGACTTGAGGTTACCAAACAATGAGTTTACAACCCTAAAGTACCCCTAAAAGACTCACGTGAAAACCCCTCAAACAAGGAGTCAAGCTACGCCCCCAAACTAGACTTAAACAAAAACTAAGAATTTGCAAAATAGCCGACAAAGCGGGTTCCATACCACCCCAAGCCGCATGGGGGTCGCACTCTCCACTGTTTCACTTGCAAAGATTCATTTCGTGAAGAAAACCCCAAAAATCAACACCTAAACTGATTTCCTTCAAGATTATAGTTCAAAACTCATCCCAAACATTTATAAATCACCCCCAAAACATCAATGAATCCAATCCAACCATGGAATTTATAGATTATAACCCTCATTTATGATTAAAACTCATCCATGGGGTTTTTGATTGAACCCTCATCCCAAACACAATGGAAGATGACTAAAACATGAAGTATTCAACAATAACCAATACCATCATGCTAGACCTTATTGATTCATGATTTCGATACAACATTTCATCAGATAAAACCCAAATCTAAAACCCCAACAATCCCAAAGATACCAATAGAAAAGAAGAAACATGGAGAAGAAATATCATCCCTCAGATAAAGCTTTCTACATGATTTCTTCCAATTCCTTCCTCAACCTTGCTTTTCTCTTCTCCTGTTCTCAAGTTCGCACCTTCGAATACACACACACACACTTTTTATCTGATTTCTTGCAAATGAAGGATAAAAATGAAGACCCAATCCTTTTATTGCCAAATTATCTCCGTCGTCCCTGGAATTTCAAGTGTTGGTAAAAATCCACCTTCAACTTTGACTAACTTAGAAAATCTAAGGAACTTATGTTATTACAGTTATTGTGATAAAAATTTGTGAAAAGAACCCAACAAACTATCTGAATTTGAATGATTAAGTCCTTTGTTTTTTAACAAATAAACCCCTATTTTTTTTCCTAACTCCTTTTACCAAATAAATTCTTGAACTTAATTTAAACAAATAAATCCCAAACTTTTTTTGAAGAAACAAAATCATGAACTTAATTTTGAACAAATAAATCCGGATTTTTTTTAACAAAAAATTATATGCAAACAAAGTACAATGGACCAATTAAACAGAGAAAAATTATACTATTTCCAGTACTAATTCCAAAGTATACACAAGTTATGCTTAGAACATAATTGAAGTTCATTAACTTGATGTTTTTGTATGTATTTATTTATGCATTAGGCATAACCTTTTTGTATGTTTCAGAATTAGTGATGAAAATGTTTATAATTTTTCTATGTTTAATTGGTTCATTGTACTCTGTTATCGATGAGAGAAATTATATATATATTTTTTTGTCCCAAAAAAGTTTCGGATATATTTGTTCAAATCTAAAACATTAAGGTGATAAATTTATAAAATATTTTAATAATATAGTTAATTTTGAAAATTTTAAATAAAATAAAAATCTGTATAAATTAAGTGTAGTTTTTTCCTACAGAGATTTTAACTTTCTTTTAACAGCAAGAAACAGTACAAGAAACATAGATTTAACTTTTGATTTTCTTATTTCAGAAAAAATTACAAATTATCTATTGAAAACACATTAGTTTGTTAATTTGACTATAAAAAGCAAAGATACGGATATTTTTCAAAAAATAATCATTGGTTTGTTGGTTAGTTCTTTATTTTTCGCATGTGAGGTTTTACGTTTGAGTCTTTTATCGCATTTTTTTCCCTTCAGAAACATAATAAACCTGAAATGAACAGTTAAAAACTAAGAAATCACTTGAACAAAACTCCAACCCACACTTGACATGGGATGAAAGTCAACCTAACCAACTTTGTCAAAACAAAATTGTGTTATTATTTTAGTTTCATAATATATACAATGACACTCAACATTTCGATACTGTTATATCTTTTTCGAGCCTAATTTTTTGTAGCTTACATGAAGGAACATAGCGATAACATGTGCCGTCGTGTCTAATGAACAGGGTCTAGAGGCGGATCCAAGAATTTTTGGCAATGGTTGCACAAACTAATTATCATAATATATATATAGACTATTTAAAAGTTAACTAAAAAAATTATTGTACGGACTATGTTTTTGGCTACTTTGTGTCTACTAAATATACATTAAGTATTAAGTCATTAAGAAAATTGGTATACTAATTTATGTTCAAAAAATTATCTATGAAAACTTTAAAACCAATCGTCTGTTAGTACATTTTTTGTTTTCCTCTTGTTGATCAAGATGACCGGCTCAAGATACAACCGTTACAAGAAAAATGACTTTCACCCGTAAAAATATCCAAGGAAATTTCGGTGGGTGATTACCACAGATCACCCAGGAAATACTAATGGTTCCGACGAAATCCGATATTTTCAAGAAAATACCAACGGATTACCCAGAAAAATCTTGGGTAACCTCTCACTGATTTTATTTACCCACCAACAATTTAGACACGAATTTTTGTGACGGTTTTGTGACGGACCACCCTTTAACGACGGATTTCCCAGAGAAATGTCCGTAGGTGAAAGCCTTCCATTTTAGTAGTGAACATATTAACTTAAAACATAAACAAGTTAACTCTAAAGTCAAAAGAGTTAACTTTAAATATAAACAAACTAACCTACCGAATTTGTTTCATAATTATCAATAAAAAACCTAGTCTCGAAAAGTCAACCCAAATTAAGGGGTCGTTTACCCAAATGCTTACCCGGTAAGTGCTTACACAAAATAACCCTACATAGTTAAAACGTTATTATGTGAACACTATTACATCACTATAAAAACAAACGAACCTTAACAAAAAAGATACTAATAAAATTTTGTAATCACGTTAAATTGTGTTAATGATGATTAAATATCGCATTTACCATACATGCATTATATACATATTTTTATTTGTGTTAACACAAAAAATATATACAATTTAGACTTATTTCTAAGGTATCAACAAGGTCTTTCTAATGATGTAATTTACAAAAAACAAACGTATTCTTTCAATGTACTTTAACCAAGGTTCTAAAAAATGCGTTATGACGCGCCATAACGTCGAGGCGTGGCTTCGACGCCACATTAAAGCCCGTGGCACGACTCTGAGGCGTGGTTTGCAGTATGGCGTATTATGGCGGGTTATAGCGGGTTATAAGGTGTGTTATGACGGGTTGTGTGTTTGATATCAAATTATGATTGCATATTTCTTTCTTTGTTTGTAGTTTTATATGAATTTAATTTGTTTAATTATTATTATACAATACAGTGGCTCACATAGACATATGTAAATATAAATATAGAATACATATAAAGATTTGCCGCCTTAAGTCGCGTCTTGAAAAACGTCATGACCTTGCCGTAACTCGTAAGACTTGAGGCTTGACGTCGCCGCCATGTCACGTCTTACGCCATTTATAACCTTTTTTTAACTAATAATTAATTAATATGATATGTGTATAAAACGAAAAATGAAAAAAAAAAGGACATTAAAGTCTTTGAAGGGTGTAAACCGTAACTTATCATCAACCACTATCCTCAACTTAATGAAGTTTTATTTGTTAAGTTTTCATATAAAACTCCTAAATTTTTTAAAGTTTTTGGTTTTATCCCAAAAAATCTTATGATTTCACCCCAAAAAACTTATAAGACCCTTAAAAATACAACACCAAACCCCAAAATTTTATGGTTACATATGCAACAATAATCTTATATATGAATCCGGCCGTCCATCCCTGCCTCTACAACCACCACCCTCCAACCCAACCTGTCTATTTTATGATGGGTACATTAAAGAAAATTATCATAACTAATTATGATGATTCATATTTCCTAATAACATTTTAAAGTTTGCATATGTTAAAGCCCATGCTTCATATATTGGATCTATTACTTTTGGGCTTCATTGCCCCATGCATCCAAGTCCCAAAGTCTTGAATTTTTATTTTTAAGTGTGGTGATTGACATTTTAATCATAAAAAAAAAGCTATGAATTTTTTTGTTCATCATCATATATATTTAAATTATATAAATTACTTATGGTATATTGGCATAACCAGTATTTAAATTATATACATTACTTATGGAATATTGGCATAACCAGTAAATAAGTTTGGGTAATGCCATATCTTCTATTGTTTGTAAGATTTTGACATTGTATTTATTTAATACTAATGGCGTAGCTAGAATTCTCATTTAAAGGGGGTTTGAAGATTTCAATTCTAACTTGTCGATCGAAATTATTTAAACAAGAGGTTAATATAAAATGTGCGGTTAACGTTGGTTCTTTAAGTCTCATGAGATATTGACAAGAAATTTGAATTATAATGTGCGTAGATAAAAAAAAACAAAAAACGAAACAAAGTTTGTGACTTTTGTTTGTGAAATGTTAGAAGGAAGATAAGTATCTTATATTAGCCAAAAACATATTTTTTTATCGTTAAGTGATCCATCATAACTTACACTAATATATCATGAATAAATGGTGTTAATATAAATATCTATATGACAAAAAATAACATTATAGAAATCTATGGTCCAAGATGTAATTATAAAACCTTGATTTGTATATTTTTTGATATTTGTACAGTGATATCAATATTGAAATATAGTTTATTTTGAGTTTTGATGTAATAACTTTTTAATAAAATTTTAATAAGTGAAATGCAGTAAAATAGTTGTTATTAATGATATATACGTTGATACTAAAAATTATATGAATATAAGTATTTTAAAAATTAAAAGAAAAAGTTAATTAATGAAAACAAAAAACAAAAAAATGACAAACTTTAAAGCAAAATAAAAAGAAAATTAACTGTGAGAAAAATAGGCTAGGAGATTCGAACCTGTGCTTTCCTCCTACAAAGATACAACTCAAACTAGTTGGGCTACAAACCCATATATGTTGTATTTCCTATATCACGCTTTTAATTGGAACACCACCCCCCCCCCCCCCCCCCCTCCCCCCCGCGTTGTCTCTGCCCCTGTTTAATACTAATCACTTCACCAATATGTAACATAATATCTAACAAACATCTTAAGACAAAAACAATATCCAAAGGCTTGATCGACAGGAACAACATTAACATAATACAAAACATGCGTAATTGTTATTCAATTGTTAAGTGTAGTGAGTTCATGTTTTCACGTGTGAAACAACTACACTCCAAAACATGTAAGTATAACAATTAATCCTGCCAACTCGTTTTCAAAACCTGCAATATATAACTTTCTGAAAACACTTTGTTAAAAAACTCGTATGCATTTATGATCACCGCATTTGGGATTCCCATGACATATTCACAAAACTAGTATGCGTTTATGAACACCATATTTGGCATTCCCAATGACATATTTGCAAAGTATTCGACTCCTTTGAGATCTTTTATCCATGTATTGCGTAGGCCACCGTAACTCCTCGCGATGCAAATTAAATGAGGTTGCCTATCATGCATTTCTCGTGTATTCCTTATAGCACACCTTGTCGTGGGGCATACCTTACCTTAGCACACATTACCATAACTATTGGAGTCCTGATAGGTGAGCCACACTCATAAAAAAAAACTCATTTATATGCATAACAAACTAAATTCGTTCTAAACATTACTTAAGATGTTGTCAATTTGAAAAGGTTAAAACATATAACATGAATTAACTTTTCAAAACACTTAAATCATACATAAATGTTCCTCCTAGTGCTAGTTACATAAAACTCACATATTCATACAAGTCTTACAAACACTTAGGTATTAATATCACTACATAACACATTCACTAAGTGTTTTATCACCTTATTAAACATTTGCACCGACTTAACTAGCATGAAGATATTGTTTTGACTAATGTGGCAACCTTGGTAGATAAATGCAACCTACTTATACGACCTCAAAGTAGGTTATCAACTAGCCCAGAATGAGTGTGAGGTAAGGCAGCTTGCCTACAGTCAAGTCACATGCAATTACGAAGTTGACTTTCCATTCTAGTTTAAACTCATGTCTCAAGTAGCGTACCTTATGCGACTTCCAGGCGACCTCCCAACTTGCCTACATGTACAATCTACTGGGTTGTCTTGCAAACCATGTGCATAGCCAACCCGTGTAAACTCATTTAACACCAAAACTTATCATTTTTATCGCATTACAATATCATTATCTAGAATATACTACATTTAAGGCCAATTATGACGACAAATCATACTTTTGATCCATTTGAATGTAGAGGCTCCGGTGAGAATGATAGATAACATGAATGGCTCGAGGGAGGGTAGGAGGGGCATGTCAGGAAGACATCTAAGAAACAAAGAATAGACATTTAATGCTTAGGCATTTTTAAGGACATGACCTAAGATTGGAATTAGAGATGCAATATTACGGTAGCACACTAAGAATGAAGACATACAGTTGGTTTAAACTATTGGAAGACATCTTAAGATTTTGAAGGTGGGGGTAGGGTGTTGAGCCAAGAAATAGGCTACCAACGTCCTAAGATGAATCATAACAGGTTTCGTTAGTCTACCATCACTATGTATAAGTGTATGTAAAACGAAGCTATGTCCTAAGCCAAAGGACTTTTGCAATAAAAAGCAGCTGAGAACCAGAGCTCGTAACAGAGACCAAGAGATGAAGTGACACGTGCCTAAAGACTAAGATGCAAAGCTTCTACACTATACATACAGAGCCTCTGGTTCACTTCTTATTTAATATTGTGCAAGGGTTCTTCAGTAGATCTCTCTAGTACAACTGGCCCTATCAGAAGATGAGGAGTGTGAAGAAGCGGTTAATCACTATTCCACGTTTAGGTCACCTATTGGAGGACATGATTGACTTTCCGTTTAGAGGCTATAAATAGCTGATCTGATTAGGGTTTTAAAAACACTTTTTAAGTGGAATCAATCTTGTGTACTTGAGAGAGATTAGCTTTTGAGAGATATTCGAGCACATATTGGTGTGTGTTCTTGGGGTAAATTCTAGATCTCCAAAGCTTATTCAATATACCTGATGACTACGATGATCCCCCAAAATAGTTTGTGATTTCCTTTACTGTTTATTCATTATTCATCTTAGCTTATTGTGGTTAATGCTTTATTGCTTCCGCTCATACTTCTATTATTTGCATTAATTATTTATGTATTAGAGGATCTAGGCTCTAATAATTGGCATCAGAGCCATCTAATCAATCTATTGGTTAGATCGATCCAATCTCTTAAGGATTATTCCTCTTTTACAAGGATGTTTTTTATTATAATTCATAATTCATTTTAAATTCCTATTTTTCGAGTTTTACGAGTTTCAAGCTAATTCTCATGAATTTCAATCGACTTCCTTTATTTCTTTGAGGATTTGTGTATTGAATTTCATCTCGTCAAGTTCTTGCAGTTCAATTTCTGAAGTTCTAAACAAATTCATACTCGATTTCTGAAAATATCTTAGATCCCTGTTTTTCAACAAAACAAGACAAACCCTACCTGGAACGCTATGTATAGCACGAGTTCTCTTACCAAACCACCTACATTTCTCAAGGATGAATATCCCCAATTGAAAATTCGTATGATCAATTTTTATAAGGGATTACACTGAATTATACACACCTGTGATAAATGGACCTTATATTCCAACCACTATAATTCCTCAAGTTCCTACAACTCTCACTACTGCTGAGATCTCTGCATGGAAGATCCCAAAGGACAAAAGTGAACAAAAGAAAGATTGAGATTGACCAAAAATCCAAAAGGCTGTCGATCATGGCCATCTCAAATGAAATCTTCCAGTCCTTGGGTGCATGTGAGACTACTAAGAATCTATGGGATTAGTTGGCAAATCAGCTTGAAAGCGGAGAGAAGATAAGGAAAAACAAACAAGCATAGTGCCTGAATGAGTGCAACGGGTTTCAAGCCGTACCTAATGAGAGTTAGGAGAAAACTTATCACGTATTTAACACTTTGATCAAAAAGTGTTGAAAATGTGATGTGATCCGGACTCAAAAAGAAAATAATATGCTATTTCTAAAGAGGCTAAATGAAGAATGGTAAAAAAAATGTCAATGTCTCTAACTTCTAAAGCCTAACAAGTCTACAATCTCATAACCAAGACGGTCATGGAGAGCATCAACATGTCATTCGATGACAAGGGTCAAATGACTTCTGAGTACTCTAGCTTACAACTCAAGCTCAACCAAGTGACTCCTGATCTCCTCTCAAAGTCAATAGAATCAGAACTCGACTTGTTGTTCAATTACTTTTTTGGTGATGATAACATCTCTGAGTGTGAAACAAGAGATGCCTCTACCCGCGTTCCTGAAGATCCCTAACCATCAAGTATAACAATTCATGGCCCTTCTAATGCCTCTACTTCCTCTTTTGGTCATGCCGATCTAAAGTTAAGAGACTATGTACCAGGCCTAGTGTGTCTGCACCAGAGAATGACATCTCTGTATCTGAACTTAGTACCTTTAAATCACAATATGAGGGGGAGCATGCAGAGTCATCATCATCAATACAGAGAGCAATCGAAAACATACCAAATGAAACAGAGATTCAATTTCCTCCAGTTCCACAACCTCCCATGACAAGATGGACGAAAGAACATCCTATCACACCAAATCATTGGTAATTCTTCTAATGCTGTAAAGACTGGGTCTTCCACTGTATACGAATGTTTATATGCAAACTGGATAGATGAAATGCAAGATCCAAGCCCTCCAAGATCCAAGCTGGATAGATGAAATGCAAGAAGAGCTCCTACAATTTGAGAGAAACAAGGTATGGACTGTGGTTCATTTAGCAAAATATAAACGTGCAATTGATACTAAATGGGTTTATAGGAACAAGAAAGATGAGGATGATATAGTGGTCAGAATATAAGTCAGGTTGGTTGCAAAAGGTTATTTCCAAGAAGAAGCGATAGACTATGACGAGACCTTTGCTCCAGTAGCAAGGCTAGAAGCAATACGTTTGTTCTTAGCCTTCTCTGCATACAAAGGATTCAAAGTCTATCAAATGGATGTCAAATCCGCCTTCCTCAATGGTAAGGTTAAGGAGGAAGTCTATGTGCAACAACCACTTGGGTTCGAGAGCTCTGCTTATCCAGACTATGTCTATTTCTTAGAAAAACATGTTTATGGTCTCAAACAAGCGCCAAGAGCATGGTATGATCGCCTCTCGACCTTTCTGATCAACAGTGGCTTTGAATAAGGTAAAATTGGTACAACTCTATTCACCAAGAGGCACAAAGGTGATATATAACTAGTACAGATCTATGTAGACGATATTATCTTTGGCTCTACAAACCAGATTTATTGTGATAAGTTCTCATAGTTGATGGAAAGTGAATTTGAGATGGGCATAATGGGATATTTAACATTCTTCCTTGGGCTCCAAGTCAAACAAACCCAAGATGGGATTTTCATAAACCAAGACAAGTAACAAACTTCACAACTCTAGAACTATGAGAACACCAAATACCTCTCTGTAGTTAAGAGAATCTTCAAATACATCAAAGGGACTCAATTTCTTGGTCTCTGGTATACGAAGCATTTTGGCATTGATATTATTGCATATACAGATTCAGATTAAGTTGGACAAAAAACACACCTATGGAAGTTGTCAACTACTTGGGAACAAGCTAGTGAGTTGGACGTCCAACAAGCAGAACTGTGTGTCTACCTCTACACAAGAAGCATAATATGTTGCTGATGCTAGTTGATATTCACAAGTCATATGGTTGAAGTTTCAACTAAAATATTATGGTCTTGTGTTTGAAAAATTCCAATTCTGTGTGGTTCTGAAAGTGCCATAGCTATCACTGCAGATCCGGCGCAACATTCAAAAACCAATCACAATGATGTCAGATATCACTTCATCAAAGACCATGTGGAAAAAGATATAATAGAGATGTACTTTGTTTAAACAAATTTCCAACTTGCAGATCTTTTTTACAAAAGCTCTTGATGAAGAGAGATTCAATTTTCTTATTAGTAAGTTGAGTATGCTCAACATGCAATGATCAGAAAGAGCCTCTGTATCTAAAAGTTGGCATATATATGTTCCTTATCTTTGTTCATCATACATAACCACTGGTTGTATAGACTAGAGTCTTTGTCTCTCAAGAAAGAGTACAACTCTGAATTATAATCTTTTTGTCCTACAGAGGCTCTAATCTATACCTTGTCTATGCTTGTACATATCTTATCATTTACTTGATCTAAGCATATTTTGAGGGGGAGAAAGAGCAAAATGCAAGTTTCAAGGGGGGCTTGTTTTTCAAGGATTAGAGCTTTTGGTTGTACTATGCAGTTCCTCTGTATCATCTTGCTCAAACTTGATGCTCAGAATCCCTGATAGTCAACTTTGAGTCTCTGATATACTAAAAGGTATGTTATCTTTCATAGTCAAAAATGCTTTTGGGATCCAAATAAACCTCATATGACTCAAAAACCCTTTTGAATGAAAAGTTCTCGATATATTGTATGAACCAGAGCTCCTATATGTATTATGAAGAGCCTCAATATTCATGAACACCTACATATATCATTTCGAGTCAGAGCAAGGATTTTTAATTGTTTAGGTAAATACAAGGTGTAATCATTTGATTAGAGGAACTTTCTTCAATATCCAGAGATCATGTTTGCAAATGTTCTCCTCTGGTCCATCTATACTTGTGTGTTTTTTGCTCTCATGCGAACGAGGGTTATTTTTAAAGTGATAGTCCTGTCATTCTTATTTACCCTTTGAACGTAGGCCATGACGTTTTCCTCGCCCCCAACTTTTCTATAAAGTCAGGCCACATGTCAATTTCTTGCAGGACCAGCAATCATTTGATTTAAGTACATGTCTACTCAGTCGTTTGGATACTTTTTTGACTCGAATATACCTCCATTTGCATATTTAAATCAGATTCCAGCCCTAATTCTCATTTACGCTCTAAGGAATTCTCAAGTAATCAAAGCAAAACCCCTCTGCTGTTCATCATCTTCTAAAAAATGTCTCAAAAATCTGAGACCAACAACTCCCTAACCAAACCACTCAACTCAAATCTGGTGAAGCGACAAGTGTTACAATTGTACCCTGAAGCTCAAACATAATAATCATGCAATTGACCAACGCTGAAGAACTAGGCTGCTGAATTCCACCTAGTCATCAACATGCTTTAACCATTTTCTTAATTGGTCAATGACAAACTTCGATGAAAAAGTTCCTGAACATGGCTGATCCTAATCACTTTCGGCAACTAGTCGGTGCCCTCCAGTACTTGACATTTACGATACTATTCATATCCTACACAGTCCAACAGGTATGCCTCTTCATGCATCATTCGTTACATTAAAGGCACCTTGAACCTTGATTTGTCTCTCTCACACTTTTCCACAAATAGTCTAGTTGCTTACACTGATGTAGACTGGGGCAGATGTCCTGATACACGACGTTACACCTTTGGTTATTGTGTGTTTCTTGGGAACAACCTTATCTCTTGGTCCTCGAAACGATAAGCTACTCTATCTCTCTCTAGTGTCGAGGCTGAACCCCGAGGTGTCGCTAATGTCATTGTTGAAGTTTCCTGTCTCCACAATTTTCTTCTTGAGCTCACCGCTCCCCTCACAAAAACAACCATCGTTTACTGCGACAATGTCGGTGGCATTTACATGTATTATAACCCGGTGCAACATCAACACACAAATCAAATAGAGATGGATATCCATTTTGTTCGTGAAAAAGTTGCTCTCGGCCATGTTCGCATCCTTCATGTACCATCTCATACCAGTACGCCAATATCTTCACCAAGGGTCTACCTCGTCCCTTATTTCTCGAGTTTCGGTCCAGCCTGACCGTTCGCCCAACTCCCGTTCCGTTTGCGGGGGTGTGATATCGTATAAAATATTTCACGATTTTATGCCTTAATTAAGTATCTATCCTAAGTATGTAAATCATGTAAGTTTAGTATAGATAGGCGCAATCTCTTGTATTTCATACATTTATGCCAGTGTATATTGTTATCAATTGAGAGAGACTCCTCAAGGAGGAATTACAATATTCTCAAAACCTCTTTCACACTCGAAACAGAAAATTTAGACAGCCATTTTACCTTCCCAAACCATTAAGAATCACCCTAAATGGACTTAAGACCAAACTTCTATGAACGTTTAAAAATTGAATATATATTTCCGTCATAAAGCAGATCAACTTTGTTAAAGTCAATTTTTGAGCTACCTATAGCCAGAATTAACTCTTCCTCAAAAAAGATTAATCATAGGATAGCATACTAAGATTTTCATAAATGTATTATACGTCTCAATCTAATATAAGAGTGATTTATTACGATTTTTACATCTTACAACTAGGACCAGAACATCAATTTTGACTAAATCATCTTATGGTTGAAGTTATACTTTCAATAACCATCTCACTACTAAACGAAAGACTTTTGCCTACACCTTTCCCTGAGAAATCTGTCGCTAAAGAGTGATTCCTCATAAAACCGTCACGAAAGTTGGTGAGTAAATTGCTGGTGGATAATTCAAATCAGTGATAGATTACCCAAAGATTCTCTGGATGATCCATTGGGATTTTCTCTAAAAACATCGGATTTTACCTTTTTACAGGTAATTTTTATGGGTAAATGCCATTTGTTTTGTAGTGTCTCGATACATTTTTTGCATATATTAACATATATAGTTCCAACTTTGAACTCCCAAATAAAGATAAGTTTATGAACCCTAAAATAAATGACACCACTTCTAGAGGTTGAAGACACCAATGAAGGAATCAAAACAAAACATCTATTTATGCACTTGAATAAAAACGCTACTATTAAAGAAGTAAGTGACTCTGAACCACGAACGGGAGAACCCAATCCAGTATCGGAGATAATTAATGAACGAATGAATATTGAAGAGAATCGAGGCAATGGTAAGAAACAACAAGAAGGGAATGAGGGCGTTAGTAGAGTTAAAGATCATGGTGGATCGTCAACATGCACATAGATGCAACATCCTACGCTACTGATGTCATCGGTGGTAAAATCGATGGAGTCAAGACGAGGAGGCTCGGTTCCTAAATTTTCATCTTTGAGTAGATTTGGTCCTCTTGCTAAAAAGAATACGGGTGGGGATGGAAAAGAAACTCGAGGAGGAATCGAAAAGGCGATAAAAGAGAGGGGGTCTAAAGGAGTCGTCATTAAAGGTTACCCATGTTAAAGCTTTCAACTTGGAACAATAGGGGGCCTAAACTCCCCTATAAATCAAAGAGAAGTGATAGATTTCATTCACTGTAATGGTCTTTCTTTTTGCGCTCTAGTTGAGACTCATATGAATGGCAATGTTCTAGAAGATATTTGTAATAGAGTATTTGGTAGATGGCAATGTTCTAGAAGATATTTGTAATAGAGTATTTGGTAGATGGCAATGTGTTGATCATAACTCCTCTCAGTGATTTGAATATGATTCCTCTGTATACTTAGTGAAAATTCTGTCTATAAGTTTAAGTTCAAATTCAGCGATAGCACACGCTGATTGCACTCAGCGATCGCTGAAACTCAAGAACCTTAATCTTATCTCTGAAGATCTGAAGAACAACATTCACATCACAAGAACATTCAGCGAAAGTCGAAGACCAAGCTGAAGATAGAGATAATCAGCTAGTGATTTGAAGCGGTTCAGTGATAGCTAAGATTGTCTAAATAGAAGTGTGAAGTCTTGCTAGGTCTCAGTGATACTCTGAAAGTTCATCCTTGAAGTTTCAAGTTCAGCGATCAAGTGAAGTCTATAAAGCAAGATCAATGTTGATCTTATCCTCGGTGCACAAAAGTCAAAACCTTATACTATGTCAGGGAAGGATGTACGGATAATCTCTTAAGTTCCCATCAAATCTGATTTAGTACTGTTCACACGCGGCCCAAAAGCAAGGTTGCTTCTGAACAAAGGACAAGCTTCCTACGAGAGCTTGACACGTGGCTTATACCTTTTGCCTTGCATTAATTGAAAACGGGTATAAATAGATGAAGATCCTTTCTTCATCTTTATGCATGCTACTTTCTATTTCTTAAACCTCTGCCTCTTTTCTTTCTCTTTTCTTTGTGCATCAAACTGTGTGATTTCTTAGTTACAATAGAATAGGTTTAATCACTTGTTATAATTCATCTTGTAACTGTAAATTTGTTTATTCAATATAAACTTATTTTAAAAACTAAAAAATCTGTGTGTTTGTATTCAACCCCCCCTTCTACAAACTGTTTCTATATCCTTGAACTATTGTAGACTCCTTTGGGACCACAAGTGGTATCAAAGCAGTGTTTCTTGCTTTTTAATCTTTAAAATACTTGTTTATCAAGCTATTTTAAAAATGACTAATACTAATACAAACTACATTGATAATGGATCTTTAGCTAAACCTCCTAGGTTTAGTCGTGATAACTTTCAATTATGGAAGGAAAGAATGACTCTATTCCTAGAAGGGTCAGATCCTCAGATCCCCTACTATATAGAGAATGAACCATTCATTCCTACAGCCCCGGTCCTTGGTGTTCTCGCCACTACAACCACTCCAGCCATCGCTGAAAGGAGAATTGTCAAAACTCCAGATCGATGGACTGAAGATGAGAAAAAGGAAGTAGCTATAGATTCTAAAGCTAGATCCATAATAGCAATGTCTTTACCAGATGAAGTCTATCATTCTGTAATGAAGATGAGAACATCTAAAGCCATGTGGGATACTTTATGTATCCAATATGAAGGAACTGATGAAGTTCAAATCACCGGATGTATAAATTTGGTAAGACAATATGAAAGCTTTATGCATTTCAAAGGTGAAACCCTTTCTCAAATTAACCAAAGATTTAACTGTCTCTTGATTGATATGAAAACTGTCAACAAAGAATATTCTAATGCTGAAATACTGACAAAATTCATGGAGGCACTACCTGAACAATGGGGAGTGTATACTACATATCTAAAATTGTCAAAGAATCTTGAAACTCTCTCTCTTAGTGCTTTATATGGAATGCTCTTAAATGAAGAACAATCTCAAGCTTTAAGAAAAAACCTCATAAATGAAATCAAGGGTGCCAAAAGTACTTCATTGGCACTAGTGACTTCAGAACAAGTTTCTTCTTCTTTTACCTCTATCACTGAATTAAATCAAACTGATTTAGAAGAACCGACTGATGCCGACATCTCTGAGTTTGATAACTCTCTAGCTCTTCTAACTAACAATTTTAGAAGATTTGCTAGAAAGAGTAACTTTCTAAAAACTCCTGCTGACTCTGACAAGTCAAAGACTCTGCCTGCTGAAAAAGCATCTGATATATAACTGTCAGCGAAAGGGTCACTTTGCTAGTGAGTGCAGATCTAAGAAAGTAGCTGCACCCACTACCTCTCAGAATTCTGATAAAAAAGAAAAAAATTCTAAGCCAAAGAATAAATAAAGAGATCTGAAAAAGAACAAACAAAAAGGCAAAGGTCTAGTTGCTGAAGAATTGGGATCAAGAAAATGATTGGGCCAAAACCTCTGATGAATCAGATTCTGATGAAGAAGATCTTGCCTTCCTCTGTCTAATGTCAAGAATCCAGGAAGCTGAAAAAGTTTCTGAAACATCATCCTCAGAGTCTCCTTCGACTCAAGTAAACATCTCTACAAACCCTTCTATACCTGAAAGTGATAACTTGTCAGCTCTCGATTCTATGGCTGTTGATTTTTATAATGCTTTAAATGGAAAGATCAAAGCTGAACAAATCAATATTGATCTTTCAGAACAACTGAAAAATTGTCATTTAAAAATCAAAGAACTTACAAAGTTTGAAGAAGCTCTTAAAGACTAAAGTCTTTGTAAATCAAACAATAAGCATTGAGAGACAACAAGCTATCACTGACCGGGAAAAGGCTATCGATGATCTCAAGGCTGAAAAAGCTACCATCAAAGGATGGTGTAAGGCTTCTGATAAAGTCAGCGAGATCATCAATGCCCAGATCCCTATGAAGGTCAAAAGTGGTTTAGATATAACCCTGACAAAGAAGAATCAGAGAATGATCGTTCCATGTTAAAATTCGAAATGTTTGTTTCTTCAATCCCTGATCCTTTTTCTTCTCAAACTAAGAAGCGACCTATTTCTAAAACTAATGATTCTAAGAAGATGATCAAGGATAAATTTCTTGACCATGTTCCTACAATCAAGAATTTTCAGAAACAAAAGAAGAACTCCTCTATTCCTTCAGTGAGTCATCCTAAAACTTGAAAGAAGATCCTAGAAATAAGATTGATCTCATTCCTGTCCCTGAAAAAATTGTTATTCCCCAAAGGACACTAGACAAAGGAATTCTTGGTTCTACTCCTGAAAATGCTTCTACTTGCTCTCTGAACTCTTTCAATTCCAAACCTATTTTCAAATATAGGAAATTCTATCATTGTAGTGAGACTACCCACATTGCAAGAAAATGTCCTAATGCTACTAAAGCTGAAAAATTAGCTCATGGTAAGAAAGTAGCTCAAGCTGATAACTCAGCGAGAACAAAATCCACCAAGGTTGGTAAAACTTCCAAGGTGAATAAAACCACTGAAGAAAAAACTTCAGCTAGTAGCTCATCCGCCACTCCTTCCACTAACACTGTAGGAGCCATAGTAATATGGGTATCTATAAAAAATTAATCTTTTTGTTGTATGCAGAGTGCTAAAGGTATCTGGTATCTCGATAGCGGATGCTCAAGGCACATGACTGGCAGAAAATCTCTGCTCTCTGAATACAAGGAAGAAGCTGGTCTCTCAGTGATTTTCGGTGGAAATGGCAAAGGATACACTAAGGGTGTGTTTGGTACAGAGAAAAGAATTGGGGAGAATAGGAAATGGAAATGGGGAGAAATGGAAATTGGGTGGAGAATTGGAATTGATCCCTTGTTTGGTATCATCAAAGAAATGAAACAGAGAAATGGCGGACGACAAGGTGCGGGGGGCAAGTTGAAAGGCGGGCGACAAGTAGGGGTGAGCATAACCCGGTACCCGGCCATTTTCCATGGAACCGGAACCGGCGGTTTCTGGAAATCTGGAACCGGAACCGCTAACACCGGTTTCTTATATTTTGGAACCGGAACTGGAACCGATGGGAACCGGTTCCGGTATCGGGTACCCGATTTCAACCTTTTATAATTAGGGTTAAAATACCGACTTAAAATAATAAATATAACAAATGGTTAAAATTAATCCGATAAAAACTAATTATTACATGAACAAACTAGAAAATTTGAGTTTTTATTTATTGTTTATAAATATATAAAATATTTTTTATTTAAATATGGCGGGTAGCGGGTACCCAGCGGGTAATGGTTCCAAAAAAATGAGAACCAGAACCGGTCCTAATCGGTTCCGTATTTTAGGAACCAGAACTGGAACCAATCACATCGGTTCCGGTTCTGGAACCGGCAGTTCCGAAGCGGTTTCGGTTCCAAAGGCAGGTCCCGGTTCCGATGCTCACCCATAGCAGCAAGAGCAGATGTCCAGGTGAAGATCAGACGACAAGGGCGGGAGGCAAGGATGGACCATTTCTCGACATTTCTCCTCAAAATGGAGAGAAATACATTTCTCTACTTTTACACTATAGACCAATTCCCAGGAATTCAATTCTTCGTCCAAAATTTAAGACCAATTCTCTGAAACAAGAGAATTCCATTTCTATCCTCTCAATTTTCTCTACCAAACACCCCCTAAAGGTTATGGAATAGTCGAGTCGCTTATGTTGAAGGACTAAAGCACAATTTATTGAGCGTTGGTCAGCTATGTGACAAAGATTTCAAAGTTCTATTCCTAAAGAAAAAATGTGATGTCACTGACATTAATGACAAATTTGCCTTAACAGGTAAAAGATTAGAAAATGTGTATGTCATTAATATGAATAGTTCTCACTCTGAGAATATGTGTTTCATCTCCAGAGCCTCCTCTGCTATAAATTGGTTATGGCACAAGAGACTCTCTCATCTGAACTTTAAAATGATCAATGAATTATCTCAAAAAGAACTTGTCAGGGATCTCCCTAACCATACCTTTACAAAGGAATCTCTTTGTTCAGCGTGTGAGAAGGGAAAACTGACAAAAGCCTCTTTCAGATCCAAATAAGTCTCCTCGGTAACTTCACCTCTTCAACTTCTTCATATGGATCTATTTGGACCTGTCAATGTCCAATCTCTGTCTGGAAAGAAGTATACTCTTGTGATAGTTGATGAATATTCCAGATATACATGGGTATTTTTTCTTCGATCCAAGAGTGATACACCTGATGAAATTATCTCCTTTATTAAAAGAATGGAAGTCCTAAACAATCTCACTGTTCGCTCCATGAAAAGTGATCATGGCACGGAATTCAAAAACAATACTCTAATTAATTTCTTTGTTGAAAAGGGAAGCACTCATAATTTCTCATTAGCAAGAACTCCTCAGCAAAACGGTGTCGCTGAAAGAAGAAATCGAACTATCATTGAAGCAGCTTGCTCAATGCTCAGCGAATCACATCTACCTACTCAATTCTGGGCTGAAGCAGTTAACACGACATGCTTTACTCAGAATCGATCTCTGATAGTAAAGCGATTCAAAAATACTTCCTATGAATTATTTCATGGAAGAAGACCTACTCTGAAATACCTACACATCTTTGGATGTAGATGCTACATTCTGAATGATAGAGATCATTTGGGTAAATTTGATCCAAAAGCTGATGATGGGATATTTCTTGGATACTCTTCTATATCCAAGTCTTTCAGAATCTTCAACAAGAGAAGACTACACATTGAAGAATCCATGCACGTCAACTATGATGAATCTCGTCCAACTAACTCTATTCCTCTCCCTGAAGAAGATGAGGAATTAAATGAATGGATGAAATCTCACTATGGGGAACCTGAAACTTATTTCAGTAATCAACCTAATGCTGAAAATAATGATGCCAGAATCCTTGATCTTCCTGCATCATCTTCAGGGGTTAATATCACTCCTCTCAACCACATTCCTCCCTCTGATACATCATTCAGTAATTCCTTAGTGAATAACGAAGCTTCATCTTCTGCTGGTCAAATCTCTGAAATAACTCCAGAGTTGATAATGAATGTTGATGTTGGAACCCAGATCCCTTTCTAACAATTAATCGATAGATCAAAATAAGTAATTATGAGCGGAAGCAAATAGATATATGATAAACAGTACAATTAGTAAGAACAGAATTGAAGAACAAACGTAATTCGTATTGAATTGCTTTGAATGACAATGAATAGTGCGTACAATTTTGCTCTCAAATCTGTATATTTCGAATCACACTATTACGATCAATGAGAGAGCTATTTATACGATTACAAACAAGAAAGTCAACTATCTAGCCTATTACAACTTGACACGTAAGCAATGTGAAAAACAAACTTAGTTACACACGGAGGGTGTTTCTGCCACGTCATCATATGTGAATATGCTTGCATAATTCTGAATCATACTACTCTAAAAATGAGTTCTAACAATCTCCCCCTAAGTATGAAATTCAGAATGCTGCACGCATAGCTTCGCTGTTCTTTCATAGGCTCAATAGTTGATAAGCACGTACTTGTAATTCGTCAGAAGGCAGCTGTTTGAGAAACGAATTTGGAGATGGCATCTGTAACTTCTCTGAGCTTCATTAGTTTGTCAAGTCTCTTCTCAATCTTTTCTCTAACTTCTGAATCATGATTATCAACTGCTACAGAAGCATAACATTTTATGATATACACAACTTCTGTAGAGTATCTGTGAGCATTTTTAATTCTAAAGAAGCTTCTGCTCGGCCTTCTGAACACAATTCCGACTTCTGGTTGAGTTATCACTTTCCCAATCCTTAGTGCATTTATACCCTCCAAATCTTCATTTGGAGCAGAGATACACAAGTTATCTACTTTGTAGTTCAAGCCCGTTTGGAAGTCTACTTGCCTTCTGTATCGAATGAAAGACTTCATACAATCAATGGTACGGAAGTAAGCAACTTTGTCTTGATCAATCCTCCCTCTGTTCATTTGAGTCTTCATAAATTTTTCTAGAGTTATCAGATCAGAAGGATTGATTGACAATAAGTCATTGTCACAGAAGTAGGATGGTTTGTTGTCTTCTCTAACAACCTTGTAAATTGTGTACCAGATGGGTGTTTGTTCAAATTGTGCATGCCTGTATGAAATGGTCTTGATTGGGACAATGGAATAAGCCTCCTTCCTTGGTTGCATGTGAGTTATGAATTTGTCTTTTATCTCATCACTGATTTGGTAATCATTTGAAAAATTCGGCATCATTAGGTATATCTTCTGATCCGCAGGGGCATGCATGTGCTTATTTTTGATTTCTAAGTTGGGTAGCTCGAGTCTTCCCAACTTCTGCATCTTTCTTCATTTGCGGCTCTAAATTTTGCAGACTCTCTCCTTTTTGTTTCTTCAAAATTGGCACGTGCCCTTTCAGCAGCTTCTTTAGCCTTTTCAGCTTCTTCTCTTTTTTTTTCTGCTTGAGCCATGGCTTTCTCTGCTTCAGCTTTGGCTTTTAGGGCTTCTTCCTTAGCTTTTTCGGCTTCAGACTTAGCCTTTTGTTCAGCCTCAGATCTTAGTCTATTCTCTTCTTCTGTTCTAGCTGCCTCAGCTCTGGCTGCCTTAGCTCTGGCTTCTTCTGTTCTGATAGCTTCGCTTAGCGCTCGCTGCTCCGGCGGCTCGCTTTAGCCGCCTCTCGTTTGGGTGAGATTGAGTTTTGGTGTTGCCAGTTATATCCAGTATGAATTTTGCAATTTCTGGATCCCTGGGCAAGGGACCCTTGTGAGTAGCTAGAGGAGTAGGCATCAATGGAGTCTGTTTGGATGGAGGAGGTGCAGAAGGCGAAGGTGAGGAGTTTGAAGCTTTACCTTTGTCTTGTTCCATCTTCTGACCCGTTTCAGTTTTCCATGTTCTCCCCCTTCTGAGAATTAGGATCCTGATCCTCAGAACGTTTGCGTTTTAACTCCGCCTTTTTACATGCCCGGGAGGATAACTTTGAGACAGAGGTTTCCAGAGATGTGAGCTTTTGGTCCATATGCAAGGTGCTGGAGTTGGTTTTGGAGGCATACTTGGAGGCCAGAGTATTGATACGTTCAATCATTGCTTTCTGAAAGTGTGCCATATCAGACTTCTTGACTAGAGAAAAGGCAGAAACAGAAGTATCTTCAGAAGGAAAAACGGCCTGTATTAGTTTATGGATGTGAGCAACAAACGATCCATATTCGGCAGCAGAGATTGTGACTTCTGGGGGAGGTATTTTTGAAGGAAGGTTAAAGATGGCCTCTGCATTAGATTTAATTCCAGCGTCCAGAGCCTGGAAGTGAGCATTAGCAGAATTCTGTTGAGCCTCTGCATTATCAGAGAGAAACTTTTTGATAGCCTCCAATGTTTGATTTTGAGTTGCTTGGTGGGCTTGAATGGCTGTGAGAGTTTGTTGTTGAGAAACCATGGATAATTTTAGATCTTCCACAGATCTCTGAATTTGATCACCAAATGCCTTGAACACTGCATTGGTGACAAATTCAGAAGAGGTAACCGGTGCATCTCCAACACATGGAGTGTTGATCATAACTCCTGTCAGTGATTTGAATATGATTCCTTTATATACTCAGTGAAAATCCCATTTAAAGACTCAAGTTCATTTAAGCGATAGCATACGCTGATTGCCATCAACGATCGCTGAAATCTCAGGAACCTTAAGTCTATCTCTGAAGACCCAAAGATTAGCTATCACACCAGAAGAACATTCAACGAAAGTCGAAGACCAAGCTGAAGAAAGAGATAATCAGCTAGTGATCTGAAGCGGTTCAGTGATAGCAAGGATTATCTAAATCAGTGTGAAGTCTTGTGAAGTCTCAACGACACTTCGAAAGTTCATCCTTGAAGTTTCAAGTTCAGCGATCAAGTGAAGACTTCAAACAAGATTAAATTTGATCTTATCCTCGATGCACAAAAGTCAAAACCTTATAATATGTTAGAAAAGGACGTACGACTTGTCTCTTATGTCCCCATTAAATCTGATATGGTACTGTTCATATTCGGCCAAAGTATGACTGCCTTTTTGGATAAAGGACAAGCTTCCTATAAAAGCTTGACACGTGGCAAAATACCTTTTGTCTTGCATGATATGCAAACGGGTATAAATAGGATGAAGATATCTTCTTCATCCTTATGCATGCTACTTTCTCTCCTTGAACCTCTGCTTCATTTCTTTCTAATTTTTTGTGCATCAAATCTTTGTGTTTCTTAAGTTGCAATAGAATAGGTTATTTAACTTGTTCTAATTCCGCTTGTAACTGTAAATTTGTTTATTTAATATAAACTTATTTAAAAACGTAAAAATCTATCTGTTTGTATTCAACCCCCCCCCCCCCCTTCTACAAACTGTTTCTATATCCATTGAACTCTTGTAGACTCCTTTGGGACCAACAAGTGGTATCAGAGCAGTGTTTTCTTTCTTTAATCTTTAAAATACCTATTTCTTCAAAAGATATTTTAAAATGACAAACACGAACACAAACTATATCGACAATGGATCTTTAGCCAAACCACCTAGGTTTAGCCGTGATAATTTCCCATTGTGGAAGGAAACAATGACTCTATTCCTAGAAGGGTCAGATCCTAAGATCCCCTACTATATGGAGAATGGACCATTTGTTCCTACAGCTCTCTTACCTGCTGTTCCTGCTGTTGGTAACACATCGGCAATCCCTGAAAGACGGATTATCAAAACTCCAGATCGATGGAGTGATGATGACAAAAAGGAAGTAGCTATAGATGCTAAGGCTAGATCTATTATAGCCATGTCTTTACCGGATGAAGTCTATCATTCCGTGATGAAGATGAGAACCACTAAGGCTGTATGGTATACTCTTTGTATCCAATATGAAGGAACTAATGAAGTTCAAGTCATTAGATGCATAAACTTAGTAAGACAATACGAAAGCTTTATGCACTCTAAAGGTGAATCTCTCTCTCAAATTCATCAAAGATTTAATTTTCTGTTGATTGACATGAAAACAGTCAACAGAGAATATTCAAACGCTGAAATCCTGACAAAATTCATGGAGACACTTGCTGAGCAATAGGGAGTGTACACTACATGTTTAAAACTGTCAAAGAATCTTGAAACTCTATCTCTGAGCGCCTTATATGGCATGCTTCTCAATGAAGAACAATCTCAGGTTTTAAGGAAAAATCTCATCAATGAACTTAAAGGTGTCAAAAATACTTCTTTGGCATTAGTAAGTTCAGAGGCCAAATCTTAAAACAAGTCTCTTCTTCCATCACTTCAATCACTGAATTAGCTCAAACTGATTCAGAAGAACTCACTGATGCAAACATCTCTGAGTTTGATAATTCTCTAGCTCTCTTAACCAATAAATTTAAAAGAATTGCTAGAAAGAATAACTTTCGAAAGCCTTCTACTCTTGCTGACTCTGAGAAGTCAAAGACTGCAACCGCTGATAAAGCATCCTCAATATGCTTTAATTGTCAGTGAAGAGGTCACTTCGCCAATGAGTGCAGATCAAAGAAAGTAGCAGCTCCCACACCTTCCCAGAACTCTGAAAAGAAAGATAAATACTCTAAACTCAAGAGCAAATACAGAGATCTGAAGAAAAGCAAGCAAAAAGGCAAAGGTCTGATTGCTGAAGAAGTAGACTCGGATGACGAAGATGACTGGGCTAAGTCATCTGATGAGTCAGGCTCAGATGAAGAAGATCTTTCCTTCCTATGTCTGATGGCAAGAATCGAAGAAGCTGAAGAAGTCTCTGAGACATCTTCCTCTGAGTTCCCTTCAACTCAGGTACCTATTCCCTCTACATCTTCCTTAACTGAAAGTAATAGTTTGTCTGCTCTTGATGCTATGTCGGTTGAATTTTATAACGCTTTAAATGGAAAGATAAAAGTTGAACAAATAAATATAGGTCTCTCTGAACAATTAAAAAATTGTCACCTTAAGATAAAAGAATTAACAAAAATTGAAGAAAACTATAAAGATCAAATTTTTGTAAATCAAACTATAAGCATCGGAAAGCAACAAGCTATCACTGAGAGTGAAAATGCTATTGCTGATCTCAAGGCTGAAAAAGCTACCATTGAAGGATGGTAAAGCTTCTGACAAAGTCAATGAAATCATCAATGCTCAGATCCCTCTAAAAGTGAAAAGCGGGTTAGGCTATAACCCAAGTAAAGAAGAATCAGAGAATGACCGTTCGATGTTAAAATTCAGAATGTTTGTCTCTTCTATCCCTGATCCCTCTTTACCTAAACCTCAGTCCACTAAGAAGTTGTAAATTCCTAAGAATAAGAACATTCAGAAACAGACAAAGAATTCATCTGCTCCATCAGCGAGTCATTCTAAATCTAGGAAGAAGATCCCTGGATCTGTTCAGAGATCAACTCCTAGAATTAAGATTGACCTCTCTCCTGTCCCTCAAAAGGTTGTCATACCTCCAAGGACTGTTGACAAAGGAATTCTTGGTCCTGTTCCTAAGAATGCTCCTGTTTCTCTTATCTCTTCCAAGCCTATTTTTAAATATAGGAAATGCTATCATTGTGGTGAAAATACCCACATTGCCAGCAAATGTCCTAATGCTACAAAAGCTGAAAACTCCCAAGGTGAAAATATCCGTTGAGGAAAATTCATCAGCGAGTAGTTCCTCCGCCACCCCTTCCACTAACTCAATAGGACCCATAGTAATATGGGTACCTATGAAAAATTAATCCTTTTGTTGTATGCAGAGTGCTAAAGGTATCTGGTATCTAGATAGCGGATGCTCAAGGCACATGGCAGGCAGAAAATCTCTGCTCTCTGACTACAAAGAAGAAGTTGGTCCCTCAGTGATCTTTGGTGGAAATGGCAAAAGATACACTAAAGGCTATGGAATTCTATCCAACGGAGCAACATCTTTCAGTCGGGTTGCTTATGTTGAAGGGCTAAAGCACAGTCTTTTAAGTGTTAGTCAGCTTTGTGACAAAGACTTCAAAGTTCTATTTCTAAAAAATAGATGTGCTGTCACTGATAGTAATGACAAACTTGCATTAACAGGCAAAAGAGTTGAAAACGTTTATGTCATTAATATGAATAGCTCTCACTCTGAGAACATGTGCTTCATATCCAGAGCGTCATCTGATATAAACTAGTTGTGGCATAAAAGACTCTCTCATCTAAAATTTAAGATGATTAATGAATTGTCTCAAAAAGACCTTGTCAGGGATCTTCCAAAACACACATTTGCAAAGGAAACACTTTGCTCAGCGTGTGAAAAAGGAAAACTGACCAAAGCCTCTTTCAGATCTAAACAAGTTTCATCAGTGACCTCTCCTCTTCAATTACTCCATATGGATTTATTTGAACCTGTTAATGTCCAATCTCTGTCTGGAAAGAAGTACACTCTTATGATAGTTGATGAATATTCCAGATATACTTGGGTATTTTTTCTTCGTTCCAAAAGTGGTACACCTGATGTAATTATCTCTTTCATCAAAAGAATGGAAGTTCTGAAGAACTTAGTTGTTCGTTCCATGTGAAGTGATCATGGTACTGAATTCAAAAACAACACCCTGATTAACTTCTTTGAAGAAAAAGGAATCTCTCACAACTTCTCTTCAGTGAGAACTCCTCAGCAAAACGGTGTTGCTGAAAGAAGAAACCGAACAATCATTGAGGCAGCTCGCTCAATGCTCAGCGAATCGCATCTTCCTACTCAATTCTGGGCTGAAGCAGTGAACACAACATGCTTTACTCAGAATCAATCTCTGATTGTTAAGCGATTCAAGAAAACCCCCTATGAACTTTTTCATGGAAGAAAACCCTCTCTGAAATATTTACACATCTTTGGGTGTAATTGTTATATTCTAAATGACAGAGATCATTTAGGGAAGTTTGATCCTAAAGCTGACGATGGGATTTTTCTTGGATACTCTTCAGTTTCTAAATCCTTCAGAATCTTCAACAAGAGAAGACAACATGTTGAAGAATCTATGCACGTCAACTTTGATGAATCACAATCCGATCAACACTGCTCCTATCCCTGAAGAAGATGAGGAGCTAAATGAATGGATGAGATTTCATTATGGAGAACCTGAAACTTATTTCAGCAGTCAACCAAATGTTGAAATGAATGATGACTGTCTCCCTGATTTTCCTATTCCTAATACTGATTCATCCTCAGGGATCAATGTCACTCCTCTTAATCAGATTCATCCATCTGATACCTCTCAAGGAAACTCTTCAGTGAACAACCAAGCTTCATCCTCATCTCCAGACTTGATCTTAAATGATGAAGTCCCTGTTGCTGAACCAACAACTAGTATTCCTGAAAGAGAAGAAGTTGTTGAATCTATTGTTGATTAATCTCCTCAACCTCCCACTCAGCGATGGACTGCAAGTCATCCAATAAATTAGATTATTGGTGATCCTAATGCAGGTATCAAAACTCGTAGAGGTTCAGGTAATATCTGTCTTTATGTAAATTTCATTTCCCTCTCTGAACCTAAAAAGATCGATCAAGCTATCTCTGATCCTAGCTGGATCTCTGCCATGCAAGAAGAACTCTCTAAATTTCAAAGAAACAAAGGTTGGAACCTTGTCCCTCATCCATCTGGAAAAACAGTGATAGGAACCAAATGGGTCTTTAGAAATAAGCTAGATGAAAATGGCACTGTAATTCGTAATAAGGCTAGACTTGTTGCTCAAGGTTACAGACAGGAAGAAGGAATTGACTATGATGAGACCTTTGCTCCTGTAGCTAGACTAGAAGCCATAAGACTCTTCTTAGCTTATGCTGCCCATAAAGACTTCAAAGTTTTTCAAATGGATGTTAAAAGTGCTTTTTTAAATGGAAAACTCAGCGAGGAAGTTTATGTTGAATAACCTCCTGGTTTCGCTGACCCTAGTCACCCTGGTCACGTTTTCAAACTTAAAAAGGCTCTCTATGGGTTAAAACAGGCTCCTAGAGCTTGGTATGATACCCTCTCTAAATTTCTCCTTAAAGAAAAATTTACTCGTGGAAAAATTGATCAAACTCTGTTTTTAAAAAACATAAAGGTCATACTATTCTTGCTCAAATTTATGTCGATGATATTATATTTGGTTCCACAAGACTCAAATTCTGTACTCGTTTTGCAAATCGAGTGAAAAAAGAATATAAGATGAGTATGATGGGTAAACTAACATATTTTCTAGGTTTGCATATTAAGCAATCTGACAAAGGTATCTTTATTTGTCAAAGTAAATATGTTAAGGACATGCTGAACAAATTTGATATGAATCAATGCTCAGTGATGAAGACTCCCATGGCACCTCCCCTGACGTCGAACAAGGACTCTAATGGAAAACCTGTCAATGTCACTGCCTAATCGTGGGATGATCGGATCTCTGCTGTATCTTACAGCGAGCCGACCGATATCATGTACTCTACCTGTCTCTGTGCTAGATATCAAGCCGAACCCAAGGAATCTCACCTCATCGTTGTAAAGCGAATCTTCAGATACCTGAAAGGAACTCCTAATCTGGGTCTTGTATCCCAAAGGCTCAGGGTTCGATTTAATCCGATACTCTGATAGTGATTTTGCAAAATTGACAGAAAGAGCACCACTGGTGGGTGTCAGCTATTGGGTGGTAAGTTGGTTAGTTGGACTAGTAAAAAGCAAAACTCTGTGTTCACCTTCACCGCTGAAGCTGAATACGTTGCCGCTGGTAGCTATTGTGCTCAAATCCTTTGGATGAGAAATCAACTCAGGGATTATGACCGTAGTCTTTCTAAGATCCTATTATATTGTGATAGTACAAGTGCTATTGCAATTGCAAACGATCCGATTCTACACTCTAAAACCAAGCACATTGAGATTCGATATCACTTTATCAGAGATGATGTGATGAACGGTGAAGTAGAACTTCATTTCGTGCCAACTGAATATCAGCTCGCTGATTTATTCACAAAGCCTCTTGATGAAACTAGATTTAATCTACTCATCAGTGAGCTTGGCATGTTAAATGTTGAATAACTTCTTCCTTCCCTGAACTCTGATTCAATGATACTTGACATTTCTCAGGTATGACTTCTTATCTCCACTTTCTGAATGTTTCTTTTCAGAGAGTATGTTTTCAAAACAAAAACCCATCAGTAACAATCGTTTATTGTCCATTGATGAGGATTTAAGGATAATGATTAAAATTTATTTATTAAATGATAATCAAATATTTTCTTTTCAAATAAGAAAAGGACACATCAGACATTTATCTAACACACGACGGACCACGACGTTTCCTTTCTACTCCTTTCTAGGGCGTGCGTAGGTCATCATTTCTTTTTCTAAAAGCTAAAACCGTCATTTAGTTATCCGTTTCTCTCTCCTCTTGCTATTTAAGCAAAATTCTTTTTCATTCCATTCTTTACACGCTCATATTACTCCAAAAAGCAAGAACTTTCTCTCGACCTTCAAGCATTCTTCAAGAACACCAAGAACACGCACTTGTGAGTTTTTCTTAACAGTATTCACTTTCAAGGTTTGATCTAACCCTCTTTTCCTTCTGTGTGTAAAACACGATGACGAAACCTTCTTTTCATCTCTTCTTATGATTCTGTTTAACAAATAACTTTACCATCTTTTTAAAAAAATTTAACTAATGAATTAAAAATATCCAAAGCTTTTTGTACCAAAACCTGTTCTGGGTTCAAACTTAGAACAGAAGACCAAACTATTGGTACTTTCTTGATCAACAAGTTTTTAAAATAAAATAAAAACTAGTAAACTAAGTCTATTTTGTATTAAAACCACAAGTATTTTGGTCCTTGTTCATCAAAATACTTGTTTTTCTTCTACACATTTTGGTGATTCTTGTACCAAAACTTGCTCTGGTTTATTACTCTTGTATTAAACCATTATTTTCCTCATTGGTGTTCCAATCTTTGAAACAGAAATGACATCATCAAGCACCAATGTGATCGAGAAGGCCCCTGCAAGCAATTTCAGCATGGAACAGGCGACTTTCAAAGCCTAGAACTACCTGGCACTAGTCGACATTCCAGCTGACAAAGCCTATTTCAATGATGGAGCTACCTTCATCAAAGTGTGTCCTCTGATGTACGCCTTTGTACACAACCCTGTAGGAATCACTACACACCTACAGGCTCTCTGGTACTCTGCTCAGTGTACTACTGTCACTACGGACAAAGGCAAGGAGATCCCTGCAATTGGCTTCTCTATCCCCTCCCTGGGATATTTCTCCTTCACTGTCGGCTTCCTAAGGCATGCTCTCCGCCTTCCTTCCAAGCTGAAGACAGAATCTTGGGTCCCTAAGCCCACAGTCGAGCAGATTGACTCCTTCTTGGACTCAATCGGTTACGTCTGGGAGAACCCTGAGCACAAGACGATGGGTTCTAAGATGGAAAAGAAGAGGCTCCCTGCTCGCTGGCAATACCTCTTCACTCAGATCATTCAATGCCTGAGCTCCAAGACTTGTTCTCATGACCAGGCGAGCAAGCATTTCCAGGACATCGGATTTGCTCTCTGTACAGGGTACAAGCTGAACTACGCTGACTACATCTTCAGCGACATGTATAACAGGGTAAATGCAGCGGAAGAGGAATCAATTCATTCCTTATCCAAGATTTTTCTCTACTATCTTGGAGTTTGCTTTCAAGAAGGAGTACCCCACTGTTGGAAACCAAAGCTTCTCTTTGGTGGGGAAGAAATCTCTGGAGATAGAGATTCGTCCAGATGATGCCCCCTACACTACTTACATGTTGCGACTTATAGCAGCCGCTGCTCCTGTGCCTACCTCACCGCCAAACCCATCAGTGAGTGCCCCCGGCACAACCATTCCCCCTAAGCGAAAGGAACCAACCGATGGTCACAAAAAGACCATCGCCCAAAAACCCATTGCAAAGAAGCCAAGAAGGCAATCTCTCAAAAGACTGGCATCTCTGCTTCCGGCGTACTACCAACGTCTCTGCCAACCTCTCCTACGACAACGACATCTGAGTCCGTTGTCGCTTCTTCAGCGCTACCCCCACTTTCAGCGACTCCGGTCACTAAAGGTATTAGAGTCAGCTCCGCTGAAGCTACACCAGGTAATACTATCACTGCCTTCTCTTCTTCTTCTACCACTTCTTCTTTGGTCCTCACATCAATACGTGATTCAGATATTGTTGCCCCTATCTCTAATGATATTGAAATGCACGCTATTCAAACTTCAACTTTGTTTTGACAATCTGAACTTTGGAAAGCCAGTAACACAGGGCCTCAGCATACCTCTCACAGGCATGCTCAGACACAAGCAAATGATCCTCAGGACATTGCCGTTGCACTTGCTGCACCCAAGAGTAATCCTCACGATACTCTTAGGTTACATTCCAAGTCTTTCGATCATCCATCTTCTAACCCAGAGCTCTTCTTTGCTGCTCTGTCTATGTTGTCATCAGGTACGGCCCCACATACGTCAGCAACCACCATCTCCACTCAGCTTCCTTCTCCAAGAAGCAAAGGAAAGGGTGCCCAGCACACAATGTCCCCTGAAGACGCACGAAGGGTCAAACAGGAGAAGACAGCTGCCAAGCTTCCTCCCTTTTCAGTGGAGATTCCGAAAATCAGTCATCCACACCCTACCTTCCCTGCCATTGACTTTCTTGTCAATGACTGTGCTCAAACCAGGGCTAGGGTGGATAATCTTCAGCACTCTACTGAATATATCTTCCAGACGGTCGCTGGAACACTTGGAATGAAGACCATGCTGAACAATATCCTCATCAACATCCAGGGCCTCAAGGCTGATACCTGGGGCAACTCTTAGGACATCGATGTGGTTGCCTCTGTCCTCAAAGCCCAAGGCCTAGTGCTTGAGTCTATTCAAAAGACTCAAGCTGATATTATGGACAAGGTTACCAGAATATCTGATGTTGGCCCCTCCTTCACCCCTGACGACAGGAAGACCCTGGGCGTTGTTCTAATGAATCAGTCCTTGCACTCTAACTCGCTCAGGGATATTGGGTCAAATGTCAAGACCATAGTTGTGCACGTCCTCCTCGATGACAACATCAAGGGGGAGAGATGTGCAAAGGATATCGCTGATGAGATAATCAGTCAGGCAAATGACCGCATGCCAGGCACACCGATATCTCCCTACATCCATCAGCAAGAACCCTCAGTCGTTGTTGCTGATGATGAAGACGATGAGGAAGAAGAAGATGATGATGATGATGATGATGATGATGAAGATGAAACAATTCCCATCTATAAAGGGATTGATGATGATGATGATGATGACATCCCTCCAGGTGCCCTAGAGCACTTCAAGAGAAGCCGACCAGGCAACTTCATGCCTGAGATCAACTACTCAGAGCCTTTGGGGGACGGACACACTCCTTCTCAAGAGCCGTCCAGCCAATCAGGCAAAGCAAAGCAGGTGGTGGACCTTGATGCCACCATTCCTATCTCTGAGGGGGAGACCAATATAGAGGTAACCCTTCTTGTTACTTTTAACTCTCCAGCTTCTAAACCCCCTACATATCCATCCTTCCCTCCTCCAAATTTTGGCTCTGACAAAGCTCTCTCACCTTCTCCCGTTCTCAGTGAGTCTAGTCCCCCAAAGGACTCTACTTCATGGAAGGAACCTTCATCTGAAGATCAGTTTATGTATATAACTGACTCTGACTCTGAAGATGAAGAAGGCCTTATTCCAAGACGGCGTGCACAGAGACCTCCAATAAGCGAGCCTGAGGAAGAACAAAGGTGAATAAACGTTTTAGAGGATCTTGATTCAAAAAGAATAAAGAAGCCCTTCACTGAACCTGAAAATCCTGTACCCATCAGCATGGTGGATGAATTTTATTTTCTATAAAAGGAAGAGAGAGCTCAAGCTCTGGAAGCACAAAGACTCAGGGTGAGAAGATGAAGCAGACTCAAAACGATCTCGAACTCGCAAGGAAGATTCTCAGGGAAGACTCTGCCAGAGAAGAAGCAAAAAGAAAGATGAACGAGAAAAGTAAACAACTTGCTGAAGATCTGGTGCAGAAGGAACTAGTCAGAGAGAACATCGACGTAGATCCAATTTTTGCTCAAGAGAAGATTCTAAGTGCCATCTCTGAAGAAGAAACCCGTCACAGAGAAGAAGAACTGCATTGGTGCTCTGAAAGATTCAACTATCGAAGGTCTGACTCCAAAATCGTTCGTGCGACTATTGAAGGACGATATTCCGAAAGATATGGTCTGGAGGTTTATCTACGAATGTACAGACAAACGAGATGTGAAAAAGAAGAAGAAAAGTTCTTAAAGTTCTTTGGATACTCTGAATGGCTAGAAATCAGAGATGCCATTCAGGGTTCCAAATCAAAATTGAAAGACGTGGTAGAAAAAGCACCGGATCAACTCTTGCAGAGAATGTCTCAACTAGTTCAAATCCCTCCTCTCCCTAAAACTTCAAAACGAAGAAAGTCTACAGGTGGTCCCTCTTCGAATAATGAGCATGAAACCAAGTTCAACTATGAAAGCATTCTTGGCCACCTGGAAATCCCTGATGTCTCAATGTTGAACTCTTCGCTCCCTCAAGATCGACGCTATGAAGAAAGTGAAATCATCACACTCCCTGAACCAAGTAAGTTTATTTGGATAATGAAGGGATCTTAGGACTTTTCAGAAACTTAGAAGTCAGCAAGGCTCCTTCAGCTTTCATCAAGATCATGCATCACTACTGTTGGTCAGACACCCCTATGATGAATAGGCAGAAGATGATCTATGAAAAGGAACTACAAAGAAGACATGAGCGAATCTCTAATTAGCTTTTTCCATTTCCTTTGTAATAATACTTCAGTGTAATGTACTTTTACTTTATATTTGTAATTTCATTTTTCCTTGTAATTCTTCAGATTATTGATAATGAAATTCAAATGAAGTACTCTACTCCACTTGTGTGCTGAAAAGATCCCTTAAAATAGTAAATGGGACAACGAACATAAGAGTTCTATTCTTTCTTACAAATTTAACTCACTGATTGTTTTCACTCTAAAAAGTAAATCAGTAAATGTACTTAAAGTAGCTGAAAAAGATCTCACAGATTAGTTCTTAAAACTTTTACTTAGAAATTTTTAAGTCCCTACAAATCTCTTCAAGCCATTTTCTTTCATTGCTTAATCATAATCAAATAGGGGGAGATTGTTGATCATAACTCCTCTCAGTGATTTGAATATGATTTCTTTATATACTCAGTGAAAATCCCATTTAAAGACTCAAGTTCATTTAAGCGATAGCATACGCTGATTGCCATCAGCGATCGCTGAAATCTCAGGAACCTTAAGTCTATCTCTGAAGACCCAAAGATTAGCTATCACACCAGAAGAACATTCAGCGAAAGTCGAAGACCGAGCTGAAGAAAGAGATAATCAGCTAGTGATCTGAAGCAGTTCAGTGATAGCAAGGATTATCTAAATCAGTGTGAAATCTTGTGAAGTCTCAACGACACTTCGAAAGTTCATCCTTGAAGTTTCAAGTTCATTGATTAAGTGAAGACTTCAAACAAGATTAAAGTGATCTTATCCTCGATGCACAAAAGTCAAAACCTTATACTATGTCAGAAAAGGATGTACGACTTGTCTCTTATGTCCCCATCAAATCTGATATGGTACTGTTCATATTCGGCCAAAGTATGGCTGCCTTTTTGGACGAAGGACAAGCTTCCTATAAAAGCTTGAAACGTGGCAAAATACCTTTTGTCTTGCATGATATGCAAACGGGTATAAATAGGATGAAGATATCTTCTTCATCCTTATGCATGCTACTTTCTCTCCTTGAACCTCTGCTTCATTTCTTTCTAATTTCTTGTGCATCAAATCTGTGTGTTTCTTAAGTTACAATAGAATAGGTTATTTAACTTGTTCTAATTCCTATTGTAACTGTAAATTTGTTTATTTAATATAAACTTATTTAAAAACGTAAAAATCTATTTGTTTGTATTCAACCCCCCCCCCTTCTACAAACTGTTTCTATATCCATTGAACTTTTGTAGACTCCTTTGGGACCAACATGGAGCCCCTTGTCTCACGCGTTCAGAGAGGCCCTCTTTCACACCTGTTTCGACGTTGAGTGTGGAGGGACTTCCAACCTGTCGTCGAGGGCTGTTATTCGCAGACACCTCTTCGGTTGTTCTAAAAGGTTCAACTTGATCCCGATCATCAGAGGATGGGGAGCTGAACACAATGTGCTTACCTTTAGGAAGGGTAAAGACCCCGGTAAGTGGTGCATCCTGTGGCTGTAACCCCTCTGATAGGATTTCATCAGCATCTAAACTAACAGAGGGCATGGACATACCCTCTGGTTGCCCTATGACATCGTTGGTCGCGAAGACATCAACGTTTTGTGTGGGTGGTGGCGAGTTCTGGGGCAATTGAACTCTTATATTTTCATGATCACCCTGTTGAGAGGATGATGAGGATGAGGTGGATTCCCCTGATGTGCGTGATTCAGAGGAACAAAGAATTCCCTCTGATCGGTTTGGCTGTTGGTGGTTTGGACTGGGTTGTCCTTTTTCAATGAGAGTAGATGTGTTGACAACTACCTCAGGAGATGTGGGTACCCTTGGGGATCTTGGAGAGAGTCGCTCAAATGTGTCTCTATGGAAATCTTCTGTACCCTCTTGCATTAAGAGGTCGGGATGGGTAGAAACTCTCTGGTGTTCACTCGAATTCTGTTCAATCTCAGTCTCACTTGACCCCTCACTTTCTAATCTAGGCTCTAAGTGCTCTGGGGTAGATACTCTATGTTCTGAGAATACCATAGAGCGTTTATAGGATATGAGAGTAAGAGAGGTTGAAGGAATAAGATCTAGCATGTACCTGGAGAGATCTCTAGATGCAGGATAACCGTTGTTGTCAATTGTTGGCTTGTGAGAACTCATTGAAGCTATTTTGCAGAAAGGCTGAAGCAGAGCAACTTTCAAAGCACCAATAGCTGGGAAGGTAAATAGTGAAAGAAAGCGTGGAAACATTAAAGCAGGAAGTGGTTTCCCTTGGCTTTGGAGGGAAACTTTTGTTTGAACAGCAGCTTTCATTTCTTGGAAGATAAGGCTTGTGTAGTCCAGAGGTCTGTTAAAGCACATCCCATACATGATTGTGAGAACGTTCTTACTGGCTTGATCGAGAGACCCTATTTTGCAGGTGAGGCTCTTATTCAGAATGGAGACAAGGACATTCCACATTGGGGGTAGCTTCTTTCTTTTGAACTCAGATAGCCTATGGAGGTGTTCATTGTATACCTAAGAAGCGAATAAAGGCCAATATAGGGTGTGGGATTAGGTTCTAGCTCAGGGTTGGGAATTGTTTGTCCTTCAACTTCAATGAATGGTTGAGGAAGTTGAAAATACCTTGCTATTTTCTTGCGAGTGATTGGGATTTAGACGGCAGTTTCAGATTCAGTGGGGTGGCCAAAGGTTCCAATTAGGGTATTTTCATCCTTGATGAACATAGTTTGCCAGACCTCTTGTACCAATTAGGGTATTTTCATCCTTGATGAACATAGTTTGCCAGACCTCTTGTACCAATTAGGGTATTTTCATCCTTGATGAACATAGTTTGCCAGACCTCTTGTACATAAATCTCAGGAACATTTGGGTTTGTCAGGGTTAGGGTTCGGTTCAAGGAATGGTTTTGCAGGAACTCAATCATGATCCTGAAATCAGATAGATAAGTGTTGGGATCGAGAAGAACCTGAACATTGTTGGGTTTCAGTGGTAGCTTGACAACTGGAGCACTATCAACTGTTGAAGTGACCAAGTTACCGTCGTTGATTTGGGTATTAGGATTTGCAACAGGAGACGCCATTGATGAAAAAAGCTTTGGTGAGAATAAGACGCCGATTAAGAAGTATTCAGATTCTTGAGGAAGATGTTGAAGCACAGTACTGTGAAACTCCCACATCGAGGTTTATATATGAGAGAGAGAGAGTACTCGAGTGATTTTTAAATGGGAATGGTTTTAATTTGGAGACTAACAAAAACGGTTCGTGTTAGCTGAGGTATGCGCGCAGGCGTGTCAACATGCAAGGGCACGATGAATGACACGTGTAAAGGAGAACTGACAAGTGAAAATGTTTAGCGCCTAAACCGATTGAGTTTTCCCTCCTCAAAAAAAATTAAAAGGAAATTAATTAAAAGAAAATCACAATTTAACCAACCAGATAAACTGTTGAGTAAAAGATAATTTTAAATTTAGGTAATTCCTTTTAAAACAAATTGAAAATCAGACATTTGGATAGAAAATTTATTTGCACCAAATGAAAGTTTAATATTCGAAGCCAAGTATTTATTTAAGAAATTAAAATATAATAAGAAAAATTTAAGTAACCTCGAAGGCAAGAGTTAAATAAAATAGGCTTATTAAAAAAAATACAAAGGTAAAGAATATCTGGTCATAGAAAGCAATTTTGACCATGAATGTCAAAGAACATCTTTTCAGAAGAATTTAAGTTCAATATGAAACGTCTTTGTAACCTTGACGGCAAAAGTTAGTCAGAAGAAACATATTCAATGAAAATTGTTAAGTAAAGAGAAGTTCAGAAGACAGCTAACAGATGTTAGACTTGACGTGCTCCCCCTTGAAAATATCATTCTGCTCCCCCTCAAAAATTGCATTATGCTCCCCCTTTCTGATGTCACTTGGATCACAGGTAAGATTTATTTAAAGAAGAACAGAGGTGTCTAGAGGCTTCTGAGTGCCTCTGAAATAGATCATCAGAGGTAACTAGAGGCTTCTGGATGGTTCTGGATGTACAGAAATAAGTAATTTTGACAGAATTCTAAGGAGATCAAAGAATTAAGTAAAATTACATATTTAACATTCCCAACTTGCTGACTAGGAAATTGAAACGTGTTTCATCCAGAGCTTTTGTGAAAATATCAGCAAGTTGAAAGTCAGTAGAGACAAAATACATTTCGATTGTGCCTTTCTCTACATGATCTTTGATGAAACGATACCTGACATCGATGTGCTTTGTTTTTGAATGCTGAACTGGATTTTCAGTAATAGCGATAGCACTCTCTGAGTCACAGAGGATAGAGATTTTGTCGTATATTAAGCCATAGTCTATGAGCTGAGTTTTCATCCCGATTACTTGAGAACAGCAACTGGCTGCAACAACATACTCAGCTTCTGCTGTTAATGTTGACACACAGTTCTGCTTCTTGGATTTCCAACTTACAAGTCTGTTACCTAAAAGTTGACAGCTTCCAGAGGTACTTTTTCGATCCAACTTGCAACCTGCCTGATGAGAATCTGTATATGCCATTAAATCAAATTCAGAATTTTTTGGATGCCAGAGACCAAGTGATGGAGATCCCTTGAGATATCGAAAAATTCGTTTAACAGCAGCCAAATGTGACTCTTTAGGATTCGCTTGATAGCGAGCACAAAGGCAAGTGGCAAACATAATATCTGGTCTACTTGCAGTCAGATACAAAAGTCATCCAATCATACCTCTATAACCCGTAACATCAACTGAGTTTCCAGAAGGATCAGGGCCTAGTTTCGTGCTAGTAGAGATAGGAGTTTTCATTGGTGAGGAATTTTGAAGATGAAATTTCTTAAGCATGTCAGAAACATACTTAGCTTGATTTATGAAGATGACAGAGGCATTTTGTTTAATCTGGAGTCCTAGAAAGAACGTTAGTTCTCCCATCATACTCATTCAAATTCTTGTTCCATCAATTTAGAATATAGATCAACTTCTGATTGATGAGTAGAACCAAAGATTATGTCATCCACATAAATTTGAACAACAGTTAGCATACCTTTGCCTCTTTTGATGGACAAAGTTGTATCGATTTTACCTTTATCATAACCTTTACTGATCAGAAACATAGATAAGCGTTTGTACCATGCTCTAGGTGCTTGTTTTAGACCGTATAAAGCTTTATCGAGAAGATAGACATACTCTGGATGTTTAGCATCTTTAAAGCTAGCAGGTTGTTCGACATACACTTCTTCTTTGAGATACCCATTCAGAAATGCACATTTAACATCCATTTAATAGACTTTAAAGTTTTTGTAAGCAGAGAAAGCCAGAAATAGTCGTATCGCCTCAAGTCTTGCTACAGGGGCAAAGGTTTCATCGTAATCGATTCCTTCTTCTTGGCAATACCCCTTAGCAACCAGTAGAGCTTTGTTTTTGATCACTATGTCGTCTTCATCTTTCTTGTTTCTGAAGACCCACTTAGTACCAATAGCTATTTTATTCTTTGGTAAAGGAACTAGGTTCCACACTTTGTTTCATTCAAATTGAAGAAGTTCTTCTTGCATAGCGGTTACCCAGCTAGGTTCTTTCAAGGCTTCATAAACATATTTTGGTTCGATCATGCTAAGAAAATTTACAAAGAAAGCTTCATTTCCAGTAGCAGATCTTGTCTTAACACCTTCAGAGGGACTGCCAATTATGAGATCTGGAGTGTGAGACTTAGTCCATCTCGTCATCCGAGATTGAGATACTGGTTGAGTGTGAACTTCTGTTTCAGAGGATGGAAGCACTTCTTCTGGAAGGGATTTAGAAACAGGCGGATCATCTACAATCTCCCTTACAGATGAAGGTACAGAAGTGACTTCTGGACAGTTATTAGATGAAACAGGAAGGACAGAAGGGTCAGATGTGCTCTCAGAAGATGATTCAGGACCAGAAAGTGTAATTCCAGAAGCCTGGAGAACTTCAGGAATACTTAAAGATGGATTGGTTGGGCTTTGCTCTGCCAATATTTTTTCGCCCATAAAATCTTGAAAGATGGCATCCATTTCAGATTCTCTGGTACCTGAGAGATAATCAGATGTTACTGCGTTAAGCTTAAGTTCAG
Source organism: Silybum marianum (assembly GCA_036898165.1). Taxonomy (NCBI): domain Eukaryota; kingdom Viridiplantae; phylum Streptophyta; class Magnoliopsida; order Asterales; family Asteraceae; genus Silybum; species Silybum marianum. Next base: position 40,494,902 of record CM072529.1, on the reverse strand, counting down.
AAGTAGAATACTCAGAAGTTAATTGAGTTTGATCGTCAAAATCGACGTTAATGCTTTCCATTACAGTCTTAGTTCGTAGATTAAAAACTCTAAAAGCTCTTGAATTTAACGAGTATCCTAAGAACTTAGCTTCATCTGATTTTTTGTCAAACTTGCCAAGTTTTTCTCTGTCATTTAAAACAAAACACCTGCAACCAAAAATGTGAAAGAATTTGACACAGGGTTTTCGATTATTAATAAGCTCATAAGAGGTTTTGAGATGCCTCCTGACAATAATAGAACGATTCTGGGTAAAACATGCAGTGGCTACAGCTTCAACCCAGAAATGAATGGGAAGACCAGAGGCTGCAAGCATCATTTTGGCAGCTTCCACCAATGTTCTGTTACGTCGTTCTACTACACCATTTTGTTGAGGAGTGCGCACAGCAGAGAAGTTCTGTGTAATTCCATTTTCAACAAGGTAAGCGTCAAGCTTGGCATTCTTGAACTCAGTACCGTTGTCACTTCTTAGCTGTTGAATCCGTTGGTGTAAAAGAACTTGATTTCTGGTCATCATATTTTGTAGTACAATTGGCACTTCTGATTTCTGTCTAACGAATGCGAGCCATGTATACCTGGAAAATTCATCAATAAGTACCAGTATATACTTTTTACCAGATAGACTTTGAATTGCTATGGGACCACAGAGGTCGATATGTAACAATTGCACAGGTCTAGTACAAGAATGATCACTTTTTGTTTTATAAGATGCTCGTTTTATTTTGCCCATTTCATATGCAGGTCAGAGATGATCTTTTTGAAAGTGAACTTCTGGAAGACCAGTTACCAAATCTTGTTTCACAAGCATCTCAAGATTATCAAAATTTAAGTGAGACATTTTGTGATGCCATAACCATGCAACTTAGCTCTTTTTTAGAGATAAGACAGAGGGTTTCTTTACCGTCCTTTTGATGTGAAGTTCATCATATACAAATTACCTTTTCTGTCGGCTCTCCAGAGTTCTTCACCTGCCTTTGAAAACAAGTAACAATGTTTTTCATCAAATACAACAAGTAATTTAGAATCACAACGTTGACTTACACTCAACAGGTTATGTTTTAGTCCAGAAACATGAGCTACTTTTGATAAGGTAATATTACCTTCTTGTAGTGTATCATAGCCTTTAATTTGACCCTTACCGTTGTCTCCAAACGTTACAGCTCCACCACATTTGTCTTTGAATTGGGAGAGTAAGTTTTTTGATCCAGTCATATGCCTCGAGCATCCAGAGTCAAGATACCAGATGTGCACACGCTGCTTCTGCAATCACAGTCAGAGTATTTTAGGTACCCATCTCATAATGGGTCCTTTAATGTTAGTTTTAGATTTTTCACTCTTTGTACCTTGCACATGATGTGATTTAACAGGATTTAAAGGTTTGGTCTTTTTATTTGCTGTTTGTTTGTTTTTCTTTTGTTTAGTCCTGACGTGTGAGATATTATCATAAAGACGATCAGAGGGCCTCGAGAAAAATTCCTTTAATTTTAAGAATTAAAAAAACATTCAGAGTTCTGAGACATAAAAGAGTGCATTGAATTTTCATTAGAATAATGATAATTACAATTCTTCTTATTTTTGTCTATACTAGTATCAGTAGTTTTATTGAACTTCTTAGCTAGACAAGACTTATGCTTAGAATCATAAGTGTTCTTCTGTTGAGACTTCCACTGATAAATCTTCTCAGGAGTTTTCTGAATTACTGAAACAGAAGCAGAAAGATTAGATTTTCATTTGCCTTTTTGAGCAAAAGTAAACTTTGGATAACATGATTGAGATGATTTTTGTTTAACAAAACATTTCTTTTTAACACTTTCTTCCTTCTCAAGTTGAAGACAAGATTTGGCCTTAATACATCCCAATGAAATCTGGATGAATGGGCACGGGTTTTCTCTGTCCTGTTGGAGGAACAGAAAATGTTGGTATTCCACTTGGATTTTTTCAATATTCAGACCAGAGACTCTGATTTCCAGAGGTTCATTAGTAAATAAGAAATAAACTTCCTCATTCTTAGTTACTTCTGGGAGCTTTTTGTACTCAGAATGTAGTTGATTTTCTAAAGTTGAGAGATAATTTTCTGAGTTAAAGAAATCATCACCTTGATCATCATTTTCCCAAGGATATCTAATCGTTTTTCAAAACAATCTTGAGATTCAAAAGGATTTAGGTCTATAAAAGAACATGGGACTATCTCTGGATTGTTTTCTGAAGAGAGTTTCTGAACATTTTCAAGTTCAAGTTTAAAGCATTTATCCAGAGTGGATAGAATATCTTTTTCGAAGCTTAGACATAGCTCTTCTTCTGCTTGTGAAAGAATAAATACATCCGCCTTTGGATTCAAAGTCATATGAATGCTTGAGCCAAATTTGAAAATGTCGCATTTCTTCTGAATTTTGTTCAGATCAACACTTGTTTTTCCAGACGAATATTCGATGTTTTTGAACTTGAGTTTTCGTTGATGACGACTATTTTCTATTTTTGGTTTTTTAAAAATGGACTGTTCATATAAAATTGGAAACACAGGCTTCTGTTCTTGTCCTATACAGAAAACAAATTTCAGAGTTGATCTTTTCTCACATGTGTAGGGATCCAGATCCTCGAAACCAAGTCCGGATCTCCCTACTTGTGTATTTATCTTGTCATGAACTTTTTGAGCATCTAGATATGTTTTGATCTGTAGCTTTGTATTTTGAAGTTCAATATGTAAAAATTGTCTTTCCTTTTGGAAATAGTTTTTAAGTGCAATAGAATTTAATCTGTCAATTTCCTTAGCACTAATCTCCTTTTCTTTGTTTTCCAAAAGTTTGTTTAAGTTCAATTTCTCTTGAACTTAACTTCTGTATTTTTAAAACTTTTGGAAATCTTCTTATTTTCAGCATTGAGTTCCAATTTTTCTTCAGTTAGAAGATCCATTTCTCTTTTATAAATCTCTCTCTCTCTTTGAGTTTTAGAGAGAGTTTTTTTAGTTTGTTTCCGCAGTTTCTTTTCAACTGTAAGCTTTTACTTAAGTTCTTCAAAATTAATAGATATTTCCAAAATAGTGTTCTCAAGTTCAGATGTGTCAGAGAGAGTGCTTACAGGTGTTTCAGATGGCTGATCTTCTGATTCGTTTGTTATGGCTATTCCGCAGAACGTTGTTTCATCACCACTTGACTTATCTCCTAGCCAATTTTCTTTTTCTGCAAAGTGAGTTCTTTCATCGACATTATACTTATATTTGTTCTGGTAGTAAATTTTGTCTTTGTTCAGAGTTCCCCTGCAATCTTTTGAATAGTGCCCTGGCTTGCCACATCTATAGCACACATCCTTCTTTTTCTTTAACTCTTCTTCTTTCTTCTCCGCCTCAGTCTTCTCAGATCTCTATATTTCTTGACGAGGTGCATAATTAGTGGTAGGGCGATCAAACCTTTTGCTACCTTGAAAGGATCTATTACCAAACCTCTTTGTGAATTGTTTGGTAATAAGTGCCAGTGAATCAGCAAAAGCTTTGATTTCATCATCAGAGTCAGAATCATCCTCTAGAATTGCTTCTGACATGAGAGCCTTACCTTTTCCTTTCTTCTCGACTTCCTTACTTCTTCTGACTGATCCTCTAGTTTCAGAAATCAGAGCCAGAGGTCCACCGATAGTGGTTTTCTTCTGAACAACCTCTTTCTCGTGAGCTTGTAGAGTACCAAAAACATCTTGTAGAGACCGTTGTTCCAAATCCTGATTGGCTTGCAGAGACATCGAGAGATTTGACCATTCAGGATTTAATCGTTTGAGAAATAAAACATTATTGTCTTCTTTAGATCTGATGATGTCACATCTTTTATATAGATTTATCAGAGTGTTAAATCTATGAAAAGTCTGTTCCAGAGATTCTTCAGGAATGGCCTAGAAACTGTTATATTCATTCAGAGCTTGGGGTCTTCTGTTTTTCTTCATTTTTGCACCTCCTTCCAGAAGATTTTCCAGTTGATCCCATAGCTAGATTCAATCTACTCATCAGTGAACTTGGCATGTTAAACGCTGAGTAAATTTTATTCAGTGATAAACAAAATATTCAGTGACGTACAAATTAAGCCCACAAATTTCCAATCTCTTAACTCTGATTCAGCGATACTTGATTTATCTCGCTCAGGTATGAATTTCTAAATCCTTACTCTCTCTGACTATCTAATTTAGAGAATGAATCTCAAACGTTAAAACCCATCACTGACAATCCGTTATTGTCTATTGATAAAGAATTTAAAGATAATGATTAACATTTAAATGTATATTTAAATGATAATATTTTTCAAATTTTACAAATAAGAAAAGGACACGTCAGACCTTTATCTGACACACGACGGAACATGACGTTTCCTTTCTGAACTCTTTTTTAGAAACGTGCGCTAGGTCGTCATTACTTTTCAAAAAGCTAAAACCATCGTTTAGCATTCTTTCTCTCTCCTCTTGCTATTTAAGAAACATTCTTCCTCATTCCTTTCTTTACGCGCTCATAATATTCAAAAAGCAAGAATTTCCTTCGAATCTTCAAGTTTTCTTCAAGAACACCAAGAACATGCACTTGTGCGTTTTTCTTCGTTTTTCACTCCTAAGGTTTGATCTAATCCTTTTTCATTTCTATGGTATCTTCTATAACTTCTTGTCATAAATATCTTGCATGTTGATCAATTTTTTTTATTAAAACCCTAAAATCTTGTTTTTCTTTAAAAGTATGTTGTAAGTTCCTTCTTAGAACAGAAGACCAGTTTTGGTATTTATTAATCACACTTGTTTTAAATCCCATTAAAACTACTCTGAATCTGTGTTTATCTACCAAATAACAAGGATCAAATCATTGTTCGTCATAATACTTGTTTTGCTTCTTCACATTTGATATTCTTCATACCAAGAACTCATTCTGGTTTATACATTGTGTATTAAACCATGATCTTTCTATTTGGTGTTCCTATTTTTGAAACAGCAATGACATCTTCAAGCAAGAACACTTAAGCTGATGAATCTGCCCAAATTACCCTTCAGCGAGCACCTGCATGCACCGTCTCTCTGGAACAACCAACGTTCAAGCCATGCAACTACCTAGCCCTAGTGAACATCCCTGCTGAGAAACCACAATACATGGATGGTGCTACATTCATCAAAGTTTTCCCTCTGATGTACGCATTTGTTCACAACCCCATAGGCATCACTGCTCACCTTCACTGCTGCACAACTCTCACAACGGATAAGGGAAACAAACTTCCTTCCATTGGATTTCAGATTCCCAATCATGGTTTCTTCGCCTTCACTGCTGGCTTCCTAAGAAACGCTCTCTGCCTCCCCGCTAGAGACAAGAATCAGAAATGGGCCCCTGAGCCCACCAAGGAACAAATCGCTGAATTCTTGGATTCCATTGGATACGCCTGGGAAAATCCAGCTGATAAGAACGTCGGTTCAAAGATGGAGAAGAAAAGATTGCCTGCAAGATGGCAATACATCTTCACCCATGTGATCCAGTGCATGGGTTCTAAGATGGAGTCTCAAGACCAAGCGAGCAAGCACTCTCAGGATATGGGCTTCGCTCTCTTCACCAACTACCAGCTGAATTTCGCTGACTATATCTTCAGCGATATGTACAACAAGGTGGGCGATGCAAAGAGGGAGAAATTGATTCCCTATCCAAGGTTCTTTGCTACTATTATGGAGGTAGCCTTCAAAGATGAGTACCCAACAGTTGCCAACCAAAGCTTCACGATGGCAGGCAAGAAATCGCTTGATGTCGCTGAACATCCAGGAGATGCTCCTTACACCTCCTACGTGCTGAAGCTCATCAGTGAGGCCGTTCCTGTGCCCATCTCACTGACAAACCCATCAGTGAGTAACCAAGGCACCTCCTCCCCTCTGAAACGCAAGGAGCCGAGTGAGGGGCACAAGAAGATCATCGCTCAAAATCCCCTCACCAAGAAACAAAAGGAGGGAGTCTCTCAAAAGACTTCCCTCTCTAATAAAGGCGTATTACCAACGCCATCCTCAGCCCCTGCCACGTCAACGGTCTCTACATCCGTTGCCGTTTCATCAGCTCTACCACCATTGTTAGTGACTCCGGTCACTGAGAATGTAATAGGCAGCTACGCTGAAGCTGGAACAGGTAATACATTCACAACCCTTTCTTCTTCTTCCATCATCTCTTCTTTAGTCCTCACATCAACTCGTGATTCAGAGATAGTTGTCCCTATCTCTGATGAAGTTGAAATGCACGTTGTCCACACTTCAGTTTTGTTTCGACAATCTGAATTATGGAAGGCCATTAACAAAGGACCTCAGAATGTTTCTCACAAACATTCTAAGAAACAGGTTAGTGATCCTCATGACACTACCCTCGCCTGTGATATCCCTGAGAGTAATCCTCATGATACTCTCAAGGTTAATAATATTTCTTCACTTCATCCTTCGTCTAATCCAGAGCTCTTTCTGGCATCTTTGTTTATGTTATCATCAGGTATTCCACCTCCTCACACCACGTCAGCAACCACTACCACCACCACCAAGACCACTGACACCTCTGTCAGTTGAAGCAAAGGACGACCACTGAAATCTTCTAAGCAGATAAGGAAAATCAAACATGAGAAGCTCCCTGCTCAGTTTCCGGCCTTTCCTATGGAGGTTCCTAAGATTGTCCTTCCAAACCCCTCTTTCCTAGCGATTGATTTCCTGGTACAAGAGAGTGCCCTTACAAGGGTCAGGGTGGACACTCTTCAACTCTCTTCTGAGTTCATCTTTCGGACGGTTGTTGGTGTCCTGGAATAAATGCCACCGTAAACAACACCTACACTGACGCTCAGACTTTAAAGGATGACACTTTGGCCAATGGGAGGGCCAGCGAAAGGCTGGAACAGGCCGTGAAAGCTCAGGGCGAGGCAATTGAGTCTATTCAGAAGACTCAAGCTGACAGGGGCCCCTCCTTTACTGCTGAAGACAGGAGCACGCTGACTCAGGTTACCCATAACCTGTCTGAGCACACTACGAATCTTAAAGATATAGGCTCTAATGTGCGTACTGTTATGGTGCACGTATTACCCGCTGACAACATTGAGGGGGAGAGATGTGCCAAAGAGCTCGCTGACGAGATTATAGGAAGAGTAAATGAAGCAATCCCTGGAACTCCTATTTCTTCCTACGGTCAGCAAGGGCAACAGCAACCACTTCAGCCAGAACCTGTCGCTCATGATGATGATAAAGAGGATGAAGAAGATGACGAAGATGATGAGGATATTCCTCATCAAGAAAAAGATGATGATGACGATGACGACGAAATTCCTCCAGATGTCAATCAATTTTGGAATCAAAATCGTCCAGGCAATTACATGCCTGAAATCATCTACAGAGATCCTTTGGAGGACGGACCACCTCCTTCTAAAAGACCGTCCGATCCCTCAGGGATCATTGCAGAGGTAAATTTTCCTGTTATTCCTTATACTCCAATCTCTGAAGCTCCAACCTATCCATCTTTTCCTCCTCCAAACTTTGGATCAGATGAACCTCTTTCTCCATCCCCCATTCTCAGTGGTCCCCCAAAGAACTCCACTTTTTTGAAGGAACCTTGGTTTGAAGATTAGTTTATATATATATATATATCGGATACTGACTCTAAAGATGAAGAAGGCCTTATCCCAAGGCAGTGTGTAAATAGGCAACCAATAAGCGAGCCAAAAGAAGAGGAAAGGCGAATAAACTTTGTAAGGGAATTAGAAGCCAAGAGAATAAAGGTGCCCAACACTGCTGAACCAGAAGAACCCATGCTGCTCAGCGTTGTGGATGATTTCGATTACTTATCTAAGGAAGAGAGAGTTCTTGCTCTGGAAGCACAGCGAGAAACGGATAAAGAGATCAAGCAAACCCTAAATGTTCTAGAGATGGCTAAAGGAGTACTCAGGGAAGATGCCTTAAGATATGAGGCGATAAAGAAGTGGAATGAGAAAAGTGAAAAGGTTGCTGAGGCTCTGGTATAGAAGGAACTTGCTCGAGAAAATCTGAACGTGAATCCTATTGAAGCTCAGAAGAAGATTCTACAAACGTTGACCAATGAAACCAAAAGCCACAGAGAAAATGAACTACGCTGGTGCACTGAAAGTTTCAACTATTGAGTGTCTGACTCAAGGATCATTCGTGCTACTATTGAAGGCCGAACTTCTAAGAAAACAAGTCTAAAAGTACGTGTACGAATGTACATGCACTCGTCCACTGAAAAAGAAGAAGCAAAATTCTTAAATTTCTATGGATACACTGAATGGCTGGAAATCAGAGATTCTATTCAGGGCTCCAAATCCAAATTTAAAGATATAGTGGAAAATGTTTTGGATCAGCTACTGCAAAGGATGTCACAGCATGTACAAGTTCCTCCTATCCCTGAGCAAGCAAAAAGAAAGAGATCAAACGCTGAAGGAGGTTCATCCTCTAAAATGAGCATGAAACCAAGTTCAACTATGAAAGTATTCTTGGGCATCTCGATATCCCTGATATATCAATGCTAAATGTCTCTCTTCCTCAGGGACTACAACTCGAAGAAGGCGATATCATCTCACACCCTGAACCTGGCATGGTGTTCCTGGATAACGAAGGGTTCCTTGGTCTCTTCAGAAATTCAGAAATCCCCAAAGCCCCCTCAAAATTTGTAAGAGTTATGTTCTATCACTGCTGGTCAAACACAGGACCTATGCTTAGACAAAAGAGGATCTACCTAAATGAGCAATGAAGAAGACATGAGGAACTCTCTGATTAGTCTTAGAATTTTTTATTCCTTTGTAGTATTCTTCAGTGTTTTGTACTTTACTTACTATTGTAATTTCATTTTTTAATGTAATTCTTCAGATTATCTCTAATGAAATTTCAATGAAGTACTCTACTCCATTTGTGTACTGAAAAAATCCCTGAAAACAATAAATGGGACAATGAACATAAGATTTCTATTTTCTTTAAAATCTTCTTTACTCACTGATATCTTTTTCTGAAATTCTATACTTGTAAATATTGTGTTTCATATCCTTATAATTGAAACTCAATTTTAATAGTAGATTAGCTGAAAAAGATCTCACAGATTAGTACTTAGAAATTTTACTTTAATATTTTTAAGTCCCTACTAATCCTTTCAAGCAAATTTCCTATGTTGCTTAATCATAATCAAATAGGAGGAGATTGTTGATCATAACTCCTCTTAGTGATTTGAATATGATTCCTCTGTATACTTAGTGAAAATTCCGTCTATAGGTTTAAGTTCAAATTAAGCGATAGCACACGCTGATTGCACTCAGCGATCGCTGAAACTCAGGAACCTTAATCTTATCTCTGAAGATCTGAAGAACAACATTCACACCACCAAAACATTCAGCGAAAGTCGAAGACCAAGCTGAAGATAGAGATAATCAGCTAGTGATCTGAAGCGGTTCAGTGATAGCAAAGATTGTCTAAATAGAAGTGTGAAGTCTTGCTAGGCCTCAGCGACACTCTGAAAGTTCATCCTTGAAGTTTCAAGTTCAGCGATCAAATGAAGTCTATAAAGCAAGATCAATGTTGATCTTATCCTCGATGCACAAAAGTCAAAACCTTATACTATGTCAGAGAATGACGTACGGATAGTCTCTTATGTCCCCATCAAATCTGATTTAGTACTTTTCACACGCGGCCCAAAAGCAAGGTTGCTTTTGAACAAAGGACAAGCTTCCTATGAGAGCTTGGCACGTGGCTTATACCTTTTGTCTTGCATTAATTGGAAACGGGTATAAATAGATGAAGATCCTTTCTTTATCTTAATGCATGCTACTTTCTATTTTTTAAACCTCTGCCTCTTTTCTTTCTTATTTCTTTGTGCATCAAACTGTGTGATTTCTTAGTTACAATAGAATAGGTTTAATCACCTATTCTAATTCTGCTTTTAACTGTAAATTTGTTTATTCAATATAAACTTATTTTAAAAACTAAAAAATCTGTGTGTTTGTATTCAACCCCCCCCCCCCCTCTATAAACTGTTTCTATATACTTGAACTCTTGTAGACTCCTTTGGGACCAACACAATGGGTGTCAAACCTTTGTTTTTCAGATAATGGAACCCGCATTGTTATTGCTTGGGACATTGGTATTATGGATCTAATGGTGTTGGACATGCACACACAATATATGCATTGTGAGATAAGGATACAGGGAGAAAACGAACCCTTGTATGTCTCAGTGTATTATGGTGCCAACAATGGTATAAATCGACGTGCACTTTGGTCGGGGATTCGAAAATCCAAGGTCCTTATGGGTACCAAACCATGGATTATTATGGGAGATTTTAACTCAATGCTATTTCCACATGATGGAGTTGGAGGGTCATCGAGAAGAGGTACTGATATGGATGAATTTTATATGTTTTTGGAAGATATCGAGGTGTTCGACATTCCTTATTCGAGTATTCAATACACTTGACGTCAAAAGCTTGATCGCATCCTCGTAAATACTGAATTCACGGAAAGGTTTCATGGTGCAACTTCCTCCTTCCTACCTTGTGGGATATCAGATCATTCACAGGGAGTAGTTTCGTTCAAGGGAGGCCACCGAAAAAAGAGAAGGGGATTTAAAGTTGATAATTTCATTCTTGACCACTCAAACTTTTTATCGGTAGTAAAAGAAATTTGGGATAAACCAGTGCATGGATCATTTATGTCTAAAGGTAACCACCCAATTGAAAGATCTAAAAAAGCCGTTAAGAAGACTTCGTTCCACGTATGGGGATATTGAAAAACGTGCAGCTTCGTTAAAAGTGGAACTCCAAAGAACTTAACTTCTATGTGATATGGATCCTTCGAACTCCATTCTGAGAGAGGAGCTTGCTCACATCCTTTTGGCATATCAACAGGTTCGGTTTGAAGAGGAATCGATGTTGCATCACAGAGCCAAGGTTAAATGGCTGAACGAGGGGGATGGTAATACCAAATATTTTCATCATGTAATCCGGAGAAAAAGGGTCGGCAACACATACATTCGGTGTCTAATGCTCTAGGGTCTTCTTTCCATGGGGAGGACATGGGAGGGGTGTTTGTGGATCATTTCCAATTGGTGCTTGGCGCAAAGGATGATACGGTTGAACCATCGATGAAATCATATCAATTTGAAAGACGATTATCTCTTCATGAAAGCCTTGACATGATAAGGCCCATCACTAATGAAGAAATACGGTCAGCTTTCTTCCATATTGGTAACTATAAAGCTACGGAATCCGATGGTTACCCGACAAAGTTTTTTAAAATGGCTTGGGAGGTGATTGGTCACGATCTTCAAATTGCGGTACACAATTTCTTTTTATATAGGTCACCTTGCTAAGGATCTTAATCACACTCTTTTATGCTTAATTCCTAAAGTTCCTAATGCCACTCGTATTACGGATTTTAGACCCATTGCTTGCTGTAAGGTTTTATAAATGCATAAGTAAGTTGGTTGTGGATAGGATGAAGACTTCACTTGATGCTCTGATTAACCCATGCCAATCGGCTTTCATACTAGGAAGGAGAATAACGGATAATATCATGATGGCTCATGAACTAGTGTCAGGATACCATCAAATGGAAGGACCACCTAGATGCGCCTTTAAATAGATATTAAAAAGGCGTATGATACGGTGGATTGGGTGTACTTGTTAAACATGATGGATGGTCTGGGATTCCACCCGGATCTTGTCAAATAGGTTAAAGAGATTATTTCATTGTCATCCTTTTCTATTGTGGTTAATGGCCAACAAGAAGGTTTCTTTAAAGGTGGTTGAGGCATTCAGCAGGGTGACCCGTTATCAGCTTATCTGTTTACCGTTGTTATGAAGGGATTCAGAATGATACTCGGACAACGCATTTTGGAAGCGAATAATTTTGAATATCATTATGGTTGTCAAGAACTCAATTTGACACACCTTTGTTTTGCAGACGACCTCTTTGTGTTTACAAGAGGGAATGTCAGATCGGTAGAGGTGCTAAAAAGACCCTTGGAAATTTTTCAACAAAAGTCAGGGATGATCCAAGCTTAGAGAAAAGTAAATATTCTTTGGAGGGGTTGACGATACCACCAATTTGCAATAAGGGAATGCCTCCCGTTTCGAGCCGATGTCTTTCCAATACGTTATCTTGGAGTTCCGTTATCTCCGGTAAGATTAAAAGCTTCAGATTTCAATGTTCTGGTCACAAAAGTTTGCAATTGGGTTCATAATTGGAAATCGAAATTCCCATCCTTACGAGGGAGATGTCAATTAATTCAATCGATTCTACAGTCTATGCAGATTTATTGGATGGCGGTGTTTATTCTACCTTCGGGTATTATCCACGATCTTGAAGCCATTTTTAGAGACTTTCTTTGGGCTCAAGGAGAAAGTTCCCATGGACGATGCCAGGTTGCATGGGACATGGTCTGCAGACCAAAGAAATGTGGGGGACTTGTTCTCAAAAAACTGGCAATGTGGAATAGAATGATCCTATCGACGCACATATGGGACATATTACGGAAAAAGAACTCATTATGGGTTAGATGGATATACATGTACAAGATTAATTCCATGCATTTTCCCTAAGATCTTGGATTAACGAGAACAAGTTCGACCTTTTTCCTTGGTTCGTATTGGGAATGGAATTAGAACAAACACATGGGAAGCCAATTGGCTTGCATGTGGTCACTTATCAACCATTCCGTATAGGCAAATTAATGCACATGGTTTTTTAAAAAATTCTACGGTCCAGGATGTGGTTTTGAAGGTTAATAGAGAGTGGTCGGAGAGGTGGATAATGAGGGAACCAAGATTAACGACTTGTCCTATGCCACACCTCCTAGATTCGGTTGAGGATGAGGTATGTTCGAAAGACATTCAAAATAATTTGGTTCCATTCTCGGTTAGGGAAGCTACCAAGACGATGGAGGTTGTGTATGAAATGGTTCCATGGCACTAAGATGTATGGTTCCGCAACCATATTCCAAAACATGCTTTTTGTGTGTGGTTTGCTTGCTACAAACGTCTCCCGACTCAGGATCGTATTTCTAGGTGGAAACAGGAACCCCTAGATCCAAAATGCGCTTTATGCCATCTTTGTATGGATACACATAATCATCTTTTCTTTGAATGTGATTACTCATTTGCGGTTTGGAGGGCGATGAAGACAGAGGCAAACATGGGATGTATCCGGACAACTGGGATGATGTCGTTGCTTTTATCTCTGCTAGTACACCCGCTCGTACCATGTTGCAAAAATTGACACTAGCGGCTACCATGTACTTAATTTGGCAGGAGCGGAATCATCGAAATTTTAGAAATTGTTGGCGGCCACCCTTGAAGTTTGTCAAAGAGATCCTAGATGTGGTCCTTATGCGGATGGCGTGGAAACTGGTGAAATTTGTCCAATTGACAAATGATGAAATCGTTTTTGTTCAGGAGCTGTTTGTTAGAGCTGTGTTGTTGGGCGCGTTTCTGGCTGCGTGTGATGTGCATCTGGTTTTGTTGTTTGTTTAGATCGATTAGTCTTTGTTCTTTTTGGTTGATTGTGGCTTGGTACGGTGTATTCTCCAAGTTTTTCTGCTTTGTGGTGGTGTTTTTGTGGCGTGTTTAGCCTAACTTTTTTTCGTTCTTTAATATAATGCCTGAATTTTCCACTAAAAAAAATCTATTTATGTAATATATATCCGGTATATACCAACTATAACTCAATATCCCTTTGCTTTGTTTTATAATGATAGGAACCCTAGATGTTTTCCTAAAAGAAAGATAAAAGTGTTACCTTAAAGGGATGTCTGAATCACTTCTACATAGAAGAATGAAACTACAAAAGAGATAGCGAAGGTGTTTGGAGGAGTCGACAAAGACACATTGAGTGATGACTTCAAAAAAGAGAAGTAGGGGAAGGATTTAGGGGGGAAACGGGAAAGGATGAACGCAATGTCTGTTACACTGTGTTCTCGAGTTTTTTTTACGAAGGAAAGAGATGGAAAGGGATAGAAAGTAAGGGAAAAGAAAAAAATGTCATGCTCTTAAGTTTTTCTAATTAAGGAGGGAAAGAAAATAAAAATAAATGAAACTAATATTGAATTTTCTTCAAAAACTTTGCTCCCATATATAGGAGGAAAGGAAATAAAATAAATAATAATTATTGTAAATATTTATAAAAGTACATATTGATGCATCCATTTCAATTTGGTAAAAATAAATAAAACTATATTTGTAAACACGACATCTATCGTTAATTTGTTTTCTCTTCTGTCTAAAGACATGAAAAATTATCATTTTTCCTTATATTTTGTTTATTTCTCTTCCCTCTTAAAATCATAAATAAAAAAAGTTTTTTTTCTTCATTTCTTTTAATAAAACCTTATTTTAAAAAAATGCATTTAACACAAGTACACAACAACGTACCTCTTTTGGTTTATGTTTACGCATAAAAAAATATGTTCATTATTATTATTATTATATTTAAATCAATCCCTAAAAAAATGGATGTTACAATAAAAATCATTTTATTTTTATCTATCAAAATTACTCTAATTATATATTTAAATATCAACCTTTAAAAATACAACATGATCGTTTTTAAAGTTTATAATCATGATCGTTTTTAAAGTTTATAATCAGGTTTAATTAAATTAGAAACCTCTTACCATTTATTAGGATTTGACCATACAACACATGAAATCTAGAAGGTTAAGAAAAAAAGAGAATATGAGTAATAAAATATGGTCTTCTTACTTTTCATTAAATCAAGGAGACAAAGAACATTACATTTATCACATACAATATATTATTTTCAAAGAGACTCACATGGGATCGTCCAAAAATATTATTCCCCACACCCCCTTTACATATATATAATTATATATATATGTATATATATTTCTGTAAAAACTAAATAATCGTAAATTAGTAAAAATGTCAGTAAATATTTCTTCAATTTGAAGATCAATAAAAGAATCATTAAGAAAATAAAAATTTATCTGCAGAAGCTCCAAAGATAGATGTCATCACCACCTTCTTCTTCATAAACATCTTCCACGGTGGTCGAACAAGAATGATCGAACTCAAAAAACGACGTATCGAGCATCACATCATTGTACCTCGGTGAATCGAAGTTGTACCACGGTGCAACCATAGACATCAAGGTGCCATCAAGAGGATCATTTGCGGAAAACAATGTTTCATCGTCTTCTGTTGGATTGGTCGGTGGTGGTGTAGATTCCGAGGAGGAGGAGGATAACGATGATGAATATGATGGTGATGGTGATGGTGATGGTGGTGGAACACTGGCGGCAGTGGCAGTGGCAGTGGCAGTTGCAGCAGCAGCTGCAATCTTTTGGATGGATTTGGGAGACATGATGGTGGTGGAATAGTCATGATCGTATTGGGTATGGGAAAAGTTTAGATTTGCAGTGGGACCCTTGAGACAGAGTAGGGCTGCATCATAGGCTCTGGCTGCAGCTTCAGGAGTCGAGTAGGATCCTAACCATATTCGTGTTTTTTGATTGGGTGCTCTAATCTCGGAAACCCATGAACCCCAACTCCTCATTCGTACTCCTTTGTATTTCTTCTTGCTAATCATTGACGATGGTGTTTTCCACGATTCCGTTTGAATTTGTTGCTCCTTTTTCACCATTTCTTGATCGACAAATACGTAATAACGCAACACACGACACGAACCCGGCCCTTTTGTTTTGATTTATTCTTGATAGCAAATAAGATGAAGTTTTTCTGTAAATAAATAAATAAATATAAATAGAATGTTAATGTAGAAGAGTATTGGTGAAGATGAAATGAATGCAAGTTCTTGTTGTGTATATATAGTCTTTCAAGTGAGCAAGAGCTAGTGAAATGGGTGACAGGTGTTTTTTTTATTTTTTTCAAATATAAAATTAAGTAGGGAGGATCATAATTCATAAATCTATTGATTTACCCTTGCATTTGTATTTGTTACACAAACACCCCCTTGACCATTAGTTTGTTCTTGGATAGTAATATGTATTTGTTATTCGTTTGTTCCATCTAGATACAGTCTACATTACGAAAGTTTTTACACCGGTATTTTTTATACATCAGTTACTCATGTAGGCATAACTGTACATCATGGGTTTCTAGGAGGTCCATTGTTTGCATTTTTAATTATCTCTAAAATAAGATGATTGAATGCAGATAAATATTACATGATTACTTATCTAATCTGGTTTTTGTTTAAAAATAAAGAAAAAACAAACAAGCATTACTTAATAACTGGACGAGTAAGTTATTAAGCCACCAAATGGAAACTAACATTATTCATGGGCTTAAACTATGTTGCTAAATCAAAGAAAACTGATCAAGTATATATTTCATTTTAAGCAAGGAGCACACATATGTGCTATCTATTCCAAATAATAAGCCGACAATTTTCATAAATTAATACTCCCACTTTTGTGCAAGAGACATGAGTAAGAAAAAAGGTAGAAGAAATTACTTAAAAACGGTAATTTCTTATTATTTACTTTGTTAAAAAGATATTGAAACCTAAGTGTATAGACTATAAATATAGATTAAAAAGCTTGGGACTTCTTTATACAATTGTTGAAACTTCAAGGGTTGCATATGAAACTTAGAATAATCAACTGTATATACATGAATTGACTAGTTATGTGTCCAAATAAATTATTGCAACAAGAGGGACAAGGTAATATTAACCACATATTTTAATAATATAAACCAGAACATATATAGTAAATTTACAATAATAACAATAAATTTTACCAATTCTAATGCAAATATGTCATTTGAACATATGTAAATATACTTAAAATAACTGATTATTACACACCTAATATACTCATTAGATATTTTTGTTTTATGGTATTTGACTTGGTGTTGAATACTATTTTTCTTTAATTTAAACGTTAATATGCTTTAATTTATTAAAATGTTATTTAACCATAAAGTAAAATTAAAATATATAGATCTTAAATTAATGATCATTTTGTAAATAAAACATAACAAAGAAATAATGTTAGTGAATAATGTGCTGCAACAAAAAATTTAGTATTTTATCATTCATATCAATAAAATGATGCAAAATTTGATATGAACTATAATAAAAAATAGGCATAATATTGCAAAACAGTTTAGCCTTAGGGTAGTCTAAATATACTTTTATATATTGTTATATACAGGCTAGATATTTTTTTTTAATATACATAAATATCAATACTTATAATTTACATTTTTTTGATAAATAATTTGACATGATTTTGATTTAAATAAAGGTGCATATGGTAACATTCTTAAATTATCATTTAGATATTTTTTAGAAAAATATCTAAAATACCCTTATTGATAATAATAGAAGGAATGTTTGTGTATCCAAAAGCATATAATGCTATGATTTATAGATGGAAAAAATGTAATTTTAACAAGAAGTTATACAAGTAGTATTGTTTGCATGGTTTTTGACTTAGAGAGCAAGTCACCATCCACATGATTAAAGAAAAGTGAACAAGAAAAGAAAAAAGAAATAAACAATAACAAAAGATAGGGGCGAATTAGTAATTTAACAAATGTAGAACACATGGGTATTTGATTATATTATTAAAGGAAGATGAGAAAACATTTGACATAGGATTCTGTAGTTGTATCATGTATGCAGCTTCCTGGATTTTGCATTAACTTATACAGAAAATATTATTTTAAAATATATTTATGTTAGTATTTTAATTACAGTATTTGTGGTTTTACTATATTTGTTAAAAAATAACAATTAGAAATGAAATGAGGGTTAGTTTGGTCATTAATTATTGTATGAAATTTGTGTAGCAACTAGCAAGTATGGGGGAATAGGCTTGTAGTTGTAGGGTTGCATTAAACTAAGTTTTTGATTGTTTATGTAAATATTGAATTGAATAGATTATCATATATTTATTATTCATATTCAATCATTTTATGTTAGACATCTCTCCGTAAAACAAAACAATTATCAGGTTTTGTTTGGGAACAGGTTTTTTTTCTTTCAAATTATATTGGATTGGGTTTACGTCAGACCAATCTGTTTTTAAAAGACTATATTTTTACCTTTGAAACTACACAGCAAAACATTATGAAGATAAAAAAAAATCTGAACCTTCATAGCAAAATCACTTTAAGGTTACTTTCACAGTGATTTATTGTGAATTTCAAGTTTAAAAAAATAGTGTCAAAAAACAGTTTATTCTCATATATTCCCAACTCAATTTATGCTTTTGAAAAAAAAAAACAAAGGTACATGTTTAAGTTTACAAAATTTTATAACATGATATTAGTGAAGTTAACATTTTAAGCCCATATAATGCAATGTTAATTATTGATTTTTTAAAATTTCTATCTTATTTTTCTTAAAATAAAAATAATGTCGCTAATATTGGTATCCTTTTTTATATTAATTAAAAATACATATCTTTATTAAGAATCATCACGTAATAAATTAAAAAAATTAAATATGTCATCATCAATCTTAATTCTTAAATAAACCTCGTATTAAAAAATAATGAAAAAGGGCAAAAAAGGAAAGGAAAAGGAAAGAGCAAAAGACGCGCAATGGAACAGTAAACCCCTGTTGCCTTCCTTGTAAAACTAAATCCACCAGCTGTTGCTCTTCTGTCTCTCAAAAACCGCGTTCATTTCACTTTTATTTTCATTTCTACCCCTTCATCTTTCCATATATCTACTTTTTACTAGTAATATTTTATTTTTATTTCATTTTACCCCTTAAATTCATTGTTACATGTTAAAACTTAGTTTATCTTTGATGATTACTATGAAACATTAATGAAATTTTGTTATTTATATTTTAAAAATAAAAAAGAGTGATTTATTAGGAATGGCACTAGAACCATGTTATGGGTATGTTGATGTTTGCATAATTTAAACATTATGCTATGCTTTGCATGACTTAAAATTTTATACATTAAAATTATAATAATTGTAGAATAAAATCTTATCACAAATTATAGAATAAAAAAGATAAAGAATCAACACTAAGGTAACGTTTGATTCACATAATGAAATATGTCGAAATTAGAGTTTGTTAAACGCGTGAATTTGAATTAAAATTTAATCAAGTTTGACCATGTATTTGATTGACAAAAATTAAAATGAAATCTGTTACAAAAATTGGAATCTTTTTGCCTAATTTGTTAAAGTATACCTTTAGATTTATAATAGTGATAAATTACCAAAACACCCTTCAGGATGTTTTCATACTTTATTGCTCAAATTATAAATACTATATAATGATAAAATTACTAATAATAATAATTCATGGCGGTGGCAGTGGAGGCCCTTGGGGACCAGAGACGATTGTGTCGTGTTCGGGTTGGCGGGTCACAGGTTCACTACCAAAAAATTGAGTATTTTCAACGAAAGTTTTCAACGGAAAATGTCGTTGAAAATTTTCTATGAATTTTAAAGGGATTATTGACAAAACATAAATTTTCTACGAATTTTCAACGAATTTCCATTGAAAATCTCTCACAAAATGCATTTTCAACCAAAAACTTTTTGACGAGACATTCCGTTGAAATTTTTTTGGTTGAAAATGCATATATGTTTGTGAGAGATTTTCAACGGAAATTCGTTGAAAATTCGTAGAAAATTTATGTTTTGTCAATAATCCTCTAAAATTCGTAGAAAATTTTCAACGAAATTTTCCGTAGAAAATTAATTTCTGTTGAAAATACTCAATTTTCTAGTAGTGGTTGGAAGGTCAGGAAGGCTCAACCCGGACATGACCCGTGTAACTAATCATGTCAGAATGTTCAACCATAACCCATACACGCTCGGGTTGGTGGGTCATAAACGGGTTGACATGTCATAAACGAGTTGGCGGGTCACATAATAATACAACCAACTTCAAACGTCTAAATTCAAATACTAGTACTACTGCCAAGTTCAAATACTAATACAAATATTATTTTAGAAAACTTAGATTTTTCTTTAATACTATTTTAAATAGGTTGGTGGGTCAGCCCGCGACCCGTATATGTTAACCCATACACAACCCATTTAATAAACAGATTGGCGGTTGGCAGGTCAGAAAGTTCAACCAAAACCCATGTATTTTCGTGTTGGGTTGAGAATTGCCACCCTTAATATTGTGGCAGAGACAGTTGTTAGGTCACCTATGGTTTGTTGATGACTTCTTACTTAATATCTCTATATCATTAGGACTTGTACTTTGAAATGTTTTGGATTCTTCATGCAACTTGGTATAAACCGAAACAGTTCAGCGGCTTGAAGAGTAGCCGATATCAAGGAAGTCAACCAAACGATGTGGATCAGGACGTATTTTCCAACTTTTGCACCAAGATTTCTCCTGTCGATTTATATGATCAGATGGTCAACCTGAAGATACGCTTGCAACAACCTTTCCTCACTAAGTCTTAACAATGTTGTCCTTGAAAAGACATTCTCTGAAACACTTGGAATGGGATGGTTATCCTTGTCTTGCTCTTGATGTGACATTTCAAGAAATGACAGAAAAGTGTGTCAGAAACATGTCCTTTACTTTTGTACGATGAAAGGGACGCTTCAAGAAGTTTAGAAGTCAAAACTAACTATTATCCCCAAGTGACAAGTGTCCTAATGCATCTAATGCACATGGTGGTATTAAAAGCAGAGTGGTTGCGGGTTACGCTTTTAGAAAGTTCTCTACGTGATATAGCATAAATTGGTAGCTCTCTCTCTCTCAAAGGATAAAAGTTCTCGTGTTCTTGAGTTTTTATGATCTTAGTGAAAGATTGTTATGATGGATTTTAATTTGTTTCACATCAATCTTTTTTCCTAAGTGTAATTCTTGATATTTATATCAATAAGAACTAAATTAAGTAAAAACTTGAGTTACTATATTCAACCTCCCTTATAATGTGATACAATTACCTTCTAGGGTTTGCCTTATTACTCCGGGACTAACTAAGATGATGGTGGTGGCGGCGAAGTTGGTGATGGTTGTAGCGGCGGTGCTAACTATTGTCATGGTGGGATAAAAG
Source organism: Silybum marianum (assembly GCA_036898165.1). NCBI lineage: Eukaryota > Viridiplantae > Streptophyta > Magnoliopsida > Asterales > Asteraceae > Silybum > Silybum marianum. The sequence goes on along the minus strand of CM072529.1, from coordinate 40,473,872 downwards.
GGCATAATAGTTTTTCTCAAAAGATGGGATAAAATGGAACTGGAATTCCTTACCAAAACCTAAAGAATTTAAGTTACATAACATATGGAATTTTGATTTCGTACTAAACTCATAGAATGAATCAAACACATAAATAGAATTTAGTCAATGGAATTGTTATTCCAATTCTTTCAAATTTTATCGAATTCCATCAAACTCAATGTCACATAAATGTCAGAAGACTCGTAGTGCTTAGTTGGTTTACAATGTCAAAAGTTTATATCATTGTATTCACAAAGCAAGATTCTAGCTTGAACTTGACATATTGAGACTTAAGTCGACTTTTTTAGAGTGGTTGTATGCCGAATACTCTCTTCTTGATTCCGAAAAAGATGTAATAGATCAAAATTTTCAAATACTATTTAAACTAGATATACATACATACATACATACATAGAGAGAGATATGATCATTAATATGTTATGTCTCCACTTGATTAAATGATTACATATATCTTTTTATTCCTGTTCTTTGTCATACCAAATGATAATTGATCAAAAAAATTAACTAAATGATTTAAGTTTTACAACTTTAAAAGATGTTGCTAAACAAACCATGATCAATACCTTAGGAAACGTGGCAAAAAGAATTTAAGTTTAATTCATTTAGCAAGTAAATATTTTCCATTTAGTTTGATCTTTTAAATTGTGAATTTTAATATGTTAAACTTTTCTTTGACATTGGAAATTGAGAATATCTAAATTCTAATGTAGAAAATGAAAATTTTGGTACTTCCATCTTTGAAGAGACAAAGTGAACTTTTCCATGTGGCTTCCAAAGCTTTCATACTCAAGTTGAGTTTATATTGCTCCTAAGAGCATTTTTAATCAAATCATTACTTATTATCTTCATAGAAAATTAATATTTATGTTAAACAGTTATTTTAATTATTTTTAAAATTATAATATAAATTATATTATTAATATATTTAATATTTTATGTAAGATATTATTTTTTTTATACATTTAATTTCAAGGATTATTATTGAAAAATAAAATAAAAATTAATTTCTCTTTTCGTCGATAATCATTTTTAAAAAGTTCTCAAAATTTAGAAAAAAAAATTCTCATACTTTCTTCATTTTGAAGAAGATTTTAGGAATAGGCCGGAAAAAAATGTCTAAAATCTTTATTTTAGAGAATATGTATGCTCTAAAAAGGAATACATTATGCTATAACAAGTAAAATGAGTTTTTTTGTTTTTATTTTTGTTTTTTATTTTTACAAGGACAATTGTAAATATACTTATCGTACATTATAATAAAAGATTAGTTGAGTTTTCATACAAAAGTATTTTCCAAGAAATGTGTTGTAAAAACGCTAGTTGATAAAGCGATTTAGTTTAACGTCTTTGTATAGAACACATAATTGTTTGTTTTATTCGGTTAAAATTCCCATTAAATACTAGAAAGTTTTTTGACTTTCTAATAAGTCTATGTTGTTGCAATGATAAATACATAACAAGACATTTAAATATTGTAGTTCCTATGTTACATTTACACACAGTAACTCTAAATAAACTAAAAACAATTATTTATCTTAATATTATATGTTCTATGTTTATTTATTTTTGTTACTATTCGACTAAAATAGAAGATGATTTAACCAATTTATTTTATGAAAACAAAACAAAAGATTCATTTAACTACATAATGGGTTCATTTAAATTAATCCTTAAAATTATTTGGTGGGGTTGGTAGTTAATTAATATAACACCTAGATGCAAGTCATGTACCCAAAAGAAGTCAACATCAAATACCTCATCTCAAAAGATTATGTTTGTGTAGTACTTGATTGTACACATACCCTTTCTTTCCTTGAACCTTCACTCTTTGCCCATACTCCTTCAACCACTTTCTAAATTATTATCAAATATTAAAATCCGTTACAGGTCGGGTTAAATATATTTGTAAATCGTTTTGTTATTTCATCGTTGTTGCATGTATAGATACAAAATATTTTAAAAAGAATATGATACTTGTAATACAATGACCACCGTAATAAAACTACGTTTTTAAGACACTTCCCAATAATGTGTTTTTGGAACATTCAAACTATTTGTATCAAAATTCTATTGTAATAGAATCAATTACAATAGAATCAAAACACGGTTCAAATTAAAGGAAACCTTTGCCACATGTTGGATCAATCAATTTGGACCTACTTGCATCAAATCAAAATTTATCGAAAAAGACATTGACCTTCTACATGATTGATGCAATGTTAATTATGTTTCTTTATGATCATTTTATCAACGTTATCCAGTTTTTCAACCTCTAGAATGTTTAAATGTCAAAAACGTTGTATCATATGTGTTCTGTGCCTTCTACAACTCAAATATTATTACAAAACGAGAAACATAAGTATAACACAGATATTTGGAAAGAAACTACAAAATTGACAGGCTTGAGGAGTTGTCTTGAAATAAGGGCAGATTTCAAAATATCTTAGGACGTCCAGTGTCACCACTCAATTATTTCAATGTAGGGGGAAAATTTATAATTCTTAGAAATGTCATCATTGTAATTCGATATGTGGTACCACAAGGCATCGTTCCCGGGAATTTGAGAGGTTACAATAGTACATCATGTAACATCCCAAAAATATATAAACTAGCATAGACATAAAGATCCAAAGATTAACCAACATAACATTAACCAACCAAGGATTAATTCAATACAATGTAACACCCCTAAAATGGGAGTTAATTTAAACCAAAATAAAATGCGGAATAAGACTTAATAAATAGGCATCACAAAAAGAATGGGGAGAAAGTAATTGAGTTTATAATACAAAATGGATGCTAGATAACAACTACTAATCTATACAATTCTATAATATAGATTAAATTCGGGTGTCACTAATATCCTCAAAATTACTGTTTCTATGTAACTCCAATTGTACCCTCGAAGGTGTACCCCAAAAAGGAAACCTCTACCGACATCTAGCTCCACTCAACTGTTTGGATCCCCACTATGACGATCACCTGATATACATGTCATTTTAAGAAAAAGTGTTAGGCTTAACGCCTGGTGAGAACAAATAATTTAATAAAGAAAAGCCACAATTAATTAAAAATGGTAAATAAACATTTGATCATAAAGCTTCCCATTTATCCTTTTTTTTTTACTGCGCTTGTTCTTGAAAGAACACGTTTTGAGGGAAATACGGGGGAGATCCGCTATTGCAGTAACATCAACCCCATTCTGGGATCTGTAGTCAGTACCCTAATAGGCTTGACCGGATTAGGTCTTTTGCTCACGGATAACAAGATCAACCCCATTCTGCGATTCAATACTTGATACCTAACACCAAACAAGATCGACCTCATTCTGGGATCCAATACTTATTCCATCCCCAAATAAAACCGACCTTTATGCCTATGGATCCATTGCACTATTCTTATATTTTAATACACCAATTTCCGATGTACTAACCATTTCTCAACACAAAATCTTTGTATGATAAATATTTCTCATTCAAAATCATTTTCCCAAAATTAGGTCAAAATAGCATTAAATTCCGAAGTCGATAAAACTATGAAATCTATCATTACAAAGAGTTTAAAAACCCTTCCTCATACTCATTTTAACATTTTAAATGAAACCTCTAAATATCTCAAGTTGACCTAATTTATCAAAATTAAGCAAATGCAAGAGTACTTCAAAATATAACTTGTGGGAAGTAAGAACATCATTTTGACATGTATAAAGGTTTGTAAAAAGGTAAGAATGAATTCACAATACTAGAGCTTGAGGAAACCCTAGAAAATCCCCAAAATGGTAAAGATGGTGAAACTTGGTGAGGAAAAAGAAGAACACAACTACTTGAAGCTTTGATCTTGAGTCTTCAACCTTTAGGGAGTAATAAATGTATGGGATGAAGTATATGGAAGTAGTCAATGCCCTAAAATCACCTATGGGAGAAAACTTGGAGAGAAAAACGAGTGTGGTTCTTGAGTGAGAGATTAATAGCTGAAAAACGATTTAAATGACCTTCTAGAGCATCCGGGCTATTATGCCATGCGATTATGACATGGAAATATAGCCTGTCATAATCGCTCCACCTGTACCGAGAGTGAGAAGTCTGAATTTTTAACCATCTAAGGATCCGGGCGATTATACCCTGCGATTATGACATGGCAATATAGCCTGTCATAATTGCCCCACTTGTACCGAGGGCATTTTCGGTTCCGGTTTTTGTTCCTTTCCTCCAATTCATTGCAACCCAACATTAATCACTCGAAACACTCCAAATAGCTAATCATGATGACATTAAGATGCAAAATTTATTATTATCTTGCATTACAAAATTTCCGGGTGTTACAATCCTTGGAATTGATTTCGTCCTAGAAACTCAACCTAAACAAATAAACTCGGGTATCTTTTCTTCATCTCTTCATCCGCTTCCCAAGTCACGTTCGATCCTTTATGATGTTTCCATTGGACCTTGATCATGAAAATTTCCTTGTGGCGCAATCTCTTAGACTTTCATTCTAAAATTGCCTCTGGTTCCTCTACACATCGGTTGTTGTTATCAACTCAGATTTTCCGCGAGAGGAATCACACTCTCTTCTTCTGCCAAACACTTCCTTAGGTAGAAAATATGGAACGTGTTGTGAATTCCGGCCATCTCGGATGGCAATTCCAATTTATAGGCTTGACGTCCCACTCTATCAAGGATTTTGAATGGTCTAAGGAAACGTGGACTACGCTTTCCGCGTTTTCCGAACCGAATGATACCTTACCAAGGAGATACCTTGAGCATAACCCGCTCACCCACTTGGAACTCCATTGGTCTCCTCTTCTTGTCGGCATAACTCTTTTGACGATCTTGTGCCGCTCTTAGTCGTTCCCAGATAATCTTCACCTTTTCTGCCGTCTCTTGCACAATTTCGGGGCCGACAAATTGTTTCTCGCCCGCTTCTAACCAACATACCGGAGTCCTACTTTTCCGTCCATAAAGTTCCTCGAAAGGGGCCAATACTAGAATGGTAACTGTTGTTGTAGGCAAACTCTACAAGCAGTAGATGCGAGTCCCAATTTCTGCCAAAGTCTATGACACATGACCGGAGCATGTCCTCAAGGGTCTGAATAGTTATTTCACTTTGACCGTCATTTTGGGGATGGAATGTCGTACTTAGATTTATCTTCTGGCTAGTCTCTTTTGCAACCCATCCCAAAAGTTAGAGGTGAAACGGCTATCACGATCCGACACGATAGTCAAAGGCACACCATGCCTCGTGACGATCTCATCCATATAAAACTTAGCTAGTTTGTCAACTGGGTCGGCTTCTCGCATTGCTAAGAAGTGAGTACTCTTTGTCAAACGATCCACCACTACCCATATGGTATCGTGACCCTTCAAGGTCTTCGGTAACTTTGTCACAAAATCCATAGTAATGTGCTCCCATTTCCATTCCGGAATTTCCAGCGATTGAAGATTTCCATAGGATCGTTGGTGTTCCGTCTTGACTTGCAAACACGTCACACATCTTTCCACGTACCTAGCCACGTCTAACTTCATGACGGGCCACCAATAAGTTAGCTTCAAATCTATGTACATCTTGGTACTACCCGGATGTATGGAGTACTTAGATTTGTGCGCGTCTTCCATTAGTAACTCACGGTTGCCCCCGATCTTGGGCACCCAAAAACGCCCTCGGAATAATTTCAAACCGCGACTATCTTCCGTTATTAACAAGTGTTGTTTCACTATAACTTCATCCTTTAAATTTTCTTTAAGTAGTGCTTCCGCTTGAGAAGTCTTGATTCAGTCGATCAAACTCGACACTACGTCGATTCTCTTGAGCATGACCTGCGTCCCGCTACTGTACTCCTTCCTACTTAAAGCATCTGCTATTACATTTGCTTTACCCCGATGGTATAACAATTCATAGTCCTCATCCTTAAGCAACTCTAGCCAACGTCGCTGCCTCATGTTTAACTCTTTTTGATCGATGACATACTTCAAGCTTATGTGGTCGGGGTAGAGTGTGCATTTAGTTCCATAAAGGTAATGCCACTACAACTTCAATGCAAAAACCACCGCCGCTAGTTCCAAGTCGTGGGTTGGGTAATTCTTCTCATGTTCCTTGAGTTGCCTCGATGCATAGGCAATTACCTTGCCCCTTTGCATTAACACACATCCCAATCCCATCTTTGATGCGTCACTATACACTAATACACTACAAAATCCTTGGATCCTTCCGGTAAAGAGAGTATCGGGGATTCACAAATTTCTTTTGAAGAGTCCGGAAAGCCTCCTCTTGCTTGTTGGTCCAAATAACTTCACGTTCTTCCTTGTCAAAGCCGTCAAGGAAGATGCAATATTTGAGAAGTCTTGTATAAATATTCGATAATAACCCGCCAATCCTAAGAAGCTTTGGATCTCGGACGGACTCCTAGGCGGTTACCAATTCATCATTTCATATATCTTGGATGGGTCCACCTCCACTCCGTCTTGAGTGACAACATGACCCAAAAATTGAACTTCCTTTAACCAAAATTCGCATTTAGAGAATTTGGCGTAAAGCCTTTCCTTCCTTAACACTTCGAGGACCTCCCGTAGATGTTGCTCATGGTCCAACTCGTTCTTAGAGTAGACAAGTATATCATCAATAAATACTATTACCAATTGGTCTAGAAAAGGTCGAAATACGCGATTCATCAAATCCATAAATACCGCTGGTACATTCGTCAACCCAAACGGCATCACCAAGAAATCATAACGTTCGTAACGCGTCCTAAATGTCGTCTTTGCCACATCATCCTCCTTTACCTTCACTTGATGGTAACCCGAACATAAGTCGATCTTTGAGAAACAACTTGCTTCTTGTAGTTGATCAAAGAGGTCATCAATTTTCAGGAGTGGGTATTTGTTCTTCACGGTTGCCTTATTCAACTCCCTATAGTCGATACACATTCTCATCATGTCGTCTTTCTTCTTCACAAATAAGACTGGGGCTCTCCAAGGTGACGAGCTTGGTCTCATGAAACCCTTCTCTAGGAGGTCTTGTAGTTGTGACGTAATCTCTTGCATCTCGAATGATGCTAACCGATAGGGCGCTCTAGCAATCGGAGCGACCCCCGAAACGAGATCTATTCGAAACTCTACTTGTCTATCGGGTGGCAAACCAGGTAAGTCTTAGAGAAACACATCGGAAACTCACTAACAACCCGAACGTCTTCAATCTTTTTCTTCTCCGGCTTTGCATCTAAGACATAAGCTAAGAACAAAGGACATCCTTTGGTTAAGCATTTCCATGCCTTTACCAAGGTCAACAATGTTATCTCGCCTTTTTTTCTCTCCCCATAGACTACCACGAAACCGGCATTCGGTAGCGGAATCAAATCAGTTTCTTAGAGCATACGATCTCGGCTTGGTTCTCGGCTAGCCAATCCATTCCAATTACCACGTCGAATCCTCTTATTGTCATAGTTATGAGGTTTATCCCAAACTTATTCCCTTTGATCTCTAAAGTGCATCTCTTAAGAACATCCCGAACTAGAACTTGATTACCATCGGCTAACTCAACAACATAGGCATCCTCCTACGTACTAACATGTACGAGTAGACTTGGGTAGAAAGAAGTGGACACAAAAGAAAAAGTAGCACCGGAATCAAAAAGAACACGAGCAGGTACGACGTTAACAAGAAATGTACCCGTTACTACATCTGTCGATGCTTTCGCCTCATCCACCGTCATCTTGAAGGCTCTCCCCACTGCCTTCGGAGAAACACTGGCTTTAGCTTGAGTGGCCGCAGATTTCAACTTCGGGCACTCATTTATGAGATGACCCTGTTCTTTGCACTCGTAGCATATGGATCCTTTGATTGGGCACTCACGGCTGATGTGCCCGATCTTCTCACACTTGTGACAACCGTTAAAGGACGAGTTGCATGCTCGAAAGTGTTTGCTCCGACACTTGGAGCACCAACTGGCTTCCCTTCTAGAATCGGTCCTCCAGTTGTTGTTGTTTGTGCTGTTGTAGTTTGGCCGCTTGGAAGGCGCCGAGTGCCCTTCCCACTTTCTCTTTTCTCCAGCCGCTAGAGTTTCTTCGATGCCAAATTGTGGGCGTCCTCATTATGTTGAGCTTCCTCGATTTCCTCCCTAAGAGTAGAGGGTTTTGAAATTCGAACCATCTCCATCATGTCGGATGGCAATCCTTTGATGTAGGCCTTCACCTTCTCCTTTTCATTCGGGGCCACATGCCCCACCAAACTCAGTTTCTCCATAAATAATCGCGTGTATTCTCTCACAATCTTGCTCCCCTTCTTGAAAGTCCAAAACTCATCACCAACTCGGCCGATTGCTCTTTCGTTACAATGTTCCTCCATCACCTTTAGCTTTGAACATTTCCCAAGTAAGCATGGACACAATAACAGGTCCAAGGGTGACCGTGGTAACATTCCACCATGTTAGGGCATCGCCTCGTAGCATTTGCTAAGCAAACTTCACCTTTTGCCTTTCTTCACAATCACTCAAGCCAAACGCCTGCTCGATTCTCGCAACCACTTAATGCATATTACCGGGCATCCGAACCGGAAAACTCGGGTGGTTTAGTACACATGAAAGTCTTGTATGTGCAACCCTTTCTACTCTCCTTGTTTCACCCACGGGTGTCTCTTCAGTGAAGGGGCCAGTTCCGTTTCCTTAGGAACCCACCACTAGGTTCTCAGCAGTTTCTTCATGTCTTCTATAACTGACATCCCTTTACTCGAACATCTTGAGGAAGGTCTCGTGCTGTTGAGCTATAATGGAGTTAACCGCTTGCAACATGCTCAGCCTGAACTCATCTTGAGAGTCTGCCTCTACCATTAGAGGATTACCCGGATTAAGGTTGACTTCCGGTATACGATCTATTCTAGGCGTAGCTCTTGTTGGAATAGTAGAGGTCAGAGGTGGCTGAGTGACATCCGCTGTACTATGATTTGCACCGTCGGCTTCATTTCGCGACCTAGTACGCATGTTCACCATCTTAGTCTGTCAAGATGATAGAGTAGGATTAAGACAAGGCTAACATAAATATGTATAACACATTCACCAATCGTCGCAACAGTAGTAAAGTAAGCATACTCATATAACAATATACCCAAAATAGCATTAGCTACGTGATATTTTGAATATATCATACACATAAGAATTCTTATTACCAAAGTCACATTTCACGATTAGCGCATTTCTGTCGACTCTAAAGCTCTCCTATCTCAAGAGTGTCTACCCATATCTCACAATTCAATACTTAAAGTCTCAGCTTAAGTCTAGGCATCTTAAGTTCATACCTAGTTCGCTTAAACTAGAGCTCTGATACCAACTTGTAACACCCCTAAAAATGGGAGTTAATTTAAACCAAAATAAAATTCGAAATAAGACTTAATAAATAGACATTACCCAAAAGAATGAGACGAAAGTAATTGAGTTTACAATACAAAATGGATACTAAATAACAACCTACTAATCTATACGATTATACAATATAGACTAAATTCAGGTGTCACTAATATCCTCAAAATTACCGTTTCTATGTAACTCCAATTGTACCCTCGTAGGTGTACTCCCAAAAAGGATGCCTCTACCGGCATCTAGCTTCATTCAACTCTTTGGATCCCCACTATGACGATCACCTGATATACATGTCATTTTAAGAAAGTGTGTTAGACTTAACGCCTAGTGAGAACAAACAACTTAATAAAAAAAGCCATAATTCTCTGAAAACGGTAAATAAACATTTGACCATAAAGCTTCCCATTTATCCTTTTCTTTTACTTGCGCTTGTTCTTGAAATAACACGTTTTGAGGGAAATGCGGGGGAGACCCGCTATTGCACTAACATCAACCCCATTCTAGGATCTGTAGTCAGTACCCTAATAAGCTTGACCAGATTAGGTCTTTTTGCTCACGGATAACGAGATCAACCCAATTATGGGATTCAATACTCGATACCTAACACCAAACAAGATCCGACCCCATTCTGGGATCCAATACTTGTTCCATCCCTAAATAACCTTTATGCCTATGGATCCATTGCACTAGTCTTATACTTTAATACACCAATTTCCGATGTACTAACCATTTCTAACACAAAATCTTTGTATGATAAATATTTCTCATTCAAAATCATTTTCCCAAAATTAGGTCAAAATAGCATTAAATTCCGAAGTCGATAAAACTCTAAAATCTATCATTACAAAGAGTTTAAAAACCCTTCCTCATACTCATGTTAACATTTCAAGCGAAGCCTCTAAATATCTCAAGTTGACCTAATTTATCAAAATTAAGCAAATGCAAGAGTACTTCAAAATATAACTTGTGGGAAGTAGGAACATCATTTTGACATGTATAAAGGTTTGTAAAAAGGTAAGAATGAACTCACAATACTAGAGCTTGAGGAAACCCTAGAAAATCCCCAAAATGGTAAAGATGGTGAAACTTGGTGAGGAAAAAGAAGAACAAAACTACTTGAAGCTTTGATATTGAGTCTTCAACGTTTAGGGAGTAATAAATGTATGGGTGAAGTAGATGGAAGTAGTCAATGCCCTAAAATCTCCTTTGGGAAAAAACTTGGAGAGAAAAACGAGTGTGGTTCTTGAATGAGAGATTAATAGTTGAAAAATGACTTAAATGACCTTCTGGAGCATCCAACTATTATGCAAAGCAATTATGACATGGAAATATAGCCTGTCATAATCGCCCCACTTGTACTGAGAGTGAGATGTCTGAATTTTTAGCCATTTGAGGATCCGGGCGATTATGCCCTGCGATTATGACATGGCAATATAGCCTGTCACAATTGCCCCACTTGTACCGAGGGCATTTCCGGTTCCGGTTTTAGTTCCTTTCCTCCAATTCATTGCAACCCATCATTAATCACTTGAAACACTCCAAATAGCTAATTTTGATGACATTAAGATGCAAAATTTATTATTATCTTGCATTACAAAATTTTCGGGTATTACATACAAGATTCAATAAGTAGCGGAATTTCTAAGGTCGACAGCTAAAATTACTAAACGAAATTTTTATAAGCTAAGATCTTCTATAATAGCTCACATCTTCCTTTAACATTATCACCTCTTCCCACAATGTACCTGCCTAAAAATGGTTTATTTTGAAAAACGAAGGTTAAACCAAAAGGTCTAGTGAACCCAAAAAAACAGTTAACATCAAACGGTTTTAGAAACATAACATGAAATGATTAACTGAACAAATAACCCATTCCTTTCGTGTATAAAACAATGACGGATGATACATGGCTAAGATTGTTTTCCCCGTCACATTTCCTTCGTGAGAACCCGGTTCAGGATGAACCGTACCTATGTATCCACATTCCTTTGCGGTAATAGGATTTAAAATTTATTATATAATCTTGCTATGTAACCCCATACAAGCACAAGTAGTGCACATAAACCGAAAACCCATAAAAGTGATCATGGTAAGTTTTCATGTAAGTGTTGGTGATTGGTGCAAAAACACATAAATAAACATACATATAAACGCCGCAGAAAACAATCACCAAAAAGGAATCGACGTATTGTCAATATGATTAAACAAATAATACAAATAATGGTATACCTTTGTAGCGTGATTTGTAGACAAAACGGATTCTCTTGTGCGGCCTCTTGAAACAAAGTATTCCTAAATCTTTATGGGCCTAGGATTTAATTAAGTATAATGGGCCAACTATTAACTTAATATAAATCCATTGTCAAACTTAATTACACATTTAATTACCCCATGTTACTTAGGTTAGTTATTTAATGTAAATACAATAATTACATTAAAGTGGTATCTCAGTGTATATGTGTGTGACCCTGTAGGCTCACGTGTGTCTAGCCATATAATTATATATTATGACACGAGCATATTCCAACAACTCCCACTTGCGCATGTCATAATAACAAGTAATCATACAAGCAAAGGTTAGCGTCTAGCAACATGCCAATGCCCTAGAGACACATGAGGTTAGTTTCTTAAACGTCTCATTTTAAATGGTTTAGTCATCCCTTTGTTACAGATGCCTTGTTGAATATTAGACATGGATCATATGTCATTCTAATTGTTCAACGATTCTGTTTCTCGATCTATATCTTGAACTAGGTTACCAAATTAATCAAGCATCATCTTAATTACATTTGGGTACGACCGTACAAACATTTATTCAATTCATCGAGGGGCCCAATAGTATCTAACCCCATTACATGTAGAGGAACAAATCCTATTTTGACTACATGTGTCTGTCATGTGCTTCACGTCGCTCCTGAAGATGGTTTTTATAACAGCCTTATTTAGGACAACGTTTAACCATGTCAAAGACCGACATTCCACCCACACAAAACCTGCGTGCATCTTAAGTCTAAGGACGAGTGACATAACCATTTGCGAGATTCACTGGTGACGCCGATCCATGCAGTGAACTCTCGTAGGTTGGGTCAGTCCAATGTTCATCACCAATGAACAACATGTGAGTTTGGTGGCATCATTATTAACATTCATTAACCAATGAATGTCACCAATACGTTCACATTGCCTTAACTCGATGATACTCCCGTATCATCAACTGAGAATGGACAATTTAGAACAAATAAATTATTCATGGATTAAACATGCAAATATAGAACACAGTTGATATGAATGAAAACGATCATAACAAATACAACAATTCATTGTGAAATGAAAAATGTTCAACGTTCCAATTATTCAAATACAAAAACAAATCTACATGAGACTATTAGTTGGTCGAAGTCCAATGTTCCTAGCATGCTCGATATGCTTGGTATATAACATTGGTTTCGTAAAGGGATCAACTAAGTTGTCATTTGTGTGAACTTTGATAAGATTAATTTCACCCAACTCGATAACCTCTCGAATGTAGTCAAATTTCGAAGCCAACATCAGTGTAGCAAATAACACCGAGCTTTCTTTCAATATCACCACCATAAACAGGGAACATATCTCTAGTATTCCTAAGATACTTTAATATGTTCTTAACAGCAGCCCAGTGACTTTTTCCTGGATTCTGTTGATATCTACTCCTAAGGTTCTGAGAGAACGCTACATCAGGTCTAGTGCACCTCATTGCATACATGATGGATCCCACAGCCGAGGCATAGGGGATTCCCTTCATTCGTTTCACCTCATCAGGTGTGGAGGGTCCCTGAGTCTTACTCAAGTTTACATTGTGTTGCATTGGAAGACTTCCACGTTTAGAAGCATCCATTCTAAACCATTTTAGAAATTTGTCAATGTGTTAGGACCATAAGTCCTAAGTTTAGAAAGTTTTATAAAGAAGGAAACGTTTGATTGTAATATTCTTTATTATGTTAAATATCTTATGGGCTTGGGCTTACAATGTAATAGACACCTCTATATAAAGGAGTCTAGGGTAGATGATTCGTTAATGAGAGTCGCTTAAAGTATATTCGCGTTTGTAGTTCAAGAAAGCTTTCATCCTAAGTTTAGAAAGTTTTATAAAGAAGGAAACGTTTGATTGTAATATTCTTTATTATGTTAAATATCTTATGGGCTTGGGCTTACAATGTACTAGACACCTCTATATAAAGGAGTCTAGGGTCGAGAATTCGTTAATGAGAGTCGTCTAAAGTACATTCGCGTTTGTAGTTCTAGAAAGCTTTCATCAATAAAACATTTACTCAATGATTTGCATATGATTCCTCTTTGATCTTGTTGAATCAGGCCTAACAAGTGGTATCAGAGTCGAAATCGAATCTATCTGATTTGATACGATCATCATATTCATCAAGATCAAGGTACTATCGAGCATTATTTTTCTCTCACTGTGCGTCTTTTTTGAAGATCGGGGCTGCAGATTCGTATTTATGTTTTAATGGTGTTTTGAATCTGGAAGTTTTTATTATTGTGTTCGAATTGAATATCCATATGTTCTTTATCGATTTCTTGGATATTAAGGTACCATCCTTTTTCTTTTCTCGAATATTAAAGCATATCGTTTCATTTGACATCCATCTGCTTGTATTCTTGTCGGACCACTTGAACACTTAAGAAGATTTTTTTTAGTTTTACTTGAAGTCGTGTCGACTCCCTAAGACCCGACATGATTTCTTGTCGAGTCTCGAATGATTGACATGTTTGCCTTTTTTTTTTCCTTGAAAAACTTCTAAAGAGCTTTTATCGAGTCAACGCTATCCGACATAAATTCTTATCGGACCTATAGGACCCGACATAAATTCTTATCGGACTTATAGGACCCGACATCTTTTCTTATCGAGTCAGCACTACCCGACATCTTTTCTTGTCGACTCTTTAAGGCCCGACATACAATCTTCGCGGGTCATTCATGCCCATTTGACACCCGACATCCTTGAATGTCGTACTCCATACAGCCGAGAACTTCATGCAGATCCCGACCAAAGCATATCTCGTCGACCACAGTTGAGTTTCAACCCAAGATTCCTTATGATATCAAAAGAAAATATTCAAGAGCCCTGCATCAATTTTTTATATAGAAAAAAAAATTCTCTCGGAAGGGGGAACATTGTTCATGGATTTCATGCAAAGCTGGATTTGAAAAGTTCTCTGAAAAAGAGTGATTATATTCCGTATCTAGTTGGATTAATCAGAAGTCTGACTCTCTGCACTCATCATTCTGGAGTTTTTGTTTAGATGCCAGTTTCAGTAAGTGTACGCTATTGTTACGTGCTTATAAGTCCTAACCATTTACTATCTGAGGTTTGGTTGTGATCTAGAATGTTGAATGACGATATTCATTCATCTGATTAAGAGGACTGGATCTGAGTTGGTTGCTTTCTGTTTTGGAATTATTCTGGAAATCGGCTATATTTTGAACAATTATATGTCAAAGAAGCAATGGTCATCAAGAAATATCACCCCCCAATTCGTCATGATACATATTGCCTCGATGATCTAAGTTCCTTGAGCTTATCAGATTAAAGCTCTTTACACATAATTCTTATTCAACTTGCGGCAAGACAGATTCTATGTGTTTCTTGCTGATGCACTGAGCGTTGAAGCCACTCGCACATGTATCTTTGATTTATGCGGCTAACAGTTGTGTCGAGTTGTCTATAGAGTGAAGTTGTATTTTGTGCAATCAGTGGCAGTTATAGCACATTGGATCTGGTAATTTTCAGTTGAAACCAAAGACTAAGAGCTTATTTCAAAGGGGAGCTTGGAAGACCGACGACTCTAAATATTTTCCAAAGAAAGCAAGGGGGAGAAGATTTGAAGATGCTTCTTTTATAAAACTTTAGGAGAAGATTTGAAGATGCTTCTTTTATAAATCTACAGGAGACTATTAGCTGGTCGAAGTCCAATGTTCCTAGCATGCTCGATATGTTTGGTACAAGACGTTGGTTTCGTAAAGGGATCAGCTAAGTTGTCATTTGTTTGAACTTTGATAAGATTAATTTCACCCAACTCGATAACGTCTCGAATGTAGTCAAATTTCGAAGCCAGCATCAGTGTAGCAAGTGACACCGAGCTTTCTTTTAATATCACCACCATAAACAGGGAACATATCTCTAGTATTCCTAAGATACTTTAATATGTTCTTAACATCAGTCCAGTGACTTTTTCCTGGATTCTGTTGATATCTACTCGTAAGGTTCTTAGAGAACGCTATATCAGGTCTAGTGCACCTCATTGCATACATGATGGATCCCACAGCCGAGCCATAGGGGAATCCCTTCATTCGTTTCACCTCATCAGGTGTGGAGGGTCCCTGAGTCTTACTCAAGTTTACATTGTGTTGCATTGGAAGACTTCCACGTTTGGAAGCATCCATTCTAAACCGTTTTAGAATTTTGTCAATGTGTTAGGACCATAAGTCCTAAGTTTAAAAAGTTTTATAAAGAAGGAAACATTTGATTGTAATATTCTTTATTATGTTAAATATCTTATGTGCTTGGGCTTACAATGTAATAGACACCTCTATATAAAGGAGTCTAGGGTAAAGGATTTGTTAATGAGAGTCGCCTAAAGTACATTCGCGTTTGTAGTTCTAGAAAGCTTTCATCAATAAAACATTCGACTCAATGATTTGCATATGATTCCTCTTTGATCTTGTTGAATCGGACCTAACATCAATAAAACCGCTTCGATCTATCCCTATAGATCTTCATTCCTAGGATGTACGCCGCTTCGCCTAAATCTTTCATGGCAAAACATTTTCCAAGCCAGGATTTGACATCTTGTAGCATTGGAATGTTATTCCCCATGAGTAATATGTCATCAACATATAAGATTAGAAAAACGACGATGCTCCCACTAGCTCTCATATATACACATGGCTCATCAAGGTTTTGAGTGAAACCATACTTTTTGATTTCCTCATCAAATCTTTTATTCTAGCTTTTGGATGCTTGCTTTAGTCCATAAATGGAGCTTTGAAGCTTGCATACTTTCTCAGGATGTTTCAAACTCACAAAACCCTCAAGTTGCACCATATAAACATCTTCATTAAGGTGACCATTTAAGATGGAGGTTTTGACATCCATTTGCCAAATCTCATAGTCATAGTACGCTGTTATGGCTATAAGAATCCTAATAGCTTTAATGTCAGCAACAGGCGAGAAGGTTTCTTCATAGTCAACCCGTAGGTTTGAATGCAACCTTTTTTGCTACTAGGCGGGCTTTGTAGGTGTGTACATTGCCATCCATGTCGGTCTTCTTCTTGAAGATCCATTTGCTCCCAACAGTCTTGCCGTTCGGAGGAAGATCAACCAAGTTCCAGACTTGATTATCTTTCATGAATTGCATTTCAGAATTCATAGCTTCAAGCCATTTATCGGATTCTGGATCCAATAATGCAGCTTGATAGTTAGAGGGCTCACCATGATTCCCCATATTTTGCTCCTCAGCATCGACATAATAACTAAATCGTTTAGGTGCTTGAGGTGTCCTTGCGGATCTACGAATGGGAATTACATCATTCTGTGGTTCAACATCTGCATGTTCAGCCTCAACATGATGTTCGCTAGTGTTACCAGGAGGTTGTGCATCTTCGTCTTGAATCTCGTCAAGGTCTATAGTGCTCCCACTTGCTTCTTGTAAAATGAGACTGTTCTCAAGAAACTCAACATACCGAGCAACAAATATTTTGTTTTCGGGTGGGTAGTAGAAATAGTAACCGATCGTATTCTTTGGGTATGCTACAAAGATACACTTGATAGATCTAGGCTCAAGTTTGTTCGGTGTGTCTCGTTTCACGAGAGCCTCACAACCCCAGACTTTCAAGTAAGACGGATTAGGGACTTTGCCGTGCCATAAACCATATGGTGTCTTATCAACCTTCTTGATCGGAACCATATTGAGTATGCGAGCAGCAGACTCTAGAGCACAGCCCCAAAAAGACAACGGCAAAGTGGTTAGACTCATCATGGATCAAACCATGTCCAACAAAGTTCGATTTCTTCTTTCAGATACACCATTATGTTGTGGGGTGTATGGAGGAGTGAATTGTGAGACAATCCCATACTTAGTCAGATGGTTTAAAAACTCTTGACTCATGTACTTTCCTCCTCGATTAGATCGGAGAGCCTTAATAGTCTTGCCGAGTTGATTTTCTACTTCACTTTGAAAGGCTTTGAATGTTTCAAAGGTTTCGTGTTTATGTTTAATCAAGTAAACATAACCATAGCAACTGAAATCATCAGTGAAAGTAATGAAATACTTAGCACCTTCCCTAGACACAGTTCTAAATAGGCCACATACATCAGTATGTACGAGTCCAAGTAGATCTTTTGCTCTTTCACCTACATGGGAGAAAGGTTTTCTTGTCATCTTCCCAGATATACAAGAGAGACATTTTTCAAACGACTCATCATCGGTTGACTTTAGAAGCCCATCGTGTTGCAACTTCATAATGCGCTTCTTACTTATGTGGCAAAGACGACAGTGCCATAGGTAAGTTGAGTCCAAATTTCGTTTGGATTTCTTAGTGCTACATGTATATATAGAACTATCGTTTGCAACAAGATTATGCATGTCAATTTCATAAATGTCATCACGAGGAATAGCGTTAAAATAAAATATATTATCCTTAGAAACTGAAATACCATAATCCGTAAAAACATGAATAAAACCGTTTTTCTTCAAACGAGAAAGCGAAACAATACCCCTAGTAATAATAGGTGCATAATGACAATTGTCTAAAACAATAATCAATCCATTAGGGAGGATAAGATCAAAGCTCCCTATAGCTTCAACAGCTGCACGCATTCCATTGCCTACGTACATGTCCAAAGCTCCTTTGTTTAGCTTTCTACTTCCCCTTAGTCCCTGCACATTGTTACCAAAGTGAGTTCCACAAAACCGGTGTCATAAACCCAAGATTTACTAGGAAAAGCATAGAGTTCTATAGTGAAGAGACCTGATGTGCTAGCCGGGATAGCTTTGTTCTTCTTCAACTCTGCCAGGTAAGTAGGACAGTTCCTCCTCCAGTGGCCTACCACTCCACTTTGATGGCAGGTGGCGTCCTTTGCAGGGTGCTCCTTCTTAGCAGGTGGGGGGATCTTGGGTTTGGGTTTAACATATTTACCCTTGCCTCGACCCTTGCCCAATACTTGCGGTTTAGATTTCTGGATTTTACTTTCCCTGATTGCTAGAACAGCAGAGGCTTTCTTAGGCATCCTTTGCTCTGCAAGCTTTAGCATAGTATGCAGTTCAAAGATTGTCTTCCCCATGCTATGCATGTTATAGTTCATAACAAACTGGGTATAGTCCTTGGAGAGTGAGGTAAGAATCAAGCTCACTCCAAGAACTTGTGGCATAGGGTAACCAAGACACTCCATTTGGCTAAGATAACCCTTCATCTTCAAGACGTAAAACCTAACTGACTGGCCATCCTCCTGTTTACAAGCATGGAATGCTTTGACTATTTCAAACAGTTCCTGCTCTGCTTGTTGTTGAAACATAGTTTTCAACTCTCATAGCATTTCAAAAGTTGTGAGTTCCTCCAAATTCTTTTGGATCTCAGGGGTCATGCTCACTAGCATAAGAGCAGCTACTTCTTGTTGTTCGTTAAACCTACGGGTGTAGGCTGCACGAATTGCAGTAGTAGCAGTGGCAGGAGGTGCCTCAGGTAAGGCCTCTTCTAGATGGATCAACTTATTTTCAGCTCTGAGGACGATCCTCAGATTTCGATACCAGTCGATAAAGTTGATACCTGCCAGTTTCTTTTTTTCAAGAACTGACCTGATAGTTGAGTTGCTTAGGGTTTGATTTGTTGTTGTCATCTACATAGAAAGTTCAATATTAGTATTTTCAATAATCAATCCTTTTAAAAACTAATTACCCAAGTTTTACATTTAAAACAATTAATTTTACGAAAAGGCTAAGATACTCATTGAGGTTCTATCATCACATCAGTTGATCTGCTAGCAATGATAGATTCAATAAGTAGGTGACGTTCACCAATTGCATTACAAGTATAATTCTTAGATCCTAATGGGACCCATGGAATCTAGTGGCCGAGCAGCTAGTGTCAAGCTGGCATGTTTAGTCCCATCCTTGCCTCTGGTCAAGGTCTCACCTGCTTAACTCGATTAAGTCATAATTTAAAATCATGTGAAAATAGATCTACGTCTCACTCATAGACAATAATCACCTCGGGATTACAATTCAACCTAGGTCTCACGCATAGGCAAAAAGTAATGGCGAGTGATTTCAAGCGGATTGGACAACATGACTTAAAATTGTGACGGGTATGGAATTTTGATAAAGCGTGTCAATCAAAAATAATGTACGAAAGAAGCATGCATTCTTCATTCATAGCATAAGTTAAAAAACAATTTTCAACTTAGAGTCTAATTTGTTTTATTTTTATGTATGTCGAGATTTCCATTTAAAGACTAATATATACCTACATGAGATATTAATTAGTTTGGACATTACGTAAATTAAATAACCGATAAAACCCTTTTAAGCGTTATTTATAAAACAATAGTTTTAAGTTTCAAATCCAATTTAAACTTATGTTAACTAAATCTAAAGATTTAGTTTCTAAAGTGGTATGTGTTTAATTTTAGGTTTGAAATCCTAGACATAGATAATAAAGCAATATAGAAAATAAAACACACACAACCAATACAATATGTGCAAAACCTCAACCGATGAAAATCCTATGTTTGATCTCGTGAGCCATCACGACGGACCAAGAGGAAACTAAGGACGGGCCAACATAAACCCTTAATAGGCTCCCACTTGCTCCAAGACCATCAAGAGCAAGTAGAATCCATATGAAGATTCGAACACCGAATCTGTCCGGAAAAACGCAGCAGCTTCGGGGCCAGAAAAGTCATGGAAGGAGTCTTCCCCAATCGAAACATCCTTCTGTAAAGTTTTGCCCCTATGTCTTATGTAAGTTCAGCAACATGAATCAGCGCAATCCGAGGTGCCAAACTCTGGAAAATCCATTTTTCGTGCCGGCTGTCCAGCAACTCCGAATTTTGCTTTTCGCCTCTAACTTCACCGCCATTCTTTTCCGAGCAACGGTTACATTTTCTTGCTAAAATACATTTATCCTACTACTAAACTAAGGATAATAAATTACCCAAAAAAAATATTACAATATTACAACCCAAAGAAAAATCCGACAAACAAAGAAACATGGCACACACGCAGTACAAAGTTTTCATCAGTTTTGCACATTAACATAACAATACAATATCATTAAGTGTATTGGCTTGGTCCATGATAAAAAAAAAGCATGTTTTTACAATGGACCTAAAACACTTACAATAAGAAATAAAACAAGCCAACAAATCGAAGAAAAACTACAATAATAAATCTACGATTAGTATATGTAACTTGTGGCTTTAGGATCTTAAGAAGATTTTTTTTTAAGATCTCACGAGGGTCGAAATTTCCAGAAAAAATCGAACCACATATTTATTTAACCACTTTTACATATACCCGCTAATCATACAGCACATACGATGGTTCTGATACCAGTGTTGGTGATTGGTGCAAAAACACATAAATAAACATACATATAAACACAACAGAAAACAATCACAAAAAGGAATCAACGTATTGCCAATATGATTAAACGAATAATACAAATAACGGCATACCTTTGTAGCGTGATTTCTAGACAAAACAGATTCTCTTGTGCGGCCTTTTGAAACAAAGTATTCAATGGAGAATACCTCTAGAGAAGTCTACACTACACGTCCTTGATCACCACCGGATGCTAGTCCTCCTTAGTAACGGTTCTTGAAGCCTCGATTAATTAAGAATCGAGCTTGAAGATGAAAACGAGAAAACCCTAGAGAGGTCCAAGGTGGGGGCCGGTTTTAAGAAAGGAGTGGCAAGAATTGGGGTTAGCCTCATTAGGTTTATTAATATCTATATATAAATAAACCCTAGAGCTCCTTGGGTCTTTAAATGAATTCCCTACTAAATCTTTATGGACCTAGGATTTAATTAAGTATAATGGGCCAACCATTAAGTTAATAGAAATCTATTAAGTCAAACTTAATTACCCATTTAATTATCCCATGTTACTTAGGTTAATTATTTAATGTAAATACAATAATTACATTAAAGTGGTACCTCAGTGTATATGTGTGTGACCCTATAGGCTCACGTGTGTCTAGCCATATAATTATATATTGTGACACGAGCATATTCCAACAGTAAGAACCAACGAGATAAAACCATAATCATAGTTTAAAGGTTTTAGAACATATCACATTGAATTTAGAGAGGATAGGCATGTAACACCCTGATTTTTGTCCCAGTTGAAGAAAGTGTTGAACCGAGCGATTCAATAACCAAATGTTAATTTCAGAGTTTGAGCAGTGGTGCCATATGACAGTGACATCTGTCACAATAGCACTGATGGTACTTAGAGTTTGTCGTCTCGACTATTGTTCCATGCGGTTATGACATCTATCACAATAGTACCGGTGGTACCAAGTGGTTGGTGGTTCCAACAATTGTGCCATGCTATAGTGACAATGACACAATGTATCAACCGGGTCTTTGATAAAGTGAAATTCCGAGTCCTCTTTGTGTTCCACTCTTAGAATAAATAAAATAAGGATTTTGAAGTTAATTATATTGTGTATCATCTACTAGACGAGAAACGGGATCAAAACGGGTGAAAAGTAGGAAAATCACCTCGATACGGTCCATGCTATAGTGCCCGGCGACAGTGACAGTGTCACTATCGCCTGTCAGAATCGCACAAAGGAAAAGATGGAAAAAGTCGGCTCTCGGTACATAGCGGGTGACTGTTCCCTACGACAGTGCCATGGCACAGTTGCAGGTCACTGTCGCGGTCAAGCAGTTGTGCTTAAAAATCAGGATTCACTTCATTTGCCTTTAGCTTCTTCATCACAGCTCCGTTTTGAGCGATTCAAGTTGCCACAGTTTCGTATTTCAGAGCTCTTCATGATGGAAGAAATGAGGATTAGAGATTCCTCAAAGATGTGTGGTTCCTATAAGTCGAAAGGTGAGATTTTAAGGTTTTAACATCATATCTAGGGTTTGATTCTATGATTTTGATTTGGGTTTGATTTTGGTGTATGTTGGGTTTGTTTATGATCTAGATGAAGGTTTTATAGGTGGAAAGTTGTGGATCTGAAGTCCTCGCCTAATGAAGCTCGGTATTGGGGTAAAACCTAGATTTAGCCTAAATCTAGCAAGGTGAGTTCAAGATACTTTGTGAAAACTTTGTACATGTCATAAACGTCCATTTTTGAAGTATTAACATGTTGTACTTGTTATTTATCAAATGTGTGAGTATTTGGGTAAGTTTGCATATTTGGTATAAAAGGATTTATAAATCATGTAAGAGGCTTATACTTGAGTTTTAGACATTTTGACAAATAAATTATAAGTGTGAGTTGTTTGGGTGCATTATCTTTTAAATGAAAACCATTTGGTTGTATTTGCATCTTTAGAGTATTTGATTTATAAATCGTTGGAAAATACATGTTATTGCATTATGAGACATTTTCGAAATACATGAATATGATTTAATTTGAAAAATGGTTCGTCTCAACTAATGTTTTGAGTAATTAAATAAGTGTTGAGTTATAAAGCATTTGCTCAGTTTTGACTAAAATGAGTCTCATGGACATTTGTCCGATTTAAATGGCTACATGTTAAGCTTTTGAAAGTTATATGCATTTAAAGCATACTTATTATGAAAATTACATGTCATGGGTGCGTTGGTCGTTCAATTAGATTCGTGTAATTTTATGGCTAGAATGTAATGGATCCATAGGCATATGAGTCGGTCTTAAAAATCAGGATTGTCGTCCCCTTTCGGTAAATGTATAGGATCATCGAGGGCCGTACATTTATTGTATTATTGTTCGTTGCCAATAGACATTGATCCTTTCATGTGTGCTCTAGCTAGGTCACCGAGGGCCGTACACCTTTATATTATTGATCTTTAGCTAGGATCATCGAGGGTCGTACACACTGTATTTGTTAAGTCTGAAAATATTGTATCCGAGATGACAACTATTGAAGACATGAAGGGGCAAAATGTAAAAGTCAACAAAGTCATCAATTAGGAAAGTTTAATTATAGGAATAGATTTAATATTACAAAAAGAAAGAATCTCAATGTAAATAAGGCAAGTGTATAATGCCTTAATGTCTACTTTCCTTATACTGTATTTCCTACACATATAAATAGAGAGTTAGGGTATGCATTAGAAGTTAAACCATTCATTCATATCATTCTATAAGAGCTTAAGAGAGAAATCTATGTAATCACAAATTCATATAAGTTAGATATATGACATATTGAAGTTATTCATCGTGTTCTTGTTAAATATTACACAGTTATCTGATAATCTGGGAACCACAATTGGTATAAGAGCAGACGATCTGAGTTTCGGACTGCATCTAATCGATTTCTGGATTTCTAGGTAAAAATCTCGACTTTCTCTGTTTTGCATGTTTATCGGGTCTAACAATTATCACTTCAATCGATATATATATTCATAATCTGTTTTGTTGCGTTTTTATCGAGTCTCAGTAATGGTAGTACTAATTGATATCTAGTTTGTTACGTCTTTATCGAGTCTCATCAATAGTAGTATTTATCGACATACATTCAAAAACCCAAAATTTTAGTTTTTATCGAGTCGTAATACAGTAGTTTTAATCGATTTATGGTTAATCTAGTTATCCCGCGTCTTTATCAATTACTGCTATTTATCTTTAGAAAATCAAGTAATTTACGAATTAATCTGTGTTAGTTTCAATCGAAAAATCCTTGCCTTTCTAAGAAATCGTATTTATCAACCTATTGAAGACTTGTCGCACCTCTATATTTGTTACTTTACCCGAAAAGTATTTAATCTGCTCATCAATTTCCAATTTTTTAAGCTAAATTACTTTCGATTGTTTTGTGTTACTTTTGTTGTTCTCTTACAATAGAAAACTCAGGATCTAGTGACTCCTGCAGCTTTTCTGGTTCGAGAATTCTCAAGTAAACATCATAATTTTGAGTAAGTTTACTTTAAACTTAATTGAGAAAATTAGGAACCCGAGAACTTAGTTGTTCTGGCCAATAAAAAGACTAGATGACTTTGTTATTCTAGATCTTTTAGTCAAGAATCCTTCGTTTTTGCTTTCTGATTTATCGATTAAAGAAAAATCAGGAATTGATCTCTTTCAATACTTATATACTCTCTTTAGGTCGACATCTTTTTATCAAGTTTTTTCTTCAGTTAAGTTTTTCTCGTGCCCGTATTGCTCGACATTAATTGTTATCGAGCCTTTAAGACTCGACATTAATTTTTGTCGAGCCAGTCGAACCCGACAAGAAGTCAACTAATTTTTTCTCGCGTCTTGTCGATTCTCATTCAGTCGACACCTTGTTTTATCGAGCCCACCTTACACGACATACTTTGTTGTCGCACCTAGTCAAGCCGAGATAAAGTTTACCTAAGTTCATTGAAATCTTAGAATTTTCCAAAACTCACTGATCGAGATCACATCAATCAAGTACAAATGACTACACGCGAAGCTATGGCCATTGGTTACGACACAAAACCACCAATTCTCTTGCGAGGAGAATACTCACAATGGAAAGGTCGGTTCCTCGACTTCGTTGATAGGAATGACTTTGCTGAAGAAATCATGCTTTCCATCAATTAAGGTCCGCCACCTGTTTTATACCAAGAATGTCCAACTATGCCAAACAATACTCCTCCTATACTGGCAAGACAGGAAATTAAGCCAAAATCCAAATATACTCCTGAAGAAACAAAAAGAGCCAAAGGTGATCAACTTGCCTGATCATACCTACTTATGAGTATCCCTAATGATATTTACATGAGCATTGATAGCCATTGTAGAACGGCTAAAGGAATGTGGGAACAAACAGAAAAGGTCATGCTTTGGGACAAAGATCGGTACTCAAATGAAGATCACTAATTGCATCTCGCAATATGAGGAATTGAAGGCTAAGGAAGGAAAAAGTCTTACGGACACTTATGAACGATTTGTCCATTTGCTAAATG
Organism: Silybum marianum; assembly: GCA_036898165.1. Classification (NCBI taxonomy): domain Eukaryota; kingdom Viridiplantae; phylum Streptophyta; class Magnoliopsida; order Asterales; family Asteraceae; genus Silybum; species Silybum marianum. The sequence continues at coordinate 40,448,341 of CM072529.1, read as the reverse complement.
AACTTTGCAAAACCGATATCGGTAAGACGAAAATCGAGAACAACGTGAAACTTGTTAGTAATCTTCAACCTGAATGGCATCGTTTTGCCAATCAAATAAAACATAGCAAGGTTCTTGCGGAACTTGATCTTCATGAAGTCTTTGAAACCTTGAAACAAGATGAAGATGAAGTTCTGGAAGTAATGGAAGAAAACAACAAGATCAAAAAGCCTTCCGATCCAATCGCTCTTGTGGCTAAAGAAGATCCAATTCCATCACGAAGCATTCTGCAAGATAACTTACCGGAGTCGGAAAACGAAGTATTTGATGATCCCGAAATAGCCAGATTTCAACAACAATTGGCTCTTCTCACTCAAGAATTCAAATGCAAATTCTCTCGTCGTCCCAACTCCAATCAACAAAGATATGCTTCAGGATCCAAGAACTTCGAGCGAAAGGCAACTTTCGATCCAAAACCAAGGAAAGATGAAAAACGACCATCGGTCAAACTTGAAGACAAGTTCAAAGGAGAGATGAGCTTGTGCTATAACTGTGGAAAGTCTGGCCATTATGCACGTGAATGCAAGAAACCAGTTGTAAAAGACGCCAACTATTTCACGTACAAGTTCATGCTTGCTAAACAAGAAGAAGCCAACAAAGTGCTTATGGTGAAAAATGAACACTGGCTTCATAATGATGATGATGATGAACCTGATGAGGAAATCCAAACTCACCCGAGCTAAGTCATTCTGACTATGATAACTTTGTTGTGCAAATGAATGATTTGATGATACAATTGCATGAACTACAATCTAAGTTAAAAACTGAAAAACTTTTGGCTTCTAACTTACAAGCACGTCTAGATAATAATCATAACCAACTTTTATTTGCAACATCCGAAATTGCCAACTATAAGAGTGATGTTCTAAAATTAGAAACAAAAAAGACTGCTTTGACTGACGAGATTTTAGTTCTAAAACAACAAAACTTAGATCTCACAAAACAACTTAACAAATGCGAATGTGAGGCTGAAGACTTTTCTTCCAAATTTGAATTTGCCACTATCCAAAGAAACGATCTTTTAGACAAACTCAAGGATTTGGAACATAAATGTTGATCCCAGATAATGATCAGGTAACGAAGAACACGTTGAATATAAAGAAGATCTGAAGTCGGATATCTTATTGATGAATATATCGATTACAATGTAAAGCTCATAATAATATGACTTAGTCTAAACCTCTCTAGAATGATATGAATTAATGATCTGTTTCTAATGCTAGCCCTAACCCTCTATTTATATTGTTAAGAGTTATAATGAGATAAGGAAACTATAAGAGTTTGAGACATTATATAATTGCCATAATTACAAGATAATTATCCTTTCCTTATTTAACACAATTCTAATTCAACCCTAACTCTAATTGTTAAACATTTCCATATTTATGACTTAGTTGACTTTACACTTTTGGTCCTTCATGTCTTCAATAGTTGTCATCTCGGATACAATATTTTCAGACCTAACAATCTCCCCCTTTGTATTCGAGATTACAATTTTATCAAATCAACACTTTTGAAGACGATGAAATTTTGTCAACAAATATACTTTTGAAATCTTTAGCTCCCCCTATGAATATGATCACTTAATAAGCTTTCTTCGAATAGAACTTGTCGTTTGATGAAAGATAGCTTGAGTTTGTCGGGTTAGGCTATGCGATGAACTGAATTTGTTGGATTAGGCATGATGAGATTTCTTCAATTTGAACTTGTCGTATGATGACCTAATGTCGGATCAAAATGTTGCGATATCATTGTTGTTGTCGGGTCAGGCATTGATCCGATAAAGAATGATGTCGGGCTAAGTGGAGTCGATAAGCTCATATGAGAAACGATCCTGATTTCTTCCAAGTTCATATGATGTGATGATGCGATTACTTTTCTCATTTCTTTCTTCGTATGTGCCTTTGATGATGACTTTTCTCCCTCATAATGGACATTTGTCTTTGATATTTTTTCTCCCCCTCAGAATGATAAGGAAAATCTGAAGCATTATGAACGATCAAAGACAATAAGCGGATGTGAAAAAATGGGTAAAAATTCTAACATAGAAGCACAAATAGTAACTATTGTCACTTAAATCGAAAAAAAATTCAATTTAGTGGCCTATATTCAGTGTTGGCAGCGGGTTAGCACTGATAGGACTTCCAATTATCATAGAAGTAATTTTTAAAACTAACTTCTCAAACTGTTCCGACATAAACACAAAGATATGCTTGTGGAGTCACAAAGACTCGTGCAAGTGTAGAAAGAAAAAAAATTTGTATATATTTCGGCTCAAAAATTGACTCAATGTGCATAGAACATGATGTTCGAAGACCGGAGGTGTGTCTTCTTGTTTCAATATCTAAATCTTCTGAGTGAAGAATAGATAGATGATATGTTAAATATCCGTGATATATGAAACAAGCACCTTTTGTGAGATACTTGAGTAGTTCGGTGGGGTGACACGAGTTATCGACATTGGATCCATATCTATTTTCAAGATTCATCCCCAAAGAATCGAGAATGAATAGATTATGTGGCTACCCGGATAACTGTTTAGCTTTGGTAAGGACAAAATATTTTCTTTTTAAGTCATGTGACACTCTCACATTATTTTCTTTTATCTCACAAGCACTCAATTTTATTTTAATCATACTCTTTCAAAGTTTCTAACCTAGGGTTGTGTTTCATTGGTAGGTCCTTCCGGCTTTGGATTGACCATTGAAACTTCTAATTCCTAACACACATATTTCTTTTATATGAAGCTGAAACAGTTTAAGTCCGAGTTCTGAACTGAAGTATTCAGAAGTCAATATGTTAAGAGCATGTTCATAGCAGAGATACTATGAAGCTAATATTAAGAGCAGGTTCATAGCTAAAATGCTATGAAGCTAATATTAAGAGCAGATCCATAGCTGAAATGCTATGAAGCTAAATAATAAAGAACATGTTCATAGCTGAGATACTATGAAGCTAAAAATAATAAAAAAAATGTGGTACTCCCCCTCAAATGTAGCATTACCTTTTGAAAGATTGTCATGTGATGTGAATATGCGGAATTTATAACACATATGATGTACCTACAAAACAGATTAAAAGGATTTTGGTACCCAAGCTTTGTTGGGTCCTCGGAGGTTAGCTTTAGTAGTAACAAATGAGGAAGATGGTATACTGTAAGTACCATGCCATTTATGAATGAAACTTTGATTGACAAAATCATTTGTTCCACAAGTAGAACAACAAATCTTTGTGGCACTTAGACTAATTAGCTGATTGATAGATCTAACAAAATAAGGCAAATTAGTCTTGGAAACAAATGATCTTGTATCAACTATAGGAGATGTATGTGGCATGTTTCCAACACTATCATCTGTAGTTGATTTCTTCCTCCAAATCATTGTAAACTTCTTAAAATTACCGGAATTAGCAACAAAATCATTGTGAAATAAATTAGAATAATGAATCCGAGAAGTTGAAGAACTATATGATTTGGAACTGTTAGAATAACTGTTTGATTTGACACTAGAAGACGAGTTATTCTTACATACAATTATTGTAGAAAGAGGATCCATTTTATGATTTGAACTTGAAGTAGTTGAATAACCTTCAAGTTCTCTAATTTTGCACAAGAGATTATCTCTTTCTTTCATAATCACATCATATTTCGTTTGAGAATCGGATCTCATTTTTCGTTCATTCACAAGATTTGTTTCTAAAACTGATAATTTGTTTGAAAGTTTATCAATTTTCTCTTCAAATACTTTCTTCTCTTTTTCAAAATCTTTTTCCAAATTTTTGCTTTTAGAAATGATTAAAGTTCCTTTCTTGATGAAATTCGTTTTATTTGTCTCAAACACTTTTCTTTCATCATCTAGAATTTTCTGAAGCTCAAAAAGTTGCTTTGATAGCTTCAGACATTTCGTTTCAGATGATTTTCTCTCTAAAATCACAACTTGTTCAAAATCTGACACTTGTTTAGAAAGTTTTTGAATGGTCAGTTCACAAGTTTTAATTTTTCTTTCAAAATCTTTTCGTTCACTTTCAACTTTGTGTTTCTCATCAGAAGTTAAAAGTCTTTCTTTCTCGAATATCATAAAATCAGAAATTTTACTTGAAAGAGAAACACTATGTCTCAACATCTTTGAATTTCTCTAACTCATAAATTTTGTTTTTCAGCTCATAATTTATTTTTATCAACTCAAGATTTTTCAATTCTTCATCCCTCGTATGATTTGGATTCCTAGAAAGCTCGTTGAGTTGATATTGGAAATACTCTTTATCATTTTTCAATTTTTTTCTAGTTTCTTCAGAGTTATGAAACTTAGATGTGAGATAAACGTGTTCACTTAAAAGTTCATTAAGAACTTTCATGTTATTTGTGTGTCTTGCTTCAAGTATTTTAATTTCAGCATTGAGATCAGAAATTTGATTTTTATGACTCATCTTTAAAATTAAAAAATAAAGTACTTGTTACTTGATAAAGTGATCATCGATAAGTGAGTTTTGAAAAAATTCCGAGATTTCGCGAATTTAAGATTTTATCTCTGGTGACTGTTCTGAGTGTTTTATCGGGTATAAAGGATGCGATAAACAAAAATCGGGTTACCTAAATGCGATATTGATTTAGGATGGCAGGATATCGGGTAGGTAATGTGAAATTAGGGATGTATGTCGGGTTACTAAGGATGCGATAAAATAATTTTCCGGGTAAAAGGGATTCGATAAAAGATAGATATAGGGTAGGTTTGAGTTTTTAAGAATTTATGTCGGGTCAACTAAATGCGATAAAAACTAGAGTTAGTTCGGATGTCGGGTTGGTTGGATCCGATAAAAATTCTTACTTTAAAGATATTATACTTATCGAATGACACTTTGCAAAAAGATAAATCTTGAATCTCGGTTTTAGCAGATGCGATAATAATAAATCTGTTTTGATCTTTAATTGATGAACTAGAAAGCTAAGACACAAAGGGGTTCTTGACCAAAAGATCTAGCGTAACAGAGTTATCTAGTCTTTTTAGGGAAAAGAACAGCTAAGCTCTTGTGTTTCGGTTTTCTCAATTAAGGTCACTAGCAAATTTCCTGAGGCTTAAGATGTTTACTAGAGGATTCTTTATCCAGAAAAGTTGCAGGAATCAGAGATCCTGAGTTTTCTGTTGAAAAAGAATGGCAAAAGTAATGCTAAAATAAGCGAGAGTAGTTTTTGCAAGTTTGACTGAAAACAGATTTAATTTTTTTTTTTGAAGTTTTATCGGATGCTTAGGGTGCGACAGATCTTTAAAAACACATATTTTGAGTTAATGTCAGATACTAAGGACGCGATAACTATTCATATGGTGATACTAAGAAAATCGATAAAAGTTTTTGGATTAGATGAACTTCGAAAAAGAAAAAAAATAGTATGAATCGAGAAAAAAAAATTAATATGGAATGTCGATTTAAACAGATAAAAAATTATCGATTTAAACAGAAAACAAAATAAGAACAGTTATCGATTCTAAACAAGGTATTGATGCGACAAAAACTCAACAGATAGGGTGTATGCGGTTTTGTTGGGTAAAACTATCCGATAAAACATCAAAGCAGCAGAAACGAGATTTTTACCTTTTTGATTCTTGAATTCGTTCAGAATTGATCCAAAGCTCAGATCGTCTCGCTCTGATACCACTTGTTGATCCCAGATAATGATCAGGTAATGAAGAACACGTTGAATATAAAGAAGATCCGAAATCGGATATCTTACTTGATGAATATATCGATTACAATGTAAAGCTCATAATAATATGACTTAGTCTAAACCTCTCTAGAATGATATGAATTAATGATCTGTTTCGAATGCTAGCCCTAAACCTCTATTTATATTGCTAAGAGTTATAATGAGATAAGGAAACTATAAGAGTTTGAGGCATTATATAATTTACATAATTACAAGATAATTATCCTTTCCTTATTTAACACAATTCTAATTCAACCCTAACTCTAATTGTTAAACATTTCCATATTTATGACTTTGTTGACTTTACACTTTTGGTCCTTCATGTCTTCAATAGTTGTCATCTCGGATACAATATTTTCAGACCTAACATTAAACTTTACAAATTGGGTCAAACTGAGCAAATGATTCATTTAAATGCTCTAAAAGAGTTATGTTCAAAAGCGGGCCTAGGTTTTGAAAATCCCAAATGTTTAGTTAAGGCCCTATACAATACTCAAACTCTTTATAAATTTGAATATCTAGACCTTGGTCCAGATTATAAAATTCAATTTATGAAGTCTCCTATTAAAGTCGAGAGACGGGAAGATTGGAATAGGAAGAACAAGAAATTTCATCAAATTTCTTTTTGCTATCCAACGGTAGTGGCAAAGGACTCATCAAATGGATCTCTTCCAAATAATTATTTTCCTTCCTACACCGATGAAGAACTTCACACCAAACCACCAAGTTTTAAACCTTATATTCCCACTTAGTTTTTGGAAAAGAAAATCATTCAACCAAAAACGGTTTTGGAATCTAAACGTTCTTCTTCGGAAAACGAAAATGAGGCATTAATCACCAAAATCCAAACATTAGAAAACAAAGCTTTACAACCTCAAAACCCTGAAGTTGATACAGCTTCAAAAATTTCCTCATGTAAAGCTTTTGTTAGCTCATATTTGGATGATTGTGATTTTTTCTACTATAAGATGGATCCTAACTATTGTCCTCCCAAACAAACTCAACGGGTGTTCAAATGATTTGGTTGACGTTTTTGACTTTAATCCTATTCTTCCAAGTCATGAGGATTTAGTTGATAAAGGCAAGAAACACATAGAAACGGTCCAAATCCATTATGTTGAAAATGAATGCTCCACTAGTTCTTCACAACCCAACTCATTTCAACAAAAGACACATACTGGTTTATCTGGAAAGACTAAAACTCATCAACCAAAACTTACTAACAAACGTCCATTTCCTGTTTCAGTTGTACGCCCTCTAAGAAAAACGCGCAAATCAAGCAAAGTCTACATTCCGCAATAAAAGAGACAATTTTAGTTTCAAAAACTCAAATCATAGTTTTAAATTTCCTGTTACTATTCATTCTGTTAAACATTTAATTCGATTTTCAAGAAATAAAATTTGTTGCTCAGATTGTGGTGTGAATGACTTTGCGCGCTATTCTTATGGTTATGATTACTATTCTGATATGCATAATTCATACAACTATCATCAAGAAAATTCTTTTCTGCATTATCCTGTTTATAAATGGATTCCCAAGAGGCCCATGGCTACGACACCTCAGTCCCAATTCAAATGGGTACCAAAGGTTGCCAAGTCAACTAAAACCCGAAGGACCCATTTACAAATGGGTACCTAAATCTTGTTAATTGTTTTTGCAGAACGGTCATGTGTGGTACTTAGACTCTGGATGCTCCAAACACATGATTTCTAGAAAGGAGCTTCTCGACAACTACGTTGAAAAACATGGCAGATCTGTACGCTTCGGGAACAATCATTTCTCACGAATTCAAGGATACGGAGACATTATCAGCAATAATCTCACAATCTCCAAAGTTTCATATGTTCAAGGCCTTAGTCACAATCTACTAAGTATTGGAGAATTCTATGACAAAGAACTTGATATGAACTTTCATTTCGAAAGATGTTGCGTTAGAACCTACGAAGGAAATGGGATATTAGCTGGATCACGCAAGTCAAATCTCTACACCATCGATTTGTCAGAAGTTGATCCACCAACCGATGTGTGTCTCGTCTCAAAAGTCTCAAATGACAAAACTTGGTTATAGCATCGCCGACTCTCCCACCTGAACCTCAAAAATATCAATCAACTCGCAAGTGGAGGGTTGGTCACCGGTTTGCCCAAGATTAGATATGAGAAGACTCACGTATGTGGAGCTTGTGAGATGGGCAAAATGAAGAAAGTTTCACACAAGCCAAAAGTGGAATGCAACACGACCCGACCTCTTTAACTTATTCATATGGATCTGTGCAGCCCCATGAGAACTCAAAGTATTCACGGCAAGAAGTACGTTCTTGTTATGGGACTATTCTCGCTATACATAGGTTAAATTTCTTCGCACAAAGGATGAAGCTTCTGAGATCATCATTGCCTTCTTGAAGAATATTCAAGTCAAATTCGAGCTTTCCGTCCAAACTCTTCGCACGGATAATGGAACCAATTCAAGAACTGCACTCTCGATTCATTCCTCACATCACGTGGTATTACTCATACATTCTTTGCGGCTCGAACTCCACAACAAAATGGTGTGGTCGAACGACGTAACCATACGCTGGTCGAAGCCGCTAGCATAATGCTCGCATAGTCCAAATTACCACACCATCTATGGGATGAAGCGATCAGCAATGCGTGCTACACTCAAAACCGTTCACTCATCAACAAGCAGTTTACCAAAACCCCGTATGAATTAAGCAACAACCGCGTTCCTTCCATACATCATCTCCATACGTTTGGAGGTCGCTGTCTTATTCTTAATGACAAAGAAGATCGTGGCAAACTTCATACCAAATCTGAAGAAGCATATTTTCTTGGATATTCACCAAACGTATCTGCATATCGGGTCTATGTGAAAGAGGCCAGGTGTGTCACCGAGAGTGTTAATGTGCATTTTTATACAAAGGCTGAAATGGATCCCGAACCTCACAGTTCTGTCCTCGAACTTACTGGCGTATTAGCTTCCGAACACCTCCGTCCAGAACCTGTTCCTAACCCAGCTAATCAAATCAAGCCTCCACGTGCAAAACCGCCTATTCTGATTTGGATGATTTATTCGAGCATTTCTACTCAAATTACTTCGGTCCTTACACTAAAATGCCGAAAACCATCTCTGCCCCTATCTTGGAAGTAACCGAGACCACGACTTCTTCTGGACCGCCCTTATCTACTGAAATTGTCTCACCATCTGCTATTTCAAGTACATCTACAATACCTGCAACTGCTCAAACCCACAAAGACAACATCAACATTACAAATCTAGTTGCTCTCTCAAATACCAACCCCCTCCAACAGAACCACTTCCTCAAAATCCGATCCCTACACCTACGAATCTGGAATCGGCATCCCCTCCCGCACCAACGAATCCCACCCAAAAGGATGTTTCAACTTCCGCTCGTCATTCTAAAGTGGCTCCAGCCTTAGAATCTATTCAAGATCTTCCACTTGGCACGTATGTGGATGACCATCCTGAACACCTGAACAAATTATTGGAGACCCTTCAACACCGGTTACAACGAGATCTGCCTCGGCCAATGATTGCTTGTTCTCTTCCTTTCTAAGCAAAATCGAACCCAAAACTATTAACGAAGCCATGTCTGATCCAGATTGGATTGTGGCCATGCAGGAAGAACTCAATCAGTTTGAAAGCCTAAAAGTATGGCACCTCGTTCCCCGACCAAAGAACAAAACCATCATTGGCATCAAATGGATCTTCAAGAATAAACAAGACGAGGATGGAATTGTTATACGCGACAAAGCACGACTTTTGTCGCAAAAGGCTACCGTCAGCAAGAAGGCATAGACTAGGACAAAACGTTCGCACCAGTTGCTCGAATTGAAGCCATTCGCATGTTCTTGGCATACGCGGCTCACAAAAACTTTGTTGTTTTTCAAATGGATGTCAAGATTGCCTTCCTAAACGGTGTTCTACAAGAAGAAGTCTATGTTTCTCAGCCTGCTGGATTTGTCGACTCATCAAAACCAAATCATGTATACCTTCTCGACAAAGCTCTTTATGGCCTTAAACAAGCCCATCGCGCATGGTATGACAGTCTATTTGCTTATTTGGTCAAAAATGGGTACTCCAAAGGTAAGATCGATCCTACACTTTTCATTAAAAAGGATGATGGTGATATCTTGCCTATTCAAATTTATGTGGACGACATTATCTTCGGTTCGACTAACCCACAAGAATGCAAAAACTTCTCCTAACTCATGATTGCCAAGTTTAATATGAGCATGATGGGAGTGACGAAATTTTTTCCTCAGCCTTCAAGTAAAACAATTTTCAACAGGAATATTCATTAATCAATCGAAATACATCTCAGATATGTTACATAAATATAACATGATGACCTGTACTTCGATTGACACTCTCATGTCTCCAGGTTCAATATTACATGCTAATCCTTTGGGAAAAGCGGTTGATTCTAAAACCTATCGGGGAATGGTTGGATCTTTAATGTACTTAACGGCTAGTCACCCGGACATAACATGCCTTAACGCTAGATATCAATCCTCTCCCAAATAATCTCACCTTAGTGCCATTAAAAGAATTTTTCGTTATTTAAAATGTACTAATGATCTTGGCTATGGTATCCAAAGGATACGGGTTTCGAGTTAACTGCTTTTTCAGATGTTGATCATGTCAGTTGCATGTTGGATCGAAAGAGCACAACGGGCCATATTCAGTTCTTGGGAGATAAATTGGTCAGCTGGTCTTCAAAGAAACAAACATGCGTCTCCATATCCACTGCGGAAGCCGAATACATCGTTGCCGCAAGTTGTTGCTCACAAGTCATTTGGATGCGCACACAACTCAAAGACTATGGCTTTTGGTTCGACAAGATTCCAATTTATTGTGATTGAAGAGCGCAATTTCCATATCCAGCAATCCGGTCCAACACACCAAGACGAAACACATCGATGTCTGGTACCATTTTATTAAAGACCATGTCGAAAGAGGTACAATCGGATTATACTTTGTTAGTACGGAACTACAGCTTGCCGACTTGTTCACAAAGGCATTGGATGAGAAACGCTTCCAATTCCTAGTGTCCAAGTTGGGTATGCTTAACCTCAAAACCTGATTCTAAATCAATATATTTAAAAACTTCGCAAAAAGCCCATTCAAGTGTATATGCACATTCACCCGTAAAGGTGACTCTTCATAATACTTGAATTCTCGTTTTGTGAAATTTAAAAAAAAGTTATGTATTTTCATAGTTTTTTCGTCATTGTACATTTTTTTTCGTCATGTGTGTGTGTTTTTATCTTCTAGATTTTTCGATTCTTATTTTTCTAATGATTTCAGTTTTCGAGGGGGAGCGGTAAAGGTAAGTTTTTTCTTAACTCGCATCAACCTAGGGGGAGCTACGTTTTCCTTATCTTAGGCACGATTCAAGGGGGAGCACTTAGAATTTTTCCAAAAAAAAAAAATTCCTCTCATATCGCCCCTTAAGGGATCGACATCCCCAGCTTGTCGGCTCTATAGGACTCGACATCTAAGGATGCCGAGTTACTACGGCTCGACAAGCCGACCTTAAGTTGTCCTTGGCCCAAACATATCTTGCAACGTGTCTCTGGCCCAGTATTTAAATGTGACGACCCCACTTTTACTGTTTCATTCTTCAAAATTTATTTTTCCCTCTGTTTCTCTCTAAACCACATCCAAGCACTCAGTCATCTCATTTTTTTTTTCAAAATCTTCGATTTAAGCAAATCCGATTACATCACCAGGTTCGTAATCTCTTCCCTAACATATTTAATACTTGCAATTTTTTGTTTTACTCAATGCACGTTCTTCAATTTTGTGTTAAACTATTCGGTTTCTAAACCCTTAGGTTTTACCGATTTTCATGCTTTTTGGTACATCTGGATCGAATCAGACAATAGGATTAGTTATAATAGTGTTAGATGATGCCCATCGACCCTAGATGTAGGCTTAATTTCATAGAATTCGAACTTTAAAATTTGTGATCTCTGTTCATTCTTGTTGAATTCCTTTAACACTTAGGTTTTTTTATGCATTCTTAGAGACTTGTCGAGTCCCTTAGTCCCGACATAATTTCTCATCAAGTCCCAAAGGATCGAAAACATTCACCAATTGTTTGTGTCGCATCCAAAATAAGTCGACATGTGTTCTTGTCGAGTCCCAAATCATCGACATATTTGCCTAAGGCTTTATGTCGCGTCCTTCTCAACCGACAAGATTTTTCTCGACCAGACTTGAACTGAAATTTTACAAGACTTTAGGTTGACCTAGTTAGGCCTGACTTAAATTTATCTCGAATCCTATAGGCTCGACATACCCACTTAATCTTTCTTAGAAAATATTAAGTGTTAATCTCGACCCTATTTCATTCGATATATTTTTATATCGACACCTTTGACTCGACATAACTTTATGTCGCCCCTTTGGAACTCGACATCTATCCTTAAAGTTGTTTAGACAATATTAAGTATTTATCTCGACTCTATTAGACTCTACATCTATTAATGTCGACTCCTATTAGACTCGACTTACTTCCTTAACTTGTCTTACATTTAAGTATACATCTTGATCCAACTTCAATCGCTATCTTTTTATGTCGACTCAGCATGGTTTCTACTAATGTAACACCTTAGGCAGATCCCATATCAGCCGTGGACAGGAGTGATGCTGGGTTCATAAGTAAACCTTGGCCTTCCTAAACACAACGCGTTTTGGGGCCACACGCAAGGCAGGTTCTTGGAACTCTGTGGTTAAGCATGCTTGGGTGGGAGTAGTACCAGGATGGGTGACCCCCTGGGAAGTCCTCGCCAGGTCGCCAGAAACAAATCTGTGCGGCTTGGGCCAAAGCGGACAATATTGTGTCATGGTAAGGCGGGGTGTTACAAATGGTATCAGAGCCGCTCCTGTGCCGTTCGGGATGTGGGGAAAACCTCATCGAGGACGATGAGTCCCTAAGGGGGGTGTTTGTAACACCTTAGGCAGATCCCATATCGGCCGTGGACAGGAGTGATGTTGGGTTCATAAGTAAACCTTGGCCTTCCTAAACACAACGCGTTTTGGGGCCACACGCAAGGCAGGTTCTTGGAACTCTGTGGTTAAGCGTGCTTGGGTGGGAGTAGTACCAGGATGGGTGACCCCCTGGGAAGTCCTCGCCAGGTCACCAGAAACAAATCCGTGCGGCTTGGGCCAAAGCGGACAATATTGTGTCGTGGTAAGGCGGGGTGTTACAAATAAAGCTCTGGGTACTTTATCATCTGCTCCACCAACTCGTCAGCAAACTCAACCTCCTCCCACGCAGCAACAAGCAGATCAGCCAACGGTTGAAAAGCCCACGACCGATTTTGACTATGGGAGTATGTCTCGCTCTAGAACCAGAATCAATAAACGATGAGCTCGTAGATGTTCAGAATCTGCGAACCCAAGTGAAAGATTCATTCAAGGATCCATATGCTCCGGTCTTAAGTGAAGAAGATTATGTGAACCTTTACCATACAAACTTAAACTATCAGCCAGGATCTACTATTACTACAGGGTTACTACCACACCATATACGGTGGGAAAGGATGCTCAAAAGTCGCAACTCAAGATGGGTAAACCAGCAGATCAAAGTGCCCTATCTTGAAGAAACCATGAACAAGAAATTCGTCGAATAGAAGAACCCGGCTGATCTTTCTCACATTCATCTCGTCACTGAGATGGATGTTGCTCAAGTCAAAGAGTATGTATGGCTTAAGAATGAAAGCATTGAAACCGGAAGAAGTTATGTCGAGACAAAAGATTGTAGGCATCACAGAGATAAAGTTTGACATGGTATTTCAAGTCAAGTTTCCTATTTTCAAGGTTATGCGAGACAATGGCAAAGAAGACTTCTTTACTGAAGCAGATTTTGCTAACATTGATGTGATCGACATGGAGACGTCATACACTGAGTTACGAGATAAAGAAAAAAGGTCGTTTGATGAACAAAAAGCTTTAAGAGCTATTGTGAGACATGTTCAGAAAGAGCTAAAATTCAGTTATCTCCACAATTTACAAAGAGGTCTTGAAAGTAAGCAAAAGAAGGTGTATCTGGCGAAACCGAATCAATCTGTCCCCAACCTAGAGAAGTTAAGTGTGTTAACCTTTCTCACCATGCCTGCTCACGGTATGGTCTACATGAAAACTACTGGAGTGAAAATATTTCTAAGATTCTCTGAGGTTGCTGCTTATTCCGATGGAACTTTATAGGAATTCGAAACAGGTTGTTTGCGGAAATAAGTGCAGAAATGAAGAAGCACAAGAAGTTAAAGTCAGATCAAAGGAAGAACATCTTGGATGCTATGGATATCATCGATAAACGTCTGATTTATCGCCAAACCTTAAGAAGATTCGAAGGCATGTTTGAGTTGAGAAAGTGAAGGTTTATTTTGACACAAAGGGGGAGATTGTTAGGGATAAGTATTAGATTGTGACAAAATAATGAATGGATATGCTTAGTGTAAATAAGGCAAGTCTATAATGCCTTAAACTCTACTTCCTTATCATAATAGGATTTCTAGCAATATAAATAAAGTTCATGGGGTAAAGCATTAAAAACTTATAACCTAAAGAGAGAGAGCCGATATTACTGTGAACTTACATTGTAATCAAATATACAAGTGAGATATAAGACGTACTTTATTCTTCATATTCTTCGTATATTGTTCTTATGTTTTGATATTATCGTACTTGATTGTGAATCTGGGATCCACAATTGGAACCAGAGCCTACGATCTGAGTTTTCAAGCTGTTTCTAATCGATCTCGTGGAAAGCAAGGTAAATTCTCGATTTTTAATCTTCTCGGTTCATACTTCAACTGTTTCATTCGATAAACCCATATCTTTCGAAAAACCCAGATCTTTTGCTTTTTATTAATCTCAATTCATCTGCTTCAAGTTTATTTGTTAATTTCAATTTAATCTGTGATTACTTTAACAAGAAATCTGAATTTTTTTTAAAGTTCTCGGACCATTCTCTGTAAGTTTCAATCGATAAAATCTCATCTTTTCGAAAAATCCAGCTTTTTTTAAATCTTTATCGATCTCTTTCTTTCAGATATTAGTTTGTTCTTAATTTTCGAATTCATCTGTGTGTGTTTTAATTTTGAGTACTTTGTTTTCGAATTTATAAGACTTGTCGCATCACACAGTAATACCACTCGAGAAGTATTCAACCAGGTTATCAAATTCTGATTTTTTAAAATTAAATTACTTTCGTTTATTTTGGGTTACTTTTGATGTTCTTTAACAATAGAAAACTCAGTATTTAGTGACTCCTGCAGCTTTCTGGTTAGAGAATTCTCAAGTAAACATCATAAACCTTAGTAAGTTTGCATTAAACTTAGTTGAGAAAATTGGAAACACAGGAACTTAGCTCTTCTTGTCCATAAAAAGACTAGATAACTTTTGTTACTATAGATCTTTTTAGTCAAGAATCTTTCGTTCCTGCTATCGGGTTTATCGATTAAAGAAAAATCAGGATTAGAAATCTCTTAATTCTTCTCGACTCTCTTTAGGCCGACATCTTTTTCTCGAATTTCATCAACAAAGTTTTTCTCGAACCTTAGTAACCCGATATAAAATCTTGTCGAATACACTTAAGTCGATATCTTTTTCTTATCGGGGCCGTGTGACTCGACATATCTGCTTATCGACCCCTTGTAACTAGACATAAAGTTTTGTCGAGCCCGTCTAACCCGACATTAATTCTTCTCGAGTCCTGTTGAATTGACTTAAATTCTTGTCGAGTCACTCTGTATCGACATTTGTTCTTCTCGAACTCTTGAGACACGACAAGTTGAAGACATCAGACCTCTTGATCCGACATCTTCTGACATATTTTTGTTCACCCGAGAAAATTTTACCATTTGTTTTAAAAAGGAAAATCTTAGAAAATTTTCAAAACTCACCGATCGAAGATCACTTCATCAGGTAATTACTACTTAATTTTTTTTATTTCACAAGATGAGTTCTCAAAATCAATTTTCTGATCTCAATGCTGAAATTGAAAGACTTGAAGCAAGACATATGAATAACATGAAAGTGCTTGATGAACATTTATGGGAACATGTTGACCTCAAATCTAAGTTTCATAACTCAGAACAAACAAGAAAAAATTTGAAACATGAAAACGAGTTTTTACAAAATCAACTCACCGAGCTTTCTAGGAATACAAATCATATGCAGTATGAAGACTTGAGTGCTAGGGAGTAGCACGTTAAAGATCTAGCTTTGGTGACTTTTTTCGCATTTGTGGATAGCGACTCTTTTAGGTTTAGTAACACCCGATCGTAATTAAGTCTTAGTTTACCTTCCTCGCATGAACCCGCCTCTCTCTCTCTCTCTCTCTCTATATATATATATATATATAGGGGCGGGTTCAAATGAGAACTCAAATTTGGTTGTGAACATGAGGATAAATGAGAGTGTGACACGTGTCCCATTCAAAGAAATATTCAGACTGAATATAGTATTTATTCAGTCTGAATAATGTTTATTCTGTCTGATATTTATTTGTATATTCAGTCTGAATAATCTATATTCAGACACGTGTCGCGCTCTCATTTGTACTCACATTCACAACCAAATTTGAGTTCTCATTTGAACTTTCCCCCCCCCCCCTCTCTCTCTCTCTCTCTCTCTCTCTATATATATATATATATATATAATCCTAAGCTTTTGTTAAACAAAAAGAAGTTGTTAACTATACAAACTCAATTGACCAATCGGAAGCAACCTAGTTTCATTGTTCACTCATCACTCATCAACATGCAATCAATGATTAAGGGTGTAGTTGGAATGTCAATTTTGGATAACATTTAAAGTATTCAAAGGACACTTAAGAAAGCAAAAGAGTTCCATGATTTTAGCTTGGACAATGATTTCATTTTTAGTCCATATTCTTGTTGATTCGGTATTCAAACATTGACAAACATGGATTCTCATCATCAACATATAAACATTGAGCATAATTCTTCAAATGGAATTAGTGTTTCTAGGTTTTTGAATGATACCGAGGGGAGGAACCGTGATAGATAAAAATTCTTCACTGAGATTAACGAGGATGGATGTAGATGGATAAAACCAGGACATTAACATTGAAGATGTCGATCATTGGAATAAAAACACAACAAATGTTCCTTCTTGTTTATGTGCGTTTTTCATTGTTCACTCATGTTTATTGATCATGCATCATTGTCCATTCTTGTTCATTGTTTATTGACACTCGTTACCCACCTATTGTTCAATCAGATTTCCTCATCCTTATATATGATAAATTTCCCGTTCATCACACATGATTATGTTTCACACAATTTTCACATCTGAAAAGATTGTTAGAATATTGTTCAAACCGGTGCATTGAAAATGATTATGTTCTAGTTGAACTTAAAGACCCCTTACAAAACTCTAAAACTTAGGAATTCCAGTTATTTGGAAACAAATTTGGGGTCTTTATTGAACAACAATTTCAGAAAAGCTTTGGCATTTTAAACATATGAACACATTATATAAGAGAATGATATTTTGGAAAAAAATTGTCCCTATGGTCAACGGAATCCCATTACAAAAGTTTAAATATTATGAACACCTCTTATTCCTGAACAGTTGTTCATAATCAACTTCTTTCATAGATTCAACACCAAATCAGCATAATAATGAACCTTTGTTGTACTACGTCACACAATTAAGAAATGCAGAACCAAAATAGCAAAAAACAAAAAGACAAAAAACCCTATTTGTTTGTATTTAAGAAAGAAGACCAAAAAAACATACCATCTAGTACTGCATTTCCCTGTGAATGAGTTGTTGATTTTTCTTGTTTCTCCGGATGACCAAAATCTGCATGTGTAACTGTTGGAATCTCTTGATCACAATCAACTTGGTTATCGATTGTATTAGTGAATTTTGAGAAGTATGTCCTCAACATTATTCTCTCATACTTTTTTCTCGCTAAAAGTTTCAAACAATAAATCATTTTGATATATATATATATAGGGGGAGGTTCTTACGAGAACGTAACTTTTTACGAGAATGCAATGAGCTTTTTTGTACAAAATCATATATGATTAATGTAGTGATTTTGATTCACATACAAAATCATATGTGATTTTGATGTTAGTACAAAATCACATGTGATTTTTTTATGTTGGTACAAAATCACATGAAAAAAGTTCCTCGCGTTCTCGTAAAAAGATATCGTCCCTGCATGAACCTCCCTCTCTCTCTCCTCTCTCTATATATATATATATATGGGCTTAATCAAATAAAAACCACAAAAAGGTTACAAACTCGTAAAAACTGATATAAAAAAGAATTCATGATTTTTTTTTATCAAATGCTAGGATTTAAGATATTATTTCACATATATTTGTTTCATAAGGTGAAATCTTCACATGTATTTGTTTCACCGTATTAATATTTTTTTATGCATATTTTTTGTTTCACTAGATGAATCAATTTTTTTCACATGTAATTATATTAATAAGGTGCATACAAACATATATGTGAAACAATATCTTAAATTATAGGTTTTGATAAAAAAAATCATGAAAAAAAATATTTTTATATCGATTTTTACGAGTTTATAACCTTCTTGTGGTTTTTATTGATTATCGTCGTATATATATATATATATATATATATATATATATATATATATATATATAGAGAGAGAGAGAGAGAGAGAGAGGAAGGTTCAAATGAGAACTTTGTAAATTTAAAGAAATAAAGGGACATTTGTGGATCACATATGATGTGGGTCCCACATAATATTAAATCATTTCTGATTTAATATGATTTAGTATTAAATCATAAATGATTTAGTATTATGTGGGACCCACATCATATGTGGTCCACAAATTGTTCCTTTGTTCTTTTAAAGATGGGTGGTTCTCGTTTGATCCCTCCTATATATATATATATATATATATAGGGGAGGGTTCAAATGAGAACTCAAATTTGGTTGTGAACGTGAGGACAAATAAGAGTGCGACACGTGTCCCATTCAAAGAAATATTATGGTATATATTCAGTCTGAATATACAAAGGAATATTCTGTCTGAATATTCCTTTGTATATTCAGTTTGAACATTCCTTTGTATATTCAGTCTGAATATTGCTTATTTTGACATGTGTCACGTTCTCATTTGTTCTCACGTTCACAACCAAATTTGAGTTCGCATTTGAACTTTCCTCTACATATATATATATATATATATATATATATAGGGGCGGGTTCAAATGGGAACTCAAATTTGGTTGTGAACGTGAGGACAAATGAGAGCACGACACATGTCATATTTAAACTGAATAATGAAGAAAAATATTCAGACTGAATGTAGTATTATTTAGACTTGAATAATACTACATTCAGAACAAATGTAGTGTTATTCAGTCTCGATAATACTACATTCTGACTGAATAATAATACATTCAGTCTGAATATTTTTCTTCATTATTCAGTTTGAATATGACACGTGTCGCGCTCTCATTTGTCCCCACGTTCACAACCAAATTTGAGTTCACATTTAAACTCTCTCTCTCTCTCCCTCTCTCTCTCTCTCTCTATATATATATATATAGGGAAGGGTTCAAAGGAGAACACCTCCATTTTACGAGAACACCCTTAGACTATAGATAATCACATTTGACAATATTATTCCATCACATATGATACACATGTGATAGTAAATCAGAGACGCGAACGACTTTTGATGCGATCTATGTTATAGGCCAAGTCACCCTTATACCACTAAGTCATCACACATATTATCACATGTGATAAGGGTGTTGTTGATGTGATACTATAATCCATCACATGTGATACTAAATCATCGATGCAAACGACCTTTGGGGTGAACTAAGTTGCATGACACGTCGTCCGTAAACCACCGGGTTCCCTCACGTGTATTATCACATGTGATAAGGGTGTTCTCGCGTTCTCGTAAAATGCAGGTGTTCTCGTTTGAACCTCGACCTATATATAATGAGAATAAAAACCCTAGAATCGATTGGGAATAACAATAACTTTACCTTTGATTGGGATATTAGCGTCATCACCTCCTGCAATATCCGCCATCGTCTCAAGACCATATTGTTAACCATATTTTCCGTTGGTCGGATTTCTCTGCACAGTGTTGCAATAATTAATCAGAGATTCAACTTGGTTCGAAACGGAAGAGTAAATGGAATATCAATATATTGTAATAAAGTGTATGATTTGTTACCGAAATACCCTTGTTCATAATGTTTCACAATCCCTTGTATGTCGCCCGCTTTCATAATTTTCAATATTGACTATGAGCAATCTAGACCCTAAGGGTCCATTTGGTTTGCGGGATTGTTTTTGAAGGATTTGGATTTCATGGAAGGATTTGGATTTGGAGGGATTTGAATTGGAATGGATTTGAAAATCATAGGTGTCTTTGGTTCGTATGATTTGCAATGGAATCGGGATTCCCATTATTTATAAATAACTTATATAAAAATGTAAAATATCATAAAAATAATTAAATTACATTTTTATTAATCAATTATTACAAAACAAATGTTTTTAACATTTTTAAAACATTATTTCATACAAATCCTACGGAATCCCGTGAAATCCCGAGCATCCGTCAAGAATTTCAAAATCCTATATTTGTTGGATTTCAATTGAATCCTAGAATTTTAAATTCTTACCATTTTGCAAACCAAACACTAGAATGGATTGGATTTAAAATCCAAATCCCTTAAAATCCAATCCAATCCCGCAAACCAATTGTTCCCTAAGTTTTAAAATTGGATAATTGAAAATTAGTTTTTAGAGTTAACATAAAATATTGGGTTAAAAAACAGAGACCCCTTGTATAATTATTTTTATCAAAAAAGTTTATAACATGTGTATTTGAATAAAAAATGGAATCTACAAGCAATATTAATACAATCATAATTTGTACGATTGAAATATCCAAGAAACCCTCTTCCCGACATGCTAGTTATAAATTAACCATAAAAGTTCTAATTAAACATGCAATTTTATTTATTTATTTTAAAATCGACACACTCTTTTATTTCTAATAAAAAATTGGTATTGTTCTTTCACCTGATTTAATATACTTTCCAATTTTGTATTTACTTTTTAATTGATTAATGATATAATTTTCATTTTTCAAATCTCTTTTAATATATTTTTATGAAATAATTTGATTCTTTTGTAAATTATTTTTGGTAAAACGTCAAATATAGTAGTTCTAACTATAAATTAATATTATGAAATTCATCGTAATGATATTTATAAAAATGTGATTAAATTTAACATGAATAAACATTACAATACTTTCGTGGCAATATTACTTTGGAAGTAATTAAAGCTAATAATTGGTTTCTCATATACATTAAAACTGGATAATATTTTATATAAAAGATTGACATGACCCATAATTAAATATAAAAGCATATAAGTTAATTTAATGATAAAATGTTGTCATGCTTATAATTTCTTTTTAATCAAATATATTTTCATAAGAATACTTTACAAAAGCATAAAACCCATATGATTTTATAAAGAAAATCTAAATAACATCAAATGTAAATTACCCTATCGGTTCATATATATCAAGTTTCATTCACATTTTAAAATAATTACACTTTTGATCATTGTAACTATCATTTTAATTTAGAAAGCTTACTTAACTTATGGGCATTTTGGGTCTTTTACTCCATTTTTATCATATTAACTCTATTAACTACGATTATGTTCTCCGTAAAACCCTAATCTAAACATTAACTATGAAACGAACCCAGAAAAATAAAACAATTCGGATTCCAAATAAACACAACGCATTCCATAAAACCCATATCCAAAATATCAAATGCAAAACTAAAACTATGATTCCAACATAAAAAATAAACCTAAATTCCAAAATTAAACCAAATCCAAAATCAACACCCTAATTTTGAAATCACAACCGGATCCAAAACGACTCTCAAATCCAAAATTATACCTATATCCAAAAGCAAAATCAAGTTCGCACCGGGAGCTTCGATCTGTGTCTATGGAACGAAGAAACTCCTCGTCTTAAAAGGGTTGAGAGGGTAGTGCTTCCTATTCATATTTGGCTTATTGGGTAGAGTATGCTCCATCTATGTTGGTGAAAGAAAAAGTCACTGTCATTGCGAAACAAGGGACAACCATCGATGAAAGGACATGATTTCTTTTCATGAAGGATGAAGGAAAGGGACGGGGAGGGCTTTTTGTTCTATGGTACCGACGTTGTCGACGGGATAAAGGGTAGGGAGGAGAAGGGTGTCGTCGTTGGAAGAGTTAATCAGAGGGACCAAATCGAGAACAAAGTGGTACCCACATTGATCAAAAGCATAATAAGTTTAAAATAAGGACGAAACTTGATAATGAATGATAATTATAGGGACGAAAAATGCAATTTACTCTAACATCTAATATCATCAAACATTATATTAATGAAATTGTATCTTATGGTATGTGTGTGAAAACGGGAAGGTATAGGGAAATGAGAGAGTTTGTACGGATTGACCAGAGCACATGCATCTCTACGTACACATTGCCAACCCAATCCTACAACAATCCAATCTTTTTTTATTTTGTTTATTCTATTTTTATATAATTAAATAAACATATAACACATTTTTAGTAACGTATTATTGAATATATAGTAATTAATTTAGCAAGCTTTATTTATATCTAATAAAATATGTTAAACGAAGATTCTAGAAACCTCACTATAATAAACTTCTTGGAAGAAACCTTGAAACTTATTTTAGTCCATTCTATAATGCTACAAATGAAAAAATTAACCGGTTTTTAAGGATTTGTTGAAGTTAACTAAATATGGGCCGAAACTACAATTGTTAATGAAGGGACTTCTTAAGAATCAATATGGCCAACAAGTTAATCCAAAAAGATTTAAAATCAGGGTTACACCAGATATTTTTGGACTAGTTAAAAGGCTTACACTATTTTATTTTACTTTTTTAACCGTTACAATTTCAAGATTGCACGTTACATTTGTTAGATCTAATTAGCTCCAATTAGATAGAAAACTTTATATAATTAGCATAGTTAATTTTAGCCCAATTCTTGTAATAGTTAGTATTTTACAAGTATTGTTTTGTGGGCTTGGACTTGGGCTTTGTTCATTGTTTTGGACCATATATCAAAGGTCTTGAGGGTAGTGAGGAAAAGTTATGAGAGTCGACCCAAGTTTTTAGTGTGTGCGTTTCCAATACGTGTTCTCGATGTAAGATGCATTTTACTTCTCAATAAAATGAATGTTGGCTTGATTGATCTTTTCCTCACCTGAATATGTTGGTGTTTATTTATAACAACATTTATCAAAATATAGTATTGTTTTGTATAAGTAAAAACAAACAATCATTGGTGAAGAAAAAAGGGGTTGTCTCAACCATTTGATTTGATAATAACACAAATACATCTGATACAACACTTAAAGTTAAATGTTTGTAACAGATAATAAAACAATTTGGGTTGTTTTCTAATTTAACATCAATAATTAATATCCAGACGTGTTATCCGGATTAGCAAAATGAATTGCATATCTGGATTGATGCCTAAATTTTTATATGAATTTGCTCAATAGGATTTGTATATGGATTTGGAGATCTGAAAGTACCAGAATAAAATACATGATCCAGATTCAATACTTCATAAATCAAGTATGTTGGAATCACCTTTTGCAATATATTGTAGTTAGAAACAACTTGATGTATTCATTCTCAATAACATACCACCTAGTATACACCCAAAGGTAATGAAATAATCTATAAACATAGCTGATTTAGGCTTTAGAATATTATTTCATTACATTCCACAACATGACAAATGCTTTCAAAAGTTTAACAAATCAACCCATTCAACTTACAGGGTTAGGTTTCGGTAAGAAGGAGAGTTAAGGTGAGAAGCGTAAGAAGGGATCTCCACCATTGGATGTACATTAGGATGAGATACACCGACATAATATGCATGGCGATGCACCATATTAATCCCCGTATGAAGCAATTCATGAATGAGTTTGAGATTAAAGGTGATCAAGGGTCCAGATCCCTTCTTACGCTTCTCAACTTAACTCTTCCTCCTCACACAATCATACGCCTCAACCTAAATACCTAATTAAAACAATGATTGACCATAAACATAACAACCCCATATAAGTTCCTAACATATATATATACCAACATGTTTTCCAAAACAATCAATATCATCTTCTAACGGATTCCAAATATTTTCCCAAAGATAATAGATCTAAACAAGTTCATTTTCTAAGGCTTCAATTTTTCCTCCTTTGTTGCCTTACTGAATGTCATAAAGTCTGATCTTTTCATCATTACTTAGAGCTGTAACTTCTCGCTTTGCTCTATGATTTTTATGCGTTGATCGTTGATATCTGATAGCAATATCTTTGTAGAATATTTCATCCTCAACTTGTGTAGTTGATTTGTTTGTCGCTCACACACCTTAAACAACTCAAATGCCATATATGTCTCCATATGGTTCATAGTCAACACTTCATTGTCATTTCATTAGTCGTTGTACACCACCATATTAATAGTTGTTCAATTTCTACTTCTATTAATGCATCATAGGAAGGGTGATGGACGACCCTAAGATATCTTGACATTATGTGTTGTTGCAATACCAAAACATATAATATTATTATAAAAAGAAAACTTATCTTAATAAGTGTTAATTGAATGGAAGTAGTACACACACCACAACACTTGGAACTTTTCCATATTTTTCTTATGTTTCTTCCTTATTTGCATTGTTGTCGATAATGACAATAACATGGTTCTTGAGGTTGAAAACAACCAAATAGTATTAAGATCCATGTACAATCGGGAAAAACAATTGTAATGAATAATTAAACCAATATACCTTGCGGCTCGTACTATTTGTTGGCCATAATTAATGAACTCAGTTACCGTATAGAGCATATCGTGAATATCTATAAAAAAAATTGGATACTTGTTTCCTTCTCTTGTTTGACACAAGTCCTGAATATAGAAGTATTCTTTTAAGAAAAATTTCAAATAAAAAAATGAATTTTTATGAACAATGTGGATATCATTTGAAAATGAGTAGTTCACTCCTACAAGAGGCAGCATTAGGGAATTTTTCGCAATAAGCGAAAGCCTGACGGATCAATGTCGCGTGGAGATAGAAGGCCCATCTTCTCGCGTGGAGGGAATTGCACATATAGAGATTCAAAAAAGAATCGACTTGATCCAAATCATAATCTATATGGGATTTCCAAAAATATTAATTGAAAGCCGACCCCGAGGAATCCAAGAAATACAGATGAATTTACAAAAATAATTTAATTCTGTAAATAAAAAACTTAACATTGATGTCACACGAATTGAAAAGTTTAAGGTCATTTATTCGAATTGCTCTCCATTTCTAAGTTCATAGCCTTCGTTACCTACCAAATAAAGGGCTTGTTCAAGAAGACCATCTAATTCTCTGGAAAAGATTAATTGAAAACCTCTAATTGTTTCTGCTAAACAAACATATTTTCCCGGAGAACCCGTAAATACTGAAAAAGTATTGGAATCGACAAAAAAAATGAACCGTATGGGTCAAAAAGCGCCTGTACGGTTCCGAAGGGATACAATTTGACCCTAATCAACTGACTTTATCGAGAGGATGAGCTTCAAGAGAATGATTCGGAGTTCTTTGGGCTTTAGAGGGTTTGGCCTTGCTTATATTTTACAAGAGATGCTTACTTATAAATCTGGTCATGTTAGAGCTCGCCAGGAAGTACTTGATAGTCTAATCATATTCGTAAAGCAGAAACATAGATGCACTCCTATGAACGTGGAAAATATACCGTATTAGTTAATTCGACTGGAAATTGTTAAGTCCTTCATATTATATTCGTAAAGCATAAACATAGATGCACTCCTATGAACGTGGAAAATATACCGTATTGGTCAATTGACAGAATGGTAAAGAGGCCGTCTATGATCATCTATCATAGAAATGAAATAAAGAGATATTTTAATCCTTACCAACTCGATCTTGTCGCCCCTTACAAAAACATGCATGAACCATTCCATGAAGTATCTATCCGGATAGTCCAAAGTCTCGATAGTTAGCTCTTGGCCTTCCAGTTGAAAAACAACGTCTATGAAGCTAGGGAAGTCATATTACGTGGAATCAATTATTCACCTTATTAAATAATACATCAATGATTCACCTTATAATTATATTAAATACGATTTAATTTTATTGTTTTAATATTTTTGTCTATTTCGATGATCGAATATATACATATATATATATAGAGGGATGTTCAAATGAAAACTTTTGATTTCTAAAAGAACAAATGGACACTTGTGGACCACATATGATGTGGGTCCCACATAATATTAAATCATTTCTGATTTAATATTAAATAATATTAAATCAGAAATGATTTAATATTATTTAATATTAAATCAGAAATGATTTAATATTATGTGGGACCCACATCATATGTGGTCCACAAATTGTTCCTTTGTTCCTTTAAAGATGGATGGTTCTCGTATGATCATTTCCCTATATATATATATAGTGATTTGTTCATTTTTAAGTTATACACATGAGAGTATATATGAATCTTTTATTTGATTAAAATCTACATAGTTGATTTTGAGTTTTTTAATAAAAAATAATATGAAAGTCGAAAAACCTAATTTTAGGATGCTAAAATTGGAGTTCATTTATTAGTGGTGTTCAATGATTTCGGTGTTAAAATATCAATGATAAATTTGTTTATTGCGTTGATAGAAAAAGAACAAGAAAATTAAATCGTCTTTAACATAATTATTTTTGTAATTTAAACAAATCAATCATAAAACCAAATCTTATTTTATTCACTCTAAATAAAATAAGATATGGTTTTATGATTTGATTTGTTTAATTTAAAATTTTAATTATATTAAAACATTAAAATCTATATATATAAGAGTAAATTTTACTTTTGGTCCTTAAAGTATAGTGATTTCTTTAAAAGTGGTACCTAAACTTCAATATCTTAAGAAATGGTCCCTCAGGTTTGGCTTTTGCTTTGAAAATGGAACCTGGTCACTAACACAGTTATAAAGGTCCGTTAGAGCTAGGGTAAAATGGTTCAATCTCTCTTTCGCATTTTTTTCCTCTTTTTATGTAAAAGCATCAAATTACAGGACCAACTAGTTATTAACTAATATATATATATAGGTGGAGGTTCAAACGAGAACACCTCCATTTTACGAGAACGCGAGAACACCCTTATCACATGTGATAATACACGAGAAGGGACTTGATGGTGTGCGGATGACGTGCCTTGCTATTTAGATCGCACCAAAGATCGTTTGCATCTATGATTTAATATCACATATGATGGTTTTGATTGATAATAGTATCACATCAAAGACACTCTTATCACATGTGATAATATATGTGATGGAGCTTAGTGGTGTAATAACGACTTGGTCGGTAACCTAGATCATGCCAAAAGTCATCCGCATCTCTGATTTAGTATCACATGTGTATTATATGTGATGGAATAATAGTATCACATGTGGTTTTCTATAGTAAAAGGGTGTTCTCGCGTTCTCACAAAATGAAGGTGTTCTCGTTTGAACCCTTCCCTATATATATATATATTAACTTGTAATTAACTAACATATATGTGTATATATATGTGTATGTGTGTGTGTCTGTGTGGATTTATATTATGAACAAACACACCGGGAAAAACACAGTAAGAGTACGAAATTATTTAAATCGAAATCCTCTCCCGTTACCTGTGGCATCAAGTACCACCATATCGGAACCGAATTTCGAACTATTAAATCATCTCCTTCGATCTGCAAAGCAATAGGGATCATCACAGGGACATAGAACTCCGGCTACCCCTTTAAGACTCCGGAAAAAACCCCGACACTCCAACCCCCCAGACTCTTCTCCCCCTCTCCTCTCCATCCCCGCCACACCAGCCACGACGTGAACCAAACTACCAACCAAACTGAAGTTCGATTCTCAATTTGTTCATAAAAGTGGGTCGTTTTTGGTGTGTTTGTGCAAGATATTTGTGTTCTTGGTCACCGGAGACGATGTTCGGAGCTTGCCAATAATTGGGTCTTAGCTTTCTAAGTTATCCCTGTGATTTAGTCCATGTTAATTCTAAGGTTTAGACCTATTAGTTGATGTTTTATAAAATAAGCATTATTATAAAGCCTTTGTAATTAGGCCTTGGGCTTGGGCTTTGTCTTGTATATGACTTGTTGATGAGACAAGCTTACTAGTTTATTATGAGAGTCGATTAAACAAGTTAGTGTGTGTTTGTAAGGTGTGTTCTGTTATACCCAAAATTAACGTCGTTAACTCCGTTGAACTACGTTATGATTCTGCGGTTAACTCCGTTAGAAAACGTTATAACTTGGCTAACGAGGTGCTAACCGTGCGACCTAACGTCGTTAATGATATACCCGTTGCACCGTTATCTATGTATTATGTCATTTTCAGTTACGAACCAAAGGCATTATGGCGACATTGAAGACAAATCATGAAGATTCGTCCGTTATGACCGTTATCAAGACCCTCATCCGAACTCAAGTATAAAAGGAGAGCTCAAATCAGCAAGAAGGACACATTGACATAGCGAAACACTGAGAAGAGCCTCGAGTATACTCTGACGGATCTGCAACATCACAAGTTCAAACTCACGACAACAGTGCTACGAGTCACGACAACAATCGTAGACTCACGACCTATCGTTCATACTGTTTTTGTAATTTTGTTTATTGTTCTTAAGGCCGACGTCCCTGGTTGATGTCCTTTTCCTTTAGTGCATCGACGATCTCCCTTACGGTCGTCCGCGATTTTTCTCTCGGAAGGGAGTTTTCCGCGTCAACAATTATTTGTGTCATTTACATTCTGTTTGTTTGTTTTTCGAAGTGATTTTTCTTTCTTTAGTTGATAAAGGTCCGAATCATTAATCTACCGTTAAGTCATTTTTTGGCATTAACAGTTTGGCGCCATCCGTGGGACCCAACTAGAGAAAAAATCTCTTCGAAAAACCCTTTTTTGTTACTAACTTGTTTGAATTCTTTGTAAGCACAGGATGGTAAGAATAGAAGATGCTCAAGGCAGAAATGTGCCTAACGAACTAGAAGACATGTGCCAGCAAATAAATTTCTTGGAAGAACAAAATCGTAAAGCCAACCAAGAAATCCAAGCCTTGATAAATGCAAATGGTGGTTCGTCCTCGACATCGTTATTTGGGACCAGATCCCAAAATCCTTTGCCGCCACCTCCGCCACGACGTAGTACACCCGCATCATTTCCATTTGTACCACCACCACCAGGATCGTCCATGCAAGCATGTGCATCCATTCCAATCCCTCAATCTGCCCCGCTAACATATACAACGATCTCTCAAGTAACTTCACAAGCATCTGCGTCTATACCAATTCCTCCGTTTCTTTCACATTTATACGTGACTACATCGACCCCTCAAACTACACCACAAACGCTCGCATCGACACCAAACAATTTTGTTACAGAGCAAGCATATATGTCTCAGCCACCCGACAATTCTTTCTTGGGACAAACATACGTATCCACTTCTGTCCCAACCACTGCAATATACACATACGTCAATAACCCGCGTACGACTACTAATGGTGAAAGTCATGATTCCACTTATCGGAGCATACCATTTGCGACAAACCACACATCGATTCCCATGATAAATATGAATAATCTGGCCAATACTTACGAAACCCCTTACGACGACCCTGTCGCCAGGAAATTTAAACAACTCGAAGAACAAAATGAGAAAATGTTGTCATTACTCGCAAAACTACCTGGAGCAGCAGTGCCCGTCGACATAGAGCCTCCTACCGGTTTTCAAGCTTCACCTTTCGCTGATTCGATCGCTCTGGTAGACGTTCCCAAGAAGTATAACATTTCTACGTTCACGCCAAAGTATTCTGGTATCACAGACCCTAACGAGCATGTCACGCAATATAAACAACTTATGTGGACGGCATTGATAACCTATAATTTTCAAGAGGTCTGCATGTGTAAAAGCTTCGGAGCATCCATCACAGGCGCAACATTACAGTGGTTGATCAACCTCAAGCCCAAATCGATCAATTCGTTCTCCGACCTCGTCAACTAGTTTTTCCAGCAATTCGCCAGCGGTCGCAAGATGTAGAAAAAAACTAGTGACCTCTACTATATAATTCAGAAGGAAGGAGAGACCGTCAGGAATTACTTCAACCGCTTCAACATGGAGATGATCGGGATACGTATTTGTGACATCAAAACGGCGATCGAAGCTTATAAACGAAGGCTAGACAACAGCTCGGGTCTATACCTAGACCTTACCAAATATCCAACCGATACATTTGAAGACGTGAGAGCACGAACCTTGGCTCATATGAGAGTCGAAGATGCCACTGCCTTCCGACAACAAATATCTTCTGATAAGCGGGTGCTTGGAGTCAAAAACCTGAATTCAAAAATTCAAAACTGGTTTCTAACGTCAGACATGAAAAAAGAAAAGTCGAACCTAAGGTAAACCCCACGTTCACCCAATACCCAAAATTGTCAACTTACGGTTTTGCAGGTACTTCGAAGTAATTAGTGGAAACACTGAAAAATCTCCAAGCAACAGTACGATGGCCCAAGAAAAGTGATCGACCGAACGACCAAAAGTATACGACGAAATGGTGCGATTTCCACAATGATCATGGACACGACACGGACGATTGCCATGTCCTCAGGAAAGAAATCACATGGCTATCACAAAAAGGCTATCTCAACGATTTGGTCTCGACGCAGACCATAGGTAACACCCCTAGACCCACATCTCCTACGCATACTAAAGTTGGTAAATTGTGTGACAGGAGGATCCGACGTATGTGGATTAACATACTCAGCCGCTAAAAGACACGTGGGGAAAAAATTCGACGAGTCTAGCATCCCCGTCGACTATCAAAAAGGAGATGACAAAAAGCTTGACTCCATGGCGGTCGTTCAACTCACCATCAGGAATTGTCTGACCAAAAGAATTCTCTTCGACGGAGGAAGCTCAACCAACATCATCTTTCTCAATACCCTCAAAGCTATGGGAATAAGCGAGACAGAAATCGTACGACGATCGACGGTCTTAGTCGGCTTCAATGGCGACGCACCCACGACGATGGAAGAGATTACGCTACCCATCTTCGCAAAAGAAATCAATAAATCGACTCTCTTTAACGTGGTCGAATGTTCCTCAGCTTATAACGTTATCCTTGGAAGACTTTGGATACACGACATGAAGGCAGTCCCCTCGACGTACCATCAAATGATAAAGTTTCCTACTCCCTGGGGGGTGCAGGAGATAAGAAGTGAAAGAAAAGACGCGAGAGAATGCTACAAAGTCGCAATGAGACCTCGAAAGCAGAGCATCTAGCAATTACAGAGCCAGGCGGACGACAAATCCCCTGACGATTACGGACTCCAAGAAATCGCCTTAGATCCAGCCAGACCAGAACGTACAGTATTTCTGGGGGCATCATTGGACGAAGAAATGAAGAATGGTCTCATACAATTCCAAAGGGACCACTCCGACTGTTCCGCTTGGACGCACGAAGATATGGTTGGCATAGACCCAAGTATCATATCACACAAGTTGGACGTGGACGCAAGCTTCCCCCGATCAAGCAAAAGCGAAGAAAGTTTGCACCTGAAAGGAACAAGATTATCAATGAGGAGGTCGACAACTTGCTAAAATCCGGAAAGATCAGAGAAGTCAAGTATCCGGAATGGCTGGCCAACGTTGTCGTGGTAAAAAAGAAGAACGGGAAATGGCGAGTCCGTATCGACTTTACAGATTTATATAAAGCGTGTCCCAGATATCCTTTTCCTCTTCCACACATCGACGCCATGGTTTGACGCCACAGCTGGACATGA
This sequence comes from Silybum marianum, assembly GCA_036898165.1. Lineage (NCBI taxonomy): Eukaryota > Viridiplantae > Streptophyta > Magnoliopsida > Asterales > Asteraceae > Silybum > Silybum marianum. The sequence continues at coordinate 40,416,606 of CM072529.1, read as the reverse complement.
ACTATTGAAGTTTATGGACGAATATTCTGGATACAATCAAATACTCATGCATCCGGACGACCAAGAAAAAACATCCTTCATGACAGACAAAGGCATCTACTACTACAAAGTAATGTCGTTTGGTCTAAAGAACGCAGGATCAACATACCAACGACTCGTCAATCTTATGTTTAAAGATTTCCTGGGCAAGACAATGGAGGTATACATCGACGATATGCTCGTAAAGTCAAAATGCAAGATCGATCATATTGAACCCCTCAAAGAATCTTTTGAAATCCTAAGAAAATATGATATGAAGTTGAATCCGACTAAATGCTCCTTTGGAGTTCGTGCGAGAAGATTCTTGGGACACATGGTGACGCTGAGGCATTGAAGCTAGTCCAGATCAGATCAAAGCAATCCTCGACTTACAATCACCAAGGAACCTGAATGAAGTACAATGCTTGATTGGGAGAGTCCCGGCTTTAAACCGTTTTATTTCAAAATCATCCGACAGATGTCATTTATTCTACAACGTCCTCAGGAAAAATAAAGGTTTCGACTGGACTGATAATCACGAAGAAGCGCTGGGTAAGCTTAAGGAATACATGATGTCCCTACCTCTTCTGTCGAAACCAAAATATCATGAAATCATGTACCTATACTTATCGGTAAGTAACACTTCTGTAAGTTCGGTACTGGTTCGAGAAGACGAAAACCGGCAAAGACCAATATATTACGTGAGTAAATCCTTCGTCGATGCAGAAACAAGATATTCGTCGATGAAAAAACTACTCCCATCATTAGTAACTTCTGTAAAAAAAGTTACGACACTACTTTGAAACTCATCCGGTTGTTGTCGTCACCAATTACCCGCTCAAATCCGTCTTGAGGAAGCCGGAATTAACTGGCAGACTCGCGAAGTGGAGTATTTATCTAAGTGGTTACGACACCTCCTTTATTCCACGAACAACAATAAAATCGCAAGCAATTGCTGACTTTATCGCGGATTTTACATCCGACCTAGAAAAGGAAGTCATCGTAGAGATTTCATTTGTGGTGAATTTAGACGACAACTTGGACGATATACGTCGATGGATCGTTGAACATATGTAGAACCGGCTTGGGACTCGTCCTAAAATCACCACAGGGGGGCATAACGGTAGGAGAATTCGTGATCAAAAGACATACGAATGACAAACTATTCTGAGACCGTAAAAGATGATATGAGTGGTCGGGACGAAGCTGGAACGCCACGTCTCATAAAGTATTTCTTTTAAATTCGCAAGTTATTTACCGCATGTTTATTTACTTTTATACAATTACTAACTTGAGCATCGGAGGGTCGTTGGTCAAACCAACGACCACCTCTAACGCTTTCTTTCCATCGCAGGCACGCCAGAAGTCGCAAGAACCCGCGATATAAAAACAAATAAAAACCCAAGTCATGACAAAAGGTAAATACATTAAAAATTCCTTACAAAAACATGGCCCGACCAAAAGCGTCGACCGTGGTAAAAAGCACAAAAAAGAGTAAATTAAAAGAGCCTAAGACTATGGCTGGCCAAGAGAGGGGTCGATAGCAACTGCGTCATCCTCATCGCTTTCCTCCTGACCTCCATATCTAAATCAGTCGGAGTCCCGATCTCCTGAAGAAAAAAGTCGGCATCCCTTTTTGCCGACACGAGGACATCTTTCCCGGAAAAGTGACGACGGAAAAGGGACGCTTTAGTCTTCCAATGAGTGAATGTTTCAAGAGCCTTCATCTTCTCTTTCAGTTGGGTAACCTCCACCTAAAGCTCCCTTGACCTCATCTCGGAAGAAGCCAACCTTCCCTCTGCAGTTTCGACCCGAGTCGATACCTCCTCAACCTTGGACCGCAAAACTCGGCCGACCTTCTCATTTTTGGCCAGAGTCACCTTAGTTGAGGCCATCTCTGCCTCCAAGGATGAGACTTGGAATTGGGCTTCCCTCAATTGCCCCTCAGCCGCCTTCCCCATAGAGATCTCATTCTCACACTCATCCTGAGCATTATCTAGGCGACGGGAATAATCCTCGACCCTTTTCAGGCGCCAAAGCCGTCTGTTCCCTGGCCAATGCCTTCGAAACCAGGGATTTCACCCTGTTCATATGAGAATGCAAGAAGAGGGACGACTGGAAAGTCTGGAAAAATCAAAATGTTAACACAGAACATACGAATAAAAAAAACAAAAGAGGAAAAAAGAAAAGGCTTACCAGAAACGCCAGGCCTGTGGTATGTGTGTCCAACTCCTCAGTAGTCGACTTCTCATAGCGACTATGGAGATTGGGAAGCATGAACTGCTTCAAGTGAGGGAATAACCTCTCCCGCGACAGAATGTCGTCAAGCAAGAAATCCTTAGGGATTTTGAGGTTCATCATCTCAAAGTCTGATGAGTCATCCCCCACGTTCTCCTCGATGGAGATGGGTCTCTTCCCCAGATCCCTTTCTAAGGGTTCCGACTGTAACGTCGTCTTCGGATCCTCTAGCGTCGACGACGCAACCTTTTGCGTTGACGCAACATCTGCCCTTGTTACAGGAGAAGCAAAGCGGATAGGTTCAGCGTCGATAACTCCCATAGGCACCCCCGCGGAGGTAGCGACACCAGCTTGGCCACTACCGATCCTTAAAGTGGAGACACCAGATTGTCCCACCTTAGCCTTCTTGGTCGACGGACCAGAAGACGAATCCCCAAGGACCAGTTCCCTTCCTCTACGGGCTAGAAGCGCCTCTTTCTTTCTTTTAGACATCCTACGAAGAGGAACTTCACCTGACGAAACAAAAAAGGGTAAGAGACAAAGAACACTACGGACAATAATAATGAACGTAGCATCATCCTTACCTGTCATCTCTTCCTCTTCTTCTCTCTCTTCTTCCTCCTGTCTCCTAATCTCCCCGGCCGACCCCGACGCTTGAAGAACGTCCGCGATCGCTGCGTCCTCGTCCTCGTCCTCGTCCTCGATACTCGGACGAACGTAGAAAGACCTTTCTTTGGCTGAGAAATTCGCCAAAAATTTGTCAATTTTCTCGGTTGTGTCGCCGGGCGGTAAAAAAAAGGGAAATCTATTTCTGCAAACAAACAAGGATCAAGTTATGACAAAAGGAAGAAAACTAAAAGGGGAAGTTTTTCACCAAAGGAAAAGACAAAATGCTCACTAACGGTATTCCACCCCGTTACCATCCACTGGTTATCATCTGTCGGATTCAATAAGCAACCAAAGACAAATCGCGTCTTCCATTTGCGGTCATTAACGGGGGTCCCCTGAACTAGCATTTTAACCCCCTTGAATCGACTAAAAAGGGTATACCTCGGATTATCGTCATTTTTCACGAAATACGCCGTGAGGAGATCTTGAACATTGAATTTAGACGATCAAGTGGCCGTCAAACACTCAATCGTGTAAACGATTCGCCAAAATTGGGGCACTTGCCCCGGCGACAACGCAAAAGTAGTCATGAACTCTTTCGCCAAGCCCGACAGCGGCCATGATATTCCTATCTTAAAAGGATATTCATACATAAGGAAATGCCCTAGTGGACATTCGTGCGATTTACGGTTACCCAGAATAATAAGGGTTATAATATCCGGCATACCCGATAACTCCCTAAAAGTCATTAAGTCATCATCGCTCTCGATCTTACTGAAAGGATCCATCTCAACATCTAGGTTACCGATTTCGCTCACTTCTGTATGCAAAAGTACCTCTTGACGCTTTCTAGGCTTTTTTGCTAAAGTCTTATAACGCATAAAGAAGTCAAGTTCTCTGGAAGACGTACCTTAAATCTCTGGGTTTTGCAAGCTCTTAAAGTGAAGAGGCGGAGAAAAAAGGAAAAGAAAGGAAAACGATTCGAGTTTTCCCAGATCGACAGTTGTCGATCAAGGTCTCACATGCAATCGTTGGATCCTCGACACCTGTCCTTCGCCTATGTCATCCGCGTATCATGCGAATGACGTCATCGTCATCGTTATCTCAAAAACCAACCGGGACTAAATCGATTGCTATTCCAAAATTAAAATCGATTGCCATATTAATCAATATAGTTGCCAAAAATTCAGACGCACGACAGAATAAATTCTTGAAATAATTTCCTGTGAAAAATTTCAAAACTTTAGGGGCAAACTGTTATACCCAAAATTAACGTTGTTAACTCCGTTAAACTACGTTATGATTATGTCGTTAACTTCGTTAGAAAATGTTATAACTTGGCTAACGAGGTGCTAACCGTGCGACCTAACGTCGTTAATGATATACTCGTTGCACCGTTATCTATGTATTCATGTCATTTTTAGTTACGAGTCAAAGGCATTATGGCGACATTGAAGACAAATCATGAAGATTCGTCCGTTATGACCGTTTGACCGTTATCAAGACCCTCGTCCGAACTCAAGTATAAAAGGAGAGCTCAAATCAGCAAGAAGGACACATTGAAATATAGCGAAACACTGAGAAGAGCGTCAAGTATACTCTGACGGATCTGCAATATCACAAGTTCAAACTCACAACAACAGCGCTACGAGTCACGACAACAGTCGTAGACTCACGACCGATCGTTCATACTGTTTTTGTAATTTTGTTTATTGTTCTTAAGGTCGGCGTCCCTGGTTGACGTCATTTTCCTTTAGTGCATCGACGATCTCCCTTACGGTCGTCCGCAGTTTTTCTCTCGGAAGGGAGTTTTCCGCGTCAACAATTCTTTGTGTCATTTACATTCTGTTTGTTTGTTTTTCAAAGTGATTTTTCTTTCTTTAGTTGATAAAGGTCCGAATCATTAATCTACCGTTAAGTCATTTTTTGGCATTAACATGTTCTCTCTATAATGCTCTTAATAAGATGAGGATCAATTGAGCATTTTAGTATGAATTTGTTGTTAATTTGGGATCTACAGTCCCTCTTACAAACTGTACATGGTTTCAATCTGAGTTATCCAGATCATTTTGGTCCCTGTTACAAACCTTAGATGGGTTGTGGTGGGTCACAATAGTCCGAGAGAGTAGAAGTGAGAGAAGAGATCATTGAAGAGACAACATGCATCGAGGTTTAGAGGTGGAAGACGACATGCATTGGTGGGTCACAATGGTCCTTGTATATGGACTCGTCGGAGATGCTTATGGAGGTTTAAGGGTGGAAGACGACTTGCACGTTATATCATATATATATATATAGAGGAATAGGCCCTTTTTGTGTACCCAAAAATAGAAGAATGGGATCCACAAAGCAAGTATACAATGCGGTCCACTATCGTCCCTCAAGTAATAAAGTGGTATAAGATACCGAAAATCGTCCACAAAGACTGTAGTAAACGTTCAGATCCAAGTCTAATAAAAGAGATGGTTTCAGATGGCGAATTTGAAGAATATTTGATTGATTGTTTGATTGTTGTGACTTAACAGAATAAAACGGGTAGCATGGGTGTAAAACTTCCAGGTGAGACCTAAATACAATTCGGGTGGACAATTAAGTTAGCAGCAATAAATTTCACCATCCACCTTGAGGGTATTCCTTCCGGACTTAACCATTGTTACTAGTATTTGGCTTTCAGCCCATATTCCTATGTAGCATCCGGACCAGTGATTGTAACAGACGGTTTCCTCAAGGTGTATGGACTAGCAAATTCCTTTGTCTAAAAATCGCTCTTCCGAGCAGATTCCCATATCATCCAAGCTGGGTGTGTCATAGTGGCTCATTCCTGAGTCCACCACACTTTACACTTTGAAAAGCAACCAACTCGTCGAGAATAATCAGTTAGAAAAATATAGAGAGCAACTCTTCCAAGTCTACTTCCTATGTCATTCGAGCTGACGTGCATATCGTGGCTCATTCCTGAGTCCACGGCACTTAAACACTTTCAAAGTGATCAACCCGTCAAGAAGTGCATTTGGATTTATAAAACTTGAATGAAATAATGAAACATTATTTTTGCTAATAAAAATCCACCTTTATTTAATTTAGAATCTCACCCTTTCATTTCACACCCAAGCTAATAAAATTAGCTACTCATAGCGGAAATGAAAAAGCAATATATATAAATATAAATATAAGACATAAATATAAATAAAGCAGATAAATAAAGCTATTAAATAAAGCAGTAAATAAAGCGGTAATTAAAGCGGTAAATAAAGCAATTAAATTTGGAGCGAATAATACTTCAAAGATTACTTAGCTTAAAAACCCACTTGAAAGATATTTCCAAGTGTTTGCTATTAGTAATTTAACTTGCATGTAATTGTGTGTAGTAGAGTTGTGTTTCTAAACTAACACACTTAACCATCTATTTATACTAGCTACTAAGGGTAGAGAGGTAATTTCAAGGGGAACCAAAAGTCAACAAAAAGACAACTAAGCCCAACTTGTTCCCCAAGATTAGCAAAAAGGAAGGTTCCTACCCTATTTAACTATTACAATATTAATAAAAATATATAATTGTTCAAAAGAAAAGATCTAATAATCTTTAATAAAACTTTATGCCCAAGTCAGCTTATTTATTAAGCTCGTCCATCAGCTCCCATCCACTGCATGCCAATGCTCCAGCAATGCTCCAGAAACTGCAAGATTTTAAGTAATATTAATTCGAAGACACACAAAACAGAAAATTTACCTAACTTAACTCCAAGACTCAATAAATGATAAAAAGCATAGAAAATGACTCAAAGGTTGGGATAAAGTGTAAAATATAAATATAAAAGATACTAAAAAGGGTATTAATGTGTTAAATAATTAACACGTATCAATAGAGGAAGGTTTAAATGAGAACTTTGTAAATTTAAAGGAATAAAGGAACACCTTGTGGACCACATATGATGTGGGTCCCACATAATATTAAATCATTTCTGATTTAATATGATTTAATATTAAATCAGAAATGATTTAATATTATGTGGGACCCACATCATATGTGGCCTACAAAGTGTTCCTTTTATTCATTTAAAAAGGGTGGTTCTCGTATGATCCCTCCCATATATATATATATATATATATATATATATATATATAGAGAGAGAGAGAGAGAGAGGAAAGTTCAAATGCGAAACTCAAATTTGGTTGTGAATGTGAGGACGAATGAAAGCGCGACACTTGTTTAAATGTACTATTATTCAGACTGAATAATACTATTATTCGGTCTGAGTATTTCTATTATTATTCAGTCTGAAATATGACACATGTCGTGCTCTCATTTGTCCTCACGTTCACAACCAAATTTGAGTTCTCATTTGAACTCGTCCCTATGTGTGTATATATGTGTATGTGTGTGTAATATATACATATATTACTTAATAGGTCCCTGAAATTTGTTGGCTTTTGTAAAAAATTAAAAATTATTGCAAAAAAGGAGACAAAATATGGTTAGACAGTTTTACCCTTGGCTCTAACGGATCTTTTTAACGGAGTTAATGGCGAGGTCCCATTTTCAAAGCAAAATCCAAACGTGAGGGGCCACTTCTTGAGATATTGAAGTTTAGGTTCCACTTTCAAAGAAAACAGATAAGCTTAAGGACCAAAAGTGAAGTGTACTCTTAATATAATTAATTCTTAAGTACACTCTAATTTTGGTCCCCGTGGTTTATTAAAATATTTAAAAGTGGACCTGAACTTTGATAAATCTAGAAATCGTCCTTATGGTTTGCATTTTCCTTTGAAAATGGTCTCTCTTCAGTAACTCTGTTAAAAAAATTCGTTATAGGAAAAGGCATTTATGTTTTTTTATTGTTTTTCCTTGATTTTGTAAGTCATCAAACTTAAGGAAATTTTATGTAATTTTGTATTTTTTTTTTCTCATTAATATATAAGAATCCCTCCCACCCACCCACCTTTCATCGTTTTTTTCTTAACCCCCGCCCTAAATGTCATCATCTTCTTCTTAACCTATCCCCCCACCCCAACTTTCATCATTTTCATCCTAACCTAACCTCTTATGCATATATATAACATATAACATATATCTCTCTCTCTCACACACACACACATACACACACACACACATATATATATATATATATGATAGAGAAAGAATATTGTGTCCAGCCAAACCCTTCTGGCCTTTCGATGGCTTCACCACCTCCTTCTCCGATGAGTCGATGACAACCACTATTTCACCCTTCCATTCCGGCGAACATCATCGTTCCACCTGCTTCCTTTCGATGAATAACACCATTTCGCTTCTCCCCTCCAGCAAAAGCATATCCCTCAAAGTCCCCTTTGGTGATCAAAAACCCGCCTCACGGTCCTCTCCAAGCCTTCAGAGGGTGACCCCGTCACCCTCCTCCTTTCGGGCACGATAAGAATAGTGAAGCGTCCTCCTCCTCATTGTCTTCTCTCCTTCCCAATCTGATGTAACATGGGAGTCAGTAGATTTGCATTTCAGATTGGAGGAGTCCAACAATGTAGTATCTGTTCATGTGTGAAGTTGTTGTGTGTGCGTGTGTGTGTTTTGTAGTTTGCATACATGTGCTCTAAGGGAAGTTGTAGCATGCAGATGGTATTACAGTTTTTTTGCTGAAGATGGAGGTTTAAGTTAGGTTACGGTAGAGGGGGTGGAGGTGGGTGTTAGTGGTGGTAGATGGTGAGGATTAACGCCAGAAAGTAACGTTGAGACGTCGAAAATTAAGGGGGAATAAGTTCACCGGAAACGGAGTGGGTTCATAGAAGAGGGAAATGGGCAAGTATTGTTGATAGGAGAGATGAAGAAGAAATATGAGGATTTTATTTAGCCCTCCAAGTTTAATTGTATACACTTTCCCCCCATTTTAAAACGTCAATTCAAAAATTGTTAAAATAAAGAGCAAGACAAAAAAAAGGTTAAAAGGACGAAATTATCCTTAAGTTACCAAATAGCTTTTAATAAGAGTTAGTGAATAGGGACCACTTTCAGAGCAAAATGCAAACCACGAGGATAAATTCTAGACTTATCAAAGTTCATGTACCACTTTCGAAGATTTTACTAAACCACAAGGACCACAATTAGAGTTTACTCTTAATTCTTTGAAAATCTTCATCTAATTAAATCGTATTTAATTTAATTAAAATTTTAAAAAAATATAATCAAATTTTATTTAGTACAACTTTTAATTTTGTTTACACAAATTAAATTTACAATAATATCCTATTTTATTTAATATGCATAAAAATATTGTTTTTATTTTTGATTGGAAAAAGACAAAAGAATAACTAAAACGCAAAAATGGCCCTTGATTTAACAAATTTAACGGAGGCGTTAATCAGAGGGATCATGACCAAAACAAATTAAATACGACAAGCAATGGCGGATGTACATGGCAATTACTAGAGGGGGGGAGGAGGAAAGGACCTCATTAGAAAAACAAAATAGTAGAATTTATAGTGGTTAAAAGATTTTTTTTTACTTTTTCATATAGTTCCCCACACTAAAAATCTGGATGGGACCCCATAACCTTAGCCGACCATTTCCGACTCTAAAAAAGTCTATTAAAATCCACCAAGAAACAAAAAAATCTTTTGAGATCGACAAAAACACTAAATATCCCTCAAAACGATGTAATTAAGCTAAAAACACGTCAAAAAACTTTACAAATTTTTAGCCTACCTTAAAGGTGACCCTAATCAACGACAGAGCCACTTAGGAACGAGAAGGTGCATTCGCTCCCCCTCAGATTTTAAAAAAAGTTTCATACAGTAGTAAAATGAGATATTTAGATGGCAGAGAATAGGAGGAATATGAGAGATGGGCATGGTGGAGAAGTGGAAACGTGGCAAATATGATAAAGTGGTATGCATGAGTCAAATGAAATTTATACTTATAGCCCTTGTATTTTAATGAATTTTCAAAAATTACTCAAGATTTTTGTAGACGAACAATTTAAATCAATTTGTAACATTCAAATCTTATTCCATCTAAAATTTAGCAAATGAGATAGTTATTCTAAGGGAAATGTTTGAAAAAACCCAACAAACTATCCTATTTTGAATAGTTAAGTCTTTAAACTATTTTTTTGAATGGAAAAACCATTAAATTTTTTTATTTTGAATGATTAAGTCTCAGAACTATTTTTTTGAATAAAAAAACCATTAAACTTTTTTATTTTGAATAATTAAGTCCCTGATTTTTTTTTCCAAAAAATTAAACCATCAATTTTTTAAAAAATTGGTTACTTATAACTTTTAAACATAAGTAAACTACCTTTAACCGGTTATCTTTTGATTGTTCCTCTTATAATGGATAAAAAATAAATTAAAAAGAGGAAGAAATATGGCAGGGGCCAACGATGTGCTAGGCAAAACGGAGAACAACGTTGGGGTAATGGGGAGTTGACGAGGGGGAGCGATTCCATTGTTTGCTAGGGAGTTTTAATTGCGTATGGTTTTTGTAAAGGTAAAACCGATTTAAGTTTATTTTACTTAAAAAAATTAGTGAGTTATAAGTAACTTATTTAAAAAAAATTGTAGGTAACTAATTTTTAAAAGATCAATGGTTTATTTATTAAAAAAAATGTTTAGGGACTTAATCATTCAAAATGAGAAAGTTTAATGGTTTTTCCATTCAAATCAATAATTTAGGGACTTAATCATTCAAAATAAGAGAGTTTAAGAATTTTTTCAATCAAAAAATAGTTTAAGGATTTAACCATTCAAAATAAGATAGTTTATTGGGTTTTTTTGAACATTTCCCTTATTCTAACGATAATTAATGTATAAATACTTATGAAATTAAAAAAATATTAACTTAAACTTATTTTAACTACGTTCTTAGGTAATCATTATCAACTTGATCATGAATACCATTACTCTAAATCTCCATTTCAGTAAATGGTCAAGTTAAATATCATTATTGATAAAATTTGTACCAATTTATGGGTTTTGTACTCAATTTATGTGGCAAGATTGTGTCGTAATTAAAAAAATCTTTGTATATTATATTAAACTATGTAAAAACGACTTGATAATTGTTCTAATAAACACAATCAGTCGTTTTCAAAATATGCGACCTTATAAGAACTAATGTTGAATATAATTTTTTTTGTTTCTAATATCATTATAAAATCAACTTTTGTAGGGCTGCCCATTTGTTACTTATCTAGGACTGCCCATTTGTTAATTGATTTAGCTTATTAGATTTAGAATTGTTCATTTGTTAAGTGTTGATGTTAGTTTGATTTAATTAAACAACCATGTACAAGTATTTAATAAAATGACAAACAATCGACGATTCATCATTTATTTTATTCATTTATAACTGACGCCCCTGACCCACTAGAGAAAAATCTTGGATCCAACACTAACCACAAGGACCAAAACCACAATAAACACAGTATAGGGGCCCTAGTAAAAAAAGTTATAAACCACAGGGACCAAATCCACAATTATTTATTTGCAAATAAAACCCTGTATTTATCTCAATTACATTATAACACATATTTTATAATTATCCTCCAAGAATAATTATTTACAATCAAAACGATTTAATTCAGATTCCTGTAAATAGAAGCAAACGTTTCTTTTTGTATGACCCTGTAGGTTTACATACTTCTTGGTGGTATTCCTATGTGATACGTTAGGGATGCTACTCATATTGGTTGAATTCTATTATTAATGACCCTTATATGAATAAAAAAACATTAAAAAAAATACTAACAGTTTTTGTCATGTCCTATCCAACCATGTTTTAATCGTACCAAATGTAGAACAAATAATTAATTCTGTCACATCCCGTCCAGTCCAGTCCCGTCCCGTCCCGTCCCGTCCAGTCTGTGTACCAAACTTTACCATAGGGACCAAACCCGTAATTCACTCGAATAAAATATTTGTAGGGATCAAAACCAAGAAAAACAACAAACCATAAGACCAAATTTGGAGTTCACTCTATATATATATATATATATATATATTATTACAAATTGTGTCTCTTTTGGAGGAAACCATACGTAATAGAAAATGGAGAGTTATACGGGGTGCATGTAATGTGTAAAATCAACATCATTGAATCCTGAAAATTGGGAAAGTACTAATTGCTGATTTGGAGGTCCCAATTTCTGCTTGACCATCCGGTTTCCGTTGGAAAATTTCGCCATCATTCCCAATTTCTCACTTTTCCTTCCATCATTTTCCCATTTTGTTCTTGTAAAATTATTCAATTTCTTCAACAAAGGTATGGATTTCTTCTGTTATTTGATCTTGTTTGTATTAGTTTCGCCTTCGTTTTTTTTTTCTATATAATGTTGAGTTATACGATCGATTTTGATTGATGTTTGTATCATCATCATTGTAAAACGTGTTTATTAAGATTTTTGTTGTGCTTCAAATGCAGGTTACTTTGATTGAAATCGTGTACTTTTGAATCGCATAATGCTTAATACCAAAACCCACAACGCTGATTCGAAAAACAACACGACGGGTGATTCGAGAAACAACCATGGTGATTTGAAACACAATAATGCTGATTTGAAAATGAACAGAGCTGATTCGAGAAATAACCATGCTGATTTGAAAAATAACCCTGATTCCAAAACCAATGCTGATGCTCCTTCTCATGTATGAATTATCTTCACAATTAGCAGATATATATACATTATTATCAAATACTTCATTTGGAGTACATAAGCATGACTCAAGATAGTTGTTTTTAACTGTTTATCTTGTTTTAGGGAGATGGTGGTGATAATATGCAACCTTCTTCTGCAACAACTCAAACCTTAGAGAGACAACATTCTCATAATGGCAACAGGGTATATATATATATATATATGTCTTCTTTTCTTTACTTTTCTTCTAACTACTTGCATAGTGACACCATTGTTCTATTCTTTACAAATTAGAATTTTGTAGTTAAATGTATCAAACCTACAGTCTTCCCATTTCAAATATTTATTGTTTGTAATTCTTTATAGTTTCGAAATTGGATATACGCTGTTTGGCATTAACAAACGAAGAGTTTTACTGCGATTTGTCAAAAATGACTTTGTTGATTAATTCACACAAAGAAAAGGAAAGTAGGTGTTTGCTTGACCCTCTAGTTAATTACAAAATAAGGATATGTGGTATGTTATCATGGTTTGTTTTATTTTGGCTTAATTCTGCATAATTTTTGCTTCAAGTAGGATATATGATCATATCACCATGCAAATCTATGATTTGTCTAGTTTTTTCTACTTCAAATGTGTAGAAGAATTTATAATTCATAAAGCTATACATCCAAATTCCAATTCCTTTAGGTTTCTGGTTTCCCGTGAAGGAAAAACGATTATCACATATATGATGCTAATGTATCATAGAATCAGAGAAAAAAAAAGACTATTTACATGTAATCTATATCATGTTAAAGTAATGCACTCACCTTCTTCTCTTATGGGTATATGGATTCCTCAACCTATATGGAATTTTTATTCATTAATTTGTAAGATGTAAAAATATTCAAGTCTAAGTTATCGGTCATTGCTGCTTCGCAGGTGTACAAGAGCGGCCCACTATTTTTGTCATCAAAAGGTGCGTTATCTCCATCGTTTGTTGCTTATATACTTGGCATTCTGCAACCTACATGCATGGTTTTCTTCTTGTAAATCTCTATTATACACATCTTATACAGGGATTGGATGGACTTCTTGGAAGAAAAGATGGTTTATTCTAACAGAAACCTCATTGGTCTTCTTTCGAAGTGATCCAGTAAGTTTGCATTTATTTAATGGGAATGTCCTCTTTTCGGTTTTGAATTTTAGTTACTTATCCAGCTTGTCTCATTGAAATTCAAAATATTTTTTGCTATTTATTAAACCACCATAGTTTTGTCTTTACATTCTTGGTATTTTACATTTCTCACATAAAAGTTTAGAGGAGATTGATTTTGCTCCTTGAGATGTATTCAATCATCAGAGAGTCTCTTTAGTTCTTTCTGATGATTGTAGAATTGAATCACTCACTTTTTCTCTCCTTTTGAAAATTTATACCGTTCATTCTCAAGTATATGTAAATATACTAATATTTTAGATATTTTATAGGTTTTATGTTCTTTGCTTTTTCATGTTTAATTTTATTATTTATCAATTTGGTTCATTTTAAAATGGTAATTTTCCTACCACTTCAAAATGACTGAAATCTTCGTGTATTTGCTAGTTTTTTTTTATATAAATGTCGAAGATTCATTAATCTTCTGGTATGTCAATATTCAGAATGCAACACCTCAAAAGGGGGGTGAGTCTAATCTTACCCTTGGTGGCATAGACCTCAACAGTTCAGCCAGGTTAGCTTATTTATTCAGCTCCATGACTCACATTCTCCTTCTTTAAACAGCTACTTACGTGATATTTGGGATATTTGTTAGTAATGATCTCTCTCTGTATGTTTTAGTGTCGTAGTGAAAGCAGAAAAGAAACTCTTAACGCTGCTATTCCCTGTTGGTCGTGATGGAAGAGCATTTACTCTTAAGGTGGTCTTTTCATTAAAGTTGAAAACATTGATCTTCCCTCTTTTATCTCTTGATCTAAAAGCTAAAGATGTTATATATAAACAATTGCAAGCTATGGGACTTCTGAGTGTAGTATATATATCCATGGTAATATATTTAGTTTTATGTTTGTTCATTTTCATATATGGGGGTGAGAAGAGAGTCCGGTTTGATATTTCCAATGTTTCACTTTAGCTATTACTGATAGCATTACCTACCAATTGTAGAGGGGAAAACCTCAAAGAAAAAAAAACCTGAGGAACACCCCTCCATCTGGACAGTATAGACAGATGCATGTTATAAATGCATACAAGTGATTGAAGCTGGGTTTTTTTTCTATGCATTAGTGCATGTTATGTGCTAATGCATGTTACAAATTACCGGTATGCATTTGTGCATACCGTCTATATGGAGGGCTCCCAGGATGTTATTTAGTTTTCTCTTATTTTGAAGTTTTCCCCTGAACCTGACCCACCAATTTTAACCCTTTATTTGCTTTGGATGAACTGGACAACTTCTACATTTTGCTGCTAATTGACGCTTATTATTTAGGCCGAAACTGCGGAAGACTTATTTGAATGGAAGGATGCGTTAGAGGCAGCTTTGGCAAATGCACCAAATGCTGGTACAGGTTCTGGGGAAAACGGGTTATCAAAAAATGAAAAGGCTGATGGTTCTCAGGAACAATGTAAACTTCTTCTTAGAATGATTATTTGTCAAAGTTAACATGATATTTATGATGGTTCTCTTTTTCTCACATGTAAATTACTCTTTTTTAATCCGACAGCAAAAGACCAACCAGCAGTAAAATCAGTTGTACTTGGTCGACCAATCTTACTTGCATTGGAAGATATGGATGGAACTCCATCTTTCTTAGAGAAAGCCCTTTGTTATGTGGAAGACTATGGTGAGATTCTAGATTTTTACAACCTCATTTACCGATTTAAATAAAATAAAGTTACTTGTGGGAATTTATGATATGTGAACAAACAATCATATGTCCTTTTATGTTAATTTTAGTTTCTGTTAAGTTGAAATTATTTTGTCTTTCTGATGAAAAGACTTGCATGTTTTCAGGAGTTAGAGTAGAAGGAATCTTGCGGCAGGCTGCAGATGTTGATGATGTGGAGCGTCGAATTCGAGAATATGAACAAGGTGAATAATTTGGATCTACTTGCAATGTAAACAATAAATTTTCTTCTAACAATTTAATTGAACCTAGTTTCCATTGAACTTTCTAAGATGATAAATTAATTATATAAGTAAGGGAGAACTTAAGTATGATTTGTTACAGGAAAAACGGAGTTTACTGCAAATGAAGATGGGCATGTTATAGGAGACTGTATCAAGGTTTGTTATATATAAGTAAAATTATGTATGTTTGGCACATTATTCTAGTGTTGTTTTTTTATTTAGTTTTCTTGATTTGTTGTTGTCATTTAGATTTTGACTATTGTTTTTTTATGATATTGTTTTAGTATGTTCTGCGTGAGTTACCATCACCCCCAGTCCCAGCATCCTGTTGTGCTGCATTGCTAAAAGCATATCGTAAGTTTTTCATTATGCACTTGTGCATAACATGCATTTGTAACGTATACTAGTAATTTGTAACATGCGTTTGTGCATATGCACTTGTGTATATAAAAAAAAACCCAACTTCAATCGCTTGTATGTATTTGTGCATACCTTCCGGATGGAGGGCTCCAGGGTGTTTTTCAGATTTTTTTTTGAGGTTTTCCCTTGAGCCTCCCTCTGTTCCTATAAATCTTTTCTATGTTGTAATACAAGTTCTGGCTGGAACTTGAAATCAAGTTCCCCATGTTCTTGATTTTTATGCTGATTATAGAGTGTCAAAAAACTTCTTTGATAGTTATTCGTGTGCTTTGATTTGCTCGAATTTTAGTTACCATTTATGTATTTTTCCTATTCTAGCTTATATTAATGAGCAACTCTGTGCTTATGGTTAGAATCTGATCGGGCCACAAGAGTTAGCGCTATACGTGCAGCTATTTGTGACACATTCCCAGAACCTAATCGTCGTTTATTACAGAGGTAATTGATAATATTTGTGTCTTTAAATATTTCAGTTCTTTTAATCTTGATTTAAGATACATATGGTATTGTTGAAATGTTTGTAGGATATTGATAATGATGGAAGCTGTTGCTGAGAATAAGGCTGTGAACCGAATGAGTGTTTCAGCCGTTGCGGCTTGCATGTCACCACTACTTCTTCGACCCCTTTTGGCTGGTGAAGTTGATCTCGGAAAAGGACCCGATATGGGTGGTGATGGGTCTGTTCAACTTTTACAAGCAGCTGCTGCAGCTAATCATGCTCAAGCAATTTGTATCATCTTGATAGAAGAATATGATAAAATATTTGGGGTAACTTTCTTTTCTTTCCAATCTAGTGCTTAATACAAACAAACACGAGTCCATTGTTTTTTCAATTTTATCTCTTAATGACCACTTATCACTTATACTTTTTGACATTTTTAATTTCAGTTTGTTTTTTAAATTTTTTTCAAACCCTCTTAAGTATGAAAATCATCTGAAAAATAAGTGGTAAACTCACCACTGAGTTCCTCTTATTCGCGTACACCCACATTGTTAGGGGTTTATAAATCAATTACTGATTCAGACGCTAAAACAAACAGTCTAACCGATTTAGATTTTAGACTTCAACATCATCTCTTATAAATCAGAAGTGAAATAAGATTTCAAACTTCAACACCATCTCTTATAAACCAGAAGTGAAATAAGATTTCAAACTTCAACACCATCTCTTATAAATCAGAAGTGAAATAAGATTTCAAACTTCAGCACCATCTCTTATAAATAAGACGTGAAATAAGACTTCAGCACCTCTTAAAAAACAAACGCTACCCACTTACTTGCACAATCTGTCTTCTGTTTATGGTATTTGCAGGAAGAAGACATGTTAAGTGATCTATACTCCGACTCAGATGATTATGGAAGTGAGAGTGAAGATCTTAGTGATGAGTACTATGAAGATGATGACTACTATGATGATGATGATGATGATGATGAAAATGGTGCATCTGAAGGTTCTTGCTCGTATGAAGATTCAGAACGTAGATCAAGTATTAGTTGTAGTGAGAGTGGAGACAGTTCTCGAGATCACACCAAGGTTGGAATTGTGGAAACAACTTTAGATAGTTTTCTACATAGCGGCGGGTTCAAATGCAAACTCAAATTTTGTTGTCCGCATATATTCAGACTGAATGTTGTGTTATTCACTCTGAATGTTGTGTTATTCACTCTGAATAATGTATGAATTTCACCCTTGTTATTCATACCGAATGCTCTTCATTATTCAGACTAAATGTGACACGTGTCAAGCTCTCCTTTGTCCTTATGTTCGCAACCAAATCTGAGTTCGCATTTGAACTTTCCTCTTTCTACATTTACTTTTATCTTTTCTTTAATGTTAAACATAATGTTTTGTAATTGCAGGGTTTTGTTAGCACAAATCCGTTTGATGATGAAGTTGATGTTAATTTAGAGGTTAGTAATGACATTTTCAAAACAGCTTTATAGTTAATACCCATTTGGGAAAGCAAACAAATGAGTATGTTAAATGTTTCACAGGATGAAGAGTTCATTACTAGAAGACACACTATTCATCGACGATCTAGCGTAAGTACATAGGTCGTTTACACAAAAAATAAAAAAAACCACTTTCGGGTTTTGAATCTTTAATCATCTTTAATAGTTTTATTTCTTCTAAGTGCAGTTAAAGAAATCATCGCCATTGGCAAGCATCGAACTTGTAACCGAACAGCAGTAAGTGACACTCCAACTCCAATGAAGATGAAAGATTGATTTATGCTATTGTATTCTAATTTTCTATCTGTTATTAGGGCTGAAATTTTGAGGCTTGAAGCCATTAAAATTAAACTGAAAGATATAATTGAAGCAGAGGTAATTTTTTCAACTTCTTGATCATTTTTCAGAAAAGAGTTAGGGGGCGTTTGGTTTGTAGAATGTTTTTAGTTGTAATGAAATCTGTTAAAGGAATTGGAATGGAATGTTATCAGGTTTAACCACCTGTATGGATCACAAAATTGGAATGGAAATCTGTCTATTTGGTTCACATAACGTAGCTTTGGAATTGGAATGAAATATTGGTAAATGACCAAAACACCCTTTTTGGATATTTTGATTTCAAAATCCAACTACTGTGGTTCATATTGGTGGTGGTTGGCGGTGGTTCATATCAACGGTGGTTCATGTTGGTGGTGATCACCGGTGATCGGTGATGGTTGATGTTGGTTCAGATTGATGGTGGTCGACAGTGGTTCAGATCGACAGTAGTCGGTGGTGGTTGACGATGGTTCAAATCAGTGGTCGTCGATGGTGGTTTAGATTGGTGGTGGTTAACAATGGTTCAAATCAGTGGCGATTCAGATCAAGTAGGGAAGATGAGGATAATTTTGTCTTTTTGAGAATATGGGATGGGATGGAATTGAATTCCTTCTCAATTGTGATGGGATGGCCAAATCCATGGACGATGGAATGTGTTGAATTCAATTCCATTCCATAGGTAAACCAAACGCCTGAATGGAATTTGGTCAATGGAATTGATCATTCCAATTCCATCGGAATCCTACGAACCAAACGCCCTCTTAGTTTTCAAAGAATGTTGATTCCGACACTGGATTTACAGGGAAGACGAAATGAGATTCTGAAAGAGGATTTGGTGAACAAGAAGAACGCTTTAGAGGCACGCCGTGTAGCTCTTCTACAAGAGGTATTTACCAAACTGTTATCAATTTCTGTGTCATTATGTTTGGAAAGTTGTTATTTGTTAACATGGTTTTAATTATGTTTTTAGGTGTCAAAATTAGAGGAAGAGTTGCAAAAATTGCAAGGAGCTGTAGCGTTATCAACCACTAGCGATGAAAAAGTCTGTTATCTTAATTCACTAATGATCTTAATGAGTTTTGTTTTTGCGTTAAATCATTAACTTGTAGATGTTCCAAAGACGAATGCAGATTCAGACGATATGGACCAGACAGAGGCTGATGATCCTAGATTACACCAAAATCAACAAAATTCTAATCATCAACCGCCAACATCTCCTGATCATGGAAAAGTGTAAGCATCATCTCTTGTACATTTTTTTAATGGGATCCGTTTACATTAGGGAGGTTAAGGGGAAAACATTAAAAAAAAAGAACTGAAGAACACCTTGGAAACCCTCCATCTAGACGGTATGCACAAATGCATACAAGCGTTTTTATTTTCTATGCACAAGTGCATATGCACGAATGCGTGTTACAAATTACCAGTATACATTTGTGCATACCCTCCAGAGGGTGTTCTTCAGTTTTTTTATTTTTGAGGTTTTCCCATGAACCTGATTCCCATTTACATAATGTAAGAAGAACCCCCCAAATATGATATTTGTAAATAAAACCAGATTTATTTGTACGAAATTCTTTGAACATGTATTTTGTTTTGGCAACGGGTATACACACTCCTAACTTTCTTTGGGTACAGAAAAGATAAAGAGAAGGATCGCGAAACAACAACTACTTCAAATAGGAGTAAGGTAGAGCATCTTTACAACCATGGTCGTAAGAAATTTTGTGTTTGTTCTTAAGGGTCGGGTTCAGGGGAAAACTTAAAAAAAAAAACTGAAGAACACCCCAGGAGCCCTCCATCAGGACGGTATGCACAAATGCATACCGGTAATTTGTAACATGTTAGTGCATAACATGCACTAATGCATAATAAAAAAAAACAGCTGCAATCCGTTGTATGCATTTGTGAATTCCGTTCAAATGGAGGGCTCTCAGAGTGTTCTTCAGTGTTTTTTTTTTGAGGTTTTCTCCGGAACCTCCCTTTTGTTCTTAAAATCTAGAGAAATAACTGAAGTAGACATATTTGGTTTTTGTTTGTAACAGGACACAAACTCTAGCAACAAGGAAGATGGTGATAATAAACATGATTTTTTTCATTCATTTTCTAACAAGTTAACTCCAAGTTGGCATCATTCTGATTCAGATCGCAATGAACGCAGTATGAGCAAGTCTACAAGCTCTAGAAAGTCCCATTCAAAAGGGGAGGTACATTTTATTAATAATGTGATTATTATAATCTAATGATGTTAAAGAATCAAAAGTTAATGTGATTAATTATGATCCTAATGAAATCCAAAGTTTTAAAAACATTATTATTATTATCTGATTCATGTGGTTGGCAGGCAGCAAATCCAACTTCAGCACTATCAAAAATAACAAACAGGCTTAACTTTTTGAAAGAAAAACGCAATCAAATGACTGATGAACTACAGTCGGTGGACAAAGATCACAAAGATCATAAAAGCCATAAAACCGCACACAATAGAGGGAGTCGGAAATGGTCGGATGATGAATCATCGGATAAAGGACAAGAAACTTCTATCCAGCAAAAAGAAGCTTCTTCTGGAAGACCAGAAGATCAAGGAAGAACATCCTCTAGATGATCAAGAAGGTTCTTTTCTTAATCTTTCATCTAAACTTACTTTGCTTTTCTGATAACTTAGAAGATGGGTTTCAGAATCAAGTTTCTTGAATCACAAAAGGGTTTAAAGAAGTTTTGGATGATGGGATTTTTGTTAATTAGGGATGTTTTTGTGTAATTAGTTTTGTTTTTTTTTATGATTATAATCCACTTTTTGTATTAAATCTTTATAAGTTTCTGAATTGGGGTACTTTCCTTCAATACAGTTATTGTCTCAAATCTTTATTGGTTTTTGAATTGGGGTACTTTTCTGCAATACGGTTATTTGTATCAAATATTCGTGTTTGTTATAATCTAGAGAGTAAATTACGGTTTTGGTCCTTGTGGTATATCAATAATTATGATTTTGGTCCTTGGACTTCATTTATTGTAAGAGAGTAAGTGCTACAAGTTCTCATTAATGACTTATCAGATTTTGGACCTCATTACTTTCACAACTTGAAATCTATAGTCCTTCACATATAATTCCTATTACAGATGGCCATTAATTTGAGGTGTTACAACTCTTCTCTGTATTATCGAGGAGTTCTTATTGTTGCTTTCCTCAGGTCATAGTTGTTTTGCATTACTAATTTTGATCGTGGTGACTCTGAGTAGCGTTGTTGATTTGCATATTGGTGTCATTTTGTCTTTGGTTACACATATTCGATAAAAAAGAGAAGGGCATATGAATGATCAATTATGTACTTAGGGGATAAATGTGATGAATTTGGACTCTCTTCATTTAATTGCTTTTGCCTTCTTTTATGTCCTTGAAGTTAAATATAGCTTTGTGCTTTTTTCTACATTTGGCCCATTTAAATTGATTCTAGCCCAATTCAATATCTTTCCTTGGCCCAACCTAAGAATTCAATAAATAGAAATTAGAAAGTAGAAAGTAACAATTAGCCCATAAGCATTAACATAAAACTAGTGTTGGGCAAATTTCGGTCCCGTGCCAGGATCAAACCGGTCTTGGTCCCAAATACTGTTCACCGTAACCAGTCCTGGTCCTAAGAAGCTTGACACATTTTGCATTGTGCCTTTTTTTTCTCGTTGGCAAGTAAAACTAGGGGTGCTCACGGGTTAGGTTGATCGGGTTGAAGGTATTTCAACAACCTAACCCAATGTTTTCAGTTTGGTCGAGTTGATACAACAAATATTCTCCTAACCTTGAATATTTTGTTTTCTCTAGTTCTCTCATAATTTCTTTTTCATCCTCAGCCATTTGGTATAACATATTCATACTTCTTAAATCTTAAATATATCATATTAAATTAATTTTCTCTCTCTCTCTCTCTCTCTCTATATATATATATATATATATATATATAGGGTTGGGTGAAGTAAAGTTATGGTGAGAAGCATAAGAAGAGATCTCCACCATTGAATGCAAATTAGAATGAGATGCACCGGATCAATTCTCTTCTAAGGCGCAATTCATGGGTGGACATGAGATTAAAAGTGATCAAGTTTCATATCTCTTCTTATGCTTCTCACCTTAATTAACTCTTTTTCTCACACGATCCTACGCCTATATATATATATATATATATTCACATTTAATGGACATGTAAACAAAAGAATTATACAGAGATAGAAAATAGATTGAAAATATATGTATATGAAAAGAGGTCATGATGGTGTAATTGTCTAATATATATTAATAAAGACTCAACAATCATATTAAATTCAAAAAATGAAATGATATCAGGTTCATTAGGTTGATCGGGTTGGGTTGTGTTCAAATAAAAGCAACCCGAATCCGATATCAACCCTATACCTAAAGTTTGAAAGTTTTACAACTCGATTAGACATCGGGTTGCTTCAGGTTGATTTATTTAACGTGGGTTGGGTTGGGTTGATCGGGTTTTTGAGCACCCCTAAGTAAAACCATGTTGTAGGAATTCCAAATCTCAGATTTCCTTCCATGTTCGGGAATAACTTTGACGATCGTTTCGTTGGATTTGTCATCTGGGGTGGCCATTTTGAGTAATACAAAGTATAGTAATAACACAAATAAGAGAGAAAGAGATGAGAAGTAGGAGATGTTAGAAAGCGAAATCAAATACCAGCTGAAATCACGAATTATAACGAGAACTGTGAACATTTTTTGCATTTGTGAGTTTGGTATCTAAACCAATACATAACATAACTTATTTAGTGTTTTGGGGTGAAAAAAAAACAAAAAAAGGTCAAATTTGAAACAAAACGGCTCTCTGGCGGCTAGGTTTTTTGATCGGGCAATGCCAAACCGGTCCCATAACTGGTCCCGGATCGGACCGAAGAAAACAATAATATCCATAACCGGTCCCGGATCGTAGTCTCATAACCGGTCCCAATTTCGGCCCTCCGACGGTTTCGAGCCGTCCGGGACCGTTTGCCCACCTCTACATAAAACCAACATTGAGCCCCTTTTCAACATTTAATTATAAATTTATACAAATTGATTAAAAGAAAACTTCCAAAACACACTATCACCCTTTTTCTGATATAAATAGATGCTTAGAGCATCTCCAACAGCTATTGTATTTTTTTTTTCTAAAATAGCATATTAAAAAGTCAAAATCTCTATAATAATTTGCATCAAACTCCAACAGCTATTCTATTTTAGCAACTTTATCATTAACAATACTAA
The DNA here is from genome assembly GCA_036898165.1 of Silybum marianum. Classification (NCBI taxonomy): domain Eukaryota; kingdom Viridiplantae; phylum Streptophyta; class Magnoliopsida; order Asterales; family Asteraceae; genus Silybum; species Silybum marianum. Next base: position 40,393,057 of record CM072529.1, on the reverse strand, counting down.
TAAAATATTCCATCATTTAATAAAATATTATTTCTTTCTCCTACACACTTAACTTCAATTATTTTGATTGGTTGAATATAATTAAAATATTGTTTCTCTCTCTTCTATATATTTTTAGAGATTCTCTAAATTTAAAGATTTTTCTTCTCTTTTTTCTCAATTTTCTATTTTAGCAATTGATATAGCATAGCTGTTGAAGCACTTAAATTGCTAAAATTCTCCATTTTTTTTATTTTACAATAGCTGTTAGAGATGCTCTTAGAGGTAGTAAGATAACTACAACATGTTAGAGTTATAATACAACTTTTATGATAATGTAAAGAAAAGATAGAAAATTTAGCAAAGAAGTAATACAATAGCATCAAGATGTAATCTCATCCCATAGTTGGACTTTAGACGGAGTAATTATTGAACAATTTGGGAGCAATATGATTTAATAATATCCTTCTACGTGAGAATTAAACTCTAAAATTGGTTGCATTTAATAAATGACGAAATCAAAGATAGTTTTACGTAAGGATATATGCGGTCCGGTTTGAACGGTTTAACTCCTTAAACCACAAACCAAAATGTAGCGGTTGTTTAGAAAATTTTCAAACTTAGCAGTTTGACAAGAAATGACTAAACCGGTCAAACCTGACCACAAAAATGCGGTCTGGTCTGACCCATTAGATGGTTTCGGCTTTTTATAGGCTTTAAACTTAGAAAAAACATTAAATCTATATCTAAAATGAAATTTCTATCAATATAGCACTGTTAAAAAATAGTATACCAAATTATTAAAAAAACATCTATTTCTAAAATTTAAAAAAAAAACCGTTGATGAGCAAGGGTGAGGATTATTTGGAAATTTAAATTGAATTTTGATGAGTTTCAAAATTTTGTCAATTTAGATAACACTGTCAAATTAGAATTGAAAACAAAAAACATAATGTCTTTGACGAATTTCTTTTAACTGGGCCATAAAAGTAAAGACCACAACACGAAAAATAAATATATGTGTATTTATGACGGTCGGTACGGTCCAGACCGCTCAAAAAAATGTTTAAACCGCAAACCAGATCGGATCGAACAGTTTAGCTATTTTCAAACCAGACCGCCAGACCCTTCAAATCACAAAAAAAAGCGGATTGCTTTGACTTGGTTCAAACAGTTTAAAGAGTTCAACGGGTTTTTTAAACACCCCTAGTTTCACGAGCCTAATAGTGATGTTTCTTTTCAAATATATTTATAAAATTGAGTTATTTGCCAAATTTGAGGGATCATCTCTACACTTGGTTAGGAAATGTGAGACAAGTGATTAGGTATTTCTATTACATAGACTATATCCAGAAATACTATGAAATTACTAGGCTAGGTTGTTGCTTTGGGCTTTAGACTATCTCCAACCCATCATTAAAACCATTAAAACATAAAAATGGAGGTATTTCATTCTCCAACCCAACACTATAACACACAAAAAAATGGAAATTGACCTCTATATTTGAAGGTGAATAAAGTATCCCTCTAAAAAATTATATTAATATTTTATTCAACTTTTTCTAGTTTTATTTATAAATTAATAGTTTAATGCATTAAAAATAAATACATATATTGTTTTAGTACTATTATAATATTAAAGATGTTTTTAGTGTCGTTTTTTTAGTGTGTGGTTGGAATTGAATTTTTTTAGTGTTACATTTTTAGTGTTTATAGTGTTTTTGATGGTCATTTTTTAGTGTTTGGGTTGGAGATGCCCTTAGAATGTTAGTTTGTTATAAATGGCATCGGAGTTGATCCTTGCACCATCGGGATGGTCGGGAAAACTTCTTCGGAAATGATGAGTCCTCAGGGGGGTGGGGGGGGGGGGGGGGGGGGGGGTTTTAACACCTCACTGGAATCCTACAATGGAGAGAGGGATATATGGATGTGCTTTTTGTGGCATCTGTTATATGTGTGTTTTGCTTACCTTACATTTTGTGTATTTACAATTTACCTACTCGTTAATTTTTCTAGTTCTATGATTATTATTATCTCACAATCATTGTTCTTTCTATCTGTATGCTCACACTCTTGCACAGGTCCTTTACAACAACAACAACCACTTTATCATCTGAGATAGAAGCCAAGTCTCTCTACAACTCAACTACATACCATATTTTCGAATAAAATTTAGTGAACAAGTCTAGTTTGGTTTTGTTACTATAGTTTTGTAAACAAATATTATTTTAAAACAAAAAGAAACGAAAAAAATACCTGATATTTTAAACAATTTTATCTATTTCTTATAATTATTTTAAAATATTAAAATCAAAAATCAATTCCCAAAGCTAATTTGTAGTTTGGAGCACGAGGCTATAAAATAAATAAATTAAAAATATATGTGAGCAATAGTGTCTTGCGCACGGGCACGGGCGCGTGAAAGTTATGGTGGTACCAAAATCAATACAACAGTACCCCTCAAGGTTGAATATAGCCCCCTAAGCTTTCAATATTTTCCATATAGGCCCCTAATGTTTACAAAATCTGAATTAGGCCCATTTTACTAACATTTTAAGCACTTGAGTTTAAAATTTTATTGTTAGACCCTAACCGATTAAATACTAAATATAAATTCGTTTTCTAACAACAAATCATATTCAAAATATGATTAGAGGTGTAAGTTTCAATGGTTAAATAATGATTCCTATTAGGGGTGTATGCGAGTTCAGTTGAACGGTTTTTAACATTTTTATAACTCAACTTAATTATAACGGTTTGAAATTTTTTTATCCAGTTCAACCCATTTAAAGGTATGATCCAACCCAACCCTTACAGGTTAGGGCGGGTTGAGTTGAGTTGGCGGGTTAGTAAACTTCCTAAACTAGAAGGAAACGAAATCTAAACTTCCTAAACTAGCTATATATTATATTTTTTATAATGACCGTAATTCTGTATATATATATATATGTATATATATATATGTATGTATAGGGAAGGGATATGATTTTTTATTGTGTGGGTCCCACAACATATGTGGTCTTAAGGGTGTTTATTTGTTTCTTTAAATATACAAAATTCTCATTTATATATATATATAGGGTCAGGTTCAAGGGAAAATGCCCAAAAAAAAAAATTGAGAACACCTAGGAGCCTTCCATTTGGACGGCATGCAATAATGCATATCGGAAATTTGTAACATGCATTTGTGAATATTTATCAATGCATATGTAATGATAGAAACATTGGTGCATAGAAACAAAAACCGTTTGTTTGCATTAGTGCATACCGTCCGGATGGAGGGCTTCTAAGGTGTTCTTCAGTTTTTTTTAATGTTTTCCCTTGGACCTCCCTCTTTATGTGTATATATATATATATATATATATATATATATATATATATATAATCTTACGAAATAATATATATTGGCGGGTTGGGTTTTGCTAACCCAATTTCAACCCTCTTAATTAGCGGGTTGGCGGTTTCACCGGTTGACGGGTTGTAAGTGGGTTGGGTTGAACGGTTTTTACGGATTGACGGTTTTTTCTACACCGCTAATTCATATCATAACAAGCTAAATTTATCTAATTTAGTTTTAAGATAACATAAAATTTAATTATCTTTAAGGATACATAAGTGTTTTAATACAAAAACGAATAACTCTACATAAAAAAATATTACAACGGTGATTATTTACAATTATTATTCTATTATAATATAAATTAAGTCTTTTTACAAACTTTATTTTTGTTTGCGTTTTTGCAAAACCTAATGCTTGTTCCAACCTAAATTTTTTAATAGTTGAGTTGACATATAATATAATAAAATTATGTTATTATCGAATATTTAAAATTACACTTTAATGAAAAAAAAATGTAAATGAAAACCAAAGTTACTAAGTTCAAATAATGATTTATTAATATGAAAAAAAATACTTACAATTCAAAACCTTCCAAAGAAATATTTGCTTATTCGAGACAAACAAAAGGGGTGATTATATAAATTTAAAAAGTAAAAGGAGTTGTATAGTAAAAGGTGAAATTTGAAGGAGGTATTTTGCATAATTGTATATAGATATGTATATATAACTATAAATAGCCTTTTCCTTCCTGATTGTTGATTCTGAGATCGCCATCAATCTGACTTTTATATACAATTTTCTTTGTTTTATTTTCACTTGATGACATTTTACATTTTCTATAAATAACTAATAAACTTTATAATTATGTGTAAAAATTAAATATCACATTTCAAATAAATAAAAAATATAAACTAATCAAACATTTTACTCACCTAGTCTCACAATTAGAACATTTAGCTTGCATATAATTAAATCTTTTTTTTTAAATAATATTCTTGTCTTTCAAATAATGTATATAATTAAAGCTTTTGAAATGTTTGATTAGTTTATGTTTTTTATTTACTTTGAAATGTATAATTAAAGCTTATATCAAAAGTAGAAAAATAATATTTGTATTTGACAAAAGATGATATTCTTACATAATTAAATAATATTTAATTATTATTAAATATTTAAAATGTTAAAAAAACAATGCATCCAAGGTTGTTGATCAACTAGAGCTACTAATCATCTACCCTGAATTTCATAAATTTTCATTTATCTATCTATATTATTATAATAAAAAACTTTAATAAATTTATATATGTAAAGATGATAAAATATGTATAAGTTTGTGAAGGTAGATGAAGGTCCGTATTTTTTCTATCAGTCATCATAAAAAGGTAGTTGAAGATCAACTTTTTATTCAGCTGTTAGATACAAAAATTATTCAAAGGTTTAATAGTTTCTTATGTTCTCACAAATATGAGTTGCTTTTAACGTGATCCCAAATATGTAAATGTGAACCTTTGGGGATAGTTCACTTCATATGTTCAAACTTAGGTTTACTTCTCCGTAGTCAATATTTCCTATCCCCTCAAGGATACTGACGATTTTTACATCTATTAATATTTAGAATCTCATTTAATTAATAATATGCATGCAAACTGATCAAAACACTTATAATTATATATATATTTTTTTCAAATTTATATTTTATTCAAAAGTAAAAACTTATCATCTCAAAATCACATAAAACCATATTACAACACAGACAAATAAAAAAAATAAAACGAAACATTAAAATTTCAAATTAAAATTCTATAATTATATAAAACATGAATTTATAGTGTGTGGAATTTCACCCGTCAAATCTATGATCAATACCATGATAATTGTAAAAATAATTCATGAAGAAAAATTAAAATCAATAATTTTGAAGTAATAATTATAACCAAGAAAAAAATGAATTAAAATTAAAATATTCACACAAGAGTATTGAAAGTGACACCATTAAATTATGATAATTATTATAATAATAAATATTTGAAATTCATTGGTCAAAAAATAAATAATAATATTTGAAATTCAGAATAAAAATTAAAAAAATACATAACAAAAAATTGCTTAAATTATATGGATAGGAGTATCTTTTTAGCCTTTAGCAGTTTAGTAGCATTAACATCAATACTCTCTTTCTCTTTCCTTTTTCTCTCTCTCTATTTCTTTTATTTTTCTTGGGTTTTTGAAAGAAAAATTGAATCTTTTTGTAAAAAGATTGGTACTTTGATTTCTTCTGAATGTATGATGAGAAATCCTGAAACTGGGTTTTCTGGAATGGAATCTGTGTTCTCAGGTTGGTATTCTTTCACTTTTTTTTTTGCAATTTAATGCCCTTTTATTTGCTGCTTATATGCATGATTGCCATTAAACCCTCTTCTTCATTCTTTGCTGCTTTTTGATTTTCAAGATTTTTGTGTTTAATTCTTGAAAATGTAGGTTACAAATGACATTTTGGTTAATTTTTGTTAATTTTTTTAATATATATGTACAATTAATGCCTATTATCTGCTGTCTGATGTTTGTTTGAAACTAGTGTTATGTTCTTCATTCTTCATTCTTCACTCACTGTCTTGCTTCTAATATTTTCTGTTTTTATTTTTATTTTTATTTTTCAAGATTTTTGTTTGTTTAATTCTTTAAAATGTAGGTTTAAAATCGCTTTTTTTGGTTACTTTTTCTTGTTGGGTTTCTGGTATTTTGTTTTTGTGTGTTAATGGTTATGGATAGACTTTACTTTGACCTCTAGGGTTCCTCCATTATTTAGTTCCATAAAACCTTTTAATTTCTAATCTAGGATTCTCAAAAAACAAAATTTGTGTTAGATTTCTTTTTACTAATTTATCACCAAAAGCTTAAGAATTTTTGTATTGTTTAATGTAAACTTTAATGGGGTTGTTATGAAAAAAATTAGGATTCAGAAACAACTTTGAAGTAGAAAAATATATGTTTAACAAGATAAAGTTAAAATGTATATCTTTTAACTTGAAATTTTCAACATTTTAGTAGAAATCATTCGATAATCCTATGTTTCAAGAAAGAAACACCCTTTGACCTTTTAGGTCAAACCTGCAATTTCTTAAATTCATTTATAGTATTAGTATGTTACATCTAACACCAAAACTTTTCAAGATTGAATGTCTGTTATAAGGGTTGATTGCTTATCAATTTTTCTGTTTTATTTTTTAAAGAATTTATGTACATTTTAACTTGAATAATAGTTTGTTTGACCTGAAAAGTCAAAGTGTATGTTGTTATACTAAAACATAAGTAGTATATTGTTATGAATGTTAGATTTGAAAGTACATCAATCCTAGTAGATCAAAATTGTGGATATGCCCTTTGTTTTTTCTTTTGGTTTCCTTTTTTTTGCATTCTGTTTTGCATATTTTATTAAGGAATACAATTCATTTTCGGGTTGATATTTTCCTTTTGCGGGACCCGTTATATCGTTCAGAAAGATGCGATAGTAGGTCCCACTAAAAGAAGAAACGAAGAGGACCCATAAACTAGTGTAAAAGATCGAACCTTTAAGGCCTTGTTTGTTTTTTCAATTTTACCTCTTAATGTCCAGTTATCACTTATTCGCTCAGACGTTTTTAAATTCAAACCGTTTGTTTTTTTTAGACCCTCTTAAGTCTGAAAATCATCTGAAAAAAAAAAGTGATAACCTCACGGTCCTCACCACTTAATTCCTCTTATTTGCGTACACCCGCATTATCAGGGATTTATAAATCAATGATTGATTCAGATTTCAAACTTCAGACGTAAAACCAAACAGTTTAACTGATTCAGATTTCAGATAAATCAGACTTCAGACTTCAACACCTCTTAAAAACAAACGCTACCTTATTGTTTTTTCTTACAAGTTAATTTTTTTTTTTCATTTGACAGGATTTGTGCTTGACCCTGAAAAATGTAATCAACTAAGCTTGGAAGAGAAAAGAAAACTAGTTCACCGAATCGCTCATTGGTCAGAAGATGCCCCAAAGATTCTTAGTTCATTAACTCGTAAAGAGCTTCTCGAAATCATATGTGCCGAAATGGGTAAAGAAAGAAAATATAGTGGATTCACAAAGCTTAGAATGATAGAACACCTTCTTAAACTAGTCTGCAAAAACACCAAGAAAACACCCACCGAAAAGTCATTAGATTTTTCGCCATCCAAGAAGCAAAAAAAACACGAGGGCCCACTTCAACTACCTAGTACTACCACTTTTGAGAATCCTAGAAAAGACCAACGGGTTTGTCAGAATCTAGCGTGCAAAGCGGCTATGTGGGCCGAAGATGCTTTTTGCAAGAGATGTTCTTGTTGTATTTGTCATGAGTTTGACGATAATAAGGATCCGAGTTTATGGTTAACGTGTGATTGGGATTTGGATTCTGGTAATGAAGGCGATGAACCGTGTGGAATGTCGTGCCATTTGAAGTGTGCGGTTAACCATGAAAGGGCTGGTATATCGAGCATTGGGACTTACCCGAAGCTAGATGGTGGATTTTATTGCGTTTCTTGTGGAAAGTCAAATGGATTAATGAGGTATATATGGTTCTTCGTTGTTATCATTTTTGCGTTTTTTTCAGGTTTGATAGTTTGAACTTGGACTTTATATGTAACATGAAAGTTTCTTAACAGCTCCATTAAGAGGCAGCCTCTGAATCATTAAGAGGTGAATCATGTTTGGTGAAAAATAAGTCTGTGTCTGTCTATTAATGGTTCCAAAACCCTCTGAATCATTTTGTAACATGGACCTCTCTTAACCATTCAGAGCGATGATCTCATTTTGAACAATTACCAAACAATTATATTTCTGTTTCTACTATATCATATTGTTACCTGTGATTTTTATTTGCAAGATTTGTTACAAATTCGAAGGTGGTTTTCGATATTTTCTTGAAGATTTATAGAATTTATATCGGTTTTAATAACAAGAAATCTATTTGTTTGATCTCAAAACTCAAAATAATTAGTCTTTATGCATCTTGGTCACCCTTAATCAGAGATTTATGCTCTTCCTGTTATAAAAAGATTTATACACTTTAGAGGTCAAAGTTGTTACTTTCCAAAATTCATAGTTGTGTATGGATTTTGTGGTCAATTCGAATCCGTGCTTTTCGTTTATAACCTTTATTACAAATCCCAAATTTCATTTTCAAATTTTCTTGAAAATGCATAACATTTCACATCAATTTTCAAGATAAAAATCAATCTGTTTGACCTCAAAAAGTCAACTTCTGTTTTTCAGGACTTGGAGAAAGCAGCTGCTGTTTGCTAACGAAGCCAGAAGAGTTGACGCATTGTGTCTCCGAGTTTCCCTTAGCCACAAGATTCTTGAAGGGTCCGTTAAACATCAGAAGCTCTTAAAGATCGTTGAATCTGCAGCAAAAGTGCTCGAAAATGAAGTGGGACCCATAGGTTTAGCATCGGTTAAGATGGACCGTCGCCTAGTGAACCGGCTCACGTGTAGCACCGAGGTTCAGAAGCTCTGTACTTCAGCAATAGAAGCTTTTGATTCGTTGTGCTCCAATTCAACCGTAAACCTTTTCCAGATAAACAGAACTACCAGTACGTATCTCTTTCAGTTGCTGAATGGTTTGGTGCTTAATGATTAAGAGGTTTTTATGATACAGTGCAAAATGAAATATAATTGTTTGGTAATTGTTCAAAATGAAATTAAATCAGGGTCTGAATGGTTAAGGGAGGTCTAGGATACAAAATGATTCAGAGGATTTTGGAACCATTAAAAGGCAAACTTATTTTTTGCCGAACATGATTCACCTCTTAGTGATTCAGAGTCTGCCTCTTAATGGCATTGTTAAGAGGTAAACAAAGAGTGTCCTATTAGTCTATTTATGTATGGGATAATTTTGAAAAGTATCTTATGAAAAAAGAATAATATTAAGATTTACTTTTTGCGTTCTATTTGAAAAGTTGCCTAAATTTCTTGATAAAACTTATCAAGTCGTCTTAACAACTTATCATAACACCTTCCGATAGAATGCACAATTTTTGGTCCTATAAATTTAAAAGTCTCATTAAGTACTCTATTAAAGACGTTTAGCCATACTAAAAGACCCATTTTTATCGTGTATATATATAGGCGTCTCTATGTCGTTTTAGTTCATATCTTCTTCATTTTTTAACTTAATTACATTGGTTCTTTTTGGCAGCGTGTCGGATTTCATTTGAAGAAACTACTCCGAATTCAGTAACGATCGTCTTAGATTACGAATCTCATTTATTCGAAGATTTTTTCGGATGCAGAATCTGGCATCGGAAATCATCTCTGAAAACATATCCAAAAGAAGCAACGTACATCGTTTTAAACCCGGAAAAAAGATTCAAGCTCACGAATCTTGATCCATCAACCGAGTATTCTTGCATGGTTTCGTTCTTTAGCAACAAAAAAGTCCTTGGATTCTGGGAGTCAAAATGGACGACAACCAAGGTCAACACGGAAGTCAACAACACGCAAACGGATTCCACATCGGATTTCCCTTGTACACCGTGCAAATCCGATGGTACAACGAAAGCGGGCCCCAGGGGTGAATTAAACAAGAAGAACGAGTACGAGTATGCCGTGGGTGTTATTAGAAGTTTGGAGCATAACGGACATTTGAGTAAAGATTTCCGAGTGAAGTTTCTAACTTGGTTTAGTTTGAAAGCAACGATGCAACAAAGAAGGGTGGTGAACGTCTTTGTGGATGCTTTGATCGATGATCCCCCGAGTTTGGCTGAGCAACTTCTTGATACGTTTTCTGATGAGATTTGCGGGCATTAGAAGTCTTGGAATCGTGTAGGTGGCCACGGATCGAGATTTAGTGTTAGTTTTTGAAGACGATTGATGTTTGTATTTTTGGGCACTTGAATTCAATTTGGATAAATGTATAGCTAAGCTAACTATGGGGATCTATTCGTTTGTCTATTTAAGGATTCTATATTTTTAGTTATGATATATGGGTCCAATGTGTTGTTGCAATGAATGATCCACAGTTTGTGAAGACTAGACTTTGGAAAGAAGAAAACAAATTGAGGTTATGAAAATCAAAATAAATATTTAAAATATATAAACATGTAAAAGAAACTCTATCTTAGAGAGGAAAGATTACATAAAAAGAATACAATAAATCACCAAAAACTCGACCATGATTTCTACAACATCATATTTCACTCATTAGAATGTTATATGACAATTATATTCTTAATCCAAGGACTTAAGCTTAGGTTGTCACATATCCTAATTTTCTTAGCTCATGTTCCATCTCCTCATTAAAACCAAACTTGAATACCTTTTACTCCTTACTTTATTAACTTCTAGGATAATAACAACCTAACTCGCCCAATTTGAAGTCCCTTAATACTCTTCTAGTTTAAGCTTAGGCTATCATCATAACCTAATTCGCTTAAACTAAGGCTTACACTTAACGTCTTAACGAACAAAAACTCGTCATACTCGAGACTTCAATCGAGCTAACGTCATAGGATCAACCACCATGTCTCAACAAACCATGTAAAAACAATTGTGATATGCACCAATATATATTTGTAATTAAACAAATTTGAACCTCACATAATGGAATCCTCATTTCTACATACCAAAACAATTGGAACATATTTAATTGATAACCAAACGTCGATTAACTTTTCACCAACTCGACTACACACTATGTGTGCTTACTTTAACGGGTAATACCTTACATCCTTTGCAATTTATACAAATTATACAATCCACCAACACTTCACTAACACTTTCTTATCACATACATCTACTCTTATGAGGTAATAAACTAACCAAACATATCCAAAACACCTCCGCCACCATATATCCACCATAATAGCCATATAGTACCAGTTGGTTGGCTATATGCTTAACCTAACTCCCAATATTATAAGAATGCATCATAATGTACAATTGAAGATGCGCCTCCCTCAACAATGTGTCATTAACCTCTATTGGCATGATGGGTGATAAGAACCGTGAATGACTTCACATACGAATATATATATATATATATCTATAATCCCAAAAAATCTCTCAAGGTCCTTGTCGATAACTTTTTCTCCAATACTAACAATGGTTATAAGATTCCGACACTACACCTTGGTAAAACTGCCATAGTCTATAACCTTCATCCTTAGGGATATCCTAGCACTTACGTGCATACCTTAAACCAAAGATAGATCATCACCTCCTCAAGCTCATCTATAATGGATCATATGTCACATAATAGTGCAACATCAAATCTAATATGCAAAGCAAAACAATACTAAGTCATAGTCCACTTACATACTCTAGTTTCGTCTTGATCTCAACTCCAATACACCGCTTAGTTTAAGTTTAGGTTATAATTTAAACCTAATTTCTCTTAAACTAAAGCTCTGATACTAACTTATAACACCCCATTTTTTTTTCCAAATAAATGAAATGTCACGTCATCAAAATACCTCATTAAATACTCCAATTAATAAACTAAAACGTTTACAGCGGAAGTCTAAACATCAAATAAAAATAAATATTAAAAGATAACCCGTCCCATACCGGGTCACTATAATTTGAACCAATACAAACTCCGAAATACATAGAATTGTACACTAAATAAAATAAAAGGAACTAAACTCCTTAAGCGTGTCCTTTGCCCGTGTCGATTTTTGAACCTCTCGATCATGAGATGTATACTATAGTCAGCTAACTAGCTCAGTGAGTTCACGGTTTACGTGCGACTATTCGACACACATTCACTCACATATAATTATCAAATAAATATGATATAAAATTTCACCAATTATATGCATCCTCAATGAGATCTCTTAACTCCTCTCCGTTAGGCACCTGCCATGTCACAGGCATTCCCTGGGCATGTGAGTCCATAAAGAACTACCGCCCATTTCGGGTCGTGCCTCCCCAAAGTGTGACACATCGAGCCGATATCCCATACTCCGGGTTATACATCATATAGGCATGTTAACCCACACCCCAAATCTTCTGCATGCAATGTATATAAAAATTATAACATAAGTAGCATGCTACACCACAGTTTAAACCATATGTATGTAAATCACCAATTAATAAAACACGCAATAACACCTCATCAATTAAACATGTAAACACCCACCCCAAATATGTAAAAATACATTTCATAAATATGTATACATCCCAGTGAAATCTCGTGAAAGACTCACCTGATAATGTCGGTTTCCTAGAACCCCGCTCCAATTGGTAACCTACAATTATAGGCACCCCGCTCCTACGTCTAATTAACCTTTAAATAATCCGATTAATTAGTGTTCAATCATTCAAGTTTTGGCACCTCCAAGTCCTAAATAAATTATTTAAAACGCCCAAATAATTATGTGTTATCTCCTTAATCCAATAAAATTAATAAATTAATATATTTAAATTAATATATTAATTCTACTAAAATGATTTATTAAATTAAATACTCAATAATTGATTTATTACTAATTAATAAAACAAATAAATAAATGGGCTTTAAATAAATTCATCCTAATTACAATGGTCAAACATTTTAACTCTATTGGGCTTCAAATTAGGCCCACACCAGATCAGGCCCACCTCTCCAACAGCGCCTCTCCTCCATGGCCGGAAAAGTCGCCGGAGAAGCTCACCGGCGCCAGCGAGCGTCGTTTTTCTGGCGGCCATGCCGGATTTTTCGGCGAAACTTGTTTCACTTCGTTTGGCTTCGTTTCTCATCCGTTTTCGACGATTCTTTTTCCTAAATTTAAGTTTTTCAAAATACTAACTACTAGGACCAAGAATGGCTCGAAATCATTCTGATTTGAAGGGGATATTTACGTTCAAAGTTTCGGTTTTTATCGAAAACGATAAATTAGACTTTTCGGTAACTTTTGGCGGCCTTCCAACGGTCCATTTGACTCTAAAACAGATATGAGTACGTTTTCTACCATCCTTAACGTCCCGGTAACTTTAATTTCAAGATTTGTATGAGGTACATACCTTAACCCGTCGAACCGGTACCGAAACTGACCAAAACTTCAACGCTTTAACTTTTTTCTTCAAAACTCCAAAGTCGTTTTCTCTCCAAGTGTGTGATAACACTAAACCCCAAAATTTTGGAAGAAACTCCATTATATGGGTCGATTTTTCAATGGTTTTTGGAAATGATCGCAATATGGAAACTCCATTAATGTCATTATTTCCTTCCATACCAACTTTTGCTCCCATTGACAAAATACACCGCTCTCCACCGGTTTCCTTACGAACTAAGTCCACAATTCGAATCGTTTCCAAAATAATATTATTCTATTACCGAAATAAAATAATAATAATATCCATAATTATTATTCACCAAAAATAAAAATCTCCTTAAATTATTCCCAAAATCAAAATAATATTCCTCCAAATTATATTTATTAAATTTTGAAATAATTCAAAATTTTGGGTGTTACAGATGATCCTCCGATTCTGGCGTTGAATGACAGAGGGGACATAGGTTGGAATTGAGCCCGATACCTCTCCTGATCAGATTTCTTCTAGTCCGTAATCTCCCCAACCTCACCCTCCACAACAATAAATTGACTTTGGCCAACACCAAGTCATTCCATCTTGTGATATACTCAAGTATGGCCAAGGATGAGTCGTCAACCGCTTTTCTAAGCGAGGCAACCGAAAAAATCTCATATTTTTCCAACGTCCAACTCCAGTTCCTATTATGAGGATCAAAAGAAAACATATCGTGCAATACAATATTATAGCCAGAGGTCTCTTCATCTAACCTGCTAATCCTGCCCCAAGAACTGCCGTATAACCCCTCCCCCCTCTCAAGACGAGACCCCCATTGGGACCGAAGAGGGAAGCAATAACCTCGTGCCATAACCCCTCAGATCCAGAATGAAAGCGCCACCACCACTTCCCTTGAACGGATAAGTTAAGAGCCCTCAGGATTCCAATGCCTAACCCGCCATTCTCTTTGCTATTTATGGTTACGTTCCAAGCCACCAAATTTTTTTCGATTTATCCGCATCTCCCCCAAAAGAATCTTGCACGAATGCTTTCAAGGGTTTTGATCACCTTTTTGGGAGCTTTGCAAAGCGGGAAAAGATACAACCAGGGACTACCTAGGACCGCCTTGAAAAGGATTAATCTACCACCAACCTAGAGATTTTTCGCCTTCCAACTTGAGCGCTTTAATTGGAATTTTTCAATCAGAGGAAGCCAACTTAAACCTTTGTTATTTTAGCTCTTACAGGCATGCCCAAATAGGTAAACGGAAAAGAGCCACCTTTGCAATTCATCCTCCTAGCCATGGCCGACGCCTCCTCCGACTGAAAACCGATCCCCATCACTTTACTTTTGTTGAAGTTAACCTTGAGCCCAGAAGTTAAATTGAAGCACCTTAAAATTCTGAACAGATTCGAACAATTAAAAGAAGATCAGTCCCTAAGAAATATAGTGACGTCTGCATACTGAAGAAGAGAGACGTTAGGGCCATTGTTAGGAAGGGAAACACCCTGAAACAACCCCTTCTCGATACCCTCGTCCACCGCGAATTTCAGCCCCTCAACAGCCAAAATTAAATAAACAGGAAGGGAGCCATAGGATCGCCTTTCCTCACTCCTTTTTCCATCCTAAAATCTTTGGTCAGGACCCCATTGACAAGAACCGAGACTTTGGCAGGGGCTAAGAAACCGCACCCAAGACCTCCACTTATCACCGAACTCCATACTAGCCATTATATCGTCCAAACCATCCCAATTAAGCGAATCAAATGCCTTTTCAAAGTCAACTTTGAAGATAAGAGACTTTTTGTTCCTTTTTTAGCCCAAAGTAATGACTGCATTGACGATGAGCGGGTCGTCAAGAATGTTCCGGCCCTTGATGAAAGTGAATTGCTCCTTGCTAACCACCGAATTCATCACCACTTTAAGCCTTTTAGCAAGCACCTTTTACATGATTTTTCTAATACAACTGATAAGATTGATCACTTAGAGAATCCCTGATAATCTGTCACTCTGATTTGAACTATCCACCCAGAATTTAGCTACCAACTTTTGTGACGATTTTGTGACGAATCGCACTTTAGTGACAGATTTCTCAGGAAAAAGTTGGTAAGGAAAAGTATTTCGATTAGTAGTATTATATTATATTATATTTATTTAATATATTTTATTAATTACTTTATAAATTATCAACTTTGATTAAAAAACAATTTTCAGTGTTTCTATGACATTATAAATTATCATATTAATTATAATATTCAATAAAGTATTAATTTAAAAACAATAAATCGTATTTGTTATTTTTTTATATCAAACTATAAATGATTTAAATATATATATGAATAATAAATCGTATTTGTTATATTCTATATTGAATTATAAATATTATAAATATACATTTACAAATAATAAATAGAGTTATATGGCAAATTAAAGATGTGGAGAATCCACAACCTTAACAATTTGATTGATAACCGACGTATTTTAGAAACCAATTTAATAAATTCTTTTTTCTTACGTATCAACTTCATTCGATTCCACTCATAAGAAACCAAGTTCAAGAAATCAAGTTGGATATTTGGTGAAAATGGTGAGATCATCAGCCACTTCGAAAGATTTCTTGAAGTCACTAAAACGTGTGAAGATGAGTAAAGAGATGTTGAAGTCGTTTTGAGAACCGTCTCTGTTGTACCATTTGCCTTGAAGACATCCAACACAAAGACATGGTTTCTCTGCTTCCTTGTTCTCATCTTTTCCACCATCGTTGCATCTTGGAAGCTCTCAATCACTCTAACACTTGTCCCAATTGCCGACGTCACTTCCCACCTTCCGACCACCATCAAAATCATCGTCGTATAACCACAAGAATCCTTCACTCCATATCAACAAGAATAAACGTACTTGATGAAACCATTATTCGAGCCATCGTGATGTTCTAATCGTATCAGGTACAATGTAAACAATTCTTTCATTTGTTTTCTTTTTCTTTTGTTTTTTGTTTTCTTTGTTTATATTATATTTCGTTTTCTTCTTCTTGATTTCTCTCTTTCTTTCTTTCTTTCTTTCTTTCTTTCTTTATAATACAAAATCATGCATGGTGGGAAATCATCATATAGAGTATTTCATTTTGGACTTGTAGCGTATTTCTCAAGGCAATACATGTGAAAAAAGTTCAACATGTACTATCCGATTAATAATTAATAAGCGGGAAATTAAAGATGAGGCTGAACAGGCCATACCGGCTTATGGTTGCAAAGTTTGATGGTACTTGAGTTTTTAATGCAAGTATTAAACCTGGCTTGAAGTGGAAAACTCTTTCGAGTCTTTGAAAGTCTGAAATCTAAATCATGATTGTGTTGATGCAAAGAGATAACGACCGATACTTTTGCATGTATATATATATATATATGTGCTAAAACAGACCCCTTTCAACCGATGAAAACACATTTAATTAATATCTGCATAAGCAATTTGAAAGTAAAGGGGACTGTTAATTATATTTTGTAAAGCCCTCATGATCATATATATATATGTCATATAAAAGATGCAATGCAAGTATATATGAAAGACATGCATGATTTCCTTCCGTGTGTGATTTTCTTGTTACTAAAATGTTTTGTTCAAGGAAAGAAATCAAGAAGAATGTTTGTGCAGTCAACAATGTTAAGTGATACAAAGGCCTTCCTTACTCCCTTTGAAGAAGCAAATTTCATGTGTGTATATATATATATATATATATATATGGAGTTTCTATAACTAAAAGGGAGGGAGATCTTTGTGAACAAAGAGAATTAGAGAAAGGAACAACCATTAGAGATCAAATTTTATATTGGTATGAGTAGAAATTTTATATCCTCATTAGAAGATAAGAGATTCTGAGTTTTACTGTGAATAATGGAGTGAGTAGAATATATATTCAGCATCCATCCTAGAAGAGAATTAAGGTAGGTAATTGATTGAGGCTTGTAGACTGAAATTCGACTGAAGAAGAAAAGGAATATTGTCTGATTCTGGTGGTAGATGCTTGTTGATGATTGATTACTGGAGGAAATGTATGGAATATTGGAATGAAGTAAGAGTGAGTAAAGTATGTGTGGAAGTTAAATAGATAAATAAAGATTTTGATGAGTTTAACCAATATAAACAAGAAACTAATATAAACAAGAAAACTAACATCAATTTACAAAGATTGAGCTTATTAATCAAAACCCCATAAACCCTAACATGAATCTTCCAATATTTAACACAAATCATCAAATTGGTACTCAAAACTTGAAATCATAGATCCATACCTTGATTCTTCACTTCATCTTCAACATTTAAGCCTTTATTCTTCAACAATTTATCATCTACCTGATTACTGGAGGAAATGTATGGAATATTGGAATGAAGTAAGAGTGAGTAAAGTATGTGTGGAAGTTAAATAGATAAATAAAGATTTTGATGAGTTTATGGATGAAATTAGATTCCAAAGATGATATGATGCTGATTGTGTTTTATTTCAAAAATGGTTTTTATTGATTATATATTATTAGGAAGTATCAAATGACCGAGGATAAATGGTTTTTAATCAATTTTACAAGTCCATATATCAAAAAGACAAACTATAAGAATTTCCTACAGAACACCATATATGATTTTATGAAATAACGTTTAATCAATTTTACTAATCCATCGGGAAATTAGTCAGGTTTTAAATGACATAAGGTGTGGTCTAGTGGCAAGGCCAATCTTCGAACCTTATGATTTATGGAGACACGCGACGTACGTTTTTCAAGTCATGCTCTAACGGCTATATATATATACACACATATATATATATATATAGAGAGAGAGGGAGGTCCATGTGGATGGTATGCACTAATGGAAGCCTCACAGGGTGTTCTTCGGTTTTATCTTTTTTTAGCGTTTTCCTTTGAACCTCCCTCTCTCTCTCTCTCTCTCTATATATATATATATATATAAAGGGAGGTTCAAACGAGAATTTTTTAAATTTAAAAAAACACGAGAACCGACTGTTCAAGTACAAAATCATATATGATTTTGTACTAAAGGGTAGCGGGTGACTTTTGGGGCCACTTAAGTGGCATGGAAAGTCCTCCGTCCTACAAAATCATATACCATTTCGTATTTGATCGACCGGTTATCGTATTTCTTTAAACCTAAAAAGTTCTCATTTGTCCTCACGTTCACTGTTAGTCCCTGATTAGAGAAGGCTATGTAAGTGAAGGTTTGTAGAAGGGGGGGGGGGGGGAATACAAACACACAAAAGTTTACTCTTTTAAATTTTTTGATATAAATATTAAAAATTTACACATAGAAGTTTGTTGCGGAAAATAATAGACACACTATTCTAACAAACTAAACACATGAAACACATGAAACAGTAATTAACTTATGCACTAAGAAAGCTAAAATAAAACTGTTAAAACACTCAGGATAGCCGGAATCAAACAAAAGATCACTCAGATGATTTGTTGAAAGCGTGAGGTTTAAAGGTAGAACTTCATCTCCTTTTATAGTGCCCATGCATGGGATGCATGAGGACAGCTGTCAAGGATGTATTAGCTGGAAGTGTATCTGATGGAAAAAGGAAGATGCCACTCCCTTTGTACTGGATTAATGGATGAACCATTCTTTGCAGCACGCAATGTCAGATGACTTTATCTCTTTTTCTTCATACTCTGTGAAGTCCTATCAAACCTTTTAGCTTAAAGACATACATCCTTTTTAGGTGAGTAAAAAGAGAATGTCCGAATTTAAGGTTTGCTACCCAAGTTCTTACTGCACACGTATCTTGCATTTATTGTGTCATAAGAACTTATCTCTGAAAATTGCTAGATGATATATGAAACCATGTATCACATCGGTTAGTGCCTTATAAGGTTGGAATTGATAAGTGTACACATTGCTTGGATTGGTGATCCTCATTTTTTACTAAGTGTTGGCAAGTGTACATCCTTGTATTGGTGACTTGTTATCACAACCTTAAAGAATGGCAACTACAATTTTCGGTGACCATATATACAAATCGGTGACCTCCATATACAATTTCGGTGACCTCATCTGTCAGGTCGGTGACCACACTTAATTCGGCAAGTGGTCTGAATTTTAATGTTAGTTGGTACATCAAAAATTCCACATTTTGATGTACAACCCTTGATTGGATAGTCTTTGATTTTCCAATACTTGAAGTATATTCCAGACCTTCAAAAGAACCTGTAAAAGATCAACCATATAAGAGAGAAGGTTCATCACCAAATCATCGGTGACCCAACAATCTCCCCCTATTTGATGATGATACCTGTAAGTTAGAAAAAAATACTTTTTGACCCTTTCTATTTTTCTTTTGGGTTCTTTTCACTCAGATATTTTTTTAACTGAGTATGTACAGTATAAGTATAAGTAAAAGTATAAGTATGAGTATGTGCAAAAAATTAAGGTATGAACAATTATTAAAATAAAGAATAATATGAACTTTTATTAATCAACACACAGGATAGTACATCACACAGAGTACATGATAAAAAAAGTACTCATTTGAATTCTCAATCACAACTAAATTTGAATTCTCATTTGAACCCGCCCCTATATATATAGGGAAGTGTTCAAATGAAAACTCAAATTTGGTTGTGAATATGAGGACAAATGAGAGTGCAACATGTGTCATGTTTAGACTGAGTAATCAAAGAAATATCCAGACTGAATAAATACTATATTCAGTCTGACTATTTTTTTGAATATTCAGTCTGAATAATCTACATTCAGACACATGGCATGCTCTCATTTTTCCTCATGTTCACAAACAAATTTGAGTTCGTATTTGAACTTTCCTATATATATATATATATATATATATATATAGAGAGAGAGAGAGAGAGAGAGAGAGAGAGGGAGGTTCAAGGGAAAACTCTAAAAAAAGAGAAAAACTGAAGAACACCCTAGGAGCCTTCCATCTGGATGGTATGCACTAATGTATACAAGCATTTTTTGTTCCTATGCACCAATGTTTCTATCATTATATATGCATTGATGAATATTCATTAATGCATGTTACAAATTACCGGTATGCATTAGTACTGCATACCGTCCACATGGAAGGCTCCTAGGGTGTTTTTCAGTTTCTTTTTTTTACGTTTTCCCTTAAACCTGACCATATATATATATATATATTCATTTGATTATGTCCTTATATATATAGGGACATAATCAAATGAAAAATCGGTTGTTTATAATAACCGTAAGATCCACTATGAATCACACATTCAAGATAATCAATATAAATTTTAAATAACTATAAAAGGGTATTTTAGTAAATTTGTTTTTGTATCATCTCTCTCTCTCTCTCTCCCTCCCTCCCTCCCTCCCTCTCCCATATACACCTAAACCCTAAATCTCTCTATCTCGCAAACACATTGACAACTTCCTCAACTCGTCCGTTTTCTCCAACAACGACCTCCAGCTTTTCCGGTGCCGATCTCCTTTTTATCCATTGTCCTTCCTTCTTTATCAACTCCCTCCACCACAAAGTCCCCTCATTTTCATCCTATGCCCTCCCTAAAACGTTGATTCCTAGAAAACTAGAACAATCATGGTTTTTCTTTAAACTTTGATCTTCATCGCACCCAGATCAGTTTCGGTTTCTGTGGTTTCTACACAAATCTGATTTCAAATCATACACGTGACCAAATATTTTGTGGTTTAATATCCGTGTTTGTGGTTTTTACACAGATCTAGTGTAACACCCCCGTCCCGTGTGGCCAAAGGACGGTGTGCTACAATGGAAACATAAGGGTTTATATATTTAGTAATAGAATCCTCATTTGACAAAAATGACCCTTCATCAATTGCCTAAATCACTATTGGGCCCTATATGGACCTTTCTTAACATTTCTAGTCCTAAGACCAATTTATTTTCTACATAATTGATCTTTTACATAAAACTTGGACTTACATTATTAGTCCAAACTACAACTACATAAAGCATCCAAATTTTTATGTAAATGAGTATACCAACATTACTCAGTAACGAAATTTAGGGTGTTATATCTGGTTTCTACACAGTCTCTCCGTTTATTCGAGTTTCAAATATGTTTTTCATCTCATCTTATTCATCTTATTTGTGAACAAAAAAGAGTTGTTACTTTCGCATATGAAACAAAATTCATACGATGAAGCAAATAAGTGAACCATCGTTTTTTTAGCCACATATAATATTTTTTTTTTCTATGAACACAAATATATGTGAAACAATATCTTAAATCATAATATTTGATATAAAAAATTTTGAAAAAAATTATTTTATATTGACTTTTCCCTTGGTTCCAAAATTTCTACTCTTCATAGAGTTTATATTGACTTTTCATTTGAACCTCCCTATAAATATATATATATATGTATATATATAGGGGAGGGATCATACAAGAACACCTCCTATTTAAAAAAACAAAGAAAGGAACACTTTGTGGACCACATATGATGTGGGTCCCAGGGTCCCATACATTAAAAAATCATATCTGATTCAATGATTTTATAATGTGTGGGACCCATATCATATGTGGTCCACAAAGTGTTTCTTTGTTCCTTTAAATTTACAAAGTTCTCATTTAAACCCCTCCCTCTATATATATATATAGTAGATATATATCGGCGTAATGCGACGAGATGTAAAAATTCTATCCATATACATTAAGTTTTTAAACATAAAATAAGAAACAGGATGTATCGTAAATCTAAAAATGAAAAAGTAATGCATTTTCTCATTCAAAAATTTATGTTTAAGCAAAATATAAAATACAGTCATGATTTAATCATACAAAATCATCGCTCAAAACTTCATGATACACCACGTTCGATGTTTAGATTCCGTCCTGATTGAACTTTTTGACAGGATTCACTAATACATTTGTATTACCACGTGATATCTCTATAGACAATGCCAATTAAAGTTGGTCATCCGAGAACACCAGATTCTGGTAGATACACACCTACCACCGAAATTGTCTGCCCTTGAGCTTTCTTAATTGTCATAGCAAAAAAAAAGCTAAATGGGAAACTGTTCTCTCTAGTTTGAACGAGTACATGCCTTCCTCAGATGGACATAGAGGAATTATTGGTAAAAATACTCTTTTACCAGCATGTTGACCAACAGCTATTTTTGCATCGATGACGTTCTGCTGAAAACCTCTACATATCAACCTCGTGCCGTCACACAATCCCTTTGATGGGTCGATGTTCCGTAATAGTATTATTGGGCATCCAATCTTAAGCCGAAGGTAATGAGAGGGAAAACCGCTAATAGTCAATGAGTTTAAGAATTCTATGGGATATAAGTTATTCTTATCGTCTTCTACTTCGTCAAGACTATAGTAAACTTTATCCTCTCTCCGGAATCTTTCAATCAATTGATCATTAATCTCATCGACATGCTAATTTTTAGTTGTTAGTATCGCCCTCAAAATGATATCTTTTTAACCAGTCTCATCGGCTTGTAGAGAAGGAAAATCTATACCAATCAAAGCATCCTTCGATTCATTTTTATTGGTGTAAGGAATGGTCATGTCATCAGGTATTCAAAGTTTCCATCCACTAATTCTTCATCACCATTGCCGACTCATAATAGAAAATCCAAAAACCATGGATTAGTAAGTGCTCTCATATTGAGGGTTAATCAAAAAAATTTAATCGAGTACCAAAGATGTGACATTCGGAGGCTAGAGTCTACGATCTATGCGTGAGTGCCATGTCTCATTACTGACAACACCCGTCTAAAATCACCTGCCATAATCATTATCTTTCCACCAAATGGATGTCTCACCCCGATGATGTCTTTGTAACATCCCTTTTTTGAAGGGTTAATATTAGGAATTTTTGTTTTTAAAGTTTGGAGGTGTTTTAAAGGGAAACCAAATGGGTTGTATTGTAGTGTTAATATGTAAAAAAAAAGAATCCGCTTTGTTATCTAACCCAAGTCCAAGTCCAAGCCTATGTTCTCTATTTCTTTTGTGCGACTTCTTCTTCCCCAATATCAAAATCGGCTCACCTTAACAGACTCGACCTTCAAACGAGCTTCAGTCGATGGCGATTTTCTATATATCTTCAACATCTCCTTGAAAAATCTCTTCCTTATTGTAGTAAAGGTACCAATTTCTATCCTTTTTACCTAGGGTTCCATTATATATATCATCTTTTTGAGTGGAATATGTGAAATTCTAGAAATTATTAGTCATATTGGTGGTATCTTACATATTAGATATGAATTAGTTGGAGTTTCATTGTTGTTTTAAGTTTTAGAAGAGTTTAATTAAGAATTGAAGTTAGAATTTTCAATATTTGACTATATTTAAAGTCAAAGTATGAAACTAGAGTTAGAAACTTTGAATTTGACATGAATAGGTGATCATATTTGATATAATTTGTGCCTTGGAATGGATTAAGGTGATAAGCCTGTTAAGTGCTGCTAGTCGTCCAGTAAGTCGTTGGACTTCTTTGAAATTTCGTGGTGACTTTATGCCGATGATTGCCATTATTGATCGAGATTGTCCTCGATTCCTCGTTGAGTTACCATGTATCCTTAAAATTTGTTGGCACGTACTCCGAAAGAACATTTGGTCGGGTTAAGCTTCATCTTGTACTTCCTTAATATGTCGAACAATTGCCGAATGTGTCGTACATGATTCGTCGCGTCTTTAAATTTGACCATCATATCGACGATGTATACCTCCGTTGTATCTCCTAGATGTTGATTGAACATCCTATTGACGGGTCTCTGGTACGTCGAATCTACTTTTTTAAGACCAAAGGGCATTACCTTTTCATAGTAGATACCTTTGTCAGTCATGAAGGTTGTCTTCTTTTGATCGTTCGGATGCATGAGGATCTGGTATACCCAGAGTATGCATCTATAAAAGTTAATAACTCATGCCATGACGTCGCATCGACCATGGTGTCAATATGGGGTAGAGTAAGTGGATCCTTTGGGCAGGCTTTGTTAAGGTTCGTAAAGTCAATACAAACTAGCCATTTTCCGTTCTTTTTCTTCACAACCACAATTCCCGAATTTTACCTGTTTTTAGCAAATTGTCGACCTCATTGTTGATAAATTTATTCCGCCTTGGAGCAAACTTACAATTTTTTTGTTTTACCAGGTTAAATGTAGGATCAATATTAATTTAGTTTATGCAATATGATCTCTGGATCAATTCCAATCATATCCTCATGTGACCAGGCGAAGTAGTCGGCGTTTCATTTAAGGAATTCGATCAATTCTTTTTTGATAGCCGGATCCAACGATGCCCACTTGAAAACCTTGCGAGGAGGTTGATTATGGTTAATTACGACTTCCTTCAACTGTAAGTCGTCGAACCGAATCTCACTGCTCTATAATTGCTAGATGTGCTCCTTTCGTGGCTTCATCGCCGTCTGGTAGCATTCTCTAGCCGTCTTTTGTTCGCTTTTTATCTCTTAAAGTCCCCATAGAGTGGGGAACTTTATAACCTGATGATATGTCGACGGAACGGCTTTCTTGTCGTGGATCGAAGGTCTTTCCAGGATCACGTTGTATGCAGAAGAACGATCGATAACGTTGAATCTTGTCGACTTGTTGAGTCCTTTTGCATACATAGGAAGTACGATTTCTCCGATGGTGTGCATAGCATCACCATTGAAACCTACCAAAATCGTCGAACGTCGCATAATTTTCGTCTCGCGGATGCCCATTGCTTTGAACATGACGAGGAAGATTATATTGGATGAACTGCCGCCATCGATCAATACTCTTTTTGTGGAACAATTTCCGATCGTTAATTGTACGATTAAGCCGTCGTGGTGTTTCTGACGTAATTCTCCCAAGTCACGCTTGTCGAATGTAATTGGCATATCTTCCCATTCAGATTTCTGTTTATGTATTCTAGGGATCGCGGGATCTTCGGTTCCTTGTATAGCATGCCTTTTAGCCGCCAAGTACGTAACTCCATAGACGTCCGATCAACCTGTCACACAATTTACAGTCTTAGTAGCGTTTAGAGATGGGGGTCTAAGGGGGTTACCTGGGTCATCATTAGACAACAAATCTTGAAGATGACCCTTTGCAACGACCCACACAATTTCTTTTCGCAAGGCTATACAGTCGTTTATCATATGACCATGATCGTCATGGAAATCGCACCATTTAGTCATGTATTTCCTTTCATTTGGTTGATCGTTCTTTTTCGGCCATCGAACGATCGATGATACTTCTTTCAAACCTTTCATCAAGTCGCTCGATGTCCCTTTGAACCATAGGATGAAATCTTGGGATGTTTTTGATATCCAATGGTAGTTGTTTCTTTCCTCCTATTAAATCGAACGTTAGAAATTTGTTTTGGTGGATTTGACCTAGACGTCATTTTGGCTTTGAAGTCTGGCTTTTTTACACCAAGGGGTTACTTCTCGTTGGTATGTTTTCGGCAAAAAGTTGCGTCTTCTTCTACCCTCATGTATGCCAACGTCCTGGCTCGTACGTCTTCGAACGTCTCTGAAGGGTATTTAGTCAGGTCCAAATACAACTCGGAGGTATTGTCTAAACCCCTCTTGCACGCCTCGATCGCCGTTCTCATGTCACAATTACGTACACTATCATTTCCAAATTAAAATGGTTAAAATAGTTACGAACGGTTTCACCAGTTGTTTGAATAATATAATATAAATCTCCCATTTGTTTTTCCATCTTGTGACTGCTCGCAAACTGTTGAAAGAATTGGTTGGCTAGATCTGTGAAGGAATTTATTGATTTTGGTTTTAGATTTATCAACCATTGCATAGCGGCTCTAGTGAGTGTCGCCCCGAAACTTTTACGCATGCAAACTTCTTGATATTGTCACGGTATCGACATCGTCCACATCAACTGTTTACATTAGGCAACATGCTCGTTTGGGTATGTCAGCCCTGAGTACTTTGGAGTGAATGCGAGTATATTGTATTTCTTAGGGATGTCGATAAGGGCAATTGCGTCGGAAAACGGTGACGTCTGAAATCAGGTAGGAGGCTCGACGTCGACGGGAATTGCCGCCCCGGGTAGTTTGAACAATAAGGCCACCATCTTTTTGTTTTGTTCCTCCAAGAGTTTCAGACGTCGTGTGACGGATTCTTCGACGGGCATACTCACCGATCTCTGTCGTTCGATTCCTTGGTCTACGATGAACATAGAGTTCTTGTTATCATTGGGCGGGTTATGTACATAAAATGATGGTTGGGGCATCGACGTATAAGTTTGAGCGAACGGGTTGGCTGAAGATGGTATGACGTCGTTCCGTTTGAGAGAGGCATTGTGGGAACCCCTACTATAAAAGGTATGTTAAAAATGGATTGAGGGTTGTAATATTGGGGCCATGGCGGCCTTGGACCAGGTGGTGGCGGAGGCAACCGTTAATTGCGATTTCTATATGGTATTCTCCGGGCATCAAGCTGTTCGATACGCTGTCGTGTGGCATATAATTCAGCTCTCAGTTCGGCTTCCGATGTGTTGTAAGCTCCATAATTTGCCATTATGAAATATCAAAGAAACTGTTAGTAACAATAGTGTTATCAGAAAATTCCCTCAATCAGACCCCACGGTGGGCACCAAACTGTTAATGCCAAAAACTAACTTAGAAAAGTCAATTAAAGGAATTTGTGGAGCTGATCGATTGAGAGTTGGATTCCACGATAAACACAAATTAAAAAGAAGTAAATTAAAAAACAAAGGAATTAGTGACAGGGAAAAAACCCTTAACCAATAACCGCGGACGTAAATAATATCGTCGATGCACTATGAAAGATATGACATCAAACAGGGGCGTCGTTCTTAAGAACAATGATCGTATTTCTGAGATTACAATATAAAAGAATAAAATGTTGTTGTCATAAGAACTTCTGGAGAGCTTTGATGTATATCTTGATTTGAAAGCGTACAAAATGTATTCGGGGATCCTTCGTTAAACTGAGCCTCTCTTTAATACTTTTAATGACCCTTGATGTAATGGCCCTTGATGTAATGGCTATAACGGTCATGTATCAAAGAAAATGCTCAATCGTACGGTAGACATATGTTAGTCGTTAGTGAAAAGAATTGTTTTATAAATAAATAATATATATTCTTTGAAAAAAATTTCTATCGCAGTCGTTGGTCGGACATATGACCATCGAACCTCCGCTTATATCGTACGACAGAAGCTTTTATCACTAACTTCGTTCGATCGTTTATTCCAAGGTTATGAATCGTCAATCGTGAGTCATAACATATCATTGGTCGTATGTTTCTGTCAATGGTCCTGAGTTGGGAGATTTGAACCAAACAAGAAGTATAACCAATCAACTCATAACACATAATTTGTTTTAAACAAGTCATGCCGGGATTCAAGTAATTGTCCAAGAAATCAAGGTACTAACTTAATTAAGTGTTGATCTTTGCATTAAAGGTTTTTAACCATACAAACCATTTAAAAAAATGGTATTACTAAAATAACCAAAAAAATTAGGATTTTCAGATTTAACCATTTTAGTGGTCACTACTGGTACCCACCATCCGGTGAGCAAAAACCCCTTTTTGCAAGAAAAACTCTTGAAGGAACTAATATGCAATTAATCAAAAATTATATGGCATGATTTGACAACACATTACACATCCCCCGCTCACCCCCGCCAGTCAACCATGGTCAAAGGTACGGCTGCTCACCCGCCGGTGCGCGATGAGCAGTGGGACATTCCCCGATACAACATTTTGCTTAATTCCCACTATAAAATTCATTTTTTCTTAAAACACAAAATTTACACAATTTTTCTGTTAAGAGAAATTTTATTTTAAAAATACTGTTTTTTAAATGAAGTTTATTTACAATACAAATGTTATCTTAAAATATAACTTTTTTAAACTACAATTTTTAAACATTTTTATTAAAATACAATTTTTTAAAATAATTTTTTCCTAAATTGTTAATCTTAAAAGGATTTTTTAACTTGTATTTTTTTTCATTTCCAACAAATTCTCCTCCTTTTTAATAAATTATTCTTCTTTTTCCAACAAAAATTCCTCTTTTCCAACAAATTTTAATCAATTGCAACAAATTTTATTCTATAATCTACTTTGTTTTTTAATTCAAATTCACTATAAATATCATCTCTTTCACCTTTACCAATGTTATACCAAAAGTTAACGGTCGTTAACTCCGTCAGGAATCTGTCGTTAACTCCGTTAGGATTCATTATAACTTAACTAACGAAGTTTTAACCCTGTGAACTAACCCCGTTAGTATTATACCGTTATCTACGCAGTTATGGTATTTTCAGTTACAAACCCAAGAAATTGTGAAGGCATTAATGAGAAGGCGAGAATCGTTGATAACCGTTTCAAACCGTTATTGCATACAAGTTCAAGTATAAAAGCGCAATTCAAACACACAAAAGAGAGAGAAATACGGAAAAGCTCTGAGAATATTTCGACGAACTTGCGACAACAACATCAAAACTCACAACAACTACATCGCAAGTCACGACAATTGTCATAGGCTCATAACCGACCTCCCTTATTACACATTATCGCTATTTGTAACGTTATCTATTGTTTCTAAGGTCAGCGTCCCTGTTTGACGTCATACTACTCTAGTGCATCGACGATCTTTCTGGGTCGTCCGCGGTTTTTTATCTCGAAAGGGAGTTTTCCGCGTCAACAATCCTCTGTGTCTTTATTACTTTTCTTATTTGTTTTTCAAGCAGATTTTCTTTCTTTAATTGATAAAGGTCCAAATCATTAATTCACAGTTAAGTCAATTTTTGGCATTAACAGTTTGGCGCCATCCGTGGGACTCAACTAGAGAAAAAATCTCTTCGAAAAACCTCCTTTGTTACTAACCCGTTTGAACTTCTTTTTAGACCTTTTATTCCAGCCCTTGGAATAAGACCTCCGGGTGCTCCGCCACTCCCTCCACCAAACAGTTCTGTTTTGAGACAAACCCATGTGTCCACACCAAATCCTCAGGGTACACCACCACCTCTGCCGCCATTCTCTAATGGTGCACCACCACCTCCTCCACCGAACAGCTTTGTTATGGGACAAACGTACGTGTCCATATGTTGTAAGAATATCGCTACCCTTAAAATTAACACAAAAATAAACCTTGGCGCAAGTATACACCTCGGAATACTGTCGTATTTAACAAGTAATACCGGTTTAAGTACCGGGTATCGTTCCCACAGAGACGGCGTGGTTGAAAAGTTCTTAGGATTAAAAAGCTTGAATTTTAGCAGAATGATTTCAGTGAGAGAGTTAAACAAGAAGAATTGTTGATTAACTAATTTTTGGTTGGTTGATTTGTATGCTTATTTGAGAGAATACAATTATAAAAAGCAAGCTTAGGGTGTAAGGATAAATTGAGACGAGGTTAATAATAAAATAAAGAGATATTTTATAATAATAATTATTGTCTTAGAAAATTGATACGTTTTATAACTTCATTGAGGTTAAGCCGCTTATATACCGATGGTTAGTTGTCAGTTAACCTTAGGGGTAATTTCACGAAATATCAACGATCTAAAAATGACAAGTTAATAAACTATTATTATAACGTTAAATACACCTCTTTATTTAATACTAACGTTAAATCTCAATTTATAAACTTACACCCCAAACTAAGGTTTTTAGCCTTCCATTAAAATGGGTTTTTATAAAGTATTATGAAGATTAAAACTAAGATAACACGAAATAATGTAAACAGTTAACTAAGATTATAATTAAAACTAATTATAAACGAGATAATAACTAATGATTATAAAAGCAATTAAAGAAAATGCATTAAATAGAAAGCATAAAATAAGGACAAGGTTGTCATTGACAATCTTGAGTAAATTGAACCGGACAAGTTTATCATAGATATTCATGAGTGAATGTATTGGACAAGTTCACCATTAGTGATCTTGAGATACAAACGAGGACAAGTATATCGCAAATAAGCTTGAGACTAATTAAATGGAAAAGGTTTTCAATGGTATTCTTGAGGAAGATGTTTAGGACAAGGTTACCATTAGTGACCTTGATTTAACAAAATAGGACAAGTATACCGTAGAAAATCTTGAAGCTAAAATTAATAAAAAGTGCAAGAAAATAAAATGATGCGAGTATCGTGATGGTGATATAACGAAGATGAGGTCGGCTTGGGAGCTTTGTAACTATCGAACACCTTAAATTATGCTACAAAGATTTCGAAGGTGCCATGCAAAGATAACGAGATCCAAATTTCTTGAACATGAACTACTAAATATTTTTAAGGAGATGAGACCCACTTGAATCATAAGCAACCTACTAAGCATAAGAAAAATGCTTAGTATGATACTTATCACCAAATGTTAGCCTATTCTTGGGATATACAGCCATGCATTACTAATAGCAAGAAAGAACAAACCACAAGTACTACTTTAAGGACTATTACTTGTGAGAATGTGGAAGCAAAAGTTGACTTTCTTCAAAAGTTGATGGTTTTGCTTTCCATCCTCTTTTCCATCCTCTGATGTCTTTCCTAAAAGAATTGTTGTATGGATGATGGGTGAAGGAGTGATGTATGATGCCTCATGCTTCGTGCTTGATGCTCTCTTTCTTGTACCTATTTATAAAAACAATACATGGGATTTTGTTAAAGTGGACAAGTCCACTTTCGGTTATGGACTCACCATGGACCGAAAAATATTCAAAAGCATAGCCCAATATAAACTAAAATAAATTCCTAAAGAAGTTCCAACTAATGTTTAGAGTTTTGACCCAAAAATTAAGCCCAAGAAGTTTACAAAATGATGGTATTAACCCATACAACTCATGGGCCTTCGGTTCCTTAAGCTTGTCTCTGTTTCATGCGGTCAAACTCTAGACTTCTTCCGTCATCTGAAAATGGCATAACCGAAAATATGAATGATGGCATAAAATGTGATGTTAAAGTGCCTGAAAAACTCATATTTTCCTACTATGTATAAATATAATAACTAGACGTTATAGTAATTCTAAACTACATAAAAAGCTAAAAACTTTCTTGAAAAAGAACTAAAAAAGCAAAGCGAGCTGTAAAAAATACGGTTAACAAACCAACCGTATCACAACTCCAAACTTAAATCATTGCTTGTCCCCAAGCAATAAATCTAAGAAAAAGAAAACAGACTTGAAAACTACGACTTAAAGACAAAGAAAAAGCCACAAACCTGCCATGCATGTTTTTGCAGATACAAACCATGATATTACCCATTCACTCAAAACTCACCTGTTCAATCCTTTGCATGATACATGAGCCTAATGCTTTTGACTTCACATCATACTTTTGCAATTAAAGGAAAAAGAGAGAAAATGAAAAAACAAATTCTTCATTTTTATTTTAATCCTTATGCGTGTGTTGTGTTTCTTTTCCTTGTATTGGTGAATGTTCTACCAATAGACATTTATGTAGGAACATGACTGTACGCATGTGCATTTGTCTGAAGCTATGCTTCTTTTCTGCATGTTTTCTTAAGTTTTCATGCATTTGGTTGTAGAGAAAATAGATTATTTTTTTTTTATTTTTTTTTATGTGTTATTGCTTTGTAACCTGTTAATGAAACAGGTACAAATCCCTACACTTCAAACTTAAACCATTCAATGTCCTCATTGAATTTTCTGAAATATGAACAGAATCATTTTCAGTGTGTATGGTGCTTTTATGAGAACATTGCATTAAGACTGTGCATGGTTCAGACTAAACATGTGACTTTTGAGGGAATTTTGTGACATGTGGTTTGTATCATAAAAAACACGACTGCAAGTATGTGAAAAAAAAATAATTACCAAAAAGGGTGACACAGTAAGCTAAAAACAGGTAGTTTGGTGCTTGACTACCCAAAATGACTAAACCAATAGCTAAGAGAAATGGATTTTTGCAAATCAGTGATCATCATGGGATTGAAGATGTAGATTTGGTCTATCCTTTCACTTAACCAACTTATCTAAGTAAACCAGCAAAAATAACGAAAATTCTAAAATCTAAAACAGCAAATAGCTTATTATTTCTAAAAACTACAGAATGGAAGGTTAGAAATACCAGCGCCCTACTCCAGGTGAGTAGGGAGATTGTTCACAAATGCCTGCAACCTCTCATTCGGACCCTCTGCCCCTTGTTCATCTTGTGCTTGTTGGTGCAATCCTTTGGTTGCCAGGCTTAAGGTACACTCCAACCCATGGATTTTTTCTTGAAGCTCGATAATGGTCAATCCCCTGTCTAGGATTGTCCCATGGTTTTCAGCAACCGGCCTGTTCAAAGTATCAATCTGATCCCACAGTCTTTTGGTCACCCTTTGTTCAGTTGCATTAGTGGACAGTAGTGTGAGGTCCTCCACCTCTTCAAGTTCATGCATCTGGGCATCATCAGGTATAACGGCTGCCTTTCCTTTATCATATATTTCAGATAACCTCAGCTTTTTCTGTGGTCTCTCAGTTTCTTCATCCAGCTGGGTTATCTGAACACTGGTTTTTGATGGGGGTTTGGGAAATATCACAGTGGTGTGGTGTACTATAGGTGCAGGGTAGTTCAGTCTGGCTAGCTTGTTGAGAAGGTACAACTGCCCATGGGTAACATCAGGCTTAGGCTGTATGGTAGCCGGTTCTCCTTGGGGATTGAGAACTATCACAGGGGTCTCTTTCAGTGGTGGACAACTGCGGATTGGGGATACCAATAGTGGTGTGGGGTAACCAGGTGGTAGCACAGGTGATATGGGTTTACCAAAAATTCCTACTTCTGCTTTGTTTGAAATACCCTCGATTTCCAAAGCCTGCTCTATCTTTTCCTTCCCAAACCTAGGGTTTTGCTCACTAAAAATCGCCTTACTACCATCTGAGCCGGCGGCGACGGACTCTCCTAGAAAGTAAGGTGGGAATGAGCATAGTACCTTTGATAGCTTTTTCTCCCTTCCGATCGTTTGAACTTCAGATGAAATATCGAGTATGGTGAAGTGTGGCACAGCCTGCATT
This sequence comes from Silybum marianum, assembly GCA_036898165.1. Classification (NCBI taxonomy): domain Eukaryota; kingdom Viridiplantae; phylum Streptophyta; class Magnoliopsida; order Asterales; family Asteraceae; genus Silybum; species Silybum marianum. Next base: position 40,359,733 of record CM072529.1, on the reverse strand, counting down.
TGCTGGTTCCGCGAGATTCCCGCCGGTGGATTCTTGATCGGTGTTTCCAAGGTTTCGATTTCAGGTGGTGGTAAGTTTAAATCGAAATCCTCTCTTATCCGATTGCTTGTTGTCGATCGCAAAGCACGACCAACTAATGGTGGTGTTTCGATTTCTGTTCCGGCGAGTACAGTCGGCGATTTCTCATGTTTTTCGATCATGGCTGTTTCTGGATTATTTTCCCTTGGTTTGGTAGGGTTTTGTGCAGAGGGGAGTTTTTCTATGTGATCAAAAACAACTGAAATGAAGAAATCAAGTGGGCTCTTGGATTCTTGGGGCCGTGATGATATAGGCGCGGTAGGTGAAGAGTTTGGCACGAAAGTCGAAGGATCAAAAATTTTTGGTTTCTTTGACCCTCTTCCTGATCTTGTAATTTTTCTTTTTGGTGGGAATGATTTTTTTTGAGGTTGTGGTTTTATTTCAACCACTGGCTTGGGGTTTGTTTGGCTTCGGGTAACTCGCCGGTTTTGAATGGGGTTTTCCGGTGGGTTCATTTTGAAGATGAAAGGTTGATGGCAGTGGGTTATATACCCAGATATTTTCACCAATGGATGAGGACCTCAGAATGAATAGTGAAAAAATCTCCACAGCATCTAGGAGTGACTTCATATTTTGAGATACGAGGTAGCAGAGTCTGATCTCAGCCGCCGGCAGAAAGCATGAAGTCTGGAAGCTTCATCTGCATGAGTATCTGCATGGTGCAGACTTTCAAATCACATTAAATGCGCTGCCTTGTTGGCAATATTATCCAAAAAAACAGCTATTAATTTTTGAACAGGAGACAAACATTTGTACTGTTGCTAAAATCCCTCTCTCTCACTCTTTGTTTTACCAGACCCAAAATCCGCTTTTGGGGTATGTAGTACAGCCCACTAGTCCTTTTCTTACCTTGGGCCAAAAACAACCTTAAAACATTCCCATTTTTCTTTTTCTCTTTTTTTTTTATTTTTTTTTATTTTTATTTGATTAGATTAAAGCAAAATTGATGGATGGAATCCAAATCAATTTTTGTTTCCTAAAAGCTAACCATAAAATTCACAATTTTTGAAATTCTAATACTCTAATTAAAGAGTATTTATAATCGTAAAAATTGTAAATTTTGAAAATGGCTTTTAAAACACTAATTTTAAAGATCTCTAAAATTCTAACTTAAGAATTATTAGAAAGGTAAAAATGAGTGGTTTTCAATGATGGTGAAATTAACGTTTTGCTATGGTTAGTAAAAAAAAATAAAATAAAAAATACTACTGTACACGAGTGCCGCTTGGTTCCTTCAACTCATCAGATTGACAACCCCAAAGGGTTGATCTATAATCTCTTCTCCTTTAAAGAATGGTTTAACCCTTTGACCATTAACCTTGAATGTGGTTCCTTTTTCGGGATCAATGAGATCAACTACGCCGTATGGGTAAACTTTGGAAATTTGAAACGGGCCGGTCCATCTAGAGTTAAGCTTACCCGGGAATAATTTCAGTCGGGAATTGAATAAGAGAACAAGTTGTCCCTCTGAGAGTTCTTTTGGATGAATTCTCTGATCGTGCCATTTTTTTGTATTTTCTTTGTACAACTTGGCATTTTCATAGGAGTGGTTCCTATGTTCTTCTAACTCACAGATTTGTAACAGTCTCTTCTTTCCTGCCTCATCCATACTCATATTAAGTTCTTTGATGGCCCAATAGGCCTTGTGTTCCAACTCTAGTGGCAAATGACAAGCCTTTCCAAAAACCAGTTTATAGGGGGACATTCCAATTGGGGTCTTGTAGGCAGTACGGTAAGCCCATAGGGCATCATCTAGCTTAGATGCCTAGTCCTTCTTATGGGGTTTTACTACCTTGGCCAAAATTCCCTTAATTTCCCTATTGGACAGTTCGGCTAACCTATTTGTCTGAGGGTGGTATGCGGTGGCTACCCTATGCTTGATGTTATATTTTTCCAAAGTCTCTTCTAACAGGTTATTGATGAAACGGGTCCCCTCATCACTAATTAAGGCACGTGGAGTGCCGAAACGTGTGAAGATGTGTCTGTGCAAAAATTTAATAACCGTTTTGGCGTCATTGGAGTGGCAAGCTATTGCTTCCACCCATTTGGACACGTAGTCTACGGCTACCAAAATATATGTACAATTATTTGACACAGGGAAAGGTCCCATAAAGTCAATTCCCCATACATCGAATAATTAAACCTCAAGAATTCCGTTTAAAGGCATTTCGTTTCGCTGGGAGATGTTCCCACTTCGTTGGCATTCATTACATCTCTTTACAAAGTCCTGTGCATCCTTGTGCACACTTGGCCAAAAGAGGCCGGACTGTAAAATTTTTGCGGCAGTTCTGCTGCCTCCAAAATGCCCTCCACACGGTCCTGCATGACAGTGCTCCAGAATTGAACTTATATCACACTTGGGTACACACCTTCTAATCATCTGATCTGCACAAATTTTGAACAAAAATGGATCATCCCACAAGTATTTCTTGGAATCAAAAATTATCTTTTTCCTCTCATGTTTGTTCAACTCCTTGGGGATAATACCACAAGCCAAGTAATTAACTAAATATGCAAACCAAGGACTATTGTCTTGTACGGCCAAAATCTTCTCGTCTGGAAACACTTCACAAATCTCATTGGTTGGGTCGGGTTTATCTTGTTTCTCTAATCTGGATAGGTGGTCAGCCACTTGATTCTAAGTCCCTTTTCTATCAATGATTTCCAAGTCAAACTCTTGCAAAAGCAAGACCCACCTTATTAACCTTGGTTTTGCATCTTTTTTTGAAATCAAGTATTTGATGGCCGCATGATCCGTATGGACAACAACTTTTGTGCCGATCAAATAAGACCTAAATTTTTCAAAAGCAAAAACCACTGCTAATAATTCCTTTTCAGTAGTGGTGTAATTGACTTGGGCATCGTTGAGAGTTTTACTTGCATAGTAGACAGGGTGAAAAATCTTACCCTTTTTCTGACCCAAAACTGCCCCTACCGCCCAGTCGCTCGCATCACACATTATCTCAAATGGTACAGTCCAGTCAGGAGTCACTACTACAGGTGCTGTGACCAAAGCTTCTTTTAGTACATTAAAAGCTTTTCTGCAATTTTCATCAAAATTGAAAATTTGGTCATTTTGTAGTAGTGAACAAAGAGGTTTTGAAATTTTTGAGAAATCTTTTATGAACCTCCTGTAAAAACCAGCGTGCCCTAGAAAACTTCTGATGCCCTTTACCGTGGGTGGTTCAGGTAATTTTTCAATTACTTCTAGTTTGGCTTTGTCAACCTTGATTCCCCTTTTTGATATGAGATGTCCTAGAACTATGCCCTCCCTTACCATGAAATGACATTTTTCCCAGTTTAACACTAAATCTGTCTCTTCACATCTTATAAGACTTTTTTCCAAGTTTTTTAAACATATGTCATATGATGATCCGTAAACAGAAAATTCATCCATGAATATTTCCATGGAAGTTTCTAACATGTCGGAAAAGATGGACATCATACATCGTTGAAAAGTGGCTGGGGCATTGCATAGTCCAAAAGGCATTCTTCTAAAAGCAAACGTTCCATAAGGACATGTAAAGGTGGTTTTCTCTTGGTCATCTGGGGCTATAGCAATCTGATTGTACCTAGAGTATCCATCCAGAAAACAATAAAATTCCTTTCCGGCTAACCTATCCAACATTTGGTCAATGAATGGTAAAGGGAAATGGTCTTTTTGGGTGGCTTTGTTAAGCCTCCTGTAATCCATGCAAATCCTCCAACCAGTAACTGTCCTTGTCGGGATAAGCTCATTTTTTTCATTGGGTACTACAGTCACTCCCCCTTTCTTGGGTACACACTGCACTGGGCTGACACAGGTACTACTGGCAATAGGATAGATTATCCCAGCATCTAACCACTTCAAGATTTCTTTCTTAACAACCTCTTTCATAACTGGATTTAGCCTGCGTTGAGGTTCAACTGAGGTGAAGGTTTTATCTTCTAAAATGATTTTATGCTGGCAGATTGTAGGGCTTATGCCCTTCAGATCTGCAATAGTCCATCCTAAAGCTTTAGTGTGAGATTTCAGCATGGTGACTAATTTCTCTTCTTTATCTTTCTCTAGAGAAGATGAGATAATGACAGGCAACTTTCCTGACTCTCCCAAAAAGGCATATTTTAAGTGAGAGGGAAGTTGTATCAACTCTAGTTCTGGGGGTTTTTCTAAAGATGGAACCAGGGTGGGTCTGTCTTTGGGGTCTAATGCTTCAAAGGCTGCCACTTCTTGAAGTGGTTCTAAATCCTCAACAAAAATTTCTTCCTCACTGCCAGCTTCCTCTTTTCTTAACATTGACTCCAAACTTTGTTCTTGGCATGAATTTTCAATTAAGCTTACAGCAGAGCACTCTTCTCTGTCTTCTGGGTACCTAAGAGAATCAAAAACACTGAAAGTTACTGTCTGGTCATGCACTCTCATGGTTAATTCTCCCTTTTGGACATCAATCAGAGTTCTGCCAGTTGCCAAAAAGGGTCTGCCTAGAATGATAGGGATCTCATGGTCCACTTCACAATCCAAAATGATAAAATCAGCAGGAAAAATGAACTTATCTACTTGGACTAGGACATCCTCAATCTTACCTTTTGGATATGCAATAGATTTGTCTACTAAGGTCAGGGTGACAGTAGTGGGTCTTGCTTCACCTATTCCTAGGGTTTGAAAAATTGATAATGGCATTAAGTTTACACTAGCACCAAGATCACATAAAGCCCTACCTATCAATTTACCTCCTATGGAGCAAGGGATAGTAAAACTACCTGGATCCTTCAACTTAGGGGGTATCTTGTTGGATATCAAAGCACTACATCCCTTAGTCATGGCCACAGTCTCATACTCTGTCAGTTTCTTTTTCTTACTCAAAATGTCTTTTAAAAACTTTGCATATGTTGGCATTTGTTCAATGGCCTCAACCAATGGTATATTGATATGCAGTTGTTTAAAAACATCTAAAAACTTTTTAAATTCATTTTGCTCCTTTTGGTTCCTTAATCTTTGCGGATAAGGAATGTAAGGAGGGACAAGTATGGTAGCTGTGCTTTCTGCGGTGCAGGTGTAGTGGGTTTAACTGGTGGTGTATCTTTAGTTTGATTTCCAAGAATTACAGTTGGACTGCCACTAGGATGTGGCAAATCCATAGTAATTTTTTCTTGGGGTTTTTGAACAGGCGGTGATTCTGTTGCTAAAACAGGTTCTAGCTCCCTTGGGACACTTGTGGTGTCAATAGGATCACTTGCGGTTGTGGGCCTAGTGACAGTTGAAGTGTTTGATGGAATCTCAGAGTTTACAGCAGTGGAAGTCTTTTCAGTGTTTGCTTTGATTGGACTTTCTGAAACCTTTTGTTTAACCTCGGGCAAAAGTTTTCCGCTCCTTAAGGTAATGGACTTAACATGTTCCTTTCCATCCCTGTGTGGTATTTCCGTGTCACTGGGAAGAACTCCAACAGGTCTTTTTCTTACTTCTAGAGATATCTGTCCTACCTGCGTTTCTAGGTTCTTGATGGCTGCCTGAGTTTGGGTCATAAACCCTTTCATCATTGTTTCCAAAGAAACTGATGACTCAGCATTTTGCTTTGGCCTGTTTTGGTAGTTGGACTGATTGTTTTGAAAATGACCCTGTTGGTTGTTACGGTTACCTTGGTTAGGTTGTGAGTTGAAATTGGACTGTCTTTGATTTTGAAAACTGGGTTGGCCCTGGTTTTGAAATTCGGACTGTCCTTGTGCATTCTGTGCTGTTGGATTTAAAACGGGACTGTGCCATGAAAAGTTCGGATGTTGTCTCCATCCGGGATTATAAGTTTGAGAAAATGGTCCAGTTTTATTTACAAAATTGACTTGCTCTGGATTTCCAGGACAATTTTCGAATGAGTGCCCTTCACCACAGTAGACACATTGTACTGATTGGGCGTTGGATTGCAGAGACATAACCTCAGATCTCACTTGTTGTCCAGTGGACATGTTTGAAATTAGTTTAGTGAGTTGTGCTGTTAAAGCTGTAACAGCATCTATCTCTGTTCCTCCAGTGGCCTTTTTCAGTGGCACATACCGTGGGTCAGACCATTGTCCGTTGTTGTTGGAAATCTTTTCAAGTATTTCAATCCCCTCATTATAGGTACAAGTAGTAAATGCTCTGCCTGCAGTAGCATCTAGCATAGATTTTGCAGTGGCATTTAAACCACCATAAAAGGTTTCTAGCTGTATGCAGCATGGAATGCCATGATGAGGGCATTTTCTTAAAAGCTCTTTGTACCTATCCCACGCATCAGGAACCGCTTCATCGTCCATTTGCTTAAAAGTGCAGATCTCATTTCTGGACTTAGCGTTCCTTGTGGGAGGAAAATATTTTTTTAAAAACTTTTCTGCCATTTGATTCCAAGTGATTACAGAGTCCGGCTTTAAAGAATTATACCATGCTCTTGCCCTATCCCTTAATAAAAATGGAAAAAGTTTTAATCTTAAAGCATCGTCTGAGACCATAGGGATAAGGAAAGAGTCTGTAATTTCCATAAATGATCGTAGGTGAGAATGAGGATCTTCTGATGGTAGTCCCGCAAACTGACCATTTGCTTGCAACATAGTGAACATTATGGGTTTTAAAGAAAAATGAGTGGCATCAATATTTGGTCTACGTATTCCAGTGTGTAGCTGGGCTAGATTTGGAATAGCGTAGGACATAATGGCACCATCTCTTACGTTTGCAAGTCTGAAAATATTTTGTTCCTCATCATCACCCTGATCTCTTTGTGAAATATCATGGTACGGTTGATTGTTACCAGGTTGATTGTTTCTCAGAGGAACAACTCCACCAATTTCTGGTGGATTATTTCTTTGAGGAACAACTCTGTTATGAACTGGCGGATTGTTTCTTTGAGGAATAGCTCTATCATGAACTTGCGGATTGTTCAATGGTGGAATAATTCCTTCGTTCCTTGGTGGCCGATTTATTGGTGGAACAGGGCCACCGTTTTGTTGTGGTATGGCTCCTTGGTTTCTGAGAATACCCCCGTAGGCATTGTTGTTGTTATTGTTCCTAACATCCTTAACAGGATTTCCGTTAGCGTTGTTACGATCAACATTCAATCTGCGAATATTCTCAGGATTATTTCGAAAATTATCGTTGGGATTGCCATTTATATTGTTAACAAACTCATTGAAGGGGTCATCTTTATTATTGGTGCCAGTACCAAAGTTGCGAAAATAGTGATTGACGGGTTGTCCAATAACTACATTCGGAACATCTGGAGTGTTAGCATTAATAAAACTCCCTCTTCCTCATAATTTTCAAGACCAGGAAGTTCATTTATGAATTGTTCATACAAAGGCCCAGTATTTCCTTCAGGATGATCCTTAGTATCCGTGACATATTCTTCGTCAGACATCGTGGAAGAGGGTAAAGATGGAGATCTACGTTGTCTGTGGTTTTGATTATTTCTGGATTCTGAGGAAAATAACCGACGAGACAATCTGAGCATGAACTATTTTTGATTTTTCTGAAAAAGATGGTGAAAATATTATTTTTGGGTTTTTTTCTTAAAAAGTGGTAGAAAAATCAAACTTAAAAATTCCTTCTTTTAAAAAACTTCGAACTTTAGTTTGCCATCCCCGGCAGCGGCGCCAAAAACTTGTTGTAAGAATATCGCTACCCTTAAAATTAACACAAAAATAAACCTTGGCGCAAGTATACACCTCGGAATACTGTCGTATTTAACAAGTAATACCGGTTTAAGTACCGGGTATCGTTCCCACAGAGACGGCGTGGTTGAAAAGTTCTTAGGATTAAAAAGCTTGAATTTTAGCAGAATGATTTCAGTGAGAGAGTTAAACAAGAAGAATTGTTGATTAACTAATTTTTGGTTGGTTGATTTGTAACGCTGAGAGAATACAATTATAAAAAGCAAGCTTAGGGTGTAAGGATAAATTGAGACGAGGTTAATAATAAAATAAAGAGATATTTTATAATAATAATTATTGTCTTAGAAAATTGATACGTTTTATAACTTCATTGAGGTTAAGCCGCTTATATACCGATGGTTAGTTGTCAGTTAACCTTAGGGGCAATTTCACGAAATATCAACGATCTAAAAATGACAAGTTAATAAACTATTATTATAACGTTAAATACACCTCTTTATTTAATACTAATGTTAAATCTCAATTTATGAACTTACACCCCAAACTAAGGTTTTTAGCCTTCCATTAAAATGGGTTTTTATAAAGTATTATGAATATTAAAACTAAGATAACACGAAATAATGTAAACAGTTAACTAAGATTATAATTAAAACTAATTATAAACGAGATAATAACTAATGATTATAAAAGCAATTAAAGAAAATGCATTAAATAGAAAGCATAAAATAAGGACAAGGTTGTTATTGACAATCTTGAGTAAATTGAACCGGACAAGTTTATCATAGATATTCATGAGTGAATGTATTGGACAAGTTCACCATTAGTGATCTTGAGATACAAACGAGGACAAGTATATCGCAAATAAGCTTGAGACTAATTAAATGGACAAGGTTTTCAATGGTATTCTTGAGGAAGATGTTTAGGACAAGGTTACCATTAGTGACCTTGATTTAACAAAATAGGACAAGTATACCGTAGAAAATCTTGAAGCTAAAATTAATAAAAAGTGCAAGAAAATAAAATGATGCGAGTATCGTGATGGTGATATAACGAAGATGAGGCCGGCTTGGGAGCTTTGTAACTATCGAACACCTTAAATTATACTACAAAGATTTCGAAGGTGCCATGCAAAGATAACGAGATCCAAATTTCTTGAACATGAACTACTAAATATTTAAGGAGATGAGACCCACTTGAATCATAAGCAACCTACTAAGCATAAGAAAAATGCTTAGTATGATACTTATCACCAAATGTTAGCCTATTCTTGGGATATACAGCCATGCATTACTAGTAGCAAGAAAGAACAAACCACAAGTACTACTTTAAGGACTATTGCTTGTGAGAATGTGGAAGCAAAAGTTGACTTTCTTCAAAAGTTGATGGTTTTGCTTTCCATCCTCTTTTCCATCCTCTGATGTCTTTCCTAAAAGAATTGTTGTATGGATGATGGGTGAAGGAGTGATGTATGATGCCTCATGCTTCGTGCTTGATGCTCTCTTTCTTGTACCTATTTATAAAAACAATACATGGGCTTTTGTTAAAGTGGACAAGTCCACTTTCGGTTATGGACTCACCATGGACCGAAAAATATTCAAAAGCATAGCCCAATATAAACTAAAATAAATTCCTAAAGAAGTTCCAACTAATGTTTAGAGTTTTGACCCAAAAATTAAGCCTAAGAAGTTTACAAAATGATGGTATTAACCCATACAACTCATGGGCCTTCAGTTCCTTAAGCTTGTCTCTGTTTCATGCGGTCAAACTCTGGACTTCTTCCGTCATCTGAAAATGGCATAACCGAAAATTTGAATGATGGCATAAAATGTGATGTTAAAGTGCCTGAAAAACTCATATTTTCCTACTATGTATAAATATAATAACTAGACGTTATAGTAACTCTAAACTACATAAAAAGCTAAAAACTTTCTTGAAAAAGAACTAAAAAAGCAAAGCGAGCTGTAAAAAATACGGTTAACAAACCAACCGTATCACCATACCAATCCCAACCGATCCGTTATATACGTATGTCTCTACACCGTACATGACCACTGGCAGCGACAGCCATGAATCGATTTATCAAAGTATACCAGTTACGACCAACCATACGTCAATTAGGCATGGAAATGGGGCGGGTATGGGGCGGGGACCTCAATCCCCATTCTCGTCCCCGATTTCAATCTTCATCCCCATCACCACCGGGGAATATGATCACATCCCCATCCCCGTTCCCGATGGGGAACAGGGATCCCCAACGGGGAATCGGGGATTTTTTCCCCGTTAATTTAAAAATGTTTTAAATTAAATATGTTAAGCAACATACTCAATCGATAATAGTTCATGTTTGAATCTCACATTTTTCAAATTTTATTTTTATAGAGTATCAAATATTCATATGTGAACAAAATCACAACATCATAGGTAATTGTTTGATTAAATGCTTTCGACTTTCAACATTTTTTTAATAAAAAAAATAGTAAGACGACTCAAAAAAATGTATATAAGAAGAAATGTGAAAATAGTATTTATAAATCTAAAAGGTAATAAATCTAATTCTTTATAAATAATATATTTAATATTCGGGGATGGGGCGGGGAGGGGACCACGTTACCCGTCCCCGTCCCTATCCCCGGTTTTTAACATTCGGGGATCCCCGTCCCCATCCCCGATTTCGCGGGGAATCCCAGTCCCCGTCGGGGCGGGTACACCAGGTTCCCCAATGGGGCGGGTCTAATTTCCATGCCTAACGTCGATCCCTATGACAAGCACGGTCCAGTTATTCAATACTCACTAAGCCCCCTACGACGATCTTGTCGCTCGACGTTTTAAACAACTCGAAGAGAAGAACGAGAGGATGTTGTCGTTACTTTAAAAGCTACCCGGGGCAGCGGTACCAGTTGATATAGAACCTCCAACAGGATTCCAAGCCTCACCTTTCGCCGACTCGATCGTCAACCAGTTTTTCCAGCAGTTCGCCAACGATCTCTATTATATAATACAGAAGGAAGAAGAAACCGTCAGGAATTATTTCAACCGATTCAACATGGAGATGATTGGTATACGCAACTACGACGTCAAAACGGCGATCGAAGCTTACAAAAGAGGTCTTGACAGCAACTCGGGCTTATACCTTGATCTCTCGAAATATCCTGCCGACACGTTTGACGACGTCCGGGCGCGAACTTTGGCTCATATGCGGGTAGAAGACGACACCGCCTTTTGACAAAGAAAGTCTTACGACAAAATAGCACTAGGAGTCAAGAAACCCGAATTCAAAAGCAAGAGCGAAAATCCTAGACACATATCCAACATCCGTCACGAGAAAAACAAAGATGACAAGGTAAAACCCAAGTTCAATCAATATCCCAAGTTATCAACTTATGGTTTTTGCAGGTACTTCGAAAGAACTCGTGGAGGCATTTTAGGGTGTCCAGGCGACAGTGCGATGTCCTAAGAAGAACGATCGGCGAATGACAAAAAATACACAACCAAGTGGTGCGACTTTCACGACGATCGTGGACATGATACCAGCGATTGCCAAGCTTTAAAAAAGGAAGTCGCATGGTGATCTCAGAAGGGCTACCTCGATAACCTAATCTCGACATGGACCACAGGTAAGATCCCCCGACCCACGTCTCCAGAACATACTAAAGTAGTGAGTTGTGTGACAGGAGGATCTGATGTATGTAGACTCACCTATTCCGCCGACAAAAGGCATGCGGGTCAAAGATTTGATGAATCCAGCGTTCCCATCGATTGTCAAAAAGAGGAAGACAAGATTCTTGACTCAATGGTGATAAGCTTTGGCGACGAAGACCTTGGTGACACCAGACGCAAGCACCACGACAGCCTTATCATTCAACTTACTACCGGAAATTGCTTGACAAAAAGGATTCTCGTTGATGGGAAAGTTCTGCCAATATCATATTCCTTGGTACCCTCAAAGCCATGGGAATAAGCGAAAAGGAGATCACACGACGTTCAACGGTCCTGGTCGGCTTCAACGGCGATGCATCCACGACCCTGGGAGAAATAATATTGCCCGTCTTCGCAAAAGGAATCAATAAACCCACTCGCTTCAATGTGGTCGAATGCTCTTCTGCCTACAACGTCATCCTCGGGAGACCGTGGATTCACGACATGAGAGCAGTCCCCTCAACATACCACCAGACCATAAAATTTCCTACTCCTTGGGGAGTTCAGGAGATAAAGGGTGAGCAAAAAGACGCAAAGGAATGCTACAAAACCGCGATGAAGCCCCGAAAGCAGACCATCTAGCAATTACAGAGCCAGGCTAACGACAAGTCCCCTGACGACTATGGGCTTCAAGAGATCGTCCTAGATCCCGCCAAACCGGAACGCAAAATATTCTTAGGGGCATCCTTGGATGAAGGAATAAAAATCAACCTCACAGACTTCCTCAAGAACAACTCCGATTGCTTCGCTTGGTCGCATGAGGACATGGTCGGCATAGACCCAAACGTCGCGTTGCATAAACTAAATGTATCGCTCGTAAAACAAAAGCGATGGAAGTTCGCCCCCAAAAGGAACAAAATTATCAATGAAGAAGTCGATAACCTGCTGAAATTTGGAAAAATCAGAGAAGTCAAGTATCCAGAATGGCTCGCCAACGTCGTTGTCGTCAAGAAGAAAAATGGAAAGTGGCGTGTGTGCATCGACTTCACGGACCTCAATAAAGCTTGTCCCAAGGACCCATTCCCTTTACCACATATCGATGCCATGGTGGACGCCACTACATGATATGAACTCCTTACATTCATGGACGCCTACTTCGGATACAATCAGATCTTCATGCATCCAGACGGCCAAGAAAAAACGGCTTTCATGACAGATAAGGGCATTTATTGCTACAAGGTAATGTCGTTCGACCTAAAGAATGCGGGATCCACGTACCAACGACTTGTTAACCTTATGTTCAAAGACCTTCTCGGAAAGACGATGGAGGTGTATATAGATGACATGCTCGTAAAATCAAAGCAAGTCACAGATCATATCGGACACCTCAAAGAATCCTTCGACATCCTCAGGAGGTACGATATGAAGCTTAATCCCACCAAATGTTCTTTTGGAGTCCGTGCAGGAAGATTTTTGGGACACATGGTGACCCGTCGAGGTATAGAAGCAAGTCCTGACCAGATCAAAGCAATCCTTGACCTACCAAGAAATTTAAAAGAGGTACAGTGTCTAACTGGTCGAGTCGCCGCATTGAATAGTCTCATATCCAAATCGTCCGACCGATGCCACCTATTCTACAACGTCCTAAGGAAGAACAAAGGTTTCGACTGGACCGATGGTCACGAAAAAACAATGGGAGAATTAAAAGAATACATGATGACTCCACCTCTCCTGTCGAAGCCAAAAGATCACGAAATCCTTTACATATACTTGTCAGTAAGTAATACCTCCGTGTAACATCCACCCACCTAAATATTCTTAGTTAGTGATTCTAAATATGTATTATATGTTAAAACATGTTTTATGTGTTAATTGTGTATAAAAAAAATTAGAACTTGTTAAATGCTTAGTGTACTAATGAGCTATAAGTTGAACTCATAGTTGGAATGAGATGTAAGACGTAAGATTGGTGTTAACACCTTACAAATGACCTAACTAGACGATGTGAAGATTCACAATACAAAATACATTGTTTTTTTGGAAATTGGGTAGGTAACTAGAGTGCCTAAATTAGGAAAATCTACCCAAAACTTGAACGGATGGGCTAAATGGTGATGTAAAGGTTGGCATACCTTTGAATAAGTTAATATGAAGTGTTAGAAGTGTCGGAAGTCGAATAAGTCGTGTAGATTGCATTTTGTCCACATTTTACAAAGTACGTTGCTATTTCGGTATCTCACGCGCACAAAACTCAAACGGTGGGTGTTTTATGGGATGTTAAGCTTTGGAACTAAGTTTTGGACCTATTAGGAGTTGTTGGAGGTGTCGGAAAAGTTTTACGAGATTCCGAGCCCAAAACCAAAAACGACAAAATTACAAAGGAAAGCATAACGCGTACAAATATCTAAAACTGCTGTTATCTTCTTACGAACGCGTAGGCGAAAACCTCATCAAAAACGGAGGTCCGAGCGAAAAGTTATGATGTTTTTAGTGTTTGATGGTCAAATGGGTCAACCCAGTCGGGTCAAACCCGATCCAAACCGGGTAATCACGACTTTAAGTGATTAAAACTCCATTTTTACACCATTTTTGCCCCATTTTACTTCTGTAAACTTCTGGAGTTATGGAGGTGTGATTTCACACACATAGAAGATGATTTAACACCATTTATGGTGAATCAAACAAGAAATTGAAGGTATAAACTCTTATCTTTGTCTTGTTCAATTATTGCTTCATTTGATGGAGATTAGGGTTAGGGTTTGATGTGAAGTTGTTAATATCTTGGTATTTTGAGTAAATTAAGATATATATGTTGTTAATTAGTAAAAATGATAGGTGATATTACAAGAATTAGTTGAACTTGTTGGATGAAAGTATGAATGTTTGACTTTCCAAAGTCAAAGATGTCAAAATGTGATTTTGATGAAAAGAGCTTAGATTTCTGAATATTTTATGAATATTATGCTATTTTAAGATAAACTTTTGGATTTGGTACAAAATAGTATGGAATTGAGCTTGGAATGATACAAATGGCTACTTTAAGACTTGAAAGTCAATGTTTTTACCCTGTTTTAGAAAAATTGTATAAAATCATAGAAAAATCGTATAATGGTGAGTTCAGAGGCATTTGAAAGGTAGGAATGTCTAGTTTATTTCATATTTAAGCACCATGATCTAATTACAACTTTAAGATGGGTAAAAAGTGCACTTTATACATTACTCTCAAACTGAATTTTGACAGCATGTAGCTTCTATGTTGCAAAATTCATATAAAATCAAAGAAAAATCTTAAAAATATGAGGTCAGTTCCATATGAAAGAATTGAAAGTCTACTGTATTTCATATTTAGAAGTCAGTAGTTGATTTGGAGTTTAAGTGGGGTAAAATAAGGAAGAAACAGAGAGATGTCATGGAAATTACAAGTAAGGAGTTAACTAGTTAAGGTACTATCTTGAGTAATTGTTGTCCAAAGCTCATGATACTTGTTGAACTCACTCCAGGGATCATTTGAAACTTGTTGGTTGTATTTGGAGGATACCTCAAAATGGGATAACGAAATTGGGACATAGCTTCCGAATTGACTTCCGGTTGACTACCGATAGCACTGTGAGTTAAATATATTACTTGTTTATATACGTGCTTGTATATATGTGTGTGTCTTACTTTTATTATACCTGAATATAAATCTTTTGGTCTTGGTTTGACATTTGAACGTTCCTTCGGTGTCGGTTCTTGTTCCGTGTAGTGTTCCACAATGTCGGTCGTTTCCCGGATCCATAAATCGTTCCTATATGTTTTATTGGCCTCTTGGAATACCGTGAGTACGGGTACTACTTTGTGTAGTATGCCGGAAGATCGGTGTATGTCAACAGCCCCGAGGAGACGGAGGACGGGTGAGACATACTGGTTTGTAGTACTCATTACCGAGTGGATAGGAGGTGGGTATGAGTACATGATTTGGCACGTACCCGGAAGGAGAAGTGCGAGCGGGTGCATTGACTCTTAATATCTTGATTATTCTCATATGGTTATGTAATTTATAAGAGATATGGATATTTTGGAAGTTTACCATGGATACGTTCAACGCACTTGGTACGAGATATATAATTCTTGTTTATTAATCGTTTATTATGCTCTTGACTTACTTGGCTTATGCTTGTATGTTGATATTCAGTCAATCAATGTTTGGTTCTTGGATTTTTGGTCGGTTTATTTGATATCTCACATGTCTCGGGTTCGGTATGCGTGTTTGATTTTCTTTGCTTTATATTGGTTTTAATTGGTTCAAATTACGTTATCTTAGTAAATATATATATATATACACACACATACGATCACCGTATAACCATGTTAATGTATTTAGCTCACTAAGCAATCGCTTACCCGTGGATTATTTATCTTTTTACAGGAAAGTTAGGTGACGTTGATAAAGGGAAAAACAAGTTGACGTGATTCGGGTTAAGGTCGAGACGTTGAATCACACTTTTGGTATATGTGGTTATGTTTTGGCGTATTTTGCATCAATAATAGTATACGGGTAGATATGTCCCCGACCTTATCGTAATAGTTATAATTTTGGTTTGTATTTAGTTTTCGTTGGTTGGTTTAAATTTCTGGAAAGTTTAAATTTTTGGGGGGGTTGAAAACAGGTTTAACACAAGGATTTAAAACGAACATTTCCGAGGTTGGTTTAAAAATTAATATTCCGTACTTTGGAGGTTAAAAGTTGATTAATTGGAGTTTTAAATCATTAAGTGTGTGTTTTCAAGACTAGTGTGTTATACTCCGTAAGTTCGGTATTGGTTCGAGAAGACGAAAATCAACAGAAACCGGTATACTATGTAAGTAAATCCCTCCTCGATGCGGAAAAAAGGTACTCCTCTATGGAAAAATTACTTTTATCGTTAGTTACAACCGTCAAAAAATTACGTCATTATTTTGAAACTCACCCGATCATTGTCGTTACTAACTTTCCGCTTAAGTCTGTCTTGAGAAAATCAGAATTAACAGGACGGATGACAAAATGGAGCATTTACCTGAGTGGCTACGACATTTCGTTCGCTCCTCGAACGACGATAAACTCGCAAGTAATCGCCTTTTCATCTCAGATTTCACTCCCGATTTGGAAAAGGAAGTCATCGTAGAAATCTCAGCTGTGGCGACTTTGGACAAGGACCGGTGGATGCTATATGTAGACGGGTCGTCTAACGTACGAGGAATTGGCCTAGGACTCGTCCTAAAGTTACCACAGGGGGGCATACTGGTGTATTCGATGTCTTGCGATTTCAGAGAGACGAACAATGAAGCAAACTACGAAGCATTAATCACAGGATTGGAAATGGCCCACGACATGGGGGCAAAAGCATCTGCAGATAAAAAGTGATTCTCTATTAGTTGTCAATCAACTGAATGGAGAGTTCGCGACTAAGGACGCAAGAATGATAAGCTACCTCGTAATCGTAAAAGAAAAAATTAAAAACTTTGAATCCTTTGCAATATAACAAATACCGAGGGACCAGAACGCGTAAGCAGACGCATTAGCTAACCTGGGATCCGCTCTCATGAAGTCCAACTTCACCAATATACCCATGGTCCATTTGGAGATTCCATCTATCGGAAGAAACGACCTAATGGTCGTAACTAGCGACGATGAAGGAGAGTGGTTCAAAGACATCAAAGATTACCTTAGGGACGACCGATTGCCAGAAGATAAGTTGAAAGCCAGACAAGTACGATTTAAGTCCTCCAGGTATGTTTTAATGTCTAATCTTTTATATAGGAGATCCTCTACGGGGCTAAACATGCGATGCGTAAGCAAAAATCAAGTGGAGGAAATACTCCGAGAGATGCACGAAGGTGAATGCGGAAACCATTCCGGAGGGCTAAGCTTGGCAAATCGAATCTCACGACAAGGATATTACTGGCCCACGTTACGCCAAGACGCCTCCAGATATGTACAAAATTGTGATTCATGTCAAAGACACGCAAGTACGAGTCACAAACCCTCAGCAAGCTTACATCGGACACTAGTCCAATGGCCATTCATGCGATGGGGAATGGATATAGTCGGAAAGTTACCACCATCTCCTGGACAGAAAGTATTTCTATTAATGCTCACAGATTATTTTTCCAAGTGGATAGAAGCCGCTGCTTTCTCCAACTACGAGATAAGGAACTTATTTCTTTCATCCATACTAACATAATCTGCAGGTTCGGAATCCCATCAGAAATTGTTTGCGACAATGGGTCGCAATTCATAACCGAGAGAACAAGGAAATTTCGTGAAGATCGTCACATCAAACTCATAACCTCGACGCCCAGATATCGACAGTCGAATGGACTAGCCGAGTCGATTAACAAAACATCGTCAACAATATTAAGCGACTTGTCAGCTCGGCAAAAGGAAAATGGGTAGAGCAACTCCCGATAGTTTTATGGGCCAATCAAACGACACCTAGGATAGCCACCGGACAGACACCTTTTTCTTTGGTCTATCGTTGCGAGGCAGTACTACCCATCAATGTCAGACTACCTGTTGCTAGACATAAGACGGTCGACCAAAATCTAGTCGACCTTAGTTATGACGTAGATGGATTGCAAGAGCTAAAGGAAGCTGCACTTATTCGAATGACGTCTCAACAACAGACTGTCGCTACGCATTTCAACAAAAATGTAAGGGTCAGAACCTTCCAAGAAGGAGACTATGTCTTACAACGGGTCTTCCAGAATACCCAAGAGCTAAATGCAAGAAAACTAGCGACCAAATGGGAAGGACCTTATAAAATTACCTAGATCATGGGAAAAGGGGCCTATCGCTTACAAGAAACGAGTGGTCGAGATATCCCACGAAGTTGGAACGCCACTCATCTCAGGAAGTATTTCTTTTAAATTCACAAGTCCTTATCGCATGTTTATTTATCTTATTCTTTCTATACGATTACTAACTTGAGCGTCCAGGGTCGTTGGTCAAACCAACAACCACCCCTAACGTCTTTTTTTGGTCGCAGGTACGCCAAAAGTCGCAAGGACCCACGAAACAATAAAAACAAAGGAGCCTAAGTAATGACAAGTAAATTGACAACGAAAGATGAATGTAAGATAAATCAAATTGTCTTACAAAACGTGGCCCGACCAAAAGTTTCGTCCATAACAAAAGCGCAGAAAATTTCATTAATAAAAATCTATGGGCATTACAAAAATACATGAACAAATTGTCCTATAGAAAGTCCCACAAAAAAAACTAAGGTGCAGGAGGGTTGAACTTCGTTAATTGACCGTTGAGGTCGTCAATCTTCCTTGGGCTTCGTTCAACTGAGACCTGAGGACACCGACTTCGTTAACCTTCCCAGTAAAAGCGATCTCCAACTCGGCCTCCAAAACCCTTATTTTCCCCATGGCGTCCTCCAAGCGTTTTCTTAAGTCAGAGCTGACGCTTTGCTCTCGTGCAAGGTCACCTTGAACCTCCTGGAAGTGAGAGAGGATCTTCTCGGCTTTAGCTGATGCCTCTTCCGTCGCTTGCAAAGCATCCTCCCGATCACGGACCTCTTTCTCAAAGTTGAAAGCCATAGTGACGACCTGACCAAGAGACGTCTGAAGGGCCTGAAAAAGGAAATGTCAGTCGAAACGTCAATATTGCTAAAACGCACGACGCATGACACACGGTCAATGAATATAAAAATCACCTGGAAAGAGGGCACAGGGAACTCAAGATCATCACCAGAAATAGATGGGCTCTCATCCATAAGCTTCTTCCCTTTATCTCTCGATGGGACAGAAGAACCAGTTACGAACGATGGTCTAACGACCATCGACATCTTTGCCTTCTTGAAACTAGAAGTCCCAAAAGACGGTTCACTCAGGACCGGCCCAGAAGAACCTCTCCGGCCCAAACCACTGCGAGCGGGTAAAATCCTTCAACCGTGGGGAAAATCCCTCGATTTTCCTAAAATAGTCAAAAAGGAGGAATGAGAATGTAAAAACTTTTACCATTGTAACTAAAATGAGAGGGAGGGTACCTGTCTCTTCCTCCTTAGGCTCAGACGATGGACGAGATGCCCAGATGAAGGTAACACCCTCATTCTCCTCATCCACGGTATCCTCACCTTCATCTTTCTCATCTACAGGAACTACACCCTCGTCCTTAGTGTCATAGACCTGGAACTCCCGGTTAGGGAGCTGCCGGAAGAGAGCAAGTTTGGCCGACGATTCGGGCATAGGCGCGAGTTCGTACGTTACGCCTGAAAGATAAAAAAAGGGGGGTCAGATGGGAATCTTATTTTTGCGAAAAACAAGGAAGTTGTTATTTACCGTGCGTAGGCCAACCATAGACGATCCAGTTTTCTTCCTCGGCATGAGACGCCAAACTGCAGAACACATAACGACTCTTCCAGCCGCGATTCTTCACCGCAGTTCCAAGAATCAACACCTGATCTCGTCGATCCTTGGTGTAAGGGCTGAATCGATGGTTAGTGTCAGTCTTAACCGCGTACGCCAACAGCAACTCGTGGACGGTAAAAGGGGAAACCCAATCAGCCGTTAGTCGCTCTATCGTCAGAGCGACCCTCCAAATTTGGGGCATTAACTGCCCCGGGGATATCACAAATTGACTTAGAAAATCCCTTACCAAAGAAGAAAGTCGCCATTTAAGACCGATCTTAAATGGGTATTCGTAGAGGACGAAGGAATCAGCAGGACATTCGTCTGCTTTAAGATTGTTAGGGCTCTCTAACTGAAGGTAGTCAGGGAGCCAAGCTAGTTCTCTGAAAATTAGGAGGTTGACCGTCGATGATATCGTACTTGATGGGTTAGACATTCTTGATGAAAGAGAGTTTGCTCCGCTATGAAAAGTTGCAGATTTTTTAAGCTAAGAAGATGAAGAAAAAAGCTTGAAAAAGGAAAAGATATCTCAATCGTTTCCTTTATACTAAAATGAAACGATTCGGTATCTCCCTGAATCGACAGCTAGCGATTGAGCTTCACATGCAATCACAGGATTATCAACACTTATCCTTTGCCTCTGTCATCCGTACATCATGCGGATGACATCAGCGTGATCCCCAAAAATATTGCCAATTAAATTAGAACCGAATTGATTGCCATCCCAACTGATTTAGTTGCCTTAGATAATCGTTAGACGAATAAATTCTCGAAATATTGCTCCCGCTAAAATCTTTCAAAAATTTGGGGGCAAATTGTTATACCAAAAGTTAACGGTCGTTAAATCCGTCAGGATTCTGTCGTTAACTCCGTTAGGATTCATTATAACTTAACAAACGAAGTTTTTACCCTTTGAACTAACCCCGCTAGTATTATACCGTTATAACCGTTATCTACGCAGTTATGGTATTTTCAGTTACAAACCCAAGACATTTTGACGACATTAATGAGAAGGCGAGAATCGTGGATGACTGTTTCGACCGTTTCAAACCGTTATTTCATACAAGTTCAAGTATAAAAGCGCACTTCAAACACACAAAAGAGAGAGAGAAATACGGAAAAAGCTCTGAGAATACTTCGACGAACTTGCGACAACAGCATCAAAACTCACGACAACTACATCGCAAGTCACGACAATCGTCATAGACTCACGACCGACCTCCCTTATTACATATTATCGTTATTTGTAACGTTATCTATTGTTTCTAAGGCCGGCGTCCCTGCTTGATGTCATACTACTCTAGTGCATCGACGATCTTTCTGGGTCGTCCGCGGTTTTTTCTCTCGAAAGGGAGTTTTCCGCGTCAACAATCCTCTGTGTCTTTATTACTTTTCTTATTTGTTTTTCAAGCAGATTTTCTTTCTTTAGTTGATAAAGGTCCAAATCATTAATTCACAGTTAAGTCAATTTTTGGCATTAAGAACCAACATATCAATACTTTATCCCTTTCACTCTAATATCACCAACACACCAACTCTCCATCCTTTTCAATACAATATTGCCAACACTATATCATTTTTAGATATCCAGCTAAGATTTTTTCATAGTTTCACATACCACTTTCACCGCCCTTCACCAACATTTGATCGTCATTCAACATGGTATGCTTTATCACATTATACGCATTTTCATTTCGTAAAAATTTGTATTTATATGTTATTTTTGTAACATCTTTGTATTATACCTACCAAGGGAATTATTAATATAAAATCAACTCTAGATATTGCAAATAGAATTTTTACGTCATTGCGGGGGACGAAAAAAGAGAACAAATGTTTAGGAGCACTTGTTTCGGTTACTGGCTCGATATCCGGTCAGTAAATCACGACTGGTTGCTCGTGCATTAAAGTTTGTATTTTAAATAAACTTTATTTAAAAAAAATTGTATGTTTAAAAGAAATTTTCTTTTATTAGAAAAATTGTGTAAATTTTGTATTTTTAGAAAAAAATGGATTTAAAAAATATGAATTCTATAGAGGGAATAAAGCAAAGAGAAAAGAGTTGCATCGGGGAATGTGTCTCGGTGCTCACCGCTCACTAGCGGGTGAGCGGTCGTACCTTTGACCATGGTTGACTGGCGGCGGGTGGGTGGCGGGATGTGTAATGTTGTCAAATCGTGTCATATAATTTCTGGTTAATTGCTTAAAAAAATATTGGTTCCTGAAAAAGTTTTTCTTGCAAAAAGGGGTTTTTGCTCATTGGATGGTAGTCAGTGAGCACTAAAATGGTTAAATCTGAAAATCATGATTTTTTTTTATATTTTTGTAATACAATTTTCTAAAATGGTTAGTTTGGTTAAAAATCCTCGCATAAACCATGTAAGACCGCACATCTGATGCCACCGATCTAGTAGCCCTAAGATAAACAACAATTGAAGTTTGATGTTTTCCTAGATGTGATATTTGATGGTTTTTTTTAGTTGATAAAGTTAATACTTGCCCGCCAATTTGTGATATATGATATTCTACAATTTATTCACAAATGAATATGGTTGTGAATTGTGATCTTATATTGGAAAAAAAGAGGCCCGTATAAACAAATCGGAGAATAATATTAAGAATCAAGCTACGATGGGACTGTTTAATGACGAATGACAGGAAAAGAATGAACATCAAAGGAATTGGTGAATGGCAAACTAATATTACTTGGACAAATATTGATTTACTTTTTTATGTGTGGACTATTCACTTTGAAAGCAAGTATTTAGTAGGTTGTTGATTATGTTCAGTTGGTTCCAAATTTCTCAATTAATGATCTAAACAGATGGAGAACAATAATAAAAGACCATAAATCTGTTTGAATCACCATCGTCGTCATGTGTATTGATATGCTTGAGTTACAATATAGTGAATGATCGAGAGGATTGTGAAGTACAAACTATATTGCTCAAATCATACTCTAATTCATACTTTGATTGCTCACATGTGAACAAGGCATGAACTCCTATTTATAGGCAATAAATGGAA
The DNA here is from genome assembly GCA_036898165.1 of Silybum marianum. Classification (NCBI taxonomy): domain Eukaryota; kingdom Viridiplantae; phylum Streptophyta; class Magnoliopsida; order Asterales; family Asteraceae; genus Silybum; species Silybum marianum. The sequence goes on along the minus strand of CM072529.1, from coordinate 40,337,005 downwards.
AGTCAAAGCATAAGACAATAGAGAGAGAGACTACGTGTAAAGTATCTCTAAAAGACTTTGAGCGGGAACGGTTGAGCGTGTCAGCTTTATACTTGTCCACTCTCAGAGGCTGGCAAGACCAGATGTATGACCAGATGCAAGACAAAGCCTCTGGCTCGGGATGTTGATCTTCTATTATGGCTTCTGGTTCCTATCTTCTGCTTTCTAACACTTAAGACTTTTTCATACTTTTACATATAAGAATGATGAGGGTCTAACAATCTCCCCCTAAGCATGAAAAAGACATAAATAAATAAAAATTGAACTTGAAAGCAATAGGCCAACATGGTCCTCTGTAAAGTTACATAAATCTAGGTTGGAATTGAAATTACTAGGAAAATGAAATGATCACAAAAACTTTTGGCATAACACAGAATAAGTGTTGTAGATCCTCCAAAATTTCTTCATCGGTCCTCTATAGTTCAGCACATAAGTGATTGTTCTGCTGAACTCTAAAGCTGGTTCTCTAGGGCAGTGAGGCCTTCCCATTCTTCCCGTAAGTTTCTCTTGAAGCCACTCCAAGGTACAGAAGAATATTTGAAAGGTTACATTGTGGGCCAGAACTTCTTCTATCTAAATTCATTCATGTAAATGAATGCAAGTTCTAGTTTCGTGAGAATTGAAGTAGATCTTACATTCTTTTATACCTTTTATTTCTTCGTTCAGAGAAGTCAAAGAGAGTTGCTCTCCTTCAATCTCAAGAGCAAATTGGAAATTAAGTTTTGCACAATACTTGACCAGCGGATCCATTACTTCTTTGATTGTAGGCTTGGCAACATTTTATTTGATTCCTTTGTCAGCTCTCTGATTTTCATAAGCCGAAAGATCTACTAAACCCCAGATATTGAGATTTATTAGATCGTTGTTGTTTGAAACATTGATTGTCCCATGACATTTCGACAGTGTACTCCAGATACTTAATGATTTTGTACACAAAGGTCCTGAATTTGATATCCAGAACTGTCTTGATACCCTCTTTCGAGAACACTCTTATGTTGTTTTGCCTTATCCTGGCACAAACCTTTGTCTGACACCATCTAGTATTTCTAGATGCAATTTAAGAGGTTCTAGAAATACATGTTGATCCTTCTCATTATACAAATATTGATGGATGTTTTCTCTAGTATCCCACATTGGTTGGGGAGAGGAACAAAAGTTGCCTTATAATAGTATTGATAGCTCCTGTATCAGACGCGTTTAAAAACATGAGTCCAAGTGTGTGAACAAAGCGTACAATATCTGGTATGGTTGGCCTGTTGTTACATATGGTATCAAAGTCGGGGAACCGGACTGGTGTGCCAGCGAAGACGTTGAGCTCCCAAGGGAGGTGGATTGTAATATCCCGCATTGGTTGGGGAGGGAAACAAGGTTGCCTTATAAAAGACTTGGTACCTTCTCTATCAAACGCCTTTTAAAACTGTGAGTCTAAGTTTGTGGGCAAAACGGACAATAATTGGTACGGTTGGTATGAATGTTAAAGTGATACAACAGAAAATTTGAGATTTTTGGAAACATCATTTAACAATTCATATTTTCTAAAAACCAAAAAATCATTAAAAAATTGTAAAATAATTCGATTTCCAATTTCTAAATAAATGATAGATTTTACTGCATCGTGCAAATAAACTACTAATATACATAAAAAAAAAATCGAAAGTTGTGTTACATTTCATCTCCTACTATTTACTTATGATATTTTTATTTCTTCCAACTTCTAAAATATTAGGAAAAAAAATTCAAATACAACCAAAATGATCTGTTACATTCTTAAACCCTTTCGGTCTACAAATATTAATGAGTACACAACTAAACGTTGATATCATTAGGAGTAAAGCCAGAGGGTCTTATCGATCTACATAAACACATCCAAAACAACAATGCCCCCGAAATCGAGGGTGGCAACATTGGCGATATGTATCTGAACTGAAAACATTTGGCAATAAAGAAATCGAGAATCTTGATGGCAAGAGTGATGCAACCCTCATGTAGGGACCTAACCACATCGGATGGCAATTGACCGATATCTTGGTACCTAAAATTGACAACAAAAATCGCGGTCAACAAGAAGCAAGACCACCAGAACTCCCACATTTTTGTATTCATTTCTTTTAGAAGAAAAGAAATATGAAAAGCTTATGAGACGATATAATCAAATTATTTGTGTAAAGCAAACTTATTTTTATATATGATGAAAAATTAAGACATATGTATTTATGAAGACGAGTGAAGCTTCTTCTCTCCCAGTTTTCGATGAATTGGTCTAACGTCTTCACCCAAATCAGACGCTACAACTTTTATTTTATTTTTTTTGTCTAATTAAAGGTGATATTTTTAATTTATATATTGTTTGAAATTATTTTATTTTTAATGGAGTAAATTAATTAAAAATAAAGCGAGATGAGTCTTGTGTATTGAAATGGTTCAAAATGTATAGTATCTCAATGAAATTTTAAAGTATTTTATTACAAAAATTAAAATTTTATTTTAACAATACATGTAGTTTTTTTTATAAATTTAAAAATTAGATAGAGAATGTTAATATATAAAACAATGAACTAAAATATTATAATTATTATTGATACTCCTAGCATGTAATCCCTTACCTTAATGTAGCGTTAGGTATACATACATGATTTGGACATTTTGCTACACCATCATCAACACAATGACATTTTATTTCTTTTCGGAGTTATCTTTGTTATATGTTTTGCCTTTCCAACCAGTTGTGTTGTGGATGAATTTAGATATGAGTGAACATTGTAATAATATATGGTATTTGTTTTTAATATTCATGGTTTAGCTTGAGATATCTCTATTTGTAGTTGTTTACGTACATGTACATGGTATACAATAAAATATGTATTATAAAATTTATTTTTTATAGGAAATACTTAAAAGTTTAGACGGATTTTCAACGGATAGTTCGTCTAAAATCCCATGAAAAGCCTAAAAAATCGAAAGGGGTCAATTATGTTTGACCATATTTCATCAAAAACCCCTCATAAATTAATTCCGTTGAAAATCCCTGAAAAATCATTTTCGTCGAAAATCCCTTGAAATTCGGTTGAAAATTCCAGCAAATGGTCAACAATAGTTGACCAAACTCCGTTGAAAATCCGTCAAAATGTTCATGGATTTTTTGACAAATTTTTCCCATTGAAAATCCGCTGAAAAGTCGGTTTTTCAACCAAAAGATTTTCGACGGCATTTTTCGTTGAAAACCCACATTTTCGACGGATTTTCAACGGAAATATCCATCAAAAATACTCACCTGTTTTGTAGTGTTGGTCTCCTCCAATCTCAAGAGAAAATTGGAAATTAAGTTTTGCACAATACTTGACCAGTTGACCCGTTATTGATTGTAGACTTGGCAACAACATATTTGATTCCTTTGTCAGTTATCTCTCTGACTTGCATAAGCCAAAAGATCTACAAAATCCCAGATATTGAGATTTATTAGATCGTTGCTGTTGGAAACATTGATCATCCCATGACGTTTCGACAGTGTACTTCAGATACTTAGGGGCTGTTTACCAAATCTTACCCGGGTAAGTGTTTACCGGTAAAATTCAACAATATCATTTACTTACCGAGTATGATTTTAGTCCACCAAAACGGCATCGTATGCAACGATTTACCCGGTAAGTGCTTACCGTGGTAAGAGTTGTCGCAATCACTTACCGGGGTAAGACTCTTGGTCCTTGTTTTCCTTGTCTTCGCTCTTACCGGGTGATATTTTTGGTACTTGTCATGTTCCTCCGGTAAGGCAATATGACTTGGTAAGTCTTATCCGGGTAAGCATTTGGTAAACGACCCCTTAATAATTTTTGTGCACAAAGGTCCTGCATGAATTTGATATCTAGAACTGACTTGATACCCTCGTTCGAAAACACTCTTATGTTGTCTTGCCTTATCCTGGCACAAACCTTTGTCTAACACCATCTAGTACTTCTAGATGCAATTTAGGAGGTTTCTAGAAATACATGTTGATCCTTCTCATTGTACAAATATTGATGGATGTTTTCTCCGGTATGCCACATTGGTTGGGAAGAGGAACAAAAGTTGTTTTATGATGGTATTGATACCTCTTGTATCCGACGCATTTAAAAACATGAGTTCAAGTGTGTGAATTGAACAAAGCGGACAATATCTGGGATGGTTGGCCTGTTGTTACAGATGGTATCAGAGTCGGGTACCGGAATGATGTGCCAGCGAGGAAGTTGGGCTCCCAAGGGAGGTGGATTGTAATACCCCGCATTGGTTGGGGAGAGAAACAATGGTTTCCTTATAAAGGACTTGGTACATTCTCTATCAAACGCGTTGTAAAACTGTGAGTCTAAGTTTGTAGACAAAGCGGACAATATTTAGTATGGTTAGTATGGATGCAGGGGAGGATACGGTACATGAAGGGGGGGGGGGGGAAGGACCCCAGTCAAAAAGTCAAAAAACATTTTACCTAGGTTAGATTTTTTAATTTTTATAGAACTTACCAGTGGCCCCCCAGTAAAAAACTGAACGGGACCCCACCTTCTCTTGCTTGCTGCCGCCTGCCGGTATCCCTCCCATCGTTATTCCCTCTCATCGCTCAGCCGGTCCCGTCCGTAGCTCACTCGCCAGTCGCCACTTGCCATTGATGACCTCCGGCCACACCCCGTCTGGTGGTCTTCGTTCACTCATCCAATCACCACCAAGGCAGCAAAGAACAAAACCCAAATCGATTTCTGAAACCCACATCACAGCAAATCGATTTCTGAAACAAACCAAACCAGACCCAAATCGATTTCTGAAACAACTCAAAGGGTTTGATTTCTTCTCATCAACAGCAAGAACTCAGATTGGTTCGATTTCTTCTCTTTTAGAGGTACGATTTCTTCTTCGATTTGTTCTCTTTCTGTTTCGATTTCGTTGTGTAATCTTGTTAGACAAATCACAACAAGAACTTAGATTGGCTAATTTTGCTTCGATTTCGTTGTGTAATTTTGCTTGCTGACTGTTTTGATTTTTAGGGCTTGATTTGTGATTGCTATGAAAGAAAATAAGAACTTGGGTAGTTGGGTTTGATTTGAATAAAATCGATTTCTGCTACTGTTGGGCTGATGCTTTGAAAAAAAATAGGAACCCCCATTTTAGGGCTTGATTCTTGATTTGTTGGTCTCCTGCTGGTTTGAAAAAAAAAATAGGAACCCCACCCAAACTACTATTGATGCTACTTTGAAAGAACATGAACCTCCATTTAAGGGCCATTTGCTTCTGCTTTGAAAGAAAACTGTCACACAGTGACACAATACACAGACAACACGGTTGGTAGACACATGGACACATCACACAGTTAATATTTATTTGTTACTGCTTTGAAAGAAAACAATCACATGGACACATTTAATATTTTTTTACTTTCTGTCACTTTTTGTCTATATATAGTGTATTTATTGATTGTTAACCCAATTACTGTGGTTTTGATTTTTACCCCTTGTTTTGACAGCAAATGGAAAGATTTTTTAAAAGAAAGGCCCCGGAGTCCGGCTCTAATGACAATGGACAACCTTTAAGTGGAAACAACTTGCACATCAATCCTCCTTCGACACCTATGGAAGTTGATTTAAATAATCTTCCTTCGGATCCAGCTGATAGGAAAGGAATTTTACAGTATCACCCTAATCAAAGAGATGAAATCAAAAGAAAATACTTGATCAAAGGACCGAGTCAACCGCGTGGTTTGGTCAAGCCAAGAAGATTTAACCCGACTTGGTTTGGTCAATATGGCAATTGGTTGGATTATAGTTTAAAAGCAGATAAAGCTTTTTGCTTATGTTGTTACCTATTTAGAGACCAGTGTGGCGGACAAGGTGGGAGTGATGCTTTTTTAACGGATGGCTTTAGTAGTTGGAATAAATCTGAGAGACTGGCTACTCATGTGGGTCATATTAATAGTTTCCATAATAGAGCTGCTAAGAAATGTGATGATCTAATGAGAGAAAAACAATCAATTCAAGTCGCCTTAAATAGACAAACTGATATTCAAGATAAAGAATATCGTATTCGGTTGAATGCTTCGGTTGATGCAGCTAGATATCTGTTAAATGGTGCATTACCTTTCTGTGGTCATGACGAGTCGAAAACGTTTTTTCATAGGGGAAATTTCTTGGAACTAGTAAAGGTAAGTCGTGATTAAAATGAGGTTATCAGTAATGTTACATTAGGAAGTGCACCCGGGAATAATCAAATGGTTTCACCAAGTATCCAAAAAGATATCGTTCAGTGCTTTGCACAAGAGATACTCAAACATATTTTCCAAGAGATTAGTGACGATGTGTTTTCCTTATTAGTTGACGAGTCGAGTGACATATCTAAAAAAGAACAAATGGTCGTGGTTTTGCGATATGTTACATGTGGGGTTGTCAAATAAAGGTTTATTGGGCTTGTACATGTGAAGGACACAAGTGCTTTATCTCTTAAAGCTGCGATTGACTTTTTATTTGTTGAACATAATTTGAGTTTGAAAAAGGCGAGAGGCCAAGGTTATGATGGAGCAAGCACTATACGTGGCCAATTCAATGGTTTGAAAGCTTTAATCAAGAGAGAAAATAACTCAGCATATTATGTTCATTGTTTTGCTCACCAGCTTTAGTTAATTGTTGTGGCGGTTGCACATAAACACATGGAGGTTGGAAAATTCTTTGACATGATAGCATCTCTAATAAACGTGGTTTGTGCTTCTTGCAAGCGGGCAGATATGGTTCGAGAAAGTCAAAAGGAGAAAGTACAAGAAACCATCGGTAGTGGTGAAACTGAAACAGGTAGTGGGTTAAATCAACAGCTGTCTCTTGGAAGACCTGGAGATACACGATGGGGTTCACACCACAAAACACTTAATCGTTTGGTTGATTTGTTTCCATCTGTTATTGAGGTGCTTAAGTATGTTGAAGATGCGGGCGGGAATCTTTACAGTCAACGTCAAGCAAATGGTATTCAAGTATTTTTCCAATCATTTGACAGTCTGTTTTATTTGCACTTGATGTTGCATATTTTGGGGATCACAGAATCTTTGTCACAAGCTCTTCAGAAAAAAGATCAAGATATCTTAAATGCTGTTTCATTGGTGAAATCAACAAAACGACAATTGCAACAATTCAGAGTTGATGGATTTGATCAACTTATTGAGAAGATCTATTCTTTTTGCGAAAAACATAATATCGAAACGGTAAACATGGAGGAAATTTATATCAATCCAAAGAATCGAAGACAAAAGACAAATATAACATCTCGACATTATTACGAGTACGAATGTTTTAACACGGTTGTGGATATGCAAATTCAAGAATTTGGTGATAGATTTGATGAAGTAAGTTCCGAATTGCTCATTTGTATGGCGGCTTTAGATCCTCATTACTCATTTTGTGACTTTGACACATCAAAGTTAGTAAGATTGGCGGAGTTTTATCCTAATGATTTTACCAATGAAGAAAGAACGACTCTTGTGCACCAACTTCAACTCTACATTGACAATGTCCAACACGATGAATTATTTGCTAACTTGAAAGGTATATCTGAGCTTGGTAGAGTGATGGTTGAAACTAGGAAACACCTTGTCTTTCCTTTGGTTTATCGATTATTGAAACTTGCATTGGTTTTGCCGGTTGCAACCGCGACAGCTGAGAGATGTTTTTCTGCAATGAAGCTTGTGAAGTCGGTTTTGCGCAATCAGATTTGTGACGACTTTTTGAGTGCATGTGTAATATGTGCGGTAGAAAAAGAATTACTTGCTAAGGTTACAAATGAAGATGTAATGACTCCTTTTCAAATAATGAAAACCCGTAGAAATCAACTTAAGTAAACACTTGTATGAGTTTTGGTACTTGTTAATTAAAGGGACCCCAGTCTATAAAATTCCTGGATCCGCCACTGTATTGAAGTTAAGGTAATTCAAATGAATATTTAAGATTTTTGGAAACATCATCTCACTGTTGATATTTTCTAAAAACCAAAACATCATTAAAAAATGTAAAATAATTCGATTTCCAGTTTCTAAATAAATGATATATTTTACTGAATCACACACATAAACTACTAATATACATAAAAAAAAATTTGAAAGTTGTGTTACATTTCATCTCCTACTATTTACTTATGATATTTTTATTTCTTCCAACTTTTAAAATAATTAGAAAATAAATAAACAATAAATTTCAAATACAACCAAAATGATCTATTACATTCTTAAACCCTTTCGGTCTATAAATATTAATGAGTATACAACTAAACGTTGATATCATTAGGAGTAAAGCCAGAGGGTCTTATCGATCTACATAAACATATCCAAAACAACAATGACCCCGAAATCGAGGGTGGCAACATTGGCGATATGTATCTGAACTGAAAACATTTGGCGATAAAGAAATTGAGAAGCTTGATCGCGAAAGCGATGCAACCCTCCTGTAGGGACCTAACCACATCGGATGGTAATTGACCGATATCTCGATACCTAAAATTGACAACAAAAATTGTTGTCAACAAGAAGCAAAACCACCAGAACTCCCACATTTTTGTATTCATTTCTTTTAGGAGAAAAGAAATATGAAAAGCTTATGAGACGATATAATCAAATTATTTGTGTAAAGCAAACTTATTTTTATATATGATGAAAAATTAAGACATATGTATTTATGCTGATGAGTGAAGCTTCTTCACCAAGTTTTCAATGAATTGGTCCAAGTCTTCACACCCCAACCGGACGCTACAATTTTATTTTATTTTTTTCTTGTCTAATTAAAAGTGATATTTTTAATTTATATCGTTTGAAATTATTTTATTTTCAATGGATTAAATTGTTTAAAACTAAAGCGAGCCGAGTCTTGTGTATTGAAAATGGTTCAAAATGTATAGTATTTTAACGAAGTTTTAAATTGTTTTTTTACAAAAACTAAAATTTTATTTTAACAATACATATAGTTTTTTTTTATAAATTTAAAAATTAGATAGAGAATGTTAATATATAAAATAATGAACTAAATATTATAATTATTATTTATAATTGTAACCTTAGGTATACGTACATGTTTGGATTGGACTGGAGGCGGAGGTGGTCGACCGTGGTTGTGGAAGCGGACAAGCGGTGGAGGAGGTCATTGAAGTGGAAAAGGAGGTAGAGGTGGCCGACGGTGGCGACTAGCGGTGGTGACCATTTAAAAAAAATACCATATTGAGGTTATATATCAAACGAGAGTAGATTAGAGGAAAGTTCAAATGTGAACTCATTTTTGGTTGTGAACGTGAGGACGAATCTCAGCCACTTATCCGGTCAATAAAGGCGGCTTTGACCTGGTTCCCCTCCTTTAATAATCTCCACCCTCCCATGAATCGCGTCAATCCTCCGTGATCGCGTCCACCATAACCGAAGATGTGTGGCTGAGATTCGTCCTCACGTTCACAGCCAAAATTGAGTTCACATTTGAACCTAACCCGAGTAGATTAATAATGTTTTAATTATTGTCTCATCTTGTTCCACCTATTTTGGTGAACAAGAAAAAAACTTTTTTTGTTCCATGTCCGAGTTCTTGATCGTGTCCCATGTCAGGCCAAACATGGGACAGTGAGTTTTGTCTCATCTTGTTCTGTTCTGTGACTCCTGTCCTGTCCCATATACCAACCGCAGCTTAAGGGGTGAGAAGATGTTCGTTTAAAAAGTCACCTGTCTCGGGTTCGAGTCTAGGGCGCTTTATATGCTTTGTCGTAGGGTGAGTCTTTTTTTTTGTTTTGGAAAGAGTATCCTAGGCATTTGCCTAGAGTAATCCCTGACAATTTTAAGACTACTAAAGCATGCAGCCGTGAGATAATTCCCCAGTGGCCACAAGTTGTTTGCACCTAGATTCGAACTTGGGGTAGATGGGTTATCTAGCATCATCCCCCACAAGCCTTAACCAGTATGCCACAAGCCTTGTGGTTAATGTGAGTCTTAGATATATAACCCACTCATATCGGATTCCTTGAGGGTTGAGAGTTGCGTATGATGTGTCAATATTGCCGGTATCCAACCTTTGCTATATAAACAAAATCGATGAAACTTAGAGGGTGTTTGTTTTAGCTTGTCAAAACAACTTATTAACTTATACCAGTGTGAAACCGGTGAAAAGCAGATTTGAGTGTTTGGATGGAAAAAAATAAAAAATGCTTATACCGGTTCCCCACAGGGTGAAAAGGAGATTTTTATAAGTTAAAATGTTATGACTTATACCGGTTCCCCATTGGTGAAAAGGAGATTTTGCATGTATAAGCACTTTTTTGCCAAACACTAGGGGTGTTTGGATTAGCTTATAAAAACAACTTATTGACTTATTTCTGTGGCACCGGTGATAAGTCATTTTGAGTGTTTGGGAAAAACAACTTATCCGGTGCCAAATCGGTATTAAGTCATTTTTAAGAAATTAAATTTTTTAACTTATCAACTTTTGATAAACACTTTTCCAGGAAACACTACTAGAAAATTGAGTATTTTCAACAGAAATTAATTTTCAACGGAAAATGTCGTTGAAAATCTCTCACAAACCGAAATTAACTTATCTACTAATTTTAGAGGATTATTGACACAACATAAATTTTCTACGAATTTTCAACGAATTTCCGTTGAAAATCTCTCACAAACATATATGCATTTTAAACCAAAAAAATTTCAACGGAATGTCTCGTCAAAAAGTTTTTGGTTGAAAATGCATTTTGTGAGAGATTTTGAACAGAAGTTCGTTGAAAATTCGTATAAAATTTATGTTTTGTCAATAATCCCTCTAAAATTCATAGAAAATTTTCAACGACATTTTTCGTTAAAAATACTCAATTTTCTAGTAGTGAAGTCAATAAGTTATAAGTCAATAAGCTCATCCAAACACCCCCTAAAAAACAACTTATTGACTTATTTCGGTGTGGAACCGTCGTAAGCTAATCCAAACACTTGTTTAAAAGCTCCGATATGATACCATATAAATTAATAAGCACTTTTTATAAAAAACATAAATTATTTTAAATAAGCTAAAACAAACAACGCGTTAATATATATATATGTTAAACTGAAAAGTAGAAAAAAGGAACCCGTCAAAAATGACAAATTAAATTGTATGCCGTGTGGGACGGGTGTGAAGTCAAAGACCCTACTTGACTATTCTTGTCGAACATTGAAAAAAAGTAGCATTTATTAATTATTGGGCACACTAAAAACAAATTAACTCCATTTTTGGATATTTTGATTAGAAAATATAGCATTCAAACGAAATTGGATAACTTTGTACTACAAGTTTTAAAAATTTGGAAATTTTAGTTAAAATTGTGATTTTTAACTAACTTTGGACATAATTAAATATGTATATATAATATTTTTATGGGTTTGTGTTCTCCTATATGAGAGCTTCAAAACCATATATTATGTGTCCAAAACGAAACAAGTGTGAATGAAATATCGATTCTTTAAGTTGAGCATTAGCAAAAAGACAATAGGTTTTTCTTTGTTGACGATTTAGTTTTATAACCGAAAATCAGTTTTATTTTTCACAATAAAATTAGTTTTATATTTTATTTCGGTTTTGTTTTTTAAATAAAATCGATTTCGGTTATAATCTTAATATTAAAATTGATAATTAATTGGTTTAATTATCAGTTAATATCGAATTGAATTCTTCAGTTTCATCAGTTTCAATTCTCGTATTTAATATCGAATTGAATTTATCGGTTTCAATTCTCGATATAAAAAGGGTCGTTGGGTTTCATTCTAAAGGATGCTAAACAATATTGAGACTTCGGTTTTCTCTCGATTTCTCTCTACCACACTCGAGTTTTCCAGTGATTTTTCTAGGCAAGTTTTTCATATCCGGCAGTACACCTTGCTTTATTGTTGTACTCGGGAACAGACGACGAATCTGTTTAAGGGAATCGTGTTATACACGAGCCTCAGCCGGTCTCTTCTTACTATTCGGGACGTTACTTTCATCGAGAATCAGGTTTCTCGTTTATGTTAATTTTTAATTATGTTCTAAGGAATTGTTTCCTAATTATATAAATAAAACAAACTCTGTTTCTACCCAATATTCTAACAATCTTAAACAGATTCGAGTTTGTTTTGAATTTAATAAATATCTGTTTTTTGTAAACAGATTTAATATTCGAGTTTGTTTCGAATTTAATAAATTCTTGTTTTCTGTAAACAAATTTGGTATTCGAGTTTGTTTCGAATTAATAACTTTCTATTTGATATTCAACTTTGTTTCGAATAAAACAAAATTTTGTTTTCTGTAAATAATTTCGAAGATTCGAGTTTGTTTCGAACTAAAACACAATCGAGTTAATCTCGATTTAATTTTACGTTTTAGGTAATAAGATTCAATATTCAAGTCGATATTCGAGTCGATATTCGAGTTTGTCTCGAATTAGATAAATTTATGTTTTGTGTAAACATATTAGACAATCAATTTAGTCTCAATTTAATTTTACGGTTTATGTAAACGAATTCTATAATCAAGTTTGTAGAGATTTAGTTATTTTTATGTTTTGTGTAAACATATTCAATAATCAAGTGTGTTTTGATTAAATTAATCTTTCTTTTGTTTTGTGTAAACATATTCGATAATCGAGTCTGTTTCGATTTAAATATTTTACCATTTTATGTAAACGGATTACATAATCGAGTTCGTTTCGATTTAATAACTTTTCTGTTTTGTGTAAACAAATTCCATAATCAAATGTGTTTCGATTTATCTTATTTGGGTTAACAGATTCGATAATTGAGTTAGTTTCGATTTAAGTTCTTTACTGTTTTGTGTAAATAGATTGATGATGGACTCTTCGGACATGTGTTTGGAGATGGATGCGATTGGTACAAACTCTAAGGAGTGGTATTATGAATCAACTCTAAATAGGCTCACCTATTTGAATACAATGTCTAGGAAAGATATAGGCGGATAATTTATATTCTAATGAGGCCGGTTTTTAAAATGCTTTTGCGCTTACCACCCTCACCGTCTTTCCTGGTTGTGTTCGAGTAGAGCTACTGAAAGGAATTGAGTAAATAATAAGTTCCCCAATTGTGTTTATATAATAATTTATATTCGCCGAATCGGTTCCCGTCATGTATGTCATGACAAAAGCAATTTCAACACCTACAAGGATGTTGATTATGAGCAAAAGTTCTTAATGGGGAACGCTACCACTGCCGATGTCAAGGGTGTTGGAGATATGATCTTGAAGATGACTTCAGGAAGAGAGCTTAAGCTCAAGAATGTTTTGTACATTCCGGAGCTTCGTAAGAACCTCGTTTCGGGGTGGTTGTTGAATAAGTTTGGTTTTTAACTTGTGTTTGAGTCGGACAAGTTTGTTTTGTCCAAAAGTGATATGTATGTGGGAAAAGGATATGTCGTGAATGACATGTTCAAAATAAATGTAATCGTTCTATTGTGATGAATAAACAAAATACTAATTTTTGTTGATTTTGTAAGTCATCAAATGTTTGGCATGGTTAATTCTGTAACCGAAAATCAGTTTGATTTTAAATATTATTTCGGTTTCGAATTTAATTTTAAATGAAATTTCGGTTTCGTTTTTTGCTTAATAAAATCTTATCGGTTACAATCTTGAGAATTAAAAAAAATTGCATTTAATTCGTCGTTTGATTAAATTAAATAATTTACCAAAGCACAAGTTCCCCACATGTGTAGAAGCCAAACTTACTAGACCATGTTTTCAAACAATTGAAAGGAAATCTGAAACCCTTGATTTAATTCACACTGGTGTGTGTGAATTAAAATCAATTCCTACTAGTGGTGGGAACAAATATTTTATCACGTTTATCAATGATAAATACAAAATATTGCTATATATATTTACTTAAAAGTAAAGATGAAGTGATAAACAAGTTTGTCTTGTATAAAAATGAAGTTGAGAATCAAGTCAACAAGAAAATTAAAGTTGTTAGAAGTGATAGGGGAGGTGAGTATGTTTCACCATTTGCCGAATTTTGTTCACAAAATGGAATTCGACATGAATTCACGTCACCCTACACACCCCAACAAAATGGTATTACCGAAAAAAATAATCATACCTTGAAAGAAATGGTAAGTGTCATGTTGATTAGTTTTGGTATAAATCAGAACACGTGGGGGGAAGCCATCTTGTCGGCTAACTATCTTCTAAATAAGATACCCCACAAGAAAAAGGACGAAACACCGTATGAACTTTGGATGGGTAGAAAACCATCTTATAAGTACTTACGAGTGTGGGGTGTCTAGCTAAAGTAGTTGTACCACCGCCTAAGGTACAAAAGCTAGGACCTAAAATAGTGAATTGTGTATTCATTGGATATGCACATAATAGCAGTGCATATAGGTTTCTTGTATGATTCCAAAAACCTATCGTGAGGCGGTTGCTTCTTTTGAAGGACTTTAGTGGAAAGAATAAATTAAAAGTGAGATTGATTATATCTTACAAAACTATACGTGGGAATTAGTGGATTTACATCCGGGTTGTAAGCCACTAGGGTATCGTTGGATCTTTAAGAGAAAGATGAAAACTGACGGTAGTATTGATAAATACAAGGCAAGATTAGTGATCAAAGGATATAGACAAAAAGAAGGTCTAGATTACTTTGACACGTATTCGCCAGTAACGCGAATAACATCCATTATATTGGTACTGGCTATTGCAGCTATTAGAAATCTGCAAATTCACCAAATGGATGTGAAAACTGCTTTTCTAAATGGAGATTTAGAAGAAGAAATTTATATGGAGCAACCTGGGGGATTCGTTGCCCCAGGTCAAGAGAACAAGGTCTGTAAACTTGTTAAAGTCCTTGTATGGCCTTAAACAAGCTCCAAAACAATGGCATCAAAATTTTGATCAAGCCATGTTAGAAAGCGGTTTTAAAATAAATGAGTGTGATAAATGTGTTTATACGAAAGACACCACTCACGGTTACGTCATACTATGTTGATGATATGCTTATCATCGGTAGTGATGACAAAATAATAAGGTCCACGAAAGACATGTTAAAATCTAAGTTTGACATGAAAGACATGGGTTTAGCAGATGTGATTCTTGGGATCAAGATCACAAGAACACAAAATGGTTTAGTGTTAAGCCAAACCCATTATGTGGACAAGATTCTTGAGAAATTTAATCAAGGAGATACTAGTATAGCTAGAACTCCAATTGATACTAGTCAACATCTATTTTAAAAATAGAGGAGATAATGTTGAACAAGTGGAATACTCAAGAATCATTGGAAGTCTGATGTATCTTATGAGTTGTACAATACCACACTTAGCTTATGCAGTAAGTAGGCTAAGTAGGTATACTAGTAATCCCATTTCTGAACACTGGAAGAGAATTACTAGATTAATAAGATATGTAAGATACACACGTGAGTATGGACTTCATTATGACAGTTATCCAGTTGTAATCGAAGAATAACAGTGATGCGAACTGAATATCCGACATGAAAGATTCTAGATCTACAAGTGGATATGTGTTTACACTTGGAGGTGCAGTTATATCTTGGAAATCATCCAAGCAAACTGTTATAGCTAGATCTACGATGGAATCTGAATTCATCGCCTTGGATACATGTGGTGAAGAGGCGGAATGGTTGCGTCTATTTGTAGAGGATATTCCTAGATGGCCTAAACCGGTAACGGCTATTTGTATACATTGTGATAGCCAATCGGCGATTGGTAGAGCTCAAAGTACAATGTATAATGGGAAGTCAAGACATATTAGACGTAGACATAATACAATAAGGCAACTACTCTCTACTGGAGTTATCTCTATTGACTATATGAAGTCAAAAGATAACATTGCGGATTCGCTTACTAAAGGCCTTAGTAGAGATTTAGTTTATAAGTCCTCAAGAGGGATGGGACTTAAGCCCTTGAACTAATAATTCATGCAAAGGAAACCTTACCCAAAAGACTGGAGATCCCAAGATTTGGGTTCAAAAGGACAACCTAGTTGTATGAATAGAAATGGAAACTGTGAAGGAGTTAATAAACTTCATAATCAGTAAAAATGAGGATAAGTCTATGACTTTTAATGATAATGTAAAATCACCTATGTGAGAGAGAAGTGGGGTCGCTTCGAAGGGAATTGTGGGGGCTCAATTCCTAAAAGCTCTCGCTGAACCAGGCTAGTGTTCATGACCATAACGAACACGACTATGAGGATATGAACTTGTTAGGAAGAATTCTGCGTGAAACATATTGTCGTCTACACAAACAGCAGTTCAGTTCAAGGACATCGAGTCCACTGATAGCTAGGAGACTAAGTGTGTTTCACAAGAGAAGGTTCAAAGGATCTCACCTACCTATCTTATACAGAATTCAACTATTGGAATTTTTGTTGGAATTTTTGTGTGCAAGAGATCGATCTCCATTCATGTGGGGGATTGTTGGAAATTTTAGTTAAAATTGTGATTTTTAACTAACTTTGGACATAATTAAATATGTATATATATGTTATATATAATATTTTTATGGGTTTGTGTTCTCCTATATGAGAGCTTCAAAACCATATATTATGTGTCCAAAACGAAACAAGTGTGAATGAAATATCGATGCTTTAAGTTGAGCATTAGCAAAAAGACAACCGGTTTTTTGCTGTTGACCCAGTTTAGTTTTATAACCGAAAATCAGTTTTATTTTTCACAATAAAATTAGTTTTATATTTTATTTCGGTTTTGTTTTTTAAATAAAATCGATTTCGGTTATAATCTTAATATTAAAATTGATAATTAATTGGTTTAATTATCAGTTAATATCGAATTGAATTCTTCAGTTTCATCAGTTTCAATTCTCGTATTTAATATCGAATTGAATTTATCGGTTTCAATTCTCGATATAAAAAGGGTCGTTGGGTTTCATTCTAAAGGATGCTAAACAATATTGAGACTTTGGTTTTCTCTCGATTTCTCTCTACCACACTCGAGTTTTCCAGTGATTTTTCTAGGCAAGTTTTTCATATCCGGCAGCACACACTGCTTTAGCTGTTGTACCCTGGGAACAGACGACGAATCTGTTTAAGGGAATCGTGTTATACACGAGCCTCAGCCGGTCTCTTCTTACTATTCGGGACGTTACTTTCATCGAGAATCAGGTTTCTCGTTTATGTTAATTTTTAATTATGTTCTAAGGAATTTGTTTCCTAATTATATAAATAAAACAAACTCTGTTTCTACCCAATATTCTAACAAAAAATTCAATGGTTGTAATGTTGAATTTTAAAACCTCGTGATTTGAATCAGTTGATTATTATTATAATAGTATGCTTCATGGACGGACCAAAAAAAAATTATACGACAGCATCATATAATATAGACAAAAAATAATTACAAAAAACACAGTTTTTTATCGACGTGTCTTCATGTTTTTACTAACTTTCAACATCGATCGATATGTTTTTAGCTTAATCTCTCATATTCATGCTATAAGAATGCTCTAGCACCAAAAAGTTCTCCAATTTATTCATATTGTTGTAAAAGACAGGTAAACCACACATCTAGCTCCATAAATAATAAAGGGGAAAATTAGGTAATAAAAATGACTCAATATGGGATAAACCGAAAATAAACTAGCTAAAAACTATTAAATGAATGCTTTGTACATTGAATTCTCAATGCACATCACATACATTTATGGGTTGCAAAAAGGGCCTATGTTTTTTATGAGGTAAGGTTTTAACAGTGAGAACTTCATGATCCTTACGGAAAACCACTTATGTGGATCCTAGAACCGCATTGGCTAGAGATGATTGATCGGGTATGTGACAATTTTGTATATTTGTATTATAATGTAATTTTTTTTATATTGGTTTATGTGTTATGTTTATAACAGGGGCCGCTAAGGATAATTGAGCAACCACATTTGAAAGGGTGTCGTATAAGCACGTACAGAATCACTTAGTGTCGCACAACAATACATTGACATCAACCGGTAAGTCTATTGATCTGTACTTATGTATAGGTACTATCTAATAGTAATAACTAACAACTTAACTTTATTACTGTAGCAAAAGTTATGGGACTGCATCCTCATTTCGTCCAAGATGTTTGAAATAATCCATTACAAGAATAGGAGGCCTTGTGAGGGGGAGACCTTTGTCCCACCTACTAATCATCTGGAGTACGTTATTTCGAAGGTGGCTAGACCGGCTGTAAGTTTTATAAATCAATAAGTTTGTTTTGAAAGATTAGTTAGGGTAATGCGGGGTGCCGCTTGGGATGTTAGGCTAAATAAATTCATTGATGAACATTGTGATATTTGAAAACTGTAATTTTTTTAAACAGGCAATATAGATGTTCAATTTACAACCGCTATGTTGCTTAAATGCCTAGATATTAGCTAATCCGTTTTGTTTCAGTAAATCGGAGGAGAGGTAAGTGTAGCTATTGGATGATACATATGTCAACTTAAGTCCCAACACTCGTCCATTGATGACCCATAGTTGTGGGAGCAGACTGTTGAAGGCCGAAAGAAGGGCCATCTCTTTAGATCTGGGACCACTTAGGATCCGCATTATGCCATGAGGAATGATCCCCACTTACAGTTGTAGCATCGAGATATTTTACATTGTTTGTCCTTCATCGAATTGAAGGTATGTTTCTTATACAATGCCATTAGTTTTGATCGACAATAAATTACTGATCATTGTTGAGTTTATGTGTCAATACCGAGAACCCCTCCCCCTACCTAGATAGTATGTATGTTTGGACACCCTTGTATGAATAGTTTTCTTTTGATATTACGTAAATTGTACCCAAAAGTTTTGTGTATTTATATGGAAGTACCACTTTTTGAATTATTTAAAAAAATACAATTACCGGGGGATCACAGAAAAGAAAACTTCTTTATAAAAGTGAGAAAAATCTTCGGTAATCCGTCGGTGAGAAGACCTTTGAAATCCCTCGGTGTTAGTGTCCTTTAAAAACTCGTTGGTGATATAAGCCTACATAAATCCGTCAATGAAAATAGTCTTCGAGAAATGGTCCAATGATCCGTTTGGTGATATGTGCCTTTGGTGATCTGTCGGTGATTCCTTGGACCAGTGGCGGAGCCACGTTAGAGCCAAGGAGGGCACAGGTGCTTCCTGAGATTTCAATTTTTCTTAATGATTTTAGCCACATGTCATATGTTTAATCATATATGTAGCCACATGTCATCATACGGGTCCTCTCTCACAACCATGTTTCATTATGGCAACCGGCAAGTAGGAGAAATTTGAAAGGTTATGGTGCTTTATCTTTTATAAATAATACAAGTCCCCAAACTTATTTTTCATATACATGTTTTGTCCCTATAAAAATGAAATTTGTGTTATAGTTTATATGGTTACTTTCATTATCTATACGGTTCTTGTCCCAAAGTTAATTTATATGTTTTTTCATCTATTTTATGTTTTAAGGAACCACACTCTAGTTCATTATAATAACTCAATCTCAATTATATATTGTTTTTTTTCCATATAATTACATTAGTATATTGTTAAAAATAGAAAAAAAGACGACGCAGATCTAAAGAAATTACTTTGGAATTTATTGGTATAAGGTTTTAAACCTTTGATTTTGGTTACATGAATTGAAAAAAGGTCAATCACAACTATTAGCGCTCTATCAAATTGGTATCATATATAAGGTTTAGAAAATGGAGACTTGTCGATGTGGTGTTTGTTGAATAAACAACTTTTTTAAAGGTTCTAAAATAAACACGTTACTTTATTGAATAAACATTTTTTTCACGAAAAATTTCATGTATTTTTAATGAGGATTTTTTTCCACTTTGAAATTGTGAATTTTCTTACATTTTTTCTAGGCACCTCCTAAATAAATTTTCTGGCTCCGCCCCTGCCTTCGACGACCCATTGGTAAAGTCTTTACCTACTAATGTTTGACCGAGGGAGTTTCTCCTATAGATCAGTGATAGTCTTGACCTTCACGGACGAATCAACGAAGGCTCTGTCCTTCGGTGATGTCCTTCATAATCGTAGTAGTGTAACCATGAAAAAAGAATTAGAAAATGAAGCAAGCAATAAACTTCACATACAACAAAAACGATTTATTAAGTTTTTAGAGTTTCTCCAAGAATGAATATCAATGAATACAAAGCTAATTAAATGTTGACATTTTTAAAAGTATACATGGCCTAAGGGTATAATTGGTAAACACAAACCAATCCAAAACAACAATGCCCTCATAAATGAGGATGGAAACATTGGCGATAAATATCTGAACTGAAAACATTTGGCCATGAAGAAATTGAGAAACTTGATCACGAGAGTGATGGAACCCTCGTGTATGGACTTTACCACATCAGATGGTAATCGACAAATATTTTGGTACCTAAAATTGACAACTAGAATCGCAACCAATAAAAAACTGAAACACCATAAATCCCACTTTGTTTGCTTCATTTCTTTACGACAAAAAAAAGATAATTATAGAGCTTATTGGTTTGATAAGAGTATGATCAAATTAAGGCATGTATATATATATATATATATATATATATTTATTTATAAGTATGAATGAACCTTCTTCATTAAATTTTCCTATCGTGTTGACCCCAATTTGCACGGTATGGTTTTCTTTTTCTTCTTCTTTTTTTAATTTCTTTTCTTTTTCGTTTGGATATGATGTCTTATAAATGATAAATCTGAATCATATAATAAAAAAAACATGTAGTTTAAATTATTTTAAATTTAATTACGGTAAAAATAAAAAATAAAATAAGCCGAGTGGATTGAAAATTGCCCAAACTGTAGCAAATATTTATAAAGCTCTAAATCGTTTTATTAAAAAAAAGTTATTACTTAAAGTTTAGAAATTAGATTAAAAAATTTGATATCTGTATTATATTAAATTTAGATAAAAGTCTTCAAAACATATTTAGTAACAGATAATCTTTAAAAAGTTTACAATTGTTAAAAAATTGAAGTTTCACAATACAAAAAATGACTTTCATCCATAAAAAATCACTCAGGAAAATTTCCTTGGATGATTACCACGGATCATCCAGGAAATACTAATGGTTCCGATAAAATCCGATCTTTTTAAGAAAATACCAACAGACTTCCTAAGAATTTCCTGGGTAATTTGTTACTGATTTGATTTACCCACCAACAAATTAACCACCAACTTTTGTGACGATTTTGTGACGACGAATATCCTAAGAAATTTTCGTAGGTGAAAGTCTTCCATTTTAGTAGTGTCAAACGAAAGACTTTTGCATGCCTACGAAATTTTTTCTGAGGAATTTGTCGCTAAAGGTTGATTTCTCATAAATTTATTATAAAAGTTGGTGGGTAAATTATTGGTGATAATTCAAATCAGAGACAGATTACCCAGAGATTCTCTGGGTGATCAGTTGGTATTTTCTCGAAACTCTCGGATTTTACTAAACCATTGGTATTTTTTAGGTGATTCGTGGGTAATCACCGATGTAAATTTCTCTAGATAATTTTTATGGATAAAAGTTAACTATTAATTTCTTAAAATTAACTAATAATCAATTAATAAATACATAAAATACATGATAATCATTTAACCACGAATTTTTAAAGATTTTTAAATTAACAAGACATGTCTAAGTTCTAACTATCATTTGTGAATAATAATTTATTCAAACATAAATTTCTAATTTCCATACTTATAAATTATATTGATTCTCGTTTATTGTTTTACAATGAAATCTTGGATTTCAATATATTGCAAAAAAAGAAAAAAACCTATAAACTAATGTAAACAAGTTTAATTTTAAACGATTAAAGATAAATACGAATTATAAAAGTATTTATTTTAGAAGAACCCGTCAAATGAGTGGAATTATTAGTCATCGAAGAAGGGTTCAAGTCAATGACCCAACACTTCATTATAGACTTATCAAATATTTATTATTACCCTTAAACTTCTACCGAAGAATCAATATCATCAATATCAATATATAATTATAAGGTCGAAAAAAGAACCGTAAAAAATAATAAAATGAGAAATATTTCGGTAATAGTTTATCTAAACACAATGTACATGAAAATAGTAGTAATTTGTAACTAGCATACATGCATAGAAACCAAAAAAACAACTTCAATTACTTATATGCAGATGTATATACCCAGTGGCGGATCCAGAATTTTTGATGATGGGGGTCGGAATTTAAGTAATGGATATTTGCTCACTTGGTTGACAATGTCGTCTACTTAAATATTTTCATCTTATTTACCTTTTTGATTAAGATGATACTCCATAAAAGAGTTTTTCGAATGGATCCAAAAAAGATCATTCAAATTAACAATCAGACATCAACTAATAAACCATAACCCCAAAAATTAAAAACTAAAGGTTAACAACTTGACGTCAACTAACAAACGCTAACCCTAACAATTAATAATTAACAAAAAAATTAACAATTATATATTACTTAACAAGCTCTAACCCTAACAATTCACAATTAACCATTAATGTATTGAAACCATTTATAACAAAAACTTAACAATGAACTTCGGATAAAAGAATCTATGGGCTCAAACTAGAGATATCCAAAAACCGGCGGGAAACGGGCCGGGCCGGGCCTCAATCTGTCCCTGACCTCAACAGTAATTTTTGGACCGGGTTTTTTGTAATCGGTACCGATTCCAGCGATTTTAAGTCGGCCCGTTTAGTGTGTTTACGTAAACGGTCCCGGTCGCGGGCCCAAACCGGTCCCAAATCGGGCTTTCAGTAAAAAAAATATTATTTTTAAATATTTTATAAAAACATTATTTTTTGTTTATTAATTTTATAATATATATATATATATATATATAGGAGTTGGTTCATTTACAAACTAGACCAATCCTACAAACTCGTACAAACCAAGTTAAAAATATTGTTTTCATTATTTTTTTTATCAAATGCTATGATTTAAAATGTTATTATATATATGTTTGTTTCGTAATGTAAAAGTTTCACATGTACTTGTTTTCATAAGTTCAAAGTTTCACATGCATTTGTTTCATCATGTATTTTTTTCACATGTAATTTTTTTCACAAGATGAAACAAACATATATGTACTAACATTTTAAATCATAGCATTTGATGAAAAAAAATCATGAAAATTTTATTTTTAACTTGGTTTGTATGAATTTGTAGGATTGGTCTAGTTTGTATATGAACCGACATCTATATATATATATATTTGTCAAGTTTATCTAACATACAAATATAAAGAAAGACGACGTAAAAGTTAATATTTAACAAATGTTTCAAAACATTTAATAAGGTAATAATAAATAAGATTTGTCACGTTTCAAAACATTACAATTATTAACATAATTGAGAGTTTGGGACATTAAAATATACTTTAAAAATACGTTTTCATTATAAATATTAAAATTACAATTATTAAAAAACTTAAATTACATTTGAAATTCGAATAATTTAAAAATACACTTATTAATTCCAAAATTCATCGGTTTCCCATGTTGGATTGATTTGAAGGGTTCCGGCGGTTTGAATTCTTCTAATAGCTTCTTCATCATCAAGGTCATCAATGTCGAGTTCTTCGTCATCATAGTTTGATATATTGCTTGTGCCATCGGTGTCGGTAGTTGGTGGGGTAATTAGTCCCATGTCCGTTTCGTTTTCTTCCAAGTTCTCTTCCACGCATTCAATCTCCATCTCTAATGATGTTGTGTGTTGAGTTCTATCAATACTATCCAAATAATCTTTCAAACATATGCAACACTCTACAGACTCCAGAGTTAGTCTTGTCCGTCGTGCGAAAATAATCCTGCCACTAAGAGAAAAAGCAGATTCCGAAGCTACAGTACTAGCTTGGATTGTTAGTATATCACATGCCATGCATGCCAAAACCGGGAATTGAGATTCCTTTTGTTTCCAATACTCTAATAAATCAATTTTTTCAAAAGCATCGATATCATTTGTGGGGCATTCCGCCATAAAATTAGTATGCAAATAAATATTTAGTTTACCCATATCGGTATCAAATCTATTTTTTTTACTTGTTTCATTTAAAACACGATTTATTAAATTTGTCATCATCTCTTGCCGGTTTTGGCGTTGAGCACTCGAACTAGAACTAGAACCCGACCCCGAAAATAAACGACTTGAATTTTGTGTGCTTCCTCCCCATAAAAAAGTTTATAATGATCGAATAAATCTTTCAAATCACGATTATACACACGTTTTCGTTCCTTGGAAAAGAGTTATCACGAGCCGTGTCTAAACCAAAGGCCTCGCTTATTTGTGTAATTAAAATTTCAACACCGGTAGCATTTAAATAAGGGTTTTACGTCGCGGCAACAAGAAAATCAAATGGGATTTTGAGAAAATATTTTAGCAATTTTTGCTTCGTCACACTCACCATACTCCCCCAATCGGTATGGTCTTCGTATTGTGAAATTTTATTCGCCAAAATAAATAATTGTGTTAGGTCCGATTCAACAAGATCAAAAGAGGAATCATACGGAAATCATTGAGTCGTATGTTTTATTGATGAAAGCATTAAAGATTACAAACGCGAATGTACTTTAGACAACTCTCATTAACGAATCCTCTACCTTAGACTCCTTTATATACTAGGTGTCTATTACATGGTAAGCCCAAACCCATAAGGATTTTAACCACAATATGGAATATTACAATTAATTCTTTCATTCTTTATAAACTTTCTAAACTTAGGACTTTTATTCCTAACAAATTGATTTAAAAGTAAGGGGCTTGTTGGATAATAAATTCCGGATAAAAGAGTTGTTGCATTTTTAAAATCGTCCAAAATATCGTATAATCCTTCAATCACGTTCCAATCAAGAATTCCAATACTATTATGAATGTAATGAATATTATAAAATGCTTGAAGATATTGTTTTTGTCTTAACAAATTTTCTATCATAAAATAAGTGAAATTCCATCTAAGAGGCATATCATGGTTGGGTCCCAAAGCTCTAAAACCACAATCTTGACAATATGTTCTAAATGCCGCGTGCATTTTTTTACCCCTTGTGAAAATTCTCTGTAACATAATTCTAAATTTATCTAAAATGGCTTTACATTTAGTTAAACCATCTTGAACGGCTAAGTTTATAATGTGTGCACAACAACGTGTACGAAATATTTTACCGTCTAAAATAGGAGTCAAAGCGCACTTTAATTTATTGACAAATAAATTATTATTACTAGCGCTATCAAAGGAAACGCTAATAATTATAGAATCTATTTTATAAAATTCAAGACTTTTTTTAATTATTTTAAATTGACGTTCACCCGAATGTGGCGCACCAAATGGTTCAAATGTGATTACACGTTTGACTAATTGCCACGATTGCGGCTCAATCCAATGTGCCGTAATGCACATATAAGATTGCGGCAATCCGTATAGTGCGCTCCAAACATCACACGTTAAAGAAACATTGTTAGGCATGGAAGAAAACATTTGGCTCATTTCTAGTCGAGCCGTTTTCCACATTTTAAGTGCATGCATTGCGTCTAAGAGTTTGACGACTTATCGGTAGGTAGCGTGGTTGTAGCGTCTCTTGGATCATCTTTGTAACGTGAGGGTTGTCGAAATGTCACAACGGCAACCCCAATTGAATGACACATTTTGTCGTCATTTTTCGGTTCAACTCGGCATCCCACGACCATGTTTGACCTTGATTGTTAACCATAGGATGGTTTGGATGGTCCCTCGTTTTCAACCGGGGGCACGTTTTTTCGGTATGCCGCCTTAAGGTTGAATTTCCTTCCGCCGTTGATAACGCCAATTTTAGACGTTATTTTATAGCCACATTCGTGCAAAACTGCTTTGTTTCCAAGTAAATAAGCGTAATATTTAACAGTTATCACAAGTTTGTACCGATATCGAGCCTTTCGGAGAAAATGAGTTAACCGACAAGAGTTATTAGAAAAGGATGAAGGAAAGCCCAAAAGAAAGTATCATGAGAAAGCCCAAATCAAAAGATCAAGTATTGGGCCTAAAATCCAACAAGTTTGAATCTGAATAATAGGAAAAGTGGGTTCTGAGTGGCTTTGAAAGCCACCCATGGCTGCTGGTGAAAGCGGGCGGTTTCCATGCGGGTATAAGCCGCATGAAACCCACTTTCGTATCAGTTTTTCTTCTTTTAACCCACAGCTACCACATGAAAAGAGGAGGCTGCACTATTCTCGAATTAGGGTTCTTAGGAGGCGATTTTGCAGAGCAAATACAATATTTTCGGAGCGATTAAAGTGGAGAAACATCAAGGGATTGAAGATCAAAAGCTAATTTCATCACCGGTTTGTGGAGATTCATCACCGAAAAAGGGGTTTTTATTCGTATTTAGATTTCGTTTGATTTTCATGTCTAGATTAGAATTTTCTTCTCTTTTAGTTTTGTTTTCTACCACCCCCAACATGAACTATTGAGATCGAGAGATAAAATACATATGCTTAGAGATAAATCTGTTATAACTCGAGAGACAGTAACGGTGAACTTTGTGATTGTGTATTCATAATACTAGAAATTACCTGATAATTATTGCAACTGAAGTGTTCTATGTGAAACCCCAACTCCCAACTGCCTTCCTTCTATAAAGTTTCCAACTTGTTAGTTCTTTAAATTGTTAAGTTTTCTTTAAGTTAAATTAGTAGAGTAATAATTCAACCACTCAATTTTCGATTGTCTAGTTAGTATTTACCATAGTCATTGTGTTACTTAGTCCCTAGTTCCCTTGGTTCGATCCCATACTTTCAGTACACTGTTACTTGATTCGATCCGTACACTTGTTGTTAGATTTTGGGGGGTGTAAACCCATGTATCAAGTTTTTGGCGCCGCTGCCGGGGAACTAGCTTTCGCTAATAGCACTACCAGCTATCAGTAGTATTACATTGTACCTTTTAATTTTCTGTTTTGTTTTTATTTTCTTGTTACACTCTCAATTTCTGGTGCGTTGTATCTTACCTTTGTTTGCAGGTAGTTCATAGCTTATGCTAAGAAAAACCAGTGATCCAAAGCTGTTATTATTTGATCTGGAAATTAAAAAAACCGCACGTCGATTACGAAAGGAAGCTAAAGCCGAAAAATCAAGAGCAATGGATCCCAAACAAATGAGACAAGAAGAGGAACGATTGAGACGTGAGGCAGAAAGGTTGAGAGCTGAGGCAGAGAGGTTGAGGCTACAAGAAGAGGAACTACAAAGGCGTTTAGAGCTGAACCGGACCCAAATGCTCGTGTTCCCATGAAAGCCTTTACGAGCCCAACAGTAAGACGCTCTAATAAGGGCGTCCGACCACCCAAGATCGATGCGAATAATTATGAGCTAAAGAATAACATCATTCAATTGGCACAAAATAATCAATTTGGAGGAACTCCAACTGAGGATCCTCATGCTCACCTTCGCGAATTCGATATAATTTGCGACACCTTTAAGCAGAACGGAGTATCTGAAGACGCTTCCAAGCTCCGATTGTTTCACTTTTCTCTAAAGGGGGCGGCACGAGCATGGGAACAGAATTTGAATATAGGACCTATACGCACATGGGCTTCCCTAAAGAAAGCCGAGCTAATCACAGAAATCATTCATTTTGCACAACTGGACCTAGAGTCATTTTATGAAGCCTGGGAAAGGTGTAAGGGAATGCTTAGAAGGTGTCCCCATCATGGACTCCATGGATGGATGATCATTCAAACGTTTTACCAAGGGTTACACCAGCAATATAAGAATAATCTCAGAGCTGCAGCTGGAGGAGTCCTAATGAACAAAACTTATGAAGAAGCCAATGAACTCATTGAAAATCTAGCTTCTCATAATTATTCCATACCGAGATCCTCGATGAGGCGGGTAGCCAGTGTCCGAGAATCTGAAGAATTAAAGGCTATCAAGGCTCAACTAGCTGCCATAAATAACCACTTGAAGGTAAGTACCACTCAACCATCAACTCCTTATTGTTCTAACTCACCCGAATTTTATCCTTCTTATGAATCACAACTGGAGCAAGTCCAGTACATGCAAAAATCGGAACGACCGGCCTCGGAACGACCCATTCTCTAACACGTACAATGGGGGATGGAAGAAGCACCAAGGAAAGACAGAAGATGAACCAACCCAAGAGAAGAAAGCTGGCGTAGAAGAGATGCTGATGAAATTCATGACAAAAATGGACAATACTGTGGGTGAATTATCATCGTCAGTAGGAACGCTTGCAACCACTGTTGGAACCGTTAAATCAGCAACTGAGCAAAATACCGCCTCAATCAAGATCTTGGAAAGGCAAATAGTACAGATTGCTGAGGCACTTCTATCCAGAAGTCCGGGCCAATTTCCGAGTCAACCCGACAAAAAGCCGAGAGAACATTGCAATGCCATTCACTTGAGGAGCGTCAAGGAGTTGATCAAGGACCTGACTCGTGAACCAGTTATTGAGAACTCCGATTAAGAGCAAACGAAGACGGAAACAGTTGAAGTTGAAGATATTGATCTCGAAGACACCACGATTGAGCACATAACTGATATAAATAAGCAAGAAGAGAAGGAGGTGACAACTCCTTCCAAGCTAGTGGTTAACCCGTATGTGCCACGATTACCATTTCCAAATCATTTGAAGGCTCACAAGGATGAGGAACAATTCAAGAAATTTCTTGATATCTTCAAGAAATTTCTTGATATCTTCAAGAAACTTCACATCAACATTCCATTCGCAGAAGCACTTGCAAAAATTCCGACATACCTCAAGTTCATGAAAGAGATCTTATCCAAGAAGAGGAAAATCGAAGATAAGGCTATAGTGGCACTCACTGAGGAGTGTAGTGCAATCATTCAAAATAACATTCCTCAAAAGCTAAAAGATCCAGGGTGCTTTTCAATACCAATACAAATTGGAACTCTTTATTTTGATTAGGTTTTATGTGATTTAGGATCTAGAATTAATTTAATGCCTTTATCAATTTTCAGGAAGTTGGGTATGGGAGAGATGAGGCCGATGAACATGATACTTCAACTAGCAGATGGATCAGTTAACTATCCATACGGAATAGTTGTAGATGTACTGATTAAAGTCGGAAAATTTTACTTCCCAGTTGATTTTGTGGTGCTCGATATTGATGAAGATAAAGAGGTGCGTTAATATTGGGAAGACCTTTCTTGGCTACAAGCAAAACGTTGATAGATATGGAAGAAGGGGTGATGACATTCAGAGTCGGCAACGAAAAGGTAATGTTCCATGCTATTAAGAACGTAGGTGGTAGAGGTGAACCGGAGAAAGAGCAGACTAAGCTTGACAATGGCGACGATGGAAAAGCGAACGTGGGAAAAATAGGGAGAGACCGTAATTGTGGCGGTTCGATCCCAAGAAAATTACCGAGCTAACTGACACCACAAGGTCGAGCCACGACTTTAAATAAGGCGCTGGGTGGGAGGCAACCCATCAGGTTTGTTTCTTTTTAGAATTCAGTTTTTATCTTTATTTTAGTGTTTTATTTTGTTTTAGGTTAGGTTTTAGTTAGACATGGTTTTTGTAGGTCGAAAATGCTGAAAATAGAAAATAAGAAAGGACGCGAACAATGACAAAAGTGGGTTATATGTGACTAAAACCCAGTCAAAACCCACTTTACCCACTGTTCGATTTGAGAAAAAGAAGTAGGGTGGTTTTCAAGTGGGTAAAAGCCACTTAAAAGCAAATTTCCCTTCTGTTTGTGTTGGTCCCAAAGGAGTCTACAAGAGTTCAAGGATATAGAAACAGTTTGAAGAAGGGGCGGTTGAATACAACAGTCAGATTTTTGTTTTTAAATGAGTTTATATTGAATAAACAAATTTACAGTTACTAGCGGAATTAGAACAAGTAAACCTATTCTATTGTAACTTAAGAAATCACACAGATTGATGCACAAGGAAATGAGAAAGAAAAGAGACAGAGGTTTTAGGAATAGAAAGTAGCATGCATGAAGATGAAGAAGATATCTTCATCTTATTTATACCCGTTTGCATTTAATACAAGACATAAGGTATATGCCACGTGTCAAGCTCTCATAGGAAGCTTGTCCTTTGTTAAAAAAGCAACCATGCTTTTGGCCGCGTGTGAACAGTACCATATCAGATATGATGGGGACATATGAGGCAATCCGTACGTCCTTCTCTGACATAGTATAAGGTTTGAATTTTGTGCATCGAGGATAAGATCAACTTTAATCTTGTTTGAGAAGCTTCACTTGATCGCTGAACTTGAAACTTCAAGGATGAACTTTTAGAGTATCGCTGAGGCTTTACAAGACTTCACACTTTGGCTAGACCATCCTTGCTATCACTGAATTGCTTCAGATCACTAGCTGATTATCTCTTTCTTCAGCTTGGTCTTCGACTTTGGCTGAATGTTCTTTTGGTGTGTTAGTTGATCTTCAGATCGTCAGAGGTAGACTTGAGGTTTCTGATTTCCAGCGATCGCTGATGGCAATCAGCGTATGCTATCGCTGAATCTAAACATAAGTTTACCGTTTGGAATTTCACTTAGTATATAATGGAATTATATTCAAATCATTGAGAGGAGTTCCGATCAACAATCTCCCCCTATTTGATTATGATTAAGCAACATAGGAAAATTGCTTGAAAGAATTAGTAAAGATTTAAGAAATGTTGAAGTAAATATTTCTAAGTACTAATCTGTGAGATCTTTTTCAGCTAATCTATTTGCCAGCGACCTAGAAGGCGTTTCTTCTCCATCTTTGATCCCACAGATTTGACTTCAGGGTTCTCCCAAACATAGCCAATAGAGTCCAAGAAGTCCTCTATCTGTTCCTTGGTGGGCTCAGAGGCCCATCGCTGATTCTTGCCTCTTGAGGGGAGGTGAAGAGCATTCCTAAGAAATCCTGAGGTAAAGGCGAAGGAGCCAAGAGTGGGGATGGTGAAGGCGATGGCAGGGAGCTTGTTTCCCTTGTCAGTGGTGATTGTGGTACAGTGAGCGGTGTACCAGAGAGCCTGTAGGTGAGCAGTTGTGCCAATTGAATTGTACACAAAAGCATACATCAGAGGACACGTCTTGATGAAAGTTGCACCATCGTTGAAGTAAGGTTTGTCAGCAGGGATGTCCACCAAGGCCAAGTAGTTGCATATCTTGAAGGTTGCTTGTTCCAGTTCGAAGAGGCAAGCAGGAGCTTTTTCAAGGACGATTAGAGCATGTTCATCAGCTTGAGTTGTTTTTCTTGAAGAAGCCATTTCTGTTTCAAAGATTGGAACACCGAAGAGGAAGATCATGGTTTATTATAGAAGGAATAAACCAGAAAGTGTCTTTGGTACAAAGATTACCAAAACTTGTAGAATAAAAACAAGTGTTTTGATGGACAAAGATCAAAATACTTGTTATTAACACAATTTTTAGAAAAGGGGATTAGAAAAACTTAGTTAAAAGTACAAAAAAATGGTCTTCTGTTCTAAGACGAATCCAAAACAGGTTTAGAGAAAGAATTAGGGTTTTATCACATTCATTTTTGACTTAAAACTGGATTTGATTTTAAAGAAAGTTATAAAGTTACAGATGTGATAAACGACATTGGTGTTTTAAGTAAAGAAAAGGGTTAGATCAAACCTTAAAAGTTAAAAACAAAGAAAAACGCACAAGTGCGTGTTCTTGGTGTTCTTGAGGAAAGCTTGAATATTCGAGGAGGATTCTTGCTTTTTGAGAGTAATGAGCGCGTAAAGAATTAAATAAATGAAGGATTTGCTTAAATAGCAAGAGGAGAGAGAAAAGGATAGCTAAATGACGGTTTTAGCTTTTTGAAACGTAATGATGACCTAGTGATAACGCCATTTGTGGCGCTATTATAATACCACTTTCCATGTAGTTTAGCCCGTTTTCCAAGTAAACGATGCGTATTTCTAACGGTTTATTGCAAGTTTGTTCAGGAATCGTCGCATCAAGAGGAATAGAATAAATCTGAGATTTTTGGCTTAAATTCAATTGCTTATATTATATTTCGGTTGGAGAATTAAACAAGGAGTCCAACGATGCCTTTCGGAGTCAATTCGGAGTAGAAATGAGCAAAACATAGTCTAAGGCTAGTTTCCAAGTGAGTTAGGCTGGAAGCTAGTTACACAAATCTCATGCCACTTATAACTAGCATCCACAACTAGCCTTAGGTACTGTTTGCTTCGCGTGGGTTAGCCACGCAAGTTAGAATTGCAACTAGCATCCAAAGTGGCGTCAGACTCTGTTTACTCATGGATAAAGAGTCGTGTGGGTTAGCCACGCCAGTTAGGAATTGTAACTGGCGCCAGACTCTGATTTCGATTTTTAAGCCTTTTTCAGCTAGGGTTCCATAGCATTCAACATCCTATCTTCTAGAGCACGACTTTGGGCGATTTTGGGCGACTTTCAAGGCGATTTTCGGAGCGATTGAAGCGGAGAAACATCAAGGGATTGAAGATCTAAAGCTAATTTCATCACCATCTCGTGGAGATTCATCAACATAAAGGGGGTTTTTACTTTGATTTAGATTTTGATTGAGAAACCATGTCTAGACTTATTAATTCTTCTCTTTTAGTTGTATTTTCTACCACCCCCAACATGAACTAATCTTTAGATGTTGGGGATTGGATTACTTTTGGTTTGAAGCATATGAACACGCAAAGTTGTGATTTTTATTAGGTTTCTTTTTAATCAATGAAGTATATGAATTTGTGTTTAATGCCTTTGTGAGATTGATCAACTTACAATTGATTTCTTTATCATAAATTAGTTTGAGAGAATAATTTATGATTAGATTTATGATTTGTATACCTAAGGTGAGAACTTGGATAGAGATATACCAATTAAATCTTAGTACTTTTTACAATCTTATTCTATAAATTATTGAGTTTATATATGGAGATCGAGAGATAAAATACATACTTTTTGGAGATAAATCTGTTATAACTTGAGAGAGAGTAACAGTGAATTTTGTGATTGTGTATTCATAACATTAAGAAATTACCTGATAATTATTGAAACTGAAGTGTTCTGTGTGGAAAATCATTAGAACCCCAACTCCCAACTGCTTTTCTCCTATAAAGTTTCCAACTTTTTCGTTCTTTAAATTGTTAAGATTTCTTTAGTTTACTTAGTAGATTAATCATTCAACCAACTCAAATTCTTATCGTCCAGTTAATATTTACTATAGTCATTGTGTTACTTAGTCCCTAGTTCTCTTGGTTCGATCCCGTACTTCCAGTACACTATTACTTGATTCGACCCGTACACTGCGGTTAGATTTAGGGGGGGTGTAAACCCGCCTATCAAGTTTTTGGCGCCGCTGCCGGGGAACTAGCTATCAGTAATAGCACTACCAGCTATCAGTAGTATTACATTGGACCTTTTAATTCTCTGTCTTATTTTTAATTTATTTTTACATTCTCAATTTCTAGTGCGCTAAATCTTAACTTGTTCGCAGGTACTTCATAGCTTATGCTGAGAAAGACCAGCGATCCGAAGTCATTATTATTCGATGCAGAAATTGAAAAAACCGCACGCCGATTACGAAAGGAAGCTAAAGCCGAAAAATCAAGAACAATGAATCCAGAACAGATGAGACAAGAAGAAGAACGTTTGAGAGCTGAAGCAGAAAGGTTGAGAGCCGAGGCAGAAAGGTTGAGACTACGAGAAGAGGAACTACAAAGGCGTTTGGAGGATGAAGAAGAGCCTTCTTCTGAAGAAGATGAACCGGACCCAAACGCTCGTATTCCCATGAAAGCCTTTACGAGCCCGACAGTAAGACGCTCTAATAAGGGCGTCCGACCACCCAAGATCGATGCAAATAATTACGAGCTGAAGCATAATATCATTCAATTGGCACAAAATAACCAATTTGGAGGGACTCCGAATGAGGATCCTCATGCTCACCTATGCGAATTCGATATAATTTGTGACACCTTCAAGCAAAACGGGGTTTCTGAGGATGCTACCAAGCTCCGACTATTCCACTTCTCTCTGAAGGGAGCAGCACGAGCATGGGTACAAAATTTGAATACAAGGCCTATACGCACATGGGCTGCCCTAAAGCAGGCTTTCTTAGACAAATTCTTCCCTCCAGGCCGAACTGCTGAGCTAATAGCGGAAATCACTCACTTCACACAGTTGGACCTGGAATCTTTTTATGAAGCCTAGGAAAGATATAAAGGATTGCTCAGAAGGTGTCCCCACCATGGACTTCACGGATGGATGGTCATTCAAACGTTTTACCAAGGGTTACACCAGCAATATAAGAATGATCTTACAGCCGTAGCTGGAGGAGCATTAATGAACAAAACGTATGAAGAAGCCACCGAACTTATCGAAAATCTCGCATCTCATAATTATTCCATTCCGAGATCTGCGACAAGGAGGGTGGCCAACATCCAAGAATCTGAAGAGTTGAGGGTCATAAGAGCCCAATTAGCTGCCATAACGGACCAATTGAAGGTAAGTGCCACTCAACCATCAGTTCCTTATTATACTAACTCATCAGAATTTCAGCATTTTTCTTATGAAGCACCACCGGAGCAAGTTTACTACATGCAAAACCGGAACAACCGACCTCGGAACGATCCATTTTCCAACAAGTATAATGAAGGATGGAAGAAGCATCCGAACTTGTCTTGGGGTCAACCACAACATAATCAGAAAGACGGCACGGGGGATCAACACTACGGTAACAACTCTAACTTTTCTTCTTCTTCCCAATCTAACAATGTTTATCGTCATCCAGGTCATTCACAAAGAAAATCTGAAGATGGACCGCCATTCGAGAAGAAGCCAGATTTGGAAAGCATGATGATGAAATTCGTGTCAAAAGTGGATAGAGCAGTCGAGGGGCTGACTTCTTCGGTCAACACACTAGCATCAACTGTCGGTACTGTGAAAGCAGCAACCGGCCAAAACACCGCTTCCATCCAAATGCTAGAGAGGAAAATAGGCCAGATTGCTGATGCACTTCAATCCAGAATTCCGGGCCAATTTTCGAGTCAACCAGAAAAGAAACCGAGAGAACATTGCAATGCCATCCATTTGACGAGCAGTCTGGAATTGATCAAGGACCCGACTCGTGAGACTGTTATTGAGAAATCTGATAAAGAGCATGTGGAGTCGGAAATGGTTGAAGTTGAAGATATTGATAATGAAGACACCGCAATGGAGCACATTACTGATATGAAAAAGCCAAAAGAGAAGGATGTGACAAATCCTTCAAAGACGGTGGTCAACCCGTATGTGACACCGTTACCTTTTCCGAATCGACTAAAGGCACACAAGGATAAGGAACAATTCAAAAAATTTCTTGACATTTTTAGGAAGTTACACATCAACATTCCATTCATAGATGCACTTGCACAGATGCTAACTTACCTCAAGTTCATGAAGGAGATCTTGTCCAAGAAGAGGAAGATTATGGATCATGCCACCATTGCACTTACTGAAGAATGCAGTGCAATCATTCAAAATAAACTTCCTCCGAAGCTGCAAGATCCAGGGAGTTTTTATATACCTGTGCAAATTGGTTCTTTACACTTTAATAACGTGTTATGTGATCTAGGAGCAAGTATTAACTTGTTACCGTTATCTATTTTCATGAAACTCGGCTTAGTAAAAGTGAAGCCGACGAACATGATACTTCAACTAGCAGATAGATCAATAAACTACCCATACGGAATAGTATAAGACGTCTTGGTAAAGGTTGACGAATTTTACTTCCTAGTTGATTTTGTGGTGGTTGACATAGATGAAGATAAGGATGTGCCATTGATTCTGGGAAGACCTTTCTTGGCTACAAGCAAAGCACTGATTGACATGGAAGAAGGTGTTATGACTTTCAGAGTCGGCAACGAAAAGGTAACATTTCATGTTCTCGAACGCCTAGAAAGTAGAGGTGAACCGGAAAGAGGTAAGGTGGAGTTTGAAAATGGTGACGATCGAAAATCGAATGTGGAAAGAATGGGGATAGACCGTATTTGTGGGCGGTTCGATCCCAAGGAAAATACCGAGCCAAACTGACACCACAAGGTCGTGCCACGACTCTAAATAAGGCGCTGGGTGGGAGGCAACTCACCATTGGTTTGTTAATCATTTTCATTCTTAGTTTATTTTTATTTTTGTTCTGTTTGTTTTTATGAAAACCCTTTATGTCGGAGTCCGTGGAGTTGTTGATAACACTTACCACGTTGGGAGTTGTCTTTTAGATTTTTTTTGGAATATCTTGGAAGCAATCCAAACCTAGCTTTCATCTAGGTTTGGGGTTGCTAAGTCATCCAAAAACACAATTGGAACCTAGGCCACGACCTAGGTTTGGGGTGTTAGTTCATCGATAGACATGCATAATGGGAATGATTCCAACCCGACAATTGTGTAATTTGGGATTGATCACACTTATTCATAAATACTCACATAAATGTTTGAATGTAGGTACAACAAGGCGATCTCATGGGGGAAGCGAGGAGACGTGCACACGCACGTCGACACACAGATTAGGCCGACTGAGCGGTTTGACACTTTTTTAACCTCTAGTATTTTTTTTTTCTCTTTCTTCTTTTCTATATTTTATTCGCGTAGATGGACGACTGTAACCTAATTCACATAATTAATTATCCTATGTATATAATACCTTAAAATCAAGCTAGCACATTGGGGACAATGTGTGGGTAAGGTTTGGGGTTGCTCGCATGGGCACACTTATCCCTATAACATTGTGTATATGCATTTCTTTATCACTTACATGATGTCAGACATCCAAGTATGGGAAAATCATGGATTTTTGAAAATTTTGCATTGTTTTGAGAAGCTTTAAACGGTGATATAGTTTTGAAGGATGACTTTTCAAATTGCATGAGTAGGGGACATTAGTGGAGACCACCCGAAAGGTATTAAGCCTATATATTGTTAATTCTTTTTTCTGAGGGATACAATTTTTGTTCTAATCTCATACACACATCAATTTGTTTTGTCGAATATGATTATAGCCTGATCTCACTATTTTCTTGCATGAAGTAGCAAAGACAACCATCAGGATATATAGTATTTATTTGTCTACAAATCGTGTTGACCTCGAGAAAATGATTCCAGGCATTGTGTGATTTATCATCATTGTTTTTGGCTATCAGTCTCCTTGATTGTGTGCATCCAAACCCATGTTGCAGCCAAATACTAATATGATTTTCATTTCATTGCCCCACATTAATCCCTAACCTATATACTAGCCGACCCTTATCCGAAAGTGATCACAATATGAAAACGGTTAGCAAGTAAAGAGGCATAAAGGGAATGGCCAGAGAAGGAACATAAGAGGGGTTGAGTTGGAAAAAAAAACAGACCCAATTGGGTTAAGCAGCCGCAAAAAAAAAACGGTCAATGTACCCAACAAAAAAAAAAAAAGGTGCAGCAAGTCTGAAAAATGCACACAAAGAGTGTAATGGGTGGAATGTAAAAGTCAAAGATGGAGAAAAAAAGGGAGGATATCATGTGGACCGGTCATTTTGTGATACACCTAGGATTTTTTGTTCCTTATTGACTTTCAGTTCTTAGCCATCACCTTAAGCCCCATTACAACCCAATAAAGACCTGGATGATCTTTTGGAAAATGCGGGTTTTGTAGACTAATTTGTACTAATATTTCTTGTCTTATAATTTGATTCCTTCCTGAGATCACCATTGTTACATCCAAGCGTCTTTCATAATGTGCTTTCATGCAGATGTAACTTGAGAATTATTGTTTATAACTTCTTACTACATGAGTTGTGGTGTGTGATAACCTAGGACTCGAGCGTATTGAGAGTATCGCGTGAGGTAGGGTTAGCGCACGTTCCTAGAAAAGAGTGGGAAAGAAAATGTCGTGGTCCGTCATGTGTCAGATAAAGGTCTGACGTGTCCTTTTCTTATTTGAAAATTTTGAAGATGATTATCATTTAAAAATGTTAATCATTATCCTTAAAATTCCTCATCAATAGACAATAAAGGATTGTCAGTGATGGGTTTTTAGTTTGAAGACTTATTCTCTGAAACAAATATTCAAATAGTGTAAAGATATTAGAAATTCATCCTGAGTGAGATAAATCAAGTATTGTTGAATCAGAGTTCAGAGAATGGAGAGTTATTCAGCGTTTAACATACCAAGTTCGCTGATGAGTAGATTAAATCTAGCTTCATCAAGTGGCTTGGTGAAAAGATCAGCAAGCTGATATTCAGTTGGAACAAAATGAAGTTCCACTTCTCCATTCATCACATGATCTTTGATAAAGTGATATCGAATCTCAATGTGCTTGGTTTTGGAGTGAAGCACAGGGTTATTTGCAATTGCAATAGCACTAGTGCTATTACAATAGATAGGGATTTTGGAAAGTTTGAGATCGTAATCTCTCAGCTGATTTCTCATCCAAAGGATTTGAGCAAAGCAGCTACCAGCGGCTACGTATTCAGCTTCAGCAGTAGATGTGGACACTGCGTTTTTCTTTTTACTTGTCCAACTTATCAACTTACCACCTAAAACCTGACATCCACTAGTGGTGCTCTTTTTATCAATCTTGCATCCTGCAAAATCACTACCAGAGTAACCAATTAGATTGAACCCTGAGCCTTTGGGATACCAAAGACCCAGATTAGGAGTTCCTTTCAGATATCTGAAGATTCGCTTTACAGCGATAAGGTGAGATTCCTTTGGTTCGTCTTGATATCGAGCATAGAGACAGGTAGAATACATGATGCTAGGTCTACTCGCTGTAAGATACAGCAGAGATCCGATCATCCCACGATAGGTAGTGATATTGACAGGTTTCTCATTTGGGTCCTTATTCAACGTTAGAGGAGGGGCCATGGGGGTCTTCATCGCTGAGCATTGATTCATATCAAATTTGTTCAACATGTCTTTAACATATTTACTTTGACAAATGAAAATTCCTTTGTCAGATTGCTTAATCTGCAAACCTAGAAAATTTGTTAGTTCACCCATCATACCCATTTTGTATACTTTATTCATTCTCTTTGCAAAACGAGTGCAAAGTTTGAGTCTTGTGGAGCCAAAAATAATGTCATCAACATATATTTGAGCAAGAATAGTATGACCTTTGTATTTCCTTAAAAATAGAGTTTGGTCAATTTTTCCACCAATAAATTTCTCTTTAAGAAA
The DNA here is from genome assembly GCA_036898165.1 of Silybum marianum. Classification (NCBI taxonomy): domain Eukaryota; kingdom Viridiplantae; phylum Streptophyta; class Magnoliopsida; order Asterales; family Asteraceae; genus Silybum; species Silybum marianum. Next base: position 40,297,872 of record CM072529.1, on the reverse strand, counting down.
TACCAAGCTCTAGGAGCTTGTTTTAACCCGTAAAGAGCTTTTTGGAGTTTAAAAACATAACCAGGATGGTTTGGGTTAGAGAAACCAGGAGGTTGTTCAACATAAACTTCATCGCTGAGTTTTCCATTTAGAAAAGCACTTTTAACATCTATTTGAAAAACTTTGAAGTCTTTATGGGCAGCATAAGCTAAGAAAAGTGTTATGGCTTCTAGTCTAGCAATAGGGGCGAAGGTCTCATCATACACTACTAGAAAACTGAGTATTTTCAACGGAAATTAATTTTCAACGGAAATTGCCGTTGAAAATTTTCTACGAATTTTAGAGAATTATTGACAGAACATAAATTTTCTACAAATTTTTCAACGAATTTCCGTTGAAAATCTCTCACAAACATATTTGCATTTTCAACCAAAAAAATTTCAACGGAATGTTTTGTCAAAAGTTTTTGGTTGAAATTGCATTTTGTGAGAGATTTTCAACGGAAATTCGTTGAAAATTCGTAGAAAATTTATGTTTTGTCAATAATCCCTCTAAATTTCGTAGAAAATTTTCAACGATTTTTCGTAGAAAATTTTCAACGACATTTTCCGTAGAAAATTTTCGTTGAAAATACTCAATTTTATAATAGTGATAGTCTATACCTTCTTCCTGTCTGTATCCCTGAGCAACAAGTCTAGCCTTATTGCGGATAACAGTACCATTTTCATCCAGCTTATTTTGAAAAACCCATTTGGTTCCTATTACAGTTTTATCAGATGGACGAGGAACAAGATTCCAAACTTTGTTTCTACGAAACTCAGTTAGTTCTTCTTGCATGGCAGAGACCCAACTAGGATCAGAGATAGCTTGGTCTATCTTCTTAGGTTCAGAGAGAGAAATAAAATTAACATAGAGACAGATATTACATGTACCTCTACACGTCTTGATACCTGCATTTGGATCACCAATAATTTGATTTATTGGATGATTTGCAGTCCATCGCTGAGCTGGAGGTTGAGGAGATTGATCAACAAAAGATTCAGCGATTTGTTCTCTTTCAGTGATAACATTGGTTGTTTCAGCAATAAGTACTTCATTATTTAAGATCAATTCTGGAGGAGATTCAGAAGACTGATCATTAGAAAATGAAGGTTGATTATTCACTGAAGAGTTTCCAAGAGATGTCTCAGATGGAGGAATCTGATTGAGAGGAGTGATGTCGACCCCTGATGATGATGGAAGTTGCTTGACATAGGGATATCAGGGATCCCATCATCATTAGTTTCAGCATTTGGTTGGTTGCTGAAGTAAGTTTCAGGTTCCCCATAATGAGATTTCATCCATTCATTCAACTCCTCATCTTCTTCAGGGATAGGAGTAGAATTTGTTGGGCGTGATTCATCAAAGTTGACGTGCATAGATTCTTCAACGTGTTATCTTCTTTTGTTGAAGATTCTGAAAGATTTGGATACAGAAGAGTATCCAAGGAATATCCCATCATCAGCTTTAGGATCAAACTTACCTAAATGATCTCTGTCATTCAGAATATGACATCTACATCCAAAAATGTGCAGATATTTAAGAGAGGGTCTTCTTCAATGAAATAGTTCATAGGAGGTCTTCTTAAATCGCTTAACTATCAGGGAACGATTCTGAGTGAAGCATGCTGTATTGACATGTTCAGCTCAGAATTGAGTAGCTAGATGCGATTTGCTGAGCATTGAGCGAGCTGCTTCAATGATCGCTCAATTTCTTCTTTCAGCAACACCATTTTGCTGAGGAGTTCTTACAGACGAGAAGTTGTGGGTGATCCCTTTTTCTTCAAAGAAGTTAATTAGAGTACTGTTTTTGAATTCAGTACCATGATCACTTCTCATGGAGGGAACAATGAGGTTGTTCAGGACTTCCATTCTTTTAATAAAAGCAATAATTACTTCAAGTGTATCACTTTTGGATCGAAGAAAGAATACCCAAGTGTATCTGGAATATTCATCAACAATCTCAAGAGTGTACTTCTTTCCAGACAGAGATTGGACATTAACAGGTCCAAATAGATCCATATGGAGAAGCTGAAGAGGTGATGTCACTGAGGAAACTTATTTAGATCTGAACGAGGCTTTAGTCAATTTTCCCTTTTCACACGCTGAACAAAGAGATTCCTTTGCAAAGATGTGATTAGGGAGATCCCTGACAAGTTCTTTTTGAGACAATTCATTGATCATCTTAAAGTTTAGATGAGAGAGTCTTTTGTGCCATAACTAGTTTATATCAGAGGAGGCTCTGGAAATGAAGCACAGGTTCTCGGAGTAGAACTATTCATGTTAATGACATACACGTTTTCAACTCTTTTGCCTGTTAAGACAAGTTTGTCATTAGAATCAGTGACAGCACATCTATTCTTTAAAAATAGAACTTTGAAGTCTTTGTCACATAGCTGACTAACGCTCAATAGATTGTGCTTTAGTCCTTCAACGTAAGTGACTCGACTGAATGAAGTGGCTCTATTGGATAAAATTCCATAACCTTTCGTGTATCCTTTGCCATTTCCACCAATGGTCACTAAAGGACCATCTTCTTCCTTGTATTCAGAGAGTAGAGATTTTCTGCCAGTCATGTGCCTTGAGCATCTGCTATCAAGATACCAGATACCTTTGGCACTCTGCATACAACGAAAGGATTAATTTTTCATAGGTATCCATATTACTATGGGTCCTGCTGTGTTAGTGGAAGGAGTGGCGGAAGAGCTACTAGCTGAAGAATTTTCTTTAGAGAATATCTTCACCTTGGAAGGTTTCCCAACCTTGGTAGATTTCACTCTTGCTGATTTATCAGCTTGAGCAATTTCTTTCCATGAGCTAATTTTTCAGCTTTGGTAGCATTTGGACATTTGCTGGCAATGTGGGTAGTTTCACCACAATGATAGCATTTCCTATATTTGTGAAGAGGTTTGGAATTAAACGATTTCAGAGTGCGAGAGGAAATATTTTCAGGAGCAGAGCCTAGAATTTCTTTGTCCGATGTCCTTGGAGGTATAACAATCTCTTTAGGGACAGGTGTAAGATCGATCTTAATTCTGAGAGTTGATCGTTGAATAGATCCAGGGATTTTCTTCCTAGTTTTAGGATGACTTACTGAGGGAACAGAGGAGTTCTTCTTCTATTTCTGAAAGTTTTTGACTTAAGGAATATGATCAGGAATTTTGTTTTTGATCATTTTCTTAGAATCATCGGCTTTAGTCAAATTTTCAAAAGAAGAAGGATCAGGGATTAAGGAGACAAACATTCTGAATTTTAACATGGAACGATCATTCTCTGATTCTTCTTTATCAGGGTTATATCCTAACCCACTTTTGACTTTCAGAGGGATTTGAGCATTGATGATCTCTTGACTTTATTAGAGGCCTTGCACCATTCTTCGATGGTGGCCTTTTCAGCCTTAAGATCAGCGATGGCCTTTTCCCTTTCAGTGATAGTTTGTTGTCTCTCAATGTTTATGGTTTGATTTACAAAGACTTGATCTTTTAGAGTTTTTTCAATCTTTGTTAGCCCTTTGATTTTTAGATGACATTTTTTCAGTTGTTCAGAAAGATCAATATTAATTTATTCAGCTTTAATCTTTCCATTTAGAACATTGTAAAAATCAATGGTCATAACATCGAGGGCAGACAGGCTATTACATTCAGGCGCAGAGGAGTTTATCGGAATGTTTACCTGAGTTGAGGGAGACTCTCAGGAAGATATTTAAGAGACTTCTTCAACTTCCTCAATTCTTGCCATAAGACAGAGAAAGACAATATCTTCTTCATCGGAGCCTGATTCATCAGATGTTTGGCCCAATCATCTTCATGATCCCAATCAACTTCTTCAGCAATTAGACCGTTGCTTTTTCGCTGGTTCTTTTTCAGATCTCTGTATTTATTTTTCAATTTAAAATACTTTTCCTTTTTATCATTTTTATCAGAGTTCTGAGAGGAGGTGGGAGCAGCTACTTTCTTGGATCTACATTCACTGGCAAAGTGACTTTTTCGCTGACAGTTATAGCATATAGCAGATGCTTTTTCAGCGTGCAGGGTTTTTGATTTATCAGAGTGAGTGAAAGTATTAGGTTTTCGAAAGTTACTCTTTCTAGCAAATCTTCTAAAGTTGTTTGTTAGAAGAGCTAGAGAGTTATCAAACTCCGAGATGTCTGCATCAGTGAGTTCTTCTAAATCAGTTTGATTTAATTCAGTGATAGAGGTGATGGAAGAAGAAATTTGTTTTGAAGGTTCTACCTCTGAAGTCACTAGTGCCAAAGAAGTACTTTTGGCACTCTTGATGTCATTAATGAGGTTTTTCCTTAAAACCTGAGATTGACTCTTCTTTTAAGAGCATTCCATATAAAGCACTAAGAGAGAGAGAGAGAGAGAGAGAGTTTCAAGATTCTTTGACAGCTTTAAACATGTAGTCTACACTCCCCATTGTTCAGGTAATGCCTCCATGAATTTTGTCAGAATTTCGGCATTAGAATATTCTCTGTTGACAGTGTTCATATCAATCAAGAGACAGTTAAACCTTTAGTGAATTTGAGAGAGAGTTTCACCTTTTAAATGCATAAAACTTTCATACTGTCTTACCAGATTAATACATCTAGTAATTTGGACTTCATCTATCCCTTTATATTGAATATACAAAGTATCCCACATGGCCTTAGATGTTCTCATTTTCATTAAAGAATGATAGACTTCATCTGGTAAAGACATTGCAATTATAGATCTAGCTTTAGAGTCTATAGCTACTTCCTTTTTCTCACCTTCAGTCCATCGATCTGGAGTTTTGATGATTCTCCTTTCAGCGATGGCTGGAGTGGTAGTAGTGGCAGGGACACTAGCTACCAGGGTTGTATGAACAAATGGTCCATTTTCTAGATAGTAGGGGATCTTAGGATCTGACCCTTCTAGGAATAGAGTCATTCTTTCCTTCCATAATGGAATGTTATCACGGCTAAATTTTGGAGGTTTAGCTAAAGATCCATTATCAATATAGTTTGTATTAGTATTAGTCATTTTAGAATAGTTTTGTTCAAAGATATTTTAAAGATAAGCAAGAAACACTGCTCTGATACCACTTGTTGGTCCCAAAGGAGTCTACAAGAGTTCAAGGATATAGAAACAGTTTGTAGAAGGGGGGGTTGAATACAAACAGTCAGATTTTTGTTTTTAAATGAGTTTATATTGAATAAACAAACTTATAGTTACAAGCGGAATTAGAACAAGTAAACCTATTCTATTATAACTTAAGAAATCACACAGATTGATGCACAAGGAAATGAGAAAGAAAAGAGACAGAGGTTTTAGGAATAGAAAGTAGCATGCATGAAAATGAAGAAGATATCTTCATTTTATTTATACCCGTTTTCATTTAATACAAGACAGAAGGTATATGCCACGTGTCAAGCTCTCATAGAAAGCTTGTCCTTTGTTCAAAAAGCAACCATGCTTTTGGCCGCGTGTGAACAGTACGATATCAGATATGATGGGGACATATGAGACAATATGTACGTCCTTCTCTGACATAGTATAAGGTTTGACTTTTGTGCATCGAGGATAAGATCAACTTTAATCTTTATTGAGAAGCTGCACATGATCGCTGAACTTGAAACTTCAAGGATGAACTTTCAGAGTATTGCTGAGGCTTTACAAGACTTCACACTTTGGCTAGACAATCCTTGCTATCACTGAACCGTTTCAGATCACTAGCTGATTATCTCTTTCTTCAGCTTGGTCTTCGACTTTTGCTGAATGTTCTTTTGGTGTGTTAGTTGATCTTCAGATCGTCAAAGGTAGACTTGAGGTTTCTGATTTTCAGCGATCGCTGATGGCAATCAGCGTATGCTATCGCTGAATCTAAACATAAGTTTACCGTTTGGAATTTCACTAAGTATATAGAGGAATCATATTCAAATCACTGAGAGGAGTTCTGATCAACACTTTGATTCGAGAAAAAGGGACCGGGCGGGTTTTCAAGTGGGTATAAGTCACTTACAACCCACTTACACTTCTATTTTCAATTTCAAAGCAGACCTGAACGAATTTTTTTTACCCTAATCTTCTCTTTCACCTCCATTAAACCCACGACGACCACTTCGAATTCCGGCAACCCTTCTCTCTCTACCTTAGATCTTCAATTCTACTCGAAAGTATGTTTCCTAACTCAATTTTGTACTTTAATAGGGATTGTTTTAACCCGAGTTTTAAACCAATGAGGTAAGAAACATCATTCATGATTATAAATTTTAAACCAAGGCCAAAGCCTAGGTTTGAGGTTGCCTACATCTTAAATACGTGTGTATTTCAATTTGGTTCAAACCTAGACAACTGTCCAGGTTTGGGGTTGTTCACACAACTTCCCAAATACTCACATTGTCAATCTACGCAGGTGCCCAGATTCAAGCAAACAAGGATGCACTCCAAGTGAAGTTGGTTTCTATTCCTCAAGGAGTTGATGATGACATGGTTGATGTGGTTTGGTTTTTTTTCTGTTTCTTTTGATGATGTCTTCCTAGCTTTTATTTTCATTCACGTCGGTATGTACTTAACTACTATCTTTTGCACATCTGGATGACTGTAACTAACTCGCACATATGTTCTCTGTTATTTTGATTGTCTATGATAACCATCTAGCACATTGAGGACAATGTGTTGCAAAGGTTTGGGGATTTCTACACAGGCATGCTTAGTATGGAATTTATTTGTTAACTTTGTGCCTTACAATTGTCACCTTAAAATTGCATATATAACTTGCGCAAGAATTGTGGTCCTATATTGAAATTTTTACATTGAGATGAGAATCTGTAAGCGGTAATATAGTTTTGAGGAAGAACTTGTCAATTGCATGATTAGGAGACATTAGTGGAGACCACCCGTGAGGTTTTTGAGCCAATACATAGTATCGATTTTTTTTTCCGAGAGACATAAATGCATACTCTTATACACACATCGATTTTTATTTCTCGGAATTGATTATAGTTTAATCTCGCTATAATCTTGCATCAAGTGGTAAAGACGCTCACCAGGATACTTAGTATGTGATGTTTAGAAAGTCCAGTAGACCTTTAGAGATGCTTTCAGGCATTGTGTGTGACACTGTAAAGCTTTAACTATCACCCATGTTTGATTTGTGTGCGCCATAACCAATATTGCAGCTAAACACATTTTGATTCAATTCTACACCCAATATTTAACCCCAGCCCAAACACTAGCCAACCTTAGCCTGAAAGTGCAATACAGTGTGAAACGGCCAGGGAATAAAGGACCGAATTAGGAAAGAAGAAGGTTGGAATAGACTGAATACTCCAAAAAAAACAAAAAAAACAACAAAAAGAACAAAAAACAGAGACTAAGCCAGTTTGCCTAAGTCCACAAAAAAAAAGAAAAAAAAAGGAGAAAAAAAGGAAAAAAAAAGAAAAGAAAAGGGAAGTACCACAAAGGCTATGGCACAAATGAAAGTCAGGAATGTGGAAAGACAAAAGGTGGGGGAAGGATCACACTATAAAGCACCAAGGACCTTGTTCCTTAATAACCTTCATTTTTAAGTCATCACTCCAAGCCCCATTACAACCTAATAAATACCTGGATGATCTATTGGGAAGCGTGACTGAAGTAAACTGAGTCATAATGGTATTCCTTGTCGTATTACTTGATTCCTATCTGAGATTGCTTTGGTTCCATCAGTGCGTCTTTCAATTTAAACTCATGTAGTTATATATCTCGAATTTTCTTGTGCATAACATCATACTACATGAGATACTTGGTGTGATAACCTAGGATCTAAGTGAAATGAGGGTATCCGTGAGGTAGGGTCAAGGCGAAATCCTCTCCGGAAGTGCAATAGGTTGGTTCAACTTCATGATGGTGTGGCTGCTTTCAGTTCAAACCTCAATGCTTAAATGTCAAATAGTTGCAATTGGAGAACAATCAGATGTCTCTATTTTAAAGTGCATGATTCTAAGGCATACCAATTGTTTTTAATAAGCACACCTGTTGATTCATAGCGCGAGTTAAGGATAGTTTTAAAATGCTTTTTATTTAATTGTTTCGCTAATTTGCTTGAGGACAAGCAACATTCGTGCAAAACTGCTTTGTTTCCAAGTAAATAAGCGTAATATTTAACAGTTATCACAAGTTTGTACAGATATCGAGCCTTTCGGAGAAGATGAGTTAACCGACAAGATTTATTAGAAAAGGATGAAGGAAAGCCAAAAAGAAAAGTATCATGAGAAAGCTCAAATCAAAAGTTCAAGTATTGGGCCTAAAATCCAACAAGTTGAATCTAAATAATAGGAAAAGTGGGTTTTGAGTGGCTTTGAAAGCCACCCGTGGCTGCTGGTGTAAGCGGGCGGTTTCCATGCGGGTATAAGCCGCATGAAACCCACTATCGTATCTGTTTTTCTTCTTTTAACCCACAGCTACCACACGAAAAGAGGAGGCTGCACTATTCTCAAATTAGGGTTCTTAGGAGGCGATTTTGCAAAGCAAATACAATATTTTCGGAGCGATTAAAGTGGAGAAACATCAAGGGATTGAAGATCAAAAGCTAATTTCATCACCGGTTTGTGGAGATTCATCACCGAAAAAGGGGTTTTTATTCGTATTTAGATTTCTTTGCCCGTAAAGTTTTGATTTTTATTAGGTTTCTTTTTAGTAAATGAAGTATATGAATTTATGCTTAATGCTTTCTTCGTTATAAATTAGTTCGAGAGAAATAATTTATGATTAGATTTATGATTTGTTTACCTAAAGTGAGAACCTGGATAGAGATATACCAGTTAAATCTTAGTACTTTTTACAATCTTTATTTATGAATTTCTGGGTTTATGTATTGAGATCGAGAGATAAAATACACACGCTTAGAGATAAATCTGTTATAACTCGAGAGAGAGTAACGGTGAACTTTCTGATTTCTTCGTTATAAATTAGTTCGAGAGAAATAATTTTTGATTAGATTTATGATTTGTATACCTAAAGTGAGAACCTGGATAGAGATATACCAGTTAAATCTTAGTACTTTTTACAATCTTTATTTATGAATTTCTGGGTTTATGTATTGAGATCGAGAGATAAAATACATACGCTTAGAGATAAATCTGTTATAACTCGAGAGAGAGTAACGGTGAACTTTCTGATTGTGTATTCATAATACTAGAAATTACCTGATAATTATTGCAACTGAAGTGTTCTATGTGGAAACCATTAGGACCCAACTCCCAACTGCCTTCCTTCTATAAAGTTTCCAACTTGTTTGTTCTTTAAAATGTTAAGTTTTGTTTAACTTTAATTAGTAGAGTAATAATTCAACCACTCAATTTTCGATTGTCTAGTTAGTATTTACTATAGTCATTGTGTTACTTAGTCCCTAGTTCCCTTGGTTCGATCCCGTACTTTCAGTACACTGTTACTTGATTCGATCCGTACACTTGCGGTTAGATTTAGGGGGGTGTAAACCCACCTATCAAGTAGAGCTTGACGCTCTTTGCATTGCACCTTTTTTTTACCGTTCGTGAGGATCACCATGTTGTACCCACTCCAAACATCGGACTTTCGACCGTGATCGACGATAACTTTGGCAATTTGTTCGTTTGTCCTTCACCGGCCATTTTTGGAAGATTAAGAGAGAAAGAAATGAGAATTAAGAAGTAGATGGTAGAACCGTAGAGACTAGAGGGTAAAAAATGTGAACTTTTTTTGCGAGAAACGTATACGAGGATAGCGAGAATTGTTTGCGTTTTTTACGTTTTATAACTTGGTATCTAAGACTATACATAACAATCCTTATTTATAGTCTTAATGGGGGGGGGGGGGTAAATAGCAAAAAAATGGCTAAAAATGGAAAAAAAAAGGGTAATATTACCATTTAACAAAAGTTGGAAACGGTAACTTTATTGCAGTAATTTTCAAATACATTAATGTGATTATATATATATATATATAGATTCAATAAGGAAATTAAATTCAACAAACACCACTAGTGGACTAGTGGTAGAGCGCTTCCTTTCCACAGTGCAGACCCAGGTTCGAGTTCTAGTAGGCACAAACATTTTTTAAATTTAATTAAGTTTGGGTAATATATTAGGCCGGGCTATAATCTCGTAGCCAGGCCGGCATCCGGTCCCGGGCCGGGCCGCTAAAACCTCCAAATATCACAACCGGTTACGGTTTTCGGGCCTTGGACTGGTTCCGGACCGGCTCGGGCCTCAAACGGAGCAGGTCCCAGTCCTCCGACGGTCCTGGTCCGGGCCGGGCCCATTTGGCCATATCTAGGTCAAACCTTATTTTCATTGGGGGTCAAAACACATATATTTCTATTAAATTAAATTTTATAATATAAAAACAATTTTTATTAAACTTTATGGGGTCATTTGACCTCCCAAATGAGAATGTAAATCCACCCGTGTACATACCGTCTAGAACGGTTACCTGGGTTTTTCCCTAAACCTCTCTCTATAGTTATATATACATATATGGATCATAAATCATTAAAGGACCTCGCAAAACGCGTTCATTAAAGGACGCTTCATTCTGGATTATATATGTTAATCACGAACGAGATGATCAATTTTATCAAACCATCCAAGAAAAAGTGTATGATTTTCAAAGTTTACATTGAAAAAGCCTTTGATAGTGTCAATTGGAACTTTCTATTTAACACAATGCAACAAATGGATTTCAGCTCCGAATGGAGAAAATGGATCAGGTCATATCTCGAGTTTGCCTCAATTTCATTCTTATAAACGACTCTCCATCTAGTGAATTCAATATGTCTAAAAGGGTTCGTCAAGGAGACTCATTGTCTCCTTTCCTTTTCATAATAGCAGCAAAGGGTTTAACATGGCAATTAACGAGGCGGTTCATAAAAGTCTATTCAAGGGAGTCGATATCGGTAGTAATAATTTCCATCTAACTCATTTGCAGTATGCTGACGACACAATCATCTTTGGTGATTGGACAATGCAAAACATGAGGAATTTGGTGTCTATTCTAAAATGATTTGAATTAGCCTTTGGGCTGAAACTGAATGTTAATAAAAGCAAGATTTACGGTATTGGTGTTCCATTTAGAAGTGTCAAGCAGATCGCGAGTTGGATTAATTGCAAAGCAAAATCCATACCTTTCGTGTATTTTGGATTGCCTATGGGTGCAAACATGAAGCGGATATCCAGTTGGCAAATCGTAATTGATAAGATGGCAAACGTCTATCCGTGTGAATATCTAAAGTTCTATCATTCGATGGAATACTGGCCTTACTAAAATCGGTTCTTGGCAGTTTGCCTTTCCATTACCTCTCTTTATTTAAAGCTCTAGAAAGTATCATTCAGTCATTCGAAAAGCTCTAGAAAGTATCATTAATGGTGGTTTTTCAAAATAACTCAAATATGGCTATTTTTGATTTTGATTTCTTGAGAAAATAGAGGATTCAAGTAAAAAATATCATACAAGAGATTTTTACATAAAGCCGTATTTAAAACCCAATGATTTTAAGCTTCCTTGGAAACTGGCTAAGAAAAGTAAATATATACATATATATGTGGTTTTTACTGCTGTCCTACTGAGTTTCGTTAGCACAACTTCTGTTCTTAATAGGTTGGTTTGTAGTTTTTACTGGCTGCCATCTCATTTTGTTTTGTGGTGGTTGCTTTGGTTGTTTGTAAACTTTTGCTTTTGGTGGGTGTATATATATATACATACATATAGGCGCGGGTTCAAATGAGAACTCAAATTTGGTTGTGAACGTGAGGAAAAATGAGAGTGCGACACGTGTCCTATTCAAAGAAATATTATAGTATATATTCAGTCTGAATATACAAAGGAAAATTCAGTCTGAATATAGTATATATTCAGTCTGAATATATAAAGGAATATTCAGTCTAGTATATATTTCTTTGTATATTCAGTCTGAATGTTCCTTTGTATATTCAGACTGAATATTCCTTTGTATATTCAGTCTGAATATTGCTTATTTTGACACGTGTCACGCTCTCATTTGTTCTCACGTTCACAACCAAATTTGAGTTCTCGTTTAAACCTCCCTCTATACATATATATATATATATATATATATTGGTTCAATGCGATGAAGAAGATAAACCTTTTAGGTTGTTTTGTTTAGATCCCCAACCTTTGAGTTATTTAAAGTTTTGTCAAATATTATAAATATTGGTTTTTTGCACCAAAAGAATATTGTTCTGTCAGTTTTTACCCCACCTTTTAGACAATTACAGATTAGAGTCCGTTCTTAAGAATATTTTCACTTTTGGAATCTGTTTGGACAATCTTGGTCCTTGTTGCAAAAGTAAATATACTGAAATAGTCCAAAATGTCTTTGTTTGAAGATTCGTTAGTTTTAAACCAGATTCATGATTTCATTACACTTTAAATTAATCAACTCCAAAATATATATTTTTCCCTTTGTTTATTTTAATGTAATCGTTATATTGTGGTTCCAAAGGTTCTTTATAAATAAATTTTATATTTTAAAAGTTACTAAAAGGGTAACGTAGCGTTTTGGAGCATTATGTATTTATTTTGGTGGGCTAATTATGGGTTGGTTTAAGTTATGTCTTAGTAATAGGAATTTATGATTGTATCGGGTTAGTTATATTAATTATGTTTATTGGGATATTAGGCGTTGGTGGATACCGAGAATTTTACCGACGTTTAGCATTGTCGGATATCGTGCCAGGTACGGATCTCCGTACTTCTTTTAGCGATACTCTATTCAATTAAAGTTGCTATACTATGACATTTATTGTGAACCATTCTTCTCAATTTCTTTGTTGGATGATAATTTCAATTTCGATTCTCGGAATATATTCGTAATTATATTCGTTGTTTGTCACACTTTGATATTAGACATATTTACTTTCTTTTGTGGTGTTGCCCTATTCTTTGAGAAAAGTGTTTATGACCTTCCGAATTATAATATCTTGATGCATGGTGAATATATTAGGAATTGAGGTTGTTGTATATTCATCCATGCATACTTAAAAGCCTTGTTAGATAGTTCGGAGAATAGGAAAAACCGAGTTAACCACCTGTAGGGGTACTACAGGCATGCCATTGTGGCGCCAGTGGCGTGACACTGTCCGTGGCAGTGTGATTAGTACATGGCGTCTCCTTCTGTTTTTTGTGTGCTCTGGTGAGAGCCATGGCTATGGTGTGAAGGGTGGTTTTATTCAGGTGGCGCATGGGTCGGTCCTAGGACTTTTGGAGCTTTGTTATCGGTGTGCAATGTAGTGCCATACATGCCACTGATTTTGGTTACACTTGAAGTCGCGAATCCAGTGTATTATGATTTGTTTCGATATCCTGTTTTATGATTTTGCTCCGTGTAGGAAACTCGGTATTTATAAGTAACCCTTCGTTGTTTCAGCCTAAATTTCTTAATTAATCCGGAGTTTGGTGGTAATTATGTGTTGGAGAAAAGTTGAAACTTTTGCTTCCACGTCATTTGAAATTGGTCTTTCTTTTATTTCATTATGCTTTGTTTATTTTGTAATTCTAAATCTGTACTGGGCGCTTGACTTACGCTGTGTTTTTCTTCAAGCGGGTATCTAGCTAGGAGATTTGAGGGCTTTGCGAAGAGAGGACCACCAACGTTTGAAGACTTACATCTTTTTAAATAAATTATTTTTTGACTTGCTCTAGATTTATATTTTCGGAATTAATGGTTACTTGAGATGTGACATTTATCTTTGGGACCTTAAATTTGTTTTAGAACTAAGTTGTTTGATTTATTTATATATTTGAGCCTTTTTAGTGAATTATTATGTTGTTTAGAAATCCCGTTTCTGCTGCAAATTTTTGGGGTGTTACAATTATGGTATCAGAGCTTTAGGTTCTATCTTGTAGACGACCGCATAGGTCTGACCTGTGAGTTGTGGGTAGAATTTGGGTTAAGAAATATTTAAGTTAGTCGATTTTTTCCTTGTGCTTTAATGTAGTTTATGTAATAGCATGTTTTCTATGAACTTAGGATGGCTCGTCGATCTGAGCGTTTGAATAGAGGGCGTACTCAAAATTCCAATGAAGGAACTCAAAACCCCAATGAAGGAGTTGGGCCTTCTAATCCAAACGTTAATGATGGTCAAGTGGATCTAAACTTGTTGGTGGCAGTCAATCAAGTAGTAGCAACTCACCTGCCCAATATTGTGGCCCAAGCCATTCAAGCAGCTTTGCAACAACCTAATAGTGGACAAACGCCAAATCAGAATCCTGAGGCATCCAATCAAGTGGGAGGTACTTTTGGGACGACATCGACTGGGGGCATTCACATATGGCTAGAAAGATTTCAGAAACAAAAGCCCCAATCATTCAGCTCGGCACTTGCTCCAGTGGACGCGGAGAATTGGATCCCTTACATTCAAATGATTTTTGAAGTTTTAGGTTGTCCAGATGTGCATAAGGTTAAGTTGGGAGCATACAAACTGGAGGGTGACGCTCAAAGGTGTGGCATACTTTCAGACAAGCTAAGGGTGATGCATTATTAATGATCTCTTGTGGATGGGATTCCGTGAGGTATTCTATCAACAATATTTTTCAGCTACCGATAAAAATGCATATGTACGAGAGTATGCCAATATTCGTAACCGATATGATGAGTCTGTCTCGGAGTACATGGCAAGATTTGTGAGGCTTGTAGGATTTGCTGGAGCATTAGCAGGGACATCGGAAGAGCAGACCGAAAAATTTAAATAGTTGGTAAATTATAAATATCGTTCTAGGATAATTAATGGTAATCTTACCGATGTGTCACAAGCAGCAAATGCGGCTAAAAATATAGAGATGGAACAACTTGATCATCAAGCCATAATACAAGAAAGTAGCAAGAAAAGAAATAGGGACAGTCAAACGATCCAGCAAGAAGAAAGAAAAGCACCTCAACAAAAAAATGATCGAGAGAACCAATGGGACCGTAATAGTAATAATCGGCAAGGAACATGACGTGGGCAGCATCATTAGCAAAGTCAGGGACAGAACCGGAATGACTACCATGTACAAGTTGGTGCGAGTAACCCGAATAATATTCCAGTCATGCCGTGTAATAGATGTGGGTCTTATCATCTGGGCAAGCCTTGTTATCGAGTTTTAGGAGCATGTTTCACTTGTGGTCAACTAGGGCACAAAGCAAAAGATTGCACGGTGCAAAATAAGAACAATAATAATAATGATGGTGGAGATAATAATGATGGTGGAGATAAGCAACGTGATGCAAATGCAAGTGGTAGAGTGTTTGCTTTAACCGAAAATCAAGGTGGAAATGACTAAGGTACTACTTTAAACCATTATTTTGTTATTACTATTATTATTTGTGTTAGTCTTAAAATTGAATTTCGAGGACGGAATTTCTTTAATGGGGTAGATTGTAACATCCGTTATTTTGTGATTATAATAAGTTTATCATTAAAGAATGAGTTAGAACATCTTAGAAGTTTAGAGGCTTATTGTGTTATGTGTGCAATCTTAGAATTCAAGCAAATAAAATAAATAAATAAATAAATAAATAAGAGAATTTTGGGTCTCATCTATTATGTAACCCTAGCTACCTTTTTCTATGGAACTAGGATTGAACTCATACTTATCCTTAGGCTTAGGTTTACCCTCTTATTTAGCGATATATATACACAAGAATAGCAGATTTATTAATCTCTAGATTTCTTGGTGGGTTTCCTTTGCTGCAAATCTGTTCAAGCTTAATTTTGGGGTTCAAGATTCTGGGTCACTGTGTAAAGGTAAGTTCAACTACAATGTTTATGTTAGGTTATTATTGCTCTATTGATTTCGAGTTTTGACTGCTTTATTTTATTTATTCGTATCTGTAATTTTGGAAGTTTTAGAATAACACCATTAATGGTGGTTTTTTAAAATAACTCAAATATGGATATTTTTGCTTTTGATTTCTTGAGAAAATAGAAGATTCATATATAAAATATCATACAATAGATTTTTACATAAAGCCGTATTTAAAACCCAATGATTTTAAGCTTCCTTGGAAACTTGCTAAGAAAAGTAAATATATATCTATATATATGGTTTTTACTGTTGTCCTACTGAGTTTCGTTAGCACAAGTTCTGTTTTTAATATAGGTTGGTTTGTAGTTTCTGTTGGCTGTCATCTCATTTTGTTTTGTGCTGGTTGCTTTTGTTGTTTGTAAACTTTTGCTTTTTGTGGGCATATATTTATATATCTACTGGTTCAATACGATGAAAAAGATAAACCTTTTAGGTTGTTTTGTTTAGACGCCCAACCTTTGAGTTATTTAAAGTTTTGTCAAATATTATAAATATCGTCTTTTTGCACCAAAAGAATATTATTCTGTCAGTTTTTACCCCACCTTTTAGACAATTACAGATTAGAGTCCGTTATTAAAAATATTTTCACTTTCGGAATCTGTTTGGGCAATCTTGGTCCCAGTTCCAAATGTAAATTTACAGAAATAGTCCAAAATGTCTTTGTTAGAAGATTCGTTAGTTTTAAACCAGATTCATGATTTTATTACACTTTAAATTAATCAACTCCAAAATATATATTTTTCCTTTTGTTTATTTTAAAGTAATTTTTATATTGTGGTTCCAAAGGTTCTTTATAAACAAATTTTATATTTTAAAAGTTACTAAAAGGGTAATGTAGCATTTTGGAGCATTATGTATTTATTTTGGTGGGCTAATTATGGGTTGGTTTAAGTTATGTCATAGTAATAGGAATTTATGATTGTATCGGGTTAGTTATATTAATTACGTTTATTGGGATATTAGGCGTTGGTGGATTCCGAATATTTTAGCGGCGTTTAGCATTGTCGGATATCGTGCCAGGTACGGATCTTCGTACTTCTTTCAGCGATACTCTATTCAATTATAGTTTCTATACTATGACATTTATTGTGAACCATTCTTCTCAATTTCTTTGTTGGTTGATAATTTCAATTTCGATTCTCGGAATATATTCGTAATTATATTCATTGTTTGTCACACTTTGATATCAGAGATATTTACTTTCTTTTGTTGCGTTGGCCTACTCTTTGAGAAAAGCGTTTATGACCTTCCGAATTATAAGATCTTGAATGCATGGTGAATATACTTGGAGTTGAAGTTGGTTGTATATTCATCCATGCATACTTAGAACCCTTTTTGTTAGATAGTTTGGAGAATAGGAAAAACCGAGTTAACCACCTGTAGGGGTACTACAAGCATGCCATTGTGGCGCCAGTGGCGTGACATTATCTGTGGCAGTGTGATTAGTCCACCACCTCTCCTTCTGATTTTGTATGCTCTGGTGAGAGTTGGCCATGGTGTGAAGGGTGGTTTTATTCAGGAGGCGCATGGGTCGGCCCTAGGACTTTTGGAGCTTTGTTATCGGTGTGCAATGTAGTGCCATACATGCCACTGATTTTGGATACACTTGGAGTCGCGAATCCAGTGTATTATGATTTGTTTGGATATCTTGTTTTATGATTTTGCTCCGGGTAGAAAACTCGGTATTTATAACTTACCCTTCGTTGTTTCAGCCTAAATTTCATAATTAATTCGGAGTTTGGTGGTAATTATGTACATCATTTGAAATTGGTCTTTCTTTTATTTCATTATGATTTGTTTATTTTGTAATCCTAAATCCGTACAAGGCACTTAGCTCACGTAGTGTTTTTCTTCCGGCAGGTATCTAGCTAAGAGATTTGGGGGCTTTGCGAAGAGAGGACCACCTACATTTGAGGACTTACATCTTTTTAAATAAATTATTTTTAGACTTGCTCTAGGTTTATATTTTAAGAATTAATGGTTACTTGAGATGTGACCTTTATCTTTGGGACCATAAATTTGTTTTAAAACTAAGTGCCCGTCTGGTTGGAGAGATTTGAAGGGATTTGGAGGGATTGGGATTTCAATCCAATCCATTGTATTGGGGATAGTTCTCTGATTACTGACAAGATGACTTATTTGACTGTAGTGTTTGGCATAAATATTAAGATATAGTACAGTATAATTTCAAGAAAATCACCAGAGTTCGCACTGGGAATGACTTATTTGAAATCCCAATCCCTCTAAATCCCTTCAAATCCCTCCAACCAAACGGGCCCTAAGTTGTTTGATTTATTTATATGTTTGAGCCTTTTTAGTGAATTACTATGTTGTTTAGAAATCCCGTTTCCGCTGCAAACTTTTGGGGTGTTACATTTATGGTATCAGAGCTTTAGGTTCTATCTTGTAGACGACCGCATAGATCTGACCTGTGAGTTGTGGGTAGAATTTGGGTTAAGAAATATTTAAGTTAGTCGTTTTTTTTCTTCGTGCTTTAATGTAGTTTATGTAATAGCATGTTTTCTATGAACTTAGGATGGCTCGTCGATTTGAGCGTTTGAGTAGAAGGCGTACTCAAAATCCCAATGAAGGAACTCAAAACCCCAATGAAGGAGTTTCTTCTAATCCAAACGTTAATGACGGTCAAGTGGATCCAAACTTGTTGGCGGCAGTCAATCAAGTAGTGGCAACTCACCTGCCCAATATTGTGGCCCAAGCCATTCAAGCAGCTTTGCAACAACCTAATAGTGGTCAAACGCCAAATCAGAATCCTGAGGCATCCAAACAAGTGGGAGGTACTTTTGGGACGACATTGACTGGGGACATTCACATATGGCTAGAAAGATTTCAGAAACAAAAGCCCCAATCATTCAGCTCGGCACCAGCTCTAGTGGACGCGGAGAATTGGATCCCTCACATTCAAAAGATTTTTGAAGTTTTAGGTTGTCCAGATGTGCATCAGGTTAAGTTGGGAGCATACAAACTGGAGGGTAAGGCTCAAAGGTGTGGCCTACTTTCAGACAAGCTAAGGGTGATGCATATATAATGATCTCTCGTGCATGGGATTCCATGAGGTATTCTATCAACAATATTTTTCAGCTGCCGATAAAAATGCATATGTACGAGAGTATGCCAATATTCGTCAACAATATGATGAGTCTGTCTCGGAGTACGTGGCAAGATTTGTGAGGCTTGCAGGATTTGTTGGAGCATTAGTAGGGACATCGGAAGAGCAGGCTGAAATTTAAATGGTCGGTAAATTATAAAGATCGTTCTAGGATAATTAATGGTAATCTTACCGATGTGTCACAAGCAGCAAATGCGGGTAAAAATATAGAGATAACTTGATCATCAAGCCTTAACACAAGAAAGTAGCAAGAAAAGAAATAGGGACAGTCAAACGATCCATCAAGAAAAAAGAAAAGCACCTCAACAAAAAAATGATCGAGAGAACCAATGGGACCGTAATAGTAATAATCGACAAGGAACATGGCGTGGGCAGAATCATCAACAAAGTCAGGGACAGAACCGGAATAACTACCATGGACAAGTTGATGCGGGTAACCCGAATAATATTCCAATCATGTCGTGTAATAGATGTGGGTCTTATCATCCGGGCAAGCCTTGTTATCGAGTTTTAGGAGCATGTTTCACTTCTGGTCAACGAGAGCACAAAGCAAAAGATTGCACGGTGCAAAAAAACAACAATAATAATAATGATGGTGGAGATAAGCAACGTGATGCAAATGCAAGTGGTAGAGTATTTGCTTTAACCGACAATCAAGGTGGAAATGACTAAGGTACTATTTTAAACCATTATTTTGTTGTTACTCTTATTCTTTGTGTTAGTGTTAAAATTGAATTTCGAGTACGGAATTTCTTTAGGCGGGTAGATTGTAACATCCGTTTATTTTGTGATTATAATAGGTTTATTATTAAAGATTGAGTTAGAACATCTTAGAAGTTTAGGGGCTTATTGTGTTATGTGTGCAATCTTAGAATTCAAACAATTAAAATAAGTATATAAAAGAATTTTGGGTCTTATGTAACCGTAGCTATCTTTTTCTATGGAACTAGGATTCAACTCATGCTTATCCTTAGGCTTAGATTTAACCTTTTATTTAGCGATATATATATACAAAAGAATAGCAGATTTATTGATCTCTAGATTTCTTGGTGGGTTTCCATTGCTGCAAATCTGTTCAAACTTAATTTTGGGGTTCAAAATTTTGGGTCAGTGTGTAAAGATAAGTTCAACTACAATGTTCATGTTAGGTTATTGCTCTATCGATTTCGAGTTTTGACTGTTTTATTTTATTTATTCGTATCTGTAATTTTGGAAGTTTTAGAATAACACCATAAATGGTGGTTTTTTAAAATAACTCAAATATGGCTATTTTTGCTTTTGATTTCTTGAGAAAATAGAGGATTCATGTATAAAATATCATACAAGAGATTTTTACATAAAGCCATATTTAAAATCCAATGATTTTAAGTTTTCATGGAAACTGGTTAAGAAAAGCAAATATATATATATATATATGGGTTTTACTGTTGTCCTACTGAGTTTCGTTAGCACAGCTTCTGTTTTTAATAGGTTGGTTTGTAGTTTTTGTCGGCTGCCATCTCATTTTGTTTTGTGGTGGTCGCTTTTGTTGTTTGTAAACTTTTGCTTTTGGTGGGTGTATATATATATATATATATATATATATATATATATATATATATATAAGGGAGATTTCAAATACAAACCATGTCAATTCGTACAAACCGCGTGTTTCATTATTTTTTTGAATAATTTTTTTTCATGAGATTGTTTAATATGATGAATTTGTTTCATATAATTCTTTTCTTCATGAAATTATTTTTCTTTCTACATGAAAATAAATTGATTCATGAAACTTTCAATTTGATGAATCTTGTTTTACATATTTTTGATTCACCAATCTTCATGTATTCTTGATGAAATTTTTTCATATATTATTGACTAATCAATCCTAATAATTAAGAAAAAGTGAAAGAAAATTAAAAAAAAAATATTGGTTGCATGCGGTTAGTACGGTTTGTACGAATTGACGTGGTTTGTAACAGAAATCAACCCTATATATATATAGAGGAAAGTTCAAATGTGAACTTATTTTTGGTTGTGAACGTGAGAACGAATCTCAGCCACTTATCCGGTCAATAAAGGCCAATTCCTGCTTTCCTCCTTTAATAATCTCCACCCTCCCATGAATCGCGTCAATCCTCCGTGATCGCGTCCACCATAACCGAAGATGTGTGGCTGAGATTCGTCCTCACGTTCATAACCAAAAATGAGTTCACATTTGAACCTAACCCTATATATATATATATATAGTGGTTCAATACGATGAACAAGATAAACCTTTTAGGTTATTTTGTTTAGACCCCCAACCTTTGAGTTATTTAAAGTTTTGTCAAATATTATAAATATTGTCTTTTTGCACCAAAAGAATATAGTTCTGTCAACTTTTACCCCACCTTTTAGACAATTGCAGATTAGACTCCATTATTAAAAGTATTTTCAATTTCGGAATCTGTTTGGACAATCTTGGTCCCTGTTCCAAAAGTAAATTTACAGAAATAGTCCAAAATGTCTTTGTTTGAAGATTCATTAGTTTTAAACCAGATTCATGATTTTATTACATTTTAAATTGATCAACTCCAAAATACATATTTTCCCTTTGTTTATTTTAATGTAATCTTTATATTTTGATTCCAAAGGTTCTTTATAAATAAATTTTATATTTTAAAAGTTACTAAAAGGGTAATGTACCGTTTTGGAGCATTATGTATTTATTTTAGTGGGCTATTTATGAGTTGGTTTAAGTGATGTCTTAGTAATAGGAATTTATGATTGTATCAAGTTAGTTATATTAATTACGTTTATTGGGATATTAGGCGTTGGTGGATTCCGAATATTTTAACGGCTTTTAGCATTGTCGGATATCGTGACAGGTACGGATCTCCGTACTTCTTTCAACGATACTCTATTTAATTATAGTTGCTATACTATGACATTTATTGTGAACCATTCTTCTCAATTTCTTTGTTGGTTGATAATTTCAGTTTCGATTCTCGGAATATATTCGTTGTTTGTCACACTTTGATATTAGAGATATTTACTTTCTTTTGTGGCATTGGCCTATTCTTTGAAAAAAGCGTTTATAACCTTCCAAATTATAAGATCTTGATGCATGGTGAATATACTTGGAGTTGAGGTTGGTTGTATATTCATCCATGCATACTTAGAACCATTTTTGTTAGATAGTTCGGAGAATAGGAAAAACCGAGTTAACCACCTGTAGGGGTACTACAGGCATGCCACTGTGGCGCCAGTAGCATGCCACTATGGTGTGAAGGGTGGTTTTATTCAGGAGGCGCATGGGTCGGCCCTAGGACTTTTGGAGCTTTGTTATCGGTGTGCAATATAGTGTCATACATGCCACTGATTTTGGATACACTTGGAGTCGCGAATCCAGTGTATTATGATTTGTTTGGATATCCTGGTTATGATTTTGCTCCGTGTAGGAAACTCGGTATTTATAACTACCCCTTCGTTGTTTCAGCCTAAATTTCTTGATTAATCCGGAGTTTAGTGGTAATTATGTGTTGGAGAAAAGTTGAAACTTTTTCTTCCACCTCATTTGAAATTGGTCTTTCTTTTATTTCATTATGATTTGTTTATTTTGTAATCCTAAATCCGTACTGGGCGCTTGGCTCACGCTGTGTTTTTCTTCCGGCGGGTATCTAGCTAGGGGATTTGGGGGGTTTTGCGAAGAGAGGACCACCTACGTTTGAGGACTTCCATCTTTTTAAATAAATTGTTTTTAGACTTGCTCTAGATTTATATTTTAGGAATTAATGGTTACGTGAGATGTTACATTTATCTTTGGGACCTTAAATTTGTTTTGGAACTAAGTTGTTTGATTTATTTATATATTTGAGTCTTTTTAGTGAATTATTATGTTGTTTAGAAATCCCGTTTGCGCTGCAAATTTTTTAGGTGTTACAATGCAGCCCCAACCCTTTTACAAAAAGCACCCTTTAAAAGACTTTTTGAAATAGTAAAAATCTATTCAACACTTATGCATTGGAGATGCTCTAAGTACCACCTCTAAAGCATTAGCCATTGCTATATTATGCATACAATTTGAAAATCTCTTAATTAAACACCTGATACATCCCTTTTAAGTCCATAGAGTTTGGTACATGGAGTCTTATCTTTCTAACGTGCAGGCTTTCCTTTTCCTTGTATCAAGAGTACTACTGAGTCCCATTTTGATTCCTAACAAATGTTCAAATTTTCAAAATTCAATTCAAAACTTTCAAAATTCAAATTCATGCTTTCAGAATTTTGCTCCTAAAAACGCTCTTCTCATCTTTTATCAAATCGATTTCTTTTTCTATGAACGGAAGAATTCAATTTCTTTTGTTGAATTCATAATTTTTGAAGGTTAGTGATTACTGATTAAATATGTGATTCAGTCCATTTTTTATTTTTGGTTGTTTATATTTCTTCCTATTCTCTTAATTTCAGACCAACCATGGTGATGAGATTTTTGCTACGGGTGGTGTTTCTGAAATCTGAATTTGTAATAAGGGCGGGAATGGCAACATTAAAGAGGACCGAGAGTAAAATCAGTAGCCCAACGACATTTTCCAAACGGGGGTGAGGATTGTTGAAGAAAGCTCATGAAATCTCCTTCCGTAATCTTCTACTTTTCTTTTCACCTCCTTGCCTCCCCATTTTCTGCTTCCATTTAGAATTTCTGCTTGGTATTTCAGTTTCTGAAGACTGTCCTGAATGTCGTTCTTCTTGTGGCAATTAACTTTTATACGTGCTATTTGATCTTCATTTGTTGTTTTCTAACAATGGCCCTCATGTCTTATAGAGATTCTTTTTCTCCTTCTTGATCACCATCGGCAGACGTGAGTACACATTCCTTTCTATCTCTCAATCTCTGGGCTAGGGTTTTTTTTTACTTACCGTTCTTTGATCTTCATATGCAGGTTTTGTTTTTCCCTTTTTCTCTTCCTCCTCATCTCGCAATCTCTACACAAATAAGGGTGTTTTTTTTACTTTGTATTACTTAATAATTGGATTCTCACATTTTTAACTCTATGCTTTCATCTATACATTGCAGAGAAATAGCCGCCATAAATTCTATTTGATTCAAGAACCTTTGTAAGTTAATAGCTTGCCATATTTCAATGTCTATTTTGTTCATTTTGCAAGGTTTTTGGTGCTTTCTTGAAAGGTTTTCTACATAAGCTATCAAGTTGCCTAATAATGTTTACGCAATGATGAGACTTTAGATTTGGTTGCTGATTCGAAAGATGCAGGTGATCTTTGCTTGTTCGAAATGCACACGTGAACCAAAGATATATGATATAATTTATTACCAAAGTTGATTGATAGGATAACTCCGACGTAGGAACCAAAGATCTTGTTTTTCCTTGTAATCGTTGTCTGTCTTGGCTTGTCATATGTCACCGATGAAATGAGCTTGAGAGAAGCTTTTAGCACATATGGAGATGTTCAGGAAGGAAGGTATGTATGTTAATTTACGGTAAATCGATTTACATGTTGAATTTGCATGTCACACATGAAAATGTTGCTTCTTATTAGCAATTGTGCTTCATGGTTCGGAAATGAGTTAAAAGTTATATAAAATTATATTTGATGCATAGAGTTATGAACTAATTATATTTGATGCATAGAGTTATGAACTAATTATATTTGATGCATAGAGTTCCTAGACCAACATAGTAATCACAAGTTGATGAACCTCCTTCCTGTTTATATATATGTTGGATAAGGTAGACTTTTCTCAAATAACTTTTCAAAACGTTTTGAACCAATTGTCATTATGATTTTATATTTAACATAATTATACTTTTCATCTTTTTTTTATGAATCATCCGTTATTTATATCAAGATTATAAAGCAATAAGCTTATATTTTTCAATTTCTTAAAATTCAAATTGTCATTATGATCTTTTGGATACCGTTATTTCACTGTAATCCTCCTTGCTTATTTTTTTGGTAAAATTGATTAGATGTATATACGAAGGTCTAGGATTTAATAGATGGAGGTTCTTGCTATCTTGGTAAAGGTGACTCGAAGGTGTGCAATACTTTGGATATTACTCTCATTTTGTTTGTCCTTACTTGGTTATCATGTTGTACACATTTTGATATTATGGTTCAATATCCACAGGGAATAAAACATTGTAGGACTTGAGTGTGAGCAAAGCAGTTGTCGATACTGCGTGAGCATAGCCAGAACCAAAAATCTTACTCAGTGAAGGAGAAGACTTATACCGTGTTATTAATGCTTGATGTTATTCGATAAGGTAATCGAGGATGGTGATTTTTATTGCTATGCATATGGTAAACTACCCATTATGGTTCTAATAAATTGAATCTCATTTGCTCCCATTTCTTCTTCGCTGATATGTCAAGCAACAAGAAAAAACTACATGTTTGACATTTATTTTGTTGCACTTTTTGTTACATGCCAATTAGCAGGATTCTGTGCTAAATATTATAAAATGTCAAATGTCGATTTTTTTTGTTTTATGCATTTCTACATATCTTCATGATTTCATCAAAGTTTTTTAGTTGTTGGCACTATTAAAAAGAGTGATGGTTAGTTTGGTTAAACTGTTATGGATCATGATTTGGTGAAAATATGATTCTAATTTCTATTTTGTATAAACATAGAAGTTTAGATTTTTTGAATGAGAAATTTGACTAAATTTTCATTTTTGGATTACAATGCATCCCGTTGCATTGCGACAAACTCTTAATACAATATGTGAACCACAAAGTATTTCCGAGACATTTTGTAAAAATTAGATATAGTACTTTGATAAAACCTTTACATCCCGCCGCATTGTGTGGATACACAACTATATATTTATATTGAGGGAGGTCCAACAAGAACTTTTACGGTTTAAAGAAACAAAGGAACAATTTCCTAGCCACATATATATTTTAAGGAATTAAATTAATTAATAATAATCTAATTACTTTAAGGATATTATGGTTCAAATGTTATTTATGAATTTTACTATTCAAGATTTTCAATAGACTGTCTTGATTAATTTTTAACAATTTAAATATTAAATATATTTAAATAAATATAAGATCAAAATAAATATAAGATCAAAATAAATATGAAATATTTTTAAATAAATATAAGATCAAGATAAATATAAGAAACCAAACTCAGTATCATATATGATTTTGGAAAATATGATTTTGTACAAATGTTAATGTAAAATCATATATGATTTCAAATATGATTTCAGTATCATATATGATTTTGTACAATTGTGAATGTAAAATCATATGTGATTTTGTATAAATATAAATGTAAAATTATATATGATTTTATACAAATGATATTCACACATGATTGCAATGTCAAGTGTGTCAACAAAATCACATATGATTTTAGTATCATATATGATTTTATATAAATGTTAATTTAAATTCATATGTGATTTTGTACATAGGTAGATGTAAAATCATATATGATATAGTTATAATATAATATAACATTCTAATATATTATCAATTGATTTTACAAAAAAATTATATTCTTAATATATTAGAATATTATGTTAATACTATTGAGTCCTACCAATTTTACCCCTAAAACAATTTACCCTTGGTGAAAAGTATATTTCAGCATCCATCAATTACTTCAATATCATCCAATATAATATCAATTGATTTTACAAAATTTGTGGCTTAAAATCCATTCATTTGTTTCTTTAAACATAGGGTGTTCTTATATGAACCCATCCCCATATATATATATATATATATATGAAAGGGTTCAAACGAGAACTCCTGTGATTTACGAGAATGCGAGAACAGCCTACAACCAAGTAATATGATAACAATCAAAATTAAAGGGTTTTTTAAATTTAAATTAATATTAAACAAAATTCAAAAAAATATTTAACTACTTCAGACGTGGAAGGGTATGATTGAATTTTTTTGGTGATAAATTAAAATTAGGGGTATCCGCACCGTGCGGTGCGGTTTATGCGGTTTGTACCTATCGACTTTATGTCTACAATCCAATATTTATAAGTTTAGAAATACATTATAGTATGAACGATAAAGTGACCGTAGTTCAAAAAAAATAAAGAGTTTCAATATATCCGATTCCCAACTACATATTGTATAATTAAAAATATTCTAAGAAGTAAAATAAATAAATTCCGAACTAGATTGGAAGTGTGAGTTGTGACGTGTCCAATTAATTTATTAATGTTGTCAATTGTCATATTAGATCAAACTAAAAGCGTAAAATACAAAGTCCAAAAATATTACATAAATAATAAATTATTCTATATATATGTATGTGTTATATATAAATTTTAAAATATATAAAGCATGCGGTGCGGTGCGGTTTGAACCGCGGTTTGATAGCTCAAAACCGCAAACCGCACCGCATAGTGCGGTTTGGTAAAAATGTAAACCGCAAACCGCACCGTGAAAGTTCTAAACCGCGCTTTGCGGTGCAGTGTGGTGCGGTGTGGGCGGTTTGTACGGTTTGGCAGTTTGGATTAGAGATGGCCAAAAACCGGGCTCGGGTCGGGCCTCAACAGTAATTTTCGGACCGGGCTTTTTGGGACCGGTCCCGGTCCCGGTCCTAACGATTTCAAGCCGGTCCGTTTAGTGTGTTTTCGTAACCGGTCCCGGTCCCGGGCCCAAACCGGTCCCAAACTGAGCCTTCAATAAAAAAATATTTTTTATAAAAAACATAAATTCTATTTATTAATTTTATATATTATATATGTAATTTGGTCACTCAAATACACCTTAAAACATGTTTTATTGTAGTTTTGTAATCGGTTTTCAAACAAAACACTTAAAAAAATACATTTATTATAGTTTTATAATTGATTTTTAGTCAAATACATTTAAAAATACGTTTTATTATAAATTGTAATTAGTTTTCAATCAAATACACTTAAAAAGTTAGAAATTCATATAAAAAATACATATGAAAATTCAATTTTTTTGTAAAAATCGGGCCGGTCCCATAACCGGTCCCATGACCGGTCCCGGGCCGGTCCTACAAATCGCTCCAAAAGTGTAACCGGTCCCGGTTTTCGGTCCTATAACCGGTCCTTACCGGTCCCGGGCAGGGCTTTTATCGGTCCCGGTCCTCCGTCGGTCCTGGGCCGAGCCGGGCCCATTTGGCCATCTCTAGTTTGGATGAACACCCATAATTGAAATATCACAAGCGACTTATTTTCTAGAAGCATCATCATCATCATTTTCCAGAATCATCATCATCATCATTTATCATCTTATTTTTTTCGGTGCATTAATCGTATGTTTCTATGTTGATTATTAATACTTTATTACATAGCCCTTTTTCAGTTTAGTTATCACAATCACGAGAATGAAGATTGCTGAAAATTCAAGATTTAGTTATCACATTTTCCAAAATCACCATCCTCATCATGGATCGCCTTATTTTTTCCCAGTCCGTTATTATTATGGTTATTTATTGATTATCACAGCTTTATCACAGGGCCCTTTTCCAGTTTTACAAGGTTTATCACAACTTTATCACAGTCCCCTTTTACAGTTTCGCAATAGAAGTATCACAACTTTATCACACCTTTGAGACAAACTGATTTAGCACAGATTTATCAAAGCCTTATCACAAGCCCTTTTACGGTTTCACAAGGTTTACCACAAATTTATCACATATTTATTACATTCCCCTTTGACGGTTTCACAATAGATTTATCACAACTTTATCACACTCTTGAAAGACACAGTCAAGAAGAAAGTCAATTAACACGAGATACTCAACCACATGCCGGATGTTAATCTATAATTATGGGATAATTACAATTAAGAAAAATACCAAATTACATTACTAGCCTTGTTGATTTAATTTAATTAATTATATTAATAAAAGAGGTTAGAGGCTCACATCTGTTCTCGCATTCTCGTAAATCACAGGGGTTCTCGTTTTAACTCCTGCCTATATATATATATATATATAGGGAGAGATCAAATGAGAACACCCCTCCTTAAGGGAACAATTTATGGACCTAATATTATGTGGGACCCGCATTATATGTGATCCACAAGTGTCCCTTTGTTCCTTTAAAAATGCAAAGTTTTTATTTGAATCTCTCTCTCTCTCTCTCTCTCTCTTTTCACATGTAATTTTGTCACAAGGTGAAACAAACATATAGGTAATAACATCTTAAATCATAGCATTTGATAAAAAAAATAATGAAAAAATTATTTTATATATGGTATGTACGAGTTTGTAGGATCCATCCAGTTTGTAAATAAACCAACATCTATATATATATATATAGTTAGGTTCAAACGTTAAGTTCAATATTTTCAAAATATTGGATTAATATATTACGATTAACCACATCAAAACTAGAATTAGTTGTTAGTATGAATGATAAACTACTTACAGTGTGGTTTTGCTTGAACAATTGTCGGCAAGAATGGTGTAATCTACAGCCCATGGTGGAAACCGTACTGGAATCATTGGACGGTTGGAAATGTTGATTTTGCCATACGCTTTGGCGGCCTTATGAAAAGCAAGAGAACGGAAGTAGAAGAAGCTACCAATTTGATCCTTTATTAGATGAATGTAAGTGAAGTTTTGATCGGATGGAATTGGGCAATTTGTGCCATAAATTCCATCCTGCCATGAATTCTTCCTCTGCTATATCCCATTCCTGGAGAAACCATGATTTTATCAAAATTGAAGTGCATGCATTAGCTTTTTTGATTGATTTTATCAAAATTGAAACTAGATGTCTTATTTAATTCTCTTGTTTTCCTTGGCTTTAGTTTTTCTTGGTGAACATTGAAAATACATATCAATTTAGTATACCATAAATGAGAAACAGTTAAGATGCTTTATGGTGAAACTAGAATGAGGAAGCTATTTCATATGCTTTTAGAATTTAGGAAAAAATGGGATTGGAAATTATCTAGTTATAATTGTTAATTTGTGTTTTGTGATTGTGTAGCTTGATAGATTGAAGCTCTACCCGATATTTGATGCATAATGTATTACAAATTAATGCTTGAAATCTTGAAATTTCTTTATTACTATTTTTATGCATGGTGTACAAGTTATTGATGCCATTAATTATGTTAACGGTAACTTCAAATAACTTTTATCAAGATTAAGTTTACTTTTTTGATGTTTCTGTTTTGAACTTGTTTTTATTGCACTGCATCATTCCACACCACCTCTTAAGGACACAGATAATCTCACCCACAAAATGAGAATGACTACCCTTACCTGGTTAACGGGTAAATTTATTACTTACAATGTCGTTTTGATGTATCAGAATCTCACCCTGTGCATTGCAAGTGTTTATATATATATATATATATATATATATATATATATAGAGAGAGAGAGAGAGAGAGGAAAGTTCAAATGCAAACACAAATTTGGTTGTGAATGTGAGGACAAATGAGAGCGTGACTTGTGTCTATTCAAACTGAATGTGATATTATTCAGTTTGAATGTAGTATTACTCAGACTGAACAATACTACATTCAGTCCGAATATGACATGTATCACACTTTCATTTGTCCTCACGTTTACAATCAAATTTGAGTTCTCATTTGAACTCGCCCATATATATATATAAGAGAGAGAGAGAGGCCCCTTCAAGTGTTAACTCATTTATTTGTGTTAACTTTGTTAACCAATCTGGACCATTAATCTATTTAATCAACGGATGAAATATGGTTGGCAATTTTGTAATTAAACCATGTAAAATTGGGTTTGAAAAAGGATGAACATCAGTGAACAAGGGTAATAAGGTAAAAAGATACTACAACTCAAAATTGGAAACAATCATCTTCCCTAAATTATCTCCATCACCATTGAATAAGTCAATCAACTCCTATTTTGATGGGATGATTATTGGTGTATAAAAATTTATGGAAATTCAATTATAGTTTGAATTGAACAAAAAAAAATAATTGAACAAAACAAATTCGATTATGTAGAAAAAAGAGAAATTTTATTGATCACTAGTGAACGAGTTTGATAAAATACAGTAGTTTAATTAGGACTATTACATATGCATATGCATATGCATATGCATATACAATTTGATTATTCAATACTGAACGAGTTTGATAAAATGTAGTAGTCTAATTAGAACTATTTACATAGGCGTGTGCAATTTGATTGTTCACTAGTGAACGAGCTCTTTAAATCCGTAGTTTATTTTATCACTACTAAACATATTATTAGTTCATCACTGAACATTTAGTCTAACTTGACTTATTTATATATGCTTCTAAAATTTAATTGTTCACTAGTGAATGGTAGCAAATTTGAATATGTAATTTATTTGATCATTACTGAATGTATTGATAGTTCATCACCAGTTCGCTTATGAACTCAGTTCGCTTATGAACTCAGTTCGCTTATGAACTCAGTTCGCTTATGAACTCAGTTTGCTTATGAACTCAGTTCACTTATGAACCCAGATCCGCCATATTGTTTGAAGAAGCGTTAAAAGTGAATTGGAAGAAGACAATAATTTTCTGAAATTGTTGAGTTTCTTCAATCATGTTGCTCTCACATTTGAACAAGTTTCATAGGTGAACAAACTTCATACATAATCCTCGTATCTTTATTGTGTAACTGTGCAACCATATAAAAGTGAAAACGTTGTTAAATTATCTTGAGACTGTTCTTGCCTTTCATCATCGTTAAATTGTTGTTCGGTGCCTCCATTGACGGGGTTCTGAACATCAACGACTACTTCAGAAACATATATTTCGTTGGACGACGGAAACGTATAACAAACTTCTTCATCTTCGCTTAGTTGATTAGGAAGATCGTTGTTGCTCTGGACCATTATGTCGAATTCAAAATTCGTTTATGAAATCTGCAGAATCGAAAAATTGAATCGAATGATTTTGTCAGTAAAGATAATTAGATATATGTTTCCATATTTAACTATGCTACGTTTAAAGATTGCATTAATTATATAATAAATTAATTAAATAAAAACTATAGATGTCAATTACTAAAATACGAAATTACCCCTGTTAAATATAATTAATTTATTTAATTCCATAATTAATGGAATTTTCTTATTGATTGGTTTTCGGTTAACATGGTTAACACAAATTCTTTGGTTAACACAAGAATGGGTCTCTCTCTCTCTCTGTCTCTGTCTCTCTCTCTCTCTCTCTCTCTATATATATATATATATATATATAGAAAGAGAGAGAGAGAGAGAGAGAGAGGAAAGTTCAAATGTGAACTTATCTTTGATTGTGAACATGAGGATGAATCTCAGTCCTTCATCTAAGTCATATTCAAGCTAATATTTAAACATGGCTTGAGGGGTAATTTTGGAAGTTTTTATCTGAATTAAAATTTTGAGTAAAAATCTCCAGTTTTCAATCGAATCTGGAAATCAAAATCCAAAATCGTAAGACAAAGACAAAATCGAAATCCAAAATCGTGTTCATCAATCGAAATTCATAGTCAAAGAAATTGAAATCCAGGCACGATGGAGGCACAAAGAAGAAAATAAGAAGAAAAGAAAAAAGTTGCAGGTGTGGGGGTTCTCCTTCTTACCTTTCTTCTTTATCTGAGTTGACGAAATCTGAGGTTCGAAGGAGATGGTGTGAAGAAATTTGGGGAAGATGATGATGCCTGGTTCTGATTTAAACAAATATTAGGAAGATGATGATGAAATTTGGGGAAGATGATGATGTCTGGTTCTGATTTGAATCGTCAGGTTGTATTTATGTATTTGAATAATTGTAGCTTATATTCAGACTGAATATAAACTACAATTTGTGGTTTTATATTCAGACTGAATATAAGCTACAATTTGGGGTTTGAATAATTGTAGCTTATATTCAGTCTGAATATAAGCTACAATTTGGGGTTTGTATACTTGTAGCTTATATTCAGTCTGAATATAAACTACAATTAGTAACTTATATTCAGACTGAATATAAGCTACAATTTGGGGTTTGAATAATTTTAGCTTATATTCAGACTGAATATAAACTACAATTTGAGGTTTGTAGCTTATATTCAGTCTGGATATAAACTAGAAGTATACAAATCCCAAAATGTAGCTTATATTCAGACTGAATATAAGCTACAATTATTCAAACCCCAAATTGTCGCTTATATTCAGTCTGAATATAAGCTACAATTATTCAAACCCCAAATTGTAGCTTATATTCAGTCTGAATATAAGCTACAAGTATACAAACCCCAAATTGTAGCTTATATTCAGTCTGAATATAAGCTACAATTATTCGAACCCCAAATTTTAGCTTATATTCAGTCTGAATATAAACTACAATTATTCAAACCCTAAATTGTAGCTTATATTCAGTCTGAATATAAGCTACAGGTATACAAACCCCAGTTGGAAATTCCTCAGTGAATAACCAAACTATATCTAAAAATCAATCCCCTGAATTGATTCTAAATGAAGTACCTGTTGCTGAAACAAGTCCTATTCCAGAAACTGAAGAACAGGTCGCTGAATCTGCTGTTGATCTTTCTCCCTCAAGACCGAAGATATGAAGAAGATGAAATCATCTCACTGCCTGAACCTGGTATGATATTCTTGGATAATGAAGGATTCTTAGGACTCTTTAGAAACCAAGAAATTCGCAAGGCCCCATCCTCTCTCATAAAGATCATGCTTTGGCGCTGCTGGTCAGATACCCCTCTGATGAATCGACAGAAGACACTTTATGAGAATTAGTTAAAAAAACGAAACGAGAATATCTCTGACTAGTTATAGATTTCTATTTCCTTTGTAATATTTCTTCAGTGTACAAGTACTTACTTTTATTATTGTAATTTCATTTCTCTATAATTCCTTCAGATTATATTTAATGAAATTCAATCAGAGTACTTTACTCCATCCTAGTACTGAAAAGATCCCTGAAAATAGTAAAAGGGACAATGAACATAAGAGTTCTATTTTCGTTACACTATCTTCACTCACTGATATTTCACTCTGAAAATTCAATTAGTGAATGTACTTTAAGCTTATTTACTTGTAAAAATTGTGTTTTCATATCCTTATAAATGAAACTCAATTCAGATAGTAGACTAGCTGAAAAAGACTTTACAGATTAGTACTTAGAGAATTTTCCTTTAAATGTTTCCTAAGTCCTTACTAGTCTCTTAAAAAAAAATTCCTATGTTGCTTAATCATAATCAAATAGGGGGAGATTGTTGATCATAACTCCTGTTAAAAGATTTGAATATGATTCCTTTTTATACTTAGTGAAATTCCATTGTATAAGCTTCTGTTCGTATTCAGCGATAGCACACGCTGATAACCATCAGCGATCGCTGAAGATCAAGGAACAACAAGCTTATCTCTGAAGATCCGAAGATCAGCTATCACACCAGAAGACCATTCAGCGAAAGTCAAAGACCCTAGCTGAAGAAAGAGATAATCAGCTAAGTGAACTGAAGCGGTTCAGCGATAGCAGCGATTATCTACTCAACGTGTGAAGTCTTGTGAAGCCTCAGCGATACTGAAGTTCATCCTTGAAGATTCAGTATCAGCGATCAAATGAAGCTTCCTTTGCAAGATTAAAGATTGATCTTATCCTCGATGCACAAAAGTCAAACCTAGAACTATGTCAGAAAAGGACGTACGACTTATCTCTTATGTCCCCATTATATCTGATACGGTACTGTTCATATTCGGCCAAAAGCATGGCTGTCTTATTAGCAAGGACAAGCTTCCTATCCAAGCTTGACACGTGGCATATACCTTTTGTCTTACATTAAATGCAAACGGGTATAAATAAGATGGAGATATCTTCTTCATCTTAATGCATGCTTCTTTCTAACCTATACCCTCTTTATTTTTTTCTTTCATCTTCTTGTGCATCAAACTTAGTGTTTCTTAGTTACAATAGAATAGGTGTTAAACTTGTTCTTCTTCCACTTGTAACCGTAAATTTGTTTATTTTCAATAAACTCATTTAAAAACCAAAATCTGTATGTGTTTGTATTCAACCCCCCCCCCCCCTTTCTACAAACTGTTCTCTATTGATTGAACTCTTGTAGACCCTTTAGGGACCGACAAACTAGAAGTATACAAATCCCAAAATGTAGCTTATATTCAGACTGAATATAAGCTACAATTATTCAAACCCCAAATTGTAGCTTATATTCAGTCTGTATATAAGCTACAATTATTCAAATCCCAAAGTGTAGCTTATATTCAGTCTGAATATAAGCTACAATTATTCAAACCCCAAATTGTACCTTATATTCAGTCTGAATATAAGCTACAATTATTCAAACCCCAAATTGTAGCTTATATTCAGTCTGAATATAAGCTACAGGTATACAAACCCCAATTGTAGCTTATATTCAGTCTGAATATAAACTACAATTATTCAAACACCTATTTATAGAATATATTCAGTCTGAATATAAGATACAAGTATACAAACCCAAAATTGTAGCTTATATTCAGACTGAATATAACCTACAATGGAACCAAAGGTTTTGAAAAACAAGAATTCAAGCAAATGTGTTTCAAAGAAGCTTCCTCTGATAAAATGATGAACGATCATATTAAAGGGAAAAAACATTTGAATAACCTTCTTATACTTCATCAAGAAAAAGAATCTGGATCTGAAAAGACTTGTGATTCTAAGGAGGAACACAAAGTAAAAACAAACTTGTGCGAAAATTTATTTTGGGAAAGGTGATGAAGAAATTCGGAGACGGAACTGAAATTTCTTTTAGGGAAGATGATGAGAAATATGGGGAAGATGATGAAGAAATTTGGGGAAGATGATGAAGAAATTTGGGGAAGATGATGAAGAAATATGGGGAAGATGATGAAGAAATTTGGGGAAGATGATGATGCCTGGTTCTGATTTGAAGAAATATGGGGAAGATGATGAAGACATTTGGGGAAGATGATGATGTCTGGTTCTGATTTGAATCGTCAGGTTGTATTTATGATTTAAGCCATGACCTGAGTTTTCCACTTGTTTACAAAAAAGCCACCATGAATTTTATCCCTCATCTATTTATCTGATCTAAAATGGATGGTTGTGATTCATCCTCATGTTCACAATCAAAGATAGGTTCACATTTGAACCCACCCATATATATATATATATAGGGAAGTTCAAACGAGAACTTTGTAAATTTAAAGGAACAAAGCTACACCTTGTGGACCACATATGATGTGGGTCCCATACATTAAAAAATCATATGATTCAATGGTCGGTCCCATTGAATCAGATATGATTTTTTAATGTGTGGGACCCACATCATACGTGGTCCACAAAGTGTTCATTTGTTCTTTAAAGAGGGGTGTTCTTGTATGATCCCTCCTATATATATATATATATAGGTGGAGGTTCAAACGAGAACACCTCCATTTTACGAAAACACCCTTATCACATGTGATAATACACGAGAGGGGACTTGAAGGTGTGCGGATGACGTGCCTTGCTATTTAGGTCGCACCAAAGATCGTTTGCGTCTATGATTTAATATCACATATGATGGTTTTGATTGATTAGAGTATCACATTAAAGACACCCTTATCACATGTGATAATATATGTGATGGATATTAGTGGTGTAACAACAACATGGCCGGTAACCTAGATCACGCCAAAAGTCATCCGCATCTCTGATTTAGTATCACATGTGTATTATATGTGATGGAATAATAGTATCACATGTGATTTTCTATAGTAAAAAGGTATTCTCGCAAAATGAATGTATTCTCGTTTGAACCCTTCCCTATATATATATATATATATATATATATCGACAGAGAGAGAGAGAGAGAGAGAGAGAGAGAGAGAATCCGTTTCTTTTGTTAAACAAATAAATAGTATTTAACTTTGTTAACCGGAGCATTTTTGTCTTTTTAATTATTAATAGCACATTCTTTAAATATATTATTCATTTAATTATTACATTCTTTAATTATCACATTTCTTAATTATCTTATTCATTTAGTTTTTTCACATATGAACTTTCTGATTTCACCTCTTTAAACTTTTTTAATTATCTCATTAATTTGTTGTTTCACCTATGAACTTTTAATAAAAGTCATTATTTCAATTTCTGGTTTCATCTATGAACTTGGGTTATATGGTTTTACTTATAAACTTTAAATAAAAATCATTGTTTCACCTTTTGATTTCACCTATGAACTTTTATTATATAGTTTCACCAATGCTCTTTAAATAAAAATCATTGTTTTATTTTCAACTTTCATCTATGAACTTAAAAAAAATCATTGTTTCATTTTCAGGTTCACGTATAAACTTTTTTAATTTTATCTTTAAATAAAAAGAAAAATTGCATCAAAATGGAACCAACTTTTAGTTAATTTCTATTTTAGGGAATGAACTTTCAAAATCTTTATTTTATGACTTAAAACAAACTTTTGATATATTTAAGAAACTCGTTAACCTGATGACCTCCTAACGATGACATGGCTCAAGTAAGCATGACATGTCATCTCTATAAAAATTTTGTCATCTATATAATTTCTTTTATAGATGCCAAGTAAGTTCCACATCATAATTCTAAAACATATTTCGTTATAAATTTCACCCACGTCATATTTCTAAAATATATTTCGTTATAAATTTCATCTATATGGTTCATCATCGAGTAAAGTCTCCCAAACACATGAGTTCGTTTGTATCTTTAGTTTATCAAGTCAGAAATGTTGAAAAACTTCTATACGACTATTTGTATGTATAAAAAAGAACATAAACATTCAATTGAATATTATTCTTCAAAAGAGATTCAACCCAGAAAATGAACATAAACATTCAATAATACCACTGTATTAAAATCTTGAATATTATTCTTCAAAAGAGATTCAACCCGGAAAATGAACAATAACCCAATTCAACCCATTTACTCTTAAAACTAAAACATAAAACCTAATCATCAAATTCGAATTATCCCAATACAAATCTATTAAATCAGTATACAAATTCATCATTTCCCAAAAAAAAAACATGAACAGAAATAAAGAAAACCCTAAAATTAAAATCCTAAATGTTACCCTAAATCTGATATGAAGAAGTAAGGCTGTAAACAAACCGAACGTTCACCGAACCGTTCGGCGGGAAGTTCGTTTATTTAATAACGAACAAACATGAACACATTTTTTTGTTCGTTTAGTTAAATAGACGAACATGAACAATGGTCTCGCTCGTTTATTTATGTTCGTTTATATATATAAATATATTTATATATATATATATATATAAACGAACGAATGTAAACGAACATAAATGAACGAACGTTCACGAACGTAAATGTATTATGACATTAAGGGGAGATTTCAAATACAAACCATGTCAATTCGTACAAACCATACAAACCGCGTGTTTCATTGTTTTTTTGAATAATTTTTTTTCATGAAAGTGTTTAATATGATGAATTTGTTTCATATAATTTTTTTC
Organism: Silybum marianum; assembly: GCA_036898165.1. Lineage (NCBI taxonomy): Eukaryota > Viridiplantae > Streptophyta > Magnoliopsida > Asterales > Asteraceae > Silybum > Silybum marianum. The sequence goes on along the minus strand of CM072529.1, from coordinate 40,259,522 downwards.
TTCATGAAATTATTTTTCTTTCTACATGAAAATGAATTGATTCATGAAACTCTCAATTTGATGAATCTTGTTTGACGTATTCTTGATTCACCAACCTTCATGTATTCTTGATGAAATTTTTTCATACATTATTGATTAATCAACCCTAATAATTAAGAAAAGGTGAAAAAAATTTAAAAAAAATATTGGTTGCATGCGGTTTATACGGTTTGTACGAATTGACGTGGTCTGTAACGGAAATCAACCCATGACATTAATATGTAAAATCATTAATTAATTAAATTTTTAGAATTTCCTTTTTATGGCTCCTAAGTTTACCGGTTTTTCATTTTGTTATGTTACTTTTTAGAACAAAATGATAAGTAATGGTGGTTTTATTCAATATTTGTGTTTGTTCGTTTATGTTCATCGATGTTCGTCTATTTTCATTCACGTTCGTTCGTTTATGTTCATTTATGTTTGTTCCTTTATGTTCGTTTAACAGCCTAACAAACAAACAAGAACAAACAAATTTTCTTAATGAACACAAAAAAATTCGTTCGTTTACCGTTCGTGTTCGTCCGTTTGTTCGGTTAAGTTAAACGAACGAACACGAACACAAAAAAGTTTAGTTCGTTTGTTCGGTTAAGTTAAATGAACGAACACGAACAAGTCTCCTTTCGTGTTCGTTCGGTTCGTTTACAGCCCTTCCCTAAAAAGAAGTATAGAGTTTGTTATGACTAAAATAACCACCAATTTGCCTTCTCCCTTCTTCCAGCTCCAACCACCGTCGTGACCGGCCCAAACAACAGTTACCCCCTTTGTGTGCGTTGGGTAGGCAAGATCAAACGACGTAGTTTTTTTGTGTTATCCCAATAACCTGGACTTAAATTGCGCCATTTACCAAAAGCTTAACTTACCGGTAAAATGTAATACATTCACTTACTTATTAGATTAAATTTTAGTTTACCAAAATGGTATCATATTTAACAATTTACCCCGTAAATCACCAACGAAATTGTCATTTTTTTTGAAGTATATAATATTTATACATGACAGATGGAACAAATAAACTCACACAACTTCCTCAACTTTGGTAGGCCAAAAGACCTTTTGGTAAATTGTCATTATTTGATCCTACTAATTTCAACACCATACCTCAATTAGGAGTATTCACGGTCCTGTTTGGACGGTCTAACCCCTCAAACCATAACGATGGTTTAGAAAGTTTCTAAGGCATTGTTTGGTGTCTAGCTTCCCAACTGGTAGACGGTTCCTTTTCCCCCCAGATCTCGCTAACAAGCCAAGCAGTCCCTAGCGGGCTATCCGTCATTAACTCGAAGAAGACCAGGCTATGACAGAAGTTAACAAAGGAATGCGTATGGCAAGAGTCCCATCAAAATAAGCAAATTTTATGTTCGACTTTATGTTCGATTTATTTTCCGAAAGTAATCGTCGACGCACATGTCTACCTTTATGCCTACTTGGAGTAGCTTATGAGAAACTTTTTGACACGTTTTCCAATTATACCCCTAACTAATATTATTTATTTAGTTTCAACATGCCATTTTTAGTCATTTCACATGCTCATTAGCTAATTTTTGCCAAACATGATTTATTCATCACCTAGCTTATCAGCACCCAGCTAGCTTATAAGTCATCGGCTACCTTATAAGTCATACGCTAGCTTATCAGTCATAAAGCTAGTTTGCCAAACATAACCTAAATCGAGCAGTTTGGAAGCAAGTAACAAACCCGACCCCAAAAAAAAAAGGATTTCATGAACCAATATTAATTCCAGCTAGTGGATGATGATTAGAATCTGCTAGCTCTTTTTCAAATCGTGAAATCTTCAATTGCACACATGGATTCTATGAAACTTTGATTCCTTCAACATTGGAAAAATAAAGTTGAATAACATTCATTTCTGCCACTAAAAACCAAAGTTAGATCCATCATACAACCACCAAGATAATGGTGGTTTTCCGAGTTCATGCTTTTTGATATATCACGGCCGTGAACCCAATCGATTCAATGCATCTCGAGCCACAATACACTCCGAGTCAACCCTAATGGCACCTTCGTAAGCCTCCACAGCCTCTGCTTTCATTTCTTTCTTCTCGTAACACTCTCCCAACAATCGAAACGTTTTCGAATTATCCCCTTTCAACTTGACCGATTCCACCAGGTCTTCAATGGCTGAGTCAACTCGCCCTCTCTTACTCCCTTTCACTTTGATCTCAGCCCTCTTCAACAACGCATCTCCTCTCTCACCGTCGCTCAAGGTCTTGGCCGTCAATGGCGACAACGCAACATCCAGCGCTTCCAAAGCCGATGTACTAAAACCTTGTGCATCAAGAGCTAGGGCTTTGAGTATGTGTGGTGCGGCGTCGTTTGGATCGAGCGAGATGGATTTGTCGGCTTCTTCGGCGGCGGATTTGGCTAGCTTGGCGGAGGAGGCTCGGTCTTTGGTTGATCTGGATTTGGCTAAGAGCTGAGCGCCGATGATGAAGTGACGCTTGGCGGCGTGGCTGGATCGGTTTCTGTGACGTAATTTGGTGAAGAGATTTTGAGGGATTTTTTGCATCCATAGGAACATGAAGATGGTGATAAGAATCAGAGCGGCTTGCGTTACCAGATCGATAACCATTTTTGATTGAAATCGAGCTTCCGATCTTGATAATGGAGGAACTGTGAATTGGGGTTTTGGAGAAAAGTGATCAATTTGATCGAGAAAGAAAGGGTTGAAAGTGATGGATTCAACCAGTAGTCAATAAGATATATGGTTGTACATCGTGCATAAGTACTTGTACTTATTGTAGTTTCTAACAGCATCTCCAACCACTTGTTTAAAATAGAGAGAAACATTATTTTGTTCTTTAAATTCCTCTACCAGATTCTCTATTCCATTATCTAAAATAGAGATTTATGAGAAAATCTCTAAATATAGAGATTTCTCTAAAATCCAAATAGAAAAGCGAGAAACATTTTTTTATTTATTCCACCAATGAAAGTAAATTAATATCTTTTATATATATTTTTCTTAAAAGTGCATCGAAATCATAAAATTATAGAATATTTAAATAATATAATCAATAGTGAAATCTCTAAAATAGAGAAATCTGTTGGAGTTGATTGCAATTTATTTTAAGAATTTTAACATTTAGAGCATCTCCAACAACTTCTTTATAATTTCTCTATAATAGAGAACTAAAAGTAAAAATCTCTAAAATGAATTGCAATCAAATCCAATAGATTTTCTATTTTAGAGATTTTATCATTGATTATATTATTTAAATATTCTATAATTTTAGAATCCCAAGAGAAAAATGTAAATAAAATGATATTTATTTAATTATAATCGGTGGAATGAATAAAAAACTTATTTCTCTTTCCTTTATTTGGAGATTTAGATAAATCTCTATATTTGGAGATTTTCTCATTAATCTTTATTTTAGAGAATTGGATAAAGAAGCTGTTGGATAGGTTTAGAGAACAAAAATGTAGTTTTCTCTATTTTAAAGATGCTGTTGGAGATGCTCTTAGTTCTCTATTTTAAGGATATTATAGAGAAGCTGTTGGAGATGCTCTTAAAGCTGTTGAAGCATCTCCAACAACATCTTCAAAATGGAGAAAATAGAGATTTTGAACATTTTTTTTTGCTCCAACAGCATCTCTAAAACTTTCTTCAAAATGGAGAAAACATGAAAGAGGCTACAAAAATCTCCAAATTTAGAGACATTTCCAAAAATGATTACCATGAGAGCCAAACTTTTTTTAATTATGTTCATCCAATGAAAAATTTGAAATTAAATGTTTAGATGATATAAATAATATTTTATTAGAAATATAAAATATTTTGATAATATAATCAATTTTGTAATCTCCAAAATAGAGATGCTGTTGGAGTTGAGTGTAATATTTTTTTAAGATTTTGATGTTTAATTCTCCATTTTGGAGAAAACTATGAAGATGCTCTAAAAGGGAGGAGGTTAAGATCATTTTCAACAAATTTTCTATAATTTTTCTAAAATGAATAATCAAAGTACAAAATCTTAAGAAAAATTGCATTCATCTTCAACAAATCCATATAATTTCTCTAAAATAATATTAAAATATTGTATCATCTATTAAAATATTATATCATCTAAAATAATATTTAAATATTTATTTTTCAAAAGTTTCTATTGGTCATTTTATTTGATAATCATTTTTTTGAGTTAATTCCATATTTGAAGAAAAACTCACTCTCTATTTCTCCTATTTTGGAGATGATTATGGAAAAACTATTGAACCAAAATATTTGCTCAAAATTTTCCATTTTCTCCATTTGAGGAAGTTATTGGAGATGCTAAATAGAATTAATAATTATTAGTGTTGGGCTCGTTTTTTGTGCGAAGGACAATAATTTTTTAAGTGAATATTGAGCCGAGCTAAAATGAAGTATAATTCTTTAACTAATAATTATAGAAATATATATCTAAAACATATTTTTGATAAGTTATTAACTTGCATATATTCGTTATTGTTTATTGTTACGATAAGTTTGTAATACATCGGTAATAATTTTGTTATTTAAAACTCAAACAACATGTCCAATAATCCTATCAACATTATTGAAAATATTATAAAGATGCAAAATTAGTTGATCAATATGAAATGATAGATCATGTTAAAAATCTCAATAATAACAACTCTCAATAGCAAGTTATGATAGTAAATTTTCCCCATAAAAATAAGATTAATGTCAACTATATGATCATTATTTTAATTTAACATCTTACCAACATGAGATATACCAAAACGATGCCACATTTCAATAAAAAAATAGTTTTTAATTGTACTAATGTCTATAAATAAAAATAAGGTTAGATAGACATTAAATGTTAAACTAATATAATAAAAGACGATAAAAAAATATTCATGTTGATTGTTATGTAAATAAAAAGACAGTTTTTTAATTAATGTGTTAAGTTTAGAAAATGAAAGACGTTCACTTAATTAAATGCTTTTATTTTAACTTAATTCATAGATGGTTAAAAATAATTTTAAACCCCCTCAAAATGCAATATCATATTATGAAAAAAAAATGTAAAACTATTTTTATAAAAACTTATAAATAAACAACGTATAAGCTAGATGAAAAACCTAAAAGTAAAAACACTTTTAGATCATTACAAACCAAATCTATGAAAATTTTCAATAAAAATATTATTTCCGATGTTTGATTAGAAAAAAAAATTCCACTAAGAAGTCATAGACAACATATATTTTACTACATCAATAGGAAAATAATCAAAATTTAACGTAATTAATAGTTACGTATAAACAATTATTGTCAATGGATCTTAAATTTGAATTTTTTTTTATCATATCATATAATCAAAAAATATCAAAATTCTATTCAATTTATATGATCTAATCGTAAACATAGTTATGTACTATGATAACAACAAATCCAAACAATATTGAAAAGAAGAAAATATGTTGTAACAAATTACATTTTTTAAAGAATATAATTTCTACATATATGATTAAAAAATTTCAAAATCTTGTTCAACTCTCATCTTTTTCATCCCCTAGACCCCAACCAAATGATTTTTTTATCAATAGAGAAAATCTTGAAGCAGTAAAAATTTAACATAATTATCAATCACATATAAACAACTATTGTCAATGGAGCTTAAATTGGATATTTTTTTCCTCATGTCTTGTAATCACAAAATATCAAAATTTTATTCGAATTTATATGATCCAATCGTAAACACAATCATGTCATATGATAACAACAAATCCAACAATACTGTAAAAAAGAAATATGTAGTATCAAATCACATTTTTTTTTAAAGAATACAACATACCTTAAAATCTTCTTAGTCTTTTTCAACTCTCATCTTCTTCATCCCTAAAATTTCATTTGTTTATTATTGCAACTTTGAAAAACAAATTTCCTTAACAAATAAAATAAGGTAAATGAAAGTAAAAATCAAGAATTAGGGATTAAATTTGGGTAGTTTTTTCGAAAAAAGTAACAACAAATGTTTACCATATTACTTTTCTCGAAATAAACCTAAAAAAATAAATGTAACCACTGAAAAAGAAAAATACTGAAATTTGTTGACGTTAAATCATAGATGGTAACACGTAGTTGCAAGATTCATATAACGGTAAATTGCATCAAAATGGAATCAACTTTGGGTTAATTTCAATTTTAGGGAACCAACTTTTAAAAACTTCATTTCGGGTCTTGAAACAAACTTTGTAAATAATTTAGTACCTTGATGACCTGATCACCTGCAATATGGTGGGGCCCATTGAATCAGATATGATTTAATATTATGTGGGATCCACATCATATGTGGTCCACGAGGTATTCTTTTGTCCCTTAAATTTACAGAGTTCTCATTTGAACCTCTCCCTATATATATATATATATATAATATCATTTCTCTCGATTTTTAACACACAAAAATCATATTTTCTGGTTCTCTCTCTCATCTTCATCGATTTTCATCACCAAACATGAGTTTGATTTGATAGATTCAAGGCTTCTTGAATAAAGATTTATGTATCCTCAAGACAGACCGATACCGGCGAAATTTTGTCTTTAGGTACTACTAGCATGCAGACCTCAATCGAATTCGTAAGTTTACAAGAATCTACTTATCAAGCAAGGTTTATGATTTTATATAGATTGTTTGTTGTTTTTATGTAAAACTCTATTAATTTATATATATGAATTTCTATATTTCTACTCATTTCTTTGTATTTTATACACAATTATTTCCGTGTGGCTGACTAATCCTAACAATAAAGAACTCGAAATATGGTTGAGTATTATACCTCCAACCTTCAATAAACCAAAATTTCGGGTAGCAACTTTGAGCTCCGATTTCTCTTTTGTTTCTCCACGTTTTCTAAAACTTCTTGAACCAAAAATGAAGAGGGCTATACCGTATGCATAAACTTGTAGTCTCTTGTCTTATTCGTTGACTGAACAAGCCAATTAGAAGCATTAAAGATGAACCATCGACATGTTGCTTTCGAATTTCAGATTTGTTCAATTTACATAACAGGTCCTTTTGGTTTTTACCAGTTGATGTCTGACGCTACCCCTGAATTTTCAAAAATGGCACTCGGCCCCCTGAATATTCTTTTAATTACAAAAATCCGTCGGAAATCTATCAGAAATTACCGATAGATACCAATTCCGTTGGTAATTTCCGACGGATTTTTATTTTTTATTTTTTATGTTTTTTTAATCGGGTTCTTCGAAAATCGGTAAAATCCGTCGGTAATGCTTGATTTTCTAGTAGTGAGAAGGTGTAAAAACGAAATCTCCCATACACAGTTCGAATCTCTCTTCTTTAGTCATATTGTAGACAATCTTTCTTCCTTTCATCACTACCACATCATGGCCGTGTGTATGATAATGAGCCCGGTAACGCCAAACGAGAATGAAGAAGGAGGCGTTGCAAGGGGTTTATTGAGAAATGGTAGGATTTCTTCATAAATGTTGGAACTTGACCTAGAATGTCGGTGGCTGGAATGTGACCTAGAACTCCGGTAGAAGGAAAAGTTGTTGGAGATGTAGAAGGCAAGTCAATGAAGGAGACTCATTCTTTTATTGACGGAGGCTGAAGGGTTTTAAATGAGAACGGTAAATAGGGAAAAATTAGTGGTGAAGCTAGACCACTGCCTTTTCTTAGTTGGACGTATAAGGTATAGGTTGTCTAATTAAACCATTACCGAACAGCTAGATAGCTTACAAAATAAGCTATACACCCTATATAGTCCATTAAGCCGCAAACAAATAACCCCTTAGTGATTAATTAATGCTAATAATTAATAAGGCGAATCATGTATGGTGTAACTTAAAAAAATATACATCATATTTAGAATTGTTACAATAAGGATATATCATACTTTTTTTTATACCTTAATAACTTTTTAAGATACTTTTAAAATAAAATTTCATATTAATTTTTTTAAATACTTTTCAAATATGTTTTTTGAAAACATGTTTTTATAAGACATTTTTTTTTCTAAACATAACTCCTATTTTTAATCGTCATATAAATTAATCCGGTTTTGTTTTAGTGTAATTTGCCACATAATTTTACAATTGGGATTAAATATTATGTAGTGAATAAATTGGTCTCGTTTCAATTCATTTTGAAACATTGTTGTTGTTCTTTGTATATTTGAATAAATGTAAATCGTAAAAAATAAGTGACCAAGAAATATCTACGATTAGAACCATCATGGGTGTCGAAGATTTTCATAAAATGTTGATAAGCAAATTCATGAAATAAATAATTGGTTATACTTATTTTCAAATAAAATATCTGATTATAGTTTTAAATTGGGTTATTTAAAATGATGATTTGTTAAAATGTCATTGATTGAGAGAGGTGTTTAGGAAAGGCTAGTAAAATAGATTTTTCCCACTCATAATTACTTTATCGTGTAACATTATCAACTATCAATATGAATTGTTGTTGCCTTGTTGGTATAGTCTTAAACCCAACAAGCTTTTACCATGTAAGTCTTTTCCTTCACTTATTGGACAAGATTTTTGGTCTTTGTTATGAGTCTTACTGCGTAAATTTTTTGATCTTTGCCATAATCAATCGATAAGGTAATGGATATCGGTAAACATTTATGTTGTGTTCTCAAAACTCATTTTACGAAGGAAAGTGAAAAGAAACACGTGTTCTCGAAAAAAAATTAGGAGAGAAAAAAAAGAAATATGAAGAAAAATAAAGCTTAATTTCCTTCCAAAACTTTCATCCCAAATCTGGGAGGAAAGGAACGAAAAGGAAAGAAATTAAAATCATTTAAATGATTAATAAATTTATAAAACTATCCGATCTTAAATTCAAAATGATCTTATTTTAAATGGTATATGACAGCAAAAGATCGTATAGGTTCACACTATGGGCACAAAGTCCTTAAAGTGGCGGTGCAAGTGCACGCCGACACTACGATCGTTGTTCAAGTAATAAAGTGGTACAAGTACCAAGTTCGTTTCCACAAGGAATGGATTTATTGAGATTTAGAGACTGGCATGAACTTCTTGAACACGTTTCGAGAATAAAGTTTGAGGTGATTTGAACAGTTGGAATAAAATTTATAATTTAAAGATGGGTAATGGGTATAAATTTTCCTTAACGCATTTGTGGAAACAAATGGTTAAATACTTTATAAATCACAAGAGTGGTATATAAATATGCCAATCTCTCGAAAGTGAATAAGTATTAACCGTGCCTTACAAAGCGCTTATACAGTTTCCATAATTTCCGATTAATAAGCTTGTCGATTTATCTAAGTTTGATATGTAAAATCAAGTTCGATTAGTATAAAGTATTTTACCCAAATCTCTTTATGATAAAATATTCGACTAAAGTTTGAACCTTAGTAAATCATACAAAACCCGTATCTTTACGCGGTTATTAAAGACTTTCTCAAATCTTTGTGCATCACTTAAGCGGTCTTTCGAACCCGCCCATCTCTGGGTCTAAGGTCTAATATTAACACTTCAAAGTAATCGGCTCATCCGCATTGAGTTATCTCTCGACTTAAGTGATCAAGATTAAAAATTAGTAATTATGGCAACACCGAAGTGTTTTAACTAACCTTAAGTTTGATTCACACCCACACCCAAAGAGGTTATTAACTCATAATAAAAGACATAATATATAAATACTTGAAAATAAATTTCATTTAATTAAAAGTGACAGTTTGTTCACTGAGAACAATCTTGTGGACAGAATATGAAATTATAAAAAATTAAATTGCAGAAAATTAAATGCAGAAATTAGTCTTCCAGCAAAGATGAACTTTGATGGAGATGAGAGAGTAGATGTTGAAGTGAATTGATAGTTTCCTTTGCATCCCAAGGCCTCCTTTTATAGGCCTCCTTCATGAATGGCAAGAAATAAAGAATTAATATAGTAGAAATAGTGTTCACTATTTGTCCCATACCTCCCATATTCCGACCATGCTGAAATCTGCCAACCATTGCTTCCAAGGACAAGCAAATAGTGTATTTAAGTACTTGTGAACAACAGTAAGTGCCCACTGTGAGCATTTTGGTGCCCACTCTGCACAGTGACGACCTCATTTTGCATAAAATTAACTTCTTGGCTGTGTATCATCATTTTCGAGTGAAATAGACAAAATTAAGGGGATAGAGGCAAAATGGGTATATAAAATATAGAAATCCTAGAAAAGAGTAATTAGTAACACTCATAATTGAGAGTTATCAAACCCCCAAACTGGAGATGTTACTTGTCCTCAAGTAAAAAGAAAGAAATAAAAGAATGTTTACAAAGGGAGACATGGAAAAGAACGAAAACGAAAAAGAAAACTTACGCGGATGATGTTGAAATTTTCTTTGAGAATGAATGTTGGTACCACTTTCTTGCTTAGCTTTATTGTCGTATCCACTAATTAGTAGGGCTTTTTGGGTTTTTGTGTTTGGCTTTGTGTATTTAACCCTCCCCAAACTTACTTTATACCATAAAAGGGTGCAATGATTTTCATGATTCACTCTTGCGTATTTGGCCTGCCTTTGTGATGAAGGTTTCATCACTTGCTTTTCTTTTATATTGGTTACAATTATATATCTATTGTTTATTTATTTTTATTTTTTATTTTTTTTCGAGAATATAAATATTCTCTCTCCCCCCATCCCCAAACTAAATTAAGGCAATGTCCCCATTGTAAAAAGGAAAACTTTTGAGGCTTGGTTTGGGAACAAGAGGAAAATATTAGGCCGATAATTAAAATGAGGGCCTACATCCTCTTAGTGGTATAACTCAAGAGAAAGTAGTACCTACAAAATGAAAACTCAAAGAACATGAAACGAAAATCCACATCACATAAGTTTAAACTAACAAATTCAGGAGACAACCAAGTTACGGATTGTTAAAGTTAATTACAAAATACCCAAAAGAGATGACCTAAGAAGAACCCCAAAAGTAGATGATACACAATCAAGCAGTCATTCTTCGTTTGAGGTCTTCCCATCGGGGGCAGAAGTGGTCACAGTCGTAGTTGGCATCACAGTGGCGGCTGTTGTTTCGGTGGTGGCTGACACTATAGGTGGTGGTACCAATGGACCTGTCATGACAGGTGGTGGCACAAACGGACGTGGCAACACAGTTGGTCTTGATGGCAAACGAACATTCCCTTGAATCTTCTTCTCAACAGCAGACAATCGATCGTCCATTCTTTCCAACTTGTTCAAAATGCTGGCCAACGTTTGATTGGTTTCTTCTCTCTGCTGGGACAAAACAGTAAACCAACACTCCGATCCATAACCGTGGGCCGATGTGGAATAACAGTAGGGCCTGGAACGGTAGTGGTGGCTGCTGCAGTGGTGGTAGCAGTGGGCATGGAAGGACTTGCAGTGGGGGTTGGCATGGAGACAGTGGTGGAAGCGGTGACTGTAACAGCGGTTTCAACGGTCTTTGTGGTAGCCTTCGGGGGTGGCATAGTTTGGAAACTCTCAGCCTTCGGTCAATAGTATTTTGACCAATTGAATTGGTTCCTTTTGATATTACATCACTCATATATTTCGGAACATCAGCATCCCTCATCAGCTTTGTGATTAAGCAGGGAAAGATTAACCGACCATGAAGTCGAGTTACAGTCAGCTCCAACGCTTCATAAGCAACCTGCCCTAAATCCACTGGGCATCCCTGCAACGAATAATAAAGCAAGATGGCCTTTTGGCGGGGTAGTGTGCTTTCGTGAACCGTGGGACTTACATTATGCCTCAGAAATTGGAACCATAGGGCCGCTTCTAAATGGAGGTGGCTAGCTTGAATGATTGGGCGTTGATTGCTTAACGACCAACCATATCCCTGTTGTGTTAAGATGGCTGGAATTTCATATTCCGGGACCTGTAGATAACCTGCGCACAACTGATTGTAGGAGCACACAAAGGGTGTCCTAAGCCCCAGGACCCGATTTATTGTGGGTCCGGACCAGTCTACCTTTTTCCCCCTATTAGGGACAGGTGTTGTGCGCATGAGTCCGACAGTGGCATAAAATTCTCTAACCCATTGTTCATTGTAAATTACCGGAATATCCACCAAATCCTTCCACCCCAAAGCCAATAAATGTTGGTTTGTGGCTACTCGTTGAGCAAGCAAAGCGGGATCAAAAGCATGTTCTACCAAGAATTTGTTTCGGAGCAAGAGTTTGTACCTCTGTGAGATAGATGGGTCAGATGGTAACGCAACCTTTGTTTTTGCGATCTGGCTGCGTGTTAGTCACCGTGCTGGCTTGGTGACTGTTATTTCTTCCTCATAGTCACTGTCGCTATCACCGTCCGCAACTACTGGCCTTTTTCCCTCAACTTTTGATTGTGCTCTTGGAGGGGATGAGCTCCCATCAGTAGACGAATCTTCCTTCTCAAAAGATTCATCAGAGCTTGAGTCATGATTGGTACTGGTTCACCCACTATGGATATCGTAGTGGATACTGAGGTGGTCACTGGAGTGGGTACTGAAGATGGCACTTTTGAGGGTACTGAAGTGGGCACTTCATTGGGTATTGGAGTGCTCATAGATGACACTGTTGAAGTAATTGAAGCAGAAGCCGACATGTTCACAGAGGGCAACGATGTGGGCAAAGACAAAGGCACATGCTGCTCACGATGAGCGCTTGTAAACTCAAAAGAGGAGAATGGGGCCAAAGAAACTAGGAGTTCCTCACTGGATGTCCACACAAGGTTGTTTTGGACAGTTTGAGTACACTGGAATGGGAACATTCCTTCGTCCTCTACATTCATTTCACTCTCAAAGTCAAACTAATTATTCTCTCCTAAAAGGTCCCCATCTTCCTCTCCACATAAATTAAGATCAAATCTGGGTATAGAGTGTGTGGGGAAATTAGAGGTTTTGTTTGTTAGAGGAGATTTCTGGCTGAGTGGCTGAGGATACATGTATCAGGGATGGGGGTTCGGTGGTGGTGTTAGGGGCGATGGTTAAGGAAATATACATAGGTTTAGGGTTTTGGGGTGGCTGATTTTGGATAAAGACTAGAGGTGGAAGATCGAGGGTTTTTAGGGATAGGGCACCGGTGGTCGGTCCGGTGGCGATTTTAGCCGGTGACAGAACAGAGGTGGCCGATGATGAGGAAATGAGAGTGAGAACCTCATGAGTTTCAACAAAAGAATGTTCATACCTTGATGATGGTGACGACAGAGCTTGCACATGACTTGCATTAGAACACTCGATGGTGGTGGCTGTCGAATCCTTTGAACCGGTGGCGATTGTCGATGATCCGGCACTGAGCACCGTCTCCGTCGCTGTTCCCAATCTTTCACCGGTGGTTCTAGGCGGTGCAGATGCCGACGATGTAGTTTCGTTGTTGCGGTTTCTTCGCTGATGGATAGACCGGCGAGTGGGAAATGGCGAAGGTGTTAATCTTTTCGATCGAGCTATGCTCTCCGGCGATGAAGTACTGGTTTGATTAGTGGGGGGTTGGAAGGAAAGTTTAAAGAGAAATGATGGCTTATATGGGGGAAATGGAGAGTTTAGCTCCCTAATAAGACAACCGTCCCATTTTTTTTGAAAAAAGTTTCAAACATGGTCCCTGGACTTCCTCTCAATTTGAACTAAAAGTGACAAAAAATCTCACATAAATCTAAAAGTACTCTTTTTTTCCAATCATCAATTTTTTCAAAAAAAGGATGGTTATCAAAAAGTGTTGTTACTTTGTCAGAGTTTCTTCAACTTTAGTTTCCCCACCTTTTCACAAATACCTTAATCAAAACCATTGCCAGGTATCCAAAAAAAAAATCAATCGAAATTGCTTTTTATAAAAGGGGTGTATCCATATTTGCTGAAAGGACACAAGCTTCACCACAGCGGGCACTATCTATAATACACATAAAAAAATATTTACATATTTACAAACTTATGCCACATCTAATTAGAGAGTAGAAGGGGGTAGGTTGGGCATTTCATCTGAGATAAAATGCTTAACCCTATGCCCATTAACTCTAAAAATGCTATTATCATGCGGGTTTAACAAATCTACCGTTCCAAATTGCCCAACATTAACAATTTTAAACGGTCCTAACCAACGTGATTTTAATTTTCCCGGGAACAACTTCAATCTTGAGTTAAAAAGTAGTTGTTGATCTTTTTCAAAACCTCTTTTTCTTGTCCTACGATCATGCCAAAGTTTTGTTTTTTCTTTATAAATTTTTGCATTTTCGTAGGCATGAAAATGAAGTTCCTCTAACTCATTTAATTGAAGTTTTCCCTTCCTTCCTATCACATCTTCCCCAAAATTCAATTCTTTAATGGCCCAAAAAGCTTTGTATTCAAGTTCCAAAGGTAGATGACATGCCTCACCATAAACCAATTTATATGGTGACATTCCTAATGGGGTCTTGAAGGCTGTGCGATATGCCAAAGTGCGTCATCCAACTTAAGCGACCAATCCTTTCTATCGGGTTTCACAACTTTTTCTAAAATAGATTTTATTTCTCGATTAGAAAGTTCGGCAAGACCATATATTTGTGGATGCTATGCCGTGGATACTCTATGATGGATATTATATTTTTCAAGAACAGTACTTAACATTTTGTTTATGAAATGCGTCCCTTCATCACTTATCAATGCTCGGGGAGTACCAAATCGTACAAATATATTTTTATGAAGAAAGTCAATTACTGTCTTGGCATCATTCTTTGGACAAGCCTTTGCATCAACCCATTTGGAAACATAATCAACTGCCACCAAAATAAATTGATTATTGAAAGACATCGGGAATGGTCCCATGAAATCAATACCCCAAACGTCGAAAAACTCAACTTCTAAGATGTTGTTTAATGGCATTTCATTACGTTGAGATAAATTCCCGGTTCTTTTGCATTCGTCACATTCTTTCACAAACTCGAATGCATCTTTAAAAAGTGTGGGCCAAAAGAATCCGCTTTGCAAAATTTTAGTGGCCGTACGTTGACCACCAAAATGGCCTCCATATGGCGAATCATGACAATTAGCCAAAATCCTTTTCATCTCAAAATTTGGAACACATTTTCGCAAAATTTGATCCGCCGCCATTTTGGATTATCCCAAAAATATTGCTTATATCATGCAAAACTTTTTGAACCTTTGCCCTGTTAAATGGTATGGTTTTACCGCGCTTGCAAGAAAATTTGCAATATCGGCGTACCATGGAGGGGTTTGTTCAGATGGTGTTGGATTGCCAAAATGTGTTCATCAGGAAAACTTTCTTTAATATCAAGATTTTCATTATTTGAAACAATCTTTTCAAGTCTTGAAAGATGATCGGCCACTTGATTGTCGACCCCTTTCCGATCAACTATCTCTACGTCAAATTCTTGTAATAAAAGAACCCAACGAATAACCCATGGCTTTGCGTCGGTTTTGGCGAAAAGATATTTGATGGCAGAATGATCCGTATGGACAATCACTTTGGTGCCAATCAAATACGACCTAAAACGATCAAATGCAAATACTACGACAAGCAATTCTTTTTCCGTTGTGGTGTAATTTATTTGAGCATCAATCAAAGTTTTGTTTGCGTAATAAATAGGGTGAAAAATCTTTTTCCCTCTTTGCCCCCAATACGGTACCTACTGCCCAATCACTAGCATCACACATTACCTTAAAAGGTATGGTCCAATCTGGGGCTATCACAATAGGTGCCGTTACATGAGCAGATTTAATTGTTTCAAAAGCCTTTGTACACTCCGAAGTAAAATCAAAAGTTTGATCGACATGCAACACATTACAAAGGGGTTTTGCTATTTTTGAGAAATCTTTTATAAAACGCCTATAAAACCCCGCATGTCCCAAGAAACTTCTTATGCCTTTAACCGAACTTGGTTCGGGTAATTGCGTAATTACTTCGAGTTTAGCTTTGTCTACTTCCAATCCTCTTTTAGAAACCATGTGACCTAAAACGATTCCTTCTTGTACCATGAAATGACATTTTCCCAATTTAGAATTAAATCGTGTTTTTCACATCTTTCTAAACTCTTTTTCAAATTTGTAAGGCAGTTATCAAAAGAGGTACTTATGACCGAAAAATCGTCCATAATACTTCCATTGTGTCTTCAATCATATCCGAAAAGATAGACATCATGCACCATTGGAAGGTGGCGGGTGCATTACATAAACCAAATGGCATACGCTGAAAAGCAAAGGTTCCAAAAGGACAAGTGAAAGTTGTTTTCTCTTGATCTTCGGGTGCAATATGAATTTGGTTATAACCCGAATATCCATCCAAAAAGCAATAAAATTCCTTTCCGACCAATCTGTCTAGCATTTGATCTAAAAAAGGCAAGGGAAAATGATCCTTTTTTGTAGCTAGATTTAACTGCTTATAATCCATACAAATTCTCCATCCGGTCACGGTTCTTGTGGGAATAAGTTCATTTTTTTCATTGGAGATAACCGTGGTTCCTCCTTTCTTTGGTACACATTGCACCGGGTTAACCAAACCACTACTGGAAATAGGGTATATAATACCCGCTTCAAGCCATTTTAAAATTTCTTTTTTACGACTTCTTTCATGATTGGGTTAAGTCTTCTTTGAGGTTGTACCTTACCAACGCTATTATCTTACAAAATTATCTTATATTGGCAGAGGGACGAACTTATTCCCTTAATGTCGGCTATGGTCCAACCTATGACGCTTTTGTGTTTCCTCAACAATTCTATCAATCTTACTTCTTGTTCAATACTCAAGTTGGAAGAAATTATTACAGGTAATTTGTCTCCTTCAATGAGATAGGAATACTTGAGGTGGCTTGGGAGTGTTTTTAATTCTAGGTTGGGTGCTTTGATAATTGAGGGCACTTGTGTTTCTCTCTCTTGGAAAACTATTTGCTCAAAAGCATCAACAACCTTAATTAAACTAATCTCTACAATTTCTTCCTCCACTTCCTCTAGTTCATCAATTAAACTTATATCAATATCATGGCATAAAGCTTCTATTGATGAGCACTCCTCCATCTCACATGTATATTTGAGAGTTTTAAAAACATTGAAAGTCACTTGTTGATCATTTACCCTCATGGTCAATTCTCCTTTTTGGACATCAATCAGGGTTCTGCCTGTTGCAAGGAAAGGTCTTCCAAAATGATGGGTACATTCCTATTCGGCTTCATAGTCAAAGACTAGAAAATCGACTGGAAAGATAAATTTATCATCTTTTACCAAGGTGTCTTCTATCTTTCCTTTCGGATAAATGATCGTTCTATCGGCTAAATGTAATGTGACGGTGGTTGGTGATACCTCTCCTATTTCCAATTTTTGAAAAACTGACAGAGGCATGAAGTTTACACTAGCACCAAGATCACAAAGGACGTGACCCACTTCTTTTCCTCCTATTGAACACGGGATGGTAAAACTTCCCGGGTATTTGAAATTGGGAGGAATTTTCCATGTTAAAAGCGCACTACATTCCTTGGTTAAAGCCACAGTCTCAAACTCATTCAACCTCCTTTTTTTATTTAGAATATCTTTAAAAAATTTAACATAATTTGGCCTTTGTTCAAGAGCTTCTACCAACAGTATGTTAATGTGGAGTTGTTTGAAGATGTCTAAAAACTTTTTAAATTGAACATCCGCAACTTTGTTTTTCAATCTTTCCGGAAAAGGTAATTCTCTCAAATCTGGAGGTGAATTTTTCGTGCTCACAGTGGAATCAATCTGCTCACTGTGGGCAGTTTGACAGCGCTGGAACTGGGCAAACTCACTGTTTTCTGGACAGTTTTTGAAATCTATTTGGCTTCTGGAAGTAACACTGGAAACTTTGATTTATCAAAAGAATGTGTTGTTTCTTCATGATGTTTTAACACTGAAGGCAGTTTTTGTGATTTTCCGGACTCAACGGGTGTTTCTATTTCTCTTAAAAATACTGCTTTGACATGTTCTTTTGGACAAGCCTTTGGAGTTTCGGTATCACTAGGCAAAGTGCCTTGTGGTCGATTTTTTAAATCAATGGCGAATTGTCCAAGCTGGGTTTCAAAACCTCTCAAAGTGGCATTCGTTTGGTTTATAAAAGTTTTGAGCAATGATTCGATTGAATTATTATTATATGAATTATTTGTTTGTCTTGGCACATGAGGTTGTAAGGATTGGCCTCCTTGGTAATTCTGAAGCTGGACTTGTTGAAATCCTAGGGGATTTGATGGTCGGTTTTGTGCTTGGGTGGCTCTTGGTGGTTGCAGTCCGGGATTTCCTGTCCAAGAGAAATTAGGATGATTTCTCCAGTTTTGATTGTACGTGGGAGAAAATGCACTATTTCTAGTATTGTTTCCCACATAGTTTACTGTGGCCGGATTTCCGGGACAACATTCAAAAGAATGACCCTCACCACAAAAGACACAAGATTCAGTTGTTGGTGGGTTTGACATGAT
This sequence comes from Silybum marianum, assembly GCA_036898165.1. Taxonomy (NCBI): domain Eukaryota; kingdom Viridiplantae; phylum Streptophyta; class Magnoliopsida; order Asterales; family Asteraceae; genus Silybum; species Silybum marianum. The sequence goes on along the minus strand of CM072529.1, from coordinate 40,241,122 downwards.
TGAGTGAACTTGATTCTTTTCTCCTATCAAGCCCAAATTGTTTTTAACCAAAGTGGTTAAATCTACAATCTGAGCATTTAAGGACGAAATGGCATCAATTTCCTTCAATCCTAAAGCAGTTTTAGGAACAATTGCTCGAGGGTTTGTCCATTCAGTATTATTATTCGCAACTTTTTCCAAATTTTTATACCCTTCATTATGTGTTTTAGATGTGAAAGCGCCTCCGACCATTGCGTCAAGAATAATTTTAGTGGCATTTGAAATTCCATTATAAAATGTTTCCAATTGGATGCAATAAGGGATTCCGTGGTGAGGACACCTCCGTAGAAGGTCCTTGAATCGCTCCCATGCATCCGATTGCCTAAAGGTTCTTTCAGTTTCAGGATCAAGAGGTATTAGTTCACCGTGTTGTAGCCGTGGCATACAAAATAAAAACGAATGATCAAGGCTCGAATGAAAGTTAATCTAAAAATCATGCCACTCCCCAGCAGCGGCGCCCAAAACTTGACAGCAAAAGATCGTATAAGTTCATACTATGGGCACGAAGTCCTCAAAGTGGCGGTGCAAGTGCACGCCGACACTATGATCGTTGTTCAAGTAATAAAGCGGAACAAGTACCAAGTTCGTTTCCTCAGGGAATGGATTTATTGAGATTTAGAGACTGACATGAACTTCTTGAACACGTTTCGAGAATAAAGTTTGAGGTGATTTGAACAGTTGAAAGAAAATTTATAATTAAAAGATAGGTAATGGTTGTAAATTTTCCTCAAGGCATTTGTGGAAACAAATGGTTAAATACTTTGTAAATTACAAGAGTGGTTTATAAACATTCCAATATCTCGAAAGTAAATAACTATTAACCGTGCCTTACATTGTGCTTATAAAGTTTTCATAATTACCGATTAATAAGCTTGTCGATTTATCTAAGTTTGATATGTAAAATCAAGTTCGATTAGTATAAAGTATTTTACCCAAATCTCTTTGTGATAAAATATTCGACTAATGTTTGGATCTTAGTAAATCATACAAAACCCGTATCACTACGTGGTTATCAAAGACTTTCTCAAATCTTTGTACATCACTTAAGCCGTATTTCGAACCCGCCCTCTAGGTCTAAGGTCTAATATTAACACTTCAAAGTGATGTGCTCACCCGCATTCAGTTATGTCTCGACTTAAGTGATCAAGCTTAAAAATTAGTAATTATGTAAGTGTTGCCAACTAACTTTAAGTTTGATTCACACCCACACCCAAAGAGGTGGTTAGCTTATAATAAAAGACATAATATATAAATACTTAAAAAGAAATTTCATTTAATTAAAAGTGATCTCTTGTTCACTGAGAACAGTCTTGTGGACAAAATATAAAATTATAGAAATTAAATTGCAGAAATTAAATGCAGAAATTAGTCTTCCGGCAAAGATGAAATTTGATGGAGATGAAAGAGTAGATGTTGAAGTGAATTGGTAGTTTCCTTTGCATCCCAAGGCGTCCTTTTATAGTTCTTTTTCATGAATGGCAAGAAATAAGGAATTAATATAGTACAAATAGTGTTCATTATTTGTCCCATAACTCCCATATTTTAACCATACTGAAATCTGCCAACCACTGCTTCCAAGGACAAGCAAATAGTGTATTTAAGTACATGTGAACAGCAGTAAGTGCCCACTGTGAGCATTTTGGTGCCCACTCTGCACAGTGACGACCTCATTTTGCATAAATTTAACTTCTTGGCTGTGTATTATCATTTTCGAGTGAAATAGACAAAATGAAGGGGATAGAGGCAAAATGGGTATATAAAAATATAAAAATCCTTGAAAAGAGTAATTAATAACACTCATAATTGAGAGTTATCAGTATACTAGTAAAAATGACATTTTTTTTTCTTTTCTCTCCTCTTCGACAACATGAAAACTATTTTTTTCATTTCCTTTCCTTCCTTTAATTCACTTTCGAGAACACAAATAATTTTTTTTCTCTTCCTTTCCTTTCTTTCCCTTTCTTTTCCATCCATTTTTTTTTGCCTTTTTTTCAAATTTGAAAACATAGCGTTAGGTTGCATTCTCGAATTTGGGAAGAAAGAATAAGAAAAGAAGTGAAGAAAAGGAGAATAATTTTTTTATATGTATTTTCAAAAGGGAAGAAAATATAGAAAAAAAATTATCATATTTTTAAACATGAGAGAAAGAAAATCAAAGATTTCATTTTTATAAATATATTCTCTAAAAACATATTCTTTATAATGAAATATTGGATAATTTAGTAATTTAAATAATCTTTATAAATACTTTTAATTTTTACCCTTTTTTCCTCTCCCACAGGAAGGAAAGATTTGGATGAAACTTAAAATTATCTTTCTTTCGTTTCTCTAAACTTTTTTCTTAAAAAGTAGTTTTGAAACCGTAATTCTTTTTCCACAAATCTTCCTCTTTTTTCCTTTCCCTAAACAACCCTTTAATTATGTTTTTATTTTATAAAAAGAATGTAAACATAACACGTTTTTAAAATTTCACAAAACAAAGAACAAATAAAAATGGCTGAAGTTTAATTTTATTTCACTCTTTTTAAAACAAAGGTCAACCAAATTCGAAATAGCTGTTTTTTACTTTTGAAATAGAATATTACCGAATACTTGTTTCGAAAAAAAATTAAAGCATGAAATCAAGTAGATTAGAGTATGAAATATTGAATGAAAATAAAAACAAATGTTAGCGTCTATAACAGGGCCCAAAGTCCCACGGGCTTAATTGTATAGTTAGTAAATATTATCTTGTATTTTACTAGTTTAGGTTAAGTCGTTCTTCATTCTTCAGTTCATGTACGCATCCTCAATATCAATACAACATACAAAAGCTTTCAACATCATCTATTATCTCATACAATCATCTGTGGTTCTCGTGTTCTAACTTGGTATCAGAGCTTTGGGTTGAATTCCTCTCATCTGATTCTTACCTGCTTCTTGATTTTCAGCCTTTCTTTTTTCTCGTTCGATTCACTGCCAATTTCTTGTTTTTTATTTCGTTGCATCGTTCATTGAACTAGCATCCGTTGATCATAACTCCTCTCAGTGATTTGAATATGATTCCTCCTTACACTTAGTGAAATTCCTTGTTTAAGTTTAAGTTCAAATTCAGCGATAAGCATACGCTGACTGCCATCAGCGATCGCTGAAGATCAAGGAACCTTAAGCTTATCTCTGAAGATCTGAAGACCAACGATCACACCAAATAACCATTCAGCGAAAGTCAAAGACCAAGCTGAAGAAAGAGATAATCAGCTACGTGACCTGAAGCGGTTCAGCGATAGCAAAGATCATCTATCCAAAGTGTGAAGTCTTGTGAAGCCTCAGCGATACTGAAAGTTCATCCTTGAAGATTCAGTCTCAGCGATCAAGTGAAGCTTCTCATACAAGATTAACGTTGACCTTATCCTCGATGCACAAAAGACAAACTCTATACTGTGTCAGAGAAGGACGTACGAATTGTCTCTTATGTCCCCATCATATCTGATATGGTACTGCTCATATGCGGCCAAAAACATGGTTGTATTCTGAGCAAAGGACAAGTCTCCTATGAATGCTTGCCACGTTGCACATACCTTTTGTCTTGCATTAAATGCAAACGGGTATAAATAAGATGAAGATATCTTCTTCATCTGTGTGCATGCAAACTTCTATCTTAAACCTTCTGTATTCCTTCTTACTTCTTTCTTGTGCATCAATCTTAGTGATTTCTTAGTTACAATAGAATAGGTTTAAACTTTTTCTAATTTCCGCTTGTAACTGTAAATTTGTTTATGCAATATAAACTAATTTAAAAACTAAAAATCTGTGTGTTTGTATTCAAACCCCCCCCCCTTCTACAAACTGTTTCTATATCCAAGAACTCTTGTAGACTCCTAAGGGACCAACAACATCATTATCTGATCGGTTTTCAATTAATCTGTTTCCTTCATTAATCTGTTATTGCTCATATGTGTTATTGATCGCTGTCATTGCCAAATCAGTCAATTAAATCGAATTCAGTTCCATCAGATTACAACCCTAATCTCATTAACGTATTATCTGTATCAAATCTGATCATCTCATCTCAGTATCGGATTGTTACATTGTCAGATCAATCATTCACACACAAGTCCGATACTCACATTATTGGATCTCTGTAATAAAATCCGATCCATTCATATTAGACCACAAGTCCGATCATCACAAAACCAGAAGAATCATACAACACTTCGATCGTCATCCCACTATCGGATCTTCATTAGTCCGATCATTATCAGATTGTTCTCAATTGTTATCGGATCTTTTAGTTAAATCGATCTCCAATCAAAAACCTATGACTATCTCGACCTCAAATCCAATCACTACTTCTGCATTACTACAAAGGCATCAAATGGCTTATGTTTCAAATCACCAATCACACTATCAGAGGAACACCAACAACAATGCCAGACTCAACCGGTTGAGGAATCAGTTACTCTAAATGGAACTTCATTATCTGATCTAATAGAGCTTATGCGTCGAAATCAAGAATTTATAGATCAACTCATGACAGGTTCTATGGGTATGAACTCTCCGAACTCGACTATTTCAGGTAATACGTGGCTTTTCAATTCAGATTGTTGTAATCACATGATGCCTTGTACTGATGGGTTTGTCTTTAAACAACCATCTCGAAACTTTTCCTCCGTCCAAACAGGTGACAATACAGGTTTACAGGTGTCTTTTAGTGGAAATTTCTCCACTCCTCATATATAATTACCTGATGTGTTACAAGTCCCTAATCTATCCATAAGTCTAGTATCCATTACTCAACTTATGGAATCTGGTCTGATTATTTTGTTTCATCCTTCTAGTTGTGTTGTGCAGGATCCAAAGACCATACAGATCCTTGGAGTAGGCCGTAGAGTTGGTTGGATGGTTGAAGTAACTCACCTTCGTCTTCCATTACAAACATCAAACCTTGTCTCTTCTGTCTCCAGTGCACCTTCCTTTGACCTATGGCATGCTCGGTTTGGACATCTATCCATCGCTAGAATAAAAACATTGCCAATTCAGGATTATTAGGAAACACTTCTTCTGAAAATGTTTCTTGTTTGTCATGTAAACTTGGAAAACATCATGCTTTACCTTTTGAAGTAAATGACTTTCAATCTACTTCTTCGTTTGATCTTATTCATTCTGATGTCTGGGGACCAGCACCACATCCATCCATGGGTGGTGCTCGGTACTTTGTTATCTTTATTGATGATCATACACGTTTTACATGGATATACTTTATGAAACATCGTTCTGAATTACCCCAAATCTACATCACATTTACCCCAAATCTATAAAGGTTCTTCGTGCAGATAATGCCATGGAATACAAATAGTCTTCTCTCATTGCTTTCCTTCAGTCTCAAGGTACTCTCTCTCATTACTCTTGTCCAGGTACATCACCCCAAAATGGTCGTGCTGACGCAAACACGGTCACATTCTTGATAATGTCCGTATACTTCTTATCTCTGCCAACTGTCCAGAACGGTTTGGGTTGAGGCATCATTTACAGCTGTCTATATGGGTGTGCAAAAAATAACCGATCCAATTGAAACCGACCGAATATAACTGGACATCCAATTGTAATTGGATTGGATCGGATTGAAAATTTCAACATCCAATTTGGATCGGTCGGTTCTTGATGGCAGTCCAAAACCGACCGAACCGAACCGACCAACATCCAATTAACCATCCAATGACCATCCAGTTATCCATCCAACCATCATCCAACTATCATTCAGTTAATTTGTCTTCGATTTGATTAAATTAATTTTTTTCTGTGTTAGTTTTGAATTTTTAGCTTCAGTTGTGTTTGTTTTTAATACATATTAAAAATGATTAATTAATTTATTTCATTGTTAAAAGTTGTATTGAATTAACACATTGGATCATCAATTGGATATCAGAAGGATATCCAATAAAAATATCCAATGCATGGAACCGAACCGATCCAATCGTCCATTGGATCGGTTCGGTTCAGTTGTTCGATGTTAATCGAATCGGTTCGGTTGGAAAAATCCAACATCCAATGGATGATTGGATCGGTTCGGTTCCCCTCACATCCAATCGATGTTCCTTTCTCCACCATGTCTAAGTTTGAAGAGTCACCCAACTCCACCGTTCCCTTCTTCACAGACCCCTCTATTTCATTGAACTCACCCTAACCAAATTTCATACCATCTTCTGTCTCTAATTAATCTTTGGAAGTTCCCGATTCATCCTTACCCATACCTCAGACTCAATCATCTGTACCACGTCAGGCTAAATCATCCGTACCACCACCAGGGCCTACATCTGAGACATCTTCTAAATCTACGGATCCTCGACCATCTCAATCACCGAATCTACGACACTCAGACCGCGTAAGACATGTTCCTTCTCATCTTCGTGATTATCACTGCTATGCTACTATGCTATCCCAGATTAGCAGAAAGCAATTGATACGGGTAATTTACTATCTGTATTTACGTCTTATTTTATTAACTTTTAATCCTTTTATTTAGACTTTTTAGTACTTTATTAAGTTTTTAATATTAATTTTAGCATCTAGCTATTATATATATAAATAAAGAAAATATGAATTTTCTGTCACCAAAACGTTAAATTTAATACCAATATTCATATTTTGCATTATGTCATTTTCAGGGAACTGATATTTTGGAAAGGAGCCCAAGAAGCAGAGATTGACCCCGTACAAATTGAAGTAAGGATGAGGATAACCAAAGACCCACGGTTGTGTGGGTTAGATATATTTTGTAAACTTAAGTATTTTTGGGTCAACTCTTGGTCACATCTAAAACTCTTTAGCATTAATTTTTGGGCTAAATTAACACTCTAGTTCTAGTATCCATAATTGGGATCGACCCTTTTGGAAAGCCGAAAGTCATGAAGGCTTTGTTATGTAATTACCCATTACTTTTTGTATAAATAGGTGATAGGTGGTATGCAAAGGAAGCATCTGGTGGAGGACACAAAAGTCTCCACCTTGTGGGGAGAAAATTTGACTTATGATGTTCTTTACCATTCTCTCAAGTTACCTCCATAGTTTTAGTTTTAAGCTTTCTTTTGCTTTCTTCCTTAGTACACAGTTGTAACTCAAGAATAGGAGAAACAACATTTGGCTATAAGTAATGCATTAAGTATTTCTTTTATGTTTATTGTATACCTTGTGGATTCAAGTGGGTTTCTATCTTCATTATGAAGAAGTAGTTTATGTCTCCAAGGTTCTCGCCACCTTTCTCTTTTCATGGCTTTTTCAAGATCTTCATCATTGTATTTAAGTTGTTAGAAATACATCAAGCTCCATCAGGCTCTTAGCTCGATCTCATCACCATTGCAACTTCTTAATCTTATTTTTATTATTGCACTTTTTAGATTTTGAACATCAAGATTATTCAAAGTGTTCTTGTTCACAAGTCTTCCTCAAGATTATCACTGATAAATTTGTCCTAAGCATTTCACTCAAGAGCACAACTGATAAACTTGTCCTTGCTTACTTTTTCATGCATTATATTTCTTCTACTTGCTTTCTTGTAATTTATAATTACAATTGGTCTCTCAATTAGGTTAACTTTATTTTCATCTTAGTTAATTATTTTTAGTATTTATTGCTTACCTTTTATTGTCCATCAATACTTTATAAAACCCCATTTAATGGAAGGCTAAAACCTTAGTTTTGGGTGTAAGTTAATAAATTGAGATTTGAGACTTAGTAATAAAATAAAGAGGTGTATTAACTTTATGCTAGTACTTGATAAACTTGTCAATATTGGATCTTTAATAAAAAGCATAAACTTTATAAACTTGATAAACTTGTCAATAAAGATCCAATAAGAACAAGTTTATCAACTACTAGCATAAAGTTAATACACCTCTTTATTTTATTAGTAAGTCTCAAATCTCAATTTATTAACTTACACCCAAAACTAAGGTTTTAGCCTTCCATTAAAAATGGGTTATAAAGTATTGATGGACAATAAAAGGTAAGCAATAAATAGTAGCAATAATTAACTAAGATGAAAATAAAGCTAGCGTAATTGAGAGAGCAATTGTAATTATAAATTATAAGAAAGCAAGTAGAAGAAATATAATGCATGAAAAAGTAAGCAACGAAAAGTTTGCCATTAGCAATCTTGAGGGGTTAAACTTGGACAAGTTTATCAGTTGCGCTCTTGAGTGAAATGCTTAGGACAAGTTTATCAGTGATAATCTTGAGCAACACTTGTGGACAAGAACACTTTGAATAATCTTGATGTTCAAAATCTAAAAAGTGCAATAATAAAAATAAGATTAAGAAGTTGCAATGGTGATGAGATCGAGCTAAGAGCCTGATGGAGCTTGATGGATTTCTAACAACTTAAACTACAATGATGAAGATCTTGAAAAAGCCATGAAAAGAGAAAGGTGACGAGAACCTTGGAGATATAAACTACTTCTTCATAATGAAGAAAGAAACCCACTTGAATCCACAAGGTATACAATAAACATAAAAGAAACACTTAATGCATTACTTATAGCAAATGTTGCTTCTCCTATTCTTGAGTTACAACTGTGTACTAAGGAAGAAAGCAAATGAAAGCTTAAAACTAAAACTATGGAGGTAACTTGAGAGAATGGTAAAGAACATCAAAAGTCAAATTTTCTCCCACAAGGTGGAGACTTTTGTGTCCTCCACCAGATGCTTCCTTTGCACACCACCTATCACCTATTTATACAAAAAGTAATGGGTAATTGTATAACAAAGCCTTCATGACTTTGGGCTTTCCCAAAGGGCCGATCCCAATTATGGATACTAGAACTAGAGTGTTAATTTAGCCCAAAAATTAATACTAAAGAGTTTTAGATGTGACCAAGAGTTGACCCAAAAATACTTAAGATTACAAAATATATCTAACCCACACAACCGTGGGTCTTTGGTTATCCTCATCCTTACTTCAGTTTGTACGAGGTCAACCTCTGCTTCTTGGGCTCCTTTTCAAAACACCAGTTCCCTGAAAATGACATAATACAAAATATGATTATTGGTATTAAATTTAACGTTTTGGTGACCGAAAATGCATATTTTCTTTATTTATATATATAAAAGCTAGATACTAAAATTAACATTAAAAACATAATAAATTACTAAAAAGTCTAAATAAAAGGATTAAAAGTTAATAAAATAAGACGTACATACGGATAGTAAATTACCCGTATCAAACATCTCCAAACTTAAATCGTTGCTTGTCCTCAAACAATAAATCTAAGAAAAACTAAAAAAAATTGACTCAAAATCCTATGACTACAAAAATAAAAATAAACACAAACTTATGATGTATGCAGGGGCGGAGCCAGGAATTTGTGTGGGTGGGAGCACCGTATAAATACAATAAAAATAAAAATGTGTCAACATTTTGAAGTTAGCAAAAATATCGATGTTATATTGTCATATTAATGATATCTAACCTTTACAATGGGAATTACATCAATTTGATTATATTTAACAATGGCCACGACGAGTTTTCATTTTATGGAACTTATCTATGATATTTTCGTTATCAAGCTCAACAAAAAGATCTCTTTCGATATAAGTAACCAAGCAATCCTTCATCCATTGATCTCCCATTCTATTGCGCAACCGATTCTTCACGATGCTCATAGCTGAAAATGTCCTCTCAACTGTCGCAGTCGCAACCGGTAATATCATTGCCAGTTTTATAAGTAGATACACGAGAGTGAACACCTTATCCTTTTTTGTTTCAACCATTTTCTGCGCAAGCTCACTGATCCCTTTCAGATTAGAAAACTTCTCTGTAGTCCGCATATCAACGATATAAGTCTCAATTTGATCATCAAGTATCAAAAGTTCTGTTTCAGAGAAATCATCCGGATAGAAACGAGCAAGATGAATCAATTTGCTTTTATCAAAAGCAGAAAAAGAGTTGCTTGGATTTAGACAAGCCATGGAAATAAGCAACTCAGTGCTAGTCTCTGTAAACCGATTCTCCAATTCCATAAGCTGCAAATCGATGACCGCATAAACTAACTCAACACGATAGTAGTGCAAGTTTGTCATTTGCAGAGCTTTTCGGCGTGACCTTCCAGAAAGTAAGAACATTTCGTCCATGTTACAAACATCAATATCATGTTTTTCACAAAACAAGGTAACTTGATTGAGTAGACAATCCGACCTGTCATCTTCAGACCTCATTTCCTGTCAGGGGCGAAGCCAGGAATTTGTGTAGGGGGGGAGCACCATATAAATACAATAAAAATAAAAATGTGTCAACATTTTGAAATTAGCAAAAATAGCGATGTTATATTGTCATATTGATGATATCTAACCTTTACAATGGGAATTACATCAATTTGATTATATTTAACAATGGCCACGACGAGTTTTCATTTTATGGAACTTATCTATGATATCTTCGTTATCAAGCTCAACAAAAAGATCTCTTTCGATATAAGTAACCAAGCAATCCTTCATCCATTGATCTCCTATTCTATTGCGCAACCGATTCTTCACGATGCTCATAGCTGAAAATGTCCTCTCAACTGTCGCAGTCGCAACCGGTAATATCATTGCCAGTTTTATAAGTAGATACACGAGAGTGAACACCTTATCCTTTTTTGTTTCAACCATTTTCTGCGCAAGCTCACTGATCCCTTTCAGATTAGAAAACTTCTCTGTAGTCCGCATATCAACGATATAAGTCTCAAGCTGATCATCAAGTATCAAAAGTTCTGTTTCAAAGAAATCATCCGGATAGAAACGAGCAAGATGAATCAATTTGCTTTTATCAAAAGCAGAAAAAGACTTGCTTGGATTTAGACAAGCCATGGAAATAAGCAACTCAGTGCTAGTCTCTGTAAACCGATTCTCCAATTCCATAAGCTGCAAATCGATGACCGCATAAACTAACTCAACACGATAGTAGTGCAAGTTTGTCATTTGCGGAGCTTTTCGGCGTGACCTTCCAGAAAGTAAGAACATTTCGTCCATGTTACAAACATCAATATCATGTTTTTCACAAAACAAGGTAACTTGATTGAGTAGACAATCCCACCTGTCATCTTCAGACCTCATTTCCTGTAATTGATGTTTGCAAACTCCAACCAATTTCATCGCATTTACAATATCTTGTTCTTTCTTTTGCAATGCTTGGGATAATTCATTGGTGATCCCCATTATCATCTTCATAAAGTGTAGACAAAACACAAACTCAAATGAGTATACAGAATTAGATAAAATACGAGCTTCAGACTTTTGTTCACATGTTAATCCATCTTCTTCTATCATCTGAAGGACATCTAACACAAATGGAAACAATGCGATCATACTAGCCAAAGTACCATAATGTGATCCCCAACGTGTGTCACCTGCTCTAGCAAGAGAAGTTTCTTGATTGAGGCCTCGACCACTTGGGATTTCACCAGAATTAAGTGCTTCCAAAACTTTGGCAGCTTGTTGTTCCCGAAGCATATCACGGCGTTTGCATGAGCCTCCAACAACATTCACAACATTGTTTACCAAGAAGAAGAAATCAGAGATCTTTGAGTGCTTTTTCGCCACGACAACAAGAGTAAGTTGAAGTTGATGAGCAAAACAATGAACATAATGTGCACTTCTATTTTCATTCAAAATTAGTGTCTTAAGACCACCAATGTCGCCTTGCATATTACTTGCTCCATCATAACCTTGCCCACGTAATTTAGAGATACTCAAACCGTGTCTTGAAAATAACTTATCAAGTGTCGCCTTAAGTGACACAGATGTTGTGTTTGGAACATGCTCGATACTTAAAAAACGCTCAAGTATGCATCCTTTCATATCCACATAGCGCAAGACAACACTCATTTGTTCTTTGGTTGAAACGTCGCGAGATTCATCGACAAGAACCGCGAAAAAATTATTACCAAGATCACTGATAATAAGTTCCGTTGTTTCTGTGGCAACAACATTAACAATGTCCTTTCGGATATCCGGTGAAGTCAACTTCAAATTCTCGGGAGCATTATTGAGAGTAACCGCTTTGATGCTTACATTATGATCGCCTAGAAATTTTAAAAGTTCAAGAAAGTTTCCTCTATTATTTGAATCTTGACATTCATCATGGCCTCGGAATGCAAGGCCTTGTTTCAAGAGAAACCGGATGCAGTCAATCGATGCAATCAAACGTAACTTATAATCCCTCGTAGCTTGGTTTGAATGCTTGATGATAATAGATTCAATGTGTTGCTTTTTGTTCAACAAAGCATCACACTTGCCCCTTGCTTGGTTGTGAGAACTATTGACACCTCCAATATGGATCGTAAGTTTTTCTTTTTTTGCTCATTTTGTGAAGCCTAAACCAATAAAAGAATCACCGCCTCCTTGATCTCCAACACTTGGTTTAAAAAGATAGCAACATAAACAGTAAGCTGCATTTTTACTTACACTATACTCAAGCCAAGTAGAGAATTCGTCAAACCAAGCAGGGTTGAATCTTCGTGGTTTTTTCCCAAATAGCGTGTAAGGAAAACCATGGTTCCGAACCTGACAAGGCCCTTTTAACAGATATGCTCTACGAACTTCATCGCGAATATTAGAATTGTAATCTAAAATCCTTTTGCGTAAACCAGGGTCAGCGGGAAGATCACTTAAGTTGGGTTCCACACAACTTTGCTTTTCTTTTAAGTTGGGTTCCGGCATCGATGATGAATCCCCAATTGCTTTTCTTTTAATTAAATACTTATCCATAACTGTTAAAAATTACTTAAAATTAGCTTGAGACATCAAAATTGAAAATTGAAACAACATCTAAGCTTTGGAAGCTCATATAACACACTGTATGTCTGTATCAAATATTCAAATTCACATCTAAGCATCAAATATTCTGAACAGAACAGCCAAAATAACTCACTGTATCATATCCGAATATTGATCAGATTTTTGGTTTGTCCATGAAATAACTCACTGTATCATGTATCTCTGTTACTCTGTATCAAATATTCAAATTCACATCTAAGCATCTAAGCATTAAAAGTTAAAACAACATCTAAACAACATCACCAAATAAGATCATAAATTCATAACTCATAAATATATAAGATAATAATTCATAAAAAGAAGAACAGTAGCTTAATGCCTGCCTGAACACTGAACAGAACAGCCAACAACAGTCAACAGGGGAACTGGGAATTTAGGATCAAATAGAAAATCGAAACAGAAAATCGAAACAACACTCTTATTATTGAGACATCAAAACAGAAAATTGAGACAACTTAAAATATCAATTTGACTTTGAGAGCCTATTTTTTAACACATCAGAGCAGAAATCGAACCCTAACCTGCTGACTGCTGTTTAAATGAACCCTAACCTGCTGTTCAATAGTGTCACTAGTAGGCAGCAACCGAGGAGGAGTGGTTGAGTTTCAATCGTCGCCGGTGAGTGAGAAGTCCGGTAGCCGGTGGCACCAGCAGAACAGGGAGCAATCGTATTCGACTATTATTCATATGCGTGAATCGTGATGCGTCTAGGTGAAAGATGAAAGGCGCCAAGGGTGAAAGGGTTTTTACCGTGTTCTAATTCAAATGGGTTTTACTTAAACAAAAGTTACTACAAAAAAAAATTGGGCTTTTCTAGTTCTGGTTTAGCAAGGAGGGGCCCACTTCAAAAAAAATTGGGCTTTTCTTTTGGGGGATATATATAACAGTAAAAAAATTATAGAAATGAGGGGGAGCACAGGCCATTTCTGGTCCCTGTGTGGCTCCGCCCCTGGATGTATGTCCATAAGATACATATCATGACAACAACCAGTTAACCAAAACCCAAATGTTCATTCCTTTTTATGGTGCAAAAATCAAAGTTGTAAAATTCAAAATCATGTGTTTGCAACAAAGAACAAAGTTTGTTTTTCTTTCAATTCTTGCCATTTTTATGTGTATGGTGTTTCTTTTAAACTTGTATTTCCTTTCTTGTGATGTTGACTTTTCTACCATCAAATATGCGTGTATGGGAAGGAAAATTATATATAAGAGATGTGTATATGAGAGATATGCATGCAATTTTGATTGAAGCTATGCTTCTTTGAGTGTGTTTTTGCATGCTTTATTTTATTTATGCACCAAGCTTTTTTGAATTTTAGTGAAATTTTTTTGTTTTTGAGTGTAGAGTGTATGATCTTTGTGTTTAGTGATATTTTTGTATCTTGACAATGAGCACGATACAATTCTCCAGCAATGCAAGAAGGAACTTCTGGCTACTTGATAAAGCAAATACATGGGAATCCGTCCCTCTTCCACCGGGTAAGTCACCCATTGGTTCTAAATGGGTCTTTAAAATCAAGATAAAGTCTGATGGTTCCATTGATCTTACAAAGCTCGTCTAGTGCCAAAAGGCTTCAATCATGAATATGGTATTGATTATGAGGAGACGTTTGCTCCTGTCGCTCGAATAACCTCCGTTCGCAGTCTTCTTACCATAGTTGCCACTAAACAATGGCCTCTCTTTCAAATGGATGTTAAAAACGCATTTCTAAACGGTGATTTATCAGAAGAAGTATACATGAAACCTCCTGCTGGTGTTCAACTTCCCGAAGGGCATGTTTGTCGCCTTCAGAAAGCTTTATACGGAGTCAAACAAGCTCCTCGAGCATGCTTTGAGAAATTTAGCACAACGATACTCTCATTGGGCTTTTCATCAAGCAACTATGATTCTGGTTTATTTACTCGAGTCACCAATGCAGGAACAATTTTACTTCTCTTATATGTGGATGACATGATCATTACTGGCAGTGACTCTACAGGCATCACTCACCTAAAACAATCTCTCAGTGCATGTTTTGAGATGAAAGATCTTGGCAATCTACACTACTTTCTTGGCCTTGAAGTTTTGTCAAATACTTCTAGAATCTATCTCTGCCAGATAAAGTATACTTCAGATCTTCTGTCAAAGGCGGGTATTACCGACAACAAAGTAGCCTCCACACCACTGGAATATAATCTTCATCTGGCTCCTAACGCTGGTTCTCCTTTACGAGATCCCATGTTGTACCGTCAATTAGTGTGCTATCTTGTTTACCCGACTGTTACTCGTCCTGAAAATGCCTATGTCGTTCTTCGGTTAGCCAGTTTATGTCTGCACCATGTTCTGATCATTATGTTGCGGTCCTTCGCATTCTTCGGTATCTCAAAGGTACAACGTTTCATGGACTTCATTTTGCATCCACATCGTCCTTAACCCTGCGTGGAATCTCTGATGCTGATTGGGACAGTGACATAACTGATCGTCGATCTACTACCAAATATTGCTTATTTCTAGGGGAGTTGCTCATTTCTTGGCGCAACAAGAAACAGTCTCTCACATTTCGAGATCTTGTTTCCAAACTCAATCTGGCTCATTCTTCCCCGATTGAGTTTTTTTTTTTGGGGGGGGGGATGGTGTTAGCGTGTATGACACGGCCAGAAGGCCCATGGGCTTAATTGTATATTTAGTATATATTATCTTGTATTTTACTAGTTTAGGTTAAGTCATTCTTCATTCTTTATTTTATGTACGCATCCTCAATAATTTATAAACACATATATACATAGTTATTTTTGTAATTGTCTAACCAAAAATAATATTTTGTTAACAAAAAGTAGAGAAGCTCAACAAAAGAAAACATATATTTCCAAAAATCATGGTTTTGATTGTTCAAACGTTGTATTCAAAACTACGACAAATTTTAAAAAAAATCAATAATTGTTTTTGTGATTAATTCTCAATCTCCCACCACACGTTTCGAACCCTGAAATGCACGACAACGATTGGTATATGTAGCCATTGGCCAACAAGTTTGTGACAACACATAAATAAATGGTCATAATCACTAAACATCTCAACTTCGTCACAAAACCATCTCAATTCACTTACTTCTTCCCAAAATCTTGGTCAAACACTCCATTTACACCAACACACATAGTGGTATGTTTAAATGATTAAATTTGTTAAAATGGTAAAAGCTTGTTAAAATGTCATTAACTGACAGAGGTGTCTTAGGAAAAGCTGGTATAGCAGATTTTTTTCCTCTCCAAATTACTTTATCGTGTAACATTATCAACTATCAATATGAATTGTTGGTATAGTCTTAAACCTAACAAGCTTTTATCATGTAAGTCTTTTCCCTCACTTATTGGACAACATTTTTGGTCTTTGTTATGACTTTTTTTTTATTAACCTGGATATCCAACCCACTATGCGAGCCGACTAATCCAAGAGCGACTACCCGCTTCGCGGGTAGCCCGGAGTCACCACATTTGAACCTCCGTGAAATTTTTGATCTTTGCCATAATCAATCGATAAGGTAATGGATACCGGTAAACATTTACGTTGTGTTCTCGAAACTCATTTTACGAAGGAAAGGAAAAGAAAGGGTGAGAAAGTGAAAAGAAACACGTGTTCTCGAAAAAAATTTAGGAGAGAAAGAAAAGGAAAATGAAGGAAAATAAAGTTTAGTTTCCATCCAAAACTTTCATCCCAAATCTGGAAGGAAAGGAACGAAAAGAAAAGAAATTAAAATCATTTAAAGGATTAATAAAAGGGAAATATTCAAAAAGCCTAACGAACTATGCTGTTTTGAATGGTTAAATCCCTAACCTATTTTTTGAATAAAGAAACTATTAAATTTTCTGTTTTGAGTGATTAAGTCCCTGAACTATTATTTTGAATGAAAAAAATCATTAAACTTTATCATTTTGAATGAAAAAACCATTAAACTTTCTCATTTTGAGTGAATAAGTCCCCAAATATTTTTTGAAAAAAAATAAACCATCGAACTTTTAAAAATTGGCTATCTACATTCTTTTAACAAAGAAACTATTTGTAATCGACTAGAAATGTTTAAAGTAAAAAGAAAAAAAAAACAGATCAAAAGAGTAGATCGATGGCAAGAGCCAACTACGTGATAGACCATATGAAAAACATACAATGATGGGACGATGAGGAATGTTGAAGGGAGTGATATCGATGCTTGTGCGAGGTTTGACTGGCTTAGGGTTTAGGAGCGGTTAAACTGATTTAAGTTTTGTTTTTCACTTTAAATCTTTCCAAGTTGGTTACCAAATTTTTTTTGGGTTAAAGGAATGTACGTAACTAATTTTAAAGTTCGATGGTTTACTTTTCATTGAAAAAAATGTTTAAAGACTTAATCATTCAAAATGAGAAAGTATAAATGTTTTTCATTCAAAACAATAGTTCAAGGATTTAATCATTCAAAATAAAAAGTTTAATGATTTTTTTACTCAAAAAATAGTTTAGGGACTTAACCATTCAAAACATGATAGTTTGTTGGGTTTTTTTTGAACTTTTCCCTTAATAAAATTACAAAACTATCCGATATTTAATTCAAAATGATATTATTTTAAAGGGTATACCAGTAAAAATAAATTTTTTTCCCTTTCTCTCCTCTTTAACAACATGAAAACTATTTTTTTTTTCATTTTCTATCCTTCATTTTTACTTCACTTTCGAGAACACAAATAACTTTTTTTCTTTTTCCTTTCTTTTCCATCCATCTTTTTGCCTTTTTTTTTCAAATTCGAGAACATAGCGATAGATTGCGTTCTCGAATTTGGGAAGAAAGAATAAGAAAATAAGTGAAAAAAAAGAAAGAGAAATAATTTTTTTATACGTATTTTCAAAAGGGAAGAAAAAATAGCAAAAATATTATCATGTTTTTAACCATGAGAGAAAGGAAATCAAAAATGTCATTTTAATAAATATATTTTCTAAAAACATGTTCTTCATAATGAAATGTTGGATAATTTAGTAATTTAAATAATCTTCATAAAGAGTTTTAATTTCTTCCGTTTTCTTTTCTTCTCCCACAGGAAGGAAAGATTTCGAATAAACTTCAAAATTATCTTTTTTTCGTTTTTTTTCCTACTTAAAGAAAAGTTTTGAAACCATAATTTTTTTTACCCAGATCTTCCTCTTTTTTCCTTTCCCTATACAATCCTTAATTATGTTTTTATTTCATAAAGAGAATGTAAACATAACACGTTTCTAAAATTTCACAAAACAAATAACAAATAAAAATGGCTAAGGTTTAATTTATTTCACTTTTTTTTAAAACAAAGGTCAACCCAATTCGAAATAGTTGTTTTTTACTTTTGAAATAGAATATTACCGAATATTTGTTTCGAGAAAAAATTAAAGCATAAAATCAAATAGATTAGAGTATAAAATATTGAATGAAAGTAAAAACAAAGATGAAATGAAATGGAAACAAAAAATTAATGAGCTTTTAGAGGCTGGAAAACATCGAGGAAACAGTGACAAAGGGATTCGGAGATTTGTTTTTGAACGGCGAGTAACACACACAAACATGTTCATGGGGTATCCGGGATCCAAACGGGCAACCGACTAATCTCCGTTGACCAAGACCCACCACTATGTGGCGGACCATACTCTCTGCGGGGTTCGAACCCGGGTAGTTAGAGATACCATCCACCGAGTCCCTCCCACCGCCAGGATGTTACCTTACCACTTGGGTTAGACATGCTTTGATCAAAGGGATTCGGAGATGGTCGGCGACGGTATGAAGCTTTCTATATCTTTTATGGGCAAATAGAAATAGATGTGTATTTCAGAACAACAACGACTCGATGGTAGAACTTCTTGGTGGTTTTAGTGTCACCGGTCCATTTATGTGATTGGAAATAACATGATGTCTATATGGGTTTTATACTGTGATCTAATTCAAGTTAGGTGGTGCGGAGTGCACGCTTGTTATAAGGCGAGTATGAACCCGGTAACGACTGAATACAACAAGGTTCAACTGGAACCCAGTCAAGCTCGACTGGTTCCATTCGAACTCTGTGAATTGGTGTTGGCATCTTCTGGAATACTCGACCGCCGCAGAGGCCGAGTCTGTACTGATGTCCTCTGGAATACTCGACTGGGCTAGTCGAGCGCCAGTCGAGCCGGTCGGGCTGTAATTAGATTTGGAGTATAAGTGGGAAATGGGTCCCTGAAACTTCTAAGGGGTCCCTGAAGGGTCTCTGAAAGGTCCCTGAAGGGAGAGGTCCCTGAAACTTCTGAGGGGTCCCTGAAAGTCTGAAGGGTCTCTGAAGGGTCCCTGAAGGGAGAGGTCCCTGAAACTTCTGAGAGGTCCCTGAAACTTCTGAGGAGTCCCTGAAAGTCTGAAGGGTCCCTGAACTTCTGAAGGGTCCCTGAAGGGAGAGGTCCCTGAAACTTATCAAGTATCCCTGAAACGGTTACTGTGCATTAAATGTGCAGGTTTTGAGCAGTTACTAGATTTGTGTAACTGACCACTACTCCTAAATTTCAGCCATGATTATTATTTCAGTTACGTTATTTTGAGTATAAATAAGAATTTATATTCATGAGTTTAAAAGAACAACAACACGGTTTTTAGACACGGTTTTGAACAATACTCCCATATACTCTCCAGAAAATTGCTTACGTTTTTGTGCCTAAGAACGCAAGTGTTTTGAGTCTTATCCTAGGTTGAATTTCGTGAAACCCAGGCATAGGGTCGAAATATCAATTCGGAAAGTGTCTCACACGATTCTCAATTTAATCCGGTGATCGATTACCCTTGTTTGCCTACACGGTTCCAACAATCGAGTTGATAGTTGGGACCTTCCTCCAACAATCGAATTGATATTTTGTGATGTCGATCATGGCTGAATCTGTGAAAGAGATGACTTCGAAGTTCGGAAAGCTGGAGAAGTTTGAAGGGGCTAACTTTAGACGTTGGCAGAAAAAGATGCATTTTCTGTTAACGACTCTGAAAGTGGTGTACGTGCTGAGTACTCCCATTCCAGAAATCATGGAGAACGAGACGTTGGAGCAGACCCGGAGGAGAGGTAAGTGGGAGAATGCTGACTATATCTGCAGAGGTCATATTTTAAACGGTATGTGTGATTCCCTCTTTGATATCTACCAAAGTGCTGAAAGTGCGAAGGAGTTATGGGATTCCCTTGAGTCAAAATATATCGCCGAAGATGCTTCTAGTAAGAAGTTCTTGGTGAGCGATTTTAATAATTATAAAATGGTTGACTCAAGGCCCGTAATGGAACAGTATCATGAGATACTTCGCATTTTGGGTCAATTCACTCTACACAAAATGAACATGGATGAGTCTATTGCTGTGTGAGTGTGATTGACAAACTTCCTCCCTATTGGAAGGATTTCAAGCACAATTTGAAACATCAAAAGGAGGAACTGTCGTTGGTTCAACTTGGATACTTGCGCATCGAAGAATCTCTTCGGGTGCAAGAAAATGACAAATCTAAGTCCAATCTTGAATCCGGACAGCCCTCTATTAATATGATTGAAGAGAAGAAACCAAACTCCAATAATCAAGGAAAAGGCAAGAAACGAAAGTTTGATGGACCCAATAAATCCTTCAAGAAGAAGAAGGATTTGGTTTGTTGGAGATGCAACAAGGTGGGCCATACCAAACGTGATTGTCGGGTTAAGTTGAATAACAACGGTGCTGGAACAAGTGGAGCCGGGTCTAAGGACCAAGCTCAAGTGAAAAGAGGTCAGTTTTTGACTAACTTTGATAATAAATCTGAAAATATTCATTATGTTTCACTTATTCCGGAGTCTTTCTATGTACAGGATGATGATTGTGCATGGTGGGTAGACTCGAGGGCGACATGCCATGTTTGTAAAGATCAACGCTGGTTCGAGAAATTGACACCGGTTGAAGATGGATCTGTACTAAATATGGGGAACGAGTCGACCGCACCGATTTATGGATTTGGAGTAGTTAATTTAGAGTTTACTTCTGGAAATCATGTTAGTTTGTCTGATGTTTTGTTTGTTCCTAAAATTCGAAAGAATTTAGTTAGCGGTGGTAGATTGAATTGTTTAGGGTATAGACAAGTTTATGATTCGAATAGATATATTCTATTTCGATATGGTAAATTTGTTGGTTTTGGATATTATTTTAATAAAATGTTTCGTTTGAATATTATATCCAAGTTTTTCAATTCTGAAAATTCTGCATTTATATTGTCATCTTCTTCGTCTAAAATTCACGACTCAATGGTTTGGCATGCTAGACTGGGTCACGTGAATTTTAGAAGAATGCATGAAATGTCAAAAGATGGTCTTATTCCAACCTTTGATATTCATACAGAAACATGTAAAACATGTATGCTTACGAAAGTCACAAAACAGCCCTTTCCGACCGTCGAAAGAAAGTCGGCTGTTTTGGAACTTATACATAGTGATTTATGTGACTTTCATTCTACTCCTTCGTTGGGTAATAAGAAGTATGTTGTCCCATTTATTGATGACAACACTTGGTTTTGTTATGTGTACTTGTTACATGCCAAAGATGAAGCTTTGGAAAAATTCAAAATATACAAAACCGAGGTTGAACTACAATTGGGTGGTTCAGTTAAACGTCTCCGAACTGATCGGGGAGGGGAATATATAGAACCTGAATACTTCCAATCAGTTGGTATAGTCCATGAGACTACGGCTCCGTACACACCTCAACAAAATGGGGTTTCCGAACGGAAAAATCGAGTTTTAAAAGAAATGGTAAACTCGATGCTCTCATACTCGGGATTGAGTGAGGGATTTTGGGGAGAGGATATGTTGACAGCCTGTTATGTTTTGAATAGAGTTCCAAACAAACGGAACAAAACAACCCCATATGAACTTTGGTTCAAGAAAACTCCGAATTTGAGTTATTTTCGAATTTGGGGTTGTCGGGCGGTTGTGAAGCTACCCGAACCCAAAAGAAAGACTTTGGGTGAACGTGGAATTGATTGTATATTCATTGGATATGCAGAAAATTCCAATACATATAGGTTCTACGTAATAGAATCTAGTGATTCGGTATCGGAAAATACCGTTATCGAATCGCGGGATGCGATTTTCGATGAGATGCGTTTTTCATCTATCCAAAGGCCTAAGGATATGATTCCCAGCACTAATG
The DNA here is from genome assembly GCA_036898165.1 of Silybum marianum. Taxonomy (NCBI): domain Eukaryota; kingdom Viridiplantae; phylum Streptophyta; class Magnoliopsida; order Asterales; family Asteraceae; genus Silybum; species Silybum marianum. Next base: position 40,219,154 of record CM072529.1, on the reverse strand, counting down.
AAGTGCAAAATCCAGAAATTCTGGATGGTGTTTCAACCCCAGAAACGCAGCAGGTCCGGAGAAGCAAAAGAGGCCGGATCGTCAAAAATTTCGGTGATGATTTTCAACTGTATTTGGTTGAAGGTTCGAGAGATGAACTTGGGCTTCAATACTCTTATTGTTACAGTATTGAGGATGACCCAAATAGCTTCAAAGAAGCGATGGAGTCTCGAGATTTCTCCTTTTGGAAAGAAGCAATTGATGACGAAATGTCATCGATTCTTGAGAATAACACTTGGGTGTTATCTGATTTGCCTCTAGGTTCTAAACCACTTGGACGCAAATGGATCTTCAAAAAGAAGATGAAAGTTGATGGGACAATTAATAAATTCAAAGCCCGGTTAGTCATTCAAGGGTTTCGACAAAAACCCGGTATTGACCATTTCGATACGTATGCTCCGGTAGCTCGTATTTCAACTATTAGGTTGTTGGTTGCCTTGGCTGCAATTCACAACCTGGTTATCCATCAAATGGATGTTAAAATAGCCTTCTTGAATGGTGATCTTCATGAAGAAGTTTACATGAAACAACCGGAAGGGTTTCTGATGCCCGGAAACGAGCATAAGGTGTGTAAACTTGTGAAATCATTTATGGGCTGAAACAAGCACCCAAACAGTGGCATCAAAAGTTTGATGAGGTTATTTTATCATGTGGTTTTTCTCTAAACCAAAGTGATAAGTGTGTTTATAGCAGATTTGATGCTAAAGGTGCGGGTGTTATCATCTGTTTGTATGTGGATGACATGCTGATTTTTGGAACTGATCAAAATCAGGTAGATGAAACTAAAAAGTTGTTATCATCTAATTTTTCCATGAAAGATATGGGGGAGGCTGATGTAATTCTTGGTATTAGAATTAAGCGGGTTAACAAAGGGATTGTTATGACACAGTCACACTATGTTGAGAAAATTCTCAAAAAGTTCAATTATAGTGATTGTTCTCCCGTGAGCACTCCTATGGATCCTAGTGTGAAATTAAAGCCAAATACGGGCACTTCTATTTCACAATTAGAATACTCTAAGGCTATTGGTAGCTTGATGTATTCCATGACAAGTACAAGGCCGGACATAGCTTATGCCGTGGGACGGTTGAGTCGGTATACTAGTAATCCGAACACTCAACATTGGCAAGCGGTTCAAAGAGTATTTAAATATCTCAAGGGTACCATGGATTATGGTTTGAGTTATTTGGGATATCCTTCGGTGTTAGAAGGATACTCAGATGCAAGTTGGATATCCAATATGGAGGATCACTCTTCGACGAGTGGTTGGGTATTTTTGCTTGGAGGTGGTGCGATTTCTTGGGCATCAAAGAAGCAAAGTTGTATTACAAACTCAACAATGGAATATGAGTTTGTGGCTTTAGCCGCTGCTGGTAAAGAGGCAGAATGGTTAAAGAATCTTGTTTATGAGATTCCATTGTGGTCGAAGCCGATTGCACCTATTTCTATCCATTGTGATAGTGCAGCCACTTTGGCTAAGGCTTATAGCCAAGTGTATAACGGCAAGTCTAGACACTTGGGTGTTAGACATAGTATGATTAGAGAGTTAATCATGAATGGTGTAATCTCTGTTGAGTTTGTTAGAGCACAACAAAATTTGGCGGATCACCTGACCAAGAGTTTGGCAAGAGACTTAGTGCACAAGTCTGCCATTGGGATGGGATTAAAGTCCTTATAAATCTATAATGGTGAGACACCCAATTCCCCTCTAATATGACATTAGGGGCTGAATTCAATGAGGAAAGCTCACACTTATAAGATTGGAACACATGATAAATCATCCCAGGTATGTGTTCGGTACTACAGTAAGTAGGTTGAAGTTTATCTTCTTAATAATTCCTTTGAAAAAGTGTATTTGTAGGTGCACGAAGTAAAGGAATTACCTACGTGACCGTGAAGTGTAGCCGCATTTCAGAAGGTTGGGGACTTGGCCTTTATACGATCATGAGAGGATTAGGACACTCGGCTTTATAATTGTGTCACATTTATTTTCTTGACGAGTAGGTGAAACTTGTATGTATTTTATCTTTAGGTATTCAAATGAGTTGATGGGTTCAATCCTTAGGACACCTTGATTATCGAATATTTAAAATGTGTAAAATACTAAGATGGAAATTCAATCGTTTCGACATTTTCATTTATGTGCAAGTTTGGTATTGTTTATTATTAAGATGTTATTTCATGGGTCACACTAAAATGGGGGAGGATTGTTGGTGATTTTAGTGTCACCGGTCCATTTATGTGATTGGAAATAACATGATGTCTATATGGGTTTTATACTGTGATCTAATTCAAGTTAGGTGGTGCAGAGTGCACGCTTGTTATAAGGCGAGTATGAACCCGGTAACGACTGAATACAACAAGGTTCAACTGGAACCCAGTCAAGCTCGACTGGTTCCATTCGAACTCTGTGAATTGGTGTTGGCATCTTCTGGAATACTCGACTGGGCCAGTAGAGCCAGTCGAGTCTGTACTGATGTCCTCTGGAATACTCGACTGGGTCAGTCGAGCGCCAGTCGAGCCGGTCGGGCTGTAATTGGATTTGGAGTATAAGTGGGAAATGGGTCCCTGAAACTTCTAAGGGGTCCCTGAAGGGTCTCTGAAAGGTCCCTGAAGGGAGAGGTCCCTGAAACTTCTGAGGGGTCCCTGAAAGTTTGAAGGGTCTCTGAAGGGTCCCTGAAGGGAGAGGTCCCTGAAACTTCTGAGAGGTCCCTGAAAGTCTGAAGGGTCCCTGAAGGGTCCCTGAACTTCTGAAGGGTCCCTGAAGAGAGAGGTCCCTGAAACTTATGAAGTATCCCTGAAACGGTTACTGTGCATTAAATGTGCAGGTTTTGAGCAGTTACTAGATTTGTGTAACTGACCACTACTCCTAAATGATTAATATTTCAATTACGTTATTTTGAGTATAAATAAGAATTTATATTCATTAGTTTAAAAGAACAAAAACACGGTTTTTAGACACGGTTTTGAACAATACTCCCATATACTCTCCAGAAAATTGCTTACGTTTTTGTGCCTAAGAACGCAAGTGTTTTGAGTCTTATCCTAGGTTGAATTTCGTGAAACCCAGGCATAGGGTCGAAATATCAATTCGGAAAGTGTCTCACACGATTCTCAATTTAATCCGGTGATCGATTACCCTTGTTTGCCTACACGGTTCCAACAATCGAGTTGATAGTTGGGACCTTCCTCCAACAGAACAATTGTTTAATTTCCAGATAAAAGTGTACGAATGGGTGTCTAATACAGAATGTGATCTAAAGGTGGAGTGGTCTACTTGGCTGGATCCATATGAGTTTTGAAGAATCTGCCAATTAACTATTTTGGACACTAGAAGAATCAAATCACAAAAGGGTAGGAGATAGGACAGGGGAAGGATGTCTCATACTAAGGACTGCTTGATTACAGGATTGGTATGTGTTTACTGAGCGTAAACAAGTTGCCGCAATACAGTAAACAGAGCAGCTCTCATGGATCTTAATCTGTTGTTGGACGGAGGTGCAGGCTGAAAAGCTTCTGTATTGCTATTTTTGCAATTTGGCAGCGTAGTGGTCATATTATTCTTGTCTGTGTTCTTTGTTAAGTAAGGTTGATAGAGGGGTGTTTTGGAGTGGTGGTAGCATTTAACTACAAGTTTCTTATTTTTCGTATGTAAGTTCCTGATTTCGAGTCTTTTATCGTATTTTTTCTCTCAAAAATATAATAAATATGAAATTAACAACTAAAAACTAAGACAATGATTGAAATGAGATTCAAACCCACGCCTGGGATGAGAGAAAAACCCTCCAAGCCAACTATACCTACACAAACTTGTATTATTATTGTAGTTTAAAACATATATGGTGACACTCAACATTATAATACTACGACACCTTTCACGATCCTAATTTTTTTTACCATACGACAAAGGAACGAAAAAGTGATTGCCTATGCCACTGTATATACAATGGATTCCCCCAGAACACAAGTGATATGTTTTGAACAATATGTATCTTGACATGAATGCTATTATTTGTTATATACATTAAGATGATAAAATGATTTAAGCCTATCAATTTCATAATATTATGATCGATAGTATCTATAAACATTGAAATCTTTTAAATCATATTGAATGTTCAGATGTAAAATAACTTTCACATCATTAAAAATTAGGCGTAGGGGTCATTTATTAAATATTTACCTTGACAAACGTTTACCCTTTTTGTTATCTTATCGAGTGAATATAACAAATATCAAAAATCTTATCTGGTAAGAGGGAAAATAAGGATTAAGAGTTTACTTGATAAGTATTTGTTATCGGGTACCCAATAAGCTAGCGCTTACTGAGTTATAAACGCTTACCATCAATCACTTTTGATGTCAAGGAATTTAACCACATATGATCAATGAGAATAGCAAGTACCATTTCAGGTTGTAAGCTGATAAGAGGTTCTTTATGAATTACAATTTAGAGTAAACTACGATTTTCGTCCCCATGATTTGTTGTTTGTAACTATTTTCGTCCTTGGTCTATAAAAGTTTCTTTTTAGTCACCGTGGTTTGCATTTCATTTCGTTTTTCGTCCCTCACACTAACTCTATTAAAAAAGTTAGTAATATAAGGGTATTTTTGTCTTTATACTAATTTTTTATTTCACTATATTTTTTATTAAATAGTTTTATTATTATATCTAATAATACCTAGTACTCTATTATCATATACTATTATAATATAGAAATATTATCTAACTTTTCCTCGCCCCCACGCGATCTTCCCCACAAGCATTCCTAGAATCCTAGCGCTGATGAAAATAATGACCATTCATTTTGCTGGCTTCTCCGATGAGCTCTCCTTCATCGATGAACCTTCTTCTTTCTTCGGTCAACCCCTTCTCAATGTTTCCGTTGATTACCTCTTTACCTTCCTGTGATATTGTATCACCCATATTTTTACCATGCAATGTTATGTATTCTGAATCAATCCAATAATACTTCAAAATGACGACTAAATTAAAACCTTTTATAGCGGAAGACTTAAAGACGATAAATATGTGACTTACATGTTAATCCGTCCCATATCAGATTGCGTTACAAAATTTATGCATCATAAATATCCGAACATAAATACTGAACTTAAATGGACTAGGTAAGTCTCTATGTACCATTTTACCGCATCCAACTTGAAACCTTTTGTCCCTTAGATGCATACTATAGTCACCTTATAAAGCTCAATGAGTTCATGGTTGCATGAGTTAAAATCATTTCACATCATACATATCAACATGTAAACTTTGTACAAAGTAGTATGCATTTTCTGAAATCATGCAAATATGAAAGAACAGAGATCTCATAGATTGTCTAGTGGGGTATGGATCATTTAGTCACTTGCCTTCCCTGAGTTGTCCAGCCTGCACTTATCTAGACACTCATTATAGGATCGTGTCACTTGTCATGTGACTTATTAGTCAAAATGTTCATCTGTTAAAACCAATCATAAAACTTTCACATTAAATAAAATGCTAGAGTTATTTGAAAACAAAATAAACTCATAGCATGAAATTAATCATAAATAACATGCATGTATAATATACTGGATCATGTATGTAAACTGAAACATCACGCATACGTAAACATCACCATACAAATCACATAATGCTGAAAACAAATTTGTATGTAGGTATGCATCCCAGTGCAAGTCTTATGAAAACTCACATGGCTGTGTAGATTGATTACTAATAGCTCTTGAATGGAGATCTACGCATTTCATACCATAATATCCAATTAATTGCTTAAATTCTCAAAAAGTCAACAATAGTCAACTCTGGTCAAACTCCGCCCGACATAAAGTCAAACTCCAAAATCGAGTTACTTAATGTCTTAAATATCTCCATTTGATCTTATCGATAAAATACTTGTAGGTCAAACGAAATAAAAGTCATGCCTTGGTCAACCTCAACTAGCTTTAGACAAACTCCCAAGTATAAATCTCGATGACGTCCCAAAACATCAAAATAATCATTTTATTAACTTATAAATCTTCTCTCTAAATTAAAGCGTCACGATAAATATTTAACTGAACTACGACGCTTTAATCTAATAATAAAAATCATCTAAATAATTAAATGATTTATTATAAACACTCACTGTTTAGTAATAAATTAATTAAAAAATCTATTTTCTAAAACTCCAGGAAACAAAATGCATGAAATGATTCTTTTTTCTAAAACACCATGAAACGATTTCCCTCAACCATGGGAACAAAAATTAACAAAAACCATCAGGTATTGAGTCCCATTTTCTCATTTAAGTTTTTGAGTTTCACACAACATGAAAATGAACAAAAAAAACTCAAAATCGAACCTTTAAACTAAAACCTGAGACATAAAGTTACCTAGGTTCGATAGAGGACTGAAAATAAAGCTAAGCATATAAAGAACTTGAAATTTTGATGGGTATTTTACCTCAAGTTGTCGATAAACAATTATTTCAGATGTGGAATTTCGAGCTCCAATTTCTCTCTTGATTCTCAGTGGTTCTTGAGATCTTCTAAACACAAAATGCAGCTTGTTTTATTAGCTACTTAAATCTGGAATTTTTGGCTTTTTTCGTTTACCTTGTGAGCCAATAGAAGGCTTCAAAAATCAATACTGAATTGTCGCTTTCAATATAGTGAAACCAAAAAGATTTGTCCTTTCGACATAACACGTTCCTAAAGTATGAGGATGTTAACGCTGGCATGCCCTCAGAACTTCAAATATTGACATTCATTCCCATGGCTTCAATACGTTGACCAACTTTACACTTTTCACTCCCATATGACATTTCTTTCACTTCTAGTCCGGCTGAACATAAACTCTTTTCTTCACAATTTGGTCTAATAAAATAAAAACCAATTTTATATTAATCTCCTTTTCATATTTATTTTATTACCCCTTTTTGTGGTGTCACAAATCTCCCCTCCTTTAAAAAATTTCCGTCCTCGGAATTATACCGGCTAGGCTGATGAGGATTCTTAGTCCTAGTCTATTCTTCAACTACCATATCATTTCTGAACCTCAAGAATTATAATTCCTTTAACACCATTACTAGTAACAAATATGTACGTTGTTTCTTGATCTTTTCTTTTTCCTGATCACCATCTTAATGGTCTCCTTTGCATGAGCGAGCTTGTCATTAACCTCGTCATCTCCAAATTTTATGACAGTTGACTCAACAGCTAACTATTCCTCGAGCTCACCAAGTGAAAAGTATCAACAATTTACTTTGTATATCTGTTGACCAACATGGTTGATAGGATCCTCTATCAACTCTTGCAAGTAATTCTTTCGTCCAAAGTCCTTCGGACTTTATTTAGCTTACTTGCCACATATGACTATGCCATTTCAAAGTGATGTCTCTAGTATCAATATAACCCTAGCCTGAACTTTAGCGGTCTACGCTGCACATTAGCATACTTTTCATGTGCTAAGTATCTCTATTATATTAATGTTGTTACTTAACTCATACTGGTAATGTATATGAATAACGAAACTTCTATGCATATACCCGTCAACTTCTTGTACATAACGTACTTCCACAAAATCTATGCAAAGACAACTCATGGCTGAAAATCCATTGAGTAACATAATGCAATAACTAAACATTGATGCAGACACTCATCAAACATGATAGATGCACATTGCTAGGAATATTTTATCGAACATGGTGTATAATGCTAATGCTCGTTGATACAATGATGCGTACTCAATGCAAATATTGATAGCTGCTGGAGCATTTGCTTAAATAACATTCTACTAAACATTGTTGAGGTACCATGACATAACTTATGGTATGTATTATATACTGTTCGACCATATTCCTTTATGGTGGGAAACACATTTATCATTTATCATTCATCATTCATCATTTTATACTCTTATTTTATTAATTAACTTCCTAAGGTTCCCCAAAGAGTGTATAAGTATCAATACAGTTTGTAGAAAGGGAGGGGGGATGAATACAAACAGAGCTTTTTAAATTTTAAATGAGTTTATTGAACATAAACAAATTTACAGAATATATGCGGAAAAATAACAAGTATAAATACATATTCTAATACAATCTAAGAATCACTAAGAGTTTTGATGCACAAGATAAGGATAAGAGAGAATAAGAGGTTTGAGGACAAAGACAAGTATGCTTGAAGATGAAGAAAAGGTTCTTATCTATTTATATTCGGTGCATTTAATGCACGTCAGAAGATACATGCCATGTGTCAAGTATTCATTGGAGGCTTGTCCTTTGTTCATAAAGCAACCATGCTTTAGCCGAATATGAACAGTGACCACATCAGAGTTGGTAAGCATGTGGGAGGTAAGTAATTCCGTACGTACTATCTGACATAGGTATAGGGAGGTTAAATTTTGTGCATTGAGGATAAAACAAACTTCAATATGGTTGAGTACGCTTCATTTGATCGCAAATACTTAAGGGCTCAAGGAGGATCCCTTGAGGTATCCAAGATCTTCATACTTTATGTAAACAATCCTTGCTATCACTGAACCGCTTCAGATCATGAACTGATTATTTCTATCTTCAACTTCAGTCTTCGACATTCGCTAAGGTTTCTTTTGTATGAATGTTGTCTTCAGATCTTCTAATTCAAATATCATTCTTGAGATGTTTTAGTGATCATTGAGTGCAATCAGTTTTTGCATTCGCTGAACCTGAATAGTATCTAGTACTAAGAATTTCACTAAGTATAGAGGAATCATAATCAAATCACTGAGAGGAGATTGGATCAACAATCTCCCCCTATTTGATTACGATTAAGCAATCTAAGGAAATTTTCTTTGAAATGATTAGTGAGGAAGTAAGACTTACAAAGTATAAATCCTAAGTACTAATCTATGAGATCTTTTTCAGCTTTTACACTATCTGAATTGAGTTACATTTAATAGTGTATGAAATCATAATTTATTACAAGTGTTTAAGACTATCAAAGCATATTTATAGGTAATTGTAAGAAAGAATGTTAATAGTGAATGTTAAGACATTTTTAGATTAGGACTCATAGGTACCTTGTCCCTTATTACTGTTCTAGGGATCTTTTCATCACTTAGATGGAGTAAAGTAATTCATTGAAATTCATTAATGATAAATCTGAAGAATTATATCAGAGAATGAAACTACAAAAGCAGAGTAAAGTACAATACGTTGAATACTATGAAGGAAAAACAAAACATAAGATCTAGAAGCCTGAGAATCCGCTATCAGATCTTTTCTTCTTTGTGTGTATATATATACATATATATCTCCATCTCAATTCTTCTTCTTTGGAATCTGAATCCATCATTGTCATCACTGCAGTAGTAATGAAGAATTTGGAGAAATTTGGCTGGAGCGATAGTGATGTCCTTATTTCTGAAGAATCTGAGTTGTCCAATGTTGTCAACTTAAGTCATCTCTGGTTCAGGATTGCCAACGATTTCATCATGCTGGTAATTTCTTTTCGTTGGCAAAGATGTGTTGAGCATGGAGATGTTAGGTAGCTCTAGGTGAGCAAAAATACTGGCCAAGTGAAATTTAGTCTCATGTTCATTTCTGAACGATGGACCTTCTTCAGTATCAGACATGCCTCTTTTTTTGGATTTTAGGGGAATGGGAGGTATGGTCACGTACTTGGACTTAGACCACGCCTTTGAACTGCGACTTAGACTTTTGAATGCAATCTCTGATTTCCAACCATTCTGAGAAGCCAAAGAATAGAAAGCGAGGTTGTTCAGTTTTTACCTTGTTGCCTCTGAAGATGTTGACAGATATTCTGGGACCCATTTTAGATGATCGTCCAGAGATGGTGACGCTGCTGATCTTTTGATCGTCGATACGACCATCCACTCTTTTCTTGCACACTTAATGTTCTTCATCTCTCACGACTAGTGTCTTCTGATGGTCTTGGTTCGCGGCAACGAGAAGTTGTTCCGAGCTCTTAGAGGATTCTTTAGTCTAGAGTTGGATTTAGCTAACTATTTATTGGCAATGTCTTCAGCGACTCTGAGGCTTTCTTGAGCTTCCTTTACATGCGCATCTCTTAATCCCTTAGCCTTTTGTGCATCTTCTGTTTCAGAGGGTGAAAGGAAGGAAATTCCGTCTTCTTCTTCTTCTTCTTCTTCTTCTTCTTCTGTCTGTACAGGTATAGCTTCTTTAGAACCAGAGGTACGAAGAGGAATTTTTACTCTGGTCCGTTCAAACTCTTTTATTAGTTGATCCGTCTAACATTCTTCTTCGGGTTCAGAGATAATTTTCTTATTTACACGCCTAGGAACTAGGCCTTCTTCCTCAGCGTTCGATTTAGATATATACAGGATCAGGTCCGCTTCGGAAGGTTCATTCAGGAAGGGCATCACTTGTGGAGGGGAAAGGGTGAGTTGAGAATAGGAGAATAAGTAGAAGGTTCATGGTTAGTTATATCTTCAATGCTTCTTATAGTAGAAGTATTGATAGGAGGAATGAGGGGTGTTAGAGAAGTAATGGGCTGGGGTTCAGAGATGGGAGTGTAGAGTGTGAGTGGAAGACTAACATCGGCATTATTGAGTTCCCTTCTTTATTTAGCAGAATATTCAGGTTGTCCTGAGATAATTCCTTGTTCTTCCCTGAAAGAGGAGGCTCTTGATTCTGAGGGGGCCTCTCCACCAAGGGTTCCTTGAATGTGACACCAGGCATAGCAGGAGGCCTGGCTGCCAAGAAGAAGGATGCTGGATCGGGGTTGAGGGTTGGTATGATGGACGCTCTTTTTGTTCATCGTCATCATCATCCCTGAGTTGGTATGATGGAGGCTCGTCGTCGTCATCATCATCATCCTTGAGTTGGTATGATGGAACCTCTTCTTCTTCATCCGCTTCTTCTTCCTCATCTTCAACGATGAGGATTTCTTTATCATCCTTTGCCTCATTCCTTGTTGTATCTAGGATAAGCTCATAGTTTCTTATCTATAGATCTTGCATATGAGCTAGGAGATATCCTTCCACCTTCATGGCGACTTTCTCCCCCTCTTTGGTATTATCATGGAGAAGTTGAACTAGAAGGATGTTAACCTTCTCTTTTAGAGCCTCCATTGAGGTGGAGTGCTTCTTCTGAACCAGCTCAAGCTGATTCAGGGATTTCCTATCTTCATCGATGCAAGATGGGGACGAGACAACACAGGTGTTCAGGATTTTCATAATTTCGGAGAGAGTCGTCCCCTATTTTTTATCTTCCCACCGAGGGAAGTGATGGCATAGGTGTTCTGCGTGACTGCACTTTTCAGAGAAGAGATCTCTGAATTGATGGCTGACATGTCCGTCTTTAGGTCAGGAACCCAACAACCTGATTGAAGATCAACTCAGCAGAAATCTAAAGGTTGTCAGCCTTCTTATTGATCAGAGATGCTACACCAACCAGATGATCTAGAGCTGGGAACTGGAAGGTAGTAGAGGGAGTTGCCAGGGAGATCTTTGGGATCTCAGTCTTCAGTTTTGGCATTGATTTGCTAAGAACCGTTTCCATCTTCATATATGGATTCTTCATCTGAAGCGCGTCAATATTCACACCTATATGAAGAAATTGGGTTCCTTGACAATATCTGAATGATTACTCTCAGGGTTGGAACTTTCGACGGATGTACCTGAGGATCACATACCTATCTTTGAGAATGTTTTAGAGAAACATCCTCAGGTCATGTGCACGTTGCTTTCCAGTCATCAGATTGTGGAAACAATTTTGATAAAAGAATAGCATGCTTCTTAACCTCATCAGATACGGGGACAACCATACATGATTTATTGGTCGATGTGTGGACCGAAGAAGAGTAGGTAGAAGCAGAAGAGAAGGCAGTGCATGTAATACCTGTACCAACTTCCACAGATCTAGTTACTATCGTCTCAAGAACCTTGGTCACCTGAGGTGAGGGTAGACCTGAAGAAGAAGCAACTACTTTAGAGACCGTTGTCGTAGTTGTGATTAGAGGAGGCATCGTTGATATGCCGAAAGCAGAGAGAATCGTCTGTTGAGAGACATCCTTCTTTGTATTCTATAGAAAGGGCTTATATGCTGTGGACTTCTTACGTCTATCAGCAGGAGGAATTTCCTTTTCACGGAGGGAGAGGAAGAAATATCTTGGTTAACCTAGTGGGTTGTCTAGTGGTTAGGATACTTGTTTCTCTACCACAAAGGTAGGAGTTGAGGAAGTAGTAGCCTCAACAATGTGGGGCGCTGGGCGCATGATGATCTCCATCATCTCAGGGAATAGGGGTGCATCACCTTTCCTGAGATCATGCACAAGCATTCTCTTGCCTATCTGAGAGAATCTCTTATTACCCTCTTTTAGGTAACCAGGGTAGAAGAAAACTCCATGATCATGCTCATGAAGCTGTAGGGTTTCACCGGGATCACATACATGCAGCGAAAATAAAAAAATAATAACCAAAAAAAACCCTAGAAGCCTGGATCCGTTACTAACAATTTTAAAGGGTTAGAAAACACAACCATATGGTGTTTAGGAATATACCTCAACGATTGTAGTGGTTGATTAACACAGAGCGTAAGATATCAAAGTAGATCTCCTCTGGCGGTATCCACGCGAGTATGAATCCAATCACGAATGTGTGAGTCCAGTACAAGTGCAATCAAACAAATAATAAATCACAAACAATAAAGAATTGAATGAATTATGTAGTTGGATGATTGTATTGATGAATATGGATTATGCGATTACAGAGAAAACGTACGACTACCTTAGGTTAAGAATAATCTGAACTAAGTTAAAATAAAGCAAACCTACTTTATATACCTTTCGGTATTTACGCAATTAATCCCTCAACTTTAATTCTCTCAACTTTAATATAATAAACTATTTAACCTTAACGATCTCCCCCTTTGTATTAAAGTTGCAAAGTAGCTCAAATTACTTGGTCTTGCGCAAATCAAAGATAACAAAGATAGCTCTAACAATCTTCCCCTTCGAATTGCAGTTCCATAAGTGTAAGTTTAGAAAAATGGCGTCTTCAGAATACCAATTAACTTTATCTTCACTTCAACGAATCTTTGACAAAAACAATATTTCCTTTGAATAAGAGTAAACTTAATTTGCAGCATAGAATCTGAAAAATAAACAATCTGCCCATTTATCAAAATACCATCTTCAGATCAAAAACTTTCAGCTTGAATCAATCTCTAGAATATTCGGAAGACATTTGAAACTTCAAAGTCAACAAACAAACTTTAAACAATAAGGTTCAAATTATATAAGAAATAATCTATCTTCAATAACAAACTTCTTCAAGTACCTTTGCATTAGTAAATCTTAACAGTTAAAAACCAAACTCTACATGACATCTACAATCTTTAAATCTAATGGCTTTTCAACCTTAGAATCAACATATTTAGATTCAAAACGTCTTTTTAAGTTCTGACTGCTCCCCCTCAACATCAGCATCATGTCTTTGAGTATCATTTCTTGTTTCTTTTGTGTTAGCACACTGTCTTTTTTATGCACCTTTGATATGTTTTTGATATACTTTCCCCCCCTCAAGATAATTAGGAGAATCCTAAACATCATGAACCATCAAAGACTAAATCAAATAAAAAATTTAGCCCCACCTCAAAAAAATATCTCCTTTAGAATCATTTTCTCCTCCTCAAAAATTTCTCTCTTTCGTACAAGTATCTCCTCTTTGAACTGCGGGTAATAAACTAACATACAAAAGCACGTTTAGCAACTGTTATCACTACAATCGAAATAAATTCAATTGAGTGGCCTATTTTCAGTGTTGGCAATAGGGTAGCACTAACAGGACTTCCAGTCATCGCTAAAGTAAAGTTATAAAACTAACTTCTCAGACTGTTCCGACATAAACACAAAGATATGCATTTTGAGTCACAAAGACTCGTGAATTTGTAGAAGAGTTAATCACTATGCTATATTGAAGGTTCAAAATGTGAAATATATTCCATAGACTCAATGTGCATGATTTAAGTGCGAAGGCGGGGCAAACTTCCTTCTATTTCAATATCCAAGTTTACCAAATGAAAACTAGATAGATGATGTGCTTCATCCCCTTGAAAATTGAAACATCTCTTTGTTAAGAAAGAAATGTGTAGTAGGTGGGGTTAAATCAAGAGTTGGCATAGGCTAACTGCCTGTTTCAATGATGGTTATCAAAGAATTATGAACCAATCAGTAGATGTGGTTGCCCAGCTAAGAAGTGGTTGGTACGGAGTCTTATTTTTCGTTTAACTCTGTTATCACACTCTCTATCTTTTAATAAAATCCTCACTTCTAACCAAACTCTCATTTCCATCTTACCACCCAACACAATGAGATTACTCAACCGTATGAGTTATCTCCCCCACTTGATGATGTAATACCCCTAAGCCCTCAATCACTCAAGGATTACCTCTTGGGTAGGGATACCGCTTCTGGTAGTCCGTAGAAGTTCATATAATCTCACACACTGTTCCCGTAAAAATATTTCTTATCATGATTCAAAGTTATAATGCTTAGAAGCGTAAAAAAAATTCAGAAATAAAATATCTGAAGTACGAGTCCTGAACTTATATGTCCAGAAATTAAAACGTTTTCACGAGTTCTAAACTGATGTGTTTAGGAGTCATATATCAAAATGATTTCAAAAAAGACAAACTTATAGCGCAAAACAAGATATGACGTTGTAAGCACAATTTATCTGGTATAAAAGACTTACCCCTAAAGTATAGTAAGTACTTACTCAACCTCAAACCAAGAACTTTTCTCATCATGTGGTCAGAAAATCCGAGTTCAGCACGACACATGATAAACCTACAAAAAAAATTAAACAGATTTGGTACCCATATTGAAAGTTAGCTTTGGTGTGTGGAATGCTGTAAGTTCTGAACCATCTATCTCGATTAGATGTTCTAGCTGTGGATATCGTCATTGGGGATTAAAAATTAGACTTATGGACATGGTATGTACCAAACCAGTCAGATGCAGATTTCCGATCAACAAAATCATTCAAACCACATGTAGAACAACATATATGATCATGAGAGAGTTGAAGCAACTGCTGAATAGATTAAACTTTTAATGGAAGCACTAAACTTTGTTCAGCAGAAGTACTGGATTGAGAAACATCATGATCAATATAGTTTGTTCTAACATGCGAAAGAGAATTAAATGACTTTGTCTTCTTGGTTACATGCTTAAACTTCTTTTCTACCCAGACTTGTTTGACTCTAACATTTTTTCTTTGAAAGCGTTTATCCGAGACATCATTAAATTTGCAGTAAAAAGAACTAGAATAGTGAGGATGATGAGTTTTAGAGGTACCAGTGTGTCTATGTTTCTGTGAACGATTAAGGTAGTTATTTTGAAAGGTAGGTTTGTACACAAAAACATGTTGGGGAGCAGATGTGGAACATTCGCCCTTATGCATGATCAC
Source organism: Silybum marianum (assembly GCA_036898165.1). Classification (NCBI taxonomy): domain Eukaryota; kingdom Viridiplantae; phylum Streptophyta; class Magnoliopsida; order Asterales; family Asteraceae; genus Silybum; species Silybum marianum. The sequence goes on along the minus strand of CM072529.1, from coordinate 40,203,700 downwards.
TAGTTCATCTACAGCTTTTTCGGGAGTAAAATCCAAGCGACTCGAAAGAATTGGAGAAAATGGAACAAATTTGAGGCATCAACATAACAATCATCAGAGTTCGAAAAGGTTTAGAACTTACGCCCCTTATCAGATTTAGGAGTTTTACAGGTATTAGTGGAGAAACATGTATTTTTCGAAAAACTGTTTTGATCGTCAGTCGACAAATCACCTAGAAAAGCCTTGCAAGAAGACGCTTCCGAGTGTGTGGAGGAAGGTTCAGACTGAGCATTTTTGCCTTTAAGAATGGTATCATATTTATTTTGCAAAGTAGACGTGAAATTTGCTCTTGTAGAACATTCGTTGCTAGACCAACAAGTTTACTCGTTAGACGATGAATTTCTGTATGAAGTTCCTCTCTTTCACAATCAGGAAGTGGGTCTGACTTGTATGAGGTAATAGGAATTTGCGATTGATTTTCTTTGAAAAATAGACATTAAAATCTCTCTTTCGAGATCAAAAGTGTTCGTTGCTACTTCATAATCCTGCTCCAGTTGAACTATACATTTTTCTAAACTCAATGGGGGGGGGAACGTGTAGTTTGAATTCGACTGGTTTTGCTTGAATTTCAGCGTTAGAGTAGCTACTAGATGAATCATTCGAGAGAGTGGGTTTGGATTCCTTGCTACTATAACTCGCATTGAGAATAGCATACACGAAAGGAACTTGACCCTTATCAGTTCTAGCACGTTTAATGTCTTCCTGTTCCCTAACCAATTATGGTGATAACGTGATATCACCTTCTGGTGATAACGGGATTTCACCATGAAACAACGGTGATTCCATGAACTTGATTTGAAAATCCGGACCAAGGTTTTGATATTCAAATTTATATAAGATAGGGACGTCAGATATGGCCTTTTCGAGATAACGAGGATTGTTAGCACCTAGACCTTCCTTTGATTTATAAGACTTGTACTCCTTGGGTTTGATCAAGTGAATGGTTTGGTCAGTTTGACCTCATTTGATAAATCGGCGTTCAAGATTCTTCACCTTGTCTAATAGATCTCTATTTTCACGTTCAAACTTAGATAACAGTTCAGATAATTTGTTTATCAAAGTAGTGTTAGATTCAGCAACCTTGGCTTTGTCCTTTTGTAATCCTTTGGCCCGACAAGCGTTATCAACACATTCAGTGTTAATTAATGTTGGAACCCAGATCCCTTTCTAATAACAAATCAATAGATCGTATAACAAAGTATGAGAGGAAGCAACGTCGATCTATGATTAATACTGAACAATAGTAATAAGCAGTAAGAACAGATTTGAAGAACAATTGAGAAATCGTATTAATAACCTAGAAATTGATTACAATACGTATGAATGAATAGCGCAATTTCTCTTCAAGATCGTCAACTATCACAGTGAAGAATGAATCTATTTATACTATTACAAAGTAAAAATCAACGATCTAGCCGATCAGGATTTGACACGTCAACTATACTAGTAACAGAATTAGTTACGTACAAGGACGCACAGAAAGTGTGATCGCCACGTCATCACAAGCGCGAATGAGATAACAGTTAGAGTCCAGAGGTTCTTCAAGTCTCTGGGCGCCTCTGAGATGACTTAAGTCAGAAGATGAGCTTCTGACTTAACTTCTGATCTTCGATACTTGTGATATTCTGGTTCATACTTTTCACAGAATAAAGTCTAACAATCTCCCCCTAAGTATGAAGTCCATAATGTGGAAATAATAACTTCGTTCAAGTAATTTCAAATACGTTGCTGTTTCCTTATGAAATTTCAAATCTGTTGCTGTTTCCTTATGCAATTTCAAATCTGTTGCCGTTTCCTTAGACAATTTCAGATTCTCAAATCAAGACCATCTCCAAATTTCTTTTTCCATTCATTATATTGCTTTTTGGCAAGTGCTTCAACAGGAGCGATGTACACAGCATGCATGACGTTATTAGACCCTTTCTGATGGTTCTGTAAAATTGCAAATTTTGCACATATAGTTTTCCCACTTCTAGTTGGTACAACATCTAACACTTTGTCAACATTGTTTGAATTCTTGATAAAGGGCTTCATATAAGTGTTTGAATTCTTGATAAAGGGCTTCGTATAAGTGTTTGAATTCTTGATAAAGGGCTTCGTATAAGTGTTTGAATTCTTGATAAAGGGCTTCGTATAATGGATTAGAAGGGAGCATTAGAATGAGAAGTGACAATCTTGTGAACAAGACCAGTATTTCTCTGACTTTTAAGATTGTGTCGAGTTGCTTATCCATCCTTTTAGCTATGTCTCTATCTCTTTTATCTTTTCCTCTGTCATCAATCTGGAGAGATGCATAACTCTTGACAATTTGCACAACTCTTGTAGAGTACTTATGTGCCTCTGAGATTCTGAAGAAACTTCTTCTGGATGGTCTTTTAAACACAATGCCATCTTCAGGTTACGTCAACATTTCTCCAACAGGCAGATGGTTGAGGCCCTCTCTGTCTTCGTTGGGAGCAGAGATGCTCAAGTTTACTTCCTTGTGATCTAGGCCCGTTTGAAAGTCTACATGTCTTCTATACCCGATGAAGGCTTTCATGCAGTCAATGATTCGGAAGAAGGAAACTTTGTTTTGATCATCAGTCCTTTGATTCATTTTATTTTTCATATACCTTTCCAGAGGTATGAGATCAGAAGGATTGATAGATAACTAATCATTATCACAGAATTAGTACTTGTTGTTGTCTTCTCTGATCACTTCATAGATTGTGTACATAATCTCTTTGTTTTCGATTTTGGCATGCTTGATCCTAGAGATATTCTTGATTGGTACTTTTGAGTAAGTCACTTTTCCTTACTTGCCTATGACTCATGAATCTGCTTTTGACTTCATCGCTTACATGATAGTTATTGGAAAAGTTAGGAAGCATTAAGAAGACTTTCTGATATATGTGATTGCGTACATGTGCCTGTGCTTAATTTCCAAAGTTGGAAGTTTAAACCTCCAGAACTTATCTTTCTTTTCTTGGATCTCAGCCTTTCTTTTGATTGACTTTTCCCTCTTGACCTTTTCAATTTCAGCAATAGCTTTATCAGCTTCATCCTTAGCTTTATCTTCTTCAGCTTCTTGAATAGTGGGTTGTTTAGAGGCAGAGTCAGAGGGTTTTGGACTTTGAGTGGCTGAGAATTCTCTGGTTCTAGAACAAGAGGGGATTGATTGATCTTTCTGAGGTTGGGGGGATTTTGATGGCTGCAATTGTGAAGGTTGAGGTTGGAGCTTTCTTTTGTTTCCCAAAAGCTCAAGAATGAACTTAGCCATATCCGGATCTTTGGGAAGTGGGCCAGAGTTTACGGCTAGTGGAATTGGTGTAAGAGGGGTTTGTTTGAATGTTGGTGGTTCAGAGGTTGTAGAGGCATAAGCTTTACATTTATTCTGAGGTTGAGCCGTTTCAGCACCATCAACTTTTGCCTTTTTGGATGTATTCTCCCCCTTATGAGAATCAGGATCCTGATCCTTAGACTTCTTTCGCTTCAACTCTGCCTTTTTGCATGCTCTGGCCTCTTTGCTTTCTTCTTTTCTTCGTAATCTGCAGACAGAGAGCTGACCAGAGATGACAATTTTGAAACAGAGGTTTCTAAGGTAGATACCTTCTGATCCAAATTCGTGGAACTGGAATTGATCTTAGAAACATATTAGGCAGTCAGTGCATTAAACCTGTCCATCATAGCTTTCTGGAAGATAGCCATATCAGATTTACGAACTAAGGACGAGGAAGTGAAGTTAGAGGCTTCTGAAGGGATCACAGCATCAATGAGTTTCTTGATGTCAGCAACTAAAGATCCATACTCATTTGCAGATATAGTGACCTCTGGAGTTGGAATGTCATCAGGAATATGAAAGATTGCCTCTACCTTTGCCTTGATTCCTGCATCTAGTTTATTGAAGTAGTTAGAGGCAGAGTTCCTCTGAGACTCGGCATTATCAGAAATTAACTTTTGGATAGCTTCCAGAGCCTGAGTCTGGGCAAGTTGAGCATTCTTAAGATCGTTGAGCGTTGTTTGGTGGGACTCAAGGGAAAGTTTTAGGTCCTCCACAGATCTCTGAATTTTATCACCAAATGCCTGGAACGCTGCATTGGTGACAAATTCAGAAGATGTAACCAGTGTATCCCCAACACATGGGGCCCCTTGTCTCTCGTGTTTAGAGAGGTCCTCGTTCACACCTGTTTTGACGTTGAGTGTGGAGGGACTTCCAACCTGTCTTCGAGGGCTATCATTGATAAACACCTCTTCGGTTGTTCTGATTGCATCAACTTTTTCCCTATCATTAGAGGATGGGGAGCTGAACACAATGTGCTTACCTTTTGGGAGTAGGAAACTCCGGTAAGTGGTGCATCCTGATGCAGTAACCCCTCTGATGGGAATTCTTCAGCTTCTACACTATCAAAGGGTAGGGACGTGCCCTCTGCGTTCCCTAAGGCTTCGTTGGTCAGAGAGACATCAACGAATTGTGTAGGTTGTGGCGAGTTCTGGGGCGATAGAACTCTTTTATTTTCATCATTACCCTTTTGAGAGGATGATGAAGATGATGTGGTTTCCCCGGTTGTGCTTGATTCAGAGGATTGAAGGATATCCTCTGATCGGTTGGTTTTAGGGTGGTTTGGACTGGGGTGTCCTTTTTCAATAAGAGTAGATGTGTTGGCATCTACCTCAACAATTGTGGTTACCCTTGTTGGACTTGGTGAGGTTCGCACATATGTGTCTCTATGGACATCTTCTGTAGCTTCTTGCATTAATCTATCACGATGGGCAGAATCACTTGGTGGTTCACTCTCATTCTCACTTGACCCCTCACTTACTACATTGGGCTCTAAATGCTCTGGGGTAGGTATTCTCGGTTCTGGGTATACCAAAGAGCGTCTAAAAGAAATAAGATTAGGAGAGGTTTTAGGAATAAGGTTAAGCATATACCTGGATAGTTCTCTTGGAGAAGAAGAACCATTTCTGTCAATAGTAGGCTTGTGAGAGCACATGGTAGCTATCTTGCAGTATGGCTGAAGAAAGGGGGCTTGCAGAGCACTTATTGCTGGGTAAGTGAAGAGAGAGAGGAATCTTGGGAACATCAGTGCTGGAAGAGCTTTGCCCTAACTCTGATGTGAAACTTTGGTATGTACAACAACTTTCATTTCCTGAAAGATCAAACTTGCATAATCCAATGGCCTGTTGAAATACATTCCGTACATTATTGTAAGAATGTTCTTGCTTGCTTGGTCCTGTGAGCCAATTTTGCAAGTGAGACTTTTGTTGAGAATAGAGACTAGCACATTCCACATGGGAGGCAACTTCTTCCTTTTGAACTCAGACAGCTTGGTGAGTTTTTCATTGTATCCCAAGAAATTTATGAATGCCAGCAAATCTTCAGGTGTAGGGTTCTGTTCAAGATCTGGATTTGGTACCTTTTGGCCTTTAACTTCAATAACAGGTAGGGGCAAATGGAAGTACCTGGCAATTTTCTTTTTTGTGATAGGGATTTCGACGGCGTTGTCAGGTTCTGTGGGATGGCTGAAATTTCCTAAGAGGGTTTCTTCGTCCTCGACAAACATTGATTGCCATACCTCTTGGACATAGATTTCGGGCATATTGGTGTTGGTTAGGGTTAGGGTTCGGTTCAGTGAATGATATTGCAAGAACTCGATCATTACTTTATAGTCTTCTTGATACGTATTTGGATCGAGAAGAACTTGCACATTGTTGGCTTTGAGTGGTAGATTTTCTATTGGGACACTTTCCGCCTATGAATCGATTAGTCGCCCTTCTTCTTCTTGCACATTTACATTTTCAGTTGGGTTTGCCATAAGTGATTTTGGGGTTTTTGAGAGCTTAAGAGTGCAGGGTAGCAAATAGGAATGGTAGCCGGAGGAGGAAGACGATGAGTAGTAGAGTGATGAGTTTCTATTTTCGAGTTTATATAATGAGAGAGAAATACAACTCGATTGATTTTGGGGATCGAGGAGTTTTTGATTTGGGGAAAAGCAAACGGTTTATAGGTACTGATGTTGTTAGGACCAAAAGTCCTAAGTTTAGAAAGTTTTATAAAGATAGAAAATATTGAATGTAATATTCCATATTTGGTTTAATTCCTTATGGGCTTGGGCTTACCATGTAATAGACCCTACTATATAAAGGAGTCTAGGGTAGAGGATTCATTAAGGAGAGTTGTTTAATTTACTTACGCGTTTGTAATTCTTTAAGCTTTCATCAATAAAACATACGACTTGATGATTTCCGTATGATTCCTATTTTGATCTTGTTGAAACGGACCTAACAGATGTAAGCAAGCAGGCGTGCACTTATACAGTCGGACGATTAATGACACGTGGAGGAATCTTTTACGTGTATTGATTGATGACAGGCGCGTGTAGGAGTTTGATGAGGCACTGGAAGGTTTTTGGACGGTTTGCAATGATAACCGGTTTTGCTTTAAATATTTTGAATATTCCCTCCAAAATTAAAAAGAAATTAAAAAGAAAAGTTATCAATTAATCAACAAAAAAATTGTGGATTAAAAGAATAATTTTTGAAATTAGTTATTTAAAAAAAATTAAAATCAGACATTTGGAGAAATAAATCAGTTTTGTACTAAATGAAAGTTTTAAATTCTATAAATAGCATTTCTTAAGAAATGTAATGAAATAAGAAAATTCTAATTAACCTTGAAGGCAAGAGTTAAATTTAGAAGTAACTTATTAAAAAAATTTCAAGAGAGAGACATAATCAGAGAATACCTTTTTGGTCATATAAAACATTTTGAGACCAAGAATTTTGTCATGAGAACATATTTTCAGAAGAGTTTTAGTTGAATTTGAAATTTCTTATTCACCTTGACGGCAAGAGTTAGTCAGAAGTAACCAATTCGCAATTTTTTTTAAGTAAAGAGAGGTTCAGAAGACAGCTAACTTCTGTTATACTTGTTTTGAAAAGATTCCCTTAAGATATAACACAAGTTTGCGCTCCCTCTCAAAAACTGCACTGTGTGCTCCCCCTTGAAGTTTGAGTATTTTGCTCCCCCTTGCTTTTTCAAATTATCCTGCCCTTTCTGTCTATACTTGGATCAAAAAGTGAAAAAAATTGTTCATTTAAGAAAAGAGGTGTCTAGAGGCTTCTGAGCGCTTCTTTGTTAATCATCAAAAATGACTAGAGGCTTCTGGGCGGTTCTGATTTATTGCTTAACACACAAAGAATGACTAAGTAAAGAAATATAGAACAAGTGAATTGACTTAATCCTATGAAGGCCATAGAAATTAAGGTAATTACATGTTTAGCATACCCAACTTGTTGATCAGAAAATTGAATACTTTGGATATTAATGTAATCTATAGAAGAATTATCTATCGGAATAATACTCTTATAGATCTATTAACAACAAGTATAGCTATGCCAGAAGAATTAATAATATCTCAGGAAAAATTGTTACAAGAAGCTGTGGATGCACTTCTTGATAATGGAATATGCGGACAACAATGAGGGATGATCATAACAGAGTTTACAAGTCGCTTTCAGATGTAATTGAAGGCAAAGAAGGAAGAGTTCGCGAGACTCTGCTTGGTAAACGGGTCGATTATTCAGGGCGGTCAGTGATTGTCGTGGGCCCTTCACTTGCATTACATCGATGTGGATTGCCTCGCGAAATAGCAATAAAACTTTTCCAGGCATTTGTAATCCGTGACCTAATTAGAAAATATCTTGCTTCGAACATAGGAGTTGCTAAGAGTCATATTCGGAAAAAACACCGACATATGTAAATATGAAATTCAGATTAACCAAGGCCCCGAAAGGGTCACTAATGAAATACCGCATTTAGAAGCCCATTTACTCCGAAATTTAGACAAAAATGAAATTGTAATGTTGGGATCTTGGGTGGAAACAAGTGATATTTTAGTAGGTAAAATAACGCCCCAAATGGTGAAAGAATCACCGTATGCCCCGGAAGATAGATGGGTCCATAGTTCTAAGATACTTGGCATGCGGGTATATACTTCAAAAGAAACTTGTCTAAAACTACCTATAGGCAATAGGGGTCGTCTTATTGATGTGTGATGGGTCCATAGTTCTAAGACAGATGAGACAGATGAGACAGAAAGGATTCGTGTATATATTTTACACAAATGTGAAATCAATGTAGGAGATAAAGTAGCTGGAAGACATGGAAATAAGGGTATCATTTCAAAAAAATTTCCTAGACAAGATATGCCTTATTTACAAGATGGAAGACCTGTTGATATGGTCTTCAACCCATTAGGAGTACCTTCACGAATGAATGTAGGACAAATATTTGAATCTTCACTCGAGTTAGCGGGGGGGTTGCTAGACAGACATTATTGAATAGCGCCTTTTGATGAGAGATATGAACAAGAAGCTTCGAGAAAACTGGTGTTTTCTTAATTATATGAAGCCAGTAAGCAAACAGCGAATCCATGGGTATTTGAACCCGAGTATCCAGGGAAAAGTAGAATATTTGATGGAAGAACGGGGGATCCTTTTGAATAACCTGTTATAATAGGAAAGCCTTATATCTTGAAATTAATTCATCAAGTTGATGATAAAATCCATGGGCATTCCAGCGGGTGGTATTCACGTCTTACACAACAACCCCTTAAAGGAAGGGCCAAGAAAGGGGGACAACGGGTAGGAGAAATGGAGGTTTGGGCTTTTGAGGGGTTTGGCGTTGGTTATATTTTACAAGAGATTCTTACTTAGAAATCTGATCATATTAGAGCTTGCCAGGAAGTACTTTGTAGTATAATCTTTGGAGAAACAATACCGACTCCTGAGGATACTCCAGAATCTTTTCGGTTGCTCGTTTGAGAACTACGATCTTTAGCTCTGGAACTGAATCATTTTCTTATATCTGAGAAGACTTTCCAGATTAATAGTAAGGAAGCTTAATCGAACAAAAGCAGAATTCTTCTTCTATGATCGATCGATATACACATCAACAACTCCGAATTGGATTAGTTTCTCCTCAAAAAATAAGTAGTTGGTCAAAAAAAATCCTGCCTAATGGCGAGATAGTTGGAGAGGTGACAAAACCTTATACCTTTCATTACAAAACCAATAAACCAGAAAAAGATGGATTATTTTGTGAAAGAATTTTTGGGCCTATCAAAAGTGGAATTTGTGCTTGTGGAAATTATCGAGTAATCGGAGATCAAAAGGAAGACCCAAAATTTTGTGAACAATGCGGAGTCAAGTTTATTGATTCTCGGATACGAAGATATCAAATGGGCTACATCAAACTCGCATACCCGGTAATGCATGTATGGTATTTGAAACGTCTTCCTAGTTATATTCTGAATCTTTTAGATAAACCTCTTAACGAATTAGAAGACCTAGTATATTGCCGTGTCTGATTTGATCTAAATTCTGATTTTACATATTCAAAATGAGAAACTTTCATCCCATTTAATCCAATCGGGATGCCCTGTACCTGACATGTTTCTTGGTAGGAGTAACATGAAGCTCAAAATTAGGGATGTATTCAAGACCCTCCCAAAAATGGGAATTGATCTATGGTCGATTTCATAAGAATTTATAGTTATACCTCGTAAAAAAAGACTTTTTCTTTTGTGCAATTAAGTAGTTCATTTTTTTAGAAATAAATTCTGTTCAAGTAAGCAAATAGAAAAGATGTCATGGTTACAAGAGTCTATCTATCACATATAGACTTTAAGGGCATCGTGAGGTGAAGTCGGGACCTAAAAGATCGAATGGAACAATACATAGACAAGTAAATTCCTTATGAATTCCAAGGTACTCTCTTTAATTAAGAATTACGGGATTCATCATTCGAGGGGAAGTAGACTACTCAAGAATTTCACATTTCATTTATGTCATAATTGAATAAAGAATTCCGAAAATCTAAATAAAAATAATAAGGAAGACGGAATCAATGAAGTTTTGCTTGGTCTTCACTGGAAACTTGAGTAAGGAGTAGATCATTTTGGAGTTTTCTAGAATTTGAAAGCGAGAACTCCTATCTTTTTCTTTATTTGGTGTACCTACTTGAGCCGGATGAAAGGAAACTTTCACGTCCGATTTTGAGCGGGGGAGATCCTATCCCAGTTTTTATTTTGCTAGGCCCATAGATAAAAAACCCATTTTTTTACGATTACGAGGTTTATTGGGATATGAAATCCAACCCTGGAAATACAAGATCCCAATTCTTTTTACTACCCGGAGCTTCGATACATTTCGAAATCGAGAGATGTCTACCGGGGGCAGTTCTATCAGACAACAATTAGCCAATCTAGATTTACGAATAATTATAGATTATTCATTGGTAGAATGGAAAGAATTGGAGGAAGAGGAACCCACAGAATGAATGGGAAGATCGAAAAGTTGAAAGAAGAAAAGATTTTTTGCTTAGACGCATGGAATTGGCTAAGCATTTTATTCGAACAAATATAGAACCAAAATGGATGGTTTTGTGTCTATTACCAGTTCTTCCTCCTGAGTTGAGATCAATCTATCATATAGATGAGGATAAACTAGTGACCTCGGATATTAATGAAATCTATAGAAGAATTATCTATCGGAAAAATACTCTTACAGATCTATTAACAACAGGTATAGCTACGCCAGAAGAATTAATAATATCTCAGGAAAAATTGTTACAAGAAGCTGTGGATGCACTTCTTGATAATGGAATCTGCGGAAAACCAATGAGGGATGATCATAATAGAGTTTACAAGTCGCTTTCAGATGTAATTGAACGCAAAGAAGGCCCTTCACTTGCATCACTTGCATTTACAAGTCGCTTTCAGAGTTTGCGAGACTCTGCTTGGCAAACGGGTCGTATATTCAGGGCGGTCAGTATTGTCGTGGGCCCTTCACTTGCATTCCATCGATGTGGATTGCCTCACGAAATAGCAATAGAACTTTTCCAGGCATTTGTAATCCGTGACTTAATTAGAAAACATCTTGCTTCGAACATAGGAGTTGCTAAAAGTCAAATTCGGAAAAAAAACCGATTGTATGGGAAATACTTCAGAGAATTCTGGATGACCATCCTGTATTGCTGAATAGAGCACCTACTCTGCATAGATTAGGCGTACAGGAATTCCTACCCGTTTTAGTGGAAGGGCGTGCTATTTGTTTACATCTATTAGTTTGTAAGGGCTTCAATGCAGACTTTGACGGGGATCAAATGGCTGTTCATGTGCCTTTATCAGCAGAGGCTGAATCAGAGGCACGTTTACTTATGTTTTCTATTATGAATCTTTTGTCTCCAACTATTGGAGATCCCATTTCCGCACCAACTCAAGATATGCTTAGTGGACTCTATGTTTTAACGAGTGGAAATCGTCGGGGTATTTGTGTAAATAGGTATAATCCATGTAATCGTAGAAACTATCAAAATGAAGATAATAACTATAAGTATACAAAAAAAGGAACTCTTTTTTTGTAATACCTATGATGTAATTGTAGCTTATTGGCAAAACCAAATCAATTTAGGTAGTCCTTTGTGGTTCCGGTGGCGACTAGATCAACGCGTTATTGCTGCAAGATGAGCTCCCATCGAAATTCATTATGAATCTTTGGGGACCAATTATGAGATTTATGGACACTATCTAATAGTAAGAAGTATAAAAAAAGAAATTCTTTTTATATATATATATATATATATTCGAATCACTCTGGATCATATTTCTCTTTATCGAGGAATAGATGAAGCCGTAGAGGGGTTTTGGCAGGGCTTTTGTAATTCTATGCTACCAGCGGGAATGCGAGTCTCGCCGGTTTAACTAGGACTATAATTGCGAAATTTCTACGCGAATCAAGATCTAGAAAAGGAAGTTTTCCAATCACTGACTCAAACCCATTGTCAAATTCTACTCAGTGCAATATGAAGGTACTGATGGCACAACGAGCCACTCATGTCTTTTACAATAAAATGATAGACGGAACTGCCATGAAACAACTTATTAGTCGATTTATTGATCACTATGGAATAGGATATACATCATATATCCTGGATGAAGTAAAGACTCTGGGTTTCCGAGAAGCTACCACCGCATCCATTTCATTAGGAATTGATGATCTTTTAACAATACCTTCTAAAAGATGGCTAGTTCAAGACGCTGAACAACAAAGTTTTATTTTGCAAAAACACCATCATTATGGGAATGTACACGCGGTAGAAAAATTACGTCAATCGATCGAGATATGGTATGCCACAAGTGAATATTTGCGACAAGAAATGACTCCTAATTTTCGGATGACCGATCCTTTTAATCCAGTCCATATGATGTTATTTTTGGGAGCCAGAGGAAATTCATCTCAGGTACATCAATTAGTAGGTATGAGAGGATTAATGTCGGATCCCCATGGGCAAATGATTGATTTACCCATTCAAAGCAATCTACTCGAAGAACTCTCTTTAATAGAATATATTATTTCTTGTTTCGGAGCTCGTAAAGGAATTGTGGATACCACTATCCGAACATCAGATGCAGGATATCTTACGCCGAGACTTGTTGAAGTAGTTCAACACATTGTTGTACGTCGAACAGATTGTGGCACCGTTCGAGGTATTTCTGTAAGTACTCGAAATGGGATGATGACGGACATGATTTTTATCCGAACATTAATTGGGCGTGTACTAGCAGATGATATATATAGGTTCGCGATACATTGCTACTAGAAATCAAGATATTGGGGTTGGACTTGTCAATAGATTCATAACTTTTAGAGCACAACCAATCTCTATTCGAACCCCCTTTACTTGTAGGAGCCCATCTTGGATTTGTCAATTAGGTTATGGCCGGAGTCCAGCTCATGACGACCTGGTCCAATTGGGAGAAGCTGTAGGTATTATTGCAGGTCAATCTATTGGAGAACCGGGCACGCAATTAACATTAAGAACTTTTCATATCGGCGGAGTATTCACAGGGAGTACTGCATATATTATACACAATGTGTATATTCCGCCCAAAAGTTTTCTTTAAGTTCAAAATGATCAATATGTAGAATCAGAACAAGTGATTGTTGAGATTCGTGCGAGAACATCCACTTTGAATTTGAAAGAGAAGGCTCGAAAACATATTTATTATGACTCAGAGGGCGAAATGCACTGGAATACTGATGTGTACCATGCACCTGAATTTACATATGGTTATATCCATCTCTTACCAAAAACAAGTCATTTATGGATATTATTTGGGGAGCCCTGGAGATACAGTCTAGGCCCCTGTTTGATCCACAAGAATCAAGATCAAATGAACGCTTATTCTCTTTCTATCAAGCGAAGATATATTTCTAACCCCTCAGTAACTAATAATCAAGCGAGACACAAATTTTTTAGTTCGTATTTTTCTGGCAAAAATAAAAAAGGAGATAACATTCCTGATTATTCAGAACTTAATCGAATCACATGTACTGGTCGTGTAATCTCAGATATCCGGCCATTCTCGACGGGAATTCTGATTTATTGGCAAAGAGGCGAAGAAATAGATTCATCATCCCACTCGAATCGATTCAAGAAGCTGAGAACCAACAAATACCTTCTTCAGGTATTTCAATTGAAATCCCCAGAAATGATATTCTCCGTATAAATAGTATTCTTGCTTATTTCGATGATCCTCGATATATAAGAAAGAGCTCGGGACTTACTAAATATGAGACTAGAAAACTGAATTCAATCATCAACGAAGACGATTTGATTGAGTATCGAGGAGTCAAGGTATTTTCGCCAAAATACCAAATAGAAGTAAATCCATTTTTTTATTCCCATGGAAGTCCACATTTTGGCCGAATCTTCTTCCATAATGGTACGCCACAATAGTATTATTGGGCTAGATACACAAATCACTTTAAATAGAAGAAGTCGGGTAGGCGGATTGGTCCGAGTGAAGAAAAAAGCAGAAAAAATTAAACTGATAATCTTTTCTGGAGATATCCATTTTCCTGGAAAGACAAATAAGGCATTCAGATTGATACCACCAGGAGGGGGAAAACAAAATTCCAAAGAATACAAAAAATTGACAAATTGGCTCTATATCCAACGAATGAAACTTTCCTGGTATGAAAAGAAGTATTTTGTTTTGGTTCAACCTGTAGTCCCATGTAAAAAAATGGATGGTATAAATTTAGGAAAACTCTTCCCGCCGGATCTCTTGCAGGAAAGTGATAATCTACAACTTCGAGTTGTCAATTATATCCTTTATTACGACCCAATTCTTGAAATTTGGGACACAAGTATTCAATTAGTTCGGAGATGTTTAGTGTTGAATTGGGACCAAGACAAAAAAAGTTCTTCGATCGAAAAGGCCTGTGCTTCCTTTGTTGAAATAGTGACAAATGGTTTAATTAGAGATTTTCTAAGAATCGACTTAGCGAAGTCACCTATTTCGTATACCCGAAAAAGGAACGATCTGTCAGGTTCAGGATTGATCTCTGAGGATGGATCAGACCGCGCTAATGTCAATCCGTTTTTACATTTATTCTTATTCCAAGGCAAGGATTCAAGAATCCCTTAATTCAAATCAAGGAACTATTCATACCTTGTTGAATCAAACAAAGGAATCTGAATCTTTGATAATTTTGTCATCATCCAATTGTTCTCGAATAGGCCCATTCAACGATGTAAAACCTCCCAATGTGATAAAAGAATCAATCAAAAATGACCCCCTAATTCCAATTAGGAATTCGTTGGGCCCCTTAGGAACAGGCCTTCCAATTTATAATTTTGATTTATTTTCCCATTTAATAACCCATAATCAGATCGTGGTAACTAACTTTTTGCAACTTGACAATTTAAAAAATATTTTTCAAATACTTAAATATTATTTACTCGATGAAAATGGTAAAATTTATAATCCCTATTCATGCAGTAACATCATTTTGAATGCATTCAATTTGAATTGGTATTTTCTACATTCTAATTATTGTGAAGAGACATCTACAATCGTTAGTCTTGGGCATTTTATTTGTGAAAATGTATGAATAGCCAAAAAAGGACCGCATTTAAAATCGGGTCAAGCTCTAATTGTTCAAGTTGACTCTATGGTAATACGGTCAGCTAAGCCTTATTTGGCTACTCCAGGAGCAACTGTTCATGGACATTATGGGGAAATCCTTTACGAAGGAGATACATTAGTTACATTTATATATGAAAAATCAAGATCCGGTGATATAACGCAAGGTCTTCCAAAAGTGGAACAGGTATTAGAAGTGCGTTCGATTGATTCAATATCGATGAATCTCGAAAAGAGGATTGAGGATTGGAACAAATGTATAACAAGAATTCTTGGAATTCCTTGGGCATTCTTGTTTGTTGTTGAGCTAACTGTAGTGCAAAGTCGTATCTCTTTGCTTAATAAGGTCCAAAAGGTTTATCGATCCCAGGGGGTGCAGATACATAATAGGCATATAGAAATAATTGTACGTCAAATAACATCAAAAGTGTTGGTTTCAGAAGACGAAATGCCTAATGTTTTTTTGCCCGGAGAACTAATTGGATTGTTGCGAGCGGAACGAATGGGGTGAGCTTTGGAAGAAGCGATCTGTTACCGAGCCGACTTATTGGGCATAACAAGAGCATCTATGAATACTCAAAGTTTCATACCTGAAGCGAGTTTTCAAGAAACTGCTCGAGTTTTAGCAAAAGCAGCTCTCCTGGGCCGTATCGATTGGTTGAAAGGCCTGAAAGAAAACGTTGTTCTGGGGGGGATCATACCTGTTGGTAGCGGCTTCAAAAAACAACCTTACAACATTCCTAACAACATTGCCTTGGAACTCAAAAAAAGGAATCTATTAGAGGGGGAAATGAAAGATATTTTGTTCTACCGCTGAAAATTATTTGATGCTTGCCTTTCAAAGAATTTCCATGATACATGTAACACCCTGAATTTCGTCCTAGTTGAAGAAAGTGTTAATCCGAGCGATTCAATAACCAAACGTCAATTTCAGAGTTTGAGCAGTAGTGCCTTATGAGAGTGACATCTGTCACAATAGCACCGATGGTACTTAGAGGATGGTCGTCTCGACTATTGTGCGATGCAGTTATGACATCCGTCACAATAGCACCGATGGTACCAAGTAGTTGGTGGTCCCAACAATTGTGCCATGCTATAATGACAATGGCACAATGGATCAACCGCGTCATCTTTGTATTCCACTCTCAGAATCAACAAGATAAGTATTTTTGAAGTTAATTATGTTGGGTATCATCCATAAGGCGAGTAGCGGGATCAAAACGGGTGAAAAGGAGGAAAAACACCTCAAAACGGCCCCCGGCTATAGTGCCAGGCGATACTGACAGGGCACCATCGCATGGCAGCATCGCCCCAAATGTACCGAGACTTAAGAGATGAATCAGATTGATTTTGGACACGGGCTATAGTGCCCGGCGATACTGACATGGCACAATCGCCTGTCAGCATCGCCTACGGCCTCTAGTGGTTAAAAATCGGGATTTTTTCATTTGGCCATAACTTCTTTATCACAGCTCTGATTTGGGCGATTCGAAGTGCTACGGTTTCGTTTTTGGAAGCTCTTCAACATGGAAACATTGATAGCTAGAGGTTACTTGATGATTTTGGGAGCTTATAGGAGTGGAAGGTAAGATCACCTCTCCGAAATCTCAAATCTAGGGTTTGGGTTTTTCACCAACGAATCTCATAATCCTTGGGTTCTCTTTTTGAGGATATGTAGGTGTTCTTGAAGGGATTACATCATGGATCTAAAGGTCTAGCTTGAGAATCTAAAGTCTTTACCGAATGGAATTCGGTATTGGGGTAAAACCTAGATTTAGCTTAAATCTAGCAAGGTGAGTTCAAGATACTTTGTAAAAACTTTGTACATGCCAAAAACGTTCTTTTTGAAGTATTAACATGTTTTACTTGGTGTTTATCAAATGTGTGAGTATTTGGGTAAGTTTGCATATTTGGTATAAAAGAGTTTATAAATCATATAAAAGACTTATACTTGAGTTGTGGCGAATTTGGTAAATGAAGTATAAGTGTAAGTTATTTGGATGCATTATCTTTTAAATGAAAACCATTGGGTTGCATTTGCATCTTTAAAGTAGTTGAGTTATAAATTGTTGGAAAATACATGTTGCTGCATTATGAGATATTTGGAAATATATGAATATGATTTAATTTGGAAAATGGTGTGTGTCTCAACTAATGTTTTGAGTAATTACATAAGTGCTGAGTTATAGAGCGTTTGCTCGGTTTTGACTAAAAGGGGTCTCATAGACATTTGTCCGAGTTGAATAATATTTTACACGTTTTAGGTGCATTGGTCATTCATTTTGTGTCGTGTAATTTTATGTTTTTCCAACTTGAGAAATAAATGATTATTGGAAAATAACTTTTGAGCAAAAGAGTTGGTGTTGGGAAATTATCAATATGTCTTGCTTGACGTATTTGATTTATAGACTAGAATGTAATGGATCGATAGGCATATAGTCGGTTAAGGTGAGATTGTTTTCCCTTTTGGTTGCGTATTAGTCATCGGGGGCCATGCATTTTATGTGTTGACTGGCGGCCGCCAGTTGCCATTGACTATACGTGTGCGTGCATCGAGGGTCATCTGGGCCCGAAGGCCATTGACCATTGCATGGGGGCTTTTATAGGGTCATCGGGAGCCGAAGGCCATTGACCATTGCATGCGGGCTTTTATAGGGTCATCGGGGGCCATGCACTTTATGTGTTGACTGGCAGCCGCCAGTGGCCATTGACTATATGTGTGAGTGCATCGGGGGTCATCGGGGGCCGAAGGCCATTGACCATTGCATGCGGGCTTTTATAGGGTCATCGGGGGCCATGCACTTTATGTGTTGACTGGCGGCCGCCAGTTGCCATTGACTCTTATAGTTGCTCAAACATCGTGTAGCGACCTAGTTATGGTATCAGTCGACGAGGATGGAATACGAGTCTCCCCCGTCACCGAAAGGTGTTGTTTTGGGTATTGAGTCTTATCCATTGTTTTCGATGACGTATTTTGGAGTATGGAGTTTTAATCCAATTTTTGATAAATTGCATCATGGAGAATTGACCACATTTTGGTATCATAGAAATGGAATTTTATCCAAATTTTGGTGTTGGATGTATTTAAACGTATTCACGTTTTGGGTGAGTAAAAGATGTAGAGTTGACGTTTGAACGACTATTGCATTTAAAGCTTCCGTTACTAATGATATTTTGGTCTAAAGCTTTTATTGTGAAAATGATGAAATTTGGGAAAGATGTTGCTTTTATAATGGAGTCTTTCATTTGAGAATTTTATTTTATCAAGCAGATCTTTTGGTTTCAAATCAATCATAAATATATTATAAACTCTTGAGCTCACTAGGCGTTAAGCCTAACCCTTTTTCTTTGTCGGCATGTGCATCAGGTTATCGTTGGGGTTGGTACTAGCGACACATGTGGACTTGAGTGCTAGGAAGTGGCGATAAAGATTAGACTCTTGGTGATGTTTTCCGCATTCGGAGATGGCGACTCTTTTGGGTTTAGTAACACCCGTTTGTACTTATGTCTTAGTTTAATTTTTATTTGAGGAACGTTAAGTATTAAATTATAGGAAGTGATTTATCCTTCAATTGATGTAATATTGAAAATTTTAAATTAGTCGCTTTTTCCAAATTTGAGGGTGTTACAATACACAAGAACAATCATTTTTTTAGGATTTAATGATCCCTAAGAACACCCCTTTATTTTATCTTTTAAAAGAATCTGTTGGTCCAGTCATTTGATTTGGTAATAGTAATCAAAAAAATAACAAATAGAAAAGAATAATGGCTTGGTTGTGTATCTACGCCAATCTACGGTAGAAGAGAAGGTTCCATCGGAACAATTATTTATTTCAGGGCACCTCTTCTCTTTTTTTTTTTCAAAAAGGGGAGGCAGTGTGGGGAGAAATGACAAGAAGATATTGGAACATTAATTTAGAAGAGATGATGGAAGCAGGAGTTCATTTTGGCCGTGGTACTAGGAAATGGAATCCTAAAATGGCACCTTATATTTCTGCAAAACGTAAAGGTATTCATATTACAAATCTTACTAGAACTGCTCGTTTTTTATCAGAAGCTTGTGATTTGGTTTTTGATGCAGCAAGTAGGGGAAAACAATTCTTAATTGTTGGCACTAAAAATGAAGAAGTTGATTCAGTAACATGCGCTGCAATAAGGGATCGGTGTCATTATGTTAATAAAAAATGGCTCGGTGGTATGTTAACGAATTGGTCCACTACAGAAATGAGACTTCATAAGTTTCGAGACTTGAGAACCGAACAAAAAACAAGGGGACTCAACCGTCTTCCGAAAAGGGATGCGGCTATGTTGAAAAGACAATTATCTCATTTGCAAACATATCTGGGCGGGATGAAATATATGACAGAGTTATCCGATATTGTAATCATCGTTGATCAACACGAAGAATATACGGCCCTTCAAGAATGTATCACGTTGGGAATTCCAAACAATTTGTTTAATCGATACAAATTTTGACCCCGATCTCGCAGATATTTCGATTCCAACGAATGATGAAACTATATCTTCAATCCGATTAATTCTTAACAAATTAGTATTTGCAATTTGTGAGGGCCGTTCTGGCTATATAAGAAATCCATGACTAATAATAAGATAAATAACTTATTTCATTTCAGAACCTTCATAGATTTATCAAATCGGTTACTATTTCTGAATCTCAAAAAATAGATGAAAATAACAAGGAATAGAATTTCATTAGTTGGTATTCAAAATATACGATCAAGTAGTCAAGTCGAGAAAGAGATGGTTGAATCAAAATAATTTGTTTAAAGTTCTATTTTTGTGAGAGGGAAATATGAATGTTCTATCATGTTCCATCAACACACTAAATGGGTTATACGATATATCCGATGTGGAAGTAGGCCAACAATTTTATTGGAAAATCGGGAGTTTCCAAGTCCACGGCCAATACTTATTACTTCTTGGGTTGTAATTGCGATCTTATTAGGTTCAGCCACTCTATCCCTTCGGAACCCACAAACCATTCCGACCGGCGGTTAGAATTTTCTTCGAATATGTCCTTGAATTTATTCGAGATGTGAGTAAAACGCAAATTGGAGAAGAATATGGTCCTTGGGTTCATTTTATTGGAACTATGTTTCTATTTATTTTTGTTTCTAATTGGTGAGGCGCCTTTTTACCTTGGAAAATCATTCAATTACCTCATGGGGAGTTAGCCGCACCCACGAATGATGTAAATACTACTGTTGCTTTGGCTTTACTCACGTCAGTGGCATATTTCTATGCGGGTCTTACCAAAAAAGGATTAGGTTATTTCGGGAAATATATTCAACCAACTCCAATTCTTTTTACCTATTAACATCTTAGAAGATTTCACAAAGCCCCTATCACTTAGTTTTTGAGTTTTCGGAAATATATTGGCCGATGAATTAGTAGTTGTTGTTCTTGTTTCTTTAGTACCTTTAGTGGTTCCTATCCCTGTCATGTTCCTTGGATTATTTACAAGTGGTATTCAAGCTCTTATTTTTGCAACTTTAGTCGTGGCATATATAGGTGAATCCATGGAGGGCCACCATTGACTAGTTTTCTAAATAGCCTTTTTTTTAGTTTAACCTAAGGCAATGTGTGTGTGGCTAAAAAAATTGACTTAGGGAATGAAAATATACAATTACACTATATACGATCTAGAGTAATAGAAAAAAAAGATTACAATATTGATATTAGAGTAGAGAATTGAAAAAAAAGGAAAGAGATCTCAAAGATCTTTTTCCTAAGATTCTCGTTTGGTCCATTTATATCATAATCATACCTTCCCCTCAATGAATATTCGGTTTAGATTGGTCATCGAATCCGAATATTAACTATTCGGAGTCGTATATAATTTGACGAAGAAGCCTTGTGGTATTACGACGTGTGATTAAACCAAAAACGATTTTTTAACAACCGAGAATGCTAAACTCAAATAACAAAACTGCGACCTCACAAAACAATTTAACAATTACGAAAGTGAGATCGAAGTTTTGTCTTCCAAAGTAAAATTTGTCACCACTCAAAAGGACGATCTTTTAGACAAAATGAAAACCTTGGAAGTTAAACTGTATAAGATAGGACAAACATAACAAACAATTCATTTAAATGCACCAAAGGAGTTATGTTCAAAAGCCGGCCTAGGTTTTAACAATCCTAAATGTTTGTCAAAGGCCCTTTACAATACACCAATCCTTTATAAATTTGAATATCTAGACCTTGGTCTAGATTTTAAAATTCAATTTATGAAGTCCAATCCTAAAGATGAAAGACGGGAAGATTGGAATCGGAAAAACCACAAGTTTCATCAAATTCCGTTTTGCTATCCAAAAGAAGTAGAAAAGGCATCATCAAGTGGAACTCGTGCACCCACTTATTTTCCTTCCTATACCGACGAAGAACTTCAGCTCGAACCCCCGGAATATAAACCGTATATTCCCACCTTATTCTTAGAAAAGAAAATAGTACAATTAGAAAAGGTGTTGGAAACTGAACGTTCTTCCTCGGAAAAGGAAATTGATGCCTTAACTACAAAAATCATTTTATTAGAAAACAAAGTTTTACAATTAAAAATCGAGATTGAAACTGAATCAAGCATCTCTTCATGTAAAGTGTTTGTTAGCTCATATTTGGATGATTGTGAACCTTACTTCAAACTTGATCCTAATTACTGTCCTCCCAAACATATCTATTGCCCCACTAAAGAACAAATGGATAAAGAGTTGGATGAACAGGATAGCACTAATTCTTCTGAACATAACTTCTCGGATCATGAAAATGTATCTGTTGAGGCTTTTGATTTCAATCCCGAACTTCCAAGTCATAAGGAATTTATTGATAAAGGTAAGAAGCCAATTGAATCTGTGTCTATTCCCAAGGTTAAAGATGAATGTTCCACAAGTTTCTCAAAACCCGAAACATCTAAACAAAAGACACCACTTCAATCTACCCAAACTCATACTCATAAACCTATTTTTGATGTTTTAGGTCTACGCTCTTAAAAGACAAAGCAAATCTGGGTCAAAAAAGGCAAAGGCACATCAAAGTCATCTTCCCACAATAAACATAGGTTTTTCCGATGTTCCTAGGAATAGTCGCAAATTTCATTTTCCATCTACTATTCATTCGTACAAACATTTGATTCAATTTTCTAGAAATAAATTTTGTTGCCCAAGTTGTGGTGTGAATGACTTTGTGCATCTGAATGCTTATGGTTATAATAGTTTTTATGATGTGCATAATTCTTACAATTCATACCATTATGGTTACGACAATTCATTTCATTATAAACCTGTTTATAAGTGGGTTCCCAAGAGGCCCTTGACTTCGGCACCGAAACCCCAATTCACTTGGGTACCAAAGGTTGTCAAGCCAACTAACCCCAAAAGACCCATTCACACATGGGTACCTAAGTCTACTTAATTTTTGCAGGCTGGTCATGTGTGGTACTTAGATTCTGGATGCTCCAAGCACATGACCGGAAAGAAGGAGCTTCTTACAAATTACATTAAAAAACGAGGCGACTCAGTATGGTTTGGGAACAATCATTTCTCACCCATCAAAGGATATGGCGATATTGTCAATGATAATCTTACGACCTCAAAAGTCTCTTATGTCAAAGGACTTGGTCACAATTTACTAAGTATCGGTCAATTCTGTGACAAGGAACTTGAAGTAAATTTCCGTACCAAAAGATGTTGTGTTCAAACATATGAGGGTCAAGAGTTGATTACCGGAACCCGCAAGTCTAACCTTTACACCATTGATCTGTCAATGGTTAAACCATCCACTGACAGTTGTCTTCTCTCAAAGGTAGACAAAGAGAAAAACTGGTTGTGGCATCACAGACTATCCCACTTAAACTTCAAAAATGTTAGTTAACTCGTAAGTGGAGGGTTAGTCTCTGGTTTACCAAAGATGAAATTCGAGAAGTCACACTTATGTGGTGCTTGCGAAATGGGCAAGATGAAGAAGGCGTCTCACAAACCGAAGTTAGAACACAACACAACACGTCCTCTTCAACTGATACACATGGACTTATGTGGTCCCATGAGAACTTAGAGCATCCACGGAAAGAAGGTTATTCTCATGATGGTGGATGATTATTCTAGGTACACATGGGTGAAATTTCTTCGATCTAAGGACGAAGCTCCCGACACAATTATTGCATTTTTGAAGAACATTCAAGTTAGATTGGAGCTTTATGTCCAAACGATTCGTACAGATAATGGCACCGAGTTAAAAAACCATACGCTTGACACCTATTTCATTTCTGTGGGCATCACTCATACGTTTTCTGCACCAAGAACTCCACAACAGAATGGTGTCGTGGAATGCCGTAACCGTACGCTAGTCGAAGCTGTTCGTACAATGCTCGCTTATTCCAAACTTTCACATCATCTCTCGGCCGAAGCCATTCATACCGCATGCAACACTCAAAATCGGTCGATTATCATCAAAAGGTTCAACAAGACACCGTATGAGCTAATCAACAAACGAATTCCTTCCCTCCTTCATCTTCATACATTTGGCGGACGATGTTTTGTTATGAATAATAACATCAATCTTGGGAAGTTGCAACCCAAATACCTCTGCCTTTAGAGTCTACATGAAAAATGCAAGGTGCGTCACCGAGAGTGCCAATGTCCACTTCGACACAAAAGATGAAATGAGTTTCGAACCTCATAGTACCGAACCATTTATCACCGGCGTGTTAGCTTCCGAACACCTCAGTTCGGAACCTGCTCAAAACCCGACTACTCCAAATCAAACTTCAACTTCTCACATTTCACCATCCGATTTGGATAATTTGTTCCAGCACATATACACCGAATACTTCGGAACTGATTCCGAGACAACAACTAAGCCACCCCCAACGTTGGAAGTTGCCGAGTCCCCCACTAGTTCTCCAAATCCAAATATCGAGAACAATGTCTCAATTGCTGCAACTCCAAATTCGACGAACCCTACTGCCAATGCCCCCATTCCTCAAACAATCCTACCCATTCCGAGTGAAGTCACTCAACCCCTCCAAACACCATTAACCGAAATAACCCCTCAAACCACATCAAATCCGGAACCATCATCCTTCACAACTCAACCGCCTACCACTTCAAGGGAACTTTCTAACGACGTTTCACCAGCCCTAGAATCTTTACAAGATCTTCCCCTTGGTCAATACGTGGATGAAAATTCCGGAACCATGACTGCTCAACCACTTCCTCATATAACCAAATGGATGCGATCTCACCCACCCAACCAGATCATTGGTGACCCTTCCAATCCTGTCACAACACGGTGTGCCTCGGCCAATGAATGTTTATTCTCATCCTTCTTAAGCAAAATTGAACCGAAAACCATTCAAGAAGCCATGTCTGATCCTGATTGAATTGTCGCCATGCAAGAAGAACTCAATCAGTTTGAAAGCCTGAAAGTATGGCACCTCGTTCCCCGACCTCATCACAAGACTATCATTGGAACCAAGTGGATCTTCAAGAATAAACAAGACGATGACGGAATTGTAATACGCAACAAAGCACGACTTGTTGCTAAAGGCTATCGACAACAAGAAGGTATTGACTTTGACGAAACCTTTGCCCCGGTTGCACGTATAGAAGCCATTAGAATTCTCTTGGCATACGCCGCACATAAAAACTTCGTAGTTTTTCAAATGGATGTCAAGACCGCTTTTTTGAATGGTGTTCTCCGAGAAGAAGTATATGTCTCACAACCGGACGGTTTTGTCGATGCTTCGAAGCCCAATCACGTCTATATCCTCGACAAAGCACTGTACGAACTCAATCAAGCTCCTCGTGCATGGTACCATAGTCTGTCTCAATACTTGGTGAAAAACGGGTACTTGAAAGGCAAGATCGATCCCACCCTGTTCATTAAAAAGGAAGGTAAAGATATTATGCTTATTCAGATTTATGTAGATGATATTATTTTCGGCTCAACTAACCCTCAACAATGCAAACTTTTCTCCGAACTCATGACGGCAAAGTTCAACATGAGCATGATGGGAGTAAAGAATTTTTTCCTTGGTCTTCAAGTAAAACAATTTTCAACTGGAATATTCATTAACCAATAGACATACATCTCCGATATGTTACACAAATATAACATGACGACATGTACTCCGATTGGGACTCCCATGTCTCCGGGTTCAAAACTACACGCCGATCCCTTGGGAAAAGCGGTAGATCCCAAGACATATCGAGGAATGGTTGATTCTTTAATGTACTTAACGGCTAGTCGCCCGGACATAATGTTTGCTACATGTATTTGTGCACGATATCAAGCATCTCCCAAAGCATCCCACCTTAGTGCAATTAAACGCGTTTTTCGTTATTTAAAAGGTACTACTGATCTTGGCCTCTGGTATCCTAAGGATACGGGCTTCGAGTTAACTGCTTTTTCAGATGCTGATCATGCAGGTTGCATGCTGGATCGGAAGAGCACGATGGGCCATATTCAGTTTTTAGGAGATAAACTAGTGAGCTGGTCTTTGAAGAAACAAACGCGTGTGTCCACTTCGAGTGCGGAAGCCGAATACATTGTTGTCGCAAGTTGCTACTCTCAAGTCATATGGATGCGCACACAACTCAAAGACTATGGCTTCTGGTTCAATAAGATTCCGATCTATTGCGACTCAAAAAGTGCAATTGCCATACCGAGCAATCCGGTTCAACATACAAAGACAAAACACATAGATGTAAGGTACGACTTCATTAAAGACCACGTCGAACGACGTACGATTGAACTTTACTTTGTCAATACAGAACTACAGCTTGCCGACCTGTTCACAAAGGCACTGGATGAAAAACGATTCCAATTCCTAGTGTCCAAGTTAGGCATGCTCAATTTACGCACTTAAAATACAAATCTTTCATATTAACCTGTAGAAAACGTCCAGTCAGATAATAATGCACATTCACCCCTACAGATGAATGTTCACTTTATTTGACTTCTCATTTTTGTAAAGTTTAATAATCAAGTTCTGTCTTTTCACTTGTTCTACTTCGTTCTTGTCTTTTATTTTGTATCTTGTGCTACTAACAAAACTTCAAGCTGTTTCATTATCAATTCTGATTTCGAGGGGGAGCGCTAAGGTAAGTTTTAATTAACTCGCATCTTAATAGGGGGAGATAAGGTTTCTTATCTTAGGCATCATTTAAGGGGAGCAAAAAAAATTTAAAACTGAATTTTTTTTAGTCAAAAAATTTTTGTCACGTCAATAGGACCCGACAAACTCATTTTTGTTGCATGGCAAAGAACCGACATCCTTGGATGTCGACTTCCTAACAACCAACATATACTCTTGGCCCAAATCACTTCATGCCACATGTATATGGCCCAATATTTAAACTCGTGGCCCCCACCACATTGTTCCTATCTTCAAATTTCCATCTTCATCCTCTTTCCCTCTAAAACACTCAAGAACACAGTCATCAGGACCCGATTCCAAAATCTTCGAGTTTTCGAAATCTGATCACACCACCAGGTTCGTCCTTGGATTTAGAACAACTTTAATTATTGCATTTATATGTTTTATTAATTAAATGTACATCAATCTATGATGTAACTGTTCGGTTTCCAAATGGGTTAAAACCCTTGGGTTTTCCGATTTTCTTGATTGTTCTTGTTTATGGACTAAATTGATCACCCACACTTGCTTTAATACGGTACTCGATCACCATAGAGGCTTTATCTAGGCTGAAAATCTTCTGGAAACATGGGTTTTTGGTTTTTTTCTGGGATTGACTGTCACTTAGGATTTTCTCGATATGTATACGTTTTTGTCGGGTACCATTAACTCGACAAATACACCTTAGGCATTTTTATCAAGTGCCTTTGACTCGACAAATTCACGAAATGTGTTCTTCAAAATTGCTAAGTATGTTTATCGGGTCCCTTTGAATCGACAAACTCCTATCACTGTCATTCAACAATGCCTAAGTTATTTTGTCGAGACACTCACTCACGAACCTATGTCGCATCACACTAACTCGACAAAATGTTCAACCTTGACTTAGGAGGTTTTTCACATGATACTATTTAGCCATGTTTGTGTTTGCATAATTTTTATTGGGTCTTTCTAACCCAACATGGTCAAAGTTCTCTATATGTCAAGTCAACTTTATGAAAGACCCGACATACATCTATGTCGACTCCCTTAGACCCGATATCCTTACTTGAAATGTTTACTTTCCACATATCGATTACCTTGACTCGACATCAACCCACATCACATTTCACTCGACAAACTTCAGTACTTCTATGATCCGACATCTGTCAGGAATATCGGGTATCACGACACCATGCTTGACCCGACATGCCTCATCAGATTCCTCTCTATGCTCAAAACTGACTTATTTCAATGGTTTCCTAACTCTACTTTTCAGTTTTCATGGCCGCCATTCAAGATCCAAATCTTTCCAATGATGAACATCCGCTACCTTCCGAAAGGTCCACTGAACCGAGCGTTCAGCTTCCCAATCGAGACGATGTGCTCATGCCACCCGCGGAGCGGAAAGACTTAAAACACAACAACCATCGCCTAGACATGAGCATGACGGTGGAGCATCAAGTCATCATGGAGATACTTATGCGCCATCCACTTCGATGTGCCTTCAGCCAAGAATACCACGCCCTGGTCTTCTACTTGCAACAACTCTAGTACACTATGAATTACCATCCAGTCGAGGGAAATCACCACTTCACGGCAAAGACCTATGATTTCATGACACGCCTGACTCTGTCTAGGTTCCGCACCATCTTACAACTGCCGGTTTTAGAAGTATATGATACTCCAGTGTTAGAAGAGGAACTATGCCGGGATATTCGAGCTCTCGGTTTCACCGACGCCCTCAATTCAGTCGGCCAATTCAAGCGTATGTTCTTACCGCATATATGGTTTACAATATTCTCCTTGGTCAATCATTGTCTAACCGGCAAACACACCGGGATGGACCGCGCAAGTATAGCGACTTTTCGCATCTTTCATGGAATCATCCACAGTCGCAACTACGACTACGCGGCGCTAATCGAGGTGGATCTGGTCGAGTACATTAACCAAAAAGCCAATGGGCGCGCAAAAAAGTTTCTACCTTACCAGCGGTTTCTCCAACTAATCATTCACTCCATGATGCAGACAAATCCGGCAATCCCCCGAAGAGCAGGTTCGCCTCTTGGCCCTTCTTGTGTCCAACATTTCATAAAACTAAATGACAGACGCTTCCCATGTGTTATGCCTATACCTGAAGCCCTGTTAGCCTTAGCGAATCAAAATGCACCCAGTGTGATAAAGTATAGGGAGAGACTCGGCTTAATGGCTCCCCACATTCCGGTGGAGCCTGCCCACGAGCCAAACCGTGAGGAAAATATTGAGTTGGGTGAGGGTCCAATAGTAGCTGAGTAGGTTCAGGATCAAGGGGATCCTCAAGGTGTTGAGAGAAGAGACGAAGTGAGGGGAAATGACAAGGGGGTGCATCTGATCCGCATATCCAAAGAACCTCCACCCCGATAATACCCATTCCACCTCCAAACCAACCTATTCCCACCTCATCCATCCAAATTCAGCCACCGACCCAACCAACATTTGGAACGACATCGCGCCCACCTGTAAAACGACAGCGAGTAAAAAAGCTAGTAAATCGTAACGAAGTCATACCCCCACCTTCTTCATCTGGATCTGATACAAACCTTGTGCTTGAAGACAATTCTGCAGATCTTCGGTCAAGACAGCAACGACCCGAATTGGCCGACAACCATCCATCGAAGAATCCTCTTCTGACAATACATCATTGGAAGGTGGTCAATCTTTTGCTTCCCAATCTGATCCATTACCTGAACCTAATCCAATTCTACCATATAAAGGAGATATAAGGAGAGCGAAGGGAGACTTAGTTGAAAAAGAACAGGTGTGATTGTGTGAAGGAGAGCAAAATATGCAAGAGAGTGAGATACCCTCAAACACCAGCCGGGTAACCGAGTCTCATGTGGATACTCATCCGTTGAGTACACACATAGGACAAGACGTTGTGGACCCAGCAAAGCAAGTGCACGCCCCATCCAGCCACTCGGTAGACTCACAATAGTCTACTGTTTCAGCACTGCTTGTGAGTTTAGCTCCTACTCTAGTTCCCCACCTTTAGGGAGGCATGACTATTGAAAATAGAAGTTGTTGGTCCCAATAGTGTCTACAAGAGTTCAATAAATAGTAAACAGTTTGTAGAAGGGGGGGTTGAATACAAACACACAGATTTTGGTTTTTAAATAAGTTTATATATCATAAACAAATTTACAGTTACAAGAGGAATAAGAACAAGTTTAAAACCTATTCTATTGTAACTAAAAAACACTAAGTTGGATGCACAAGAAGAAGGAAGAAAGAAATAAAGAGGGTTTAGGCTAGAAGGAAGCATGCATTAAGATGAAGAAGATATCTCCATCTTATTTATATCCGTTTGCATTTAGTGCAAGACAAAAGGTATATGCCACGTTTCAAGCTAGGATAGGTAGCTTGTCCTTGCTAATAAGACAACCATGTTTTTTGCCGAATATGAACAGTTCCGTATCCGATATTATGGGGACATAAGAGACAATTTGTACGTCCTTTTCTGACATGGTTCTAGGTTTGACTTTTATGCATCGAGGATAAGATCAATCTTTAATCTTGCAAAGGAAGCTTCATTTGATCGCTGATTCTGAATCTTCAAGGAGGAATCTTCAGTATCGCTGAGACTTCACGAGACTTCACACTTTAATTAGATAATCGCTGCTATCGCTGAACCGCTTCAGTTCACTTAGTTGATTATCTCTTTCTTCAGCTAATATCTTCGACTTTCGTTGAATGGTCAATAGGTGTGATAGATGATATTCAGATCTTCAGAGATAAGCTTGTTGTTCCTTGATCTTCAGCGATCACTGATGGTAATCAGCGTATGCTATCGCTGAATATTGACAGAAGCTTATGCAATGGAATTTTACTAAGTATACAAAAGGAATCATATTCAAATCATCGAGAGGAGTTATGATCAACAATCTCCCCCTATTTGATTATGATTAAGTAACATAGGAAAATTGCTTTAAGAGACTAGTAAGGACTTAAGAAAAATTTGAAGTAAATTTTCTAAGTACTAATCTGTATAATCTTTTTCAGCTAGTCTACTATCTGACTTGAGTTTCATTTATAAGGATATGAAAGCCCAATTTTTTTTACAAGTAAATAAGCAAAAAGTACATTCACTGATTAATTTTTCAAAGTGAAGAATCAGTGACTAAAGTAGTTTGAAGAAAAATAGAACTCTTATGTTCATTGTCCCTTTTTACTCTTTTCAGGGATCTTTTCAGTACATAGATGGATTAAAGTACTTCAATTGAATTTCATTAATTATAATCTGAAGGAATTACAGGAAAATGAAATTACAATAATAATAGTAAAGTACTTGTACACTGAAGGATTATTACAAAGGAAATAGAAATCTATAACTAATCAGAGATATTCTCGTTTCTTCTTTGTAACTCATTCTCATAAAGCGTCTTCTGTCGATTCATCAGAGGGGTATCTGACCAGCGTCGCCAAAGCATGATCTTTATGAGAGAGGATGGGGCCTTACGAATTTCTTAGTTTCTAAAGAGTCCTAAGAATCCTTCATTGTCCAAGAATATCATACCAGGTTCAGGTAGTGAGATGATTTCATCTTCTTCATATCTTCGGTCTTGAGGGAGAGAGGTACAAAGCAACGAAATGTCAGGGAGTTCAAGATGACCAAGAATGCTTTGATAATCAAATTTGATTTCATGCTCATTCTTAGAACTTGAACCACCTTTAGTAGTTGATATTTTCTTCTTTGTTGGTTTAGGGAGAGGGGGGAACTTGCACGTGTTGTGACATCCTTTGCAGCAACTGATCCAGTACTCTTTCCACCACATCCTTGAATTTAGATTTGGAACCCTGAATGGCGTCTCTGATTTCTAACCAATCAGTGTATCCATAAATCCTTAAGAACTTGGCTTCTTCTCTCTCAGTCTTGTTTGTTCTTGTTATTCTTACATATACCTTTGGACCACCTCTGTTGGAGTGTCGCCCTTGGATAGTTGCATGAATGATTTTGGCTTCAGACCTTTGAAATTTCAGTCTATCACTGCACCAGTCAAGCTCTTTGTCTTTCTGCATTGTGGCTTCAACGGATAGTGCACTTTGAATCTTCTGTTGAGCAAGTATTGGATCTACATTCAAATTTTCCCGTGCAAGTTCTCTCTGTATAAGAGCTTCAGCGACCCTTTCACTCTTATTCAATTATTCATTGGCCGCCTTGTCTTTCGCAGAGTCTTCTCTAAGTAATTTTCTTGCAAGAGCAAGATCATTCTCAGTTTGCTTTATTTCCTCATCCCTGATGCGTTGAGCTTCCAATGCCTGTTCTCTCTCTTCACTAGACAGAAAGTAGAATTCATCTATCATCCTCATTGGTACAGCATCTATGGGTTCAGCTTGAGGCACCCTTATTCTTCTAGCTTCGAATTCCCTAAGGAAATTTATTCGCCTTTTTTCTTCTTCAGGCTCGCTTATAATCGGCTTTTGAACGCGACGCCTGGGAATAAGGCCCTCTTCTTCTTCAGAGTCAGTTTCTATTATGTACATAAACTACTCTTCAGAAGAAGGTTCCTTCCATGAAGTAGAGTCCTTTGGGGGACGGGGATCACTGAGGGAAGGAGAGGAGGAAAAAGAATTATCAGAGAGAGTTTTTGTAGGTGAAGGAGGTGTGGGGGTTTCAGAGAGAGGTGTTATATAAGGGATAAGAGGAAGCGATACCTCATTAGTGGTCTCCCCCTCAGATATTGGGATAGTGGCATCCAGATCTACCACGTTTTTTCCTTTGCCTGAGGGACCGGATTGTCCCTGAGAGGGATGTTGTCCGTCCCCCAAAGGCTCTTGATGAGCGACTCCAGGCCTAGCCATTCTGAAGTGCTCTAAGGCACTTCCAATGTCGTCGTCGTCTTCATCATTGTTCATTCCCCCATAATGAGGGATAGGATCTTCTTCTTCTTCATCTTCATCATCTTCCTCTGCATCATCATCTTCAGCAGTCAATCCTTCAGGGAAGGAAGATTCCGGTGGCTGGATGTAAGGAGAAAGCTTTTCTCCAGGGAACCTCTGGTTGTGCTCCGAAATGAGTTCATCTGCAAACTCTTTGGCACATCTCTCCCCCTCGATGTTATCAGGAGGTAGACAATGCACCATCAGAGTGCGAACGAGGAACTTGCCTCAAAGAGCTTGGAGAGCAGCTGCATCATATCGGATTGAGTCTTTTGAATAGACTCAAGGACGTTCGTCTGAGCAGCAACCTTCTGCTCCAAGTTGGACATGGTCTGATGAAGAGCCCTGTTATCTTCCTTTAGAGAGAAGATATCAAAGATGACATTATTGACGTTGGTTTTGATCGCTGGAGTCCCAACGATGCGATTGAAGATGAGTTTAGCGGACGTCTGAAGGTTGTCCACCCTAGCCCTGGTGAGAGCACATTCCTTGACCAAATAGCCAACAGCAGGGAATGTAGGGCTAGGAAGGACAATAGGAGGAAGATCAGTGATGGGAGTGGTAAGCTTGGGAGCTGCCATCTCTATCTTCTCATCTTTGAGCCGTGCAGTAGTGGGATGGCCCTGTGGAGACTTCCCCATATCCTTGCTGATAGAAGGAGCACTAGTGGTGGTGGTTTTCGCTGTCGCTGAGGAAAAGAGAGGAGCGACACCTGATGATGACATAGACAAAGATGCCAAAAACACATCTGGATTAGATGGCTGAAGAAAAACCTTATTCTTTTCCTTGAGAGTATCATGAGGATTACTCTCAGGGACTACATTTGCAGAGGTAGTGTCTTGAGGATCACTAACTAGTGTCTTAGAGTATCTGTGAGAGACACTCTGAGGTCCTTTTAAATTGGCCTTCCAAAACTCAGATTGCCTAAACAATATTGAGGTTTGGACTGCGTGCATTTCAGCATCATCAGGGATAGGGACACCTATCGCTGAGTCATGTGCTGAGGTGAGGACCAAAGAAGAGGAGATAGAAGAAGGTAAGAAGGCTGTGAAAGTAGTACCTGATCCAGCTTCAGCAGAGCTGGCTATAACACCCTCAGAGACCGAAGTCCTTGAAGATGAAGGTAGTGCTGATGAAGCAACAACGGATGTGAAGACCGTTGAAGTGGATGCGGCTGCAGTTGATGTTGGTAGAACACCGAAATCAGAGAGGGTGGTCTTTTGAGAGACCATCTTCTTCGGCTTCTTGGATGCGATGGTCTTTTTATGACCATCAGAAGGTTGTTTTCTCTTGGTGGCAGCAGCAGCGGTGTCCGGGATGCTTGCTGTTGGGATGGGCAGCGAGGTAGACACGGAGAGAGGGGCTCCAATCACTTTCAGCATATAGGGCATGAAAGGAGCATCACCTGGACGTTCATCTATGTCCAGGGACTTCTTCCCCACTACGGAGAAGGAGTGGTCACCGACCTTCGGGTATTCCTCCTCGAAGGCAACTTCCAAGATGGTTGCGAAGAAACGAGGGTAGGGGATGACAGGGTGTCTGGTGGCAGCGTTGATGCGACTGACCATATCGCTGAAGATGTAGTCAGCATAGTTGAGTTTGTGACCAGTGCAGAGAGAGTAGGCAAGATATTGAAAGTGCTTGCTCGCCTGGTCATGCGAGCCAATCTTTGACCCAAGGCATTGGATTACCTGGGTAAAGATATACTGCCAGCGAGCAGACAACATCTTTTTCTCAACCTTGGAGCCCACCATCTTCAGTGATGGATTCTCCCAGGCGTAACCGATTGAGTCCAAGAAGGCATCTATCTGCATTGGTTGGTTCAGCGCCCCATTGTTCATTCTTGGCGCGAACAGGGAGACGAAGGGCTTTTCTCACGAACCCAGCAGTGAAGGAGAAATAGCCAAGATCTGGAATCTTGAAGACTATTGCAGAGAGCACGTTGCCCTTATCCGTCGTGAGCGTGGTACAGTGAGCCGTGTACCAGAGAGTTTGGAGATGAGAGGAGAGGCCCACTGGGTTGTGGACAAAAGCGTACATCAGTGGGCACACTTTGATGAAGGTAGCTCCTTCAGCGAATTGAGGGCGATCAGCTGGAATGTCTTACAATGCAATGTAATTGCATGACTTGAAGATGGCTTTCTCCATGGGGAAGTGGCAGGTTGGTGCAGCGAGAAGAATGTTGTCTTCAGTTGCAAAGGTTGCAGCAGTCTTACTAGCAGAGGCCATTTCTGTAGTAAAAATGGGAACACCAAAGAGATAAATCATGGTTTTATACATGAATGTATAAACCAGAGTTTGGTATAAAGAGTACCAAAAGAAAGATTCAAAGAAACACGTATTTTGATGAACAAGATCAAAATGCTTGTTATAAAAACAATAAAAATAGGAGATTATTTTTAAAAAATAGAAGTTAAATAAAAATGGATAAAACTTTAAGAATAAAGTCTTCTGTTCTAAGGAAAGAACTTAGAACAGGGTTTTGATAATATAAAACTTTTTAATTTTAATCCAAATTAGTTTTATTTTCTTCCTAAAATATGTTTTTATATCATTTTAGAAGATTTAAGGAGAAGAAGATGTGAAACAAAATGTTTCCAGTCTTAAGTAAAGGTTTAGATCAAACCTTAGTTGATTTCGAAAAGGAAAAACGCACATGTGCGTGTTCTTGGTGTTCTTGAGTAAACTTGAAGGTTTTTTTGCCTTTTGGAGAGTTATGAAAGCGGAAAGAAGCAAGTAAGGCAAAAGAATTGCTTAAATAGCAAGAGTAGAAAGAAAGGAGTGTTAAACGACGGTTTTAGCTTTTTGAAAAAGAAATGATGACCTGGCGCACGTTCCAAGAAAGGAGTTGGAATGGAAACGTCGCGGTCCGTCGTGTGTCAGAAAAAGGTCTGATGTGTCCTTTTCTTATTTTTAAAAGATTATAATGATAATTATCCATAAGGAAAGTTTATCATTATTAATTTAAAATCTTCATCAATGACAATAAAGGATTGTCAGTGAGGAGTTTTATTTTCAGAGATTCATTCTTTGATGAGAAAAGATATCAAAGAGTGATAAAGATTAAAAGATACCTGAGGAGATGGCCTAGATATCGCTGAATCAGATTCAACGAATGAAAAGTTTGAAGGCTTAATTTGTATCACTTGTTGTAAGTCACTGAATAAGAAATTATTCAGCGTTCAACATACCAAGTTCGCTGATGAGTAGATTAAATCTAGTATCATCAAGAGGCTTGGTGAAAAGATCAGCGAGCTGATATTCAGTGGGTACAAAATGAAGCTCAACTTCACCATTCATCAAATGATCTCTGATAAAGTGATATCTGACCACAATGTGCTTGGTTTTGGAGTGAAGTACAGGATTGTTAGCAATGGCAATAGCACTAGTACTATCACAATAGATAGGAATTTTAGAGAGCTTGAGATCGTAGTCTTTGAGTTGATTTCTCATCCAAAGGATTTGAGCACAACAACTATCAGCGGCTACATATTCAGCTTCAGCGGTGGAGGTGGACACTGAGTTTTGCTTTTTACTTGTCCAACTAATTAACTTTCCACCTAGTAGCTGACACCCACTAGTGGTGCTCTTTCCATCTATCTTACAACCTGCAAAGTCACTGTCAGAATAACCAATAAGATCAAATCTTGAGCCTTTGGGTTACCAAAGACCTAGATTTGGAGTTCCTTTCAGATATATGAAGATTCGCTTTACAGCGATTAGATGAGATTCCTTCGGTTCAGCTTGATACCGAGCACAGAGACATGTAGAATACATGATTTCTGGTATACTCGTTGTAAGATACAGCAGAGATCCAATCATCCCTCGATAGGCAGTGACATTGACTGGTTTCCCATTGGGATCTTTGTTCAAAGTCAGAGGAGGCGCCATAGAGGTCTTCATCGCCGAGCATTGATTCATGTCGAATTTATTCAGCATGTCTTTAACATATTTGCTTTGACAAATAAAGATTCCTTTGTCAGATTGCTTAATCTGCAAACCTAGAAAATATGTTAGTTCACCCATTATACTCATTTTATATTGCTTTTGAATTCTTGCAGCGAAACGAGTGCACAGTTTGGGTCTTGTGGAACCGAAGATAATGTCATCGACATATATCTGAACGAGTATTGTATGACCTTTATGTTTTCTTAAAAACAGGGTTTGGTCAATTTTTCCACGAACAAATTTTTCTTTAAGAAGAAATTTAGAAAAGGTATCATACCAAGCTCTAGGAGCTTGTTTTAACCCGTAGAGAGCTTTTTCAAGTTTAAAAATATAACCAGGATGGTTAGGGTCTGAGAAACCAGGGGGTTATTCAACATAAACTTTCTCGCTGAGTTTTCCATTTAGAAAAACACTTTTGACATCCATTTGAAAAACTTTGAAGTCTTTATTGGCAGCATAAGCTAAAAAGATCCTTATGGCTTCTAAATAAGCAACAGGTGCAAAGGTCTCATCATAATCAATTCCTTCTTCTTGTCTATAACCTTGAGCAACAAGTCTAGCCTTATTGCGAATTATAGTCCCGTTTTCATCTAGCTTATTTTTGAAAACCCATTTGGTTCCTATGAGAGTTTTATCAGAGGATCTAGGAACAAGATTCCAAACTTTATTTCTACGAAATTCAGTTAGTTCTTCTTGCATTGCTGAAACCCAGCTAGGATCAGAGATAGCTTGATCTATCCTTTTAGGTTCAGAGAGAGAAATGAAGTTAACATAAAGACAGATATTACCTGTACCTCTACGTGTTTTGATACCTGCATTGGGATCACCAATAATTTGATTTATTGGATGATTTGCAGTCCATCGCTGAGCTGGTGGTTCAGGAGAGAGATCAACAGCAGATTCAGCGACTTGTTCTTCAGTTTCTGGAATAGGACTTGTTGTTTCATCAACAGGTACTTCATTTAGAATCAATTCAGGGGATTGATTTTCAGATAAAGATTGGTTGTTCACTGAGGAATTTCCAAGAGAGGAATCAGCAACAGAAATCTGATTTAGAGGAGTAACGTTCATCCCTGAAGATGGATGATTGTCACTTGATGGATTCACAGGGATTTCGTCATCACATTCTTCAGCAGGAGGTTGATTGCTGAAATATGTTTCAGGTACCCCATAATTAGATTTCATCCAGGCATTCAATTCTTCATCATCCTCATGAGTATGAGAAGTATGAATGGGAGGAGATTCATCAAAGTTAACATGCATGGATTCTTCAACATGTTTTCTTCTCTTGTTGAAGACTCTGAAGGACTTAGATACAGAGGAGAATCCAAGAAATATACCATCGTCAGTTTTTGGATCAAATTTACCCAAATGATCTCTGTCATTCAGAATGTAACATCTACATCCAAAAATATGGAAATATTTCAGAGTAAGTCTTCTCCCATGAAACAATTCATAGGGGGTCTTCTTAAATCGCTTAACTATTAGGGATCGATTTTGAGTGAAGCACGCTGTATTGACTGCTTCAGCCCAGAACTGAGTAGGTTGATGCGATTCGCTGAGCATTGAGCGAGCTGCTTCAATGATAGTTCGATTTCTTCTTTCAGCAACACCATTCTGCTGAGGAGTTCTTACTGAGGAGAAGTTGTTAGAGTTGCCTTTTTCTTCAAAGAAGTTTACCAGAGTACTGTTTTTGAATTCAGTACCATGGTCACTTCTTATGGAACGAACAATTAGATTGTTTAACACTTCCATTCTTTTGATAAAAGAAATTATCATTTCAGGGGTATCACTTTTGGATCGAAGGAAGAACACCCATGTGTATCTGGAGTATTCATCAACAATCACCAAAGTATATTTCTTCCCAGAGATAGATTGGACATTGACAGGTCCAAATAGATCCATATAGAGTAGCTGAAGAGGAGCGGTCACTGAAGAAACTTGTTTTGACCTGAAAGAGGCTTTTGTCAGCTTTCCCTTTTCACACGCTGAACAAAGAGATTCCATTGTAAAGGTGTGATTTGGGAGGTCTCTGACTAGATCTTTTTGAGACAATTCATTTATTGTTTTAAAGTTAAGGTGAGAGAGTCTTTTATGCCATAACCAGTTTATGTCAGTGGATGCTTTAGAGATAAAGCACATGTTATCAGACTGAGAACTATTCATATTTATGACATACACATTTTCCACTCTTTTGCCTGTTAGGGCAAGCTTATCGTTTCCGTTAGTGACAGCACATCTATTATTTAAGAATAGAACTTTGAAGTCTTTGTCACATAACTGACTAACGCTCAAGAGATTGTGCTTTAGTCCCTCAACGTAGGCAACATGAGAAAATGATGTGGCTCCGTTGGATAGAATTCCATAACCTATAGTGTATCCTTTGCCATTTCCACCAAAGGTCACTGATGGACCGACTTCTTCTTTGTAATTAGAGAGCAGAGATTTTCTGCCAGTCATATGCCTTGAGCTTCCGCTGTCAAGATACTAGATACCTTTGGCACTCTGCATACAACAAAAGAGTAATTGTTTAAAGGTACCCATACTACTATGGATACTGCTTGGTTAGAAAGAGGATTGGCGGAGGAGCTACTAGCTGAAGAACTCTCTTCAGTGGATATCTTCACCTTTGGTGGTTTTGCAACCTTGGTGGATTTCAGTCTTGCTGATTTTTCAGCTTAAGCTACTTTCTTTCCATGAGCTAGTTTATCAGCTCTAGTAGCATTAGAACATTTACTTGCAATGTCGGTAGTTTCACCACAGTGATAACAACTTCCTATATTTAAAGGGTTTGGAATTAAGAGAGGAAGTAGGAACTTTTTCAGGGACAGGACCAAGAATTCCTTTATCCATAGTCTTTGGAGGTATTACAACCTTTTCAGGGGTAGGAGTGAGATCGATCTTAATTCGGGGGGTTGGTCTTTGAGAAAAGTCAGAGCCCTTCTTCCCAGATTTAGAATTTTTTTCTGAGGATTTCTTGTTCCTGTTCTGAGCGATCTTATTCTTAGGAACTTGGTCAAGAAACTCGTTCTTGATCACTTTCTTAGAATTTATCACATGCAACTTTTCCTTAATAGAAGAGGAAGAAGTTGAAGAAGAAGAATCAGGGATAAAAGAAACAAACATTCCAAATTTGAGCATGGAACGATCATTCTCTTATTCTTTTTTTTCAGGGTTATAGCCTAACCCACTTCTTATTTTCATAGGTATTTGGGCACTGATGATCTCATTGACTTTATCAGAAGCCTTACACCATCCTTCGATGGTTGCCTTTTCAGACTTGAGATCACCGATGGCCTTTTCCCTATCAGCGATAGCTTGCTACTTCTCAATGCTTATGGTTTGATTTGCAAAGACTTGGTCCTTGAGAGTTTCTTCAATTTTAGAAAGTTCTTTGATTCTTATATGGCAATCTATCTCTAGGAAGGGAGATGAAGAGCGTTCCTGAGAAATCCAGCAGTGAAAGAGAAAAATCCAAAGTCTGGAATCTTGAATCCAATGGCAGTTAGCACCGTGCCCTTCTCAGTCGTCAGAGTGGTACAATGAGCTGTGTACCATAAGGCTTGAAGATGAGAGGATATGCCCACTGGGTTGTGGACGAAGGCGTACTTCAGAGGGCATGCCTTGAAGAAGGCAGCTCATTCAGCGAATTGTGGGCGGTCTTCAGGGATTTCCACCAACGCGATGTAGTTGCAGGACTTGAAAATAGCTTTTTCCAAGGGGAAATGACACATTGGTGCAGCAACCAGAGTATTGTCTTCAGCAGCAGCAGATGTTGCAGCGGTCTTACTTGCAGATGCCATTGCTGTAGGAAAGATAGGAACACCAAAGAGGTAAATCATGGTTTTACACATAAATGTATAAACCAGAGTTTGGTATAAAGAATACCAAATTTAAGATCAAAGAGAACAAATATTTTGATGAACAATATCAAAATGTTTGTTATAAACAATAAATAAAAAGCTTAGGTAAATGGATTAAAGTGAAAAAAAAAATTATGTTCTAAGGAAAGAACTTAGAACAGGGTTTTTATAGAGGAAAAACTTTTTAAATTTGATCCAGATTATCTTTATTTTTATTTTTTGAGTTTTAGGGAGAAGAAGAGGTGAAACAAGATGTTTCCAGTCATAATGTAAGGTTTAAATCAAACCTTAGTTGAGTTCTTAGAAGAGAAAAACACACATGACCGTGTTCTTGGTGTTCTTGAGAAAGCCTTGAAGATTCAAAGAAATTCTTTTGCCTTTAAGATTGTTATGAAAGCGGAAGGAACAAAGAATGGCAAAAAGAATGCTTAAATAGCAAGAGGAGAGAGAAAGAGAGGATTGCTAAACGACGGTTTTAGCTTTTTGAAAAAGAAATGATGACCTGGCGCACGTTCCAAGAAAGGAGTTGGAATGGAAACGTCGCGGTCCGTCGTGTGTCAGAAAAAGGTCTGACGTGTCCTTTTCTTTATTTTTAAAATATTATGACGATAATTATCCATAAGGAAGGTTTATCATTAATAATTTTAGAAAAATCTCCATCACTTATAATAAAGGATTGTCAGTGAGGAGTTTTAATTTTTAAGGAGACATTCTTTGATGAGAAAAGATATCAAAGAGTGTTAGAGATTAGAAGATGATACCTGAGGAGATGGCCAAGATATTGCTGAATCAGAGTTCAGTGAATGGAAAGTTTGAAAGCTTTTTTTGTAATCCTTTGTTGATCACTGATTAATAAATTATTCAGCGTTCAACATACCAAGTTCGCTGATGAGTAGATTGAATCTGGTTTCATCAAGAGGCTTGGTGAAAAGATCAGCGAGCTGATATTTAGTAGGAACAAAATGGAGCTCAACTTCACCATTCATCACATGATCTCTGATAAAGTGATATCTGATCTCAATTTGCTTGGTTTTGGAGTGAAGTACAAGGTTATTGGCAATTGCAATAGCACTTGTGCTATCACAATAGATAGGAATCTTAGGGAGCTTCAGATCGTAGTCTCTGAGTTGATTTCTCATTCAAAGGATTTGAACACAACAACTACCAGCTACTACGTATTCAGCTTCAGCGGTGGAAGTGGACACTGAGTTTTGCTTTTTACTTGTCCAACTTATTACCTTACCACCTAGTAGCTGACACCCACCAGTTGTGCTTTTCCTATCAATTTTACAACCTGCAAAATCACTGTCAGAGTAACCGATCAGATCAAATCCTGAGCCTTTGGGATACCAGAGACGAAGATTTGGAGTTCCTTTCAGGTATCTGAAGATTCGCTTTACAGCGATTAGAGGAGATTCCTTCGGTTCAGCTTGATACCGAGCACAGAGACAGGTAGCGTACATGATGTCTGGTCTACTCGCTGTAAGATACAGCAGAGACCCAATCATTCCTTGATAGACAATGACATCGACTGGTTTCCCATTGGGATCCTTGTTTAATGTCAGAGGAGGCGCCATAGGAGTCTTCATCGCTGAGCATTGATTCATGTCAAATTTATTCAGCATGTCTTTAACATATTTGCTTTGACAAATAAAAATTCCTTTGTCAGATTGCTTGATCTGCAACCCTAGAAAATATGTTAGTTCACCCATCATACTCATTTTATATTCTTCCTTCATTCTATTAGCAAAACGAGTGCAAAGTTTGGGTCTTGTGGAACCAAAGATAATGTCATCAACATATATCTGAGCGAGAATAGTATGACCTTTATGTTTTCTTAAAAATAAAGTTTGATCAATTTTTCCACGAACAAATTTTTCTTTGAGAAGAAATTTAGAGAGGGTATCATACCAAGCTCTAGGAGCTTGTTTTAACCCGTAAAGAGCTTTTTCGAGTTTAAAAACATAACCAGTTTGGTTAGGGTCTGAGAAACCAGGGGGTTGTTCAACATAAACTTCCTCGCTGAGTTTTCCATTTAGAAAAGCACTTTTAACATCCATTTGAAAAACTTTGAAGTCTTTTTGGGCAGCATAAGCTAAAAAGAGTCTTATGGCTTCTAAACGAGCAACAGGTGCAAAGGTTTCATCATAGTCAATTCCTTCTTCCTGTCTATAACCTTGAGCAACAAGTCTAGCCTTATTGCGAATTATAGTCCCGTTTTCATCTAGCTTTTTTCTGAAAACCCATTTGGTTCCTATGAGAGTTTTATCAGAGGGTCTAGGAACAAGATTCCAAACTTTTAATTCTACGAAATTCAGTCAGTTCTTCTTGCATCGCTGAAACCCAGCTAGGATCAGAGATAGCTTGATCTATCTTCTTAGGTTCAGAGAGAGAAATGAAGTTAACATAAAGACAGATATTACCTGTACCTCTATATGTTTTGATACCTGCATTTGGATCACCAATAATTTGATTTATTGGATGATTTGCAGTCCATCACTAAGCTGGTGGTTGAGGAGAGAGATCAACAGC
The DNA here is from genome assembly GCA_036898165.1 of Silybum marianum. Lineage (NCBI taxonomy): Eukaryota > Viridiplantae > Streptophyta > Magnoliopsida > Asterales > Asteraceae > Silybum > Silybum marianum. The sequence continues at coordinate 40,161,294 of CM072529.1, read as the reverse complement.
AGATTCAATGACTTATTCATCAGTTTCTGGAATAGGACTTGTTTCAGCAACAACTACTTCATTTAGAATCAATTCAGGGGATTGACTTTCAGAAGAGGTTTGGTTATTCACAGAGGAATTTCCAAGAGAGGAATCGGCAACAGGAATATGATTAGAGGAGTAACATTTATCCCTGAAGATGGATGATCATTATTTGTCGGATTTATAGGGATTTCATCATCACATGCTTTAGCTGGAGATTGATTGCTGAAGTATGTATCAGGTTCCCCATAATGAGATTTCATCCAAGCATTCAATTCTTCATCATCATCAAGATTATGAGAAGGATGAATGGGACGAGATTCATCAAAGTTGACATGCATAGATTCTTCAACATGTTGTCTTCTTTTGTTGAATACTCTGAAAGACTTAGATACAGAGGAGTATCCAAGAAATATACCATCATCAACTTTGGGATCGAATTTACTCAAATGATCTCTGTCATTCAGAATGTAACATGTACATCCAAAAATGTGAAGATATTTTAGAGTGGGTCTTCTCCCATGAAATAATTCATAGGAAGTCTTCTTGAATCTTTTAACAATCAGGGATCGATTTTGAGTAAAGCATGCTGTATTGACAGCTTCAGCCCATAATTGAGTTGGAAGACGTGATTCGCTAAGCATTGAGCGAGCTGCTTCGATTATAGTTCGATTTCTTTTTTCAGCAACACCATTTTGCTGAGGAGTTCTCACAGACGAGAAGTTGTGAGAGATGCCTTTTTCTTCAAAGAAACTAACCAAAATACTATTTTTGAATTCAGTACCATGGTCACTTCTTATGGAACGAACAATTAGATTGTTCAACACTTCCATTCTTTTGATAAAAGAAATTATCATTTCAGGGGTATCACTTTTGGATACCCATGTGTATCTGGAGTATTCATCAACAATCACTAAAGTGTATTTCTTCCCAGAGATTGATTGGACATTGACAGGTCCAAAGAGATCCATGTGGAGTAGCTGAAGAGGAGTGGTCACTGAAGAAACTTGCTTTGACCTGAATGAGGCTTTTGTCAGCTTTCCCTTCTCACACGCTGAACAAAGAGATTCCTTTGTAAAGGTGTGATTTGGGAGGTCTCTGACTAAGTCTTTTTGAGACAATTCATTTATCATCTTAAAGTTGAGGAGTCAACTGAGCATCTCAGCGGCGGGATTGAATACCCGGATCGAATCAGAGTTCACGCCGCCCGCCCTGAACAAATAGCAGGCGGAGATGAGAGAGTCTTTTATGCCATAACCAGTTCATGTCAGTGGATGCTTTAGAGATAAAGCATATGTTCTCAGAGTGAGAACTATTCATATTTATGACATATACATTTTCCACTCTTTTGCCTGTAAGGGCAAGCTTATCATTTCCGTCAGTGACAGCACATCTATTCTTTAGGAATAGAACTTTGAAGTCTTTGTCACATAACTGACTAACGCTCAAGAGATTGTGCTTTAGTACCTCAACATAAGCAACACGAGAAAAAGATGTGGCTCCGTTGGACAGAATTCCATAACGTTTAGTTTATCCTTTGCCATTTCCACCAAAAGTCAGAGAGCAGATATTTTCTGCGAGTCATATGCCTCGAGCATCCGCTATCAAGATACCAGATACCTTTGGCACTCTGCATACAACAAAAGATTAATTGTTTATAGGTACCCATATTACTATGGGTCCTGCCTGGTTAGATACAGGATTGGCGGATGTACTACTAGCTGAAGAACTCTCTTCAGTGGATATCTTCACCTTAGTTGGTTTAGCAACTTTGGTGGACTTCACTCTCGTTGATTTATCAGTTTGAGCTACTTTCTTTCCATGAGCTAGTTTATCAGCTCTAGTAGCATTAGGACACTTGCTTGCAATGTGGGTAGTTTCACCACAGTGAAAGCACTTCTTATACTTAAAAGGTTTGGAGATTAGAGAGGGAGCAGGAAGTTTCTCAGGGATAGGTCCAAGAATTCCCTTATCCATGGTCCTTGGAGGTATTACAACCTTTTCGTGGGTAGGAGTGAGATCGATTTTAATCTTGGGTGTTGGTCTCTGAGTATACTCAGGGACCTTCTTCTCAAAATTAGAACTCTTCTCTGAGGACTTCTTGTTTTTATCTAGAGTTTTCTTATTCTTTGGAACATGGTCAAGAAACTTGTTTTTGATCACCTTCTTAGAATAATCCACAGGAAGCTTCTCTTTAGAGGAGGAAGAAGAAGTTGAAGAGGAAGGATCAGGGATAGAAGAGACAAACATTCCAAACTTGAGCATGGAACGATCATTCTCTGATTCTTCCTTTTCAGGGTTATAGCCTAACCCACTTCTCACTTTCATAGGCATTTGGGCATTGATGATCTCATTGACTTTATCAAAAGCCTTACACCATCCTTCGATGGTTGCCGTTTCAGACTTGAGATCAGCGATAGCCTTTTCCCTATCAGCGATAGCTTGTTGTTTCTCAATGCTTATTGTTTGATTTGCAAAAACTTGATCTTTGAGAGATTCCTCAATTTTGGAAAGTTCTTTGATTCTTATGTGACAATTTTTCAATTGTTCAGATAAGTCAGTGTTAATTTTTTCAGCTTTTATCTTTCTATTTAAAGCATTCTAAAAATCAACGGTCATAGCATCCAGAGCCGACAAGTTATCTTTTTCAGAAGGTAAAGAGTCAGAGGGGATGTTTACCTGAGTAGACGGAGACTCAGAGGAAGAGGTTTCAGAGGCTTCTTCGGCGTCTTCTATTCTTGCCATTAGACAGAGGAAGGCAAGATCTTCTTCATCTGAACCAGACTCTTCAGAGGTCTTGACCCAGTCATCTTCAGCCCAGTCAACTTCTTCAGCGACAAGACCTTTGCCTTTTTGCTGGCTTTTCTTCATATCTTTGTATTTGTTTTTCATTTTCAAATACTTCTCCTGTTTATTAGAGGTATGGGAGGTAGTGGGAGCAGCAACTTTCTTCGACCTGCATTCACTTGCAAAATGACCCTTTCTCTGACAATTGAAACAGATCGCTGAGGCTTTTTCAGAAGGCAACGTTTTCTGTTTTTCAGAGTCAGAGAGGTGAGAAGGTTTTCGAAAATTGCTCTTTCTAGCAAATATTTTAAAGTTGTTAGTTAACAGGGCTAGAGTGTTATCAAACTCAGAGATGTCAGCATTAGTGAGTTGATCTTCTGAATCAGTTTGACCTAATTCAGTGATGGAGGTGATAGTAGAAGAAGAACCATTTTTAGAGGAAGTTCCCTCAGAAGTCACGAGTGCTAAAGAAGTACTTTTAGCACCTTTGAGTTCATTAATTAGATTCTTCCTTAGAAGCTAGGATTGTTCCTCATTTAAGAGCATACCATATAATGCACTTAAGGACAAGGTTTCAAGATTCTTTGACAGTTTTATACATGTAGTGTACACTGCCCATTGATCGGGCAAAGCCTCCATGAATTTTATCAGAATTTCAGCGTTTGAATATACCCTATCGACTGATTTAAGATCAATCAACAGACAGTTAAATCGCTGGTGAATTTGAGAAAGAGATTCACCCTTTTGATACATAAAACTCTCATATTTTCTTACAAGGTTTATGCATCTAGTTACTTTGACCTCAGAAGTTCCTTCATATTGGATACATAGAGTATCCCACATGGCCTTTGAAGTTCTCATTTTCATTACTGAGTGATATACTTCATCAGGTAAAGACATTGGTATTATAAAACGTGCTTTTGCATCAATAGCAACTTCTTTCTTGTCTTCCTCAGTCCATCGATCTGGAGTTTTTACAATTCTCCTTTCAACGATGGCTAGGGTAGTAGCAGTGGCAGGTACACTTGCTACTATTGTTGTAGGAACGAAATGTCCGTTTTCTACATAGTATGGGATCTTAGGATCAGATCCCTCTAGAAAAAGTGACATTCTTTTTTTCCATAAAGGGAAATTATCATGGCTGAACCTTGGAGGTTTAGCTAAAGATCTGTTATCGTTGTAGTTTGTATTAGGGTTTGTCATTTTAAAATATGATCTAAAGAAAAATATTTTAAAGAGAAAGAAAACAACACCGCTCTGATACCACTTGTTGGTCCCAATAAGGGTCTACAAGAGTTAAATATTAACTAAACAGTTTGTAGAAGGGGGGGTTGAATACAAACACACAGATTTTGGTTTTTAAATGAGTTATAGATTATAAACAAATTTACAGTTACAAGCGGAATTAGAACAAGTTTAAAACCTATTCTATTGTAACTAAAGAAACACACAGTTTGATGCACAAGAAGATGAAAGATAGAATAAAGAGGGTTTAGGCTAGAAGGAAGCATGCATATAGATGAAGAGGATATCTTCATCTATTTGTACCTGCTTGCATTTAATGCAAAGCAAAAGGTACATGCCACGTGTCAAGCTTGGATAGGAAGCTTGTCCTTGTAAATAAGACAACCATGCTTTTGGCCGAGTATGAACAGTACCATATCAGATATGATGGGGACATAAGAGACAAGTCATATGTCCTTTTCTGACATGGTTCTAGGTTTGACTTTTGTGCATCGAGGATAACATCAATCTTTAATCTTACAAGGAAACTTCATTTGATTGCTGATACTGAATCTTCAAGGATGAACTTCAGTATCGCTGAGGCTTCACAAGACTTCACACTTTGAGTAGACAATCGCTGCTATCGATGAACCGCTTCAGTTCACTTAGCTGATTATCTCTTTCTTCAGCTAAGGTCTTCGACATTCGCTGAATGGTCTTCGGGTGTGATAACTGATCTTCAGGTCTTCATAGATAAGCTTATTGTTCCTTGATCTTCAGCGATCGCTGATAGTAATCAGCATGTGCTATCGGTGAATTTGAGTAGAAGCTTAATCATGGAATTTCACTAAGTATAGTAAAGGAATCATATTCAAATCACTGAGAGGAGTTATGATCAACAGAACCGCTGATGAATTTGAGTAAGAGATTCACCCTTATGATACATAAAACTCTCGTATTGTCTTACAAGGTTTATGCACCTGGTGACTTGTACTTCAGAGCTTCCTTCATATTGGATACAGAGAGTATCCCACATGGCTTTAGAAGTCCTCATTTTCGTAACAGAATGATAGACTTCATCTGGTAAAGACATTGCTAATATAGATCTAGCTTTAGAGTCAATAGCAATTTCTTTCTTGTCTTCCTCAGTCCATCTGTTAGGAGTTTTAACAATACTCCTTTCAGGGATGGCTGGAGTAGTAGTGGTGGCAGGAACACCAGCTACAATAGTTGTGGGAACAAATGGTCCATTTTCTAGATACTAGGGGATCTTTGTGTCAGATCCTTCTAGAAACAGAGACATTCTTTCCTTCCATAATGGAAAATTATCATGGCTAAATCTTGGAGGTTTAGCTAAAGATCCATTATCATTGTAGTTCGTATTAGGGTTTGACATTTTAAAATAGTTTATAAGAAAAATATTTTAAAGATTAAAGAAGCAAACACTGCTCTGATACCACTTGTTGGTCCCAATAAGGGTCTACAAGAGTTCAATAAGTGTAAACAGTTTGTAGAAGGGGGGGGGGGTTGAATACAAACACACAGATTTTGGTTTTTAAATGAGTTTATATATCATAAACAAATTTACAGTTACAAGCGGAATAAGAACAAGTTTAAAACCTATTCTATTGTAACTAAGAAACACTAAGTTGGATACACAAGAAGATGGAAGAAAGAAATAAAGAGGGTTTAGGCTAGAAGGAAGCATGCATTAAGATGAAGAAGATATCTCCATCTTATTTATACCCGTTTGTATTTAGTGCAAGACAAAAGGTATATGCCACGTTTCAAGCTAGGATAGGAAGCTTGTCCTTGCTAATAAGACAGCCATGTATCAGATATGATGGGGACATAAGAGACAATTGTACGTCCTTTTCTGACATGGTTCTAGGTTTGACTTTTGTGCATCGAGGATAAGATCAATCTTTAATCTTGCAAAGGAAGCTTTATTTGATCGCTGATTCTGAATCTTCAAGGAGGAATCTTCAGTATCGCTGAGGCTTCACAAGACTTCACACTTTAATTAGATAATCACTGCTATCGCTTAACCGCTTCAGTTCACTTAGCTGATTATCTCTTTCTTTAGCTAATGTCTTCGACTTTAACTGAATGGTCTTCTAGTGTGATAGCTGATCTTCAGATCTTCAAAGAAAAGCTTCTTGTTCCTTGATCTTCAACGATCGCTGATGGTAATCAGCGTATGCTATCGCTGAATATTAACAGAAGCTTATGCAATGGAATTTCACTAAGTATACAAAAGGAATCATATTCAAATCATCGACAGGAGTTATGATCAACAGAAGTAGTATCTCACCTACTTCGATTTCATTTCTCTCCACATCGAGTCTAGTTCCTCCTAGGACACAAGAGTCATTTCACTCCGACAGCCTCCGGGGCTCGGACGAAACTCCTATATTGGTGTCGGTTCCCGACATTTCACGAGGACTTGGGAGGAAATCCTACCAGCACTACATCTATGCCAACGCTGAACGTAGGTCCCGGAGTTTATTCAACTACGGTGACAACGGGTGCTCTAAGTGACCCCGGATTTCCCACTTCAGGTTCTACAGATCTACCACACTTCACGGTAACTCCAAATATTCAAGCACAGGTTGGCGACGCATTTTGCCGTGTTCGAAGTTCCTTAAATTTGCATGAGGCTCACATGCAATTATTGTTCAAACAATGCCTAACTGCGGATGCCCGATCACGTCCAAGCAGTTCTCGCCCAAGCACGAGTCGGTCACCACCTCCTGCAACACCATCTGTCTCATCCGATTCTGAACCACCCTCTGATCCTCGAACTCCACGTCATCATGCTTCACCCCACTAATCTCAGTTTAATAATGATGAACTGATGTCGATGCAGCTCGCAAACTTTCTTGCGGAGGCTGAGGCAAGGGGTCTTCCTGAAGACGATTTAACGGGCCTTCTTCGCAGAAATTTAAAAAATTCCAACGGTCACTTGCCATGAGTTTGCTGTATTCTGGCACACATTGACGAAAGGTTAGATGCCATGGAAGCTCAACAAAAGAAGAGAGACGACGATGTCCTTGAAGCTATTGAGGCTTTACGTCTGCAAATCCAGGAATCTTGCCAACCGACGAAACATCTCAAATGCCGTCGACTTAGTCAGGACGATCCGGATTCCGGTCCCAATCGCCCTGACGGGGAGACACGTCACCGAGTCAAAAGGACTCCACCGTCGGTTAGAACAAGAACTCCACAAGCTCCAAGATCAGCACCGGGTACTTCAACTCGTCAACAAGCCACTCCTGTCAGTCAACAACAAAATCAGCCAACGGTTGAAAAGCCTTCGGAAGATTTTGTAGTTGGAAGTGGGTCTCACCCACAAGAACCCGAATCAAACATGGAGGAACTGGTCAACGTTCATAATTTAAGAGTTCAAGATCATGACTGGTTCAAAGATCCTTATGCTCCTGTACTTGGTGAAGAAGACTACTTACACTTATAGCATGCAAATCTTGCTTATCAACCAGGAGCTCCAGTTGCCACAGGTTTACTGCCACATCAGATTAGGTGGGAAAGGATTATGATTGAAAGAAACTCCAAATGGGCAAATCAACAAATCATAATTCCTTATCTTGAAGAAACGATTAACACGATTTTCGTAGAGAAGAAAAGCGCATAAGATTTATCTCACATTCATCAGGTCATGAACATGAATCCGGAACAAACAGAAGAGAATGTGTGGTTATTAAAGCTAAAAGCCCAATCTCCTAAAAAGGTTATGTCTCGATTCAAGATAGTTGGGATTAAAGAAATAAGCTATGAAAAGTGGTTACATGTGAAGTTTCCATCCTTCTGAGCGTTGCGAGAAAATGGAAAGGAATACTATTTCACCAAAGCTGACTTTGCAAATATTGACGTAACTGATATGGAAGAGATGTACATGGATCTGCGAGACAAGCCAAAGAGGAACATTGATGAGCAAAGGGCCTTACGAGCAATTGTTAAGCACGTACAGAAAGAGCTAAGATTCAGCTATCTTCATGATCTACAAAGAAGTATTGAAAGCAAACAAAAGAAGATTTATCTGAACAAGCCAGATCAAAGTGTTCCAGGACTTGACAAGCTCGATGTCCTTACTTTTCGGCATGCTCCCGCTTTTGGTATGGTTTACTTAAAGTCAACTGGGCAGAAAAGATTTCTCAGATTCTCAAAAGTTGCTGCTTACTCAGATGGTACTCTAACAAGTATAAGGAACAGGTTATCTGCTAAAATAAGTGCTGACATGAAGAAGAAGCCGAGACAGTTGAAGACAAATCAAAGAGAGGATATTCTTAAAGGAATTGAGTTGATTGACAAGAGACTGATCTATTGCCAAACACTCCGACGTTTAGAAGGGATGTTCGAAATGAGAAGATAAAGACAATTTGTTCCACAAAGGGGGAGATTGTTAGGACTCCAAGTTTTGTAGAATCCTTAAAAGATTGTGCCAAAAGTGTAAAATAAGGAATGGATAAGCTTTTGTAATTAAGGCAACTATAGTTGACCTTAAACTCTAAACATTCCTTATTTAACTTAAACTCTCTAGTATATATAGAGACCTTAGGGTCATTATTTTCTAAACACTTCATATTAAGAGAGGGAGAGGAGATATATGTGCTTACATTGTATTCATATTCACAAGTAAGATATATGATTTACGAAGTTCTTTAATTGTGTTCTTAACGTTATTAGTTTATTTTGCTTCATTAATCTACATATTTTGTTTGTGCTTGACTGGGATCAACAACATTGCTCTTAATTTGGAATCAACTAATGTTGGTGTTGTATTAATGGGTGATGGTTTGCTGATACAAGAAGGGAGTTCTGTAAAAGCAACAGGAAGAATTGCTTAGATACTAGTGAGTTAGGCCTATTTGGGTCGTGTTATAAACCCCCTGGCTAAACCTATTGATGGTAGAGGTGAAATTTCATCTTCTGCATATAGCTTAATTCAATCGGCGGCTCCGGGGATTATTTCTCGACGTTCTGTATACGAGCCTCTTCAAATAGGGCTTATTGCTATTGATTCAATGATTCCGATAGGACGTGGTCAACGAGAATTAATTATTGGGGACAGACAGACTGGTAGAACAGCAGTAGCAACAGATATAATTCTAAATCAACAAGGCCAAGATGTAGTATGCGTTTATGTAGCTATTGGTCAAAAAGCATCTTCGGTGGCTCATGTAGTGACTAATTTCCAGGAAACGGGCGCGATGGAATATACTATTGTGGTAGCCGAAACGGCGGATTCCCCTGCTACATTACAATACCTCGCTCCTTATACAGGAGCAGCTCTGGCTGAATATTTTATGTCCCGTGAACGGCACACTTCAATCATTTACGATGATCCCTCTAAACAAGCCCAAGCTTATCGCCAAATGTCTCTTCTATTACGAAGACCACCTGGGCGCGAAGCTTATCCAGGGGATGTTTTTTATTTACATTCACGCCTTTTTGAAAGAGCTGCTAAATTAGGTTCTAGTTTAGGTGAAGGAAGTATGACCGCTTTACCAATAGTTGAAACCCAATCGGGAGATGTTTCGGCTTATATTCCTACTAATGTAATTTCGATTACTGATGAATAAATATTTTTATCTGCCGATCTATGCAATGCTGGAATCCGACCCATTATTAATGTGGGTATCTCTGTTTCCAGAGTGGGGTCTGCAGCTCAATTAAAGCTATGAAACAAGTAGCCGGTAAATTAAAATTGGAACCGTCACAATTCGCAGAATTAGAAGCTTTTGCACAATTTGCTTTTGATCTCGATAAAGCTACTCAGAATCGATTGGCAAGAGGTCAACGCTTACGTGAATTGCTTAAACAATCCCAACCCGCCCATCTCGCGGTGGAAGAACAGATACTGACTATTTATACCGGAACAAACGGTTATCTCGATTCATTAGAAATTGGACAGGTAAGGAAATTTCTTGTTGAGTAACGTATTAACTTAAAAACCAATAAACCACAGTTTCAAGAAATAATATCTTCTACCAAGATATTCACCGAGGAAGCAAAAGCTATTCAGGAACAGCTGGAACGTTTTATACTTCAAGAACAAGCAACCTAAACAAATTGATCAACCTTTTGAATAATTTTTTCAATAAAATAAAAAGGGTACTCAAGCGTTTCAGATTCAAATCATTAAAAATTTATTTTTTGATATCGAAATCTAAAAAAATATCTAGAAAAAAATTGCGTCCAATAGGATGTGAACCTATACCAAAGGTTTAGAAGACCTCTGTCCTATCCATTAGACAATGGACGCTTTTCATTGCGATTTTTGAGTTTTTTTTTTACTTTCTGATCTTTTATTTCAAAAAAAGAATATAATTATAATAAAGAATAGATTTCTAGTTATTATAATAAAGAATAGAATTATAATAAATAATAGAATTATAATTATTATAATATAGTAGCATTTATGTAAGAATTTGTTTTTTGAGTTGTATATTCAATGATGAATACTGTATTTATTAGAGTCTATTAGAGTATTTAAGAATATATAAATATAGTAAGATAATAGAATAAATATATAAGAGAGGATATAGAGCGGGTAGCGGGAATCGAACCCGCATCGTTAGCTTGGAAGGCTAGTGTTATAGTCGACGTCGATTCATCATTTTTAACGTCTATAATTCAAAACCGAACATGAAACTTTGGTTTCATTCGGCTCCTTTATGAAAAATGGATAAATTGTTAGATTTCACATGTGAACCAACTTACAAAAAAAATTATACCCATAACATCTATGTCAGCTTTTTGTTAGAATATATTCAATTCCAAATGAGTCGCTTTTTAGATGATCCCTATAGAAGAAGGCGATTCTAACAATCTTTCTAGTTACTTCGTTCTCCATTTCTATTTGAGAGGGTCCTAAGGAAAAGGATTTTATTTCCACCGAGCTAGAATAATATGTCGATGCCTCTAGTAAACTAAAGCCATTATTTAATAGCTATTTTGCTTCAATTTATTTGCTACAAATCAAAACAAAAATTGAAGATTTAGTTACAATTAGAAATTAGAAATCTACTTTTCTATCTTCATCCATGGATTCTTTATTCATACTCATTCAATTGGAAGTATTGATCCAATTTAAAAATTTTGTTTCGAAATTTCATAATCCAAGTTTTCAATTTTGAACTGACCTTTGGATTAAAATCCCGAAAATTTATATTTTTCCTTGAATGTGTCATTGAAAGGTAAAGGATTTAATCCTTTTAATAAAATAAAGTTTTTGATCGGAATATGAATCAAACCGAAAGACCCCTTAACTATTATGGGGGTTAATAGAACGAATCACACTTTTACCACTAAACTATACCCGCTACAATGCAATTATTAAATATAAATGGACCTTTTGTCGAGTCGCTTCTGTATATGTGTTAATCGGCTTCTTATATAAGAAGTAGGTATATATCTTCTTATATAAGAAAATCTATTTTACCTATATAGTACAGTGACCCGTTCAGGAATTCACTCAACCAAGCCCTTTTAACTCCGTGGTAGAGTAATGACATCGTAAGGCGTAAGCCCTCGGTTCAAATCCGATAAGGGGCTTTGTATTTTTTTCAGTCGTAGTATTTGAAAGAAGAATAGTGATATTATTAATAATAATAAAAAAGTAATCAACTAGACTATATAATATTATCGTTCTAAATAATATTATCATTCTAATGAGTTATAGTATATTAGTTATCACGAATAATGATAAGTCATCTGTGGAATCACCAAATATTCCTATTTTCAATAAGGCCAATGAAATCCATTGTAAAGATTATAAATCAATAAAAGAAAAATAAGTGGAACTGACCCATTGAATCATGCCTATATCCGCTATTTAGATATTCAAATTCAATAGAGATGAAATTGGAACAAGTTGACCCCTTTTTATTTATTTATTTTCATTTCTTTGGACACCGCAAGAATTTGTCGATATTTCCAATTCAATCATCTTGTTCCTAGATGTTCTATAGGAATAAATTGTCATTTCGTTCCTCCACAGAGAACCATTAATTCTAAGTCACAAGTTAAGAAGAATTTTCACTATCTTTCTTTGATTACAGGATCAAGATACATTTATATCTAAATAATATTTCTATCATTTAGATTTATAACTATCAGATCGCGACTTGATGTAGCAAAAACTTCCATTTCCTTGCATCCAAGATTTTTGTTTCGACAATCGTATGAAGAATGGATGCGAGAAAAATACTCTCATTTCCAGTCTCCTATTTATTTTATTGAATATTGTATTGACTATTGAATTGAAGTAAAAAATTGGAAACTCTCTCTTTTCTAACAGAGAAAAAGAAATAGAAAAGGATTTGCCATTTAGTATACAGAAAAATTAGAAGAATTTACAAAGAAAGTTATTTTTCTTAATCTCATGAACAAGATCTAAGAATCAATTTAGTTGATGAAAGAAGAGGGGGGCAGGTCTGAGGATCAAGCGGTAGTGGGCGAGGGGGTTTCTTTTACCTTGAACAGTTCTTTCAAAAAACGGATCGATCTGATTGATGAGTCATAAGAAGACAATTCATGATTCAGATGCTTTATAATAAGAAGGAATTATCAAATTGAATTCAGTGATTTATCTGGGTGGTCAAATTATGGGCCAATAAAGAAAGGAGTTTTATCTTCAAAACCCATTGGAAGGGGTAGTGCACGAGAAAAAAATCATGCAGAAATGATCGACTCTTTTGACGCCCCGAAAATACTATGAGGTGTTCAGAAATGGTCGAAGTAGTTGAATAGGAGGGACCGTTTCGTTTTTGTAGGCTGGTCCTGCCAATTCCTCTTTCCTTGTGCCTATTTCGCTGTAGGAGGTTGGTTCACAGGTACAACCTTTGTAACTTCATGGTATACCCATGGATTGGCCAGTTCCTATTTGGAAGGTTGCAATTTCTTAACTGTCGCAGTTTCTACTCCTGCTAATAGTTTAGCACATTCTTTGTTATTACTATGGGGTCCTGAAGCACAAGGAGATTTTACTCGTTGGTGTCAATTAGGCGGTCTGTGGACTTTTGTTGCTCTCCATGGTGCTTTCGGACTAATAGGTTTCATGTTACGTCAATTCGAACTTACTCGATCTGTTCAATTGCGACCTTATAATGCAATCGCATTCTCTGGTCCAAATTGCCGTTTTTGTTTATGTATTCCTGATTTATCCACTAGGTCAGTCTGGTTGGTTCTTTGCGCCTAGTTTTGGTGTAGCAGCTATATTTCGATTTATCCTCTTTTTTCAAGGATTTCATAACTGGACATTGAACCCATTTCATATGATGAGAGTTGCCGGTGTATTGGGTGCTGCTTTGCTATGCGCTATTCATGGTGCCACCGTAGAAAATACTTTATTTGAAGATGGTGATGGTGCAAATACATTATGTGCTTTTAACCCAACTTAAGCTGAAGAAACTTATTCAATGGTCACTGCTAATCGCTTTTGGCACCAAATCTTTGGGATTGTTTTTTCCAATAAACGTTGGTTACATTTCTTTATGTTATTTGTACCAGTAACGTGTTTATGGATGAGTGCTCTTGGAGTAGTCGGTTTGGCCTTGAACCTACGTGCCTATGACTTCGTTTCTCAGGAAATTCGCGCACCAGTAACGGGTTTATGGATGAGTGCTCAGGAAACTCTACACCAAAAATATATTCTCTTAAGCGAAGGTATTCGTGCTTGGATACCGGCTCAAGATCAGCCTCATGAAAACCTTATATTCCCTAAGGAGGTTCTACCCCGTGGAAACGCTCTTTAATGGAACTTTAGCTTTAGCTGGTCGTGACCAAGAAACATTCGGTTTCGCTTGGTGGGTCGGGAATGCCCGACTTATCAATTTATCCGGTAAACTACTAGGGGCTCATGTAGCCCATGCCGGATTAATCGTCATAGTCTATCTCTTCTACTTGACAATAGCCCTTAGCCACCAATCTTACCTTGTTTCTGATCACAATACCATCTTCGTCCTTCTTGTTCCTGAATACCCACTTAGTACCAATGGCTATTTTGTCTTTAGGCAGAGGTACTAAGTTCCATACTTTGTTTCTGTCAAATTGAAGCAGTTCTTCTTGCGTAGCCTCCACCCATCTTGGATCATGTAAAGCTTCATGAACCTTCTTTGGCTCGATCATACTTAGAAAATTTACAAAGAAAGCTTCATTGGCAGTTGCAGATCTGGTTTTAATCCGTTCAGATGGACTTCCAATAATTAGATCTGGAGTGTGAGACTTTGTCCATCTTTTCATTCTTGTTTGAGGTATCTATTGAGCTTGAACTTCTGTATCCGAAGATTGAATAACCTCAAATGAAGGCTTAGAGGTTATCTCTGGACTTTCATTTGATGATACTGGAGGTGTAGAGGTTACCGTTGGACTCTCATTTGATGATAGAGGACCAGAAAGAGTGCTTCCAGAAGCTTGAAGTACTTCAGGAATATTCAAGGATGGGTTATTAGGTACTTGCTCTGAAGGTATTTCTTCGCCCAGAAAATCATCAAATAGAGCATCAATCTCGGATTCTCTGGAACCTGAAAGATAATCAGAGGTAACAGTATTAAGTTTGAGTTCTGAGTTGGAATATTCAGAAGTCAATTGAGTTTGATCATCAAAATCCATATTTATGCTTTCCATTATAGTCTTAGTTCGTAAATTAAAAACCCTAAAAGCTTTTGAATTTAACGAGTATCCCAAGAATTTGGCTTCAGCAGATTTCTTGTCAAACTTGCCAAGTTTTTCTCTATCATTCAGAATGAAACACCTGCAACACAAAATGTGGAAAAATTTGACAGAGGGTTTTTTCTTATATTAGCTCATAAGAGGTTTTGAGAGGCCTCTTGATTATGATAGATCGATTCTGAGTGCAACATGCTGTGGCTACAACTTCTGCCCAAAAATGGATAGGAAGTCCAGAAGTTGCAAGCATTGTTCTGGCTGCTTCCACTAAAGTTCTGTTGCGTCTTTCTACTACACCGTTTTGCTGAGGAGTGCGTACAGCAGAGAAGTTTTGGGTAATTCCATTTGCGACAAGGTATTCTTCAAGCTTGGCATTCTTGAATTCAGTACCATTATCACTTCGCAGCTACTGTATTTTCTAGTGTAGAAGAACTTGTATTCTAGTCATTATATTCTTTATTACGATTGGCACTTCTGATTTTTGATTCACAAAAGCAAGCCAAGATATACTATTTGCCACACAAGCTCTGAATTGCAATGGGACCACAAACATCAACATGTAGCATTTGTAGAGGTCTAGTGCACGAATGATCACTTTTGGTTTTGTGAGATGCTCTTTTTATTTTGCCCATTTCACATGCAGGGCAGAGCGATCCTTCTGGAAGTGTACCTCTTGAAGGCCCTTCACCAGATTATGTTTTACCATAATTTCAAGATTGTCAAAGTTCAAGTGAGATATTTTATGATGCAATAACCAAGAAACTTCACTTTTTTTTGGAGATTAGACATAGAGTTTCCTTACCATCCTTGGATGTAAAATTCATCATGTATAGATTACCTTTTCTGTCAGCTCTCCATAGTTCTTCACCTGCCTTAGAAAATAAGTAACAATATTTTTCATCAAATACAACTAGTATCTTAGAATCAGATAGTTGACTTACACTTAACAAGTTATGTTTCAAACCAGAAACATGAGCTACTTTGGATAAGGTAATATTACCTTCTTGTATAGTACCGTAGCCTTTTATTTGACCCTTACCATCATCACCAAACTTTACTGCTCCTCCACTTTTATCTTTCAATTTGGAGAGTAAGTTTTTTGTTCCAGTCATGTGCCTCGAGCATCCAGAGTCAAGATACCAGATATGCACACGCTATTTCTGCAATCAGAATCAGAGGGATTTAGGTACCCATTTCATAATGGGTCCTTTAACGTTAGGTTTGAATGGTTGATCCTTTTTAACATAAGCTTGATTGGTTTTGTAGAGGTTATTGGTTTTCCCTTTTTGTTTTCATTGTTCCTTTTGGTTTGATTTCTGAAGTTGGAATACTTTTGATTTTTAGAGAAGTAATCAGAGGGCCTTGAGAAAAATTGCTTAAGTTTTAAGAACAAGGAGAAACATTTAGAATTCTGAAACATAAAAGATTGCTAGAAATTTTCATTACTAGAATAATAATTACAATTTTTCTTATTTTTGTCTATTCTAGTTTTAGTAGTTCTATCGAACTTCTTATCTAGGCTAGACTTATGCTTAAAAGTAAATGTGTTCTTCTATGGAGGCTTCCTCTGATGAGACTTCTCAGGAACTTTGGATTTTACTGAAACAGGAGTAGAAGAATTAGATTTCCATTTTCCTTTTTGTGCATAAGTAAACTTCTGAGGTTTTGATTGCTGAGATTGTTGCTGAGTATTGACTTCCTTTTCGAGTTCAAGACAAGTTTTAGCTTTAAGACACAACCCAAGAAAGTATGGGTGAATGGAAACCGCTTTTCTCTATCCTTTTGGAGAAACTGAGAGTATTGGTATACCACTTGAATGTTTTTCAACATTCGGTCCAGAGGCTCTGATTTCCAGAGGTTCATTAGTGTATAAGAAAAGTGCATCCTCATTTTTTATTACCTCTGGAGCCTTTGAGTATTCTTGTGGCAAGAGATTTTCAAATATTGATATATATTTCTCTGAATTGTCAAAGAAATCATCATCATCTTGATCATCAGTTTCCCAGATATAAGTAATAAACTCCAAATTGTCTTGGGTTTCGGAAAGATTTAAGTTAACAAAAGAACAAGGAAAGATCTCTGGATGGTTTTCAATAGAGTTTTGTTGAGCATCCATATGTTCAAGTTTAAAACACTCATCCAGAGTTGAGGGAATTTCGTTTTGAAAAGTAAGTCTTAGCTCATCTTCTACTTGTATAGGTATAAATTCATCAACTTCTGGATTCAAAGTTATATGAGTAATCGATCCAAACTTGAAAAAGTAACTTTTCTTTTGGACTAAATTTAGATCAACATGAGTTGTTTTTCCAGAAGAATATGTTGGTCCCAAAGGAGTCTACAAGAGTTCAAGGATATAGAAACAGTTTGTAAAAGGGTGGGGGTTGAATACAAACACACAGATTTTTGGTTTTTAAATTAGTTTATATTGAATAACCAAATTTACAGTTACAAGCGGAATAAGAACAAGTAAACCTATTCTATTGTAACTTAAGAAATCACACAGTCTGATGCACAAGGAAATGAGAAAGAAAAGAGACAGAGGTTTTAGAAATAGAAAGTAGCATGCATGAAGATGAAGAAGATATCTTCATCTTATTTATACATGTTTGCAATTAATGCAAGACAAAAGGTATATGCCACGTGTCAAGCTTTCATAGGAAGCTTGTCCTTTGTTCAAAAGCAACCATGCTTTTGGCCGTGTGAGGACAGTACGATATCAGATATGATGGGGACATAAGAGACAATCCGTACGTCCTTTTCTGACATAGTATAAGGTTTGACTTTTGTGCATCGAGGATAAGATCAATCGTTAATCTTGTTTCAGAAGCTTCACTTGATCGCTGAACTTGAAACTTCAAGGATGAACTTTCAGAGTATCCTTGAGGCTTGACAAGACTTCACACTTTGGTTTAGATAATCCTTGCTGTCACTGAACTACTTCAGATCACGAGCTGATTATCTCTTTTTTCAGCTTGGTCTTCAACTATTGCTGAATGTTCTTTTGGTGCGTTGGTTGATCTTCATATCTTTAGAGGTAGACTTGAGGTTTCTGATTTTCAGCGGTCGCTGATAACAATTAGCGTATGCTATCGCTGAATTTAAACATAAGTTTACTAATGGAATTTCACTAACTATATAGACGAATCATATTCAAATCAATTAGCGTATGCTATCGCTGAATTTAAACATAAATCTGAAGAAATTACATAGAAAATGAAATTACAAATTGGTAAGGTAAAAGTACATTAAGCTGAAGAATACTACAAAGGAAAAGAAGACTATAGATCAATCAGAGAGTCTTTCATGTCTTCTTCGTAGTTCATTTTCATAGATCTTCTTTTGTCGATTCATTAGAGGATCGTCTGACCAGCAGTAATGATGCATGATCTTTATGAAAGCTGATGGAGCCTTGTTGACTTCTCGGTTCCTGAAGAGTCTTAAGAATCCATCATTATCCAAGAAAACCATACCAGGTTCAGGGAAGGTGATGATTTCATTTTCTTCATATCTTCGATCTTGAGGGAGAGAGGAGTTCAACATTGAGATGTTAGGGATTTCAAGATGGCCAAGAATGCTTTCATAGTTGAATTTGGTTTCATGTTCGCTTTTAGAAGATGAACCTCCTTCAGCATTTGAACTTCTTCTTCTTGTAGGCTCAGGGAGAGGCGGAACTTGCACATGCTATGACATCCTCTGAAGTAGCTGATCCAATGCTCTTTCCACCACATCTTTAAATTTCGATTTGGTACCCTGAATGGCATCTATGATTTCTAGCCATTCAGAGTATTCATAGAATTTCAAGAACTTGGCTTCTTCTTTTTCATAGTTCGCATGCTTGTACATTCGTACAAATACCTCCAGACCATACCTCTTGGAAGGACGTCCTTCGATGGTTGCATGAGTGATTTTTGAATCAGACCGTCGAAAATTAAATCATTCTGTGCCCCAGCGTAGTTCCTTTTCTCTGTGGCTTGGCTCTTCATTAGTTAGTGCATTTAGGATCTTTTATTGAGCGAGGATGGGATTCACGTTTAAATTTTCTTCATTCAGTTCTCTTTGTGCCAGAGCTTCAGCGACTCTTTGACTTTTCTCGTTCAACTTTTTAGTCGCTTTATCTCTTGCAGCATCCTCCCTGAGTATCTTTCTTGCAAGCTCAAGATCATTCTTTGTTTGCTTCATCTTTTCATCCCTGATTCTCTGGGATTCTAGTGCTTGTGCTCTCTCCTCTTTAGATAGGAAGCCGAAATCATCTACCATGCTGATAGCCACAGGGTTTTCTGGTTCATCAGTGGGCATCCTTATTCTTTTGGCTTCAAGTGCCCTTAGAAAATTTATTCGCCTTTCTTCTTCTTCAGGCTCGCTTATTAGAGGTCTTTGTGCGCGGCGTCTAGGAATAAGGCTTTCTTCATATTCAGAGTCAGAATCAGACATGTACACAAACTACTGCTCTGATGAAGGTTCCTTCCAAAAAGTGGAGTCCTTTGGGGGACTAGACTCACTAATAATGGGAGATGGAGAGAGAGGTTGGTCAGAACCAAAATTTGGAGGAAAGAAAGATGGATCGGTTTGGGGTTCAGAGTTGAGAGTAGTATAAAGGATAAGGGGAAGAGTTACCTCTACAGCGGTCTCCCCCTCAGATTTTGGGAAGGTGGCATCAAGATCCACCATTTCGCTTCCTTTGCCAGATGGTTTGGACGGTTCCAGAGAAGGAGGTGGTCCGTCTCCCAAAGGCTCCCTGTAGATTACTTCAGGCATGAAGTTTCCTGGTCTACTATTTTTAAAGTGCTCAAGAGCACCAGGAGGGATGTCATCATCATCATTTTCATCATTTCCCCCATTGTGAGGGATTTCATCGTTATCTTCATCATCGTCTTCTTCCTCCTCATCATCTTCCTCGTCAATTTCTTTTTCAGCAACAGTGGAAGGAGGGTGTCGCTGTATGTAGGGAGATATCGGAGAGCCAGGAATTGTTTCATTGACCTGTCCGATTATCTCACAGCTATTTTTTTGGCGAATCTTTCCCCCTCGATGTTGTCAGCGGGGAGAACAAGAACCATCATTGTTCGCACATTGGACCCAATGTCCTTCAGTGAGTTATTGTGCGTGGTCTGGGTCTGGATGACCTGATTCAGCGAGGTCCGATCAGCAGCAGTGAAGGATGAGCCAACCTCTTGCATTTTTTTAGCATCTGCATCATTTCGGACTAAGTCTTCTAAATAGACTCAAGCACTTGGTTTTATGCTTCCCCTACTTCTCCAGCTTGGCAATCGCTTGCTCATGAGCCAGATTGTTCGCTTTGATTATATGAATGTCAGTGTAGACATTGTTTACAGTGCCCTTCATTGCTGGAGTACCAGCGACCGTCTGGAAGATGAATTCAGCAGACGTCTGAAGGTTGCCTACCCTGGCCTTTGTGAGAGCACATTCATTGACCAAGAAGTCAATAGCAGGGAATGTGGGGCTGGGAAGAACAACCTTTGGAACCTCCACAGAGAAGGGAGGAAGGTTGGAGGCAAACTTGTCCTGCTTGATCTGGCGCAGGTCTGCAGCAGTCTTTGGTTGGTGCGGAGATTTTCCTTTGATACTGCTGGAGGGAGCAACATCAGCTCTGGTGGTAGTATTGGTGGTCGCTGAGGTAGAAAGAGGAGGTGTGATACCTGATCCATCTTCAGCCGAGCTGGCTATAACACTTTCAGGGACTAGAGATGTTGAAAATGGTGGTAGTGCTGAAGAAACGGCAACGGATGCAGGGACCATTTTCGTGGCTGTAGCTACAGAGGACGTTAGTATTACTCCTGAATCAGGAAGGGAAGTCTTTTGAGAGACTCCCTTCTTTGGTTTCTTTGTCGCCGGTTTATGAGCAATGGTCTTTTGTGACCATCGGTCGGTTCCTTTCTTTCAGCTCTTCCTCTTTCTTTTCTACTTCTGATTTTTCAGCTCTCTGGATCTCTTGCCTTGGAGCATAAGTTTGAGTGGGGCGATCAAATCTTCTATTCCCTTGAAAAGATCTATTACCAAACTTTTTGGTGAATTGTTTGGTAATAAGTGCTAACGATTCTACAAAAGATTTGATCTCATCATCATCAGAATCATAAGCACCTTCTAGACTTGCTTCTGAAAATGAATGCCTTGCTCTTTCCTTTCCTTTCATTCTCTTTACTCCATCTGCCTGCCCCTCTGGATGCAGAGATTAGGGCCAGAGGTCCACCAATTGAGGTCTTCTTTTGAACAACTTCCTTTTCATGTGCCTGAAGAGTTGCAAATACATCGTGCAGATACCACATTTCTAAGTCTTGCTTTGCTTGAAGAGACATGGAGAGATTAGACCATTCTGGATTCAGTCGTTTAAGAAACAGAACATTGTTGTCTTCCTTGGATCTTACTATATCACATCTCTTGCACAGATTTATCAGAGTGTTAAATCTGTGAAAGGTCTGCTGCAGAGTCTCTTCTGGAATGGCTTGAAAACTATTATATTCATTCAGAGCTTGAGCTCTTATGTTTTTCTTCATCTTTGCTCCTCCTTCGAGAATATTTTCAAGCTGATCCCACAACTCTATTGTAGTTTCTCATGAATCCAGAGATTGGAAAATCTCATTTGGAATAGCCATAATCAAAAGACTCTTTGCCTTTTTGGCCATTTCCACCTTAGCCTTTTCTTCATCAGACCAATTTTCTCTAAGCTTTGGAACTTGTCGAGCAGGAATCATCAGTATTAGCAGTAGCAGGAATCCTTGGAATGATGGTCATTAGTATAAATGGACCATTCAAAACAGTAGGATAGAGTTCAACATCTAATCCTTCATAGAAATTAATCATGCGGATCTTTCATTGAGAATATTCATCACGGATTAGAGTTGGAGGTTTGATCAAGGATCCGGAGGTGCATATGGTGTTCATGTTTTGATTTGCCGTTTTTTTAGAAAACAAAGATGAAGAGAAATGCAGGAAATACTGTTGAAATTTGGAGCAAATAAATTTCAAATAAGTTGAAACGAGACAATATTCTTACTGATTTTCAGATATAAACTGAAATTACCACCGATTTAGAGAGAATTGTATGAAATTAACAAAATCTCGAAAAACAGGGTAGAATTGAGAACGGTAGTTTAAAAATGAAATTAACTGCAGGTAGAATAGGGATTTCTCCAAACTAGAAGAGATCTAATAATCGACAGATTGATTATCAGGCTCTAATACCAATTGTTGGAACCCGGATCCCTTTCTAATAACAAATCAACAGATTGTATAACAAAGTATAAGCGGAAGCAACATCGATCTATGATTAATACTGAACAGTAGTAATAAGTAGTAATTAGTTACGTACAGGGACGCACAGAAAGTGTGATCGCCACGTCATCACAAGCACGTATGAGATCACAGTTAGAGTCCAGAGGTTCTTCAAGTGTCTGGGCGCCTCTGAGATGACTTAAGTCAGAAGATGAGCTTCTGACTTAACTTCTGATCTTCGATACTTGTGATATTATGGTTCATACTTTTCACAAAATGAAGTCTAACAATTAACAAAAGTTCCTTATAGTTATTCGCAAGTCGGGCTTCTAAAGTAGTGACAAGGTTATTTTTCTACTTTTAGTTTAGCATTTAAGTCATCCAATTTGAGCCTCATGGTTTGCATCTTATAAATTAAAGCATTATGAATTGCAGAACATACCTGACATTCTGTTTCAGAGTGTATTCATCGTGAAAGCACATGTATGATCGTGAGACAATTGAGAAATGATCCAAATGTAATGAAATGATCCAAATGTAATGATGATCGGATGACATTTATCTCAGATGAACAGTGTCCCCCTCCCAACACTTTGTTAATTAAATGATTTAATATGATTTAATATTAAATCACAAATGATTTAATATTATGTGGGACCCACATCATATGTGGTCCACAAAGTGTTGCTTTATTCCTTTAAAATGGGTGGTTCTCGTGTGATCCCTCCCCTATATATATATATATATATATATATATATCCGATAGAAAGGAATTAAATATCAAGTCCGATGGTTATCGGATTTGTGGCATAAACCGGATTTGTGAAAGAATTCGATGGGATTTGCTCAGTATCCTTCACGTGGAAGTGTTACCACATCAACAGGTAACCCACTCAAGTCAACCAGCAACCAAAAATTGAAAAACAACACCTTCAAATTGTTGCATCCGCAACTTTTGACCACCGAATTAGAAAGCAATCCTTGACCACCGCCTTAACCTGATAGCTGCCACCTGTTCCAATCGACCAACGATCGAAAACCCAAACCAAACGAAAGATAATGGTAGTGATCGGATTTATGGATAAAATCCGATAGAGAACGTAAACGAAATCCGTTGGTGATCAGATTGTGGACTAAATCTAATGGAGATCGATTGTGATGCAAAACTTGATAATGGTCAGATTATAATGTGATGATCGAATTGTTTGGAAATGAAATCCAATGAGTGTTTGATAAAAGAAGAATTGGATTAACAATTGAATTAGAGAGTAAAGTCCGATGGTCGATTTGGGAATGAATCCGATATTAGATTTGATTAGACAAAGATCGGATTATAATCAAATCTGATAGGGATCAGATTTAGTGCGCTCGCCAGGTATCTGATGTTCTATGAACCATTCGACAAACACAGATCAAAAGTTCACTCGAAGTCGAATTGTGATGACTTATGGGCATCGCAAGACGTCTATAATCGAATAGAACACAAACCCAAGTGCAGCTACACTAGGATATCAATTAATTTTGAAAGATTTCAGGTCTCTTGAATAATACGATTAATACGATGAATAAGATAAAACCCAAGATAAAACACATAAACCTAAATCGATTAAAGTTCTTGAAATTGACTATAGAAACTCAACTAAGTGCAATAAACAATGTAATCCAAAAAACTAGAATAATCAAACTCAATAATTTTAAGTAAATTGATGAATTGATGTAGAACACGGTGATGTCGATAAACAGAAACAAAAATCGATAAAACCAAAAAAGGTTACCTAGATCAAATCGTCTGTCTCTTTGCTCTGATACCAAATGTGAGTCCAGTACAAGTACAATCAAACAAACAATCAATCACGAACAATAAAGAATTGAATGAATCATGTAGTCAGATGATTGTATTGATGAATATGGATTATGCGATTATAGAGTAAAGTACGACTACCTTAGGTTAAGAATAATCTGAACTAAGTTAAACATAAAGTAAACCTACTTTATAAACCTTTCGATAATTACACAATTAACCCCTCAACTTTAATTCTCCTAACTCTAATACGATAAACTATTTAACCCTAACAGAATGGTTTCTAGCCCGGATTACCGAAAAACACCAAGAAAATCGATTTCTTGGTGTTGTGTGTGTTGTGGTCGACGAACAAGGGAGAGGGGAGGAGAGGAGAGAATTTTCCTTGGCTCTCAAGTTTTCAAAATTGTGTTATAAGTTAAATGAGGTAACATGGGTTTATATACTTCTCCTTTAATCGTGGACCGGGCTTAATTAAACATCATGGGCTTAATTACTTTTATTGGAATAAACTAATTAATTATTACGTTAATAATTAATTAACTCTTGGGCTTTAGATAAACATTACTTTAAGCCTTTGAGCTTTTATTCTAATTTAATTATTATTTTAATAATTAAATGATATAAATAACATAATTATATTTCACACACTTTTATTATTATTCTATTAGAATAATAATTCACACTTTAAAACTTATAACTTTTATCGGTTTAAAACTATCTTGGTTAACTCGTGATCTACACACTCTATGCGTGTAACCCTCATAGGTTCATTTGACGTCAGCAGTGTTTTCATATGATGTGGGCCTCTAAGATCCTATAGAAGTGTGGGCAAGGGATGGTTTTCTCCCTTTGTTTTTTGTCAACACGCTTCTTAGGTCATCAAAGATGACCTTGGCATAGTTGAACTTTCAACCATGGCAGAGAGAGAATGCCATTGTCGAGAAATTTCCGGCTAGCTTGTTCCTGACGACCGGTCTTGGTACCCAGACACTGAATGATATGGGTAAACATGTATTACCATATCACTGGCATCCTGCTCTAGTCGATCTTTGTCAGAGCCTTGTTTAGTTCCTCCTTGTTTTCCTTCTTCGGGAAATCGTAGTCGATGTGGTCCAGTAAATCTACTATTTCCTCGTAGTCGATAGGGTTCTTGTTCAGGGTTAGAACAGGTTCCATAGGAGTTTTCATTGAAGAACTCTAAGTGATATAAAATTTCTTCAGCATTTCCATAACATACTTACTCTGGCATATGAAAATCCCTTTCTCAGATTTCTTTATCCGAAGGCCAAGAAAGTATGTTAATTCACCCATCATACTCATTTTATATTCATTTATATGCAATTTGAAAAACGAGTGTGAATATTAGGTTTGTGGAGCCAAATACAATGTCATCAACATATATCTATGCCAGAAGGATATAACCCTTACGTTTTCTGAAAAGCAGGGTTTGATCGATCTTTCCACAGTTTTTTATGCTAGAATTCATTTTATATCATGAAAATAACGCTATAAATTGAAAAAGAATTCACAAAACCAAAACCAAGAAACAAAGCCAGTCAACCAACAACCAAAAACAGAGATGGATCGATAAAATGCACATTTAAGAATGTTTAGGATCCAAATCCAATCATTGCAACGAAACCAAAAATAAAATTATGCAAGCAACTTAAATGCAAACACAGTTAGAAATAAAATCTAGATAAACTGTAACAACCTACAAAACCTTAACACTTCAATGGATGCATCTAAAACCTCCAAATCAGTAGATGTATAAATTAATATAACAGAACATAAAAAAAGAAAACAGGAATCAACTTCGATAAGATTCAAAACCAACTTCGGGTTCATAAAAAGGATGAACACAAATTCAAAACCGAAAAGTGGTAGCAAAAGAATCAAAATCAATGGCAACTAGTATGAAAACATAAAGAAGGAGACCTCGAACTCGGCAAACTCATATAGTCTCCCAAAGGTCCGAGAACACTATCAGACCAACTTCAGCATTGCAAAGCATAGACAATTCACTGGCTTTTTTCATTAAGCCAGCTCGCCTTTTGGAGAAACACACCCTTCTCTTTTGAACATCCTCGATACACTTAAGCTCTATCCTACTTCTCACCATATTTGGTCTTAACTTTAGTATCTCACAAAAACAAAATAAAACAAAAAATAAAGAGAATAAAGACAAAAAGAGAATGTTTAGGATCTCTACTCGCGGGTGCGGACAAACCTTGTCTTGATGTCTATTTATAAAGACAGAAAACCCTACTGGTCCCAACCATCCGTTGTAGGTTAAGGGGCCGGGTTATGCCTCTTTCCACCCCGGCCACACCGCGTCCCTTTTCAAAACGAAAAGATCCGAGGATCAGGATCCTGATTCTCAGAAGGGGGAGAAAATGCCAGAAACCAAGAAGGCTAAGACTGCTATGGATACTGATACTTCTTCTCAAGATAAAGGAAAAGCCTCTGCCTCATCTCCGTCTGCACCACCATCTTCAAAACAAACACCTCTGACTCCAAGACCTCTGGCCACACATTCCGGCACTCTTCCTAAGGATCCAGAAATGGCTCCATTTCTTTTGGATGTCATTGGCAATAACAGAAGTGTTCCCTACCCTCCAGATGTTGAAGCAGAAATTCTCAAAGCCAAAATTGCCAAGGCTAAAGTTGAAGCCTTAAAAGCCATAGTTGAAACCTTAAATAAAAGAAGAGAAGAAGAAAGAATAGAAGCTGAACTCCATGCAAGAGCTGTAGCAGAAAGAGCCTTTGCAGAAAAGGCAAGAGCACAAGCAGAAATGGAAAAGGAAAAAGCTGAAAAAGCAAATGCTAAAGAATCATCAAGTCGAACAGCTGAAAATAGAGAAAAACTGCAGAGACTTGGAAAGCTTGATCTTCCAATTCTGGAAGTAACAAAAAGATATATGTATGCTCCTACAGATTAAAAGATCTATCTTATGCTGCCTAGTTTCTCAAATGGCTACAATGTTAGTGATGCTGAAAAGGATAAATTCATGAGTCATAGGCAAGCCAGAAAGGATGTCTACACTACAGTGCCAATCAAGAGAATTTCTGCCATCAAGCACACTCCTTCTTAACAGACAGAGATTTGGTATACCATATATGAAGTAATCAGAGAAGACAATAAGACTTATTACTTCTGTGATAATGATTTACTGTCCATCTTTTCTTCTGATCTCATCTTTCTAAAGAATTTCATGAAGATTCAGATGACCAAAAGAAGTGATAATCAAGATCAAGTTGCCTACTCTCGGATCATTCAATGCATGAAGTCCCTCATCAGATACAAGGGACAAGTAGATTTTCAAATTGGGATCAATTACAATGATGATAATCTAGCAATCTCTGCTCCTAATGAAGACTTAGAAGGTATCAATTCTCTAAGAATCGGCAGAGTATTGATTAAACCAGAAGAAGGGGTTATCTTCAAAAGGCCAGATAGAAGGAGTTTCTTTAGGATCAAAGAAGCACATAAATATTCATCAGAAGTTTTATACAATGCAAAATGTTATATCTCTGTTGATATCAACAACTATGATCCTGAAGTAACTGAGAGGATGGTAAAAAGACTAGATGGTCTCTTGAAGCTCAGAGGAATTATCGACAGTATCTCAAAGATCATTTCAACTGAATTCTGTTATACGCTCCTACCTGCTGATGTGTCAGTTTGTAACTGGTTAGATTGTTGACTTTATATTCATTATAATAGTATAAATAGATTAGTTCTTTGAATGTAAAGTTGTTGATTGAAAGCATACTTTTGGAGATCATATTGTGCGTCTAATTCCTGTATTTGTAATCGATCTTCAAGGTTATCAATACAAACTCAAACTGTTCTTCATCATTTATTATTTACTATTTGTTTGATAATTATTGTTGTTAATTGATTTGAATTGCTTCCGCTTATACTTTGATTTTCAAATCTCTCAATTAACTGTTTAGAAAGGGATCTGGGTTCCAACAGAGTTCTTCCTTGGCTCTGGTGAGTAACCTTCGTATGCACAACAACTTTCATTTCTTGGAAAATCAAACTCGCATAATCCAGCGGTCGATTGAAGTACATACCACACATGATGGTAAGGATGCTTTTGCTTGCCTGGTCTAAGGAGCCGATTTTGCAAAGGCTCTTGTTCAGAATGGAAACCAACACATTCCACATTGGGGGTAATTGGTTTCTTTTGAACTCAGATATCTTCGTGAGAGATTCATTATACCCTAAGAAGTTGATGAAGGCAAGTAGGGCTTCAGGGGTAGGATTTTGTTCAAGGGCAGGATTGGGTATTTTTTGTTCACCATCATCGATAATGGGTTGAGGCAAATGAAAATACCTTGCGATTTTCTTCTTAGTAATGGGTATTTCCACTACAGTTTCAGATTCGGTGGAGTGACTGAAGTTTCCAATAAGAGTTTCTTCATCTTGTATGAACATGGATTGCCAAACCTCTTGGACATAAATTTCAGGGACATTGGGATTGGTTAAAGTTAGGGTTCGGTTTAGAGAATGGTGTTGGAGGAACTCTATCATGACCCTGTAATCGGCCAGATATGTGTTTGGATTGAGAAGTACTTGAACATTGTTGGCCTTCAATGGCAGTTTGACGACTGGAGCACTGTCAGCCGTTGAGTTGATTAACCTTCCATCTTCATTTTGAACATTGAGATTAGCAGATTGGGTCGCCATTGATGAACTTTGGGTGTTTGGAAGTTGATGAGAGAGCAGGTTTGCAGTTGCTTGTAATAGCGTGAGGAAGAAGATGATGCACTGTAGTTGAGGTTTATATATGAGAGAAAAAGAGTACTCGAGTGTAATTTGGAATGGAAAGGGTTTTAATTTGGGGATGGGCAAAAACAGTTCGTTTATGCTGAGGTAAGCACAGGCGTGCAGTCATGCAATAACTGGATCATTGACACGTGGACAATTTGATTGCGTGTGTGATGACTAGCACGGGTATGGATGAGTCACCGAAAGGATTTAATTAGCTTTAAACCATTGATTAATTCCATAAAGAAAATTGAAAATTAATTAATAAGAAAAAGTTATTAATTAAGCAACAGGTAATCTGTTGAATAAATTAATTTCCTTGAGATTAATAAATAATTTTAATTTAATTTGAAATTCAGACATTTGGTTGAATAAATCAGTTTTTGTGAACCAAATGAAAGTTTAATATTTAAAGACATGTGTTTCTTAAGAAATTTTAACAAAATAAGAGAATTTTAATTAACCTTGCAGGCAAGAGTTAATTAAAATGAACTTATTAGTATGAAAATTTTAGAGGAAAAACGAGGTTAGAAAATAATTGGTCAGAGAAAAAAAATTTGACACCAAAAATGTCAAAAGAACATCCTTCCAGAATTTTTTTAATTAGAATTACATATTTAACATACCCAACTTGCTGATTAAGAAATTAAAACGCTTCTCGTCCAAAGCTTTTGTGAAAATATCAGCAAGTTGAAAATCAGTAGAGACGAAATACATTTCTATAGTGCCCTTCTCTACATGATCTTTGATAAAATGATACCTGACATCGATGTGTTTGGTTTTGGAGTGCTGAACAGGATTTTCAGTGATGGCAATGACACTCTCTGAATCACATAGAATGGGGATTTTATCGTACACTAAACCGTAGCCTCTGAGCTGAGTCTTCATCTAAATGACTTGGGAACAACAACTAGCATCAGCAACATATTAGCTTCAGCTGTAGAGGTTGAAACACAGTTCTGTTTCTTGGATGTCCAGCTTATAAGCTGTTTCCTAGAAGTTGACAGCTACCAGATGTACTTTTTATGTCCAACTTACATCCTGCATGATCAGAATATGTATATGCCATTAGATCAAATCCAGAATTTTTAGGATACCAGAGACCCAGTGAAGGAGTTCCCTTAAGGTATCTAAAAATTCGTTTAATAGCAGCTAAATAAGATTCTTTTGGGTTGGCTTGTTAACGTGCACAGAGGCAAGTGGCAAACATAATATCTGGTCTACTAGCGGTCAGATACAAAAGAGATCATATCATACCTCTATAGCTCGTAACATCCATTGATTTCCCAGAAGGATCAGGGCCAAGTTTCGTGCTAGTAGAGATAGGAGTTTTCATAGGTGAGGAATTTTGAAGATGAAATTTCTTAACCATGTCAGAAACATACTTAGCTTGATTTATAAAAATGCTAGAGGCATTTTGTTTTACATGGAGTCCTAGAAAGAACGTTAGTTCTCCCATCATACTCATTTCAATTTTTTGTTCCATCAATTTAGAAAACAGATCAACTTCTGATTGATGAGTAGAACCGAAGATTTGCCTCTTTTGATGACAGAGTTGTATCAATTTTACCTTTTTCATAACCTTTACTGATCAGAAACGTAGATAAGCGTTCGTCCCAGGCTCTTGGTGCTTGCTTCAAACCATATAAAGCTTTGTCGAGAAGATAGACGTACTCTGGATGGTCCCAATAAGGGTCTACAAGAGTTAAATATTAAGTAACAGTTTGTAAAAGGGGAGGGGGGGTTGAATACAAACACACAGATTTTGGTTTTTAAATGAGTTTATAGATAATATACAAATTTATAGTTACAAGAGGAATTAGAACAAGTTTAAAACCTATTCTATTGTAACTAAAGAAACACACAGTTTGATGCACAAGAAGATGAAAGCAAGAATACAGAAGGTATAGGTTAGAGAGAAGCATGCATTAAGATGAAGAAGATATCTCCATCTTATTTATCCCTGTTTTCATTTAATGCAAGACAAAAGGTACATACCACGTGTCAAGCTTGGATAGGAAGCTTGTCCTTGTGAATAAGACAGCCATGCTTTTGGCCGAATATGAACAGTACCGTATCAGATATGATGGGGACATAAGAGACAAGTCGTACGTCCTTTTCTGACATGGTTCTAGGTTTGACTTTTGTGCATCGAGGATAAGATCAAACTTTAATCTTGCAAGGGAAACTTCATTTGATTGCTGACACTGAATGTTCAAGGATGAACTTCATTGTTGCTGAGGCTTCACAATACTTCACACTTTGAGTAGATAATCGTTGCTATCACTGAACCGCTTCAGGTCACTTAGCTGATTATCTCTTTCTTCAGTTTTGGTCTTCGACTTTCGCTGAATGGTCTTTTGGTGTGATAGCTGATCTTCAGGTCTTCAGAGATAAGCTCGTTGTTCCTTGATCTTCAGTGATCGCTGATGGCAAACAGCGTATGCTATCACTGAATTTGAACAGAAGCTTAACTAAGGAATTTCACTACGTATAGTAAAGGAATCATATTCAAATCACTGAGAGGATTTATGATCAACAATCTCCCCCTATTTGATTATGATTAAGCAACATAAGAAAATTGCTTTAAGAGATTAGTAAGGCCTTTAAGAAAAATTTGAAGTAAATTTTCTAAGTACTATTATGTGTAATCTTTTTCAGCTAGTCTACTCTCTGAATTGAGTTTCATTTATAAAGATATGAAAGCACAATTTTACAAGTAAAGAAGCTTAAAGTACATTCACTGATGAGCTTTTCAGAGTGAAAAATCAGTGAGTAAAGTAGTTTGAAGAAAATTAGAACTCTTATGTTCATTGTCCCTTTTACTCTTTTCAGGGATCTTTTTAGTACATATATGGAGTAAAGTACTTTGAATTTCATTAATTATAATCTGAAGAATTACAGCGAAATGAAATTACAATGATAAAGGTAAAGTACTTGTACACTGAAGAAATATTACAAAGGAAATAGAAATCTATAACTAATCAGAGATATTCTCATTTCGTCTTTGTAGCTTATCGTCATAAAGCTTCTTTTGTCGATTCATCAGAGGAGTATCTGACCAGCAGCGCCAAAGCATAATCTTTATGAGAGAGGATGGGGCCTTGTGAATTTTTTGGTTTCTGAAGAGTCCTAAGAACCCTTCATTATCCAAGAATACCATACTAGGTTCGGGCAGAGAAATGATTTCGTCTTCTTGATATCTTCGGTCTTGAGGGAGAGAGGTACAAAGCATTGATATATCAGATAGCTCAAGATGACCAAGAATGCTTTGATAATCAAACTTAGTTTCATGCTCATTTTTCGAACTTGAACCACCTTCAGCAACTGATCTTCTCTTCTTTGTGGGTTCAGGGAGAGGGGGAACTTGCACATGTTGTGACATCCTTTGCAGCAACTGATCCAGTACACCTTCCACCACATCCTTGAACTTAGATTTGGAACTCTGAATAGCGTCTCTGATTTCTAACCATTCAGTGTATCCATAAATTCCCAAGAACTTGGCTTCTTCTCTCTTAGTTCTGTTTGTCCTTGTCATTCTTACATATACCTTTGGACCACCTCTGTTGGAGTGTCGCCCTTGGATAGTTGCGTGAATGATTTTGGCTTCAGATCTTCAAAATTTGAGTCTGTCAGTGCACCAGTCAAGCTCTTTATCTTTCTGCTTAGTGGCTTCAGCGGATAGTGCACTTAGGATCTTTTGTTGAGCGAGAATTGGATCTAAATTTATGTTCTCTTGTGCATGTTCTCTCTGAACGAGAGCTTCAGCGACCCTTTCACTCTTTTTCAATTGTTCTTTAGCCGCCTTGTCTTTCGCAGAATCTTCCCTGAGTAATTTTCTTGCTAAGGCAAGATCATTCTCAGTTTGCTTTATTTCCTCATCCTTGATTCTTTGTGCTTCCAGTGCTTGTTCTCTCTCTTCTATTGACAGAAAGTAGAATTCATCTACCATCCTTATTGGTACGGCTTCAATGGGTTCAGCTTCAGGCACCATTATTCTTCTAGCTTCGAATTCCCTAAGGAATCTTATTCGCCTTTCTTCTTCTTCAGGCTCGCTTATGATTGGCTTTTGAATGCGACGCCTAGGAATGAGGCCTTCTTCTTCCTCAGAGTCAGTTTCCACTATGTACATAAACTGCTCTTCAGAAGAAGGTTCCCTCCTTGTGGATTAGTCCTTTGAGGGACGGGGATCACTTAACAGTGGTCTCCCCCTCTGTTTGTGGGATTGTGCCATCAAGATCAACCACTTGGGCTGAGGGACTAGATCCGTCCTCCAAGGGCTCTAGCTGAGATGTGCTTGGCCTGGATATTCTGAAAGGCTCCATTGCAAAACCCAAGTCATCATCATCATCATCATCATCATCAAAGTGAGGGATGCGTTCCTCTTCTTCTTCTTCTTCTTCTTCTTCTTCTTCTTCTTCTTCATCATCCTCTTCTTCATCATCATCATCACCAAACCTTGCAGCGAAGGAAGGTTCTTGTCTTTGGATGTAAGGAGAGATCCTTTCATCAGGAAACCTTCGGTTGTGCTCGCCGATAATTTCGTCAGCGAACTCTTTGGCCACCTTCTCCCCCTCAATGTTATCATGGGGCAGAACGTGGATCATTACTGTTCGAACGTTCTTTTGGACGTCCTCAAGCATGTTCCGATCAGTAGCAGCAAAAGAGGGACCAGCTCTACCCAACCTTGACAGAGCCTGCAGCACTTCGAACTGAGTCTTCTGAATAGACTCGAGGACAGCGGCCTGAGCATCAATCTTTTGCTCAATGTTGATGAGGGATTGGCGAAGGTCCTTGTGTTCTTCCTTCAGATACTGAACATCAGACACCAGATTGCTGACGTTGGTCTTCATCCCTGGAGTGCCAGCGACGTGCCAGAGGATCAACTCCGCTGAAGTTTGCAGCGTGTCTACCCTGGCCCTGGTGAGAGCACATTCGTTGACGAGATGATCAATGGCAGGGAATGTGGGACCAGGCAGAGACACAGGAGGTAACTCAGTGACCCTGGGAGGAAGCTTGGGGGCTAGGTTCTCCATCTTGACATCCCTGAGCTTTTTAGCACTAGGAGGGCGCTGAGGAGACTTCATCGCCGACTTCAAAGTGGTGGTGGTGGTGGTTGTTGTTGAGTAGACAGGAGCAGTGGCAGCAGCTGATGACATTAACAAAGAGTCAAGAAAAGAATCCGGATCAGATGACGGATGAAAAGTAACATTATTTTCTTTGAGAATATCATGAGAATTACTCTCAAAGACTACTTTTGCAGAGGTAGTGTCTTGAGGATCACTGACCAGTGTCTTAGAGTATCTGAGAGAGACACTCTAAGGTCCTTTGATATTGGCTTTCCAAAACTTAGATTGCCTAAACAATACTGAGGTTTGGACTGCGTGCATTTCAACATCATCATGGATAGGGACAACTATCGCTGAGTCACTTGCTGATGTGAGGACCAAAGAAGTAGAGATAGGAGAGGTAGAGAAGGCAGTGAAAGTAGTACCTGATCCAGCTTCAGTAGAGCTGGCTATAACACCTTCAGAGACCTTAGTCACTGATGGTGGTGGTAGTGCTGATGAAGTTTCAACGGCAGCAGAAACCGTTGGAGTGGCTGTGGATGAGGGTGGTGTTTGTAGTACACCAAAATCAGAGAGGGTGGTCTGTTGAGAGACCACCTTCTTGGGCTTCTTTGAGGCGATGGTCTTCTTGTGACCATCAGTTGGGGTTTTCCTCTTAGCAGCAGCAGCAGCGCCTTGGGTACTCACTGAGGGGATGGGCAGCGAGGAGGTCACTGAAAGAGGTGCTTCTATAAGTTGTAGCATGTAAGGAGTTAGAGGAGCATCACCTGGACGTTCCTCAAGGTCCAGGGACTTCTTCCCTACCATTGAGAAGTCACCGACTTTCGGGTAACTCTCCCCGAAAGCCTCTTCAAGGATGATGGAGAAGAAACGGGGGTAACGGATAACGGGATGTCTGGTGGAGGCGTTGAGGCGGCTGCACATATCGCTGAAGATGTAGTCAGCGTAGTTCAAGGTATGACCTGTGCAGAGAGAGTAAGCAAGGTCTTGAAAGTGTTTGCTCGCCTGATCATGGGAGCCAACTTTGGACCCTAGGCACTGAATGACCTGGGTGAAAATGTATTGCCATTTAGCAGGAAGCCACTTCTTTTCCAGTTTTGAACCCACTATCTTTACAGAGGGGTTCTCCCACTTGTAGCCAATGGAGTTCAAGAAAGCAACTATCTGCTGCTTATTTGGTTCAGCGCCCCATTGCACACCCTTCTTGCGCTGAGGGAGTCTTAGTGCGTGACGTACAAAACCCGCTGAGAACGAGAAGAATCCAAGATCAGGGATGGTGAAGGAAATAGCAGGGAGGACATTGCCCTTGTCATTCGTCAAAGTGGTACATTTCGCCGTGTACCATAAAGCCTGAAGGTGAGAGGTGATGCCACTGGTTTGTGAACGAATGCATACATCAGAGGGCACGCCTTGAGGAAGGTTGCAACGTCCTTGAACTGAGGGCGTTCAGACAGGATGTCCACCAGTGCAATGTAATTGCATGGCTTGAAGGTTGACTTTTCCAGCTCAAATTGGCAGTTTGGTGCGGCGACCAACTAGTTTTCAGCAGCAGTAGTTTCAGCGGTGTTGGAAGCAGAGGCCATTTCTGTAGGAAAAATGGCAACACCAAAGAGATAAATCATGGTTTTAATACATGAATGTATAAACCAGAGTTTTTGGTATAAAAAGTACCATATGTAAGATCAAAGAAACAAGTATTTTGATGAACAATATCAAAATGCTTGTTGGCAATAGTAAAATAAAAAAATAAAAAAATAAAAAAAAAATCTTCTGTTCTAAGAACAGGGTTTTGAAAGTGGAAATTGTTTTTCACTCTAAAAGCAAGATTTTATTGATTTTAAGAATGAAATACGTAAGAAAGGTGAAACAAGTTGTTTCCAGTTCTTAAGTTTAGGTTTAGATCAAACCTTAGTCGAATGAAGGAGAAAAACGCACAAGTGCGTGTTCTTGGTGTTCTTGAAGAAAACTTGGAGATTCGAAAGAAATCTTTTGCCTTTAGGAAAGTTATGAATGCGGAGGGAAGCAAGTACGGCAAGAGAAGTGCTTAAATAGCAAGAGGAGAGAGAAAGGAGGCTAAACGACGGTTTTAGCTTTTTGAAAAAGAAATGATGACCTGGCGCACGTTCCAAGAAAGGAGTTGGAATGGAAACGTCGTGGTCCGTCGTGTGTCAGAAAAAGGTCTGACGTGTCCTTTTCTTAATTTGAAAAGATTATAATGATAGTTATCCGCAAGGAATGAATATCATTAATTTTTTTTAAAACACTTCATCACTAATAATAAAGGATTATTAGTGATGGGTTTTCTTTTTAGAAAAAGAGAGATAAATATAATACCTGAGTGAGAGTACACAGATATCACTGAATCAGAGTTCAGCGAATGGGGAGATTGAAGACTTTTCTTTGAATTACTGAATTTGTTGTTCATTGAATAACTAAATTATTCATCGTTCAACATACCAAGTTCGCTGATAATTAGATTGAATCTAGTCTCATCAAGAGGCTTGGTGAAAAGATCAGCGAGCTGATATTCAGTAGGAACAAAGTGAAGTTCAATTTCACCATTCATCACATGATCTCTGATAAAATGATATTGGATCTCAATGTGCTTGGTCTTTGAATGAAGTACAGGGTTGCTAGCGATTGCAATAGCACTTGTGCTGTCACAATATATAGGAATCTTAGAGAGTTGTAGATCGTAGTCTCTGAGTTGATTTCTCATCCAAAGGATTTGAGCACAACAACTACCAGCTGCTATGTATTCAGCTTCAGCAGTGGAGGTGGACACTGAGTTTTGCTTTTTATTTGTCCAACTTATTAACTTACCACCTAGTAGCTGACACCCACCAGTGGTGCTTTTCCTATCAATTTTACAACCTGCAAAATCACTGTCAGAGTAACCAATAAGATCAAATCCTTAGCGTTTGGGATACCTGAGACCAAGATTTGGAGTTCCTTTCAGATATATGAAGATTCGCTTTACAGCGATTAGATGGGATTCCTTCGGTTCAGCTTGATACCGAGCGCAGAGACAAGTAGCATACATGATGTCTGGTCTACTTGCTGTAAGATACAACAGAGACCCAATCATTCCTCGATAGGCAGTGACATTGACTGGTTTCCCATTGGGATCCTTGTTCAATGTCAGTGGAGGCGCCATAGGTGTCTTCATCGTTGAGAATTGATTCATGTCGAATTTATTCAGCATGTCTTTAACATATTTGCTTTGACAAATAAAAATTCCTTTGTCAGATTGCTTAATCTGCAAACCTATAAAATATTTTAGTTCACCCATCATACTCATTTTATATTGTTTCTTCATTCTGTCAGCGAAACGAGTGCATAGATTGGGTCTTGTGGAGCCAAAGATAATGTCATCAACATATATCTGAGCAAGAATAGTGTGACCCTTATACTTTCTTAAAAAGAGAGTTTGATCAATTTTTCCACGAACAAATTTTTCTTTTAGAAGGAATTTAGAGAGGGTGTCATACCAAGCTCTGGGAGCTTGTTTTAACCCGTAAAGAGCTTTTTCGAGTTTAAAAACATAAACAGGGTGGTTAGGGTCTGAAAAACCAGGGGGCTATTCTACATAAACATCCTCGCTGAGTTTCCCATTTAGAAAAGCACTTTTAACATCCATTTGAAAAACTTTGAAGTCCTTATGGGCAGCATAAGCTAAGAAGAGTTTTATGGCTTCTAAACGAGCTACAGGGGCAAAGGTTTCATCATAGTCGATTCCTTCTTCCTGTCTATAACCTTGAGCAACAAGTCTAGCCTTATTGCGAATTATAGTCCCGTTTTCATCTAGCTTCTTTCTGAAAACCCATTTGGTTCCTATGACGGTTTTATTAGAGGGTCTAGGAACAAGATTCCAAACTTTATTTCTACAAAATTCAGTCAGTTCTTCTTGCATAGCTGAAACCCAGCTAGGATCAGAGATAACTTGATCTATCTTCTTAGGTTCAGAGAGAGAGAGATAAAGTTAACATATAGACATATATTACCTGTTTCTCTACGTGTCTTGATACCTGCAGTGAGATCACCAATAATTTGATTTATCGGATGATTTGCAGTCCATCGCTGAGCTGGTGGTTGAGGAGAGAGATCAACGGCAGATTCAGCGACTTGTTCTTCAGTCTCTGGAATAGGAGTTGTATAAGCAACAGGTACTTTATTAAGAATCAATTCAGGGGATTGATTTTCAGAAGTGGTTTGGTTGTTCACAGAGGAATTTCCAAGAGAGGAATCAGCAATAGGAATCTGATTAAGAGGAGTAACATTCATCCCTGAAGATGGATGATCATTACATGTTGGGTTTATAGGGATTTCATCATTACTTGCTTCAGCTGGAGGTTGATTGCTGAAGTATGTTTCAGGTTCCCCATAATGAGATTTCATCCAAGCATTCAGTTCTTCACCATCATCAAGATTATGAGAAGGATGAATGGGACGAGATTCATCAAAGTTGACATGCATAGATTATTCAACATGTTGTCTTCTTTTGTTGAATACTCTGAAAGACTTAGATACAGAGGAGTATCCAAGAAATATACCATCATCAGTTTTGGGATCGAATTTACTCAAGTACATCCAAAAATGTGAAGATATTTCAGAGTGGGTCTTCTCCCTTGAAATAGTTCATAGGAAGTCTTCTTGAATCGCTTAACAATCAGGGATCGATTCTGAGTAAAGCACGTTGTATTGACAGCTTCAGCCCAGAATTGAGTGGGAAGACGCGATTCGCTGAGCATTGAGCGGGTTGCTTCAATTATGGTTCGATTTCTTCTTTCTGCAACTCCGTTTTGCTGAGGAGTTCTCACTGACGAGAAGTTGTGAGAGGTGCCTTTTTCTTCAAAGAAATTAACCAAGGTACTATTTTTGAATTCAGTACCATGATCACTTCTTATGGAGCGAACAAGTAAGTTGTTCAGCGTTTCCATTCTTTTGATAAAAGAGATTATCATTTCAGGGGTATCACTTTTAGATCGTAAGAAAAATACCCAGGTATTTCTGAAGTATTCATCAACAATAACTAAAGTGTATTTCTTTCCGGATATAGATTGGACATTTACAGGTCGAAAAAGATCCATGTGGAGTAGCTGAAGAGGAGCGGTCACTGAAGATATTTGTTTTGACCTGAAGGAAGCCTTAGTCAGCTTTCCCTTTTCACACGCTGAACAAAGAGATTCCTGTAAAGATATGATTTGGGAGGTCTCTGACTAGATCCTTTTGAGACAATTCATTTATTGTCTTAAAGTTGAGGTGAGAGAGTCTTTTATTCCATAACCAGTTTACATCGGAGGATGCTCGAGAGATAAAGCACATGTTCTCATAATGAGAGATATTCATGTTAATAACATACATGTTTTCAACTCTTTTGCCAGAGAGGGCAAGCTTATCATTGAAGTCAGTGACAGCACATCTATTCTTTAGAAATAGAACTTTGAAATCTTTGTCACATAGCTGACTAACACTTAAGAGATTGTGTTTTAGTCCTTCAACGTAGGCAACACGATTAAATGAGGTAGCTCTATTGGATAGGATTCCATAACCTTTAGTGTATCCTTTGCCATTTCCACCAAAGGTCACTGATGGACCAGCTTCTTCTTTGTAGTCAGAGAGCAGAGATTTTCTGCCTGTCATGTGCCTTGAGCATCCGCTATCGAGATACCAGAATCCTTTGGCACTCTGCATACAACAAAAGGATTAATTGTTTGAAGGTACCCATATTACTATGGGTCCTGCTTTGTTAGTGGAAGGAGTGGCGGATGAGCTAGTAGCTGAGGAACTCTCTTCAGTGGATATCTTCACCTTTGGTTTTGCAACCTTGGTGGATTTTACTCTTGTTGATTTATCAGCTTGAGCTACTTTCTTTCCATGAGCTAGTTTATCAGCTTTAGTAGCATTAGGACACTTACTTGCAATGTGGGTTGTTTCACCACAGTGAAAGCACTTCCTATATTTATAAGGTTTAGAAATCAGAGAGGAAAGGGAAGGGACAGGAATCTTTTCAGGGATCGGACCAAGAATTCCCTTTTCCATAGTCCTTGGAGATATTGCTACCTTTTCAGGGGTAGGAGTGAGATCAATCTTAATTCTGGGAGTTGGTCTTTGAGAGAAGTCAGAGACCTTCTTCCTAGGTTTAGAATTGTTGTCTAAGTCTTTCTTGCTCTTACTCTGAGCGATCTTATTCTTAGGAACTTGGTCAAGAAACTTGTTCTTGATCACTTTCTTAGAATTAGACAAAAGAACCTTCTCTTTTAACAGAGAGGAAGAAGTTGAAGAAGAAGGATCAGGGATAGAAGAGACAAACATTCCAAATTTGAGCATGGAACGGTCACTCCCTGATTCTTCTTTTTCAGAGTTAAAGCCTAACCCACTTCTTGTTTTCATAGGGATTTGGGCATTGATGATCTCATTGACTTTATCAGAAGCCTTACACCATCCTTCGATGGTTGCCTTTTCAGACTTGAGATCAGCGATAGCCTTTTCCCTATCAGCGATAGCTTGCTGCTTCTCGATGCTAATTGTTTGGTTTGCAAAGACTTGATCTTCCAGGGATTCTTCAATTT
Source organism: Silybum marianum (assembly GCA_036898165.1). Classification (NCBI taxonomy): domain Eukaryota; kingdom Viridiplantae; phylum Streptophyta; class Magnoliopsida; order Asterales; family Asteraceae; genus Silybum; species Silybum marianum. Next base: position 40,121,118 of record CM072529.1, on the reverse strand, counting down.
TAGAAAGTTCTTTGATTTTAAGATGACAATTTTTTAATTGTTCAGATAAATCAGTATTTATTTTTTCAGCTTTAATCTTTCCATTTAAAGCATTGTAGAAGTCAACAGTCATAGCATCAAGGGCTGACAAATTATCACTTTTAGAGACAACAGTAGAAGAGGGGATGACTACCTGAGTAGAAGGAGACTCAGAGGAAGAAGTGTCAGTTGCTTTTTCAGCATCCTTGATTCTTGCCATTAGACATAGGAAGGCAAGATCTTCTTGATCAGACCTAGATTCTTCAGAGGTCTTAGCCCAATCGTCTTCAGCATCCCAGTCTACTTCTTCAGCGATTAGACCTTTGCCTTTATGCTGATTTTTCTTCATATCTTGGTATTTGTTTTTGAGTTTCAAATACTTCTTCTTTTTATCAGAGGTCTGGGAGGTGGTAGGTGCAACAACTTTCTTTGATCGACATTCGCTGGCAAAGTAACCCTTTCGCTGACAGTTAAAGCAGATAGCTGAAGCTTTCTCAGCTAGAGCAGCCTTTGGCTTTTCAGAGTCAGAGAGAAAGGAAGGTTTGTGAAAGTTACTTTTTCTAGCAAATCTTCTAAGGTTGTTGGTTAGAAGAGCCAGAGAGTTATCAAACTCAGAGATGTCAGCATCAGTGAGTGTATCTTCTGAATCAGTTTGAGTTAATTCAGTTATGGAGGTGATAGAAGAAGAAGAAGGAAAGTTTTTAGGAGTATTAGCCTCTGAAGTCACAAGTGCCAAAGAAGTACTTTTTGCACCTTTGAGTTCATTAATAAGGTTCTTCCTTAAAAGTTGAGATTGTTCCTCATTTAAGAGCATTCCATATAAAACACTTAAAGATAAGGTTTCAAGATTCTTTAACAGCTTTAGACATGTAGTGTACACTGCCCATTGATCGGGTAGTGCCTCCATGAATTTTGTCAATATTTCAGCGTTTGAATATATTCTGTCGACTGATTTGAGATCAATCAGTAGGCAGTTGAAACGCTGGTGAATTTGAGAAAGAGATTCACCTTTTTGATACATAAAGCTCTCATATTTTCTTACAAGATTTATGCATCTAGTAACTTTAACCTCAGAAGTTCCTTCATATTGGATACATAGAGTATCCCACATGGCCTTTGAGGTCCTCATTTTCATGACAGAATGATAGACTTCATCTGGTAAAGCCATTGCTATTATGGATCTAGCTTTAGCATCAATAGCAATTTCTTTCTTTTCTTCTTCAGTCCATCTGTTAGGAGTTTTAACAATACTCCTCTCAGGGATGGCTGGAGTAGTAGTGGTGGCAGGAACACTAGCTACTATAGTTGTAGGAACGAATGGTCCATTTTCTAGATAGTAGGGAATCTTTGGATCAGATCCTTCTAGAAATAGAGACATTCTTTCCTTCCATAATGGAAAGTTATCATGGCTGAACCTTGGAGGTTTTGCTAAAGATCCATTATCGGTGTAATTCGTATTAGGGTTTGTCATGTTAAAATATGATATAAGCAAAAATATTTTAAAGAGAAAGAAAACAACACTGCTCTGATACCACTTGTTGGTCCCAATAAGGGTCTACAAGATTTAAATATTAAGTAACAGTTTGTAGAAGGGGGGGGGGGGGTTGAATACAAACACACAGATTTTGGTTTTTAAATGCGTTTATAGATAATAAACAAATTTACAGTTACAAGCGGAATTAGAACAAGTTTAAAACCTATTCTATTGTAACTAAAGAAACACACAGTTTGATGCACAAGAAGATGAAAGAAAGAATACAGAAGGTATAGGTTAGAAAGAAGCATGCATTAAGATGAAGAAGATATCTCCATCTTATTTATACCCATTTGCATTTAATGCAAGACAAAAGGTACATGCCACGTGTCAAGCTTAGATAGGAAGGTTGTCCTTGTAAATAAGACAGCCATGCTTTTGGCCGAATATGAACAGTACCGTATCAGATATGATGGGGACATAAGAGACAAGTCGTACGTCCTTTTCTGACATGGTTCTAGGTTTGAATTTTGTGCATTGAGGATAAAATCAAACTTTAATCTTGTAGAGGAAGCTTCATTTGATCGCTGACACTGAATGTTCAAGGATGAACTTCAGTGTTGCTGAGGCTTCACAAGACTTCACACTTTGAGTAGATAATCGTTGCTATCGCTGAACCGCTTCAGGTCACTTAGCTGATTATCTCTTTCTTCAGCTTTGGTCTTCGACTTTCGCTGAATGGTCTTCTGGTGTGATAGCTGATCTTCAGGTCTTCAGAGATAAGCTCGTTGTTACTTGATCTTCAGTGATCGCTGATGGCAAACAGCGTATGCTATCGCTGAATTTGAACAGAAGCTTAACTAAGGAATTTCACTAAGTATAGTAAAGGAATCATATTCAAATCACTGAGAGGATTTATGATCAACAGGAACCTTTTTGTAAATAGAAGGTACTTGATTTTCTAAATGTGAAAAATATTTCTCTGAGTTATCAAAGAAATCATCACTTTGGTCATCATTCTCCCAGGGGTATGTAGTTAACTTCAAATCGTCTTTAGTCTCTGAAAGATTTAAGTCAACAAAAGAACAAGGTAATATCTCTGGATGATTTTCTGAAGAATTTTCCTGAATATTTTCGTGTTCAAGTTTAAAGCATTCATCTAAAATTGAGAGAATATCATTTTCAAAACTAAGTCTTATTTCTTCTTCTGCTTGTGTAGGAATGAAAGCATCGGCCTCTGGATTCAAAGTTATATGCATATTTGATCCAAATTTGAAAACGTCACTTTTCTTCTGAATTTTATTTAGATCAACGTTTGTTTTTCCAAAAGAATATTCGATGTTTTTAAACTTGAGTTTTCGTTGATGATGACCATTTTCATGTTTTAATTTTTTTAAAATAGATTGCTCACATAAAATTGGAAACACATGCTTCTGTTCTTGTCCTAGACAAAAAATGGATTTCAGAGTAGACCCCTTTTCACATGTGTATGGATCCAGATCCTCGAAACCAAGTCCAAATCTCCCTATTTGTGTATTTATTTTGTCATGAACTTTCTGAGCATCCAGATATGTTTTGATCTGTAGCTTTTTCTTTTGAAGTTCAATATGTAAAAATTCTCTCTCCTTTTGAAAATAGTTTTGATCTGTCACTTTCTTTTGCTCCTTATCTTTGCCTTCCAAACGTTTAGTAAAGCTGAAATTCTCTTCCTTGAATTTAACTTCAGTAATTTTTAAAACTTTAGAAATCTTCTCTTTTTCAGAACTTAGCTCCAGGTTTTCTTCTGTTAGAAGATCCATCTCTCTTTTGTAAATTTCTCTATCCCTTGAGTTACTAAAAGAGTCTGCTCAATACTTTTTCACAATTTCTTTTCAACTTTAAGTTTTTGCTTAAGTTCTTCAAAAATATTTGACAAAATTAGAATGGTGTTTTCAAGTTCAGATGATTCAGAGATAGTACTAACCGGTGGTTCAGAAGGCTATTCTTCTGATTCATTAGTTTCGGCCATTCCGCAGAACATGGCTTCATCACCACTTGACTCATCTCCTAGCCAGTTTTCATTTTCTGCAAAGTGAGCTCTTTCATCGACATTATACTTGTATTTATTCTTGTAGTACATTTTGTCTTTGTCAAGAGCTCCCCTACAATTCTTTGAACAGTGCCCTGGCTTGCCACATCTATAGCACACCTCCTTCTTTTTCTTCAGTTCATCCTCTTTCTTCTCCGCCTCTGTCTTCTCAGCCCTCTGAATCTCTTGTTTAGGAGTATAATTTAGAGTTAAACGATCAAATTTTTTGCTTCCTTAAAAAGATCTATTACCAAAAAATTTTGTGAATTGTTTGGTGATAAGTGCTAGGGATTCAGCAAAAGCTTTGATTTCATCATCAGAGTCAGAGTCATCTTATGGGATTGCTTCTGTCATGAGAGCTTTACTCTTTCCTCTTTTCTCGATTTCTTTACTCCTTCTGCCCGACCCTTTTGATTCAGAAATTAGAGCCAGAGTCCACCTATTGTTGTTTTCTTCTGAACGACCTCTTTTTCATGAGCTTGAAGTGTACCAAATATAATGCAGAGACTATGTTCTAGATCCTGATGTGCTTGCAGAGACATTGAGAGATTTGACCACTCTGGATTCAATCGTTTGAGAAATAAGATATTGTTATCTTCCTTAGATCTGACGATATTACATCTTTTGCATAGATCTAATAGAGTGTTAAATCTATGAAAAGTTTGCTCCAGAGATTCTTCAGGAATAGCCTGGAAGCTATTGTATTCATTTAGACCTTGAGCTCTTCTGTTTTTCTTAATTTTAGCGCCACCTTCTAGAATGTTTTCCGGCTGATCCCAATAGCTCTTTAGCAGTATCACAGGAATCCAGAGACTGGAAAATCTCATTTGGAATTGCCATGATTAAGAGACTCTTTGCCTTTTTCGCCAATTCCACCTTTGCCTTCTCTTCATCAGACCAACTATCCCTTGACTTTGGAACATGTCTTGCAGGGATCTCATTGGTAACAGCAGTAGCAGGAACCCTTAGAATCATTGTCATTGGAACAAACGGACCATTTTGAACAATAGGGTAAAGTTCTACATCCAATCCTTCATAGAAGATGATCATACGAATCTTCCATTGCGGATATTCATCACGAATTAGAGTAGGAGGTTTGGTCAGGGATCCGGAGGTGTAAACAGCATTCAAATTTGAATTTGCTATTTTTTCAGAAGACATGGAGTTGAGAAAATAACAGGAGGATTTTTGAAATCTAGAACAAATAAATTTCAAATGAACTGAAACAGGACGATATTCTTACTAATTTTAGATTTAAACTTAGATTACCACCGATTTGGAGAAAATTGTTATGACTTTAACAAATTCTCGTAAAACAGGGTAGAATTACGTACAGTAGCTTAAAACTAAAGATAACTGCAATTAGAACAGGGATTTCTCCAAATGGAAGAGATCTAATAATCAATAGATTGATTAGATGGCTCTGATACCAATTGTTGGAACCCAGATCCCTTTTTCTAACAATTATTCAATAGATCGAATGAGTAAATGTAAGCGGAAGCAATTTAGATCTATGAATTAAAGCAGTTAATGGTGAGAATAGTAATAGAGATATTAAAGAACAAGTGGTAATTCGTATTAATAACCTGGAAGATGATTACAATACGATAAATGAAATGCTCTCTTTATTCTCCAAAATGTATCTTAGATCGACAACTATTACATTCATAAAAGGATCTATTTATACAAGTACAATGAATAGAAGTCAACATTCTAGCCTATTACAAACTGATACGTAACCAAAGTTTATAACAAATTCAGTAATACAATTAGAAACACGGAACATGTGCAGGCCATGTCAGTAGGAGCGCGTGTGAAACCTCTGTAGTAGTCCAGCTGTTCTTCCAAACTCTGGACGTCTCTATGATGAGTGAGATCAGAAGATGAACTTCTGATCTCATGCTCGTGTGCCATTCTGGTTCATACTTCTTTGAAAATGAGGTCTAACAACTCTTCTTAAGCTTAGGATTTTTCTTAGCCTTTTGAGCATGAATAGTGGACTTGCGTTTATCCACAGTTTTTAAACCTTTCGAAATAGGTTCAAAAGGTTTTGACTCATATGTAAAGGAACACTTAGTTGAAATGTCAGGGATAGAAGAGACAAATGTTCCAAACTTAAACATGGAACGATCTTTCAAAAATTCATCTTGCTCAGAAGAGTATCCCAGGCCACTTTTAACCTTAATAGGAATCTGACCACTAATGATCTCATTTACCTTGATCGAGGTTTTACACCATCCTTCAAAGGTAGCCTTTTCAGCTATGAGTTCGACAATGGCCTTTTTACGCTCATTGAGAACTTTTTGTTTCTCAATGCTTATTGTTTGATTTAGAAAGACTTGATCCTTAAGGTCTTCCTCGACCTTAGTTAGTTCTTTGATTTTCATAAGGAAATTTTTAAGATGTTTAGTTAAGACAGAGTTAATTTGTTTAGCTTTGGTTTTACCATTAAAAGCATTGTAAAGGTCAACAGTTAAAATGTCGAGAGTCGACAAGCTATCTTTTTCAGGGGTAAAAGAGTCTTTCAGATCTGATACCTGAGTGAAAGATGAGGATGTTTGAAAAAGTAGATTCGGATATTTATTCGGCTTGTTGAATCTTTGCCATTAGGCAAACAAGAGCTTCCTAACTCATCAGTTGTGTCAGCCCAGTCACGTTCTTCAGCGAATAAGCCTTTCCCCTTTTGTTGAGTTTTCTTCATCTTTGGGTACATCTCCTTTAATCTGAGATATTCGTTCAGAATTTGATTTTGCATGTTGTTTTCAGAATTATCGGGATTTAATGAAGAACTTGTTTCAGAATTTAATTCAGAAGAAGAAGTTTGTACCGCAGAGTCATGTTCATGAGTGTTTTCTGGATCCATTTGGCACATGTTGAAGTTTGAAGCACAATGAGCAACTTTTTCATCATATTCTCCATCACTCTAGTTCAACCAATCTTCTTCATATTTTGTTGGTAGAGCTGGATTCATTTCCTATTTCTTTGCAAGTAAATGCTTCTTTTCATAGTAACCAACATTTTTGACTTTAAACATTTTGCACTGTCTTGCAAAATGGCTAGGTTTTCCACAGTTAAAACATCTAGCTGGTTCTGTTGTATCTTGTTGAACAACATCTTCACTTAAGATTTTCTTTGTTCCACCTTCAGATTTGGATTTATTTTTGTATTTCTGATTATATCTTTGATTGAATTGTCATGTCATGAAAGCAATATTATCAGTAATCCTTTTCAATTCTTCATCTGATTCATCTCCATCACAAAGAGCAGATTCTGAGATTTCACAAACTTTGTTCTTTGATGATATGGTCATTGAGTTGTTTAACTTCTTGCTTAACAAGGCTACAGTTTCATTTGTCTTTTTCTGTTCATTCTGTCTGATCTTGATTTTGTCTTCTTGTTGAAACAAAATCCCATACACATCATGGATAGATTTTCTAGACAGATTACTAGTAACCATGTTGTCACAGAAGTTAGACCATTCATTGCCCAGATTGTTCAGAAACTTGTTAATTTCTGAATTGGATTTTTGAACACCATTTATTCTTAAATCATTCAGAATATTGTTGAATCTATGATAAGTCTCTATGATTGATTCACTCTCTTTACATCTGAAATTTTCATATGTTCCAACACAGATATTAAGTCTCTGGGTTTGAGCTTTAGTACTCCCCTGGATTTGAGCCTCTACCTCACCCCACATAGTCTTAGCAGAGGTTACACTATCAACTCTGTTGAATATCTCATTTGGTATAGCCATTGTGAGTAGAGTTAGTCCCCTTCTATTAACTTTGGCTTGATCTTTCTCAGCATTACTATACATTCCTAGACTTTTCTTGATTCTTAAAGCAGGAATTTCAGGGGTTGTTTCAGTTCTTGGAACAGCTGGAATTTCTACATACTCTTCAAGAGGACCATTGATGATAGATTGCATCAATGCCTCATCTATGTTATCCAAGAATTGATCATTCGAATGCGCCATTGATGATATTCACCCAAGAACAGAGTTGGTGGTTTAGTTTCAGATCCGATGGAGACAATTTCTTTCGACATCTTGAATTGAATGATCGCAAATTCACCTAGGTTTGAAAAATAGAACAATTCGAATCAATGTTGAATATATCGATCAAGATTTTGAAGAACTTATCAGATCTGACAGCTTCTAACAGAATGATCAAACAGATGAATTGGCTCTAATACCAATTGTTAGATCCCAAATATCAACAAGTAGAAAGAAAATAGAATATAGAACAAGAATTATATCAAGGAAGTTGGATGTAGTATTGATCTTAACAGAGTTACACAGATATGTCTTTACAGTACAAAAGATCTATGAACGTTAATTATAACAATCTAACAGATACTCTATTTATATACAATAGGAATTGCTAAAATGACAGTACAAAACATGACAGACATACAGAAGTAAGTTCAGAGCTCCTTCTGAACACCTTCAGAACATAATTCAGAACTTCTTCAGAACAACATGAGAATCTTCAGAACTTCTAAAGTAGCCACTTCAGAAGTTATGCCTTAGGCTTATCTTCACTCAAGTCATTCTTTCTTTGAACTTTTGAGCTTCTGAGCTTTCTTTCTTTCTCTCTTCAGAATCACTTCAGAACTAAGCTTCAGAACCATGACTTCTTTGAAGCTATGTTATGATTTCTATCACATACTGTATCACCATATTTTTTTTTCGAGATTCTTGTACCTCATTGGTACCTCCATATTGAACATAGAGAGTGTCCACATGGATTTAGAGGTTCTTATCTTCATAACAGAATGATAAACATCACCTGGAAGGGACATAGTAATAATAGATCTAGCTTTTGTATCAATTGTTATTTATTTCTTGTCTTCCTCACTCCATTGGTGTGGAGCTTTAGGAATAGCAAAAGAAGTTGTAGTCTTGGGAACTGCTTCGATGATGGTTGTTGGAATGATTGATTAATTTTCTATATAGTAGGGGATCTTAGGATATGAACCCTCTAGAAATAGAGACATTCTTTCCTTCCATGCTAGGAAGTTATTGTTGGTCCAAAGGACTCTACAAGAGTTTCTAAGTGTAGAAACAATTTGTAGAGGGGGGGGGGGTTTAATACAAGCACAACTCTTTAAAGTTTTTAAATGAGTTTATATCAATAAACAAATTTACAGTTGCAAGCGGAATAAGAACAAGTAATTAAACCTATTCTATTACAACTTTAGAAATCACTAAGTTTGATGCACAAGGAAAGATAAGAAATAGCATCAGAGGTTCAAGAAGATATATGAGCATGCATGAAGATGAAAACTAAGTCTTCATCTATTTATACATGTTATATTTAATGCAACTCATAAGGTACATGCCACGTGCCAAGTTTCTATTGAAAACTTGTTCTTTGTACAGAAAGCAAGCATGATTTTGGCCGAATATGAACAGTAGCCTAAACAGAGTTGGTAAGGACGCAGGGGACAATCCGTACGTCCTTGGTAACAAGGCATGGGGGTTTGACATGCATCGAGGATAAGACCAACTTTGATCTTGCTGAGTAGGCCCCACTTGATCATTGATACTGAATCTCCAAGGATGAAATCTTCAGGTATTGCTAAGGGTTTATGCAAGATCGCACAATTTTGTTAGATGGACGTTGTTATCACTAAACTGCTTCAGATCACGAGTTATTAATCTCTTTCTTTAGTTAGGTCTTAGACTATCGCTGAATGGTCTTTGGTGAGAGTGTTATTCTTCAGATCATCAAAGATTAGGCAGTGTTCCTGATCTTCAGCGATCACTAAGTACATTCAGTTTAATGCTATCCTTGAATACCAACAATAAGATAATCTTGGAATTTCACTAAGTATATAGAGAAATCATATTCAAATCACTGATAGGAGTTTGGATCAACAATCTCCCTCTATTTGATTATGATTAAGAACATAGGAAAGTTACTTTAATGATTTAGTAAAGCCAGATAAAAAATAAAGTAAATTTTTTAAGTACTAATCTGTGAGAACCTTTTCAACTAATTCACTATCTGAATTGAGTTTCATTTATAAGGATATGAAATAACAATTATTACAAGTGTAAAAACTTGAGAGTTCATTCACTAATACATATAGGAAATAAATATCAGTTAGTAATAAGGTTTAAGAGATTTGAACATATATGTTCATTGTCTCTTTTACTATTTTCAGGGATCTTTTCAATACACAAATGAAGTAGAGTACTTCATTGAATTTCATTAATAAACAATTTGAAGAATTACATTTGAGAATGAAATTACAATGTTTAACGTAAAGTACTATACATTGAAGAAAATTACAAAGTAAAATTAAAGGAACTAAGGATTAGGTTTCTGAGAATTATCAGAGAACTCTTTTCATCTTCGTAATTCTTTCTCATAGATGTTCTTTTGTACGTAAAGTGGATTATTATACACCCAACAACTGTATTACGGAATCTTGGGAAGTTTAAATGGAGCAATATATATCTCCTTATTAATGAGAAATTTCATTGGCCCATCATTATCCTAAAATGTCATCCCTGGTTCAGGAGTACTAATTATTTCATTATCTGCATATATTCTCAAAGTAGGCAGGGATGTGTTGAGCATTGAGATATCAGGGATAACAAGATGGGCGAAAATACTCTTTGCATCAAATTTAGTCTCATGTTCATTTCGGAACGATGGACCTTCGTCAGCTTCAGACTTTTATCTTTTCTTTTTGACTTTTAGAGGGAAGAGGAGGAACCGTCATGTATTGAGATATCCTTTGCAGGAGCTGATCAAAATGTCTTTCTACAACTGCCTTGAATTGATATTTGGATACTGGATAGCATCTCTGATTTCCAGCCATTCAGAGAAACCGTATAACTTTAGGAACTAAGGGCCTTCTTCTTCACGTCTTCGTTCTCTGAACATAGTTACCTTTATCCTTGGACCAGATCATGATTTTCGTCCTTCGATAGTTACATTGGTATTAGTTGCAGGAGAGATACGATAGTTTACCTTTTTCTTCCACCACTCTAGTTCTTCGTTCTTTGGTTATTGGGCTGCCTGATTCTCTTTGTTCAACGCTTGTAGAATCTTCTCTAGAGCTCTGATAGGATTCACTTTTAAGTTTTCTTCGGCTAGTTCCTTCTCTCCTAGAGCTTCAGCGGCCATGCGGCTTTGGTCAACTTTGTGTTTGAGTATTTTAACCCTTATTTTATCTTCTCTGACTAAAGCCTCAGCGACCTCGAGACTTGCCTGTGCATCTTTCAATTGTTGGTCTCTTATTCGCTGAGCTTCCAAGGCTTGTGCTCTTTCTTCATGGGAAAGAAAAGAAAATTCGTCATAGACGCTTATTGGAGTGGGAGCTTTAGGACTAGAGGTACGAAAAGAAATTTTTACTTTGGCCCTGTCTAGCTCCTTTATGAACGTAGCCCTTCTTTCTTCTTCTTCTGGTATAGAGATGGACTGTTTACACGCCTCTGAATAAGGTGAAATGTACGTTCACAAATAGGGTCACCTTCCGAGGAAAATTTTCACTGTGATTTGGAGAGGAAGGTTCATCATTAGTTATTTCATCAATACTTCTTATACCTACAGTATTGGTAGCGAGAGCGATAGGAAGGGATATAGAAGGTTGAGGTTTGGAGGAAGGAATATAAAGTTCTAATGGAAGGCATACCTCATGGTTGAGTTCCCCCTCTAAATTCAAGGAAGTGAGATCTTTAGTTTCCATTATCTGTTTATTCTTCCCCAGGGGATCAGACGACTCCTGATTAGGAGAGCGCCTGTCCCCCAAGGGCTCTCTGAACACAATCCCTGATTGTGCTATTCCTGGACAATTGGATTTGAAGAATATTGATGTGTCATCATCATCATCATTTTCATCGTCATCTTCATCTCTGGGAGAGAAGGGAGTTTCTTCATTGTCATCATCTTCTTCTTCCTCAGCGACATCACCTTCATCAGGAATAAGGCTTTTAAGAGTGTCGATGTTTCGCTGGGAAGGTTCAGCATTAGAAAAAAAACGACGTCCGTTTTGTTTATAAACTGCTCCTCGAGTTCTTTCAATACTTTCTCCCCCACTTTGTTTCCGGGAGGCAGAAAATGCACCCGTAGAGTACTGGAATTGATTTTGATATTAGCAAGTGTCTCTGACTAGGCCTTCTAAGTAGCAGAGAGCTGACTCAGGTTCTCTCTATCATCAGCAAAAGAGAGAGGAGGTAGATGTATTGGAAGCTTGCAGAAGCTAGAGGATCTCTAGAAGTTGCTTTCCCTAAGCTGCAATCTCTTCTCCTTGCTTATCCAGCCGGGTCCCCAACTGCGTCACTAAATAAGTATTTTGAGCGATGACATTACTCAATTTTGTCTTCGGCGAGGAGATATCAGATAGGATGCCTAGAACGATATATTTCAAGGTTGGTGTCCCTGACACCTTATTATAGATATGCTCTAAATAGAGCTGTAGGATATTTTCCCTGTGCTTTATTTGGGCCGATTCATTGGCCAAATGATCTGGATCTGGTATCTGGATGGAAGCAAATGGAGGAGGCAAAGAGATTGGAGGAGGTTCTTTAAGTTGGGGAAAAGGTCGTGCCTGACCTTTCTCCAACTTGATCTTCTTAATTTGCTTCATAGTGAGACCAGGATACTTGGAGAGAGGTGTATCAGAGACACCCTTCGGGTCAATAGTAGTAGCAGCAGCAGCAGCAGAGGAGACAGGTGCATCACTGACACGTGTAGTTTACAAAGACAAATGAGCCAAAAAGAGCTCAGGGTTAGATGAAAGACGATGGAAGGTAGTAGATGTTTGTAAGGGTTTCTTCAGAGTATCTGAAGGATTACTCTCTGGGTTGGTACTTTCTATGGTTGTGCCCTGAGGATCACAATCCTATCTCTGAGAATGTTTAAGAGAAACATTTTCAGGTCCTGTGCATGTAGCTTTACAAGAATCAAATTATCGAAACAAAAATGATTCCCCAACAACACGCTTCTCAACCTCTTTAGACATGGGGACAACCATAGTTGAGTCATGGATTGATGTGTGGACCAAAGAAGAGTTGGTAGAGATAGAAGAGAAGGTTGTGAAAGTAAAACATGTACCAGCTTCAGGGGAGTTGGTTACTATATCTTTCAGGGACCGAGGTCTCTGAAGATGTGGGTAGCGCTGATGAAGCAGTAATGGACACAGAAGCCATTGTCGTGGTTGTAGGAAGAGGAGGCGTTGGTACGATGCCGAAATCAGAGAGAGTTGTCTTTTGAGAAACACTATTCATTTGCTTCTTCATCTGGGTCTTATGAGCGATGGTCTTCTTGTGACCATCGGTGGCTAGATACTTACGTTTAAGAGGGGAGGAAGATGAGTCGATGTTGATCACGGATGGGTTTTTCAGTGACCATGACACATTATCTACTTGAATGGTAGGACCAGGAGTCTTAGTGACGGAGGGAGAGGGACCCCTGATGATATTCAACATCTAAGGAAGGTAGGGAGCATCTCCGATCTTCTCATCATGTTCCAGCGACTTTTTCCCTATCTATGAAAATTTCTAATTTCCCACAGTTGGGTAGCCTTCATACACATACTCCAAGATAGTAGCAATGAATCTTGGGTAGGGGATTGTCTTCTCTCTCTTCTGTGCCTTGACTCTCTTGAAAAGCTCATCGAAGATGACAGAGGCATAGTTGATCTTGAGACCATGGTACAGTGAGTATGCCATCTCCAGAAACTTCTTGCTTGCTTGTTTCTGAGCCCCAGTCTTAGTGCTAGACACTAGGTGACGTGGGTGAGGATGTAATGTCACTTAGTCGGCAATCTTCTCTTCTCAATTTTTGTGAGCTCCTTGCTAAGCTCAGATGGATTCTTCTATGATGGAGGCCAGTTGTGCCCAATGAGTTCAAGAAACTCCTGAATTTCCTCCTTGGAGGGTTCAACTTCCCATTGCTTACCCTTTCTCTTGGCAGGGAGATGAAGAGCCTCCCTTACGGCTCCAGTAGTGATAGCCATGGTTTCCATGCTGATGGTGAAGCGGATAGCAGGGAGTATAACACATTTGTCAGTGGTCACTGTGGTGCAATGAGTAGTGTATCAGAATTGTTGTAGGTGAGCGGTGATGCCTACAGAGATATGGGTGAAGGCAAATTTCATGGGGCACTTTTCAATGAATAGAGGGCCTTTTTTAGGTAGGAGCGTTCAACAGGGTTATCAGAAGAGCAACATGGTTGACGGTGAAGGTGGCTTCCTTTGCAGCGGTGAAACAGTGACAGGGATTGGTTCTTCATCAGAGGAGACGGATGTGTTGACGTTCTTACATGAAGAAGCCATTGTTGTTTCAAAAATTGGAAAACCAAAGAGAAAAATCCTGGCGTTAATACAAAAAAATGTATATAATAGAGGTTTTTGGTACAAAGAATACCAGCAATTGAAAAAAACAAGTGTTTTGATGAAGAAAGTCAAAATACTTGTTATTTGGCAGATTTTAAAAATGGATACCTAAAGGGGCGTTTGGTTGGCGTGATTTGGTGGGATTTGGATTTCAAATCCAATCCATTCCGTTGTTTCGTTTGCCTGATTGTAAGGATTTAAAATCCATGGATTCATTTAAAATCCCATGAACATTGGATTTTGAAATCCTTGGCGGATGCTCGGGATTTCACGGGATTTCGTAGGATTTGTATAAAATAATGTTTTAAAAATGTTAAAAACATTTGTTTTGTAATAATTGATTAATAAAAATGTAATTTCATTATTTTTATTTTATTTTATATTTTATATAAATTGTTTATAAATAATGGAAATCCAATTCCATTCCAAATCCTACAAACCAAACACACCTATGATTTTCAAATCCATTCCAATTCAAATCCCTCCAAATTCAAATCCTTCCATGAAATCCAAATCCGTCAAAAACAATTCAGCAAACCAAACGGACCCTAAGTGTTTATTTTGGTACAAAAATATACCATAAACAGATATTTGAAAAGATTTGTAAGATATTTTTGATCAAAATGTCTTCTTTTCTAAGAAGGAACCTTAGAACAAGTTTTTTGGTTTTTTGGATTTAAGCAGTCTTAAAAACACAAAGAAAAAAAATCACTTTAAGAAAATGTTAAATGTTATGGGTAGAAATTCTTAACAACATTTAGGAGGCGTTTGGTTCGCGGCATGGAATTCGATGGAATTGGAATCCATCAAAGGAATTTGACTTTGAAGGAATTGGAATGGAATTTGATGGAATTTGACCATGCGTTTGGTTGATAGGAATTGGAATGGAATCTCGAAAAAGAATAGAAATATGCATCTATCGGGAGTGAGGGTGACAATTGTGATGAGGACATTAGTGGTGGGTGGTGGGTAGGTGGGTGGGGTAGGTTGTGGGGGTGGGTGGCGACTATGAGTATGACGGCAAAAAATAGGGACGTGGTGGGTGGTGGTGGGAGTGACGTGGTGGGTGGGGGTGATGGTAGCGGTAGCGGAATGATAATATTAATTGATGGTAGTGGTGGTGGCGGTGGCGGTGGCGATGTCGGCGGTGGTGGCGGATATGTTGCCGATGAGGGTGGGGGCGGGAGAGGGTGGTGGTTAAATTTATTTTTATCTTTCTAAAAGAAATTTATAAATTATGATGCATTTGATACGAAAAGGAATTCAAAATCCTTCATATATGTTAAGGAATGATCAAATCCATCAACCGTGGAATTCGATGGAATCCGATCTATTCATTCCGCGAACCAAACATCATTAAGGAATTTGGTCAATGGATTTGGCCATTCCAATTCCTTCCAATTCCATCGGATTCTGTGAACCAAACAGCCCCTTAAGTTTTTGTTTAACCAAAAGAAATCAAAACCAACATTTGAAAGGGAGAAATTAAGAAAAACGCACAAGTGCATGTTCTTGGTGTTCTTGCAGGTTGCTAAGTGATTTCAAATTGTTTTTCCTTGCTTTGAGAGTTATGAGCGCATAAAGAATGAAATGAAATCCAAATTACCTATTATAGGTAGATGTGAGAGAAAGAGGAGAGAGAGAGAGAAAAAAAAATCTAAACGACGATTTTAGCTTTTTGAAAAGGTAATAATGACTTTTGCACGTCACTAGGGTTTCATGGGATAGGGAACGTTGAGGTCCATCATGTGTGTCAGAAAAAGGCCTGACATGTCCTTTTTACAAAATAATTAGATTCTCATTTACATCAATAAATGTTAATCATTATCCATTTAAAATCCTCATCATTTGAAATAAATGTATTTTCAGTGATGGGTTTTCTCTTTTAAGAACCATTCTCTAAATAGGAAAATTTTCAGAGAGAGTAAGGAGAGAAGTTACATACATACCTTAGTAAGATACTTGTCAATAAATCTGAGTTCAGTGAATGATTAATGATTTTGAAAAACATTTTGACGTTTATTGAATTATGTTGATCACTAAGAATTTTCATTCTTCAGCGTTTAACATACCAAGTTCGCTGATTAACATATTGTATTTAGTCTTATCAAGAGGCTTAGTGAAAAGGTCAGCGAGTTGCTATATTGAGTGGGCACAAAGTGAAGTTCAATTTCACCATTCATAACATGATCTCTGATAAAGTGATATATGATCTCAATATGTAGAGTGAATATAGGGTTTTTAGCGATAGCAATAGGACTTGTGCTATCACAATATATATGGATCTTTAAGAGCTTAACATCATGGTCACTAAGTTGGTTCCTCATCCAAAGGATTTGGGCATAACAACTCCCAACAGCTACATATTCAGCTTCAGTGGTTGATGTGGACACTGAGTTTTGCTTTTTTACTTGTCCAACTCAGCAACTTTCCACCTAGAAGTTGACAATCTCCAGTGATGCTCTTCCTATCTATCTTGCATCCTGCAAACTCACTATCAGGGTAACCGGTGAGATCGAACCCTGAGCCTTTGGGGTACCAAAGACCAAGATTAGGAGTTCCCTTCAGATATTTGAAAGTTCGCTTTACAACGATTAGATGGGATTCCTTAGGTTAGGCTTGATATCTAGCACAGAGACAAGTAGAGTACATAATATCAGGTCGACTCGCTATAAGATACAACAGTGAGCCTATCATTCCTCTATAAGCAGTGACATTCACTGGTTTCCCATCAGGGTGCTTGTTCAGTGTCAGAGGAGGTGCCATAGGAGTTTTCATTGGAGAAGTTTGCCTTAAATCAAACTTCTTCAGCATATCTTTAACATACTTACTCTGACATATAAATAAGCGTTTCTCATATTGTTTTATCTAAAGACCAAGAAAATATGTTAGTTCACCTATCATACTCATCTTATATTTCTTTTTCATACGTTTAGTAAAGCGAGTACATAGTTTGAGTCTTGTGAAACCAAAGATAATGTCATCGACATATACCTAACCAAGAATTGTATGACATTTATATTTTCTAAAAAAAGGGTTTGTTCAATTTTTCCACGTATAATTTTTTAAGAGGTATTTAGAAAGGGTATCATACCAGGCTCGGGGAGCTTGTTTTAACCCATCAAGAGCTTTTTCATATTTGAAAACATAGTTAGGGTGTTTAGAATCAGAAAAACAGGGGGGGTGTTCAACGTTAACTTCCTCATTGAGTTTACCATTTAGAAAAATATTTTTAACATCCATTTGAAAAAACTCTAAAGTCTTTATGGGCAACATAGGCTAAGAAAAGTCTAATGGCTTCTAGTCTAGCAACATGAGTAAAAGTTTCATCATAATCAATACATTCTTCCTGTCTGTATCCCTGAGCAACAAGTCGATCCTTGTTACGGATTACAATGCCATTTTCGTCTAGTTTGTTAAAAAAAACCCATTTGGTTCCTATAACAGTTTTACAAGATGGACGAGGAACAAGATTCCAAACTTTGTTTCTTGCATACCATTGACCTAACTAGGATCAGTGATACCTTCATCGATCTTCTTAGGTTCAGTTAAAGAAATAAAGTTTACAAAAAGACATATATTACCCATACCTCGACAGGTTTAAATACATGTACATGGATCACCGACGATTTGGTCGATTGGCTGATTTCAAGTCCATCGTTGAGTAGGTAGTTGAGGAGATTGGTCAAGATGTGATTTAACGACTTGTTGAGGGGGAACGTAAGATGCTTCAGCAATAGGTTCTTCAGCATTACTTATCATCCCTGGAGGAGATCCAAAGGGATTTGCGTTCTCTTGAGTTGAGAGAGGAACTTGATTATTCAATTAGGAATCATCGATGAAAGAATAAGATGAAGGAATCTAATTTAAAGGAGTAACATTTATCCTTGAAGAGGAAGGATCGTTACTAGAGGTGGGGATGAGGCCTATGACCTTCATCATCATTAGTTTCAGTGCTAGGAGGTGTACTAAAATAAGATTCAGGTTCTCTATAGTGAGAGTTATATTAATTATTCAGTTCCTCGTCGGCTTCAGGGACATAAATAGAATTCATTGAGCGAGATTCATCAAAGTTAACATAAATGGTTTCTTCGACATGTTGTCTTCTTTTGTTGAAGACTCTGAATGCCTTAGATACTGAGAAGTCGCGAAGAATGATACCATCATCCGCTTTTGGATCGAGTTTTCCCAAATAATCTCTGTCATTCAGGATATAGAACTTGCATCCGAAGATATGTAAGTAACTCAATGAGGGATTTCTTCCATGAAAGAGTTCATAGGAGGTCTTCTTGAATCTTTTGACTATCAGGGATCGATTCTGAGTGAAAAATGTAGTGTTAACTGCTTCAGCCCAAAATTGAGTTGGTAGATGAGATTCGTTGAGCACTGAGTGAAAAACTTCAATCATCGTTTGATTTCTTCTTTCAGCAACGCTATTTTTCTGAGGAGTCCTTACTGATGAGAAATTCCGTTTTCTTCAAAGAAGTTAACTACGGTATTCTTTTTGAATTTAGTGCCATCATCACTTCTCATGGAGCGAACAGAAAGATTGTTTAGTACTTCAATTTTCTTAATAAAGGAAATAATTTCATCAGGTGTATCACTCTTGGAACGAAAAAAGAATATCCATGTATACCTGCAATAGTAGAGTGTATTTCTTTCCAGATATGGATTGGACGGACCGGTCCAAAGAGATGCGTATGGAGTAAGTAAAGAGAAGTGGTCATTGAGGAGACTTGCTTAGATCTAAAAGTTGCTCTTGTCAATTTTCCCTTTTCACATGTTGAGCAAAAAGATTCTTTTCCAAAAGTATGTTTGGGGAGTGCGTTGACAAGTTCTTTTCTAGACAAATCATTGATCATCTTGAAGTTTAGATGAGAGAGTCTCTTATGCCAAAACCAGTTTACATAAGAGGAGGCCTTAGATAGAAAGAAAATATTCTCTGAATGAGTATTATCCATATTAATGACATATACATTACTTCTAATCTTTTGCCTTTTAAAACAAGTTTGTCATTTTTATCGGTGATAGCACATCTTGTCTTTGTGAACAATACTTTGAAGTCTTTGTCACAGAGTTGACTAATGCTTAAAAGATTATGCTTTAGCCATTCAACATACGCAACACGGTTGAACGAAGTTGCTCTGTTGGTTAGCAAAACCATAACCTTTGGTGTATCCTTTGCCATATCCAGCAAAGGTCACTGAGGGACCTATTTCTTCCTTATATTCAAACAGGAGAGATTTGTGCTAGTCATGTGACTTAAGCATCTTATCGAGATACCAAATTCCAATAGCACTCTACATAGGGTAACGGAATAAATTTTTCATAGGTACCCATAGAACTATGGGTCTTGTAGTGTTAGTAGAAATAAAAATATTTATAGCATTCTTGCTCACTGAAGAATTATCTTCAGTAGTCTTCTTCACCTTAGTTGTTTTACCAATTTTAGTGGTTTTAGCCTTCACTGATTTCTCAGCTTGATCTACTTTCTTACCATGAGATAGTTTTTCAGCTTTAGAAGGATTAGGACATTTAGTAGCAATGTGGGTAGTCTCACCACAATGATAACATTTCCTACATTTGAAAATAGGTTTTGAACAAGAAGCATGCAGGGAGGAGGTCAAAACAGTTTCATGACCAGGGCCAAGAAATCCTTTCTCCATAGTCCTAAAAGGAACCACGGGTTTCTCAGGTATAGATGGAGTGAGATCAATCTTGATCCAAGGAGTTGATCTCTTAATATATGCAAGGATCTTCTTCTTAGATTTCAGACGCTGACTCACTGAAGGAACTGAAGGACTCATCTTCAGTTTTTGGAAATTTTGATCGTAGGAACATGATTAAGGAACTTGTCTTTAATCACCTTCCTTGAATCCTTGGTAAGAGGTTTGGAAGGTCTTTACTTAGATGTAGAGATACATTGGGTAGAGGTATCACGGATAGAGGAAAACAAACATTCTGAATTTTAACATGGAACGATCATTGTTAGTTTCTTCTTGGTTAGAGGAATATCCGAGACCGCACTTGACCTCTTTGGGTATCTGAGCATTTATGATTTCATTGAATTTGTCAGAGGCTTGGCACCATCCTTCAATGGTAGCTTTTTCAGCATTGAGATCAACAATGGCTTGTCCATGCTAAGTGATAGCTTGTTGTTTCTCAATGCTTATACTCTGATTTACAAAGATTTTGTCTTTCAAATCTTCTTTGATTTTTGTAAGTTCTTTGATTTTCAGATGGCAGTTTTTAAGCTGTTTAGATAGATCTGAGTTAATTTGTTCAATTTTTTTATCATTTAGGGCATTGTAGAGATCAACGGTCAAAGTGTCGAGAGCCGACAAGCTATTAGTTTCAGGTATAGAAGAGTTTTCTAGAATACGTACCTGAGTAGATGGAGATTCTGATGAAGAGGTGTTAGAGGCCTCCTCAGCTTCTTCTATTCTTGCCATAAGACATATGAGGGCTATGTGTTCTTCATCTGACCCAGATCCTTCAGTGGTTTGAGCCCAGTCAACTTCTTGATCTTAATCGACTTCTTCACGACAAGATTTTGCCTTTTCCCTGAGTTCTCTTCAGATTCGGATATTTTTCTTTTAACTTAGAATATTATTAAGTTTTAGATTTATCAGGGTTCTGGGAGGTGGTTGGAGCGACAACTTTCTTGGCTCTGCATTCACCAGCAAAGTGACCTTTGCATCGATAGTTGTAGCAGATCACTGATGCTTTATCAGCAGAAGGATCCTTGACTAGTCAGAGTCAGTGATGGGATCTTCTGAAATTGCTTTTTCTGGAAAATCTTCTGAAATTGATAGTAAGAAGAGTAAAAGAATTGTCAAAGACAGAAATATTAGCATAAATGATATCTTCCGAGTTAGCTTGAACTAACTCGGTGATAGTTGTAATAGAAGAAGATACAGTTCTATGAGGATCCATCTCTGAAGTCACTAAAGCCAATGAAGTACGTTTGGCTGATTTAATGTCTGTTAAAAGGTTTGTTTTTAAGGTTTGAGATTGCTCTTAATTGAGCAATATTTCGTACAAAGCACTTAAATATAAAGTTTCAATGTTCTTTAACAGTTTGAGACAAGTAGTAAATGTCTCCTATTGTTCAGGAAGAGATTCCATGAACTTAGTCAGTACTTCTAAGTTAGAGTACTCTCGGCTAACTGTTTTCAGATTTATGATCAAACAGTTGAATCTCTGGTGGATATGAGAAAGTGATTAATTTTTCAGAAACATAAAACTTTCATATTATCTCACCAAGTGGATTCGCCAAGTAATCTGAACCTCATTGGTTCATTCATATTGAACACAAAGAATGTCCCACATGGCTTTAGAGGTCCTCAATTCATTACAGAATGGTAAACATCATCTACTAGAGACATAAAAATAATAGATTTAGCTGTTGAGTCAACAGCTATCTATTTCTTGTCTTCCTCACTCCATTGATGTAGAGCTTTGGGAATACGTCTCTCAGGTATAACACGAGTAGGTCCAGTTCCAGGAACTGCATAGACTAGGAGTGTTGGAACGAATGGTACATTCTCTACATAGTAGGGGATCTTAGGATCTGACCCTTCTAGGAATAGAGTCATTCTTTCCTTTCAGACTAGGAAATTATCCTTGCTAAATTTAGGAGATTTAACTAAAGATCCATTGTCTATATAGTTCTCATTTGTATTATCCATTTTAAAACAACAAGAAATAAGTTCTTTTAAAGATTAAAAGAAATAAACACTGCTCTAACACCACTTGTTGGTCCCAAAGATGTCTACAAGAGTTTATTAGTATAGAAACAGTTTGTAGAAGGGGGGTTGAATAGAAACACAACTTTTTAAGGTTTTTAAATGAGTTTATATCAATAAACAAATTCACAGTTGCAAGCGGAATAAGAACAAGTAATTAAACCTATTCTGTTACAACTTTAGAAATCACTATGTTTGATGCAAAATGAAAGATAAGAAATAGAATCAGAAGTTGAAGAAGAGATATGAGCGTGCATGAAGATGAAAAGAGGTCTTCATCTATTTATACCCATTGCATTTAATGCAACTCAGAAGGTACCTGTCACGTGTCAAATTTCTATTGGAAACTTGTCCTTTTTCATAAAGCAACGATGCTTTTGGCCGAATATGAACAGTAGCCTAAACAGAGTTGGTAAGGACATAGGGGACAGCCCGTACGTGCTTTCTTACAAGGCATGCGGGTTTGACATTTTTTCATCGAAGATAAGATCAACTTTGATCTTGCTGAGTAGGCCCTACTTGATCAATGAGACTGAATCTTCAAAGATGAAATCTTCAGATTTCACTGAGGCTTTATGCAAGATCTCACATATCTATTAGATAGACGTTGCTATCACTGAACCTCTTCAAATCACGAGATATTCATCTCTTTCTTCAACTAGTTCTTCGACTATCGTTGAATGTCTTTAGTGTGAGTGTTGTTCTTTAGATCATCAGAGATTAGGCAGTGTTCATGATATTCAGCGATCCCTGAGTATGATCAATGTATGTTATCGCTGAATATAAACAGTAACATAATCTTGGAATTTCAGCAAGTATGTAGACGAATCATATTCAAATCACTGAAAGGAATTTCGATCAACAGTTATCTTTTGCAATTGATCCATTATCATTATAATTTGTATTAGGATGAGTCATTTAAAAACAAAAAAAAATATTAGTTTTTAAAGGGAAGAAAGCAATAAACACTGCTTTGATACCACTTGTTGGTCCCTAAGGTTTCCACAAGAGTGTATAAGTATCAATACAGTTTGTAGAAGGGGGGTGAATACGAACACTACTTTTTGAAGTTTAAATGAGTTTGTTCAACATAAACAAATTTACAGATTTTATGCGGAATAAGAACAAGTATAAATACATATTCTAATACAATCAAAGACTCACTAAGAGTTTTGATGCACAATATAAGGATAAGAGAGCATAAGAGGTTTGAGGAGAAATAGGAAGTATGCATGAAGATGAAGAAGAGGTTCTTCATCTATTTATACTTGGTGCATTTAATGTACGTCAGAAGGTACATGCCATGTGTCAAGCATCCATTGGAGCCTTGTCCTTTATCCATAAAGCAACCATGTGTTTAGCCGAATATGAACAGTGACCACATCAGAGTTGGTAAGCACGTGAGAGGAAATAAAATAACTCCGTACGTTCTATCTGGCATGGGTATTGGAAGGTTGAATTTTGTGCATCGATGATAAGACACACTTCAATCTTGTTGAGCATGCTTCATTTGATCTCTTATACTTAAGGGCTCAAGGAGGATCCCTACATGTATCACTGAGGCGTACACAAGATCTTCATACATTCTGTAAACAATCATTGCTATCACTGAACCACTTCAGATCACGAGTTTATTGTTTTTTTCTTCAACTTTAGTTTCGACACTCGCTGAAGGTTTCTTTTGTATGAATGTTGTCTTCAAATCTTCTAATTCATATAGCATTCCTAATATGTTTCAACAATCAATGAGTGGAATCAGTGTTTGCATTCACTGAACCTAAACACTATCTAGTACTAAAAATTTCACTAAATATAGAGGAATCATAATCAAATCACTGAAAGGTGCTGGGTGTTGGTCCCAAAGGAGTCTACAAGAGATCAATGGATATAGAAACAGTTTGTAGAGAGGGGGGGGGGATTGAATAGAAACACAATCTTTATAAGGTTTTTAAATGAATTTATATTGAATAAACAAATTTACAGTTGTAAGCGGAATATGAACAAGTATTAAACCTATTATGTTACAACTAAGAAGTTACTAAGTTGATGCACAAGAATAAGAAAGAAAAGCAGCAGAGGTGTGAGGAGAGAAAATAACATGAATGAATATCAAGAAGGGTTCTTCATCTATTTATACCCGTTGCATTTAATGCGAGGTAAACGGTTAGTGCCACGTGTCAAGTTTCTATTTGAGACATGTCATTTGTTCAAAAATAACCATGATTTTGGCCGTATAAGAACAGTAGCCAAATCAGATTTGATTGGGACATAAGACATAATCCGTACGTCCTTTTCTGACAAGGCATGGGGGTTTTGACTTTTTTGCATCCAGGATAAGATCAACATCGATTTTGCTGAATGGGCCCCACTTGATCACTGACCAAAATCTTCAAGGATGAAGTCTTCGGGTATCACTGAGGATTTTGCAAGATCTCACACTGGGTAGATGATTGTTGGTATCGCTGAGCCGGTTCAGGTCACTTAGCTGATCATCTCTTCCTTCAGCTTAGGTCTTCGACAATCCCTGAATGGTCTTGTTGTGTGAGTGTTGTTCTTCAGATCGTCAGGGATAAAATATTGTTCCTGATTTTTAGCAATCACTGAGTGTATACTATCATTGAATATGAAAATTATTCTAAACATGGAACTTTCACTAAGTATAAGGAATCATATTCAAATCACTGAAAGGAGTTTGGATCAACAATATACCCTATTTGATTATGATTAAGCATCATAAAAAATTGTATGAAGAGATTAGTAGAGACTTAGACAATTTTAAGTAAAGAATTATAAGTACTAATC
Organism: Silybum marianum; assembly: GCA_036898165.1. Classification (NCBI taxonomy): domain Eukaryota; kingdom Viridiplantae; phylum Streptophyta; class Magnoliopsida; order Asterales; family Asteraceae; genus Silybum; species Silybum marianum. The sequence goes on along the minus strand of CM072529.1, from coordinate 40,096,652 downwards.
TGTGAGATCTTTTTCAGCTAATCTACTTATCTGAATTCAGATTCATTTATAAGGATATGAAATCACAATTTTTACATGTATACAAGTTATAAAGTACATTCACTAATTGATTACTAAGTGTAAACAGTGAGTATGTAAATTTTAAATAAATTATAACTCATATGTTCATTGTCCCTTTTAGTATTTTCAGGATCGTTTTAGTACATAGATGAAGTAGAGTACTTCATTGTATTTCATTTAAAAGTGTAATCCGATGAATTACAAGTGAGAAATGAAAAATACAATCTGAGTAAATTACAATACACTGAAGAAAATTACAGAGGAAATGAAAAACAACAGAGACTAGTCAAAGAACTTTTCTTTTCTTCTTCGTAATTCTTTCTCATAGATCTTCTTCTGAATGCACTTCGAACCGTAGGTGGTTAAGTAGTTATAGTACATGATGTTGAGAATTTTTTATAGAGCTTTTCGAATCTCCTTATATCTGATAAACATTGTTTGCCCATCATTTCGTATAAATGTCATTCCTGCTTTAGGGAGAGTCGTGATCTCATTTTATTTATACTTTCTCAGCTCAGGCAGGGACGTATTGAGTGAAATGTCAGGGATAATGAGGTGGGCAAAGAGACTGTCAGAGTCAAATTTAGTCTCATGTTCATTTCTGAACAATGGCCTTTTTCAGCGTCGGACTTTGATCTTCTCTTGTTAGGTTTCTCAGGGAGAGGAAGAACACTGACGTGTTGTGATATCCTTTGCAGTAGCTGATCAATATGTCTTTCGACTACACCTTTGAAATGAGATTTGGAATTTTGAATGTCATCTCTGATTTCAATCCATTTAGAAAATCCATAGAACTCAAGGTATTAGGGTTCTTCTTCTTCGCTTCTATCATCTCTGAATATGGTTACTTTTATCCTTAGACCTCTTTCTAATTTGCGTCCTTAGATAGTTGCACGAGTAATTTTTGCAGAGTGAATGCGAAAGTCTACCTTTTTAGTGCACCACTCCAGTTCAGCATCCTTAGGTTTTTCATTTTCTCTATTCAGGGATTGTAGAATTTTCTCTTGGGCTACAATAGGATTAACTATTAGATTATCTCTGGTCAGTTACTTCTCTACTAGCCTTTCTGCTCGTATTTCACTCTTCTCTTCTGCGTGTCTTTGACGATTGATCCTTATTATTTCTTCTCTTGCCATTCTTTGAGAGACCTTGAGACTTTCTTGAGCTTGCGTGATTTCTTGATCTCTTAGTCGTTCGACTTCTAGAGCCTGTGCTTGTTCTTCAGGTGATAAGAAGGAAAATTCCTCGTAGACACTTATTGGAACAGGGGCTTTAGGCTCAGAGATACGAAAAGGGATCTTTACTCTAGCAAGCTCTAGATCTCTTATGAAGTTTTCTCTTCTCTGTTCTTCTTCTTGTTCTGGGATTGTTTGCCTATATACATGCTTTGGGATAAGGCCTTCTTCCTCTTAGATTCAGATTCTGATATGTACAAGAACTGATCTTCGGCAGAAGGTTCCCTTGAAAATTCAGAGTACTTTGGGGGACTGGGATCACTGAGAATGGGAGAAGAAGAGAGAGGTTCATCAGAGACGATAGTTGGTGGATGAGAGGAAGAGGGTGTTTGAGTTTTAGAGAGAGGGATGTACGTAAGAATAGGAAGGCATACCTCAGTGAAGAGCTCCCCATCTAAATTTTTTGAAGTGGGATCGAGATCCACAACTTGCTTATTCTTCCCTGAGGGATCAGACTACTCCTGGCTAGGAGGTGGCCTATCCCCCAAAGGTTCTCTGGAAACCACTCCAGGTAGGGTTGTGCCTGGACGGTGTTTATGAAGAATCGTCATCATCATCATTTCCGCTAAATGATTGATCAAGATGTCTTGTTCATCCTCTTCTTCATCATCTTCTTCTTCTTCATATTCATCTTCATCTTCATCTCCATCTTCGGGGATGGGATCTTGTTGCGGGGGTTGCTGGTTTTCTTCTGGGAGAGCGTTAGATTTTCTTATTAGCTCATCAGCGAGCTCTTGGGAAAACTTCTCCGCCTCTTTGTTTCCAACAGGCAAAGTGTGCACGAGAAGAGTATGCACATTTAAGTTGAGAGTAGAGAGACTCTCAGCCTGCGACGTCTGAGTTTGAGCAACCAATCTCAAATTTCCTCTATCTGCCTTAGTGAATGAGGGGGTCTGTCAGAAAGGCCTTGAACCACGCGCAAAATTTCAGCTTTCGTCTTTTGCATTTCAGCGAGAGTCTTTTCCTCCTTTCAGCTTGTTCAGCGAAGCAAACAATGGCTCGTTCGTTGGCAGGGTTATCATCTTTCTCTGTTTGAATATCAGTGAAGATGTTGTTGATGGTCGCCTTCATGCCAGGAACGCCACTCACCTGAGTGAATATTATCTCAGAGGCCACCTGCAAGGTATCTGCCCTGTGCCTTGTTAGGGCACACTCATTTACCAAATAATCTATGGCAGGGAACAAAGGAGGGGCAGGGAGATCTTTGGGATCTCAGCGATCATTGAAGGAAGCTTGGAGGGAAGCTTCTCTTTCTTCACTCTCTTAAGAGCTTCAGCTTTATCGATCTTAGTAGACTTCATAAAAGAAGAAGGATCGCTGAGAGGAGCAGCAGTCGAAGTAGTGGTGGTGGTTGTTGAGGATAAGAGAGGATCAGCGACACCTGTTGACAACAAAGATAGAGCAGCCAAAAAGAGTACGGTATTGGATGAAAGATGTGGGGAGGTAGTATGTATAACCAAGGGTGCCTTGAGAGTATCCAAGGGATTACTCTTAAGGATGGTACGTGCGACGGTAGAGTCCTGAAGATCACTAACCTGTGTTTAAGAATGTTTAAAAGAAACATTCTCAGGCCTTGTGCATGTGCCTCTCCAAAATTCAGATTGTCGAAACAAAAAAGATTCTTGAATGGCAAGTTTCTCAACCTCATCAGGTATGGGGACAACCATATCTGAATCACTAGTTGATGTATGGACCAAAGAAGGATAGATAAAAGAAGAAAAGAGGGTTGTGCATGTAATACCGGATCCAGCTTACGCAGAGATGGCTATCACATTCTTAGGGACCGAGGTCATTGAGAATGGGGGTAGTGCTGATGAAGCGGCAACTGATGTAGAAACAGTTGTCGTGGCAGTGGAGAGAGGAGATGTTGGTAGTACGCCAAAATCAGAGAGATACGCTCTTCGTTTGCTTTTTAAAAGCGGGCTAGTGAGGGACGGACATCTTGTGATTGTCAGTTGGTTGTTTGCGTTTAGAAGGGGAGAAGGAAATGTCCAGGTTAATCACTGATGGGATTGGCAGTGATTCAGACACAGTCTCTACCTGAGTGGTAGGAATTGGAGTTGAGGTACCAGCAGGGTCAGCTTCCCTGATAAGATTCAGCATGTAGGGGAGGTAGGGAGCGTCTCCTGGTTGTTCATCTATCGTTAGTGATTTTTTCCTACTTGAGAGAAGGTTTGATTTCCAACCTTGGGGTATCCCTCATAAACTTGTTACAAGATGTTTGCCACGAACCTTGGATAAGGGATGGTCTTCTCCCTCTTAGGTGCCTGAACTCTGTGGTATAATTTGCTGAAGATGTAGTCAGCGAAGTTCATCTTTGGACCATGGCATAGAGAGAATGCCATCTCCAAAAATGGCTTACTGCCTTGGTCTTGGGAGCGAGTGTTGGTGCCTAAACATTGAATCACCTGAGTGAATATGTATTGCCACCTAGCTGGTGATAGTCTTGACATCAGAATTCCATTTGTAACCAATGGTGTCAAGGAAGTGGATGAGTTCTTCCCTTGAGGGTGCAGAGACCCATTGCTTATTCTTTCCTCTGGCAGGGAGGCGCAGAGCAGGAGGTATAACTCCAGAGGTGATATAATATGTTCCTTTGCTAGTGGTGAACTCAACAACAGGGATTTTATTATCTCTTTTAGTGGTCACAAGGGCGGTGTGAGAAGTATACCAGAAATGTTGGAGATCAACAATGATTCCAACGGGAGCATGAGTAAATGCGTACATCAGGGGGCACTTCTTGATAAACCTTGAACCATCAGCGAAGTGAGGTTTGTCACTGGAGATTTCTACCAAAGCGACATAGTTGCTTGGTTTTTCAACTGCTTGTTCAGGGGTGAATGTGGATTCAGGAGCCCCTACAAAGTTTGTAACCGGAAGGACTTTACCTTTAGCGGACATGAATTGGGTGCTTGAAGATGCCATTGTTGTTTCAAAGGTAGGAACACCAAATAGGAAAATCATGGCTTAATACAAAAGAGTATAAATCAGATGTTTTGGTATGAAATATACCAAATAAATAAGAAGCACAAGTGCTTTGATGAACAAAGTCAAAATACTTGTTGTTTTTGGCAGATTTTAGAAATACGGATTTTATTTATGGTATAAGAATATACCATAAATAGTTTTGACAAAAAGTTTAGATTATTTTTTGGATTAAAATGAACCAAAATATCTTCTGTTCTAAGATGAACCTTAGAACAGGTTTAGAATTGATTATGTTTTAAAAATAGGTTTTAAAGCATAATCTTTATAACAAGTTGTTATAATAGATGAGTAGAAGTTATAAACAACATTTAAGTTCAGACTATGATCAAACCTTGAGAAAAACGCACAAGTGCGTATTCTTGGTGTTCTTGAAGTTGGCAAAGTAAAATTCAAGTTCTTGCTTTGGAGAATATGAGCGCGTAAAGAATGAATTGGAAATGAGTTTTCTTTATATAGGTGGATGAGAGACAAATAGGAGAGAGAAGAAGGCTAAACGACGGTTTTAACTTTTTGAAAAAGTAATGATGAGCTACTGCACGTTCCTAGGGTTTGATGGGATAGAAAACGTTGAGGTCCGTCGTGTGTCAGAAAAAAGGTTTGACGTGTCCGTTTTGGAAAAATGATAAGGTTATCATTTAAATAATAAATGTTAATCATTATCTCTTTAAAATCCTCATCATTTGAAATATATGAATCAGTGATGGGTTTTCTCTTTTGAGATCCATTCTCTAAATTAGAAAACATTCAGAGAGTGTAAGGATTAGAAGTACATACCTTAGAAAGATATATATATATATATATATATATAGGGGGCTCTTCATGTGAGATCTAATTAATCTATGAGATCCATGAGTTCCAATCTCAACCACATATCAAGGATAAATTAGGAAGTTTATAATTTTGGCAATTTTGAATTAAAACTTTAATGAAAGAGCATTTTAGGTATTTTAAAATTGCTTCTCTCTTTTCTCTCCTCTTACATCCATCTACCAATAGATTCCGGTGAACGTAATTCCGGCGAACAAAAATAAACTTATTTACCACTGTGATACCAATAACTTCAAAATAATATAACACAAACTTACTGATTACTGTGATACCAATAACTTCAAAAATATATACAATATACACTGTGATACTATGAAATCCAATGTGAAAACCCTTTGATACCCACAACCATACCATACCTACTGTGATACACATTGTGATACCCTATAATAACTACTGTGATACCAAAATATATACATAAACCTTTGATTTCTCAGCGATGATTATACCAGAAAGAAACGATGCAGACCTTCAATATCGTAATTCTTCTTTGATGTTGAATCCGTGATTTTTCGATTTTTCGATTTTTCAGATCTAGATGTTTTCAGATCTGATTTCGATGGAGATGGTGAGATGTAGACCTTCGATTCGGTGGTCGGCCGACTACAATGGTTGAGATCCGTCGGCGAGAATGGTTGAGATCCGTCGGCTTCGACGATGGTGCTGGTGGTGTTCCTCAGAGCAAACGGGGACGATGGTGCTGGTGGTGGTGATACGGTGGAGGTTGGAGACAGAGGGTTCCGACAGAGGTATAAGACGGTGGAGGTCGGAGGTGAAAGACGGTGGAGATCGGAGGCTGGAGGGAGGACGCCGGAGGCCGGAGGGAGGACGCCGAAGGAGGAGGCCGGAGGGAAGAGGCCAGAGGAGGAGCCCGGAAGGAGGAGGCTGGATGGTGGGGGCTGAGAATGAAATGAGATTGTGGAGGGTTGTTTATTAAAATAGGGTTTTCTAATTTGTCAAGATTACCATTTTACCCTTTATGATTAAAAATATTAAATAATTTATTGATTTAAAATGAAAGGATAAGATGAGATCTCATGGATCTCATGGATTAATTAGATCTCATTTTATTATTCCCCTATATCTATACTATATTATAAAGCATTTGGCTAAAAACTCTTAAAAACAACTTTTTAAGCCTTAGGTACTGCTATTTAATACTAATTACTTAATTTTCAAGATTACAAGTAAATTATGCGTAAGTACATCTTATTAAAGCTTTATTTCTGAATTCGTGTAACTAACTGCAGATAACCATCATCCAAAATACAGGATAAACATTTAATTTTAAATATAAAAATCTAAATTATAATTAAGATAATCATTGAGTTCTAACAGAAAAATTAATCATTATCATTATAAAAAGTTATATTATTAAACCAAAAATAAATTATTTTGTTATTAAACATAATTATATTATGATAAAAAAAAATTGAATTAAAGAAATTACATAAAAATATAGATATTTTAAATGAACATTAAAATCGTTGTCTCAAAACCACATAAAATCATTAGAATATCGATAGGGGTAAAAATTAAAATAAAACCTAAAATCGAGATGTATCTCGCTGCATTACGCGAGTACCCTTCTAGTATATATATATATATATATATATATATATATATATCACCGAATCAAAGTTCAGAGTATGATTGATGAATTTGAAGTTTAGTTTGATAGTCACTGATTGATATTAATCACTGAAAAAGTATTTATTCTTCAGCGTTTAACATACCACGTTCGTTGACTAACAAATTAAATCTAGTCTCATCAAAAGGCTTAGTGAAAAGGTCAGCGAGTTGATATTCAGTGGGTACAAAGTGAAGTTCAATTTCACTATTCATAACATGATCTCTGATAAAGTGATATCTGATCTCAATATGCTTGGTTTTAGAGTGAAATACAGGGTTATTTGTAATAGCAATAGCACTTGTGCTATCACAATAAATAGGGATTTTGGAAAGCTTAATGTCATAGTCCCTGAGTTGGTTCCTCATCCAAAGGATTTAGACACAACAACTTCCAGCGGCTACGTATTCAGCTTCAGTAGTTGATGTGGACACTGAGTTTTGCTTTTACTTGTCCAACTTACCAACTTACCACCTAGTATCTGACAACCACCAGTGGTGCTACTCTATCAATCTTGCAACTTGCAAAATCACTATCAAAATAACCAGTTAGATCGAACCTTGAGCCTTTGGGATACCAAAGACCTAGATTAGGAGTTTCTTTTAGATATCTGAAGATTCGCTTTACAGCGATTAGATGCGATTCCTTAGGTTCAGCTTGATATATTGCATAAAGACAGGTGAAATATATGATATCAGGTCGGCTAGCTGTTAGATACAGTAGAGAGCCAATCATTCCTCTATAGGCAGTGACATTGACTCGTTTCCCATCAGGGTCCTTGTTCAAAGTCAGAGGAGGTGTCATAGGAGTCTTCATCGCTGAACATTGAGTCATATCAACATTTTTCAGCATGTCATTAACATATTTATTTTGACATAAAAAAATTCCTTTTTCAGATTGTTTGATCTGCAAGCCTAGAAAATATGTTAGTTCACCCATCATGCACATTTTATATTCTTTCTTCATCCGATTTGCAAAACGAGTACATAGATCGAGTCTTGTGGAAGTATAATATCATCAACATATATTTGACCAAGAATAGTATGACCTTTATATTTTCTGAGAAAGAGAGTTTGGTTAATTTTTCCACGAACAAATTTTTCTTTAAGAAGATATTTAGAAAGGGTATCATACCAAGCTCTAGGAGCCTGTTTTAACCCGTAAAGAGCCTTTTGAAATTTGAAAACAAAACCATGATGTTTAGGATCAGTGAAACCAGAAGGTTGCTCAACATAAACTTCCTCTTTCAGTTTACCATTCAGAAAAGGACTTTTGACATCCATTTGAGAAACTCTAAAGTCTTTATGGGCTGCATCGCTAAGAAAGGTCTTATGTCCTATAGTCTGGCTACATAAGCAAAAGTTTCATCATAATCAATACCTTCTTCCTGTCTGTATCCCTGAGAAACAAGTCCAACCTTGTTAGGGATTACAGTGCCATTTTCATCAAGTTTGTTAGAAATACCCATTTAGTACCTATAATAGTTTTTCCAAATGGACGAGTTACAAGTTTCCAAACTTTGTTTCTTCAAAACACAGTTAGCACCCAACTTGGATCTGTGATAGCACCATCGATCTTCTTAGGTTCAGTTAGAGAAATAAAGTTTACATAAAGACAGATGTTACCTGCACCTTTACGGGTTCTAACACCTGCGTTTGGATCACTAATAATTTGGTTTATTGGATGATTCTCTGTCCATCGCTGAGCTGATGGTTGAGGGGTTTTATCAACATGAGATTCAACGACTTGATATTGTTTAGGGAGAACAGTAGATGGTTCAGTAATAGGTTCTTCAACATTCCTTATTATCCCTGCAGGAGATCCAGAGGGTTGTTCAGATGAGGGTTGAACTTGGTTGTTCACTGATGAATAAACGTTTGAGAAATCAAAGGGAGAAATCTGATTTAGAGGAGTAACATCCATCCCTGAGGGAGATGTATCATTACTTGATGTAGGAAAGATGTTAGGGACTTCATCATCAATATTTTCAGCGACAGGAGGTGTGTTGAAATAAGATTCAGGTTCCCCATAATGAGATTTCAACCAAGTATTCAGTTCCTCGTCTTCTTCAGAAACAGGAATAGAATTTGTTGAGCGAGATTCATCAAAGTTCACTTACATAGTCTCCCTTCAACGTGTTGTTTTCTTTTGTTGAAGACTCTGAATGCCTTGAATAATGAGGAGTACCCAATAAATATACCATCATCTACCTTTGGATCGAATTTTCCTAAATGATCTCTATCATTCAGGATGTAGCATCTACATCCGAAAATATGTAGATAGCTCAGAGAGGGTCTTCTTCCATGAAATAATTCATATGAGGTTTTCTTGAATCGTTTGACTATCAGGGATCGATTCTGAGTGAAACATGAAGTGTTAATTGCTTCAACCCAGAATTGAGTTGGTAGATGCGATTCGCTGAGCATTGAGCGAGCAGATTCAATGATTTGATTACTTCTTTCAGCAACACCATTTTGCTGAGGAACACTGATGATTCATTCCTTTTTCATCAAAGAAAGTAATCAGGGTACTCTTTTTAATTTTAGTGCCATGATCACTTCTCATTGATCGAACAATTAGATTGTTCAGGACTTCTTTCATTTTGATAAAAGAGATAATTTCATCATGTATGTCACTCTTGGATCGAAGAAAGAATACCATGTATATCTGCAATATTCATCAACTATCACCAGCGTGTATTTCTTTCCAGATATGGATTGGATGTCGACTGGTCCAAATAAATCCGTATGGAGTAATTGAAGAGGAGTGGTCACTGAGGAGACTTGCGTGGATCTAAATATTGCTTTTGTCAGCTTTCCTTTTTCACACGCTGAACAAAGAGATTCCTTTGTAAAAGCATGTTTAGGGAGTCCTCTGACAAGTTCCTTTTGAGATAGATCGTTGATCATCTTAAAGTTCAGATGAGAAAGTCTCTTGTGACAGAGTCAGTTTATATCAGAGGAGGCTCTAAAAAGAAATCACACATTCTCAGAGTGAGAGCTATCCATGTTGATTACATATACGTTCTCTGACTTTTTGCCCATTAGAGCGAGTTTATCGTTTTGATCAGTGGTCGCACATCTTGTCTTTGTGAACAAGACTTTGAAGTCTTTATCATAGAGTTGACTAATGCTTAAGACATTATTCTTTATTCTTTCAACATAAGAAACACAACAAAAGAAGGTTGCTCCATTGGATAGAACGCCATAACACTTGGTGTATCCTTTGCCATTTCCACCAAAAGTCAATGAACGACCAATTTCTTCCTTGTATTTAGAGAGCAGGGATTTTCTGTCAGTCATGTGCCTTGAGCATTGATATGTGTTAAATATTTAACATATTAATACCTTTTTTAAGTGTCTTTGATATTGTCATTTTACACTTTATTCCGACCTTTGAGTCATTTTCTATGTCTTTTTATCATATATTGAGTCTTGAAATTAAGTTGGGTGAATTTCCTGTTTTGTGTGTCTTTGAATTAATATTGCTTAAAACCTGCAGTTTTCTGAAGCATTGCTGGAGCATTGGCCTGCTGATGGTGCCAGCTAATGGAAGAGCTTAACGGATAAGTTGAGTTAGGCAGAAAGTTTTATCAAAGATTATTAGATCTTTTCTTTTGAACAATCATATATATTATTAATATTGTAATAGGGTAGGAACCTTATTTTTTGTTAATCTTGGGGAACAAGTTGTACTTGTTTGGCTTTTTGTTGACTTTTGGTTCCCCTTGAAATTACCAATCTACCCTCCCTTGTTAGTATAAATAGGGGATTAGTTGTTTAGTTTAGATATCTACTACCACTTATTATCTACCATCTACTATCAAGTACTCTTTTTATTGCTCTAGTTATTATCCAACACTTGGAATCATCTTCCAAGTGGGTTTCTCATTTTAATCCAAGTAATCTTGGAAGTTTATTTTTCTCCAAATTTAATTGCTTTCTTTTATTGTTTTATTTACTCTCCTTTATTTTATTGCTTTCCTTTACTAGCTTTATTTACATGCTTTATTTAAATTCATGTCTTACATTCCAGTAATTTATATTTTTTGCACTTTCATTTCCGCTATGAGTAGCTAATTTTATTAGCTTGGGTGTGAAATGAAAGGGTGAGATTCTAAATTAATTAAAGGTGGACTTTGGTTAGCAAAAATAATATTTCATTATTTTATTCAAGTTTTATAAAGCCAAATGCACTTATTGACGAGTTGATCATTTTGAAAGTGTTGAAGTGTTGTGGACTCAGGAATGAGCCACGATATGCACGTCAGCTCGAATGACATAGGAATTAGACTTGGAAGAGTTGCTCTCTATATTTTTCTAACTGATTATTCTCGACGGGTTGGTTTATTTTGAAAGTGTAAAGTGTGGTAACTCAGAAATGAGCCACTATGACACACCAGCTTGGATGATATGGGAATCTGCTCGGAAGAGCGATTTTTGACAAAGGAATTTGCTAGTCCAAACATCTTCAGGAAACTATCTGTTACTATCACTGGTCCGGAGGCTACATAGGAATATGGGTTGAATGCTAAACACTAGTAACAATGGTCAAGTCCGGAAGGAGACAAAGTAATTTGCTAGTCCAAACATCTTCAGGAAACTATCTGTTACTATCACTGGTCCGGAGGCTACATAGGAATATGGGTTGAATGCTAAACACTAGTAACAATGGTCAAGTCCGGAAGGAATACCCTTAAGATGGATGGTGAAATTTATTTCTGCTAACTGGTGCTATAGCATTGCAATAGCATTGTCCACCATAGTTTGTATTTAGGTCTCACCTGGAAGTTTTAAAGCCATGCTATTTCCTTTATTCTGTTAACTCACAACAAATCAAACAATCAATCAAAATATCTTCAAATTCTCTATCTGAAACCATCTCTTTTATTAGACTTTTAACTGAACGTTTACTACAGTCTTTGTGGACGATTTTCGGTATCTTATACCACTTTATTAATTGAGGGACGATAGTGGACCAACTTGTATAGTTGCTTTGTGGATCCCATTCTTCTGTCATTGGGTACATAAAAAGGACCTATCAAGTTTTTGGCGCCGTTACAGGGGACTGGCAAGCTAAACGTTCAACTTTTAAGTATGATAAAAGATTTGATTTTTCTAACACCGGTAGAAACAGTTGCAGTGGTGTATGCCAAGAATTTCAGTGTGGGGAGTTTCTCAAAATCGATCCCGATATTGAGAGAACATTCCGTCAAAGAAGGAGCGTTCAAAGACCAATTCTTGCTCCACTACCTCTCAACATGGCACAACCTCCCCCACTTCTAAATGGACCACCTCAGCAGCCACAAATCCAACCCCCACTTTTTGGACCCCAACAACCCCCTTTATATGGAAATCCGCCAGAACACCCTTTTGTAAAGGATTTTCGCTATGAGGACGATCAAAATGATGATACAGAATCAGAACATCATAATGAGAAACAACCGAGACCAAGTCCACTACATAATATAATAAATCTAGAAAATTCAAAAGATGGTCGAATAATGGACTACGCCATCCCTAATTTTGAGCATTTAAATTCAGGGATAGCTAGACCCCATTTTACGACCACTCATAAACAAATGGACAATTTGTTGGTTTACCAACTAAAGACCCACACTCACATCTGAAATCCTTATTGGAAGTCAGTAATTCCTTCTTGATCCCGGGAATATCAAATGACGCTCTGAATCTCACATGATTTCCATTCTCCTTAAGAGATCAAGTAAGGGAGTGGTTCAACTCATTATCACCTGATTCTGTAACATCATGGAACGCAATGGGTGAGAAATTTTTGCGAAAATATTTTCCTCCCACCAGGAATGCCAAGCGCCGAAACGAAATTTGTCTTTTTAAAGAAACGGACGATGAAGTTATTCCAGATGCATTGTTTAAATGCCACCGCTAGACAAATGCTCGACGCGACTGCAGGAGGGGCCTTTACAGGCAATACCTACAATGAAGGTTTTTCTATGCTTGAGAAAATTTCTGAAAACAATGGGCACTGGGCTGATCCACGTGCTACAAACCAAAAGAAAGCTGCTGGAATTCATGATGTAGACGCATACACTGCTATTACAGCTCAGCTTGCTTCCATGGCTAACATTTTAAAAAATATTACTTCCGGCCAGGGAGCACAGCCGACTGTTACTGCATCAAGTCAACCAGTTCTGGCAGTGCAGTGTGCTTGTTGTGGAGGGGAACACTCTTATAAACACTGTCCTAAAAATTATGAAACAGAAAATTATGTTCATAATAAGTCTGCTCCCTACTCCAACAACTACAATGCAAGCTGGAAACAGCATCCAAATTTTTCTTGGACCAGTCCAAGTTTAAATCCACCAGCAGCTAAACACCAGGGAAATTATAATTTTCAAAATTATGCAAGCAGTTCGAATTCTCAACAAACGCATATTTTTCAACCTCACCAAAATTTTCAAAACAAACCACCTCCACCTCCAGCCACTACTACATTATCTTCTTTAGAAGATATGTTCAAAACATACATAGCCAAAACTCAGGCCTCTCTAAGAAATTTAGAGACACAAGTTGGTCAAATTGCTCTCAACCAGAACAATAAAGTCATTGGCACCTAACCCAGTAACAAGGAAATCCCTAAAGACCTTGGCAAGGAGCATGTAAAGTCAATCACTCTCAGAAATGGAAAGGACTACCCAGATAGTACACCTAGAACCAGTGTAACCACAACACCGACCAAAGAGGTAGAATACTTACCACCAAAAGTCACCTTTCCTGTTCTACCAAAAGATCAGAGTGAGAAGAAGCCTTTAGAGCAGGAAGTAGATCCAAAGTTGTTACACCTTCACCACCTGTGTCTAAGACTCCAAACACACAAGACCCATCCTTCTCAACAGATCCAAGTAAAAACATCATTAAACATGTTCCTCCCTATGTACCTTATCCCCAAATATTAAGTAATCTGAAGGATGAACATGAGTTTAAGAAATTCTAGGAAGTGTACAAACAATTGCCTATCAACATACCCCTTGTTGAAGCAATTGAGCAAATGTCTAGTTATGCGAAGTTCCTGAAGGACATCCTTAGTAAAAAGAAGAAGATAAATGAATATGAGACTATAGCCCTTACTGAAGGGTGTAGTGCTCCCTTTACCAACAAAATTCCCCCAAATGTAAAAGATCCGGGGAGTTTCACTCTTCATGTTTCTATTGGTGGGAAGGAGGTTGGTAAAGCATTATGTGATCTAGGTGCTAGCATAAACCTCATGCCCTTATTAGTTTACAACACCTTAAAATTAGGAGAAACAAGGCCTACTACTGTAACATTGATTCTGGTTGATAAGACTATTGTCTATCCTAAGTGTGTGTTTGGTACGGTGAACAGGATGGAACAGAACAAGCTTGTCCCATGTTTGGTGTGATAAAATATTGGACTAATTGGAACTAAGTGGAACACGTGTGGAGCAAAGGTGTTCTACATCCCACAGAACTAAGTAGAACAAGAGTTTCATGACCATTTTACCCTCTAACCTAACACACACACATTCTCTCTCTCTCTCCTCTCTCTCTCCTATCTCTCTTTTCTCCCTCTCCTCTCTCTCATATCTCTCTCTTTCTTCTCTCTCTCTCTCTTTCCTCTCTCTATATCTGTCTCTTCTCTCTCTCCCCTTCTCCCTTCTCTCTCCTCTCTCTCTCCCCTTCTCTCCTCTTTTCTCTCTCTCTCTCCTGTCTTTCTCCCCTCTATCTCCTTTCTCTCTATATATATATATATGTATGTGTATATATATATATATGTGTGTGTGTGAGGGGGGGGGGGGTTTGGTAAAACAAACACTAAGCAGCTCACTAGTAAATTGGTCATTCTGTTTTGTCCTGTCCTGTCCCGTCATATCATGTTTTACCAAATGTGTAACAGTTGTTCTGTCATTTTCTGTTGTATTTTGTTTTGTTATGTTATGTCCTGACTGCGTACCAAACGCACCCTAAGGAAAAAATAGAGGATGTACTGGTACAGGTTGAAAAGCTCATATTTCCGGCTGACTTTATTATTTTAGACTTTGAAGCTGATTAGGATATTCCTATAATCTTAGGAAGACCCTTCTTAGCCACCGGAAGAACTTTGATAGATGTACAAAAGAGAGAGTTGACTATGAGATGGCAAGACTAGAAAGTCACATTCAATGTTTTTAATTCCCTCAAGTACACTAATTACTTGGAGGAATGTGCACCAGTATCTGAGATTGAGACAGCCTATTATGAGGAGGGAGTGAGAGAAGCATGTAAGTTGAAAGTTGATGATGAGGAAATAGAAGGAGAAAGTGAGAAAAAAGTGGAGTTGAGTAAGAATGATATTGAAGAGACTATAACATTTGAGCTGCTAGAAAATAATGAACTAAAGAGTTTCACACCGTCAATGGCATCACCACCTGACTTGGAGTTGAAGCAACTCCCATCTCATTTGAAGTACGTTTATCTAGGAGAAGAAGGCAAATTGTCTATCATCGTATCATCTACCCTAGATATGCATCAAGAAAAAAGCTTGTAGATATGTTAAAGTTACACACAAAAGCCATAGGATGGTCCATTGCTGACCTTAAAGGGATTAGTCCCTCTATATGTCAGCATAAGATCATCTTAGAAGATAAAGAATTCACATCCATAGAGCCTCAAAGAATACTAAACCCTGTCAAGAAAGAGGTATTGAAAAAGGAAAGTCTAAAATGGTTAGATGCAGGAATAATTTTCCCAATAGCAGTAGTCTTGGGTTAGTACAGTTCAGTGTGTCCCTAAGAAAGGAGGGTTCACTGCCATCACCAATGACAAAAATGAACTCATCCCACCACTAGAGTAGTATCCGAGTGCAGAATATGCATGGACTACCGTAGGCTAAACAAGGCTACTCAAAAGGACCGTTTCCCCCTATCTTTCATTGACCAGATGTTAAATAGATTAGTTGACAAAGAATATTATTGTTTCTTGGATGGATACTCAGGTTAGAATCAGATAGCAATAACACCAGAAGATCAGGAAAAGACCACCTTCACATGTCCCTATGGCACTTTTGCCTTTAAGAGAATGCCATTTGGACTCTGTAATGCACCAACA
Organism: Silybum marianum; assembly: GCA_036898165.1. Classification (NCBI taxonomy): domain Eukaryota; kingdom Viridiplantae; phylum Streptophyta; class Magnoliopsida; order Asterales; family Asteraceae; genus Silybum; species Silybum marianum. Next base: position 40,080,829 of record CM072529.1, on the reverse strand, counting down.
ACTTTTTGAAGATGCAAGATGTCCATATTTTTTGACATGCATGAGAAATCCATAGAAATCTTTATGGATGACTTTTCTGTGTGTGGATCATCTTTTGATAATTGTTTGGAAATTTTGAAAAAGAGTTTGGAGAGGTGTGAGGAAACTGATCTCGTTCTTAATTGGGAAAAATATCATTTCATGGTTATAGAAGGAATTGTTCTTGGACATCTAATTTCAAAAGGAGGAGTTGAGGTAGACAAAGCTAAGCTTAAAGTTATTGAAAAATGTCACACCCCGCTAAAGCAGAAACACGAGGCGCGACAGCTCTAACGATGACACAGCCACAGATTTAGATAAACAACCATAGGCATTTAGAATATAATAGAAGTTTTACATATTGTTCTTTAAGTAAAATTACAACAATCCATAATTAAAAGAAGTCTTTGCAAAAACGTTCAAGTCTTCACGCGGTACACTTTTGGATCCTTACTAAGCTTTATCTACAGAAGCTTACTTATTACCCTTGAAAAGCATGATAAAAACAAGGTCAACTACAAAGAGTTGGTGAGTTCACAGGTTTTCATATGCACAAAACAGTTTTTATGCAGTTTTCAATTCTTGTGGAACGAACGTTCACACCAAGTATAAAATAGTGAAATTTATGAGCATTTAATTAATCCTTGTAATGAGAAACGTGTCAAGGCATAATGTACTCTAGTTCATAGCAAGTATAGAGCCACCACTAAACCTTTCGACCACACAAAAATATCTTTTTATAATTCTACCTTAGCGGTGGGACTAAAACCCCACATATGTAGAACCTTCGTTTTTATAGGTATAATGCACCCCTACTTGTAGTTTCCAGGTGGGATTGCTATCCACACCCCTACTTTGTCGGTTTTTAGGTGGGATTGTCCGTCCAAATAGCGCTATCCACAAATACCCTCGGCTCCTCACTTGAGTTAATAGTAGTGTACAAACTTTTATGTTACATTTTACTCAAATACAAACTACTAGTGTACATGCCTTAGTGCTCAAATCAACAATTTCACATTCTTTTACATAAATCAATCATTATTCAACTTTAAACATGCTTTTCACCCCAAAACATATAAAACATTAAAATAGGGGCTGTGAATACTCACCTTTTAGCAAATGCTTCCAGTTAAATACAAGAGACGTCCGCTTGACGCCTAACGCTTTCCTATCAAAGCAAAATACCCAAATGACCACTTATATGACTAACGATTACTATGAGAATGCTTATAAGTCCTTATATGTCCAACTTGATTATCTATAGTCCCGTTATACATAATGCACATATGCTCTTTAATATGATAATTTATACCGAAAATGTAACATTATAGTCCTTCAAAGGAATAAAATTCATAAAATCAAACATTTAAGCATTTTCATTTTCTGACAGAAACTATAGGTCTTAAAAATGGTCAGTTTTGAGTAATATTCAAAATGATAAAATTTCCCATATTTTTATATATGATACCTTACTGACATAAGGTCGTTTTGACCAAATTTCATGCTCTAAAAAGATGTAAAAAGGGTTCAAATACTTTACACAAAACTATGTGACCCAGCAGATATGGCAGATTACACACTGTTAGTAAAACAACCATTTGAGGAGTTCTACTAAATGTTTTTGAGAAATTCAAGTTGGAATGTAAATATAACACATAGAGGGAACTTATAAAAGAAGAATCACTCAATTTGGATGAGTTATGAAGGAGATATGACACCTCAAAGTTGCATGCACACATCTGTCGTTGATTGACAGATTGCACTTTCAACTTAAATAAGTTGGTTAATACCTCAAAACTTCATATTTTTTAATGAAACCAGATTCATATGAACCCTAACTCATAAAAGAAAATTTTAGAAGAAGAATCATGCAATTTGACTAAATAATCAAAGAGATACAAACATGCAAAGTAGGGTTCAATTACTGGTGAGTTCACTGTTGCACAACCAAAATGTTTTGGATGTTTGGAGGTTCAAAACTTCATATTTTTGAGTGAAACAACTTTGGTTGTAAGGCTAACTCATAAAAATAACTCTCAAAATAAAAATCATCCTTTTTCATAGAGTTTTGAGGGAGTTATAGCATTTTTAATACACATGCAACAATCTGTCCAGATTTTATTCTTTGCACAACAAATTTGTTTCAAGGTTTCAAATGGTCAAATCTTCATATTTTTGAATGAGACCAAATGTATTTGAAAGCTAACTCAGTATACTGAATTCCAGAAGAAAAATTAAGTGATTTGGATGATTATTTAGAAGTTATGGTTGTTTAAAGTAGGGTTTACCTACTGAAAAACTCCCAGATGCACATCCAACTTGTTTTGAGTGTTTGGGGGGGGTCAAAACTCAATGTTTTTGAGTGAGACCACTTGGATTAAAACCCCAACTCAATAAATAAACTTTTAGAAGAAAAATCATGTCTTTTGAACAAGAAATTTTACAAGAAATGGGCAACATAATCATTGATATAATCTGTCGGCACCAAAAATGCATTTTTATGAACCAATCCACCATGCAAATGTGTTTTTGCTTAGATTTATTGTGTTCTATGTGTTTGGGTCATAGATTATCACTATCATAGATATGTTTCACATATCTTGGTGTATAATCTCCCCTTAGAATTAACAAATTCGTGGATGGTTGAAAAACAACAAAGAACACCAAAAAAAAATAGGGTTTTCAACAAAAATTGTAAGAAATGATGAGGGTAAAGTTGTTACCTTGTTTAATTGATGACTAGAGCTTCAAGGCTTTGATGAATATTGATTTTTGATGATGAAATGAGCTTGAATTTGGCTGGAGTTTGGAAGAAGGAGATGCTCTTGGAGTGTCCCTTGAGTTTTTAGAGAGAGAGAAGGGAAAATCTTGATTTTGAAATGTAAAAATGAGGGATTTTAGAAAAAAAATTGTATTTATATGTGGGGTATGGGGGAGGCCGGCCATGGGGGCCCAAAACCATGGTGTTTCATATATTATTTTATTAAATTAAATAAATGTAAGGCCCAAAATGTTTTAAAATGTCACTTTTCTCAATTTTGACCTTTTTTCTCAAAATGCAAGCCCAAAAGTGGTTAAATTCTATAAAAATAAAAGTTTTATATTTAAAACACTAAAACTATATATTTTATGTAATTTGGATATAAATTAGAGCATTTCAGATAATTACAGGTCCGAACCGGACTTTCTAAGCAACTACCGGGAACTCTAGAAATTTTTCGGCCAATCAAATCTAACTAACTCCTATTCTTATAACTTATCTAAAATAACACTAACAAGGGCTTAATAAATACTAATCTAGAAGCTTAAATTTGACGGATGTCACAGTCTCCCCTTGTTAGAGGAATTTCGTCCTGAAATTTAATGACTGCTACTTCCAATGGATTCCTTTGCAAACAAATAATGATATTTGCCTTTCATGAAATCCTCTTGCTTCCAGGTAAATTCCAGCCCATACTTTGAGTTCCAACGAACTTTTATAATCGGAATCTTATTATGCCTTAATCGTTTGATCTCTCGGTCAAGAACTTCAACTGGTTCTTCCATAACGCGCATTTGTTCATTGACTTGAATCTCCTCCAATGGTAATACTAAAAATTTGTCAGATAGGCATTTCTTGAGATTCGATACATGAAATGTATCATGAATTGCACTGAGCTCTTGTGGTAACTTTAACCTGTACGCCACTGGCCCGATTCTTTCAAGTATTACAAATGGGCCAGTGTATTTAGGACCCATCTTGCCTCTCTTCCTGAAGCGTACTAGTCCTTTCCTTGGCGATACTTTCAAAATCACTTTATCACCTACTTGGAACTCTAACGGCTTTCTCCGACTATCCGCATAATTCTTTTGACGATTTCTTACTGTCTTGAGCCTTTCCTTGATAATTGAGATCTTGTCAGTGGTTTCCTGGATGATATCGGGACCGGTCAGTTGCCTGTCACCAATTTCCAACCAACTAAGTGGTGATCTACACTTGCATCCGTATAAGGCTTCGTATGGCACACACTGAATGTTGGTGTGGTAGCTGTTGTTATAGGAGAATTCAACAAGTGGCAGGTGGGTATCCCAACTCCCACCTAAATCTATTACGCACACACGCAACATATCCTCTAGCGTTTGAATGGTTCTCTCCGATTGTCCATCTGTTTGAAGATGATATGCAGTGCTCAAATCCAATTGCGTACCCAATGCTTTTTGGAGTGATTGCCGCAATTGTGATGTAAAACGAGTACTTCTATCCGAGATAATAGAAATAGGTACCCCATGACGCTAAATGACTTCATTAATGTAAATTTGTGCACGTTTTTTTTCCATACTGCAATCTTCACGAATGGGAATGAAATGAGCTGATTTTGTAAGTCGATCTACTATAACCCATATAGAATCATGTTCTTTCCCAATTCTGGGTAGCTTGGTTACGAACTCCATGGTTATTTGCCCCATTTCCATTGAGGAATTTCGAGTTGCTGAAGTAGACCGGCTAGTTTCTGATGTTCGGCCTTGACTTGAGCATAGGTTAAGCACTTGTTTACGCACAAAACAATGTCTTTCTTCATTCCTGGCCACCAATATTATTCCTTTAGGTCTTTGTACATCTTATCCGCTCTTGGGTGAACCGAATATCTCAATGGGCTTCATCCAAAATGGTTGATCGTATATTACTAACCTTTGGTACCTAAACTCTATTTTCAAGGAATGTACCCCATCGGACGTTGTTTGAAATTTATTTTCCAAGTGATGTAGGGTCTCGTTCTTCAGATTCTCTATTTTCAACGATTCTTCTTGTGCTTCAAGAATTTGAGCTTTTAAACTCGTCTGAACAAACATTCCCATAGCTCCTACTCTTGACGGTTTTACTCTTTCTTTTCTACTTAATGCATCGGCTACTACGTTAGCCTTGCCCGGATGGTACTTTATTTCACAATCATAGTCACTAAGTAACTCAACCCATCTTCTTTGCCTCATATTGAGCATCTTTTGATCAAGAATGTGTTGAAGGCTTTGTGATCGGTGAAAATGGTGTATTTAGTGTCGTAAAGATAGTGTCTCCAGATTTTAAGTGTGAACACCACCGCTCCTAACTCCATGTCACGGGTGGTGTAATTCTTCTCGTGAACCTTCAGTTGTCTTGATGCATATGTAAAAACCTTGTTTTTTTTGCATTAGTACGTATCCTAATCCTTGATGTGAAGCATCGCAGTAAATTATAAAGTTATCCATTCCTTCTGGAAGTGTGAAAATCGATGCATTACATAACTGGGGCTTAAGTGTCTTGAATACTTCCTCCCGTTTTTCTCCCCAATTGAATTTCTTGTCCTTTTGGGTTAGTGTCGTCAGTGGTTGCGATCTTGGAGAAATTTGTGATAAATTGCTGGTAATAGCCTACCAATCCAAGAAACTGACGAATCTCTGTTGGTGTCTTCGGGGCTTCCCAGTTTTTAATGGCTTCAATCTTAGCCGGATCGACATTGTTGGTTCCAGATTCCTTTAAACCGATTGTTAATTGAGAGTATTGAATCAAAGTGAAATGCGGAAGCAGATCAATTAACAATTTAAATCAATAGAACAGTAAACAGAATGAAGAACAAAGATTATGAAATGATAACTTTGAATCAAAGTAGACAAAGTTATGAATTACGCACAGTATTCTTCAAAATGTAAATGTATTGATCGACAACTTTTACAAACACAATATAATGCTATTTATACAGATACAAAAACAGAAAGTCAAAATGCTAGCCAATTACAAAGTGCCATGTGTCTAAAAGGGAGCGTCTAACAACAATTAGTTATAACAAGAAGAGTGTGTTGACTTTTGTAGACATCTCTTCTTTGACTCATACTTTAATTTCTAACATTCTCCCCAAGTATGAAGTCAAAAAAACTTTCTTCGAGAGAGGATCAACAAAGAAGAATGATACTTGAAATATTATCGATAAGCTCTGTTCTTCCGAAGTCCATCAAGTCTTTTCTCTACTTTCTTTGCAACATCCGGATTTGTCGTGTCTAAGCCAAAGATAGCACTTGATGATGTAGACTACCTCAGAAGAGTATTTGTGAGCTTCTTTGATGCGAAAGAAGCTCTTTCCATTTGGTCTTTTGAAGATGATTCCCTCTTCTGGTTCAATAAGAAGTCTACCCACTCTGAATTTTCTTATCCCTTCAAGTTCCTCATTTGGTGCGAGAGATAGCCGGATTATCCATTTTGAAATTTAAGCCAATACGGAAGTCGACCGCCTTTTGTATCTAATGTATGATTTCATACATAGAATAATTCTAGTGTAGGCAACATGGTCTTGTGGATCTTTGCGTTCGAAAGGCGAGTCTTCATAAATTCTTCCGAGAAAAATGAGATCGAATTTGGATGGATGGACAACGGATCATTATCACATATGTAATAACTCTTGTTGTTTGATCCGACTACCTCGTAGATTGTGTACCAAATGGGTGTATCTTGAAACGCTTATGTTTCATGGCCGTGATCTTTGTAATTGGAGCGATAGTGAAAACCGTCTTTCGTCTTGTTTATGAGCCATGAAGTTATCTTTAACTTCATTGCTTACATTGTATTGGTTTGCGAAGTTAGGCATCATGAGATAAATCTTCTGATCTGTTGGAGCATACATGTGACTTTTCTCAACTTCAAGTGTTGGAAGTTCAATGTTTCCAACTTTGTTTAATTTTTCTTCAAATTCTCCTCTTCTGATCTCTTTCTGCTTTTGAGCGGCCTCTGCTCTGACTCTTGCTCTTTCTTCAGCTTCAAAATTTTGTCTCTGTAGTTCTTCTTCAAGTCTAGCCTTTTCTCTTTCCAGATTCTCTCTTTCAGCCCTCTCTATCTCTATTTGTTCTTCAACAATTAGCCTCTGGCGTATTATCTCTTCTTCTTTTTCTTTTTCAGCTCTGAACACTTCCTCATCCTCCTCTCTGGCCCTTTCTTCTTTTTCAGCTTTAGCTCTTTCCTTTGCAGCTTTAGCTCGTTCTCGTTCTTCGTGAGCTGCGACTATTTCGGCCACTTTCGGCGGAGAGCTCGGGATTCTGCTTTTTCCCATAACATCCAGAATGAACTTAGCTAGATCTGGATCTCTGGGTAGAGGCCCAGAATGCGTAGCCAGAGGTGTTGGAGTGATTGGCACTTGTTTTGAAGAAGAAGGTTGCTGTGATGGTTTTGGAGTTGAAGAGTCAGCGGTGGTCGTGTTTGGTTCTGGTGGTGTTTGTTTGGCTTGCTTAGGCTCAGGACCTTTCTCCCCTTCGAGAATCGGGATCCCGATCCTCGAATGTTTTCTTTCGGCTACGCCTTTTTGCAAGCCCTTTCTTCCTTGGCTTTCTTCTTGGCATTAAACGCCTCAGCAATAGAAGAAACCAGAGGCACGAGTTGAGATAGAGTAGATTCGATGGCAGCAATTTTATGGTCTGTTGAGGATGTGGAGGGCTTGGAAGAGTACTTTGAAGCGATGGAAGACATTCGCTCAAGAATAATCTTCTGGAAAGAGGCGAGATCAGATTTCTTGACGAGCGTAGACCCAGAGGGATCATCAGAAGGAATGATGGTCTTGATAATCTTCTGTATATCGGCCACCAGAGAGCTGTAGGCTAAAGAGATAGGGAAGTCAGAGGCACGTAGAGATTCTGGAAGTTGAGAGATTGCCTCTGCATTTGCTTGAAGACCATTATTCAATAGCAAAAATTGTTCAGCAAAATAGGCCTTCTGATCTTCTTGAGAGGTACTCATTTGGCGCTGAAGATCTGCTAAGAGAGAGTTCTGACTTTCAATTTTAAATTGAAGGCTCAGAAGAAGAGAGTTGTTAGTGGTCACGGATAATTTTAGATCTTCCACAGATCTCTGAATTTGATCAGCAAATGCCAAGAACGCTGCATTTGTGACTAAATCAAAAGATGTAACCGGTGCATCTCCAATGGATCATCTTTTGATAATTGTTTGGAAATTTTGAAAAAGAGTTCGGAGAGGTGTGAGGAAACTGATCTCGTTCTTAATTGGGAGAAATATCATTTCATGGTTATAGAAGGAATTGTTCTTGGACATCTAATTTCAAAAAGAGTTGAGGTAGACAAAGCTAAGTTTGAAGTCATTGAAAAACTACCTGAACCAACCACTGTTAAGGGAATTAGAAGCTTTCTCGGTCATGCTGGGTTTTATAGAAGGTTCATAAAAGACTTTTCAAAAATCTCAAAACCTTTGTGTTTACTTTTGCAGCATGACCAAAAAATTGAATTTAGTGACGAGTGCAGAAATGCATTCAAAATATTAAAGAAAACTTTGGTGAGCGCTCCAATAGTTGTAGCTCCAAACTGGAACAAGCCTTTTGAAATTATCTGTGACGCCAGTGATTTTTCTGTAGGAGTTGTCCTAGGTCAAAGACATGAGAAAGTTTTTCATTCAATTTATTACGCAAGTAAGACTTTGAATGAAGCACAAACTAATTACACAACAACATAAAAAGAGTTATTGGCTGTAGTTTTTGCCTTTGAGAGGTTTAGATCATATTTGATAGGGACCAAAATCATTGTTCATACTGACCATGCAGCCATCAAATATTTGATCTCAAATAAGTTGGGTGTTGTTGTTGCAAGAGTTTGACCTAGAGATTGTGGATAGGAAAGGAGTCGACAACCACGTTGCAGATCATCTGTCTAGGATAGAGAAACCTAATATAGGAGAAGGAGACATCATTAAGACCTTCCCTGACGAGAAAATCATGGCAATACAACAGACTAAGTCACCCTGGTTTGCTGACATAACAAACTACTTGGCTTGTGGAATAAAACCCCCTAATTACTTGCAAACTAAGCACAATCTACAAGTAAATAAGATGAGTACTAAAATGTAAAGCATGGCTAGGAAGGTGAAGAATTGAAGATAGAAAAAAAAGGCTGAAAGTGAATGCTATAGCAACAGAGACCAGCAGAAAGAACACAACACCTACTCCAGGGGAGTAGGCCAGGTTATTCCACCTCCTTAACTTCAGTAGTTCAGTTTAATGTTGTATTTTTTTAAAATTAAGTATGTTGAGTCAGGGATATTTGTTGAATTTCAGGACTTGTTTTGGGCAAGATTGTCATTATGATTTGCATACCACAAGTGTCCACAACCAAATTAATTTCAGATTCTTAGTTTGTGCACCATTCACATGTGATTACTACCATTATGCACAACTATGGAACTCAAAGTTCACACACACACATACACACCATACATACCAAGGTATGATGTAGGCCATATATTCACTTTTAGCCCTTGCACCCATATACTATATACAAATCCATTCCAATGAGGTCATTGTCAATTTTAAGTTTGGGGGGAGGAGTATCTCATAGTATTTCCAAGGTCAAAAAGTCAATACAAAAGAACAAAAGAACAAAAGAGCACAATATGCCAAATTCAAAACCAAAAAAAAAATTGTTCCAATCTGAAAAACCTTGCATGGGTATAAGGCACAAAATGTCACATAGGGACAAGTTTCTATGCTTTCAACAAAAGAGCACAGTGAGTGCCAAAATGACAAATTATGAAATAGGCTATGTTGAGAGAAAAGGAATGCCAAATTTGGGTGACCCTACATAAAAAGCCCTATTGACCTTAAAATAAGTGGTGTGGGTGTTGAAATGAGATAAAATGGGAATGCTAGTGGTTGGTATGTGCTTATGCGTGGTGGTCAAAAACTCACTTTGGAATTACGCAAGGTTGTGAATAACATGAATCATGTATGCTCATCATAAGGAATAGCATTTAATGCTATAATCTTGAAATTTTATTGAGTCAATTTTTTTATTTTATTTTGGTTGCTTAAGGACAAGCAACAATTCAAGTTTGGGGGTGTGATACGTGTTAAATATTTAACACATTAATACCCTTTTTAGTGTCTTTTATATTGTCATTTTACACTTTATCCCAACCTTTAAGTCATTTTCTATGTATTTTTATCATATATTGAGTGTTGAAGTTATGTTGGGTGAATTTCCTGTTTTGTGTGTCTTTGAATTAATATTGCTTAAAACCTGCAGTTTTCTGAAGCATTGCTGGAGCATTGGCCTGCAGATGGTGCCAGCTGATGGAATAGCTTAACAGATAAGTTGACATGGGCAGAAAGTTTTATCAAAGATTATTACATCTTTTCTTTTGAATAATCTTATATATTATTAATATTAATAGGGTAGGAACCTTCCATTTTGTTAATCTTGGGGAACAAGTTCTACTTGTTTGGCTTTTTGTTGACTTTTGGTTCCTCTTGAAATTACCAATCTACCCTTCCTTGTTAGTATAAATAGGGGATTAGTTGTTTAGTTTAGATATCTACTACCACTTATTATCTACCATCTACCATCAAGTACTCTTGTTATAGCTCTAGTTATTATCCAACACTTGGAATCATCTTCCAAGTAGGTTTCTCATTTTAATCTAAGTAATCTTTGAAGTTTATGTCTCTCCAAATTTAATTGCTTTCTTTTATTGCTTTATGTACTCTGTTTTATTTAATTGTTTTCCTTTACTAACTTTATTTACATGCTTTATTTATCTGCTTTATATAAATTCATGTCTTACATTCCAGTAATTTATATTTCTTACACTTTCATTTTCCGCTATGAGTAGCTAATTTTATTAGCTTGTGTGTGAAATGAAAGGGTGAGATTCTAAATTAAATAAATGTGGACTTTGGTTAGCAAATCAATATTTCATTATTTCATTCAAGTTTATAAAGGCAAATGCACTTCTTGACGAGTTGATTACTTTGAAAGTGTTTAAGTGCCGTGGACTCGGGAATGAGCCACGATATGCACGTCAGCTCAAATGGCATAGGAAGTAGACTTGGAAGGGTTGCTCTCTATATTTTTCTAACTGATTATTCTCGACGGATTGGTTGCTTTTCAAAGTGTAAAGTGTGGTGGACTCAGGAATGAGCCACTATGACACACCATCTTGGATGATATGGGAATCTGCTCGGAAGAGCAATTTTTAGACAAAGGAATTTGCTAGTTCATAAATCTTGAGGAAACTGTCTGTTACTATCACTGGTCCGGATGCTGCATATGAATATGGGCTGAAAGCTAAACACTAGTAACAATGGTCAAGTCCGGAAGAATCACCCTCAAGATGGATTGTGAAATTTATTTCTGCTAACTGATGCAATAGCATAGCTATAGCATTGTCCACAAGAGTTTGTATTTAGGTCTCACCTGAAAGTTTTACACCCATGCTATTTGCTTTATTATGATAATTCACAACAAATCAAACAATCAATCAAAATATCTTCAAATTCGCCATCTGAAACCATCTCTTTTATTAGACTTTTAACTTAAATACTACAGTCTTTGTGGACGATTTCAGTATCTTATACCACTCTATTACTTGAGGGACGATAGTGGACCACATTGTATACTTTCTTTGTGGATCCCATTCTTCTATCTTTGGGTACATAAAAAGGACCTGTCAAGCATCCACTATCGAGGTACCAGATACCTTTAGAACTCTGCATAAGACAAGGCGATTCATTTTTCATACGTACCCATACTACTATGGGTCCTGCATTGATAGTGGAAATAACAGGTTTGGCATATATGTTACTTGCTGAAGAATTTTCTTCAGTGGTTATTTTCACCTTGGAAGTTTTACCAACTTTAGTGGATTTAACTCTCACTGATTTCTCAGTTTGAGCTACGTTCTTACCATGAGCCAATCTCTCAGCTTTAGAAACATTAGGGCATTTTAGCAACATGAGATGTTTCATCATAGTGATAGCACTTCCTATATTTGAAAACAGGTTTTGAGCTGGAAGCATGCAGAGAGGAGGTCAAAACATTTTTAGGACTAGGACCAAGAATTCCTTTTCCATTGTCCTAGGAGGAACAATTAGTTTCTCAGGTTCAGATGGAGTGAGATCAATCTTAATTCTGGGAGTTGATCTCTGAACAGATCCTGGTATCTTCTTCCCAGATTTAGGATGATCTACCGAAGGATGACTTGATTTACAAAAACTTGGTCCTTCAAATTTTCTTCGATTTTAGTAAGTTCTTTGATTTTTAGATGGCAATTTTTAAGCCGTTTAGTTAAATCTACATTAATTTGTTCAACTTTGATTTTACCATTTAGAGCATTGTAAAAATCAACAGTTATAGAGTCTAGAGCAGACAACCTATTTGTTTCAGATATAGAGTTCTTATGAATAGGTAACTGAGTTGAAGGTGACTCTGAAGAAGAGGTGTCAGAGGCCTCTTTAGCTTCTTCTATTCTTGCCATGAGACATATGAAGGCCAGGTCTTCCTCATCTGATCCAGATTCATCAGAGGTCTTAGCCCAGTTGTTTCTTGATCCCAGTCGACTTCTTAACCGACAAGGCCTTTGCCTTTTCACTAGTTCTTCTTTAGATTACGATGATTATCTTTTAACTTAGAGTATTTTTCAGTTTTAGATTTATCAGGGATCTGAGAAGAAGTGGTAGCAACAATCTTTTTGGATCTGCGTTCACTTGCAAAGTGTCATTTGCGCTAACAATTATAGCAGATTGCTGAGGCTTTTTCAGCAGGAAGAGTCTTTGACTTATCAGATTCAGTGATTGCTGGTGTCTTTCTGAAGTTACTCTTTTTGGAAAATCTTCTGAAATTATTAGTAAGAAGAGCCAAAGAATTATCAAATTCAGAGATATCTGCACCAGTGAGATCTTCTGAGTCAGTGTGTTCTAACTTAGTGATAGACGTAATAGAAGAGGAGACACATTTAGAGGGTTCTATCTCTGAAGTTACTAATGCCAAGGAGGTACTTTTGGCAGATTTAGTATCCTTTATTAGATTTTGTTAAGGCTTGTGACATGGGAATAATAGATCTAGCTTTTGAGTCAACAGCTAGCTCTTTCTTGTCTTCCTCGCTCCATTGAATTGGAGATTTGGGAATTCGTCTCTCAGGAATAGCAGGTGTGTTACCAGTAGCAGGAACTGCTGGAACAAGAAGTATTGGAACAAATGGTCCATTCTCTAGATAGTAATAGATCTTAGGATCTGACCCCTCTAGGAATAAAAACAAGTATTAAACCTATTCTATTACAACTAAGAAGTTACTAAGTTGATGCACAAGAATAAGAAGGAAAAGTAACAGATGTTTGAGGAGAGAAAATAGCATGCATGAAGATAAAGAGGGTTTTTCATCTATTTATACCTGTTGCATTTAATGCAAGGTAAATGGTAAGTGTCACGTGTCAAGTTTCTATTTAAGACTTGTCCTTTGTTCAAAAAGCAACCATGCTTTTGGCCGTATATGAACAATAGCCAAATCAGATTTGATGGGGACATAAGAGACAATCCGTACGTCCTTTTCTGACAAGACATGAGGGGTTTGACTTTTGTGCATCGAGGATAAGATGAACATCGATCTTGTTGAATGGGCCCCACTTGATCACTGAACCAAAATCTTCAAGGATGAAGTCTTCAGGTATCACTGAGGCTTTTGCAAGATCTCACACTAGGTAGATGATTGTTGCTTCGTTGAACCGCTTCAGATCACTTCGTTGATCATCTCTTTCTTCAGCTTAGGTCTTCGACAGTCGCTGAATGGTCTTGTTGTGTTAGTGTTGTTATTCAGATCGTCAGGGATAGAATATTGCTCCTGATTTTCAGCAATCACTGAACACAATCAGTGTATGCTATCGCTGAATATGAACATTATTCTAAACATGGAATTTTCACTAAGTATATAAAGAATCACATTTAAAAATCTGAAAAGAGTTTGGATCAACACTTGGATCAACATAACTAATGATAATTTTAGTTAGAATACATTAGAAATGCCTATTTTAATGTATTTTTAATTCAAATTATTATTAAGTAATATAGTAATGGTATAAATTAAAAAATATAGAAAAGACAAAAAAGGAACAACGACAAATCAAGGACTAAAGTTCTAATTTACTCTATAATCTAATAACACCAAAAAGACAAAAAAAAAATGGGTACCAAATTTACTTTTAAGTGAACTAGTTTTTTTTTAAGGGAAAAATCTATAAAAAAAACTAACGAATTATCAGATTATGAATAATTAAGTCTTTAAATTATTTTTTGATTGATAAAACCCTTAAGTTTTCTAAAAACCGGTTAGATTTATACTTGTAACCTGTAAAAACATGTTAATGTGATAAAAGTTTGGAAATTTTTTATAAAAACACCAACAAAATATATGATTTTGAATGATTAAGGGGTCGTTTACCAAATGCTTACCCGGGTAAGTGTTTACCAAGTCATATTACCTTACCGGAAGAATAACAAGTACCAAAAATCTTACCCAGTAAGAGCGAAGACAAAGAAAAACAATGACCAAAAATGTTACCCGGGTAAGCAAATGCGACGACTCTTACTACGGTAAGCGCTTACCGGATAAATTGTTGCATGCGATTCCGTTTTCGTGGACTAAAATCTTACCCGGTAAGTAAGTGATAGTGTTGAATTTTTCCGGTAAACATTTACCCGTATAAGATTTGGTAAACAGCCCCTCCCCTTTTTTTCTTAACAAATAAATTTCTAATTTTTTTAACAAATAATCCTTAATATTTTTCCTAAATCTTTTTATGAAATAAACTTTTGAACTTTTTTGAACAAATTAATCCCAAACTTTTTCCGGAAAAACAATATCATGAACTTAAGTTTGAAACGAATAGATCCGGAACTTTTTTAACAAAAAAATGTATACAACTTCTCACCGAAAACATACTACAATGAAAAAATTAAACAGAAAAAAATTATATCATTTCCGGCACTAATCCAAAACATACAAAAGTTATTTTTTAAAACATAAATTAAATTCATTAAACTTAATTTTTAAAACATAAATTAAATTCATTAAACTTAATTTTTTATGTATAAATATTTTTGTATGTATCTATTTATGTTTTAGACATAAATATTTGTATTTTTCAAAATTAAGTTCATGATATTGTTTCTTCAAGTTTTGAATTTATTTGTTCAAAAAAGTTCAAAATTTTATTTGGAAAAAAGATTTAAGAAAAAAAAATAGGGATTTATTTGTTAAAAAAAATCAGGGACTCAATCATTCAAAATAAGATAGTTTATTGGGTTTTGTAAACTTTTTCCAAATTTTTATCGCATTAACCTGTTTTTACAGGTTACAAGAATATATTTAACCAGTTTTAGAAAGTATAATAGTTTTAACAATCAAAAAACTAGTTTAAAGACTTAATTATTTAAAATCTGATAATTCGTTAGGTTCTTTTAGATTTTTACTTTTTTTTTTAACTAAAGTTAGCCAACGAAAACAAAAATGAAACAAAATATCACCCAAAGTGACCAAAACTGTAGTTAATTTTAGAAAGAAACCAAACTTATTAACAAGTGACCTCCATAAAGACTAAAAATGTAAAGTTACTCTAAAATATTCATATATTTATAGTGACCTCCACGTCAATTCATACAAACCGTACAAAACGCGTGTTTCATTGTTTTTTTGAATAATTTTTTTCATGAAAGTGTTTAATATCATGAATTTGTTTCATATAATTTTTTTCTTCATGAAATTATTTTTTTTTCTACATGAAAATCAATTGAATAATGAAACTCTCAATTTGATGAATCTTGTTTCACATATTCTTGATTCACCAACCTTCATGTATTCTTTATGAAATTTTTTCATATATTATTGACTAATCAACCCTAATAATTAAGAAAAAGTGAAAAAATTTAAAAGAAATATTGTTTGTCTGCGGTTTGTACGGTTTGTACGAATTGACGTGGTTTGTAACGGAAATCAACCCTGTATACATTTTATCACCTTATTTGATTATCATCATATAAACCTTAACCATAAATTTAAAGAAGTAAAAATGTTTTTATAAGCAAATTCAATATAGCATACAAAAAACAACTCGTGAATCAGAATTCCATGAGATTGACGAGTTATATTTTAGGTTTATAATATAAAACATAGTAGGGCAATGTTTATAATTTAAATATAAAATAGAAAACCATGTTTCTATGAAAATATCGTATTTATTCATAACATAAAGCTTGATATGATGATGATTTGAAGATAAAACATATAAAAGTTACGTCGAGTCCTAACTTTGACTTTAAGATCAATTCGTTCTGAGTAGCGTATGTATTGATAACATTTAGAAGAAAAACAAAATAGAAAAACTGAGAAACTGCGTATTTTCATTAACAATAAACTATTTCAATATAGATGATTACTTAGAAACGATGGTCTGACGACCATCGACGTGTTCGCCTTCTTGGAACTAGAAGTCCCAAAAGATGGCTCCCTCAGGATCGGCCCAGAAAAACCTCTCCGGCCTAAATCCCTACAAGTGGGTAAAATCATCCGACCATGGGGAAACTCCCCTGATTTTCCTGGAACAATCAAAAAGAAGAATGAGAATGTAGCGACTTATCATAACCAAAATAAGAAAGAGGGCACCTGTCTCTTCCTCCTCCGGCTCAGACGTCGGATGAAATGCTTTGATGAAAGTAACACCCTCATCCTCCTCATCCACAGTATCCTCACCCTCATCCTTCTCATCCATAGGAACTACATCCTCACCCGTAGGAACTCTCAGTTAGGGATTTGCCGGAAGAGAGCATGTTTGGCCGTTGAGTCGGGCAAAGGTGCAAGCTTGCATGTTACGCCTAAAAGACAGAAAATAAAGAGGTTGGATGGAAATCCTAGTTTGCGAAAAATAAGGAAGTTGTCATTTACCTTGCATAGTAGCTACGATCATTCACTGTAGTACCAGGAATCAACGCCTGATCTCGTCGATCCTTGGTATAGGGGCTGAATCGAGGTTTGTGTCAGCTTTAACCGCATAGGCTGACAACAGCTCGTGGACGGTAAAAGGGGAAACCCAATTGACCGTTAATCGCTCGATCATCAGCACCACCCTCCAAAATTGGGGCATTTACTGCCCCGGAGATATCCCGAATCGATTGAGAAAATCCCTCACCAAAGAAGAAAATCGCCATTTAAGACCGATCTTGAATGGGTATTCATAGAGGACGAAGGATTCAACAGGGTATTCGTCTGTTGTAAGATTGTTGGGGCTCTCTAACTGAACGTAGACAGGAAGCCAAGCTAACTCTTTAAAGGCAAGGAGGTAGCATCCGATGAAATCGTGCTTAAAGGGTTAGACATTTTAAAAACATAGGACAATTTTGCTTTTCTATAAAAAGTTGTAGGATTTCAGCGGGGGAATGAGAAAAGAAAAGGAAAGAGATCATTTCCTTTTATACCCGCAAATCTGACCCCAAATCGTCGCCTTATCTCTCTGTAACGACACTTGTCCCACGCCTTTTGATTCACCATCACCGGATGACCGACACATGTCCTTGACAGCTAGCTACGCGCGCCTATACGCACACATGACATCATCTAGGCTTATCGTCTTCCTACGAATCAACCGCGACACGTCATCATGACTCGGAAAACTCTATCGTTTTCTAAACCAAATCGAAGCAATTCGGTTCCTCTACGACCAAACCCCCAGGGTCAGCGACACATGTCCAGTAAATTCAAAATTAGAGAACTGATGCTCGAAATTTGAATTTGGTGGCAAACTGTTTGGGTAAAAATTCATAAAATATTCGACCGCTGACTATTCCCCTCAAGCGAGCATTTTACACTTCTTAAAGATACTCAATGAAGTTCTATGAGTAATGGTCGAACGAAATTCATATTTGAATGACCACGACGTACGACACACGGACGACAGACGTTCGACCGACGTACAATTTCAATAAAGACTGTTTGGCTTTGATAAACTAACCGTTAATTGGCTTTTAATTGTTGTATAGGACCGTTGAACGGTTATGTTCAAGTATCATCAAACGCATTTATGGGAGTCATCAGTATCGAGCGTACGTTACAAACAAAGAAATATATAAAATCCGAAGTCCAATCTTATATGACCCGTGGAATCATCACTGCTACCTCGATATCAAGAATATACATTCGCTCTCAAGATTCTTTACTGTTTTCCATATTCGTTTCATATATTTCTTCTTTGTAATCGTACGATCGTAAGGGCGGCTTCCCTGTTTGACGTCATTTTTCCATAGTGCAACGACGGTAATCCTTATCGTCCGCGGATTTTTCCCTCGTTGAAGGGTTTTTCCGCGTCACCAATTTCTATGTCTTTATTTTTATTTATTTCCTGTTGCATTTGTCGTAAGATACTACCTTCGATCGATCAGCTTCACAAACACCTCAAATTGATTTTTATAAATCAATTTTTGCCATTAACAATAATATATTGTATTCATTATAGAAAAGTTTAAATCATTCATAAATATGGTAAATTATCCGTAAATATTTTTCTGATAGAAACTTAAAATCATATGAAACTAAAATATGTATGAATTTAGTAAATTATCCTTAAATATTTTTTTTCATTTATTATAAAAATTTAAAATCCGTAAATTAAAATAATTTTTTTGTACATCATTCATAAACAATTAAGATGACCAAACTGAATGAAAAAAAAATTATTCAAAAAATAAAGAAAAGTAATTTATTCATTAAAAACATTTATGGATGATTAATTTCCTATAGTAAATACAAAAATATTTATAAATAATTTATTATATTTATATTTATACAGGCTTTAATTTCTTGTCAGAAAAATATTTTTTAAAATAATATTATGAACATTTTATTATTTTATGAATAATTTTAATTTTCAATAATAAATACAATATTAATATAGTTATTTTTTAAAGGGAATTAAGAAAGTGGGTTAAATGGATAAAAATAGGGGTTCTTGTTTATACCCCTTCCGCACATAACTCATTTATTTTTACCCCCTACCTCACTCACATAACTATACTTTCTACCCCTCTACTCACTCACGTACATCTTTATAGGAGCGGGTATGAATATAATTCCCTTAAAAATATCCCAACCAATAACAAAAAGATCTAAAAAGAATGAATAATAAGGACCATTTTCAAAATAAAATAAGAACCACAACCATGATTTCTAGAATCAAAGTTTAGGTATCACTTTCAAGATTTCACAAAAATTGGAAAATCGGGGTTTCCAAGTCCACAGCCAAGTACTTGAGTCTTCTCTCTGATCCAATTTACTCGTAATTTATATTCTTGCAAGCTTCACAATAATAATAATAATAATAATAATAATAATAATACTTGTATAGTAGTCATCAATGGAGTCTCAAAAGTTAGAGATCACCCTCCACTCTGCAAAGGGTCTGTTTGACGTTAAATTCTTTGGTACCATGGATCCCTATGCCATCGTTTGGATCGCAGGAGACGGCAAGGAATCTGAACCGCGTACAACAGGTGTGGCAACAAAGGGTGGTCCTTCTCCTATCTGGAACTGTCCCATGCAATTCGACGTCTTTCCCATGCACAAAGACTACATCCTCTTCTGCAAGATCAAACATGATGGGAAGTTGTTCGACCGAGATATAGGAATAATACAAGTGCCGTTTGCAGATCTCCTTGCCGGAAATGGTTCAGGAGAGAGACTGAGTTATCCAGTGAAGATAGATGATTCTGGGGAAGTATATGGGGAAATCATTCTTTCACATAAATTCTCGAAACTGATTGAAAAGAAAGGCGATGGGGGTGGTAGTGGTCCGAGAAAGACGGTTCGTAGAAAGAAGAAAGGTGGAATGATGAAAATGATTGCAACAAATGTGGCAACAGGATTGGTTACGAAAGTAGTAATGGTGGCTGCAACAGCCGTAATTGGTACAGGTGGGGCATTTGGTTTAGAGGATGTCTTGGATCAAGAAGAAAATGGAGAAGAAGATGGAGAAGAAGAAGAAGATGCCGAAAATGAAGATGAATATTGAAGGTGTTTCCAACTGTTTAGTTTGTTTCAATTTGCTGTTGTCAATTCATCATTTTTAAGGTTCTATATATATATATATATATTATTGATATTTAATAGGTTTCATGATGTTCAGAAAAGTGAATCTTTCACACGTACGTTGGCACCTGAGATAACTTCTGTTGGAGCATATTGAATCGACCTCAATGTATTTTCTAGCTGAATCGAGGATATTTTTAAAGTTTTTTTTGGTGATTTTTGATGGGGTTTTTTTTAAAGCTTTTTGGTTAATTTGGAAAAGTATTTTTAGTTTTTATGTTGATTCCAAAAGATTTTTTCCCTTTTTTTCAAAATTACCGTATGTTTAGCAGCTTCAAAGAGTAAGACATTGCTATGATTAAAGCTTTGAAGTTACTTGTGCTTCCACTTATAGTAGTAAATTTCTTCTGTGTGAACTATATATGAACAATAGAACAAAATATGTATAACTGTATATAAGATGGAGAGGAAAATATATCTGAGATTGTAGGTATAAAGAAAAAGATCAAATATATCTGAGATTGTAGGGATAAAGAAAAAGATGAATTAATTTGAATGTCAATATATGAACTTTTGATAGGCCAAATCCAATGATTCATAGATACATTAATTTGATATCAAGATATATAAACTTCTGAAAGACCGATATAACAACTCATCGATCTATTATATCTATAAATATTCAGCTGCATACTTGGGAAAAATAGAGCCTTTAAATATGGTAGCTGGACATCAAAAGTTTTATCTTGGAAAATTAATAAAAAAATATAAATAACTCCTACCAAGAGTCTTGAATAAATTTTTAATTTCAAAAATCAAACATAAGACTATTAACTTGCATCAAGAATATAAATAGCTCAATTGGTTTCTCCAATGGCAGTAACATTCTACCCGGTTTCGGATCTAAGGGAAGTCAATTTGAGGGCATGAGAAGTACCAGTTCTTGGGCTGGTCCAGTCTTTGACTGGGCTGTCCCCCAACCCAGTCTTAGACTGTGGTTAGGCTCTAGGTCCAACATAAGCTGTGCCGGGACAACGGCGGATTAGTGGGCTGCCCTTGGATGCCGGATACCGCCGGGTAGGCGTGCAGATTCATACAATTATAAATTAAAAGACCACAAGAGGGGATAAATGCATATCAATGGCAAATTCATATTTAAAGAAAAGACAGAAAAATTGATTCCAGTTCAATTTATACATTAATAATTATAAAGTCAGATTATTAAATCTAGTTTTCCAATTAGTTGGTGAGGTGAGGTTCATTCAAATTACAATGAGAATCAACAAATTGGTTTTGGATATCAAACGCAATTTATAGAATCAATAATTGATTAAAACTACATTAAGATATCCAGAAGTTAGGTCGAGAGCTCCATCTCGATTTTTGATCTACAATATAAACTCTAATAATAGGAATTAGGATAAGCAAACTAATCCAAGTTAAAATAATGAATTATTTAGCAAATGGAGAGCAAACTCCTAATTGATTATATTAATTCAACCCGAAATCACAAATCCATCAATCCTGTAAAACAAACCTACCGTAATCGATGAATTCTCAAGCCTAAATTGAGAAATCGAAGAGGAGTCGTAGAGATATCACAGAGGAGTCGTAGAGAAAACGTAGAACTCGTAAAACTGTATGATTGATTCTGGTTCGGCTTGTTGAAAAATGGAAGAGAACAGTATGGTCCATTTGGTTTGCGGGATTGTTTTTGAGGGATTTGGATTTCATGGAAGAATTTGGATTTGAAGGGATTTGAAAATCATAGGTGTGTTTGTTTTGTAGGATTTGCAATGGAATTGGATTTCCATTATTTATAAATAATTTATATAAAAATATAAAATATTATAAAAATAATTAAATTACATTTTTATTAATCAATTATTACAAAACAAATGTTTTTAACATTTTTAAAACATTATTTCATAAAAATCCTACAAAATCCCGTGAAATCCCGAGTATAAGCAAAGGATTTCAAAATCCAACGTTCATCGGATTTTAAATGAATCCGTGGATTTTAAATCCTTACCATTGGACAAACCAAACATCAGAATGAATTGGATTTGAAATCCAAATCCCGTCAAATCCCGCGAACCAAACCCACCCTATAAGTGTACGCGGCGGATTGTAGAACAATATCACTCTTCATTCTTCACTGTACACGGTAATATAAATTTATTTATTAAATTAAAAATAAGAAATCTTCAGAGTAGCTAAAACTTTTTATTTGATTTTAAAATAAAAATAGTTTTGTCTTTATTCTTTAGAAACGGTCGTATCTAAATATTCTGATCAGTTTTTAGAGACGATTTACATAATAAGCGTCTCTAAAAGCTATAGGAATGATTTTCATAGCGTATTGTTTGGTTCGAAAACCTTCTCTAAAAGTCATCTTATCTTTAGTCACGTTTTTCATTTTTGTTAATTAAAACCTTCTCTAAAAGTGAACTTTAGATACATATCAAAATCCTTCTCTAAAACTTTGTTCTTTAAAGCCTCATTCTCTTGTAGTGGTCTCCTAATTTTCTAATATTCTTAAGCATCTTTTGATATTTAGTTGAGGCACTTTTTATACCCAATATATTTATATTTGTAAAAATCGGTTGAACGAAGGACCAAATAGTGGTATACTTTTTAACTAAGTGTTTTGATAATTTTTTTTCTTTTATCATCGAAATGTGAAGCAAATCAATGTTTCCAAACTTTTACAAAACAAATAACAAATGACAAAAGTATATCAAACAAGAGGCCGATCAGGTAATTTTAAAATCACTTTTACTACATGTTCATTTTATTTTGTTATATATTTTACTAGTTTAATATTTAACATCACGCATAAAAATCTAATAAAAAATCCATTTTGTCTTTGAACTTTTTCCTGAAAAAATCGTCAAAAAGGTTGGTGTATAATTCAAATAAGTCACAACTTACCTAGCGCTTCTTTGGGTGACCCGTTGTTATTTTCTTGAAAACATTGAATTTTACCGAATCATTGGTATTTTCTGAGTGATCCGTGGGTAATCACCGACGGAAATTTCCCTAGGTAAATGTCATTTTTTTGTAGTGTGTGTGTGTATATATATATATGGGCGGGTTCAAATGAGAACTCAAATTTGGTTGTGAACGTGAGAACAAATAAAAGCGCGATACATGTCATATTCAGATTTAATAATGAAGAACTGAATGTACTATTATTCAGTATTAAGTCTGAATATTTTTTCTAACACCCCGTCCCGCGTGGTTAAAGACGTAAGATGCCAGGTTCATAAGCTTAACATAAAATTTGTCATGATGGATTATCTTTAGTTCTGCCATCTCCGTAGCTCTCATTCCCAAATCTTGGATAAGTCATGTACCTGCCGACGACAAAGAAAATCTCGACTGAGCTAAATGTAATAACCCTAATCTAATTTTGGACTTAGACTCTAAATAAGAATAATTTGGGCTTTAAATAAAAAGGGTTAAGTCCTAAATGATTTGGGTTTGGGCTGATTTCAAGAAAAACCCTAAAGCCCAAGGTATATAAATGTGTAGGAAGGAGTAATAGTTGGCTATTCTCCTGATTTTCAGAAATTATTGTGTGTGTTTTTGAGGATGAAACGTGAAGAGCAAGTCCAGGAGAAGAGAAGGCAAGCAACTCATCATCTTCAGGTATTCCAATTCATCCTCTTCATCTCTTAGCTTAGTTGAGTCATTTGGGATGATTAGAACCATTGAGGGTTTTGATTTTTGATTGATATTCAACATATAAGTTCTCAAATCAATGGATATGAGATGAGTAGATGCATTAGAGTTGTGAATTTGATTGTTTTTGTTGTTCTCTTTTTCATTTGGGGTTTGTATTTAAGAAAACCCACCATGGATGAACTTTGGTTCTCCATAATAATGGAATTCATGGATTTAAATGGATGGAATTGGATTGATTTGTTGGATTAATCTAGGTTTGGTTTGGGTTTTATGTTTGAGATTGTTTATAGATGAACCCTCAAGCATTGGGGTTGAAATTGATGGATTTTAGATGCTTAAAATCAAGTTTTAGGCCTTAGAATCGTGTTTTTTTGGGGTATTTTGTGATGCTGATGAAGAAAAAGGTCAGTTTCGTGCTTGTCAGGAAAACCCCGCGACTTACCCCGCGGTTTCAAGTCACGGGACAAGTCACGGGACTCTGTGTTCAAACCCCGCGACTTACCCCACGGTTTTAAGCCACAAGACAAGTCACGGGAGTTTCTGCCCAAGTGAGATTTTGGCCGAACCAATTCCCGTTCGAAGCCAATGTTTGAACCATCATTCTAGGGGTTCTTTAGGGGTTTATTATAGAAGACTTTTTGAGGGTTTTAATCAAGGTTAACACCTATTTTATCTTGGTGAAATTAGGCGTTCGGTTTGGGAATTTTGGTCGTTTTGGGCGCGAAGTAAGTGAGGCTTCATCAGGTGAGTTCCTTTGACTTAAACTACATTTTTGGCAAAGTTGATTTATGAAACTGAACATGGTGTTTAAATTGGAAGCATGCTAAATGTTTTATATTCCTTCGGTTTATATAAACGTTAATTGTTGACCTGGCCTAGATATTGCGATATGCCTAGATAATTTGGACATGTTCATTGGATAGTGTGTGTACCTTGAGATCTTGCAAATCTCTTGGGAGTTTAATTCGTACACCTCGAACACGTTTGAGGTAATACAACATACCCGTATGTGGCAAGTTTACGGGTAATGATTATTAAGTCATATGTGGCAAGTTTATGACTAACCGGGGTTTGTTCTACTATCCATGTTCATGGTCCTGTATTTAATTGTTGCTTCCTAATTTTCTAACAATTTATTTCTTCAGATTTAAATGTTTTGGTTAACTGCTGTTTAATTGGGAATTCACTAGACCTTGTGGTCTAACCCTCGCTTTTCAAAAACTAAAACTATTTTCAGGTAAAGACTTGGTCGAGAGTTCGTCCAAGGGAAAGGGTAGGATGTGAGCCGGTCGTAGAAAAGATCGGATGGCATAGAGACTTACTCAGCTTAATAATTCTCAGCTGTGGGTAGTTTTATTTTCCGCTGCAAAACATTGGGATGTAATAGATATGAGACCTTTATTGGTATTTTAAATTATCTATTTATGTTGGATTCCATTTTATGGAAATTGGGTTGTTACAAGTGGTATCAGAGCCCTAGTTTAAGTGAATTAGGCAATCTAGGAGCGCCTAGTCTTAGACTTTGAGATAGGAAACACGGTTGAGAATTTAGGGACCATAAGATAAAGACCTTGACAGGGATATGGTTAATAGGGTAATGAGGACTAGCATGTAAGGTAAATTTGGGATTACACTTGGCCAATGTAATTGTGAATTTACAGGTACATGTGCGTGCTTGTTTACCTTGTTACACTTGAACTGTTATTTAAGTTATGTTTGTTTTGGCATTTCAGTTTGATCATGGCAACTCGTTCTGCAAGGAGTAGGGATACTTATTGTGGGTCAATACTCCTCCGAGCCGGAAGAGAATGGACCTATTGGAAATCCGGGTGTGGTGGGCACCCAAGTTCGTGGAAGAGGTCGAGTTAGGGGTCGGGGAAGAAGTGTGAGCCAAGTGGTGGGTGAGCCACCAATCCCACCTGAATTGGGGACTAGAGGCCGTGATCGTGGAAGGGGGACAAGTGCAGGGATAATGGGATGTCAAGAATTACCCGCGGAAGTAAGTTCAATCGGAGGAAGGGGACGAGGTAGTGGTGGGGGTCATAGAGCAAGCATTTGTGACTCAAGAAACATTTGCTAATGAAATGGGAAAAGTACAAACCGCTCTTCAAACCTTGTTGACTCACCACCAAAACTCAAACCCCTCAAGTCATGAGCAAAGTGAAGGGGTGGAAGTATCTATTGTGCCGAAGACCGAAGTGGGCGGTCATTCCCAATCAACCCCGGCTGTGATACCCGACACTAAGCAAGTTGATGGATGTAGTTACAAAGCGTTTGCCTCGTGCAAGCCTCCTACTCACAAGGGAGTGCGCGATCCGGGTTTGGCCTTGAAATGGTTAAGGGAGATGGAGATGGCTTTTGATACTAGCAATTGTGCGGATGAGGACAAAGTGAAGTATGCCCTTTCGATGCTAAAAGGGGATGCTCTTTATTGGTGGGATATCGAGTCCGCTAAGGAAGGAGAGGGGGCGGCAAGGAAAATGTCTTGGGAATCGTTTGCTAGTAGGTTCAAGGCTCAATTTTGTCTTTTGGCGGCGATCAAGAAGTTAGAAGAAGAATTTCTTAAGTTGGAGCAATGAATTATGATAGTCCAAGAGTACACTCTCAAGTTTATAGAGAAGTCCCGATTTGCTTTGAAGTATGTTTCAACGGAAGAGTGCCGTGTAGAGAGGTATATATGGGGTTTGAGGAGTGACATCCGTGAGTTGGTCATTACAAGGAACCCTACCACCTTTCAAGTGGCGATAGATGCGGCCAAGATGACTGAAAAGGAGAAGAACCGGCAAATGACTGAGAGGGTTGGAGACAAGAGAAAGTGGGAAGGAGCGGGAAGTGAGGTGAAGAAGGCGAAATTCTCCCAACCCGAATCGCGAGGAAAGCAAGGGTTTGTTGCTAGACCATGTGGGAAGTGTCATCGAGTGCATAGAGGCGAGTGTGGACCGGATCCGAGATCTTGTTTCCGATGTGGGTTGCCTGGTCATATGTCTAGAGATTGTCCGTCAGGGAAATATTTCTTTCAGTGTGGTTCTACCGACCACTTTAAATCAGATTGTCCTCAGTTGAAGAGTGGAGGAGTAGTTATGCAAGGGAATCGATCGGCTGGAAGGAGCGATGAGAAGAGGTCAGAGCTGGCACGCCCAAAAGGACGTGTATTTAAGATGACTACTGCTGAGGCTGAGGAGACACTGGACGTAGTGACAGGTACATTCTTGGTTAACTCTTTATGTGCCAAGGTGTTATTTGATTCAGGAGCTACCCGTTCCTTTATTTCACCTGATTTTATGAAAATTGTTGCGTTGAAATCTAAGAGATTGGCCTATGTGTTTGAAGTTGAAACAACCGATGATAACCATGTTGTTGTTAGGGAGGTGTTTGATGATTGTTCTATTGATCTAGAGGGTAGTTTGGTACCTCTTCAGTTGCACCCTATGCCAATGGGGGAACTTGATGTTATTTTGGGGATGGATTGATTAGCCAAGAACAATGCCAATATTGTCTATAATAAGAAGTTAATCAACGTTCAATTGCCGGAAAGAGGGACGGTAGTGATTTATGGGAATAGACGTGACAGGAACACTAGTCTTATTTCGATGATAAGAGCTAACCGGTGTATGAAGAAGGATTGTGTGAGTTACTTAGCATATGTGGTGGACACTAAGAAAGAGAAACGAAAGTTGGAAGAGGTAGATGTTGTGAAAGATTATCCCAAAGTATTTCCGGATGACTTAACAAGTCTGCCACCGAATCGTCAGATTGAATTTAGTATCGATTTAGTACCCGGTGCTACTCCAATAGCATGTGCACCGTATCGTTTGGCACCTTCGGAAATGAAGGAAATGATGTCGCAACTTCAAGAACTCTTGGATAAGGGATTCATTCGACCGAGTACCTCACCATGGGGAGCACCTGTGTTGTTTGTCAAGAAGAAGGATGGGACTATGCGAATGTGTATCGATTATCGCTAGTTGAACAAAGTCATAATCAAGAATAAATATCCTTTGCCAAGGATAGACGATTTGTTTGATCAATTGCAAGGAGCAAGCTACTTTTCGAAAATTGACTTGCGATCGGGATATCATCAATTGAAAGTGAAGGAAGGAGATGTGCTTAAAACAGCGTTCCAAACCCGGTATGGCCATTACGAGTTTTTTGTAATGCCATTTGGGTTAACCAATGCCCCGACGGCCTTTATGGATCTAATGAATAGAGTGTGCCAACCGTACTTGGACAAGTTCGTAATCGTCTTTATAGATGATATCTTGATTTATTTAAGATCGGAAGAAGCCCATAGAGAACACCTGCATCAAGTATTGCAACTATTAAAGAAGGATAAGCTTTATGCAAAATTCTCAAAATGCGAGTTTTGGCTAAGAGAGGTTCAGTTTTTGGGTCATGTTGTGTCGCGAGACGATATAAAGGTAGACCCGGCCAAGATTGAGGCCATCAATAGTTGGGAGCCTCCTAGGACTCCATCGGAAGTGAGGAGCTTCCTTGGGTTAGCGGGTTACTATCGTAAGTTCATTAAGGATTTTTCACGTGTGGCAACGCCTTTGATGTCTTTAACGAAGAAGAGTGTTAAATTTGTTTGGTCCGAGGAACAAGCAAAAGCATTTCAAACCTTGAAGGAATTGTTGTGTAGCGCCCCAATCCTAACATTGCCGGAGGGTACAAATGATTTCATAGTGTATAGTGATGCCTCCAAGCTTGGGTTGGGATGTGTTTTGATGCAACGGGAGAAAGTAATAGCTTATGCGTCGCGACAGTTGAAGGATCACGAAAAACGGTACCCCACGCATGACTTGGAATTGGCGGCCGTGGTTTTTGCGTTGAAGATTTGGAGACATTATTTATACGGGACCAAGTGCCAAATTTTTACGGATCATAAGAGTCTCCGTCATTTATTTGATCAAAAAGAGTTGAATATGTGACAACAGAGGTGGATGGAGTTATTGACCGATTATGATTGTAAGATCGAGTACCATCCGGGGAAAGCCAATGTGGTGGCCGATGCGTTAAGCCATAAGGAAAGAGGGGAATCATCAAAGATTGTGGCATTTCGAGCCGAAGCAAAGTATGATTTAGTCGAAGAAATCAAGAAGTGTCAAGAAGAAGCATCTTTAGAGGAAAACCACAAGAAGGAGAGAACTGTGGGACTTGTGTCATCTTTTACGGAATATGACCGGGGAATGAAATGTTTCAACGGTCGATTTTGGGTTCCTAAGTCGGGTGAAGTACGAAAGAAAGTGTTGGATGAAGCACACAAGTCGCGTTATTCCATACATCCGGGTAATAACAAGATGTATAGGGATCTTCGTCAATTTTATTGGTGGCCCGGAATGAAGAAAGATATTGCCCACTATGTTGAGCGATGTCTGACCCGTTTACAAGTGAAATTCGAGCATCAACGACCTTATGGTAAGCTGCAACCGCTAGACATTCCAGTATGGAAATTGGATCATATTACCATGGACTTTGTGATGAAGTTGCCAAGGACACCGAGGGGCTTTGACGCCATTTGGATAATCGTGGACCCTTTGACTAAATTGGCGCATTTCATACCAATGAAGGAGTCTTATCCGCCAGACAGATTGGCAAAGCTTTATATCGACGAAATCGTGGTTAGACATAGAGTGCCAGTGTCTATAGTGTCGGATCGGGACACTCGATTTACATCAAAATTTTGGGACGGCTTTCAAAGAGAAATGGGGTCGCAAATCAATATGAGTACCGCATACCACCCGCAGATTGATGGTCAGAGTGAGCGGACTATTCAAACGATGCAAGACATGTTGAGAGCTTGTGTAATAGATTTTGGTGGATCGTGGGAAGAACACTTGCCCTTGATCAAATTTGCGTATAACAATAGTTATCATGCAAGTATTCAAGCAGCTCCTTATGTAGCGTTGTATGGTAGAAAGTGTAGAACGCCTTTATGTTGGAACGAGGTTGGTGGGAAGCAATTGACAGGACCCGAGATCGTTCAACTAACGGCGGAGAAAATTGTGCAAATCCGAGAAAGAATGAAAGTGGCTCAAGATAGACATAAAAGCTATGCGGACAAGAGGCGAAAAGACATTGAATTTCAGGAGGGAGACATGGTAATGTTGAAAATATCACCTTGGAAGGGTGTAGTCCGTTTTATCAAAAGAGGAAAGCTATGCCCTCGGTATATAGGGCCATTTGCGATTATTGAACGAGTTGTAGATGTTGCTTGTAAGCTTGATTTACCGGAAAAGTTGAAAGGTATACATAACACTTTCCATGTTTCTAACTTAAAGAAGTGTTTAGCCGAGGTGGATTCGATTGTATCATTGGACGACGTTCAAGTTGATACGAAGCTGCATTTTATCGAGGAACCAGAAGCGATCTTAGATCGTAAGGTGAAGAAGTTGCGGAACAAAGAGATCAACTCAGTTAAAGTGAACTGGCGATTTCACAAGGGGCAAGAAGCTACATGGGAATTGGAGTCTGAAATGAAAACTAAGTACCCACACCTCTTCGCCGGATGAAATCCGGGGACAAAATTCTTTTAAGGGGGGAGTGTTGTAATAACCCTAATCTATTTTTGGACTTAAATTCTAAATAAGAATAATTTGGGCTTTAAATAAAAGGGGTTAAGTCCTAAATGATTTGGGTTTGGACTGATTTCAAGAAAAACCCTAAAGCCCAAGGTATATATATGTGTTTGAAGGAGTAATAGTTGGCTATTCTCCTCATTTTCAGAAATTATTGTGTGTGTTTTGAGGGTGAAACGTGAAGAGCAAGTCCAGGAGAAGAGAAGGCAAGCAACTCATCATCTTCAGGTATTCCACTTCATCCTCTTCATCTCTTAGCTTAGCTGAGTCATTTGGGATGATTAGAACCATTAGGGGTTTGAGTTTTGATTGATAATCAATATATAAGTTCTCAAATCAATGGATATGAGATGAGTAGATGCATTAGAGTTGTGAATTTCGTTGTTGTTGTTGTTCTCTTTTCCATTTGGGGTTTGTATTTAAGAAAACCCACCATGGATGAACTTTGGTTCTCTATAAGAATGGAATTCATGGATTTAAATGGATGGAGTTGGATTGATTTGTTGGATTAATCTAGGTTTGGTTTGGGTTTTATGTTTGAGATTGTTTATAGATGAACCCTCAAGTATTGGGGTTGAAATTGATGGATTTTAGATGCTTAAAATCAAGTTTTAGGCCTTAGAATCGTGTTTTTGTGGATATTTTGTGATGCTGATGAAGAAAAAGGTCAGTTTCGTGCTTGTTAGGAAAACCTCGCGACTTACCCCGCGGTTTCAAATCACGGCACAAGTCACGGGACTCTCTGTTCAAACCCCACGACTTACCCTGCGGTTTTAAGCCACGGGACAAGTCACGGGAGTTTCTGCCCAAATGAGATTTTGGCCGAACCAATTCTCGTTCGAAGCCAATGTTTGAACCATCATTATAGGGGTTCTTTAGGGGATTATTGTAGAAGACTTTTTGAGGGTTTTAATCAAGGTTAACACCTATTTTATCTTGGTGAATTTAGGCGTTCGGTTTGGGAATTTTGGTCGTTTTAGGCGCAAAGTAAGTGAGGCTTAATCAGGGGAGTTCCTTTGACTTAAACTACATTTTTGGCAAAGTTGATTTATGAAACTGAACATGGTGTTTAAATCGGAAGCATGCTAAATGTTTTATATTCCTTCGGTTTATATAAACGTTAATTGTTGACCTGGCCTAGATATCGCGATATGCCTAGATAATTTGGACATGTTCATTGGATGGTGTGTGTACCTAGAGATCTTGCAAATCTCTTGGGAGTTTAATTCGTACACCTCGAACTCGTTTAAGGTAATACGACATACACGTATGTGGCAAGTTTACGGGTAATGATTATTAAGTCATATGTGGCAAGTTTATGACTAACTATGGTTTGTTCTACTATCCATGTTCATGGTCCTGTATTTAATTGTTGCTTCCTAATTTTCTAACAATTTATTTCTTCGGATTTAAATGTTTTTGTTAACTGCTGTTTAATTTGGAATTCACTAGACCTTGTGGTCTAACCCTCGCTTTTCAAAAACTAAAACCATTTTCAGGTAAAGACTTGGTCGAGAGTTCGTTCAAGGGAAAGGGTAGGATGTGAGCCGATCGTAGAAAAGATCAGATGGCATAGAGACTTACTTAGCTTATAAATTCTCAGCTGTGGATAGTTTTATTTTCCGCTGCAAAACATTGGGATGTAATAGATATTAGACCTTTATTGATATTTTAAATTATCTATTTATGTTGGATTCCATTTTATGGAAATTGGGTTGTTACACTAAACACTCACTGAACATATAATAATAATTTACCAATTAATATGAGATAACAAGCTCAAAAGCAAATTTAAAACGTTAATTGATAATCCAAAATAAAGTTAAGCAACAAATGTCGTGAAGGTATATCAAGAGTCCGAAGACCAAACCGTATCACGAGGATACGTTGTTCCCAAAGGATGACCAGTCCATTCGGGCATCAGTGAGGAAAGGGGTGCGAGCACAACACAAACAATCCTCTCCCTGGATTTAACCACGACCATAATTATTATCCGATAACGGTTCCTAGGATCGATCCATACGCCCTCTAATTGACCGGTACCAAGTCAAGTCAATATACTATTGAGAACGCCATGATAGTTTTAGCCACCATGGAAGCATCTCAATACGTTGCTCCCAATATTGAGTCTATATTCCAAATCATAATAGATGTGATTTAACAAGTCAAGTGATCAACGTTCCAAATAAGAAAGTAAGTCATGGTTCGAAATGAATAAAATTCAATAATCATTTAACAATCATAAAGGAATTTGGAACCAATGATTTCAGAATTTATCATGAGTTATTCAGATTAGGAAACTTTATGCAAATGGCTATCCCGTATCAAGTGAGGTATGATATCCGTACCTTAATCGATTTCGACAATTACCGCACGTTCAAAAGGAATTCAAGATTAAGCTTGACTCGCCCGCGTGCCTAACGAATACATAAACAGGTTATTATATACACGACATAACAACTCATAACATAACCATTCTAATAGAATTACTTAGGTCTTAATGACCCTAAACAACCTATACATCAAGAAGTACAGCCATATACGGTTTCAGAACTTAAACGTAATTTTTAGGCTTATACGGTTCCATTCCAGCAGCTTCTACCCCTCGCCTTTTTGACCATTTTCACACTATTTAGAGGTCAATCCAGGTTTTATAATCTTAATGAAAGTTGTAGAGTGAACTGTTACGAGTCTAATGGCTTTGGAATCAACTCATTTGGATAAGCCATCTATGAGATATGGCTTAACCAAAACAACAACTATGAACCGTATACACAACAAACAACCCTATAAACTCTCTGTTTTGAGTCACTTAGAGTCACAATCGGATTTCTAACTCCTCATAACAGTTGTAGTATACAGTAATGGCTTTCCATTTGCAAAATATGAGCTTATTTGGACGTACGGTTTGAGAGTTACGCATCGTCAAAGTACTGGACATGAGGCTCTCCAAATTTCCAATTTCTATATTTTTCCCCAACTCATTTTGATGATCCTTAACATCCATAATTGCAACATTTAAATGCTTTAAAACATACTTAACATTCTAAAAACTACAAAGACACTTAATGGTTAATATCTTAAGCTTAATCACACACTTTTGCTCTTTTAGCCATTTAACCGAACACTTAGTGTGCGATTAAACATAAACACACAACTTTACCTTATTGATTTCATAGTTTAACCCTTTTTCTTTCTACAACAATCTTTGTTAATCCAACCATCCAAAACATGTATTTAACCATAATTTACAACACAACTTCTTATACTAATCATAAAAAATTATAAACTTACCTTATAAATCCTAACATAAACAAAACTTAATAATAACAAAAGAAAATTATACCTTTAAGGAGGATTCGATTAGAGGTTTCCGAATTTGTGATTGTTAGCTCAATATCTTCAATAGTTTGAGAGAATTTGTAGAGGGAAGTAAGATTTTAGAGAGAGAGTGGTAAAAGTGGTGGATGAAGAAGATGATTATGAAATTTCCATGAAACTCATCATATTATGCTTCTTTTATATTTATTGAAAGTCTGGACAATTGACGGTTTTAACCCTTCAAGACTAGACTATCAGTTTTATGCCCAACTAGGCATAAACTTAACATTTTAAGTTAAGTTTAGTTTCACTTTGTACATATATGACCCCTTGTTTGATATTTCATTACAATTTAATCTGATGTACAAGTCGGTAATGCATTCAATTTCCCGTGTAAATCTATATATTGAGATTATTCGGTATCAAAATCTAGGGTACTATAATTTTCCTTCATTATTGAGTCTGAATATAACACATGTCGAGCTCTCATTTGTCCTAACGTTCACAACCAAATTTGAGATTAGTTGGTTCGTATAACGGGTTGGATATTCAGGTTAATCAAATTTTCCGTTAAGCACACATTGTCATGATTACCAGAAAAACATAGAATTTGGAACTAATGGCAATCAAACAACTAGAAGGATTGTTGCAAGATCATAGCATCAAACGAAACATGATTTTTCCCAAACTTTTGCCACCGAGTTTTATATCTGTAAAGATCCTTTGCAAAAAGTGGCCAGTGATGAAACTTTTGCCGCGAATAAAGGTATCATTATCCCCAATTAAATTCACTTTATGGTGTGAGTTCTTGATTGTGCTTTAGTGTCTTTTGCCGGTGCAAAAACTTCCGTCAAAACTTCCATCAAGAGTTTGTATTTGTCTATTTTCGTCAAACTTTTGTTTGTGCGAAAAGTTCCCAACAAAAGTGTTTTTTTTTTGTTCTTTTTGGTTTTTTTTGTTATTTGAATTTATATAAAATTTTATAAAAGTACTTTAAAATATAAGATAATAAATTAATTTCATAAAAAAATAGTTAATGCATCGCATAATTAAATTTTAGACATATTTAACAAATTAATATAATTAAGTTATCTTAAAGTATTTTACAAAATATACATAGTCAAAAATTATTTGCATTGTCGGCATTTCATCATCCGACTGAAAAATAAAGATCTCTTTTTTCTAGATCCTATGTTAAAGATATCATAAAAAATCAAATAAAAACATAAATTTAATAAATTTAAATTAAATATAATTTTATGTTTTCATACAATTAATGAAATAAGAATGGTACATGAAAGATTTTTATTCCAAATGAAAGAGTCGGCTAATTGTCAAAGATATCAATAGATTCTTTAAAATAAAGAAATTAAAATTTTCATTTTGTATTTATAAAAACTTAAAGTGTGAAAATAGAAATGATATTTTGAGATTAAATTAGTCATATTTTATATAAATTTGTTTAAAAAGTGCATTGGATGATAAGATATTAATGTTATAAAATATTTTAGTAATATAATTGTATCTATTTTTAAAACTTTGATTTTTAATTCTTTATTTTAAAAAATTTATATAAAAATATGTTGTAGAGGCTCTTGAAGACCAATCACTAGTAAGATTTCGTTTCTTTGGGTTTCTATCATGTTAGATACAAGATTATCAACTTTTTAGGGGTCATTTATTATTGTTAGTTGTGTCACTACAACAATATTGATTTTATAGGACGCCTAAAATGAAAAAGCGTCCTAAAAGAATACTTTATAGGACACTAATTTGTAGGACCAAACCAAAAAGTGTCTTATCTAAAAGCGTGACAATAAGTTTATATGACGGTTTCAGGTGTCTTAACAAGTTTTTTTACGACACTTTAAAATAAAGTGTCATATTAGCTATTTTATAGAACATTTTTGAAAAGTGTCCTATAAAATATAGGTTTATAGGACGCTTTCAAAAGTGTCCTATAAAATATGGGTTTAGTGTCCTAAAAAATAGTTAATAGGACACTTTATTTTAAAAGCGTCGTCAAAACTTGTTAAGACGCCTAAAACCGTCATAAAACTTATTGTAACGCTTTTAGATGTGACACTTTTTGGTTTTGTCCTATAAATTAGTATCCTATAAAGTAATCTTTTAGGACGATTTTTTATTTTAGGCGTCCTATAAAATCACTTTTGTTGTAGTGTGTATCAGTGTAATGTTGTAGGATTTTAAAAATTATAACAGTCCCTTAATTTGTAGTGTAAACTCCAATTTGTGAATCTTAATACCTTTTCGAATCATAATAATTATCTACAAAAGCAATGTGCTTATGGCATGTTAACAATTAACCCAAGATGCAATTAGTTGAAAAAAAGAATAATTAGTCATTCTTGATTATATGGAAACACTACCATACAAACAGGCTTTTCCGACGGACAAATACGTCAGAAATCCATCGAAAAATAGGTTTCCGACGGATTTGGCCGTTGAAAACCCCTCATCGTTGGTAATTTCCGACAGATTTTTTAATTAATTTTCTTTTTCATATTATTAGTTATCTGATTAACTTGTTAAAAAATTAGGAATATAGTTTCCAAAGAAAAAATCCATGGGTGTTAGGTCTGAAAATATTGTATCCGAGATGACAACTATTGAAGACATGAAGGGCAAAATGCAAAAGTCAACAAAATCATTAATTAGAAAAGATCTAATGTTTAAAATAAGGAAAATATTGTTTTGTAAGAAAAGACAAGTGTATAATGCCTTATTCTACTATTTCCTTATACCGTATTTCATATACATATAAATAGAGGGTTAGGGTATGCAATAGAAGTTAGGTCGTTAATTCATATCATTAAGAGAGAGCTTATTAGATAATGTCATTGTAACCGATATTCCCTTCAAGTGAGATATCCGACATCGGATCTTCATCATATTCATAGTGTTCTTCGTGTTCTTATTGATTATTCTTTATAAAGCACATCGTTACCTCATATACTTGGATCCACAATTGGTATCAGAGCCTACGATCTGAGTTTTGACTGTTTTCTGAAAGTGATCAACGTGAAAAGGAGGTAAAATCTCGATTTTTGCATATTTGAGTTTTTGTCGAGTCAAGCTGTATTAGTTTGACCCGATAAAACGTCTTATTTTTCAAAAACCCAGATCTGATATTTTTCTTCAATTTTTATCAATCGATTAAGACTCTTAAATCTTAATCGACAAATCATATCTGTTCTTAAAAACCAAGATCTGAATTTCTGTCTTGATTCTTTACTCGATAAAACTTAAAAATCTGTCTGCTTGAATTTTTGTCGATCGATACTAGATTTTTATTCGGAGAATTTAATCTGCTTTAATTGAAATTACTCTAGTTTATTTTAGTTACTTTTGAAATTCTTTATATAAGAAAACTCAGGAACTAGTGACTCTTGCAGCTTTTCTTATTAAAGAACTCTTAAGTAAAAATCATAAACATTAGTAAATTTTGGTGTTTGTTCTTTACTGAAAAATAAGAAACTCGAGAACTTAATTACTCTTGTCCATAAAAAGACTTGTTCTTTTTAGTCAAGAGCCCTTTGTTCTTGTTTTCGGTTTATCAATCAAGAAAATTCAGATTCAATATCCTTGAGTTTTTACCGAATCTTTATCAATCGATAACCTCTATTATTGGGTCATTAATTAGTAACCGACATCTTTGGTTAAAATTGAAAAAAAAATTTCGACATAATATTTGTCGATCCGGTTACACCCGACAAATTTTTTTATCGAGTCCTCTTGACCCGACAACAAAACTTGTCGACCCAGCTTTACTCGACAAGAAATCTTGTTGACCCAGCCTAACTCGACATAAATTCTTGTCGGACCTTTTCCTATCGAGAGAAAAACCTTCTGTTTTCCAAAGAAAACCAAGAACTTTTCCAAAACTCACCGATCGAAATCAATTCGTCAGGTAAACCGTGCTTCCAATTCTTTAAAAAATGAGTTCTCAAAAACAAATTTTTGAGAGATGAAAGAAACGCGTTTAAAATTGAGAAAACGAATTTAATCAAGAAATGTAGTTTGATCATTGCTAAAAGCAAAAATCTAGAAAAAGATTTTGAAAAAGAGAAGCAAGTCTTTGAAAATAAAATTGACAAACTTTCAAACAAATTATCTGTTTTAGAAACAACTCTTGTAACTGAAAAGAAATTAAGATCTGAATTTAAAAATAAATATGATTTGGTCACAAAAGAAAGAGATGATTTATCCTGCAAAATCAAAGAACTTGAAAACGAGCTTTAAAAACAAAAAACAAATGAATTCAGAATCAGTCAAACAACTCATTTTCCTCATTCTGATTCTACTTCAAGTTCGAAACATACTCCTCTTTCTCCTATCTGTAAGAATAACTATTCTTCAAGTGTTAAATCAAATTGTTATTCTAACAGCTCCAAATCATATAGTTTTTCAAATTCTCGAACTCATAATTCTAATCAGTTTCAAAATGATTTTGTTGCTAAATCCGGTAATTTTAAGAAGTTTAAAATGGTTTGGAGAAAGAAATCAACTACAGATGATAGTGTTGGAAACATGCCACATACATCTCCTGTAGTTGATGTAAAATCATTTGTGTCCAAGACTGATTTACCTCATTTTGTCAAAACCATCTATCAGTTAATCAGTCTAATCACGACAAATCTTTGTTGTTCTATTTGTGGAACAAATGATTTTAACCACAAGGCTTGTGGCGTACTGGTTAAGACATGTGGGGGATGAGGCTAGATAACCCATCTACCCAGGTTCGAATCCATGCGCAAACGACTTGTGGCCACTGAGGAATTATCTCAGGGCTGCATGCTTTAGCAGTCTTAAAATTGCCAGAGATTATTCTAGACAAAGCCTACGATACCCTTTCCAAAGAAAAAAAAACAAATGACTTTATCAGTCTAAGGTAGACACATAAATGGTATGGTACTTATGTTGGGTCACCGATGATTTGGTGATGAACCACCTTCTTTTATATGATTGATTTTTTATAGGTTCTTTTAAAGGTCTGAAATATGCTTCAAGGTTTGGAAAATCAAAGATTATTCAATCAAGGGTTGTACATCAAAAAGTGGAATTTTTGATGTACCAACTAACTTCAATATTCAGATCAAAATTGCCAAAGTCAAGATTGGGTCACCAATGTAGTGGGTCACCGATGGTACACTTCTAAGTCATCAAAGTATTGAGTCATCAATACAAGATGAGGTCATCAAGTTTGTACTCATGGTCACCGACACTATACTCTTGGTCACCGAAATTGCAGGTGCCATTTTTAAGGCTGTGATATCAAGTCACAAATACAAGGTTGTACACTTCCAACACTTCATGAAATTTGAGGTTCACCAAGAAATGTGTACACTTATCTACTCCAACCTTACAAAGCACTAACCGACATGATACATAGTTCAATGTATCACTCAACAATTTTTTGAGATAAGTTCTTGACTCACAAGAAATGCAAGACACGTGGGCAGCAAGAACTTGGGCATTAAACCTTAAATAAAGACATTCTCTTTTATTCTTATAAAAGGGATGTTTGTCTTTTAGCTAAAAGGTTTGATGGGAATTCACAGAGCATGAAGAAAAGAAGATAAAATTATCTGACATTGCGTGCTACAAAGAATGGTTCATCCATTATCCTAGTACAAAGGGAGTGGCCTCCTCCTTTGTCCAACAGATACACTTCCAGCTAATGAATCCTTGACAGCTGTCCACATGCATCCCATGCATGGACACTATAAAAGGAGATAAAGTCCTTCCCATAAATCTCACGCTTTCAGCAAATCTTCAAAGTGATTATTTGTTTGACTCCGGCAATCCTGTGTGTTCTAACAGTCTTGTTTTAACTTCCTTAGTGTATAAGTTAATTACTGTTATCTATGTATTTAGTTTGTTAGAATAATATGTCTATTTTTTTCCGCAACAAACTTCTGTGTGTAAATTTTTAATATTTATATTAAAAAATTTAAAAGAGTAAAATTTTGTGTGTTTGTATTCACCCCCCCCCCCCCCCCTTTTACAAACCCTCACTTGCTTAGTCATCTCCCTTTAGGGACTAATAAGTGGTATCAGAGCAGTTGGTTTAATTCAATAAACCAGATCTGTGATGGCTACTACTTCAAATGTTGATGGTACTTTGCAGACCTCCTCCAGTAGTACATATGATTTAGGATCCTTGGCCAAACCTCCAAGGTTTAACCCAAGTAACTTTGGGTTATGGAAAAATCGTATGCTACTATTCTTGGAAGGGATCGATTGCAGGTATCCCAACATTCTCAGTAAGGGACCTATTGTTCCTAAAATATGGGCTCGCTTTGGCCCGCAAAAAGACGTTGAAGGAAAAGATATAGAGTCAGATGATGAAAGGAGTGATAAAACTGGCAGATATATCATCAAATCTTCAAACAAATTTAGTGAAGATGATAAACGCCTAGTTGCTCTAGACACTAAAGTCAAATCTGCTCTTGCTGTATCTCTTCCTGATGAAGTGTATCATTCTCTTCTAAACCTCTCCACTGCAAAAGAAATGTGGGACACTTTGAGTATCTTATATGAAGGTACTAAACAAGTTAAGAAATCCAACAAGATCTGTCTTGTTAGAAAGTACGAACTATTCTCCCATGAAAAAGGAGAATCCCTCTGCGTCTATTTTAATCGCTTTAACTGTCTATTAAATGATCTCAAGGTTCTTGGAAAAGTGTATGATAACGAAGAGGTTCTCTGCAAGTTTATGGATTGCATCCCAGACTTCTGGGAAACCATATGTACTTGCATTAAGCAAACCAAGGACTTAGAAATAATGCCTTTAAGTGCTCTCTATGGAACTCTTCCCCATTATGAACAAACCAAGAACCAGAGAAAATCTCTTATAAAAGATATCAATTCTTCTTCTGTTGCTCTAATAGGTGATTCAAAATCTTCTTCTTGTGTTCCTAGAATCACCTATCCTTCTTTTGAATCTGAAAAAGACATTAAGGAAGATTCATCTCACCTATCAGATGCGTACTATAGTGCTGCTGATGATGAGGGAGAAGAATCAGCCATTGACATACTTTCTGATAGTATGGCAATGATCGCTGGAAACCTTAAGAATAAAAGATTTTCTTCAAACCGCTCTAAATTTCATAGAAAACCTTTTTCTCAAAAACCCTCTTCTGACAAAGCAAA
This sequence comes from Silybum marianum, assembly GCA_036898165.1. Taxonomy (NCBI): domain Eukaryota; kingdom Viridiplantae; phylum Streptophyta; class Magnoliopsida; order Asterales; family Asteraceae; genus Silybum; species Silybum marianum. The sequence continues at coordinate 40,040,209 of CM072529.1, read as the reverse complement.
TGAAGAATGCTTCAATTGTGAAAAGAAGGGTCACTTTGCTTCTGAGCCAAAGCTTCCTCTAATCTCAAATCTTCTTCTTCTTATGGCCATGACTTCTCCAAATCAGCTTCTAGGAAGTCTGAAGAGAGAAATAGCCACTTTTCTAAGGAAAATCCTGAATCAAAAGAAACCTCTAGATATAAGAAATACAAAGCTAAATATAAGAGGGAAAAGGAAAGGAACCAAAGTAAAGGTAAAACTTTGGTTGCTGAGACTCATTGCTGGGAAGATGAGCAAACTTATGAAAGTGAGAGTGAATTTGGCACAAATTACCTCATGGCCAAAATTGATGAGTTGGAAGACATGGAAAAGTCACTCTACACTGCTCTCGTCTCTACTGAGGGATCTGCTTCAGGAACAAAACCCCAGGTACATCCCTTTACCTAAGGTATTTAAATGACATCCTTTCTGAAGAGAAAACAAAGATATCCAATACTCTTGAAAAGGAACAGGAGGTTCTTTCTAAGTGGACTAAATCTTCTAAAAATCTAGAAAAGATTCTTCTAGATCAAATCTCTTGTAAGGACAAGTCTGGACTTGGATATGGAAAAGATGATCCTCAACCTTCTGACCTTCCACTTCCATCATCTGAGTGTCAAGGCTTTCCTGCTGGTTTCTTCTCCGATGACGATGATGATCTCTTAGATTACTCATCTGAGGATTCCACTTCTGTCCATTCAATAGATTTGCTAGACATGCTAAAAGTAGAGACCAATGCCAAAAAGTTTGGAGTCTTTGTTAAAGCTAGAGAATCCTCTCCTAAGTCTTCAAAAGTTTCAACTCTTCCAAGCTCTTCTTCTTCTCCCAATCCTATCCAAAGACTTTTAAATTCTCTAAGTCTTCATGAGTCAAGGTACTCCCATGAGCCGTCAAATTTACTGAGTATCCTTCTCCAAAAAGATTTTCTCCTCAAAAGAAAATTTTTTCTAAATCAAATTTTTCATCTAAAAGGAAATCTCAAATAGTTACTGATTTGATTCCTCGATCAGTGAACTTGAAGAAATCAAGAAATCCTGGTAAAGGCATTCTTGGGCCAAGACCAGGTGTCGGTCACCCCTCCTCTTCTCAGTCATCAACTTCTGTTCAAAGTTTTGATGATATGGATTTTAAAAGGGCCTTTCCTTTAAAGAAGTGCTACAATTGTGGCAATACTTTTCATCTTGCTAAAAATTGCCCAAAAGATTTGGATCTTCGCAGAAATAAAATGCCTTCTAATCCCAAAGGACCCACCTCAAAATGGGTACCAAAAGTCTAAATTTGTTTTTGGGTGTAGGTACCAAACAAAGATCACATATGGTACATGGACATAAGTTGTTCAAGACACATGACCGGAAACAAACTTCTTCTCTCTAACTTCTCAAAAGAAAAGGGACCCATTGTTTTCTTTGGAGGAAATGGAAAAGGGGTCACCAAAGGATATGGTACTATATCAAATGGAACCATCACTTTCTCTAAAGTAGCTCATGTTGAAGGGCTTATATACAATCTTCTAAGCATCAGCCAAATATGTGATTTGGGTTATAAGGTCATGTTTCAACTGTGTGTGTGCTTGGTCTTTGATGTACAGAATAAGATTGTACTAGCAGGAACCCGACTGAACGATGTATACATAATCAACATGAAGGAAAGTGCAATTGAAGAAGCTGTGTGTCTCCTCTCTCAAGAACTAGCCAAACAAAGTTGGTTGTGGCATAAAAGGTTCTCTCATCTAAACTTTAAAATCTTGAACAAACTTTCCAACAAAGAGCTGGTTGTTGGAATGCCAAAAATAGTTTTTGAGAAAGAATAGCTATGTGGAGCATGTGAAAAAGGAAAACTCACCAGAACTTCCTTTAAAACAAAACAATGTTCATCTATCTCTCAACCTCTTCAAATGCTTCACATGGATCTCTGTGGTCCAGTAAGCACACCTAGTCTAGGTGGTAAAAAGTATATGCTAGTAATTGTTGATGAATTCTCTAGATATACTTGGGTATTTTTTCTTAAACACAAAAGTGATGCTGCTGAAGAAATCATCAGGTTTACTAAAAAGATTGAAAATATGAATGGTAAACTGGTGAAGTCTATCAGAAGTGATAATGACACAGAATTCAAAAATGCTGCTCTGGAAGATTTCTTTGACCTAAAAGGAATCTCTCAAAACTTCTCTGCTGTACGTACTCCTCAACAAAATGGTGTTGCTGAAAGAAAGAATCGGACGCTGGTTGAAGCTGCAAGATCAATGCTGAGTGAATCCAAGTTGCCAACCTATTTCTGGGCTGAAGCAGTCAACACCGCATGCTTTACTCAAAATAGGTCAATCATAGTCAAAAGGCATGACAAGACTCCTTATGAGGTTTTCCATGGTAGGAAACCTGCAGTTGACTTCTTCCATGTATTTGGTTGTGCTTGTCACATGCTAAATGACAGGGAACAACTTGGAAAATTTGATCCAAAGTCTGATGATGGAATTTTCATGGGTTACTCTCTCTCCTCAAGAGCCTTCAGAATCTACAACCTGAGAAGACAATGCATAGATGAATCTATGCATGTGAAGTTTGATGAATTTGAAACATCTTCATTATCTTGTAATGAAGAAGAACAAAATCTATGGATAAACTCATGTGTTGGTGAAATTCCATCTTCCTCTCAACTCAATCCTTCAGGTCAACAAGATAACAACCCTTCTCAGCCTCCCATAAACACCGCCTTATCTTCAGAACCCTCTCTTTCTTCTCCACCTCCTGAAACTAACTCTACAGGAGATCTTACCCACCAAAACACTATATCTCCCACTAACCTACCCTCACCATCTCAAATTCCTACCTCATCTTCTTCTCTACCTCCTCCCTTGCCTCCTACACTAAAGTGGACCATGGATCATCCAATAGATCAAATCATAGGTGATCCTCAAGTTGGTGTAAAAACAAGGAGTGGCATAAGCAACCTGTGCTTATATGTCAACTTTGTTTCTATTGTTGAGCCTAAGATGATAAATGAAGCCCTAGCTGATCCTAGCTGGGTAATTGCCATGCAAGAAGAACTCTCACAATTTGAGAGAAACAAAGTCTGGAAGTTAGTTCCTCGACCATCTAACAAAACCATTATTGGAACAAAGTGGGTGTTTCAAAACAAGATGGATGAAGAAGGAACTGTCATAAGGAATAGAGCAAGGTTGGTTGCTCAAGGATATCGGCAAGAGGAAGGAATTGATTATGATGAAACTTTTGCTCCTGTTGCCAGATTGGAAGCTATCCGAATATTTCTTGGCCATGCGGCTTACAAGAATTTTCGGGTATTCCAAATGGATGTCAAAAGTGCCTTCCTGAATGGTGAACTAGCTGAAGAAGTGTATGTGAAGCAACCACCTGGGTTTGAAGATCCAGTCAATCCATATCATGTGTATCGACTAGATAAAGCTATGTATGGACTGAAGCAAGCTCCTCGTGCCTGGTATGATACTCTCTCAGACTATCTTCTTAAAAATGAGTATATACGAGGCAAAGTTGACAACACTCTCTTCTTCAAGAAATCACAAGGTAATATCATTCTTGTTCAAATTTATGTTGATGATATTATTTTTGGAGCCACCGATGAATCATTGTGTGATGAGTTTATCTCCCTCATGCAAAAAGAGTATGAAATGAGCATGATGGGGGAGTTAACCTTCTATCTTGGTTTGCAAGTAAAACAGTCTCCAGAAGGTATTTTCATTAATCAAAGTAAATACATCAAAGATCTTCTGAAAAAGTTTCAACTTGATACTTGCTCTACCGTGAAAACTCCTATGGCTCCTCCTCTTAGACTCTATTCTGATCCTGATGGTGTTTCTGTTAATATTACAAATTATAGAGGCATGATAGGATCTCTTCTTTATCTTACTACAAGTAGACCTGATATTATGTTTGCTACTTGTCTGTGTGCTCGATATCAAGCAAATCCTAAGGAATCACATCTTGTTGCTGTGAAAAGGATTTTTCGGTATCTGAAAGGTACCATAAATCTGGGTCTTTTGTATCCTAAAGACTCAGGTTTCAATCTCATCGGGTACTCTGATTCTGATTTTGCAGGCTCAAAAATAGATAGAAAAAGTACAACTGGAAGCTGTCAGTTACCTGGTGGAAAGCTTGTGAGCTGGTCAAGTAAGAAACAACATTCGGTGTCTACTTCTACAGCTGAAGCAGAATATGTGGTTGCTGGACGTTGTTGTGCATAGATATTGTGGATGAAAAATCAGCTGTGTGATTATAATCAGATTTTCTCAAAGATCCCAATACTGTGTGACAACTCAAGTGCAATAGCCATTGCCAACAACCCTGTGCTTCATTCAAGATCTAAGCACATTGATATCAGGTATCACTTTATAAGAGATCATGTCTCTAAATATGATGTGGAACTTCACTTTATTCCCACTGAGTATCAATTAGTTGATCTATTTACAAAGCCCCTTGATGAAGCAAGGTTCAAGTTCCTCATCGGTGAATTAGGTATGATAAATATAGACTAATATATATATATATATATATATATATATATAATATAATATGTATGTTTATATTGTATGTATATATATTATATACATTTATGTATACTAGCAATGTGCCCGTGCAATGCACCGGGTGAACATCGTGTGAAATTTATTGAACTGGTAAATGTTTATCACAATAAATGTTTAGTAAATGACCCCTAAGCCATAAAAATGGGTTTCTGAACAGCACCTCAAAAATTTTGGGCCCAATTTTACTTGTGATTGGGGTCTTGATTTACATAGCTTAACTAATCTAATACAAAACCCATATCAAGCATATGCGTGTATGGATACATCTGTTTCTATTTTATGTGGATTTAAAAATTGTATGCCTTTACATGTTCATTTTTGATGAGAATTATTAGGCTAAAAATGTGTCAATATTAATAGAAAATAGGTAAAATGGAGCAGAAATGAAGGAGCATCACCATGAATCATAATAGTCATCTCCTTAAGGTTATTAACCAAAGTACAACATGCCATGGCATCTCAAAGTTAGTGAGATTTATCATCATAAAGAAGTATACAAGCAACCATAGAGCCTCAACCAGCATGCATGCATAAGGATAAACTAAATCCTAGTATAAAATTACTATTTAGTAAGCGGTGCAACCAAGTACCTATTGAACCAAAAGCCAACTTATGCGTATAAGTAAGACAAATTGCTTGAATTGTATGCATGGACGGACCTAATATAGAGCATATGACGGCACGTGCCACAATAGTATTTCTTAGTCGAAAAGGTTAAAAAATTTAGTTTTATGAAAGGTGCAACTGTATCGCTTTACAAGGTGTCACCCTATGATAGTCAGGAGTTCAAGAAAATCAACCGTACCTTGTAATCAACCAAAAATCTTTTGAAATCAACCCAAAAAAGGGGTTAAAAACTCTTGAAATCAACAAAAAAAACCCGAAAGTTCCCTCGAAACGGTAAAATTAGGCTAAAAATACATCGAGCGATTATTGAACGTTAATAAAAACATGAAGACACTCGATAAAAAAACGTGCTTTTTGTAATCATTTTATATCTATAAAAAAACTGGGTTCATCCCTGATTATATGTATATGTATATAACCTACAAAAATTATACATGACATAGGAATGCATCTCTTAATTCTAATATTGACAAATATATGACAACTCCACTCGTATTCCGTGCCATTTTGAACACATCCACTTAACAAAGCCCTCCAAGAAACTTTATTATTTTGAGGCATCCTTTCAAAGAGTTCAATGACTTCATAACATCCTGCTGCAAATGAAACGGTCATTGCAAATAACAATCATAACTTCAACAGGTGCAACAATATAGGACTTAATACCAAGTATTAGTAAGCACATACATTGAGAAATTGGAGGGAAGCAGAAGGAGGAACAGATCCAACCAAAATAGTTAATGAATGCACACTTTACGTATCAAAATCAAGGAATCATCTCCATGACATAGTCATATGTAATTACAACACAAACATAAAAAGGATTCTGAAACCATTGTACAAAGTTGGATGAACGAAACCCAAATAGAAAGCAAGCTATAGAGAACAAAACCTGAATGTGTATGTTTCTCTGTGTGCTCCAAGAAAAGCAGAAATCAAAAGGATTATATAGCAAAAAATGATTCTTTTTTTAAAATACAAAGACGAAGGATAGAGATGGTCAGCGAATACTTTTTGAATCAGGGAGCAGCTGTGTGAGTTTGAAACCATAAAACAGATTGAGACACCGAATTGGATTGGTAGACAAAGTCTGATTGAAGAAACTAAAGGGTGGACCTCACTCTTTGATGGTGGCAAATGTTTAAATTCTTGGGAAGAAACATGAAACATGAGAATAGAATGATTGACTTTTTTTCTAAAGAAAGAGATACTGCACATGGTCTGATCGGTGGTGGTGGTGGTGGTAAAATGTTCTTTAATGCATCAAGGGTTTGTACACTATGCATAATAACATGTAATTAAGAGATTTTAAGAACTTATGCATTAAAAGGTAGTACTTGGTGCATAGTGAGTTGCATTTAAGACTTTTTTCTCAAACCATTATTAAAGTAGTATAGATTATATATATATTATCTAATATTTGTATATGTGTTTATATATATATATAAATAAATAAAAAAAATAAAAAAAATATAATAATATATATATATATATATAAAGTCGGTGAGTCACCGACGTGGTATCTCTCTCTAAACCACTTCCCACTCTCACTTCTCTCATAAAACCCTAACCCTAAAAACACTCACCGTCGCCGACAACATCTCACCACAACCACCGACGTCACCGGTACCATCCACCGATGGTGACTCCTTCTCTCCCATCCACCGACGACGACACCATCAAGCCATCGAGCCACCGACACCATCGAACCACTTTCCGACAAAGCCACCGACGATACCCACCGTCACCCTAGCCACCGACGGCGCCCCTGCTACAATCCACCTTCCGACGAAACTCGCCGTTGATCGCACCTCCAGCACCAACCACCGATGTCATCAAATCACTAGCCACCGACGTCATCCACTGACGTCATCCACCGACGTCGTCTCTAGCCACCGAGGTCGTCACTAGCCGCCGACGGTCACATCATCTCTCATCAAGCCACCGACGTTGTAACCACCTCTTTCACTCACACTCAACCACCGACGATTGCACACCTCACATCCACCGACATCGTCGCCCAATTTCATCCACCGATATGTGCATCCACCACCGACGTTGTGTCTTTAAACCTCTTAAAGATAAGTCTTAGTTTACCATTCTTGGTGAATACGAATCGTTGAACTTATCCCTAATGATATCATCAACGTCATTAGTGTCAGAAAGCATGCGCCGAATTCAACCCTAAAAACCCTTAGAATTCTGACCTTTCAATCACCTCAAGTCATCATTGATTTTGAAAATTGGAATTCCCTCTCATATATAAACCGTTTCCCCACTTCCTTCTCCTTCTTTCACGCACCCATAATCTTCATCATCTTTCTCTCTCAAAATTCAAAGAAAACCTGCAACTCTCTCATCTCTTCAATGGCTTCTCCATCAAAATCCTCAAAAGATCAAAATCTCACTTTTGGATCTCTCTCATTTCCTGCATGAAAATATTATGGACGTATTGGAACTGACAAAGCTCATCCTGAGTATAATGATGTATGTTGGTTCCTTCAAAGGTGTCCTCTCCAATATGCACTCACTGCCAAACCAAAGATGAGTAAGTTTCTTCTAGGAATTTTTGGCTAACTTGCACATTTGATGCCTCTTCGGATCAAATCCTGGCATCTGTTTTTAGCAAAGATGAACATGATGTGGTATTCGATGTTGAAGACGTTCGTAAAATTCTCAGGCTTCCATCTTATGATTCTTATGAGACATTTCCACTTGGAAATGAACACCAAGAGGTGGTATCTGTTATGAACTACATTGAAGAAAAGAGGGGGAGGGGCTCAAAATCAAAGGGTCCAGGTACACTGCTCAGAAAGAATATGGGAAGTGTTTAGAACTTTCTATTTGCTCATCTTATTCTTTGCTTGAGCAAGAAGACAGGTGGTCCTGATTAGTCACCTTCATAGATAACAGAATTGGCTCATGCTCTGATCTTTCAAAGAAGAATAGACTTTGCAAGCTATTTCTTCAATGAAATGATATCATCATTCTCCACTCTTCGGCATCCTCAGGTACCCTTCCAACGCTTCTTCTCTCTAATTATTAATGCAAAGTTGGCTGACAAACTTGAGAAAAGGGATGATATTTTATATGATCTCCCTCTTCATCAAGTGGGAAATTAAACAATGACAAAGGGAGTCTTGGCATCCGACAACCCTCTTCGTCCTTCTATGATTGAGTTTGCAAGGAATTCAACTCTTATGTGGGGTGAAAATGAACCCAGACTTCAAAGACCCTCAGGTATGGTTTCTATCCTTTCTGCACCCCGAGTCACTGATGTGCCTAAATCTCGAAAGAGATCCAAAGCAACGGGCACATCTACCCCCGCACTCACTGTTGCCATGAAGTCAAAAGAACATTGGCTTCTACCCAGGCACAAAAACCCAAAAAGCGGGGAAACTCAAAAAGCCCCCCAAGGACTTCCTCAAAGAAGTCCAAGGGTACCCAAAGGGTCTTAACACAAAAGCCACCTGCTGACTCCCAAAAGTCAGTAGGTGTTGAAAATATTCCTACTAGACCCAAGGAGCAGTTAACCCATCCCAGCTCCTCCATGCCCTCTCAAAAGGACATGGTTGTACAAAGGGATATCCCTATTATACCTTCATCAACTTTTTCCTTAGTTGATGAAGAAGACTTGGAGTCTCCCATCCAAGGTACCTCTTCTCGACCCCCTGAGCTCTCATAGCTCCTTTTCCACACTCCACATGAGAGTGCATCACAACCAGATGCACTTGATGGAGCATCCCATTTTACAGATTTTTTTATTCTCCGATACTACACCGTGGTCACATACGTCTCCCGTACATGCCAAGGGTGTTGAGGAACCCATTACCGAGGAATCCCCTCATAGACACTCTCCTAAACGTGTCTCCCCCACATCTGCTAAATCCCCCTCAAGTAAACCTACAGGTTTGGTGGATTACTCTTCCTCTAGTGATGATGATGATGACCAACCACCGAAATCTCAACCATCAGCTCCTATGTCTTCTCAACAAGGAGATGATCTTATCAAAGCTTTCACCAGTTTTTCTCAAAATACAATCCGCTGGGTGGAAGCTCTGGAAGATCATGCCTGCAAAGAAATGAAAAGAATGGCCTCTCTTTCTTCTACGCTCAGATCTAGCATTGAAGAGTTGTTGGTGAGTCACCCAACTCTTATGATATGCTTAGATCTCCTGTACTTGGATGTTCTTAGTCTTCAGCAAGAGCTTCTCAATTCCTCTGATAAACAAACCACCGATATTGCTTCTGTTCTTGTCAATCAGAAAGCAATTTTGGAGTCTCTTGCCACTCTTCACACCAAAGTTGACAAAATATCAACTTCTTCTCCCATAGTTGAGCTTGATGTGGGTGATTCCTTCTTTCAGGCTAAGGATAGATTTGTGCTTCAAAGGGTTGAAAGGAAGGTAGGTGCTGTGAGTTCTGATGTAGCAAGGATAAAGACCTTTCTCTCTTCAGTTGGTTTCAAGGGTTCAACCACTGAGGGGGAGAAAAACAAGAAGGAATCTGCTCCTCCATCTCCATCCCCAGCCACCGATGCTCCCACCGATGCTCCCACCACCACTCCAGCCACCGATTCCATGACAGCCACCGACATGGCACCTCTAGCCACCGATGGTGGTGTGGTCACCGTGGCCACGGTGACCGACGTGACCCCTCTGGTCACCGAGGTGACTCCTTACGTGGTCACCACTGTCTCTCAGGTCACTGAAGCAACCAAAGCAACAATTGAGGGGGAGAGTGTCAGTGCTCGATCCCTTGAAACTAAAGAAGAAAAAGAAAAGAGGAGACTTGAAAAAGCCAAAGGGAAGAAGCCTCTGTCCTATGAAGAACAACAAAAAGAGAAAAAGAGAAAGAAAATAAACAGAGGTCCAGAAGCTGATACTCTTAGATTGCAGCCTGCTCCTTTACTCATCGACCCTCTTGGGGTAATCTTGACTGAAGCAGAAAGAGAAGAAGCTATTAGGGCTCAGCTTGAGTATGATCAGACAAATGTACTCAAGTTGGCTCAAGATGAGGCCGCTAATGCCATGGTAACTGATGCACTTCAAGCTCAGAAAGATGAGCTTGAGAACATAAAGAAAAAATCTGAAGCTGTGAAAATGGTTGATGAAGCGAAGAAAACCAAAGAGGTGGAGTGGTTCAAAAGAAGATTGAAAACCAGAAAGGATGAGTCGAAGATCATCAGCGCCACCATCCAACCTCTAACCAAAAATTCTTCCAAGTTACTTGTCACCCTCAAGAGAGCCGACACTCTTTCAAAGGTTTATGAAATCGAATGGTTGGAAGTTCTTGGAGTAACATAATGGATGGAGGTTGGAAAATGCATATCAAAGAGCAAGAGCAAGTACAAGGAGCTTGTACTTAACACTCTCAGAAAATTCTTCATTAAAATGCTCAAGATTCAGAAGGAGCATGATATTCTTGTAACATGTATTGAAGCACAACAAATGGACCTTATTCAACAAGGTCTTAAAGGAGAGGTCATCACAGCTCCAAAGAACCAAAAGAAGGGACATTTTGCCATGCTTCGTGAAAGAGGCATCAAGATAAATGCTTCGGGTATAGATCTTTTCGTTCCAACTCCAATTGCTTACCCGGAGCAAACCATGTTGACTACACCTGAACTTGGGGTTTTCTTTGAGGACATCTTTGGAAACATAGGTTTCTTCAGAGCCTCTGATATCCCAAGGGCTCACAACTCCTTTCTCTCTGCAATTCTTGGTGTACCTCCAATTGATGATCATGGGATTACAAGACTCATTTTGGATGAACTCAAAAGAAGAGAACCCTCCGATTCTTGACTGCTTACTCTTACAGTATGAACTTTCTTAATCATGTACTCTGTGTTGTACAATGCTGTGTGTTGATTAATAAAAGTTCATAGTTTTCTTCTTCAAACATTCTTGTTCATATCCTTATTTTTTTTGCACATATTTATACTTATACTTATACTGTATATACTCATACTCAGTTAAAAAAAAATATATCTGAGTCAAAAGAACCCAAAAAAAATAGAAAGGGTCAAAAAGTATTCCTTTCTAACTTACAGGTATCATCATCAAATAGGGGGAGACTGTTGGGTCACCGATGATTTGGTGATGAACCACCTTCTTTTATATGATTGATTTTTTATAGGTTCTTTTAAAGGTCTGAAATATGCTTCAAGGTTTGGAAAATCAAAGATTATCCAATCAAGGGTTGTACATCAAAGATTATCATCATCAAGGTTCTTTTTGATGTACCAACTAACTTCAATATTCAGATCAAAATTGCCAAAGTCAAGATTGGGTCACCAATGTAGTGGGTCACCGATGGTACACTTCTAAGTCATCAAAGTATTGAGTCATCAATACAAGATGAGATCATCAAGTTTGTACTCATGGTCACCGACACTATACTCTTGGTCACCGAAATTACAGGTGCCATTTTTAAGGCTGTGATATCAAGTCACAAATACAAGGTTGTACACTTCCAACACTTAGTGAAATTTGAGGTTCACCAAGAAATGTGTATACTTATCTACTCCAACCTTACAAAGCACTAACCGACATGATACATGATTCAATGTATCACTCAACAATTTTTTAGAGATAAGTTCTTGACTCACAAGAAATGCAAGACACGTGGGCAGCAAGAACTTGGGCATTAAACCTTAAATAAAGACATTCTCTTTTATTCTTATAAAAGGGATGTTTGTCTTTTAGCTAAATGGTTTGATGGGACTTTACAGAGCATGAAGAAAAGAAGATAAAGTTATCTGACATTGCATGCTACAAAGAATGGTTCATCCATTATCCTAGTACAAAGGGAGTGGCCTCCTCCTTTGTCCAGCAGATACACTTCTAGCTAATGAATCCTTGACAGTTGTCCACATGCATCCCATGCATGGACACTATAAAAGGAGATGAAGTCCTTCCCATAAATCTCACGCTTTCAACAAAAATCTTCAAAGTGATTATTTGTTTGACTCCGACAGTCCTGTGTGTTCTAACAGTCTTGTTTTAACTTCCTTAGTGTATAAGTTAATTACTGTTATCTGTGTGTTTAGTTTGTTAGAATAGTGTGTCTATTCTTTTCCGCAACAAACTTCTGTGTGTAAATTTTTAATATTTATATTAAAAATTTTAAAAGAGTAAAATTTTGTGTGTTTGTATTCAAACCCCCCCCCCCCCCCTTTACAAACCCTCACTTGTTTAGCCTTCTCCCTTTAGGGACTAACAACTTATAATATCCCCACTTCCGCATTTGTTACATCCAAAGCTAACCTCCGAGGACCCAACAAAGTTTGGGTACCAAAATCCTTTTAATTTGTTTTGTAGGTACGTCATGTGTGTTCTAAATTCCAAATATTCACATCACATGAAAATCTTTCAAAAGGTTATGCTACATTTGAAGGCGAGTACCAATTTTTTTAAAATTAGCTTCATAGTATCTCAGCTATGGACTTGCTCTTAACCCGTTTTTTTTCATCATGACTTCTGAATACATCAGTTCAGAACTCAGACTTCAATGTTCAAACTCTTTGTGTGTGATAGGATTTAGACGTTTCAATGGTCAATCCAGAGCCGGAAGGACCTATCCATGAAACATATCCCTAGGTTAGATGTATTTTGAAAGGGTGTGATTGAGATAAAATTGAGTACATATGCGTTAAATAAAAAATGTGAGAGTGTGACAAGACTTAAAAGAAAATATTTGGTCTTCACCAAACCTAAACAGTTATCCGGGTAACCACATAATCTATTCATTCTCAATTCTTTGGAGATGAATATTGAAATAGACATGGACCCAATGTTGATAACTTGTGTCACCCCACACAACTACTCAAGTATCGCACATTTGTTTCATATATCACGGAGAATGAGCATATCTGCTATCTTTTCTTCACTCGGAAGATTAAGATATTGAAAAAAGAAGACACACCTCCGGTCTTCGAACTTCATATTCTTTGCACATTGAGTCTCTTGAGCCAAAATATATATACAATTTTTTTTTTCACTTGCACGAGTCTTTGTGATTCACACTGCATATCTATGTGTTTATGCCGGAACAGTTTGAGAAGTTAGGTTTACAACTGACTTCTGTGATACTGGAAGTCCTATTAGTGTTACACCGTTGCCAACACTGAAAATAGGCCACTTAATTGACTTTGCTTTAATTAAGTGATAACAGTTGCTACACGTGCTTCTGTCTGTTAGTTTTTTAACCATTGATTCTTGAAGATGAATTTCTCACATAAGCATTTGATTACTTCTACTTAATATCTTTGATTGTTCATAATGATTCGGTTTCTCCTTATCATTCTGAGGGGGAGAAAAGGTATATCAAAGACGAATGCTTATTGTGAAGGGAATAAAATGTGTTTCAAAGTCAAATGAAGAAAAAGTTGAAGACTTATCGACAAATGAAGACAATTTTGAAAACTTATTGACTTTTGAAAACTTATCGACTGCTTAAGACCCGAAAAAATTTCTTGTCGAGCAACAAAGGAATGACAAGTAGACTAAGTCTTTTCATCGCGTCCATTTGGCCCGACACCTGATTTGATCGACTCATCTTGGCCCGACATCAATTCTTGTCGAATCTACTTGGCCCGAGATCTTTTTATGTCGAAATCGCCTGGCCCGATATGCTTTTTGACCCGACAAGTTTTATACCCTACGACATCGCGGCTCCTTCGATTTTCTTTTCATGTTAATGTTAAGGGGGGAGCTACGGAGCTTACAAGAGATCATTTTTGTAGAGGGAGCAAAAGAATCAAGAAGAAAGATTTGTTGACAAAAGTTTCACCGTCTTCAAAAGAGTGCTGATTTGCTGAATTGTAATCTCGAATACAAATGGGGAGATTGTTAGGTCTGAAAGTATTGTATCCGAGATGACAACTATTGAAGACATGAAGGGGTAAAATGCAAAAGTTAACAAAGTCATTAATTAGGAAATATTTAATGTTTAAAATAAGGAAAGTATTGTTTTATAAGAAAAGGCAAGTGTATAATGCCTTATTCTACTATTTCCTTATACCGTATTTCATATACATATAAATAGAGGGTTAGGGTATGCAATAGAAGGTAGGTCGTTAATTCATATCATTAAGAGAGAGCTTATTAGATAATATCATGTAACCGATATTCCCTTCAAGTGAGATATCCACATCGGATCTTCATCATATTCATAGTGTTCTTCGTGTTCTTATTGATTATTCTTTATAAAGCACATCGTTACCTCATATACTGGGATCCACAATGGGAAACTATATTCCTAATTTCTTAACAAATTAATCATATAATTAATAATATGAAGTTATTTTTTAATCAAAAAATCCATCGGAAACGGATTTCCGACGGTTATATATTATCACTTTTCAGATGCTGACCATGTTGGTTGCATACTTGACCGAAAGTGAACTTCGGGTGACATTCAGTTTTTGGGTGACAAATTGGTAAGGTGGTCATCTAAGAAGCAAAATTGCGTCTCCACATCCATCGCACAAGCCGACCGAGTACATCGCTGCCGTGAGTTGCTGCTCTTAAGTCGTGGATGCGCACTCAGCTTAAGGATTACGACTTCTGGTTCAACAAGATCTCCATCTACTGCGACTCGAAGAGCATCATTGCCATATCCAGCAATCCTGTTCAACACACCAAGACAAAGCATATCGATGTCTGGTACCATTTTATCAAGGACCATGTCGGAGGAGGTACGATAGAATTATATTTTGTTAATACAGAATTTCAGCTTGCTGACTTGTTCACCAAGACTTTGGATGAAAGACGATTCCATTTCCTAGTGTCCAAGTTGGGCATGCTCAATCTCAAAATCTGATTACAATCAGTGAACTCGAAGATCACAAAACGCCCATTCAAGTTTAATGCAAACTCAAAATTTAAGTATTTTGAATTTTCATTACTCTTGAATTCTCGTTCTGCTATCCTCGAGCATTTTATTTTTCTGTATTTTCAAAATTTTAAATTCTATATATTACTTTCGTCATGTTTATGTCTTTATTTTTCCGTCTCAATACTTGTTTTTATCTAACACCTTTCAACCATCAAGGGGGAGCGTTCAAGTAAGTTTTTCTTCACTCGACACATTTCTAGGGGGAGTTAAGTTTTCTTACATATCATGCATCAGTTTAGGGGGATCAATTAGGTTCACCTTATTTTTCTTAATTTATTTTTCTAAGTATTTTTATCGGACCACAAAGACCCGACAACCTCTGTTGTCAAATCATTCTAAGCTGAACTCCTAGGTTCTCGGATGTACCTATCCCATCATAGTGTTTTGCTTGGATGACAAAGAATCGCGTTCTTTGCCTAAATTGCTCTCTCCGCGAAGTTGACTTTGTCAATGACCCATGAAGTAGTGACACGTGGCATGACTTTTCAAACACTATTTTAACCATGGGCCCCACTCTTACTATTCACTTCTCGAACTCAGTTTCTCACACTTCTTCATCCGAGCACCCCATTAATCACTTCCCCTTACCCAACTCTTCGAATTAGGTAACAAGGTTTACACAACCAGGTTCGTCTCTACTTTCTGATCATCTTTAATTCTTGACGATTTCAATTTTAACAATGGCATGTTCATCTATTGTGGCTTTGACTGTTCGACTTCACTAAACCCTATGGGTTTTTCGTTTTCGCCTTTGACTTTAGTTATTTTGTGAAAATTGGCATTTATTCTTAGTTGTAACTCACATTACCGACACTCAACGCACCTAGATTCAGGCTTAATTTACCCGATTTCACACTTTATAATCTGGGTTATCTCAAGTTCTTGTTTGTTGGACCCAACCACCTTCAAATCCGCATCCTTATCGAATCAAATAAGTTGTCGGCTCACACTTTCCAAGTGTAATGCGATTTCTGGACTTAGCATTTTCTCGAATGTTCTTCACTTACCTTACATCTTGGATCCCTCATATCACCCGACATCCGCATTTTGTCGGAGTTTATTCACCTTAGTAGGATCCAAGATCTCACCTTAACATTTTTCATTGACTCCATTCCTTGACCCGACATTTTTGCTTCTCGGATCTCACTGAGTCCAGTATCATCCTGATCTACACTTCGATTTTTTTTGTTAATTTTCATTGGTCTTTAACTAATAAATCTGGTTGCTTTGTCTAACGTGCTTTCACAGATCCCATGGTAGCTATCAGAGATCCAAATACTTCTGATGACGAGAACCCTATGCCATACATACAATCATTGGCCTCGAGCGTCACGACCGGAAACACGGATGACCGTTTCATGCTCCTAAAAGACAAGAAGACATTTGAAGCAAATAATCATCAACTTGACTTCCATATGCGACTACAACATCCAATTATCCTAGAGATTCTTAAAGGCCACCCTCTCCGACACGCGTTCAACATGACGGCTCAAGTTCCGGAATTCTATCTTCAACAGTTCTGGCACACTCTCTGTTACCACCCAATTGAGAACAACTATCACCTCATGGCACAAATTGACGAATTCGAGACTCGTCTAACCCCTTCTCGCCTACGTCGCGTTCTCCGGCTCCCGACCATGAATGCCTATCCTGGACGCCAAGACTATGAAGATCCGGCCTACGAAGAAGACTTATGCCACGACTTTCTGACCCTAGGATACAAAGACACACTCACCAGCCTCAACCAGTTCAAACGCATGCAACTGCCACCTCTATGGTCTACCCTGCTCGCTTGTCAACCGCTGTCTCACCTCAAAGCACTCCCGACGTAGATCGAGTGATTCTGTTCTCCGCATCTTTCATGGGATCACCTTCAACCGTCACTACGACTACGTCGCTCTTATCTGGTCCGATCTTGTAGAAGTTTGTTCCCTTCCAGCGGTTCCTGCAACTTATCATACGCAGCATGATGACTTCCCGGGATGAAATTCCACGCCGAGACGGTACTCCCCGTGGCCCTCATTATGTCCAACAGTTCTTAAAACTTCCAAATGTCACGTTTGATCGACAAATGCCTATCCCCGAAGCTCTTTTAGCCTATGTTGATCAGAATGTACCTAGTGTGATAGGGTATAGGGAAGAGCATGGCTTAGTGGCCCCCCAGAACCGGAAAGGCCTCCCCAAGAGCCACCTCCAGAGGAAGGTGAGGGTCCTAGAAATATAGATGAGCAGGTTTAGGATCATGGGGATCCTGAACAGGGTGTTGAGAGTAGAGATGAAGTGAGGGGTATTGACGCGGGAGGTGCTTCTGATCAACTAAACCCATCTACTGCTGTCACCACCAACCCAATCCCACCAATTTCTGAAGCTCCAATTACCACTACCTCTCAACCCACTGCTCGCATCCCTATATTGAAATTCTTAGTCCGTCGTCGTCCTACACGCAAGCCTGTCGTCTCTTCTTCCGACACCGAAATGGAAGATCATGCCAACCTTGACCTACATGACTGTTCTGAAGACATACCCGGACCCTGCCGACAATGCTAATCAGCCGAAGATGCCGCTATTAACCGAATCAGTGAATCCGACTCAGTTGCTCAACCCCATTCTAAGCCTATTGTTGGAGAGATAAGGAGAGAGGAGGGAGTTATAGTAAAAAATGTACAAGTACACGAGAGTGAAGGGACACAAATTATGAATGAGAGCGAGCGAACCCAAACCGTTACTAGCCGGGTAGCCACAACTTCTATCGACAGTCATTCGTTGGGTGCCGATATTGAAAAAGACGTTGTGGACCCAAACACTCCGCCATCTCTAACAGATGTCGGTTTTACACATGCTGGCAGATTTAGCACCTCATCTAGCGGGCCTCTAATCGGGACAAACCACTATTGAAAATAGAAGACGTTATTTGCAGTCTTCGACTTCATATATGAGCACATCGAGTTTAGAGCCACAACCTTCTAGGACACAAGTAATCACATCTACCGATAGCCTTCGTGGCACGATCGAAACTTCCATAGTTGTGTCGTCTATCGGCACTTAACGAGGATTGGAAGGAAATCCTACCAGCGCTAACACCATGCCAACGCTGAACGTAGGTCCGACAGTTGAATCAACTATGGTGACAAAAAAATGTACTATGTGACCCTAGTCTTACCCCAACAGGCTCTGCTCAATCAACATTCAACGTCCCTCCCGAAGTACGGGAATTTGTCAAATCTACATCTGAAACTGCTCAGGCGTCTCTCCAATCACATGTTGACGAGATTCGAAGCCTTCTTAAAGGAAAATCTCTTGTAGAAAATCTTGCCGAATCAGCTCGTCCTCGACCTTCAACTGCAAGTGGTAGCCGGTCATCTCCTCCAACCCCTCCGACACCTTCGACCACTCCCCCACCACCGTCCCAGTTAAACACTAATGAACTAATGTGGATGCTCTACTTTCAACTCCTTGACGAAGCCAAAGATATGGGTGAACCCAAAGATGATCTTACTGGTCTTTTACGTCGCAACCTTCAGATTTCTATAGTCACTCGTCATGAGTTTGATTGCTTTAAAGTTGACGTCAACAACAAGCTTGATACTATGCAAAACCAGCTCAACAACCCCGAGACCAACATTTTAACTCTTTGAGAAGAAATCCGTCAGAACTGCAAACCCCGATATTCCACCTAATGGCCTCGTGATGATCAGGACGATTCGGATGATCCTAATCGCCCTGTGGGGAAGAAGCACATGAGTACATCTGAAACAAGAAAGGAATATTCATATTTCCAACATTGAGGGTCATGCACGAAGATGCAAAAGAATATTCATTCACTGAAGTTGATTTTTCAAACTTAGAGATTGATGATGTGAAATTTCTGTACATTGAGCTAAGAGACAAAAGAAGAAGATCAAGATATGATCAGAGCATTGAGAGCTATAGTCAGATTCGTTCAAAAGGAAATAAGATACAATTATTTGCATGATTTCCAAAGAGGTCTTGAGAGCAAACAGAAAATAATCTTCATCACAAAGCTGAATCAAGACATTCCTGACTTGAACAAGCTCAAAGTCCTTACCATCCTAACCAAGCTAGCTCATGGAATTATCTATCTCAACCAAACCGACAGCAAACGATTCATGCGCTTCAACAAAATTGTTGCTTACTGTGATCGAACTCTGAAAGGTATCTGAATGAAATTATCTGCCAAAATTAGTTCTGATCGAAAGAAGAAAATCAAGCTCAATTCGGATCAACGTCAAAAGATCTTAGATGCAATGGATATCATAGACAAATGCCTGGTATATAGATAGACTCTGCGCAGATTTGAAGGGATGTTCGAAATCAGGTGACAAGCTAATTTTGCCACAAAGGGGGAGATTGTTAGGAAATGAATTATTATGAAAAAATAAGGAAAGTATTGCATGGTAAATAAAAGGCAAGTGTATAATGCCTTATTCTCTACTTTCCTTATACCATGTTTCCTATCAATATAAATAGAGGGTAAGGGTCATTGTTTAGAATTTGATAGACATAGAGAGAGAATTTCCTATTGTAATCGATACTTTAGCTACGTGCGACATCATTGTAACCTCGATTACCAAGTGAGATATACGACTTACGTTCTCTCTAAACATCGTGTTCTATGTTGTGTTATTGATATTATACATACATACTTGATATTCTAGGATTCACACATCTGTATTGAACCGGACCCCCAACTAGTACCTCACGCGCCAGATGTACCACAAGGTGTTCCATAGAATCAAAGAACCCCAGTGGAACGATTCTTTCCAACTTGCAGATAGTTTCAATTATACTTATCTGCAAATGCAACAATTCGTCAACGTGTAATACCTTCGAGCATATTGCACGAAAGAATATGCACAACTTAGTGATAGCATCCATATTTGGTTCGGTACCATCCCTTTAATGGAAATAGGGAGCAATCTTTGCATGAAAACGTGACAATCATGACTCTTGAAGCCATACAAACTACCATCCTCAAGGTTTACTAATGACCCTATGTTGGAAGCATAGCCGTATGGAAATTTCGCTTCTTCAACCAAGCAAACACTTTTCTTACTTCCTCTTCGTTCAATGTGTATAAAGCTTTCGGTTTAAGATTTTATTTCGCTCCTCCCCGAGATGCAACTCCGGTCGATTGCAATATTCCTCAATGTTATTCCTTGCATTGATGTTGTCCTTTGATTTTGGTATGTCCATTATCGTGTGAAACAGATTATCAAACACATTCTTCTCAATATGCATTACATCCAGGTTGTGTCGTATTAACAAAGTGCGCCAACGACAACTCCTAGAAAATGCTCCGGTTTACCTAATTGTGAGTTACCCCAAAACCCACAGGCTTTTTATAGTTCCTTGACCCGTGTAGGACACCCTCATAAATCGTAGGAAGGCTACAAATTTCATTCCCTATTTGGTTCCCGGTTGGCACTAGAGGTGGATCAACTTTTTCACAATGTCCCTTAAGAATTCCTGTGCATGTGAATTTGGACCATGCTCATCCCATGTACTTGATGTACCAACATTTTGATCCATCACCATTTTTCGAACACCATCCTACTGATCATGGTCTTCGTCCATCATTGTATGTTGCGGTTGTTGAACTCCGGGTGTTATTTCACCATGTCATACCATTGAGTGTAAGAAAGCATGAATTCATTTCTTAGTAAGTCTATATTCACCTCCCTCCCTTTGTATTTAAGAAGCTTACATTTCTTACAAGGACATCTTATTTTATCATTTTGCTCATTTGCGAACGCAAAATCCAAAAATCTAACTATTCCGTCATTAAAAACCGGATTTAATAGACCATCCGTATTTAAACGTTTATACATCTGTCATCTATCAGTATTAATTGACATAGCTACGAATTGAAGAAAGTGTGATTAGTCTTTGCATACAACTTTTAACACCTTATCTATAGACTAAAAGTTCTAGGAAAATACATGCTTATATATATATATACACACACACACATTACACATATATATAAACCTAGAAAGTTTTTTAACGAAAAAGGGTTTTTACATATCATGGTTTTTGTATACATACTAACATACATGCATTACACATATTCGTAAATACATATTACCCAATATTTTGTCTAAACAATTGTATACATAATTTACTCAATTATTTGTCTAAACAATTTGTATACACAATTTTCACAATTATTTGTCTAAACAATTTGTATACACAATTTACCCAACAATTTGCAATAAAATTTCTAAGAAAAACATGCTTTGATTTGAAATGGTAACTAAATTTAAAGATACATATACATATTTACTTACACATACATATACATATATAAAACAATTACAATTGAAAATAAAGACTTAACGTTTGCCCTACAATTGGCAACCCATTTCTAACACGAAATAAATCTAACCTATCCAACAATTTACATACATACATTACAAATATAGATACACACATTACAAATATACATACATACATTACACATATACATAAAGCTAGAATTGTTTTTGAGGAAAATGGGTTTTTACATAACATCTAATATGGTCAGTTGCTACAAAATCAGACACACTACAAATATACATACATATATTACACATATACACGATTCTAATTTTTTTATAGGGAAAAAGGGGTTTAATCCAAAAAGGTTGTACATACATTACATATATACAAACAAACAACCAAATACATACATTACACATGTACATGATTTCCTAATTTTTATTACCAAAAGAGAGAAGAGAGGGCCGAAGAAGGTGAGAGACATCTGAGAGGATACCACTAGGGGAGGGGGGACGCTGGAAGAGGTATCGCCCGAGGGGGTGGACGTCGGAGACGTAAATTGCTGGGGTGGGGAGGAGATCTAGCAGCGACTGAGGGGTTCTGTTTTGTTGCCTCTGTTTTGTAGCTGTCGATTTATCCCTAAGGCTTCCAACGGATTTCCTGCATTTTATCCGTCAGAATTTTTTTAAATTGTTATTATTATTATTATCATTATCATTATCATTATCATTATCATTATCATTATCATTATCATTATCATTATCATTATCATTATCATTATCATTATCATTATCATTATTGTTGGTCCCTAACAAGATAATGGCTGTTAGGAGAAAGATTTGTAGAAAGGGGGTTGAAAACAAATACACACAGTTGTTCACTTTTTAAATTCTTTAATATTGAAATATTAAAAACTTACACATAGAAAATAATTGTTGCGGAAAGTACACATAAAATCTATTTTAACAATCTAAACACATAGAAATCACTTAGACGACAGATAAATAACTAAACACAAAGAAAGCTACTTTAAACTATTTGACACTTTGCTGAATCAACTTAAGCACTTAGAAGATAAATTGTTGAAAGCGTACTTTGCATGTAAGCCCTTGATCTCCTTTTATAGTGCCCATGCATTAAATGCATGTGGACACTTGTCACAATATTATTTTCTTGCAGTATATTCGTTGGACAAAAGATGGTTCCATTCCTTAATCTATTAGAAAAAGGTTGGTGTCATTCCTTATAGTACAAAAGAGATGTCACTGATCATCTTTTCTTTATGTCTGCAGTTGTCACATCAAGCCTTTTTGCAACGAGACAAACAATCCTTTATCTGAGTTTTAGGTAATGTTTGAACTTAAGGCTTGATGCATAGTTTCTCTATTTATTGTGACCGAAAGGAGTATCTTCATAACTGTCATCCGATATTTATAGTATAAATTATAAACAATATATAATTAAATATGTGCAAAAAGATAAAATATTGACAACAATTTACTTAAAATGAGCTTTCATTAATTACCACAAAGGAAAGTACATGATTAAAGAAGTTGATGGTACAGAAACAAAAGGTTTGTTCGGTTAGAAGGAGTCTCTTTCTGAAAGAGGAAGCCAAAGGTTGAGCTCGTTTCTGATTGTTGTGTAGAACAGCTTGCCATCATCAGTTTTTGGCACTACCCTGATTATTGTTTGAAGAAAAGAGGTGTGGTCTCTTGGGTATCTCTTATCCTAAGGAATTGAATAATTCCATAGGAGTCTTCAAAGAACATTCCAAATTCAGGAGCCGAGATGATGGTTCCCTCTGGTTTAACAATCGAAATGGGAATGGAAAGATTGGTACCTTCTGAACTTATAATTTTTCCTCCGGCGGCTAATGTGGCAAAGTGACGCTTTGTTAGGTCTGAAAATATTGTATCCGAGATCACAAATATTGAAGACATGAAGGACTAAAGTGTAAAGTCAACAAAGTCATTAATTAATGAAGGTTTAAGTATTAGGAAAGATTGAATTAGTGTTAGGGTTGAATTAGGATTGTATCAATATAAGGAAACGTTGTTATCTTGTAATTATGGCAAGTGTATAATGCCTATCTTATTAGTTTCCTTATCACATTAGTATTCCTAGCAATATAAATAGAGGGTTAGGGCTAGCATTACAAGAACACATTAATTAGTGAGCTTATAGATAGATCATATTTGAGAGCTTAAGAGAGATATCATTGTAATCAATTATTCTACAAGTGAGATATACGACATAAGGTGTTCTTACATTGTGTTCTTCATGTTATTCCTGTTAAGAATACACCGTTACCTGATTTACTGGGATCCACAATTGGTATCAGAGCCGACGATCTGAGTTTTTTTTTCTGATTCTAATCCATCTCGTGAAAGCAAGGTAAAAATCTCGAGCTTTCTGTTTTCATTCTTGTCGAATCCCTCTATTTATGCTTTAATCGATAAAACCCCATATTTAACATTCTTCTCGATTCACTCTTCAGCAGCCTTACTCGATTTCTTTGAAACCCAGATGTCTTGCTTTCTGTCGATTTTTTGTTTTCTGATATTAATTTAGTAATTAAAATTGATCAAATCTGTTTTTTTTTATAATAGAAATCTGGATATTTTTTTCTTGTTTCGATCATAATTTTGAAGACTTGTCGCACTACGCTTTCACACTTATCACTCGAGAAGTAATCTTCATAAGATTATCAAAAAAAAATTAATCAATATTACTTTCGTTTATTTTAGGTGCTTTTGTTGTTCTTTTACAATAGAAAACTCAGGATCTATTGACTCCTGCAGCTTTTCTGGTTAAAGAATCCTCAAGTAAACATCATAAACCTTAGTAAACACACTAATCTTAATTGAGAAAATCGGAAACACAAAAACTTAGCTATTCTTTTCTTTAAAAAGACTAGATAACTTTTGTTACTCTAGATCTTTTTAGTCAAGAATACTTCGTTTTTTCTCTCTGGTTTATCGAGATTAAAAATAATCAAGATTCGATCTTTAAAAATACTTCTTGACTCCCTTTAGGTCGACATCCGGTCTTCTCAAACATTAGTGATCCGACATTAAATCTTATCGAGTCACATTCATTGAAATTTGTCTAACAACTTTACTCAACATAAATTTTTGTCGAACCTTCATGTGTCGACATACTAGTCTTATCTAGTCATTCAGACCGAGACATAAATTTATATCGAACCCCTTCTAACTCAAGATAAATTCTTGTCGAGCCATCCTCGTTCAAAAAAAATTCACATAGAGTCCCTCTGAGTCGACATCTTCTAATCTAGAGTCCTTGTCAATCGAGATATTTTTATTTCACCTACTTTCTAAGAGATCTTAGAATCTTTTCAAAACTCACCGATCGACGATCACTTCATCAGGTAACCAGTACTAATTTTTTTTCACGTTGAGTTCTCAAAACCAAGTTTCTAATCTCACATTGAAATTGAAAGACTTGAAGCAAGACACACGAATAACATGAAAGTACTTGATGAACTTTTATGCGAACATGTTGACCTCAAATCTATGTTTCACAACTCAGAACAAGCAAGAAAAACTTTGAAAAATCAACATGAGTTTTTGCAAGAACAACACAATGAGCATATTAGAAACACAACTCATACCTATCCTGAAGACTTTTGCAAAAAAAAAAAATCTTGAGTTGATAAAAATAAATTTTGATTTGAAAACCAAAATTTCTGAGTTAGAAAAGCTTATAGATTCTTATAGCGTTGTTCTTTCAAGAAAAATAATTGAATTTCTGGAACTTGAGAAAGAAAGGAAATTAACTTGTGATGACAAACACAAATTTGAGTCTGAACGAAAAGATTTTGAAAGCAAAATTAATACTTGTGAACTGACTATTCAAAAAGTTTCTAAACAAGTGTCAGATTTTGAACAAGTTGTGATTTTAGAGAGAAAATCATCTGAAAAGAAATGTCTAAAGCTTTCAAAACAAATTTCCGAACTTCAGAACGTTTAAAGGATGAAAGAAATGTGTTTGTAACTGATAAAACGAATTTAATCAAGAAAAGTACTTTAATTATTGCTAAAAGCAGGAATTTGGAAAAAGATTTTGAAAAAGAGAAACAAGTGTTTGAAAAGAAATTGACATACTTTCAAATAAATTATCTTCTTTACAAACAAATCTTGTGAATGAACATAAAATGAGTTCCAAATATCAAACAAAATATGATGTGATTATGGAAGAAAGAAGTCATCTCTTGTGTAAAATTAGAGAACTTGAAGGTTATACAACTACTTCAAGGTCAATTCATAAGATGAATCCTCTTTCCATAATAAGTGTCTGTAAGAATAACTAGTCTTCAAGTGTCAAATCAAACAAATATTCTAACAGCTCCAAATCATATAGTTCTCCAACTTCTCGGACTCATAATTCTACTTTCACTCACAACGATTTTGTTGCTAAAACCGGTAATTTCAAACAGTTTAAAATGGTTTGGAAAAAGAAGTCAACTACAGATGATAGTGTTTGAAACATGTCACATACATCTCCTGTAGTTGATGCAAAATCTTTTGTTTCCAAGACTGATTTACCTTACTTTGTCAAATCAATCAATCAGCAAATTGGTATAAGCACCACAATTCATTGTTGTTCTACTTGCGGAACAAAAGATTTTGTCAATCAAAGGTATGTTCATAAATGGTATGGTACTTATAATATCCCCACCTCCTCATTTGATGTTTCTAATGCTAACCTCCAAGGACCCAACAAAGCTTGGGTACCAAAAATTTTATAGTCTGTTTTGTAGGTATGTCATGTGTGTTCTAAATTTAGAATATTAACATCACATGACATGATTCAAAAGGTTATGCTGTTTTTGAGAGGGAGTATCATATTTCAGTTTTAGCTTCATAGTATCTCAACTATGCACTTGTTCTTAAATTTTGGCTTCTGAATATCTCAGTTTAGAACCCGTTTTAGACCGCATTTTGACTTCTCATACATCAATTCAGAACTCGGACTTTAATATTTTAACTCTTTGTGTGTTAGGAATTAGAAGTTTTAGTGGTCAATCCAGAGTCGGAAGGGCCTACCCATGAAACACATCCCTAGGTTAGATATTTTGAAAGGGTGTGATTAAGATAAAATTGAGTGCTTGTGAGGTAAAAGAAAAAGGGAGGGTGTGACAGAACTTATAGAACATTGGTCCTTACCAAACCTAAACAGTTATCCAGGTACCTACACAATCTATTCATTCTCGATTCTTTGGAGATGAATATTGAACTAAACATGGACCCAATGTCGATAACTTGTGTCACCCTACCCAGCTACTCAAGTATCTCACAAAAGGTGCTTGTTTCATATATCACGGAGATTTAAGCATATCATCTATTTATTCTTCCCTTAGAAGATTTAGATATTGAAACAAGAAGACACATATCCGGTCTTCAAACTTCATATTTTGTGCACATCGAGTCTATTTTTGAGCCATAATATATACAATATTTCTTTTACACTTTCAGGATTCTTTGTGATTCAAATTGCATATCTTTGTGTTTATACCAGAACAGTTTGAGAAGTTAGTTTTATGACTTACTTCTATGATAACTGGAAGTCCTATCAGTGCCAACCCGCTACCAACACTGAATAAAGGCTACTTAATTAAATTTGTTTTTAATTAAGTGATAATAGTTGCTTTTTGTGCTTCTATAATAGTTTTTTACCCATCATTCCGCCTATTGTCTTTGATAATATTCATAATGATTCAGATTCTCCTTATCATTCTGAGGGGGAGAAATAATGTATCAAAGACGCATGCAAAGAAATAACATGGAGAAATCAAGAAAAGAAAGGAAAATTCATCGTGTCATCCGACAACCTTAAGTTTTCACATCTACTAACCCGACAACCTCAAGATATCACAACATTAGATTTGACATTCTTTTGACCTCTTTCATCATACGAAAAGTTCCAATTAAAGAAAGATTTTACTCTACGATATCAAGGCTCCTTCGACTTTCTGTTCGTGAATTACATGCTAATACTAAGGGGGAGCATCAGAGCTTATCAAGTGATCATATTCGTAGGGGGATCAAAAGGTTTCAAATTGAGGATTTGTTGACAAAATTTCACCGTCTTCAAAAGTGCTGATTTGATAAATTGTAATCTCGAATACAAAGGGAGAAATTGTTAGGTCTGAAAATATTATATCCTAGATCACAAATATTGAAGACATGAAGGGCTAAAGTATAAAGTCAACAAAGTCATTAATTAAGGAAGGTTTAACAATTAGGAAAGATTGAATTAGTGTTAGGGTTGAATTACGATTGTATCAATATAAGGAAACGTTGTTATCTTGTAATTATGGCAAGTATATAATGCCTATCTTATTAGTTTCCTTATCACATTAGTATTCCTAGCAATATAAATAGAGGGTTAGGGCTAGCATTACAAGAACGTATTAATTAGTGAGCTTATTGATAGATCATATTTGAGAGCTTAAGAGAGATATCATTGTAATCAATTATTCTACAAGTGATATAAACGACATAAGATGTTCTTACATTGTCTTTTTCATATTATTCTTGTTAAGAATACATCGTTACCTAATGTCTAAGTTGGTTCACCTCTGAGAGTTCTCTGAATCAAATGTAGTTGTCTTCCTTTTTCAGGAGAAACAATAATGTTGTTTTCCTCTTGAATTCTAATCAACTTTGCGATATGTTCAAAG
Organism: Silybum marianum; assembly: GCA_036898165.1. Taxonomy (NCBI): domain Eukaryota; kingdom Viridiplantae; phylum Streptophyta; class Magnoliopsida; order Asterales; family Asteraceae; genus Silybum; species Silybum marianum. The sequence goes on along the minus strand of CM072529.1, from coordinate 40,012,118 downwards.
AGAGTTTTGAGGACATCTTCTTTTAGTTTACTTTTGATCTTAGAGATGAAGTGACCAAGCTCGAGCCATTCGTGACACCAAGAGTTTCGAGCCATTCTTTTTGTTCTGTCCGATTAAGACAATCTTTTCGTTTGATAGCAATAAGAATGGAGGAGGTCTTTGGCTTTGGAGGATGAATGGAATCTCCAGTAATCAGTGAGTCATTTCGCCGAATCGAGATTCGTCTTTTGAACCATTCAATATCTGATTTCTTTTCAGCCTTCGATTTTTGTAGAAGTTCTAACTCATCCTTTTGAGCTTGTAGAGGATCGGTGATCTTTGCTTGTGAAGCTTCTTCCTGAGCTAACTTATTCAGAAGCTTAGTCTGTTGATCATGTTAGATTTGAGCAAGAAAAGCACTTTCTCTGTCTTCATTGGTGAGTATGAGATCAACAGGAATAGTGGAGAAGGATTTTAGATGAGAGGCAGGTATTAGCTTTACAGTGTCAGCATCCGATCCTCGCTGTCTCCGAATTCTCTCAGCTTTATTCTTTTGCATTTTGGCCAGCTCTTGAACATATGTCATCTCCTTCTTTCCTTTATCTTTCATTTTCTCCCCCTTAGATATAGCTTCGGTCTCGTCAGTGTCTTTAGGAGTTCTGACGTTGGTTCCCTCCCCCTGAATCGGTGCATCTTCTCTTTGAAGAGCCTTGCCTATAGTTGATCCAGTGTTACCCGGAACTAAAGATTCATTGGCAAGTTGTACAGCATGGTCGGCATTAGTGACGGTCTCGGTGACATGTGGCTTTTGTATGGGTTCTTTGATGGGTGCATCGGTGACTAGTTCTTCTTGTATTGACTCAGTGGTAGGTGCATCAGTGACTGGAGGATCTATATTTTTCTCCCCCTCAGTGGCCGAACAACTAAGCCCAAAGGAAGTGAGAAACGTCTTGATACCACCAATATCAGAAGAGAGATCCCCGAGCTTCTTTTCAGCATTCTGCAAAGTATCGCAATCGGGGCCATGAAATAGAGCATCACCAATATCAAGCTCTAAAGGCGGTGGGGAAGAAGGAATGTTGTCAATATTCGAATGCATAGAACGAAGAGATTCCAAAATATCCTTCTGTTCTTTAGCCAGAGAAATAACTTCGGCGGCATGCTTGGTGGATTCTTGTTGGAGAGAATCCACAGAGGTCTTTAGAGCCGAATCTGTAGTGGAGAGAGTCTAGATGGCAGAAGTAACAGGAGCATGAGTACGATTAACTTCATCACTGATAGCTGAAGTTTCTATGTGAACTAGATCCAAGCAAGTTACCAAGGAGGGATTTGAGACGGACCAATCGACAACCATATCGTGTAGAGCAGGATGTAGATGATCGGTGGCAGTGATCAGAGCATCCAGCCTTTGAATCAATGTTTTAAAACCCGGATTTTTAGTTGATCCAGTGTGGTGACCGAGTCCCCAGTTAACTGGTTCAACCATCGGGTTAACCGGTTTCAATATCCATTCTATTTTTTTTCATTTTCATGCGTACATACATATATATAAAATCAATAACTTGATGTCCACAAGTTCCAACATTAGAAATACACAAACAACAAGTTAGGGCTAAAGAGGAGCGATCGATTCAGTATTTTTGTTTTAATTTTTGTGAATTTTATTATTTCGGGCTGGGTTAACCGGGTTTTTAACGGGTTTCAACTCCGTTGAACCGGTTTTTGTGAAACCCGTCCGGGTTGCAACGGGTCGGTTATAATCATTAACCCGATTTTAGTTCACCCGGTCACTTCCCCGGATTCCGGTTCAACCGGCCGGGTTAAACCGGGTTTTAAAACACTGCTTTAAATAGTATTGGGAGGCATAGTAGCAGAATCATTTGGTAGGGATGAAGGTTGGTTACCATCCTCCAGAGAAGAAGACGGTGAGGAGGATGAGTAAGCCACCAGAGGAGATGTCCTTTTTGGGGTGGATTTCAGGGAGCGCGAAATTGAAGTAGGGACTTTGGGTTCGCCGAGTCCATGGGAATGGATTTCGGAGAGCCTGTAGCTCGGAGAGGTAAGGGGAGACATTCATAGAAGTATGTCTTTCGAGAGGGGAATACTCTGCTTGGGGTTCCTCAACAACACCTTGAAGTGACCCTGGGTTGGGTTCCCTCCAAGAGGTAGTATCGGAGTATAGAAAATCGGCGAAGTGGGTGACTTCTTCTGATACACCTGGTGTTGATGCATGGACATTCAGAGAGTGGGAAGTGAGTTCTAAAAACTCAAGAGGAGGAGAAGATGGACCTTGGATGGGAAAATTCAGGTGATCTTCATCGACTAGAGAGAAAGTCGGCGAGGTGTGTGAATTTAGTCCTAGATAATCAACTGTCCTTTTGAGTGGGCATAGAGGAAGTAGGAGGGGTTGAAGCGTGCTCCCGGGGTCCGAAAGGGATATTTTCAACACTCACCAACTTTTAAGAATCGGTGAGTGGTAGTGTGTTTTTGACCCTTTTGGTTCCCTTAGACTTCTTTGAGGAAGTCTTAGGGGGGCTTGTAGAGCTCCTCCGCTTTAAAGGGGGGTTTCGGGGCCTGGGTAGAAACTAAAGGCTCTTTCAGTTTCATGACCTTAGAAGAAGGTGCGGAGGTGGATGTGCCCGATATTTTAGTTCTTATCCTAGATTTGGGCACATCGGTGGGTTTTGGTGGAGAAGGTGAAACAACAATAGCTTGAGGTCCCCGAATGGCTTCATCATTTTCTCCCCAAGCTAAAGTAGCATCTCTTGCAAATCAACCATATTGTCCCTTAAAGGAATATTGGTGGCAAGAGGTTTCTTCTGAAGACCCTGCTTGCCGATCTAGTGAGATTGAAGATCGTATTGAATGTGGTTTCGAGCCTTAAGTTTATCTTCTAACTTATAATTGATAATAAGAGAGAAGAATCGTTGAAACGATCCCTGATATCGGCGAGTCGGTGAGAAGGAGGACACAATTTCCTTGAAAAAATAAGAAGCAAAGTCTATTTCTCTTGAAACATTACGGCATGGGCCAGATCAATGAGATAGGAAGGAGATTGATTATGGCCACCTGTCTTCTTGCTTAAACAATGGATAATATGAGAGAAAAAGAAGTTCCATACATTTCCCATGTTCTTTCTTAACAAAGTTCCAAATCCCTTCAACTTGGTTTTAGACTTTGTGTCTTCAAAGTAGTTGAGAGCAGCAACTACCTGTTGATGCTTATTTCCGAGAGGAAATGTCTCATAGTTATCGAAGCTAGGCAAACGAAGAATGGTATAAAGATCATTAACGTCGAAAACGACGTCAGGTTCGTCCTTAGATAGAACAGATGCAGATACCTGTTGAGTGGATTCATCATATGAACATGTGAGCCAAAAGTTTCCCAGCATAAACTTGCTCATCTTTGGTTTTGCTGTCAATGCAAACTGAAGAAGTGATATTTGCAAGAACAGATAAACTTCATTGAACTCCGGATGATTGAGATCGATGGCCATTCGAGCAATGTGATTGCATGCAAGAAAGGTAAGAGATTCTCGAGTAAGTGCTTTGTTGATCCAAAACTCCTTTCACTAATTTGAATATGATTCCTTCTGTACTTAGTGAAAATTCCATGATAGAAAGTTGTAGTTTAGGTTCAACGATAGAAAAAGCTGATTGCACTCAGCGATCGCTGAACATCAGGAACTCTAACCTTATCCCTGAAGATCTGAAGGACAACAGCCATACCACAAGTCCATTCAACGATAGTCATAGCGTCGCATGTACCTTATGCATTGCATTAAATGCAAACGGTTATAAATAGATGGAAAACCCCTTTCCATCTTCATGCATGCTATTCTCTCTCAAAACTTCTATTGCTATTTCTTTCTTTCCTTGTGCATCAACTTAGTAATTTCTTTAGTTACAATAGAATAAGTTTTATACTTGTTCTTATTCCGGTTGTACTTGTAAATTTGTTTATTTATATAAACTAGTTTAAAAAACAAAATCTACTTGTGTTTGTATTCAACCCCCCCCCCCCCTACAAATTGTTCTATATCTTTGAACTCTTGTAGACCCCTTTGGGACCAACAAGTGGTATCAGAGCAGTGTTTTTGCTTACTAATCTTTAAAACAACTTTTTAATCAAGTTATTTTAAAATGGCTAACACAAACACTAATTACATAGATAATGGATCTTTATCTAAACCTCCAAGATTTAGCGGTGATAATTTCCCTCTATGGAAAGAAAGAATGACTCTATTCCTAGAAGGGTCAGATCCTAGATCCCATATTATCTAGAGAATGGAACATTTGTTTCTACAACCCTAGCTCCTGCAGCACCTGCCACTGCTACATCTCCAACTATCCCTGAGAGACGAATTGTCAAAACTCCAATTCAATGGAGTGATGAAGACAAAAAAGAAATAGCTATTGACTCAAAAGCTAGATCTATAATTGTCATGTCTCTCCCTGATGAAGTTTATCACTCTGTAATGAAAATGAGAACTTCAAAAACCATGTGGGATACTCTCTGCATTAATTTGGTAAGACAATATGAAAGCTTTATGTTTCTGAAAAATGAAACACTTTCTCAAATTCACCAAATATTTAACTATCTCCTGATTGACATGAAAACTGTTAACAGATAATACTCTAATGCTGAAATACTGACAAAATTCATGGAGGCACTACCTGAACAATGGGAAGTGTATACTACATGTCTTATGATGTTAAAGAATATTGAAACTCTGTCTTTAAGTGCTTTATATGGGATGCTATTAAATCATGAGCAATCCCAGGCATTAAAAAGAAACCTCATAAAGGATATCAAAAGTACCAAAAGTACTTCTTTGGCACTTGTGACCTCAGAGGCAGAACCTTCTAAGCGTATGTTTTCTTCCATCACCTCTATCACTGAGTTAGATCAAGCCGACTCAGAGGAATTCACTAATGCTGACATCTCTGAATTTGATGACTCTCTAGCTCTTCTTACTAACAATTTCATGAGATTTGCTAGAAAGAGTAAATTTAGAAAAACACTGGCTATCACTGACTCTGATAAGTCGAAGAGTCTTCCTGCTAATAAAGCTTCAGCAATATGCTATAATTGTCAGCGCAAGGGTCACTTCGCAAGCGAGTGTAGATCCAAGAAAGTCGCTACACCAACAACTTCTCAGATCTCTGATAAATCTAAAATGGGAAAATATTCTAAGTTAAAAGAGAAATATCAGAATCTAAGAAATAACCAGGGAAAAGGAAAAGGCCTTGTCGCTGAAGAGGCGGATTGGGATCAGGAAGATGTTTGGGATCAGCAAAACGATTGGGCAAATACCACTGATGAATCTGAATCAGATGAAGAAGACATAGCCCTAATATGTCTTATGATCAGAATTGAAGAAGCTGAAGAGGCATGTGACACATCTTCTTTAGAATGTCCATCAACACATGTACTTATTCCTTCTAACTCCTCTATACCTGAAAATGATAGCTTGTCGGCTCTCGACTCTATGACTGTTGAATTTTACAATGGTTTAAATGGCAAGTTCAAAGCTGAACAAACTAACGTTGATCTATCTGAACAACTAAAGAATTGCCATCTAAAAATCAAAGAACTTACTGAGATCGAAGAAGATCTTAAAGACCAAATCTTTGTAAATCAGACCATAAGTATTGAAAGACAATAAGTTATCACTAAGCGCGAAAAGGCCATCGCTGATCTTAAAGCTAAGAAAGCCACCATTGAAGGATGGTGTAAATCTCCTGATAAGATAAGTGAGATCATAAAAGCTCAGATTCCTGCTAAGGTCAAAAGTGGTCTTGGATATTTCTTTGCCCAAGAAGAAATTAACACTGACCTTTTCATGCTGAAATTTGGAATGTTCGTTTCTTCTATCCCTGACCCCTCATCTCAGAGTGCTTCTATCTCAGAGACAAGACCTTCTGAATCTATTCCTAAGGATTCAAGGAAAGTGACTAAAGACAAGTCTATTAGTCAAGTTCCCAACGACAAGAAACTTCCTTCTCTCAGAAACCAACTCCAAGGATTAAGATTGATTTGACTTCACCTAAGCTTGAGAAAACAGTGGTTCCTCCCAGATCTATGGAAAAAGGAATTCTTGGATCTTGTCCTGAAAACATGTCCTCCACTTAGCATACTTTTAGTTCAAAACCTATTTTCAAATATAGGAAGTGTTATCACTGTGGTGAGACTACCCGCATTGCTAGCAAATGTCTAAATGCCGCTAAAGCTGAAAAATTATCCCATGGAAAGAAAATAGCCCAAGCTGTGAAATCAGCGAAGGGTAAAATTGTCAAAGTTGATAAATCAACTAAGTCAGGGAAAGCCATGAAAGATAAAATATTAGCTAATACCTCATCTAGCTCTTCTTTACTTCCACTAACAATTCAGGACCCATAGTAGTATGGGTACCTATGAACAATTGATCCCCATATTTTTGCAGAGTGTTAAAGGTATATAATATCTAGATAGCGGATGCTCAAGGCACATGACAGGCAGAAAATCTCTACTCACTGAATATAAGGAGGAAAATGGTCCTTCAGTGACCTTTGGTGGAAATGGCAAAGGATACACCAGAGGTTATGACATTCTATCCAACGGAGCAACTTCCTTCTCTCGAGTTGCATATGTTGAGGGACTAAAACACAATTTATTGAGCGTTAGTCAACTCTGTGATAAACACTTTAAAGTTTTGTTCACGAAGACTAGATGTGCGATCACTGATAAAAATTATATGCTTGCTTTAAATGGCAAAAGATTAGAGAACGTATACGTCATCAACATGGACAACACTCACTATGACAATCTGTGTTTTTTATCAAGAGCCTCCTCTGATGTCAAATGGCTTTGGCATAAGAGACTCTCTCATCTTAACTTCAAAATGATAAATGATTTATCAAGAAAAGAACTTATCAGAGGCCTAACTAAACATGGCTTTGCAAAGGAATCTCTTTTCTTAGCATGTGAAAAAGGCAAGCTGACAAGGGCCACGTTCAGATCTAAGCAAGTATCCTCAATAACCACTCCTCTTCACTTACTCCATATGGATCTTTTTGGACCTGTAAATGTCCAGTCCATATCAGGGAAGAAATATACCTTTGTGATAGTAGATGAATATTCGAGATATACTTGGGTATTATTTCTACGATCTTAGAGTGATACCCCTGATGAAATAACTTCATGTTCGTTCCATAAGAAGTGTTCATGGTATTGAATTCAAAAATAGTACCCTGGTAAATTTCTTTGAAGAAAAAGGCACTACTCATAATTTCTCTTCAGTGAGGACTCCTCAGCAAAATGATGTTGCTGAAAGAAGAAATGGAACTATTTTCGAAGCAGCTCGCTCAATGCTCAGCGAATCTCATCTTCCAACATAATTCTGGGTTGAAGCAGTCAATACTGCCTGTTACACTCAGAGTTGATCTCTGATTGTAAAAAGATTCAAGTAAACTGCTTATGAATTATTTTATGAGAAGACACCCTCAATAGAACACTTGAATATCTTCGGATGTAATTGTTACATCCTGAATGACAGAGATCATTTGGGAAAATTCAATCCCAAAGCTGATGATGGTATATTTCTTGTGTACTCTTCAGTATCCAAGGCATTCAGGGTCTTTAATAAACCAAGATAACATGTCGAAGAAACCTTCAACGTCAACTTTAATGAATCTCGACCTTCAAATTCCACTCCCATCCCTGAAGAAGATGAAGAACTAAATAACTGGATGAAATCTCACTATGGGGAACCTGAATCTTATTTCAGTACACCTCCTGTCACTGAAAATAATGATGATGATGGTCATGTTCTTATTCCAACATCGTTGAATAGTAACAATTCATCATCAGGGATGAATGTTACTCCATTAAATCAGATTACTCCATCTAGTCCCTCTATCGTTAATTCTTCAGTGAATAACCAAACATCTTCCTCTTCTCCAAAAAATGATATTCCCTCAGGACCTCTTCCTGAGATGATTATAGAAAATGAAGAATGTCACGCTGATCTATCTTCTTCAACTCCTGAACAGGCCGCTGAATCATCACTTCATCCAAATCCTCACCTACCAGCTCAGAAATGGACTCAAAATCATCCCATCGATCAAATAATTGGTGATCCATGTATAGGTGTTCAAACAAGAAGAAGTATGGCTAACATATGTCTCTATGTAAACTTGATTTATGTTATAGAACCTACGAAGATCGATGAAGCTATCCTTGATCAAGATTGGATTATCGCCATGCAAGAAGAACTCTCTGAGTTTAAAAGAAACAATGTATGGAAGCTTGTTCATGTACCCTCTGATAAAACCGTTATAAGCACCAAATGGGTGTTTCATAACAAGTTAGACGAAAACGGCATTGTAACTCGCAACAAGAGTCGACTTGTGGCTCAGGGATACAGACAAGAGGAAGGGATAGACTATGATGAAACTTTTTCTCCAGTAGCAAGGTTCGAAATGATCAGATTGTTCCTAGCCTTCGCTGCCCACAAAAATTTCAAAGTCTTTCAAATAGACGTCAAGAGTGCCTTCCTGAACGGGAAGTTGAAGGAAGAAGTCTATGTCGAACAACCTCCTGGCTTCGCTGACACAAGACATCCAAGATACGTCTATAAGCTAGACAAAGCACTCTATGGGTTGAAACAAGCACCCCGTATGGTATGACACTTTCTCTAAATACCTTCTCGCTGAAAAGTTTGTTCGTGTTCAGATTGATCAAACCCTCTTTCTTATAAAACGTAAGGGACATATCATTCTTGCTCAGATATATGTAGATGACATTATCTTTGGTTCCACGAATCCTAAACTTTGCACTCGTTTTGCCAAACGTATGAAAAAGGAATATAAAATGAGTATGATGGGTGAACTAACATATTTTCTTGGTCTTCAAGTAAAGCAATCTAATAAAGGCATCTTTATATGTCAAAGTAAATATGTTAAAGATATGTTGAAGAAATTTGATTTAACTCAAAGCTCTTTAATGAAAACTCCTATGGCACCTCCTCTGACTTTAAACAAGGACCCTGATGGTAAACCTATTAATGTTACTGATTATCGAGGAATGATAGGATCCTTACTTTATCTAACTGCTAGTATGCCTAATATTATGTATGCCACCTGTTTATGTGCCAGATATCAATCCGAACAAAAAGAATCCCATCTCATCGTTGTAAAGCGAATCTGCAGATATTTGAAAGGGGCTTCTAATCTTGGTCTCTGGTATCCCAGAAACTCTGGGTTCGATCTAATGGATTATTCAGATAGTGATTTTGCATGATCCAAAATTGATAGGAAAAGCACCACTAGTGGGTGTCAGCTCATTGGTGGAAAGTTGATCAGTTTAACAAGTAAGAAGCAAAATTCAGTGTCCACATCTACTGCTGAAGCTGAATATGTCGCAGCAGGGATTTGTTGTTCCTAAATTATTTGTATGAGAAACCAGCTCGATGATTATGATATTCATCTATCAAAAATACCTATATATTGTGACAGCACTAGTGCTATCGCAATTGCAAACAACCCTGTACTTCACTGTAAAACCAAACACATCGAGATCAGATATCATTTTATCAGAGATCACATTATGAATGGTGAAATTGAACTTCATTTTATCCCCACTGATTTTCAGCTCGCTGATCTTTTTAAAGCACCTCTTGAGGAATCAAGATTTAATATGTTAATCAGCGAACTAGGAATGTTAAACATGGAAAAATAACTTCTAAGTGATTCACACTTTCAGTGATTATAAAAATGAATTTCAAATTCTTCAATCATTCGTTGAACTCTAAAAAAATCACTCAGGTATGACTTCGAATCTCTTATACTCTCTGGATGTCTTTCTATTCAGGGAATGAATTCTAAAAAGCAAACCCTTCATTGAGAATACTTTTGTTCTTAATGATAGGAAGAATTTAAGGATAATGATTAACATTATATTAATGATAATCGTTTTATTTTTCAAAAAGGACACATCAGAACTTTTTCTGACACACGACGGCCTCAACGTCTCCTATCCAATCAAACCCTAGGGACGTGTCGTAGGAGATAAAACCGTCGATTCGTCTTTTTCTACTCCATATCTTCTCTTCCTATATAAAGTGAAACATATTTCATTTCACTCTTCACGCGCTCAAAACTTTCGAATGCAAGAACTCACTCGAATCTTCAAAGTTCTCTCAAGAACACCAAGAACATGCACTTGTGCCTTTTTTTCTACAGTCCTAACTCTCATGGTTTGATCTAACCCTTTTTTTGTCTAAAAACAACAAGAATGTTGTTTTCTTCATTCTTAAATCTTTTATAACATCTTGTTATAAAGATTTCTACATTAAATCTGGATTAAAATCAAAAAATTCTTGAACCTGTTCTAAATTTTTTGTAGAACAGAAGAACTGTTGGAAAGTTAAATCCATATTTCTTTTCAAAAAACCCTCTAATACTTGTTTTTCGTATATTTTCTTTACCAGAACCACTAACATTTGGTTTATCTTTTTTAAAATTCTTTCTAAAACTCAGCCAAATAACAAGTATTTTGATTTTGTTCATCAAAACACTTGTTTTCTTATTATCTTCTATTTCGATAACCTTTGTGCCAAAAATACTATGGTTTATACATTTGTTGTATTAAGCCATGATTTTTCTATTTGGTGTTCTCATTTTTGAAACAGAAATGGCAACTCCAAGCAACTTGTCTCAATCGGAAACCGAGGTCATCCCTGTCACTATCTTCACTGCTGCACCAGAGGCCACCTTTCCTCCTGAACAAGCTATGGTGCCAAGCAACAATGTTGCTATCACTGACATCCCTGCTGAACGTGATTATCTGAGGGATGGTGTCAACTTCATCAAAGAGTTCCCGCTAAAGTACGCCTTCATCCATGTCCCTGTTGGGATAACTACTCACCTTCAGCAATACTGGCACACAGTTCATTGCACCACCCTCACCAACAAGAAAGGAAGAAAGATCCCTGCCATTCCGTTCACCACTGCCCTTGGCACCATCGCTATCGCCTCTAGAGTTATAAGGAATGCTCTCCGATTTTCAACTAAGCAGGACAATGAGAACTGGGCTGTTGCTCCAACTACTGAAGAAATTATGGATTTCCTTGATGCCACTGGCTATGCTTGGTCAGTTGACAAAGAGACGAAGCAAGTCGTCAAGTCCATCACAAAGGTGGAAAAGAAGCGCATGCCAGGGAGATGGCAATATATTTGGACGGACGTCATTCAGTGCTTGAGCTCCAAATTTGGCTCGCAGGATCAGGCCAGCAAGCCTTCCCAAGAAATGGTTGTTGCTCTCTGCACCGATAGGAAGCTGAACTTCGCTAAATACATATTCAGCGAATTATACAACCGGGTGAAATACCAGAAGAGGGACAAAGCTATTGCTTTTCCCAGATTCGCTGTATGCTTTTCGCAGCAATCTATGAGGGATACCCCGCAGAGGAAAACCATAACTTCTCTCAGATTGGGAGGAAAGCCCTCGAGGTGGATGAGAAGGAAGGAGATGCTCCCTACACTCCATACATGCTGTAGGTAATCCAAGGTGCTGCTGCTGCTGAATCAACCATCTCTACCTCTCAGGTAGACATCGTGCCTACATCACTGCCAATCCCCTCAGTGACCAACCAAGGAATCTCTCCTATCACTGCCAAGCGAAAACAACCAACCGATGGACACAAAAAGTTCATCACCCACAAGCAAGTGTCCAAGAAATTCAAGAAGAGTGCCTCTCAATCAAGCACTCTCTTTGATTTCGGGATTTACCCTACCTTCTCCACAAACCTCCCCACAGCCACGACAACAGCGTCTGCTTCTGTTGCCGCTTCATCAGCAATACCTCCTTTTTCAGTGACCTAAGTCGCTGAAACTGTTATAGTCAGCCATGCTAAGGCTGTATCAGGTATCACACGCACTGGCCTCTCATCTTTTTCTATCTCATCTTCTTTGGTCCTCACATCAATCCATGATTCAAGTATGGTTATCCCCATCTCTGATTAGATTGAGCAACGTGCTATTCAGACATCATTCTTGTTTCGACAATCTGATCTCTGGAAAGCAACGTGCACAGGACCTGAAAATGCTTCTTTTAAGCATTCTCAGAAACAGGTCCGTGATCCTCAGGACACTAACGTTGCATGTACCATCCCTGAGAGTAATCCTTCAGATACTCTCAAGGCACCCATGTGTAAACACCTTACCTACCCACTTCTTTTTGCTAACCTTGAGCTGTTTATGGCTCATCTTTCTTTGTTAACTACAGGTTTCGCTGCACCACACTTTACTTCAGCAACTGCTGTCACCCCCACCCCTCCGATCAGCACGCCTACTTCCTCAAAGGCGCCTTCAGCTGCTGATCTCCGAGACGTGAAGAAGGAGAAGTGCGTTTCCGCATTTCCTTCTATACCTGTGGGCACACCCCAAATTACTCTGGCTCCTCCCTCATTCCCAACCATTGATTTTTTGGTATAAGAGTGTGTGACCACAAGGCAAAGGGTAGACACGCTGCGGTACGTGTCAGAGAGGATCTACAAGCAAGTTGTTGGGGCCCCTGCCATGAGGGTGGCAATCAGCAATTTCTCCACTGATCTGCATAGCGTGAGAGACGACCAATGCTCTATTTGAGAAGGAGGTTAAAGCTCTCTCCAAACAAGCTGAGAGTCAGGCTAAGGCCATTGCTGAAATTCAGCAAAATCAAGAAGAGATTCTGCACCTTCTTAAAGGCATGTCAGAGAAAGCTCCTTCATTCTCTGAGGCAGACAGGTCTCAGTGCGGTTTGATCACTCAAAGTCAAACTTCTCAAGCCACAACCCTCTCCCCTCTAGACTCAAATGTGCACACTCACTTGGTGCACACTCTCCCTGTCGACAACAAAGAGGGGGAGAAGTTCGCACAAGAGCTAGCTGAACAGCTCATGAACCAACCTCCTCCACAACCTCAACAACCTTATCAACAACCACCTATTCCTTAAGCATGTGATGAAGATGATGAAGAAGAGGAAGAAAATGAAGACAACAATGAACCTGAAGACATCCCTTATTATTCCCTCATGGATAATAATGATGATGATGATGATGATGATGATGCCTTCTGGACTAAAAATGGACCAGAAACAACACCATCAGGGGGAGTTGTTTTCAGAAGGCCTTTGGGGGGGACAGGGAAAATCCTAAAAAGGATCAACCTGAACCCTCAGAGAAGATTAAAGAAGTTGTAGAACTTGATTCTACTCCTACAAATTCAGAGGGGGAGCTCATTATTGAGGTATGCCTTCCTCTCGTCACTTATATCCCTCCTTCTGAAGCTCAATCTCCTCCCCAAACTTCTTTTGCTGATGAACCTCTCTCCTCTTCACCTCTCAGTGATCCCTGTTCCCCAAAAGGTTCTTCATTCCTGAATGAACCTTCTTCTGAAGATCATTTCCTGTACATATCCAATACTATGTATGAAGAAGAAGAAGGCCTTGTTCAAAGGCGTGTACATAAAGATATAATAAGGGAGTCTGAAGAGGAAGAAAGAAGAATAAACTTCATCAGAGACATGGAAGCAACCAGAGTTCAGATTCCTCCTCATACATCTAAGCTAGAAGCCCCTGTTCCAATAAGGGTGTTTGGTGAATTCTCCTTTCTTTCAAAAGAAGAAAGAGCAGATGCCTTTGAAGCTCAGAGACGAAGGGATGAAGAGATGAAACAAACTGAAAAAGACTTAAGGAATGCACGTCAGATGATCAGAGAGGAAAATCTAAGAGACGAAGCGGCCAAGAGGCAAAATGAAGAAAGTATAAAGGTCGTTGAAGCTTTAGCACAGAAGGAACTCACAAGGGATAACCTGAAAGTGAATCCGATCATAGCTCAAGAAAGAATTCTACATGCTCTGAATAAAGAAGCTTAAGAACAATGGAACGATGAACTTAGATGGTGTACTGAAAGGTTCAAACACCGTATGTCTGATTCAACCATCACACGTGCTACTATCGAAGGATGTACTTCCAAAAAGAAGGGTCTGAAGGTATTTGTACAAATGCATAGGCATTCAAGGAGTGAACGTGAAAAATCCAAGTTTCTGAAGTTTTTTGGATACTCTGAATGGCTGGAAATCAGAGATCCCATTCAGCAATCAAAATCCAAATTCAGAGATGTTGTAGAAAGAATTCTTGATCAGCTACTACAAAGGATGTCGCAACATGTCCAAGTTTCTCCTCTCCCTGATCAATCCAAAAGAACAAAGTCAAGATCAGATGCTGAAGGAGGCCCCTCATCAAGAAGTGACCATGAAACCAAATTCAGCAATGAAATCGTTCTTGGTCATCTTGAAATTCCTGACATCTCTATGCTCAACACTTCTCTTCCTAAAGCCAGAAGGTTCACTAAGCATGAAATCATCACAATCCGTGAAGCTGGAATGGTCTCTCTTGATAACCAAGGGTTATTAAGGTTTCTTAGAAACAAAGAGATCAGGAAAGCTCCATCAAAACTCATCAAGATCATGTACTACAGTTCCTAGTCTACTAATGACCTTGTTCCATTACAGAAGAAGATCTATGAGAATGAGCTATGAAGAAGAAAACAGAAACTCTCTGATTAGTCATTAGTTTTTTTTCTTTGTAATATTTTTCAGTCTATTGTACTTCAGCGTCTTATTGTAATTTCATTCTGTATGTAATTTTTCAGATTAATCATTAATGAAATTCAATGAAGTACTTTACTCCATCTGTGTACTGAAAAGATCCCTGAAAATAGTAAATGGGACAATAATCATAAGAGTTCTATCTTCGTTAAAACAACCTCACTCACTGATATTACACTCTGTAATTAAATCAATGAATGAACTTTATAGCTTTTACACTTGTAAAATTGTGATTTCATATCCTTATAAATGAAAATCAATTCAGAAAGTAGATTAGCTGAAAAAGATCTCACAGATTAGTACTTAGAATTATTTACATTAAAATCTCTTAGTCTTTACTAATCAGCTCAAGCAATTTTCTTATGTTGCTTAATCATAATCAAATAGGGGGAGATTGTTGATCCAAAATTCCTTTCAGTTATTTGAATATGATTCCTTTATGTACTTAGTGAAAGTTCCAAGATATAAAGTTGTAGTTCAGGTTCAGCGAAAGCAAACGCTAATTGCACTCAGCGATCGCTGAACATCAGTAACTCTAACCTTATCTCTGAAGATCTGGAGAACAACAGTCACACCACAAGTTCATTCAGCGACAGTCAAAGACCAAGCTGAAGATAGAGATGAACAACTAGTGATCTGAAACGGTTCAGTGATAGCAAAGTTCATCTAATCAAAAGTGTGAAATCTTGTAAAGCCTCAGCAATACCTCAGTGACTTCATCCTTGTAGTCTCCGGGCCAGCGATCAAATGAAGCTTTCAAACAAGATTATTGTTGATCTTATACTCGGTGCACAAAAGTCAAAACCTCAACACCTTGTCAGAAAAGGACGTACGGATTGTCTCTTATGTCCCCATCGAATCTGATTTGGTACTGTTCATAGGTGACTAAAAGCATGGCCATCCTATTAACCAAATGACAAACGTCCTCCACATGTTTGACACATTGCATGTACCTTCTGCTTTGCATTAAATGCAAACAGGCATAAATAGATGGAAAACCCCTTTTCCATCTTCATGCATGTTATTCTCTCTCAAAACCTCTATTGCTATTTCTTTCTTTCCTTGTGCATCAACTTAGTGATTTCTTTAGTTACAATAGAATAGGTTTTATACTTGTTCGTATTCCGCTTGTAACTGTAAATTTGTTTATTTATATAAACTAATTTATAACCAAAATCTACTTGTGTTTGTATTCAACCCCCCCCCCTTCTACAAATTGTTCTATATCTTTGAACTCTTGTAGACCCATTTGGGACCAACATGCTTGTTCTTCTATGGCTTTTGGGGATTTGGAGAGGATGATGGAAGACGCCATGGATGCAAGATGAACAAGTTGCAGGTTTGAGGTTAAGGTTTCTAGAGAGAAAAATAGTGAAAGAGAAGATGGAAACGGTAAAAAGAAAATGGGGGCAACGGTTATGATATATATATATATACATAGATTATTTATTTTTAATTATTCTATATACAACATACCTAGTTTTCCGATTAGGAAATTGAATCTTTCTTCATCAAGAGGCTTTGTAAAGAGATCGGCTAATTGATAATCAGTTTGAATGAAATGAAGTTCCACATCACATTTAGAGACATGGTCTCTTATAAAATAATATCTGATATCAATGTGCTTTGATCTTGAGTAAAACACTGGATTATTTGCAATGGCTATAACACTAAAATTTTCACACGGTATTGGGATTTTTGAAAACATCTGATTATAATCACGAAGTTGATTTTTCATTCACAATATTTGAGCACAACAACTTCCAGCAACAACATATTCGGCTTCTGCAGTAGAGGTTGATACTGAATGGTGTTTCTTGCTAGACCAGTTGACAAGTTTTCCTCCAAGAAGCTGACAACTTCCAGTTTCGGTCTATTTTAGAACCTGCAAAATCAAAATCCGAATACCCGATGAGATCGAAACCTGAGTCTTTGGGATACCAAAGAACCATATTCATGGTACCTTTGAGATACCTAAAAATTCGTTTAACAGCAGCCAAATGAGATTCCTTATGATTGGCTTGGTTACAAGCACACAGACAAGTAGCAAACATAACGGCTGGTCTATTAGCAGTAAGATAAAGAAGACAACCTATCATACCCCGATAATTGGTAACATTGACTGATACACCAACAGGGTTAGAATGAAGTTTAAGAGGAGGAGCCGTAGGAGTTTTCATTGAAGTACAAGTGTCAAAGTTAAACATTTTCAGAGGATCTTTAATATATTTTCTTTGATTTATAAATATGCCTTCTAGAGATTGTTTCACTTGTAAACTAAGAAAGATAGTGAGCTCATCCATCACGCTCATCTCATATTTGCTTTTTCATGAGAGAGCTAAACTCTTCATACATAGATTCATCGGTGGCACCAAAAATGATATCATCTACATAAATTTGAACAAGAATAATATTACCTTTAGATTTTCTGAAAAAGAGGGTGTTGTCAATTTTACCTCGGGTGTACTCATTTTCCAAGAGAAAATCGGAGAGAGTGTCATAGCAGACACGTGGAGCTTGCTTCAATCCATACAAGGGTATGTCTAGCCGATAGACATGATATGGATGAACTGGATCTTCAAACCCAGGAGGTTGTTTCACGTAGACTTCTTCGACTAGTTCTCCATCTAAAAAAGCACTTTTTACATCCATTTGGAATACCCGAAAATTCTTGTATGCAACATGAGCAAGAAATATTCGGATAGCTTCCAATCGTGCAACTGGTGCAAATGTTTCATCATAGTCAATTCCTTCTTCTTGCCTATATCCTTGAGCAACCAACCTTTCCTTGTTGCGAATAACAGTTCCTTCTTCATCCATCTTGTTTTTGAAAACCCACTTAGTTCCAATTACAGTTTTGTTTGATGGATGAGGACTTAATCTCCAAACTTTATTTCTCTCGAATTAAGAGAGTTCATCTTACGTGACTAAGACCCAACTAGGATCGGCTAATGCTTCTTCAATTTGTTTAGGTTCAATGACAGATAGGAAATTTACATCTAGACAAAGGTTGCCGAAGCCTCTTCTGGTTCTTACTCCAACTTGTGGGTCGCCAATTATCTAATCAATCGGATGATCCATGGTCCATTTTAGGGCAGGAGGAATTAGAGGAGGAATAGAGTTTTGAACAGAGGAAGAAAGCAAGTCGGCTGGCGAGGAGGGAGTGTTTAAAGTTTCAGAAGTTTCTTCTGAAGGAATGATTTCAGAAGATTGATGAATTTGAATAGGTTCAGAAGACAGGGTAGTGTTTTGGAGAGGAGAGAAAGGATTTTGAGATGGGTTTTCAGAAGGACAATGATATGCTGGTGAAGATGAATATGGATTTGGGTAAGGCATATCTCCTACACAAGAATCTATCCATTAATTCAACTCTTCTTCATTACTTAAAAGAGATGAAATTTGAAAATCATCAAAATTGACATGCATTGATTCATCAATATATTGTCTTCGGAGGTTGAAGATTCTATATGCCTTAGATGTCGAGGAATATCCGACAAATATTCCTTCATCTGACTTTGGGTCAAATTTTCCAAAATTTGCTCTATCATTTAGAACATAGCACACACGTCCAAACACACGTAAAAAATCAACTTTAGGTTTTCGGCCATAGGCTGTCTTGTTGTGCCTTTTGCCAATAATAGGTTGGAAGTTTAGATTCACTAAGCAGGGATCGGGCAGATTCACATAGATTTTGTTTCTTTCTTTCAACAACACCATTTTGTTAAGGAGTGCAAATAAATAAGAAATTTTGAGAAATTCCCTTGTTGTTGAAGAATTCTTCTGAGGCATTATTTCCCAATTCAGCTCCATTATCACTTCGTACAGATCTGGCATGTTGACCGTAGAGAACTTCAGACTTCTTGATAAATCGAATGATATCTTCAGTAGCATCACTTTTATACTTGAGAAAAAGAACCCAAGTCTAGCAACTGAATTCATTAACTATGAATATCATGTATCTTTTGTCACCAAGACTTTGAGTGCTGATTGGTCCACATAAATCCATGTGAATCAATTGAAGAGGGTGAGAGATGGAAGAACATTGTTTGGTTTTGAAAGAGGATTTTCTGAGTTTTCCTTTTTCACAACATCCACAAAGTTTTTCTTTTTCAAAAGACATTTTTGGCATTCCAATGACTAGATCTTTGTTGGAAAGCTTGTTCAGAGTTTTGAAATTTAGATGGGAGAGACGTTTGTGCCACAACCAACTTTGTCTAGCAATTTCTTCAGAAAGAAAACACATAGCTTCACCAATGACACTTTCTTTCATTTTATTATATAAACATAACTCTTTCGGGTACCGGCAAGTACCACTATATCTTTCATATCAAGAACCAAACAAGCACATAGTTGAAAAGTGACCTTGTAACCCATAACACATAGTTGACTGATGCTTAAAAGATTGTACATCAGTCCTTCAACATGGGCAACTTTTGAAAAAGTTATGGTTCCATTTGATATGGCACCATATCTTTTTGTGATTCCTTTTCCATTGCCTCGAAAGGTTACAATAGGTCCTTTTTTTGGAAAAGTTTGAGAGTAAAGATCTGTTCCCTATCATGTGCCTTGAGCACCCACTATTCATATACCATATATGATCTTTATTTGGTACCTGCAATCATGAACATATTAGTTTCTAGGTACCGATTTAGAGGTGGGTCCTTTGGAGTTAGATACAGTTTTTCTGTCGAGTAGTGTAGATGTTTGAATAGTCTTTTGCAAGGTGAAAGGTGTCACCACAGTTATAATATTTTCTATATATAAACACTTTTTTAGAG
This sequence comes from Silybum marianum, assembly GCA_036898165.1. Lineage (NCBI taxonomy): Eukaryota > Viridiplantae > Streptophyta > Magnoliopsida > Asterales > Asteraceae > Silybum > Silybum marianum. The sequence continues at coordinate 39,992,731 of CM072529.1, read as the reverse complement.
TTTGAGGGGCCGAATGTATCTTTTGAGAGAATTTGCTGGGAGGAAGCGCCAATTCCAGGCCTTGGTCCAAGAATTCCCTTTTCCGAAGATGGAATAGAGAAAGAAAAAGAGGTAGGGGACTTTGATTTTTTCAAATTTACAACTCTAGGAATAATGTTTGTAACTTGATCTTGAGATCTTGACTGAGTTGACTTTCGTTTTGAATTGAGTTTTGGAAATACAGGAAATTACAACTTGTTTTACCTTTTGGGAGAGAGAGATCTAGAATTTTGTTCTTCGGATTCGGCTGGCTCAATAGAATTTTGATCTTCGGATTCGGTTACCTCAGAGGAAATGGAATCTTTAGCTTTAACAAAAGTGCCGAACTTAAGAATTTCCATGAGATCAAGAGAGTGAATGGAGGTGGAATCATCACATGAGTAATCTAACAGATCATGATCGGAGGAATGGAATCCAACAGGATAACCTTTTGGATCGGTGGGTTGAGGATTCGGAGGTTTTGGAGGATTCAGAGTCATCTTTTCCAAAACCTAAACCAGTCTTATCATTGCATGATATTTGGTCCTGAAGAATCTTTTCAAGATTTTTGGAGGATTTTGTCCATTTGAGAAGAATTTATTGTGCTTTTTCAAGCTTGCTAAAAATCTTGTTCTTTTCTTTAGAAATACTATCATTTAAGTATCTAAGATTTTCTAAGTCATCTTTTATTTTATAAATCCTTTAATTTTGAAAAGCATGTTTGAAGTTGGTCATTCAAATATTTTGTTTGAAGATCAGCTGTCTTCTTTGATTCTTTTAGATTACAGAAGTCAACAATCAAAGAATCAAAGGCATCTATCTTTTGATCATCAGTGAGAGAGAGAAAAAGGGATGTACCTGAGAATGAGAGGAAGAGGATCCTTCGGTGGATACTAAGGCTGTGGAGTAGGTTGATATTTCCATTTCTTCTATTTCATCAATCTTTCCCATCATGCACTTAGTGACATATTCAATCTCGCTTTCTGAAGTCGGCTCGTCTTCCCAGGTTTCGGCGACATGGGTCTTTGCCTTGTCCTGATATCTTTCCTTTTCTCTTCTATATTTAACTTGTATTTCTTGTACCTGGCCAATTCTTTATATTAAGAAGAGTTATGGTATTCCTTGGGAGATCGGATACTCCTCTCATCTGGCTTTCTAGAGGCCGATTTTGAGGAGTCATGGCCAGAGGATTTGAGTTTAGAAGAAATTTTAGATCTACACTCAGAAGCGAAATGTCCTTTCTTTCCACAATTAAAACACTCCTCATTTGCTTTATCAAAGGATTTTAAAAAAAATTCTATTAAGTTTGGGCCGATTAGAAGAGAATCTTCTATTTTTGAGATTTCCAGCTATCATAGCCATACTATCAGAAAGTATATCTATAATTGTGTCTTCACTTTCATCATCGGCTGCACTATAGTAAGCCTCTGATAAGGGAGATGAATCATCTTTGGTTTCTTTTTCAGACTCAGAAGAAGGATAAGTAATTCTAGGAACGCATACAAGTTTCTTAGAATCACTGATTAAAACAATAGAAGAGGTTTTAATACTATTGATGAGAGATTTACGTTGGGGTTTAGTTTGCTCATAGTTTAGCAAAGTACCATACAAAACGGTTAAAGGCATATGATCAAGATCTTTAGTTGTAATTTTCCCAGAGATCTGGAAGACAGTCCAAAAATTTGCATAAGCCTTCTTCATTGTCATATTCCTTACCCAACACTTTTAAATCATTTAGAAGACTATTAAAAAGATTTTAGTAGGTAGAGAGAGATTTTCCTTTTTCAAACATGAAGAGTTCATGTTTTGTTACTAATAATATATTTTTACTTTTCTTTACTTCTTTGTTCCTTCATAAAGAACACACAGAGTATCCCACATTTCCTTGGCAGTAGAAAGATTTACCAAGGAGTGGTATACTTCATCAGGAAGAGAAACAGCTAAAGCAGATTTGACTTTTGTATCTAAAGCAACAAGACGTTTATCATCCTTAGTATATTTATTTGGAGTTTTGATAATGTAATTGATAGGTGCTTCATATTTTTCTTCGTCAGATTCTATATCTTTTCCTTCACCATCTTTTTATGGCCCAAAGCGAGCCCAGGCCCTAGGAACGATGGGTCCTTCACTCAGAATGGTTGGATAGCTGCTATCAATCCCTTTCAAAAATAGTATCATATGACTTTTTCCAGATAGAAAAGTTATTAGGATTGAACTTTGGTGGTTTGGCTAAGGAGCCAGAATCGTATGAACCAACGAGGGGATTTTGCAAAGTAATTCCAGCATTAGAGGAAGAGGAAGGAGCAACCATTACAGATCTGATTTATTAGATTAAATCAATCTGCTCTGATGCCACTTATTGGTCCCTAACAAGATAATGGTTGTTAAGAGAAAGATTTGTAGAAGGAGGGTTGAATACAAATACACACAGTTTTTCACTTTTTAAATTCTTTAATATTGAAATATTAAGAGCTTACATATAGAAAATAGCTTGTTGCGGAAAGAACAGATAAAATCTATTCTAACAATCTAAACACCTAGAAATCACTTAGACAACAGATAAATAACTAAACACAAAAAAAGCTATTTTAAACTGTTTGACACTTTGCTGAATGAACTTAAGCACTTAGAAGAAAACTTGTTGTACTTTGCATGGAAGCCTTTGATCTCCTTTTATAGTGCCCATGTATTAAACGCATGTGGACACTTGTCACAATATTATTTGCTTGTAGTATATTTATTGGAGAAAAGATAGTGTCATTCCTTAATCTGTTAGAAAAAGGCTGGTGCCATTCCTTATAGTACAAAGGAGATGTCACTGATCATCTTTTCTTTACGCCTGCAGTTGTCACATCAAGCCTTTTTGCAATAAGACAAACAATCATTTTTATGAGTTTTAAGGAGAATGTTTGAACTTAAGGCTTGATGCACACGTTCCTCTATTTATTGTGACCGAAAGGAGTATCTTCATAACTATCATCCGAATTTACCATTTATGGCAACTGGCCGAATATAACAAAGGATATTTCGGTGAGTGCCATGTATCGGGCTTTCCACCCTTGCCGATTTTGGTCCTTCAAACTTGGTGACCACAAGCTTTGGATGCAGCTCAAGTCTGGATTATAATCGGTGAACATATCTTTATTTCCACAATGTTGATATGTTTCCTTTGGATCAGCTAGCTTTCGATTCGCTGAACTTGTTGAGCAATGTCAGACTTTTTCAAAGAACCTATAATACAAGATATATAATCTAAGGAACAAATTGAGGGGTCATCACCAAATCATCAGTGACCCAACAATTATTACTATTATTAAAATCCTAATAGAACTCATTATGAACCAATTGTACCAATTATAATTCAATTGAACTCATTAACGCCCAATAAATTCATTAAAGCCCACTAAGAACCATGAAAACCAATTGAACCCATTAAGACCCAATAGATTTATTAAAATCCAATAAAAATCATTAAAGCCCAATAATATTCTTTAAAGCTCTGTTGAACTTATTAAGACCCAATGGATTCATTAAAGTCCACTAAGAACTGTTAAAGCCCAAGTGAACCATTAAAGCCCAACTGAATCGTTAAAGCCCAATTGAACTCATTAAGACCCATGGATTCATTAAAGCTCACTAAGAACCATTAAAACCCAACTAAATTGATTAAGGACCACTAGATTCATTAAAGCCTACTAAGAACCGTTAAAGCCTAATTGAACCGATTAAGGCCCAATAGATTCATTAAAACACAATACATCATTTAAAGACCACTTATTAACAACCATTGTAGCCCAATAAAACCATTTAGGACTTATTTAGGCTCAATAACACCAAGGTTGACTTATCACATGTTTTGCATCCAGGTATGTACTACATATGCATGTTGTGTGTATTGGACTCGACAAGACCACTAAGACCCATTAAAAGTCAATAAGAGCAACTACAAACCACTATAGCTCCATAAGATCTATTATGGCTTATTAAAGGTCAATAACACCAATGGTGCTTTATTACGTGTTTGCATGCATGTGGTGTGTATTTGACTCAAATAAGGCCCAATAGATTAATTAAAGTTCACTAAGAACCGTTAAAAGCCCAATTGAACTAATTAACGTCCAATAGATTCATTATATCCCAATAGTATTCATCAAAGCCCAATTAAGGCCCAATAAAGGCATTAAATTCAATAGTATTCGTTAAAGTCCAATTGAACCAATTACGGCCCAATAGATTCATTAAAACCCAAATTGTATTCGTTAAAGCCTAATTGAATCAATTAAGACCCAATAGATTCATTAAAACCTTATGATATATGTTAAAATCCAATTGAACCAATTAAGGCCCAATCGACTTTATTAAAGCCTACCAAGAATCGTTAAAGCACAATAGTATCCGTTAACTCTCAATTAAACCAATTAAGGCCCAATAGATTCATTAAAGCCCAATAGTATCAGTTAAAACACAATTAAACCAATTAAGGTCCAATAATATCCGTTAAAGCCCAATTGAACCAATTAGGGCCCAATAGATTCATTAAAGTCCACTAAGAACCGTTAAAGGCCAATAGTATCCGTTAAAACCCACTAATATCTATTAACCCCCAATAATAACCATTAAAGCCTAATATAAAATCGGATAAAACCCAATACGTCCATTGTAACTCAACAAGACTATTTCAATATATATTAAGGTCGAATAACAACAGTGGTTATTTTTTAAGAAACTTGATTGGACATTCATGGGTTGCAGTATTTGTTAAGGCCCAGTTGAACATAATACAATGCAATACGTCAAAAAAAAAATTAAAATTAAAACATTTTTATTAAAATTATTTTTTTTAATAAATGTCAAAATATTTCTTAATTAAAAGTTTTTAATGAAAAAAGAACTTCCATAGGAAATCTGTCGGAATTACTTACGGAATTTATTTATATAAAAAAAATTCGTCAGTAATTTCCGATGGAATAGCAATCCGATGGAAATCTGTTGGAGATGTACTTCGATCGTATTTATTTATTTTTTATTAATTAGGTTAGTGACTGATTTCCGACGGATTTTTGCGGGTGTTGACTTTTGTTCACTTTTCTTTTATCCGTCGGAAATATCCACTAATCTAATCTAATTAAAATTAAATAAATACAATTGTAATACATTTTCGACGGATTGATATTACGTCGGAAATCCGCCGGAAATGTACTGATTAAATCACTTAATTCGACTAATTAGTAATTAATTAAACTAATTATTAATTAATTAAACCATTTTCAACAAATTTTAAAAATATAAATAAATTCCGTCGGAAATTACCAACGAATTTTTGCGGGTGTTGACTTTTCTCTAATCTATCGGAAAATTTTCCGACGGAAAATTCGTCAGAATAGACCATTTGTTTAATTGTGAAAGCAAAATCTGAGGTCATAATTCACAATTTTCTCTGTACATCGTCATTCTCTTGAACTTCTCAAGATCAACTTTGAAACTAAGACCGACAATAATACTATTTAGAAACATAAATAAATTAAGAAACTAAGACCTACCACTATTTTTTATCAAACATATCATTCTATGCCTAAACTAGTTCATTAATTTTGAAACTAAAAACTTAAGTAATATAATTTAGAGTAAACAACGATTTTCATCCCTATGGTTTGTTACATATAATTATTATTGTCCTTGATATTTAAAAATTTCTTTTTTATCACTATGCTTTCATTTCATTTTTTTCTTCCCTGAAACTAACTACAATGAAAACCTCTGTTAAGCCTATATTAAGTGGGGGTCATTTTTATCATTTAATACATATATTTAATTTTCTACTAAAAAGGTAAAATACATTCCCTAAAAAAATGCACATGTCTTTTTTTCTTCTTTCAGAAATGCCTATAACAACGTTTTAAAGAAACATCAAGTAAATTTTTTTGAACCCACTCATCATACTCCTCCCTATCCCACATCTCCGATTCTTCTTTTTCCCTAAGATTATACGTCAAATGATTCCAATTCCAGCCAACTTTCTTTGACGATCTTTTCTTTGGATAATCTTCTCCAGAGGTTGTTGGAAACAGGTGTCCCAACTATCAATTTGATTGTTGGAACCGTGTAGGCAAACAAGGGTAAATCGATCACTGGATTATTATGAGAATCGTGTGAAACACTTTTCGAATTGATATTTTGACCCTATGCCTGGGTTTCACGAAATTCAATCTAGGATAAGACTCACAACACTTGCGTTCTTAGGCACAAAAACGTAAGCAATTTTCTGGAGAGTATATGGAAGTATTGTTCAGAAACCGTGTCTAAAACCGTGTTTTTCTTCGTCATAAACTCATGAGTATAAATTCTTATTTATACTCAAAATAACGTAACTGAAATAATAATCATGATTGAAATTTAGGAGTAGTGGTCAGTTACACAAATCTAGTAACTGCTCAATAACTGCACATTTAATGCACAGTAACCGTTTCAGGGATACCTCAGAAGTTTCAGGGATACCTTAGAAGTTTCAGGGACCTCAGAGGTTCAGGGACCCCTCAGAAGTTCAGGGACCCCTCAGAAGTTCACGGACCCCTCAGAAGTTCACGGACCCATCAGAATTTCAGGGACCCTTCAGAAGTTCAGGGACCCATCAGAATTTTAGGGACCCTTCAGAAGTTTGAAGTTGACTTTTCAAGCTGACTTTTCTAGCTCACTTTTTCAAGCTCACTTCCTGAACCTTATTTCCCACATTTACTCCAAGTTCTATCACAGCACGACCGGGTTCATACTCGTCTTATAACAAGCGTGCACTCCGCACCACCTTACTTGAATTAGATCACAGTATAAAACCCATATAGACATCATGTTATTTCCAATAACATAAATGGACCGGTACACTAAAATCACCAACAATCCTCCCCCATTTTAGTGTGACCCATGAAATAACATCTTAATAATAAACAACACCAAACTTGCACATAAATGAAAATGTCGAAACGATTGAATTTCCATGTTAGTATTTTACACATTATAAATATTCGAGAACCAAGGTGTCCCAAGGATTGAACCCATCAACTCATTTGAATACCTAAAGATAAATTACATACAAGTTTCTCCTAGTCGCTAAGAAAATAAATGTGACACAATTATAAAGTCGAGTGTCCTAATCCTCTCATGATCGTATAAAGGCCAAGTCCCCAACCTTCTGAAATGCGGCTACACTTCACGATCACATAGGTAATTCCTTTACTTCGTGTACCTATAAATACACTTTCTCAAAGGAATTATTAAGAAGATAAACTTCAACCTACCTACTGTAGTACCGAACACATACCTGGGATGATTTATCATGTGTTCGAATCTTATAAGTGTGAGCTTTCCTCATTGGATTCAGCCCCTAATGTCATATTAGAGGGGAATTGGGTGTCTCACCATCATAGATTTATAAGGACTTTAATCTCATCCCAATGGCAGACTTGTGCACTAAGTCTCTTGCCAAACCCTTGATCAGATGATCCGCCAAATTTTGTTGCCATCTAACAAACTCAACAGAGATTACACCATTCATGATTAACTCTCTAATCATACTATGTCAACACCTAAGTGTCTAGACTTGCCATTGTACACTTGGCTATAAGCCTTAGCCAAAGTGGCTGCACTATCACAATGAATAGAAATAGGTGCAATCGGCTTCGACCACAATGGAATCTCATAAACAAGATTCTTTAACCATTCTGCCTCTTTACCGGCAGCGGCTAAAGCCACAAACTCAGATTCCATTGTTGAGTTTGTAATACAACTTTGCTACTTTGATGCCCAAGAAATCGCACCACCTCTAAGCAAAAATACCCATCCACTCATCGAAGAGTGATCCTCCATGTTAGATATCCAACTTGCATCCGAGTATCCTTCTAACACCGAAGGATATCCCAAATAACTCAAACCATAGTCCATGGTTCCCTTGAGATATTTAAATACTCTTTGAATAGCTTGCCAATGTTGAGTGTTCGGATTACTAGTATACCGACTCAACCGTCCCGCGGCATAAGCTATATCCGGCCTTGTACTTGTCATGGCATACATCAAGCTACCAATTGCCTTAGAGTATTCTAGTTGTGAAATAGAAGTGCCCGTATTTGGCATTAATTTCACACTAGAATCCATAGGAGTGCTCACGGGAGAACAATCACTATAATTGAACTTTTTGAGAATTTTCTCAATATAATGTGATTGTGTCATAACAATCCATTTGTTAACCCGCTTAATTCTAATACCAAGAATTACATCAGCCTCCCCCATATCTTTCATGGAAAAATTTAATGATAACATTTTTTTTAGTTTCATCTACCTGATTTTGATCAGTTCCAAAAATCGGCATGTCATCCACATACAAACAGATGATAACACCCGCACCTTTAGCATCAAATCTGCTATAAACACATTTATCACTTTGGTTTAAAGAAAAACCACATGATAAAATAACATCATCAAACTTTTAATGCCATTGTTTAGGTGCTTGTTTCAGCCCATACAATGATTTCACAAGTTTACACACCTTATGCTCATTACCGGGCATAACGAAACCTTCCGGTGTTTCATGTAAACCTCTTCATGAAGATCACCACTCAAAAAGGCTGTTTTAACATCCATTTGATGGATAACCAAGTTGTAAATTGCAGCCAAGGCAACCAACAACCTGATAGTTGAAATACGAGCTACCGGAGCATACGTACCGAAATAGTCAATACTGGGTTTTTGTCGAAACCCTTGAATGACTAGTCGGGCTTTGAATTTATCAATTATCGCATCAACTTTCATCTTATTTTTTAATATCCATTTGCATCCAAGTTGTTTAGAACCTAGAGGCAAATCCGATAACACCCAAGTGTTATTCTCAAGAATCGATGACATTCGTCATCAATTGCTTCTTTCAAAAAAGCAACATCTCGAGACTCCATAGCTTCTTGGAAGGTCTTTGGGTCATCTTCAATACTGTAACAATAAGAGTATTGAAGCCAAGTTCATCTCTCGAGCCTTCAACCAAATATAGTTGAAAATCATCGCCGAAATTTTTGGCGATTCGGCCTCTTTTGCTTCTACGGACCTGCTGTGTTTCTGGGGTTGAAACGCCATCCATACTTTCTGGATTTTGCATTTCATTAGTGCTAGGAATTAGATCCTTAGGCCTTTGGATTGATGAAAATCGCACCTCATCAAATTTCGCATCCCGCGACTCGATAACGGTATTTTTCGACACTGAATCATTAGATTCTATTACGTAGAACCTATATGCCTTGGAATTTGCTGCATATATAATGAATATACAATCAATTCCACGTTCACCCAAAGTCTTTTTGGGTTCGGGTAGTTTCACAACCGCCCGACAACCCCAAATTCGAAAATGACTCAAATTTGGAGTTCTCTTGAACCATAGTTCATATGGGGTTGTTTTGTTCCATTTGTTGGCAACTCTATTCAAAACATAACAGGCCGTTAACATAGCCTCAACCCAAAATCCCTCACTCAATCCCGAGTATGAGAGCATCGAGTTTACCATTTCTTTTAAAACTCGATTTTTCCGTTTGGAAACCCCATTTTGTTGAGATGTGTACAGAGCCGTAGTCTCATGGACTATACCAACTGATTTGAAGTATTGAGGGTCCATATATTCTCCTCCCCGATCAGTTCGAAGACGCTTAATTGAACCACCCAATTGTAGTTCAACCTCGGTTTTGTATATTTTGAATTTTTCCAAAGCTTCATCTTTGGCATGTAACAAGTACACATAACAAAACCTAGTGTTGTCATCAATAAATGTGACAACATATTTCTTATTACCCAATAAAGGAGTAGAATGAAAGTCACATAGATCACTGTGTATAAGTTCCAAAACAGCCGTCTTTCTTTCGACAATTGGAAAGGGCTGTTTTGTGACTTGCGTAGGCATACATGTTTTACATGTTTCTGTATGAATATCAAAGGTTGGAATAAGACCATCCTTTGACATTTCATGCATTCTTCTAAAATTCACGTGACCCAGTCTAGCATGCCAAACCATTGAGTCGTGAATTTTAGACGAAGAAGATGACAATATAAATGCAGAATTTTCAGAATTGAAAACTTTGGATATAACATTCAAACGAAACATTTTATTAAAATAATATCCAAAACCAACAAATTTACCATATCGAGATAAAAAATATCTATTCGAATCATAAACTTGTCTATACCCTAAACAATTTAATATACCTCCACTAACTAAATTCTTTCGAATTTTAGGAACAAACAAAACATCAGATAAACTAATACGATTTCCAGAAGTAAACTCTAAATTAACCACTCCAAATCCACAAATCGGTGCGGTCGACTCGTTCCCCATATTTAGTATAGATCCATCTTCAACCGGTGTCAATTTCTCGAACCAGCGTTGATCTTTACAAACATGGCATGTCGCCCCCGAGTCCACCCACCATGCACAATCATCATCCTGTACGTAAAAAGACTCCAGAATAAGTGAAACATAATAAATATTTTCATATTTATTATCAAAGTTAGTCAAGAACTGACCTCCTTTCACTTGAGCTTGGTCCTTAGACCCGCCTCCCCTTGTTCCAGCATCGTTGTTATTCAACTTAACCCAACAATCACGTTTGGTATGGCCCACCTTGTTGCATCTCCAACATACCAAATCCTTCTTCTTCTTGAAGGATTTATTGGGTCCATCAAACTTTCGGTTTTTACCTTTTCCTTGATTATTGGAGTTTGGTTTCTTCTCTTCAATCATAATAACAGAGGGCTTCCAGATTCAACTTTGGACTTGGATTTGTCATTTTCTTGCATCCGAGAGATTCTTCGATGCACAAGTGACTCCCAAGTTGAACCAACGACAGTTCCTCCTTTTGATGTTTCAAATTGTGATTGAAATCCTTCCAAGATGGAGGAAGTCTGTCAATCACACTCGGACACCGCATGGACTCATCCATATTCATTTTGTGTAGAGTGAATTGACCCAAAATGCGAAGTATCTCATGATATTGTTCCATTACGGGCCTTAAGTCAACCATCTTATAATTATTACTAGAAGCATCTTCAGCGATGTATTTTGACTTAAGGGAATCCCATAAATCTTTCGCATTTTTAGCACTTTGGTAGATATCAAAGAGGGAATGACACATACTGTTTAGAATATGACCTCTGCAGATATAGTCATCGTTCTCCCACTTACCTCTCCTCCGGGCATGCTCCAGCGTCCCGTTCTCCATGATTTCTGGAATGGGGGTACTCAGCACGTACACCACTTTCAGAGTCATCAACAGAAAATGATATCTTTTTCTACCAACGTCTGAACTCAGCACCTTCAAACTTCTCCAGCTTTTCAAACTTTAAAGTCATCTCTTTCACATATTCGGCCATGATCGACATCACAAAATATCAATTCGATTGTTGGAAAAAGGTGTCCTAACTATCAATTTGATTATTGGAACCGTGTAGGAAAACAAGGGTAAATCGATCAATGGATTATTATGAGAATCGTGTGAAACACTTTCCGAATTGATATTTCGATCCTATGCCTGGGTTTCACGAAATTCAATCCAGGATAAGACTTACAACACTTGCGTTCTTAGGCACAAAAACGTAAACAATTTTCTGGAGAGTATATGGGAGTATTCTTCAAAAACCGTGTCTAAAACCGTGTTTTTCTTCGTCATAAACTCATGAGTATAAATTCTTATTTATACTCAAAATAACGTAACTGAAATAATAATCATGGCTGAAATTTAGGAGTAGTGGTCAGTTACACAAATCTAGTAACTGCTCAATAACTGCACATTTAATGCACAATAACCGTTTCAGGGATACCTTAGAAGTTTTAGGGATACCTCAGAAGTTTCAGAGACCTCAGAGGTTCAGGGACCCCTCAGAAGTTCAAGGACCCTTCAGATTCAGGGACCTCTCAAAAGTTCAGGGACCCCTCAGGTTCTGGGACCCCTCAAAGTTCAAGGACCCTTCAGGTTCAGAGATCCTTCAGAATATCAGGGACCCTTCAGAAGTTCAGGGACCCATCAGAATTTCAGGGACCCATCAGAAGTTCAGGGACCCTTCAGAAGTTTGAAGCTCACTTTTCAAGCTCACTTTTCAAGCTCACTTCTTCAAGCTCACTTCTTCCAGCTCACTTTTCAAGCTCACTTTTTCAAGCTCACTTCCTGAACCTTATTTCCCACATTTACTCCAAGTCCTATAATAGCACGACAGGGTTCATACTCGTCTTATAACAAGCGTGCACTCCGCACCACCTTACTTAAATTAGATCACAGTATAAAATTCATATAGACATCATGTTATTTCCAATCACGTAAATGGAGCGGTGACACTAAAATCACCAACATAGGTATGCCCAAAAAAAGGGAACGAGGTGTGCCAAAAATTTTAAATAAAGTTAGTTTCAGGGACAAAAGCGTAATAAAATGAAAACCATAGTGACTAAAAAATCAATTTATAAAAACCGGCGATAAAAATAGTAATAAGAAACAAACCACATAGAAAAAAGTTACACTTTACACTACTACAGTCTACAATTTAAAAATAAAAAGAAAATCTCCAACATTTTGAGAATTATTTGGAGATATTTGGAGCTTCCTCTGTTTTGTTCATTATATCCAACATCCTGCAAGTTTAAGAGAATCTCCAAAAGCTATTCTATATTTTTCTCTAAAATAGAGCAAAAAAAAGCCAAAATCTTTATAAAAAATTACTCTCAACTCCAAGAGCTATGATATTTTAGAGATTGTATTATTTATTATATTATTAAATAATCAATATATTAATAAAATATTAATTTCTTTGTTCTATACATTTTATTTCAATGTCTTCTATTGGGTGAAATGATTAAAATAATATTTCTCTTTCTCAAAAAGTATATTTAGAGATTTATCCAAATTTGAAGATTTTTATCTTCTTTCTCTTATTTTTACAATTTAACATATAAGATAACATAATTATTGAAGCAAATTATTTGCAAAAATCTCTATTTTTTCCATTTTATCATAGCTTTTTTGGAGATGCTCTAACATCTATTAACATTGTTGTCAAGAATTGTGTGGATCCCAGATTCACAATCAAGTACGATTAAAGTAGATTAAACGCGAAGAACATGAATAATATAGAGAAGAATATAAGTCGGATATAAGTCGGATATCTCACTTGATGTATATGTCGATTACAATGTAAGCTCACAATAATAACAACTCTTCTCTCTCTCTAATCGTAAATTATGAGCTACTCATCCCCTCTATTTATATTGCTAGGATTTCTAATGATATAAGGAAGGTAGATTTTAAGGCATTATAGACTTGCCTTATTTACATAGAGAATATCCTTTACTTATTTTAATACAATCAACTTTATCTCCTAACAATCTCCCCCTTTGTATCAAAATAAGCCTTTATTTCCGCAGCTCAAACATTCCTTCGAATCTTCGTAGAGTTTGCCCGTAGATCAAACTTTTATCAATAATGTCCAATGCTTTCAAAATGTTGTTCCGCTGTTCAGCTTTCAACTTGATGTGCTTCTTCATTTCCGCATTTATCTCAGTAGTTAACCTTCTCCGAATTCCCCATAACGTTCCATCTGAATAAGCAGCAACTTCAAGGAACCTTAGAAACCTTTTCTCCCCAGTGTCTTTCAAGTAAACCATGTCGTACGAAGGCATAGTCAGAAATTGCATCACACTTAACTTCTCCATATCGGGTACTGATTGATAAGGTTTCGCCAAGTATATATTCTTTTGTTTAATCTCCAGGCGTCTTTGTAAATCATGAAGATAGTTGTACCTTAGCTCTTTCTGAACATGCCGCACAATTGCTCTTAAAACTCTTTGCTCATCTAAAGATCTCTTTTCTATGTCTCTTAGTTCCGTATACAACGTCTCAAAGTCAACCACATCAATATTAGCAAAATCTGCTTCCGTGAAAAAGTATTCTTTGCCATTATCGCGAAGCACTTTGAAAGTAGGAAATTTAACTTGAAGTACCATGTCAAATTTTATCTCTCGTATTCCTACTATCTTGTGCCTTGATATAACTTCCTCCGGTTTTCGTGCTTTCATCTTTAGTAGCCATACATACTCATTAACTTCTTCAGCACTCATTTTGGTGACTAGATGAATATGTGAAAGATCAGCAGGGTTCTTTTGTTCAACGAATATCTTACTCATTGTTTCTTCAAGATAGGGCACCTTGATCTGTTGGTTTACCCATTTTGACTTTCGATTCTTCAACAGTCTTTCCCATCGGATTTGATGAGGTAGTAATCCGGTGGTGATATTCGTTCCCGGTGTATAGTTGTTGCTTGTATGCTGAAGATGCACATAGTCTTCTTCACTAAATACTGGAGCATACAGATTTTTGAACCAATTATTTACTTGTGTTCGTAGATTCTGGACATCTACGAGTTATTCATTTATCGTTTCCGGTTCAATGGCACGTGACATATTCTCAAAATCAAAATCGGCTGTAGGATTTTCAACCGTTGGCTGATTTGCTTGTTATTGCACGGGAGGAGGTTGAGCTTGTTGGCGCGTCGGAGGAGCAGAAGATGACGTACCCGGAGCTGTATTAGAAGCTGGTGTTACCGGAGGTCGAGATCATGTAACTCGGCGACATGTCTCCCCCTCAGGGCGATTAGGACCGGAATCCGGATCGTCCTGATTAGGTCGACGTTGTTTGAATCGTTCGGCCGGTTGACATAACTGTTGTATCTCCAGAAGAAGAGCTGCAATGGCACCAAGGATGGTCGCTTCACTTTGCTTTATTTGAGTTTCAATGGTATCTATTCTTTGATCAACATGTGCTTTGAAACCATCGAACTCATGTCTTGTGACCGTGGGAATGACAAGGATTCTTCATAGGAGACCAGTCAGCTCATCTTCAGTAAGACCACGAGCTTCTGATTCGGCAAGTAAATTGGCCAGGAGCATAGACATCAGTTCATCATTATTGAACCGATTCTGGCATGGGGTATGTAGCCTAGCTCCGTGTTCAAGGTCTGATTGAGGCTCAGAGTCAGATGAAGAATCATGCGGTGTAGGAGGAGGCGGTGATCGACTTGTACTTGGGCGAGAACTGCTTGCAATAGAAGGGCGTGACCGGGCATCAGCAGTTTGGCATTGTCTGAACAATAATTGTATGTTAGCTTCATGCTGATCTAAAGAACCTTGTACACGTCGAAATTCTTCTCCAACCCATGCTTGAATGTCTGGAGTCACCGTAAAGTATGGTAGATTTGTGGAACCTGAAATGGGAAATCCGGGTTACTTAGAGCACCCGTTGTCACCGGAGTTGAAGCAACTCCGGGACCTATGTTCAGCATTGGCATTATTGTAGCGCTGGTAGGATTTCCTCCCAATCCTCGTGAAATTTCAGGAACCGACATCACTATAGGAGTTTCGACCGGGTCACAAAGATCCACCGTGTGTAAAGACTCATGTGTCCTAAGGGGCTCTAGACCTTGTGTGTTTTCAAATGAAGTCGAAGTAGGCGGGATACTACTTCTGTTTTCAATAGCTTTGCCTCCCGAAAGGAGAGGAGCTAGAAAAGGTGCTAAACCCGCAGCAAGTGATGAAACCGTAGCCTGTTGTGAGGCTACGGAGTGGACGGTGGTGGCGTGCTCTTGCGTTGCTCGGTCCACAACGTCTTTTCCGATATCGGTACCCAGCGAATGAGTATCAATAAAGGACTCGGTTACCCGGAAAGGGGGAATAGGTATCTCACTCTCGTTCATATTTCTCTCCCTTCAATCATGCTCAGCGTTGGCTCATCTATAGAAGGTTGGCGACCAATACGGGTAAGAGCATCATCCGGCGTCGACGGCTTGGGCGGAGATCCACAGACGAGTCATCTAGGTCCAGGTTTTCATCGGAGTCAGACTCGGATGAGGATGAATGAGAAATTATTCGGCTTCCGCTGACTAGACGTTTTAAGCGTTACGGGCGAACATTTGATTGAGATGTGGTGGCGATTGTGGTACTGGATGGAGGAGGAATGGGAATGGTAGGGTTGGCCATAGTTTGGTTTGGCTGATAAGATGCACCTCCAACTTCATATCCCCTCACTTCATCTATTCTCTCAACACCCTGTTCAGGATCCCCTTAATCCTGAACGTACTCGTCTAGTCTAATACCCTCGCTTCCCTTATTTTGGTCCTCTTGGTTTGGCTCTTGGGCAGGCTGAACCGGTATTGGAGGAGCCACTAAGCCTATGCTCTCCCTATATGCTATCACACTAGGTGCAATCTGATCAGCAAGGGCTAGAAGGGCTTCAGGTATATGCATAATGTAAGGAAAGTCTCGGTCATTGAGTTTGATGTACCTTTGGAGAACGGATGGTCCGACAAGCGTGCCAGCTCTTCGTGGAATCTCCTGGCGTGAGTTCATCATTGAATGGATGACTAGTTGAAGAAACCGTTGGTAGGGCAAGAATTGTCGGTCTCGTCCAGATCCTTTTTGTGATACGAATTCTGCCAAGTCGGTCCATATAAGAGATGCATAGTCGTAGTTGCGACTATAGATGATTCCATAAAAGATCCTCAGTACCGCCGTATTGGCTTTGTCCACTCTAGTGTGTTTCCCCGTTAGACAGCGATTGATCAGAGAAAACAGGGTGAACCAGATTTGTGGTAGATACATGCGCTTGAATTGACCGATAGAGGTAAGTGGTTCGCTAAAGCCTAAGGCTCGAATATCTCGGCATAGCTCTTCTTCATTCATAGGGTCTTCATAATTATCGGAGACAGGGAAGTGGACCACCCGTCGTAGACGGGACGGAGTTAGGCGGGTGACATAGTCATCGATTTGCGCGGTGAAATGATGGTTGCCTTCCTCCGGACGATGTTTTATGGTGTACCAAAATTGCCGCAGATAAAAGACCGGGAAGCAGTGTTCCAATGAAAAAGCAAAGCGAAGAGGATGACGCTTCAGAATCTCCATGATTACCTGATGTTCCAGTACCATACTTAAGTCCAGACGATGGTTGTTTAGATCAAGCCTCTTGTTTTCAGTTGGGGGCAAAAGTACGTTATCTCTATTTGGAAGGTTTATGCTCGATGCATCTGATAAATGAGAAGGCATGGGATGTTCATCGTCGGACAAGTCATGATCATTAATGGCCGCCATGAAATCTGAAACGTAATGTTAGTAAACCATAGAGAAAAAATCAGTTCAATGTGAACCATAAGCTTGGAAAAATTACACAAGTACAGAAGTCGAGTTATGGGAACTCGATAAGATTTATGTCGAGAGTCGAGCAAACCTGTTTGAAGACTTATCGAGTACTAAGGAGCCGAGAAGAAATGATGTCGAGTCAAAAACACTCGACAAGAAGTCTTAGTTTGAGAATCGACAAGATAGGATGTCGAGTCAAGGATACTCGACAAGACTCCTTAGGATCATAAGTCGAGTCTTTGAGAATCGACAAGATATGATGTCGAGTCAAAGATACTCAACAAGAATCCCTAGGATCATAAGTCGAGTTTTTGAGAGTCGACAAGACTTGTTGTGGAGTCAAAGATACTCGACAAGACTCCTTAGGGTCATAAGTCGAGTTTTTGAGAATCGACAAAATATGATGTCGAGTCAAAGATACTCGACAAGAATCCTTAGGATGAAGTCGAAAATGGTGAACTCGACAAGAATTTCATGTCGAGTCAAGGAGTCTTGATGAATACTTAAAAATTTGAGCAACTCTAGACGTCTATAAGAATGGATGTCGGGTCTTTAGGAACTCTAGACGTCTATAAAATTTTCTCTTTTATTGCGGGGTGAAGACTTTGCTTGAGTTGTTCCTTTTGCAATCCAAACTTGCTTTATAGGGCGTACAGTTGCAATAGGAAACGGACGTTTGTGAGTGAGTTGAGATTTAGTCGTTTGTTAAAAATGGAGTTTCTCCTTTTGTTGAGATGAGCTTGGTTGTGAAGAACTAGTAGAATAGTCAGTCACAACAATAGGAATTTGATCTATCTCAATGGGTTTCTTGCCTTTATCCACAAAATCCTCATGACTTGGAAGAATTGGATTGAATTCAAAAGTATCAACCGACTCATTTGAATACTCCTTTGAGTTATGTTGGGAATCATTTATGTTTTCAAAATCATCCAACTCGTCATCTATTTCATTGGGAGACGGGGAGTATTTGTGCTTAGGAGGACAATAGTTAAGATCCATTTTAAATGTAAGTTCATTACAGTCATCCAAATATGAGCTAACAAAGGCTTTACAAAATGAAATATTTGAAACTGTATCATTGTCGGGGTTTTGTAAAGCTTTGTTTTCTAACATTTGAATTTTCGTGATTAATGCTTCTTTTTTCTTTTCCAATGAAGTATGTTCGGATTCCAAGACCTTTTCTAATTGAACAATTTTGTTTTCTAAAAATAAGGTTGGAATATAAGGTTTAAAAATTGGTGGTGTAGTTTGAAGTTCTTCATCAGTATAGGCAGGAAAGTAGTCCTTAGGAGGGATCCTTTTGAAGATTCCTTTTCCACTATCGTTGGATAGCAGAATGGGATTTGATGTAAGTTCTTGTTCTTCCTATTCCAATCTTCCCGTCTCTCGACTTTAATAGGAGAGTTCATAAATTGAATTTTATACTTAGGACCAAGATCTAGATACTCAAATTTGTAAAAAGTCGGAGTGTTGTAGAGGGCCTTTGCTAAACATTTAGGATTTTCAAAACCGAGACCTGCTTTCGAACATAAGTCTTTCGGAGCATTGAAATGAATTGTTTGTTCGGTTTGACCCAATTTGTAGAGTTTGAGTTCCAAGTCTTTGAGTTTTTCTAAAAGATCGTTTCTTTGTATAGTGACAAAATCAAATTTTGAGGAAAAAATTTCAGCCTCACTTTCGGATTTATCAAGTCTTTTAGTGATATCTGAATTTTGTTGTTTTAGAACTAAATTCTCATCTTGTAACAAGGTCTTTTCCGCTTCTAATTTTAGAACATCACTCTTATAATTGGAAATATCGGATCTTGCAATTAAAAGTTGGTTATAATTGTTATCTAAGCGTGCTTCTAAGTCGGAGACCAAGAGTTTCTCGGTTTTCAACTTAGATTGTAGTTCATGTAATTGTATCATCAACTCATTCATTTGTGCAACAAAGTTATCATAGTCAGAATGACTTACCTCGGGTGAGTAATCGGAAGCGTGAGAAGAGGAGTCTTCATTAGAAGGATCAGATTAAGCCATCAGACTGAAATGAGCTTGAATTTCGTCATCGGGTTCATCATCATCATCATGAAGCCAATGTTCATCTTCCGCCATAAGAACTTTGCCAGCTTCTTCTTGTTTAGCAAGCATGAATTTGTACGCAAAATAGTTGGCATCTTTTACAACTGATTTCTTGCCTTAGCATGCGTAGTGACCAGATTTACCGCAGTTGTAGCACAAACTCATCTCCCCTTTGAATTTGTCTTCAGGTTTTCCCGATAGACGTCTTTCATCTTTCCTTGGTTTTGGATCGAAATTAGCTTTTCGTTTGAAGTTCTTTGACCCTGAAGCATATCTTTGTTGATTTGAGTTGGGATGACGAGAGAATTTGCGTTTGAAATCTTGAGTGAGAAGAGCCAATTGTTGTTCAAATTTGTCTAGTTCGGGATCATCAAATTCTTCATTGTCTGACTCCTGAAAATTGTCTTGTGGAATGCTTCTTGATGAGGTCAGATCTTCCTTAGCCACAAGAGCTATTGGATCGGAAGGCTTTTCGATTTTATTATTTGCTTCCATAGCCTCCAAAACTTCTTCTTCATCTTATTTCAATGTTTCAAAAACTTCATGAAGATCCAGTTCGGCGCGAAACTTGTTATGTTTTATTTTATTGGGAAATCGACGCCATTGCGGTTGAAGATTGCTAACAAGTTTAACATTGTTCTCGATTTTCGTCTTACGGATGTCATTTTTGCTAAGCTCGTTTAGGAGATAGATAAAATGCTTATAGGTTTCTATAAGACTTTCTCCTTCCTTGGCCTTCAACTCCTCATATTGTGAGATACAATTTGTGATCTTTATTTGAGTACCAATCTTTGTACCGAGCATGATCTATTCAATTTGTTCCCACATTCCTTTAGCCGTCTTACATTGGCTATCGATGCTCATGTAGATATCATTGGGAATACTCATGAGAAGATATGATCGAGCATATTGATCTCTTTTGAACACTTTTTCTTCTTCGGGAGTATATTTTGATCGAGGCTTGATTTCTCGACTTGCAGCTATTGGAGGAGTGTTGTTTGGCATGGCTGGTTGTTCTTGGTAAATAACAGGTGGCGGACCATTATTGATGCAACTCATGATTTCAGCGTGATAATCATGCCTTGCAACAAAGTCAAGGAACCGGTCTTTCCATTGTGAGTATTCTCCTCGGAAGAGAATTGGTGGTTTTATGTCGGAACCAATGGCCATAGCTTCGCGTGTGGTCATTTGGACTTGATTTGATGTGATCTCGATCGTTATGTTTTGGAAAAAATCTAAGTTTTCTAGAAAAGTAGGTTCGATATCAATTTACGAGGTGCTAAACGTGTTATGTCGGGTGAGTTAGACGCAAGAAAAACACTTGTCTGCTAAGAATGACTCGATAAAAGTTTATATCGGGTGAGTTTGACTCGATAAGAAATTATATCGAGTGAGATACACTCGATAAGAACTAATATCGATTAAAACAGACTCGATAAGAAATTATATCGATTAAGACAGACTCGATAAGAATTTATATCGATTGAAACATACTCGATAAGAATTTATATCGATTGAAACAGACTCGATAAGAATAAACTCGAAGTTGCTTTAACAGACTCGATAAGATAAAAAAAATTAAATTCTGCTTTGGTCTATAATCGATATGTCAGATAGCAAAGACGAAGGATTCTTGACAAAAGATCTAGCGTAACAATAGTTATCTAGTCTTTGAAAAGGATAGCTAAGTCCTTGTGTTTACGATTTTTCTCAATTAAGGTCAATGCAACTTTCTGAGGTTTATGAGGTTTACTTGAGGACTCTTTAACCAGAAAAGTTGCAGGAGTCAAAAGATCCTGAGTTTTTTGTTGATAAAGAATAGCAAAAGTAACGCAAAACAAACGAGAGAAAATTCGCAATTGAACAGTAAAGACAGAATTTTGTTTGTATAAAAAATTTGAATACTTATCGGGTGTCAAAGTAACTAGGGTAATGCGACAAGTCTTCAAACAGAATCGAAAAAAAAATTCAAACTAATTCGATTAAATTAACAAAGACTAGATCGATAATTTGAACAGAAATCGACTAAAATCTATTGAATCTGGTTTTAAACTTATATCGAATTAAGCTATTAGGGTGGACTCGATTAAAGCTCAGAGAAAAAAAAATATCGATTACTATGTAAACCTAATGACTCGACAAGAATGTAAAGGAAACAGAACCTGGAGACATGTCGAGTAAGCTTGATGCGATAAGACTGTAACAGCAGAAAAATTGAGATTTTTACCTAAACTCCATAAATCGATTAGATTCTACCCAAAACTCAGATCGATCTGCTCTGATACCGATTGTTGATCCCAGATTCACAATCAAGTACGATTTAAGTAGATGAAACGCGAAGAACATGAATAATATACAGAAGAATATAAGTTGGATATCTCACTTGATGTATATGTCGATTACAACGTAAGCTCACAACAATAACAAATCTTCTCTCTCTCTAATCGTAAATTATGAGCGACTATCCCCTCTATTTATATTGCTAGGAGTTCTAATAATATAAGGAATGTAGAGTTTAAAGCATTATAGACTTACCTTATTTACATAGAGAATGTCCTTTCCTTATTTTAATACAATCAACTTTTATCTCCTAACAAATTGTGATTTCATGGGACTCTGAAATCTCTGAATGAATCTTCTTGAAGTAATGAACTATTTCAAAAGATAAAGTGGACCATGTAAATGCAAAAAGTAAGAAGACAAAACACATATTTTTGCAGCAAATCAAAGAATGCAAACTCACTTTTTAGGCCTTTCACTTTGTAAATGGACAACAAAGAAGAGTCAAAAATAGACCTCGCAAAATCCAATTAGTTTCTTATCGTCCAAAAGAGTGAACTTTCATAACAAAAGCGGTATCCCTTGGTTTAATTAGAGCATCTTCAACAGCATCTATAAAATAGAGAAAATCACATTTTTGTTCTCTAAAACTCTCCAACAGCTTCTCTATCTCATCCTCTAAAATAGAGATTCATGGGAAAATCTCTAAATATAGAGATTTCTCTAAATCTCCAAATAGAAGAGAGAGAAATGAGTTTTTTATTCATTCCACCAATTAAAATTAAATAAATATCATTTTATTTATATTTTAATACTAAAGTGTATTGGGATCCAAAAATTATAAAATATTCAAATAATATAATCAATGATAAAATCTCTAAAATAGAGAATCTGTTGGAGTTGATTGCAATTCATTTTAGAGTTTTTTTACTTTTAGTTCTCAATTATAAAATATTCAAATAATATAATCAATGATAAAATCACAATTTATAGTTTTTTTAACAAAGTAAATACTAAATAATAATAAAAAGAGATTGTACGTTCCATGTAGACCTGACAAAACTAGGCACGACATGGTAACCAGACACGAACTCGATATGAATTAAACGGATTTGGGTATTAATACATTTCAACCCGTTTAAGTAAACGGGTTGACACGATACGACACAAAAATTAAACGAGTTGACACGATACGGCATAAAAATTAAACAGACAGGCCGGGTTAGGGTTAGGCACTCTCAACCCGTTTAACTTTGAACCCGACATGACATGGCACGTTTGCCAACTATAGGTAAAGTCAGAATTAGGCAATGCTCAAACTATACTAAGTTTTACCATCAGCATGTAGCCTTACTTCTCTAAACAATTTCCACAATGGCTCAAAATTAAGGCATCATACACCTAAATTTTCCCTCCCAAATTAAACCAATGGACGAGTGATGATACTTATTTATAGGTAATGACTAAAGTTATCTTTAGGTCTGAAATCATTAATAAATGATCTTAACAAACTTACAAATACTACTTTCATGAGTTATATATAAACCTTTGTTTCATATAATCAATAAATTGTGTAAACCAGATCCAAAATCATTAGTTTACAAGGCTTGATCTTTTCAGAAACTTGATAAATCTACTTTAACACCATCATTTTTTGAAAAACACACCATCTCTTTAATGCATTCCTCGGCCCTTGCCATGTAAATACACTAGGTAAGCGATTATCGGATAATTGTTTAGTAACGACCCCTTAGATTCAGTTCAAAAGTTTTAATAACTGATAATAATCACGAATATGGCAAATGATCCATCAATGGAATGCAAAACATGAAGAAGATATGTTCATGGAAAGCGTATGAACTGTATAAATTAAGAAGATATGCTTATCGAATAATTGTTTAGTCAATTTCAAAAGTTTAGTAGCAATAATTAATATTTGAGAGAGAGATAAATATCACTCAAAATAACACATTCTTAAAGCATGATGAAATTGTCAATTTCACAAAGAAGTAGAAATACACATACTTGTTAAATACCCACAAATACAACTTGTATAGTTGACATAATCTCCTATATACATATCTTCTTACCAATCATTATGACCAAAATAGAGATACACCATTATATTCCCTCTGATTGGGACCCAATAAAATTATGAAGACATTGTCCCCGGGGCAGACCTATAGTGGTTTACACGGTGGCACGGGCCATCGTATTATATCTTTATTGAAGGGTAAATTTTTGGATTTGTTAGCGGTGCAACCGTATCGTTTTAGGGGTGCTTTTAAATAATTTAAATTGAACCTATGAGACAAACAGGGTCGTTGGTGTAGTGGCATTTCCTAAGTAAATTAAAACTCCTTATAGGGAGGTTGCAGGTTCAATCCTTGCTTAATGCAAATAGTTAATTTTTGGGTATCAACTCTATATAACATTTAATAACGTACTAAATATTTTATCAATTCCGTGCTTAAATATATTTAATAAACACTCTATTAATTTCCTATTTAATTTGTTTTTAGTTATTAAATACCATCAATATCAAATACTAAAACCGAAAAAACTCTTGAAATCAACAAAAATATCCAAAAAATCTCTCGAAATCGATAAAAAGTTTAAAAATCCTAAAATAACTCTTGAAATCAACAAAAAAAACCCGAAAAAGTCTTTCAAAATCGATAAAAAAACTTAAAAATCTCTCAAAATCAAACAATTTTTTTTAAAATCTCTCGAAACGGTAGAATTAGATTAAAAACATATCGAAAGATATTTACTGTTAGTGAAAACGTAAAGACGCGTCGATAAAAACCGTATTTTTTATAATTATTTTTGTTTATATTATATGGTGCCACCGTATCAAAAACATTCTGGGTCCGTCACTACATTGTCCAATAAAATCATGGACCGAATAAAATTATGAAGAAATTGTCCAATAAAATCATGGGACCCAAGAAAGTTGTACCGTGAGCCAAGTGATCATATGGCTTGCCCTAATAGGAAGAGGACCATATGAAAAACAGAAAATGCATTTTCCAGCAGCATATTAAACACACCAAGGGGAATTCCAGCACGAAAGCAAGTGTTGTTATCACACGTCCGTCCTGTCTGATTGATTCACCTTCGATTATAAAAGAAGTACAATATATAGACATAAATATATATATATGGGTCATTTGATCTATGAAAGGTTAAAATAATAATACTGTGGACAATCACCATAAATAGAAAGAAAAATTAAAGTTGAACTCAAACCTTTGGTTTTCCAAACCAATAAAAAAAAAAACTACTGAACCTAAGAAGAAGCTTATAAAAATAAAACTTAAGGTTAGCTGATGCATATAAACTTTTTAAATTATATCCAGAAGCTAGAAAACAGATATTTAGAAACGCTAACATGTAGAACTATAGATTAGGGAGCATATAACTATAGACTTTTAATTAGGGGTGAGCATCGGAACCGGATACCCACTTTTGGAACCGGAACCGCCTCATATCTGCCGATTCCAGAATCGAAACCGATGTGATTGATTCTGGTTCCGTTTCCTAACATACGGAACCGATCAGGACCGGTTCCGGTTCCGGTTCTCATTTTTTTGGAACTGTTAGCCGCTGGGTATCCGCTACCCGCCACTTTTAAATAAAAAATATTTTACATATTTATAAATAATAAATAAAAACTCAAACTTTCTAGTTTGTTTATGTAATAATTTGTTTTTATCAGATTACAATTTTTATCGTATGCAATGTAAAAAAATAAAAAAAGTTGAAGCCGGGTATCTGGTACCGGAACCGGTTCCCATCGGTTCCGGTTGCGGTTCCAAAATATAAGGAACCGGTGTTAGCGGTTCTGGTTCCGATTCCGGATTTCCAGGAACCGCCGGGTCCGATTCTAACATCCCAAAAGCTAAAGCCAACAACAAGGATAAATCAAAATCCAAAATCACCAAATGATTAACCAACCAACGATTAATTCATTACAATCTCAATTTGAAATAAAAATAAATGTAGCGGAATTCCATAACTTTAATGTGAACAGCTGAATATTGGAAACTAACGTGGAAACTAAAAACTCTTCGGAAGCCCCTCTACATCTTCCCCTTCCCCTTATCCTCTCTCCTAGCAATGTACCTGCCTGAAAATACTTTATTTTGAAAAGCGAGGGTTAGACCAAAAGGTCTAGTGAATTCCCATAAAAACAGTTTATATATGACAAGGCAAACACCGTCGCAAACCCTTAGCGACACACCAGTCCCGTAGGACCAATCCCGTACAACCACAAACCCATAGTGGTCTAGGTTTAATAATAGAGACCTAGTCATATTACTTAATTAAAAACAGATAGTGAACGTATCGACCCCAAAGCTTATAAAAGGGATCATGGTAGTTTTGCATATAAAGAAGATAATTTAAAAGACCATAATCAACAATTAAGCATTTGAATTAAACCCATTGCATTTTTAAAGGGATAGGGAACTCACCTGAATTTGCCAACCACTACTCACATTTGAGTCCAACGAAACCACCAACCGAACACCTGAATTGAGGTTGCCAAACTATGAGTTAACAAGCCTAAAGTAACCCTCAAAAGACTCAATTACCAACCCCTCAATAAAGGACTCAAGCTAGAACCCCAAACCCATACCGAACAAAATATGAAAAACGCCTCAACAGAGGGCTAGGCGAGTTTCAAGCGAGTCAGGACTCGCCAAAGACTCGCTTTAGTCTTTATTTTCCTGCACAACACCATTTCGAAGACCAAAACCCAAAACCAATGCTCAATTCGATTTCCTTCAATTTTTGTGCATAAAACTTATTCCCAACACCTAAGAATCATCCCCAAGAATCCACCAATCCAAATTCATCCATTTGATTCCATGGATTAAAGCCCCATGGAAGAACCAAGGTTCATCGATGGTGGGTTTTCATAGAGACCAACTTATAAACAAAGTAACAATGCTCAAATGAAGATATCATCACTAAAACACCAACTCATTTGATTAAACATTGATGAAGGGTCTTTTCATAAACATTCATCATCCAAAACCTAAACTCCATAGCTTTCCCAATCCAGAAGACTCAACAAAGCTTGAAAATGGAGAAGATGAAGCATTCATACCTGAAATGATGATCTTCAATCAAAATGCAAAGCCTCCTCTTCCTTGCTATCCACGTCTCTCTCTCAAAACACACACATTTCCCCCACACTGATTTTGGATGTGAAATGAGAGAAATGAGGAGGCTCTCCTATTTGATTTACATATATATATCATGGGCCTCAATAAGAATGAGCCCTAGCCCAAAGAAAATCTGATCCAAAACCAACCATTTAAATTAATAACCCAAGGATTAACAACTAAACCTCTTATAAATTTTTGGGTTATTACAACACCTCCCCCTTAAAAGAATTTCGTCTCTGGAATTCCTTCATCGAAGAGATATGGATACAACTCATTCATCTTGGATTCTAACTCCCAAGTTGCCTCTTGCCCTTGTGAAACCGCCACTGCACTTTTACCATTGGAATAACTTTGTGCCTCAAACTCTTGATCTTTCGATCAACGATTGCCTCGGGCACCTCCACAAAGTTCAACTTTTTATCAATCTACACTTCTTGCAACGGCACAGTTAATTCGGCCTCCGTCAAACATTTCCTCAAATTATAGATATGGAAGGTGCTATGAATACCTTGCAACTTTTCCGGTAATTCCAACTTGTACGCAACCTCCCCAACTCATTCAATTATAGGAAACGGTCCGATATAACGTGGACTCAACTTTCCTTTCTTTCCGAAACGCATTACACCCTTCCAAGGTGATGCACTAAGCATCACGAGATCACCCACTTGAAACTCAAGTGTTTTCCTTCTCTTGTCGGCATAGCTCTTCTGTCTATAATGGGCCGCTTTCAACCTTTCACGAATTTGATCAATCTTATCGGTCGTCAATTGAACAATTTTCGGCCCCGCCAGTTGCTTTTCACCAACTTCATTCAAACACAAGGGAGTTCTACATTTCCTCCCATACAATACTTCATAAGTGCTGCCTGAATAATCGCATGATAACTATTGTTATAAGCGAATTCAATTAAAGGTAGATGACTTTCCCATGATCCACTAAAGTCAATAGCACAAGATCTCAACATGTCTTCCAAAGTCTGAATCGTCCGCTTGCTTTGTCCATCCGTTTGAGGATGATAGGTGGTACTGAATTTGAGTTGTGATCCCAACTCTTTCTGAAAGCGCTCCCAGAACATGGACGTAAGACGTGTATCGCGGTCCCACACAATAGACAATGGCACTCCGTGTCTTGTCATAATCTCATCAATATAAAGCTTTTCCATCCTCTCCATAGAATAAGTTTTCCGCATTTGAAGAAAGTGAGCCGATTTGGTGAGTCGATCCACAATCACTCAAATAGCGTCAAACCCTTTCGGAGATTTAGGCAACCCCGTCACAAAATCCATAGTAATGTGGTCCCACTTCCAAACGGGAATATCCAACGGTTGAAGCTTGCCATACGGCCTTTGATGTTCTATTTTCACTTGTAGACAAGTAAGGCATCTTTCTACAAAGTATGCCACGTCCTTCTTCATACCCAGCCACCAATAAAATTGTCGAAGATCTCTATACATC
The DNA here is from genome assembly GCA_036898165.1 of Silybum marianum. Classification (NCBI taxonomy): domain Eukaryota; kingdom Viridiplantae; phylum Streptophyta; class Magnoliopsida; order Asterales; family Asteraceae; genus Silybum; species Silybum marianum. The sequence continues at coordinate 39,964,545 of CM072529.1, read as the reverse complement.
TTATTCGTACCCGGATGTATATAATACTTGGATTTATGCACCTCGACCAATAATCTCTTACGAATGTCCCCAAATCTCGGAACCCAAATACGTTTGTTGTAACATTTCAATCCCCGCTCGTTCTCTAGAAAAGTATACACAGCGCCTACCATTCGTTTCTTCTTAAGATTCTCCGGTTGTAATGCATCAAACTGGCATTTCTTAATTTCATCAAGTAAATTGAAATTTACCACAATCTTCATAGCAGTAACTTTCGAAGTCTCACCGCTTTCCTTTCTGCTTATGGCATCGGCTACCACATTCGCTTTCCCCAGATGGTATTCGATCTCGCAATCGTAATCCGTCAATAGTTCCATCCATCTTCTTTGCCTCATATTGAGTTCTTTCTGATTGAACAAATGATGAAGACTCTTGTGATCATTGAAAACCTGACACTTGGTCCCGTACAAATAGTGTCTCCAAATCTTTAAAGCAAATACCACGTCGGCTAACTCGAGATCGTGTGTAGGATAACGTCTTTCATGTTCTTTCAGTTGTCTTGATGCATAGGCAATCACCTTTCCACGTTGCATCAAGACGCACCCCAATCCCATTTTAGACACGTCACTATACACAACGAAATCGTTGTTTCCGTCGGGTAATGTTAAGATCGGTGCACTACACAAACTTTCCTTTAAAATTCAGAAAGCTTCTTCTTGCTTTTCCGTCCACGAAAACTTGATGCTTTTCTTGGTTAATGAGGTTAGCGGGGTAGCGACACTAGAGAAGTCTTTAATGAACTTCCGGTAGTATCCCGCTAACCCCAAGAAACTTCTCACTTCCGAAGAAGTCCTAGGCGGCTCCCAGTTCTTTATTGCCTTGATCTTAGCCGGATCGACTTTTATCCCTTCACTTGGTACAATATGCCCGAGAAATTGCACTTCCTGAAGCTAAAACTCACATTTAGAAAACTTCTCATAGAGGTTTTCTTTCTTTAACAAATTCAACACCAATCGGAGATGTTTCACGTGATCTTCTTTCGATCGAGAATAGATGAGTATACCATTCATGGACACAACGATAAACTTATCAAGAAACGGTTGACAAACCCAGATCATCAAATCCATAAATGTCGCGGGGGCATTGGTTAAACCGAAAGGCATTACTAGGAACTCGTAGTCTCCATACCGAGTTCGAAACACGGTTTTCGGAACATCATCCTCTCGCACCTTGAGTTGATGGTACCCCGAACGAAGATCAGTCTTCGAGAAATAGCTTGCCCCTTGAAGTTGGTCAAACAAATCGTCTATCCTTAGGAGTGGATATTTATTCTTGATCGGGACCTTATTGAGCTTACGATAATCTATACACATAAGCATAGTCCCATCCTTCTTCTTAACGAACAGAACCAGTGCTCCCCACGGAGAAGTACTTGGTCGGATGAATCCTTTATCCAAAAGCTCTTGCAGTTGGGACATCATCTTTTTCATTTCTGACGGCACTAAGCGATATGGAGCTCTAGCTATAGGAGCAGCTCCCGGTACTATGTCTATCCTAAATTCGACCTGACGATCCGGAGGTAGTCCCGTTAAATCATCCGGAAACACCTCCGGATAATCACTAATGACGGGAATACTATCCTCACCCCCTCTTTCCTTCATAGCATCTACTACGTACGCCAAAAATCCTTGACACCCCTTTTTCATACACCTATTGGCTTTCACCATCGAGATCAAACTAGTGTTCTGGTCTCTACGATTCCATAGATAACTACTGTCCCCTTGTCTGGAACGCTCACATGGATCAACTTCTTGTTACACACTATATTGGCATTGTTTCTTGCCAACCAGTCCATTCCCACAATAATATCAAACTCTCCCATAGACATAGGGTGGAGTAGCAATGGTATACGGTTTCCTTCTATTTCTATCATGCACCCTTCAAACACTTCCTTGACTAAGACGCAACCATCATTGGCCGTCTCTACTTCTATAGCGAGTCTCTTGTACTTTACCCCCAAACATTTCACAAATAAAGGCGACACAAAAGAGTAAGTAGCACCAAATCAAACAACATCTTGGCGAATAAAGAGTTTACCAAAAAGGTACCTGTCACCACATCCGGAGTCTCTTCTGCCTCAACTGCAGTCATCTGAAATGCTCTCCCCTTAGCTTTAGTCGGCTTAGTTCCCTTCTCCGCCCCTTTATCCCCATGACGATACCCGGCAAAGTTGGATCCCCTTTTCTTCAATTGCGGGCAATCTGGCTAGATATAATCCGGCGACCCACACTGATAACACTTCTTTGCAGCCGTACACTCTCAAGAATAGTGAGCCATGGATCCGCAACGATAACAACCTCTAGTCTCGGATGTTCACTCTCCCCGATGAACCCGATGACATTTCCCACACGTCTTCCCATTTCCACTTTGGTTCCCCTTATGATCCGATTTGACAAATTTGGACTTCTTAGAGTCCCTCCCCGAACCATCCCATTTCCGCTTTTCTCCCACATTTTCATCCACTTGACGAAATTTCTCCCTCTCAGTTTTCCTAGCCGCACCCACAGTCGCTTGATAACCAGAATGGTGGAGGTTAGTCACCAATTCCCGGATGTTAGCATTCAAACCCCAAATGAATCGATCAATCCGTCGGGACTCATCCGGAACATACACCGAAGCAAAACATTCCTTCTCATTATACTTTGCCGCATACTCATCAACTGACATTCCCCCTAGCACAAAATTCAAGAACTCGCTCTCCAACTGTTTCACCAAAGTTGGAGGACAAAATTGCAGTTTGAACCTCTCTACAAATATCTCCCAAGTCATGGCTCTAGCAACCTTCGTCCCTTCTCTCCCGACTCAACATCCCACCAATTGATTGCTTCAGCTTTTAACATAGAAATGGCATAAGTCACTTTGTCTTCATCGGCACACTTGCAAGTCTCAAAAGCCATTTCCATTTCTCGTACCTAATGCACGGGTAACACCGGGTCACATGCACCATCATAGGTAGGAGGCCTGCAAGATGCAAAAGTCTTGTAGCTACACCCCTTCGATACCTTAGAAGAATTAGGCACCAATGGTGTTTCCATAGAATGACTACCCACAATGGTCTTGGGTAAACTGGAATGCACGGAAGGCTCTATTTCTTCACTCTTTTCCCGACTGACAGGTTCCGACCTTTCTCGATTAGTTAACAAGGTTTGAAGTGCGAATTGGATCTTTCCCAATTTAGTGACAAATGCCTCTTGCACCCCAATGGCTGGTGTGGTGCCTTGGCCCCGCCTTCTACGATGGGCTCGACCTCTTGCACTCACTGAACTCTCTTGTACGAACATATCCGGTGCACTAGCTTGTCCAATCCTTCCGTGGCCGCGTCCTCGACCACGACCCCTAGTTCCCCCAATAGTAGGGATAGGTACATGACTCGCACTTCTTCCACGGCCTCTACCTCGGCCCCTTCCTCTAGTCGGTGCACTTACGACACCTCCCTAATCCACCGGTTCCTCCTCCCGGGGTTCAGATGAATCCATCCTAGCAATAGGTATGGATTGACTTCTCGTAACTCGAGCTGACATGATCCCTTTCTGCGAATAACACAACTTAATTTAAATGACAGTTCAAAAATAATAAGGTAATGCAAACACACACATGCACCTGTAAATTCGCAATTACAGTTCCAAGTGTAATTCCCAATTTACCGCACATGTGGGTCCTCTCCCTACCCCATTATCACTATCCCTGTCGAGGTTACCCTAATTAAGCTGTGACTCCTAGCCTACAGTCTAAGACTAGGTGCCACACGACCACCTAATTCACTTAAACTATGGCTCTGATACCAATTTGTAACACCCCAAAAGCTAAAGCCAACAACAAGGATAAATCAAAATCCAAAATCACCAAATGATTAACCAACCAACGATTAATTCATTACAATCTCAATTTGAAATAAAGATAAATGCAGCGGAATTCCATAAGTCTAATGTCAATAGCTAAATAATGGAAACTAACGCGGAAACTAAAGACTCTTCGGAAGACCCTCTACATCTTCCCCTTCCCCTTATCCTCTCTCCCAACAATGTACCTGCCTGAAAATATTTTATTTTGAAAATTGAGGGTTAAACCAAAAGGTCTAGTGAATTCCCATAAAAACAGTTTATATATTTCCAGCTGTTTACAAATCATCAAAACATGCAATGGTTTCCAAACAGTTCAACCCCTTTTTCTTATCGAGAATAAAACATGTATTGAAGAAATATGACAAGGCAAACACCATCCCAAACCCTTAGCGACACACCAGTCCTGTAGGACCAATGTCGTACAACCATAAACCCTTAGTGGTCTAGGTTTTAATAATAGAGACCTAATCATATTACTTAATGAAAAACAGATAGTGCACCGTATCGACCCCAAAGTTATAAAAGTGATCATGGGAGTTTTGCATACAAAGAAGATAATTTAAAAGACCATAATCAACAATTAAACATTTGAATTAAACCCATTGCATTTTTAAATGGATAGGGAACTCACCTGAATTTGTCAACCACTACTCACAGTTGAGTCCTACGAAACCACCAACCGAACACCTGAATTGAGGTTGCCAAACTATGAGTTAACAAGCCCAAAGTAACCCCAAAATACTCAATTACCAACCCCTCAATCAAGGACCCAAGGTAGAACCCCAAATCGATACCGAAAAAAATATGAAAAACGCCTCAACAAAGCGCTAGGCGAGTTTCAAGCGAGTCAGGACTCGTCAGAGACTCACTTTAGTCTCTGTTTTCCTGGACAACACCATCTCGAAGACCAAACCCCAAAACCAATGCTCAATTCGATTTCCTTCAATTTTTGTGCATAAAACTCATTCCCAACACCTAAGAATCATCCCCAAGCATCCACCAATCCAATTTCATCCATTTGATTCCATGTATTAAACCCCATGGAAGAACCAAGGTTCATCCATAGTGCGTTAGAGTACCAACTCATAAACAAAGAAACAATGCTCAAATGAAGATATCATTACTAAAACACCAACTCATTTGATTAAACATTGATGAAGGGTCTTTTCATAAACATTCATCATCCAAAACCTAAACTCCATAGCTTTCCCAACCCAAAAGACTCAACAAAGCTTGAAAATGGAGAAGATGAAGTATTCATACCTGAAATGATGATCTTCAATCAAAATGCAAAGCCTTATCCTCTTCCTTGCTATCCACGTCTCTCTCGCAAAACACACATATTTCGCACACTGATTTTGGATGAGAAATGAGAGAAATGAGGAGGCTCTCCTATTTGATTTACATATATATATCATGGGCCTCAATAAGAATGAGCCCTAGCCCAAAGAAAATCTGATCCAAGCCCAACCATTTTAATTAATAACCCAAAGATTAGCAACTAAACCTCTTATAAATTTTTGGGTTATTACAGTGTTACTCTAAATAGTCAACATTCTGAGCCTAAATGATGTCAATCTATATATTAATAAAAGTATATCATAGAATGTGTTTGACGGTAGAATTGATTTACGATGATATTTAAAATGATATGGAACTTAATATTAATTTATAAATAATTATTGATTGATTTTGCTTATTGAAATACTCGGAAAATTGATTTATATGAATTATTAATATTTAATGAATTCAATTGTGGTCATTGAGTTTATCATGGTTGATTTCTTACAGTCATAATTTGTCGAGATTAATTTAGTCATCGCCCGGGACACCCTTCTAAAAAAACAATATATTTTTTTTTCATACTTATCGATGACTCATTTTTACATCTCACCCAGGAACTATAAAATGTCATGAACAGACCGACGCTAATCATCCCGAATAATGAGTTTACCTTTACCTAATGTGAGCCCCACGTGAAATGTTTTTATGTGATTTTTATGTATGAATACTTTATATTTATGATCGGGAACCAAATATTGTCCAATAATCTTTTATTTAACAAATTAATTTATGAACGAAAATTTAATTTGATAATTGGTTGATTAATTACCATGAAAGTTGGTAATAAAAATAAGAATCGGGAGGAAAATCTTTATGAAACTTTAATGCTCTAATTAATTCGAGAGTTACGAATGTGGTCATCCGATTTGTTAGGAAGTATTTCTTCACCCCAAACATTTCTAGAAAGATAAAGCATCACCTCAATGAATCTGCTCGATAGTGCTACTTTCACCTTGTTGTACCTTATTTAATTTTTTATGTCAATTTAATTTCAATTGTTTTTTTAAATGAATAATCATTAGATTTTCTGAAACTTGTTAAATAAATTTTTGGACATTTAAAAACCTGTTAAATACATTCTGATTACTCAAAAATCTAACCTACAACTTTTATAGCAGGTAAAAACTACAAAAAACATAAAAACTACCTAGAATGTGAATAGGTCGTTTCATTTACATACATATATAGAAAAAAGTTTTTATTAAAACCATAAATATTTTAAAAACCGAGACTTTTATTTGTGTTTTTTATTAATTTGTTCCTCTTATAAAATAATCTTTTAATAAATAAAAAATATTTAAAAAAGTAATCAAGAAGATGATTAATTTTTTGAATATAGAAAAAGTTAACCGCAAAATATAATAAAATTAATCAAACAGAATTAATCAAAAAAAATAAAAGAATTAATCCTTTCAATGTTTTCTTACAAGTCAAATATAAAAAGAACTAATGCTTAATGCTTTCGATATTTTCTAGTAAGTAAAAATATAAAAGAATTAATCAAAAAATATAAAATTTCCTCTTTTGAAAAATTCTTTGAAGGCAACTTACGCTCGTTTGGCAAAAAATTTATATGTTTTATTTATAAAAAAATATTTAAGAAAAATCAAAATAATAAATAAAATAAAGATATAAAGTCTCGATTCTTAAAATATTTACGGTTTTTAAAAAACATTTCCTCCACATATGTATGTTAATGGGGTGAAATATTCACTTTATGATAGTTTTTAGGGTTTTTTTTTTAATTTTAGTAGTTTTACCTGATATACAGGTTGTAAGTTACATTTTTAAGTAATAAGCACGTATTTGACAAGTATTCAAAAGTTTAAGGAGTTATTTAACAAGTTTCAGAAAGTACAATGATTTATCAATTCAAAAAATTGTCTACCGACTAAATCATTCCGAACAAGAAAAAACCCATTGGGTTTTTATGGACATTTCCCTTATAAATGATATATTTTTAAGAGTATATTTGTAAAAATTATTTGCTGGTTCAAGGAACACGAAAATTATTTTCTTTCTTTTTGTTTCTTATTTTTTCCTTCCCTTTTAATAAAACAAATAAAAAAAATTATTTTTCTTTTCCCTCTTTTTTTTTCCCTTCCATTTTTTTTCTTTTCTTTTTTCTCCGGGTTAGAAAACACAACGCAGGTAATATTTGCTAGTCCTTCTTTCTTTCAATGAATACAATCTCTTCCCACTTTATCTTCAACGATGACAAATTACTCTTGTAAAAATGTTGGAGGACGAATAAGCTAGTTACGTAACCGTGCCCCTACCCAAGAGGAATTAAGGGGGAGCTCTGATCGGCATTCAAGTACTCTCATTCAAGCAACATGTGATAGCACTTTTAGTTAGGGCCGTTTACTAAACACTTACCCGGTAATTAAGTGCTTACCCGTAAAATTCAACACTACAATTTACTTATCGAATAAGATTTTAGCCCACAAAAATGGCACTGTATGCAATTATTTACCTGGTTAAGCGCTTACCGTGGTAAGAGTCGTCGCCCTTACTTACCGGGTAAAACTCTTGGTTCTTGCCTCACTCTTACCGGATAAGATTCTTTGTCCTTACCATATTAATCCGATCAGGTAATGTGACTTGGTAAGTGATTACCCGGGTAAGTTTTGATAAATGATCCCTTAGTTTTATTCTAAATTTACCTCAAGTGACCTTTTATTCAAGAACTGTGTAATCTGTTTTGACGTGCACCTATTTGGGCGACTTGTGTGGGTTGATGAGGTAACGTCGCCTACGGTTTTTATCCATTTCGGGGTTTTCCGCATCACTACTGAATAATGAATACATATCTGTTTCTTGGCTCATTTACATTACAAAGTCATTTGTCTTTTTAACTTATTGCTTCATTATTTGTTTGATCATTGGAGTCCAAACCTGGTCACACACTCGTGTGTACCTGAATTCCGCTGAAACAAAGAACTAGAAAGATGTATAGAAACAAAATTAGTCTGAATTGTTGTCTATATGAGAAAATAAGATAGCTTATTATAACCATAAAGCTTGTGGCGTACTTGGTTACAGTTTTAGGGGATGAGGCTAGGTAACCCATCTACTCGAGGTTCTAATTCAGACGCAAACAATTTGTGGCAACTGGGGAATTATTTCAGGGCTGTATCCTTTAGCAGTCTTAAATTTCCAGGGATTAGTCTAGGCAAACGCCTAGGATACCCTTTCCAAAAAAAAGATAGCTTATTATTAATTCATAGTCCCTTAAAAATTCAAGTTACAAATTATGACGTATGTAAAAAAATTTATCGCTTCACGTTTGAATTCTATAAAATTAAATTAATTGATAAACACGTTTAAATAATACATAATAAGCAACCTTTATTAATATCACAATACTATAACGATTTAATTTCATGATAAAAAAAATTATTAAATTTTTTATTCTTGATTTATTACAATAAATTTGTACATGTTCATATGTTGTATATTACCACTAGCTAGCTAGGCGGTTTAAGGCCTTACTCAAAAGCCATTTTGTGGATCACCTCTCAACTACTACATTTAGTAAGATCAAATTAATTGTATAAAAACTTGAAGCCAAAGTCCATGTACGTAATTAATTAATTAGTCAAAGTAGGTTGACGTCAACTTGTTTAGCACAATTCTAATAGTTTACGAAGAAGGGTAGATGATCAAGTCGAATCTTTTTAATTAGAAAAATGAGTGAATTTTGAACCATTCATGTATGTTAAGATGACGAGGCCCATTATATATACAAAATTACCAATAAGGCAGTAACATAATCCAATTTGTGGTTCTATGTATATGATATATCTAGGTCATGAAGTAAAACCAATGATTGAGTATATATAATGTCAATGTTTTTGTATAGGAAATTAAAGGCATTACACACATAAATATTATATTACATGGGATGATCAAAGGAAAACTATAAAAATATTTATAACAGTGAGATTTAGGAACATGTAAATGTTTTATATCGTAAAATAATGCATATGAAATTACAATGTTGTTTTATTGTGTAAAACAAAATATAAATATTGAAAATAATCACATTGTAAGACAACATTGTATTTTCAAATGCATTGTTTTAGAATGTGAAATAATAAATGTTACTCGTTCTGATGATTTTCATTTGATCATTTGCATGTGTGTGTATGCTTATATAAGGGAGGGTTCAAAGAGTAGACGTAGGATCGTGTGAGAAGAAGAATTAAGGTTAGAAACGTAATAAAGGATCTCCATCATTGATCACTTTTGATCTCATGCCCATAATGAAGTACGCTTTAGAAGGTAATTGATATGGTGTATCTCGGTGCATCTAATTACTGTTGACATTCAATTAGGATTGATCTAATGGTAACACTGCTCTATTACCAAATATGTGAGAACACCTATATCATATGCGATACTACATTAGAAAGTCAGATGACTTTGGTCGTGACCTATGTCGCGGGCAAAGTCGTGCATACTAAGGTTGTACAAAAAACCGTCAAACTGTTCAACCCATCCAACCCAACCCGCTAACAATCCAATTAAATCTAACACGCTTGTTGGGTCACCGATGATTTGGTGATAAACCACCTTCCTTTATATGATTGATTTTTTATAGGTTCTTTTTGAAGGTCTGAAATATGCTTCAAGTATTGAAAAGTCAAAGACTATTCAATCAAGGGTTGTACATCAAAAAGTGGAATTTTGGATGTACCAACTAACTTCAATATTCAGATCATTTTGCCAAAGTCAAGATTGGGTCACCAACATAGTGGGTCACCGATGGTACACATTTTAGTCATCAAAGTATTGGGTCATCAATACAAGATGAGGTCATCAAGTTAGTACCCATCCACCGACACTATGTATCTTGGTCACCGAGATTGCAGGTATATTTTCTAAGGCTGTGATATCAAGTCACAACTACAAGGGTGTACACTCTCAACACTTAGTGAGATCTGAGGATCACTAAGCAATGTGTACACTTATCATCTCCAGCCTTACAAAGTATCCACCGATGTGATACATAGGTTCATGTATCACTTAGCAATTTTCAAAAGATAAGTTCTTGACTCACAGCAAATGCAAGACACGTGAGCTGCAAGAACTTGGGCACCAAACCTTAAATAAAGACATTCTCTTTTATTCTTATAAAAGGGATTTTGTATTTTAGCTAAAAGGTTTGACGGGACTTCTCAGAGCATGAAGAAAAGAAGATAAAGTTAGACATTACGTGCTACAAGGAATGGTTTATACATTAAACTAGTACAAAGGGAGTGGCCTCTCCCTTTGTCCAGTAGATAAACTTCCAGCTAATGAAACCTTGACAGCTGTCCACATGCATCACATGCATGGGCACTATAAAAGGAGATGAAGTCCTTCCCAGAAATCTCACGCTTTCAACAAATCTTCAAAGTGATTATTTGTTTGACTCCGGCAAAGCTGTGTGCTATAACAGTCTTGTTTTAACTTCCTGAGTGTATAAGTTAATTACTGTTATCTGTGTGTTTAGTTTGATAGAATAGTGTGTCTGTTCTTTTCCGCATCAAACTTCCTGTGTGTAAATTTTTGATATTTACATTAAAAAATTTAAAAAGAGTATATTCTGTGTGTTTTATATTCAACCCCCCCTTCTACAAAACCCTCACTTGGTTAGCCATCTCTCTTTGGGGACTAACAAGTGGTATCAGAGCAGTTGGTTTAAATTCAATAAACCAGATCTGTGATGGCTACTACTCCAAATGTTGATGGTACTCTGCAGACTTCCTTCAGTAATACATATGATTTAGGATCCTTGGCCAAACCTCCAAGGTTCAACCCAAGTAACTTTGGGTTATGGAAAAATCGCATGCTATTATTCTTGGAAGGGATCGATTGCAGGTATCCCAACATTCTCAGTGAGGGACCTATTGTTCCTAAAATATGGGCTCGCTTTGGCCCACAAAAAGACGCTGAAGGAAAGGACATAGAGTCAGATGATGAAAGGAGTGATAAAACTGGCAGATATATCATCAAACCTTCAAATAAATTTAGTGAAGATGATAAACGCCTAGTTTCTCTAGACACTAAAGTCAAATCTGCTCCTGCTGTATCTCTTCCTGATGAAGTGTATCACTCTCTTCTTAACCTTCCCACTGCTAAAGAAATATGGGATACTTTGAGTGTCTTATATGAAGGCACCAAAGAAGTGAAGAAATCTAACAGGATTTGTCTTGTTAGAAAGTATGAACTTTTCTCCCATGAAAAAGGATAATCTCTTTCTACCTACTTTAATCCCTTTAACTGTCTTCTCAATGATCTCAAAGTTCTTGGACGGGTTTATGATAATGAAGAAGTTCTCTGCAAGTTCATGGATTGTCTCCCAGACTTCTGGGAAACTATCTATACTTACATCAAGCAAACCAAGGACCTAGAAATAATGCCTTTAACTGCTCTCTATGGAACTCTTCTCCACTATGAACAGACCAAGAACCAGAGGAAATCTCTTATAAAGGATATCAAATCCTCTTCTATTGCTTTAATAGGTGATTCAAAATCTTCTTCTTGTGTCCCTAGAATCACCTATCCTTCTTTTGATTCTGAGAATGATATTAAGGAAGACTCTTCCCATCTATCAGATGCATACTATAGTGCAGCTGATGATGAAAGTGAAGAATCAGCCATTGACATACTTTCTGATAGTATGGCAATGATTGCTGGAAACCTTAAGAATAAAAGATTTTTTTCAAACCGCTCAAAATTTAATAAGAAATCTTTTTCTCAAAAACCCTCTTCTGACAAAGCTAATGAAGAATGCTTCAATTGCGGAAAGAAGGGTCATTTCGCTTCTGAGTGTAGATCAAAAGCTTCCTCTAATCTCAAATCTTCTTCTTCTTCTTTTGGCCATGACTTCTCAAAATCAGCTTCTAGGAAGCATGAAGAGAGAAATAGCCACTCCTCTAAAGAAAACTCTGAATCAAAAGAAACCTCCAGATATAAGAAGTACAAAGCCAAATACAAGAGGGAAAAAGAAAGAAACCAAAGTAAAAATAAAACTTTGGTTGCTGAGGCTCATTGCTGGGAGGATGAGCAAACTTCTGAGAGTGAAAGTGAGTATGTCACAAAATGTCTCATGGCCAAAATCGATGAGCTGGAAGACATGGAAAAGTCACTGTACACTACCCTTGTATTTGCTGAGGGATCTACTTCAGGGACAAAGCCTCAGGTACATCCTTTTACCTTTCTTTCTGATGATCAAAAGGCTGATGCCTTTGATTCTTTAACTGTTGACTTCTGTGACTTAAAGATTCAAAAGAAAAAGGCTGACATGCATATAAAATGTCTAAATGATCAACTCCTCTCTTGCTTTTCTAAACTAAAAGATTTTGATAAAATGAAAGCTGATCTAGAAAACCTAAGGTATTTAAACGACAGCCTTTCTGAGGAAAAATCAAAAATCTCTTCCACTCTTGAAAAGGAACAAGAGGTTCTGTCTAAATCGACTAAATCCTCTAAGAATCTTGAAAGGATTCTTCAAGATCAAATAACTATCAAGGATAAGTCTGGCCTTGGTTATGGAAAAGATGATCCTCAACCTTCCGACCTTCCACTTCCTTCTTCTAAGTGTCAAGGTTTTCCTGCTGGTTTCCTTTCCGATGACGATGATGATCTCTTCGGTTACTCATCTGAGGACTCTACCTCCATTCACTCTATAGATCTACTTGACATGCTCAAAGTAGAATCTAGTTCTAAGAAGTTTGGAGTCTTTGTTAAAGCTAAAGAAACCTCTCCTGAGTCTTCAAAAGTTTCAACTCTTCCAAGCTCTTCTTCTTCTCCCAAACCTATTCAAAGACTTTTGAATTCTCTAAGTCTTCATGAGTCAAGGTACTCCCAGGAGCAGCCGTTAAATGTTGTTGAGCATCCCTCTCCAAAAAGATTTTCTCCTCAAAAGAAAAAAAAATTTAAGTCAAATTTTTCATCTAAAAGGAAATCTCAAATAGTTACTGATTTTATTCCTCGATCAGTAAACTTGAAGAAATCAAGAAATCCTGGTAAAGGTATTCTTGGACCAAGACCAGGTGTCGGTCACCCCTCCTCTTCTCAGTCATCAACTTCTGTCCAAAGTTTTGATGATATGGACTTTAAAAGGGCCTTTTCTTTAAAGAAGTGTTACAATTGTGGCAATACACTTCATCTTGCTAAAAATTGCCCAAAAGATTTGGATCTTCGCAAAAGTAAAATGCCTTCTAATCCCAAAGGACCCACCTCAAAATGGGTACCAAAAGTCTAAATTTGTTTCTAGGTGCAAGTACCAAACAAAGATCACATATGGTACATGGACAGCGAGCGGGTGTTCAAGACACATGACTGGAAACAAACTTCTTCTCTCTAACTTCTCAAAAGAAAAGGGACCCACTGTTTCCTTTGGAGGAAATGGAAAAGGGGTCAACAAAGGATATGGTACCATATCAAATGGAACCATCACTTTCTCTAGAGTAGCCCATGTTGAAGGGCTAATGTACAATCTTCTAAGCATCAGCCAAATATGTGATTTGGGCTATAAGGTCATGTTCCAGCTGTGTGTGTGCTTGGTCTTTGACGTACAAAATAAGATTGTACTAGCAGGAACCCGACTGAATGATGTATACATAATCAACATGAAGGAAAGTGCAATAGGAGAAGCTGTGTGTCTCCTCTCTCAAGAACTAGCCAAACAAAGTTGGCTGTGGCATAAATGGTTCTCTCATCTAAACTTTAAAACCTTGAACAAACTCTCCAACAAGGAACTGGTTGTTGGAATGCCAAAAATAGTTTTTGAAAAAGAAAAGCTGTGTGGAGCATGTGAAAAAGGAAAACTCACCAGAACTTCCTTTAAAACAAAACAATGCTCATCTATCTCTCAACCTCTTCAAATGCTTCACATGGATCTGTGCGGTCCAGTAAGCACACCCAGTCTGGGTGGTAAAAAGTATATGCTAGTAATCGTCAATGAATTCTCTAGATATACTTGGGTGTTCTTTCTGAAACACAAGAGTGACGCTGCTGAAGAAATCATCAGGTTTACAAGACAGATTGAAAATTTGAATGGTAAACTGGTGAAGTCCTTCAGAAGTGATAATGGCACGAGAATTCAAGAATCTTTGCTCTAGAAGATTTCTTTGACCTAAAAGGAATTTCTCAGAACTTTTCTGCCGTACGCACTCCTCAGCAAAATGGTGTTGTTGAAAGAAAGAATAGAACACTGTGTGAAGCTGCAAGGTCAATGCTGAGTGAATCCATGTTGCCAACCTATTTTTGGGCCGAAGCAGTTAACACTGCATGCTTTACTCAATATAGGTCCATCATAGTCAAAAGGCATGACAAGACTCCTTATGAAGTTTTCCATGGTAGAAACCTGCAGTTGACTTCTTCCATGTGTTTGGCTGTGCTTGTCACATGCTAAATGACAGGGAACAACTTGGAAAATTTGATCCGAAGTCTGATGATGGGATTTTCATCGGCTATTCCCTCTCCTCAAGAGCCTTCAGAATCTTCAACCTAAGAAGACAATGCATAGATGAATCCATACATGTGAAGTTTGATGAGTTTGAAACTTCTTCATTATCTTGTGATGAAGAAGAACTAAATCTATGGATAAACTTATGTGTTGGTGAAATTCCTTCTTCCTCTCAACCCAATCCTCCAGATCAACAAGATAACAACCCTTCTCAGCCTCCCATAAACACCATTTCTTCTTCAGAACCTTCTCTTTCTTCTCCACCTCCTGAAACTAACTCTATAGAAAACCTTACCCACCAAAACTCCATATCTCCCACTAACATACCTTCACCATCTCAAATTCCTACCTCATCCTCTTCTCTACCTTCTCCCTTTCCTCCTACGCTAAAGTGGACCATGGATCATCCAATAGATCAAATCATAGGTGATCTACAAGTTGGGGTAAAAACAAGAAGAGGCATAAGCAATCTGTGCTTATACGTCAACTTTGTTTCTATTGTTGAGCCTAAGCTGATAAATGAAGCCCTAGCTGATCCTAGCTGGGTAATTGCCATGCAAGAAGAACTCTCACAATTTGAGAGAAACAAAGTCTAGAAGTTAGTTCCTCGTCCATCCAACAAAACTATTATTGGAACAAAGTGGGTGTTTCGAAACAAGATGGACGAAGAAGGAACTGTCATAAGGAACAAAGCAAGGCTGGTTGCTCAAGGATATCGGCAAGAGGAAGGAATTGATTATGAAGAAACTTTTGCTCCTGTTTCCAGATTGGAAGCTATCCGAATATTTCTTGCCCATGCAGCTTACAAGAATTTTCGGGTATTCTAAATGGATGTCAAAAGTGCCTTTCTGAATGGTGAATTAGTTGAAGAAGTGTATGTGAAGCAACCACCTGGGTTTGAAGATCCAGTCCATCCATATCATGTGTATCGGCTGGATAAAGCTTTGTATGGACTGAAGCAAGCTCCTCGTGCCTGGTATGATACTCTCTCAGAATATCTACTTAAAAATAAGTATATACGAGGCAAGGTTGACAACACCCTCTTCTTCAAGAAATCACAAGGTAATATCATTCTTGTTCAAATCTATGTTGATGATATTATTTTTGGAGCCACCGATAAATCCTTGTGTGATGAGTTTAGCTCCCTCATGCAAAAAGAGTATGAAATGAGCATGATGGGGGAGTTAACTTTCTTTCTTGGTTTGCAAGTAAAACAATCTCTAGAAGGTATTTTCATAAATCAAATTAAATACATTAAAGATCTTCTGAAAAAGTTTCAATTTGATACTTGCTCTACCATGAAAACTCCTATGGCTCCTCCTCTTAGACTCTTTTCTGATCCTGATGGCATTTCTGTTAATATTACAAATTATAGAGCCATGATAGGATCCCTTCTTTATCTGACTGCAAGTAGACCTGACATTATGTTTGCTACTTGTCTGTGTGCCCGATACCAAGCAAATCCTAAAGAATCACATCTGGCTGCTGTGAAAAGGATCTTTCGGTATCTAAAAGGTACCATAAATCTGGGTCTTTGGTATCCCAAAGACTCAGGTTTCGATCTCATCGGGTACTCTGATTCTGATTTTGCAGGTTCAAAAATAGACAGAAAAAGTACAACTGGAAGTTGTCAGTTACTTGGTGGAAAGCTTGTGAGCTGGTCAAGTAAGAAACAACATTCGGTGTCTACCTCTACTGCTGAAGCAGAATATGTGGCTGCTGGAAGTTGTTGTGCACAAATATTGTGGATGAAAAATCAACTGTGTGATTACAATAAGATTTTCTCAAAGATCCCAATACTGTGTGATAACTCAAGTGCAATAGCAATTGCCAACAACCCTGTGCTTCATTCAAGATCTAAGCACATTGATATCAGGTATCACTTTATAAGAGATCACGTCTCTAAAGGTGATGTGGAACTTCATTTCATTCCCACTGATTATCAATTAGCTGATCTGTTCACAAAGCCCCTTGATAAGGTTCAGGTTCCTCATCGGCGAATTAGGTATGATAAATATAGACTAACATATACATATATATTTATATATTATGTGTATGTATACATGATATATATTTATGTATATTATATATATATGGTATATATTTATATATTTATATGTTTTATATATTTTTATATAATATATGTATATATATTATATACATTTAATGTATATTGTATATTTATATATATTATATATTTATATATAGTAAGTCATATATTATAATAATAATAATAACAATAATATATTTATATATAGAGTCGGTAAGAACCGACTTGGCACCCTCTCTCTATCTCTCCTTATTCTAACCTAAACCCTAACCCTAAAACCATACATATCCACCAAAACCATCTTCGCCACCAACCGCCGACGGAACCACCATCGAACCACCCACCGACGTCGAGCCACCGAGCCTCCCTTAGCCACCGACATCAACCACCAAGCTACTGAGTCTCCGCCGTAACCCATCACCCACCGACGTTGTCTTTCCGACGAACCAACATCACCCATACACCATTGAGCCACCGATACTCATCCACCGAACCCACGGACATCGACCACCAATACCAGCCACCGAAATCGTCGACGAGATCCATCCACCGACGCCGACGATTGCGTCACTTTCCGACGCTGACATCATCACCTTTCGACGTTGTCCTTTTGAGCCACTGATGGTCGTCGACTCATCCACCGACGTTGCATCCTTGTTCGAGCCACCGACAGTTGCCCTGAGTTTTAGACGACCCACCGACGTTTTCCCTAAAACCTTAGCCACCGACCATTGACTCTTTCTCTCTCAGTCAATCCACCGACGTCTCTCTCTCTCTCTCCCAGATCATCCAC
This sequence comes from Silybum marianum, assembly GCA_036898165.1. Lineage (NCBI taxonomy): Eukaryota > Viridiplantae > Streptophyta > Magnoliopsida > Asterales > Asteraceae > Silybum > Silybum marianum. Next base: position 39,947,014 of record CM072529.1, on the reverse strand, counting down.
CGACGTTGAACCACTCACCGAGGTAACCGTTACAACCTTTCATATTCTTAACCTCTTAAAGATAACCCTTGACTTACCACTCTTGGTGAGCAAGATTCTTTGTTCTTATCCTTAATGACATCATCAACGTCATTAATGTCAGAGAGCATGCGCCAAATTCAACCCTAAAACCCTTAAAATTCTGACCTTTCAATCACCTAAAGTCATCATGATTTTTGAAAATTGAAATTCCCTCTCATATATAACCTCTTCTCCCACTTCCTTACCACCTTTCTCACATCCACTATCTCTCATCTTATAACCTTCAAACCTGCAACTTCTCATTCATCTTCAATGGCATCTCCTTCAAAATCCACAGAAGAACAAACAATGACCTTTGGATCTCTCTCCTTTCCTGCATGCAACTACTTTGGACGTATTGGAATTGATAATGCTCATCCTGAGTACAATGACATCTGTTGGTTCCTTCAAAGATGTCCTCTTCAGTATGCTCTTACAGCAAAACCCAAGATGAGTAAGTTTCTTCTTGGAAACTTATGGTTATCATGCACATTTGATGCTTCTACAGATCAAATCTTGGCATCTGTTCTCAGCAATGATGAACATGATGTGGCTTTTGATGTTGAAGATGTTCGTAACATTCTGAGGCTTCCCACTTATGATTCTTATGAGACATTTCCACTTGGAAATGAACACCAAGAAGTGGTGTCTGTTTTGAACTACATAGAAGAGACAAGGGGATCAAAGGCAAAGGGTCCAGGTACTCTTCTAAGAAAGAATATGGGAAACATCTGGAACTTTCTGTTTGCTCATCTTATTTTGTGCCTAAGCAAAAAGACTGGATGTCCTGATCAGTCACCATCCCAGATAACGGAACTAGCTCATGCTTTGATATTTCAAAGAAGGATAGACTTTGCAAGCTATTTCTTCAATGAAATGATCTCCTCTTTCTCTACTCTCCGACGTCCTCAGGTACCTTTTCAGCGCCTTTTCTCACTTATTATTATTGCAAAGTTGGCAGATAAACTAGAGAAAAGGGATGATATTCTATATGATCTCCCTCTTCATCAAGTGGGAAATCAAATTATGAAAAAGGTTGTCCTAGCATCCGACAATCCTCTCCGACCTTCTATAGTTGAGTTTGCACGGAATGCAACTCTCTCTTGGGGAGAAAATGAACCCCGTCTTCAAAGGACCTCAGGTATGTCTTCTATCTCTTCTACACCTAGAGTAACTGATGTGCCCAAATCTCGTAAGAGATCCAACGCGTCGGGCACATCTACCTCCGCACCCACTGATGCTACGAAGCCAAAAGAACCTTTGGCTTCTACCCAAGCATCTAAATCCCAAAAGCGGAGACACTCAAAAAGCCCCCCAAAGACTTCCTCAAAGAAGTCTAAGGGTACCCAAAGGGTCTCAACTCACAATCCACCTACTAACTCCCAAAAGTTAGTAAGTGTTGAAAATATTCCTACCCGACCCAAGGAGCAGTTAACCCAACCAAGCTCCTCCATGCCCTCTCAAAAGGACATGGTTGTACAAAGGGACACCCCTATTATTCCTTCATCAACTTTCTCTTTAGTTGATGAAGAAGACTTGGAGTCTCCCATCCAAGGTGCCTCTTCTCCACCCCGTGAGCTCTCACAGCTCCCTTTCCCTACTCCACATGAGAGTGCATCACAACCAGGTGCATTTGATGGAGCATCCAAATTTACTGATTTTCTATTTTCTGACACTACACCTTGGACACATACGTATCCCGTACGTACCAAGGTTGTGGAGGAACCCATTATTGAGGAATCCCCTCATAGACACTCTCCTAAACGTGTCTCCCCCACATCTCTTAAATCCCCCCCAAGAAAATTTACAGGTTTGGTGGATTATTCCTCAAGTGATGATGATGATGATCAATCACCAAAGCCTCAACCATCTGCTCCCATGTCTTCTCAACAGGGAGCTGACCTTATAAAAGCTTTCACCAGTTTCACTCGTGACACTGTTAGTCGGGTGGAAGCTTTGAAAGAACAAGCAGCCAAAGAAATGGAAAGAATGGCCTCTCTTTCCTCTAATCAACAGAACATTATGGAGTCTCTTGCCACTATTATCACAAATATTGACAAGATTCCAATCTCTTCTCCAACGATTGAACTTGATATGGATGGTTCTTTCTTCCAAGATCAAGACAGATTTCTTCTTCAAAGGATTGAAAGAAAGGTTGATACCATGGCTTCTGAAATAGAAAGAATCAAGACTTTTCTCTCTTCAGTGGGTTTCAAGGGTTCAACCACTGAGGGGGAGAAAAATAAGAAGGCCACTGCATCCACCTCCACAGCCACCGATGCCACTCCAGCCGCCGATCCAGCCACCACCACCATCCCAGCCACCGATGGTGTGGCAGCCGCCGATGTGGCACCACCAGCCACAGATGGTGGTGTGGTCTCTGTGGCCACGGTCACCGAGGTGATTCCCCCTCTGGTCACCGAGGTGACTCCTCACGTGGTCACCACTGTCATTGACCCCCTGGTCACCAAGGTACCCAAAGCAGCTGTTGAAGGGGAGAGTATCAGTGCTCAACCCCTTGAATCTGAAGAAGAGAAGAAAAGAAAAGAAAAAGCCAAAAGAAAGAAGCCTCTCTCTTTTGAAGAACAGCAAGAAGAGAGAAAGAAAAAGAAAATATTCAGAGGTCCAGAAGCTGACACTCTTAGACTTCAACCTGCTTCATTACCCACCGATCCTCTTGGGGTAATTTTGACTGAAGCAGAAAAGGAGGAAGCCATTAAAGCTCAACTTGAGTATGATCAGACTAATGTACTCAAGCTAGCTCATGATGAAGCCGTCCATGCACAGGTCTCCGATGCACTTCAAGCTCAAAAAGATGAGCTTGAAAATATAAAGAAGAAATCTGAAGCTACAAAGATGCTTGATGAGGCAAAGAAAGCCAAGGAAGTGGAGTGGTTTAAAAGGAGATTAAAGAACAGGAAGGATGATTCCAAGATTATCAGTGCCACCATCCAACCCCCAACAAAAAATTCTCCCAAGTTACTTGTCACTCTTAAGAGAGTTGACACTCTCTCAAAGGTATATGAAGCTGAATGGTTGGAAGTTCTTGGGATGACTGAATGGATGGAAGTTGGTAAGTGCATCTCAAAGAGCAAAAGCAAGTACAAGGAGCTGGTACTTAATATTCTCAGAAAACTTTTCATTAAGATGCTCAACATCCAAAAGGAGAATGATATTCTTGTGACATATCTTGAAGCACAACAAATGTACTTTATACAACAAGGTCTTAAATGAGAGGTCATCACAGCTCTTAAAAACAAAAAGAAGGGACATTTTGCTATGCTTCATGAAAGAGGCATCCAGATAAATGCTTCGGGTATACTATGCTGACTACTCCTGAACTTGGGGTTTTCTTTGAAGACATCTTTGGAAACATCGGTTTCTTCAGAGCTTCTGATATCCCAAGGGCTCACATGACACCATTCAAAGATTTGCTAACTGACTATACTGAGAGATATGGAGGAAGAGTCAGTTTTGGGAACAATGCTAAAGGATACATAAGAGGATATGGAACTTTCATTAAGGGAGATGTCACTATCATATAGAAGGCTTAAGACATAACCTCTTTAGCATAAGTCATTTTTGTGATAAACTCTGCACTGTTCATTTTGACATTGGGTATTGTCATATTCTTGATTCTGAGAAGAAAGAAGCTCTAACTGCATATAGAGATGGTGATATTTACACTGTAACTTTCACTGAAGATGGTCAACTCAAAGGTGTATGTTATATTTCTTAACCAGTTGTTTAAGAAGGTTGGCTATGACACAAGAGAATGTCACATCTGAACTTCACGTCAATAGATGATCTGGTCAAGCATAACTCAGTAACAGGATTACCCAAGATCGTATTCTAAAAGAATTCTTTGTGTTCTTCATGTGAAATGGGAAAGATGAAGAAAAGTTCACACAAACTAAAGATGAATTCTTCATGCAAATCACCTCTAGAAATGTTACATATAGATCTCTGTGGTCCTATGAGAACTCACAGTCTAGGTGGAAAGAAATATATCTTGGTCATTATAGATGAATACTCAAGATATACATGGGTTGAATTTCTCATACAGAAATCTGAAGCTTCAGAGATAATAATCACATTTTTGAAGAAAATTCAAGTTTTGCTTCAACCAATGTTTTAAAACCCGGGTTTTTAATTGATTTGGTGTGGTGACCAGGTCCCGGGTTAACTGGTTCAACCGGTTCAACCACCGGGTTAACCGGTTGCAATAATTCACTTGTAATTTTTTTCATTTTCCTACGTACATACATATATATAAAACGAAAAATTTGATGTTTACATGTTTCAACATTAAAAATACACAAACAACAAGTTTTACATCAAAATAATTTGATGTATTTTCTGAATCTTATAAATTAGAGGGGTTAACCGGGTTTTTAACGGGTTTTCACTCTGGTTTAACCGGTTTTTTTTGTGAAACCCGGTTGAGTTAAAATGGGTCGGAAATAACCATTAACCCGATCATAGTTCAGCCTGTCACTTCCCCGGATCCCGGTTCAACCGGCCGGGTTAACCCGAGTTTTAAAACACTGGCTTCAACTACCCGTTCAGAAAGTCAGAAGTGATAATGGCATAGAATTCAAGAATGCTCAAATAGAATCTTATCTTAACTCTGTGGGCATATCATACAACTTTTCCGCTGCAATAAATCCTCAACAGAATGGAGTAGTTGAAAGAAAGAACAGAACTCTAGTTGAAGTTGCAAGAACAATGCTAACTTACTAATAGTTACCCATGTTTCTATAGGCAGAAGCCATTTCTACTGCATGTTTTACTCAGGGCAGGACAATCCTTAATAAAAGATTTGTGAAATTGCTTATGAATTAATTTTAAAAGAAAGCCTAATATAAAATTCTTTCATGTCTTTGGATGAAGATGCTTCTTGCTAAATGACAAAGATAATATGGGTAAATTTGACAAGAAAGCCAAAGCTTTCAGAGTCTATTACAAGAGAACTAGATCTATCATAGAAAGCATCCATGTGAGATTTGATGGACTTCCTTTGACTTGTAAACAAGATAGTTAAGAACTCAAACTCAAACAGAACCTTGAACTCCTAGATTCAGAGAATGGGTTAAATGATACTTCATCTTCTAACCATGATAACAAATCAATTAAAGCTAAACTAGATTTGTTATGCCAAGATTTATTTGATGTTTTTCTTGATATCTCTACAGATTTTCAAAATGCAACTTTACTACCACATGATACTATACCAACTTCTGAAGCAACCTAAAATATTTCTGAACCTCAATTTACAAACTCTGAAGATCAACCTCCATAGTTAATTTCAACTGTTGAGTTGGAGCATTCATATTTGAATTCAGAAATTCATCCAGAACCTGAAGTTCAAGCTATTATTGATGAAAATGATAATCAGAATACTACTTCATCTGTTCAACCTCTTCCAAATCTGAACAAATGGACAAAAGATCATCCTCTACATCAAATCATAGATGATACTTTATGTAGAATTTCTAAGGAGTATTGAACCTAAGAAACTACGTGAAGCACTAAAAGATCCAGATTAGGTTCTAGCCATGCAAGATTGAACTCATTCGGTTTGAGAGGAACAAAGTCTGGAGGCTCATTCCAATACCCAAGGTCAAATCTATAATTGGAACAAAATGGGTATTCAGAAATAAAAAAAAAGATGGGAATGGAATTGTGATTAGAAACAAGGTAAGGCTAGTAGCTAATGGTGACTATCAACAGAAGGCATTGATGATGAATAAACTTTTGATCCAGTTGCAAGATTAGAAGCCATAAGAATATTCTTAGCATATGTTGCTCATAAAAATCTGAAGCTATACTAGATGGATATCAAATGTGCATTTCTAAATGATGTACTACATAAAGAAGTATTTGTGGATCAACCTGAAGGCTTTGAGAGCAAAGGGTTTCCAAATCATTTCTACATACTTGATAAAGCCTTGTATGGACTAAAATAGGCTCCTAGAGCATGATATGAAACACTACCCAAATTCCTTCACCGATCTGGATTTAAAAAAGGTATTGTATATACCACGTTATTTTTGAATAAACAAGATGACGGTTTAATATTGATGCAGATTTATGTAGATCATATAATATTTGGGTCTATTAATCCAAAATTTTGTAAAAACTTTGAAATAATCATGCAAACTGAGTTTGAGACGAGTATGATGGCTGTATTGACTTTATTTCTTTGTCTCTAAGTGAAACAACTTCCCACAGTGTTGAAACCCAGATCCCAATTTATACTCAAGAGAGTTGATCACAGCTGATTAAATAAACAGTAACCGGAAGAAAATAATGATCAACAATCAAACTAGAATGAAAAAACTGAATTGAATAAACATAATCATGTTCGTTGAATGAAGTTTGTATTTCACACAAAATGTCGAATGATTACAATACTGAAATACAAACTCTTCTCTTAGATTCTCTACAATTCAATCGATATTGAATACAAGGGTAGCTCACTCTATTTATACTATTACATCAATGAAAGTCAACAAGCTATCCTATCATAGACTGACACATAGGCAAAGTCTCTAACAGGGTTTGTTACATGCTGAAGTCATGCCTAGTGCCACGTCAGATGTTACGTGAATGACCCTTGTATGTGTAACCGAATTATGTTATCTTCTTGTGACCGAATTATGTCACATATTCTACACTCATTAATCAAGGTATTAAACCTATGGTAGGTCTATTTAAGAGTCTCTTCGGATAGAGCTGGAAACCTATTATACACATTTAGAGGTTGTGCTCTTATGTTCTTTCTCATTTTCGCCCCACCTTCCAGCTGGTTTGCCAATTGATTTCAGAGATCCTTGACAGTTTCACATGCGTCCATAGATTAGAAGATATCATTATGGATTGCCATGATGAGTAACCTTTTGCTTTAAGGTTAGTTTCATTATTTTTCTTATCTTCCTCATTCCAGTCCTTCCTTTCCTTTGGGACTTGTATAACAGGGATTTCTTCAGGTTTAGATGTAGCAGGTACCCGTGGAAAGATGGTCATTGGAACATATGGACCATTCAGTACGAATGAATAGAGATCAAGATCTAGCCCTTTATAGAAGTTAATCATATGGATTTTCCACTGGGATATTCATCTTATGAGCAGAGTAGGAGGTTTTGTCAAAGAGCCTCAGTTGTGCATGGCATTCCAGTTCGAATTTGCCATTTTTGCAGAAAATAGGATATTATGATAGAAGAAGAAATTTGAATGATGATTTAGAGATTAGATGAAATTGGCTCTACTGAACATGAAGAATTGAGCAACAGTTCATAATTCTCAAATTTTAAAAGCCAATTACCACTTATTTAGAAGAATTTTGTGTAAGAAAACCAAAAGTTCGTAAAACAGGGTAGAATGAAAAACAACAATTAAAATCGAGAAATTCTAGTTGAGTTGGGATAAATCCGAACTGGATTAGATCGAATAATCAATAGATTGATTATCAGGCTCTGATACCAATTGTTGAAATCCAAATCCCACTTTATACTCAAGAGAGTTGATCATAACTGATAAAATAAACAGTAAGCGGAAACAAATAGTGATCAACAATCAAATAGACTTGGACTTCAAAGAAACAAAATTGTGTTTCAACTTCTACTACAGAAGCAGAATATGTGGCTGCAGCTAGTTGTTGCTCAGAAGTGATCTGGATGAAAACATAACTTAGAAATTATGGCTATACATTCCATAAAATTTCATTGTTTTGTGACTCCAAGAGTTTCGAATAACTATAACAGCTAATCCTGTTCAACATTCCAAGACCAAACATATAGACATCAGATATCACTTTACAAAAGATCATGTTGAAAAAGGACACATAAAAATGTTCTTTGTTCAAACAGACTTTCAATTAGCTGACTTATTCACTAAAGCTCTTGATGAAAAACGATTTAAATTTTTAGTGAGTAAGTTAGGTATGTTATATCTGACTGTATAAAATCTGAAAGTATGTTAACGAGTTTAGTATCGAACTTCTGAAGATTAAACTTTAGACATCTGAAAAATAAAATTCAAGAATACTTCATACTTCTGAATTTTCTTCTTCAGAAATCTGATATCTTTATTTTTAGAACTTGATATAAAACTTCTGAACTATAAGTCTCAGAACTTTACTAACTCTGCGATAATCTTTTAGATTTTAAATCAAATATACATTTCTACAATTCATTTTTTAAGGGGGGAGGCTTAAGTGATTTTATGCATGATTTAAAGGGGAGCTTAATCATTTACTTCTGAAAATCTTTTGTTGATATTACTAACTTCTTAAGTCTAGATGGTACTTTTGAAGAAGATCTGCAATGTAATTTTTTACTTTGAACTTAAATTACTTACAAGTATGAACAAACTTCTGAGGTGAAAGACTTTTTTGATTGTTCAAACTATTTCTGAAATAGTTTATCATTTTTTTTCAAAATTTCAGAAGATAGATTTTAAATAATTTCAGAAGTTTTTGACTTCAGATTCTGAGAATATTTTCTCAGAAGACATGTCAGTACTTCAGAGACTAAACTTGCGTATTTTTCACATCTGACTAAGTTCAACTTAGTGTATGTGCCACGTGTTTTAATTTCATTGGATTGTGATTACCACGTCTTAAAAATGTTTCGGTGGTAATTGCCCATTTAAATCCTAATTAACCATGTTAATCATGATTACTTTTTGGTAATTTTCTGACATGCGTCTAAAAAAGAAAACCCTTTCCATTCCAGATCGATATATTGTTCATTTCGATTATTTTTTCAAATTTATCTGTGAACTTTGTTCTTTCCCTCCAAGTGTGATTCTTCTGAACTTACAGTTTTTAGTAATCCATGTTCAAATTTCTTCATTCAATCATGTCTCAGTCCAACTCTCAAGTTCATAAACCTATGGCGACTGCTCAATCAGGTTTTGATAGTTCCAATGATGATTCATCTTCTAATGGATCATAAAATTTTTTTCCAAAATCGATAATGTTGGGTGACTTGGAAGTTTCTTTGGAGAATGACCCTAATTTGGAAGATTTGACAACAAACAAGACTAATCCTGATGCTGAAAACCTTAGCCCTAACCCTAATTTGGTTGATGAAATTAGGGGAAATCAAGATTAGGCTATTCAAATCGTTTCTGAACCAAATGTTGATCTTCAAGAGTCTCAAGGAGACATTGGTTTTGTTCAAACCAACAACCCAACTCAAACTGCTGAACAATCAAGGGCATATGCTTCCGCACGAAGCAAAATAGTGGTTTCTGCTAGTTTACTGGTTGATATTAGAAGGAACCATTGTGCTCTGAATTTAAAGTCATATGGTTTTAAAGTATATCAACAAATCCTTATTGAAATTTTGATGAAACGTCCTTTGAGAAAAATGTTTGTCAAAAACACCCCTGTGACTGAAAAGTATCTACAACAATGGTGGCACTTCCTTTCTTATGATAATGATTAAATGAAATTAGTTCTTATGTTGGTGGATATCCCTTTTCATTATCAATTGATGAATTGAGGAAAATGCTATAATTGCCATTGAAGAATGGGGTAATGGGGAAAACAGATTTTGATGCGATACCCAAGCCTGCTAAGATGATAGAAGATTTTATGGTCCTTGGATATTCACATACTTTAACCACTCTGAGTGTTTTTCAGAAGAAAGTTTCTACCTCCAATTCGGTATACTCTTTTCTCCATTATCAATACTTGCTTATCTGAAAAAGCCTCAAGCCTAGATCAAGCCTCTGCAAATATCAGGATCATATTTCATGGCATTGCATTTAACATGCACTATTACTATACATCATTTCTGTTTGATGAGATGAAAGGATATATTTTCAACAAACCCAAGTACATTCCATATCAAAGATTCTTCCAGATGTACGTCAAAGGGGCTATGCATGTAGAAGACATGATTCCTAGAAAATAAAATACTCCTCATGTGCCTAAGTTCACAATGGACAATCTTACACCACCTACAACTCCTCTATTGAATTTTTAAAATGCATTACTCTTGCCATCTAAACTCAGAAGTTATCTCAGGTATGAGAATAGGTATTTGATTGACTATTGTGAGTGTATGAGACTACCAGCACCAGTAGCCTCTTCCCCTGACTCAAACCAAAGAGATGAGATTGGTAAGGGGTCTAGATTAAAAAAAGAGAGTGGGGAGAATGTTCAAGGTGGTGATCATCCTTAGAGAAAAAAGAGGAAAAATGTAAAGGAGAGACAGGGTAGACAAGTGAGAAAAAGAATTGATGAGTTGAGACCAAGACTAAAAGAAAAACAAAGTCTTGAACTAACCAATTTAAGTCGGGCAGCCACATCTACTATCATTCCATACTTTTTGGTGGGTGATATTGAAAAAGCCAGTGATCCCATGGAAACACTTACAGAAAACCCACTTATCCACTCATCTTTTTCTCAGCAGATTGATGCTTCACTAACACATATGGGGCAAGCAGCTCATAAACCATTGAGTCCTCATTAGGAGGATCTTAATACTGAAACATAGAGTCTGAGATTCCATCTCACTTTGATCTTACAAAGACTGATACAATCATCATTTCTAACACTAGCACAAGTCTTAATGACTTCCCATTACAATTTGTCTGTCAAACTATAACAACATAATTAGACATTCCAGAAATGGGTGCTCAAGGATATGATGTAAGACCTGGTATGGTGAACACCCTAAAATACTCATTCCATGATGTCTCTGTGGTTCATGATGTTGTGAAATCAACATGCCACTCTAAATTATCAGGGTTGATAACTTAAAAAATTTGTTTTCCCAGGTTCTTTACCGACAATCACTAAAAGTATTGTAACTCTGAATTTGAAAAGATTCATGAGGAAATCAAAGAACTAACGATAAAAACGCAAGTTGTTTGGAGGATAGGTTGGACAATCTAGGGAAGAAAATAACTAAAAGGGTTTATGTGATGGAAACCTTAATAACTCTAGAAGATGATCAAACTGAAAAAGCTCAAGGATGCCCAAGAAACCACAAATGCTAGTCTTCATGATATTCAGAATCAATCTGTGTACAAGAATGATCTTTCTTCTTTTTAGAGTTGCATTCTAAAGAATCTTTCAGATCTTTCTTCCTATCCCATCCCCTGCACCACAATCTTATCTTTCATATATGCCTTTTTTGGATACCAAGACAAATACTAAGGAGATTTTGAGTAGAATAAAAGATGTTACTTTCATGCAATTTGCTTTTAATCTAACACTCAAGGCTTTAGAGTGTAAAGCTCAAGATGGTGATGTAAAGATAAAGCATGATGATCAAGGTCCTGATGATCATGAGGGGGAGAAAAGGAGAATAATTTCTGAAAGTATTCCTGAACAAATATGACAAATGTAAATGAACAACCAATTTATGAAGATGTTCGGAAACTTCTAATGGAAATCAAGAATGTATGGATGAAGAGTATGTAGATGAAGAAGGGTATGAAATAGAGAAGTTAGACTTGGGTGATTCAGATGATTCAAAATTTTCTAATGATACTGAGGTACTTCCAAATTCTAATGAAGAAATGATTGCAGAATGTTTGGCAGCAGATGAAGATATGGTTGATTTGGGTGATCTAATCATGTTTGAAAGAGAGGAAGAGGTGAATGAAGTTAGAGATATTGTTCTATGGAGACCTAATAAATAGAATGTTAGAGTTGATTTTATGAATGTGTATGAATGGGTAATAAAGTTGTTAAAGTTGTGTGTGCTTAATTCTGGTTTTCTGAATGACACACGGAATATGGATATCATATTCATGTATGGTGATTTAACTATCCTCAGAAATCAAGAAGTTCATGAAGAGGAGATTCAGAAGACATTCTTTGATCATATGACAAACATTTCTTTCAACATTGAAGTAGAAAAGACAGAATGGTTGACTGTTTACTTAAGAGATTCTATAGTGATTCCAAGGATTGAATTACTAAATCTTGAAGAACCGATTCTAGACAAAATGTTTGTAAAAGAGATATTCTTCAGTGATGAAATGGATGAGATGGCAATTTTCCCTGAAGACACATATTGCAATATGTTCAGAAGAAGACTAGACATATGTTATATGGAACATATTTTTGATGAAAGTTGGCCAAGAGAGTATTTGGCAATTCATAGAGAATTCTTTTAGAGATATAGGTTGAAGAATATGCATGAAAACATTCTGATTAGTAAAGTTCACTATTTCAGAAAGAAGGCAATTGATTTCATGAGCTTTACTGAGTTTGGAGTAGAAAGAATTGATAGAACAAGAATGACTATTACAGATGTTGTTCTATACAGTCTCATATTGCAGGGTAAGTTGTTCATTCAAGAATTTAGTAGCAAAATTGATGATGCTATTTTTGAAGTTGAACAAAGAAGGGTGGTGGGAATTTATCTGAGGAACTTGGCTCTGCATGACTTTCAGATTGCTCTTGAAAGAAGGCTAGATCATCTGAATTTATTGTAGCCTATGAAAAATATAGAAATTGCAGGCAGTTATTAAAAGGCATTTTTCACTAAACCTAAACTAGGTTTTTATTTCAACAAGACAGACAACATCTATGTTTATGGATTCTATATTTATGAAATTCCAAAGTATTCCACTTCAACTCTAAATTTGTTTACTGAAAAGCTTGATAGTCCTCGCATTCAAGGAGATACAATGGTAAAAGATGATATTGTGTTTCAAATAAATGAAAGGATAAAGCTCATAGACTTGATAAGAAAAAGTTTCTCATTGGGGTTAAATGAAAAGAATATTCAGATGGGAAATGAAAAGGATCTGAATTTTCCTTATGATTTTTCAATTCATCCCAGAGAGTTGTAACTAGTGGAAGTAGAAATGACTGAAGCTAATACTGATAAAGTTCCTAAGAACAAAGAGAATGTGGTAATGACAAAAGCTGCAGAGGAAACGGTTGTTGAAGAACATGTTTATCAATTTTTCTTGGAGTTAAATCATCCTGAAATGTTTATGCCAGAAAAAGAATATCAAGTTATTCATTTTGTGGATAGCTGGATTGGAAAGGATTATAATTTCAAGAAGACATATGTTGATTTGTCAAATGTGTTGGTAAATCAAAGATAGTTGTATTCTCTGAAATTCAAATAAGGAAAATTGTTGAAGTAAGTCAAAGGAAATAGAGAAATTACACTTAGTTTATAATGTAGAAAGAGAGAATCGTGAAGTATGCACTTTCTCAGAAGTTTTGAAATGTAAACTTAAGAGATCTTGTCATTGTGTACAAAAGGATATATAATTTTGCTGATATTGCAGCTAAATTCAGAAAAGGGTTTTCATGTGTCAAAGAGGGAATCAACAGAGAAACAGTTTGGGCTGGATTGACATATTTCCATGTGGCCTATGTTTTGGGAAAACAACAAGATCTTTAAGACTGCTCCTAATATAAAGTTGAATGGATTAGACAATATGCATACAGGAACCATTGTGATTTACCCTCTTGGTTATGTATGTAAAGATGAAAGATGAAGTACTTTGTCAGATATGAGGAACTGTTCAAGTTTTCTTCTGGTACTTTAAGAGCACTAAGTGAAAGGCTACAAAAGAAAATGAAAAAGAGACCAACAAAAGTAACTCTTGAAGAATGGCCAAAGTATAAAAAAGTAGCTCAGAAGATGTTTCATCTTGCAAATTAAGTCCTTACTTACAGACATATTGTTACTGAAGACTTCATTTCAATGATGCTATAATGGAAGTACAAATTGGCATTTTGAAGCAAAGGGGGAGATTGTTAAGTTCGGAAAACGTTGCTTCAAAAGAGTCCAGAAGTCTGAAGACGAGAAGTTATGTATTTGTGCTAATAAGATAAGTAAACAAGTGTTTAGAAGAAGTGTCAGAACTTAGAATTTAGAAGAAACGCCTAAGGAAAATGTTCTGAAGAGGCAACTTCAGAAGTCTGAAGGGAAGACTTCAGAGTTCTGAAGATCATCTGACACGTGTATAGAGGCTATTGGTCTGTGATGTACAAAATTGTAACTGTAGCTTCTCTATACTTGTATATATAGGTAGATGGTTACTTTGTTTATAGTTGAACATTTTCGTTGTACTTTTCACTACTTGTATTGTAGCGTAAATTGTTCTTGATCAACATACATCTGACTTCCTTGTTCCGATTTTAGATTATTTAATACTTGATTTACATTCTGTAATACGAGAAATATCATAGTAAGTATACCATCCTTTCAAGGTACGGTAGAAATTAGATAGAAACATTCTTCTCAATATCTAAAAGTGTTACAATATATTTATAAGACGTTTTTGGGTGTCTTAACAAGTTTTTAGAATGTTTATAAAATAAAGTGTCGTAATAGTTATTTTATACGACATTATTTGAAAATTTGACATACGAACACATGTAACCTATAAATAGATGAGTTTAATATGACATTTCATAAAATTGTTCTATAAAATAGCTAATACGACACTTTATTTAGAATGCATTCCAAAAAACATGTTGAAACGCCAAAATAACTTGGTCCTAAGAATTGAAGTCCTATAAACTAAGTACTAACTCGTCAACCTAACCCACTCCAACCGCAAGGTGTGGTTTATACTTATAAATGGGTTAGTTTGAGTTAAGATTTTTCCAAACCACCATAATAGGGCTGGGTTGTATAAATGTCATAAAACACCCAACCCAACCCGCATACAACCCGAGTGCATACTCCCCTAGTTTCCTCTCGTAAAACAATGGTGTCCTCGTGTGAACCTTTACACATACATATATCTATATATCTATAGGGTTGGTTCATGTGAGACCAACCTGTTTTCGTGAGACCTGTAAGACCACATTTTTACACATGAAACTTCACAGCAAATCACTGTGAAGGTAAAAAAACATCGAACCTTCACAACAAAAACACGTGAATGTTACATTTACAGTGTTTTGCTGTGAAGTTTCAAGTGTAAAAAAGTTCTTTCACAAAAACATCAATTTTTTTTACCTTCACAGTGATTTGCTGTGAAGTTTCAAGTGTAAAAATGTTGTCTCACGGGTCTCACAAAAATAGGCTGGTCTCACGTGGTCCCAAGTCTATATATGTATATATATATATATATATATATAGAGAGAGAGAGAGAGAGAGGGGGGGGGGGGACGTTTCAAATGTAACATATCTTGTTTGTTCAACCAATGCAAACCAATCAATTGAGATATTTATGAAAATGATTAGGGTTCATTTATTATGATTTGGATATTTATGGAAGATGATTAGAGTTCGTTAATTATGATCAACGGTTTATATTAGAAAAAAATCAAGATATTTATGAAACAACATATTCACTATATTAAATGACGGTTGAGACTAGGTTCCAATATATGTACAAACGAGATATGTTGTATAATAAACTACCTCTGTCTCTCTCTAGACATATATATATATATATATATAGGGGAGGGTTCATCCGAGAAAACTCCCCCTTTAAAGAAAGCCACATATTTTGTATAAACCTTAGTTATTATATTCAATGGTATTGTGGTAATTAAGGTTCCCTGATAGACACTTTCCACCTAAGGTCATTTCTTTTAGGGGTAAAATAGGTATAAGAAAAGCTTTTGAAATGAAGGATTGAAAAACGTGGCTAATTAACTGACATTTATATTAAATCAGTGCCATGGACATCTCTCTCTCTCTATATATATACATCATTAGCGCTCCATATTTGGAAGAAAAACCAAACCCTCGATAATTATCGGCTCCATATTTCGAAGAGAAACCAAACCCTCGATATTTATCTAGGTTCAAGAGAAAGCTCGTCAATCATTGTGAGTCGACATCAAGTTCAAGATAAGCTCGACAATCAGCTACGGAGAACACATGTATTAATCTCATACTTTAACCTCACTTATTCCTTCAAAAATCAACCCTATGAGACGTACGCAAGAAAAATTAGGGTTTGGTTATTTTGAAATTAAAGGTTCGGCTTATATCGTTTTGTTTAGGGTTTAGTTAATCTCATACTATGCTTTCCTTTTTATTTGTATTTTCCAAGTAACAATAATTTGTATTATCACCTTATATCTATTTATATGTAAACATTGTTTTGTATTGCTTCTTTATTGAAACACAAATAAGAAGCTTATGTATTGAGCAACAATATAGTGCACAAAATCAACCAAAACCCTCCAATCCATCTGTAATGAATGACGCAGGTACACCTAAATTTTAGTGTTTGAACATATGTGATTCATATGTGTGTTTGCATTTTGTTATAAGTTGGTTGTTCACAAGTCCAAAAGCATAAGTGATTTTGCATTTGGGGATTTCCTATTTTAGTGTCTTAACATATGTGATTCAAATTTGTGTTTGCATTTTGTTATAAGTTGGTTGTTCATACATCCAGAAACATAAGTGATTTTGCATTTATGGATTTCCTATTTTAGTGTTTGAACATATGTGATTCATATGGGTGTTTGCATTTGTTATGAGTTGGTAGTTCACAAGTCCAAAAGCATAAGTGATTTTGCATTTGGGGATTTCCTACTTTAGTGTTTCAACATATGTGGTTCATATGTGTGTTTGCATTTTGTTATAAGTTGGTTGTTCACAAAGTCCAAAAGCATAAGTGATTTTGCATTTTGGGATTTCCTATTTTAGTTTTTAAAACCATATGTGATTCGAAATCACCTATGATTTTCCCATTCATATGTGATTTTGCAAGAAGAAATGTGTTGGTTAGGCAATATGTAAAATGATAAGTGATTTTGCAACCTCTTATTGTTTGGTTATAATAACCACATCATATGTGATTTTGCATTTTCTTATAAGTTGGTTGGTCACAACAATAACATCATATGTGATTTTTCATTTTGTTATTAAGTTGGTTGTTCACAATAATAACATCACATGTGATTTTTCATTTTCTTTATTAACCTAATGATTCTTTTATGTCTTTAGATGTATTATAGGTATGATAGTAAATAACATATATGAATCATGTATGGCTTCAAATACTACAATCAAATGTGATTTTTGTATTTAGTTATAACTTGGTTGGTGACAATACTAAAAACATTAGTGATTTTGCATTTTGCATTTTTTATTTTAGTGTTTGAACATATGTGGTTCATATTTGGTTTCAATTTGTTCAATCATATGTGATCTTGCATTTTGTAATTGGCTGGTTTAAATGAGTGTGATTTTGCATATTTGTAATTAGTGGGTTTAAATTAGTTCAATCATATGTGATCCCACATGTCTAACTAGTTGAAATTATAGGTTGTAATACTAAAAGCACAAGTGATTTAGAATGTTTGAATTCAGGTGTTTACTGTTTGCACATATGTGGGTCATATTTGGTTTAAATTAGTTTAGTCATATGTGATTTTGCATATTTTTGAAAGTTGGTTTAAAGTAGTTATATCACATGTGATCAATCATATGTAATTAGTTAGTTTAAATTAGATCAATCATGTGTGATTTTGGTTAGTTTAAATTACTTAAATCATATGTGATCATATATTTTTACGGTTTGGACATATATGATTAATCTTTGGTTTGAACCTGTTCTATCATATATGATTTTGCATTTTTGTAATTTGATGGGTTAAATTAGATCAATCATATGTGATCAAACATGCGTAATTAGTTGGTTTAAATTAGTTCCATCATATATGATCATATTATTTTACTGTTTGAAATAGGTGGATTAAATTAGTTAAATACTTTTTTGTAGGGTGTGTAACTGATAAACATCAAAGGGACAAATGAGGTCACCCAGAGGCTGTTGAGATAGATACTGCAATCGCAATAAAGAAACGTAAGCACAAACGAAAGGATAAGGGAATATTTCATATTGACAACAGGCCAAAGAAGATTCTAGTAGGT
This sequence comes from Silybum marianum, assembly GCA_036898165.1. NCBI lineage: Eukaryota > Viridiplantae > Streptophyta > Magnoliopsida > Asterales > Asteraceae > Silybum > Silybum marianum. The sequence goes on along the minus strand of CM072529.1, from coordinate 39,929,108 downwards.
ATCAAAGTACGGTCAACGCCAAACCCTCTCTTCAATGTCGTACGATCGATGTCGATAGCTCAACTAAAATGCATCAGTGAGATGGGTTTTGGAGGGACGATTGGAATGAAATTGGATGGCATACCGGCTACACTTGGTCATCATGTGGCACTTAACTTTGATCAATACACACTGACCATCAACACTTCGAAAGGACCAATAGAGGTTAAGGAGGAGTTAGTAAGAGATATGATAGGAGCCCCGATGGGACAAATCAACTACCTGTGTAACCGAAGATTATGGGGTCGAACTAAAGGATGAATGGCTGAAGCAGTTTAATAAATAACTGATATGACCTACTGATGTTAACTGCCAGATCATGTTATCCAATGATGGAGATTGGAATTTCATGCTGAACTTTATTGTTTTTTTTTGCAACACAATGGGTCAATGCAAATACAATGGCTTGTGTGACTTGGACGTTCTTAATCGGTTGGAACGAAACAAGATCTTTCGAGACATCAACTGGTATGGGTACATATTTAGTCGTTTGCGATTCTGCAAGAACACATGGAGCGGGACCAATTCTGGAGAATTTTTCTATGGACCCTTGACAACTTTAGTGGTACGTGTCCTACTTTAGTGAACCTTTGGAAACTCTCAATAAAGATTGTTAGAACTTATTCGATGTAAAAGTATGAATCAGAACTTCTGTCCACAAGAACAAAGTTTATCTCTCCAGAAGATAACACTTCTAGAAGTTAGCTCTTCCAGCAGGTCGGTCCAAGGTCCAGAAGACCATACAATAATCCAGAAGCTGAAGCGCCTTCTGGATACATCACAAGGACCTTCACCCGTGTTATCTAACGTGGCAAGTCACACCTTTCTTGTGTAACTAATTCTGTTAGTGACTCTGCTCACGTGTCAATATGTGATAGGCTAGCTCAATGACTTTTATATTATAACGGTATAAATAGATTGAGCTATCCCTATATTCGTTGTCAATTGTTTTAGACAGATTGTAAGAGAGTAGTTTGTATTTCCTGTACTGTAAGCATTGTCACTCTGAGTGAAATACGAATTACCATTGATCGATATGAATATGTTCATCCATTAAAGTTTACATTTTCTAGCTTGATTGTTGATCTTACTTGCTTCCGCTTATCGTTTATATCATATCTGTAATCAACATTTTGTGAGTGTTTACGGGATCTGGGTTCCAAAAAAGATGTATGTAACTTGAAGGATAACATGTGATCAAACAATTTTAATTTTATTAATATTTTCTTGCAGTTATTGTATGTGGATAACATTAAGTGGGATGTGCCTTGCATTATACGATAGAGACCGGCGATAAGGTCATGGTCTCATGACATGTTAACAGTGAGGATGGAGTCAGAGATGGAGGCAAGAGGGTTGGGTTAGTAGAGTTGGATGAACCTTATGTGAATGAAGAAGCTCCTACGTCGTCATCTAGTATCGAGGTACATAAAAAAAAAAATTATGAATACAATTATATTATTAGAATAGTTGATTGTGAAATGTTAACTTATCACTATAGGATTTGTTTTATACTATTCAAATGATTTTATATGGAGGTGTTAATATAATCCTATATGATACTGAAAGTCTAAAATCACATATGATTTTACAAGAACCTTGTACAAAATCATATATGATTTCATAATAACCTGGTATATAGAATCACATATGATTTAACAGTAATCTTTTACAAAATCATATATGATACTGAAATCACATATGATTTCACAATAACCTTGTACAAAATCATATATGATACTGAAATCACATATGATTTTACAAGAACCTTGTACAAAATCATATGTGATACTGAAATCAAATTTGATTTCACAATAATCTTGTACAAAATCACATATGATTTCACAATAATCTTGTAGAAACTTATATATGATACTAAATCACATATGATTTTACAAGGACCTTGTACAAAATCATATATGATACTGAAATCACATATGATTTTACAAGAGCCTTGTACAAAATCATATATGATTTCACAATAACCTTGTACAAAATCATAGATGATACTAAATTCACATATGATTTTACAAGAACCATGTACAAAATCATATTTGATACTGAAATCACATAGGATTTCACAATAACCTTGTACAAAATCATATGTGATACTGAAAGCACATATAATTTTACAAGAACCTTGTACAAAATCATATACGATTTTACATTTGCCTTTGTACACCATCACATATGGTTTTATAAAAACATTTGAACATAATCACATATGATTTTACATTTACCTTAGCAGAAAATCACATATGATTTTACGTTAACATTTGTACAAAATCATATGTGATTGTAATGTAGGTTTTTTATGTTTTTTAAATGGGTGTTTATGTTTAAAGATATCCCATAATTGTATAGGTAACCTTGTAATCGTATAGGAAACCGTATAATTGTATATATGTTCAGGAATATGCAACTGTACATGAGGATAACATCAAAAAGATGATGTAATTGAAGACTAGTTTCCACACAACATTAGAAAGGGCTTCATAAAAGCATCCTGATGTTGTGAGCATTGATGAGTGGTGGCAAAAACTAGCAGTCATGTTAGTCACTGAACCAAAAACGCATGGAAGCATGGAAGAAAATTAAGAGGATGGTATTGGGGAGCATCATGTCGAGGAACATGTGGAGGATTTGAGTGTTGGGGATGCAGTTGCATTAACAACTAATTCTGACAATACCATAGGGCCTGTGGAGTTTGAGTCGTTTACACAGTTCTTGCAACGCCCGGTTGCAATAGAATCATGTGACGAAGTTATTGCCCTAAATACAGCTGAGAAAAAGGCGAAGGAGAAAGAGTTAGAGTCTATCAAGGCGAAGGAGAAAGAGTTAGAATCTGGAAACCTCAAGGCGGCAGAGAAGGAGTTAGATACCGGGAATGTCAAGTCGAAGGGGAAAGGGTTGGATTTTGGAAATATCATGGCGAACGAGAAGAAGTTAGACTATGTAAATATCATGACGAAGAATCTCGAGGTGACCCCGTCGGCATTCAGATTCAATCCCGGTCAGCATTCAGATTCAATCCCGGATTTCAACCTCAGTATGACATAGGAATTGGGAGAAGATGCTGGGCCAAAAGATACGAAGGTTCAAAGGGAATCAATCTCAAGCCTGTTGAAAATATGAAAGTGCAAGTTCATGTTGCAACAACATCAACTAACAACGTGTTAGTTAACGAGAATCAAGGGCGGGTTTACAGTTATGTTCACCATATTTGAACCGAAAAGTAGATGCTAGTGTTGGAGTTACAACAGCAGAAAGAATGGTTTGTCATTGGATCTTGTCAATGAAAGGAAATCGAATATAAGTTCATTTATGATTTACACCCTAACCATCAAAACTATGTTTCTATTACATGATTTTATTACTTGAAAATCACATATGATTGATTTTTTTAACAATGATATACGTGTTAATGCCACCACAATAAGGATGCGGTCTACAGAGATGATGTTATGACAGTTGCTTAAAGGACTAACTTTGAAACCATGGGTGAAGACACTCTGGTATCTACAAAAGTGATCGACATTTGGGCTTATCATCTGAACCGGGAAGAACATTTCCGGAATAGGTCATCGCCCAATCGTTTATTTTGCACGATAAAAACCATGGTATTTCCTTTTAGAATCTAGTAATCTAATTTTGTGATCTATAACTCAATTAGGAACCAGGGTATTTCATTTAAGCTTATACTCTTTCATATGGTCTTACACACAGACTGACGAGATGGGACCACCTACCATGAGTATAAAAGACACGATCACTTCCTTTTCCAAAAAGTTGAAAGATTGTATGCTTAATGCCGAAGATATCATTTCACTGAAAACTGTTGATATGGTAAGCAAACTAGTTAATTTGTATCAATGATACACAATATGTAATTTGTATCAATGATACACAATATGTGAAGAATACTTATAAATAATAATTCTTTTTTCACTGGTATTCTTTCCAATCAACCAAGCAGGTCATTATTATTTGATTGTTTTTGTTGGACCCCAGATCCCTTTCTAACAATTAATCGATAGATCAAAATAATTAATTATGAGCAGAAGCAAACAGATCTATGATAAACAATACAATTAGTAAGAACATAATTGAAGAACAAATGTAATTCGTATGGAATTGCTTTGAATGATAATCAACAGTGCATACAATTTTTCTCTCAAATCTGAATGTTTCGAATCCCACTATTACAATCAAGGAGAGAGCTATTAATACGATTACAAATAAGAAAGTCAACTATCTAGCCTATTACAACTTGACACATAAGCAATGTGAATAACAAACTTAGTTACACCTGGAGGGTGTGTCTGCCACGTCATCAGATTTAAATATGCTTGCATAATTCTGAATCATACTTGTCTAAAAATTAGTTCTAACAATCTCCCGCTAAGTATGAACTTCAGAATGTTGCACGCGTAGCTTCGTTGTTCTTTCATAGGCTCAATAGTTAAGCATGTATTGTAATTCGTCAGAAGGGCGCTGTTTGAGAAATGATCTTTGGAGATGGCATCTGTAACGTCTCTGAGCTTCATTAGTTTGTCAAGTCTCTTCTCAATCTTTTCTCTGACTTCTGAATCTTGATTATCAACTGCTACAGAAGCATAACATTTTATGATATACACAACTTCTGTAGAGTATCTGTGAGCGTCTTTAATTCTGAAGAAGCTTTTTCTGCTTTGTCTTCTGAACACAATTCTGACTTCTGGTTGAGTTATCACTTTCCCAATCCTTAGTGCATTAATACCCTCCAAATCTTCATTTGGTGCAGCGATACACAAGTTATCTACTTTGTAGTTCAAGCCCATTTGGAAGTCTACTTGCCTTCTGTATCGAATGAAAGACTTCATACAGTCAATGATACGAAAGTAAGCAACTTTGTTTTGATCATCACTCCCTCTATTCATTTGAGTCTTCATAAATTTCTCCAGGTTATCAGATCAGAAGGATTGATTGATAACAAGTCATTGTCATAGAAGTAGGATGATTTGTTGTCTTCTCTGACAACTTTGTAAATTGTGTACCAGATGGGTGTTTGTTCGAATTGTGCATGCCTGTATGAATTGGTCTTGATTGGGACAATGGAATAAGCCTCCTTTCTTGGTTGTCTGTGAGTAATGAATTTGTCTTTGATCTCATCACTGACTTGATAATCATTTGAAAAATTTGGCATCATTAGCTATATCTTCTGATCCGCAGGGGCATATATGTGCTTATTTTTAATTTCTAAGTTGGGTAGTTCAAGTCTTCCCAACTTCTGCATCTTTCCTTCATTTGCGGCTCTGAATTTTGCTGACTCTTTTCTTTTTGCTTCTTCAAAATTGGCACGTGCCCTTTCAGCAGCTTCTTTGGCCTTTTCAGCTTCTTCTCTCTCTTTTTCTGCTTGAGCCATAGCTTTCTTAGCTTTAGCTTTGGATTTTAGGGCTTCTTCCTTAGCTTTTTCAGCTTCAGACTTAGCCTTTTGTTCAGCCTCAGATCTTAATCTATTCTCTTCTTCTGTTTTTGCTGCCTCGTCTCTGGCTGCCTTAACTCTGGCTTCTTTTGTTCTGATAGCTTCTGCTCTGGCAGCTTCTGCTTTAGCTGCCTCTGTTTCAGCTGGGTGAGATTGAGTTTTGGTGTTGCCAATTATATCCGGTATGAATTTTGCAATTTCTGGATCCTTGGGCAAGGGACCCTTGTGAGTAGCTAGAGGAGTAGGTGTCAATGGAGTCTGTTTAGAGGGAGGAGGTGCAGAAGGAGAAGGTGAGGAGTTTGAGGTTTTACCTTTGTTTTGGTCCGTCTTCTGACCCGTTTCAGTGTTTCTCTTTTTAAGGTTTTCCATGTTCTCCCCTTCTGAGAATCAGGATCCTAATCCTCATAACGTTTGCGTTTTAACTTCTCCTTCTTACATGCCCGAGCTTCCTTGGCTTTCTTCCGGTCTTCAAAGGAAGCAGATAATGAACCAACCAAAGAGGATAACTTTGAGACAGAGGTCTCCAGAGATGTGAGCTTTTGGTCCATATTCAAGTTGCTGGAGTTTGTTTTTGATGCATACTTGGAGGCCAGAGTATTGATGCGTTCAATCATTGCTTTTTAAAAATGTACCATGTCAGACTTCTTGACCAGAGAGGAGGCAGACGTAGAAGTATCTTCAGAAGGAAAAACAGCTTGTATTAGTTTATGGATGTCAGCAACAAACGATCCATATTCGTCAGCAGAGATTGTGAGTTCTGGTGTAGGTATCTCTGAAGGAAGGTTAAAGATGGCTTCTACATTGGATTAATTCCAACGTCCAGAGCCTGGAAATGAGCATTAGCAGAATTCTGTTGAGCCTCTGCATTATCAGAGAGAAGCTTTCTGATAGCCTCCAATGTTTGATTTTGAGTTTCTTGGTGGGCTTGAAAGGCTGTGAGAGTTTGTTGTTGAGAAACCATGGATAATTTTAGATCTTCCACAGATCTCTGAATTTGATCAGCAAATGCCTTGAACGCTGCATTTGTGACGAATTCAGAAGAGGTAACTGGTGCATCTCCAACACATGGATCCCCTTGTCTCTCGCGTTCAGACTCTTTCACACCTGTTTCGACGTTGAGTGTGGAGGGACTTCCAACCTGTCGTCAAGGGCTGTTATTCACAAACACCTCTTCGGTTGTTCTGAAAGGTTCAGCTTGATCCCGATCATTAGAGGATGGGGAGCTGAACACAATGTGCTTACCTTAAGGAAGGGTAAAGACCCCGGTAGGTGGTGCATCCTGTGGCTGTAACCCCTCTGATAGGATTTCATCAGCATCTAAACTAACAGAGGGCATGGACGTACCCTCTGGTTGCCCTCTGACATCGTTGGTCACGAAGACATCAACGTTTTTTGTGGGTGGTGGCGAGTTCTATGGCAACTGAACTCTTATAGTTTCATCATCACCCTGTTGAGAGGATGATGAGGATGAGGTGGATTCCCCGGATGTGCGTGATTCAGAGGAACAAGGAATTCCTTCTAATCGGTTTGGATGTTGGTGGTTTGGACTAGGTTGTCCATTTTCAATGAGAGTAGATGTGTTGACAACTACCTCAGGAGATGTGGGTACCCTTGGGGATCTTGTAGAGAGTCGCTCAAATGTATCTCTATGGACATCTTCTGTACCTTCTTGCATTAAGTGGTTGGGATGGGTAGAAACTCTCTGGTGTTCACTCGAATTCTTTTCAATCTCAGTCTCAGTTGACCCCTGACTTTCTAATCTGGGCTCTAAGTGCTCTGGGGTAGATACTCTCTGTTCTGAGAATACCATAGTGCGTTTATAGGAAATGAGAGTAAGAGAGGTTGAAGGAATAAGGTCTAGCATGTACCTGGAGAGGTCTCTGGAGGCAGGATAGCCGTTGTTGTCTATTGTTGGCTTGTGAGAGCTCATTGAAGCTATTTTGCAGAAAGGCTGAAGCAGAGGAGCTTTCAGTGCACCAATGGCTGGGAAGGTAAATAGTGATAGAAAGCGTGGAAACATTAAAGCATGAAGTGGTTTCCCTTGGCTCTGGAGGAAAACTTTTGTCTGAACATCAACTTTCATTTCTTGGAAGATAAGGCTTGTGTAGTCCAGAGGCCTGTTAAAGAACATTCCATACATGATTGTGAGAATGTTCTTACTGGCTTGATCGAGAGACCCTATTTTGCAGGTGAGGCTCTTATTCAGAATGGAGACAAGGACATTCCACATTGGGGTAGCTTCTTCCTTTTGTAACACCCCGCCTTACCATGACATAATATTGTCCGCTTTGGTCTAAACCGGATGGATTTGTTTCTGGCGACCTGGCGAGGACTTCCCAGGGGGTCACCCATCCTAGTACTACTCCCACCCAAGCACGCTTAACCAAATAGTTCCAAGAACCTGCCTTGCGTGTGGCTCCAAAACGCGTTGTGTTTAGGAAGGCCAAGGTTTACTTATGAACCCAGCATCACTCCTGTCCACGACCGATAAGAGATCTGCCTAAGGTGTTACAAACACCCCCCCTTAGGGACTCATCGTCCTCGATGAGGTTTGCCCCACATCCTGAACTGCACAGGAGCGGCTCTGATACCATTTGTAACACCCCGCCTTACCATGACACAATATTGTCCGCTTTGGTCTAAACCGCACGGATTTGTTTCTGGCGACCTGGCGAGGACTTCCCAGGGGGTCACCCATCCTGGTACTACTCCCACCCAAGCACGCTTAACCACAGAGTTCCAAGAACCTGCCTTGCGTGTGGCCCCAAAACGCGTTGTGTTTAGGAAGGCCAATGTTTACTTATGAACCCAGCATCACTCCTGTCCACGGCCGATATGGGATCTGCCTAAGGTGTTACACTTTTGAACTCAGATAGCCTATGGAGGTCTTCATTGTAACCTAAGAAGCGAATAAAGGCGAGTAGAGTTTCTGGTGTGGGATTAGGTTCTAGGTCAGGGTTGGGAATTGTTTCACCTTCAGCTTCAATGAATGGTTGAGGAAGTTGAAAATACCTTGCTATTTTCTTGCGAGTGATTGGGATTTGGACGGCAGTTTCAGATTCAGTGGGGTGGCCAAAGGTTCCAATTAGGGTATTTTCATCTTTGATGAACATAGTTTGCAGACCTCTTGTGCATAAATTTCAGGAACATTAGGGTTTGTCAGGGTTAGGGTTCGGTTCAGGGAATGGTTTTGCAGGAACTCAATCATGATCCTGAAATCAGAAAGATAAATATTGGGATCGAGAAGAACCTGAACATTGTTGGATTTCAGTGGTAGCTTGACAACTGGAGCACTATCAGCTGTGGAGGTGACCAAGTTGCTGTCGTCGACTTGGGTATTAGGATTTGCAACAGGAGACGCCATTGATGAAGAAAGCCTTGGAGAGAATAACACGCCGATTAGGAAGTATTCAGATTTTCGAGGAAGATGATGAAGCACAGTACTGGTAAAGTTCCAAATCGAGGTTTATATATGAGAGAGAGAGAGAGAGTACTTGAGTGACTTTTGAATGGGAATGGTTTTAATTTGGGGACTAACAAAAACGGTTCCTGTTAGCTGAGGTGTGCGCGCAGGCGTGTCAACATGCAAGGGCATGATGAATGACACGTGTAAAGGAGAACTGACAAGTGAAAAGGTTTAGCGCCTAAACCGATTGAGTTTTCCCTCAAAAAAAATTAAAAGGAAATTAATTAAAAGAAAATTACAAATTTAAACAACCAGATAAACTGTTGAGTAAAAGAGAATTTTAAATTAAGTAATTCCTTTTAAAACAATTTGAAAATCAGACATTTGGATAGAAAACTTTTTGTACCAAATGAAAGTTTAATATTCGAAACCAAGTATTTGTTTAAGAAATTAAATTATAATAAGAAAATTTTAAGTAACCTTGAAGGCAAGAGTTAAATAAAATAGGCTTATTAAAGAAAATTTCAGAAAAAATACAAAGGTAGAGAATATCTGGTCACAGAAAACAATTTTTGACCACAAATGTCAAAGAAAATCTTTTCAAAAGAATTTAAGTGGAATCTGAAGCATCTTTGTAACCTTGACGGCAAGAGTTAGTCAGAAGAAACAAATTCAAAGAAAATTGTTAAATAAAGAGAGGTTCAGAAGACTGCTAACATAAGTTAGACTTGTTAAGCTCCCCCTCGAAAATTGCATGCGGCTCTCCTATTAAAAAAATTCATTTTGCTCCTAAAAAAATTCAATCCGCTCTCCCTCGAAGATTGCATTCTGCTCCCCCTCGCAAGTGTAAGATGTGCACCTTTTCTGTTAACACTTAGATCAAAAAGTGTAAAAAGAGGTCGGGGAAGAATAGAAGTGTCCAGAGGCTTCTGAGTACCTCTGAAAGAAACCGTCAGAAGCGACTAGAGGCTTCTGGACGTTTCTGACTTGTTCGAACAGAAAATAAGACCAGACAAAACTATACAAAAATAAGTGATGTGACAGAATTCTAAGAGGATCAAAGAATTAAGTAAAATTACATATTTAACATGCCCAACTTGCTGACTAGGAAATTGAAACGTATTTCATCCAGAGCTTTTGTGAAAATATCAGCAAGTTGAAAGTCAGTAGAAACAAAATACATTTCGATTATGCCTTTCTCTACATGATCTTTGATGAAATGATACCTGACATCGATGTGCTTTGTTTTTGAATGCTGAACTGGATTTTCAGTAATGGCAATCGCACTCTCTGAGTCACACAGGTTTGGGATTTTGTCGTATATTAAGCCGTAGTCTTTGAGCTGAGTTTTCATCCAGATAACTTGTGAACAGCAACTGCCAGCAGCAACATACTCAGCTTCTGCTGTGGATGTTGACATATAGAAGTTACAAGTCTGTTACCTAGAAGTTGACAGCTTCCAGAGGTACTTTTTCGATCCAACTTGCAACCTGCATGATCAGAATCTGTATATGCCATTAAGTCAAATTCAAAATTTTTTGGATACCAGAGACCAAGTGATGGAGATCCCTTGAGATATCGAAAAATTCGTTTAACAGCAGCCAAATATGATTCTTTAGGATTCGCTTGATAGCGAGCACAGAGGCAAGTGGCAAACATGATATTTGGTCTACTTGCAGTCAGATACAGAAGTGATACAATCATACCTCTATAACCTATAACATCCACTGAGTTCCTAGAAGGATCAGGGCCTAATTTCGTGCTAGTAGAGATAGGAGTTTTCATTGGTGAGGAATTTTGAAGATGAAATTTCTTAAGCATGTCAGAAACATACTTAGCTTGATTTATGAAGATGCAGAGGCATTTTGTTTAACCTGGAGTCCTAAAAAGAACGCTAGTTCTCCCATCATACTCATTTCATGTTCCATCAATTTAGAAAATAGATCAACTTCTGTTTGATGAGTAGAACCAAAGATTATGTCATCTCCACATAAATTTGAGCAACAGTTAGCATACCTTTGCCTCTCTTGATGAACAGAGTTGTATCAATTTTACCTTTATCACAACCTTTACTGATTAGAAACGTAGATAGGCGTTCGTACCATGCTCTAGGTGCTTGTTTTAGACCGTATAAAGCTTTGTCGAGAAGATAGACATACTCTGGATGTTTAGCAGCTTTAAAGCCAGCAGGTTGTTCGACATACACTTCTTCTTTGAGATAACCATTCAAAAATGCACATTTAACATCCATTTGATAGACTTTAAAGTTCTTGTAAGCAGAGAATGCCAGAAATAGTCGTATGGCCTCAAGTCTTGCTACAGGGGCAAAGGTTTCATCGTATTGGCAATACCCCTTAGCAACCTGTCGAGCTTTGTTTCTGATCACTATGCCGTCTTCATCTTTCTTGTTTCTAAAGACCCACTTAGTAAATAGCTACTTTGTTCTTTGGTAAAGGAACTAGGTTCCAGACTTTGTTTCATTCAAATTGTAGTAGTTCTTCTTGTATAGCGGTTACCCAGCTAGGTTCTTGCAAGGCTTCATGAACATGTTTTGGTTCGATCATGCTAAGAAAATTTACAAAGAAAGCTTCATTTGCAGTAGCAGATCTTGTCTTAACACCTTCAGAGGGACTGCCAATTATGAGATTTGGAGTGTGAGACTTAGTCCATCTCGTCATCCGAGATTGAGATACTAGTTGAGCTTGAACTTCTATTTCAGAGGATGGAATCACCTCTTCTGGAAGGGATTCGAAAAAAGAGGATCTTCATACTCCCTCTCTGATGAAGGCATAGGAATGACTTCTGGACAGTCACTTGATGAAACAGGGATGACAGAAGGCTCTGAAGTGCTCTTAGCAGGGGATTCAGGACTAGAAAGTGTAATTCCAGAAGCTTGAAGAACTTCAGGAATACTCAAAGATTGAGGGGTTGGTCTTGGTTCTGGAAGTATCTCTTCCCCATAAAATCTTGAAAAATAACATCTATTTAAGATTCTCTGGTACCTGAAAGATATTCAGAAGTTGCCGTGTGAAGTTTAAGTTCAGAAGTAGAATACTCAGAAGTTAATTGAGTTTGATCATCAAAATCGATGTTAATGCTCTCCATAATAGTCTTAGTACGTAAGTTAAAAACTCGAAAAGCTCTTGAATTTAACGAATATCCTAACAATTTAGCTTCATCTGATTTCCTGTCAAACTTGCCAAGTTTTTCTCTGTCATTTAAAATGAAACACCTGCATCCAAAAATGTAAAAGAATTTAACACAGGGTTTTCGATTATTAATTAGCTCATAAGAGGTTTTGAGATGCCTCTTGACAATTATCGAACGATTCTGGGTAAAACATGCAGTGGCTACAGCTTCAGCCCAAAAATGGATGGGAAGTCCAGAAGCTGCAAGCATCGTTCTGGCAGCTTCAACCAAAGTTCTGTTGCGCCGCTCTACTACACCATTTTGTTGTGGAGTTCGTACAGCAGAGAAGTTCTGTGTAATTCCATTCTGAACAAGCTATGCTTCAAGCTTCGCATTCTTGAACTCAGTACCGTTGTCACTCCTTAGCTGTTGAATCTTTTGGTGTAAAAGAACTTGGATTCTGGTCGTCATATTTTGTAATACAGTAGGTATTTCTGATTTCTGTCTTACAAATGCAACCCATGTATACCTGGAAAATTCATCAATAAGTACCAATATATACTTTTTACCAGATAGACTTTTAATTGCAATAGGACCACAGAGATCAACATGTAATAATTGCAAAGGTCTAATACAAGAATGATCACCTTTTTGTTTTATGAGATGCTCGTTTTATTTTTTCCATTTCACATGCGGGGCAGAGATGATCTTTTTGAAAGTGGACTTCTGGAAGACCAGTTACCAAATTATGTTTAACAAGCATCTCAAGATTATCAAAATTTAAGTGAGACATTTTGTGATGCCATACCCATGCAATTTCACTCTTTTTGGAAATAAGACAGAGGGTTTCTTTACCGTCCTTTGATGTGAAGTTCATCATATGCAAATTACCTTTTCAGTCTGCTCTCCAGAGTTCTTCTCCTGCCTTAAAAAACAAGTAACAATGTTTTTCATCAAATACAACAAGTATTTTAAAATCACAAAGTTGACTTACGCTCAACAGATTATGTTTCAGTCCAAAAACATGAGCTACTTTTTATAAGGTAATGTTACCTTCTTGTAAAGTACCGTAGCCTTTTATTTGACCCTTACCATTGTCTCCAAATGTTACAGCTCCACCACATTTGTCTTTGAATTGGGAGAGTAAGTTTTTCGATCCAGTCATGTGCCTCGAGCATCCAGAGTCAAGATACCAGATGTGCACACGCTGCTTCTACAATCACAATCAGAGTGTTTTAGGTACCCATCTCATAATGGGTCATTTAATGTTAGTTTTAGCCTTTTCACTCTTTTTATCTTTCACATGATTTGATATTGCAGGATTTGAAGGTTTGGTCTTTTTGTTTGCTGTATTATTGTTTTTCTTTGGTTTAGTTTTGAAGTGTGAGAAATCATCATAAAAACGATCAGAGGACCTCGAGAAAAATTCCTTTAGTTTTAAAAATAAAGAAAAACATTCATAATTCTAAGACATAAAAGATTGCATTGAATTTTCATTAGAATAATGGTAATTACAATTCTTCTTATTCCTGTCTATACTAGTATCAGTAGTTCTATTGAACTTCTTTGCTAGGCTAGACTTATGCTTAGAATCATAAGTATTCTTCTGTTGAGACTTCCTCTGAGAAACATTCTCTGGAGTTTTCTGAATTACTGAAACAGAAGCAGAAAGATTAAATTTCCATTTGCCTTTTTGAGCAGAAGTAAACTTTGGATAACATGATTGAGATGATTTTTGCTGAACAAAACATTTCTTTTTAAGACTTTCTTCCTTCTCAATTTCAAGACAAGATTTGGCCTTAAGACACATTCCAATGAAATTTGGATGAATGGGCACAGGTTTTTTCTGTCCTGTTGGAGGAACAGAAAAAGTTGGTATTCCACTTGGATGTTTTTCAATATTCCGACCAGAGGCTCTGATTTCCAGAGGTTCATTAGTAAATAAGAAAGGAGCTTCCTCATTTTTAGTTACTTCTGGGACCTTTTTGTACTCAGAAGGTAGTTGATTTTCTAAAGATGAGAGCTAATTTTCTGAGTTAAAGAAATCATCACCTTGATCATCATTTTCCCAAGGATATGTAATCGTTTCAAAACAATCTTGAGATTTAGATAGATTTAGGTCTATAAAAGATCATGGGATTATCTCTTGATTGTTTTCTAAAGAGAGTTTCTGAACATTTTCAATTTCAAGTTTAAAGCATTTATCCAGAGTGGATAGAATATCTTTTTTGAAGTTTAGACGTAGCTCTTCTTCTGCTTGTGAAGGAATAAATACATCCGCCTTTGGATTCAAAGTCATATGAACGTTTGAGCCAAATTTGAAAATGTCGCATTTCTTCAGAATTTTGTTCAGACCAACACTTGTTTTCCAGACGAATATTCGATGTTTTTGAACTTGAGTTTTCGTTGATGACAACCATTTTCAAGTTTTGATCTTTTAGAAATAGATGGTTCATATAAAATTGGAAACACAGGCTTCTGTTCTTGTCCTAGACAAAAAACAGATTTCAGAGTTGATCTTTTCTCACACGTGTAGGGATCTAGATCCTCAAAACCATGTCCAGATCTTCCTACTTGTGTATTTATCTTGTCATGAACTTTCTGAGCATCCAGATATGTTTAGATCTGTAGCTTTGTCTTTTGAAGTTCAATATGTAAAAACTCTCTTTCCTTCTGAAAATAGTTTTTAAGTGCAACATAATTTAATCTGTCACTTTCCTTGGCACTAATCTCCTTTTCTTTGTTTTCCAAAAGTTTGTTTAAGTTTAATCTCTCTTCCTTGAACTTAACTTCTGTATTTTTTAAATTTTTGGAGATCTTCTCATTTTCAGCATTGAGTTCCAATTTTTCTTCAGTTAGAAGATCCATTTCTCTTTTTTAAATCTCTTTCTCTCTCTCTTTGAGTTTCAGAGAGAGTTTGTTTCCTCAGTTTGTTTTCAACTGTAAGGTTTTGATTAAGTTCTTCAAAATTAATAGATATTTTCAAAATAGTGTTCTCAAGTTCAGATGTGTCAGAGAGAGTGCTTACAGGTGTTTCAGATAGCTGATCTTCTGATTCATTTGTTCTGGCCATTCCACAAAACATTGATTCATCACCACTTGACTCATCTCCTAGCCAGTTTTCTTTTTCTGCAAAGTGAGCTCTTTCATCGACTTTATACTTGTATTTGTTCTGGTAGTACATTTTGTCTTTGTTCAGAGTTCCCCTGCAATCTTTTGAATAGTGCCCTGGCTTGCCATATCTATAGCACACATCCTTCTTTTTCTTTAACTCCTCTTCCTTCTTCTCTGCCTCAGTCTTCTTAGATCTCTGTATTTCTTGACGGGTGCATAATTAGGAGTAGGGCGATCAAACCTTTTGCTTACTTGAAAGGGTCTATTACCAAACCTCTTTGTGAATTGTTTAGTAATAAGTTCCAGTGAATCAGCAAAAGCTTTGATTTCATTATCAGAGTCAGAATCATCCTCTGGAGTTGCTTCTGACACGAGAGCCTTACTTTTTCCTTTCTTCTTGGCTTCCTTACTTCTTCTGACTGATCCTCTAGTTTCAGAAATCAGAGCCAGAGGTCCTCCGATAGTGGTTTTCTTCTCAACAACCTCTTTTTCGTGAGCTTGTAGAGTACCAAAAACATCATGTAGAGACCATTGTTCCAAATCCTGATTGACTTGCAGAGACATCGAGAGATTTGACCATTCAGGATTTAATCGTTTGAGAAATAAGACATTATTGTCTTTTTTAGACCTGATGATGTCACACCTTTTACATAGATTTATCAGAGTGTTAAATCTATGATAAGTCTGTTGCAGAGATTCTTCAGGAGTGGCCTGGAAACTATTATATTCATTCAGAGCTTGGGTTCTTCTGTTTTTCTTCATTTTTGCATCTCCTTCCAGAAGATTTTCCAGTTGATCCCATAGTTCTTTGGCACTTTCACATGAATCCAGAGATTGAAAAATCTCATTTGGAATTACCATGATTAAGAGACTTTTAGCCTTTCTGGATAATTCCACCTTTGCTTTCTCTGCATCAGACCAACTATCCCTTGATTTTGGAACACGTCTTGCAGGGACTTCATTAGTGACGGCAGTAGTAGGGACCCTAGGAATAGTTGTCATTGGAACGAACGGACCATTTTGAACAATAAGATACAGTTCAACGTCCAATCCTTCATAGAAGTTTATCATACGGATCTTCCATTGTGGATATTCTTCACATATTAGAGTAGGAGGTTTGGTCAGAGAACCAGATGTATATACAACATTCAGATTAGAATTCACCATATTACCAGAAACAGAGATTTGAAATTTATTGAAGATTTGTTGCTCTTTGGAGTAAACAAATTTCAAATTGATTGAAATAAGAATATATTCTTACTAATCTCAGATTTAAGCAGAAATTACCACAGAATTAGAGAAAATTGTAATGAATTTAACAAAATCTCGTAAAACAGGGTAGAATGAAGAACATGAGCTTATAACTGAAAAATACTGTCAATAGAAAAGGAATTTCTCCAAATGGAAGAGATCTAATAATCAATAGATTGATTATCAGGTTTTGATACCAATTGTTGGACCCCAGATCCCTTTCTAACAATTAATCGATAGATCAAAATAAGTAATTATGAGCAGAAGCAAACAGATCTATAATAAACAATACAATTAGTAAGAACAGAATTGAAGAACAAATGTAATTCGTATTGAATTGCTTTGAATGATAATCAACAGTGCGTATAATTTTGCTCTCAAATCTGAATATTTCAAATCCCACTATTACAATCAAAGAGAGAGCTATTTATACGATTACAAATAAGAAAGTCAACTATTTAGCCTATTACAACTTGACATGTAAGCAATGTGAATAACTAACTTAGTTACACACGGAGGGTGTGTCTACCACGTCATCAGATGTAAATATGCTTGCATAATTATGAATCATACTTCTCTAAAAATGAGTTCTAACAGTTTTCAAAATGAAAAACCCGAGCTTGGTAATTCTGGACAGTAGTTGCAACAAATCTGACTTTGGATGAAAAGTATGGAAATGTACCGAAGATATTGGTAAGTATGGCATTATTGATCTCATATTCCTTATAAAATCATATGTGATTATATATTTGATCACAAAATCACATGTTATAAGATCACATGCTAATTTAGATCTAGGTCTGTGTACCAAATCATTAATGATTGAATAATCCTTCTAAGGTAAATCAAATATTAAGATCACATGCTAATTTACATCTAGATCTGTGTACCAAATCATTAATGACTGAATAATCCTTCTAAGGTAAATCAAATAATATGGTTAGAAGATCACATATGATTTTGTATGTAATTTTAAAAATGATACGTGATAATGAAAGTAATATGGATATTAAGACTTCTAAGCTAAATAGATCACATATGTTTTTTACTTAAATTTAAAATTCATATGTGATCTTGAAAGTAATATGGATATTATACTTGTAAGCTAAATACATCACATATGATTTCTACTATAAAACTTGAAAGACATATGGATATTAGACTTGTAAGCTAAATAGATCACATATGATTTTGTACGTAATTAAAAATCTTGAAAGTAACATGAATATTACTTGTAAGCTAAATAGATCACATCTAATTTTTACTTTAACATTTGAAGGTAATATGGTTATTAGACTTGTAAGCTAAGTAGATCACATATGATTTTGTACGTAATTTTAAAAATCATATGTGATCTTGAAAGTAATATGGATATTGGACTTGTAAGTTAAATAGATCACATAATTTTTACTTTGAAATTTGAACAAAATGATGTGTGATTGCATTACAATTGTAAGCTATATAAAATAATATGGTTCTAAGGTTAGGATTGATTTTGTACGTAATGTTAATGTAAAATCATATGTGATTCTGATAGTAATGTGGTTTTGCGCTTTTGACAACGAATTTTATATGGACGTGATTCGTTTACTACCCTTATTAATGTAGTAAACAACAAGCAGCATTTGTTGGATATCTGAAGTCAGTTAAGCATCCCCGTGTCAATAGCATGTCTAAGGTTAAGGCCACCATATATAAGTTGAGGTGGAGGACAATGGACAATAACAACGACTCTCGTATTATCGTTATGCGTCATATGGAGACTTACAACAGGGAGACAACAAGTCGATATGATGCTGGGTTAGAAAGGGAGTGCGGACCACAGGCGGTGCAGTTACTAAAATTCAGATTCAAGTATTTGGCAAAAATCTTGCTTTCTATTTGCAATAATTGGAGGGCTAAAGTGAACAGGCTTGCAACTGATTTTGCAAACAAGAATGATCTGAAGTTAACCAAATCTATATTGCATCAGGCTGTTTTCACAGGACCCCAGGACTGACTTAGCTTTATATTTCATCATCTCAAACTTTTTTTTTGATTTTTGTCTAGGCTTTATAAACAATTAGCTTCTTAAACAGTATTTTGGTCTTTATACATCTTTAGAGACGTAGTATTAGGAGGTATGAAACAATGTCATGTATGGTAATTTGGGGTAGTAATATATAGTAGTTTGGGTCAAGTAATAGATGATTCATATTAATAATTGATACAAAATCATGTGTGATTGCATTTGACGAGTATAAAATCACATATGAATTTACACATATGCGGTCACATGTGATTTTGTCAGTCATGTGTGATTGCATTATACGGTTATAAAATCACATGTGATCATATTGTTGTTTTATAGAGTTGGTAATTTAATCAATGACACAAGATACACGGTTATAAGATTAGTTATGATCTTCGATTGGCGAATAAAGTTGTTATACAAAATTTTAGTACTTCTGATCACTTATGATCTTCAGTATAAAATCACTTCTGCTAACAAAATCAAAATGTTATACAAAATCATGTGTGATTGCATAAAATCACATATGATCTTCATTTGGGGAATAAAGCTGGTCATTTGTTCATTAGAAAACGCACTGTGGATAAGAAAATCACACATGATTTTGTTGTTTTATAGATGTTAGTTTAATGGGCACAAATATGATCGCATATGATTTTAAACTAAGATGTGGTCAAAATCATGCATGATTGCATTAGACGGATAATAAGCTAATTAACATCAAATGGTTATAAGATCACTAGGGAATAGTAACAAAACCCTTAGTCTACAAAGAAAGCTTCAAACAAGAATGAACCATATGATTTGGGCCTTTCTTGTATGAATCGGCCTCTAGTTTACATAAAATATATCAAAAAACCAAAAGCAAATCCATTTTAAGCCATAAACCATCATGTGATTCATCAGCCATTCCTGTCTTCATAATAGGACAATTTTGGATGTCATGGTTTGTGAGTTCTTTACATCCTCTACATTTCATCTTGGGATGAGCATTCGTCACAACTCGCTCGCCCGCACCAATTGAACGTGTACCCGTCCCACAACCTTTGTTTCTAATGCCTTCTGGTGCATGTATGTCACTTGTTTTAGGCTTGGGAACACCCAACATTGTCTCAAATTTAACATCTTTGTTAACCCCAACAGTATCGGAGGGGATATCAGGTGCAACTTCATTCTTAATGCTACGAATCTTCTTAAAAAAATCTCGAGTTTCTCGTCGTAACAAAAAAAGCAACTCAATATATTATCAAACTGAAATAGGATGTCATTTATGACTCTGTCAGTCTTTTCGTTGTTGCCAGAATACAGAGGTCGAGTACGCAGAACGTTTGAGGGGATAACACCTCCCATCCATCTCTTACTAATGTACCTGGTGGGTATCTTTTCGACACCAGTGTGGAATAAGACACTAAATATATGGCAACAAAGAGTTCCAAAGTACTCGAAGTGTTGATAAGAACATGCGAATGAACCATCAACCTCAAACACCACTACCTGATAAATCACATATGATTAACTAAAATATGCAGACAAAAAAATTACGTGAATAACTATCACCAAGTTAATTGTAGAATGTTGTACCTTATACCCGACCTTCGTTTTGAACCTTTTGTCCTTTTGCCTTATGGTGAATTTCTGACATCCATCCTCAGAGAAAACATTCCATTGTGCACAATAACGGTTTTCTTTCATTATTTGCTTTTGAACGTCAAAAAACACACACCTAGTATAAACCATAGCAGCGTGTTTCTCAATCAAGCACCTAGGATTAAAATGATGAGTGCTCGAATTGGTCTCATGGTCATCAATTCATTGTGAGTTTCTCTGTATGTCCATTGCAGTGTTGTGTGCATGTATAAATCCCAAAAAATCGTTACCATGATGCAAAAAACTCTTGAAAAATGAATTAAGGGACTCAGACCGAGATGTTGTCTTCATTAGTCCGCACATGGGAAGCTCCTTAAAATATGCAGGTATCCACTTGGAACAAATCCTATAAACTGATGAGAGCCATGGGTTATCTTCCATGTTAAATACTTTCATCAGATCATTTTACTTCAAACTCTTCTGGGCCTAAAAACACACTCCAAACAAGCTTTAGTAAACGTTTCCTGAAGTCCGTGTTTCCTGCATCAATCTACATAGAATCATAAATGTCTACAAATTTTTGTTAGATCTAATTATCCCCAATTAGATTGAAGGTTTTATAAAGTTAGCATAGTTTATGTTATTCCATTTAATTGTAATTTTACGATTTTAATATTTGGGCTTGGGCTTTGAATGTAATTGGTCATATATAAGAGATCTTAGGGTTGAGAGGAAGTGTTATGAGAGTCGATTCAAGATTTTAGTGCATGTTTCTCAAGGTGTAAATGCATTTCCCTTCAATAACATGAGTTATAGCTTCACAATCTTCTTCTTCATCATGAATCTGTATGTGTTTAATTCTAACAATTATATATCACATACCCTATTAGGAAACTTACCATGATATGCCACATACATAATCTATGTTTTGCTTCCGTAAAAACAATCGAAACGCCTCTTAATAGTAGCATCTAGGTCAGTCAATACTGGCTTTGGTTGAACCTTGTGTACTTTCAAAAATGCTTGCAATAGCCAAGTGTACGAAGAAATCGTCTCATCGTGCAACTTGTCGGAACCAACAACAACCGAATTCCTATTTTTGTCAGTCGCGAGAAATGGTAGAAATAGATTGAGCTATCCCTATATTCGTCGTCAATTGTTTTGGAGAGCTTGTAAGAGAGTAATTTGTATTTCCTGTATTGTAAGCATTGCCAATCTGAGTGAAATACGAATTACCATTGATCGATATGAATATGTTCATCCATTATAGTTTACGTTTTCTAGCTTGATTGTTGATCTTACTTACTTCCTCTTATCGTTTATATCATATCTGTACGAGATCTGGGTTCCAATAATTGGTATCAAAGCTTGATAATCAATCCATTGATTATTCGATCTAATCCAGTTTGGATAAATTCCCACTCAGCTAGATTTTTCTCAGTTTTTAAACCACTGTTTCTCATTCTACTCTGTTTTACGAGTTTTTGTTGTTCTCATACAAAATTTCTCAAATTCAGTGGCAATTCTAGTTTAAATCTGAAAATTGTAAACCATTGTTCTTTGTGTCAAGTTCAGTGAATTCAATCACATCTAATTCTCAAATCTCTTCTCTAATATCTACACTCTGTTTTTCTCTTAAAAATGGCAAATCAGAAATTTAATGCCATGTACACCTCAGGCTCGCTTTCGAAACCTCCTACTCTAACCAGAGATGAATATCTTTAATGGAAAATTCGTATGATAAATTTTTATGAAGGATTAGACTTAGATCTATATCAAACAATACTAAATGGTCCTTTTGCCCCTTTTACAACTATTCCAAGAATACCAGCCACAGTCAATACTGAAGAAGTACCTGCTAGACAAATTCCAAAAGATAAAAGGATTGGAATGATGATGACAAAGAAAAGGTGGAAATTGCCAATAAAGCAAATAGACTACTCTTCATGGCCATTCCAAATGATATATTTCAATCTCCTGATTCCTGTAAAACTGCTAAAGATTTACGGGATCAGTTGGCAAATCAATTGGAAGGTAGTGCTAAAATGAGGAAAAATAGACGTGCACAAGCATTAAATGAGTGTAACAGTTTTCAGGAACTTCCAGAAGAAACACTTGAGCATACGTATCACAAATTTAATACACGGATTAATTTGTGCAAAAGATGTGACATTGTCCAGATATAAGGAAGACAACAATGCCTTATTTCTTAAATGTCTAAATGCAGAATGGTCTAATACGTCCATGTCCCTACAAGCTAATCAGGATTTAGAGTAGTGGTCTCTACATGATGTGTTTGGTACTCTTCAAGCCCATGAAAAGGAGGTTCAGCTGAAGAAACTGAACGTTGGTGGTCCTTTGGCCCTAATCTCTAAAGCAGAGAAGAAAGTCAAGAGCAAGTCCTTAATATCATAAACTGAAACAAAAGCTGGACTTTTTGGTTCAGAAGATGATGAGATCGGTGCCTTTGCTGAATCTCTTACTCTAATTACCAAACATTTCACAAGAAAGTTTAGCACTCGTTCCTTTCAGAACAGAGGAAGATTTGACAACAGAGGTGAACGATAAAGTCAAGTCTATGTACCTAGACAAGAATGTCTACGGGTAGAAAAGACAGAAGCTGAGAAGAAAGAGGAAGAAAAGAATAAGAAGAAAGATGTTTGTTACAGGTGTGGCAAACCAGGTCACTTTTCCAAACATCACAAAGTGGCTCTGGTTAAAGTTGATATGTACTATAAGAACAAGTACAAGTACAACAAAGTTGAAAGAGCAAAATATGTCGAGTTAGAGAACTAGCTTTCTGATCAATCAAGTAATGCAGAAGCCATGTTCTGCGACATGGCAATGGAAAATGATACAGAGGATCGGATCTCTGAATCTCCGGTATGAACTACGTCTGAACCTTCTGAACTTGAACAAACTATCTTAAATCTTTCTCTAGATCTTGAAACTCTGAAACAGAAGCTCCAAAATGAAAAGAAAATCAGAAAGGATCTTGAAAAGTCTTTTGCTCTTATTGAGAAAGAAAGAAATATGTTAGGATCAAATATCCTAAGTTAGGAAAGTTTTATAAAGAAGGAAAGGATGTAATGTAATATTATATATTGTGTTTTGATCTTATGGGTTTGGGCTTACCATGTAATAGACAACTACTATATAAAGGAAATTAGGGTAGAGGATTCGTTAATGAGAGTCATCTAAAGTACATTCGCGTTTGTAGTTCTTTAAAGCTTTCATCAATAAAACATTTGACTTATATTTGCATATGATTTCTCTTTGGTCTTGTTGAATCAGACCTAACAAGTGGTATCAAAGCCGAAACCAAATCCATCTGATTTGATACGATCATCAACTTCAACAAGATCAAGGTATTATCGAGCATTATTTTTTTTCTCATTGTGCATCGTTTTGAAGTTCGGGACTGCAGAACCGTTTTTCTGATTTAATGGTGTTTTGGATCTGGAAGTTTTTCGAATTGAATATCTATCTGGTTTAATCGATTTCTTGGAGATTAAGGTACTCTCGTTTTTTCTTTTCTCGGATCATAAAGCATACTGCTTCATTCGATAACCTTAATATTTCGTTTTTAATAGCTTTTATGAGTTTTCCTGAGTCGATTATTCATTAATATCGAATCTGCAAGTTTTTACCGCATCATTAAGTTAATCTAAATTCTAGTTCTCCGTTTTCAGTGCATCCATTTGATTTCTTTTAACTCGAAAACCATATTTGCTATAAAATTTTAAGTGTGTGATCTGATCTGTATGGTTTGTCTTAGTTAAGTTTCTGTATGATCATCATATTTTACATCAAACCTTCAAAGATCTCGGACTGGTATGCTTGTATTCTTGTCGGACCACTTGAAAACTTAGAAGTTCTTTTGAGTTTTGTTTGAAGTCTTGTCGACTCCTTAAGACCCGACATGATTTCTTGTTGAGTCTCGAAGGATCGACATGTGTGCCTATTTTTCCTTGAAAAACATCTATGAGCTTTTATCGAGTCAACACTACCCGACATCTTTTCTAGTCGAGTCAACACTACCCGACATCTTTTCTTATCGACTCTTTAAGGCTCGACATCTTATCAGCTCCTTAAAGATCGACATCATAGTTTTCTCGACTTCTTACGTGACTTGTAAAACTTCTTGGGTCATTCATGCCCATTTGACACCCGACATCCATGAATGTTGCCTTCCTACACCCGAGAACCCCGTGCTGAGTGTCAAGAGGGGGAATTGTTCATGGAATTCATGCAAAGCCGGATTTGAAAAGTTTTCAGAACAAGAGTGATTATATTTTGTATTTGGTTGGATTAATCAGAAGTCTGACTCTCTGCAATCGTCATTCTGGAGTTTTCCTTAGATGCCAGTTTGAGTAAGTGTACGCTATTGTTACGTGCTTATAACTCCTAACCATTTACTGTCTGGAGGTTTGTTTGTGATCTAGAATGTTGATTCACGATATTCATTCATCTGATTAAGAATACTGGATCTGAGTTTGGTTGCTTTCTGTTTTGGAAGAATTCTGGAAATCGGCTACATTTTGAACAATTTATACGTTAAAGAAGCAATGCTCATCAAGAAATATCATCTCCCAGCCTTTCATGGTATATATTGCCTTGGTGATCCTCGTTCCTTAAGCTTATTAGATTAAAGCTCTTTACACATAATTATTATTCAACTTGCGGCTAAAGATCGATTCTTTGTTTTTTTACTGATTATGCACTGAGCGTTGAGCAACTTGCACATGTATCTTTGAATTTTGTGGCTAATAGTTGTGCCGAGTTGTCTACAGATTGTAGCTGTATTTTGTGCAATCAGTGGCAGTTATAGCACATTGGCTCTGGTATTTTTAGTTGAAACTGAACACTTAGAGATTATTTCAAGGGGGAGTTTGGACGACCGATGAGACTAATGTTTTTCCAAAGAAAGCCGGGGGAGAAGATGTGAAGATGCTTCCTTTATAAAACTTTAGGGGGAGAATGTTAGGATCAAATATCTTAAGTTTGGAAAGTTTTATAAAGAAGGAAAGGATTTAATGTAATATTATATATTGTTTTTTGATCTTATGGGTTTGGGCTTACCATGTAATAGACAACTACTATATAAAGGAGTTTAGGGTAGAGGATTCGTTAATGAGAGTCCTCTAAAGTACATTCGCGTTTGTAGTTCTTTAAAGCTTTCATCAATAAAACATCCGACTCAATGATTTGCATATGACTTCTCTTTGATCTTGTTGAATCAGACCTAACAAGTGGTATCAAAGCCAAAATCAAATCCATCTGATTTGATACGATCATCAAGTTCAACAAGATCAAGGTATTATCGAGCATTATTTTTTTTCTCATTGTGCATCGTTTTGAAGTTCGGAACTGCAGAATCGTTTTTCTGATTTAATGGTGTTTTGGATCTGGAAGTTTTTCGAATTGAATATCTATCTGTTTTAATCGATTTCTTGGAGATTAAGGTACTCTCGTTTTTTCTTTTCTCGGATCCTAAAGCATATTGCTTCATTCGATAACCTTAATATTTCGTTCTTAATATCTTTTATGAGTTTTCCTGAGTCGATTATTCATTAATATCAAATCTGCAAGTTTTTATCGCATCATTAAGTTAATCTAAGTTCTAGTTCTCCGTTTTCAATGCATCCATTCGATTTCTTTTAACTCGAAAACCATATCTGCTATAAAATTTTAAGTGTGTGATCTGATCTGTATGGTTTGTCTTAATTAAGTTTCTTTATGATCATCATATTTTACATCAAACCTTCAAAGATCTCGGACCCGTATGTAAAATCGGGCGGCCTCGCTGTCCGAATTGTAGTCTGGAGAAGCGTCCTCAGCGGCGGACCGGGCCTAAGTCCCCTGGAAGGGGGCGCTGACTTGGCATCCTAGCACGTTGCCTTGGTCTTGTGGCCTAGGCCTTGGTTGGTTTGGCTTGCACGTCGCTCGTTTTCATCGTGCCACGGCTTGTTTTTCTCGTGCCATGGCCTAGTTTCCTCGCACGTCGCTCTTGTATTCTTGTCGGACCACTTGAAAACCTAGAAGTTTTTTTGAGTTTTGTTTGAAGTGTTGTCGACTCCTTAAGACCCGACATGATTTCTTGTCGAGTCTCGAAGGATCGACATGTGTGCCTATTTTTCCTTGAAAAACATCTAAGAGCTTTTATCGAGTCAACACTACCCGACATCTTTTCTAGTCGAGTCAACATTACCCGACATCTTTTCTTATCTCTCTTTAAGGCTCGACATCTTATCAGCTTCTTAAAAATCGACATCATAGTTTTCTCGACTCCTTACGAGACTTGTAAAACTTCTCGGGTCATTCATGCCCATTTGACACCCGACATCCATGAATGTCGCCTTCCTACACCCGAGACCCCGTGCTGAGTGTCAGGAGGGGGAACATTGTTCATGGAATTCATGCAAAGCCGGATTTGAAAAGTTTTCAGAACAAGAGTGATTATATTTTGTATTGGGTTGGATGAATCAGAAGTCTGGCTATCTACAATCGTCATTCTGGAGTTTTCTTTAGATGCCAGTTTCAGTAAGTGTACGCTATTGTTATGTGCTTATAACTCCTAACCATTTACTGTCTGGAGGTTTGTTTGTGATCTAGAATGTTGATTCACGATATTCATTCATCTGATTAAATATACTAGATCTGAGTTTGATTGCTTTCTGTTTTGGAAGAATTATGGAAATCGGCAACATTTTGAACAATTATATGTCAAACAAGCAATGCTCATCAAGAAATATCATCTCCCAGCCTTTCATGATATATATTGCCTTGGTGATCCAAGTTCCTTAAGCTTATTAGATTAAAGCTCTTTACACATAATTCTTATTCAACTTGCGGCTAAAGACGGATTCTTTGTTTTTTTTGCTGATTATGCACTTAGCGTTGAAGCAACTTGCAAATGTATCTTTGAATTCCGTGGCTAACAGTTGTGCCGAGTTGTCTACAGATTGAAGTTGTATTTTGTGCAATCAGTGGCAGTTATAGCACGTTGGATCTAGTATTTTCAGTTGAAACCGAAGACTAAGAGCTTATTTCAAGGGGGAGTTTAGACGACCGATGAGACTAAAGTTTTTCCAAAGAAAGCCGGGGGAGAAGATGTGAAGATGCTTCCTTTATAAAACTTTAGGGGGAGAATGTTAGGATCGAATATCCTAAGTTTGGAAAGTTTTATAAAGAAGGAAAGGATTTAATGTAATATTATATATTGTGTTTTGATCTTATGGGTTTGGGCTTACCATGTAATAGACAACTACTATATAAAGGAGTCTAGGGTAGAGGATTCGTTAATGAGAGTAGTCTAAAGTACATTCGCGTTTGTAGTTCTTTAAAACTTTCATCAATAAAACGTTCGACTCAATGATTTGCATATGATTTCTCTTCGATCTTGTTGAATTGGACCTAACAAAATATTTTTAAACGAGAGATAGAGCTTCTGACAGAAGAAAAACAAGAACTCTCTGTGGAATACCAAAAGATTTTGAAATAAAAAAATTCCACAGAAACTATGTTAAAAAAGGAGATTTATGAGCTTAATTATCTTCTGAAAACAAAGACAAGGAGTTCGAAGCAAAAGAAAGTGACAAATTAAACTCTGTAGCACTTCAAAATTATTTTCAAAATGAAAGGGAGTTTCTGCACATTGACCTTTAATAGAAGGAGCTTTTGATAAAAAATTATCAAGACGCTCAAAAAGTGCATGAACAAATAAACACACAAGTAGGAAAAGCATGTCTCGGTTTTTATGATCTGGATCCTTATACTTGTAAAAAGAAATCTACCTTAGACTCTGTCTTCTGTGTGGGAAAAAAAACAAAAACCTGATTTTCTTGTTCTATATGAACAATCTGTTTTCAAAAGGTCAAAATATTAGATTGGACATAAAGTAAGAAAACTTAAATACAAAAATATAAAATATTTCTCTGAAAGGAAGATTTGTAAATCAAATCAAGTTGAATTAAAAGAAATTCAGAAGAAAAGTGAATTTTTCCACTTTGGTTCATTTACTCATATTACTTTAAATCCAGAAGCAGATGAGTTCATTCTCATAAATGCAGACGTAGAACTGAGACTCAAATTTGAAAAAGATCTTCTTGAGACTCTGGATGAGTGCGCTACTTAAAACTCAACAGAACATGAAATTGTTTATCTTAAAAAGGAAATAATAGAAGAATCTACGTCTTTCAAAAACCATCCAGATATAACTCTCTGTTCTTTTGTTTATATAAATCTTTGTCAAGAATAAGATAATGATAACTTTGATGTTTATCCTTGGGAAACTGAAGATCAAAATTGTGATGATTTCCTTATACATAGAAATTTCTCGCTAAGTTTGAGAACAATTTGTCTTCTACTTACCTCCCTGTCAAGAATGTCAATTATGTGAAGGATACTACTTCTGTCTTTCTAAACACAGAAGCAAAGACATTATTTGACATACCAGAAGTAAAAGTTGTTGGACCAGAAGTCAACAGACATCCAAAATGGTTTACCAATGAACTATGTTCTTCCAAAAGAATAGAGGTAAAGGGTTACCATTCATCCAGATTTCCTAGATATGAGCATTCTAGCAAAATCTTGTCTTGATCTTGAGAAAAAGGCAGAAATCAAGCAAAAAGCTAAAAATATGCAACAACCTCCGAAGTCATGTCCTCAGAAGCAAAGGAAGTTCACAAGGGAACAAAAAGCTAAATGGCACTTTAACGAAAATGTTTACCCGTTTGTTTCAGTGAAATCCCCTAAGGTCCAAAACGAGTGGACTAGTCAGAAGAAGACTATCGAGAAGAATTCAAATGTTCAAGGAAATAAGTCTAGGTTAGATAAGAAGTTCTTTCGAACAACTGATGCTAAAATAGAAAGAAATAAGAAATCTTGTAATTATCATTGAAGAAATGAAAATTCAATGAAATCTTTTATTTCACATAACTCTGAATGTCTCTCTCTTTTACTTAAATTAAAACAACTATTCTCTAGTCCACATTGTGTTTCCTCTGGCTTCAAAAAACGCAATAATTTCAGAAGTCAGAAGAGACAGATACCTAAAACCAATCCAGGAAAACCAGAATCTTCTGGAAAACCTGGAAATCAATTGAAGTTTAAAGAAAACTCAAATGTAAATCTTAAACCTAACAACAAAGGACCCATTATGAAATGTGTACCTAAATATGGAACATAAACGCTTTGTCTCATCTCAAAGAAGAGTGAAGTAGCTTGTCTCTGGCATCATAAGCTTTCTCATCTTAACTTTCAAAATCCTGAGTTGCTTGTGAAACATAACCTGGTTGATGGCCTCCCAGAGGTTCACTTCCAGAAGGATCATCTTTGTCAAGCATGTAAAATGGGAAAGATAAAAAGAGCTTCCCATAAGACAAAGAGTGATCATTCGTTCCTAGACCTCTGCACATGCTACATGTTGACCTTTGTGGTCCTATTGTTGTGCAAAGTCTGTCTGGTAAAACGTATATACTTGTACCAATTGATGAATTTTTACAGATACACTTGGCTTGCCTTTGTAAGACAGAAATCAGAAGTTCCAGTTGTCTTGATCACCATGATGAAGAGGATTCAAGTGCTTCTCCATAGCAAAATCCAAAAGCTAAGAAATGACAATGGTACAGAATTCACAAATGCCAAACTAGAAGAGTATCTGAAAACGAAAGAATTTCACTTAACTTCTCAGCTGCTGGGACTCCTCAACAACATGGTGTTGTGGAAAGAAGAAATCGAACACTGGTCGAAGCCGCAAGAACGATGCTCGTAGCTTCTGGACTACCCACAGACTTCTAGGCTGAGGTTGTCTCGACTACTTGTTTTACACATAATAGATCAATAATAGTCAAAGGACACCTCAAAATTTCTTATGAACTTATAAATGGAAGAAGACATAATTTAAATTTCTTACACATTTTTGGCTGCAGGTGCTACATTCTAAATGATCGTGAAGAACTTGGAAAGTTTGACAAGAAATTTGATGAAGAAAAATTATTGGGTTACTCATTAACATCAAAAGCTTTCAAAGTTTTCAATCTCAGAACCAAGACGGTCAGGGAAAGCATCAACGTTGATTTTGATGATCAAGCATAGTTGACTTCTAATTACTATAATTCAGAACTCAGGCTAAACAATGTAACATCTTATTACCTCTCCAAGACAAGAGAATCTGAACTCGATGCATTATTTGAAGATTTCTTTGGAGAAGAAACACCCTCTGGAAATGAAGACAATAGGGTACTGATCAACCCAACAGAAGAACTGCGAACTTCTGGAGTCAATATTTCCGTTTCCTCTGACTTACAAACTCTTTTAGATGAGGAACCAACCATCATGATAATTCCTGCCTCCTCAAATTCAAATGCATGTTCGGAGGAAATTCTGCCTCATCCAGATGCAAAGAGTTTTGTTCCTGATCCTAATTCCTCTGTGCCTTCATTTGAGGTGGAGAGACTAGGTTCCTCTCCTATCCAACAAGAAACTGCGAAAGTGAAACACCAATAGCTAATTTACATCATGAAACAAAAATTGTATCCCATCCTGTTTCACAAACTCGAATGAAGAGATGGAAAAAAGCTCACTCTTCTGACCAAATCATTGGTAATCCTTCTGATAGTGTCAAAACCAAATCGTCGACTGCTAATGAAGCTTTCTTTGTCAACTTTTTGAGCATGGTTGAACCGAAGCGAGTTCATGAAGCCTTACAAGATCCAAGTTGGATTGACGCAATGCAGGAGGAACTCCTTCAATTTGAAATAAATAAGGTTTGAAATTTGGTACATTTACCAAAAGACAAAACTGCTACTGGCACAAAGTGGGTCTTCAGAAACAAGAAGGATGAAGATGGAATAGTGGTAAGAAGCAAAGCTAGACTGGTAGCAAAGGGATACTGTCAAGAAGAAAGTTTGACTATGATGAAACTTTTGCTCCAGTGGCACGATTTGAAGCAATTCGATTGTTCCTAGCCTTCTCTGCGTACAAAGATTTCAAAGTCTATCAAATGGTTGTAAAATCCGTCTTTCTAAATGACAAGCTGAATGAAGAAGTATATCTCCAACAACCTCTTGGTTTTGAAAGTTCAAGTCATCCAGATTACGTCTATTTCTTAGATAAATCTCTACATGGATTGAAACAAGCACCACGAGCCTGGTATGATAGTCTTACAAAGTTTCTGATCAAAACCAAGTATGAGAAAGGTAAAATCGATACTACCGTGTTTATCAAGCGTTACAAAGGTGAGTTAACTTTGGTTCAAATTTATGTGGACGACATTATATTTGGTTCTACCAATCAAGCAGAAGTTGAGTTGTTTACAAAATTGATGGAAAGTGAATTTGAAATGAGCATGATGTGAGAACTAACCTTCTTTCTAGGGATTCAAGTTAAGCAAACTGCCACTGGCATTTTCATAACTCAAACCAAGTATGTCTCTGATATTTTAAAGAAGTATAAACATCAATATTCCACAACTACGAAAACACCAATCTCACCAAGTAATAAGCTTTACTCGGATCCCTCTAGGAAACAAGTGGATGTTAAGAATTACAGAGGTATGATTGTATATCTTCAATACTTAACGACAAGTAGACCAGATATAATGATTGCTATATGTCTCTACGCAAGATATCAAGCCAATCCCAAAGAATCACATCTGGCTGCTGTCAAAAGAATCTTTTGATACCTAAAAGGAACACCTTCATTGGGTCTCATGTATCCAAAGTATTGTGGATTTGACTTAATTGCTTATACTGATTCAAATCATGCAAGAGGTAAATTAGATAGGAAGAGCACCTCTAGAAGCTGTCAACTTCTTGGCAACACGGTAATCAGTTGGACATCCAAAAAGCAAAAATGTGTGTCAACCTGTACAGCAGAAGTTGAATATGTGGCAGCTGCTAGCTGTTGTTCACAACTCATATTGATGAAAACCCAACTCAGAGACTATGGCCTTCTATACGACAAGATTCCAATCCCGTGTGATTCAAAAAGTGTAATAGCAATCACAGAGAACCCCATTCAAGACTCAAGAACCAAGTATATTGATCTTAGGTATCATTTTATAAAGGATCATGTGGAAAAAGGTACAATTGAAATGTATTGTTCCCATTGATTACCAACTTGCTGATCTTTTTAC
This sequence comes from Silybum marianum, assembly GCA_036898165.1. Classification (NCBI taxonomy): domain Eukaryota; kingdom Viridiplantae; phylum Streptophyta; class Magnoliopsida; order Asterales; family Asteraceae; genus Silybum; species Silybum marianum. Next base: position 39,896,968 of record CM072529.1, on the reverse strand, counting down.
AAAAGCCTTGGATGAAAACAGGTTAAATTTTTCAATCAACAAGTTGGGCATCCTTAATATGTAACAAGAAATCACAATCTATTTTTATATAATTCGTCTGTAACATTTCTTTAAGCATGTCTTTTCTTTTCTCTCTTTCATTCATCTTCTGTATCCACTCTTGTATCAGAAGCATACTAGAAACTTCTGTCGATTCTAGAAAAACCTTTGCATCTCAAACAATGTATATAGCCTTTACGAATTTTTTATCCAAGTACAGTTTAAGGGGGAGCAGCTAATGGTGCACAAGTCAGGGGGAGCAAACAATCATGCACACTTCAAGGGGGAGCATTTTCTAGTTAAATGTGAAAAGTAAAACCGTTTTCATCAAATCAAGATAAACATGCAGAACTTCTGGATTAACTCTTGCCACCAAGGTTAATCAGAAGTCTCTTACATGTCCATCACTTTTCTACGATTCAAAATTTCAAGTTAATAAGTTATCCAAAACTTCTGTACTAACTCTTACTGTCAAAGTTATACAGAAGTCTCTAACATGTTTATATTACTCTCAAAAATGATTTACATTCAATTAAAACTTTCTACTGGTCACAAAATGTTTTCACATGACCAGTTGAATGATTTTAAAGTTTTAGGTGAACTATACAACTCTAAATCTTGATAAGCACCAAACTTCTGTAAATATTTTACAATTGAGAACGTTCTAAAAATAAGTTTTGAAGGTCAAGAACTCATCCAGAGCCTCTGTATTAACTCTTGCTTCCAAGGTTATACAGAAGGCTATGGCATGTCTACATCACTTTCTGCCAAGATGTATTTCCTGAAATCGTAAGAGGTCATAATTTCTGCATGAACTCTTGCCGCCAAGGTTACACAAAAGCTTCTGACTTAATTACTTCTTCCTCTAAAATATGATCTTAAAAACTTTCTTCTGATCCTAAAACAGTTTTCACATGATCAGTATGAACGCTTTAAATGTTTTTTTTTCTGAATCTCGATAAGCATCGAATCTATGGAAAAGAATTTCACTTGGCAATTTGCGGGTGAAAAATAAAGAGTGACCGTCCCGTTATTTCACAAATTACCTCCTTTAACGGTTTCTCTTACTGTCTCATTACCACGTGTCCTAATCCCATTGAATCCTAGTCTGAACCGTCAGACACGCATCCTTTCCCTAAGGAACGCATGCTGAAACGTCTTCTAGCCTACGTCATCCATGACGCTCTGATTTCATCCACTCGAGTAATTTTTCATGATAATATTATTTAAACTCGTTTCACCCCTCTCGTTATTTTTTTTACCATCCCTACTTTCAGAATCCCTTGGTGCTCTACAAACCTCCATCGCTTAAAAACCTGCAAATTCTCAAAACCCTAGTTCTAACAATGGGTGCTCCAAACGCAAACATGGGAAATGAAAATGAAGATGCTAATGTTCATCTCTCAACCACTGCTGAAAGTGAGGTCATAGTTTACCTTCCGAAAGAAGCCAACAACTTTCAAATCTCCCAGGTTCCTCAACCTACAATTTTGAGGTTTGCATTCTGATTGAGTTTCTTCAAGTCCACTTCCTTAATCAAGCCCTAACCCTAACCGACCCATCAGTCACAGAACAATTCGTTCAAGAGTTCTGGCAATCCTTAAATGTTTATGAAGACGGTGAGGCACTGAAGGGCGACTTCGACATGCCCAACTATGAATATGCATGTGAAGTCAAAATAACCAGAAACAAGATTGCTCGAGTCTGCCGACTACCTACCGTTGCTGATCTCCAGATTGCTCAATATGAACCAAACCCCACATATGATGTCCTCATCAACTTTTTGTTACATTTTGGGTACATTCACAAAATCCACCGAGTGTTTAAATTCAAACGACAATATCTTCCCCCGATTTGGAACGTTCTGGTTTCAATTTTGAATAAAGCATTTACTTATAAACTTGGATCGATGGATCAGGCAAGCACCAACATCTTTACGATGATGTATGGGATTTACTTTAATCGCTCATTAGACTACGTTGAACTTCTATTTCAAGAAATCAAAGGGGCTGTCTATAATAAAATAACATTTATTGAGAGAAGAAAATGTCTGCCCTCTTTGATGTTCCCAAGATTTTTCCCTTACTACTTCGAGGTTCGATAATCAGCTTGAAAATACAATGCTCTCCTCTATTCTGCATGTACCACACCATGAAGACTTAACGACCAACAATCGTCAAAGTTGGATATCCGGCGGCCAAACCACTCTCAAGGTACATGCTTGCCCTAATACCTAGCACATCTCCTTCTTTTGAACTCTATAGAAACTCTGAGGTGGTCGTAGCACCAAGATCAACAACCACAGAGTACTTAGTATCCAGGATAGTGAGTGAGGGGTCTAAGTGACCGCAGGAGTACTTTTGCCCAACTCGAGAGACAAAGAGTAAGAAGTGAAGATGCCCAAAGAGGCACAAATGAGAGCAACCAATCAGGTCAATACCGAGCAACCATATCTCCTAGGATTGATGTTCAAGCATCAATATCTATTGACATAGGACATACGCTCAGTCCAAACCGAAACCCTGAAACCAGCTGAGCAGAAGCAAATTCTAGTGCTTCTGACTCAAGCACATCTAGGGACACCAGCTCATCTTCTTCCTCTCAAAAGGAAGAAGCCTTTGATATAAGAGTTCCATCGCTCCAGAACTCGCCTCCTTCCAATCACCACATTAATGTATCTATGACCAATGACGTAGACTGAGCAGAGGTTGTCACGTCCATGGCAACTGCTGACCTAAATGCCAAAGAATTCCCGTCAGAGTGGTTATGGCAACAGGTTCCACAAAGGACCTCGGTACTTGAAATGCATCAAGGTAGCAACATCTACATCAACTCTCCAACCTTTGATGTTGGATACAAAGTTGAGCAGATCAGAACATCTGGAGAGGATGCTCTTAGGAGCCCTCGAGGACCGGATGGAAGTCCCTCTGCACTCAACATCAAAACAGGTGAAAATGAGAGCCCCTCTAAACGCGATACAACGGTCACCACTCCTGAATTTGACACAAATGTTGTGTTCCAAGCATTTGGTGATCAAATAAAGTGATCCTTGGATGATTTAAAACTCACAATTCAGAATTCTGAGGAAAATCTAAATGATGAACTTACAGCAATCACCTTTTCTCTCCGGGATATCCGAGCCACTCAAAAAATTCACACTAAGAAATTTGAATTATTTCAAAAGTTTCTCATCTTTGCACATGTTGCTCAACGGGATCTGGAAATAAATCATTTTCAAAAGCTAGAGAATGAGCTTAAAGCAAACACAAAAGCTATCTACAAACTTCCTTCTGAAATTTCAACTACCTCAGCTTCTACATCCACCATCTCCACAACCGAATCTCAAGTTTTTGTTGCCGATATGAAGAAACTTTTAGACACAGTTGCACCTCCAGCAGGCTCTACCTCCTCTGCACTAGTGTCTAAAGCTGACTTGGCTAGCTTTTATAAAGCATTGATTTAAAAAATTCACTGAGATAAATGCAAGGTTTGTCTCCAAAGCAGATTCCTCCACAAAAGATCTCACAAATCTTCTCAGCAAACCTCTTCAAGTTACCGATCCCACTCTTACTCAGAAGATTACAGCCATTGATACCTCACTCAAAGGTACCGGAGAATTAGTTAAATCCATCCATGATAATCAATCCAAGAAGTCCAAGTCTAAAGAGGCCAGAGCTTGTAAAAAGGCAGAGCTCAAAAGAACAATCCGAGGACAGGACCCAGATGCTATTGATCCTCAGAAGGGGGAGAATACTAAGAAGAGACAGAAGACTTTCCCTTCTGAACCTGCCTCAACCACTGACCAGCAATCACAACCAGGTTCATCTTCTCATCCAGAACAATCCCAACCACCTACTCAACAATCTCAACAGCAGGAAGTTTCCATGATCTCTGCTCCACAAGGTCAAGCTCCATTAATGGTAAGACCAATAGTTATGATGACCAGAGCAGGAACATACCTTGTTCCTGGAGATACCACTGCCATGATCCCTATAACTTCTACTACCCTACCCTCTGACCCTGAAATGGCCAGGTTAATACAAGAGCTGGAAAGAAGTAGAAGGCAACCAGTTCCTACACGACCAAGAACAACCACAACCACAACCAGACCAATAACTCATGGTCAAGCCTCAACCTCTACTCCAAATGCTCCTCAAGATACCCACACTTCCATTCAAACTCAAGAAATGAATGTTCCTGAAGTTATCATTCCTGGCATTCCACAAGCTCAATCTCTAGATGCCGGAACCTCAACAAGCAAGCCGATTCCAACTCCTACAGATGAAAGGATGAATGCCCCAATGGTTGATCAATCTAATGATTAAGCCATACTTCAATGACCAAATGAAAATTTTGCGAATCCAGGGAGATTTTTGGATCCTAAACAACAAGAAAGATTAGCAAGACATTAAGCTCCTCAAAAAATAGAATTAATCTACAGGTCCAGATACCCTAAAAGAGAGGAAAGGGTAAGATTAGTGACCCCTGATTTTTGCCCCAAACGCTGATCCACTAACCAAAGTTAGATTTTCCAGATTTAAACGTGATAGAAATAGTGTTTTTTCAACATCTCTAAGCAGCAGGATAACTGGTGTGAGGACGAGATTTTTTGAAAATACTATTATAATGTACACTGAGTATAAAATCACTAGAAGAAATGGGCAATCTTATGTGTTTGGTGAAATGATCTGCTGATTCTAAATCCAAAAGATCTTCTAATTCTTGAACCATATATGAAGTACATAAGAGAGATGAGTGCAGATGACAGTATTTCGTATCTAAGGATTTGAAGTTGTATGGAAGCTTTTATAGAATACAAAGCAAAAGTTGACTACCATATTGGTTTGAATAGGATGTGGAACGCTTAAGTATAACCTTTCTCAATGAAGATCTAGAAGGAATTAAAGAGGTATGGTGAAGTTTAACAGAACCAGAGCTGGGGGTTGCATTCAGAAGACCTCAAGCAAATTTTTTTTTAAGAATGACAGAAGCCTTCAAATACTCTGTTGATGTTTTGAATATTATACATTGTATGGCAGCTCTGAAGAAGAAAGATGTGAACATTAATATCAAAAGAGTAGCTTTTGATATAGATTAGTATATCAATGGAGTGATTAGCCTGAGAAAGCTCACTAACACTTTCCATAAAATAATTAGTGGCGATCCAGAAGCTTCTTTTTTAATCATTACTTGTACTTTCTTAATTGTAGTTTATTTCCAGTACTATAATGAATATTTTTTTTAAGCTTTGTTCTTTTATAATCGTTTGCTTTAGTTCTGTATTCACACTTAGGGGAGATTGTTAGAACTTATTCGATGTAAAAGTATGAATCAGAACTTCTCTCCATGAAAACAAAGTTTATCTCTCTAGAAGATAACACTTCCAGGAGTTAGCTCTTCCAGAAGGTCGGTCCAGAAGACCATACGATATCCCAGAAACTGAAGCGCCTACTGGATAGAACACAAGGACCTTCACGCGTGTTATCTGCCGTGGCAAGTCACACCATTCTTGCGTAACTAGTTTTGTTAGTGACTCTGCTCACGTGTCAATATGTGATAGGCTAGTTCATTGACTTGTATATTGTAATGGTATAAATAGATTGAGCTATCCCTATATTCGTTGTCAATTGTTTTGGAGAGATTGTAAGGGAGTAATTTGTATTTCCTATATTGTAAGCATTGTCACTCTGAGTGAAATACAAATTACCATTGATCGATATGAATATGTTCATCCATTACAGTTTACGTTTTCTAGCTTGATTGTTGATCTTACTTGCTTCCGCTTATCGTTTATATCATATCTGTAATCAACATTCTGTGAGTGTTTACGAGATTTGGGTTCCAACAAAGATGTATGTAACTTGAAGGATAACATGTGATCAAAGAATTTTAGTTTTATTAATATTTTCTTGCAGTTATTGTATGTGGATAACATTAAGTGGGACGTGCCTCGCATTATACGCAGAAACCGGCGATAAGGTCATGGCCTCATGACATGTTAACAGTGAGGATGGAGTCAGAGATGGAGGCAAGAGGGTTGGGGTTAGGAGAGTTGGATGAACCTTATGTGAATGAAGAAGCTCCTACGTCGCCATCTAGTATCGAGGTACATAAAAAATAAGAAATTTATGAATACAATTATATTAGTTGAACATTTGATTGTGAAATGTTAACTTATCACTATAGGATTTGTTTTATACTATTCAAATGATTTTATATGGAGGTGTAAATATAATCCTATATGATACTGAAAGTCTAAAATCACATATGATTTTACAAGAACGTTGTACAAAATCATTTATGATACTGAAATCACATATGATTTCACAATAACTTGGTACAAAATCACATATGATTTAACAATAACCTTGTACAAAATCAAATATGATACTGAAATCAAATATGATTTCACAATAACCTTGTACAAAATCATATATGATACTGAAATCACATATGATTTTACAAGAAACTTGTACAAAATCATATATGATACTGAAATCACATATGGTTTTACAAGAACCTTGTACAAAATCATATATGATACTGAAGTCAAATATGATTTCACAATAACCTTGTACAAAATCACATATGATTTCACAATCACCTTGTACAAAATCATATATGATGCAGAAATCAGATATGATTTCACAATAACCTTGTAAAAAATCATATATGATACTGAAACTACATATGATTTTACAAGAACATTGTACAAAATCATATATGATACTGAAATCACATATGATTTTATAAGAACCTTGTACAAAATCATATATGATTTCACAATAACCTTGTTCAAAATCATATATGATACTGAAATCACATATGATTTTACAAGAACCTTATATACAAAATTATATATGATACTGAAATCACATACAATTTCACAATAACCTTGTACAAAATCATACGTGATACTGAAAGCACATATAAATATACAAGAACCTTGTACAAAATCTTATGTAATTTTACATTTGCCTTTGTACATAATTACATATGACTTTATAAAAACATTTGAACAAAATCACATATGATTTTACATTTACCTTGGAAGAAAATCACATATGATTTTACATTAACATTTGTACAAAATCATTGTGATTGTAATGTGGTTTTTTGTGTTTCTAAAAGGGTGTTTAAGTTTAAAGCTATCCCATAATTGTATAGGAAACCTTGTAATCGTATAGGTAATCATATAATTGTATATATGTCTAGGATTATGCAACTGTACATGAGGATAACATCAACAAGATGATGTAATTGAAGACTAGTTTCCACACAACATTAGAAAGGGCTTCATAAAAGCATCCTGATGTTGTGAGCATTGACGAGTGGAGGCAAAAACTAACAGTCATGTTAGTCACTAAACCTGAAACGCATGGAAGCATGGAAGAAAATTAGGAGTCGGATGGTACTGGGGAGCATCATATCGAGGAAAATGTGGAGGATTTGAGTGTTAGGGATGCAGTTGCATTAGCAACTAATTTTGAAAATACCATAGGGCCTATGGAGTTTGAGTCATTTACACAGTTCTTGAAACGCCCAGTTGTAATAGAATCATGTGACGAAGTTATTGCCTTAAATACAATTGAGAAAAAGGCGAAGGAGAAAGAGTTAGAGTCTATCAAGGCGAAGGAGAAAGAGTTAGAATTTGGAAACATCAAGGCGGCAAAGAAAGATTTAGATACCGGAAATGTCAAGGCGAAGGGGAAGGGTTGGATTTTGGAAATATCATGACGAAGAACCTCGAGGTTACCCCGTTGGCATTCAAATTCAATCCCAGTCAGCATTCAGATTCAATCCCGGATTTCAGCCTCGGATAACACAGGAATTGGGAGAAGATGTTGGGCCAAAAGATACAAAGGCTCAAAGGGAAGAAGGTTTGCAAGATGCCAATCTCAAGCCTGTGGAAAATCTGAAAGTGCAAGTTCAGGTTGCAACAACATCAACTTACAACGTGTTAGTTAAACGAGAAGCAAAAGTGGGTTTACAGTTCTGTTCACCATATTTGAACCGAAAGTAGATACTAATGTTGTAGTTACAAAAGCAGAAAGAATGGTTTGTCTTTGGATCCTGTCAATGAAAGGAAATCGAATATAAGTTTATTTATGATTTACACCCTAATAATCAAAACTATGTTTCTATTACTTGATTTTATTACTTGAAAATCACATATGATTGAAATTATTTTAACAATGATATACGTGTTAATGCCACTACAATAGGGATGCGGTCTACAGAGATGATGTTATGACAGTTGCTCAAAGGACAAACTTTGAAACCAGGGGTGAAGACACTCCGGTATCTATAAAAGTGATCGATATTTAGGCTTATCATCTGAACTGGGAAGAACATTTTCGGAATAGGTCATCGCCCAATCGTTTATTCTACACGACAAAAATCATGGTATTTCCTTTAAGATTCTAGTAATCTAATTTTGTGATCTATAACTCTATAACTCAACTAGGAACCATGGTATTTCATTTAAGCTCATATTCTTTCAAATAGTCATACACACAGACTGACGAGATGGGACCACCTACCATGAGTATAAAAGACACGATCACTTCCTTTTCCAAAGAGTTGAAAGATTGTATGCTTAATGTCGAAGATATCATGTCACTGAAAATTGTTGATATGGTAAGCAAATTAGTTAATTTGTATCAATGATACACAATATGTGAAGAATACTTATAAATAATAATTCTTTTTCACAGGTATTATTTCCAATCAACCAAGTAGGTCATTATTATTTGATTGTTTTCAAAATGAAAAATCCGAGTTTGGTAATTCTGGACAGCAGTGCAACAAATCTAACTCTGGATGAAAAGTAACATATGATCTTCATTTGGAGAATAAAGCTGGTCAGTTGTTCATTAGGAAAAGCATTGTGGATAAGAAAATCACGCATGATTTTGTTGTTTTATAGATGTTAGTTTAATGGACACGAATATGATCACATATGATATTACACTAAGATTTGGTCAAAATCATGCATGATTGCATTAGACGGATGATAAGCTAATTAACATCAAATGGTTATAGGATCACTAGGGAATAGTAACAAAACCCGTTGTCTACAAAGAAAGCTTCAAATGAGAATGAACCATATGATTTGGGCCTTTCTTGTATGAACCGGGCTCTAGTTTACATAAAACATATCAAAAAACCAAAAGCAAATCCATTTTAAGCCATCAATCATCATGTGATTCATCATCCATTCCTGTCTTCATAATAGGACAATTTCGGATGTCATGGTTTGTGAGTTCTTTACATCCTTTACATTTCCTCTTGGGACGAGCATTCTTCACAACTCGCTCGCCAGCACCAATTAAACGTTTACCCGTCCCACAACTTTTGTTTCTAATGTCTTCTAGTGCATGTATGTTACTTGTTTTAGGCTTGGGAACACCCAACATCATCTCAAATTCATTATCTTTGTTAACCCCAACAGTATCGGAGGGGATACCAGGTGCAACTTCATCCTTAATGGTACGAACCTTCTTCAAAAATATCTCGAGTTTCTTGTCATTACAAAAAATTCGACTCTATATATTATCAAACTGAAATTGGTTGTCATTTATTAGTCTATCGGTCTTTTCGTTGTTGCCGGAATACAGAGGTCAAGTACGCAGAATGTCTGAGGGGATAACACCTCCCATCCATCTCTTACTAATGTACCTGGTGGGTATCTCTTCGACATCAGTGTTGAATAAGACACAAAATATGTGGCAACAAAGAGTTCCAAAGTACTCTAAGTGTTGACAAGAACATGTGAATGATTCATCAACTTCAAACAACACTACCTGATAACTCACATATGATTAACTATGATTAACTAAAATATGTAGAGAAACAATTACTTGAATAACCATCACCAAGTTAATTTTAGAATGTTGTACCTTATACTCGGCCATCGTTTTGAACCTTTTGTCCTTTTCCCTTATGGTGAATTGCTGACATCCATACTCAGTGACAACTTTCCATTGTGGACAATAACGATTTGCTTTCATTGTTTTCTTCTGAACGTCAAAAAACACAGTCCTAGTATAAACCATAGCAGCGTGTTTCTCAATCAAGCACGTACTCTTAAAATGATGAATGCTCGAATTCGTCTCATGTTCATCAATTCGTTGTGTGTTCCTCTGTCTGTCCATTGCAGTGTTATGTGCAAGTATAAATCCCAACAAATCGTTACCATGATGGGAAAAACTCTTGAGAAATGAATTCAGGGACTCAGACCAAGATGTTGTCTTCATTAGTCTGCACATGAGAAGCTCCTTAAAATATGCGGGTATCCACTTGGAACGAATCCTATAAAGTGATGAGAGCCATGGGTTATCTTCCATGTTAAATTCTTTCATCAGATCATTCCATTTGACTTCAAACTCTTCTGGGCCTAAAAACACACTCCAAACAAGCTTTAGTAAATGTTTCCTGAAGTTTGTGTTTACTGCATCAATCTGTGTAGAATCATAAATGTCTACAAAATATTGTTAGATCTAATTAGCCCCAATTAGATTGAAAGTTTTATAAAGTTAGCATAGTTTATGTTATTCCATTTAATTGTAATTTTACAATTTCAATATTTGGGCTTGGACTTGAGCTTTGAATGTAATGGGTCATATATAAGGGATCTTAGGGTTGAGTGGAAGTGTTATGAGAGTCGACTCAAGATTTTAGTGTGTGTTTCTCAAGGTGTAAATGCATTTTCTTCAATAACATGAGTTATGGCTCCATCATCTTCTTCTTCATCATGAATCTGTATGTGTCTAATTCAAACAATTATATATCACATACCCTATTAGGCAACCTTTCCATGATATGCCACATACATAATCTATGTTTTGCTTCCGTAAAAACAATTTGGAATGCCTCTTAATAGAAGCATCTAGATCAGTCAATACTAGCTTTGGTTGGACCTTGTGTACTTTCAAAAATGCTTGCAATAACCAAGTGTGTGAAGGAATCATCTCATCCCACAATTTGCCGGAACCAACAACAACCGAATTCCTATTGTTGTCAATCGCGAGAAATGATACAAAAACCATACAGTGCCTATATAAAAAATATTAAAAACACGACATTAACTTCTCGAGCAATATTGATATGTTGCATTAATGAACGCACTATAAAATAAGAAAAATTACTATGCCCTCTTACTTGTTTGATTTGTATGTGGCATCAAAAGATGTGACATGTCCAATTTCTGCCTAATTAGACTTCGATAGTTCATCGGCCCAAAATAGACCTTGTAGTCTTCCATCAGACACTTTAACCTCAAAAGCAAAGTTTGTGCCACTCAACACACGTTCGTTAATCATGTTTACTACCATCTAAACATCGCCATCTCCAACAAAAGAATCAAGATCTCTTTTATAATTCGTATAGTCACTCTTACTACATCCAACGTCGTCGTAACCCCCCATCAAACAAATATGTAAGCGGTGGGCCTTGGATGCACCAATATTTGCCCTTGCTACACGGTGAATAATCCTCTGATCCGAAAACTTCATCCGCTTCTTAAGACGAGATAACACCTTGTCATCCTCCTCAAACAGCTTATAGTTATGGTGGGGATTGAAATAATACAACTTAAACAATGACGTACAATTCACCCTAACAAATCGATTAGATGTTTTGCAATCAGTCACATTGAAATTGGAGTTACGGATCACCTTTCGGCGGTGGCCAAATTCAGTGTTGTCAACATCACGTTTGTTAGGAACTCCGGCTTTATGAATAGAAGATATTTCCTCTTCACGGATTTGTCCCGATATTTCTTTTCAGTCGACTTCCTTATATCAAATCTCGCGTACTCTGCATCCTTCTTATACATCATTATGCAATGTTCTAATGTTTGAAACAATGAACCAACAACATGTTTGTTTTGAAACGGGCAAATGCTCAAATACTAAACTTATTGTTGAGAATATTATGAAATCTAAATCAAAATGTACTTCTCAAAAGCAGAAGAAAATTGGTAAATTTAAACAAACACCTACTTCTCATGTAAGTTATTCTCGTGTTTATTCTATTTCAGATAAATCTTCATTTTTAAAGAAGCATATAAAGATTGAATGGAGGGTGAAGCAGTCTACTAATAAAGTAGACAAAGCAAAATCCTTTGTCCATGTTTCTAATGTTGAGAAAAACAATATTAGTCATGATGTAAAGAATAAATGTATTGATAAACAATGTTGTTCTGTTTTTCCAAAAATGATATACTCAATACAAAAACTGCTTTCATTTGCTCATGCTAATATTTGTTGTTCTACATGTGTGATGAATGATTTTGTTTCTTCTCATTTGATCTATGATAATAATTCTCTTGTATCTATTTCAAAAAGTTTGAGAAATCAGTTTTATAAACACAAAGGGCCCAATTTCGAACAGGTACCAAATCTGAACTTTCAAAGAACTCAAAGGAATCCAAATTTGTTTGGATACCTAAGCCAAAAATTTTGTCTAAAAACGCTTCCATTTTGACAAACTCAAAGGAATCAAAAGTTAAATGGGTTCCTATATCCCCTAGTAACAAAAAATGACCCATATTCATATGGGTACCTAAATTTGCTTAGTTATGTTTTACAGACCGGGTCATGTGTGGATAATGGATTCCGGATGCTCAAAACACATGACTGGATAAAAGGAGATTTTAGCTAATTATACTGTCAAAGATTGCGGGAAAGTGCGTTTTGAAAATGATGATTTTTCTCCTATTTTGGGGTATGGTGATCTAGTCAAGGAAAATGTCACGATCAAAAAGGTTTCTTATGTGAAAGGGCTAGGTTAAAACTTATTCAGTATTGGACAGTTTTGTGATAAAGATCTAGAGATAAATTTCAGGTCTAAGAGATGTTGTGTCCGCGAAAATGATGGCAATGAATTATTAGTCGGCTCTCGGAATTCAAATCTCTACACAATTAATTAGTTTGATATCAAGTCTGAGTAACCTATCTGTTTGTTAGCAAAAGTGACTAGACATCAAATATGGCTTTGGCATAGACGACTCTCCCATTTTAATTTTGACAATATAAATGCACTAGTAAAGGGAGGGTTAGTCACAATATTACTAGATCTTAAGTATGAAAAAGAACATCTGTGTGCAGCATGTGAGAAAGGAAAGATGAAGAAAGCAAGTCATAAGTCTAAGGTTGAATTCAACACGGATCGTTCTCTGCAACTTTTACATATGGATCTGTGTGGATCGATGCGTGTTCAAACAATAAATGGCCAGAAATACATTATAGTCATTGTTGACGACTATTCACGGAACACAAGGGTTAAGTTTTTGCGAACCAAGGATGAGGGCCCAAATGTGATCATTGAATTTATCAAAATTACTCAGAATAGCTTGCAGCTATTAGTTCAAACTCTTCGAACTAATAATGTATAGAATTCAAACACAGGAAGCTGGAAGATTTTCTGTCATCAATTAGAATTACTTCCACTTTTTCAGCACTCCGCACTCCACGACAGAATGGCATTGTCGAACATCATAACCGAACATTAGTTGAAGCAGCCAGAACAATGTTGGTTCATTCCAAGTTACCTTTGTTTCTATGGGCTAATGATGTATCTACTGCTTGCTATACTCAGAAACGTTCCCTCATCAGTAAACTGTTTGGAAAAACACCATATGAACTGATAAATAAGCGTATCCCTAACATTAACTATCTACATGTTTCTGGGTGTCCTTGCTTTATAATGAATGACAGGGATGACCGTGGAAAACTTGATCCTAAAGCGGATGATGATGTCTTCATTATGTATTCTAGCATTTCTGATGCGTACAGAGAATATAATAAAAGATCAAGAATTATCAGTGATAGCTTGAATGTTCAATTCGACGAGAATGTTGATTGGATTTCTGATCATATCGGTTCAGAACCTGTTTTAACTGGTGTTAGAGCTTCGAAACATCTGACTATTCATCCCTCATAGACTTATGTCGATCTGAATCATGCATCTACATCGAATTCTGATCTTACTGATTTAGATCTTTTATTTGAACATTTTTGTGATTATTTAAATAATTCTAATCATGTTCCTTCTTCTGTGTCTAACAGCTCTGAAGTTTCTCAACCAAGATATTCAATCTCGTTTTCAAGTCTGTCTAATTTCTCTACTCCATCTTTAGATTCAATTCCAATATCTTCATCTGAAGCTGTACCTATATATCCAGCTTCAGAAGCTATGATGTCAACTCCTATTCAGAGGCATGGTGGTACAGATTCTGCAACACATGTCCAACCAGAAGTGGTTACTTCCATAATAGTTGATAGTGCAAATTCTGGTACAGTTAGACATGAATATCCTCCTATTACGATTACAGTTTCTCCAGTCATTCAAACAGAAGTGATTGCATCAAGTACACAACAAAATGTGTTGATCATAACTCCTCTCGGTGATTTGAATATGATTCCATGTATACTTAGTGAAGATTCCAAAGTATATGTGATTGTTCATATTCAGCGATAGCATACACTGATTGTACTCAGTGATCGTTGAAGTCAGGAACAATACCTTATCTCTGAAGATATGAAGATCAACACTCACATCAAAGAATCATTTAGCAAAAGTCGAAGACTGAACCTGAAGAAAATGATAATTAGCTAAGTGACCTGAAGCGGTTCAACGATAACAATTAATTATCTACACAATGTGAATCTTGCACATGCCTTAAGTGGGGTCTACTCAGCAAGATCGATGTTGATCTTATCCTTGATGCACAAAAGACAAAACCTTATACTATGTCAGAAAAAGGACGTACGGATTGTCTCTTATGTCCCCATCAAACCTGATACGGTACTGTTCATATACGGCCAAAAGCTAGGTTGCTTTTGGACAAAGGACAAGCTTCCAATGAAGGCTTGACACGTAGCATATACCTTTTGTCTTCCATTAGTTGCGACGAGTATAAATTGATGAAGATCCCTTCTTCATCCTTATGCATGATACTTTCTCTCTCCTTAATCCTCTGCTCTATTTCTTTCTTTCCTTTTGCATCATCTTAGTGATTTCTTGAGTTACAATAGAATAGGTTTTATACTTGTTCTTGTTCGGCTAGTAACTGTAATTTGTTTATTTATATAAACTAATTTAAAAAACAAAATCTACTTGTGTTTGTATTCAACCCCCCCCCCCCCCTTCTACAAACTGTTCTA
The DNA here is from genome assembly GCA_036898165.1 of Silybum marianum. Taxonomy (NCBI): domain Eukaryota; kingdom Viridiplantae; phylum Streptophyta; class Magnoliopsida; order Asterales; family Asteraceae; genus Silybum; species Silybum marianum. Next base: position 39,881,759 of record CM072529.1, on the reverse strand, counting down.
TATCCTTTGAACTCTTGTAGACCCCTTTGGGACCAACACAATGAGATTTCAACATCGGTGTCTAATCCAATATTTCAACAAGAAGTTAACCCCATGGTTACCCGAAACAATTTTGTTGATCCGGATGATTCTCAATTGCTTTACAATCCATTGCCTCAGTCAACTAAGTGGACTACAAGTAAAACAGTTGTCTACGGGGATTTTTATAAACCAACGAAATTATATTTTAGACATATTGAAGAAATTTAATAGGGATAAAGTTACTCCGATTGGTACCTCGATGGCAATTGGTTCTAAGATTGGAGTTGATCCTTCTAGAAAAGTTGTAGATCAAACGAACTATCATGCTATAATTGGTTCATTAATGTACATAACATCAACTCGACCAAATATAATGTTTGCTACGTGTGTTTGTGCAAGATATCAGGCTTCACCAAAGGAATCTCATATTTTTGCGGTTAAACATATTTTAAGATATCTAAAAGGTACACCTGATCTTGGTCTGTGGTATCCTAAGGATATAGGATTTGGACTGAAAGCCTATTCAGACGTTGATCATGTCGGATGCATGCTAGATAGAAAAGGCACTTTAGATCACGTACAGTTTCTTAGCGACAAACTGGTTAGTTGGGCCTCAAAGAAACAAAATATTTTCTAAGGCATGCCCTTCGGATGATGTCATCCGAGTCTTCATTGGCTTCATATACATCTTATCTGAAGGCAAGGGTGTACAGTAACCCTCGCATGACTCTTATCAGAGCCTAGCCTAGTTTCTGGTAAGCTTATCTGAGCTTCGCATGGCCTCGGATACCATTATGACACGTGGCTTCATATATGTGTTATGCGAAGGCACAATTTACCCTTCGCATGAGGCATCCGAAGGATGATGTCACCTTCGCATATGTGTTGTACGAAGGCAAGTATTCATCTTCTGGACCGTCCTTCGCATCCAATCACGTCTTGACACGTGTCCTTATCAAAATTTGAAAGTTTCTAATCCATTTGAGTATACATATTGTTCACTGTTCGTTTTTCATTTTTCACTTTACCAATATTCAAAATTTTCACTCTCCCTCTCTGAGTTTTTCATCGTCATCGAAGCATTTTCTTTGCTCTTCATTGAAATCAAACTATTTAAGGTTGGTAATTTATATTTGAGTTTGGGTTTGATCTTTGATGTTGTGTCTAAGTCTTGAAATCTAAGTATATATATTTCTATTATCTTTTGGACTTCGTATGATGGATCTGAGTTGTTATCATTCGATCCTGGTTAGGATGTTTTTTGTTTTGTATTATGGATTTTTGGACTAAATCGATCTTGGCTTAAAAACGGTTTTTGGACTCATTTGTTAAAAATACCTTCATAAAAATCTGGAAAATGAACAGTTAAGATTCATGTTCATAACCTTCGGATGATACTTGTATTCATAACTTCTTAGCCTTCACATGATACTTAACACTCATAAATTCTTAGCTTTTGGATAATCTTATCCGAAGCTAACTTTTGACATTTTTCATCTGAATCCCCTTGCCTTCGGATACACTTCATTCGAAGCCTCTTGCTTTTGGATATGTTTCATCCGAATCCTACCCTTCGTATGGTATCATGCAAAGCCTCTTATGTGTCATCCGAAGGCTTCTAGACTTGGGTTTTTTTCAAAAAAATTCAAAATTTTGTGTGCTGATTTTTTATCTGCAGGATCATTATGACACACCAAGGAAATTTTATGATGATGAACAACCACTGACATCATACAGATCATCTGTCCGTCTGTCAATGTTGCAAACCATGACGCTGCACTTATTGCAGAAAAAGACAAAAAGGAACTTCAAAACTGTAACAAACGCTTGGATTTCCATATGGTGTGATTGTTCCCGATTGTAATGGAAATTCTGAAACGACGCCCCATTTCCACGGCTTTGACTAAAGATGCAACAGTTCCATTGATATATCTGCAGCAATTCTGGCATACACTGACTTTCCATCCGGTTGAGAATTATCCTCACTTTACTGCAATGATTGACCATTATGAAACAAGACTTACATTGAACAAGATCTGATACTTACTGGGTTTACCGAAACGAAATCATTATCCAAATAGAGACCAGTATGAGGAAGATTTCTTTGAAGTTCAGTTGTCTCTATACATTAAAAGTCTGGGAGATAATGAAGCGTTGACCAGGCCATCAACATTTAAAAGAAAACATCTACCACCCGTTGGGAACACTCTATTTTCCATCATCAATTGATGCATTACGGGAAAATCTACTAGAATGGATAGTTGCAGCAACCGTCACATAGATTATGTTGCTATCATATGGCAGGAACTTACTAAATCACGAATTTCAGGAAAGACAAAGAAGTTCATTCCGTTCCAGCGTTATTTTCAGATTTTTATGCCAGCATGTTGGAAGGCAAGGAGAATATTCCTCGTCGTGCACATCATCCAAAGGCTAACTCAAGAGTTATGAGATCTATTGCACCTACTCAGGAAGGACAGTATCCAAATACAATACCTCTTCCAAAAGCTCTAATTGCTTATGCCGATTAGACTATAACATGTTTGATAGCTTATAGGAGTGAGCATGCATTGATGGACCGGCAAGAGCCTGATGGTCCTACCCATAACCCCCCCCCCCCCAAAGATTGAGGAGTTAGGTCTAGGAGAGCAGGGTCAAGAACATTCACTATCCTTGTACACGGGGATTCAACACATTCACTATCTGCAACCCACTCGGGTTTGGCAGGTATTGAAACAATTAGACCTCTGCCCCGGCCGTTGACTTCTTTAGTTCACGCGTCGAGTCTAGTGACTGGTTTCATAACACCTAGGACACAGTCTATTTTACAGACAACATCTATTGGGAGTCTTCGTGCCCTAATGGGAACATCTAAAGTGGGACCATCATTCGTTGTTGCCCCACGAGGACAGGGTGGAAGTCCTGTCATTGTTAACACTATGCTAGCGCTGAACACAGGCACAACGACTTCACCTGTTGTTTTGATTGGTATCCTACGTGGACCAGGTTCGTTACACATGAGACCGATATATGCTTTAGATTTGCGGTAATGGAATGGAGATCATGTGCCAAACAGTTGAAAGATTATATGCGTAGGGATTAGAAGTCATGTCTGGCAAAGCAAGAGTTGTTGAATCTTTTGAACCAAGGCCAGGATTTGTTGCAACTTGGCAAAGAGTTGTCTTTGATCTGAATGTCACAAGTCCTTCAATAAAACCACCTCCCAGATACATTGATACTATTCCTGTAACAACTCCACCACCACCATCACCGTACGATCTATCCTTGGACGAATTAAAGTCAATGCTTTATTCTAGATTGCTTGCACAGGCAGCTCCAGAAACAGCAAGATCTTGATCTTACTCATCTGCTCCGGCTACAGAATGCACCTGTTCCACTGTCTACTACTAGTTCTGCCCCGAGTTATTCGACTTCAGAAATTGAAAGGCTTCGAGAAAGTATGAAGAAAGGTATCTCTTATCTTGTCAATCTTGTTTCAACTACCTTACAAAGTTATCTGATCGGGTTTCTGTGTTAGAAGAAACTTGCAAGTCTCAGGCCGACGCCAACAAACGAAGACACGAGGATCATGATGATCAAGATTCCCCATGAGGGGGAGAAAAGGCGCCGAGTTGAACAAGAACAATTAAATATTTAAGGGGTTAGTGAACAAGTACAAGAAGCAGTGCATAACAAAAATCGTTCAGTTGATGATGTTCAGGAGATGGTTGAATCTGAGATATATACGGTTATAGAATCAAGGATAGTTGAGGCACCGGTGAATTTTGTAGGTTCATTTATTCCAATTCTTGCTGATGTCGAATCAACGGTTGAAAAGCCTGAGGTTGTAGACAAACAAACTGAGGAAGAAAGGTTGGTTGCTTCTATGTTGAATACTCCTCCAGATAATAACGAAGAACATCTTTCTCGAGAGGTTATGAGACAAGACGTAAGAGATTTATTTCCATATGAGGAAGATGATGTGGTACAAGAAGAGTATGACCAGATTAGGGAGGACGATGAGATATTTAGAGAGTATGATGATCTAGTTGCAGTTCGTGAGTTAGTTCAAGAGGAAATTCGTATACCCGAAATATTACGTCCAGAGAATCTTCCTGGACCAATTAGAACTGCAGAAAATTTACGATCTCAATGGCGCATTCAAAGGATTTATATACCATTTATGGAGAATACTGAAAGGAATTTTTTATCAGACATCTAGTTCCTTTAGATGAAGCTATTATTTTGGGGGTTATGCATTTCAAGGAAGAAACTAAAACGCGATATCTATTTGAAATCTGATATTTAAAGATGGATAGAAGTCGTGTCAACACTAATCAAGGTTACATGAATATTTCATCTATTCTGAAAAGAAGTACTTTGGATTTGATATTTCTTACTTTGCTATAATTCAGTGAGATTTTAAGAAATGGGATTTTACAGAAGCATATTTTGTCAATCTATCTGTTGATGATTTGATTGGTATGTTGAATGACTTTAGAGGAATGACAAATCGGAATGGAGATTATCTGAAGGCATAAGATAAGTTGTTGAGCTTCATCAAATATCATCATATTTATCAGCCATATGCGTATGATTTCCAGATAGGTCTTGAAAGCAACCAATCGAAGCTCAATCTGAAGAAGCATGATCAAAGTTTTTACAGGAATTGATAATTTGCCTTCATGGGATGTTGTTGAATAACAAGAATTTGGAGTTATCTATGAAGGTTTGGGTAACATAAAGCTTTTCATGCTCTTCATTGAAATAGTGTGCTTTTGGGATGGAACTCTAAAGACCATCAAGCTATATTTAGAAGGAAAGCTAAAATCAGGTGATTGAGTAGTGAAGAAAATGGATCACAGAGATAAAGTTTTGATGAATGATGCTTTGAAAGAAATTCAAGAGACACTTGAGTACAAGAATGATGTTAGAAGATTGGAAGTCATTCTTCGTCTCCGTCCAAGATATACAAGGGCCATCTAGGAGATGAATTCAGCCATGTAGTGTCAAAGTTCAAGTATGAAGTGGTCAAATTTTTCAAGAGACGTACTACTTTTACCAAAGGGGAAGATTGTTAAATATAGAATTGTTGAAAGTAGAAGGGCTAAATTATAACTTTTTGTTCTTACTATAAATAGCTTTTATGCTTTTGAATTTGAACTAGTTCTCTCATATTGTAACATTTGACATTCAAGAGATATATGACGGAGAGAATTTTGGTGCAAATTTGTATGTTCTTAATTGTGGTTCTAATCAAGTTCTTGTGATTTGCTACTCATCTTGGTTAACAAATTATTTTTGTAAGATAAATTCAGTTATTTTTGGAATTAAATTTCTTTCATTTATCCCTTAAATTCAGTTTTAATTCCATTTATCCCTTGAATTTGGTTTTAAATTCATTTGTCTATTATTTTCGGTTATTTTTAAGAATTACATTTCTTTATGTTCATGTATGAACTTTGGTTGTTCCAAAAGGTTTAACAAGGTTCATAAGTAAATCCAAAAGGTGAATTAGATAAGTAAGGTAGTTTAAACAAATGTCATAAGTGTAACAATAATTTTTTTTAAAGTTAATAATGTTGTTTCGTGTATGAACTTTGGTTGTTCAATGCTTTTACCAAAGATCATATGTGAAACCAGAATGTGAATCAGATAATTTAGGAAGTTTAAACAAAGGTCATAGGTGAAACCAAATAGTTCGTAGGGAAACAATATTTTTAAACCTGAATATTCAACCCGCTATGCGAGCCGACTATTATTCGGCGACTACCTGCTTTGCAGGTATCCTAGAGTCACCGTATTTGAATCTCCGTGGTCACAAGGGAATTTTTATTCCTCCATAGATTCGAACTTGGGACCTCCAGGTACTTATGACCTTAGGAGCCCAAGCTCAAACCAACGAAGCACCCCATGTGGTTTGAAACAATTATTTTTGTAAAAGTTTATAACGGTTTTGTTTCAAAATGGTAAATGAATGAGATAATTATGTAATGTGATAATTAAGTGAAAAATGTAAATTAAGGATTGTGATAATTAAATGAATGAGATAATTAAGAAATATGATATATCAATATATGAAAAAGACGAAAATACCCTGGGTAGAACAGTTTGAAATAATTAGCGGTTGACAAAAGAACGACTCTATGTGTGTGTGTGTCTTTATATATATATATACATATATATATAGGTAGGTTCATACGAGAATGGTACCTATTTAAGAAAATATGAGAATGGCTAAATTATGTACAAAACCACATGTGATTTCACATTAATGGCCAAAAAAGTGTGCAAACTCGGCCGAGCTTAACGCTCAGTGAACGGATAATAATAACTAAATAATTAATATGAGATAACAATTTCAACAAGAATTTATAACGTTAAATGATAATTCAAAAGAACGTTAAGCAACGAATGGCTTGAAGGCATATCAAAAGGTCCGAAGACCAAACCGTATCACGAGGATACGTTGTTCCCAATGAATGATCAGTCCATTCAGGCGTCACAAGGAAAGGGGTGCGAGCACAACACAAGCAATCCTCTCCGTGGATTTAACCACTGCCATAATTATTATCCGACAACGGTTCCTAGGATCGATCCATAAGCCCTCTAATTGACCGGTACCAAGTCAAGTCAATATACCATTGAGGACGCCATGATTGTTTTAGCCACCATGGAAGCATCTCAATACCGGTGCTCCCAATATTGAATCTATACTACCAGTTCACAACAGATACAATTTAATAAGTCAAATGATCAATATTCCAAATAAAGATGTAAATCATATCAAAAGGAAACAAAGTTCCATTAGTATAAACAAACATAAAGGGGATTTGGAATTAACGTATTCGGATTAGGAAGCCTTATACAAATCGCTATCCCGTGTCATGTGAAGTATGATATCCGTACCTTAACCGAATTCGACAACTAACGCACGATTAAGAGAATTCACGATCAAGTTTGCCTCGCCCGTGTGCCTAATGAGTATATAAACGGGTTATTATTCGTAAGACATATAAACCATAACACAAAATTCTAATAGAGTTACTTACGTCTTAATGACATTAAACCATTTAGACTTCAAGAATAACGGCTAGATACAAATTCGGATCTTAAACGCAACTTTAAGCCTTATGCAATTTATTCCAACAGCTCATATCTCTCTTCTTTTTGACCATTTTTACCCAACTTAGAGGTTAATCTAGATTCTATAATCTAAATGTAAGTTGTAGAATGAACTCTTATGAGTCTATTGGCTTTGGAATCAGCTCCTTTGGATACTCCATCTATGAAAACCCAATGGCCGTGTGGCTCGTGAATGACATGTGATTTTTTAGTGTAAAATCACATTTGATTCAACCCTTCTCTTATTTTCTTAAATAGATACTATTCTCGTATGAACCCGACTCTCTCTCTCTCTCTCTATATATATATATATAGATAGGTTCATTTGAGAAGTGGTAAGTATTTGAGAAGTAAAAAATTATTATAGACCTTCATATGGTCAAATTTGGTTAAGAATTGCGGCTTTGATTCGTCCAGTGAAAATTAGAGGGAAGTTTCATAAGTATTACAAATAGGCGGCAAACAAGTGCATATGTGAACCTAGAAGTGCATGTGTGAATCCACAGTTCATATGTGAATCGATTAATTAAATTCATACGTGAATCAGTTAATTAGTTCATATGTGAATCACATGGGTTCATATGTGAATCCATTAATTAATTCATATGTAAATCACATAGGTTCATACTTCATATGTGAATCGGTTAAATAGTTCATATGTGAATTACATGGGTTCAGATATAACATATAGTTCATATGTGAATCACACGGGTTCACATATGCACTTGTTTTGCGGCCTGTTTGTAAAAGTTCGAAATCAACCCTCTATCTTTTGCATGTCATGCGAGGAATTATCCGGTGCTTCACAGTGAAAGCCGTAAATTTTTTGACGAGATGAAGTAGGATCAATTCCCTACTTCTCAATTACTTACCACTTCATAAATTAACCAATGGCTATATATATACATATATATAGAGGTTCATTCATTTAAAAACTCTACGAATAGTAGAAACTTTTGAAACCAAGAAGAAAAACCAATATAAAAAAAATTCATAATTTTTTTCATCAAATGTTATCATTTAAGATATTGTTTCGTATATGTTTGTGTTCATTGGAAAAAAATATTATATGTGAATAAATAACGTTGGTTTAATTTCACATATGAAACAAAATTCATACGATGAAACAAATAAATAAACCATCGTTTTTTCATTTATATATAATACTTTTTTCATTTACAAATATATACTTTTTTTTTATTTTATATTGGTTTTCTTCTTGGTTTCTAAAGTTTTTAAAAGATTCTCCCTCTCTCTCTCTATCTATATATTTGCTCCAATAATATATATATATACACATATATATATGTAGAGTTGGGTTCCGGTGACACAAAGTTATGTTAAGAAGCGTAAGAAGAGATCTCCACCTTTGAATCAATCGTAATCAAATGTCAACAATAATGAGGTGCACCGACATGCACTAGATCAATTATCGACTAAAGCGCAATTCATGGGTGCATTGTGCGCATGTAATTAAAAGTGATCAACGATTCAAATCTCTTTTTACGCTTCTCACCTTAACTCTTCTTCTCACACGATCCTTCACCTATATATATATAGTCAGGGTTGAGTTCCGATGAGAAGAAGAGTTAAGATGGGGAGTGTAACAAGGGATCTCCACCATTGGATGCACATTAGGATGAGATACATCGAGATGTGATGCATCGAGATGCACCTGATCAATCTCGTATCAAGTGCAAATTTTAGGTGGGTTTGAGATTAAAGTTGATCAAGATCCATTCTTACGCTTCTCACCTTAACTCTTCTTCTCACACGATCCTACGCCTCGAGTCGGGTTCATTATTTAAGAAAATAAGAGAATGACCGAATAAAATATAATTTTACATTAACGATCATGTATAAAATCACATATGATTCACGCGACCTTGTCATGCAACCTTGTCACAAGGCTACAAGGTTTTTTGAACACTCTTTTGGCCAATAATGTGTAACTTATGATTGGTATGAATAAATGAACATTTTGTCATATTCGAGTTTCTTTTTTCAACTATCTTTGTGGGATTTGGTTTGATTTGATGTTAGTATTTTAACACATATGAAATGTTATTTGTATGATTTGATGTTATCATTTTTTTATTTTATTTGATTTGGTGTTGGTCTTTCTCCACACACGTATTACGTATATGAAAGATTATTATAAATCAACTTCTAAAAAGTTAATGTGTTGTTTTATAAGTGAAATAATATTAGTATTATAAAACTAGAGTAACAAAAATTTTATTGTCTCATATTAAAAAACGATAATGAATTTGATTTCATATGTGAAACAAATTATCAAATATTTAATAAAAATTGTAATGTTATGCTAGTGAAATAACACTGGTGTGAAAATAAGGTAACAAAAAACTATTATTGGTTGGTGTCATATGAGAAACAAAACGTTCACAATGAAGACACTTGAGAAGAGACAGATGAGGAAATAACTTAGAACAACCAAATCAGGTTTTTAAGGAAAATATTATCTATAAAATAAATACGTTAAATATGGCGTTCTATGAAATATTTAAAAAAGATGATTATCAAAAAATATGAATCCATTATAAAAAGACACAAATATCTTCATTTTTATGCACGGTTTGTAATGTTTAGACGGTTTAGAAAAACGAGAATATATATATATATATATAGAGGGAGGATCAAACAGGAACACAACCATTTTAAAGGAATACAAGAACAATTTTGATCCATTAATTATTATGATCAAGGGTCAAGATTAAATATGGGAATTAATTTATTTTTGAATTTAAAAAACACCATTTTCTATGTCCCTATTGATTCATTAAGGGCAATATTGGAATTTGACATATTGGAAATCAATTCACGGCTTGATTTTGGAAGGAATGATTATCCCTATTATGAGATAGGATTATCATTTCCTATTTTATCTCTGTTAATTAAAATATATGCATTATTTTTTGAAAAAAGAAGAGATTTCATCAACAGAATCGGTACCAATCTTAAAGAAGGGTTTATAAGAAATCGGTGAAGAGAAAGGGGTTTCATTTACTCTCGTTTGATTTGAATCGCTGCCAAGAAAGAAACGAGGTCTGAAGAAGAAGGCTATGGAGTCGAACGGTACATTCCAATCATTTCATCAATTTTTTATGCTTCAATCCGTGCATGTTCGATTTCTGTCAAGAAAAAGCCCTAATACGATACATATTCTTGTTTTATGCTACTATTAGGTGTTAGACGAAGCAACGAGTGGAAAAGAAGACAAAGGCAAGAAATCCAGCAAGAAAGGTGATTAAGGTTGTTGTTAAAGTTGAAAAACAGTCAACACAAGATCTTCAGATGGTCAGATCGAACACAAGTTCCAAAAAAAAGCAGGTATGATTGTAAAAAAAACTTGTATTTTCATCTATTTTGAATAAATCTGATATTGTGATTTACGATTATTGAAACTCAAAAAGGGTTTGTGAGTTTTACAATACGATTCATTTTTAATCGTTGATGTACAGAAAGGGTTTAGTATTGTAATGGGTGTGGTTGGAGTTCGATGAAAAATTCGAGTTCCCCACTTTATTAACCACAATCGTATGTGATTATTTGAAGGTGTTCTTTGATTATTTGGATGGTTTTTTTATTAACACAATCGTGTTTGAGCACCCCTCTTTAAATAGGCTTATATGATTACAAAGGGGTATTAAATTATACATACATGATCATGTTTTTATGTACGAGTTTAGGGAGTTTTTGTTGTTTACATCAGATTGAACCATATATGATTGAACAAGGTTAACAACAGACTTATGCTTATATGATGACCAAAGGGGATTCGATGAAAAATTCGAGTTCCCCACTTTAATTACCACAATCGTATGTGATTATTTGATTATTTGGATGTTTTTTTTATTAACACAATCGTTTTTGAGCACCCATCTTTAAATAGGCTTATATGATTACAAAGGGGTATTTGCTTATACATACACGATCATGTTTTTATGTATGAGTTTAATGAGTTTTTCATGTTTATAACATATTTGACCATATATGATTGAACAAGGTTGACAACAGCCTTGTGCTTATATGATGACCAAAGGGTATGTATAGTTTTATAGGTTAGCAACAAAGTTGTCATTATACGATTACAAACGGGTATTTGATGAGTTGTTAAATATGCTTATATGATTACAAAGGGGTATTTGATTATACATACATGATCATGTTTTTGTGTACTAGTTTAGTGAGTTTTTGATGTTTAGAACAGATCTGACCATATATGATTGAACAAGGTTAAAAACAACCTTGTCTTTATATGATTACACAAGGGTATGATTACATAGGGGAATTTGATAAGTTATTAACTAGTGTTATATGATTAAAATAGGATGTTTGTTTTAGTTTTAATGTTGACATATATGATTAATATAAATTCATATATGATTTTCACAAATTAGATATGTTTAAGTTGATATACTTTGTTGGTTTTTTTTTGTCAGAACGGTGCCATGATGAATTATTTGAGATTGGTGAATCATCCAAGGGTGAATACCATGGTAATGTTGGAAATGACTAGGTATAAGCTTAAGTGGAGAACTGTTGACAATACAACTGATTCGGGCATTTTCCTAATGCGTCACATGGAAACATTCAAGGGAGAGACAGTAAGCAAGTATGATTCGGGTTTCCACAAGGAATCTTGTGCCCAGACAGTACAGATTGCCAAGTTTCGCAGGAAATATGTCACCAAAATGTTGCTATCGACATATAACGTTTGGAGGAGTAAGGTAATATATCATGCAACTAGGTTCCAGTCGGAAGAGGTGAAGGTTACCAGGATGATGGTGAAGGAGGCAAGTAAAAAGAAGAAGGCTGCAATATGTTGATCTTTAAGCGTTTGAAAGTTTTTTATAGTCAGGAAACTTTTTGGTTTATTGCATTATGAAACTATGGGGTTAAGTCATTTAGTTTTCGTGGTTTTTAGTGTTTTGCGTTCTATGTTTTAATAAAGACATAACTAGGTTTGGTTTTTGTTTTGGGTTATGTGATCATAGACTATTAATCGCTTCAGTTTTTGTTAAGTTGTTGCAGTTCTTATGGAATGTTTTGTGCCTTACAAAATTGGTCTCTTTATTTAGGGTTTCTAAATATATATATTCATACTAATATCATGTAGGATAACATATGTACGTATATGGTAATCATAACTGATTTGAAATTTTGGTATATTGTTAATCATGGATGTAGATTCACAATGTTCTTATCCTTTATGTTTTTATTTGCACTTGAAAATTTGAAGGGATCAGTTGTGTATATAATCTCAAGATCACTGTTTTTTACCTAATAAAGTATTTCTAGTATGCAATTTCATTTTCATTGTACTTACCACGTTCATCGAGGTATTCAGTGAATGTAAACTCATGATAGAGTTTATTGTCAAAACACACCTAACTGGTAATAAAAACAAATATAATTTATGTAAACATTGGTTATATATGATCACTGGGTAATAGTATAACATATTGTATAAACTTTTAGTTAATACTATGTATCTTGAATGATTTCAACTAGTGTTACGTATACTTTATCAAACGTATAAAATAAATAAAGTGGTACAAACAAAGGGGTATTTGAAGATACATATATGATCATGTTTTTATGTACGTGTTTATTGAGTTTTTCATGTTTAGAAAACAGATTTGACCATATATGATTGCACAATGTTAACAACAGTCTTGTCATGGTTTGAAGTTGTTTCATGTATCGTGAATGAATTCAACTAGTGTTAATTATACATTATCAAACGTATAAAACAAATAAAATACTAATAACACATAAACTATTGAATGGTGACGACAAATAATAAAAGAAGGAGGTTTCATCTATCATAAAGAATAACGTAAGAAGCTAAACATTTATGCTTGGACAAAATAATTAATACTTCAAAATCTTATGCTAAAATATTCCCCTTCAATTTTTATTTGGACTAAATAAGAATAAAAAAGATTCATTCAATAATATCATATATAAATCATTAATGTCTTCGTTCGTGGCTTGTATTGTTGGGCAATTCCGGATGTCATGGTTCACTAGTTGGTTGCATCCCCTACACTTCCTTTTGGGTCGCGCATTTTTGGCAGCTCGCTCCCCCCTGCTTTTCAACTGCTTTCCATTCACACACCCTTTGTTTCTAACACCACCGGGAGCACGAATTTCAATTGATGATGGCTTCGAGACACCAAGGAGTCGTTCAAAATCATCCTCCTTGTTGTATAAAACTTTCTTGCCGGGAATATCGGGTGAAACATCCGCTTTAATAGTACGAACCTTTTCAAGAAATAAAGTAAGCTTATGTTCATCACCGTAAATTCGATTTAAAATCTGATAGAACTCAAACTGAATGTCATTTTAAGTTTGTCGGATGCGTCGTTACTTCCGAGTTGTATTCAACGTGTTCGTAACACATCCATTGGAATAACACCTCGCATCCATCTTTTGTTTACATATTGCGTAGGTATCTCCTCAACATCCAAATTAAAGAAAACACTGAATACATGGCAACAAAGGGTTCCAAATAGCTATGTCGGATTAAAAGTAAAATACAAACAACAGCTATGAAGAATATACTAAAAATCCTTGAGTTTCTTTAGTAATCATTAATGATATTGTTTAAAAAATTTCAGTTTGTGGTAACATACACCATCTCCTTAATTCCACATTAGGTCTTCTTAAAAAATATCAGTACATTTTAATCGTTTACACGAACACAACCATGTATATATCAAAGAAAGATCTATACGAAAAATAATATTAATTGAAGAATATCAATCTTACCTTCAAAATCAGAGTCGGCTTCATGATGAGTTGAGTAGTGGATTGCATCTGGGTTTATGTCGTCCATGGCCGATTCATACATCTCTTCTTCATTAACGAAGTTTGGGTGATTACTTTCTTCGTTTTGATTGACATCCATAACGATGGTATTTAGTTTGAAGTCTTAAACCTTGATTATTTTACGGTCGTCTGCAGATTCTTTTTCTATAGTCTGCGTATTCTCAATACATGAACAGGAACGATCCACCATTGTTCTGACGAAGATTTGATTATGCTGTCCATGAAAATCGAAAATTCTGTTGCCATCCATATCGGTTTTATGAATTGATTACGTGATTATGAAGAATCCCATTTAATTAGGGAAAATTATTTTTTCCTTAATTAATATATCAAATCAAATGACAATTATACCCTTATAATGAAAAAGGAATAAATGTGGATAATTATTAATTTGATTGGCTTATAATGGTTCCTGTATTCCTTTAAAATGTTTGCGTTCCTGTATGAACCTCACTCTATATATATATATATGCCTAAGATCGTGTAAGGAAAGAGTTAAGGCGAAAAGCGTAAAAAAAGATCTGAACTTTTGATCATTTTTAATATGATACCCACCCATTAGTAATGCGTCTTAGAAAGGATTTGACTAGGTGCACCTCATCTCCATGCATCACATCCTAATGTGCATCCCAGTATGGAGATTCCTTCTTACTTTTCTTACCTTAACTCTCAAGCCAACTCTACATATTTATATATATATATATAGGGGATGGATTATACGAGAACCACCCATCTTTAAAGTAACAAACAAACAATTTGTGGACCACATATGATGTGGGTCCCACATAATATTAAATCATTTCTGATTTAATATTAAACCATATTAAATTAGAAATGATTTAATATTATGTAGGACCCACATCATATGTGGTCCACAAGTGTCTCTTTGTTCTTTTAGAAATCAAAAGTTCTCTTTTGACTTTCCTATATATCTATAAACAGAAATATTCTGAAACGATACTTAACACCCTAATTAACCATGGATTGAATTTAATAAAATACATTATTTTCTAAAAATACAAAGAAGCAAATACATTATTTTCTAAAAATACATTAAACCATGCATGCATAATTTCCAATTACCAAGTTAAAAAAACCAAATGAAAACCATTTAAATACCTTCAAAACTCGTCTTCATCTTCGTATTCTCTTCTACTTCCACTTCCTCTTTCTCTTCCTCTTCCTCTTTAGCTTCAGCTTCGGCAACGTCTACACGCTCGGCTTCATCTACGGCTACAGGTTCGGCTTCGGCTTCAGCTGGAGATTCATTTTCATTGCCAAAACTTTCCACGGCAAATACGAGCCCAATGGTTCCAGCCAACATAACAACTTCTGCAGCCACTTTTGTTACCATGTGCTTTCCAATCTGTTTAATCATTCTACCTTTCTTCTTTCGTTGAACCTTCTTTCCCGGAGCTCCATTGACCTACTCCGTCTTAATGCCACTGTCGTCCTTCTCACCGGATATCATCACCGGTTCTAAGAATTTATGTGAAAGAATGATCTCCCCCTTTACTTTGCCGGAATATATCTTTACTAGGTAACTGACTTTCTTTTCGGTAGCATCTCCAGCGAGGAGATCTTTGAGAACGCACCTGGACTTCTCCTATCTTCCGATCAAACAACTTTAAAAATTACTATTTTAGGATATGACACAAATTTTTCATATATTTAAAGATCGTAATTTCCTATTCAACTATTAATTAACAACTAACCAATATGATGTGACAAAAAAGCTTATGGGAATATTAGAACATCATTAGTCCAAATTCCATACCATTTAATTAGATAGATAAAATAACACAATTAGCTAGAAAAAAGGAAATAGAAAACCTAATAATCATCCAAAGTAACCGGTCATTTTTGTCGACAATGGAGGTTTGTAGAGGGAGAAGGTTCCGATGGGAAGATATGGAAGCCGGAATTAAGTATGATTATGATTTTTAAACCATCATTTCACATTTTTACAATTTTCTCCTACGCGCTAAATAGTCATTGAGCCGTGGTCAGAGTTTTCAAATTATTTACAAATTTGTCACCGTGTTTTAGCCTTTGATCTATTCACCTTTTTTTTATCAATGGATGTGATATGTCCTCACGTGCACAACCAACTTTGAGTTCATATTTGAACTCATCCCTACATATGTATATAAGTCGTAGGTATATGGAAGATCTATAAATATGGATCACACCTTACTGTTATCAATCCAACAAATCAACATCAATCAGAACAGAAACATCATCGAATTCACCCAAGACCTAAAATAAACTCAAAACATAGTTTGTATGCAAGAGCGGGGCCACTTAGGCACAAGAAGGTGCATGTGCTCCCCTAGATTTTTTTAATTTAAAATTTTGACACAAGAAAAATGTTTTTATTTATGTATGGAGCCTTAAAAGTTAATAATGTTTTCTTTTCAATTTTAAAAATTTGAAACTAAAAATTAGAAAAGAACATTATACGTGTCCATTTTCTATCACTTTACACTTACATTTTCAAATCAAAACTAAAATCGAAAATACAATTACACCTTTATTAGCAGTGGTGGAGCCACATTGAAACCAGAAAGGGCGTTGGTCCCTCCTGGCCTGATTTTTTCTTAAAGATATATAAAGCAAAGATGCAGTCATATGTTTAGTTGTTTACTAAGCTCTCTCTCTCTCACAAGCTTGTTGATCCTTACATAGAAATTAGGAGAAACTTAGACGGTGGTGGGGTTTTTTTTATGTATATAATACAATAGTCTCTAAACTTATTATATATGTGTTTTCTCATAATTCCGTTATATATTATTTAAAATAGAAAAAATATAAATATACCAAAAATAAGTTTTATTTTATAATTTATTATAAAGTTTTACATGAATTTAGAGTCAATCCCATCTATTAGAGTTCTATCAAATTGGTTTTGTTAGATCCCAAACAATCAAGATATAGAAAGATAACAAGAAATAGATCACTAAATGTTGTATATTGTATTGATCAGATGAATTGTATTACAAAATATGTCTTTACAAGCTTATGAAAACGTTCGTTCTAACTATCTAACAAACTATCTATTTATACATGAAATAGAAATGCTTCAGAACTCAGTATCTTTTGAAGCTATATTAGTATCTCTAACAATCTCCCCCTTATCTTCAAAAGATCAGATCATAATTCCAAAAATTCAGAATTTGTCTAACATCCTTCAAAATTAGACTTCTGTATTCCAACAAAGATTCTGCGATTCTGATCATCTCCTTTGCAAGCTTCTTATACTTCTCCCAATCTTCATCATTCAGATTCTTTGGTCTTCTGTTTTGTCTTTTAACCAAACGATCTTTGATAGCCATTAAGGTTCTATTACAACATTTGTGAAGTTCTTCAAATCTTACAAAAAGTAATTCTTGAAAGCACTTGCATACAAATCCTGGAGGTTGAATTACCAAAGTACTTTTCTTTAGATTCTGAATATCAGGTAGGCTTTAGTTCGGTTTACTCAGATGAACTTGTTTCTTATTCAGCACATATGCAACTTGAAAATCAGTCTTTGCAGCCTAGATAAATTCTCTATACAAACCATCTCTGAGAACTGGAAATGATTTTCTGAACTTTGTAATTGAATCATGAAAAGGATAAAGACTCTTGTATACTCTAAGCATATCTCTTAGGTGAACATATCGAAAGTCAGCTTCTGAAAAAGTAGATATCTCACCATTTCTTCTTTCCACAGTAAAAAATGCACAACTATAGTATTTTCTTGTCTTTAACTCTGCATTAATTACTTTGATAACAAGACTTTCTTTTCTTGCTTCATTGACAGGAATCCTTAGCTTTCTAATGATATCAGAATACCATTGTTTCCATCCAAAAGATTTTTTAATCCAGCAATCAATATAATTAAACTTCTGTTCATGTTCCCTGAACATTTCTGGATGAAAGTATTCAAGAAACATAGTAAATGCACTTTCTTCTATCCTTTGTTCTTGTAGTTGTTCCTCTTCAGAAATTTGCTTTATAGGAACCAACTCTTCAGAAACATTTTCAGAAATTTTCTCCTTTTCTTTTTCTTTTTCCTTTGGACTTACTTCTGAACTTTCAACATTTAGAGTGAACTTCTGAATCTCTTCCATGTCTTGCTTCTTTATATGAATCTTAAAGTCATAAGCATCACTTAGCAAATAGTCAGCTCCTCTGATTTTGTTTACTTTCTTGTGACCAGCCAGATAACTCTTTCTTACAAAATCTATGAAATTTATTCTTTCTTTGATCAGATAGACTATTTCTTCTTTGATATCAGATTCTTCAATAAAATCTACCATATAGTTCAGAAACCATTTGAGAGTAGATGTAGAATACTTTGGAATGTCAGATGCAATGAATGTCTTTGTGACTCCTTCCACAAAGTATATAAAACCAATGTCTTGACTAGTGAATAATCTTTTCAACCCTGACCTTTCAATAAAAACAGGCTCTAACAAGTTTACTTTGTTTTGTCTGTATTCTAAAGCCAACTGAAAGTCATGCTTAATGAGATTCCTTATATAAATTCCCAAGATTCTTCTAATCTCTGAGACTTGTTCAGATTCACCTTTGTTAACACAAAAAGATAAAGTTGCCAGCTTATCTTGTAGTCTTAACTAGTACTTATCAAACTGAGTAAACTCACATAAAGTACCATCCCTTCTTTCTGCTCCAAATCTGAATATAACCAAATCATCTTGAATTGACTTTGATATGCATTTGATCTTCTTTATTAAAGTTGAATCATGGAAGTTCTGAACACCATGATTCTGGATATAGTTTCCCACTTGAGAAATATGATCTTCAGACCATTCATCATTTAGAAAATCTTCCAACGTTGCAAATTTCATACTTCTTCTGTACATAAAACAATAAATGTCTTCAGGAAACACCAAGCTACTCTCTCCAGGAATGAACATATTTTCCTTTTCAAAAACTTGATCCAAAATAGGTTCTTCAAGTATTGGAAGATCTATTGCAGGAATAACAATACAAGGTCTGAACCTTACTTCAAATTTTTCTGAGAAGACATACAGAGTATTAATCAAAGGAACTCAAAGGATCATTGAGACTACTAATATTCGATTTCATGAGCCAACATTGACTTCTGAATAAGACAGTTCAGAACTCACACTTAACCATATTTCTGAAAGCTTGGATTCAGAACATAGCAACACAAATCAAACTTCTAAATCTCAAACTTTACTTAAATCAAACTTAGATATCTTATGTCAAGACTTATTTGATATTTCTGTTAATGTCTCTGAAGATTATCAGAATCCCTCTCTCCTCAGACGCATAACAGACCAAGAAATTTCAGAAATTCAAATATCAAATATCACAGCACCACCAGTTTCAACCTCAAATTCAGAAATTCCTATTTCTGAATCTGTACACATTCCTTCTGAATCAGTTTAAAATATTATTGTTTCTGAAACAGTATAGAATATTCCTGTTTCTGAAACTGTGCCTACAACTTCTGAACCAGTACAGAATACACCATTTGAGGAGGAGAATTCAGATCTACATTCAGTTATCAACCATGATACTGAAACTCAAGCAACTATTGATGATTATGATTCTTTCAACAATGTATCATCTGTTCAACCATTACCAAATGTGAACAAATGGACATCTAATCATCCTATTCATCAAATCATTGGTGATGCATCAAAAGGTGTTCAAACAAGATCAGCAATAGCCGATGAGTGTTTGTATGTGAATTTCTTAAGCAGCATGGAACCCAAGAAGCCAGTTGAAGCTCTTCAAGATCCAGATTGGATTTTAGCTATGCAAGATGAGCTAAATCAATTCGAAAGGAACAAAGTTTGGACATTATTTCCTAAACCAAAAGGTAAATCAATAATTGGCACAAAATGGGTATTCAGAAATAAAAAAGGATGAAAATGGAATTGTTGTGAGAAACAAAGCAAGACTTGTTGCTAAGGGGTATTGTCAACAAGAAGGAATTGATTATGATGAAACGTTTGCCCCTGTTGCAAGACTTGAATCTATCAGAATGTTTCTGGCATATGCAGCTCATAAAAATATGAAGGTGTTTCAAATGGATGTCAAGTGTGCATTTCTGAATGGTATTCTACATGAACAAGTGTATGTTGAACAATGAGAAGGATTTGTTAGCAAAGAATTCCCAGATCATGTCTATATTTTGGACAAAGCCTTATATGGACTTAAACAAGCACCAAGAGCATGGTATGACACTATGACAACTTTTCTTCTGAACTCTAAATTCAAAAAAGGTACTGTTGATACCACTTTATTTCTGAAAAAGGAAGGTGATGATATGATATTAATACAAATATATGTAGATGATGTTATATTTGCTTCTACTAATCCAAAAGTTTGTAGAAATTTTGAGAAAATTATGCAAACTGAATTTGAAATGAGTATGATGGGAGAGTTAAAAAAAATTCTTGGTCTTCAAGTTAAACCAACTTCCCACTGCCATATTCATTAATCAATCTAAGTATGTCTTTGACTTACATAAGAAGTTTGACATGTCTGACTGTTCCAGTATTCAAACTCCAATGGCCACTGCAACTAAATTATCACCTGATCTGAATGGCATATTTGTTGATCAAAAGAAATATAGGGACGTCATTGGATCTTTGCTTTACTTAACAGCTAGTAGACCAGATATAATGTTTGCTACATGTATTTGTGCTAGATATCAAGCTAATCCTAAGGAATCTCATCTTCTTGCTGCTAAAAGAATCCTTAGATATCTCAAAGGTTCTCCTTCATTGGGACTTTGGTATCCTAAGGATTCTGGTTTTGAACTAACAGCTTTCACAGATGCAGACCATTGTGTTTCCACTTCTACTGCAGAAGCTGAGTATGTTGCAGCTGCAATCTGTTGTTCACAAGTGATCTGGATGCAAACATACCTCAAGGACTATGGTTACACTTTCAAAAAGATTCCTTTATATTGTGATTCAAAGAGTGTCATAGCTATCACTGCTAATCCTGTTCAACATTAAAAAACAAAGCATATTGATGTAAGATTTCATTTTATCAAAGATCATGTGGAAAAAGGTAATATTGAAATCTTTTTTGTTCAGACAGATTATCAATTGGCTGATTTGTTTACCAAAGCACTTGATGAGAAACGATTTAATTTTCTGGTAAGTAAATTGGGCATGATGAATATGTCTATGTAAGTATTTAAAAATTATATTCTGAAATTATTCTTTCCAAATTCTGAATACTTTGAACTTCAGATTTTCTAAAGTTCTGTTTTCAGAAATTTCTTCTTTCTAAATTTCAGAAGTTATAATTTCTTCTTCAAATACTTTCAATTTTTCTTTTCTCATTTCTCTAACATTTTTTTTCTCTGATAAATAGCATTGTTTAAGGGGCAGAATCATAATTGTTTATGATTCAAGAGGGAGTGTTGCTAAAAATCAAAATCCTAAATATTCCTTTCTGTCAAACAGATCTGAGATGCTGGTTACAAGCCTTGAATTTCAACTCAAAGTAATATGGACAAGTTACTATAGATAAAATATTTTTGTTATTGTCCAAACCTACTTCTGAACAGTTAAAACGATTTATATGTTTCAAAAGTTTGTACTTTTAAATGATTTTTGATATTTTGGAGAAATATAAGTTTGGTTCTGAACTTTCATTGCAAAATCTGAAGTGTTTCTGAATGTTTTCATCTAGACTTCTGAATTTTTCTCAAAAGTTCTGACTTTCTTCTGAAGTTTTTGAACTTGTTCTCAGAACTTTTACTTCCCGTTATTGATTTTAAGCGTGTGCCACGTGTTTTAATTTTATTGGAAACTCCTTAACCCACGTCGATTAAACGGTTCATTAATCCAAATAAATGATGATTACTCTTTTAATCTCGTTTAATTTCTGGCCACGTGTCCATATATGCTTATTTAGTCATATAAACTCGATGGAATCATCTTCTTCTTCATTTTCTAGTGATTTTTCCCTCCAAAACCTCTCTGTGCTTATTCATTTTCAATCAAGTGAGTATCCTTGTTCATTACCAGTGATGTCAACTTCGAATGTGATGGTTTCTGCTTCTTCGAGTTTCAGCAACAACAACGACTCATCCAGTGATGCATCCTTCAAACGTGTGCCTAACAAAATAGTGATTGGATCCATGGAGATCCCTTTGAATGATGATCAAGTAGTACAAGACACAGCCACAACTGCTATTGATGAAGTCGGCCCTTCAAATCCAATTTCTAAACCTAACCCTAACCCTAGTTCTGCTAAAATTGGGGAAACTCAACTCAAGCACATTGAGGTGGTATCTGAATCAAATGCTGGTGAAAGTGAGTCTCAATCTCGTGCTGAGAGCAGTGATGGACCTGATTTGTCCAAATTGTATGTCCCTGAAGAAAAATTGCTCGATATCAAGAGAAATAACTATGCTTTAAACTTCAAATCGACAGATTTTGCTGATGATCAAATAATCTTGATCGAAATTTTGAAGAAACACCCACTTCGTGTTTTGCTCTCAAGGAAATTTTCAGTCCCTGCTTCTTACTTGTAGCAATGGTGGTATTATGCTGAGGTCGGTGAAGCTACAGATGACATTTCCTCATACATTCATGGTTACAGGGTTTGTGTTTCTGTGGATGATGTTAGAAATATACATTACCTTCCAAAAGAAGATGAAGTTCTTGGGAAAACTTCATATGATCTAGTTCCATCTTCTTCTGAGATAATTTCAGATTTTATGAGCTTAGGATATTCTGAACAACTCAATGCCTTAAGTTCATTCAGAAGGAAGTGTCTACCCCTAATATGGTATTGTCTATTCTCCATTTTAAATACTTGCCTCTCTGGAAAAAGTTCTAGTTTAGACCAAGCATCTACAAATGGAAGGATTATATTGCATGGGGTGGTATTCAACAAACATTATGACTATGCTTCACTAATATTTGAAGACCTGAAGACTGTTGTTCTGAAGAAATCCACTTACAACTACATTCCCTTCCAACGACTCTTTCAGGCATTTATCAAAGGTGCAATGAAGGTTGTTCCTGTTATTCCTGATCTTGCACATGAGGTACATGTTCCTATCTTAACCATGGATAGTCTTCGTCCACCAAATGCAAAATTAAAATTTCCTAATGCCGTTCCATTACCTGCTTACTTACTTGAACTTGTAAGTTCAGAAAATAGGATTGTGAGTGAGTATTATGAATCAATGGGACTACCAAAACCAGTAGTCTCTTCCCCTGATTCCCACAAGAGTGGTGAGCATGCTAAGGAGTCTAGACTATCTAGAAAGAGTGGGGAGGCTGTTCAAGGGGGAGAACAACCTCAAAGTCTGAAGAGGAAAAATGTAAATGAGAGATTGGGTAGAAGTGTGAGAAAAAGAACTGATGAGGGGAGTACACAAGTAAAAAATAAAGAAACTTGTGAACCAAATGTTACTAGCTGGGCACCCACATCATCTATTACTCCACATTCTTTGAAGTAAAGTTCAGAGCTTGTATTGTTATTCCTGCAATAGATCTTCCAATACTTGAAGAACCTGTTTTGGATCAAGTTTTTGCAAAGGAAAATGTGTTCATTCCTAGAGAGAGTAGCTTGGTGTTTCATGAAGACATTTATTGTTTTATGTACAGAAGAAGTATGAAATTTGCAACGTTGGAAGATTTTCTGAATGATGAATGGTCTGAAGATCATATTTCTCAAGTGGGAAACTATATCCAGAATCACGGTGTTCAGAACTTCCATGATTCAACTTTAATAAAGAAGATCAGATGCATATCAAAGTCAATTCAAGATGATTTGGTTATATTCAGATTTGGAGCAGAAAGAAGGGATGGTACTTTATGTGAGTTTACTCAGTTTGATATGTACAAGTTAAGACTACAAGATAAGCTGGGAACTTTATCTTTTTGTGTTAACAAAGGTGAATCTGAACAAGTCTCAGAGATTAGAAGAATCTTGGGAATTTATATAAGGAATCTCACTAAGCATGACTTTCAATTGGCTTTAGAATACAGACTAAACAAAGTAAACTTGTTAGAGCCTGTTTTTATTGAAAGGTCAGGATTGAAAAGATTATTCACTAGTCCAGACATTAGTTTTATATACTTTGTGGAAGGAGTCACTAAGACATTCATTGCATCTGACATTCCAAAGTATTCTACATCTACTCTCAAATGGTTTCTGAACTATATGGTAGATTTTATTGAAGAATCTGATATCAAAGAAGAAATAGTCTATCTGATCAAAGAAAGAGTAAATTTAAGAGATTTTGTAAGAAAGAGTTATCTGGCTGGTCACAAGAAAGTAAACAAAATCAGAGGAGCTGACTATTTTCTAAGTGATGCTTATGACTTCAAGATTCATACAAAGAAGCAAGATATGGAAGAGATTCAGAAGTTCACTCTAAATCTTGAAAGTTCAGAAGTAAGTCCAAAGGAAAAAGAAAAAGAAAAGGAGAAAATTTCTGAAAATGTTTCTGAAGAGTTGGTTCCTATAAAGCAAATTTCTGAAGAGGAACAACTACAAGAACAAAGGATAGAAGAAAGTGCATTTACCATGTTTCTTGAATATTTTCATCCAGAAATGTTCAGGGAACATGAAACGGAAGTTTAATTATATTGATTGTTGGATTAAAAAATCTTTTGGATGGAAACAATGGTATTCTGATATCATTAGAAAGCTAAGGGTTCATGTCAATGAAGCAAGAAAAGAAAGTCTTGTTATCAAAGTAATTAATGCAGAGTTAAAGACAAGAAAATACTATAGTTGTGCATTTTTTACTGTGGAAAGAAGAAATGGTGAGATATCTACTTTTTCAGAAGCTGACTTTCAGAATGTTCACCTAAGAGATATGCTCAGAGTATACAGGAGTCTTTATCCTTTTCATGATTCAATTACAATGTTCAGAAAATCATTTCCAGTTGTAAGAGATGGTTTGTATAGAGAATTTATTTAGGCTGCGAAGACTGATTTTCAAGTTGCATATGTGCTGAATAAGAAACAAGTTCATCTAAGTAAACCGAACTTAAGCCTACCTGATATTTAGAATCTGAAAAAAAGTACTTTGGTAATTCAACCTCCAGGATTTGTATGCAAGTGCTTTCAAGAATTACTTTTTGTAAGATTTGAAGAACTTCACAAATATTGTAATGGAACCTTAATGGCTATCAGAGATCGTTTGGTTAAAAGACAAAACAGAAGACCAAAGAATCTGAATGATGAAGATTGGGAGAAGTATAAGAAGCTTGCAAAGGAGATGATCAGAATCGCAGAATCTTTGTTGGAATACAGAAGTCTAATTTTGAAGGATGTTAGACAAATTCTGAATTTTTGGAATTATGATCTGAACTTTTGAAGATAAGGGGGAGATTAATAGAGATACTAATATAGCTTCAAAAGATACTGGGTTCTGAAGAATAAGAAAGATCTGAAGAAGCGAAGATTCAGAACTCAGAAGACAAACAGATAAAAGCCTAAGGCATAACATCTGAAGTGGCAACTTCAGAAGTTCTGAAGATTCTGAAGATACTTCTGAAGAAGTTCTAAAGAAGGTTCTGAAGACACTTCTGAAGAATTCTCAAAATTTCTACAAAATTTTGGATTAGTAGAAGCAAATATAATATCATCTACATATATTTGTAATAATATCATATCATCACCTTCCTTTTTCAGAAATAAAGTGGTATCGACAGTACCTCTTTTGAATTTGGAGTTCAGAAGAAAAGTTGTGAGAGTGTCATACCATGCTCTTGGTGCTTGTTTAAGTCCATATAAGGCTTTGTCCAAAATATAGACATGATCAGGGAATTCTTTGCTAACAAATCCTTCTGGTTGTTTAACAATCACTTCTTCATGTAGAATACCATTCAGAAATGCACACTTGACATCCATTTGAAACACCTTCATATTTTTATGAGCTGCATATGCCACAAACATTCTGATAGCTTCAAATCTTGCAACAGGGGCAAACGTTTCATCATAATCAATTCCTTCTTGTTGACAATACCCCTTAGCAACAAGTCTTGCTTGGTTTCTCACAACAATTCCATTTTCATCCTTTTTATTTCTGAATACCCATTTTGTGCCAATTATTGATTTACCTTTTGGTTTAGGAATTAATCTCCAGACTTTGTTCCTTTCAAATTGATTTAGCTCATCTTGCGTAGCTAAAATCCAATCTGGATCTTGAAGAGCTTCAACTGGCTTCTTGGGTTCCATGCTTCTTAAGAAATTAACATACAAACACTCATTAGTTGTTGCTGATCTTGTTTGAACACCTTTTGATGCATCACCAATGATTTGATGAATAGGATGATTAGATGTCCATTTGTTCACATTTGGTAATGGTTGAACAGATGATACATTGTTGAAAGAATCATAATAATCAATAATTGCTTGAGTTTCAGTATCATGGTTGATAACTGAATGTAGATCTGAATTCTCCTCCTCAAATAGTGTATCAGAAGTTGTAGGCATAGTTTCAGAAATAAGAATATTCTGTATTGTTTCAGAAACAATAATATTCTGAACTGATTCAGAAGGCATGTGTACAGATTCAGAAATAGGAATTTCTGAATTTGAGGTTGAAACTGGTGGTGCTGTGATGTTTGATATTTGAATTTCTGAAATTTCTTGGTCTGTTATGCGTCTGAGGAGAGAGGGATTTTGATAATCTGCAGAGACATTAACAGAAATATCAAATAAGTCTTGACATAAGATATCTAAGTTTGATTTAAGTAAAGTTTGAGATTCAGAAGTTTGATTTGTCTTGCTATGTTCTGAATCCAAGCTTTCAGAAATATGGTTAAGTGTGAGTTCTGAACTGTCTTGTTAGTGAAGTCAATGTTGGCTCATGAAATCGAATATTAGTAGTCTCAATGATCCTTTGAGTTCCTTTGATTAATACTCTTTATGCCTTGGACCTTTGAGAGTAGCCAACAAAGATACCAGCTACCCTTTTTGGTGCAAATTTATCTAAATGTTGTGTATCATTTCTGAGAAAACACCTGCAACCAAAAATTTTAAAGTAATCAATAGAGGGTTTTCTTTGTTTAATAATCTCATAAGGAGTTTTAAGTAGTTTTCTGTTAAGAATTGTCCTGTTCTGAGTAAAACATGCAGTAGCTATAGCTTCTGCCCAAAGAGACAAAGGAAGTTCAGAATATGCTAGCATGGTTCTTGCAGCTTCTACCAAAGTTCTATTCTTTCTTTCAACCACCCCATTCTGTTGAGGAGTTCTGGCAGCGGAAAAGTTATGTGTAATACCAACAGATTCCAAAAAGTTCTGATGTGTAGAATTTGTAAACTCTGTTCCATTATCACTTCTGATCTTTTGGATTGGTAGTTGAAGAAGAACTTGAATTTTCTTCAGAAAAGGTATGAGCCTTTCAGAAGTATCAGATTTGAGTCTAAGAAATTCAACCCAAGTATATCTTGAATATTCATCTACAATGACAAGACTATACTTCTTTCCACCCATACTTTGAGTCTTCATTGGTCCACACAAATCCATGTGAAGCATTTCAAGTGGAGCTTTGCATGAAGATAGCATTTTCAGAGGATGGGAGCTTCTCTTGATCTTCCCTAGTTCACAAGCAGAACATAAGGAATTCTTATCAAATCTGATCTTTGGTAGTCCTCTGACAGAGTGATGTTTTTCCAATTCAGAAATAGCTTTGAAGTTCAGATGTGACATTCTTCTGTGCCAAATCCCACTATCATTCCTCATTGTGTTGGAAATGTAACATACCCCTTGTAACTGACCATTTGCAGTGAAAGTTGCAGTATAGATATCTCCATCTCTATAAGCAGTTAACTCATTTTTATTTGATGAGCTCAGAACATTACAGTAGTCTATATCAAAATTTACCTTCCAATACTTATCACATAATTGACTTATACTGAAAAGATTATGTTTAAGACCTTCCACATAGAAAACCTTCATTACTGTAACATCTCCTTTTGAAAAAGTTCCACATCCTCTCATATAACCTTTTGCATTATTTCCAAAGCTAACTGTTCCTCCATATCTCTCATGATAATCAGTTAGTAGTTCTTTGAATTGTGTCATGTGTCTTGAACATCCAGAATCTAAGACCCACAAATGACATATCTGTAAAAATGATTATTGAGATTTAGGTATCCATTTTAGAATGGGTCCTTTGAGATTAGTAAAAAAATTTGAAGTTCTGAACTTTGACTTCAGATTTTTTAGTTCAGAAGTTTGTTCAGAACTTTGAGATTTGTCTTTCTTAGATTTATTTTTATGTTTATTTTTATTTTTATTTTTATTTTTATTTTTATTTTTATGTGCCAATTTAGCTGAAAATTTCTGAATTGATTTCTTAAGATCATTCTTCTTTGATTTGGAGTTTAGTTGAAAATTACGATTACCACAATTAATACAGTGAATATGATTCTTTAGAATATTTAATAAAGCAATAGATGAACAGGAATCAACACTATTGGATTTATCAACAAAATTTCTTGTATTCGCTTTATTAAGGTTGGGTACATCATGTTTTTTTGAAAATGAAAAACTATCTAATTTGTCAGTCTTTGATAGTCTTTCACCTTTCTTTCTCCAAACTAAAGAGGACAGCTCTGTAAAAGATAAGAAGTGAGGATTAGTATAAGTAGTCTTTTTATCAACTTTAGTTTTATCTTTTGTTTTAAGTTCTATATTATGAACTTCAGAAGTTGAATTGGAAGACTGTCCTTTTTCAAAAAATTTTACTCTATTTATAAAGTTAGATGATGACATTGAAGATTTTTCAGAAGTTGAAGATGTACTTGAAAAAGTAGAATTATCATTAGATGATGTGGAAGAAATTTCAGTTTTCAGAAACGCTTGTTTCAGAAAAATAGTGTTGAACATTTCTGAAGACAACTTTGGTGCTTCAGATTTTAAGATGTCCCCTTCAATCATAGATGATTGTAATTTGTACACTAAATATCCATCTTTACCTTGAGTCATGCTACAAGCAAAAAAAATTTGATTTAAAATATTTTCAGACTCATTATCAGAATTATCAAAATTAATTTTTGATTTCTCATCATTACCTTGAAAAGATTCAATATCTGAGAATTCATCATATTTTTCTTCATGTTCTGATTTTTTATCAAAATTATCTTCTGAAAGAACTTCAGAGTTTTTCTCAGAAGTTTGTTTAGAAATTAATTCAGAAATCGGTTCAGAAGTTTTCTCAGTTCTAACAGATGATTCCGATTTTTCTTCATAAATAATTTTAGATTCAAAAGTAATTTCAGAAGATTTTGAGACATTATTATTCATTACTTCTGAACCAGAAATTATCTCAATTTTATCAGAATCAAAAGATTTTTCTTCAGAAAACAGAGTTTATGATTTGACAAATGGAATTCTTTCAGGCAAAGAATAGTTAACAGGTTTAGATATGATACCTGGGTTGGTTTCATTAAAAAAATTTGTTTTTGAATAGTCATAAAGATTTGCAGGTGCCTTTTTCATAATATGACTGTCATTATATCCCAAACCTGCTTTAATATTGTAAAATTTTGAATTCTGAGCCTGATTTGTCAAAATGTTCACAGTGTGTTCTGTTTGACCTCTTTTGAAGTTCAGATCTTCTAATTCCTTAAT
This sequence comes from Silybum marianum, assembly GCA_036898165.1. NCBI lineage: Eukaryota > Viridiplantae > Streptophyta > Magnoliopsida > Asterales > Asteraceae > Silybum > Silybum marianum. The sequence continues at coordinate 39,852,142 of CM072529.1, read as the reverse complement.
CTTTTTGTAAAGATCAAGTCTTTCTTGGTTCAGAAAATTCATTTTACATTTAAAACTTCTTTTTCAGATTTCTCATTAATAATATCTTTCTTTAAAATGTCCATCTTTTCTTTTAATTTTAATTTTTCTTCAGAAACTTTTTCAAGAATTTGTTCAGCTTCTTGGCAGTTTTGTTTATAGATTTGGCTTTCAGCTCTAAATTGATTTACCAAAATTCTTTCACCTTTAATTATGTTTCTAAGTGTTTCAAATTCAGAAAACATATTCTGAAATTGATTTTGCATTTCAGAATTTTCAGAAATTTGTTCAGAATTTGGTTCAGAATTTTGTTCATAACCAGAATTTAATTCAGAAGATGAAGAAGATACCTCAGAATCATGTGCATGTTTTTCTTCTGGATCCATTTGGCACATATAGCATTTTGAAGCATAATGAGCTACCTCTTCATCATCATCTCCATCACTCCAGTTTAACCAATCTTCTTCATACTTGGTTACTAGAGCTGGATTTTGTTCCATTTTCTTTGCAAGAAGATGCTTCTTCTCATAATAGCCTGAGTTCTTGACTTTAGGAATTTTGCATTGTCTTGCATAATGACCAGGCTTACCACAATTAAAACATCTTGCTGGTTCAGATGACTCAGTTTGACCAGCATCTTGACCTTTCTTAGGTCCAACTTCAGATCTTGATTTATTCTGATATTTTTGATTATATTTTTGAGTGAATTGCCTTGTCATAAAAGAAATATTATCAGAAATTCTTGTAAGTTCTTCATCTGATTCATCCCCATCACACAGAGTTGTCTCTAGAATTTCACAAACTTTGTTTTTAGTAGACATGGTCAAGGAGTTGTTGTACTTTTTGCTTAACAAGGCTACAGTTTCATTTGCCTTTTTCTGCTCATTCTGTCTAGTTTTGATCTTGTCCTTTTGTTGGAACAAGATGCCATATACATCATGAATAGTCTTACTAGACAGATTCCTTGTAACCATGTTATCAGAAAAGCTTGACCATTCATTTCCCAAGTTGTACAGAAATTTATTGTTTATATCTGAATTTGATTTCTGAACACCATTTATTCTCAGATCATTCAAAATATTGTTGAATCTATGATATGTATCATTAATTGATTCATTTTCTTTATATCTGAAATTCTCATAAGTACCCACACAGATATTTAATCGTTGTGTTTGGGCTTTTGTACTTCCTTGCATCTGGGCTTCTACCTCATCCCACATAGCTTTGGCAGATGTTGGACTATCTACCCTATTAAAGATTTCATTTGGAATAGCCATAGTAAGAAGAGTTAATGCTCTTTTGTCAATTTTTGCTTGAGCTTTCTCAGCAGTACTATACATACCTGGGCTTTTCTTGATTCTTGATGCAGGTATTTCAGGAGTGGATTCAGTTCTTGGTACTGCAGGGATTTCCACATAGACCTCCACAGGGCAATTTATGATTGATTGCATTAAAGCTTCATCGATATTGTCCAAGAATTGAACCATCCTGATTCGCCATTGATGATATTCTCCTAAAAACAAAGTTGGTGGTTTTGTTTCTGTTCCAATGGAGACGATTTCTTTCGAAATCTTTGATTTGAAAAAGATCGAGAATTCACCTGAATTTGAATCTTGAATTTTTCGATCAAGAACATAACAAGAACTGTCAGATCTGACAAGTTCTTCTCTAACCTTCAAGAACAGATGAATTGGCTCTGATACCAATTGTTAGATCCCAAACAATCAAGATATAGAAAGATAACAAGAAATAGATCACTAAATATTGTATATTGTATTGATCAGATGAACTGTATTACAAAATGTGTCTTTACAAGCTTATGAAAACGTTCGTTCTAACTATCTAATAAACTATCTATTTATACATGAAATAGAAATGCAAAAGATACAGTACAAAAATAACAATCAAGTTCAGAACTATTTCTGAACTTCTTCAGAAGTGTCTTCAGAACCTTCTTCAGAACTTCTTCAGAAGTATCTTCAGAATCTTCAGAACTTCTGAAGTTGCCACTTCAGAAGTTATGTCTTAGGCTTTTGTCTGCTTGTCTTCTGAGTTCTGAATCTTCCTTTCTTCAGATCTTTCTTATTCTTCAGAACCAGTATCTTTTGAAGCTATATTAGTATCTCTATCAGGTTTCATAAATAAACTTCAGAAAATTGGTTTTATAGGTAAGTTTTAAAAAATAGAGACTCTTTAAAATTGTTGTTGAATCTGTTACATTGGGGTTCCATTCTTAAAAAATAGTCGGTTAGTTACGTTTTTTGATTTTATCATTTCATCAATATAAATAATTGTCTTTGGTATTTTAAAAACTTAAACCACAAGGATTGTGTCTCAATGGTTTGAGTTTGTGCTCCAAAGGTCAAAAGTACCATGAGGTCACAGGTTCGAATCCTGGAAGAAATAAAAATCCCTTTGTGGCCACAGAGGTTTAAATGCGGTGACTTCGGGCTATCAATGAAGCGGGTGGTCGTCCTGGGATTAGTCGGCTCGCATCCGGGTTAACCAAACAAAAATTAATATTTATCTTTATTTTTGTACACTCAATGCTCCCCCTAATTTGAAATTCTTGCTCTGCCCCTGTTTATTAGTATATATAAAATATATTATTAGGTTAGGATACTTTAATAAAAATTTTTCCTTCTTAGTTTTGTTACATTATATTTGTTGGGATTACAATAGATGAGAATATCTTTTCAGCTATATATAAACATTGTGAAGAATATATTTTACAATAGAAAAAGAAATCAATAGATGAATGATTGTTGGGACCGGGTAAAAAGTTGTGATAGAGATAATAAAATAGCTTTAAAAGGAACTGGGTTCTGAAGATGGTAAAGGTCTGAAGATAGAAAGATTGAGAATTTAGAAGACGAGGAAAGAAAAGACTAAGGCATAACTTTTGAAGTGGAAACTTCAGAAGTTCTGAAGATTCTGAAGATACTTCTGAAGAAGTTCGGAAAATGTTTCTGAAGACACTTCTGAAGAAGTTCTGAAGAAGTTCAGAAGTAATTCTGAACATGTCTGTTATATTTTGTGCTGTAACTTTAGCATTTCTATTATGTATATAAATAGAGAGTTTGTTAGATAGTTAGATATACGTTGGAAAGAAAAAGAGCTTAAAAAAGACATATTTTGTAATACAGTTCATCTAATCAATACAATATACAACATTCAGTGTTATAATTCTTGTTCTTATACATATATCTTTCTATATCTTGATTGTTTGGGATCTAACAATTGGTATCAGAGCCAATTCATCTGTTCTTGACAATCAGAGAAGAACTTGTCAAATCTGAAAAGTTCTTGATATTCTTGATTGGTAAAACCAAGATTCAATTTTAGTTGAATTCTCGATCTATTTCAAAATAAAAGATGTTGAAAGAAATCATCTCCATCAGATCAGAAACAAAACCACCAACCTTGTTTCTGGGCGAGTATCATCAATGGAGAATCAGAATGATCCAGTTCTTGGACAACATAGATGAAGCTTTAATGCAATCAATCATAAATGGCCCTCTGGAGGTCTATGTGGAAATTCCTGCTGTCCCAAAAACTGAATCTACTCCTGAGATTCCGGCCTCGAGAATCAAGAAAAGTCCAGGTATGTATAGTGCTGCTGAGAAGAATCAAGCCAAAATCGACAGAAGAGCATTAACCCTACTCACTATGGCTATTCCAAATGAAATCTTCAACAGGGTAGATAGTCTAACATTTGCCAAAGCTATGTTGGATGAGGTTGAAGCTCAAATGCAAGGAAGCACTAAAGCTCAAGCTCAGAGGTTGAATATCTGTGTTGGAACATATGAAAACTTCAGAAATAAAGAAGGTGAATCTATTAGTGATACATATAACAGATTTAACAACATTCTGAATGACTTTAGAAGAAATGGTGTTCAAAAGTCCAACTCAGAAATCAACAATAAATTTCTTAATAACTTGGGTAATGAATGGTCTAGTTTTTCTGATAATATGGTCACAAGAAATTTGTCCAGAAAAACCATACATCAAGTGTATGGAATTTTGTTCCAAAAAGAGGACAAAAGAAAGACAAGACAAACTGAGCTGAAAAATGCAAATGATACTGTGGCCTTACTTAGCAAGAAACTAAATAATTCAATGACCATTTCATCAAAAAAACAAGGTGAGTGAAGTTTTTGAAGTCTCCTTGTGTGATGGATATGAATCTGATGAAAAATTGAAGAGAATTTCTGAGAATATAGCCTTTATGACTAGACAGTATAATCAAAGGTATACTCAGAAATACAAGAACAAGTCCAGACCTGAAGATGGACAAAAGAAACATCAAGATGCTGTTCAACAAGATTCTTCTGAACCAGCAAGGTGCTTTAACTGTGGTAAACCTGGTCATTTTGCAAGATAGTGCAAAATGCCTAAGGTAAAAAATGTTGGTTATTATGAGAAGAAGCATCTTCTAGCTACGAAGAAGAAATTAAATCCTGCTCTGGTGACCAAGTATGAGGAAGACTGGTTAAACTGGAGTGTGGAGATGATGATGAAGAAGTAGCTCACTATGCCTCAAACTACTATATGTGCCAAATGGATCCAGAAGACAAACATGCACATGATTTTGAGGTAATTTCTTTATCTTTTGAACTAAATTCTGAAATAAATTCCTCTTCTGAACCAAATTTTGAACAACATTCTAGAGATTCTGAAATGCAAAATCAAGTCCAGAATATGTCTTCTGAATTTGAAAATCTCAGAAACAGAATTAAAGGTGAAAGAATATTGGTAAATCAATTCAGAGCTGAAAGTCAAATCTATAAACAAAATTGCCAAGAAGCTGAACAATCTCTTGAGAAAATTTCTGAAGAAAAATCTTTTTTAAAAGAAAAGATGGAAAGTTTACAAAAAGATATCATAAATGAAAAATCTGAAAAAGAAATTCTGAATGTTAAAATGAACTTTCTGAATCAAGAAAGACTTGATCTTTACAAAAAGATTAAGGAATTGGAAGATCTGAACTTTAAAAGAGGACAAACAGAACAGACTCTGAATATTATAACAAATTAGGCTCAGAATTCAAAATTTTACAACATCAAGGCAGGTTTGGGATATAATGAAAGTCAAATTCTGAAAAAGGCACCTGCAAATCTTTATGACTATTTAAAAATGAAATTTTTTAATGAAACTAATACATGTGTCAAATCCAAACCTGTTAATCTCTCTTTGCCTGAAAGAATTCCTTTTGTAAAATCAGAGACTCTATTTTCTGATGAAAAAACTCTCAGTTCTGGTAAAACAGAGACAATCTCTGAAGTAGAAGTAATGAATAAAAATATTATTAACATTTCTGAACTTACTTCTGTATCAGAAATTTTTTCTGAAGAAAAATCTGAACCATCTATTAAACCTGAGACAATTTCAGAATTATCTTCTGAACCTATTTCTGAAAGTTCATATGAAGTTCTAAAAGAAGATAATTCTGACAATAAATCAGAACATGAAGAATTCTCAGATGTTGAATCTTCACAAGATAATAATGAGAATTCAGAAATTATTTTTGATAATTCTGATGATGAGTCTGAAAATATTTTAAATCAAAAATCTTTTGCATCTAGCATGACTCAAAATAAGTTCTCAGATTTAATGAATGCTTCAGATTCAGAAGATGATGATGGTCCTATGGTTCAAGTTATTGATAAAGATGGATATTTGATATATAAATTACAATCAAATATGACTGAAGGAGAAATTTTAAAATCAGAAGTACCAAAAGTTTCTTCTGACAAGTTTAATAATGTTTTTCTAAAACCTGAATTTCTGAAACCTGCAACTTTTTCTACTTCATCAAAGGATACTCCTATATCCACAAAAACACCTATATCATCAATATAATCATCTGATTTTGCAACCAGAATTAAAAGGTTTGAAAAAGGACAATCTTCAAATTCAACTTCTAAAGTTCAGAATTCAAATCCTACAAAAATAAAAAGAAATCTCAAAGTAATACTAAAATTGACAAATTAAAAAAGTCTGAATTAACTTCTGAAATTCAGAAGATTAAGTCAAAATTCAGAAATTCAAATTTTTTGACTAATCTCACAGGACCCATTCTTAAATGGGTACCAAAATCTCAATAATCATTTTTGCAGACATGTCATGTGTGGGTCTTAGATTCTGGATGTTCAAGACACATGACACCTTTCAAAGAACTTTTAACTGATTATCATGAAAGATATGGAGGAACAGTTAGCTTTGGAAATAATGCAAAAGGTTATGTGAGAGGATAGGGTACTTTTTCCAAAGGAGATGTTAAAGTGATGAAAGTTTTCTATGTGGAAAGTCTTAAACATAATCTCTTCAGTATAAGTCAATTCTGTCACAAGTACTGCTTATAGACTACTGTAATGTTCTGAGTTTATCAAACAAAAATGAGTTAACTGCTTATAGAGATGGAGATATCTACACTGCAACTTTCACTGCAATTGGTCAATTACAAGGAGTGTGCTATATTTCCACAACATTGAGAAATGATAGTTGGCTTTGGCATAAACGAATGTCACATCTGAACTTCAAAGCCATTTCTGAACTGGAAAGACACAACTCTGTAAGAGGCCTACCAAAGATCAAATTTAAAAAGAATTCTTTATGCTCTGCATGTGAACTAGGGAAAATCAAAAGAAGCTCCCATCCTCTGAAAATGCTATCTTCATGTAAAGTTCCACTTTAGAAGTTACATATAGATTTATGTGGACCAATGAAGACTCAAAGCATGGGTGGAAAGAAGTATATTCTTGTGATTGTAGATGAATATTCAAGATATACTTGGGTTAAATTCTTAAGGCTCAAATCTGATACTTCTAAAAGACTCATTCCTTTTCTGAAGAAAATTCAAGTTCTTCTTCAACTACCAGTTCAAAAGATCAGAAGTGATAATGGCACAAAATTTACTAAATCTACACTTCAGAATTTTTTGGAATCTTTTGGTATTTCACATAATTTTTCCGCTGCCAGAACTCCCCAACAGAATGGTGTTGTTGAAAGGAAAAACAGAACTTTGGTAGAAGCTGCAAGGACCATGCTAGCATATTCAGAACTTCCTTTATCTCTCTGGGCAGAAGCAATTGCAAATGCATGTTTTACTCAGAACAGGACAATTCTGAATAGAAAACTACTTAAAACTCCTTATGAAATTATTAAACAAAGAAAACCCTCTATTGATTATTTTAAAAGTTTTGGTTGCAGGTGTTTTCTTCTGAATGATACACAGCATCTGGATAAATTTGCACCTAAGGGTACAGTTGGTATCTTTGTTGGCTACTCTCAAAGATCCAAAGCATACAGAGAACTAATCAAAGGAACACAAAGAATCATTGAGACTTCAGATATTAGATTTCATGAGCCAACAATGACTTCTGAACAAGACAGTTCAGAACTCAAACTTAAACAAGTTTCTGAAGTTTTGGATTTAGAATGCAACAAGACAAATCTCACTTCTGACTCTAAAAATTTTCTTAAAACAAATTTAGATACCTTCTGTCAAGACTTATTTGACATTTCTGTGAATGTTTCTGCAGATTATCAAAATCCTTCTTTACTCAGAAGTATTCCACAACAAGTAACAACAGAACCTACAATAACAAATACTTATGGACCACCACTCTCAACCTCAAATTCAGAATTTCCCATTTCTGAACCTATTTCAGAAACAGTACAAGTCATTTCTGAACCTATTTCTGAACCTGTGCAGATCATTTCTGAACCAATACAGAATGTTCAATTTGAGGGGGAGACTTCAGATCTACATTCAGCTATTAATCATGATACTGAAACACAAGCAATCATTGATGATTATGATTCATTCAACAATGTTTCATCTGTTCAACCATTGGCAAATGTGAACAAATGGACATCAAGTCATCCAATTTATCAGATTATTGGTGATGCATCAAAGGATGTACAAACAAGATCAGCCACAACAAATGAATGTCTGTATGTGAATTTCTTAAGCAATATGGAACCCAAAAAGCCATGTGAAGCACTTCAAGATCCAGACTGGATTTTAGCCATGCAAGATGAGCTAAATCAATTTGAAAGAAATAAAGTCTGGAGATTAATTCCTAAACCAAAAGGTAAATCAATAATTGGCACCAAATGGGTTTTCAGAAATAAAAAGGATGAACATGGAATTGTTGTGAGAAATAACGCAAGACTTGTTGCTAAGGGGTATTGTCAACAAGAGGGTATTGATTATGATGAAACCTTTGCTCCTGTTGCAAGACTAGAAGCTATCAGAATCTTTCTTGCATATGCTGCTCACAAAAAATGGATGTTAAGTGTGAGAAATAAAGTTTTTCAAATGGATGTTAAGTGTGCGTTTCTGAATGGAATTCTTCATGAAGAAGTATATGTTGAACAACCAGAAGGCTTTGTAAGCAAACAATTTCCTGGTCATGTTTTCATTTTGGACAAAGCCTTATATGGACTTAAACAAGCACCAAGAGCATGGTATGAACTCTCACAACTTTTCTTCTGAATTCCAAGTTCAAAAGAGGTACTGTTGATACAACTTTATTTCTGAAAAAGGAAGGTGATGATATGATCTTAATACAAATACATGTAGATGATATTATATTTGCTTCTACAAATCCAAAATTTTGCAGAAATTTTGAAAAAATCATGCAAAGTGAATTTGAAATGAGTATGATGGGAGAGTTAACATTTTTTCTTGGTTTACAAGTAAAACAACTACCTACTGGCATATTCATTAATCAATCTATGAATATCTCTGATTTACTTAAGAAGTTTGACATGACTGACTGTTCTAGTATTCAAACTCCAATGGCCACTGCAACAAAATTAAAACCTGATTTGAATGGAAAATCTGTTGATCAGAAACAGTACAGAGGCATTATTGGATCTTTGCTTTACTTAACAGCTAGTAGACCTGATATAATGTTTGCTACATGTATTTGTGCTAGATATCAAACTAATCCTAAGGAATCTCATCTTCTTGCTGCTAAAAGAATCCTTAGATATCTCAAAGGTTCTCCTTCATTGGGACTTTGGTATTCAAAGGATTCTGGTTTTGAGCTAACAGTTTTCACAGATGCTGATCATGGTGGTTCCAAACTACACAGAAAAAGGACATCTGGATCCTGTCAATTTTTGGGTAATAGACTTGTGAGTTGGTCTTCAAAGAAGCAAAATTGTGTTTCAACTTCTACTGCAGAAGCTGAATATGTTGCTGCTGCAATATCTTGCTCACAAGTTATTTGGATGCAAACACAATTAAAAGACTATGGCTACACATTCAAAAAGATTCCTCTTTATTGTGATTCAAAAAGTGCAATAGCAATTACTGCAAATCCAGTCCAACATTTAAAGACTAAGCACATTGATGTCAGATATCATTTTATCAAAGATAAAGTTGAAAAAGGTAATATTGAAATGTTTTTTGTTCAGATTGATTATCAACTAGCTGATTTATTTACCAAAGCACTTGACGAAAAACGGTTTAATTTTTTGGTAAATTAGGCATGATGAATAAGTTTGTGTAAGTATTGAGCATCAATTCAATCTTCGAAACTTTATGTTCTGAGTTTATTTCCTTCAACTTCTGAGCAATCTTATCTTCAGAGTTTCTGTAGTTAAGCTTTCAGAACTTTATTTTTTAACTCAGAGGCATAATTTTTCATAAACAAATTGATTGCTTTCTAATACTTACAAATTTTTTTTCATTTCTCTATCTTTTATTTCTAACAATTTTTGATGTCTAACATTGTTTAAAGGGGGAGAATCAAAATGTTTCTTGATTCAAGGGGGAGTTAAAACTCTAATTCAAGCATTTACCACTTCTCTATAACATTCAAGATCTGAAATGGTGGATACCACATCCTGTTGTCTACATCTGAAGAATTTGAACAAAATTCTGAAGATAAACTATTTTTCATATTGTTCAAACCTACTTCTGAATTATTCAAATGTTTTACATTTTTCAGAAGTTTGTAGTTTTAAATAAGTTTTGTGATTTTGAAGTATTCCAAGTCAAGTTCTGAACTTATTTCGAAAGTTCTGAAGTATTTCTGAATCATCTCATTCAAACTTCTGAACTTATTCTCAGAAGTTCTCAACTTTTTCTGAAATTTTTTGAACTCGTTCTCAGAATTTTTCTTCCCGTTATAAAGACTAATCGTGTGCCACGTGTTTTATCTTCATTGGCTAATCCTTAAACACGTCGATTAAACGGTTCATTTATCCAAATAAATGATCATTACTACTCTAATCACATTTGCTTTTTGGCCACGTGTCCATCTCTGATTATCCGGTCATATTAATTCGATGGATTCATCATCTTCTTCACTTTTCAGTATTTTTCCCTCCGAAACCTCTCTTTGCTTATTGATTTTCAAACCATTTCGAATCCTTGTTCATTTCCAGTAATGTCAACTTCAAATATCATGGTTTCTGCCTCATCAAGTTTCAGTGATAATGATGGTTCTTCGAATAATGATTCATTCAAAATTGTTCATCAGAAAATAGTGATTGGGTCAATGGAAATTCCTTTGAATGATGATCAAGTGGTCCAAGGCACGGCCACAACTGCCTTTGATGAAGCTGGACCTTCAAATCATTTTCTTGTTCAAACACCTAACCCTAACCCTAACCCGAGTATTGATAAATTTGGGGAAACTCAAATTAAGCCTATTGAGGTCATTTTTGAATCCAATGCTGGTGATAGTGAGTCTAAAACTCGTGCTGAAAGCAATGATGGACCTGATATGTCCAAATTATATGTTTCAGAGGCGAAGTTACTCGAAATCAAGAAAAATAATTGTGCTCTGAACTTCAAATCGACAGATTTTGCTACTGATCAAATGATTTTGATCGAAATTTTGAAGAAACATCCCCTTCGTGCTCTACTCTCAAGAAAATTTTCAGTCCCTGCTTCTTACTTGCAACAGTGGTGGTACTATGCTGAAGTTGATGAAACTGACAATGATATTTCCTCTTATATATGTGGATACAGGGTATATATTTTTGTGGAAGATGTAAGAAATATTCACTATCTTCCAAAAGCAGATGAAGTTCTTGGGAAAACTTCATATGATCCAATTCCATCATCCTCTAAGATGATTTCAGATTTTATGAGCTTGGGCTATTCTGAACAACTTAATGCTTTAAGTTTATTCAGAAGGAAGTGTTTACCCCCAATTTGGTACTGTTTATTTTCAATATTAAACACTTGGCTTTCTGGAAAAAGTTCTAGTTTAGATCAAGCTTCTACAAATGGCAGGCTCATTTTCCATGGAGTTGCATTCAACAAGCATTATGATTATGCTTCACTAATTTTTGAAGATCTGAAATCTGCTGTTCTGAAGAAATCAACTTACAACTATATTCCTTTTCAAAGATTTTCCAAACCTTTGTCAAAGGTGCAATGAAGGCTGTTTCTGTCATTCCTGATCTTCCTCATGAGGTACATGTTCCTACTTTTTCAATGGATAGTCTACGACCACCCAATGCTAAGCTGGTATTTCCAAATGTTGTGCCATTACCTGCTCACTTACTTGAACTTGAAAGTCAAAACAATAGATTTTGAGTGAGTACTATGAATCAATTGGACTACCTAAACCTGTAGTCTCTTCCCGTGATTCCAACCAGAGTGGTGAGTATGGTAAGGTGTCTAGAATACCTAAGAAGAGTGGGGAGTCTGTTCAAGGGGGAGAACAGTCTCAAGGTGTAAAGAGAAAAAATGAAATTGAGAGACTGGGTAGAAAGGTGAGACAAAGAATTGATGAGGGGAGAACACAAGAAAAAAATAAAGAAACTTGTGCACCAACTGTTCCAAGTCGAGCACCCACATCATCTATTACACCACATTCTTTGGTGGGTAATATTGAAATGGCCAGTGAGCCAATGGCAAATCTTGTTCACCCCCCTAGCCACTCATCCATCTCTCAACAGAAGGATGTTTCATTAACACAATTGGGGCAAGCAACTAATCTACCATTAGGACTCCAATTGGAAGTTCCTTTTGTTGAAAAAGAAGGACATATGTCCGCCTTCACTGTTTTGAGTACATAGATTCTGAGAGTCCACTCAACCTTGAGCATCAAGAACCACTTAATGTGGAATTTATTCACACCAGCACATATCTTTCAGATGTAACTAAGCAAAGTGTTTGTCACAATGCCTTAATAACTATAGATATTCCTAATATTGGGTATCAAGGATTAGTTGGAAGCACTGGTGGAGGGATTATCACTAAAGCTTCATTCACAGATTCTTTTATGATTCATGATGCTGTGGGATCTACAGGCCAACCTTCTTCTGAAGGACTGCAAACAAGACCATCTGTTGGTCTTGGCAATTTACCCACATCTTCTGAATTCTTAGAATTCAAGGATTTATGTACTTCTGAATATGCAAAGATTCAGAAGGACATAAAGGAATTGACGGATAACACAAAGAAGGTGATGGAGGATAGGATGGAAAAACAGGAGGAAACTATGGTAAATAAGTTGAATGACTTTCAGTTGTCAACTTCTAGTGATCTTAAATCTTTCAAACAAGCTATTCTGAATGCTTTCTCAGAAGTGGTTTCTGCAGTATCTTCTCTGAAATCTTCTCAGCCTTCTTCTTCTACTACTCAGCCTGAAGTATCTCAATTTGCATCAAAGAATGATATCAATCAAATTCTGACTCAACTATCTTCTATTCAGACTTCTCAGTCAAACTTAGATACCAGATTATCTATTTTAGAGTGCAGACCATAAGCAAATACTTTGAAACGTAGTCTTGATGATCAGGATCCTGATAATCAAGAGGGGGAGAAGAGACAAAGAATATCTGAAAATGATGAAATTCCACAAGGTCAATCTTCTGAGAAGACTTCTGAAGAAGCTCAGAATAATGGTGAAGATACAAATAGAATGTCTGAAGCTATAGAAGATATCCTTATTGCTGAAAATGAAGGACAAGAGGATGATATTGCTTCTTCTGAAGAATTTACTGATGAAGGATATGAAACAGAAAAGCTGGCTTTTGATTCTGAATGAAACTTGAGTTCAGATAAAACAGATGTGATTCCAGATTCGAATGAAGAAATGTTAAGAGAATATCTGGCATTTGAAGATGTAATAGGTGAACCAAGTGATCTATCAGATGTAATTATGTTTGAAGAAGATGTAGACAGATATGATGAATCTGAAGTGAATATGGAAGATAATTTGGAAGTGAATGAAAATAGAGACTTGGTGATTTGGAAACCAAGACAACTTCTGAATGTTGTTTATAGAGAAATATCTGAAGATTTATGGCGTTTGTTAAGTCAATTCTGTTAGGTACATTTATTTCTGAATAATCCAAGAAATCTGGAGTGTAGATTTTTGGATGACAGATTGACTATCTTCAAAGAATTTCTGAATCAACCAGATGAAAGATTTAATATAGAAATTGATTTATGCCACATGGAGAATTTAGAAATTTCAGATGAAATTCTTATGAGTTTCTCTGAAAAGGTTGAAGTAAGGTTCAGATCATGTATTGCTATTCCTGCTATTGATCTTCCAATGCTTGAAGAACCAATCATGGATCAAGTTTATAACAAAGAGATTCTTTTCAATTCTGAAGACAGTCAGATTATATTTCCAGAAGATACTTATTGTTTTATGTATAGAAGAAGTATGAAATTTGCAACATTGGAAGATTTTCTAAATGATTAATGGTCTGAGGATCATATTTCAAATGTAAGAAGTTATCTTCAGAAGCATGGAATTCAGAATTTACATGATTCAACTTTAATAAAAAGGATCAGATGTTTAACCAAGACTATTGAAGATGACTTGTTCATAGTCAAATTTGGAGCTGAAAGAAAGGATGACACTTTATCTGAATTTACTCAATTTGATCTGTACAAGTTAAGACTGCAAGACAAGCTGATAACTTTAGCTTTTTGTGTCAACAAAGAAGAATCTGAACTTGTTTCAGAGATTAGACGAATTTTGGGTATCTATATTAGAAATCTGATTATGCATGATTTTCAACTGGCTTTGGAATTCAGATTATCCAAAGTGAATTTGTTAGAGCCTGTTTGTATTGAAAGATCAGGGCTAAGAAGATTATTCACTAATCCAGACATCGGTTTTATGTACATTGTGGAAGGAGTCACCAAGACAATAAGTGTATAAGATATTCCAAAGTATTCAACATCTACTCTCAAATGGTTTCTGAACTATATAATAGATTTTGTTGAAGAACCTGATATCAAAGAAGAGATAATCTATTTGATCAAAGAAAGAATAAATTTCAGAGAATTTATAGGAAAGAGTTATCTTGCAGGGAAAAAGAAAGTGAATAAAATCAGAGGTGCTGATTATCTTCTAAGTAATACTTATGACTTTCAGATCCATACGAAGAAACAAGATATGGAAGAAATTCTGAAGTTCTCTCTGAATCCTGAAAGTTCAGAAGCTAGTCCAAAGAAAATGAAAAAAGGAAAAGAATAGGTTTCTGAAGTTGTTTCTGAAGAGATTGTTCCTACAAAACAAGTTTCTGAAATAGAACAACAACAAGAGCAAAGAATTGAAGAGAATGCATTCACCATGTTTCTTGAATATTTCCATCCAGAAATGTTCATGGAATATGAACATAAATTCAACTATATTGATTGCTGGATCAAGAAGTCCTTTGGTTGGAAGCAATGGTATTATGATATAATAATGAAGTTGAGAATTCCTGTGAGTGAAGTCAGAAAGGAAAGTCCAGTTGTTAAAGTGATTACTGCTGATGTGAAGACAATGAAAAATTACAAGTATGCTGATAGAGATATCATAATAGCTTCAAAAGGGACTGGGTTCTGAAGATATAAAGATCTGAAGAAAAGACAAAGAAAAGCCTAAGGCATAAACTTCTGAAGTGCCAACTTCAGAAGTTGTGAAGATATTCTGAAGCGGTTCTGAAGAAGTTAGAAGACAACACGAAGACACTTCGAAGAAGTTCGAAACGCTCTGAACTTGTCTGTTATGAATGTACTGTTACTTTAGTCTTTCTATTTCATGTATAAATAGATAGTTAGTTAGATAGTTAGAATTAACGTTTTTCATAAGCCCTGTAAAGACATATTCTGTAATACTGTACATTCAATCAATACATATTACATTTGGCTATAACATTCCTGTCAAAATCTTTCCATATATTGATATCTTGATTGTTTGGGTCCTAACAATTGGTATCAGAGCCAATTCATCTGTTCTTGAAGATTTGTGAAAGAATTGTCATATCTGACAACTCTTGGTGTTCTTGATCGATAAATTTCAAATTCAAAATCAGGTGAATTCTCGATCTTCTAATAATCAAAGATGTCTAAAGACATTGTCTCCATCGGATCTGAAACGAAACCACCAACTCTTTTCTTGGGAGAATACCATCGATGGAGAATCAGGATGATTCAATTCCTGGACAACATAGATGAAGCTTTAATGCAATCAATCACAAATGGCCCACTAGAGGTCTTTATTGAAATTCCAGCAGTTCCTAGAACTGAATCTACTCCTGAGATACCAGCGTCAAGAATTAAGAAAAGCCCAGGTATGTACAGCACCACTGAAAAAAAGCCCAAGCTAAAGTTAACAAAAGAGCATTAACTCTTCTTACAATGGCTATTTCTAATGAGATATTCAATAGAGTAGACAACTTAACATCTGCTAAAGCCATGTGGGATGAAGTTGAAGCTCAAATGCAGGGTAGTACAAAAGCTCAAGCACAAAGACTAAATATCTGTGTGGGTACTTATGAAAACTTCAGATATAAAGAGAATGAATCTATTACTGAGACTTATCATAGATTCAACAATATTCTGAATGATCTGAGAAAAAATGGTGTTCAGAAATCAAATTCTGAGATAAACATCAAATTTCTGAACAACTTGGGTAATGAATGGTCAAGCTTCTCTGATAACATGGTTACCAGAAATTTATCAAGAAAATCTATTCATGATGTCTATCGTATTCTGTTTCAACAAGAAGACAAAATCAAAACTAGACAAAATGAACAAAAGAAGGTAAATGAAACTGTAGCTTTGTTAAGCAAGAAGTACAATAATTCTCTGACTATTTCTGCCAAGAAGGTGTGTGAGATCCCAGAGACAACAGTTTGTGATGGGGATGAATCAGATGAGGAGCTAAAAAGGATTTATGATAATATTGCTTTTATGACAAAGCAATTTACACAAAGATACAATCAAAAATATCAGAATAAACGTAGATCTGAAAATGGACCTAAGAAAGGTCAAGAAGCTGGTCAATCTGAAACATCTGAACCAGCAAGATGCTTCAACTGTGGAAAGCCTGGACATTATGCAAGACAATGCAAGATGCCAAAAGTGAAGAATTCAGGCTACTATGAAAAGAAGCATCTGTTAGCCAAGAAAAAAGAACTTAATCCTGCTTTAGTAACCAAGTATGAAGAGGACTAGTTAAACTGGAGTGATGGAGATGATGATGAAGAAGTTGCTCACCATGCAACAAATTGCTATATGTGTCAAATGGATCCAAAAAAAGACAAACAAGACACTGAGGTATCTTGCTCATCTTCTGAATTAAATTATGAAATAAACTACTCTTCTGAACAAAATTCTGAACATAACACTGATGATTCTGAAATAAAAAATCAATTTTAAAACATGTTTTCTGAATTTGAAACTCTCAGAAACATAATCAAAGGTGAAAGAATTTTGGTCAATCAATTCAGAGCTGAAAGTCAAATATATAAAGAAAATTGTCAAGAAGCTGAACAGATTCTTAAAAAGGTTTATGAAGAAAAACTTGTT
The DNA here is from genome assembly GCA_036898165.1 of Silybum marianum. Classification (NCBI taxonomy): domain Eukaryota; kingdom Viridiplantae; phylum Streptophyta; class Magnoliopsida; order Asterales; family Asteraceae; genus Silybum; species Silybum marianum. The sequence goes on along the minus strand of CM072529.1, from coordinate 39,835,326 downwards.
TTAAAAGAAAAAATGGACAGCTTACAAAAGGAAATTATAAATGAGAAGTCTGAAAAAAAATTCTGAATGTTAAAATGAATTTTCTGAATCAAGAGAGACTTGATCTTTATAAAAAGATTAAAGAATTAGAAGATTTAAATTTTAAAAGAGGACAAACTGAACAAACTCTGAACATTTTAACTAATCAAGCTCAAAATTCAAAATTTTACAACATAAAAGCAGGTTTAGGATTTAATGGCAGTCAAATATTAAAAAGGGCACCTGCAAATCTGTATGATTATTCTAAAATGAAAATTTTCAATGAATCAAATACATATGTCATTTCTAAACATGTGAACTATTCTTTGCCTGAAAGAATACCGTTTGTAAAATCAGAGACTTTGTTTTCAGAAGAAACACCTCTTAAAACTAGTGAACCAGAAATAATTTCTGAAACAGAAGAAATAAATACAAGTTCAACATCTGTGAATCTTCTGAATCAAATATTATTTCCGAAGAAAAATTTGAAGTAATTGTTAAATCTGAAATAATTTCTGAAGTTACTTCTGAAAGAACTTCTGAATTCAATTCTAAAGTCATTTCAGAAGATACTTCTGATAATAAATCAGAACATAAAGAAAAATATGATGAATTCTCAGAAATTGAATCTTTAGAAGATGTTGATGAGAATCCCAATATATTTTTTGATAATTCTGAAGATGAGTCTGCAACAACAACAAATTCAAATATTTTTGCAACTAGTATGACTCAAAATAAGTTTTCAGAACTAATAAATGCTTCTGATTCAGAAGATGGTGATGATCATATGGTGCAAGTCATTGATAAAAATGGATATTTGGTTTACAAATCACAATCTTGTATGACTGAAGGAGAAATACTAAAAACAGAAGCTTCAAAGATACCTTCAGAAATGTTTGGTTCTGTGTTTTTAAAACCAGAATTTCAGAATTCTGAAAATTTTACCTCTTCAAATTTTTCTCCTACTACAACAAATAATTCATTGACTTCAACACCATATTCAGTAACATCTTCTGACTTCAACACCAGAGTTAAAAACTTTGAAAAAGGACAATCCTCAAATTCTCTCTCTGAAGTTCAAACAATTCATTCAAATTCTGAGGTTAAACCTAAAGTAAACAAAATAATTTCTTATACTAATCCTCATTTCTTATCTTTTACAGAGCTATCCACTTTAGTATGGAGAAAGAAAGATGAAAGACTGTCAAAGAATGACAAATTAGATAGCTTTTCAATTTTAAATAAAAATGATGTACCTAAATCAAAGAAAGTGAATAAAAGAATCTTTGTTGAAAAATCAAGTGTTATTGATTCTTATATGTCTACTACCATTATAAATACTTTAAAGAATCATATTCACTGTATTAATTGTGGTCATCATAATTTTCATCTTAACTCTAAAACAAAAAAGAAAAATTTGATGAAATCTATTCAGAAATGTTCAATTATATTGACAAATTCAATTAACATAAAAAATAAAAATAAAAATAAAACTAAGAAAGATAAATTTCAAAGTTCTGAACAAACTTCTGAATTGAAAAATCTGAAGACAAAGTTCAGAACTTCAAATTTTATTACTAATCCTAAAAGACCCATTCTGAAATGGGTACCTAAAACTCAATAATCTCTTTTGCAGATATGTCATGTGTGGGTCTTAGATTCTGGATGTTCAAGACACATGACACCTTTCAAAGAACTACTAACTGATTATCATGAAAGATATGGAGGAACAGTTAGCTTGGGAAACAATGCAAAGGAGATGTAACAGTAATGAAAGTTTTCTATGTTGAGGGATTAAGACATAATCTTTTCAGTATTAGTCAATTCTGTGACAAATACTGGAAGATTATTTTGACATAGATCATTGTCATGTTCTGAGTACAGCAAACAAAAATGAATTAACTGCTTATAGAGATGGAGATATCTACACAGCAACATTCACTGCAACAGGTCAACTACAAGGTGTATGTTATATGTCTACAACAATGAGAAATGATAGTTGGCTTTGGCACAGAAGAATGTCACATCTGAACTTCAAAGCTATTTCTGAACTAGGCAAACATCAATCTGTAAGAGGACTACCAAAAATCAGATTTAAAAAAAACTCTCTTTGTTCTGCATGTGAATTAGGGAAAATTAAAAGAAGTTCTCATCCTCTGAAAATGTTATCTTCATGCAAAGCTCCACTTGAAATGCTACATATGGATTTATGTGGACCAATGAAGACTCAAAGCATGGGGGGAAAGAAATACATTCTTGTCATAGTAGATGAATACACAAGATATACATAGATTGAATTTCTGAGACTCAAATCTGATACTTCTGAAAGACTGATACCCTTTCCTAAGAAATTTCAAGTTCTTCTTCAACTTCCAATCCAAAAGATCAGAAGTGACAATGGAACAGAATTTACAAATTCTACACTTCAGAATTTTTTGAAATCTGTTGGTATTTCACATAATTTTTCCGCTGCAAGAACTCCTCAACAAAATGGGTAGTTGAAAGGAAGAATCGAACTTTGGTAGAAGCTGCAAGAACCATGCTGGCATATTCTGAACTTCCTCTCTCTCTCTCTCTCTCTTTGGGCAGAAGCTATTGCTACTGCATGTTTTACTCAGAACAGAACCATTTTAAACAGAAAACTTCTTAAAACTCCTTATGAAATGATAAAACACAGAAAACCCTCTATTGATTATGTTAAAATTTTTGGTTGAAGGTGTTTTCTAAAGACTGATACTCAGAATCTTGACAAATTTGCACCAAAAGGTGTACCTGGTATCTTTGTTGGCTATTCTCAAAGATCCAAAGCTTACAGAGTACTTGTAAAAGGAACTCAAAGGATAGTTGAGACTACAAATGTCAGATTTCATGAGCCAACATTGACTTCTGAACAAGACAGTTCAGAACTCGCACATAAACAAATTTCTGAAAGTTTAGACTCAGAAAATAATAAGACAATCTCTAATTCTGAATCTCAAACTTTACTTAAAACAAATTAAGACATTCTATGTCAAGACTTATTTGATATTTCTGTAAATGTTTCTGCAGATTATCAAAATCCTTCTCTCATAAGAAGCAGAAATGATCAGAACATTTCAGAGATACAAATTTCAAGTATATCAGCACCTCAAATCTCAACCTCAAATTCAGAACTTCCAACTACTAAACAAGTTCAAGTTACTTTTGAACAAATTCAAGTTATTTCTGAACCAGTTCAATATAATTCTAAAAATGTTCATCAAATTCCTGAACAAATTCAGAATGTTTCATTTGAGGGGGAGACTTCAGATTTACATTCAGTTATCAATCATGATACTGTAACTCAAGCAATTGTTGATGATTATGATTCTCTAAATAATGTTTCATTTGTTCAACCGTTGCCAAATGTGAACAAATGGACATCCAGTCATCCTGTGCATCAAATTATTGGAGATGCATCAAAAGGTGTTCAAACAAGGTCTGCAACAGCAAATGAATGTCTGTATGTAAATTTCTTAAGTAGCATGGAACCCAAAAAGCCATATGAAGCACTTCAAGATCCATACTGGATTTTAGCGATGCAAGATGAGTTAAATCAATTTGAAAGAAACAAGGTCTGGAGATTGTTACCAAAACCAAAAGGTAAATCCATCATTGGCACAAAATGGGTATTCAGAAATAAAAAGGATGAAAATGGTATTGTTGTAAGAAACAAAGCAAGGCTTGTAGCTAAGGGATATTGTCAACAAGAAGGAATTGATTATGATGAAACCTTTGCTCCTGTTGCTAGATTAGAAGCCATTAGAATATTTCTTGCATATGCTGCTCATAAAAACATGAAGGTGTTTCAAATGGATGTGGTGCATTTCTGAATGGTATTTTACATGAAGAAGTGTATGTTGAATAGCCAGAAGGTTTTGTCAACAAAGAATTTCCAGATCATGTTTATATTTTGGACAAAGCCTTATATGGACTTAAACAAGCACCCAGAGCATGGTATGATACTCTTACAACTTTTCTTCTGAATTTTAAATTCAAACGAGGTACTGTTGATACAACTTTATTTCTGAAAAAGGAAGGTGATGATTTGATCTTGATACAACTATATGTAGATGATATTATATTTGCTTCTACAAATCCAAAATTTTGTAGAAATTTTGAGAAAATCATGCAAACTGAATTTGAAATGAGTATGATGGGAGAATTGACATTTTTTCTTGGCCTTCAAGTTAAACAACTTCCCACTGGCATATTCATTAATCAATCAAAGTATGTCTCAGACTTACTTAAGAAGTTTGACATGACTGATTGTTCAAGTATTCAAACTCCAATGGCCGCTGCAACTAAGTTAGCACCTGATCTGAATGGAAAATCTGTTGATCAGAAAAAGTACAGAGGCATAATTGGAACTTTACTTTACTTAACTGCTAGTAGACCAGATATAATGTTTGATACATGTATTTGTGCAAGATATCAAGCTAATCCTAAGGAATTACACCTTCTAGCTGCAAAAAGAATACTTAGATACCTAAAAGGTTCTCCTTCATCGGGACTTTGGTATTCTAAGGATTCTAGTTTTGAACTAACAGCCTTTACAGATGCAGATCATGGTGGATGCAAATTAGAGAGAAAAAGCACTTCTGGATCATGTCAGTTTCTGGGTGATAGACTGGTAAGCTGGTCTTCAAAGAAACAAAATTGTGTTTCTAGTTCTACAGCAGAGGCTGAGTATGTGGCAGCTGCAATATGTTGCTCACAAGTGATCTGGATGCAAGTTCAACTTAAAGACTATGGTTATGCTTTCAAAAAGATTCCTTTATATTGTGATTCAAAGAGTGCCATAGCCATTACTGCCAATCCTGTTCAGCATTCAAAGACCAAGCACATTGATGTAAGATATCATTTTATCAAAGATCATGTGGAAAAAGGTAATATTGAAATGTTTTTTGTTCAGACAGATTATCAGTTAGCTGATTTATTTACCAAAGCACTTGATGAAAAACGATTTAATTTCTTGGTAAGTAAATTGGGCATGATGAATATGTCTATGTAAGTATTACACATCAACTATACTCTAGAAGTTATATTCTAAGGTTTTTTATCTCAACTTCTGAATAGTTTGCTCTTCAGATATATATTGTGCATATTCTGAAGTTTAAACATTCAGATCTTTGCTTCTTTTCAAACTCAGAAATATAACTTTTCATCATCTAGGTTGATTGTATGTTAATACTTTTCAATTTTTCTCTCTTTCTCATTTCTCTAAATATTCTCATGTTTCTTTGATAAAGTTGCACTAATTAAGGGGGAGAATCATATCTGATAATGATTCAAAGGGGAGTGGTATTAATTTCAAAATTCTGCACTACTCTTACATATAAAACAAATCTGAATCGCTGAAATCAAGTCTTGATCTTCATATCTGAGAAGTATGAACAAGCTTTCTTAGATAAACTAAGTTTTCTGTTTGTTCAAACCTACTTCTGAATTCTCAAATTGTTTTATATTTTTCAGAAGTTTGTAGTTTTAAATGATTTTTGGTCTTCTAAAGTGATACAAGTTTATTTCTGAACTAAACTTAAATGTTCTGAGGTTCTTCTGAATTCTTTCTTTCAAACTTCTGAACTTATTCTCAGAAGTTCTGAACAATTTCTGAAGTTTTTGAACTTGTTCTCAGAACTGAACTTCCCGTTGATATTTTCACTTAAGCGTGTGCCACGTGTTTTAATTTCATTGGATATTTCTTAATCACGTCGTTTAAACGGTTCATTTATCCAAATAAATGTTGATTACTACTCTAATCACATTTACTTTTTGGCCACGTGTCCATCAACGCTTATCCAGTTTTATAAATCAATGGATTCTTCATCATCTTCATTTTTTAGCGATTTTACTCTGCAAAATCTATCTGTTTTCATTGATCTTCATTCTATTTCGAATCCTTGTTCTTCAACTATCATGTCTACTTCAAAAGTTATGGTTTCTACTTCCTCGAGTCAAAATGACAGTAATGGATCATCGAGTGATGGTTCATTCAAGATTGTACCTCAGAAACAGGTTGTGGGAACAATGGAAGTTCCACTTCCTGATGATCAAATGGTTCAAGACACAGCCACAACTGCTATTAATCAAGCCAGGCCTTCCAAACCTAACCCTAACCCTAGCTCGAGCACTGCTAAAATTGGGGAAACACAAATCGAACCTATTGAAGTTATTTCTGAATCAAATGCTGGTGATAGTGAATCTCAGACTTGTGTTGAAAGCAGTGATATGTCGAAACTCTATGTCCCTGCTGAAAAACTTCTAGACATCAAGAAAAATAACTGTGCTCTGAACTTAAAATCAAAAGACTTCATGGATGATCAAGTAGTTTTGATTGACATTCGGAAGAAACATCCACTGCGTACTCTACTTTCTAGGAAATTTTCTGTTCCTGCTTCTTATTTTCAACAATTCTGGTACTATGCTGAGGTTGATGAACCTAACGATGAAATTGTCTCCTATGTTCATGCTTACAAGGTGTGTATCTTTGTGGATGATATTAGATGCCTTCACTTCTTGCCAAAGTCAGATGAGGTTCTTGGGAAAACCTCTTATGATCCAATTCTTTCATCAACAGAAATTATTTCAGATTTCATGAGTTTGGGATACTCTGAAAATTTAAATGCTTTAAGTTCCTTTAGAAGGAAGTGTTTACCTCCAATATGGTACTGTTTATTCTCAATTCTGAACACTTGTTTGTCTGGGAAGAGTTCAAGTTTGGATCAAGCTTCAGCAAATGGGAGGATTATTTTTCATGGAGTTGCCTTCAACAAACACTATGATTATGCTAGTCTCATTTTTTATGAACTCAAATCTGCAATTTTGAAGAAGTCCACATTCAACTACATACCATTTCAGAGATTCTTTCAAACACTCATCAAAGGAGCAATGAATGCAGTATCTGCAATCCCTGTTCTAGCCCATGAGGTACATGTTCCTATTTTTACTATGGACAGTTTAAGACCACCAAATGCAAAACCTACGTTTCCAAATGCAGTTCCACTTCCTTCTCATTTACTTAATCTTGTAAGTACACCAAATAGGATGGAGAGTGAGCATTTAGAATCTATGGGATTACCTCAACCAGTAGTCCCTTCCCCTGATTCAAATCAGAGTGGTGCTAATGCAAGAGAGTTTAGAATTAATAGACAGAGTGGGAGGATGTTCAAAGGGGAGAACGACCTCAAAGATGTAAAGAGGAAAAATGAAAATGAGAGACAGGGTAGAAGGGTAAGAAAAAGAATTGATGAGGGGAGAACACAGGTAAAAGAAAAACAAACCTGTGAACCACCTGTTACCAGTCGGGCACCCACATCTTCTATCATTCCACACTCTTTGGTGGTTGATATTGAAAAGGCCAGTGAGCCCATGGCAAATTTGATTAACCCCTCCAGCCACTCACCCATCTCTCAACAGAAGGGTGTTTCATCAACACATATGGGGCAAGCAGCTTATAATCCATTAGGACCCCACTTGGAGGTACCTTTTGTTGAAAATGAAGGACATATGTCCCCCCTTCACCATTTTGAGTACACTGAGTCTGAGGGTCCACTCAATATTGAGCATATTGAACCATTTAATATGTAATCCATTCACACTAGCACACATATTTTTGATGTCACTAAGCAAAGTGTTTGTCACATTGCATCAACAACTATAGATATTCCTATTGCTGGTTATCAAGGATTAGTTAGAAGACCTGGTGGGGTGAACATCACAAAAGCCCCATTAACAGAATCAAATGTGGTTCATGATGTCTCTGTGGCACATACAGGCCAGCCTTTTTCTGAAGGACTGCAAACAAGACCATCTGTTGGTCTTGGAACCTTACCCACATCTTCTAAATTCACAGAATTCAAAGATTTCTGTACTTCTGAATTTGCAAAGATTCAGAAGGACATCAAGGAATTGACGGATACAACAAAAAAGGTGATGGAGGATAGGTTGGATCAACAAGGAGTGAGTATGGTGAATAAGTTGAATGATTTTCAACTCCAATCTTCTACTGATCTGAATTCTTTTAAACAAGCACTTCTGTATGCTTTTTCTGAAGTGGCTTCATCAGTTTCTTCTCTGAAGGCTTCTCAGACTTCTTCTTCAGATGCTCAACCATATTCTTCTACTTTTGCAACAAAGGATGATATTTCTCAGATTTTAAGTCAGCTTTCTTCCATTCAGAGTTCTCAGACAGATTTAAGCACAAGGTTATCTGTTCTGGAGTGCAGGCCTCAATCAGATACTTTTAAAAGGAGTCTTGATGATCAGGATCCTGATAATCAAGAGGAGAAGAAGAGACAAAGAGTATCTGAAACAGAGAATGTTGAGAATGTTCAAAAACAAAGCTCTGAGAAAACTTCTGAAGATGCTCAGAATATTGGTGAAGCATCTAATAGTGTTTCTGAAGCAATAGAAGATATTTTATTTGCAGAACATGAAGGGCAAGAGGCAACTGTTCAATCTTCTGAAGATACAGTAGAGGAAGGGTATGAAATAGAGAAGATATCATTTGACTCTGAAGGTAACTTAACTCAGATAATACAGACATTATTCCTTATTCAAATGAAGAAATGCTAAGCGAATACCTTGCATTTGAAGATGTTATTGGTGAGCCTAGTGATCTTTCTGATGTCATTATGTTTGAAGAAGATATATCTGGAGTTAATATGGGAGAAAGTTCTGAGGTAAATGAAATAAAGGATTTGGTGATTTGGAAGCCTCAACAATCCCTGAGTGATGAATACAGAAGAGCTTCTGAAGAGCTATGGAAAATATTAAGCCAATTCTGTTGGGTGCATGTCTTTCTGAACTATCCAAGAAGTCTGGAGTGTAGATTTTTGGACAACAGGTTTTCTGTCTTCAGAAATTTTCTTAATCAACCAGATGAAAGAGTTGAACTGGAATTTGATCTAAGTCATATGGAAGGAGTTGAAATTGTTGATGAAATTCTAATTGTTTTCTCAAGAAAATTTGAAGTTAGGTTCAGACCTTGTATTATCATTCCTGAAATAGATCTTCCAGTACTTGAAGAACATGTAATGGATCAAGTTTTTGAAAAAGAAAATATGTTTATTCCTGGAGAAAGCAGCTTGATATTTCCTGAAGATATTTATTGCTTCATGTACAAAAGAAGTATGAGATTTGCAAAGTTGGAAGATTTTCTGAATGATGAATGGACTGAAGATCATATTGTTCAAGTGAGAAACTTTATTCAGAATCATGGTATTAAGAATTTTCATGATTCAACTTTAATAAAAAAGATGAGATGCATATCAAAGTCAATTCAAAATGGTTTAACTATATTCAGATTTGGAGCAGAAAGAAGAGATGGTACCCTATGTGAGTTCACTCAGTTTGATGTATACAAGCTAAGACTACAAGATAAGTTGGCAACTTTGTCTTTTTGTGTTAACACAGGTGAAGCTGAGTTAGTTTCAGAGATTAGAAGAATCTTGGGAATATATATAAGGAATCTTATTAAACATGATTTTCAATTGGCTTTGGAATACAGACTTAACACAATAAATCTGTTGGAACCTGTACATATTGAAAGGTTTGGGTTGAAAAGATTGTTCACTAATCCAGATATTGGATTCATGTATCTTGTGGAAGGAATCACTATAACATTTGTTGCATCTGATATTCCAAAGTATTCTACATACTCTCTCAAATGGTTTCTGAACTACATGACAGATTTTATTGAAGAATCTGACATCAAAGAAGAAATTATCTATCTGATCAAAGAAAGAATTAATTTTAGAGACTTTGTGAGAAAGAGTTATCTGGCTGGTCACAAGAAAGTAAACAAGATAAGGGGAGCAGATTATTTACTAAGTGATGGTTATGACTTCAAGATCCATACAAAGAGGCAAGACATGGAAGAAATTCAGAAGTACACTCTGAATCTTGAATGTTCAGAAGTAAGTCAAAAAGAAAAGGAAAAAGAAAAGGAAAAAGAAAAGGAGGAAGTTTTTGAAAATATTTCTGAAAAGTTGGTTCCTGAAGAGCAAATATCTGAAGAGGAACAACTACAAGTGCAAAGAATAGAAGAAAGTGCTTTCACCATGTTTCTTGAATATTTCCATCCAGAAATGTTCATGGAATAGGAACAAAAGTTCAACTATATTGATTGCTGGATTCAAAAGTCCTTTGGTTGGAAACAATGGTACTCAGATATCATTAGAAAGATAAGGATTCCAATCAATGAAGCAAGGAAGGATAGTCCTGTGGTCAAAGTAATTAATGCTGACTTGAAGACAAGACAAAATTACAAATATGCATTCTTTACTGTTGAAAGACAAAATGGTGAGATTTCTACATTTTCTGAAGCTGATTTTCAGAATGTTTATCTCCGAGATCTGCTCAGAGTTTACAGAAGCCTTTATCCTTTTCCTGATTCAATCACCAAGTTCAGAAAATCATTTCCAATTCTCAGAGATGGCTTGTACAGAGAGTTTATATGGGCTGCAAAGAAAGATTTTCAGTTGCCTATGTTCTGAACAAGAAACAAGTACACTTGAGCAAACCAAATCTAAACTTGCCAGATATTCAGAATCTGAAGAAAAGTACTTTAGTAATTCAACCTCCAGGTTTTGTTTGCAAATGCTTCCACGAACTTTTATTTGTGAGATTTGAAGAATTTCATAAGTGTTGCAATGGAACTCTCATGGCTATCAGAGATCGTTTGGTAAAAAGACAGAATAAAAGATCAAAGAATCTGAGCAATGAAGATTGGGATAAGCACAAGAAACTTGCTAAAGAGATGATCAGAATTGCTGAATACTTGCTAGAATACAGAAATTTGATTCTGAAATATGTTAGAGAAATTCTAAATTTCTGGAAGTATGATTTGAACTTTTGAAGCTAAGGGGGAGATTGATAGAGATATCATAATAGCTTCAAAAGGAACTGGGTTCTGAAGATATAAAGATCTGAAGAAAAGACAAAGAAAAGCCTAAGGCATAAACTTCTGAAGTGCCAACTTCAGAAGTTGTGAAGATATTCTGAAGAGGTTCTGAAGAAGTTCTGAAGACACTTCTAAAGACACTTCTAAAGACACTTCTGAAGAAGTTCAGAACCTGCTCTGAACTTGTCTGTTATGAATGTACTGTTACTTTAGTCTTTCTATTTCATGTATAAATAGATAGTTAGTTAGATAGTTAGAACTAACGTTTTTCATAAGCCCTGTAAAGACATATTCTGTAATACTGTACATTCAATCAATACACATTACATTTGGCTATAACATTCCTGTCAAAATCTTTCCATATATTGATATCTTGATTGTTTGGGTCCTAACATATGCATTTTTCACTGTAGAAAGGAAAGATGGTGAAATTTCTACTTTCTCAGAAGCTGACTTCCAAAATGTCTATCTAAGAGACATGCTCAGGATGTACAGGAGTCTTTATCCTTTCCATGATTCAATTGCAAAATTCAGAAAATCCTTTCCTGTTCTCAGAGATGTACAGGGTTAGTCTTTATCCTTTCCATGATTCAATTTCTTAGAGAGTTCATCTGGGCTGCGAAAACTGACTTTCAAGTTGCTTATGTATTGAATAAGCAGAAAGTTCATCTGAGTAGACCAAATTTCAGTTTACCAGATATTCAGAATCTGAAGAAAAGTACTTTGGTTCTTCAACCTCCAGGATTTGTTTGTAAATTCTTTGAAGAACGACTTTTTATAAGATTTGAAGAACTTCATAAATGCTGCAATGGAACTCTGATGGCTATAAGAGATCGTTTGGTAAAAAGACAAAATAGAAGCTTGCAAAGGAGATGATCAGAATTATTGAAATTCTGCTGGAGTACAGAAGTCTCATCTTAAAAGATGTTAGACAAATCTTGAATTTTTGGAGTTATGATCTAAACTTTTGAAGCTAAGGGGGAGATTGATAGAGATAATAAAATATCTTCAAAAGGAACTGGGTTCTGAAGATGGTAAAGATCTGAAGATAGAAAGATTCAGAACTTAGAAGACGAGGAAAGAAAATACTAAGGCATAACTTCTAAAGTGGCAACTTCAGAAGTTCTGAAGATTCTGAAGATACTTCTGAAGATGTTTCTGAAGACACTTCTAAAGAAGTTCTGAAGAAGTTCAGAAGTAATTCTGAACATGTCTGTCATATTTTGTGCTGTAACTTTAGCATTTGTATTATGTATATAAATAGAGAGTTTGTTAGATAGTTAGATATACGTTGGAAAGAAAAAGAGCTTAAAAAAGACATATTTTGTAATACAGTTCATCTGATCAATACAATATACAACATTCAGTGTTATAATTCTTGTTCTTATACATATATCTTTCTATATCTTGATTGTTTGTGATCTAACAAGTTGATTATTGACAACACAACCTGTTCGACATAGAATCCGCCATCAAAGACACTAATGTAAGAGGGCATATTTTTTGCTCGCTCAACGGTTGAGGCTAATGAGAAACGTAGAATCAAACTTGAGACCTATCTTGAATCTGGGTAACTACACTTTTGCTAATTGAATTAGATGCTGAAGATTGATGGGTTATTGAAAGTAATGTTTTTGCTGAAGTTGATAGTAGAAATGGTAAAATGTACCAAAAATGAAGTTTGGTGTTCCACTCTTATAAAATATGTGAGAACTTTAAATATATTTAGTGCTCTCCCCAATTCTAAATCCTGTCTCCACTCCTGTTCTTATCTGGAAAGTGATAAAATCGAAATCTCAATGGAAACAACAATCAACCACACAATGTAAACGTAACTAGAAAAAAATAAACGAGAGAGAAAACGATATCGGATTTACGTGGAAAACCCAAAATGGGAAAAACCACCGATAGATGAGACTATCAAGAAGTCCACTGTAATCGATTGATCGATTGATGTCAAAATGCTTGAGAAAGTAGGGAAATCGATGAAGAAGTTACATGTTAATTGCTAATATATTGTGTATGCATTGATGAGGGAGTTATGGATCCCAATATATCAAGTACGTGTGAATATATTGATAAGAACACAATGAACAATATGAATATTGAGATAATAAGCCGTATATCTCACTTAGGTAACCGAGTTTACAATGTCGCACACAACTATATGATCGATTACAATGTTGTTCTCTCTAACCACTTTCTAACAAGCACCCTACACCTCTATTTATATGCAATGAATTAATGATATAAGGAAACATAGGAGTAAGGTATTATACACTTGACTTTTACATTAAATACAATAGTTTCCTTATTTTGTCACAATCAAATCTATTCCTAACAATCTCCCCTTTGTGGCAAAAAGAGGTTTTCTCTTTTGAGCTCGAACATCCCTTCGAATCTTTTAGCGTTTGACGGTAGATCAGGCGTTTATCCATGATTTCTATCTAGAATCTTTTGGCATTGATCCTGTTTGAGCTTTATCGTCCCTTTTCGATATGAAATAATCTCGGTTGAGAGGCGATTACGAACACCTTTAAAGTACCATCAGAATAAGCAGTTGTTTCATCGAATCATAGGAAACGACTTTTACCAGAACCATTGAGATAACCTACTCCATAAGCAAGCATGGTGAGAATGGTAAGCACCATCAGTTTATATAAGTTGGGAATTTCTTGATTAGGCTTCAAAATGTAGATCTTCTTTTGTTTGCTTTCTAGGCGTCGTTGAAAATCATGAAGGTAATGGTTACGCAACTCAACATACATCGTTTCCATGTCATGAATCTCTAGATTAGGAAAGTCAGTTTCAGAGAAAAAACAATCTTTGTCATCTTGGCGCATAACTTTAAAGGTCGGATATTTGACTTGATTTAGTTATTAAAGTCGATATGATTAATCACAACAATCCGATATTTGGTGTTCACTTCACGTCTTAATTTGGAAATACTTTTAAGCATGAACACATATTCAATCAGCTCTTGTGATGTCATTTCCGTGACCAGATGAATCTGAGCTAAATCCTGTGGATTCTTATTTTCAACAAAAATCTTTTGCATAGTCTCTTCAAGGTAAGGAACCCGAATCTGCTCTCGTTCCCACTTCGGGTTGTGATTGGCAAGAATCCTTTCCCATCTGATTTTGTTGAGGTAGCATGTTTGGTCTGACGCTCGAGCCCGGAAGGAAATCCTTGTTGTAATATCCCACATTGGTTGGGGAGGAGAACAAGAGTTGCCTTATAAGGGACTTGGATACCTCCCCTATCAGACGCGTTTTACAACTGTAAGTCCAAGTGTGTGGACAAAGCGAACAATATTTGGTACGATTGGGCTGGGATGTTACACTTGTTTACGTGATAAAGATTTCTATAATCTTTTTCTTTAAGAATCGGGGCATACGAATCCCTGAATCAGTTTCGAACTTGATTTTGCAAGTTTTGCACATTTACCGGTTCATCTGTAATGGTATTCGGTTCGACTGCTCTTGTGATTCTTTCAAAATCTACCGCAGGCATTTCAACCGTTGGCAAATTTTCTTGTTGACGCATGGGAGGAGCTCATGATGTACCAGCAGGTTGTAGTACTGGATTAGGCATTTTAGTAGCTGTCGTTCGAGCTTGAGCTTCAGATACCCATTGACGTCTCTCCCCGTCAGGACGATTAGGACCTTCCGGATCGACCTGGTCATCTCGAGGTCGTTTAGTAGATTGTTTCAGTTGGCAGCTTTGACGAATCCTTGTTCGAAGAGAACTGATAGCACCGAAAATGGCAGCCTGGGAGCTGTTGATCTGGTTTTGCATGGTCTCGAGTTTGTTGGTCACGTCGATTTTGAAGCAGTCAAACTCATGACAAGTGACCGTGGGGATTTCGAGATTGCGGCGGAGGAGACTGGCTAGATCATCTTCAGGTTGACCGACATCTTCGGCTTGAGCAATCAGATTAGCATATAGCATAGACATCAGCTCATCATTATTAAATTGGGATTACGTGGTGGAGGAGGCGGTTGTTGAGAATCAGATGAAGACGAATCGGTATTTAGAGACGGAGAAGGTGAGTGGCTAGTGCTTGCAGTTGAAATTCGGGGGCGAGATGATTTGGCAAGATGTTCTGCAAGGGATTTTCCTTTGAGAAGACTTTCAACTTTGTCGACATAGGATTTCAGCTAATTGTTAGCTCTTTGGAATGCAGTTTCGACAAACTCCCTTATCTCGGGAGTGAATGCGGGAGGAGCAGAACCTGTGGGGGTAAGACCAGGATCACGTAGAGCACCTGTTGTCACCACAGTTGAATCAACCGTGGGACCTATGGTCAGCGTTAGCATAATGGTATCGCTGTTATGATTTCCTTCCAATCCTCGTGAAATGCCGATAGAAGACACCACTATGGAAGTTCCGGCCGAGCCACGAAGGCCATTGGTATGTATAGACAATTGAAGTCAAAGACTGCAGATAACGTCTTTTATTTTCAATAGCAGGTTGTCCCGATTGGAGACCCGCTAGAAGAGGAGCTAAATTTGCAAGCATATCTGAAACCGGCATCTGTTGAGAGATTCTAGAGTGGTTGGGTGGGGCGTGCAAATGCGTTGATGGGTCCACAACGTCTTGTTCAATACCGGCACCCAGCGAATGAGTGTCAATAGATGATGTGGCTACCCGACTAGTATCAGTTTGGATTCGCACACTCTCGTTCATATTTTGCATCCCTTCACTCTCACTCACTTGGATATTTTCGACTATATCTCCCTCCTCTCTCCTTATCTCTCCAATAATAGGCTCTGTCTGGGGATGGGTGCGAGCAACTGAGTCGGATTCAGTGCTTTCGGATGATGATTGCGGAATCGATGGTTGACGGACGATTCGGTTTATTGAGTCACCGTGTTTTTAGCCTTTGATCTATTCAATGGATGTGATATCTCCTCACGTGCAGAACCAACTTTGAGTTCATATTTGAACTCATCCCTATATATGTATATAAGTTGTAGGTATATGGAAGATCTATAAATATAGATCACACCTTACTATTATCAATCCATCAAATCAACATCAATCGGAACAGAAACTTCATCGAATTCACCCAAGACCTAAAATAAACTCAATACATAGTTTGTATGCAAGAGCGGAACCACTTAGGCACCAGAAGGTGCATGTGCTCCCCTAGATTTTTTTAATTTAAAATTTTGACATAAGAAAAATGTTTTTATTTAAGTATGGAGCCTTAAAAGTTACTAATGTTTTCTTTTCAATTTTAAAAAATTGAAACTAAAAATTAGAAAAAAACATTATACGTGTCCATTTTCTATCACTTTACACTTACATTTTCAAATCAAAACTAAAATCGAAAATACTATTACACCTTTATTAGCAGTGGTGGATCCACATTGGAACCAGAAAGGGCATTGGTCCCTCCTGGCCTGAATTTTTCTTAAAGATATATAAAGTAAAGGTGCACTCATATGTTTGGTTGTTTACTAGGCTCTCTCTCTCTCTCTCTCTCTCTCTCACAAGCCTGTTGATCCTTACATAGAAATTAGGAGAAACTTGGATGGTGGTGGTGGTTTTTTTTATGTATATAATACAATTGTATCTAAACTTATTATATATGTGTTTTCTCATAATTCCGTTATATATTATTTAAAAAAGAAAAAAATATAAAAATCCCAAAAATAAGTTTTATTTTATAATTTATTATAAAGTTTTACATGAGTCAATCCCATCTCTTAGAATTCTATCAAATTGGTTTCATAAATAAATTTCAGAAAATTGGTTTTATAGATAAGTCTTAAAAAATAGGGACTCTTTAAAACTGTTGTTGAATTTGTTAACATCGGTGTTCCATTCTTAAAAAATAGTCGGTTAGTTACGTTTTTTGATTTTATCATTTCATCAATATAAATAATTGTCATTGGTATTTTCAAAACTTAAACCACAAGGATTGTGTCTCAATGGTTTGAGTTTGTGCTCCAAAGATCAAAAGTACATGGAGGTCACAGGTTCGAATCCTGGAAGGAATAAAAATCCTCTTGTTGCCACGGAGGTTTAAATGCGGTGACTTCGGGCTATCCATGAAGTGGGTGGTCGTCCTGGGATTAGTCTGCTCGCATCTGGTTTAACCAAAAAAAATTCTTTATTTTTGTAAACTCAATGCTCCCCTAATTTGAAATTCTAGCTCTGCCCCTGTTTATTAGTATATATAAAATATATTATTAGGTTAGGATACTTTAATAATTCTTTTTCCTTCTTAGTTTTGTTACATTATATTTGTTGGGATTACAATGATGAGAATACCTTTCCAGCTATATATAAACATTGTGAAAAATATATATTACAATAGAAAAAGAAATCAATAGATGAATGATTCTTAGGACCGCGTAAAAAGTTGATTATTGACAACACAACCTGTTCGACATAGAATCCGCCATCAAAGACACTAATGTAAGAGGGCATATTTTTTGCTCGCTCAGGGGTTGAGGCTAATGAGAAACGTAGAATCAAACTTGAGACCTATTTTGAATCTGGGTAACTACCCTTTTACTAACTGAGTTAGACGCTGAAGATTGATGGTTATTGAAAGTAATGGGTTTGTTGAAGTTGATAGTAGAAATGGTAAAATGTACCAAAAATGAAGTTTGGTGTTCCACTCTTATAAAATATTTGAGTACTTTACATATATTTGGTGCTCTCCCCAATTCTACATCCTGTCTCCGCCCCTGTTCTTATCTGGAAAGTGATAAAATCGAAATCTCAATGGAAACAACAATCAACCACACAATGTAAACGTAACTTGAAAAAAAAACGAGAGAGAAAACGACATCGGATTTACGTGGAAAACCCAAAATGGGAAAAACCACCGACAGATGTGACTATCAAGAAGTCCACTGTAATCGATTGATCGATCGATGTTAAAATGCTTGAGAAAGTGGGGAAATCGATGAAGAAATTACATGTTAATTGCTAATATATTATGTATGCATTGATGAGGGAGTTATGGATCCCAGTATATCAAGTACGTGTGAATATATCGATAAGAACACAATGAACAATATGAATATTGAGAGAATAAGTCGTATATCTCACTTAGGTAACCGTGTTTACAATGTCGCACACAACTATATGATCGATTACAATGTTGTTCTTTCTAACCACTTTCTAATAAGCACCCTACACCTCTATTTATATGCAATGAATTAATGATATAAGGAAACATAGGAATAATGTATTATACACTTGACTTTTACATTAAACACAATAGTTACCTTATTTTGACACAATCAAATCTATTCCTAACAATCTCCCTCTTTGTGATAAAAAGAGGCTTCATCTTTTGAGCTCGAACATCCCTTCGAATCTTCTTAGTGTGTGACGGTAGATCAGGCATTTGTCGATGATTTCTATCTAGAATCTTTTGGCGTTGATCCTGTTTGAGCTTTATCGTCCCTTTTCGATATCAAATAATCTCGGTTGAGAGGCGAGTACGAACACCTTTAAAGTACCATCAGAATACGTAGTTGTTTCATCGAATCGTAGGAAACGTCTTTTACCAGAACCATTGAGAAAAACTACTCCATGAGCACACATGGTGAGAATGGTAAGCATCTTCAGTTTATCTAAGCTGGGAATTTCTTGATTAGGCTTCAAAATGTAGATCTTCTTTTGTTTGCTTTCTAGGCCTTGTTGAAAATCATGAAGGTAAATGTAACGGATCTCCTTTTGGACAAATCGCACAATAGCTCGTAAAGTTCGTTGTTCATCAATCGATCTATTTGTTCGGTTATGCGACTCAACATACATCGTTTCCAGGTCATGAATATCTAGATTAGGAACGTCAGCTTAAGAGAAAAACCAATCGTTGGCATCTTTTGATGCATAACTTTAAAGGTCGGATATTTGACTTGATTTAGTTATCCAGGTCGATATGCTTGATCACAAAAATCCGGTCTTTGGTGTTCACTTCACGACTTAATTTGGCAATACTTTTCATCATGAACACATATTCAATCAGCTCTTGTAATGTCATTTCCGTGACCAGATGAATCTGAGCTAAATCCTGTAGATTCTTATTTTCAACAAAAATCTTTTGCATAGTCTCTTCAAGGTAAGGAACCCGAATCTACTCTCGTTCCCACTCGGGTTGTGATTGGCAAGAATCCTTTCCCATCTGATTTGATGAGGTAGCATGTTTTTCTGACGGTCGAGCCCGGAAGGAAATCCTTGTTGTAATATCCCACATTGGTTGGGAGGAGAACAAGAGTTGCCTTATAAGGGACTTGGATACCTGCCCTATCAGACGCGTTTTAAAACCGTAAGTCCAAGTGTGTGGACAAAACGGACAATATCTGGTACGGTTGGCCTGGGATATTACACTTGTGTACGTGATATCGGGGCATATGGATCCCTGAACCAGTTTCGAAATTGATTTTGCAAGTTTTGCACATTTACCGGTTCATCTGTAATGGTATCCGGTTCAACTGCTCTTGTGATTCATTTAAAATCTACCGCGGGCATTTCAACGTTGGTAAATTTGCGTATTGACGCGTGGGAGGAGCTGATGATGTACCAGCGGGTTGTTGTACTGGATTAGGCGTTTTAGTAGTTGTCGTTCGAGCTTGAGCTTTAGATACCCATTGATGTTTCTCCCCGTTAGGACGATTAGGACGTTTCGGATCGTCCGGGTCATCTTGAGGTCGTTTCGTAGATTGTTTAAGTTGGCAGCTTTGACGTATTCTTGTTCGAAGAGAACTGATAGCATCGAGAATGGTAGCCTGGGAGCTTTTGAACTGGTTTTGCATTGTTTCGAGTTTGTTGGTGACGTCGATTTTGAAGCAGTCAAACTAAAGACAAGTGGCCATGGGGATTTCGAGATTCCGGCGGAGGAGACCGGCTTGATCATTTTCAGGTTGACCGGCATCTTTGGCTTGAGCAATCAGATTAGCATATAGCATAGACATCAGCTCATCATTATTAAATTGGGTCTGACGTGGTGGAGGAGGCGGTTGTTGAGACGGAGAAGGTGAGTGGCTAGTGCTTGCAGTTGAAATTCGGGGGCGAGGTGATTTGGCAAGATATTCTGCAAGGGATTTTCCTTTGAGAAGACTTTCAACTTTGTCGACATGGGATTTCAGCTAATCGTTAGCTCTTTGGAATACAGTTTCGACAAACTCCCTTATCTCGGGAGTGACTGTGAATGCGGGAGGAGCAGAACCTGTTGGGGTAAGACCAGGATCATGTAGAGCACCTATTGTCACCACAGTTGAATCAATCGTAGGACCTATGGTCAGCATTGGCATAGTGGTATCGCTGGTAGGATTTCCTTCCAATCCTCGTGAAATGCCGATAGACGACACCACTATGGAAGTTATGACCGAGCCTCGAAGGCTATTGGTATGTATAGACTCTTGTGTCATAACTGGTGGTAGCTCTAGACTCGATAGACGCACAATTAAAGTCGAAGACTGCAGATAACGTCCTTTATTTTCAATAGCTGGTTGTCCTGATTGGAGACCCGCCAGAAGAGGAGCTATATCTGCAAGCATATCTGAAACCGACATCTGTTGAGAGATTCCAGAGTGGTTGGGTGGGGCGTGCAAATGTGCTGCTGGGTCTACAGCGTCTTGTTCAATACCGACACCCAATGAATGAGTGTTGGTATATAATGTGGCTACCCGACTAGTATCAGTTTGGATTCGCACACTTTCATTCATATTTTGCGTCGCTTCACTCTCACTCACTTGGATATTTTCGACTATATCGCCCACCTCTCTCCTTATCTCACCAATAATATGCTTTGTCTGGGATGGGTGCGAGCAACTGAGTCGGATTCAGTGCTATCGGATGGATGGTTGACGGACGATTCGGTTTATTGCAGCATCGATGGTAATTTGACGTCGTTGGCGGTCATGAATATCAAGGTCGGCTTAGTGTTCCGTTTCAGTTTTGAAAGATGAGATTTAGCGTGTCGGACAGCGTCGGACTAGAATCTTTACTCGAGGTATGCGTGCAGTGGGTTGAGAGGTGGTGGCAGCAGTAGCCCCGAAAGGAGCTGGGATTGGGTTGGTGGGTGCAGCGGTTGATGGGATAAGCTGATCAGAAGCACCACCCACGTCGACTCCTCTGACTTCATCTAATCTCTCAACTCCCTATTCAAGATCCCCATGATCCTAAACCTGCTCATATAGAATCCTAGGACCCTCACCGAACTCCTGATTTTCCTCATGGGGTGGCTCTTGGGGAGGCTCTTCCTGTGCTGGAAGGGCCACTAAACCGTTAGCTTCCTTATAAGCTATCACACTTGGTGTTCTGAATAGCGTAGGCTAGGAGGGGTTTGGGGATTGGCATTTGTCGGTCAAATCGGACATTCGGAAGATTTAGGAAGTTCTGGACGTAGTGCGGTCCGTGGGGTGTACCATCATGGCGAGGTATTTAATGTTGGGTGTTCATCATGCTTCGGATAATCCGTTGGAAAAACCGCTGGAAGGGAACAAACTTGTGGTCGCAGCCGGTGCCTTTTTCTGCAACGATTTTGACAAGCTCATTCCAGATGAGGGTTGTGTAGTCATAGTGGCAGTTAAATGCAATGCCGTGAAAGATTCAAAGAAACGAAGCACTGGCTCTATATACACCGGTGTGTTTAGAAGTTAGGCAGCGATTGACCAATGAGAAGAGTGTAGACCATACAGGCGGTATATGCATACGGTTGAAATTGCTGAAGCTGTTGAGTTCGTCTTTGTATCCTAATGCCAGAATGTGATAACTCTATATTTTAGAGTTATTACATGCCTTTTATTCCCATTTTATTTAGTCATTTGCGGCCATTTTGCCTTCTAAACCTCTCTTTTTGGTCTAAAATAATAGTTTGAGCTATTTGTGAGTACTTTCATGTCTTGGAACCATTTATGGAGATTTTTCATCAAAAATCGTATTTTCATCGGAACTGGTACTCGAAGTGACCACTCCGCCATTCAGATTCAGCCATTCCATTAAGCCAACTGCTGGAGGCCTTCTAGGTGCTGTATGGGAGACACAAAAGGTGAAATGATGGCTCACAAGTCCTAATTTCTGCTGGATGTTGAGGAGGAGACAATAAAGCATGCCAAAAATGTTATTTTATTCTAAAGTAACCTTTTTGGTAAAAGGTGCTTACCACATGGTTTTTTGTGCTTCTTCTTTGTGCAATGACTTTTGTGCAATTCCTTGTACTTGCCCTTGGCCTCCTATATAAAGGCTTCAAGGCATTCAATGCTAGAGAGGAATTCATTATTCATCATCCATTAGTTAGATAAAAGCTTTAATTTTAGAGAGAGAAAGTAGTTTAACATTTATTTCAAGTAAGTTTTTCATTTTCTGTCTTTTAATTTCCAGTAACTACTGTAATTTTACATTCAGTAATTTATATTAACTGCAGTAATTTCATTTCTAGCTTTGTGTAGCAGTGTCGACGGAAGTGGGCACTGCGACTTTCCAGTTTATTTTTAGTTGATTTTAGTATGGATTCTTGTAGTATTTTAACTTCTGTTTTCTACTCTTTTCTAGTCATGAACTAAGTTATTTTTGAGATGTAGAAAATGAGAAGTACCCGGACTTTATGTAAAATTCTTGAGTAGTTTTTATATATTTTTTTACCCCTTTTTGATTTGGTCATTCATTGTTCGATAATGCCAATGATGCGGACAAGCTAACAACTTGAAAGTGTTTACTGTCTAGTTCGAGACCCAGACCTGGGCGGAACGTAGTGACACGAGATTGGACGATGATAGGGAATTTGAAAGAATTCTTTACATGGTAAGTTTTCACCATATGGAGTAGGAGCAACCATTTGGGCATTAAAAATACTTATAGCTTTTTGCTTACTGCGTAGACACCATCGAAACTCGACCGAGTTCAGGAAACTTACTAACAAATCAAAGAAGGTTAACTATATATATAAAACTTTAGTTAGAAAAGATGCGAGTGCTAGATGTGCCAGCATTCTGGACAGAGAGTGGCCACTGCTCCAGTGCAATGACCATTTTTATAAGTCAAGTATTTAATATTAAATCCGGAGAAAATCACAACTACATCTCCCCTTTTAATTATAAGAACTTTGTTAATTATTTTCACCAAACCAACTCAAAGAATTGCTTCCTCTCTAATCGA
Organism: Silybum marianum; assembly: GCA_036898165.1. Taxonomy (NCBI): domain Eukaryota; kingdom Viridiplantae; phylum Streptophyta; class Magnoliopsida; order Asterales; family Asteraceae; genus Silybum; species Silybum marianum. The sequence goes on along the minus strand of CM072529.1, from coordinate 39,812,258 downwards.
AACTTGTAAAAGGAAGTTCATGAAAACAATAGTGTCTTGATTTAAGTTCCAGTCCTTGAGGATACGATATTTGGTTCTTACCACTTTATTATTTGGTAAACGATCATAGTGACCAATGTATACTTGGCGATTACATATTTCGCATTCGGAATCACCGTACCAAGTTTTTGGCGCTGCTGCCGGGGACTGGCGTGATTTTTATCTCAAGACATTAGTTTTCATTCGAGCCCGAGTAACTTTTTTTTTAAGCTTTTTGTTAGCGTGTTGTATGCCAAGGCTACAACACGGACCACTTTTTACACCTGATCCCGAAATTGAACAAACTTTTAGGAGAAGGCGTAGAGGTGTTAACGTTAGTCGGTCAACTCAAATACCTCAAACCCCGATTGAGACCATGGCGGACGCAAATCCTCCTCCACCTCCGGAGAACACGGTACATGTTGTCGATCACAAAAATCGTAAAATACGAGATTATGCAACTCCGGGATTAAATCAATTACTTTCCGTAGTTACTCCTCCCAACATTACGGCAACGCATTTTGAACTTAAACCGGTGATGTTCCAAATGATCAAAACCATTGGTCAGTTTGGAGGTCTACCATCCGAAGATCCACATTCTCACTTAAAGTCATTTAATGGTGTACCCGAAGAAGCCTTAAGGCTGAAACTCTTCCCTTTTTCATTAAGGGATAGAGCCAAAGCTTGGCTAAATTCACAAGCACCCAATTCAATCACTACTTGGAAAGATCTTGCGGAAAAGTTTTTACAAAAATACTTTCCTCCCACAAGAAATGTTAAATTGCGAAATGATATTTTGTTGTTTAGACAAGAGACGGATGAGGCAGTCTCGGATGCGTGGGAACGTTTTAAGGAACTTCTGCGAAAGTGCCCACATCACGGTATTCCACATTGCATTCAATTGGAAACCTTTTACAATGGTATCTCCAATGCTGCCAAAATCATCCTAGATGCAACAGTAGGTGGAGCCTTTACGGCTAAAACTTATAATGAAGCTCACCAAATTTTGGAAAAGTCACCAATAATAACACCAAATGGTCAGATCCAAGAGCACTTCCCGCTAAGAGCTCTCCTATCGATTCGGATGCACTTAAAGCTATGAATGCACAATTAGTTGCTTTAACTAAACTGGTTTTAAATGGAAACAAAAATCAGGTGAATTCTGTAGTGACCACTCCACAACTCCCAAAAAACTGTTCTTTCTGCGGAGAAGAGCACAGTTATGACTTTTTTCCTGGTAACCCTGAAGCTGTCAATGCCATAGTAACTCAGTCTAGAAACAACCCTTTTTCACAGACTTACAACTCAAATTGGAGAAATCACCCGAATTTCTCTTGGACTTCAAATCAAGGACTCCAACCCCCTGGGGCGAGTCAAGGACCTTCACGTGCACAAAACCCTCCTGGATTTAATCAAACTCAGTTCAAAACAGTCAGCCTAATTTTCAAAGTGGACATTCCCCATAGAACTTTAATGGTGGGCAGTCTTCACAAAATTTCCAAAGTGGACACGCTCCACAGAATTTTCACACGAGTCAACCTCCATAGAATTATCAACCTAGGCAAAACAACACATGCCCGATGTACCACCTTCACTTGAGTCTATGCTCAAAGGTTTCATGAACCAAACCCAAGCCGCGATGAGGAATTTTGAAACCCAATTAGGACAATTAGCCGCTGAGGTTAAGAATCGACCACAAGGTAGTTTACCTAGTGATACCAAGCATCCTAAAGGGGTACCAAAGGAGAAGGTTAAGGCCATATCGCTTAGGAGTGGTAGAGATACTACGATCCAGTCTGACCCCAAGTTAGATAGTCCGGAAACCGTAGTAACAACTTTGCCTAAAACCATAGTGCCCACTCCAAGACTACTCCTCCCAAAGAAGTAAGCACTCCCATTCCACCTACTTCTGAGGTTCCAAAAGACTCATCCAGCAAAGTCAAGACCACTAATACTTCACATCCCAAGGTTACACCACCAATCGATCCAAGACATCTTCCATTTCCAGAAAGATTGAAAAACAAAAATGTCAATAATCAATTTAAAAAGTTTTTGGACATTTTCAAACAACTCCATATCAACATTCCATTGGTAGAATCTTTAGAGCAAATGCCAAGTTATGTGAAGTTTTTGAAAGATATTTTGAACAAAAAACGGAGATTGGAAGAGTATGAGACTGTGGCGTTAACCAATGATTGTAGTGTTATTCTTACCAACAATATTCCACCTAAGATGAAAGATCCGGGTAGTTTTACTATCCCTTGCATTATTGGAGGTCAAGAAGTTGGTCATGCTCTTTAAGACTTAGGGGTGAGTATTAATTTGATGCCTTTGTCCATGTTTAATAAGCTTGGTATTGGAGAGGCTAGGCCCACAACCGTGACTTTACAACTAGCAGACCGATCCATAGCTTATCCAAAAGGTAAAATAGAAGATGTGCTTGTTCAAGTGGACAAATTAGTTTTCCCCTCTGATTTTATAATTTTGGATTATGAAGCGGATAAAAAAGTGCCACTCCTTTTAGGACGTCCATTCCTTGCGACCGTACGAACTTTAATTGATGTGCAAAAAGGGGAACTTACTATGAGAGTCCATGACCAAGAGGTCACTTTTAATGTCTTCAAATCCCTCAAGTACATTGAAACAGAAGAGTGTTCGTCCATTAGTTGTTTAAGAAGTGATTGTGTGAAGGAGATAGTGAGTATTGAGAGTGACCATTCTGACACTGAGGATGAAGATATTTTTGAGGATGAGTGTAACCCTGTTCTGGCAGCTTTTGAGCAACTAGATTTCACCGATAGAAATGTCCAGAAACCATCCATAGAGTAACCCCCTGATATAGAGCTAAAACCTTTGCCTGCCCACTTAAAATATGCCTATCTCGCTAAAAATGACAAACTTCCCGTCATTATTTCATCAAAGTTGAGTGAGGAACAAGAGAAACAGTTGGTAGATCTTCTATCTAGGCACAAAAAGGCATTATGTTGGACTATAGCTAATATCAAGGGAATTAGTCCCTCTTTATGCCAACATAAGATTAATCTTGAGAGTGACCACTCTAGAAAGGTAAAACCTCAAAGAAGGTTGAACCCAATTATGAAGGAGGTGGTTAAGAAGAAATCTTGAAGTGGTTAGACGCAGGAATCATTTACCCTATTGCAAGTAGTAGTTGGGTGAGTCCCGTTCAATGTGTCCCCAAAAATGGAGGCACAACCTTTATCACAAACGAGAAGAACAAGCTTATTCCCACCAGGACTGTGACCGGATGGCGTATTTACATGGATTATAATAGGCAACTTAACCTAGCCACCAAAAAAGACCATTTCCCCATACCTTTTATCGACCAAATGCTTGATAGGTTAGCTGGGAATGAATTCTATTGCTTTTTGGATGGATATTCCGGTTATAACCAAATCCATATAGCCCCCGAGGACCAAGAGAAGATCACCTTCACTTGTCCTTATGGTACCTTTGCTTTCCGAAGGATGCCTTTTTGGTTGTGCAATGCCCTCGCAACATTCAAACGTTGCATGATGGAAATCTTTTTGATATGATAGAGGACACTATAGAGGTGTTTATGGATGACTTTTCAGTGATAGGACCTTCATTTGAGGAATGCCTTAAGAACTTGGAGAAAAGCCTAGAGAGATGTGAGATGCATGACCTTATCCTAAATTGGGAGAAGTGTCATTTCATGGTCCAAGAAGGTATAGTCCTAGGTCATCTTGTGTCTAAGTGAGGATTGGAAGTAGATCGAGTCAAGTTAGAAGTGATTAAACAATTCCCCGAGCCTACTACCGTTAAGGTATTCGTAGCTTTTTAGGACATGTTGGGTTCTATAGGAGGTTCATTAAGGGTTTTTCCAAAATAACCAAACCTTTGTGCACCCTTTTACAACATGACTAGAACTTTGAGTTTACCCAAGACTGTAGGAAGGCGTTTGAAACCATAAAGAAAGCCCTTGTTACTGCACCCATAGTGACCACTCCAGAATGGACTCTTTCATTTGAAATTATGTGCGATGCCAGTGAGTGGGCTGTTGGGGCAGTTTTAGGACAACGAAAAGATAAAGTATTTCACCCCATATATTATGCAAGCAAGACTCTAATTGAAGCCAACATTAATTATACCGTCACGGAAAAAGAGTTGCTTGCGGTGGTGTTTGCTTTTGATCGCTTTATATCCTATTTGATAGGCACGAAAGTCATAGTGCACACTGACCATGCAGCAATTAAGTATCTTATAAGCAAGGCTGATTCTAAGCCTAGACTAATCCGTTGGGTACTTTTGTTTCAGGAATTCGACCTTGAAATTGTTGATAGAAAAGGGATCAACAATCAAATCGCAGATCATTTATCCCGACTTGAGAAGATAGTGACCACTCAGGAACCAACCACGGTTCAAGAAAGATTTCCCGATGAACAATTGCTATCTACTCATCATCATGACCCAGGTGCTCCTTGGTATGCCGATATAGCTAATTTTTTGGCATGTAGCCTTAAACCTCACGGCATGCGTGGTCAACCTTTTAAGAAATTTTTAAAAGATTGTAGACAATATGTTTGGGACGACCCATACTTATACAGAGTGGGGACTGACCAAATATTGAGAAGGTGTGTTTACGGAAACGAGATACACCAAACTCTACAAGGTTGCCACACAGGCCACTTCGGTGGACAGCGTACCGGTGCTAAAGTATTGCAATGCGAATTTTATTGGCCCACAATTTTCAAAGATTCAAATGAATTTGTAAAACAATGTGAACAATGCCAAAGAACCGGAAATATCTCTCAAAAGAACGAAATGCCACTTAATAACATTTTAGAAGTGGAACTTTTTGATGTGTGGGGAATAGACTTTATGGGTCCATTCCCAAACTCCAACAACAACCAATACATATTAGTCGTGGTTGATTACGTTTCAAAATGGATCGAAGCCATTGCATGTTCTTCTAATGATGCAAATACCGTGGTGAAGTTTTTGCACAAAAATATTTTCGCTCGTTTTGGAACACCACGGGCTTTGATAAGTGACGAAGGAACCCATTTCGTAATAAGCTAATGAGCTCGGTACTCGCAAAGTATGATATACATCACAGAGTGCCCACTGCTTATCATCCGCAAACCAATGGGTTGGCCGAACTCACAAATCGAGAGATTAAAGGCATTTTGGAGAAAGTTGTTAAACCTCACCGTAAGGATTGGTTAACAAAGCTCGATTACGCTCTTTGGGCCTATAGAACGGCCTACAAAACTCCTTTAGGTATGTCTCCATTTAAATTTGTTTTTGGAAAAGCTTGCCATTTACCAATTGAATTGGAGAAAAATGCCTTTTGGGCCCTAAAGGAGCTTAACATGAGCGAAGATGCGGCGGGAACCAAAAGGTTTTTGCAATTGCACGAGTTAGATGAGCTTCGTTACCATTCTTGTGAGAACGCAAAGCTTTATAAGGAGAAGACTAAGATGTGGCATGATCGGAGAATAAATCATAGAAAGTTTGAGGAAGGACAACAAGTGCTCCTATTCAATTCCCGACTCAAACTCTTCCCGGGTAAGCTAAAATCTCGTTGGATGGGACCATATACTACGGTCAAGGTAAGCCCTTTTGGAACCATCGATCTCATGGCACCTGACTCTGGAGAAATCTTTAAGGTTAATGGGCGTAGAGTAAAACAATTTCTCAGCGAGAGTGCCCACTCCGTCCCTGTTCAACCCGAATGAGACATATCCATGATAAGGTGCAAGTAAATTTTTATTTCCTTTATTTTCACCTTTTATTATTACTTTTGGTGTTTTATTTCATCTATTGTAGGTAATTTAGGTAAAAGCTTCGAATTTCTCGGATCTGAATAAGAGTGTCCACTCTGTTGTTTGTACCTGTTGTGTAACTGTCGATGTGACAGTTGCCGCCCAAGGAGCCCCATAGTTAACCCCTACTACCTATAAGCCTCCAACCTTTAACCTTTAGTCACCTTTTCCTGCTATAAAGCAAGTACTCAAGTACTTCTCTTTTCAAGGATAAGAACCCTTTGGATTTCTTTTTCCCTCTCATTTTCTTTACCCGATTATTCATTTAACCCAATAAATTTTATTACTTTTTATTTTTAAAAAATAAAAGTACTTTTTTGTCCGCTTTTGAAAAAAATTTACCCGGTTGTGTTTTTAACCCGATGGGTTTTAATTTTGGGATTTAAAAATTATTTTTCTTTTTTAAATTTAAGAATTGATTTGTTTAATTTAAAAATTAAAAGTTAACTTTTTGGTTCCCTTGGTTTGATTTTAACTGGTTAATTATTTAACCCGGTTGGTTTTTAACTTTGTGGATTAATCAAATCTTTTTCTTTTTAAATTAAAAGGGTTAGTTTTATTTTTAAAATTCAAATCTTATCCCTAAAACCCCCTTGGTAACCGTTCCCTCATAAGAACAAAACATTTAACCTCCATCAAACCCTTTAGTCTTCCATACTTCTCCATTACCCACCATTTTCTTCCACCTCTTTCTATTTTCCAAAGGATCACCTTCTCTCAAAAACCCTTTTTACCTTTAAACCTTCATCTTGTTCAATGGCAAGAACAAAGAGAACCCTTGCATCTCCTCACCCAAACACTCGATCCACTCGCCGGAGATTGATTCCCACCACCGAGACATTGCCGGAATCTTCGCCGGAGATGGAGAACGAGGAAGCCGACGTGCGTATTGCTCGTATTATGACCGAAGATCTCAACCAACTCCCTGCCAATACAGAAAATACTCAGGAAGACCCCATTAATACCGATGAGGTGTTGTCGAAGTCCAAGGAGGCCGCCGGAGGAGAGACCACCACGTTGGAGGTCGACGCTGTTGAGCAAATGAGACTTGAAACAGAGGATGAAATGGCCAAGATGAAGGCCGATCTTGCTGAAAGGATGAGGGTGTTGGAAGAAAGAAAGGCTGAGATTGTTCGAACGAAAGAAGAGGAGGAGAAGAGATTGAGGATGGAGGCCGAGAGAAAACAGAAGAAAGAAGAAGAAAGGATTCGAAAGGAGGAACAAGAAAAACGAAAAAAGGAAGAAGAAGAGAAACGGAAAAAGGAAGAGGAAGAGAGGCGGTTGCATGAAGAAAGGGAGAAGAAAAAACAAGAGGAATGGGAAAGGGAACACCTAGATAAGAAGAAAAAAGTGTTGGATCAGAAGAGAAAAGAGACTTTAGAAAAGAGGGCCGAAATGGAGAAAAATAAAAATGATGAGGACCCTAAGATTCTTAAAGATCAAAGCAAAGAAGATGTCAAAAAGAAGAAAGGTAAGGGAAAGCAGAAACAGAAAGAGAGAGGAGAATTTGCAGAAGAAGAGAAATAATTAGAAAACCCTGAGTGAACACTTCAGAGTGCCCACTCCACAAAAAGAAAATTTTCAAATAAAACCCAGAAGTTCACAAAAGTGACAAACTTCTCAAAAAAAATAAGAGAAATTTTTTCTCTCAAATAAAATGGCATGATCTAAGTTCAAAACAAGTTTGGGGGAAAAACATTGCGTAACAATGAGAAGGGAATTCAAAAACCCATTCAAAGTCCTATTGATCAATTTTTTTGCAAATATGTGATGATTTTGGAATATTGAGAAAGTGGCCACTTCGCTTATGAATTCAAAAGAGCATCTTTGGTGATATCAAGGTTCATTCATCCACAACACCTTTGGTAAGCTCCTTCAACCTTAATGCATTTTCTTTTTATTTCATTGAGTCTTTTTCTATTTGTCATTTTTATTACCTGGGAACAAGTAATGATTTAAGTTTGGGGGTGTGATAACTCTATATTTTAGAGTTATTACATGCCTTTTATTCCCATTTTATTTAGTCATTTGCGGTGATTTTGCCTTCTAAACCTCCATTTTTGGTCAAAAATAATTGTTTGAGCTAATTGTGAGTACTTTCATGTCTTGGAACCATTTATGGCGATTTTTCACCAAAAATCGTATTTTCATCGGAACTGGTACTCGGAGTGACCATTCCGCCATTCAGATTCAGCCATTCCATTAAGCCAACTGCTGGAGGCCTTCTAGGTGCTGTACGGGAGACACAAAAGGTGATATGGTGGCTAACAAGTCCTACTTTCTGCTGGATGTTGAGGAGGAGACAATAAAGCATGCCAAAAATGTTATTTTATTCTAAAGTAACCTTTTTGGTAAAAGGTGCTTTACCCCATGGTTTTTTGTGCTTCTTCTTTGTGCAATGACTTTTGTGCAATTCCTTGTACTTGCCATTGGCCTCCTATATAAAGGCTTCAAGGAATTCAATGCTAGAGAGGAATTCATTATTCATCATCCATTAGTTAGATAGAAGCTTTAATTTTAGAGAGAGAAAGTAGTTTAACATTTATTTCAAGTAAGTTTTTAATTTTCTGTCTTTTAATTTCAAGCAACTAGTGTAATTTTACATTCAGTAATTTATATTAACTGCAGTAATTTCATTTCCAGCTTTGTGTAGCAGTGTCGACGGAAGTGGGCACTGCGACTTTGCAGTTTATTTTTAGTTGATTTTAGTATGGATTCTTGCAGTATTTTAACTTCTATTTTCTACTTTTTTCCAGTCATGAACTAAGTTATTTTTGAGATGTAGAAAATGAGAAGTACCCGGACTCTATGTAAAATTCTTGAGTAGTTTTTATATATATTTTTACCCCTTTTTGATTTGGTCATTCATTGTTCGATAATGCCAATGATGCGGACAAGCTAACAACTTGAAAGTGTTTACTGTCTAGTTCGAGACCCACACCTGGGCGGAACGTAGTGACACGAGCTTGGATGATGCTAGGGAATTTGAAAGAATTCTTTACATAGTAAGTTTTCACCACATGGAGTAGGAGCAACCATTTGGGCATTAAAAATACTTATGGCTTTTTGCTTACTGCGTATACACCATCGAAACTCGACCGAGTTCAGGAAACTTACTAACAAATCAAAGAAGGTTAACTATATATATAACTTTAGTTAGAAAATATGCGAGTGCTAGATGTGCCGGCATTCTGGACAGAGAGTGACCATTGCTCCAGTGCAATGACCATTTTTATAAGTCAAGTATTTAATATAAAATCCGGGGAAAATCACAACTACATCTCTCCTTTTAATTATAAGAACTTTGTTAATTATTTTCACCAAACCAACTCAAAGAATTGCTTCCTCTCTAATCGAAACTTGTAAAAGGAAGTTCAGAAAACAATAGTGTCTTGATTTAAGTTCCAGTCCTTGAGGATACGATAGTGACCAGTGTATGTTTGCGCTGTCCACTATGGACTGAGTTGCTAACCTCACTGCGATTATATATTTCGCATTTGTAATCACCGTACCAGAATGTCGCGGCAGAAATCGTCTTCGGAGTCCGGGTCTTCATACTCTTGACGTCCGGGAAAGGCATTCTTGGCTGGGATCTAGAGAACACGGCATAGACGGGAAGGGGTTAGCCGGGTTTCGTATTCGTCAACCTGAGCCAGGAAGTGATAATTCTTTTCACGTGGCTGATAGCGAAGTGTGTGCCAAAATTGCTAGAATTTTATATCTATTTTTATCATCATATACTTTTGACGATGATACACTTGTACTGTAATAATTTTTTGAATTGTTTATTTTTTTCCATATTAAAATTGTATCCATAAATACAAGTTGATAGATAGTATTCATGGTGCAAGGTCTATCACCCTGGTGTTAGGGAGCTTCCACGATCTCAATCCATATTGGCTGACAGCTTGGTTATAGTCAACTAAATGTTGGTCGTTGTTTTTTATTCACAAGTGAATGCAACGAAAAGATCCAGACATGATAAATAATGTTTCGACAATGATAGGCGTATATGGAAATGTAAGATCATCTCCAACTCACCCCTATAAACATAAAAAACATAAAAATGGAGGTAATTTCAGCTCTAACCCAACACTAAAACACAAAAATAAATGAAGGGGCAAAATGTTGGCCTCCATATTTGGAGGTCAAAAAAGTAAGCCACTAAATTTTTTATTGATATTTTATCTAATTTTTTAATTATATATATATATATAGATTAATAATATTATATAGATAGTATAATAATAAATATATATTATTATATTGTTAAAAATGTTTTTAGTGTTGTTTTTTAGTGTGTGATTGAAGATGAATTTTTTTATTAATTTAAGAGACTCATCATTTTTAGTGTTTTTTGTGTGTGGTTGGGTTGAAGATGTCGTAAACAGCTTGTTTATTATGGTCAAAAGTCAACAGTCAACTCGCCATCCATCGTTTGACATAGACACCTCATCTACTAAATAATTTAGAAATTTTTTGAAGGAAGTAGGAAATACATAACTAGTTTTCTAAATATAGATTATTTTTTAAAAATAGTTTATTATGGTCAAAAGTCAACAGTCAACTTTCCATCCATCATTTGACATAGACACCTCATCATACTAAATAATTTAGCAAATTTTTGAAAAAAAGTAGGAAACACATAACTAGTTTTTTCTAAATATAGATTATTTTTTAAAAATAATTAGCATACAGAAAATTAATTTTGTATTGAATTCTATTAATAAAAAAAACATTAAAATAAAATGATAGTATTTTATCAAATGTATGTAATATTTTAATAGTATAACTAATGATGTCATTTTTAAAATAAGAATCTGTTTGAGTGAATACAATTTTTATTATATATTTTAAACTTTAATTTTTCATTTTGAAAAACTTTTGAAAAATCTGTTGCAGATGCTAACATTTTAATGAAAATAAAGAACGAAAAAAGTTATCAAATAAATATAGAGTGAATTACATTGGTGGTCTTTGTCGTTTGCTTAAAATTTGGAATTGGTCCCTTGAACCAACTATCTAGTCCGTAACTTTCCAATTTCATATCAATCATGGTGTCTAGAGTTACCATTGTCAGTTAGAAACTCTTACGAAGGACAAATCGGTTTTTGAATATACGACATGAATCAAAAGTGTAATTCACTCTAAAATCAATTTGTGATTCACTTTTAAAAAATTCTTTATTAAAAATCTTTTATATATCCGCCACAAATCAAAAAAATTATATAAAATTATATATTAAATAAAATAATTTAATATTTTTTTTAAATATTAAGTTGACTAAATCACTACTAAATGATTTTTTTTTCTACGAATATTTTTCTGAGAAATCTATCGTTAAAGGATGATTCGTCACAAAAGTTGGTCGGTAAATTGTTTGTAGGTAATTCAAATCAGTGACAGATCACCCAGTGATTCTTTAGACGATCCATTGATGTTTTCTTGCAAGACGTCTGTATTTTCTGAATGAACCGTGGATAATTACAAACGAAAATTTCTCTCAATGATCTTGGTGAGTTAAATGCACTTGTTTTGTAGTTAATGACGTATGTTATAAAATCCCAACTTTAGAAGAACAAAAAAATAATGACAAATTCACATATTTCGTGTTGGGAACTAAAATATGCAAATAAACTAATAAAAGTTAAGTACGATGATTTATATATTAAAATTTGTTCTTTATGATAAATATTTTTTTTTGTTATGAAATACATAATAAAGTTTTAAAAGTTCAAATATTGTGAGACACAATTAATTTGAATTATTAAATAATTATGAATAAGCTATAATAGTTAAATTGAGATAATAATCAAAAATATTATTAAAGAGGTAATAACTTGCAAAGGGTGGGCTTCTCGCCGGCTTAAGAAAGAGGAGAAAGGGTGAGTAGTTGCCGGGAAATGAGAAGAGGAAGGTGAAGTCGTCGGGAAGTCATCAGGGAATTCAATTTGGGTAGGGGGAGGTCGTCGTCTAATGTGTGTATATATATATATATATATTATAATTTAATAATAATTATTGTTATTATGTAATTTAAATATAATATAATTCAACAATATATATTTATTTAATTGTAAATCATTGAAATATGAAAAAAGACAGAAAATATCCTCTTAGTTAATGGATCCACTTAGTCTGACGGAGCAAAAGTAAAGCAAAATAACAACCACAGTGACTAAAAGTCTAAAACTATCATTAATTCAAAGGAGAGACGAGAGTTGAAGTAATTATATAACCATAGGGACCAAAAATGTATTTTACTCTAAGTTAGTAAACTATAATTTTGGTCCCGTGATTATATGAAATCTTTGAAAGTGGGACCTAACATTTGATAAGTTTAGAAATCGTTTTTGTGGTTCTCTTTTTTCTCTGAAAGTGGTCTTTGGTCACTAACTCCATTAGTGTTTTCTATTGCTGGTAGAGAATTTTTGTCCATTTAGACTAGCTACTTCCCTAATTCTCTTTACAAAAAAACTCACTTATAATATATTGTATTCATTATTGAAATTAAAATCATTTTTAAATATTACTAAATTATCCACAAATTTTTTTTTGATAAAAAATTAAAATCATATAAATTTAAAATATGCATGAATTTAGTATATTATCCTTAAATATTTTCCATTTATTATAGGAAATTAATAAATTGTTTTGATGATAAGATGACCAAACTGAATGAAAAAAAATAAAAAAAATTATTCAAAAAATAAGGAAAAGTAATAATCATCAAAAACACCAATTGTTTGATATATTGCATTGCATTGCATTGCAGTTGTTTAGGAGAGGACGTAGAATGGAGAGCGGTAGAGATTTCCGATGGCACAAAGTGGAGTAGCGGTGGCATAGGTAACAATGGGAGAGAAAGAACAGAGAAACAAGATCTAAAGAAGGAAAAGAAGCAAGATTCGAAAGAAGAAACAGAGTATACCCGAACAGAAACAAAGTCTTCGAGAGCGAAAAAAAGAAAGATACCACACAAAAGTCGTTTAACTTCGTTTTTTTTTCCTACAATTTCCCGGATAATTGGGGACCAGAAGAAATGTGGAGAACTCTTAAGGTGTACGACACGATTTCGGATATCTATTTGGCAAACAAAAGGCTCAAATCTGGTCTAAGGTTTGGCTTCGCAAGATTTAGTAACATCGGAGATCTGCCAAGATTTGAAAAGTTTCTGAATACGGTTTGTATGGGGAATCAAAAATGGAAATTCCATCTAGCCAAAAGCCAATAACACTCAAATTTCAGCCATAACCCAACAGAAGAGAAACTGAAAGATTCAAAAGAAGATAAACATACCTCAGAGAAGAAATTCAAAGAAAGGGATAATCGTAAGTACAACGAGGTAATTGGCGGGACAGGAAAACCGAAAGCTGAGAAAGCTGAGCCCAAATCAAACGTACACCTGATGTCGTGTAACATTGAGAAACAAGGTAAGAGGACTATTGAAGCGAAAATAGATGAAGATACACGACAAATCCTCGATAGAAGCTTCACGGCGGAAGTGATTAAGATGGAATACCTAGACGATCTAGGTGAATTTTGTAGAAGCATCAGGATTTAAAATGTCTAAATCAAATACCTGGGAGTAGAGATGTAAACCCCAACCCGATCCGATCCGAATCCGGTCAAAACTCGAATCTGAATCCTGTCAAAGCCCGAATCCGATCCGGTCCGGTCAAAATTCAGTTTAGGCCCGCGGGCCCGATCCGGTTAGGATATTACCCTTTTTTCTCGACCCGGCTCGATCCAATCCGAATCCGTATTTCGTCCCGATCCGGAAATTTTGAAAAAATTGCCGTTTTATAGATCCGTTAGATGCATTTTTGACCATTTTTTTGGCTTTTTTCACCCCAAAACACTATAAATACCATATATCTTGAATGAGTTTAGACATCAAACTCACAAAGCAAAAAACGATCACAAATCTCTCTATAATTCGTGTTTTCGACTCGTTTTCAATTTCGTTATAACATCTCCTCCTAGTTCTCATCTCTTTCTCTCTTTATTTTTGTTATTACTTACTTATTATTTTCAAGAATCACGATGGCCGCTTCCTCACATGATGCATCCAACGAAACGATCGTAAAAGTTATTACTGACCATGGTCGAAACCCGAGTTTTTAATTTTTTAATAATTTATATGTAATATTGCAAAGATGTTAGTTTGTTACTAAATATAATTATAATAAAACGTATTTTTAAAGTGTATTTGAGTGACTCAATGAGATATCTTTAAAATTAAAATTGAAAAAAAAATCAAAATCGTCAAATCCGATTTGGGCTCAGTTTTCGGCCCGATCCGAATCCGGTTTCTAAATCCGTTGTCGAGTATAGCTTAATCAGATCGGGGTTTTACCCCCAAAGCCCGGCCCGAAGCCCGATCCGGTTTGGGCAAATCCCTTTTTTTGGAATAGTGTTCCGACCCGAATCCGGTCAATTTACATCTCTACCTGGGAGGGCTTGAAGTGCTAGTTATCTGTGAAAACATCGAGACCAAGACGAACATCAAGAAGAATCTCAAACATGACATCAGACAGTGGTTACGTAAAATCTCATACTGGAGCAAACACTATATCCTACAGGGTAGAATTACGTGGGTCAATATCAAAGGGGTTCCGATACATTTATGGAATAATTCTACTTTTTACAACACTGTCGAACCTTGGGGTTCAATTATTCAGATGAAGAATTGTACAATCACAGAGGGCCATTCTCTAATTGTCGGCAAAGTACTAATTCAAATAGTGGGTGTTACTCACATAAACCAGATGGTGGTTCTGAAGCAGGGAGAAAAAGAGTACACTGTTAGAATCTCAGAAGATATCCAGGAAATTATTGAACTCATCGTACCGGATGAAAACTCAACTGATGAAGAAAATATTGATGGAAACTCAAAAGGTTTGAAAACCGATGATTGGTTATCGGAGGAAGAAGATGATTTCAAGAATCATGAAGATGAGGGCAGTATCCAGGACGACAACAATACTCCAGTCTTTGCTGTTAGCACCTCGACGACGGAGAAGAGTTCGAAAGATTCACCAAAAAAAACTCCGGCAAACCGGACATCGGAAACTGAAACACCATTAACTATGGGCGCTGGAACGAAGAGGCACACAGGGAGGCGGCTATTCCCCCAAGGGTTATTTGCGAAGAACAAGAAAAAGAAAATGATATGCACTCTACACCGCACGTGGTATATCCAAACCGTTCAAACCCAGAAATGTTGCAAAACCAAGGGAACGCGGGTAACTTTGTTGGTCTGCATAAAGCACTAAGCCCAATATCAAATCTAAGCCCTTTGGAAGAAAGATCGCTATCGGAAGAAGAAATGTCAGAATGGATAAAATCTAGAAAAAAGTGGATAGAGTGGGATCGCGAAAACGCAGCTGTGGCTAAGCAAAAAGCTCGTATCAAATGGGATGCGGAAGGAGATGAAAACTCTCATTTCTTTCATGCAGCAGTCAAAATCAGAAACAACATAAATGCGATATGAGGGTTAAACTTAAATGGTGAGTGGACTTCAGAACCGGCTCGGATAAAAACAGCTTTCCGTTAGTACTACAAAAGGATTTTCTTTTTCAGACCACTCTTCGCGGGAGCAGAATTTCACTATCCCGGAATGCCCAAAGATTTATGAAGATTTCTACCGTCGATGCCACTAAAATTGAAGAACTCTTTTCGAATGATGAAATAAAGAAAGCGGTGAATCTTTGCGGTAGCTCCAAAGCCCCCGGTCTAGATGGTTTTAACTTCAAGTTCATCAAATTGTTCTGGCACACAATAAAAGAGGATTTAATTGCAGCTCTAAATTGGTTCTGGGAGAATGAGTCAATCTCAAAAGGGTGCAATGCGTCTTTCATCACATTAATTCCATAGGTATACTCCGCGCTTGAACTAAAAGACTTTTGACCAACAAGCTTAATTGGTGCCTATTATAAAATTTTATCAAAAGTCTTAACGGAAAGATTAAAAGGGTTGATCGAAAAAATAATCGGGGCAAATCAAAACGCTTTCGTTAAAGGAAGATACATACTTGACGGGGTTCTTATTGCAAACGAAGCCTTGAATTTTGCCGAAAGGTCAAACTCAAAATGTTTTGTTTTCAAGGCAAATTTCTAAAAAGCTTTCGACAGTATAAAATTGGGATTATCCGATGGATATAATGAAACAAATGGGTATCGGTACAAAATGGTGTAAGTGGATAAGAACGTGTCTTTCATCGGCCTCAATATCTGTTCTTGTTAACGGATCACCCACCACTGAATTTAGTATGGAAAGAGGGGTCAGACAAGGTGATCCACTATCACCGTTTTAATTTATAATTGTAGCGGAAGGGTTAAGCCTTGCATTAAAAGAAGCAATCAAGATCAGAATATACAAAGGTTTGAAAGTAGGGGATAGAAATGTATTGGTATCTCATCTTCAATATGTAGACGACGCATTATTTTTTGGAGAATGGAAAAGAAAAAACATCCGAAACTTGTGGGCAATTCTTCGATGTTTCGAACTTGCTTCTGGACTAAAACTCAATTTACATAAAAGCAGTTTGTTGGGTCTTGGGATACCGCAATCGGAAATAGTTATTATGGCAGGTCATTTTAATTGCAAATCAGAATCTCCTCCTTTCAAATACCTTGGCGTTCCCCTTGGGGAAAACATGCGGTCAGTGAAAATTTGGCAGCCCATTATAGATAAATCTGAATCTCGACTTTCGGTATGGAAATCGAAAAATCTATCCTTTGGTGGTAGATTAACTCTTGCCAAATCTATGCTCGGGAGCCTCCCGATCTACTTCTTTTTGATATTTCGAGCTCCAATCACGATTATAAAAACCTTAGAAAGTATTAGAAGGAATTTTTTTTGGGGTGGCACAAATGAGAAAAAAATGTCGTGGGTAAAATGGGAAAAAATTACATCCCCGAAAATGCTTGGTGGCCTCGGTCTAGGATCGTTAAAAGCCTTCAATCTTGCACTCCTTGGTAAATGGTGGTGGAGATTTCATACGGAAA
The DNA here is from genome assembly GCA_036898165.1 of Silybum marianum. Classification (NCBI taxonomy): domain Eukaryota; kingdom Viridiplantae; phylum Streptophyta; class Magnoliopsida; order Asterales; family Asteraceae; genus Silybum; species Silybum marianum. The sequence continues at coordinate 39,795,421 of CM072529.1, read as the reverse complement.
AAGATTCATTATGGGCAAAAGTAATCACAAGTCTATATGGAGATGACGGGAAACTCGAACCCATGACCGATCCCCCTTCAAATGAAAACCATTTTACCGTATGGAATGACATAATAACCGTAGGAGGAAAATCAATGAAGTGGGAGTCGAGTCCGCGAACTCCTTCAACAGGTCAATCGAAAATGGCGCAACCACCAATATCTAGACCGATAGATGGGTGAACAACCTAATCCTCGCCAGGGAGTTTCCTAGACTTTTTCATCTTGGATCCAATTCTAATATTAATTCTACGATTAGCGATTATGGGTTTTGGTCTGACAGGGGATGGTGCTGGAAGTGGAGCTGGGAAAATCAAGCAAGAGGGAGATCGAGAGACGAGCTCACTCAATTAAAGCAGCTGTTAGAAACGGTACAGCTAACTAAAGACAAAAGGGATACATGGAGGTGGAACCTAGACCCCGCTAACGGGTTCTCGGTGTGCATCTTGAGACTCTTAATCGAAGAACATTACAACTCAAACGCTGCTGCAAATGCACCCTCGGTATGGTCATCTTTAGTCCCCAGAAAAATTAATGTGTTATCATTTGGAGAATACGTCATAACGGTATACCGGTTAGAGTTGAAATCGACAAAAGGGGTATAGATTTGGACACGGTTTTATGCCCCATATGTCAAAACGAAACTAAGGACTTAACCCACTGTTTTTTAAAATGCCAAGCGCGTAAAGTTTGGTATAGTTTATTCGATTGGTGGGGTATTGCATCGAGTCATGTTGGTGAATCCGTCAGTGATCATTTATTTGCTGATACACCTGGTTACATAGACCGAATTTACTCGGACCTTCGGAAAGCGACCACATGGACTGCGTTCTACAGCATTTGGCGAGCACGTAATAATCTAATCTTTACCCGCAAATCGTTTAATTCTGAAGAATGCACAATGCTCATTAAAGCCCTGACATTCAGATGGATTAATCCTAGACTTAAGAACAAGAACTTGGTGTGAGATTCCTGGTTCGATAACCCTCGTTCGGCTTTTCGTAATTGCATTTTTGGAGGTGTATTCATGGACAGATCAATCCGTGGTGTGGGTTTTCATGACGCGTATGTGTAGGTCTTTCTTAGGATACTCTCTGTATAGTGTAGCTTTGTTAGTTGTTGCTGGTTAGTTCCATCGGATTAGGCAGTGTACAGCGGTTTGTATTGTGGTTTGTTCTCTCTCGGGATTCCTGAATATCCCTTTGTATCATTGTATTGTATCAGTTCATCTTTCTTTTTAAATAAAATTTGTGGTGTTATCCGGGGGTGATGGGCCATGCCGAAGTTCCCGGGTTTCACCTTCGTTGCGTTTCAAAAAAATAATCATCAAAAATATTTATGGATGAAAAAAAAAAAATTATGGATAATTTATTATTATATATATAGAGAAAGAGAGGGACGGGTTCATGCGAGGACGGTAACAACTTATGAGAATATGAGGACAATCTTCAGTCAATCATTATGTATATGAAATTTTTTTCATTTACAAAATCATATGTGATTTTGTACTAACATCAAAAAGGACATGAACGACTTTTCACGTGGGCTAAGTCGAGGGAAAAGTCGCGACTAATCATATATGATTTTGTATTTGAATCATATGTGATTTTGTATATTAAAATTTTCATCTACAAAATGATTTGTTGGGGATTGTTCTCGCATTCTCGTAAATTATTACCGTCCTCGCATGAATCTCTTTATATATATATATATATGCATAATTTAACTTTTTATCAGAAAGATATTTATTAAAATAGTTATTATGGATAATTTACTATTTTTATGAATGATTTTAATTCCTATAACAAAAATATAATTACTTTTTTTTAAAATGAACTAGAGAAGTAGCGTAAATGAACAAAAATACTCAACCACTAACAAAAAAAACTAACAGTAATCACAAGGCTTGTGACGTACTAGTTAAGGCTTGTGGAGGGATGAGGCTAGACAACCCATCTACCCCAGGTTCGAATCCAGACGCAAACAACTTGTGGCTACTGAGGAATTATCTTAGGTACGTCTTTAGCGATCTTAAAATTGTCGAGGGGCTACGAAACGCAGGATACCCTTTCCAAAAAAAAACTAACAAAGTTAACGACATAGACCCTTTTAGAATAAAATGGGAACAATAGAGACAATTTCTAGCATTATATAAGTTTAAATACAACTTTTAAAGATTTCAGTAAAGCAGGAGACCAAAATTAAAGTTTACTCTATTATTTATTTATGAATAAAAATAAGAGATTAATAAACATGTGGTCAATGTTACTCGGAGAAATATATACCATAAAAGTCTTCCTTGAATATATATATATATATATATATTGTTGCGAGCTTCATGATACTTGTAGAGTTGTCATCAATGGAGTCTCTAAAGTTAGAGATCATCCTCCACTCTGCAAAGAATCTGTTTGACGTAAAAAATTTTGGTACCATGAATCCCTACACAATCGTTGCGATCATGGGAGACGACAAGGTATTGGAAGCACTTGCAAGTGGTGTGGCAACAAAGGGTGGTTGTTCTCCTATATGGAATTGTCCCATGCAATTCAACCTGCACAAAAGTAGTAACGCCCTCGTCTGCGTGATCCAACATGATGGGACCTTGTTTGACCGAGATATAGGATTTGTCATAGTGCCGTTTGCAGATCTCCTTGTCGGAAATGGTTCAGGAGAGAAACGCAGTTATCCAGTGAAGATCATTGGTTCTGGGGAAGTATGTGGGGAAATCATTCTTTCACATAAATTCTCGATTACCGATAGTCCTAGTGGTGGTCCGAGTAACAAGGTTGAGGGAAAGAAGAACGGTGAAATGATGAAACAGATTGCAACAAGTGTGGCAACAAGTGTGGCAACAAAATTGGTTATAAAAGCAGCATTGCTCGCACTTGGTATAGATTTGGGCGTCTAGATTATGCCTTGGATGGAGAAAAAGGAGAAGAAGATGAAGATAAATATTAAAGGTGTTTCCAACTGTTTAGTTTGTTTCAATTTGTTGTTGTCAATTAAACATTTTTAAGGTTATATATATATATATATATATATGCACATCTCTCTCTCTCTCTATATATATATATATATATATATATATTCTTGATATTTAATAGGTTTCAGGATGTTCAGAAAAGTCAATCTTCACACTTTTGTCACCTGAGATTCCATAAAGTAGATACTTTCTGGAGGAGCATATTGAATCGACCTGAATCTACTTTTAGTTGAATCCCATCATTTTAAGGGATATTCTTAAAGTTTTCTGTTAATTTCAACTAGTATCTTTGGTTTGTATGCTGATTTCAAGATATTTATTCGGTTTTTATGGATAATGTCACTTGCATTTTCTAATATTCTTGAGCATCCTTCAATATTTAGTTGGGACACTTTTTATACCCAAAAAAGTTTTACTTGTAAAAATCGGTTCAACAAACCACCTCTAGGTATAAACAACGAGTATAAAGACTGAAAATGTAATTTACTCTAATAAAAATAAGTAAACAATATCTTTTTCGATCAATGAAATACAATAAAAGCAAGTCTAGTGAGACGACCAACATTCTTTACAAGGGTTAATCGTCAATGACCAACACCAAACTAGTCAGTTTGTTTAAAAGATTCATTAAATAACATTTTTTTAAACATTATCACCAAATCTCAACAAAATATGATCCAAAAACCAAATTCTTTTTTTTTTTTTTGATATGACTCATCATCCGTCATAAAGGCATTGTTTGGCAAAAATAAAATTTGCTTATGTTTGACTTATAAGGTAACTTATTTTACAGTAATCATTTGGATGCACATAAGGTAGCTTATAAGTCACATAAGCTAGCTTATCGATAAGCTACTTGGAGTATTTTATGAGGCTTTTTGACACTTTTTCCAATTATACCCCTAACTAATATTATTTATTTGTTTTCAACATGCCATTTTTGGTTATTTCACATGCTCATAAGCTAGTTTTTGCCAAACATAACTTATTCATCAGCTAGCTTATCAGCTCACAGCTAGCTTATAAGTCATCAGCTACCTTATAAGTCATACGCTAGCTTATCAGCTAGTTTGCCAAACATAGCCAAAATGTATAAAAAAGTAAATCCACAAATTTACCCATTATTTGGTGATAACTTTAAAAAATAATTTTTTAAAACAAATATAGCTAGTTTGGTAATTTTTACGAGCCCTGATTGTTGTTTCTTTTTGAGATTCTATTAACACTATACATTTTACTCTTTATTACTTTGTTTTCTAAATAAAAACACATATGTACAATCTACCACAAAATACGATTATATCACAACATCCACATTATCAGATGCTACACGCCCGAGTAAACAAGAGCGCCGACCCATTGACACCACGAACAACTAACATCCTCGAATCTATATACGTGCCACAAATAATCTTGGACAAATCAAACATTTCCGGTGGAATTTGCATCCGAACTTCATTAATAACAACCTGCGCAAAGTCAACGTCTTTGGTCAACGGTTCGTTTAACGCTAGGGTCACGTCAATTTCACTCGACACCAGTTTGGCCACTGGAAGACTCGATGGTAATTCTCGATGACGAAGTGCTTTTCTCCATTTTTTACCGGAGAGTTTCTTGATGGCTGAATCTTGGGCGTTGGTTGCGATTGATGGGAGATTTTTGGTACCCTTTTCTTCATTTGTGTAAAGTCGTTCTCCGGCGGTTAATCGGAATGTGGATGTTACTTGAAGTTTTCCGTTGATGCCGACTTTATTGTGAGGCCACTCGTTGCCGACTAGGACTTGGAAGCCGACGTTGGAGGTGAACGAAAATGTTGATTTTGGTTTTGATGGTTCGGTTATTCTAAGGTGCACGTCTCCGATGAGTACACGTGAAGGTGGCTGGCGGGTGGTTAAACCTATGTGCCGCCCGGTGCAGTACACCAATCTCCATGTTCCAGGTAGTAACCCAAGCCAGTTCTGCACGAGAGATTAAACTAGTTATTGCCATGGATAACTGGGCCAAAAATAGACAAAAGAACAGTTTGTCTCTTAATTATTAAGAGGTGAATCCTGTTTGGCAAGAAATAAGTTTGTCTCTTAATTATTCCAAAACCCTCTGAATCATTTTGTATCAAGGACCTTCCTTAACCATTCAGAGCCCTGATTTCATTTTGAACAATTACCAAACAATTATATTTCATTTTACGCTGTATCATGAAAGCCTCTTAATCATCCTGACCACTTAATCATTCTGCAACAAACCATCCAGCAACGATGTTTGGCAGTTGCTGAATGGTTTGTTGCAGAATGATTAAGAGACTCTTATGATACAGTGCAAAATGAAATATAATTGTTTGGTATGTGATCAGCGTTCTTAATGGTTAAGGGAGGTTCATGATACAAAATGATTCGGAGGGTTTTGGAACCATTAAGAGGCATACTTATTTTTTGCCAAACAAGATTCACCTCTTAGCGATTCAGATGCTGCCTCTTAATGCAACTGTTAAAGAGGTAAACAAACAGCCCCTTAGGTTTGCATCCCCCTACAGGAAACCAGTACAAAAGAGAGGAGGCATATTGCAAACAATACGCATAGAATACCAACAAAAACAACTAAACATTACCAAACGAACCCAGTATATCTAACTCGAAAGCGTGGTGTGGGATGTATTTAGACTTGTCCTCTACCCCAAAAGGTAGAGCGGCTATTTCCGTGAAAACCCCCGGTTGGTGCAAAGTGTGAGCAAAGGAAAGAAGAAGCAAGAGGAGTAAACAGGAAGAGACAGAAAAAGGAAAAAAGAGAGGACAGAATAAAAATCTATAAGAACTAAGGAAACACACATCCCTCCCTACAATCAGCTTCCCAAGAAAGCACACCATTAAGCCCTAACCTTAAAACAAATGGAGTGTTTACAGCCTCCAATATAGATGCAATCCTACTAGGACTACACAAGAAATCTACTAATCCTTAACCTTAAAGAAAATAAGGGGCGTTTGATTCGCATAATGGAAAATGATGGATTTAGAATTCATCAAAAAAATTTGCAATTTGAGTGGAATTCAATAAAGTTTAACCACACATTTGGTTGAAAGGAGTTGGAATGAAAACTCTGGAAGTGAAATCTACATGTTTGGAATTGGAAAGAAATAATAACAAATGACCAAAAATACCCCTTTATGACATTTTTATACTTTCTTACTTGAATTAGAGATGGTATATAATGATAAAATTAATAATATTATTAACTGGCGGCAATGGAGGTGGTGGTGGTGCTGAACACATATATATATTAGGCTAGGATTTTCTTTCGGTAGTTTTATCTTTTTGAAAAAATGGGTAGAAATGGATTTGAATTCCATCACATATACAATGGAACGATAAATTCCGTGAACAGTGGAATCTGTGGAGTTAAATAACATTCCATGTGCAAACCAATTAGCTGAATGGAATTTGGTCAATGGGAATTCCTTCAAATTTCATAGGATTCCAGAACTGAATAGGGCCTTCCCTTTTTGGTTAGGATTCAAGGATCTCAACTATTTTATAGTTTCATACGTCTGAAAAACTTCATAGAAATACAAACATCTTCAAAAAGTTGAGGTGTGAATAGAACATTTTTCTCTTTTAGGTTTTATGTGGTGCCAAGGACTTCAACAAAAAGATAGAATGGTTTTATTACCTTTGGTTTCGAATAAGGATTCAACATTTCCATTAACTCAACGAAGTGAGCAAGCCTGATGCGCTGAAACAGACAAAAATAATACTGCCCGGTTAGTAAACTTGAAAGTTCCAAATACATCTGATTTCAATTTCAAAGATACTTGCAACATTTGAAACCAAGAAAACTACTGCACAGATGATAGATAATTGAGACAAGTAACATTAAGAAAACAAGATAATCGATAAATATGTCGTGATTTCCACTTATAATCACAAAATAGAGCTAGTTTTATTTAAAGAAGCAAACCTGTTGCTGGCCATATATGTACTCCTCAGTAATTCTAACTGCAGTTGATCCCAAGCTCCATCTGATGATGTTCATAGATGGGTTTACTCGCCATTTCGGTCCACACAGAAATGGGTGCCTCAGAGCATCTAAACATCTGCCACATACTCCACATAAATTACTTATGCAAGATATACAGTAATCTTAATTGCAATGAAAAACTACAACATTTCCCTTTTTTGGTTTATAGTTAAGAATTACCTATTTGACCGTTTTCATTACAATTAGTGATGTCATTGATTCCAGATGACAAGATTCCCTCATTTTGTCATATATAGGAGAGAATTTAAGGTATTTGACAAATGGCCAAATGATATTTAATTATTTATAAACCCATACAACCAGTCAAATGTTCCAATTTTCAAGTATAACACAAGCATCTCTTCTGGGGTATTCTAGGAACAGAACTTATTGCAGCATTCTCACCATTTCCTGTGAGCTGAAAGTTATATTGATTGAATTTGAAGGGTATGTAAATATATTGCAATCGTATATTCCATATATTACTTTGGGAGTATATTTTACCTCGTTAATAGATTCACCTGGGGCAAGCTAACAGGCAATGTTTCCAAACAAAAAAATTTCATACACCATACCTTAATCCTGATTAATTTTTACACTTGCATATTTTGGCAACATAAAAAACTTGAGTGGTTTGTGTATGGAAGAAATTATATTTTCATTCAAACATGAGCTAGAAAAATGATAAATATGATTGTCCTCAATGCAAACACCTAATTAATCCTTCCCATGGAAAATATAATGTTTGACTTGGCACAAAGTTTAAGCGAAATGTTTTGACTATTTATCAAATATCTAAGATGTCCTTCAATACAACAAAAAGGGAACTTTTACCATCAATTTACTTGTAACGATGATAATTGGAAAATAGTTAATTTTATCTTAGAAACGATGAAAGGAGGACATTTTTAAAATTTGCAATTTCCTAGGGCATCCAAAAACCTTTGCAAAACTGTTACATTTTTATGAGACAAGGGGACGGACTTCAAAATCGTGTGAATCATACCATTATCCCCATGAGTCCAACTTTTTGATGTGGCTCTATGGATGCTTTCAACTTGCAATTATAAGCCTTATCATGAATTGTGTTTGATGAATATGAATTATTTGCCACCATAGACAAAAAAGTTCTCTTGATTGGGGTTACAGTATGTGATATTGATCTCCAATCTACCAAAGTCTTGACGTCTAATATATAATAGATTGCTATTAAAGAAGCTAGTTCCATAACAGTTAGAATTATGCTTTAGTGATTGTCAAAATAGCATAACATACAGGCATTCCAAGTATTATTTGCTATGCGCTGGTTACCTTATTCTATCGAGAGGTTTAGCTGCAAGAAGCAACGATAGCAGGTGCCAGCCCGCACCCCAGTTCCTATCTAGCATCTGCAATAAAGATATCATGCAACCAGCTTTCCAAACATATTGGGGAAGGAAATGGAGCAAGTACAGATACTTTTTTTTGAAGTATATAATATTTATATATAGCAAATGAAACAAATAAACTCACAACCTCCTCACCTTTGGTGAGGTTTTAACCCTCGACCTCCTAGGAGGCCAAATGTTCACATACCTCTAGGCCAAAGACCCTTTGGTAAGTACATATATCTATATTGAAGAGATGCATACTTACTTGCAGTCCAACATTTCCATGTGACGAATTCCTGTTCAAAGTTCTTAGTAGGAACTCACGCAAGCAGGAAGGATCATTTCCCTGAAAAGATAACGAGAATATATAGATATTAGTCTAATCTTGTACAAAAGATAACATTGTGTGCCTTCATTACATTTCACATAAGTCCCAAGTCCAAATAGATATGGTGAATCAATCACCGTTTAGCAGTGTCATGGAAGGACGCATTTAACAACATGCTAGCAGAGTCTAAAATGTACACCTACGCTACGATAGCTATATATATATATATGTATATACATATTGTAAATTTGTAATTATAAAGTTAGTTGACAGATGTTATACTTCTTGTCTTGCACTTTCTTTCCTCATCTCCCTTATTAATATTTCTCTCACCATGCCTTGTTGCCATGTTTGGGTTGCCGTGTTTGAAGACTCTCCTAATATATATATACATATAATCATTTATTTTAGTCACTTGTTAGGTAGACAGCATATTAAACTTGGATTAGTATTCACATCAAAATAGTGAAGCTTCAAACTTCTCTGTTGCCCTCTCCTAGTCCTTTTAACAAAAAAAAGGGATTAGAAAGTATGCTGACAGATAACTTACCTTATTGAGGAATGCTTTGAACTTCGAGAAGATAATCGGATCCATAAGTTCCCGCAATATCATCTTTACCATGATGAATCCAAGACATCTAATTTAATAAAAAATTAGAATGAAGATCTCTCATATATAGGTGGAAAAATAACACAGGATAACTTGCTTCCTCATTTCATTTCTCTCTCCTGCATACCTCATGTCAAATGCAATCATCATTTGTTGTCTGTCCATGTTATTTGGACCATCTTCTAAAAAGTCAGCAGCATTCCCGAATATTCCTACCTGGGAAAGAAAGTTGAAGAACTATAAGAAACATTGTTGCTCCTAGCATTCCTATTGTTATGCAAAGTAAATGATTTAAAATTTCAAATCACAAATTCGAGATGGTAAATGGAGAAAGATGTGAGATAAAAAGATGAAAGATTTTCATAGCATCACAAATGTTTCCATCTGTGGGATGAAACATCGGATGATCATAATTAAACCAATGAAAACACTTTACTTGATGATTAGAAAGTTACCAAACATGTCTATGCCTCTTTCTACCTAAAAAGGTATTTTATACTTGGTTCATAACTTTTTACATGGGGAGTGGTAGTAGCAATTTGCTATTTAAATGTCATACTAAAAGGAAAGGTTTATTGACTTTACACAGTTATGAGGAACATCAGCAAACAAGTGGAAGTTGTAATGCAATTTTCATAGTAACATAACATTATAATTAAACTATTACTAAGAAAATCTGCATACCGCATCTTTAAGATTATGAACTTTTACTTCAGGTATTTCTAAGTTTGAAAGATGATAATCTTACCAATAGTTTCGCACCAATGGCAAGTGAGCGCTACATCGGTGGATGTAAGGTAAGAGGAGCGGGGGGAAAGGACCCCAATGAAAATAAAAATAATTTTTTTATAAGGGTTAAATTAACTTTTTTTATACTTCCTCCTTCAACCCTTCCACTCACTTTTCACACGGGACCCCATAACTCAAAGCCACAACCCTAGCTAACTTGTTTTTTCAAATTTTTGTTTCAAATTGTTGTTTTGGTAAATAGTAGACCAAAAAAGTATGTTGAAATCAATCAAAAACCCGAAAATTTTCCTTCGAAATAGACAAAAACACTAACAAAATCCCTCGAAACCAATCAAAAAACTTCAAAAATCCCTCGAAACGGTGTAATGAAGCTAAAAACACGTTGAACGACTTTACGCGTCTTTAGTCTACCTTAAAGGTGACCCCACTGAGCAAAAATCCTGGATCCGCCACTGAGCGCTACTGCTTAGGACTACTTAGCCTTTCAATAATGAGATCTGGGAAGATATATATCACTATTTACTCTCCATCAAGAAAAGGACTTGAATACATTTGGTCAAATTGATCTTTTCTTACTTTTTCTTTTCATTTCGTCGAAGGTAAGACTTTGAAAGTGACTTGCACACATAACACAAATGAAATAATGAGTAACCTACCACCTTGGCCTTGAATTAACCATTTTATGAACAGATGACTGCGATGAATATTTAGATACGCTCAAATGACCCCTTCTCACAATGAGAATGTATATAACCCTATGGCAAAATCACAATCTTTGGTAAAGGTATTATAGTTTGCAACTCAGAATGATTTACGTGATAGAATTAGTTTCATTCTCTCTATTCTGAAATAGAAGAAAGAAACATGAACTCATTTTTACACTACTGAGCCCAAAGTCTTCGGAAGCACATAAGTTTGGTCCAACTTCAAGCAAATGAAACTGGCATGCAAATATCCTCAAACAAAAGAAGCTGCAAGTGTATATTTCAAAATAGCAAGTATTAGCTCCAATACAACTGAGAAAGCTTAATACTCACCTTAATATGTCTATCAACTGGACTTATGTGAACGTTCTCCAATCTCAACTCTGTATGGGCGAGTCCATGACTATGTAAGTAATTTACCTGAGGTAGAAAATCAAACAAAAATGTTAAATATCATTCCAATGCCTTGTCCAAAGTATAACTGCGTTTATGTGTAAACACATATACACACACACACAGAGTAATAGGTACACATACTCCAATCAGTAGATCTCTCATCACAATTCTGGTAACACGCAGCTGACGTGAGACAGCAGGGCCACCAACTGTATCATCACCCACCCTTCTCACAGATTCTTCATCTAAAGCAAGAGTAGCTTCTAATGTTGGGAGCCAATCCGTCTGTCGAAGCCAGTGCCTCAAAGAAAAACTACCATGACACTGAAAATAAAGAAAACAGAAGTCCATGATTTCTAAAACCTGTAACAGGTAAGATAGACATTCCCTCATCTAGATCACAGGAATGAAGGGTATTCATGTCTAAATGGAGTGGTCTATTGTCTACCCTCCATGCTTTCAGCACTAACTGATAGCATGCAAAACCAGGAGACCAAATTCTTCACGTAATAAGACCTACCCCATGAACAAGCGTAAATGAGCCTTCATGCTCCATCTCTGGGGAACACACGTAGCCATGAACTTGCATTGAATAAGAATGGTACATCAGTTTACGACGAGCCAGTTTCTTTAACACCTGCATCCATTTTTATGACATAAATTTCATTAGGACAAATGAATCCATTTAAGAAAAATTCCAACTCTCAATTAATACAGCCTAAGCACCTGTATAGCACGTTTTCCTCTGCGTTGAGCTTGAGCACTAGTAAGTCGTCGAAGCACCACTCTCGTGTTATGCAAAGGGCTGCAGCTTCATAAAGTTAAACTTCCACATGTATATAACAAAGTAACAAACCTTGACCAAGTAAATGCTTACCTATCAGCATCCTTGATTATTGCTTCAAAAACAGCCTCGTCCCCCTACAGATAGACTCCAATTAGTCAGCACAGCAGATCAAAGTGCAATATGAAGTTTATAATGCCACATATATCACAAGGAAATTAAATATTTCCATACCCGTCCACCTAGGCCAATGCTAACCCGATCACTGATCTTAAAATCAGAAGACTTAAACTTCATGACATGGCTGAATTCTTCTTCCTCCAAAGAATCAGATGTAGACACACTAGCATCCTCTTCGAAGTCCAGTGGAGGGAGAGCTTCTCTAGACAATGAGCACCTGATTTGTGATCTTCGTCTCCAAAATGAGCCAAAGGTTGTCCGCATTTGAGGCAAGCAACTTGGTCTTATCAGTGTTGTTGGCAAATTATTATGGTAGCATGGGACTTCTGCAGTTCCAATGAGTGCAGTTGAATGCACTCTGAATAGAGCCATTTGATCTGAATTGTAATTCTGAACACTGCACTACAATATAACCTTTGTAAGTTCATTATAATGGCCAACTGAGCCTCAAGTGGTTCGAACTTTCCATGCAAGAAAATAACTTAGTTTTAACATTCCTGATCTAACAAGCATATTCTATCAGTTCTCTAAGATATCAAACTCAAATCTATATGCACATTGTTAATCTCAAACAAAATCTATACACTTTCGGATCAAGAATAAGAAACAATTAGCGTTTTGAATCATGCTACATGGCACCAAACATTTAAGTGGCCACGCTTGCAGAAAATAACACAAAACCACCCTAAATGGTAGAAAATCGCAAACACTAACACCTCATTTACCAACTACAGCATGCTTTGTACTGCTTTAGATAGTACGATGTTGTGTAAGAACTAAATGTCAAAATGTGAAATATAATGGTTACAATAATCAGTCCAACAATGATCTAACCCCTCTGCCATACAAAATGAGATATATTTGACCTTGATCTTCAGAAAACAAATGTGAATCCAAAATCCATGCTAAACTATTTCCATTGTCAGATAAAGCTTTGATATATACGTCCAACTTCTATGCGGTATCAGGAAGTTACTAACTATATTTAATTGACACCCATTTTCAGGAATAAAGATCAAAAAGTCTTCAAAATCGAAATATACAACTTATGTGAAATCAAAATGGAGTTCAAACCTAAAACAATTAACAAAATTGCCTTTAGCTATCATACATGCAGCCCGATTAGGGTAAAATCTTGTTCAAATCATAAAAGGTGAACCTATGTTGAATTCATCTACAGCTTATCTTCATAATCAGAAATTATAACAAGAAAACAGAAATCATTTCAAAAAAGGATTTATTTTCGTGATGATCAAATTAGAAGAGAATTAGAAAAAGATGGGAACAAGAAAACTTACAGAATCAAACTCGCATGAGGAGGGAAAAGTGGAATAGTTGATTAGATTTTCAAGTATATGAAATTAATTTAGGGATTTGTTAGTTAACAAGGAGGGAATGGATGTACATATATATTGAGAGAGAGTGTGTGTGTGAGGGTTGCGTGTGTAGAAACGTCTTTAACGTCTCGACGTGAGTCTCTCGCATGTCTACGTCCGTCTGGCGCCGCTAATTCTGCTTCGTGCGCGTGCGCAAATATCTAACGGATAGAGCTCAATATCCATGAGGCAAGGATCCTACAAACAAAATTAACGCTATCTGAACCATTAATCATTTTTATTTTAATACTTATTTATAAATTATTATTTATAAATTATGCCTTGGTGTATCTTGATATACCTCATCTTGGTGCATCTCATTTTAATGTGTATCTAACGATGGAGATTTCTTCTTACGCTTATCACCATAACTCTCCTTCTTACCGAAACTCAACCCTATGTTGCTAATTATATTTATGAAGTGAATTCGTTCTTATATGTATCAATATGAAAACCTTTTTTTACATCCCAAAGATAACAAAAGTACAAAATTTTCAACACAAAGGGGTGTTATTAGCATATTGCCCATATCAATTATCATGGGTAAGGGTCTTTACGGATTGGATTGATCGGGTTAAAGACATTTCAATAACCTAATTCAATGCTTTTATTTTGGAAAATATCAACTCAACCCAATCCCTATGGGTTGGTCATGTTGATATACTTTGGTACATCAAAATATTCTTTCAATCTTGAATATGTTGTTTTTATCGGTCTATTCATAATTTCTTTTTCATGATCAACGATTTAGTACAACTTATCCGTACTTTTTTAATTTTAAGTATATCATATTCAATTAATTTTCTCAATTTGCATATATATATAGGGGCATAATCAAATGAAAACTTATCCTATATATATATATATAGGGGAGGGATCATACAAGAATACCCTTTCTTTAAAGAAACAAATGAACACTTTGTGGACCGCATATGATGTGGGCCCCGCACATTAAAAAAATCATATCTGATTCAATGGTGAGGTCCCTATATATATATAGGGGCATAACCAAATGAGAACTAAGTTGTTTATGATAACTTTGAGATCCAACCTCAACCAATCATTTTAATAACTAATGTTATTTACTAAAATAACACAAAGGGGTAAAATGGTAATCTTGGCAAATGAGAAAACCCTATTTTCATACGCCAACCTCCTCAATCTCATTCATATCTCAACTCAATCTATTCAGCCTCCGATCAAACTCCGACCTCCAACCTTCATCGTCTTTCACCTCCGTTGGAAGCTTCTTCATCAGCGTTAATGGCAACGTCAACACCACCGTCTTCGAAGACGTCACACCCTCTCTCTCTCATCATCATCTCCGGACAAACCCTCCGTCTCCAACCTCCACCGTATCACCACAACCGTCGATCCAACTCTGCAACCCGTGTCCGTCGATTGCTGTCGCTACTCATCCGTGTTAGTTGTTGCCGCCGTCAGTAGCGGATTGTTGCTATCGGCTGTGTTATTCACCATATCCCTCCATCGTTGTCGCTACAACCACCATCGCCGCTGAACAAAGATGGCTTTTCTTTAAACCCAAATCAGCACCAGATCTAGAAATTTTTCTAGTTTTTCTTTCTGGTTAATAGTTTCTGAAATCGATTAAGAATCCAGATCTAATTTTTCTTTCTGGTTAGTGGTATCATAGTGTATCACTATGGTATCACAAGGTATCTTTTTGTATTGGGTATCACATTGAGGCTCATTTGTACATAGTTTGTTTTTAAACAATATCGATGTTTTAGGTATCACAGTGGTAACAATGTGGTATTACAATGTATATTGTATGGATTTTGGGTATCACATCGAGGGTCATTTGTATGTATCTTTCTTTAACAATATTGATGTTTTAGGTATCACATTTTGTATTTTTTGTTTAACTAGGAAATAACACCGTGCTATGCGCGGTGAATACAAAATATTAATATAACAATAATAATAATAATGTTGAAATTAAAATAAATAATATTTAGAGAATATTATAATTGAAGTATCAATGATCTAATAACTTTGTTGTTATTATCATTTGTATCGATGGTTATAACTTTATTTTTATTTATAATGATTTTTGTATTCGTATTTCTAATTTACAATTTTAATATTTATAATATTATAATTATTTTTATTATTTATAAGGCCTCGTATTTCTAAATTGGTTTTAAGTGTTTATTTATCACGTTTGTAGACTTTTTTTTAGTTCTCCTTTTAGTATTATTTTAAATATTGTTTTTTTCTTATTTATAGTATTCTTTTAAATATTGTTGTGTATGTTTAACAAACAGAGTTTTTAAATATAATTGTTGTTATATATTGATTGTTGAAATCAATTTAAAATAAATGAAAAATGAATAAAAAATCCTAGTATGAAGTAAACTTTATCATTGAACTTCGGTTTTAGTTTTAGCCAAAGAATAGAAAATCCTAGTATCAATCATCCCATTTATATACGCACTTTCATCATCCAATTTTTCATATTCTCGTCAATGTCAGATAACATATACACCGTTAATTTTTCATCTCCTCTCCAAAGTCGTTCTTTTAAAACTAATAATTCTTTTAATAAAATAAGGTTTTTGATCGGAATATGAATCAAATTGAAAGACCCCTTAACTATTTATGGGGTTAGATAGAACGAATCACACTTTTACCACTAAATTATATCCGCTACAAAGCATTTATTATATATATAGACCTTTTATCGAGTCACTTGTGTATAAGTGTAGATCGAGTTATTATATAAGAAGTAGATATATATTTCTTCTTATATAATAAAATATATTTTACCTATGTAGTACAGTGCCCCGTTCAAAAATTTACTCAGCCAAGTCATTTAAACTCAGTGGTAGAGTAATGTTATTGTAAGGCGTAAGCCCTCGGTTCAAATCCGATAAGGAGAATTAAAAAAAGTATGTTATAAAGTATTGCTAACAAATCAATATAAGTAACAAAAATAAAAATAAAAACCAATAAATATATATACCTTGTAATTGACGTCATTATTGTTCCAAAGAGAGAATGTGAATGCGGAATTTCACAAAACAAGAACATCTTAAAATGTCATCACAACTTCTTGTACCCTATATATATTGATTGATGGTAATAAATATTCATTTATATATATTAATTATTCATTACTAAAAAGAAAATGAAAAGTTTTAGAATTAATGAGAAAATTTATAATCAATTAAATATTATTAAATTGATACGATTAATTCTCATCAATGTAGGTTATATTAAATAAAATCATATCTATACATAAATATATAAACGAAAATGTATAAATATTAAGAGTAACTAATAATAACAATAATTTAATATGTAAATGAAATAGAATCATGTAAAAAAAATTAAAATAAGTAAATAAGTCAAAACATATTAAAATAAAAATATATGTTATAAAAAAATAACCATTTACTAAAAAATTTAATTTAGTATTATTAGCTTACTGAAAAAACAAAAAGCAAAAGATAGACATTTTTAATATAAGTTTAATTTATAAATATTGTTACCTTACGAATAAATAAAATAAAATATTTAACGTTATTAATTTACTTAAAAAGTGTTGGATACATTTAACTAAAATTTTATCTATAAACATTATTATCTTAGTAACAAAATTAAAAGTTTTAGTTTGGTATTTTTACCTTTCTAAAATTAATAAATAAAAAACAAATAAACCTTTTTAATATATGTTTTGATGTATAAACATTTTACCTTATTAATACATAAATTAAAAATTGTAACGTTATAAAGTTTTGATTTATAAACATTGATGAAGAGTTGCTCATTAAATGATTCATTACAAATAAAAAATAAATCAAAATTTCAATAAAAAAGATAAATACTAATATTTGGTTCTCCTTGATTCTCTTTACTCTATCTTCCTTTATATATATATATATATATATATATATATTGATTGGTGTTCGCCGGAATTATGATCGGAGAGAGGAGAGAGGAGAGAATTTTTTAAAATACCTAAAATGCCCTTTAACTAAAAACTTAATTCAAAATTACCAAAATTATAAATTTCCTAATTTATCCTTGATATGTGGTTGAAATTGGATCTCACAGCTATCACAGATTAACTAGATCTCCCATGAAGAGCCCTATATATATAGAGAGAGAGGGGGGGGGGAGAGAGAGAGAGAGAGAGAGAAAGGTTCACATTGAACTTAAATTTGGTTGCGAACATTAAGACAAATGAGAGTGTGATACGTGTCGCATTCAGTCTGAATAATAAAGGGCATTCGGTATTAATAATGAAGGTGAAAGGCATATATTATTCACTATGAAAACACACATTCAGAGTGGATAACACAACATTCAGTTTGAATATATCTAGACTGAATATGACACGTGCTGTATTCTCCTTTGTCCTCACGTTCACAACCAAATTTGAGTTCGAATTTGAACCCACCCATATATATATATAGGTGGAGGATCAAACGAGAACACCTGTGATTTGCGAGAATGCGAGAACAGTTGTGGGTCTCAAACCTTTTTTTATAATATTAACAATCAAATAAAATCATTAAGGTTAGTATTGTAATTTGGTATTTTTCCTAATTTTTATTTTATAATAATTAATTCTATTTATCCCATGTTTATAGAGATACATCTGATCGATCGTACCGTTGGAAAACCCTTGTTTATCGAATTTTACTCCTAATGATAGTTCATCGATTTCTACTCCTAATGATAGTTCATCGATTTCTACTCTATTGTTTCGGATCGTGTTCCACACTGTGATAAAAGTCAATTCTATTGTGAATATATCAAAGCCATGAAGGATTCAAATGTTCTTGGTAAGCAACCTATTGATGTTCGTGATGAAGCAAGTGATCATCATGATGATTCAGAAGAGTCTATAGGGTTTTCTGAAGAATCTGATTCTGAAAATAGTTTATCTGAAGATGAAGTTGATGATGATAGTTCTGAAGATCATGATGGTAGTTCTGATGATGATGATGATGATGATGGAATGGAGGTAGGGTTTTTTTACGTCTTTTTGTACAAGTCTTGTTTTTTATCACATGTGATCAACCGCAAGTAGAAGAGTTTATGTTTGATTGAGTTTTTTTACGTCTTTTTGTACAAGTCTTGTTTCTTATCATATTTATTAGTTTGTTTTAGTTTAATGTAATTAGTATAGTTTTTTAAGTAATTTGTAGTTTGAAAATTATTGTTGTCGAACCAGTAGGGTTATAAGAATAACTTTCGAATGTTATCACATGTGAAGAAATTGTACGTTGGATTATAAACACCTGTGATAAAGTTGTGATAATATGTGGTTCAAGAGTTTCATTCAAGGTTTTGATATTCGTATTTGAAGCATGTTGTTAGGTATTCCATATTTGGTTCAGTTAAAGAATCCATACGCGGTGCTCCAATCGGTACACCAAGCATCTCACGTATTTTTTTTCGTGTGATAGGGATGACACCAACTTTTTTTATCTTAATCACCATGTGTGTAGGATCAAAGGAATCAATTACATAACATCCAATCTTTGCAGGTATACCATCTGTCTTCATGTTAAGCAAGCCTCCAAACCCCATTTTCGTTACACACTCTTTTTGTGAGTCGGACAGTTCTTGCATCGGATTGTAAGATGTGTTTTTTTGTAGTTGTGACACTCTCTTTTCTTCCTTTATCTCCTTCTTTGTCACATTTTTTCGTTTTCTTTCTTTTCAATTCTTGGACCTCAAAGTCGTCATCACTGTTAGTGTCTTCTCTAAGATTTGTTGCTCTTTTCTTGATTGTTACTGCGTATAAAATATTATATTTAAGCAAATATATTTATCGGATGATTACAAGTTCTCAAAACATATTTATATGCATTATCAAAATAATTTTTGATGTTATGATATAACACCCCTAAAAATGGGAGTTAATTTGAACAAAAAAAATGCGGAATAACTTCTAATAAATAGACATCACCCATAAAGATGGGGAGAAAGTTAGAGAGTTTACAACTTCAAAGGGATACTAGACGACAACCTATTAATCTATACAATTATAAGATACAGATTAAGTTCGGGTGTCTCTAAATCCTCAAAACAATCTTCTACGTAACTCCATCTATACACGCAAGTGTACTTCCAAAAAGGATGCCACTACCGGCAACTAACTCCACTCATCCCATCAAGCCCCACCAGCTAGATCACCTGTTATACATGTCATTTTAAGAAAAAATGTTAGGCTTAAAGCCTAGTGAGAACAAACATTTCAAAATATAGAAAAGTCATTTAAACTTCAAAAGCGGTAAATAAACATTTAACCAAAAACTTTTCCAAAACATCTCTTTTTCTTTTCTTCCGCGATTTACACCTGAAAGATACGTTTTACTTCTTTTCAGAAAACTTCCTTTTTATTACTTCCGCGATTTACACCTAAAAGATACGCTTTACTTCTTTTGAGAAAAACTTCCTTTTTCTTTACTTCCGCGATTTACACCTAAAAGATATGTTTTACTTCTTTTGAGGGAAACTTCTACGGGAATGACCTGTCATCACGTCGGTTACTCTTCCGCACAAGTTCAACCCCAAACCGGGATCTATTACAAGTGTCTTCCTCAAATACTTCTGACTATATGTGCCTATGGATCCATTTACACTAGTCTAACTTCCGAATAGAATCGTTTCCGACGTATTAACTTCCCTTCACAAAATCATTGTGAAGATTAACTTCCGAATACCTTCGCTTCCGATCTATTAACTTCCCTTCACAAAATCTTTGTGAAGATTAACTTCCATGTTTCCAAAACTTTCCTTCATAAAAACTTCGTGTGATAAACTTCATATTTTCAAAACCTTCCTTCCCAAAAATTAGGTCAAAACAACATTTAGGTTTATACATCATATTTCTCGTCAAAAACCCATAAGGGTGTTTTAAAACCGTTCTTCGTACTCATTTCATCATTTCAAAGAAAAACCATAAATGACACATTTTGACCTAGTTTTACCAAAACCTTCCAAGTATAGAAATACTTATTTTAAACATCACATTAAGGCAAAATACTTCATTTTGACATGTATAAAGTTTTAAAGGTAAGAATGGACTCACAAGCTAGATTTTGGCTAAATCTAGATTTTATCCCAATACCGAGCTTTATTCGGTGAAGACTTAGATCCTTGAGCTACACCTCTAGATACATGGTGTAAGTCTTTCAAGAACACCTACATAACCTCCAAAATGTACGCAAAACAAACCCAAGAGAAAATGAGAGATGTTGGTGAAAACAAACCAAACCCTAGATTCAAGATTTCGGAGAGGTGATCGTACCTTTCAACGTATAGGAACTCCAAATCATCAAGTAAACTTTAATCCTCATTATTACCATCTCAAAGAGCTCTGAAATACAAAACCATAGCAAAAAGAATTGCCTAAATCGGAGTTGAAATGAGAGAGATATGGCCAAATGAAGAAAATCCCGAATTTATGCACTAGATGCTGCCCGCGACCATGACATGCGACCATGCCATGTCATGATCGCCTGGCAAGGTCGCCTGGAGTGTACCGAAACTCAATTTTCCATCAGGTGAATGCCCAGCGACCATGCCTTCGCGACCTTGACAGGGTATCGTCGTCGTGTCATTGTAGCCAAACCTGTACCGAGAGTTTTGTTGAATTCCTTGCCATTTGTTGTTTCTGCTACCATGCCCTACGACCTTGACATGGCATCCTAGCCTGTCATGGTCGCCTAGAAGGTACCGAGGCCGAATTTGCTTTCGTTTTTCGCTCCTATCTTCCAATTCATTGCAAACACAATATTAGACCCTTAAAATACATCATTTAACTTACAGATATCAAAATGTTTAGGATGCGAAAATCATTATCTTGATTACAAAATTCTGGGTGTTACAATCCTCCCACCCTTGAATTTAATTTCGTCCCCGAAATTTAATGCTGGTCCAAAACTTCGTACGGCATACGACCCGTAGCACAAGCTCGATAAATTACTCGTTCCATCCATCCCAACGAAAAGGAGACCTCAAAATATTATACCCGAGCAATACAATAACCTTACTTCCTTGGGAGAGTTTAAACGTACTTCGTCCTCAACTATAATACGTAATACTTCATTGCCACGATGGGCACTTTACTTCTCATAACGAGTCATCGCTACCCAATCGTTAAACTCAATACATCACACTAATGACAGAAGGATCACTGACCCACATTGAACCAAACTTCGAATCTAAGATCGATGTTGCCTCCCAACCTTAGGTGATTTCCATCACCATAGGAGCAGTTTCTGACTTTAACAGATCAATTCTACAATTGATGCTCAAAATGCAATTACTTCTTAGATTTTTCAAACCACTTCCATTAAGTCGGGATGCTCTTTTCCTTGCATTCGACATTCAACTTCTTTTGCAAAAGCTCTTCCGAATATAACCAAACAGATCCTCTACACATTAGATTGCTCATTAACATGACGATTTTACCTCGATGGTAAAGGAATCTGGCATAAGCAGTTCCGAATAGGCCACTACCACATCAATGTTTTAACCTCGACAAATTTACGCTTCCTTTTACAAATGATTTCAGTTAAGTCTACCTTAATAATCACACTAAATTTCTCCAATAAACATTACCGATTGAAACTGAAAACCCCAACTGTCGAAGTACGACGCTCCAAAACTTCCCCAAACTCTTAGCAACTCAAAAGATTGCTAGCATTTAATACCGATTATTACGATTCATCCTTTTCAAGATCACCACACCAGGCCTTCAACACCACTTGAAAATCAACCAAGGTGTTCCAATCGTTCTAATGCCATATGACCCTAAGAACAACCAAGGTTGGCGTCAAGCCAAAACACTTCTCGAGGTAAACAATTGCCTAAAAGCTTCCAATCCAAGGATTTATGTAGCTAGAGGATCATCACGTAACTAGCTCGAGATGACCCAACTTCCAATTACTCTGAAGTTCCTATAATTATCGGTCGTTCAGACGGAAGTCCCAAAAGTGTGAAGTAAAACAACAGTCAAAATCCGACACAATAGTCAAAGGCACACCATGCCTTGACACAATTTCATCCACATACAACTTAGTTAGCTCGTCAACTGGACTGACTTCTCGCATTGCCAAGAAGTGAGCACTCTTCGTAAATTTATCCACCGTTACTCATATAGTATCGTGACCTTTTAAGGTCTTTGGTAACTTCGTCACGGAATCCATAGCAAGGTGCTCTCATTTCCATTCCGGAATTTCCAATGATTGAAGACTTCCATACGGTCGTTGGTGTTCTGCCTTTACTTGTAACATGTTACACCTCTCTCTAAATATCTAGCCACATCCAACTTCCTGACAGGCCATCAATACATCAACTTCAAATCCCCACACATTTTGATACTGCTCGGATGTATGGAGTACTTAGGCTCATGGACGTCCTCCCATAGTAATTACAGGTTGTCTCCAATATTGGGCACTCAAATATTCCCACGAAATAACTTCAAACTACGACTATCTTCCGTTAGTAACAAGTGTTGCTTCACCATAACCTTATCTTTAAAATTTCCCTCAAGTAGTGCCTCCGCTTGGGAGGTGTTGATCAGACCGATCAATCTTGACACTACTTCAATCTTCGTAAGTACGGCTCGTGTTCCACTACCGTACTCCTTTCGACTTAGAACATTCGTTACTATATTTGCATAACATGGGTGGCATAATAACACATAACTATAATCCTTAAGCAATTCAAATCAACGTCATTACCTCATGTTTAACTCCTTTTGAGCAAAACATACTTCAAACTGTTACGGTTGGTGTAGAGTGTACACTTAGTTCAGTAAAGCCAATGTTGCCATAACTTTAATGCAATTACCACCGCTGCTAACTCTAAGTCGTGGGTTGGGTAATTCTTCTCGTGTTCCTTGAGTTGCCTTGAGGCATATGCAATCACCTTGCTTCTTTGTATCAATACACAACCCAAACCTATCATTGATGCATCACTATAGACCACAAAATCTTCAGATCCTTCTGGCAAGGATAAAATCAATGTTTCACACAATTTTCCTTTGAAGAGTTTGGAAATCTCTTCATGTTGGTCGTTCCAAAAATCTTCACATTCTTCCTCGTCAAGCCCGTCAAGGATGATGCAACCTTTGAGAAGTCATGCATAAACCTTCGATAATAGCCCGCCAATCCTAAGAAGCTTCTAATTTCGAACGGATCCCAAGGCGGTTCCCAATTCATCATTGCTTCAATTAGGATGGATCCACCTTCGCTCCGTATTCAGTGACAACATGCCTCAAAATTGTACTTCCTTCAACCAATAGTCACACTTAGAGAATTTGATGTATAACTTCTCCTTCCTTAACACTTCGAGGACTTTTCGAAGATGTTGCTTATGGTCTAACTCGTTCTTAGAGTAGACAAAGATATCATCAATAAATACCATCACTAATTGATCTAGAAACGGTCGACATACCTGATTTCATCAGATCCATAAACATTGCTGACGCGTTTGTCAACCCAACGGCATTACTAAGAACGCATAATGACCGTACCGCGTCCTAAGCGTCGTGTTTGCTACATTACCCTCCTTCACCTTTACTTGATGATAAACCAAACGTAAATCGATCTTTGAGAAACAACCCGTCCCTTGCAGTTGATCAAAGGGATCATCAATCCTCCAAAGTGGATACTCATTCTTCACGGTTGCTTTATTCAACTTCTTAAGTCAATATACATCCTCATCGTGCCAACTTTCTTCCTCACAAATAAGACCGGAGCTCCCCCGACACTATATCTCTTCGAAACTCCACTTGTCTATCAGGTGGAAAATCGGGTAAATCTTTAGGGAACACATCGGGAAGCTCATTAACGACCCGTACATCATTTAACTTCCTCTTCTCTAACTTCGCATCTAGAACATAGGCTATATACAAAAGACATCCCTTGGCTAAACACTTGCACGCTTTTGCCAAGGTTAACCAAGCTAGTTCGCCTTTCCTTCCTTCCCCATAGATTACCACCATATTGCCATCCGATAACGGAGTCCGAATTAACTTCTTAGAACATCGAATTTCGGCTTGGTTCTCGACTAACCAATCCCTTCCTATCATCACATCAAACCTTAAGAATAGTCCAAACTAGAAGTTACTTACCATCGGCTATTTCAACAATATAGGCATCTTCCAAAGCACTCGTGGGTACGTGTAGATTTGAGTAGATAGAAGTGAACACAAAAGAAAAGGACATAAGTGAGTATACTCTCTCATCATCTCGTTCCCTTTCTTGAGAACCCGAACATTCATCCCCGATGCGACCGATAATTATCTCATCGCGATACTCTTCCAAAACTTTTGCTTTGAATAAATCCAAAGTGAGCATAGAGATTGTGACTTGCCCAAATGTAGTCGTGGTGATGCTCCACCATGCTAAAGCCTCGCCCTTAAGCATCTTGTGAATAAAACTTCACTCTTTTCTTTGCTTCATATTCACTCGAGCCAAAAGCTTGCTCAATCTCTCGTAACTAATTCATACAAACCATTGAATCATCTGATCCGGAGAACTTAGGTAATTTAAAGCATAAGAAAATCTCATACGAACAACCCCTTTCCTAGAACATCTTGAGCACATTTTCATGTTGTTGTGCTATAATGAAATTAACTGCCTGCAACATACTGCTTCAGAACTCATCTCGTAAGCCCGCTTCTACCATTAAAGGGTTACTCTGATCAAGGTTGACTTCAAGCAGACGATCCATTCTGCCACATCTTTTGGTGGAACAAGAGGGACCATAGGTGATTGAGTGACCTCCACTATCACTTGTAGATCCGGAGTAGAAATATTGTTGTTTGCGTCCTCATCTTCATTACGCGATCTAGTACGCGTATTAGTCATCTCAGTCGGCATAAACATAGAATAGGAGTAAGACAAATCTAACATAAATACGTATAACACATTTACCAATCATCGTAACCATAGTAAGTAAGCATACTCACATAACAATATACCCAAGATAGCATTAGCTACGTGATATCTTGGATATATCACTCGTATAAGAATTCTTATTACCACAGTCACGTTTCATAGTTAGTGTATTTTCATCGACTCTAAAGCTCTACTATCTCAAGAGTGTCCACCCATTCTCACACAACGTCACTTAAAGTCTCAGCTTAAGTCTAGGCATTTTAGGTGCATACCTAGTTCGCTTAAACTAAAGCTCTGATACCATTTGTAACACACCGCATTACCACGACACAATATTGTCCACTTTGGCCTAAGCCGCACGGATTTGTTTCTGGCGACCTGGCGAGGACTTCCCAGGGGGTCACCCATTCTGGTACTACTCCCACCCAAGCACGCTTAACCACAGAGTTCCAAAACATGCCTTGCGTGTGGCCCCAAAACGCGTTGTGTTTAGGAAGGCCAAGGTTTACTTATGAACACAGCATCACTCCTGTCCCCGGCCGATATGGGATCTGCCTAGGGTGTTACAACCACCCCCCCTTAGGGACTCATCGTCCTCGATGAGGTTTGCCCCACATCCCGAACGACACAGGAGCGACTCTGATACCAACTTGTAACACCCCTAAAAATGGGAGTTAATTTGAACCAAAAAAAATGCGGAATAACTTCTAATAAATAGACATCACCCATAAAGATGGGGATAAAGTTAGAGAGTTACAACTTCAAAGGGATACCAACAACCTATTAATCTACACAATTATAAGATACAGATTAAGTTCGGGTGTCTCTAAATCCTCAAAACAATCTTCTACATAACTCCATCTATGCCGTCCTCAAATACTTCCGAATAGAATCGTTTCCGACGTATTAACTTCCCTTCACAAAATCATTGTGAAGATTAACTTCCGAATACCTTTGCTTCCGATATATTAACTTCCCTTCACAAAATCTTTGTGAAGATTAACTTCCATGTTTCCAAAACTTTCCTTCATAAAAACTTCGTATGATAAACTTCATATTTTCAAAACCTTCCTTCCCAAAAATTAGGTCAAAACAACATTGAGGTTTACACATCATATTTCTCGTCAAAAACCCATAAGGGTGTTTTAAAACCGTTCTTCGTAATCATTTCATCATTTCATCAGTTCAAAGAAAAACCATAAATGACACATTTTGACCTAGTTTTACCAAAACCTTCCAAGTATAGAAATACTTATTTTAAACATCACATTAGAGAAAAATACTTCATTTTGACATGTATAAAGTTTTAAAGGTAAGAATGGACTCACAAGCTAGATTTTGGCTAAATCTAGATTTTATCCCAATACCGAGCTTTATTCGGTGAAGACTTAGATCCTTGAGCTACACCTCTAGATCCATATTGTAAGTCTTTCCAAAACACCTACATAACCTCCAAAACATACGCAAAACAAACCCAAGAGAAAATGAGAGATGTTGGTGAAAACAAACTAAACCCTTGATTCAAGATTTCGAAGAGGTGATCGTACCTTTCAAAGAGCTCTGAAATACGAAACCATAGCAAAAAGAATCGCCTAAATCGGAGTTGAAATGAGAGAGATATGGCCAAATGAAGAAAATCCTGAATTTATGCACTAGATGCTGCCCGCGACCATGACATGCGACCATGCCATGTCATGATCGCCTGGCAAGGTCGCCTGGAGTGTACCGAAACTCAATTTTCCATTAGGTGAATGCCCAGCGACCATGCCTTCGCGACCTTGACAGGGTATCGTCGTCGTGTCATTGTAGCCAAACCTGTACCGAGAGTTTTGCTGAATTCCTTGTCATTTGTTGTTTCTGCTACCATGCCCTGCGACCTTGACATGGCATCCTAGCCTGTCATGGTCGCCTAGAAGGTACTGAGGCCGAATTTGGTTTCATTTTTCGCTCCTATCTTCCAATTCATTGCAAACACAGTATTAGACCCTTAAAACACATCATTTAACTTACAGATATCAAAATGTTTAGGATGTGAAAATCATTATCTTGATTACAAAATTTCGGGTGTTACATATGATCATGCTTAGTAATACATTTTATGTGACACATGAATACCATGCATAATCAAACCAATAACTATCACATATAGCTTGTCGGTACATAACTTCGAAGCTTTTCGCTTAAGGTACGAGGATGTAATAAAACCGTTAAACAAAGATTTCATGAATCCACGTACTCTTTTATCAACATTCTTTCAAGAATGATATAACTTTTATGCATATGTTTATGAATATGTATATATGAAGTTTTTCACAACATAACTATGTTTTCATGCTCAAAATAATGAAATGTTTGTCTTAAACTTTCTGTATTGGATATAAAAATATGGATCTTATGTTATGATTATATAAACATGTTTTCAATGAGATAATGATTCACAAGTTTTCATGCATAACATCATGTAATGACATGAGATTCATATTATAAACTCTAAGCATGATTCATAAGTATATTTTGTAAGTAACTACATATTGTGTATCACAATTGTAAAGAAAGCATGTAAGTAAACTTGATGTTCTTTATAACTTCTTTTGCTTCAACACTCTTTCCTCTTGCTTCCTCTTTTTTGACAGTTTATATATGTGCATTTAAGAGAGAAATTCTACTCAGTTTTTTAGAATGAACTATAAGAGAAAATCCTCCTATTTATACTCTAGATCACTAATAAAAGTCTCATAATGACTATGGAAAGGTGTCATGCTCTAAGTTAAAATAAATTTTGCATCCTCCACATAATCCCCAATATAATGACACTCAATCCTCCACTAAGTCACATATTCACCAACTTAAGACACCTAATCCCGTTAAAGATTGTAATTTATGTTTTTATTTTTAATTATTATTTTTCATTAAATATTCCTTTAACACACACATACATACATACACATATATATATATATATATAAATATAGTTATCACTGTTATTTAATCTTATTTGAATCATACTTATTATAAATTCTTGTAATAAATAATCAATACATAGTTAATAATAATCTTTTGTTATAACAATAGTATTATAATCACCTCTACTTTTAACTACATGTTAATACATTTATACCCAATACAATATACTTTTGATTTAACCGTCGGTATATTAGTATTAATCGATTAGCAAATTGATCACATTAATTAGTAACGGTTATTATAAATTAACATCATAGGTTACTTTCCGAAATTCAATCTTTACCGAAACCTTAGAAAATTCTAGAATGTACTTATGGAAAATTTTTGTTAAATCTCGAAGCTTATCGACTAGGCTTTTATTCAATAGCACACCTACATTTCCTTATCGTAAAAATGTCTACGCCTGAAAATGGTTGTTACACACAAGACTTGATCAGCTATAAAGATGAGTCGTCGAGGACTCCTTCAACTGTCATTGAGTCTTGGTCAAATTCCACATTTGATGTAGACAGTCATGGCATCACTAAATGCCGCTTCAACTACTTCTTTGACATCGTTGAGCACTACAAGAAAAATGACTTTCACCCACAAAAAATCACCCAGAGAAATTTCCTTGGGTGATTACCACAGATCACCCAGGAAACACTAATGGTTCTGGTAAAATATGATGTTTTCAAGAAAATACCAACGGATTACTCAGAAATTTCCTGGGTAATTTGTCACTGATTTTATTTACCCACTAACAAATTAACCACCAACAAATTAACCACCAACTTTTGTGACGGTTTTGTGACGAATCACCCTTTAACGACGAATTTCCCAGGGAAATGACCGTAGGTGAAAGCCTTCCATTTTAGTAGTGGAAGTTTTCTTTGATGTGAATTCTGTCTAAGATTTTACTTAAGTTTTAACCTGTTACAAGCAATTACTAAACAGACTCAGTTTTAATCTGATCGCTAAGACTGAAACTCTTGATAACAAAACAAGTATTTTCACTAAATATAAGGATCATCATTAAATTACTGAAAGAGTTATTATTAAATTGTAGACCTGCAACAAATCTTTGGAAGTATATCATGTTGACTACTCATTTTGTTTTGATGTATATGCTCCAATGAGGCATGCCTATCGGATTCCTATATGCATGGTGCTTTGTTAATAAAAAGTTGCTTACAAATAAATTCAGTACAATGGCATTATAAAACTCATTAAAACGATGTGTATAAAGCTCTTATGGATATATCCTTCTCGGCTAATTACTTCCTTTTTAAATATTCCCTAGACGACTTATTGGTTTATCGCTTACTAGCATGTAACTAAGAAGGTTACCTTAAAAAATACTGATAAAAACTGGCGCAACAATTAATCTTATGGTGCATGCATATGAAGTAAAATGTTCAGTCACAAGGCATAATATTTTGTGAATCAAACTTTTGGTTACGTGGTACTTTGATTAGGGGTGAATAGATCAGTCCAGTACAGGTATTAGGGGTGGCAATTCTCAACATGACATGAAACACTATATAAAAACAAACGGGTTTGGTTGAACTTTCTGACCTGCCAACCCGTTTATTAAATGGGTCGTGTTCGGGTTGACATATACAGGTTGCGGGTTGACACGCCAACCCGTTTAAAATAACATATTTTTTAAAATGATTTTTATTCTAAGTGTTCTAAAATATTATATGTATTAGTATTTGAACTTGGTTGTAGTACTAGTATTTGAATTTGGTTGTATTATTATGTGACCCGCCAACCCGAGCGTGTACGGGTTAGGGTTGAACATTTCGATACGATTAGTTAAATGGGTCGTGTCCAGGTTGATCCTTCTTGACCCGCCAACCCAAACACGACACGAATGCCACCCCTAACAGATACCGAACCAAGAGGTATCGATTTTCTGTGGGAGTCAGAACTAAGACTGAAAACCGAACAATATGTACAAGTTTGGTATCAGTTTCGGTTCCGGTTTCAGGACAGGGACATTTGGTACTAGGACCATTTAGGACCGAAATATGAAAGTGGGTTAAGAGACACAACAATGGCATGAGATACAACAATCAAAAGTTCATAATGTTTGAAAATATTTCAAATGTTCGAAGATTAAAGTGGTTTGCGATTGGTTTTGATACACATTTGAAAGATTTTCAAACATTATGAACTTTTGATTGTTTTGTTTCATGCGCTTGTTGTGTCTCTTAACCCACTTTCATATTTCAGTCATAAGTCACTAAGTGGTCCTAGTATCGAATGTCCCCGTCCCGAAACTAGTACTAAACTTGTACATACAGTTCAGTTTTCGGTCTTAGTTTTGAGTCCCATAGAAATATACCTCTCGGTTCATCGGTGTTGGACCGACTCACCCCTACCCCAATTCATACCAACCTTAAATTAGTCCAATACACTAAATAAGATTCTCATTTGCTTCACCAAAGTTATGATTATCCTATTAATCATTAACAGATAGTTTGTCGAGCTTATATGTAACATCTCAGGTCAACCGTATCAGATATTGTCCGCTTTGTCCTCACACCTGGACTCACAGTTTTAAAACACGTATGATAAATGAGGTATCCAGTCCCTTATAAGGTAACATTTATTCCCCTCCCTAACCAATAGGAAATATTACATTATATGACTCGTGTTGGTTTTGTTTATCGAAAGAAAAGATTAGTTTGTAGGAGATTTCAAGTTGCAAAAGATCGATGAGATCAAGAATTCTCACTATTTTTTAGATTTGGGGATGTTTCATTCGCATTATTTCCAATTATAAAACTTTTTGACTCCCGAATTTTGAGTATCCTACTTTCTTATTTACTTTTAAGTAAACTACGATTTTCGTCCCTATGGTTTACAGTTTCTAACGATTTTCGTCTCTATGGTTTAAAAACTGCTTTTTTCATCCTTGTGGTTTCTATTTACTATGATATTCGTCCCTAAGTCCAACGGTGTTAGGAAAGCATCCGTTTACCCTCCCATGTGCCCCTCATGTGAGGGGCAACTTTGTCTTTTGGCTTCATCTGCTTCCCCTCCTTTAATTTTGATTTCTCCATAGGCTAAAATACAAAAGCCTTCTTGATCCAAAGTGTAATAGGCTTCTTCTTTTTCTTTCCTTTTTCCAAAGTGTAATAGGCTGCTTCTTTTTCTTTCCTTTTCCAAATTAACCCAACAAAAATCAAAAGTGATAACTTTCGTCTGGACATTAGTCAATTCCTCATGATTAACTGTTATTTTTCTTTTAATTGTGGAACTTACAAGATTTAATGACTTTCTAATGAAGCCCTTTTTGAAGATTTGAATGTTTGCAAAAAAGTTAAAGATTCTTAATTTATTCATCCATGGATTACTAATCATGAACATATCCAATAACTTTCTTCAAAATATCATCAAACCCTTCAAGTTTAATTCAAGGAAAGGTGAAAACCTCAGATACCAATTCAATATTTATTTATTTTATTTTATCAGGCTTTTATTCTAGATACAGATAGATCCACTATTCTTGATATCTTTTCTTTTTCCTTTTTCTTGATTATTAGATGGACAAAAAGAAGATTTGGAAAAGATTGATGCTGAAGAACATAAGGAATTCACTTTCCAAACCCTAGTTTCTGCAACAAGAAATTTCCATGTTGATAATAAATAAGCTTGGCCATGAAGATTTTGGCCCTCTTTTCAAGGTTCCTTCCATCTCTAATAATAATATTTTCAATCTTTCTTTTTAGTTATTCAAAAAGAACACACCATCTTCACAGAAAGTGCCAATTGGCTTCTTCTTTTTCTATCCAAAATAACCAATCTCATCATCACTTTATAGCTAAATAGCTTGAGATTTGCATAACTCACTTTTTTCAATAAATATTTAGAAAAAGATTGACACTTCAAAAATTATCATCAAGATAAAGTTTATTTGAATGTACACAGGGGGTTGGAAGATGGGAGGGTGATTGTTGTCACATTCCTATCAGATTGTAAAAGAGTTAAGACAATTAACCGAGCTCAACATTGTAAAATTGTGAGCTTATTAGGATATTGTGTGCACCCAGAAAAGCTTTTAGTATACGAATGTGTTCTTAATGGCAACTAAGATAAGCTTCTTTTTGAATCTGGAGATCAAGATTTACTAGATTGGAAGAGAACATATGATCCAAAGTGTAATTGGTATATAACCTATAACAAAAGTCATTGGTTATGTACCTATTACACTTCGGATCGAAAAGGCTTTTGTATTTGAGCCTCTGGAGAAATCAAAATTAAAGGGACGTGCTCCTCACATGAGGGGCACATGGGAGGGTTAACGACTGTTTTTCTAACACCGTTGGACTCAGGGACGAAAATCGTAGTAAATAGAAACCACAGGGACGAAAAAAGCAGTTTTTAAACCATAGGGACGAAAATCGTTGGAAACTGTAAACACAGGGACGGAAATCATAGTTTACTCTTTACTTTTTTATGTGCTAGTTTGGTGTTGTTTGGCAAAAATAAGTTAGCTTATTTTCAGGATACATGTTTGTATGCGCATAAGCTAACTTATTAAAACGCTATCTGAAGTAGCGTTTTGAGAGCTTATTGTCACTTTTTCCAATTATAACCCTCATTAATATTAATTATTATTTATTACTATTAATTATAAATAAATATTAAATATTACTAATATTAATAAGAGTAAATTACAATTTTGGTCCCCGTGGTTGCCATTCATTATCAAGTTTGGTCCCTCTTCGAAACTAATTACAATTTTGGTCATTCTGGTTGCCATTTTGTTTCAATTTTGATCCCTCTCACTAATTGTTAATTAAAAAGGGTAGTTTAGTTAATGGTAGATTGGTCATTTTACTTTTTTTTACTTTTTCCTTTTATTATATTGTAGATTAAATACAATTTTAGTCCTTGTGGTTTATCTTTTTCCTTTTTTTGTCTTTCCCACATTTATCTTTTTTTTCCTTTTATACTTTTATTTTATCAATTAACTAATGGTAATTTTAATTAAAAATACCTATTTTATTTTGTAAATTACACCATCAGAAAATGATTGTCAGTATTTTTAAAATAACAAGTATTGAATATTTTTAAATATTTATACAATTTATCGATATATACAAACATAAATCCATCTACATTATTAAAACATTTTTTATTTTAAGTTAGTTTTAATATATTTATCCATTTTTCTTATTTATATAAGAAAAAATCAAAATTTATCTATGTCTATTAATAATAAATGTATTACTTTTAGATATTTTATTCAATGAAAAGGGGTGCTTGGAATTGCTTATTTAAACTGTTTATTGACTTATCCCGATGTGGTATCGGTGATAAGCATTTTGAGTGTTTGGAAGGAGAAACAAAATAAAATGCTTATACTGGTGTCAAACTGGTAATAAAAAGTTGTAATAAGTTAAAACATTTTGGCTTATTAACTTATTTAAAATAATTTATCATCTTTTTTGGTATATTACATGTATAAGCAATCCTAAACACCCCTAAAAACAACTTATTAAGTTTTGATACCATCATAAGTTATTTCAAACACTTTTTATAAAACTCTGATTTGACACCACATAAGTTAATAAACACGTTTACTTAAAAGCATAAATTATTCTAAATAAATGATCTCAAACACTCCGTAAATGTTTTTTTAAATGTAAATCAAATAAAAAAACTTTATAGCTGAAATAATATGTGAAATTGAATATATATTTTAAATTTAACATATAGTTTAAATTAAATCTAATAAAAGAAAATAGCATATTTGAAATTAAAATAATATTTTTGAAATTTAATATATAGTTTAAATTAACAGATAATTTTTTTTGAAATCAAAGTTTTTTTTTCTTGATCACGTTTAAAAAAGATTCAATTGAACAAAATATCTAATAACAAATGGATAAATATATTAAACTCAACTTAAAACAGAAAATGTTTATTAGTGTAGTCAAATTTATATGTAAATATAGCATATAAATTGCATAATTTTAAAAAAATATTCAGTACTTATCATTTTAAAAATATTGACAAAGCTTTTCTGATGGTTTAATTTACAAAATAAAATAGGTATTTTAAATTAAAATTATCATTAATTAATTAAGAAAATAAGAGTATAAAATGAAAAATGAAAAATATAGAAGAAACAAAAGAAGGAAAAAGATAAACAACAAGGACTCAAATTGTATTTACTCTACAATATAATAAAAGGAAAAAGACAGAAGAAAAAGGTAAAATGACCAAACTACCTTTAACTTAACTATCCATTTTAATTAAGTTAGTGAGAGGGACCAAAATTGAAACAAAATAACAACCACAATGACCAAAATTGTAATTAATTTCAAAGAGGGACCAAACTTGATAATAAGTGGCAACCACAGAGACAAAAATTGTAATTTACTCTATAATTTTATTTTAGTTAATTTTAATTATAAATCATATATTAATAGTACTTATTAATAATTTACAATAATTATTAATCATATCAGTTATTTTCATAGTATTATTTTTTTAATTATTATTTAATATATTTGGTTAATAAAAAAAAAATACGAGAATTACAATTAATATAAATTGAAATGCATCAAAATGTAACGAAATTTGTTTTATTTTCTATTTAGTGATGAACTTTGTTTTTTCTCAATCAATGTAACAAACTTTTATTTTTTCCTATTTTATACATATTTTAACCTGTAATCTTTTAACCCAGTAGCATTCGATGATTTGGATGACAACTTGTCAATTAAATTCTGAAATGATGATGTGGATTGCCTAGTTGTTAATTTTTATAAATATAATAATTTTTTACTAAAAAAAGTCAAAGACTTCCCTTTTAGTTTTATTAATTTTTACATATCCTTCAATTTACCCACTCTTAAATTTCTAATCTGACCATTGGTACTCCTCTACTTCCCCTTTCTAGTTCCCACTTTCTCTGTTCTTCTTTGTCGCTCAACCTCTGTTGTTTGCCATTTCATCCTTCATTATTTGCTTTCTTCCTCACTAGTAAGTTCTCTCAAACGTTAGTGTTTCCTTTTCTATGTTCCAACTTACATTTTGCTTTCTTTTTTTTCTTTATTCTTCTTAATAATAGGATTTCCTAGTCGCAAATGGGTGATTAAAGTGTTGCCATCATATGGGATTTTTGTTTTTTTTCCTCTATGCTCCGAGTTACATTTTAGTTTCTTTTTTTCCATTACGCTTTTTTCATTTTTTCCCTTTTTTAGTGTTTGCTTTTCTATTTTTTTTGTATAACTTCATTGAAAGAGGTTTTTTGTATAACCTTGTTGAAAACAAATTTCTTTTATAGATGAAAGGTTTTTGCTTGGGTATTGGAAAGCGGACTTTTGTGTATATAAGGTTGTTTGTTATGATTTATTTTCCATCATTCTGTGTATAACTTTGTTTGTTTTGTTTTGGTGTTAGGATTGATTTAACTTTTGATTTTGAAGTGAAATGATTTTTAAAGAGATTGGTTGATATCAGTAACTGTAGATGTAAAATTGTAAAAAAGATAAATGGAAAAATTATGATGAAAATTTGAAGACGGGGTTTTGAAAAAAAACCCGAGGGGGTTTGAAAATGGAAGGAAATGGATGGGGGAGGATTGAGGAAAGAAAGAAAAATAACATTAAAGAACAATGCCACATCATGGCTGATTTGGAATTAAAAAAATAGAAAATTATCATGTCAATATAAACTTGTGCCAAGTAGCTTAGTAACTTGTTTAAGAGGTAAAACATGTACAAAATAGAAAAAAAAATGAAAGTTTGTTACATTAAGTGAGAAAAAATAAAGTTTGTTACACTAAATAGGAATTAACCGAACTTTGTTACATTTTGATGTATTTTGCCCATACAAAAATTAAATATATAATTATTTTGTTTCATAAATAATAAAATTATGTTAAATAATTTTAATAAAATATTTAATTTAATTATTAAATATATATTTTTAAAATTATTAATTAATTTGATATGTGAACTTGATCAAAAAAAATTATTTATATTATATGTAATGGTTATTTAAAATCATAAATAATAATTTTTTTCTAAAATTTGTTTTAACAAATCCAAATATGATAATATATGCAATAATCTATTTAAAATTCTTTTAATCAATATATTACATATTTTTTTTTTGGAAGTATATATTTTTTTTAGTGTCATTTTGTTTGTGTTAATTATTATATTATATTATTAGAGATTTGCTTTTAATATATATAACAATGTATTTGAAATTATTTTAATTAATATGTTATATTTTTTAAATCTTGTTTGTATTAATTTTGGTTTGGGGTAGAGAGCAATTAAGTTGAAAAAGAAAAAGACTTGTTGTGGTAGTTTTGGTAGAAGAAGGCTCTTACTAAATTGAGGTTATGTTTATTAAGAAATCATGTGTTTTATGAGTTTAATCAGAGTCTCGCAGAGAAAGCGTCACAATCGGGTAATATTTGATTTTAATTTGAATGGTTGTTCAAATAGGAGCAAAAAACTTATTTTGAAAGGTAAAGAGGTTAGTCATGTAAAGTTCTTTAGGGTGATTATTGGTAAGTTATTGAATTTTGAGGCGACGGGGGAATCCAAAGAGTATATGCGATGGGAGTACCAGAATTCCTTAATCAATATAAGCCCTCTGATCTTAACTCAATTTCGGGGACGAAATATTCTTTTTAGAAGGGGAGAATTGTAATACCCGTGTTCCAATAATTCGTATAAGATAAATCTAACCTTAACTTAAAATGTTAAGTTTAAGTCTATTTAGGGCGTAAGGTTGCAAAAACTATACTAGAAGGGTTAAAATGGAATATTTGAATGTATATGCATATAGATATATATATATATATATAGATATATAGATAATAATAATAACAAATCAAGAAACACGACAATTCAAGCACGACTAATCAAGAAGCACGACAATGCAAGCACGCAAAATCTATAAGCTTGACAATGCTAGAAGCACGACAAATCTATAAGCACGATAATGCAAACACGACAAATCAAGAAGCACGACAATGCAAGCATGACAAATCAAGAAGCACGTCAATACAAGCACGAAAAATCAAGAAGCACGTCAATGCAAGCACGACAAATCAAGAAGCACGACAATGCAAGCACGACAAACCAAGATTCTCTTATCCACTTAACCCTATAAATATAGAATCTCTCATTCAAAAATTTCTATCGTAGAAACTAAGTAAAACTAAGAAATCATCGTTTAGTTGAAGATTTGGAAGATCGGAACTTGAAAGTCCAAAGGTGACTTTGATTAACACTAAAGGCATTCCACCCTTATATTCCATCATCTTCTATTCAGGTACGGATTCATATCTTACTTGACACGGAGATAGCCATTTGCATAAGGCTTCCTAATCTGGAATACTTTATGATAAATTTTGAACACATTGGTTCCAAATTCTCATCATGCTAGTTAAATGCTATTGAACTTCTGTTTCTTTATGAACTATGATTTGAATCCTATCACTTAATCTCTTGATTCGTGGGATCACATTTGTGGTGTGAGCCTTTCTTGTGTCAGACTCAATATTGAGGGCACCTATATTGAGATGTATCCATGATGACTACACGATCATGGCGTCCTCATGTGTATAGTCCTTAAAAGCGGGCTTGACCATGTACCGGTTAAATGGAGGGCGTATGGGTCGATTCTAGTTAAGTTATGTTGAGGTCGTTGTTAAATCCACGGAGAGGATTGCTTGTGTGTGCCCCACCCCTTTCCTCAGTTATGCCTGAATGAACTGATCATCCTTCGGGAACGATGCATCTTTTGATGTAGTTTGGTTTTCGGACCCTTGATATGCCTTCGGGCTAGTTATTTCACTTGATATGCATTCAGGCCAGTCGTTTGATTTAATATGCCTTCAGGTCAGTTGCTTGACTTGACATCCCTTCAGACCGTTTATTTGACTTGATTTTCCTTTGAATTATCATTTATCGTTATGAATTCCTTTTAGGTTGATTGTCTCATATTCATTGTTTAAATTATTATTATTATTATCTGTTCACTGAGCCTTAAGCTTAGCCGAGGTTTTCTTTTTCCTCGGCAGATCCTAAGTGGCTGATAGGGACGGGACTTGGGGATAA
Source organism: Silybum marianum (assembly GCA_036898165.1). Classification (NCBI taxonomy): domain Eukaryota; kingdom Viridiplantae; phylum Streptophyta; class Magnoliopsida; order Asterales; family Asteraceae; genus Silybum; species Silybum marianum. Next base: position 39,756,944 of record CM072529.1, on the reverse strand, counting down.
GAGCTAAGGAGATTGCGGATCTAAAGATAAGCCATTATCTTATGTCAAACTTGTGAACCTAATTGTGGCACCTTCCGTCTTTAACCACGCGGGACGGGGTGTTACAAAAAGAAACATATTTTTGATGTATTTTTAATATTCGATTATATATGTTAATAGAATACAAGTGTAAATGAAAAATAAAAAGGTAAGGGATATACAGTAAATTAAATAACTAATTATAAGGATACCAAGTGTAATTAAATAATGAAGATTTTCACACAAATTTGACGTCTTTTGGGAATTGCATTAAAAATGACTTTAAAGTGAATTGGAGTTGGGAGATTGGCTATTTCAGTCAATTTCCCAAAAAAATGGCTCTCAAATGACACTCTTTGATCCCTCAACATTTCATGGATCGACACATTCTTTGATCTCTTTTTTACAAATCATACGTTTTGAGTAGTTCCACTTCTCTCGGAACTATGTTCTAACCGATCTTCTTTTCCCGATCATAATCATCATCATCATCATCATGGGGTTTCTGATTTATTTGCCCGAACACTTTTCGATTGGATTTTAGCGTTTTAGAGGGCTGAAGACGATGAAGTAATTTTCACTAAATGTGTTGTTCAACATGAAGGACTGAATGAAAATTGTATAGAATTACAAGGATTTTTGCAAGAAAATGTCTCCGATCAAATTCCTTTTCACGATCCTTTTTGTTTCAGTTGGATTATGGCTCGTGTCGCTGTGAGTAATCAAATAATCATGCTTATCTCTCTCTCTCTCTCTCTCTCTCTCTCTTTTAGTTTGATTGTTTTTTATGCGTTTAAAGTACACTTTGTTTGGTTTTAATTACGTTATTGATATATAGAGAGCTTGGATTTGGCATTCATGAGAAATAATAAAAGCATAAAGAGATGAGGGATATATGGTCTACGCACTAGGTCTTTATATATGTGTGTGTGTGTGTGTGTGTGTATATATATATAGAGAGAGAAAGAGGGGGAGAATATTCCAATTTAGGAAGAGTTATGAGGATAACCTAGAACTATGGTAGAAGTGTGTTAATTAGTTGTCAATTACTAAACATCACCTGAACCTAATTTGGGTTTGAGAGTTGAATACGGAGAATTCTAATTTATTTGTAAATCGAAGCAATAAGTTACAAACAACTTAAATAGGCTGGAGTTATTCTAGGTGCCGAAATTGCTAATCAAGAATTCAAATTTGTTGCTAAAATAGTATAAGTTTTTATTTGTTTTGGGTTAAGTCTCAGGAAACGAGAAACATGAGTTTTAGTGGTTTTACCGTGTTCCACATAGGATCAAAATGGAACCTAAATTGGATATATAGTGATGGATTCGACAAGTGTTGCAGAAAGAAAAGACAACCCTTTGAAAAGTCACCTTTGGTGACAGTTTGGACAGATGTCGCAAAAGGAAAAGACAACCCTTCGACCTTTGATGACAGTTAGGATAAATGTCACAAATAAAATAAGTGTTCTCTTGGAAAAGTCACCTTTGGTGACAGTTTGGATAAAGATGGTGATTGTTTGAAGCGTCACCAACTTTTGGTGATAATTTTAATTTCATTGGAACTCTTATATATATATATATATACACACACACACACACAACATCCTTATTCTGTCAAAAACACATAAAACCCTCACTTTTCTCTCATATCAGATTACCCTAAAGGGTGTTGCTATATAAACACATTTTATTGGTTTATATGAAATCCTTGATTGCTCATTAATTCATTTGGATTATCATCAACCATGCATTGTTGGTAATCATATTATATATGTTGCTTTATTGTATCTTGGGAGGAAATTCATCAAAAACCTAGAGCACAGTCGTTGGGACGAAACTTTTAAGGATCGCCATTACTCACCTCGAAAGAAACAAGTTGTAGTTTCTTATTACAATTTTATTGGCCTATTTCAGTACCCCCCAAAACCAACAATCTTAAAGGAATTTCCAAGCAAAGATGACAGCTAAATATCGTATTCCACAATGATGGGTATCGGAATTTATAATATCTCAAGGTGAAAGACTAACTTTTGATGGCGAATTTGAATAAATTGTTTGGTTTGAGTTAACACTACTAAAGATGAACAAAATATGTAAAAGAAGCATGTGTGTAAGACTTTTGATGGGACGCAAACAAAAGTTCTAGTAGACCATTGTTGTAACCAATACTATAGAAATGAGTTAGTAACAACTAGTTCCACCACTTATAATATCTCAAGGTGAAAGACTAACTTTTGATGGCGAATTTGAATAAATTGTTTGGTTTGAGTTAATACTACTAAAGATGAACAAAATATGTAAAAGAAGCATGTGTGTCAGACTTTTGATGAGACGCAAACAAAAGTTCTAGTAGACCATTGTTGTAACCAATACTATAGAAATGAGTTAGTAACAACTAGTTCCACCACTTATTTTAAGGAATTTTATCTAGAGCTTTACATGTACACAATAATTTGTCTTTAGAACCTACATATCTCTATGCAGTATCAGGACCATAAAAGAAGTGTGCAATGACATCATTAAAATACATGGATCAACAAATCTCTTTGTTTGGAAAATAACTTTCTCAAATATATTCCCATGACATTCAAGTTGATGTGTTCCAAGTGGCTTATCTCTAAGACCATTATACTTTAACACTTTGTCAAGTAACCAACTTGTCAAAAATTGATCTTAAAAAGCATATATAACAAATCTCTTTGTTTTTAAAATGCAACATTCTCGAGTATACTTCCTATGTCTTTCAACTTAACGTGCATTCAAGTGACTTATCTCTATTACCACGATACTTTAACACTTTTCAAAGTGATAAACTTGTCAAGAAGAAGTGCCTTGTTATATTTTATAAAATTTAAAAATGAAATGGTGGAACATTATTATTGAGAAACGATGTTCACTTTCATTTGGTTTGAAATCTAACCCTTTGTCCAAGTTATGAAATTTAACTACTCGTAACTGAATTAAAATGCAACATAAAGTTAAAGGAGGCATAAAAATAAAAATGTAAATGCAAGAATGTAAATGTGAAAAATAATACTTAAATTGAAAGAACTTGGAAGATATATAAGACTAAAAGTACTAAAATATGAAACTAACTAATCCAAAAATTACATCGAGCCCCGACATTTCTATTTATAGTAGAAGAAGGTGGGGGTAAAGTGTAAAATTGGAAACTTAGGGTCAAAGTTTGAAGTACACCAAAGTCAAATAAGCAAAACTTTACATGACATCTATTGATAAAAGTAGTACTATGATCTGCAGATATGTGAAGAGGCTTGAAAATGTGCGTTTTGTCCCATCAAAAATTGTCTTTAGCTCATCTCATTCATTTTCTCGTCTTTAACCTTGTTCTCCAAGTAATTTGTCCACTACCATAGCACATATACAACACAAACAACTTTCCCAAAAGGTGAAATTAAGCACTCTATAGCCTTATTATTGATTAATCACAACCTTAATTCCATAAATAATAAAGGGAAAAATAAGACAATAAAGGACTCAAATTTGGGATATAAAAGAGAAATAAGGTAGATATAAGTGAAGAAATGAGTGTTATAACATTGACGAAAACAATTCACATCAGTTTGTAGTGCTTACAAAATGGGCGACTTGACTTTGTGGTTGGCTGTGAGTTTTAAAAAGGAGGTTGATTACCATGGATACAATGAGGGTATTTTGTTGCAGCAAGAATAGTGAATTCCATTATTGATTTTTTCTAAGGGTCAATTATGACTTTGTGTCATGCCTCTTCTTTATGCGCCTCAGCAAAGGCTTCATAAATAGTTTGAATTGGTTCACGACTAATCATACAACCACGATCACCCAATTGTAGCAAGCGACCATATAGGAAGTCAAACACCCGCTTCTTTTCCATGCAATAAGTAAATTATCTATGCATCAACAGTACACTTTTAGTCATTAGGGCATAACAAATCTAGTTCTTTCAAAAGAGTACAAAGAGCACTATACTACTCGATGACAGATAGAGATTCTTGACTTTGATCTTAAAGTTTGGTCAGGATTTCTTACATCGGATAAGTATATTCTAGATCTGAATATGTCTCATGAATGACATTCCAAATAATTGAAGTAGTTGGGAAAAAACATTTATAGTTGATGAGCCATGTCATGACCATGGAATTTCAGCATCCCATTAGGGATACATAGAACTAGTAGTCATTGCAGCTCGAATCGCACCAGTAACATAACCAATGCATCCTTTGCCATGCAAGAATAAAGAGGCAAATGGAGACCATTGCCAAAGGGTTATTTGTAATGGTGACTTGTCCGATGAGGTTCTTGAGAGAGGAAAGGTTGACTTGTGGAGAGAGTTTTCATTCTTTTTCTCCATATCAGTACGTGTTATTGTTTGATAAAAGGAGCGATTAGACATATTATAGGGGCTTTGATACCATGAGGGTTGAATAATGAGAGTTCTTATTCATTTGTAAAACAATAGGTTACAAGTAATTTAAATACGCTGCAGCCATTATAGTCGACTCGGTAATACACGGAAACCACTAATTACATAATATATATTAGACATAAATAGATTCTGAATCAATCTATTTTTAAGAAAATATCTACCAAATAATTCTAAGATTATATGCTAACAGGGTTTTCCACATATTGTCTTGTGCATGTATATTTCTCAAATCTATTTTCCATAGTACTAACAGTTTGATACTTGGTCTTATTTCTTTCATAAATAAAGTACTCGGTCTTTTTGCAATGCTGATTAGTTAAGAAATAGTATTTGAATGCCTAATTAGTTATGTGAAAATCATTTGATAATTGAATAGAACATTTGCATTCAATTCTTTTTCAAATTGAGGGAAAGCTTGTGATGTATAGAATATGGAGATGCTTGGACTTAAGAATTGGGTATGTACTTTGATTTGAATAACTACTTGGTCGAAGATTATCTAGAGAAATCGTTAAGGGCACTTCTAACCAAATAAGAAGTAGCGCGACATCTTTCTCTATGCATCTTCATATATGGTCCAAGCAAGTAGTTACCTCTTTTCATTATAAAATGTATACACATCAATAGATGTTTGAGTTATTGGTTGTGGATACTACAAAAGGAAACACCTTTTCAGGGGTTAAAATTATGCAAACCAATCACTATTAAATTATGAATTTTGTGACTCCTCTTTGAACTTTAATAGCTTCTTGAGTTCTAATGCATTGTATCTTAGACTCTTAGTCATATTCAGACATTTGATCATATGTTTAAATTAATTATTTGTCATGAAAGTGTGGTTTGTGTTGAATTATCCATTCTCATAATTACGTCATCAAGATGACCATCACACTTTATACATCATAATTACAAGTTTCAGAAGACTTACCATACATGTTTTTCAGATTTATTTCCAGGATAATTTCTTTGATTTTGAGCCGGGTCCTGAAAGCATCTGTGGGATTTAGATTTAGTGGATGGAGAAGTTTGAAGGATTTTAGGATCAAGTTTGAAAGGGTACTTCTCTTTTTTTATTACATAAAGTTTGTTTCATGTTGTTTGGTCTATGGTCTATAATTATATGTGATTTCAAAATTGTTTTCTTCTAGAGGCTTTTATTTTTGGTATGATGAGAATGATCTAAATGTAGAAGTTATCATCATTATTTGGTTAACTTCCTTGCTAAATGAAATTCTTGTATGGACATATGTATAATCCAAGAAGAACAATAATGTTTTAGAATAATTTATATTCAACAACGAATTATTAATTATGGTAACTACCCAATTGATATGTTAGAGACCATTTTATGTTGGAAGGAAACTTTGAATCTAACTGAGGATTTTTTTTTCAAGAAAGAGGTCAGTATACATGTTAGATGAGAATTATAATCAACTTTACCTTCTTCACATTTGTAATATACAACAGAGGTTATGCTTTCTAATTTATTTTTCTGAAATACATTCTTAAACTTTAAAAATATTTTTTATTTGAATAATAAGTACATTAATCATGTTATAATATTTTTCATCTACTCAAATCTATATCCATTTTTAGTATAATGATATTATTAAGATGTTATAAAACTTGGATTATAATTATACTCTATGATAGCAGATAATGGACATCAAATCATGTTCATCTTGATGTTACTATTGGAATTTGCAGGGCGCTGTTGAATCTTTTTCAGTTGGTGAAATCAAACTTTGCTTACAACAATCCTTGGTTAGACTGGAGGTTGAGAGTATTTCTAGGGATCCAAAACTACAGTTGGTGATAACTGACTTAGAAGTTGTTACAAGGACGTCAGACAAAAGTTCAAAAAAAACCAAACCACGGAAACCAAAGAGTTCTGGAGGTAAGTCGGGCAAAGGAGGAAAAGTGATGGCTGTGGCTAACATCGCCAGATTCTTATCTCTTTCTGTGAGAGGGTTAGTTGTAAAGGTAAGTTTCTGTCAACAATGTACGTATGTTCATCACATGGACTTTCTTTCTTCTCATTCTTACTAGTTGTTAAGTTCATTAAATTAGCTAGAATGTTTATTCATAGCATACACCTTGATACAGTTCTGATACAATTTCCATACTATCTGGACACAAAGAACCATAAAAGAAATCAAGTTTGCTGGTTGTAGGATTGTTGTTTTTCCTTGGTTGTAGAATTACTTTTTTTTCCTTCGCATGTCTTCAGACCAAATTAACTAAGAAACGATTGTACATAGATGGGGTACCAGAGCGACTGTCACTTACCTACTATTCAACTCTGATGTTCTATTCTTTGGGTGATATCTAGCATTTACAAGAATGATAGGTGCTAATTTCTTAGATGTACTATGGAACATGAACATAAAATATATAGTGCACAAACAGTCAATATTCACTTCTCTCTGCATGCAATGTATTAGGAGTAACTCTAGTGCATTAAGTAGTTAGACACTAGTAAAAACTAAAAACATGACCCACTAAAGCTATCATGTTGGAAGTTAACCATCCAAAAGGCCTGAGTTATTTCCTGCATGAATGGTTAATATGAAGAAAGTGGCTCCTTAATTTGTCCAAGTGGTTGATGGATTGGTCTTGACATGTTGGTCTGATTTTATTACTTTGTGAATAGATGGCATGCTTATGCACATACACATGTAAAATTGGTATACACACTAGGCATGCCTTCTTTTTATTTTTTTATTCAAGGCGACAATATCACAAAATCCTGTGGTGTCTCTTGGATCACAATATACGACTAAAAAGTCACGTCAAACACAAGTTTCAGACATAAAGTTGGTCACTACAAGTACTATAAACATTTGAATCTTGATGCTAACACAAATTCATTTTTTGAAGAAAGTACTCACATACCCTCCTCACCTTTGGTGAGGTATGAACCCTTGACCTCCTCGGAGGGTAGGCTATACCGGTAATCAGGATACCTCTAGGCTAATGACCCTTTGGTACACTCAAATTCATTTTGTTAGTGGTAACACCAAACGAAGGTTGATATCACAAAAATTAGGCAAAAACATTCATGCAGTAGTTTTTCAATTCCCACTGATTTATATAGTGTAGACTCTTTTACAACCTAAAGTTTATATATCAAATGACAATAATAAAAAATATATCAACTTATACCTAATCAGAAGTAGGAGAAACCGGTTTTCGAGTAACCTGTCCCTTTTCTCTATTCATTACACTTAAGAGAGTCTGAGATAGATGAGTGTATCACAAGACAACAATATAGTTGCAGTAACAAATCCTCGAGACATGTGCTTCAGCTCACAATTGTGTTTTGAAGCATGACAAATTGCAAAAAAAAGTCTTAAGCTTTTCAATGGACTTTAGATTTCCTAAGATACAAGGTGAGAGGGAGGACTGCAAACTAAGAATTCAACTAAGAAACCTAATAAATTTACAACATAAAGGCTTTAGCATAAACTAAGGTAACCTATTGAAATCTTTGTTTTGAAGAGATCCCTCTTATTTGTGAAGTTATTTATCTTTCGAGGCAACAGTTGAAGAAATCCAACAAAACACAATGTAGGTTTTACATGTAGATTGAACATGTCATAGTGAAAATACATTCAACTAGAAAGCCGAAAAAGCGTTGTCACTGAACTATTATGCTTCTTTAGAAGGCTTCTTCGCCCACATTATTATGCAACAGAAGTATTTAAATAGAGAAAGTCTCCAATCGACTCCTAATATTACTCATCATGAGAAAAAAATAGAATTCCGGAATATTTTATGCAATATACATTGCTCTTGCAGTGAAGCGACATTATGAAACTATCTCGGTTTGGCCTGTGTTTTATTGAACATGGACTATTCTCAACTCTGGAGTAGATGTTTATTCAAATTCCAATCTCAAAAAAATTCCTTCTTGATTACATAACAAAATGCATGCTATATCAAGCCACTTGTTGACAACTGGAAATAAAATTACATCAAATCAAACCATAAAGGATTTGTTAGCATGCACTTTCCTTCTCATAAGATTGGAGTTTATTAGACTTGTTTGTATATATATTTTTTTCATATTTTGTCTTGTCTTGATGTATAAGTAGTGGTCATATGTTATTCAACTAATATAACTAAACATGTTAACCCTATTACTACTCCCTTATGATAGCCTCGTCGTCAACGACATCTTTATCGCTCACATTTGTAGTGAGCACCTTTAGGTGATCAACCGTCCTCACAACAATCGATTTCAGATTTTGTTTCCATCAAAGTAATTTCTTTTCAATATCCATGGAATCTATTCTCCACTTTATCTCTAATCGACTACTTTAACAATGATAACTTGTAATAATCCTTCTATTCGAAAAAATGGCATGTTGGTTTGAATAAATCAAATACTCCATTGGGTCACTCTACAGCGCTACCAATGGTCTCTGCAAATCACATCCCACAAGCTTGAAGGTATTTTTTTTACGGTGGGCACAATCCATCAAAATCGTCATTTGTGGCCGTCGAAAGGTTTGATATATTATCGATAACCTCCCTACACCTTATTCAACAAATCCTCACCGTTAGGTATGGCAGGTTGAGAATTCAATTGTTCTTGCTTGACGTAAGAATTCAATGGTGGTCTAGACATTTGTTCTTCAAAACAACCAAGGTGGTCTAGACGTAGCTCGACATATGTACTCTGATCTTGGTAATTCCTCTCATATCTTTGAGACTCACACTAAATTCAAAGAAGTTAAACCAGGAAATAACATTGTCATCTAATATTTCTCGGACCTACAAGATTTGTGGCAAGAACTCGACTTTTATCTCAAAACATCAACTTGTATCTCAAAACAACATCTCTATGCACTGATTACAGTGTCAAATAAAGACAAAAACTTGAAAAGGAACTAGTCTTTGAGTTCATGACTAAGTTGGATAACAAACTTGATGAAGTACGAGGACGTTAGGTAAATCGCTCACAATTTCCTTATACAGAAGAAGCCTTTTTTGAAGTTTGTCATGAAGAAGTACATTGTTGGGTCATGTTTACTGCCTTAGTGGCTTGAAGTTCTCAACCAGTTAAGATCACTTCTCTTGCTTCCAAGTGTTGTCCTTCCCTTCTGTTTTCAGTTAGATCTAATCATGATCATTAACCAACCAACAAAGGTGAAAAGCTCTGGTGCAATTATTGTGAACGGTATGCTCACTCTCGAATAACTTGTTGGGAACTTAGTGGAAACTAACTAATTGGGCTTCATGACACCCCATTGAAAGAAAGTCCTACCAAACTCAAGCAAGTAGCAACACTCAGTAAATCAACAAATATTAGCTCACCCTCATTTAGGAAGGAACAAATTGAGTACACTTTTGAATCCATCATCTATAAATTCTACAACTACTTCTGAGTCTCATAGTGCCTCATGCTCACTTGCACACTTTATTAATTTATCCTCTACCCTCAAACATTCTTAAACATCGTGGATAATTGATTCAGGTGCCTCCGATCATATGACAAGTTTATATCTTTTCTTTGATTCATAGAGTCCTTGTTCTGTTGGAATTGATACAATTAATGTCAAAGTTTTCGATGACACTTTGTTCCATTGTTGGAATTGATACAATTAAATTATCTGTTGATCTTTTGTTGATCTAATTTAAACCTGTCCATTATGTTCCTTCTTTAAAGTGTAATTTGATCTCAGTCAGCCAATTGACTACTAATAATCATTGTATTGCCAAATTTTTGTCCACCTCTTGTCCAATTTCAAGATCTATCATCGGGGAGGATGATTGGCGGTGCTAGGATTCATGATGGACTAGATTTATTCAAAGATAAATAACCAATAAAATAATAACCAACATATATACTTTGATTTCTAGTTTGGTCTCAAATTCATTTCCAATTCCTAAAAGAGTTATGTTATGGAACTATGGACTTGCACACCCCAACTTTTCATCATTAATTGATATAAATTATACCAATTTTCAATGTGATATTTGTCAACTTGCTAAACAAGCACAAACCTCATTTCCCCGTAAATCTTACACACTAATCAACCCCTTATCTCTAATCCTTAGTGACCTACGAGGGCCCTCAAAAGTTATTATCTCATGGAAAATGTTGATTCGTATAATCTATAAATGATCACACACGTGCCAATTGGGTAATGGCATTGAATGATTCAAGCATAGTACCAAACATAGTACCAAACATAGTACCAAACATCCCTTCATATATTATGAATGGATATGGCATTGAATATTGCAATTCAGCTTTGGGTCTTTATCTATCCTATAATGGAATTATCCATAAAAGATCATTTGTTGATACAACCAACATAATGGTATTGTCGAGAGGAAAAATCATCGACTGTTAGAAGTTGCCTGAGCCTTCATGTTTACCATGAACGTTACAAAGTATCGTTGAGGAGACACCATTCTCATTGCCACCTACCTCATTAATCGCCTACCTAGTCGCATGCTCTAGTTTAACTGTTTAAGACACCTCACTCCATCATTCATGCTTCCTACTCTCACATGTCTAGCCCAGTGGTAAGGTAACATCCTGGGGGGTTAGTGGATGGTATCCCTGACTACCCGGGTTCAAACCCTGCGGTGCGTATGTGGAGATATCCAAATCTTGGGCCTGCCACTTTGTGGTACCCTTAATTGGGTTGGGCCGAGATCAACAGGGATTAGTCAGGTGGCACCCTTAAGTAGGAGCCCGGATACCTCGGGAAAGTGTGTGTTAACTTGCCTTGGTCATGAAGTGGAAAAGAAAGAAGTAGCATGGAAAGGAGGTGCGCTGGAAGTGGAAAGATTTTTGATTTCAAAATTTCGTATTAAGATGGTCGGGGTCATAGTACTGAGCCGGTTTAGTTAGACCTTACCTTTAATTTAATCTTTGTCTTTTAGCTAATGGTAATCAGGTCAAGATCATAGGAAGAGGGAAGAACAAGGGAGAAGATCTTTTTTAAAAGAAGACGATTCCAAAAGAAACTCAAAACAAAACGGAGAATAGGATGCCTTAAAGGTAAATAAGAAAGATCATAAATAAAAAAGAAAGAAAATAGCTGCCTAGCCCGCGGGAAACATAAGGTTAGGAAGGGAGAAAGGATCTTTACCAAGACTACTGAAAGAGCACAGATTCGGCAGATCGCCCTAGAGGAGCCGTATGAGGCGGAAGCTCCACGTACGGTTTTGAAGCCGAGCCTTTCCAGCAATGGGAGCACACAATTGCTATAACTTGGGTCTAGTCATAATCCTTATGGGCTCAAGTCGTATTGGATCCTAAGTCTCACACACCGGGCTTAATTCACCTTCCCTATTTATTCTAAAGGTCCATCATAGGGCCCAGAAACAGGCGATTTCCGACAAGTCTTTCCTAATTTTTAGAGCAAGAAGCGGAACTACAAGAAAGCTTTCTTTATCTTTATGGATAACCAATTCATTTTCAAATATAGTTGGGAGACTTTCAAAAAAAATCTTCCTTTTAAAAACTTTGGCTATTTGTCATTTGTTCATGTTCGTTTCCAGGATCGTGCGTAGCTTGATCCTAAGGAAGTTATGACAATCTTCCTGGGTTATTCTAGTACTAAAAAAGGCTATCGATGCTATTGTCCCTCACAAAAAAAGACTTATGTCTTAAGGGATGTCAATTTCTTTGAAAACATTGCTTGTTTCTTTTCCACCTCACTTCAGGGAGAGAGATCAGTCATTAAGAGCAAGAACCTCGGTGATCGTGGGGGTTAGAACTATCCCTAAATCAACCCTCTCCTACAACATCTACTCAACGGACTTTCTGGAACACCGCATTGTGTAGACCAAAATCAACAACCGTAGTTGCATGTTTATTCTAGAAAACTAAAAAATAACTCACTCTAAACAAAATGAAACTTGAAAGTTAGTTGAATCACCACCTGATGATTATAGGGGTGGTAGGATGAAATGGGTGCCCACTTTCAATTACAATGCTAATGGTTCTATCAAGACGTATAAAGCTCGGTTAGTTGCAAACGAGCTTACACAAAACCTATGTAATTGATTATATCAAGACCTTTGTCCTAGTTGCCAAACTCAACACTATCAGAGTCTTACTCTCTATAGCAACAAACTTGGATTGGGCATTGCATCAGCTAGATGTAAAAAAAAATCTTTTCTATATGGCGAACTTGAAGAGGAACTCTATATGATCAAACATTCTAGATTTTAATAAATTCCTAATGTGACAATTGTTTGCAAACTCAACAAGTCCTTGTATAGCCTAAAATAATCTCCTCGGTTCAATTGTTTTTTGAAGGTAGTAAAAGGTCGTCGATATACACAAGGCCAAACCATACTCTATTTATTAAACACCCAAAATGGCAAAATGACAATCTTGATTGTGTTTGTTGTTGATATCATTGTCAACAAAAATGATGCTAAGAATATAATTCTAATAAGAGAGTTGATGGCAAAATAGTTTAAAGTCAAGAACCTTGGTGCACTTAGATACTTTCTCGGTATGGAATTTCTTAGAAGTAAAAACAAGATATTTTTGTATCTTAAAGAAAGTATACTCTTGACCTCCAAAGGAAAATGGAATCCTTTGTTGTAAGCTAACCAAGTGGTTCTTTAGGGGTGGGGTAATGCACTAATGTTATGTATTGATCCAATATCACGCCCATAAGTACATGGTAGATTCTAAAAGAGGTTAGTGAAGGGAATAGCGGGAAATTAGTATGTTTGGCTGGTATAAATAATAGAGAAATAGCTAGGGATGAAAATGAGACCCGCCCCATTGGGGAACCCGGTGTATCCGCCCCGACGGAGACGGGGATTCCCTGCAAAATCGGGGATGAGGACGGGGATCCCGGAAGTTAAAAACCTGGGATGGGGACGGGAAAGGGTAACGTGGTCCCTGCCCCGCCTCGTCTCCAAATAATCAATATATAATATATTTTTATTATTAAATATATTATTAATAAAGAATTAAATTTATTATCTGTTAGATTTTTATAAATAGTATTTGGATATTTCTTCTTATACACATTTTTTCGAGTTGTCTTACTATTTTTAGATAAAAAAACATTGAAAGTCAAGCGCATTTAATCAAACAAATGAACAATTACTATAATGTTGTGATTTTGTTCACATATGAAATTTTGATACTTTATAAAAGTAAAATTTGAAAGTGTGTGAGATTTTAAACATGGATCATTATCGAGTTACTATGATGTTTAACATATTTAATTTAAAACATTTTTAAATTAACGGAGAAAAAATCCCCAATTCTCCGTTGAGATCCCCATTTCCGGTCGGGAATGAGAATGAGGATGTGATCATATTCTCTGATAGAGATGATGACAGGACGGGGATGGGGATTGAAGTCCGTGCCCTATTTCCATTCGGAGGCCTTTCTCAGGCGTTGAACAACCAACTCAGAACTGGTACGGACAAAAGAAATCCGACTGTTTAATTAAAATAAAGCATCTAGAAATAGCTATAGTATAATATAACATCATAATAAAGTGTTACCTTTTACATCCTACGCTATATTTTCTCCACCAATAAAATTATGACATTTAGGCCTACTTTTGATTTTGACTTTTATTGAGCGTAAACATCAATAATATATCATCATAAGGTGTAGTGTAAAAGAAAAACCATCGTAATTGCCAGAAGTTCCAATCAATCATTCCCTGTCCATTTGGTTGAATGGAATACAATTTGATGAAGCTTTTCCTTTCCATTACTGTATTTGTTTCATCCCTGTTATTCGGTTTATAACAATCAATATGAGAGCATTTCCGAGTCCATGGCTCTTGATATGAGGGTTGATTCTACGAAGGGATTTAACTCCAATCCATAGTTTTCGATTTTGAACAACAGCTCCCAGATCAGATGACGATAGGTCCTCAATCAGAAGTTGAATGAAATGGTGACAAAGAATGCTCGATTACATGATATGGTTCATGAAGAGGTACATAACCCGATAGAACTGATGAATGAAGAAGGGGCAATGTTATACTACATGCTTCTCTCGATCATCGAGTCAACACGCAAACAAGTTTGAAAGAATGATACTCTTGGAAGGATCTGATGGCTTATTCGTTGGGATGTTTTCTTTTGGTGGAATCGATTTAGGGTTTTTGTCTGATGGTGCAATTTACAGCTTATATTCTAGTGTTACTTTCGAGAGTTTGTATCTGTATTGGAGATATTTGATGGAATCAACCTGCATTAAACCCCCATTGTTGTGGTTTATTTGATGCTTCTGTTCCATTGCACGGGACTCATACATAAAGTGTACCATGGAAGGGAAGAAGGTTTTGCATCGAAAATTGCCTAGTGTGAAGAGCAACTTGACATTTCCTTTTTACAAAGCAGTCAACAAAAATTCAACTCTTGTTATGACTTCGAATGGCGGGCATGATTCATTGGCAGACGTTCAAACCTTTCACAAGGCAAACTACTGAAAAGTTTTGGGACACAAGTTGCAGAGCCATTAAGAGCAATTGCAATGGGTGATTCCCTTGCAGATACTCGACATCTTACTCAATGTTATGATACAATGCAGCAAGAGGCTGAAGCACAAGTCATTGAAGTTTCTAATCGATCAACAAAAGTGATGGACAGATCATGAACTATTTACAAGACTTGAGGCAGATGAATCAAAATGGAAAGAATTGAAGTCCAACATAGCAATATTGGGAAAGGAAGTTGCATCATCAGTGGCTGCAGTTAAGGCTCAGCAGCAAAAAATGATGCTGCAGAAGCTAAATTCTATGATCAGATCAGAGTGTGCTTACCACCAACAGGTTATTCAGATTCTTGAAGAACAGAATGAAGCTTATATCAGAAAACAAATGGGTTTTTTACCAGCAAAAAATGCCAGAACTACCAACGACCCTTATAATGGTGGCTCTTATTCCTTTATTTTTTCCATCCACCTTGAGGACAAGGTGGTTCTTTGGGGGTGGGGTAATGTTATGCATTGACCCAAGCTCAGGCCCATAAGTACCTGATAGATTCTAGAGAGGTTAGAGAGGGATATAGTGGAGAATTAGTCTTTTTTTGGCTAGTATAAATAATAGGGCAGTAGTCATAGTATGGTATCCAGAATATTAGCCTTTTCATATAGGAGAGACTAGACTCTTGAATGGCTAGAAGTTCCAATCAATCATTGTCATTATCACTGTTCTCCGTTCATTTGGTTGAATTGAATACAATTTGGCCAAGCTTTTCCTTTCCATTACTGTATTTGTTCATCCCTATTGTTCGGTTCATAACTGTTATCTGAACGAGTATTTGATTTTCTTTCATGCAAGCTTGGACTTATTAACATCTATAGTCAAGCTTGAGGGGGAGTGTTGACAGCTGAAAATTTGTATCAAATCTTTTTATAAAGGATTTGATTGTATACACTTTCCTTCTTATAGGATAAGAATTGATTGTATATATTTTTTTTATTTTGTCTTGTCTTGTATAAATAGGGGTCAATTGTTATTCAAATAATATAATAAAATATTTTCTCCTTATTTCTACGTATAGTTTCATAGCATATACTTTCATACTACTTTTGTGATAAAGCCATTGGATAATATTTAGATGTGCAACATTTACTTATGCCCCCGATATGTAAAATAACTTTCTTGACTCTAGCATATGGTATATATCAAAAGACGCCTATACCTTTAACCATATTTGGCTTTGTTAATGTGGATAGGTTTCTTCTACATCCTTAATGTTTGTGGTAAGTTGGAAAAGAATCTAAAGTAAGTGGAAACTTTTACCTGTACTTATAATGATTAGTTGGTTTCCAGGATTGGGTTCAATGCCCTTATTATAGTATCTAATATTGCCATCAGTTTTCGACATATTTATTTGTTTAATTTCATGTTAGGCATGCTATCTATTGTTTTAAATGTATTTAGTCATATTTATATATAATATTTGTGGCAGACACCGAAAGCTACTCTAGAGATTAAAGATTTGGCGCTTGATATGTCTAAAGATCCAGGTTCTAAGCCCTCTATGTATTTGAAGTTGCAAATTTTGCCTATTGTCATCCATCTGGGTGAACCATCTAGCTTGAAGGGGAGTCGAAGCTTATCTACCGGGGAAGGATCCACAATAGACAAGTCCTCTGCTCATTTTATTTGTGAAGAATTTGGTCTCTTGGTTGAGTTTTGTCCTCACAGGTTTGTTTTCTTTACACGTTACAATTTTTCATAAGATATTTGCTATACATGGGGGTTAAGGAGCAATTATTTTCAGTTATTGCTTGTTTCAATTCCTCCTTTGCTTTTTGTTTGACTTATTTGTGTATTTCCTAGTCACCATCTTTTTCTATTGTAAAGTTTTCCTAGTTTTATAAATTAATGACGATGAACAAGTTGTCATTCTTCTTTTTTCAATATTTTGGTTCATTGTTGTTTGAACAACCACTTGTTCAAAGCCTATGTGATGTAGATCAGGCATGCTGGCCCCGGAACCAGCCATTTACAGGTCTAAGTCCTAAGGAATCTCATTGGATGCTACACATGCTTTTCATTTGGTGCAATTTTACTTGCTCGATAAATTCTTCAATGGTAGACTCACATATATATATATATATATATACGGGGAGGTTTCAAATGAGAACCATAATGTTGAGAACAGGGAAACCAACTACTTCATGTACCATTCATGATGAATAACCGTGAATAATTATGAATATCATTCATTTTCATTATTATGATATTATGCATTTTATTATAAATCATGCATTTTTATCATGGTACCTTGTATTTTCATTATGAATAATTTCCATCATGAATATCTATCACCACATTCATGATGATTAATTTCCGTCATGAATATCTATCACCACATTCATCATGATTAATTTCCATATTCACGGTAATTCATGAATTTTACATAGAATAGGTGGTTCCCCAGTTCTCAACATATTTGTGGTTCTCATTTGAACCCACCCCTATATATATTATCCATAGAGAGAGACAGAGAGAGAGAGAGAATCAAATAAAAAACCAGAATTTATGTTACAAACCTGTGAAAACCAATCCAAACCATTCAATGAGTTTGATTTTAAGCTATGCTTCATATTGTATCACATGCTTTATGCTTGTCTTTGTGTATGTGTTTCATGTAAACATATTTTCGTGTTTTTTTCACATGTAAAAGAGTGATTGTTTCATAGATCGTTACACATGTGTTGTTTCATATATGAAACATCACCTGAAAACTAGTTTTCAGGTTTGCAACATATTTGTGGTTTTCACTTGATTTTCTTATATATGAATTGGCAACCATCCGTTGCTCTATTTAGTTTGCATATAGTTCATATCCGGTTGCTAGTAGGTAAAGAATGAACTTGTTGGGTCTCAATTTCTTATTTCAGAGCTTCCTCTTCAAATTTTGATAAGTCTCTTTTTTTGGAGGTCTAAATGTAATAATTTTGATAGGGTATCAAGAAGAAAGATGCTCTATAGTTGAGGATTAAAATACAAGATATGAAGGCACAACTTTATGTGCATAATTGTCATTTGCAATCAGGTTTCTTTGTAATATCTTCAGTAACTTACATATTGATTACTCACTTTCAACATTTATCATTCCCATTTTAAGATAATAGGTCACCCTTTGTCTGTAGAGTTGACTCTCTTCATTGATATGCTCTACCACTCTATATAGCTTTTGGATAGCCGTGAAAGCTCTCATATAGTCTAAGAAAATAGAAACATGATAAGTAGTATGCGCAATAAGGGTTGTACAACTGTTGTATGATGGAGAAGAAATGTTGGCGTTTGTAGTAAGGAAACTATGTTAGCAAGATATACCAAAAGTAAGTTGATGTTGTTGAACGTCGAAAATAGAAAGAATAGACAAGTTTGAAATACAATCGAAGTAACATCACTTGAATCTTATATAATACTTCCTTCACACCCAAATCCGTTTTGGATGTTTGTAATTAAACAAGTTATTTTTCCAAAATAAAATGTCTTTTAAGTTTTTGATTGTACGTGTTAGAATTCTAAATTTCCATCCTCAATTTGAATATTGTTTAATCTCATAAGTTTTCTTTAATATTTGTGGGCTCAATTGTTATCTAGATTTCATCATTCTAGTTCTGTCCTTTTTTAGTTGATGATTTTGTATCTTACTACTTCATTTAAAGATGAATTGAAGGGTTTACCATCTTAAAAGGAGTTGAATAAGACCGAGTATATCAAGTGCAAATTTAGCTTGTGAAGAAAACTTATCCTTCTATATATTTGAGGCACATATAAAACAAATATATATATATACACACATACACCGCTAAGAACTAGATTTTTAGCTATGTTAATAGACCCCAACACTCTGTACTGAACTAGATTTTTAGCTAGATTTTTACATTGCGCCAAGTCTCCTTCAAACCGTCCTTTCACGGTTAAAAGTCGTTGGTTCTAATTTCTCGGCAAAGTGAACTAGTTTAAGCTTTATAACTTATGTAATGCAAAGCACATATCAAGAAATACGTGGTAATCAACTAGAGGCCTAGGGGCCGTTTACCAAGCATTTTCCGGGTAAGCACTTACCGAATGTCAATTACTTTATCGTGTGAACATGGCAATACCAAGAATCTTACCGTAAGAGGTGACATAAGGACTGAGAGTCTTACCCGGTAAGTGAGTTAAAACACTTACCCTGTTAGACGCTTCCCAGCAACAATCAATATTGCTGTCCGAGAACGTTACTGATAAGGTAAGGGAGTGGCTTTTGCCGGTAAGCGTTTGGTAAACGGCTCCTTAGTTTTCTTTTGTAGTAAAACACATGTAAAACTCAAGGAAATCATAATAAAAAAGTACGTATCCCAGGTTTGGTCAAACCAAAATCACCTTAGTAATTAGCTACTTTTTGATATATATATATATATATATACATCAAAACCAAAACATACATCTAATAGGATGAAGAAAATTGCTATATATCTGAGTCATAAAAAACTGATATATATATATACACACACCGCAAATAAAACTAACATGGCATAAACTACTCCTGGATTATAGACTATAGGCAAGATAGAAGGATAAAATTGAGAAGATGGGGATATCTTAAAGATGCTTAGAGAAGAAGTTCCTAAAAAGAAAATCCTTTAGTATATTGGGTCGATATTTCAAAAAGGAAAAGAAATGACGAGTATATTAGTTATATGACAAGATCATGGTGGATGAAATGACAACAAATATTGGAACTGAATGGCGTATATGTTTACCGGATGTGCTATGGTTTATGAGGCAAAATGTTTCACTGTCCAAATAACTGATAATGAACAAGTGGTCGTATAGATAGACAAGGATTGAAGAGCCTTAATGCCTTTGGTAGTTGTTTAAATAATTAAGAGCTTCTAATGACAGAATTGAAGGATTTAGTTTCCTATAATTTATTTTTTCAAAAGAGTTTAATAATTGGGCCTTTTATTTTTCATTCCTTTTCTAGCACACACAATTTCAATTCATGGAGGATCTGAATTACGCTTTTATATCTGACCTTGGAATCTATAGCCCATTCCACTGTAGTGTAAGCATATTAAGATGTGTATCTATCTTGATGAACTGAGGGATGTCAATGGTCTTGATTTCTGTTGTTTTATTTTACTCTATTAACCCCCTTTCCCTCCAAAATTCTCCAAATCTTTTGTAATTGTTTACTTTGTTTTGCAGAGAAATGGGTGTCATTGTTAAAAACATTGACACCTCTTTGGGAGAAATTAATGTCGACTTAAATGAGGATACAATTGCTAAAAAGCAGAAGTCATCTGACACTCATGCTGATGTACCTGCACAATCCGCCCCTGATTCTAACGTTGACAAGAAGCAACAAAAGAAACAAGCTGCACTTTCGGCCATCACAAAGTACACTTCTTTGTTCCCGGAAAAGGTAAGTGAGTGCTTTTTTACACAACTTTTGGATTTATCATCTTCTTCTTGCCCCTTCTGATTTGAATTTGATTTATCTTTTTTATTTGTTTACTTTTATGATTATGGCGTTTGTATGCTAAGTAATTCTATATTTGTGTAATAGGTTTCCTTCACTTTGCCAAAGTTGGATGTGAAGTTTGTACATAAAGAGCACCACATTGTCGTAGAGAATAACATCACGGCCTTTCAGTTTAAGAGCATAAAGTCTCAGTCTACTGAGGATGTTGGAGAAAACACACGTCTTGATCTTCAATTAGATATCAGCGAGATTCATGTATGGAGGGAACACCAAATTCTTTTGTCTTTTTGATATTGGTTATAATTATCTTTTCTCACCGTGACCTCTTTGTTATATTGTAGCTTCTTAAAGATCGTGGAATTTCTGTTCTTGATGTACTGAATCTTGGTGTTATTTCATTTTTTTACGTTCCATTACAGGTAAGTTTTTCGCATACTGCTTTATGAAGCGTATTTTATTTTATCATCATTTAGGTGGCACTTTGATTGATACGTGCTTTATATTAAATCAGTAATTCTTTTCTTGTCATGTAACCTAATTAGGTGGATATATAACTGTTTGATAGTACCCCCTTAGATAGCAAGAAACTATCTTGAACTTATGTTTGTGAGAGTATCATGCACAATTTTTTGAACTTATTGTTATTAAATATTTTGATGAGCTGATAAACAATTATTTATTTTACATCCACAAAGAAGCAAATATCAGTATGCAGTTTTGACTAATGGAATTGCAATGTGTCTTTACAGGCTTTTACCTGGTTTCCTATAAGTTTGTTATCAATGTATTCTTTGTTAACTTCAAACACTGGAAATAAGCATGTATATACAAAAGTTTAACCAGTGAAATTCTAGCAGAAGCGTACACTTAAGTTTTGTTACTATCTGCATATACTAACTCATCTTTTATCTTAATGTGGAATATTTTTCGTCATTGTGGGGTCATTTATGTGTATATTAGAACTTTTAGTTAGCTGAATGCATGAATCTAATAGACTTCTGAGCTCTTCGAGAACCAATTTTTACATTATAAACTGATTTTCCTTTTCAGCCTACCTCGCCTATCAAATCTGAAACCGATATTAAGCTCAGAGGCACACAGATCAACTTAAATATGGCAATATTAAAGCCATTGGTGAAGTTGCGGCCGCCAAAGAAGAAAAAGACAGCGCCAAAACATGAAAGTGCCAATCCAGTAACGGTCCAGTCAAGTGACGATTCCAAGATCATTGTGTGGACGTGCACATTTGCAGCCCCAGAGACAACCATTTCAGTCTATGATTTGGATGGATTGCCGGTTTATCATGTAAGTGGTTCACTGGGTCGTAGTTTTACTTATTTTTTTCTTCCGTGATAGTGCAGTCAGCCTCTAGTTTGACCACTTATTGTTGCTTGCTTAATTAAAATGAGCCACACCTGATCATGGATGCAATACTTTGATGTTAAAATTCTTAAAGAAATTGACGTGAGGGCGGATTGTGTGTATATAGAAAATAAGGTTCTAAATGGCGTAAGGCGTGGCGGCAAGGTCAAGCCTCAAGCCTTCCGAGTTACGGCGAGGCCACAACTTTTTTAAGGCGTGCCCTAAGGCGGCACACACACACACACCCTAGTATGTGTTAGTGTTTTGATTAATACTTTCGAACAAATTAAATTCATATAAAGTAATAAAACTAAAAAGAAAGAATAACCATTGATAGAAAATATATAGAGCTTATAGAAAATGATACCAAAAGTGCAAAAGCGGAATTAAATCTCTTGAATCTCTACTCACCGCTTTTTACAATTTTCAAAGAATTCGTGTTCGACTTTTCGTGTGCAATAACGTGAGTAAATTTTTACATATTTAAGGTTTTAGTTTTTAAGTTTCTTTTTTATGTTTATTCAAGTCCTAGGTCTCATACATAATTATCATTTATTGCTCAAATATATTAAAGTAGCCCCACACCTTACAAAATAAGGCGTCGCAACGTGCCATAACGTGTCGTAACGCGCCATAACTCGTTACAGTGCAAGCCAAGCCTTAGAGTGGAGCCATGGGGGTTAACGCGGCGGCGAACCAAGCCTTGACGCCATAACGAGTTATTTAGAACCATATCAAGAAACTCATCACATAACAAGATAGACAATGTTCTTGTCTGTAATCTTTGGAAATCAATGTGATTTCACATCTTTTTATTTCTAATAATCTAGAATGCATACATTTTAGCAATTGGACATGAACTTTTTTCAATTGGGCAAGTGAACGATCATAAATTATATAAAACTTGTAAGCAATGCTGACATTCTTGATGGCATGGCTACTTTTAAGGTTTCGGCTTCTAGTTGATAATATTATATAAGCCGGTAAACACTTGGAAGGAATTGCGTAAGAGTATTGCTGAAGAATATTAGGCTTGTATGCTATACATACTGCGTCCTAGGAATATATATATATATATACACACACATGTAAGGAATTAAGGATAACAAATCAAATCCTGTAAAACCAGAAACTATCATAAAATAAAATGTAAGAAATCTATGTGTAGCATAATATAATTTATAGCAATCTAAAGTAATTTAGAGCTACTTATCAAATAAAGAAAATAATATGACTCCCCCTCAATCTAGACTGTATAGATTGAACATCCCCATTTTGCCAATTAGCTTTTCAAATGTTGGTTTATAGTCCCTTAGTCAGAAGATCTGCTGTTTGTTCTGTTGTTGGTTCCATAATTGATTGAGAGGATTCATAATTCTATTTGATGCATAACTTGGATCTTCAAACCGTACAGCCCACCGGATTCCTTAGCACTCCCAATCGACCCTCGAGCTCTGGTCTTGAAATGTACAAGTACATCGAGTGAAATCTACTACACATCTCGAGTCCTTTGTGATCTTACTAATAAATGACAAGTTGCATGACAACTTTGGATCATGAAGACCTGCTTTTAGATATATATATATATATACAATATATATATATATATTGGGACTCACCTGAATATTTACGAACGTCCACAACATAGAATAGGAACCATCCATAATTCTAATTTTATCGATTGGTACTCTTAGTTTGGTACCAAAAAGATGTCCCCAAAACCTCATTAAGATCTTGGTTTAACCCAGAGAGAGTCACAGCTTTGCTCTTTCGCCAGCATTTGTTTGTAAAGCGTTGCATCTACAGGAGCTTTCCAGGATTCAAAATGATCTATATCTTTCCTTAACTTAATCAGGGCATTCCAATGCTGTATGGATCCAATTTTTCTTGCCCCAAAATTCGAGCACGAAGCTCATATATCGAGATGTATGCATGAAATATGAATGGAATTTTGAATATCCCACAATTGAAATTACCAATCATTGGTTTTGGTTTAAAAAGGCTTCCATCCAGATAGCCAATCTTACCTTTTCTGTGAGTGACGATTTTAATCGATCTTGACCATTGCAGTAAATTATTGCCTTCAATTTGTGAGTTGTAATTTGGAGAGATGTTGGATTAGACAAAAAAACAGCAGTATGAACAATTTTAGGGTTTGGATTGGTGACCGAAGTCTCCTCCAAATCATGGACCCTGCTTATTCCAGAAGAAGCCATCGATTCTTCAACAATTTTATTTCCATCTTTGATACCATAAAATCTGGTAAACATTAGGAAGGGAATCGAACAAGAGGACTGCTGAAGATTATAAGGCTTGTATATTATACATACTGCTCATAGGAGATATATCTATATATGTATATGTATATAGGGAAAAATTCAAATGAAAACCTAGGAACAAACTATTTCATGATGCATAACCCTAAATAATCATGAAAGCATGCATTTTTTATCATGAATATAATGTATTTTTTTCGTGAATAATTCATCATGAATATCTTTCACAATATTCTTAACAAATACAACATAAATAATTGGTTCCCGGGTTCTCAAAATATTTACAAACCCCTTAAAACTAGGAACCTATCATCAAATCAAATCTAACAAAATTTTCCTATGTGTAGCAGAATATCATCAACAGCTATCTAAATAAAGCTAATTATCAAATAAAGGAAATAAATAATGGGCCAGTTAAGTTATCACAATTGGGTTTATGACTTTCTTGGAATTACTGGTAGAAATATCATGAATTGATAAAAAGTGAAACTATAATCGATACAAGCTGGCTTCATGTGTAGATTGGTATTCGTATGTTCTTTCTGTCTATAGTTGGATACGGGAAGCTGATGTTATCCAATGATGGCTTAAAGAGATAAAATCCTGATAACATCCTAATTAATATGTTTAATTGTAATTGTTAAGCTACTGTTTATTTTGCATCATTTTTGTTGCAGGGTTGCTTGCATTCAGCACATCTCTTTGCCAACAACACATCTAGTACAGGCACTGTAGTTCACTTTGAGCTTGACGATGTGAATTTGCAAGTGTCTGATGAATATCAAGAATGTTTGAAACCAAGCTTCTTTGTTGTGGAAACAAATACATTTGCAGTTCTCCATATAGCAAAAGTTATCCTGGATTTTGGCAAAAAGGACACAGATTCAGTTCAACAAGATATTTCCAACTTAAAATCAGTACTCTCTGTTGATGTAACTAGCATCGCTTTATGCTTGACATCCAACCGTGTCCAATGCTTGTTATCTACTGCTTTGTTGTTCAAAACGTTACTAAAAAGTCCATCTCCGTCTGTTAAAAAATCCGGTCAAAGTCAAACAGCGCCTCCCAAAAAATCATCAGGTAAAGGGATCCAATTAGTAAAATTTAATCTTGAACGGTTTTCAGTAAATCTATGTGGTGATGCAAGTCTAGATAATGAAGTTGTTGACGATCCGAAACGTGTGAATTACGGATCGCAAGGTGGTCGTGTTTTAATTAGCGTCTTACCTGATGGTACTCCACGTACTGCAAAAGTAGCATCCACAGCTTCGGATGAGTACAAAACGGTAAAATATTCCATAGGGCTTGAGATTATTCATTTGCGTTTGGCTTTGAATAAAGATAAACAGTCGACTCAGGTGGAGCTTGAAAGGGTAAGATCGGGATATCAGGAAATTATGGAAGATGAGAGTTGTAGCACAAAAGTGGCATTATTTGACATGCAGAAAGCAAAGTTTTTAAAGCAAATTAGTAGCCTTAAAGAGGTATCTATTTGCTCTCTTTTCAGTGCCACTACTATTACAGCCAGATGGGAGCCTGATGTTCAATTAGCGTTAATTGAACTAGTGTTACGGCTTCAGCTAATCATGCACAATCATAAGGTTGAGGAACAAGAGGAGCTAAAATCTAGTAGTAAAGATAATGAAGTTAAGAAAGAACCCTCTGGGGATGCAATAGTGTCAGAAAAGAATCAAAAGAAGAAAGAATCTCTTTTTGCCGTTGATGTGGAGATGCTTACTATAACTGCCGAAGCTGGAGATGGTGTTGAAACCATGATTCAGGTTCAATCTATTTTTTCTGAAAATGCCCGCATAGGTGTACTTCTTGAGGGACTAATGCTTAGTTTCAATGCAACAAGAGTGATCAAAAGTGGTAGGATGCAACTTTCCCGCATTCCAAGTGCTTCTGATCTAGCTGTTAAATGGGATTATGTGATTCAAGGCCTTGATATTCATATTTATTTGCCGTTTAGATTACAGTTACGTGCTCTTGATGATTCTATCGAGGAAATGATACGAGCTTTAAAACTTGTTGCTGCTGCTAAAAAGAAAATAATATTTTCATCCAAAAAGGAGAGTCAGAGTAGCAGTGCAAGCTCAAGCGCAAAACCTAAAAAACCCAGTTCTTCGAAACTTGGTCGTGTGAAGTTATTTATACGTAAATTAACTGCTGAAATTGAGGAGGAACCACTACAGGGTTGGCTTGATGAACACTATCACCTAAGGAAGAATATAGCTCATGAAATGGCTGTTCGATTGAACTTTCTTGATGAGCTTCTTTCCAAAGGGAGTCAATCTTCTGCAGTTGCTAATAATGCTGATGATCCTAATAATAATGAAGGGAAGTCCCAAGTTGATGGTCAAGATAAAACATGTGTTCATGATGCATCATCTATTGACAAAATGAAAGAGGAACTTTATCAAAAATCATTTCGTACTTATTATGAAGCATGTCAGGGTCTTGTGATATCAGAAGGATCAGGTGCCAGCCGTGAAGGATTTGAGTCCGGATTCAAGTTTAGCGAATCAAGAACCTCACTTTTCTCCATTACTGGCACCATGCTTGATGTAACTTTGACGGAAATTGAAGGTGGTGAAGCAGGGATGATACAAGTTGTACATAAACTTGATCCAGTTGCTCGAGAATGTAACATTCCATTTGCTCGTGTTTTTGGATCTAACCTTAGTTTGCAGGCAGGATCTCTTGTTGTTCAGCTGAGAGACTATACATATCCAATTCTTGCTGCAACTTCTGGTAAATGTGACGGTCGGCTCGTGCTAGCTCAACAGGTCAAATAATCGTTGCCTAATTATTATTTTTCTTTTCTTTTCCATTTTGAAATGCTTTTAGAAAAGGTAACCACCATCATATCTCTTTATACATATAACAGAATGATGTTCTCAAGTATGCTAACTATATTATGCTGTTTATTGTTCGTCGACTTTCCACACTAGCAATGCTTTTCATGCTGTTGTTGAAAAAGAGTGTTTCTCATAATTCACAAGTGCCACTAATGGACTATTTATATTATATAAGGTGTTTCCTAATTGAAAAAAGGAACTAGATAAAAGATAGAAATCTAACATAATATCTACAAGATACAGGAAACAGAATATTAACAATATTCCTAGTGTTGACTGACCATTAATAAAGGAGAAAATCCTGCATGCTTCATACCCCTCATCTGGTGAAGAGGTATATCCATTCCCATCTTGGTTATGATTCCTTGCTATCTACCACTAATAAATCCCTTTGTACAAAAATTTGCTAGTTTTGGTGAAGGAACATATGATGTGGTAACCAAACAATGGCTATATCAGAAAAATATCACTCCGAATTACCATTCACAAAAAAAATGGAAAATTTTATCTTGAGAGTGGTCTCAATATATTCGTTTGGTGATGAACAAGAAGGGGAAACTCGGCTATTTGAATGGTGAGGTGAAAATTCGATGGCTACAATGTGATTAATCAATTTAATAGGTCTGACCATTGGAAAACCATTCATATTCATGCTCAGAACTCACAATCTCTAGGAAGCAATTTGGGGAACATATCCAAATTTGGTTGTTCAAACTGACACCCGAGTAGGGAAGATGCAGCAATGTAAACGTGAAGTGACAGCCTATTACAATAGATGATGGTTGTCTGGCAGGAGTTAGGCTTCTTTAAAAAAGAAAAAAAAATCCTAATGATGGTCCTTTGTACAAAAATAAGATAGAAAGAGACATATTTGTTTTCTTGGATGGTTTGAATGCGGAAGTTGATGTTCGAGGAAAGATTTTAGGACAAAAAACCTTGCCAACTATGTGCGAAGTGTTTCTAGAAGTGCATAGATGGCATGTTTGGAGAAAAAAAACCAAAATTGTGGGATCTGGTCTTGTCATTAGAGGTAGGGATTTTGATGAAAAAGGAAGAAGGCTTGGGTGTGACCATTGTTAAAAGCCATGGATACTCGTGGAACGTGTTGGAAAGTGAATGGAAAACTAATGGGTGGAAGGAAAAAAGGCGGTGAAAACAAATTGGGGGGGGAGGGGGGGGGCATCTTTTTACTTTTGTCAGTTGGTAAACTAGCCCTTGATCATAGTTGTTGGGTTAATTTCTGGTTTTCTCATTGTGAATTTCAGGATTTAACCTCGCAGAAGACAATTGGGGATGCTAAACAGGATGGTGGACTCTACCTCTTTAATTAAAGATCAACCTTTGGAAGGCAAGATCAAAAAACTTGTTTCAATTCTACTTGCTTCCCATTACTAAGGAAATTTTGTTACTGCATTATCGGCTGGGACATCCTAATTTTCAATATCAAATTTTTTGTTTCCCAAGCTATTCATGAAAAAGCATCATCGAGCTATCTTTCAATCTCAACCATTTAAAAAGTCGAGACCATTTACCATGATTCATAGTGATGTTCCGGGTCCTTCTAGGGTGACAACTCAATCAATAAAATGTTGGTTCATTACATTTCTTGGCAATCACCCTAGGATCACTAGGGTATTCTTTATAAAAGAAAAATCTACTGTGTTCCAAAAAATATATAACATGATTCAAACACAATTTTTAGATTCAAAAAAAAATGTGATAAACGGAAAAGAAATTTTCTAACGTGGTGTTAATGGATTTTTTTTTGTTGAAAGAGGTACCATTCACCAAACTTTGTGTCCTTGTACACATAAGTTTTGAAAATAAGGTGCCGAAGTATCTTTTGGGAGGGATGAGTTTTAGCGGTTACTTATTTATTAAATTAATCACCTTCACAAATGTTGGGTTATACAGGATTTTTACTTTTTACAGAGTGTTTTCCAAAAATTTGCTTATAACGGATATGTCTTAAAAGTATTTCGAATCATGGCCTTTGTTCATAATCATGGTTCAAAAAAATCAAATTTTGATCCAAAAACATATAAATGTATTTTTGTAGGTTATCCTACTAATTGGAGAGATTACAGATATTCTAATCAAGTTTTGAAAAAGATGTTTGTGTCTATGGACGTCACCAAGTTTGAAGGAATCCCGTATTACAACTCCTAACTTCAGGAGGAGCTGAGAACAATACTAGTGAAGATGGTCTGTTGGATGGTTCGAAATTTTCAAAGATGATTATTTCTTTTTATAGAAAATGACAAAAAATCAAAATCATTCATTTTTTTTAATGTATAATATATTCAAGGGAACATCTAGCACAAAAAAAGGAGAGGGACCATCCCGTGGCATCACCAAGAATCTGGCAGAGATTAGATCATGAGGTTGATGATAACTTCTCAAATATCCTGAAAATATTATTTGAGGTGATTTTGAGTCGTATCCTTCTAACTATTCTCATCTCCCTATTGTTATTAGGAAAGGTAGTAGATCATGTACATAATATCCTTTGTTAAGTTTTGTATCTTATTAAGAAAGGTAGTACCCATTCCTAACAACATTCAGGAAATATTCCCTATCGGAAAGAAATAGAAAATGGATCTGCAAAGAAAATTGTTTGTTGCAAATGGGTATTTACACTGAAGTACAACTCCGATGTTATCGTGGTTTCACAACAAAAATATATTCTTGGACTCTTTAAGGAAATTGGAATGAGTGGTTGCAA
This sequence comes from Silybum marianum, assembly GCA_036898165.1. NCBI lineage: Eukaryota > Viridiplantae > Streptophyta > Magnoliopsida > Asterales > Asteraceae > Silybum > Silybum marianum. The sequence continues at coordinate 39,727,317 of CM072529.1, read as the reverse complement.
ACCGTCAGAAACTCCAATAGAGGCTAATGCTCAGCTTGTGGAAACAATAGATGGAACCCTGTGTTGTTACAGGTTTGCAACAACAGCTAGTTGGAAGGTTGATTTATTTATCACATACACGTCCTGATATTGTTTTTTCCGTAAGCCAATGTACACATTCCCCAAGAGAATAACACCTTAAAGTTGTATGTAGAACTTTTCGGTTTGCACACCGGGAAAAAATACCTTTCTTCAAGAAAAAGGGAAAGAGAGGGGATGAGGCATACAAATGCAGATTGGGGAGATTCGGCAACTAATAAAAGTCCAACTGTAGGGATTGCATGTTTCTTTGGGGCAACTTGGTTACTTGGAGAAGAAGCAAAGTATAGTTGCAAGAAGCAGAATTTAGATTAATGGCTCAGAGTATATGAAGTTCTTTGGCTAAAAAGAGATGGATCTTGCCAACGAGTCCAATGAAACTATGCGGTGATAACAGAGCAGCTATCAACATTGAGATAGATAAACATTTTATAAAGGAAATGGTCGTGGAACGGATAATTTGCATTCCATTTGTCCGTATGTCACAATAAATTGCAGATGCTCTTACTAAAGGCCTTGTAGGGCAACTGTTTGAATTCATGTTAGCAAGTTGGCATGATAGATATCTTTGCACCGACTTGAGGGGGAGTCTCAAAATTAAGCACTTTTATTTAGAGGTTATAACCAGCTGCATAGTAGCCAATTTGAATTGATATGATTTCCTGAAATATGTCAATAAGTTTGGGAAGTAAATATCCTACAATTAAGGGAGAGATACCTTCACCGTAATTAGGGTTAGGAAAAATGGCCAAAACTCTGATCCCTTATTGAAGAAGAGAGAATTGTATGTATTTCTTTTTTTGGAAAGATGGGAGAGAATCGTATTTGTATTTATCATAATTTACATGTGCCACAGATGGGCTATTTATAAAAGGTGTTTTGGAGGGAAAAATATAGTAACTACGTAAAAAAAACAACAATCTACTCCTAAATTTTGGTAAACAGAATATGTACAAGATAATTTGTAGTGTTGACAAACTACTAATCAAAGGAGAAAATTGATGCCGTGCAGTTTCCCTCTAGGATTTGAGCAAGGCTAGTAAGACATACTTAAGATCATTTGAGCTAATTAGTTAGGAAAATCAAATTAAGAGGATGGCCTCTGGAACTAATAGCATAAGCTGTGACAATCAGAAAGAAAGAGTTGGCAGTAACTGGAAGATAGTAGTATATTTTTTGGGTTTCTTATTACATCAGACACACATATATGCATATATAGGCTCTATTCTCTCTCCATAACAAACTCTTCCTCCTTCTTGACCATACATAAACATTAATTAGGTGACAACAAAAGTATTTTAGATTCTCTTCAACATTCTTATGACACTGAGCTGTCAATTCTTCTAGAAGAAGGGCCTGGCCCATCTTTTGTTCCTAAATGTAACAGATAGTACCTTCTTTCAATAAAAACTGGGCCACCAATTTTTGGCCCCTATAACCCCCCCCCCCTCTCTCTCCCCCGCCTTATGGCGAAATCCAACAATCACAGGTTCTAGTTAGCTTATATACAAGTGTGCATGCCGCACCTCCTAACCCGTATTGTAGATTAACTACCAACCCTTCATTCTCTTGTGAATCCAATTACATAAAACGATGATTCACTAAAATCACCAACAATCTTGCTCAAGCAGCTCATTCGCTAATTGATCTATTGCATCTTCCCAAATATGAGGGTACCAGTATGGTTTAAAATTCAAATATGTGTTTGTGCCTTGATGATATTTGATGGTCAAAACTCTTCTTGAATGGTGGTAGCTGTTTTGCTTCAGTAAATACATCCTCAGAGTTTGCAGCATCTTCTGTACATCTGAGTCACAAAGTGACTTAATCAATGGCCTCTTCCCATGTAATTATCTCATTTTATCTGCTTTTCCCAAAAACCTGGTTTCATTGAAGGGATTCCCTTCAAGGTAGTTGGAAGCTAATCTCACCTTGACTTCCTACTGATCCAATTGAAAGAATTACACCTTGGTCAACCTTGAAGAATAAATTTGACTTCCTCCATTAACCTTCAAATTCTCAGTTCCCACCCTAACTCCAGTCCCATCTATATCTTTAGCATATTTTCAGCTAATAATAGTAGTTTCATCCCTTTTTTTTTTGCTTATTTTCAGCTAATTGTGTCATTTATAGAGATAGCAATTAGATCACTCATTTCAGAGATAGTTCGGGAATTTTCAGCTATAGACATGCTATGTTGTTGACTCATTGATTCAAGTTTACTGCCAAAATCACTCATAGCAGAATAAAGAAGTACCTCCATCTGAGCCATGGTGGGTGACGGTTTGTTCTGCTCCACTTCACCAGATAAAAAGAGTGTTCATTGTTTTGGCTACTCGTTACATTTTTGCTGGTTTTTTGTGATGAATCTAGTTTGAGCAATGGTGAAGCAGATGTTGTTGAAGCTCTGATACAAGTGGTGAAGCACAGTTTCCCTCTAGAGTTTGATCAAGGATAACAAAGATTAATTGAGTTTATTAGTTAGGAAACCGAATTAATAGGATGATCCCCGAGACTAAAAGCAGCAACTGTGAAAATCAGAAAGAGTTGATAGAAATTGGAATTAGTAATATATTTCTTGGGTTTCTTATTACATCAGCCGTAATATATATATATATATATATATATATGTAGCCACTATTCTCTCTCCTAGCAGAGTCTTCCCCATATCAGAAATTAGATGATAACAGAAATAGAAGCTGTAAGGTTACTGGACCATTTTAATGTAGCATATATTACCTTCTTCTAATAAAACTTAGGCCTGTGTTATGTTTGCATTGATTGGGCCTTGTTCTTGCAATGAATATGCAACAAAAGTATTGAATTCTTCAGTTATTTTATCTAACACTTTAGACTATGGATAAGCACCAATCTTTTATTTATATGCATTAAGTAGTCTAAAATCAAAAACCAAATGTTTAGTGTTGTAGGTTGTACACTATATGTATCATTATTTAATTATACAGGAAATATATGAGCTCTTGTTATAAACATGTACACAGATAGTTTCCATTGTCTGTAAGGACCAGGAGTAGAGCATGTAAACAAGACCTAAGATTCTGAATAATTCTCCTTATTGCAGGCCACACCTTTTCAGCCTCAAACTCTTCATGAAGTCTATATTGGTAAATGGAGGAAAGTGGAAATGTATCGTTCACTTAGTGGCACAACTCCACCGATGAAAACGTTTTTAGATTTGCCATTGCATTTCCAGAAAGGAGAGGTATCTTTTGGAGTGGGATTCGAACCACCTTTAGCTGATTTGAGCTATGCTTTCACTGTGGCTTTACGTAGGGCCAACTTAAGCGTTAGGAACCCAAATCCTTTTATTCTTCCCCCAAAGAAAGAGAAGAGCTTGCCATGGTGGGATGAGATGAGAAATTATATTCATGGCAAAAACACCTTATCTTTCTCTGAGATTTCATTTAATGTTCTTGGTACAACTGATCCATATGAAAAGTCTGACAAACTCCAAATGTCTTGTGGATATATGGAAATCCAGCAGTCAGATGGGCGTATTTATGTATCTGCGAAGGAGGTGAAGATATTTACAAGCAGTTTAGATAGTTTGCTAAAGAATTCAACCATCAAACCTCCTACTGGGGGCCAAGGACCTTTCTTAGTAGCCCCATCTCTCATTCTTGAGATTTTAATGGATTGGGGTTGTGACTCTGGTACCCCATTAAACCATTTTTTATTTGCACTTCCATCTGAAGGGGTTGCTCGTGAATTTATATTCGATCCATTCAGATCTACTTCACTCTCCCTTCGTGTCAATTTGGCCCTCAAAGCTAATCCCTCATCTGAGAATCTGTCACAAGATAAGATTGCCTTATTTGATTCACCTACTATAAGTGTTGCTCCTCATGATATTGTTTGGCTAAAAAAGTTCGGTAACTTAAATTATCTTCCTCCTGTGAAATTGCGTTTCTTCTCTCGTTATCCTCGCTTTGGTGTTCCAAGAGTTGCTAGATCTGGCAACCTGGCATTAGACAAAGTTATGACAGAAGTTATGTTTCGTGTTGATATAACTCCAACCTTAATAAGACATATGTCTTTAGATGATAATGATCCAGCTAGAGGGTTGACTTTTAAGATGTCAAAGATAAAATCTGAAATATATTTAGGTCGTGGAAAGCAAAAGTTCACATTTGATAGCCCGCGTGATCTTCTTGTTATTGTTTACCAGGGCATTGATTTGCATATGCCTAAGGTATATTTAAATAAGGAAGATAGCACGAGTGTTATTAAAGTTCAAACATCAAAGAAAAACTCACAAGTAAATGATAATCCCGGAGGAACCACAGAAAGGAATCGTGATGATGGATTTTTATTGTCATCTGATTATTTTATAATCCGAAAGCAATCCCCCAAGGCAGATTGTTCAAGATTATTGGCATGGCAAGAAACTTGGAAAAGAAGTAACGCAATGACTTGTTATAAATCCGAATCTCGACGTGGAAGCGATAGTGATGAACAATCAAAGTCTGACCCAAGTGATGATGATGGATATAATGTCGTTATAGCTGATAACTGTCAGCGTGTTTTTGTGTATGGATTGAAGCTCCTTTGGACTATTGAGAACAGAAATGGTATGATATCATGGGGTAGTGAGTTAGCTAAAGCTGCTACACCTCCAAAACCTTCTCCTTCTCGTCAGTATGCACAAAGGAAGCTTCTAGAGGAGACCCAGAAGCCACAAGATAAAAGTGAACCTACTAATGTTCAAGAAGATGTCTCAAAGACCACTTCTCCTGGTAAAGATGGAAGTCCTTCTCCAAAAGCATCACAGTCACCATCAGATTCAAATAAAGTAGACCATCAAACATTTGATGATATTGGTAAGTGTTTTTTAAGGCCACCTTAAATTGTAATCATTTATTGGACCATCACTCAGTATGTCTAAAGATTTTCAGTGTTTTTTGACAGCAAAACATGACAACGTTGATACCTCTGAGGAGGACGAGGAGGGCACTTGTCTTTTCATGGTAAATGTTGTCGAGCCACAGTTCAATCTTCACTCAGAAGAAGCCAATGTAAGTTGTTGAGATGTTACAACTTATTTTTTATAATGTTAAGTGCTTGAAATTAGTTTAAGTAAATATGCCCATCTTCTGCACGGGCTTTATCTTTTTTCGTCCATTTGTTATTCATTTGGTAATGTATTTAGGATCTCCTTTATGGCTTGATATTTCATGTTCATAGCCTTCTCCCTTCTGTCCTATTGTTTTCAATTTCCCGTAATGAATAATGAGAAGTTGGATGATGACATCAGTTAATGGATCCAATATTCTGAAAAGGGAAGAGGATATAATTTGATGATTATGGTTTTGTGGTATATTTTGTATATTAATGGATCAATATTTTTATGGTGAACAGGGTAGATTTTTGCTTGCTGCTGCTAGTGGTCGAGTTTTAGCTCGATCATTTCATAAAGTTGTTAATGTTGGCATAGAGGTGATTGAACAAGCAGCAGTGAGTAGTAGCGGAGGAGGAGTAAATAATAGTGAAATGAAACCTGAATTGATATGGAACCGGTCAGAGCTCTCGGTGATGTTGGAACACGTGCAGGCTCACGTTGCTCCAACTGATGTCGATCCAGGGGCTGGAGTCCAATGGCTACCCAAGATACGTAGAAGCTCACCAAAAGTAAAGAGAACTGGAGCTCTACTTGAACAAGTGTTTATGCCCTGTGATATGTATTTTCGCTACACAATGCATAAAGGTGAAGCTGCAGATTTAAAGGTGTGTTAAATGGGTTATTTTTAAAAAAAAGTTAAATCAAAAGAAATTTCTAAAAAGGACTTGGACTTTGTATGTTGACGAAGAACAATATGAAACCAAAGGGAATTTGGCCTAGCGATATATCGTAGCCCTTGCCCTCCTAGTAGGTCAGGAGTTCAAACCTTAGTAAAGGTGAGGAGGGTGTGTGAGTTTATTTGTATTCAGTCCGTCAGAATAGAAGTTAAAGAGGGTATTTATGCTCGTCGTGTCCTTTATATAAAAGGCGCAGCCCTGCCGCCCCCCTAGCCGCCTACCTACTCGTGTAACTCCATTTCCATCAAGAATTGAATGGACTTTTCCCGCATTTGTCGTATATAAATATTATATACTTAAAGAAAAAAGAAGAATATGAAATTTGCTGATGATTAGTGTCTTTATTACAACTACTAGACAATCAAAGCTAAAGCTTTCGGTTGTTGAAACCTTTCCTTTGCAGATGAAACCTTTGAACGAACTTGCATTCAATTCTGATAATATAACAGCAATCATAACATCTCGCCAGTATCAAGTTATGCTCGATGTCATGAACAATCTACTCTTGGCCAGGCCTCCAAAGTAAGATTATTTATCATTATTTACTCTTTCACATCAAGAGAGCGAGAGAAGTCAGAATCAGGCCTCCAAAGTCTATGATATTTAGCTATTATGATATCTGTCTATGTATATGTAAAATCGTACTACCAACAAACTGTAATATAAGATGTAATTATTTGTTATATATTTGTACAATCAAATTACAAGTAAACTATGAAGCTTATAATCATGATTGATTTAACCTGAGGAAGATCTTCAGTGAATGATTTGGTTCAGAAACTACAAGTTATATATATATATATAGAGAGAGAGAGAGAGGGACAATCTTTTAGAAACTTTTTGAAGAGTAGAAACTCGTGGAAACCAATATAAAAATAATTTTTTTCATAACCTTTTTTCTAAAAAAATTTCATCAAATGTTATGATTTAAGATATTGTTTCACATATGTTTGTGTTCATGTGAAAAAAAAAATTACATGTGGACAAAAAAAGCGTTGGTTCACTTATTTGTTTCACCATATGGATTTTGTTTCATATGTGATAGTGAACCAATGGGCGAGTTGGTCATAAATGACCCCGAAAACCTAGTCCTATCATGTAATATTTTTTTCATATGAACACAAACATATTTGAAACAATATCTTAAATTATAACATTTGATGAAAAACAATTATGAAAAAAATTATTTTATATTGGTTTCCACAAGTTTCTACTCTTTAAAAAGTTTCTAAATAAAGGAGCCTCTATATAATATATATATATATATGTGTGTGTGTGTGTGTCTGTGACTGTACCTTTGATTTGACTAGTGTTTGTAATTCAGGTCTCAGAAAAGTAGTCTTCCAAAATCAGCAGAAGATGATGAAGAGATGGAGGAGGAAGTTGATGTGGTGGTTCCTGATGGTATTGAAGAAGTAGAACTAGAACGAGTCAACCTTGAACAGAAAGAACGCGCACAAAACTTGCTTTACGATGATATAAGGCAGCTTGCAGTTCCCAATGATACCGCTGTAGACATCTCCTCGGAAAAGGAAGGGGATATGTGGATGGTAACTTGCGGGATATCCATATTGGTAAGATTTTAAGTTTTTTGAGTTATTCACTTCAAAAGTTTATGCCAAAGGAAAAGTTGCAAAGAATTAACATAATGCACTTCTTGTGGACTATAGCTAGCATAATATGTTTTAAATTGGAGCGAATCGATCCTTTATAGTCATTTTTTATGTACATTATGGTATAAGATTACAGGAATGTCAGTAATTAGGTTTACATGTGTAAATTTAAATGAGTTGGTCCATATATAGGTCTACAACTAATTGTACGAATTCGCATTGCTTTGCATGTTTTCCATTTCTAGTTATTGGTATAAATAAATTTAAAAAGAACAGCTAGAAACTTCACCTTTACCTTTGCAGGTGCAAAAACTAAGGAAAGAAGTGATAAATGCACAAAAATCGAGAAAGGCAGCGGCTGCTTCTTTGAGGGTGGTTTTACGGAAAGCTGCACAGCAACGGTTATTGGAGAAGGAGAAAGAGAAAAATAAAGGGCCCTCATGTGCTATGCACGTATCTTTTCAATTGAAGAAAGTGGCGTGGAGTATGCTTTTGGATGCCAAAGCAATTTCAGAGATCGAGATAAATGACATGGTATGTAATAGATCTTTCTTCATTAAATAATTAAGTTTTATGGTGTTTTTGTTTATATCCTGATGTTTTTTACGAATATTATTATTATTTGTGTATGCAGATATATGACTTTGACAGAGATTATAAAGATATTGGTGTTGCTAGATTCACAATAAAGTACTGCGTTGTGAAAAACTGCCTGCCTAATGCTAAATCTGACACACTTCTGGCTGCATGGAATCCTCCTGCAGAATGGGGAAAGTATGTAAACTTTTCTTCTTTTTAAATATATATATATATATATATGCTTATTAGAGGCAGAACAAGTTTTTAAATATGTTCGACATGTAAATCATTATATGCGTTAATTAGGTCGTGTAATGTTTCTTGTCCCCAAATATAGAAACTATGGATTAGGAGGTGTTGTAGCTGGTATTGTTTATGTATGCAATAATAATTTTCATTTTATGGTTGCAATACCTGTTCGGTGTTGTTATTTATAAGTTTTTTTTAAGTATATAACATTTATACACGAGAAATAAATACTCACGCACACTTCTCACCTTTGGTGAGACTTGAATCTACTGGGACCAATGACCCTTATCCTTGAGTATGTTTAGATCAGGATTTTGTGTATGTAATTAACTATTTATTCTTGATTGATGCAATAATAGGAAAGTGATGATTCGAGTAGATGCAAAAGTTGGTGCCCGGAAGGATGGTGCCTCTCCTATTGAACTGTTCCAGGTAAACACTCCCATTCTCACATTTTATCCTATTGTTAAAGGGTATTTTCGAGTGAGAAACAGAATTATTATTTATTATTTTTTAATTTGCTTGAAATGTTTCTCATCTTTTTATACTAATTGTTTAAACATATATAGGCTGATGTTTACCCCTTGAAAATACATTTGACTGAGTCAATGTACCGAGTGATGTGGGGGTATTTCTTCCCGGAGGAGGAACAAGATAGCCACCGGCGGCAGGTTTTAAGCCTCCTTCTATCGACTATTTCAACATACAATTGTATTTATATTTGTATTTATATTTGTATTTGTATTTGTATTTTAAGAGTTTAGAAACTGAATGAATGTTATTTTGGAACAAATAGGAAGTTTGGAAGGTCTCGACAACTGCTGGATTAAGACGAGGCAAAAAAGGGAATGAGCCTACAAAAGAGTTAGAGGGATCCTCTAAAAGCTCTGCCGATCCGTTGGTAATAACATACATGAAAATCTTAAGTCATGCATTTAGGTATTAGAATAATTTCTCCAAAATTGAGAAACAAAAGTAAAATCTCTAAAAATATTACAATCAACTCAAGCAGATTCTGGTTTTTGGAGATTTCAACAATTAATTATATTATTAAATATTCAATACATTTAATATCCCAACAAATGTTGTTCAAAATATATATATATATATATATAGAGAGAGAGAGAGAGGGATACAAGTGATTGAAGCTGATTTTTTCTATGCATTAGTGCATATGCACTAATGCATGTTACAAATTACCGGTATGCATGTGTGCATACCATCAGATAGAGGGCTCCCCGGGTGTTCTTCAATTTTCTCTTTTTTTGAACTTTTCCCCTGAACCTGACCCTATATATATATATATATATATAGAGAGAGAGAGAGAGAGAGGGAGGTTAGGGGGAAAATGCTAAAAAAAGAGAAAACTGAAGAACATCCTGAGAGCCCGCCATCTGGACAATATTTTTTTCTATGCATTAATGCATATATATGCATTAGTGCATATGCACAAATGCATACAAGCGATTGGAGCTCTTTTTTTCTATGCATCAATGCATATATATGCATATGCACAAATGCATGTTAGGGCATGCCATCCGGATGGAGGCCTCCCAGGGTGTTCTTCAGTTTTCTTTTTTTTTTGAAGTTTTCCCCTAAACCTGACCCTATATATATATATACCAACAAATTTTATACTAAAATAATAACACAATCAACTTTGGTGGAAATAATTTAAAAAACCATTTCTCCCTTGGGCATTTAAAAAAAGTAGGTTAAAATATTTATGTTGTCCATTTTGATGAATCTGTTGGAGATGGTCTTAAATTGATATTGCAGGCAAAGAAAGGGAAAGCATCAGCACATGAGTTAAGAAGAACTTCTTCTTTTGATAGAACATGGGAAGAAACTGTAGCCGAATCGGTGGCTAATGAACTTCTAGAAGAAATGCATTCTTCACCTATGTCTCTAGACCAAGATGAGTTCACCAAACCTAAATCCAAGGACTCAAAAGCCGCAAAAAATGCAAAAACTGCCAAAACTGCAAAACCTGCAAAACCTTCAAAAACCGCTCAAGATCAAGAAGCCAAGGTGGCGGCTAAACCAACTGACAACAAAAAAGGCAAGCCACCTGAGGTGCTGAGGGAGTTTCATAATATCAAGATAAGTCAGGTGAGAGTTATTTTGATAAGTTATTTTTTAAAAGTTTAAGCAAACCGTATTTATATATAATTGTAACAGGTAGAACTACTAGTGACCTACGAAGGGTCTAGATTTGCTGTCAGTGATCTGCGGTTGTTGATGGATTCGTTCCATCGTGTTGAATTCACTGGAACTTGGAAGAAGCTGCTTGCAAGAGTTAAGAAGCATGTTATTTGGAGTGTCCTCAAGTCTGTTACCGGAATGCAGGTAAAAAAACATGATACGAAATCCATTCTCTAATTACTTGAAACACAACAGATACATATTTACCAAAGGGCCTTTGGCCTAGCAGTATTAGGGGTTCAAACTTCACCAAAGGTGAGGTGGGTGTGTGAGTTTATTTGTTGCATTTGTCGGTTATAAATATTATATACTGGATACACATTTACTTTGGAATGGAGAGTTAACACATATGGGGTCAGGTTTAGGGGAAAACGCCAAAAAAAGAAAAAACTAAAAAACACCCTCGAAGCCCTCCATCTAGGCGGTATGCACAAATGCATACTGGTGATTTGTAACATGCATTTGTGCATATGCACTAGTGCATAACATGCATTAATGCATATAAAAAAACAACTTCAATCGCTTGTATGCATTTGTGCATACCGTCCGGATGGAGGGCTCCCAGGGTGTTCTTCAGTTTTTTTTTCTTTTGACGTTTTCCCCTGAACCTGACCTATAAATATTATATACTTAAAAAAGACGGATACATGTTTACTTTGGGATGGAGAGTTAACACATATGATGTGTGTCTATTGAAAGTAATGATAATTTTGTTGGTGTAGGGTAAGAAGTTCAAAGATAAGTTGCATGCTCAAAGCAAAGAACCGAATCTAGCAAACGTCCCTACTCTTGATCATGATAGCGATAGCGATGGTGAGTCTGGTCTTGGTGGCAAATCCGAGAATCTTGCACTTGCTTTTCCAAAAGCGGCAACGGATGGAGCGGGTGACGGATTTGTGACCTCCGTGAGAGGGTTATTCCATACACAACGTCGTAAGGCCAAAGCCTTTGTTCTTCGTACAATGAGAAATGAAGGAGAAGAACCCATGCCGGGTGAATGGAGTGATCACGAGGATTATTCTCCTTTTGCAAGGCAACTCACCATAACCAAAGCTAAGAGGCTTATACGTCGCCACACTAGGAAGTACTCGCAGAAAGGTCGGTTAATCTCATCCCTTTTTTTTTTTTTTTTTTTTTTTGGGAAGGTGTTTCCAACTGGACTAATCCTGGCAAATTATGACCGCAAACATCAACCTTATAAACTCAATGGCCACAATTGTTGTGTACGCTTGGATTCGAACCCTGGGCAGATGGGATATGTTTGGACTAATCCCAGCAAATTATGACCGCAAGACATCAGCCCCTGATAAACTCAGTGGCCACAATTGTTGTGTACGCCTAGATTCGAACCCTGGCAGATGGGATATTCCACTACATCCCCCAGGGCGGCAACCACTACGCCATAATCCATAATCCTTGTGGTTGCCTTTTTTTGTAATTTGGAATTCCTTGCAACAAATTATTCTTTCTATGTTGTTTACAAACTATTTCTTTTAAAAAAGGTTGATGAAATTTGGTTAGGTTTTTCTATTGATGGACTTCCATCATCACCACCAAGAGATGCTGCAGCATCCGACAGTGATTCTTCTTCGAGTGACTCTGATGATCCATTTGAGGAATATCTCGAGTACAAGGCTGCCCAAGAAAAAGCTGCTGAAGAAGAAGAAGAAGAAACGGAAAACCCTCCACCCACACAGTAATCAACTTTTGTTCTACTGGCTAAAAGAAGGAAATGGCAAGTAGTAGATCTAGATTGTGTAGCTTCTTTTATATTTGATCCATCAGTTGTATAGGATGAAGGGATTTATTCATTTGTTGTAATGATGCTTTTTTGTCAACTTTAAAGGTGTTTGCAATTCAAATAAATATGTCACATTCTCTGCACTTGTGTTTTAAGGTGTCAAAAGTTTCATTCTCTTCATCCATTCCTTTATTTTTTTTAGGTCATATATTCATTGCATCATGGAACACAGATCACATTGATTTCTCGTAACACCGGACTGAAAAGACAAACATATATATATATAGAAGAAAGTTCAAATGCAAACTCAAATTTGGTTGTGAACGTGAGGACAAATGAGAGCACGACACGTGTCTGAATATGGCATGTGTCGCGCTCTCATTTGTCCTCACGTTTACAACCAAAACCAAATTTGAGTTCTCATTGGAACCTGTCCCTATATATATGTATATACATAGAGGGAGCTTCAAATAATGGGGGCCCCATTGAATCAGATATGATTTTTTAATGTGTGGGACCCACATCATATGTGATCCACAAAGTGTTCCTTTAAAGAAGTGTTCTTGTATAATCCCTCCCCTATATATATATATATGTGTGTGTGTGTGTGTATATATGTATATATATATATGTATGTGTATATATATATGTATGTGTATATAGGGTTAGGTTCAAATGTGAACTCATTTTTGGTTGTGAACGTGAGGACGAATCTCAGCCACACATCTTCGGTTATGGTGGACGCAATCACGGAGGATTGACGCGATTCATGGGAGGGTGGAGATTATTAAAGGAGGGGAACCAGATCAAAGCCGCCTTTATTGACCGGATAAGTGGCTGAGATCCGTCCTCACGTTCACAACCAAAAATGAGTTCACATTTGAACTTTTTTCTCTGTGTATATATATGTATGTATATGTGTATATATATATATGTGTGATTGTAATGAAAGCGGGAAACTCTTTACTTTCTGTGTTTTTAACTTTAACCATGATGGGGATTTTAAAAAAGAACCCCAGTCAGTGTAAAAACAGCCAAGACACAGAATTTGAGCTAGTATCAGCAGGCAATTAAAACCATCAAATTCGTATGTACACAAAGTAAGCTAAAACCCTCTATTTAGTTTTAAATTGGTTGATATATATAATATATATATTTATATGTGTATATATGCAAGAGAAGCCTTGCTGCTCAGTTGCCAAATCCAAGCTCAGCATCATTACTGCATCTAGGCATTGCAGTTCCAAAGTTGGATCCATTGTACTCATCCTACAACACCACCAAATAAAAAGTTATTAATTAATACTCACTATGCTTCATGACTATTTAAACAATGATTATAGATGTAATTCGTTAATCAACCCTTTATTGGTTCTTAGAAACCAAACCAAACCAAACTAACCCAGTATATCTCACCAGATGAGATGTCTACTCCAGAGAGTAGAGTGGTTGTTTCTGTGAAGACCCCCGACTTTAGAAGAAAAAAAGTGCATGTAAGAATGACAATTAGTCAAATGTCAAATTATTCTTTGTGGCAAAAAATAAGATAATCTTGTGTACAAAACACAATGCCATAAATAATTTGTAATGACACCCATTGGAATACAAGTAATTCAAGCTTGATATTTAACAATATATGAATTAGCTACGGTAAGGAATTGGACATCACCCAATAGAGTTGAAATTTTCATGGGTGAAGGATGTATTAAATATTTATAAAGAAAAAAAGAGGATAAGATAAGATGGTAGTCATTAAAATCGAACATTATACAATTTAAGGCCCTTGTCTTTGTTTTCTTTGAATTGAGTAAATGAAACCCATAATCACATGTTAGTTCTATCTCATAGTATAAGACAGACGAAAATGTTTGAAATGTTAAATGGCCTAAACTTAATCATTTCTGTTGAGGAATAAAGGGAAGATATATATATATATATATATATATATAGTACCTTACACTTGTAGACCTGTTCAGCTAGCGAAGAAGAATGATCATTGGATTTCTTCGAAAGGTCCCTCATTGTGCCCTGTATGAATGGAGACACAAGCATGGAAGTTTTTTAGATAAAGCCCAAAAATGGTAAGAATATGCTAAATGAGACCCAACAGTAATGGATAATAACCTTATAAAGATGAACATTAGTTTTCAACAAATAAACAGAATTACAAATCATACTAAAACATTCAAGTTAGAGATATGTAGCACCATCTTTCTGAATTACTATAGATATATATATATAAGTAATCTGCCAAGAGTGGTTAGAACAACAGATAATATAATTGTCCCCATCTTTACATGTATGGAGGGTTTTATAAATAAATAAATAAAAAGGAAACTGGAATTGCCAAGCAATTGCTTTTAATAGTCTTTACTTCATGAAAATGATTTTAGACTTTCGACAAATAACATATCTCAGTGGCCATCTGGTCCCTCTCCTATGAACTCAACCATACCCATCTTCTTAGAGAACTTTCACTTCCACTAAGCTAATACGCCGATAGTAACATAAATTGTGTGTTTACTAAAGTACCCCTACCCCATATCCATCCCTCTCTCTTTCCTGGTTAAATAGCTGACAGAGATAACCACACCATCTCTTCTTAATATCTTAGCATTATTTAGTAAAACCCGCTCATTCTCATCCTTGATACACCTTATGCTTCCTAAGTCCTAGCATCTCCTTTCTCTACCTTCTACTAGCTTAAATATCCCACTTTTAGAGGGTAGTTGTCAGAAAATGTAGGTGTTTTGGTGATCGAATCCAAGAGAATAATGTACAGCTTTAGTTTATAATAATACAATCTAAACCAGTGCAATAGATTTGCTAATCGGTTAATAATCATGTACTGACTATCTAACCGGAAGTTAAGAATGTTGAAGAAAACAATTCT
Source organism: Silybum marianum (assembly GCA_036898165.1). Taxonomy (NCBI): domain Eukaryota; kingdom Viridiplantae; phylum Streptophyta; class Magnoliopsida; order Asterales; family Asteraceae; genus Silybum; species Silybum marianum. Next base: position 39,712,142 of record CM072529.1, on the reverse strand, counting down.
AAGTAATATGGGTTGTTGTGGGATAAACATATTAAGTAGCATGAACTTTGAGTTAACTAATAATATCAAAGAGATGTTCAGTTTGAAAACGAAAATATATTCTATTGGGTACAAATCACAATGTTGACATATCTATGTCAAAATGTAGAGAAAAATGAGATGATCATAATGATGTACTTAATTTTATAATAAGAGGTATTATGTATATAACTAAATGAGAATATAATTTAATTGAAAAGTCTGCTTAGTGGGACAAATATGTGGCTGAAAAGTTGGTTAATGTGGATGGAATGGAGATTTTTCCTTTGAAACTTAACCACATCATTAAAAGCACACCGTTTATGAGCCACTATACATAAGATATGCCCTCCCTTAGCTCATAAATATATATATATATATGAGAGTTATCGCAAACACACAAGATACATAAGTTAAAGAGCAAGGCAAGAGCACGGGAGGAAAAAGGGGGTTAGCAGGAAGAAAAAAAGAAGAAGTTGAAACTCAAGTCTCCTACCTTTAAAACATCAGGTGATCACATGGTTTCTCTTCTAAATTGTGATACACACTATTGTAAAAGTATTTTGATTTCATGAATGCATCCTTCATGCTAAAACTTGTATAGTAATCTTTCAACATTAAGATCTACATATTGCGTAAGTGTTTTGATAATTTGAATGCATAACTTATGTTGAAAGTTCCCTGTTTGCTCCATCATGTTGATAAATGCATATGGGATTACTTCCTTTCTTACTAGAAACAGATTATTTATTTGTCGAATTGCCTGTAAGGTGTAGGTGTAAGTATTGGTGTTGATGTTGTAAATGTCATTTCTATGCTATTCGTCATCTAATTCTGGTTTGAGAAAGAAAGAAAATCTTCCTGAAATGCAGCTTGTAATATATGTGCCTTGATACCGATATAAGTTGTATTTAGAGATAGAAAGAAATAGTGGAGAGAGTGAAAGAGAGAAATAGAATGTAAACAATCGCCTGTATGTTTCTGAATATAAAAGTGAACGTATATTGTGTTATTTACACACACCAAGTAAGGCGGGTGCAACAGTCCTCGCTATAAGAAACATGAGGCCAATAACATTGTATCCTCTCCTAGATACGCGTGTTGCCACTTAAGTAATTTTGAGCTAAATTTGTACGATACTTTTTATTTTTCACATCATCCTAATTGGTAATCTAATTTTATAGCGAAAACCCAAAATCAAACTGAAATACAGGCTAATAAAATAGAAAATGAAACTGCATACAGCAGCATGGTAGCGGTGTAGATAAAAGCCATACCGAAGCTTACCACACAGAGAAAATCTGGATAACAGCTAAAGGTAGCATAAAAGATAATATTTCACTGTTATAATAATTCATATTTTTTCAAATCTCTCTCTATTTGCCGCCATTATGTTTCTTTAGGACCATGTAACGACCATGGGAAGAAGAAACTCCCCTCTTCTAGCTTCTTCTTGTTAGGCCTATTGACCTAATTAACTTCCCTCTTCGACTCCAAGTAAATTTTCCTTAAAGCCCATGTTGTTGTTGTCTCATAAATCAGATGATTTTACACTATAATTCACGATTATGCCAAATACATATTCAAGAGTTTTAAGTGCTTTATATAGAAGATGATATTTTTTATGTACTATACAAATTCTGGATGCCATCTTATTGATGGATGATCTTCTGAAGAAAAAAGAATGAGATCATGCATAAACTTAGACTTGATCACCAACATACAAGCCATAGTATAATTTAAATTTTAAAAAAACATCGAGCATGCAACTTATAGAGGAAAAATGAATAGGCGAGATACAAACCCTGTTTGCCCAGAAAAGTCCACAGGCATTGCAGAGAGTCCTAGGACCAGCCGGCCCTCGTCGCATCATTGGGGTGTCCGTTGAGCAAGTACCACAATGAGCACATCTGACGACCAATGAAGAGTTGACATGTAGATGCAATTAGTAAATTTATATATAATTTTGTTTTATATTAACATTCTGCGATACCCATGAGACATTATAGAAATGGTTGGTGGCAAACAGGACTATAAACTTCTGTATTGTGGTTATAAAAAAACTCACACAGAAAAGGGTTTGATTTCGTATGAATTATTAGGTATGTCTGATCGACACACATGCCCATAAAGAGTTATAACACACACCATCTTAATTAAGTTCCACAAACATGTGACCATTTTAAAAGTAAATATATTCACGGTTCATAACTCACGTAGTTGTGACTGGGATCTCATCTTGTTCTGCACCCTCAGCTTCTCCAGTGTTCCAGGAAGCAGATTCCTTGGAATTTTGGGACGTTACAAATTGACCCTTCTTACGGTTCATCCTGCCGTAGCAATACAGATAAGTAATAAGCACCAACAGGGGAAGGGATCTATAATTCAGTTTAAGGTTGAAAGAAAGCAAGGAGTATTATTGTACCATAAGCCTTTTAAACATATCTACGAAATGATCTATATAAACAATATAAGTTGTAGACAGCATGTAGATTAGTCATTATTATACTAACAAACAGATAGGGAAACCAAAGTATATGAATCAAACGGTCAAATTTCATACAAGAGATGCAACCTTTCCCAGTAGTCAAGCAAATCCTACTATAAAACATTGAATATCAAACAACCGAAGCATCTCTGTTTCTGATCCTAATGGTGAATCTAAAATTGTCGAATAGGACCCTGACCGATTAATACTTACAAAAAGAACTAAATCAAAACCAACTAATCAGGTGTGTCCAAATCGAGTAGTGATAATAAGGTCAAGCTTTCAACAATTTAAATTCACATCAACGACGACTGATATCTAACTAACCAAAGAGAAATAAATTATGTACTGCTTCTGTAAGTTTTTGTAAGAGAAATTGTATCTAATAAAAATAACCAAACATACCAATGTCATTTGAGGCCAAACACGCAAAAGTTACTCATCTCCCTCAAAGTGAAGGTCAGCATATCTTCAACAATTCAAGAAAAATAAGCAATAGAATGTTTTCCATGCGTGTAACCTCTTTCAGTACTTCTAAATTACATGTCACTTGTCTAAAATGTGTTGTTTTCGTGCATAGAAGCAATGTCTACTTATGTTATATTGATAGATTAAGGAAGAATTGAAGTTGTATAAGTGTTGCAAATGACATGAATATAGAACTGGAGGCAAAACTATTAGTCATACACCTCATACTTTCACATGTTTCCCTAATTTTGGTCGATTTAAATAAGAAATACAGGTTATTTTCCCTTAGTACCCTTGTACATTGATTATTTAGTTAATATTTCTTTTGTGGGGAGGAGAGGAGGTTCAGGTAGCCAACAAGCAAGACTCAGTGTTGACATTTCTTGTCACAGGGAAGGAAACCAAGGGCATATTTTACACTTAGGGACTGGATATCTGCTTGCACATACTTTCTTGACATCATAAATTCCAGTATTCATGTCTCAATCCCGAGTTACCTTGAGGACCAACTTCCATTTTCAAGACAGGTGGTTGTATAACTACATGAACGTTTTTCATGTAAAATCACATACGAATAAAGCCATCTTATAAACAAGTTGGGCATTCCAAGGTGCCACTTTGGAAAAGAGACATGGACCCGTAAGTGATACAATGTTCAAAAAATTGAATAAATCAGATGAAGTCAAGCTCTAAAAGAGAACATGGCTTCACAAATCAAGCATCAACATAGCACATATCTATATCCATCTCACAAAACATCTTAGATACCTTATAAGTTATAACCATCAATTGTGATTCTATAAACTGAAAGAACATAGATGATTAAGATGATAAAAGTTACAACTAACCAAGTTCCTTTCAGATACAGGCATTTATATATTTTCAAAATGCTCATGCTAATCTAAGGTGTTCTCGGTAGTGATACTGATACATCAACAACTTACGGCTTACAAAATGTTACCTGCGAGCAACTTCTTGACGAACATTGTATCTGATCTTCTTCTCAAAGCAACGCTCTTTCCTCTTTTGACGGAACCTGCTTAGAGAAGCAGCTCTACGAGGGTCACTACAGCGACCAGGATAATCCGAATCCTGAACCACAAAAAAGAAACACTTAATGTAGAGACGCCAAATACTAGCAACTGCAATTGAGAATGAAGCTTCAAATGGTCAAACAATTACCCTAGGATTTTGGTATGCTGATTCTGCACCTTGCTGACCAACTGGGAATTCACATCCACCAAGATGTAAAAACACCTTCTGCACCTGTGATCATCAAACAACACTCAGTTTTCAAAACCAAGAAGAATAGAGAGACAAGAATAAACATACTCCTTGTTATCACCGGTAGAGGTTTGTTCCATACTCATATGCATCCTCACTAACTTATCTTTTTATAAACCCAATTTTCAAGTTCGGTCATCAATCAAATGTTTTTGTTTAACAACATGAATGATAAAAATAACTTAGGCCAAATCAAAAAAAATTTGTATTTCAAACAGGCACATCATCATCGCTAATCAGGTAACCTTCAAACAGAAAATAATCAACAAATAAACGAGGATACTAAAAAATAAAGGTTAGGTTTCAAAACCCCCAAATTAAACAGTCCAATTAACAGGTTAAGTCAAGATCTCAATCTCACACCCCTAAATTATTCTCGAGGAATCGAAAGAAAGTGAATTCGCCTTGTTAAAATGAACACAACAAAGTGAACTGAAGCTCCAAACCAAAATTTTGCATCCATTCTAGTTGTCAGTCAAATATACGATTAAAATTCCGAAAAGAAATTTCAGTTTTCCCTATCTCTTACAAACACATTAACATTACATATGCTAAAAGCAGTAAACGAAGAAAACTAGACTCAATACTCCGACCTTGTCCGTAGTGACATTGTCAAACACGTATACTTGGCCACAATAAGAGAGCGTGAGCTGGTCACCGGCGTCGCCGCGCGGCATTATGGCGAGGTCCGAGTAAACGACACCATCGATTCCCTCAAAATCACAAATGCCATCACTCCCGCCGTCGACATCTTCGAGGCCGTATGAAACATTCCGGTCATCCATCGAATCAACTCCATTACCGACTCCACCGGGATGAATCGGAACTTCTTCCGGCACGGTGGCGCCGCCCACCACCGGCGGAATCTCACCAAACTCACTCATCGGCGACTTCCCGTACATTGTAGGTTTTTGAAGAATAGTAGTACCAAGTGCCTTCTCAGTGTGCATTATGTATAGGTTTTGGAAGAGGGGCCGGCTGATCTAAAATTATCAATTTGCCCTTGGGGAAAGATTATAATTACAAAAAGGCCAAGTAAAAGAATGGATGTTAGTAGGGGCAATTGAGTCATTCAAGTGATGAGGAATGTGTTTGTTGGTTTTTCTCTTTTACACATGAGGACATTCCAATTTGTTAAAAAAATTTGTTGGTTTTCAACATGATTTCTTGGCTTTATGTTGTAGAATGTAGTTTTACCAAAAAGTCCTTTGACTTTGAGTAGACTAAAACAATGAGTATGTTTTTATGGAATTTTATGGGGTGCTAATGGTATCTCTAAAATACTTATGGCATCCTTAAGTTGGGGTGGTGATTACTTGAAAGTAAGGGAAAACATCACATCCATCAACTCTTAATTAAACCCATTAAATATTAATAATTAATTATAAAAGATAATATAATATATTTTATTTTATTATTACTATTATATATAAAATTATATTAATTATTATTAAATAAATAAATTATATATATATATATATATATATTACGACTTTTATTAGATGCATAAAAATTATTATATGTTATTTATATTATATTTTATTATTGTTTATATATATATTATCGTCTTATAAAATATATATTTATAGAGGCTTAATCAAATAAAAACAAAAAAAAATTACAAACTCGTAAAAATCGATATAAAAATAATTTTTTTCATTAATTTTTTTTATCAAATGCTATGATTTAAGATATTATTTCACATATATTTATTTTATAAGATGAACACATATCGATTTTTACGATTTGTAATTTTTTTTGTTTTTATCTGATTATCGTCCTATATCTATATTATTTTTGTTATTATATATATTATTAAATACATAAAACATATGTATATATTATGTGAACGTGACACGTGTCTGAATGTACATTGAATAATCAAAAAAATATTCAAACTCAATAAAACTGAATATAATATTTATTCGGTCTGAATAATGCTTATTCAGACTGAATAAATACTATATTCAATTTTATTCAGTCTGACTAAGAAAATTTTTAAAAGTCAGAAAAAAATATAACAATAGCATGTCTATACGTAGATACTATTGAATAGGTCCCAAATATATGTTCATATTAAGATTTGGAATTATGTATATAAAGTTATGCTAGATAAATATAGTATAGATAATAAATATTTAAAACAAATAAAATTATATTTATATATATATATATATACAAAGAGGGACATACCTGACTTATTGGAGCAAACATCTGCTCGCCCTTTAACTAACTGAGTTACACGCATATTGGACTTTGTATATATGTTATGAAGTTTATATTATTATTATCTTAATTTATTATATATATTTACATACCATTATGTATAAACTTGGAATCACGTGAGACCAACAAGTTTTTGTGAGATCCGTGAGACCATATTTTACATTTGAAACTTCATAGCAAAAATATTGTGAATGTAAAAAAAATATATGAACATTCACAGTGTTTTTGCTATGAAGGTAAACTTCATAGTGTTTTTGTTGTGAAGGTAACCTTAACAGTGTTTTTGCTGTAAAGCTAACCTTCACAATACTTTTACTGTAAAAGTTCAGATTTTTTTTTCTTTACAGTGTTTTTGCTGTGAAGTTTCAAAAGTAAAAAAGTGGTTACGTGAACACAACTCGTTCTTTATATACATACATACACACACATATATATATTATTAGATTTTTAATTTATATCTATTTATTAAAGTATTATGTTATATATCATTACGGTTCCAATATGTATTTATTATTTTAATATAAATGAAAAAGTTAAACATTTATTTATATAAATATATTTTTACTAAAAAGGTAGTAAAAAAAATTAACTAATAATTTTTATTAATTAAAAGTAAATAAGAGAATAAGTGAAAAAAAGTTAATAATTTATATTAATTAAAATTAATAAAAAATAACAAAGAAAAAAAAGTTAATTAACAATTTAAATTAATATTAATATTTATATTAAAAAAAAGACAACTATGGGACAAGAAAGACAAAAAAACAAAAAAAACATAATTATTAACCTATGCTTAGGGGTGTCATTAGCAATGATTGGGGTGCCATTAGCCCTCCCCAATTTATATGTTAAAATCATAGGATGTGTTTTAGAAGTGTATGCGGTTCCATTTGGACGGTTTAAATATCTAAACCACAAACTAATTGTAATGGCAGTTAGAGAATTTTTAAATCGAACCGTTTGATAACAAGTGAGCAAACTAGTTAAATCGGACCATAAAAAATACGGTTTGGCCTGACCGGTTTAAACGGTTTGGTCTTTTATGGGCTTTAAACTAAAAAATTGACATATCTATAACATATTATAAAGCATTTGATCAAAAGTTTTAAAAATCATTTTTATACATTAAGGGGCTGTTTACCGAGTAAGCATTTACCAAGTTTATTATCTTACCGAATAAATATGGTAAGAATCAAGAATCTTACCCGGTCAGAGTAAATTAACCAACATCTATATATATACAAAGGGAGGTTCAAACGAGAACTTTCTCGTTTTAAAGAAACAAAAGAACCTTCTTCTAACCACATATATAATTTAAGAAATCAATAAAATAATTAATATTAATCTATTTACTTTAAGGGTATTATGATCCAATGTTACTTTATGAAATGTTACTATTCATCAGATTGTACAATATACAATCTTGATTAATTCTAAATAATTTAAATATTAAATATATTTAGATAAATATAAAATCAAGATAAATATGAAATATTTTTAAATAAATATAAGATCAAGAGAAATATAAGAAACCAAACTCAGTATCATATATGATTTTAAAAAATTGAAATTTTGTTATTTTTAAAAATTGAAATATAAGATATCCTTAAAAAAAGTTTATTATTTTTAAAACTTTAAAAATTGAAAGAGTTTATTATTTTTAAAAATATCTTTAAAAATGGAAGGTAATATCTTTAAAAAGTTTATTACAATGTCAATTATATCAACAAAATCACATATGATTTCGGTATCATATATGATTTTGTACAAATGTAAATTTAAATCATATGTGACTTTGTACAAATGTAAATGTAAAATCATATATAATTTTGTAAAAATGATACTCACACATGATTTACAATGTCAAGAACAAAATCACATATGATTTCAGTATCATATATGATTTTGTACAAATGTTATTCACACATAATTACAATGTCAATTATGTTATTTTTGATATATTATATTATAATATAATTTTTAATATAGTTACATGACATAATATAATAATTAATATATAATATAATATAATATAATTTTTGATATATTATTTTATATTATTGTTAAATAATTTATATATTATATTATAATTTTTGCTTCTACCAATTTTACTTCTAAAAGACCTTACCCTTGGAGGAAAATAGATTTCAACCACCATTAATTATTTTAATGTCATTCAATATAATATTAATTAATTTACCAAAATATGTGGTTAGAAACCATTCGTTTGTTTCTTTAAACATATCATCTTCTCGCATGATCCCTCCCCTATATATATATATATATATATATATATATATAGAGAGAGAGAGAGAGAGAGAGAAGGGGAGGGAGAGGGAGGGAGGTTCAAATGAGAACTTATCATTTTTTTAAAAACAAAGGAACTAATTCTATCTTCATATATATTTTAAGAAACCAAAAGTTTAATCAATATTAATTTGATTATTTGAAAGGTATTTAGGCAAACTATTACTTTTGGGAATTTATTATTCATATCATATTGTACACTTTAAATATAAAATATAATTTTTATATTATATATATATATATATAAATAAATATAAGATTAAGATATCCAAAATATCTTTACAGATTTGAACCTCCCGCTATTTTACAAGAATTGATATAGATATTAAATATATTTAAATAAATATAAGATCAAGATAAACATGAAATATGAAATATCTTTAAATAAATATAAGATCCAGAGAAATATATGAAATCAAACTCAGTATCATATATGATTTTAGAAAATATGATTTTGTACAAATGTTAATGTAAGATCATTGTAATTTTATACAAATATAAATGTAAAATCATATATGATTTTGTATAAATGATATTCACACATGATTACAATGTCAAGTATGTCAACAAATTCAAATATGATTTCAGTATCATATATGATTTTGTACAAATATTAATATAAATTCATATATAATTTTATACAAAGGTAGATGTAAAATCATATAGGATATAACTATAATATAATATAATACAATATAATATAATATAACATTCTAGTATATTATCAATTGATTTTTCAAAATTTATGTATTCATAATATATAATAAATTAATAATATATTAGATTTCAAAATATTTTCTTACATCCTTTTTACCCCTAAAAGAAATAACATTATGTGAAAAGTATGTATCAGCATACCTTAATTACTAGAATGTCATTGAATATAATAACAAATGTTTATACCATACATGTGGCTAATATTCTGTTTTTTTGTTTCTTTAAAGAGGAGTGTTATAGTATGAACCATCCCTCTCTCTCTATATATATATATAGGGGAGGGATCAAATGAGAATCATCCCTCCTTAAAGGAACAAAGAAACAAATTGTGGACCACATATGATATGAGTCTCACATAATATTAAATCATTTATGATTTGATATTAAATCATATTAAATCATTTATGTGGGACCCACGTCATATGTGATCCACAAGTGTCCCTTTGTTTCTTTAATAATGCAAAGTTCTCATTTGAACCTTCCTCTATATATACATTTATATATATATATATATATATATAGAGCAATAATCAAATAAAAACCACAAAAATGTTACAAACTCGTGAAACCCGATATAAAAATATTCTTTTACATTATTTTTAATGAAAACCTATAATTTGAGATAATATTTCACATATGTTTGTGTTCACCTTATGAAATAATTACATGTGAAATTATTGTTTGGATTCACCCAGTGAAACCAAAAATAAGCATAAAAAGAATTCATATAGTGAAACATGTACATGTGAAAGTTCACGTTATGAAATAAAAATATGTGAAATAATATCTTAAATTCTAGAATTTGATGAAAATAAATCATTAGAAAAAATATTTTTTCATCGTTTTTCACGAGTTTGTAACATTTTTGTGGTTTTTATTTGATTTAGCCCATATATTGTTGAGAATAGCAAGATAGCTTCAAAAAAGACTCGGTTTTGAAGCTTAACAGTTCAGATCTTCTGAACTGATGTTGAGAAGATAAATGATTAAGTAAAGTTAAGAATTACAAGGTCAAAAGTCTGAGGAAGTGTTCTCAGAAGTAAAGCATTGAAGTGAAGCTAAGACATAACTTCTGAAGTGCCAACTTCAGAAGTTCTGAAGATTCTGAAAAAGTTATGAAGTGGTTCTGAGGAACTTCTGAAGACAGTTCAGAAGTAGTTATGAACTAAAGATTCACACGTGTATAGATACTATTGGTCTGTCATGTAACTACTAGTTAGTTTAGTATCTTACTTGTATATAAATAGAGAGTTCGTTAGTTTGTATAACTAAGGTTCATAGATCATACTTGTACTTTCAAGACATATACTGTTTGTAATCTTGCTCATATCAATAACACATCCGACTACGTTGCTCCAATCTTGTTCTTTGTTTGTTATTCTTTATATATCTTGATCTACGCGAATTATCATATGTATATTGTTGGGTCACCGATGATTTGGTGATGAACCTTCTCTCTTATATGGTTGATCTTTTATAGGTTATTTTGAAGGTCTGAAATATATTTCAAGTATTGGAAAATCAAAGACTATCCAATCAAGGGTTGTACATCAAAATGTGGAATTTTTGATGTACCAACTAACACTAAAATTCAGACCACTTGCTGGAATCAAGTGCGGTCACCGACTTTGCTGGTATATGTCACTGACCTTGCAAGTGAGGTCACCGACCTTGCAAGTGAGGTCACTGACCTTGCAAGTGAAGTCACCGACCTTGCAAGTGAGGTCATCGACATTGCAAAGTGTGGTCACCGATTATGCAGTTGCCGATCCTAGAAGCTAACATGATGTTGCCAATTTGATGCTCTTGTACACATACCGATTCAAGTGTTAATACAGTTGCAAATTCAAGCATTAGTACAAGTTGTCGATCCAAAGCTTAGGAAGCACTAACCAATGTGATACATCCTTGTATGTATCACTAAGCATTTTCGAAGATAAGTTCTTATGACACAATAAATGCAAGATACGTGTGCAGCAAGAACTTGGGTAGCAGCGGACATTCTTTTTTTACTCACCTAAAAAGGATGCTTGTCTTTAAGCTAAAAGGTTTGATGGGACTTCACAGAGCATGATGAAAAGGAGATAAAGTTATCTGACATTGCGTGCTACAAAGAATGGTTCATCCATTATCCTAGTACAAAGGGAGTGGCGTCTCCCTTTGTCCATCAGATATACTTCCAGCTAATACATCATTGACAGCTGTCCTCATGCATCCCATGCATGGGCACTATAAAAGGAGATGAAGTCCTACCCATAAACCTCATGCTTTCAACAAAACATCTTTGTGATCTTTTGTTTGGTTCCAGCATCCTGTGTGTTTTAACAGTTTCATTTTAGCTTTCTTAGTGTATAAGTTAATTATCGTTATCATGTGTTTCATGTGTTTCATGTGTTTAGTTTGTTAGAATAGTGTGTCTATTCTTTTCCGCAACAAACTTCTGTGTGTAAATTTTTAATATTTATATTAAAATTTTTAAAAAAGTAAAAATTGTGTATTTGTATTCAACCCCCCCCCCCTTCTACAAATCCTTTACTTTTTTGCCATTACCCTAACCGGGACCAACAAGTGGTATCAGAGCAGATTGGTTTAATCTAATAAACCAGATCTGTAATGGCAGCCTCTCCTTCCTCAAACCCAGGCTCTACTATGCAAAATCTCTTCGCTGGTTCATATGACATTGGCTCTGTAGCCAAACCACCAAAGTTTAATCCAAATAATTCTGCTTTATGAAAAAGTCGTATGATACTGTTCTTGGAAGGGGTTGACAGCAGGTATCCTATCTTTCTGAGTGAAGAACCCATTTATTCTAAATATATGGGCACGTTATGGGTCCAACAAAACTGTTGTTGGTAAAACTCTTGAATCTTCAGATGAAGAGAAATCTGAAGCTAATAACAGATATCTGACTAAAAGTCCCAAAACAATATACTGAGGATGATAAAACGTCTTGTATATTTGGGCACCAAAGTCAAATATGTTTTAGCTATTTCTCTTCCTGATGAAGTGTTCCATTCTTTAGTAAATCTCTCTACTGCCAAAGAAATGTCGGATACTCTATATGCTTTGTATTTCTATTTTTCTAAAGTGTTCTGTATAAAGAATTTTTTTACCCACTTATCGGAGGCTCATCTTTGTGATGCCAATGATGAAGGTGGGGAGTCAAGTCATAGACATACTCTCCGATAGTATGGCTATGATGGCTGGAAAATTTCAAAAATAAAAGCTTTTCTTCAAATCTTCATAGGCATAAGAAAATCTTCTTCCTTTCAAAAATCTTCTTCTTCTAAAAAGTGTTTCAAAAATCTTCTTCTTCTAAAAACTAAGTGTTTCAAAAATCTTTTGAAAAACCAAGTGTTTAAAAATCTTCTTCTTCTGTCAAAATAAATGATGGGTGTTTCAACTATGGTAAAAAGGGATTTTTTGCTTATAAGTGAAAATTTTGAGTTCCTCCAAAAGTTTAAGTCTCTTACCTCTTCAGGCCATGAATCCTCTGAATCGGCAAGTCAAAAGACAACCGATATGATGAGCCAATCTCTTGGAAAAATCACAACTCTTCTCAAACTAGTGACCTTGTCTTGTATGATAAATATAAGGCCAAGTACTAAAAAGGAGAGAAATGAAAGTATTCTAAGAAAATGAAAAGGTCTTGTTGTTGAACTCACTTCTGAAAGTGAGACCGATGAATTTGTGTAATTCTCTCAAATAAATTTTCTTTTGGCTACTGAGTGATTATTTCTTCTATCTTCTCTTATTGGAGTAAATCCTTAAAAAAAATGAAATTTTGTCTTTCTCTATTAAGGATTTTGATACCAAAAAGACACTGTGTGATTTATTTTTGAAGTTTCACTTTTGAAAATGATGGATTGCCTGAATGATTGAATCTTCAAAGTTGGTTAAGTCTTTTTGTCTCTTGAAAATAACTAAGTCTTTTATTCTCTTGAAGATGATTAAGTCTTTGTGTTTCTTGAAAATGACTAAGTCTTTTAGTCTCTTGAAAATGACTAAGTCTTTTTGCCTCTTGAAAATGACTAAGTCTTTTATTCTCTTGAAAATGACTAAGTCTTTTATTCTCTTGAAAATGACTAAGTCTTTGTGTTTCTTGAAAATGATTGTCTTTTAGTCTCTTGAAAATGAGTAAGTCTTTTTGTCTCTTGAAAATGACTAAGGGTGCGTTTAGTTAGCGAAAACTATTTTCATTTTCCAAGAAAACGTTTTCAGAAAATGGAGTTGAGTTTTTATTCTCAGTTTTCTATGAAAAATTTTCAAAACGCGTTTAGTTGAAATGGTGGAGTTTTCATTTTTCATTTTCAGATTTTTAGAAAACGCGTTTAGTTGTGCATTTTCTACCAGTTTTTATTTTCCATTTTCCATTTTTTTCCAATTAGAAAGTGTGTGCACACACACTTTTGCGCACACACAAGCACACTCACTTTCACACACACATACACACTTTCACAGACACGCACACACACACACACACACACACACACACACACTTTCATAGACACGCACACACACACTTTCACATACACGCGCGCGCGCACACACACACACACACTTTCATAGACACGCACACACATACTTTCACATACACTTTCACATACACGCACACACACACATTTTCACAGACATGCACACACACACACACACACACACACACACTTTCACATACATAAACACAGGTTCACACACACACACACTTTCCTTTCACACAGACATACACACACTTTCAGTTTCACACACACACACACACTTTCACTTTCACGCAGACATACACACGTACACACACACTTTCACTTTCACACATATATACACACATTCACACACACACATTTTCGCATACACACACTTTCACACACACACGCACACACTTTCACTTTCACATATACACACACATTCACACACACACGCTTTCACTTTCACGCGATATACACACACACACTTTCGCGTGTACACACACACACACTTTCACTTTCACATAGACACACACACACACACATAATTTCACTTTCACACAGACATACACACACACACACACACTTTCACTTTCACACACACACACACACATACTTTTACATGCACACATTCACACACACATGCTTTTACACACACACATTCATACACACATGTGGTTGGCCTGTGTGTGTGAATGTGTGTGTGAAAGTGTGTGAAAGTGCATTTGTATGTATGAAAGTGAGTGTGTGTGTGTGTGTGAAAGTGAAAGTATATGTGTGTGTGTGAAAATGAAAGTGTGTGTGTGTGTGTGTGTGAAAGTGTATGTGTGTGAAAATGAGTGTGTGTGTGTGGTTGTGTGTGTATGTGTGAAAGGGTATGTGTGAAAGTGTGTGCTTGTGTGTGTGTGTGTGAAAGTGTATGTGTGTAAAAATGAAAGTGTGTGTGTGGAAGTGTGAAAGTGAAAATGTGTGTGTGTGTGTGCGCGCAAAAGTGTGTGAAATTGTGTATAAGTGTGAAAGTGAAAGTGTGTGTGTGTGTGTGAAAGTGTATGTGTGTGTGTGTGTGAAAGTGAGTGTGTGTGTGTGTGTGTGTGAAAGTGTATGTGTGTGTGTGAAAGTGAGTGTGTTGTGTGTCTGTGTGAAAGTGAAAATGTGTGTGTGTGTGTGAAAGTGTATATGTGTGAAAGTGAAAGTGTGTGTGTGGAAGTGTGAAAGTGAAAATGTGTGAATGTGTGTGCGCGCGAAAGTGTGTGAAGTTGTGTATGAGTGTGAAAGTGTGTGTGTGTGTGTATGTGTGTCAAAGTGTTTGTATGTGTGTGTGAACGTGAGTGTGTGAAAAAGTGTGTGTGTGTGTGTGTGTGTGTGAAAGTGAGTGTATGTGTGTGTGTGAAAGTGTATGTGTGTGAAAGTGAGTGTGTGTGTGTGTGAGAAAGTGAAAGTGTGTGTGTGGAAGTGTGAAAGTGAAAATGTGTGGATATGTGCGCGCGTGAAAGTGTGTATGAGTGTGAAAGTGAAAGTGTGTGTGTGTGTGTGTGAAAGTGTATATATATATGTGTGTGTGAAACTGTGTGTGTGTGTGTGTGTGTGAAAGTGAAAATGTGTGTGAAAGTGTATGTGTGTGTGTGTGTGAAAGTGAAGATGTGTGTGAAAGTGTATGTGTGTGTGTGTGTGTGAAATCGTGTATGTGTATGTGTGTGAAAGTGAAAGTGTGTGTGTTTGAAAGTGTATGTGTGTGTGAAATTGTGTGTGTGTGTGTGTGTGTGAAAGTGAGTGTGTGTGTGTGTGTGTGAAAGTGTGTGAAATTGTGTACAAGTGTGAAAGTGAAAGTGTGTGTTTGTGTGTGAAAGTGTGTATGTGTGTGTGAAAGTGTGTGTGTGTGAAATTGTGTATGTGTGTGAAAGTGAAATTGTGTGTGTGAAAGTGTGTATATGCACGCGTGTAAAGTGTAAGTGTGTGTGCATGTAGAAAATTATTTTGAAAATGAAAATTCTGAAAACTCAAAAAAGTTGTTTTCTAAATCTAATATAAATTTAGAAAATGAAAATGAAATTTTTTTTGTAAATTTTTTGAAAACTGAACGAACTAAACGCGTTTTCCAAATTTTCATTTTCTCTGGAAATTTTTTCTAGAAAACAGAAAAATTTTCACGAACTAAACGCAACCTAAGTCTTTTAGTCTCTTGAGAATGACTAAGTCTTTTTGTCTTAAAAATGACTAAGTCTTTTGGTCTCTTAATTTTGACTAAGTCTTTTAGTCTTTTTGAAAGTGTCCAAGTCTTTTTGAAATTAGCCAAGTCTTTTTGTCTTTTGAAATAAGGCTAAATCTTTTGAAGTTGGCTAAGTCTTTTTTTCTATCTCTCTTAATTTTTTGGTCTAACCGAATGATGGATCTTTTAAAATAAAATAACTTTAAGAACCTGTTTGGTCTAGCCGAATATTTAATGAATCTTTTAGTTGAATTGTTAAAAGTTTGTTTAAAAAAAAATCCTCCTAGTGTTCTACAATCGGTGCGTCAAGTACCCAATCGGTGAGTCAGGTACACTCCTTGTACCCAATCGATGAGTCATGTATATAGTCGGCAAGTCGGTAAACTCACTAGCCGACGTCTCTCTCTTTTCAAGAGTATATACACTACCCTCTCTCTTTTCAAGAGTATATATATAGTTCATAGTCAGTAAGTATATACACTACCCTCTTCTCCCACTCACCGACCTCTCTCTCATACATCTATATATACACTCACCGACATATTCTCTTCTCCTTTCCCACTCACCGACGTTCCCTCTTCTTAAACCACTCACCGAAGACTAACCCTAGAAACCACCACTCACCGACCTCTCTCTTCTCTTTTGGTCTTCGACGTCTCACTCCCCGACGTCTCTCTCACTTCCCGACATCTCCCAATCTCTATACTCTTCGATACTTCCTCAAATACTCACCGACACCTTTCAAATCTTAAACTTACCGATCTCTCTCTCTCTCTCTCTCTCTTTCAAAAATATAAAAAAAAGATTATACTATCAAAAATGATGATCCTTAAAGAAAAAGTTGTTTTGTCAGAACAAATTTTTTTTGATCGGTGAGTAAATTAAAAATAAAATGGGTTTCAGTACTAAACAAATGACCAATTCCGACAGATAGTTTCCGACGATTTCGGCCGTCGGAAAATCCGACAGTTTTTCGACGGATTTCCGACGAATTCTATAAAAGTCAACAAAAGTAAAAGTCCGTCGGAAATCCGTCAGAACCCTAAGTTAATAAAAATAAATAAATAAAATTGTAATAAGTTTCCGACGTATCCGTCGGAAACCGTAAAAGTCCGTCGGAAATCTGTCAGAACCCTAAGTTAACAAAAATAAATAAATAAAATTGTAATAAGTTTCCGACGGATTTCCGGCGGATTATTATTTCGCCGGAAATCCGTCAGAACGGTACTGATTAAACCAATTAACTCATCTAATTTGTAATTAATTAAACTAATTATTAATTTATTAAACATTTTCAAGAATTTTAAAAAATATAATTAAAATCCGTCGGAAATTTCCGACGGATCGACGAAAACTATTTATATTTTAAAATAAATAGAAAATCTATATAATTAAAATCCGTCGGAAATTTCCGACGGAAATTATTTGTATTTTAAAATAAATAGAAAATCGATATAATTAAAATCCGTCGGAAATTTCCGACGGAAATTATTTATATTTTAAAATAAATAGAAAATCGTTATAATTAAAATCAGTCGGAAATTTCCGACGGATTTCTGACGGAATTTATTTTTATTTTTATTTTTTTCATCAAAATTGTTTAATTAATAAATATTTTGACATTTATTCAAAATTTTAACTTTAATAAAACTATGTTAACGTATATTATTGTATAGGGCTGTAAAAGAAACGAACGTTCATTGAACCGTTCGGCGGAAAGTTCATGTATGTTCGTTTATTTAATAAACGAACGAACGTGAACACATTTTTTTGTTCGTTTAGTTAAATGAACAAACATGAACAATGGTCTCGTTCGTTCGTGAACGTTCGTTTATGTTCGTTTACATTCGTTCGTTTACGTTTGTTTATATATATAAATATATTTATATATTATGACATTAAAATGTAATCTATCGGACTTACTGATTGTTTACGTTCGTTTACATTCGTGCGTTAACGATTCTTAATGATTTTTAATGAATCAACTAGGCTTTAACGAGTTAATTGGGTTTTAACGGTTCTTAATGGACTTTAATGAATGTATTAGGTCTTAATGAAGTCAATTAAAGTATAAATGATATTATTGGGCTTTTAACGATTTTTAGTGGATTTTAATAAATCTATCGATCCTTAACTGGTTCAACCGGGCTTTAACGTATACTATTGGGCCTTAATGGGTTCAATTGAGCTTTAACGTATATTATTGGGCCTTAATGAGTTCTATTGTGCCTTGAGGTATACTATTGTGCCTTAATTAGGCTATAGTGGTTTGTAGTTGGTCTTATTGACTTGTATTGGGCCTTAATGGTTCAGTTGGGCTTTAACGGTTCTTAATAGACTTTAATGAATCCATTGGGTCTTAATGAGTTCAATTAAAGTTTAAATGATATTATTGGATTTTAACAGTTTATAGTGGATTTTAATGAATTTATTGGGCCTTAATTGGTTCAATCGGGCTTTAACGTATACTATTGGGCCTTAATGGATTCAATTGGGCTTTAACGTATACTATTGGGCCTTAATGAGTTCAATTAAAGTTTAAATGATATTATTGGGCTTTTAACGGTTTTTAGTGGATTTTAATGAATCTATTGGGCTTTAACTGGTTCAATTGTGCTTTGACATATACTATTGTGCCTTAATTGGGCTATAGTGGTTTGTAGTTGGTCTTATTGACTTGTATTGGGCCTTAACGGTTCAGTTGGGCTTTAACGGTTCTTAATAGACTTTAATGAATTCATTGGGTCTTAATGAGTTCAATTAAAGTTTAAATAATATAGTTGGGCCTTAATGAGTTCAATTGGGCTTTAACGTATAGTATTGGGCCTTAATGAGTTCAATTGGGCTTTAACGTATACTATTGAGCCTTAATCGGATACTATTGCAGTTCAGTTGGGCTTTAATGAATCTATTGGGTCTTAATCGGTTCAACTGGGCTTATCGGATACTATTGCGGTTCAGTTAGGCTTTTAATGAATCTATTGGGCCTTAATCGGTTCAACTGGGCTTATCGGATACTATTGCGGTTCAGTTGGGCATTAATAAATCTGTTGGGCCTTAATCGATTCAATTGGGCTTATCGGATACTACTGCGGTTCAGTTGGGATTTAATGAATTTATTGGGCCTTAATCGGTTCAACTGGGCTTATCGGATACTATTGCGGTTCAGTTGGGCCTTAATCGATTCAATTGAGCTTATCGGATACTATTGTGGTTCAGTTGTGCTTTAACGGTTCTTAGTAGGCTTTAATGAATCTATTAGGCCTTAATGAGTAGGGATGGGAATCGGCCCCGCCCCGTGGGGGACCCGGTCCACCCGCCTCGATCGGGGACGGGGATTCCCCGCTAAATCGGGGATGGGGATGGAGACGGGGATCCCCGTTTGTCTCAAATCGGGGATGGGGACGGGGAAGGGTATGGAACTCCCCGCCCCGTACCCGTTATATATATATATATATTAATAAATTATATAAAATACTTATTTCAACTAAATTGGTAATTCATGATTTCATATTTTTTAACTAGACTTATAGTCTTATTTATTTTGGATGTTAGTGTAATATTTTCGATGTCAAGTCAAAATACAATTACACATATGTTTTGGATATAACTCGATATGGTTTTATATTACTCGTTATGTTTTGGTACGAGTGAACGTCAAGTATTTTTTGTATTAAATTGAATTTTTTTAGTTTATTAATTATTATATGATGTTGTGACTTTTTTTTAATATATTAAATTATTATGTGATTTTAAGTTTATTGAAAATATGATACATTTTAACGTGTGTGGTCGTTCGCATATTTCTTTTAAAGTAGTTTTTATAAGCGGGGAAAAAATCCCCGTTTCCCCGTTGGGGATCCCCGTTCCCCGTTGGGGATCCCCGTTCCCCGTTGGGGATGGGGATGTAGATGTGATCTTATTCCCCGGCGGGGATGGGTACGGGGACAGGGATGAAGTTGACGAATCGGGGATGGGGATGGGGATCGAGGTCCCCGCCCCATACCCGCCCCATTCCCATCCCTATTAATGAATTCAATTAAAGTTTAAATGATATTATTCGGCCTTAATGAGTTCAATTGGGCTTTAACGTATACTATTGGGCCTTAATGAGTTCAATTAGGCTTTAATAATCAATTGGGCGTTAATCGGTTCAGTTGGACTTTAATGAATCTATTGGGCGTTAATCGGTTCAGTTGGACTTTATTGAATCTACTGGGCCTTAATTGGATACTATTGCAGTTCAGTTGGGCTTTATTGAATCTATTGGGCCTTAATCGGTTCAATTGGGCTTATCGGATACTATTGCGGTTCAGTTGGGCTTTAATGAATATATTGGGTCTTAATCAGTTCAACTGGGCTTATCGGATACTATTGCGGTTCAGTTGGGCTTTAATGAATTTGTTGGGCCTTAATCGGTTCAATTGGGCTTATTGGATACTATTGCGGTTCATGGTGGGCTTTGATAGAGTCGATTGGGCCTTAACTGGTTCAAATGAGCTTTGACATATACTATTGGTTTCAATTAATATATTGGGTTTTAATGGGTTCAATTGAGATTTAACGAATAGTATTACGGTTTTAATGAATCTATTAGGTCTTAATTGTTTCAATTGGGCTTTAACGGATACTATTGGATTTAATGAATCTATTGGGACTCAATTGGTTCAATTAGATTTAACGAATACTATTGAACTTTAACGTTTGTTAGTGTTGTTATTAAATTGATCCAAAGATGAAGATCTATTCTTACCTTTCTCACTATAATTTCTTTTCTTACCGAAACTCAACTATTTATACATATCCACGAAATACGTAGATACTACACACATATATACATTTGAATAATTTTTTAATATTAAGTAATAGTTTTAATATTTTTAAAACAAGATAAGATATTTCAAAAAAATTATTTCACCAGATACATACATTAAATTAACATATTATTTCAAAATATTTGTTTTTCAAAAGTTATGATTTTAATTTTTTTTAATAGAAATCACTTGCCGCTTTATTTTTCTTTCTCCCGCCCTACATTTGCCTTAGCCCTTGACCCTCTTTTTTTTATTAAACAAAATGCTTTTTACCCCTTCATTTGCCCTAAACCCTTTCCACCATCGCCTCCTCCTTTCCATCATCTCATCACAAACCCAATCTAAGCACTCTCTGGTAATCAATTTTTGAAAGAAAGAAACTATGAAACCGATTTCAGACTCGATTTCAGGTAAGCTCAAGATGTTAAACGATTTCAGGTATGGTTCCAAACTTGGTTTTTTTTTCACGCATCTAGTTTTTGCTCGATATCATCTGATTTCAGGTTTTTGCTTCACGCATCTGATTTTTTGAACGATTTCATACTCGATTTCAGGTATGATTTCAAACCTTCACTAAGTCTTTTGTTTTTGCTCGATTTTGCTATGCCCTAAGGCTCGATATTGCCACTGGTTTGTATCTGGTTATTTTGAGTTCTCTGATCTAGGTGACATATATTGGAATATAATGTTGGGACTTTGTCAGAATCATTTGTATATGGTTATTTAATCAGTGTTATGTTTTCAAAATTATGTTAAGAAGAAGGCATATAATGTTGGGACTTTGTTAGAATCATTTGTACATTTTTCTACATGTGAATAGCGGCTGCCGGCTCCCTAGTTGACTAAGGCTCATGGAAAGAGTGAACAAGTGAGTTTCATTTCCTGATTTTCGTGATGTCTGTTCGACCCTAGCAAGAGTACAAGGATTTGTTTGAAACCTCCTTTTCACCTGCTGGCTGTTGTGATGATTTTCAGATGGACTGCCCTTTTCATTTATTTCAAATAAAGAAATTTTCTTTAGTACATGAGAAATTCGAGAAGGACGCAAGATGGTGGTTCCCTAAAATTTTTTGGGTGTACAATCATTTTTGTATTTATGGCTCACTTAGCTCTTCCACTAAATAGTTCTTATTGTTTAAACTTTAGAAGCAAGTTGAGATCAATAGGAAATAACCAGTAGTCATTACTTTAGTTCTTTCTTTCCCAATTTGTACCCAATCTATTGAGTTGTTAGTTTGTTACTTATACTAATATATACATTTTCCTATGCGTGTGTGTGTCTATATTGAGAATCTCCTTGATATTTGACATAAAGAACATTGTGTCATGTGTAGGGGTTTACAAGAACAATGGTTACCTACTGATTTCATGCAATGGAGGACTTAATCAGATGCGATCTGCTGTGAGTGCTTTCAGTACGATTTGAGCCCACAAGATTAATCTATGACTTATTGGGTTCATTTAGAAACAAGTTAATTGATTATCATTTTGATTATTTCCTCATACTGCAGATATGTGATATGGTTGCAATTGCAAGACACCTGAATGTTACTCTCATTGTTCCTGAGCTTCCTGAGCTGGAAAAAACTTCTTTCCGGGCTGATTCAAGATATGCTGAATGATGTCAATCTTGTGCTATGAAGAGTCGTAATAGTCTCATTTGCCTTTATAAATATTATACATAAAAAAAGAGTCGTAATAGTCCACTTATTGTTGTTATTCTTAAATGGCAGTGAATTTGAGGACATTTTTGACGTTGGTCATTTCATTACATCCTCGAGAGATGAAGTCCGGATACTTAAAAAGCTTCCTATTAGGCTAAAAAGGATCGATGACGAGGAGTGAACAAGTGAGTTTCAACTGGTTGAGTTCAAACTAGAGGTATAGGTGGAATGTAACTGCTTTTGAAAGGTACTTCACATTCTTTTTATTTTCACAAATTTTATAACTATTATGGATGTTTTAATATTTACATAACATTTGGTATTGTTCTTCATCTACAAACATTTTATTGAAAATATTATATCAAAAAAGCTGAATCCATGTCTTTCTCTGGTGTCAAGGTTCATCAATTCAATCTTTACTGATTCCTTAGTCCATCGATCTTCAGGTATCGTCGATTTCTTCCTTTGCTTGTTTTCTGTTTCCTCTTTGTTTTCTTGTTTTTTTTCCATCGATCTTCAGGTATCGTCGATTTCTTCCTTTGCTTGTTTTCTGTTTCCTCTTTGTTTGTTTGTTTTTTTTCCATCGATAGGGTTCACCGATTCAATCTTTGCGAATTCGTCAGTCCATCGATCTTCAGGTAACGTCGATTTATCTTTTTATGGTGTAATGAAAGAGATTATAGGACCTACAACGGAACCCAAATCACATGAAGAGCACAACTCTACCGGATAAGGAGTATGTTAATTTTTATTTGCAGTTTCTGCTTGTTAAATAGATTGTTATTTTCATTATCAAGAGACAAAAGATTGTATTTCATTTTTTTTGAGTTTGGGAATCATTTATCAAAGAAATCACAAACTTCATTCTTTTTTTGGATTGATACAATTTGAACAATTGTATTTATGTATATGTGCCTTAACAGATGTTACATCTAAATTTTAATGGAGCTTTAATGAATGTGTATTATTTTGATTCCATGTGTTTAGCATAATTTTAAGCATTTACAGGATTTTAATATATTTTAATTTTTTTAAATTGGTCAGCTCATTTCCGACGGATTTCGATGGATAATCCGTCGGAAACATATTCCCAAAATAAATAAAAAAGAAATTGATAATACATATCTGTCGGAAATTTCCGACGGATTTCTGACGGATTTTTTATTTAAAAAATAAATAAATAAATTATATTCCGTCGGAAGATTGCGACGGATTTTTTAATTAAAAAAAATACTTCCATTTTATTAATTATCTGATTAAGTTGTTAAGTAATGGGGAATATCGTTTCCGACGGTCAAATCCGCCGCAATCCGTCGGAAATCCGTCGGAAACGTGATTTTCCGGTGAGGGTTTTTCCGACATCTAAATTCGTTGGAAACCATGTTTTTCCGACAGATTTGGCCGTCGGAACTGGCCATTTGTTTAGTTGTGTTTCAAGGATAGAATTTTTAAAAAGATCTTAAGCTCTCTCTTTCATTTCCTCTATCTCTCTATCTCTCCTTCTTTATTTTATCTCTTTCATTATTGGGTAACCTCACATTTTCTTCAATATTCTATCTTTCTTCTTTTATTTCTTGATCTCTGTTATCAACTCCTCTTAACCGATATATTTCATCTTACTTCCTATCTTTCTTCAAATTTATCTTTTACCTGTAAAAATACCCTCCGAATTTACCTATAAAATTTCTCTCCGAAATTTTACCTGCTAAAATTCTCTTCGATTTTTACTTGTAAAATTTCTCTCCGAATTTTACCTGTAAAAATACCCTCCGATTTTTACCTGAAAAAAAATGTTCTCCAATTTTTACCTGTAAAAATGCTCTCCGATTGTTATCTCTCCCAAGTCAGATACCTTGAACTCTCTGAACTCAATATTCTCTTATATTGATTCTCTGTATTGATTTGTGAAGGCAAAGAAATCAATATCCTTTGAGACTTCCAAAGCTCTTGGTTGTTAAACTCATTTACATCATGCTTAAATTTCTAAGTCTTGAAGAAATCAACTCTTTTTGTCCCAAGACTTCAAAATTTCTCAAAAGTAACTTCCAAAGTTCTTTCAGGAAGTTTCTTCTGCTGAAAAAGGAAAAGTTTCCTATTTTTCTTAATCTTTGTTCTAAAAGAAAAACTTTTTGTTTAAAACAACCAATCTCAAAATCAGACCATTGATTTTATTCTTAGAGCTGTCAATATAAGGAAAAATCAAGGTCAATACTTCTTTCATCTCTTCTATGCCTTATTCTGTAAAAGGCATCCTTCAAAGTGGCATCTCTTTCTCTCTCACCGATGCCATATAAGGAAAATAAAAGTTCTCCCAAGAAAAGTCTTTGTCTATAGAAAATGCTATAATTTTGGTGATACTTTTCATCTTGCAAAACACTGCCCGAAAGTTCATGTTGTTCGAAAGAACATAAAGGAAATATTTTCTAACCCCAAAGGACCCACCTCAAAATGGGTACCAAGAAACTATTTTGTTTATGATTGCAGGATCCAAATAGAGATCATATCTAGTATATAAACAATGGTTGCTCAAGATATATGATAAGTAACAAATATCTTCTCTTGAAGTATTTAAAGAAAAAAGGCCAGGTGTGAATTTATGTGGGCAAGGCAAAGGAATCACAAGAGGTTATGGAACTCTCTCCGATGAAACCATAACCTTCAACGAATTTGTCCATATTGAAGGACTGATGTATGTTCTTCTGAGCATCAGTCAACTATGTGAAAATAAGTCCATCATTATAAGGAGACACAACAAAATAGCTTATGAAGTGTTTAATGGTCGAAAACCAAACTTTGGTTTTTTCTTCGTATTTTGGTTGTGTGTTATGTCTTAAATGACAAAGAAAACTATGGGAAAGTTGATCCAAGGCTGATGAAGGAATCTTCATGAAATTTTCATGAGATGTTCCTTATGTATTTGATAAGTCTATACTTGTCAAATTTGATGATCTCCAATCTTCTTCATGTATCAGATACATGCCTCACACCACTCCATGTCCACCTCAATATTTGAACCTCAACCATCTTCTAAGAATGGTGTGTTTGTTAGGACTTTATTTAATTGTGTCAAAATAAGGAAACGTTACTTAAATGTAAACATGGCATGTGTATAATGCCATTCTCTTAGTTTCCTTATATCGTTTAATCCTTTAATATAAATAGGCGCACAGGGTCAATGTAAAAGGATGCGAAATATTGAGAGCTAAACTGTGAGAGAGAAATATGATATTATTCAATACAAGTAAGATATCCGACTTCGGATCTTCATCAATATTCATCGTGTTCTTCGTGTTTTATATTAAAGCTTTAATACTTGATCATATTCTAGGATCCACAATTGATATCAGAGCTACACGATATGAGTTTTGATCTAATTCTAATCGAGTTCGACAAATTAAAGGTAAAATTCTCGATTTCTGTTTTCTGCTTAAACTTGTCGGCACAAGCTTCCAAAGCCTGTTTCGATAAGAAGTTTTTTTTATCGCACCTTAGTTAATCGACAAGAAGTTCTTATCGCACCTTTGCTTATCGACAAAATATCTTATCGCACTCCTCTGTGTCGATAAGAAAATTTATATCGCATCTTTAAGCATCGATAAGAATTAATTTTTTTTATCGATAAGTAATTTATATCTCATCTCTTTCTATCGATAACTTTTTATGTCGCGTCTTTATATCCCGATAAAATTCTGTTTTTCATTCAAATTTGTTTTTGTTTAATTCTTTGTACTTTTGCTTCGCTTTTATTAGAAAACTCAGGGTCACTGACTTCTACATCTTTTCTAGTTTAAGAGTTCTCAAGTACAAGTCTTAAATTTTAACATAATTCGAATTCTTTTACTTTAGTTTAAATTTTAGTACTTTTGCTTTACTTTTATTAGAAAACTCAGGGTCTCTGACTTCTGCAGCTTTTCTAGTTTAAGAGTTCTCAAGTACACTGTTTAAACTTTAAAGTAAAACTTTTTATTTAATCTTAATATTGTTGGGGACTCGGGAACTTAGATCTTATCTTCCTTGAAAAGACATCGTTCTTTTTTTGTCGACCAAGGCTTCGTTCTTGCTCTTCAATAGTTTAAAATTAAGATAAAAAGAATTTTCAGAATCGTGTTTTAAAATCGCACCCTTAAGACCCGATAAATTTTCTTATCGACTCTTTAAGGCCCGATATAAAAAGATATCGCCTCATTCTTACCCGATATAAATTCTTCTCGATTCTTCTTAAATCGATAAGTTTTCTTGTCGAGTGCACTTAACCCGATAAAAACTCTTATCGCCTCAGTATTAGCCGATAAGATTTCTTTTCTGTCAAAATCGAGATTTTACTTTAAATTCACAAAACTCTTAGAACTTCTTTAAAACTCCTTGATTGAGATCACTTTGTCAAGTACTATGACTTCACGCGAAGCAATGACAATCGGTTCAGATACAAAACCCCCAATTCTCTTTTCGGGCGAATACTCTCAGTGGAAGGACCGGTTTCTCGATTTCATTGAACTCATGATTTCGCCGATGAAATCATGAGTTCCATCAAGGACGGTCCTCCACCAACTTTCTATCAAGAATTCCCTGTTATGCCAAATGCCACTCCTCCTATCGCTGGCACAAGAGGAATAAAACCAAAAGCTTCATGGGATGCCACGGAAAAGAGAATCATGAAAGGTGATCAACTAGCACGCTCATATCTCCTAATGAGCCTCCCAAATGATATCTACATGAGCATCGATAGCCACAAAAGATCTGCCAAAGAGATGTGGGAAGAAATCGAAAAATTTATGCTCGGAACAAAGATTGGGACTCAGCTAAAAATCACCAACTGTATCTAGCAACACGAAGAATTCAAAGCCAAAGAGGGTGAAAGTCTCACGAATACTTACACTCATTTTGTTCAATTGGTGAACGAGTTAAGCAAAAACGAAATTCGTAAGACTAAGATCGAGAACAATGTGAAGTTTGTTAGCAATCTTCAACCTGAATGGCGTCGCTTTGCCAATCAAATCAAACATAGCAAATTTCTAGCTGAACTCGATGTTCACGAAGTTTACGAAACCCTACAACAAGACGAAGAGGAGGTACTTGAATCGATGGGGGCAAACACCAAAAAGAACTCCGATCCAATCGCCTTAGTAGCAAAAGATTCCTCTCATACATCCCAAAGCATTTCACAAGACATCATTCCTGATTTAGAGGACGAAGAGTTTGATTATGATCCGGAAATCGCCAAATTCCAACAGCAATTGGCTTTTCTTACAAAATCGTTCCAACAAAAGTTCTCTCGTCGCTCAAATCCCAATCAACAATGATATGCTTCGGGACCAAAGAACCATGAGCGCAAAGCCATGTTTGAGCCTAAGCCAAGGAGAGAAGAATTTCGTCCAACACCCAAACCGGAAGACAAATTCAAGGGTGAAATGAGCCTGTGCTACAACTGCGGCAAATCCGGCCACTATGCCCGTGAATGCAAAAAGCCAATCGTCCAAGACTCAAACTACTTCACCTACAAATTGATGTTGGCTAAAAAAAAGGAGGCAGGTAAAGTACTCATGGCGGAAGATGAACAATGGCTCAATCAAGGTAATGATGATAATGATATGGAAAACGAGGTACAAGCACACTTCAGTCTGATGGCTTATTCTGATGATTCCACTTCAAACGCTTCCGACTACACACCCGAGGTAAGCCACTCTGACTATGACAATTTCGTTTCCCAAATTCATGATTTGATGCTTCAATTAAAAGAATTACAATCTAAGTTGAAAACCGAGAAACTCTTGGTTTCCAACTTATAAGCATGCTTAGAAAATAATCGTAATCAACTGCTAATTGCCCAATCTAAACTTGCAACATCTCACAATATTGCACAAAATCATCAAAAGGAGAAAACCATTTTTCAAGAAGAAAAATTTCAGTTACAACAACAAATCTCGGATCTTACAACACAACTTAACAAATCTAAAAGTGAGACCGAAGAATTTTCTTCAAAATATGAGTTTGTCAGTATTCAAAGACAAGATCTTTTGGAAAAACTCAAAGATTTGGAACTCAAACTGTATAAAATTGGTCAAATAGAGCACATAATTCATTTAAACGCTCTAAAAGACTGTTACATATTTGAAAGTATGAACCATAAGATGAAGAATATGACGTGGCACATACATCCAGCATGTCTACCTTTTGCAACTGATTAGTTTGTTACACGCTCCCATTCTGCTATTTGTATAAATAGATCTTTTCTCTAATGTAAAAGTGGTCGATCTAATTGTAAGATTGAAGAACATACTTTGCGTCATTCCAAATATCTGTAATCGTGATTCAGGTTATATTACAAGTTAATCCGTTCTTCAATCTTTGATTGTTCTTATTACTGTTGATTAATCGATATTAATTGCTTCCGCTTATACTCTGTTGTATGAATTTATCGATTGATCTTTGAAGTAGAGAATCTGGAACCAACAATTGGTATCAGAGCCTGATAATCAATCTATTGATTATTAGATCTCCTCAATTTGGAAATTTCTCTCTTCATTCATTCAGTAATTTCCTGTTTTAACTACTGTTCATAATTCCACCCTGTTCTACGAAGATTCATAGCAATTCTGTCTAAAACAGTGGTAATTGTAGTTAAAATTTTGAAGAATTAGTAAAATTCTGTTATTCAATTCAATTGAAATTTACTTGTTCTAGATTTCAACTCAAATTTGTCATTACATTCTTCTCGATTTAAAAAAAAATGGCAAATTCAAATTTGAATGCTGTGTACACCTCTGGTTCTCTGACCAAACCTCCTACTCTTATTCGTGGTGAATATCCACAATGGAAGATTCGAATGATAAATTTCTATGAAGGATTGGATATTGAACTTTATCCTATTGTCCAAAATGGTCCCTTCGTACCAATGACTACAATTCCAAGAGTTCCTGCCACTACCAATACTGATGAAGTCCCTGCTCGAAAAGTTCCAAAGCTAAGGGAAAATTGGTCTGATGAGGAAAAGGCCAAAGTTGAACTTGCTAAAAAGGCAAAAACTCTTCTTATCATGGCTATTCCGAATGAGATTTTTCAATCTCTGGATTCCTGTGATACTGCTAAGGAATTATGGGATCAATTAGAAAATCTTCTAGAAGGTGGTGCTAAAATGAAGAAAAATCGAAGAGCTCAAGCTCTGAATGAATACAACAGCTTCCAAGCCATTGCGGATGAATCTCTGGAACAGACTTTTCATAGATTTAATAATCTGATAAATCTATGCAAACGATGTGATATTGTCGATCAAAGGAAGACAATAATGTCTTATTTTTAAAGAGATTAAATCCAGAATGGTCAAATCTCTCCATGTCTTTACAAGCTAATCAAGATCTTGAGCAATGGTCTCTACACGATGTATTTGGAACTCTTCAAGCTCATGAGAAGGAGGTTGTACAAAAGAAAACAACTATAGGTGGACCTCTGGCCTTGATTTCTGAATCAAAGGGAGCTACCAGAAGAAGAAGTGAAGATAGAAGAGTGAAAAGCAAGGCATTCATGTCAGAAACTGTTCCAGAAGAAGATTCTGATTCTGATGATGAAATAAAGGCATTTGTTGATTCCTTGGCTCTTATTACCAAACAGTTTACAAACCGTTTTGGAAATAGGGCATTTCAAGGAAATAGAAGGTCTGATCGCTCTAACTATACTCCTAAGCAAGAGGTTCAGAGACCTGAGAAGACTGAAGAAGAGAAGAAGGAAGAAGAGATGAAGAAAAAGGATGTCTGCTATAGATGTGGAAAACCAGGACACTACTCTAAGGAATGCAAAGGAACTCTGGTCAAAGATAAGCCGTACTACAAGAATAAGTACAAGTATAATGTCACTAAAAGAGCTCACTATGCTGAGAAAGAGAACTGGCTTGGAGACGAGTCCAGCGATGATGAGGCCATGTTCTGTGGGATGGCGAATACAAATGAATCAGAAGACCAACCTTCTGAATCACCGGTTAGTACTCTTTCTGAATCCTTTGAACTTGATAATACAATTGTGCTTTTGTCAAATAATTTTGAGGAACTTAAACAAAAGCTTACAATTGAAAAGAAGTTACGAAAAGATATTGAGAAAACTCTTTCTAAAACACAAAGGGAAAGAGATATTTACAAAAGAGAAATGAATATCTTAACAGAAGAGAAACTGGAACTTGACATTGAAAAAGAAAAGATTTCTAAAAACTTGAAAGACACAGAAGTTTTGTTAAAAAAGGAGCAGTTAAGTTTTAAGAAACTTCTGGAAGAAAAGGATAAGGAGATTTAAGTTAAGGAAAGTGATAGATTAAACTCTGTAGCTCTTAAGAATTACTTTCAAAAAGAAAGAGAATTTTTACATATTGAACTTCAAAACAAAACGCACCAGATCAAAACATATCTGGATGCTCAAAAAGTTCATGAGAAAATAAGTACACAAGTAGGAAGATCTGGAATTGGTTTTGAAGATTTAGATCCCTATACGTGTGAAAAAAAGTCTTGTTTAAACTCTGTTTTTCGAATAGGACAACAACAGAAGCCTGTGTTTCCAATTCTTTATGAACAATCATGCTTTAAACGATCAAAATATGAAAATGATCATCATCAACAAAAACTCAAGTTTAAAAACATTATATATTCTTCTGAAAAGTCTAATGTTGATTTAAATACAATTCAGAAGAAGGATGATATTTTCAGATTCGGTTCAAGTGTTCTTATAAAGTTAAATCCAAAGGCTGATGCATTTATTCCTACTCAAGCAGAGGAAGATTTAAGATTAGTTTTGAAAATGATCTTCTCTTGACTCTGGAAAATTGTTCTAAACTTGAAAATAACAGTACACAAAACAATCCAGAGATTTTTCCTTGTTCATTTATTGATTTAAATCTTTCTGAAGCTCAAGAGGATTTAGAAGAAATCACATATCCCTAGGAAAATGATGATCAAAGTGAGGATTTCTTTGACAATTCAGAAACATATCTCTCTCATCTTGAACATCAATCTCCTATCTATGCTAAAACTGCAGAGATTATCAAAAACAAAGACGCCCCATTTCTATTTACAAATGAATCTCTGGAGATAAGAGCTTCTGGAATAAATGCTCAGAAACATTCAAGTGAAATTTCGATTTTCTCTGTTCCTCCTGAACAACGAAAACCTGTTTTTATACATCCAGATTGTTGGGTCACCGATGATTTGGTGATGAACCACCTTCCTTTGTATGAATGAACTTTTACAGGTTCTTTTGAAGGTCTGAAATATGCTTCAAGTATTGAAGAGTCAAAGGCTATTCAATCAAGGGTTGTACATCAAAAAGTGGAATTTTGGATGTATCAACCAATTTCAATATTCAGATCATTTTTCCAAGTCAAGATTGGGTCACCAATATAGTGGGTCACCGATGGTACACTCAAAAGTCATCAAAAGTACTAAGGACATCAAATAAGATGAGGTCATCAAGTTTGATGTCATGGTCACCGACACTATAATCTTGGTGACCGAAATTGCAGGTATATTTTCTAAGGCTGTGATATCAAGTCACAAGTTCAAGGGTGTACACTTTTGTCATTTAGTGAAAGATGAAGTTTATAAAGCAAAGTGTACACTTATCAATTCCATCCTTACAAGGTATCCACCGATGTGATACATAGTGTGATGTATCACTTAGCAAATTCAAAGGGATAAGTTCTTGACTCACATCAATTGCAAGACACGTGAGCCAGCAAGAACTTGGGCATCAAGCCTTAAATAAAGACATTCTCTTTTATTCTTATAAAAGGAATATTTGTCTTTTAGCTAAAAGGTTTGATGGGACTTCACAGAGCATGAAGAAAAGAAGATAAAGTTATCTGACATTACGTGCTACAAGGAATGGTTCATCCATTATTCTAGTACAAAGGAAGTGGTCTCTTCCTTTGTCCAGCAGATAATCTTCCAGCTAATGAAACCTTGACAACTGTCCACTTGCATCCCATGCATGGACACTATAAAAGGAGATGAAGTCCTTCCCAGAAATCTCACGCTTTCAACAAATCTTCAGAGTGATTATTTGTGTGACTGTGGCAAGCTGTGTGCTATAACAGTATTGTTTTAACTTCCTTAGTGTATAAGTTAATTGCTGTTATCTGTGTGTTTAGTTTGATAGAATAGTGTGCCTGTTCTTTTCCGCATCAAACTATCTGTGTGTAAATTTTTAATATTTATATTAAAAAATTTAAAAAGAGTATATTCTGTGTGTTTTATATTCAACCCCTCTTCTACAAAACCCTCTCTTAGTTAGCCATCTCTCCTTGAGGAC
This sequence comes from Silybum marianum, assembly GCA_036898165.1. Classification (NCBI taxonomy): domain Eukaryota; kingdom Viridiplantae; phylum Streptophyta; class Magnoliopsida; order Asterales; family Asteraceae; genus Silybum; species Silybum marianum. Next base: position 39,679,209 of record CM072529.1, on the reverse strand, counting down.
TAACAAGTGGTATCAGAGCGGTTGGTTTAATTCAATAAACCAGATCTGTGATGGCTACTACCTCAAATGTTGATGGTACCTTGCAGACCTCTTCCAGTAATACATATGATTTAGGATCCTTGGCTAAACCTCCAAGATTCAACCCAAATAACTTTGGGTTATGGAAAAATCGCATGTTATTATTCTTGGAAGGGATCGATTGCAAGTATCCCAACATTTTCAGTGAGGGACCTATTGTTCCTAAAATATGGGCTCGCTTTGGCCCTCAAAAGGACGCTGAAAGAAAGGACATAGAGTCAGATGACGAAAGAAGTGAGAAAACTGGTAGATATATCATCAAACCTTCTAACAAATTTAGTGAAGATGATAAACGCCTAGTTGCTTTAGACACTAAAGTCAAATCTGCTCTTGCTGTTTCCCTTCCTGATGATGTGTATCACTCTCTTCTTAACCTTCCCACTGCTAAAGAAATGTGGGATACTTTGAGTGTCTTATATGAAGGCACCAAAGAAGTAAAGAAATTTAACAGGATCTGTCTTGTTAGAAAGTATGAACTCTTCTCCCATGAAAAAGAAGAATCTCTTTCTACCTACTTTAATCGCTTTAACTGTCTTCTCAATGATCTCAAAGTTCTTGGACGAGTTTATGATAATGAAGAAGTTCTCTGCAAGTTCATGGATTGTCTTCCAGATTTCTAGGAAACGATCTATACTTGCATCAAGCAAACCAAGGACTTAGAAATAATGCCTTTAACTGCTCTCTATGGAACTCTTCTTCACTATGAACAAACTAAGAACCAGAGAAAAACTCTTATAAAGGATATCAAATCCTCTTCTATTGCTTTGATAGGTGATTCAAAATCTTCTTCTTGTATTCCTAGAATCACCTATCCTTCTTCTGATTCTGAAAAGATATTAAGGAAGACTCTTCCCATCTGTCAGATGCATACTATAGTGCTGCTGATGATGAAGGAGAAGAATCAGCCATTGACATACTTTCTGATAGTATGGCAATGCTTGCTGGAAACCTTAAGAATAAAAGATTTTCTTCAAACCGCTCCAAATTTAATAGAAAACCTTTTTCTCAAAAATCCTCTTCTGATAAAGCAAATGAAGAATGCTTCAATTGTGGAAAGAAAGGTCATTTTGCTTATGAATGCAGATCAAAAGCTTCCTCTTCTGTCAAACCTTCTTCTTCTTATGGCCATGACTTCTCAAAATCAGCTTCTAGGAAGCATGAAGAGAGAAATAGCCAATCCTCTAAAGAAAATTCTGAATCAAAAGAAATCTCCAGGTATAAGAAGTACAAAGCCAAATACAAGAGAGAAAAAGAGAGAACCCAAGGTAAAAATAAAACTTTGGTTGCTGAGGTTCATTGCTGGGAAGATGAGCAAACCTCTGAGAGTGAGAGTGAGTATGTCACTAAATGCCTCATGGCCAAAATCAATGAGTTAGAAGACATGGAGAAGTCACTCTACACTACCCTTGTATCTGCTGAGGGATCCACTTCAGGAACAAAATCTCAGGTACATCCTTTCACCTTTCTCTCTGATGATCAAAAGGCTGATGCCTTTGATTCTTTAACTGTTGACTTCTGTGACTTAAAGATTCAAAAGAAAAAGGCTGATATGCACATAAAATGTCTAAATGATCAACTTCTCTCTTGCTTTTCAAAACTAAAAGACTTTGACAAAATGAAAGCTGATCTAGAAAACCTACGGTACTTAAACGACAGTCTTTCTAAGGAAAAATCAAAAATCTCTTCCACTCTTGAAAAGGAACAAGAGGTTTGGTCTAAATGGACTAAATCCTCTAAGAATCTTGAAAGGATCCTTCAAGATCAAATCACCAGCAAGGATAAGTCTGGCCTTGGTTATGGAAAAGATGTTCCTCAACCTTCTGACCTTCCACTTCCTTCTTCTGAATGTCAAGGTTTTCCTGCTGGTTTCCTTTCCGATGACGATGATGATCTCTTCGGTTACTCATCTGAGGATTCTACCTCCGTTCACTCTATATATCTACTTGACATGCTCAAAGTAGAATCTGGTTCTAAAAAGTTTGGAGTCTTTATTAAAGCTAAAGAAATCTCTTCTGAGTCTTCAAAAGTTTCAACTCTTCCAAGCTCTACTTCTTCTCCCAAACCTATCCAAAGACTTTTAAACTCCTTAAGTCTGCATGAGTCAAGGTACTCCCAAGAGCAACCATCTGGTGTTGCTGAGTATCCCTCTCCAAAAAGATTTTCTCCTCAAAAGAAAAAATTTTCTAAATCAAATTTTTCATCTAAAAGGAAATCCCAAATAGTTACTGATTTTATTCCTCGGTCAGTGAACTTGAAGAAATCAAGAAATCCTGGTAAAGGTATTCTTGGACCAAGACCAGGTGTTGGACACCCTTCTTCTTCTCAGTCGTCAACCTCTGTCCAAAGTTTTTATGATAGGGATTTTAAAAAGGCCTTTTCTTTAAAGAAATGCTATAATTGTGGCAACACTCTTCATCTTGCTAAAAATTGCCCAAAAGACTTGGTTCCTTGCAAAACTAAAATGCCTTCTAATCCCAAAGGACCCACCTCAAAATGGGTACCAAAAGTCTAAATTTGTTTCTGGGTGCAGGTACCAAATAAAGATCACATATGGTACATGGATAGTGGGTGTTCAAGACACATGACCGGAAACAAACTTCTTCTCTCTAACTTCTCAAAAGAAAAGGGACCCACTGTTTCCTTTGGAGGAAATGGAAAAGGGGTCACCAAAGGATATGGTACCATTTCAAATGGAACCATCACTTTCTCCAGAGTAGCTCATGTTGAAGGGCTAATGTACAATCTTCTAAGCATCAGCCAAATATGTGATTTGGGCTATAAGGTCATGTTCCAGCTGTGTGTGTGCTTGGTCTTTGATGTACAGAACAAGATTGTACTAGCAGGAACCCGACTGAATGACGTGTACATAATCAACATGAAGGAAAGTGCAATAGGAGAAGCTGTGTGTCTCCTTTCTCAAGAACTAGCCAAACAAGTTGGCTGTGGCATAAAAGGTTCTCTCATCTAAACTTTAAAACCTTGAACAAACTCTCCAACAAGGAGCTGGTTGTTGGAATGCCAAAAATAGTTTTTGAAAAAGAAAAGCTGTGTGGAGCATGTGAAAAAGGAAAACTCACTAGAACTTCCTTTAAAACAAAACAATGCTCTTCTATCTCTCAATCTCTTCAAATGCTTCACATTGATCTGTGCGGTCCAGTAAGCACACCCAGTCTGGGTGGTAAAAAGTATATGCTAGTAATCGTCGATGAATTCTCTAGATATACTTGGGCGTTCTTTCTGAAACACAAGAGTGATGCTGCTGAAGAAATCATCAGGTTTACAAGAAAGATTGAAAATTTGAATGGTAAACTAGTGAAGTCCTTCAGAAGTGATAATGGCACGGAATTCAAGAATGCTGCTCTGGAAGATTTCTTTGACCTAAAAGGAATTTCTCAGAACTTCTCTGCCGTACGCACTCCTCAGCAAAATGGTGTTGTTGAAAGAAAGAATAGAACACTGTGTGAAGCTGCAAGGTCAATGCTGAGTGAATCCAAGTTGCCAACCTATTTTTGGGCAGAAGCAGTTAACACTGCATGCTTTACTCAAAATAGGTCTATCATAGTCAAAAGGCATGACAAGACTCCTTATGAAGTTTTCCATGGTAGAAAACCTGCAGTTGACTTCTTCCATGTGTTTGGCTGTGCATGTCACATGCTAAATGACAGGGAACAACTTGGAAAGTTTGATCCGAAGTCTGATGATGGAATTTTCATGGGCTATTCTCTCTCCTCAAGAGCCTTCAGAATTTTCAACCTAAGAAGACAATGCATAGATGAATCCATGCATGTGAAGTTTGATGAGTTTGAAACTTCTTCATTATCTTGTGATGAAGAAGAATTAAACCTATGGATAAATTCATGTGTTGGTGAAATTCCACCCAATCCTCCAGATAGCAACTCCTCTCAGCCTCCCATAAACACCACCTTACCTTAAGAACCTTCTCTTTCTTCTCCACCTCCTGTAACTAACTCTACAGAAGACCTTACCCACCAAAACACCATATCTCCTACTAACCTACCTTCACCATCTCAAATTCCCACCTCATCCTCTTCTCTACCTCCCTCCTTACCTCCTGCACTAAAGTGGACCATGGATCATCCAATAGATCAAATCATAGGTGATCCACAAGTTGGTGTAAAAACCAGAAGAGGCATAACCAATCTGTGCTTATATGTCAACTTTGTTTCCATTGTTGAGCCTAAGCTGATAAATGAAGCCCTAACTGATCCTAGCTGGGTAATTGCCATGCAAGAAGAACTCTCACAATTTGAGAGAAACAAAGTCTGGAAGTTAGTTCCTCGTCCATCCAACAAAACTATTATTGGAACAAAATGGGTGTTTCGAAACAAGATGGACGAAGAAGGAACTGTTATAAGGAACAAAGCAAGGCTGGTTGCTCAAGGATATCGGCAAGAGGAAGGAATTGATTATGATGAAACTTTTGCTCCTGTTGCCAGATTGGAAGCTATCCGAATATTTCTTGCCCATGCAGCTTACAAGAATTTTCGGGTATTCCAAATGGATGTCAAAAGTGCCTTCCTGAATGGTGAATTAGTCAAGAAGTGTATGTGAAGCAACCTCCTGGGTTTGAAGATCCAGTCCATCCATATCATGTGTATAGGCTGGATAAAGCTCTGTATGGACTGAAGCAAGCTCCTCGTGCCTGGTATGACACTCTCTCAGAATATCTACTTAGAATAAGTATATACGAGGCAAGGTTGACAACACTCTCTTCTTCAAGAAATCACAAGGTAATATCATTCTTGTTCAAATCTATGTTGATGATATTATTTTTGGAGCCACCGATGAATCCTTGTGTGATGAGTTTAGCTCCCTCATGCAAAAAGAGTATGAAATGAGCATGATGGGGGAGTTAACTTTCTTTCTTGGTTTGCAAGTAAAACAGTCTCCAGAAGGTATTTTCATAAATCAAAGTAAATACATTAAAGATCTTCTGAAAAAGTTTCAATTTGATACTTGCTCTACCATGAAAACTCCTATGGCACCTCCTCTTAGACTCTTTTCTGATCCTGATGGCATTTCTGTTAATATTACAAATTATAGAGCCATGATAGGATCCCTTCTTTATCTGACTGCAAGTAGACCTGACATTATGTTTGCTACTTGTTTATGTGCCCGATACCAAGCAAATCCTAAAGAATCACATCTGGCTGCTGTGAAAAGGATTTTTAGGTATCTGAAAGGTACCATAAATCTGGGTCTTTGGTATCCCAAAGACTCAGGTTTCGATCTCATCGGGTACTCTGATTCTGATTTTGCAGGTTCAAAAATAGACAGAAAAAGTACAACCGGAAGTTGACAGTTACTTGGTGGAAAGCTTGTAAGCTGGTCAAGTAAGAAACAACATTCGGTGTCTACATCTACTGCTGAAGCAGAGTACGTGGCTGCTGGAAGTTGTTGTGCACCAGATATTGTGGATGAAAAATCAGTTGTGTGATTATAATCAAATTTTCTCAAAAATCCCAATAATGTGTGACAACTCAAGTGCAATAGCCATTGCTAACAACCCTGTGCTTCATTCAAGATCCAAGCACATTGATATCAGATATCACTTTATAAGAGATCATGTCTCTAAAGGTGATGTGGAGCTTCATTTCATTCCCACTGATTATCAATTAGCTAATCTATTCACAAAGCCCCTTGACGAAGCAAGGTTCAAGTTCCTCATCGGTGAATTAGGTATGATAAACATAGAATAATATATATTTTATAAATTTTATATAAATATATGTTTTATATATATATATATTATATACATTTATATAATTTATAACTTATATATTATATATGTTATATATATAAATAATAATAAAATAAAAATAAAATAAATAAATAATATATATATATATATAATGTCGGTGACAGGGTCACCGACGAACCCCTCTCTCTCTCTCTTCTCTATAAGTTTCAAAACCCTAACCCTATTCATCGCCACTATCCACTTTTCGTTAAGCCACCGACATCAACCATTGAGCCACCGACCCACAGCCACCAACCACCGAAAGCCACCGATTCAACCACCATAAGCCACCCACCGACGCCGCCAACCTCAACCACCGATTTCGACACACCGACGACCACCATCGAATCACCATCGCGCTAGCCTCCGACGGTCACTCTGACGTCACTTTCCACAACCCAGGCACCGACACGTCATCCACTACACCCACCGACGGTCGCACCTAGCCACCGACATCCTAGTCTCATCCACCGACGTTTGCACCATCTCCTAGCCACCGACGGTTGCTTCTGCTGACGTCACTTTCCGACGTCTCCCTTACGTCATCCACCGACGTTATCTCTTTCTTTGAGCCACCGACGTTTGCTCGTTGTATTCCACCCACCGACATCAACCTCTCCTTTGAGCCACCGACGTTTACCATTGGTTCTCAAAGCCACCGATGTTGTACAAGTCACCGAGGTAACCGTTACAAACTCTTCATATTCTTAACCCCTCAAAGATAACTCTTAGATTCTTTGTTCTTATCCCTAATGACATCATCAATGTCAGTACATGCGCCGAATTCAACCCTAAAAACCCTTAGAATTATGACCTTTCAATCACCAAAAGTAATCATTATTTTTGAAAATTGAAATTTCCCTCTCATATATAACCTCCTTCCCCACTACTTCACCACCTTTCTCGCACCCTCTCTCTTTCTCATCTTATAACCTCCATACTCAAACCTGCAACTTTCTTCATCCTCTTCAATGGCTTCTCCCTCAAAGACCTCTGAAGAACAGACCATGACTTTTGGATCCCTATTCTTTCCTGCATGCAATTACTTTGGAAGAATAGGAGTTGACAATGCTCATCCAGAATACAATGATGTTTGCTGGTTTCTTCAGAGATGTCCTCTTCAATATGCAATCACAGCAAAACCCAAAATGAGTAAGTTTCTTCTTGGAAACTTTTGGTTAACTTGCACATTTGATGCCTCATCGGATCAAATTCTTGCATCTGTTCTAAGTAATGATGAACATGATGTGATCTTCAATGTGGAAGATGTTAGAAGCATTCTCAAGCTTCCTGTTTATGATTCCTATGAACCTTTCCCTCTTGGTAATGAACATCAAATGGTGGTTGATGTGTTGAACTACTTAGAAGAGAAGAAGGACTCAAAGTCAAAGGGTCCAGGTACTTTACTGCGCAAGAATATGGGAAACATATGGAACTTTTTGTTTGCTCATCTTATTCTGTGCCTGAGCAAGAAGACAGGTGGCCCAGATCAATCACCTTCCCAAGTGACAGAATTGGCACATGCTCTAATATTTCAAAGGAGAATAGACTTTGCAAGCTATTTCTTCAATGAAATGATCTCCTCATTCTCTACCATCCGACGTCCTCAGGTACCTTTTCAACGCCTTTTCTCCCTTATCATTAATGCAAAGTTGGCAGAAAAACTGGAGAAAAGAGATGACATCATATATGATCTCCCTCTTCATCAAGTGGGAAATCAAATTATGAAAAAGGCTGTCTTAGCATCAGACAACCCTCTCCGACCATCTATGATTGAGTTTGCAAGGAATGCAACTCTATCTTGGGGAGAAAATGAGCCCCGTCTGCAAAGGACCTCAGGTATGTCTTCTACTCCCTCTACACCTAGAGTAACTGATGTGCCCAAATCTCGTAAGAGATCCAAAGCGTCGGGCACATCTACCTCCGCACCCACCGATGCTACGAAGCCAAAAGAGCCTTTGGCTTCTACCCAAGCATCTAAGTCCCAAAAGCGGAGACACTCTAAAAGCCCCCCAAAGACTTCCTCAAAGAAGTCTAAGGGTACCCAAAGGGTCTCACCTCACAAGCCACCTACTAACTCCCAAAAGTCAGTAAGTGTTGAAAAGATTCCTACCCGACCCAAGGACCAGTTAACCCAACCTAGCTCCTCCATGCCCTCCCAAAAGGACATGGTTGTAAAAAGGGACATCCCTATTATTGCTTCATCAACTTTCTCTTTAGTTGATGAAGAAGACTTGGACTCTCCCATCCAAGCTGCCTCTTCTCCACCCCGTGAGCTCTCACAGCTCCCTTTCCTTACTCCACATGAGAGTACATCACAACCAGGTGCATTTGATGGAGCATCCCAATTTACTGATTTTCTATTTTCTGACACTACACCTTGGACACATACGTCTCCCGTACGTACCAAGGTTGTGAAAGAACCCATTACTGAGGAATCCCCTCATAGACACTCTCCTAAACGTGTCTCCCCCACATCTCCTAAATCCCCCCCAAGAAAACCTACAGGTTTGGTGGATTACTCTTCCAGTGATGATGATGTTGATCAACCACCACAACCTCAACCTTCTGCTCCCATGTCTTCCAAACAAGGAGATGATATTCTCCAGGCTTTCACCAGCTTTACCCGTGACACTATACGTCGGGTGGAAACTTTGGAAGACCAAGCAGCCAAAGACTTGGAAAGACTGGCTTCTCTTTCTACTTCTCAAGAGAACATTATGGAGTCTCTTGCCACTATTCTCACCAAAGTTGACAAGATTCTAATTTCTCCTTCGACTATTGAGCTTGATGTGGATGGATCCTTCTTTCAGGAACAAGACAGATTTGTTCTTCAAAGAATTGAAAGAAAAATGAATTCCATGGCTTCTGATTTTGAAAAGATCAAGACTTTTCTCTCTTCAGTGGGTTTCAAGGGTTCAACCACTGAGGGGGAGAAATATAAGAAGACCACCAATACCACCTCACCAGCCGCTGACGCCGACGCTGCCAAAACAGCCGCCGACGCCAGCATCATGCCAGCCACCGATGTGGCTTCTCCATCTCATCAAGCCACCGACGTGGCAGCCACCGACGTGGCTCCTACAGCCACCGATGGTGGTGTGGTCACAGAGGTGGTCCCTGTTCCTTTGGTACCTGAAGCAGTTGTTGAGGGGGAGAGTATCAGTGCTCAACCCCTTGAAACTGAAGAAGAGAAGAAAAAAAAAGCCAAAGGAAAGAAGCCTCTCTCTTTTGAAGAACAACAAGAAGAAAGAAAGAGAAAGAAAATGTTCAGAGGTTCAGAAGCTGACACTCTTAGACTTCAGCCTGCTCCATTACCCACCGATCCTCTTGGGGTAATTCTCACAGAAGCTGAAAAAGAAGAAGCCATTAGAGCACAACTTGAGTATGATCAGACAAATGTACTCAAGTTAGCTCAAGATGAAGCCACTCATGCAATGGTAAAGGATGCTCTTCAAGCTCAAAAAGATGAGCTTGAAAATATAAAGAAGAAATCTGAAGCTGCAAAATTGGTTGATGAGGCCAAGAAGGCAAAGGAAGTAGAGTGGTTTAAAAGGAGATTGAAGAACAGGAAGGATGATTCCAAGATTATCAATGCCACCATCCAACCTCCAACCAAGAATTCTCCCAAGTTACTTGTCACCCTTAAGAGAGCTGATACTTTCTCAAAGGTATATGAAGCTGAATGGTTGGAAGTTCTTGGGATGACTGAGCGGATGGAAGTTGGTAAATGCATCTCCAAGAGCAAAAGCAAGTACAAGGAGCTGGTACTTAATATTCTCAGAAAACTTTTCATCAAGATGCTCAACATTCAAAAAGAGAATTATATTCTTGTGACATATCTTGAAGCACAACAAATGTACTTCATACAACAGGGTCTTAAAGGAGAGGTCATCACTGCTCCTAAAAACAAGAAGAAGGGACACTTTGTTATGCTTCATGAAAGAGGCATCCAGATAAATGCTTCGGGTATAGATCTTTCCATTCCTACTCCTATTGCTTACCCGGAGCAAACCATGTTGACTACTCCAGAGCTTGGGGTTTTCTTTGAAGACATATTTGGAAACATCGGTTTCTTCAGAGCATCTGACATCCCAAGGGCTCACAGCTCCTTCCTCTCTGCTATTCTAGGAGTACCTCCGGTTGAAGACCATGGGATCACTAGGCTTATCTTGGATGAGCTAAAAAGAAGAGAACCACTCCTTGAATAGTTTTCATATAGTGTGAACTTTATTTTTTAAAGTTGTGTGTTGATTAATAAAAGTTCATACTCTTCTTTCCTTAAAAATTCTTGTTAATATTTTATTTTTTCTTGCACATACTCATACTTACATTTATTCTTATACTTATACTGTACATACTCAGTTAAAAAAAAAATCAAAAAAAAAAATTAAAAAAAAAAAAAATCTGAGTCAAAAGAACCCAAAAGAAAAATAGAAAGGGTCAAAAAGAATTCTTTTCTAACTTACAGGCATCATCATCAAATAGGGGGAGATTGTTGGGTCACCGATGATTTGGTGATGAACCACCTTCCATTGTATGAATGAACTTTTACAGGTTCTTTTGAAGGTCTGAAATATGCTTCAAGTATTGAAGAGTCAAAGGCTATTCAATCAAGGGTTGTACATCAAAAAGTGGAATTTTGGATGTATCAACCAACTTCAATATTCAGATCATTTTGCCAAGTCAAGATTGGGTCACCAATATAGTGGGTCACCGATGGTACACTCAAAAGTCATCAAAAGTACTAAGGACATCAAATAAGATGAGGTCATCAAGTTTGATGTCATGGTCACCGACACTATAATCTTGGTGACCGAAATTGCAGGTATATTTTCTAAGGCTGTGATATCAAGTCACAAGTTCAAGGGTGTACACTTTTGTCATTTAGTGAAAGATGAAGTTTATAAAGCAAAGTGTACACTTATCAATTCCATCCTTACAAGGTATCCACCGATGTGATACATAGTGTGATGTATCACTTAGCAAATTCAAAGGGATAAGTTCTTGACTCACATCAATTGCAAGACACGTGAGCCAGCAAGAACTTGGGCATCAAGCCTTAAATAAAGACATTCTCTTTTATTCTTATAAAAGGAATATTTGTCTTTTAGCTAAAAGGTTTGATGGGACTTCACAGAGCATGAAGAAAAGAAGATAAAGTTATCTGACATTAAGTGCTACAAGGAATGGTTCATCCATTATTCTAGTACAAAGGAAGTGGTCTCTTCCTTTGTCCAGCAGATAATCTTCCAGCTAATGAAACCTTGACAGCTGTCCACTTGCATCCCATGCATGGGCACTATAAAAGGAGATGAAGTCCTTCCCAGAAATCTCACGCTTTCAACAAATCTTCAGAGTGATTATTTGTGTGACTGTGGCAAAGCTGTGTGCTATAACAGTATTGTTTTAACTTCCTTAGTGTATAAGTTAATTGCTGTTATCTGTGTGTTTAGTTTGATAGAATAGTGTGCCTGTTCTTTTCCGCATCAAACTATCTGTGTGTAAATTTTTAATATTTATATTAAAAAATTTAAAAAGAGTATATTCTGTGTGTTTTATATTCAACCCCCCCTTCTACAAAACCCTCTCTTAGTTAGCCATCTCTCCTTGGGGACTAACACAGATTTTATAGGAATGTGTCTGAAAGCTAAATCCCTATCCAAACTCCTAAATCCTATCCTCCAAAACTTTCTTATGTTCAGAAAGGTAAATGTAAATCTAATCTTTCTGTTCCTGTTTCAGTAAATACAAAAGCTTCTGAGAAGGTAAATCCGAGGAAATCTCCGCTGAAGAATATTTCAGATTCTAAACATATGTCTAGTCTAGATAGGAAGTTCTTTAGAACAACTGATACTAGAAAAGACAGTTTTAAGAATAATTGTAATTATCATTATCGCAATGAAAATTCAATAAAATCTTCTATGTTTCAGAATTCTGAATGTTTTTCACTATTCTTAAAATTACAAAAAAATTTCTCACTAACTTCAAATTCCTTCACTTCCAACCATTCGTACTTCAATAAAAATAAAACAAAAAAAAAGAAAAACAAAAAATCCAAACAACTCGTTTTTACCTTCTGTCAAATCAAATCAAAAGCAACTACAAAAGGCTGATAAAACAAAAACTAACGTTAAAGGACCCATAATGGTATGGGTACCTAAGAACCTCTGATCTTGATTGCAGAAACAGCGTGTGCATATCTGGTATCTTGACTCTGGATGCTCGAGGCACATGACTGGTTCATGAAACTTACTCTCCAAATTTAAAGACAAAAGTGGTGGAGCTGTAACGTTTGGTGATAATGGTAAGGGTCAGATTAAGGGCTATTGTGCTTTACAAGAAGGTAACATTACCTTATCTAAAGTAGCTCATGTTTCTGGTTTGAAACATAACCTCCTAAGTGTAAGTCAACTCTGTGATTCTAAGATACTTGTTGTATTTGATGAAAAACATTGTTACTTATTTTCTAAGGCAGGTGAGGAACTTTGGAGAGCAGACAGAAAAGGTAATCTCTACATGATGAATTTTACCTCCAAGGATGGTAAGGAAACCTTATGTCTTATTTCCAAAAAGAGTGAAGTTGCATGGCTCTGGCATCATAAAATGTCTCACTTAAACTTTGATAATCTTGAGATGCTTGTAAAACATAATTTGGTATCTGGACTTCCAGAAGTTCATTTTCAAAAAGATTACCTCTGCCCTGCATGTGAAATGGGAAAGATAAAACGAGCATCTCATAAAACAAAAGGTGATCACTCATGCATAAGACCTCTGCAATTGCTACACGTCGATCTCTGTGGTCCCATTGCAATTCAGAGTCTTTCTGGTAAAAAGTATATTCTGGTACTTATCGATGAATTTTCCAGGTATACTTGGCTTGCTTTTGTTCGACAAAAGTCAGAAGTACCTATTGTACTTCAAAATATGATGACTAGAATCCAAGTTCTTTTACACCAAAAGATTCAACAGCTAAGAAGCGACAATGGTACTGAATTCAAGAATGCCAAACTTGAAGCATACTTTTTTGAAAATGGAATTACTCAGAACTTCTCTGCTGTACGCACTCCCCAACAGAATGGTGTTGTTGAACGTCGCAACAGAACCTTGGTCGAAGCAGCCAGAACAATGCTTGCCGCTTCTGGACTCCCAATTCACTTCTGGGCAGAAGCTGTAGCCACTGCTTGTTTCACTCAGAATCGTTCCATAATTGTCAAGAGGCATCTCAAAACGTCTTATGAGCTTATTAACAAAAGAAAACCATCTGTCAAATTCTTTCATATTTTTGGTTGCAGGTGTTTTATCTTAAATGACAGAGACAAACTTGGCAAGTTTGATCCAAAATAAGATGAAGCAAAATTCTTAGGCTATTCTTTAAATTCCAGAGTCTTTCGTGTTTTTAATCTAAGAACTAAAACAGTTATGGAGAGCATTAACGTTGATTTTGATGATCAAACTCAACTGACTTCTGAATATTCTTCTTCAGAACTCAAACTTAATACTGTTACTTCTGACTTTCTTTCAGGATCCAGAGAATCCGAGATTGATGCTATTTTTCAAGACTTTCTGGGCGAAGAAATAATGTCAGAACCTGTTGTACCTAACTCTTCTTTCAGTATACCTGAAGTTCTTCATGCCTCTGGCATAACTTTATCCGGTCCTACCTCTTCTGAACCTAGCTCTTCAATCCCTTCTGTTCCTGTTTCATCTGATTGTCCAGAAGATTCTTCTATTCCATCATCTGAGGGGGAGACTTTAGGATCAAGAGTTTCAGAATCAATATTTCCGGATGAAGTTATCTCATCTTCTGACATCGAAGTTCAGGCTCAACCAATACCACAAACAAGGATGACGAAATGGACTAAATCACATACTCCAGATCTTATAATTGGTAATCTTTCTGAGGGTGTCAAAACACGATCTGCTACAGCAAATGAAGCTTTCTATGTCAACTTTCTAAGTATAATTGAACCCAAGCAAGTTCATGAAGCCTTAGCCGAACCTAGTTGGGTAGAAGCAATGCAGGAGGAGTTACTTCAATTTGAACATAACAAAGTTTGGAACTTAGTGCCATTACCAAAAGGTAAAGTTACCATTGGTACTAAGTGGGTTTTCAGAAATAAAAAGGATGAGGACGGAATTGTGATCAGAAACAAGGCTCGTTTGGTGGCAAAAGGATATTGTCAAGAAGAAGGTATTGATTATGATAAAACCTTTGCTCCTGTTGCAAGACTGGAGGCGATAAGACTTTTTCTGGCATTCTCTGCATATAAAAACTTCAAAGTCTATCAAATGGATGTTAAATGTGCATTTCTAAATGGAAAACTCAAAGAAGAAGTGTATATTGAACAACCCGTTGGCTTTAAAGATGTAAGACATCCAGAATACGTCTTTCTTCTTGACAAAGCTCTGTATGGCTTAAAGCAAGCACCCAGAGCCTGGTATGAACGTTTATCCAAGTTTCTGATCAACAAAGGGTATGAGAAAGGTAAAATTGATACCACACTTTCTATCAAAAGAGGCAAAGGTATGTTAACTATTGTTCAAATTTATGTGGACGACATAATTTTTGGCTCTACTCATCAAACAGAAGTTGATTTGTTTTCTAAATTGATGGAAACTGAATTTGAAATGAGCATGATGGGAGAATTAACTTTCTTTCTAGGACTTCAGGTTAAACAAAGTACCTCTGGTATTTTTATTAATCAAGCAAAATATGTCTCTAACATGTTAAAGAAATTTCATTTTCAGAACTCATCAACTATGAAAACACCTATCTCTCCTAGCATAAAACTAGATCCTGATCCTTCTGGGAAACCAGTTGATATCACGGGCTACAGAAGTATGATAGGTTCTCTTCTGTATTTAACAGCAAGTAGACCTGAGATTATGTTTGCCACTTGTCTTTGTGCTCGTTATCAAGCTAATCCTAAAGAATCCCATTTGGCAGCTGTCAAAAGAATTTTTAGATACTTAAAGGGAACTCCTTCATTGGGTCTCTAGTATCCTAAAAATTATGGGTTTGATTTAATGGCATATACAGATTCTGATCATGCAAGTTGTAAGCTGGACAGAAAAAGTACTTCTGGTAGTTGTCAACTTCTGGGTAATCGACTTATCAGCTGGACATCCAAGAAACAAAATTGTGTTTCAACATCTACCGCAGAAGCTGAATATGTTGCTGCTGCTAGCTGCTGTTCTCAAGTTATTTGGATGAAGACCCAACTCAGAGACTACGGTCTGATCTATGATAAGATTCCCATACTCTGTGATTCTGAAAGTGCAATTGCCATTACTGAAAACCCAGTTCAACATTCAAAAACGAAGCATATTGATGTTAGGTATCACTTTATCAAAGATCACGTAGAGAAGGGCACCATAGAAATGTACTTTGTCTCTACTAATTACCAACTGGCTGATATTTTTACAAAAGCTCTGGATGAGAAGCGTTTTAATTTTTTAATCAGCAAGTTGGGAATGATAAATATGTAAATCTTATCCTTAGCGTTTATTAGAGACCTCTAATCGTTTCTGGATTTCATCCAGAAGCATTCAGAGACCTCTGATTGCCTCTGGTGTAAGTTTTATTTTGTTTCTTGCGCTCTTTATTCCTTTTCATCCAAGTAATACCAGAAAGGAGCCAATTCCTGAAAAGCAAAAGGGGAGTTTATCATTCAAGGAGGAGTTCACCTCTCAAGGGGGAGTTTATCATTCAAGGGGGAGTATCATACCTGGAAGAGTTCAAAGTCTAACGCTGGTTAGCTGTCTTCTGAATTTCTCATCCACCTAAGTTTCTTCTGAATCTTCTTATTTTGTGTTTCTCTTGTCGTCAAGGTCTCTCAGAATTTTTATGATTCATTTTAAACTTATCTTAGATGTTGATTCAAAGTTGACATGTTTTTCAAAATATTTTTCTATGAATCAAAATATTCTAAATTTTTTTATTGAATATATACATTTTATTAACTCTTGCCGTCAAGGTTATTTAAAATATATATATATTCAATTTTAATTTTTTTGTTATTATTTTCTTTTCATGAAAAATCAAACTTTCATTTGGTTCACAAACATTTTTCTATTTACCGAATGACTGATTTTAAATCTAAATAAACAGATTTATATATTCCAAATTGTTTTTAATCAACTATTTTTTTGATTACTTAACAATTTGTTTTTATATTTCTTTTTATTTACTTACGGGATAATCAACCGATTTTAAGCCGATAACCCTTCAGTTTTTATCTCAAATATCGTGTCTTAATCATCACTAGCTCACCTTCCTACTTTCCACGTGTCATCCATCGTGTGACTGCATGTATCCACGCCTGCGTGCTTACATCGTCCCTCCTGAACTGTTTTCTCCTACTCCCAAAACTTAAACCTCTTCCAATTCCAAATCGGTCTCATATAAAATCCCTAAATTTCATAAACCCATCTTCTTCCTTACCACTGTTCCTGCTCAACTCTCCTACTTACGAATTTGCTCATCAACTTCACCAACTCTAATCAATGGCTTCTCATCTTGCAAATCCAATTCTTAACGATGACGAAGGTCGTCTCGTCGATTCCACTGCAGATAGTGCTTCGTTTGTCAAACTGCCATTGAAAGCAAACAATGTGCAGGTTCTTCTTGATCCTAACACCTACCAGTCCGAGTTCAGAATCATGGTTGAATTTCTCCAAAAGCATCCACTAAACCGAGCCCTAACTCTGACAAACCCAAATGTTCCTGAAATTTACGTTCAAGAAGTGTGGCAGTCGATGTATATTCGTGATGACGAAACTTTTCTTGGAAACTTCAGCCATCCAGATCAACCTGATAATGCTGTGGAAATACCCATTACCAAGAAAACATTAGCCATGTATTTTCATTTATCCCCATCACAGGTGCAAATTGATGGTGAATTTGTGCCAAATCCAGCCCTAGAATCGAACCCATCTGCTAAAGCTCTGCTATCCTTCATTCTTTTTCTTGGCTACAATGAACCCCTAACTAAACTATCTGAATTTAAGAGAAAGCAGTTACCCCCAATGTGGAATCTTCTCGTCTCCATCCTGAACAAGAGTCTCACATGTAAAATTGGGTCCCTCGATCAAGCAAGCAGAAACATTTTGACCATCATGTATGGTATGTATTTTAATCATCCTTTGGACTACGCAAGCCTCATTTTCCAAGAAATTAAAGCTGTTGTGCACACTAAGGTAACTCATCAAACCCAAGGTAAACCCCTCCCAGCCTTAATGTTTCCACGATTCTTATCCCTGGTTACCTACCCTGCAATTGGTGCACTCAAGGCCCCATTAGTTCAACCTTTCTGCAAAATTGCTTCAATGAGCTCTTATAGACCAACCATCAACCGCAACGGCTATCCCTCTCCAAGAGAGCTTTCCAGGTACATGCTAAACCTAATTCCATATAGCTCTTTTTATCTCCAATCTTATAGAAGCTCTATGATTTTCTCAGAACAGAGAATTTCTACCCCAGAGCATTTAGAGCCAGTTTTAGGAAATGAGGGGTCAAGTGAGGCTGAGGCTGAAAATAATATGAGTGACCATCCGAGTGGTTCTACCCATGCCGACCTCTTGCTAAAAGAGGGTACTGAAGATGTCCATCGAGACACAATTGAGCGAATCTTTCCTACATCCCAAAGGGTAACTTCATTTGCTGAGGTGGATGTCAACACATCTACTTTCATTGAACAAGGACCACCCAGTCCAAACCACCCAGAAACCATCCGATCAGAGGACAATTCTTCATCCTCTGCATCAAGCACAACCGGGGAAACCTCTTCTTCATCATTCTCTCAACAGAATGATGATGAAAATATAAGAGTTCATTTGCCCCAGAACTCGCCACCCTCCCCACACAATGTTGTTGTCTCTGTGACCAACAAAGTTTTAGGAACCTCGGAAGATAAGTCCATATATTCTGATAGTTTAGAGGCTGAGGAAATCCCATCAGAGGGGTTACAGCCACAGGACGCACCACTTACCGGAGTGTTTACACTTCATCAAGGGAAGCACATTGTCTTCAGCACCTCATCCTCTGATGATGAGGACTCTGTTGAGACAATCAGAACAACCAAAGAGGTGCCTGTTAATCACAGCCCTCGAAGACAGGTTGGAAGTCCCTCCACACTCAACGTACAAACAGGTGTGACAGAGGGCCTCTCTGAACGCGAGAGACAAGGGGCTCCATGTGTTGGAGATACACCGGTTACACCTTCTGAGTTTGTCACAAATGCAGCGTTCCAGGCATTTGCTGATAAGATTCAGAGATCTACGGAAGATCTAAAATTATCCATCTCCAATAATCACTCTCTTCTTCTGAGCATCAAAGCTGAACAAGCAAGTCAAGCTGCTACTCTCCAAGACCTTCAAACAGTTCTCTCTGATAATTCAGAAGTCCAGAAGAAGTATCTTGATGATCAGTTTAACCTTCTAAATGTAAAGATCAATGCCAATGCTGATGCAACCTTCCATATCCCTGACTCTCTCCCAACTTCAGAAGTTACAATTTCTGTGGCCGAATATAGCTCTCTGGTAGCTGATTTAAACAAGATTATCAAAGCTGTCACTCCTTCTGACGATCCTAATGGAACCACTCTGGTTAAGAAGTCAGACATGGCTATTTTTCGAAAGGCCATGATTGACATCATAAATAATATATCTTCCAAGTTTGCATCCAAGGCTACGACCTCGAATGTTGATCAGAGGCTCTCTTCCATGGAAACCACTCTTTCTCAACTTACAACTCTGGTAAGCTCTATATCTGATACCTTCAATGCCAAGAAAAAGACAAAGGAAGAACGAGTTTGCAGAAAAGCTGAGCTTAAACGACAAAGGTCTGAGGATCAGGGTCCTGATTCTCAGAAGGGGGAGAAAGAACCAGAAGCCAAGAAAGCCAAATCTACCACAAACGCTGAAAGCTCCAATCCAACTACAACTACTCCTTCTGACAAACAACAACCACCTTCTTCCAGGTAAACCTCTTCTGCTCAACCTTCATCAACACGAACTCCTCTTACTCCAACTCCGTTAGCTACTCATTAAGGACCTCTTCCAAAAGATCCAGAGATAGCAAACTTTATTCTAGAGGTAGTCGGCAACACAAGAAAAACACCGTACTCTTCATCCACTAAAGCAGAAATAGCCAAAGAAAAGGAAGCTAGAGCTAGAGTTGAGGCATCAAAGGCTAAAGTTGAAGCCTTGAACAAAAGAAGAGAAGAAGAACGAATAGAAGCTGAAATCAGAGAAAAAGCTGAAGCAGAAAAAGCCTCTGCAGAAGCAGCAAAAGCACAAGAAGAAAGAGAGAGAGAAAATGAAGCCGAGAAAAGTCAAAACAAGAAAAAGCACAGAGAAGGGCTATCCGTGAAGAAGCAACCCAGAGATTGGGAAATCTTGATCTTCCAAAACTCGAAATTATCAGAAACAGCATGTATGCTCTAAACGATCAAAAGATTTATTTAATGTTGCCCAACTTCTCCAATGCCTATAACGTGAGTGATGCTGTAAAAGACAAATTCATGGAACACAGACAAGCAAGAAAGGATGTCTACACTTCTGTACCTATCAAACGAATCTCTGCCATAAAGCACTCACAATTTGAAGATACAGAGATCTGGTACACGATCTATGAAGTAATAAGAGACGATAATCAAACCAGGTACTTCTGTGATAATGATTTATTATCTGTTCATCCTTCTGATCTCCTGTTTCTGGAAAGCTTCATGAAAGCCCAAATGGCCAGAGGTATTGATAGCCAAGACAAAGTTGCCTATTCAAGAATCATTGAATGCATTAAGTCTTTATTAAGATACAAGAGGCAAGTCGACTTCCAGATAGGACTAAACTTCAACGTTGATCATCTTGCCATCTCTGCACCAAATGAAGAATTAGAAAACATAAATTCGTTCAGAGTTGGTAAGTTCTTACTGCAACCAGAAGAAGGGGTCATCTTTAGAAGACCAGACAGAAGAAGCTTTTTCAGAATAAAGGATGCACATCGATACTCCTCAGAAGTTGTATACATTGCAAAATGTTACATATCTACCAGTGCAAATGAATACGATCCAGAAGTACTTGAAAAGACAATCAAAAGACTTGACAGCCTATTATCAATCAGAGAGGTCATCAACAAACTTGCAAAGATTGTCTCTGAAGTCGCTCCTTTCTGAACAGACTTCACTCTTCTGGTTTCATACTTAGGGGGAGATTATTACATATTTGAAAGTATGAACCAAAATGTTTAAATGATTTAAATGCTGACTTTGACTTCAATCCTACACTTCCTTCTCATACGGAGTTTTTAGACAAAGGCAAAAAGCCAATTGAATCAGTTTTGCATCTGGAGGATCCGAATGAGTGTTCCACAAGTCAAATGCATTACACTCATTCCAACCAAACGAATCAAAATCAATTTTTATCAAAAAGTACTAACAAATGTCCTATTGATGTTTCAGCTGTTCATACTTTAAAGACCAAACAAGTTTGGGTTGAAAAAGGCAAACGCACTTCAAAGTCGTCATCCCGCAATAAAGACAAATTTTCTTTTACAAATTCTACAAATGTCAAAAGAACCAATAGTTACTTTCGATTTCCGTATACAATTCATTCGTTTCGACATTTAATTAAATTTTCTCGTAATCACATTTGTTGCTCAAATTGCGGTGTGAATGACTTTGTGCGCTTAAATTCGTTTGATTATGGTTGTGATTATTTTCCGAACATGCATAATTCTTATAATTAGCATCATAATTATTTTCCAACTCCACCTGTTTATAAATGGGGACTAACGCCCCTAAGTCCCACTTCAAGTGGGTACCCAAAGGTACAAAGTCAACTAACCCCGAAGGACCCATTTACAAATGGGTATCTAAATCTGTCCGATTTTGTGCAGATCGGTCATGTGTGGTACTTAGATTCTGGTTGCTCCAAACACATGACCGGACAAAAGAAGCTGTTTGCCAATTACAAAGAAAAACAGGGCGGATTCGTAAGATTTGCCAACAATCACTTAGCACCCATCAAAGGACATGGAGACATCATTCAAAACAACATCACCATTTCCGATGTTTCCTATGTTCAAGGCCTGAGCCACAATCTGCTAAGTATTGGCAAATTCTGTGACAAACAACTTGAAGTCAATTTCCGACCCGAAAGATGATGTGTGCGAACCTTTGAAAGAAAAGAATTATTAGCCAGCACGCGCAAATCCAACCTTTACACCATCGATCTATTCCAAGTGACCGCCCCTTCCAATGTTTGTCTACTCTCAAATGTCTCTAATTCCAAGAACTGGTTATGGCATCGACGACTTCCTCATTTGAACTTCAAAAACATCAATCGCCTCTCCATTCACGGATTAGTCACCGGTCTACCAAAGATGAAGTTGACAAACCACACTTATGCGAAGCATGCGAGATGGGAAAGATGAAGAAAGTTTCTCACAAACCCTAGGTGGTTCATAGCACAACTCGACCCCTTCAGCTCATACATATGGATTTGTGTGGCCCAATGCGGACTCAAAGTATTCATGGAAAGAAATACGTTCTAGTTATGGTTGACGATTTTTCTCGCTTTACGTAGGTTAAATTTCTTCGCTCAAAAGATGAAACTCCCGACACAATCATCACTTTCTTGAAAGCCATTCAAGTCAAACTGGAACTCACCGCTCAAACCATCCGCACTGATAATGGAACCGAATTCAAAAATCGTTCCCTTGATGGTTATCTCGAATCAGTTGGAATTACACACATATTTTCTGCGGCTCAAACTCCGCAACAAAATGGTGTGGTCGAACGCCGCAATCGTACACTAGTTGAAGCTGCTCGAACTATGCTTACATTTTCCAAACTGCCACTCTACCTTTGGGTCGAAGCTGTCAATACCGCTTGCTACACTCAAAATCGGTCAATCATCAACAAGCGATTCAACAAGACACCCTATCATTTGATATATAACCGCATTCCATCCATCGATCATCTTCACACCTTCGGCGTTCGCTGCTTTATTCTGAATGAAAAGGAAGATCCTGGAAAACTCAAGCCAAAAGCCGATGAAGCTTATTTTCTTGGCTACTCTCCAAATGCCTCAGCATATCGGGTCTACATGAAACATGCACGTTGTGTCACGGAAAGTGTCAATATTCAGTTTGATACTAAAGCTGAAATGGCTCCTGAACAAGACATTTTTGGACCCGCACTCACTGTATTTTAGCTTCTGAACAACTCCGTTCGGAACCTGCTCAAAACCCCGCTCAAGCTTCCACTTCCAAATCCACATTATCATATCTGGATGATTTATTCGAGCATTTTTACTCGGATTATTTCGGCTCTCATACCGAAATTCCCAAACAGATCACCCCGCCTACCTTGGTGGTTGCCGAGATTATCAATCTTTCTGGACCGCTAGTTACAACGGAAACCATCTCAACTGCTACAACTCCAAGCTCATCTGCATCCACTCCACCCGTTCAACCTAATGCTCAAACTGATGCTTAAACAAGTTCGGACCCGCTCCCTACGGAACCGGCATCCTCGTCCCCACCATCGGCCTCAACTCCCAAGGATGTCACCAGTTCCACAAGATCTTCTGACGTGGCTCCTGCTTTGGAATCACTTCAAGAGCTTCCCCTCGATTCATATGAAGACGATACTCCGGACCCCAACGCGTTTCAACCGCTTCCTCCCACTTCCAAATGGGTCCGTTCTCATCCAGCCGATCGGATTATTGGAGATCCAACCAAACCTGTCACAACGTGATCCGCCTCGGCCAACGATTGCTTGTTCTCTACTTTTCTAAGAAAGATCGAACCCACATCCATTCAAGAAGCTATGAATGATTCTGATTGGATTGTGGCCATGCAAGACGAACTCAATCAATTTGAAAGCTTGAAAGTTTGGCGCCTCGTTCCCCGTCCACAAAACAAAACCATCATCGGTACCAAACGGATTTTCAAAAACAAACAAGATGAAGATGGTATTGTCATTCGCAACAAAGCCCGGCTTGTCGCCAAAGGATACCGCCAGCAAGAAGGAATTGATTATGACGAGCCTTTGCACCCGTGGCCCGTATTGAAGCGATTCGAATGTTCTTAGCATACGCGGCACACAAGAACTTTGGGGTTTTTCAAATGGACGTCAAAACTACCTTCTTGAATGGTGTACTACGTGAAGAAGTCTATGTATCCCAACCTGACGGGTTTGTCAATCCTTCAAAGCCAAATCATGTGTACATCCTCGACAAGGCTCTCTACAGCTTAAAACAAGCCCCGCGCGCATGGTATGGCAATCTTTCTGATTATTTGGTGAAAATGGATACTCCAAAGGTAAGATCGACCCTACTCTTTTCATTAAAAAGGAGAATGGTGATATTATGCTAATTCAAATTTATGTTGACGACATTATTTTCGGTTCGACTAATCCCCAACAATGCAAGAATTTCTCCGAGCTCATGATTGCCAAGGTCAATATGAGCATGATGAGCATGATGAATTTTTTCCTCGGCCTTCAAGTCAAACAATTTTCAACGGGAATATTCATCAACCAATCGAAATACATCTCGGATATGTTACGTAAATATAACATGACGACATGTACACCGATTGGCACTCCCATGTCTCCGGGTTCAAAACCACACACTAATCCCTTGGGAAAAGTGGTGGATTCTAAGAACTACCGATTTAACGGCTAGTCGACCGGACATAATGTTTGCCACATGCTTATGCGCTAGATATCAAGCATCTCCTAAAGAATCTCACCTTAGTGCTATAAAACGCATTTTTCGATATTTAAAAGGTACTACTGATCTTGGCCTATGGTATCCCAAGGATACGGGTTTCGAGTTAACTGCCTTTTCAGATTCTTCGGATGCATGCTTGATCGCAAAAGCACGTCGGGACACATTCAATTATTAGGCGATAAATTGGTAAGTTGGTCCTCGAAGAAGCAAGCCTGCGTCTCCACTTCTACCGCGGAAGCCGAGTACATTGCTGCTGCAAGTTGCTGTTCTCAAGTACTGTGGATGCGCACGCAACTCAAGGATTATGGATTCTGGTTTGATAAGATTCCCATCTACTGTGACTCCAAAAGTGCAATCGCCATTTCAAGCAATCCAGTTCAACACACAAATATGAAACACATCAATGTCCGGTATCATTTTATTAAAGACTATGTCGAAAGAGGTACGATTGAACTAAATTTTGTTAATACAGAACTTCAGCTTACCGACTTGTTCACAAAGGCATTGGATGAAAAACGCTTCTAGTTCCTAGTGTCCAAGTTGGGCATACTAAATCTCAAAACCTGATTTCCAATCAGTATTTTCGAAAATACACAAAACGGCCTTTCAAGATTCATGCAAAATTCCCTTTTAAAGTAAAATTTTCATCTTTCTTGAATTCTCGTTCTGTTTATTTCTCTTTAAATTCAATGTTCTGTATTTTCAAATTTATTTTCATCTCGTACGTTTTTTTCGTCATGTCCGTGTCTTTTTTCCTTTTTGTCTCGATGTAGTTTTCAAACCTATCTTTGTTCAAGGCGGAGCGGACAGGTAAGTTTTCTCTTTCATACCTCCAAGTTTTCTTACCATATGCAAAATTCAAGGGGGAGCACTTAGAAGTTTTTTCTATTTTTCTGTTAACTTTCTTTACCCGACAAGTCTTCTTATCGCCTGACTAAGGTCCAACAAACATCTGAACCGACTTAAATTCATTATGTCGGCCGCGAGGAAAGTTTGCCATGTGTCACCCTCTGATGACCCCACTATATAAACCTCGGGCCCCCATATGCACTATTCACTTTTTCAAAAAGTGCTCTTCCCTCTTTTTTTTCTCTCTAAAACCTCGATATCAACTGTTGCATCTCTTCAATTCTCAAAACTTCGAGTTTTTCGAATCCAAAAGCACCACCAGGTACGCCTTCACTTCTATATCATCTTTAATTCTTGGTACTTTTGGTTTAATCCATTGCATGTTGGTCAATTTTGGCCTTAACTGTTTGGCTTCCAAAACCCTTGGAAGTCCGATTTTGATTGATTTTTCATGGAATTTGGGTTAATTAAGTCTTAGTCCTAGTTTTAATAGTGTTAGTCGAACCTTGTCGACCATAGATATAAGCTTTAATTTGGTTAAAACTCTGTTTTTGGATCTGGGCAAAGTTTGACCTTATCAGACCTCAGGAACACTTAGGTATTTTTTTGGAAACTTATCGGCTCCTTAAGGCCCGACAACTTTTTTTGTCGGCCGATAAAGGATCGACAAGCTCAACCTCAAGAACACTTAGCATTTTTTTAAAGTTTATCAAGAACACTTATCGGCCCTTTAAGGTCCGACAACCTTTTTTGTCGGCTGATAAAGGGTCGACAAGTTAGTCTTCATGAATGTTCAAAGTGTTCTTGTCCCTATATTTTACCCGACATGTCTTCTTGTCGCATCTCAAAGGTTCGACAAAATGTCATAATTATTCCAAGTGTTCTTACCGACTCTTTCTAACCCGATAAATTGTTTTTATCGCATCAGTATGAATCGACAAGATTTACAGGTTTGTACTTAATGTTTTATCCAAGTGTTTTTATCGGCACATAGGTACCCGATATAATACCTTGTGTTTCTTAAGAAACTTCCAACTATTTATATCGATCATCTTTACTCAACATCTTTTTATGTCGACCAATAAAGGATCGACATCCTCACTTGGCCCTTTCCTGCCAAACACAAGTGTTTATATCGATCCCCTATACCCGACATAAATGCTTGTCGCCTCTTCTTTACCCGACATCTATACTTAGGAATTTTTTTTTCTAACTTGTCATCTGTGGTTTAACATTGTGCTTTCAGTTTCAATGGAGGCTCACCAAGATCCTAACATGTCTGATGACGAGAACCCGATGCCCTCTGAACGTTCCACCGCCCCAAGCATCAATGCGGCCAATCGAGACGAATCTTACTACCCCCGGGTGCATCACGGGAGCTCAAACCGAACAACCATCGTCTCAACTTTGACATGCGCTTGGACCATCCAGTCATCATGGAGATCATTCGCAACCATCCCCTTCGAGTTGCTTTTGCACTCGAACACCGGGTCCCCGTATTCTACCTACAGCAATTTTGGCACACCTTGGAATATCACCCGGTAGACGGCGATCATCATTTCACTACTCAAATTGATGAGTTCATCACCAAACTCACACCTACCAGACTCCGACGTATTCTCCATCTACCGGCTGCGAACTCCGTCCCCGGCCTAGCCTCTTTTGAAGATCCGCCGAGCGAGGACGAACTGTGTCGTGACTTTCGGGCCTTGGGATACAATGACGAACTCACGTCTCTCGGACAATTCAAACGGATGTATCTGCCGCACATCTACTTTACAATTTTCACGCTAATCAACCATTGTCTAACAGGGAAACATACTGGAACGAATCGAGCCAGCTCGTCCGCACTGCACATCTTCCATGGATTATTCATATACAGTCGTCATTACGACTATGCTTCTCTCATCTGAAACGACCTTGTCGCATTTGCCGTCGACAAGGAAAATAAACGTGCACGGGAGTTTATATTGTTTCAACGATTCTTTCAGATTGCCATTCATCGAACGATGAATGCCCGTGCGGAGATTCCGAGAAGAAATGGCTCTCTACTTGGACCGTCTTTTGTTCAGAAATACCTCAAGCTCAACAAGACTCAATTTTCGTTCACCATGCCTTTACCTGAAGCTCTATTATCCCTTGATGATCCAAATGCACCTAGTGTAATAGCGTATTGGGAGATTAAACCGGGACATCCTGCCCATGAGCCTATCCGTGAGGAACATCATCGTGTGGTCGAGGGTATTAGCTTAGACTAGCAGGTTCAGGATCAAGGAGATCCTGAACAAGGCAGTGAGAGAACAGAGAATGTAAGGGGAAATGTAGTGGGAGGTGCATCGGATAAGCAAATCCCCATTCCACTTACTGTTGCCCCAGCCATTCCAACTATCACTCCATCCATCCGCCGGTTTAAGACTCCATCCACCCGCCGATTAAAAATGCGCGTTAACCGAAGTAGAGTATATCAACCTGCGTCTGAATCTGAAACCGAAGACACTTTTTCTGACGACCTTATACAAAGAAAACGTCAGCGCATTGATGTTGCGGAAGATGCTGCCCTTCACCGGATTGGTCGGCAGCCTTCAGTTCTGGACACCTCATCGCAGACTACAACTGTTGCTTTTGATTTTGAACAGTTCTCGGAACCTAACCCTGACCCAACACTTGACCAACTTTTTGGAGAAATAAGGAGAACGGAGGGAGAATTAGTTGAAAATCTAGACGTGCTAGTGAGTGAAGGGGAGGAAAACATTATGGAGAGTGAGACACCTATCCCCTCTACCCGGGTCACCGAGTCTATTGCGGTTACTCATTCGTTGAGTTCCACATTTGGACAAGACATTGTTTGCCCGACAACGCAATTGCACGCCACTCCCAGCCACTCCTTAAGCTCACAACAGCCTACGGTTTCAGATATTCTTGTGAGCTTAGCACCTCATCTAGTTGTTCTCTCTTCGGGAGACATAGCTATTGAAACAAGAAGTAGTATCTCACCTACTTCACCTTCATTTCTGAGCACATCGAGTCTAGAGCCTTCTAGGGAACACGAGTCTGTACATACTGCGAGCCTTCGTGGCCCAGTCGGAACTTCTATAGTGATGTCCATTCCGGACATTTCACGAGGATTAGAAGGAAATCCTATCAGTGCTACATCAATGCCACCACTGAACGTAGGTCATTTAGTTTGTTCAACTGTAATGTCAACCGGTAATCTACGTGATCCTGGTATTTCCATTTCAGGTACTCCTTCTTTACCGACTCCTTCGACTCAGTTCACAATTTCTCCCGAAGCTCAAGCACTTATGGATGCTCAATTCCAACGAGCTCAAGAGACTCTACATGCTCATGAGGCTCGCATGACTGCTGAAAGACGCGCCTTTGTTCAAGAAGTACTTGAAGCTTCCCGCTCCCAATAGCCAGATCCATCACAAGCCAGCTCTTCCCAACCAAGTAGTAGTCGTGCGCCGCCTCCACAACCTCAGTCTACTGCTCCAAACCCAGATCCGCGAAATCGACCTCCCTCGTCGCATCGTTATGAGTACAACAATGACGAACTTATATCTATGTTGTATGCCATTCTACTTGTTGAAGCTACCGCTCGAGGTCTACCTGAAGACACTCTGATGGGTCTTCTTCATCGAAATCTGAAGATTCCAACTGTAACTCGCTCTGAGTTCGAGTTATTCAAAGCTGATATAGAGTCACAACTTCTTGATATGGCTACCAAACAAAAGCAATCATCTGATGATATTCTTGGTGCCATCGCTGCTTTTCGCATGGAAATTCAGCATCGTCCCGCTGCAACTGTTCCCCCTCGTCGAACTGATCAGGACGATCCAACCTCTGGTCCAAATCACCCTGAGGGGGAGACACGCCACCGGATTACAAGAACTCAAGCTAGATCTCGACCATCTTCTGCTACAACTTCTGGTCCATCTACATCTACAGTTCCACCATCCAGCCAACAACAATCTGCTCCACCTCCCACACAACAACAAGATCCGCCAACAACTGAAAAGCCTGCGGTAGAATTTGAAATTGGGAGTGGATCGCAAGCTGCTGAACCACCAAATGAAGAAGAAGTAAATGTTCAGCATTTAAGAAATTCAGTCTGAAACTAGTTTCGTGATCCATATGAACCCGTGCTAAAAGAAGAAGATTATGTGAATCTTATGCATGCGGAAAAGAAATTCCTACCAACAAATATTGATCAAACACGGCTGCTACCACATCAAATTCGTTGGGAAAGAATCCTTTCAAACAGCAAATGGGTAAATCCACAAGTTAGAACTCCATACTTAGAAAAAATCATGCAAAAGATATTTGTGGAAAAGAAGAAACCAGAGAATATGTCTAGAATACATCTGATCATGGAAATGGATCTGCTTCAAGTAACAGAATATGTGAGCATACTGAAGACTAAACGAAGGATCCAAAAGAAGTTATTTCTAGACACAGAATAATCGCAATCATGGAGATCGGATGTGATAAAGCCTATCAAGTAGAATTTCCAACTTTCAAAGTAAGAAGATATGCTGGAAAGTCTACTGTTTTCGGAAGCTGACTTTGTCAGACTGGATGTGACTGATATAGAAACTCTGTATATTGAGCTTAAAGACAAAACCAGAAGATCGGTGGATGAACAAAGAGCTTTAAGAGCAATTGTGAGGCATGTTCAAAAATAATTTAAATACAGCTATCTTCATGATTTCCAAAGGGTTGTAGAAAGTAAACAGAAGAAAGTCTCTCTTCCAAAACCAGATCAAGATTTTTCTGATCTAAAGAATTTGAGAGTAACGTAAGTAATGACTCGACCAGCACATGGAGTTGTGTATATGAAGACGAATGAAGAAATGAGATTTCTGAGATTCAATGAAGTTGCTTCTTATTCTGATGGAACTTAATTAGCTATTCGTAACAGACTTTCTGCTGAAGCAAGTGCTGATCAACGAAGAAGTATGAAACAACAGTTAAAGGCGAATGAACGAGAAAATTTACTAAACGCTATCGAACTGATTGACAAGCGCATCATCTACAGACACACCGTTAGATGTTTTGAAGGAATGTTCGAGCTAAAGAGATAAACGGTCATTTTGACACAAAAGGGGAGATTGTTAGGACTTTATTTAATTCTGTCAAAATAAGGAAATGTTACTTAAATGTAAACATGGCATGTGTATAATGTCATTCTCTTAGTTTCCTTATATCGTTTAATCCTTTAATATAAATAGGCGCATATGGTCAATGTAAAAGGATGCGAAATATTGAGAGCTAAACTGTGAGAGAGAAATCTGATATTATTCAATACAAGTAAAATATATGACTTCGGATCTTCATCAATATTCATCGTGTTCTTCGTGTTTTACATTAAAGCTTTAGTACTTGATCATATTATGGGATCCACAGTGTTCCTCCGACCAACTTTTCCCACTCACCGACGTTTCCTTATACACTCACCGACACCATCTTTTCCTTCTCAACTCACCGACGTCACCATCGAAATTACTCACCGATGTTGCACCCTACCACCATACTCACCGACGTCCTTAATTTCTCTCTCATACATCTCTTTCTCTCTCTCCCCACTTTCTGATATTCTCACCCTAAACCTCAGACTCACCGACACCACCACTACCTGACTCAAGAGTTTCCGACGTCTCCCACACACCTTCTTCTCACACCTCTACCCGACGTCACTCACAAACCCCTTCTTCTCTTGAAATTATTTCTTTAGAGGAAGAACCTCAACTCTTAAACACCATCCTCTATATCAGCCGACATATCTTCATCTCAAACACAAATCTTACCTTTCCTCTTCAAAATGCCCCAGCCTTAATATTGACAAAATATCACCCAATTGCTCAAATAGTTGGTGATCAACAAGCTGATGTTCAAACTCGAAGAAGGAATTGGAAATCTCAATCTCTATGTGAATTCTCTCCATGATTGAACAAAAACAAATTGGTGAAATCTAGTCGATCGAAGCTGGATATTAGCCATTCAAGAAGAGCCCTCTCATTTTGAGAGATAGTCTAGAAATTGGTTTCTTGTCCTTCTCACAAAACCAAATGGATTTCCAGATACAAAATGGATGAAGAAGGTACTACTATTCACAACAAAACAATATTGCTTACTCAAAGCTATCTTCAAGAATGGAAATACAGGAGAAACTAAATACTTTGATTAATGCAGCAGAACATCTCTTTGCACTTCTCAAAGATAATGTTTGAAGAACTCTCTGTCACTCATCCATCTATAGTCTCCTCCACTATTTCTTCTCTTCAACAGGAGTCGGCTAAGCAAGCTTTCAATATTGCTTCTCTTGTCAAGGATCAAAAAGCCATTTTGGATTCTCTTACTTCTCTTCATAGGAAGCTTGACAAGGTATCAACTTCTCCTCCTTCTATTGAAATTGATGCAGGTGATGCCTTCTTCAAAGCTGAAGATCGTTTTATGGTTCAAAGGATTGAACAAAAGTTGAGTAGTTTGGGATCCGATGTTGAAGGGATCAAATCTTTTGTCTCTTCAGTTGGTCTCAATGGCTCAACCACTGAGGGGGAGAAAACCACAAACGCAGCAGCAGTCACCGAAGTACCTCCTGTCACCGAACCACATATGGTCATCGAATCGGTTAGCATGGTGGTCTTTAAGGCCTTGGTTTCCGATCAACCACCACCAATTGTTGCTTCAGTTGTTGCCAATGAACCTCTAGTATCGGGTAACACTGGGTCATCTAGAGATGAGGCTAATAAAGAAGCTAGAGTATTGACTCAGGGGGAGGGAAACAGTGCCCGAACACTTGAAGAATCTGAAGAATAAAAGATGAAAAAGGCTAAAGCTGAAAGGGAAGAATCAATAAAAGCTCAACTTGAGTTTGACCAAAGAAATGAGCTCAAAATAGCTCAAGAAGAGGCTACTAAATTCACAGGCGCCGATACTCAGGGGGAGAAGTCTAGTGTCCGGCTGGATGACGATGTCAATATTGATGTTAGCTCTAAGGTGGAGAAACAAAAGGACAAAGGCAAGAAGAAGTCTATGTGAAACAACCTCATGGTTAGAAGATCCCACTCATCCTGACTCATAGTGACTATGTCTATCGTCTAGACAAAGCTTTGTATGGACTGGCAGGCTCCTCACGTATGCTATGACACTCTCTCCAATTTTCCTCTGGAAAATGAAATTGTTCGAAGTAAAATTGACAACATTCTCTTCCTCCAAGAATCTAAAGGTAATATCACTCCTGTCTCCTGCTCAAATTTATGTTGATATTATTTTTGGAGTCACCGATGAAACTATGTGTGATGAGTTTGCTTCTCTCATAAAGAGTAGTGTGAAATGAGCATGATGGGTAAGCTCATTTTCTTTCTCTTTCTTGGTCTACAAGTTAAACATATTTCTGAATTTTTTTAATATTAAAAAAAAGGTTAACTTTGACACTTGTATACCATTGAAGACTCCGATGGCTTCTCCTCTTAAACTTCATTATGACCCTGATGGTGTATCGGTCAATGTTACTACCTATTGGGAAATGATTGATTTTCTTTCTTTATCTTAATGCAAGTAGACCAGACATCATGTTTGCTACTTGTCTCTGATGAAACGAATTTTTGGGTATGCAAAAGGAACCTTGAATCTGGGTCTTTAGTATCTCAAATACTCAGGTTCCGATCTCATCGGGTATTTGGATTCTGATTTTGTAGGTTCCAAGATAAATCCAAAGAGCACCATTGGAAGTTGTCAACTTCTTGGTGGAAAACTTGTGAGCTGGTCAAGTAAAGAGCAACACTCAGTAAAGAGCAACTTCGTGTTTATGATCAGATCTACTCCAAAATTTCCATACTATGTGATATCTCAATTGCAATTGCTATTGCAAATTATTATGTTCTCCACTCATGATTTGGGTAAAGGTGATGTTGAGTTTCATTTCGTGCCTACTGACTTACAACTGAACGATCTCCTCGCAAAGTCATTAGATGAAGCCAATTCAACTTTCTCATCCGAGAACTAGGTATGTTATCTCTTCAATTTCTAATATTTAAATATAAAATATATATATATATATATATATTTTTGGAGACTCTCCAAAATCCCCGAAACTTATAAATAATAAAAATAAATTAATTTTTTTTCGGTGAGTACTGTAGCAGTACCCGAAAAAAAATTAATTTTTTTTCAGTGAGTACTGTAGCAGTATCCGGGAAACATTTTTTTTTCCAGCGAGTACTGTAGCAATACTTAAAAAAAATGTGTTAATTTTTCTCTCTTATTCTCTCCGAAAATTTTGGCTACTCTCCCAAATTTTCTCAAAAATTTCAATATTTTGGAAGAATTCTACTTTCCGAATTTTCAACGTTTCCTTTCTTGAAACTTCTCTCTAATAGAATTTTTGCAAGCCACTCTCCGAAATTATTTGTTTTCTTTTATTTTCTTTCTTTCTTACTCTTCGAAAATTTCTCAAGAATTTCAAAATTTTGGCAAACGCCAAAATTCATGCCTCGAAATCTTGACATTTCACTTCTTGAAATTTCAGCTACTCTCTTTCTCTATCTCCGACTTTTGACAGTTAAATTCCTTCTAATTTCTTGAAATTTCTTCTATCTCTATAAATTTTCTCAGATATACTATTCCCTATATATCTTTGTGAAAAATCTTTCCGAGTTTTCTTGCCGTCACCTTCTAACTTTTGTCATGTCAGAAACCTCTCTGATGGTTCTGTCAAAATACTCTTCGATTTTTTACTGTCAAAATAGTCACTGATCGTTGACTAACAAAATTCTCTCCAACTTTTGATTGTCAAAAGTTCTTTAATCCTTTCTCTTTCAAAAATCTCTCAAAAGTCTCTGATGGATATAAAAGCTCTCTGATGTTTCTCTCTCTAATTTCGGATACTTAATATTCTTCAAACTTTATTCTCTCTGATCTCATGAGCATAAAATTCCACAAATTTTTCTCACAAATTTCTCTCTCCGACATATGGACCTGGTTAAGAAGAAAAAAAATCTAAGGTTTATAAATCTTCTACCATTTCCACCTCCGCGCCTCTTCTACGGCTACGATACCGAAAAAGCCTTCGGTATCTATCAAAGACAATATCCTTTCCAAAAAACGGAGGAGTTCCAAAAGTCCCCCCAAGTTCTCCTCAAAGAGACTTGGGGAACCTCAAGGGTCAAATACTCACAAGCCACTCACTGATTCCCAAAAATTGGTGAGTGTTGAAATTCTCCCTACTAGATCCAGGGAATCCTTTAAAACTTCACCTAGCTCCTTCATGCCCTCTTAAAAGGACTTGATTGTATTTTCGGGGACCCTCACTAAACCCTCCTCAACAGTCTCTTTGGTTGATAAGGATGACTTGGAACCTTCGCATTCCAAGGAATATTTTTGTCACATCACAGCCTTGCACCCAAGATCTATGATCTTGATGACCTTGCACATCTCTGTGAAGATTCGGCGAAACTGGTCGAATTGGAGGGACTCCCACCTTTTTCTTGTTCACCAACATCTCCTTCTGGCAGAAATGTTTCCACCTAGTGAATTCTCTGATATATGGGTTTGAGAAATAAAAATAAAAATAATTTTTTATTTTTATTTTTGATAGTTTATTTATCCCTCTGGTAGACTCCCAGAATTTCTTCCATCTTCTCACCTCATTTAATCATCTTCTCCCCTCAGCCGCTGAGGGGGAGAAAATTCAAAGTTCCTGATAAGGCTAAATCAACAGCAGCTGAGAGGAGAAAAGAAATTTTCTCAAGAAATCAACTAAGGCTAAAGTATTGTATGCTGAGGAGGAGAAAAAACTATGGACCAAAATAGAACAGGAACAAAAGAAAAAACGGAAAATTTCATCTATATTCTTTAAAACTTTCTATATTAAGTATATATCATTCTAAATTTCTAGAACTCACATGTATGTCATTCTTTCTAATTTAATTATTATTAAAACATTTAAAAAATATAAATTATTGTTGATAAATTGAATTTATTTTCAAAATTACTTAACTACCCTTCAATTTAGAGATAATGATTTGTATTTTTTAAATGTTTTAATAATAATTAAATTAAGAAGAATGACATATATCATATATGTGAGTTATAGAAAGTTTTAAAAGATATAGATAAATTTTCCCAAGAAAACAAGCTTTAATTCATTTTCAAGTTTACATGCTAGGATATAGAGGTGCTCAAAAAAACCGACCAAACCGACCAACCCGATCAACCCAACCCAACCCGATGCAAAATAACTTAACCTGAAGTAACCTGATGCCTAATCGAGTTGTAAATTCTTCAAACTGTAGGTATTGGATTGATATCGGGTTACTTTTATTTGAACCCAACCCAACCCAACCCGATGAACCTGATATCCTTTTATATTTTGGATTTAATATAATTATTCATTCTCTATTAATATGTAAATTAAACAATTACACCCATCACACACTCTCCTCGTATACATATATTTTCAATCTATTATCTCTCACTATATAATTAATTTGTATATATTAGTATATATATTCCAAAATTAATTGGATGTGATATATTTCAAATTCAATAAGTATGGATAAGTTGTACCAAATGACTGATGATGAAAAAAAAATTGTAAGTTATTCAATGTTAGCAGAAAATTTTGTTGTACCAAACTATCAACCCGATCGGGTTGGGTTGGGTTGAAAAATTCTCAAACCAACAACATTAGGTTGATAGTTAAAACACCTCGAACCCGATAAACCCAACCCATGAGCACCCCTACTAGGATAGGGTCAGTAACAACCAATTTGGTCTATCAAAATGAAAAAGTCTAAAAACTCTAAAAGATCGCCCACCGTGGGGCTCGAACCCACGACCACAAGGTTAAGAGCCTTGCGCTCTACCAACTGAGCTAGACGGGCTTTTGTTTGTACGATTAATTAACTGATATTTAAATGGAAATCCAATGAAGATTAATTAACTTCTAAAGTAAAAGTAGAGAATCAAAAAGTCCAAAAAATCGCCCACCGTGGGGCTCGAACCCACGACCACAAGGTTAAGAGCCTTGCGCTCTACCAACTGAGCTAGACGGGCTTTTGTTTTTATTTTAAATCAAAAGATATAAAACTCAAGATATAAACACCTACATAAGGAAGAACAATATGAAATATCCTACAATTAGTTCATACTTCATTAATTTGTGTCTATTTTATTCCAATCAGGTTTTTCATTTATTTTCCGTTATTTCTTTATTTTGTGAGAATTTATTACTACATTTAGGATAAATGTATAACAATCATCCATATCTCTATAATCACGAGAATTTGTTATCTGAAACTTTTGAAGAAAAGAAAACATCTAAAAAATAAAAATTATACTTGAAAATGCATGAGGTTAAAAAAATATGATATTAACAACCAATTTTGTAATTCATATATGAAAATAGATTTATGCAATTCATACATATTTTTGGGACTATCGAAATCGTGTTCTTTTCTTCAAATTTGCAAACTAGAAAGAGTCTAATCAATTAATGGATCTAAATCACCTTTGATCGTTTTCTCCATCACGGATTGTCGGTCGACAACATTTTGTCTCCTTTCTGATCCATGAGATGAAAATGAAGAGAGATAATGCCATCTGATAGAGATGTATTAATAAAATCCAATTTTGGATGTCCTTTGACGAGAGAAGAGAGTTTTAACCATTTGGTGAGGATGAAAGTGAGAGAACTGTTAGATCATAAGATAAAGAGAGGTGTTTTAGGTGTGAGAGGATGAGAGGATTAAATATTAAATACTTTAAAAAGGATAAGACCAATATACCCATCTAAAATGTTTGTCTCTGAAGTTTGTAATCGGTAATCAAAGTCTTTTTATACTATATAAAAACCAGAAAAATATT
The DNA here is from genome assembly GCA_036898165.1 of Silybum marianum. Lineage (NCBI taxonomy): Eukaryota > Viridiplantae > Streptophyta > Magnoliopsida > Asterales > Asteraceae > Silybum > Silybum marianum. Next base: position 39,642,911 of record CM072529.1, on the reverse strand, counting down.
GTACGTTGGAACGTGATACATCTTAATTTTAAAGTTTTATTTTATTTTTTGTATTTATCGATGTTATAATACAATTTTATGTGGTTTCGAAAAAACGATAGTGTTTTTATTTTAAATAAAAATATAATTAAATTTGAAAAGTTTTGAAAAAAAAATATAGATATTCCTAACTATTTAAAAGTTCTTGTTGTTTTGGGTAATTTCTTTGATCAATTTTTTATTATAATCTAATTTATGTTTGATTATGAAGTAATTTGTTTTTTGTTATAATTTTTTTATAAAGGTATTCTGTTAGAACTCAATGATTATCCTGATTATATTTTAGATTTTTTATATTTAAAATGAAATGTTTATCATGTATTTGATTATGTTATCTATAATTAGTTACACACGTTCAGACATGGAGCTTTAATAAGTTATACTTACGCATAATCTACTTCTAATCTTGAATTTTAAGTACTACGCATCAATAAACAATAATTCATACATAGAAATAGTTTTTAAGAGTTTTTGTCAAATGGTGTATGGTATAGTATAGCTATCTTGTCTTCAAATTGTTAAGTTTTATTTTTGGTTTAATAATAAAATTAATATAAATCAAATTATCATATATTTTATTTTAATTTCACATTCTTTTTGTAATGATCTGTACTTAGGCAATTGGTTAACGAGAATGAGATGTGAGAATTTGGAACATACATCTCATTTTGTCTATTGCTCTCCTTAATCAGTACATTTTTTAAGAGAGGTTAGAAAATCTTCGCATTTCAATGTTTTCCACATGTTTCTCAATTATCTGGAAAACAAATATGTCATATCATCCTCATACCTTACTTGATTCACTTGGATCTTGAGGAGAGTTCGTTGTTTCCGATTGTAGAAAACTTTGGAAATATGATTTGCATTTACCCCTTGATGTATCCTACGTTCCTACTTTCATTTGTTCAACACTAATTGCATTATCTTCATATATGCATGTAGAGTTTTTAGTGGTAGAACTTAAACCTCTTGCTCCTTTAGCATGTAATGATAGTCTTTAACTATATACACTCTCGAAGTTGTCTCATGTAGAACACTAAATCTCAGAATGGTTCGAGGAGGTAGCTACAAGGGTTTGCTTGGTTGAATTCAAAACAATAGTCATTTTTCCCCTGGAAAATCCTTATCCAGTTTAAGGATGACATACGTATGAGTTAGAAGGATATCGAATATCAGCAAAACCTACCAAGACATTTGTTAGGTGTTTTGTACATGGGTTGATACTTTGTCACTTACATTATTTATAAGTATTGAAATTTCATTATCAATTCCATTTTTCCTCTATCGGAAAAGAAGAAGCCCAAGTCTATGATTCCTTTTATGTGTATAAAGATATTCTTGATATCGTTTCAATGACATTGCTAATGTTTGGCATTGAGCTAAATCTAGCTAATAAGTTTATTGAGAATACGATATATGGTCGAGTGCACTATGCTAAGTACAAGAATGCACTTATTGTACTTAGATAGAGATTTCCAGCTACCTACACCTCCTTTTAGACGAAATGGATTTTTTCTTATATCTAACACATCAACCGATCATGGGAGTGTTAGTCGAATGCACTTCGTTCATATTAGATTGCTTGATCATTTTTTGGACATATGTGAATCAGTGGATTAATATTCCACAAGCTCGGTGTCGTAGCTCAAATAACTAGTAGACAAAACCAATGCAAAGCATTTTAAATAAGATTAACCACATATAAGAACATTCTAACTAGTATTTTTACATATTAGACTTTTGAAAATTCTAAGATTGATGGTTCCTAAAAGGTTTGTTTTAACCCTAAAAAGCTTAAAATGGTGATGAAAATATTAAAATCACGTGACATGGAAACACAACTGGTTTATAACTGATTTACGTAAAGTGTTACTCTGAATAGTCAACATTGCGACCCAAAATGAGGTCAATCTATATACTAAAGGTATATCATAGGATATGTATGGTTATGGAACAAATTTACGATTCTATGTAAAAATAAAATATGGTAGATAATATTAGTTTAGAAGTAATTATTAATTTATTTTGCATCTAGGAATACTCGAAAAAACGGTTTTATATGAATCATTAATATTTTATGAATTCAATGTTATTTCTGATGATAAAAACAATACATTGAATTTTTTTCTGTACTTATGGAGGGCTCCTTTTTCACATATCGCCCAGGGCCTATAAAATGTCAGGAACGAGTCAATCTTTCCTCCAATCTCTTAGGGTGCATTTGTAACATCCCCCGTCCGCATGGCCCGAACGAGCGGTGTCAATAACGGGACTTAAAGTAAAGACACAAATAATTCAGAGCTACTTAATAAACTCCAAACGTAGATTACAACTTTCTAAGTGTAATATACAACCTAAAAATATTACATTCCGAAAAGTATTTATAAGCTTATAATATTAACTTCTAGAAGCGAGCTTGAAAACTCCAAAAATTGCACTCTCGATCTCAAGCCCCGTCCTATCGATCACTTAGAACCTGCCATGTCAGAAAACAAAAACACGGCTGAGCAACAGGGGTCAGTGAACATATTATAATATAAATTTGAAATAACAATTGGTAACATCGATAACAAAGCGGAAGACTTATAATTCAACAAATATAAATTCACAGAAAATCAAGATTGTTCGCAATTCTCAATTCGAATCATAAAGTAAACAAAGTTCGTAAATTCATGTTCAAGTGTTCGGTTCACAATTCTCGCTTCAAAATATAAAATAAATAAAGCCTATCAATTCCTGTTGTGTTCGTGAGGTGGCCAAACCACACGAACTATCGGGTCGGCGTGCGGGCACACACCCCGAGTCCCCCGTGTATTTAACCACGGTCACATGGTGGGTAATCCTATATTCGATCCATCCGCCTTGGAGCCAATAAAATCGGCCTAGTCCACAAGGTGGGTTCACGTAAGTAAAAGAAAAGATGAGTTCATGATCTTTGATTTGAATCTTTGAAAAATATAAACGATGGATGTTTGAGATGTTTAAAATTTTTATAAAGATCTAAAATCATATTTACAAATATTTTTGTTAAAAATCTACGTCATTTGACCAAAAAAAAATGAAACACTTGAGTTAAATTGAGGTAGAAGATCATACAGTTGAACTTGACTGGATTTGTCGAGCACGACTGGATCTATTCGAGCTAGACGTAGAAGACGAGACAGTTAGCTCTGTAATTAATGCTCAACTGAATACAACAAGGTTCGACTGGAACCCAACAAGTTCAACTGGTTCCATTTTGACCTCTGTGAATTTGATGTTGGCATTCTCTAGAAGACCCGATTGGTCCAGTCGAGCCTATTTGGATTCAATGTTGACATTCTTGGAAGACTCGACTAGACAGTCGAACTTTTATTGGATTTGATACTTGCATTCCCTGGAAGACTCGACCGGACCAGTTGAGCCTATATTGGATCCAATCGAGTCTGGATTTGATGCTTGCATTCCCTGGAAGACTCGACCGGGCCAGTCGAGCCTATATTGGATCCAATCGAGTCTATCTAGGGGTGCTCAAAAACCCGACCAACCCGACCCAAAATAACTCAACCCGAAGCAACCCGATGTCTAATCGAGTTGTAAAATTTTCAAATCGTAAGTATTGATTGATATCGGGTTACTTTTATTTGAACCCAACCCAACCCGATCAACTTGATGAACCCGGTATCAACTTATTTTTTGAATTGAATATAATTGTTGAGTATTTATTAATATATATTAGACAATTACACCATCACATACTCTTTTCATATACATATATTTTTGATCTATTCTCCATCTATATATAATGTCTTTGTATCCATGTCCATTAAATGTGAATATATATATATATATATATATATAATTGTGAAAATTAATTGAATGTGGTATATTTAAGATTTAAGAAGTATGAATAAGTTGTACCAAATGTCTGACGATGAAAAAGAAATTATAAGTAAACTAGAGAAAACAAAATATTCAATGTCAGGAGAATATTTTGTTCTACTAAAGTATCAACTCGTATGGGTTAGGTTGGGTTGCACTTTGGTTTGGGTTGCGTTAGGTTGAGATTTTTCAAACCAAAAGCATTGGGTTGGGTTGTTGAAATGCCTTCAACCTGATCAACCCAACCCGTGAGCACCCCTAAGTCTATCAGTAAGACTATCATATCTAATATCTATTTTGGATTCTAAAAATCATAAATAATTTATTTTCAGAAATGAGTCGTCAAGTTATCTGTCTTCGATACGATGGGATGTGGATAGTGAATGAAGGTGTATATAAATGGTTTTCATATAATGATGAAGTTACATCAATCTTTGTTGAGGATTCAATGAAATATGAGGCGTTTATGAAGAAGTTATATGAAAAGTTTGGTGTGGACAAAAATGAAATAGAATTGAAAGTAAGTTATGTGCTTAATCATGAATGGATTTCACCACCTTTTATCATGCGAAGTGATGAATGTCTCACTTGTTATCTTAAAGAATGTGAAGCAACCATATGACATGTTGTTATGCGTGGAATTCATCAAGAAGATTGGAGGCGAAAAACACTTTGAAGATTGTGAAGTTGAAGAAAATCAAATAATGTCACATGACAATTTTGAAGATAACATTATCATGGAAGTAGAAGAACGTGATATGGTTTCAACGGCAAGGGGTGCAAGTGTTAGTGATGGTAGTGATGATATAGAATCAAGTCTTCCAAATCCACATGGAGAAGAACGATTACAAGTGTCAGAATGTCATGAAGGGAGCCCGCGCCATGAACCACTACAAAACTGTTGTTCCTTATTTTAATGATGAAGCCTTTTGGTTCACAGATGGGCCTAATTTAGCAATTGATCAAGAATTTGAGAACAAAGAGGTGAGAGTTAAGTTGAACAATATTGCCTTGAAAGCTTGTTTTGAAATGGTGATAAAAAATCAATAAAATCATTATATGTGACAAAATGCATTGATTCGACATGCAAATGGGTCGTATGAGCAACAAAGATTATGCACTCTAACTGTGTCTCCATTTGAACCTATTGTAACACTCACACTTGCTCCCTCATTAATCAGATGCGATATAACATACAGGCAAGTGCGTCATTAGTTGGAAAGATGGTGAAATCACAATTTGAAGGTCCAAAAGAGATACCAAACCCGAAAACAATTATGACAATGATGAAAAATCATAGCGTGCAAATATCATATTTAAAAGCTTGAAAAGGTATACAACATGCTCAAGATCTTCTTATGAGTTCTCCCATAGTAAGCTTTACATGTCTTCCATATTATTTATACATGGTTCAAAAGATAAATCCTGACAAGGTAACACATATAGAGCTTGATGAAAGTGACAAATTCAATTATGTTTTCATCGCTTGTGGAGCATGTATTAGGGGGTTTCGTTGCATGAGGAAAGTTATCGCAGTAGATGGAACATGGTTAAAGAGCAAATACAGAGGTGTACTACTTCTTGCCACAACTCAAGATGGTAATTTCCTTTAATATCCCCTTCTACTTCTTGCCACAACTCAAGATGGTAAGTTCCATCAATATCCCCTTCCTTAGGTTGTAGTTGACACCGAGAATGATGATTCATGGTTATGGTTTTTTACCAAGTTGGAGGAGATTATACCCTACGAAGAAGAGTTGGTTATCATTTCAGATCGACATAAAATCATCATTAATGGGATAAACAATGTCTACACGAAATCACAATACGGCCATTGCAGATGGCATATCTCTCAAACTATTGAAGCTCATGTAAGATTTAAAGGTGTTGTGTCACTCTTTCCGTTTGACATGGTCTTGATGGACTTGGTATGCTAAATCCTCTCATGTTACCAATATCACAAGGGTCACCAGGAAACAAACTATTTATCCGAATAGAAGTTCCAATTGTCTGCTTAACATGGATGGTTCCACCCACATGTACATGGGGATTAACATCATCATCAACATCATCGTGCCACGTAATTGAGCGTCCGAAAAGCAATTGGTTTGTCAATTCCCTCAACATTATTATCTCAACTTCTTCACTCTCAGTATCATTACATATGTTACTAAATCCTTGCATGTAAGATGATTGTAATTCTTTGTCGGTTGGTATGAGAAGACCAATTATTTCATGTAATATAAGAAATTAAAATGCCATGTTAAAAAACTTAATTTATTCATAATTAAGCATCCAATAATAATTGACAATAACATTTGTTATAACTTCACTTAAGTTGCACCTTGTGATTTGCCCGACGACGCCATTATGTCGCTATACGATGGCGATTGTTTTGATTTCCAAATCGTCTTCCAATGGCAAATTCTTGGAACTCCTTCAACATCATGTTCTTGACGTTGAGCAAAAACATTTGCAATAGCAGGTATACACTCTAATACCAATATCTATATTCATGAAAAAAATTAAACATGTCACTATTTGTTCATATATGAAAAATCTAGATGACGATAAAATAGAGAAAATTCGCTTACTGTTAACGGAAACACAAAACCATTATAAGAGATTGTGGATGATGTGATCCCATGTTTTTCCCCTTGAAAAAGAACCGCTGAGACGAATAAACGTATGACCACTTTTACCTTCTCCATGTTCACATCAACACTAACACTTTTTGATCATTTTCTCTTTTTCTTGGTGCACATCTCCTTCAATTTCCTTTCAACATCTCCTATAGTGATAGTAGTATGTTTAGGGAAATGTTTATTCTTAAAATCTTGAGATTCAACCTGCTCTTCAAAACCCGTAGGATAGTTTGAACGTCTTAATTCAGATATTAGTGCGTACTCTAAAAGTGAGAATCTAATTGGTTTTCCATTTACAACAAACCAGATTTCGTCCCCTCTTCTAGATTTGACTCGACGAAGGAGTAACAACCACATTATTTGGCTTGAGTGTTGATAGTTAGTAGGGGCATCAAGAAAATGGACGAAAAGGAGAACTTGTTTTAAACGTTTCTAATTCAGGGGAATAATCACTTAACTCCTTAACAATAGTCTCCACAACTTTATTCAAAGAACATCTTGATGCTTATCTTGCAATCGAAATGATCTTTCTTATCAAGAATATGGATTAATGGACGAGAATTTTCTATATCAGCTTGAACGTTCACCTACAAATCAATATAGATTTTTTGTATAATAAAATATGTTTTGCAAATAAATATTAAATTTATCATGAAAAGGACTTACTTGCTTATGCTCTTCAATTTGGGTTCTCTTCAACTAGGCGTAATCGGTTCACTCGTAGATGTTGAGCTAGATTCATTGGCATCAATTCCCTCTTGCGTAATCATCTTAAATCTAACCGCAGTGTATGGATCGAATCAAGTAATAGTGTACTGGAAGTACGGGTATCAAACCAAGGGAACTAGGGACTAAGTAACACAATGACTATAGTAAATATTAACTGGACGATCGAAATTTGGATTGGTTGAATAATTAAATCATAATTAAACTAAATGAAATCTTAACAATTCTAAAGAATGAAAAAATTGGAAACTTTATAAGAGAAAATCAGTTGGGAGTTAGGGTCCTAATGGTTTTCACATAGAACACTTCAGACGTGATAATTATAAGGTAATTTCTAATTAAATGAATACACAATCACTAAAGTCACTGTTACTTTCTCTCTTTCTCTCGAGTTATAATAGATTTATCTCTAAAAATTATGTATTTTATCTCTTGATCTCAATACATAAACCTAGAAATTTATAGAACAAGATTGTAACAAGTACTAAGGTTTAACTGGTAGATCTCTATCAAAGTTCTCACCATAGGCATATTAATCATACATCTAGTTATAAATTATTTTTCTCAAACTAAATTATAACAAATAAATCAATTCGCAAGTTGATCAGGCTTACAAAAACTTTAAACAGAAACTCATATACTTCATTAATGAAAAAGAACCCTGATAAAAATCACAACTTTACGTGCTCATATGTTTAAAACCAAAAGTAATCCAACCCCCAACATCTAAAGATTAGTTCTTGTTGGGGGTGGTAGAAAACAAAACTAAGAAAGAAGAAAGCTCTAATCTAGACATGGAAATCAAATCAAAATCTAAATAAGAACAAAAACCCTTTTTGGTTAAGAATCTCCACGAGAATGTGATGAATCCGGCTTTAGATCTTCAATCCCTGAATGTTTCTCCACTTCAATCGCTCCAAAATATGCCCTTGAAATCGCCTCCTCCAAGCCCTAGGTCGTGCGTGAAAAGATGATGTGCAGAAAACCCACTTTTCATCAACTTTAAAGTGCCACAAAATCTTAGGCGGGTTACAATGCGGGTATACCCGCTTCTTTACCCTCCCGCTTGGTTTTCTTTTTTAAGGTAGCCGATTAGGCGGCTTACAATGCGAGTACACCCGCTTCTTTACCCACCCGCTTTTGAAACACTAGCCAATCAAAATATAAAGCCACTTCTCAGGCGGGTAAACCCGCTTAACTACCCGTTTTAGCACCGTTTTGACCATAACTCATGCATCTCATATCCGATTTGGTTCCGGTTAGGACCGTTGGCTTCATAATTACATCATCTAACAAATGAGAACATAAAATCTTGAATTTAACAGGAAACCGTCAAAATTCTTTTATTTCTCCAAATAGGTCAATTTTTGTACAACTCGCACAAAACTGTGAGAAAATACGCTTCGTTTGTTTCGAAACAAGCTAAACGACATGGAAATTGGTACAATAATAACACCAAAAATTGGTGTTAACAGTAATCATTCTTTGTATGCCATGAATCAAGAAGAATTCCTTTGTTAAAAATAGCTAAAAATATATACATTACCGGAAGAAACACGTCATAATCAAAAAAATGTTAACATGTTATCAAAATTCTACCAGTATAACCCGGTCTAACTATTCGACTGCTCTGTCTAACCTGACTGGTCCTGTCTAACCCAACTGGTCCAATCGAGTAATCTAGTGACTATTTGAATATCAACGTGGTTAAAGCTCAAGAGACGTGCTTCAAGTCCAAACAAATGGATGCCAATTATAATGCCACATGTGTATGACACTTTAATCACAATACTATATATTTATGTTCAAATTTTGGGATTTAATTTAAAATTTTTTGTTTTATTTATGGGGGCAGTTTGGTAATTTAACAAATATAAATGATAAAAATGATGTAAAATTAAATTAAAATAAGAGGTTAGATTCCCGATTGTGTTTTGTAAAAGATTATATAACTAAATAGCCGGTGAAACCACATGCCGAAAATTACTATTTTAATTAATTTTTCTAAGAGATGAACCTAAAAATAAAGAGTAAACTACAATTTTTCGTTCTTATAGTTTGTTGTTCATAACGATTTCTTTAAAAACTTTTTTTTGGTCCTTGTGGTTTCTATTTTGTTTCCCTTTTGTTAAATCAGGGATAAATTTAGGGAAATTAATTATTTTGACCATTTTAGAAATCAAAATTACTAAAATTACCATTTTCTCTCCACCTTTATCAAAATGACCAAAATACAATCAAAATACCCACCAAAATACATCTCAGATCGATTAGGTTTGATAAACCATCAAAACGACGTCGTTTTGGGTAGAATCATCCGCCAAACCATTCAAATCCTCCGCCAAGTTATAATTTGTCAATTTCTTATTTACATTTTACATTTTTACTTTTAGAGTTAGTTAATAAATTACTTTAGGTACTTTACTTTTTAATTTTTCGTTTTACACCCTTATCACATTAACACACATACTCGTATATCAATTAAAATACGTCTAAAAATACGTTTTTATTTTAACAAGTTACACCATTATAATCGTCTCGACAATACAGTCGAAATGAGGCTAATATTGAATATTTTTCGATTTAATTATATACTTTAAAAGCCAATTATCCTCTTGATCAGTGAATATGAATATTTTTCACAAAATTCGGAATATTAATTAAAATATAATAGTATTATTTTTTAATGACAAAGTATAATATTATGGATATATAAAGAAATAAGATATAAATTATAGTGAATTTGTACTACTTTTGTGTTCTTGTGAAAAATATTCATATTCACTGATCAAGAGAATAATTGGCTTTAAAAGTATATAATTAAATCGAAAAATATTCAATATTGGGACTCATTTCGAAGGTATTGTCGAGACGAATATAATGGTGTAACTTGTTAAAATAAAAACGTATTTTTTAGACGTATTTTAATTGATATACAAATATATGTGTTAATGTGATAAGGGTGTAAAACGAAAAATTAAAAAATAAAGTATCTAAAGTAATTTATTAACTAACTCGAATGATAGAAAATATAAAATATAAATAAGAAATTGACAAATTATGACGTTCACCAAATTTGATGGAGGATTTGAACTTGGCAAAGGTATTTCGATTGTATTTTAGTTATTTTGGTAAAAATGGATAGAAAATGATTATTTCGGTAATTTTTATTTCTAAAATGGTTAAAATAATTAATTTTCCATACATTTATCCTTGAAATTTTCAAGTATAAAACAATTACTGTAAAAAGAAATAGAAAATACAAAAACCCTAATACCCAGATAGATAATCGACTGGTTCTCCTACCCTTCTCCGTCAATTTCCCGGTGAAGATAATCACCACCTCCGACCGCCGTCTACCACCATCTCCTTCCCTACGGTTCTTTTTATCGACTTCCTCATGTTATTTCTTCGATTTCTGCCCCCGCCGACACCACAGATTTGACTCCAAACCCTAAAAATCGCAGAGGGTCTCTTCTTGGTTGTTCATCCTCTCTTGAACCCTCTAAAATTTCATAACCACTGTGATCTCGATCTGGATCTGATTTCCCTCTTCATCCCCCCCTTTTTTTTTGACAAAGAAAGAACGCAGATTTCAGTTTATGGTTTGTGTTGACGTTCTTCAAAAGGTTGGTGGTTCTTCTTCAAACATTCGACACCTAAAAAATTCAATCTATATTCACCATGTCTGATTAAACATGAGGTACCTTGGGTTTTGCTTCTCTTGTTTCCAAAAACCATGAATCTAAGTTTTGGTTCATTTTGTTTGATTTAACTTTTTAAGTCATGAATATGAGTTTTGCTTCACCTCTTCAAGAAATCAGGAGTATAGGTTTTTTTTTATGTTCAATTTATTTTGATTAAGCTAGAGGTAGCATCGAGGTATCCATTGATTCAAATAAGGTAGTAACTTGAGATTAGAGGGAGATTGTTAAGGAAATCCGAATTTCATTATTTTGGGTTCATCCATCAACGGTGTTTTTGAGGAAGAAGACGTCTGTGTATAATAAGGGGGTGTTTGGGATTGCTTATAAAAACAACTTATTAACTTATTCCGGTACGGTACTGGTGATAAGCACTTTTGAGTGTTTGGTAAAACAACTTATATCGATGCCAAACTGGTGACAAGGAGTTTTTTAAGAAGTAAGTAGCTTCTAATACTTATTAGAACTTCATAACCACTTTTGAGTAAAAGCAAAAAGCTGTTTTAAATAAGCAATTCCAAACACCCCTAATACTGATCCTTATTATTCAATAAAGATTTAAGGAAATACGAAAAACAGGGACGAAAATTGTAGTTTACTCAAAAGTAAAATACCTGAAATCTCAATATTTTGATAACAAGGGGGAAAGTGAGAGGTTTAATTCGTTCCGGTTTGTTTTGAAAATTTCACGGTTTAACGGAACCTTCCCGATGAAGCTCTGCTCATCCTCTCCGTTACATCTCCGGCGACCCTTATCCTCACTCTTCTTCGCTTATTTCTTTACAGAAATTAACCCACCTCCGCTACTACCGTCTCCATCTCTGTCGCCTCGTTTTGTGTACTTGCAATCTGTACTGGATCAAATCAAAGTTCTGTCCAGAAATCCCAACAATTATTCTTCTCTAACAACTCTAGATTCATTACTATCCAAAACTCATTTGTTAGATTCTGCAACGTCTCTCGTTTTAATCGATTATCTATCCCAGATAAACAAGCTTGGCAGGAGCAAAACAATTATTTCACGTTTGAAATCAAAAGGAAATGTAAGTGATTCCTTTTTATACAGTTTAGTGTTTGATTTTCTAGTTAAAGACGGTACTATCAATGATGTTGAGAATGTATGGGCAGAAATTTCTGGCTCAGTGAATAGCTTTAATTTCTCAAATTATGTGATATTAGTGTGTAAATTTGGTGGAATTGATGAAATTAAGGATGTTTATGAGAGAATTTTAATTGGGGTTGCTAGGGTTTTGGAGAGACAAAGCTATGTTGCTTTATCTGGTGCTTTATGTAATGTGAACGAGGGATTATTAGCTAAAAATATTGTGAAGGAAATGTATGAAAGGGGTATGGCAGTTGATGGTTGGACATACTTCTTGCTGTTCCAATGTTTCTGTAGAAATGGGGATTTTGATGAAGCTGATCTTGTATTGAGGAAACTTGTTAAAAGTGGATTCATCATTGATATTTGTATATATGGAAGCTTTCTACATGGTCTTTGTAAATCGGGCAAACTTCGCGAAGCCAATAAGTTGTTCAAAAAGTTAATAAAACGGGTTCCTGTGAGAGGATCTAACGAGAGAGATGTGGTATTGAAGGAGGGTAGAAGAGCAATCTTTCAATTGAATTGTGATGGTGTTGTTCCAGAAATGATGGCCTACGAATCTTATTTTCGTGCTCTGTGTAATGCGGGAAAACTTGATGAAGCAGAAATTTTGTTGAAGAAGATGATGAAAGGTAGAATCTTGCCTGAGATTTGTGTTTATGGTTCGTTTATAAAAGCGCTTATTCGAGCTGGTAGGGATAAAGATGCTATTAAGTTTTTTAATATTCAGAAGAAGAAGGGGTTGGTTCGAGTTGATGAGATAGGTAGACATGTAATTATAGGGCTATGTGAAAAGGGAAAAACCGATGATGCTTTGAGGGTGTTTGAAGAGATTGTTATGGTTGATGGTTTTGTTAATAGCTTAAACGTTCGTAATTCTATTTTGCAAAGTTATTGGCAAGAAAGTAGGGTGGTCAAAGCTGAGCTCTTCTTTGAGAAATGGCGGTTGCAAAAAGGTAACTATGGGAGACCTGATGTAGTGACATACACAATCATGTTCAATGGATATTGCAGCCATAACAATGTTTCAAAAGCAAATGTGGTGTTTGAAGAGATGTTAAAGAGTAAAATGGTGGTTAACGGGGTATTGTATGAGAGAGTTATAAGAGGATTATGTGATTCTGGAAGGGTAAATGAAGCCTTTCGATACTTGAATGATATGATTGAGAATGGGCATTTTCTTTTTTGCAAGAGATGGCGAGCACTTTTCGGATCAATTTTGAGCATTCATGGTTTGATTAATCTTGAGGCTGTAAAGATGCAATGAAATCGGAAATTTGGTTTTCGCCTTAACTTGATCTTTCGTTAGCTGAGTTTGCGCAGACTCAGGTAACAAATACCTTTGTTAGTTTTCTAGATCATAATAAACAAAAGGGTTAAATGCATGAAATAGCAACCTACTTTCATACATTTTCTTATTATACTTTCTGTTTTTCTTACTACAACAATGTACTTTCAAATTATTTTTTATTAAAGCATTGTACTTTGAAAACCAATATAGCAATTACTATTATGAAAATTTTATGAAAGTAGGTTGCATTCCTTGTATGTTTATGCTCGTTACTTTGATATGATTTTGAAGCTATAAAGAAGTAACCAAATGGGATTTGTTTGCTTTAGCTTGATCTTGCGTAACTCGAATTTGCACATTACCGTCATGGTAAACAAAGATGCAACCATCATATGTTTAGGCATTCCTTTGATTGGGGGTTGAAGCTATAAAGAATCAGCGAAATGGGATTTGTTTTTTCAGCTTATTTTGGGATCTTGCATAGCTCAAATTTGCATATTAATGTCTCCTTTTAAGGCTTTTTTGTTTCATGATTGATAGAAACATTTAGTCGAACATTACAATTTTATTTATGATATAAAAATGAGGGAACAAAATCAAGTCGAACCAAAGATCATTGGTATGGCCTAGTTATTAGGCTCTGATGTCTTTGATTCGACTCAGAAAATCAGAATCTAATATGGGCGGTTTGGTTTGGTTTGGTTTGGTTTAAGCTAAATTTCTTACACTCCATTGTCTCATAAACCTTGTAATGTGTTGATCAGAAACATGACTTGATGACATTATTTGATTATTAGCTTGTGGATCACCATCATTGGCATGAATAAGTTGTAATAATTTAATGACAACAACAAATAAGTAAGTTTTTTCTTTTAGGTGTTTTCATGGGGATATATGATTTTTAAGGTGGAGGGATTAACACTTAAAAAAGGCAGTACAAGATTGTTGAAGCGAACAAGTAAATCCTCGATAAAATCCGTGTATTGTTGTTGCAACAGGTAAGATTGTTTTTTTTTCCATCACGAGTTTGAATACTTCACCACCACACAGCCTTTTAATGATGAATTCACTTGATTATTGGAAAAAGAAAGTGGCTCTTAATTAAAGCAATTTGCAGAAGAAGCTACAAAACGAAAGAGATTCTAATTTCTGACATGGGATCCAGAATATTTGGTCAACTGAGCAAGGTCATCCTTTATCTCTCTTGATTCTATGAGCTAGCTATTCTTTGTGTGTCTATTTGCTGTTTTTCTTTCTTATTATGCTAAAAATACCCTATTTGTTTACAAATATTTCTTACAGGGCAAGTTTTGTTTGGTGTAGCAATTTTTTTTATTTAATCGATGTAACAAACTTCATGTCTTTTCTATTTTGTACTTTAAGCATCCGTGAATGTAAAAATGATGTCTTTTGAGTTTTTAACAAAGAAAATAATTAACAATAATCTGACTTGGTAATTCACGTAATCGGTTTTTATTATATAATCAAGCGTAGATTTTTATTTTCTTTTTATCCTCATCATGAATCATGGGTGTTTCTCGTAAGACTGAGAGTAGGAATAAGACTTGATATTATTAGAAATGCCCAAAAAATATCATATTTGGAGTAACCGCATTTGAACCTCCGTGGTCACAAGGGGATTTTTATTCCTCTTTGGATTCGAACTTGGGACCTCCAGGCACTTTTGACCTTTGCTCAAACCAATCGGGCACCACCCTTGTGGTTACTTGAATTTATTTTTTGTTGAATACCGTAGATATTTAATAAAAATGCAATGATTTAGTTCCTATTATGTGGACTGACTCATTCCTTTATTGAATAAAGTTAATGAAGATATGTTTTTTCTTTATCATGATTCATGACAGGAAGGAAAATATGTTTGTATTCATGGGTTATGAGTTTATCTTTTATTTTGTTGGTTTTTATTTGTTTTTTAGTACCATTAATTATATAGATATTCTTTTTCTGAGGTTCATCATAGTCAAACATGGCTGCTTTGCTCAATAGTTATATGTTTGCTTATAAAAACCATCTCCTGAGTGGATGAACACCTTCATTTTTACTTCCTAGAAGGTTATGGCATTGACTTTTATATAAAATCTTAATGGGTATTTCAATTCTATCCCTTTTCCAGATATAACTGAGAGACCTCTTCAATTCTTCTTTAATCTTTCCTATATATGGAGAACAGAAAAGAATGAAGCATTGAAAGAGCTTGTGAAGTTACTTTTCTGCCCATAGAATCAAGTTTTTTGAGCCATGGAGGAAAGCAACAATGTGAAATCTCTTCACATAGTGATGTTCCCATGGCTAGCCATGGGCCATCTCATACCTTTCTTCCATTTCTCCAAAACCTTGGCTGAAAAAGGCCATAAAATCTCATATATTTCCACCCCAAGAAATCTATCTAGACTTCCCAAAATACCCCCAAACTTATCCCATATTATCAACCTAATTTCACTTCCCTTTCCCAAAGTAGAAAGTTTGCCAGAACTTGCAGAATCTTCCATGGATATACCTCACCACAAAGCCCAGTTTCTAAAAATAGCATTTGATCTCCTTGAGTCACCTTTAGTTACTTTTCTTGAAGCCACTACTCCAAAGGTTGACTGGATTATCTTTGACTATGCTTCTCATTGGGTACCCTCAATTGCATCAAAATTTGGTATCTCCAGTGCTTACTTTAGTCTCTTCACAGCTGCAACACAGGCTTTTCTTGGACCTCCATCATTGTTGGATGGCAAGATTATACGATCAACGACTGAGGATTTTTGTCGGGTGCCCGAGTGGGTCCCATTTGAGTCGGATATTGTTTATCGACTCCATGAGGTGATGAAGTACACAGAGGGTGCAATCGGCAATGAATCAGGTGTATCGGATACGGTGAGGTTTCTAACCTCCGTGGACGGTTGTGATTTGGTTTTGTTTAGAACAAGTTTCGAGTTTGAACCTGAGTGGTTCAATCTTGTTTGTGAGCTTTATCAAAAACCCGTTATACCAATTGGGGTTTTGCCCCCAAAAAATGATGATTTTGATGATTATGAGAATTGGGATTTCGTAAAGAAATGGTTAGATGAACAAGAGGTTGGTTCGGTTGTTTTTGTCGCCCTTGGAAGTGAGGCGACTCTGAGTCAACTCGAACTTGGTGAGTTGGCTTTAGGGTTAGAGCATTCGGGTTTGCCTTTCTTTTGGGTGTTAAGAAAGCCGATCACCGAGTCGACTCAGTCACTTCCTGACGGGTTTCAGGAGAGGGTCAAAGGTCGTGGGGTCGTTTACCTAGGGTGGGCTCCACAAGTTAAGATACTGAGTCACAAGTCAATAGGTGGCTTCTTGACTCATTGTGGTTGGAACTCGACCATTGAAGGACTTGCATTTGGGCGTGTTTTGATCTTCTTTCCTGTTATGAACGACCAAGGGTTGAATGTGAGGTTACTGAGCGGAAAGAAACTGGGAGTCGAGATTCATAGAAATGAGAAAGATGGGTTGTTTATGAGTGACTCAGTGGCCGAGTCGGTTAAACTGGCGATGGTGAGTGAAGAAGGAGAGCCAATAAGGAGAAATGCTAGGGAAATCAAAAGATTGTTTGGAGATGAAAGTTTGAATGATCTTAATTGATGTTTGTATACAACACTTGGTGAAAATGAAGAAAGCCTAATGGATGGCTTGTTATCATAAAAAATGTATCCATTTTGTATTGACGTAATAAATCAAATCGAATTAGTTCAGTATATTTTAGTGTAATATAGTGTCTGAGAGGTGGTGTATACCCATATCTCTGTCTTCTACCTCAACGTTTGTTTTTAGGGGGTGTTTGGATGAGCTTATTAACTTATAACTTATTGGCTTTCAGCAAAAGTGCTTACGAAAATTTGATAAGTTAAAAATTTTAACTTTTTAAAAAATGACTTATCACCGGTTTGATACCGGATAAGTTGTTTTTTTCCAAACACTCAAAATGACTTATCACCGGTGCCACATCAGAATAAGTCAATAAGTTGTTTTTATAAGCTAAAACAAACACCTCCTTAGTTTGTAAAAGAGCCTAGAAAGAGGATAAATAAAGGAGAATTTTGCTGAAATGGTCATTTCAGAGAATCAATTTACAAAAATAGCCATTGACTACGCCAAATGTTACTACGCCATGGCGTAGTCAATATTTTCCCCAATTTTTGCAAAAAAGTCCCCGACTACGCCATATTCCTACTACGCCATGGCGTAGTCTGGCCATCCTTTCAAGTCTAGGGGCCGTTTTTGCCACTTTTCGAAACTTCAGGGACCGACTACGCTATGGCGTAGTAGGAATACGGCGTAGTCGGGGACTTTTTTGCAAAAATTGGGAAAAATATTGACTACGCCATGGCGTAGTACCATTTGACGTAGTCAATGGCTATTTTTGTAAATTGATTTTCTGAAATGGTCATTTCAGCAAAATTCTCTAAATAAAGGGAACAATAAACTAGCTTATAAGTTAGTTGGTAAGAATGTAAAATATTTAAAAATGTCATATTGAAAATTAGTCAATTATAATATTTTTAAATATAATTAAAAACAAATCTATAATAGTATAATATATTAATTTAAAACGAGCGACCTACACTACTCGTTTTAACCATATCAAGACTTAGGATTTCTAAAACACCTCAAAGGATTCTTAATAGACGAGTATGCCATTCTCCAAGTCTCTTGTCATCACAAATTTAAATCTCAACCAAAACAATCATTTCTTAAAGAATCCACCGGACAAAGTCGATCCAATTTCTAAAAGTAACAAAATCAAAATTTTACAAATCAATCATCCCACAACTTTCGAAACAACTCGGAGATTTACTTACTTCACAAGAGAATCCACTCGTTCCTACACGGAACTAGTCCAATTAACACAACAATCGAACATCATAATCACTCGAAATAATTTTCGCACCAATACTAATTTAGCTCTATCGCTCTTTCACAACTAACGTCACAGTCTACACTTTCACTATACCTTCTCGAAATCTTAACAATCAATTTCATATAAAACTCGCTAATAAATGTAGGCTTTAGATCAACCAGCCAAAACAAACTACCAAACACCTTAATTAGAATTTTCACTAAAGCTTTCCTTGTACTCTCCCGACAATTTAATACATGGGCGATTGACAATTTTATATCTCCCGAAATTTCTTAAATTTGCCATTACGTGATCTTAGTCAAGGATTTGCCTACTTTCAAATTAAAACTGTCATGTTGATTCCCATAACGAACCATCACAAACCCCAACTTAATATTCGATACATCATACTAATATCAGGATGATCATTGAATTCTTGTTTATTCATTTTCCAAGACTAACATTTCTGGTTGTCTCCCAATCTTAGGTGGTTCATACTACCTCCCGAGTAGCTTTCGACCTTTAGATGTTCAAATCCATATTATTGCCTAAAATGGATTTATTCTTAAAATTTTCATTCTTCAGATTACTTGTAGTATTAATCTGGTGAGACAATATAAAAGCTTTATGTTTCTGAAAAAGGATACACTTTCACAAATCCACCAAAGATTTAACTGTCTGTTAATTGACATGAAAACTGTTAATAGAGAAGCTCTTCCTGAACATTGGGAAGTATTTACTAGCTGTCTTAAATTAACAAAAAATCTTGAAACTCTTTCTTTAAGTGCTTTATGTGGAATATTTCTCAATCAAGAGCAATCTCTTGTCTTAAAAAGAAATCTCTTGAAAGATACTAAAACGGCCAAAAGTAGTTCCTTGGCTTTAGTAACTTCAGAGATAGAATCTCCAAAACTCGTTTCTTCTTCTATTTCATCTATCACTAAGTTAGATCATTCTAACCCAGAAGATATCGCTGACACTGATATCTCTGAATTTGATAACTCTCTAGCTCTTCTTACTAACAATTTCAAGAGATTTGCTAGAAAGAGCAACTTCAGAAAGATCCCAGCTATCACTGACTCAGATAAGTCAAACACGGCTCCTGCTGACAAAGCCTCAGCGATTTGTTATAACTGTCAACGTAAAGGTCACTTTGCAAGTGAATGCATATCTAAGAAAGTTGCAGCTCCAACTACCTCTCAGACATTTGATAAAAATAAAAATGAGAAATATTCTAAACTAAAAGAAAAATATCAAAGTCTGAAAAAGAATAACCAACGAAAAGGCAAGGGCCTTGTCGTTGAAGAAGTAGACTGGGATCAAGAAAAATATTGGGCTCAGACCTCTTATGAATATGAATCAGATGAAGAAGACATAGCTTTCCTATGTCTAATGGCACGAATAGAAGATGCTGAAGAGGCCTCTGACACCTCTTCATCAGAGTCTTCATCGACTCAGGTACCTATTCCTGATACTCCTCTAAACCTATTTCCGATAGCATGTCATCTCTCGATTCTATAACTGTTGATTTTTAAAATGCTCTAAATGGTAAAATTAAAGCTGAACAAATAAATATAGATCTTTCTGAACAACTTAAGAATTGTCATTTAAAAATCAAAGAGCTTACTAAAATCGAAGAAGATTTTAAAGATCAATTTTTTGTAAATCAATCAATCAGTATCGAGAAAAAAACAAGCTATCACTGAGCGCGAAAAAGCCATCGCTGATCTCAAGGCTAAAAAGGCTACCATTGAAGGATAGTGTAAGGCTTCTGACAAAGTCAGTGAGATCATAAATGCTCAAATCCCTAAAAAGGTCAAGAGTGGTCTCAGATATTCCTCTGACCAAGAAGAAACTAATTCTGACTTTTCCATGTTAAAATTTGGAATGTTTGTTTCTTCTATCCCTGATCCCTCTTCTCAGAATGTCCCTATCCCTGAGAAAAGACCTTATGAATCTTTTACCAAGGATTCAGGGAAGGTGATCAAGGACAGGTTCCTTGACCATGTTCCCACGATCAAGAACTTCCAAAAACTGAAGAAGAATCCTTCTACTCCCTCAGTAGGTCATCCTAAATCTGGAAGAAAGATCTCTGGATCTATTCAGAGACAAACTCCCAGAATTAAGATCGATCTAACTCCATTAGAACCTAAGAAACTTGTTGTTCCTCCTAGGACGACGGATAAAGGAATTCTTGGTCCTGGTCCTGAAATTTTTTCGACCTCCTCTCTGAATGTCTCCTGCTCAAAACCTTTTCATAAATATAGGAAGTGATATCATTGTGGTGAGACTACCCACATTGCTGGCAAATGCCCTAATGCAACTAAAGCTGAAAAATTGACTCATGGTAAGAAAGTAGCTCAAGCTGAGAAATCAGTAAAAGCGAAATCCCCTAAGGTTGATAAAAAGTATAAGGTGAAGATAATCACTGAAGAAAATTCCTCAGCTAGTAGCGTGTCCGTCAACCCTGTAATTTCCACTACACTGCAAGACCCATAGTAGTATGGGTACCTATGAAAAATTAATCCTCTTGTTTTATGCAGAGTGCTAAAGGTATCTGGTATCTCAATAACGGATGCTCAAGGCACATGACTGGTAGAAAATCTCTGCTCTCTGAATACAAGGAGGAAAGTGGTCCCTTAGTGACCTTTGGTGGAAATGGCAAAGGATACACCAGGGGTTATGGCGTTCTATCCAATAGAGCAACATCATTTAGTCGTATTGCTTATGTTGATGGACTAAAGCATAATTTATTAAGCATTAGTCAATTCTGTGATAAAGACTTTAAGGTTTTATTCACAAATACCAAGTGTGCTTTCACTGATATTAATGACAAACTTGCCTTAAAAGGCAAAAGATCAAAAAGCGTTTATGTCATTAATATGGATAGTTATCACTCTGAAAATATGTGCTTTATCTCTCGAGCCTCCTCTGATATTAATTGGCTCTGACATAAAGTACTTTCTCATCTGAACTTTAAGATGATAAATGAGTTATCTCAAAAAGAACTTGTCAGAAATCTCCCTAAACATGCTTTTACAAAGGAATCTCTTTGTTCAGCATGTGAAAAAGGAAAGCTGACAAAAGCATCCTTCAGAGCTAAGCAAGTTTCCTCAGTGACCACCCTTCTTCAATTACTTCATATGGATCTATTTGGACCAGTCAACGTCCAATCTCTGTCTGGAAAGAAATACACTCTTGTGATAGTTGATGAATATTCCAGATATACATGGGTATTCTTTCTTCAATCTAAGAGTGATACACCCGATGAAATCATTTTCATTATCAAAAGGATGGAAGTTTTGAACAATCTCACTGTTCGCTCCATGAGAAGTGATCATGGTACCGAATTCAAAAACAATACTCTAATTACATTCTTTGAAGAAAAAGGAATCACTCATAATTTTTCATCAGTGAGAACTCCTTAGCAAAACGGTGTTGCTGAAAGAAGAAATCAAACGATCATTGAAGCCGCTCGCAATACCCAGCGAATCGTATCTACCAACTCAGTTCTGGGCTGAAGCAGTCAACACTGCATGTTTCGCTCAGAATTGATCCCTGATAGTTAAGCAATTCAAGAAGACCTCTTATGAATTATTTCATGGGAGACGACCCTCTCTAAAATACCTACACATCTTCGGATGCAGATGCTACATTCTGAATGATAGAGATCATTTAGGAAAATTCGATCCAAAGATAGATGATGGTATATTTCTTGGATACTCCTCAGTCTCCAAGGCATTCAGAGTCTTCAACAAAAGAAGAAAACATGTTGAAGAAACCATGCATGTGAACTTTGATGAATCACGTTCAACAAATTCTATTCCCATCCCTGAAGAAGACGAGGAATTGAATAGTTGGATGAAGTCTCATTATGGGGAACCTGAAACCTATTTCAGCGAACCGCCAGTCGCTGAAAATAATGATGATGAAGGTCCTAACCTCATTCCTACAAGTAACAATCCATCCTCCTCAGGGATAGATGTTGCCCCTCTAAAATAGATTCCTCCATCTGATATATCAAACGGTGATTCATCAGTGAACAACCAAGTTCCAACTTCATCTGAATAACCCTTTGGATCTCCACCAGGGATGATAAGGAGTGCCGAAGAACCTATTGCTGAAGCATCTACCGTTCTCCCTGAACAAGAACAAGTCGTTGAATCTCACATTGATCAAACTCCTCAACTACTAGCTCAACGATGGACCGAGAATCATCCAATAAATCAAATTATTGGTGATCCAAATGCAGGTATTAAAACCCGTAGGGGTACAGGTAACATCTGTCTTTATGTAAACTTTATTTCTCTAACCGAACCTAAGAAGATAGATGAAGCTATCACTGATCCAAGTTGGGTCTCTTCTATGCAAGAAGAGCTAACTGTGTTTCGTAGAAACAAAGTTTGGAATCTTGTACCTCGTCCATTTGGTAAAACTGTTATAGGTACTAAATGGGTATACCGTAACAGGCTACATGAAAATGACACTGTTATCCATAACAAGGCCCAACTTGTTGCTCAAGGATACAGACAGGAAGAAGGAATTGATTATGATGAGACCTTTGCTCCTGTTGCGAGACCAGAAGCCATAAGACTTTTCTTAGCTTATGTCGCCCATAAAGACTTTAGAGTTTTTCAAATGGATGTTAAAAGTGCTTTTCTAAATGGTAAACTTAAAGAGGAAGTTTATGTTGAGCAACCTCTAGGGTTCACTGACCCTAAACATCCTGGTTTTGTTTTCAAACTTCAAAAGGCTCTTTACGGGTTAAAACAGGCTTCTAGAGCTTGGTATGATACCCTTTCTAAATATCGTCTCAAAGAAAAATTCGTTCATGAAAAAATTGACCAAACCCTCTTTCTAAGAAAATATAAAGACCATACGATTCTTGCTCAAATATATGTTGATGATATTATACTTGGATCCACAAGACTCAAACTATGTACTCGTTTTGCAAATAGAATGAAGAAAGAATATAAAATGAGTATGATGGGCGAACTAATATATTTTTCTAGGCTTGCAGATTAAGCAATCTGACAAAGGCATCTTCATATGTCAAAGCAAATATGTTAAAGACATGTTGAATAAATTCGAAATGACTCAATGTTCAGCAATGAAGACTCCTATGGCACCTCCTCTGACTTTGAATAAGGACCCTGATGGGAAACCAGTCAATGTCACTGCCTATAGAGGAATGATTGGCTCTCTGCTGTATTTAACAGCTAGCTGATCCGATATCATGTACTCTACTTGTCTCTGTGCAAGATATCAAGCAGAACCTAAGGAATATCATCTAATCGTTGTAAAGCGAATCTTCAGATATCTAAAAGGAAGTCCTAATCTGGGTCTTTGGTATCCCAAAGGCTCAGGATTCGACCTAACTGGTTATTCTGATAGTGATTTTGCAGGTTGCAAGATTGATAGGAAAAACACCACTGGTGGCTGTCAGCTACTAGGTGGTAAGTTGGACAAGTAAAAAGCAAAATTCAGTGTCCACATCAACCGGTGAAGCTGAATACATAGCCGCTGGAATTTGTTGTGCCCAAATCCTATGGATGAGGAACCAACTCAGAGTCTATGACTTTAAGCTTTCCAAAGTCCCTATTTACTGCAATAGCACAAGTGCTGTTGCTATTTCAAATAACCCTGTTATTCACTCAAAGACCAAGCATATAGAGATCAGATATCACTTTATCAGAGATCATGGCATGAATGGCGAGATTGAACTTCATTTTATACCTACAGAATATCAGCTAGCTGACCTATTCACTAAGCCTCTTGATGAGACTAGATTTAATATGTTAATCAGCGAACTTGGCATGTTAAACGCTGAAGAATGAAAATTCTCAGTAATCAACTATATTTAGTGGATATTAATATCTAGTTCAATTTCACCAATCATCTCCTGAACTATGATTCAGTGATACATACATCTCACTCAGGTATGTACTTCTAAACCTTACACTCTATGAATGTTTTCCTATCCAGAGAATGGATCTTAAAAGAGAAAACTCATCACTGACATTCCGTTAATGTTAAATGATGAGATTTTAAAAAGGATAATGATTAACATTTATTATTTAAATGATAATCTTATCATTTTTTCCAAAAGAAAAGAACACGTCAGACCTTTTTCTGACACACGACGGACCTCAACGTTTCCTATCCTATCAAACCCTAGGGACGTGCGCATGGTCATCATTACATTTCTAAAAGCTAAACAGTCGTTTAGTATTTTTCCCTTTTTCTCTCTCCTCACCTTATAAAAGGAAAACTTGTTTCCTTTTAATTCTTTACGCGCTCATATCATCTCAAAGCAAAGAATTCAAATTCTCTCTACAATGCTTCAAGAACACCAAGAACACGCACTTGTGCGTTTTTATCAGTTTTCAAGTTTTTCATAAGGTTTTATCTTTCTTATTATTTATTTATGCTCAAACAACAACTAAGATGTTGTTTACTACTTCTACTCTTCTTCTATAACTTCTGGTTATAAAGATTTGTGTTTGAAGCTCTATTTCTTTTAAAATTATAAAAACATAAAAACCTGTTCTAAGTTCCTTCTTAGAGCAGAAGACATTTTGGTCTATTTTTATCCAAAATTTCGTCTTACTTTTTCTCAAAAACTATTTATGGTATATCTAAATACCATACATAACCAATGTGTTTAAAACACCCTTTAAAATCGGCCAAAAACAACAAGTATTTTCATATTGTTCATCAAAACACTTGTTCTTCTTATCTATTTGGTATTCTTTGTACCAAAATATCTGGTTTATACCTTTTTGTATTAAACCATGATTTTCCTCTTTGATGTTCCACGCTGAAAAAGGAGCTGTATCAGTCACCCACATCGTAGGTGCTCCTGAGAGCAAATTCACCCCTGAACAGGCTCTCATCAAACCGAGCAAATACATTGCTCTCGTGGACATCCCTGATGACAGACCGCACTTCGCTGATGGTGTTAAGTTCATTAAGGCATTACCTCTGATGTATGCATTCACTCGCAACCCAATAGGCATCACATCTCATCTCCAATACTTCTGGTACGCTGCTCGCTACTCAACCTACACCACTAAGAAGGGAGCAAAGCTCGCTGCTATTGAATTCGCAATACCAATGGGCACTTTCACTTTCACTTTCACTTTCACTACTGGAATAGTCAGGAATGCTCTTTGTCTCCCTACAAGGAGAAAGAATCAGCAATGGGCTCCTTCACCTTCAAGGGAAGAAATCGTCAAATTTCTGTATACCATTGGCTACAAATGGGAAGATGTTGCCGACAAGACCATCACGAAGATGGAAAAGAAGCGATTGCCAGCAAGGTGGAAATATATCTTTACTCAAGTCATTCAGTGCCTCGGCACCAAGACTGGATCACAAGATCAAGCCAGTTGACACTTCATGGATCTGGGCTACGCTCTCTGCACAGGCCGAAAGCTGGACTTCGCTGACTACATTTTCAACGATATGTACAACAGGGTGAAATCTCAGAAGAGAGACCGTCCGTTACCCAAGGTTCATGGCGAAAATAATGGAGCTTGTCTTTGAGGGATACCCCGAGATTGCCAAACAGCCAGGGGAGCACCCTACCTCCCCTATATGTTGAATCTAATCAGGGACGCCCCCTCTACTACTCAGGTGTCTGTATCTCTGCCAATACCTACAGTGATTAGCCCCGATACCACATCCTCCCCTACAAAAAGAAAACAGTCGTCCAATGGTCACAAGAAGACTATCGCTCACTAACCCCTCACCAAGAAGCTAAAGAAGATGGTCTCTCAAAAGACCACCTTCTCTAACAAAGGCGTTCTACCTGCCTCCTCAAACCTATGCCACGACAACGGTCTCTACATCCGTTGACACTTCATCAGCACTACCCCCATTCTCAGCGACCACGGTCTCTGAGAATGTAATAGCTAGCTCCCCGCTGAAGCTGGATCAGGTACTACTTACACAACCCTCTATTCTTCTTCTACCTCCTCTTCTTTTGTCCTCACATCAACTCATGATTCATAGATAATTGTCCCTATCTCTGATGAGGTTGAAATACACGTTGTCCAAGAATCAGTTTTGTTTTGACAATCTGAATCATGGAAGGCCAGAAACACAGGACCTAAGAATGCTTCTCAGAAACATTCTCAGACATAGGTCAGTGATCCATAAGACACTGCCGTCGCACGTGGCATCCCTACGAGTAATCCTCTCGCTACTCTTAAGGTTCTAAATACTACATCTCACATTTCATCTAACCCAAAGCTCTTTCTGGTTGCTCTACCTTTGTTATCATCAAGTGTTGCTACTCCTCAATTATCTTCAACAACCACAACAACAAGAATCGTTGACACAAAAATCAGCGAGCCCTCATCCTCTCTCAAATACCAAAGGTCTCCAAAGCTGAAGGGATCAAACGAATGAAGAAGGAGAAGTTTCCCCATCAGCTTCCGTCTCTGGTTGTTGATATTCCAAAGATTGTCTTACCTCCTCCATCGTTCCCAACTATGGACTTCCTGGTAAATGAGTGTGCCCTGACAAGGCAAAAGGTTGATACGTTGCAGATTGCCTCTGAGATCATTTTCTCAACTGCCAGAGGTGTCCCTGGTATGAAAGCCACCATCAACAACATCTCCACTAACGTCCAAACAGTAAGAGATGATAATCTAGCATATGGCCGCGTAATTGACAATCTGGCCAAGGTGGTTGAAGAGCAAGGCAAGACGTTGGCTGCCATTCAGCAATATCAAGCTGAACTCATGCGCCTAGTCAAGGGTCTCGTTAACGCTGGTCTCTCATTCACTACTGTTGTTCGCCACCATCTCTACTGTTGAGACTTAGACCACTCAGTCTGAAGATCTCGCCACCATCTCTACAAATTTACGCACTCTTCTTGTGCACTCCCTACCTGCTGACAACAAAGAGGGGGGGGGGGGATTCGCTAGAGACCTAGCTGATGAAATAATTGGACAAGAAAACAACACTCTACCTGGCGAACCCATTCCTCTATACAATCAGCAATAACCTCCCATCATCACTTAAGATGATGAAGAAGAAGATGATGAGGAAGACGATGATGATGAAGAAAATGGCATCCCTCATCACTCATTAGGAGGAGATGATGACGATGATGATGATGTCCCTCTACAATTCTCTAAATTTTTCCAACAGCATCGCCCAGGCGCCTCTTTACCTAGAGTAATTTTTAGAGATCCTTTGGGGACAGACCACCTCCCTCAGGGAAGAATAAAAAAGTTGTGGATCTCGATTCCACTTCTTTGAACTTTGAGGGGGAGAACACTGTTGAGGTATGTCTTCCTCTCATTACTTATATTCCTATCTCTGAACCTCAAACCTATCCCTCCTTTTCTCCTCCAAATTTCAGCTCTGACGAACCTCTCTCTGATTCACCTATTCTCATTGATCCTAGTCCCCCAAAGGACTCTCCATTTTTTAGGGAACCTTCCACTGAAGATCAGTTCCTGTACATATCTGAATCTGAATCTGAAAAGGAAGAAGGCCTAATTCCAAGGCATATAACTAGGCAACCAATCCTGAACCTGAAGAAGAACGGAGACGAGCAAACTTCATAAGAGACCTCGAGTTGGCCAGAGTAAAAAATCCTCTTCGTACGTCTGTGCTTGAAGCTCCCATCCCAATAAACGTCTATGTCAAATTTTCCTTCTTATCTCCTGAAGAACGAGCACAAGCTCTAGAAGCTTAGCGACTAAGAGACCAAGAAATAAGGCAAACTCAAGAAAGTCTCAAGGTCGCTCAGAGAATTGCAAGGGAATAAACAATAAGGCTAAAACGTCAGAGACAAGAAGAAGAAAAAAGTGAGCGAGTAGCTGCAAGACTCGCTGAGAAGGAACTGACTAGAGATAACCTAAGAGTTAATCCTGTGGTAGCTCAAGGAAAGATTCTACAAGCCCTGAATAGAGAAAATGAAGAACCTAAGGATGTTAAACTCAAATGGTGTATGAAGAAGGTTGATTTTAGTGTTCGCTCTGCAATAATAACACATGCAACTATTCTAGGACGCAATCGGAAAAGAGGTCCAAAGATAACTGTAACTATGTTTAGAGGTGACAGAAGCGAAGCAGAAGAACCTCAATTCCTTAAGTTCTATGGATTCTCTGAATGGCTAGAAATTAGAGATGCCATTCAGAATTTCAAATCTCAATTCAAAGGCGTAGTAGAGAGACATCTTGATCAGCTATTGCAAAGGATATCACAACATGTCAGCGTTCCTTCTCTCCCTGAGAAAACCAAAAAGAAACGATCAAAGTCCAATGCTGAAGAAGGTCCATTGTCCAAGAATGAACATGAGACTAAATTTGGCTTTGATAGTCTTTTTGCCCACCTCGTTATCCCTGACCTCTCAATGCTAAATACATCCCTACCTGAGGCGAGAAAGTACGAAGAAAATGAAAGTACTACTCTTCCTGAAGCAGGAATGGCCTTTCTGGGTAATGACGGACAAACAAGGTTTCTCAGGAATAAGGAGATCAAAAAGGCTCCTTCAAAACTTCTCAAGATCATGTACTATAACTGTTTATTCACCTATGGTGAAAAATGCATTCAAAAGGAGATCTATGAGAAAGAATTACGAAGAAGAAAGGAAAAACTCTTCGACTAGTCTCTGTAGTTTTTTCATTCCTTTTGTAATTCACTTCAGTGTATTGTACTTTACTCTACTATTGTAAATTTCAACTTTATATTGTAATTCTTAGAATTAAATCATCAATGAAATCCAATGAAGTACTCTACAACGTCTATGTACTGAAAAGATCCTTGAAAATAGTAAATGGGACAATGAACATATGAGTTCTAACTTCTTTAAAAAACCTTAACTGCTCACTGACATTACACTCTGTAATTTAATCAGTGAATGCACTTTATAGCCTCTACTTGTAAAATATTTCGTTTTCATTTCATTATAAATGAAACTCAATTTAGACAAAATTGACTAGCTGAAAAAGATCTCACGGATTAGTACTTAGAAACCTTATCTTTAAAGTTTCCAAGTCCTTACTAATCTATTCAAGCAATTTTCCTATATTGCTTAATCATAATCAAATAGGGGGAGATTGTTGATCATAACTCCTCTCAGTGATTTGAATATGATTCCATGTATACTTAGTGAAAATTCCATATATAAGTGATTGTTCATATTCCGCGATAGCATAAACTGATTGCACTAAGTGATCACTGAAGTTCAGGAACAATAACTTATCTCTGAAGATCTGAAGATCACCACTCACATCAAAAGACTGAAGATCAACACTCACATCAAAAGACTATTCAGCGAAAGTCGAAGACTGAAGTCGAAGAAAAAGATAATTAACTAAGTGACCTGAAGTGGTTCAGCGATAACAACAGATGTCTACATAGTGTGAATCTTGCTTATGCCTCAGCGATACTCGAAGCCTTCATCTTTGAAGATTCTAGTTCAGCGATCAAGTGGGGCCTATTCAGAAAGATCGATGTTGATCTTATCCTCAATGCACAAAGGTCAAATCCTCCATACCTTGTCAGAAAAGGACGTATGAATTGTCTCTTATGTCCCCCATCAAATCTGATTTGGTACTGTTCATACACGGCCAAAAGCATGGTTTCTTTTTGAACAAAGGACAAGTCTCAAATAGAATTTGACACGTGGATTATACCTTTTGCCTTGCATTTAATGCAACGGGTATAAATAGATGAAGAACCCTTCGTCATCTTCATGCATGCCACCTTTTGTTTCTTAAACCTGTATTGCTTTTCTGTCTCATTCTTGTGCATCAACTTAGCAAAAATCTTGTGTTCGTATTCAACCCCCCCCCCCCCCCCCCTTCTACAAACTGTTTCTATATCCTTGAACTCTTGTAGACTCCTTTGGGACCAACAAAATTTTAAAATCGTCTTACAATATACATTTCAGTAGTTGTAATGTTAGCAAAAATAATAGGAGGGAAATAAAAATCATATGCAAACTTTATGCAACTAAATTGATTTAAAAAGTTTCAAAATAATGGCTACACCTTTGAGGGTGCCAACATTCTCTAAAATCATTAACTGGCGCGTAAAGGTTTTGATAAACGTAAAATAGTTCGTCTAATTTATTTCAAAAATAATTATTGTGCACACATGTGGTCGAGACCCAAAGTTTTAGAATCACGCCTGTGAAGTCTACTAATAATATTAATAACTTTAGAAAGCTCAACTATCTTAAAGCAAAATTTATAACTAAGTCGATTAGCCTCAGAAACGTCTTCCAAATAATGAAGATTCAATAAGCCTATGGTTCAAACTTAACCAATATCCCTGACCCGCAATGGTCAGCTTACCATAATCACCATACTTAAATGTCACTCAAAGTGACAATACTACAAACCTCAATTCTTATAACAATTACTTAATGAGAGTTCATTTACTACCTCCATCAATTATACATAATTGGCAATTTAAGCATATACATATAACTATAATTTCATATTAACACTGCCAAGTGAAAATAAGAACGTACTTTACATGAGGATCGTTGCTACAATTACCATGATTTTCGATACTAGTGTCTCTATCGACCTCAAAATACCTTATCTTAAGATGCTTAATCGCAAATTCTTATTTCCATTTACTTAGAAAAACGCGAGTTTGAGTGTAGGCGTCCTAAATTAATACCTAATTCTCTCAAACTCATGCTCTGATACCATTTTTGTAATACCTCGTCCCGCGTGGTTAAAGACGGAAGGTGCCACAATTAGGTTCACAAGCTTGACATAAGATAATGGCATATCTTTAGATCCGCCATCTCCTTAGCTCTCATCCCCAAGTCCCGTCCCTATCAGCGACTTAGGATCTGCCGAGGAAAAAGAAAACCTCGGCAGAGCTTAAGGCTCAGTGAACAGATAATAATAATAATTTAAACAATGAATAGGAGACAACCAATCCAAAAGGAATTCATAACGATAAATGATAATTGAAAGGAAAATCAAGTCAAATAAACGGCCCGAAGGGATGTCAAGTCAAGCAACTGACCCGAAGGCATATTAAATCAAACGACTAGCCCGAAGGCATATCAAGGGTCCGAAAACCAAACTACATCAAAAGATGCATCGTTCCCGAAGGATGATCAGTCCATTCAGGCATAACTGAGGAAAGAGGTGGGGAACACACAAGCAATCCTCTCCGTGGATTTAGCCACGGTCTCAACATAACTTAACTAGGATCGATCCATACGTCCTCCATTTGACCGGTACTTGGTCAAGCCCGCTTTTTAGGAACATACACATGAGGACGCCATGATCGTATAATCATCATGGATACATCTCAATATATGTGCCCTCAACATTGAGTCTGGCACAAGAAACGCTCACACCACATATATGATCCCATGAATCAAGAGATTAAGTGATAGGATTCAAATCATAGTTAAAAAAGAAACAGAAGTTCAATAGCATTTAACTAGCATAATGGGAATTTGGAACCAATGTGTTCAGAATTTATCATAAAGTATCCCAAATTAGGAAGCCTTATGCAAATGGCTATCCCCGTTAGTGAGATATGAATTCGTACTTGAATAGAAGATGATGGAATATAAGGGTCAAATGCCTTTAGTGTTAATCAAAGTCACCTTTGGACTTTCAAGTTCCGATCTTCCAAATCTTCGACTAAACGATGGTTTCTTAGTTTCACTTAGATTCTACGTTAGAAATTCTTGAATGAGAGATTCTATATTTATAGGGTTAAGTGGATAAGAGAATCTTGATTTGTCGTGATTGCATTGTCGTGCTTATAGTTTGTCGTGCTTCTAGCATTGCCGTCTTATAGATTTGTCGTGCTTGCATTATCGTGTTTCTTGATTTGTTGTACTTGCATTGTCGTGCTTCTTGATTTGTTATTATTATTATCTATATATCTAAATATATATTAGAGGGGTAAAATGGAATATTTGAATATATATATATATATATATTCAAATATTCCATTTTACCCCTCTAATATAGTTTTGCAACCTTGCACCCTAATAGACTTAAACTTAACATTTTAAGTTAAGCTTAGATTTATCTTATACGGATTATCGGAACACGAGTATTACACTTTTTTACAAATTATGCCATTATAATCGTCTCGTCAACACCTTCCGAATAAACTCAATATTCAATATTTTTAGGTTTAATCCTTTTATTAAGAGTAAACTACTATTTTCATTCTTGTGGTTTGATTTTTATAACAGTTTTCGTCCATGTGGTTTAAAAACTACTTTTTCCATTCCTATGGTTTACATTTTATTTCCTTTTTGGTACCTCAAACCAATTCTATTAAATTTAAACCATTACATCAAACGCATTTAAGTCTTTTTTCATTTTATTCAATTTTCTAATTGAAAATTATTTAGCAATTGCTTTAAAAATAATAATAACATATTACATATTACATTTTAGTATTTAATATTATCCTATTATACTTTATATTTTATATCATATATATACTCTTTTATAAAGCATGTTAATTTTTTTTTATTAAAAAATAATAGGATAATATTATATTTTATATCTAGATAATAATATATATACTGTATTATAAAATATGCTAAAAACTTATTATTAAAATAAACAAGATTTTAAAGTTGAACTAATATTATTTTAAATTCAAGTTAGTTTAGAATTTTAAATTATACATTATACCTTTATTATGCTAAATGTACAAAATTTTAAAACTACATTATTTCCACAAACATCACGATCCTAAATAATATAAAAAACAAATTAATAATTTTAAAATTTTAATATACACTTTATATTCTTTTAGAAATATAATTTTCAAATTATATTGTTATGATCGTCACATCAATAACTTAAAATGAACTCAATATTGAATATTTTAGAATTTAATAATATTATAAAATATCAAAACTTTAATTCTTTATTTGAGTTTAAAATAATACTTAGAGCAAAGTTCACTTTTGGTCCCTAAAGTTTGTTCATTTCAACGGTTCATGTCCCTAACATTTATTTCAACAGTTTGACCCTTCACGTTTGACACATTTCAACAAGTTTCGTCCCACCCTCTAACTCCCATTAAAATTTTCTATTAAGTGTTAAGTCTAATTAAATGAGGGGTATTTCAGTCACTTTACCCATTTTTTTATTTTTCTTATTTTTACAAAAATCACCAAACTTCAGGGACATGTTACGTAATTATATCATATATATATATATAGGGTTGGGATCACGTGAGACCACCCTGTTTCCGTGAGAACCGTGAGACCACCATTTTACACTTGAAACTTCACAACAAAAACATTGTGAAGGTAAAAATAATATGATGGGTTCACGTGAGACCAGCCTGTTTCCGCGAGACCCGTCGGAGGCCCGTGAAACCACTTTTTTACTCTTGAAAACTTCACAGCAAAAACACTATGAAGGTAAAAAAATTCTGAACTTTCACAGCAAAATCGCTGTGAATGTTACCTTCACAGCAAAAACACTATGTAGTTTACTTTCATAGCAAAATTATTTTAAAGATTCATATTTTTTTTACCTTCATAGTGTTTTTGCTGTGAAATTTCAAGTGTAAAAGGGTGGTCTCACGGGTCTCACGGAAACAGGATGGTCTGTGATCCCAAGTCTCTCTCTCTCTCTCTCTCTCTATATATATATATATATATATATATATATATATATATATCGTTGGGCAAAACCAGAGACTAAATTACCACCGGCGATGAAACCACAGGGATCAAATTACCACTACGCCAACCACCAAAGGCCAAAACTCCAACCACCAAAGTCATCACCGTCGTAACCCATGAAAACCCAAACCAAATCCAAACCTGTAACTCCACATTTTCGGTAACGATTTTGTGCGCGTTTTTTTTTCATGGAATCCAATCTCAAAATCTGAAAATTCATCTCCAGATTCAAAAAGAGATCTGGCTCACTTTGTTTCTGAGTTTTTGTTGATGGTGATCGAAGAAGACGGTTGACAAAAAGAGAAACATATTGAGGGGCGGGAGTTGGGGTATCGTTGGAGGTTCGTCGGTGTTAATTTGTTGTTGTGTTTGGTCCTCGTCAAGGATTACCTCCGACAATTTGGCTACTGTGATTTGGAGGTCGACGGTGAAGATGATCGTCAAAAAAATTCACCAAGGTTTTCTTCACCTCCATATATATTGTCAACAACCCTTGATTGTGTGATGTTGATGTTGCAGTAAGTGAGGTTATTGTTTAGAATTTGATATTGATTTACAGAAATAAGGTTTGGAATTAGGGTTTTTGGTTTAGGATTGATGTTAATGATGTAATAAACTTGATTTTGGATTCGGGTGATGATGCAGTAAGGTGGATTTTGGATCTGGGTGGTCTTCATCGGAGAAGAAGGTGCCGACGGCCACTAGTTTTTTTGGGTAAAAGCTCAAAGGTCTTATGGAAGGGAGGGATTGGAGAAGATGATGAGTGGCCACATGGCAATATTTGTTTGGTTGGTTAAAAAAATACTAAAATAATTAAAAGAGTGAGGTTCACTTTTGGTCCCTAAAATAAAAAAGTAGGTAAAATGACCATGATGCCTTCTTTTAATTGACTTTAACAGAAAAAGTTAACGGTCGTTAGGGGGAGGGATGAAAGGTGTCAAACATGAAGGATCAAACTGTTGAAATAAACGTTAGGTACGGGAACCGTTGAAATGAACAAACGTTAGGGACCAAAAGTGAACTTTACTCTAATACTTAACTTTGAGTTACTTCTTTATATCTAAAACTTGTTTATATCTCGCGTGTCACACGGGCATAATTTAAAATAAATTAAATAATACCAGCAACGTAATGTTACAATAATAGTCATAAAATAATGTTGTTATTTAATAATTTATAGAAAAAGAGTAATACTTAAATATAGTTCATTTTGCATCATGTCGATCATCAGCTATATCAAAAACATATTGAACTCCTTATTAGTTTATAAAAAAGGCTTCTTATAGTTTTATTAGGGAAAAAGTTTTAAAAAAACCCAACAAACTATTCTATTTTGAATGGTTAAGTCCTTAAACTGTTTTTTTCAATTGAAAAAACCATTAAACTTTCTCATTTTGAATGATTAATTCCCTGAAGTATTGATTTGAATGAAAAAACCATTAAACTTTCTCACTTTGAATGATTAAGTCTCTAAGCATTTTTTTTTGAATAAATAAATCATCGATCTTGTAAAAACTAGTTACCTACATATATTTTTTTATAAAAAGTTACCTGTAACTCACTAAAAAAGTTTTAAAGTAAAAATAAACTTAAATTGATTTTACCGTTCCAAAAACCTTCCACAATTAAAACCCCTAGCAAACAACGGTAGCACTCCCCCTCGTCACTCCCCATTACCCCAACGTTGTTTGTTCTCCATTTCGTCTAATACGTTGTTGGCCCCTGCCATCGATCTTCATCTTTTGATCTATTTTTTATCCATCATAAGAGTGGAAATCAAAAGATATAAAGGTAATTTATTTAGGTTATAAAGATGTAAGTAACCAATTTTTAAAAATTCGATTGTTTAATTTCTTGAAAAAAAAATCAACGACTTAATCATCCAAAATAAGAAAGTTGAATGATTTTTCCATTCAAAATGAGAAAGTTTAATGATTTTTTCATCCAAAAAAATAGTTCAGGGACTTAATCATTCAAAATAAGAAAGTTTCTTGGTTTTTTCATTCAAAAAAATAGTTTATGGACTTAACCATTTAAAATTAGATAGTTTATTGAGTTTTTTTAACATTTCCCTTTATTAAATATCGATAGAGAATGCAGATTCATACTTAGTACAAATCGGGATGAATTAAGTACATAATGTGGAGTTAAATCGGGATTATAAAAAGGATAAACTGTATTCATATTGGGAAAAAATGAAAGGTCTAACCGAATATATTAATTAAATATTGAAGAACATTTACTAAATAAGTTAAGAAGGTAATAAAATAAATACCACTTACTGTGGTATTACACGAGGTAATTTAAAAAAATTAAATAATGTCAGAAATAAACGTATTTTACAGAGTCGGTAGAAAATCGGTAAGAAATCTCTAGTAAATCGGTAGAAAATCAAGACAAATTCATAGACTTGAAAAATTTTATTGTGCCGGCAAAAAAGATTCTTTTTATTTTTTTATTTTGTTAATTTATTTCTTTCTTTTTCTGTAAAAAAACATTTTATATATCTTATGAATAGTTAATTTTTTAATTTGTAAAAAAATATTTATCTTATTTTAGTAATTATTTTGAAAAAGGAAAAAAATGGTTGAGATAAAACCCTAATTTTAATACCCCACGTCGCCACCTCCTTCTCTTTACACATGAATCCCATCTCCATGTCTCTCAATCTCCATGGCCGCCGCCTACATTTTCACTTCTTTCTTTCACTTTTTTATTGTTTCTCTCTGAAGTCTTTACATTTTCACTTGCTATTCTTGTTATTTCTTCTTTCTTTCAACATCCTTCTTTCACTTTTTTATTGTTTCTCTCTGAAGACAACTCCGATCTGCATCTCATCTTACATCATG
The DNA here is from genome assembly GCA_036898165.1 of Silybum marianum. Taxonomy (NCBI): domain Eukaryota; kingdom Viridiplantae; phylum Streptophyta; class Magnoliopsida; order Asterales; family Asteraceae; genus Silybum; species Silybum marianum. The sequence goes on along the minus strand of CM072529.1, from coordinate 39,606,151 downwards.
GACGACATCTCCGAGCTGCATCTCGCCTCACCGACGACATCTCCGACCTGCATCTCGCCTCCCCGAAGAAATTTACGATGACATCTCGATATGCATCGCATCTCGCCTTACCGACGACATCTCCGACCTGCATCTCACCTCACGGATGACATCTTGTGGAAAACTGTAATAGAATTTTAGTATTACCAAAATACAAAAGAGATTACAATGAAAACCCTAAAAGACTATTCTAGAACTAAAGAAAAAGACAACAGTGCATATGAAAAATAAATTGAATTCGTCTGTCAACATGATGGAAGCAACTTATATATATATATATAGAGGCGGGTTCATACGAGGACAATACCAATTTACGAGAATACGAGGACAATCCTCGACCAATCCTTTTGTACATGAAATTTTTCATGTACAAAATCATATATGATTTCATGTACAAAATCATATGTGATTTTGTAAGCATCAAAAATGACACGCGTGATTTTTTTCGTGGGCATGTCGTGGGAAAAGTCGCGGCTAATCATATATGATTTTGTAAGTAAATCATATGTGATTTTGTACATGAAAAGTTTCATGTACAAAATGATTGGCTGAGAATTGTCCTCGCATTCTCGTAAATAGTTATCATCCTCGCATGAACCTCTTTCTATATATATATATATATATATATATATATATCCTCAAAGTTCACAATCAGTCCTCCAAGAATTAAGCAACATGCTCCGCTACCCTCTAACTTCCGTCAGACATGAAGTGCAACCCTTCAACTCTTATAATATCCAAAACAACCCCTTTAGGTTCTAAACACTGCAGAAGAATCACAAAAGTATAAATTAATATTATGAAGTTATAAATGTCAAGAATGCAAATTAACAACAAAATTTCAACACCCTTCCTCAATCTTGACATTTGTTGAACATATCAAATATGGTCTACTTTGAACACAGATAGTTATGTTGATTAACACCAAGTGGTTTGTAAAAGTATCCGTAGGTTACTCAAAATCCATAGGTTGCTCAGAAAAAATTATCTTAACAGTTTTTAATAAACCTGATGCAACCTTTTCTCTAACTTGGTGTACATCAATTTCTATATGTTTTGTTCTTTCATGAAAAACATGATTATTAACAATTTGAATTGATGATTTATTGTCGCAAAGTAAATTATTCAAAATGCTAAGAACCCAAATGACTTCACAAAGAGCGGAAGCCATGGCCCTATACTCAGACTTAGCAGAAGACCTAGAACCAGTACTTTGTTTCTTACTTCTCCAAAAGATTAAACAATCTCTCAAAAATAAACAATATCCAGTTACAAAACGACTTGTAGAAAGGCACTTACCCAAATCATCGTCAACAAAAAAATTTAGCTTAAAAACAACAGATTTAGAAAACCGTATACCTTTACCAAGTGACAATTTTAGATATTTCAAAACTCTAAGTGCAAGCTTAAGATGTGAACGACGAGAAGAGTGCATGAATTGACTTAAACAATGAACAACAAACGCAATGTCAGGTCTAGTAGCAATAAGATATATTAAACAACCAATTAATCTTTGATATCCAGAAAAATCAAATAAAAGAGGATCTGGAAAATACAGATCCTACAAAATCTGTTACAACAAGATTCATATCCATCAGAGTATTTACAGGTTTAACTCCGAGATAACCAAAATCGTTTAATAACTCCAAACCGTATTTTCGTCGAGACATACATAAACTACTTAATTCTTTTAAAATCTTAATTCCCAAGAAAAATTGAAGATTCCCTAAATCTTAAACATGAATGTTGTTTTTAAATGACCTTTAACCTTGTTGATTTCATCATTATTATTTCCAATAATTACTATATAATCAACATAAACTAACAAAACTAAGAAAACAGATTTAACATATAGCGTAAATAGAGAATAATCACTACTACTCTGAATAAAACCAAACTTAAACAAACAATCAGAAAGTCTAGCATCAAAATAATTTGTTGGTTCAACTGTTTTTTTTAGATTTGAAACAAAACAAAAACTCTCTTTACTAAGATAAGAATAGTTAACTTTTTCCAAACCAAATTTTACTTTGCCTTCAATAACGTAATCATAAGATTTTTGAGATAAACTTGAGATTCTACTAGATTTTCTAATAGAAGTACATGGCGTATTGACAGTATTATTTGGAAAGATGCCCTTAGGAGGGGAACCTATAACACGAGTACTACTTTCACTTCTGTTTTCAAAATCTTCCCTAGTAGCCAAGTCAGAGCTAATCAAAGTTGGCAAACTGGCACCTCTATTTTGGCTACCAAGGGAACTAGGGTCACTAATTTGACTAGATTCCCCGGTTAAAGATTGATCAACATTGTCATCATAGGGCAATGGATAAATAGAATTATTGGTCGGAACAAAAACAAAATCAAAAAAATTTAACGAGTTTATATTTATAGGGTTTACCTACATTCATCATCACTCATCTTCAAAGGAAAAACATTTTCGTAAAAGTTTACATCTCTAGAAATCAGAATTTGTTTTGCATCAAAACTATAAAGCCTATAGCCTTTTTTTGAATTAAGTAACCAAGAAGAATACACTTTTCGGCTCTAGACCCAAATTTATTAGATACATTAGGTTTCACAGCTAAACACAAACAACCAAAATTTCTAAGATGAGTGAGAATAGGGGCAAACCCATAAACTATCTCATAAGGGGATTTACCATTTAGAATCGATGAGGGAGTCCTGTTTATAAGGTAAGTAGCAGTAAGAATACACCCAGACCGCATATTTAAAGGTATTCCTCCGTGAAACATTAAAGCCCTCGCCACGTTAAGAAGATGTCTGTGTTTCCGTTCTATGACCCCATTTTGTTGGGGAGTATAAACACAAGAAGTCTGATGAATAATACTTTTTGACTTAAAATATTCTGTTAGTTTGTTATTAACAATCTCAGATCCATTGTTGCTACGAAAGACTTTCACACTTTTACCAAAACTAGGTCTGTAGTATGCTACAAAAATTTACTACATTTTAATAAACTTCATCCTTTTCTTTTAGAATATACACCCACACAGACCTAGAAAAATCATTAACTGTAGTAAGGAAAGATTTAAAAATATCTTTACTAGTGACTTTGTAGGGACCCCACAAATCAAGATGCAGTTCACCTAATTCTTTAGATTTGTGTTCACGTAAATCAAACATAGTTCGAGATTGTTTGGCCTTATGGCAAATCTCACAAGGATCTGATTTTTCACTCCCTATGTTAAGCTTGTCTTTCAAAACCCCCAACAGGGTCAGCAGGGTCAAAACCAACAAACAACTTACTGTCACAATCTAACTTGTGAACAAACAACAAATTAACATTGAATTCTGGGATAACTAAGAAATCAAATAAGGTAACATTATTGGTTAATTTAAAATTACCAATCTTGTTAACTTTAGCCCCAGTACCATTGGGATGATTAACAATTAAATTTAGATCAGAAATATCCACAACGTGTTCAAGGCTAGAAATAGAAGATGTCATATGTTGGTTAGGCCCAGAATTGATAATCCAACCGGATCAGTGCAGTTTTGACATACTTGCCAAATTAGCAGAAGGTCCATTTGTAGTGGTATGATGGTCGATTAAAGCCAATAGCTTTGAAACTTGTTCCCCAATTAACGATATAGAGGAAGATTGATTACTGACAGAACTCTCAAAAGAGCTGGCATTGCTAGACGGTGTTTTTAAATTTCAATTAGAATTCCTTTGAAAATCTTTTGGAACCCCAATTATTTAAAACACCTCTCTATGGTGTGACCAATAATACCACAAGGTTTGCACACCAAATTTGAAGCTCTCAAAATTTGCCTTCTATATTTTGGAATTTTACTAAGGAAGGCAGAGCTCTGAGTCTTATTAGATGTAGAACTAGAGACTCCACGATGAGACTCTTCCCGAGACACAAGGGAAAAAGCAGTTTTAACAGATGGTAAAGGTTCACTAGTCAAAATACTGCTACTGATAGGCTGATAAATGTCATCTAATCCCATTAAAAATTGCATTAGTTTTAAGAGTTGATTATGTTTGGAAAATTCATGTGAAGCATTACAAGTGCAAGTTGGTAATTTTACCAATGCATCGAATTGTTTCCATAAATAGTTTAGTCTATGATAATAGTCAGATATAGGAGAACCATTTTGACATAGTGAATTAATTTTTTGATGTAGGTTAAAGGTAATAGAACCATCCACTTTGTCAGGTGTTTCTTTTAACTCCGACCAGACCTCAGAAGCAATTTTAGAAACAATTTGTCCCAAAAATAATTCTTCGGTCATAGAGTTCAAAACTCCATGACAAGACGACAGAATTACATTTGTCCGATTGTTTAATAAGAACAATATCAGTAGTGGGTCTAACACATGTACCATCAATAAAACCCAACTTGTTTTTAGTTTAAAGGGCCAAGACCATAGCACATGACCAAACTTTGTAATTTTCAGTTCCACTCAACTTAAGATTCAAGATAGAAGTCCCACTAGTGTCACTAGGATGCAAGTACAAAGGATCACCAAAGTCAAGTTTGGCAATCTGAGACTGCCCCGTAACACTAGATGAGGGTCGAACCTCAGTAGCTGGCATACTGAAACAACAACAGATACAACAGAACAGACAAAAAGAAAATAGAAAAGGAAACTTACAGAGCTTTCAACAAGAATAGCAGCGGAAATAAAATCTAAAACAACTAGCAAGAAGTAATAGATGATAGGATCACACCTGAACAAATGTTAGAACTAGCACCAAAGCGTGAAAAATAATCACAAGATCTAAAAAGATCAAATGATTAAATTCTAAACCAGATCAAATTTATATTTGAATGTAAAAAAAAATCAGATCTGCACGAAAAAATCTCAAAAGGGAAGAAAACACCAGATCTAATAAGATTCGATGTACTTCTCTCAATAAGAATAACAAAGAAGGAACCGAGACTACCGGATCTAACGAGATCAGATAGTGATGAAAAATTTATCTCAAACAGGAAGAAAACACCAGATCTAAACAGATTTGATGTATTTCTTTCAAAGAGAACAACAGAGAAGAAAAATCTCAAACGGGAAGAAAACACCAGATCTAATGAGATTCGATGTACTTCTTCCAATGTGAATAACAAAGAAGGAACTGAGACTACCGGATCTAACGAGATCAGATAGTGATGAAAAATTTATCTCAAACAGGAAGAAAACACCAGATCTAAACAGATTTGATGTATTTCTTTCAATGAGAATAACAGAGAATCAAACAAAACCACCGGATCTAACGAGATAAAATGGTAACAAAAAATAGTTTTGCCTTAAAAACGATACTAAAAAAATACCGGTTCCAAAGATATCTCAAACCAGAGATGCAGGAGATACAAACTCTCAACTCAACAGATCTAATTATAATCTGCCAAGAAGAGAAAGAAAATCCCAATCAACCACCAGATCTATAGAGATCAGATGGTAACACGGGATCTAAGACGGCTTTTACAAGCACTTTGGATAACCAAGAAAAACTTCAACGAATCAAACGAGATACGTCGAGATGAAAACCCAGAAGAAGCATGAGACAGCCTATTGGTTTCTGAAGAAGAAACCAGTAACAAAAATTTAGAAAACAAACCTGAACGAAGAACAAAAGGAGTAGCCGAACACCTCGTTTCAGATGGAGCTTGGGTTTTTACTATCCTCTTCAGAGATCGAGCCACAAAGCTCTAATACCATGTGGAAAACTATAATAGAATTTTATTATTACCAAAATACAAAAGGGATTACAATAAAAACCCTAAAATACTATTCTAGAACTAAAGAAAAAGAGAATAGCGCATATGAAAAATAAATTGAATCCGTCCATCAACATGATGGAAGCAACTTATATATATATATATATATATATATATATATATATATATCCTCAAAGTTCACAATCAGTCCTCCAAGAATTAAGCAACATGCTCCGCTTCCCTCTAACTTCCGTCAGACATGAAGCGCAACTCTTCAACTCTTTTAATATCCAAAACAGCCACTTCAGGTTCTAAACACTGCAGAAGAACAATAAAAGTATAAATTAATATTATGAAGTTATAAATGTCAAGTTTGCAAATTAACAACAAAGTTTCAACAAATCTCTAATGACATCTCCGACTTGCATCTCCCCTCACCGAAGATATTTCCAATGACATCTCGATCTGCATCTCATCTCACCTTGCCGACGACATCTCTGACCTGCATCTCATCTCACCTCACCGATGACATCTCCGACCTGCATCTCATCTCACCTCATCTATGACATGTCTGAGTTGCATCTCGCCTCATCGACGACATCTCCGACCTGCATCTCATCTCACCTTACCTCACCTCATCGACGACATCTCTGCGTGGAATGTAACGCCCTAAAAATTAGAACAAAATTAAACCGAAAGTAAATGCGGAATTAATTAAAATCATCCAACAAGTGGGGTATGAGTATGGGAGTTTACATCAAAGCATGGACATTAAAATAACAACCTATTAATCTATACTATTCGGAATATAGATTACAATGGGTGTTACTAATATCCTCAAAATAATATACTATACTCCAACTATGTATATACTCTATGAGCATATCTCCAAAAAGGTGTCCTCTCTCTCGACACATCAACCCGCCCTTCTCTAAAGAGCCCCATCAAGTTGCTTACCTGCTAAACCACATTTTAAAAATCAAGTGTTAGGCTTACGCCTAGTGAGACAAACAATTAAATGGATAAAATAGTTAAAACATTTACAACAAAGATACAGTGCATTTTATCCCCTTTAACTTCACTTGAAATAACTCACTCTTAATAAGTAAGGATCTTTTATAAACAATCGGAGGAGATCCGATTTTACCATTAGTCGTGACGGAACACAAGGTAGGCCACGAACCAATGTTATGGAGCGGCACATAAAGGTCTGGTAGCCATTGACATCAACCACAATACAGTCTTTAGTCATTTGTACACATAAGCTCGAGCCTCAAGAATTGCACGCTAACCACAATGCACATTCCGAGAGTGTGAAAGGATAGATTGGAAATTACACAATTTATCGCAATGCCTATTTCCAATTTAAAAGTGGGTTCATCCTATCCTTCACAACGTTAAAAAAAATACCGACTCCTATGCCTATGGATCCATATCATACTAGTCTAATAATCAACTACATCAAACGAGACGCATTGATAGTGTTCCAAACACTGAAAATCTTTATGTAAATGATTTCCTTGAAAAACAAGTTTTACCAAAAATTAGGTCAAACTATTTTAGTTCCAAAATCAGATATTTTCTTATTAAGAGACATTTACAAGTAATATGATACCATTTAAAATGCCCATTTCAAATCCAAGATCAAAATCCCCAAATTTCTCATTTTGACCTAAAACCTCCAAACTTAGCCAAACACATAAATACTTGAGTTTATAACCTAGAAAGAGTAAATAAGAACATTTATGACAAGTATTATGGTTGTAAAAGGTTGGATTTGAACTCACAAGGCTAAGGTTAGGAAAACCCTAGTATTTTCTCCCTAAAATGGATGAAAATGGTGGAACTTGGTGGAGAAGATGAAGAACACACTTCTTGAAGCTTGAATCCCAAATCTCTAGCTTGGATGATGAGTAAATGCACTTGCGTTGGTGGGAATATGGAGTAAATGCTCAAAGGTTTGTGGTTGGTGAAGAAATATAGAGAGAGAATCGTGTAGGTGAAATGTGTTGGTGAAAATGAGATGAAAACCCACTTAAATGCATCACCCAACATAAATCCAGAGTCTGACGCCAGATATGGATGCTAGTTACGTTCGTAACTGGCATTGGTAACTCACGCGGCTCCATCTTGACCAAACAGACCCCGGCGCTAGTTGTGAAGCTAGTTACGTTTCGTAACTGGCATTGGTAACTCACGCGGCTCCATTTTGACCAAACAGACCCCAGCGCTAGTTGTGAAGCTAGTTACGTTTCGTAACTGGCATTGGTAACTGGCCCTAGCCAAACAGAGGCTAATGCCACTTAGTGGCGTGGGTTAGCTTTCGTAACTGGCACCGGTAACTAGCCCGAGCCATTTAAGTCACCCCGAAACTCCCAAACTTGATTTCCGACGCATAGCTTCGATCTTTTTCATCAACCAAACTAAAACCCGATTAAAATACATTTTTTTTAGCATCAAAATCATTTTATCTAAATTTCCGGGTGTTACAATCCTCCCACCCTTGAATTTAATTTCGTCCTCGAAATTTTACAAATTAACTAAACAAACTAGGATATCTTCTCTTCATGTCCTCTTCCGCTTCCCATGTCACGTTGGAACCTCGGTGGTGCTTCCATTGGACTTTAACCATGATAATTTCCTTACGGCGAAGCATTTTTGATTTCCTCTCTAAAATTGCTTCCGGTTCTTCCACACACCGGCTATTGTCGACACGAATTTCCGAGAGAGGAATTACACTCCCTTCTTCCGCTAAGCACTTCCTCAAATAGCAAATGTGGAACGTGGGATGTATGCCGGCCATTTCCGGTGGCAAATCCAACTTATATGCTTGACGTCCCACTCTTTCCAAAATCACAAACGGTCCAAGGAAACGAGGACTAAGCTTTCCACGTTTCCCAAACCGGATAATACCCTTCCAAGGAGATGCCTTTATCATGACACGATCTCCCACTCGGAACTCCATCGGTCTCCTTTTCTTGTCGGCATAACTCTTTTGACGATCTTGAGCCGCTTTCAAACGCTCTCGAATCTCTTTCACTTTATTTGCCGTCTCTTGGACAATCTCGGGACCGGCAAATTGCTTCTCTCCCGCCTCTAACGAACATACCAGAGTCCTACACTTCCTTCCATACAAAGCTTCGAACGGTGCCATTCCGATACTAGAGTGATAGCTATTGTTGTAGGCAAACTCCACCAACGGTATATGTGTATCCCAACTCCCACCAAAATCGATGACGCACGCCCTAAGCATATCTTCAAGAGTTTGAATAGTCCTCTCGCTTTGGCCATCGGTTTGGGGGTGATACGCGGTACTTAAATGAATTCGAGTACCTAGTCCCTTTTGTAGTCCTTCCCAAAAGTTAGAAGTAAATCGGCTATCTCTATCCGACACGATAGTCAAAGGCACACCATGCCTCGACACAATCTCATCCACATATAACTTTGCCAATTTATCTACGGGGCCGGCTTCTCGCATTGCCAAGAAGTGAGCACTTTTCGTCAATCTGTCCACCACTACCCATATGGTGTCGTGACCCTTCAAGGTCTTTGGCAACTTGGTCACAAAGTCCATAGTGATGTGTTCCCATTTCCATTCCGGAATTTCCAATGATTGGAGACTTCTATACGGCCGTTGATGCTCTGCTTTGACTTGCAAGCAAGTCACACATCTCTCTACATATCTAGCCACATCTAACTTCATGACAGGCCACCAATAAGCCAACTTTAAATCTCTATACATCTTAGTGCTACCCGGATGGATGGAGTACTTAGACTTGTGAGAATCTTCCAATAGTAGTTCTCGATTGCACCCAACCTTGGGCATCCAAATACGTCCTCGGAACAGTTTCAGGCCAGGATTATCTTCTGTTAGCAACAGATGTTGCTTTACCATCACTTCCTCCTTCAAGTTTTCCCCCAGTAGTGCTTCTGCTTGAGAAGTCTTGATCCGGTCAACCAAACTCGACACTATGTCAATTTTTGTGAGCACGGCTCGCGTCCCACTACCATACTCCTTCCTACTTAAAGCATCCGCTACCACTCCGGGTAAAGCAACTCACAGTCATAATCCTTAAGTAACTCTAACCAACGTCGCTGCCTCATGTTTAGTTCCTTTTGATCAAATACATACTTTAGACTTTTATGGTCGGTATAGAGAGTACACTTGGTACCATAAAGATAATGCCGCCACAACTTCAACGCGAAAACCACCGCGGCTAGTTTCAAGTCGTGGGTAGGATAGTTCCTCTCGTGCTCCTTAAGTTGTCTTGACGCGTATGCAATCACTTTGCCTCTTTGCATCAATACGCATCCTAAACCCGTCTTTGATGCATCGCTATAGACCACAAAGTCCTCGGATCCTTCAGGCAAGGAAAGGATGGGCGCTTCGCATAATTTCCTTTAGAGAGTTCGGAAAGCTTTCTCTTGCTTTTCGGTCCACACAAACTTCACGTTCTTTTTGGTCAACGCCGTTAGTGAAGATGCCGTCTTGGAAAAGTCTTGAATGAATCTTCGATAATAACCCGCCAACCCTAAAAAGCTTCGAATTTCTGACGGACTCTTTGGCGGTTCCCAATTCATCATTGCTTCAATTTTGGAGGGGTCCACTTTTACTCCGGCTTGTGTGACAACATGACCCAAGAATTGGACTTCCTTCAACCAAAAGTCACACTTGGAGAATTTAGCGTACAACTTCTCTTTTCTCAAAACTTCAAGAACTTCCCGTAGGTGTTGCTCATGGTCCAACTCATCCTTAGAGTAAACGAGTATGTCGTCGATAAACACAATCACCGACTTGTCGAGGAAAGATCCACATACTCGATTAATCAAGTCCATAAACACCATCGGCGCATTTGTCAAACCAAAGGGCATGACTAAACACTCATAGTGCCCGTATCGCGTCCTAAACGCCGTCTTCGCCACATCATCATCTCTCACCCTTACTTGGTGATAACCCGAACGAAGATCGATCGTTGAGAAGCAACCCGCTCCTTGGAGTTGATCGAAGAGGTCATCTATCCTTGGGAGTGGGTACTTGTTCTTCACGGTTGCTTTATTTAGCTCTCTATAATCAATGCACATTCTCATCGTGCCATCCTTCTTCTTTACAAATAAAACGGGTGCTCCCCATGGTGACGAACTTGGTCTCACAAAACCCCTCTCCAAGAGGTCTTGTAGTTGTGACATCATTTCTTGCATCTCGGATGGTGCCAATCGGTAAGGTGCTCTAGCTATCGGAGCGGCTCCCGGTACAAGGTCAATACGAAACTCTACTTGCCTATCGGGTGGCAAACCGGGCAAGTCCTCGGGAAATACATCTGGAAACTCACTAGCAACTCGAACATTTTCGAGCCTTTTCTTTTCTGACTTAGCATCCATAACATACGCTAAGAATGAAGGACATCCTTTGGTTAAACATTTGCATGCCTTTGCCAATGTCAACAATGCTATTTCGCCTTTCCTTCTTTCCCCATACACCACCACACTACCGCCGTCCGATAACGGAATCCGAATCAATTTCTTGGAGCATACTATTTCGGCATGATTCTCGGCCAACCAATCCATTCCTATTATAACATCATATCCCCCTATTGACATAGACATGAGATTTACCCCAAATTTATTCCCTTCGATCTCTAAAGTGCAATCTTTGAGAACATCTCGAACTAGGACTTTCTTACCATCGGCTGTTTCAACAACGTAAGCATCCTCTAAAATGCTAGAAGTCGTATGGAGTCTTGGGTAGAAGGTGGAAGACACAAAAGAAAAAGTGGCACCAGAATCGAAAAGTACATGAGCGGGGACGGAGTTAACAAGGAACGTACCCGATACAACGTCCGCCGCCGCTTTAGCCTCATCCGCGGTCATCTTGAAAGCCCTTCCTATAGCTTTAGGGGCGTCATCTTTCCTCCCTTGGTCTCCTCCCGTCCTTAGCTTTGGGCAATCCCTTTTGACGTGCCCCGGCTCCTTGCATTCAAAACAAATGAGTCCCTTGACGGGACATTCAAATCGATTGTGCCCTATCTTTCCACACTTGAAACAACCTTCGGAGTGGGGTCGACACGGGCCGTGGTGCTTGCTCTTACATTTCTGACACCACCTAGGCTCTTGCCTAGAGTTGAACCCACGGTTGTTGTTGTTGTTAAAGTTTGACTTCTTGGGAGGCATGGAGTTGCCCTCCCACTTTCTCTTCTCTCCAGCTAACCTCCTTTCTTCTTTCCCCAAGTCATAGGTATCCTCAACCATTTGAGCATGGTCGATGGACACCTTTAGAGTAGAGGTCCTTGCCATTTGAACCATTCCCGTCATGTCGTGAGGCAATCCCTTTATATAAGCTTTCATTCTGTCCTTTTCAGTTGGAGCTGCGTGCTCCACAAGGTTCAACTTCTCCACAAACAACTCGGTATACTCCCTCACAGTCTTGTCCCCTTTCTTGAGGGCTCGGAATTCATCCACAATCCGATCGATGGCTCTTTCGTTGCAATATTCCTCCAGAACCTTCGCCTTGAACATCTCCCAAGTAAGCATCGAGATAATGACCGGGCCAAGAGTTTTGGTGGTGATGTTCCACCAAGTTAAGGTCGCGCCTCTAATCATCTATGAGGCGAACTTCACCTTCTGTTTCTCTTCACACTCGCTCGAGCCAAAGGCTTGCTCGATCTCCTGTAACCAATTCATGCAAACCACCGGATTAGCTGTTCCGGAGAATTCAGGTGGTTTTGAGCATAGGAAGGTTTTGTATGAACAACCCCTTCCTACCCGCCTTATTTCCGTCACTGGTGTCTCATCGGTAGCAGGTACGGCTCCATTTCCTCCGGAACCCACTACTGCGTTCTCGGCAGTCGCTTCATGCCTTCGTTGACTGGCATCTCTTTCTTCAAACATTTTCAGCATCATTTCATGCTGTTGGGCAAACGCAGAATTCATTGCTTGCACCATACTAAGCCTGAGCTCATCTTGTGAGCCTGCTACTACCATGGCGGGACCAATCCCGACATTAAGGTTCACTTCCGGCAGCAGGTCAATACGAGGTGGTGATCTCCTAATAGTAGTAGGAATCGGAGGTGGTTGTGTAGCTTCCGCTGCCGCTTCTTGGTTCGTAATACTAGTCGTTGCTGTCTCGATTCCGAGATCTCGTACGAGTATTCACCATCTTAGTCTGTCAAGATGATAGAACAAGAGTAAGACAAAGCTAACATAAATACGTACAATACGTTCACCAATCGTTGCAACAATAGTAAAATAAGCATACTCAGAATACAATGCACCCAAAATAGCATTAGCTACGTGATATCTTGGATATATCATATGCACAAGAATCCCTATTATGAAAGTCACATTTCATGTTTAACGCATTTCCGTCAACTATAAAGCTCCCTTATCTCAAAAGTGTCTACCCATTCTCACAATTCAATACTTAAAGTCTCAGCTTAAGTCTAAGCATCTTAAGTTCATACCTAGTTCGCTTAAACTAGAGCTCTGATACCAACTTGTAACGCCCTAAAAATTAGAACAAAATTAAACCGAAAGTAAATGCGGAGTTAATTAAAATCACCCAACAAGTGGGGTATGAGTATGGGAGTTTACATCAAAGCATGGACATTAAAATAACAACCTATTAATCTATACTATTCGGAATATAGATTACAATGGGTGTTACTAATATCCTCAAAATTATATACTATACTCCAACTATGTATATACTCTATGAGCATATCTCCAAAAAGGTGTCCTCTCTCTCGACACATCAACCCGCCCTTCTCTAAAGAGCCCCATCAAGTTGCTTACCTGCTAAACCACATTTTAAAAATCAAGTGTTAGGCTTACGCCTAGTGAGACAAACAATTAAATGGATAAAATAGTTAAAACATTTACAACAAAGACACGGTGCATTTTATCCCATTTAACTTCACTTGAAATAACTCACTCTTAATAAGTAAGGATCTTATATAAACAATCGGAGGAGATCCGATATTACCATTAGTCGTGACGGAACACAAGGTAGGCCACGAACCAATGTTATGGAGCGGCACATAATGGTCTGGTAGCCATTGACATCAACCACAATACAGTCTTTAGTCATTTGTACACATAAGCTCGAGCCTCAAAAATTGCACGCTAACCACAATGCACATTCCGAGAGTGTGAAAGGATAGATTGGAAATTACACAATTTATCGCAATGCCTATTTCCAATATAAAAGTGGGTTCATCCTATCCTTCACAACGTTAAAAAAAATACCGACTCTTATGCCTATGGATCCATATCATACTAGTCTAATAATCAACTACATCAAACGAGACGCATTGATAGTGTTCCAAACACTGAAAATCTTTATATAAATGATTTCCTTGAAAAACAAGTTTTACCAAAAATTAGGTCAAACTATTTTAGTTCCAAAATCAGATATTTTCTTATCAAGAGACATTTACAAGTAATATGATACCATCTAAAATGCCCATTTCAAATCCAAGATCAAAATCCCCAAATTTCTCATTTTGACCTAAAACCTCCAAACTTAGCCAAACACATAAATACTTGAGTTTATAACCTAGAAAGAGTAAATAAGAACATTTATTACAAGTATTATGGTTGTAAAAGGTTGGATTTGAACTCACAAGGCTAAGGTTAGGAAAACCCTAGTATTCTCCCTAAAATGGATGAAAATGGTGGAACTTGGTGGAGAAGATGAAGAACACACTTCTTGAAGCTTGAATCCCAAATCTCTAGCTTGGATGATGAGTAAATGCACTTGCGTTGGTGGGAATATGGAGTAAATGCTCAAAGGTTTGTGGTTGGTGAAGAAATATGGAGAGAGAATCGTGTAGGTGAAATGTGTTGGTGAAAATGAGATGAAAACCCACTTAAATGCATCACTCAACATAAATCCAGAGTCTGACGCCAGATATGGATGCTAGTTACGTTCGTAACTGGCATTGGTAACTCATGCGGCTCCATCATGACCAAACAGACCCCGGCGCTAGTTGTGAAGCTAGTTACGTTTCGTAACTGGCATTGGTAACTCACGCGGCTCCATTTTGACCAAACAGACCCCGCCTCTAGTTGTGAAGCTAGTTACGTTTCGTAACTGGCATTGGTAACTGGCCCTAGCCAAGCAGAGGCTAATGCCACTTAGTGGCGTGGGTTAGCTTTCGTAACTGGCACCGGTAACTGGCCCCAGCCAAACAGAGGCTAATGCCACTTAGTGCCGTGGGTTAGCTTTCGTAACTGGCACCGGTTACTAGCCCGAGCCATTTAAGTCACCCCGAAACTCCCAAACTTGATTTCTGAAGCATAGCTTCGATCTTTTTCATCAACCAAACTAAAACCCGATTAAAATACATTTTTTTAGCATCAAAATCATTTTATTTAAATTTCCGGGTGTTACATGGAAGCTGTAGGTTTATATATACATATAAAAATAAAATATCTCGCCGGCATTTGCCTAAAAGGGGTTGATTTTGATTAATTAATATGCTATTGGTTGTATTTTATTTTTTTCCAACGATTTTTTAAAGAAAATTAGTGAACCTTAACTCTTGCCAAAGTTTTTTTTTATTACCACCATCTTCAAGAACACCACCATCTTTAAAATTGGTGGTAATATTGGAATGTCAAAATTGAGAGTTTAAGTTCGGTAACAAAATCGGAAGTAAAAATTCGGTAGCAAAAAAATGTTTTTTTCTATCAAATTTTAAGCGGAAAAATACTAAAAGGTAGGCGGGAAAAAACCAAAAGCGTTACACGTGTCCCATTTGTTACTTATTTGTTAGAACCAACAGATAATAATATCTTTATGTTCTATTGCATTTATAAATGCAATTTTATTTTAATTATAAATTTTGGAGTGTATAGTGAACATAAACTTAATACCCTTGACTTATTAAAAATTGTGCATTTAGCATAATAGGTTGTACCTCTTAACAAAAAATTTAACATTATTTATAAAAGAGTACATATGTATTAAAATATATAGGATTAATACTAAAATGTAATATATTACTATTATTTTTTAATCAATTGCTAAATAATTTTAAATAGAAAATTATATAAAATAGAAAGAGACATAAATCCCCTTGATTTAATGGTTGAAATTTGATAGAATTGGATTCAGGGACTATAATGGAAAAGAAATGCAAACCATAGGGACGAAAAAAGTAGTTTTTAAACCACTGGGACGAAAATCGTTGTAAACAGCAAACCACAGGGACGAAAATGGTAGTTTACTTCTTTATTAAATATCATATATATGTACGAATTATTTTTAATACTTACCATTTCTATCTTTACAGTTATTTGTTTAATTTGTAACTATAATGGTATAAATTGTAAGTATAAATTAATTCGTAATTATTTATAATATTTAATAATATATGATTAAGTAAAAAAATACTTAATATTGAACTTATTTTATAGGTATTGACGAGACGATCATAATTGTATAGTTTGTAAAACAGAAACGTATTTTAATATTTTAATTAATATATGATTATGTATATTAATATAATAAGGGTGTATAATAAATAATAAAAAGTAAGGGATATCAAATAAATGAAAAAATTAAATAAAGTGAAATATTTTTAAGACCTTTGCGAAATGTGTGTAAACCACATTTTTTTAATTTGAAAAGGTGGTTTATGCAAATGCGTAAAACATTTATGTAAATTCCGGATAATTTTGGAATTGATTTAAAATGATGGATTTAAAGTGAACTGAAGTGTGGAGATTTACTATTTTAGTCAATTTCCACAATTTTTATCCTGGAAACGAGCACGCGTGTTATTTAGAGTATGGCCTCATTCCATTTAAATAAGAGTATGACTCTATTCCTAAACTAGTCCGTAAAATATCAGTTATTACAATTTAGTCTTCTTCTTGGATTTTTCTATATATAATAGTCAATTCGTTAATGAGATCAGATTGTATATTGAAATTATCATGAAACTAACCAAAATTCCAACTCATTTCATCACTCTGACCCATTATTAATGAAATAACTCAATTTTTTTGCAAAATATTATGAGGCTTGCTTGACCATTTAAGCCAAGTTAGTCATTTAAAAAATTTCAAGAAGTTGATGCAGTCACAGACTCGTTGCACCTTTGTTCCCAAAACAAGTGCAATAATACTAAAATCACTCAAAAACAATATGTAACACCCGCAACTTCGGAATTCTTATTATGATAAGTTATTCATTTAAGGGTAATTAAGTTTTAATAGCTGAAGATTTTCATATAGAAATCATGTTGGAAAGTCTGGGAGTCGAATCAGAGTCGAAAAACGGCGAAAAATAGTGAGAAACAATCTCCAACGACATGGCACATGACCAACCCGCCTCCCAAGCCGTGAGACCATGTGTTTAAGTATTTCTAGGGGCACGAGAAATATTTTTTGCGTCCTACTCGCGGGAATTCCCGCGGGAAAACCTAGACCTGCACAAAAGGCCGAAAATAGGAAGTTTCCTTCATTTGGTCATAACTTCTTCATCACAACTCTATTTTGGGCGATTCAAATTGTTATGTATTCGTATTTTGAAGCTCTTCAAGGTGGAATCAATGTGGTTTGGAGTTTCCTCATATATTTGGTTCATATAAGTCGAAACATGAGATTTTTGGGGGTTTTGCACCATATCTAGGGTTTGGTTCTATGGTTATACTTGGGGTCGATTTTGCTGTATTTTGGGTTTTTTTTTAAGATCTAGATAAAGGTTTTGGTGATGGAAAGAGTTTGATCTAAAGTCTTCATCAAAGAAAGCTCAAGTTTGGGATAAACCCTAGATTTAGCCAAATCGAGCAAGATGAGTTCAAGTTGCTCTGTGAAAATTATGTGCATGCCAAAAATGTTAACTTTAATGTATTAACATGTTTTACTTGTTATTTATCAAATGGGTATGGATTTGGTGAGTTCTACATGTTTGGTATAAATGGTTTATAAATCATGTAAAATGTTTGTACTTGGGTTTGGAATTGGGACCCATCATTAGAGGTTGGTGGCTCGTAGAGCTCACGCTGGTATTTTGGGGATGAACTCGTGTGGTCGGGCCCTAGGACCTTTGGCTTAGAGTGTGACTCATTGGTATGTAAGTAGGCATGGGATCGGGGTATTTGTTGGTCCCTAAAGGGTCTACAAGAGTTCAATCAAGAGAGAACAGTTTGTAGAAGGAGGGGGGGGGGGGGGGTGAATACAAACACACACAGATTTTGGTTTTTAAATGAGTTTATTGAAAATAAACAAATTTACAGTTACAAGCGGAATAAGAACAAGTTTAACACCTATTCTATTGTAACTAGGAAACACTAAGTTTGATGCACAAGAAGATGAAGGAAAGAATAAAGAGGGTATAGGTTAGAAAGAAGCATGCATTAAGATGAAGAAGATATCTCTATCTTATTTATACCCGTTTGCCTTTGATGCAAGACAAAAGGTATATGCCACGTGCCAAGCTTGGATAGGAAGCTTGTCCTTGCTAATAAGACAACCATGCTTTTGGCCGAATATGAATAGTACCATATCAGATATGATGGGGGACATAAGAGACAAGTCGTACGTCCTTTTCTGACATGGTTCTAGGTTTGACTTTTGTGCATCGAGGATAAGATCAATCTTTAATCTTGCAAACGAAGCTTCATTTGATCGCTGATACTGAATCTTCAAGGATGAACTGCAGTATCGTTGAGGCTTCACAAGACTTCACACTTTGAGTAGACAATCGCTGCTATCGTTGAACCGCTTCAGTTCACTTAGCTGATTATCTCTTTCTTCAGCTAGAGTATTTGACTTTTGCTGAATGGTCTTTTGGTGTGATAGCTGATCTTCAGATCTTCAGAGATAAGCTTGGTGTTCCTTGATCTTCAGCGAACGCTGATGATTATCAGCGTGTGCTATCGCTGAATATGAACAGTAGCTTATACAATGGAATTTCACTAAGTATTAAAAGGAATCATATTCAAATCTTTTAACAGGAGTTATGATCAACAATCTCCCCCTATTTGATTATGATTAAGCAGCATAGGAAAATTGCTTTAAGAGACTAGTAAGTACTTAGGAAACATTTAAAGAAAAAATTTCTAAGTACTAATCTGTAAAGTCTTTTTCAGCTAGTATACTATCTGAATTGAGTTTCATTTATAAGGATATGAAAGCACAATTTTTTACAAGTAAATAAGCTTAAAGTACATTCACTGATTGAATTTTCAGAGTGAAAGATCAATGAGTTAAGATAGTGTAACAAAAATAGAACTCTTATGTTCATTGTCCCTTTTACTATTTTCAGGGATCTTTTCAGTACTAGGATGGAGTAAAGTACTCTGATTGAATTTCATTAAATATAATCTGAAGAAATTACAGAGAAATGAAATTACAATAATTAAAAGTATACTACTTGTACACTAAAGAAATATTACAAAGGAAATAGAAATCTATAACTAGTCAGAGATATTCTTGTTTCTTCGTTGTAACTCATTCTCATAAAGTGTCTTCTGTCGATTCATCAGAGGGGTATCTGACCAGCAGCGCCAAAGCATGATCTTTATGAGAGAGGATGGGGCCTTGCGAATCTCTTGGTTTCTGAAAAGTCCTAAGAATCCTTCATTATCCAAGAATACCATACCAGGTACAGGCAGTGAGATGATTTCATCTTCTTCATATCTTCGGTCTTGAGGGAGAGAGGTACACAACATTGATATATCAGGGAGTTCAAGATGACCAAGAATGCTTTGATAATCAAATTTAGTTTCATGCTCATTCTTAGCACTTGAACTTCCTTCAGCAGTTGATCTCTTCTTCTTAGATGATTCAGGGAGAGGGGGAACTTGCACATGTTGTGACATTCTTTGTAGCAACTGATCCAGCACACTGTCCACCACGTCTCCTTGAATTTGGATTTGGAACCCTGAATGGCGTCTCTGATTTCTAACCATTCAGTGTATCCATAAATTCTTAAGAATTTGGCTTCTTCTCTCTCTGTTCTGTTTGTCCTTGTCATTCTTACATATACCTTTGGACCATCTCTGTTGGAGTGTCGCCCTTGGATAGTTGCATGAATGATTTTGGCTTCAGATCTTCGAAATTTCAGTCTGTCAGTGCACCAATCAAGCTCTTTGTCTTTCTGCATAGTGGCTTCAGCGGATAGTGCACTTAGAATCTTCTGTTGAGCAAGAATTGGATCTACATTTAAATTTTCTTGTGCAATTTCTTTCTGTACAAGCGCTTCAGCGACCCTTTCACTCTTTTTCAGTTGATCTCTGGCCGCCTTATCTCTTGCACAGTCTTCTCTGAGCAATTTCCTTGCTAAAGCAAGATCATTCTCAGTTTGCTTTATTTTCTCATCCCTGATCCTTTGTGCTTCCAATGCTTGTTCTCTCTCTTCTCTGGACAGAAAGTAGAATTCATCTACCATCCTTATTGGTACGGTTCAACGGGTTCAGCTTCAGGCACCCTTATTCTTCTAGCCTCGAATTCCTTAAGGAATTTTATTCGCCTTTCTTCTTCTTCAGGCTCGCTTATGATCGGCTTTTGAACGCGACGCCTGGGAATAAGGCCTTCTTCTTCTTCAGAGTCGGTTTCTTTTATGTACATAAACTGCTTTTCAGAGGAAGGTTCCTTCCATGAAGTTGAGCCCATTGGGGGACGGGGATCACTAAGGGAAGGAGAGGAGGAAATAGTATTGTCAGAGGGAGTTTTTGTAGGTGAAGGAGGTGTGGGAGTTTCAGAGAGAGGAGTTATGAAAAGGATAAGAGGAAGAGATACCACGAGAGTGGTCTCCCCCTCAGATATAGGGATAGTGGTATCCAGATCTACCACTTCTTTCCTTTGCCTGAGGGACCGGATTGTCCCTGAGAGGGTTGTGGTCCGTCCCCCAAGGGCTCTTGATGAGCGACTCCAGGCCTTGACAATCTGAAGTGCTCTAAGGCACTTCCAATGTCATCGTCGTCTTCATCATCATCCATCCCCCCATAGTGAGGGATAGGTTCTTCATCATCTTCTTCATCGTCTTCTTCTTCTTCTTCTTCTTCTTCTTCTTCAGCTTCAGCCCGCTGGATGTAAGGAGAAATTCTCTCTTTAGGGAACCTCTGGTTATGCTCCGAGATGAGTTCGTCAGCGAACTCTTTGGCACACCTCTCCCCCTCAATGTTATCAGGAGGTAGACAATGCACCATCAGAGTGTGAACATTCGTCTGGACGTCCTTCAGCTTCGCATCATTATCCTGAAGCGTGGTCCGATCAGCAGCGTTGAAAGACGAGGAACTTGCCTCAGAGAGCTTTGTGAGCATCTGCATCATATCGGATTGAGTCTTCTGAATAGACTCAAGGACGTTTGCTTGAGCAGCAACTTTCTGCTCTAGGCTTGTCAGGGTCTGATGAAGGGCCCTGTTATCTTCTTTCAGGCCGAAAACGTCAAAGATGAGGTTGCTGACGTTAGTCTTGATCGCTGGAGTACCAACGATCCGTTTGAATATTAGCTCGGCAGACGTCTGAAGGTTGTCCACCCTGGCCCTTGTGAGAGCACATTCCTTGACCAGATAGTCAATTGCAGGGAATGTAGGGTTGGGAAGGACAATGGGAGGTAGCTCAGTGACTGGAGTGGGAAGCTTGGGAGCATCCATCTCTTTCTTCACGTCTCTGAGCCTAGCAGCGTTGGGAGGACCCTGAGGAGACTTCCCCATATCCTTGCTAATGGGAGGAGCGCTGGTGGTGGTGGTTGTCGTCGCTGAAGTAGGAATAGAAGCGACATCTGATGATGACATAGATAAAGACGCCAAAAACACCTCCGGATTAGAAGATGGATGAAAAAATATATGTTTCTCCCTGAGAGTATCATGAGGATTACTCTTAGGGACCACATTTGCAGAGGCAGTGTCTTGAGGATCACTGACCAGTGTCTTAGAATATCTGAGAGAGATACTCTGAGGTCCTTGAAATTTGGCCTTCCAAAACTCAGATTACATAAACAATATTGAGGTTTGGACTGCGTGCATTTCAGCATTATCAGGGATAGGGACAACTATCGCTGAGTCACTTGCTGAGGTGAGGACCAAAGAAGAGGAGATAGAAGTAGATAAGAAATCCGTGAAAGTAGTACCTGATCCAGCTTCAGCGGAGCCGGCTAAAACACCCTCAGTGACCGGAGTCGCTGATGATGTAGGTAGTGCTGATGAAGCAACAACGGTTGAGAAGACCGTTGAAGTGGCTGAGGTTTTAGGTGGTGTTGGTAGTACACCAAAATCAGAGAGAGTGGTCTTTTGAGAGACCATCTTCTTTGGTTTCTTGAGTTTGGTTGCGATGGTCTTTTTATGACCATCGGTTGGTTGCTTCCTCATAACAGCGGTAGCAGTGTCTGGGTTGCTCGCTGTTGGGTTGGACAGCGAGGTGGACACTGGAAGAGGAGCTCCGATCACCTGCAGCATGTAAGGCGTGAAAGGAGCATCACCTGGATGTTCCTCAATGTCCAGGGACTTCTTCCCTACGACAGAGAAGGAGTGATCGCCGACCTTCGGTATTCTTCCCCGAAGGCAACTTCCGTTATGGTTGTGAAGAAGCGAGGATAAGGGATGACGGGATGTCTGGTGGCTGCGTTGATGCGACTGACCATGTCGCTGAAGATGTAATCAGCGTAGTTGAGGTTGTGGCCGGTGCAAAGGGAGTAAGCAAGGTCTTGAAAATCTTTGCTCGCTTGGTCATGCTAGCCGATCTTCGACCCAAGGCATTGGATCACCTGGGTGAAGATGTATTGCCAGCGAGCAGGTAGCATTTTCTTTTCTACCTTAGAACCCACCGTCTTCAGAGAGGGATTCTCCCAAGCATATCCGATAGAGTCCAAGAATGCATCGATTTGCATCTTGGTGGGTTCAGCGCCCCATTGTTGATTCTTAGCGCGCACAGGGAGATGCAGAGCCTTCCTGAGAAACCCAACAGTGAAGGAGAAGAAACCAAGGTCTGGAATCTTGAATCCAATAGCAGGGAGTTGGGTTCCCTTATCAGTTGTCAGCATGGTACAGTGAGTCGTGTACCATAAGTCTTGGAGATGAGAAGAGATGCCCACTGGGTTATGGACGAAAGCGTACATCAGGGGGCACGCCTTGATGAAGTTTGCTCCTTCAGCGAATTGAGGGCGATCTGCAGGGATCTCCACCAATGCAATGTAGTTGCAGGACTTGAAGACGGCTCTTTCCAAGGGAAAATGACAGGTTGGTGCAGCGACCAAGGTAGTGTCTTCAGCAGCAGAGGTTGCAGCGGTCTTACTTGCAGATGCCATTGCTGTGGGAAAGATAGGAACACCAAAGAGGTAAATCATGGTTTTATACATAAATGTATAAACCAGAGTTTGGTATAAAGAATAACAAATTTAAGATCAAAGAGAACAAATATTTTGATGAACAATATCAAAATGCTTGTTATAAACAATATAAAAAAAACTTAGGTAAATGGATAAAATTTTAAAAAAATCTTCTGTTCTAAGGAAAGAACTTAGAACAGGGTTTTTATAAAGGAAAACCTTTTAAGTTTGATCCAGATTATCTTTATTTTTGTTTCTAAGAAATGTTTTTATATCATTTTTAGAGTTTTAAGGAGAAGAAGAAGTGAAACAAGATGTTTCCAGTCATAATTTAAGGTTTCGATCAAACCTTAGTTGAGTTCGAGAAGAAAACACACAAATGCGTGTTCTTGGTGTTCTTGAAAAAACTTGAAGATTTGAAGGTTTCTTGCCTTTAGGAGAGTTATGAAAGCGGAAGGAATAAAGTAAGGCAGAAGAGATGCTTAAATAGCAAGAGGAGAGAGAAAGAAAGGAGTGCTAAACGGCGATTTTAGCTTTTTAAAAAAGAAATGATGACCTGGCGCATGTTCCAAGAAAGGAGTTGGAATGGAAACGTCGCGGTCCGTCGTGTGTCAGAAAAAGGTCTGACATGTCCTTTTCTTTATTTTAAAAGATTATAATGATAATTATCCATAAGGAAGGTTTATCATTTTTAACTTTAGAAAAAATTTCATCACTAATAATAAAGGATTGTCAGTGGGGAGTTTTAATTTTAAGAGAGACATTCTTTGATGAGAAAAGATATCAAAGAGTGATAAAGATTAGAAGATAATACCTGAGGAGATGGCCCAGATATCGCTGAATCAGAGTTCAGAGAGTGGAAAGTTTGAAAGCTTTATTTGTATCCCTTGTTGGTCACTGAATAATAAATTATTCAGCGTTCAACATACCAAGTTCGCTGATGAGTAGATTGAATCTAGTTTCATCAAGAGGCTTGGTGAAACTCAGCGAGCTGATATTCAGTAGTTACAAAATGGAGCTCAACTTCACCATTCATCACATGATCTCTGATAAAGTGATATCGGATCTCAATGTGCTTGGTTTTGGAGTGAAGTACAGGGTTGTTGGTAATTGCAATAGCACTAGTACTATCACAATAAATAGGAATTTAGAGAGCTTGAGATTGTAGTCTCTTAGTTGATTTCTCATCCAAAGGATTTGAGCACAACAACTACCAGCGGCTACGTACTCAGCTTCAGCGGTGGAAGTGGACACTGAGTTTTGCTTTTTACTTGTCCAACTTATTAGCTTTCCACCTAGTAGCTGACACCCTCCAGTGGTGCTCTTTCTATCTATCTTACAACCTGCAAAGTCACTGTCAGAGTAACCAATAAGATCAAATCCTGAGCCTTTGGGATACCAGAGACCAAGATTTGGAGTTTCTTTCAGATATCTGAAGATTCGCTTTACAGCGATTAGATGGGATTCCTTCGGTTCAGCCTGATACCGAGCACAGAGACAGGTAGCGTACATGATGTCTGGCCTACTTGTTGTAACATACAGCAGAGATCCAATCATTCCTCGATAGGCAGTGACATTGACTAGTTTCCCATTAGGATCCTTGTTCAACGTTAGAGGAGGCGTCATAGGGGTCTTCATCGCTGAGCATTGATTCATGTTGAATTTATTCAGCATGTCTTTAACATAGTTGCTTTGACAAATAAAAATTCCTTTGTCAGATTGCTTAATCTGCAATCCTAGAAAATACGTTAGTTCACCCATCATACTCATTTTATATTGTTTTTGCATTCCTGCAGCGAAACG
Source organism: Silybum marianum (assembly GCA_036898165.1). Lineage (NCBI taxonomy): Eukaryota > Viridiplantae > Streptophyta > Magnoliopsida > Asterales > Asteraceae > Silybum > Silybum marianum. Next base: position 39,581,344 of record CM072529.1, on the reverse strand, counting down.
AGTGCAAAGTTTGGGTCTTGTGGAACCAAACATAATGTTATCAACATATATCTGAGCGAGAATAGTATGACATTTATATTTTCTTAAAAACAGAGTTTGGTCAATTTTTCCACGAACAAATTTTTCTTTAAGAAGAAATTTAGAAAGGGTATCATACCAAGTTTAAAAACATAACCAGGATGGTTAAGGTCTGAGAAACCAGGGGGTTGTTCAACATAAACTTCCTCGCTGAGTTTTCCATTTAGAAACGCACTTTTAACATCCATTTGAAAAACTTTGAAGTCTTTATGGGCAACATAAGCTAAAAAGAGTCTTATGGCTTCTAAACGAGCAACATGTGCAAATGTTTCATCATAGTCAATTCCTGCTTCCTGTCTATAACCTTGAGCAACAAGTCTAGCCTTATTGCGAATTATAATCCCGTTTTCATCTAGCTTATTTCTGAAAACCCATTTGGTGCCTATGATAGTTTTATCAGAGGGTCTAGGAACAAGATTCCACACTTTATTTCTACGAAATTCAGTTAGTTCTTCTTGCATAGCTGAAACCCAGCTAGGATCAGAGATAGCTTGATCTGTCTTTTTAGGTTCAGAGAGAGAAATGAAGTTAACATAAACACAGATATTACCTGTACCTCTACGTGTTTTGATACCTGCAGTAGGATCACCAATAATTTGATTTATTGGATGATTTGCAATCCACCGCTGAGCTGGTGGTTGAGAATAGAGATCAACAGCAGATTCAGCGACCTGTTCTTCAGTTTCTGGAATAGGACTTGTTTCAGCAACAGGTACTTCATTTAGAATCAATTCAGGGGATTGATTTTCAGATATAGTTTGGTTATTCACTGAGGAATTTCCAAGAGAGGAATCAGCAACAGGAATTTGATTCAGAGGAGTAACATTCATCCCTGAAGATGGATGATTTCACTTGAAGAATTCACAGGGATTTCATCATCACGTTCTTCAGCAGGAGGTTGATTGCTGAAATAGGTTTCAGGTTCCCCATAATGAGATTTCATCCAGGCATTCAATTCTTCATCATCCTCAAGAGAATGAGATGTATGAATGGGACGAGATTCATCAAAGTTAACGTGCATGGATTCTTCAACAAGTTGTCTTCTTTTATTTAAGACTCTGAAGGATTTAGATACAGAGGAGTATCCAAGAAATATACCATCGTCAGCTTTTGGATCAAATTTACCCAAATGATCTCTGTCATTCAGAATGTAACATCTACATCCAAAAATGTGGAAATATTTCAGAGTAGGTCTTCTCCCATGAAATAATTCATAGGGGGTTTTCTTAAATCGTTTAACTATCAGGGATCGATTTGGAGTGAAGCACGCTGCACTAACTGCTTCGGCCCAGAACTGAGTGCGTAGATGCGATTCGCTGAGCATTGAACGAGCTGCTTCGATGATAGTACGATTTCTTCTTTCGGTAACACCATTTTGCTGAGGGGTTCTTACTGAGGAGAAGTTGTGAGAGATACCTCTTTCTTCAAAGAAGTTTACCTAAATACTGTTTTTGAATTCAGTGCCATGATCACTTCTTATGGAACGAACAATTAGATTGTTCAAAACTTCCATTCTTTTGATAAAAGAAATTATCATTTCAGGGGTATCACTTTTGGATCGAAGGAAGAACACCCATGTGTATCTGGAGTATTCATCAACAATCACTAAAGTGTATTTCTTCCCAGAGATAGATTGGACATTGACAGGTCCAAATAGATCCATGTGGAGTAGCTGAAGAGGAACGGTCACTGAAGAACTTTGACCTGAAGGAGGCTTTTGTCAGCTTTCCCTTCTCACACGTTGAACAAAGAGATTCCTTTGTAAAGGTATGATTTAGGAGGTCTCTGACTAGGTCTTTTTGAGACAATTCATTTATTGTCTTAAAGTTGAGGTGAGAGAGTCTTTTATGCCATAACCAGTTTATGTCAGAGGATGCTTTAGAGATAAAGCACATGTTCTCAGAGTGAGAACTATTCATATTTATGACATATACATTTTCCACTCGTTTGCCTGTAAGGGCAAGCTTATCATTTCCGTCAGTGACAGCACATCTATTCTTTAAGAATAGAACTTTGAAGTCTTTGTCACATAACTGACTAACGCTCAAGAGATTGTGCTTTAGTCCCTCAACGTAGGCAACACGAGAAAACGATGTGGCTCCGTTGGATAGAATTCCATAACCTTTAGTGTATCCTTTGCCATTTCCACCAAAGTCACTGATGGACCAGCTTCTTTTTTGTAATCAGAGAGCAGAGATTTTCTGCCAGTCATGTGCCTTGAGCATCCGCTATCAAGATACCATATACCTTTGGCACTCTGCATATAACAAAAGATTAATTGTTTAAAGGTACCCATATTACTATGGGTCCTGCTTGGTTAGATAGAGGATTGGCGGAGGAGCTACTAGCTGAATAACTCTCTTCAGTGGATATCTTCACCTTTCATGGTTTTGCAACCTTGGTGGATCTCACTCTCGCTGATTTATCAGCTTGAGCTACTTTCTTTCCATGAGCTACTTTATCAGCTTTAGTAGCATTAGGACATTTGCTTGCAATGTGGGTAGTTTCACCACAGTGATAGCATTTCCTATATTTAAAGGGTTTGGAAATCAGAGAGGGAGCAGGAAATTTCTCAGGGATAGGTCCAAGAATTCCTTTATCCACGGTCCTTGGAGGTATAACAACCTTTTCAGGGGTAGGAGTGAGATCGATTTTAATTCTGGGGGTTGGTCTCTAAGAAAAGTCAGGGACCTTCTTCCTAGTTTTAGATACTTTTTCTGATGATTTCTTGTTCCTATCTTGAGTTTTCTTATTCTTAGGAACTTGATTAAGAAACTCGTTCTTGATCACTTTCTTAGAATTAAGTATAGAAAGCTTCTCTTTAGAAGAGGAGGAAGAAGAAGTTGAAGAAGAAGGGTCAAGGATAGAGGAGACAAACATTCCAAATTTGAGCATGGAACGATCATTCTCTGATTCTTCCTTTTCAGGGTTATAGCCTAACCCACTTCTTAATTTCATAGGTATTTGAGCATTGATGATCTCATTGACTTTATCAGAAGCCTTACCCCATCATTCGATGGTTGCCTTTTCAGACTTGAGATCAGCGATAGCCTTTTCCCTATCAGCGATAGCTTGTTGTTTCTCGATGCTTATTGTTTGATTTGCAAAGACTTGGTCCTTGAGAGATTCCTCAATTTTAGAATGTTCTTTGATTCTTATATGGCAATTTTTTAATTGTTCAGATAAGTCAGTGTTAATTCTCTCGGCCTTAATTTTTCCATTTAAAGCATGGTAAAAATCAACAGTCATAGCATCAAGAGCTGACAAGTTATCACATTCAGAAGGTAAAGAGACAGAGGGAATAGTTACCTGAGTAGAAGGAGACTCAGAGGAAGAAGTCTCAGTGACTTCTTCAGCATCCTCAATTCTTGCCATTAGACAGAGGAAGGTCAGATCTTCTTCATCTGAACCAGACTCTTCAGAGGTCTTGGCCCAGTCATCTTCAGCATCCCAGTCAACTTCTTCAGCGACAAGGCCTTTGCCTTTTTGCTGGTGTTTCTTCATATCTTTGTATTTGTTTTTCAATTTCAAATACTTCTCCTTTTTATCAAAGGTATGGGAGGTAGTGGGAGCTGCAACTTTCTTCGACCTGCATTCATTGGCAAAGTGACCCTTTCGCTGACAGTTGAAGCATATCGCTGAGGCTTTCTCAGCGGGCAACGTTTTTTGCTTTTCAGAGTCAGAGAGGTTAGAAGGTTTTCGAAAATTGGTCTTTCTAGCAAATCTTTTAAAGTTATTAGTTAAGAGAGCTAGAGAGTTATCAAACTCAGAGATTTCAGCATCAGTGAGTTGATCTTCTAAATCAGTTTGACCTAATTCAGTGATGGAGGTGATAGTGGAAGAAGAAACATTTTTGGAAGAAGTTCCCTCAGAAGTCACAAGTGCCAAAGAAGTACTTTTGGCACCTTTAAGTTCATTTATGAGGTTCTTCCTTAAAAGTTGAGATTGTTCCTCATTTAAGAGCATACCATATAATGCACTTAAGGACAAGGTTTCAAGATTCTTTGACAGCTTTAGACATGTAGTGTACACTGCCCATTGATCGGGTAATGCCTCCATGAATTTTGTCAGAATTTCAGCGTTTGAATACACTCTGTCGACTAATTTAAGATCAATCAGCAAACAGTTGAATCGCTGGTGAATTTGAGAAAGAGATTCACCCTTTTGATACATAAAACTCTCATATTTTCTTACAAGGTTTATGCATCTAGTGACTTTAACCTCAGAAGTTCCTTTATATTTGATAATAAAGTATCCCACATGGCCTTAGAAGTCCTCATTTTCATGACAGAATGATAGACTTCATCTGGTAAAGCCATTGCTATTATAGATCTAGCTTTAGAGTCAATAGCAATTTCTTTCTTGTCTTCTTCAGTCTATCTGTTAGGAGTTTTAACAATAACCCTTTTAGGAATGGCTGGAGTAGGAGTGGTGGCAGGAACACTAGCTACTATTGTTGTAGGAACAAATGGTCCATTTTCTAGATAGTAGGGAATCTTTGGATCAGATCCTTCTAGAAATAGAGACATTCTTTCCTTCCATAATGGAAAATTATCATGGCTAAATCTTGGAGGTTTAGCTAAAGATCCATTATCATTGTAGTTCGTATTAGGGTTTGACATTTTAAAATAGTTTTAAGAAAAAAATAATTTAAAGATTTAAGAAGCAAACACTGCTCCGATACCACTTGTTGGTCCCTAAAGGGTCTACAAGAGTTCAATCAAGAGAGAACAGTTTGTAGAGGGGGGGGGGGGGGGTTGAATACAAACACACACAGATTTTGGTTTTTAAATGAGTTTATTGAAAATAAACAAATTTACAGTTACAAGCGGAATAAGAACAAGTTTAACACCTATTCTATTGTAACTAGGAAACACTAAGTTTGATGCACAAGAAGATGAAGGAAAGAATAAAGAGGGTATAGGTTAGAAAAAAGCATGCATTAAGATGAAGAAGATATCTTCATCTTATTTATACCCGTTTGCCTTTGATGCAAGACAAAAGGTATATGCCACGTGTCAAGCTTGGATAGGAAGCTTGTCCTTGCTAATAAGACAACCATGATGTTGGCCGAATATGAACAGTACCATATCAGATATGATGGGGACATAAGAGACAAGTCGTACGTCTTTTTCTGACATGGTTCTAGGTTTGACTTTTGTGCATCGAGGATAAGATCAATCTTTAATCTTGCAAAGGAAGCTTCATTTGATCGCTGATCCTGAATCTTCAAGGATGAACTGCAGTATCGCTGAGGCTTCACAAGACTTCACACTTTGAGTAGACAATCGCTGCTATCGCTGAACCGCTTCAGTTCACTTAGCTGATTATCTCTTTCTTCAACTAGAGTCTTTGACTTTTGTGAATGGTCTTCTGGTGTGATAGTTGATCTTCAGATCTTCAGAGATAAGCTTGTTGTTCCTTGATCTTCAGCGAGCGCTGATGGTTATCAGCTTGTGCTATCGTTGAATATGAACAGTAGCTTATACAATGGAATTTCACTAAGTATTAAAAGGAATCATATTCAAATATTTTAATAGGAGTTATGATCAATAGTATTATCGAGTTGAACTCGTATGGGTCGGGCTCCGGGACCTTAGGTATTGCGGTGCGTACTCGATAAGGGGTCAGACATCGGGGACCGTGATCTTAGGACACTACCCGATAACGTCAAAAATATGCTTTACTTTGTGTTACACCATTGTCGAGGGAAACATGTCTCCCTAGTCACCGAAAGGTATTGTTTTGGGTATAGAGTTTTATCTATTGTTTTTCGGTGACGTTTTTGGAGTATGGAATGTTATCCATAATTTATAACAATGGGTTATTGAGACTTAACTGTGTTTTAATATTTTGGATAATAGAGTCCAATTTTGGTATTTGAGCATTGAAACTTATTCACATCTTGAGTGAGTAATAGGTGTAGAGTTCGTATTCGAATGAATATTTCGATTTAAAGCTTTCATTATTAATGGTATTTCGATTTAAAGCTTTTATCACAAAAATGGGGGTTTGGAAAGATGTTGCTTTTATGATGTAGTCATTTTATTTGAGAAATTATTATTTAAATAAGTAGTCTTTTTAGTTGGTATCATTTTATAACTATAATTAAACTCTTGAGCTCATTAGACGTTAAGCCTAACCTTTTTATTTATCGGTATGTGCATCAGGTCCTCGTTGGAGTTTGGTACTAACAACACTGCAGTGATTCGAGTGCTAGATAGATGCATAAGAACTTGGCTATTTGTTAACGTATTCCACTTTCGGAGATAGAGACTGTTATTGGGTTTTAGTAACACCTAACCTTAACCTAGCCTTTTATGTGTGGCTTAGTTTATCAGATTTGATGTTAAAGTTAGATTTGTTATTTGGGGTAACTCAAGTATCAATTTATAGAAAAGGATTTCTCCTTTATTTGATGTATTATTAGAAATTTAAAATCAATCGCTCTTTTGAGATCTGAGGGTGTTACACAGTGAATTATTTAAATAATTATGGTCATATGATTGATGTAGAGAGAAATATGTTTACATGGTTTTTGGCTAATCTTATTATGATAATCTCTCTTAGTTAACCCTAAAAACAATATCTATTTACAATTTGAGAGATATTTACACTTTTTGCCAAGACTTTAATACAATATCTATTTAGCCCTTACAATCTCTCCTTTTGTATTAAAGTTGAAAAAGATGTCGGTTTGAAACATATCTTCTCCTGATAGCAAAGCAAATAGGATCTCAAAGCGTCTGAGCATGTTCCTGTAATTCCAGTTTTTCAGCAACCAACTTCAATACTTTATCAACTAATGATCTTTCTTTAGCTTTCATCTTCTTCGAACCATTATCATCCAAGGCTACTTTACTTCTGAACTATGTTCTGAGAAGCATTAAGGTGCCATCACAGTATCAAGCAATCTGGATAAACCTTAGAAAACGTTTATTACCCAAGCTATTCTTGTAAACCATACCAAATTATGGGTTTCAAGCAACATGTCATAAGGACGATTCTCTATATCAGGCAACTTTTGATCTGGTTTAAGCATGTTGATCTTCGGTTTATTTCTTTCAATACACATCTGCAAGTCATCAACATACGACAACTTGATTGCACACTCCATAAACCTCTTGATCGTTCAAGTGCAAATGTGATTTCAACGGGTCTGATGGTTCTGGTCTTTAAATCACGCAAGATAAATTCGAAGCCTTCTAACTCCAAAAAATTTAAATCGGCTTCAAAAAAAAATCCAACCGTTACCATTAGTAATTCAGAAAAATTCCAATCGTATTCGGAGCTTATTGGATGAGATCTCTTTGACATTTGTAATTTTGTGCTTTGTCTTGACGAGATTGATGGGTCGATCTTTCGTTGTCATCATCAGAAGGTATTTAATCTGTCGAGAGGATTTGAGATGAGAAGCACCATGCACCAAGACTGTATCTAGTTCTCTGATTCAATGAGCAAATATATTCTTCTATGACTCTTCTAATTATGGAACCATGATCTTGACTCTTTCTCATCGTAGAGGTGAAGTTGGTTGAACCAGAGCAATATATGTTTGTCTTTGTTCGAAATTTGCTCTGATAAACACTTTGCTATATCTATGGATGATGGTTGAGATGCAACTTCGGTTTCCGAAGGCTCTGTAACTTGCTCATTCTGTTGATTTATCAAGTTGAAGTCTCCTTGTTCTTGGAACTCGTCATCGGAGAATGCGAACAATTCATCGACTTCGGTTTTAATTTCCAGTAACACTCACTTGGTTGTTTCCATATTTGTATCAAAATCTAATTCAATGATTTCTAATGTCGGTCTTTTGGATACGGTCGCCTCGGCTATTCTTTTATCACTACCCTTAGGATTTTCAATCGTTGGGTTGACATCAGCAGGAATGTTGTTAGGTTCATAATTGTATTCAAGTCTAGGGGTTAAATGGGTAAATACCCTCAAGGGTATAAATAGCTTTGTTTGACTTTGTTTATTAAGTCATTGTTCATATTCCTATATCTTGTATAATGATCTCCCTTTTTGGATTCAAGGTCTTCTTTTACGCATACCAAGGTTAAATTCCATTCTTCTCAGGACGTTCCGGTACTCAAGCTTATCATCAATTTATTCCAACGCTCTTGTCACCAAATATCTTTCATTTATGTTCGTTCGATCTTTCTCTAAGCTTTCAGATCCTTCTGTAGTTTATTCCATGCGTGAATTCTGACATCATTAGTTATACCATCACTATAACATGCAAGCTCTGAAAACCTCATAAACGTCTTCCTTCCCTCTTGATTTTTTAAACAAATCCAAATTCCGGGTCTTCAAGAATCATAAACATTGGAAAGTTTTCAACATCTTCTAGCTCCTTATTAGGGTTCAACAAATTGATCTTGAGTTGATTATTTTCAACCCCCATTTGAAAATCTAAAACAGTTGCCAGCTTGATATGTCGGTGTAAGAACTTATTGACTTCCTCGAGTGCACTAATGATTTCTCGTGGTGTGTTTGTAAGATATCTGAATTCATGATACAAATACTCAAAGTCTTCTAACCTCATTTCAGGGAAGCAGCTTTAGAAAAGTGATATATCTTACAATCTTGCCTTCTGACTTCAAATATAGGATACCATAATCTTCCTACCTGATTTGAGTAACTTTCAGAATATTAACAGTCCAGTGCTTGGAATAATCATAACGCTTTGTTTGACCCTTTCCTTCCATCATACACTTGTATTGTGTTTTTTATCTCAGCTTTTCGCTCCCTTATTTTATGAACAAAAATTCTTGAATATTCATCTTCAAGGAAAGCATTTCTTATCCTTGTTCTTTCCCATTTAGTTACTGCCATTCTTTCTGCAGGAGTTGGTTGTGGTATCTGGATAACAGATGGACCTTCTTAAATGGGTACAGATGTAGGTATTAGAATTGATTGTTGAACATGTATTTCAAATTGTGTTTGATTGTGTTTGAGATATGGGCACTTTAGGTTGAATGATTGGTTCAGGTTTAGGTTGACTTGAAGACAAAGGATCTGAAGTATGGACCTTCTTAAATGGGTACAGATGTAGGTATTAGAATTGATTGTTGAACATGTATTTCAAATTGTGTTTGATTGTGTTTGAGATATGGGCACTTTAGGTTGAATGATTGGTTCAGGTTTAGGTTGACTTGAAGACAAAGGATCTGAAGTAAACTTTATCAACACTTCATCATAGTCAGACATATTCATCATATCATCCAAGTCTTCTTTTACACACCAAAAGACATCTTTAGTTTTATCACCTTCAGAATCATGACAAACTTCAATATAGTCCCCTTGTATTTCCCTTAGCTCCGCTTCAGATACCTTCGGCTTTTCAACCACTGGTTCATAATCTAGATGTACATACAATATGATATGTCTACCGCTATCCTTCGATTCGATCACATTAACTGTATCATCTGCAATCTTTTCTTCAACTTCATAAATTCTTTCAGAAGATTCAGCCACTCACTGCCTTTTTATCTCCCCCTCATGCTGATATGGATCATCCGGATCATCATGTCTACCCTTTCGAGAGATGGCATGAGCTTTACAAGTGGTTTCAAAAGAGATAAACCTTTCAAACATACCGTTCAAAGATTTTTTCCAAAGACTTAGCAAACGAGTCGATGGTCGTAGAAACTACAGACAAACCATTAGCAACTTGTTGCTTAAAAGAATTCAATTCAAACTTTATCTCATTGATCACAATAGAAGTAGTCGGTGATGTTGGAACTTTAGATTCATTCGGAACTCTTCCCTCAGATATTCTACGAAGTACTCCCACCATATCGGCTTGATTGGAGTCAACGAAGACTAAGATAACAACTTAGCATAAAGAAGGTCTCGAAGTTCTTCTACTGATAGATCCACCGAAGATTGTGGAACTGATGCTGGAGTGGGTATAGAATCAGAAATTAACCCTTTCCCTTCAATATCACCTTAATTGAAGTGAGCTCCTCAACAAATGAATTTTTGAACAGCCTTTAGGACGTCGTCCATGTACTCCCTTGAAACAAATTCGGGTAAGATAACTCCTAGATCACTTAAATTGGCAGTTGAAAAACTGTCGAACCTATGCTCGGTGTTGGCATAGGGTTAACACTGGTAGGATTTCCATTTGATCCTAGCAGAATCTCACTAAGTGGCTGTACTACAAATATCTAATAGGTTGTCAGTTCAAAACATGTCTTTTTCGGGTACCACAAGCCAAGATCAGCAGTACATTTCAAATATCTAAAAGTACGTTTAACTGTTATTAAGTGAGACTCTTTAGGTTTAGACTGAAACCTTGCAACAAAGAAATGTGGAGAACATAATAGCTAGCCTACTCGTTGTTAGGTACATAAACGAACTATCATTCCTCTATAGGTTTTTAAGATCCGCGTCCTTTCCGCTGGGATCAGAGTGAAGCTTAGGACCTGGTGCCATGGGAGTTTACATGGGAGCAACATTTTCCATTTTGAATTTCCGGAGAATTTCAAATATGTACTTAGATACTTAGACTGCTTAATGAATATTCCCGTAAACAGTTGTTTAACTTCAAGACCCATTAAAAATTCATTTGCCCCATCATACTCATTCGAAAGTTTGATTGCATGAGTATTGAAAACTTATGACAATACTAAGGTTTTGTAGAACGACATTTGATTGCATCATCTCATCGTAATCAATACCTTCTTGATGTCGATATCCTCTAGCTCCTAGTCATGCCTTGTTGCGAACGACGATGTCATCTTCGTCCTTCTTGTTGTTGAAGACTCACTTAATACCGATCATCGTCTTGTTCTACGGTTTTGGTACCAACCGCCATACCTTGAGACTTTCTGGTTTAGTTCCTCTTGCATGGCGACCACCCCAGTCGGGATTTTTGAGGGCTTCTGATACATTGGATGGTTCTATTTGGCTTGGGAAAGTGGAGAATAAGCATTCATTAGCTGAGGTGGCCCATGTCTGCATAGGAGTAGATGGGTCGTCGATAATCTGATGGAGGGGGTGTGCCTTTGTCCACTTTTAGGAGTCAGGGAACGATTAATATGTAGATTGGACATCAATTAGATCCACATAGTTGCTTAGGGGAAAATCTTGAACAAATTCAAGTGAAGGTGAATTGTCAGAAGGGGAAGTTGGTGTCGGATTCACGATAGATGGGACGACCTCCAGAGCTGGTGAAGGTTGACCTGTACGAGTTGCGGAAGAGGAATCAGCGGCAGTGACTTCCAATGTTTTTGAGCTTGACGTATCTTCACTTGAAGTGGGAGTGATTTGATCAGTTGGAGGTGTGAATGGAGATGCAGTTAAGGAAGATGTTGGAGATGTATGAGGACCATATTGTGGTGATGGGTCTTCCATTCTAGCAACTCCATCACTGTTAGACACACAATAATTAGGGTTAAATTGACCAATATACTCATCATAGAAATTTTCAAACAATAGATCTAAATCATAAATACATGCTTTTGACATAGACACAAGATTTGTATATCAATCATTTATGCGCATGTCCTGAATTGACTTGTTTAGAAGCTAAGACACCAGATATCATGGGTTCTGAACTGAGATATTCAGAACCCAAGTCAACCCATTCGTCAAAAGTCACATTTATACTCTCGGCAATGGATTTAGTCCGCTTGTTGTAGACACGATAGGCGATTGAGCTTGCAGAGTATTCGATGAAGAACGCTTCGTCCGCCCTGGGTTGAAATTTCTGAGATCTTCCTTATCGTTGAGTACAAAGAACTTGCATCCAAAATCATAAAAGTACTTGATACTGGGGATGTGGTTGTTGATGACTTTGTAAGGTGTTTTGCCAAACCGCTTGTTGATGATGGAGCGATTCAGAGTAAAACAAGTTGTTGCAACTACTTCAGCCCATAGGAATAATGGGTTGAGTGAACATCGTCCGAGATTCTTCCACAAGGTATAATTTCGCCATTCAACTACTCTACTTTGATGAGGAGTCCGTGTCGCGGAGAAGGTATGGGTGATACCGACTGACTCTAAGTATCCGCCCAGCGTCTTGTTCTTGAATTTTGTACGGTTGTAGATTCTGATGGTCTGAACATTCTATCGCATGTTGACTTATACACTTGTGAGATCTGCTATGATCAGTTGTGGGGTCTCATCCTTGCAGCGAAGGAATTTGACCAAAGTGTACCTTGAGTAGTCGTCAACCATCACAAGAACATATTTGTTGCCATTTATACTTTGTACTCGCATTGGTCCACACAAATCCATGTGGATCGGCCCTAGTGATCTCGATGTGCTTGGAGCAACCTTAGACTTGCGAGCAACCTCAGCTGAATTATTTTCTTTTCTAAAATCAATGGTGGAACATAATGTTTATATTTATCTAGTTTGGAGCAAATTTCTCTGTTTGAATAGCAATGAAAGTAATCATTTGAAATATTAGGTTCTTTTGTACGATAACTCGCATTAAGTTCTTCGTATGCGAAAGGAAGTTGAATTTTATCAACTCAAGTTCGGTTAAGATCTTCTTGTTCCTCAACCTCTTCAAGTGATTCCATAAACTTAAGTTGATATTCTGAACCTAGGTCTAGAAAGTCAAATTTATAAATAGTAGAAGTGTGAGAGATCGCCTTTCCAAGGTATTTGGGATTGTCATAACCTAGACCTTCCTTTGAATAATAGAACTTGAATTCCTAATGTCTGTTTAAATGGATGGTTTAATCAGTCTAGCCTCTTTTAATAAACTTTAATTCAAGCTCTTTTAACTTTTCATGAAAATTATTCTTTTGTGTGAGAAGGAAAACAACTTTATTCGCACACTCTTCATTGTTGCTTTTTGACTTTGCTAGTTTAGTTGGCATTTCAGATGACTGGTTTTTCAAACGAGTGTCAACGTCAACCACTCGTTCCTTTTGCATTTGTAAACCTTTAACCCAACTAAGATTTTCAGCATTTTCACCATTCACTTGAACAATCTCCTTATAGTTATTATTAGTCTTGATTACAAAGTGGTGACTGTAGGATTTTTCACAAGAATCGGGATCATAAAATAAGTGCAGCGGAATAAAAATTAACCGGTAAAAACCCTATTAGCCCGGATCCGTTACGAACAACTTTAAGGATTAAAATACAACCATAGGGGGTTTAGAAAATTACCTCAATGGTCTGGTTTGGTTTGATTGATTGAGATCAAGCGTTAGGAATCAAAACAGATTCCCTCTAACGGTATCCACGCGAGTGTGAATCCGATCACGTGTGGTTGCTAGCACAAATACCGGAAGAACACAAGGAGAAAATCGATTTCTCCTTGTGTGTGTGTGTTAGTCGATTGAGAGGAGAGGAAAGGGAGGAGAGAGCAAACTTCAGGTTTCTCAAAATCCCTTGAGTGAATAATGATTTCCATAAGGCAACATGCCTTTATATACTTTTCCCTTTAATCTCGGACCGGGCTCAATAAAGCCCGCAAGACTTTATTGACATAATTAAATCATTCCATATTTAATTAATTATTAACTTAATAATTAATCAATTTGGGCTAAATATTACTTAACCCTTTTGGGCTTTTAAATAAAACATTTATTTAAGGCCCGATGGATATTTAATTATATTAATTATTAAACATAATAATTAGCCCAATTTAATTATTAACTTAATAATTAAATTACACAATTATCATAATTATGTTTTCACACACTTTGATTATCATTCTACTAAATAATAATCTCACATTTTACAACTTGTAACTTTGTCGGGTTATAACCAACTTGGTTAATTCGTGATTTACACACTCTTATGCGTGTGACCCTCTAGGTTCATCTGACGTCAGCAGTGTTTTCATATGACGTGGGCACATAAGATCCTACAGTGACAAGGTTCTTTTCTTCTTTTAGTTTATTATTTAAGTCTTGCAGTTTAAGCATCATAGTTTGCATTTGATCAATTAAGGCCATATTGGTTGAAAAACTTACCTCGGAGCCAGAAGAGTGATTTGATCCACGATCATCATTGTCTAAATTGGCATCTTCAAAGTGCTTGCCCATAAAGCATAAATGAGCTTTTGCTTCTTCTTCTTCCTCTTCATCTGAAAGTTGTAGCCAATGATCCTCTTCAGCTATCAATGCCTTGTTGGCTTCCTTCTGCTTTTCCAGGAGCATCTTGTTCTTGTAGTAGTCTGAATAGCGCACAACAAGTTTTCGGAAATCTCCAGTGAAGTGACCTAACTTTCCACAGTTGTAGCATTTGATCGGTTCCTCACCATCTTTGTTGTCTTTCGAGGCTCTTGGTTTCTTGTTCTCAAATATTTTTTTACCCTCGAACTTGTCTTTATGTACGTAATGCTTATTCCATCTTCGATCGTTGGAGGATGGCCTCTTATAGTATTTCTTCTGCACAAAATTTGTGAGAAGAGCCAAGGTCTTCTTTATGTTTTGGAGCTTAGAGTCAGATTTACTATCGTTCTCGACTTCCTTTTCAGACTCGCTATTCTCCCTTTTTCTTCTAGAGCTTCTTAGAGAGTGTATTTCCCCTCTATCAGCAACTAGGGCTAGAGGGTTTGCAATAGGCTTCTCATTCCTATTCGTTTCTTCCATGAGCTCATGCACTTCCTCTTTTCATCTTGCTTATGCATTTCAAACACTTCATGGAGAGCTATTTCGTCTAACTACTTAGTCTTTTTGATATAAGAAGCAAAGCTCTTCCATTCCGGTAGCAGGTTGTTTAGAAACTTGACGTTGTTCTCCGTCAAAGTCTTATTCATCATATTTTTGCTTAATTCATTTAGAAGTAGGCAAAAGCGGTCATAAGTATCGTCAAGAGATTCTCCATCTTTGGCCTTGAAGTCTTCATAGTTGTTGATGCAGTTTGTCACCTTGAGTTGATTTTCAACCTTTGTGCCCATCATCCTTTTCTTTACTTGATCCCACGTGCCTTTTGCGGTTGCTTTGTAGCTATTGATGCTTGTGTAGATATGATTAGGTTAGCTCTAAAGCATGTAAGTCTTTGCTAGCTGATCTTTTAAGCCCTAAACTTCTCTTCATCTGAGTACTTGTCCTTTTCCTTGATTTTCCTTTCAGCTGGAACTCGTGGTTCGGCATTCGGCCTGCCTGGAATATCTTGCCAAAATTTTGTTGGCCCCTCTTTTAAGGAAAGGAGTATGGATTCGTAATAATCGCTTCTCTATATAAAGTCTAGAAACCTATCTCGCCATTGTGGATATTCTCCCTGAAACAGCACGGGTGTTTTTGTCTCAGTCCCAATGGACAATGCATCACGAGAAGTCATCGTTGATTGCACTTATGTGATCGTGAGACGGTTCAGAAGTGATCCAAAAGAAATACTAGAGTGGATTGATATGACAGTGAACTACTATGGGTAACTAATAGTGGAAATAAATAAACTACCGAATAATAAAATTGAGTGAATATAAACTACCGCATAAAGAAGATAAAGCAAAGGGAAACTACTGCAGGAGAGGTGTGCGGTATTGGAGACTCCCCAACAAATGGTGTGCGGTAAGAGAGGTTCCCGTATAAAGGGTATGCGTTAAGTGGATTTCTCGTACAAAGGGTGTGTGGTAAATAGAACTCCCGTACTAAGCTTGTGTGGTAAGTTATACTCTCGTACGAAGCTTGTGCGGTAAGAGATGCTCCCGTACTAAGCTTGTGCAGAAAGTGAAAGATTACTAACCTAGTTTATGCGGTAAACTTGATGAACATGCACGAATTGGACTACTTGATTTTCCAGATCAAAGATCAATATTGATTCTTGGGCTGTGATATTAGTAGATACACACATGAAAACAAAACCCAATAGAAATGTAACTTAAAATACGATTAATTTTGCAAAAACGCACTATTAACCACCAAGAACACTGCGACAAAACTAACTGACCTTTTTTTAGAATCTTGGTTCAAAACTCCGAATTTTGATCGGAAAACAGTACCAATCGCGTTCAAAACACTATATGAATCAAATAGAGTGTGTATGCAAGTTCAATTAAAAGAAATAGAAAAATAATCGGAAACTCAAACCAACGTTGTCTGTACGGGAAGAGATGAAAATCTTAGAAATCGATTTCCTTTGGATCCAAACTTCTTTCTCTTTACTCTCATACCAATTGTGATTCCCATAACAAGTGTAATAATAATAAAATCAATCAAACACAACGAATTGTTCAATAACTCTGGTCATATGATTGATGTAGAGAGAAAATATGTTTATACGGTTTTTGGCTAATCAGATTATGCTAATCTCTTTTAGTTTAACCCTAGAAACAAAAGTTATTTATACCTTGAGAGGTATGTACACTTTAAGCTCAGACTTTAATACAATATCTATTTATCCCTTACAACCTTGTCTCAAGGCCACCATTTTTGGTCTGTGATTGGATTTGTTGAGTACACATAAGAAGACGCGCTCATTGTTCACTTGATATTGTAGACATAGATTTTGATTGTAGACATGCTCGACGTTGAGAATTATTCCGTGTTGGTTCTTAGGATTTTCATTTTGGATAGTAGGGGTTTTGTTTTATCATCGGTCTCCGATTAGGCCGACAGCCTCCTTAACCTGTGGATCTATTGCAACTATTAAGATATGGCTATTTGATTTGGTATCATTGCTTAACTCGGTGGAGGGGAAAGAGTTGCTTAAATTCTCCATTATAGCTGGTACCACGAGGAAGACCAGATTATGTCGTTATCACAGTTTCGACAAGAAGCTCAGGAGACACGTCTAGTATATGAAGATCTAGAGAGAGAGAGAGGGAGAGAAAGAAAGAAAGAGAGAATGTATGCACCTATATATAAGTTATGAGCTCAGTTGTTGGGCAATGTAGATGATGTGTGGTTCGAGAGAAATGTTTGTCGTTCATACCATTTTTAGTTCATCGTAAGTACATATTGCTTCCATGATTGTAACTCTATCTAAGTTATTTTATTAACAACATGTTGATGCATGGTCGACATTGCTGATGAACTTGATACCATTATTGATGTGATGATTATGTGGTTGACATTCCTCCCTGTCTTGAATGAGGATTGTCAGATGGATTATATGATGGTTGACACATATTCATTTTATCCATCATGGTAGACGCTGCAATGATAAGGAGACGTGTAATCTTCTTTTTGAAGGCCAATAGATTAGAGAAAAGAGAAAGAACAAGATAGTACAAAAATCCAAACAACAAAGATCTACAAGGTGTAGAAAAAAGACACGAGAAATTTGACATTCTTTTCACGTTATAAGTGCAATTATTTTATTTGATTTAAAAACATTTAGAGACTTGATCGTTTATCCGTTTAAAATATAAAAGTCGATTAGGGTTTTTAAAGGTTAGACTTGTTTCATGATTTTACCACATTAACCGATTTTATAAGTAAAATTCAAATTTTTATTTGTTCAAAAAAGTTATCTATAAATTTAATTGTTCAAAATTGGAATAAAAACAATTAAACATAGTTGAAGACTGTATTCAATATTGAAGGAAAATGATTGTTTAGTTTTGTCTTAGTAATATAAATACCAATTTTCATATATGCTCCCCCTACCACTCATTTTGCTTTTTACCTAGGGTTTTGCAAAACCCGAATTCACCCATCTTACCCGAACCAAAATAATCGATTAATAATAAAACCTGAAAATCGAAAACCAAAATTTATGCAGGATTGTAGGTTTCACGTTGGTTTTGCATACCCTTCACTCGAACCCTTCCGTAAACCCAAACAAATCCTAAGCCCATTTATATTTTATTGGTAGTTAATAATTACATATGAATGCATGAGATGTTCGGTTAAACCAATTTTTTTTGAATTTGGGGTGGAATTTATGTAATCTACTACCATAAGAACCAAAAATGTAACTTACTTTAGAATTTATATTTCTGCACCTATTCATATTAAAATAACACACACAGAAATTACACAATAAAAATTCAAAAATCTAACTTACGGAAAAAATAACACAAAATTTCTGGGGGCTGTTTTGTTTTGCTGTTTTTCTCTGAGAGACAAGTTAACATTTGACCTAAGGTAGGGTATTTATGGGTGGCAAGAATTTAAAGAACCTTATAAGAGATAAACCACATAACATACAGTTTACAACTTTTAGCCTTTTACTTGCCACTCATTGTGCATGTAAGTGAATGGGTTTTGGATCCAGTTGATCTATATATCTCTCTCTTATAAGATTATATCCACAACTTCATATATATATATATATATATATTGATCACCAATTACTGGTCATTTGCTTCTGGATCTTGGAATTCTGAGAAGATCTACCACCCTTATCTTTATAAGCATTTCTTGAACCGTTGCTCTTCCTTCCTGCACGTGCTGCTTGAATTGCACGTTTTCGCTGCTTTGCTAGCCGCTCCACCAGTTCAGGATTATCATCTTCTTCTTCTTCTTCATTTTCATTATCATTATCTTCCACCTGGAAACAAAATAAGAGTTCATTAATTGTACAATTTTACGCTTTTATAATAAAAGGGTTGGACATCAAAGAAAGCTAGAAAGAAGAGAAATACCGGATCGCTTGTATCATGATGCTTCTCTTCAGAGTTTTGTTGATCCTCTTCTACTTCGCCACTAATTTCACAAGCCTTTGGTTGGTCATCATCCTTGATAACATAACAAACAGAAAACCTTGTCATTCTAAATCGCCACCCAGCATTAATCAAAGTGTTATGTGTATATATATATATATATAGAGAGAGAGAGAGAGAGAGACAGAGAGGTTCAAGCGAGAATGGAACCTCGCGAGGATACGAAAATGGTCGTTCATGTACAAAATCATACATGATTTTAGTATGATTTTGTACTAAATCACCAAAAAATCCGGGTGACTTTCCATGCCATTTAAGTAGCCCCAAAAGTCGTCTGCTACTCGTTGCAAAATCATATATGATTTTGTACTGTTCTCTTATTTCCTTAGATAGGTACCATTCTTGTATGAACGCGGCGCTCCTATATATATATATATATATATATATATATGTGTGTGTATAGAGAGAGAGAGAGAGAGGAAAGTTCAAATGTGAAATCAAATTTGGTTGCGAACATGAGGACAAAGAAGAGCCAGATACGCGTCATATTCAGACTAGATAATGAAGAAACATATTCAGACTGAATATAGTGTTATTCAAGCTGAATAATACTATATTTAGACTGAATGTATAATTCGTACATATGAGGATTTATATGTATTATTTAGAGTTTTAGACAATCTATTTCATTCCATGTATAAAATTACATGAGTGGGATTCACAGTTGTCGAATTCATAAGACAAAGCACCAAAAAAGAGTTTGAGAGTAGTAAAGATGGTGCAACTGCTGGCAACAGATTCCATGATTTCAAATAAATCTGATTAGAAAGGGAAAATATCTGATGCTCTAAGATTATTGGAGAAATTGTAGCAAGGGTTCAAAAAGAGAAAACACCGATGACTTCCAAATAAATAAAAGACTAGTTTTGATTCAGGTAACATGCCCTAAAGGAGCTAAGGTAAAGGCATACCTTGGTCAATGAGCATAAAGAATCAAAATTTTGGATGTCTGATGCATTTATCATAGAGGAATTCTGTTCTTCATCTTCTTCGATTTCTTCATCATCAGAACCAGGAATCTTCTCGAGACCTCCTTCATTGAACTATATAATATATCAAAAATGAAGCCTTAAAAAACATTAAGATTAGCCTTAAAAAACATTAAGAATGTAGTCTATTTCACATACACTTACAAGTAAGTAAATGTCAAAAATAATGTTTAATTTATTCTATTAATCAAGCAAATAAATATGGTATAAAAAAGAAGCATAAAATATGGTTGGATCCAAGTTAAATCATAAAAACCAAGGATAAATCTAACAAGCATTACATATGCATTCAAGATTATAAGTAAGTGGGCAAGTGAAAAATCAAAGAAAATACAGAGCCTGGCGGTAGGTTATGTTATCAAAGCAAAGAAAGACTTGGAAACAGAGTAGGTATTATAATAGATTTAAAAAAAATTATGTATTTAAAAGAAAAAGATACGAGTATAGAACCATATTAGCATAACAAGTTGCACAGAAGATGGTAATGAATGTTAATGGTGCATATGCTCCTTAGAGATGATATATTGAAAGCATTCATAGAGGTTTACAGTGTGGTATATATTAAGAAGTAAAAATAAAATCTAAATCTTGGAATAGCTTATGATTTCTTGTTTTGACCTAATACTCTTTATCAGTGATCAAAACAGATTAGTTCTAATGGTTTTTCTCATTTGCTGGTAATGACAGGCCCTTCACAATTGTTGTTATTTTTTTCTGGCTACCCTCAATATCTTTAACGTAATGTGATTAATAAGCCAAAAAATAGAAATAAAAAGCACGTCAGTTGACTTGAAAACTATGCAGGTGGAACCCTGATTTAATAGCATATTATGGAACAACCAATTGAACTTCAGATAGAATTTTCTCTTGTGGAAACATAATGGCCACTGGATTCATCTTCGTGAATTATTAATTTAAAAACCTGCAAGCATCATATACCTTTTCGATATCATCTTGTTCCTTCCTGCTAAAACCACTTGCAGAAAGTTCCTTGTCAAGGAAACCAGAAGCTTTCTTTATTGAAGAAAAGCGAGGCTTTACAGCATCTGAGTCTGCATCTGAATCTGAATCATCAGCATTCCCTTCAAAAGAGAGGTTGAACCTGGACCACAAAATGCTATTTAATTAATAAAAACAACCAGACTGAGCAAAAAGTAAACAAGAAACACCAATTAACTATTTCCGATAACATATTTTCCTAATCTGAGATGGAATGAACTTCCTAAGAATACACAAAAGAAACTAAGCATTTCAGCTCAATGGTTGTATAATGGTTATATATATATATATAAATTAGAATTTATATATAGGGCTCTGGACGTCTAGTACAAACCTCTTGCTGAAAAACTTGATGATGCATTCAACATCACGATCAAAGTACCTAAAATCATAGATTAAATCATATTGCGGTTATTTCGAATGAAATAATATGAAAACATAGTCAGTGGGGAAGTACTAATAATGAATGTTTAGCTAAAACCATCTTATAAGTTCAAATCATACATTTCTGCATTTCGATGAGATACAGAGACCATTTGCGGAAAATCAATTACTGTAATTTTCTCATCATCATCTATCTGCAACAAAAATAGGATCCATAAGTCAAATTAACCTTGTGAAATTCAGTGGAATGCCATCTTGCAAAAAATATCCACAATCTAAGTAAACTGAATAATAATGATGACAATAACAGTAAGAGAAATTAGCAACGCAGAATAATTTAACAAGTGAAGAAGTGTGACAAATCTGGCTAATTGAAAGACAATTTCACGTACTTAACTCTGATGATAATGATAACCGTGTTTAGAAAGAATAAGAAGTTTTCTATTGACAACATTCAAAATCACAAATCACATACAGCGTAAAAAGAAGACACTAAAAAGAGACTGAAGTGAAATATTTCATAAGCATACCATAATGTTAAATTCATTGAAGTCGCAGTGAATAAGACCATGCTCCGCCAGACGGACAATAATGCCTATGATCTTCTCAAAGACAACGTCAGTACTTTGCAACTGCTTCACCTGCACACTGCACCAAAGATGATCTTCAAATGCAGGATTTAGTTCCTTAAGACAAACCTTCCTTATTTTTATACAGTTATAGTGACAAACATAAATGATAAATAGAACTGTCCAAATAGCAACATAAAAGCGAAATGAAAGAAGTTTCAAATGAAAACTAGTCTAGAGTGTTAAAAGGGCACATATGAAAAATCCAGGTCAGACCATGCTTCATTAAACAACTCCTCTGATGAACTCACATTTATTAACAAGATGTAGATGCTATTTGATAAAATTGAATTAGGTTTTGAATGGTTTAGAGGTATAATATATATAATTGGTGCCGAATGAAGAGTATTGCTTTATATATCAAAACATCTTTCTGCAGAAAGGGTATGACGCCACCCTCCGTTCCCCCACTGTACCAGTCCCACTAAAGATGGGATTTAAAGCTACGGGGGCACGTATTTATGGGGCAAGGCTTCCCCATCTTGGCAGGTAAGGGGAGGGGGCGAGATTGATTTTATACCCAAAGTGGGTTAGGGGTGGGACAGGGATGGTACTTCTGCCCCCAACCCCAATATATATATATCATATATGTATATAATATATGCTATTTTTGATATATATATGTGCATATATTCTATTTTTCTATTGTCGATATGTATAAATATTCAACATTATTTTTTATATAACAGCCAACAGGTACCCAATGGTTTCTCCATACCCCGCGAAGATTCCTTCCCCCCCACACGTCTGGGATTAGACAACATAGAAACAGATGATATAAACGAGGAGCAAAGTCGGGGATCCGGGTGCATTCCCTTCCCCGTTTTCATCCCTAGGTCCTACAGCGATGATAACATTTCTCTTTATAAGATTTTGGTCATTGTAGAAATACAGATTTTGGTCAGCTCAGATCCAACTAGTATTAAATTGTAATAACTTGGCTACCTCCATTGATGTAATGTAAGTACTCAAATTTCAAACTTCATGGAAAAGAATACCTTTTAAGGACACTTATTGCCCACAAAAAAACACAAAGAAAAGAATCTAGAAAATTAACTATGTATAACATTACTTTCTTTTTTCACAATATTATAAAATGAAGGTCCAATACAAGATTGCTCTATCTTATATACCTATATAAGTAATGACAGGACTTCCTGCATCAGATATCAACCACACAATAAATTCAACAAAATAGTAAGTCAAAATAACCAAAGGCATGTACTTTGACTTACAGTGGATAGCCTTGTACAAGCGACATAATCACACAATGGCGATTGCAATCCACAGCATTTGGGACAGGAAAACCATGTTCTTGTAAAGCCTAATCAACAAGAAAATTTTGAAATCAATAACTGCTAACAAGATCATTGCTCAATAATACTAAACGATCAAGATTAACGAGTTGAAATGATTACCTTCATGAAAGCAAATTCTTTGAGAGCAGCAAGGCGAGAAAGATACAGCCAGTTGAAGCTACTGCGATGCTTTAAGTAGTCACGCTTAGACTTGACAGCTCTAAAAGAGGTCCTACCTAGCCTGTGTAGTTTCATAGCCATAACCATACCATCTTCATTTGCAACCTCAAATATATCTTGAATAACAGGGCATGTTAGTGTCTTAAATATTCCCAATTAAATAAAGGTAAAGAAGTGTGTGTCAAATTAAAAGAGATTGGAATTACCAGACTCTTTTCCCACACCAATTTGACGTCCCACTGATGAAAAAACACCCCTGTTTACCATAGTCTTTATAGCAAGAAAATCGTAACCAAGATAGGTGAGTCGGAACCCATCATCTACAGAAAAATAAAGCAAGCACATCAGATGCAAGACCTAGAAGGGTTGGGTTCAGGTGAGGAGAGTTATGGTGAGAAGCATAAGAAGGGATCTCCACCCTTGGATGCACATTAGGATGAGATGCACTAAGATGAGATGCACTAAGATGAGGTGCACCGAGATGCACCGGATCAACTCCCTTCTAAGTCACAATTCATGGATGGGTATGAGATTAAAAGTGATCAATGGTTCAGATCTCTTCTTACGCTTCTCACCTTAACTCTTCTTCTCACACGATCCTAAGCCAGACCTAGAAATGGTGTCTCGAATTAAGACAGGCGCACTACTCACATTTTGAAGAGTCATGATGCAACAACTTGTGCTTGAGCAAATTCTTCAACACCTTATAAGTTCCTCCATGTCTATATACAACCCAGAAAATAAATATTAGTTATGACTATTGCATGTAATTCAAACTAGTTAACTGTTAGAAAATAATGCAGAAGACAAGCGCTTATAAAAAAACTATAGACAATGGTAGTGATTAATAACACCAAGATGTGTGCATGTGTAAGCAAATGGACACCAAAAGAAAATTTATTGGAAGTAATAGCAGTAAACTGTTGCAATATAGGTGAACCACCACTACCTGAGTGATGCAATGCGGTCAATGAGCTCTGCAGGTACAATTTCATGCTGAGAAGAGAATAAGATATGTTTTTAGATGACAATTGGCCAAAATGTATGGGGGAATCTGAAGTGATTCCAAATAGAAATTTAGAATTGACTTACATTGCGCATTCCCATCTCAACAGCAGTGAGAACCCTAAAATCATCTTTGGAGAGGTACCGCAAAACATTCACATCAAGCTTCATTACTCCTCTTTTTGCACTTTCTTCTCTATGATATGCGCTATAATGTTGCAGATTATAAACTGATTACTTGAAAATCCTTGTTAAGAGTTTAAATTAAGTTAATAATTTCTTGTTAAACAATGGTTCACGTGTAAGAGTTAGAGATGTAATGTTAACAGGTATAGTAAATAGTAAATAAATCTTTAGTGAGATAGTCACAAATGTAAATTTGACGAGTTCAAGAATATTCTATCATGTTCGTCTATGAACTTTAATCATATCTAAGAGTTCGACGTAACATTTTATCTTTAAAAAAATTTGTTCTGTTCCATCTCTTGGAGTCTTGGTTTTATGTTCTGTTCAGAACCATGCTTGCAATTAAACGAATGCAGGTTAAGGCCTTGAAAAGTATTACTCATCACAATCGTCCTAAAGGTTCTCATGTTTCAATAAGATCTTAAGGAATCCAAACTAACTCCTTGGGTACGTCTAGAAGGCAACTTTGCGGATAAGTCAACAACCCACTTCACTACACGTCCAGCAAATCGTAACTATCAACTCATGATGAAGAATAATGACATATTATCTCTTCTAAAACCAACCTGTAAATACGCTCTTAAAATAGACAGAATTAAAGGCATCAATTCAGCTAATATGCCTCTTGATTTTGCTTCATCCCATGTTAGATGTTCCCCTTTTTTTCATGAAAAAGTGATTTCCATTAATCAACTTACTAAACAATTAATTTCTTATGTAACCCAAGCTTTCTAAGGACCATGAATCCTTTTTTTCTTCATTGTACAAAACTGTATGGCAACACTCCATTGAATCTTAGCATCCTAATTTATGTTTCAATTAAATGTATTTTCCTCGATTGCACAAAACCCCATAGTCTATTTTCTACACTCTATACCATTTAAAGGAAAAACAATGCACAGGGAAATTTGTAACTAATCTTCAATTTGGTGTATATTATTGCTTAATGTTGCGTTGCAAGTGGAACGATGGGATTAAGAGTGATGATGGTGATCTGACCGTAGCCAACAACCTCCAAAGTCCAAAATCCAAATGCTGTCTACTGCGGCGATAACGCCACAGTAGGTTCAAGAACATGTTGGGCTACTTTGAGCCTCAATCAAGTCATAAAAACAATATAATATATATATATATCAATTATATGTGCAGTAGAAGTTGATTTCCAATAAATAATTTCGAGAAAAACGAATGAGACCAAACCAGATTTCATCTTAAAGTTGTTGAGGTTTGCTTGTTATGATGTTAGAAATCAAAAACACAAAGAAAATCGAAGCTCCTTCGTAATTTTTAATGACTGCTGGCCAGGGCCGGTCTTGATGTTTTTCATGCCCTGGGTGAAAAATCTAAAAAATTCCCCTAACCTAAAAAGAGGCAAAACACACTATTTCTAAGGGACCGAGGATTTACCGGTGAATCGTGAGTTTTCAAATGAAAGAAACCACATTAATCACCACTCACCATTTGCCACTTACAGATCATTTTTCAAAAGTCAACATTTTCGATCCACACAAATATACAACAAATTACTAGATATGTGAGAAAATGGGTGATTTAAAGGACTGCAAATATAGTGTGTATATTAATATGCACATGAGGAAACTAAAGATTATTTAAGAAATATTTTGGGAATACATTAGACAACTTGATGTGTAAGCTAGAAATCTAGAAACCATGTTTAACTGACGTATACAATACTTGAATTCTCGGTGTAGATACCATTCACTATTTCTTGAAGCTCGATCTCTCCCCCGGATGAACCATATAGCATTTTGGCCATGGTACTAGGAAATGGAATCCTAAAATGGCACCTAGTAGGGCAAATTAGATATATCTTTAGCTCGTATATAACTAGTCAATATCTAATATGATATAAGAATTAGTGTTTATGAAATCAATTTGACAAATAACCACAAGGCTTGTGGCGTACTGGTTAAGGTTTTGATAGGCACCTGTGGGGGATGAGGCTAGATACCCATCTACCCCAGGTTCAAATCCAGGCGCAAACAACTTGTGGCCACTGGGGAATTATCTCAAGGCTGCACAATCTTTAAATTGTCAGGGATTAGTCTAGGCAAATGTCTAGGTTAAACTTTCCAAAAAAATCAATTTGACAAACAACTCATTAGGTAGAGAAACCACGAGATTTATGCAAATTGACATCGTTATATACTTATTAAATGAAATTAAAACAATGTGATTACTAATAGATACGAATGATGCATCTAACAGAATATGTCAACAAGTTATGAAAGAGATATGGTTGATTATGTTTATAACTTTGTTTCATGTACTAAGTAATAGCTAACGCTCTAAGTAACATGTACAACAATCAATTCTAAAAGTCGGTGTGTGGTTAATTTTTCATGAATCCTAAATCCCTAACCAGATTTCATCTTAAAATCAAAGGTCCTGAAAAGCCATCAAACATGAAAAAACATGATTATGATACCGCACAACTTTAATGACAAATTGGTCTACAGATCATCGGTGAATTGCCTTTCACTACTTCGAAAAACAACCCATTATGTATCTTGAGTAACTACAACGCAACAATGTTACCTCCATTCCTTGTAGGCTTTCTATATTGACCTTGATAAATTGTAATTACTATCTCTAAGACGTAAATGCCACATAAACGCACAGAAAACAAGTAAAATCAGTAAACAATCTTACAGTCTTTTAAATTAATATAACAAGAATATCAGAGTTGATGTTGGTGCCATTTCATCGAACAGTTGGGAGTGCATCATCAACCTTTATAATAGGATAAACAATGAACAACAAATCAAACCCCAAACATAAAGCAAATACCCATGAGAAACCAATATAGACACATTAGCAAATTGAACTAATCATCTAACCATCAAAATCAACAAGACAAATAGACAACAACGCAAAAAAAAAACAGAAACACCTTTAATCTACACAGAGCAAGAGACTTCGATCAAGGGATAAAGAGAGTGGGAGACTTACGTGAGTTCGACTGGGGTTCAAGAACAAGTAGAGAGTCGGTTCAGTCGTGAAGGTGAAGAGAGAGACGTCAGACGGACTTGGGCGTACGATAGGGCAGCCGGCAGCGTAAGAGCGCCTTTTTTCAATCAGTAATGAACCTATTTTGTTAACTTCTTTTCTGTATGTAACAAGGCATGGGCTGGGAATAGACTTGGGCCTCCTGGGTCATCCCCTCGATCGGAAAATAGATAGGGCCGGCCCAACTTACTATTTATAAAAGACAAAATGCATGAAATAGCAACTTATTTTTATAAAAAAATTTATTATAACATTATAATTGCACTTTTTCTTATTACAGCAATGTATTTTTAAATTATTTTTATTAGGGCATTGTACTTTAAAAAAATAGCATTAGGTAACCTTTTGATTTAAATTTACCTATTATACCAAGTTTCCATGCCACATCACTGTCCACATAGGTTGCCACGTGTACTATATGTTGATGTGACATTTCTTGTTATTTTACAACATTTCTACTTTCAAAATTATTTTATTATAGTACTTCAAAATTACTTTAAATAATTTACCAATTATAACATTGGGTAACATTTTAATTTTAATTTACACATTAATAAAGAAAACCCATTCTAATCACATAAAAAGTTTTCTCCGCAAATGGCTGGAAAAATGATTCAAATTGTGTGGTCTTTAACCACCCCTAACCCCTTGGTGCATCAACAAACAAGACTCCTCAAGGAAATAAATAAAGTTTAGGAAGAGAAGACACATGTAAAGCGTCAAAAGCCTCAGGTAGTTCAAATAGAAACTTCATGTATTTCTCCCTTTTATCTTATTAACATCAATTCACGTAGTAGTTCAAATAGAAACTTCATGTATTTCTCCCTTTTATCTTATTAACATCAATTCACGTAGTTAGCCATTCTGTATTTATGTGTACCAAGAATAACTTCTCGTGTGTCGTGTCGAAACTATTCTAACATAGGAAATAAAGTACAGTATATGAGAACAAATACATGAAAATGAACATAAATGTCAATAAAGAATGATTAAAATACTAAGTAATATTGAAGCTAGTAATTATTGCAGCACTCTAATGAGGGAGATAAGGGAGACAAGGGTTTAGAGTAGATCGATCAGGTTTATCATTTGAGAATTACTACAACAATCTATGTGTCTTTTTAATATTTTGAAAATGGATTTTGAAATAGTTTTTTTTCTTTTTAATGACATGTAAGCATATCTATGTGGCTTCCATGTCATTCTAAGTATGACAAATCATCAAGAGAAACCGATTTAAAAGGTAATAGGTCACCCAATGCTATAATAAGTAATTTTTCAAAATACAATACTCTAATAAAAAATAATTTGAAAGTACATTATTGTAATAAGAAAAAATAAAAGTACAATGTTATAATAAGAAAATTAATGAAAGTAGGCTGCTATTTCGTGTATTTTACCCTTTATAAATGTTGGTCCCTAAGGAGTCTACAAGAGTTCAAGGATATAGAAACAGTTTATAGAAGGGGGGTGAATACAAACAGTCAGTTTTCGTTTTTTAAATGAGTTTATATTAAATAAACAAATTTACAGTTACAAGCGAAATTAGAACAAGTAAACCTATTCTATTGTAACTTAAGAAATCACACAGATTGATGCACAAGAAAATGAGAAAGAAAAGAGACAGAGGATTTAGGAAATAGAAAGTAGCATGCATGAGGATGAAGAAGAGATATCTTCATCTTATTTATACTCGTTTGCATTTAATGCAAGACAAAAGGTATATGTCACGTGTCAAGCATTCATAGGAAGCTTGTCCTTTGTCCAAAAAGCAACCATACTTTTGGTCGCGTATGAACAATACCATATCAGATAATGATGGGGACATATAAGACAATTCGTACGTCCTTCTCTGACATAGTATAAGGTTTGACTTTTGTGCATCGAGGATAAGATCAACGTTTAATCTTGTTTGAGAAGCTTCATATGAGAGTACTTTCGTGTTTGACTTATTCTTTTTTGTTTTTCACTAAAAACAAAAAACACAGGGACCAAAATGCAATTTACTCTTTAATATTTTTTTAATTATTAATATATAGAGTAAACGACATAGCCCCCCCCCCCTTCTTTTCTGTCGACCAGACCCCCATCGCCGGCCAAACCACCAGCATCGACCACACCTCCATCACCGACTAGACCTCCGTCGCCAGTCAAACCTCCAACGTAAAATATGAATTTTGGTGCTTTTTCTGCTTTGCGATCTAGGCACAGGGACGATGACGGTGAGGAAGGTGATACCACCACACTAGCCTAATCTTTATTGTCGACAAAACCCTCGATCCTTCTTCATCCCTCACCTCCCACCTTCAGCACTACAACCGCACAAAACCCACCGCTCTAACCGCATGAAAACCCAAAAAATGCTGATGGAGAAGGTAGATCGAGTGGATACCCATTGAAAAGAGAAAGATAGTAAGATGAGAGTGGAAGCCGAAATTTCACGTCGCTGATCTGGGTTGATCTAAGTTGAGAGGCGAATGGAAGTGAGTTGCTGCCTGTTGGGAACGAAAAAAGAAGGGTTTCACATCGCCAAGAACGAATGGAGAGGGGTTTCACGTTTCCGGGAATGAAAAAGGAGGGTGCAGCCAGGATGGAGGTCTGTTGGGGATGATGATATAGTATATATGTGTAATATTTCTTTATTTTTTAATTAATAGTTAAATTAATATTTGTTTAAGTTATATTTTAGTAAATTTCATTTTTAATTGAAAATTAAATTAAAAAGTAAAATGACACTTATAACCTTGATTTAACAAATTCTTCTAAAGATGTTAGTCTTTAAAGACCCAAACCACAACGAATTGCATACCACAGTGGTTTTTTTGCAATAAAAATCTTCTAGGGACCAAATCCACATAAACCAACAAACCATAGGGACCAAATTTGCAATTTACTCTAAAACAAATTAGAAAAAAAACATCATTAATCTATAAAAAACATAAACAATGACCATTGGAATTTAAAATTTTTCCGGAAGTTTAAATCAATTGTGTAAGACTAAGAGAGCCAATCAGCCAAAGGCTCAAGCCATAAACTCCGAGAGGAGAGGGAAGCATAGACGATCAAGAGAGAGTGAGGATGTTACTAGTGCAGATTTCAATCTTGAAGCGAGGCGAGGCCGAGAGAGAGTTACTAGGGAAATTTTCAATCGATGAAGCAAAGCATTCCAAGAAAGAAAGAGAGAGAGAGAGAGAGAGAGAGGAGTTAAGACTGGTAGCCGACAGCCAGAAGTAAACGGTAATAATCGGCAGGTGATGCTTGTTTGGACCAAAATCTTCGACTAACGACCATCAAACGGAATCACACGACCACCAATACCGAGGTGTAAAAAACTAACGACTTGCGGTGTAGGGAAGAAGCGTCGAATCTATTGGTGATTCTATCGTACGACCAAGCTCCTATCATACGACGAGAGACGCAAGGGATCGATCGATGACATAATCAAGCGTCGTCGCACCTATCTCTCGATCGTCGAGTGAATTGTTCGACATTTGCTTTTACTAACGACATAACATACGTTTCAATTGTGCTTTTAATTGCAGGGTTGTTATCATTAAAGACAACGGATATAACAGACACGATTAAAGGCTCCATTATTACACCAACCATTACAACCTCAATCAATATAAATAGAAGGGCGTAAGGAAGCAAGAGAGACCGAAGAACATCGATAGCAATACTTACGACACAGAGCACATTTAGTCTTTTTCACTCGTTTTACTGTGATTTACGTATGATCATTGTAACATAAGGACGACGTCCCTTATTGACGTCATTTTCACTAGCGCATCGACGATACTATCCATCGTCCGCGGTTTTTTCCCTTAACCAAGGATTTTTCCGCATCACCAAATCTCTTTGTCAATTGTTTATTTACATTACTGTCGTGTTTGTTGTTTGGATTCTTTCTTTAGTCGGATAAGCTCCACACTGACCTTAAGTTGATTTCATTAAACCAATTTTTGGCATAAAAAGTTTGGCGCCATCCGTGGGACCCCGTCTAAAGAAAATTCTTCGACAAACCTCTTTGTTACAGATATTTGTTGTTGAGAATTTTCAGGATGACGAATCAATTAATGATCGGACTATTAATGGCTGAACTCGAAAGTGCTCGTCGACGCCTTACTCGATTGGAAAACCTACAAAGTCCTCCAGGATTCGAACAACCATACATTCCTCTTAACAATCAAGTAATTGGGAATCAAACGGGGTCTACTACCTTACCACCGTTCGTTCCAAATCCCCCACCTCCGCCATCATCAACTGGAGTGCAGACGTCTCAACAAGGAACGTTTCAACCGACATCTGGAATTCCAGTGTCAAACGTAAACACTAAGGGTGCAGGACCCAGTCACACGAACGCATCCGGTGGACAGAACGTGGAAGATGGCACGACCGATTTTCAATCCCAAAATACATCTATCGGGTAAAGTTCCCATATGTCTACAGGGCCACATATGACGCTTCCTCATCAGCCTCCCTTCTCCCAGGGTCACCAATTTCAGAACGCATTCGCTGGGAACCACGCCCAAAATCCTAACTTTAATAACCATCTTTTTCGAAATAATTACAATAGCGATAATGATGGCATTGGAACAATGCTTTACACTAATCTTTCTGCAGGACATGGATCCAAAGATATACCACATGATCCAGTCGCACGACGTCTGAAACTATTGGAGGAACAAAATGAGAAGGTCTTATCCCTATTATTGAAACTTCTAGGTGCAGCCGTACCTGTCGACGTCGAGCCACCAATAGGATATCAAGCGTCACCCTTCTCAGATGTGATAGCTTTGGTAGATATACCGAAAAAATACACGATCCCGACGATGACTCCTAAGTACGCTGGGTTGTCAGATCCAAACAAGCATGTTGACAGTACAAGCAATTGATGTGGACAATCCCAATCCCGCAATATTATCAGAAGTATGCATGTGCAAGAGCTTTGGTGCGACATTGACAGGACCTGCATTACAGTGGCTGATAAACTTGAAGCCCAAGTCGATCAACTCTTTTGCCGAGCTCGTCAACCAATTCTTCCAACAATTCGCCAATAGTCGCAAAATGGAGAAACAAACGGGAGATTTATATTATATTATTTAAAAGTCTGGTGAATCCATTAGAAGCTATTTTAACCGTTTTAACTCTGAAATATAGGTATACGGAACTGCGACATACGGATAGCAATTGAAGCCTATAAACGAGGACTCGACACTATTCCGAATTGTACCTCGACCTGACAAAATATCCCGCGGAAACCTTTGAAGACGTAGGCAAGAACTTTGGCATACATGCGTGTGGAAAATGACACCATGTTCAGGAACAAACATGCCAACGACAAACGCATGTTAAGCGTGAAAAAGCCAGAATTCAAAGCCAAAACACCGTCCAAAGCAGAATCAACGAAACAAATCTCGAACGTCAGGTTCGATAAAAGGAGAGAAACAAACGACTCGTCACGATTCCCAAGTCATTCGAATATTTCTTCATAGGACTTCAAATGAACAATGAAAGATCTAGTAGACGCATTGAAAAGCATTCAATCAGCCATTCATTGGCTGAAGAAGAGCAATAAACCCGATGACGAAAAAGATAAATCCAAATGGTGCGACTTTCACGATGATTATGGCCATCAGATCGATGATTGCCTCTCTCTGAGGAAAGAGGTCGCATGGTTGGTCTCTAAAGGACACCTAAAAGACATGATGTCCAACTGTTGGGTCACCGATACGTGGGCAGCAAGAACTTGGGCATTAAACCTTAAATAAAGACATTCTCTTTTATTCTTATAAAAGGAATATTTGTCTTTTAGCTAAAAGGTTTGATGGGACTTCACAGAGCATGAAGAAAAGAAGATAAAGTTATCTGACATTACGTGCTACAAAGAATGGTTCATCCATTATTCTAGTACAAAGGGAGTGGTCTCTTCCTTTGTCCAACAGATACACTTCCAGCTAATGAATCCTTGACAGCTGTCCATATGCATCCCATGCATGGGCACTATAAAAGGAGATGAAGTCCTTCCATAAATCTCACGCTTTCAACAAATTTTCAAAGTGATTATTTGTTTGACTCCGGCAATCCTGTGTGTTATAACAGTCTTGTTTTAACTTTCTTAGTGTACAAGTTAATTACTGTTATCTGTGTGTTTAGTTTGATAGAATAGTGTGTCTATTCTTTTCCGCATCAAACTTCCTGTGTGTAAATTTTTGATATTTATATTAAAAAATTTAAAAAGAGTATATTCTGTGTGTTTGTATTCAAACCCCCTCTACAAAACCCTCACTTGGTTAGCCATCTCTCTTTGGGGACTAACAAGTGGTATCAGAGCAGTTGGTTTAATTCAATAAACCGGATCTGTGATGGCTACTACTTCAAATGTTGATAGTACTTTGCAGACCTCCTCCAGTAATACATACGATTTAGGATCCTTGGCCAAACCTCCAAGGTTCAACCCAAGTAACTTTGGGTTATGGAAAAATCGCATGTTATTATTCTTGGAAGGGATCGATTGCAGGTATCCCAACATTCTCAGTGAGGGACCTATTGTTCCTAAAATATGGGGTCGCTTTGGCCCACAAAAAGACGCTGAAGGAAAAGAATAGAGTCAAATGATGAAAGGAGTGAGAAAACTGGTAGATATATCATCAAACCTTCAAACAAATTTAGTGAAGATGATAAACGCCTAGTTGCTCTAGACACTAAAGTCAAATCTGCTCTTGTTGTATCTCTTCCTGATGAAGTGTATCACTCTCTTCTTAACCTCCCCACTGCTAAAGAAATGTGGGACACTTTGAGTGTCTTATATGAAGGCACCAAAGAAGTCAAGAAATCTAACAGGATCTGTCTTGTTAGAAAGTATGAACTTTTCTCCCATGAAAAAGGAGAATCTCTCTCTACCTACTTCAATCGTTTTAACTGTCTTCTCAATGATCTCAAAGTTCTTGGACGAGTTTACGATAATGAAGAAGTTCTCTACAAGTTCATGGACTGTCTCCCAGACTTCTGGGAAACCATATGTACTTGCATTAAGCAAACCAAGGCCTTAGAAATAATGCCTTTAACTGCTCTCTATGGAACTCTTCTACATTATGAACAAACCAAGAACCAGAGAAAATCTCTTATAAAAGATATCAAATCTTCTTCTGTTGCTTTGATAGGTGATTCAAAATCTTCTTCTTGTGTTCCTAGAATCACCTATCCTTCTTCTGATTCTGAAAACGATATTAAGGAAGACTCTTCTCATCTATCAGATGCATACTATAGTGCTGCTGATGATGAAGGAGAAAAATCAGCCATTGACATACTTTCTGATAGTATGGCAATGATTGCTGGAAACCTTAAGAATAAAAGATTTTCTTCAAACCGCTCTAAATTTAATAGAAAACCTTTTTCTCAAAAATCCTCTTCTGATAAAGCAAATGAAGAATGCTTCAATTGCGGAAAGAAAGGTCATTTTGCTTCTGAGTGCAGATCAAAAGCTCCCTCTACTCTCAAATCTTCTTCTTCTTATGGCCATGACTTCTCAAAATCAGCTTCTAGGAAGCATGAAGAGAGAAATAGCCACTCTTCTAAAGAAAATTCTGAATCAAAAGAAAGGGGATTCTTTCCTTTGGCCTTCTCTTTTCTCTTCTTTTCTTCTTCAGTTTCAAGGGGTTGAGCACTCATACTCTCCCCCTCAACAGCTGCTTCGGGTATTTCGGTGATCAGGGGGTCAGTGACAGTGATGACCACGTGAGGAGTCACCTCGGTAACCAGAGGGGGAGTCACCTCGGTGACCGTGGCCACACCACCATCGGTGGCTGGAGGAGGAGCCACATCGGCCACATCGGTGGCTGGCTTGGCAGCGTCGACAGCTGCTGTCTTGGTCGCGTCGTCGGCGGCTGTGGAGGTGGTAGCATTGGCATTCTTATTTTTTGGGCAATTTTTAGCAAGGTGAAGAGTATTGCCACAATTATAGCACTTCTTTAAAGAAAAGGCCCTTTTAAAATCCATATCATCAAAACTTTAAAACCTTGAACAAACTTTCCAACAAAGAGCTGGTTGTTGGAATGCCAAAAATAGTTTTTGAAAAAGAAAAGCTGTGTGGAGCATGTGAAAAAGGAAAACTCACCAGAACTTCCTTTAAAACAAAACAATGCTCATCTATCTCTCAACCTCTTCAAATGCTTCACATGGATTTGTGTGGTCCAGTAAGCACACTTAGTCTGGGTGGTAAAAAGTATATGCTAGTAATCGTCGATGAATTCTCTAGATATACTTGGGTGTTCTTTCTAAAACACAAGAGTGATGCTGCTGAAGAAATCATCAGGTTTATAAGAAATATTGAAAATATGAATGGTAAACTGGTGAAGTCCTTCAGAAGTGACAATGGCTGCTCTGGAAGATTTCTTTGACCTAAAAGGAATCTCTCAGAACTTCTCTGCTGTTCGTACTCCTCAACAAAATGGTGTTGTTGAAAGAAAGAATCGGACGCTGTGTGAAGCTGCAAGATCAATGTTGAGTGAATCCAAGTTGCCAACCTATTTTTGGGCAGAAGCAGTTAACACTGCATGCTTTACTCAAAATAGGTCTATCATAGTCAAAAGGCATGACAAGACTCCTTATGAAGTTTTCCATGGTAGGAAACCTGCAGTTGACTTCTTCCATGTATTTGGTTGTGCTTGTCACATGCTAAATGACAGGGAACAACTTGGAAAATTTGATCCGAAGTCTGATGATGGAATTTTCATGGGCTATTCTCTCTCCTCAAGAGCCTTCAGAATCTACAACCTAAGAAGGCAATGCATAGATGAATCCATGCATGTGAAGTTTGATGAGTTTGAAACATCTTCATTATCTTGTAATGAAGAAGAACTAAACCTATGGATAAACTCATGTGTTGGTGAAATTCCATCTTCCTCTCAACCCAATCCTCCAGATAACAACCCGTCTCAGCCTCCCATAAACACCACCTTATCTTCAGAACCCTCTCTTTCTTCTCCACCTCCTGAAACTAACTCTACAGAAGACCTTACCCACCAAAACACCATATCTCCCACTAACCTACCTTCACCATCTCAAATTCCTACCTCATCCTCTTCTCTACCTCCTCCCTTACCTCCTGCACTAAGATGATCCACAAGTTGGTGTAAAAACAAGAAGAGGCATAAGCAATCTGTGCTTATACGTCAACTTTGTTTCTATTGTTGAGCCTAAGCTGATAAATGAAGCCCTAGCTGATCCTAGCAGGGTAATTGCCATGCAAGAAGAACTCTCACAATTTGAAAGAAACAAAGTCTGGAAGTTAGTTCCTCGTCCATCCAACAAAACTATTATTGGAACAAAGTGGGTGTTTCGAAACAAGATGGATGAAGAAGGAACTGTCATAAGGAACAAAGCAAGGCTGGTTGCTCAAGGATATCGGCAAGAGGAAGGAATTGATTATGATGAAACTTTTGCTCCTGTTGCCAGATTGGAAGCTATCCGAATATTTCTTGCCCATGCAGCTTACAAGAATTTTCGGGTATTCCAAATGGATGTCAAAAGTGCCTTTCTGAATGGTGAACTAGCTGAAGAAGTGTATGTGAAGCAACCACCTGGGTTTGAAGATCCATTCCATCCATATCATGTGTATCGGCTGGATAAACCTTTGTATGGATTGAAGCAAGCTCCTCGTGCCTGGTATGGTACACTCTCAGAATATCTACTTAGAAATAAGGATATACGAGGCAAGGTTGACAACACCCTCTTCTTCAAGAAATCACAAGGTAATATCAATCTTGTTCAAATCTATGTTGATGATATTATTTTTGGAGCCACCGATGAATCCTTGTGTGATGAGTTTAGCTCCCTCATGCAAAAAGAGTATGAAATGAGCATGATGGGGGAATTAACTTTCTTTCTTGGTTTGCAAGTAAAACAGTCTCCAGAAGGTATTTTCATAAATCAAAGTAAATACATTAAGGATCTTCTGAAAAAGTTTCAATTTGATACTTGCTCAACCATGAAAACTCCTATGGCTCCTCCTCTTAGACTCTTTTCTGATCCTGATGGCATTTCTGTTAATATTACAAATTATAGAGCCATGATAGGATCTCTTCTCTATCTTACTGCAAGTAGACCCGATATTATGTTTGCTACATGTCTGTGTGCTCGATACCAAGCAAATCGTAACGAATCACATCTGGCTGCTGTGAAAAGGATTTTTCGGTATCTCAAGGGTACAATAAATCTGGGTCTTTGGTATCCCAAAGACTCAGGTTTCGATCTCATCGGGTACTATGATTTTGATTTTGCAGGTTCAAAAATAGACAGGAAAAGTACAACTGGAAGTTGTCAGTTACTTGGTGGAAAGCTTGTGAGCTGGTCAAGTAAGAAACAACATTCGGTGTCTACTTCTACTGCTGAAGCAGAATATGTGGCTGCTGGAAGTTGTTGTGCACAGATATTGTGGATGAAAAATCAGCTGTGTGATTACAATCAGATTTTCTCAAAAATCCCAATACTGTGTGACAACTCAAGTGCAATAGCCATTGCCAACAACCCTGTGCTTCATTCAAGATCTAAGCACATTGATATCAGGTATCACTTTATAAGAGATCATGTCTCTAAAGGTGATGTGGAACTTCATTTCATTCCAACTGATTATCAATTAGCTGATCTGTTCACAAAGCCCCTTGATGAAGCAAGGTTCAGGTTCCTCATCGGTGAATTAGGTATGATAAATATAGACTAACATATATATCATGTGTATGTATATATGATATACATTTATGTATATTATATATATGTGTGTTATATATTTATATAAATATATGTTTTATATATATTTATATATATTATATGTATGTATATTATATACATTTATGTATATTATATATTTATATATATTATATATTTATATATATGTAAGTCATATATATAATAATATATATATATATATAGAGTCGGTGAGAACCGACGTGGCACCCTCTCTCTCTTTCATCTCTCCTAATAAAACCCTAACCCTAAAACCATACACATCGATCGAAGCCACTATCACAGCCACCGACATCCTCGTCGCCTTAGCCGTCGACGATCACCTCCAAGCCACCGACGCTCCCTCTCTTCTAATCCTAGCCACCGACGTTGATACTTTCAGCCACCCACCGACGTTGCCACCATAAACCCACCGACGTCACCGACGTTACTTTTCGACGTTGTCACTTTCCGAGAACCATTCAACCAAGCCACCGACGTGGCATCCACCGACGGTTGCCACCGACGTTGCGTCACTTTCCGACACTGACGTCATCTCTAGCCACCGACATCTTCATTCGACGAACCACCGACGTCACTTTCCGACGTCATACTCTCACCCACGTCATCCTTCGAGCCACCGACGTCGCACCTTCGCTCAAGCCTCCGACGGTTGCCCTGTGTTTCTGACGATCCACCGAGGGCACACCCACCGATGTTGCCTTCGATCCACCGACGTCTATCTCTCTCTCTTCTCAGTCTTTGAACCACCGAGGTTACTTCTAGAAACCCTTCACCTTCTTTAACCCTTTAAAGATAACCCTTGATATACCACTCTTGATAAGCAAGATTCTTTGATCTTATCCCTAATGACATCATCAACGTCACTATGTCAGAGAGCATGCGCCGAATTCAACCCTAAAACCCTTAGAATTCTGACCTTTCAATCACCTAAGGTCATCATGATTTTTGAAAATTGAAATTCCCTCTCATATATAACCACTTCCCCACTACCTTACCACCTTTCTCGCATCCTCTCTCTCTCACCTTACAAAAGCAAATCCTACAAACCTGCAACTTCTCATTCTTCTTCAATGGCATCTCCTTCAAAATCCTCAGAAGAACAAACAATGACCTTTGGATCTCTCTCTTTTCCTGCATGCAACTACTTTGGACGAATTGGAATTGATAATGCTCATCCTGAGTACAATGATGTTTGCTGGTTTCTTCAGAGATGCCCTCTCCAGTATGCTCTTACAGCAAAACCCAAAATGAGTAAGTTTCTCTTAGGAAACTTTTGGTTGACATGCACATTTGATGCTTCATCAGATCAAATTCTGGCATCTGTTCTCAGTAATGATGAACATGATGTGATCTTCAATGTGGAAGATGTTCGATGTATTCTCAAGCTTCCTTCCTATGACTCCTATGAACCTTTCCCTCTTGGAAATGAACATGAAATGGTGGTGTCTGTTATGAATTATTTGGAAGAGAAAAGGGGTCAAAAGTCAAAGGGTCCAGGTACACTTCTAAGAAAGAATATGGGGAACATCTGGAACTTCTTGTTTGCTCATCTTATTCTGTGCTTAAGCAAAAAGACGTGAGGTCCTGATCAGTCACCATCTCAGATAACGGAACTAGCTCATGCTTTGATATTTCAAAGAAGGATAGACTTTGCAACCTATTTCTTCAATGAAATGATCTCTTCTTTCTCTACTCTCCGACGTCCTCAGGTACCTTTCCAGCGCCTTTTCTCACTTATTATTAATGCAAAGTTGGCAGACAAACTTGAGAAAAGGGATGATATTTTATATGATCTCCCTCTTCATCATGTGGGAAATCAAATAATGAAAAAGGCAGCCCTAGCATCCGACAACTCTCTCCGACCTTCTATGGTTGAGTTTGCAAGAAATGCAACTCTCTCTTGAGGTGAAAATGAACCCCGTCTTCAAAGAACCTCAGGTATGTCTTCTATCTCTGCTGCACCTCGAATAACTAATGTGCCCAAATCTCGAAAGAGATCCAAAGCGTCAGGCACATCTACCTCCGCAACCACTGATGGTACGAAGCCAAAAGAACCTTTGGCTTCTACCCAAGCATCTAAAACCCAAAAGCGGAGACACTCAAAAAGCCCCCCAAAGACTTCCTCAAAGAAGTCTAAGGGTACCCAAAGGGTTAAAACTCATATGCCATTAACTGACTCCCAAAAGTTAGTAAGTGTTGAAAATATCCTCACCAAACCCAAGGAACACTCAACCAAACCCAGCTCCTCCATGCCCTCCCAAAAGGACATGGTTGTACAAAGGGACACCCCTATTATTCCTTCATCAACTTTCTCCTTAGTTGATGAAGAAGACTTGGAGTTTCCCATCCAAGGTGCCTCTTCACCACCCCATGAGCTCTCACAGCTCCCTTTCCACACTCCACATGAGAGTGCATCACAACCAGAAGCACTTGATGGAGCATCCCATTTTACATACTTTTTATTTTCCGATACTACACCATGGACACGTACGTCTCCCGTACAGGCCAAGGGTGTTGAGGAACCCATTACTGAGGAATCCCCTCATAGACACTCTCCTAAACGTGTCTCCCCCACATATGCTAAATCCCCCCCCAAGTAAACCTACAGGTTTGGTGGATTCTTCTTCTTCTAGTGATGATGATGCTGATCAACCACCAAAGCCTCAACCGTCTGCTTCTATGTCCTCTAAACAGGGAGATGATCTTCTCCAAGCTTTCACCAGTTTCACTCGTGACACTGTTAGCCGGGTGGAAGTTTTGGAAGAACAAGCAGCCAAAGAAATGGAAAGAATGGCTTCTCTTTCCTCTACTCAACAGAACATCATGGAATCTTTTGCCACTATTATTACAAAAATTGACATGATTCCAATCTCTTCTCCAACGGTTGAACTTGATGTCGATGGTTCTTTCTTCCAAGATCAAGACAGATTTGTTCTTCAAAGGATTGAAAGAAAAGTTGATACTATGGCTTCTGATATGGAAAGATGATATGTAGTGAGATTCACTATATTAAGCACCTATTTTATAATTATAGTTAATATATTTTCCTCATTTTTTATCCCAATTTGAGTCATTTTGTTATCTTATTTTTCATTTATAGTAGTCGGAGCTAAGTATTGGATTTTACTTGTCTTTTTGCACTTTTGGTAGTTTATTCTCTTTCAGGTGAATGCTGTCGGAATGCTGCAGCAACTAACAGCAGGGGAGGAACATGATATTGGCAAAGAAAGGCTAAATCAATGGAAGGATCTAGATTAATCTAGTAGTTACTTATTATATTATGGTTTGTATTTATATTTTCAGCTGAACTAGAAAGCATCTTGGAATAGGAATCTTTGTTTTTTGTATGTGATGGAAGATGCTTGATATGACCTTTGGACCATTGGTAGTTTTGTATTTTGTGACACCTCCTAGTATAAAAGGAGGTGTTGAGGTCTTTGTAACACCATGTTCTACCAGCTGAAGTCTACTATAACCTTAGAACTGTTTGAAGTATTCTTGTGTTCTTCTCTCTTCTTGGTGTTCTTCTTGTTCATCAAGAAAACAATTAGTTTCTGTCATTTAATACTGCAACATTACTTTCAGCATTACTGTCATTTATTTCCTTACGCTTAACGTCATTTACATTTCAGCCATATATATATACATATATTTTCGTTTAAGTCTTTACTTACAAGTCATTTACTTCTTGCACTTTATATTCATTGTCATTTATATTTTCAGTCATATATATATATTTATATATTTACAGTTATGTCTTTACTTCTAGTCATTTATATTTCTTTCATTGTTAGTATGAGTAGCTAATTTTTATTAGCTAGGGTATAAGTGAAATGGTAAGGTTTTAAACTCAAAGAAAGTGGACATTATTCTATAATAACAATATTTCATTATTTCATCTAAAGTTTTATAAATCCAAACGACACTTCTTGACGGATTGATCACTTTGATAGTGATAATGTGCCGTGGACTTAGGAATAAGCCACGATATGCACGTCAATCTGAAGGATATGAGAAGTTTACTTGGAAAAGTTACCTTTTTATGTTTTTCTCATTGAATATTCTTGACAAGTCGGTCACTTATCAAAGTGTCAAAGTGTCATGGACTTAGGAATAAGCCATTGAATGCACACCACTTGGATGATATGGAATCACCTCGGAAGAGGGATTAATTAGACAAAGGAATTTGCTAAGCCATCTATTTTGAGAATACCATGTTGCTATCACTGGTCTTGATACTTCATAGGAATATGGGTTGATAGCTAAACATTAGTATACTGGTATAAGTCCGGAAGGAATACTCAAAATAGGTAGTGGAACGAGCAATTATAGAATAGAATGCTGTAGCATCCCTACAGCATTGCCCACTGGAATTAGGTTTAAACCTTACCATAGATCTTATACCCTTGCTATTTGCTTTATTCTGTTATAAATCTGTTAAAGTGACTCTCAAAACAAACAAACAATTGAATCCTTCTAAATCGCCATCTGAATTCATTTCTTTCATTAGACTTTTATAACAACTTTTTACTCCGATCCCTATGGACGATACTCGGTACTTTGTACCACTTATTACTTGAAAGGACGATAGTAAGACCAAAAGTATACTTGCTTTTAGCCTTATTTATTAAATACCTCAGGTATACAAAACGCCTAACAAAAGAATAAAGGCTTTTCTATCTTCAGTGGGTTACAAGGGTTCAACCACTAAGGGGGAGAAAAATAAGAATGCCAATGCTACCACCTCCACAGCCGCCGACGACGCCACCAAGACAGCAGCCGCAGACGCTGCCAAGCCAGCCACCGATGTGGCCGATGTGGCTCCTCCTCTAGCCACCGATGTGGCACCTCCAGCCACCGATGGTGGTGTGGCCACGGTCGCCGAGGTGACTCCCCCTCTGGTCACCGAGGTGACTCCTCACATGGTCATCACTGTCACTGACCCCCTGATCACCGAGATACTCGAAGCAGCTGTTGAGGGGGAGAGTATCAATGCTCAACCCCTTGAAACTGAAGAAGAAAAGAAGAGAAAAGAGAAGGCCAAAGGAAAGAAGCCCCTTTCTTTTGAAGATCAACAAGAAGAGAAAAAGAGAAGGAAAAGAATGAGAGGTCCCCAAGCAGACACACTTAGACTTCAGCCTGCGTCATTACCCACCGACCCTCTTGGGGTAATTTTGACTGAAGCTGAAAAAGAAGAAGCAATTAGAGCCCAGCTTGAGTATGATCAGACTAATGTACTCAAGTTGGCTCAAGATGAGGCCACCCATGCCATGATACCAGATGCTATTCAGGCTCAGAAAGATGAGCTTGAGAACTTAAAGAAAAAATCTGATGCTATGAAAATGGTTGATGAGGCCAAGAAGACCAGGGAAGTGGAGTGGTTCAAGAGAAGGTTGAAAACAAGAAAGGATGAGTCCAAGATTATCAGTGCCACCATCCAACCTCCAACCAAAAATTCTCCCAAGTTACTTGTCACCCTCAAGAGAGCTGACACTCTCTCAAAGGTATATGAAGTTGAATGGTTGGAAGTCCTTGGAATAACATAATGGATGGAGGTTGGAAAGTGTATCTCAAAGAGCAAAAGCAAGTACAAGGAGCTGGTACTTAATATTCTCAGAAAACTCTTTATTAAGATGCTCAACATCCAAAA
The DNA here is from genome assembly GCA_036898165.1 of Silybum marianum. Lineage (NCBI taxonomy): Eukaryota > Viridiplantae > Streptophyta > Magnoliopsida > Asterales > Asteraceae > Silybum > Silybum marianum. The sequence goes on along the minus strand of CM072529.1, from coordinate 39,537,581 downwards.
AGAGAATGATATTCTTGTGACTTGTCTTGAAGCACAACAAATGTACCTTATACAACAAGGTCTCAAAGGAGAAGTCATCACAGCTCCAAAAAATAGAAAGAAGGGACATTTTGCCATGCTTCATGAAAGAGGCATCAAGATAAATGCCTCGGGTATAGATCTTTCCACTCCTACTCCTATTGCTTACCCGTAGCAAACTATGCTGACTACTCCTGAGCTTGGGGTTTTCTTTGAGGACATCTTTGGAAACATCGGTTTCTTTAGAGCCTCTGATATCCCAAGGGCTCACAGCTCCTTCCTCTCTGCTATTCTAGGAATACCTCCGGTTGAAGACCATTGAATCACAAGGCTTATCTTGGATGAGCTAAAAAGAAGAGAACCCACTCCTTGAAATATAGTGTGAGCTTTATTAATCATGTACTCTGTGTGTTGTACAATGTTGTGTGTTGATTAATAAAAGTTCATACTCTTCTTCTTTAAAAATTCTTGTTAATATCTTTATTTTTCTTGCATATATTTATACTTATACTGTATATACTCATACTCAGTTAAAAAAATAAAAAATATATATAAATCTGAGTCAAAAGAACCCCAAAAGAAATAGAAAGGGTCAAAAAGAATTCTTTTCTAACTTACAGGTATCATCATCAAATAGGGGGAGATTGTTGGGTCACCGATGATTTGGTGATGAATCACCTTTCTTTGTATGATTGATTTTTTTATAGGTTCTTTTGAAGGTCTGGAATATGCTTCAAGAATTGGAAAGTCAAAGACTATTCAATCAAGGGTTGTACATCAAAAAGTGGAATTTTGGATGTACCAACTAACTTCAATATTCAGATCAAATTGCCAAAGTCAAGATTGGGTCACCAATATAGTGGGTCACCGATGGTACACATTTAAGTCATCAAAGTATTGGGTCACAATACAAGATGAGGTCATCAAGTTAGTACTCATGGTCACCGACACTATATATCTTGGTCACCGAAATTGCAGGTATATTTTCTAAGACTGTGATATCAAGTCACAACTACAAGGGTGTACACTCTCAACACTTAGTGAAATTTGAAGTTTACTAAGTAATGTGTACACTTATCAACTCCAGCCTTACAAGGTATCCACCTATGTGATACATAGGTTGATGTATTACTTAGCAATTTTCAAGAGATAAGTTCTTGACTCACAACAAATGCAAGATACGTAGGCAGCAAGAACTTGGGCATTAAACCTTAAATAAAGACATTCTCTTTTATTATTATAAAAGGAATATTTGTCTTTTAGCTAAAAGGTTTGATGGGACTTCACAGAGCATGAAGAAAAGAAGATAAAGTTATCTGACATTACGTGCTACAAAGAATGGTTCATCCATTATTCTAGTACAAAGGGAGTGGTCTCTTCCTTTGTCCAACAGATACACTTCCAGCTAATGAATCCTTGACAGCTGTCCACATGCATCCCATGCATGGGCACTATAAAAGGAGATGAAGTCCTTCCCATAAATCTCACGCTTTCAACAAATCTTCAAAGTGATTATTTGTTTGACTCCGACAATTCTGTGTGTTATAACAGTCTTGTTTTAACTTCCTTAGTGTATAAGTTAATTACTGTTATCTGTGTGTTTAGTTTGATAGAATAGTGTGTCTATTCTTTTCCGCATCAAACTTCTTGTGTGTAAATTTTTGATATTTATATTAAAAAATTTAAAAAGAGTATATTCTGTGTGTTTGTATTCAACCCCCCTTCTACAAAACCCTCACTTGGTTAGCCATCTCTCTTTGGGGACTAACACCAACGACACGGGTAAATTACCTAGACCCCCATCTCCGGCAACTACTAAAGTTGTGTATTGTATTACAGGTGGATCCGACGTCCGTGGACTCACCTACTCGGAGGCCAAAAGACACGCGTCCCAACGAAAGCTCGATCCTCAAATTCCTTGTCGAACAAAAGCAAATACAATACACGTGATGGCTTGATCGTACAACTAACCATCGGGAATTGCTCGACCAAGATGGTTCTCATCGATGGTGGGAGCTCAACAAACGTCATTTTCCTAGATACTCTGAAAATCATAGGAATTGATCAAGTTGAAATCGTTCGACGTTCAACTGTCCTGGTCGGTTTCACCCGAGACGCGACCAATACGATCGGAGAAATTGTGCTACTTGTTTGCGCTAAAGGAATCAACAAGCAAACCCGATTCATTGCCATCGATTGCTCGTCGGCCTACAACGTTATCTTAGGACGACCATGGATCCATGACATGAAAGTCGTGCCTTCAGCCTATCATCAAACGGTTAAATTTCCAACTTCATGGGAAATCAAAAGCGAGCAAAAAATGGCAAGGGAGTGTTACAAGACAACGATAAAACCCAGAAAGGAGCAAGGATAGCACTTACAGGGCCAGAAAGACCCCGTCGACGATCTACAACTTGAGAACTTGCGTTGGGTGAAAGTCGACCTGATCGCACGATCTTTGTGGGGGCATCGCTCGATCCTGTTATCAAGAAAGGAGTCCTGGATCTACTAAAAAGTAACACAAACTATGTTGCATGGTCGCACGAGGATATGATTGACGTAGGCCCAGAAATCATAAACTTATCATCGATCCAACGTTCAAAGCCCCTCGCGCAAAAGAAATATTGGCTTGCAAACGTCGTGGTCGTCAAGAAAAAGAAATATTCTATGGCTATGATCCTGCCTTCGTAATGGAATCGGTGGTCTCGGAATTAAAAAACATCTTTGGAAGAAACTTTCTCCCTTAGGAAGAAACTCTCTCTTTCTCTTTGGAAGAAACTCTCGTTATGGCGACTCAAGACGAACGACCTTGGACAACGTTTGTCGACGGTTCCTCTAACATATGGGGGGCAGAACTTGGCTTCGTCTTAAAATCACCACAAGGGGGGCATAATGGTGTGTTCCATATCATACGACTTCAAGGCAACAAACAACGAAGCAAAATACGAAGCCCTAATAATCAGGATTAATCGGCAAAGGGAGCTTGTCGCCTCCAGACGCTCGACGAACAAGATATCCCACGTAGTTGGAATGCGGTATATTTAAAGAAATACTTTTTCTAAGTCTTTTCTTTACCTTTTTGATTTATCAATTGAACATTACTGACTTAAGCATCAGAGGGTCGTTGGTCAAACCAACGACCACCCTAACATTCATCTTCTGTAGGATTGCAAGAAAAACTACAGGTCGAGCGATCTATCAGTAATGACAAAAGTAACTTTACAAGCCTAATTATAAATTATTTCATCATTCAAAACATTTCATTATCTAACGAACAACATTCGAGAACCCCTGTTGGTCGAATATGAGCGCCGCAATAAACACTCGACAAAGATACAATTAGTCATCTAAACATTATTAGTTGACGATCTCGTAAAGTTTGCCTTTATCGCATGATACTTATCGATTAAAGTTTGTCTCCTCTGTCGCATGATACTTATCGATTGAAGTTTGCCTCTGTCGCATGATACTTATCGATTAAAGTGTGCCTCTGTTGCATGATACTTATCGATTAAAGTTTGCCTCTGTCGTATGATACTTGTCGATTAAAATTCGCCTCTGACGCATGATGCTTATCGATTAAAGTTCGCCTTGGTCGCAAGTTACTTGTCATTCAAAGTTTGCCTTTGTCGCAAGTTACTTATCAAGCAAAATTTGCCTTCGTCGCAAGTAACTTGTCACAATCTTCCCTTGTCGCAAAATATTGCTTTTAGCGCAAGATATTTGCCTCCACCACGAGTTAGGTCGTCCATTCGACGAATAAGTCAGATCGTTTATCCGACGGACGAAAACGACTACTTAAGAACATTTGTTAATAGGATTATCTTCATGTCTGATCATTGCAAATTACTTAATCACATTCATACGACAAAAACAATTAAAAACGTAAGAGTCACTTGTAGTAATTTTCAAAAAATTACAAGTGAAAGGCACGACCACCAACGGTCGCCCTAGGAAAAGGAAACAAGACAAAAGTTTGAAAAATTCTAAGGGGCTGACTATCCGTATACAAAGATTTTGTATTGAGAAATGATTAGTACATCGGAATCGATGTACTAAAATGTTAAGACTAGTGTAATGGATCCATAGGCACAATAATCGGTTTTATTGGGGATGAGGCAAGTAATAAATCATTGTTGCGGTTGAACTTGCTCAGTTAGGTATTGAGTAATAAGTCCACGTTTGGGGTTGAACTCTTTATCCGTTAGCCGAAGATTTCTATCCGGTCGAACTTACTTATTTACTGATTTCTACCAGTACGATTAGTAGGTCGCTCCCGTATGTTTCCCTATTGCGTATCTTTTAGGTGTAAATCGCGCGCAAAAGAAAAATGATAAATGGAATGGCTTTTGGTTAAATGTTGATTTTACCGTTTTCACATATTTACTAGCTTTCCATATTTGAACTGTTTGTTCTCACTAGGCTTTAAGACTAAAACTTTTTCTTAAAATGACATGTATATCAGGTGATCGTGCTAGTCGGGCTTCGAAGGGTTGAGTGGAGCTAGATGCCGGTAGAGGCATCCTTTTTGGAGTACACTTTCGTGTGTAAAGTTGGAGTTACATAGAAATATACATTTTGAGGATTTAGAGACACCCGAACTTAATCTGTATCTTATAACTGTATAGATTAGTAGGTTGTCATCTAGTATCCATTTGATGTTGTAAACTCTCGTACTTCTCCCCATCTTTATGGGTGATATTTATTCGTTAAGTCTATTTCCGCACTTTATTTGGTTTAAATTAACTCCCAATTTTAGGGGTGTTACACTATTCCTGTAACCTGTCCCGACCAAAAATCCAAGGCCCGATTAAGGTATTTTGTGACCGATTATGAGAATTGGCCCCGGTTTTGGGCTGGGCCCAAATCGGTCCTATGCATTTTTTTAAATTCGATTATTTAGATGATTCTTTTTTCAAGTTTTTTTAAATAATACAAAAATGCTATTCTAAATTTCTAATACACTTGAAAATATGTATTTGTGTCAATTAAATACACTTACAAAATAAATTTTTCGCGAGAATACGAGTCAAAATCACGAATTATAATAAGAATTGTGAACGTTTATGAGTTGATATCGTCCACCATACACCATATGACTTATATACAGTGAATAGAGCGTAAATTGGACAAAAAAGGTTCAAAATGGGAAAACGGTCAGATGACCGTTAGATATCGGTAATAAGACGATAATATTTTTGAAAAATCGGGCTGGTCCCAAGCCGGGCCCATAACCGGTCCCGACCCGGCCCAACCTAAACCTTCTTATTCGATGAAAACTGTAACCGGTTCTGGACCCCCCTGTCAGTCCTAGCTAGAGGTGACCAAAAATCGGTCGCGGTGCGGGCTAGGCCCAATTTTTCCCGGTCCCAAATAGTGATCTCGTAACCAGTCCCGACCCAAATATGAAGACCTGATTAAGGTGTATGAAGCCCAACTTTGAGAACCAGTCCTGGTCCTGGACCGGGCCCTAATCGGTCACACTTATTTTTCTTAAAATTGATTTTTAACATATAAAAAATATTTTTTGAAGAATTTGGTCATTCAAATACATTAACAATAACGTTTTTATTATAATTAGGTCAATTAAATATACTAAAAATACATTTTAATTTTCAATCAAATACACCTTAAAATTAATTTAAAGATAAACTTAAAAATACATTTAAAATAAATTTTAAAATGAAAAATGGTCAGGTCGAGCTTTTGTTTTCGGTGAAATATCATAACTGGTTAAGAAGTCGGCCAGGGCCCATTTGGCCATCCGTAGACTCCCGACGCCCTTAAACTTTGTGTGAAACGAAGCCTGTATGTATCTCCATCCCTAGGGCCCAAATTCAGTCTCTCTCTCTCTCTCTCGGTACAGAAGAGTTCACGTCCACAGCCTCCCGCCCCTGCTCACCGCTAACGACCTCAGCTCCGCTGGTATGGTTTATAGTGTTTGCTTGTCTCTGCTACTTGTTTTTCACTGATTTCGGAATTGGATGGTTCTAAGCATACTGTAGTATGATAAACCCTTTTATGATTTACGATTTTGTTTATTTATTTATTTATTATGATTCTTGCCAACATTTGCTTATTCGGAGATAGAATCCAGATTATGATTTCATGTTTTTTAATTGCTAATGAAACCTGTAATTGTGAGGATAAAGACTCGAACATTACAATTAATAGAGTAAACATTGGCTTAAATAGCCTTACAAACTAACTGTTAAAAGTTAAAACAACCATGTTTTGTTGGTGATTTTAGTGAAATCATTGGTTCATTTTTTTATGTAATTGGATTCACTAGAGCATATGCTGTTGTTAGTTAAGCTATAACACTGTGTGGAACGCACCTTACCCTCGTGTAGGCTAACTAGAATTGGGATTGATGAATGGCACCATATACTGATATACTATACACAGGGAGTCATGTCAGCGCCTCCAGCGGTGGTCCTAAGTGAAATCGTGGATTCAGGGCAGTATCTCGGAACCTATACGGATTTTATGAAGAGAAAATCAAGCTTCTGAATGTCCCAAGTGAAATTCAGAAACTCTCAGGGGTTGTTTGGCAGTTGCTGAATGGTTTGGTGCGAAATGATTTAGTGGCCAGAATGATTAAGCGGCTCTTGTGATATAGTGCAAAATGAAATATAATTATTTGGTAATTGTTCAGGATGTAATTAGGGCTCTTAATGGTTAAGGGAGGTCCAAGATACAAAATGATTCAGAGGGTTTTGGAACTATTAAGAGGCAGACTTATTTTTTGCCAAACATAATTTACCTCTTAGCGATTTAGAGGCTGCCTCTTAATGGAACTGTTAAGAGGTAAACAAACACCCCCTTAGTCTTATTCAGAAGTTTCTGCCTCTGAAGAGCTTCTGGCTCTTTAGTGTTTTCATATCCATGTTCAATCAGGAAGTAAATGATGTGTAGTTATCCACCCATTGATTATTCCGGCAATCATTTCCATTTAACGGGGAGTTATTCTCCCATTTAATATAGGAGCGGTTCCGATTCTCAAAGTTTCAGACGATTTTGTCATAATCGTTACAGGAAATATGAGATTTCCATAAGGCTCATCTTTTATGCTGTATTACCCCATGGTATGCCATGGGCCGATGCATTTTTTGTAAGGCGGTATTTGATCTTTCTTTTACTTTTAGATTTTTTTTACCTTTTTTAATGTTTAGTATATACCCTACTTGTATATGGTCTTAGATTAGAGGTATGTGGAACCATTGGTAAAAAACATATGTGTATATATATACCAATTTTTCACCATAAGTCACGCCTTGAAAAGTCGTGGCCTCATCGTGGCTCCTAAGGCTTGAGGCTTGACCTCACCACGATAGCACGTCTCATACCATTTAGAATCTTGGTCATCAGTTTTCTAGTCATTTGACAATTGACATCTACGTAACAATTGGGCTTTCATAAGTTAGATTTCACATTGCCTATGCTTAGGTTTAGTAAAGAAACAAATCCTTTTGTTTCCTTCTCTTTTGTGTAATTGAATGTTGTGTTTATTTGGACCATAATCTTGGTTTTCTTTTTCTCTTTTTTTTTTATAAAAGAATACACCTTGGTCAAACTTATTGCTAAATGAATGCACAGTTTATAAGAATTCATGGATTTTTGTTGCAATGTTGCCAGAAGGTTTTATGTTGGTATTAGTTGCTACCAAGTTAAATGCCTTCTTTCTTTTTGTCTTGCGGAATAGAGGGAGCTTGATGCATACTAATGTTGTTAAAACTCTTAAACAATTGCAGTTTAAAAGTTTCAATGTCTGAAGAGGGGATGGAAGATACAAAACTGTCCAACTATAATGACAAAATAGAAAGGTGTGTTGTATGGAATATAGTTACTTTCATTTGTCTCTGTTTTTATGATTTGCTAGGCATATACTATGCCGTGCATTTTGGTTTTTTATCGGAGATCAAAAATACAATTTTTATTATGAACTTGTCTTGTTGCCAGAGAAGCTCCTCAACTAGTTACAGTATTGAAAGATATAAAGGGTGGGCTCGACGATCTAAGAGCTAAAGTTCAAGTTTTAACTTCAAAGGTTCGAATCTCTCAGCCTTTGATGCACATTGCATATTAAAAATGATGATATTGTACTTTGTGGAGAGCATCTTTTGAAACGTTTATCTTTTCTTACATTAAGTGGAGGTTAGAACCTCTTTTGTCTTTTATCACTCATGGCCAATCTGGTTGTTATTACGATGAGATATTACTACCATCAAAGGTGTTACTCTAAAATAGTTAACACCTATTTGTTGCCAGTTTCTCGATTTTTTAGTTGTTAACTCACTTACAGTTCTTTGGCCAATACTTTCTCTCTTTTGCAATAAATATTGATTTGTTGCAAAAGGAACTTGTTCAACTACTGTACGGAGTAGGATATTTGTCAATTTCTATTTCTTTTTGAAGGTTTAGATAGAATGAGAATGTAAAATTGACATTTCTTTTTGTGTAGGAAACAAATGGCAGGAATATATTTCTGTCCAATTTTCTTCAACCATTTTTTCAATTTCTAACACTAATAAAATGTCATTATCATCAGGTAAAGGCAGGTCTTTATCCAACAACAGATGGGATCAGCTATCTTGAGGCAAAACATTTGCTTCTTTTGAATTACTGCCAATCACTTGTATATTATTTGCTTCGCAAGGCGAAAGGACTTCCAATTCAGGGACACCCTCTTGTTCACAGTCTTTTAGAAACAAGATTGTTTTTGGAGAAGGTCATCCTCTTTTTATACAATACAATATCTTTCTTAATAATCTAATCACAATTTAAATATTCTGTATTAGTTGTATAATTTGTTCATAATTTTACCTTAAAAATGATATATGATAGATGTGTGATAATGGAGGATAAATATTGAACTATGTCCATATTTAGCCTTGGGTCCACTCTGTTTGCTAGTTTGGCAAGAATACCATATTGTTCTTAATAACTAATTAACCATACAATATGCAGATACGTCCAATTGATAAGAAGTTGCAATACCAAATTCAGAAACTAACAAGACTAACAGGAAACCCAATGGAGGATGCGGGTTCAGATGACAAGAAACCAGATGCAACTCGTGAAGCAGATGATTCATTGAAGCTTCGTCCAAACCCTGATATGCTTATGAATAAAGTTACTCCGGATGTGAGTTATTTTTATTTAAATATTACCTATGACTCCAGGGTTGTAATATGTGGGTTGTTTTCACGCCCTTTTTACCTTGGAGTCTCTAAGGGGTTGTTTACTGAACACTTAATTGCCTTTTGTTGGGTAAGAGACACCTACCGTTCAGAGATGATCTTTACGAACAATCTTATTGTGCCGTTTTGCTAACTGGGAATCATACCGGGTTAGTGAGGGTGGTGACTCTTACCCGGTGAATGGTTACACAGTTTTGTGCTGGTAAACGGCCCAAAGAGGATTAAGAGCATCTCCAACAGCTATACTAAAATAGAGAAAAGATGGATTTTAGCATTTTTGTTGTTTCAACAGCTATGCTATCCTATATGCTAAAATAGAGAAAAGAGGAGGAAGAGTATAAAAATCTCTAATTTTAGAGAAATCCCTAAAACTATATAGAAGAGAGAGAAATAATATTTTATTAATGTATTGAATATTTTATTAATATAGTTAACTTAGAATTGCTAAAATAGAGTAGCTGTTGGAGTTGCATGCAATTTGTTTTAGAGATTTTGACTCTTCGTCCTTTATTATATAAAAGTTATAGCATAGCTGTTGGAGATGCCCTAAGGGTGTAGAACACACTTCACTTTTGTTCTTGCACATCTACAATTGTTTGTATTCTGTTTGCTATTATGTTGAAAGTTTTTTATGATTTGAATTATAGGATGGTGATGGCAAGTATCGACCCCCAAAGATTGCGCCAGCATCAATGGACGAAACTAAGAGCTCAAAACAGGAGAGAAATGTATCAAGAAAAGAGAAACAAGCCTTCCGGCAAGCTCTGCAAAGCGAATATGCTAGAGATCTAATGAATGATCTTGAAGGAAGGCCTGAGGAGGTTAGAGACTACCCTTATTGTATTTGCTAGTTTCAGTTGTTTTTTTGTATGTTATTCAAGGGCTGTTTGTTTACCTCTTAATAGTTCCATTAAGAGGCAGCCTCTGAATCGCTAAGAGGTGAATCTTGTTTGACAAAAAAAAGTCCGCCTCTTAATGGTTTTAAAACCCTCTGAATGATTTTGTATCTTGGGCCTCCCTAAACCATTCAGCGCCATAATTTCATTCTGAACGATTACCAAACAACCATATTTATATAAGAGCCTCTTAATCATTATGACTACTTAATCATCCCGCATCAAACCATTCAGCACCTCCCAAACAGCCTAGTAATAGTACTTTTGTTGGTGATATGAAACAGGTAAGGGAGGTTGTTGGAACTGAAGATAGAGATGTGACGAGATATAAGGCGAAGATGGAAGAACGAGCAAGAAGGGAAGAAGAGCTCTTCACTCGCGCTCCTCTTACAAGCATGGAAAAGAAGAAGCTGAAACATATGCGAAAGTCAAGAAATGGGTGAGCCTACTTATTTCAATACTTTTCAAGTCTCGCATCAAGAGCTTGCTCCTTTGGAGAGTAATCTAATGAAAATTATATATATATATATATTGTATGTTACCAGGTTGCTTGGTCTAGCTGATAGTTTCTATGATGATATTAAATCCTTACCTATAGAGGAGGGTGTTGGTGGGCAAACAACGTCTTTTATGGAGGATTCAAACGCTGGAGAAAGGAAGTTCAAGAGACACAAGGTATAAACAATTGAATTCATATTCCTTCATTAGAAGCTTGTTTTTTTTTTAGATTTTTACTTTTAGAAACAAGTTTCTATCGACTCCTTTTTAGAGTGCACCGCGTTTTGTTTTATGTTTAGCATGTGTTAAAACTATGAAAAAGTATCATTAAGATAGGATCATTGGTATCTATAATTCTCACACCTTAGGATAATTTACGTATGAAAAGGTGAAAAGTGGGAATATAATGGCAGTCCAAGTATATAAATGAGGATATTGAAAAGGTTTCTGCTAAATGTGAACCTTAGGATTAGAATTCCTGTTTGTTTATTCAACCACCAGTTAGTAGAAATTAGAGGCGCCAATGAGCCCAATAGGCAATAGAGGAACAAATATAGGATGTTTAATAGTGTAACCAAGGGGCTGTTCGGTTGGTTTTCCATTAATTTCTTAATGGATAAAGAGTTCTGTATGGATAAAGCTGCCTGTGTGGATTAATCTGTTTGTATAGATTGGAAAAGTTTTTGTTTGGAAAGGTGTTTTAATAGACAGAGGAAGCGTGTTTTTAATTCGAAGCGACATGTTTGTAAAAAACTTGGGTTTCTGCATAACCCCCCCTCTCTCCATAGAAGCTTACTGAATAAGCCATGTTCTGTATCATTAAGCCACTACCAAAGAGTCATGTATAGCTGACCGAACAAGCTGTGGGTCCCATTAAGCTCATTAAGCTGCCAACAAACAGACCCCAAATAGAGTAAAGAGTCAGCAGTTTTGCACACAATATACCATGTGAGAAGGAAGTGTATTTGTTATCCAATATTTGTGCAAAATAATAATAATAATAATAATAATAATAATAATAATAATAATAATAATAATAAATAATGATTTGCTCAATTATGGTTGTTGTATTCATCGTAAACACATGGCCATTTTGCTTGAGGATGTTACCAAGGATCTCTACTCCCAAATCCCAATCACAAAAAACAAGTGGAGATGGATATTCAAAAACAACAATACAGATCAAAACCTCACCAACAACATAAACGACAATACAGAATTTATATAAGACTTCTTAATCTTTTGTATATTTATTGCATCAGAATTAAATTTTGGTCTTATTACATATAGAAGTAATGATGTTGTTTCATTTGATACTTCTTGTTGTTGGTGTTAACAGAGAAGGCATTAGAGATCTCAACTCAGAAGCTACAAGCAGGCATTTTTACAGCGTCTTTTTTACTGTTTCATTTGATAATTGTTATTGAGCATCAAAGAACAAAAATGGATATGTTAGATAGGATCTTTATGAGGCTTGTTTGTCTTTTGTAACTTTATAGTATATGCTTATTTTTTCAAGAATTCATGGTTTAATGGTTTTTTTTAGACATTTGAGAAACACCCAGTCATGCCATATGCTTATTTTGAAGCTTTATATGCCTTTTTTACTTGCAATTTCATGGGATCTGGAATTCCTGGCTGTAAAAAATACTTGCAATTTCATGAGATCTGGATCTCTATTCATTCGTATAGTTGTGATAATAATCATGGTTCTAATTTGTTTATTTAAAGATAACAAATCCATGATTCAAGTTAAAATAACAACTGAATAAAATGCATTTCATACATATTTGAAATTCAAAACTACATTGTTTGTTAAGAAGCCAATACAACACACTACACTACTTTTACTTGCAATTTCTTGGCGTTCAATCCCATGATCCGAAATCTCTACTCATATAGTTGTGAAGATAATCATGGTTCTAATCTGATAATAAATCCATGATTCAAGTTGAAATAACAATTGAATAAAATGCATTTCATACATATTTGACATCCAAAACTAGATTGTTTTGTAAGAAACCAATACAACATGCTACTTTTTTGATTGTTATATTTAGTATTCTCATAAACAACAATCGCTCTACTTTTTGAGGGGTAGAAGTTATGTCTGCATACATCTTACCCCATACCCCACCTCCAGATGGGATGTATATTGGGCTCGGTTCTTCTAGGTTCAAATGCATCCCTATATCAGTTCCATAATGCTAATCATGGTTAAGAGAGGAACATATATATGGCCAAAACCTGCAACCTTCATAAGATGCTACTAATGAAAATTTGATTACAAATATATAATATGAATCGTTACTGACAATAAAAGAAAGTTTACCCATTGGAACAAAGAACGGCATTGTGAAACAAAAGAGAAGTTCATGTGAAATCGGAGTCCTGGTTGTTGGTGCGCTGAGGTACATTGTATAAAATGAGACCCAACACAAGGATCACACTCCCTAATAGGAAGTAAGGGCTCAAATTTACACCTCCAGGGAGGTATGGCAATGGAAGGGAGAGAATATAAATGGTTGTTGGCACTGAAATATAACCAAAACAAATCTCATTAATAATCATGAATATATAGAAATTTAATAAAGGGGTAGTGTTCAAGGGAAAACGCTAAAAAAAGGAGAAAACTGAAGAACACCTTGGGAGCCCTCCATCTGGATGGTATGCACAAATGCATATTGGTAATTTGTAACATGCATTTGGGCATATGCACTAATGCATATATATGCATTGGTGCATAGAAAAAACAACTTCAATCGCTTCTATGCATTTGTGCATACCATCCGGATGAAAGGCTCCCAGAGTGTTCTTCAGTATTTTTTTTTATTGTTTTCCTCTGAACCTCCCTTTTTATAAAAGCTAGTTCAAATATGTGTGTGTATTTGAGTGTGATATATATATAGGGTGATAATAAAATAAAAACCAAAATAAGGTTAAGGACTAGTCTCATACATTCAAGGGTTTTAATCAATGGTTATTAAAAAAGATGACATTTTGTTAATATTAGCAAAATACACATCCAATCTCATGTCTAATTTGAAAAGTTAAGGACAAACAGGTGGTTGACAACCACCTGCTTCAACCTTCATCTCCATCCTATATGCCGCCGCCATCACCAAAATGAATTTTTATGTTTTATCTAGTGAATCTTGTTACCAAAATGACGATTATGCCCTTTTTTAATTAAAAATAGCTTTAAATTAAAATCATAAGATCTAAGGCTTAATCGGTCCTCACAATTTTCAATCTTTTTTTGGTTTTTATTTGATTATCCCCCTATATATATATATATATAGAGAGAGAGAGAGAGAGAGAGAGAGAGAGAACCTGCTAGAACAACTGCTAGTGAAGAAACTACAGCAGAAGAAATTTTGACTAGGTTGAGAATTGATATGTTGAAGGCAATATTGTTGATTATATAAAGTAATGGTAAGAGCGGTGATCCATCACAACCTGAACCACCCATAACAATTAACAACATCCGTATTTCAACATTTCCTCTTATAATTAATAGGTCATATGAGTTCAAGAATTATTACCCGATGAACTAGGCCCGACATTCATAAAGCAACCAGCACCACTTTTTATGTATGAAGGAAGCTCATCAAGTGGTATTCCTTTCAGATTTGATAACAATGGCAGAAATAGAAGCACGAAAAGTGCCTACCACTCCAAATATAATAACCCATCATCAGCATAAATCATTTCCGCTTACTCTTGTGTGTGTGTGTGTGTTTGGCCTTTTAGCCAAGAACAATGATAAGTTTTCATAGAAAAATTAAGTACGATGATACAAAATGTCAATCACTCTACCTAGTTAGATAAGTAAATGCACAACAAATGACATATAACTGAAACGGAGGGAGGATCAGGGGAAAACACTAAAAAAAAGAGAAAACCGAATAACACCCTAGGAGCCCTCCATCCGGACAGTATGCACAAACACATACAACGATTGAAGCTTTTTTTTTTCTATGCACCAGTGTATATATATATGCATTAGTGCATATGCACAAATGCATGTTACAAATTACCAGTAGCATTTGAGATGGAGGGCTTCTGGGGTGTACTTAAGTTTTCTTTATTTTGACGTTTTCCCTGAACCTGACCCAACTGAAATGTATTTAAGAAGTACCTGGAACCCCGAACCAAAAGAATTAACAACAAATATGTCGAGCAACTTCCCCTGTACAAGTCAGATTACATGTGAAATACAAAACAAGCAAACAAGGTTTTACTTTATATACAAGAGAAGAAAAAGATCATACCTTGAGACGGGTAGCAGCATCAATAAAAATATATTCCTATTCATTCAGATAACAATTTAAAAGTTAATTACTGTTCTCATATCGATTGCCGGAAATATAAAAATTATTTCCGTGTATTTTACCTTGATAATACTTGCACCAGCCTGAAATGCACTCGATACTACCATCATTATTGGCCACAGCAACCCAATTCCTGATAGCATTTGACCACTTTCTGATCCACTGTTGTCAACAACATACACAAAAACACAAAATCTTATAGTTGTCAAACCATATATAATTACAAAAGAAATAAATTTTAAAGTCAAGATAGATATTAAATATATCCACTCATCTTTTCATTCACTTCCTAACTTCTGAACAAATATATAAACACCGAAAAGTTGTTGGTTATTAAATAGAAATTATGATACCTTGCAATAGCTGTAACCACTCCAGCAGCCACAAACAGACATCCCGCAATTTTATTCCATGAGTACCTTCTTCCGAGAAGTAGAGCAGAAAAACCCAGCTGCCACAATAAAAATGTCTGCAACAAACGGTTTATAGGAATTAAGAAGCGATGTACGACACAGTTAGTAGCCGCTATGCACATCTAGAGATTCTCCTTTCACAAACTTTAAAATTGCAACATACCCACATATGTAAATGTGCATATTATACATGTAAATAAATTCATATAGGATACACACCACAGATTAGGCAGTAAAATAACAAATATTTTCTCATGTGATGAGTCAGGACTCGAACTAAAGCAGATACATATATGTTCAAATTTGACCATTAAGATATCAAATATACCATTTCCAGTTTCAAATCGACATGGGTTAACTTTTGTTTCTCAACAAATAAACTTTACAAAAAGCACTGCGTTTCATAGAAAAGGAAAAAGAAATAAGGGTTGATAAATTAAAATACATAATAATTTTGAAAGCTGCCTTTTAGGACTGTACCATAATACCATATGCTGTTATAACTTGCAAGATATTCACAAATAAGATGGATACTTCAACCATCAAAAAGACATAAATCAAAAGTAGTGAAACCATTTGATAGAGTACTCCATGCAACAGCCTGTCCACCCACTCATTTGACGAGAATATCAATAACCCATGAAACAAATTGATCATAATAAGCCCCAATGTTGGGCAGCTTATTGTGCATCGTTTATATAGAATATGAATAGTTGGTTATATATAGTATTGGAAGATTTCTGCACAAATTGACAGTACCTGATTCAATATTGGTATAGATGGTCCAGGGAGCATTGCTGTAAAAGATGCATAACATTCGATTAGGCAAAAAAGCTCAGTTATCCTGATTAGCTCCCCATATCCTTTTTGCTAATTAAAACAATTTAACTTGATTTTGCTTTCTCACTTCTCAGGTAGCATTCAGCAGCATACATGCTGAATTAAGTTATAGAAAGGACCATCTTGATTGGAATTAAGTCAACCATGCACAAAAAGAAGACACTTCTTGAGTTGAAATAATATACAAACTGCCAAAGCAATAAAGATGCAACCAACCTATCTAAAAGGGTTTTCTAAATAGTAAAAAGTCATCCAATAATTAAGCTTGCATTGGAGATGATCTAATATGACTCATAGAAGAAAAGAAAATAGTGCAAAATACCTGCAGCATACATCCCAGTAACAACTCCTAGGGCTTCTAGCATACCAATTACCGCAAAGCGCCGCTTTGGAAGGGTCATCATTTCATCGGTTACAATTCCAGCACGATGCCTTAAATACAGTATAGAAAAATAAATCACCACATACCTGCATTACAGAACATACAACATTTTCAAGGAAATTGATTGATAATATTAGAATGGTAGATCAATAATATAATTACTTCTCTAAGAAAGGAAACAATCTATAAATAGAGAAAGCATGAACATTTGGAGATTGTGTAAATGTGCATACGTAGTCCTTTTACGGAAAAAAGAACATTAGCCATGGTAGCACTAATAGAAATGACTGCTTTTATTTGTTAACATGCATGAAAAAATCATTGGTAAAATTTAATACAAGACATAGATAGCAATATCTATACATCTATCCGTGAGTATTAAGCCTACATGTCAAAATAACATAAGTATTCATTAACGATCACATCCATCGAGTACATAACTTCCAGATGAAGTAACTACTTGCTAAAATCCAAATTACGCATCAGAGGCTTCATGCTAAGTTCAAAAAAGTTGAATAACCTCAGTAGCACTACAAAGGGATCAAAATATTTCTAACCGAAAGGAAATAACAATTCAGGCGTGAAATCATGATGGTGTGGTCGAAAACTACTGTGTTCAATAAAGCATGCAATTACTATCCAGAAAATTGGATCAATCTGAAATTGACTATGGTGCCTAAATACATGCAGGTTCACACTATTAGTATTGTACAACTCCAACAATCTTCCAAGCAAAATCAATAAGCTTACACAATACAAGCATTGTGCTTAGTGGTATGATACTATGATTCAAACATTAAAAACTTTCATACAGTAATTAATAAACAGAATTGTAAAACTAGCAATGCTCATGATTTCCATAGCTTAAAAGCTCACTTTATACACCAAGATCGTATGATTCCTATTTCATGGGTCGTGAGATCTCATAACTTCATCAGCAAAAATGGGGTTTTGACCTAAATAACCTGGTTAAATAAAAGGTATCACAATCTAAAAATGCTCATCATTTTCTTCATCAGCAAAAATGGGTTTTTCACCTAAGTAACCTTGGTTAAATGCTCATGATTTTCAGACATACAAAATCCCAAAATTCTTTTCATAACAATTACATATTAGTTTCTTTCTTTTCTGCACAAGCACACAAGCACTCCAAAATAAATAAAGGCAGACCCTTTACCAAGGGGAACAATTCCCAAATCAGGAGCAATAATTTGAACCTCATGCATTGAAAGTTGCAGATTTCTATGGACATGGGAGTTTTTCAGAAAAAGGATTAGCCATGAACAAGAACTACGACTGTGAATGTCAAAGTAACAATGCGTATATTCCTCATGATAGTATTCCAATCAAAGGAAGGAAGAGAAATTACCCAAAAGTGTTGACTTGAGCCATGAAGAAGGGATACTCCTTCATAGGCACTAGAGCAAGTTTATAAAGCACCCGATTCCCAACAGCTAACACTAACGTAACAGCAGACCAAAAAATAACTCTACCGTTTGAATTTGAAGGAGCTTGTGATTGTGAAGATCGGACGACAAATTTAGGGTCGGAACGATGTCGAATTGGATGGATCCTCCTGTAATTGATACCGAATCCATGTGAATTGATGTCAGCAATTGAACATGAGCGCATTAGGGAAGGAATATGGGTAAATGAGGGGTTTCTAGGGTTTGGGAGATGGTGAATTTTTGAGCCATTGTTGAGGTTAAGAATGAGATTAGAGTTAAGGAATTGGTGAGAACCAAGACATGCAAAAGCCATTGATTTTTGAGAGCAAATTGTAGAAATCCACCTACTTTTTTGTTGTAGTTGTTGTTTATAGAAATCTACCTACTTTTTGGTATTCTATATTTCTATTAAAAGCAATTCAATTTATGACTGAATTCAAAGTCAATCTAAACGTGTTACTCATTTTTGTATGACACGTGGCAATATGTTTGGCTGACGTCATTTCTCCTATTGCTATATTAAGGGAATCCATACATAATATTTGTCTTCACGTATGCAATCGACATCAAGACATGTTTTTTCTATTTTTAATATATTAAGAGATGGCTAAACTTTGATAACTCTAGATATTAATTATGTGTTATTTTATTTTTAAAGTGACAATGTCACTAACTTGTTAATTTTTTTTTTGTTAGAGACAAAGATATTTCTGTTGATATATAAGAGCATCTTCAAACAGATTTTTTTAAAAATTTAAAAAATAAAAATCAAAAGGTAAAATCTTTAAAAAAAATTGCACTCATTTTCAACAGATTCTACATTTTGAAGAAACCATTACTAATTATAATATTAAAATATTACTTTCATCTATTAGAATATTATTTTTCTCTCATAATATTTATTTTTAAAATTTTCTATTGGTTGTATCATCATGTAATAATTTTTGGGGTGTTCTTCAAATTTGAAGAAAAAACATTATCTCTCCTACTTTCTCCATTTTAAAGATTGTTTTAGGAAATGTGTTGGAGTTAAAAAAATGTCTTAAAATCCCCATTTTTTCCATTTTGAGGAAGCTGTTGGAGATGCTATAACTTTGTTAGTATAAATTAAATATATATTATATTGCATAATATATATATATATATATATATAGGAAGGTTCAAATGAGAACTTTTGATTTTTAAAGAAACAAATAGATACTTGTGAACCACATATGATGTGGGTCCTATATAATATTAAATCATTTCTGATTTAATATGATTGAATATTAAATCAGAAATGATTTAATATTATGTGGGACCCACATCATATGTGATCCACAAATTGTTCTTTTGTTTCTTTAAAGAGGGGTGGTTCTCGTATGATCACTCCCCTGTTTGTTTATATATATATATATATATATACTATAACGGGATCACGTGAGAGCAACCTATTTTTGTGATACGTATGGGACCACATTTTTACACTTAAAACCATATTTTTACACTTAAATTTTCACAGCAAAATGTTGTGAAGGTAACCTTCATATTGTTTTGTTGTAAAGATTTAGATTCTTTTTACCTTCACAATGTTTTTGTGGCGAAGGTTCTTATCTTTTTTACCTTCATAGTCTTTTGCAATGAAGTTTCAAATGTTGTTACAACTTTCATGGGTCTTACGAAAATAAGTTGGTCTCACGTCTTAATATGCATTCACGAAAAAAATCATTACGTACTACCTCTAAAGCATTAGTTACTGCTATATTATGCATGAAAGCTGAAAAACTCTTAATTACAACATGTCAAGCATGATGTACAAACACCTAATGCATCCCTTTAAGTCCATAGAATTTGGTACTTAAAGTGTTATCTTTTTGGTGTGCATGCTTTCCTTTTTCACGTATCAAGCCTTCTAAGTCCTAACTTTGATTCTGAATAACTGATTCAAGTTTTCAAAATTCAAATCCAAACTCTCAAAATTCAAATTCATGGTGAATTTCGGCCCCTAAAAAACGCTCTTCTCATCTTCTTTCAAATCAATTTCTTTTTCTATTAATGGAAGAATTCAATTTCTTTTGTTGAATTCATATTTATGAAGGTTAGTGATAACCGATTAAATATATGACTCAGTCCATTTTTAATTCTACGGTTTATATTTCTTCTTGTTGTTTTAATTTCAGACCATAGTGATGAGATTTTTGCTATAGGAATTCTCTGTGTGTTTCTGAAATCTGAATCTGCAATGGGGATGGGAAGGGCAACATTAAAGAGAATCGAGAGTAAAATCAGTTGCTCTAAACGAAGGTGAGGATTGTTTAAGAAAGCTCATGAAATCTCCATCCTCTGATGCCGATGCCGATGTCCCACTACCAAAGGAAAGCTCTGCGAGTTTGCTACCGATGCCTCGTACGACTCTCTATCTCTCTCTTATTTCTCATGTCCCGTTACTATTTCCCCTATATTTCCGGATTTCTGAAGCTCCGATTAAATTTGATTTATATTAGATCTGAAATTTTTGGTGGTGTTTATACACGTCTTTTTTCTTTTATCTTTAGGGGCTGGTTGGTTCGCGGAATTCAAATGAATTTGATGGAATTGGAATGACAAATTCCTTAACACTGTTTCGTTCGCGGAATGAATTGATTGGATTCCATCAGATTCCACCGAATTCCACGGTTGAGATTCCTTAGCATATGTGAAGGATTTTGAATTTCATTTACTGAGAAATGTAACATAATATATAATTTTCATTTAGAAACACAAAAATAAATTTAACCACCACACTTGCCCCGCCCCACCCACCCTCCCCTCGCCGGCAACATATCCACCACCACCGTCACCGTTTCCCCATCATGACCATATGACTAAAGAGTTTTTTGGTTGATTTCGAAAGAAAGTTTTGATTTTTTTGGTTAAGATTAATTCAAAAACTCAAAACAAGTAAATCATGTAGCAAATCAATGAAATAATATAAATATAATTACACAACATATCAATTTAAAGCAAAAATTGTAGTTTAATAAAACATAATTGCATAACATTATACTAGAATGGTATTTTGTAGATGGGGATAAAACTAGAGGGACAAAAATTGTAGCTTACTCTAGAAAGAATTATGCGTAGAGAAGGTGTCGAACACAGGACCTCATCTACGAGGAGCTAGGAGCTTTAGAGCGCAAACACAAGCCACTAGGCCAACTACATATCTAACAACATAGAATCACTTTTAAAATATTTAAGAGCACCCTAAAAAACCAAGCGGGTGTACCAACAAGCCGTCTACATTTTTTCACTTTACGGTGATCAAGTGATCGCGTACACGAGACCCCGCTAGGTCCTTAGTGGGTCCGCTCCTGCATAGTCGCCACCCACCCAAACACCCTACCCCACCCCACCTACCTGCCGTCACCACCAATGTTGTCAACACAATTGTCACCCTCACCCCCTTTTTTTACTAAGATTCCATTCCGATTCTTTTCAACCAAACGCGTGGTCAAATTCCATTCCATTTCCTTCAAAGTCAAATTCTTTGGATGAGATTCAATTCCATCGAATTCCATTCTGCGAACCAAACGACTCCTTATTTTTTTGTGTAATAGTAGGTATCCAAGTCCTTTTATGTGTGGTTTCTCATACGATTCACTCCTCTATGTTTCCTCTCGGATTCCCATAACACGACTGCTCCGCTTGACGAAGATGCAAACTAGGCAGTTTCTTCTCGGGTTCTCCATCGAACCGGCCCAACCAGCAACCAAAGTTGTATATATGAATAAAAGGCAATCGTCCGGAATCATTCAATACAGCTGTATGAACACCCCGACCCGTTGCAATCTCTAGGCATAACAATAGGTGTAAATGATTTGAGCTTTTAACGGGCTACTTGAACTCGGGCTTAAAAATTCTCAAGCTCGACTCAATCTCGAACACAAAATAGAATATGTTTAACTTAACGACCCGAGCTTTATAGCATTTATAGCACTAATGTTCGACTCGACTCATTCGAAAATTCGATTCAATTTTTCGGGTAGAGTCAAGCTATTCAAGCATACCTTTTTTCGAACCAAATATGCTGATATATTTATTAACCATACAATAAAAGTATAAAAAATTACTGAGCTCAAACCAATAAACGAATTAATCGATCGCGAATTCGAACCCATAAACGAGCATTGAACTTGAGCTCCATAACTTAAAAAATATTCGAGCTCGAACTTGAGCCGTACAATGAAAAGTTAATCGAGCTCGAGCTTAGTATTAAATTTTTAATCCCAACTCGATTAACCTAATACACTCGACTCGTTTACACTTCTAGGCATAACCATATCATTAGAGCATCTCCAAGAGATTTTTCAAATTTTTTTTTCTAAAATGGAGAACCAAAAGACAAAATCTTCAAAAAAAAATTACATTCATCTCCAACAAATTCCCTATTTTGGAGAAGCCAACATTGATTATAATATTAAAATATTACAGTCATTTATAAAATATTATTTATGTCTCTAAATATTTATTTTCAAAGAATTTCTATTGGTAGTCTCACTTGATAATCATTTTTTGCGTGATCTCCATATTTGAAGAAAAACATCTCTCTCTCTCCTACTTTCTCTAATTTGGAGATAGTTTTGAGGAAGCTGTTGGCTCAAAATTCCTATTTTCTCCATTTAAAAAAAAGTTGTTGGAGATGCTCTTAGACTTCGTACCACCAAAATTTGGTAATGAAACAAGAATCAAGCTTTGATGCCTCTCTAACCAAATAAAATAGGCAATAGATTCGTTCATAAAAACACATTTACAAATAGACCAATAAAAAGATATATATTTATTTTATTAACTAACTAATTAATTACAAGTAGGAGGAGCTTCTAGGCGTATGTAATCATACATGATACCTTGAAAGGGGCTTTGGTTCCTGGGTTGTTTCAAATAAATAGTGTTTTCTCCTTGGACCAACAAACCTCCTGAAACGTCAATGTTGTATAGCCAATATAACCCATGAATCCCATGTCTTGCAATTGAGTTGTCACGTCCTATCAATCCCGTTGTAAATAGCGGACGAGCTTTATTTGGATCATTTACCCGAACCTACAAGTTAAATATTTTGTTACTGAAAATACCTAAAGCCAATTCGCCTATTTCCAAATATACCCCCAACATTTTGTTACTATGATAGGCTAAAAACTACTTATTTATCTAGGGTTGGGTTGCGTAAAAAGAGATCTCCACCCTTGGACCAATCCTAATTGAATGCCAACACTAACGAGGTGCACCAGATCAATTCCCTTCTAAAGCGCAATTCATGGATGGACATGAGATTATAAGTGATCAAGTGTTTAGATTTCTTCTCACCTTAACTCTTCTTCTCACACAATCCTTCACCTATTTATCTATTATCACTGTTACAAATAACTCATTCGATTATGCTTTGTTCACAAGGTCCTTATTTCTTGTCCTAATAGTATTTGAGAAATAACCAAAGATGTTATTTAGTATTCAAACACATCTTTTTGTTCACCGAAGAATAATCCCTGCTGGCCCCTAGCAACCTATGGGGAGGAGGGCATAGGATCGTGTGAGAAGCGTAAGAAGAGATTTGAACATTTGATCGCTTTTAATCTCATACCCACCCATGAATTGCGCTTTAGAAGGGAGTTGATCTGGTGCACCTCATCTCTGTGCATCCAAGGGTGGAGATCCCTTCCTACGCATCCACTCAATGTTTTTTTTATGTTATTAACAAATAGAGAGAACCCTCTTAGAAGAATTTTAGAATGTAGTAGGCATGTTAACATAGTTTTTCTGAATCATGAGGACAAATGCAATGAAGTATGTATGTCTGAGAATTAATAAACGAAAAAACTCTAGTTTATATATACCTGTACTTCCGCAAGAGTTGCACCAGCTAGTGCCATTCGTAACTTATAAATAGCAGCACGATGGACATTCTCAAGTTTGAACTTTATTTGCCATGTCGTTCCTTCATATGTATTGTCTTCTTTTCTCCTGCAATGCAATGCAACACCGAATCATATACTTAATGTCCATCCAGATACAGATATTTAAATTAAAATGTTCTACAAATATCTAAATACCCTTCTACAATGACAAAGAGAGGAATTTGTGAAAAAAATCAAAGCCATAATATTATGCAATGATTATGGTAAAATGCATCAAAATGTAAAGAAATTTGCTTTGGTTTCTATCTAGTGCAACAAATAATCCTTTTTTTTCTCTCAATCAATGTAATTAATATTCAAAATTTTCTATTTCATACTGATTTTGACAGGTAATCAATTGATCATTTAACATTTAATGCCGTGGATTCATAGTTGTCGATCAATATATTTTTTAACAATATCCACCATTAGATTCTTTTCAATCAATATAACTCTGACAACTTGGGCATCAATGCCATCAAATGTTACATCATCACAAGTTACCAATCAAAATGGGCAAGAAATAGGAACTTTTTAAACTTCATTACATCAATTGAGAAAAATTGCATTTTGTCCTTTGGAAAAAAAGGCTAGTTAGTACATAAATCAATGCAGTTGGGGATATGTACCTTGGAACTTGAGCATAGAACCAATCTTTGCGATAATCACTCTCTCCAACTGTGAACACCAAGTCACCATAAGGATACAACTCTCCATATCTTTCCCATAACCCATACTGCCTAAAGTTGCTGATAGAAACCAATATAACATTATTAGAAGAGAACTACCAAGTGCTCTTATAAGATCTAACTTTCTTGAATACGTCTTTTTGACATGGTTTATTTCCACTCTCAAGAGTTCGGGCTTATGCCTTACAATGGCATTACTCTACCACCGAGTTAAAAGGGCTTGGTTGAGTGAATTCCTGAAAGGGTCACTGTACTATATATGTAAAATATATTTTCTTATATAAGAAGATATACACCTACTTCTTATATAAGAAGCCGATCTACACATATACAGAAGCGACTTGACAAAAGGTCCATTTATGTATATATATATATATAATAATTGCATTGTAGCGGGTATAGTTTAGTGGTAAAAGTGTGATTCGTTCTATTAACCCTCATAATAGTTAAGGGGTCTTTCGGTTTGATTCATATTCCAATAAAAAAAACAAGTTACTATGTGAATCTAGCAGATTAGTAAGCAAAAAAATCAAACCTCTTGGGATTATTGACAAAAAGTTGATTCAGATATC
The DNA here is from genome assembly GCA_036898165.1 of Silybum marianum. NCBI lineage: Eukaryota > Viridiplantae > Streptophyta > Magnoliopsida > Asterales > Asteraceae > Silybum > Silybum marianum. Next base: position 39,512,376 of record CM072529.1, on the reverse strand, counting down.
TGGGGTTAGGCTCTGGAACATGGAACTCTGCAGCAGATCGATCTGGGATCCCTATTTCCCACAATGTAGGACCGTCTCTTGGAGGCTCATAAACAAGGCTGCCGACATTAATCTCACAGCCTGAAAGTTAAAAACAAATTACCACTCAGAAGAAAAGAAGGGGGGGGGGGGAGGTCAGAAAAGTGTTGGAAATTTTGTTTTTTGATTGAAACCTGGAGTGATGGTAATGGGAACATGATATCGGTAGTCTCCAAGAAATCCAGGGACCCAAGCATATAAATTATATTCTCCAGATCTTACATTGTTAATGGAGAAATCTCCAATGCAATCTACTTCAGTCCAGAACTGGTAGTCCTGCTTCACATAATTCAATTGCAATCTAAAAGTTATCTTGTGTACTTTGGGGTTGTTTGATTGGTTTTCCATTAAGTCGTCTGTGTGGATTAATCTGTCTTAATAGATTGAAATGTTTTTGTTTGAGAGGGTTTTTTCATAGATGGAAGAAGCATATTTTTTAATTCGGAGGGGCAGGTTTGGAAAAAACTTGGCTTTCTGCATAAAGCTCCCCCCTAGAAGCTTACCGAATAATCCACTTTCTATATCATTAAGCCACTACCAAACAGTTATATAGCTGACAGAATAAGCTGCAAGTCTCATTAAGCTCATTAAATTGCTAACAAACAAGCCCTTAGTCATCCTACTTTAAGAGAGGAGGTAAATGTTGACTTATGAGGTCAAGCAAACTAACTTCCAACTTCAACGTGTATGTATTTTTTAAGTTTGAAAACATTCAATGATTACATTGAAGTAAAGAGTTAATTTTGAGGAAATGTGTTTATTTGATTTCTCCCAAGGAGCTTCACATGACACATTTATTTCCAACATAAACTGCTTAAGGTACGGATTGTTTAATATAGCACATAACAAGTAGGACCCACTGAATGGACCTACAAGAGGAGACACAATTGTGTGCGAAAAGTGGGGTTAGTGTATGCATCACCTTGCATTCTCTTTGCCATGATCCAACATGCCCTGGTGGAGCTAACCCAACATAAGCACCATTTGCTGGAATGTCATCATTGTGAAGGTATCTGAAATGAGGACAATTTTAATCTTGATATAATATTATTTCTGAGAGCCAAAAGGAAACAATAGAAGAAACCAGGTCATGGGGTCAGGTTCAGGGAAAAACGCCAAAAAAGAGAAAACTGAAGAACACCCTGGCAGCCATCAATCTGGATGGTATGCACAAATGTATACTGGTAATTTGTAACATGCATTTGTGCATAGAAAAAGAACAACTTCAATTGCTTGTATGCATTTGTGCATACCGTCCGGATGGAGGGCTCCCAGGGTGTTCTTCAGTTTTCACTTTTTTTTAGCATTTTCCCCTGAACCTCCCTCCCATGTCATGAGTCTAAAAACTGAGTTACCTGTCCCGAACAAGTAATCTGCCTCTAACATTTCCTCGGTGATGAGATTTTGGGAAATCCTCAGATGCTGGAAAGCTATAAGGCCAACTCTTGACCTCAACCATCATCTGGTATAATTGAAAGTGATTTAAATTTTAATATTGGAATGTACTATAGATTGATGAATATAAATACATATTCCTAAAATTATTTCTGCCTCACTCAACCTGTCTTTTTGCATCATCCCAAAGTGAAAGAGGATCTTGTCCACACATCGCTGAATTTAGATAGATAAAAACTGGCCCAAAGACCTTTTTCCATGGCTCACCCTGTCCAAATTTTGGAACTAGATCATCCCCAGCATAATGGGCACCAACGAAAACCTGGTCAATGTGTCATTTTTTGTAATTAAGACAAGTCACAAGAGTTTGAGCACACATATATATACAACTCCTTTACTAAGAGTATGTCAACACTGACAACATGGTAGAAGTTACTTACAGCTAGGCAAGTGGGGCCCACGTGGGAACACAGATTCTGCTTGAGAGGCCCACCAGTCCGAAACTCGTTGCTGGGTGTAATTTGCCAAAATCCAACTGGAGGGTCATTTGATATCCACCCATGTACCATGAGATCTTTGTTCTCACAAGTATATTGATACTTGTCATCCACCTACATAAGTATCAGAAATGATAAGTATTGATAACCATAAATGGTCTCTGTATGAATTGAAAATAGAAACAAAAGAACAATGATAAAGAAAAAAATAACAGAAATGATTGTCAAGTTGGCTGGAAGAATTAACCTACTTCTCCTCTGAACTCAGGCACAACTGGGTTAACTAGCGAAACAGCTTCCTGAAAGGCAAGGGGTTGGGCTCTTCCTGCTAATCGGTCATCTGGCAGGGGCATGTATCTTCTTCTATCATCTGCCACCGCCATGTAATGAAACCTATCCAAAACCCAAAGGTACAACTCAGCTCATAATCCAAGAACACTTCTCACGTTCTCATTTGATATGAACATAAATCTTCATGTGATCTGCTAAATATATCATTGATAGAACTTAGAGTACTTGTCTTTTCTGAGTTTGAACGCTATTCGCGTTTCACCAAGACTGAAAGCTTGCCATTCTTGAGAACCCATGTGTTCATAAATGGCGTAGGTGTAGAAACCAGAGAAACCACGAAGCAAAACAAACCTAAAAGAATCACCGAAATAAAAAATTACGCTACTAAATATTTACAAATGGTTACTTTCATTAACTAGAGCATCATAGAGGTCAATAAAGAACCTTTTGTCTATGTTTATAGGAGCAAGTTTGTCCTGTAGGGAAGGATCCCATGGTCTTGAAAAAGACACCTCCACTTGGTCCTCTGTTTCCACTATAACCTTAAAGCTTGTTGATTTGATCCTGCAAGGATATATCATTACAGGCTCAAAATCTAGCTTCTACATAGGATATATCACATAATTTATTCATTTTCTTTCTCTCTTTCTTTTTTTTGCCTCTTCTATCTGAATATTAATATCATGAATTTGAGAACTTACACTTCAAATACTCCTTTTCTTCCTGATTCACCTAGAGCACTCCACACCACATCCCAGTACCTGCATTATTGATTTCATTTTCCCAAACTAATTTCAAAGTATTGATAGCTTGAAGCTATTACAATTTTAAACATAATACATTGGCTAAGATTGCAACTTACCCTCTATTACCTTCATGATTAAGAACCTCGAGAAGGTTGTCAAGGCCATTGTAGCGTACCCCAGTGACAAGGCCCTCTGGATTCGAGAGCGTCACTTGCAGTATGCCATTATCCATCACCACCTGAATACCGATGATAACAAATAAAGAGTATGCTGTTCATGAGTCCATATTTATATGTAATCCAAGAATAACTTGTATGTATGTTGACTTTAATCTTGGAGGGAACCAAAACATGAAAAAAACAATAATCAACCAACTAATGTTGGTTCTAATATTCGAAAGACACCCTTAGGCTGATGAATAAACAATAATACCACAAGAAAAAACAGAGGAAGTTACATGGCGATCTTGAATCCACAATCGCACACCCGTAGATGACATTGGTCCAAGTCCCTCGTGATGATCCCCTGGGATGGGCAACAACAAACTGTCTGAGCATGCAGTTGCTTACAGAAGCCAACACATTATTTACCAATAAGTATTATCAAAATTCAATATATGAATTGCAGAGATATGTTTTTTGATATTATTAGGGATAGTGGGGTTTTCTTGATCTAGAGAAAAGTATTCTTTATGACTTCTATCTTTATAATAGCAATAACATCACTTGTAGTGTTGATGCTATCCACTTCATGAGGTAGTTAACAATGTGAAACACATATAAATTATTCTTCTGTACATGGTTGATCCTTCAAACCTACATTATAGCTATATACTATGATGTAAAGTTAAATTTATCACTTTATCTAAAATACTTGCAAAAGATCAAGAATTATATAAAAAAATATGAAGAAGAAATTTACTACTGTTCTTTATCACACAACAAAAAGAGAAACAAGATTTGACCCCTAAACAAAACACAACTATGGAAGAACTCTGAATAAATGGCATCACCTTGAACTCAATATGTGATAAGGGATCAAAACATGCTGATAGTATACATTATATCTCCTTATAATCATACTCACTCTTCCAAGAGAAAAAATGGCGACTTTGATGGTTATCATATATCCATCCAAAATGATAAAATGGACAGCCTCTTTCAGTAGTCCTCTTTTGAATAGTAACAATCATACCAAGTTAATGTAACAAAAATGGCGTGATATAATACAAATATCGCAGAACAAATAGTGTTTCCGCAAACCTAATCTCTACAGACAAGCCATCATAGGCCCTTGTACCGGATTGAACGGCGATTTTCCCTTAGATTTAGACCATTCAAAGGAAGAACTAGCGTATCTTCTTAATATGATTGAGCAGATGGGATCGGGAATGGGCAAACCGGACCCTAGCCCTAACCTAAAGCCTTTACTGGCATCACTGCGTGTGGGGAGAGAATTTTTTATCACACACTTCTTATTATTTGGATGCATGATGAACTATAATTCTCTATTGTTTTCAACAAAAATATTATTACCATTATTATGATTTCCTTCTAAATTCTGCAATTTGAACGTGAAGGTCAGACATCAATCTTTATAGACGGACCGCCTATACGGCAAACATGAAAATTTTAAGGTATCAAAAAAGGTTTACGAAATTCACCAGCAAGTGAAAGCTATTATAGGCTTGTAAAACTGTAGACTGCTTCCAAAGTTGTATAGCATCACACAAAAAGGGACCACTGGAGACCAATATTTTTCTTCTTAGTCTCCTCACGCTTCTAAACCCTAAATCTTCTGTAGCATGAAAAGACATAAAAAAATTCGCCAAATCTGATTGTAACTTTCATGATCGCAACAATATCTATAGTCTATACAAAATACTGCAACAATATCTATACAAAAAATTCGCCAAATTGATCAAGGCTTGGCGCTCTAATATAAAGAGAAAAAAAAGAAGAAAGTGTTACCTCTTCCACACGTGCATATACTTTTAATCACCGTTCTGAAGCTACTCCAAATTCCCATCAAATTCCGATCCTGATCATCACTGAATCAAATTGCTATTTTGTCGCCGCCATAACCTGCCACAGACACGTTCTCTCATCCGAGTTTTGGAGAGAATTTTCCGGCCACCGCGTTGAATCAACCAATAACCATCAAAATGGATGTGAGTGAAGATGAAGAAAGTGCGAGATGGGAGAATTTGGAACTTTTATTCCTCTTGAAGTGTAAAATCCCAACTTCTATTTAACCTTTTTTTTGGAAGAAACTTCTATTTAACTTCTTAATTAACTGTTCAAAATCTACTATTTAATGGCCGTCGTTAAATAGCGCCTGTAGCTCAGTGGATAGAGCGTCTGTTTCCTAAGCAGAAAGTCGTAGGTTCGACCCCTACCTGGCGCGATAGTTTAAACATTTTTTTAAGAGTAAACTTTTCGTCCTTTGACTTATTCTTTTTTGTTTTTCACTAAAAACAAAAACCACATGGACCAAATTGCAATTTACTCTTTAATATTAATTTTTTTATTTACTTTCTTAATATATAGAGTAAACGACAGAGGCCCACCCCCTTCTTTTCCTTCGCCGGCTAGACCTCCAACATCGATCACCATCTCCGGTGATCTGCTTCCACCATCCTCGTCGATTGGCTTCCACCGACCACCATCTTCAATCGATCTGCTTCCGTCTCCCACCATTTCCGTCGACCTGCTTCCGTCTCCCACCATCTCCATTGATCTGCTTCCATCTCCCACCTTCTCCGTCGATCTGATTTCCACCATATAACCATATCCGGCGATCTTATTTAATATGATTTATAATTGTTCATCTCATTATATTATTATATACACATAATACATATCTATATCTATATATATATATATATATAAAGCATAAACATGGATTGTCCTTAAAAACTAGTTGAACAGTTCGAAAATTTACCTCTGTTATGATTATTCATTGATTCAAGATGTTGTTGCTTCTGATAATGGATTACGATTCTACGGGAGTAATCGAAAAATACTCTCAATCAAGTGCAGGATTTTTCGAGAAACTATTCATGTTTGATAGTTCCCCTTTTTTGAATAAATGTCTTTTCATGAGTTAATGACAATATTACCCCTAGGGTAATGAGCGACCTCTTAAAAATGATGATGAATGTGTCAGTTTATTTACCAAAAATGCCACCGATCATTGATTGCCGTAGATCAAAACAATTAAGGGTTTAGATTAGTTTATATAGTTTGTAAATATTGAATGGTTTGTAACCGATATTAACCCTATATATATGTATATATATATAGAGGAATGTTCAAATGAGAACTTTACATTTTTAAAGGAACAAAGGGACACTTGTGGATCACATATGATGTGGGTCCCACATAATATTAAATCATTTATGATTTAATATGATTTAATATTAAATTATAAATGATTTAATATTATGTGGGACCCACATCATATGTGGTCCATAATTTGTTTCTTTGTTCCTTTAATGATTAAATCATTTATGATTTAAAATTAAATCATATTTAATCATTTATCATAAATAATTTAATATTATGTGGGACCCACATCATATATGATTCACAAGTGTCCCTTTATTCCTTTAAAAATACAAAATTCTCATTTGAACCTTATTCTATATATATAAAGCAGAAACATGGATTGTCCATGTGGCACCTCATGGATTGTCCATGTGGCACTTCCACATAAATGCTCTTTTTTTTCTTAATTTTCCATCAATTAATATTAGGAATTTATAGCAATTTATATACATTTAATAAAAACTCTTCATCTTTTGTAACACTTTTTTTCCCTTTTGCGTCTCATTAATCCATCAGCATCTTCAATTCTTCATGAAGCAAGATGGAAGACAAAAAAACAATCTATATATATATATATATCTATATATAAAGCATAAACCTTGGGAGGTCCACGTGGCACTTTCACAAGAGTCCACATGGCCCCTTCATTCTATCTTTTTTTTTCATTTTTTGAATGTTTAATATGTTAAAGACATTTGTACCCCTATGAAGAAAATGTGTGATTGATTATTAATCCGGGTTTTTGGTAATTTTGCATGTCTAAATTTAACCTCCAACTCTTGATTTGCCTTCATTTACTTTCTCTTTATTTCTTTTATGAAATTTTCATTCAAAGTTGTAATAATAAAGAAAATGAAATCCTACAATTTTTTGTTTTATTTTAAATATTGAATATGTTAAAGACTTTTCTACCTCTATAATATATATATAAAGCAGAAACCTTGGGAGGTCCACGTGACACTTTCACAAGAGTCCACATGGCACATTCATTCTTTTTTTTTTCCATTTTTTGAATGTTTAATATGTTAAAGACATTTGTACCCCTATGAAGAAAATGTGTGATTGATTATTAATCCGGGTTTTTGGTAATTTTGCATGTCTAAATTTAACCTCCAACTCTTGATTTGACTTCATTTACTTTCTCTTTATTTCTTTTATGAAATTTGTTTTCAAAGTTGTAATAATAAAGAAAGTGAAATCCTACAATTTTTTGTTTTATTTTAAATATTGAATATGTTAAAGACTTTTCTACCTCTATAGATAAATTGTGTAATTCATTATTAACCTTGATTTGCCTTCATTTACTTTCTCTTTATGTCTTTTATGAAATTTGTTTTCAAAGTTGCAATAATAAAGAAAATGAAATCCTATAATTTTTGTTTTATTTTAAATGTTGAATATGTTAAAGACATTTCTATCTCTATAGAGAAATTGTGTGATTCATTATTAACCCGGGTTTTTGGTAATTTTGCATGTCTATATTTAACCTCCAACTCTTGATTTGACTTCATTTACTTTCTCTTTATTTATTTTATGAAATTTGTTTTCAATCTATATCTATATATCATAAGCTGATGACGTGGCATCTTTTGAAATTTTTTCAATTTTTCACTTTTTTAAATTTAAATCTATCAATATGTTAAAAGATCTTTCTATCCTTTTATGCAAGTATGTATTTTAATGTGAGCCAAAGTTATTTTGGTAATTCTTTATACCTATTACTTTACAATTGGTTTATGTCATCATTAAAAATGAGGGGTTTTTTAGTAAAGTTACACACCTATTGTAATTTATGTTAAGTAACCATTTTTTTATGTTATTAACTTTTCATTTACCATTATTTATTTTAATTAATCATTGTTTTTTATTGCAATTTATGTAGGTTAACCTTTTGTTTTCATTTTCTTATGTTACTAACCATTGGTTTTCCTTTCTTTATTTTAATTAATCATTCATTTATCCTATTTAAGCATACATGATGCTTTGTTTTTTTTGTTGGTTGTGCTATAGATTTTTTTAAAACAAGTCACCTCTCAATCTCTCATTCTAAAACATTTTCTCTCACTAGATTTTTATAGCTAAAAGATCAATCTTTATTATGAGTTTTTGTTTATTATTAGTATTTGTAGATTGTGAGAAAGTCTAAACATGAAGAAAGGAGGAGAATTGATTAGTTTAAACATGATTTTAATCGATGAAAAGGTATGATGAAATTGTCTGTTGCATTACCAATTTGTTCTAATTTTTCTAATTTGTTATCCACGTTTTTTACAGGAAAACTTAATGCATGCATCTGTGCATAAAAATTTGGTCCCAAGGTTTCGTCATCTATTGAGCGAAGGTGTTGTGAATTGTCTAAAAATGTTTGAGATTATTGAGAGCAAGGAAAGTTACCGACCAGTATCAACTAAGTACAAGATACATTTTTTGACTTTCACTTTCATAAAAAGATTAGAAGGAGATATGATAAAAAAATATATACTTATCAATGGCTTCGAATTTGTATCTCAAAGTTTAGTTGAATCACGTGTCAATGATGACAATACTGTCAGATTTATAAATCTGAATTTATTATTTTTTCTTTGGTTTCTTTTTTGTTTACTTCTGATATTATCGATATATAGCTTTTTCCCAGCTTTGTCGGAATTTTGAGGAGTATTCTCAACGATAGAATTTGTCATTGTATTCGCTCAATTGGAGCTGTTAAGAGTTTTGGGTTATGATCTAATTAAGATAATAATTTTATATATGTTGTTTTATGGTTTTGATTGAATTATTTATTTATATTTGTTCGTAATGTGATTTTGATTTAATGATAATTTTATGTATCTTTGTGTTGTGATTTTCATTGAATGGTAATTATATGTATATATTTGTTTGATGATTTTGATCAGATTTCAATTTTATGTATGTTTGTAAATGGATATAGATCACATTATATATTTATGTATGTTCGTATCATGGTTAAGATCGTATTATAATTTGTACGCATTATGTCATTAATATTCTACAAGTTTGATACTTTATGATACAAGGTAAGAATTTTATATAGGTTCGTTTATTGATTTTGATCGAATTATAAATTTATGTATATCTGTATCATGATTTTGTTGGCATTACAACTTTTGTGTGTGTGATTTTAAATTTTACTCATGTTGGGCGTTTTTTAGTTTACAAACTCTTTGGTTCTTTAGCTTTATCTAATACATGTTATTCTTTATATGTCTTGCATTATACAGTTTCTCATTGTAAGTTGATATTACATTTTGTTCAACTATTGATAAAAAATTCTTCCTTTATTTCGCATTACATGATTGTATTGTAAATTTAGTTATATGACGTTTTTAATTTTGATTACACATCTAACTATTTAGATGAATTATATGTGCATGAATTTATAAAAATAAAAAAAATAAATCATTTGATCAAAAACACACAATACATTATTAGATTACATTTTTATTATCAAATTACATTTAATTGTAACTTAGTTACATATTTCTTAATAAAATAAACTTCACCACCATATAAAAATTTATTATCAAATTACGTTTAATCTTAACTTAATTACGTACTTCTTAACAAAATACATTTTGTCATCGCGCAACGCACGGAGCCAAACTCTAGTATATATATAAAGCAGAAATATGGATTGTCCATGTGGCACCTCCACATGAATTCCTCTTTTTTTTATTTTATTTTTCTAAATTTTCCATCAATTAATATTAGCAATTTATAGCAATTTATAGCAATTTATATACATTTAATAAAAACTCTTGATCTTTTGTAACGTATGCCCTTTTTTTCCTTTTTGCATCTCTCGATCTTAATCCATCAGCATCTTCAATTCTTCATGAAGCAAGATGGAAGACAAAAAAACAAGAAATAGGACTAAAATCTTATATATGCAAGAACAAAAATACTGAGAAATTGAGTTTTTTTTGCAAATCATCACTTTGGTGTTGCTACTTTAACTATGCGTATCATAAATCTTTTTTTCCTATTCGCAATAAGCACACTTTTTGGGAATATGGTTTTTACTTTTCCTTGATTTTTTAAAAACATTTTTCCAAATAATTCAATTATTGGTAACAAATTTTTGTTGCATATGAATATTATTAGTTTGTTGTACTACCTATGTTTTGCAATTACAGTTCACCTTCAAAATTAGTACTATGTATTATATGAGGGATTATGATTTATATAAAACAGGATCATGCGTAGATGACGTGTCATCTTCTAAGCCCGAGAACCCTTGTTTACTTTTTTCACTATTCATCTTCACCTATTACCCGTTATATCTCTTCCTCTCCATCTCCATAAAGTTTATTTACATTTGGCTTCTTGATCATCCAGTCTATGGTATTAATCCCTCCTCTCAATTATTGCCATTCCCCATTGCCAACATACCCTTGCTCATTTCGTTTCAAGATTTCTTTAGCAACAACCAATGTAACCATAGTAGTCAAATCAAGTTTCTTCATTTTAATCACTTTACTCTCCATTTGCTTATATATTCACAACCCCACCCTCTTCCTCTTTATACTTCTATTGTGATTTGATATGATCATGTTACTGGTTTTGGATTTTCAATGATTCTGCTATAACATTCGATGCCCTACATTTATGTTGAAGATAAGAACTTCTTTGTCTTTCGATTATGTTAATTTATCACTGTGATCATATGCTTTTCTGTTGTAGGTGGATGTGGTGATGAGCGGAGGGCCCAAGAAGAGGACCTCAATCTATTCTTCAATCTATAGATCTTGGTAGCCCTTACTTTTTATTTTATTTTCTACTTTTGTTTGGAATTTTTAGGGATTTTCAAGTATTGTCTTCTTCGGTTTTTTTTATAGGTTTAGGCTTTTTAATTGCAAATATGTTCTTCACCTGTTCCCATCTCTTGATATGTTTTTCTTAGGTTTTTATAGGTTTCACGGGTTGCTTTATTCTTGACATTGAATCCATGATATTACATTCTTCCATATATCGTTTAGTTTAAATTATTGTCTTCCCAATTATCTATGGTGTCTATATTTTTATCAATATACTGGTAGCATTATCCCAACAGGTAGACTTGGTGGAATAAAATAATTTTAATGAACTTCTATTTGAAGATTCAGAGATGGAAATATACATCTCATTTAGGGGCTTTACATCTTATTGTCTCCTTTATAACACATAATAAGTGATTTTGATTTATTTTTCAACTTTATATCATTTTATGTACCGATTTATTTTAAAGGATTTTATTGGATTGTACTTTATATTCTCTATTATCCGAAAATGTGCTTAACCTAGCTACAAGAATTGTTCGTTATATTTAAAAGAAAGATGGGTTTTAAGGAATTTTGCTCTAATCAAACTAAAGGAATTAATTAGAAACTATGGGTAATATAATGAATCTTATATAATTTTTGATATCTTTTAAATACTATATTTTTTATTTTCTTATTCTCTTGCTCTATTTATCATTATTTTATAAAATATATTTTATTATTTTACTGATCCTTATAAAATTGAAAATGTTGACATTTTCTATAATTCGGTGGTTTTAAATTAGTTTGAACTATAATACCAAGTAAGAAATAAGGAATCAAAGTTCTTTTTGTGGACTTATATTATTCAATACACTATTTATCCTAATTACTATTTTTTGCATACTTCAAATTATATCATTATGAATATGAAAATAATCAGTGAATTCTTTTTCACAAATCTTTTTAACATGGATTTTAATCACCGTGCGCAACGCACGGTATGAAACACTAGTATATATGTATATACATACATAGAGTCTCTATGGATTGTGGTACTCCGGCAGGGCTCCGGCCACACCCAAGACCACTGGACCGATGCTTCCCTACATCTATGAACTTCTCCAACCAATGTGGAAACCCACCAAAGATGGTGGTTGGAGGTGTAGCTGAAGGAAACCCACCAGAGATCGAAACCCATAGAGATCGACCAGATGTTTATGCTTCTATCGATCTCGACTCGGGGTTTCTGCTTCGATAGATCTCAACTCGATGTTTCGGCTTTAATTAATCTCTGACCCGATGTTTCTGCTTCCTTGAACCATTCTTAATGAACCAAGCTAGGTGTGTTTATCCAAACAACACAAAAACAATGAAATCAATAAATAGATGAGCAAGATGAAGTGATTCACTCCGACGACTGGTTCTCCTTCTCCGGCTTCAACTGAACGAAATGGGTTTTGTTTTAAACGGTGATGGTGGGTTTCTTCAATGTAGGGGGACGTGGTGGAGACTCTTGAGATGGCTTTCACTAAGAATGATGGAGATGAATTCCATCTATGTGAAACATCAACCGGAGACAAACTTGACCGTAGAAGACGATTGTTGGAGGTCTGCCCGAAGAAGACAGTGGTCGGGGGGTCACGGCAAGAAGACGTCCCAAACCTGGCCGGAGAAGGCGGTGTGGGTTCTCCTAAGACGAGCCACAACTCGAAATGAGTTCGCCGGAGGGGGTAACGAAGTTTGGAGGCGGAGATGGTTGATCGTTATAGACGACACGTTTGGTATTCAAATATTTATATTATATATAAATATATTATATAATTAATGTTTTTTTAATTAGTTTGAGTAAATTGCATCTAAGGTCCTTGTTGTTTGTTAACTTTTTACTAAATTGTAAGTTTAAAAGAAAATTAAATTAAAAGGTTTACAATGGCCATATTACCCTTATTTCAACGAATTCTTTTAATGGTATTAGTCTTCAGGGATCCAAACCACAACAAATTGTATACCACAGTGGTTTTTTTCAATAAAAAATTTCTGGGGACCAAAACCACAAATATCAACAAACCACAAGCACCAAATTTGCAATTTACTTTTTTTTTAATTGTAATTCTCGGCCAGTGTCTTGTTAGTTTTTTAATAAAATGTCGTTTTGAAAAAACTACTACTTAAGGACTGTTTACTAATTTTTTTGGACAAATGCTGACTGAAATAAGAGGTCTGACTACGTACGATAAGAGGTCTAATTAGGATAAGCGCCGACTAGAATTATTGTTTAACAACATGTCTTTTTTAAGTGTTTACAACAGAAAATGACTATTTTACCCTTATGTCTAGAATAAGGTGATAGTTGTTTAACATCTATTTTTATTATGTATGGACGAAAAGTTTATTATTCATCAAATATTATGCATACATATTTAAATTCTTTTTACTACTGAAATAGATATATGATGGAATTTATTAGTTAAAGATAATTAAAACAAATAACAATTTTCACCATTTAAAATCATATATTGCTTTAATCGAGAAGAACACATTCTATCCATCAAATTGTCATCTTTTAAGTTAACTCGAGACTTTATTTCTTTCTAAAAGCATCCAACCCCAAAAAACCTTTTTCCTAAACCCATCTGGTATCTCATTGAAATATTTGAGGTGCATGATTCTCAAGTGTTCAAGGAAGATTTCTCTTAACATTAACAACATTGGACCAGGCATGAGGAATCTAAATCCTCAAGCCAATCAAGGAATAAAACAAGATCATTTTGCACCATTTTTAGTAAAATAGTGAAGGATAAACGAGAAAGATGGTTTGCAGGAGAAGAGAGAAGATGGTGGTGCATATGATGGAGGTAGAAGATAAGAGAGAGTTATGATTCCTAGTGTTCTTCCCATTTTTTTTCAAAATTGATCGGAGTGTTCTTTTGGTGATTGTAACTTGTAAGGGTATCAGAGAAAGTTCATATCTTTTCCTGTATAGATACACCTTAAACTCTGTTTCTGGTCAGAGAACGGTCAGAAGCTCCATGACTAGTCAGAGCTTTATGTTATTTTGGTAAACACCTCATCTCTTATTTGGGTAAGAGCCTCTTATCGCTTGGAATCGGTAAGAGGTGTTAAGAGGCTAGTAAACAATCCCTTAGACCGTTTGATTTTTAATCTATTAAATTCTATAAACATTGATCTGGCTAAATAAATTAAGATAAATTGTTGTTTGATTTTTATTGTGTATAAATAATATGAACAACAAAAATTACCATTTTAACCTTATGTCTATATAAGCGTTGAATGAAAATACATTGTTAAATAAATATTTAAATGACAAAAAACTAAAATAATATGAGTTCAAAGAGTTCATAACATAACACTTAATAACTTAAAATGTAGATTCTTGTTTGATTACAGTTTTTAATTTATGCATATTGGTAAACTACTATTTTATTTATTTTTTGATGCAACGTATGATTAATTGAAAATTGTAGGATAAGGGTAAATGTGAAAAAAAATTCCCCACTCAATACATTAAGTTAACCTAACATGTTAAGTCAATTTCTTAGTATTAAGTTAAAATCAAACATGTTAAGATAATTTAACCATCCATTAAACTCATTAAGTTGAAAACAAACACCCTTAATAATGTAATTTAATGATATTTTTAGCTTTTTATTTAAATTGGGATGATATTTAAAATACTCATTTTAAAGGTAGACCATCATAATCACAAGATAATTAACTTCTTTTTGGAGTTTATACAAAATAATTACATTTGACTTTGCAAAGTCTTTTTTTCCCTTTCTTAAAGATTCACTTATTCATTGGTCGTCAATTGAAAAGGGGAAATTTGCCATCAGCCGAATCAACCATCTAGCAAAAATCCCACTTCACAAAACTTGACCGCATTCCCGATAGGAAAGCCATTTGTATTTGAGCTCGAAGATGGCAAATAACAAACAAAGTAAAGTAAGTTTTCTATCAATACTAGATTTGTTATGTTCCTAGTTTAGGGTTCAAGGATTTCAGCAGAAGGCCAACCTATTTAGCGAGTTGTGTTCATATTTTACAAGGTGCTTAATTTACATTTTAAGTTTGATAAATTACATGTTTAGTCCATGTGTTAAGTTATATGTTTGGTTAGATGTGCTTTTAGTAAATTACACATTGCTTAGAGAAATTACAAGTTTAGCAACCAACTCGTAAATCCTTTAGTTTGCAAAATACGAATTTATATGAATTGCTTATTTTGTGAACTCATTAGGGTCTTGTGAGATGCTTAGGTTGTGTTTTATTAGAATAAGTGTTGATCCAAACTCCTTCAGTGATTTGAATATGATTCCTTTATTTACTTAGTGAAAATCCTAGTCTATGTTAATGTTCATCTTCAGCGATAACATACACTGATTGTACTCAATGATCGTTGAATATTAGGGACATCATCTAGACTCTGAAGATCTGAAGAACAACATTTACATCAAAGACCATTCAGCGATAGTCGAAGACCTAGCAGAAGAAAGAGATGAATAGCTCGTGATCTGAACCGGTTCAATGATAGCAACGTTCATCTAACAGAAGTGTGAGATATTGCTTATGCCTCAGTGATACCTGAAGACTTCATCCTTGAAGACTCAGTATCATTGATCAATGTGGGTCCTACTATGCAAGATCAAAGTTGATCTTATCCTTGATGCACAAATGTCAAACCCTCATGCCTTGTCAGAAAGGACGTACGAACTGTCTCATATGTCCTTATCAACTCTGATTAGACTACTGTTCATATTCGGCCAAAAGCATGGTTGCTTTATGAACAAAGGACAAGTTTCCTATTAAGACTTGACACGTTGCATGTAGATTCTGCTTAGCATTAAATGCAACGGGTATAAATAGATGAAGACCTCCTTCTTCATCTTAATGTATACATATCTCTTCTTGAACCTCTGATCTCATTCTTATCTTTCCTTGTGCATCAAATACTTAGTGATTTCTAAAGTTGTAATAGAATAGGTTTAATTACTTGTTATTATTCCGCTGACAACTGTGAATTTGTTTATTGATATAAACTCATTTAAAACCTAAAAGTTGTGCTTGTATTCAAGCCCCCTTCTACAAACTGTTTATATACTTATAAACTCTTGTAGACTCCTTATGGACCAGCAAGTGGTATCAGAGCAGTACACAGTATTCCAGAACTCTTTGAACTCTTTCTACAACCTTCAGATCCAAGCAAGTCACTTCAGTGACCACTCCTCTTCACCTATTCCATATGGATCTCTTTGGACCAGTCAACGTTCAATCCATATCTGGAAAGAAATATACTCTTGTCATTGTTGATGAATACTCCAGGTACACTTGAGTATTCTTCCTCCGTTCCAAGAGTGATACCCCTGATGAAATTATCTCATTTATCAAGAAAATGGAACTCCTGAACAAACTCTATGTTTGCTCCATGAGAAGTGACCATGACACTGAATTCAAAAACAATACCCTGGTTAACTTATTTGAAGAAAAAGGAATCACTCATAATTTCTCATAAATGAGGACTCCTCAGCAAAATGGTGTTGCTGAAAGAAGGAATCGAATGATCATTGAAGCTTTCACTGATCCAAGTTGCGTCAGTGTTATGCAAGAAGAACTAACTGAGTTTCGAAGAAACAAAGTTTGGTATCTTGTTCCGCGTCCATCTGGTAAGACTGTTATAGGAACCAAATGGGTTTTTCGTAACAAACTAGATGTAAATGGCATTGTAACTCGTAACAAGGCTCGACTTGTTGCACAAGGATACAGACAGGAAGAAGGTATCGATTATGATGAAACTTTTTCTCCTGTTGCTAGACTAGAAGCCATTAGACTTTTCTTAGCCTATGCTGCCCATAAAGACTTTAGAGTTTTTTTAGATGGATGTAAAAAGTGCTTTTCTAAATGTAAAAAGTGCTTTTCAGATAAAGCAATCTGAGAAAGGAATATTCATATTTCAGAGTAAGTATGTTAAAGATATGCTGAAGAATTTTGATCTCACTCAAAGTTCTCCAATGAAAATTCCTTTGACACCACCTCTGACACTGAACAAGGATCATAATGGGAAACCTGTTAATGTCACTGCCTATAGGGGAATAATAGGCTCACTGCTGTATCTTACAGCGAGTCGACCTGATATTATGTACTCTACTTGTCTTTGTACAAGATATCAAGCTGAACTCAAGGAATCCATCTGATCGCTGTAAAGCGAATATTCAGATATCTGAAGGGAACTCTAATCTTGGTCTTTGGTACCCCAAAGGCCCAGGGTTCGATCTAAACGGTTACTTTGATAGTGATTTTGCAGGATGCAAGATAGATAGGAAAAGCACCACTGGAGGTTATCAACTTCTAGGTGGAAAATTGGTGAGTTGGACAAGTAAAAAGAAAAACTCAGTGCCCACATCAACCGATGAAGCTGAATATGTAGCTGCTGGGAGTTGATGTGCCAAATCCTTTGGATGAGAAACCAACTCAGTGACTATGATGTTAAGTTTTAAAAAATTCTTATTTACTGTGATAGCACAAGTGCTATTGTAATCGGTAATAACCCTGTACTTCACTAAAAAACCAAGAACATTGAGATCATATATCACTTTATCAGAGATCATGTTATGCATGGTGAAATTGAACTTCACTTTGTACCCACTGAATATCAACTCACCGACCTTTTCACCTAGCCTCTTGATGAGACTAGATTCAATCTGTTAATCAGCGAACTTGGAATGTTAAACGCTGAAGAGTAAATTCTCTCAGTGATCAGTATAATTAAGTAAGTATCAAATGAATTTTTAAATATCATTATTCATTCCCTGAACTCAGACTCAGTGATACATATATTCAGGTATGTATTTTTTTTCCTTACACTTTCTGAATGTTCTTTTATTAAGAGAATGGTTCTCAAAAAAAGAAAACCCATCACTCGAAATACATTTATTTCAAATGATGAGGATTTTAAATGGATAGTGATTAACATTTATTAATTTAAATGATAATCTTATTGTTTTGAAAAGGACGTGTCAGTACTTTTCTGACACACGACAGCCTCAACGTCTCCTATCCCATCAAACCCTAGGAATGTGGAAAGGTCATAATTACCTTTTTCTAAACGCTAAAACCGTCGTTCAGTTTCTTTCTCTCTCCTCTTTTTCTCTCATATACCTATACAAGGTAACCTCGAATTCATTTTTTTTTTACGCCTTCAAATCTTCCAGAGCACATCTTAAAGAATTTGAATCTTCAAAAACACCAAGAACATACATTTGTGCGTTTTTCTTCCTTAAAGTCAATTTAAGGTTGCTTTTAATTGTGTTCTCCTTAAAACAACAAATTAGATGTTGTTTCTATCTTCTACCCATCATCTATAACATTTTGTTATAGTGATATACTTTATGATTTTGTGACTTGTTTTCTGTCAAAAACTCAAAACCATAAAAACCTGTTCTAAGATCTCGTCTAAATCTTTTCTAAATCAGTTTATGGTATGTTCTAATACCAAACATAAACACATTGGTACTTTTTAACTAAAACCTTTATTTAAACGTTTTTCTTGAAATATGCCAAATAACAAGTATTTTGACTTTGTTCATCAAAACACTTGTTTTTCTTAAACATTTGGTATTTTGTGTACCAATTCCTTTTAGTTTATACATTTATATTAAACCATGTTCTTTTTCTTTGGTTTTCCCATTTCAATAACAAAAATGGCTACTTCAAGCAAGAATGTCAATACTGCTGCTGAAGAGATGCTTCCCATCACTCAATTTCGCAAATTTGAAAACACTACATTTAGTATCGAACAGGGACTGGTCAAGACATGCAACTATGTCGCTCTGCCATACATCCCTGAGGATCGCAACTATCTTAAAGACGACACTCTCTTCATTCAAAAGTGTCCTCTTCACTATGCCTTCTGCCGGGTACCTGTTGGTATCACTGTTCACCTTCAACAGTTCTTATACTGCGCACTGCACAACAACGATTGGGCTTCACCATTAGCATGGGCTCCCTGGACATCACCACTAGAGCAGTAAGGGCTGCTCTTCGCCTCCCTACTAAACCTAAGGGTCAGGAATGGGAATCTGAACCTACGAGGGAGGAAGTTCAGGAATTCCTCACTCAAATAGGCTATGATTGGCCTCCATCTAAGAAGAACAAGCAGGAGATCAACAAGGAGCTCACCAAGATGGACAAAGCTCGCTTACCGGCTCGGTGGCATTACATCTTTACTCAAATCATTCAGTTCTTAGGCACTAAGATTGGAGGTCAGGAACAGGCAAGCAAAAAGATTCCTAGACATGGCATATGCTCTTTGCCATGGTCGCAACATAAACTACATGAAAATCATCTTCGACGACCTTCGCAAAAGAGTTGCTGTACAAGGGAGAAAGACCACCATTCCATGTCCCAGATTCATCTCCATGATTCGGGAGTTTGTTTTTGAAGGATATCCCAAAAAGGGAAATCAATCATTTTATCAGGTAGGGAAGAAGTATCTGGAGCATGATGAGAAGCCAAATGACGCTCCTTATCTACTCGAGCTACTGAAAATAATCCAGGGTCCCTCTCCTCAGATCACCTCTGGTCCTCCTCCCACTTATGTGGTTGAAGAAGAGAATGTGTCTAAATCACTGAAGAACCCATTAGTGATTTACCTTGACACATCTTCCTCCCCTTCTAAGAAACGAAAAAACCCAGCCAGTGATAGACACAAAAAGTCCATCGCCCACAAGCCACTGAACAAGAAAACCAAGAAGGTTGTATCTCAACAGACAACTCTTCCTGAATTCGACGTCGTACCAACGCCTCCTCTCACCTCTGCCACGACAATGGCTTCAGAGACCGTTGCGCTTCATCAACACTACCCTCATTTGCAGAGACTCTATTCTCTGATATTTTAGGCACCAACTACGCTGAAGCTGGTATAGGTAGCACACTCACAGCCTTCTCTTCTACTTCTACCTATTCTACTTTGGCCCACACATCAATCCATGAATCAGATATGGTTGTCCCCATATCTGAAGAGGTTGAAAAGCGTGTTGTTCAATTATCAGCTTTGTTTCGACAATCTGAAAATTGGAAAGCTACGTGCACATGACCTGAGAATGTTTCTAACAAACATTCTCAGAGACAGGCATGTGATCCTCAGGACACAACCGTAGCAAATACCAACCCTGAGAGTAATCCTTCAGATACTCTCAAGGAACCCTTGCAAGGAAACACTTCCTCCCAACTTTTCTTATCTAACCTTGAGCTCTTTTTGGTTTGTTTGTCTTTTATCTACAGGTGTCACTGGCGCCGCTACTGCTGCCACTACCTCTGTTGCTGCTGCTGCTGAACCATCGGGTGTCTCTGGTACACCTTCCTTCAAGACAGTGGAACAGATTGTCCAGATCAAGAAGGAGAAAGATTAGTGAAAGACTTTTCCCTTGCTGAACTAAGAGATCCCTCAGATCTCTCTGCCTCCACCTTCTATCTCCATCTAGATTCCTGCTCTGGATCATCTGGTGATTGAGACTGCCCAGATAAAGCACACGACTATTAACTTGCAGATCTCTACAGAATACATCTACAACAAGATATCTAAGGGTACCAAGCTTGAAGAACTCAGTCTTGGGTCTCCAATCTGAGGTCTCTGCCCTGAAGCAAGAAGTTTCCTCCGTGAGCAAAGTTGTGTCTTTCAACACCTACTCTGTTACTCAGTTGGGTACCAAAGTAGATAATCAGGGAGAGGAGCTCAAGAAGCAAGGAGCCACACTCACAGAAATTCTGCGGTTACGTCAGGCTCCACCCACCTCTACTTCCTCATCACTCTCTGAAGTTGACAGAGAAACCCTGGGTCAAATCGCCAAGACTCAGAAAGACCAAGCTGAGTCCCTCTCCGAACTTAGCAGCAACGTGCGTACTATGCTGGTTCATGTTCTACCTTCTGGCTACAAGGAGGGGGAGAAGTTCGCAAAAGCATGAAGAAGAATTCATCAGTGAGGCTAATGTCGTTTTTCCAAACACAAAGCCTACTCAACAAACAATAGACCATGCCAAAACCCTCTTCCCTGAAGTTTTTACCAAAGATGGTGAGGGTGATGATGAAGATGAAGAAGATGATGATGAAGAAGATGAAGAGAGGAACGAAGGACCTTTCTTCTCTCTCAGAGATGAAGATGATGCCTCAAGGAAGAATAAACAAGTGATGGATTCTAAAGATCCCACTTCCCTAAATAAAGTGGGGGAGCTCAATAACACTGAGGTAAGCCTTCCTTTAGAGCTATACATCCCTCTCTTTGAAACCCAACCTCTCATATCCCTTCTTCTAGCTATCATTACCAATACTTCAGTTATTAGAAGTATTGATGAAATATCTAACTCTGAACCATCTTCTCTTTCTCTCAATGAACCCTGTCCCCCATTGGTGACTCCCATCCTGAATAAACATTCCACGACAAATCTGTTCTCGTACATATCTAGTTCAGAATATGAAGATAGAGAAGATCTTGTTCAGAGGCATGTAAATAGACAACCCATATCTAAACCTGAAGAAGAAGAAATAAGGACTGCTTTAAAAAGGAACTAGAGAGGACCAGAGTAAAAATTCCTCTTTGTACCTATGGTCCTGAAGATCCTATTCCAATAAATACCTTCGATGAGTTCTCCTTTCTTAATCTTGAAGAAAGAGGACAAGCCTTGCAAGCTCAGCGATAACAAGATGAAAAAGAAAAAAGAAGAACGAAAAAGCCTCAGGGTCGCCGAAGCCTTGGCAAGAGAAGAAACGCTGAAAGGCAAGCGACTCAGAAGTGAACAAATAAGAGAAGCTCAACTGAGTCTCAAAGTCGCTGAAGCTTTAGCAAAAGAGGAGCTAGTCGAAGTGAACTTAAAAGTGAATCCTCTCAGAACTCAACAGAAGATTCTACAAGCTAGAAATGAAGATCATCAGAAAGCCAAAGAATAGAAAAATGAAGAACTCGAGTGATGCAAAAAGAAGGTAAGCTTACGTGTGTTCTCTGAAACTGTTACAGATGTTTCTATCCAAGGACGGAAATCAAAAACTGGTCCAAAGATAAAAGTAATTTTGATCAGAGAGCATAACACACAAAAAGAAGATCCCCGGTTTCTAAAGTTCTACGGTTTCTCTGAATGGTTGGAAATCAGAGATGGTATTCAACAATCCAAGTCTCAGTACAAAGCAGTTGTAGAAAGGCATCTGGACCAGCTCTTGCAAAGGATGTCTCAATATGTAACGTGCCTCCTCTTCCCTCAAAATTCAAAAAGAAAAGGTCAAAGTCCGAACCTGATGAAGGTCCATCGTTCAGAAATGAACATGAGACTAAATTTGACTTTGAAAGCCTCTTCTCCCATCTTGTCCTCCCTAATCTTTCAATGCTCAACATCTCCCTGCTATTTCAGCGAAAGTATGAACAAAATGAAATACTCAGTGATCCTGAACCAGGGATGATTTTCTTGGACAATCATAATAACCCAAAGTTTTTCAGAAACTAGGAGATTCACCTTGCTCCTGTCAAACTCCTCAAAATTCTCTACTATAACTGTTGGGCGGAAAATGATCCACTCTATCTATAGAAGAAAATATTGAGGAAGAACTACAAAGAAGACAATAGTACGCTGAAAGATATCTGAAACCAAACCCTTAGGGGCTGTTTGTTTAGCTCTGGATGGTGCCATCCAAAGCTACATCTGAATCGGGTAGAGGCGCTATCGTGTTTGGCAAAAAAATACACCATCTGAAGTGGGAAAATAGCCTCTGGATGCTTTCTACCCTAATCCCTTGAGAAACCATTTAGACTTGTTTTTTCCCTAAAATACCCTCTTCTATCTCTAGAATCGTATAGAGGCACCTCCTTCCTCACATCCCTTTTTTTATCGACTTCTCTGTTTCTCTCCCACGGATCATCTTTTTCCACCATCACCGTCGACCGTCAGCTCCTCCGTCCAATGCCGGCGTCTCCACTTTCTCAAGTATGTTTTGATTATTTCTCTTATGCGCTTCCATCCTCTCCCCATTTGTGTTATATTTCTTTTCGATTAATTGACTCGTATGTTCGATTTATGGTTCGTATGCTCTTTTTAGTTCTGATTTTGGTTCTGATTTTGTATTTTTGTTTCTAATCTGTTTTTGCTTCTGCCTATTTTGGTTCTAATCTGATTTCTATTTTGTTCATTTGTATATAGCTCTGATTTCTATTTTGTTTCTAATCTGTTCATTTGTATTTTGTTCTATTTTTGTATATACAAATGAAGCAGAAGCAAATACACAAACAGCAGAAGCAAATTTCTGTTCATTTGATTTCTATTTTTGTATATACAAAATGAAGCAGAAGCAAATTTCTGTTCATTTGATTTCTATTTTGTTCATTTGTATTTTATTCTATTTTGTTCATTTAGAACCAAATACACAAACATAACTTTTGGTTTTGTTGTTTCCCCTTAATGTTGTGTATTCTTTTTTTGTAGATTCATACTTGGTATTTGCATTTGTGTGTTGGTAAGTAGAAGTTATATACATAGAAATATTGTAGATTCATATTTTGTATTTGCATTTTTGTGTTGGTAAGTAGAAGCTATATACATAGAAATATTGTGGATTCATATTTGGTATTTGCATTTGCGTGTTGGTAAGTAGAAGCTATATGCATAGAAATATTGTGGATTCATATTTGGTATTTGCATTTGTGTGTTGGTAGGTAGAAGCTATATACATAGAAATATTGTGGATTCATATTTGGTATTTGCATTTGTGTGTTGGTAGGTAGAAACTATATACATAGAAATATTAAATACTCTTTTTTTGTGTAATCAAAGATGCAATTACGATTTGTATTTAGGTATGGAACTAGTTGGTGAAACTTTGAACCAAAAGAGACGTAGGATTAATTGGAAACAGGATGGGTTGGTCCGAACATTTCTTGAATCTTGTCTACAAGAGACAATTAAAAATGGGTGGGAAGGTAGTAGTCTTAAGTCACAGTCATGGAAGAATGTTGGTGAAGTACTGAAAAGGAAGCATAACTTTATCGCCGACCAAAAACAGATGAAAAATCACTATGATTACATTAAGGGGAAATATGCGGCTTGGTCGAAACTGAAAAACAAAACCGGGAATATCTACGATCCATCAACCAACACCTTCAATCTGTCCGAGGAAGAATGGAGATAGAGATTTCGGTCACTTTCTTTCTTATTCTTTATATTATTGTTTCTTTATAATTAATTAATTATATAATTATATCAATATATTTTCTTAAAACAACAAAACCCTAAATACATGGAACCATTGAGGAGTGTCAGTCTGCTTTTTCCTGAACTTTATGTCCAACTATTTGATGGGGATGCTAGTGTTGGGCTTGAGAGTTACGGAACAACATCTACGATTCCCGATCCGTATGACTCTGATCCCAACTTGAATGAAGATATACCTGGCACTCAAGAGACCGGGGGGCCAAACTCAACTCAAGAGTGTTCTTCACGCCCTCCGGTACAAAGCAAAAAACGGAAAGGTAAACAAGCTTGTACTTCAAGAAAACCGGAAGTTGAAGAAACCATTTTGAAGGTGATGAATGCGATGCTAGAAAAACATGAAGCACCTAAAGATGATATCGATGAGTGCTTGAAGAAGTTGGAGGAACTTGGATGGGGTGAACCGTTGTATGGCACAACACTATTTATTTTAGCCGAAAACCCCGACTATAGGAAAATGTGAATGCGTTTAGAACCGGCGAAGTGTGAGGGTTGGATTAAACAACTTAGGGCACACAAGTATGGGGGAAATGTGTTTTAGTTGGTGGGTTTGAATTAAACTTGTGTTAGATTTGTGGTTATTTTGGATTAAACTTGTGTTGGATTTGGGGTTATTTTGGATTAAACATGTGTTGGACTTGTGCTTATTTTTGGATTAAACATGTGTTGGATTTATGCTTATTTTTGGATTAAACGTGTGTTTATTATGTTTAATATATGTGTCTTTATTATGTTTAATATGTATGTTATTTTCAAAGTAATACATGGATTTCGATGAAGATCTTTTGCTAGTTATGATCATCCATTTGTATTGGAAATACAATCATTCATCAAGAATAGAACGGATAAGAGATAACACTTCTGCCTTAACCGGACATGCGTATACATTAGAATTGTTAGGCGGATCAAATACACAATGTGTTGAATTGATGCGGCTTTCTCAGGATGCATATATACTATTATGCAACAATTTTAAACAAAAAAGTTGGTTGCAAAATAGTAGAAATCTCACCGTTGAGGAGAAGATGGCTATATTTTTGACAATTATTGGCCATAACGAACGGTTTAGAATGGTTAAACGTAGATTTCAACACTCCACATAGACAATTCATAGAATCTTCCGCGAAGTACTAAGAGCAATGATGAAGTTTGCGAAAGAAGCTATACGACCGACACATACCGAGGAAACACAGAATACATCAGAACGTCAAAGAAACCTTAGACAAATTTTTCCGGTAAGTTTTGAATTATTAGTAATTAATTTGTATTCTTTTATAATAATACTTCTTTTGTATTATTTTAATAAAGGGGGCAATAGGTGCATTAGATGGAACTCTTATACATGCAATCGTACCTGTTGATTAACAAGCTCGTTATAGAGGTAGAGGAAGAGGTGAATGCTATCAAAATGTTTTAGGTATTTGTGATTTTAATATGCTTTTCACGTACGTTTGGGCTGGATGGGAGGGTATAGCACATGATGCTAGAGTGTTAAGAGAAGTTGTATTTAGTCCAACATCCGACTTTCCATTTTCTCCACAAGGTATGTATAATTTTTACCTAAATTTCAATTGTTTACCGTTTTCTTATATTATTTATATAATGTGGTCATGTTTAACTTTCAATTATAGATAAATATTATCTTTGTGATGCTGCTTATGCCAACACCCGTGGTTTTATGACTCCATACCGTAACACGAGGTATTGGCTTGCTGATTTTCGACGACAACGTGCCTTGACAAAAGAAGAACGGTTCAACCATGCTCATGCGCAACTTAGAAACGTTATTGAGCGTGCGTATGGTGTCTTGAAGGCAAGATTTCCAATTTTAAAGCAAATGGCTCCCTATCCGTTTCAAATACAACGAAACGTTGTAATTGCTTGTTTTGCTGTTCATAACTTTATAAGAAGATGCAATATCCACGATCAATTGTTCATGGACCTTGACAATGATCCCACGTTTATTGCCGAGGGACAAGTAGAAATTGAGGGAGGCGATGAAGATGACACGGATGCAAGGTCTTTTGGAACTCAAAACAACGCGTACATGACAAATTTACGTGTCCAAATTGCTAATCAATTAATGTCAAATGTGTCTAATTAATAATTTTGTTCAAAAACTATGTTGACGTCTGTTGTAATTTGTTTGTTATGTATTTGTTTATGCTAGAACTTGAAAAATTAATGTTATGTTTGTTTGAATTAATATAAAAATGTTGTTTTCAAGTTACATTTGTAAAATAATTTTATTATTCTGATCTCTGCCAAACAGTTAAATTTTATTCAGACTGTTCATACTGTTGGTCCCAATAAGGGTCTACAAGAGTTCAATCAAGAGAGAACAGTTTGTAGAAGGGGGGGGGTTGAATACAAACACACAGATTTTTTGGTTTTTAAAAGAGTTTATTAGAATAAACAAATTTACAGTTACAAGCGGAATTAGAACAAGTTTAAAACCTATTCTATTGTAACTAAGAAACACAAAGTATGATGCACAAGAAGATGAAAGAAAGAATAAAGAGGGTATAAGTTAGATAGAAGCATGCATTAAGATGAAGAAGATATCTTCATCTTATTTATACCCGTTTGTCCTCAAAACAAGACAAAAGGTACATGCCACGTGTCAAGCTTGGATAGGAAGCTTGTCCTTGTTAATAAGACAACTGCTTTTGGCCGAATATGAACAGTACCATATCAGATATGATGGGGACATAAGAGACAAGTCGTACGTCCTTTTCTGACATGGTTCTAGGTTTGACTTTTGTGCATCGTGGATAAGATCAATCTTTAATCTTGCAAAGGAAGCTTCATTTAATCGCTGATACCGAATCTTCAAGGATGAACCTTCAGTGTCGCTGAGGCTTCACAAGACTTCACACTTTGAGTAGACAATCGCTGCTATCGCTGAACCGCTTCAGTTCACTTAGCTGATTATCTCTTTCTTCAGCTAGAGTCTTCGACTGTCGCTGAATGGTCTTCTGGTGTGATAACTGATCTTCAGGTCTTCAGTGATAAGCTCGTAGTTCCTTGACCTTCAGCGATCGTTGATAGCACTCAGCGTGTGCTATCGCTGAATTTGAACAAAAGCTTAACAATGGAATTTCACTAAGTATAGTAAAGGAATCATATTCAAATCACTGAGAGAAGTTATGATCAACAATCTCCCGTATTTGATTATGATTAAGCAACATAGGAAAATTGCTTTAAGAGACTAGTAAAGGACTTAGGAAATATTAAAGAAAAATTTTCTAAGTGCTAATCTGTAAAATCTTTTTCAGCTAGTCTATTATCTGAATTGAGTTTCATTTATAAGGATATGAAAGCACAATTTTTACAAGTAGATAAGCTTAAAGTACATTCACTGATTGAATTTTCAGAGTGAAAGATCAGTGAGTAAAAGATATTGTAACGAAAATAGAACTCTTATGTTCATTGTCCCTTTTACTATTTTCAGGGATCTTTTCAGTACTAGGATGGAGTAAAGTACTTTGAATTTCATTAATTATAATCTGAAGAATTACAGCGAAATGAAATTACAATTATAAAGGTAAAGTACTTGTACACTGAAGAAATATTACAAAGGAAGTAGAAAACTATGACTTGTCAGAGATATTCTCATTTCTTCTTTGTAGCTCATTCTCATAAAGCGTCTTTTGTCGATTCATAAGAGGAGTATCTGACCAGCAGCGCCAAAGCATAATCTTTATGAGAGAGGATGGGGCCTTGTGAATTTCTTGGTTTATGAAGAGTCCTAAGAATCCTTCATTATCCAAGAATATCATACCAGGTTCAGGCAGTGAGATGATTTCATCTTCTACATATCTTCTGTCTTGAGGGAGAGGTACAAAGCATTGATATATCAGGGAGCTCAAGATGACCAAGAATGCTTTGATAATCAAACTTAGTTTCATGCTCATTTCTAGCACTTGAACTTCCTTCAGCGTTTGATCTTTTCTTTTTGGAAGATTCAGGGAGAGGGGGAACTTGCACATGTTGTGACATTCTTTGCAGCAACTGATTCAGTACACTGTCCACCACGTCCTTGAATTTGGATTTAGAACCCTGAGTGGCGTCTCTGATTTCTAGCCATTCAGTGTATCCATAAATTCCTAAGAATTTGGCTTCTTCTCTCTCTGTCCTGATCGTCCTTGTCATTCTTACATATACCTTTGGACCACCTCTGTTGGAGTGTCGCCCTTGGATAGTTGCATGAATGATTTTGGCTTCAGATCTTCGAAATTTCAGCCTGTTAGTGCACCAATCAAGCTCTTTGTCTTTCTGCTGAGTGGCTTCAGAGGTTAGTGCACTTAGGATCTTCTGTTGAGCTAGAATTGGGTCTACATTTATGTGCTCTTGTGCAAGTTCTTTTTGTACGAGAGCTTCAGCGACCCTTTCACTCTTTTCAATTGTTCTTGAGTCGCCTTATCTCTTGCAGAGTCTTCTCTGAGCAATTTTCTTGCTAAAGCAAGATCATTCTCAGTTTGCTTTATTTCCTCATCCCTGATTCTTTGTGCTTCCAATGCTTGTTCTCTCTCTTCTCTGGACAAGAAATAGAATTCATCCACCATTCTTATTGGTACGGCTTCAATGGGTTCAGCTTCAGGCACCCTTATTTTTCTTGCTTCGAATTCCCAAAGGAATTTTATTCGCCTTTCTTCTTCTTCAGGCTTGCTTATAATCGGCTTTTGAACGTGACGCCTGGGAATGAGGCCTTCTTCTTCTTCAGAGTCAGTTTCAATTATGTACATAAACTGTTCTTCAGAGGAAGGTTCCCTCCTTGAAGTTGAGTCCTTTGGGGGACGGGGATCACTGAGGAAGGAGAGGAGGAAATAGTATTATCAGAGGGAGTTTTTGTGGGTGAAGAGGAGATTATGGGAGTTTCAGGGAGAGGTGCAGAGAAAGGTATAAGAGGAATAGATACCTCAATTGTGGTCTCCCCGTCAGATATAGGGATAGTGGCATCCAGATCTACCACTTCCTTTCCTTTGCCTGAGGGACCGGATTGTTCCTGAGAAGGTTGCGGTCCGTCCCCCAAGGGCTCTTGATGAGCGACGCCAGGTCTTGACAGTCTGAAGTGCTCTAATGCACTTCCAATGTCGTCATCATCTTCATCATCATCCGCCCCCCCATAGTGAGGGATAGGTTCTTCATCATCTTCTTCATCTTCTTCATCAGCAGCTTCACCTTCAGGCCGCTGAATGTAAGGAGAGATTCTCTATTCAGGGAACCTCTTGTTATGCTCGGAGATGAGTTCATCAGCGAACTCTTTGGCACATCTCTCCCCCTCAATGTTATCAGGAGGTAGACAATGCACCATCAGAGTGCGAACGTTGGTTTGAACGTCCTTCAGCTTCTCCTCAGCTCCTTGAAGCATGGTCCGATCAGCAGCGTTGAAAGACAAGGAACTTGCCTCAGAGAGCTTTGTAAGCATCTGCATCATATCGGACTGAGTCTTTTGAATAGACTCAAGGACGGTTGCTTGAGCATTAACCTTCTTCTCCAAGCTTGTCAGGGTCTGATGGAAGGCCCTGTTATCTTCCATTAGGCTGAAAACGTCAGAGATCAGGTTGCTGACATTCGTCTTGATCGCTGGTGTACCAATGATCCGTCTGAAGATAAGCTCCGCAGATGTCTGAAGGTTGTCCACCCTAGCCCTTGTGAGAGCACATTCTTTGACCAGATAGTCAATTGCAGGGAATGTGGGGTTGGGAAGGACAATGGGAGGCAGGTCGACGACTGTAGGAAGCTTGGGAGCAGCCATCTCTTGCTTAATCTCCCTGAGCTTTGCAGCAGAGGGATAGCCCTGAGGAGATTTTCCCTTATCCTTGGTGGTTGCAGGAGCGTTGGTGGTGGTGGTTGTCGTCGCTGAGGTAGGAATAGAAGCGACACCAGATGATGACATTGATAAAGATGCCAAAAACATATCCGGATTAGAAGAAGGATGAAATTTTTTATTTAACTCCCTGAGAGTATCTTGAGGATTACTCTTAGGGACTACATTTGCAACGGTAGTGTCTAGAGGATCACTGACCAGTGTGTTAGAGTATCTGAAAGAGATACTCTGAGGTCCTTTTAATTTGGCCTTCCAAAACTCAGATTGCCTAAGCAATAATGAGGTTTGGACTGCCTGCCTTTCAGCATTATCAGGGATAGGGACAACTATCGCTGAGTCACTTGCTGAGGTGAGGACCAAAGAAGAGGAGATAAAAGTAGAAGAGAAGGCTGTGGAAGTAGTACCTGATCCAGCTTCAACAGAGCTGGCTAAGACACCTTCAGTGACCGGAGTCGCTGTTGATGTAGGTAGAGCTGAAGAAGCAACAACGGATGTAAAGACCGTTGAAGTGGTTTGGCTGCAGTTGGTGTTGGTAGAACACCGAAATCAGAGAGGGTGGTCTTTTGAGAGACCAACTTCTTTGGCTTCTTTGCTTTGGTTGCGATGGTCTTTTTATGACCATCAGTTGGTTGTTTCCTCTTAATACCAGCAGTGTCTGGGTTGCTCGCTGTTGGGTTTGACAACGAGGTGGACACTGGAAGAGGTGCGCCAATCACCTGCAGCATATAAGGTGTGAAAGGAGCATCACTTGGACGTTCCTCAATGTCTAGGGACTTCTTCCCTACGATAGAGAAGGAGTGATCGCCGACCTTCGGGTATTCTTCTCCGAAGGCCACTTCCATTATGGTCGCGAAGAAGCGAGGATAAGGAATGACAGGATATCTGGTGGCGGCATTGATGCGACTGACCATGTCGCTGAAGATGTAATCCGCGTAGTTCAGGTTGTGGCCGGTGCAGAGAGAGTAAGCAAGGTCTTGAAAGTGCTTGCTTGCCTGATCATGAGAGCCAATCTTCGACCCCAGGCACTGGATCACCTGAGTGAAGATATACTGCCAGCGAGCAGGGAGCCTTTTCTTCTCTAACTTGGATCCCACCGTCTTCAGCGAGGGATTCTCCCAAGAATATCCAATGGAGTCCACAAATGCATCAATTTGCATCGTAGTCGGTTCAGCGCCCCACTGTTGGTTCTTAGGGCGTACAAGGAGACGCAGAGCCTTTCTGAGAAATCCAGCGGTGAAGGAGAAGGACCCTAGTTCTGGAATTTTGAACTCAATAGCAGGGAGTTGGGTTCCTTTGTCAGTTGTCAGTATGATACAGTGAGCCGTGTACCACAAGGCTTGAAGATGGAAAGAGATGCCGACCGGGTCGTGAACAAACGCATGTATCAGAGGGTATGCCTTGATGAAAGCAGCTCCTTCAGTGAATTGGGGACGGTCTGCAGGGATTTCTACCAAGGCGATGTAGTTGCAGGACTTGAAGACTGCCCTTTCCAGAGGGAAGTGACATGTTGGTGCAGCGACCAGAGTCGTGTCTTCAGCAGCAGAGGAGGTTGCGGCGGTTTACTTGCGTATGCCATTCTTTGTGGGAAAGATAGGAACACCAAAGAGGTAAATCATGGTTTTATACATAAATGTATAAACCAGAGTTTGGTATAAAGAATACCAAATGTATGATCAAAGGAAACAAATATTTTGATGAACAATATCAAAATGTTTGTTATAAACAATAATAAAAAGCTAAGGTAAATGGATTAAAGTTTTAAAAAATAGTCTTCTGTTCTAAGGAAGGAACTTAGAACAGGGTTTTTATAGAGAAAATTGTTTTTAACTTTTTGATCCAGATTATTTTTATTTTTATTTTTAGAGTGTTAAGGAGAAGAAGAGGTGAAACAAGATGTTTCCAGTCATAATATAAGGTTTAGATCAAACCTTAGTTGAGTTCTTAGAAGAAAAACACACACAAGCATGTTCTTGGTGTTCTTGAGAAAACATTGAAGATTCGAAGAATTTCTTTTTGCCTTGAGGATTGTTATGAAAGCGGAAGGAGCAAAGTAAGGCAAAAAGAATGCTTAAATAGCAAGAGGAGAGAGAAAGAAAGGAGTGCTAAACGACGGTTTTAGCTTTTTGAAAAAGAAATGATGACCTGGCACATGTTCCAAGAAAGGAGTTGGAATGGAAACGTCGCGGTCCGTCGTGTGTCAGAAAAAGGTCTGACGTGTCCTTTTCTTTATTTTTTATTTTTAAAAGATTATAATGATAATTATCCATAAGGAAGGTTTATCATTAATAATTTTAGAAAAATCTTCATCACTAATAATAAAGGATTTTCAGTGATGAGTTTTAATTTTAAGAGAGACATTCTTTGATGAGAAAAGATATCAAAGAGTGTCAAAGATTAGAAGATAATACCTGAGGAGATAGCCTAGATATCGCTGAATTAGAGTTCAGAGAATGGAGAGTTTGAAAGCTTTATTTGTTATCCTTTGTTGGTCGCTGATTAATAAATTATTCAGCGTTCAACATACCAAGTTCGCTGATGAGTAGATTGAATCTAGTTTCATCAAGAGGCTTGGTGAAAAGATCAGCGAGCTGATATTCAGTAGGAATCTTAGAGAGCTTGAGATTGTAGTGTCTTAGTTGATTTCTCATCCAAAGGATTTGAGCACAGCAACTACCATCGGCTACATACTCAGCTTCAGCGGTGGAAGTGGACATTGAGTTTTGCTTTTTACTTGTCCAACTTATTAACTTTCCACCTAGTAGCTGACACCCACTAGTGGTGCTCTTTCTGTCTATCTTACAACCTGCAAAGTCACTTTCAGAGTAACCAATAAGAACAAATTCTGAGCCTTTGGGATACCAGAGACCAAGATTTGGAGTTCCTTTCAGGTATCTGAAGATTCGCTTTATAGCGATTAGATGGGATTCCTTCGGTTCAGCTTGATACCGAGCACAAAGACAGGAAGCGTACATGATGTCTGGTCTACTTGCTGTAAGATACAGCAGAGATCCAATCATTCTCGATAGCTAGTGACATTGACTGGTTTCCCATTGGGATCCTTGTTTAATGTCAGAGGAGGCGCCATAGGAGTCTTCATCGCTGAGCATTGATTCATGTCGAATTTATTCAGCATGTCTTTAACATATTTGCTTTGACAAATAAAAATTCCTTTGTGAGATTGCATAATCTGCAAGTCTAGAAAATATGTTAGTTCACCCATCATACTCATTTTATATTGTTTTTGCATTCTTGCAGCGAAACGAGTGCAAAGTTTGGGTCTTGTGCAACCAAAGATAATGTCATCAACATATATCTGAGCGAGAATAGTATGACCTTTGTATTTTCTTAAAAAACAGAGTTTGGTCAATTTTTCCACGAACAAATTTTTCTTTAAGAAGGAATTTAGAAAGGGTATCATACCAAGCTCTAGGAGCTTGTTTTAACCCGTAAAGAGCTTTTTCAAGTTTAAAAACATAACTAGGATGGTTAGGGTTTGAGAAACCAGGTGGTTGTTCAACATAAACTTCCTCACTGAGTTTTCCATTTAGAAAAGCACTTTTAACATCCATTTGAAAAACTTTGAAGTCTTTATGGGCAGCATAAGCTAAAAAGAGTCTTATGGTTTCTAAACGAGCAACAGGTGCAAAGATCTCATCATAGTCAATTCCTTCTTCCTGTCTATAACCTTGAGCAACAAGTGTAGCCTTATTGCGAATTATAGTCCCGTTTTCATCTAGCTTATTTCTGAAAACCCATTTGGTTCCTATGACAGTTTTACAGAGGGTCTAGGAACAAGATTCCAAACTTTATTTCTACGAAATTCAGTTAGTTCTTCTTGCATAGCTGAAACCCAGCTAGGATCAGAGATAACTTGATCTATCTTCTTAGGTTCAGAGAGAGAGAGAGATGAAGTTAACATAAAGACAGATATTACATGTACCTCTACGTGTTTTGATACCTGCAGTGGGATCACCAATAATCTGATTTATTGGATGATTTGCAGTCCATCGCTGAGCTGGTGGTTGAGGAGAGAGATCAACAATAGATTCAGCGACCTGTTCTTCAGATTCTGGAATTGGACTGGTTTCAGCAATAGGTACTTCATTTAAAATCAATTCAGGTGATTGATTTTCAGAAGTGGTTTGGTTGTTCACAGAGGAATTTCCAAGAGAGGAATCAGCAACAGGAATCTGATTTAGAGGAGTAACATTCATCCCTGAAGATGGATGATTATTACTTGTTGGGTTTACAGGGATTTCATCATCACTTGCTTCAGCTGGAGTTTGATTGCTGAAGTATGTTTCAGGTTCCCCATAATGAGATCTCATCCAGGCATTCAACTCTTCATCATCATCATGAGAGTGAGAAGTATGAATGGGACGAGATTCATCAAAGTTAACGTGCATGGATTCTTTAACATGTTGTCTTCTTTTGTTGAAGACTCTGAAGGATTTATATATAGAGGAGTATCCAAGAAATATACCATCGTCAGCTTTTGGATCAAATTTACCTAAATGATCTCTGTCATTCAGAATGTAACATCTACATCCAAAAATGTGGAAATATTTCAGAGTAGGTCTTCTCCCATGAAATAATTCATAGGGGTCTTCTTAAATCGTTTAACTATCGTGGATCGATTTTGAGTGAAGCATGCCGTATTAACCGCTTTCACTAACCGAGTTGGAAGATGCGATTCACTGAGCATTGAGCGAGCTGCTTCAATGATAGTACGATTTCTTCTTTCAGCAACACCATTTTGCTGAGGAGTTCTTACTGAGGAAAAGTTGTGAGAGATGCCTCTTTCTTCAAAGAAATTATCCAGAGTACTGTTTTTGAATTCAGTGTCATGATCACTTCTTATGGAACAAACAATTAGATTGTTCAAAACTTCCATCTTTTTGATAAAAGAGATTATCATTTCAGGGGTATCACTTTTGGATCGAAGGAAGAACACCCATGTGTATCTGGAGTATTCATCAACAATCACTAAAGTGTATTTCTTTCCAGAGATCGATTGGACATTGACAGGTCCGAATAGATCCATGTGAAGTAGCTGAAGAGGAGTGGTCACTGAAGAAATTTTCTTTGACCTGAAGGAGGCTTTTGTCAGCTTTCCCTTCTCACACGCTGAACAAAGAGATTCCTTTGTAAAGGTATGGTTTGGGAGGTCTCTGACTAAATCTTTTTGAGACAATTCATTGATTGTCTTAAAGTTAAGATGAGAGAGTCTTTTGTGCCATAACCAGTTTATGTCAGTGGATGCTTTAGAGATAAAGCACATGTTTTCAGAGTGAGAACTATTCATATTTATGACATATACATTTTCCACTCTTTTGCCTGTAAGGGCAAGCTTATGATTTCCGTCAGTGACAGCACCTCTATTATTTAAGAATAGAACTTTGAAGTCTTTGTCACATAACTGACTAACGCTTAAGAGATTGTGCTTTAGTCTCTCAACTTAAGCAACACGAGAAAAAGATGTGGCTCCGTTGGACAGAATTCCATAACCTTTAGTGTATCCTTTGCCATTTCCACCAAAGGTCACTGATGGACCAGCTTCTTCTTTGTAATCAGAGAGCAGAGACTTTCTGCCTGTCATGTGCCTTGAGCATCCGCTATTAAGATACCAGATACCTTTGGCACTCTGCATACAACAAAAGATTAATTGTTTAAAGGTACCCATACTACTATGGGTCTTACTTGGTTAGATAGAGGATTGGCGGAGGAGCTACTAGCTGAAGAACTCTCTTCAGTGGGTATCTTCACCTTTGATGGTTTTGCAACCTTGGTGGATTTCACTCTCGCTGATTTATCAGCTTGAGCTACTTTCTTTCCATGAGCTAGTTTATCAGCTCTAGTAGCATTAGGACATTTGCTTGCAATGTGGGTAGTTTCACCACAGTGATAGCATTTCCTATATTTAAAGGGTTTGGAAATCAGAGAGGGAGCAGGAAATTTCTCAGGGATAGGTCCAAGAATTCCTTTATCCATGGTCCTTGGAGGTATAACAACCTTTTCAGGAGTGGGAGTGAGATCGATTTTAATTCTGGGGGTTGGTCTCTGAGAAAAGTCAGGGACCTTTTTCCCAGTTTTAGAAACTTTCTCTGAGGATTTCTTGTTCCTGTCTTGAGTTTTCTTATTCTTAGGAACTTGATTAAGAAACTCGTTCTTGATCACTTTCCTAGAATTAAGAATAGAAAGCTTCTCTTTAGAAGAGGAGGAAGAAGAGGTTGAAGAAGAAGGATCAGGGATAGAAGAGACAAACATTCCGAATTTTAGCATGGAACGATCATTCTCTGATTCTTCCTTTTCAGGGTATAACCTAACCCACTTCTTACTTTCATAGGTATTTGAGCATTAATGATCTCATTGACTTTATCAGAAGCCTTACACCATCCTTCGATGGTTGCCTTTTCAGACTTGAGATCAGCGATAGTCTTTTCCCTATCAGCGATAGCTTGTTGTTTCTCGATGCTTATGGTTTGATTTGCAAAGACTTGGTCTTTGAGAGATTCCTCAATTTTAGAAAGTTCTTTGATTCTTATATGGCAATTTTTTAATTGTTCAGATAAGTCAGTGTTAATTCTTTCGGCCTTAATTTTTCCATTTAAAGCGTCATAGAAATCAACAGTCATAGCATCGAGAGCTGACAAGTTATCACTTTCAGAAGGTAAAGGGACTGAGGGAATAGTTACCTGAGTAGAAGGAGACTCAGAGGAAGAAGTCTCAGTGACTTCTTCAGCATCTTCAATTATTGCCATCAGCCAGAGGAAGGCAAGATCTTCTTCATCTGAACCAGACTCTTCAGAGATCTTGGCCCAGTCATCTTCTGCATCCCAGTCAACTTCTTCAGCGACAAGGCCTTTGCCTTTTTGCTGGTTTTTCTTCATATCTTTGTATTTGTTTTTTAGTTTCAAATAGTTCTCCTTTTTATCAGAGGTATGGGAGGTAGTGGGAGCAGCAACTTTTTTCGACCTGCATTCACTTGCGAAATGACCCTTTCGCTGACAGTTGAAGCAAATCGCTGAAGCTTTCTCAGCAGGCAACGTTTTCTGCTTTTCAGAGACAGAGAGGTTGGAAGGTTTTCGAAAATTGCTCTTTCTAGCAAATCTTTTAAAGTTATTAGTTAAAAGGGCTAGAGAGTTATCAAACTCAGAGATGTCTGCATCAGTGAGTTGATCTTCTGAATCAGTTTGACCTAATTCAGTAATGGAGGTGATAGTAGAAGAAGGAGCATTTTTGGAAGAAGTTCCCTCAGAAGTCACAAGTGCTAAAGAAGTACTTTTAGCACCTTTGAGTTCATTAATTAGGTTCTTCCTTAGAAGCTGGGATTGTTCATCATTCAAGAGCATACCATATAATGCACTTAAGGACAAGGTTTCAAGATTCTTTGACAGTTTTATACATGTAGTGTACACTGCCCATTGATCGGGCAATGCTTCCATGAACTTTGTCAGAATTTCAACGTTTGAATAAACTCTATCGACTGATTTAAGATCAATCAGCAGACAGTTAAATCGCTGGTGAATTTGAGAAAGAGATTCACCCTTTTGATACATAAAACTCTCATATTTTCTTACGAGGTTTATGCATCTAGTTACTTTAACTTTAGAGGTTCCTTGATATTGGATACATAATATATCCCACATGGCTTTTGAAGTCCTCATTTTCATGACAGAATGATAGACCTCATCAGGTAAAGCCATTGCTATTATTGATCTAGCTTTAGAGTCAATAGCAATTTCTTTCTTGTCTTCTTCAGTCCATCTGTTAGGAGTTTTAACAATACTCCTCTCAGGAATGGCTGGAGTAGTAGTGGTGGCAGGAACACTAGCTACTATAGTTGTAGGAACAAATGGTCCATTTTCCATAATGGAAAGTTATGATGGCTAAATCTAGGTGGTTTAGCTAAAGATCCATTATCGTTATACTTTGTATTAGGGTTTGACATTTTAAAATAATTTTAAGAGAAAATATTTTAAAGAGTTAAGAAGCAAACACTGCTCTGATACCACTTGTTGGTCCCAATAAGGGTCTACAAGAGTTCAATCAAGAGAGAACAGTTTGTAGAGGGGGGGGGGGTTGAATACAAACACACAGATTTTTTGGTTTTTAAAAGAGTTTATTAGAATAAATAAATTTACAGTTACAAGCGGAATTAGAACAAGTTTAAAACCTATTCTATTGTAACTAAGAAACACGAAGTATGATGCACAAGAAGATGAAAGAAAGAATAAAGAGGGTATAAGTTAGATAGAAGCATGCATTAAGATGAAGAAGATATCTTCATCTTATTTATACCCGTTTGTCCTCAAAACAAGACAAAAGGTACATGCCACGTGTCAAGCTTGGATAGGAAGCTTGTCCTTGTTAATAAGACAACCATGCTTTTGGCCGAATATGAACAGTACCAAATCAGATATGATGGGGACATAAGAGACAAGTCGTACGTCCTTTTCTGACATGGTTCTAGGTTTGACTTTTGTGCATCGTGGATAAGATCAATCTTTAATCTTGCAAAGGAAGCTTCATTTGATCGCTGATACTGAATCTTCAAGGATGAACCTTCAGTGTCGCTGAGGCTTCACAAGACTTCACACTTTGAGTAGACAATTTCTGCTATCGCTGAACCGCTTCAGTTCACTTAGCTGATTATCTCTTTCTTCAGCTAGAGTCTTCGACTGTCGCTGAATGGTCTTCTGGTGTGATAACTGATCTTCAGGTCTTCAGTGATAAGCTCGTAGTTCCTTGACCTTCAGTGATCGCTGATAGCAATCAGCGCGTGCTATCGCTGAATTTGAACAAAAGCTTAACAATGGAATTTCACTAAGTATAGTAAATGAATCATATTCAAATCACTGAGAGGTGTTATGATCAACACATACAGAGGGGTAAAATGGGCATTTGTTCTCATTCAAACTGTCCATTCAGAGCTGCTACCAAACAACCATTTTTCATTCTGCACTATACCATCCAGAGCCTCTGTACCATCCAGATCTCTGTACCATCCAGCTCTATACCTTAGTCTTCTCTTTTACTTTGTAGTTTCCTTCAGTGTATTGTAATTGCAGTATCTTTTTGATAAAGACAGCATTAGACTTGTACATTTTTGAATTTTTTTCGTTTCACATTTCTCATCAAATAAATAGGGGAATTCTCATTACTGCAACTAGTAACGGGGCTTGCTTTGCTTGCTGTAGCCCTATTTTTAGGATTGGTAAGTGTAAGCTATTACTTTAAATATTGTAATTTCATTTTTGATATGTAGTTCTTCAGATTGATTATTAAATAAAATCAATGAAGTACTTTACTCCATTTATGTACTGAAAAGATCCCTGAAAATAGTAAAAAGGGACAATGAACATATGAGTTCTGATAACCATTAAACATCTTATCACTCACTGATTTTATGATCTATAAATTTCATAATGTACTTTCTTACAATTGTAAAAATTGTGATTTCATATCCTTATAAATGAAACTTAATTCAGATAGTGAATTAACTGAAAAAAGATCTCACAGATTAGTATTTTGAATTTTTACTTTAAATTTTCTAAGGCCTTCCTATTCTTTCAACTAATTTACCTATGTTGCTTAATCATAATCAAATAGGGGGAGATTGTTGATCCGAACTCCTTCAATGATTTGAATATGATTCCTTTATTTACTTAGTGAAAATCCTAGTCTATGTTAATGTTAATATTCAGCGATAGCATACACTGATTGTACTCAGTGATCGCTGAACATCAGGGACATCATCTAGACTTTGAACATCTGAAGACAACACTCACACCAAAGACCATTCGGTGATAGTCGAAGACCTAGCTGAAGAAAGAGAAGAATAGCTCATGATCTGAAGCGGTTCAGTGATAACAACGTCCATCTAACAGAAGTGTGAGATCTTGCGTATGCCTTAGTGATACTTGAAGACTTCATCCTTGAAGACTCACTATCAGTGATCAATGTGGGGCCTACTCAGCAAGATCAAAGTTGATTTTATCCTTGATGCACAAATGTCAAACCCCCATGCCTTGTCAGAAAGGATGTAAGGAGTGTCTCCTATGTCCTTATCAACTCTGATTAGGCTACTGTTCATATTCGGCCAAAAGCATGGTTGCTTTATGAACAAAGGACAAGTTTCCTATTAGAACTTGACATGTTGCATGTACCTTCTGCTTTGCATTAAATGCAACGGGTATAAATAGATGAAGACCTCCTTCTTCATCTTAATGCATACATAGCTCTTCTTAATCCTCCGATATCATTCTTATCTTTTCTTTTGCATCAAATACTTAGTGATTTCTAAAGTTGTAATAGAATAGGTTTAAATACTTGTTCTTATTCCGCTTACCACTGTAAATTTGTTTATTGATATAAACTCATTTAAAACCTAAAAGTTGTGTTTGTATTCAACCCCCCCTCTACAAACTGTTTCTATACTTATAAACTCTTATAGACTCCTTTAGGATCAACAATAAGTTACCTATTTTGAACCCTGTTAGCCACCAACTCGTAAAATATAAGTTTTTTACGACTTGCTGATTTTGCAAATTCATCCAGTTCTTGAGACACATGTTTCACCCTGAAGGAAAGTTATCCGTTTTGGCGTTTTCACATATATTTTCGCCATGTTAAGTGAACCTAAGATGTGGTTGACCTTGCTTAGGGGCACAGGTTCAGGTTCATGGCTGGGTATCCCGTAGACACATGGAGACCCGTCGTTGTTGGTCTATCAGATGTTACAAACTCAGATCTTTCCCTAAGGCTTCCCAATCAATGAGATACGGTTTCACTTCAGAAATCACTAGCAACAATTCAGACGAAATGTGTTCTGCCTCATTATCAAGCTCGAACTTGGTTGGATACTATATATGTTACAAGAGATTTCTAGTCACTCTATTAGATGTCGGCTATTTGCTTACATACATTTCGATCACTCGGTGAAAACATTGGACCTTCAACTTATCTTCTTCGATAAGGAGTTCACTAAATATCAGACCATGATGTAGTTCGTGTATGTCTTCTACTAATATTGGAGGTCGGATTTATGGGTCGATGCCTAGCTAGCGTGGTGGTCACCGACGATCTTTTACACGTGGTCAATAATCTAAACTCATGCAGAGTTAAGTTTCATTTGTTGTTAATTTAATTACATTATTTATATTAACTAATTATGCTATGGGAGAGGTACCCATGGGGCTCATATGTACGGTCGATCCTTGTCAGGAAGTTGAGGAATGTGTTGTAAGGATGCCAACACCATGAAGGCAAAAGGACCGTGACGGTCAAGATAACAAAGTACATGCCTATGGGATTCGTCGATGCCTTCAAGATTTGGTTAGTTTGTTTTATTTTTTACAAGTGTTATTTTAATCAAAACTACGTTGTTGACGTATTCAATTGCAGGACCGTGAGGGCGACACGTGTCCCATTGGCATTCAGTATGAATAACGAAGGTGAAGTTCATACATTATTAAGTATGAATAACACGCATTCAGTGTGAATAACGCAACATCCAGTCTGAATAATGCCCTTCGTTATTCAGACTGAATGGGACACGTGTCACGCTCTCCTTTGTCCTCATGTTCGCAACCAAATTTGAGTTCATTTGAACCCGCCCCTCCTAATGTAAAGGGTAAAAAATGTCCCATGCTCTAAATATTTGCATATACTCCCTCAGATCCAAGAAAATATCAACTATGAAGATTAGTGGTTTGGTTTTGGTCTAAACTGCAAAGTGAAATGCTTCTACTTGGCTTCACATTTTCTAAACTGAACAAAATCCAATCCTTGCAACTGCACATACTCTTCTTCTAGTGATTTTTCCATTATCTTTGCAACTTAAAAGAAATCCGATATAACTTTTTTGAAAATTGGGGGTTCACCACAGCCTCGCTACCCCCTAGATCAAGGAAAGGTCTGCATACATCGTACCCTTTCAGATCCTACTTGGAGTGGTTGGGATACACTGAATACGTTTGGTTTTTAATTTGAACTCAAAACCCTTAAGCTTTGGCAAATAAAACTTAACTGAATTGGTTTTGCAAATTTGGACTTACAGTCCCTAATTGCAATATGTTGACTTAACACAAGCAAAAGAACTTTTGACCATTAGTTAATCATATAAAATATCCTTAATTAAAGGCAAAATAAGAGACATTATGGGTCGGGGTCAATGGATTCACTATAATGGTTATTAGGGCCAAAGGTCATTTTAGCTTTAATAATTTGATAAAAACTAAAAAGGGATGCATTACAACTAAAGTCAAACATCCCAAAAAGAAAAAATGTTACAAATGTTTTGGTACACAGGGAGTATTACTATTACAAACATTAACACCGATGTTCCCAAA
Organism: Silybum marianum; assembly: GCA_036898165.1. Lineage (NCBI taxonomy): Eukaryota > Viridiplantae > Streptophyta > Magnoliopsida > Asterales > Asteraceae > Silybum > Silybum marianum. The sequence continues at coordinate 39,469,834 of CM072529.1, read as the reverse complement.
GGTGACCTACATAATGCATGAGTAATTAGCCAACACTTCAAACATGATGTTATGTGATTTATGAAAAATTTGAAGTCTTATATTCCCTCTATCTTGACAAATTAAATAGGGGGAAAATTACCAAAAGAAGGCAAGCAATCAGGGAGAGGCATTGAAGCACTCAAGGATAGCAAGGAAAATTGGGCATGGAAGGTGGTGAATGTGCCATTTTCCCATGAAAATTAAGGTATAAATTACAAGAGGTTTAATATTATCAACTGACCATACAGAATTTACTATTTAGTTACCCAAATAGTGAATTAAGACGTGCATTTCTGAGGTGGGGACCACCCAAAGTGCATTTCTTAATAGTACCATTTGAGTCTTTAATCATAGTCAATTTGCTCTTTCCTCAAATTAAAAGTGAATACCACTGAAACACCAAAACGATGCTCCTTTAGGACCATGAAAAATTGCAACATTTGATTTGGTATATAGTTTGAAAAGATGTTTGACCATTTGTCACTATCTAAAATATTTTTCAATCTTATGAACCCAAATCAAAACCATCAATTCACTTTTAATGATTGTGATGGACCAATATAGCATTTTGAAGTTGGAAGCTTTTAATAGAAAAGAAAATGTTGAAATTTCATTGAGACATAGTGAATATCTAAATATAGAAGGAAAATAATGTTCCCCAAACCTGGAAGTTTCAGGTGTAGTATTCGGAACACCATTGCACGAGACTTCATGGGCAATTCTTTCTCGGAGTCGGATGTATCTGTTACTTACACAGATGACAGAGCTCTGTTCTATTTCCACAAACTTCTTGAAATTTTGAGTTCATAGCATATTTAAGATGGTAAACCGATCTAAAAAATGCTTGACCATTGTACTATTGAGCAAAATAAACTTTGATTATTTCTACTAGAAAAATTATCTATTTGGTCTCATGCCATGACAATTTCTAACACTCCGATAATAAAAAAGTAGGAAATGTCAGCTTTTGGCCAAAAAGGTACTTTTTGGCCGGAAATTGACATTTCCCTAGATACTCTTTTTTAATTATCGAGTGTTTGAAAAGGCCAAATATGAGACAGTGGCTACAGAAATAAATCTAGTAATCTACAAACCAAACAAATAGAAGAAAAGAAAATTTTAGTCAATACTATACAAACCAAACAAATAGTTTTTCTGATAGAAGATCCATCTACCTGATGCTCAGAAAGGTCAATTGCAGGCAAATGAAACTCGCAGTAATCACATGTTGCGATACGTTGAGGGCACTTTTCACCTTTGTGCAGTGCTAAGTTTTCTGGTGCCATCATCTCCTTGCACAATGAACAATATACCTGCCGTGAAAACACTTGGTCAGCCAGTCATAAGCAGTGATACGGCCTTTTACTTTTTACTGAATTAAATTGATGATAAAAAGAAATGAAACGGTTGGTTGAATTTCGAGAGGTTGGCCTCTCAAACCCTAGAAAACTAATGATAATAATCTCAACAAAAAAATTCGTTCTAGTCTACTAATTCGGTTAACCCCTTGTATATAGTGGATAAATCTTTTCCTTACTAATATAAAACCATAAGTAATAAACTTGCATGGGTCTGGTCTAACAGCAACTACACAATTTAATAGAAGTTGTAGAATATTCTTGTAAGTTGTAATAAAGTAATTTGGCCATCAAGGTTTTGATCAGACTTGAACCACTTTTGTGTTTTTCATGAAAGATGAACCAGAAGTTAATCAAAACCTACAAAATTTCAGAAAGATGATTCAAAACCAATTTCAAATTATCCAAGTCCTCAAAAAAGATATACACAAGACTACTTCCAAACAAACCTAGGTACATACCTACAAAACTAAGGCATCATACATGTAAGCTCGTGTATAGGTACCCCTAAAAAAAATTGGCGATTCCTAGAGAAAAAAGTAGCAACTTACTAGCAGTTGTCCAAAGTTCCTGAATGTTCTTTTTTGGGGAAGCATTATCGAAACCACTTTTAGCCAACTCAGTTGAACCACTAGAAAACAACACTAAATAACTCTTATACTCCAGAAAGGCCAAGAATCACTATGGCAAGAGGCCGAACCGAGTCAAACACCAAAAATTATCACTTCTCTAGGAAACGTTCCTAGTACTTTGAAGTCTTTAGACGATGCTAATAATTTGGATTTGCCTATAGCAATACGACGGACCAGGGAATTTGCACACTCCATCCAATTTCCCAAGAATGCTCTATCCAAGCCAGAATTATAAAAAAAGAGATCTGTAGCCCGTTCTGGGTCTTTAACAGAAACTGGGACTAGGCATGGAAAAGCTCGATCAACTTCCTTCTCTCCCGAGGTTCGAAATGTGGAGGTACCTTTACCGTCACCTGCTAGCTCTGTCCGCCACGGGTTAGCGACATAAAGTGCGAATAAAGGTTCATCGGGTCTTTCTATCAATAGATAGGAATGAGTGTTCGATATAGGGGATAGAATCCATCTGCTCTTTCTCTCTCCATTTTTCTTCCCCTCTAACGCGGGCCGGACGGCGGCGGGCGCGGGAGGAAGAAAGCTAAGAGAAGACGCTCTTCTCTTAGGTCCTTTTTTTCAGCGCAGGAAAGCGCTCTCTTTTTGTCATCCCTGCTGCTTTCCTTTCCAGATTTACGTTAGCTGGGCCCCTGATCCGCGTAGACCAAGGGCGAACACTCATCGTTTACGGCATGGACTACCAGGGTATCTAATCCTGTTCGTTCCCCATGCTTTCGCACCCCAGCGTCGGTAGGGACCCAGAGAGCTGCCTTCGCTTTTGGCGTTCCTTCGTATATTTACGGATTTCACCCCTACACACGAAATTCCACTCTCCTCTGTAGTTTACCTGGTACTAGCAACTTTATCGGGGAATTTCTCATCTTAGTAGGAGCTTTCCAAAGAAATAACTTAGTAGCCACATTAGCAGCGTCAGTAATAGAAGACATTCAGGTTCTTAAAGAAAATGATACATGAGAGCATGCAGTAGTATTGGCGGACAAGAAGGTTGTGGGTTGTAAACAGGTGTTTTCAGTCAGACACAATGTACAAAGCATTAGCAGATTCCAGGCAAAAATTGTAGCAAATGGATTTACTTAGGGGCTTTGTTTGGCAGTTACCGAATGGTTTGGTGCAGAATGATTAGAAGGCTCTTATGATATAGTGCAAAATAAAATATAATTGTTTGGTAACTGTTCATGATGTAATCAGGGCTCTTAATGGTTAAGGGAGGTCCATGATACAAAATGAGTCAGAGGGTTTTGGAACCATTAAGAGGCAGACTTAGTTTTTGCCAAACATGATTAACCTTTTATCGATTCAGAGGCTGCCTCTTAATCGAACTGTTACGAGGTAAACAAACAGCCCCTTAGTCATATGGACAAGTTATGACAAGACCTTCATTTTGTGGCTAAGCTCAACTCTTAACACTATTATTGTCTCTTGCCAGAACCTTGATTAGCCACTATTATAACTCATCACTAAAACAATTTTTTTTTAAAAATTGGGAACCTAGAGGAGGAGGCGTACATGGAAGCGTGTCAAAGAATAAAGGAAGAAAGCTTTTGAAAGTTGTCGAGACCCAAAAAGTCTCTCCATGGATTAAAATATCTTCGAACATGGTCCGGAAGGACTGGGTTGAGTAGTGACACATTAAGTGTTCCTCCAATGTTAAACCGATCACACAATGTTTATTAGAGCATCTCCAACATATTCCCTGAAAAAAATTCTAAAATGGAGAACCAAAAGTCAAAATTTCTAAAAATAATTACATTTATCTCCAACAGATTCCCCATTTTGGAGAAACCAACATTGATTATAATATTAAAATATTCAGTTAATCTTATAAAATATTGTTTCTCTCTAAATATTTGTTTTCAAATTTTCCTATTGGTGGTCTCACTTTGTAATCATTTTTGAGGTGTTCTCCATATTTGGAGAATTTTTTTCTCTCTCTCCTACTTTCTCCATTTTAGAGAGAGTTTTGGAGCAAACTTTTGGTTCAAACTTTTAGAGAAGCAGTTAGAGATGCTCTTAAAAGCTAAGTGAAGGTAAGCAATCCGTAATGATGGTTTATGTTGACGACATTACCTTGACAAACTACAAAAACTCCTTCCACAAGAACTTGAAGTAAAAGGTTTGGGAAAATTAAGGTACTTCCTCCATGTGGAAGTGACTTACTAGAAGGATGGAATCTCAATGTAACAACCAATGATATTATAGTGTTTTCTATACGGATTATGTTGGTAGGATGGTAGGATGTAATCCCATAGATACTCCAATAAATGGTGCAAGCAAAACCAAAATGGAAAAAAGGACTTATAACATATTGGGAAAGATTTTATAGGCTAGTTATCAAGCAGGTCTACTCAAGTCATACACAGTGGTGGAGTTATGAGAGGGAGCACAAATAAAATAAAATAATTTTTTGAAAATGGCAAAAACAATGATATTATAGTGTTTTCTATACGGATTATGTTGTTATCTTTATTTGACATACCTATTTTTTGCACCATATCTTCAACATTAATGAATGCACTATTTATTGCACAATGTTAGTGTTATGTATTGTAACACTATTCACCAACACTATTTTTTTGTTAAGATTTTGATATTTAGAAAATGGTCCTTCAATTTTAAGATTTTTGTATTTTTGTTTTATTTCGTTATCTAATAACATTTTAGTAAACTAGAATCATATTAGCCTAAGTTATATATTAAATTCTTATATATTTATCTAAATTTAGAAAAAGTATTAATTTCTTTTTTTTACAACACAATAACACATTTTGTTTTGGATAACTTAATTCAACTCAAATAGTAATATGATAGGAAAGTTACATAAAAATATATGGTACGATTTTTTAAAGTTAATAAATATAAAGGATGGTATTGAACATATATGTAATCAAGATTAAAATAATTTGAATTTTATTTCTGGTGTATAAAATAGTATAATACATCGAAGATAATTTACTGTTTGTATAAACATTTTCTGGTAAAATTTAGTGTTTTTCATAGGAGATACCTTTAGTTTGTTAGAATAATTATCTCGCTTTTGCTTATGATGAAAATTTTATATGAAGTGAACATTTTAATATATATTTTGGGAGAAATTGTAACATTTGTTTCTAAAAAGTTGGGAGTTATTTTCAAAAGTTTACCAAAGTTTAAGGTCTTAAGTGCACAGAGTTTCCACTCCCACCGCCTCGGCTTTGTTTTCTCCGACAGTATTCACATGTCCTCTCTTCTTTTTAAACCATCTTTCTCTCCGTGCTATATCAAAGAAATTTTTGAAAAATCCAGGGTGTAACACCCTCAAATTTGGAAAGAGCGACTAATTTAAAATTTCTAATATTTCATCAATAAATAACTTTCCTCAAACCACAATTAGTAATAAGCCTCTACAACAAACAAATCAAGTCCTATACAAGACCTACTTACGGTTGGGTGTTACTAAACCCAAAAGAGTCGCTATCTCCGAATGCGGAAAACATCACCAAGAGTCTAAGCTTTATCGTGCCACTTCCTAGCACTCAAGTCCACACGTGTCGCTAGTACCAACCCCAACGATAACCTGATGCACATGCCGACAAAGAAAAAGGGTTAGGCTTAACGCCTAGTGAGCTCAAGAGTTTTTAACATATTTATGATTGATCTGAAACCAAAAGATTTGCTTGATAAAATATAATTCTCAAAGGAAATGACCTTATTATAAAAGCAACGTCTTTCCCCAATTCAATAGACCCATAATAAAGCTTTAGACCAAAATGACATTAGAAGAGAAAACTTTAAATAGAAATATTCTTTTGACGTGATACCAATTCCAATACTCACACGACCATGATTGAGTTTATAAACGTGAAGATAGAAAACATACATTTAACCATGTTTTATAAAACGTTAACTCACGCGGACCTTTAAAGGGATAGAAATATCCGAAATTCACGGGGGATTCCCGATCATACCATCTTTGGTGACGGATACAAAAGTAGGTCACTACTCGATGTTGAGCAATTATAGGAGTCAATGGCAATCGGTCAATAACCGATTATGCACCTTAGTACACGGCCCCCGATGGCTCCTACGAAAGCCCGCGCAATGGTCACTGGCAACCGGTCTATAACCGATTATGCACCTTAGTACACGGCCCCCTGATGACCCCAAATTGCGCATGCATAGATTCAATGGCATCCGGTAATGATCCGGCATTATACCCAACGGTAAGAGGCCCCCTATGACTTCTATGCGACCAAAAAGGGACAACAATCCCGCCTTTAAACCGACTATATGCCTATGGATCCATTACATACTAGTCCTACTACCGAATACATCAACGAGACGTATTACTAGTTTTCCAACCTCGAAAACTCTTTTCAACAAACCATCTCCTTTCAAGTCCAAGTTTTACCAAAATTTAGGTCAAATCATTTTGAGTTTCAAAACCAAAGATTATTTCATTTTATAACCTTTCCAAGTATTTTAAACCATTAATGATGCTCAACTCATCATCTACAATAAAATACTCAAAATCCTCATTTTGACCCAAAACCTCTAAACTTACCCAAATACACAACCACTTGAAATTAAGTTTAGGAATCAGTAAAATACTACATTCACAACAAGTATTTGAGTTTATAAGTTTAGATTTGAACTCATACTCATGCATTTACAAAATGACCCATAGTGCAATAATCTGTATTTTTCAACGATTTATAAATTCCAATACTTTACAGATGCAAATACAACCAAATGGTTTTCATTTAAAGACATTGAACTCAAACAACCCACACTTATACTTTATTTTCCAAAATGTCTAAAACCCAAGTATAAGCCCCTTTCATGATTTATAAATCCTTTTATACCAAATATGCAACCTTACCCAAATACTCACACATTTGATAAATAACAAGTAAAACACGTTAATACTTTAAAATGGACGTTTTTGGCATGTACAAAGTTTTCACAAAGTATCTTGAATTCACCTTGCTAGATTTTGGCTAAATCTAGGTTTTACCCCAATACCGAGTTCCATTCGGTGAAGACTTTAGATCCTTGAGCTACAACTCTAGATCCATGGTGCAATCCTTCCAAGAACACCTACATAACTTCCAAAACATACACAAAACAAACCCAAGAGAGAATGAGAGTTGTTGGTGCAAAACTCAAACCCTAGATCCAAGATTTCGGAGAGGTGATCTTACCTTCCATTCGGTGCAATCCTTTAGATCCTTGAGCTACAACTCTAGATCCATGGTGCAATCCTTCCAAGAACACCTACATAACTTCCAAAACATACACAAAACAAACCCAAGAGAGAATGAGAGTTGTTGGTGCAAAACTCAAACCCTAGATCCAAGATTTCGGAGAGGTGATCTTACCTTCCACCCTATGAGCTCCCAAATCATCAAGTAACCTCTAGATATCATTGTTTCCATGTTTAAGGGCTTCCAAAGACAAAACCGTAGCACTTTGAATCGCCCAAATCGGAGCTGTGATGAAGAAGTTATGGCCAAATGAAGAAATCCCGATTTTTAACCCTCTGGAGGCCGTTGGCGATGCTGCCAGGCGATTTTGCCATGTCAGTATCGCCGGGCACACTCGCCCGTGTCCAAAATTGATCTGATTCACTTCCTAAGTCACGGTACATCTTGGGCGATGCTTCCATGCGATAGTGCCATGTCAGTATCGCCCGACACACTAGCCCGGGGCCGTTTTGAGGTGTTTTTCCCATTTTTCAGCCGTTTGATCCCGCTACTCGACTTGTGGATGATACCCAATATAATTAACTTCAAAAATACTTATCTTGTTGATTCTTAGAGTGGAATACAAAGAGGACCCGGTTGATGCATTGTGCCATTGTCACTATAGCATGGCACAATTGTTGGGACCACCAACTACTTGGTACCATCGGTGCTATTGTGACGGATGTCATAACCGCATGGCACAATAGTCGAGACGACCATTCTCTAAGTACCATCGGTGCTATTGTGACAGATATCATAACCGCATGGCACAATAGTCGAGACGACCATCCTCTAAGTACCATCGGTGCTATTATGATAGATGTCACTCTCATAAGGCACTACTGCTCAAACTCTGAAATTAACGTTCGGTTATTGAATCGCTCGGATTAATACTTTCTTCAACTAGGACGAAATTCAGGGTGTTACAATCCTCCCAACCTTAGAATGATTTCGTCCTCGAAATCTAGCACTGTCGAATACTCAACCCAAAAGAGATGCATTTGACGTTTCCAGAATACAACACCATCTAGAGCACAGCTCGATAGATGACCCGTCATTCATCCTTCTTTATTAGGATGATGACCGAGAGTTCAAACCTCAAAGTTACTCCTAATTTACCATTATATTGACCCCTCCACCATTAGAGTCTTAGTTGCCTCCCAACCTTAAGTGAGTCCTACTATCTGGAGTGTGACTTATGACCTCAATGGCTCGGTTCCACAATTGATATCCAAAATGAATTTACTCTTAAATTTTATAACAACCTCTATCAAACTGGGAATTTCTTCTATCTTGCATTGAATTTTCTGAAAGATTCACAAAAGCCCATCCGACTATAACCATACATACCCATTTGAATCGGGTTACCCACTATCATGTCGACCTTACCCGGATGGTAAAGGAATCCTGCACCAACAGCTCTTGATAGAATAGTACCGTGTAGATTGTTTTAACTTCAATCAAACCAAAGTTCTCCAAAAACTTTACATTTTCCTCTTACGGTCTACTTTTACGTTCACACTCAACTTCTCCAATTGACATTACCAAAGAAGATTTACCGTCATTTCCATGACGAAACACTATACACAAGATCGGTCCAAATCAATTCAAGTGTAAACCAAAAACTAGAATAACACAAAGCATGCCAATCCCTAAAGAACTATCAGACTTCCTTAGTAACTCAAATGATCCTTATCAAACATCACTATTCACTAAAATCTATTCTCCTCTAGCTCACCGCATAAAGCTCTCGAACACTTAGTAGGATTCAATTTAGGTACCCCAAATACAACAATGATTCTTGACCATTAAGAAAATCATAAGTTGACACCTAAGTTTGTAAAGGTCGGTACCACAAAAATATGCATCGGCCGACGATGTCCTCTCAAAGTTGACACTTAATATGAGAAGTCGAATCCCATAATTACCACACTCTAGTACTTGATTCCGTGGTTCTTTCCCATCGCGCTGAAATATCAAAACTATACTTCCCAATAGACAACCCAACAAATCGTCCTCATTCACTAAAACTCACCAATATGAAACGTCCTTATCGCACAAACACCAACACCAACCAAACAACTCCTTAAAGCAATCAATCCCATAAACTTCGACCTGAAGGTTGGTGAAACAAGAAGACCATCGCGTAAAATAACTCAGAATGACCCAAAGTCTAATACCTCCAGAAGTTCCCACATACACCGTTCGTTCAAACTGAATCCCCATGATTCAAAAACATTTACTAGTCATGCAATCGTTACTTAAATTCACGGCGACTCATCGTCCCACATTCGTAATACTCACCACAATATGATGTTTACAACCAAGGTTTCCTAATGAGTTCAAGGTTCTACCAGTATATGACTATGCAAATATGCCAAGTTTATTTATCAAAGATTTAACAAACATAAAATCTTTATAATCAATTTTACACACGCCTCACTATTTTACCAAGATCAGGTAGCAGCAAAAAGTGACCAAACCTCATTACGTAAAAAAAACCATTTTAATAGTTATGTAATCATCACTTAAACTAATGACAACAATAATGGGAATACAACAATTGGAATTTTGACACACATTTATTGAAATCATGTATGTAAGAGAAATTCATGTACTAAAATAGAGTGCTACAATTAGAATGTATGCAAACTCTATGCAACAAAAGGTTCCCATAAAGTTAAAATAATACCGATGAGAACTTTATATTTTAGACGACTTCAAAATACTTATACCCAACATAGATGACGCGGAATAAAACTTTCAACAAACTCGCATACCTCAAAATCGACACTAAAACGAATCCAAAAATTCCAAAATCTCAAAATTGACTCATGAATAGCACGCACCCAAAATTCAACTGAAACTCGTAAACGACCGTAGGAGGTACTGTAGTTCATGCATTTCAATCTTGACCCAAAACCCACGTACACCAAATAATTTCTCAAAACTCGTAAAAACGATATGTGTATGTTTCTTGGAAACAACGAAACAATTTAGGTTAGTTTCAAACTTAAACTCTCTTGAGATATAAATTTCAAAATTTGCAATTCCAGCAAAATAGTACGAATTAAATTCTTAGTGAATAAGTATGCAATTTTCATGCAACTAAAACGATTTAACAAATCCCAAGACATGGTTACACTTTCGAGTGTGCCCAAAACATTTTTCAGAATAATTACCCTTTGACAAATCCGAAAGAATTTTGCAATTTATTTTCTAAAACAAATGTCGTGCATGCTTCCGGTTGGGACTCGAAATCTTAAACCACGCTCGCCAAGTCCATCACAAGACCAACATTGGAAAGCTTCATATCTTAAGACTATCATCCACCACTAACATCCATCGATTTACAATTTCCTCTGGGAACAAGGTTGATTCAACAAGCTTATGGTTCATAACTAATCATTATCTTTGACCCAAAACGGTCGGCTTAAGATAGTCATCGTACTTATATGTCACTCAAAGTGACATTGCTACATCCATCAAATCTTTCAACGGTTACTACCATAAGAACTCATTCACTACCCCATCGATCACCATGACAATGCGTCTCAAGCACATACACGTAACTGTAAATTCCCATTATCACCAGCCGGTTAATAATATAAATTTACCTCACATGCGGATCCTTGTTACCATCATCATGATTCTCGATTCTAGTGCATCTATTAACCTCCAAACATCTTATCTTAAAGTGTCTAATTGTGAAATCTCACATCTGACCACTTAATCAATACGCTAGTTTGAGTCTAGGCACCTAAAATCAATACCTAAATCTCTCAAACTTATGCTCTGATACCAACTTGTAACACCCTCAAATTTGGAAAGAGCGACTAATTTAAAATTTCTAATATTTCATCAATAAATAACTTTCCTCAAACCACAATTAGTAATAAGCCTCTCCAACAAACAAATCAAGTCCTATACAAGACCTACTTACGGTTGGGTGTTATTAAACCCAAAAGAGTCGCTATCTCCGAATGCAGAAAACATCACCAAGAGTCTAAGCTTTATCGTGCCACTTCCTAGCACTCAAGTCCACACGTGTCGCTAGTACCAACCCCAACGATAACCTGATGCACATGCCGACAAAGAAAAAGGGTTAGGCTTAAGCCTAGTGAGCTCAAGAGTTTTTAACATATTTATGATTGATCTGAAACCAAAACATTTGCTTGATAAAATATAATTCTCAAAGGAAATGACCTTATTATAAAAGCAACGTCTTTCCCCAATTCAATAGACCCATAATAAAGCTTTAGACCAAAATGACATTAGAAGAGAAAACTTTAAATAGAAATATTCTTTTGATGTGATACCAATTCCAATACTCACACGACCATGATTGAGTTTATAAACGTGAAGATAGAAAACATACATTTAACCATGTTTTATAAAACGTTAACTCACGCGGACCTTTAAAGGGATAGAAATATCCGAAATTCAAGGGGGGATTCCCGATCATACCATCTTTGGTGACGGATACAAAAGTAGGTCACTACTCGATGTTGAGCAATTATAGGAGTCAATGGCAATCGGTCAATAACCGATTATGCATCTTAGTACACGGCCCCCGATGGCTCCTACGAAAGCCCGCGCAATGGTCACTGGCAACCGGTCTATAACCGATTATGCACCTTAGTACACGGCCCCCTGATGACCCCAAATTGCGCATGCATAGATTCACCTTAGTAAACGAACGGTTATGAGATATTTTGGCTTTCTAGAGGCCAAAAACTCTCCTAAGAATTATACCCAATTGATTAAAAACCGATAATCGATTACACCTTCCTATTTTATGTTGCAATTACTTTTTTTTGAGGTATATAATATTTATATACAGCAAATGAAATTAGAAAACTCACACACCCTCCTCAACAAAGGTGAGGTTCGAACCCCCGACCTTTTAGAAGGCCAAGGGCTCACATACCACTAGGCTAAAGGCCCTTTGGTGGTTGCAATTACTTTGCAGCTTATGGAATTGGAGAATTGATTCGGTGAGACTAGCATTGAGTTGCTTCTTTCATGGCGTGTCTAAATCCAAAATACGCTTTTTCAGCTTTTGATAAGAACAAATGGATTCATTTTGCTCAATCCTATCACGATGATTTCTCTAAGACAGAACTTATGATACTCGATGGTTAACTCAAGTCTTATATTGTTATATGCAGACTACAACAGAGTTTCCTAATCTAAAAGGGAACAATGAATGTAACGCAGAAAATGGTTGAAACAAGAAGGAACCTCTCGTTTATTTTGCTTATAAATTCTTGCGACTGCAAAGGTCGAGGGGGGTAAATTCAGCTATGAACATTGTAAAGAATAGATTGTGCAATAGAATGAGATCAAAGGATAAAAGATTGTTTGGTTACTTATATTGGAAAAGATGTTTCTGTTCATGTTGACAATAGATAAGTTTAAGAAAAAGAAAACTCGCCAAGCTCACTATTGAATTTGTAAAAGTCTTGAATTTGTAAAGTCTTGAATTTGTAAAGGTCGGTGTTCCACTCTTATAAAATAGTTGAGTGGTCACGTGTATATTTGAATGTATCAATAACTGAATTTTGGGTTGTTCGATCAAATAAGGGAAACTCAATGGAATTCATAACTATCTCAATTTTTTCCTTTTTCTTTTTATTGTCAGAATATTCGGAGCTAAGACCATTCTGATGCCCCCTTTCGCCATGCATAAACTAAACCAACAATTAAGATAAGCACGAAAATTAAAGCTTATACAAATACGGATGCCCTATTATTTCTATTCGAATCAATTTTTCCTTGTTTTTTTTGATCTTTCTATTTTATGTTCATATTCTCGAGAATTAGGTTCATCAATGTAAATCGTTATGTTTGTAAGGGGTTGTTTGTTTTGTATCTTAATGGTGCCATTAAGAGGCAGCCTCTGAATCGCCAGAGGTTAATAAAGCCTCTTATGGATTCCTAAACCCTCTGAATCATTTTTTATCCAGGGCTAAGCAAAATCGTTCAGAATCCTCCTTCCACATTTGCCCTGCAAGTCTTGTATCCCTCCTCCCACGGCGTCTCCTCCCATGGTGGTTGGTCTCCAGCGAAATCCTTCTCCTCCCATGCCATCTCATCCCTCTTTGTGGCTTCAGGTATATGCCATTTGTCTCTATTTACAAAACATTAGGTACTTTCGGGTGTAAATCTTGAACCACAAGGGTGGTGCCTCAATGGTTTGAGCTTGGGCTCCAAGGGTCGAAAGTACCTGGAGGTCTCAGGTTCGAAGCCATGGAGGAATAAAAATCCCCTTGTGCCACGGAGGTTCAAATGCGGTGACTACGGGCTATCTGCGAAGCGGGTGGTCATTCTGGGATTAGTCAGCTCGTATAGCGGGTTGGATATTCATGTTAATCCAAAAAAAAATATTGAGTGTAATGGGGGAAATTTCAGGTGGCGTGTTTAATTTCCCTTTCCCCTGAGTGTTCGGGTGGTTCTTGTTCTAGTTTTGTATTCATTGTCATCTCGTATTAATGCAACTGAGAAGAAGAAAAACCCTCACAAGACACACATCTTACTCAAGGGTACCCCTTGAGAATTTATTGATATAGAGATGACCAAGGTTTTAAAGTACGGAAACTTGAGGCCAGGCGTTTTCCGTACGCGAGGCGAGGCGTAAGCCTCGAGGCAGTCTGAGGCGTAAGTCTCGAGGTGGAAAAGAAAAATAAATAAAATAATATTATATATGTAATACTTAGCTGATAATAATATTTAGAATCATAACGTTGCTAATAAGGTCTTTAATTTAGGTAATTAATTGTTAAAGATTTTATTTTTTGATAAAAACAAATTAGATAAACATTAAAAGCCTCCCACATAAAGAGTAACACAAATGTCAAGAGAAGAAGAAAAGTCACTTCTGCAAAAACCGAAGAATCCTTATGCACCCCCCAAGTCACATCTCACATCCCCAGTACGTATTCTTGTATAAAAACTAAAAATTACACATAAAGCACTAAGCTTTCTTCTTCAACGGCGCCATGCACAAGGATAATGGGTCACCAATAGGCAAGTGTATTTACTTTGATTGGACATATTTTTAACCCTAAAGTCTTAGTACCGCCTCAGACCCGCCTCGGTATTTCGAGGCGAGCGACTTAACCAACCTAGCCGAGGTGCCGCATCAGGTACGTTTTTTGACCGCCTCGCCACGAGGCGTGCCTCGACCATTTTTAGCAACCATGGAGATGACTAGATTCCACAAAGGTATCGCCTTACTCAAAGTATTCATGGACATTTTAGTTGATATTGGTATCCCTGGTAGCATATCATATGATGATCTCAATGGCTAAGCTTTTTCTAGCTCATGGTGACCTCTGCGTCATGAAGTACATAGACTAGTTGGTAAACAAAATAATCTCACAACCACTAAGCCATATTTCCATTTTATGTTAGTGGGGCGAGCTAGTTTATATCTTTCCTTTAGTTCATTCATATGTTGTGCCTCACATATATTGAACATGAGGTCTTTTATATAAATATAAAGGGCCTAATTTTTTCAGGATATATGATGTTAGTAATGTAGTTCTTCATATGGTAGGTTGATATTCATATCTACAAACATCAAATATTATATGAGGATACCTAACATATTAACATTCTAATTATATACTTATCTAACTCAATTTAACATCAGTGTCCACGCCATACATTGCATGTTTGTATGAAGAGGCTTTTGGCCCAATGTTACCAACCTTACCTAAGTAAACAGGTCTTGCAATCAATAACATGAAAAGGTTCTAAATTTTAGACCATAAAGAAAGGTAAAGAAGTTACATGAACAAGCATTCCAAATAAACCCACTAGGACCAATCAAGGGATTTTATCTATGGTCCATTAGCATTCATCCAAAAGTCACATCTCCCGTAAGCTATTTTTCCTGAAATGATAACAATGGCTGTCCAATCTCCCTTACATAGCTAAAAGTTCTTTTCTACTGATGAACATGACGGCCTCTTTCAACGGAAGGTAGGTGACGAGGATTGATAATTGTGTTAAAGTAAAAAAAAAGTTTAGGTCACTAGATAGAAAGTGGTTGAGTTCTATAGTTCCTCACTGTAACTTGAATAGTTGTCACCCCAAGAAATACATATCAACAAATAAACCATCAAAACTGTGTTCTAACATGTTGCAAAGTCAAACACTTATCGTGCACATGAAAAACTTTAATCGATTTTGATTACCTATCAAAATGTGCAAGAAGATAACTACTTACAACCAAATGGTTATTGGTCGTGTGCTACCCAGTTTATCTGTAGATCCCAACCTCCCTAGAGGTCAAGGGTTCAAGCCTTACCAAAGTGAGGAATGTGTGTGAGTTCTTGCATATATAAATATTATATACTTCCAAATAAAAGAAAACTACTTACAAGTACTATTTTAGTTGGATCTACATACCAGAGCATTGGTGCTTGAGTAATGTTCTTAAGCATGATTTTTGGGAACCATATCACCGCAGATTTTACATTTTTCTAAACTGCGGGAGCAGTGAGTGTAATGCAGATCAATATTTGAAGAGGGAATAGCTCTGTCACTGTACACAAAGCCAAGCATTGTGATTATTCATTGATTTACTATGAACACAGGAACAATTAACTTTAAGAAATAATAACAACAAGTTCTCGACCAAAAAAACAAATCAAATAGCATAACCTTATGTAAAGAGATCCAAGAATGATGAACAGAAAGAACAAGAAATGCGAAAAATGTACAGCAATAAATTTTAAACAATTAAATGATTAGAAAACAGTAGGGTTGAGTTACTGATCAGCCAAATCAAAATGGGATGTGTAAGAAAAAGGAATGCATGTTGAAATAAGGAGAAATCTGGAGGGGAAATGATTAAGTTCAAGAATAGGTTATGGAAGCATTAAGAATTAAGATTAGTTGAAGTCTTTCTTATCAAGAAAATAGATGCCTAACAGTGGTTGCTGCATTTGACAAGCTCCTAGTGGAGTTGATGGATATCTCCTTGTAACCTTAGGATAGATAATAGAGTTTAAGATTGGACCATCTCCTCTTAGGTCTTTCTTTACTAGACTTGCCATTTTCATATCTTACTGAATTAAAAATTTCAGGGTAGAGTGGGGAATAAAAGAAAACTTCTTTTGTTGGGATGCAAATAAAAGATTCATCTAGCAACAAGTTCATCTTGGATCCCATTATTAGAGGCTTCAAACTCCATCCATATTCCTTTTTCTTTGTAACCTCAAGCAAAAAATTATCTATGGCAAACACAACATATTTCTGCAAGTGGTCGAAATGGGTTGGATTGTGTTAAAAGGCGTGAGAGAAAGACAAGCCAGCCCTATCTTGTCCCTTTTAAATAAGAGAGTGACCAAGTGTTTTTGTCAAAGTACCATGATAGCCTAGTGCCAAAGGACTTCTATATGTGATAACAGATGCAAGTCTCACAGCCTCTAGTTCCTATGGAGATAAATTAAAAAGCACTAATGTCATTATGAAGGGCAACCATCATCAGCCTAGTGAAGGAACACAATATAGTTTCTCTTTCATGTCCCCACTATTTTCCTTCTCTGCTAAGCTTAACAAAGACAAATAGCAATTAACACTGTAATAGATGTTTCATGGAAAAAAAATCAATCAAGTGAAAGAAATGTGAAGTTAAAGAAAAGGTGGACAAATTACTTTCATGAGTAGACAAACAGAATGTGGTCGGAAGAATTTAGTCTTACTGTTCTTTTTCCAAAAAAAAAATTAGTCTTACTGTGTATTACATTTGAGAAGCAACATACAGAGTTATGCAGTGAATCATCCAATAAAAAAGACAAAGGAAAGCTACAAACTAAGCCAATATGTATAACTGATCATCACTAAGTAACATGTAATGATATAACTAGTATCTCCAATCCAACAGAACGAAGCCAAGCATCACGTTCATCTTTTTGTATTGTGTATGGATGAAAAATAAGAGGCAGAGAGGAGATAGTTTTTGCCAATGATACTAGCAGAATTAGATAAGCATTAATGATGGATTGGTATACACTTGGGGAAATGCACCTAAAGAGTTGCACATTAATTACGAGCAAGACACACTATATGGAGTCAATTTAACTTCCTGCAGCATGTCAAAGAACAACTCTGAGACCTACTTTCTTATATTGTTCAGAGATGGGCTATGTAAACCATTTGTTGAGGATACCCGGCATAGAATCATCAGTAGCTATGCATCAAAGAATGTTCCAATGAGCATGAAAACTATCAAAATAAAAAAAATATGACAGCACTAACTTTGATTATGTTACCAAAGGGACTTTGGCCGGTATCCGGGTTACTAGTAGAGATCGGTCTTCCAGGAGATTAGGGGTCAAACCTCACCAAAGGTAAGAAGGGTGTGTGAGTCCAATAAAAACTTCCATTATGTTATATTAATGACATGTATGTTAATCAAGAATCGAAACCACAAGATGGTGCCTCATAGGTTTGAGCTTGGGCTCCAAAGGCCAAAAGTACCCGGAGGTCACAAGTTCGAATCCAAGGAGGAACAAAATCCCCTTATGGCCACGGAGGTTCAAATGCAGTAACTCCGGGCTACCTGCAAAGTAGGTGGTTATCCTGGGATTAGTCTGCTCGTATAGCAAGTTGGATATCCAGGTTAACCAAAAAAAAATCTAAGGGCAACAATTATGATTGAAATAAGTTCCCACATAAACGAATTAACATACTAGAAATGGGCATTGCTTGTGCTCCTTGAGGACAAAACATAAGAAAGCATCAAGTGTATATTAGATGTATATAACAAATACACTGATCTATAAATTACACATATCCATGATAAATTTCATATGTATTTTCATAACTCAAAGTCAGCTCATAGAATAAAAAATCCAAACACCAAAGGTAAAAAATAAGTTAAGATAAAAATAATCACATATAGAACTCAGACCTTGACAAGAACGATAATACACATACGGATACAAACACTCAAACAAGCAATAATATTTAGAAAAGAGAACGAACAAGGAAACCCCATTATTACCGGTGACTGCAAATTTTGGTGGCATCGTCGTGATAAGAAGCTACCGCCATTGTCATAATTGTAGATAAAAGTTCACACAAAAACGATCTCAAAATTATCTGCAAAGATAATATTATGAAATCGAAGAAAATTAGTTGAGTTAGGTGAAATTCAAATGCTTTATAAGCTCGTCAACCTCCCAAGATTACGCGATGATCATCAAATTAAATAAAAATGAGACAAACTGCATAAGTATAAAAATCGAAACCTAAAACTACCTTCGATTTTGAGAAATCGATCGCTCTTGTTTTCCTCAAAATTGAAGACTTTTTTCGCACCAAATCCAAACAATTAGTCCAGTTTGGCGATTTGTCTTTTCCTTTATGAGTTTTATTTATATCAGGGTGGTTGTCGACGCGAGTATATAGAGCGTGATAAGAACTCGCCAATTATGGAGTGTACTCTTCTTGATCGTTGGGTTGGATTATTGTGGTTGTGGGCATCAGAAATAGCATGGAAACTATTCTTCTCTCTCAAAGTAAATATTAGGGGTGTGCAAAAAATAATGATCCAATTAGAACCAACCGACTATAATTGGACGTTCATATGTAATTGGATCGGATCGGATTGAAAGTTTCAACATCCAATTTGGATCGGTCGGTTCTTGAATGGCAGTCCAAAACCGACCGAACCAAACCGACAAACATCCAGTTACCATTCAATTAACCATCTAATTAATCATCTGATGACCATCCAGTTATCTATCCAACCATCATCCAACTATCATCCAATTAGTTTGTCTTCAGTTTGCTTAAATCAAAATTTTGTTTTTGTGTTAGTTTTTGAATTTTTAGTTTCACTTGTGTTTGTTTTAACACATATTAACAATGATTAATTAATTTTTTTTCATTGTTAAAAATCGGATTGAATTAACACATTGGATGGATCCAATCACATTTGATCATCCATTGGATATCCGACGGATATCCATTGGATATCCAATAAAAATATCCAATGGATGGAACCGAACCGATCCAATCATCCATTGGATCGGGTCGGTTCGGTTGTCCGATGTTAATCGGTTCAGTTCGGTTGGCAAAATCCAAAATCTAATGGATGATTGGATCGGTTCGGTTCCCCTCACATCCAATGGATGTCAACCGATGAACACCCCTAGTAAATATGTTGATAAAGTTTTGAACTACTTTGTTCAAATAAAATAAAGAGTAAACTCTAATTTTGGTCCTCGTGGTTTAGTGAAATCTTTGAAAGTGGGACCTAAACTTTGATAAGTCTATAAATCGTCCTCGTGGTTTTTATTTTGTTTTGAAAGTTCTAACCCGGAATTTTCGTTGCTATCTTCCATTGTGGGTTCGTCTTTAAAAATTAGTTCTTTAAGGTTTAAATTGAGCTCATTTGAATGCTCTTAAGTGTTGTAGTATTGGCGTTTCAAAACTCAAGGTAATGTTTGGTTAAGGAGAAAAAAGTGGGTCAAGATGGTTACGAAGTGGGTTAGGAACTGAAACTAGCTTGATAAATAGCCTAAAAGACTTTACACTCAACAAAGGCTAACGTGGGTTACAATGCCAGTTACGAAAACGTAACCAACTTGATAAATAGCCCTAAGCTATTTTTGCTCCGCGTGGGTTATAATGCCAATTACGAAAACGTAACCAACTTGCTAACTGGCGTTAGCCTCTGTTTGCCCAGGCCAGTTATGCCGCCAGTTATAACTAGCGAGCTAACTGGCGTTAGCCCTTGTTCTGTGTTTTTAAGCTCCGAAAAAACGGGATTTTCACCTCATTTCTCATATCTTCTTCACCTTCACTCATTTTCTCCCATTTCTTCTTCATAGCTCCGATTTTTGGAGCATACTTCATCTTCCCCAACCATTCCAATGTGTTTGTTCATCTTCAAGATCCAAGATCAAGCTACCAACTTCATCTTCTCCAACCTCTCTTCCTCCATTGTTGTCTATTTTGGGGTTTTCTCTCCCAATCAAGATTTGTAAGTTATTTCTCCCATTTAGATATTATTTCTTGTTAAAACCTTCCTTTTTGGTCCTCTAGAACTTTGTTCTTGAAGCAATTTCTGTATTTTGGGGTTTTGACCATTTTGGAAGATTTAGGGTTTTGACTAGAGTTTTATGGATTTGATTATGGGGAATTATCCTTGGTGTTGTAGGTTGTTTATGAACTAGATGAAGTTTCTAGTGTGGATGATTTCACATCTAGTTATTTCTTCATATGGAGCTATTGGGATAAAACCTAGATTTAACCTAAATCTAGTAAGGTGAGTTCAAGTTGCTTTGTGAAAACGGTGTACATGCCAAAAATGTTCATTTTGATATATTAACATGTTTTACTTGCTACTTGTCAAAGAATTGAGTATTTTGATAATATGCAATTATTTGGTATAAATGGTTTTATAAATCTTACAAATGTTATATTTGGATTCTTGACACTTTAATAAATAAAACATATTTCATATGATGCCTTGATATTTTTATTTTATAAACTGAGGATTATTTGGTGTTAAAGGTATTTGGAGAATATTAGATTTACAAACCGTTTGGAAAATACATGTTATGACATTATGAGACATTTTGGAAATATATGAATATGGTTTCATTTGGAAAATGGCTAGTTTCAACCAATGATTTGAGGAAATTACATAACGGTTGAGTTATAGAGCTTTTGCTCGGTTTGACTAAAAAGAGTCTCATGGACATTTGTCCGGTTTAAATAATAGTTTACATGCATTGGAGTGTGTTGGTCATTCGTTTTGCAGTCATGTAAATTAGACTAAATTGCATTGGATCCATATGCATATAAGTCAGTATTTTATTTTTATCTCGGAATATGCATTGTGGAATGTGCTTGCAATTCTTGAGGATTTCCTAGCTATCCTTTCACTCACTCAGAATATGCATTATGGAATTAGCGTGCAATTCTTGAGGTTTTCCTAACTATCCTTTCACTCTCTCGGAATATGCATTGTGGAATTTGCGTGCAATTCTTGAGGCTAGAGATTATGTGCACAAATGACTATAGACTGGATTGGGTTGATGTCAATGGATACCAGACCTTTATGTGATGCTCTTTAACATTGGTTCTTGGCCTACCTTCGTGTCCCGTCACGAGCAGTGGTAAATCGGGTCTCCCCCGTCATCTTCGGATGTTTTAAATCCT
Organism: Silybum marianum; assembly: GCA_036898165.1. Taxonomy (NCBI): domain Eukaryota; kingdom Viridiplantae; phylum Streptophyta; class Magnoliopsida; order Asterales; family Asteraceae; genus Silybum; species Silybum marianum. The sequence goes on along the minus strand of CM072529.1, from coordinate 39,448,399 downwards.
TTCAAAAATAAGTGTGGGTTAATGGTTTATAAATATGGTCAAAGCGATGTTTCTATCTTTACGTTTATAAACTCATTCATGGTCGTGTGAGTACTGGAATTGGTATCATGTTAAATGAGTATTTCTATTTAAAGCTTTCATTTCTAATGTCATTCCGGTCTAAAGCTTTTATTATGGAAATAGGGAATTTGGGAAAAGATGCTGCTTTTATAATGAAGTCGTCTCGTTTGAGAATTATATTTTATCAAGCAAATCTTTTGGTTTCAAATCAATTACAAATATGTTAAAAACTCTTGAGCTCACTAGGCGTTAAGCCTAACCCTTTTTCTTTGTCGGCATGTGCATCAGGTTGTCGTTGGGGTTGGTACTAGCGACACGTGTGGACTTGAGTGCTAGGAAGTAGCACGTTAAAGATCTAGCTTTGGTGACGTTTTCCGCATTCAGAGATAGCGACTCTTATTGGTTTAGTAACACCCAACCATATGTAGGTCTTGTATAAGACTTGATTTATTTGTTGTAGAGGTTTATTACTAATTGTGGGTTGAGGAAAATTAAATATTGATTTATAGGAAATGATTTATCTTAAATATTGATGTAATATTAGAAATTTTAAATTAGTCGCTCTTTCTAGATTTGAGGGTGTTACAAAAGTGGTCCCTCATCACTAACTCCATTAAATAATGTCCGATAATTAAAGGGAATTTATGTCCTTTTACCTTTATTACCAATTCTTATTTTAAAACACTAAATAAAGGTAAACCATTTAACCTGCACGGGAAATCCCACCACCAATTTCCACCACCACCATCGTCGTCTTGTTTCCGATGATCCTCCTTCTTCGATAGCAACATAATGGTCCATGTAAGTGCAGTTCTTTAATTGCCAACAACGAAGAAGGTCTTGCATTCTTCCATTATCACCTGCAAATTCAAAGTGAATCCATTCCCACCTCTTTTTTTTGCATTTCAAGAAGCAACATCCCCATAATAAGTGCTCCTCCCAATATCCACACAGGGTATATTTGTAGCTGGTATATGTGATCTTGTAACTTGTAGAATAACATTAAATGTATCAGGTATCGAGTCTGATTCGTTTGACTTCAACTTTACATTGTGAAGTTTAGGGATCAAAATGAGACAGAGTGAGAATATTTTATGACACTTCCTGTCGTTCCCATGGAAAATCTTTTTTCCTATCTCCCCTAACGACGGGAAGACTGTCTCATCAAAATGACAACCCGTAAATCTAGCGGTAAAGAGATCACCCGTTAAAGGTTCAAATTAGCGGATAATTGTTGGGGATTCATATCCAACTTATATTGAATCATTTTTAAGGACCCATTTGGGTGCGCTGTGGGGGTGCAATTGGCACATATACTACACAATCAAACATGTTACATGCGTAAATGTAAAATATCAGGCTTATATCCAGTTACCAACTGGTACGCATGATACTGGTTGGCTAGTAGTGGGTCTAAAAACAAATGAGTAAGGTTGCGTGTAATATTTGCATAACCCCATGAAAATGTGGGTAAATTGGTACGCATAATCAATGTCATGTATACCATCTATATTCTTTTGATGACAACTTCTATGAGACCATTTTATATATACACATGGGGTATAGGAAACTCTACATTGATCCGAATATATATGCAATAATTATCAAATCCTTATAATGTAAATTCTCTAGTATTCTAAGTCATATAGACCTGATGAGATAATTAGGATGGTGAGTCCTTGAACATGTAGTTAGTGCTAGAGTGCAACATCTCATGTGGACAATAATACGACTTGCGTTCATTGTGTCAATACCAGAACCATAAATTACTTTAATGGTCCGCATTCTGGATGTTTATGTCCATAAATATCACCTTGTATTCGTTTGTAAGAATGGAATATTTTTGTATTATATCGTTAGCTTTACGATGGTCTCATTCCTGTCTTGGCTACGGATTAGGGTATACAAAAGTTCTAGGTAATCGAGATGGCATATTATGATGGTGGTGTTACTTCTTGTGTTGCAGAAGTTAATAGTTGCAATTTGGTTAATCCCCTCATTTTGCCTTTCACTCGAAAGATAATGTGTCTATATGTATTTTTCAATACACGGGTCATTATGTCATGACCATGATGTCCCATAAGGTCAATATCAAAACATATATGTTTCATTGTCCCAAAGTTCTTTATTGGTGACAATATGATTTGATGACCTAGCTAATCCACTAGTTTGACACATTAATTTCTCTAATATATGTTCCTTTCATATCATTAGAGTTGATGTACATATATACACATTTTCATTCTTATAATACGATTTCCAATTTATACGAATATTTTAACAAAGTTCTCATTAGTGTAATGCTTTAGTGACTATTAATCTTGTGTGCTAACAAGAAAATGACAATCCATCGTTTAAGTATTTTGGTTGAAAGAGTAAATGTTAGGCCCTGTTTGTTTTTTAGAAATATCCCCTTAATGGGCTCTGAAGTCTAACTCGGTAAAAGTATTGGGCTTTCAGCCTGTTTGTTTTTTTTTAAACATTAAGAGCTGAAAATCCTCTAAATCATCTAAATCTTAAGTGGCAAACCTAACTCTGAAAATGGCCGCCACCATACTCCCTCTCCCTCTCAATCGCTCAATCTCGCCTAAACCCTAAACCCCCTCGTCCCCTTTTCTCGTGGACGTGGTCCAACCACCATTACCATCGTCGCCGCTTAACCGTCCATCGCAACACGAACCGTCGCTCGACAGCAACCATGAACACCACCAGTCGCCGCCTCCCACCATCGTCATTCACCCCTTGCTTCGTTGCTGGTTTGTTGTTCGATTTCAACCTAGCTACTTGACTGAAATCGCTCAATCGCTGCCTCCCACCATCGTCACTCACCCTTGCTTTGTTGCTGGTTTGTTGTTCGATTTCAACCCTAGGTAATGTTTGATTTTGCTGAAATTTGCATAGAACTTGACAATTTGGTATATTGGTTTGATTTCTGTTGAAATTTGGTATTATTTGGTAGAATAAACAAACTTGACAATTTGGTAATATTTCTTTGCTGCTTCTTTTCTTCAGATGCTTCTTTGCATAATATATGGTCTTTTTCTTCTGCAAACATATACTACAATATATTGGTTTGATTTCTGTTCTAGTTTGATATTGTGCTAGTTGCATAGAAGAGATGTTGCTTTTTACATTTCTCATATGAAGTAATAAAAAAGAAACTGTTGTCAAAGTAGGGATTTTCCATTTTACATTTGCTCAAAAAGGTCCTAAAAATGGAACCTGTTCCATTTACTTCAGACTTCATACTTCAGGTGTAAAAACAAACAGTTTAACTGATTCAAATTTCAGACTTCAGCACCACCTCTTATAAATCAGAAGTGAATTCAGACTTCAGACTTCAGCACCTCTTAAAAAACAAACGGTACCTTAGTCTATCTTTTATGATTGTGTGGGAGGTCCCACAAAAATACTCAAGTTCTCCTCGATACATTCCAACATGGAACGGAGAATATTGAGAGTTTTATATTTGTAGTTTTGATGTATTTATTTACATTTATAATAGTTAAATATTTGGTTTTTCATCAGCAAATGAAATTTATTTAATGCTTAAAATAAATTTCAAGTAAACTTATGGTCTATCAATATTAAATTAATTTGATATAGTTCATTTCCGTCTTGTTGTCTTTTTTATAGACATTGTTATTAGAGTGTTTCTTCTTTTATTGTCCATTATCATTGGGGGGTAGTAGTTGCATATCTACTCCAAGGATTGAAAAATCCTTTTCGACACTTTCTATGACCCTGATCCTTTCCATGGTCTTGTCCATGGGGTGCATAGATGCCACATGTGTGAAACTCATTGTCCTTTGGAGTCGTTTTCACTTCTAACACTTTCATTATAACCATCGGAATTTTCTTTGTCCGGGCATGTTTAGTATTGTTATCTGAAATGACCTTGTTATAACTCTCAACCACTTGAAGTAGGTTGATGAGTTTGTCTAAAAGTAACATTTCAACTTATATTGGTTCATTAATATTTACTGATATATGAAAGATGGAAACAATGTTATGAATCGTGTCATCTTTTATAAATTCATTGCCATAAAGATTCAGTTGAATTTTGAGACATAATATTGCTTTCTTGAAATTAGTCATCTTCTTGCAATCAAGTGGGCTTCATTCCACTATATGATTAGTTTGGGAAGTACATGGTAATTGATACTACTGATTTTCCTTTTCAGGGAGTCCCGCGGTTCTTGAGGGATTCTAGTTAACGATATTCCCTATGAAGGTTGTGACTGATATGTTGTCTCAAAATTTCTAGATATTTACTTGTATTTTAACATGTGATTTTTAGGGTTAATAGTTTTGATGATTTTTACATATTGGCATGTGTTTTTACGAACCTATATTAAGATACCCAAGTTCTTCCGAGGCCAGAATGTTGTAAATAATGGAAATAATGAAATTTCATGCATAATATAATTTTAGAATATCATATATTGTCTACAGATAATTGTAATTGCCTACAAATAAATAAATAAAGTATGCTAAATACATAAAAGATAGACAATTAGATTTACATTTAAATAAAGTAACATATCTAGAAAATGAGGTAATTGTCTACAAATAAATAAAGCAATGTTGATCTAAATAAGTAAATAATATAATGAACTAAATTAACCAAGTAAGGAATCTTAATATGTACAATAATTCATAAAATAAAAAGTTATAATTAAGATATATTTAGATGTTATTATGATAATTGTCATGATTATGATATTGTTGTTATAGAAAGAAAAGCAACTTTATAAAAATAACCAACTATAATTTAATAAATAAATCTAACTAACAATTATATATTCATGAATCAGTAGTAAAATAAATAATCATTTAATTGACAATTAATATAAATTAATAGCTCATTAAAAAAAATTCAAAAATCAATTTATCAAAAAAAAAAATGCAACAATTTCAGATTTATCAAACAACTCAGATCCAAGAACAAGGTGGGATCACATGATGATAAGGGATAAATTGTCTGCAATGCTTCAAAACCACCTGTTTCAATAAAGATCTACTGATATAACAATTAAGTTAAATGAAAAAAGTAAGATCACTTACGATTCAAAGCTATATCTGGATATGTAACCAAAGCTGGCTTGTCTTGATCCCCAAATACAAAAACATTAAAAAAATCCATAGGAAGTTTTTACAATGTGCTCCTGAATGCATTACCAAAGGCATTAATTTGTATAACAAAAATAACATGATTTAAAATAAATTCATTTTCAATGATATGCCTAATTTTGTCAAGCATATTTATTCAATGCAACCTTTTTATAGAAGCTTTAAATGGGCAAGTATTATAGAAGAGCCCACCTGCAACTCTCACCCTGATTCTTTACAAATACATAATCTTTTTCGCATAGCATAGAATTTATTCAGACAGACATGACCAACTTAAGGTGAAAGGTCCCTTAACCCTGGTCGAATACTAAAACATGTCTTGATAATCAATAAACATCTTTTATGCCTTATAGAAACAATTTTTATTTTTCACATCAGCAATCTACATTGATAACACATTAACACTTGGTTAATGCATGCATGTTTTAGTGGGAATACCATCAATTCAATCATCCCAATTCTCAAACACAGTTAGTAAAAAAAAAGGCTGGAAGGGAGAAACCAAAATCCACCTTGAGAGCATTCAACAATCGGCTTCAAAAAAATTCATAAAATGGCTTCATATATGTTTTAGGCTCAAATAAAATATACGTGATTATCATGAAGTCCAAAGTTCTTGGGTTTAAGTATTTTATAACTTATAAAACTTACCAAAAAGAAGGAACTAATGTAATTTGTTATGAAACATCCATTATGGAAATTAGCGCAAATCTTAGGGGGGTGCTTGGTTAAAAGATATTAAACATTAGTCAATGAGAATGAAAATAAAAGAAATTGTTTTTATATAATATATAAGGTTCATACTCTCATAGCCCAAATTTTCATTTTGGGTTAAACTGGGTTCATTCCTATTTTTGGGTTAAGTGGGTTCATTTCCCAACCTAAACCAAACGACTCCTTCATGGGACAAGCAGGTAATTAAGTGAGATCACAGAGGAATAGCTAACAAACTTAAGTGAGGTTTACTTAAATTCAATATTTGATCATTATGCATTTATATAGGACAGGGGAGGTGGAAGTCTCCACAGAAACAATTGCTTTACTCTTTGGGATAATTAATTACCTCCAGACATCTCTTAAGCAAAAAGAATCTGAGCCGAGAAAGACGAAGAAGAAATATGTGTATCATCCATTGTTGTGATCATCCATTGGGTGCATCCTTGAAAGAATCCACCTATGAATTAGTATACAAAAATGAATAAGAGTGTTAGCATATACATAAATGAATAAGGGTGTTATTCACTCCAATCTCATTCATAAACTTCAAATATGAGCCTTACCAACATCATAATGAAGTATATTATGTTTTTTTATTACCTTGTCTACTTGTTTAAGAAACTGAGATACTTGCATATTTATATGGAAAAGAAAATATATAAAAGACTGATCCCAATAGCAAGAAATTGGATGGTACTATAACACTCTAGAGAACAAATTAAATGAAATAGGATATTTTCATATTTATCAAAGATGAAATTGGGAGCAAATAGCTCATCATCAAATGAAGTTCCTGTCAGCAAAAAAAATATCTAAAAAAATTAGTTCATGGATTTACAAAAATAAATAAAAAGAAAGTACTCACTTGTAACTTCAAATTGTTTCACTTTCATCATGCTAATAGACCCCTCGTTGCAATTTGATCAGATATATAGATTCACAAAACACACACAATCAGCAAAATGGAGAGTGAAAGAAACCTGATGATGGAGGTTGATTCGGTGAGAATCAACAAGCCTTTGATCAAACCAATGTAAAATATCAGACTTATATCAAGTTACCAACTGGTACGCATGATACTGGTTGGCTAGTAGTGGGTCTAAAAACAAATGAGTAAGGTTGCATGTAATATTTGCATAACTCCATGCAAATGTGGGTAAATTGGTACACATAATCAATGTCATGTATACCATCTATATTCTTTTGATGACAACTTCTATGAGACCATTTTATATATACACATGGGGTATAGGAAACTCTACATTAATCCGAGTATATATGCAATAATTATCAAATTCTTATGATGTAAAATCTCTAGTATTCCAAGTCATATAGACTTGATGAGATAATTAGGATGGTGAGCCCTTGAAAGTGTAGTTAGTGATAGAGTGCAACATCTCATGTGGACAATAATACGACTTGCGTTCATTGTGTCAATACCAGAACCATAAATTACTTTAATGGTCCGCATTCTGGATGTTTATGTCCATAAATATCACCTTGTATTCGTTTGTAAGAATGGAATATTTTTGTATTATATCCTTAGCTTTAGGATGGTCTCATTCATGTCTTTGCTATGGATTAGGGTATACAAAAGTTCTAGGTATTCGAGATGGCACATTGTGATGGTGGTGTTACTTCTTGTGCTGCAGAAGTCAATAGTTGCAATTTGGTTAATCCCCTCATTTTGCCTTTCACTCGAAAGATAATATGTTTATATGTATTTTTCAATACACGGGTCATTATGTCATGACCATGATGTCCCATAAGGTCATGTCAAAACATATATGTTTCATTGTCCCAAAGTTCTTTATTGGTGACAATATGATTTGATGACCTAGATAATCCACTAGTTTGACACATTAATTTCTCTAATATATGTTCCTTTCATATCATTAGAGTTGATGTACATATATACACATTTTCATTCTTATAATACGATTTCCAATTGATACGAATATTTTAACAAAGTTCTCATTAGTGTAATGCTTTAGTGACTATTAATCTTGTGTGCTAACAAGAAAATGACAATCCATCGTTTAAGTATTTTGGTTGAAAGAGTAAATGTTAGGCCCTGTTTGTTTTTTAGAAATATCCCCTTAATGGGCTCTGAAGTCTAACTCGGTAAAAGTATTGGGCTTTCAGCCTGTTTGTTTTTTTTTAAACATTAAGAGCTGAAAATCCTCTAAATCATCTAAATCTTAAGTGGCAAACCTAACTCTGAAAATGGCCGCCACCATACTCCCTCTCCCTCTCAATCGCTCAATCTCGCCTAAACCCTAAACCCCCTCGTCCCCTTTTCTCGTGGACGTGGTCCAACCACCATTACCATCGCCGCCGCTTAACCGTCCATCGCAACCACGAACCGTCGCTCGACAGCAACCATGAACACCACCAGTCGCCGCCTCCCACCATCGTCATTCACCCCTTGCTTCGTTGCTGGTTTGTTGTTCAATTTCAACCCTAGCTACTTGACTGAATTCGCTCAATCGCTGCCTCCCACCATCGTCACTCACCCTTGCTTTGTTGCTGGTTTGTTGTTCGATTTCAACCCTAGGTAATGTTTGATTTTGCTGAAATTTGCGTAGAACCTAACAATTTGGTATATTGGTTTGATTTATGTTGAAATTTGGTATTATTTGGTAGAATAAACGAACCTGACAATTTGGTAATATTTCTTTGCTGCTTCTTTTCTTCAGATGCTTCTTTGCATAGATGCCACCTGTGTGAAACTCATCGTCCTTTGGAGTCGTTTTCACTTCTAACACTTTCATTATAACCATGGAAATTTTCTTTGTCCAGGCATGTTTAGTATTGTTATCTGAAATGACCTTGTTATAACTCTCAACCACTTGCAGTAAATTGATGAGTTTGTCTAAAGGTAACATTTCAACATTTCAACTTATATTGGTTCATTAATATTTACTGATATATGAGAGATGGAAACAATGTTATGAATCGTGTCATCTTTTGTAAGTTCCTTGCATAAAGATTTAGATGAATTTTGAGACACAACATTTCTTTGTTGAAATCAGACATCTTCTTGCAATCAAGTGGGCTTCATTCCACTATATGATTAGTTTGGGAAATACATGGTAATGAATACTACTGATTTTCCTTTTCAGGGAGTCATGCGGTTCTAGTTAACGATATTCCCTATGAAGGTTGTGACTGATGTGTTGTCTCAAAATTTCTAGATATTTACTTGTATTTTAACATGTGATTTTTAGGGTTAATAGTTTGGATGGTTTTTACATATTGGCATGTGTTTTTACGAACCTATATTATGGTACTCAAGTTCTTCCGAGTCCAGAATGTTGTAAATAATGGAGAATATATGATATTCTAAAAATCATGGTCTATAATCATTATATTATGCATGAAATTTCATTATCATAATAATATTGAGTTTTTGTATGTTTAAATTTTGTTGATAGTACTTCATCAATATTTTATATTTGTGAAAAGAAATCACTCAATCTTTTGGATTTCCAGGTAGTAGGGGAATCACATGGATTTCTTAAGTCCCTACAAACATTGGGGCTATTTACATCCGTTTGACAAAATCCAATCAATATTTTGCGATTTATTTAATTTGAAGATACAATAATAGTTCTATGCTTTTGGCATGAGGCCAAAAATAATACGAGTTTGACATATGAAGCCAACTTCAATGTTTTAATACCAAATGGTATTTTTAGAGATTATGTCATGAGACATATGAATGTTGGTTTTGACATAAAGTCAAATTCGAACTTTGAACATCTCAATAGATTTTTGGAACTTTTGGTAAAAGACCAAAATATATATGAGGGTTGGAAGTGTAACTTCCAAAATTATTGTAAGATTGAAAATTATAAATAGGAACTTATAATTAAGGCTAAATATTTGAATATATTAAGTTAGAGCACTAGGGATTTGAGACGTCAGAGAAGCCATGGCGCCGACGAGAAGCTGAGAAAAACGAGCGGCAATCAACGTCAGTGCATCCATACCACCATTAGTTAACACAAAGACAAAACAATTGGGTTATGAAATATCGACAAAACATGATATTACCTGTGCTCACAAATCTGGAGAAGCAGGGGGTCAAGAACTTTTGAGTTTTGAGAATAACGGAGCAAGTGTAAGGGAATCATCAAAGAGGCAGAGAGCGTGAATGTACCGACGACGTTTGTGTTTTTTAGAAGAAAACGTCGAGGAGATGAGCGATTAGGTTAGGAGTCGGACGTGGGAGTTACTTAGGGAACGTGGGGAGACAAATCAGAGATTGATGCTTTGAAGTATGTACACAACGCAATGGAGAGGGTAAGTCTTAAATTTCTAAACATAACTTAAATAGACGCTTTATAAATAGTATAGATAAACCATATGAATGCGCTTAATATGATATTAAGCGACAATACTATAACAAAGCCAAATTATGAAACATAAGCCAATCCAATTAAAGAATATTTAAGCAAAATTGATCTAAGGTTCTCATATAGTGATATATATATACCAATATGATAAACATTTAAAGAAAGAAACTAACAAATAATTAACAGAAGGGAAACTTGATTTAAATAAAATAAGAAGGAAAAAAAACCAAACCCTTTATAAAGATTATCAGAAAAAGGTCAAAAACCATAGGCCTATTTTTTTTACACATCAATCTCAAGTCCTTAACAGCAGAAAATCAAAAGGATAAAAAAAAAACTTTGGCCAAATTTTAATTCTTATCCACTAAACCGTATCTATCTAATAATAATGTTTTATTCTACTCCATCAAATCAATACATGTTTGATACTATATTTTTTTAATGAGAACTCATAATGCATAATAACGTAATGAAAAAAATTAACAAGTATATTTTGAATCATCACTATAAAATCTATAGATAAAAATTAAGAATTCGTAAAAGAAAAGCCTTGAATCGACGTTGATACCGTAAAAACCCTAGCTTTATGTCGTGACCAAATTCCCTTTTAGCAGAGCAACGTGTTGATAACGTGTTAAAGGGGAAAAGAAACAAAACAACAATATAATAGAGAAAACTGAAAAGCTGTAAATTCTCATTAATCATAAACCCTTTAAATAGGAAGATTACATAGAGTTATCGTTAAGTATGGAAATAAGATTTACTACATAAATAGTTTATATTTATCTCTATCTATATATCGTCATTTCCTTTAGACGATGACACACTTATCTACAACATAACTCAAAATTTTCATGAATAAAACAAATAAAGGGTAAATCCATTTTCTATTAATCAATATCTGAATTACCTCGGATATCAAATCTAAATCAATGTCAACAAAAGATAGACCAAACTTTAGATGAAAACTAAATTAATGTCGGATGTTACTATAACTCAATAATTGTAGCTATCTCCCAATGCAAAAAGATGTCAATAAATAGCTAAATTATTCTCGTGCCTCTAAGTAGGACTTACCACATCAAAGTGTCACTAGTACCAACTCAAACAAGGACCTGATACACATGCCACATCAAAGCAGTTTTCATCATAACTATAAAAAGGTAAAACAGAAACATTGTTGATGTTAGAATTAACTCTGTTTGAAAGTGTAAGTAAAAAGATTTCTAAGTCTTTAAATCAGAAGACTTAGTCACTGTAGACCTAGAGCTCGGATACAGAAGACCAAAGCGCGCCAGATCAAGTCTAAGTGGTGCAGAACTCAAGTCTTCGACACAGAGCTTCCACACTATACATACATAGCCTCTGCATGTACTATATAGAACCTCTGTCTTTCAAAGTTTTCTCGGTTTGTTCCAAGTGTTCTCTCCAGTGACACTCTCAAGTACAAATGGACCTGTTACAAGATGCCACGTATGCAGAAGCGGTTATTCATCTTTACAGCTTGTCATCTTCTCATTGGCTATTTCCTTTTCAAGAGAATAAATAGAAAAGTTGTTTAGGGTTGTGTGTGTGCTTTTACAGAATAACTTCCAAATTTAAACCTGAGACAGAAAGTGATCCTTGAGAGCTTTTTGTTCACACATTACTGTGTGTTCTTGGTGTTTTCATGCAATTCTCGAGTTTCTCAAATCAATACACATGATGAATTCCTAAAACCGTAACTATATTTATTTCCTTATTCATTTACTGCTTTCAATCATGCTTATCTAGTTAATTTGGTGAAATATTTGTTGCTTCCACTCTAACTCTTTATTTCTATAATTTCACCAAATATTGAGATTATTGAGGATTTGGGTTCCAACAATTGGAATCAGAGCCTCCTAATCAATCTATTGATTAGTTGATCGAATCCATGATGGATAATTCCTCACTCAACTAGATTTTCTCGATTTTAAATATTGTTTTTCATTCATACTCTGTTTACTCTGTTTTACGAACACTCTGTCGTTTGTTACAAATTTCGTCTAATCCAGTGGTAATTCGTATTTAGATATGAGAATTGTGGTATTGTTTTCACTCTTTTTAAGAAAAGGTTGTTCAAATCCCATTTTTTCATTCACAAATCTTCGAATTCCTTCTTGATTTTCTATCTCCTATTTTCTGCAAAAATGGCAAATTAATCCAAACTAGAATGCTATGTATAGCTCAGGTTCCCTAACTAAACCTCCTACTCTACAAAGGGATGAATATCCCCAATGGAAAATTTGCATGATTAATTTCTATGAAGGTCTTGATCTTGACTTTATTCTTCTGTGCTGAATGGTCCATACGTATCTACCACCGTAATTCCTCAGATACCAACTACTGTTGACACAGAGGAAATCTCTGCCCAACGAATTCCAAATGAGAAAAAGGATTAGGATGATGAGGATAAGAAGAAAGTTGAAATTTATCTTAAAGCCAAAAGGCTTCTCATCATGGAAATACCCAATGATATTCCAATCTCTGGATTCATGCAATACGGCCAAGGAACTCTAGGATCAACTTGCTAACCAACTTGAAGGTGGTGCCAAAATGAGGAAGAACAGAAGAGCCCCAAGCTCTGAATGAGTATAATAGCTTTCAAGCTCTTCCTGATGAAACACTTGAGCAAACATATCACATGTTCAACACTTATCAATAATTGTAGAAGGTGTGATGTGATTAGATCACAGGAAGACAACAATGTCTTGTTTCTCAAAAGCTTGAATGAAGAATGGTCAAATCTATCCATGTCTCTTCAAGCCAATCAAGATCTATTTCTTCTCTGCCTTATCATCTAATGAATTCTTCCACGACACGACCTTTTCTTCAGAAATCAAATCGATTTCTTATTCTTCGCCATTGAAATCGGCGACTTCTTCTTGACCATTGAAATTGGATGACTTCTTCTTCCCTATGAAAGCATCGTCGCCCTCCAACATACTTCTACTTCGTCATCTGAAATCAAAACTTCCCTTTCGTTCACTGTCACTTGGTTCAACGTCGATTCAACATCGATTGGTTCCCGTCGATTGGTTATTTCTTGCAGGTTTGATTTCCTCTTTAAACGGCAATGATTAATTTATATTGTTCTTGATAATGAATTTTATTGAATTTTATCTTTATGATTGTACTTCCTGTAACTGAGATAAAATGCTTGTTCCACAAAATAGATTTTATTGAATTTTATATTAAACAAATGACTGACCTATAACTGAGATAAAATGCTTGTTCCACAAAATAGATTTTATTAATCTTATCTTAAACAAATGACTGACCTTTAACTGAGATGTACTACTTGTAAGTGTAACCGAGTTAAAATCTTTGTGATGTAGTACCTTCAATGATTTTATTGAGGTTTTAAAAAAAACACCTTTAATCAAAACCTCCTAAGGGCATCTTCAACCCAAACACTAAAAAAACTACACAAAAAACACTAAAAAAATCATCTCCAAGCACACACTAAAAAACACTAAAAACACTTTTGATAATAAAATAATATTAATTTATTAAAACATAATAATTATGATATATATACTTGATGTTTATAATTAATATATTTTAAAACTGCAAAAAACTGGAGAAAACCAATATATAATTATCACTTAAATCTGCAGAAAAACCATTAAATAACTATAGAAAAGCAGTAAAAAAACTGCAGAAAACCTATATATAATTATCACTTAAAACTGCAAAAAAAACGGGTTAAAAACTGTAGAAAACCAGTTAAAAACTGCAAAAAAAAACTACTAAAAACCCAGTCAAAAAACTGCAAAAAAAGCAGAAAAAAACCTGCAAAACAGCAGTTGTTTAATCTTATTTTTTTACAGCAGAAAACCAGTAAAAAAATATAGAAAACCAGTAAAAAACTGCAGAAATTAATTATTCAAATTAGTAAAGTATTAATATATATATATATATATCAAAAAGGGTGTTGTCATTTACACCCTAGTCTACATTTTAAAACCTAATCTACATATATGTTCTCCAATTAAAATAGATAAATATGCATTACCAATTAAAATAGATAAATATAATAGACCAGGATGTATTAAGAAAATTAGATTAGGGTGTAAAAGGAAAAACACTTTTGGTAAATGCTCACCAATGTCGGTGTGTATATAAAGGATTTCCCGTTTAAATAAGTGAATGTCCATCTCATTCGCACACATACTTTCTCTCTCTTCATTCACACGCATACTGTCACGTCATGATGACTACAGTTCACTTTCACTGTAACGAGTGTGGTAGTAACATCAATGATTTTTACGTTGAATCGCATCGTCTCGCATGCAGAGGGAGACAACCAGCTCCTGTCGTGTAGCATCAGCGTCCTCCTCCCGTGATCACTAGAGAACGTTTTTTAGGAGGTTCAAGAGTCGCTTTTGCCAAAAACTCCAAAGCAGCGGCCCATGCGAAGCCGGCGAGAGCTGTCAAATTAGGCTCTGCGAATGCTGGTACATCATCTACCGCCGGTATAATTCATCGGTGTTTTTGTTTTAGAATATAGCAATTTACTTGCATATTGCCTATTGTTATTCTTCATCTGTGGTTTATCTACCGGCGCAGGTTCTGTGGTTACTGCTACTATAGGAGAGAGATCCGTCGATGTGACTTTCAGCGTTGTGGTTACATCAAAGGTGGCATACGTCTCTGGGCTAAAGCACAATCTACTAAGCGTAAGCCAACTCTGCGATGCAAATATGGGCGTCTTCTTTACAGAATCAGGTAAAGAGTTGCTCAAAGCCAACATGAAAGGTAATCTTTACTTAATGAACTTCTCTTCTAAGGATGGAAAAAGGACTCTTTGTCTCATATCCAAGAAGAGTGAAGTAGCGTGGATCCGGCATAACAAGTTGTCTCATTTGAACTTTTCAAATCTAGAGAAACATGTTAAATACAATCTGGTTAAAGGATTGCCATAAGTTGTATTTCAAAAGGATCATCTTTGTCTAGCCTGCGAAATGGGAAAACTCAAAAGAGCATCCCATAATACAAAAAGTGATACGTCATGCACTAGACGTATGTATATGCTTCATGTCGACCTTTGTGGTCCTGTCTATGTACAGAGCATATCTGGTAAGAAGTATATCTTGGTATTAATTGATGAATTTTCACGATGTACTTGGCTTGAATTCGTTAGACAGAAATCATAGGTTTCAGATGTGCTCATCACATTGTTGAAAAGGATCCAAGTGCTTCTACAAAGCAAAATACAGAAGTTGAGTAGTAACAATGGTACAGAATTCAAGAATGCCAAACTTGAAGAGTACCTCAACAACGAAGGCATTTCTCATAACTTCTCTACAACAAGGACCCCTCAACAAAATGGTGTTGTGGAATGCATAAACCATACTCTAGTCGAGGCTGGAAGAACGAGCTTGCGGCATCTGGTCTACGCACACACTTCTTGACAGAGGCGTTCTCTACCGCATGCTTTACTTAGAATAAATCAATTTTAGCCAAGAGACATCTCAAAATCTCATATGAACTAATCAATCAAAGAAAACCTAACTTGAAATTTCTTCACATATTTGGTTGCAAATGCTCCATTCTGAATGATCGAGACCATCTTGGCAAGTTGACAAGAAGGGTGATGAAGACCAAATCAGTGGCTATTCTCTGACTTCCACATTATACAGAGTCTATAACTTGCGAACCAAGACGATCATGGAAAGCATAAATGTTTCGTTTGATGATCAAGCACAACTGACTTCTGAGTATTCCAACTCAGAACTCAAAATCAACAACATGACTTCTGACTCTCTCTCCAAGTCAAGAGAGTTAGAACTTGATACTCTATTAGATGACTACTTTGGAAATGAACCAATCTCTGGGTGTGCAACTTGAGATGCTCAGAACAGAGTAACAGAAGAACCTCAACCCTCAGGTACAAATATTTATGGTCCTTCTATTACCTCTGCTTCCTCAACTAACCTAGTAGAACAAGAAGATGCTCCTTCTGTCCAAGAAGCCATCAGTTCTGCACCACAAGCTATCAATGCCATACCAAATGCTCCTACATCTGAACCAAAGCGCAACAACTTTGCAACATCTGCTAGTAACTCTGGGCCTACTTTCGAGGAGGAGCAACTTGGTTATTCTCCAATGCAAAGCACAACATAAATCATACCAAATGATAAAGAGATACAACCCCCATAATTTCTCAACCTCCCTTGAAGAAATGGACCAAAGATCATCCCTTAAACCAAATAATTGGTAATCCTTGTGTTGGTGTAAAGACAAGGTCTGCAACTGCATATGAAGCTTTCTTTGTGAATTTTCTAAGCATGGTGGAACCTAAGAAAATTCATGAATCCCTACAAGACCCTAGTTGGATCGATGCAATGCAAGAAGAACTCCTCCAATTTGAAGGAAACAAGGTATGGAAACTCGTTCCCTTACCTAAAGATAAACTTTCAATTGGCACTAAGTGAGCTTTTAGGAATAAGAAGTATGAGGATGGAATTGTGATCAGAAACAAGGCCAGGTTGGTTGCAAAAGGATACTGCCAAGAAGAATGTATAGACTACGACGAAACCTTTGCTCCAATGGCAAGACTTGAAGCAATATGATTGTTTCATGCCTTCTTTGCATACAAAGGTTTCAAGGTCTATCAAATAGATGGCAAATCTACCTTCTTGAATGGCAAGCTTAAAGAAGAAGTATACGTACAACAAATTCCTAGATTTGAGAGCTCTACACATCCAGACTGTATCTATTTTCTAGATAAAGCTTTGTATGGACTCAAACAAGCACCACAAGTATGGTATGAAAAACTATCATCATTTCTGATCAAACACAAATACGAGAAAGGTAAAATTGATACAACCTTGTTCATCAAAAGGTGCAAAAGTGAGTTAATACTAGTCCAAATTTATGTTGACGACATTATATTTGGTTCTAGTGACCAAACACAGTGTGATTAGTTAAAAAATGCCACTATTCTAAATTCAATTAAGGCGTTTCTAATCTTCCTCGCAGCAAGACTTCTGAAAGCCAGTTGCTCTGAGTTGATGAAGAGTGAGTTTGAAATGAGCATGATGGGAGAATTAACAATTTTCCTAGGGCTCCAAGTCAAACAGACTTCAAAAGGTATTTTTCATAAATCAAGTCAAGTATGTCTTTGACATCTTGAAGAAATACAAACTTAACTACTCAGCAAAAATGAGAACACCAATCTCTACATGTCCTAAGCTTGACTCTGATCTATCGGGTAAATCAATAGATGTCAAGAACTATGGAGGCATGATTTGGTCACTATTGTATCTAACAACTAGTAGACCAGATATAACGTTAGCAACATATCTCTGTGCCAGATATCAGGACAACCCCAAAGAGTCTCATTTTGCCTAGTAAAGAGGATCTTTAGATACCTAAAAAAGACACAATTTCTTGGTCTCTGGTATCCAAAGAACTCTGGGTTTGATCTAATTGCCTACACAGATTCTGAACATGCAGGATGCAAGCTAGACATAAAAAGCACCTCTGATAGATGTCGACTACATGGAAACAAGCTAGTGAGTTGGACATTCAAGTAGCAGAATTGTATGTCCACTTCTACTGCAAAGGCAGAATATGTTGCTGCTGTAAGTTTCCGTTTACAAGTCATTTGGATGAAAACTCAACTCAGAGACTATGGTCTTCTGTATGACAAAATACCCATTTTGTGTGACTCAGAAAGTGCAATAACCATCACTGCAGACCCTGTTCAGCACTCAAAGACAAAGCACATTGATGACTTATCAAAGATCACCTGGAAAAAGGCACAATAAAGATGTACTTTGTCTCTACACACTTCCAACTTGCTGACTTATTCACCAAATCTCTAGATGCGAAACGTTTCTCTTTCTTAATCAGCAAGTTGGGCATGCTAAACATGCAATAATGAGTCAGAGCCTCTGTATGTGCTATACAGAGACTCTATGTCCTTTATTTTAGCTTGTCTGCTTTCGTCTTTGGTCAAAACAAAGCTTTTGTATCCTATATACAGAGCTTTTGTATCTCATACTTCTTAAAGTCAGGAAAGCAAAGCCTCTATATGTACTATACAGAGCCTCTGCACCTCAAACTCTGCATTACAAATCTTACTCTTATCTGATCTAAGCATAGTTTAAGGGGAGCAAGAAATCATACGCTCAAATCAAGAAGGGGGCACATCTCTGATCAATAGGTATGAAATTATATACTTGTGTGTTTTAAAAGTACCTATAACAAACTTGTTCTGGCTCAAAAACATTTTGATAAGACAAGTCTTGGCACATTCTTGATACAGAGCCTCTATTCCTCAGAATTCCAAAAACTTGACACTTTCAGAATCAGAACTTGTATTTTAAACGTTTGAGTAAATAAAAGGTGCAATCATATGGGTAGAGAAACCCCCTTCTGTATCTAAAGCCTCAACTCTTCAGGAGTGCTTCTCTGTTCCATTAACACTTGTGTGTTTTTGGACTCAAATTTGGAAGGTGTGGGTGATATTCAGGGTGACAGTCCTATTATTTTTAGAAACCCTTCAAACATGGGTGGTGACGTCAGTCTCGCGCCTCATTTACAGAGCACGTCAGCCCACATGTCCATTTCTAACAGGACCCACCCAAAACCATTTCACGCTCCACATCTATTCAACCGTTTAGGCTACAATTAACACTCGATTACCCCTAAAATTCAAAATATAAATACCATTTGAGCCCTAAAATCAAAGTTTACGCTTTCTTCATCTTCTTTGAATTCTCTCCAGCATGAAACCTGCAACTGAAGCTTTCAAATTCAAACCTGCAACAGTGTCGCAGCAATCTAAATCAAATGACTCTCACAATGAAACCACTCAAATGGTCAAGGAACAAGCTCAAACGTTGTCTTCCTCCCGATTAAACCAAACAATCATAAACTTGATCTTGACTTTGAAAACTTCCCTTCTGAGTTCCACCCTATGATTGGACTATTGAAAAGACAACCTCTCTGCCATACTATCACCAACACTGATGATACCATTCCTGAAAGGTATATGCATGAATTTTGGCAAACTTGCCAGTTCATCGAAAAACGAGTGGTTGGGTACTTCCATGTCCCTGAGATGAAGAAGAAATACGAAGTTCGCATTTCAAGATCCATACTGTCTTGTGTGCTACAAACGCCTATAAGACATGATACTCAACTGAAGAATCATTCCTGGTTGCCAAATGTGGAGTATGCTCTTCACGCTAGTCAACAGGTCACTCACAGGAAAGATTGGAAGCATGGATATGGTATCCACCAACATTCTCTAGTTCCTATACGGGATGTATTTTGATCTCCCTCTGAACTATTCACTGATTTTGTTTAACGAGTTTAGGGGAGTCGTACAAAAGAAAGAACTAGAACAATCAAAGTAGAAACCTCTACCATCACTTTTGTTTCCCAGTTTTTACCCCTCTTCATGAAGCCAGCCATTGTTGAACAACACATTCCCTGCACTACAGAGCCGAAACTCCACTTTCATATATTCTCTGCATATACTCCAACCATCTCTAAGGAAGGGTATCTAGCGGCCAGAGCTCTATCCCAGAGATTACAATATTACATGATACATTAGGCTTATGACCCTAAGACGCGCATACAGGCGTGGGATCCAAGCCCTAGAACCAGGGATGGTATCCCCTCACGTTTAGGAGAAGCGGAGACACTTATTTACTTAGGTAATACAGAGGGAGGAAGGAAAAGAAGAGTTCAGAGAGAGGAAATAGTTACAGAAGAGAGAGCACAACAAGAGGAAACTGAGAGAGAGACTTGAAGAGGAAGATAGAGTGAGATTAGAGAGAGAGGGGGAAGAAGAGAGAGAAAGCGAGCTCAGAAAGAAAAAGCATGGAGAAAGAGAGAGATAGAGAAAAGAAAAATCATAGACAAGCTAGGAAAAGAGAAAGCATAAGGATATCCATTTTCTTATAGTACCCAGAAGGGGTATAAGAATTAGAGAGAGGAGTGAGAGAGAGGAGTGACTAGATCAAACCTTAGACCTAGAGCCAAAAGGAGGGGTATGTGAGGTTGAGCTAAAAGATGCCCCCAGAGGCACACATATCCGGTTTTCCTCCCCAACTCCAAGTGCAAGCGAAAAAACTATCCCCGATGATCGAGCATCAAGGGATATTGAAACAAAGGCGCACACCTCGATCCCAAACCAGCCTACCCACTTAGAGGACAATGCTTCCTCTGAGCCACATAGCCAATGGGAAACCCATCATCTGGGTGTATCCTCTCAAAAGGATACAACCATTGAAAACATAAGTACCATGTCTCCGCATGGTACGCCAGAAATCCCTACAGAGGAATTTGTTTCCTCTGCACTAGAAATTCCAGATCGTCAACCAGCGCGACGACTTAGGGCGCATAGCTTTGTGGGTCTTGATAGCCACATGGTTCAATTGGAATTTCTCAACTTCAAGACTCTGCTCTAAAGGAGAATGGAATGCCAACAGAAGGTTTGTAGTGTTCTCTGACCCTGAGTTAGACACACGAAGATCAGACTGAAGTCCTTCCAAGCTCAACATCAATTTAGGCTTGAAAGAAGTTAGTGAAGGAACATCACTTCACTCTGTCCCATCTGTTGAGACAAAGGTTACCCATCCTGAACAAGTGCCAAGAGATGAGTTCGAAACTCTTGTTGCCTCTGTAAAGGACTCTTTGCATGAGTTTAAAACTACAAGGTCTAATGCAGAGACCTCAACCTCTGCATTGGATATGAAAGAAATTCGAGATCTCAAAGCCGCAATTCAGGCTGAGAATTTTTTGAATGCCTACAAACTCGATAACTCCAAGATTTTAAAGGACACTCTTATACAATCTTTTGCATCTCTGAAGAAAAGAGTAAGCTCCTCTGAACTAACCATTTAGAGGGTAGAAAAGCTTATCTCTGAGCACATCTCGAAACAAGCACAACCAACTGTTCCTCTTGCAGATCTTCAATCCTTTAAAGATGAGATGAAGGAGATGGTTCAGAGTACAATGCTTCCTGGCCCTTTTGTGCCAGATGAGTATATCCGAAGATCAGAGATGGTTGCGTTGGGTGATCGACTACTTCAAAATATTGCTGACTTCATGTTAGACTTCAACAATAAAGCAACCCAAGCAGCTGCGGATATTAAGAAGTCTAATGCAATTCTTAAATTCAGAGCTGATTATGAAGTCAACAAGGCAAATCTGGCCATGAAAGATTTAGTCCGCTTGTTTGAAGAAAAGATCAAGATGATGCCTACCATGGATTTCCAATCAAAGAAGAGAAAAAAGCACACTTCTGGCTGTAAAGAGCCCTCCTCTAAACGGGTTCACTTTGACGACCAAGGGGACCCAGATAATTCTGGCCCTCATGATCGCCAAGGGGGGGAGATTGGACCAGGATCGCCATCCGCACCAATCCCAGCTATACCACTAAACAGAGCTCCATGTCATCCTTCATCTTCTCAACCAAGGTAACAGTAAAGACCTTCGCAACCCCAACAACGAACAGAACCAAAGACGATCTTAGTTTCTGATGAATCAAGTCTAGAGTAGACCATGAATGAACCAGAACCAAACGAGGTTGCTAAAGAACAAAAAGCTCAAGGCTCACCTTTTGGCTCAGACATTCCTCAGAGAAAAGAAGACAAAGAAAATAGCATTCTTACTCATCTGCATCATAGCAGTTTTGATTCTTAATTCTCCTCAGATGAAGAAGAAATTCCGCTGATCGAATGAACAAGAAAGCCTGCTTCAACCTCCGTCCAAAATCAAGATATAAAACCTTCTTTGCATCAAGCCCAAACATCAATTTCAAGCCAGAGCTCAAGACCTCCAACTGAAGACAGAGTACAATCCATCAGAGATTCACTTGATGCTGTAAAGGGACCTATACCCAAGCAAGAGTTGTAGAACCCACATCCAATGAACAAATCTTTCAATACATGTACCCAGAACATGATATTCCAGCAAGAAGAGTCTACAACCTAAATCCAGATATCAGAGGGGACGTAAGACAAAGATTCATCCAAATAAATACCCTGAATTCGCTGTTTGTCTACTCAGATGAAGGAATCAAGAAGATTCATGAGATAAATAAAAGGACCTTCTTGCATAGAATAATCATATATCATGATTACATAGTCGAAAAAGCGCACAACAAAATTTATAAGTTTACTCACTGTGATCTTCTGAATTTAAATCCTTATGATTTACGTACACTGTATGGTCATACAGATAACAAGAGGGATATAGGGATCGTGAATGCAACGACTAACAGTGCTATAAGAGAATCAATGAAAGAATGAGTGGTCTTCGCAAGCAAGATCGGTTTTCAGATTGGATTGGAGTTAGGTGTGGGTAAACTTTTCATATCTGCTCTTAGAGAATATCTTGAAGGCTTAAAGAATATCAAAAGTGGAATTTATCTGGTAGCTCCAGATGAAAGCTTTGTATACAAGACGGAGAATAAGATGAGGAAGATGTTCAGAAGATCTAAAACCAGAAACTACTCAAGTGCTACCTTGGATCTGATTCGTAAACAATTGGAGAAGTTTGTGCCTAAAACAAGAGAACAAAGAGTTGTAAGAAGAAATTGTGCTTTAAAGATCGACTCAATGATGGAGTACAGAGATCTGATCAAGAAATTCATAAGATTCACATCGTAGTTGATTTACTTTGTAATTCTGTACTTATCATCATCTTTGATTGAAGTAAAACCATTTACAGAGGACCATATTGGCCTCTTGCTTTCTAGTTAATTTTTACTTTTCTCAACAAAAAAAAATTACACTTAGGGGGAGATTGTTAGAATTAAATCTGTTTGAAAGTGTAAGTAAAAATATTTCTAAGTCTTTAAGTCGGAAGACTTAGTCACTGGAGACCCAGAGCTTGGATGCAGAGCTCGGATACAGAAGACCAAAGCGCGCCAAATCAAGTCTAAGTGGTGCAGAATTCAAGTCTTCAACACAGAGCTTCTGCACTATACATATAGAGCCTCTACATGTACTATGCAGAGCCTCTGTCTTTCAAAGTCTTGTCGGTTTGTTTGAAGTGTTTTCTCCAGTGATACTTTCAAGTACAGATGGGACCCATTACAAGATGCCATGTGTGCATAAACGGTTATTCACCGTTACAGCTTGGCATCTTCTTATTGGCTAATGAGTTGACTTTCTTTTTCAAGAGTATAAATAGAAAAGTTGTTTAGGGTTGTATGTGTGCTTTTACAGAATATCTTCCAGATTTGTACTTGATAGAGAAAGTGATTCCCAAGAGCTTTTTGTTCACACATTACTGTGTGTTCTTGGTGTTTTCCTACAATTCTCGAGTTTCTCAAATCAATACACATGATGACTTCCTGAAGTAGTAACTACATTCATTTCTTTATTCATTTACTCTTTCGATCATCCTTATCTAGTTAATTTGGTGAAATGTTTGTTGCTTCCGCTCTAACTCTTTATTTCTATAATTTCACCAAATATTGAGATTATTGAGGATCTAGGTTCCAACAGCTAATTTAAATCATAATTTCGTAAACATACATCTTTATCATAAAAGCAACATCTTTTCGAAACCCACCATTTTCTTGATGAAAAGTCATTGATCAAAACACTCAAATTATACGCAACAAAACCAATACTCACACAACCAAGAATAAATCTTTAAATCACTAAAATGAAAACATAAGTTTAATCAAGTCATTTATACGATAACTCACTATTACCCTTGGAAGCGCACGACACATCTTAAGATGACGAGAGAGAACCGATTTATCATTTGTTGTGACGTAACACAAAAGTAAACTACAAACTAATGTTATATGAGCACCACTTACAATTAAGCAAGCATTGACATTAATTTATCCAGTATAAGTCAATAATGAGACATCAACTTATTCAGTATTTATTTAGAAATGAGACATCAACTTATTCAATAACTAGTCAGCAATGAGACATCAACTTATTGAATACCTAGTAAAAAATAAGACATCAACTAATTCAGTATCTAGTCATAAATGAGACATCAACTTATTCAATATCTAGTCAGAAATGATAAGTGCATATTGACATCAATCAAATTCGGTATTTAGTCAAATGAGATAAGTGCACCTCTTGTAAAGATAAACGAACTTCTATACTTATGGATCCATTGCATTCTAGTCATATAATTACATCACACTAATTGAATGACAAACACACTCAAAACATGTTAATCTCAACAACCAGATATAAAAATCCAAAACCTCAACATAGAGCAAACAAACAGGACAAATGTCCTCAAGACTCATACGAGTCAAAACCGAGCTAAAAGCTCAACAATTCCATCAACTATAAAATAAAAGTCAACAAAAGAAATATAATGTATTTAACCAACGTTTATGCAAAAACATGCTTTAAGACATGATTAACTCAAAAGGCCATCATTGGCCGGAACAAGCCATTTTCCAAATGAAAACACATTCTATTATTTCAATGTCTAATATAACACAATACATGCATTTTCCAAACGGTATATGAAACCAAATACAACAAGATGCATTGACATCAAATAATCTCCATTTGCGTAATAAATCATCAAAGGTACACAGTCGCGAGGTTTATTTATCAAAATATCTAAAAACCCAAATATAGGCATTACAAGATTTATTAACCCAAATTTACCAAAACGCAACTTTGTCAAATACTCAATACATTTGATAAATAACAAGTAAAATGTATGAATACTTCAAAATACACATTTTTGGCATGTACATAGTTTTTACAAAGCAACTTGAACTCAACTTGTTAGATTTAGGTTAAATCTAGGTTTTACCTCAAATCTTGAGTTTCCTTTGGCGAACGCTTTAGATCTACAAACACCCAACTCTGGAAACTTAAAATAGGTCATAACCAAGCATAGAAATTCACCAAAAGTAATCCCAAAATCAAATCCATATAAACCTTAGTCAAAATCTCAAATCATCCAAAATACCCAAAATTAGTCAAAATCCATAGATGTGTAAAAGACACCAAGAGAGATGTTCTAGAAGACTAAAATGAAGTATTTTGAAAAGTATAAAAGCTTAGAATAACTTGCAAATGTTTTTTTAAGAATGATGAAGATCTTGGATTTCAACCCACAAGACTTGAATTTCTAGTAGTCATGCTCTTCAAGAAATCGATTTGGTGAAATAGGAAGTTTTGGAACGTCTTGAATGTGAGGAGAAAAGTATTGGTGAAAATTGTTGAGCGTTTGGACTAAGACAAAACTTATTCAGTATCTAGTCATAAATAAGACACAACTTACTCAGTATCTAGTCGGTATTGAGACATCAACTTATTCGGTATTTAGTCATAAATGAGACATCAACTTATTTAATATCTAACTAGAAATGATAAGTGCACATTGACATCACCCAAATCCGGTATCTAGTCAAATGAGATGAGCGCACCTCTTATAAAGAGAAATCAACTTCTATGCCTATGGTTCTATTGCATTCTAGTCATAAAATTGCATAACACTAAGTGAATGACAAACGCACTTAAACATGTAATTCTCAACAAATACGTCATAACCAAATGTAAAATCTAAACGCTCAACATAGAGCAAACACACGAGAGAAATATCCTCAAGACTAATCTGAGTCAAAACCAAGCAAAAAGCTCAACATTTCCATCGACTATAAAATAGAAGTCATCAAAAGAAATAGAACATATTTAACCAACATTTATGCAAATACATTATCCAAGACATGATTAACTCAAAAGCCCCTCATTGGTTGGAACAAGCCATTTTCCAAATGAAAACATGTACATCATATTATTTCCATAAAGTCTAATAACACAATAGATGCATTTCCCAAACGGTTTATAAAACCAAATACACCAAGATGCATTGATATCAAATAACCTCCATTTGTATAATAATTCATCAAAGGTACACAGTCATGAGATTTATTTATCAAAATATCCAAAAGCCCAAATATAGGCATTTCAAGATTTATTAACCCAAATTTACGAAAATGCAACGTTGTCAATGCTCAACGCATTTGATAAATAACAAGTAAAACATATGAATATTTCAAAATAGACATTTTGGCATGTACATATTTTTCACAGAACAACTTGAACTCACCTTGTTAGATTTAGGTTAAACTAGGTTTTATCCCAAATATTGAGTTTCCTTTGGTGAAGGCTTTAGATCCACAAACACTCAATTCTAGAAAGTTTATTTGGGTCATAACCAAACCTAGAAATTCACCAAAAGTAATCCCAAAAATCGTAACTAAATGAACCTTTGTCAAAATCTCAAATCACCCAAAATACCCAAAATTAGTCAAAATCCATGGATGTGTAAAATACACCAAAAGAGATGTTCTAGAAGACCAAAATGAAGTGTTTTGACAAGTATAAAAGTTTAGAAAGGTTAGAATGACTTACAAATGGGTTTCTAAGAAAATCCTAAAATTTGGTTCAACAATGGTGGAAGAATGATGAAGAAGCTAAAGCTCTTGGATTTCAACTCACAAGACTTGAATCTCTAGTTGCCAAAATCTTCTTGGATGCTCTTGAAGAAATCGATTTGATGAAATAGGAAGGTTTGGAATGATTTAGATGAGAGAAGGAAAGTGTTGGTCAAGAAACAAAATGAAAGAAAAAAAAGGGAAAATCGGATTTAAAAGGGGCTGCCCAGATGTTTGAGGGTGCAAGCAAAATAAGTGTACGGTTGCAAACAGTGTATAAAAATAGTTTTTCTCACTTTTAGGGGTTTGCTTGCGGGCGCGAGCAATATAGCTGTGCGGGTGCGAGTAGCGTAATTTTCGACCAAAAGTTGATGTTTTGCCAAATACGATAACCAACTCCATCAACATCCACAATACTTCTAAAAGATTATATTAAGGCCAAAATACATTCAGAACTTGAAATTATGGATTCTAAAAATCTGGGTGTACATTTGGTGACACACCTTTAGCGACGACATGTTCCATCCATAAGCTATAACGACAAGATGTTGTCATTAAAAACCGTTTGTGACGATAAATAGACTTTTAACGACAAAACACGTTGCTAAAATCCCCATGATTCCTTAATTAGAGGCTGGTTGTTTAGTGGGACCGGTGGTACTCAACCTTTGCTAAAAAAATAAGAGAAAAACAATAATGGTCAATTCATTAAGGATTTAAAATAAAAATTATATAAACAAATGGAGGAAATCAGGGGCGGAACACAATCCTTCTAATTAAGGGGGCCGAACTCAATAAAAGCTCAATTCATTATAAAAAAAACTTTGTTACAGGAGAATAGAACCTATGACCACATATACAGAGGCCATATACACATAACCACCTGATTTAAACGCAATTTATTGATAATATTTCTAATATCTAGTATTTAAGGGATAAAACGCAGGGGCCATGGCCCCCCTAGGCCCCTATTGTGTTCCGCTCCTGAAGGAAACAATGACATGTTTTAAAAACCGTTTGTATCAAAATATTTACATAGTTTGAACGTCATAAATTAAAGAACTCTTTTATTATTTATTTTTAATTTTGAATATAAGATATATTATTATTGAATAATTTAGTAGTTATAAAAATATTTTAATGATCTAGATACTTCACAAAAAAAAAGATAATGTACAACAAAGTTGATGTAAATGAATACAAGGTTATCATTTGTATGCATATTATTACCAATATTTTAAGTGTTTTTCATCATAAAATAGTTAAGTATGTTAAGACGTATATGATAGAACTTTTTATTCAATCCATTTAAAAAATGATACAAATTTTATTTTTTCATTTCGAATGATTCTAAATACATTATAATATAATGTTAATCTTGTATACCAATATAATATCAGAGTTAATTCTTTCCGGTGGTGGCAATCAGGTAGCAACTTCTTTAAAATGTTTTTAGTAAGCTGTTATTTGGATTGTCGCCTACTTCATCTGGAGGAATGAATTCTCGTCTTGAGTGAAGTGTTATGAAACAAATTCAATCCCTGATCATTCGGTTGGATAGCTCTAAGACACAGGTCTTTCACTAAATCTTGGGATTCATGGGTCAAGTCTCCAAACTTTGTTTGCTATTTGTTTGCTTATTCTAGTTGGGTTGGTTCTAGTCGGGTTTTTTCCTGTATTTTTGGCGTTTAGTTTTGTTTGACTTAGTTTGTTTGTATTTTGTGTTGCTTTGCCGTTTTTACACCTGCGATCTTGTTGTAAACTTTGTTTTATTGTTTTATGAATTCTTTTCAGCTGTTATGAACTCTTGTTATAAACTTTGTGTTGTTGTTTTATCTATTTTCAACTATTAATTTCTAGAATTTTAAATATTTACATTAAATATAACTTTATAATATACGTGTATTTAAAATCTTATTTTCTATTAGGGATAAAAGTACCCACTTGTTATTTTTGGAAATAAATGAATACGAGGCAAAAGCCAATTTGCATAAAAGAAAAAGCAAAAATTCAGTCACGCCTTAATTACCTTTTCCTCATTTGGAAACCTTAATTTCTCTGAAAAAAAAGCTTCATTCGAGGCCGACACTCTATCTACCCACTTGTATTACTTTGGGGGGCGTGGTGAATTAATTAAGAAAACAATCAAAAGGGTTTTTATTTATTTAATATTTTGTATAAAAAGACTAAAGTGCCCTTGCTTCAAATAGCCCCCTAATTTATGCTATTTTATGTATTCTACTCTCTAGAAAAAAGGTTAAGAAATGGGTAAATTATTATAAATAGTAATGCCTTTTCACTTTTTGTTTAACGCAAATCTTAGGAATTTTTTAATCATTTAAGGGGCTCTTTTAACGAGTAAGTGTTTACGAAGTCACTTACTTTATTAAATAAGTATAGCAAAAACCGAGAAACTTATTCGGTAAGAAAAGACAAGAACCGAGAATATTACCTGGTAAGTGGGGTGGTGACTCTTGCCTCGGTAAGCACTTACCGGGTGATAAGACGTTTAAAAGCCGTTTACCAAATGCTTATCTGTAAGATTCAACATTTTCAATTAACTTATCGGTTAAGATTTGAGTCCCGTTAAAATGATATCGTATGCAACAATTCATCAGGTAAGCATTATCGAGTAAAAGTAGTTACTATATATACCAAGTAAGACTCTTGATCTCAATCATCTCTCTTATCATGTTCATCGGATAAGTTAAAAGCGACCCAATAAGCACTTACCGTGTAAACATTTAGTAGACGGCCCTTACCAACAATTCATTTTGATGATGAAGAATGTTACCTGGTAAAGTAAGTGAGAATGGTGACTCTTGCCATTTAGGCTTATCCGGTAAGCGTTTGGTAAAAGACCCCTAAGTTTTCACAATGAAACATGCACTAAATGGAAATAAATATTTTTACTATAACAAAATTGTATTTATATGTAGGACGTCAAAGATGTTTACGTGTCATTATTGACTTTTCTATAAGACTTACATTTATAGGATCAAACAATTGTGCATTTTATGTAAAAACGTTACAATAAGTTTATATGTCGTTTTTAAACGTCTTAACAAATTTTTTAGAGCCAAACTCTTACCTGCTGTCACTTACCTTCCCGGGTGAGTAGGATAAGAACCGAGAATTTATCCAATAAGAGGCATAACAATGATAGAAAATCTTATCTAATAAGTGAGGGAGAAAACTCTTACCTGATTAGCGCTTAACAACAATCAGTTTTGATGATCAAAAATATTATCCGATAATTTTTACCAATAAATATTTATCTGATAAGCGTTGAAAAAACAACCCTACGAGGGGGTGAATATTCACAATCCAAGTGGGGTGTTCTCACAAATGTAAAAAAATTTGGACTAAACACAACAAAGACCAACCATTGAGGTTTTGCACGTTAGAAGGTGTGATTTATTTGTGTTTAACAAGACAACATCATAATATTTAAAAGTGAAGGTACTATTTCAAAAGGCGAGCCACGATGATGGTAAGGTGTGTCCTCCCACATACTGTAGCCCTTAATTATTATTTATGGTTGTTTATGTGTGAAGTTATAATTAACTACAACAAAATCGATTTTATCAGATTTTAAATGTCTAAATGTTATAATAAAGTGTTTTATAAAATCAAATAATCGTGTGCATGATATAGAAAGTAACGTCCAACAAGTTATTAGGATATTTTAGGCAAAAGTTGTATCAACCTTTTTATATGACTTTTTTTAACAAATGTCCTTCGAACATGTCCACTACAAAAAAAACACCCCTTTTCCGACGGACCGATCCGTCGGAAATCCGTCGGAAAAGACTGTTTTCGTCGGAAATCCGTCGGAAAGTTTTCGTCGGAAATGGGCTGGTCGATAAAGCCTTTTCTGACGGATTTCCGACGAAAACCTTTTGCGACGGATTTCCGACGGAATATGCTTTTCCGTCGGTTAAGGGTTTCCGACGGATACCTTTTGCGACGGATAACATTTGCGACGGTTTTCCGACGGATTTCCGACGGTTTTTTGTGACGGATTTAGAAACTTTTTCCGACGGTTAACTTTTCCGACGGATTTTGAACATTTCCGACGGTTTTTTTGTGACCTTTTCCGACGGATATTCCGTTGGAAATGATGTTTTCCCAAAAAAAAATAATTTAAAAAATCAAATTTCCTGTACATTTGAAATCCAGGTTTTAAAAGATCAAATTACCACACAATTTGATAACAAACGAAACAATTTAAAACAAAGTTGTTTTATAACAAACGAAACAAGTTATAAAATTACGTAATTGTATCTACTATCCTAAAACTACGAAGGAGGGTTAGGAGGGTTTTGATTTTGGTTCTGGAACTGCTGCATTAAGGCTTGCATCTGTTCCGGGTTCTGGAACTGCGCCATGAAGTCCTCAAACGCTTTTCTCGTGGTCTCTTGTTGGCGAATTTGATCTTCGTACCTCTGCCACCGCTCCGCTTCTTCCGCCCGCTCTTTCCGTCTCTGCTCCGCTTCTCTCTCCCGCTCTAACCGTATTTGTTCCCGCTCAGCCTCCAGCGTTGCTCTCAAAGACTCCAACTGAAATGAATTTACATTTAACAAGCAACAATGTTAAGTGCTAATTAATAAAAACATAAGTAATACATGAATGTATTACAACCACATTACACATACCTCCGAAGCGGTTCCGGAACAACTATGACGGCCTTGACCGGTCAAATTCAAGAAATCTGCCACGTTATTGAACCCGGGAACACGATTCTTTTTTCGACCCCCGACAGCCTTTTCCCACAATTGTCCCTGTATCTCCGGACTAAGGGTTGTCGGATCTACATCTGGGTATTCCTCCTGTCTCATTTGGTGGAACGACGTCTACAAACACCAAATGTGTTAACTAATAAAAACTTATAGATATTTCGGCAGCATAACTGTTGTAATTGGAACATATCCATTAAGTATTTTACATCTATCGTCTGCCCAACAACGGCAGCCCAAACTAATTACTACATCTTTATCCTATAAAACAAGTCAATCATAAAAACAAATTAAATTTTGTACCAAAACTAAACTTACCGCCCTATGCTCGTGAGTCTGATCAAGATAAATAGGAGGATCTGTGGGCGGCCCGGTCACATCCGGAACTAGCTGTCGGTTCGTGCAGTGAACCCGGTCAAATACCTCACTGATGAGGGGCTCGAGGTTCCATGCTTCTCTCTACATGCAATATATATATATATACACGATGTCAGTTGTTAGTAGACAACAAATTTAAAATATATAGTAGATGAATGAATGAATACCATCCGTGACCGATGCACAGCCGTGCTAACTGAGCCTCCAGTATGCCTAGGGGCCGTCGACCGCAAACGATTGGCCTTATTGGCCACGGATTGGCGTTGAAATACTTCACCGGTCCAGACCTGTTAAAACATAAAAGATTAGAATCAACATACAAACTGAAAAGAACCCGTAACAACAAAAAATCCTACATGCCTGGTCTATCATTTGGTTCTAGAAGGTCCCGTCGAGCCAGTCCGGATAGAATGGCCTCAGCCGCTCATAGTCTTGGTGATCCCACTCTATCCCATCGACGGCCTTTGCCCGCTTCGCTGACCATAAACGAAGTTCTATCATCTTGTCAGCATAATGGGATTCCAAGGTATCAGTAAAGGCTCGGAACACGTCTTCATCTCGCTCTTCCGGCCACTGGTACCGAGTCTGCATATTGATCATTTTTTGTAAGTTATAAGATTACATCAAATAGTTTGTATAGATTTTTCTACTAACCCGAAACTCCCCGAACATGTCAACGAGAGACGCCTGAGGGATCTGCGAAAAACGAGCTCACGGACCATTGAACATGGACTTCCATATTGCAGTCACATCGCGAATAGCCTCGTTTTCTCTGAATCTTCACCATTGCAAAATGCACAACACAAAAAGTACATTAGTATAATATTGATTACCGCAAAAAGTACATTAGTACACCACAACTAGCTACTTACCGGCCACTCTCAAGGTGGAGCACAGGTCGGTTATCAGGATTACTTGGAATCTCACGTCGAACAGCAACCCCTCGTCGTCTCGGCTGTGATGGCGGGGTCTGAACTTCAATATTGATCTCTGCATCTACCTGATCATCCTCATTCACCTGTATATGATCCAGCCCATCCGGTGTCCTGTGTTGACTCTCGGGTGTCGGCTCTTGACTCCTAGATGAGCTGTCACTCCCGCAACTGAACAATTGTCTGAATACACCCTTCCCCTTGTTGCTTTGACCTTTTCCCACCATCTGAAATTAGATAACGGTTTAAAGTTAGATATACATTCATAAAAATAGATATACATACACAAAGACAAATATACATACACAAAGACAAATATACATACACAAAGATAGATGTACATACATAAAAAATAAGTTCTACATAACTAGTTATCAGAAGAATGATCAGATAAAATAATTGCATCTTCGTTATCTGAATCATCGTCTATGTCTTCAAATTCTTCCTCGTCGTTGCTAGATTCATCCGATACATCTTCCTGCTCGCTAGCTTCGTCGGATACAACCTCATCGGAATGTGTGGCCACTACGGTGTAATCCCCGGTTGCAAGAGAGACTGAATTAAGGTCCTCATTTGGTTCCGCGGACATTGTAAAAGTACCTCGTTCATTGATTTGAAAGAATTGTTCATCGTCATCATCGTCGTTGTCGACACCATTAGCAGATTCTGCAACTGCATATATTCCACGAGGCTTTGTCTTGACTACCGCCCACCAATCCTTCAAATCCCTTGTGCCCATACAACACGGGCATGCTAACTTGTCGTGCGTGCTCCAACCAGACAATATTGCATAGGCAGGGAAGTCACTGACGGTCCATAGTAGTATAGCCCTCATCTCGAAGTTATTCTTACGATAAGCATCATATGTAAGAACTCCTACCGTATACAACATCTTTAGATCGTCTATTAGCGGCTTAAGAAACACATCTAAGTTTTGACCGGGGCTCTTTCTACCAGTAATGACCAATGCAAGTCTAACATATTGTGGTTTCAAGGCCATCCACGGTGGTAAGTTGTAGACAGTAACGAACACGGGCCATGTTGAATACGGATTCGAATTGGAATTATTCGGGTTGAAACCGTCGGTACATAAGCCAAGACGCACATTACGGATCTCAGAAGCGAAGTCGTGATCCTTCCTGTCGAAATGCTTCCAAGCCTCACCATCACTTGGATGTACCATCATCCCCGGTTCCGTCTGATGATCGTAATGCCAAGTCATCTCTTTTGACGTCTTTTCTGACATATACAGTTCTTGAAGTCTAGGAACAATAGGCATGTACGTCAACACCAAGTGTGGGACCTTGCCTCGTCCACTAGTCTTGTAACGACTTTCATTGCATACTGTACAGTGGGTCAACATAGAATCATGCTTGTAAAATAACATGCAATGGTTTTTGCAAGCATGGATCCTTTCTTTTTTTTGAGAAAGGCCGCTCAAACTCTTTTTCGTCTCGTAAATGTTAGGGGGCATCTTATTACCCTTTGGTAGAATATTTTTCACAAAGGACGCGATTCGGTCAAATGTTGCATCGGGCATATTACATTCCGCCTTAATGGTCAAAAATCTCGTGGCAACTCCTAATTTCGAGTGTTCACTTGTTGCTGTCGCTTCAAGCTTCCATAAAGGCTCGTCAGCATCTTTTAACATGTCATAAAATTTCTTGGCATTAGGATTAGGAGTTTGTTCTTCCCATGTCATGGCATGGTGTTCCATGTGATCATTCACCATTTCCACATACCCTTGGTTATGATCGTTCACCACTTCCACCACTGTAGGAGTAGAAGATTGACCAACGTGTTGATAATCAGATGCATATTGATGTCTTTCACCATGTGCCCACCATTTGGTATAATTAGGCATGAACCCATGTTTCATCAAGTCCAATCTAACCGCATCTCTTTCTTTATGGGGTATATTACGACACTTTAAACAAGGGCATCGGAAACGAAACACTATACCATTAGGAGTTTTTTTCCTTTCAACAGTGCTTTCATTAGCAAAGGCAACGTCCAAAAAACCGTCCATTAAGCCGATGTCTCCCTACTAAGATACCCTTGAGCTTCATTCTTCAAGTACATCCATCCTCTATCTGTCGACATATTCAATAACTACAACAAATAACGAAGTAGTTAGCCGACATAAAGAAATGAGTTTTGAATGACTTTATTAAAACCCTAAGTGTAATGGTTTGACTAGTGGAAATTCAAACCATGGGTTTTAAATAAAAGAAATGAGTTTTGAATGACTTTAAAACCCTAAGTGTAATGGTTTGACTAGTGGAAAGTCAAACCATGGGTTTTAAATCAAGAAAGGAGTTTTGAATAACTTTAAAACCCTAAGTGTAATGGTTTGACTAGTGGAAAGTCAAACCATGGGTTTTAAATCAAGAAAGGAGTTTTGAATGACTTTAAAACCCTAAGTGTAATGATTTGACTATTGAAAAGTCAAACCATTGGTTTTAAATCAAAAAAGGAGTTTTTAATGACTTTAAAACCCTAAGTGTAATGGTTTGACTAGTGGAAAGTCAAACCATGTGTTTTAAATAAAAGAAAGGAGTTTTGAATGACTTTAAAACCCTAAGTGTAATGGTTTGACTAGTGGAAAGTCAAACCATGGGTTTTAAATAAAAGAAATGAGTTTTGAATGACTTTAAAACCCTAAGTGTAATGGTTTGACTAGTGGAAAGTCAAACCATGGGTTTTAAATCAAGAAAGGAGTTTTGAATAACTTTAAAACCCTAAGTGTAATGGTTTGACTAGTTGAAAGTCAAACCATGGGTTTTAAATCAAGAAAGGAGTTTTGAATGACTTTAAAAACCTAAGTGTAATGGTTTGACTAGTTGAAAGTCAAACCATGAGTTTTAAATCAAGAAAGGAGTTTTGAATGACTTTACATATTAAAACATACATATTAATAATTCATAGTTTAAATCAAGTAAGTGTAACGAGTTTTAAAAAAATTCGCCATCATAACGACTATAAAATGAATATAATTCCTTATTAAGTCAAGCCTAATGTTTGCCCAACGGATGGCAACCCAACTATCTAAAATTGATAAACTTGAACACTTTGATAAACTTGAACACTCAATATAAATTCATCATCACATATACATACATACTAAAACATACATATTAATCTATCATCTTAATCCATACATATTAAAACGTACATATTAATAATTCACCATATTAATCCATAGTTTAATTCACCATATTAAAACACACATATTAATAATACATATTAATCCATCATCTTATTAAATCAAGCCTATCCATACATATTAAAACATACATATCATTGAATAACATACATATAAATACACAAAGCATACATATAAATACACATAACATACAAATCAATAGATATAATTAATTATACCTCGCTTTTTAAGACGGAGTTTTCCGTCGGAAATCCGTCGGAGGTTTTGAGTTGCCGGAGGAAGCTGTCACCGGAGTTTCTGTCGCCGGAGTTTCTGACGGTGATGGGGACGGTGGTGTACGGTGGTGGCTACGGTGGTGGCAATGGTGGTGGTGTACGGTGGTGGGCGACGACGGTGGCGAGGGTGGTGGGCAACGGTGGTGGGTGGCAGTGGTGGCGACGGTGGTGGGCGACGGTGGTAGGCGAAGGTGGTGGGTGGCGGTGGTGGCGAGGGAGGTGGGCGACGGTGGTGGGTGGCGACGGTGGTGCCGAGAGTGGTGGTCGACGGTGGTGGAGATGATGGTGGCCGTGGTGGGAAGTCGTCGGAACAGTCGCCGGAAATCGCCGTCGGCGGAGGAGTGGAGAGAGTGCAGTGGACAAAATGGAAAATGTCGGCTAGGGTTTCTACTTATACCCCCACCTTTCCGACGGATTTCCAACGGAATCCGTTAAATCCGTTAAAATATAAAGTGTCGGCTAGGGTTTTACATTGTTTCCAACGGATTTCCGACGGAAATTTCCGTCGGAATTAGTTAAAATTAAAATTAAATATTTATAATATTTATAATATTAAAATTTAAATTAAATTAAATATTTATAATATTAAAATTATATATTAAATATTATACATTAAAAGTATACATTAAAATTAAATTAAATATTATATAGTTTATATATATTAAAATTATATATTAAATATTATATATCAACAATGGGCCCTAATGGGCTTTAACATCTTCTAACGGCCAAAAATGGGCCTTGATGGGCTTTGCAACTCCTAACGGCCTACAATGGGTTTTAACCACTTCTAACGACTAACAATGGGCTTTGATTGCTTTAACAACTCTTAAGGAACAACAATGGGCCCTAATGGGCTTTAACAACTCCTACTAAACAACAATGGGCCCTGATGGGCTTTACAAGTCCTAACAATCTACAATGGGCCCTGATGGGCTTTAACAACTTCTAACGACCAACTATGATCCTTGAATGGGTCTTGATGAACTTTAACAACTCTTAAGGAACTACAATGGGCTTGATGGATTTTAACGACTCCTAGTAAACAACAATGGGCCCTGATGGGCTTTACAAGTCCTAACAATGTACAATGGGCCATGATGGCTTTAACAACTCCTAACGCTCTACAATGGGCCCTAATGGGCTTTAACAACTTCTAACGACCAACAATGGGCCTTGATGGGTCTTAATGAACTACAATTCATTTGAATGGGTCTTGATGAATTTTAACAACTCTTAAGGAACTACAATGGGCTTGATGGACTTTAACGACTCCTAGTAAACAACAATGGGCCTTGATGGGTCTTAATGAACTACAATTCATTTGAATGGGTCTTGATGAATTTTAACAACTCTTAAGGAACTACAATGGGCTTGATGGACTTTAATGACTCCTACTAAACAACAATGGGCCCTGATGGGCTTTACAAGTTCTAACAGTCTACAATGGGCCCTGATGGCTTTAACAACTCCTAACGCTCTACAATGGCCCCTAATGGGCTTTAACAACTTCTAACGACCAACAATGGGCCTTGATGGGCTTTAACAACTTCTAACAACCAATAATGGGCTTTAACAACTCTTAATGAACTAAAATGACTTTGTTGGCCCTTAATGACTAAAATGGAACTTGATGAGACTTAACGAACTTAATTGAGCTTTGATGGGTCGCATACTACACATATACGTACATATAGACACATACATACATACATACACATGTAGATACATATACTACTTCCAACATATACATATATATATATATATAATAAATGTATATATAACGACGGATTTTTATAAATAAAAAAAATAGAAATAGAAATAGAAATTAAAATTAAAATTAAAATAAGTAAAAATTAAAATTAAAAAATCCGTCGGAAATCCATCGGAAATTTCCGACGGAAAGAAATCCCTCGGAAATTTCCGACGGTTTTTTTAATTTTAATTTTTAAATTTTTTTATTTGTAGAAATCGGGTGCCGTTTCCGACGGAATCGAATCCGTCGGAAATTTCCGGCGGATTTTCCGACGGATTTCCGGCGGTTTTTTTTTATTTTTTAATTTAATTATTTTAATAGAAAAATCCATCGGAAATTTCCGAGGGATTCATGTCCGTCGGAAAACTCCGAGGGATTTCGGACGGTTTTTTTATTTTTTTTCTTTTTTATTTTTTTTTAATCGTATCCGTCGGAAAAACATGAAAGATCCGTCGGAAAAAACCGTCGAAATTGCCCTTTTTTGTAGTAGTGGTCTTTTTAT
Organism: Silybum marianum; assembly: GCA_036898165.1. Taxonomy (NCBI): domain Eukaryota; kingdom Viridiplantae; phylum Streptophyta; class Magnoliopsida; order Asterales; family Asteraceae; genus Silybum; species Silybum marianum. The sequence goes on along the minus strand of CM072529.1, from coordinate 39,409,948 downwards.
ACGACATGAAACACTTGGATTTATAAGATGCTTTTGAAAAATAATATCATATAAAAAGATTAATAAGACACTTCATTTTAAAAATATTCTTAAAAAATTGTTGTGATGCCTAAAACGTCTTTTTAACTTATTGTATCACAAAACTTTTGGGATGCTCAAAATCAGTAGATTAGAACATGTAAACATAGATATCCCATAAAGTCAAATTTGTTGTAGTGCACCAAGGCTAGAGATGGACATAGACCGATCCTAAATTTTTTGGCCTGGTGCGGTAAAAGTGGTTCAAAACCGCGTCAGGGTTTGGCAAAATCAGCACATTTTCTAGGTCACTTTTGGATAACAAGTTTTTTAGAACATTTTCTTAAATAAAATATCCTATTAGCTAGCTATTTTATATAACATTATTTAAAAAGGTCACTTATAAAAAGATTGAAAAGTATCCTATAAAAAGATAAGTTTATAAAACCACTTTAAACTCGTATTATCACCATAACTTCGAATGATAAAATCCATATAAATCATATTCGAAAACATCTTATGAAGACCTTTCCCAACGGTTTTAAAGTCTAAATACTCTAAAAAGTATAAACTTGACTTTTACCTCGACACATAAATATAAGAGGTCAACAAATGTGTCTCTCAAGTGGTTTATATCTTTTAAAAGCATTGAAACTCGATTATAAACATTTTAGGGTTTTACAAAGGCAAAACTTTCCCAAATACCCAACACCATATGGTAAGGCTTTAAGTAAAAGAACTAGAGTTCAACTTGGAATGTTTCCAAAAGATTTTCAACACCAAATATGTCCAATATAGAAATAAGCACCAAAACTCAATATATTTGTATTAAGTCCACAAAAAGTAATTAATATCCAAAATAAAGACATGATGAGATGTATATAGTTTTTTGCAAAACAACTAAAAGATAAATTGCTAAATTTATGCTAAATCTAGGTTTCAAACAGATTTTTGATCTTCCTTTGATGAAGACAGAGATCTTTAAACTAGACTCCTAAATCAAAGATGTAACTCTCAAGAACACTCCCTCTACTCCCAAGATCTCTAACACAAAACATCACAAATAAGAAAATGAGTTGAGGATGCAAAATGGCCACACTCTAGGTCAAGAAATAGTGATTTAAAATTTACCTTCAACCACTTGAGCTCCAAAATCACCAACAATGTCCTCAAAACACCAAAACTTCAGACCTTAGGGTTCACAAATCTTAAAAAACGAGAGGAAATGAGAAAGAATGGTTGAAATAAATGAGCAAAAACCCTGAAAAAGGAACCTTTATGCGTTGACAGTTATTTCTCATGACCTTGACCGCTACCACATGTCATGTGACAAGCCGCGTGTCATTCAGACCAACACACTCACACAGAGGCTTGTATGACCTATGTCACGATCCTGGTCGCACGCCAAGTTGCATGGGTCTGTGATTTACCTGTTTTCCCCATTTTTCTCATTTGATTTGATTGTCAAACATCCCAATACGATAATTTGAATAAAACTATAATGATTTATCATCTTAAATGCCAACTGCTAGTGTAAGAATCATAAACAAAGACTTCGAAATTGCTAGTGTTACATTTTTGGAAACAACAAGTGCCCATGAGGAGGGCACCACCTTCATTATAGTTTTAATACCTCATAAATGTGATATCCAATGTTTTCCCCTATCGAACACCAAATTAGTAACGTAAAAAACATCCAATCTCATCCTTCACGAAAAAATCCATAAAAGAAGTATTTAGAACGTATATAGATATATTTTTAACATGTATAAATTTTTTTGAAATGTAGAATGAACTCATCTTGGTTGGTTTATAGAATAAACCTAGAAAACCAAGCAAATTACATAATGTTGGGAAGAGACTTGATATTCGAGCCACCCTTAAATCCCTAGTCTTGAAACTTTTAAAATCATTTAAAAAGATTTTTGAAAAACCAGCCTTTATGGCTCACAAATTTCATTTAATACACACTGAAGAAGTTAGAGAAAGAGTATGAGAAATCCCTAGATGAACATGCCTATATGCGCCCATGTGCAACTACGGCTTGGTGTCGATCTTTGGTTGTGTGGCTAAGTGCTCATGCCTAATCCCCAATTCTTGCGATCCACGGTACTATATAAGGTCGCAGGCCATGAGACATAAGTTATTTTTAGCCGACAAAGGTCTATGTGACGTTGGCCACAACCCAAGATCACATGTCAGGTCGTGTTGGACTTATTTTAATGCAAAGATGTTGATTTCACAAATTTTACATGCATGTAATCACCTTTACATGCATGGATTTGTTAAAGTTTTAATCATGATGTAAAAAATAAGTAAATAAAGGTAACTAAATGTAGATGAGTTTTTTGTTTTCAATTCTCAACATAACTCCTTTTCTTATGGGAACCCAACCCTTATTTTGATACCTAACAACTTTATATATTTATCTCATAGTATAATTGTTATTAATCGATAGAAAGAAAAGGTCCAAAAGAGAGGGAAAAAATGAAAAAGTAAAGATACAAAGGGACCTTTATAACTGATAGGAAAAGGTGATCGAGGGTGGTCAAGTGAAAAAAGAATTCCTCACAATTAGGGGTGTAAAAAAAAAGTCAGTCAATCTGTCAAACCGCTAATTAGGAGTGTTGAAATTGGGTTAGACTAACTCAACCCTACCCAACCCAACCCGAACCCACGCTGATGTATATTATTTCGATAAATATATATATATATATATATATACACACACACACACCTATTAGAATTTATAATCCAAAAAATATATACAAATATTAAAAATCCCTAAACTAATTAAACTAGATTGGGAGATCTATGAGTTTTCTAGTAGTCGATTGATACAACTCAATTCCCTTCTACCCCATTATTCCCTTAACACGAGCACGAGTATACTGAAACGACTAGATTAAGTATGAGAATGAGACCCACCTTCACAACGATGGCATTCCTTGCAAAGTCGGGAATCGGAGATGGAGATGGGGACGGGGATCCCCGATAGTTAAAAACCAGGGAATGGGTAGGGCCGGGTAACATGGTCTCCCCTGCCCCTCCCCCTGGTCCCCGTCCCGAATATTAAATATATGATATATTTATATTATTAAACATATTATTTATAAAAAAATCGATTTAATATCTTTTAGATTTATAAATAGTATTTTGTAATTCTTCATATATACATTTTCTTTGAGTTGTCTTACTCTTTTTAAATAAAAAACGTTGAAAGCCAGCATTTGATCAAACAATCACATATGATGTTGTGATCTAGTTCACATATGTATATTTGATGCTCTATAAAAACAAAATTTGAAAATATGTGAGATTTAAACATGAATCATTATCAATTGAATTGAATGTGATGTTTAACATATATGATGTACAGCATCTTATATTAACTGGAAAAAACATCTTCGATTCCTCGTTGGGGATCCCCGTTCCCCGTTGGGGACGGGGATGAGATGTGATCATATTCCCCGGTGGGAACGGGGACAGGGGTGGAGATTGAGATCGGGGACGGGGATGAGGATCGATGTCCCCGCACCATGCCTAGACTAGATCACTTGTTGTTGGACGTCACTGAATGTTAGTAGATACCTTTGAAAAACCCTTCCATAGGTATGAATCATGTATTGTTATTTTTTTTTACCCGTATGGGATATATGACCAACAATCTTGAGGAGCTTCTACGAGTTGGGATATTTACTTGATTGGTTTTGGAAAAAGATATGGTGATCACATATGCAATTATATGATGTCAATGATCGATTTGCACTTTTGTATATGATTATATCTTGCATTGTTGCTCTTAGAAGTTGGAACCACAAATCATTTTGATAGTTTCTACGATTTAATGCATGGATTATACCTATTTATAAAAAAACCCCGACGATTTCCACTCATTAATACATATAATCCACTAAGCATATCTTGAGTTGGTGTGAAAATGGGATCTCCAATAGTTGGAGAGAAAAGATTCATATTAGAAAACATAAGTAAACATGTCTCTAATTGACATGAACAACCATTTGATCCCCGTCAAAGTCTACATTGATGCCTGTTTAAAAGTTGCTTTCTTTTTTCATATAAATTTATGTTTTCATTACATAGATGAACATATGAAATATGTTTCAAAATATAAATGGGAAATGTTAAAAAAAAACTCAACAAACTATCACATTTTGAACGGTTAAGTCCCTAAACAATTTTTTTGGATGAAAAAAATCATTAAACGTTGTAAATTTGAATGAAAAAACCATTAAAGTTTCTTATTTTGAATGATTAAGTCCTTGATTTTTTTTCAAGAAATCAAACCATCGAATTTTTTAAAAATGGTTATTTACATCTTTTTAACCTAAATAAATTACCTTTAACTGGTTAACTTTTGATTTTCCCTCTTATGATGGATAAAAAAATAGATCAAAAAGAGAAAGATCGATGACAGGGGCCAACAACGTGTTAGACGAAATGGAGAACGGACAGCGTTGGGGTAATGGGAAGTGACGAGGGGAACCGATATAAATTTATTTGACTATGGTTTTTGGAACGGTAAAACCGATTTAAATTTATTTTAATTTAAAACTTTTTTAGTCAGTTACATGTAACTTATTTAAAATATATATATAGGGGAAATTTCAAATACAAACCACGTCAATTCGTACAAACCATACAAACCGCGTGTTTCATTGTTTTTTGAATAATTTTTTTTCATGAAAGTGTTTAATATGATGAATTTGTTTCATATAATTCTTTTCTTCATGAAATTATTTTTCTTTCTACATGAAAATGAATTGATTCATGAAACTCTCAATTTGATGAATCTTGTTTCACGTATTCTTGATTCACCAACCTTCATGTATTATTGATGAAATTTTTTCATATATTATTGACTAATCAACCCTAATAATTAAGAAAAAGTGAAAAAAAAAAATATTGGTTGCATGCGGTTTGTACGGTTTGTACGAATTGACACGGTTTGTACGAATTGACGTGGTTTGTAACGGAAATCAACCCTATATATATATAGGGGTGGGTTCAAATGTGAACCTATCTTTGATTGTGAACATGAGGACGAATCACAACCATCCATTTTAAATCAGATCAAAATACAAGGGAGAAAATTCGCGATGGCATTTTTGTAAATAAGTGGAAAACTCAGGTTATGGCTTAAATCCTAAATATAACCTGACGATTTAAATAAGAACCATGCATCATCTTCTTCTCCAAATTTCTTCATAATCTTCCTCAAATTTCTTCATCATCTTCCCCAAAAGAAATTTTACTTCCGCCCCACATTTCTTCATCATCTTCCCCAAAATAAATTTTCGCACAAGTTTGTTTTTGTTTTGTGTTCCTCCTTTGAATCACAAGTCTTTTCATTTTCAGATCCAGATTCTTTTTCTTGATAAAGTGTAAGAATGTTATTCAAATGTTTTTTCACTTTTAATATGATTGTTCATCATTTTATCACAGCAAGTTTCTGAATATAAGCATAAAATGTTATGCTTATATTCAAACTGAATATAAGCTACAATTATACAAACCCATAATTGTAGCTTATATTCAGTTTGAATATAAACTAAAATTATGTGTTTGAATAATTGTAGCTTATATTCAGTCTGAATATAAGCTAAAATATGTGTTTGTATAATTGTTGCTTATATTCGGTGTGAATATAAACATAAAATGTTATGCTAATATTCAGACTGAATATAAGCTAAAATTATGTGTTTGAACAATTGTAGTTTATATTCAGTCTGAATATAAGCATAAAATGTTATGCTTATATTCAGTCTGAATATAAGTTAAAATTATGTGTTTGAATAATTTTAGTTTATATTTAGTCTGAATATAAGCATAACATTTTATGTTTATATTCAGAATGAATATAAGCTACAATTATGAGTTTGTATAATTGTAGCTTATATTCAGTCTGAATATAAGCTAAAATTATGTGTTTGTATAATTATAGTTTATATTCAGTCTGAATATAAGCATAAAATATTATGCTTATATTCAGTCTGAATATAAGCATAAAATGTTATGCTTATATTCAGACTGAATATAAGCTAAAATTATGTGTTTGAATAATTGTAGTTTATATTCAGAATATAAGCATAACATTTTATGTTTATATTCAGACTGAATATAAGCTACAATTATGAGTTTATATAATTGTAGCTTATATTCAGTCTGAATATAAGCTAAAATTTGAAGTTTAATAATCGTAGCTTATATTCGGTCCCGAATATAAGCTACAACTAGTTGTTTGTATAATTGTAGCTTATATTCGGTCCGAATATAAAGACTCTTAGTGCTTATATTCGGTCCGAATATAAGCTACGATTTTACAAACTTCAAAATTTAGCTTATATTCAGTCTGAATATAAGCTACGATTTTACAAACTTCAAAATTTAGCTTATATTCAGTCTGAATATAAGCTACGATTATACAAACTTCAATTTTTAACTTATATTCAGACTGAATATATACTACAATCTGGTATTTTTATAATTTATGTTTATAGATCCAGTCTGAATATAAGATATAGATCGACGCATCTTCAACATTGAAACCAAATTCTAGGTCTGTATTTTCGAAACATGTAACATAATCGCAATCAACAAAAAAAGTAGAATTTTCAGCTGGATCACAATCGATTTAATTTCAGAAATCGCCAATCCAATTAATAAAGTTCTTCACAGCAATGAATCTGATTAATAGAGAAGAAGACGATTAACAGAGAAGAAAACGATTAACAGAGAAGAAGACGATTAACAGAGAAGAAGACGATTAACAGAGAAAGAAGAAATAAGCGGGAGTGATATCAAAGAGCAGCTTGATTTTTTTTCCAGAATTACCCCTCAAGCCACATTTAAAGAGGAGCTTGAATATGGCTTAGATCAAGGGCTGAGATCTGTCCTCATGTTCACAATCAAAGATAGGTTTACATTTGAACTTTCCTCTATATATATGTATATATATATATATATATATATGTAACTAAGTTTTAAAACAACGATGGTTTAGTTATTAAAAAAATGTTTAGGGACTTAATCATTCAAAGTGAGAAAGTTCAATGGTTTTTCCATTAAATCAATAGTTCAGGAACTTAATCATTGAAAATCAGAAAGTTTAATGGTTTTTTCAATTAAAAAAATAGTTTAAAAACTTAAACATTCAAAATGAGATAGTTTGTTGGGTTTTTTAAATTTTTCCCAATATAAATTTATAAAGTATGAACATATTAGTTAAGTATGTGTACTACTAACCCATAACCTAATTCAGCCAGCCTTAACCCGAAATGGTTGAGTTAGTTTGAGTTATACTTTTAAATGGATTAATTTTAGTTGAGATTTTTAAAACCGTGGTAATTGAGTTAGATTGTAAAAATAATCCCAACTCAATATGCATACACGGATACACCTAGGGGTATAAATGATGCAAGTCGAGCTCGAGTATCAATATACTCGACTGGAACTTGATTGAGATTTCTCAAGCTCGAACTCGACTAGAAAACTCGCGAGTAGTTGAAAACTAAACTCGACTCGAACTTGATTGCAATTTTTCAAACTCGAGCTCGAACTCGTTTGAAGCTCGAACTCAAACTCGAATGAAGCTCAAACCAAGCTCAACTATTGAAACATATGAAATTTTAGGACTTTTTCTTATAAATTTTAAAATTTAAGGGTGTTCTCTTAAATTTTATAAAATTAAAGAGAAACACCTCAAATTTCATCATTAAAAAGACAAAGTTACAAGCTCCATATATTCACCTCACTCTGTTTTTATAGCACACCTTGACCCTTCATTTACTATCTTTTTTCCAATATAGGACAACTTCACTAACCCTTCTATTGTCTTTTTTAACTATGATTTTAATTTTAAAAAATTGATTAGTTTTTATATTTAAAAAAGGGAAATGTTCAAAAAACCCAACAAACTATGTCATTTTGAATGGTTAAGTCTTTAAACTATTTTTTTTGATTGAAAAAATCCTTAAACTTTCTTATTTTGAATGATTAAGTCCCTAAACTATTGATTTGAATGGAAAAACCATTAAACTTTCTCATTTTTAATGATTAAGTCCCTAAACATTTTTTTGAATAAATAAATTATTGATCTTTTAAAAATTAGTTACCTACAATTTTTTTAAAATAAGTTACTTGTGTAACCCACTATAAAAGTTTTTAAGTAAAATAAACTTAAATCGGTTTTACTGTTCCAAAAACTCTACGCAAATAAAACCCCTAGCAAACAATGGTATCGCTCCCCCTCGTCAACTCCCCCATTACCCCAACGTTGTATGTTCTCCATTTCGCCTAGCACGTTGTCGGCCCATGCCATCGATCTTCCTCTTTTTGATCTATTTTTTATTCATCATACGAGGGGTAATCAAAAGATAACCGGTTAAAGGTAGTTTATTTATTTTTAAAAGTTGTAAGTAACCAATTTTGAAGAATTCGATGGTTTAATTTTTTGAAAAATAATAATTCAGGAACATAATCATTCAAAATAAAAAAGCTTAATGGTTTTTCTATTTAAAAGAAGAAAGTTTAATGGTTTTTTCATCTAAAAAAGTAGTTCAGGGACTTAATCATTCAAAATGAGAAAGTTTAATGGTTTTTTCATTCAAAAAAACAGTTTAAGAACTTAACCATTCAAAATAGAATAGTTTGTTTGGTTTTTTCAAACATTTCCCTTTAAAAAATGCACAATTTTGTTCAAATATCTAAAAGTATAAGACATTTTTTAATATATTTTACAAATTATATTATAAAACTAATTATATTTTAAAACAAAAAATTATATATAAATGAATCGAGTATCTCACGAGTTTTTCGAGTCGAGTATGGGATAACTCGACTCGACTCGTTAATATGTCGAGTCGAGTTTGAGATCGACTCGAGCCTATTCGAGTTGAGTGTTGACCGAGTCGATCTCAAGTAACTCGCAAATTGTCTCGTATCATTTACACCCCCTGGATACACCCCTTAATCACAATTCAGTGATATACCAAAGGGTAAAATAGTCCAAACAAAAAAATATCGAAACCCTGGAAACAAATATAGTACAGAAAAGAAAGGTCAGGTTTCCACTGTCACATCGACACGTGTCAGTAATCTATTGGTGAAGGACAACCACCATGGATATAGAAACATAGTACACCTACCGTAAATGTAATAAATCTTAATCGAAACAAAAAATGCTTAAAACTTGGTGGACCACGTGTGACTGCCAGTCATATAGAAGGAGTATAAAACCACCAACGGTTTACAACCTTTACAAGCGGTTTTAGAGAGAGAAAGATAGAGGTTTTGTACAACATTCCTTATATAGAAGAAGACTAATTACTAATTACTATCTGATCTCAACCGAGAAACCAGGAAAATAAAGAGACAAAAAGTCCAAAAGGATATATATATATATATAGAGAGAGAGAGAGAGAGAGAGAGAGAGAGAGAGAAAGTAAAGATCGAAGTGAGACGAAGATCGATTGTCTGATTTTGTTTCATTCAGGAATCTCCAAGCACAAAGTAAGATCTTTTTTTCGATCTTCTCTCTCTTTCTTCTTTTCACCTATTAGTCTCTTCGTTTAATTTGATCAAAATCGTTAAGTTTTATGTTGTTTCTGACTCGGTGTTTTGATTTAGTATCTAGAAAATATGTAGATTTTGATCTCTTCTCTCCCGACTACTCTTTCTCTCTCTATACATATACACATTTGTATGTATGCGATTGTTGAAATGAATTTAGTTTTAGATTGTTCATTGATCTTCAACTGTAATTTGTTTGTATGATTTTTGTTAATTGATCGACACTGTGAATTGACTGTTGATAAATTAGGGATCGGTATGGGAAGGGGAAAGATTGTAATAAGGAGGATTGACAATTCGACGAGCAGGCAAGTGACGTTCTCAAAGAGGAGGAATGGACTGCTGAAGAAGGCAAAAGAGCTCGCGATATTATGTGATGCTGACGTCGGCGTTGTCATCTTCTCTAGCACGGGAAAACTTCACGAATTCTCGAGCACTAGGTCAGTTTCAATAGATCTATCAGCTCTATTTAGGCTTGTCTGTTTATCTTTTAATAGTTCCATCAAGAGACAATTTCTTAATCACTAAGAGTTGAATCTTGTTTAACAAAAAAAGATTAGCAAATAACTATTTTGTGTGTTAGGTCTACCTTAATCATTCATCGTCCTAATTTCCTTTTGAACAATTAGCAAATTAACAACTACAATTCATTTTGCACTATATTATAAGAGTCACCTAATCATTTTTACCACTTAATCATTCTGTATCAAACCATTTAGCAACCGTCAAATAACCCCTGATCTATCGTATAAATACTATCAAGACTTCTATTCTAATAACTACCCAAAAAGCATGTATTCTAAAGGTGATTATAGTTTAATTTCCTTGCAAACAATACATGATTAACATTTTTCCTCAAGTAATTTGTTTTGATATCTTTTATCATTGACTTTTTATATTTGAACAAATATATACTAAAATTTATCATAAATTATTTTACTTCGTTTAGATGTTTGATTTTTAAGATAAAATATTATGATTTTGCTTAAGAAGTTATGTCGCTACTTTTCATCTCAATAAATTCTCCATCTCAAAAGTAAAATACGAATTTGATTTTTTATGTACAATAAGTTGGTATTTAACTTGAGAGTTGACACGAAACATTTTAATTTTGCAGAAGAATAGATTAAGAAGATCAACATATATATGTGTGTATATATAGGGACGGGTTTAAATGAGAACTTAAATTTGGTTGAGAACGTGAGGACAAATGAGAGTGCGATATGTGTCCCATTCAAATAAATATTCAGACTGAATATAGTATTTATTCAGTCTGAATATACAAAGAAATATTCAGACTGAATATAGTATATATTCACTCTGAATAATGCTTATTCAGTCTGAATATTTATTTGTATATTCAATCTGAATAATCTATATTCAGACACGTGTCGCGTTCTCATTCACATTTGAACTTTCCTATATATATATATATAGGAAAGTTCAAATGTGAATTTTAATTTGGTTGTAAACGTGAGGACGAATGAGAACGCGACACGTGTCTGAATATAGATTATTCAGATTGAATATACAAATAAATATTCAGACTGAATAAGAATTATTCAGAGTGAATATATATATATATATATATATATATATAGAGAGAGAGAGAGAGAGAGAGAGAGAAGTTCAAATGAGAACTCAAATTTGGTTGTGAACGTGAAGACAGACAAGAGCGCAACACGTGTCTGAATGTAGATTATTCAGAATAAATAATTAAATAAATATGCATACTGAATATAATCTTTATTCAGTCTGAATAATGCTTAATAAGACTGAATAAATACTATATTCGGTCTGAATATTTCTTTGATTATTCAGTTTGAATATGACACATGACGTGCTTTCATTTGTCGTCACGTTCACAATCAAATTTAAATTCTCATTTGCTATAATATGAAGATGAGCGAAAAAGACAAATTAAGAAACCCAAAAATCTTATTACAACATTGAATTTTTTTTGTTTAATTCTCTACCGCTTTTCCCGAAATATATATAAAGAAAGTGGGTTTATTCTCCAACATATTCTATTATACAACCATTGCATCCGAGCTCAACTGTTTGTTTAATATATTGAATATGTAATTTTATAAATTTCTTCATTGATTATTAATATAAAATGTTGATTAAAATCAATATAAACTTAAATCATCTTTTTTATAAATATTAAAATCATAATAAATGAAACCCTTATCATTTATATAAATATCTTAATTTATTAAGTTGTATTAGTTATATAAACAAGATATGTTGCATTTGAAACATCCTCAATAGAAATATATAGACGATGAATCGTTATTTATAGTTAGGGTAGTATTTTGTTTTTTTTGGAAAGAAGTTAGGGTAGTATTTGTTTACTTTTGAATGTGATATTTGGTTCCAGTTTATATTTATTTTAGTTATATATATATATATATATATAGGGTGGGTTTAAATGAGAACTCAAATTTCGTTGTGAACATGAAAACAAATGAGAGCGCGACACGTGTCGAATAATCAAAGAAATATTCAGACTGAATAAACCAATGTTTTAAAACCCGGGTTAACTCGACCGGTCGAACCGGTTGGACCGGGACCCAGGATAGTGACCGGGTTAATGCATATGACCGGTCCGTTTCAACCCGGCCGGGTTTCTCAAAAACCCGGTTAAACCGGTAGAAACCCGTTTCTCAAACCCGGTTAGCCCGTTTTTATATTAAAATTAAAAAAAAAAATTAAAAAAAAATGTGTGTTATAAGTGTTTTTTAATGTATTTGGATTGATGTAAAACTTATTGTTTGTGTATTTTTAATGTTGGAACATGTGGACATCAAATTATTACTATATATATATATATGTATGTACGCAGGAAAATGAAGAAAAATATATAAGGGATTAAAGGAATTATTCAAACTGGTTAACCCGATGGTTGAACCAGTTGAACCAGTTAACTCGGGACCCGGTCACCACACCGGGTCAACTAAAAATCTGAGTTTTAAAACATTGGAATTAACCCTATATTTCTCACGTTCACAACTAAATTTGAGTTCGCATTTGAACGTTCCTTTCTCTCTCTCTCTCTCTCTCTCTATATATATATATATATATATATATATATATATATATATATATATATCATTCTGTTTTATTTGTTTATGCTACTTTTTTCTATTATAAACAGTACAGTTTTCCATCTTTTTTTGCTTGACTTTACATGCTCTAAACTTCTAAATGAGGGGTTCCCGTAACTGTTAGGAACCTATGCCGGTATAACCAATGCCTGGACGGTATATATAACCAACCTTTCTATCCTTTGCCATCTTCGATCATAAATATTATCGCACCATTTTCATAATGAGTTAATGATGGCATTTTGTAATTTTTAATTGCTTTAGTTATTATTAATGTGGCGTGTTAACTCATATAATTTTTGAAATTTTATTTTATTTATCATCAATTTAACATATAACCTAGCTAGCTCTTATTTAGTCATTGAACCCTTGATCATGGCATGCTTATCATGCGTTGTGGTGATAAAATTAGAAGCAATGTGATTGTAAAATAAGAACCCTAATTAGCTTCTACTTGCACCGCGCATACTAGGTTCTGCTAAACCCTTTATCAGGATGAAAATCATCCGTCCCAAATTTTCATTTTTCATCCATGTCCACCAATCATATGGATATACACACATAAATTTAATAAATTTAATGAAAAGCTGATGTGTCTTAATTTCATTGGTGGGACAGGAATGAAACATGCGAATTTGAAACAGGTTGTCTAGTAATTGACGGTGTCTAATTTGGTGTAGGTAGCTAGCTTAATTTAAGGATTACAAATGCATGTTATCCATTATTCTTCCCGTTTCTATTATTGATTTAAACATCTACTATGTTCATGTACTCTATTTGAACTCAAATATATTAATAGTACAATTATTGCTACACCTAAAGTATCATCGATCGGTACCAAAGATTATTTGTTTTTTTGGCTCATATAGTGTTCGGTTTGAGTTTTAAGCTTTAATTATTGTAAGATCAAAAGTGTGATTTTCTATGATAGATTTTACATCCCCAAATAAAATGTTGCTTCAATTTGTAAAAATCATAGCAAATTTGAAAACATACTATTATAAACCAAAGAAAAGAAGATTGAGATAGAGAATTTCTTACTAATTGAATGAATGAGGAAGAAACAAAGATGCCCATATTCAGGGTCGTTCCTAGAGTTTTTGATGCCCTTGCGAACATGCTAAAATAATGCCCCTATGCCTATTTTTTTAAGCGAAACGACGAAATATACGGTTTTTTAAAAGAGTTTAGAACCTAGTCAAGTTAGGTGCATGATAAAAGGATAAAACCTGGATTAAGTTCGTGCTTCCTTCTTTTTCTAGTTTTCCCTTTGCCACGTTGAAATTATCGCTATAGAATATTTAGTTCAATATATGGAACTTAAAAGACAAGTGGTTAATAATAATTAGTCTTAACCAAAATAGTAAATTACATGTTAGTTAGTCCAAAGGCGAAAGTCTAAATCTAATGCGATGATGTCAAATCTCAAAGTAAACAAAAGTCACGAGAACAATGATAAATTGTAAGATTAATAATTTAAACTACTTTGCATTCAAAAGAACAAGTGTCCAATAATGCAATATCACAATATGTTGTTATTGTTGTGCAACGTGCTCCAACTATCCTTGTGCTGAGACAGTGATGTGCTCATATGCATTACAAACTTCAATTTTCAAATTTCAATATGCAAGACAAGGGTTGCAAACGAACACAGACGAAGGCTTGTCGTGTTTTTTTAAACTTAATTAAACAAACGAACGAACACGAATGATAACCAACATAATTTTTTGTATTCTTTTTCGTTCGTAAAGAAATGTGTTCGTTAACGTTCATTCGTTAAGGTGCTAAACGAACATAAATGAACGAACTTAAATAAACATAAGTGAGTATAAACAAACAGACACAAATGAACAAAAAACAACTGCTATTACTTGTCATTTGATCATGCCTCTAAGATTATATAACAAATGTAAAATCGGGCAACTTTAGGGGGAACAAAAAAAGAATTCTAAAAGATTTAATCTAATTACTGATTTTACATATTAATGTCAAGGGAAAAAAGATCGAGAGAATCTTGAGGAAAAAAACCCCCGGATAGCCACGAAAAAACGGATGAAAAAATATATCAAAATGGATGTCAAATTATAGATAATAAAGTGATTGTTTTTTGTGCAATTCGTTTCGCTCCAATTTTTGTTATATTTCGTCGATTTTCGATTTAATGTTATGTTCATTTACAGTCCTATGCAAATGTTAATGACAATTTGATGCCCTCTTAGGCTTTGATGCCCTGTACGGTCGCACGTGCTGCACGTGGTGAGGGCTGGCCCTGCCCATATTTATATATGGGCATCTAATCACCCTAACAAAAATATATGTCAATGTAATTTTACATAGTTAGCCACCAACTAATCACCCTAACAAAATATATGTCAATGTAATTTTACAATTATATATACCCTTGTAATCTAAGGGTTGGGTTCCGGTGAAAAGGGATCAAGGGAAGTTATGGTGAGAAGCGTAAGAAGGGATTTCCACCATTAGATGCACCGAGATTAGGTGCACCGAGATGCACCGGATCAACTCCCTTCTAAAGTGCAATTCATATATGGATTGGTATGAGAATAAGGCATTATTTGGCAAAAATAAGGTGACTTATAAGTCACCTTATAAGGTACCTTATTTTTAATGTAGTTGTTTGGATGACCATAAGTTAATATAAGGTACCTTATTGATAAGTTAATAAAAGTAAGGTTTTGATAAACTACCTTATAAGTGATAAGGTACCTTATTGATAAGTTAATAAAAGTAAGGTTTTGATAAGGTTTTGATAAGCTACCTTATAAGAGATAAGGTACCTTATTAGCTACTTTTACCAAACATAGCCTAAAAGTGGTCAAGAGTTCATGTCTCTTATTAAGCTTCTCACCTTAACTCTTCTTCTTACACGATCCTATGTTTATTATCTAATACAGCCTCTCAAGATGGACATGCATATATAATAAATATTGTGTAATGCCATCTTGGACTTTAAAGGCTTTAGCTTTGAAGATGGTAAAGTCTTGGTAAACATGCCTGCAAGTTGGAAATAACTCCAGTTCTCCATCAATTTGACTGTCTTTATCTAGACTTTTTCTTGAACATAATGACAATCAGTCTCTATATGCATTGTTTGTTCATGAAATGTCGGATTTGATACAAGTTCAAGAGCAGATTGATTGTCACAAAACAACAAAAGTAGCAGTACAAGAAAAATGACTTTCACTCATAAAAAATCTACTCATGGAAAATTCAGTGGGTGATTATCACGGATCAGCAGAATATACTAATAGTTTCGGTAAAATCCAATGTTTTCAATAAAATACCAACAGATTACCCAGGAATTTCTTGGGTAACATCTCACTTATTTGATTTACCCACCAACTTTTGTGACGGTTTTGTGACGAATCACTCTTTAGCGACGGATTTTCCCAAGAAAATGTTTGTAGGTGAAAGCCTTCCATTTTAGTAGTGTAGGAGCTGTGAGAATAATATCAAGATCATGTAGTAATTGTCGTAACCAACCCAATTCCATAGTTGCATCCATAGCCCTATGCCATGCCTTTTAAGATTTCTATAATACTAACGAGTCACCCAAAAATAAGCAAAAACTTGTTAAACTAGACTGTTTAGCTCACATTCCATAGGAACATTAGATAGTTTCGTAGCAAACCTACCAATATCTCTTTTTCATCGACTCCACTTCCTCAAATAATTAATAATACACTTTATTTTATTAGTTGGGAGTCGTGGGTTATGAACCCTTTAATTAAACTGTTATGTATTTTTGTTATAGCTCTAGCTCCCCGCTAGCCTCTTTGGTTTCTATTAAATTCGATTTCTTGTTGTCAATTTTTTTTTACCTACGACTAAAACAAGTGGAAATTAAAGGATCATTTAGCTATGACAAGAGATGCACGAAGGACCAGTTCATTGATTTTGTACCGGTAGGACTAAGGACCGGTCCTTTAAAGAATGAGGACTCAAGGACTGTTATTTTGCTCCTAAAATTTGAACCTGGGACAACCGTTTAGAAAAAAAAAGTCTAGATGAAGCCTAAAAAACTAAATGAACTTATGTACGATATCATAATATAAAATGTGTGTTATTCAACTAACGCAAGGCAATACAATCTAAGATCATCTAGCAAACTGGAATAGAAGATATTATTAGCTTGGAAAGATATATATATATATATATATATATATAAAGGAAAGTTTAAATGTGAACTCATTTTTGGTTGTGAACGTGAGCACGAATCTCAGCCACTTATCCGGTCAATAAATGCGGCTTTGACCTGGTTCCCCTCCTTTAATAATCTCCACCCTCCCATGAATCGCGTTAATCCTCCGTGATCGCGTCCACCATAACCGAAGATGTGTGGCTGAGATTCGTCCTCACGTTCACAACCAAAAATGAGTTCACATTTGAACCTAACCCTATATATATATATATATATATATATATATAGAGGCGGGTTCATGCGATGACGGTAGTAATTAATTTACGAGAATGCGAGGACAATTCTTAGCTAATCATTTTGTACATGAACTTTTTTTCATGTACAAAATCATTGTGATTTTGTATTATCATCAAAAATGACACGCACGACTTCGGCTAATCATATATGATTTTGTATGTGAATCATATGTGATTTTGTACACAAATCATATATGATTTTATACATGAAAATTTTCATGTACAAAATGATTGGTTGATGATTGTTCTCGCATTTTCGTAAATTGTTATCGTCTTCGCATGAACCTCTTTCTATATATATATATATACATATACATATATATAGGGAAATGATCATACGTGAACCATCCATTTTTAAAGGAACAATTTGTGGACCACATATGATGTGGTCCTACATAATATTAAATCATTTCTAATTTAATATATCCCTTTATTCCTTTATATTTACAAAATTCTCATTTGAACCTTCCTCTATATATATATATATATATATATAGACAGCAGTCAAGTCCATTGACACGAGAAAAGTGTTGATTTATCCAATTAATCTAGTTTTAGTGGGAATGTTTGATGACCAACAATGAGATATATGTTCACAAAGAGATGGACATTTTAAGGGTTTCAGGCTTTAGCGAGTAATGGGATAGGAATGAGGTTCGGAGATGACAATATCTATCCCTAATATCCAACCGAATTAAATTTTTTATTTTGTTAAATGTTTATATATATATATATATGTGTGTGCGCGCGCGCGTGCGCGCGTGCGTACGCGTGAGTGCGTGTGCATGTTTGTATATTTATATATCTTTATTATTATTATTATTATTACATAACAAATACATTTAATCTTCAATAAAAATAATTTATATAGTGATAATTTATTTTAATTTTAAAATACACTGTTTTTGCCAAATAAAAACCAAACAAATTTCCCAAACCCTAGGAATTCCTTTCCCCAAACCTGTTGGAACTAGGGAAGAGGGAATGGGCTTGGGCATATATTATCATGTAGGGGTCACAGGCCCCAACACCCATCAAAATTTTTCAATAAACCTATAATTTTTTTAAGTAAAATTTCCTATTGAGCCCTCAACAGTTAGAAGGCAAGGGACCCAACCTTTTGTCCTGATTTTATATTCTTTCACTAAATTTTCTAATTGTTTGTCATCTGGTTCAATAGGAACCAACCGAATTTATTTAATATGTAATGTGTTTATTTACTTTAGATTTAAACTATATAGAAAAATATATAAATATTAGTATAATATGTTAGCTCAACCAAAAAATAGTAATTAAAAAATCAATTGAAACCAAAGCGAATAAGTTATCTTTATTCGGTTAACTAAACCATTTAAGCCGAAAACGAAACCCCAAAACCGTTTTGATTCAGATGAATTATTCGGTTTCAAAAAAGAATTTGACACCCCTAATTGTGTCCCCAACAATAAAAGTTTACGGATCCGCCATTCTGCATTACCCCCCCCCCCCCCCCAACCCTGTTTCCATCTTGAATCTCAAGTATTTCATTGCATCTCACTCCTCCGGGTACTTGCTAACAAGTCATGATTACAATTTAACAAAATTCACTTGCTTTTTGAACCTACCACTACATTATTTTTCAATGTTTTCTTCCAATTCTTATGACATGGTGAAATAAAAATCTACTGCGATCCATAATACAATATAACGAAATGTTGTGCTACTTTTAGCAGCATGAAGTCAGTGATTGCACGATACAGAAGAAGTAAGGACGAGCAACAATTGACAAACCCAACCTCTGATATCAAGGTAACCTTCCGGGTTCCAATTCTTTAATTGGAACTTTGGATACATCTTTTTTGTCCCTCAACTCGTATATCGGAATTTACAATGCTAACTTCACATGTCATTAGATAAATTATTTGAGTACTTGTCTATCATCTAAGTATATGTTTTAACAAATACGATAAATGACTGCATTGACTAAAATCAATAAAATGTGTAACAATAACTTTTTATAGTAGTGTATACTGTACAATAGCCTAGTCCTTTAATTTAGGCTCGAGCCCAATCCTTAATTTCTGGGTGAAACTTCGTCTTGGTCCTAATTGGTCGTAAGCATGATAATTATGTATGGTTTGGTCCCGACACGATTGATACTTGCTACCAAGTTCTGACAAGGACCCCTCTTCTTTTTCAATCTTTTGCTGATTTTATTGTTAATATTTATATTTTTAAATTTTTAGATAAGAGTTTCAAGTTGAAAAGAAAAATTAAATCTAAAACTTTCAGTAATTAACTATACCACAATTGTTTTAAAAGAACCTCAAATAAATTTTATAAAAAACAAAGATATACAAAACTAAATAGTACGGAATAAACATGTACAAAATCATATTACATGAGATAAAAACATACAATTTCGCATTACATGGTTAAAGACCAAATATTTGGTCTAACCAAGTTTAGGTTTCATAACTCGGCTTGGGCCCAATCGACTTCCAATAAAACAAATACCATAACCGAAATAGTCTATCCTTCTAGACATGCGTATGACTAGGCATAGAAGAACCGGACATTTTCAGGCCGACCCAAACACAGGCCAAATCTTGAGTCCACATCTAATTGTGACCTCTATTTATTGAAAGAGTTTAGCAAATCGTCCCACATGGATATGTAGATGGGTGAGCGCTATCATAATCTTCCCCACATGGATAGAAAACAAGAATTTTGTGAGCTATAGGCCATAACGTTTTGGTAACCAATAATTTTCTACTTTGAGCTTCGGGATTTTATAAATTGTATTAGAGCTAATCCTTATAGCATCAAGATAATAGTGAAACACTTATGAAAGATTATTCCTTGGAGAGTATTCATAATGTCTTATGCAAATTCCTCATTGTGATGAAGGAGGAGGATGTTGGATAAGCTCAAACCTTATTTAGGATGATAAGTCCTTGGGAACTATTTGTAATGACTTACGATGTTGCTGATGAACAAGGAGGATGTTGGATATGTTCGATGAAAATGACATGAATAGTGGAGGAGTTTGTACCGACTCATTCAATATATAGATGGGTTTAATTTGGGCTTTAGGATGTTACATTTGGATAGTTCCAAGTGTACTACTTTTAGGAAGTCTCAAAAAAGGGTAGACATTCGAGTGAAATCAAAGAGATTACAGATTTACAAGGTACAATATGTGATTCCTGAAACAAAACAAAATCTTCACATCAATATAACATCTATGTCATGGATCTTGAAACCATTTTGCTTGTCTTTAGGAGTGCACAATTACTGCACACTGCCCTTGACAAACTAGACAAGCCAAACGACTCATTTATACGGCCTTGTATCCTGTGTTCGATTCTTGAAATCAAAGCTGAAGTTGCTTTACTTATAACATGAGAGATTTATATCAAACAAGTTCACACTTGGTTGTGAGAAGACGCCTTTCTCATTTAATTAAATAATGTTTTGTATATGACCTAGTTTTATATAATATTTTCTCTAACTACAACTAATATTCTGATATTAAGGGAACAAAAAAACTATAAAGGAAATAAAATAAAACAAAATAATATTTTAGAAGTTAATTAATATTATTCTTTCTATACTCTCTCAAAACTCAGTTGTATTGTGGTATGACCCCAACTTGGAATTGACTTCATGGTTTTCAGAAGAGCTAATATGTGCAGTTTGCGTCCAAGTAGGAATGTAGCATATTAATTAATATTATTCTTTCTATACTCTCTCAAAACTCAGTTGTATTGTGGTATGACCTCAACTTGGAATTGACTTCATGGTTTTCAGAAGAGCTAATATGTGCAGTTTGCGTCCAAGTAGGAATGTAGCATAGTTGTATGATTCTGTTGTTAACTCTTTCAGAAATACAATATCTCTCCACATGTTATGTTATATACTTATATATCAATGAAAATGGTCCTTGGAATTATGTACAGATGTTTGGTTATCACTATACATGATTATATGGATTCAGGTTTAACTCCCGTAACTATTAAAAGTCTTTGGATCTATATTCCTAAAGAAAGAGCAAGATACTTTGCTTTTGGAGGGTAATGTTTGTATCTTGCTTCACTAAGTAAACCAAATTTCCCCACACATTTGAGCAATAGACACTAGTTGAAAATATATTTCTATATCATGGTTTTCATACCTTCTGAATTGCAACCTAAAACCATGATCAGTCCTTTCTAGGTATTGTAGAATCCGACACATCGTTACTAGGTGTTGCTTGGCGGGATCATGCATTTGTTGACTTTTGATACCAATAGAATATGTAATGCTACGTATGGCATGGGAATTAAAGACGAGTTGCTTTTCCAACTAACCTTTGATATCTCTCTCTCTCTCTCTTATTGAATGGTTTCCCACTTCGGTTTATCCTTCGGTTGAGGTACAGATGAGTTCCTGCAATCATCCAATTTTTTTATATGTCTAGATCGTACATTCGTGAAAGATAAGACAATAGTATCCTTCGATCAGTGTACTTCCTTGTCCATAAAGCATTTGAGTTGATCCTAGATCTTGAATGCAAGGAGTTTCTTGAACGAAGTAATCTTTACTGTCTCAATCATATCATGTAGATTGACAATTAAGATGACTAGCTTTCCTTCTTCATAGAAATATTTTCTTAGACTAAGGAATTTCCATTTAAGCATCTTCTAGATCACCCATACAAAAATGAGTACAAGTCACACAGTGGGTGGTCATAGTTCATAGTGAGTGGTAACTTAACTCATATAGCATTGAGCTTAGCAATAATAGCATATGATTGAGGCAATTAGCTATATTTCCAAGGTCAATACACCACGTATTTTCTAGTAAGAAGCATGGAAATGTTTAACGTTACTGGTGAAAGTTAGCTATAAGAATGTGGCAATAAAAAAACACAAGGAAGATGAGCAATCTCTCATCCTTGCACTTTGAACTATCACAAACCCACATAATTATAGGTTTTCAAGTCTGGAGCTCTTCCTGACCATGCTTCCTTTTCGACCTAATGACAGGTTAAGGAAGAAATCAACAAGAGAAAGTTGTAGAAGTAATCAAGGTTTGGATTTTCTTATTACATCTCTCCATGTCTATTTCAACTTGACATTAATAGTTGAAGCTTGGCACATAAATTATCACGCATTAATCTATTTGAAGAAACAAAATACTTCCAATTCAAGTTGTGAAATATATTATACATGCCTGTTTTAATAGCAAATATATGGATTTTAGTAAAATAATTGTAGTGTAGTGGAAATGGCAATATCATCGTATTAATACCTCATTAGTTAGGCTAGCTAGACATGGTTGCCTTCAATATAAGTGATAAATAAGAGGTTTGTTGAAAACTAGGGATGAGGTGAACATATAGCCTGTCCGAGATAATTGTCATGGAAAGTATAAGATGTATGAAAGTCTTAGAAAGATAGGAGTAGAAACTCTAGAAAATAGATGTTAGTTCCCTACTCCATCCATTTTATACTTGCTCTAAGAAACATCCTCTAAGAAACATGTTGAGTTATATTTTCCCTTAACCTCGAAGATGAACCCAAAGATTTGGTTATCTTGACTAGAATGCTATCACGAAACCAAGAATATTTTTTTTATGCAAGTACGTAAGTTTCTTGTGATTGCTACATCTTCTAGGAAAATATGCACATGCCACCATTAGTACTGTAATCATAGTGGTTATTTTCATATTTGAATATGGAGGTATAGCTCCCATGTAATGTAAATGAGAGCAGACTAGCATTAAAGAATATCCAATCCATCTGATATGAAATGTGTGCTTTGTCAATTACTTAGGAAGTATAGTCCCACAAACTGTAAAGTTCATGAACTTTTAGTGCTATTCACTATTGTCCTGCTAAAGTACAAATCCCAATAGGATAATTAGAAACACTGCTAAAATGGACGCTTTCACCTACGGACATTTCCCTGAAAATCCGTCGCTAACGGGTAAACCGTTACAAAATTGTCACAAAAATTAGTGGCTAAATTGTTGGTGGGTAAATTAAATCAGTGACAGATTACCCATAAAATTCCTGGGAAATCCGTTGGTATTTTCTTGAAAACATCGAATTTCGTCGGAACCATTAGTATTTCCTGGGTGATTTGTGGTAATCATCCACATAAATTTCGCTGGATGTTTTTTTGTGGGTGAATTTATTCTTTTTGTAGTGAACAGGGGCAGACCTACCTTATGAGGAGGGGGTCCCGTGCTACCGCTCCACTTGCTTTTGTAAGGGTATAATTTTACGCGACCCGTAAGGTGCACCCGCTAAATTCCGAGGAGTGCTCTGTAATATTCTTGTTTTCCAAGGGTTAAAGAAGCACACTTTAGCAAGCTTCCTCTGTATGCTCTATGCAAACACATGGACCAATGGACACAATGACTTAGAATTGAGATATTCTAATTTTAATTAAAAAAAGTCAGTGTCATTTAAGTCAAAATTGGAATCTGAAATTAGTTCAAAAAATTCATTCGCCCGCTCATCTCAAACCAAAATGAAAAACAAACAACGCCCCTCCAGTCCCCCGTCTTATGTTTGCTTCGTTCTTTGCTTCTGTCACGACTTCAACAATTTGAGGCTCCGACCGGCGACCACAAACCACCCATCTTCAGCGCCTTGGCGACTGCTACTCTTCGGCTCTTCCTCAGGCTCTCTCTCTCAATCTCTAAACTCAAGACTCGAGGTTTAAAATTTTGCCCCAACTTTTGACTAGTGTTGATATACCCTAAGGCCTAAATTTTGTATATTTATTGTTTTGATTAGTGTTGATATGGACAGATATTTAAAATGAAAAGCTTCATCGGGATTGGGTGCAAATACCCCAACCCCTATATACTAGATCAACCGAAAAAACCAAAAAATATCATTTGAAATCAACCAAAACCCTTAAAAAATCTCTCGAAATCAACCAAAAACCATAAAAAAATCTCTTGAAATCAACCAAAAACCTTAATATATTTCGAAATCAACGGAAAAACTTAAAAAGTCCCCTAACGGGGAATTCAGCTAAAAAATCCGTCGAAATCAACCGAAAAATACATCAAACGGCTTTGCGGACATTTGATCCAATTTAAGGGTGCACCCGCTCGGGAATAATCCTGGGTCCACCACTGGTAGTGAAACATTTAAACATTCTTTAGAATTAAGCTGGTATAAAGCCATCAACAATATAGACATTCTTTTGTTCTTAACTATGAACATTTTACCCAAAAGAATATTTCTATACTCCTAATGTTTCCATACATACAAACAGGATCACCAAAAGAAGTTAACTGGCTCACCAACTTATCTCTAGTGTATCAATGAAAGGAACTGGAAATGGATGGATCATGTTAGTATTCATTTGATTGGATTCACCCATGTATTGAACATTCATTAGTAGCAACAAAACAATAGAGAAATGGCTTAGACAACAAAACGAAAAGACCACAATCTTTTAACTTATGCAAAATATGGAGACTAGTTTGAAGATGATTAGGTTTTACATACAAAAGGCTTCGATATGGCTACTAAGTAAAACTAGAGATAAAGTAAAACATCAAAAAAATAGTCCAAAATATATAAATAGTTGATGAAGGTTTAGGGGAAACATATTGTTACTTTTATACAATAACGAACTCACAACTTAACCTACAAGGCTATATAAGAAGTTAGTATGCAAAATAGAAACCTAGAAAACATGTCATGGCATTCACATATAAAGATAATGAACGACTTTCTGCATTATAAAATATGATCGGTCATAATGTATATAGCATGTATAGAAAAGAAAAGAAAAATCAAATTTATTACCAAAAATACTTGAAGCAAAATTTTCTATGGTGTTGGAGAGTCAATCTAATCTTATTTCATCACTTTTCCTTTGGCAAAAGCAAAAAGACCCATAAAAATGGGCATAAATCACCATCTAGCTATTAGATATGTATGTAACTGAAACATAGATAAATTTCTCTTCCTATTTTGTTTCTTAGAAAATGAAACAGACTTTGCTTAAGAATTTGTTTCTTCAAAATCTATCATATGCATTCATGATTATTTGGATTCTTATTGCTTTGAACTAGTTATGATGAGTAAAAGATATGTTTGCTCAATATTTACAGTTTTGGCAAAGGGAGGTTGGAATGCTAAAGCAACAACTACAGAACCTGCAAGAGAGTCATAGGTAAATATTCTATCTTGCTAACACTTTTAAGAAACGCACATGCATATCTCGTCAACATAATACAGCAAAGGGTAAAAATCTTAACGAACAAATGCCTGTTACAAACAACTGTTCCTAGAGAAAATATATTCCTTTATAACCTTTCATGAAGAGTCCTACTCCAAAATTTAACGCAAATCAGTTCCGAACCATTGCTCGATTATAAAAGTGTCATTTTATGAAGTTGTGTATAAAATTAAGGTAAATTTTAATCGAAAATCAGAATATTTATTCTATTGATTAGAAATCTACAAGGTAGAGTTTAAATAGATAATTTGTTTCCTTGTTGATAGGAAACTGATCTCCAGAAATAGGGAAGATAATTTAGCTAATTTGCACATGTATCATTTCTAAGTTACAACTATATATACTATCTTAAACCAACACTTCCCTCAAGTTGGGGGATGAATATTTAAAAGACCTAACTTGTTAATTGTTGATTATTCCATCAAAGCTTGGCTTGAACAATATTTTTCTAAAGATATTAGCTACTTGCTGCATATATCATTCCATTTTATAGTTTTTCTTTGATGAAGCGATGACGTGTGTAGTTCTGTCATGCTGCACAGGATTATTAGCAATATTAATGGCAGCGTTGTTGTAAGAATATAGTTTCATAGGACCATTAAATGTAAATTGTCGCTCCTCCAACACTTGTTTGATTGGCCAAAGCTAGAAACTGAGAGATGATACATTTTTCATTTTACTTTGTCAAATAACTAGATTTCCCCATACAATTAAATGAGTAATATCCACTATCGATGACTCAATTTTCCTTATCTGCATTGGTAAATATTTCAGCAGATTTTTATTAAGCTTTCTCACAGAAAAAGTCTCTTTCCTGAAGTTCACTCGATACATGTTAGAATGTAGTAAAATGAACCTTCTTAGGAGAGTGCATGAATTGGCTAATCAAACTTATAGAAAAAGCAATGTTAGGTCTTTTATGAGAGATAAATAAATTAACTTTATGTTGCAACATCAACCGTATCACCTTCAATGTCATTAGAGTTTCTGATTGGGATCTATAATGGCCTTTTTGTAAATCTATCAAACCAAGCTCGGGGTTATTTCTTCATACTGTAAATGGCCTTTTTCAACAAGCATACTCGTGATCCAAACTGACTCATAAACCATAGTTGAGGTTCGGTGAACACTTGCTCTTCAAGTTTTCCGTTCACCGAAACACTCTTCACATCTAGTTGGTGAAGTGGCCAATCTAGGTTTACTTTAACATATTATTGTGTTAAGTTTCGCCAACGGAGCAATTTTTCAGTGTAATCATGCCATAATTAAAGAATACAGCCTGCATTCGACCCTCTTTGGTCTACTCACACAAGGATGAAGACTCTCTTTAAGAGTTAGCAAGGAAGAAAAAGTAATTCTAACTAGATTAGTAATCTATTTATACCAAACTCTTGAATTCACCAGCCATGTAGTCTGATTTATTTTTACTTTTCGACGTGTATCTCTGGATCAAAACCGGGTGTGTAGAAGGTAATTCTAGGGGTAAGGAAAGCTAGTACTTGATAGTGGTGGATGATACGCTGTGCGACATCACTTTCGTGACTATGATTATTTGCAAATAATATTTTGGAAGAAATTGTATTATCATTGTCTTTGTAATTAATCATATAAACTTAATTTTTCTCCTTTATGTAGTTCTTTTTTGTACATAATATTTTGGAAATTGTTATATATGTATATATATACATACATATATGTATATATACATCGGGGCGGGTTCAAATGAGAACTCAAATTTGATTGTGAACGTGAGGACAATTGAGTGTGCGAGACGTGTCATATCCAGACTGAATAATTTACATTCAGACACGTGTCGCGCTCTCATTTGTCCTCACGTTCACAACCAAATTTGAGTTCACATTTGAACTTTCCTGTATATACATATATGTATATATAGGGGCGGTTTCAAATGAGAACTCAAATTTGGTTGCGAACGTGAGGGCAAATGAGAGCATGACAGACAGGTGTCATATTCAAACTGAATAATCAAAGAAAATGTTAAGACTGAATACAGTCTGAATATTTTTCTTTGATTATTTAGTCTAAATATGACACGTGTCAGGCTATCATTTGTCCTCACGTTTATAACCAAATTTGAGTTCTCTTTCTCTCTCTCTCTCTCTCTCTCTCTCTCTCTCTCTCTCTCTTTCTCTCTCTATATATATGTATATATATAGGTTATAAAAATGGCAAAACATGAATTTACGAATGGGTCATGCCAATTTTTTTCTAGAAATGAAGTCAATATGCATAAACATCTAATACATCCATTAAGAAGAATAAAAATACCCAACCGAGAGGGACGCTGGAAAGACATATATAAGCTGTTAACAAGATCTCAAAACGGTAGTAGCATACCAAAAAAGTGATTAGCAATCATGTTATACCGCATGAACTTTCTGGAAATAACTATATTATCATTTGACCTGGCCAGTTATGGATGCAACTGAAATTGTACTGAATTTGACAATTAGGCATATGATGGGTGAAGGGCTTTCTGGTTTAAGTGTCAAAGATTTACAGGGTTTGGAGAACCAACTTGAAATGAGTCTTCAAGGTATCCGTGTGAAAAAGGTTTGAAGCTACTACCTCCATATGATGTACTTATATTACTATTCCATAAAAAATAGTTGTATTATGACAAATTACTTAATTTTCAGGACGAAATTCTCGTTAATGAAGTAGAACAACTTAAGCAGAAGGTCAACCTTATACCTGATGAGATTTTTGATGTTCTACAGAAAGTGCCTTCAACTAACAAAACTTGTTTTACAGGGGAACTTCATTCACCAACGAAACATGGAACTGCATAATAAGATAAACCAAATTCGAGAAGAAAATATGGGATTGTATAAACAGCAACAGGTATTTGTTGTAAATAATCTTGTATTTCACTGGTTATTTTATACATTTTTTGTCCAAAAAGTCGTTTATATCTCAGGTTTATCGAACAAGGGATGTAGTAGATGCAACAAAAAAGAATTCCCCCATTCAACTCCAGCTTTCAATGCCAGATCCACACACTGCCACTGAAGCACGAATGCAATCTACCAATTTGACGTAATACCTCTTTTGTATTGTCTAATTATCTTTAAACTTTCAATATTCTATATCTAGTATCTTGATCAGACAATTATTTTTGAAACATTCCTGCAGATTATAACCTACATTACAGAGGAGATGTATGAACTGGAAACTTCCTTATTGAAGAGTGTGCTTAGTTATTTAGTTTATTTCATATTCATGATTGATCTGCTGACCATAGACATTTCAGAAAAAGAAAAGAAAGAAGATGTATGGAACAAACTTGGCATGTGGGAGGCAACCAAAGCTGCTAGCATCAATCTCCAAAATACAAGTAACAAGAAGAGATGGTCAAAGAATTTCATGAGTGGGTGTTATTTTAATTTCATAGATTTGTACTTGATTTTGAGCCTTTTGACATGAAATTAGGACTTGTACTTGATGCAATGAAAGAGAATGTAAATAGTTATTTCTTTGAATACCATACAAGACAAGCTCCTATGAGATAAAAATGTGAAGAGTATTATTAAGAATCCACACCCAAAGAAAAACATAAAAATGAACATTCATTAATTGAAATGAAGTACAATTAAGTAAACTATAATGGATTCATTGGTTGATATATATTTTGAATACTTTTGCCAACTTGAACATTTTGGTGATAAATATGGCCCATGAAAATCTTGTACCAATTCCAAAGGTGATATTGAAATAGTTGATGGACTTACATAGGAGAAAGTAATCCTCATAATGTACACAAAACTGTTGGAATAGTTATGCTACAAAAACTAAGCTAATAAGTGGTTTCTATGGTCCCTGTACTTGTAGAAAGTCAAAAGAATAACAAACCCAAAAACAAATGTAGATACAATGACCTAGATGTTTTCACAACTTCAACGAGGATAAATAACCCATAATGTAGATAGTGACTATATAAACTAGAATCTACACATTTGGGAAGTTCACAAACATACAATACAAGGATTTAACATGGTTCCGTTTCAATGTGATAGTGTACATCTACCAAAGAGAGAGAGAGAGAGACCAAAATAATATTACCACCAAAGAGATTACAAAGTGCTTGTAGAAAAGATCCCGAGATTCAAGAATCAACTAGAAAATCTTCAAGAACACCAAGAAAACTATCTTAGACTCACATATACATAAAGGGAAAGTTTCTAGAGAGAGTATAAAAGGTGTAATGTGTTTGGGAAACAAAGTGGATGAAGTGATATGGATTGGGGGCTACAGTTCCTATTATATCAATAAAATGGACAAAAGCATGAAAAGGTAAAAAGCAAAAAAAGTGATGAATGAGTTGTGAGATTGACACCGCATGTTTAAGCTTGGGAAAAAGTGATGGGAAGACAAACAGAGAGTCCTGCAATGTGGGGAGCATCCCAAAGCCATAGGGAAAGTCTTACGTCATTTTGTTCTTGTTCTCTAATTTGTAACATCCCATACCAACCATACCGGATACAGAGCAACTAAGTTAATTACATAACAAATAATTACAATTATAGATAACCAGATGTTAGGGAACATGTATATATATATATAACTCAAAATTAACTATACAAAATTGATGTTGTTTATTAAGTTAGACTCCAAAAATCCACTCCTAATCTCTCAACCCGGATAGTCCCCTAGCCTATCTTTAGAACCTGCCACGAAATAACAAACGTGGCTGAGCAATAACTCAGTGAACAAAACAAAAATATGAACAATAAGCAATATATGATAAAAAATGAAATGATGGAAATCAATCGAATATCACAAAGGTATAACAAGTGGGTTCACATAATCACCCAATTATGTGTTTAGTGTTATTCAAGTTCACATAAATCACCTAAATGCACTAACCCGTTGTTCCCAAAGGATGTACGGTCCTGTGGGCATAGGTGAGAACTAGTAATGTGGGCACGACACCCACTAGCCCTCATCTACTTTTAAAGAAGTCTTAATTCTGTTCGGTTTCTAGGATATGGCTTATGTGATCTCATCTGGTAGTACATGCGGTGGAACCGTGACTTCTTCAGTTGGATTTGCTTATGGAGAGTGTGATGAGCAAGTGGGGAAAACGGTTGGACGAGCTAGCTCTATCAACAGGAAAAACCATTAAAAACATCTCATAATTATGTTGTATTTATCAAAATGTTGAGAACTCAAATATAAGAATTTCACAAGATTTATAAAATCATTTATACCAAATAATTCGCATATTATCAAAATACTCACATCTTTAGCAAATAGCAAGTAAAACATGTTAATACATCAAAATGGAAATTTTTGGCATATACATCGTTTTCACAAAGCAACTTGAATCACCTTGTTAGATTTAGGCTAAATCTAGGTTTACCTCAGAAGCTTCATTTGAAGAGAAGTCTAGATCTACAAGCAACCTTCACTAGGAACCATATCTAGATCACAAACAACCTAAATACACCAAGAATAACTCCACAGAATCAGATCTATATAAAATCTAGTCAAAAACCTTAAATCTTCCAAAATGGTCAAAACCCAAAAATACCGAAGATGCTTCGAAATAAATGTTCCAAAAAACAAAATAGAAATATTTTGACAAGAAATAGGGTTTAAAGAGTTGGAATAACTTACAATCACGATTTGGAAGAAATCCAAAGTTTGGTCAACAACGGTGAAGAGAAACTTAGAGAAGATGAAGTGGTAGTTTTGATCTTGAGCCTTGATGATGATCTATGACTTTGGAATGCTTGGGGAAGAAGGATTTATGCTCTCAAAATCGGGTTTGGGGAGAAAAGTTAGAGAGAAAACGAGTTTGGAATGAAAAAGTATGATAAATGAGGTGAAAATCCCGAAATTGGGTTTGGGGAGAAAAGTTAGAGAGAAAAGCGCTTCAGACGGGTTTTGAGGCGGGTAAAGCCACGCCATAAGTCGCCTGACCACACAAGGGGAATCAGATAGACGCTAAGGCAGATTTCAATGCGGGTTAAACGGCTTTAAAAGTCGTCCGAATACTCCATTTTTGAGCTGATCTACTAAAAACCCCTCACACTAAATACCATTGCAACCTAATATTTTAACTTAGGGATATTTATTTCATCCAAACCAACCTAAATTCAACACAATCCACCTTCGATCCTCAAAATATGATTTCATCACAAAACTTATATTTCTAGAAATTTTCGGGTGTTACATATTCGATCCAGTTTGAACGGGTTGAAGAATCAACTAAGAGCATCTTCAAGAGCTATGCTAAAATAGAGAAAAAAGTGAGACTTTAAAAACTTTTTTGCTCAAAGAGCTATTGTAACACCCGGAGTTTTAGTATCGATAGTTTCAAATTTCATATGTTTTCGACCTTAGTAGAGTCATTTAGAAGGATCGTGGATGCTGGTTGAGTTGGTTATCGCATTTGGCAAAAATCTTATTTTGGTCGAAATTTGCACTGCTCGCGACCGCGCTTCTATTTTACTCGCGCTCACGAGCGAACCCCAAAAAGTGGGCAAAAATATGCTCGCGACCAGACGCCTATTTTGCTCGCCCTCGTAGGCATCTGGTCAACCCTTTTAAATCAGATTTTTCTCTTCTTTCCTCCATTTTATTTTCTTCCCTACTCGTTTTCTCTACTTCTCTCTTCATGGAGGCGATTTTTGGAGGATCCACTCCTCATTTCCAAGCATCCAAAAGCCATAGAACATCGTCAAAGTTCAAGGTTCAAGTCTTCATCTTCATCTTCATCTTCTCCAACACTCCTTTCTCGATTGTTGTCAATTTTTGGGGTTTTCTCCAAATCAAGATTTGTAAGTTATTCCACCCATTTAGATTATATTTCTTGTTAAAACCTTCCTTTTTGGTCCTCTAGAACTTTGTTCTTGAAGCAATTTCAATATTTTAGAATTTTGACTATTTTGGAAGATTTTAGGTTTTTGACTAGTGTTTTTCATGGATCTGATTTTTGGTAGTTATTATTGATTATATCTAGGTTGCTTATGAACTAGATATGGTTTCTAGTGAAGGAAGATTTGCAGATCTGGAGTTTCCTTCAAATGGAGCTTTTGGGGTAAACCTAGATATAACCTAAATCTAGCAAGGTGAGTTCAAGATACTTTGTGAAAACTTTGTACATGCCAAAAACATCCGTTTTTGAAGTATTAATATGTTTTACATGCTATTTATCAAAGTATTAATACGCTTTTGAAACCTTGGATATGAAAGATATTCTTTTGTGTTGAGCGTTTCAAGTGAAGATTAAATGATTCCGCAAAATTAAGTAGCAGATAATCGGGTTTGCAGTAAGTTCGCTATAACCTAATACGTAAATCCTTAAGTTGCTTAAGACGTAAGTAGGTGATCATGTTAGATACTCTTTTGGGTAGAGGTCAGACATTGTCAGGAGGGAACGTTTTATTAGACCACATGGTTATTTCGGTAATTTGAGTTTGTAGTAAAGATGCATCGCATGTAGAAATTATAGATGTCTTGAAAACTTGTGATCAAGTTGGGCTTTTGGAAGGTTCTAAGTATGAACCTATATAACTGTAACACCCGGATGTTTGGTTCGAATCTCGTTGGGGCGAAAATATAGCCAAAAAGGAATGTTTGACAGATTTGCAAGGCTGTACCATTTGAATCATATCTCACTCATAAAATCTCCATTCAAATTGCTATGGAAAGGCAAGAGGTAGATCTACAATCTTTGTGTTTTGAGTTTTTCCTAATTCGAACATCATCTAGGACTAAATGGCCGTCGAAGTCAATTTCAGGGACTTTTCCGCCCATACAGAGGTTAAAGCGAGTCTTCGGCGAGTTTGGAAATCCGGGCGAGTCCTTGACGAGTCTTACCCGCTTGAAACTCGCCTTGGTCACTGTTCGAGCTGATTTTTCCTAAATACGGGTTTCATCTTCATTTGGCCATAACTTCTTCACCACAGCTCCGTTTTGAGCGATTCAAGATGCTATGGTTTCGTATTTCAGAGCTCTTTATGATGGTAACAATGGGAATTAAAGTTTACTTGATATTTGGGGTTCGCATATGTCGAAAGGTACGATCATCTCTCTGAAATCTTGAATCTAGGGTTTGGTTCTATGATTTCTGATTTGGGTTTGATTTTCATGTATGTTGGGTTTGTTTATGATCTAGATGAAGGTTTTATAGGTGGAAACTTATGGATTTGAAGTCCTCACCTAATGAAGCTCGGTATTGTGATAAAACCTAGATTTAGCCTAAATCTAGCTTGTGACTTCATTATTACCTTTAAAACTTTATACATGTCAAAATGAAGTATATTACCTTAATGTGACGTTTAAAATAAGTATTTCTATACTTGGAAGATTTCGATAAAACTAGGTCAAAATGTGTCATTTATGGTTTTCTTTGAAATGATGAAATGAGTATGAAGAACGGTTTTAAAACACCCTTATGGGTTTTTTGACGAGAAATATGATGTATAAACCTAAATGTTATTTTGACCTAATTTTGGGAAGGAAGGTTTTGAAAATATGAAGTTTATCATACGAAGTTTTTATGAAGGAAAGTTTTGGAAACATGGAAGTTAATCTTCACAAAGATTTTGTGAAGGGAAGTTAATACATCGAAGCGAAGGTATTCGGAAGTTAATCTTCACAATGATTTTGTGAAGGGAAGTTAATACGTCGGAAACGATTGTATTCGGAAGTTAGACTAGTGTAAATGGATCCATAGGCACATATAGTCAGAAGTATTTGAGGAAAGCACTTGTAATAGATCCCTGTTTGGGGTTGAACTTGTGCGGAAGAGTAACCGATGTGATGACGAGTCATTCCGGTAGAAGTTTCCCTCAAAAGAAGTAAAGCGTATCTTTTAGGTGTAAATCGCGGAAGTAAAGAAAAATGAAGTTTTTCTCAAAAGAAGTAAAGCGCATCTTTTAGGTGTAAATCGCGGAAGTAAAGAAAAAGGAAGTTTTTCTCAAAAGAAGTAAAGCGTATCTTCTAGGTGTAAATTGCGGAAGTAAAGAAAAAGGAAGTTTTCTCAAAAGAAGTAAAACGTATCTTTCAGGTGTAAATCGCGGAAAAAAAGAAAAAGAGATGTTTTGGGAAAGCTTTTGGTTAAATGTTTGTTACCGCTTTTGAACTATAATGGCTTTTCTATATTTTGAACTGTTTGTTCTCACTAGGCTTTAAGCCTAACACTTTTTCTTAAAATGACAGTATAACAGGTGATCAAGTTGGTGGGGCTTGATGGGATGAGTGGAGCTAGATGCCGGTTATGGCATCCTTTGGAAGTGCACGTTCGTGTGTATAAATGGAGTTACATAGAAGTGTATTTTGAGGATTTAGAGACACCCGAACTTAATCTGTATCTTGCAATTGTATAAATTAATAGGTTGTCGTCTAGTATCCCCTTGAAGTTGTAAACTCGCTAACCTTCTCCCCATCTTTATGGATGACGTTTATTTTATTGAAGTTATTCCGCATTTTATTTGGTTTAAATTAACTCCCATTTTTAGGGTTGTTACAAGTTGGTATCAGAGCTTTAGTTTAAGCGAACTAGGTATGAACCTAAAACTGTTGGTTCCTAAGGAGTCTACAAGAGTTCTTGGATATAGAAACAGTTTGTAGAAGGGGGGGGGGAATACAAATACACAGATTTTTTTAGTTTTTAAATAAGTTTATATTGCATAAACAGATTTACAGTTACAAGCGGAATTAGAACAAGTTTTAACCTATTCTATTGTAACTAAGAAACCACTAAGATTGATGCACAAGAAGGAAGTAAGATAGAGTACAGAAGGTTGAAGAGAGAAAAAGAACAGACCACTTGATGAAGAAGATATCTTCATCTTATTTATACCCGTTTGCATTTAATGCAAGACAAAAGGTATATGCCACGTGTCAAACTTCTATAGGAAGCTTGTCCTTTGTTAATAAGACAACCATTCTTTTGGCCGCATATGAACAATACTATATCAGATGTGATGGGGACATAAGAGACAATCCGTACGTCCTTCTCTAACACAGTAGGGTTTGTCTTTTGTGCATCGAGGATAAGGTCAACGTTAATCTTGTATGAGAAGCTTCATTTGATCGCTGAGACTGAATCTTCAAGGATGAACTTTCAGTATCGCTGAGGCTTCACAAGACTTTACACTTTGGATAGATAATCTTTGCTATCGCTGAACCGTTTCAGGTCACTTAGCTGATTATCTCTTTCTTCAGCTCGGTCTTCGACTTTCGCTGAATGGTCTTTTGGTGTGATCGCTGATCTTCAGATCTTCAGAGATAAGCTTAAGGTTCCTTGATCTTCAGCGATCGCTGATGGCAGTCAGCGTATGCTATCGCTGAATTTGAACTTAAGCTTATGCAAGGGAATTTCACTAAGTGTAAACAGGAATCATATTCAAATCACTGAGAGGAGTTATGATCAACAATCTCCCCCTCTCCCCCTATTTGATTATGATTAAGCAACATAAGAAAATTGCTTTTAAGAGACTAGTAAGGACTTAAGAAATATTCAAGATAAAATTTCTAAGTACTAATCTGTAAAGCCTTTTTTCAGCTAGTCTACTATCTGAATTGAGTTTCATTTAAAGATATGAAAGCACAATTTTTATAAGTAAATAAGCATAAAGTACATTCACTGATTAAATTTTCAGAGTGAAAAATCAGTGAGTAAAAGTAGTTAAAGAAAATAGAACTCTTATGTTCATTGTCCCATTTACTGTTTTCAGGGATCTTTTTAGTACATAGATGGAGTAGAGTACTTTGTTGAATTTTATTAAAAATCAATCTGAAGAATTTACATAGCATGAAATTACAACAATAAGGTAAAGTACTTATACACTGAAGAACTATTACAAAGGAAGGGAAAGCTAATGACTAGTCAGCCTACACTTTCATGTCTTCTTTGTAACTCCTTTTCATAGATCATCTTTTGTCTGATCATCAGCGGAACATTCGACCAGCAGTGACAATACATGATCTTGATGAAAGAAGATGGGGCTTTGTGTACTTCTTGGTTTCTGAAGAATCCAAGGAGTCTTTCATTATCCATGAAGATCATGCCTGGTTCAGGAAAATAGATGACGTCATTTTCTTCATATACGCGATCTTCAGGGAGAGAGGTGTTCAGCATTGAAATATCAGGGATCTGCATGTGACATAGAATTCTTTCAAGATCGAATTTGGTTTCATATTCGTTCTTAGAACTTGAACCTCCTTCGGCAGTTGATCTTCTTTTCTTGATTGGCTCAGGGAGAGGAGGAACCTGTACGTATTGAGACATCCTTTGCAACAGCTGATCCAACCTTTTTTCCACCACGTCCTTGAATTTAGATTTGGAATCCTGAATAACATCTCTGATTTCTAGTCATTCAGTGTATCCATAAATCTTTAAGAACTTGGCTTCTTCTTTCTCAGTTCTGGTGTTTCTAGTCATTCGTACATATACCTTCAGACCTCTTCTTTTGGAGGGACGTCCTTCGATAGTTGCATGAATGATCTTAGAGTCCAGATCTTCGAAATTTGAATCTTTTAGTGCACCAGCGAAACTCTTCTTCTCTCTGACGTGTGGCTTCAGCGGATAGTGCACTTAGAATTTTTTCTTAGGCACGAATTGGATCTACATTCAGGTTTTCTTCTGTAAGTTCTCTCTGTGCTAAAGCTTCAGCAAACCTTTCACTTTTCTCTAGTTGCTTCTTGGTCGCTTTGTCTTTTGCAGCATCTTCCCTGAGAAGTTTTCTTGCAAGAGCAAGATCACTCTCTGTCTGCTTGATCTTCTCGTCCCTGATCCTTTGAGCTTCAAGTGCCTAAGCTCTCTCTTCTTTTGACAGAAAATGAAAGTCATCTACCATACTTATTGGTACGACGTTCTCTGGTTCAGCGTGTGGCACTCTTATTCTGTTTGCTTCGAGTTCCCTCAAGAAGCTTATTCGCCTTTCTTCCTCTTCAGGTTCGCTTATGATAGGTCTCTGATCGCGACGCCTTCTAGGAATGAGGTCTTCTTCTTCTTCAGAGTCAGTTTCAAAAATGTACATAAATTTCTCTTCAGAGGAAGATTCCTTCACAAAATTGGAGTCCTTTGGGGGACTGGACTCACTGAGAATGGAGAAGGAGAGAGAGCTTGGTCAGAACCAAAATTTGGAGGAGAGAAGGTGGAATAAGTAGGGGGTTCAGAGATTGGAGAGATATAAACGATAAGGGGTAGGGTTACCTCTGCAGTGGTCTCCCCCTCAGGTATTGGGATGGTGGCATCCAGATGTACCACATGTTTTCCTTTGCCTGCTTGGCCGGACGACTCCTGAGAAGGAGTTGATCCGTCCCCCAAAGGCTCAGCGTAGTAGACTTCAGGGTTGAAAATGCCTGGTCTACTACTCTTAAAGTGCTCAAAGGAACCTGGAGGAATATCATCGTCATCATCATCATCATCTCCTCCATAGTGAGGGATGATGTCTTCTTCTTCATCCTTTTCTTCCTCTTCTTCCTCATCTTCAGTGATGGAGGGTTCTTGTTGTGGTTGTTGTTGTTGTTGTTGTTGCTGAAAGTAAGGAGATATCGGTGTGCCAGATATTCTTTCATTGGCCTGACCGATGATCTCATCAGCTATTTCTTTGGCGCATCTCTCCCCCTCGATGTTGTCATGGGGGAGAACGTGAACCACCACTGTCCGGACATTGGACCCTATATCTCTGAGAGACTCAGAGTGCAGAGATTGGTTGATGAGGACATTTCCCAGCGATGTCTTGTCTTCAGCAGTGAAAGAGGGGCCCGTGCTACAGAGCTGGTTAATCCTTGTCAATATTTCAGCTCGAGTCTTTTGAATTGACTCTAGCACCTGGCCTTGTGCCTTCATCCCTGTTTCAATATGGCGGATGTCCTGAGCATTTGCCAGAGTGTCTGCTTTAATGGCCTGAATGTCAGTGAAGACATTGTTGATCATGGCCTTCATCCCTGGAGTCCCAACGATGGTCTGAAAAATGTACTCAGCTGACCTCTGAAGGTTGTCCACCCGTTCCCTAGTCTGAGCACACTCATTGACTATGAAGTCAATGGCAGGGAAAGTAGGGTGTGGAAGAACGATCTTCGGAACCTCCATCTGGAAGGGAGGGAGTTTGGCAACAACTTTTTCCTGCTTGACCTTGAGAATTTCCTCAGCGGTCGTCGGTCGCTGAGAGCTCTTTCCTTTGCTTCTGGGAGAAAGAGAAGCAGCAAGCGGAGAGGTGGTGATGGTGGTCGCTGTTGATGGTGGTACGTTTCCTGTTGACAACAAAGACAGAGCAGCCAAAAATAGCTTTGGGTTAGATGAGGGATGAGAAGACATGTTATGTATCCTAAGAGTATCGTGAGGATTACTCTTAGGAACAGCGAGTGCAACGGCAATGTCCTGAGGATCATTAGCATGTGTCTTAACGTGTCTGTATGAGATATGCTGAGGTCCTATGGTACTTGCTTTCTAAAATTCAGAGTGTCGAAACAATACTGAAGTTTGAACAGCGTGCATTTCAACATCATCAGAGATAGGGACAACTATCTCTGAATCACGCGTTGTTGTGAGGGCCAAAGAAGAGATGGTGGAAGAAGAAGAGAGGGTTGTGATTGTATTACCTGGTGCAGCTTCAGCGGAGCTGACTCTAACACTTTCAGTGACCGGAGTCGTTAAAAGTAAGGGTAGTGCTGAAGAAGTGGCAACGGGATCAGAGACCGTTGTCGTGGCAGAGGTTGACTGAGGCGTTGGTAGTACACCAAAATTTGAGAGGGTAGTCTGTTGAGAGACCACCTTCCTTGGCTTTTTTGATTTGGTTGCGATGGTCTTTTTATGACCATCAGTTGGTTGTTTTCTTTTGGGGCCGGTGGTGTCTGGGATACTCACTAATGGGTTTGTCAGTGAGGTAGACACTGAAGCAGGGGCTCCAATTACCTTCAGCATGTAAGGGGTGAAGGGAGCATCACCTGGACGTCCCTCAATGTCCAAGGATTTCTTTCCCACCATTGAGAAAGAATGGTTAGCCACCTTAGGGTACGCATCCCGAAGGCATACTCCAAGATGGTTGCAAAGAATCTTAGGTAGGGGATGACAGGGTGCCTGTTTGCAGCATTCACCCTGTTGACCATGTCGCTGAAGATGTAGTCAGCGAAGTTGAGCTTGTACCTCGTGCAGAGAGCAAAGCCCATGTCTTGGAAGTGTTTGCTTGCTTGATTGTGCGAGCCAGTCTTGGATCCCAGGCACTGAATAACCTGGGTGAAGATGTATTGCCAGCGAGCAGGCAGGCGTTTCTTCTCCAGCTTGGAGCCGATGGTCTTCAGCGAGGGGTTTTCCCATGCATATCCTATGGAGTCCAGGAAAGCGTCGATTTGCTGCTTGGAGGGTTTAGCGGCCCACTTCTCATTCTTGCCACGTGCAGGGAGGCGAAGAGCATGCCTCAAGAATCCAGCAATGAAGGCGAAGGGGCCAAGAGTGGGAATGGTGAAGCCAATTGCAGGGAGTTCAGTTCCCTTGTCAGTGGTGCAGGTGGTGCAGTGAGCCGTATACCACAATGCTTGCAGATGCGAGGAAATGCCCACAGGGTTGTGGACGAAGGCATACATCAACGGACATGCCTTGATGAAGGTTGCAGCCTCGACAAACTGAGGACGCTCTGCAGGGATATCTACCAAAGCAAGGTAGTTGCAGGGCTTGAACGTGGCCATTTTCAAGGGGAAAGTGGCAGACAGAAGCAGCGACCAAGGTGTCAGCGACAGTTTCAGTGACTTTGCTGGAGGAGGCCATTTCTATAGCATAAATGGGAACACCAAACAGAAAAATCATGGTTTAATACATAAATGTATAAACCAGAGTTTGGTATAAAGAATACCAAATGTAAGGAGAAAAGAAACAAGTGTTTTGATGAACAAGGTCAAAATACTTGTGAAAAAAAAACAAAATACCAAATGTATTAAAGAAGTTTGGTATTTAAAAAGATTTTGTAGGTATAGAATATAAAAGATGGATTAAACTTAAGAAAATAGTCTTCTGTTCTTAAGGAAAAACTTAGAACAGGGTTTTGATGAAAGAGACAGTTGGCTTTCGAAATTTAATCTAGATTCTTATTTTATTACCCTAGTTTTTTTTAGATTTGATTAAGAAAAGTAAAGAGGAGTGAAACAAGATGTATCCAGTTTAATGTGTAAGGTTAGATCAAACCTTAGTAGACTTTGGGAAGAAAAACGCACAAGTGCGTGTTCTTGGTGTTCTTGAGAAAACTTGATAATCGAGAGAAAATCCTTGCCTTTTGAGAACTTACGAGAGCGTAAAGAGAGAAATGAGGCAAGGTTTTGCTTAAATAGCATGAGGAGAGAGAAAGGGATAGCTAAACGACGGTTTTAGATTTTTTTTTTAAAAGTAATGATGACCTGGCGCACGTCTCTAGAAAGGAGTTGGAAGGGAAACGTCGTGGTCCGTCTTGTGTCAGAAAAGGTCTGACGTGTCCTTTTCTTATTAAAAAAATACAATGATCATTATCTTTTTAGAAAGTGAATCATTATCTTTTAAAATCTTCATCAAGAACAATAAAGGATTGTCAGTGATGAGTTTTATCCTTTTAGATTCATTCTCTGATCAAGGAAAAAATCAGGGAGCGAAAAGGTTTAGAAGATAATACCTGAGTGAGAAAATACAGATATCGCTGAATCAAAGTTCAGGGAATGGAAAGTTTGAAGGCTTTGTTTGTATCACTATTTGTTATTCGCTGATTAATAATTATTCAACGTTCAACATACCAAGTTCGCTGATGAGTAGATTGAATCTAGTCTCATCAAGAGGCTTGGTGAAAATATCAGCGAGATGATATTCAATGGGTACAAAGTGAAGCTCAATTTCACCATTCATCACATGATCTCTGATAAAGTGATATCGAATCTCAATGTGCTTGGTTTTAGAGTGAAATACAGGATTGTTTGCAATTGCAATAGCACTAGTGCTATCACAATAAATAGGGATCTGGGAGAGCATGAGATCGTAGTCTCGAAGTTGATTTCTCATCCAAAGGATTTGAGCACAACAACTTCCAGCGGCTACGTATTCAGCTTCAGCGGTGGAGGTGGACACAGAGTTTTGCTTTTTACCAGTGGTGCTCTTTCTATCTATCTTGCAACCTGCAAAATCACTATCAGAATAACCAATTAGATCGAATCCTGAGCCTTTGGGATACCAAAGACCTAGATTAGGAGTTCCTTTCAGGTATCTGAAGATTCATTTTACAGCGATGAGATGGGATTCCTTCGGTTCAGCTTGATACCGAGTACAGAGACATGTAGAGTACATGATATCAGGTCTACTCGCTGTAAGATATAGCAGAGACCCAATCATCCCCCGATAGGCAGTGACATTGACAGGTTTCCCATTTGGGTCCTTGTTCAGAGTCAGAGGAGGTGCCATAGGGGTCTTCATCGCTGAGCATTGATTCATATCAAACTTGTTCAACATGTCTTTAACGTATTTGCTTTGACAAATAAAAATTCCTTTGTCATATTGCTTTATCTGCAAACCTAGAAAATACGTTAGTTCACCCATCATACCCATTTTAGATTGTTTTTGCATTCTATCAGCGAAACGAGTACATAATTTGGGTCTTGTGGAACCAAAGATAATGTCATCAACATATATTTGAGCGAGTATAGTATGTCCTTTATGTTTTCTTAAAAATAGAGTTTGATCAATTTTTCCACGAATGAATTTTTCTTTAAGAAGAAATTTAGAAAGAGTAGCATACCAAGCTCTAGGAGCTTGTTTCAACCCGTAAAGAGCTTTTTTTTTTCAAGTTTGAAAACATAACCAGGGTGGTTAAGGTCTGAAAACCAGGGGATTGTTCAACATAAACTTCCTCGCTGAGTTTTCCATTTAAAAAAGCACTTTTGACATCCATTTGAAAAACTTTGAAGTCTTTATAGGCAGCATAAGCTAAGAAAAGTCTTATAGCTTCTAAACGGGCTACAGGTGCAAAGGTCTCATCATAGTCAATACCTTCTTCCTGTCTGTATCCTTGAGCGAAAATCTAGCCTTATTGCGAATAACAGTCCCGTTTTCATCTAGCTTATTTCTAAACACCTATTTGGTTC
The DNA here is from genome assembly GCA_036898165.1 of Silybum marianum. Lineage (NCBI taxonomy): Eukaryota > Viridiplantae > Streptophyta > Magnoliopsida > Asterales > Asteraceae > Silybum > Silybum marianum. The sequence continues at coordinate 39,367,463 of CM072529.1, read as the reverse complement.
CAATCACCGTTTCTACGAAACTCAGTTAGTTCTTCTTGCAGCGCTGAAATCCAGCTAGGATCAGAGTTAGCTTGATCTATCATTTTAGGTTCAAAGAGAGAAATGAAGTTAACATAGAGATATATATTACCTGTACCTCTACGTGTTTTGATATCTGCATTAGGATCACCAATAATCTGATTTGTTGGATAATTTGCAGTCCATCGCTGAGCTGGTGGTTGAGGAGAGAGATCAACCTCAGATTCAGCGAATTGTTCTTCTTCTTCAGGGACAATACTTGTTGTTTCAATAACGGGTACTTCATCATTTAAAATCAATTATGGAGACTCAGGGGATTGATTTACAGAGGATGAAGCTTGATTGTTCACTAAGGAATTTCCAAGAGATGCATCAGAAGGAGGAATCTGATTGAGAGGAGTAACATTGTTCCCTGAGGATGGATCATTGCAAGTAGGTATTTTAGGGATTTTATCATCACTTGTTTCAGCAGGAGGTTGACTGTTGAAATAAGTTTCAGGTTCCCCATAGTGAGATTTCATCCATGCATTCAATTCTTCATCTTCTTCAGGGATAGGAGAGGTATGGGTAGTACGGGATTCATCAAAGTTGACGTGCATGGATTCTTCAATGTGTTGTTTTCTCTTATTGAAGATTCTGAAAGATTTAGATACTGAGGAGTATCGAAGACATATTCCTTCATCAGCTTTTGGATCAAACTTACCCAAATGATCTCTGTCATTCAGAATGTAGCATTTACATCAAAATATGTGAAGATATTTCAGAGTTGGTCTTCTTCCATGAAATAATTTATAAGGGGTTTTCTTGAATCGCTTCACTATCAGGGATCGATTTTGGGCGAAGCATGCTGTGTTGACTGCTTCAGCCCAGAATTGAGTTGGTAGACGCGATTCGCTGAGCATTGAGTGAGTTGCTTCAATGATAGTTCGGTTTCTTCTTTCAGCAACACCATTTTGCTGAGGAGTTATCACTGAAGAGAAGTTGTGAGAGATAGCTTTTCCTTCAAAGAAATTTAACAGAGTACTGTTTTTGAATTCAGTACCATGATCACTTCTCAGGGAACGAACAATTAGATTGTTCAGAACTTCCATCCTTTTGATAAAAGAGATTATCATATCAGGGGTGTTACTTTTGGATTGAAGAAAGAATATCCATGTGTATCTGGAATATTCATCAACAATCACAAGAGTGTATTTGTTTCCAGATAAAGGTTGGACATTGACAGGTCCAAAAAGATCCATATGGAGTAGCTGAAGAGGTGAGGTCACTGAAGAAATTTGTTTCGACCTGAAAGATGCTTTTATCAGCTTTCCCTTTTCACACGCTAAGCAAAGAGATTCCTTTGCAAAGCTATGATTTGGGAGGTCTCTGACAAGTTCCTTTTGAGACAATTCAATAATTGTCTTAAAGTTGAGATGAGAGAGTCTTTTATGCCATAACCAATTGACGTCAGAGGATGCTTTAGAAATAAAGCACATGTTCTCAGAGTGAGAACTATTCATATTGATGACATATACATTTTCAACTCTTTTGCCTGTTAAGGCAAGCTTATCATTGCAGTCAGTGACAGCACATCTATTTCTTAGGAATAGAACTTTGAAATCTTTGTCACATAGCTGATTAACGCTTAATAGATTGTGCTTTAGTCCTTCAACGTAGGCAACTCGACTAAACGAAGTGGCTCCATTGGACAGAATTCCATAGCCTTTAGTGTATCCTTTGCCATTTCCACCAAAGCTCACCGATGGACCAACTTCTTCTTTGTAGTCAGAGAGCAGAGATTTTCTGCCAGTCATGTGCCTTGAGCATCCGCTATCAAGATACCAGATACCTTTAGCACTCTGCATACAACAAAGAGATTAATTGTTTGAAGGTACCCATATTACTATGGGTCCTGCTGTGTTAGTGAGAGGAGTGGCGGAAGAGCTACTTGCTGAAGAACTCTCTTCAGTGGATATCTTCACCTTTGATGGTTTTACAACCTTGGTGGATTTCACTCTTGCTGATTTATCAGCTTGAGCTACTTTCTTTCCATGAGCTAGTTTATCAGCTCTAGTAGCATTTGGACACTTACTAGCAATGTGGGTATTTTCACCACAGTGATAGCATTTCCTATATTTATAAGGTTTGGAATTTAACGTTTTCAGGGAGACAGAAATCATTTTGTCAGGGATAGGACCTAGAATTCCTTTATCCATTGTTCTTGGAGGTATGACAACCTTTTCAGGGACAGGAGTGAGGTCAATCTTAATTCTGGGGGTTGACCTCTGAAAAGATTCAGATATTTTCCTCCCAGATTTAGGATTGTTCTCTGAGGAAGTAGAGGAATTCTTGTTCTTCTTCTGAACGTTCTTATTTCTAGGAACTTGGTCAAGAAACTCGTTCATAATGACTTTCTTAGATTTGAGCGATTTTATCATAGGAATCTTCTCATTTAAATGAGGTCTCTGAGAAGAAGAAGGATCAGGGATAGAAGATACAAACATTCCAAATTTAAACATGGAACGGTCTTTCTCTGATTCTTTCTTTTCAGAGTTAAAGCCTAATCCACTTCTTACTTTCATAGGGATCTGGGCATTGATGATCTCATTGACCTTATCAGAAGCCTTGCACCATCCTTCGATGGTAGCCTTCTCAGATTTAAGATCAGCGACGACCTTTTCTCTTTCAGCGATAGCTCGCTGTTTCTCGATGCTAACCGTTTGATTTACAAAGACTTGGTCCTTTAAGGTTTCCTCAATCTCTGATAGTTCTTTGATTTTTAGATGACAATTTTTTAATTGTTCAGATAAATCAGTGTTAATTTTCTCAGCTTTGATTTTTCCATTAAGAGCATTATAAAAATCAACAGTCATAGCATCTAAAGCAGATAAGTTATCACTTTCAGGTATTAAGGAGATAGAAGGGGTGGTTACCTGAGCAGAAGGAGACTCAAAGGAAGAAGTTTCAGATACTTCTTCAGGGTCTTCTATTCTTGCCATAAGACATAGGAAGGCAAGATCTTCTTCATCTGTGTCTGACTCATCAGAGGTCTTGGCCCAATCATCTTCTGCATCCCAATCAACTTCTTCAGCGATAAGACCTTTGCCTTTTGGCTGGTTTTTCTTCAGATCTTTGTATTTGTTTTTTAATTTCAAATACTTCTCTTTCTTATCAGAGGTCTGGGAGGTGATAGGAACTGCAACTTTCTTGGATCTACACTCACTAGCAAACTGACCCTTTCGCTGACAATTGTAGCATATGGCTGAGGCTTTCTCAGCGGGCATAAATTTATCAGAGTCAGCGAGAGTAGATGTTCTTCGAAAGTTGCTCTTTCTGGCGAATCTTTTAAAGTTATTAGTTAAAAGAGCCAGAGTATTGTCGAACTCAGAGATGTCAGCATCAGTGAGTTGATCTTCTGAATCAATTTGACCTAATTCAGTGATAGAAGTAATAGTGGAAGAGGAAGTATTTTTTAAAGGATCTACCTCTGAAGACATAAGTGCCAAAGAAGTACTTTTGGCACCCTTGAGTTCATTGATGAGGTTTTTCCTCAAAACTTGGGATTGCTCTTCATTTAAAAGCATTCCATACAAAGCACTTAAAGAAAGAGTTTCAAGATTCTTTGACAGTTTCAGACATGTAGTGTACACTACCCATTGTTCGGGTAGTGCCTCCATGAACTTTGTCAGAATTTCAGCATTTGAGTAGTTTCTGTTGACCGTTTTTAGATCAATCAACAGGAAGTTAAAACGTTGGTGAAGTTGGGAAAAAGTTTCACCTTTATGATGCATTAAGCTTTCATACTTCTAGTGATTTGTACTTCAGAAGTTCCTTCATATTGAATACATAATGTATCCCACATGGCTTTAGAAGTCCTCATTTTCATTACAGAGTGATAGACTTCATCAGGGAGGGACATTGCAATTATAGATCTGGCTTTTGAGTCAATAGCAACTTCTTTCTTATCTTCTTCAGTCCATCGATCAGGAGTTTTAATGATACTCCGTTCAGCAATGGCTGGTGTAGCAGTGGTGGCAGGAACACCAGCTACCAGAGCTGTAGGAACAAATGGTCCGTTTTCTATATAGTAAGGGATCTTTGGATCTGATCCTTCTAGAAATAGAGTCATTCTTTCCTTCCACAATGGGAAAATTATCACGGCTAAATCTTGGAGGTTTAGCTAAAGACCCATTGTCATTATAGTTTGTGTTAGAATTTGACATTTTTAAAATAGTTTTGAAAAAATATTTTAAAAGTAGAAATAACACTGCTCTGATACCACTTGTTGGTCCCTAAGGAGTCTACAAGAGTTCTTGGATATAGAAACAGTTTGTAGAAGGGGGGGGGGGTGAATACAAACACACTGATTTTTTTAGTTTTTAAATAAGTTTATATTGCATAAACAAATTTACAGTTACAAGCGAAATTAGAACAAGTTTTAACCTATTCTATTGTAACTAAGAAACCACTAAGATTGATGCACAAGAAGAAAGTAAGATAGAGTACAGAAGGTTGAAGAGAGAAAAAGAACAGACCACTTGATGAAGAAGATATCTTCATCTTATTTATACCCGTTTGCATTTAATGCAAGACAAAAGGTATATGTCACGTGTCAAACTTCTATAGGAAGCTTGTCCTTTGTTAATAAGACAGCCATTCTTTTGGCCGCATATGAACAATACTATATCAGATGTGATGGGGACATAAGAGATAATCTGTACGTCCTTCTCTAACACAGTAGGGTTTGTCTTTTGTGCATCGAGGATAAGGTCAACGTTAATCTTGTATGAGAAGCTTCATTTGATCGCTGAGACTGAATCTTAAAGGATGAAATTTCAGTATCGCTGAGGCTTCACAAGACTTTACACTTTGGATAGATAATCTTTGCTATCGCTGAACCGCTTCAGGTCACTTAGCTGATTATCTCTTTCTTCAGCTTGGTCTTCGACTTCACTGAATGGTCATTTGGTGTGATCGCTGATCTTCAGATCTTCAGAGATAAGCTTAAGGTTCCTTGATCTTCAGCAATCACTGATGGCAGTCAGCGTATGCTATCGCTGAATTTGAACTTAAGCTTATGCAAGGGAATTTCACTAAGTGTAAACAGAAATCATATTCAAATAACCGAGAGGAGTTATGATTAACAAAGATGCCTAGACTTAAGCTGAGACTTTAAGTGATGTTGTTTGAGAATGGGTAGAACTCTTGAGATAGTAGAGCTTTAGACTCGACGAACATGCACTAACTATGAAACGTGACTGTGGTAATAAGAATTCTTATACGAGTGATATATCCAAGATATCATGTAGCTAATGCTATCTTGGGTTTATTGTTATGTGAGTATGCTTACTTACTATGGTTACGATGATTGGTGAATGTGTTATAGGTACTTATGTTAGACTTGTCTTACTCCTATTCTATGTTTGTGGCCGACTGAGATGATTAATACGCATACTAGATCGTGTAACGAAGCTGAGGACGCGAATAACAATATTTCTACTCCGGATCTACAAGTGACAGTGGAGGTCACTCAATCACCTATGATTCCTCTTATTCCAACAAGGGATGTGCCCAGAATAGATCGTCTGCTTGAAGTCAACCTTGATCAGGGTAATCCTTTAATGGTAGAAGCGGGCGTACAAGAGGAAGTTTTTCCTCATAGATGCTTAGGGGCGGGGCTTTAGCATGGTAGGACACTACCACGGCTACCTTTGGTCCAGTCATAGTCGCTATGCCCGCTTGGAAATTATTCAAAGAAAAAGTTTTGGAAGAGTATCGCAATGAGAGAATTATCGGTCGTATCGTGGAGGAATGTTTTGGTTCTCAAGAAAGGGAAATTTTTTCATATTTTATTGCCTTGGACTTGTGCTTTGCTTTTTCGACAAAGGCATTGTTGAGAAAAAGATGGCTTTTTATGGCCTTTTGATTCTAGTGCCACTTTTCTTTTGTGTCCACTTCTTTCTACTCAAATCTACACGTACCTATGAGTACTTTGGAAGATGCCTATATTGTTGAAATAGCCGATGGCAAGTAAATTCAAGTTTGTACTATTCTTAAGGATTGTATGTTGGAAGTTGAAGGGAGTAAGTATGGGATAAATCTCATGCCTATGTCGATAGGAAAGTTTTGATGTGATGATAGGAAGGGATTGGTTATTCGTGAACCAAGCCGAATTTGATGTTCTAAGAAGTTAATCCGAACTTCCTTATCGGAGGGCAGTATGGTGGTAATCAACGAGGGAGGAAGAAAAGGCGAACTAGCTTGGTTAACCTTGGCAAAGGCGTGCAAGTGTTTAGCGAAGGGATGTCTTTTGTATATAGCCTATGTTCTAGATGCGAAGTTAGAGAAGAGGAAGTTAGATGATGTTCGGGTCGTTAGTGAACCTCCCGAAGTGTTCCCCGAAGATTTACCCGGTTTGCCACCCAATAGACAAGTGAAGTTTCGAATAGATATAGTGCCGGGGGAGTTCCGGTCTTATTTGGGAAGAAGAAAGATGGCACGATGAAGATGTGTATTGACTATAGGAATGTGAATAAAGCAACCGTGAAGAATGAGTATCCACTTCGAAGGATTGATGATCTTTTTGATCAACTGCAAGGGACAGGTTGTTTCTTAAAGAATCGATTTACGATCGATTTAGCATCAAGTGAAGGTGAAGGAGGATAATGTAGCAAAGACGACATTTAGGATGTGGTACGGTCATTATGAGTTCTTAGTAATGTCGTTTGAGTTGACAAGCGTGTTAGCGATGTTTATGAATTTGATGAAAATCAGGTATGTCGACCGTTTCTAGATCAATCAGTGATGGTATTTATTGATGATATTCTTGTCTACTCTAAGAATGAGTTAGACCATGAGCAACACCTTCGAGAAGTCCTCGAGGTGTTAAGAAAGGAGAAGTTATACGTCAAATTCTCTAAGTGTGACTGTTGGTTGAAGGAAGTATAATTTTGGGACACGTTTTCACGCAAGACAGAGCGAAGGTGGATCCATCCGAATTGAAGAAATGATGAATTGCGAACCGCCTCGGAATCCGTCCGAAATTAGAAGCTTCTTAGGATTGGCAGGTTATTATCGAAGATTTATTCATGATTTCTCAAAGGTTGCATAATCTTTGACGGTGTTGACGAGGAAGAATGTGAAGTTTATTTGGACCGACAAACAATAAGAGGCTTCCAAGCTCTTCAATGGAAAATTGTATGAAACACCGATCTTATCTTTGTCAGAAGAATCTAAAGATTTTGTGGTCTATAGTGGTGTGTCAAAGATGGGTTTGTATTGTGCATGAATACAATGAGGCAAGGTTATTGCATATGCATCAAGGCAACTCAGGGAACAAGAGAATAATTATCCAACCCATGTTATAGAACTAGAGGCGGTAGTAATTGCATTACAGTGATGGCGACATTGTCTTTATGGAATTAAGTGTACACTCTACACCGATCATAAAAGTTGAGGTATGTTTTGATCGAAAGGAGCTAATCATGAGGCAACGCCATTGGTTAGAATTGCTTAAGGATTATGGTTGTGAATAACTATACCATCCGGGTAAAACAAATGTAGTAACAGAGATTCTAAGTCGAAAGGAGTACGGTAGTGGAACACGAGCCGTACTTACGAAGTTTGATTTAGTGTCAAGTTTGATCGGTCGGATCAAGACTACCCAAGCGGGGGCACTACTTAAGGAAAATTTAAAAGATGAGGTTATGGCGAAGCAACACTTCTTACTAACAGAAGATAGTCGCAGTTTGAATTTACTTCGTGGGCGTATTTGGGTGCCCAAGATTGGAGGCAATCAGGAATTACTATTGGAGGGCGCCCATGAGCCTAAGTACTCCATAGTTCGAGTAGTATCAAAATGTGTAAGGATTTGAAGTTGACTTGTTGGTGGCTTGTTAGGAAGTTGGATGTGAATAGATGTGTAGAGAGCGGTGTAACATGTTACAAGTAAAGGCGGGACACCAACGACCGTATGGAAGTCTTTAATTGTTGGAAATTACGAGATGGAAATGAGAGCACCTCGTCATGGATTCTGTGACGAAGTTATCTTGAAAGGTCAGGATGATATATGGGAAGTGGTGGACGGACTTACGAAAAGTACTCACTTCTTGGCAATGCGAGAAGCCGGTCCAGTGGACGAGCTAGCTAAGTTGTATGTGGATGAAATTGTCTCAAGGCATGGTGTACCTTTGACTATTGTGTCGGATTGTGACAGTTGTTTTACTTCACACTTTTGGGACTTCGGTCTGAATGACCGATAGTTATAGGAACTTCGGAATCATTGGACGTTTGGGTCATTTCGAGTTAGTTACGTGATGATCCTCTAGTGACATAAATATTTGGATGGGAAACTTTTAGGCAATTGTTTACCTCGAGAAGTATTTGGCTTGACGCCAACCTTGGTTGTTCTAGGGTCATATGGCATTAGACCGATTGGAATACGTTGGTTGATTTTCTAGAGGTGTTGAAGGCCTTATGTGGTGACCTTGAAAAGGATGAATCGTAATAATTGGTATTAAATGCTAGTAATCTTTTGAGTTGTGAAGAATTTGGGGAAGTTTTGGAGTCGTCGTACTTCGACAGTTGGAGTTTTCAGTTTCAATCGGTAATGTTTTATTGGAGAAATTTAGCGTGCTTATTAAGGTAGACCTTAACTGAAATCGTTTGTAAAAGGAAGCATTAATTTGTCGAGGTCAAAACATCGATGTGGAAGTGGTTTGAGAATTTAAGGAGTAATTGCATGTTGGGCATCAATTGTAGGATTGAAATTTTAAAGTCAAAAGCTACTCCCAAGGTGATATGAACCACCTAAGGTTGGGAGCAACATCGAGCTTAAATTTGAAATTTGGTTCAATGTGGGTCAGTGATCCTTCTGATATTAGTGTGATGTATTGAATTTAATGATCGGGTTTAAGCTTATTGTATGAGTGATGGTTTAAGCTTACTTGTGAAGTAATTAGTGTTTTCCTTGTTGGGAAATGTCGGAGATGGTAGAATTCTTCCTAAGAGTTTCTGAAGTGAGAGTTATGTGAATGGTAGTTCCTTGGGTTAGTTGCTCGTATATTTTTGTATATGTCGGAACTTAAGTTATTAATGTTATGATAAATGACAAACATAGTCTCTTAGATTGGAAGACTAAGAAATTGGTAGAAACGGCTATAATGATCTAGAGTTTACTAGTGCAAGTACCCGTTGGGACTCAAGTTTGATCAGTCGGTGTGTGAATTTTTTTTTGAAGTATCCAGTTCTTGGTTCGTTTCACGATATCCTGGTAATGATCCTTTAGTTTCTTAAACCTCAGGTTAGTATTTATGAAATTGTTTGCCTTAAGGGGTTGTTTGGTTTTGGTGTCAACCTCTGCTGTTTTTAAGGTCAAATATCAATAGCGGTGTTGGAACGCTTCGGTGAATTTCCAAGAAGTGTTTAAAGGCTTCGCGTGAGGAAATGGAGAATAATGGATCGTAGCAATTGGTGATATATGCTAGCAATCTTTTGAGTTGCTAAGAGTTTGGGGAAATTTTGGAGCTTGTCATGTTTATGATAGTAGAGTTATCAGTTTAAGTCGGTGACTAAGAGTTTGCCATAGGCGTAGCAATAGGTTCGACATAGTTTAGATTCGAAAGAAGTTCGATAGTCGAAATTAAGCTATAGCACAGGATTGGAAAATCGACTAAGTGGGCATCTAAGCTACTCTGGAGGTGGTATGAACCACCTAAGGTTGGGAGACAACTAAAATCCTAGTGTTGGTAAAGTGATTTAGTCAATGTTCAACGTTCGTCTAGGTATATTGAGGTAATCTCGTGGAAAGGGACTAGTTGTTTTGTGAAGTGTTATCATTTAAGGTCTTCCTCGTAGGATTGTTATCTAATTATGGGATGGATGGATGGCAAACCATCTGTCGGGTGTATGTTCCGAGCTGTGTGACTTTTTTGAATGGTTCCACGTGCCCTTGTGGTACAAGCGCTATGCGGAAAAAGGGTTATATGTTATCATCGTCGGGAGAGTTCTTAGATTGAGGTTTTTATGATTTGGAGAAAACCCAAACTTTTGAGAATCAAACCATCCGTTGTGTGTGGTATTTGGATCTTGGATCGACATTAGATTTCGAGGACGAAATAATTCTAAGGTTGGGAGGATTGTAAAATCCGGATTTTTAGTATCGATAATTTCAAGTTTCATATATTTTCGATCTTAGTATAGCATTTAGAAGGATTGTGGATGTTGGTTGAGTTGGTTATCGCATTTGGCAAAAATCTCATTTTGGTCGAAATTTGCACTGCTCACGACCGCGCTTCTATTTTGCTCATGCTCGCGAGCGAACCCCAAAATGTGGGCAGAAGTATGTTCGCGAGCATCTGGTCAACCCTTTTATATCAGATTTTTCTCTTCTTTTTTCCATTTTATTTTCTTTCCTACTCGTTTCTCTACTTCTCTCTTCATTGGAGGCGATTTTTGGAGGATCCACTCCTCATTTCCAACCATCCAAAAGCCTTGGAACATCATCAAAGTTCAAGGTTCAAGTCTTCATCTTCTCCAACACTCATTTCTCCATTGTTGTCAATTTTTGGGGTTTTTCTCCAATTCAAGATTTGTAAGTTATTCCACCCATTTAGATAATATTTCTTGTTAAAATCTTCCTTTTTGGTCCTCTAGAACTTTGTTCTTGAAGCACTTTCGGTATTTTAGAGTTTTGACTATTTTGGAAGATTTTAGGTTTTTGACTATTGTTTTCATGGATCTGATTTTTGGGAGTTATTATTGGTATATCTAGGTTGCTTATGAACTACATATGGTTTCTAGTGAAGGAAGATTTGCAGATCTGGAGTTTCCTTCAAATGGAGCTTTTGAGGTAAACCTAGATTTAACCTAAATCTAGCAAGGTGAGTTCAAGATATTTTGTGAAAACTTTGTACATGCTAAAAACGTTCGTTTTTGAAGTATTAATATGTTTTACTTGTTATTTATCAAATGTGTGAGTATTTGGGTAAGTTTGCATACTTGGTATAAAATGATTTATAAATCATGTAAGAGAGTTATACTTGGGTTTTAGACATTTTGACAAATAAAGTATAAGTGTGGGTTGTTTTGGGTGCATGATCTTTTAAATGAAAAACCATTTGGTCGTATTTGCATCTTTGGAGAATTGGATTTATAAATCGTTGGAAAATACATGTTATTGCATTATGAGTCATTTTGGGAATACAGGAATATGATTTCATTTGGAAAATGGTCCGTCTCAACTAATGTTTCGAGTATTACATAAGTGTTGAGTTATAGAGCATTTGCTCGGTTTTGACTAAAATGAGTCTCATGAACATTTGTCCGATTTATATGATATTTTACATGCTTTGAGTGCATTGGCCATTCATATGGAGTCATATAAAATAGATTAAGTTGCATTTGGATCCATAGGCATTGGTCGTTGTCAATAGCCATTGATCTCAGCTAGGATCATTGGTTGCTACCAATTGCCATTGATTCCTTTAATAAGATTAACATTTAAAAGTGGCTCACTTAGGTGTTCCGTCACTACAAATGGTAAACCGGGTCTCCCCTGTTATCTTCATATATTTTTATCCCTTTCACAAATATTAAATATGTTTTTATTTAATTATATATTATATATATATATATTACGAAAAATGTTTTTAATATTTACACGAAAATGCAACAAACACGTGATAACGTATTTTTAATATATTTTGATTAATATAAGATATGTATTTTAATATGATAAGGGTATAACACGAAAACTGAAAAATCAAAAAATATACCACAAATTAAATAAATAACTACAAGAAATACACTCGTACAATGCATCGATTTATGTTTTTTGCAGTTTTTTAATATGGTTTTGTAAGATTATGAGAAAACCATATTTTTATATTTGAATAAAATATAAATTTGAAGAGACAAAATTTTGAATTTTTTTTTATAATTTTTTAGTTCAGGTTTTTATCATAGTTTAATTAATCTAATAAAAGAAAATAATTTATTTTAAGTTTAATAATATACTGTTTTTCATAAAGATAATTTATATTGTAATTATTCATCATAATTTAATTCAAATTTAATAAGGAAATTATTTATTTTAAGTATAAAAATATAATTTTTTTATAAAGATAATGGTTAAATATTAACTTAATAATTATCCTAATTATATTTTAAGTTATTTATATTTAAAATTCGATGTTTAAGATTTATTTGATTTAGTTTATCTACAGTTAATTATATGAATTTTAACATGAAGCTTTAATAAATTGTATTTATGCTTCTTTAACTTGTAAACTTGAAAATTAAGTAATTTGACTTTAATTGTACATAATTTATAAAAAGTTGTCTTTAAAAATTTAGGTCAAATGTTTTATAATATAGTATAGATAAGAGTAAAAATTGTAAATATTAAAACATTTTTCCGTAGTATATATAATATATAATAATATAATTAAATAAAAAAATATTCAATATTGGTTCATTTCAAAGGTATTGATAAGATGATTATAACGGTATAACTTTTTAAAATAAAAACGTATTTTTAACGGTTTTGTAATTGATATTCGATTATGCATGTTAATGTTGTTAATGTAATAAATGTGTAAAACAAAAAATTAAAAGGTAAGGGACTTAAAGTAACTTATTAAATAATTCTAAGGGTTAAAATTATAAATTTTTAATAAAAAATTAAATTCAAACATACAGAAAGCTGTAAAGGTTGTACGTCACGCTTTCACACTTGTTCCATTCTCAATAGCTGAGGGCACTAAACACCCGGCGCACGTCAGTCGACAGCATAAAGTAAGATAGAGGCATACGTTAGACTAGTGTACTTGTACGATTGATTATCGTTCACCGGATTGTGGGAGTGAGTGAGTGAGTGAGTGAGTGAGGGAGGACAAATCACACACGGCGCACGCCAGCAAGTAGCAGTAGTATATGGCTTTTCTTATAACGTCCACCTCTTTTTCAGCTCCTATATTAAATAATCTTAATTTTAAAACTAAATTTAAATTAATAAATAGCAACCAACAGCCTAACCCCTTGAATCTAGGACAGGTGCCTCCATCTCCACCGTCACAATCGATCCGACGTCGTTCCTTTCTTCTTCTCTGTTCTTCATCGTCTCTTCTTTCTGGTAATCTAATTCTTCCTTCCTTTCATGTGATAATTTTTCTTTGTTATTAGTTTCGAAATGTATTTATGTATGTAATTGATGATTTTGATGGTGCTGTTTATGTATGAACTTTTGATCTGAATATAATTGGAAGTTATTGTTGTTTTGTAAATCGTTTGATGCATTCATGTCGATTGAATTTGTATTTCGAGATGTATGTTTTGATCTGGCTTTGTTTTGCAATATATTTTATTGTGGCGAATACAGACTTTGGAATGCGGTTTTTTTTTTCATCTGTCTGTATTTGTTTATTGGCAAATCTTGAAGGAAACAAAGAAGAGGTTCGAATTGGTGATCTCATTATGTATATATGTGTGTAGATTTTAGTTAAAAAGGTACTCGTTGACTATTTACGGTCGTTACTAGATTTCTTGAGTATATTGTAATGGTGTTTTTACGGTTTTTTGCTTACTCATGGTGTCAATAAACTGGATGCATGATATGGTGGATATATTGTGCTTCATAGTTTTGCAGTGTTTGATGTGCAGTAATGGCCTATTCCATGAAAAGAACTATTTATGATATCTTTGGCCGGTTAAAATCTTATTTTGTGCTTTGTCATCCGGAGTTTTGCCGTTTCTGAAGACTTTTGGGGTTTTGCTTCCTCTGGCTGTTTTAATGCTATTTTTGTTGATTGTGTGGCAATCTATCAGCAAATGAATACTTGTTGATGCCTGCTTTCTGTTTTGCCCCTTGGCAATTCATTCCTTAAGGAATTAGTGGAAAAAGTTGGACGCAATAGTGGTATTAGTGGATATAAAAACTATTAACTAGTCGTTTCTTAAGCTTCTAGGGTTTTTTTCTTCTTCTTCTTCCATTTGGGGTTTATAGCTAATTAATGCTCTGAAATATGGAATGGAATGATATTTGTTTGGTAAATTTATGTATGAAGACATTATTTCCCTCCTCCGAAGGTGTAATGTCAGGTAATTTCTAGATACCCAGTTTTTATTCTTGTTCTTCACCATAACGTAGCACCATGTCTTATTGGTTCCATTAATAAAGTGACAAAGACAACATTATCTCCCAGTTGACATTCTTGCTAGCCGTACCACGCCTCAAACCTGTATCTCCTTTCTTTCAATTGATCGATCTATGTGAATATCTTTATGCAATTGATCGATCTATGTGAATATCTTTATGCAATTGATCGATCTATGTGAATATCTTTATGCAATTGATCTTTGGGTGTTATATCTTTTTGCTTCTTAAAACCTTTATCTTGACAAGTTCCAGTTTTAATCTTGGCTGTCTAATGCTATTTTTCTTCTACTTAATTACATGGTAAATGTGTATTTTCCATCGGTTAAAATAGAAAGATTATTTTCTAACCATTTTAGTTTATCTTTAAAATCGTAGAAATGGAGTCCAGTGCTAATGAAGGTGTATATCCTCTGCATCGCTCAAAAACCATTCATCTGGTATCTTTCATCCTATTATTTCCCACCCCTTTTTGTCCTTTTGTAAATGTCCTTGGATTTGGTCATCATGCTCAAGGGATTCACAATGTAATGTAAATTTTACTAGGTGAGGCATGCTCAAGGGATTCACAATGTAGCAGGAGAGAAGGACCACAGTGCTTATCTATCTGAAGAACTGTTTGATGCACATCTTACCACTCTTGGTTGGCAACAGGTTGGATCCATGTTATATGCCACATTTTTTAGGCGATTACCATTACATTAATAATTGCACGTTGACACATCACACATGACACAAACAGCACTGCATATAATAGCATTTTAACGTATCAATGAAGTTCTTAACTAAAGCACTAACAATATTTTATAACTATAAATTACTGCAACCTCATTATACAAAGGTATCAGTTCCATTACATCCAAAAATATGTATCCCCAAAATTTTAATAAAAAAAATTCACCTGTTTTTCTTCATATATTTACTCAACTGTAAACATTTTCAACTATTATTTATTTACATGGTCATTGATGAAACTTGAGTTAGAGGTCAATTTAAATGTTAAGCTATATGCGATTCCAGTATCTGCTTGTCAAGTATGATGTCAAAACAGTATTTCTTCTAGTGCCTCTCTCTTTCAATATGTCTATATAGATGAGGAGGCTCTTATGCTTATTTTGGAAGTCACTTGTATAGTAACTTTTATCTTATCTTCAGCCATGTCCAAAATAGTCATTTTCTTGGAATAATAGTAACTAGGAAACACTTGTCTATACAGATCAAGAAAGTAACCCTGCTTCCTACTTTTCCGAAAATCTATTTAGCATTCAATCAGTGAAAATCAGAAGAATTCGTCTAGAAACATAATCTGTCAGTGGTTCAAAACCAATCTCCCATATGTTGAATTTTTTAGTCAGACGAATAGATGCTGCAGCCAAATGAAAAAGCCTTTGCTGCACACAAACATAAGAACATTGGCAGGGGGAGGGGAAGGGGGTATTACACAAGACCTGGCTCTAGAATACAGTGTCTCAACTTTTGTTTCCTTACGAATTTGGTGAGGGATCTGCTTTAAAGTATTAGACATGCTCAAGTCCCTGCTAAATTGTCATAGCAGTAATGAGGTGGGAATCTGAGGTGAGAGGTCTTGGACTCTTGGGTTCGAATTTGGGCACCATCCACCTGCATTTGAGACACCAGGACACGATGACCGTCGGACTGGTGCAGTAGGGGTGCCCCAGAGGGTGGCGTATACCTTTTTTCTATAAGATACCCTCAAATGAACATCATAAAAATTGGTTAAATCCCTGAGGGCTTTTATGCAAACCAGAAGCTGTGCAGGCTGGGAAACAGGGGTTTTGATAGGATGTGGAATTAAAAATACATAACAAGAACCAATCAGGTGAGGTAAGTATTTTGAATTGTAATACCATTGCCAACCCTTTATCAAGAGACCCAATCTGTGGAAGCAGTAAATCATGCTATTGTTCAAGCAAACACACACACACAGATATATATATATATATATAATAAGAGTAAATCACAATGTTTTATCATTTTTGTTGACCCTTGCATCTTCATCTTCAATGGTCTGACCTCCATTGTGACTTTGATATATCCAACAGGTAGATAATCTTCGGAAGCATGTTCATGCATCTGGTCTTTCAAAGAGTGTTGAATTGGTTGTCGTTTCACCTTTATTGAGGTACTTTCTCCCAATCATTTATAACTAATATGAATGAAAATGGGGTTTTATGTTTATTAGAAATGCTAATAGTTTGTGTTTCTTGATAAACCAAAAATTGAAACCATGCCATACAATTTGAGGGCGTATATAGTTTTTTTCTAAGTTAAACGGGTGTCTAGTAAATAATTAATTGTCGGTTTTTGTGCTAAATGAAGTGTCTGTATGATAGAAATTACCTGGTTTCAATTTTTGGTTTATGAAGAAACACAAACTATTAGCATTTCTAATAAACATAAAACCCCATTGATTTAAAGTCAAAATAAGATTAAAATAGTGCAAGTTTGATACTTTTTTGTTCAATTGTGATGATATTTTGCAAATTAAAGTGCTCAATAAATGTCGCTATATGTTTAGTCTAGAAATGATTACACTTTCATACTTGATGAACTCATTTAAAATTAGCTTTAGTTGTTAATTTAGACAATAACCAGATTATAAAATTTGTTGTGTAATATGAAAAAAAATGGTTGGTTGGAGGCCAAGCAGTTATCGTGGTCCTACACTGGAATTGTAGTTGGAACTGTGATTTGCTATGGCGGTTGACCAGGTAGTATAGCTGAAATAAATAGTGGTTCATGTAATATATATGTATATATGTGTGTGTATTTTATGTGTATGCGGTATTTAATGTATGTGATACATATCTTAAGAGTAATATTCTATACAGACAAAAAGTTCAAGTTTCAACATCAAAACATAAAGTTTTCTTCGATAAAGTTTCAAAATTAGAATATCAAGTCACTCATAAAACCAAATAAAAAATCAAGTAGCGGCCAAATCATGTTATGAACACCGGTACCACTATTTCGTACCATGATAATGAAATTGGGAGGACCACTAACCATTACAGTGCTACTATTAACTAGTCAGGTTGAAGGTGTACCGTGTATTATACTTCTTTTATGTCAAAGGTAGAAATGGTTTAAAATAGAAAAGTGGTGGCTTAATGTGGAAATGCTAACCCTCGAGGCTGAAAACAAATAGAATTCATAACTTGTAAAAACATAATCCCATGTCAAACTATGAAAGACATATAAGTCATAAAAGATAAATTTACTTTTAAGTCTTAAAAGCATAAATCCATTGATTCAACTAGTCATAATTTCATGAAAAAATGATCAATTCCACCATGATATTCATAAATCATAATCACTATCATCCTCGTTTTCCACATCCACTTGAATACTTTTTCTCTTCAGTTGCATCGTCAACTTTTTTAATTTATCCACTATCTCCATCTTCTTCATCATTTGGGTTTGCAATCCATTCATCATCTAAATACACATCTTCAACAATCAAATGATCATCTTTCTCTTTCAGTGAGAGTTTCTTTGTATTCAACTTCATGTTATAAACAACAATCAAAGTAGTTCTATTAACTGCCATTTTGTATGCTTTATGTAGATAATTACAGTGTCCTAGTCTATTTGTATTTAAGCCAATTGTATAGTATTGAAATTACTTACTAGAATCTGCTGTAGGACCATGCAAACAGCAGTAGGTGCTTTTGGAGGTGAAGGTTCTGCTGATGTTTCTCCACTAATGGCAGAAAATACAGGCAATAGTAATCGTCCTGCAATTTCAAGCCTAAATTGTCCTCCATTCATTGCTGTGGAGCTTTGTCGAGAACATTTGGTAAGTAAAATATAATATGCATTCAGATATAAAACTTGATTTTCTCATAAATATAAAGTATAAAATATCAAGTGGAGGTGGTTTCACTTTCTGTACATTTACTCAATCTCATAAAATTGCAAACTGTAGTTATAACAAACATTTTTTATTATATCTACTTGGCGAATGGAAAATCTTGGAGAGAATAGAGTTATTTTGTGTAACATATTGGAAGAAAATATTACTTATTTCTGTAACATTATTTACTTACTTTTACTTGTTTGTGTAACATTGGAAGAAATTATGTTAAAACTGGCTATTAAGTATTTGATGATTGCAATAAATGGGAAATATAGGAATGGTGCATGTTGTCAATCTTGTGAGCTTCAAATGTCCATCTTTCTGTTAACTAAATGTCTCATTTTTTGAACAGAGTTTGTCTGATGTATAAAACCCACCCCAAGGTTGATTTTTTTTTAATCAAGGGTTTGAGCACTTAAGAGAATACTCATGATAAAAGCAGGATTTCAAGGGGCTTATAACTTGTTTAATTTTCTATTTTACATGCGCTTTATTTCATACCATGAAGCAATTGGAACAGAGATTGATACGTGGACCTATTTTCTTTGGTTATTTTGTGTCAATAATATCATGTTTGGTGGTTAATGAAATACATTCACTGGAAATAAATAAAATTTGCAGCCTACCTATGATAATACCGCTTTAGTAAATTGATTATCTTTCTCTTGTTTCCTTAAGAAAGACAAGTATCCTTCTGACTTGATTTAGTATGTCTTTAAATTCTCATATTAAATTAATAGCATTGTGCATTATTGTTTGTTTTTCATTTACATTCTTTCTAATTCTAACCTTAAACAATAATGGCATATTTATTATTATATGCTGCTGAATTCATTTAAATGTAATTCATGTAGGGTGTTCATCCATGCGATAGGAGGAGAAGTATAACCGAATACAAACCTATGTTCCCAGCAATTGATTTTTCTCTGGCAAGTACCTTATTTTTCTATTGAAGTTTATTAATTTCAGAAATTCATCATCTTTTCATATATATAATTTTCATTCATCCTGTGAACTAGCTATATTTGACGTTTTATTCAGATAGAAAATGATGGCGATGTTTTGTGGACGGCTGACACTAGAGAAAAGAATGAACACGTTGCTGCAAGAGGAGTGGAATTTATGAAATGGTGATTTTCTTATTCATGCCTACTCATCGACTCTTGTAGTTAGGCATTTTGTACATGCACCAAAACCAGAAAACAAAGGAACATATGAAGCCAACTTTTATATTTAAATGGTTAAAATTATCGGGAATGTTCTAAAAAAGTGTTAAGGGAACATATCAGTAGTTCATTTAATTATATTACATATTATTATAAATTATAAATTTATGCAGGTTGTTGACACGGGAAGAGAAGGAGATAGCGGTTGTTACTCATAGCGGTTTCTTGTTTCATACATTGGCTGCATATGGAGATGATTGCCATCCCACGCTGAAGAAGGAAATGTCCAAACAGTAAGTCTTTTCTTTTCCTGTGAATTAATAATGATACAGAAAATATAAAGCATCAAATGATTTTGTTTTAAGTCCTTCGGAATCAGTTACTTTTTCTTTACTAGTTTAAGTAGTCTGATTTTTTTTTCTTCACTACATAGGAAGAACATTATTGAGTTATTGTGTTGGAGCCTGGTCCTCTTCATTTGCAGCTACTATTAGAAAATTGGGTTTTTAGGTGCTTCATTTGATGCATTTAGAATACAACTGAATCAGCAAACATCAGTATCCTCACACTAATTTCTATCTATTTGTGAGGATAGTGTAAATATATGGTTACCATCAAAATTACGGGTTTTTGTTTTGTTTTGAGGAGAGTGTAATTATGATGAGAGAATGTATTCACCAGGGTTATTTAGGAGAATAACCTTATTATAAATTTTCTTTTTAAATGCATGATCTTCTGATAGATTTAAGAATGCTCTCTTCTTCCCAACACAAAAATGCATCAAAATCTGTCGGAAGGTTATTCTTTTTAAATAGGGAAAAGTTCAAAAAAAGCCCAACCAACTTTTCCATTTTAAGTGGTTTAGTCCTTAAACTATATTTTTGGAATTAAACTTTCTTATTTTGAATGATTAAGTCCTTGAACTATTGTTTTGAATAAAAAAAACCGTTAAACTTTCTCATTTTGAATGATTAAGTCCTTAAACATTTTTTTTGATAAATAAACTATTGCATTTTTAAAATTGGTTACCTATATCCTTTTAACCCAAGAAAAAAGTTAAATATAACCGACTAGCAAAACTTCGATGATTTATTTATTAAAAATATAATTTCAGGGTCTTAATCATTCAAAATAAGACAGTTTAATGGTTTTTCAATCAAAATAAAATATTTTTTCATTCAAAAGAATAGTTGAAGGACTTAATCATTCAAAATAAAAAAGTTTAATGGTTTTTTCATTCAAAAAAAATACAAAATGGAAAAATTGATTGGGGTTTTTTTTTTGAACTTTTCCCTTTTAAATATCACATAAAAAAAGGCTAAATTTGTTTCTTTTGTTTAACACTTAACATTGTGGTGGTTTCAGCTTCAACAACTGTGAGCTTCGTTCTGTGGTCATCGTTGATAGAAGGTATATCATCTTGAAATCTTAAAACTCAAGAACGGTTTGTTTAATCTTTAAAACCATCTCATCGTTGACTATCTTGTATTCTGCAGTATGATTGGTTCAAACCCTTCGAAAACCGACTTCCCTGGGAAAATTCCTAGCGGTCCTGATGTCCCCAGTGATGCTGTTTAGTAGAGAATCATCACTCATTATTGCCATATTCTCATGGATCCAATATATTCTGTTTTTTAATTTCCAGTAGGAAATTAGAGAATTAGATTTCTAGGCCTATATCGTGTTATAAATCGTCAGTCAATAAGTGTCACGAAAAATACTTGCAATCACAAGATATATGTGTTATACTTTTCAGGAAGTTACTACTGGATATCTAATTATTTGGACATTGAAATCAATATCATGTATTGGTGACTTTAGTAACGTTTTTTTTTCTATCGGGTAAAAATGTTTGTTATTTTATGGTTGTCGTTTTGTTCGATATGGTTGCCGAAAAAGTTAAAATCCCAAAAGAATCTTCTTGAGGAGACAAGGGATTTGATTTGAAAATATGGTTCATGTGGAACTCCAAACGGTTCATTATGATTACAAAATGTTAAAATCCTTTGTTTGTTCTCTTTTTGTGGTTTCTATTTTGGATCAATGACAAAAAGTAATTATGGAGCCTCTAGATTAGTTTTTAAAAGAGCCTTTGAAAAGAGTAGATGTTCCAACCTCTATGATCCAAATGCGGGTGGGACTTTTAACACCCTTTCCAACTGTTAGAATGTAAATATGTTTGCTTAGGCCCGTTGGCCCTTAGGGTTTCCCTTTTCTAGGTGTCCTGTCTATATATATATATATATATATATATATATATATATATATCTGTATCATTTCATTGTAAAATATAAGTTAAAGCAATAATATAATTTCTGGTTACATGGTATCAGAGCTCGGTTTCTTAATTTCGGCTGTGAACAGTGATTTCGGCGGTGAACAGTGATTCCGACGTGAACAGTGATTCCGGCGGTGAACAGTGATCCGGCGTGAACAATAACTCGTCGGTGAACAGTGTTCCGGCGTGAATAGTAAAAAAATTCGTTTTTTTTGTTCATCGTTTTTTTTTCTTGATTGAGAAAAAAAGTCGGTTTCTTTGGCACCCTGTGAGTGCATCTTTGTTCGTCGGCTATTTTGGCACCCTGTGAGTGTATCGTTCTCTTTCTGGTTTGCTATCCTTTGTCCTAACTCCTACGTTTCTCGCTTTTGGATCGTGATTTATTGAAAGATGACCGGAGAAGACAAAACCTCTGAAAACAACAGTGGTCTACGTGTTCCTGAGATGTTTCCGGTAAGTATTAAGCTAACCGAAAACAAGCTTAATGGCTCCAACTACTTTGAGTGGAGCAAAACTATTCGTATCTATCTTCGAAGCATGGGAATGGCTTCTCATCTTACAGAACGGTTCTGATTCTTGGTTCTAAAGTGATGCTCGTTTGTACTTACAAATTACCAATACTATTGAGCCTTCTGTTTCGTCTCTGGTTAGTCACTGTGAATATGTGAAGGAACTTATGGATTATCTTGATTTTTTGTATTCTGGACAAAGTAACATCTCTCGAATCTATAGTGTTTGTAAGTCTTTTCATCGTGGAGAACAACAGGACCGATCACTCACTACGTATGTCATGGAGTTCAAGAAAGTATACGAAGAGCTTAACTCTCTTCTTCCATTAAGTGCTGATGTCAAAGCCATGCAGACTCAGAGGGAACAAGTTGCTGTTATTAGTTTCCTAACTGGTTTACGACCAGAATTTGACTCTATCAGATCTCAGTTCTTGAATGAATCTGCTATTCCTTCTCTTCAAGAAACATTTCCCCGTGTTCTTAGGAATGAGAATCTTCAGGCTTCTCAAACTTCTGATCATAACAGTGCCCTGGTTGGTCGAGGGGGATTTTATGGTGGCTACCGAGAAGGATTTTGTGGGAGTCACCGGGGTGGAACTAGAGGTGGCCATAGTGGCCGAACAACTGACTCACGGGCTACTATTCCAGATTCTGGTAATGTTGAGTGTTACTACTGCCATGAGTTAGGCCACACCAAGCGCACATGTAAGAAGCTTCTGGCCAGATATCCGAGGAGTTCATCAGCGCACTTTGCCTCTGCCTCAGATTGTACTGTTACTATACCCACTGAAAAATATGCTCGACTTTTAGGGACAGAGAACCCCACTGCTTCGACTGCTGCATTTGCTTCTGCTCCGACTGCTGCATTTGCTGAGACAGGTAACTCTACTACATGCCTATTATCTTCTGCCTCCAAATGGGTCATTGATTCAGGTGTTTCAGACCACATGACAGGTAATCCCACCATCTTCTCTCATTTCAATAAACATAGTTCCCCATCACATGTCACAATTGCTGACGGGTCTACCGCACCTGTCCTTGGTTCTGGCACTATCGATCTTACCCCATCTGTTTCGTTATCCTCCGTATTGAGCCTACCTAATTTTTCGTTCAATTTGTTATCGGTTAGCAAAATTACTCGTGCTTTGAATTGTTGTCTCTCCTTCTTTCCTGATTTTTGTGTCTTTCAGGATCTGTTGACGAAGAAGATTATTGGTAGAGGACGGGAGACCGATGACCTATATATATTTGAACGACAAGTACCTTCCTCATTGACTTGTTCCAGCTCATCGTCTCCACTTGAAGTTCATTGTCGATTAGGTCATCCATCTTTACAGAATTTGAAGAAGTTGTTTCCTGAGTTTTCTTATTTATTGTCTCTACAGTGTGAGTTTTGTCAGTTTGCCAAACATCAGCGTTTTCATTTAAGTCCTAGAGTCTGTAATAAGCGGGCATCATCCCCATTTGAGTTAGTCCATTCTGATGTTTGGGGACCATGTCCGGTTACTTCAAAACTTGGGTTTAAATATTTTGTTACTTTTGTTGATGATTACTCTCGCACTACTTGGATTTACTTTATGAAAAATCGATCTGAGGTAATTACACATTTTTGTTCACTCTATGCTGAGATTAAAACCCAGTTTAAAGTCTCCATCCAAACTCTTCGTAGTGATAATGCAAAAGAATATTTGTCTCAAACATTTCAGTCATATATGCTTCAAAATGGCATTCTTCACGAGTCTTCTTGTGTTGACACACCAACCCAAAATGGAGTTGCAGAATGAAAGAATCATCATCTCCTAGAGGTGGCTTGGGCCCTATTGTTTCACATGACCGTCCCTAAGGTCTTCTGGGCTGATGCGGTTGCTACCGCTTGTTTTCTCATCAACCGAATGCCCTCAGTTGTTTTGGACGGAAGAAGTCCTTTCTCAGTTCTGTTTCCTACAAAATCTTTGTTCCCTGTCGACCCAAAGATCTTTGGTAGTTCCTGTTTTGTCCGTGATACCCGACCACACATAACTAAGTTGGATCCAAAGTCTCTGAAATGTGTCTTTCTTGGTTATTCTCGACTTCAAAAAGGGTACTAGTGCTTTTCCTCCACGCTCAATCGATATATTGTATCTCGAGACATTACATTCCTTGAGAATATACCCTTCTTTCCCGTGTCCACTTCTTGCAACCCAAGAGATAGTGATGATTTGTTGGTATATACCATACCTGTTACTGCGTATACTACCCCATCCGACTCGACACAGCCTTAAGAGCCTACTAAACCACCAGTCGTTCATGTATATAATAGGCGGCCACGGCCTACATCGGATCCCGATCCAACACCATCTTCATCATCGTCTACAGATCCGCCTAATGATGATCCTCTTGCTTCGAGTGATCCATCACCTTCCGAGACACAGGTTCCTGATCTTGATGTTCCCATTGCTCTTCGGAAAGGTAAGCGCTCATGTACTTACCCTATTTCTTCTGTTGTTTCCTATGATAAACTTTCTTCAAGTTCTCGTTCTTTGATCTCTACTCTTGATTCTTTATCTGTTCCTAAATCTGTTGGTGAAGCTTTGGCCCATCCTGGATGGCGGGATGCTATGATTGACGAGATTAATGCTCTCAATCATAATGATACATGGGAGTTGGTAGAGTTACCTGCCGACAAAAAGGCAATTGGATGTAAATGGGTATTCACTGTGAAAGTTAATCCAGATGGATCTGTGGCTCGTTTGAAAGCCCGATTGGTTGCCAAAGGATATGCTCAGACTTATGGGGTCGACTACCACGAGACATTTTCACCTGTTGCTAAGGTACCCTCCATTCACCTATTTATTTCATTAGCCGCTACTTACGACTGGGTACTACACCAACTGGATGTCAAAAATGCTTTCTTGCATGGTGATTTACATGAGGAAGTTTATATGGAGCAACCACCTGGGTTTGTTGCTCAGGGGGAGTCTGGCAGAGTCTGTAAATTGCGTAAATCATTGTATGGTTTAAAGCAATCCCCCCGTGCATGGTTTGGACGGTTTAATGCCGTAGTGACTGAATTTGGCTTACGGAGGAGCTCTTATGATCATTCTGTGTTCTTTAATTCGTCATCTTCCGGATGTATTTTACTAGTGGTATACGTTGATGACATTGTGATTACTGGGAGTGACAAGACTGGGATCAAGAAACTAAAAGACTTCCTCGCATCTCGGTTTCAAACAAAGGACCTAGGTCCTTTAAAATGCTTCTTGGGAATTGAAGTGTCTCGTTCTCGGAAAGGGATATGTTTGTCTCAATGGAAATATTGTTTGGATATATTGAAAGACTCTGGGATGATTGAAACAAAACCCTGTGAGGCCCCAATGATTTCAAATATGAAATTGAAAGCTGATGATGGAGATCTACTTGAGGATCCAGAAAAGTACAGAAGAATTGTGGGAAAGCTAAACTACCTGACAATTACTCATCCTGACATCGCCTTTCCAGTAAGTGTAGTGAGTCAGTTTATGTCGTCTCCGAGAACTCCACATTGGGATGCTGTTAGGCAGATACTGAAGTACCTAAAGGGTGCATCTGGCCTCGGTATCCTTTATCAAAATCATGGTCATCATGTCATAGAAGGATTCACAGATGCCGACTATAATGAGGATCCTACTAATAGACGGTCTACGATAGGCTACTGTGTTGGTTGGAGGGAATCTAGTGTCGTGGAAAAGCAAAAAACAGAATGTTGTTTCCCGGTCAAGTGCTGAATATGAATATAGGGCTATGGCCCAAACCACTTGCGAGCTAGTATGGTTGCGTAATCTGCTAGGTGAAATTGGGTTTGCTCAATCTAAACCAATGAACCTATATTGTGATAATGAGGCGGCTATCCACATTGCAAACAGTCCCGTGTTTCATGAACGAACAAAACACATCGAGGTTGATTGTCATTTCACTCGTGAGAAACTAGAAGATGGAACCATCTCAACTCCCTTTGTTCGAACAGGAAGTCAACTTGCGGATGTCTTTACCAAAGCTTTACCTGGTTCGCGAATCTCTTTTATTTGTAACAAGCTGGACATGATTAATATCTATGCTCCAGCTTGAGGGGGAGTGTTAGAATGTAAATATGTTTGCTTAGGCCCGTTAGCCCGTGGGCCCTTAGGGTTTCCCTTTTTTAGGTTTCCTGTCTATATATATCTCTGTATCCTTTCATTGTAAAATATAAGTTAAAGCAATAATATAATTTCTTATTACACCAACAAAGGCTAGATAGATAGGCACAAATTGTCCAAGAGTGGTAGATTTTGGCTCTGATACTATGTGAGTGAATAAGTGGAACCCAGTATCAAAATCAATGCTTTAAGATTGTTCACAAGGTTTAACCTTGACAAAACATTTCTCAATTGTTGCCATATATAATAGAGAGGGGAATATGTTGCTCAAGCGGAGTATTCGAGAATTATTGGATGTTTTGTGTAACTGATGAGTTGCAGCTAACACATGTAGTTAGCAGACTAAATAGATATACGGGAAGACAAAGGATCATGTGAGTAGGAGAGTTAAGGTGAGAAACATAAAAAGCGATCTGGACCCTTAACCATCTTTAATCTCTAACCCACTCATGACACATGCTTGATACAGGGGACTGATCTAGTGCAACTTGGTGCATCTCATCCTAATGTGCATCAAAGAGTAGAGATCCGTTCTTACATTTCTCATATTAACTCTTCTTATCGGAACCTAACCCTATATGGCAATCTAAATGCAGAGCATCGAAAGGGTATAATGAAGAAGAGTGTGCTTAAGGTACATTCTTTCTCTTTTGATCCTAAGGACCAATAAGAAACCATTTACCTGGGAGGGTCATGTTTGCATCAGCAAGCATTCTTCGTGTCTGCATGACCTTCTTAGGCTGGGACCATTCGGAAGACGTACTGCCTGGGTTATCAATACTCCTAATGGCTAAAATACATGGGACAGTGGTACACAAATGATTGTGTCTGGCGGAGAGCTGTCTACGGTAGAAAAGAGCATGGTCTCTTGAACATGGTTTTACGCAAACATATAAATTTTCAGTCCAATGGGATGTTGGAGCAAACCAATCGAGATGGGAAAAAACACCCCCCCCCCCCCCCCCCGAGGGTGTGTCTTCCAACTGGCACTGGAAAAAGGTAGTCAAGTAGTTTGACTGAGTTAAGGGAAATGGCAATCATGTGGGACTCAAAAAATACCAGAAAAAGCAAAGTGCTTCTTTTTGGAACCTATGAAAATCATGGATGTGGAAAACATTAAGATAGGGATACTCAAGATGGAACTGCAAATTCCTCATAAACATCCCATGTTTTTTTTAGTGTTATTGTGAAGAAGTATTGGAGTTAAACTGAGATAGGTCAGGTTAGTAGTGGCTTCTGTGATCTCATCTAGTAGTACATTCAGTGGAGCCGTGAATCCATCAGTTGGATTTGGTTGTGGAAGAGGGTGAGGAGCAACTTGGGTAAACGTGTTGGACGAGCTTGCTCTTTCAGCATGAAACACCATTGGAACTATCTTGGCTGAATGACTTGCTTGATATCTCTGGGGACATGACATTCATAGTCCTTCGACCTGGAGAGAAAATCTGCAAGGATATTCTATGATCCATTGATATGTTTAACGGTGAACCACACTGGGATTTTATTCTTCTCAAGAAACTCTGTATGACTAGAGGCACCAGAATTCTGGATAATCTGAAATTTGAGACTATCCATCGTTATGTCCGAAGTCATTAAGAGCCGAGGAATAATACTCCACGAATTCAAGAAACTCTTGTAACGTAGCCCTTCTGTGTAGTACCGTAAACCCGTTAATGTGGGATGTAGATCAAAATCGTTGAGGAGGTCTTTGCCGTGTAAACCACATCCTAATAGTCTGTGTTGAAAAGTGTCACCATTGGCTGCAAGGAAATGTTGATAATGTGGCCTCCAGAAGCTGCTGGGTAAGACATCGGGATTCAGAATCGAAAATGAAGATCCCGTGTTAAAGAAGGCAATCACAAAATTTGTTTAACATACGTGTTGGTGATAAGATGAACCCTGGTTAGTGGTACATGTTGTGTTTTCTGTAAGGGTAACACCTGCGGGTGTCTGAGGTAGCTTTGAGGGTGCGGTAAAACATAGGGGAGGTAGGCTTAAGTATGTGGCAGAGAAGGATAACCTGTCTGAAAAAGTGGGAGAGGATTTATACTGAATAGGCAATTAAGCATAACGTTTGATCGTTAAGTTCATAATTAAGAGAATAAAGGGACTCAAGGCTGGAGATGTCAAGTGGCTCAATCTGGTTGAGAGTTTGAATCAGCGCTTGTGATTTCCTTTGGTCTTTGCAATTCCTTGCAAAATGTCCCTTTTTGTTACAAATGTAACATCTGTCGGTGTTTCGGCCTCGCTGTGACTTCTTTTTTAAGAACTTCCATCGTTTATTCTGACAATGCGGGGTGAATGATTTCTTTCTTTCACCTGGACCATGGCTCTTTTTGCGGGAGTAATCACAAGAAGAACTTTCTTTGCACTTTATCCTTAAGTGATTGTCATTGTAGGCTGTACTGAGCATCTTGCTAGCTCTTTCAAGATTAGAAAAGAATTTTCTTTGATTGCATAGCTTACCGAGAGCGTTAAGTATTAACTGGTAGAGTTCTCCTATCGTGGCATCACCAACAGCCAACACTTTTATTTCTAAGAACAGAAATGCTTTGTTTGCCAGAGCGTCTGGGAAGGAATTCAAGAAAACTTGGTTGAGATTCACATCATTAGGACTGTTAAGGCAATAAAACATTTTTGACATACAATAATAATGTCTCTCAAGGTTATTCTTCTGATATGAACAACATTTCATCTTTAGTAACTCTTCTCGTCCATGGGAAGTGTGCTCAATTGGCGCCCCTATAAATTCAACATAGATCTTATGTATAAGTTCTTTAGGGGTGCGTTTGGTACGCAGACTGCATGTGACGGGACAAAAATAAATAGGCTTATGTTTGGTATGACATGGGACAAAAATCACATGGGACAAAATGGGACAAAAATCAGATTTCATGGGACAAAACTGAATTTTTTTAGTTCCACCAAAATCGCTTGAACAACATGGGACTAAATGTAAGCTTACTAGATTACCCTCATTCCAACATCTGATTCTTAACCTAAATCTAAAATCAACTCTCATTGTTCACGTCTTCTTCCCCATCTGTTTATCGCCTCCACGGTTCGTTCTTGATTTTGAACTCCATTTTAAGATTCTTTTCAATTCCATTTTCTGGTTTGGAATGCAATTTTAAGTCTTGTTTTTTTTTTCTGGGTTGGTCTCGATTTTATACTCCATTTTAAGCTTCTCTTCGATTTTGATTTTCTGGTTTGGTTCTGGAATCTAAGTTTGGTTTCTATCGATTTTCTTTTATCAGCTCCAACTGACCATCTTGGTTTAAAGATCGATAAGTAGGAGAGGAATGTGATGGAAGAAAGACGAGAAAAAGAAAAAGAAAAAACCTGGAAGGAAGATGGTAAAAAAAGAAGAAATCACGATAGTAGCCATGACGGTGGCTCCTGTTAGAAGAAAACCTAATCTTGATGAAGGAAGATGAGGTCACCTAGGTTTTGATATGTGGTGGGGATTAATTACATTTAAATAATTGTATAATTTATAATGGTTTGTAATTAAATGTGTTCTAAATAACTTTACATTAATAAAGTTATAAATTTGTAATTTACGTAATTTACTCTAATTTTATTAGTAAAATCATTTAAATATCTAGTTAATTGTATAATTTATAAATTTACATATAAAAAATAATATTAAGGACGATATGGTCATTTTTATAGTTTTGTTTCGTCCTGTTCAGCATACCAAACGCAAAACAGAGAATTAGTCCAATCTTGTTGTAGTCGTACCAAACGTAGAACAGACAATTAGTCCTGTCCAGTCCCTTCCTGTCCAGTTGTGTCCCGTTCAGTCCTGTCCCATCCAGTCTGCATACCAAACGCTACCTAGGGGACTAGGACTGTTGAAAATGTAGTTGTCGATACTCTCGAAGACTCATATACCAATCTCTGAGGCGACCTTGGCATTTGGTTATGATTCTTTTAACTACTATGTCAAACTCATAGTATTGGTGTTTTGCGTCACACCATGTCTGCATTACAATGCTTCTGTCTCTCCACCTTGATGGTGGAATATCGTCAAAGGTAAACTGTATCTTGTTATCACCTTTTGGGGACTTTGTTCGTCTTTGTTGTGTTGCTCTAGAGGATATGATATCTTCTGTAACCATATCATCATCAGGATCTCTTGGATACATGGTCTCCGGTTCTATAGGGAATAGGCGCTCAAATGATTCCGATTGATCAATATCATTTGGTCGAGGAACGATTGGTGCAACAAAAGTAGAAATGTTGGGTGTCTCTTTGGGCCAAAGACTTAAAGAAAGAAGAAATAGGGTCTATTTCTTCAATTGTTAGAACATCATAAGGTTTTGTGGATGCCATCATGGAGGAATCATTAAGAGGTACTCTTGTTTCGCTAAAAGAGGGAACTTCAGTTTTTTCTGGGTTTCATGGGACCCTAGTAAGAAACAAATTGGGCCTGACTGCCCTCTTTTATCTTTCGGAGGACCATAACAACATTGACGGAGATGGCTGTCGGAATGGGAATGAAGGGAGTGGTTGTGGATCAAAAGCAGATCCAATGTAGGGGGTAGAAGGTAGTCTCCATGGATCATCAACTAGGGTTGACAATGGATTTTGTTTGTGTTGCCTTTGAAGATCTATAAGCTGAGTCTTTAGACACTTCATTTATGTTTCTTTTTGGGTGAGAGTGGTAGAGGATGGTGACGAAGCATTGTGAACTATCTAGATGAGCTCAGTGTGAAGGCCTTGTATTTTGAGTCTGATCTCAGTCATCAAACTCTCAAGAGTATGGACTTTTGTGGTAAGAACCTCTTGCTTTTTTGTCAACTTCGTTTGTTGCGCCAAAATAGTCTTGAGAACTTTGTTTTGGGTAGCAACGTTCTCACTCTGCCAATTTAGAGTGGCCTCAGCATGTTTGAAAATACTAGGGATTTCTGTCGAGCTTATAGTTGTGGGAGTCTGGATCTTCCAATTATGCCTTGTTCTTTGGCGGGTATTTTCGAAGGAGTTGAGCGGTGGAAAATCATCTTGGTATTCAGTTGGGGTTATTAGAGTGATGAGACAACACTCTCCTTGGGGCTGGTGGGGGGAGGGGGTTATGGGAAGCAATAGAACGACAGGGCTTGAGAGTTTGAGTTAACCTGGAGAATGAATCTCCATACTGAACATAATAGCCAAACTTGCCTGATGGTTCGCCTAGGAGCCCGATGGTAGGATCTCTTGCTCTGTGTCTATTCGTTACCATCTTCTGTGACCCCTTTTGATGAATATCTTCATCATGATCTACCCTGTATTCTTCGTCTAAGCAATCTTGACAGCTGGATACATCATACCAACAATGTTGGTCTTGTTGTAATGTCATCGGTAGTTTAATAGGGTGAATTATGCCAATGGCGGGGAACATGTCTGTCCTTTCTCTGGTTGAGAACTTGACCTCTACTAGTCTATTTTCATGTCGTATGAAATCTGGAGTTATGGTCGTCTGAACAGGTGCTTGGTGAATTTGCTCGTAATTGGTTACTCTGGTAAAAGTTTCAGCAACTCTTCTCTAGATAACTGTCGTGGGATGTAAGTGCATGTTGGTGTGGCACTTGATTTACATCAATGAGCAAGGCTTCATATATACGTGCTTGTTCAAGAACCATGATGTCCAAGAATGGTTTTGGACTCTATACGCCATCTGATAGTGAAAAGTTGCTTGGAAGGTATTTACCTGTGCGGTACCACCTATTTGTGTGTAACGAGGGATCATTGAGTGGCATGTTAAAATTCTGATAGAAGGTGACAAAAAAAATTCCTGCATTTAGCGTTGTTCGTATTGTACTTATGCATGCATGTTGGTATTCTACAAATCTAGTGTCCACCGGAGCGATACGGGAGAGCACTGGAAGACCTTTCCTACCATGAAAGGTAATGGTTAGTCTGATTCCTCCAAAGTGGATGTGAGTATACCCCTGAGCTAGACAATGTCTTGGAAGTTTGTTGGGAGGGATAATGTTACTAGATGTTCGACTGTCGTGGCTGGGAGTTGGTGTGAGTTGAACTTAGAAGTCTGGACAAACTCTTTTATATGGTGGTTTGCATTGGAGCCAATTATTTTTTTTTTACTTTTCTAGAAAAAGAGGAGGTTGGTTTTGAGAAAACACTATAAGGATTAACAATGGGCATACTGGATAAAGGTATCTTAGAATCATCCGGAACATAATTGATCTATCTTGGAAGCAGAAGACTGTCTAAAACTTGAGGAGGAACCCGAGTAATGGGGATATGGGTTCATGATTGGGTATGGTGTTATTCTTACAACACAAAATTCTTCAAATCCTTGTTTAAAAATATAGCTACGACATTACCTCTCGTCGTCTTACGAATTTCTCAACAAGAATATGATAAAAGAAGATATGTAAGGCAAAATACCAGATCACTCGGCGTAATCTTTCAGATTGGTTTTCTAATGTGAGAGATCCGTATAAAAAGGCAATCACTGAGCATGCTAATCGAAATTTAAAATAAAAACAAGGAAGGAGGTTGGGCTTTGATACCAAAGGGTAGATCACGATAAATATATTCATCAAAAGGGGTCATAGAAGATGCTAACGAATAGATACAGAGCAGGAGATCCCATTGTTGGACTCGTAGGAGAATTATCAGGAAAGTTTGACTACTATGTTCTGTATGGAGATTCATCCTCCAGGACAGCTTAAACTCTCAAGCCATTCCGTTCTCTACCTTCCCATAAACCCCCCCCCCCCCACCAGCCCCAAGGAGAGTATTGTCCCATCACTCCAACAAGCCAGTTGAATACCAAGATGAGTTTCCACCGCTCAGCTCCTTCAAAGATACCCGCCAAAGAACAAGACTTAGTTGGAAGCTCTAGACTCCCACAACTATAAGCTCGACTGGAATCCCCAATATTGTCAGTCACGCTGAGGCCACTCTAAATTGGAAGAGTGAGAACGTTGCTGCCCAAAACAAAGTACTCAAGACTATTTTGGCGCAACAAACGAAGTTGACGAAAACGCAAGAGGTTCTTACCATAAAAGTCCATACTCTTGAGAGTATGATGACCGAGATAAGACTCAAAATACAAGGCCTCCACACTGGGTTCATCTAGATAGTTCACAATGCTTCGTCACCATCCTCTACCACTCTTACCCAAAAAGAAACAAAAATGAAGTTTCTAAAGACTCAACTTATAGATCTTGAAAGGCAACACAAACAAAAGCGATTGTCGTGGTTGATGATCCATGGAGACTACCTTCTACCCCCTACGTCGGATCTGCTTTTGATCCACTATCACTCCCTACATCTAGGGGTGGAAAAAAGTGACCCAACCTGCTAACCCAACCAAAATTAGCATGTTGGGTTGAGATTTTCAACCCATTTAAGTTAAATGGGTCAACCCATTTAAATAAATGGGTTGGGTTGTATCGAAATTTTCGACCTGTTTTCAACCCATTTATAACCCATTAATAACCCGCCTTCAACCCATTTAAAATATTATATATTTTTATTTTATTTTTAATCATAAGGTCTAATATTTATCTATGAAACATTGAAAATTTGAAACCCTCTTAGTTTTGTTAAGTGTGAAACCCTAATAAAACAATATCTAACCCGCCTATGACTCTCCCTATCGGCTCTCTCTCTTTTCGTCATCCGCCTGCAAGGCTCCAACCGAAATTGAAGTAACTTAAATAGATGTTTAGATAGTTGAACAATTTATTGCTTTTGTGGTTGTGTTCCATTCAAACTTTGAACAATTTATTTTAATTTATGGTCGTGGTTGTGTTTTATTCATAAAATTATATAGTCTAAGTATTTTTATTTTATTTAAAATTTTAAATTTAAATGGGTTAATCCAGGTACAACCCATTTATTTAACATGTTGTGTTCAAAAAAAATCATAAATGGGTCAACCTATTGTAACCAATTTAAGTAGCAGGTTTAGTTGGGTTGAAAATCTCAACCCATGTTATTAAATGGGTTGGGTTGGTTGAGATTTTTGACCAGTTTAATAAATGGATTGAACCCGAGACCAACCCAACCTGACCCATTGCCACCCCTACCTACATCCCCATTCCGACGCATCTCCGTCAATGTTACTATGGTCCTTTGAAATAGAAAAAACGGCAGCCAGACCCCAATTTGTTTCCTACTAGGTTTCCACGAAACCTAGAAAAAACTGAAGTTGCCTCCTCTAGAGAAACAAGAGTACCTCTTGATGATTCCTCCATGACGGCATCCTCAAAACCTTCTGATGTTCTACTAATTGAAGAAATAGACCTTATTTATTCTTTCTTAAAGTCTTTGGCACAAAGAGACACCCCAACGTTTCTACTTTTGTTGCACCAATCATTCCTCCACCAAATGATTTTATCAATCAGAATCATTTGAGTACCTATTCCATATAGAACTGGAGGCCATGTATCCAAGTGATCCTGAGGATGATAATGTTACTGAATATATCAGATCATTTAGAGCAAGACAACAAAGACGAACAAAGTCCCCAAAAGGTGATAACAAGATACAATTTACCTTTGACGATATTCCTCCATCAAGTTGGAGAGACAGAAGCATTGAAATGCAGACATGGTATGATGCAGGAATCCAAAACTATGAGTTTGACATAGTAGTTAAAAGAATCATAACCAGATGCCAAGGTCACCTCAGAGATTGGTATATGAGTCTTGGAGAGTATCGATAACTACAATTTCAACAGTCCCAGTCCCGTGAAGAATGCATACATAAGATCTATGTTGAGAAGAGTTCTTAAAGATGAAATGTTGTTCATATCAGAAGAATACCCTTGAGAGACGTTATGATCGTATGTTAAAAAGGTTTTATTGCTTTAACGGTTCTGATGATGTGAATCTCAAGCAATTTTTCTTGAATTCATTCCTAGACGCTCTGGCAAACGAAGCATTTCGGTTCTTAGAAATACAAGGTTGACTGTTGGTGATGCCACAATAGGAGAACTCTACCAGTTAATACTTAAAGCTCTCAGTAAGCTATGCGATCAAAGAAAATTCTTTTATGATCTTGAAAGAGCTAGCAAGACGCTCGGTACAACCTGCAATGACAATCACTTAAGGATAAAGTGTAAAGAAAGTTCTTCTTGTGATTGCTCCTGCAAAAAGAGCCATGGTCCAGGTGAAAGAAAGAAATCATTCACCCCGCATGGTCAGAATAAACGATGGAAGTTCTTAAAAAAGAAGTTACGGCAAGGCCGAAACACCGACAGATGTTACATTTGTAACAAAAAGGGACATTTTGCAAAGAATTGCAAAGAATTGCAAAGAATTTCAAAGACAAAAGGAAATCACAAGCGCTGATTCAAACTCTCAACGAGATTGAGCCACTCGACATCTCCGACCTTGAGTCCCTCTATTCTATTGACGATGAACTTAAGCATCAAACATTATGCCCAATTGGCTATTCGGACTCATCAGATGATGAATTAGAAACTGAATATCATCCCAACATTGGATTATTTAGTATAAAACCTCTCCCGGTTTTTTAGGCAGGTTATCTTTCTCTGCCACATGCTCAAGCCTACCTCCCCCATGTTTTACCGCACCCTCAAACCTAACTCAGACACCCGGAGGTGTTACCCTTACCAAAAACACAACCTGTACCACTAGCCAGGGTTCATCTTCTCACCAACACGTTTGCTAAACCAAGTCATGTGATTGCCTTCTTTGACACATGATCTTCAGTTTCGATTCTGAATCCCGATGTCTTACCCAGTAGCTACTAGAGGCCGCATTATCAACTTTTTCTTGCAGCCAATGGTGACACTTTTCTCATTGACAAGTTTAGTATTATGGTGTACATCCGACTTTTTCCTAAGTGTGTAGTGAAACACACACTATTAGGATCTAGTTTACACAATAGAGACCTCCTCATCGGTTTTGATATACTTCACATATTATCAGGTTTACGGTACAATGAAAAAGGGCTACGTTACAAGATTTTCTTGAATTCATGGAGTACTATTCCGCGACTCTACATGACTTCAGACATAACTATGGATAGTCTCAAATTTCAGATTATCCAGACTTCTTATACCTCAAGTCACATAGAGTTTCTTGAGAAGAATAAATCCCTACTGTGGTTAAATCCTTCATTTTTTGTTTCTCTCCTATTCAAACAGAACGAAGATATTAACCAAACAAAGGCAAGCCATCCTGGTATAAATCAAGATCATTACCATCTTGCAACTCAAGAATGTTCTGAACTGATTAACTAGGGTATCATAGAGGGGACTACATCTGTTGGTCCCAAAGGAGTCTACAAGAGTTCAAGGATATAAAAACAGTTTGTAGAGGGGGGGTTGAATAAAAACACACGATTTTTATGTTTTTAAATAAGTTTATATTGCATAAACAAATTTACAATTGTAAGAGGAATTAGAACAACTAATAAACCTATTCTATTACAACTAAGAAGTTTCACTAAGTTTGATGCACAAGAATGAGAAAGAAAAGCAACAGAGGTTTTAGAAATAGAAGGTAGCATGCATCAGGATGAAGAAGGGTTCTTCATCTATTTATACCTGTTGAAATTAGTGCAAAGCAAGAGGTATAAGCCACGTGCCAAGTCTCTATTGGAGACTTGTCCTTTGTCCAAAAAACAACCATACTTATGGCCGTATATGACCAGTAACCAAATCATATATGATGGGGACATAAGGAACAATCCGTACGTCCTTTTCTGACAAGGCGTGGAGGTTTTGACTTTTGTGCATCGAGGATAAGATCAACATCGATCTTGTTGAGTAGGCCCCACTTGATCGCTGAACTAGAATATTCAAGGATAAAGATTCTAAGTATTGTTGAGGCATAAGCATGATTCACATTATGTAGATAATTGTCTGCTATCGCTGAACCGCTCCAGGTCACTTAGCTAATTATCTTTTTCTTCAACTTCAGTCTTCGACTTCTGCTGAATGGTTCTTTGATGTGAGTGCTGATCTTCAGATCTTCAGGTATAAGATATTGTTCTTGACTTTCAGCGTTCACTAAGTGCAATTAGTATATGCTATCGCTGAATATGAACAATCACTTATACTTGGAATCTTCACTAAGTATACATGGAATCATATTCAAATCACTGAGAGGAGTTATGATCAACAATCTCCCCCTATTTGATTATGATTAAGCAATATAGGAAAGTTGCTTGAATAGATTAGTAAGGACTTAGAAAATTTTAAGGTAAAGAGATCAAAGTACTAATATGTGAGATCTTTTTCAGTTACTCTACTATCTGAATTGAGTTTCATTTATAAGAATTTGAAATCACAATTTTACAAGTGTAAAAGCTATGAAGTACATTCACTGATTAATTACAGAGTGTAATGTCAGTAAGTATAGGTTATTTTAAAGAAAATAGAAGTTTTATGTTCGTTGTCCCTATTACTGTTTTCAGGGATCTTTTCAGTACACAAAGGGAGTAAAGTACTTCATTATATTTCATTTATAATAATCTAAAGAATTACATTGAAAATGAAAATACATTTGTAAGGGTAAAGTACAATACACTGAAGTAAATTACAAAGGGGAGAAAAAAAACAACAAAGATTAGTCAGAGAGCTTTTCTTGTCTTCTTTGTAATTCTTTCTTGTAGATCATCTTCTGAAGGCATTTTTCACCATAGGTGAATAAGCAGTTATAGTACCTGATCTTGATGAGTTTTGAAGGAGCCTTTTGATCTCCTTATTTATGATAAACCTTGTTTGCCCGTCATTATCTAGAAAGGCCATTCCTGCTTCAGGCAGAGTAGTAATTTCATTTTCTTCGTACTTTCTCGTCTCAGGCAGAGATGTATTCAGCATTGAAATGTCAGGGATAACGAAGTGGGCAAAAAGACTGTCACAGCCAAATTTAGTCTCATGCTCATTTTTGAAAGATGGACCTTCAGCGCCAGACTTTGATCTTTTCTTCTTAGTTTTCTCAGGGAGAGAAGGAACTCTGACATGTCGAGAGCTCCTTTTGCAATAACTGATCGAGATGTCTTTCCACAACGCCTTTGAATTGAGATTTGGAATTCTGAATGGCATCTCTGATTTCTAGCCATTCAGAGAAACCATAGAACTTGAGATACTGGGGGTTCTTCTTCTTCACTTCTGTTACCTCTTAACATACTGACAGTTATCTTTGGACCTCTTCTTCGATTTCGTCCTAAGATATTTGCACGAGTTATGGTGGCAGAGCGAATACGGAAATCAACCTTCTTAGTACACCATTTGGGTTCAACATTGTAATAACCCGAAACCTTATTGCTAATCCTTGGGTTATTAAATTTAATCAGGTGGGCTTGGACCTGATTAGGTTGATGGGCTAGGGCTTATTATGTTAAGGGTCCATGGTATAAATAGGGTGAAGAGAGGAGGGTTTCTCATTTCACCTCACTTCTTAAAACCATTATTGTGTGTGTGTGCGATTTGTGGAGAAGAGAAGAGGAGAAGAGAAGAAGAGAAGAGGAATCTCAAAGGGAACAAAGAACTATTATCAATTTTAGGTATAAAACTCTACCTTCTTCATCTTCTTTAATGGTTGAGTCATTTGGAGGATTCATAGTTGGGGGTTATGTATGGAGTTGTTGATTCTTGGTTGATGAAAGTCTCTAAAATCAATGTTGGTTGGATTGATGGTTTGGTATTGAAGTATTCTTCAAGTTTGGGATCCATATTTCATTCCAAGGGTTGAAATCAATGAAAAACCTACATGGATGACAATGTGTCCACCCATGTGAGTGTCAATCCATCAATCAATGGATGAAATGGATTAGTTGTTGTTAAGGGTCGATTGATAAGTGTTTTGGTCAAGTTTTATATCAGTTTTTGGGTGGAAATTAGTAGAAATGTGGAATTGGGGTTTTGGTGTTCGAGCAGAAAAGTGCAGGAACCATAGTGAGTTGATGCGACCTGTCCCGCGGCATCAAGTCGCGCGGAAAGTTGCGCAACTCACTGTTTTGTTGATTTTCGGTTTTTGATGAAAAGTCCTTTAAGGGTGTTAAGTGGTGTCCTAGCCTAGAGGGTTAATTGGTAGGATGTGTGGAAGTATAATTGGGTTATTAACTCGTAGTTAATTGATGTAAATCAGGTGTTCGGTTGGTGAGATCGTAGTTGAAAAGTGAGCTAAGTGGCTCGGTGATTCAGGTGAGTTCCCTTTCGTGTGCTAAACCTTATAAAGGAATGTTTTAAATTGAAATATTTTAAATCATTCAAATTGGGCGGCGTGTGCCCGACTTTTGGGCGGTGTGTGCCCATTTAAGGTCACGGTGTGTGTACTGTTGCAACAGGTACGTGTAAAGTGTTTTTGAAATGTGTGAGTTGATATTCATGTCTAACCGTTTTCTCTTATAACTGTCATGCATATTAACCGTTGATTTTGGGGGAATTCACTAGGCCTTTTGGTCTAACCCTCTTTTATAATCCGAAAACCATTTTCAGGAAGGCATAAAACACAAGTAAAAGGAAAGGGAAGCTGTGAGCTTTGAAAGGATAGAAGTGAGGAGCTACTTGTTTAGTTAGCTGCCTAGTTTAATAGTTGAAATGTAATAATCTCAGTAGTTGTTTATTTCCGCTGCAAGCTTGGGAGATTATGTTTATACTTTGGGACCAATTGGTTATGTAATTGTTATTTTAGAGCAATGTCATGGTTACCGTTATTTTAGAATCGCGGTCGTTACAAGCATCCTTAGGTTCTTCATTTTATCTATTTAAGGCGTGTAGAATCTTCTCTTTAGCTACTACGGGATCAACTCTTATATTATCTTTGGTGAGCTCCCTCTCAGCGAGTTTGGCAGCTACTCGCTTACTCGTTTCTTCATCTTGTCTCTGAGGGTCATCCTTATAGTTTCTTCCCTTGCAATTTTCTGAGCGACCTTGAAACTTTCTTAGGTTTGCTTTATTTCGAGGTCTCTCAGTCGTTGAGCTTCAAGTGCCAGTTTTGTTCTTTAGGGGATAAAAAGGAAAATTCATCGAAGACGCTTATTGGGACAGGAGCTTCAGACTCAGAGGTACGAAAAGGAATTTTTACTCTGGCCAACTCGAGTTCTTTTATGAAATTTTCTCTTCTTCGTTCTTCTTCAGGTTCAGGGATTGGCTGTTTATGTACATGTCCTGGTATTAGGCCTTCTTCCTTTTCAGACTCAGTATCAGATATGTACAAAAACTGATCTTTAGTAGAAGGTTCCCTTAAAAATGGAGAGTCCTTTGGGGGACTATGATCACTAAGAATAGGAGATTCAGAGATAGGATCATCAGAACCGAAATTTGGAGGGGAGAAGGAGGGATAGGTTTGAGTTTCAGAGATAGGAATATAAGTTACGAGAGGAAGGCATACCTCTATAGTGTTCTCCCCCTTAGAGTTCAAGGAAATGGAATCGAGATCCACGACTTGTTTATTCTTCCCTAA
Source organism: Silybum marianum (assembly GCA_036898165.1). NCBI lineage: Eukaryota > Viridiplantae > Streptophyta > Magnoliopsida > Asterales > Asteraceae > Silybum > Silybum marianum. The sequence continues at coordinate 39,326,928 of CM072529.1, read as the reverse complement.
GGGATCAGACTGTTCCTGAAAAGGAGGTTGTCCATCCCCCAAAGGGTCTCTGAAAACTATTCCAGATGCTGGATGATTGAGTTCGAAGAATTTAAAGTATTTGTTTGGATCATCATCTTCGTCATCATCTCCTCCACGTGAGTGATGAGGGAAGTCTTCATAATACTCTTCATCATCATCATCATCATCATCATCATCATCATCTTCATCTTCATCATCATCTTTAGTGATGATAGGCCGATTGTATAGGAGTTGGGGTTCACCAGGGAGAACAGTGTTAGCTTGCCCTATGATGTCGTCAACTAGCTCTCTGGCAAATTTCTCCCCCTCCTTGTTGTCAGCAGGTAACACATGCACTAAGAGAGTGCGAACGTTTGAGCTGATGGTGGAGAGATCAGCTGGCTGAGTGGTTTGAGTTGCATCAATTTGACTCAGTCTTCCTTTATCATCTGGATATCAGCGAGCATCTTGCCTTGGGCTTCAATCACCTTGGCAATACCATCTATGGCTCGATCGTTTGCATCTATAGCATCTCTAACTGTTTGAAGATCAGTGGAGATGTTGTTGATTGTAGCCTTCATGCCAGGTACACCGGCGATTTGAGAAAAAATGATCTCTGAGGAGATCTGCAAAACATCAACCCTTTTCCTTGTGAGGGCACACTCGTTTACCAAGAAGTCCATGGTAGGGAACGAGGGAGGAGGTAGGTTAATTTGTGGGATTTCAAGAGGAATAGATGGAAGCTTGGCAGCGAGCTTCTCGGTTTTTATCTTCTTGAAATCGGCGGTCTTGTCTCTCTTGGGAGATTTGAAGGTAGCCTTACTGAGAGGTGCAGAATTTGTAGTGGTAGCGACGGTAGCTGAAGGAGCACCGATACCTGATGATAACAAGGACAACGCAGCCACAAAGAGATCTGGGTTAGATGATAAGTGATGAGGTATAGTATTTTTAACCTTGAGAGTATCGAGAGGATTATTCTCAGGGATTCCACTTACAACGGTAGTGTCTTGTAGATCCCTAACCTGTGTCTGAGAACGTTTGAGAGAAACATTCTGAGGTCCTATATTCGTGGCTTTCCAATTTTCAGATTGTCGAAACAATGCTGATTCTTGGACGGCGTGCATTTCAATCTCATCAGAGATAGGGACAACTATCTCTGAATCCTGAGTTAAGGTGTGGACCAAAGAATAGAAGGTAGAAGAAGAAGAAGAAGAAGAAGAAGAAGAGAAGGCTGTGTAAGTAATACCTGATCCAGCTTCAGCGGAGCTGGCTATCACATTCTCAATGACCATGGTTGCTGAGAATGGGGGTAGTGCTGATGAAGCGGCAACGGATGCAGGGACTGTTATCATGGCAGAGGTTGAAGGAGGCGTTGGTAGTACGCCTTTATCAGAGAGGATGGTCTTTTGAGAGACCAACGTCTTTTGCTTCTTGAGAAGGGGCTTGTGAGCGATGGTTTTTTTATGACCATCGGACGGCTGTTTTCGCTTAGCAGGAGATGAGGTGGTGTCGAGGCTAATCACTGTTGGGATTGGCAGTGATACAGACACCTGAGTAGAGTTGAGATCTCTGATAAGATTCAGCATATAAGGGAGGTAAGGTTCATCTCCAGGTTGTTCATCGACTTCCAAAGACTTCTTACCAACTTGAGAGAAGCCTTGATTTGCGATCTCGGGGTATACCTCAAATACGTACTCTAAGATAGTTGCAATGAGTCGAGGGTAAGGGATAGTCTTCTCCCTTTTCTGAGCGTTCACACGGTTATACATCTCGCTGAAGATGTAGTCTTCATAGTTCAGCTTCTGACCTGTGTAGAGAGCATAGCCCAGGTCCATGAAATGCCTACTAGCTTGATCTTGTGAGCCAGTCTTGGTGCAAAGGCACTGAATAACTTGCATGAAGATGTATTGCCACCTAGCTGGCAATCTGTTCTTTTCCATCTTGGTGATGGACTTCTCAGTGGTTTCCCATTTGTAGCCAATCATGTCAAGGAAATTGACAATGTCTTCTTTTGAGGGTGAAGGAGCCCATTGCTGATTCTTTCCTCTTGTACGGAGGGGAAGAGCATTCCTGACGATTCCGGTGGTGAAGGTGAAAGTGCCAAGAGGAATAGTGAATTCTATTGCAACGTGCTTTACCCCTTTTTCAGTGGTGAAGGTTGAGCAGCGAGCAGTATACCAGAAATACTGAAGATGAGATGTGATACCGATTGGGTTGTGAGTGAATTCATACATCAGTGGGCACGCCTTAATGAACTTTGCACCATCAGCGAAGTGCGGCTTGTCAGCTGCAATGTCAACAAGTGCGATGTAGTTGCTTGGCTTGATGACAACTTGTTCAGGGGTGAAAGTGCAAGCAGGAGAACCTTCAAAGTCAGTGATGGATGCAACTCCAAAGAGGAAAATCATGGTTTAATAAAAATATAAACCAGATAATTTGGTACAAAGATTACCAAATCGATTAAGAAGAACAAGTGTTTTGATGAACAATATCAAAATACTTATTATTTTTGGTCGATTTCAAGGATGTATTTAAACAGTTTGAGAAAAATACTAAAAATAAATTTTCGATCAAAGCTGACCAAAATTTCTTCTGTTCTAAGAAAGAACTTAGAACAGGTTTTTTTATGGTTTTTAAAAGAGATAAATTTTAAAACAAGAATCTTTATAACCAAAAGTTATAGAAGATAGGTAGAAGTTATAAACAACATTCAAGTTGTTGTTTATTCATTACAGAGAAGAAAAAGTAAGATCAAACCTTGCGTAAACTGGAAACTCGAGAAAAAACGCACAAATGCGTGTTCTTGGTGTTCTTGAGGAAAGCAAAAGAAATTCGAAGTTCTTGCTTTTAGAAGGTTTGAGCGCGTAAAAATGAAACGGAAACAAGTGTTCTTTTATAGGACGAGTGAGAAAGAGGAGAGAGAAGAATACAAAACGACGATTTTACCTTTTAGAAAAAGGTATTGATGACCGAGCGCACGTCCCTATAGATTGATAGGATAGGGAAAGTCGAGGTCCGTCGTGTGTCAGAAAAAGGTCCGACGTATCCTTTTCTTCTTTTAAAATAATAAGATTATCATTTTAAAAAAATGTTAATCATTATCTTCTTTTAAATTCCCGATCGTTTACAATAAATGATTGTTAGTGATGGGTTTTATCTTTTGAGATTCATTCTCTGAATAGGAAAACATTCAGAGAGTGTAAGGTTTTAGAAGTATATACCTGAGTGAGATAGATTTTTATCGCTGAGTTAGAGTTCAAGATATGAAAAGGGATATGAAAACTTTTTTTTGTTTTTCACTGATATTTGTTAATTACTGAAGAGTATTTACTCTACAACGTTTAACATACCTAGTTCGCTGATTAATAGATTGAACCTGGTTTCATCAAGAGGCTTGGTGAAAAAGTCAGCGAGCTGATAATCAGTGGGTATAAAGTGAAGTTCAATTTCACCATTCATAACATGATCTCTGATAAAGTGATATCTAATCTCAATATGCTTGGTTTCTGAATGCAGTACAAGATTATTTGCAATAGCAATAACACTAGTACTGTCACAATAAATACGGATTTTGGAAAGCTTAAATTCATAGTCTCTGAGTTGGTTCCTCATCTAAAGGATTTGGGCACAACAACTTCAAGCGGCTACGTGTTCAGCTTCAGCGGTTGATGTGTACACTGAATTTTGCTTTTTTGCTTGTCCAACTTATCAACTTACCACCTAGTAGCTGACAGCCACCAGTGGTACTCTTCTTGTCTATCTTGCACCCTGCAAAATCACTATCAGAGTAACCAATTAGATCGAACCCTGAGCCTTTGGGATACCAAAGACCCAGATTAGGAGTTCCTTTCATATATCTGAAGATTTGCTTAACAAAGAGCCTATCATTCCTCTATAGGCAGTGACATTGACTGGTTTCCCATTAGGGTCCTTGTTCAAGGTCAGAGGAGTTGTCATAGGAGTCTTCATTGCTGAACATTGATTCTTTTCAAATTTATTCATCATGTCTTTAACATATTTACTTTGGCATAAGAAAATACCTTTGTCAGATTGCTTAATCTGCAAACCTAAAAAATATGTTAGTTCACCATCATATATCTGAGCAAGAATAATATGACCTTTATAGTTTGAGTCTTGTGGATTCAAAAATAATATCATCTACATATATCTGAGCAAGAATAATATGACCTTTATATTTTCTCAGAAAAAGAGTTTGATCAATTTTCCACGAACAATTTTATTTAAGAAGATATTTAGAAAGTGTATCATACCAAGCTCTAGGAGTCTGTTTTAACCCGTAAAGAGCTTTTTGAAGTTTGAAAACAAAACCAGGGTGTTTAGGATCAGCGAACCCAGGTGGTTGCTCAACATAAACTTCCTCTTTGAGTTTGCAATTTAGAAAAACACTTTTTACATCCGTAAGCTAAGAACAGTCTTAAGGCTTCTAGTCTAGCTACAGGTGCAAAGGTTTCATCATAGTCAATGCCTTCTCCTGTCTGTATCCCTGAGCAACAAGTCGAGCCTTGTTACAGATAAAAGTGCCATTTTCATCTTGTTTATTACGAAAAACCCATTTTATACCTATAATAGTTTTGTCAGATGGACGAGGTACTAAATTCCAAACTTTGTTTCTACGAAACTCAGTAAGCTCTCCTTGCATAGTAGTGACCCAAGTTGGATCAGTGATAGCGTCATCTATCTTCTTAGGTTCGGTTAGAGAAATGAAGTTTACATAAAGACAGATATTACCTGTACCCCTACGAGTTTTAATACATGCATTTGGATCACCAATAATTTGATCTATTGGATGATTCCTGGTCCATCGTTGAGCTGGTAGTTGAGGAGTTTGATCAACTTGAGATTCAGCAACTTGTTCTTGTTCAAGGAGAACGGTAGATGCTTCAACAATAAATTCTTTACCATTCCTTATCATCCCTGGTGTGGATTCAGGGGGTTGATCAGCAGAGGAATCTGATTTAGAGGAGTAATATCTATCCCTGAGGAGGATGGATCATTACTTGATGTAGGAAAGAGGTTAGAAACTTCATCATCATTATTTTCAGCGGTATGTGGTTTGCTGAAATAAGTTTCAGGTTCCCTATAATGAGACTTCATCCAACTATTCAATTCCTCATCTTCTTTAGGGATAGGAATGGAATTTTTTGAGCGAGATTCATCAAAGTTCACGTGCATGGTTTCTTCAATATGTTGTCTTCTCTTGTTGAAGACTCTGAATGACTTAGATACAGAGGAATATCCAAGAAATATACCATCATCTGCCTTTGGATAGAATTTTCCTAAATGATCTCTATCATTCAGAATATAGCATCTACATCTGAAGATATGTAGGTACTTCAGTGTGGGTTTTCTTCCATGAATTAATTCATAGGAGGTCTTCTTGAATCGCTTAACTATCAGAGATCGATTCTGAGTAAAACATGCAGTGTTAACTGCTTCAGCCCAGAATTGAGTTGGTAGACGTGATTCGCTGAGCATTGAGCGAGCGACTTCAATGATTTTTCGATTTCTTCTTTCAGCAACACCATTTTACTGAGGAGTTCTCACTTATGAAAAGTTGTGAGTGATTCCTTTTTCTTCAAAGAAAGTAACCATAGTACTGTATTTGAATTCAGTACCATTAGCACTTCTCATGGATCGAACAGTGAGATTGTTCAGGACTTCCATTCTTTTGATAAAGAAAATGATTTCATCAGGTGTGTCACTTTTGGATCGAAGAAAAAAATACCCACGTATATCTGGAATATTCATCAAAAATCACAAGAGTGTATTTCTTTCCAGACAGAGATTGAACGTTGACTGGTCCAAATAAATTCATATGAAGTAATTGAAGAGGGGTGGTCAATAAGGAGACTTGTTTAGATCTGAAAGAAGATTTTGTCAGCTTTCCTTTTTCACATGTTGAACAAAGAGATTTCTTTGTAAAGGCATGTTTAGGAAGATCTCTGACAAGTTCTTTTTGTGATAACTCATTAATCATCTTAAAATTGAGATGAGAAAGTCTTTTGTGCCAAAGCCAGTTAATATCAGAGGAAGCTTTAGAAATAAAGCACACATTTTCAAAGTGAGGGCTATCCATATTAATGACATATACGTTCTCCGATCTTTTGCCTTTTAAAGCAAGTTTGTCATTACTATCAGTGACAACACATTTGGTCTTTGTGAATATAACTTTGAAGTCTTTATCACAGAATTGACTAATGCTCAATAAATTGTGTTTTAGTCCTTCAACATAAGCAACACGACTGAATGATGTTGCTCTATTGGTTAGAACGCCATAACTCTTGGTGTATCCTTTGCCATTTCCACCAAACGTCACTAAGGGACCATTTTCTTCCTTGTAGTCAGAGAGCAGATATTTTCTGCCAGTCATGTGCCTTGAGCATCCACTATCGAGATACCAGATACCTTTAGCACTCTGCATAAGTCAATGGAATTAATTTTTCATAGGTACCCATACTACTATGGGTCCTGCAAATATCAGTGGAAGGTTTGGCGGATATGTTACTAGCTGAGGAATTCTCTTCAGTGATTATCTTCATCTTAGAAGTCTTAGCGACCTTAGTGGATTTGGCTTTAGCTGATTTCTCAGCTTGAGCTACTTTCTTACCATGAGCGAATTTCTTAGCTTTAGTAGCATTAGGGCATTTGCTTGCAATATGGGTTGTTTCACCACAATGATAGCACTTCCTATATTTAAAGATAGATTTGGAGCTGGAAGAATACAGAGAGGAGGTCGAAACATTTTCAGGACCAGAGCCAAGAATTCCTTTTTCCATTGTTCTTGGAGGAACTACAAGTTTCTCAGGAACAAATGCAGTTAGGTCAATTTTAATTCTGGGAGTAGGTCTCTGAACAAATCCAGGAATCTTTTTTCCAGATTTAGAATGACTAGCTGAAAAAAATGAAGGATTTTTCTTTAGCTTTTGGAAATTCTTAGGCATGGTAACATGATCAAGGAACTTGTCCTTAATCACCTTCCTTGAGTCCTTGGTAATGGGTTTAGAAATTCTTTTCTCAGAGATAGAAACGTTCTAAGAAGAGGGGTCAGGGATAGAAGAAACAAACATTCCAATCTTTAACATGGAACGGTCAGTGTCTATTTCTTCTTGGTCAGAGGAATATCCTAGACCACTCTTAACCTTTTTAGGGATCTGAACATTTATAATCTCACTGACTTTATCCGAAGCCTTACACCATCCTCAATGGTAGCTTTTTCAGCCTTGAGATCAGTGATGGCTTTTTTTCGCTTAGTGATAGCTTGCTATCTTTCAATACTAATGGCCTGATTTACAAAGACTTGGTCCTTAAGATCTTCTTCAATCTAAGTAACTTCTTTGATTTTCATATGGCAGTTTTTCAGTTGTTCAGATAGATCAATATTTATTTGTTCAACTTTAATCTTGCCATTTAGAGCATTGTAAAATTCGACAGTCATGGAATCCAGAGCCGACAAGCTATCATTTTCAGGTAATTGAGGAGTTAGAGGAAATGAATACCTGAGTTGATGGAGACTCTGAAGAAGATGTGTCAGATGCCTCTTCAGCTTCTTTAATTCTGGCCATCAGGCAAATGAAGGCAAGATCTTCTTCATCTGATCATGATTCATTAGTGGTCTTAGCCCAGTCATCTTCTTGATCCCAATCGACTTCTTCAGCGACAAGGCCTTTGCCTTTTTGTTGCTTCTTTTTTCAGATTCTGATACTTATCTTTTAATTTTGAATATTTTTCTTTTTTAGATTTATCAGAGGTCTGAGAGGATGTTGGTGCAGCAACTTTTTTTGATCTACACTCACTTGCAAAGTGACCCTTGCGCTGACAATTATAACAGATTGATGAAGCCTTTTCAGCAGGAAGAGTCTTCGATTTATCAGAGTTAGTGATAGCCGGTGTTTTTCTAAAATTACTTTTTCTAGCGAATCTCCTGAAATTGTTAGTGAGAAGGGCTAGAGAGTCATCAATTCAGAAATGTCAGCATCAGTGAGTTCTTCTGAGTCAGCTTGATCTAACTCAGTGATAGAGGTGATGGAAGAAGAAATACGTTTAGATGGTTCTACCTCTGAAGTCACAAGTGCCAAAGAAGTACTTTTAACACTTTTGATGTCCTTTATAAGGTTTCTTTTTAAATCTTGAGATTTCTCATGATTAAGCAACATTCCATATAAAGCACTTAAAGACAGAGTTTCAAGATTCTTTGACAGTTTAAGACATGTAGTATACACTTCCCATTGTTCAGGTAGTGGCTCCATGAATTTTTTCAGTATTTCAGCATTAGAGTATTCTCTATTAACAGTTTTCATGTCAATCAAAAGACAGTTAAATCTTTGGTGAATTTAGGAAAGTGTTTCATTTTTTAGAAACATAAAGATTTCATATTGTCTCACCAGATTAATACTACGAGTAATCTGAACTTCATCAGTTCCTTCATATTGAATACAAAGAGTATCCCACATGGTTTTTGATGTTCTCATTTTCATCATAGAGTGATAAACTTCATCTGGGAGAGACATGGAAATTATAGATCTAGCTTTTGCATCAACAGCTATTTCTTTCTTGCCTTCATCACTCCATTGATTTGGAGTTTTGGTAACTCGTCTCTCAGGAATAGCTGGAGAGCTAGCAGTGGCAGGTACTGCAGGGACTAGGAATGTAGGAACATATGGTTCATTCTCTAGATAATAGGGGATCTTAGGATCTGACCCTTCTAGGAATAGAGTCATTCTTTCCTTCCATAGAGGGAAATTATCACGGCTAAATCTCGGAGGTTTAGCTAAAGATCCATTATCTATGTAGTTGGTGTTTGTGTTAATCATTTTAAAATAACTCTAAAATAGTTGTTTTAAAGATTAGTAAGCAATAAACACTGCTCTGATACCACTTTTTGGCCCCAAAGGAGTCTACAAGAGTTCAAGGATATAGAAACAGTTTGTAGAAGGGCGGGGGGGGGGGGGGGGGGGGGGGGGGGGTTGAATACAAACACACGATTTTTATGTTTTTAAATAAGTTTATATTGCATAAAAAAATTTATAGTTGTAAGCGGAATTAGAAAAAGTAATAAACCTATCTTGATACGTGGCTTATACCACTTGCTTTGCATTAATTGCAACAAGTATAAATAGATGAATAACCCTTCTTCATTCTGATGCATGCTACCTTCTATTCAGCAATCACTGAGTGCAATCAGTGTATGTTATCGCTGAATATGAACAATCACTTATACTTGGAATCTTCACTGAGTATAATGCAATCATATTCAAATCACTGAGAGGAGTTATGATCAACAACATCGTCGTGGGCATGTGAAGCATTCTATGTCAACAAGAGAAGTGAACAAGTTCGTGGCAAGATTCGACTAGTCATCAATTATCAGCCTCTCAATCATTTTCTAGCCGATGATGTTATCAAAGAACATAGCATCATGTTATCTGAAAAGAAAATGGAAATTGGAGTAAGTTCTATCGATTTTCCAAGTATGACAATTTCTGATGGAAATTACCAACCGCAACCTCACATAGCTTAAGAGATGCACAAGTTTCCAGATGTCCTGACGTCACAAATAGAAATTCAACAATTTCTTTGGTTAGTTAATTATATGACAAATTTTTTGCCTAAATTATCTAGCCATACTGTACACATGTTCCCTATGCTAAAAAAGGACCCGCCCTCCTGGGGGGAGAAACAATCAATGGCAATAAAGGAGATAAAGCAACTGGCTGATGTGATGCCTCCTTTAAAGATGTGATGTGTCCCAACCTGAAAAGTTCATGAAGATATGAAGAATATTTGATGATGCAAACATGGTGGAACCGGACTCAATCCCAGACCATGTGATTAAGAATGAGAAAATGTGGTCCTCAGACCCCTAGTCTATGCATCATGAGACGAAGCGCTTGAGCATTGGTTCTAGTCCCATCTTTAAAGGAATATAGAGACTCTTGATGGTGAAAACTACAGTGGAAATTCCGAACATGGGGAAGAATACTTTGATCCGTATGAAGATGACCCACCCCACTAAGATTCACAATGAAAGTAATTTTAAGTAAAATATGGAAGTACTTTTAAGTCAAATAATTGTCTTGATTAACGGACAAATAGAATTGTAATAATGATCTAAGCCTTAAGTCACTTATATGTGATGTAAATGCTTACCTTATTTAGCTAGTAGAATTATTACTTGCTTTTGTTGACTAGCTAGTATTATTACTTGCTTTTGTTGACTTATGTAATATCATATGTCATGGTAGCTCTTCCTTGCCTATAAAAGGAAAGCTCGCCTTCATTTGTAAGATATTCTTTGGAAAGCAATAAAACCTCTTCCATATACTCTCTCTTGTTCTTAACTATCTCTTGAGTTCAAGTTAATATTCTTAATATGTTCTTCTACTATTGGTCCTTAACCATCTCATTTAGCCAGTCAGTATCATCCATAGTCTCCCAGTCAGGGAATCATTTGAACGCCTAGCAATGAGATAAGAGCATTTGAACAAGGGGTATCTTACAAATTGGTTTTCTTGATATTTATCATAAAAAGGACATGAGTCTTTAATCAAATTTCCAACATGAACTATTTCATACATGATACCACCGATTACACACCTTATTTTCCATTACAATTACCACCACCACCACACCCGCCACCACAACTTGCACGACAACCACCACAACTTGCACGACATCCACTGCCACAGCCGCCACCGCTACCACCACAACCGCCACTACCGCTGCACATTCCACCTGTTGCCCATAATCTTCTTGTGTCACAACCAGCGCTGCCATCATGCTTTCCGCATGTTGTAACCATACATTGCAAATGACTTGGAAGAGTCATGGAGATAGCGATACCAAGAGTAATAGGAAGAGTTCGGTCTACATCGTAGAAATGGTGACCATCAAAAAAGTTTGTTTATAGCCGTAAGCTCAATTAAAATAGTCCAAATTCGATATATCTTTAACAGTTTTTCCGTTTTATTCTGCACAAACTTCTTTGATAACTATAGGTATTTGGGCTAGTTTGTCTGCACTTGGATTAATCCTCATTGAACATTGAAGTTAACAGGAAAACCCTCTCGTCTAGTGACTCAAAGTGATGACATCTTAAAGGTTGAAGTATCCCAAAAGGCGATTTTGGACATAAGAGCAATTTTTGATACATCTTTTATACTTTTTTTTTTCTGAAATAGAGAAGTAAGGTTAAAATTTCTAAAAATATTACACTCAACTCTAACAATAACAATTTCTTTATATTGGAGATTTCAACATTAATTATTTTATTAAAGTAGAGAGAGTTTCATTTAGGTATCTTAAATATTTTAGGAAGACACTGACAACTATTTTATGAGTATTCATGATGAATAACGTGATATAATATTTATGATGAATGTTGTGACAGACATTCATGATGAATAATCATGGATACTCACAAAATAGGTTGTTCTTGTGTTCCGAAAATATTTAAGTTTTCGTAATTTAGAGATTGTTACTTTCTCTCTGTGTTGTGTGTTTTTCTTTCTCTATTTTAATGAAAGTTTTATAGAATATGTTGCAGTAAAAAAGTAGGCTATAATCTCATTTTTCTCCATTCTTAATAATCTTTTGAGATACTCTAACTTTATATCATTGATTGGGTTTTATTAGTACCTGATTCGAACTCCAACCATTTGGGAGACGCAAGTTTTGCCTTCAATTCCGATAACGATATCAAGCATAATTTCGACGAACCATCGATAAGCTCGAAGAGCAAGTCTCCATAGGGTTCACATTGGAAGATTAGAGCTTGTGGTTCATCAGTCTCAGGGCAAATGTTGAAATGGTTGGTACCATTAAATAGCATATTATGTTGCTTCTTTCTGATAGAAACAACAAGGTTTCCTTTGTGATAGTTTCTTACCTCTATTATCTCCACCATAATCTGAAAAGTAAATAGTTCACAAATGACACTGCAATAAAATTGTGTTTATAGGATGCCTAAAATATCAAAACGTCTTGATGCTTTGTATGACTTAAGTTATAACGTAATGTCTAAAAGCGTGACAATAGATTTATAGACATATTTTATAACCTTTTTAAAACAAAGTATCGTATCAACTATTTTATAAGAGACTTTTTAGAAGTGTCATATAAATTCAGTTTTTGCAACACACTTGCGTTTATAGGATACTTTTTCAAATTGTGTAGTATAAAATACCTAATACGACACTTTATTTTCAGAACGTTCTAAAAATCTTGTTAAAACGCCTAAAAACGTTATAAAAACCTACTATAACACTTTTAGATAGGACCTTTTTTTTGTTTGGTCATATAATCTTAGGTTTTACAAAGCATATTGACATGCATCTTATAAACCTAACGTTGTTGTATGTGATCTATTATGATTTTTTGAAAATTCCTATCAGTTTCATCCTTACGATCAAATAACGCCATCGTTTGAAAAGTGCCTCGGGTTAACCCGATAAATGTTGTTCCAAAAGAGTTTATGGAATGGTGAGAGTTTTGAGAAGTAAACCTCTACAAACGCGATTCCGGATGATCGAGCCAATTTATTGAGACGGTTTGAAGGGGTCATGTCAGAGTACATGGCTCCAGCCCTCCAATACCTCGATGAAAACATCCGTGTCCATTGTTTTGTAGTTGTAGTGAACCCAACATCCAATTTCTGACCCTTGGTTCGATCGGAATCATTGTCATCGTGATCGAGTACATTTCCTAGTAAGCTCACCGTATCGTTGCAATAAGAGAGCGGATGCAATTGATGAGTGTGCCATATTAGGTCGATATCGTAAGTTGGAACACAAAATTGGTTTGATTTCTTCTCCATGTTTCTCCTAATCAAATGTAGAAATCCTTTGTATCTTTCAACCGCTTCGTTTAGAAAAATATCGTCTTTCATGAACTCCCTTGACACCTGTACGTCAGTTTAGCAAAAATAGTTACTTACCTGCACTACAACAAATCGGGTTTATATGAAGACAAAAATATCTAAATAGACTGCTTTATAAAACTCAAGGTTATGGAACCAAACAATTGTCCGTGATATGCAAAAAAGGTAGAGATAATGACGTTGTTGGGCGTCTTAACAAGTTTTTATGACACTTTTGAGATTTCAACGTGCTGTTACATTTTCTTATATGACATTATTTGAAAATTTATCTTGTAAAAACAAGTACTTTTTTTGTAGAAAGATATGCTCATAGAACACTTTTCACAAGTGTCTTGTAAAAAATCTAATACGACACTTAATCTAAAAAAATGTATTAATAAGTTGTAAAACGTTGTATAAACATGTTTGCCCCATAGCGGAGCCACTAAGGCGCTAGAAAGGGCATTGGTGCCTCCTAGGTTTTTTATTTTATTTTTGATATGAAAACAATCATTTGATTTCAAGTTCTAACACATTTTTATTTATTTATTTATTAAATATTGGACCTCCTTAAAAATTGACCCACTTAAATTTGACCCACTTAGTTTTTGATTTTTTTAATTTAAATTTTACCTATTTAAAATTTGAGATTATCGCTTCCTCATTCATAGTGAATTTCACGATTACCATTTACCGTTTCCTCCGTCTACCCATGGATGGACGTATCTTGGTGCCATAAGTGACATGCATCACCGTATTATTCCTCCGTCGAAGGAAGAAAATTTTTAGATTTGTAAAAGGTGCAACCGTATTAATTTGTTGTGTGCTACTGTACCATACCAGTATCTTGAAACTACAATGAGAACAAGGTTTTTTTTGGTAGACTTGGTTTGCAAGGCTTTTCTGCCACCCCAAACCCGAGTTTGAATCCAGTTAGTGTTATTTTCTTAGTCAAATGGTGTCACAAATTAAAAAAATTTCTCTCAATTTGTTTCTTATAGTCAAATGATGCTACAATTTGATTTTTTTTTCTTATATTTGTTTTTTATCGTCAAATGATGCCACTGTTTGATAAAATTTCTAGGTCGTCCCTGTGTCTATCCTCCCGGTCTTCCACCTCCCAACGCTTGGCACGCCTTACACGCCACCGGTCACCGAAGCTCCTGGACCGACGACAGCCAATGCAGCTCCACCTATCACGGCGACGACTACTCCCCTTCCCCCTCCCCTCCTCGGCCATCCACAACCACTCTCACCTCTCAATTCTCACGGGTTAGGGTTTCGATTTTTAGTTGAAGTTATGATATGAAAATACAAATGGGATTTTGTATTTTAATTGATGCTTCCTCTCATGTAAAATCCTGGCCCCGCCTCTTATTGCCCCTACTACAAGAAAAGGCTTTGTAGATGGTTGTAAAGGCTTTTAAAACGATTTTGAAACTGTGTAAAAGCCATTGTGTAAGAAAGTTCGGACCTTTTTATACGTTTTGGAACCGTGTAAAAATGTCCCTTTTTTATATGGTTACAAAATCGTGTAAAAAGGTGAGAAAAACCGTGTAAAATACCATACCTTTTTACACAATTTTTAGGCAGAATCGTATCAAAATGTTTCTGAGACCTTTTCAAACATTTTTTCTCAAATAACCATGGAAAATGCTTACACATTCTTACACAGTTCTGAAAACAACCGTGTAAAAATGTATTCAAATTTTTTTACACAGCTTTGTTACCAAAATACCGTGTAAAATTGTATACGTTTTTTACATGGTCTTTTTGAAAAACCCGTGGCAAAATGTTTCGAGACATTTTCAAACGGTTTTTCTCAAATGACTGTTATATATGCTTATACATTTTTACACGGTTCTGAAAACAGCCGTGTAAACAGGTATTCAAACTTTTTTACACGGTTCTGGTACCAAAAAACCGTGTTAAAAGTCCAAAAAAACGCGGGTACATTTTTACACAGTTTTTTAAACCGTGTAAAAAGGGGCGTGTAAAATAACCATTTTTAGAGTAGTGATAATGCTTTTACATATAGAAGAAACAATTGTTTGGTTCTGTAAAGTTAATCCAATTTATTATGATAGTTAGACAATTTTACTTTAAGAATTGAAACCAATTGTAGTAGTTATGTTAAGGAAGTTGAAGTTGCTAACCTGGTAATAGAAGGAACTTTGTCTTTTGACTGCCGAAACAAGATCGTATTTGGTGCTTTTGGAAGCTGTCAATTTGTTTCCGTCATCAATATCACCCAATCCAAGTTCATAGGGTTCTTTCGGATACATCTTGTTCCATAAATCTTTTGTTTCTTTATTGCAAGACCCTTCAATCGACGATATAACCACACCACAAGGATCGAGGATTCTTCCAAACAATTCCATACAATCAGACATGTACCGAACCTTACAAATGAAACAACTTTGAGTTACAAAAATGACAAAAACGAATATATATAGAATTGAGCCAAAAAGATGGCTAAAAACGGTTATCTTATCATTTTCATACTAATTTTTTTAGTTAATCTTGAAGAGACTTAAACTAACAACTTATAGGAGATTTGAAGCTTACTGATTCTTCTAATCAACATTTAAAATTTTTATATATTTAATAACTTATTAGACATAGATATAGAACTTTAAAAAATGTTTATGCGAGAATCATAACAATTTAAGAAAACAACAAAAATTTATTTCACGTACAAAATCACATATGATATTTTACTAACATAAAAAAAATGAGACGGGTGACTTTTGCCGCAGGCTAAGTTGCGGCTAATCATATATGATTTTGTACATGAATTTTTTTTTTCTTATTTTATTAAATAATCAGCATTCTCGTATGAACCCGTCTGATAGAACTTAATCCAAACATAACTTAATAAATAAATAAAAAGTAAGGGGGTGTTTGTTTTCAACTTAACAAACTTAATGGACGGTTAGCTTAATTAGTTAAGTTATATTAACGTGTTTAATTTTAACATAATACTAAGAGATTGACTTAACATGTTAGGTTAGTATATTCTATCTTAATGCATTAAGTGAGATCGTTTTCCAAAATTACCCATCTCCTACATTTTAATTATTCACACTTCTTATAAAAATTTTGTAATCAAACAATAAAACTTTATTGTTTTCCATATTTTAAGTTTTAAAGTATTGTGTTATAATTCATTCAATTCATACTATTTACTCCGTATCTTACTTTAAATAATTCATATTATTTTAACTTGTTTTGTCATTTTAAATATTTATCAAGCAATTTATTTTCATTTCAACACCTACGTAGACATAGGTTAAAATGATAATTATTGTTGTTCAGATTATTTATTCAGAATAAAAATCAAATATCAATTTATCTTAATTTATACAGAAAGATTAATACTTAGAAACAACTTAATAGATTCAGAACTTAGTAAATAAAAAATCAAACGGTCCCTAAAAGTTGTTTAATTAATAAGCTTACCGGATTAAGCCTGTGACAATGCCAAATCCATTCACAATCCAGTGGTACTACTAACTGCCATTCAGTCACCTTATGTTTTGAGAGCAAAGGAAGCCAACAATATTTATACCTGAAACCACCGTTATATCTTTATTGTCTACGAGCCTAACTTATAAGACCTTTTTTGTTTTAAAATAAAAAGAATTTGTATTTTTTTTTAAACGGTGAAGATTTTATAAAAAACTAGCAACACGCGCAAGAAGCTAGAAAGACAATTTTTTTTTGTGAAAGGTATCCCAAATGCCTGGAATAATCCCGACAAATTATGACTGCAATACATCAACCTTGATAAACTCAGTGATCACAACTTGGATTCGAACCCAGGACAGATGGGATATTCCATCACATCCCCAAGGTCTCAACCAGTACGCCACAACCCTTGTGGTTGCTAAAAAGACAAATTACATATATAAAAAATAGTAAGAAGAGAGTTTTGCATTCCCTTAAGTGGTTGGATTTAAAAAGTTCTTATTGTTACCCGCTTTTATAAGAGTTTAACCCGCCTCTCATTAATCAAAATGAAATTAGTTGTCACGAGACGTTGTTCATATTTTGTGTTGTGTTTGGATTAGTTGACTTATTTTTTAGAGGATTTGAATGTGTTAAAATTGGACAAATAGTATATTTTGGTTAAACTAAATTGTTAGATTTATAGTTTACCACATTCAAACATTAGTTATCAATTTACAAAAAAACAAACACTTTTAGCATCCTTTAAGTCACATAGTCAAAAGATTAATTGGCTTATCCAAAGTAAGCTTCTACCGCTTACAACACTACAAAACAAATGACTTTTAAACACAAAAATTATCCAGAGAAATTTTCGTTGGTAATTACCCATGGATCATCCAGAGAATACCAGTGGTTCGGTAAAATCCGATGTTTTTCGAGAAAATACCAACAGATCACCCAGGGAATCTCTGGGTAATCTGTCACTATTTGAATTACCCACCAGCAATTTGCCCACCAAATTTTGTGACGGTTTTGTGAGGAATCAACCTTTAGCAACGGATTTCCCAGAAAAATGTTCGTAGGCAAAAGTCTTTCATTTAATAGTGCAAACGGGCTAATTAGCTAGTTCAGCATGTAAACCAAGTCAAACCAAACAAACCCAGTATATCTTATCGAGAAGTAGGTTAGAGATAATTATAATGTATGTAAAAAATTTGAAATCATGTGAGACCAGACTGTTTTTGTAAGCCATGTGAGACCATATTTTTACACTTGAAACACACAGCAAAACACTATGATGTACGTAAAAAAATTGGAATCACAGTATTTTTGCCGTGAAGGATTGGATTTTTTTTACATTCACGGTTTTTTGCTGTAAAGTTTCAAGTGTAAAAATGTGATCTTACAGATCTCACATGAACCCAACAGGGTATGCTAAATGACATTTACTCTTGAACGAATAGAACAATTAAAAAATTCTCTAAAGATCCTTGGCTTAATAGAAAAAACTTTTGATAAGCCAGCTAACGAGCTCTCACAAGTTAATTACTCAACTCGAGCTCGTCTACATCCCTAGCAAGATGTACCTGAAAACAGCTCTTTCTAAAACACGTCCATTGTACAATTTGACATTTTTATCAATGGCTTCAAGAAACTGCAAATGCTTCTTGGTTGCAGCAATGAGGTCAATGTTTATGACCATCTTTTGAGCTTCAACCCATTCTGGATCTTCCAATTTCTCCATGGTTCGAGAATGTAAATTAACTGTAAAACTATGGCCGAACGAAAATGACACACGCCTTTTTATAATATATGAAATTTATTGTCACATTTGTTTCATGGGCTATGATACGTCCTTATGTGTTATACCATAAAAAAGGGCATATTTTAAGATAACGTGAACTAGTCATGAATGCAGGTTTTCGGTTTATTTTTTGCACGAATTCGTGGTCATGCCGGCCCATAGCTCGAGTCGAATCATGTTCAATTGCAAATGCAAGATTTCATTGGATTGTATCATTTTGGTCCTTTTGGACTTGATATTTTATTTTTTATTGTATCATAAAGCTTAAAATAGATATAAAAAAATATTAAATGATGAATTAGAATAAATTTTTTTGATTTAATAATTAGTTCATGATCAATATACAAAAATGAACGAAACGAGAACCTTCTTCATCTTCCTTCAAAAAGATATCAAGAAATCATATGTTTGATATAACCTGGTTTTGTCGGATTTCGGTAAACCCGATACCCGATATGGACGATCAAGCAACAATAGTAAGGAATATAAATAAAAGCAAAATAAAATATGTAACATAAATAAAAGAAAAAACAGTAAATTACATTTTTGGTTCTCGTGGTTGTCGCTAACTATCAAGTTTGGTCCTTTTTTTTTAACTAATTACAATTTTAGTCATTGTTGTTGTCATTTAATTTCACTTTTAGTCACTTTAATTAACTATAATTAAATAGGTTAGTTAGCTTTTTTGTATTTTTTTTGTTTTATTTGATAGAGTAAATTACAAATTTAGTCCATGCAGTTTGTTTTTCCCCTTTCTGTCTTTCCTCCATTTCATTTTTCGATTTATACCCGATATTATATTAACTAACTAATGATAACTTTAACTAAAAATACATAAAAATTAAGTATTTTATTTTATAAATTATATTTTTAAATTTTTAAACCCAAAAAAACATTTTATATTTGAAGTTTGTGCTAAAAGAATTATCTTTTTTATTTATTTATGTAAGATGAAAAGTGAAATTTATCTATATCTATCTATAAAAAATGTATCGCTTTCAGACATTTTATTTAATTAAATGTTTTTTTAATTGTATATCAAATAAAAAAATTATAACATGGTTAATTTCTTTACAAAATATCAACTTCAATTTTTTGTAATAAAAATTAAATAGTCAATTAATAACCAGACAATTTCATTGTTTTATATTAAAACATGAAAATGATTATATATGAAATTGTGTAAACTATATTTTAAAAATAAATTTTTTTCTACAACTTTATACCAATTGCAATTTCATTGTTGTATTCTAAAACTATGAAATTATAATTTATGTGAGGGTTAGATAGTTTATTGTATTAAAGTTGGGATATTTATAGTTGAGGGGTTAATTGTGTAATTACCGAAAGATATATAAGGTTAGTTTCTTTTATGTTTAACGTAGAGTTCAGAGAGAATTTCATATAGCCGTATATTGTAATCGTATCAACTCTTTGAAGTAATCAAGCCGACGAATGTGTTTCAATCAAATCTCTATTGTTTGTGTTTGATTATTACTTTGATTGCACTTGTACTGGACTCACAATTGGTATCAGAGCAGAAAGACTGAAAGATTTGATCCAGGTATTCTTTTTGTGTTTGATCGAACTCATCTGTGTTTAATCGGCATATTTTTTTTGATTCTGATTTTAGGTTAAAATTGATTAAATTGTTTATTACTATTGCATCAGATGTCATCTCCTATTGCATTTAGTATAGATTTTTCCATCAAACTATTTGATAGAATTTCTAAATTTTTTGGGTTTACTATTCTTCGTGCTCTTAGGGTTCTTCAAAGAAAATTTAATCTGTTTGATTTTTTTTACAATTTTAGCTTCTTGCATTCGTTGTTAGTGTTTAATCAGTTTCCTTTAACACTCTGCTTTACCCAAAAATCATCAAATTCAACCCTGGTTTGTGATTCTGATTTATCGAATCTAGTTATTGCAATTATCGGATTGGTCATCTATCGGATTTACGTAAATCCAAATTGTTTATCGGGTTAGTTTGTCATACGGATTACTCAAAGTTTATCGGACTTGGATTATTAGTCCACATACATATAATCCGCATACATACCGACTTTTTCCATCATCCACATCCAAATCGCACTACTCATAATCCACATCAATACAAGTCCGCATCCACTCGAAGTCCGCATCCATACTGCACTCTTAGTCCGCATACTTTGATTATCGGACTTACCTTCACAAATCAGATAATCACTTATAAGCATTCTATCAACAAGTTGACTTAAGACAAAATGTCTTTTGTCAACGTTCATAGGAACCCATTTGAGACCCCTTTTCGTTTCATCCAATCACTATCGTTTGTTTTTGAGCTGCGATCAAAAGGTACGGCTGCAATAATTTAAAGTAAATAAGTGGGGTTGGATTCATTCATGACTGTCTGTGGTTGCTACGTGGAAACAAGAACAAGGCTTAAGAGATTAATCAACAATTTCTTTTACAAATTGTGATACGTGGATGCATATGGTTTTGTATGGCAATTTCGGTGGCAATTAAAAAGAAAAAGATGTTTTTATGGTGGAAATTAGAAAATAAAATAAAAATTGGTATCATATGGGACATGAGTTTCTGTTAGTTTTTTTTAATTTCTCATTCGGTGTATAAATCGAGCTTGGTCAAGGGAGTTAAAGTTTATAATCGGATGTTAATTTATTTTGGTTGGTTAAAATCTTTTTTTATCAAGTGATCTTGTTTATTATTTTATTTGATAAAAAGTGATCAAATGATTTTTGTGACAAATTCTGTCATTTTATGTGATAGCTTTGTTATTTCGTGTGCTAAGTTTGCATAATTTTTTATTGGGTAAGAGTTTAATCGATTGTTTCGATTAACATTGTGATCACCGTTCGGATAAGAAATTTATATTTATTGTGATCATATTTTTGCGTGTAATTTTCAGATTATTAAAATTGTTATCGTCTTTGATTTTCAAGACTGACTTTGTTAGTTTGATTTTTCAGGTTTAAATCACCGAGACTAATTTTCTGAGTTTAATTTTTTATTCAATTTATCAGAGTTGGATTCAGAATCGATTTTTCAGGGCTTATTTGATGGAGCTGTTTTTTTTAGTGTGAACTTTCTAATTTGCCATTTTCATAGATTTTTGGTATTGATCTTTGCAGTTGACTCTCTGATTTTCTGTTATGTTCTTTGCGTAAGTTTACGTTTAAGATTGTACCTTTGGATCAAATCACAACTCTCTCACGATCACACAAGTGCTTTCAAGATGAATACTCACTCTGAAACAGAATGTCAGGTATATTCTCCAACTCATAATGCTTTAATTGATCAGATGCAAACCATGATGCTCAAATTGGATGACTTAAATGCTAAACTCAAAGCAGAAAAGAATCTTGTAAGTAAGTTAGAAGTCCGCTATGCGAATAATTATAATGGACTATTGTTAATTAAAGAAGATTTTGTGCTGATCACGCCTGTCAGGCCAAAGGTTTACAAGAGCACAACGCCAAACTTGCTGACTCTAACACTACTTTGACAAATAAATTATCTGAACTATCATCTAAGCTTGATAAGTCTGAACGTGAAAATAGAGATTTTTCCACTAAAATCGAATTTTTAAATATTCAACGGGAAGACTTGTTAGAAAAGGTAAAGGATCCTGAACTCAAATTTATCAAACAAGGTCAAACTGATCAAACCATTCATTTGATCAAACCCAAGGAGTTCAAGTCCTATAGATCAAAGGAAGGTCTAGGTGCTGACAATCCTCATTATCTCGAGAAAGCCATAGCTGACGTCCCTACTCTATACAAATTTGAACATCTGAACTTTGGTCCGGATTTCCAAATCGAGTTCATGGAATCACAGTCATTCCCAGGTGATATCACGTTGTCACCGGAACATGTTAGGGAACAGGAAGACATTAAACGTGCTAGAACTGATAAGGGTCAAGTTCCTTTCGTATATGCTAATCTCAATGTGAGTTATAGTAGCAAGGTGTTGGTCCCAATAAGGGTCTACAAGAGTTCAATCAAGAGAGAACAGTTTGTAGAAGGGGGGTGTCGAATACAAACACACAGATTTTTTGGTTTTTAAATGAGTTTATTAAAATAAACAAATTTACAGTTACAAGCGGAATTAGAACAAGTTTAAAACCTATTATATTGTAACTAAGAAACACGAAGTATGATGCAGAAGAAGATAAAAGAAAGAATAAAGAGGGTATAGGTTAGATAGAAGCATGCATGTAGATGAAGAAGATATCTTCATCTTATTTATACCCGTTTGTCCTTAAAACAAGACAAAAGGTACATGCAACCTGTCAAGCTTGGATAGGAAGCTTGTCCTTGTTAATAAGACAACCATGCTTTTGGCCGAATATGAACAGTACCATATCATATATGATGGGGACATAAGAGACAAGTCGTACGTTCTTTTCTGACATGGTTCTAGGTTTGACTTTTGTGCATCGAGGATAAGATCAATCTTTAATCTTGCAAAGGAAGCTTCATTTGATCGCTGATACTGAATCTTCAAGGATAGAAAATGAATCATATTCAAATCACTGAGAGGAGTTATGATCAACAATCTCCCCCTATTTGATTATGATTAAGCAACATAGGAAAATTGCTTTAAGAGACTAGTAAAGGACTTAGAAAATATTTAAAGAAAAATTTTCTAAGTGCTAATCTGTAAAGTATTTTTCAGCTAGTCTATTATCTGAATTGAGTTTCATTTATAAGGATATGAAAGCACAATTTTTACAAGTAGATAAGCTTAAAGTACATTCACTGATTGAATTTTCAGAGTGAAAGATCAGTGAGTAAAAGATAGTGTAACGAAAAATAGAACTCTTATGTTCATTGTCCCTTTTACTATTTTCAGGGATCTTTTCAGTACTAGGATGGAGTAAAGTACTTTGAATTTCATTAATTATAATTTGAAGAATTACAGCGAAATGAAATTACAATGATAAAGGTAAAGTACTTGTATACTGAAGAAATATTACAAAGGAAGTAGAAAACTATGACTAGTCAGAGATATTCTCATTTCTTCTTTGTAGCTCATTCTTATAAAGCGTCTTCTGTGGATTCATCAGAGGAGTATCTGACCAGCATCGCCAAAGCATAATATTTATGAGAGAGGATGGGGCCTTGTGAATTTCTTGGTTTCTAAAGAGTCCTAAGAATCCTTCATTATCCAAGAATATCATACCAGGTTCAAGCAGTGAGATGATTCCGTCTTCTTCATATCTTCGGTCTTGAGGGAGAGAGGTACAAAGCATTGATATATCAGGGAGCTCAAGATGACCAAGAATGCTTTGATAATCAAACTTAGTTTCATGCTCGTTCTTAGCACTTGAACTTCCTTCAGCGTTTGATCTTTTCTTTTTAGATGATTCAGGGAGAGGGGGAACTTGCACATGTTGTGACATTCTTTGCAGCAACTGATCTAGCACACTGTCCACCACGTCCTTGAATTTGGATTTAGAACCCTGATTGGCGTCTCTGATTTCTAGCCATTCAGTGTATCCATAAATTCCTAAGAATTTGGCTTCTTCTCTCTCTATTCTGTTCGTCCTTGTCATTCTTACATATACCTTTGGACCACCTCTGTTGGAGTGTCGCCCCTGGATAGTTTCATGAATGATTTTGGCTTCAGATCTTCGAAATTGCAGCCTGTCAGTGCACCAATCAAGCTCTTTGTCTTTCTGCTTAGTGGCTTCAGAGGTCAGTGCACTTAGGATCTTCTGTTGAGCGAGAATTGGATCTACATTTATGTGCTCTTGTGCAAGTTCTTTTTGTACGAGAGCTTCAGCGACCCTTTCACTCTTTTTCAATTGTTCTCGAGTCGCCTTATCTCTTGCAGAGTCTTTTCTGAGCAATTTCCTTGCTAAAACAAGATCATTCTCAGTTTGCTTTATTTCCTCATCCCTGATTCTTTGTGCTTCTAATGCTTGTTCTCTCTCTTCTCTGGACAAAAAGTAGAATTCATCTACCATCCTTATTGGTACGGCTTCAATGGGTTCAGCTTCAGGCACCCTTATTCTTCTTGCTTCGAATTCCCTAAGGAATTTTATTCGCCTTTCTTCTTCTTCAGGCTCGCTTATGATCGGCTTTTGAACGCGACGACTAGGAATAAGGCCTTCTTCTTCTTCAGAGTCAGTTTCAATTATGTACATAAACTGCTCTTCAGAGGAAGGTTCCTTCCATGAAGTTGATTCCTTTGGGGGACGGGGATCACTGAGGGAAGGAGAGGAGGAAATAGTATTGTCAGAGGGAGTTTTTGTGGGTGAAGAGGAGAGTATGGGAGTTTCAGGGAGAGGTGCAGAGAAAGGGACAAGAGGAATAGATACCTCAAATGTGGTCTCCCCCTCAGATATAGGGATAGTGGCATCCAGATCTACCACTTCTTTTCCTTTGCCTGAGGGACCAGATTGTTCCTGAGAAGGTTGCGGTCCGCCCCCTAAGGGCTCTTGATGAGCGACACCAGGTCTTGACAATCTGAAGTGCTCAAATGCACTTCCAATGTCGTCATCATCTTCATCATCATCCATCCCCCCATAGTGAAGGATAGGTTCTTCATCATCTTCTTCATCCTCATCTTCTTCTTCATCTTCTTCATCAGCAGCTTCAGCTTCAGGCCGCTGGATGTAAGGAGAGATTCTCTCTTCAGGGAACCTCTTGTTATGCTCCGAGATGAGTTCTTCAGCGAACTCTTTGGCACATCTCTCCCCCTCAATGTTATCAGGAGGTAGACAATGCACCATCAGAGTGCGAACGTTTGTCTGAACGTCCTACAGCTTCTCCTCAGCATCTTGAAGCGTGGTCTGATCAGCAGCGTTGAAAGACGAGGAACTTGCCTCAGAGAGCTTTGTGAGCATCTGCATCATATCGGACTGAGGCTTTTGAATAGACTCAAGGAAGTTTGCTTGAGCAGCAACCTTCTGCTCCAAGTTTGTCAGAGTCTGATGGAAGGCCTTGTTATCTTCCTTCAGGCTGAAAACGTTAGATATCAGGTTGCTGACATTTGTCTTGATCGCTGGTGTACCAACGATCCTTCTGAAGATAAGCTCGGCCGATGTCTGAAGGTTGTCCACCCTAGCCCTTGTGAGAGCACATTCTTTCACCAGATAGTCAATTGCAGGGAATGTGGGGTTGGGAAGGACAATGGGAGGCAACTCGGTGACTAGAGTGGGAAGCTTGGGAGCGGCCATCTCTTGCTTCACTTCTCTGAGTTTTGCGGCAGAGGGATGGCCTGAGGAGATTTTCCAAAATTCTTGCTGATGGGAGGAGCGCTGGTGGTGGTGGTTGTCGTCGCTGAAGTAGGAATAGAAGCGACACCTAATGATGACATAGATAAAGATGCCAAAAACATATCCGGATTAGAAGAAGGATGAAAAATCTTATTTGTCTCCCTGAGAGTATCTTGAGGATTACTCTTAGGGACTACATTTGCAAAGGTAGTGTCTAGAGGATCACTGACCAGTGTCTTAGAGTATCTGAGAGAGATACTCTGAGGTCCTTTTAATTTGGCCTTCCAAAACTCAGATTGCCTGAACAATAATGAGGTTTGGACTGCGTGCATTTCAACATTATCAGGGATAGGGACAACTATCGCTGAGTCACTTGCTGAGGTGAGGACCAAAGAAGAGGAGATAGAAGTAGAAGAGAAGGCTGTGGAAGTAATACCTGATCCAGCTTCAGCAGAGCTGGCTAAGACACCCTCAGTGACCGGAGTCGCTATTAATGTAGGTAGTGCTGAAGAAGCAGCAACGGATGTAAAGACCGTTGAAGTGGTTGTGGCTGCAGTTGCTGTTGGTAGAACACCGAAATCAGAGAGGGTGGTCTTTTGAGAGACCAACTTCTTTGGCTTCTTTGTTTTGGTTGCGATGGTCTTTTTATGACCATCAGTTGGTTGTTTCCTCTTAATACCAGCAGTGTCTGGGTTGCTCGCTGTTGGGTTTGACAACGAGGTGGACACTGGAAGAGGTGCTCCAATCACCTGCAGCATGTAGGGTGTGAAAGGAGCATCACCTGGACGTTCCTCAATGTCCAGGGACTTCTTCCCTACAATAGAGAAGAAGTGATCGCCGACCTTCGGGTATTCTTCCTTGAAGGCAACTTCCATTATGGTCGCGAAGAAGCGAGGATAAGGAATAACAGGATGTCTGGTGGCGGCGTTGATGCGACTGACCATGTCGCTAAAGATGTAATCCGCGTAATTCAGGTTGTGGCCGGTGCAGAGTGAGTAAGCAAGGTCTTGAAAGTGCTTGCTTGCCTGATCATGAGAGCCGATCTTCGACCCCAGGCACTGGATCATCTAAGTAAAGATATACTGCCAGCGAACAGGGAGCCTTTTCTTCTCTAACTTAGAGCCCACCGTCTTCAGAGAGGGATTCTCCCAAGAGTATCCAATGGAGTCCACAAATGCATCAATTTGCATCTTGGCAGGTTCAGCGCCCCACTGTTGGTTCTTAGGGCGTATAGGGAGACGCAGAGCCTTCCTGAGAAAACCAGCGGTGAAGGAGAAGAAACCTAGTTCTGGAATTTTGAACCCAATAGCAGGGAGTTGGGTTCCTTTGTCAGTTGTCAGCATGGTACAGTGAGCCGTGTACCATAAGGCTTGAAGATGGGAAGAGATGCCCACCGGGTTGTGAACGAACGCATACATCAGAGGGCATGCCTTGATGAAAGTAGCTCCTTCAGTGAATTGGGGGCGGTCTGCAGGGATTTCTACCAAAGCGATGTAGTTGTAGGACTTGAAGACGGCTCTTTCCAAAGGGAAATGACATGTTGGTGCAGCGACCAGAGTAGTGTCTTCAGCAGCAGAGGAGGTTGCAGCAGTCTTACTTGCAGATGCCATTCTTTGTGGGAAAGATAGGAACACCAAAGAGGTAAATCATGGTTTTATACATAAATGTATAAACCAGAGTTTGGTATAAAGAATACCAAATTTAAGATCAAAGAGAACAAATATTTTGATGAACAATACCAAAATGTTTGTTATAAACAATAATAAAAAGCCAAGGTAAATGGATTAAAGTTTTTTTTTTTAAAATAGTCTTCTGTTCTAAGGAAAGAACTTAGAACACAGTTTTTATAGAGGGAAAACTTTTTAATTTTGATCCAGTTTATCTTTATTTTTATTTTTAGAGTGTTAAGTAGAAGAAGAGGTGAAACAAGATGTTTCCAGTCATAATATAAGGTTTAGATCAAACCTTAGTTGAGTTCTTAGAAGAAAAACACACACAAGCTTGTTCTTGGTGTTCTTGAGAAAACCTTGAAGATTCGAAGAATTTCTTTTGCCTTGAGGATTGTTATGAAAGCGGAAGGAAAAAAGTAAGGCAAAAAGAATGTTTAAATATCTAGAGGAGAGAGAAAGAAAGGAGTGCTAAACGACGGTTTTAGCTTTTTGAAAAAGAAATGATGACCTGGTGCACGTTCCAAGAAAGGAGTTGGAATGGAAACGTCGCGGTCCGTCGTGTGTCAGAAAAAGGTCTGACGTGTCCTTTTCTTTATTTTTAAAAGATTATAATGATAATTGTCCATAAGGAAGCTTTATTATTAATAATTTTAGAAAAATCTTCATCACTAATAATAAAGGATTGTCAGTGAGGAGTTTTAATTTTAAGAGAGACATTCTTTGATGAGAAAAGATATCAAAGAGTGTTAAAGATTAGAAGATAATACCTGAGGAGATGGCCTAGATATCGCTGAATCAGAGTTCAGAGAATGGAAAGTTTGAAAGCTTTATTTGCAATCCTTTGTTGGTCACTGATTAATAAATTATTCAGCGTTCAACATACCAAGTTCGCTGATGAGTAGATTGAATCTAGTTTCATCAAGAGGTTTGGTGAAAAGATCAGCGAGCTAATATTCAGTAGGAACAAAATGGAGCTCAACTTCACCATTCATCACATGATCTCTGATAAAGTGATATCGGATCTCAATGTGCTTGGTTTTGGAGTGAAGTATAGGGTTGTTGGCAATTGCAATAGCACTTGTGCTATCACAATAGATAGGAATTTTAGAGAGCTTGAGATTGTAGTCTCTTAGTTGATTTCTCATCCAAAGGATTTGAGCACAACAACTACCAGCGGCTACATACTCAGCTTCAGCGGTGGAAGTGGACACTGAGTTTTGCTTTTTACTTGTCCAACTTATTAACTTTCCACCTAGTAGCTGACACCCACCAGTGGTGCTCTTTCTGTCTATCTTACAACCTGTAAAGTCACTGTCAGAGTAACCAATAAGATCAAATCCTGAGCCTTTGGGATAACAGAGACCAAGATTTGGAGTTCCTTTCAGGTATCTGAAGATTCGCTTTACAGCGATTAGATGGGATTCCTTCGGTTCAGCTTGATACCGAGCACAGAGACAGGTAGCGTACATGATGTCTGGTCTACTTGCTGTAAGATATAGCAGAGACCCAATCATTCCTCGATAGGCAGTGACATTGACTAGTTTCCCATTGGGATCCTTGTTTAATGTTACAGGAGGCGCCATAGGAGTCTTCATCGCTGAGCATTGATTCATGTCGAATTTATTCAACATGTCTTTAACATATTTGCTTTGATAAATAAAAATTACTTTGTCAGATTGCTTAATCTGCAAGCCTAGAAAATATGTTAGTTCACCCATCATACTCATTTTATGTTGTTTTTGCATTCTTGCAGCGAAACGAGTGCAAAGTTTGGGTCTAAGTGAGAATAGTATGACATTTATATTTTCTTAAAAACAGAGTTTGGTCAATTTTTCCACGAACAAATTTTTCTTTAAGAAGAAATTTAGAGAGGGTATCATACCAAGCTCTAGGAGCTTGTTTTAACCCGTAAAGAGCTTTTTCAAGTTTAAAAACATAACCAGGATGGTTAGGGTCTGAGAAACCAGGGGGTTGTTCATCATAAACTTCCTCACTGAGTTTTCCATTTAAAAAAGCACTTTTAACATCCATTTGAAAAACTTTGAAGTCTTTATGGGCAGCATAAGCTAAAAAGAGTCTTATGGCTTCTAAACGAGCAACAGGTGCAAAGGTTTCATCATAGTCAATTCCCTTTTCCTGTCTATAACCTTGAGCAACAAGTCTAGCCTTATTGCGAATTATAGTCCCGTTTTCATCTAGCTTATTTCTGAAAACCCATTTTGTTCCTATGACAGTTTTATCAGAGGGTCTAGGAACAAGATTCCAAACTTTATTTCTACGAAATTCAGCTAGTTCTTCTTGCATAGCTGAAACCCAGCTAGGATCAGAGATAGCTTGATCTATCTTCTTCGATTCAGAGAGAGAAATGAAGTTAACATAAAGACAGATATTACCTGTACCTCTACGTGTTTTGATACCTGCAGTGGGATCACCAATAATCTGATTTATTGGATGATTTGCAGTCCATCGCTGAGCTGGTGGTTGAGGAGAGAGATCAACAGCAGATTCCGCGACCTGTTCTTCAGATTCTGGAATAGGACTTGTTTCAGCAACAGGTACTTCATTTAGAATCAATTCAGGGGATTGATTTTCAGAAGTGGTTTGGTTGTTCACAGAGGAATTTCCAAGAGAGGAATCAAAGAACAGAATCTGATTTAGAGGAGTAACATTCATCCCTGAAGATGGATGATTATTACTTGTTGGGTTTACAGGGATTTCATCATCACTTGCTTCAGCTGGAGTTTGATTGTTGAAGTATGTTTCAGGTTCCCCATAATGAGATCTCATCCAGGCATTCAATTCTTCATCATCATCAAGAGAGTGAGAAGCATGAATGGGACGAGATTCATCAAAGTTAACGTGCATGGATTCTTCAACATGTTGTCTTCTTTTGTTGAAGACTCTGAATGATTTAGATATAGAGGAGTATCCAAGAAATATACCATCGTCAGCTTTTGGATCAAATATACCTAAATGATCTCTGTCATTCAGAATGTAACATCTACATCCAAAAATGTGGAAATATTTCAGAGTAGGTCTTCTCCCATGAAATAATTCATAGGGGGTCTTCTTAAATCGTTTAACTATCAGGGATCGATTTTGAGTGAAGCATGCTTGTATTAACCGGCTTCAACCCGTAACCGAGTTGGAAGATGCGATTCGCTGAGCATTGAGCGAGCCGCTTCAATGATAGTACGATTTCTTCTTTCAGCAACACCATTTTGCTGAGGAGTTCTTACTGAGGAGAAGTTGTGAGAGATGCCTCTTTCTTCAAAGAAGTTGTGAGAGATGCCTTTTTGAATTCAGTGCCATGATCACTTCTTATGGAACGAGCAATTAGATTATTCAAAACTTCCATCTTTTTGATAAAAGAGATTATCATTTCAGGGGTATCACTTTTGGATCGAAGGAAGAACACCCATGTGTATCTGTAGTATTCATCAACAATCACTAAAGTGTATTTCTTTCCAGAGATCGATTGGACATTGATAGGTCCGAATAGATCCATGTGGAGTAACTGAAGAGGAGTGGTCACTAAAGAAACATGTTTTGACCTGAAGGAGGCTTTTGTCAGCTTTCCCTTCTCACACACTGAACAAAGAGATTCCTTTGTAAAGGTATGATTTGGGAGGTCTCTGACTAAGTCTTTTTGAGACAATTCATTTATTGTCTTAAAGTTAAGATGAGAGAGTCTTTTATGCCATAACCAGTTTATGTCAGTGGATGCTTTAGAGATAAAGCACATGTTCTCAGAGTGAGAACTATTCATATTTATGACATATACATTTTCCACTCTTTTGCCTGTAAGGGCAAGCTTATCATTTCCGTCAGTGACATCACATCTATTCTTTAAGAATAGAACTTTGAAGTCTTTGTCACATAACTGACTAACGCTCAAGAGATTGTGCTTTAGTCCCTCAACGTAAGCAACACGAGAAAATGATGTGGCTCCGTTGGACAGAATTCCATAACCTTTAGTGTATCCTTTGCCATTTCCACCAAAGGTCACTGATGGACCAGCTTCTTCTTTGTAATCAGAGTGCATAGATTTTCTGCCTGTCATGTGCCTTGAGCATCCGCTATCAAGATACCAGATACCTTTGGCACTATGCATACAACAAAATATTAATTGTTTAAAGGTACCCATATTACTATGGGTCCTGCTTGGTTAGATAGAGGATTGGCGGAGGAGCTACTAGCTGAAGAACTCTCTTCAGTGGATATCTTCACCTTTGATGGTTTTGCAACCTTGGTGGATTTCACTCTCGCTGATTTATCAGCTTGAGCTACTTTCTTTCCATGAGCTAGTTTATCAGCTCTAGTAGCATTAGGACATTTGCTTGCAATGTGGGTAGTTTCATCACAGTGATAGCATTTCCTATATTTAAAGGGTTTGGAAATCAGAGAGGGAGCAGGAAATTTCTCAGGGATAGGTCCAAGAATTCCTTTATCCATGGTCCTTGGAGGTATAACAACCTTTTCAGGAGTAGGAGTGAGATCGATTTTAATTCTGGGGGTTGGTCTCTGAGAAAAGTCAGGGACCTTCTTCCCAGTTTTAGAAACTTTCTCTGAGGATTTCTTGTTCCTATCTTGAGTTTTCTTATTCTTAGAAACTTGATTAAGAAACTCGTTCTTGATCACTTTCTTAGAATTAAGAATAGAAAGCTTCTCTTTAGAAGAGGAGGAAGAAGAGGTTAAAGAAGAAGGATCAGGATAGAAGAGACAAACATTCCAAATTTGAGCATGGAACGATCATTCTCTGATTCTTCCTTTTCAGGGTTATAGGCTAACCCACTTCTTACTTTCATAGGTATTTGAGCATTGATGATCTCATTGACTTTATCAGAAGCCTTACACCATCCTTCGATGGTTGCCTTTTCAGACTTGAGATCAGCGATAGCCTTTTCCCTATCAGCGATAGCTTGTTGTTTCTCGATGCTTAAAGTTTGATTTGCAAAGACTTGGTCTTTGAGAGATTCCTCAATTTTAGAAAGTTTTTTGATTCTTGTATGGAAATTTTTTAATTGTTCAGATAAGTCAATGTTAATTCTCCCGGCCTTAATCTTTCCATTTAAAGCATCGTAGAAATCAACAGTCATACCATCGAGAGTTGACAAGTTATCACTTTCAGAAGGTAAAGAGACAGAGATTGTTACCTGAGTAGAAGGAGACTCAGAGGAAGAAGTCTCAGTGACTTCTTCAGCGTCTTCAATTCTTGCCATCAGACAGAGGAAGGCAAGATCTTCTTCATCTGAACCAGACTCTTCAGAGGTTTTGGTCCAGTCATCTTCAGCATCCCAGTCAACTTCTTCAGCGACAAGGCCTTTGCCTTTTTGCTGGTTTTTCTTCATATCTTTGTATTTATTTTTCAGTTTCAAATACTTCTCCTTTTTATCAGAGGTATGGGAGGTAGTGGGAGCAGCAACTTTCTTCGACCTGCATTCACTTGCAAAATGACCCTTTCGCTGACAATTGAAGCAAATCGCTGAGGCTTTCTCAGCGGTCAACGTTTTCTGCTTTTCAGAGTCAGAGAGGTTAGAAGGTTTTCGAAAATTGCTCTTTCTAGCAAATCTTTTAAAGTTATTAGTTAAAAGGGCTAGAGAGTTATCAAACTCAGAGATGTCTGCATCAGTGAGTTGATCTTCTGAATCAGTTTGACCTAATTCAGTAATGGAGGTGATAGTGGAAGAAGAAACATTTTTAGAAGAAGTTCCCTCAGAAGTCACAAGTGCCAAAGAAGTACTTTTAGCACCTTTGAGTTCATTAATTAGGTTCTTCCTTAGAAGCTGGGATTGTTCCTCATTTAAGAGCATACCATATAATGCACTTAAGGACAAGGTTTCAAGATTCTTTGACAGCTTTATACATGTAGTGTACACTGCCCATTGATCGGGCAATGCCTCCATGAATTTTGTCAGAATTTCAGCGTTTGAATATACTCTATCGACTGATTTAAGATCAATCAGCAGACAGTTAAATCGCTGGTGAATTTGAGAAAGAGATTCACCCTTTTGATACATAAAACTCTCGTATTTTCTTACAAGGTTTATGCATCTAGTTACTTTAACTTCAGAAGTTCTTCATATTGGATACATAATGTATCCAACATGACTTTAGAAGTCCTCATTTTCATGACAGAATGATAGATCTTATCAGGTAAAGCCATTGCTATTATTGATCTTGCTTTAGAGTCAATAGCAATTTCTTTCTTATCTTCTTTAGTCCATCTGTTAGGAGTTTTAACAATAACCCTTTTAGGAATGGCTGGAGTAGCAGTGGTGGCAGGAACACTAGCTACTATTGTTGTAGGAACAAATGGTCCATTTTCCAGATAGTAGGGAATCTTTGGATCAGATCCCTCCAGAAATAGAGACATTATTTCCTTCCACAATGGAAAATTATCATGGCTAAACCTTGGAGGTTTAGCTAAAGATCCATTATCGTTGTAGTTTGTATTTGGGTTTGACATTTTAAAATAGTTTTAAGAAAAAATATTATAAAGATTTAAGAAGCAAACACTGCTCTGATACCACTTGTTGGTCCCAATAAGGGTCTACAAGAGTTCAATCAAGAGAGAACAGTTTGTAGACCCTTATTGGGACTTACACAAGGAACCCAAACCCACTCTCTTGAATGGTTCTTCTAGTAGCTACTCTAACGCTGAAATTCAAGCAAAACCGGCTGATTTAAACCATACGTTCCCCCATTGATTTTAGAAAAACTTATTGTTCAGCTGGAACAGGATTATGAAGTAGCTACGACCGCTTTTGAACTCGAGAGAGAAATATTATTATCTATTTTTAAAGAAAATCAATCACAAATACCTATGATACCATACAAGTCAGACCCACTTCCTGATTATGAAAGAGAGAATCTTCAGACAGAAATTCGTCGTTTAACCAGTAAACTTGCTAGTTTAGCAGCGAATGTTCTACAGGAGCAAACTTCAACTTCTAGTTTGCAAAATAAATATGATACACTTCTTAAAGGCAAAAATGCTCAGTCTGAACCTTCCTCCACACATTCAGAAGCGTCTTCTTGTAAGGCTTTTTTTAGGTGATTTGTCCATTGATAATCAAAACTCCTTTAACAAAAATACATGTTCCTCAACTAATAACTGTGAGACTCCTAAATCTGATAAGAGGCGTCAGTTCTCCACTTTTTCGAATTCTGATGATTGCACGGACGTTGACCTAGATCTATTTGACCTTTCTCTAATTCTTCCAAATCATTTGGATTTTGTTCCCGAGAAAGCTATAAATGCACCGGTGATCATACATAAGGGTAAATGTTTCACGTCCGCCTCCCAACAAATTTCTGTGAACAAACCCGTTTTTCAAAATAACAACCGAAACCGTTCACAGAAACACCGACACACTGGTACACCTAAAGCTCATCATCCTTACTATTCCAATGCGTCTGACTACGAATTTAATGATTATTCAGATAAACGTTTTCAAAGAAAAGATGTTCGATTCAAACAAGTTTGGGTAGAAAAGAAGTCTAAGCAGGCCATTAAGAAAACATAGTCATTTGATTCTTTTTCGCATGTTAAGACAAACAGTATGAATCATAATGATTTTCATTCAAGTACTTCTGTTGAACAAAGTTTAGTGCTTCCGCTTAAAATTTATTATATTCAACAGTTGCTTAAACTCTCTCATGATCATATACGTTGTTCTACATGTGGTTTAAATGATTTTGTTGATCGAAAATATGCATCTGATTGGTTTTCACATACCATGTCCATAAGTATAGTCCTGTTTCCCCAATGACGATATCCACAGCTAGAACATCTAATCGAGATAGATGGTTCGGAACTTACAGCTTCCCCAGACCAAAGCTAACATTTGAGGACCCAGGATGGTATGGGTACCAAAATCTATTTAATTTATTTTGCAGGTTTATCATGTGTCGTGCTGAACTCGGATTACCTAAACACATGATCAAACAAATGCTTGGTTTAAGGGGGAGTAAGTATTTTCTTTATTTGAGGGGTATATCTTGTTTTGCGCTAGAAGTTTGATTTTCTGAAACTCTTTTGAATAATGACTTCTAAACACATCAGTTTAGAACTCGTGGAAATGTTTTGACTTCTGAACATATTAGTTCAGGACTCGTACTTTAGATATTTGATCTCTGATTTTTGTTCTACGCTTCAAAGCATTATATCTTTGAATCATGATAGAAAATATTTTCACAGGAATAGTGTGTGAGATTACATGGACTTCTATGGACTACCAGAACCGGTAGCCCTACCCATGAAGTAATCCGTTAGTGATTGAGGGGTGAGGGGTATTACATGATCGAGTAGGGGAGATAACTCATACGGTTGAGTAATCTTATTGTACTGAGTGGTAAAATGAAAACGAGAGATTGGTTAGAATTGAGGAATTTATTAAAAGATAGAGGGTGAGAGAACAGAGTTAAAAGAAAAATAAAACTATGCACCAACCACTTTTAAGTCGGGCAACCACATCTACTGATTGGCTCATATTCTTTGATGACCATCATTGAAACAGGCAGTTAGCCCATGCCAACTCTTGGTTTAACCCCACCTGCTACTCATTTCTTTCTTAACAAAAAGATGTTTCAATTTTCATGGGGATGCAGCACATCATCTATCTAGTTTTCATTTGGGAAGCTTAGATATTGAAATAGAAGGAAGTTTGCCCCGCCTTCGCACTTCAATCATGCACATTGAGTCTGTGAAAGGTATTTCACATTTTGAGCCTTCAATAGCATACAATGCTTAATTCTTTCTACACTTGCACGAGTCTTTGTGATTCAAAATACATATCTTTGTGTTTATGCCGAAACAGAGAAGTTAGGTTTATAACTTTACTTCAGTGACGACTGGAAGTTCTATTAGTGCTAACCCGTTGCCAACACTGAACATAGGCCACTCAATAGAATTTTTTTCGATTGTAGTGATAACAGTTGCTAAACGTGCTTCTGTATGTTAGCCGAATACCCATAATTTAAACATGAGACACTGGTTCTAAAGAGAGTTTTTATTTTGTTTTGTTTGTCCTAGCCGTGAACTCTCTATAATCGCATATTCATTCAATACAATCATCCGACTACGTTGATTCATTCATATTCGTTATTGTTCGTGATTGATTATGTTTTATTGCACTTAATCTGGGCTAACAATTGGGGGTAAAAAAATATATTGGATAGTTCTTTCTAGGGTTTGACTGACAAAACCAAATTGCAAAAGCAATTGGGCGTGAAATCTCCACACACAACTAGGTGAGAGAGAAAGAGGGCAGTTTTTAAGGGGGGGCATATGATTCTAAAGACAATATCTTTTTTAGGGGGGGCTAACAAGTGTGTTTGATACAGTTGTTTGATTTAGTCTTTGAAGATTCATGATGTTCAGGAGTCTACTAATCATCATGAGGGGGAGAAAGTATATCAAAGACATATCAAAGAGTTCGTTAAAGAAGACATTGTGCAAAGACAAGAAGAGTTGCTCAAAGACATGATTCTAATGTTGAGGGGGAGCAGTCAGAACTTAAAGAAAAGATATTCAAAGACATGATGTTGATGTAGAGGAGGAGCGATCATATTTTAAAAGATTTACTGATGACAAAGCTATTTGAAGAAGTTTGGTACTGAAAAGGTTTAGTACTCTGAAAGCTTCAAATATTTTCTGAAGATACAAGAGATCAATTCAAGCTGAAGTTTTGATCTGAAGACTTTATTTTGATAAATGGGAAGATTGTTTACTCTTAAGATTTTGTGCTATAAAGTTTAATCGTCTTCAAAAGAAAGATTGTTTTTGTCAAAGGTTCGTTGAAGTGAAGATAAAATTCATTGATATTCTGAAGACGCCATTTTTTCAAACTGGCATTTATTGAACTTAAATTCAAGGGGAAGATTTTTTAGGCTAATTCATTTATCATTGATCTGCACAAGACCAAGTAATTGGAGCTACTTTGCAACTTTAATACAAAGGGGGAGATTGTTAGGGTTAGATAGTTTATTGTATTAAAATTGGGATATTTATAGTTGAGGGGTTACTTGTGTAATTACCAAAAGGTATACAAGGTTAGTTTCCTTTATGTTTAACCTAGAGTTCAGAGAGAATTTCATATAGCCGTATATTGTAATCGTATCAACTATCTGAAGTAATCAAGTAGACGAATGTGTTTCAATCAAATCTTTATCGTTTGTGTTTGATTATTACTTTGATTGCACTTGTATTGGATTCACAATTTATATTACTAACGATAAAGTATATGAGATTTTGTGGTTGTTATGATATATATTATATATATATAGATAAAATTCAATTTTCAACTTACATAAATAAAGAAAAACTATACATTTTCGGACCCAACTTAATTTTTTTATTGTTGTAGAAAAATTTACAGATATATATATATATACATATATATATAAATATATAGAGGCACCTTCTTGTGTTAACCCAATAATTTGTGTTAACTATGTTAACTAATCCAAACCAATAAAAAACATTCCCGCCTTTAGTTTTGAATTTGTGTTGCCTTTTTTCACCAAGGGTAGTTTTGTATTTTTCAAAAATTTAATTTTTCCTATTTTTTTAATTATAGACGGTTATAAAATATTTCCAATTTTTAAGGAGAGACAATTATGGAAGTTATTTTTTTAATTAGTTGTTTTATTAATTAATTTTTTTTTTGGTTGTACTTTTATCTGTTCCGAATAACATATATATTCAAAAATGAAAAAGTCTCATGTTCGTAAACGAACCATTGCCGTGTTCATAAGTGAATCATCACCATACCATATTCAAATATGAACTAGTCATACGTTCATAAGTTAAAGAGAATCATGTTCATAAGTGAATCGTCACCATACCATATTCACATATGAACTAGTCATACGTTCATAAGTGGAATAGCATCATGTTCATAAGTGAATCGTCATCATACCATATTCACATATGAACTAGTCATACGTTCATAAGTGGAAGAGCATCATGTTCATAAGTGAACAAATACCATGTTCACGTTCTTCACCATTGTTTTCACTGGAAGAGCATCATGTTCATAAGTGAACAAATACCATGTTCACGTTCTTCACCATTGTTTTCACTGGAAGAGCATCATGTTCATAAGTGAACAAACATCATGTTCATGCGTGAACAAACACTATGTTGACCTTCTTCACCAATGTCTTTACTGTGTACTCAATGTAATCGACATAGATAATTGAGTATTAAAAAAATCATAACTTTCTTAACTGAAAATCTATTTATTACAATGTCTACCAATTGATTTCTATCCTTTCTTGACTTAAAATATGTTTAATACCTTCAAATCTTTATGTTCGTCGAACTCCATTCTTTTTCTTCGTCCTCTGCATCTAGATCGAAGGAGTCATTCATGGATCGATGGTTGGGGATAGAGATAGAAATTGAGATATAGAGATCGGAGTCGTTCATGGATCGACGAAGTCTTTCATGGAGAAAGAGAGACGGATCGAGAGGGTTCACGTAAGATGAAGGGAAGACGAGAATTCTTCATCACTGCATCTACATCGATTGCAAACCGTGATCCATGCCTATTTTTTCATCAGCTTCTTCCATCTTGTTGACGATAATCGTTTTCTCCAAAATCCACTCTTGAATGGCAACGAAATCGGAGCTTGATTTAGGTTATAGGTTCTATCGAGTGAAAGTCGCAAACCTTCCAAAATATCTATTATGAGCAAATGACAAAACTACCCTTGGTTCATTTGTGTTCTTTCAGTTTAAGGGAGTGAACACACGTTTTGTTTTATACATAATTTCAATTATGCCACTGTGAAATATCAACCCTTGATCTATTAAATGGATGGTCATGATGAGTTAACATAGTTAACACAAATTATTGGGTTAACACAAGAAGGGGCATCTAAATATATATAGGGGTTTAATCAAATAAAAACCAAAAAAGGTTAAAAACTTGAAGACTAATATAAACCTTAGATTAAATTAATCCTATGGCTCTAATTTTGAAGGTCTTTTTTAATTAAAAAAAGGGTATTATGGTAATTTCGACAACAAATATTTATAATTTATAATTAATAATAATATATTTTCCTTTATTTCATTTTGATAACAAGATTCACCATATGAAACATACATATTAATTTCACCATATATATGAAATACACAAATTCACCGGATGAAACATATAAATTAATTTCACCGTATGAAATACACAAATTCACTTGATGAAACACACAAAATTCACCATAAACATACAAATTAATTTCAATATATCAAATATATTCAATTGGTGAAATACACAAAATTCACCATATGAAACACGATTCACCATATGAAACACACAGATTCATCCTATGAAACACATAATAATTCATTACAAAAACGTTTATTTCACCTCATGAAATAAAACACTATTTTACAAAAATGTTGTTTCACCATATGAAACACGATTCAACATATGAAACACACAGATTCATCGTATGAAACACATAATAATTCATCACATAAAACGCGTATTTACCTTATTTCACCTCATGAAATAAAACACTTTTTTTTACAAAAATGTGGTTTCACCTTTTGAAATCCAACATAA
Source organism: Silybum marianum (assembly GCA_036898165.1). Lineage (NCBI taxonomy): Eukaryota > Viridiplantae > Streptophyta > Magnoliopsida > Asterales > Asteraceae > Silybum > Silybum marianum. The sequence goes on along the minus strand of CM072529.1, from coordinate 39,287,324 downwards.
TGTTTATATGCATGTTATTATACCGTATGAAATTAGAAACAATTAATAAAAACACAATGGTACTCACAAAAAAAAAGGATAGAAGATGGCCGGAAACCATGGAGCTCGACGGAAACCATGGATCTTGCCGGAAACCACCACCTGCACCACCGTCCTCCTCCTGTCGATCCACCAGATGAGTCCAACAATGAAGATTTTTTCATGGGGGTAAACAGTTTTCACCGGAGATGAAGATTTCCAACAAAAATCGAATTAAGCAGTGTAGATTTCACCTAATCGGATGATACAAAACACATCATCTTGAGAGAAATCAACGCCAACCACAAACGATTCACCATATCCGGTATCCGTCTTCGTTTGATCTTCTTTGACCACTTTGTTTTTAGAGATTGTTTCATGTGGACTTTTGTTTTGAGTTCTAGCCATGGAAGGATTTAAGATATTTGAAATATGAATCTTATTGAAGAAGATTGAAGATGAGAAAGTAAACTGATTTGAATTGTTATTTGGGGTCCATAATTTAATTTTAATTAAAATATCCTAAATACCCTTTTGATGCCTTACAAATTGACAAATCTACCCTTATGTTACCACTTTATTACAAATAGGTTTATATTTTTAATGACCTTTGGTTTAATCTAATCTATGGATTAGATTAGTCGTCAAGTTTTTAACCTTTTTTTGGTCTTTATAAGATTAATCCCCTATATATATATATATATAGGGAAGGGTTCAAATGAGAACACCCCTATTTTACGAGAATGCGAGAACACTTCTGGGCTTCCAAATTAATTAACACATAATAAAAATGAAAATAAATTAGTATTTATTCTTAATTTTCGGTTTTACTAAATGTATCCTTATCCCTTAAATTTTGTTATTATCATCAGAGACTTTTTATGATTGTCAATAATGATGTGATAATACTGTGACAATAATATGGTTTTGCTGTAAAAATAATGTGATAATGATCTAATTTTACCGTGATAATAATGTGATAGTGATTTGATAAATTAACGATTTTTTAGAATATGATTTGATGTGATAATCATCTAATAATTATGTGACTTTTGTTGTGATGTCGATGTGATAATGTTGTGATAGTCGTAAACCAACAATGATCACGTCTACATTTATCGCTATGTAGGTTTATTATGTGGTTTTGCAGCGATAATAATGTGATAAATATTTAATATTCGTTAACATATTAAATTTATGTGATTTTAGAGATAAAGATGTTCCTAAAATTATAGATAAACACAAAATCAAATGATTATCTTTAATTAGTTATTTTATTTTAGTTTTATTTTAATTATGGTTAAATAACTTAGAGGCTCATTTATGATCCCGCATTCTTGTAAAACAGAGATGTTCTCGTTTGAACCTCCACCTACATATATATATATATATATATATCGGATAACTGCATAAAATTTAAAGATATTCAATACTTAACTTATTTTGAAGGTACCAACAAAACTTTATAAAGATGTAACTTATGAAATAAAATACGTATTTTTAGTTAAACTTATCATCAATTAATTAATATAATAAGACATATAAAATGAAAAACAGAACGGTAGGAAAGACAAAAATAGAAAAAACAAACCATAAGGACTAAAATTATAATTTACTCTATAATCAAATAAAACAAAAAAAGAAAAGGACAAAAAAATTAACCAACTTGTTTAAGAGGGACCAAAAATGAAACAAAATTACAACCACAATGACCAAAAATGAAACAAAGTAGCAACCATAATTAGGGGTGTAATCGAGCCGAGACAGCTCGTGAGATACTCGAGATCGACTCGAAAAATATTCGAAATCGACTCGTGAATTGTCGAGTCGAGCTCGAGCTCGAGCTACTCGAGTAGATAATCGAGTCGAGTTCGCCCTATAAATTACTCGGCTCGAGCGGCTCGCGAGCCTAATCGAGCTTCTATAAAATTACAATTATACCCCATATATGTGTATATATTAAATTATCGAGCGAGTCGAGTCGAGCTTTATCGAGCTTATATAAAATTACTATTAATATTTATATTGTTATGCGTTTTTTAAGACACGAGCGAGTCGAGTCGAGTCGAGCTCAAAAGTGTCGATACCTGTCACGAGCTCGAGCTCGAGTTTGAAAATTTAGGCTCGACCGAGTTCGAGTCGAGTATCGAGCTTCGAGTTTGAGAGTCGAGTCGAGCTCGAGCTTGGCACTGTGTCGGCTCGACTCGGCTCGACTACACCCCTAACCATAATGACCAAAATTGTAATAAATTTAAAAGAGGGATCAAAATTATAGTTAGAGACAACCACATGGACTAAAATTATAATTTTCTCAAGAAAGAATGACACATAATGGAATATCACTAGCATTGTGTTCTCGAGATTCTTTTAGGAGGAAGAGGAATGATTTTCTTCTCAAATATATAAAGGAAAGCGAAAATAATCTATAACTTATTATAAATAAGTAACATAAGTGGACACGTGTCGCTTTCTGGTGAGCCGCCTTTTCATTTTCCCGCCCAATTTTTAGTCTTTTTCCGCCTAAAATCGGCAGGAAAAAAACCATTTTTTTATTTAATTTTTTCCAGTAATTATTTTGAGAAAATAATGGCAGGTCTAAATTCGGAAGGTATAAATTCGGAAGTTCTAAATTCAACAATTATAAATTCGGAAGGTATAAAATCGAAAGATCTAAATTCCAAAGGTCTAAATTCGGAAGACATAAATTAAGAAGGTATAAAATCGGCAGGTCTATATTTGGAAGGTATAAATTCGAAAGTTCTAAATTCGGCAATTATAAATTTGAAATCTATAAATTCAACAATTCTAAATTCCGCAATTATAAATTCGGAAGGTATAAATTCGGAATGTCTAAATTCAGTAATTCTAAATTCGGAAGTTATAAATTAGGAAGCTCTAAATTCTAAAAGTCTAAATTCGGACGGTATAAATTAAGAAGGCATAATTTCGAAAGGTATAAAATCGGAAGGTCTAAATTCGGAAGATATAAATTCGGAAGGTATAAAATCGACAGGTCTAAATTCGGAAGTTCTAAATTCGACAATTATAAATTCGGAAGATATAAATTTGGAAAGTCTACAAATTCAGCAATTATGAATTCGGAATGTCTAAATTCGAAAGGTATAAATTCGGAACGCATAAATTCGGAAGGTATAAAATCGGCATGTCTAAAATTTGGCAGGTATAGAATCGGCATGTCTGAATTCGGCATACATAAATTCGGAAGTTATAAAATCGACATATCTAAATTCCGAAGGTCTAAATTCGACAATTCTAAATTCGAAATATATAAATTCGGAAGGTATAAATTCAGAAGGCATAAATTCGGAAGGTATAAAATCGGCATGTCTAAATTTGGCAGGTATAAAATCGGCATGTCTAAATTTGGCAGGTATAAAATCGGCATGTCTTAAATTAGGCAGACATAAATTCGGAAGATATAAAATCGACATGTCTTAATTGGGCAGGCATAAAATCGGCAGACATAGATTAGGAGTTTTTGATCAAATGGGTGTATTTTTCAAACATATTTACCAAATGAGTGTAATTTTAAACTTATTTACCAAACAGGTTTAATTTTCAATTTAACCTATTTTTACCCTTCCTAAATTAAACTGTTAAAAAAATAACCTCACCTTAAGAACGACGTTTCCCTACCCGCTCATCTCCACCGTCGCTACACCGTTGCTATTAACGGCCGTCACCTCACCGCCACTACTCACCACCGCTCCTCATCGCCGTCGGCGACTCCAGGCCCGACCTTCTGCTGCTTTTCCTTTGTTGCTAACAGAGTCAATACCTTCGATCGGTAAGTTATAATTAAGTTACTCTAGGGTTTAAAATACTTCATAAAGTCAATATGATATTTGAAGGTATCCTTTGTTTCTGATTTTATCTTCAATATTACAAAAAAGGATGGTGGGTTTTACAATAAAATTTCAATCAGGGATTAAAGTAATATGATAATATGGTGATGATAATATTATCGATTTAAAGAAATCTTGAAAGAGGGGTTTTTGTACAACCAAAAATCTCAATCTGGTGTTTTCCCAAGAGCACCCAAAGTCCCAAACAACATCAATTGGGAAGGAAGAACAAAAGCATAACTCTTTAATTTAATATTAATTTTTTGGTCTGAAAAGATGGAATATCTTCTACCACGAGAGAATTGTTGTGACTAATATGTGACTAATTTTAATTTATGGGTGTTTTTTGATAGATGGATCTTGTTACATTGATTCAAAATGAGGATTTCTACGCAATCTCTCAAGTTGCTGTTGCGAGCAATGCAATAATTAGTGATAATGAAGTTGATGAATATGATGACATTGGAGATGAAGAAGAAGATGGAGTTGAGATCACTCAAGAACATGAAGTACCCTCAACTCTTACTAGTATGGAGGAAACAAACACGACTATTGATGGCAATTAAATTGTTTCACAATCAAGCAACAAAAATGATATTACAAGAGAGTTGGGAAAAGGTTCTTTTAAGGATAAAGAAGAACTTATTAGAGCTATCAAGCTCCATAGCATAAGGACACATAAACAGTTTGAGGTCACGGAGACACGCCCAACTCCATGGAGCATAAAATGCAAGTTAAATTTACAATCCGGATGCAAATGGCACCTTCATGCTTGTAAACGAAAACGAAGTGGATATTTTGAAATTACAACATACACTGGTCCACATACTTGTTTACACAATACTATTTCTCAGGACCATCCAAACCTAGATGCAAGCTTGATCGCTCATGAAATCAAACACCTTATAAAAGAGCAACCTTCTATTAGTATTTCTGCTTTGAGAGCCGAAATAGTGGATATGTTAGGGTATACTCCTTCATACAGAAAGATTTGGGTCGGATAACAAAAGGCAATTGAACATGTTCTTGGTAATTGGGAAGAATCTTATGCTACTTTACCGAAATTTCTAGGCGCACCTCAAAAGTTCAATTCGGGGACTATTGTCGAATGGTATGTTGCGAGATCAACCGATGAGCAACATATGGAATTTAGACGTGTTTTTTGGGCTTTTTCTCCCTCTATCAAAGGGTTTGTGCATTGTCGGCCCGTGATTAGTATTGATGGCACACATTTGTATGGTAAGTATAAGGGAAAGATGTTGATTGCTATGGGAGTTGATGATAATAATTAGATTTTGCCACATGCATTTGCTATTGTAGAAAATGAATCTTATGATAGTTGGGATTGGTTTCTTTCTCATATCAAGAATCATGTGGTGAAAGAGCGTGATGGCATTTGTTTAATATCTGATCGTCATATTGGAATCCTAAAGGTAGTGAATAAGCATGGATCTCCATGTTAGAGCCACGTGGTTTTCATAGGTATTATTACAACTCATATATATGAAATGTATATAACTTCTTTGACATAAACTGTTTATGACTCATATTATTTTGTTTATTTTATAGGTATTGTTATGGCATTTCATCAGCAACTTTAATGACAAGTTTCGTAATTCAGAATTGAAGGCTTTAGCTTATCGTGCCGGGAGTCAAAATCAAGTTCGAAAGTTCAACTCCATAATGGAAGAAATTGGGAAGCTAAATCCAGAAACTCGATAGTGATTAGAAAGATATCCACTTGATAAGATGGACACTTGCACATGATGGTGGAAGGAGATATGGGTTACTCACAACAAATCTGTCTGAGATTTTTAACAGAGTACTTAAAGGTGCTCGTTTTTTACCCATCACAGCTTGTGTTCAACTTACTTTTTATAGATTGGTGCAATATTTTGAGGTGAGACGTCCTTTAGGATCTAGTGCAAAAGCTAATGGAGATGTGTATACTCCTCATGTTGTTTCAAAAAAAGTTGCTTTGATGTCAAAAGCAAGTGCACATTTCTTGAGATCTTTTAATCAAGAGAAAGGTATATTTGAGTTGATAACTTAAAGAGAAAGAAATGTGCAAGTAGTTAATTTGAAGGAAAAAATTTGCACATGTGGTAAGTGCGAGATATTTAAATATCCTTGTTCTCATGTCTTGGGTGCATGTGCCAAACTTTCCTTGAATAGTTGGCAATATGTAGATAGATGTTACTCAATTGTTGAATATTGTGCTACTTGGGCATCCGAGTTTTCCCCGCTTCCTCATGAAGCGTATTGGCCACAATCATCGTTTAAAGAATTGCTTCCAAATTTAGAGCTCTTACAGAATAAAAAAGGTCGTCCTCGCTCAACGAGACTACGAAATGAAATGGACACCAAAGAAAGAAGAAAAGCGAACCTTTGTGGAATTTGTAGGCAAAGTGGTCACAACTGAAAAGGATGTCCATCTAAGCCACGGTATATAAAGACAAACTTTAGAAAATTTATTTGGTTAATTGGTATGATATATCTCTCATTTCTTTGTTTTTTTTGCAGATAAAGATTGGTCACCGGCTCAAGATATTCGGAAGAAAATGGGAATCTGTTTGTTGTCCTTTGGTTTTTGTAAGAATTTATTGTCCTTTGATGATGTTGGTTTTAATTTTTCTTTATTGTTAGCATTGTTCAAAAAATTGTTGTGATTGTTATATAAAACATAATAAAAAACAGTAAAAACACAACAGTAGAAACAGTAAAAAACTAGTAAAAAAATTAAAATCAGTAAAAAACAGTTTATAAAAGCAGTAAAAAATAGTATATAAAAGCAGTAAAAAAAATTAAAAACAGTTTTAAAAAAAAGCAGTAAAAAATAGTTTATAAAAACAGTAAAAATCAATTTATAAAAGCAGTAAAAAACAGTTTATAAAAGCAGTAAAAAACAGTAAAATCAGTAAAAAAAAAGTAAAAAAAACAGTAAAAAATTGGTTTAAAAAAAACACTAAAATCCCCATTAAATAGACTACTACACCTATTTGGTAAATACGTTCTAAAAAATACACCTGTTTAATCAAAAACTCCATAAATTATTCAGCCATAAATTCGGCAGATATAAAATCGGCAGGTCTAAATTGGGCATATAAATTCGGCAGGTCTAAATTTTGCAGAAATAAATTCGGCATCTATAAATTCGATAGTTCTAAATTTGGCAAACATAAATTCGGCAAACATAAAATCGGGAGGTTTATATTTGGCAGGCATAAGGTCGGCAGAAAAAACCATTTTTGTAATTTAATTTTTCTTTTCGGTCATTATTTTGAGAAAATAAATAGATTGAATTCTAATATCGGTAGAAAAAAACTATTTCCTTAAATTTTTTTTATTTTAAATATTATTTTGAGAAAGTATTAGATTGAAGCCTAAATTTGGCAGACATAAAATTGGCAAAAAAAAAAATCATTTTGTTAATTTAATTTTTTTCAGTCATTATTTTGAGAAAATAAATAGATTCAAGCCTAACATCGGCAGACACAAAATCGGCAGGAAAAATATCATTTTCTAATTTTTTTTCCAGTTAATATTTTGAGAAAATAAATAGATTGAAGTCTAAAAATCAGCAGGCATAAATTCGGCAGAAAAAAACCATTTTCTTAATTTAATTTTTTTCAGTTATTATTTTGAGAAAATAAATAGATTGGAAGTCTAAAATCGGCAGAAAAAAAACATTTTCTTATTTTTTTTTATTTCAGCCATTATTTGAGAAAGTAATAGAGTGAAGCCTAAATTCGACAGACATGAAATCGGCAAAATAAACACCATTTTCTTAATTTTTTTTCAATCATTATTTTGAGAAAATAAATAAATTGAAGTGTAAATTCGGGAAGCATAAAATAGGTTAAATTATAAGAACTCTTAAAATTTCAAATTTTATTATTGGCTAATTTATGTCTCCTGACATGATTTAATTATTGTAACATTTGTTTGTTGGTGATATTCAATTTATTTTAAATTACGTGTGGCACATAGGGACTAAACTAGTTAAAGAAATGAAAGAAATAAAAGAAATAAAAGAAATAAAAGCAATTAAAATATTATAAAATTAGACAATTTAGGTGACGTGGAACAATTAAAGAACAAAATTTTCTCCTCTTAATAGTTAATATCGAGTTTGTAGCTTATGCTCTTGTTTTTTCTAATCCATAGGACCTGTAGTGCATCCATACAATACGGCGGAAAGTAAAAATTCCATCAAGATTTATTTAATTTTGAAAACTCAAATTCGCTCAAGAATTACATGGAATGCAAATAAAATCGGCAGACGTCTAAAATCGGTAGATATTCGTATTAGCAGCTTGTGTAAAGATCTACAAAAACAGTTTACATGGAATGCAAATAAAGACAAAAAAACCTTTGTTATTTTAATTATGGATGGATAAATTAAGATTTAAAGTGACAATACGGTCTAAAGCAATATACCCAAAAATTGTTACAAACATTAAAGGTGTTGATGTTTTTTTGAATGTTTTTTTTGGTAATACCAACTAGTAAATTTTAATTCAAAATATTTTAAAAATTAAAAAAAATATTAAGACCTAACTCTACAAAAATTATATTACGTCTTTTGAAATGATACAAGTACATGTATTATTCCATTCAACATGAACCCCATATTGCTAAAGCCCATGCATAATTGACGCGTTGTGCCCATCTCTTCCACAATACATATACAACATTTGCAGCAACCCAACATTAATGTATGCCACAAATCTATCAAAGCACACCACAAACTAGTCCAAACATTTACAACAAACATGTCCCTAATCCATGCCGAAAGCATTATCCGATGGAGAATTGCACAAAGTAATTTCCAAAATAATAATTTAATTGAGATAGTAGGCCAATTAATGAATATAAAATAGAAAGCTCAAACTGATATAGGAGCACAACCAGCAGTTATTTGCAACATTAACATCACGATGATGCAAGCATCGTGTTATGCATCCGCCATTGTAGATCAATGTCCAACGGGACAATCAACTTCTCTCTTTTGACTTGGCCAATCCCTTCAACTGTATAAAAACAAAAATGAAAAATACAAGTTGGTATGGGATTCATATTAACAGTAGACTGAAAATATATTGTGCAAAAAATATCTTATAGATTCAAATCTGCATAAAATTAAATTTACTCCATGTTTACAAAGGAAGATGTTAGCACAACTATCATTATATACAATAAAATAAGGTACATTTCTTTTCACCATGTATACAATTAACTTGAGCACAACTACCATCATTACATGTAAGTGTCTAAAATTCAATTTAACTTGATGTTACATTATAATATTGTATAATCATAAAATATGCACGACAAAAAAATTACAATATCATTCAATAAAAATAATGAATTGAATTGGGTATGAGATGCAAATCCTTAAAAAATAGTATCTTTCATTTGTAGTTTTTTAATAATGGGGGTATTATTCTACATTTATGCCTTTTCACTTGGAGCATCAGAAAAACCTAGCATTCATACAACATTTCTCCCACCAACCATATAATTTCCATGGTAAAAGTTTCATCTCAATGTGAAATTTAAAATTTCAAATCAAATATGTTTACTCTAAGCAACTGGAATAGTGAAAATACTAAGATAGTAATACATTTTTATACTCATCCGAAGATGCAAATTCTTTGGTTCCACCGAATCTAACATTTCTTAGGCTTTTAGATGCGCCATCTGAATAAGCAACTAAAAAGAACACATTATTGCATAAAGATGAAAAACGATCATATACAAAATACAACTAGCATGAATTGGAAATAGTGAAACATCCAGGAGAAAACTTGAAATAGCAATCCATGAATCTACCTAATTCAGAAAGGAAGAACTTGTATCAGTATCTCAATTTCAATTCCCACAAGGGTGGTGTCCGATTGTTTTGAGTTTAGACATTAGCATATTGAGCACGCCTCTACTGGTTATCTCCGACGCGGTATTCAGCTCTAGATTAGCCCGGGACACCTATTTCTTCTTAAACGTTGAGTCGTTCTCCATCCCTCTCCACTTGTTTACTGTTTGGGGAGTACGAATGGAGATAAGCACAACTAAAAACCCTGCATCAAGAGTATGAAGCGTCGTCTTAGAGGCCTTATTCATCTTCTTGGAAAACCCTGCATCGAGCGTCTGAGCGTCTTGGGGATGTCAAACTGACGTGTGAATGTGAGGCCTTGCAAGGTTGTGGAAGGTTTTATGTATTAAGTAGTTAAGCTTTTAAAGTTGTAATTAAGACTCTAAGATGGCGTTTGTTTTTTAAGAAGCGTTGAAGTCTAAAGTCTGATTTCACCTCTGATTTTTAAGAGGTGGTGCTGAAGTCTGAAATCTGAATCAGTTAGACTGTTTGCTTTTGTATGCTGACAAACGTCTGAATATGTATAATTTTCCTTTTTCCCTCAAAATGTTACATTGTTGTATTTATAAAAATATCAATTCATTTTAATTAAATTATACTACCATCCATGATTAACACATTCAAAGATTCAACCTAAGTACGTAAATTGCTTTAAATACATTAGAAAACATGAACAAAGTCTTATAACAGCTAAAATCAATCTTCATTTTGCATTAATGGCGTTGCAAGTTCTTCTCTTAAAGTGGTAATATATTATTGGTCAACGGTACTCCCATTCAGTTGAACCTCTTCATCTTCATCATCGCCATCGTCCCCTTGCTCATTGGTTTGGTCGTATTCAGAAAATAACTCATCACTTAAACCTTCCTTTCATATGAAGTTGTGAACCGCAAAACGTGCAATAACAACATCTCTCTGAACCTGAAGTGAAAAAGGTGTCATTCTTTTCAATATTGGAAAATGTGCTTTCAGTACACCATAGGAATGTTCAATAACATTTTTAAATTTTGCATGAGAATGATTAAACTTTTCGTACTTGTTCATTGCACGCCGACGACGGAAATATCCAAGCGAATATCTAATATTATGATACGGTGCCATAAACACTCGAGTATTCGTATATGCAACATCACGTAGATAATATTTATCTGAAAAAAATGAATAAAATAATAATTAACATGAATATAGTAAACGTATTACCTTTAAAGCGTTAATATACCTTGAGGAGGAAATGGAAATCCTTTAGCACCATCTGTTAAAGCTCCAGACATAACTCTAGAATCATGTGCAACCCCTTCCCACCCAGCAACAACAAATGTAAAAATCATGTTAAACTCATAAATTGCCATAATATTTTAATAACATTCAACCTTCCCCGTCCTCTATATAAATGTGGTTCTTGAATAAGGACAATAACGTGTATTAAAGGGCACCCATTGCTCCCTACATTAAGGTTAGTAGTCAAAATAATTTTAGTTAGAAAATGTATACAAATATTACTATTATTTACGTTAAATATTTATCGTAATCTTCTATTATTCCATGGGATGTTCGGATTAGGATTGAATGATGTAGGAATTATGACCTCTTTAGCAAACACGACCATTTTATCCAACACTTCATGACAATTTTATGGATGGTTTGTTGAATGTTGGAACCTGTTTTTCAGCACCCTATAACGTTGATTGTGACCTTATAATCAACAGGAAGATAGCCATATTTTCTTCAATCAATATATGTTTGTTATCTGTTAACCAACCTTTTGCTTTAAAGAAGTCACATAGTCAAACGAAAGCATCACAGGACATTCGTAACAAATCAATATATTGCCGATAGTTACCTTCAAGTAGGTCATCCATAAACTGATGTCCAGTCATTACAGAGATATTATCTTTTTTTCTTTTCAAGTAGCTCGTCCGTGAAAGACTTTAAGACTTTTGATATTTTAAACTGTATAATGAAATAATATAATATCCAAAATCTCTAATTTAAAATATCCATGGAAAATGCTTACAAGATCCTCAAATCAACCACTTCTACTATAATTAGGTATGTGTGTGTATCAACACTTAGATAGAGTCTTTCTATCACCATTTAACATCAAAACCTAATATTAGTAAAGTTATTCCCTACATCTTAAAGTAAGTGCCTATATCAGACGAATCCAGAAATTTTGATAAAAGGGGTTGAAATTTAAGTAACGGCCACGTGTCCATGTTCACATTAAAAAACTAGCTCGATTTCATTCGTCTTGCCACATAGGATGTAGACATACTAGATAATGTTAATGAAGTTAAAGGTGTCGACGAATAGGAGGATGATGGCGACGATGGACCGGGAAATGAAGATAACAAGGATGAACTAGAATTTAAAGACATAGATGATGATTCAGATGACGAAGATGGAGTAATGTTATCTGATCATTCTTACGATGAGTAGCTTGTCTTTTGTATGTTTATTTCATAATAATGTAATCATGATTTGGCATTGTCTTTTTCTTTGATAGAATTTAATGCTCGTATTTCCAAGCGATGTCACACCGTCAACGTGGTAACAGAGTAAGTCAGAGTAGAGCTAGCCCCATTTCTGGTAGGGGCAACAACTCCACTTGTGGGCATGGTGACCCGTGCATTGATGATGTGGACGAGTTTACGGATGATACCATCCTGACCTTTGGCCTCAAGGACCTCCACCATGACCAGGAGCAAAATATGGAGGTCCCACTTTTGAATGGTCCAGGGTTGAGAAGGGGACCTAACAATTCAATGCCGATAACAAGTCATTCAAGTTAACGACCACATCTGAATTTGGCAAGGTGTGGGTAAGTAAATGTGGTATAAGGCTTTATATTACATAATATAATGATATAAATGCCCTTTGTTTTATATATATATGTTATTTAATCATGCAGATTTCAAGAGCCCCATGTTGTCCGAGAGATCACTTCTATATTTAGGTCTTTTTTCATGGTTTGTGGTATCGCTGGAAGGAGGTCCCTAAAGAATACTACAACTTGATGTTCTAGCGCATTCACTTCTATATTTAGGTCTTTTTTCATGGTTTGTGGCATCGATGGAAGGAGGTCCCTAAAGAAGACTACAACTTGATGTTCTAGCGCGTTGAGGTTGGTCCCTAAAGTAATAGTACCTATTCTATTACAATATAAGAATCATAAAGTTATTGATGCACAATATAAGGATAAGAAAATAGCTAAGGAGAAAGACAAGTATGCATGAAGATGAAGAAGAGGTTCTTCATTCATTTATACCCGATGCATTTAATGCAAATCAGAAGGTACATGCCACGTATCAAGCATATATTGGAGGCTTGTCCTTTGTTAATAAAGCAACCATGCTTCAGCCGAATATGAACAGTGAACACATCAGAGTTGGTATGAACGTGGAAGGAAATAAAGTAAATCCGTACATACTATCTGATATAGGTATGGGAAGGTTGACTTTTGTGCATCGAGGATAAGACATATATTAATCTTGTTAAGTATGCTTCATTTTGATCGCTAATACTTAAGAGCTCAAGAAGGATCCCTTCAGGTATCACTGAGGTATATACATGATCTCACACTTTATATAGACAATCATTGCTATCACTGAACCGCTTCAAATCACCAGCTGACTATCTCTATCTTCAACTCAGTCTTCAACTATCGCTGAAGGTTCCTTTGTGTGAATGTTTTCTTTAAGTCTTCTAGATTAGATCTTATGCCCGATGGTTTCAGTGACTACTTAGTGCAATCAGTATTTGCATTCGCTGAACTTGGACATTATCTAATATTAAGATTTTCACTAAGTATTTGGAGGAATCATGATTAAATCACTGAAGGAGCTTGTATCAACAAAATCCCCCTATTTGATTATGATTATGCAATATTGGAAGTTTGCTTGAAATGATTTGTGAGGAAATAAGATTTACAAAATATAAATCCTACGGACTAATCAGTGAGATCTTTTTCAGCTTTTACACTATCTGAATAGAGTTTCATTTTTTAAGAGTATAAAAACACAATTTATTACAAGTGTTGTAAACTAAGAAAGCATATGCACTGATAAATGTAAGAAAAAAAATGTTATCAGTGAGTGTAAAAATATTTCAAGATCAGGACTCATAGGTTCCTTGTCCCTTATTACTCTTTTAGGGATCTTTTTAGCACTTAGATGGAGTAAAGTATTTGATTGAAACTCATTAATGATAAACTTGAAGAATCACATCAGAAAATGAAATTACAACATAAGGTAAAGTACAATACATTGAATATTACAAAGGAAAAGCAAAACTTAAGATCTAGAAGTCTGAGAAACAGCAATCAAATTTTTTCTTCTTTGTATTTCTTTCTCAATTCTTTGTCTTTGGAATCTGAATCCATCATTGTTAATAGTGTAGTAGTAATGAAGAATTTAGAGAAATTTGGCTGGAGCGATAGTGATCTCCTTATTCCAGAAGAATCTGAGTTCTCCATATTTGTCAACAAAAGTTATCCCTGGTTCTGGCTTGCCAACGATTTCATCATATACGTATTTCCTGTTAGTTGGCATGGATTAGTTGAGCATGGAGATGTCAGGTAGCTCTAGATGGGCAAAGAGACTGGCAAAGTCGAATTTAGTCTCCTATTCATTTCTGAACGATGGACCTTCTTCAGTGTCAGACATGCCTCTCTTCTTTTTGGATCTTGGGGGAAGAGGAGGTACGATTACGTACTTGAAAATCCTCTCCAAGAGCTGATTCAGGTGTTCTTCAACGACGCCTTTGAACTAGGAGTTGGAATTTTGAATGCAATGTCTGATCTCTAGGCATTAACAAAATCCTAAGAACTTTAAAAAGCCAGGTTGTTCATATTTTACCTCGGTGCCCCTGAAGACATTGACAATGATTCTGGGACCCATTTTTGAACAACGTCCAGAGATCGTTACTCTTGTAATCTTCTTGTCGGATACACGGGTATTCACCCTCTTTCTACACCATTCAAGTTTGCCATTCCACAAGGCTAGTGTCTTCTTATGGTCTTTGATCATAGCACGAAGAAGTTGTTCCTGAGCTTTGAGAGGATTCTTTATTCTGGAGTTAGATTTTGCTAACTCCTTCTTTGTTATGGCTTTAGCGACGCTGAGGCTTTCTTGAGCTTCCTTTACATGCTTCATCTCTTTATCGCTGAGCCTTTAGTGCATCTTCTCTTTCAGAGGGTGAAAGGAAGGAAAGTTCGTCTTCTTCTTCTTTCTGTACAGGTATAGCAGCTTCGGGACAGTGGTACAAAAAGGAATTTTTACTCTGGTCCTTTCAAGATCTTTTATTAGCAGATCCCTCCGAGCTTCTTCTTCGGGTTCAGAGATTATCTTTTTATTTACACGGCTAGAATTAGGCCTTCTTCTTCCACTCCTGATTCAGATATGTATAGGAATAGGTCCGCTTCTGAAGGTTCATTCAGGAATGGCATCACCTTTCTGGAAAAGGGTGAGATAAGAATCGGAGAATTGGATGGTTCAGGGTTAGTTATATCTTCAATACTTCTTATAGTAGAAGTATTGGTAGGAGGAAAGAAAGGTAGTAGAGAAGTAATTGGTTGGGGTTTAGAGATGAGAATTTAAAGAGCGAGTGGAAGACTAACCTCGGGGTTATCGAGCTCCCCCTGTTTCTTTATGTTTCTCTGAGGATGGAGGCTCTTCATTCTAAGGGGGCCTCCCCCCTAAGGGTTCCTTGAATACGACACCAGGCATTGAACCAAGCCTGACTACCGTGAAGAAGGATGCAGGATCAGTGTTGAATTCGTCATTGTGATCATCGTCATCATTATCCTTGAGTTGGTATGAAGGACCCTCTTCTTGTTCATCCTCTTTTTCTTTTTCTTCTTCATCGTCAGTGATGAGGGAGTCTTCATCATCCTTTTCCTCATCCCTATTGGCATTTGCGATGGGCTTAGAGTTTCTCTGCTCAAGCCCATTCACCTAACCTGTGATCCGTTCTTCCATCTCCTTGGGGACCTTCTCCCCCTCTTTGTTACCATCAGGGAGAGTGTGCAGCATAAGGATGTTGGCCTTCTCTTTTAGAGCCTCCAAAGCCGTGGAGTGCTCCTTCTGAATTAGCCCAAGTTGATCCAGGGACTTCCTATCTTATCATTTTCAGGTATAGAGAAGTTTTCTAGAATAGGTACCTGACTTGATGGAGATTCTTAAAAAGAGGTGTTAGAGGCTTCTTCAGCTTCTTCAATTCTAGCCATAAGACATATGAAGGCTATGTCTTCTTCATCTGACTCAGATTTGTCAATGGTTTGAGCCCAAATAACTTCTTGATCTTGGACGACTTCTTCAGCGAAAAGGCCTTTGCCTTTTCGCTGAGTTTTCTTCAAATTCTGATATTTTTCTTTTAAGTTAGAATATTTTACGTTTTTTAATTTATCCGGAATCTGGGAGGTGGTTGGAGCAACGAACTTCTTGGATCTGCATTAATTAGCAAAGTGACCATTGCATTGACAGTTATGGCAGATCGCTGATGCTTTATCAGCAGGAGTTATCTTTGACTTGTCAGAGGCAGTGATAGCAAGAGGTCTTCTGAAGTTGCTCTTTCTGGAAAATCTTCTGAATTTATTAGTAAGAAGAGCCAAAGAATTGTCAAAGTCAGATATATCAGCATCAGTGATATCTTCCGAGTTACCTTGATCTAACTCAGTGATAGAAGTTATAGAAGGAGAAACTGTCCTAGAGGGATCAGTCTATGAGGTCACTAGGCCAAGAATGAAGTTTTGGCTGTTTAAGTGCCTTTTAAAAGGTTTATGTTTAAGGATTGAGATTGCTCATGATTGAGCAATATTCCGTAAAAAGCACTTAAAGAAAGGGTTTTAGTGTTCTTTGACAGGTAGTAAATGTGTCCCATTGTTCAGGAAGAGATTCCCTGAACTTTGTCAGTACTTCAGAGTTAAAGTACTCTCGACCAACTATTTTCAGATCTATAATCAAACAGTTGAATCTCTGGTAGATCTGAGAAAGTGTTTCCTTTTTCAGAAACATGAAACTTTCATATTGTCTCACCAAGTGGATTCGACGAGTAATTTGAACCTCACTGGTTCCTTCATATTGACCACACAGAGTGTCCTACATGGATTTTGAGGTCCTCATTTTCATGATAGAATTGTATACATCATCTGGCAGAGACATGACAATAATAGATCTAGCTTTTGAATCAACAGCTAGCGCTTTCTTGTCTTCCTCACTTCATTGGTGTGGAGATTTGGGAATGCGTCTGTCAGGGATCGCAGGAGTAGTAGTAGTTGCATGGACTAGAAGTGTTGGAACGAATGGTCCATTTTCTACACAGTAATTAAACCTATTCTATTACAACTTTAGATTATGAAGCACGAGGAAGGAGGGAAATGTCATCAGAGATTCAAGGAGATATATGTATGTATGAAGATGAATATGGAGGACTTCATCTATTTATACCCATTGCATTTAATGCAACTCAGAAGGTACATGCCACGTGTCAAGTTCCAATAGGAAACTTGTCCTTTGTTCATAAAGCAACCATGCTTTTGGCTAAATATGAACAATAGCCAAAACAGAGTTGGTAAGGACATAGGAGCAGTCCGTACGTCCTTTCAGACAAGGCATGGGCGTTTGACATTTGTGCATCGAGGATAAGATCAACTTTGCTCTTGTTGAGTAGGCCCCACATTGATCACTGATACTGAGTCTTCAAGGATGAAGTCTTCAGGTATCACTAAGGCATACGCAAGATCTCACACTTCTGTTAGACGAACATTGTTATCATTGAACTTCTTCAAATCACGAGCTATTCATCTATTTCTTAAGTTAGGTCTTCGACTATCGCTGAATGGTCTTTGGTGTGAGTGTTGTTCTTTAGATATTCAGAGTCCAAATAATGTTCCTGACTTTCAACGATCACTAAGTGTGACCTTGTTCAAAGGGTTTTCTTTCTTGCTATGTATCTTTTTTTAACATGCATTCATCTAGGGTTTGAAGTAAATCTTTTTCAAAATTCGATCTCAACTCTTCTTCTGCATTTATGGGGATGAATTCATCTGCCTCTGGGTTTAAGGTGATATGAGTAAATGATCCAAAGTTAAAACGTCATCTTTTATCTGTACCAGTTTTAAATCAATTTGACTTAATTTGTTGGTTTTTCGTGCAGAGCTATAAGTGATGTTTTTATATTTAGGTTTTCTAACTATGTGTTCATTTTCATATTTTGATCTTTTAAAGACAGATTGTTCATACAAAACTGGGAAATCATGTTTTTGTTCTTTGCCTACGTGAAATACAGAGTCCAAAGTTGATCTCTTTTTGCAGGTATAAGGATCAAGGTCATCGAAACCAAGACCAGTCTTATACATCAGCATATTGAATTTCTCATGCACATTTTGAGCATCTTGATAGTTTTTGATCAAGAGCTCCTTCTTCTGAAGGCTAATATACAGAAATTCCCTTTCCTTTTGAATATAACTTTTAAGTGCTACAAAGTTTAATCTGTCACTTTCTTTTGTCTCAATCTCTTTGTCTTTTTCTTTCAAAAGCTTCTTAATATCATCAATCTCCTTTTTCAAATTCTTTTCTATGGAAACTTTGAGTTTTAAAATCTTTTGGTTTTCCACAGAAAGTTCTTGTTTTTCCTCAGTCAGCAGCTCCAATTCTCTTTTGAAAACGTTCCTTTCATTTTTAATAAGATCAAAGGATTTTTCAAGTGATTTTCCTTTTTCCTTTTCATTTGAGAGCATCTGTCTGAGAATTTCGAAATCTTGAGTACGATTAAAGATCTTCAAGTTCTGATTGTTCATCTCTAGATCTGGAGCAAACCCGAGAGTCAGAGGCAGGATCCTTTGTATCTCTATTCTCCATTGCCATGACGCATAATAGAGCTTCTACATCACTTGACGAGTCAGAAACTCAGTTCTCTATTTTGGCTACCGTTTCCCTCTCATCTCTTTTGTACTTGTTTTTGTTCTTGTACTACATATTCTCTTTTATAAGAGGGCCTTTGCTTTCATCAGAAAAGTGACCAGGCTTGCCACATCTATAGCATTTATCAATGTTTTTTCTCCGATTTTCCTTCTTCTCTTCATCCTTCTTCACGACTACAGGTGCTTTTTGTCTTGTTTCATAGGAAAGTTGGTTAGACTTTTCACCTCTGTCTGGTCTCCCTCTATTCTGAAATCACCTATTTCCAAACTTTCGAGTAAATGTTTTGGTGATTAGGGCCAAAGATTTAGCATAGGCACCTATGTCATTATCTTCTGAGTAAGAAAGTCATAATTGTGTATCTCCTTCAGACATTCGTGCCATGCTTTTTTCTCATTGTCTTCCCTTGATTCATCTCTGCTCCTTCTGCTTGTTCCTTTTGATGCAGAGATCAAAGCTAGAGGACCACCAACACTCATTTTCTTCTTCTGCATCTCCTTCGCATGATCTTGTAGTGTTCCAAACACATCATGCAACGACCATTGCTTTAGATCTTGATTTACATGTATATACATATACAGATTTGACCACTCTTCTTTCAGACGTTTGAGAAATAAGACATTGTTGTCTACCGGTGATCTCACTATATCACATCTTCTGATTAGATTAATCAGACTGCTAAATCTGTGGTATTTCTGCTCAAGAGTTTCTTCAGGAAGAGCTTGAAAACTGTTATACTCATTCAGAGCTTGTGCTTTTATGTTCTTTCTCGTCTTAGCCCCACCTTGCAGCTGATTGTCCAATTGATCCCATAATTCTTTGGCCGTGTTGCAAGAGTCTAGTGATTGGAATATATTATTTCGAATTGCCATGATAAGAAGACTTTTGGCCTTAAGATCAATTTCGACATTTTTCTTATCATCATCAACCCAATCTTTCTTTTCTTTAGGAATCCCTTGAGATGCAATTTCCTCAATATCGACCTGGCCAGAACTCCGGGAATGACAGTGGTTGGAACATACGGCCCATTCAGCACTGATGATTATAAATCTAGATCAAGTCCTTCGTAGAAATTAATCATACGAAATTTTCATTTGGGGATATTCATTCCTTATAACCGTAGGAGATTTAGTCAGTGAACCTGAACTATACATTGCGTTCCAATTTGGGTTCATCATTTTGAAGAAAAGCAGGGGTTAGAAAATCTAGAAGGAAATCGAGAAATTGAGGATGAAAACAAAAATTTGAAAAATCAAAACTTAATACGAAAGAGAACAATACACAATTCTCAGATCTAACAGCAAATTACCACTGAATTAAGTGAAATCGACAAAGAACATTCAGAATTTCGTAAAACTGGGTATGAGAAAAACAACAATTAGAATCGAGATATTCTAGTTGAGTGAGGATTTATCCATGATGGATTAGATCTGCTAATCAATAGACTGATTAGAAAGCTCTAATACCAATTGTTGGAACCCGAATTCTCTAGAAACTCAATATTTGGTGTTATAATTCAATATAAATGAGTAGGAAGCGGAAGCAATTGAATTATCACCAAATAAACCAGAATTGATGAATTGAATAGTAAATAGAGATTAGAAACAAACACATTAGATATTCAGCAAGTCATCATGTGTATTGAAGAGTGAATCCGAGCAGTTTACAGTGAAGAACACCAAGAACACACACAATAGTGTGTGAAAAAATCTCTCAAGATTACTCTCTCTCTCTCTCTCAAGTACAAATCCGGAAGATATTCGACTAATACACACCTATTACATTTAACAACATTCCTATTTATACTATAGAAATGGAAAGTCAAATCATTAGCACAATGAGAAGATGCCTAGCTGGAAAGGCAAATAACCGCTTCTACACGTGCCATCTTATAATAGGTCCATCTGTACAAGAGAGTGTCACTGGAGAAAATTCTAAGTGTAATCTAAGAAGACTCTTGGGAGTCAGAGGCTCTATATGTATGGTGCAGAGGCTCTGCTTCAGAGACTTGAGTTCTGCATCATATTGACTTGTATCGTCGCGCCTAGGTCTTCTGCTTCCGAGCTCTTTGTCTACAGTGACTTAGTCTTCTCACGAAAAGACTTAGAATACTTTTTACTTATACTTTCTAACAGAGTTAATTCTAACAGCAATGGCACTAGTGTTATCATAGTATATAGGGATTTTAGATAGCTGAATGTGGTAATTACTTAGTTGATTTCTCATCCAAACAAATTGAGCACAACAACTCCCAGCGGCTACATATTGAACTTCAATGGTTGAAGTGGACACTGAGTTTTGCTTTTTACTTGCCCAACTTACCAACTTACCACCTAAAAGCTGACAGCCTCTAGTGGTGCTTTCCTGTAAATTTTGCATCCTGCAAAATCACTATTTGAATAACCTGTTAGATCGAACCCTGAGTCTTTAGGATACCAAAGACCAAGATTAGCAGTTCCTTTCAGATATTTTAATATTCGCTTTATAGCGATCAGATGGAATTCCTTGGGTTCAAATTTATATATAGCACATAAAAAAGTTGAGATACAGCAGTGACCAATCATTACTCTATAGGCAGTAATGTTAATAGGTTTCCCATCAAGGTCCTTGTTCAGAGTTAGAGGAGGTGCCATAGGAGTTTTCATTGAGGAACTTTGAGTTAAATCAAATTTCTTCAGCATATCTTTAACATACTTACTTTGGCATATGAAAATTCCTTTCTCAGATTGCTTTATCTGAAGGCCAAGAAAAAATGTTTGTTCACCCATCATACTCATTTTATATTATTCATTCAAGCAATTTGAAAAACGAGTACAGAGCTTAGGTTTTGTGAAACCAAATATTATGTGTTAGGTCTGAAAATATTGTATCCGAGATCACAAATATGGAATATATTTTATTGTAAATAAGGCAACTGAATATTGCCTTAATCTCTAGTTTCCTTATTGTAATTTATCTTCTCATATAAATAGAGGTTTTAGCTAGACATTAATAAATATCGTTAATTCATATCATTATTTTTAGAGAGCTTATTAGATAATATCATTGTGATCACTAAGTTCATCAAGTGAGATATCCGACTTCGGATCTTCATCAATATTCAAAGTGTTCTTCGTGTTCTTGCATACATACATACGTTACCTGATCAAATCTGGGATCCACAATTGGAATCAGAGCTACACGATTTGAGTTTTGATCTGATTCTGATCGAGTTCGATAATTAAAGGTAAAATTCCCGATTTTTGTTTTCTGTTTAAAACTTGTCGGCACAAGCTTCCAAAGCCTGTATCGACAACTTTTTTTTCTCGCACTTCAAATATCGATAAGAAGTTTTTATCGCATCCTAGTTTATCGACAAGAATTAATATATCGCATCTTTTCTTATCGATAAGATTTTTATAACGCATTTTAAGAATTTTTTTTAATCGACAATTTTTATATCGCCTCTTTATCACCCGACAAGATTCGTTTCTTCATTCAAAATTTTTTAGTTTAATTCATTGTACTTTTGCTTCACTTTTATTAGAAAACTCAGGGTCACTGAATTCTGCAGCTTTTCTAGTTTAAGAGTTCTCAAGTACAAGGCTTAAAGTTTAAAATTCGAATTTTTTACTTTAGTTTAAACCGTAGTACTGTTGCTTCACTTTTATTGGAAAACTTGGGGTCTCTGACTTCTGTAGCTAATCTAATTTAATAGTTCTCAATTACACTGCTTAAACTTTAAGTAAATCTTTTTATCACAACTGGTCCAAGGTTGACAATCAGCCATGGGAATATATTCCCTCCAAAAAGGTTATGAAGTGATGTATTGTACTGCAGATGCTGCCTGCATGTTATGAGATCCTTCTGCAGCAACCCAAAGTGTTACAAAACTCCTTAATAAGCACAAAACAAATCAATTCCTCAAACTTAGCTCCAGACTCAGATAAACATCAAGTCAGAATAAAAGACTCAAGTTATACTAATTAGAAAAGTGAAAGTAAAAGAAATATGAAATAATAAATGGTCAAAATGTGATAAATTATTCACTTATCACACCCTTACACTAAAATTGTTGCTTGTCTCCAAGCAACACAAATGACAAATAAAAGACTCAATTTGAAAAATGAAACAAAAAATACAGACTTAGAAGTAGAGATCAGTATATTTTATTTTAAACAATGAGCATAGCCTTTTATAAATCATAGTTTAATGACCACTCAAGCACCATGTCTATAGCCCAAAACACAAGTTCCTATTGTTAGGTAGAAACAAGTTAAGAACTAAGGATCAATAAGACTTTTTAGGTTTGAAAATTTTCTGGGGTTTTCACTCTTTCTCACACATTCCTTTATTTTTCTAAACTGCAACAATTGTGTTGTTTAAGCTACTGCAAACTACCTACTGCCAAGTTTTTTAATAAGTGGCCTAAGTATGTTATTGATTTAGTCATTCCACCAATATCATAGGGGAGAACAATGGTTGACCAAAAGTTGCCAATATCACAACTGATTAAGCCATGTGATGCCAATATCACAAGTGTTGCTGATTGAGCCAAGTGATGCCAATATCACAAGTTAATTTAGCCATGTGATGCCAAAATCACTAACCTATTCGAAATTGGACAAGAAAAAGGACCAAAACCTTGATCTTTTTTGCTTTAACAACCATCCGTCCACCACACATGAATGAGACAATGTCCTCATTGTTTGAAGGCATGTCAAGCTTTAAGGTGTAAATGGTGCAAAGGGAAAGTGTTTAGGTTGTGTATATGAGAAACATTGCCTATATCCTATCCTAAAAGTTCAAAATTGTTGCCAATTTGCTTCCCATGTGTTCTTGGCTTGGTTCTAGCAATGGCTATGAGTGTAATTTTGCAACAAATGAATTATTTGGGCTATGATATGTTCATTGATCTACTATTCTAAAAATAAATAAAAATTCACAGACACTTAAACTCAAAAATAAATTATGAAACAAATAAATATAAAATAACCTATGGAGCTAAGGAAAAGAACTGCACCTGTCCTACTCAGATTGAGTAGGTGTTGCAGCCTCCTGGAGCACCTCCTCTTGCCTCCTGGTCAATTCTGCAGGATAAATGGACAGGTCTTTTGCAACTTCTTCATGTTGTTGCTCCAAAACACTTCTCACCACATCATCCTTCTTTTTCTCCCATTGTATGTATAGGGCCACATCCTTTCTGAACACCTTCACCACTTTCTCTTGCTAATCCATCCTCTTCATGGCAGCCTCTCTCTCATCAAATGCTTGCAGCAACTCCTCTTTCTGAGTCTGCAACTTCTCTTCCCAGAAAACTTCTTGATATTCCAGGCTCTCCATCATCTTTTGCTGGTTTTCCTCCATCATCTTTGTTAGAACTTATTTGGAAGTATGAATCAGAACTTTCCTTTTAGAAACAAGTTGAACTCTCCAGAGGCAAGCATCTTCAGAAGATCTTCACTTCAGAAGTTCCAATCACAATCCAGAAGATTGGGCATCTTCTGGATTTCACTTTATGAACTATACATGTGCTACAATGACATGGCAAGTCACGCATCCTGTACGTAACTGAATCTGTTAGATGTCTTGCTTATGTGTCAATACGTGATAGGCTAGATCATTGACTTTTCCATTATAATAGTATAAATAGAGATATCCTTCACTGTATCAAGTGTCGATCGTATTGGAGAGAATTATTGAGAGTAATTTGTATTACTGTAAGCATCGTCATATTGAGTGAAATACAACTTACAATTGATCTTCATATTTTCTTCCTTTACTGTTTCCAATTCTAGTTTGGTATTGATTACATTTGCTTCCACTAACTGACCATCATATTCATAATAAATATCATTTATCTGAGTAAATGGGGATCTGGGTTCCAACAATTGGTATCAGAGCCAGATAATCAATCTATTGATTATTCGATCTAGTCCAATTTCGAGAAATCCCTACTCAACTAGAATTTTCTCTATTTTTAAGCTACTGTTTTTCATTCTACCCTGTTTACGAGTTTTTATTGTTCTTAAACAACTTTTCTCAAATAGTGGTAATTTAAGCTTAAATCTGAGTCTCATTGTTGATCGACAACTGCTTTCAAGTTCAGTAAATCAAAATCGTTCTTAATTTTCAATTTCTTGTCGAAACTCTCATACTCTATTTTTCTCAAAAACGGCAAATCCAAATCTAAATGCCATGTACAGCTCCGTCTCTCTCACAAAACCTCCTACTTTACTAAGGGATGAATATCCCTAGTGGAAAATTCGCATGATCAACTTTTACGAAGGTCTAGATCTTGATTTACACGCTTTTGTGCTGAATGGTCCCTTTATTCCAGTTACCACTATTCCCCGTGTACCTGCAACTACCACTATTGAATAAATTCCAGCAAGGCCGGTTCCAAAGGACAGAAAGGACTGGAATGAGGAAGATTAGAAGAAAAATGAAGTTGATCATAGGGTAAGAAGACTTCTCATAATGGCACTTCTAAATGAAATTAATCAATCTCTAGATCAGTGTGATTCTGCTAAAGATCTATGGGATCAGTTAGCTAATCAACTTGAAGGAGGCTCCAAGATGAAGAAGAATAGAAGAGATCAAGCACTGAATGAGTATAACAACTTCCAGGCCCTTCCAGAAGAAACTCTTGAGCAGACCTATCAAAGATTTAATACATTGATAAATCAATGTAAAAGATGTGATATCATCAGATCAAAGGAAGCCAACAATCTTCTATTTCTCAAACGTCTGAATCCTGAATGGTAAAATCTGTCAATGTCATTACAAGCAAATCAAGATCTGGAGCAATGGTTGTTGCATGATGTGTTTGGAACTCTTCAAACTCATGAAAAGGAGGTGATATCAAAGAAAGTCAGTGTTGGTGGTCCCTTGGCCCTTATCTCTAAATCCAGAGGGTCAGGGAGGAGAAATGGAGAAGCTGAGAAGAAAGGGAAGAGCAGAGCTTTGATTTCAGAAGCAGACACAGAAGCTGGTGTTTCTGGATCAGAAGATGAAGACATAAGTTCTTTTGTTGAATCTCTAGCTCTCATTACCAAACAATTCACTAGAAAGTTTGGCAATCGTTCATTTCAGAGAAAAGGACGATATGATAACAGAAGTGAACGCCCAACTCAAGCTTACATACCAAGACAAGAAGCTCCAAAAGTTGAGAATTCAGAAGCAGAGAAGAAAGAAGAAGAGAAGAAGAAGAAGAAGGATGTATACTATAGATGTGACAAGTCGGTCACTACTCAAAAGATTGCAAGGGAGCTCTCATCAAAGATAACATGTACTACAAAAAAAAATACAAGTATAATGTTGATGAGAGAGCACATTAAGCTGAAAAAGAAAACAGGCTATCAGACCAGTCAAGTGATGCAGAAGCCATGTTCTGCGGAATGGCTATAACCAGTGATGCAGAGGAACAACCTTCTGAAACCCCGGTTTGCACTACTTCTGAATCCTCTGAACTTGAGCAAACAATTTTAAACTTAACTCTTGATTTTGAAAATCTGAAATAGAAGCTTCTGGATGAGAATAAAATAAGAAAAGATATTGAAAAATCATTTTCTCTAATCGAAAAAGAAAGAAACATTTTTAAAAGAGAAATGAAAAAAAATTCAGAAAAAAGCAAGAATTTTCTGTGGAAAATGACAAAATTTCCAAACTCAAAGATTCCACAGAAAAGTACATTAAAAGATAAAATTGCTGAGCCTAATAAACTCCTTGTGGCTAAGGATAAAGAGATTAAAGCTAAAGAAAGTGATAGATTAAATCATGTAGCACTTAAAAATTATTTTAAAAAAGAAAGAGATTTTCTGCACATCGATCTTCAGAAGAAGGAGCTCTTGATTAAAAAAATATCAAGACGCTCAGAAGGTACATGAACAAATAAATACACAAGTTGGGAAAACAGATCTTGGTTTCGATGATCTGCATCCTTATACTTATTAAAAAAAAGATCTACTTTAGATTCTGTATTTTGTATGGGTAAAGAACAAAAATCTGATTTTCCTATTTTATACAAACAATCAGTGTTTAAAAGGTCAAAAATATGAGAATGGACATCAAGTGCGAAAACTCAAATACAAAAACATAAATTATTCTTCTGAAAGAACAAGTCAAGTTGACCTTAAACTAATTCAGAAGAAGATTATCATGTTTTTGACTTTGGTTCATTCACTCATATAACTTTAAACTCAGAAGCGGATGAGTTCATATCAACACATGCAAAAGAAGAACTAAGACTCAAGTTTCAAAAAGATATTCTTCAAACTTTGGATGAGTGTGCTACCAAAAGTAGTACAGAACCTAAAACAATATCTCTTCAAAAGGAACAAGAAGAAAAATCCTTAACTTTTGAAAACCATCCAAAGATCATTCCCTGTTCTTTTACTGATCTAAATCTTTGTCAAGATAAAGACAATGACGAATTTGATGTCTATCCCTGGGAAAACGATAATCAAAGTTACGATGATTTCTTTGACTTGTCAGATAAATTACTCATTAAGTTTGAAAATTGTATGCCTTCTACTTATATTCCGGTAAAACCTTGTATCAAGGATAGCAATGCTCCCTTTATGTATACAAACGAACCACCAGAAGTAAGGGCTGTTGGATCTAATGGTAAAAGACTTCCAAATGGAATACCAATAATCTCTGTTCCTTCAAAAGAACAGAGAAAAGAGGTTCCCATTCATCCAGATTTTCTTGGTATGTGCACTCAAGCTAAGACTTATCTTGATCTTGAAAAAGAAGCAGCAATTAAAAAGAAAGCTACTCTTGAACAAAAATCTCAAATTCCACAGCCTCATAAGAATACTAAGTTCACTAGAGAACAAAAAGCTAAATGGAAAACTAATGATCATATTTCTTCTGTTTCAGTAAACCGGCCAAAAGTTCAAAGCATGTGGACTCCCAAGAAGCAGTCTACAGAGAAAAATTCACCAGTTCTGAAACATAAGTCTAGGCTAGATAAGAAGTTCATTCGAACAACTGATGCTACAATAGACAAAAATAAGAAATCTTGTAATTATCATTCCAGAAATGAAAATTCAATGAATTCTTTTATGTCTCAGAACTCTGAATGCTTCTCTCTTTTTCTAAAATTAAAACAATTCTTTTTGAATCCACTTTGTTTTACTTATGATTTTATAAACGTTCAAATTTTAAAAACCAGAAGAAAAAGTTGTTTCAATCTAAATCAGGCAAACCAGAAGTCTCTGGAAAACATGCAAATTCTTCTAAATTAGAAGAAAAATTAACCCAGAATCACAAGTCTAACTACAAAGGACCCATTATGAGATGGGTACCTAAATCTCTTTGATTTTGTATTGCAAAAACATTGTGTGCATATCTGGTATCTTGACTCTGGATGCTCGAGGCACATGACTTGTACAAGAAACTTACTCTTCATGTTCAAAGATAAAATAGGTGGAGCAGTAACGTTTGGAGACAATGGAAAGGGTCAAATAAAAGGTTATGGTACTCTCCAAGAAGGAAACATTACCTTATCAAAGGTTGCTCATGTTTCTGGATTAAAACATAATCTTCTAAGTGTAAGACAACTATGCGATGCTAAAATGTTGGTTGTATTTGATGAAGAGTATTGTTACTTATTTTCAAAGGCAAGTCAATAGCTATGGAGAGCCGACAGGAAAGGTAACCTATATATGATGAACTTCACTTCTAAAGATGGTACAGAAACAGTCTAGCTAATCTTGAAGAAGAGTGAAGTAGCTTGGCTCTGGCATCATAAACTTTCACATCTCAACTTTTAAACTCTTGAATTGCTTGTGAAACATAATTTGGTTAAGGGCCTTCCAGAGGTTCACTTCCAGAAGGATCACCTCTGCCCTACTTGTGAAATGGGAAAAATAAAAACAGCCTCCCACAAGACTAAGAGTCATCATTCCTGTTTAAAACCTCTGCAATTACTACACGTTGACCTCTATGGTCCATAGTCGTACAAAGTTTATCGGGAAAGAAATATATTCTTATGCTAATTAATTAATTTTCCAGGTATACTTAGCTTGCTTTTGTTAGACAAAAGTCAGAAGTCCCAGTTGTTTAATTGACATGATGAAGAGGATACAGGTGCTTCTGCAAAGCCAAATCCAACAGTTGAGAAGTGACAATGGTACTGAGTTCAAGAATGCCAAACTTGATGATTATCTAACCAATGAAAGAATTTCTCAAAACTTCTCAGCTGCGCGTACTCCTCAACAAAATGGTGTGGTGGAACGAAGAAATCGCACATTAGTCGAAGCAGCAAGAACCATGCTTGCAGCTTCTGGACTACCCACACACTTCTGGGCTGAAGCTGTCTCTACTGTCTGTTTTACACAGAACATATCCATAATTGTCAAGAGACATCTCAAACCCTCTTATGAGCTTATAAACAATCGAAAACCAACAGTTAAATTCTTACACATCTTTGCCTGCAGGTGCTTCATTCAGAATGACCGTGACAAACTTGGAAAATTCGACAAGAAATCTGATGAAGCTAAATTTTTAGGATGTTCTATGACCTCCAAAGCTTACAGAGTGTATAATCTACGAACCAAGACAGTCATGGAGAGCATCAATGTAGATTTCGATGATCAAGCACAATCGGTTTCTGATTATTCTGATTCAGAACTCAAGCTCAACAATGTAACTTCTGACTATCTCTCTAGCTCCAGAGAATCCGAGATTGATGCTATATTTGAAGATTTCCTTGGAGAAGAAATTCCTTTTGAAGAAGTAGATAGAAGTCCGCTAGTCAATCCATCAGAGGTACTTCGAGCTTCTGGAATAACCATTTCAGGTCCCTCTATATCCACAAGTACAAATGAAAGTCCAGAGGAATCTTGGTCTACTCCAGACAGAGAGCACAACTCGTAATCCCATTTCCTCTGAACCTTCATTTGAGGGGGAGAGGTTAGGCTCTTCTCCAAAAGTTGCAATTCCAGAAGACACTCCACAAGAACCAGACGTTGAGATTGAACCTCCACAAGTCTCCCAGACTTGCATGAAGAAATGGACAAAACCTCACTTAGTTGATCAAATAATTGGTGACCCTTTTGAAGGTGTCAAAACCCGATCTGCTACAGCAAATGAAGCCTTCTTTGTAAATTTCCTAAGCATGCTAGAACCAAAGAAAGTCATTGAAGCTCTACAAGACCCCAGTTGGATCGATGCAATGCAAGAAGAGCTTCTACAATTTGATAGAAACCAGGTATGGAAGCTTGTACCATTTCCTAAAAACAAAACAGCAATTGGCACAAAGTGGGTTTTCATAAATAAAAAAGATGAAGATGGAATTGTGGTCAGAAACAAAGCTAGGTTGGTGGCAAAGGGGTACTGTCAAGAAGAAGGTATTGATTATGATGAAACATTTGCTCCAGTAGCAAGGCTTGAAGTAATTCGATTCTTTTTAGCTTTCTCTGCATATAAAGACTTCAAAGTATATCAAATGGATGTCAAATGTGCCTTTCTAAATGGCAAATTGAAAGAAGAAGTCTATGTCCAGCAACCCCCTGGTTTTGAAAGTGCAGATCATCCAGACTATGTCTATCTTTTAGACAAAGCTCTGTATGGATTAAAGCAAGCCCCTCAAGCCTGGTATGAACGCTTATCAAAGTTTCTGATTGACATTGAATACAAAAAAGGTAAAATCGATACTACTCTATTCATCAAAAGGTGCAAAGGTGAGCTGAGCATGGTTCAAATATATGTGGATGACATTATATTTGGCTCTGCAAATCAAGCAGAGGTAGAGCTGTTTTCAAAACTAATGGAAAGTGAATGTGAAATGAGCATGATGGGAGAACTAACCTTCTTCCTAGGGCTTCAAGTCAAACAGACAAATATTGGCATTTTTATAAATCAAGCTAAGTATGTCCCTGAAAACACCAATATCACCAAATACAAAGCTTGATTTTGATTCCTCTAGGAAACAAGTAGATGTCAAGAATTACAGAGGTATGATTGGATCTCTTCTATACTTAACTACAAGTAGACCAGATATAATGTTTGACACATGTATGTGTGCCAGATATCAAGTCAATCCCAAAGAATCCCATCTGGCTACTGTGAAAAGAATCTTTAGATACCTTAAAGGAACATCCTTATTGGGTCTCTGGTATCCAAAGCATTTTGGCTTCAATTTAATTGCATATACTAACTCTGATCATGCAGGATGCAAGTTAGACAGAAAAAGCACCTCTGGAAGCTGTCAACTTCTTGGAAATAGATTAATAAGCTGGACATCAAAAAAGCAAAACTGTGTGTCAACTTCCACAGCAGAAGCAGAATATGTTGTTGCTGCTAGTTGTTGTTCATAAGTAATATGGATGAAAACCCAACTCAAAGATTATGGTCTAGTATATGACAAAATTCCAATCCTGTGTGATTCAGAAAGTGCAATTGTCATCATAGGAAATCCAGTTCAGCATTCAAAGACCAAGCACATTGATGTCAGGTATCATTTCATAAAGGATCATGTGGAAAAAGGTATGATTGAGATGTACTTTGTTCCACTGACTACCAACTTGCTGATATTTTTACAAAAGCCTTAGACGAAAATCGATTCAATTTTCTAATCAGCAAGTTGGGCATGCTTAATATGTGATGCAAATCCAGAATCTATTTCTCAAAATAACTCTTCTGTATTTTCGTTTAAAGCATGTATTTTTCTTACTTCTATTTTTCTTCATCTTCTGAACTCATTTCACCATCGCAAGCATACCAGAAGCCTCTAGCTACACTAACGATATCTTTGCATCTCAAATTGTATCCTTTTCACGATTTTTATGATCTAAGCACAGTTTAAGGGGGAGCGGAGAACAGGAGGGTGAACATGTCAAGGGGGAGCAAACACTCATGCATAATTCAAAGGGGAGAAAATCAACTTTAGAGTAAAAATTCATGTTTTAGAAGATAACACTTTCCAGAATCTCTGGATCAACTCTTGCCATCAAGGTTATATAGAAGTCCCTGGCATGTCTATCGTCTCCTTTGATTTTTCAGCTTCTGTAAAGGAAATTTCCGTCCAGAACTTCTGTATCAATTCCTACTTTCAGAGCTATACAGAAGTCTCTAGATTGTCTTAAAAAAACCTGCTTAATATATTTTTCTCTAAAAATCATACATATCATTTTCTTCTATACTAATTCTTGTCGTCAAGGTTATACAGAAGTTTCTGATATGTCTACGATTTTCTCTGGAACATCTTTTCAACTTGAACAAACTTTCTTTTGGTCTCAAACACGACCTTTCATTTGACCAACTGAATGATTTTAATTTTTTTAAAAAGGATTTACAATCCTCTGAATTAATGAACATTTGAATTAAAGCTGAAGGAATTAGTTTTGAACTTAAAGTAGTCATTCAGAGCCTCTGGATAAACTCTTGTCTCCAAGGTTATACAGAAGTCTCTAGTATGTCTACCAACCTTTCTGAAAGGACATTTCGAGTAAGAACTTAAGAAAAATCAATCTTTAAATTTCTCTTGCCGTCAAGGATATTGAAAATATTTTTTTTTCTAATTTTTATTCTTAATGCTCCTTGTTAAAACCTTCTATTGGTCATCAAATGATTTTTCTTAAGACCATGCAGATTATTTTTCAAACATTTTCTTCCTGAAATAACCATTCGAATTCAAAAGGTTAAGGGAAATAGATACTTTTACTGACAAAGACACATGTCAAAGCCCTACACGAGGCAAATATGAACCGTCATGACACGCGTAAAACCCCTATGGTTCGCGTGCGTTTTCTCCAAAAAGCCTACATCAGCAAAACCGTTCCTTATCCCTTTTACCACTCGAGTTCACTTTTCATTCTCACTATTTAAACTCAATTCACCGCTCCAATTTCACTTTTTACCATCCCTGCCCTCGAACCTTCTTACATTTCAATAAACCCTATTGTTGAACACCTGCAAATCTCAAAACCCTAAATCTTCGACGGCTGCTCAGAATCAAATCCCTGCAAATGTGCAAACTGATGAAGACCAAATGGTGGACTCAAATGTTCCTGACATATTCATACAAAAGCAATGGCAAACCATCTACATAAAACACAAACTTACTCTCACTGGAAGTTTTGGTCTGTCAAATGATGAAGAACGTGGAGTAGAAGTACAGATAACAAGGAGAAAGATTGCAAGACTCTTCCAACTTCCTGACTCACACATCTGGGTAAATAATGTACCTGAACCAAATTCAAACCTTGAACAGAACCCTACTTCTGATGTATTGGTGGACTTTCTGGATTTCTTAGGGTATAATAAAGAGCTAACCAGAGTGTCGGATTTTAAGAGACAATCCCTACCCCCAATGTGGAATGTTCTGGTCTCAATCCTGAACAAAAGCCTTACATGCAAAATAGGCTCAATGGATCAAGCTAGCACAAACATCATCACAATGATGTATGGAATGTTCTTTAACCGCCCCTTGGATTACACAGATCTTATATTTCAAGAAACTCAGAGTGTTGTTCACAACAAATCTCTCTATCAGAAGAGGAACAAACCACTTCCAGCATTGATGTTTCCACGCTTCTTGGCCCTGTTCATACAAGGAGCAATATCAAAATGGAAGATCTCCTGTGTACAACCCTTCTGCAAAATACATGTCATGAAGACTCATCATCCAACTATTTACAAGGATGGGTACAAAAAGCAACGCGAGCTCTCCAGGTATATGCTTAACCTTATTCCTTCAACGTCTTCTCTACTCCAATCTTCTAGGGACTCTATGGTGACCTCAAAACAGAGGCCACCTACCCAGAGGTTTTAGAATCCAGAATAGAGAGTGAGGGGGCGAGTGAGGATGAGTCTGAAAATAATCAGAGTGACCACCAGAGAGATTCTACCCATGTTGAGCGTCTATATTCTATATATAGAAAAAAGAAAAGGATTCTTTTCATGACATAGTTCTAAATTCCTATAACATAATAAAGAAAAGGATTCTTTTCAATCCAAACCCAAACCCAGAAGCCAACCAAGTAGAAGTTGTTACTTGTTCTTCTGCTTCAAGCACACCTGGGGAAACCTCCTCATTATCTTCCTCTCAAAAGGATGATAATGCAAATATAAGACTTCAGTCGCCCTAGAACTCGCCACAACCTACACACAACATCGATGTCTCTGTGATCGATGATATAGATTGGATGGCAGTTGGCACGTCCATGCTAACTACCAATCCAGAAGCCAATGAATTCCCATCAGAGGGGTTATGGCAGCAAGACACACAACGTACCTCGATTTTCAATCTTTTTAAAGGTACGCTCATCACTATTGACTCTCCACCCTCTGATGTTGGAGATCAAGTCAATGTGATCAGAACATCCGAAGAGGTGCCTCTTAGGAGCCCTCAAGGACAGGATGGAAGTCCCTTCACACTCAACATACAAATAGGTGTGAATGAGGTCCCCTCTGGACGCAAGGGTCACGAGGCTCCATGTGTTGGAGATGCATCGGTTACCCCCCCCCCCCCCACACACACACCTGAATTTGTCACAAATGTTGCATCCCAAGAATTCGTTGACCAAATGAAGGGATCCATGGAAGATCTAAAACAAGCCGTTGAAAACAGTAACTCCAATTTCAATGTAGAGCAAACACATGTGAACTTCTCACTATGTGAAATAAGAGCTACTCAGAAGGAGCACACCAAAATGTTGGAACAGATTAAGAACTTCTTAATCACCGCCCATGACACCCAAAGATATCTAACAATTGAACAGTTTCAGAAGTTAGAAAGCAATCTCAAATCGAATGCAGAAGCCATTTCCAATATTCCCTCTGAACTTCCAACACCACTAGCCACTATCTAAACAGAAGAATTTGGTCTGTTTGCCGCTGATATGAAGAAACTACTTGATGTTGTCAATCCTACAGAATCTTCTACATCTTCTGGCATGATCACTAAATCTGACTTGGCAACTTTCCAGAAGGCCATGCTTGATAAATTCAACGATATCAATGCAAAGTTTGTGTCAAAAATCAACACCGCTCCAGCTGTTGAACTTACCCAGAAGGTATTTGCCTTAGATACCTCTGTGAATACACTCATAACAGCCATCAACTCAATTTCTGCCCATCATGAATCAAGGAAGCAAGCTAAGGAAGACAGAGCCTGTAAAGAGGCTGAACAAAAGAGAAAGTGATTTGAGGATCAGGATCCAGATCCTTCTGATCCTCAGAAGGGGGAGAAAAGAAAGAATGAATGTTCCTCTTCTGAACCAGCCAATGATCAACCAACTTCTGAACTAGTTCAAAATCCATAACAACCCAGAGAGAAACCAACAGAGCAAGTGCAACCACAAGTTCAAAATCCTTCTGCCCCAATTGCTGCAACTTCTTTGGCAATGCGCCCCTTGCCATGAGATCCAGAAGTTGCTAACTTTATCCTTGGTCTTGAAAGAACCAAAATATAAATCCCCAGCATATCAAAGAACACAAATACAGGACCTAGAGCCTCCAATCAACCACCAACTTCAACTTCCGAGCCTAATGTACAAATCAATCCTCCACAAGTAAATATCACTAATATTCCAACCTCTGAAATCCCAACCTCGTCTACCATTCAAGAAAACACTCCTATCTCTGAAAATATCCCTCCAGAAGGTCCTAGTACAAAAGCTCCAACCACTACTAATCAAGAATCTAATCAACCACTGTCAGAGAAGAATGTAACAGAAGCTCCAGTTGAAAAAGAAGTACAAGACAAAAATCTTGTTGAATCTGAAAGAAGATTAAGAAGAGTTGCTGTCAAAAGAAATATTGGTTTAGAACAACTCCAAAGAGTTGCTCCATCTCAAACTTCTACAACCAGAGAAATTTTCTTTAATCGTTTATATGCCGAAAGAGAAGAAAGAGTTGCATTAATCCTGCCAAACTTTGTTGAGCGTTCCAAAGCAGATGATCAAACCAAAGTGAGATTCTCAACACACAGGCAAGACAGGAAAGATGTCTTCTCTTCCTCACCTATCAAAAAGGTTACTGGAGTTAAATATAAGAGGTTTGAAAACTCAGATATTATCTACAGTATCTATCAGGTGGAAAGAGCAAATAGACAAATATGTTATTTTTGTGACAATGATTTACTTTCTCTAAATCCTTCTGATCTATTACCTCTGGGAAGATACATGAAGCAAGGGAAGAATTGAATTCAGATGACAAAGTTGCATATTTCAGAATTTTGACATGTATGGAAGCATTTGTTGAGTACAGAAAGAAGGTAGACTTCCAGATCGGATTCGAACAAGGTGTAGAAAAGTTGAGCATCACAACACCTAATGAAGATAGGGAAGGTATTGAAAATCTTAAAGGTGGGAATATCTTACTTGAACCAGATGAAGGAGTGGTGGTATTTAGAAGACCAGGAAGAAGAAGATTTTTTAGAGTAAATGATGCCTTCAAGTATTCAGCAATTATGTTGAATATCTTAAGAGGATTGGTGGGTGTAAAGAAAGAGGATACTAGTGTTGAAGTAAATATCAAGATAACTGCAGAGAAAATAGAGAAACATATTGAAAGGGTTATCAAGCTGAGGGAGATCACAAATCAGTTCTATAAAGTGATCAGCGGGCACCCTCAGGCTCCTTTTTAGAGCTTATCTTTTTGTATCTTTTGTATTTAAATTTCTTGTAATGAAATGAATTTCAAACTTGTTTCTTTTTACTTTGTATGTTACTGTTCTGACTTCATACTTAGGGGGAGATTGTTAGAACTTATTTGGAAGTATGAATCTGAACTTTCCTTTTAGAAACAAGTTGAACTCTCCAAAGGCAAGCATCTTTAGAAAATCTTTAATTTAGAAGCAAAAGTTCAGAAGCTCCAATGACAATCCAGAAGATTAGGCGTCTTCTGGATTTCACTTTATGAATTATACACGTGCTTCAATGACATGGCAAGTCACGCATCCTGTGTGTAACTGAATCTGTTAGATGTCTTGCTTATGTGTCAATACGTGATAGGCTAGATCATTGACTTTTCCATTGTAATAGTATAAATAGAGATAGCCTTCACTGTATCAAGTGTCGATTGTATTTGAGAGAATTATTGAGAGTAATTTGTATTATTGTAATCATCGTCATATTGAGTGAAATACAAATTACAATTGATCTTCATATTATTATTGTTTTATTGTTTCCAATTCTAGTTTGTTACTAATTATATTTGCTTCCGCTAACTGATCATCATATTCGTAATCAATATCATTTATCTGAGTAAATGGGGATCTGGGTTCCAACAATCTTGATCAATAATACCACAACAGCAGTATCCAGGGAACTTGCCAGGGATGCTGCAGCACTCGTAGAAGCATTCCGCAGTGGGTTTCCTAGCTTTATCACCCTACCTCTTGATCTGATTGTTCACGATTCTGGTAATGGCAATCTTCTCCATTGTTGTCTTCTTGCTCACCAACACATATCCATTAAATTCCTTCACCTTAGCCTTCTCCATCAAGGCATGAATCAAGGCAGGATGCCATAATTCACCCTTAGGCTTTTCTGTACAACTCTTGATGTTTTTACACAACACCAGGCCTGCATCAAAGGGCTTCTTCTCCATGATGGAATATATGAGAACACATCTTTCAAAAATTATGTTGGTGTCATGTAAGGCAGGCATAATAGTATGCCTAACAAAATTAAACCAGACATTGGCTTTAGGCTTCAAACAAACTGTCAATAGGGTTCTGCTTGATGCATTGGCATCCTTCCAATCTTCACCCTGCCTCCATATGGCCTCTTAGATCCTTTTAGCATCAGCAGTTGATGCTCTTCTCATCATCTTCTTATAAACTGAATCTACAGGGGGATTTATTCCAACCAAAGCATTTATGGTTTCAACAGAGTAAGATACCTTAGTTCCTCTGACTATAACTTCATCTTCAGGGGTCACAGCAAACTCTGCATAGAACTCTCTAACCTAGTCTATGTTGTACTTTGGTGGAACCTTACACAAACGTTCCCAACCAAAATCCATGATCACTTCACTTTGAAAGGGCATTCATCCATAACCTTAGGACCAAATCCTTTATCTGCATGGGCTTACTTTCCTTTAAACTGCTCATACCTCCCCTTAGAAGTTGGACAAATGAAATTTCCCAAATCAATATCATCATCCAAGTGCTCATCTTCCTCCCTATTCTCTACTTCATTCTCAACCTCTCTATCAACCTCTTTCTCTTGCTCAACAACTTTAGAAGTAAATGATATGGTGACTATCCTAGCAGGTAGCTTCTTAACAACCCTGGTCTTCATCTATTTCTTCCTACTCTTCTTTTGAACAGTGGTCTCAACTTCCACCTCCACAGATTTCTCCATAGATTCCTCCAGAACATCACCCTAAATGTTTTCTCCTACTATTTCCAATTCCACCACCTCAATGTGCTCTTCTTCATCTACAAGGGATCTCCTTCTATCCAAAAAATCGTCCAGAATATCATCATGAAACTATGGTTCTTGGGTTCTTGGTGGTGGCGGCACAATAACTGTCACAACATCTTGTTGTGATACAGACATGTCCATATTGACTTGTAGAGGAGTGTTTCCTTGCAAGTGGCTGGTATCTAGGACTAAAACAGGGAAAAGGGATAATGGTACCTCAGGAGGTGGTATTATGGTGGTGGTATCAACTACCAATGGTGGGGTTTTAACTTGGTGAAAAAGGGTACGATTTATATCGAACCCAACAGGGGCCAAGAGAGTATCAATGGCTTCTATTGTTGGTTCGTTGGGGTTTGAGCATCATGAAAAACAGGGTTTTCAGAGTCGAAAGTTTCAGGGGTGTTTGGGTTTGAAATGTTCAGGTCCATCATCAGAGGTTGTTTGGGTTGTTTCTCTACAGAGGAAACATCATCCAAAACAAAGGGTTCTTTTTGGGTTTCTATTTCTTCATAATCAGAGGGGTATGGGATAGAATACTCAGAAGAAGAATCGGAGTCCGGATTAGTGATCATACATTTCCCTTTTCCTTCGACGTTGACCTTTTGTCTTTTCAACGTGACGTCTGGCGTGGAATCGGTCGGACGAATTTTTACACCCTTCTCTTTACTTCGAATAGAGGATTCTTCCCTCTAAAAATTTGGTCGTAGCAACCGCCGGAGAAACGGAGCCCGAATGCTTACTTCCGACATCGCTACTGACTTTCGAGCGTCGTACTTGGTTCTCCTATTCGACAACATGGTTCCTTTTTATTGATCTTCGCTCATAGTGCTCTGTGAAATGAAAGAAGAAAATGGGGGGATCGGTTGAGTGGTTACTAGACTCAACCATCCAAAAGAGTTTTTATACCTGGTTCTTTCCAAAAACAAAAAGAAAGTGAAAGGTCTTTTTCAAAGTGTTTGGATTAATGGAGTAAGCTTTGTATATAAAAGAAATCATTTTTTTCTCCTTTAAGTAGCCATGATTACTACTTATAGGTCATTATGCCTAAAAAGCATGATAGAAGACAACTTGCAAAAGCAAAGATGCTTGGCTTTTTCAAAGACTTCTATCACCATGCTTTTAATATCAGAGTACTATGTCTGGAAAGATTCTCAAATATGTATTAAATGCTACCGTCACTTTTTGAACATATTTTTTTTCAAGAAAGTGGGTCGCACACTATTTTGCCAGTACGATGTTGCATCAATAGTCATTTCTCAACTGTCATTTCTCTTCACAAGATCACAAAGGTAAAACACACCTGCTCTTGTTACAATAAAACAAATATTTACAAATGTACAACTTGGACTTTTGGAGCATCACAAGTCAAGGGATTATATGGGTTGGAACTGCACTACAGATGATCACCCTGTAGATGTTGCAACATCCAGAAAAGGTTTTACCCTTTGTCCATTTACCTTGAAAATGGATCCATTACTAGGATCAATAAGGTCAATAGCCCCATAAGAATAAACATACTTGATTTCAAAAGGTCCAGTCCATTTGGATCATAGTTTTCCAGGAAAAAATTTTAATCTGGAATTAAACAGTAAAACCTTCTAACCAATTTCAAAATCCTTTTTCAAATTCCTCTTATCATGCCATTTTTTTGTTTTATCCTGGTAGATCTTTGCATTCTCAAAGGATTGGTCTCTCTGTTAGGTCCGATTCAGCAAGATCAAAGAGGAATCATACACAAATCATTGAGTCGAATATATTATTGAAAGCTTTCTAGAGAATACAACGTGAAACTAAATTAAACGACTCTCATTAATGAATCCTCTAACCCTAGACTCCTTTATATAGTAGGTGTCTATTACATTGTAAGCCCAAGCCCATAAGATCTTTAACACAATATAGAATATTACAATAAATCGTTTCCTTCTTTATAAAACTTTCTAAACTTAGGAATTATGGTCCTAAGAATCTCCCCCTAAAGTTTTATAAAGTAAGCATCTTCAAATCTTCTCCCCCTGCTTTCTTTGGAAAAAATTTAGTCTTGTCGGTCTTCCAAGCTCCCCCTTGAAATAAGCTCTTAGTCTTCGGTTTCAACTGAAAATACCAGATACAATGTGCTATAACCGCCACTGATTGCACAAAATACAGCTTCAATCTGTAGACAACTCGGCACAACTGTTAGCCACAGAAGTCAAAGATACATGTGCGAGTTGCTTCAATGCTCGGTGCGTAATCAGCAAGAAAAACAAAGAATCTGTTTTTAGCCGCAAGTTGAATAAAAATTCAGTGTTAAGAGCTTTAATCTGATAAACTGAAAGAACTTGGATCATCGAGACAATATATATCATGACAGGCTGGGAGATGATATTTCTTGATGAGCATTGCTTCTTTGACATATAATTGTTCAAAATATAGCCGATTTCCAGAATACTTCCAAAACAGAAAGCAACCAAACTCAGATCCAGTCTTCTTAATCAGATGAATGAATATCATCACTCAACATTCTAGATCACAACCAAACCTCCAATGGTTAGGAGTTATAAGAATATAACAATAGCGTACACTTACTGAAACTGGCATCTAAGGAAAACTCTAGAATGATGATTGCAGAGAGTCAGACTTCTGATTAATCAAACCAGATAAAAAATCCAATCACCCTCGTTCTGAAAACTTTTCAAATCAGGCTTTGTATGAAATCCATGAACAATGATCCCCCTCCCGAGACTCAGCACGGGGGTTCCGCTACTCGGTTAGCAGATGGGGTCAAGGGGGACCGCCCTTGCGGGGTCTAGGGGCAGCGCCCTGAGAGAAAAAATTTCTCTATATGAGAAAGTGATACAGCGCTCTTGAGCATTTTCTTTAGACACCATAAGGAATCTTGGATTGAAACTCAACTGTGGTCTCGAAATAAGCCTTGGTCGGGATCTGCATGAAGTTCTCGGGTGTAGGAATGCGACATTCATGGATGTCGGGTCTTCAAGATGCGACAAGTGGGAATCTCGAGTCATTTTTATCCTAGAACATGGGTCAGCGAAGTTATTGGGTCCGATAAGCATAGGTCCGAGAAGTGGCAAAGGTCTGAGGAACCATCTTGTCGGGTGACATAAGTTCGAGCAACATTCTTCTCGAGTAACATAGGTCCGAGCAACATTCTTCTCGAGTAACATCGGTCGATAAGATAAGAAGTCGTGTCAAGTTGACTCGATAAAACATGATGTCAGCTCAAATGGAATCGACAAGTGAAGAACTCGGGCCAAGAAAATTCGGCATAAAAGGATGGCGGGTCAAGTGAGCCACTTGTTAGGTCGATAAAAATACTATTCACAAGCAGTCGGGTCCGAAAAAATCAGTCCTTGGATCTCTATAGTCCAATAAACAAGGTTCTCGGATCTGTTGGGTCCGAGAACTATGAACCCGAAGAATAATAAACCTAGGAACGCATTAACTTGATGAGCAAGAAACTTCAAACGATGAAACCAGTTTATAAGCAAGAAGATGAAATCGATATAAAACAGATGGATATTCAATTCGAATACATTAATAAAACTTCTAGATCGAAAACACCATTAAATCAGAAAAACGAATTTGCAGTCCCGAACTTCAAAAACGATGCACAGTGAGGAAAAAAATACTCGATAATACCTTGATCTTGCTGAACTTGATGATCGTATCAAATCAGATGGATTCGATTTCGGCTCTGATACCACTTGTTAGGTCCAATTCAACAAGATCAAAGAGGAATCATACGCAAATCACTGAGTCGAATGTATTCTTGAAAGCTTTCTAGAGAACTACAAACGCGAAATTAAATTAAATGACTCTCATTAATGAATCCTCTAACCCTAGATTCCTTTATATAGTAGGTGTCTATTCCATTGTAAGCCCAAGCCCATAAGATCTTTAACACAACATAGAATATTACAATAATCGTTTCCTTTTTTATAAAACTTTATCAACCTAGGACTAATGGTCCTAACAGCTTATCGAAAGAAGCTTTTGAGCTGAATGCTTATTCAACTTGTGGTTGAAGGACAGATTCTCTGTTATTGGACTGATTCTCATAGTACTTTCACGTAACTCACACTTTATATCAAAGACACATGCAAACACATGAAGTCATATGCAAAGAGCTGATCACAGTCACATGCGAAAAGATACTCAAAGTCTTAATGTTGATGTTGAGGGGGAACTGATAGAGATAACATGTGTTCATATTGAAGAATATTATTGTTAAAGCTTGTCTGTTTCCAAGTCAAAGATACTTGATGATTATTATTGAAGACTGATCATGAAGTCCTTTGTGAACAAGATATTCTAAGATTTAATTTTGATGTTGAGGGGGAGCAATAAGAGCTAACAAAGTTTACAGATGTTCATATGCGTAGGGGGAGTAAAAAATTCAAATTCATTCGTTGATGAAGAGTTGATTTTTTAACGTGCATAAACTGTTGAATCGGTTAATGGAAAAGAAAGGTTGAATATAAATCTTTTAAATCTAAGGTTGAAAAGCCATTTGATTTAAAGATTGTAGATGTGATGAAGATTTTGGAGCTTAGTTTTTGAATTTCTTGATGACTTTTCTGATGAAGATGTTTGAAAAAAATTACTGATAAAGATGGATTCTTTAATGATATATAGGTGTTGAGCTTAGTACACGTAGTGTCAAAGCTTCAAGCCTTATTATCTAAAACTGATTTGTTGACTGAAAAGGATTTGTTTGAAGATTTGTTAACTATTGACTACTCAAAGGAGAATTCTGAAGACTAAAGATGAGTTCATGGTGAAGATACTGATCTGAGTCTGTTTGTTGAAAATGGAAAATTCTTATTTACCAGATCTTTGTTGTTCAAAAGATGTTTAATGAAGACAGAAATTTAAAGATCTTTGTTGTTCAAAAGAGGAGTTAGTTAAAAACTTATGATTTGGAGGAGATTGTTAAAGTCAATGTTTAATGAAGACAAAGATTTAAAGATCTTTGATGATTTTTGTTTTGTGATCTCGAATACAAAGGATGAGATTGTTAGGTCTAAAATTATATTGTATCCGAGATCACCGAGAATGAAGACGATATTAAAGATTGAAGAGGTCAAACCCTTAAAGTCAAAGTCAACATAGTCAACAATTATGTAAAAGTCAACATTTCATATTAAAAAAAGTCAAAGTATGGAGCTTAATGTTAGATTAGTTTATAGTTTGACTTTGTAATTAGTCAAGAGTATAAATACTCTTGTATTATGAGAGAATTAATAGTAACTAAGAAGAGAGCTCATTTGTAATATTTTAGAGAAAGAAGTTAGAGAGAGAAAGTGATTGTAGTGAGAGAGTTTTAATCAATATATGAGATTTGATCTTAATTGTTGTTCTTGATATGTTTAGATTACTTGTTACTTGATCTTAGTGGGATTAACATATTTCTTTGATTATTCAGTCTGAATATGACACATGTTGTGCTCTCATTTGTCCTGACGTTCACAACCAAATTTGAGTTCTCATCTGAATCCGCTATTCATGTATAATAACATGATTAAATCAAAAAATATTCAATATTGAACTCATTTTAA
Organism: Silybum marianum; assembly: GCA_036898165.1. Classification (NCBI taxonomy): domain Eukaryota; kingdom Viridiplantae; phylum Streptophyta; class Magnoliopsida; order Asterales; family Asteraceae; genus Silybum; species Silybum marianum. The sequence continues at coordinate 39,243,722 of CM072529.1, read as the reverse complement.
AGGTATTGACGACACAATTATAATGGTATAATTTATTACAAAAGAAAATGTGTTTTTGATACATTTTATCTAATTTAAGATTATAAATGTTAATATGGAAAAGTTGTGAAATGAAAATTGAAAAAAAAAGATATAAACTAAATTAAATAACAAAGTTTAACGGTATAAATTATCATTTAAAAATCAAAATTAATTATATTTTAATTATAATATTAGTTGGCATGTATCAAAAGTTTGTACCTTCTACATGAAAACTTATACCTCTTAATTTTCTAAACAAAACCGTTTTAAATGCTTTTATAAATAATATAGATAATATTTTTAAAGAGGCTGGTTCAATTACAAACTGGACGAAAGTACAAACTTACAAACTCGTACAAATCAACGCAAAAATAAAAAATTTCATGACTTTTTTTTCATCAAATGCTATGATCCAAGATATTATTACACATATGTTTGTTTCGTAATGTAAAAGTTTCACATATATTCGTTTTCATAAGTTGAAAGTTTCTCATGTATGTTTTATGAAAAAATTTCATATTTATTTCATAGTGTAAAAGTTTTATATATAATTTTTTCACAAGGTGAAATAAACATACGTATAATAATATTTTAAATCATAGGGCTATTACCCTGAACCAGGGCTTGCTGTGGGACTCCTCTGCCCCTTTGACTCAATGGGTAAGGGGCTGGGAATTTATAACTCCCTATTTAGACTTTTGGGCCCTTCATCTTTCTGAATCGAGATTGTAACGTAATTAGTTAGTGGGGAAAAAGCGGGCCGGGATTCAAAAGAATTAGGCGAAGTGTTTGTTCCTGAACGACGGAAGTGGAAAGACACTAAGGGAGAGGGATATACTTATCATTAGATCAATTAGGCAGGGGAAGACTCAACCCGACTGTGCGTTACATGTGCTCTACAGGCTGATGAAAAATAAAATCATGAAAATATTTGTTTTTATATTGATTTGTAGGAGTTTTTAAGTTTCTACCAAACATTGTAATTAAACCTCCGTCAATTTTTAAATATTTAATACATTAATCGAAAGAATTTATTCCTCGAGAAAAAGGTAAGAGCTTCCGATTCATAACCGAAAGCAGAGAGATTATCGTCCTTTGTTTTCTCTCTCTCTAGGGTTAGAGCTCCGATTCTGCAACGACAATGGAGGGATGGGATCCAACCACGAAGTCAACATTGACCCAAATCCCTCTTCTTACAGTGAAAGCCGGCCCTCGCGATGGTGCCGCTTGGACGCAGCGGCTCAAGGAGGAATACAAAGCGTTGATCGCATATACTTCAATGAACAAATCCAGAGATAACGATTGGTTTCGTATCTCCGCTGCTAATCCCGAAGGAACACGGTGGACTGGAAAGTGCTGGTATGTGCATAATTTGCTCAAGTATGAATTTGATCTTCAATTTGATATACCGGTGACCTACCCTGCCACAGCTCCGGAGCTTGAGCTGCCACAACTCGATGGGAAGACTCACAAGGTCCGTAAGCAAATCCTAATTTATCATTTTACGCTATCAATTCTGTGTTTTTGAAGATACTTACAGTATCTTGATTTTATGGCTGATTGTTCGATGATTTTGATTGTTTATGTTTTAATTATAGATCTTGAGTATTAATTCATATGACCAATTTCAACTTTCAGTTGACGTGAATTTTACGCTATGCAGTCCACTTTGTTTTTAACGTTTTTCATTTAGAAATGAAGCTACTATAGTGAGTTCAATCAGGAGGAATGAATAGAGAACTTGGGGAATGATCCAGCCTTTTTTTGAAATTCTGCCATGAATGCCTTAATTTATCCTTATTTCCTTTGGATCGAAATCAGTATCATCTTTGAGGGGCTGAATTGATTCTTTATGGGATTGCTTGCTGAGTAGTAGTGTTATGGAGTTATGTTCTAGTTCTGACTTCATTTCCTAGTCTTACAAGTCGGCATTGGAATAAAATCAGTTTAAAAACCGAAATTGGGCTGCAATTCAATCACAAACTGCATATTTGTGCTTCAAAATTATGCCTTAAATGTTACATATTTCCAGTGAAAAAAACTGTATTTGTTCAACAAAATGCCATCCATACCAAATTAACAACAGTATGTGCATATTCAAACTAACTTTTCGTTTTTTCCGACTGAGCTAAATTGAAAACATTTTTATGGCAATGGGTTTCACCAATTCCTTTTTATCCAACTTTTGCTTTGAGTTTCTACAAATTCAGGGGAAAAGCTTGTAGCTATAGTAACTTATATATAGTCATGCTGATCATAATTTTTTTTTGCTAAAAGTTGCTATAGTCTATGTCTCATTTATAGTTTGTTTGATTTACATCCTATATTCCTATCCATTATATGCTGCATGAAGTTATGTCTTTCTATTCATTAAATGGATGTTTATGTTATGTATTTTTTGGTGACAGATGTATAGAGGAGGGAAGATTTGCCTAACGGTGCATTTCAAGCCACTCTGGGCCAAAAACTCGTAAGAATGTTACATCCACCTCTCTTAATGTTTTACATTATAGATATACTCTGTCTATACATAAAGTATTTATTCGTATTATAGAATTCACATGGAACAGGAAGTTGATTCCAACCAGAAAATAATGACTTTCTGTAATTAACACTAATCAAGTCATAAAGCATATGCTTTGGCCTTTGGTAACCAGCTCTGTTACCTACAGTTGGTTCATGACATCAGCTATCAATGCTTTTTTCTTTAAGCTATTTGGCGGTGTAGCTAAACTGATTGAAAAAAAACAAGGTCCTTAAGACCCATTGCATGCTTATGGTGGATGTCAAATGAACATTATTTAAGATCACATAACAATATATATATATATATATGTGTGTGTGTGTGTGTGTATAGGGGCGGGTTCAAATGCGAACTCAAATTTGGTTGTGAACGTGAGGACAAAGGAGAGCGCGACACGTGTCCCATTCAGTCTGAATATATTCAGACTGAATAATGTGTTATTCATACTGAATAATGTACGAACTTCACCTTCTTTATTCATACCGAATGCCATTCATTATTCAGACTGAATGGGACACGTGTCACGCCCTTTTTTGTCCTCATGTTCGTAACAAATTTGTGTTCGCATTTGAACTTTCCTCTCTCTCTCTCTCTCTCTATATATATATATATATATATATATAAACCCTTGGGATAATTGAACTTGTATTCGTCACTTGTTTGAGTCTCCTTAGGGACACTGGAGGTTTGCCCGACCGTTTACTTCAGGGCCTCATGAGATTAGTTGAGGTGTCTAAGCTGGCTTAGACACCCACGATTATAAAAGAAACAACCATATATGTGACCAAAAGTAGAGCTTAGCATTAAGAGTGGTGTAAGTTTTAATGTCTATATAAATCTTATAGATAAAATTGTAATTCTAGGATTTTTAAAGTATAATGAACAGGCCTTTGTGATGACTTTATGCAATGAAAAGTTTCAATTTGTGCAATAGATGAAAAAAAATAGAGGTTGGATGTTTTTTTTTGCAAACTGCAAGTCCCTAACAATAATAGAAACTCCCTTCCAGAGCTCTTTTATTGCAAAACAGACCCATGCACCCTATTGCTAAGGTAAATACTTGCAATTCTTTTCATGATTCGAGTTCACATGATTTGTTCATAACTTTATGTAAGAGGGTACCAGCATTATTGACCATTTTAGATCAGTCAAATACTCCTTGATTAGATGTCTATTTGTCATTCAAATTCGTTTATAATTTGAAAAGAAGGTCATTGCTTGTTAGTTAAAAACATATGACACCAACTTTACGGAACTTAATTCTGTAAGATCCCACCTCATTTCGAATAGAGATGATGTAGTTGATATGATTGTAAGAATCCAAGTGTATGATAAATCTTTTCCTTTTGGGTATGCTACTGAAAAACTGTTAATAATTTTGAGTGGTGAAAATCCATTTTCAATTTAGATTCAGTTAACCAGCTCCATAACTTATTGGAAATTGTTGTTTTGTTCATATGAGAGAGGTTCAGAGGAATAAGCTAAAAAAGGTGAAAACTGAAGAACATCCTGGAAGCCCTCCATCCGGATGGTAATGCACAAATGCATACAAGCGATTGAAACTGTTTCTTTTTCTATGCACCAGTGCATATGCGTAGATGCATGTTACAAATTACCCGTATGCATTTGTACGTACCGTCCAGATGGAGGGCTCCAGGGTGTTATTCAGTTTTCTCTTTTTTTGGCGTTTTCCCCTGAACCTGACCCTGACCCTTGTTCATATAATTCAAGTAATGGAGGAGTTTATGTATGTGTTTCAGGCCTAGGTTTGGAATAGCACATGCTCTTTGTTTGGGGCTTGCACCATGGCTTGCAGCAGAAATACCAATTCTGGTGGATTCTGGCATGATCAAGCATAAAGATGATGCAGTTTCAACCAGTGACTCATAGTATGTTGTTTCTTATAGTTATCGCTACAATTCTCACTTTTATTTAAGCAAGTTTGTGGTTTCGTTTGGGTGAACAAAAATAAGTGCAAGTATCATGGACTAAATATGATCCTTATTGAAAGAAAAAGGTTGTATGAATTGTTGAAAATAGTTTTTTTTAGTATAAACTTTGCATTTTAGGTTTGTTGATCGACCCAATTCTAGTCATCCATCCGACTGATTAAGTTATGAAATTGCACAATAGGTTTAAGCAAAATTTATATCTTTAAAGATTGTCATAACTATTTTTACATTAATAAAGCTAGATTTGACCTAATGAGGTGTGTATACCTATAAGTATGTATGTATTTATCATTTCTTCCACAAGATATGTTGGTTTAGCATTACACAAGTAGAAGCTTTTAAGTTATATATCATTTATATGTTCTAGATACACTATTTAGATGCTTTTAGCAGTTATCTGCTCCGCATTTATGAGTGAAACTGTAAGAGCATCTCCAAAATTTATATCTCCAAAATTGAGAACCAAAAGTTAAAATCTTTATAAAAAATTGCACTCATCTCGAACAGATTCCCCATTTTATTAAAGTATTACATCTATCTATTAAAATATTATTTCTCTCCTTAAATATTTGGTTTTAAAATTTTCTATTGGTTGTCTTATATTGTAATCATTTTCGGGGTGTTCTTCAAATTTGGAGAAAAAACCATCATCTCTCCTACTTTCTCTATTTTGGAGATAGTTTTAAGGAAGATGTTGGAGCTAAAAATGGATCTAAAATCCCCATTTTGTTCATTTTTCTTATTTTAAAGAAGCTGTTGGAGATGCTCTAAGCTCTCAAGCAGTGGAAGGATAGGGTCTTGCTATTCAATATTAAAAATTAAATATTCAAATTGTTAGTAGTTTTGTTGAAGTTTGAAATTTAAAGTTCAAAATCATATGCTTCCAGTTCCAGCATCGGGAGAAATACAATGTATAATTTAGAACATAATTATTAAAATCAATGGGAAAATGACATCTAACTTTTGTTTGGTTCATATTTTGAGAAATAACAAATCTCCATATTGTAGGATTTGGAACAAACTTTTGATATTATTAAAGGTGTGGTTTACCTGTCCAATAAGAACCTATCTTGACATGCAAAATCATTAATTATTTTTAAACTTTCATAGATAGTTAAAAAGTTATGTCATCGTTAACTAGAAATTAAAATAAGTCAAACACAAACTTAGGTTAAATTTAACACTATCATTTATTTATCGAGTAAGATTTTAGTTCATCAAGACGGTATTATATACAACAATTTACTCGCTAATTGCTAACCATGGTAAAGGTTGTCGGCCTCACTTTTTTTTATTAACCTGGATATCTAACTCATTATACGAACCGACTAATCTTTGGACGACCACATATCAAGATGTTAGGTGAGTGCTCGATAGTTTTAGTGTATCTAGATCTAGTTGGTAAAGATGTCAATTCAAATAAATTTCTAACTTCAACTTTTGCGAAATTGGTACAATATCTTTTCAACATGTACCAATCAAAAAAGTTGGCATCAAGTATAGTTGGTTGGTACATGTTATAAATTTTTTGTAAATTACAATTTTATTCCCTGTGATTATCACTTACTATCAAGGCTAGTCCCTATTTCAAATCAATTAGTTGCCACTTGGTTTCTATTTTAGTAGTTTTGACTAACTCTATTTAAAAAGGTTTTTAACTTAAAAGGGCATTTTGGTATTATATATATATATGTTATAAATACATATATATTTATAAAATATATGTATATGTATTCTTTCAAAACAAAATATACATTAAATGCATAGGGAAGGGTTCAAACGAGAACACCTTCACTTTGCGAGAACGTGATAACGCTTTTTTACTATAGACAATCATATATGATACACATGTGATACTAAATCAGAGACATAGACGACTTTTGGTGCGATTTAGGTTGCGGGCCAAGTCGTCGTAACACCATTAAGCAGCTCCCTCACATGTATTATCACATGTGACAAGGTGTCTTTGATGTGATACTATAATCCATCAAGACCATCACATGTGATACTAAATCATAGACGCAAACGACCTTTGGTGCGACCTAAGTCGCATGACACATCATCCGCACACCACCAAAATCATATATGATTTTACATTACATTTGTACAAAATCATATATGATTTTACATTAACATTTGTACAAAATCATATATGATACTGAAATCATCTGTGAAATCATATATGATTTTATATTAACATTTATACAAAATCCTATTTTTTAAAATCATATATGATACTGAGTTTAGTTTCTTATATTTCTGTTGATCTTATATTTATTTAAATATATTTCATATTTATTTAAATATATTAAATATTTAAATTATTAAAAATTAATCAAGATTGTACATTGTACAATATGATGGAAATCTGAATAGTAACATTCATAAAGTAATATTTGGACCATGATACCCTGAAAGTAATTAATTATTATTAATTAATTTTTTAATTCCTTAAAATTTATATGTGGCCAGAAAACTGTTCATTTGTTTCTTTAAACTGAAAAAGTTCTCATTTGAACGTCTCTCTCCATATATATACACACAAATAATATATATATATATATATATATATATAGAGAGAGAGAGAGATGGAAGTTCAGGAGAAAACGCTAAAAAAAAGAGAAAACTGAATAACACCCTAGGACGCCGACATCTGGTAACATGCATTTGTGCATATGCACTAATGCATATTTATGCATTGATGCATAGAAAAAAGGAGCTCCAATTGCATATATATGTGTGTGTTTAATTTAAATATTTAACAATATTGATTAATTAATAAAATATAAAGTTTAAATAAAAATACGGAATAGTGGAAGTAGAATACATTTAATAAAATAAAAAACAACCGGTTGGAAATAAGATAATTTTTTTTCTAGAATCCTATTAAACTTATATAAATGGTATTAAAATTTAAATAAAAAGATTAAGTAAATCAATAAAAAAAAGTGGGTTGTAAACTAACAAATGTTCAACGAACCTTTCGTAAACCATTCAGCCGAAAGTTCGTTTTTTTATAATAAACAAACAAACATGAAACACATTCTTTTGTTCGTTTAGTTAAATGAACGAAATGAACATTGGTCTCATTCGTTCATTTACGTTCATGAAATTTCGTTCATTTACATTTGTTTATATATATATATACCACCCATTCTTAAAAGGAATAAAGGAACACCTTGTGGACCACATATGATGTGGGTCCTACATAATATTAAATTATTTCTGATTTAATATTAAATCATAAATAATTTAATATTATATGAGACGCATCATATGTCTTTCCATGAGTGTTCCTTTATTCCTTTAAATTTACAAATTCTCATTTGAACGTATCTCTCTCTCTCTCTCTCTCTCTATATATATATATATATATATATATATATATATATATATATATATGAATGGGTGGGTTCAAATGAGAACTCAAATTTGATTGTGAACGTGGGGACAAATAAAAGCGCGACATGTGTCATATTCAGACTAAATAATCAAATAAATATTTAGATTGAATATAGTATAAATTCAGTCTGAACAATACTTATTCAGACTGAATAAATACTATATTCAGTCTGAATATTTCTTTGATTATTCGATCTGAATAATCTACATCCAGACACGTGTCGTGCTCTCATTTTTCCTCACGTTCACAACCAAATTTGAGTTCGCATTTGAACTTTCTTCTCTCTCTCTCTCTCTCTCTCTATATATATATATATATATATATTATGAAATTAATATGTAAAATCATTAACTTAATTAAAATTTTAGAATTGTTCCTTCATTTATGTTTATCTATGTCCATTAATTTATGTTGGTTCGTTTATGTTCATTTATTTTAACAAAGGAACAAGAACAAACACATGTCAATTTTAGGAGACTTCAAACATAAAACTTAGAAAAAAAAGTGGTGAGGCCGAAAAAGATTAAGGAACAAACATCAACACAGAAAATTCATTTGTTCGGTTAAGTTAAACAAACGAACACGAACAAGTATCTATTCGTGTTTGTTTTATAGCCCTAAAAAACAAGATATCAATTTTAAGAGACTTCAAACATAAAACTTAAAAAAAAAAGAGTAAATTACACTTTTGGTCCTTTATCTATAGCCACTTTTTGGTTTTGGTCCCTCGAAAGGTAAAAGTATATTGGTGGTCCCTCAAACGTGTTTTTGACAACACCCTTGGTCCCTCCGCCTAACGCCATCCAAAACCCTGCCGTTAGGCGTCCCATGTGCCCCTCATGTGAGGGGCATTTTGGTCTTTTCACTATGTAAAATTAAATTTAAAAATTAAATAAAAACTATTTCATATTTTTAGTTTTTAATTAATAAAAATAAACAAAAAAAAATTAAAAAAAGAAAAAGAATAAAATAAACAAAAATTAAAAACCTAACATATGAAACCCACTCCACCCTATTCATCTTCATCTTCTTGACAATTTCTTCCATACACAAAAACCATCTTCTTGAAGCTTCCTCCTATAAACAAAAATTTCTTCAAATTTTTCTCCCATAAACAAAAATCTCTCCTTTTTTTTGAAATGCAAATTTTATTAACACCAAACCATATTTACAGTACCTTCTAGATTTACATCACTTGCCAAACTACACATACCTCTTGAGAGGAGCTAAATACAGCAGCAGCAACTATTCAAAAATCTCTCCTTCGAATCCTTCTTTCCTTCAAAAAAACGACGGTGGTGGTGGGATCTGGTGGCGGTGGCGGTGGGACCTGGTGGCGGCGGTGGTGGTCTTTCCCATTTCTCCGTCGAAAAATCTTCTCCATTCTCCGGCGAAAAGTCTTTCCCATTTCTCCGTCGACCGCCGCCTAACCCATGATATGAAGCAGCCGTTTCATTTTCCCTTCTATTCTCTCAGATCTGTATTCAGAAGGGTTTGATTCATAGATTTCAGATCGTTTTCCTATTTCTCCGACGACCGCCGATGACCGCCGTCGATCGTCGTTGACCTCCACGTAACCCAGAATATGAAGCAACTTTTCATTTTCCCTTCTACTCTTTCAGATCTGTTTTCAAGATGGTTTGATTCGAAGATTTCAGATGGTTTTCAAGAGGGTTTGATTCAAAGATTTTGGTTGAAAGATTTCGATTCAAAAGTTTATGTTATGAGTTTTTGTATGTTCTTTTAGTTTTTTTTTGTTTGTTTGTATGAATAAGAACCAAAACAAGAAAATATATAGAGAATTTGTAGGTGTTTATTTGTAATTTTTTTTGTATGTATGAATATGAAGTGTTGTTTAAGTTTTGAGTTTGAATTTGATTTAAAATCTTTGTATTGAGTTTGAATCTGATTTGGTATATGTGTAATGGGTTTGAATCTGATTTAGTACATGTGTTTTTGTATTTCAATCTATAATTTTGTTTGAATCCTGGTGGTGATGGTTTAATTGACCTGCTGGCGGTGGTTGTGTATTTTTTTTTTGTATAAAATATAAAGGTTGGTTAAAATTATTAAGATCTGAATAAATGTTTGAAGGTTGCGTTTGAATCTGATTCAATATTCATGTTTTGGGTTTGAATCCAATTCAATATTCATGTTTTGGGTTTGAATATGATTTAGGATTTATGTTTTAAGCTTTTAATATGATTTAAGTTTTGTGGTTGAATCTTGATGATGATGGTGGTGGTGGTTTTTATTTTTATTTAAAATAATATTAAATATGTAAATGACTGATTTACTGGTGGAGGCGATGGCTTATTTTTTAATAGAAAAATGAAAAAAAAAACAGTAAAAAGACCAAAACGTGAGGGGCACATGGGACGCCTAACGGCAGGGTTTTGGACGGCGTTAGGCGGAGGGACCAAGGGTGTCGTCGAAAACACGTTTGAGGGACCAACAATATACTTTTACCTTTCGAGGGACCAAAACCAAAAAGTGGCTATAGATAAAGGACCAAAAGTGTAATTTACTCTAAAAAAAAAGATATCGTTTACTTATTAATAATTTTAAAGAAATTATTTGATCTTTTATTATTTATCAATAACATATAACTTACTTATCAATATCACTTTTAAAATCAATCGGTTTTCAAAACGAATTTAATAAAAATCCCAATCGATATGTAAAATAAAAAAAGTTTAATAAAATAATAAATAAAAAATATTAAGAAATTTATTATTTTATTGGTTATATATATGTTTTAAAATTATTAATGATTATAACAATAAAAGATTTGAATAATTTTATTAAAACTGTTGATAAGTAAATGATATTAATTTCTTCAATTTTTTAGTTTCAAATCTCATAAAGTTAATAGTTTTGTTTATTTATTTTAAATTATCATTTGAAGAATTTTAATAGGATTCGAATAAAAAAAATAGTTTTATTTTGTATCATCTGGTTTTTATTTTTATTAAATATACTTTACTTCCACTATTTCATTTATTATACGTGTGTATATATATATGTAGCATTAAAATATAATGAAGAAAAAAAAATAATAAATGAAATTTGAGGATAAATAATTGAAGCTTCACCCATCACACAGGGGTGGAACACGACTGTTGTGGTCTAGAGGACCGGAATATAAGGTTGTAAAAATTCAAGACCCAAATAATGCGTATGCAACTTTTTTTTGTTGCTATAATCTATTATTAAGGTTTAAAAAAAATTGGTTAATATAGATTAAAACATAGAATCTTCAATCTATTAACCGATAAATAGTAATATACACTGTAACGAAAACGGGTTTATATGAAGCCAAAAAAAAATTAAGAGCATCCTAATAGATAATTTTTTAAGACTTAATTTATAGAACCAAAAAATAAAAGCGTTCTATCTAAAAAGATGTTGTAATAAGTTTATATGATATTTGTACGTCTTAACAAATTGTTTACGACACTTTTTAATACAAACACTTGAATTAGCAATTTTATAGGACTTAAAAAATGTCACATAAAAAGATAAGTTCATATAACACTTTTGAATGTTTTATAATTTTATTACGCCTTTAAATAGAATATTTTATTTTTTGGTTTTATAAAATAATCTATTAAAAACTTTAGAAAATTGATTGGCTCCAAAACTCAATTTTATTATAGTGATCAACTTATTATGTTTTTAGACTATTATAAACTACTAAAAAACTCTTAGATTAGTAATATAGAAAGAGGTTCATGCGAGGACGGTAACAATTTACGAGAATGCGAGGATAATTCACAGTCAATCATTTTGTACATGAAACTTTTCATGTACAAAATCACATATGATTCATGTACAAAATCATATATGATTCACGTACAAAATCATATATGATTAACCACGACTTATTCCGCGACTTGCCAGAGGAAAAGTCGCGCGTGTTCTTTTTGATGCTTACAAAAGTTCATATATGATTTTGTACATGAAAAATTTCATGTACAAAATGATTGGCCGAGAATTGTTCTTGTATTCTCGTAAATTGGTACCGTCCTCGTATGAACCCGCCTCTAGTAATATAACCTCATATATATATATATAGGAAGGTTCAAATAAGAACTTTATAAATTTAAAGAAATAAATGAACACCTTGTGAAGCACATATGATATGGGTCCCACATAATATTAAATCATTTCTGATTTAATATTAAATCATAAATGATTTAATATTATGTGGGACCCACATCATATGTGGTTCACAAAGTGTTCATTTATTGTTTTAAAAAGGGGTGGTTCTCGTATGATCCCTCCCCTATATATATATATATTAACTTAAACATTATTTATTTTTTATTGTTTAATTTAGATTAGCCATTAATCTTATATACTAATTAACTTGAATGTTATTATTTTAATTTATAATATATATGTCAGTTGGGAAGTGTTGATCATAACTCCTCTCAATGATTTGAATATGATTCCTTTTATATACTTAGTGAAATTCCATAGTATAAGTGTTGGGCCACCGATGATTTGGTGATGAACCTTCTCTATTATTTGTTTGATCTTTTACAGGGTCTTTTGAAGGTCTGAAATATACTTCAAGTATTGAAAAATCAAAGACTATTCAATCTAAGGGTTGTACATCAAAATGTGGAATTTTTGATGTGACAACTAACTTTAATATTCAGACCATTGCCAAAGTCAAGATTGTTGGGTCACCATGGGTCACCGATGGTACACTTAAAAGTTATCAAATTACTATGACATCAATACAAGATGAGGACATCAAGTTTGAAGTCATGGTCACCGACATTACAATCTTGGTCACCGAAATTGCAGGTATATTTTCTAAGGCTGTGATATCAAGTCACAAGGATGTACACTTTCAACACTTAGTGAAAGATGAAGTTTATCAAGCAAAAGCAAAGTGTACACTTATCATTTCCAGCCTTACAAAGTATCCACCGATATGATACATGGGTTCATGTATCACTTAGCAATTTCAAGAGATAAAGTTCTTACTCACAACAATTGCAAGATACGTGAGCTGCAAGAACTTGGGCACCAAACCTTAAATTTAGACATTCTCTTTTATTCTTATAAAAGGGATGTTTGTCTTCTAGCTAAAAGGTTTGATGGGACTTCTCAGAGAATGAAGAAAAGTAGATAAAGTTATCTGACATTACGTGCTACAAAGAATGGTTCATCCATTAACCTAGTACAAAGGGAGTGGCCTCTTCCTTTGTCCATCAGATAAACTTCCAACTAATCAATCCTTGACAGCTGTCCACTTGCATCCCTTGCATGGGCACTATAAAAGGAGATGAAGTCCTTCCCAGAAATCTCACGTCTTCAACAAATCTTCTCTGAAAGTATTTGTTTGATTTCGCCAAAGCTGTGTGCGCTAACAGTCTTATTTTAACTTCCTGTGTGTATAAGTTAATTACTGTTATTTAAGTTTGTTAGAATAGGTTGTCTATTCTTTTCCGCAACAAACTTTTGTGTGTAAATTTTTAATATTTACATTAAAAAATTTAAAAAGAGCAAAAATTGTGTGTTTGTATTCATCCCCCCCCTTCTACAAACTCTTACTAGCTTAGCCATCTCCCTTCCGGGACTAACAAGTGGTATCAGAGCAGTTGGTTTAATCTCATAAACCAGATCTGTGATGGCTGCTACTTCCTCAAATGATGGTACCATGCAAACCTCTTCCAGTAGCACATACGATTTAGGATCCTTGGCCAAACATCCAAGGTTCAACCCAAGTAATTTTGGGTTATGGAAAAATCGCATGCTACTCTTTCTAGAAGGGATTGATTGCAGGTATCCCATCATTTTAAATGAGGAACCTTTAATTCCTAAAGTCTGGGCTCTCTATGGTCCACAAAAAGATAGTGAAGGAAAGGATATAGAGTCTGATGAGGATAAGAGTGACAAAACAGGCAGGTATATCATCAAAGCCTTAAATAAGTATAATGAAGATGATAAACGCCTGGTTGCTCTAGATACTAAAGTTAAATCAGCTCTAGCTCTATCCCTTCCTGATGAAGTATATCACTCTCTTGTAAATCTTTCTTCTGCTAAAGAGATGTGGGATACTCTAGGTGTCTTATATGAAGGCACTAAAGAAGTGAAGAAATCTAACAGGATCTGTCTTGTTAGAAAGTATGAACTCTTCTCCCATGAGAAAGGAGAATCCCTATCTGTCTACTTCAATCGTTTTAACTGTCTTCTAAATGATCTTAAGGTTCTTGGAAGAGTTTATGATAATGAATAAGTTCTCTGCAAGTTCATGGATTGCCTCCCAGACTTCTGGGAAACCATATGTACTTGCATTAAGCAAACCAAGGATCTTGATGTGATGCCTTTAACTGCTCTCTATGGGACTCTTCTTCATTATGAGCAAACCAAGAACCAAAGAAAGTCTCTTATAAAAGATATTAAATCTTCTTCTATTGCTCTAATAAGTAATTCTAAATCTTCTTCCTGTGTACCTAGAATTACTTACACTTCTTCTTCTGATTTTGAAGGTAACTCTAAGGAAGAATCATCTCATCTATCAGATGCTTACTATAGTGCAGCTGATGATGAAGGTGAGGATTCTGCCATTGACATACTTTCTAATAGTATGGCAATGATTGCTGGAAACCTTAAAAACAAAAGATTTTCTTCTAACCGTCCTAGATTTCAAAGAAAATCTTTCTCTCAAAAACCTTCTTCCGACAAATCCAATGAAGAATGCTTCAGTTGTGGGAAGAAAGGTCACTTTGCTTCTGAATGCAGATCTAAATCTTTCTCTAAATTCAAAACTTCTTCTCCTTCTTCTTCTGGCCATGACTTCTCCAAATCAGCTTCTAAAAAGTCTGATGAGAGAAGTAGCCATCTCTCCAAGGAAAGTCCTGACTCTTCTAAAGAAATCTCTGGGTACAAAAAGTACAAAGCAAAGTACAGAAGAGAAAAAGAAAAGAACCAAAACAGAGGAAAAACCTTGGTTGCTGAAACAGTATGCTGGGAAGATGAGCAAACCTCTGAGAGTGACAGTGAGTATTTCACAAAGTGTCTAATAGCCAAGATTGATGAAATAGAAGAAATGGAAAAGACACTTTGCACTGCTCTTGTATCTACTGAGGAATCAACTTCAGGAACAAAGCCTCAGGTACATCCCTTCACCTTTCTCTCCAATGATCAAAAAGCTGATGCTTTTGATTCTTTAACTGTCGACTTCTATGACTTAAAGGATCAGAAGAAAAAGACTGATATTCATATAAAATGTTTAAATGATCAACTTCTGTCTTGTTTCTCTAAACTTAAAGATTTTGATAAAATGAAAGCTGATCTAGAAAACCTAAGGTATCTAAATGATAGTCTTTTAGAAGAAAAATCAAAAATCTCCAACACTCTTGAAAGAGAACAAGAGGTTCTGTCTAAATGGACCAAATCTTCTAAAGATCTTGAAAGAATTCTTCAAGATCAAATCTCCAGCAAGGACAAGACTGGACTTGGATATGGAAAAGATGATTTTCAATCTTCTGACCCTATTCCTCCTTCTGTTGAATGTCAAGGCTTTCCTGCTGGCATCTTGTCTGATGACGATGATGATCTCTTTGGTTACTCATCTGAAGATTCTACCTCTGTTCATTCTATAAATCTTCTAAATATGCTAAAAGTAGAATCAAACTCCAAAAAGTTTGGAGTCTTTGTAAAAGCAAAAGAAGTTTCCACTGAACCTTTAAGAATTCCAAGTTCTTCTTCTTCCTCTCCTAAACCCATTCAAAAGCTTTTAAGCTCTTTGAGTCTTCATGAGTCAAGGGGCTTTCACAAGTCACCGACTACTCCTGCTTGTCACAACTCAAAAAGATTTTCTCAAAAGAAAAAGTTTTTATCCAAAAGAAAATCTCAAGTGATTACTGATTTCATCCTTCGCTCTCTCAACTTAAAGAAATCACCAAATCCTGATAAAGGTATTCTTGGACCAAGACCAGGTGTTGGTCACCCCTCTACTTCTCATTCTTCAACTGATGCTCAAAGTTTTGACAACATGGACTTTAATAGGGCCTTTTCTTTAAAGAAATGCTATAACTATGGCAATACCCTCCATCCAGCAAAACATTGCCCTAAGGATTCTGATATTTGTAAGAATAAAATGCCTTCTAATCCAAAAGGACCCACTTCAAAATGGGTACCAAAAGTCTAAATTTGTTTATGAGTGCAGATACCAAACAAAGATCACATATGGTACATGGACAACGGATGTTCAAGGCACATGACCGGAAACAATTCTCTCTCTCTAATTTCTTAAAAGAAAAAGGACCTACTGTTTCCTTTGGAGGAAATGGGAAAGGTGTCACTAGAGGCTATGGTACCATATCAAATGGAACCATCAACTTTTCTAAAGTAGCTCATGTTGAAGGGCTAATGTACAACTTACTGAGCATCAGCCAAATATGTGACTTGGGATATAAGGCCACCTTTCAACTATGTGTTTGCTTGGTCCTTGATATGCAGAATAAAGTTGTACTAGCAGGTACCCGAATGAATGACGTCTACATCATCAACATGAAAGAAAATGCTATTGGAGAAGCTGTGTGTCTCCTCTCTCAAGAACTAGCCAAACAAAGTTGGCTGTGGCATAAAAGGTTCTCTCATCTAAACTTCAAAACCTTGAACAAACTTTCCAACAAAGAGCTGGCTGTCCGAAGTCTGATGATGGAATTTTCATGGGCTATTCTCTCTCCTCAAGAGCCTTCAGAATCTACAACCTAAGAAGGCAATGCATAGATGAATCCATGCATGTGAAGTTTGATGAGTTTGAAACATCTTCATTATCTTGTAATGAAGAAGAACTAAACTTATGGATAAACTCATGTGTTGGTGAAATTCCATCTTCCTCTCAACCCAATCCTCCAGATAACAACCCTTCTCAGCCTCCCATAAACACCACCTTATCTTCACAACCCTCTCCTTCTTCTCCACCTCCTGAAACTAACTCTATAAAAGACCTTACCCACCAAAACTCCATATCTCCCACTAACCCACCCTCACCATCTCAAATGCCTACTTCATCTTCTTCTATATCTCCTCCCTTGCCTCCTACACTAAAATGGACCATGGATCATCCAATAGGTCAAATCATTGGTGATCCTCAAGTTGGTGTAAAGACAAGAAGAGGCATCAGCAACCTGTGCTTGTATGTTAACTTTGTTTCTATTGTAGAGCCTAAGTTGATTAATGAAGTCCTAGCTGATCCTAGCTGGGTAATTACCATGCAAGAAAAACTCTCACAATTTGAGAGAAACAAAGTCTGGAAGTTAGTTCGTCGTCCATCTAACAAAACTATTATTGGAACAAAATGGGTGTTCTGAAACAAGATAGATGAAGAATGAACTGTTATAAGAAATAAAGCAAGGTTGGTTGCTCAAGGATATCGGCAAGAGGAAGGAATTGACTACGATGGAACTTTTGCTTCTGTTGCCAGACTGGAAGCTATTCGAATATTTCTTGCCCATACAGCTTACAAGAATTTTCGGGTGTTCCAAATGGATGTCAAAAGTGCCTTCCTGAATGGTGAGCTAGATGAAGAAGTGTATGTGAAGCAACCACCTGGGTTTAAAGATCCAGTCCATCCATATCATGTGTATAGGCTAGATAAAGCTCTGTATGGACTGAAGCAAGCTCCTGGTGCCTGGTATGATACTCTCTCAGTCTATCTTCTTAAAAATAAGTATATACGAGGCAAAGTTGACAACACTCTCTTCTTCAAGAAATCACAAGGTAATATCATTCTTGTTCAAACTTATGTTGATGATATTATTTTTGGAGCCACCGATGAATCCTTGTGTGATGACTTCAGCTCCCTCATGCAAAAAGAGTATGAAATGAGCATGATGGGGGAGTTAACTTTCTTTCTTGGTTTGCAAGTAAATACATTAAAGACCTTCTGAAAAAGTTTCAACTTGATACTTGCTCTACCAT
Source organism: Silybum marianum (assembly GCA_036898165.1). Taxonomy (NCBI): domain Eukaryota; kingdom Viridiplantae; phylum Streptophyta; class Magnoliopsida; order Asterales; family Asteraceae; genus Silybum; species Silybum marianum. The sequence continues at coordinate 39,225,871 of CM072529.1, read as the reverse complement.
GAAAACTCCTATGGCTCATCCTCTTAGACTTTATTCTGATCCTGATGGTGTTTCTGTTAATATCACGAATTATAGAGGCATGATAGGATCTCTTCTCTATTTTACTGCAAGTAGACCTGATATTATGTTTGCTACCTGTCTGTGTGCTCGATACCAAGCAAATCCTAAAGAATCACATCTAGCTGTTGTGAAAAGGATTTTTCGGTATCTAAAGGGTACCATAAATATGGGTCTTTGGTATCCCAAAGACTCAGGTTTCGATCTCATCGGGTACTCTGCTTCTGATTTTGCAGGTTCAAAAATAGACCAAAAAAGTACTACTGGAAGCTGTCAATTACTTGGTGGAAAGCTTGTGAGTTGGTCAAGTAAGAAACAACATTCAGTATCTACTTCTACAGTTGAAGCAGAATATGTGGCTGCTGGAAGTTGTTGTGCACAAATATTGTGGATGAAAACTCAGCTGTGTGACTATAATCAGATTTTCTCAAAGATCCCAATATTGTGTGACAACTCAAGTGCAATAGCCATTGCCAACAATCCAGTGCTTCATTCAAGATCTAAGCACATTGACATCAGGTATCACTTTATAAGAGATTGTTGGGTCACCGATGATTTGGTGATGAACCACCTTCCTTTGTATGAATGAACTTTTACAGGTTCTTTTGAAGGTCTGAAATATGCTTCAAGTATTGAAGAGTCAAAGGCTATTCAATCAAGGGTTGTACATCAAAAAGTGGAATTTTGGATATATCAACCAACTTCAATATTCAGATCATTTTGCCAAGTCAAGATTGGGTCACCAATATAGTGGGTCACCGATGGTACACTCAAAAGTCATCAAAAGTACTAAGGACATCAAATAAGATGAGGTCATCAAGTTTGATGTCATGGTCACCGACACTATAATCTTGGCCACCGAAATTGCAGGTATATTTTCTAAGGTTGTGATATCATGTCACAAGTTCAAGGGTGTACACTTTTGGCATTTAGTGAAAGATGAAGTCTATCAAGCAAAGTGTACACTTATCAATTCCAGCCTTACAAGGTATCCACCGATGTGATACATAGTGTGATGTATCACTTAGCAATTTCAAAGAGATAAGTTCTTGACTCACATCAATTGCAAGACACGTGAGCCAGCAAGAACTTGGGCACCAAGCCTTAAATAAAGACATTCTCTTTTATTCTTATAAAAGGAATATTAGTCTTTTAGCTAAAAGGTTTGATGGGACTTCACAGAGCATGAAGAAAAGAAGATAAAGTTATCTGACAATACGTGCCACAAGGAATGGTTCATCCATTATTCTAGTACAAAGGAAGTGGTCTCTTCCTTTGTCCAGCAGATAATCTTCCAGCTAATGAAACCTTGACAGCTGTCCACTTGCATCCCATGCATGGGCACTATAAAAGGAGATGAAGTCCTTCCCAGAAATCTCACGCTTTCAACAAATCTTCAGAGTGATTATTTGTGTGACTGTGGCAAAGCTGTGTGCTATAACAGTATTGTTTTAACTTCCTTAGTGTATAAGTTAATTACTGTTATCTGTGTGTTTAGTTTGATAGAATAGTGTGCCTGTTCTTTTCTGCATCAAACTATCTATGTGTAAATTTTTATATTTATATTAAAAAATTTAAAAAGAGTATATTCTGTGTGTTTTATATTCAACCCCCCCTTCTACAAAACCCTCTCTTAGTTAGCCATCTCTCCTTGGGGACTAACAAGTGGTATCAGAGCAGTTGGTTTAATTCAATAAACCAGATCTGTGATGGCTACTACCTCAAATGTTGATGGTACCTTGCAGACCTCTTCCAGTAATACATATGATTTAGGATCTTTGGCTAAACCTCCAAGATTCAACCCAAATAACTTTGGGTTATGGAAAAATCACATGTTATTATTCTTGGAAGGGATCGATTGCAGGTATCCCAACATTCTCATTGAGGGACCTATTGTTCCTAAAATATGGGCTCGCTTTGGCCCTCAAAAGGACGCTGAAGGAAAGGACATAGAGTCAGATAACGAAAGAAGTGAGAAAACTGGTAGATATATCATCAAACCTTCTAACAAATTTAGTGAAGATGATAAACGCCTAGTTGCTTTAGACATTAAAGTCAAATGCGCTCTTCTTTGTATCCCTTACGATGATGTGTATCACTCTCTTCTTAACCTTCCCACTGCTAAAGAAATGTGGGATACTTTGAGTGTCTTATATGAAGGCACCAAAGAAGTAAAGAAATCTAACAGGATCTGTCTTGTTAGAAAGTATGAACTCTTCTCCCATGAAAAAGGAGAATCTCTTTCTACCTACTTTAATCGCTTTAACTGTCTTCTCAACGATCTCAAAGTTCTTGGACGAGTTTATGATAATGAAGAAGTTCTCTGCAAGTTCATGGATTGTCTTCAGTTACGGGAAACTATACGTACTGGCATCAAGCAAACCAAGGACTTAGAAATAATGCCTTTAACTGCTCTCTATGGAACTCTTCTTCACTATGAACAAACTAAGAACAAGAGAAAATCTCTTATAAAGGATATCAAATCCTCTTCTATTGCTTTGATAGGTGATTCAAAATCTTCTTCCTGTATTCCTAGAATCACCTATCCTTCTTCTGATTCTGAAAAAGATATTAAGGAAGACTCTTCTCATCTGTCAGATGCATACTATAGTGCTCCTGATGATGAAGGAGAAGAATCAGCCATTGACATACTTTCTGATAGTATGGCAATGCTTGCTGGAAACCTTAAGAATAAAAGATTTTCTTCAAACCGCTCTAAATTTAATAGAAAACATTTTTCTCAAAAATCCTCTTCTGATAAAGCAAATGAAGAATGCTTCAATTATGGAAAGAAAGGTCATTTCGCTTCTGAATGCAGATCAAAAGCTTCCTCTTCTGTCAAACCTTCTTCTTCTTATGGCCATGACTTCTCAAAATCAGCTTCTAGGAAGCATGAAGAGAGAAATAGCCAATCCTCTAAAGAAATTCTGAATCAAAAGAAACCTCCAGGTATAAGAAGTACAAAGCCAAATACAAGAGAGAAAAAGAGAGAAACAAAAGTAAAAATAAAACTTTGGTTGCTGAGGCTCATTGCTGGGAGGATGAGCAAACCTCTGAGAGTGAGAGTGAGTATGTCACTAAATGCCTCATGGCCAAAATCGATGAGCTAGAAGACATGCAGAAGTCACTCTACACTACCCTTGTATCTACTGAGGGACCCACTTCAGGAACAAAACCTCAGGTACATCCTTTTACCTTTCTCTCTGATGATCAAAAGGCTGATGCCTTTGATTCTTTAACTGTTGACTTATGTGACTTAAGGATTCAAAAGAAAAAGGCTGATATGCACATAAAATGTCTAAATGATCAACTTCTCTCTTGCTTTTCAAAACTAAAAGATTTTGACAAAATGAAAGCTGATCTGGAAAACCTACGATACTTAAACGACAGTCTTTCTGAGGAAAAATCAAAAATCTCTTCCACTCTTGAAAAGGAACAAGAGGTTCTGTCTAAATGGACTAAATCCTCTAAGAATCTTGAAAGGATCCTTCAAGATCAAATCACCAGCAAGGATAAGTCTGGCCTTGGTTATGGAAAAGATGTTCCTCAACCTTTCGACCTTCCACTTCCTTCTTCTGAGTGTCAAGGTTTTCCTGCTGGTTTCCTTTCCGATGACGATGATGATCTCTTCGGTTACTCACCAGAGGATTCTACCTCCGTTCACTCTATAGATCTACTTGACATGCTCAAAGTAGAATCTGGTTCTAAAAAGTTTGGAGTCTTTGTTAAAGCTAAAGAAATCTCTTCTGAGTCTTCAAAAGTTTCAACTCTTCCAAGCTCTTCTTCTTCTCCCAAACCTATCCAAAGACTTTTAAACTCCTTAAGTCTGCATGAGTCAAGGTACTCCCAGGAGCAGCCTTCTGATGTTGCTGAGTATCCTTCTCCAAAAAGATTTTCTCCTCAAAAGAAAAAATTTTCTAAATCAAATTTTTTCATCTAAAAGGAAATCTCAAATAGTTATTGACTTTATTCCTCGGTCAGTGAACTTGAAGAAATCAAGAAATCCTGGTAAAGGTATTCTTGGACCAAGACCAGGTGTTGGACGCCCCTCTTCTTCTCAGTCGTCAACCTCTGTCCAAAGTTTTGATGATAGGGATTTTAAAAAGGCATTTTCTTTAAAGAAGTGCTATAATTGTGGCAACACTCTTCATCTTGCTAAAAATTGCCCAAAAGATTTGGATCTTTGCAAAACTAAAATGCCTTCTAATCCCAAAGGACCCACCTCAAAATGGGTACCAAAAGTCTAAATTTGTTTCTGGGTGCAGGTACCAAATAAAGACCACATATGGTACATGGACAGTGGGTGTTCAAGACACATGACAGGAAACAAACTTCTTCTCTCTAACTTCTCAAAAGAAAAGGGACCCACTGTTTCCTTTGGAGGAAATGGAAAAGGGGTCACCAAAGGATATGGTACCATTTCAAATGGAACCATCACTTTCTCCAGAGTAGCTCATGTTGAAGGGCTAATGTATAATCTTCTAAGCATCAGCCAAATATGTGATTTGGGCTATAAGATCATGTTTCAGCTATGTGTGTGCTTGGTCTTTGATGTACAGAACAAGATTGTACTAGCAGGAACCCGACTGAATGACGTATACATAATCAACATGAAGGAAAGTGCAATAGGAGAAGCTGTGTGTCTCCTCTCTCAAGAACTAGCCAAACAAAGTTGGCTGTGGCATAAAAGGTTCTCTCATCTAAACTTTAAAACTTTGAACAAACTCTCCAACAAGGAGCTGATTGTTGGAATGCCAAATATAGTTTTTGAAAAGGAAAAGTTGTGTGGAGCATGTGAAAAAGGAAAACTCACCAGAACTTCCTTTAAAACAAAACAATGCTCTTCTATCTCTCAACCTCTTCAAATGCTTCACATGGATCTGTGCGGTCCAGTAAGCACACCCGATCACAGGTGGTAAAAAGTATATGCTAGTAATCGTCGATGAATTCTCTAGATATACTTGGGTGTTCTTTCTGAAACACAAGAGTGATGCTGCTGAAGAAATCATCAGGTTTACAAGAAAGATTAAAAATTTGAATGGTAAACTGGTGAAGTCCTTCAGAAGTGATAACGGCACAAAATTCAAGAATGCTGCTCTGGAAGATTTCTTTGACCTAAAAGGAATTTCTCAGAACTTTTCTGCCGTACGCACTCCTCAGCAAAATGGTGTTGTTGAAAGAAAGAAAAGAACACTTTGTGAAGCTGCAAGGTCAATGCGAGTGAATCCAAGTTGCCAACCTATTTTTGGGCGAGATGAAACGATTAACCTTTCTTGCATGCTTTAGTCAAAATAGGTCTATCATAGTCAAAAGGCATGACAAGACTCCGTATGAAGTTTTCCATGGTAGAAAACCTGCAGTTGACTTCTTCCATGTGTTTGGCTGTGCCTGTCACATGCTAAATGACAGGGAACAACTTGGAAAGTTTGATCCGAAGTCTGATGATGGAATTTTCATGGGCTATTCTCTCTCCTCAAGAGCCTTCAGAATTTTCAACCTAAGAAGACAATGCATAGATGAATCCATGCATGTGAAGTTTGATGAGTTTGAAACTTCTTCATTATCTTGTGATGAAGAAGAATTAAACCTATGGATAAATTCATGTGTTGGTGAAATTCCATCCTCCTCTCAACCCAATCCTCCAGATAGCAACTCTTCTCAGCCTCCCATAAACACCACCTTACCTTCAGAACCCTCTCTTTCTTCTCCACCTCCTGAAACTAACTCGACAGAAGACCTTACCCACCAAAACACCATATCTCCCACAAACCTATCTTCACCATCTCAAATTCCTACCTCATCCTCTTCTCTACCTCCTACCTTACCTCCTGCACTAAAGTGGACCATGGATCATCCAATAGATCAAATCATAGGTGATCCACAAGTTGGTGTAAAAACCAGAAGAGGCATAAGCAATTTGTGCTTATATGTCAACTTTGTTTCCATTGTTGAGCCTAAGCTGATAAATGACGCCCTAGCTGATCCTAGCTGGGTAATTGCCATGCAAGAAGAACTCTCACAATTTGAGAGAAACAAAGTCTGGAAGTTAGTTCCTCGTCCATCCAACAAAACTATTATTGGAACAAAATGGGTGTTTCGAAACAAGATGGACGAAGAAGGAACTGTCATAAGGAACAAAGCAAGGCTGGTTGCTCAAGGATATCGGCAAGAGGAAGGAATTGATTATGATGAAACTTTTGCTCCTGTTGCCAGATTGGAAGCTATCCGAATATTTCTTGCCCATGCAGCTTACAAGAATTTTCGGGTATTCCAAATGGATGTCAAAAGTGCCTTCCTGAATGGTGGAGATTGTTGGGTCACCGATGATTTGGTGATGAACCACCTTCCTTTGTATGAATGAACTTTTACAGGTTCTTTTGAAGGTCTGAAATATGCTTCAAGTATTGAAGAGTCAAAGGCTATTCAATCAAGGGTTGTACATCAAAAAGTGGAATTTTGGATGTATCAACCAACTTCAATATTCAGATCATTTTGCCAAGTCAAGATTGGGTCACCAATATAGTGGGTCACCGATGGTACAATCAAAAGTCATCAAAAGTACTAAGGACATCAAATAAGATGAGGTCATCAAGTTTGATGTCATGGTCACCGACACTATAATTTTGGTCACCGAAATTGTAGGTATATTTTCTAAGGCTGTGATATCAAGTCACAAGTTCAAGGGTGTACATTTTTGGCATTTAGTGAAAGATGAAGTCTATCAAGCAAAGTGTACACTTATCAATTCCAGCCTTACAAGGTATCCACCGATGTGATACATAGTGTGATGTATCACTTAGCAATTTCAAAGAGATAAGTTCTTGACTCACATCAATTGCAAGACACGTGAGCCAGAAAGAACTTGGGCACCAAGCCTTAAATAAAGACATTCTCTTTTATTCTTATAAAAGGAATATTTGTCTTTTAGCTAAAAGGTTTGATGGGACTTCACAGAGCATGAAGAAAAGAAGATAAAGTTATCTGACATTACGTGCTACAAGGAATGATTCATCCATTATTCTAGTACAAAGGAAGTGGTCTCTTCCTTTGTCCAGCAGATAATCTTCCAGCTAATGAAACCTTAACAGCTGTCCACTTGCATCCCATGCATGGGCACTATAAAAGGAGATGAAGTCCTTCCCAGAAATCTCACGCTTTCAACAAATCTTCAGAGTGATTATTTGTGTGACTGTGGCAAAGCTGTGTGCTATAACAGTATTGTTTTAACTTCCTTAGTGTATAAGTTAATTATTGTTATCTGTGTGTTTAGTTTGATAGAATAGTGTGCCTGTTCTTTTCCGCATCAAACTATCTGTGTGTAAATTTTTAATATTTATATTAAAAAATTTAAAAATAGTATATTCTGTGTGTTTTATATTCAACCCCCCTTCTACAAAACCCTCTCTTTGGGGACTAACAGAGATCATATCTCTAAAGGTGACGTGGAACTTCATTTCATTCCCACTGATTGTCAATTAGCTGATCTGTTCACAAAGCCCCTGGATGAAGTAAGGTTCAAGTTTCTCGTCGGTGAATTAGGTATGATAAATATAGACTTATATATATATATAAAAAATATAATATATATATATATATATAATGTCGGTGAGCCCAGTCACCGACTAGGTACTCTCTCTCTCCTCTATATAAACTTTAAACCATTCCCATCACCACTTTCACTCTCTCTCATAAAACCCTAACCCTAAATACACTCACTATCAAGCCACCAACACCATCCTCAAAACCACCGACACCAATGTTGCCATCCACCGTCGCTCCACTTACCGACGATCACCACGCCACCCACCGACGACGTCTACCCACCGACGAACACACTTTCCGACGTTCCCACCATCGAGCCACCGACGTTGCCACTAAGCCTCGTCATCCACCGACGGTCACATATCCACCGACGGTCTTCTCTCTCTCTCCGACTCTATCCACCGAAGCCACCGATCTCTCTCTCTCTCACACACACACATACACCCACCGACGGTCGCAACCATCTCTCTCACTCACCGACGTCACCTCATAAACCCAAAGAACACTTAGCCAGTCCTAGCTCCTCCATGCCCTCTCAAAAGGACATGGTTGTACATGGTATCTCCTCCATGCCCACTCCTCCATGCCCACTCCTAACTCCTAGCTCCTCCAAAAGGATATCCCTATTATACCTTCATCAACTTTTTCCTTAGTTGATAAAGATGACTTGGGGTCTCCCATCCATGGTGTATCTTCACCACCCCTTGAGCTCTCAACTCCTTTTTTACACTCCACATGAGAGTGCATCACACCCAGGTTTGGTGGATTATTCCTCTAGTGATGATGAAGATGATCAACCACCAAAGCCTCAACCATCTGCTCCCATGTCCTCTCAACAGGGAGATGATCTTACCAAGGCTTTCACCAGTTTCACTCGTGCTACTATCCGCCAGGTGGAAGTTCTGGAAGATCACGCAACTAAGGAAATGGAAAGAATGGCCTTTCTTTCTACTACTCTTAGATCTAGCATTGAAGAGTTGTCGGTGAGTCACCTAACTCTCATGACATGCTTAGATCTCCTGCACTTGGATGTCTTTAGTCTTCAGCAAGGGATTCTCTCAAGCAAGATTATGTGCTTTCTTCTATCAGAGAACTTCGAAGTGCCTCTTCTCAGCAAGCTACCGATACTGCTTCTATCCTTGTTAATTAGAAAGCAATTTTGGAATCTCTTGCAACTCTTCATACAAAGGTTGACAACATACCAACTTCTTCTCCAACGGTTGAACTTGATGTTGGTGATTCCTTCTTTCAGGATAAGGATAGATTTGTTCTTCAAAGGGTTGAACGGAAGGTTGATGCTGTGGGTTCTGATGTTGAAAGGATCAAGAGCTTTCTCTCTTCAGTGGGTTTCAAGAGTTCAACCACTGAGGGGGAGAAAAACAAGAAAGCTGCTGCTTCTCCATCTCTAGCCACCTATGTGACTCCATCCACCTATGTGAACTATGTGACTCCAGCCACCTATGTGACTCCATCCACCGATGTGACTTCATCCACCTATGTGACTCCAGCCACTTATGTGACTCCATCCACCGATGTTCTAGCTGCTCTTCCATCCACCGATGTTCTAGCTGCTCTTCCATCCACCGATGTTCTACCTGCTCTTCCATCCACCGATGTTCTAGCTGCTCCTCTATCCACCGATGCTGCAGCAACAGCCACCGATGCCGCAGCTACAACCACCGATGCTGCAGCCACCTATCCAGCAGCTACACCGATGCTACAGCCACCGATGTTGTAGCCATCGATGCTGCAGCCACAGCCACCGATGATGTAACCGAACCCCAGGTCACCAAGATAACTGGAGCAACAATTGAGGGGGAGGGAGTCAGTGTCCGAACCCTTGAGTTTGACCGAAGAATCTGAATAAGAAAAGATGAAAAAGGCTAAAGCTGAAAGGGAAGAAGCAGTAAAAGCTCAACTTGAGTTTGACCAAAGAAATGTGCTCAAAATAGCTCAAGAAGAGGCTACTAAATTCACAGGCGCCGATACTCAGGGGGAGAAGTCTAATGTCTGACTGGATGAAGATGTCAACATTGATGTTAGCTCTGAGGTGGATAAACAAAAAGACAAAGGCAAGAAAAAGTCTATGTGAAACAACCTCATGGTTAGAAGACCCCACTAATTCTGACTTTCAACTTACCAATCTATGCACAAAATCATTGGATGAAGTCAATCAAATTTCTGATCGGAAAACTAGGTATGTCATTCCTTCAATCTCTAAATTTTAAAAAAAATATAAATTAAAAAAAAAAATCATTATATATTTGTATATATTATATAAGTACGGATAGTGATTTCTCCAATCTCCACTCTTCGAATAAAAGTTTATTTTTTCAAAATATGTATATTTCTTTTTATTTAAAAAAAAATGCTGACGTCAGCCACCGACTTGCTGACGTCAGCCACCGACGTTGTTGTCACCGACCAAAAAACAAATTAAAATTAAAAAAAAAATTTGAAAAAAAAAATGTTGACGTCAGCCACCGACATGCTGACGTCAGCCACCGATCCAGCAGTTGTCACCGACAAAAAAAAAAATTAAAAATTAAAAATTTCAAAATTTTCTCATACTTTCCGAAACTTTCAATGTTTCTTTTTTGAAACTTCAATCACAAAAATTTTGGTACTCTCCGAAATTTTCGGTAACCCCCAAAATTCATACTCTGAATTTTGACTCCCCGATTTTAGACAACTAACATCCCTCCAAAATTTCATATCTTGAAATTTTATTTATCTCCCTCTCTCAGAGTTTGGACAGCTAAAATTCCTAAAATATTCTATTTCTTGAGATTTCTCTTCAGGATATACTATTCCCTATATATCTTTGTCAAAATATCTCTCCGAATTCTCTTGCTGTTAAAATTCTCTCTAATTTCTGTCATGATAAAATTCCCTCCAATAATTTTGTCAAACTACTCTTTGAATTCTGTCTGTCAAAATACCCACCTATCTTTGACTGTCAAAACAGCTCCTGATTGTTGACTGTCAAAATGTCCAGCTATTGACTGTCAAAATTCTTCAATCCTTTCTCTTTCAAAAATCTCCAAAGTCTCCGATGTTTCTCTCTCTATTTTTGGATACTTAATATCTTTCACTCTTTATTCTCTCTGATCTCATGAGCATAAAATTCCACAAATTTTGCTCACAAACTTCTCTCTCCGACATATGGACATGGTTAAGAAGAAAAAGAAATCTAAGGTTTATAAATCTTCTACCATTTCCACCTCCGCGCCTGCTTTTACGGCTACGATACCGAAAAAGTCTTCGGTATCTACCCAAGCCAATATCCTTTTTAAGAAGCGGAGGAGTTCCAAAAGCCCCCCCAAGTTCTCCTCAAAGAGACTTAGGGAACCTCAAGGGTCAAATACTCACAAGCCACTCACTGATTCCCAAAAATTGGTGAGTGTTAAAATTCTCCCTACTGGACCCAGGGAATCCTTTAAAAACTCACCTAGCTCCTTCATGCCCTCTTAAAAGGACCTGATTGTATTTTCGGGGACCCTCACTAAACCCTCCTCAACATTCTCTTTGGTTCATAAGGATGACTTCACAGCCTTGCACCCAAGATCTATGATCTTGATGACCTTGCACATCTCTATGAAGATTCGGCGAAACTGGTCGAATTGGAGGGACTCCCATTTTTCTTGTTCACCAATATCTCCTTCTGGCAGAAATGTTTCCACCTAGTGAACTCACCGATATATGGGTTTGAGAAATAAAAATAAAAATAATTTTTTATTTTTATTTTTGATAGCTTATTTATCCCTCTGGTGGACTCCCCAAATTTGTTCCACCTTCTCACCTCATTTACTCATCTTCTCCCCTCAGCCGCTGACGGGGAGAAAATTCAAAGTTCCTGATAAGGCTAAATCAACAGCAGCTGAGAGGAGAAAAGAAATCTTCTCAAGAAATCAACTAAGGCTAAAGTATTGTAAGCTGAGAAGGAGAAGAAGAAATCCTCCTCATGCAGCTAAAGAGGAGAAAAGAAATCTTCTCAAGAAATCAACTAAGGCTAAAGTATTATATACTGAGGAGGAAAATGAGAAATCAACAGAGAAGAAGAAATTTTCTCATAAAGAGATTTCAGTTGAAAGGGAAGAAATCTTCTAAGTGATAAGATATCAGCTGAGGGGGAGCATCTAAGTGATTCTAAGAAGAATGAGTCGAAAGCAATTGTTGAGGGGGAGAAAATCAAAGACAGACAAAATGTTAACCCCGATGCAGACTGAATTCTTCTCTCTCCCATTCCACAAGGAAGCATTCATGATATCTCAAATTTTTGATCTATCAAATCCAACCTTGCTAGTTCAATTAGCAACAACCATCATCACTGCTCCAGAATATGGTATGTTCTTTAAACATGATCTTAGGAACAATTGTTTCTTCTAAGGCTACCAATATTCTCTTGCCGATAGCAGCTTCCTTCAAGAAATTCTAAGTGTGGTCCTCTATAGCAAAGATGAAGGAATTCTCTACAATTTAATCTTCAATGAACTCAAGAGTAGAGATGCTGCAACAATTCCCTTCAAGTACCCGGATGCTTGGTATATATGTAAATTTTTTTTTTTTTTTACATATGTTGGACATAATTTTTTTCCATACATACTGTACATACTCAGTCAAAAAAAAAAGAAAAAAAAAAGAAAAAAAAAGAAATCTGAGTCAAAAGAACCCAAAAGAGAAATAGAAAGGGTCAAAAGAATTTCTTTCTAACCTACAGGTATCATCATCAAATAGGGGGAGATTGTTGGGTCACCGATGATTTGGTGATGAACCTTCTCTATTATTTGTTTGATCTTTTACAGGGTCTTTTGAAGGTCTGAAATATACTTCAAGTATTAAAAAGTCAAAGACTATTCAATCTAAGGGTTGTACATCAAAATGTGGAATTTTTGATGTGACAACTAACTTTAATATTCAGACCATTGCCAAAGTCAAGATTGTTGGGTCACCATGGGTCACCGATGGTACACTTAAAAGTTATCAAAGTACTATGACATCAATACAAGATGAGGACATCAAGTTTGAAGTCATGGTCACCGACATTACAATCTTGGTCAACGAAATTGCAGGTATATTTTCTAAGGCTGTGATATCAAGTCACAAGGATGTACACTTTCAACACTTAGTGAAAGATGAAGTTTATCAAGCAAAAGCAAAGTGTACACTTATCATTTCCAGCCTTACAAAGTATCCACCGATATGATACATGGGTTCATGTATCACTTAGCAATTTCAAGAGATAAAGTTCTTACTCACAACAATTGCAAGATACGTGAGCTGCAAGAACTTGGGCACCAAACCTTAAATTTAGAAATTCCCTTTTATTCTTATAAAAGGGATGTTTGTCTTCTAGCTAAAAGGTTTGATGGGACTTCTCAAAGCATGAAGAAAAGTAGATAAAGTTATCTGACATTACGTGCTACAAAGAATGGTTCATCCATTAACCTAGTACAAAGGGAGTGGCCTCTTCCTTTGTCCATCAGATAAACTTCCAGCTAATCAATCCTTGACAGCTGTCCACTTGCATCCTTTGCATGGGCGCTATAAAAGGAGATGAAGTCCTTCCCAGAAATCTCACGTCTTCAACAAATCTTCTCTGAAAGTATTTGTTTGATTTCGCCAAAGCTGTGTGCGCTAACAGTCTTATTTTAACTTCCTGTGTGTATAAGTTAATTACTGTTATTTAAGTTTGTTAGAATAGGTTGTCTATTCTTTTCCGCAACAAACTTCTGTGTGTAAATTTTTAATATTTATATTAAAAAATTTAAAAAGAGCAAAAATTGTGTGTTTGTATTCATCCCCCCCTCTACAAACTCTTACTAGCTTAGCCATCTCCCTTTCGGGACTAACAATAAGCTTCTGTTCATATTCAGCGATAGCATACGCTGACTACCATCAGCGATCTATGAAGATCAAGGAACAACAAGCTTATCTCTGAAGACCTGAAAATCAGCTATCACACCATAAGACCACTCAGCGAAAGTCAAAGACCCTAGTTGAAGAAAGAGATAATCAGCTAAGTGAACTGAAGCGGTTCAGCGATAGCAGCGATTATCTAATCAAAGTGTGAAGTCTTGTGAAGCCTCAGCGATACTGTAGTTTATCCTTGAATATTCAGTATCAGCGATCAATTGAAACTTCCTTTACAAGATTAAAGATTGATCTTATCCTCGATGCACAAAAGTCAAACCTAATACCTTGTCAGAAAAGGACGTACGAATTGTCTCTTATGTCCCCATCATATCTGATATGGTACTGTTCATATTCGGCCAAAAGCATGGATGTCTTATTAGCAAGGACAAGCTTCATATCCAAGCTTGACACGTGGCATATACCTTTTGTCTTGCATTAAATGCAAACGGGTATAAATAAGATGAAGATATCTTCTTCATCTTAATGCATGCTTCTTTCTAACCTAAACCCTCTTTATTCTTTCTTCCTTCCTCTTGTGCATCAAACTTCGTGTCTCATAGTTACAATAGAATAGGTTTTAAACTTGTTCTTATTCCGCTTGTAACTGTAAATTTGTTTATGATATATAAACTAATTTAAAAACCAAAATCTGTGTGTTTGTATTCAACCCTCCCCCCCCCCCCTTCTACAAACTGTTTACTTATTATTGAACTCGTGTAGACCCTTTAGGGACCAACAAGTGGTATCAGAGCAGTGTTTGTTTATTTTATCTTTAAAATAATTTTCTTATAAACTATTTTAAAATGTCAAACCCTAATACGAACTACAATGATAATGGATCTTTATCTAAACCTCCAAGATTTAGCCATGATAATTTTCCATTATGAAAGGAAAGAATGTCTCTGTTTCTAGAAGGATCTGACCCAAAGATCCCCTATTATCTAGAAAACGGACCATTTGTTCCTACAACTATTGTAGCTGGTGTTCCTGCCACCACTACTACTTCAGCCATCCCTGAAAGGAGTATCATTAAAACTCTTAATCGATGGACTGAAGAAAATAAGAAAGAAATTGCTATTGATTCAAAAGCTAGATCTATAATAGCAATGTCTTTACCAGATGAAGTCTATCATTCTGTTATGAAAATGAGGACTTCTAAGGCTATGTGGGATACTCTATGTATCCAAGATGAAGGAACCTCTGAAGTTCAAGTCACTAGGTGCATAAACCTTGTAAGACAATATGAGAGTTTTATGTATCATAAAGGTGAATCTCTTTCTCAAATTCACTAGCGTTTCAATTGTTTGTTGATTGATCTTAAAACAGTCAACAGAGTGTACTCTAACGTTGAAATACTGACCACATTCATGGAGGCACTAACCGATCAATGGGCAGTGTACACTACATGTTTAAAGTTGTCAAAGAATCTTGAAACTCTGTCCTAGAGTGCATTATATGGAATGCTCTTAAATGAGGAACAATCTCAACTTCTGAGGAAGAACCTCATAAATGAACTCAAAGGTGCCAAAAGTACTTCTTTGGCACTTGTGACTTCAGAGGCAACTCCTCTTAAAAATATTTCTTCCACTATTACCTCTATCACTGAATTAGGTCAAACTGATTCAGAAGATCAACTCACTGATGCTGACATCTCTGAGTTTGATAACTTTCTAGCTCTCTTAACAAATAATTTTAAAAGATTCGCTAGAAAGAGCAACTTTCGAAAACCTTTAAATCTCTCTGACTCTGAAAAGCAAAAGACAATGCCCGCTGAGAAAGCTTCAGCTATATGCTTCAACTGTCAGCGAAAGGATCACTTCGCAAGTGAATGTAGATCAAAGAAAGTTGTAGCTCCTACCACCTCCCAGACCTCTGATAAAAAGGAGAAGTATTTGAATTGAAAAACAAATACAAGGATCTGAAGAAATACCAGCAAAAAGGCAAAGGCCTTATCGCTGAAGAAGTTGATTGGGACGCTGAAGACGACTAGGCCAAGAATTCTAAAGACTCTGGCTCTGATGAAGAAGATCTTGCCTTCTTATGTCTGATGGCAGGAATAGAAAACGCTGAAGAAGCTACTGAAACTTCTTCTTCTGAGTCCCCTTCTACTCAGGTAACCATTCCCTCTATCTCTTTACTCTCTGAAAGTGATAACTTGTTAGCCCTCGATGCTATGACTGTTGATTTTTATAATGCTTTAAATGGAAAGATTAAGGCCGAGAAAAGTAACACCGATTTATCTGAGCAATTGAAAAATTGCCATCTAAAAATCAAAGAACTTTATAAAATTGAGGAAACTCTCAAGGACCAAGTCTTTGCAAATCAAACCATAAGCATCGAGAAGCAGCAAGGTATTGCTGATAGGGAAAAGGCTATCGCTGATCTTAAGTCTGAAAAGGCAACCATCGAAGGATGGTGTAAGGCTTCTGAAAAAGTCAATAAGATCATCAATGCCCAAATACCTATGAAAGTAAAAAGTGGGTTAGGCTTTAACCCTGAAAAGGAAGAATCAGAGAATGATCGTTCCATGCTCAAATTTGGAATGTTTGTCTCTTCTATCCCTGATCCTTCTTCTTCAACTTCTTCCTCTTCTATTAAAAAGACATTTCCTGTGATAAATTCTAAGAAGGTGATCAAGAACGAGTTTCTTGACCAAGTTCCTAAGAATAAGATCGCTCAAAATAGGAACAAGAAATCCTTAGAGAAAAATTCTAAATCTAGGAAGAAGGTCTCTTACTTTTCTCAGAGACCAACCCCCAGAACTAAGATCGATCTCACTCTTACCCCTGAAAAGGTTATTATACCACCAAGGACTATGAATAAAGGAATTCTTGGTCCTATCCCTGAAAAAGTTTCTGCTTTCTCTCTGAATTCCAAACCCTTTAAATATAGGAAGTGTTATCACTGTGGTGAAACTACCGACATTGCAAGTAAATGTCCTAACGCTACTAGAGCTGATAAACTAGCTCATGGAAAGAAAGTAGCTCAAGCTGATAAATCAACGAGAGCGAAATCCACCAAGGTTGAAAAACCAACAAAGGTGAAGATATCCACTGAAGAGAGTTCTTCAGCTAGTAGCTCCTCCGCCAATCCTTTAACTAACCAAGCAGGACCCATAGTAGTATGGGTATCTTCAAACAATTAATCCTTTTGTTGTATGTAGAGTGCCAAAGGTATCTGGTATCTTGATAATGGATGCTCAAGGCATATGATTGGCAGAAAATCTCTGCTCTCTAATTACAATGAAGAAGTTGGTCCATCAGTGACCTTTGTGGAAATGGAAAAGGATACACTAAAGGTTATGGAATTCTATCCAACGGAGCCACATCGTTTACTCGTGTTGCCTACGTTGAGGGACTAAAGCACAATCTTTTGAGCGTCAGTCAGTTATGTGACAAAGACTTCAAAGTTCTATTCTTAAAGAATAGATGTGCTATCACTGACGGTAATGATAAGCTTGCCCTAACATGCAAAAGAGTGGAGAATGTGTATGTCATAAATATGAATAGTTCTCACTCTGAGAACACGTGCTTTATCTCTAGATCATCCACTGATATAAACTGGTTATGGCATAAAAGACTCTCTCACCTCAACTTTAAGACAATAAATGAATTGTCTCAAAAAGATCTAGTCAGAGACCTCCTAAATCATACCTTTACAAAGGAATCTCTTTGTTCAGCGTCTGAAAAGGAAAAGCTGACAAAAGCCTCCTACAGGTCAAAGCAAATTTCTTCAGTGACCACTCCTCTTAGGCTACTCCATATGGATCTATTTGGACCTGTTAATGTCCAATCTATCTCTGGAAAGAAATATACTTTGGTGATTGTTGATGAATACTCCAGATACATATGGGTGTTCTTTCTTCGATCCAAAAGTGATACCCTTGAAATGATAATTTTTTTTATCAAAAGGATGGAAGTTCTGAACAATCTGATTGTTCGTTCCATAAGAAGTATTCATGGTACTGAATTCAAAAACAGCACTCTGGTGAACTTCTTTGAAGAAAAATGCATCTCTCACAACTTTTCCTCAGTGAGAACTCCTCAGCAAAACGGTGTTGCTGAAAGAAGAAATCGAACTATCATTGAAGCGGCTCGCTCAATGCTCAGCGAATCGCATCTACCAACTCAGTTCTGGGCTGAAGCAGTCAACACAACGTACTTCACTCAGAATCGATCTCTGATAGTTAAGCGATTTAAGAAGACCCCCTATGAATTGTTTCATGGGAGAAGACCCACTCTGAAATATTTCCATATTTTTGGATGTAGATGTTACATTCTGAATGACATAGATCATTTAGGTAAGTTTGATCCAAAGGTTGACGATGGTATATTTCTTGGATACTCCTCTGTATCTAAGTCTTTCAGAGTCTTCAACAAAAGAAGACAACATGTTGAAGAATCCTTGCACATCAACTTTGATGAATCTCGTCCCATTCATACTTCTCATACTCATGATGATGATGAAGAATTGAATGCTTGGATGAGATCTCATTATGGGGAACCTGAAACGTATTTCTGCAATCAATCTCCTGCTGAAGCAAGTAATGTCGAATTCCCTATAAATCCTTCAAGTGACAATCATCCATCTTTAGGGATGAATGTTACTCCTTTGAATCAGTTTCCTATTGCTGATTCCTCTCTTGGAAATTCCTCTGTGAACAACCAAACTACATCTGAAAATCAATCCCCTGAATTGATTTTAAATGAAGTACCTGTTGCTGAAACAACAAGTCCTATTCCAGAAACTGAAGAACAAGTCGCTGAATCTGCTGTTGATCTCTCTCCTCAACCACCAGCTCAGCGATGGACTGCAAATCATCCAATAAATCAGATTATTGGTGATCCCAATGCAGGTATCAAGACACGCAGAGGTACAGGTAATATATGTCTTTATGTTAACTTCATTTCTCTCTCTGAACCTAAGAAGATAGATCAAGCTATCTTTGATCCGAGCTGGATCTCAGCGATGCAAGAAGAACTAACTGAATTTCGCAGAAATAAAGTTTGGAATCTTGTTCCTAGACCCTCTGATAAAACTGTCATAGGAACCAAATGGGTTTTCAGAAATAAGCTAGATGAAAACGGGACTGTAATTCGCAATAAGGCTAGACTTGTTGCTCAAGGTTATAGACAGGAAGAAGGGATTGACTATGATGAGACCTTTGCACCTGTAGCTCGTTTAGAAGCCATAAGACTCTTTTTAGCTTATGTTGCTCATAAAGACTTCAAAGTTTTTCAAATGGATGTTAAAAGTGCTTTTCTAAATGGAAAACTCTGAGGAAGTTTATGTTGAACAACCCCCTGGGTTCTCAGACCCTAACCATCCTGGTTATGTTTTCAAACTAGAAAAAGCCCTTTACGAGTTAAAACAAGCTCCTAGAGCTTGGTATGATACTCTTTCTAAATTTCTTCTTAAAGAAAAATTTGTTCGTGGAAAAATTGACCAACCCTATTTTTAAGAAAATACAAAGGTCATACCATACTCGCTCAGATATATGTCGATGACATTATCTTTGGTTCCACAAGACCCAAATTGTGTACTCGTTTCGCTGCAAGAATGCAAAAGCAATATAAAATGAGTATGATGGGTGAACTAACGTATTTTCTAGGTTTGCAGATAAAACAATCTGACAAAGGAATCTTTATTTGTCAAAGTAAATACGTTAAAGACATGTTGAACAAGTTTGATATGAATCAATGCTCAGCGATGAAGACCCCAATGGCACCTCCTCTGACTTTGAACAAGGATCTCAATGGGAAACAGTCAATGTCACTGCCTATCGAGGGATGATTGATCTCTGCTGTATCTTACAGCGAGTAGACCTGACATCATGTATTCTACATGTCTCTGCGCTCGGTATCAAGCTGAACCGAAGGAATCCCATATAATCAATATAAAGCGAATCTTCAGATACCTGAAAGGAACTCCAAATCTAGGTCTTTGGTATCCCAAAGGCTCAGGATTTGATCTTATTGGTTATTATGACAGTGACTTTGCAGGTTGTAAGATAGATAGAAAGAGCACCACTAGTGGTGTCAGCTACTAGGTGGAAAGTTAATTAGTTGGACAAGCAAAAGGCAAAACTCAATGTCCACCTCCACCGCTGAAGCTGAATATGTAGCCGCTGGTAGTTGTTGTGCTCAAATCCTTTGGATGAGAAATCAACTCAGAGACTACGATCTCAAGCTCTCTAAAATTCCTATTTATTGCCAACAATCCTGTACTTCACTCCAAAACCAAACACATTGAGATCCGATATCACTTTATCAGAGATCATGTGATGAATGGTGAAGTTAAGCTTCATTTTGTACCCACTGAATATCAGCTCGCTGATCTTTTCACCAAGCCTCTTGATGAAACTAGATTCAATCTACTCATCAACGAATTTGGTATGTTGAACGCTGAATAATTTCTTATTCAGTGATTTACAACAAGTGATACAAATTAAGCCTTCAAACTTTCCATTAGCTGAACTCTGATTCAGCGATATCTGGGTCATCTCCTCAGGTATTATCTTCTAATCTTTATCACTCTTTGATATCTTTTCTCATCAAAAAATGAATCTCTGAAAATAAAACTCCTCACTGACAATCCTTTATTGTCATTGATGAAGATTTTAAATTAATAATGATATACTTTCCTTATGGATAATTATCATTATAATATTTTTAAAAAGAAAAGGACACGTCAGACCTTTTTCTGACACACGACGGACCGCGACGTTTCCTTTCCAACTCCTTTCTTGGAACATCGCCAGGTCATCATTTCTTTTTCAAAAAGCTAAAACCGTCGTTTAGCACTCCTTTCTTTCTCTCTCCTCATGCTATTTAAGCAATTCTTTTGCCTCATTTTTCTCTTTACGCTTTCATAACTCTCCAAAGGCAAAAGAATTTTCGAATCTTCAAGCTTTCTCAAGAACACCAAGAACACGCACTTGTGCGTTTTTCTTCTCGAACTCACCTAAGATTTGATCTAAACCTTTACTTAAAACTGGAAACATCTTGTTTCACATCTTCTTAAATTCAATAAAAACATATTTTAGGAAGAAAATAAATTTAATCTGGATTAAAACTCAAAAATCTTCTATTTTCAAAACCCTGTTCTAAGTTCTTTCCTTAGAACAGAAGACTTTCTTTATAAGTTTTATCCATTTTTAATTATCTTCTACTTTTTCTAAAATAATCTTTTATGTTATTGTTTTTACCACAAGCATTTTGATCTTGTTCATCAAAATACTTTTTTCTTTGAATCTTACATTTGGTATTCTTTATACCAAACTCTGGTTTATACATTTATGTATAAAACCATGATTTATCTATTTGGTGTTCCCATTTTTCCTACAGAAATGGCCTCTGCAAGCAAGACTGCTGAAACCGTTGTTGCTACAACTGTTGACAACACCTTGGTCGCTGCACCAACATGCCACTTCCCTATGGAGAAAGCTATCTTCAAATCATGCAATTATATTGCATTGGTCGAGATACCCGCTGATCGCCCTCACTTCATGGAAGCAACTACCTTCATAAAGGCGTGCCCGCTGATGTACGCGTTTGTCCACAACCCAGTGGGCATCTCCTCTCACCTTCATGCTCTCTGGTACACGGCTCACTGTACCACGCTCACCACTGACAAAGGGACCGTGCTCCCTGCGATTGACTTCACGATTCCCAACCTTGGATACTTCTCCTTCACTGTTGGATTCGTGAGGAAGGCTCTTAGCCTCCCTGCACGCGCCAAGAATGAGCAACGGGCGCTGAACCAACCAAGATGCAGATCGACGCCTTCTTGGACTCTATCGGCTATGCCTGGTGGAATCCATCGCTAAAAACGGTGGGCTCAAAGCTGGAAAGGAAGAGATTGCCTGCTCGCTGGCAATACATCTTTACTCAGGTGATTCAATGCCTTGGGTCAAAGATTGGCTCGCATGACCAAGCGAGCAAGCATTTTCAGGATCTCGCCTTCTCTGTTTGCACCGGCCACAACCTCAACTACGCTGATTATATCTTCAGCGATATGGTCAGTCGTATCAATGCTGCTACCAGACACCCGGTCATCCCTTACCCGCGATTCTTTGCAACAATCATGGAAGTTGCCTTCGGGGAGGACTACCGGAAGGTCGGTGACCACGCCTTCTCCATGGTGGGGAAGAAGTCCCTGGACATAGAGGAACGTCCAGGTAATGCTCCTTTCACGCCTTATATGCTGAAAATGATTGGAGCCCCTCTTTCAGTGTCTAATTCGCTGCCCATCCCAACAGCGAGCATCCCGGACACTGCTGCTGCTAAGAGGAAACAACCAACCGATGGTAATAAAAAGACCATCGCAACCAAAAACAAGAAGCCAAAGAAGATGGTCTCTCAACAGAACACTATCTCTACTTTCGGTGTACTACCAACACCATCAATAGCCCCAACTACTTCAACGGTTTTCTCCTCCGTTGTTGCTTTTTCAGCACTACCACCGCATTCAGCGACCATGGTCACTAAAAGCGTATTAGTCAGCTACGCTGAAGCTGTCTCAGGTTATACATTCACAGCCTTCTACTCTTCTTTTATCCCCTCTTCTTTGGTCCTTACATCAACATATGATTCAGAGATGTTGAAACGCACGCAGTCCAAGCCTCAGTGTTGTTTAGGCACTCTGAGTATTGGAAAGCTAGTAACACAGGAACTCAGAATGTCTCTCGTAGGCATTCTATGACACTGGCTAGTGATCCTCATGACACTACCTCTGCACCAGTGGTCCCTGTGAGTAATCCTCATGATGCTCTCAAGGGTTATAACATGCATACTCATCCTTCATCTAACCCAGAGCTCTTCTTGGCTGCTCTGTCTATGTTATCATCAGGTACCCCTCCTCTCTTCGCCTCAGCGACGACAACCACCACCACCAAGGCTGCTGTTGTTCCTCTCAGCAAGGACAAAGGGAAATCCATTCAACAACAATGGTCTTCTGCCAAGCTCATGGAGGTCAAGACTAAAAAGACTGCTCCTAAGCTTCCTCCCTTCACAGCTGAACTTCCACCAATTGTTCTTCCCAGCCCAACATTCCCTGCAATTGACTTTTTAGTCAAGGAATGTGCTCACACCAGGTCGAAGGTTGAGCACCTACAGAAGTCTGCTGAGTTCATCTTCCGGACAGTTGTTGGAACTCCAGAGATCAAGACCGCTGTCAACAACATTCTCAGCGACAGCCAGTCCCTGAAGGAAGACAATCGGGCCCATGGTCGGTCCATTCAGAAGACTCAAGATCAAGATCAAGTGCTTGAGTCTATTCAGAAGACTCAATCTGATATGATGCAGTTGCTGACAAAGCTCTCTGAGAGCAGCTCCTCTTTCTCCACTGCTGATCGAACATCCTTGAATACAGTCCTTGCGCACCAAGAGCGCCATGAACAAAAGTTGAAGGACGTTCAGGGAAATGTACGTCTGCTGATGGTGCACTGTCTCCCTGCTGACAACATCGAGCGGGAGAGATGCGCCAAAGAATTCACTGACGACATCATCGCGGATCACAATACAACCTTCCCTGATGAGGTTATCTCTCCCTACATCAAGCAGGTAGGACCTTCCCTCACTAAAGGTGTAGTGGAAGAAGAACAAGAAGATGATGATGATGATGAGGATGAAGAGTATGAAGAACCCATCCCTCACTATGGGGGAGGAAATGATGATGATGAAGACGATGACATAGGAAGTGCTCTGAAGCACTTCAACATGTCAAGACCAGAAGTCTCTCATCAGGAGCCTTTGGGGGACGGACAACATCCCTCTCAGGGACAGTCCGGTCCCTCAGGCAAAGGAAATTATGTGGCAGAAGCTGATGCCACCATCTCTTTAACCGAGGGGGAGACCACTATCGAGGTATCTCTTCCTCTCATTCTCTTCTCTGCTCCAATCTCTGAACCTCCCACATATCCCTCTTTCTATCCACCAAAATTTGGCTCTGATAAAACTCCTTCTACCTCTCCTTCTCTCAGTGAGCCCAGTCCCCCAAAGGACTCCACTTCTTGGAAGGAACCTTCTTCTAAAGAGCAGTTTATCTACATAGTAGAAACTGACTCTGAAGAAGAAGAAGGCCTTATTCCCAGGCGTCGCGTTCAAAAGCCGATCATAAGCGAGCCTGAAGAAGAAGAAAGACGAATAAAATTCCTTAGGGAATTCGAAGCAAGAAGAATAAGGGTGCCTCAAGCTGAACCCATAGACGCTGTACCAATAAGGATGGTAGATGAATTCTACTTTCTATAAGGAAGAGAAAGAACAAGCATTGGAAGCACAACGTACCAGGGATGAGAAGACAAAGCAAACTGAGAATGATCTTGCTTTAGCAAGGAAATTACTCAGGGAAGACTCTGCTAGAGACAAGGCGGCCAAGGAATATTTGAAAAAGAGTGAAAGGGTCACTGAAGCTCTTGCACAGAAAGAATTTGCACAGGAAAACTTCAACGTAGATCTGATCCTCGCTCAACAAAAGATCCTAAGTGCACTATCCGCTGAAGCCACAATTTAGAGAGACAAAGAGCTTGACTGGTGCACTGATAGACCGAAATTTCGAAGATCTGAAGCCAAAATCATTCATGCAACTATTCAAGGGCGACACTCCAACAGAGGTGGTCTAAAGGTATATGTAAGAATGACAAGGACAAGAAGAACTTAGAGAAAAGAAGCCAAGTTCTTAAGGTTTATGGATACACTGAATGGTTAGAAATCAGAGATGCCATTCAGGGTTTCAAATCCAAATTCAAGGATGTGGTGGAAAGAGCACTGGATCAGTTGCTGCAAAGGATGTCACAACACGTGCAAGTTCCCCCTCTCCCTGAGTAATCAAAAAAGAGAAGATCAACTGCTGAAGGAGGTTCAAGCTCTAAAAATTAGCATGAAACCAAATTCAATTATCATAGCATTCTTGGTCATCTTGAAATCCCTGATATTTCAATGCTACATACCTCTCTCCCTCAAGATCGAAGATACGAAGAAGATGAAATCATCTCACTACCTGAACCTGGTATGGTATTCTTGGATAATGAAGGGTTCTTAGGACTCTTCAGAAACCAAGAAATTTGCAAGGCCCCATCCTCTCTCATAAAGATCATGCTATGGCGCTTCTAGTCAGATACCCCTCTGATGAATCGACAGAAAATGCTTTATGAGAATGAACTACAAAGAAGAAACGAGAACATCTCTGATTAGTCATAGGTTTTCTATTTCCTTTGTAATAATTCTTCAGTGTACAAGTACTTTACTTTTATTGTTGTAATTTCATTTCCTTATAATTTCTTCAGATTATATTTAATGAAATTCAATCAGAGTACTTTACTCCATCTATGTACTGAAAAGGTCCCTGAAAAAAGTAAAAGGGACAATGAACATAAGAGTTCTATTTTCTTTAAACTATATTTTACTCACTGATTTTTCACTCTGAAAATTTAATCAGTGAATGTACTTTATGCTTATTTACTTGTAAAAATTGTGCTTTCATATCCTTATAAATGAAACTCAATTCAGATAGTAGACTAGCTGAAAAAATTGTACAGATTAGTACTTAGAAAATTTACTTCAAATTTTTCTTAAGTCCTTACTAGTCTCTTAAAGCAATTTTTCTATGTTGCTTAATCATAATCAAATAGGGGGAGATTGTTGATCATAACTTCTCTCAATGATTTGAATATGATTCCTTTTATATACTTAGTGAAATTCCATAGTATAAGCTTCTGTTCATATTCAGCGATAGCATACGCTGATTACCATCAACGATCTCTGAAGATCAAGGAACAACAAGCTTATCTCTGAAGCCCTGAAAATCAGCTATCACACCATAAGACCACTTAGCGAAAGTCAAAGACCCTAGCTGAAGAAAGAGATAATCAGTTAAGTGAACTGAAGCGGTTCAGCGATAGCAGCGATTATCTAATCAAAGTGTGAAGTCTTGTGAAGCCTCAGCGATACTGAAGTTCATCCTTGAAGATTCAGTATCAGCGATCAAATGAAGCTTCATTTACAAGATTAAAGATTGATCTTATCCTCGATGTACAAAAGTAAAACCTAATACTTTGTCAGAAAAGGACGTACGAATTGTCTCTTATGTCCCCATCATATCTGATATGGTACTATTCATATTCGGCCAAAAGCATGGCTGTCTTATTAGCAAGGACAAGCTTCCTATCCAAGCTTGACACGTGGCATATACCTTTTGTCTTGCATTAAATGCAAACGGGTATAAATAAGATGAAGATATCTTCTTCATCTTAATGCATGCTTCTTTCTAATCTAAACCCTCTTTATTCTTTCTTCCTTCTCTTGTGCATCAAACTTAGTGTCTCATAGTTACAATAGAATATGTTTTAAACTTGTTCTTATTCCGCTTGTAACTGTAAATTTGTTTATGATATATAAACTAATTTAAAAACCAAAATCTGTGTGTTTGTATTCAACCCTCCCCCCCTTCTACAAACTGTTTACTTATTATTGAACTCTTGTAGACCCTTTAGGGACTAACACGAAGAAAAAACTAATGTAATATAGAATAGATGGGAAAAAATTAATAGAGATGTAAAAACTAATTTAATATAAAATAGGTGGAAAAAAAATAATAAAGTTGTAAAAACTAATTTAATATAGAATAGATGGGGGAAAATTAATAAAGATGTAAAAACTAATTTAATACAGAATAGGTGGGGGGACATTAATAGAGATGTAAAAATGTAAAGCATGGGACTCGATCCCATTACCATGCACAGGGGACGGAAGGTGTTAACCAGCCAACCTAGCCTTCACATATGTTTTAAATTGCTCATTAACAGTATTTAAGTAAAAAACCGGGGTGGCCATGGCCCCCAAAGACCACCATGGCGTTCCACCTCTGCCATCACAACGACTAAATATGAAATGTATGTGTTCATAAGAAGGAGAGATGGTTGGCATCAACCCTGATAGGGACGGGAACAACTTTCGAGCCTACCTGTTACAATACACATCGGTTAAGGCTACCCATTTCGGTGGATCTATAACCCAATTTAAAAACTACAAGGCTGGTGTCCATTGGTTTGAGCTTGTGTTCCAAATGTCATAAGTATCTGGAAGTCTTAAGTTCGAATCCGGGGAGAAATAAAAATCTCATTGTGGCCATGAAGGTTCAAACGCGATGACTCTGGGCTACCCGTGAAGCGGATAGTCGCCTTGGGATTAGTCGGCTCACATAGCGGGTTGGATATCAAGGTTTATCAACAAAAAGAAAAATGAAATTCCTCAAAAACACTTTTTGGATTTTTAACGGATAATTCTAATAGAGTTGGAAGGAAGGACGAAAATGGAAACCATAGGGACGAAAATCATTATAAATATCAATGTTCTAAATAACTCGTTATGACATCAAGGCTTGGGATCACCACCGCGTTAACCCCTATGACTTCACTCTAAGGCTTGGCTTTATAACGAGTTATGGCACGTTATGACGCATTATTTTATAAGGTGTGAGGTTACTTTAATATATAACGTGCACGATAAATGATAATTATGTACAAGAGATACGACTTAAATAAACATAAAAAGGAAACTTAAAAGCCAAAACCTTAAATAGAAAAGGTCTAACACGAGTCTTTGAAATTGAAAAAAGTAGTGAGCAGAGATTCAATAAATTCAATCCCGATTTTGCAATCTTGATATCATTTTGTATAAGCTCTATATGTTTGGTATTAATGGTTCTTTTTTCTTTTTTAATTTTATTACTTTATACGAATTTAATTTGTCCTAAAGTATTACTCAAAACGCTAATACATACAATGGTGGGTGAGTGTCTCTCGTTCGCTGTATGTGTGTGTGTGTATATATATACACGTCGCCTTATGGCACACACTGAAAAATGTCGTGACTTTGTCGTAACTCCTAAGGCTTGAAGTTTGACCTTGCCGTCACGCCATGTCTTACAACATTTAGAACTTTGATAAATATCAAACCGCACCGAAGAAAATCACAATTTACTCTAAATTTTTTGTATCACGCTTTTAAAAAAGTGTCTTATATATAAAATAATAGCACGCGTTTTAAAAATCTTTTATAAAAAGCTTAATTAGTCGATTTACCTTATCCTGTCATATTACGTTGTCTAACTTTCTCAATAAAACCTGTTAGTTCTTCTAACTTTACTATAATAGCTTATTATAATGGCCTTTAGATAAGGCACGTAATTTTTAAGTCAAAAAACGTAAAGTTCCAATCCATGAGGATTGAACATCCTAAAAAAATTGTTGTAATAATAAGGAATATTTTAAATAAAGAAATTAAGTATCGTGATCAGGTAAAAAAAAAGAAGGTTTATATGTGAATTGATTAAAAACATCCAAAAATACTTATTTCAAAATAAATATATGAACCAACATTAGATCTTATCAATATGGATTCACATATACAAAATTTATTTTTCAATGATTCATCTATTAACATTTTGTTTCTTTTTTTACTTTCCGACAATATTTATTCTTATTATATATTAGCGTATATACATTTTACATCCATATGACACCACATAACTTTTCTATTCCCTATTATCTTTTTCTTTCATTGCAAATGGATGTATATATACAACCATATAGAGACAGAAGAGTAACAAGAATCAGAATCTTTATTGATATTATTAATTTTGAACATAATTCTGAATCGAATGATTGCATGTTTTAATAAAGATGGGCATATATTAATAATTCCATGAAAGTGGGTGTCTCAATCTTTCATCTTTGCACTTTGCTAATGTGCTCATCTATTAAGGCTTATCTTAACCAACCAATATATTTAAAATTGTTAACATAAACATGTTTCTTAATTATTAAAAAATTATAAATAAATAAAAAAGTAAAGACAAAAGGGAATTCAAAGTCATGTTGATGAATAAGAAGATGCCAAATCAAATAACCAACCACTTGTTTATAAAGAGTGGGTATCTTTGCTTTAGAATTCCATTATTGAGTAGAGGACCCTATCCATTTCGACATATGTATATGTGCACATATATTCCCAATAATCAACTATTCAATCTCCATCAGATTTAACTATCGAGGCTTATAGTTCAAACGAGAAGTTATACATTTACAAGAATGTAATAAGTTTCAATATCATATATGATTACACGTATAATACACAAGCTTAATCATATATGATTAAACACATGGTTCATCGACAACACATAAACACTAAGGCATTGTTTGACAAACATAGACTAGCTTATTTTTTGAGTAATTATTTGGATGCACAAAAGTTAGCTTATTGATAAGTCACTTGTAGTAGTTTATGAGGAATTTTTTCACACTGTTATCAATTTTAACCCTGATTAATATTCATTATTAATTATTATTAATAACTATATATAAATATTAACTATTAACAGATAATAACTTTTAATTATAAATAAATATTATTTACTAATTATTATTAATAACTATATATAAATATTAACTATTAACAAATAATAACTTTTAATTATAAATAAATATTAATTATTCATAAGTATTAATTTATAGTAATTAAAATTAAGAGTAAATTACATATTTGGTCCTTATGGTATATTGGGTTTAACAGTCTGAATCCTTAAGATGAAATAATTTTAAAAGTTGTATCATGGTTTGTATTTTATAACATTTTAGGTCCCTATTTTTAACTCCGTCAAAATTATTTTGTTAATGGGTTAACTAAGAAGGGGTGGTTTTAGAAATTTACTATTTTTTCTTTTTCTTTATTCTATTAAAAACCACAGGGTCAAATATGTAATTTACTACATGAATATGAGACCATATCTTCTTTTTCCCAGGCATCACCATGATCATGGTCCTATCATTGCTCCTCGACCACTCCCCTTTTTTCGGTGAAGACAGTGACTTCTGCCCCTTCTTTTCCGGCGAACACAACGACCTCCCCCCCCCCCTCCTTCTCCGTGCCAACAAACCCCCCCCCCCTTCTCCAGTGAACACAACCCCCCATCACCGTGAACACTACCGTTGGCCCTGAAGTTGTTGTTCCTCGTCCCAGATCTACGATCTACGCTTGGTCCCACCAGACCTACGATCTCCTACCAGATATGTGATCTGCGATTTCCCCTTGGTCTTTCCACCGTTGTGACTTCTCCCTTTCAGAACCATAGGTGGTAGTCCTACTCGCTCCATCTCCGTCCCTTAAATCAAAACCAAACAACACCAACCTCCATTTTCATTCAGGCTCCAGTAGATCCACGACCCTCACCTGGTTCTCCGACGAAATATGTAATCAATCACCACAGAAGCTTCAATTTCTTCTTCAACCGAGTTTCAATTTTTTTCCAAGATTTCGATTTCGATTTCGATTTTTGCAGTTTATTTAGTATTCAAAAAATGGGTTTGTACTTGATTTTGGTCTTCAAAAAAGAAAGTTCTTGATGAGTTTGTATCTAATATTGTTGCACTTGATCTGAGTTTAATTTCGTTTTTCGTCTGAATTTAAGTTTGAGTTTAATTTTGATCTTGTTTGAATTTGAAATTCATTTTGAATATGGATTTGTTTGTATTGGCTACTCCTCAGTGTCCAAGGCTTTCAGAGTCTTCAACAAAAGAAGACAACATGTCGAAGAAACCATCAATGTTAACTTTGATGAATCACGCTCAACAAATTCTATTCCGGACCCTGAAGACGACAAGGAACTGAATAGTTGGATGAAGTCTCATTATGGGGAACTTGAATCTTATTTTAGTACACCTCCTGTCACTTAAACTAATGATGATGATGGTCCTAACCTCATCCCCACTTCAAATAACAGTAACGATCCTTCCTCTTCAGGGATAGACGTTACTCCTTTAACTTAGACCCTCCTTCTGATTCCTCTGTCGGTGATTCATCAGTGAATAATCAAGTACCACTCTCTTCTCAAGAGAATTATAATCCCTTCGGGTCCCCTCCAGGGATGATAAAAAATGTTGCAGAACCTATTGTTGAATCATCTATTGACCAATCTCCTCAACTACCTACTCAGCGATGGACTCGAAATCACCCAATAGATTAGATAATCTGTGATCCATGTACTATCTGTCTCTTTGTAAACTTTATTTATTTAACCGAACCTAAAAAGATCGATGAAGCTATCACCGATCCAAGTTGGGTCAGTGTTATGCAAGAAGAACTAACCGAGTTTCAGAGAAACAAAGTTTGGAATCTTGTCCCTTGTCCATCTGGTAAAAATGTTATAGGAATCAAATGGGTGTTTTGTAACAAACTAGATGAAAATGGCACTGTAACTCGAAACAAGGCTCGACTTGTTGCTCAGGGATACAGATAGGAAGAAGGTATAGATTATGATGAAACTTTTGCTCTTGTTGCTAGATTAGAAGCCATTAGACTTTTCTTAGCCTATGTTGCGCATAAAAACTTTAGAGTTTTTCAGATGGATGTTAAAAGTGATTTTCTTAATGGCAAACTAAACGAGGAAGTTTATGTTGAACAACCTCCTGATTTTTTTGATCCTAAGCACCCTGGTTATGTTTTCAAACTTGAAAAAGCTCTTTACGGGTTAAAACAAGCTCCCGAGCTTGGTATGATACCCTTTCCAATTATCTTTTAAAAGAAAAAATTGTGCGTGGAAAGATAGACCAAACCCTCTTTCTAAGAAAATATAAAGGTCATATTATTCTTGCTCCGGTATATGTCGATGACATTATCTTGGGTTCCACAAGACTCAAACTTTGTACTCGTTTTGCTAAACGTATGAAAAAAAATATAATGAGTATGATGGGTGAACTAACATATTTTCTTGGTCAGAGTAGGTATATTAAAGACATGCTGAATAAGTTTGATATAACTGAAAGTTCTCGAATGAAAACTCCTATGACACCTCCTCTAACACTGAACAAGAACCCTAATGGGAAACCAGTTAATGTCACTGCCTATAGAGGAATGATAGACTTACTTGTCTCTGTACTAGATATCAAGGTGAACCTAAAGAATCCCATCTAATTGTTGTAAAGCGAATTTTCAGATATCTGAAGGGAACTCCTAATCTTGGTCTTTGGTACCCCAAAGGCTCAGGGTTCGATCTAACCGGTTATTCTGATAATGATTTTGAAAGATGCAAGATAGATAAGGAAAAACACCAATGGAGGTTGTCAACTTCTAGGTGGAAAGTTGGTGAGTTGGACAAGTAAAAAGCAAAACTCTGTGTCCACATCAACCGCTGAAGCTGAATAGGTAGCTGTTGGGAGTTGTTGTGTCCAAATTCTTTGGATGGGAAACCAACTCAGCGACTATGATGTTAAGCTTTCAAAAATTCCTATTTACTATGATAGCACTAGTGCTATTGCAATTGCAAATAATCCTGTTCTTCACTAAAAAACCAAGCATATTGAGATCAGATATCACTTTATTAGAGATCATGTTATGAATGATGAAATTGAACTTCATTTTGTACTTACTGAATATCAAATTAAATTTTCAAATTCATTACTCATTCCCTGTGTGGATCCCAGTATATCAGGTAACGATGTAATAACACAATAATAATTAATAAGAACACGTTGAATAAAACCTTACGTCATATATCTCACTTGGTGGAATTCGTGATTACAATGATATTTGATAACGTCCTAATCACGATATAAATGAATAATATCTAATAAACTCTAGCCTAAACCTCTATCTTTTCTATGATAGTCCTAATCCTCTATTTATATTATAGGAATAACCGAGATAAGGAAATAATGGGATAAGACAATATTCACTTGCCTTATTTACAATAAGATCTTTCCTTTTGTCATAATAAATCTATTCCTATATTTAAACCTTCCTAATTGATAACTTTGTTGACTTTACAATTTGGCCCTTCATGTCTTCAATATTCGTGATCTTGGATACAAAATTTTCAGACCTAGCAATCTCCCCCTTTGTATTCGAGATTACAATTTATCAAATCAGCACTTTTGAAGATGATAAAATTTTGTCAACAAATCTTCGTCTCGTATCTTTCGCTCCCCTTTACGAGAATGATCATTTGATAAGCTTCGTAGCTCTGTCTTAACATTAGCATGTAGTTCACGAAAATAAATTCGAATGAGCCGTTATGTCGTAGGGTTAAATCTTATTTCAAATATACACGAGAATATGTAAGAAGGGTGCAAGGAAATTACTGTGCTCTCAAAATGGTCATACCACGTGTTAATTGCTCATTGGGCGTTGAACAAGTCAACTTCTTGGATAGTAAAGAGAAACAAAGAACTCGGGTCTTTGTGGTCCGAGCAAGTTACTGTGCTCGGACAGTGTCATGCGACAACTTTTGATCAATCGACAAAACTGGTTGTCGGGCTTTTGAAGTCCGATAAATTCTCGTTTCTTTTTTATCTCTTTGCACGCGTCTTTGATGCACTACTTCTCCCCCTCATAATGATAAGGAGAATCCGAAGCATTATGAAATTAATGAAAGACAATAAATGGAAGTAATGAAGCGTGAATGTGAAATGGTGGGTAAGAGGCTAACATAGAAGCACGAGAAGTAACTATTATCACTTAAATCAAAACAAATTCAATTGAGTGGCCTATTTTCAGTGTTGGCAACGCGTTAGCACTGATAGGACTTCCAGTTATCACAAAAGTAAGTTATAAACTAACTTGTCAAACTGTTCCAGCATAAACACAAAGATATGCAAGGTGAATCACAAAGACTCGTGCATGTGAAAAAAAAATTGTATATATTATGGCTCAAGAGACTCATTGTGTACAGAAATATGAAATTCGAAGACCGGAGGTGTGTTTTCTTGTTTCAATATCTAAATCTTCCGAGTGAAGAATAGATAGATGATATGTTGAATCTTCGTGATATATGAAACAAGCACCTTTTGTCAGATACTTGAGTAGTTGGGTAGGGTGACACAAGTTATCGACATTGGGTCCATGTCTATTTCAATATTCATCTCCAAAGAATCGAGATTGAATAGTTTGTGTGGCTACCCGGATAACTGTTTAGGTTTGGTAAGGACCACATATTTTCTTTTAAGTCCTGTCACCCTCTCATCATTTTCTTTTATCTCACAAATACTCATTTTTATCTTAATTACACCCTTTCAAAATATCTAACCTAGGGATGTGTTTCATGGGTAGGTCCTTCCGGCTCTGAATTGACCATTGAAACTTGTAACTCCTAACACACAAAGAGTTGAAACTTTGAAGTCCGAGTTCTAACTAATGTATTCAAAAGTCAAAATGCAATGTAAAACGGGTTCTGAACTGAGATATTCTGAAGCCAAAATAAGGGCAGGTTCATAGCTGATGTACTATGAAGCTAAACAATAAAGAGCAGGTTCATAGCTAAGATACTATGAAGCTAAACAATAAAGAGCAGGTTCATAGATAAGATACTATGAAGCTAAACAATAAAGAGCAGGTTCATAGCTAAGATACTATGAAGCTAACAATAAAAATTAGAAATATGGTACTCCCCCTCAAAAACAACATAAGCTTTTGAATGATCAAGTCATGTGATGTGAATATATATTATATATTAGAACACAAATGACATTCCTGCAAAATAGATTAAAAGATTTTGGTACCCATGTTTTGTTGGGTCATTGGAGGTTGGCTTTAGAAACAACAAATGTGGAATTGGGGATACTATAAGTACCATACCATTTATGAACAAACCGTTGATCGACAAAATCATTTGTTCCACAAGTAGAACGACAAAGATTTGTGGCGCTTAGACTGATTATTTGATTGACCGAGTTGACAAAATAAGGTAAATCAGTTTTGGAAACAAATGATTTTGCATCAACTACAGGAGATGTATGTGGTATGTTTCCAACACTATCATCTGTAGTTCACTTCTTTCTCCAAACCATTTTAAACTATTTAAAATTACCGGATTTAGCAACAAAATCATTGTGAGATAAAGTAGAATTATGAGTCCGAATCGTTGGAGAAATATATGATTTGGAGCTGTTAGAATAACTGTTTGATTTAATACTTAAGGAGTAGTTGTTGTTACATATACTTATTGTAGAAAGAGAATTCATCTTATGAATTGAACTTGAAGCAATTGTATAACCTTCTCTAATTTTGCACAAGAGATGATCTCTTTCTTCTATAATCACATCATATTTTGTTTGAGATTCGGATCTCATTTTCCGTTCATTCACAAGATTTGTTTCTAAAACAGATAATTTGTTTGAAAGTTTACCAATTTTCTCTTCAAAAGCTTTCCTTTCGTTTTCTAAAACTTTTTCCAAATTTTTGCTTTTAGCAATGATCAAAGTACTTTTCTTGATTAAATTCGCTTTATCAATCTCAAACAAATTCCTTTCATCTTTTAAACATTTTTGAAGTTTCGAAAGTTGCTTTGATAGCTTCAGACATTTCGTTTTAGATGATTTTCTCTCTAAAATCACAACTTGTTCAAATTTGACACTTGTTTAGAAAGTTTTTGAATGGTCAGTTCACAAGTTTCAATTTTTCTTTCAAAAACTTTTCGCTCGATTTCAAACTTGTGTTTGTCATCAGAAGTTAATATCCTTTCTTTCTCACATTCCACAAATTCAGATATTTTTCTTGAAAGAACAACATTGTAAGTCTCAGAATCTATAAGTGTTTCTAACTCAGAAATTTTGGTTTTCAGATCAAAATTTATTTTTATCAACTCAAGATTTGTCTTTTTGCAAAAGTCTTCATACCTCATATGATTTGTGTTCCTAGAATACTAATTGTTTTGTGCTTGCAAAAACTCATTTTCATTTTTCAAAGTTTTTCTTGATTGTACTGAGTTACAAAACTTAGATTTGAGGATAACATGTTCTCTTAAAAGTTCATCAAGCACTTTCATGTTATTCGTGTATCTTACTTCAAGTCTTTCAATTTCAGTATTGAGATCAGAAAATCTATTTTGAGAACTCATTTTGAACTAAAACGTGTAAGCATTGGTTACATAATGAAGTGATCTCGATCAGTGAGTTTTGAATAACATTCTAAGACAGTTTTTGGTATTTTATCTCGGGTAAAAAGCTGGGTTTAACGATGATGTCGGACGAAAAGGGTGCGAGGGTGAGGTTTCTGGGACTTAAGAGCTTCGAGAACTAGCTATGTCGGATCGATATCTAAACTTGTCGGATCAAAGAGGTCCGATATATGAATCTTGTCGGATCAAAGGGGTCCGATATATGAACTTGTTGGATCAATATGATCCAAGAACAAAGTTTCTCGGATGAAAGTTTAAGAACAGAAAAATAAATTTGTATCGAATCATTTGGTTCAGGAAGAATTGTCTAATTTGTTTAAAGGAAAGATAACTAGGGATTCTTGACTAAAAATATCTACGAGGAACAAAGATCTCGAGTCATTTTATGGACATGAAAGGCCAAGTTTTCAATTTCCCAAGCAAAAAGAGCAATAATTCAGAACCAAAACAGTGATTTAAAGCTTGATTAAAACGGAAAGCAAAAACAGAGGATTCTTGACTCAAAAGATCTAGAGTAACAGAGTTCTCTAGTCTTTTTATGGACAACAAAGTCAGCGTTTTTGAGTTTCCAAGATAGTCAAGTATTAAATTTTAAAAATAATTACTAAAGGTTATAATGATTACTAAAGGATTATTGACTAGAAAATCTACAAGGAACAAAGTTCTTGAGTTTTCTATGGATAAAAAAATCAAAAGTACTCAAAATAATCAACAGTAATTCGAAAAAATAAGGATGCGATAAAAATTACTATTCACGCGAGGACTTTGAAGTTTTACCAAAAACTTGTCCAAATCTTATGAAATTTTACTATGTTGTGCGCACATTAATTCTAAGCAACTTAAACTAACACTTTTGTCTAAAAACGAATAGAAGCATGCGAAAAATTAAAAAAATGCGAAAAGTTACTGTTCACCTTTTTCATCCGAGGAGTTACTATTCATCCGAGGAGTCATCCGAGGAGTTACTATTCTCGGGTCTTTGGGATCCGAGGAGTTACTATTCACGGGCTTTTGTGATGCGAGACATTTGACGTTTGACCAAAAAATTGTCCAAATTTAATGAATTTTTAATATGTTTTCGTAAGACAAATACAAACAACTTTAAAGTTTGGAGTTTTGGCCAACAATGTCACAATCAATGCGATAATGAGTAAAACAATAACAGCAACTCCGAAAAAAGCAAAAAACTTTAGAAATCAAAACTGTTTGGTGAAATCGACTTGATAGAAGAGTAGAAACACACAGAGAAAGATCTATATCAAAGTCGAATATACAAAAAATAATGGATGACACAATACCTTTAGTATTCAAAAGTTGCAAAGAGTCGTATGTACCGTTTTCTTCAAGAAATCTTTGAATTAATCCAAATCGATATAATCTTCTACTCTGATACCAATTGTGGATCTCAGTATATCAGGTAACGATGTAATAACACAATAATAATTAGCAAGAACACGTTGAATAAAACCTTATGTCATATATTTCATTTGATGGAATTCGTGATTACAATGATATTTGATAACGTCCTAATCACGATATGAACGAATAATATCTAATAAGCTCTAGCCAAAACCTCTCTATTTTCTATGATAGCCCCAACCCTCTATTTATATTATAGCTATAACCAAGATAAGAAAACAATGGGATAAGACAATATTCACTTGTCTTATTTACAGCAAGATCTTTTCCTTTTGTCATAATAAATCTATTCCTATACTTAAACCTTCCTAATTGGTAAATTTGTTAACTTTACACTTTGGCCCTTCATTCTTCAATATTTGTGATCTCGGATATAATATTTTCAGACCTAACACCCTGGACTTAGATTCAGTGATATATATATATATATATAAAGAGAGAGAGAGAGAGAGAGGAAAGTTCAAATGCGAACTCAAATTTGATTGTGAACGTGAGAACTAATGAGAGCGCGACACGTGTCTAAATATAGATTATTCAGACTGAATAAGCAATATTCAGAATGAATATATACTATATTCAATTTAAATATTTCTTTGTATATTTAGACTGAATAAGCATTATTCTGACTGAATATATATTCAGTCTGAATATATATATATTCAGTCTGAATATTTATTTGTATATTCAAACTGAAAAAAATACTATATTCAGTCTGAATATTTCTTTGAATGGGATACGTGTCGCACTCTCATTTGTTCTCACGTTCACAACCAAATTTGAGTTCTCATTTGAACTTGTCCCTATATATATATATATATATATATAGGGGAGGGATCATACGAGAACCACCCCTATATAAAGAAACAAAGGAACTCCCTTATGAACACATATGATGTGGGTCCCATATAATAAAAAATCATATTGGATTCAATGGGACCCACTGTTGAATCAAATATGATTTTTTATTGTGTGGGCTCACATCACATGTGGTCCTAAGGGTGTTCCTTTGTTCCTATAAATATACAAAATTCTCATTTGAACATCTCCCTATATATATATATATCTTGCTAAGGTATGATACTTCTTTTCTTTTACCCTTTCTGAATGTTTTTCTATTCAGAAAATGGTTCTCAAAAGAGAAAACTCATCACTGGAAATGCATTTATTTCAATTGATGAGGATTTTAAATGGGTAATGATTAACATTTATTAAGATAAATGATAATCTTATTATTTTGTGAAAAATGACGTGTCAGACTTTTTCTGACACACGATGGCCTTAACGTTTCCTATCCCATCAAACCCTAGGGACGTGCAAAGGTCATTATTACCTTTTCCTAAAAGCAAAAACTGTCGTTTAGTTTCCTTTCTCTCTCTCCTTTTTCTCTCTCATCTACCTATAAAAGGTATCTTCAAATTTATTTCATTCTTTATGCTTTCAAACTTCCAAAGCAAAGTCTTAAGAATTTGAATCTTCTTCAAGAACACCAAGAACACACACTTGTTCATTTTTTCACTTAAAGTCAATTTAGGGTTAGTTTTTATTATGTTTTTCCTCTAAACAAACAACTTAAATGTTGTTAATATCTTCTACCATCTTTTATAACACTTTGTTGTAAAGATTTGTTTTATGATTTTGTGATTTTTAAACTTCAAAACATCAAAACCACAAAAACCTGTTCTGAGGTCTCGTCTTAGAACAGAAGACATTTTGGTCATTTTGATCCAAAATATCTTTTCAAATCTTTTCTAAATCTGTTTATGCTATGTTCTAATACCAAAAATAAACACATTGGTGCTTTTAACTAAAAACATTTGTTTAAACGTCTTTCTTAAAATCTGCCAAATAACATCAAAACACTTGTTTTTCTTGAATATTTGGTATTCTTTGTACCAAATATTTTTGGTTTATACACTTGTTTATTAAACCATGTTCTTTCTCTTTGGTTTTCCAATTCCAGTAACATAAATGGCCACTTCAAGCAAGGACGTCAAGACTGCTGCTGAAGAGATGCTTCCCATCACAGAATTCCAAAAATCTGCCAACACCGCCTTCAGTATCGAACAAGGACTTGTGAAGTCATGCAACCACGTTGCTTTGCTGGAAATCCCTCTGGATCGTGCCTACCTCAGAGACGATGCGACCTTCATCAAGAAAATCCCTCTGAGCTACGCTTTCTGCCACGTCCCTGTTGGAATCACTGCCAATCTCCAACAATTCTGGTATACGGCTCACTACTCTTCAATGACCACTGAGAAAGGGAGTCAACTCCCTACTATTGGCTTTAACAGTAGCATGGGCTCTCTGGATATCACCACTGGAGCAAT
Organism: Silybum marianum; assembly: GCA_036898165.1. Classification (NCBI taxonomy): domain Eukaryota; kingdom Viridiplantae; phylum Streptophyta; class Magnoliopsida; order Asterales; family Asteraceae; genus Silybum; species Silybum marianum. The sequence goes on along the minus strand of CM072529.1, from coordinate 39,186,665 downwards.
CAGGGTGGCTTTAAGTTTTCCTGCCAAACTTAAAGGTCAGCAATGGGAATCTGAACCCACAAAGGAGGAAGTCCAGGGATTCCTCAGTCAGATAGGCTATGATTGGCCTCCATAAGAGAAGAATAAGAATGAGCTCAACAAGGAGCTCACCAACATTGACAAAGCTCGCCTACTTGATAAATGGCACTACATCTTCACCCACATCATTCAGTGTCTTGGCACTAAGACAGGCGGTCAGGAACAGGCAAGCAAAAAATTCCTTGACATGGCGTATTCTCTATGCCATGGTCGTAGAATCAACTTTGCGAAGATCATTTTTGAGGACCTTTGCAAAAGAGTCGTTCCTATTGGGAGAAAGCCAACCATTCCTTATCCCAGGTTCATCTCCATGATTATGGAGTTCGTTTTTGAAGGATACCCCAAGAAGGGAAATCAATCATTTTCTCAAGTAGGAAAAAAGTCCCTGGAGCATGATGATAAGCCAAGTGATGCTCCCTATCTTCCTGAGATGTTGAATATAATCAGGGGTCCTTCTCCCTTGAACACCTATGTTCCTCCTCCTACCTTCGTGGCTGAAGGAGATAATGTGTCTGAATCACTGAAAAACCCATCAGTGATTGACCATGACACATCTTCCTCTCCTGTCAAGAAAAGGAAAAACCGTGCCAGCGATGGATATAAGAAGTCCATCACACATAAGCTACTGACAATGAAGCCCAAGAAGACTATCTCTCAACAGAAAACTCTTTCTGATTTCGGCATACTCCAAACGCCTCCTCTCACCTCTGCCACGACAATGGCTTCAGAGACTGTTACTGTGTCATCAGCACTACCTAACTTTTTCAGAGACTTAGCTCCCTGATAACTTAGGAACCAGCTACGCTGAAGCTGGTAGAGGGTAACACACTCACTACCTTCTCTTCTACTTCTACCTATTCTTCTTTGGTCCACACATCAATCCATCACTCAGATATGGTTGTCCCCATATCTGAATAGGTTGAGAAGCGTGTTATTCAATTATCAGTTTTGTTTTAACAATCTGAAGATTGGAAAGCTATATGCACACACCTGAGAATGTTTCTAACAAACATTCTCAGAGACAGGTATGTGATCCTCAGGACACAACCGTAGCTAGTACCAACCCTAAGAGTAATCCTTCAGATACTATCAAGGAACCCTTGCAAACAAACATTTCCTCCCAACTTCTTTCATCTAATCCCGAGTTCTTTTTGGCTTGTTTATCTTTGTTACCTACAGGTGTCACTATTGCTACCACTACTGTCATTGTCGCTGTCACTGATGTTGCTATTGACAGAGGTGTCTCTAATATACCTCTCTCCAAATCTCCAACATCCCTAAACATGGAGAAAATAAAGAAGATCAAGATGGAGAAAGCCATAGGGAGAACTCTTCCCCAGGTAAATGTAGAATATAAAACCATCTTTCTGGCTCCTCCATCCGCCACCATTCAGATACAAGCTTTGGACTATCTGGTTAGTGAGTCAGCCCAGATCAAGCAACGGGTAGATAACCTGCAGACCTCTACAGAGAACATCTTCAAACAGGTAACAGGGGTACCTTGCATGAAGACCTCTGTCTCAAACATCTAGACGGATGTTTCCTCCATGAAGACAAAGATTAACTCCCTAAACCTTGCCCTCACTCAGAATACTCATGCCCTCACTCAATTGGGCACCAAGGTTGACAAACAGGGAGATGCTCTTCTAATGCAAGGCGGAGTTCTTGAAAAGCAGGGAGCAACTCTCGCAGAGATTCTGCGGTCACTCCAAGCTCTTGCTGCTTCCACCTCTTCCCTCTCTGATGCTGATAGAGGGAACCTGAGTCAGATCACCCAAACTCAGAAGGCACAAGCAGAGAAACTTTCTAAGCTTCATACCAATGTGCGTACTCTGTTAGTGCATGTACTACCTGATGGAAACAAAGAGGGGAGAAGTTCGCCAAAGAATTTGGAGAGGAAATCATCTCTAAAGCTGATGATATTCTTAGAAACGCTCCTCCCACCTAGGGAGTGATTGACGGGGTCAAGACCATCATCCCTGAAGATACGCTCCTCCCACCCATGATGATGAAGCAGAAGGAGGAGGAAGAGGAGGAGAATGAGGAGGAAGAGGAGAAGAAAAAGGAGAAGAAGGAGGAGAAGAAGAAGAAGAAGAAGAAGACACGAGCAACGAAGAAGGTCCTTCATCATTCACCTTAAGAGATGAAGATGATGATGATGATGACCTTCCACCTTTCTACAAGAATGTTTGCCCAGGGACGCAAACTGGGGTTCTCTTCAAAACACCTTTGGGGGATAAGTCCTCTCCCAGAAAGGAGCAGCAGAATCCACATGCAAAAAACAAAAACCCTATGGATTCAGAGGACACTGCATTCCTGAACTTAGTTACGTATATTTCCTGAAAAAATTACCGATGTTACTATTTCCCGACGAAGATCAAAATCTGGTCCAAAGATAAAGGTAAATTTGATCAGAGAACATAGCACACAAGAAGAAGACCCTCGATTCCTGTAGTTCTACAGTTTCTCTTAGTGGCTGGAGATCAGAGATGGTATTCAGCAATCAAAGTCTCAGTTCAAGGCAGTTGTAGAAAGACATCTGGATCAGCTCTTGCAAAGGATGTATCAATACGTAACAGTTCCTCCTCTTCCCTCAAATTTCAAAAAGAAAAGATCAAAGTACGAACTTGATGAAGGTCCATCATTTAGAAATGAACATGAGACAAAATTTGACTTTGAAAGTCTTTTCGCCCATCTATTCCTCCCTGATCTCTCCATGCTCAACACCTCTCTGCCAAGTCAGAGAAAATATAAAGAAAACGAAATAGTTGGTAATCCTGAACCAGGGATGGTTTTCTTGGACAATGATGGTAACACAAAGTTTTCTCAAAAACAAGGAGATTCATCTCGCTCCTGTAAAACCCCTCAAGATTCTATTCTATAACTGTTGGGCAGAAAATGATCCACTCTTTCTTTAGAAGAAAAGAATTGAGGAAGAACTACGAAGAAGAAAAGAGTTTGCTGATAACTCTCAGGAACCTAAACCTTAGTTCCTACTTTTGTTTTCCATTTGTAGTTTCCTTCAGTGTATAGTACTTTACTCAAATATTGTAATTTTATTTTCAAATGTAATTCTTCAGAATGATTTATAATGAAATTCAATGAAGTACTTTACTCCATCGATGTACTGAAAAAGATCCTTCAAAATAGTAAAAAGGTACAATGAACATATGAGTTCTGATAACTGTTAAACACCCTTATTACTCACTGATTTTATGTTCTATAATTATCAGTGAATGTACTTTCTAGTTTTACACTTATAAAAATTGTGCTTTCATATCCTTAAAAATGAAACTCATTAGTACTTAGAATTTTTACTTTATACTTTCTATGGCCGTACTAATTCTTTGAAGTAATTTTCCTATGTTGCTTAATCATAATCAAATAGGGGGAGATTTGTAATAACCCTTGTAAAATAAATCCATTTTTAAAGAAAAAAAAAAGAAACAGCTTATATCCATAAAGGCTTGTATGCAAAGTATCGAAGGATTTGGGGTTTGTGTCAAAATCACAAAAAGAAAAAGGGTCAAATAAGAATTTTGGAAATGGGATAAACTAAGAGATTGAAACTGCCGCTACTATTAAAGTGGTGTGTCTCTAAGTTTCACCCACCTAAAATAGTTTCTTTTAGGGCCTTATAAATTGAAGGAATCGTGAGAAATGTAGGTGATGGAGAGGAAAAATATTTACAACAAAACTGAGGCAGATTCATGGGAGAAAGAATCGAGTACATGAAAGGGATTGGTTCGGAAAATCGCAGTAGTTTCGATGCTCTTTGGTAAGTGTTTCTTTGACTCGATAATTTACGATTGTTGCACGTAGATGTCTCGGACCCTCGAGGGGATGTTTGAGGTCCTGATAAGGTGGTCACGATCACTAGCGGCTATCGGTGCTCCAACCGGTACTGCCGATATTGTCACTGTATGTCCTCGGTACAAGCTCTACTACGAGCCTTTAGACACTTGCCAAATATTTTGATTCATCAAGTTGACGGTAAAAGAAAATGGTTTCTAGTTGAGTCGAGGGAAGTGACTGCTATGGCAATGAAAAATATGAATTAAAATGGCTTGCATATATATATATATATATATATATATATATATCATGGGATGAGATGATTAACTATCATGCTCCGAAATGAAGCTTAAAAGAAGAAAAAACATGCATAGATATATGGTTGCATGGTTTGGCAGTAAAGTACATGGATGATTTGAGATTTGAAATCTCATGTAATATACATATATATATATATATATATGTATATTTATATTGATGCCATGGATTAGGGTGGAAGTTGGTGGAAATATGTATAATTAGATTTATCTTCATGCATGCGAGGTCATGCATCTGGCAAATGCATGCATATAAGATATATATATATATATATATATGTGTGTGTGTGTGTGTGTGTGTGTGGATGTTCATCTTAAATCAAGTCGAAATGGAAGGTATTGACTCGTGGGTAGTTTGAGATTATCGTACAGAATAGTGTCATATCTTATTCTAGAAATTAAAATTATGGCCTTCGATTTGTAGGAGAGACGCTAGCCATTTCAAACAACGGAATTGGGCTACAACTTGTACGGTGAGTTTTACGTGACTTTTTAAATGGTTGCATGTTTTGTTTATAATTAAATGCAAGCTTGCTTTGGATTTTATCGGTAATTGATTTTTAATATATCATGCATGCCAATATTGTTCGGTATTTTTAAATACGTGTTTGAATAATTGTGTGGCAATGGGGATGTACTACCGTATTTTATATAATTAGACGATATTGTTCGCCAGGTAAAGCTGTGTGAGGTAGACATTTCCCATAACGCCGTTGGTTGTGAATTATATTGTTTTGAATCGTATGCATGATAAATTATGATGCTTTGTGAAAATTATTTATTGACGTTATGTATGCGCTAAAACCGTGAATTCACTGGGCCCTAGGCTCACCCAAACTCTTTTTAAACTTTTGCAACCCAGGCGACTATTACACCAGGAAGAAAAGCGGGATAAAGAGAGATATGAGGTTGACACCAAAGAAGGTTATGCGCAGATCAAAGCATTGTTATGTAGAGCAAAGTTATGTTCCTTAAGACTGTAACGATAGATTATGGCATAATATGTAAGATTAGATATTTTATTTCCGCTGCAATGTAAGTATTTGATCTTGGGATTATAATTTTGAGATATCTAAGTATTTGAAATTTTGGGATGTTACAAATGGTATCAGAGCAGTAGTTTAAGTGAATTAGGTTATTGTAAACCTAGACTTAAACTGAGAATGGAAGATTTTATTCTTGAGATATGTATGACTAAAAAGTTGATTTATAGTGATGAGAGTGTTGGTTTAAGTTAATTTGGGGTTAGTCTTAAACCATGTCAAAGCATAGAGTTGTTAGATGGTTTAATGTCATTGGATACGACATTGATAGAGATGTGTCTGTAACTGATATAAAACACATGGTGTGATGGAAAAGAAAATAGATGTAAAATGGTGTTGGGGATAAATATTGATGACAAATTTCCACTAATCTGCTTGAGTGAGCAGAAAATATGTTAACGTTGGGAATAAAAGAAACTCAAGGTATGGACTATAAACATAAGTTGATTTGTCTTGCATTGCATCAAATTATGGGCATTCTGTTGGATCAATTAAATATGAGACAACAATGTGGTCATTTGCTTAGAGATGCCAACAATGAGAACCAATAGAAGGAATCAATAATCGGACTAGGAATGTCGAGATTATACGTAGACGATATGAGAAATATCTAAGGACTGTCACATGATCAACTTTCTTATATAATTACACGAACGGTTGATGAGATGGTCTTAGAATACGGGAGACTATGGTTGATTCGGCTAGTCGGAGACCGAGGTTCTACTATTCTCTATGTAATGGGTTAGAATGTTGATACAAATTTAATTGAGCATACTTTGAAAGAAAGAACGTGATTTAGGGAAGTGTTTATAAGTCTAGCATGTATTGCGTTTTGTGGTCAAATATTCATGTTTATCGAAAGTGTATGAGTACTAAGCGATGGAATGGTTTAAGTGCATATGTTATGAGGATGAAATGACATTCGACAGTCATATATAGAGGACACTAGAAACGGTGCAAATTGAGACGGTCCCTATTAAGTGACATCAAGATAAAGTAAACTTCGATAAAAAGTGAAAAAAAAAGGACTGACATAAGTAAAGATGTGTAGTTAAAACTAATGACAATATGAATGTCATGAAGTTTCCGAGAAATCAATGATGATGTACTGGGTCATTATCAAGGACACAAATAATTAATGTCTAAAGAGGAATAAACACACGGCTTGGATCATGCGCATCAAATGATAACGTGTGTTTATAAGAAGAAAATCTAATTGACGAGTTGGTAACACAAACTGATTAATGGTACGTATTTGACATCAAGGAAGAGTCATGAGTTGACTCTAATATAAAAATTTGGCAAGATAGATTGTGATATTTTTTGACAATAAATAGTTAAGATAAACTCCTTGGTCACACGGACGGATTCAAGTATGAATCCGATGAAGAACAATTACTAATGAGCTAGTGACTATCAAGAGATGACAAGTATGATGTTTAAGCATGGTCACTTAAATGTGAAATGGCAAAAGAATCATGCCAAACTTAGAAACGGAAATAATGATTTGTAGACAAGTGCATCTTGGCAAAATCCGATGTGATGAAAGAAAGTATGGACATCGAGAGCCAACATAAGGAAGTGATGGTAAAAATGGAATCATGTGAAGTATGAATGACATGTTATTAACGCCAAAAAAATAAAGGAATGATGACGGAGGTAAAGTAGAAAGTAGAAATGGTTTAAAGGATAAAAAGGTATGAAATAATGGAGGTAGAAAGATAAGTAAATATATTGTGAACTTCATACTCATCTCAGTATGTACGATTATTAGTGTGTGGATGAAATGAAACCGTAAATGATATCAAAGATCTTTGATCAATCATCATGTGAAATGCCTAAGCATTATGGAGGATATGGTTAAGATGCTCAATAGCATGCAACAACATGAGTTTAAGGAATATGAGTGTCTGATAGTTCCCACAAACTAGATGAATGAAAAAAAATGGAAATACTAGAAAGTACCTCATGAACGTCATCATTTCAGTATCTTTGATTACTAATGTAAGCATGGTTTGAAAGTGAAAAAAATTTGGAGCAAGATGAATAATGTTATGTACACGGAAAGACTGAATGTACATCAATTATTGGGAAATATTTATCGTAACTATACGATATTGTAAATTTGATCGATCCGGAAAGTAAATGAAGTATGCCATAGTTTGAGAGGAAGACCAAGAAGTACGTCTAGAGTGTCCATGCTAGTTTAGACAAAGGACTTCATTTTGTTTATAATGATGCTCTAATGTTGGCATTATGATGTATATCGGTGAGGAAAGGGAAATGTTATAGTATGCGTGTCCTGGTAATAGGAAATGTATGGCTTGAAATTTGTAATAGTAGCGGTAGTGGAGCTCGAAAGAAAAATATAGGCATTATCTACAGAACAGATTGTGTATCTTATACTCGATAGCTAAAGACATCTCAAGGCAAGAGATAAGTGCATGAATATGAAAAGATGTGATGCTAGATGCATAGGTTAATTGTGAAAGGATTTACAAAGAATACGGTGAATGTTTACTTGAATGTTCCCGTTTGTAGATAAGAATAACATGGAGGTAACTTTGTGGGGTAACCTTTAGTGACAATTGGGATAACCACTAGAGTTGAATGCGTTCACTTATGGTAATAATTATCAAATGGGTATTCAAGTGAACCGCTCGAAGAATTGCGTGATAGATGCTAGCCGGTTTGTCAATCTAACATCGAAAAGAAAAGTGATACATAGATGGATTAGAGGTAGTCCATCATTAGTTAGAAAATATTACTCAAATTAGCGATGGCTTGAGAATTGCCAAGATTGGCAAATGAGTATTCAGAAAGATGAAAAAGGCGTTTAGAGGTTCAGATAATGAAAGAGATGGAAAAGTGAAATTTATGTCATAATATAAGGAAGTGTTTGATTGATGAAAGGGTCGAGGTAGCTCTTAAGAATGTAAAGGTGGACAAAACTTAAAACTATATTGAAGAATCAAAGACTGTCGTTGATAGAAAAGTACAAAAACAAAGCAAAGGGATTTCTCTCGTGAAAATTCAAGGGAGACGTCATAGCGGGTTGGAAATTACTTGGGAACATAAGAATGAGACGAGATTGAAATATCCTAATTTATTTGCATAGGACAAATTTCGAGGATGAAATTTTGTTAACGGGGGAAGTTTGTAATAACCCTTGTAAAATAAATCCATTTTTAAAGAAAAAAAAAAGCTCTAAGGTTTCACCCACCTAAAATAGTTTCTTTTAGGGCCTTATAAATTGAAGGAATCGTGAGAAATGTAGGCGATGGAGAGGAAAAATATTTACAACAAAATTGAGGCAGATTCATGGGAGAAAGAATCGAGTACATGAAAGGGATTGGTTCGGAAAATCGCAGCAGTTTCGATGCTCTTTGGTAAGTGTTTCTTTGACTCGATAATTTACGATTATTGCACGTAGATGTCTCGGACCCTCGAGGGGATGTTTGAGGTCCTGATAAGGTGGTCACGATCACTAGCGGCTATCGGTGCTCCAACCGGTACTGCCGATATTGTCATTGTATGTCCTCGGTACAAGCTCTACTACGAGCCTTTAGACACTTGCCAAATATTTTGATTCATCAAGTTGACGATAAAAGAAAATGGTTTCTAGTTGAGTCGAGGGAGGTGACTGCTATGGCAATGAAAAATATGAATTATGGCTTGCATATATATATATATATATATATATATCATGGGATGAGATGATTAACTATCATGCTCCGAAATGAAGCTTAAAAGAAGAAAAAACATGCATAGATATATGGTTGCATGGTTTGGCAGTAAAGTACATGGATGATTTGAGATTTGAAATCTCATGTAATATACATATATATATATGTATGTATATTTATATTGATGCCATGGATTAGGGTGGAAGTTGGTGGAAATATGTATAATTAGATTTATCTTCATGCATGCGAGGTCATGCATCTGGCAAATGCATGCATATAAGATATATATATATATATATATATATGTGTGTGTGTGGATGTTCATCTTAAATCAAGTCGAAATGGAAGGTATTGACTCGTGGGTAGTTTGAGATTATCGTACGGAATAGTGTCATATTTTATTCTAGAAATTAAAATTATGGCTTTCGATTTGTAGGAGAGACGCTAGCCATTTCAAACAACGGAATTGGGCTACAACTTGTACGGTGAGTTTTACGTGACTTTTTAAATGGTTGCATGTTTTGTTTATAATTAAATGCAAGCTTGCTTTGGATTTTATCGGTAATTGATTTTTAATATATCATGCATGCCAATATTGTTCGGTATTTTTAAATACGTGTTTGAATAATTGTGTGGCAATGGGGATGTACTACCGTATTTTATATAATTAGATGAGCATGCTGCGTGAGCTTGTCTAAACCGTAAGTGTGAACATGATGTGTGAGTTCGCCAGGTAAAGCTGTGTGAGGTAGACATTTCTCATAACGCTGTTGTTTGTGAATTATATTGTTTTGAATCGTATGCATGATAAATTATGATGCTTTGTGAAAATTATTTATTGACGTTATGTATGCGCTAAAACCGTGAATTCACTGGGCCCTAGGCTCACCCAAACTCTTTTTAAACTTTTGCAACCCAGGCGACTATTACACCGGGAAGAAAAGTGGGATAAAGAGAGATATGAGGTTGACACCAAAGAAGGTTATGCGCCAGATCAAAGCATTGTTATGTAGAGCAAAGTTATGTTCGTTAAGACTGTAACGATAGATTATGGCATAATATGTAAGATTAGATATTTTATTTCCGCTGCAATGTAAGTATTTGATCTTGGGATTATAATTTTGAGATATCTAAGTATTTGAAATTTTGGGATGTTACAAGATTGTTGATCCAAACTCCTTTCAGTGATTTTAATATGATTTCTCTATATACTTAGTGAAAATCCTAGTCTATGTTATTGTTCAGATTCGGCGATAGCATACACGGATTACAACCAGTGATCGCTGAAAAACAGGAACGTCATCTAGACTCTGAAGAACAACACTCACACCAAAAGACCATTCAGTGATAGTTGAAGACCTAGCTGAAGAAAGAGATGAATAGTTCGTGATCTGAAGCGGTTCAGTGATAGCAACGTTCATCTAACAGAAGTGTGAGATCTTGTGTATGCCTCAGTGATACCTGAAGGCTTCATCCTTAAAGACTCAGTATCAGTGATCAATGTGGGTCTATTCAGCAAGATCAAAGTTGATCTTATCCTCGATGCACAAATGTCAAACCTCCACGCCTTGTGAGAATAATTTTTTTTTCTAATAATACTTTTGTTCATACATGTTCATCTACCAATCTAATGCATCATACTCTTAGTTATTACATAAATGCCATGATACACATAATCCATTGATTTTCAACATGAATTGTTGTGATTGGTTCACAAAGTTAATATCATATATTGTGTTAATAAAAGAACTTGCCCGAATATATATAGAGGGGCGTTATTATGCAACTCTTTGCATTCATACAACATTAAAATCAAATAAGGAGCGTCCATTTAATCATCAATGGTTAAGATTTAGTCGGTTATAACTTTCTTTAATTAAAAAAATAAAATGGACAATGGATATGTGGGTTGCATAGGTTGTATGATTTAGAGGGGTTGTATTTGAACGCCCCTCTATATATAGGGTTGCGTTGGGTTCCGGTGAGAAGTGAAGTTATGTGAGAAAGGTCATAAGAAGAAATCTCCACCGTTGGATGCATATTAGGATGAGATGCACGGAGATGAGATACATTGAGATGCACCGGATCAATCCTCATATCAATAGCCATTCATGGGCGGATTTGAGATTAAAATTGATCAAGGGTCAAGATCGCTTCTTATACTTCTTATATAATCCTATGCCTATATATATATATATATAGGGGATCATGCGAGAACATGGTATGTTTAAAGAAACAAATGAATAGTTTCTAGCCACATATTTTGGTAAATCAATTAATATTATATTGAATGACATTGAAGTAATTAATGGTCAATGAAATCTACTTTCCACCAAAGGTAAAATATTTTAAGGGTAAAATTGGTAGAAGCAAAAATTATAATATAATATATCAAAAATATAATATATCAAAAATTATATTATATATTATATTATATCACATAATTATATCAAAAATTATATTATATTATAATATAGTACATCAAAAACAACAAATTGGTATTGTAATCATGTGTGAATAACATTTGTACAAAATCATATATAATTTTACATTTACCTTTGTACAAAATCACATATGATTTTACATTAACATTTGTACAAAATCATATATGATACTGAAATCATATGTGATATTGTTTACATACTTGACATTGTAATCATGTGTGAATATCATTTGTACAAAATCATATATGATTTTACATTTATATTTGTACAAAATCACATATGATTTTACATTAACATTTGTACAAAATCATATATGATACTGAAATCATATGTAAATTTGTTAATATAATTGGGATTGTAATAAACTTTTTTAAAGATATTACCATCAATTTTGAAAGATATTTTAAAAATAATAAACCTTTTCAACTTTTAAAGTTTTAAAAATAATAAACTTTTTTTAAAGATATTTCATATTTTAATTTTTAAAAATAATAAACTTTCAATTTTCTAAAATCATATATGATACCGAGTTTGGTTTCTTATATTTCTCTTGATTTTATATTTATTTAAAAGTATTTGATATTTATCTAGATGTTATATTTATTTAAATATACTTAATATTTAAATTGTGTAGAATTAATCAAGATTGTACATTTTAAATAATTCATAAAATAATAGTACAAATCAAGATTGTACAAATCGGATCGAAATCATGAATAGTAATTCATAAAGTAATATTTCGACCACAATACCCTTAAAGTAATTAGATTATTATTAATTAATTTTTAATTTCTTAATATATATATATGTGTGTGGGGGGGGGGCTAGGAATTGTTCCTTTGTTTCTTTAAACCCAAAAAATTCTCATTTGAACCTCCCTCTATATGTATATATATATATAATTATATATATATATATAGAGAGAGAGAGAGAGAGAAGTTCATTTGTGAACCGATATATATATATATATATATAGGGGAGGGATCATACATGAACATCCACTCTTTAAAGGAACAAAGGAACACTTTGTGGACCACATATGATATGGGCCCCACACATTAAAAAATCATATCTGATTCATTGGGGACCACCATTGAATCAAATATGATTTTTTAATGTGTGAGACCCACATCATATGTGATCCAAAATGTGTTCCTTTAAATTTACAAAGTTCTCATTTGAACCTCTCTCTCTCTCTCTATATATATATATAAGAGAGAAATTATACAAGAACACCCCCTCTTTAAAGAAACAAATGAACACTTTGTGGACCACATATGATGTGGGTCTCACACATTAAAAGATCATATTTGATTCAATAGGGCACACCATTGAATCAGATATGACTTTTTAATATGTGGGACCCACATCATATTTGGTCCACAAGATATTCTTTTGTTCATTTAAATTTACAAAGTTCTCATTTGAACCTTCCTCTATATCTATATATATTTTTTTTTGAACGGAGATAAAAAGAATCTGAGAACTAGCAAGGCGCTAGCCCGGGAAAAGAGATCAAAGCGACCTCGGATTACAAGTCCAGGCCTATCAACTCAAATTTTTACCAATTCTAACTCCTGTTACACACCCATGAATAAACGAAAGACTGAATAACGTTAGAAACAATTAACGGATTGAACGAGCCACCATTGTAGACAACCTAGTTCCTCCCGTTCCAAACCATCCAGCAGTACGCCTGATCCGTCTATATCTATATATCTATATATATATATATAGAGAGAGAGAGAGAGAGAAGTTCATTTATGAACCGATTTTTGGTTGTGAACTGGAGGACAAAGAAGAGCGTGGCACATGTTCCAGGCGTCCACATTCAGTATGAATAACGAAGGGCATTCAATATGAATAACGAAGGTGAAATTCATAAACCATTCATTCAATATAAATAACACACGATCATGATCCATGTTAAATTGATTCATTATTCATGATGAATAATACATTTTCATCATGAACGTGTAGTATTCATGATGAATAATCCATAGACGGAGGGGACACATGTCGTGCTCTCCTTTGTCCTCTGGTTTACAACCAAAACTTGAGTTTTCATTTGAACCTGTCCACACACACACACATACACACACACACACACATATATATATATATATATATAGAAAGAGAGAGAGAGATGTTTAAATAAGAAGGCTAAATATATACCATAAAAAAGTAAGAAAGAAAGATTGATATGTAAATCATTGTTGAAGATTCATATATGAACCAACATTACATATCATTCCGATAGGTTCACATATGCATTTTCAAGTGGAGTTTTTCAGTTATTCACATTTTAAACCTTATATTCTAATGGTATTATGTGTGTCTGTGTGTGTATGGCAAGTTCAAACGAGAAAACGTTGTGAGAAAGCGAGAAACAATATAAACAACATAATCCATTAAATAAAAAAGTTACTATAAATAAAAAATGGAAAAGAATTTTATCAGGAGAATTACCATTTTTAATTGGATACATCTTTAAAAATCTTATTATATCCTTTAGATTTATTTATTTTTATTTTTAATTAGTTCATAATTATTTATCAAGTTTTATATAAATTTTTTCTAAATACACTTTTGAAAATAATAAAAAATCACAATTTTCATCAAATATGACGTATGATATCCACAATCAATCCATCGTCTTTTTCCTCAAGTTTTCCTCTGTTTTCTTGATTCGTTTTGAATTACATGTGATTACTTTGTTTAACATATAATCTATTACGTATCACATATGAGTCACTATGTGAAATTTTTTGCATATCACATATGATAGTGTTTGTTTGAATATAAGTGAACTATTATCACACTTGATCAGGGGTGGAACACAAGCTTTTCAACCACAGGGGCCGGACCTAATATATTATATATTTTAAAAAATACCAATTAAGGCTGCAACAGCTTATTAGACTTCCATTAAGCCTGCACATCTTAACCAAATTCTGGACAGCTTAATTCATAACCATTAAGGCTGCAGCAGCTTATTAGACTTCCACTAAACCTGCACATCTTAACCAATTTCTGGACAGCTTAATCATAACCATTAAGGCCGTAGCAGCTTATTAGACTTTCATTAAGCCTGCACATCTTACCAAATTCTGGACAGCTTAATTCATAACCATTCAAAGCAAGAAGCCTTATTAGACGTCCACTAAACCTCGCACATCTTAACCAAATTCTCGGGATGACCTTAATTCATAACCATTAAGGCCGCAATAGCTTATTAGACTTCCATTAAGCCTGCACATCTTAACCAAGTTCTGGACAACTTAATTCATAACCATTAAGGCTGCAGCAACTTATTAGACTTCCATTAAGACTGCACATCTTAACTAAATTCTAGACAACTTAATCCATAAGTCATAACCATTAAGGCTGCAACAACTTATTAGACTTCCATTAAGACTGCACATCTTAACTAAATTCTGGACAACTTAATCCATAACTATTAAGGCTACATCAGCTTAGTCACTTTCTGGACAGCTTGTTCCCTTTTCATTAAGCCTGCACAGCTTAACCATCATCTGAACAACTTTTTCCACAGCTTATTTCTAACAATTTTAAACCTAATATAATCAAACAATTCAAAACTGTTCAAAACATCAAGATTTAAGGCTCAAGCAATAGCATTTTAAACCCAATCAAAGTATTAAACAAATTTAAACCTAATCATTTCAATCTCATCAATTTCAACGAAATTTATACCTGTGATTTAGGGGCGGTAGGAATCCTAGTATTTGATGAAGATTAACTTAAAATCACAGGGATTCCACTGGCATTTGGGTTTGGTTCTTCAACTTGCTCATCCATGGATATTGGAGATGGGAGAGGGAGAGAGGATGGAGGTCGACTGGTCGAGAGAGAGGTAGGGGCTGCTAACTGTGACTGCTGCTGTTAGGTGACTTAGGTCGTCATCAAGTGCAATCGTCGACCATCGAGAGAGACGGCAGAGGCTGGAGCCTGGAGGTCGAGAGAGAGGGTCCAGCCTGGAGGTCGAGCCGTCAACTGGTTTATGTCATCGCGTCGATGCTTAGTTCTTGGTTAGAGCCTTAGAGGTCTTCGATGTCGACTCTGCTGCTGAAGACGTGAAGAAGACGCGGTCTGCAATCTGTTAGTGGGGGGCCTGAAGTTAAAAAAACAATTTACTAAGTTAAAACCTAAATTTTTTATACTTGGCAGGTTAAAAAGCCCAGAGGCCCTGGCCCCTAGTAGCCTCAAGGGCCTTCCGCCCCTGCACTTGATGATATTTACGTCACAAACGATCTAAAAATGTAAATATGCATAATCACATATGATTAACAAAATATTTACAATTATCACATATGATTACGATAATCGAACAATTATCATATGTGGTAAAACTTATAATCAAGTTGTTACAGATTTATCGTATTGTTGATGAAATCGGTTTATTAAGGATTATAAGAAATTGGTTAAAAACAAACTCAATCCCGACTTATTAGGGATTATTACCACAATTACAAATAATGCTATTTTTTCATTTAATTTAATAATGTTTTATTTTATCTGTGTTTTTTTTTGCATGATTCTCCCTATATCTCTCTATCTCTCTATATATAAGGCTAATAACACACTTCTGGAACGATTCAATTTTTGTGTCCTATTAAATTGTCCAACATCGTTGATAGACTTTATTAGATCATGTATTTTCAGCCTAACAACTCATGGCATAGCTTTTTGATTAAATTTTCATTAACCACTTTATGAGGATCCAAAGATTCACGGTTGGTTGTCTTAAAAAACCGATTATGTTGTAGCGCTTGTAAAATAACTAGCTCTAGTACCATATTGAAACAACTTAAAACCACTTGACTTTGAGTGAACATATCTTTGTTGACTTTGAGTAAACATATATCTTCGGATGGTAACATCGATCACATACGAATACTTGCTACATAAACTATATATATTCCCTTGGTGCGGGATCACATGTCAGTCCTATTTGACAGGCAACTCAATCTTAACCCTATTCGAAAACCATATGACCTAAAGTCTCTACTTGTTTGCTACCACCGGTTATGCAAGGTGGTAAGACTTTTCTCAAAGTGGTACAGACAACATGAATGCGCCATTATAATCCACGTGGTATAGGCCCACCGTTACAAAGTCCTAAAACGGGCAAAGCCCTAGCTTCTATGGGAGGTTGGCATCATTATTAAATGAAAGACTTTTGTCTACGAATTTTTTCCTGAAAAATTTATCGTTAAAAGGTGATTCGTCATAAAAACTAACTTATTGGTGGGTAATTCAAATCAGTGACACAGATTACTCATGGATTTTTTGGATGATCTATTGGTATTTTCTAGAAAATAACATTGGATTCTACCGAACCATTGTATGTTTTCTGAAAGATTTTTGTGAGTAGAAGTCATTTATTTTATAGTCCATGGTTAGAGAGGTTTTTGCACTCGATGAGTTGAGAATAAAAGGAACTACCCTTCTTATTGACCTAGAAGACTACCTAATTAAGCCCTTGTGGCCAGAATCAATAAAACTCGAAACTATTGGCTTTGAATTGAATGAATATTATAGCCCAAAATGGGAGGACCATTTTAGATTCTTCCGTTGTGGAATATGACAAGCAACTCATCATATATACATATATAATATTAGATTATATCTTTGGCAAATCATACCACCTTTAAAGTCACCACCTTTTTTATTTGTTTAAAGGTGGTGAGACTGAATGGCAGCTGAAATAGGAGCTTTATGGGGATATAACATTGCAATATAAATTAATGTTTTGTATATATATATATGGTAATTATATCCTGGCTTCAGATTCTAGAACTCCATGCCAATTATTATTTAATAGGGAATTCTGCAATTCTAAATGATAACAACTTGCAAGAAACTTCCTTCCGTACTATTTCTGTACACATTCAGATTTGATAGTTAATAGAATTGTTGGAAACCCATTTTCAGATGGTGCAATCTAAGTCATATTAACAAGTACAAGATGAACATGAGTGGTTATATTGCTAAATGTATTGTTCCTGTCAACTCTCTCTCTCTCTTCGCTTTTTTGACAACACAAAGGTCATTTTGTAGGTCCATTAATGAGTGGATTATATATGATTTCTTCCCTTGAGAACTGTTTATAGTGTTACATATTTCAAACAATATATACCATCCCTTTTCCATATATAAATTAAACAAAATGTAAAATTATAAGAACCCATCATGCTACTTATCCTCTTAAGACCAATGCAAATTTACACCAAATATCAAATATAATACAGAATTTAGTGTAACCATATTCATTTACTCCATACTAGACAAAAATTAAAAGGAATATATATATATAGGGGCGGGTTCAAATGAGAACTTAAATTTGGTTGTGAAGGTGAAGACAAATGAGAACGTTACACGTGTCATATTCAGACTGAATAATCAAGAAATATTCAGACCGAATAAATGATATAATATTTATTCAGTCTGAATAATGCTTATTTAGTCTCAATAAGCATTATTGAGACTAAATATTCAGTCTGAATTTTCTTTGATTATTCACTTTGAATAATTTACATTCAGACACGTGTCACGCTCTCATTTGTCTTCACGTTCACAACCAAATTTGAGTTTTCATTTGAACTTTCCCCTCTCTCTCTCTCTATATATATATATAGAGAGAGAGAGAGAATCTTACGTTTTGGTCTATTATGATTTGATTTTACCTATTCGAGAAGATTTGTTGTGTACACAAAGTTATATGAATTTGATGTAAATTTGGTGTCACCCGTTGGAGATCAATATATGATACTCAATATCTACAGCCTTACAAACCGCATCAAATCTAACGTTCCATTAACAAAAAAACACATCGAGATTGATTGTTATTTTATTAGAGAAAAGGTGCTTGACAAATGACAAGCCAATCAAGCTAATCCCATTCGATCTAACTAAGTTCCAGCTTGATGACATCTTTACTAAAGGGCTGTTTGGTCGTTGCTGAATGGTTTGGTACATAATGATTAAGTGGTCAGAATGATTAAGAGACTCTTATGATATACTGCAAAATAAAATATAATTATTCAGGATGTAATTAATACTTTTAATGGTTAAGGGAGGTCCAAGATACAAGATGATTGAGAGGGTTTTGAAATCATTAAGAGACAGACTTATTTTTTGCCAAACATGATTATCCTCTTAACGATTTAGAGGTTGCCTCTTAATGAAACTGTTAAGAGGTAAAGAAAACTAACCTCTAAGCTTTTGCTATATCTTCTAAACTTTTAATGATTAATTATGTCCAAGATGACGCTTCAGAACATCTATTCTCTATGCTCATCTTGAGGAAAAATTCAGAGTGTAAAATGTGTATTTTAGTCATAACATATATATAACTTGTCGGAGTCTGGCATCGTTTAGGTTTAGATTATTTTGCCTAAATATAAGTAGGAACCTCCCTTTCTCTCCTCAATGACACTTATGGAACGTAATCAGATGGGGTTCCATATACTCTCACATGGTATCAATGACAAAATCTACCACTTTAAGGACTCGACACTCTGGAACAATCTAAGGTTGTCTAGTATATTCGAGATTTACTATAAATAAGAAATATTATACACAATAAATAGGTGTAGGAAACATCAAATAAATACTACACCGATGTAACATAGGATGACTATGGTGTTTAAAATATTTTTCACGGGACGAATAATGTATTGGAGCATACATACACTACTAAACTAAAATGGAAGGTTTTCACCTACGGACATTTCCCTGGGATATCCGTCGCTAAAAGGTGGTTCGTGACAAAACCATCACAAAAGTTCGTTGCTAAATTGTTGGTGGGTAAATTAAATCAGTGACAGATTACACAGGAAATTCCTGGGTAATCCGTTGATATTTTCTTGAAAACATCGGATTTCGTGGAGACATTAGTATTTCCTGGGTGATCCGTGGTAATCATCCACGGAAATTTCTCTGGGTATTTTTTTTGTGGGTGAAAGTCATTTGTTTTGTAGTGATACTATATATATAAAGTCAATCGGATGGACCTATCGGAATCTCCAACCGGGCATTCTTGAAAAGATCGGTATTCGTTGCACGAAGAATATCTTGCTGAGGACCGGATAGGCTATCGAACTCATCACAAGTGGTAGTAAGCATCTGATGCAACAAACATCGCATTTGATGTTATTCTCAACAACACATAGTGGGAGGGTATAACATAAAGCTACCTTTATGCCAGACCTCCTATGGACCATTACCTATCAAATATATATATGCAACTGTGTCAACATGAAGAAGAAGGAAACAAAAAAGATGGGGTCCTGCTCTATATATATACACACATATATCCCAAAATCTCACTATAACAAGATCGGGTCCATCGGACTTTGTTTAAGTGTCTTAATAAAATGTCTTATAGGACTTTGTTTAAGTGTCTTAATAAGTGTCATGTTTAAAAGTGTTATAACAAGTTTATAACACACTTTTTTTTGCATCGTAACAAAATTTTAAGGATTTTTTTAGAATAAGGTGTCGTATTGACTATTTTGTAGGATACTTCGATAAGTCTACTATGAACCAATCTTTTTATAGGACATTTGTGATTATAAGACATTTTTCCAAATATTGTTCTATAAATTAGCTAATACGACAATTTATTCTTGAAAACATCCTAAAATGCTTGTTACAACACTCAAAAGTGTCTTATAAACTTATTATTGTAACATTAGATATGATGCTTTATTTTTTGATCCTATTAATTTAGGTCCTATAAAATACTTTATTAGGATGCTTAAATAATAGTGGCCTTGTAACTCAATTTTGTTGTGAGTTAAGTGTCTTAATTGACAAGTTTTATAGAACGAGACAATTATGCATAATGTGTAAAAGCGTTGCAATAAATTTATATATATATATATATATATATATATATGTGTGTTAGTGTGTGTGATGTTGTTTGGCTTTTTAAAAAGAGAAAATTTCATATACGGCCTTAAAAACTTGCAATATTACGTATATATCCTTGTAAAATTTCAAATTACATGTATATCTTTTTAAACCTGAAAAACTCACGTATATATGCTTTACCCTAATTTAATTATTATTAAACATTTTAAAAATACAAATAATTAAAACTAAACTGAATATATTTTGAAAATTACTAATATGACATTCCCATAAATCTTTTCCAAAATACAATCGTTTTCAGATTTTGACCGGCGATTATGGTTTTTGATTTTGGAAAAGATGGGTCGATCGATTGTAATCGGGGAAGAGAGGTAGACGGTCGTTTTTTAATTTAGCCGGCGATGATTGTTTTTGATTTTGGAAAATATTTATGGGAAGGTTATACTAGTAATTTCCAAAATATATTCAATTTAATTTTAATTATTTGTATTTTTAAAATGTTTAATAATAATTATATCATGGAGAAAGATATATACGTGAGTTTTTCAGGTTTATAATATACACGTAATTTGAAATTTTACAAGGATATATATGTAATATTGCAAGTTTTTAAGAACGTATATGAAATTCTCCCTATTTTAAAAAAGTTCTTTTATGACACTTTTGAAATAAAATGTTTTATTAATTTTACATAGAACATCTTAGAGAATCCGGGATACACGTAATGTCCACAATACCTGGATTTAATCAGATACAATTTGAACTATCATTTGAACATATATTTTTATGGGTCACTTGTTTTTATAAGATTTTTTCAAATAATGTTATATAAGAAACTAATATAACACTTTATTCAAAAGTGTTTTAAATACTTGTTGAAACTTTAAAAAATATTATATAAATTTATTATATCACTTTTATATATGTCACATATTTTTTGATCATATAAATCCATATCCTATAAAAAAAAGTCTATTAAAACACTTCAAAATTAATCTTATAAACCCTATTTTGTGGTGGTTGGTTCAATTAGTAAATAAAAAAATTCATTTAAGGTTCGGTTTGGTTTGTAAGATTAGATCAGATTTGGAGGAACTTTGAATTCAATTTCATTCCAATCTCGTGTTTGATTTAAAAGACTGTTTGAATTTGAAATCAAGGAATTTCATTTAAACCACACAAAAATATGATGTTGAAATCCGATGGGGTTGCTGGTATATCATAAAATTTCATAGGATTTGTGTGTAATAATGTGTTCAAATATATTGCAAATTTTTTGTTTTATAATAATCAATTAATATAAAAGTAATTTTAATTATTTTTAAGGTTATCTATAATTTGTTTTTATATAAAAAAAGAACTTCAATTTCATTTCAAATCATACAAACCAATCATACCAAAGATTTCAAATTCTAAATCCCTCAAATTCTAAATCCTTTCATAAAATCAAAATCCATCAAAACCATTTCATCAAATCAAACAGATAGAGATTTGAGCATCCGCAATTGTAAGTCTGTAAAAAACTTCTTCTATTTACCATCTCAGATTTCCACAAAACAAAAACCATCTTCAAATCTTACTCCAACGGCCAAGTTTTTCAAAAGTTTTTTGAAAGTTTTTTTTTTGTATTTTTAATTCATTTTTAATACAAATACATAAATTTTTAAACACTTTAATATCCCCAAAGTTTTAAATATCATTATTAGTTCAATTATCAACTTTTTTTTATCAAGTGATTCTCAAACATTTACATGAAGCCTTTTATAGTTTTATTTAATTTTTAAAGTTGATACGCTCAAATACTCAATGATTTAACCAATCATTCCATTTAAATATCTCTTCACTTGATCACCTTCTCTTGTCCATCACCCAACATAACTACAACAACAACTCCAACTTCAATCGAAGCTTTTTACATATTTATTTTTTCTTTATTTTTGAACCTTATAGCCACCGATCTTCCAATGGGTTTTCTCTATTTCTTCATCATCTTTAATCTTGCATTCCTCCTTTCACTTTCAACCTCTTATGAAACCACAATCTTGAACCAAACTGTGTTCTTCACCCATTTGAAAACTTCTCTTTCTGGCAACTCTTTTACCGATTGGGATACAACCGATTCGAAAAACGTCTGCAATTATAGCGGTGTTAGCTGTAACGACGAAGGATCCGTCGTTAAAATCGATCTTTCAGCACGGAATTTATCGGGCATCTTCCCGGAAAACGTATGTTCTTACCTTCCTCATCTGAAAACCTTGCATCTTGGTCACAACGACATCCATGGTGATTTCCCTTTCAGCATCACCAACTGTTCATCACTCGAAGAACTCAATATGACACATACAAACATCGCCGGAAAACTTCCAGACTTATCTCCGATGACCTCTCTAAAGTTACTCGATCTTTCCTTCTGCTCGTTCACCGGAAAGTTTCCGATCTCTTTCATAAATCTCACGAATCTTGAAGTGATTAACTTCAATGAGAACGTGGGGTTTGAGTTATGGAGTTTGCCGGAGGATATTTTCCGGCTGAGAAAGCTTAGGTCGATGATCTTGAGCACTTGCATGGTGAGTGGTTTGATACCGAAATCCATCGGAAACATGACGTCACTTGTTGATCTTGAATTAAGTGGGAATTTTCTTGTGGGTCCAGTTCCTAAAGAGATTGGTTTACTACGAAATTTGCAACAGCTTGAGCTTTACTACAACCAACTTGATGGTGAAATACCTCAAGAGATCGGAAACATGACGGAGCTGACGGATATTGACATGTCCGTCAACAAGTTAACCGGAAGTCTGCCGGAATCCGTTTGCCGGTTGCCGAAGCTTAGGGTTTTGCAGTTTTACAACAACAGTCTCACCGGTGAAATCCCACGTGTACTTGAGGAGTCAAAGAGTTTGACCATGTTATCACTTTACGGCAATTATTTGACCGGTGAAGTGCCACGTCATCTAGGGAGATCATCACCCTTGATGCTGTTTGACTTGTCGGAAAATCAGTTGACCGGTGAGTTGCCGCCGGAGATATGCAATGGAGGTAAGCTGGTTTACTTGCTAGCACTTGACAACATGTTTTCGGGTTTCATACCCGAAAGTTACGGTAAATGTGTGTCGATTGTTCGGTTTCGACTTAGTTCGAACCGTTTGGAAGGAACGATACCCGAAGGGATTCTACGACTCCCTTCGGTTTCCATCATTGATTTGAGTTATAATTCTTTAAGCGGATCGATATCGCCAGAAATCGGGAATTCTAGAAACTTATCTGAGTTATTCTTGCAGAATAATAGTATTTCTGGAGTTATTCCTTCTCAAATCTCTCATCTTTTCAATCTTGTAAAGATAGATGTTAGCAATAATCTTCTTTCTGGTCCAATACCTCCAGAAATTGGAAATCTCAAGAGGCTAAATCTTCTTTTGCTACAAGGAAATAGATTTAATTCTGATATCCCTAATTCACTTTCTTCACTATCATCTTTAAATGTGCTAGATCTTTCTAGAAATCTCTTCACAGGTGGTATTCCAGAAAGTCTTTGTGATTTGCTTCCAAGTTCAATGAACTTTTCATATAATCATCTTTCTGGACCAATACCAGAATCTTTTATCAAGGGAGGACAGCTAGAAAGTTTCTTAGGAAACCCTAAATTGTGTATTTCTGAGAACCCTAATTTATCAGATCAGAATTTCTCGATTTGTTCGGAGGGTTATGATCGGAAGAAAGTGGACTATATTTGGGTTATTCTAGTTTCGGTTGGGTTTGTCGTCATTGGCGGTATTATATTTCTGAGACGTTGGCTTAGTAAAAAAAGAGACGATCTAAAGAACGAAGAAACGTGGTCGTCGTCTTATTGTTCGTATAGTGTGAAAAGCTTTCATCGGATAAGTTTTGATCAGAATGAGATCGTGGAAGCCATGGTCGATAAGAATGTGGTTGGGCATGGAGGGTCGGGAACGGTTTACAGGATTGATCTCAGTAATGGTGAAGTCGTGGCTGTAAAGCGGCTTTGGAGTCAGAAAACGAAAGATGATGGTTCCGATGATCATCACCAGAATATTATGATCAAAGAGTTGAAAACAGAAGTGGAGACTTTAGGAAACATAAGGCACAAGAATATAGTAAAGTTGTATTGCTATTTTTCTAGTTTGGATTGCAACTTGTTGGTTTATGAGTATATGCCCAATGGAAACTTATGGGATGCACTTCATAGAGGTAAATGTCTTTTGGATTGGCCGACTCGCCATCAGATTGCGGTTGGTGTAGCACAAGGTTTGGTCTATCTCCACCACGATTTGTTGCCGCCGATCATTCATAGAGACATCAAGTCTACCAACATTCTTCTCGATAGAAACTTCCAGCCAAAAGTTGCGGATTTCGGCATAGCGAAAGTTCTAAGGGCTAGAGGGAAAGACTCCACCACCACTGTTGTTGCAGGGTCCTATGGATACTTAGCACCAGGTATAACTTTACGTTACAGTTTCACATAAGCTAGACACGGACCATTAAAACATGTATATATATATATATATGTAGGAACCCAACCCCTATAAGGGCTCTTTCAGAGAGAATTCAAAGAGGTTGCACATAACTTAACATGATATCAAAGAAAAAGTCT
This sequence comes from Silybum marianum, assembly GCA_036898165.1. Taxonomy (NCBI): domain Eukaryota; kingdom Viridiplantae; phylum Streptophyta; class Magnoliopsida; order Asterales; family Asteraceae; genus Silybum; species Silybum marianum. The sequence continues at coordinate 39,161,792 of CM072529.1, read as the reverse complement.
AGCACCCACCTAATAACTTGACAGGCTTTTCACCTCTGGAGGGAATAGTCTAGTGTTCGTTTGAGAGGGCATGTTGGAGTCCCATATTAGCTAAACACATACCATCAAACATATATATATATATATATACATACTTGGGATTACGTGAGCCCAACCTGTTTTCATGAGACCCGTGAGACAACTTTTTTACACTTGAAACTTGACAGTGTTTTTGTTCTGAAGGTTCGGATTTTTTTTTACCTTCACATGTTTTTGCAGTGAAGTTTCAAGCGTGAAAATATGGTCTCGCGAAAACATGTTGGTCTCACGTGAACTCAACCCTATATATATATATATATATATAGAGAGAGAGAGAGAGAGAGAGGAAGGTTCAAATGAGAACTTTGTATTTTTAAAGAAACAAAGGGACACTTGTGGATCACATATGATGTGAGTCCCACATAATATTAAATCATTTATGATTTAATATGATTTAATATTAAATCATAAATGATTTAATATTATGTGGGACCCACATCATATGTGGTCCACAATTTGTTCTTTTGTTCCTTTAAGAAGGGGTGGTTCCCATTTGATCCCTCCCCTATATATATATATATATATATATATATATATATATAAACCTCACCTCTCTCAACAATGGCTCTTTTAATTAGAGAGAGATTCAAAGAGGTTTTACATAATCTAACATGGACCCACGTAGGGACTCGACACGCTCTTTTGTCCCTATTTTTGGGGCACCGGCTAGCCTCTGTTCGAGAGAGCTTGTTGGAGCCCACATCAGCTAGACACAAATCATCAAACATGTATAGATATATGTAGAAACCTTACCTCTCTCTATGAGGGCTCTTTTACAGAAAGATACAACGAGGTTCCATGTATCCTAACACTTTAAGTTCTTTAATACTTTTAACTCTCGTGTTCCATATTGAGTTTCACTTGGTGTACGTTTATTATTGTAGAGTACGCATATTCGTCCATAGCAACAACAAAGTGCGACGTTTACAGTTTCGGGGTGGTGTTGATGGAACTGATAACTGGGAAGAAGCCCGTGGAGGCGGAGTTTGGAGAAAACAAGAACATCATTTATTGGATTTCAACCAAAGTGGAAACAAAGGAAGGAGCAATTGAGGTTTTGGACAAGCGAGTTTCGGGCTATTTTAATGATGACATGATTAAGGTTCTTCGAATAGCCATCCGTTGTACATGCAAGACCGCTACCCTTCGTCCTAATATGAATGAGATTGTTCAGTTGCTGATTGAGGCGGACCCTTGCAAATTCGAGTCGTGCAAGTCGCCAAACAAGACAAAAGAATCAGTAAAAGTAAATGTATAACTTTTGTTTAATTGTCTATTTGAGAACAACTTATTGTAGATATCAACTTACCGTCGATAATTTGTACTAAATAGATTATAAACCAAACGAACCCGATGAATTCCATAAATAGTAGGGTCCGGGAAGTAAGAAATAGATCTGTTGCGTCTTTTTTTCTCAAGGGAAAACTATATATATATATATATGTATATATACTAGGTTTTCTAGAAGAGCAAGTTGTTACAATTCTTCTATATGATCCAATGATATAATTCTTTCCATTGTCTCTTTAAAGCTATGCAAGTGGAGATTTTAAAGTCAGTTAAAAGGAAACATTGAGCATACACACACACATACATACATATATATATATATATATATGTGTTTGTGTGTGTATGTGTATACACGTGTGAGAGTCTCCACTATGTTAGTGGTATATTGGGTCATTAAAAGGGAAAAAGATCCAAAGGCCAAATTAAAGGGATGATACTTCTTCTTTACATGGTGGAGAATCCATTCACTAAAGTTGATAGATTTTATTAAGTATAGCATAACAGCAATGGAAACTTTTCACATGCAATTAAAATAGGTCGAAATCAAATAAAATGTACGAATCATACCTAACATATAGGGAGAGGAATTTTACCATGGGGTCTTCTTAAATAAAACAAATATATAGGGCTATTTAAAGAAGACGTTGTTATTTTGTGATAACTGTAAGATCCAATCTTATTCATCCAATATCTATTCAATGTCTACAACTCAAAAATAACAATTTATTAATACATTCGAAGAATAAACGGATAGTTAGGGGTGTTCAGAAAAACCATTCAACCAATCAAATAGGTCGAACCAAGTCTAACCTGATCATTTTTGGTAGTTTGAGCGTTTTGACGGTCTGGTCTGAAAAATAGTCAAACCGCTTGGTCTGATCTGGTCTGCGGTTTGAATATTTTTTGAGCGATCTGGAACAAACCGACTATTAAGTGCATTTGATACACCTAACTTTGTTAGTTTTTAGTTTCATTTTGCATTTAGATTAATCGTTTGCATTTAGTTTTTATTCAATCTTTAGTTAATTTCCATTTAACCTTCGTCGGGTAGTGTTTTGGATATTTTTACTATTTTGTGCATAGTTTTTGGCAGGATTGGTTCAAGTTTTGAAGATAGAAGAGTTAGAAGACAAGTGGTCCAATAGTTGGAGTAATCCAATATATGAAGTGGATCAAATGCATATAAATCAAGTGAAGTCTTTGAAGGAATCAACCACCAAGGATTTTGGCCCAATACCAATGCCTTTCAACGTGGAGCCCAAAGAAAGAAGCTACATGGTCCATTTCAATGTAAAGAAGGAAAACAACATAGCCATGTAGAAATGGAATGTAAATATGTGCGGCTACGTATAAATCAAAATCAAAACAACACGACCATGCATGGTGCCTAGGAAGTCTTTAAGTCGCTATTTTCAAATGTAATTTGGAAATTCATATGTTGAGTATAAATACATTTATAATAATCGTACTTTTATAACGAATTTTAAGTGAAACGTTAGTGTTTGGAGTTAGTCCTTACTTTGTATGCTTGTACATATAGCATAAAGACTTGAATCCAAACTAACTTTGTCAAACATGGTCATGTGGGGGATTAAATATGGACAAATGAAACTAGAATTAAACCAAAATGTAAAAGAATTCACCAATTATGATAATGATGTAATTTATGAAACTTGAGGCGCTAAAAGTGAAAAACTGAAAAATATAAAAACAATTTTAAAATTTATAAAATTAATCTCCTGATTTCTTCTTCTCCTTCATTGCTCCATAAACCCTAGTGTAACACCCTAAAAATTAGAGCAAATTTAAACTGTAAATAAAATGCGGAATATATAAAATCACCCACTAAATGGGGATGGAGTATAGGAGTTTACATCTGCAATTAGGATACCCAATGACAACCTAATAACATATATAAGTCAGGAACATATATTACATTCGGGTGTCACTAATATCCTCAAAATAAAGTATCTATCTTCTCCAATATTTACACACTACGGTGTAATCCAAAAAGAGTGCCTTCACTGGCACGTCACTACGCTCCTCGCTAAGAAGTCCCGCTATCCCGAACACCTGTTAAACATGACATTTAAGAACAAGTGTTAGGCTTACGCCTAGTGAGCATAAACAGTTAAATGGATAAAGCCATAAAATATTTAATTAAAAGAGTGAAAGACTTTATCCCAATTAACCTGACTTGAAAGCTTACTCTTGGTGAGCAAGATTCTTTTTAAAAGTAACCGGGGGATACCCGATCATACCATCTTTAGTGACGGATACAAAAGTAGGTCACTACTCGATGTTGGCTTAACAAAGGAACCAATGGCAACTGGAAACCACTAATTAATGTAATACATCTAAAGACTCTGATGATTCCAATAAAAGCCCGTGCTAGGAGTCAATGGCAATTGGTGACAACCAATTAATGTAACAACATCTAAAGCCTTCGATGACCCTAATTCGGCACGTTCGCAAGAGTCAATGGAAATTGGTAACGACCAATTAATATAAAAATATCTAAAGCCTCAGATGACTCGAACGAATATAAAGGGGACAACAATCCCGAAACAAAACCGACTAAATGCTTATGAATCCATTACATACTAGTTTATACATCAACTACATCAAACCAGACATAGTGATAGTTTTCCCATTTACCGAAAAACCATATATATAAATGTTTCCCTTTAAAATATGAACTTTACCGAAATTAGGTCAAATAGTTTTAGTTCCATAATCAAAGATTTTCTCATCTATAGACATTTCCAAGTAAGATAAAACCTTTTAAATTACTCATTTCATAACCAGAATCAACATCCCCAAAATCCTCATTTAGACCTAAAATACCCAAACTTAACTAAATGCAATAATACTTGAAATCATAACTTAAAAAGAGTAAACATTAGCATTTAGAACAAGTATTAGGTTTGTAAAGGGTTGGAAATGAACTCACGAGCTAGGGTTTGGAAAACCTTGGAAAAGTCTCTAATATGGATGAAACTAGAGGAAGCTTGAGGTAGGAGATGAAGTGAAGTCTTTCCAATAATGCTCTAGGATCATCCAACATGTTTACTCCATCGATCTAGTCTTGAAGAGCTCGAAAAAATAAGAATTTAGGAAGAAATTTCGTCAAAAACGGAGTTAGGATGAGAAAGTTATGAGGGAAAGAAGGTAATCGCATCTTTATGAAGAATCAGATCTAACAGGGAGTTAAGCGGGTTGGGCCGCGACCTAAAGTCGTGGGCCTAGTCGTGCGCGTTAGGCCCAACTCAAACAGTGAGTTACGCAGGTTGGGTCGCGATCTAAGGCTGTGCCGTTCGGGATGTGGGGCACAATATTGTCCACTTTGGTCTAAGCCGTACGAATTTGTTTCTGGCGACCTGGCGAGGACTTCCCAGGGGGTCACCCATCCTGGTACTACTCCCACCCAAGCACGCTTAACCACAGAGTTCCAAGAACCTGCCTTGCGTGTGGCCCCAAAACGCGTTGTGTTTAGGAAGACCAATGTTTACTTATGAACCCAGTATCACTCTCGTTCACGGCCAATATGGGATCTGCCTAAGGTGTTACAAACACCCCCCTTAGGGACTTATCGTCCTCGATGAGGTTTGCCCCACATCCCGACCTAAGGCTGCGGGCCCAGTCGCGACCTAAGGGAGAAGGCCTAATCTGAACCCTTAACCTCCTCCATACAGGTATCTAGTGCTAATGCCAGGATTTGAACCCTTGACCTCCTCCATACAGGTAGCATGCACTTACCACTACGCCACTGCCCTTCCTTGTGTTAGAAAAACACCATTAATTCTTTTATTTCCGCTTTCTCTTTCAACTTTTTTTAATCAACTTCTTCGATATCGATTTCGCATCAGATGAATTCGATTTTTCCCAATGACCTTATCATTATAATATGAGTTGCTCCACCAAACCATCTTTATATAAAATAATTTCCAATAATAATTCTCTAATTAATTGTCAAATTATTCCCGAAATCAAATCAACCAAATTTTAATCTTTTAAAAATACGATCTCCCTAAATAAATTAACTTTCTAAAAATTCCGGGTGTTACAATCCACCCACCCTTGAATTTAATTTCGTACTCGAAATTTCAAATTAACCAAACAACTCCGGATATGTTCTCTTCATGTCCTCTTCCGCTTCCTACATCACGTTTGACCCTCTATGGTGCTTCCATTGCACTTTAACCATGACAATTTCTTTACGACGAAGCATTTTAGACTTTCTTTCTAAAATTGCTTCCGGTTCTTCCACACAACGACTATTATCGACTCGGATCTCCGAGAGAGGTATCACACTCTCTTCTTCCGCTAAGCACTTCCTCAAGTAACATATGTGGAACGTAGGATGTATGCCGACCATTTCGGGTGGCAACTCCAACTTATACGTTTGCCGCCCCTCTTTTTCTAAGATTTTAAACGGTCCAAGGAAACGAGGACTAAGCTTTTCACGCTTCCCAAAACGAATAATGCCCTTCCAAGGAGACGCTTTTATCATCACGCAGTCGCCCACTTGGAACTCCATGGGTCTTCTTTTCTTATCGGCGTAGCTCTTTTGACGATCTTGAGCCGCTTTAAGCCGTTGTCAAATGTCTTTCACCTTGTCAGCCGTCTCTTGAACAATCTCGGGGCCGGCAAATTGTTTCTCTCCCGCTTCCAACCAACACACTGGAGTCCTACATTTTCTTCCATACAAGGCCTCAAATGGTGCCATCCCAATGCTAGAATGGTAACTATTGTTGTAGGTAAACTCCACGAGTGGTAGGTGCGAGTCCCAACTCCCACCAAAATCAATTACACAAGATCTAAGCATATTTTCAAGAGTTTGAATGGTCCTCTCTTGGCCATCGGTTTGGGGATGGTAACCGGTACTTAAATGAATCTTAGTGCCTAATCCCTTTTGCAAACCTTCCCAAAAATTTGAAGTAAACCGACTATCCCGATCCAACACGGTAGTCAAAGGCGCACCGTGTCTTGACACGATCTCATTCACATACAATTGTGCAAGTTTGTCGACGGGCCCGACCTCACACATAGGCAAAAAGTGAGCACTTTTTTTCAAACGATCAACCACTACCCAAATGGTATCATGACTCTTCAAAGTTTTTGGCAATTTAGTCACGAAGTCCATGGTAAGGTGCTCCCATTTCCATTCCGGTATCTCTAAAGATTGGAGACTCCCGTATGGCTTTTGTTGTTCCGCTTTCACTTGCAAGCACGTCACACACCTTTCTACATATCGGGCCACATCCAACTTCATAACGGGCCACCAATATGTCAACTTCAAATCTCTATACATCTTGGTGCTGCCCGGATGAATCGAATACTTTGACTTGTGTGCGTCTTCTAAAAGTAGCTTACGGCTGCCTCCAATTTTGGGTACCCACACACGACCTTGGAACAAATTCAAACCACGACTGTCTTCCGTCAAAAGTAGGTGTTGTTTTACCATCACCTCATCTTTGAGGTTTTCTTCCAAAAGTGCCTCCGCTTGAGATACTTTGATTCGGTCAATCAAACTAGACATCACATCAATCCGTGCAAGCACGACACGCATTCCACTACCGTACTCTTTCCGGCTCAAAGCATCCGCTATCACGTTGGCTTTACCCGGATGGTAAAGTAACTCACAATCATAATCCTTGAGTAGTTCGAGCCAACGTCGTTGCCTCATATTTAGTTCCTTTTGATCAAAGACATATTTCAAACTTTTGTGGTCGGTATGGAGGGTGCATTTGGTACCATAAAGATAGTGCCGCCACAATTTCAAAGCAAACACTACTGCCGCTAACTCCAAGTCATGGGTAGGATAATTCTTCTCGTGGTCCTTAAGTTGCCTCGACGCATATGCATACATAACCTAAACCCATCTTGGATGCATCACTATACACCACAAAATCTTCAGATCCTTATGATAAGGAAAGGATTGGAGCTTCACATAATTTATTTTGGAGAGTCCGAAAGGCTTGCTCTTGTTTCTCGGTCCAAATAAACTTCACATTTTTCTTTGTCAAAACCGTCAAAGAAGAAGAAACCTTGGAGAAATCTTGAATAAATCTCCTATAATAACCCGTTAATCCCAAAAAGCTTCGAATCTCTGACGAACTCTTTGGCGGTTCCCAATTCATCATTGCTTCAATCTTGGAGGGGTCCACTTTCGCTCCAGCTCGAGTAACAACATGACCCAAGAATTGGACTTCCTTTAACCAAAAGTCACACTTCGAGAATTTAGCGTACAACTTTTCTTCTCTCAAAACATCAAGAACTTCCCGTAGGTGTTGCTCGTGATCCGGCTCATTCCTAGAATATACGAGTATGTCGTCGATAAATACAATCACCGACTTGTCAAGAAAAGGTCTACATATCCTATTCATCAAATCCATAAATATTGTCGGTGCATTCGTCAAACCAAAAGGCATGACTAGGAACTTGTAGTAGCCATAACGTGTTCTAAATGTCGCCTTTGCCACGTCATCTTCTCTCACCCTCACTTGGTGATAACCTGAACGAAGATCGATCTTTGAGAAACAATGCGCTCCTTGAAGTTGATCAAAGAGATCATCAATCCTTGAAAGTGGATACTTGTTCTTTACGGTTGCTTTGTTTAACTCCCTATATTCAACGCACATTCTCATTGTGCCATCTTTCTTCTTTACAAACAAAACTAGTGCTCCCCAAGGTGATGAACTTGGTCTCACAAAACCCATTTCCAAGAGGTCTTGCAGTTGTGCCATCATCTCTTGCATCTCGGATGGTGCCAATCGATAAGGTGCTCTAGCTATTGGAGCGGCTCCTGGTACGAGGTCGATTCGAAACTCTACTTGCCTATCGGGTAGCAAACCGGGCAAGTCTTCGGGAAAGACATCCGGAAATTCACTAACAATACGAACATCTTCAAGCTTTTTCTTCTCTAACTTAGCATCTACAACATATGCTAAGAATGAAGAACATCCTTTAGTTAAGCACTTCCGTGCTTTTGCCAAAGATAACAATACTAACTCTTCTTTCCTTCTTTCCCCGTACACTACCACAATACCGCCATCCGATAATGAAATCCGAATCAATTCCTTGGAACATACTAGTTCGACATGATTCTCGGCCAACCAATCCATTCCTAATATGACATCAAATCCTCCTATTGCCATAGGCATGAGGTTTACTCCAAACTTACTTCCTTCGATCTCTAACGTACAATCTTTGAGGACATCCCAAACTAAAACTTGTTTACCATCGAGTATTTCAACAATATAGGCATCTTCTAAAACGCTAACCGGCGTATGAAGTTTATAGGTAGAAAGTAGAAGACACAAAAGAAAAAGTAGCACCAGAATCAAAAAGAACATGAGCGGGAACGGAGTTAATAAGGAACGTACCCGACACAACATCCGCCGCCGCCTTAGCCTCATCCGCGGTCATCTTAAAATCCCTCCCCTTAGCTTTAGGGATATCTTCCTTCCTCCCATAGTTTCCTCCCATTATCCACTTCGGGCAATCTCTTTTGAAGTGCCCCAGCTCCTTACACTCAAAGCAAACGAGTCCTTTGACGGGACAATTTTCTAGAGTGTGACCGGGCTTCCCACATTTGCGAAGTGGTTAGAATTGCAACTGCCGATGTGCTTCCTTTGGAAATTGGCACACCACTTAGCCTCCCGCCCATGGTTTCCCCACGGTTGTTGTTGTTGAAATTCGGCTTCTTGGAAGGTACCGAATATCCCTCCCATTTCCTCTTCTCTACCGTCACTTGTTTCTCTTCTTTCCCTCTTGCATAAACTCTTTCCATTGCCTTTGCCTCTTCGATTGTCTCCCTCAAATTGGTGGCCTTAGAATTCCGGACCACTGCCATCATGTCTGCCGGTAATCCACTCAAGTAAGCCTTCACTTTATCCTTCTCCGTAGGGGCCGCATGTCCCACCAAACTCAACTTTTCCATGAAGATGCGAGTGTATTTCCTCACCATAGAATTTCCTTTCTTGAGGGATCTAAACTCTTCCTCAATCAAATCCATTTCTTGCTCGGTACAATACTCTTTCAAAATCTTCTTCTTGAATGTGGCCCAACTCATTTTGGCTAAGACCGTTGCCTCCATTGTGGAGATAACTATGTTCCACCACGTGAGGGCCGTCCCTCTAAGTAGTTGAGAAGCAAACTTGACCTTTTGATTCTCTTCACAGTCGCATGATTTAAAGGCTTGTTCAATCTCCCGAAGCCAATTCATGCATGCCACGGGATCATCAGAACCGGCAAACTCCGGTGGCTTGCAACAAAGGAAAGTCTTATAGGAGCAAAACCTACCCCCTTGTTTTGCTTCAGTGGTCGCAATATCATTAGTTGGGTTTTCGTCTTCTCCTCCGGATCCCGTAATAACAATGTTCTCGGCGACTGCTTCATTTTTACGGTGGCTTGCGTCTCTATCCTCCTATAATTTCAAGAAGAATTTTTGTTGCTGGGTCATAGCCGAATTCATGGCTTTCATCATCTTATCCATCATGCGTGTTTTGGAGGTATTATCCTCCAAAACAGGCTCGGAGGTAGCAATGCTTGTTTGTGGAATGACCTCCACTCTCCCCTCCAACATACTCAGTATTGGAGGACCCGTATTAGTGGTTCGATGAGGTTGGTCGGCCGTGGACTATATTTCCCCATGACCTCCCGATGAGGTTCCTCTTCTACTGCGTGTGTTTACCATCGTAGTCTGCCAAAAGCATAGAATACCAGTAAGACAAAGCTAACATAAATACGTATAACACATTCATCAATCATCGTAACAATAATAAGGTAAGCATACTTACATAATAATATACCCAAAATAGAATTAGCTACGTGATATTTTGAATATATCATACAGATAAGAATTCTTATTACCAAAGTCACATTTCATGATTAGCGCATTTCCGTCGACTCTAAAGCTCTCCTATCTCAAAAGTATCTACCCATATCTCACAAATCAACACTTAAAGTCTAGTTTAAGTCTAGGCATCTTTAAGTTCATACCTAGTTCGCTTAAACTAGAGCTCTAATACCAACTTGTAACACCCTAAAAATTAGAGCAAATTTAAACTGAAAATAAATTGCGGAATATTAAAAATCACCCACTAAATGGGGATGGAGTATAGGAGTATACATCTGCAATTAGGATACTAAATGACAACCTAATAATCATACAAGTCGGGAACATAGATTACATTCAGGTGTCACTAATATCCTCAAAATAAAGTATCTATCTTCTCCAATATTTACACACTACGGTATAATCCCAAAAGAGTACCTTCACTGGCACGTCACTACGCTCCTCACTAAGAAGCCCCGCTATCCCGAACACCTGCTAAACATGGCATTTAAGAACAAGTGTTAGGCTTACGCCTAGTGAGCATAAACAGTTAAATAGATAAAGCCATAAAATATTTAATTAAAAGAGTGAAAGACTATATCCCAATTAACCCGACTTGAAATCTTACTCTTGGTGAGCAAAGTTCTTTTTAAAAGTAACCGGGAGATACCCGATCATACCATCGTTGGTGACGGATACAAAAATAGGTCACTACTTGATGTTGGCTTAACAAAGGAACCAATGGCAACTAGAAACCACCAATTAATGTAAATACATCTAAAGCCTCCGATGATTCCAATAAAAGTTTGTGCTAGGAGTCAATGGCAATTGGTGACAATCAATTAATGTAATAACATCTAAAGCCTCCGATGTCCCTAATTCGGCACGTTCGCAAGAGTCAATGGCAATTGGTAACGACCAATTAATATAAAAATATCTAAAGCCTCCGATAACTCGAACGAATATAAAGGGGACAACAATCCTGAAACAAAACCGACTAAATGCCTATGGATTCATTACATACTAGTCTATACATCAACTACATCAAACCAGACATCGTGATAGTTTTCCCATTTACCGAAAAACCTTATATATAAATGTTTCCCTTTGAAATATGAACTTTACCGAAATTAAAGATTTTCTCATCTAGAGACATTTCCAAGTAAGATAAAACATTTTAAATTACTCATTTCATAAACAAGATCAACATCCCCAAAATCCTCATTTTAACCAAAAATACCCAAACTTAACTAAATGCAATAATACTTGAAATCATAACTTAAAAAAAGTAAACATTAGCATTTAGAACAAGTATTAGGTTTGTCAAGGATTGGAAATTAACTCACGAGCTAGGGTTTGGAAAACCCTAGAAAAGTCTCTAAAATGGAGGAAGCCTGAGGTAGGAGATGAGCTCGAAAAAAGAAGAATTTAGGAAGAAATTTCGTCAAAAACGGAGTTTGGATGAGAATGTTATGAGGGAAAGAAGGTAATCCCGTCTTTATGAAGAATCAGATCAAACTGGGAGTTACGCGGGTTGGGCCGCGACCTAAATTCGCGGGCCTAGTTGCGCGCGTCAGGCGCAACTCAAACAGTGAGTTACGCGGGGTCGGCCGCGACCTAAGGCCGCGGGCCTACTCGCGCGCGTCATAGAGAAGGCCCAATCTGTCTTCAATAAAAAAATAAGATATCAGGGAAAGAAGGTAATCCCATCTTTATGAAGAATCAGATCAAACTGGGAGTTACGCGGGTTGGGCCGCGACCTAAAGTCGCGTGCCCAGTTGCGCGCGTCAGGCGCAACTCAAATAGTGAGTTACGCGGGGTCGGCCGCGACCTAAGGCCGCGGGCCTAGTCGCGCGCGTCATAGAAAAGGCCCAATTTGTCTTCAATAAAAAATAAGATATCAAGTGCTAATGCCAGGATTTGAACCCTTGACCTCCTCTATACAGGTAGCATGCACTTACCACTACGCCACTACCCTTCCTTGTGTTTGAGAAACACCATTAATTCTTTTATTTCCTCTTTCCCTTTCAACTTTCTTTAATCAACTTCGATATCGATTTCGCATCAGATGAATTCGATTTTTACCAATGACCTTATCATTATAATATGAGTTGCTCCACCAAACCATCTTTATATAAAATAATTCAAAAAATTCTCTAATTAATTGTCAAATTATTCGCGAAATCAAATCAACCAAATTTTAGTCTTTTAAAAATACGATCTCCCTAAATAAATTAACTTTCTAAATATTCCGGGTGTTACACCTAGACCCAATAATCCTTCATGCACTTAGAGCAAAAAATCTTGGTGAAATCAAGAGATTTTGAAGAATTGATTATAGATATTGAAGGTAAACCATTGGGTAAGCTTCCAATCTTGATATCTAAGTTATTTGATGTAAACACATACTAAGTGTGTGTGTGTATTTGTGTTATTAGCTGCTAGAAATTGGAGGAGATTGAAGGAATCAAATCTTGAAGATTTTATAATCAAATCTAAGGTAAAAACTTTGAAAATCTTTGAAGATTGATGTGTGATAACCTTAGATTCAAGTGGGTTTTGGTTTACATGATGTTAGGGGCTGTTCAATCAAACCCAAATTATCTAATTTGATCAATTGATGGTTTAGAATGGTTACCAATTCAAGTGGTTGTAATGTGGTTGTGATGGTATCTTCAAATAGCTAAAATGGTGTTGTTGGATGAAACAGAAAACTGCCGTGTATTTAAAAATGTGTATTAAATTAACCGTTGATCCAATTGAGGTGTATAATACATCATTAGAAGTATTAGTGAGTCTACTACAACTTTCATGAAGAGTCTGAAAGCTAATTGTGAGCCTAAGTGTGTCAAAATGTCGAATTACAGTAGCTGGTCTTTGCGTACTCAAGATTTGCACACTGTGGGCAAAAGCTTCATATTCAATTGGTCTTAGCTTCAAATTACATGAATCTTGTTGGGATGAACTCCTAAGACAAATATTTACAATTTTTATTTAGAAAATATTACTTAATTTAGCTTCTGAGCTTGAGATAAATGTCCACAAAAATGATGGACAGAAGTTGAAATGTGCAGGGGAATATATTTCCTCTATAATGTCTTACTTCTTGTTTAATCCATATCATTCTCTTACCAATACTAGAATTGAATTGAAGTGCACATACATATAAATTAAGCTAAAATAATGGCACAAATAGGATAAGGAGATTAGACAAACGTGGGTGATCATGGTACAAAGATTGAAACGATTGGCATAAGAGCATCTTGCTTTGATTCTCGGCTACATAAGGTACAGATCTTTTATTAATTTGACATGGGAATGACCTATTGTTAAGGGTCATTCCATTCGAAATTGATTTACCTAATGGTAAACTTGATTGTACGAACTACATCAATGATGATATATTCTTGATTTTTCGTTGTTGTTATTCCTTGTTTGATTTCCATTTAGTGTCCCATTAGTTGAGCATGACTTAGGAGTGTTCCAAAGTTAACTGCTCCTAATAAGGACCATTGGCCCGGTTCTTGAGTTTTACTAAGAATGCTGAGGCGCGAATGGAATGTGATATAAATAATTTATTGACTCGGTCCAATGAACGATAGATGATCGAATTTAGAATGGCAAGACTAGGTAGAGTCAAGCCATATCTACTTTCTCATTGATTATTGATCAATTCTTGTGATTTGGTTACATGATTATTTACCCAGACACTTGGTTGGGGCACCGACCTTGTGATGTTTCCACGGTGGCTATAATCACTATGGCGTCCTCATATATGCATGGTGAGTGCGTTGGCCTTGATCCGGCCATGGGGGCGGATGGATATCCTAGGAACCGAACAAAACTAGGACTACTTTAATGGTAGTCGAGGACTAGTGGGTGTTGTGCCCACATTGCTAGTTCTCACCTATGCCCATAGGACCGTACATCCTTTTGGGAACAACGCGTTAGTGTATTCAGGTGATTTATGTGAACTTAAATAACACGGAATTGGGTGATTACGTGAACCCACTTGTATCTTTCTGATATTCGATTGATTTCTATCATTTCATTGTTTATCCTACGTTCCATATTCATATTGAATGTTGCTTACATATTGTTGATGTGTTCACTTGGTTATTGCTCAGCCACGTTTATTATTTTGTGGCAGGTTCTAAAGACTGACTGGGGGTATATCCGGGTTGAGAGACCAGGAGTGGATTTTGGAGGCTAACTTGATAGATGACCACACTTTTGTATAGTTGCTTTTGATATGTAAGTTTTATGTAACCCAATATTTGGTTGTCTATAACCATGAATATTTTTTTGTGTAATTACCTCAGTTACCCTGTGTACTTATAATATGGTATGGTTAGTATGGAATGTTACAACATCTCTTAGGGCTCTGAGAAAGGGAGGCCGGTTATTTTCTTGGGAGTTGCCTCATCCCATTTTCTCTCTTCTTGTTCATCTCTTACATTAGGGTTTCTTCTTCTTTTCTAATAGATCTATGAATGTAGGTTCAGTTTTCTTTTTTCTAATTTGTAACTCTTTTATTCCCTACATTTTAGATATGGGATTTGAGGATGAGATGGTGTAACACTCTAAAATCTGGAAAGAGCAGCCAATTTAAAAAAATTCAATATTACAACAAATAAAGGGTGAATCCTTATTATATACTTCAAAAAAAAAGGGTGAATCCTTTTATGCAAATCATTACTTGAACTCTATGAATATCAAATCTAAAATTACCGTCAACAAAATATAGACCTTGCTTTAGGTAAAGACTAAGTCAAGGTCGAATGTTACTATAACCCAATAACTGTCGTTATCTCCGATTGTGGAAGACGTCAACAAATAACTAAATCTTTCACGTGCTTCTAACTAACACTCACGTCATCAAAGTGTCGCTAGAACCAAAGTTCAACAAGGACCTGATGCACATGTAGACAAAAATAAAGGTTAGGCTTAATGCCTAGTAACCTGATTCAACTTCCTAATCGGCGAGCTAGGTATGTTATGTATAGATTAAAATAAATTATATATACATATATATAACTACACACTCGGCGAGTATACTCTTGTTCATTCTCGGCGATCTCCTCGAAATCCTTTCAAAGCTCGGCGAGTATATATCTTTTTTTATACTCGGCGAGCTCCCCGAATATTTCCTAAACCCTATTCTCGGTGACTACCCGATTCTTCCTAAATCGTTATCTCAGCGACTCCCCGAAACCTTTTCTAAACCTTATTCTCAGCGACTCCCCGAATCCTTTTCTAAACCCTACACTTGACGAGTACCTGTTTTAAGTATAACTCTTCGTTTTTCATTCTTGGTGACCAAGAATTCTTTGTGTCTATCCAAAATGACGTACAACACGTCATCTATGTTAGACGCATGCGCCAGATTCAACCTCTGAAAACCTTTTCACATTTCAGCCCTTTCAATCACCGATTACCCTTCATTACCTTTATTTTATATTTTTTTTCAAATATATAAATACCATAACCGTTCCCCCCACTTTCTTCTTCTTTCATAATCTTCATCTTCCTCCGCGAACTTTCTCTATCTAAAAACCCTAAACCTGCAACTCCTTCGATCATGGCCTCCTTTACCACTCCTTCAAAAATCCCCAAGAGTCACGGAAGAACAAACACTCACTAGAGAATCTTTTACCTTTCCTGTATGTAATCACATTGCTCGAATGGCAATTGATATCGATCATCCAGAATTCAATGAGGTATGTATATTTTGCAAAGATCACCACTTCAGTTTGCTTTGACAGCAAAGCCAAGAATGAGCAAGTTCATGTTGGGAAACTTCTGGCTCACGTGTTCTTATGATGAATCCACCCAACAAGTATCTGCTTCAGTATTATCAAACAACAAACCTGAAGTGGTTTTTGATGTCAATGAACTACGCACCATTCTTCATCTTCCAACGAAACTTTCCCTCTTGGAAATGAACACCAACAAGTTGTTGCTATTCTCAACTACTTTACGCTTCTGAGGAAAAACATCGGAAATATGTGGAATTTCTTCTTTTCTCATATTATCCACTGTTTAAGCAAGAAAACTGGTGGTCATGACCAATCTCCTTCCTATCTCACTGATCTGGCTCACGCTATAATGTTTCAATGAAAGATTGATTTCGCTGGTTATTTCTTCAAAGAAATCGTGTCCTCATTCTCCCCAACTCGCCGATCTCATGTACCCTTTCAAACATCTTAGTTAAAACCCCCCAAAACTCTCAAAGTGGCCAAAGCCCTAAAGTAAAGAAGATGCTTCAAGAATAGAGTTTTAGAGAACCAACAAGAACGAATTTGACAAGGAATATAGTTTAAAATGTTTAGAATAACTTACAATCTTGATTTAAGGAGAAATCCAAGGTTTGGTCATCAATGGTGGAGAAGAACTTGAAAAGAATGGAGAACACAAGGATCTTGAAGTTATAATCTTGAATCTCTAGATTTAATGGTGGGTTAATTCTCTGAAAATAGTAAAAATATGGGGCAAAGGGTTTAGGGTTCGGATTTGGTGGAGAGGAAGCAAAGAAAAATGAGAAGCAAACAAGAAATGAAAAAGGTTTGGCTGAAATCCGATTTTCTAGGGCTTACTGGGCGAATTTCGCGACTTACGCGACCTGGTGCAGTGCAAGTGCGTTTGTAACGGAGAAGTAGCAAACAAGGACTTAAGCGACTTGAGGTTGCAAGAGAGTCGCGCAGAACAAACTTTGGCTCTTGTTTCGTCCTTTTTCGAATACAAAGCAGAAAAACTCAAGACCCCAAGACCAAACATATTTCCACCCAAAATCCTTATCCTTCTCAACTTAATTTTACTAAACTTCAACAATTAACTAACTTTTACCCATAACATCGAATTATGGATAAATTTCACGATTTTCAACATTCCTAAAATTTCTCGGTGTTGCATAGGTTAAATCTAGGTTTTACCCAAATCTTGAGCTTCTTTTGGTGAAGACTTTATGTAACAACCCATGTATTGAGATACACATATAATAAACATTTTTCTTAGTTTGAGTGAAAATGGTGATAAAATCATAATTAGAGACGTATTTTATCAATTGATGGAACACATTAATTTGGCAAAGTGAGTTTCCCTAAACACCCATGAACTTGTGGACTCTTGCTAACATTTTAGAAATTATTGTTGGTTAATTAAATTGTATTTACAATAAAAAAAATTGTTGGACCTAATTGATGGATCAATTAAAATGTATAGATAATTAAAATGATATAGATTGGCCCAATAAATTAAAAAGCCCACAAGATCCAAATATATATATAAGAGAAAAGTTCAAAAAAACCCAACAAAGTATCTCATTTTGAATGATTAAGTCCTTAAACTATTTTTTTGATTGAAAAAACTAACAATCTTTCTCATTTTGAATGATTAAGTCCCTGAACTATTAGTTTGAATGCAAAAACCATTAAACTTTCTCACTTTGAATAATTAAGTCCCTAATTTTTTTTAATAAATAAACCATCGATCTTTTAAAAATTATTTACCTACATATTTTTTAAAATAAGTTACCTGTAACTCACTAAAAAAATTATAAAGTAAAAATAAATTTAAAGCGGTTTTACCGTTCCAAAAGCCCTACGCAATTAAAACTCCTAGCAAAAGAACGGTATTGCTTCCCCTTGTTACTCCCCATTACCCCAACGTTGTCCGTGCTCCATTTCATCTAACATTTTGTTGGCCCCTGCCATCGATCTCCCTCTTTTTGATCTATTTTTTTATCCATCATAAGAGAGAGAATCAAAAGATAACCGGTTAAAGGTAGTTTATTTAGGTTAAAAAGATGTAACTAACCAATTTTCAAAAATTCGATGGTTTAATTTCTTGAAAAAAAATCAGGGACTTAATCATTCAAAAAAAGAAAGTTTAATGGGTTTTCCATTCAATATGACAACATTTAATGGTTTTTTCATCCAAAAAAATAGTTTACGGACTTAATCATTCAAAATGAGAAAGTTTAATGGTTTTTTCATTCAAAAAAATAATTTAGGGACTTAACTATTCAAAATATGATACTTTGTTGGGTTTTTTTGAACATTTCCCATGTATAAACTCATTACCTTTTCTTCTTAATCTGATACGTATTATGAGAGAGAGAAGTGAGGATCATCATTTATCTAGAGTGTAAATACATTTTCACCAAAGTATCAAATATAAGTAATATCTCAAATTGGAGAAAGTGTTTGGAGAAGCTATAACAAGATGAAATCGAAGGCAAACTTGAGGTAATTTCATTCTCTTTGGTATTGCATGTACATGGACACGGAAGTATATTACAAATTGATGACTATACTTGAGGGATTAGGTAAATTGTTGGAGAAAATAAACAATCAATTGAATCAATTTTTGGTAGGGAAGCAAATACCTTACTAAATTGCTAATCTAGGTATTGAAGTATAAAATTAAGAAAGAAAATTGAAACGGTTTTTTTTAAGAATACATGTGTTATATGCTTAGTGTTCTTGACATATTAGAAACAGGAAATCATTTAGATGCTCAATAACCTTGACATTGATGAAACACAAAAGTTGAAATTGTAAAGAGCCCTAACAATTGACTGTTTCAAAAGTCAAAGTATGATGATGGACTTTGAAATGTTAAAATCAATATAAAAGGTGAAGATAATTAACATAGTTTGTTTATAATAAACATGAAGATGATAATATATGCATTCAAGAAGGAAAATCCCATCCAAACACGTTTTTTGATGGAGGATTAAGGCATAGATTCAAAACAGTTACTATTTCTAAAAGTTAAACTGTTTTGCTTAAAATTCAAATTTAATAGTTTTATACAAAACTAAATGTTTAAATTCCAGGGATATACGTATTATAGATGTATAAAGGTGCTTCAATGATCAAATAAATATTTCTATTGGATTATGATGGATTTCCAAAGTTAAAGTATGATAACGTTTGGTTTGAATCATTTCAAAATGTAAAAAATATATGCATTAGCTAGAGTTTAAGTGGTATATGAATACATGAACCTTCTAATCATATTTTAAATTGTATATTAAGTATGTTTTGAAGATTAGAATGTAAAAATCGTATAGAAATGATTGGATTAAGTTAAATTGGTGTTGGATTAAGTTATTTGAATGACTTAAGAACAAGTGATTGGATTAAGTTAAATTGGTGTTGGAAATTATAAAAATCGTATAAAATCACTCGTAAGTAGGATTAAAGTGTGTAATACGTTTCTGAAAAGTTAGAATGTCTACTACAAATCACTTTCAGACGTATACGGTGTAAATTGGACTTTAAGTGGGTTAAAAACAATATAGCTGGTCATTTTTAGACCGTAAAAGGAAAATGAATATCTATAATTTGTATAAAAATCGGTTTAAAACCATTTAGAGCAATTCATAGTGGGTTAGAAGAAGTTGTTTGAATATCTAGTTATAGTGTTTGTATTGATATAGACCGATTATGGATTTGTTTAGGTGTTGAAACTGTTGCATAAGCCACTTGGAGACTGAATTTGACTTGATCAAAATAAGGTGAGTTCAAGTAGTCTTAAAACTGGGTACACGTCAAATGTATGTATTTTACATAAACTGATTTATTCGTTTATGTTTGGATATGTGATTGAAAAATGCATGATTTAGATGAGTTTTATGAAATGTGGTTATTTACTATTGCTTTTACATACAAAGTAATTTTTTAAGTGAAAACTAGCATGGTAAACTATTATAAGAAATTATGTGAAATATGGTTTGACGTTTTGAAACTTGTTGTTTATGAAGCATGCTTTTGATTTAAATTTTGGTAAAATAAACTTTGTATGAGCGAGGTATCATGAGTTATATGTTTGCTCTCTGACTTGGTGTATTTAGATCCGGATTTGGCAACTTAGAGTCACCCCATTTTGTTGCGTTTGTATTAGGGTCGCTCCCTTTACAATTAGATGGGTTGCTCCCATTTGGCGTTTATGGAGTACCGTGTACTCTTCGTGCCAGATACTCGGCTAATAGGCATAGTGTCTATAAGACACAACGTGCACATGGTGATTGTGCTGAAATTAGCCTAATGGATCAGTGGACTGTTAGGTAGTGCTCCTTCACTAATTCCGGCTCTCGTGGGTTTCCCCCCATGTGGTTCGATGGTTGTTACCTTGTTTTGAAATTTATAACCACATCTTTTATTGATTTAATGAAAATAATTAGTTGGTTAGCATATTACCAAAGTTTACAAATCATGCATTGTTTTGGACTTCTTGGATCAGCTTAATTTTTGGTGTAATGGTTTATTATATAAACTCTTGAATTCACCAGGCATAAAGCCTGATTTGTTTTTATTTTTCGACGTGTGTCCAGGATCGAGATTAAAGGGTATTACTGACGGTGTAACGATTGATAGGTAATACTATGGTTGATAAAGTGTTTTTGACTACCATTTCGTTTGGGGATAAAAATTAGTTCAAAACAGCATTCAATAGATTAAATATCATGACATTTGGTGTGTGTATGTTTGTAAGTAGTACACAATGTATGCGGTGCTAATGCACACTGTTGGTTTTGGGATTTGTTTAGTATATATGTAAATAAAATTTTCAAGATATAAAACAGGCAAAATGACGAGTTTACGAATAGGCCATGCCGAAATTTTGGTAGATTTCCTTATATAAAAAGTGGAGTGTTACAATTTGTATCAGAGCAACAGTTTAAGAGACTTAGGTGTCGATTTAGAATACCCAAGCTTAAACCGGTAGTTATGTGAGTTATGATATGGCTAAGATATTAATTGTTCTATGTATTGGTACTGATATGATGGATAAATGTAAGGATGTAAATCATGAATTTAAGTCAAAGACGTCCAATAAGAGATGTTGAATTTTATAGTAAGGAGTAATTTACTTGATTTATTTGGAGATACTTCTGGATACAATCAAGTTCAAACTATAACCCCTCACTTATTTGAGTTAGAGATATAAGTTAAGTTATGGATCATTTATTTAAGTGATTTAGGTTTGATTATTTAAACTTAAGTCAAGATATAAGAAGACAAGTCATAAGATGACTCAAGTTAGTATAATGTGGTATTACGATATAGATGATAATGTATCATTGAGCAAGGGAAAAGTGCAATAAAGCTTAAGCAAGTGTTATAATGCTAATAAAAAAAAAGAGCACTTAGTAAGGATCCTTAATCATATAGACATTCTCTGATTTTAATAACGACATTGAAACACTAGATACTCATAAATACTAAAGAAATCTTACGGTAATACACACAAATTCAAGATTTGGCTTAATTATAAAAATACGGGTGCTATACACATTTTTAATAAATTGACCAAAATAGTCGGATATTACATAAGTAACACTTTTGCAACTTGCGTACTCTAGTTTTGCAATTTAATATTCAGAAAAGTTAGACAATACGCAAGGCACATAAGTGCTACTTTCATAAAATCTATGTTTTGCTTGTCCACGTAAACATTACAAAAGTAGCAGCTACGTATCATTCATAATTTCTACTTTTCTAAATATTATAATGAAAAGGTAGGTTACACAAGTTGAGTGATGTTCAGAAGTTGCTGAATTGTTTGTTGCATAATGATTAAGTGGTCAAAATAATTAAGAGACTTTTATGATACACAGGGGCGGACCCACCCTATGGGGAGGGGGGTCCCGTGCTACCGCTCAACCGTGTTCCGTAAGGGTAAAAAAATCGCGTTTCGTAAGTTTTACATGAGGTGCACCCGCTAAACTTTTGATATTTCAAAGGTTAAAGGAGCACTACTTTAAAAAATCACTCGAAATGAACCGAAAAACCTTAAAAAAAATCCCCAAACGGAGAATTCGGCTAAAAATTCCCTCGAAATCAACCGAAAAATACATCAAACAACTTTGCGGATATTTGATACAATTTAAGGATGGACCCGCTCGGGAAAAATCCTGCTGGACCCACCACTGATGAAACAGTATAAAATAAAATATAATTGTTTGATAATTATTAAAATAAAATTAGAGTTTTAAATGATTAACAAAGATCCATGATACAAAATGATTTTTTAACAAACAAAATTCACCTTTTACCAATTTAAGTTCCACTTGCATTATCTTCTGATATTTTTTTACTATACAATTAAGAATGAGAGTCAAATCGGCTTATTTTAAACTAATATGCCAATGTATAAACCATCTTCATGTTTTTCAGCCACTCGTTGTGCATATAAAGCCAAGTGAGTACCTTTTATCCATCCTCATGGAAGACACCCATCTCCCTCCTCATGCTCTTTTTCTCGGCCTTGACGTCTCTACGCAGTAAGTTTCCAATATTCATCTGTTTTTAATTAATTTCTCAAATTTATTTGATAACAACCATGGTTTCTTCTTTTTATTACCTTCCATCAAATGTTTCTTTACTTGGATTAAGGTTATTGTTAATCTTTATAGCTACTCAAATTCGAATTTATTTAATGATGCCAAGAACAATTGTGGGGTTTTCTGAATTGGGTATTTTTTTTACATTATAAAATCTTGAATCTTCATATTTGAAAAAAAAAAATCTTGTTGATTTTTAAGTCATTTAAAGCCAACTGTGTTAGATTGTAGCTAATCAAATTTTAATATTTTTAGGAACCCTAAAACAATTGTATACTTTTCTGAATTGGGTATTTTTTTACATTATAAAATCTTGAATCTCCATATTTGAAGATAAATCTTGTTGGTTTTTAAGTCATTTAAAGCCAACTGTGTTAGATTGTAGCTAATCAAATTTGAATATTTTTAGGAACCCTAAAACAAATTGTGTACTTTTCTCTGAATTGGGTATTTTTTTTATACTTGATGAAATCTTGTTAATTTTTAGGTCACTAAAAGCAACCGTGTTAGATTCAAATCTCAACATTGTGTGTACAGAAGTTGTCAATTTTGATTCTGAATTGCCTCATTACAAAACCAAAGATGGTGTCTGTAGAGATCCAGCCGTTAATGGCAGAATCATTTCTCCCACCTTAATGTGGGTAGAAGCATTGGATCTCATTCTACAAAGACTTCAAAATTCCAAAAAACTCCCTTTCGAAAAGATCGCAGCTGTTTCAGGCAGTGCACAGCAACATGGTAGTGTGTATTGGAAGAAGGGTAGTTTAGGGATTTTATCATCTTTGGATCCTAACAAGCCTTTAGTTCATCAATTTGATGATGCTTTTTCGACCAATGAATCACCCGTATGGATGGATAATAGCACAACCGAACAATGTGATGCAATTGAGAAAGCTTTAGGAGGTGCATTTGAATTATCGAAACTTACGGGCTGTCGGGCCCATGAGAGATGTACGGGCCCACAAATTCGAAGAATTTTTGAGAAAAAACCACATGTTTATGGAAACACAGAGCGGGTTTCGCTTGTGAGCTCATTTATGGCATCTATTCTTATTGGAGGGTATGCTTGTATTGATCATACGGATGGGGCTGGGATGAATTTGATGGATATCAAAGAAAGAAATTGGTCTAAGCTAGCTATGGAGGTTTGTGTTCATAAAATTGTAATGTGTTGATTGCTTTTATTTTGTATCTTAGAGTATCTTCAACAGCTATGCTAAAATAGAGAAAATATAGATTTTAACATTTTTGTTGTTCCAACAGCTATGCTATAAAGTAGAGAAATGAGAACAGAGATTTTAAAAATCTCTTAATTTTAGAGAAATCTCTAAAATTTTATAGAGGATAGAGAAAATAATATTTTAATTATATCTAACCAATTAGATTATTGAAGGAAAACGTGTAGGAGAGAGAAATGATATTTTATTAATTGTATTGAATATTTTATTAGTATTGCTAATTGCTAAAATAGAGTAGCTGTTGGAGGTCTTGACTTTTTATACTCTATTATAGAAAACTTATAGCATAGCTGTTGGAGTTTGATGTAATTTTTTTTAGAGATCTTGACTTTTTATACTATTACTAGAAAACTTATAGCATAGCTGTTGGAGATGCCTCTTATTGACTGTTCTCCAAAATAAAGAAAACGGAGATTATAGGCTACTTTTTTTATGGGCGTCTATTAGCACGTTAAATCTTGGATTTATATAGCCCACCTTGTGATTTGTGAACCTACTGAAGATCTTTCTAAGTTCTTTGAAAATGAAAAACGGCTATTTAATTTCAAAAGTTTCTCACAAGAAACAAAAGCGACAGACTCTTTGATATCCTCCTCTCTTTTTCATTGTAAACATTTTTTTGTTTTAATTTGTAAGATTTTTAATATGATATGATATGAAATTTTATTTTTTATTTTGTTTATAACTCATTTAAGACAATCTATAATATTAATACAGGTGTAACAAGGCCCTAAAACGTTTTGGAAAATCCTGCTTTTTTTGTTCAACAAAACTCCTAAAATTTTGTGTAAAACGGAGGAAGTAGGACAGAGAGGATAAAAATCACTAAATTTGGAGAACTCCCTAAAATTAAAAGCTTAAGTGAGAGAATTATTATTTTTTTTCTAATTTTTTTCCACAGATAAGGTTGAATGTATTATCATTTCATATAATTTAAAAAAAAAGTTTATTGGGAGGATAAATTTAGAATATTTTAATGATATAATCAATGTTGAAATATCTAACGTAGTTAAATGTGTAAATTTATTTAGAATTTTGCATTTTTGCTTATTTTTTTTTAGAGAAAACATAGAGAATCAGTTAGAGATGTTTATCATAGGCCACAGCACCATGTTTGGAGGAAAAGCTTGGAAAGTTGGCTCCTGCACACGCAGTTGCGGGTTTAATTGCTCCATATTACATCGAGAGGTTAGTGAACCTTAATACAAATTTCCGGTTTTGAGGGTATTTTGGTCATTTCCTTTTTAGGATAATCATCTGCATGTTAATTCTTTAGGTTTCATTTCAACAAGGACTGTTTGGTTGTTCAGTGGTCTGGTGACAATCCTAATAGCCTAGCAGGTAAAACTTTTCTTCCTTATAGGTTCTAGTTTGTTGTCATTTTCACTCCAAAATTAAGCTCGGGTTTGACTTTCAAAAGTCAAATATTTTACCTTAGTTTTGTCCTTCAGTCGGAAAACGAATACCAGATTTGAAGGTCAAATCTAATAAGTTATATATATATATATCTAGCATCTCCAACAGATTCTCTATAATTTCTCCAAAATAAAGAAATAAAAGTTAAAAGCTCTAAAAACAATTACACCCAACTCCAACGGATACTCCATTTTTGAGACTTCAATGTTAATTATATTGTTAAAATATTCACTACTGATTCAGATTTCAGACTTCAACACCACCTCTTATAAATCTCAGAAGTGAAATCAGGCTTCAGATTTCAACAAACGCTACCTTAATGTCCCAAGAAAGTTTCAGATAAATTTTATGATAATACATTAAATTTCATTGGTGGAAACACTAAAATACATTTCTCTTTTCTACTTTTGAAGAATGGGTTGAAAACCTGTTTTCGTGAGATCCATTAATCACATTTTTACACTTAAAACTTCTCAGCAAAACACTGTGAAGCTAAAAAAAATTCCGAATCTTCACAGTAAAAACACTGTGAAGGTTAGTGTTTTGCTGTGAAGTTTCAAGTGTACACGGTCTCACGAAAACAGTCTGGTCTCATCTCACATGATCCCAAGTCTTTGGAAAATTGTCCAAATTTGGAGTTTATTTTTAGATTGTCTTCTTCTCTACTTTTTTCGGAGTACTTGTTGGAGCAAAAAAATGGTCAAAATCTCCAAAATCCCCATTTTCTCGGTTTTGAAGAAATCAGTTACTCTTAAGGATTTCTAAACTTTACAGGATTGACTCTCAACACACCGGGGGATCTCGCAATCAGTCTTGGCACCAGTGATACCGTAATTTCAACTTCATATAGATCTTGATTGAATTTTCGGTTCCCAAAATACCCTTCTCTTTATCATATTTACCCTTAAACCCAATGGACAATATGATAGTATACAAATGCGTAAACTTTTTTGGCCTATCGATATCCAAAAATTTCTTCTAATGTATTTTCGTCATTTTCAGGTATTCGGGATAACCAAGAACTATAATCCGAGTCTTGAAGGAAATATTTTTCCGAACCCAGTTGATATAGAAGGTTATATGGTGATGCTATGCTATAAGAATGGGTCTCTCACCCGTGAAGGTACGCTAAACGTCATTTTTAATGAATTGAAACAGTTATTTTCCATTCCAAAATCATAATTTACAGAAGGGTGTAATCTTGATAGATATACGTGACCGATGTGCTGATAAATCGTGGCAAGTTTTTAACCGGTTTCTGCAGCAAGCACCACCGTTAAACGGTCCGTTAACGTACTTTGCATAACAGTCAAATTCTGTGTTTTTTCGTGCTTCCTTTTAGTTTTTACGGTCGTTTTCCAGGTGGAAAGATGGGTTTTTTTTACAAGGATCATGAAATACTTCCTCCGGTATCAGGTTTTTTTTTTCTCTTTTTTCTGTCTCTAAGATTATTGTTCCTTTTTTTCCACATTATTGACCGTTAACATGCTTATCTTTTAACATTTAATGACGTCAGTGTCAAGTTTATCATCCCTTTTTATTTATAACCCTTTCGTAAACATATAGCAAACTTTTTGTAAATGGGTATCTATGTCATCAAATGTTACAAGGTCGGCTGGTTATAAGTCAAAGTAGTTGTAAAATAGGAAAATTTGACACTTTATTACATGGATTAAGAAATTAAAAATGGGTCATTTAGGGAAACGACCTTAAATGAGTTTTTAAATGATTTCTTGGCCTGTATAAGAAAAACTGGGTTTATACTAATAGAAGGTCATGAATTTAGTTAAAATTCTCATTTAAGGTTATATACCTAATAATCTCAAAATTCTATCTTACACTAAATAGAAATTAACCATATTTTTTGTTGCATATTAATGGATTTTGCTCTTTTTTCTGAACCGTTGATTAGAATCTCGAATGTGTTTTTACTTATCAGTCGGTTTCCATCGATATACCCTCGAGAGTTTCGAAGGGAAGGCGGTAGATGGTCAGATTGAACATGAAGTAAAGGAGTTTGATCCACCTAGTGAGGTTAGTGTACTTATAAATAGTATATCTTAAGTAGATGGTCACCCTGATGCATTCTCAATCTTGTTAGAAGTTCATGAATTTAAAAGAAACTTTTCGAAAGGTCATTCAATCAAAGGACCCCGAACCTGACTGCTTAGGCTCTTAAGTGATAATTTTGATTCACAACATAATTTTATGACAAGTTTAATGACATTTTGTGTGTGTGGAAGGTCATTCAATCAAAGGTCATTGCATTGATATAAAATAAAACGTGTCAGAAGATCATTGATTTAAAAGAAATGTGTCAGAAGGTCATTGATTTAAACGAAACCTGTCATGTCATGGATTTAAAAGAAACTTGTCAGCATGTCATGGATTTACAAGAAACCTGTCAGAACATCATGGATTTATAAGAAACCTGTCAGAAGTTCATGGATTTAAAAGAAATATGTCAGGAGCTCATGGATTTGAAATAAACCTACTAGAAAGGTCATGGATTTAAAAGAAGCCTGTCATAAAGTCATGGATTTAAATAAACCTATAAGAAGATAATAGATTTAAAATAAACCTATCATAGTTATTATGAGAAGGTAGGGACCCGACGAAACCAAACCTTGGTTTTGCGTCATGACTCAAACATAGTAATTACTGAAGTTCCATGCACATCGGTTAGACACGGACCATTAAACTTGTATATATATATATATACATACATACACACACATATATAGATAGATATGCATATATTTAGGAAACTACACTCTTTTTATAAGATCTCATTTAGAAAAGGATTGAAAAGGGTTCAACATATCCTAATAGTAACATTAGCGGCAGAGACGGACCCAAGTTTTTTTCCAAATGGTGGCGCACCATTTGACTATAAGAAAACAAATATAGGGATATTTTTCACAAAATCGTCATTGCTCTGATGGTTAGTTCATTTGTGTTCAAGTCTCTTTCTCTTATTGCAATTTTTTTCAGAAACATAATAAATCTAAAATTAAAAGCTAAAAACTAAGAAAATGACACTAACAAAATTCGAATGGTGGAAGAAAAGCCTTGCAAAATACAAACCAACTCTACCAAGGGAAACTTTTGTGCTTATAATAATTTCAAAACATATACAGTGACACACAACAAATTAATATTGTGGCACTTTTCACGACCCTATAATTTCTTACACTACGATATACAAACAAAAAATGGTGGCACAGGCCACCGTATGCTCTACATTGGATCCGTCCCAGATTAACGGCTGCTCCAAAACTTGACCCAATAACCCGAAGTTGTTGTAAACTTAGATACGTGCATTGATAGAAGGACAATTTCTCTCCATGAGAGGTCATATTGAAAAATGCGGGATGCCATCTCCCCCGGAACGGATTATAGCAACGGGCGGTGCATCAACAAACCATGCCATCTTGACCTCTATGGCTTCAATTTTCGGCTGCAATGTCTACACAGTTCAAAGACCAGGTAAAAACTTTTGCCACGGGCTTTGCGGTCACGTGTAAAGACGAATATACCCTCAACGGTCTTATACGTTGTTTGAACAGATTCTGCTTCGTTGGGAGCTGCATTACGGGCCGCTCATGGGCTGTTGTGTCATAAAAAAGGCGGGTTTTTCCCAATTTCGTATATGTATAAAGATAAGTTGGAGAAAACAGGGCTTGGATTTAAGCTTGCTGTGACTGTGAACGATATTGAACTCGTTAAAAAGTATGCTATCATGGTGAAGAAACGTATGGAGATCGAGAACCGGCTAGTTGAGAAATTTGGACGTCGGTGAGATGAAAAATGCTTGTTTCCCTAAAGGTTCATATTGAATAAATTGTCATTTTATCAATAACATTTTATGTAAACGAAAAAATGTCCTTAACCCAAAATGTGTAACTGATATGGACTGCCATGACTCATCCTCGAGGCCCGGTCTACTTTAACCGGTTTGGTGATTAATGGATAAGCGGTCACATCACGCACTCATGCTTATGAAAAGAGATAATACAAATTAGTCCTAATAACCGGTTAGACCAACTGGTTGTTAGGCAAGAGCGATGACAAGAATAGAGATACTCTCAGTAAATTAGCCGAGTATGACAGAGGACTCTTACCTGGTTAGCGTTTAACGTATAAATTGTTGTATACGATGATGTTTTGATAGACTAGTATTTTACCCGATATTTCGATTGGGTAAGGGGGAGAAGTAACGCTTATAGTGTAAATTGTTTGGTAAGTATTTTGAAGGAATAGTCTGAATGATAGAAAATTATCATCTTTAACCTCTCTAACATCAAATGATATGTAACTATTTGGTAAGTTCTGTGGATTAAGTACACAATTACCGTACACACAGACACACACACACATGTATATATAGAGGAAGGTTCAAATGAGAACTTTCCATTTTTAAAGGAACAATTGTGGATCACATATGATGTGGGTCCCACATAATATTAAATCATTTATGATTTAATATTAAATCATATTAAATCATAAATGATTTAATATTATGTGACCCATACGACATGTATCCACAATTGTTTTTTAAGGAGTGGTTTCATTTGATCTCGAACTCGTAGATGTCAATGATAATACTACCGATTACAATAGATAAAAACATGAGTTTAGAATTGTCTTTATCTATAAACTTTAACGATTGTCATAGCAAATAAAAACAATTACTTCATAGATTGAACAATAAATCGTCAACAAACCGTTTGTTTCCAAGGGGATGTATCCATGAAAAAGCTACAAATCTTTATACAAACCTTCATATGCAACTGCAGGGAAAGAGAAAAGAGGGAACAGAGAGCTAATAAGGATGATTTAAAGGCAAATTTCAAACTTAAAAGATGATTTAAATATTAAGATTAATCCATCCAATATAGAAGTATACAACAAAGAGCTAATGAGGACCACAAAGCACAAGAAATGTTAAGTACCATCTATCAAGTCTAGAAAATTTAACCACAAGGCTTGTGGCTTATTGGTTAAGATTTGTGGGGGATGAGACTAGATAACCCATCTATCCCAGGTTCGAATCCAGACACAAACAACTTGTGGTCACTGGAGAATTATCTCAAGACTGCATTCTTTAGCAGTCTTAAAATCGCCAGAGATTAGTCTATATGCAAATGCCTAGGATGCCGTTTCAAAAAGAAAAAGTCTAGAAAATTTGCAAAAAGAAATTCAAAATTTTGAATTTATTTTGAAAATTAAAGAGAGGTGTGACGATGTCAATCACAACTACAAGAACTAGTAATAGTAAAGAGTTTGGAATTATATTATTCCCACAAATAATGGAAAGAAATAAAGACAAAGAAGTAATCATTAATGAAGTAATATACAAAAGAAATGTACTTATCTTCATAGTCTACACTCTACAAGGACTACCAAATAGGAAACCAAATGAGCATAAAATGTCTATGGTGCATAATCCAAACACTACAATACAAATTGAAAAGATAACATGCAATATGCATTCAAACCTCATATTTCACAACAACAAAAGTGATTTTATTGGATGTCTAAAATAAAAAAGTGTCTTAAAAAAATACATTATAGAACACAAGTTTATAGGACCAAATCATAAAGCGGTTTACCTAAAAGCGTTATAATAGGTTTATATGACGCTTTTAGGCGTTTCAACAAGTTTTTACGACGCTTTTAAAATAAAGTGTTCTATTAGCTATTTTATAGAACACTTTTGAAAAGTGTCCTATAAACCCATATTTTTATAGAAAAGTGTCCTATAAAATAGTTAATAGACCACTTTATTTTAAAAGCGTCGTAAAAAAACTTGTTAACATGCGTCCTATAAACCTATTGTAACGCTTTTAGATAGGACACTTCTTGTTTTGCTCGTATAAACTTGTGTCCTATAAAGCATGCTTTTAGGACGCTTTTTCATTTTACGCGTTCTATAAAATCATTTTTGTTGTAGTGTGCATTGAATTTTTTTAATACGATGTCGTTTTGATGGACTAAAATATTACCGTTTTGATGGACTAAAATATTACCCTGTAAAGTAAGTGATAGCGTTAAAGAAGTATTCAAATAACCAATGCTTAGTGCATATAGGTGCATATACAAAGTAACCAACGTCCCTGGTTCAAATAAAAAGGTAAAATATTATGAGAAGTTAAAAAGAAAGGTTTATATATGGAAAATTGTAAAAATCCAAAAAATATGCTTAAAAATTATAGCTAGAAAACATTGGGTATGCCATTAAAAGATTATAGTTGGGCCAAAATGTGATGGCCAACTGATCAAATTCCATGATGGCCTATGAAAGTAGGACTTTTATAGCTTATTATCAATGGATTTGATAAAGAAGATGGGTGGTGCAAGTTCAATGCCATAGGAAACCAAAATGGTTTGTGATACTAATTGTACATTGTACCACTTAAATAGTCATATTCTGAAGTTACTTAAATAGTCATATTCTGAAGTTGAGACCAGAAGATAGAGTAGAACAATTTGTCAACAGAAAACTCATAAGAGAAAGTCTTTAATCATTAGATTTATTTATAAAAAAATTTCAATTAGGGGTCGTTTATCAAACACTTATTCGAGTAAGCGGTTGCTGAATAAATATGATAAATACCAATAATCTTACCTTGTAAGTGCAATGACAAGCACCAAGAGTCTTACCCGGTAAGTGAGAGAGACAACTTTTACCCGGTTAGTGCTTACGGGATAAATTTTTGCATACGATGTCATTTGATGGACTAAAATCTTACCCGATAACGTATGTGATAATGTTAAATCACTACAAAACAAATGACTTTTACCCACAAAAATTAGAGAGAGAAATTTCCGTGGGTGATTACCCACGGATCACCCACAAAATAATACCAATGGTTCGGTAAAATTCGATGTTTTCTGAGAAAATACCAAGGAATCACCCAGAGAATCCCTAGGTAATTTGTCACTGATTTGAATTAACCACCAACAATTTAACCACCAACTTTTATGACGGTTTTGTGAGGAATCACCTTTTAGCGACAGATTTCCCAAGAAAAAGTTTGTAGGTAAAAGTCTTCCGTTACTAGTGAGTTTTACCGGGTAAGTACTGTTTAGGTAAACAACTCTTTGGGTGCGTTTTGGTATTCTGACCGATTGGATAAAGCAAGACGGAACATGACAGGACAAAACAATTGTTCTAACGTTAAACTAAACCTCATTAGCAACCATGTTAATCAAATCAAGCACCCAAAACCCATAAATCGTCCTTACCTCATTAACACGTGATATTCTCAAAGTGAAGACGAAGTTACTTCTTGAGGACTACTCATTCATTTGAGTATTTATTACCCAAAAACTATATTTCAAACAAACCATATTACCATCTATATTCTTGCACAAAATGTACTACTTCTGCTTTGTGCAACACATACCCTCAACCAAAATAACAACAATAATAATATGAAAATTAATAACATCAAACTTGTAGAAGCAGATCATATAACTGAATGTTTTCTTGATGTGGGTTTTGCCTTCGGGTATACTTAGGTTCAAAGACTGTTACAAAGGTTGTTCAACGATCACTGAACCCAGTCAGTGATAACTCGCTGAAACTGAACAGAAATTACAACCTAAGTAACTTCACTAAGTATTAAGAGTCATTATCAAATCACTGGAGGAGCTTGGATCAACAAAAATGTTGATCAAACAATTAAACTTAGGGGTCGTTTACCCAACAATTACCAAGTAAGCGCTTACTGTTAAGATTCAATACTTTCACTTAACTTACCGGGTATGATTTTAATCTACTAAAACGACATTGTATGCAACGATTTTTTATCCAGTAAACGCTTACCGGGTAAGAGCCGTCACTCTTACTTACCGGGGAAGACTCTCGGACCTCGGTCCTTGTCTTCACTCTTACCAGGTAAAAATTCTCAATCTTCTCATATTCATCCGATAAGGTAAAGTGACCCGGTAAGCACTCACCAGATAAGCGTTTTGTAAACAGCCCTTACTTTTCTGATTTTATATTATTGTACTTCAACATATTTTTATTTTTGATTTATAAACTGACATGCTTTAAAGTTTTAACCACACGCGTACGGGTTGTGTAGCATACGGGTCGATCATGAGGAGGCGATGGACTTGTTGGTCCCGGTTAGGGTAATGGCAAACAAGTAAAAGATTTGTAGAAGGGGGGTTGAATACAAATACACAATTTTTACTCTTTTTAAAATTTTTAATATAAATATTAAAAACTTTACACGCAGAAGATTGTTGCGGAAAAGAACAGATAACACTCTATTCTAACAATGTTAACACATGAAATACATAAGAACAGTAATTAACTTATAACACTAAGACAGCTAAAATGAACTGTTAAAACACTCAGAACACACAGACATAACTTAAACACAAAGTAGTTATGTTGATGCCAATCATCGGCTTCTCACTTAGAAGATCTCTCTCTTTTCAAATGAATGAGTTGTATGAGAGGTCTTATTCTCCTTTTATAGTGTCTTATGCTTTGGAAGCATGGGACACTTGTCACAATATAATTTGATGGCTAAGTTTCCGTTGGATAAAGACGGGTGCCATACTTTATGGTACATATGGCACTATTCACCTTTTCTTCAAGTCTTCATTTGTCACATCAAACTTTTACCAACTTGGAGCTTACGTTTTTGCAGTTAGATAAACAAACCCTTGGATAATGTTTGTATCTAAAACTTGAAGGACAAGTTCTAGATAAAGACAAACAAATCTTTGGATAATGTTAGTATCTAAAACTTGGGCAACACATTCTTGATATTGATGACAAGGAGTATCTTCATAAAAGTTCTCCCAAAATACCAGATAGGACCACTAGCCGAATATATCAAAGGATATATCGGTTAGTGTCTTCTACTGTCCTTTTACTTACCGATTTTGGTCTTCACTTTTGGCTGAACATTTTAGCTGATGATTCGGCTAAGTCTGGATGGCAATCATATCTTCATCTTTCCATAAATGTATCAGCTAGTCTTCGATTCGCTGAACTTGTTGAGCATGGCCAGACTTTTACAAAGAACCCAAGATACAAAATATTTGACTAAGGAAAGATTGAGGAGTCATCAACAAATCATCGGTGACCCAACAATGTCGGTGACCCAACAATCTCCCCCTATTTGATGATGACACGAAATATTTTGACTAAGGAAAGATTGAGGATTCATCACCAAATCATCGGTGACCCAACAGGACTAAATACAGACTCGTTCAAAACTGTGACCTAGCTACGGAAATCAATTGATAGTTTTTGTTTATTTATTAAAATTGGCTAAAAAGAATGACGAGTCGTAAAAACGAAAACTAACGAAGATCGGATAATAGCAATCTTGAATTTTAATGATGATGAGTATTCGTTGTGTAAAGTATTTTGACCCTCTATCCAGGTGGAAAAGCTTTTATAAAACGATATTCCCACCTACTTTTGTAGGATACAAACAGTTTCTTGGCCTACGTCCCTAACTAATTTCATGTTAGGAATCGTAGTCACCAACCAATTTGGTCTAAATTTCATCTATATTTTGACTAAACAAATTAAACATACACTAGAATAATCAATTAACCACATAACAACTTTCGTTAATTAAAAAACAGTTGATTAAAATCTAATATTCATTTTGAAATCAATTAGTTAATCCCAAGACTTTTAATCCAAAACAACCAACCCAATCAAACGAAGGCTACAATATGAAACATAAAACATAGATCTACAAAAACACTAAAATTAATCTAGGAAAACTATAAGAATCGACCCATAGAGTGTCACTCTCCAATAATCAATTTTAAACTTAAGAAAACAATAAATTAATTAAGAACAATGCAAAATTAAAAAATGTTGAAGATACATGAAAGAAGAAAAACATTAACAATAGATGAATATGAAATTTAACTAAATAATAAATCTAAACATAAATAAAGTTAGGAGTGTTGGAGATAAGCATTGACTGATGCTTTCCTTATAATTAGCAAATTGTTGTTTTTGATATACTTGTTGTCATCATTATCGTAGCTGCTAGTTTAGAGGATGATTAGTTAGTTTTTCCCTTATCCAAATTACACTTGTATTATAAATACTGTATCTTGGTTAATCAATAATATCATTCATTCTTCTCTTCATATGGTATCAGAGCAGGTTGTATTCTCAACCTAATTTTTTTCCCTCCCTCACATCTGTTGTGAACCTATTGTCTCTCCCATGGCTTCCCCAAATACCATCCCGAATGATGCTGAACCCACATCACCCCTCATCATAGTGTCTCTCACAAATATTCTCAAGCTCACCACTTCTAATTACATGTCGTGGAAACTCCAAGTTGAGTCTACCCTAATAGGGTATGGCCTTTACAAATTCTTGGATGGCTCCTGTATAGCACCACCAGCCCTCATTACCAACGCAACAACATCTGTACCCAATCCCGCACTCACTACGTGGGTTCGTCAAGATAAACTTCTGTTTGGTTCACTCATTGGCACTTTGGATCCTACTGTTGTTCCTCTTGTCTCGCGCTCGGTGTCAAGTAAGCAGTTATGGGATACTCTAGCAAACACTTTCGCGAAACAGTCAAGGGGTCGCGAAAAGCTTTTGAAGGTTGAACTAAAGACCATCACCAAAGGTCCTCTATCTATTTCCGAGTACATGAATGCCATTAAGGTTTGTACAGATCAACTAGCTTTGCTCGATTGCCCGCTCAAACATGAAGATATCACTGATCGTATATTAGAAGGGCTTGGTTCTGATTATCAAGCGGTCATTGATTCCGTTCATGCTCGTGACAGTCCCATATCCTTTGATGATCTTCACGAGAAACTTCTGAACCGTGAGTCAACCATCATGACTCAATCTGCACCACCTTCGATCCCTGCTTCCGCTCATGTTACCGCCACCAGACAACATAATTACGGCTCCACTAATTACGGTGCAACATCGTTCAACGGTGGTCATACTCCTTTATGTAAGGGCTCACAACAACTTTCTAACCGTAAGCATTCCACAGGCTACCAAGGCACATGTCAATGGTGCCACACAAAGGGTCACTCCCTTCAACTATGCCCTGTCTTCCAGCAGCGATTTCCTTCGGTCAGGCCTCCTCCTAGACCGACTTTCACCACATCTTCTCCTCAAGCTCATGTGGCTATTGCTAATGCCTCAAGCAATACGTCTCGATGGTTGTTAGACACCGGTGCAACTCATCACGTGACACATGATCTCTCAAACTTGGCCTTGCACCAACCTTATGATGGAACTGAGGAAATTGTCATCGGCGACGGCTCGGGTGTACCTATCACTCACATTGGTTCTACCTCTTTTCCTACCTCTTCCAATATTCCTTTAGTTTTGTCTAATATTCTTTGTGCTCCTACGATGTCTCGTAACATTGTATCCATTTACATGTTATGCTTAGAAAATAATCTTCTAATAGAATTTTCTTTTGATTCTTTTGTGATTAAGGACCGTCTCACGGGGGCACACCTAACCAAAGGACCAACTAAGCAAGGCATTTATGAATGGCCATCCAATCCATCTATCCTCGCATTTTCCACAATGAAAGCGTCGGCAATCGATTGGCACCATCATCTCGGCCATCCATCTTTAGCCATCTTCAAGAGTTTAGTCTCTAAATTTAAACTTGATGTTCCTAGCGCTTTTTCATTCAATTGCAATTCTTGTCAATGTAATAAGAGCCACAAGCTCCCCTTTAGTCAGTCAACTTTAATTTCTCATGCTCCACTAGATCTTGTTTACACTGATTTATGGACTTCTCCGGTCTATTTAATTGATGGTTTTAAGTATTATGTCATATTTGTTGATCATTTTACCAAATATATTTGGTTTTATCCTCTCCAAAATAAGTCTAATACAAAATTCATCTTTATAAGGTTCAAAGCTCTAGTCGAGAATTTTTTTGAGAAAAACATTAAGGTCCTCTATTCTGACAACGGTGGGGAGTATCAAGCCCTCGCATCTTTTCTTACTGTTGATGGAGTCTCTCACCTCACATCCCCACCTCATACCCCCGAGCACAATGGTTATGCCGAGCGTCGACACCGTCATATTGTTGAAACGGGCCTTTCTCTTCTTGACATGCTCATCTTCCCATTGAGTATTGGTCATATGCTTTCAATACGGCTGCCTATCTCATTAACAGGTTGCCCACTCCAACCTTGGATCACAAGTCTCCTTTCCTTTGTTTATTTGGGTCACCTCCTAATTATCATAAGTTACGTTCATTTGGGTGCTTGTGTTATCCTTGGTTGAAGCCATATGCACATCATAAACTTGACCCCAAGTCCACCGCCTGCATATTTATTGGTTATTCGAAGTCTCAAAGTGCATATCATTGCTATGATCCTAAATCTAAAAAGGTTTATACATCACGACATGTCCGTTTTGTTGAATCCGAGTTTCCTTATGCACGCCTCACTACTCAAACACACTTCCCACCCACACCTAATCTGGACACCTGGTGTCCTCTTACCCTGCCCATTTTACACCACCCCCAAGTTCTCAAACTTCATCCCAAAGCCAATCTCAACCCGGGTCACCATCGTCACCTTCCATGGCAGTTTCAGCTCCACCGGACAGCTCTCTAGTTGATTCCATGGCCCAGTCCAGCAGCCCAGAAACCTCTGCTATAGCAAGTGTAGACCAACCGACTATCAGACATGTGTCCACAGAACCTACACCCAACCCTATTGCAGAATCCACTTCCCAACCTGTCATTCCCCTTCGCATAGTTACCAGGTCCAAAAACAATATTTATAAGCCAAATCCAAAGTATGCAAATTTGGTCGTTGTTCATGATAAACCTCATGAGCCCACGACAGTGGCCCAAGCTCTAAAGAACCCTCTTTGGCGCAAGGATATGGAAGACGAGATCAAGGCACTTCATTCTCTTGGCACTTGGAATTTAGTAGCTCCGGATACTACTAAAAATCTTGTTAAA
Source organism: Silybum marianum (assembly GCA_036898165.1). Classification (NCBI taxonomy): domain Eukaryota; kingdom Viridiplantae; phylum Streptophyta; class Magnoliopsida; order Asterales; family Asteraceae; genus Silybum; species Silybum marianum. The sequence goes on along the minus strand of CM072529.1, from coordinate 39,123,602 downwards.
TGCAGGTGGGTTTTCCGAATTAAGTATCATTCCGATGGTACCATTGATCGCTACAAGGCACGTTTAGTCGCTAAAGGTTTTCAACAAAGGCCTGGTATTGATTACACGGAAACTTATAATCCGGTTGTCAAACCGGCTACTATTCGAACCTTACTTGGTCTTGCGGTTACAAATGGTTGGCATCTAAGGCAACTCGACATTAACAACGCTTTCCTTTAAGGTACGTTACTCGATGAGGTGTACATGTCTCAACCTCCTGGATTTGTTGATGCTGCATTTCCCTCTCACATTTGTAAATTGCGCAAAGCTATTTATGGGTTAAAGCAAGCCCCCCGGGCTTGGTATACGGAACTCACCAACTTTCTTCTTAGTTCGGGATTTAAGCGCTCCGTAGCTGATGCCTCTTTATTTATTATACATCACTCCACTACTCCAATTTATTTCGTTGTGTATGTGGACGATATTATTGTCACAGGTCCAAATGCTACTAAACTTGATTCGTTTATTGGAAGTTTGGCTAAAACGTTCTCCTTAAAGGATTTAGGCGCTCTCTCTTATTTCTTGGGTGTTGAAGTTACTCCTACATCCGATGGTTTATTTCTCAGCCAACGCAAGTACATAGCTGATCTTCTTGAGAGAATGGGTATGTTAGATGCAAAGAGCTCCTCCACACCAATGGTGATCACAAATCCTTTGACAGCTAATTCCGGCATTTCACTTGAGGTTCCAAAGGACTATCGAGCAGCTGTTGGTAGTCTTCAATACCTCACCATCACTCGTCCCGATGTCACCTTTGCCGTAAACAGGTTGTCTCAGTTCATGCATCGACCTACGAGTGCCCATTGGGCTGCTCTTAAGAGACTCTTACACTATTTATGTGGCACCATGGATAAAGGCATCAACATTCTCAAAGATTCTCCTCTTTGTCTGCATGAGTTCTCGGATGCCGATTGGGGCGGTGATAAAGATAATTACACTTCTACAATGGGACATGTCGTCTTTCTTGGCAAAAATCCGATTACTTGGACTTCTAAAAAGCAACGATCTGTTGCTCGTTCTTCCACCGAGGCTGAATATCGGGCGGTAGCTTCCACCACAGCTGAATTAATGTGGGTTCGAAATCTCCTTGTTGAGCTGGGAGTGCATCTTCGTCAAAGTCCTGTTATCTATTGCGATAATTTAAGTGCAACACAACTAAGTGCTAATCCTGTTTTCCACTCAAAGATGAAACATTTGGCACTTGATTTTTACTTCATTAGAGAACAGGTTCAGATTGGTGCATTAAGAGTTACACATGTCTGTTCCGGTGATCAACTTGCTGACTTTCTTACCAAACCTTTGTCACGGCCTCGTCTTGATTTCTTACTATCCAAGATTGGACTTTCCAGTAGACCGTCCATCTTGCGGGGGAATGTTGGAGATAAGCATTGACTGATGCTTTCCTTATAATTAGCAAATTGTTGTTTTTGATATACTTGTTGTCATCATTATCGTAGCTGCTAGTTTAGAGGATGATTAGTTAGTTTTTCCCTTATCCAAATTACACTTGTATTATAAATAATGTATAATAGATGTTAAATGTTAGATGAGAATCTGTCACATTCCATCTTCATCTTTTATCCATCACAAGATTACATTTTCATCACATCTTCGAACGGTCAAACAAGAAAAAAATACAAATCTAAACCTAAATCTAAACTAAATGATGGAAGAAAAATAAGGAACAATTGAAAGCTAAAACTGAAAAAAATAATAAACAACGCACGCTAGGAAGAAAAAGAAGAAAGACCAAAAACCAAAAACTAATTCATATTTAAACAAGTATAATTTCAACTCAGCCCCTTCAAGATTGCATCTATTTCATAAACGCCCTTTTTGATTTCTATTCTTCCAAAGGTTTTTCTCATGCTTTCGTTCTTTAATATTTGGTTCGATTTATGCCATATTTCTTCAATAGGTCTACCGCATAAAAGTTGATCAATTTGCTTTTAAAAATCCATGCTTGCAATTTCCATGTTTTATCCGTCAAAATCCAACAAAATAGGAAGTATTTCAAAATAACATCCCTAACATATATTAAACGAGAATATAATTGACTAACATTCAAATAAAAACTATATGCAAGCAATTAAACTAGACATAAAAGGTAATTTTAGATTGAAATAATGCATGAAAATACAGTTAACATACACATACTTAGAGATTAGATATATACTTTTGAGTGTTGTTATGTTCATACTCATCAACTCATTACATCAAATAGATTAACCACATAAAAAGGTATTTATATACTATTATAATTATGCATCACATAAAGGGTCGTTTTTGGGGGAGGGCAGGCCGGGCATACGCCCAGGACCCATAAGAAAATAGGGGCCCAATTTCCCCCCGTATATACTACATAATATATAGTAGTATTTCAAAAATATTAATAACTAAAAGAGAAAGAGACATAAAATTCAAAAAGAATTTAACATTATTAAGGCCCCAAACATGTAATAATTAATTGCATTGAAGAACAAAATATGTTAAAATTAATTGATTGTTTATGTTATAGTATAGCTTATTGTTCTCTAGTTAATTTTTATCTACTACAATACCACGAGCTTTGGGCATTTCCCTTCAACTTCAAGTTCGGTTACTTAATTTTTTCGGGTTAACTGAATTACTATGCGATTCTACAATTATTGGGTTTAGTACTATTTATTTGAATATTGTTTGAAAGTGTTAAATTGTTGTGAATTTGTTGGTATAAGTTTCTGTTCTTGAAGTCCATATCTAATTGTGGTATACGATTTTGTTGCCTCCTTCAAATCTTGATTACACAATTTATACATCAGAAAATGTGTTCCTAAGACTGTTAATTGTTTGTTCATGTGCACACTCCCAAGTCCCATTTGTTACTAGACCATTGCATATTTCATATTAAAATTGTTGTGATATTTGACATTGTAGTTAACTTATTGATATATTTTTACAGTTGTATTATATATAACATTTAAAAGAGGACCGCCTTAGTAAACTTTCTGGCTCCGTCTTTGAACACAATTGACTTATAATTGATTTACATAGAATGTTACTCTAAATAGTCAGCATTGAAACCCAAAATGATAGTTTATTTTGCACTTATCGAGGACTTATTTTTCATTTTTCGCCTAAAACCTATAAAATGTCAGGAACGGCCTGATCACATTTGCCTATTTTATTATCATATATTTGTTAAAGTTATATAGAATTTTGTGTTGCTTGGTCAACGTTACGAATAAATGTATATTCTTAATTTATGTTAAACAAAATAGATTGTAATTACAATACCATCGACATTTAAGAAAATGTCTCCTCAATATTTAAACATCACTGCATGTAAAAATAGTTTTTTTTTTTTATAATTTCTTTCATTTTTAAAATCTGACATTATCGTCACTAATTACTCATAATATGAAATGTTATTTTTTTTATGTTTAATGTGCACCTTATATTTTACAAGATGCTTCACACAAAAAAACACCATTCACTATAAAGTCATGTTCATTAGACAACTAACCTTTAACAAACAAAATAAATATTAAAACTTATACATTAATATCTTGAAAATAAATCAATAATCAATATACATATTTTATCGTAAACCAAATAAATTAGCTACATCGTTAACTTTTGGATAAAAATTTGTACCAATGAAATTTGCATGGCATCATACCTGGTGAAAGCAAAACGGGGACAAAGGTTCAACAAAAACGACAATATCGAGTTGTGGTGTCGTTTGTTATTATGGTTCAGCCCCAAGTTCGACACTCTATGTCCTAGCTATTTTTAATGCCAACTTGGTATGCCCAACTAGTGAATTAAGGCCCCTTGGACTTATAAATATATTGATAGGATTGATTTTAAAAATAAATATTTGAAATAGATTTCCTATATGTAAACATATATATATAGATTAAATCAAATAAAAATTAAAAAAGGTTCAAACCGTAAGCACTGATTTAAGCTTTAATTTGGTTTTGATTCTATATTTTTAATTGAAATATGTTTTTAGTTAAAAAGAACGTACATAATCGTCATTTTGGTAAAAAGATTCGCTAGATGAAACATACATATTCACTCACTATATGAAACATACAGATTCAACATACGAAACATATACTAATTCAGCACAGTAAATCCAAATATAGTTGATCGTTCTTTATAGAACACATAAATTCACCATATGAATCCAGAACACATATTAATTCATCAGATTCACCATGTGAATCCAGAACACATCCTAATTCACCAGATTCACCATATAAATTCAGGTGTTGTCAATGATTAATTAGAAAAGTCAAATATGACGGTTGTAACAAAATCAATAGTACGCTCTTCTCTTTTTATTAATATTACAAAAATGTAACCATGATTAGTAACCTTTTACTAAACTCTTTAGTGGTTGAGATTAGTCCTCAAGATTTCAATTACAAATCAGTCAATTCTTATGAACCATATAACCATGTGATTCATAATTGAATAAAATTATTTCATGAAAGTGTTTCATATAATTCTTTTATTCATAAAATTATTTCATATATTTTTGTTGCTACATGAAAATGGAATTGTTTCATGAAATTTTCATTTTGATGAAACTTGTTTCACATATTTTTCATTAATCAATCCTCATGTATTTTTGATGAAATTTTTTCATATATTATTGACTAATTAACCCTAATAATTAAGAAAAAATGAAAACAAATTTAAAAAATAATTGGTTGAATGCAGTTTGTACGGTTTGTAAGACCAATTGACTGGTTTGTAATGGAAATCAAATATATATATATATATGTGTGTGTGTGTGTGTGTGTATAATGGAGAGATTTCAAATACAAACCAAACAATTCGTACAAACCGTACAAACTCCATGGTTGCATTGTTTTTTCGAATATTTTTTTAATGAAAGTGTTTAATATAATGAAATTGTTTCTTATAATTATTCGCTTTATGAAATTATTTTATATATTTTTGTTCCTATATGAAAATGGAATTGTATCATGTATTTCTCATTTTGATGAATCTTGTTTCATATATTCTTGATTAATCAACCTTTATGTGTTCTTAATGAATTTTTTTCACATATTATTGACTAATCAACCCTCATAATTAAGAAAATGTGAAAAAAATAAAAAAAAATGATTGGTTGAATGGAGTTTGTATGTACCAATTGCTTGGTTTGTATTTGAAATTTCTCCATATATAATATACATACTAGCATGTGCTCCTGCAACGCACCGGGTGAGCTAAGGTGTGAATTTTTTTATTGTAAATGAAAATCGAAAAGCCTTAGAGTGTGTAGCTTCGTTGTCAAAGGGGTTGAATGACTTTGCTCAAATACATAAAAGGTATTTCAACCCTGTGGAAGACGAACTTGAATTCCTCCGCTAGCGTCAGTCGCTAAGTCAACTATGAAATGCTTGATCAAGAACTTAGGTTTTTTTTATACATAATATTTTATTTTACAAGATAAATAATGTTACAAATTAATACAAAAATGTAGAAAGAGCTCTTATCACCATACCCCTATTTTTTCAAGGACTTCTAGAGTGTACCCAGTAATCGAAACCCGGATTTTTAACATATTCGGTCACACCCACAAGTTAGAAGCCTTTATTTTTAAATATATCCAATAGAAATTAGGGGAAGAACAGAAGAAAACAACAAACCTTTAATAAGTGAAGTATTTGATATTTCAGCAACCTTTGATGAATGTTTAAGCATAGACATTATGGGACAAAAGTTATGTTTGATATTTCAGCAACCTTTGATGAATGCAATTAGCACTTGTTCTGCTTCCTACCAGACTTGTCAACCAAAACACCTAGTTAACAGAAAAGGTGTTCACATAACAAACAAGTAGCACAAGCCCTTTAAATTACCTGTTTCCGGATATAGAACAACAGAATTCTAACGGTTACCTGAGCAAGAATGAAGCACAAATGGTGATAAGAAAGCAAAAGCAGTGGTAATTACCATTACAAAAAAAAGTAACAAAAAGAACTCGGACTATATGCAAAGTCTGATAAGCATATTTCAAAATATGTGAAGCATTGAAAAAATAAACGAGCTACGTTTTCTACACAAAAATATTCACTGTGTAGTATCAGAATTTTGTGTAGCGTCATTTCCCTTCCTCATCCAACATTGTCACAATTATGTTATAATAACTTAAAACTAAAAGAAAAATTTATAAAGAATATGGCATCAAATAATAAGCACAGTTTGTACGTTGACCCGCAAGTTAAATAACTTGGAACCTTCGTATGAGATAGATTAGGCAGCAAATATCCTAGGAATAGGAAGCTTCAACTAACCTAGAGAAATCCTTGACTCATTAGTTAGGAAACTATAAACTAAAGGAATCTAAAACGCCACAAGATCGTGTTCACAATCTTGATAAGTTCTTGAACTATGAATACTCTTACAAGAAATCAAAGCTCACAAATGAGTTAAACTAAAAAACAAAGTGTTTATAATTCAAAGGATGATGATTCCAAATGATTACAAAAGGCTCCTATTTATAGGGTTCTAAAGACACTCCAAAAGCCTTACTTTAAATGCTAGGACTTAAATTTCAATCAAGAATTAAAGGTATACCTTTAATTCATGAATCTAAACTTGTTTCCTATCTTTATTCAAAGACTTCTGATCACCGAAACTTTATTATAGGCCAAAAAACGGATTGGGATTTCTATCCAAGTTAGTGGCCTAAATACAACTTAAGAGAAAGGAAATGGTTTAATTTGGGATCCAAAAATAATGGTTAAGCATAAGCCCATGTGTTACATGCAAATCTTCAGTGGTCTTTACTTCATTTACTTGCACCCTTGCAACGAAGCTCATCAACGCTTCCTTGACTTGTTTCGATCTTGATCTTGTAATGGGGGCATCTTGAATCATCAAATTGCCACAACCTCCCCAAAATTATATGATTAACATGCATTGAAACAACATCGCACATCACTTTATCTTTGTATTGTTCAATGGAAAATGAGATCAATACCTATTTTGTGACTTTCATTTCCCCACACTCATTTAACCACTGAAGTTTATATGGTTGTGGATGCTTTAAAGTGTGAAAATTCAACTTCTCAACAACTTCAGTACTTACAACATTAGTACAAATCCCACCATCAATTATTAAAGTGCATACCTTGCCTTGAACCAAACATCGTGTATGAAAGATGTTTTCTCGGTGTTGTGTGTCATTCACCTTCACTTGCAAGTTTAGAGCTTTTTTCACCACCAAAAGTTCACCATTTTCTGCCTCGGTTTACTCCACGTCCTCTTCCTCATCTAAAGACTCATCCTTTTCACTTTCAGATTCCACTTCACCACTTTCATGAAGAATCATCACTCTTTTATTTGGGCATTGTGATGCAATATGACCCAAACCTAGACAAAGAAAACACTTAATTTCATGAGATTTAGTATGGGTAGAACCAATACCTTTACCCTTATCCACTTTTCCACCTTTGAGAGTTTCACTTTGAGGTTTTTGAAGATGAAGAATTTGAAGCCTTGGTTATTCAAAGATTTGAAATTAGATGCTTGCCCTCTTGAATACGTACTTCTCTTTTTTGGTTGCCTCTCAACTTTCATGGCCGTATGCACCATGTCTTCAAGTTCCACACAATATTGTAGTTCCACGACATTTGCTATGTCATGATTTAGGCCACTCAAAAACCTTGCCATGGTTGCCTCCCTGTCTTCTTCAACATTTGCTTGAATCATAGCAATCTCCATCTCTTTGTAATAGTCCTCCACAGATTTTGTTCCCTGATTTAAAGATTGTAATTTGCAATACAAGTCTCTAAAATAATGAGAAGGAACAAACCTCTTGTGTATAACCACTTTTATTTCATCCCAAGTAGAAACGGCCTCTTACATATCTCCTTCGGTTTGTCACTATTTGATCCCACCATACTATTGCATATTCCGTGAATTCAATGGCCGCTAGTTTTACCTTTTTATCTTCAGAATAGTTGTTGCAATCAAATCTGAGATCAACATTTTTTTCCCATTCTAAATAGGCTTTCGGATCACTCTTCCCTTGAAATTGTGGAATTTTCATTTTGATGTTGTTAAATCCCCTTTCAGTCCTTTGATTATGTCTTCTATTACCACACCTTCTTCTACGATGTCTTGGTCCATCTTCATACTCTTCCTCCTCTTCGTACTCCTCTTCTCGATTAGTTCTTGGTGTTCGTAGTTCTTCTTTCGTCCTTCTTTCTATTCTTTCCAATCTTTCCATCACACGTTCTAATACAACTCCGAGTCGTTGAAATTGTTGTTGCATGGCTTGAATAGTGAAATCATTCTCCCTTTCATCATTTGATATCTCCATGTGAATTAGGATATTTTCTCGACATAGTTAAATTTTAGTATAAAACAGATTTTTGTCCTCATAATCTCTCGTGTTTGCACTCAATATGGCTTTTACCTCCCCTCGATTGTTTCATACACTCAATGCCTTTTACCTCTCGATCTCTTGTAGAGCTCAGTTCGTTGAAGAACAAATCAAATTAAAACACAAATCTCGGTGTTCAAGTAATCCTTTTAAAACTTAATCAAACAAACGAATCTTGATTTTAGAGAATGAAGGTCTCCAAGAGCAACTTTTGTATTGGATAATTTTTTGGGCGATTACTTGATCAAGAATAAGATGAGACAGAAATCATACCAAGAATGCAACCTTTTTTTGTGTGTGGGTTTGATACAATATTGCTACTTTTTTTTTGTATGTTTTTTTGTATGCCTTTTTTTGGCACTTTTTTTTCCCTTTGAGATAAAAGAAGAAGATGAAGTAGATATAAGAAGAAGATGAGGTAGATATAAGAAGAAGGTGAAGTAGATGAAGAATATAAGATAAAATATAAAGATTTAAGGAGATGATAAAAAGACAAGATAAGTTTAGAAGAAGCCAAACCTTCGCTCTGATACCAAATGATACGAAACCGTCGACCCACAAGTTAAATAACTTGGAACCTTCAGATAGATTAGGCACCGAATATACCAGGTATAGGAATCTTCAACTAACCTAGAAAATTCTTGACCCGTTAGTTAGGAAACTAAGAACCAAAGGAATCTAAAACGCCACAAGATCGTGCTCACCATCTTGATTAGTTCTTGGACTATGCATACTCTTACAAGAAATCAAAACTCACAAATGAGTTAAACTAAAAAACAAAGTGTTTGTAATTCAAACGATGATGATTCCAAATGATTACCAAAATGCTCATATTTATAGGGTTCTAAAGACACTCCAAAAGCCTTACTTTAAATGCTTTTTTTTACGGCAACTTGAACCATATATTTCAATTGATTACATAAATCATTTAAATTGCTCCTTACTTTAAATGCTAGGACTTAAATTTCAATCAAGAATTAAAGGTATACTTTTAATTCATGAATCTATACATGCTTTCTATCCTTATTCAAAGACTTTTGATCACCTAAACCTTATTATAGGCCAAAAAAACGGATTGGGATTTCTATCCAAGTTTATTGGGCCTAAATACAACTTAAGAGAAAGGAAATGGTTTAATTTGGGCTCCAAAAATAATGGTTAATGGATTTGTTTTTGAAGTGGCCCAAATGCTTCTTTTAAGGTCCTTCATTGATCCAAAGCTCCAATAAGTATAAGCCCATGCGTTACATGCAAATATTCAGTGGTCTTTACTTGATTTACTTGAACCACTGCAAGTAAGCTCATCAACACTTCCTTGATTTGTTTCGATCTTGATCTTGTAATGGGGCCATCTTGAACCTTCAATGGATCATTCAATGCTTGAGAAGTGTGGTTGGATAGTCCTCCATCACAAAGTCTGATAAGCATATTTCAAAATATGCGAAACATTGAAAAATAAACGAGCTATGTTTTCTACACAAAAATATTCAGTGTATAGTATCAGATTTTTGTGTAGCCTCATTTGCCTTCCTCATCCAAGATTTCCACAGTTATGTTATCATAACTTAAAACTAAAAGCAAAATTCACATAGAATATGACATCAAATAATAAGCACAATTTGTAGTCACCACGATTTAATCTTAAAGTCTGGTCTTGATCACATCCATTGGGCTCATGAGAGTGGCAGCTATATCACTCAAAAAACAGTTACTAGTTCATTCCAAATTGTTGAAGTCTCACAACCCCTGCCAATAAAAAAGTCCATACCAAAAGAAATCCAATGAAAAATATAATTCTATTACTTGAATGTGATATCTGAGCTGATCGAGTTGCAACAAAGTATCAAACCTGGATCAAGATTATAAATCAGATATAGAACATGATTCAAAATCAATTATGGTACAAGTCACTGAAGCATGTAACATGTTAGTAAAGGTTCTATGAAAAAAATAAAGTCAAGAAAAATGGTCCTGCAAAATCCAAAACCAAAACAAAGCCTCCCTAAACTCCCAAAATCGAGAACCTTAAAGATTAAAGTCTGGAGAAGTGGTTGTAAAGAACCCTCAATGTAAGAAACTGTTGTAAAAATGAAAAAAAAAATCAGACTAGGGACAAAAGGCTCGATGTAAGAAAGTATTATAAAAACCCTCAATTAAAGAAGTGGTTCTTAAGAACCTTCAATGCAAAAAACAATTGTAAAAATTATTGTAAAGAACCCTCGATGTACGAACCTCATGATGCATACCCACAAATTTTTGAAGAAAGAAGATGATGAAACCACAAGAACAAAAACCAAAAGCTCAAATAAAGCAGAGCATCTTGCGAGCGGTCTCTTAAATGAATTCCGTCCCGGGAATTCCAAGTTCAAACAAAGACGTGTACTTAGCCCTCATTTTCGACTCTAACTCCCAAGTGGTCTCTTGCCCTTTGTGAAAACCGCGATTCACCTTAACTAGACATGTTTCTTTGTTCATTAATTTCTTCACCTTACTATCTACAATCGATTCCGGTTCTTTTACGAAATTCAACTTTGAATCAACTTGAACATTCTCCATTGGCATAAACAAATCCATTTCGGCCAAATACTTCCTCAAATTTGAAACATGGAAGATGTGATGTATGCCATTCAAATTTTTTGGTAGATCAAACTTATAAACTACTTCCCCAACTCATTCAATAATTGCAAACGGCCTAATGCGACAGACACTACAAATTCCTTCTTTTTAGAACATACTAATCCTTTACATTGAAATATATCTTCAAATACGTGATGTCCCCATCTTGAAACTCAATGACCTTTCATCTGTTGTCTGCATAGCTCTTATGTTTATCGTGCGCGACTTTCAATCTCTCTTGGATTCTGAACAATCTTAACTATACTCGATTAACCACGCAATTCTGACATTGTCAATTACTTTTCTTCAAATCCTTCCACCTCAAAGAGATATTCCACCAACTTCGCCATAAGGCCTTATACGAAATCAATTACCTACCAACCATCTCCCTGACATTGCTATAAATGACAATATCCACCTAGCTGACACTCTCATAAATCATTAGAATTAAAAGCGTACCCAATCTCAATTTCTATGATGGACCAATCTACTAACCTCTTCACCGACTAAATTCAACCCATGAATTCCCAATCAACTGCAAGATCATTGGAGATCTAGAAAACTTCACTACCAATCTAACTGCAACACGATTCATCCTCATTTAAAGGTGCCAGAAAGTTGTGAGCTTCCCACAGAGTTACCATAATACTAAATCACTTACCGACAAACCAAACGCTGATTAACATAGAGACGTTTGACCTTCTCTATTCTCAAAATCCGATTAGCATCGACAAGATACCTTCAATGGTAGGCGTTCTTACGTACACCAAGCCTCAAAACACGAATATCTCTAACTTTATAAGTCCAACTCGCTTACCACTACTCTTTGATCCATGACTGATCTCTTCTAAGAATCAAAACCATTTACCACGATAATTTAACAATGATTCTCGATATAAATCGGATCCACTTTATTTCTCTAATAACAAGCACTTTTTTCAGACAATAACCCCTCAGAGTCAAGACTAAATTCTTGGAACTTCACACGTGATCATTGTTCCCCCCAACAAACTTGACTTGAGCGAAAAGGTTCGTTTGTCCTGTTCAGACTAAAAACATCACCAAGTTTTTGTTGGTCCCAAAGGGGTCTACAAGAGTTCAAGGATAAAGAAACAGTTTGTAGAAGGGGAGGGGGTTAACACACAAATTTTAAGTTTTTAAATGAGTTTATATTAAATAAACAAATTTACAGTTCAAGCGGAAATTAGAACAAGTAATTAAACCTATTCTATTGTAACTACGGAGTCACACAGTTTGATGTACAAGTAGATGAGAAAGAAAAGAGGCAGAGTTTGAGGAAATAGAAAGTAGCATGCATGAAGATGAAGAATGGATCTTCATCTATTTATACCCGTTACAATTAATGCAAGACAAAAGGTATATGCCACGTGTCAAGCTTCCATTGGAAGCTTGCCCTTTGTTCAAAAGTAACCATGCTTTTGGCCGTGTGTGAACAGTATTAAATCAGATTTGATGGGGACATAAGAGACTATTGTACGTCCTTTTCTGACATAGTATAAGGTTTTGACTTTTGTGCATCAAGGATAAGATCAACATTAATCTTGCTTACAGACTTCACTTGATCGCTGAACTTTGAAACTTCAAGGATGAACTTTCAGAGTATCGCTGAGGCCTAGCAAGACTTCACACTTCTATTTAGACAATCATTGCTATCACTGAACCGCTTCAGATCACTAGCTGATTATCTCTATCTTCATCTTGGTCTTCGACTTTCGCTGAATGTTCTTTTGGTGTGATAGTTGTTCTTCAAATCTTCATGGATAAACTTAAGGTTCCTGAATTTCAGCGATCGCTGAGTGCAATCAGCGTATGCTATCGCTGAATTTGAACTTTAGCTTATACGCGACATTTTCACTAAGTAATAAGAAGAATCATATTCAAATCATTGAGAGGAGTTATGATCAACAATCTTTCCCTATTTGATTATGATTAAGAAACATAGGAAATTTTGCTTGAAAGGATTAGTAGGGACTTAATAATATTAAAGTAAAATTTCTAAGTATTAATCTGTGAGATCTTTTTCATCTAATCTATTATTATAATTGAGTTTCATTTATAAGGATATGAAAACACAATTTTTACAAATATAGAAGCTTTAAGTACATTCACTAACTTAATTTCAGAGTGAAATATAGTGAGTGAAGGTTTAAAAAAAAAATAGAACTCTTATGTTCATTGTCCCTCTTTACAATTTTCAGGGATCTTTTCAGTACACAGATGGAGTAGAGTACTTCATTGAATTTCATTAATTGGTAATCTGACGTAATACATGGAAATGAAATTACAATATAAAGTAAAGTACAATAACTCTGAAGAATGCTAAAAAGGAATAGAAACTATAGACTAGTCAGAGAGTCTCTCTTGTCTTCTTTTTAGCTCATTTAGATACATCTTCTTTTGCTTCAGCATTGGCACAGTATCTGACCTGCAGTGATAGTACACAACTTTGACAAATCTTGAGGGAGCCTTAGTAAGCTCTAAGTTTATGAAGAATCCAAGAAATCCATCGTTATCCAGAAATACCATACCTGCTTCAGGGAGTGAGATGATGTCGTCTTCTGCTAGTTGTAGGCCTTGAGGAAGAGAGACATTTGGCGTGGAGATGTCAAGGATATCGAGATGCCCAAGGAGACTTTCGTAGTTGAACTTGGTCTCGTACTCATTTTTAGAGGATGGGCCTTCTTCAACGTTTGATCTTTTTCTTCTTGTTTGCTCAGGGAGAAGGGGAACTTGAACATGCTGTGACATCCTTTGCAGTAGCTGATCCAAGACTCTTTCTACCACTTCTTTGAATTAAGACTTGGATCCCTGAATGGCATCTCTGATTTCCAGCCATTCAGAGTATCCATAGAACTTTGAAAACTTGGCTTCTTCTTTTTTGCATCCCGAATGTCTGTACATTCGTACATATACCTTCAAACCACTTTTTTTAGAAGTGCATCCGTTGATAGTGGCATGAGTGATTGTTGACTCAGACACTCGATACTTGAATCTTTCAGTGCACCAGCGTAATTCATTTATCTGTGGCTTTTGTTTTCATTTGTCAGTGCATGGAGAATCTTCTTTTGAGCCTTGATAGGATTCACGTTCAGCTTTTCTCGTGCTAGATCTTTTTGTGCCAGAGCTTCAGCGACCCTTTCACTTTTCTCGTTTTGCTTCTTGATCGCTTCGTCTCTTAAGGCATCCTCCCTGAGTATTCTTCTTGCCAACACTAGATCATTTTCTATTTGTTTTATCTTTTCATCCTTGATTCTCTGAGCTTCAAGGGCTTGAGCTCTCTCTTCCTTGGATAAGAAGTCGAATTCATCCACTACGCTGATAGGTATAGGATCTTCTAGTTCGGCAGTGCGAGGCACCTTTATTCTGGTAGCTTGTAGTTCCCTGAGGAAATTTATTCGCCTTTGCTCTTCTTCAGGTTCGTTTATTGATTGTTTATGTATGCACTGTCATGGTATAAGGCCTTCTTCATCGTCAAAGTCAGTTTCAAATATGTACAAGAACTGCTCTTCTGATGAAGGTTCCCTCATAAATGTAGAGTCCTTTGGGGGACTGGACTCACTGAGAATGGGGGATGGAGAGAGAGGTTCATCAGTTCCAAAATTTAGCGGCGGAAAAGATGGATAGATTGGGGGTTTAGAGATTGTAGAAAAAATGATAAGGGGAAGAGTTACCTTTGCAGTGGTCTACCCCTCAGAGTGTGTTGGAGTGGAGTCAAGATTTACCACTTGCTTGCCTTTCCCTGAGGGATCAGACTGTCCATGAGAAGTAGGTGGTCCGTCCCCCAAAGGATCCTTGAATTGATTAACATTTGGAGGAATGTCATCATCATCGTCATCATGATTTCATCATCATCTTCATCATCATCATCAACTTCTTCTTCTTGTTCTTCTTCTTCTTCAGCGACGAAGGTTTGAGGATCTTGCTGCTAGGGCCCTTGCTGACTGTAGGGAGAAATAGGAGTGCCAAGAGTTGTTTCATTCACGTTTCCTATAATCTCATCAGCTATCTCTCTTGCACATCTCCCCCCCTCTCACTGTTATCAGGAGGTAGGACGTGCACCATCAGTGTGCGCACATTGGAGCTGACATCTTTCAGAGTTGTGGTGTGCGCAAACTGGTTATGTGTAATCACAGCCAGCGAGCTCCGGTCTGCAGCAGTAAAAGAGGGGCCTTTGTCAGCGATGCTTTGTAAGAGCCGCATCATGTCAGCTTGAGTCTTTTGAATAGACTCAAGCGCCTTGCCTTGAGCTTCCACGACCTTTTCCGGCCTTTCAATGGCTTTCCCATGTGCTGAGCTGTCATCCCTCACTGTCTGAACGTCAGAGTGGATGTTACTGGTTATGGCCTTCATCCCTGGTACGCCAGCAACCGTTCGGAAGATGAGCTCTGAGGACAGTTGAAGAGTGTCCACCCTTGCCTTTGTAAGGGCACATTCATTCACCAGGAAATCAATCGCTGGGAAAGAGGGAGTAGGAAGGACAATCTTGGGGATGGTCATGGGATAGGATGGAAGTTGAGTAGAGAGCTTCTCCTTCTTCATCTTTTTGATCTCCTGAGGAGATTTCAGCGACGAGTCCTTGCTTCCACTGATAGAAGTGTTAGTGATCTTGGTGCTAGTGGTGGTCGCTGAGGTAGTGCGAGGAGGTGCAATACCTGTTGATATCATTGACAAAGCAGCCAAAAAGAGATCTGGATTTGATGAAAGGTGAGGTGAAGAAACATTTATAACCTTGAGAGTGTCGTGAGGATTACTCTCAGAGACACCATATATTAGGTTAGTGTCTTGTGGATCACTAGCCTGTGTCTTAGAATGTTTGAGCGAAACATTCTGAGGTCCTGTGTTACTGGCTTTCCAAAATTCAGATTGTCGAAACAATACTCAAGTGTAGACAGCGTGCATTTCAACCTCATCAGAGATAGGGACAACTATCTCTGAATCATGAGTTGATGTGAGGACCAAAGAAGAGATGGTGGAAGAAGAAGAGAGCGCTGTGAATGTATTACCTGTTCCAGCTTCAACGGAGCTGGCTATAACATTCTCAGTGACCGGAGTCGCTGAAAATGGTGGTAGCGCTGATGAAGCGGCAACGGATGTAGAGACCGTTGTCGTGGCAGGGGATGAGTGTGGCGTTGGTGGTACGCTTTTATCAGAGAGGGAAGTCTTTTGAGAGACCCCCAACTTTTGTTTCCTTGGTGCTGGGTTGTGAGCAACAGTCTTTTTATGATCGTCAGTCGGCTATTTACGTTTGGGTTGAGAGGTGGTGTCAGGGTTACTCACTGATGGGTTTGTCAGTGGGATGGACACATATACTGCTTGGCTGATAAGTTGCAGCATGTAGGGGGTGTAAGGAGCGTCCCCTGGAAGTTCTTCAAGTTCCAGCGATTTCTTGCCGACCATGGAAAAGTTCTGGTTGGCAACAGTGGGATATTCACCTTTAAAGGCTACCTCCAAGATAGTGGCAAAGAATCTTGGGTAAGGGATGAACTTGTCCCTCTTGGCAGCTTTCACGCTGTTGAACATGTCGCTGAAGATATAGTCAGTGAAGTTGAGCTTGTAGTTGGTGAAGAGAGCAAAGCCCAAGTCTTGAAAGTGTTTGCTGGCTTGATCCTGGGAGCCAGTCTTTGAACCCAGACATTGAATCACATGGGTGAAGATGTATTGCCATTTGGCAGAGAACCATTTCTTCTCCATCTTTGAGCCGACGGTCTTCTCAGCGGGATTCTCCCATGCGTAGCCGATGGAGTCTAGGAATTCGACAAGCTGTTCCCTGGTGGATTCAGGGGCCCATTGTTGATTCTTACTTCTAGCAGGGAGGAGGAGAGCGTTCCTAAGGAATCCAGCAGTGAAGGCGAAGTCGCCTAAGTTAGGGATAGTGAACCTAATAGCAGCGAGCTCGTTTCCCTTATCAGTGGTGAGAGTAGTACAACGGGCTGTGTACCATAGGGCCTGTAAGGGAGACATGATGCCAATAGGGTTGTGAGCAAAAGCATACATCAGCGGGCATGCTTTGATGAATGTAGCACCATATTCGAATTGTGGCTTATCAGAAGGGATATCCACAAGAGCCAGGTAGTTGCATGACTTGAACGTTGCTTGTTCTAGAGAGAAGGTACAAGTAGGTGCTCACTCAAGGATGATTGGGGTAGATGCATCAGTTTGCTAGTTCATGTTGGAAGAGGCCACTTCTGTTTCAAAGATAGGCACACCGAAGAGAAAGATAATGGTTTAATACAAAATGTATAAACCACCATATATTTTGGTACAAAGAATACCAAATATTAAGAAGAAAAACAAGTGTTTTGATGAACAAATATCAAAATACTTGTTATTTTGTAGATAAACACAAATTTTGAACAAGATTTAAAAAAAATGTGGATCAAAGATACCACATATGGTCTTCTGTTCTAAGAAGGAACTTAGAACAGGTTTTGGAAAAATAAAGAATTTTAGGGTTTTAACTCATTTATTTTTAGGAAAAACAGAAGATCTTTATAACGAGAAGTTATAAAAGATGTATAGGAGTAATAAACAACAATGTAGTTGTTTTAAAAAAACGGAAAATAGAGGGTTAGATGAAACCTTAAAAGTGAAAAACTAAGAAAAACGCACAAGTGCGTGTTCTTGGAGAAAATTTGAAGATTCAAAGGAGGTTCTTGCTTTTTGAATACAATGAGCGCGTAAAGAATTGAATGAATACGAAAGTTGCTTAAATAGCAAGAAGAGAGAGAAAGAAAGCTAAACGACGGTTTTAGCTTTTTGAAAAGTAATGATGACCTAGCGCACATTCCTAGAAAAAAAAATCAGAAAGGAAACGTCTTGGTCTGTCGTGTGTCAGATAAAGGTCTGACGTGTCCTATTCTCATTTGAAAATATGAATATTACTATCATTTAAATAAATGTTAATCATTATCTTTAAATTCTTCATCAATAGCCAATAAAGGATTGTTAGTGATGGGTTTTATCTTTTGAGATTCATTTTCTGAATATGAAGACAGTCAGAGAATGTAAGGATTTAGAAGTGTATACCTCAGCGAGATAAATCAAGTATCGCTGAGTCAAAGTTCAGAGAATGGAAATTTGAAGGCTTAATTTATATGTCACTGAATATTTGTTGATCGCTGAATAGAATTTATTCAACATTTAACATACCAAGTTCACTGATAAGTAGATTGAATCTAGTCTCATCAAGAGGCTTGCTAAAAAGATCAGCGAGCTGATATTCAGTTGGTACAAAATGAAGTTCAATTTCACCATTCATCACATGATCTCTGATAAAGTGATATCGAATCCCAATATGCTTGGTTTTGGAATGAAGTACAGGATTATTTGCAATAGCAATAGCACTGGTGCTATAACAATAGATAGGGATTTTAGAGAGTTTGAGATCGTAGTCTCTTAGTTGATTTCTCATCCAAAGGGTTTGAGCACAAAAACTACTAGCGGCTACGTACTCAGCTTCAGCGGTAGATGTGGTCATAGAGTTATGCTTTTTGCTTGTCCAACTTATCAACTTAATACCTAACAGCTGACATCCACCAGTGGTGCTCTTCCTATGTATCTTGCAACCTGCAAGATCACTATTAGAGTAACCAATTAGATCGAACCTTGAGCCTTTGGGATACCAAAGACCCAAATTAGGAGTTTCCTTCAGATATCTGAAAATTCGCTTTACAGCAATTAGGTGAGATTCCTTTGGTTCAGCTTGATAACGAGCACAGAGACAGGTAGAATACATGATGTCATGTCTACTCGCTGTAAGATACAGCAGAGATCCGATCATCCCTCGATAGGCAGTGACATTGACAGGTTTCCCATTTGGGTCCCTATTCAAAGTCAGAGGAGGTGCCATAGGAGTCTTCATCGCTGAGCGTTGATTCATATCAAACTTGTTCAACATGTCCTTAACATATTTACTTTGAAAAATAAAGATTCCTTTGTCAGATTACTTAATATGCAAACCTAGAAAATAGGTTAGTTCACCCATCATACTCATTTTGTATTCTTTCTTCCATCTGTTTGCGAAACAAGTGCATAATTTAAGTCTTGTGGAACCAAATATAACATCATCAACATATATTTGAGCAAGAATAGTATGACCTTTATATTTTCTTAAAAATAGAGTTTGATCAATTTTTCCACGTACAAATTTTTCTTTAAGAAGATATCTAGAAAGGGTATCATACCAAGCTCTAGGAACTTGTTTTAAACTGTAAAGAGCTTTTTGTAGTTTAAAAACATAACCAGGATGGTTAGGGTCAGTGAAACCAGGGGGTTGCTCAACATAAACTTCCTCACTGAGTTTACCATTCAGAAAAGCACTCTTTACATCCATTTGAAAAACTTTGAAGTCTTTAAGGCAATATAAGCTAAGAAAAGTCTTATGGCTTCTAATCTAGCAACCAGAGCGAAGGTTTCATCATAGTCAATACCTTCTTCTTGTCTATATCCCTGAGCAATAAGTCTAACCTTGTTTCGGATAACAGTCCCATTCTCATCTAGTTCATTTCAAAACACCCATTTGGTTCCAATAGCCGTTTTACTAGATGGACGAGGAACAAGATTCTAAACTTTGTTTCTATGAAACTCGGTTAGTTCTTCTTGCATGGCAGAGACCCAACTTGTATCAGAGATAGCTTGATCTATCTTCTTAGGTTCAGAGAGAGAAATGAAATTAAAATAGAGACAAATATTACCTGTACCTCTATGAGTCTTGTACCTGCATTCGGATCACCAATAATTTGATTTATTGGAGGATTTGCAGTCTATCGCTGAGCTGGTGGTTGAGGAGATTGATCAACACAAGATTCAACGACTTGTTCTTGTTTAGGGATAACGTTGGTTGTTTCAGCAGCAGGTACTTCAACATTCATTATCAATTCTGGAGTCATTTCAGAGGTTTGATTAGTAGATGATGAAGCTTGGTTATACACTGAAGAATTTCCGAATGATGTATCAGAGGGAGGAATCTGATTTAGAGGAGTGATATTAACCCCTGGTGATGATGGATCGTTGGTAGGAAAGAGATCAGGGATTCCATTATTATTGTTTTCAGCATTTGGTTGATTACTAAAATAAGTTTCAGGTTCCCCATAATGAGATTTCATCCATTCATTCAATTCCTCATCTTCCTCAGGGAAGGGAATAGAATTATTTGGACGAGATTCATCAAAGTTGACGTGCATGGATTCTTCAACGTGTTGTCTTCTATTGTTGAAGATTCTGAAAGACTTAGATACAGAAGAGTATCCAAGAAATATCCCATCATCAGCTTTTGGATCAAATTTACCAAAATGATCTTTGTCATTCAGAATGTAGCATCTACATCCAAAGATGTGTAGGTATTTCAGAGTAGGTCTTCTTCCATGAAATAATTCATAGGAAGTTTTCTTGAATCACTCTACTATCAGGAATCGATTATGAGTAAAGCATGCCGTGTTTACTACTTCAGCCCAGAATTGAGTAGGTAGATGCGATACTGAGCATTGAGCGAGCTGCTTCAATGATCGTTCAATTTCTTCTTTCGGCAACACCGTTTTACTGAGGAGTTCTCAAGGATGAGAAACGATGAGTGATTCCCTTTTCTTCAAAGAAGTTAATCAGGGTACTGTTTTTGAATTCAGTGCCATGATCACTTCTCATGGAGCGAACAGTGAGATTGTTCAAGACTTCCATTCTTTTAATAAAAGAGATAATTACATCAGGTGTGTCACCCTTGGATCGAAGAAAGAATACCCATGTATATCTGGAGTATTCATCAACTATCACAAAAGTGTACTTCTTTCCAGACAGGGATTGTACATTGACAGGTCCAAATAGATCCATATGATGTAGTTGAAGAGGAGAAGTCACTGAGGAGACTTGTTTGGATCTTAAAGAGGCTTTTGTCAGTTTTCTCTTCTCACACGCTGAACAAAGAGATTCCTTTGGAAAAGTATGTTTAGGGAGATCCCTGACAAGTTCTTTTTGAGATAATTCATTGATCATCTTAAAGTTCAGATGAGAGAGTCTCTTGTGCCATAACCAGTTGATATTAGAGGAGACTTTGGAAATGAAACACATATTCTCAGAGTGAGGTCTATTCATATTGATGACATACACATTTTCTAATCTTTTGCCTGTTAAGGCAAGTTTGTCATTAATATCAGTGACAACGCATCTGTTCTTTAAGAATAAGACTTTGAAGTCTTTGTCACACAGCTAACTAACGCTCAATAAATTGTGCTTTAGTCATTCAACATAAGCGACTCAACTGAATGAGGTTGCTCCATTGGATAAAATTCCATAACCTTTGGTGTATCCTTTACCATTTCCATCGAAGGTCACTGAGGGACCAAGTTCTTCTTTGTATTTAGAGAGCAGAGATTTTCTGCCAGTCATGTCCCTTGAGCATCCACTATCGAGATACCAGATGCCTTTAGCACTCTGCATACAACAAAAAGATTAATTTTTCATAGGTACCCATATTACTATGGGTCCTGCTGAGTTAGTGGAAGGAGTGGCGGATGAGCTACTAGCTGAAGGATTTTCTCTAGTGGTTATCTTCACCTTGGAAGTTTTACCAACCTTGGTGAATTTCGTTCTCGCTGATTTATCAGCTTGAGCCACTTTCTTACCATGAGCTAATTTTTCAGCCTTAGTAGCATTAAGACATTTGGTTGCAATGTGGGTAGTCTCACAACAGTGATAGCATTTCCTATATTTGAAAACAGGTTTGGAATTGAAGGAATTCTGAGAGCAGGTAGAAGCGTTTTTAGGACCAGAACCAAAAATTCCTTTGTCTAGTGTCCTTGCACCATCCTTCGATGGTGGCTTTTTCAGCCTTGAGATCAGCGATAGCCTTTTCCCTATCAGTGATAGCTTGTTGCCTTTCAATGCTTATAGTTTGATTTACAAAGACTTGGTCCTTAAGAGTTTCTTCAATCTTTGTAAGTTCTTTGATTTTTAAATGGCAAAATTTCAGTTGTTCTGATATATCAATATTGATTTGTTCAGCTTTGACCTTTCCATTTAAAGCATTGTAAAAATCAACAATCATAGAATCGAGAGCCGACAAGTTATCACCTTCAAATACAGAAAGTTTAGTAAAGATATTTACCTGAGTCGAAGGAGACTCTGAGGATGGTGTTTCAGAAACTTCTTCAGCTTCCTCGATTCTGGCCATTAGACCGAGGAAGGCAAGGTCTTCTTCATCAGAACCTGATTCATCAGAGGTTTTGACCCAACCATCTTCATGATCCTAATCAACTTCTTCAGCAACTAGACCTTTGCCTTTTTGCTGGTTCTTTTTCAGATCTCTGTATTTATTCTTTAACCTAGAAGATTTCTCCTTTTTATCAGAGTTCTGAAAGGTAGTGGGTGCAGCTACTTTCTTAGGTCTACACTCACTTGCAAAGTGACCCTTTCGCTGACAGTTATAGCATATAGCAGATGCTTTTTCAGCGGGCAGAGTCTTTGACTTGTCAGAGTCAGCGATAGCAGGAGTTTTTTTGAAAGTTACTCTTCATAGAAAATCTTCTAAAAATGTTTGTGAGAAGAGCTAGAGAATTATCAAACTTAGAGATGTCAGCATCAGTGAGTTCTTCTTAAATCAATTTGATTTAGTTTAGTGATAGAAGTAATAGAGGAAGAAACTTGTTTTGAAGGATATGCCTCTGAAGTCACTAGTGCCAAAGAAGTACTTTTGGCACTCTTGATATCATTAATGAGGTTTTTCCTTAAATCTTGAGATTGCTCTTCATTTTGGAGAATTCCATATAAAGCACTTTGAGAGAGAGAGAGAGTTTCAAGATTCTTTGACAGTTTTAGACATGTAGTGTACACTCCCCATTGTTCAGGTAGTGCCTCCATGAATTTTGTTAGTGTTTCACCATTAGAATATTCTCTGTTGACAGTTTTCTTGTCAATCAAGAGACAGTTAAATCTTTTGTGAACTCGAGAGAGGGTTTCACCTTTTAAATGCATAAAGCTCTCATATCGTCTTACCAGATTTACACATCTAGTGATTTGAACTTCATGAGTTCCTTCATATTGAATACATAGAGTATCCCACATGTCTTTAGAAGTTCTCATCTTCATCACAGATTGATAGACTTCATCTGGTAAAGACATAGCTATATGGATCTAGCTTTAGCATCTATAACTACTTCCTCTTTGTCATCTTCACTCCATCGATCTGGAGCTTTGACGATTCTTCCCTCAGCAATAGCTAGAGTGGTTGTAGTAGCGGGAACTGCAGGGACCAGGGCTAAAGAAACAGTTTGTATAGGGGTCTACAAGAGTTCAAGGATAAAGAAACAGTTTGTATAGGGGGGGGGGTTGAATATAAACACACAAATTTTAATTTTTTAAATGATTTTGTATTAAATAAACAAATTCACAGTTACAAGCGGAAATTAGAACAAGTAATTAAACCTATTCTATTGTAACTACGAAGTCACACAGTTTGATGCACAAGTAGATAAGAAAGAAAAGAGGCAGAGGTTTGAGGAAATAGAAAGTAGCATGCATGAAGATGAAGAATGGATCTTCATCTATTTATACCCGTTGCAATTTATGCAAGACAAAAGGTATATGCCACGTGTCAAGCTTCCATTGGAAGATTGTCCTTTGTTCAAAAGTAACCATGCTTTTGGCTGCGTGTGAACGATACTAAATCATATTTGATGGGGACATAAGAGATTATCTGTACGTCCTTTTCTGACATAGTATAAGGTTTTGACTTTTGTGCATCGAGGATAAGATCAACATTAATCTTGCTTACAGACTTCACTTGATCGCTAAACTTTGAAACTTCAAGGATGAACTTTCAGAGTATTGCTGAGGCCTAGCAAGACTTCATACTTCTATGTAGACAATCATTGCTATCACTGAACTGCTTCAGATCACTAGCTGATTATCTCTATCTTCAGCTTGGTCTTCGACTTTTGCTGAATATTCTTGTGGTGTTATTGTTGTTTTTCAGATCTTCATGGATAAACTTAAGGTTCTTGAATTTTAGCGATCGCTGAGTGCAATCAGCGTATGCTATCGCTGAATTTGAACTTTAGCTTATAAGCGAAATTTTAACTAAGTATACAGAGGAATCATATTCAAATCACTAAGAGGAGTTATGATGAACATTTTTGTAGTCAAACAACTGAAAATGGATGAACAAAATGTCTACATGCGTTGTTTACTAAACTCTACTCCACCTTAACAACACCCTTTCACACGTACCGACGATAAATTGCAAGAATCAAAGTTTTCAAGAAACCAATTCGCAAACACCCGTTGCCAATCCAATTCAGAGTCAAATCATAGATAGCTATCGACACTATGCATCAAAACCATACTTTCTTGCTCTATCCTTAAAAGCCCACTTCAACCACTTCCTCTTTCCAGACTGTACCACGTACTCCTCTATCACCTTTCCACCTTCCTTACTATATCATTTAACATACATCCATTGGCGAAACGTTTTTATGATGACATCATTTTCAACAAAAACATATGCCCATTTACGAAGTCTTATAACACTACATCTTTTCATGGATGACTACACCCGGTAGTCACTTCATTACGCCCTTACTGTCGTCCCAACGAAATCTTAATCTCAGCCGAACTACTGTAACTATGTGAAACGAGTTCAGGTAGTCCCAAGAAAATTACTCTTTCATGCAGGTCACAACCACACATACACACCCGGCGTCTTCGAGTTTGATACGTAAATTGATAAAGATAACTCAAGTTGTTATGCGGATATACATCTTTGTCACACAATTCCACATGCGACATAAAGCTTGTATTTCACACTATTCCACATGGGAATATACAATATTAATTCGTGACTAATGCACCATCGTCCAACGTAATTCATTTCCCTCAATTCTACTTAGCCTAAAACTTCCATCTACAAACATCAAACGAATCATTCAAAACGTTAAATCTACAGCTTTCCTGAACACTCATTTATCCTTGAATAACATCAACAAAATAACCGCATCGAAGTTATTTCTTAATTTTAGGCTTCATGCCAACATTTAACGGAACCAACAACAATCATACTAATCAATCTCTAGCTACAAAACTCACAACCAGGCACAGTCTGATATCTCACCAACCGTACGGCGTCATAATTCCCTTCACATCTCAGATTGATATCAATACTATCAAAATATCCATCTTGGCAGCAGAGTAGAGCTACAATATCACCTAAACCAATAACCACACCGCCCTTGGCATTCCGACACAAGTTAGGTATATAAATCCATCTACTTCTTCACATAACGGTTTTCATCAATACAACATCCCAGTACTCATTGCCATCCTACTAATCAAAGTGTCTTACAGTCCCGATTATTTATATATATATAAACACCCACTACTTAACCGCACATGGACAAACCGATGCAATCAATGTAACTCAGATAACGATAGAAAATATGAATTTAGGACCTCAGACTTCACTACGCACCACCCTTTTCCAAATTAAGAACAACAATGTCACTCGACCACCACCTACCCAAGCGACGAGTCCAATCTCTCGAGATCATCCATTGCCCACACGGGCATTATTCTCCGAAGGCTAGCTCCCTAAAGTACCAGCGAGTTCATGACGTTCATGCATGAAGACACATTATACGGATACTAATAAAAATTGTTTCGTAACTCAAAATTTTTACTCAATACAACAAGCGTACAACAAACCCGTGTGTGCATGACACCCCATCACCATAACCGCGTATTCTTAGTTAATGATCTCCAAGGTCATTAGCATATGACCAAAAGACAAAACATTGATCTGCCGATCCAAAAGATGTTGGTATAAAGTGACTTTGCTTTTCAAGAAAAATCTCTACACGTGGCTATGAAAGCACATGTTTATTTACTCAAAATAGATGTCTCAATATAATAGTATCATGCTCATGCGAATTTTTCGATAACAAAACGTATGTAAAAGTATTTTCATGATTTTAGTACTCGACATAAAATTAACATGAGATTTCACAAAATCTTTCACATGATACAATGTGCAATGAAAATAAGTTCATGTATTTCAAATATAGGCTCTATTTTTTTATGTGCAACAACTTGTTCTTCAAAACCATGAAACTCAACATCCATTAATATGTTTTCACTATGAAGTGACTTGTGCAATTTGTGAATAAATAACTAAAACCTTATGTATGAAACTCGTCTTACGGTTGAGGGCACTATACTCATAATATGCTTATGGGTTTTGCCTTGGCAACTTATTCCCCTTAAATTTATAGTTTTAAGCGAAACATTTGTGTTTCCATGATTAATGAAACTTTCGGAACATGCTCTCTATGGTATGCTCGAGTACCCTTTTTATACTATTTCCTATCTAGTCATTAACGTAATGATCGGCCAACTTACTTTGACCCGTTTAAGGTTTTTAGTCAATCATTTCCATTTCTTTTTATCTTTACCTCACTTCCTGAATTGACGTTTCTTCCATTTCCGACCTTCTTCATCGTGTTCACGGTTGACTAAAACATCAAGTGGTTCATAAATATTATCCAACTTCCAATTGTACATATCCATTCAATGGCATTCAATCAATACCAATAATCCCATGACCAGAGATTTCTCAAAGATATAGGAGAATACTCTTAGACTATTCTACTACCTTATTTGAGTCTCAGGAATTTCACCCCAAGAAGTGTTGTTGAAACCCTCAATCGAATGGATTGGTCGAATCAAGCAACAAGGTGATCGTTAATTTGATCAAAAAGAGACTTAAAGTTGCCAAAGGACAATGGGTCGAAGAACGTCCTTCCATATTATGGGAAAATCAAACGATTCCTGGGACCTCAACTGGTCAAACCCGTTTTTCCTTGGTATGCGGATGTGAAGTCGTCTTGCCAATCGAAGTAAGTCTCCCGGTCGCTAGACATTTATCCGTCGATCACAACCTGGTAGACCTATGTAATGATATAGACGCACTTAAAGAACTAAGGGAGATAGCTTATATACGAATGGCGTCACAATTGCAAACGGTCCAACGACATTTTAACAAAAACGTTAAGGTAAAAGTATTATAGGATGGCGATTATGTCCTATGAAGAGTGTCTTAGAACACTAAGGAAATGAACGCAAGTAAGTTATCCACTAAGTGGGAAGGACCTTATCGAATATTTAAAGTCATCGGAAAAGGGGCATATCCTTTATAAACCCTAGTCAACCAGGACGTCCCACGAAGCAGGAATGCGGTACATTTAACGACCACCTCTGACTTTGGTTTACTGCAAGAACGCAAGATCTTACGATCTTCTACGATTAGTAGCAAAAGAATTATTTTCAACATGAGATTATATAGAATCTCTGTCGTGACTTTCAAAAGTCATTGATGTCTACAATGTTGAAAGATACTTAAAGATATTTAGGATTTTTCTGGCGTATATGTCGTGACAAATGATTATGCAAGTTACTTGTTAGATTTTTTGAAATATTACTCCTATATGGATCTTATGATCATAATTGCTGTATATGACGCAAGTTACTTATAATAAAACAATGTTTGAAAGAATAAAAAAGTAAACATGACATACGATAAAGCAATGCATCAAATGGTCACTTGTATTAATAATCAAAAAGTTTACAAGTGAAAGGCACGACTACCAACAATCCTCCTTGGAAAGAAAAATAAAGACAAAGATAAAGAGTAAGGAACAGGATGGTTGGTAGAAGGTTCATCGACGACTCCATTAGAGGGACTACCCATGTCTTACTCGTCTTCCAAGTCAAGATCTGTAGGAGTGCCTTCGACGACATTGTAAAAGAAGTTCAACATCTTCGCAACAGACTTCATTTGTCCCTAAGGAGTCTACAAGAGCTATAAGTATCAATATAGTTTGTAGAGGGGATGGGGGGATAAATACAAACACAACTTTTAGGTTTTTAAATGGGTTTATATCAATAAACAAATTTACAGTTGTAAGCGAAATAAGAACAAGTATTAAACCTATTCTATTACAACTTTAGAAATCACTAAGGGGCTGTTTGGTTCATTTTAAGGAATGAAAATGGAGATAATAATGAAAATAGGGTAGAATGGGAATGATTAAATTTATATCATTATATTATATTATGATGAATTCCCTTGCATTCCTAATGTAAAAAGTTAAAAATAAAAAATCAAATCTTCATCTCCATCAAAGAGGCGTCTCTGTGACTATCACAGCAACACATCTTCTTCTTTTGACAACACATTTGCATCTTCATTTCAAAGCATCTCCAAGACACACAACACCTGCATAACGTCTCCATCTTTTATTTCATATTCTTGATTTCATCTCCATCTTCAATTTCATCTTCTTGATTTCATCTCCAAACATTAAATAAAGAAATAACATCAAATAGAAATAATATCCAGAGAAGAGAAGAGGGAACTTAATAGATCTGTCAAAGGCACTCAAAAATGTCGAAGTTCACTCAGATCTGTCGAAAGGCTCTCAGATTTCATCTTCATCTTCTTGATTTCATCTCCAACCACTAGATGGAAAAGCACAAAATCGAAAAAAAGACCAAGTAGAAATCATCTCAAGAGTTGTCGGAAAGGGTACTTACACATCTTCATCTTTTTGATTTCATTTGTGTTTGATGGTGCTATGTTGGGGATGGGGCAAGGGTTCACGGTGACTTGTGCTGGTATGGAGAGGAAGAGGCTAACTTAAAAAAACTTTCATTCCCCCCAAGTTGGAGAGGAATGATTTTTACCCGAATCTATTATAATCATTGATTAATTATCTGAAACCAAACACTATCTTTTATTCCATTTTCATTCCTTGTTTGAGCTAAACATTATTAATGATTATCATTCCCATTCCTTGCCTTCTAATACCCCCAGCCAAACACCCCCTAAGTATATGATGCACAAGGAATGAGGGAAATAAGATTAGAGGTTTTATAGAGAGATAAGTATGCATAAAGATGAAGAAGAGGTATTCATCTATTTTTACCCGTTGCATTTAATGCAACACAGATGGTACATGCCATGTGTCAAGTTTCAATAAGGAACTTGTCCTTTGTTCATAAAGCAACCATGCTTTTGGCCGAATATGAACAGTAGCCTAATCAGAGTTGGTAAGCACGTAAAGAACAATCCGTACATCGTTTCTGACAAGGAATGGGGGTTCGATATTTGTGCGTCGAGGATAAGATCAACTTTAATCTTGCTGAGTAGGCCCCACATTGATCATTGATACTGAGTCTTCAAGGATGAAGTCTTCAGGTATCACTGAGGCATACGCAAGATCTCACACTTGTGTCAGATGAACGTTGCTGTCACTGAACCGCTTCAGATCACGAGCTATTTATCTCTTTCTTAAGCCAGGTCTTCGACTATCGCTGAATGGTCTTTGGTGTGAGTGTTGTTCTTCAGATCTTCTAAGTTCAGATAGTGTTCCTGACTTTTAGCGATCACTGAGTGCAATCAGTGTATGCTATCGCTGAATCTGTCCAGTAACTTAAACTTTGATTTTCACTAAGTATATAGAGAAATCATATTCATATCACTGAAAGGAGTTTGGATCAACAATCTCCCCTTATTTGATTATGATTAAGCAACATAAGAAAATTACTTGAAGGAATTAGTAAGACGAATAGAAAATTTAAAGTAAAAATTCTAAGTACTAATCTATGAGATCTTTTTCAGCTAATTCACTATCTGAATAGAGTTTCATTTATAAAGATATGAAATCACAATGTTTTCAAGCGTAAAAACTAGAAAGTACATTCAGTGATATTTATAGAAGGTAAAGATCACTGAGTAATAAGATTTAAAAGTTATCAGAACTCATATGTTCATTGTCCCTTTTACTATTTTCAGATATCTTTTAGTACATAGATGGAGTAAAGTACTTCGTTGAATTTCATTATTAATCAATCTGAAGAATTACATTTGACAATGAAATTACAATGTTAAAGTGAAGTACAATACATCGAAGAAAACTACAAATGAATTTTTTTTTGGAACTAAGGTGTAGCTTCCTGAGAGTAATCAAAGAACTCTTTTCTTTTTTGTAGCTCTCTCTCAATTTTTTTCTTCTGATGGTAGTGTGGATCATTATCGACCCAATAGTTAAAGTAGAGAATTTTGAAAAGTTTGATAGGAGCAAGATGAATCTTCTTATTTCTGAGAAACCTTATTGTACCATCATTATCTGCATATCTTCTCTGAGTTGGCAGAGAGGTATTCAGCATGGAAAGATCAGGGAGGACAAGATGGGTGAAAAGACTTTCAAAGTCAAATTTTGTCTCATGTTTATTTCTGAACGACAGAGCTTTTGATTCGGACTTTGATCTTTTCTTTTTGGATTTTGAGGGAAGAGGAGGTACCATTACGTATTGAGAGATCCTTTATAAGAGCTGATCCAGATGTCTTTCTACAACTGCTTTGAACTGGGACTTTGATTGGTGAATACCATCAATGATTTCCAGCCATTCAGAGAAACCGTAGAACTTCAGGAACCGTGGGTCTTCTTTTTGTATGCTGTGATCTCTGAACATATTTACCTTATCTCTGGACCGGAGTTTAAATTTGATCTTGAGATAGTGACACTAGTAATTGTTTCAGGGAATACACGAAAATTTACCTTCTTTTCGCAACACTAAAGTTCTTCATTTTTCTGTTCTTGGGTTTTCTGATGATCTTCGTTCGCAGGTTGTAGAATCCTCTGTTGGATCTGAGAGGATTTACCTTTAAGTTTGCTTCGGCTAGCTCCTCTTTTGCTAAAGCTTCAGTGACTTTGAGATTCTGTTGAGCTTATCGTTTTTTATCATTTCTGAGTCGCTTAGCTTTCAGTGTTTCTTCTCTTGCCAAGGCTTCAACGACCTTGAGGCTTTCTTGTGTTTCTTTTAATTGCTCATCTCATAATCACTGATCTTTCAGAGCTTGCTCTCTTTCTTCAAGGGAGAGAAAGGAGAATTC
This sequence comes from Silybum marianum, assembly GCA_036898165.1. Classification (NCBI taxonomy): domain Eukaryota; kingdom Viridiplantae; phylum Streptophyta; class Magnoliopsida; order Asterales; family Asteraceae; genus Silybum; species Silybum marianum. The sequence goes on along the minus strand of CM072529.1, from coordinate 39,092,595 downwards.
ATCATAAGTATTTATTGGTGTGAGAGCTTCAGGACTAGAGATACGAAGAAAGATTTTTGTCTTGGTTCTCTATAGTTCCTTTATTAGTAGAGCCCTTCTTGCTTGTTCTTCAGGTTTAGATATGGGCTTCCTATTTACACCCCTCTGAATTAGGCCTTCTTCCTCTTCAGAATCTGACTCAGATATGTATAGAAACATATCTGTCATGGAAGGCTCATTCTGGAAGGGAGTCACCTTAGGGGGACAAGGTGAATTGAAATTGGGAGAAGAAAGTTCAGAGTTAGTGATTTCGTCAATACTTCTTACGAATGAAGTATTGGTAGGGACAGAAAGGAGTAGGAGTATAAGAGGTTGGGGTTCAGAGAGAGGGTGGTATAATTGGATTGGAAGAGTAACCTCAATGTTATTGAGCTCCCCCTCTACGTTTAGGAATGCAACATCCTCTAAATCTATAGGTTGTTTGTTTTTAACATGTGGATTCTGCTGCTTCTTTCTGGGAGAGGGCTTATCCCCCAAAGGTGTTTTAAAAATGTTCCCAGTTTGAGTCTCTGGGCGAACAATCTTGATAATGGGTGGAACATCATCATCATCATCATCATCATCATCATCATCATCCTCAGCTTCATCTCTTAGTGAGAATGAAGTGCCTTTTTCGTTACCTGTGTCTTCTTCGTCTTCTTATTATTTATCATCATCATCATCATCATCATCATCTTCAGGGATGATGGTTTTGACGGCGTCAATCACTCCCTGAGTGGGGTTCGCCTTTGGGAATACTTCATCGGCTTCAGCGATGATTTGCTCATCTAGCTCTTTGGCGAACTTCTCCTCTTCTTTGTTTTCATTAGGGAGGACATGCACCAACAGAGTACGCACATTGCTGTGAAGTTTATCAAGTGCCCCTGTATGTGCCTTCTGAGTCTGGGCGATTTGACTCAGGTTCCCTCTATCAGCTTCAGAGAGAGAAGAGGAGGAAGTAGCGGGAGCTTGTAGTAACTGTAGAATCTCTGTGAGTGTTGCTCCTTGCTTTTCAAGGGCTGCTCCCGGCTTATCAATCTTCGTGCCCAATAGAGTGAGGGCAAGATTCAGGGAGGATACATTTGTCTTCAAAGTAGAGACATCCGAAAGGATGTTGGAGACAGTGGTCTTCAAGCTTGGTACCCCTACTACCTGTCTGAAGATGTACTCTACATAGATCTACAGGTTATCTGCCCATGGTTTGATCTGGGCTGTCTCACCAACCAGAGAGTCCATAGCTGGTATCTGAATGGTGGCAGAGGGAGGACCCAGTGAGATGATTGGAATTTCCACATTCAGTGAAGGAAGAGATCTCCCTATGACTTTCTCCATCTTGATTTTTTTTTTATTTTCTCCATGTTCATGGACGTTGGAGATTTGGAGGGAGGTGTATCAGAGACACCTTTGTCAGTAGCAGCAGTAGTGACAGCGACAACGACAGTAGTAACAACAGTAACACCTGTAGGTAACAAGATAAACGAGCCAAAAAGAGCTCGGGGTTAGAGGAAAGAAGTTGGGAGGAAGTGTTTGTTTGCTAGGGTTCCTTGAGAGTATCTAAAGGATTACTCTCAGGGATGGTACTTGCTACAGTTGTGTCCTGAGAATCACATACCTATTTCTGAGAATGTTTGTTTGAAACATTTTCAGGTCCTGTGCATGTAGCTTTCCAATTTTCATATTGTCGAAACAAAGCTGATAATTGAACAACACGCTTCTCAAAGAATAATAGGTAGAAGTAGAAGAGAAGGCAGTGAGTGTGTTACGTCTACCAGCTTCAGCGTAGATGGTGCCTAAATTTTGAGGGAGCAAAGTCTCTGAAAAGGAGAGTAGTGCTGATAAAGCGACAAAGGTCTCTGAAGCCATTGTCGTGGCAGAGGTGAGAGGAGGCGTTTGTAGCACGCCAAAATCAGGAAGAGTTATCGGTAGAGAGACAGTCTTCTTGGGCTTCTTATTTAGTGTCTTGTGTGTGATGGACTTCTTGTGTCCATCGCTGGTTGGGTTTTTTTGTTTCTTCAGAGAGGAGGAATATGTGTCAAGGTTAATCACTGATGGGTTCTTCTGTGATTTGGACACATTTTCTCCTTGAGCCACATAGGTGGGAGGAACTGAGGTGTTCAGGGGAGAGGGATCCCTGATGATTGTCATCATCTCAGGGAGAGAGGGAGCATCACTTGTCTTTTCATCGTGCTCCAGGGATTTCTTTCCTACCTAAGAGAAGTTTTGATTACCCTTCGTAGGGTACCCTTCAAACACAAACTCCAGAATCATTGAAATAAATTTGAAAGTGGTGACATTGATCCACAAGAAGCTCAGCAAACTCTTGAAATAGCGGAAGCTGTTCTGGTGGTATAGAGTTCGGGAAGAAGAGAAGGTCAAGGATTTTCTTGAATACTCCATGTCCCGTTCTTCTGTTGTAACAAAATATTCCCCTTTTATGTGGAAAAGGCCCGTATCAATAATTATGATTTTACGTAAAGATAACATTAAACCTGTACATTTTTGAAGCAGAATTCGGTCAGCGCGTCGACCTGGTACAAAATGGCCATCTTACTGAATCCGAAAGGTCGACTACGACAAAAACGTAGTGCTGGAAATTCGGAAGGAGAAGTGTTATAAGCTTTGAATGGAAGCCCCGGTAAACGGCGGCAGTAACTCTAACTGTCCTAAGGTAGCTATAAGGGATGGTTGGCTTTCTTCCACTTGTAGTGACTATTTTACGAAGGTCCTCGATATGATCTTCGCGTAGTTGATGTCGCGACCGTGGTATAGAGCATACGCCATGTCGAGGAACTTTCTACTAGCCTGTTCCTGAGTGACAGTCTTAGGGCCGAGGCACTGAATAACATAGGTGAATATGTATTGCCACTTAGCAGGTAAGCGACTCTTATCAATCTTGGTGAGCTCCTTGTTGAGCTCATTCTTATTCTTTGCTTGTCAAGGCCAGTCATATCCTATCTGAGTGTGGAATCCCTGGACTTCCTCCTTGGTGGGTTCAGATTCCCATTGTTGACCCTCAGGTTTCGCAGGAATACGGAGAGTATCCTGATTACTTCGATAGTGATGTCCAGAGAGCCCAAGATAATGGTAAATCCAATAGCAGGGAGCCGAGTTCCTTTCTCAGTGGTCACTTTTGAGTAGTGAGCCATGTACCAGAACTGTTGGAGATGAGTAGTGATTCCAATAGGGACATGGCAGAAAGCATATTGAAGAGGAATATTTTGATGAAGATAGCACCGTCTCTGAAGTAGGCATGATCCAGAGGGATGTCTAGCAGAGCAACGTGGTTGCATGACTTCACAAGTCCTTGTTCTACACTGAAGGCGGTGTTAGCAGATGGTTGGAATTCAGTGATGGGAATGATCTCTTCAGCAGCTGTGTTGCCATTTTCACTTGAGTTGGCCATTTCTGTTACTGGAATTGAAAAACCAAAGAGAAAGAACATGGTTTAATAAAAAAATGTATAAACCAAAAGGATTTGGTACATAGAATACCAAATATTTATGACATACAAGTGTTTTGATGAACATTCCTCAAACCTTTGCTTCTTTTCATTCTCATTTTCTTTTTCATCAAACTGTGTGATTTCTTAGTTACAATAGAATAGGTTTAATTACTTTTTCTAATTCCCGTTTGTAACTGTAAATTTGTTTATTTAATATAAACTCATTTAAAAACTAAAAATCAGTGTGTTTGTATTCAACCCCCTCCCCTTCTATAAGCTGTTTCTATATCCATTGAACTCTTGTAGACTCCTTTGGGACTAACGAGTGGTATCAGAGCAGTGTTTCTTGCTTACTAATCTTTAAAATACTTGTTTCTTAAGATATTTTAAAATGACTAATACAAATACAAACTACATTGATAATGGATCTTTAGCTAAACCTCCTATATTTAGCCGTGATAACTTTCCATTATGGAAGGAAAGAATGACTCTATTCCTAGAAGGATCAGATCCTAAGATCCCCTATTATCTAGAGAATGGACCATTCATTCCTACAGCCCTGGTCCCTGCAGTTCCTGCCACTACAACCAATCTAGCTTTTGCTTAGAGAAGAATCGTCAAAACTCCAGATCGATGTAGTGAAGATTATTAAAAGGAAGTAGCTATAGATGCTAAAGCTAGATCCATAATAGCTATGTCTTTATCGGATGAAGTCTATCACTCTGTGATGAAGATAAGAACTTCTAAAGCCATGTGGGATACTCTATGTATTCAATATGAAGAAACTGATGAAGTTCAAATCACTAGATATATAAATATGGTAAGACAATATGAGAGCTTTATGCATTTAAAAGGTTAAACTCTCTCTCAAGTTCACCAAAGATTTAAATGTCTTTTGATTGACATGAAAACTGTTAACAGAGAATATTCTAATGCTGAAATACTGACAAAATTCATGGAGGCACTACCTGGACAATGGGGAGTGTACACTACATGTCTAAAACTGTCAAAGAATCTTGAAATTCTCTTTAAGTGCTTTATATGGAATGCTCCTAAATGAAGAGCAATCTTAAGCTTTAAGGAAAAATCTTATCAATGATATCAAGAGTGCCAAAAGTACTTCTTTGGCACTAGTGACTTCAGAGGCAGATCATTCAAAACAAGTTTGTTCCTCTATTACTTCTATCACTGAACAAAATAAAAAAGATTCAGAAGAACTCACTGATGCTGACATCTCTGAGTTTGATAATTCTCTAGCTCTTCTCACAAACAATTTTAGAAGATTTGTTAGGAAGAGTAACTTTCGAAAAACTCCTGTTATCGTTGACTCTGACAAGTCAAAGACTCTGCCCGCTGAAAAGGCATTTGCTAAATGCTATAACTGTCAGCGAAAGGGTCACTTTGCAAGTGACTGCAGATCTAACAAAATAGCTGCACCCACCACCTCTCAGAACTCTGATAAAAAAGAGAAATATTCCAAGTTAAAGAATAAATACAGAGATCTGAAAAAGAACCAGCAAAAAGGCAAAGGTCTAGTTGCTGAAGAAGTTGATATGGATCAAGAATATGATTGGGCCAAAACCTCTATGAATCAGGTTCTGATGAAGAAGATCTTGCCTTCCTCTGTCTAATGGCCAGAATCGAGGAAGCTGAAGAAGTTTCTGAAACATCATCCTCAGAGTCTCCTTCGACTTAGGTAAATATCTCTACCAAACTTTCAATATCTGGAAGTGATAACTTGTCGGCTCTCGATTCTTTAACTGTTCATTTTTACAATGCTTCAAATGGAAAGTTCAAAGCTGAACAAATCAATATTGATCTATCATGACAACTGAAAAATTTCCATTTAAAAATCAAAGAACTCACAAAGATTGAAGAAACTCTTAAGGACCAAGTCTTTGTAAATCAAACAATAAACATTGAAAGACAACAAGCTATCACTGATAGGGAAAAGGCTATCGCTGATCTCAAGGCTGAAAAAGCTACCATCGAAGGATGGTGTAAGGCTTTTGATAAAGTCAGCAAGATCATCAATGTCCAGATCCCTATGAAGGTCAAAAGTGGTTTAGGATATAACCCTGACAAAGAAGAATCATATAATGATCGTTCCATGTTAAAATTCGGAATGTTTCTTTCTTCAATCCCTGATCCTTCTTCTCAGAAACCTCATATAAATGAGAAGCGGCCTATCTCTAAATCAAATGATTCTAAGAAGTTGATCAAGGACAAGTCTCTTGACCATGTTCTTACAATCAAGAATTTCAGAAACAGAAGAACTCCTCTGTTCCTACTGTGAGTCATCCTAAGACTGGAAAGAAGATCCCTGAATTTATTCAGAGATCTACTCCCAGAATCAAGATTGACCTCACTCAATTCCTTCAATTCCAAACCCATTTTCAAATATAGGAAATGCTATCACTGTGATGAGACTACCCATATTGCAAACAAATGTGCTAATGCTACTAAGGCTGAAAAAGTAGCTCATGGTAAGAAAGTAGCTCAAGATGATAAATCAGCAAGAACGAAATCCACCAAGGTTGGTAAAACTTCCAAGGTGAAGATAACCACTGAAGAAAATCCTTTAGCTAGTAGCTCTTCCGCCACTCCTTCCACTAACTCAGCAGGACCCATAGTAATATTGGTACCTATGAAAAATTAATCTTTTTGTTGTATGCAGGATACTAAAGGCATCTGGTATCTCGATAGTGGATGCTCAAGACACATGACTGGCAGAAAATCTCTGTTCTCTGAATACAAAGAAGAAATTGGTCCTTCAGTGACCTTCGGTGGAAATGGCAAAGGATACCCCAAAGGTTATGGATTCTATCCAATGCAACTTCATTAAGTCGAGTCGCTTATGTCGAAGAACTAAAACATAATTTATTGAGCGTTAGTCAGCTGTGTGACAAAGACTTCAAAGTCCTGTTCTTAAAGAACAGATGTGCTGTCATTGATATTAATGACAAACTTGCCTTAACAGACAAAAGATTAAAAAATGTATATGTTATCAATATGAATAGTTCTCACTCTGAAAATATGTTCTTCATTTCCAAAGCTTCCTCTGATGTCAACTGGTTATGGCACAAGAGGCTTTCTCATCTGAAGTTTAAGATGATCAATGAATTATGTCAAAAAAAACTTGTCAGGGATCTCCCTAAACATACCTTTGCAAAAAAATCTCTTTGTTCTGCGTGTGAGAAGGGAAAACTGACAATAGTCTCTTCCAAATCCAAACAAGTCTCCTCAGTGACTTCTCCTCTTCAACTACTTCATATGGATCTATTTGGACCTGTCAATGTCCAATCCCTGTCTAGAAAGAAGTACACTCTTGTGATAGTTGATGAATACTCCAGATATACATGGGTATTCTTTCTTCGATCCAAGAGTGACACACCTGAGGTAATTATCTCTTTTATTAAAAGAATGGAAGTCCTGAACAATCTCATTGTTCGCTCCATGAGAAGTGATCATGGCACTGAATTCAAAAACAGTACCCTGATTAGCTTCTTTAAAGAAAAGGGAATCACTTATAATTTCTCAATAGTGAGAACTCCTCAGCAAAACGGTGTTGCTGAAAGAAGAAATCGAACGATCATTGAAGCAGCTCGTTCAATGCTCAGCGAATCGCATCTACCTACTCAATTCTGGGATGAAGCAGTAAACACGGTATGCTTTACTCAAAATCGATCCCTGATAGTACAACGATTCAAGAAGACTTCCTATGAATTATTTCATGGAAGAAGACCTACTCTGAAATGCCTATACATTTTAGGATGTAGATGCTACATGCTGAATGACAGAGATCATTTAAGTAAATTTGATCCAAAAGCTGACGATGGAATATTTCTTGGATACTCTTCTGTATCTAAGTCTTTCAGAATCTTCAACAAGAGAAGACAACACGTTGAAGAATCCATGCACGTCAACTTTGATGAATCTCGTCCCACTAACTCCACTCTCTCCTTGAAGAAGAAGAGGAATTGAATGAATGGATGAAATCTCACTATGGGGAACCTGAATTTTTTTTACTAATCAACCTAATGCTGAAAATAATGATTATGGAGTCCCTGATCTCTTTCCTACATCTAACAACGATCCATCATTATCAGGGGTTAATATTACTTCTCTCAATCAGATTCCTCCCTCTGATACTTCATTCGGTGATTCTTCAATAAATAATCAAGTTCCAGTTTCCACTGAACAAACCTTTGAGTCAACTCTAGAGTTGATAACGGACGCTAAAGTACCTATTGCTGAAAAAACAAACGTTCTCCCTGAACAAGAACAAGTCGCTGAATCACAAGCTGATCACTTCCCTCAACTACCTACTCAGCGATGGATTGAAAATCATCCAATAGATTAAAATATTGGTCATGCGAATGCAGGTATCAAAATACGTAGAGGTACAGGTAATATCTATCTCTATGTCAACTTTATTTCTCTCTCTGAAACTAAGTTGGGTCTCTGCCATGCAAGAAGAACTAACTGAGTTTCGTAGAAACAAAGTTTGGAATCTTGTTCCTTGTCCATCTGGTAAGACTGTTATTGGAACAAAATGGTATTTTCGAAATAAACTAGATGAAAATGGCACTGTTATTCATAACAAGGCTCGACTTGTTACTCATGGATATAGACAGGAAGAAGGAATTGACTATGATGAGACCTTCGCTCCCGTTGCTAGATTAGAAGCCATAAGACCTTTCTTAGCTTATGCTGCCCATAAGGACTTCAAAGTTTTTCAAATGAATGTAAAAAGTGCTTTTTTAAATGGTAAACTCAGCGAGAAAGTTTATGTTGAACAACCTTTTGGTTTCACTGACCCTAAACATACTGGTTATGTTTTCAAACTTCAAAAAGCTCTTTACGGGTTAGAATATGCTCCTAGAGCTTAGTATGATACTCTTTCTAAATTCCTTCTTAAAGAAAAACTTGTTCGTGCAAAAATTGACCAAACTCTGTTTTTGAGAAAATATAAAGGTCAAACTATTCTCGCTCAAATTTATGTCGATGATATTATATTTGGCTCCACAAAACTTTAATTATGCACTCGTTTTGCAAACAGAATGAAGAAAAAAAAATACAAAATGAGTATGATGGGCGAACTAACATATTTTCTCGGTTTGCAGATTAAGCAATCTGACAAAGGAATTTTTATTTGTCAAGGTAAATATGTTAAGGACATGCTAAACAAGTTTGATATGAATCAATGCTCAGCGATGAAGACCCCAATGGCACCTCCTCTGATTTTGAATAGAGACCCAAATGGGAAACTTGCTAATGTCACTGCTTATCGAGGGATGATCGGATCTCTGCTATATCTTACAGCGAGTGGACCCGATATCATGTATTCCACATGTCTCTGTGCCCGATATCAAGCTGAACCAAAGGATTCACACCTAATCGCTGTAAAGCGAATTTTCAGATATCTGAAAGGAACTCCTAATTTGGGTCTTTGGTATCCCAAAGGCTCAGGGTTTGATCTAATTGGTTACTCTGATAGTGACTTTGCAGGTTGCAAGATAGATAGGAAGAGCACCACTGGTGGATGTCAGCTATTCGGTGGTAAGTTGATAAGTTGGACAAGCAAAAAGCAGAATTTTGTGTCCACATCTACCGTTGAAGCTGAGTATGTAGCTGCTGGTAGTTGTTGTGCTCGAATCATTTGGATGAGAAATCAACTAAGAGACTACGATCTCAAACTTTCTAAAATCCCTATCTATTGTGATAGCACCAGTGCTATTGCTATTGCAAATAACCCTATACTTCATTCCAAAACCAAGCACATTGAGATTCGATATCACTTTATCAGAGATCATGTGATGAATGGTGAAGTTGAACTTCATATTGTACCAACTGAATATCAGCTCGCTGATATTTTCACCAAGCCTCTTGATGAGACTAGATTCAATCTACTTATCAGTGAACTTGGTATGTTAAACGTTGAATAAATTCTATTCAGCGATCAACAAATATTCGGTGACATACAAATTAAGCCTTTAAATTTCCATTATCTGAACTCTGACTCAGCAATACTTGATTTATCTCGATCAGGTATGTTCTTCTAAATCCTTACCCTCTCTGACTATCTTCATATTCAGAGAATGAATCTCAAAAAATAAAATCCATCACTGACAATCATTTATTGTCTATTGATGAAGAATTTAAAGATAATGATTGACATTTATTGAAATGATAATCTTATTCATATTTTCAAATGAGAAAAGGACATGTCAGACCTTTATCTGACACACGACGGACCACGACGTTTCCTTTCTGATTTTTTTCTAGGAACGTGCGTTAGGTCATCATTACTTTTCAAAAAGTTAAAACCGTCGTTCAGCTTTCTTTCTCTCTCTTCTTGCTATTTAAGCAACTTTCGTATTCATTCAATTCTCTACGCGCTCATTGTATTCAAATAGCAAGAATCTCCTTCGAATCTTCAAGCTTTCTTCAAGAACACCAAGAACACGCACTTGTGCGTTTTTCTTCGAACTCACATTTAAGGTTTGATCTAACCCTATACTTCCTCCTAAAAACAACTACAATGTTGTTCCTTCTTCTAAAAATCTGTTAAAACAAGCTTTTCTAATGATTTTTCACTAAATGTGGATTAAATCTACACAATTTTTTTTTCTCTTCAAAACCTGTTCTAAGTTTCTCCTTAGAACAGAAGACCATTTTGGTAAGTTTAATCCAAAATTTCCCTTCTGAAACTTCTAAAAACTGTTTTATTGTTAACTTTCAACTACCAAAAATCACCAAAATTTATTTGGTACTTTTTGTTATAACAACAAGTATTTTGATCTTGTTCATCAAAACACTTGTTTTATTCTCCTTAAATTTGGTATCCTTTGTACCAAAACCTTAGTCTGGTTTATACATTTTTGTATTAAACCATGAATTTTGTCCTTGGTGTTCCAATTTATGAAGCAGAAATGGCATCATCCAGCAAGATCACTGAAACCTCTGCCAACGTTCCCCTTGAGGGTGCCGCTGCTTGCACTTTTACTCCTGAGCAAGCCACCTTCAAACCCTACAACTACCTGGCGTTGGTGGACATCCTTGCGGATCGTCCTCAATTCAAGGAAGGTGCTACTTTCATCAACGCGTGCCCGCTGATGTACGCCTTCGTTCACAACCCTGTGGGAATTACTTCTCACCTACAAGCGCTTTGGTACACGGCTCGCTGCACCACTCTCACTACTCCAAAGGGAAACAAACTCCCTACTATCAAATTCACTATTCCCATTGAAAAAGGAACTTTTTCCTTTACCGATGGATTCTTAAGGCAAGCTCTGCGCCTCCCCTCCAGAGGTAAGAATCAGTAATGAGCCCCTGAGCACACCAAGGAACAGATCGTAGAATTCTTGGATTCCATCAACTACACATGGGACAACCCCATTGAAAAGAACGTGGGCTCCAAGATGGAGAAGAAAAGGCTTGCTGCAAAATGGCAGTACATCTTCACCCAAGTAATTCAGTGCTTGGGTTCCAAGATGGGTTCTCATGACCAGGCCAACAAGCACTACCAAGACCTGGCCTTCGCTCTCTTCACCAACTATAACCTCAACTACGCTGATTACATTTTCAGCGATATTTACAACCGAGTGAATGCTGCTAAGAGGGAGAAGTTCATTCCTTATCTCAGGTTCTTCGCTACTATCCTAGAGGCTGCCTTCAAGGAAGATTACCTAAAGGTGCCCAACCAAAACTTCTCAATGGTTGGAAGGAATTCGTTGGATATTGAAGAACAACCACGGGACGCTCGTTATACCCCCTACATGTTGCAACTCATCAGCGATGCAACAACTGTGTCTCACCCACTGACAAACCCATCAGTGAGTATCCCTGACACCTCCTCTACCATAAAACGCAAACAGCCAACATAAAGAAACAAAAGATGGGAGTCCCTCAAAAGACTTCCCTCTCTGAAAAAAGCGTAACACCAACGCCACACTCAACCATTGCCACGACAACGGCCTCTGCACCCGTTGGCGCTTCTTCAGCTCTACCACCATTTTCAGCGACTCCGGTCCCTGAAAATGTTATAGCCAACTCCGCTGAAGCTGGATCAGGTAGTACAGTCACAACCCTCTCTTCTACTTCTTCCCTCTCTTCTATGGTCCTCACATCAACATGTGATTCAGAGATAGTTGTCCCTATCTCCGATGATGTTGAAAGGTACGCAGTCCAAGCTTCAATTTTGTTTCGACAGCCAGTATAACAGGACCTCAGAATGTTTCTTTCAAACATTCTAAGACACAGGCTATTGATCCACAGGACACTGCCGTTGTGTGTCGAATCCCTGAGAGTAATCCTCATGATACTCTCAAGGTACATAACATGTCTTCTTGTCACCTTTCATCTAATCCAGAGCTCTTTTTGGCTGCTCTGTCTATGTTGTCATCAGGTATCGCACCTCCTATGTCCACCTCAACTACTATCACCACCACCAAGGCTGCTGCTACTTCTTCTAGCGGTAGCAAAGGTAAGTTGCTGCAGCCTCCACAGCCAAGGAAAGCTAAAGAGTTACACACCATCAAACAGGAGAAGTTCGCTACAAAACTTCCCTCCTTCCTTGTTGAAATACAAAAAACTGTTCTTCCCAACCCAACATTCCCAGCGATTGACTTCTTAGTCAATGAATGCGCTCTCACTAGGGCCAGGGTTGACAATCTTCAGATGTCAGCGGAATACATTTTTCGGACGGTCGCTGGTGCTCCCGGAATGAAGTCCACTATCAACAACGTCTAGACTGACATACAGTCAGTGAAGGAGGAGAACTCAGCTCATGGGCAAGCCATTGCTAGGCTGGAGAAGGCGGTGGAAGCACAAGGCAAAGTGCTTGAGTCTATTCATAAGAGTCAATCCGACATGATGCAACTTTTAAAGACAATCGATGATGCAGGCCCCTCCTTCACTGCTGTAGATCGGACCTCGCTGAATCAGGTTCTCCAGAACCAATCTACACACACTGATTCTCTCAAAGATATCTGTAGATCCCAGATTTTGCAAGCACAATGAATTTGGAGAATAATGCAATAAGAACACGTTGTTTAGAGAATTTCCGTAGTCATATATCTTACTTGTGCGATTACAATGTTGATCTGAAAGTAATTTAGCTCTATGTGTAATCGACTACTTCTAATGATAACCTAGACTCCTATTTATATTTGAAAGGTCTAAACTAATTAAGGAAGGAAAGAGTTTAAGGAATTATAAACTTCCGTTTACAAATAAAGCATATCCTTTCCTTATTTTGTCACAATTAAAATAATAGACCTAACAATCTCTCCCTTTGTGGCAAAATATGTCTTTACTTTTTCAGCTCGAACATGCCTTCAAATCTTCTCAACGTCTGACGAAACATTATCCTTTCATCAATGAATCTGATAGCTTTCAAGAGAAAATTTCTTCTGGTTGAGCTCATCCTTGTAGTACTTTTCTTGTCATTAGCAATCTCTGAAGCTAATCTGTTTCGAATTCCCCATAGAGTTCCATCTGAATAGGCAGCAACTTCATCAAATCTCAGAAATCTCTTTTCGACTTTCATGTGCATCCATACAACTCCGTGTGTTGGGTATGACAGAACAGTTGTAACATCATACTTATCCAACTCAGGAATTGTTTTATTAGGCTTGGCAATATGAATCTTCTTTTGTTCACTTTCAATTCCACGTTGCAAATCATGAAGATAACTGTATCTGAGTTCTTTTTGAATGTGACACACCACCGCTCTTAGTGCTCTTTGTTCATCCTCGTTTCTTCGCTTCTTGTCTCTTAGGTCGTGATACAACGCTTCAAAGTCTAAGATATCAAGGTTAGAAAAACCAGCTTCAGAAAAGTTGTATATTTTACCATCTTCTCTTCGAACTTTGAACGTTGGATACTCGACTTGAAAGACTCTATCAGACCTAATCTGCATAATCCCAATGATCCGGTGTCGTGAGATTACATCGAAAGGCTTTAGAGCTCTCATTTCCAGGATGTGCACATATTCCCTAACTTGAGCTGGATCCATCTCCATTACCAAGTGGATGTGCGCCAAGTCTTTAGGTTTCTTATTCTTTTTGAATATCCTTTCCATAGTTTCTTCAAGATACGGCACCCGGATTTGTTGATTTACCCCTTTAGACTTGCACTCAGTTAGCATCCTTTGCCACCGAATTTGATGAGATAACAGTCTTGGTTCATTTTGATCTCCGGAAGTGTAATTCTTTATCGTGTGCTTCAGGTTCACATAATCTTGTTCTTGGTGAAACGGTTCATATGGGTCTTTAAACCAGTGCTTCACGGAGTTTCTCAGGTTTTAAACATCAACTGTCGCTTCATTTGTTTCCGGTTCAACATTAACTGTCTCTTCATTTGATTCCGGTTCGGCAGCTTCAGATGTGCTCTCAAAGTTAATATCTCCCGCAGGCTTTTCAACCGTAGGGGTATTTACTTCTTGAGTTAGAGTAGGACGATGTCTTCGGCGGGTTGTTGGTGCAGACGGACCAGTAGGCGTGTCTCCCCCTCAGGGCGATTTGGAGCAGAGCTCGGATCGTCCTGATCAGGTCGAGGACGAGGGGTAGAAACGGAAACAGTCGGTCGACAAGTTTCTTGAATTTCGGTGTCTAGAGGGGTGATGGCACCCAAAATCTCATCATGATGTTGTTGATGAGACGTGTGCAAATCACTTAACTGTTGTTCCATTTCAGCTTTGAACAGTTCAAATTCATATTTGGTGACGGTGGGGATTTCCAAATTGCGCCGCAGTAGACCCATTAAAGAATCTTCCGGTTTACCCCTAGTAGTGGCTTCGGCAAGCATATTAGCATATAACATCGACATGAGCTCATCATTGTTGTACTCATTGCGATGTGGTGAGGGAGGCCGATTGTTGGGGCCCGGTGTTGGATCCAGAGGGATGCGACTGCTGCTGGGTCGGGAGGAACTGGCCTGATTCGAATCAAGTTGACCGGAGCGAGCAGTGGCACGTATCTCTCGAACAAATGCTTCTCTTTCAGCAGTCATAAGGGCAGCATGTTCGTTCAAAGTAGCTCTGGCTCGTTGTAACTGAGCGTTTATAAGTGTTTGAGCCGTGGGGTGGGGGGGGGGAATAGTAAAAGCTGGAGTCATGGTACCTGTTTGGAAAACACCTGGATCACTTAGATTACCCGTTGACATGACAGTTGAAAAAATTGTATGACCTACGTTCAGTGTTGGCATAGATGTAGCACTGGTAGGATTTCCTCCCAATCCTCGTGAAATGTCCGGAATAGACATCACTATGGGAGTTCCGACTGGGCCACGAAGGCTCTCAATGAGTGTAGACATGTGTTCCCTAATTGGCTCTAGACTCGAAGTGCATACAATCGAAGTCGAAGCAGGTGAGCTACTGCCTCTTGTTTCAATAGTTGTGCCTCCCGAATGGAGGGGAGCTAGATAAGGAGCTAGACTCACAAGTATATGTGAAATTGTTGGCTGTTGGGAGCCTTCAGAGTGGCTAGGGGGGGGGGGGCGTGCATGAGCGCTGCTAGGTCCACAGCGTCTTGTCCACTAGACATACCCAACGTTGAGTAGGGCTAGTTGACGCGGTTACCTGGATGGGGGAATCTGGTCCCGCGCTCACTATAGTTTTTCTCGTCCCATCGCTCACGCTCACACTTTCTTTTTCAACTAAATCTCCCTCCTCTATCCTTATCTCTCCAGTAAGAGGCTCGGTGAAGATGTCAGACATCGATCCAGAGACCTGATCTGCTTCAAAGTCGAAAGGTTCATGCGGCTCATCATGTTCTTGATCTGCTTCAAAGTCGAATGGTTCATTCGGCTCATCATGTTCTTCATTTGTTGCAGCAGGTTGTTCTTCAGTGTCCGATGTAGAATCAGAAAGAGATGGTTGTGGACCAATGCGGCTTAGAGCTCGTTCTTCGGTGGCAACAGTTCTTGGACGGGAAAGGGGTTGAGTATCGGATTCATCTTCATCAGATGATGAAGGTCGTGGGCGAACACAGTTTCGGCTAACAAGCATCTTGAATCGTGGAGTAGATCGAGATGTAGAGGCAACTCTTGAGATAGTGGGTGTTGGTATTGGGATGGATGGGGCAGTAGTTGATGGGATTGGATGATCAGGTGCACCGCCCTCGTCATGTCCCCTTACAATACGCTCATCACCCTGTTCAGGATCCCCATGATCCTGAACCTGCTCATCTACCCTAGGACCCTCTCCTTGCACAATATGTTCCTCGTGGATTGGCTCTTGGACAGGCACAACCGGAGGTGGTTGAGCCATTAAGCCGTGTCTCTCCCTATAGGCTATCACACTCGGTGCATTCTGATTAGCATAGGCAAGTAGTGCTTCAGGGATTGGCATGATGAAGTTAAACTGGCGATCATTGAGCTTGAGGAACTTCAGTGAGTTGGTTGGTCCCAACGGTGATCCGGTGCGTCTAGGGATGTCAGGTTTGGAGGACAGCATGGCATGGATAAAGAGTTGAAGGAACCGTTGGAAGGGTACGAGTGCACGATTGCGTGAATTGGATTTGTCTTCAACGAGTTCCACGAAATCCGTCCCGATGAGCATAGCGTAATCGTAGTGACGGTTGAATACAATACCGTGAAAAATGCGTAAGGCCGCAGTACTGGCCTTGTCCATGCTGGTGTGTTTGCTTATTAGACATCGATTCACGATGGTGAACAGTGAAAACCAGATTTGAGGCAGATATATTCTCTTGAACTGGCCAGGGCTTGTGAGGGGTTCGGGTGAGTTGTACCCAATGGCTCGGATATCGGCACATAGTTGTTCTTCGGTTGCAAAGGCATCATATGGGTGTTCGTCGGTGGCGACAGGCAGGCGGAGGATTCGACGAATCCGAGAAGATGTTAAGCAGGTGACGAAGTCGTCGATTTTGGCAGTGAAGTGGTGGTCATCGTCATCCGGATGGTATGTTAATGTATACCAGAATTGCTGGAGATAGAACAGGGGTACCCGATGATCCAAGGCAAAGGCATATCTAAGGGGTGGCGTTGAAGGATATCGATGATGACTTGATGTTCAATTGTTATGCCAAAGTCAAGACGGTGATTGTTTGGTTTGAGTGATTGAAGTTTGTCCCGGGGCATCAGGAGGTCATCTCGGTTGACCGCGTTGGTACTGGGTTCGGTGGATCGTTCAGAAGGCATGGGATCTTCATCGTCAGACAGGTTTGGATCATTGATGGCCGCCATTGGAACTGAAAGGAAACAGTTAGCAAATCATAGGCAAAGTCAGTGCTATGGATGAAATCAGGCTAAAAAAAATCCAAGTCTGAATATCGAGTCCTAAGGAGTCGATAAGCCTGAATATCGAGCCAATTGGAGTCGATAAACAGTTTTATCGATTGCTATAGGATCTATGAAAAGATGAATGTCGAGTCAAGCTGGGTCGACATAAAGACTTGGTGAAGTTTTAGAAGAACAAACCTGTGAGAATCGACATTAAAGATGTCGGGTCAAGAGGACTCGAGAACCACGAAATATCGAGTGATAAAAAGATACTTGGAGAAGATGAAGTAATTTTATCGATCCTTAGAATGTCGACAAAAAAATATGTTGAGACCTAAAGGGTCGAGAAAAGTACTTAGGCATTTGAAGAACAAATTTATCGAACCGATAAAACTAGATAAAAATTTATGTCGGGTCTTTAAGGGTCGATAACAAACACTTAGTATTTTTGAATACCAGGTTATCGAACCTATAAGACTCGATAAGAATTTATGTCGGGTCCTTAAGGGTCGATAAACAACACTTAGGATTTTGAATAAAAAGGTTATCGATCCTATAAGACTCGATAAGAATTTATGTCGGGTCCTTAAGGGTCGATAAAAAACACTTAGGATTTTGAATAAAAGGTTATCGATCCTATAAAACTCGATAAGAATTTATGTCGGGTCCTTAAGGGTCGATAAAAACACTTAGAAGTTTTGAGAAGATGTTCTTATCCACCTTGAGGAATCGACAAAACTCTAAGTCTTGTCTTTAAGGAGTCGATAAAACTCAAAATGAACACAGGAAAAACCTAAGAGATCAGATGCAAAAAATCGGCCTAAAACTTAAAGAAAGTCCTATGTCTAGGTGCGATTAATGATAGTGAATATATCTAAAACATTAGATAAGCAAAAGAAGCACGCACAGAGTCTCAATTTTGACACAAAACAGAGCAAACTCGGAAACCCAGGGTTTTGGGAAACCGAACAGTTTAATGATCAAAATCAGAAGCATGCTATTGATGAAAGTAAAAACACCAAGATTTAAAGATGATTAAGAGAAGAATGCGAACATGGTGGTGTATTCTGATTCCTAAAACTCGAAGATTTGAAAAATCAATTCCTGGAACTCAAGTATTCGAAGGGTTTTAGAGAGAGAGGGAAAATCAAAAACTTGTTTGAAAAGTAAAGGAATGAGAGTGGGGCTCGAGATTTAAATAGTCGGTCATCGGGTGATGACACGTGGCAAGCTTTCATTGGGCCGAGAAAGATGATGACATCAGCAAGATGTCGAGCGTGGTTTTTGCCGGGCCAACCTTGGTCGATAAAAACAAATTTGTCGGGCCAACCTTGGTCGATAAAAACAATTTTGTCGGGCCATTAGGGGCCGAGAACTTTTGACATGATTTTAAAATTAAGTTTGAATTGATATATAGATAAATTAGTGCTCCCCCTAATGAAACGTGAAATAAGAAGACTTTGTTCCCCCTACAATCGTGAGATAGTAAAAACATACCTTGCTGCTCCCCCTCAAAAACTGAGCTGGTTAGTCAAAAACATATTCGAAAAGAAAGAAAGAAAGAAAAACGATGAAAATACAGAACTATAAATTAATTTCAAAAGCCAACAAACGAGAAGCCAAGAGTGATGCAGATTCACCGTTTAAGAGAATGGGAATGTGCATAAAAACTTGGGTAGACGTTCTGTGTATTTTGAAAAGTATGATTTAGAAAATCAGGTTTTAAGGTTCAACAGGCCCAACTTGGACACTAGGAACTGGAAGAGTTTCTCATCTAATGCCTTGATGAATAGGTCGGCAAGCTGTAGTTCTGTATTTACAAAGTATAATTCAATCGTACCTCTTTCGACATTGTCTTTGATGAAATGATACCGTACATCGATATGTTTAGTCTTCGTATGTTGGACAGGATTTCTTGAGATGGCAATGGCGCTTTTGGAGTCACAATAGATAGGAATCTTATCAAACCAGAATCCATAGTCCTTGAGCTGTGTGCGCATCCACAGTACTTGAGAACAACAACTTGCGGCAGCAATGTATTCGGCTTCCGCGGTAGAAGTGGAGACGCATGCTTGCTTTTTCTAGGACCAACTTACCAGTTTATCGCCTAAGAATTGAATGTGTCCCGACGTGCTTTTACGATCAAGCATCCATCCGGCATGATCAGAATCTGAAAAGGCAGTTAGCTCGAAACCCGTATCCTTGGGATACCATAGGTCAAGATCAGTAGTACCTTTTAAATACCGAAAAATACGTTTGATAGCACTAAGGTGAGATTCTTTTGGAGATACTTGATATCTAGCGCCTAAACATGTGGCAAACATTGTGTTCGGTCGACTAGCCGTTAGATACATTAAGGAACCAACCATTCCCTGGTAGTTTTTAGAATCTACCGCTTTTCCCAAAGGATCAGCGTGTAGTTTTGAACCCGGAGACATGGGTGTACCAATCGGTGTACATGATGTCATGTTGTATTTTCGTAACATGTCCGAGATGTATTTCGATTGGTTGATGAATATTACTGTTAAAAATTGTCCATCATGCTCATATTGAATTTTGCAATCATGAGTTCGGAGAACTCCTTGCATTGTTGAGGGTTAGTTGAACCAAAGATAATGTCGTCCACATAGATTTGAATACGCATAATATCACCGTCTTCTTTTTTAATGAAAAGAGTTGGATCGATTTTACCTTTCGAGTATCCATTTTTCACCAAATAGTTAGACATGTTGTCGTGCCATGCGCGCGGTGCTTGTTTTAAGCCATAAAGAGCCTTATCGAGAATGTACACATGATTTGGCTTTGAAGGATCGACAAACCCGTCCGGTTGGGATACGTAGACTTCTTCGCGCAGAACACCATTCAAGAAGGCCGTTTTGACGTTCATTTGAAAAACCACAAAATTCTTGTGAGCCGCGGATGCTAAGAACATTCGAATTGCTTCAATACGGGCCACGGGCACAAATGTCTCGTCATAATCAATCCCTTCTTGTTGGCGTTATCCTTTTGCTACAAACCGGTCTTTGTAGCGTATGACAACCCATCTTCATCTTGTTAGTTTTTGAAAATCCATTTGGTACCGATGATGGTTTTGTGTTGTGGACGAGGAACGAGGCGCCAAACTTTCAAGCTTTCAAATTGATTGAGTCCGTCTTGCATGGCCACAATCCAATCAGGATCATTCATTGCTTCTTGAATGGATGTGGGTTCGATCTTGCTTAGAAAGGAAGAGAACAAACAATTGTTGGTCGAGGCGGAACGCGTCGTGAGTGGTCTGGTTGGATCTCCAATAATCGGATTTGCTGGATGAGATCGGACCCATTGGGTGGTATGCGGAAACGATTGAAATACATTTAGGTCCGGGGTAGGATTAACATAAGTACCAAGTGGAAGATCTTTAACTAATTCTAGGGCTGGAGCTACGGCAGAGGATCTTGTGGAACTAGAGACATCCTTGGGGGAAGAGGTTGATGGTGGGGGGGAGGATGTCGGTTTAGTAGGAAGCGAGTTGAGACTAGGTGGAGCATCAGTAGGAGCAGCATCTTGAGCGAGAGGAGCGGATGTAGACGAGGTTGGAGTTGCAACAGTTGAGACGGTGTCCGTAGTAACTGGCGGTCCAGTAAGGTTGGTAGTCTCGGCAACCTCCAAGATAGGTGGAGTGATCTGATTCGGGATATCAGTTTGAGAACCAAAGTAATCCGAGTAAAAGTACTCGAATAAATCATCTAGATTGGAATTAGTAGCTTTGGATGTAGAAGGTTGAGCGGGGTTTGGGGCAGGTTCCGAACGGATGTGATCGGAAGCTAAAATACCGGTGAGTGCGGGTCCAGAACTGTCGTGTTGAGGAGCCATTTCGGCTTTAGGATCAAACTGAATATTGACGCTTCCTGTGACACATCGAGCAAGTTTCATGTAGACCCGATAAGCTGAGGCATTTGGAGAGTAGCCAAGAAAATAAGCTTCATCGGCCTTTGGCTTGAGTTTACCACGATCTTCCTTTTCATTGAGAACAAAGCAGCGAACACCTATGGTTCGGAGATGATCGATGGAAGGAATGCGATTGTAGACTAACTAATATGGCGTCTTGTTGAAGCGCTTGTTGATGATGGAACGATTTTGAGTGTAGCAGGCGGTATTGACTGCTTCGGCCTAGAGGTAGAGTGGCAGTTTGGAAAAAGTGAGCATAGTGCGGGCTGCTTCAACAAGTGTACGATTCTAGCGTTCGACCACACCATTTTGTTGCGGAGCACGAGCCGCAGAAAATGTGTGTGAAATTCCCACCGATTCGAGATAACCGTCAAGTGAACGATTTTTGAATTCGGTTCCATTATCAGTGCGGATGGTTTGACCGGTAAGTTCTAGTTTAACTTGAATAGATTTCAGGAACGTAATAATGGTTTCGGGAGTCTCATCTTTGGAGCGAAGAAATTTAACCCACGTAAAGCGAGAAAAATCGTCAACCATAATTAGAACATACTTCTTACCATGAATACCTTGAGTCCGCATCGGGCCACACAAATCCATATGGATGAGTTGAAAGGGTCGAGTTGTGCTATGAACCACCTTGGGTTTGTGAGAAACCTTCTTCATCTTTCCCATCTCGCATGTGTCGCATAAGTGTGGTTTGTCAAATTTCATCGAAGGTAGGCCGGTGATTATTCCGTTAATGAAGAGGCGATTGATGTTCTTGAAGTTTAAGTGAGAAAGCCTTCGGTGCCATAACCAAGTCTTCGGATTAGAGACATTTGAGACCAGACAAACGTTGGAAGGAGCGGTCACTTGGGAAAGATCAATGGTGTAGAGATTGGATTTGCGTGTGTCGACCAAGATCTCCTTTCCGTCAAAGGTTCGCACGCAACATCTTTCGGGTCGAAAATTGACTTCAAGTTGTTTGTCAAAGAATTTGCCAATACTTAGCAAATTATGGCTCACGCCTTGAACATAGGAAACATTCGAAATGGTGAGATTGTTGTGAATGATGTCACCATGTCTTTGGATGGGTGCTAAGTGATTGTTGCCAAATTTAACGAATCCGCCCTTTTTCTCCTTGTAATTGGCTAGCAGCTCCTTTTGTCCGGTCATGTGTTTGGAGCAACCAGAATCTAAGTACCACACATGACCGATCTGCACAAAATCAGGCAGATTTAGGTACCCATTTGTAAATGGGTCCTTCGGGGTTAGTTGACTGTGTACCTTTGGGTACCCACTTGAAGTGGGACTTAAGATCGTTCGTCATGGTCCTTTTAGGAACCCATTTATAAACAGGTGGATGAGAAAAAGAATTGTGATGAAAATTATCAGAATTATACATGTTCGGAAAATAATCACAACCATAATCAAATGAATTTAAGCGTACAAAGACATTCACACCGCAATTTGAGCAACAAATTTGATTACGAGAAAACTTAATTAAATGTCGAAACGAATGAATAGTATATGGAAATAGAAATTGACGATTTGTTCTTTTGACATAAGTAGAATTTGTAAACGAAAATTTGTCTTTATTGCGAGGTGATGACTTTGAAGTACATTTGTCTTTTTCAACCCAAACTTGTTTGGTCTTTAAAGTATGAACATCTGAAACATCAATAGGACGCTTGTTAGTACTTTTGGAAGAAGTTTATTTTGATCTGTTTGGTGAATCGGAGAGTAAATGGTTTGACTTGTGGAACACTCAGTCGGATCTTCCGGAGGTAAAACTGATTCAATTGGCTTTTTTCCTTTGTCCAAAAACTCTGTATGAGTTGGAAGAGTAGGATTGAAGTCAAAGTCAGCATTTAAATCTTTTAAACATTCGTTGTCGTCGAGTAAAGAAGGATTAGAAGCAAGGTCATCTAAGTCATCATCAACGTGGTCGGGAGAAGGGGAATATTTTTGCGTAGGAGGAATATAATTTGAATCAAGTTTAAACACCTCTTCACAATCATCTAAATAATTACTAACGAAGGCTTTACACGAAGAAATATTGGAAATAAAATCATTTTCGTGGTTTTTGTGTAATTGTAAAGCCTCGTTTTCAAGTTTTTGAATTTTTGAAAGTAATGCCTCTTTTTCCTTTTCTGACGAAGAACGTTCAAGTTTCAACACGTTTTCAAGTTGAACGATTTTCTTTTCTAAAAATAGTGAGGGAATGTATGGTTTACATTCAGAAATTTTATTTTAAAGTTCTTCGTCAGAATACGAGGGAAATCGGGAGAGTTGTTTTTGAAGATTCCTCTTCTACCTTTTGAGGATAGCAGAAAGGAATTTGATGAAAATCTTTGTTTTGTCTTTTCCAATCTTCCCTTTCTTTGACATTGGACTCTGACTTCATACAAGGAATTTTGTAATCTGGACCAAGGTTCCGATATTCGAATTTATAGATAGTCGGAGTATTATAGATGGCCTTTTCTAGATGTTTTGGATTATCAAATCCTAATCCAGCTTTTGAACTTAACTCTTTTGGAATGTTTAAGTGAATTGTGTGCTCAGTTTGTCCAATTTTATACAGCTTTAGTTCCAATTCTTTGAGTTTTTCCAAAAGGTCTTTTCTTTGAAAACTCACAAATTCGTCTTTTGATGAAAAATCTTCGGTCTCCTTTTTAGATTTGTTAAGTTGATGTGTGAGATCCGAGATTTGTTGTTTTAAAAGAATGTTTTCTTCTTGAATAACAGTTCTCTCCATTTGACGATTGTGTGCAATACTTTGAGATGTTGCAAGTTCGGCTTGGTAAATTAGCAATTGATTATGATTATTTTCTAAGCGTACTTCTAAGTTGGAAACCAAGAGTTTCTCGATTTTTAACTTGGATTGTAATTCTTTTAATTTAAGCATCATATCATGCATTTGAGAAACGAAAGCGTCATACTCAGAATGGCTTACCTCGGGTGTGTAGTCGGAAGCGTTTGAAGGGGAATCATCAGAATAAGCCATCAGACTGAAGTGTGCTTGGACATCGTTTTCCTCATCATCATCATCATTGCCTTGGTTGAGCCATTGTTCATCTTCCGCCATAAGAACTTTGTCGGCCTCCTTTTGTTTAGCCAACATCAACTTATAGGTGAAGTAGTTTGAATCTTTGATGACTGGATTTTTGCATTCACGGGCATAATGACCGGTCTTCCCGCAGTTGTAGCATAAACTCTTTTCACCCTTGAATTTATCTTCCGGTTTAACTGGCGGACGTTGCTCTCTTGATTTTGCTTCAAAAATACTCTTTCGCTCATAATTCTTGTTCCCCAAGCATACCGTTATTGATTTGGGTTAGAGCGACGGGTAAACTTTTGTTGAAAGTCTCTTGTGAAGAGCGCCAATTGTTGTTGGGATTCAGCAATGTCTGGATCATAATTAAAGTCTTCATCATCCAGTTTGGAAGTAACCTCTTGAGGAGAGTTATGAGAAGTAACGGGGCTAGCTTTTGCAACTAGAGCCATGGGATCAGAAGACTTTTTGATCTTTTGGTTGGCCTCCATAGCTTCGAGCACTTCTTCTTCATCTTGAAGGAGGGTTTCATAGACTTCATGTAGATCAAGATCAGCAAGATATTTGTTGTGTTTAATTTGATTGGCAAATCGACGCCATTCAGGCGGCAAGTTGCTTACAAATTTTACGTTGTTCTCGATCTTTGTTTTGCAAATCTCATTCTTGCTTAGTTCATTTACTAAGTGTACGAACCGAAAGTAGGTGACCGTGAGTTTTTCACCTTCTTTGGCTTTGAAGTCCTCATACTGAGAGATGCGATTTGTAATTTTGAGCTGGGTCCTGATTTTTGTGCCAAGCATGAATTTCTCTATTTCTTTCCACATGGCTTTGGCATTTCTTTTATGGCTGTCGATACTCATATAGATATCATTCGGGATGCTCATCAGGAGATATGATCTTGCAAGTTGATCTCCTCTCATGATCCTCTTTTCGTTTTCATCATATGCAGATTTAGGTTTGACTTCTTGTCGAGTAGGGAGGGGAGGTTATGCATTTGGGTTCGCCGGAAGAGTTTGATAGAAAACCGGAGGAGGGCCTTCACTAATTGAACGCATGATTTCATCATCGAAATCATGGCGTTCAATAAAATCAAGGAAGCGGTCTTTCAATTGAGAATATTCTCCGGGGAACAGAATAGGCGGTTTTGTATCTAAACCAATTGCCATTGCTTCGCGAATGGTCATTGTACTTTGCTTTGAAGATCTCGATCAATGAGTTTTTGGTAATTTTCTGAGGTGTTTTTATGAAACAGAAAGTTTTCTCGATTGACTAAGGGTCGACAAGAATGTTTTCTCGGGTGACTAATGATCGACAAATTTTTTTTATCGAGTGGTATGGACTTTGATAAGAATTTTGTTGATCATAACTCCTCTCAGTGATTTGAATATGATTCCTCTTTACACTTAGTGAAATTCCTTGTTTAAGTTTAAGTTCAAATTCAGCGATAAGCATACGCTGACCGCTTGTAACTGTAAATTTGTTTATGCAATATAAACTAATTTAAAAACCAAAAATCTGTGTGTTTGTATTCAACCCCCCGTCTAGAAACTGTTTCTATATTCAAGAACTCTTGTAGACTCCTTAGGGACCAACAAGTGGTATCAGAGCAGTGTGTTCTTTATCTTTAAAATATTTTCTTTCTAGACTATTTTAAAATATGTCAAATCCTAATACAAACTATAATGACAATGGATCTTTAGCTAAACCTCCAAGATTTAGCCATGATAATTTCCCATTGTGGAAGGAAAGAATGTCTCTGTTTCTGGAAGGATCAGACCCAAAGATCCCTTACTATATAGAAAACGGACCATTTGTTCCTACAACTATTATAGCTGGTGTTCCTGCCACCACTGCCACTCCAGCCATCCCTGAAAGGAGTATCATTAAAACTCCTAATCGATGCACCGAAGAAGATAAGAAAGAAATTGCTATTGACTCTAAAACTAGATCCATAATAGCAATGTCCCTCCCTGATGAAGTCTATCACTCAGTAATGAAAATGAGGACTTCTAAATCCGTGTGGGATACTCTATGTATTCAATATGAAGGAACTTCTGAGGTACAAATCACTAGAAGTATTAATCTAGTAAGACAGTATGAAAGCTTAATGCATCATAAAGGTGAAACTCTTTCTCAAATTCACCACCGCTTTAACTGCTTGTTGATTGATTTAAAAACAGTCAACAGACACTATTCCGCTGAAATTCTGACAAAGTTCATGGAGGCACTACCCGAACAATGGGCAGTGTACACTACATGTCTGAAGTTGTCGAATAATCTTGAAACTCTTTCTTTAAGTGCTTTGTAATGCTCTTAAATGAAGAGTAGTCCCAAGTTTTGAGGAAAAACCTCATCAATGAACTCAAGGGTGCCAAAAGTACTTCTTTGGCACTCGTGGGTAAATCCATTAAAAAATGCTTCCTCCTCTACTATTACTTCTATCACTGAATTAGGTCATACTAATTCAGAAGATCAACTCACTGATGCTGACATCTCTGAGTTCGATAACTCTCTGGCTCTGTTAACTAATAACTTTAAAAGATTCGCCAGAAAAACCAACTTTAGAAGAACACCGACTCTCGCTGACTCTGATAAATTGAAGACTATGCCTGCTGAGAAAGCCTAAGCCATATGCTATAATTGTCAGCGAAAGGGTACTTCGCTAGTGAATGTAGATCCAAGAAAGTTGCAGCCCCCACTACCTCGCTGACCTCTGATAAGAAAGAGAAGTATTTGAAATTAAAAAAAAATACAAAGATCTGAAGAAAAACCAGCCAGAAGGCAAAGGTCTTACAGCTAAAGAAGTTGATTGGGACGATGAACGTGACTGGGCTAAAACCTCTGATGAGTCAGGTACAGATGAAGAAGATCTTGTCTTCTTATGTCTGATGGCAAGAATAGAAGACGCTGAAGAAATATCTGAAACTTCTTCCTCTGAGTCCCCATCTACTTAGGTATCCATTCCTTCTATCTCCTTAATATCAGAAAATGATAACTTATCTGCGGTTGATGCTATGACTGTTGATTTTTACAATGCCTTAAATGGAAAAACCCAAGCTGAGAAAATTAACACTGATTTATCTGAACAATTAAAAAATTGTCATCTAAAAATCAAAGAACTTTCAAAGATTGAGGAAACCTTAAAGGACCAAGTCTTTGTAAATCAAATAATTAGCATCGAGAAGCAGTAAGCTATCGCTGAAAGAGAAAAGACCATCGCTGATCTCAAATCTGAAAAGGCTACCATCGAAGGATGGTTCAAAGCCTCTTACAAGGTAAATGAGATCATCAATGCCCAGATCCCTATGAAAGTAAGAAGTGGGTTAGGCTTTAACCTCGAAAAGGAAGATTCAGAGAAAGACTGTTCCATGCTTAAATTTGGAATGTTTGTCTCCGCTATCCCTGATCCCTCCTCTTCGTCTCAGAGACCTCAATCTAATGAGAAGACTCCTGTGTTAAAATCTTTCAACTCTAAGAAAGTGGTCAAAAACAAGATTCTTGACCAGGTTCCTAGAAATAAAAATGTTTAGAAGAAGAACAAGAAATCCTCTACCTCCTCAAAGAGCAATCCTAAACCTGGCAGAAAAATCTCTGAATTCTCTCAGAGATCAACCCCTAGAATTAAGATTGATCTCACTCCTGTTCCTGAAAAGGGTGTTATACCTCCAAGAACAATGAATTCTCTCAGGCTCCTTCTTACTTCTTTCTTGTGCATCATTCTTAGTGATTTCTTAGTTACAATAGAATAGGTTTAAACTTGTTCTAATTCCACTTGTAACTGTAGATTTGTTTATGCAATATAAACTAATTTAAAAACCAAAAAATTGTGTGTTTGTATTCACCCCCCCCCCTTCTACAATCTGTTTCTATATCCAAGAACTCTTGTGGACTCCTTAGGGACCAACAAATTTTTCTCGGGTAAAGTGGACTCGGTAAAAAATTCTTTAAGGAAGAATTTTTTAATCGATAAACAAGAAGTTATCGATCACGAGGGACTCGATAACTAAGTTTTCACGATTTGAAAAGAATCTTTTGACTTGACAGAAACTGAATCGATATAGAAGATTATATCGATACCAGAGGACTCGATAAATAAATCTTGTCGATTAGGAAGGTCTCGAGAAAAAATCAAGAATACTTAATCTGAATTATCCTTAACCGATAAACCAGAAACCAAAAACAATAGGGTTCTTGACTAAAAAGAACAAGTCTTTCTATGGACAAGAATGTCTAAGTTCTCGAGTTTCTTATTTGTTTAGTTAAGAAAAAGAAATCAAAATTACTAGAGTTTATGATTTTTACTAGAGAATTCTTTAGTAATAAAAGCTGCAAGAGTCACTAGTTCATGAGTTTTCTTATGTAAAGAATTTCAAAAGTAATTAAAATAAACTAGAATAATTTTAATTAGAACAGATTAAATAATTTTGACAAAAAATCAAGATTAACACAATATGAATCGACAAAAATTCATGCGACAGAAGCCTGAATCGAGGAAAACAAATCTTAAACAGAATATAAGTTTTTTCGGGTAGAATGAAATCGATAAACAGTCAAACGAAAGAATTAAGGATCGAGAAAACACAGATAAGACTTTTTATCGGGTGAAACATATTTTAGTATTAACCGAGAAAAATTCAAAATAGCAGTAATCGATGATTTACCTTCTGTTTCATGAAATACTTCAGAAAATCGAAAAGAACTCTGATCGTTTGCTCTGATACCACTTGTAGATCCCAGATTATACAAGCACAATGAATTTGGAGAATAATGCAATAAGAACACAGTGTTTAAAGAATTTCCGTAGTCATATATCTTACTTGTGCGATTACAATGTTGATCTGAAAGGAATTTAGCTTTATGTGTAATCGACTACTTCTAATGATAACCTAGACTCCTATGTATATTTGAAAGGTCTAAACTAATTAAGGAAGGAAAGAGTTTAAAGAATTATAAACTTCCTTTTACAAATAAAGCATATCCTTTCCTTATTTTGTCACAATTAAAATAATAGACCTAACAATATTGGATCGAATGTGCGTACACTGGTGGTGCACGTTCTTCCCGCTGACAACATCGAGGGGGAGAGATGTGCCAAAGAGCTAGATGATGAGATCATTGGAAAGGTAAATGAAATGACGCCTGGTACTCCGATATCTCCTTACATTCAGCAAGATCCTAGTCAGTAAGAGACTACCTTCGTCGCTGAAGATGAAGATGAAGAGAAAAATGAAGAAGAAGATGAGGATGAGGAGATCCCTCACTATGGGGGAAATGATGATGATGATGATGATGATAATGATGATGTCACTCCTGGCGCAAACCAGTTCTTCGTACAGAGTAGACCAGACAACTTCATGCCTGAGATCGCCTACAGTGATCCTTTGGGGGACGGACCACCTCCTTCTCAAGGACAGTCCAATCCCACAGGGAAAGGAAAGCAAGTGGTGGATCTCGATTCCACCCCCGCGTACTCTGATGGGGAGACCGCTGTTGAGGTAACCCTTCCTCTGGTATCTTTTACTCCAACCTCTGAACCCCCAACCTATCCATCTTTTCTTCCTCCAAAATTTGGGATTGATGCTCCTCTCTCTCCCTCCCCAGTTCTCAGTGAGTCTAGTACCCCAAAGGACTCCACTTTTATGAAGGAACCTTTGTTTGAAGATCAGTTTATGTACATATCAGATACTGACTCTGAAGACGAAGAAGGCCTTGTCCCGAGGTAGCGTGTAAATAGGCAGCCAATAAGCGAGCCTGAAGAAAAGGAAAGGTGAATAAACTTCCTAAGGGAATTAGAAGCCAAAAGAATAAAGGTACCCAACACCGTTGAACCAGAAGAACCCATACCGGTCAGCATGGTGGATGAATTCGATTTTTTTATCCAAGGAAGAGAGAGAACTGGCTTTAGAAGCACAACGACAATGGGATAAAGAGATCAAACAAACTCAAAGTGATCTAGAGATGGCTGGAAAAGTGCTTAGGGAGGATGCCTTAAGAGATGAAGCGATCAAGAAACAGAACGAGAAAAGTGAAAAGGTCGTTGAGGCTCTGGCACAAAAGGAACTGGCTCGAGAAAATCTGAATTTGAATCCTATTGAAGCTCAAAAGAAGATTCTACATACGCTGACCAATGAAACCAAAAGCCACAGGGAATGAACTACGTTGGTGCACAGAACGCTTCAACTATCGAGTGTCTGAATCAAAAATCATTCGTGCTACTATTGAAGGATGCACTACTAAGAAAAGTGGTCTGAAAGTACATGTACGAATGTACAGGCACTCGTCATGCGAAAAAAAAGAAGCCAAGTTCTTGAAGTTCTATGGATACTCTGAGTGGTTGGAAATCAGAGATGCCATTCAGGGTTCCAAATC
Organism: Silybum marianum; assembly: GCA_036898165.1. Taxonomy (NCBI): domain Eukaryota; kingdom Viridiplantae; phylum Streptophyta; class Magnoliopsida; order Asterales; family Asteraceae; genus Silybum; species Silybum marianum. Next base: position 39,062,560 of record CM072529.1, on the reverse strand, counting down.
CAAATTCAAAGATGTGGTGGAAAGGGTCTTGGATCAGTTATTGCAAAGGATGTCACAACACGTTCAAGTTCCTCCTCTCCCTGAGCAAGCAAGAAGAAAAAGATCAAACGTTGAAGGACGCTCATCCTCTAAAAACGAGTTTGAGACCAAGTTCAACTATGAGAGTCTCTTTGAGCTTCTTGATATCCCTGACATCTTAATGCTCAACGTCTTTCTTCCTCAGCGCTTACAACTTGAAGAAGGTGATATCATCTCAACACCTGAAGCTGGTATGGTGTTCTTGGACAATGAAGGCTTTCTTGGACTCTTCAGAAACTCAGAGATCACAAAAGCTCCCTCAAGATTTGTCAGAGTTATTTTCTATCATTGCTGGTCAAATACAAAACCAATGTTAAGACAAAAGAGGATTTATCAAAATGAGTTACGGAGAAGACAATAAAGACTCCCTGATTAATCTTATTACTTTTCTTTTGTAACTTTCTTCAGTGTTATTTTACTTTACCTCATATTGTAATTTCATTTATCTTTGTAATTCATCAGATTATCATTAATGAAATTTCAATGAAGTACTCTACTCCATTTGTGTACTGAAAAGATCCCTGAAAATAGTAAAAGGGACAATGAACATAAGAGTTCTATTTTTCTTTTAAAAACCTTTACTCACTGATATTTCTTTCTGAAATTAAATCAGTGAATGAACTTTAGCTTTCTTACTTGTAAACTTGTGTTTTCATAATCTTAAAAATGAAACTCAATTCCAACAAATAGAATAGCAGAAAAAGATCTCTCAGGATAGTACTTAGAATTTTTACTTTATTTCATTTAAGTCCTTACTAATCCCTCAAAAGCAATTTTTCCTATATTGCTTAATCATAATCAAATAGGGGGAGATCGTTGATCATAACTCCTCTTAGTGATTTGAATATGATTCCTCTGTATACTTAGTGAAAATTCCATACATAAGGTATAGTTCAAATTCAACGATAGCATACTTCGACTTCATTCAGCAATCGCTGAATATCAGGAATCTAGACCTTATCCCTGAAGATCTAAAGAACAACAATCACACCACAAGAACATTCAGCGAAAGTCTAAGAGTAAGCTGAAGATATAGATAATCAGATAGTGATCTGAAGCGGTTCAGTGATAGCAAGGATTATCTAAACTGAAGTGTGAAGTCTTGTTAGGCATCAGCGATACCACGAAAGTTCATCCTTGAAGTTTCAAAGTTCAGCGATCAAGTGAAGCCTTTCAGCAAGATTTATGTTGATCTTATCCTGGATGTACAAAAGTCAAAACCTTATACTATGTGAGAACCAGATGTAAGGCATGTCTCTTATGTCCACATCAAATCTGATATGGTACTATTCACACACGGCCAAAAGCATGGTTACTTTTGAACAAAGGACAAGCTTCCAATGAAAGATTGACACGTGGCATATATCTTCTGTCTTGCATTAATTGTGACGAATATAAATTGATGAAGATCTCTTCCTCATCTTCATGCATGCTACTTTCTATTTCCTCAAACCTCTGCTTCTTTCTTTCTCATTTCCTTGTGCATCAAACTATGTGATTTCTTAGTTACAATAGAATAGGTTTAATCACTTGTTCTAATTTCCGCTTGTAACTGTAAATTTGTTTATTTAATATAAACTCATTTAAAAACTAAAAATATGTGTGCTTGTATTCAACCCCCCCCCCCCTCTACAAACTATTTCTATATCCATTGAACTCTTGTAGACTATTTTGGGACCAACAAGTTTGTTACAAAACACCCATTTAGTTCCTATAATAGTCTTACCAGATGGACGAGGGACAAGATTCCAAACTTTGTTTCTCTGAAATTCAGTTATTTCTTCTTGCATAACACTGACCCAACTTGGATCAGTGATTGCTTCATTGATCTTTTTAGGTTCGGTTAAAGAAATAAAGTTTACAAAGAGACATATATTACCCATACCCCGTCGGGTTTTAATACCTATACATGGATCACCGTTTATCTGATCGATTGGGTGATCTCGAGTCCATCGCTGAGCAGGTAGTTGAGGAGATTGATCAACAAAAGATTCAGCAACGTGTTCAGGGAGAATGAAAGATGCTTCAGCAATAAGTTCTTTAGCATTTCTTATCATCCCTGGCGGGGACCTGGAGGGATTAGCATTCTCTTGAGAAGAGAGTGGTACTTGATTATTCACTGATGAATCATCAATGGAGGAATCAGAAGGAGGAATCTGATTTAGAGGGGTAACGTCTATCCCAGAAATGGAAGGATCGTTACTATTATTAGAAGTGGGAATGAGGTTAGGACCATCATCATCATTAGTTTCAGTGACAGGAGGTGTACTGAAATAAGATTCAGATTCCCTATAGTGAGACTTCATTCAACTATTCAGTTCCTCGTCGACTTCAGGGACAGGAATAGAATTTGTTGCTCGTGATTCATCAAAGTTTTCATTAATGGTTTCTTCAACAAGTTGTCTTCTTTTAGTTGAAGACTCTGAATGCCTTGGACACTGAGAAGTGCACAAGAAATATACCATCATCAGGCTTTGGATCGAGTTTTCCTAAATGATCTATGTCATTCAGGATGTAGTACCTACACCCGAAGATATGAGGAGTGCCCAAAAAATATAACTCAGTGGGGTTTTCTTCCATGAAAAAGTTCATAGGAGGTTTTCCTGAATCTTTTAACTATCAGGGATTGATTCTAGGTAAAACATGCAGTGTTAACTACTTCAGCCCAGAATTGAGTTGGTAGATGAGATTCGCTGAGCATTGAGGAGCGGCTTCAATGATTGTTCGATTTCTTTATTCAAAAACACCATTTTGGTGAGGAGTCCTTACTGATGAGAAACTATGAGAGATTCCTTTTTCTTCAAAGAAGTTAACCAAGGTACTGTTTTTTAATTCAGTTCCATGTTCACTTCTCATGGAGTGAACAGAGAGATTGTTCAGGACTTCCATTTTCTTGATGAAAGAGATAATTTCATCAGGGGTGTCACTTTTGGAACGGAGAAAGAATACCCATGTGTATCTGGAATATTCATCGACAACGACAAGAGTGTATTTCTTTCCAGATATGGATTGGACTTTGACCGGTCAAAAAAGATCCATATGGAGTAAGTGAAGAAGTGTAGTCACTAAGGAGACTTGCTTGGATCTGAAAGTTGCTCTTGTCAATTTTCCTTTTACACATGCTGAGCAAAGATATTCCTTTGCAAAAGAATGTATTTGTTTCACATGAATATAACATGTGTCGCGCTCTCATTTGTCCTCACGTTCACAACCAAATTTGAATTCTCATTTGAACCCGCCCCTATATATATAGGAAAATTCAAATGTGAACTCAAATTTGATTGTGAATGTAAGGACAAATGAGAGTGTGATATATGTCTAAATGTAGATTATTCAGACTGAATATAGTAATTATTCAGTCTGAATAATACTTATTCAGACTGAATAAACATTATTTAGACCGAATAAATACTATATTCATTCTGAATATTTTTTTGATTATTTAGTCTAAATATGACACCTGTCGCGCTTTCATTTGTCCTCACGTTCACTACCAATTTTGAGTTCTCATTTGAACCTGCCCCTATCTATATATATATAGGGGCGGGTTCATACGAGGACGGTAACAATTTACGAGAATGCGAGGAAATTTTCTCATGTACAAGATCTCATGTGATTTTGCAATAACCGTAACAGACGACTTTTGGGGCCACTTAAGTCTCATGGAAAGTCGCCCGCATCATTTATGATTTTGTACATGAATCATATGTGATTTTGTACATGAAAAATTTCATGTACAAAATGATCGGCTGAGGATTGTCCTCGCATTCTCGTAAATTGTTACCGTCCTCGCATGAACCTCTTTATCTATATATATATATATATATATATAGGGGGCTCTTCAAGAGAGATCTAGGTTAAATGTGATAACCATGAGATCCAATCTTAGCCCTACAATATCTTGATCAAGGGTCCAAATTTAAACATCCCCTGAATTATTATATTTCCTAAATTAAAGGAATAAAATTTATTAAAATATAATCAAAAGGGTATGATAGTAATTGCACATGCTATTTTGTTCCTATTTAAATTAGGTGGGTTCTGATTTTATAGGAAAGAATACTGGTAAATCAAAAAAAGATTTCATAAAAGATACGCTCAAACCCCTTTCGATTTTAATCTCTCAATAACATATCAGACAAAGCCCCTCTCGATTATAATCGCTCAAGACCATTAGTTCCGGAGCAAAACCCTAGAAAAGCTTGTTCGAGACTTGAAGTTATACCTATTGCTCGTAGAAGTTGAATCAAACATATGGAAGAGGAACAAGGAGGTATGTGGTACATTAATGGTTATTTGTTGTTTGAATCATTGTGATAACTTACTTATACACTGATTTGTGGCGATGGATCAGTTCGAAGAAGCATTCATAAAAAATGTACCACGTATCTTCAAAAACATTATTCATAAGATGTATCATACAAATTCATAAGATGTACCATAAAAAATGGATCAGTTCTAAAACATCTGTATCTTCTTCGCCATCATTCATAAGATGTACCATACAAATTCATAAAAAATGTATCATTGTATCTTTAAATATTATATAACACCATTAACAATCTACACAGAACATTAGTAATACATAAAAATTTGAATCGTATGACCGAAATAGACAGTTAGCATTTTCTGGATGGTTTGGTATACCAGATACATCTAAAACATGTGTATCTTCTTCGCCATCAGTCTTAAGATGTACCATACAAATTTATAAAAAATGTACCATGTATCTTAATATTAAATAACACCATTAACAATCTACACAGAACATTAATAATACATAAAAATTTGAATTGTATGACCAAAATTTTATCTGATTTGAAAAATAAAAATTTGAATTGACGATTTGTTTTGATATTAGTTAGTTAGATAATTTAGAAAATAGATCTTTCTAAACTTTATCTGATTGGAAAAATAAAAATATTTATTTAAATATTTAATCAATAATTTAGAAAATGGTCTCATGGTTATCAACTTTTATGGGGTTCTCGTTTGATTATGCCTCTATATATGTATATATATATATATATATATATATTATGGGTTAAATCAAATAAAACTACAAAAATGTTACATACTCGTGAAAACCGATATAAAACTAATTTTTTCATGATTTATTTCATCAAATGCTAGGATTTAAGATATTATTTTACATATATTTATTTAATAACGTGAAACTTTCACATGTATTTGTTTCGCCATTTGAATAACTTTTACACATATTTTTGGTTTCATTAGGTGAATCCAAAAAAAAAATCGAATATAATTATTTCATAAGGTGAACACAAAATATGTGAAATACTATCTTAAATTATAGATTTTGATGGAAAAAAAAATGTAGATTTTTTTATATCGGTTTTCACGAGTTTGTAACTTTTTTAAGGTTTTTATTTTGTTATTTCCATGTGTGTGTATATATATATATATAAAGTAATGATTTATGGTATATTGTTTTGGGTTGGGTTCCGATAAGATGATAAGTTAAGTTGAGAAACGTAAAAAAAGATCTGGACTATTAAATCATTCGTAATTAAAAATCAACAGTAATAGTATGCATTAAAATACATCAAGATATCAATTCTTATAAAAAAAACATAACTAATAAGCAGGTACGAAATTAAAAGTGATTAAAATTCAGAATCTTTTTACACTTTTTATTATAAATACGTTTATTCATTCTCACATCAGCCCATACCTTTTGTTTGTCATTATGGTTGTCATCGATACTTGGAAGCCAAAGTCATGCTTTGGAAGAAAAGAAATCTTTTTTTTTTGGCTAATGAGCCACTCTTTTAATATTCGAAATACACGACAACGTAAGTTCCCCAAATTATGCACAAAGAATCAATAATTGAATCATATGTAATTTAAAAAGAAATTTCTTTTAGGAACAATACTATTATTTTTTATATAATATTATAAAGTTTTTAAAAAAAGGTTTTAAAAACGTTTTTTATATATCAAGTATTGTTTATTAACGCATATTATTTAAAATTTAAGATTACAATTTAATTGTGTATAAATACAACTTATTAAAACTTTTGTTTAAATTTATATAACTAACTGCAGATAAACATAATACAACATAAAATACAGGTTGGTTCATTTACAAACTGGTTGAATCTTACAAACTCGTACAAACCATATATAAAAATAATTTTTTCATGATTTTTTTCATCAAATGCTATAATTTAAGATGTTATTACATATACGTTTGTATTTGTTTTCATAAGTACATGTATTTGTTTCATAATGAAAAATTTTCACATTATTTTTTTTACATGTAATTTTTTCACAAGATGAAATACACATATATATAATAACGTCTTAAATCATAGCATTTGATGAAAAAAGATAATGAAAAAATTATTTTTATATATGATTTATACGAGTTTGTAGGATTCATCCAGTTTGTAAATGATCCAACATCATATAAAATATTATAAACATTGATATCTAACAGAAAACTTAATTATTATTTTTATAAAAAATATATTTTTAAATAGAAAATAAATTACTTTATTATTAAATTTGAGTTAATATATTGAATTAAAGAAATTAAACGGTAACTTTTATTTGATCTTTTCAAACCACATAAACCGTATTTTAATAATCTATACTATATTATAAAACATTTGACAAAAACTATTAAAAACATATTATTATGCAATAGGAACAGTTGATTAAAGCATAAATATTTAAAATTCAAGAATACAAGTTATACATGCATTAGTACAACTTATTAAAGTTTTATTTTAAATTCGTGTAACTAACTATACAACTAACTATACAGATAAACATCTAATTTTGAATATAAAAAATCTAACATATAATTAGGATAATTATTAAACTCTAACAAAATACTTAATTATTATATTTATAAAAAAGTTGTATTATTAAGCCAAAATATATTATTTCATTTTTAAACCTAAATTATAATTAAAAAACTGAATGAAAGAAAGTATATAAAAAATAAAATCTCTTTTCTTAAAACTAATAAAATCGTATTATAGCATCGATAGAGACAAAAAATAAAATAAGACATTAAAATTAAGATGAATCTTGTTGCATTACGCGAGTGCTTTCTAGTAAAAAAAAAAAGAAATAATATATTAAAATCAAAATATATCGAATTATATTATACAAGTACCCTTTTAATTATAATTAAATAATATATCACATTTCGATTTCAATGAAATTTCATTACCGTCCAAATGTAACTCGGAACCCTTTTGAGTCATCATATAGTCTTTCGTCTTTTTTCGTTCCACAAACCCTACCACCCATCCATCTCTATCTTTTGTATATTTTAGAGTTTTTTTCTTTTGTTATTTTTTTCAAACCTTTACACCTACACATATTTATATTATATTATAAAACATTTGATAAAAAACACTTAAAAACAACTTTTTAAGGCTTAGGCTAATTACTTAATTTTCAAGATTAAAATTAAATTGTATGTAAGTACAACTTCTTAAAGCTTTATTTCTGAATTCGTGTAACTAACTGCAGATAACCATCATCCAAAATACAGGATAAACATTTAATTTTAAATATAAAAAATCTAAAGTAAAATTAATATAATCATTGATTTCTAACAGAAAACTTAATTATTATCATTATAAAAAGTTATATTATTAAACAAAAGATAAATTATTTTGTTGTTAAACATAATTATATTATGATAAAAAAAATTGAATTAAAGAAATTGCATAAAAAAGAGAACTTTTAAATGAACATTAAAATCATTTTCTCAAAACCACATAAAACCATTAGAATATCGATAGAACAAAAATTAAATGGAAACTAAAATCGAGATGTGTCTTGCTGCATTGCGCGAGTAACCTTCTAGTATATACAAACGAAGGGTGATGTATAAGTTAAGCCGAGAAATATAAGAGCGGATCTGGAACTTTGATTACTTTTAATCTCTTTCTTATTCGTGTATTGTGCTTGTCATAGGAATTGAGCTATAGCATCTCGATGTACCTAATTGTCCAAGGGTGTAGATCTTTTCTTCACCTATCTTCTCTACTCATCGGAACCCAACCCTAATTGAATGTCAACACTAATGAGGTGCACCAGATCAATTCCGTTCTAACGCGTAATTCATGGGTGGGCATTAGGTTAAAAGTGATGAAGGGTTCGTATAACTTCTTATGCTTCTCACCTTAACTCTTTTTCTCACACGATTATTCTCCTATACACACACACACACACACAAATGATAACCTTATTGTGATAACCTTGACAACTTACCTTAAGATATTATTTCACATGATAACCCTGTTAAAAGTTAATGTATTGATGAACATATATTTGCTTTACAATGTGTTTGTTTCATATATATTTGATTTACAATGTGAAACTTTCTTATGTGTAACTTTTGTTTCACAAACACGTTAAAAAAGTTCACAATGTGTAACAAATATATATTAATCAAGATTCTAAATCCTAATCTTAAATGAAAAAAGTTATATGAAATCACTACTAAATGGAAGAGTTTTACTTACGGATTTTCACGAGGAAATCCATCGCTAAAGGAGTGATTTGTCACAAAGCTATAAAGTTGATGGGTAAATTCTTGTTGGAAAACTTAAATCAGTGACCAATTAACCAAGTATTTTATGGGGATTCGTTGCTATTTTCTTGAAAAACATCAGAATTCTATCGAACCATTGGTATTTTCTGGGTGGTCTGTTGGTAATGACCTGCGAAATTTCTCTGAGTAAGTATTCTAGGTAAAAGTTATTTGTTTTCTAGTGAATAGCAAATGATCGATGCTAGTTCTCAATGTTATCATATTTTTATGCCTTCTCAAATATATGTCTTAAATATATGTATATATATAGGTGGAGGTTCAAACAAGAACACATACATTTTACGCAAATGCGAGAACACCCGTATCACATGTGATAATACACGTAAGGAGCCTGGTGGTGTGCGGACCACATGTACTACGACTTAGTTCACGCCAAAGCCTGTCTGCTTCTATGATTTAGTATCAAATGTGATGAATTATTTTATCAAATCGAGAACATCCTTACACATGTGTGTGTACGGTGGGGGGGGGGGGGGGTTACTGGTATAACGAAAACTTGGCCCGCAAGTTAGATCATGCCAAAAGTCGTCCACGTATTTGATTTATTATCACATTTGTATCATATGTAATGGAATATAAAATCACATGTGATTGTCTATAGTAAAAAGGCGTTCTCGCATTCTTGTAAATTGAAGGTGTTCTCGTTTGGACCCTTCCCTATATATGAGTGTGTATATATATATGTAGAATTAGGTTCATACGAGAATGAATCCTATTCGCGAGAATAAGAGAATGGTCGTTCATGCACAAAATCATATATAATTTTGTACTAAATCACTCATGATTTCGGGCGACTTTTTCCATGCCACTTAAGTTTCCCCAAAAGTCGCCCACCCACTTAGTCGTGAATCATATATAATTTTATACTGCTATTTTATTTCCTTAAATAAGTATCATACTCGTATGAACCTGCATATATATATATGTATATATATATATATAGAGAGAGAGAAGGAGGTTTATGCGAGGACGGTAACAATTAATACGAGTACAATCCTTAGCCAATTATTTTTGTACATGAAATTTTAATGTACAAAATCATATGTGATTTTGTACAAAATCATATGTGATTTTGTACAAAATCATAAATGATGAGGCGACTTCCATGTGACTTAAGTGACCCCAAAAGTCGCCCGCTACAGTTAGTGCAAAATCACATGTGATCTTGTACATGAAAAAAGCTTCTCGCATTCTTGTAAATTGTTACCGTTCTCGTATGAACCCGCCCCTATATATATACACATATATATATAGGAAGAGGTTCATGCGAAGACGCTAACAATTTATGAGAATGCGAAGAAAATCCTCAGCCAATCATTTTGTACATGAAAATTTTCATGTACAAAATCACATATGATTCATGTACAACAGTAAATTTTCATGTAAATTTTTTTCATATAGGAATACTACTATAACTGATAAAAAGAAACATATAGTTTGACATCCTGTATATAACTATGATTCCTAAGGTTTGAATCACAACTTGAGTTTCTTCAATTGCGTTTGTTTTTCTTATTCTTGAATGCAAAATCACAAAAAGAGTGAAATATTGTAGATTTTGTGTATGCATCTGTTAGGAAAAATGACTTCAATTGTATTTTAGGAGGTGGGTGTTTTGAGTAGTGTTTTAGTTCTTTATTTGAATTAATCTAACAGAAAACTAAAAAAGAAATTGGTACTTTAGTGTCTGTTTGTTTGGATTTACCATTGTAGTTCAACTAGACTCACGTTCACAGGCTTCTTTGAAATCACAAACTAAGTTTCTTGAAATTAATATCGGGTATCCATAAGAAGGAAATGCTAAGAAGAAAGAACTTGGGAGAAGAAGTTCCTGATCACATGCTTCCTTTAGCTTAGCATTTGGTTGTATTCCTTTCTATGTATGTAACACCCTCAAATTTGGAACGAGCGACTACATTAAAATTTTCGATAATACATCAAACAAAGGGTAAATCTCTTTCCTATTAGTCAATACTTTAATTACCTCGAATATCTAATTTATATAAGCATCAACAAAAGATAGATCAAGCCTTATATAAAACTAAATTAAGGTCGGGTGTTACTAAAACTCAATAACAGTCGCTGTCTCCAATTGCCGAAGACGTTAACAAATAACTAAAATCTTGTTGAGCCCCTAACTAGCAGTCATCTCATTACAGTGTCGCTAGTACCAACCCCAACGAGGACCTGATGGACAAGCCTAGTGAGTTCAAGAGTTTTCATCATTTATGTAAAACAGTAAACCGGAAAATACTATTTGAATCACAATTTCCATTTAGATTGACTTATATGCCTATGGATTCTTCGCATTCTAGGTATAAAATTACATGACACTAAATGAATGACTAACACACCCAAAACGTGTTATATATCAAATAATTTTGCCATAACTGCATATAACTCTAAAAGCTCGATATAGGGCAATTTAAATCAAACAAATGTCCCCAAGACTCTTTTAGTCAAAACCGAGCAAAAGCTCAACAACTCGTAATTACCCAAATCAAACATCTTTGGTTCAGACAAACCATTTTCCAAATGAAATCATACTCCATTATTTGCAAAAAGCCTCATAATGCTATTACATGTATTTTCCAAACGGTTCATAAGAAAACTCCAAATATACATATAACACCAACAGATCCCCATGTATGAGATAAGATATTAAAACAACCCACACTTATAATTTATTTGATAAAATATGCAGAGACCCCAAATATATGCTTTTCAAGATGTATTATACCAAAATCACCTTGTATGTAAATTTAATCAAATACTCAACACATTTGATGAATAGTAATTAAACATGTTAATACTTCAAAATGGACATTTTTGGCATGTACATAGTTTTCACAAAATAACTTGAACTCACCTTGCTAAATTTATGCTAAATCTAGGTTTTACCCAAATCTTAAGCTTTATTTGGTGAACACTTTAGATCCACCAACGTCCATGACCAGAAACTTCATCCAGGTCACAAACAAACCTAAATACACCAAGAGTAACTCCCAAAATCAGATCCATATAAATCTTAGTCAAAATATAAAATCACCCAAAATACCCAGAATACCCAAAATTGGTCAAAATCCATGGATGTGTAAAATACACAAAGAGAGATGTTCTAGGAGACAAATATGAAGTATTTTGACAAGAATCAATATTTAGAAAGGTTGCGATGAATTACAATTTTGTTTTAGTGGAAAACCCGAAACTAGGTCAACAATGGTAAAGAGGAAGTTGGAGAAGATGAAGATCTTGAGCTTCAATCCTTTAGCTTTAATCTTTATTCTTAATCACAGAAAATCTCATGGAAAAATCGACTTGGAGTAACAAATGCTCAAGGACTAAAAATGAGAGGGAGAGAAGCGAGTAGGAGAAGAAAGAAATGAGAAAATGGGGAAAAGAAGGGCAAAAATCGTATTCAAAAGGCGTTGTAGGGTTTCTGCCTAGATGCTCGCGGGCACGAAGAAAAATAGAGGTATATGTGGTTGTGAGAAGTGTAAAAACATAGTTTTGCCTACTTTTTGGGGTTTACTGGTGGGCGTGAGCAAAATAGGGTTGCGGTCGCGAGCAGGATAAACTTCGAACAAAAGTTGGTTTTTTGCCAAATCCAACAACCAACCTGATAATCCGATCATGATCAATCCAAATCAAATCTCTATGAAAAACCTTCAAATATATATGTTAGAAATTAACTCTGTTAGAAAGTGTAAGTAAAAAGTATTCCAAGTGTTTCTAGTCAAAAGACTAACTTGCTAGAGACACATAGCTCAGATACAGAGCTCGGAAGCAGAAGACGGAGGCGCGTCAATACAAGTCAAAATGGTGCATAACTCAAATCCTGACGCAGGGCCTCTGCACTATACATACAGAGCCTCTGACTCCCAAAGTCTTCTCGGATTACACTTAGAGTTTTCTCCAGTGACACTCTCTTGACAACTGGACCTATTACAAGACGCCACATGTGCAGAGGTGGTTATTTAACTTTACAACATGCGATATTGTCATTAGCTAATAAGTTGACTTTCCATCTTCTTTTGTTCTTCTGGGCTGTAGCTGCTCAGAATTACTCTTCAATACATACGATGACTGCTTGAACATTAATCGTGTTTGTTTGTTATCTCTGTTTACTATTTAGTGCATCATTTCTAGTTTATTTGGTGATTTATTAATTTCTTCCGCTTCCTACTCTTTTACTTTAAATTATATCTCCAAATATTGAGTTTATTGAGGATCTGAGTTCCAACAATTGGCATCAGAGCTATCTAATCAATCTATTTAATTGCTGTTTTACATTAATACGGTGTTTTACGAAACTTTTACTGTTCATCGTCAATTTCTCTTACTCAGTGGTGATTCACTGATAGATATGAGAATTGTGTATTGTTCTCTTTCGTATTGAGTTTTGATTTTTCAAATTTCAGTTTTCATCTTCAGTTTCTCGATTTCCTTCTAGAATTTCTAATTCCCTGTTTTCTGCAAAATGACGAACCCTAACTGGAACGCAATATATAGTTCAGGTTCACTGACTAAACCTCCTACTCTTCTAAGGGATGAATATCCCCAATGGAAAATTCGTATGATTAATTTCTATGAAGGTCTTGATCTAGATCTATACTCATCGGTGATGAATGAATCGTATGTTTCAACTGCCGTTATTCCCAGAATTCCGGCCACCATCGATACTGAGGAAATTCCTGCTCAAAGGATACATAAGGAAAGGAAGGATTGGGACGATGATGATAAGAAGAATTTGAAATTGATCTTAAAGCCAAAAGGCTTCTTATCATGGCAATTCCAAAATGATATCTTTCAATCACTTGATTCATGCAACACGGCCAAGGAATTATGGGATCAACTGGCCAATCAGCTGGAAAGTGGTGCTAAGATGAAGAATAACAAAAGAGCACATGCTCTGAATGAGTATAACAGTTTTCAAGCCCTGCCTGATGAAACCCTCGAGCAAACATATCATAGATTTAACACTCTAATCAACCTTTGCAGAAAATGTGATATAGTTAGATCACAGGAAGACAACAACGTCTTATTCCTCAAACGTTTGAATGAAGAATTGTTGATCCAAACTCCTTTCAGTGATTTGAATATGATTCCTCTAATACTTAGTGAAAATTCCATTTATAGGATAGTGTTCAGATATCAGCGATAGCAAACACTGACTGTGTTCAGTGATCGCTGATGATCAGGAACAACATTCTATCTCTGAAGATCTGAAGAACAACACTCACACCACAAAGTCATTCAGCGACTAGCATAGCTGAAGAAAGAGATGGATAGCTGGTGATCTGAAGTGGTTTAGTGATAAAAATATTCATCTATCTGAAGTGTGAGATCTTGCAAAAGCCTTAGTGATACATGAAGACTTCATCCTTGAAGCTTCTGGTTCAGTGATCAAAGTGGGGCCTACTCAGCAACATCAATGTTGATCTTATCCTCGATGCACAAAAGTCAAACCTCAAATACCTGTCAGACAAAGGACGTATAGATTGTCTCTTATGTCCCCATCAAGTCTGAATTGGTTATTGTTCATATCCGACCAAAAGCATGGTTGCTTTTGAACAAAGGACAAGTCTCGAATAGAAACTTGACACGTGGCATATACCTTTTGCTTTGCATTTAATGCAACGGGTATAAATAGATGAAGAACCCTTCTTCATCTTCATGCATGCTACCTTCTTTCCTCAAACCTCTATTGCTTTTCTTAGTTGTTCTTTTGCATCAAACTTAGTGACTTCTTAGTTGTAATAGAATAGGTTTAATACTTGTTCTAATTTCGCTTACAACTGTAAATTTGTTTATTTAATATTAACTCATTTAAAACCTAAAAAGCTTGTGTTTGTATTCAACCCCCCCCCCCCCCTCCCCCTTCTACAAATTTTTTCTATATCCATTGAACTCTTGTAGACTCCTTAGGGACCAACAAGTGGTATCAGAACAGTGCTTATTGCTTTAAAACAACTTTTTCTTTGTTATTTTAAAATGGCTAACACAAACACAAACAATATTGACAATGGATCTTTAGCTAAACCTCCAAGACTTAGCCGGGATAATTTCCTTGTATGGAAGGAAAGAATGACTCTTTTCCTAGAAGGGTCACATTCTAAGATCCCCTACTATCTAGCAAATGGGCCATACGTTCCAACAGTTCTTGTTCCAGTAGTTCCAGCAACTGGGAACACACCTGCTATTCCTGAGAGACGTCTTGTCAAAACTCCAAATCAATGGAGTGAGGAAGATAAGAAAGAGCTAGCTGTTGACTCAAAAGCTAGATCTATTATAGCCATGTCTCTTCTAGATGATCTTTATCATTCTGTGATGAAAATGAGGACTTCTAAGTCCATGTGGGATACACTATGTATCTAATATGAAGGAACCGATGAGGTTCAGATTACTCGCAGTACTAACTTGGTCAGACAATATGAAAGCTTCATGTTTTGGAAAAATGAAGCCCTTTCACAAATCCATCAAAGGTTTAACTGTCTCTTAATATACATGAAAACTGTTAATCGTAAGTACTCAAAACTCTGAAATCCTAACTAAGTTCATGGAAACTCTTCCTGAACAATGGGAAACATTTACTACGTGTCTTAAGTTGACAAAGGACACTGAAACTCTTTCTTTAACTGATTTGTATGGAATATTTCTCAATCATGAGAAATCTCAAACCTTAAAAAGAAGCCTCATTAAAGATACTAAATCTGCTAAAAGTACATCTCTGGCTCTAGTGACTTCAGAGATGGAACCTACCAAACTTGTATCTTCTTCTATCACCTCTATCACTGAATTAGATCAGTCTAACTCAAAAGATATCACAGATGCAGATATCTCTGAATTCGATAATTCTTTGGCTCTCCTTACTAACAATTTCAGGAGATTTGCTAGGAAGAGCAACTTCAGAAAGACCAGAAGAAGACCTAGCCTTCATATATCTCATGGCAAGAATAGAGGAAGCTGAGGAAGCATCTGATACTTCTTCTTCAGAATCTCCTTCGACTCGGGTACCAATTTCTTTTAACTCCTCTATACCTGAAACCGATAGCTTGTTAGCTCTTGATTCAATCACTGTTGACTTTTACAACACTCTCAATGAAAAAATAAAAGTTGAACAAATAAATATAGACCTCTCTGAGCAGCTTAATAATTTTGTCTTAGAATCAAAGAACTTATTAAAATCGAAGAAGATTTTAAATACCAAATCTTTGTAAATCAGACAATTAGCATTGAGAAAGAGCAAGCTATCTCTGAGCGCGAAAAGACCATCACTGATCTTAAAGAAGAAAAAGCTACCATTGAAAGATGGTATAGGGCTTCTGAACAAGTTTACAAGCTCATAACTGCTTAGATCCCTAAAAAGGTCAAGAGTGGTCTAGGATATTCCTCTGACCAAAAAGAAATGAACAATAACTGTTCCATGTTATAATTTGGAATGTTTATCTCTTCTATCCCTGATCCCTCATCTTAGAAGGTTCCTATATCTGAGAAAAGACCCTCTAAATCTGTTACCAAGGATTCAACAAAAGTGATCAAGGACAAGTTCGTTGACCATGTTCCCACGATCAAGAATTTCCAAAAACTGAAGAAGAATGCTTCACTTCTTTCAGTGAATCATCCTAAATCTGGACAGAAGATCCCTGGATCAATTCAGAGATCAACTCCCAGAATTAAGATTGATCTCACTTTATCTAATCTTAAGAAACTAGTTGTTCCTCCTAGGACAATGGAGAAAGGAATCCTTGGATTAGATCCTGAAAATGTTTTGACCTCCTCTCTAAATGCTTCTATCTCAAAACCTTTGTTTAAATATCGGAAATGCTATCAGTGTGGTGAAACAACCCACATTGCTAGTAAATGTCCACATGTTACTAAAGCTGAAAGATTCGCTCATGGTAAGAAAGTAGCTCACGCTGAAAAATCAGCTAAAGTGAAATCCACTAAGGGTGGTAAAACATTGAAGGTGAAAATAACCACTGAAGAAAGTTCCTCGGCGAGTAACATATCCGCCAAACCTGTTATTTCCACTAACACTGCAGGACCCATAGTAGTATGGGCACTTATGAAAAATTAATCCTCTTGTCTTATGTAGAGTGCTAAAGATATCTGGTATCTCGATAGCGGATGCTCAAGGCACATGACTGGCAGAAAATCTCTGCTCCCTGATTACAAGGAGGAAGCTGGTCGCTCAGTGACCTTTGGTGGAATGGCAAAGGATACACCAAAGGTTATGGTGTTCTATCCAATGGAGCAACCTCGTTTTGTCGTGTTGCTTATGTTGAAGGAATAAAGCATAATTTATTAAGCATTAGTCAACTCTGTGACAAAGACTTCAAAGTCTTGTTCACAAAGACCTGATGTGCGGTCATTGATAAAGATGATAAACTTACCCTAAAAGGAAGAAGATTAGAGAACGTATGTGTCATCAATATGGATAGTACTCATTCAGAGAATGTTTGCTTTCTATCAAGGGCCTCCTCTGATATGAATTGGTTCTGGCATAAAAGACTATCTCATCTGAACTTTAAAATGATCAATGGTCTATCTCAAAAAGAGCTTGTCAGAGATCCCCCTAAGAAGACTTTTACAAAGGACTCTTTGTTTAACGTGTGAAAAAGGAAAACTGACAAAATCTTCCTTCAGATCTAAGAAAGTTTCCTCAGTGACCACTGCTCTTCAATTACTCCATATGGATCTCTTTGGACCAGTCAACGTCCAATCTATATCTGGAAAGAAATACACTCTTGTGATACTTGATGAATATTCCAAATATACATGGTATTCTTTCTTCGATCTAAGAGTGATACACCTGATGAAATTATATCATTTATCAAAAGAATGGATGTTCTGAAGAATCTAACTGTTCGTTCCATGAGAAATGATCATGAAACTGAATTAAAAAAGAATACTCTGATTACTTTCTTTGAAGAAAAAGGAATCACTCACAACTTCTCATCGGTGAGAACCCCTCATCAAAATGGTATTGCTGAAAGAAGGAATTGAACGATCATTGAAGCTGCTCGCTCAATGCTCAGCGAATCGCATCTACCAACTCAATTCTTGGCCGAAGCAGTTAACACTGCATGTTTTACTTAAAATCGATCCCTTATAGTCAAACGATTCAAGAAGACCTCCTATGAATTGTTTCATGGAAGAAGACCCTCTCTGAAATATCTACATATTTTTGGATGTAGATGTTATATCCTGAATGACAGAGATTATTTAGGAAAATTCTATCCAAAGGCAAATGATGGTATATTTCTTAGGTACTCTTCGGTATCCAAGGAATTCAGAGTCTTCAACAAAAGAAGACAACATGTAGAATAAACCATGCATGTAAACTTTGATGAATCTCGCTCAACTAATTCTATTCATGTCCCTGAAGAAGACGAGGAACTGAATAATTGGATGAAATCGCATTATAGGGAACCTGAATCTTATTTTAGTGTACCTACTATCGCTGAAAATAATGATGATGAAGGTCCTAACTTCATTCCTACCACAAGTAATGATCCATCCACCTCAGAGATGGATGTTACTCCTCTCAATCAGATTCCTCCATCTGATGTCTGAAATGGTGATTCATCAGTGAACAATGAAGTTCCATCCTCATCAGAACATCCCTCTGGATCTCCTCCAAGGATGATAAGAAATGCTGAAGAACCTACTGCTGACGCATCTACCGTTCTCCCTGAACAAGAACAAATCGCTGAATCTCATGTTGATCAAACTCCTCAACTACCAGCTCAACGATGGACTGCAAATCGCAGATATTAAAACCCATAGGGGTACATGTAATATCTGTCTATATGTTAACTACATATCTCTAACCGAACCGATGAAGACCGATGATGCTATCACTGATCCAAGTTAGGTCTCTGCTATGCAAGAAGAGCTAACTGAGTTTCGTAGAAATAAAGTTTGGAATTTTGTACCTCGTACATCTGATAAAATTGTTATAGGTACTAAATGGGTATTTCGTGACACACTAGATGAAAATGACATTGTTATCCGTAATAAGGGTACACTTGTTGCTCAGGGATACAGACAGGAAGAAGGAATTGATTATGATGAAACTTTTGCTCCTGTTGCTAGACTAGAAGCCATAAGACTTTTCTTAGCTTATGCTACCCATAAAGACTTTATAGTTTTTCAAATTGATGTTAAAATTGCCTTTTTAAATGGTAAACTTAAAGAGGAAGTTTATGTAGAGCAACCTCCTCGTTTCGCTGATCCTAAACACCCTGATTTTGTTTTCAAACTTCAAAAGGCTCTTTACGGGGTAAAACAAGTTCCTAGAGCTTGGTATGACACCCTCTCTAAATACCTTCTTAAAGAAAAAATTGTTCATGGAAAAATTGATCAAACTTTATATCTTAGGAAATATAAAGGTCATACAATTCTTGCTCAAATATATGTTGATGATATTATATTTGGTTCCACAAGAGTCAAATTATGTACTCGTTTTGCAAATAGTATGAAGTAAGAATATAAAATGAGTATGATGGGTGAACTAACATATTTTCTAGGCTTGCAGATCAAACAATCTACAAAAGGCATATATATATGTCAAAGCAAATATGTTAAAGATATGCTGAAAAAGTTTGAAATGACTCAAAGTTCAGTGATGAGTACTCCTATGACACATCCTCTAACTCTGAACAGGGACCCTAATGGGAAACCTGTAAATGTTACTGCCTATAGAGGAATGATTGGCTCTTTGTTGTATTTAACAACTAGTCGACCGGATATCATGTATTCTAGTTGTCTCTGTGTAAGATATCAAGCTGAACCCAAGGAATCCCATCTGATCATTGTAAAGCGAATCTTCAGATATCTGAAAGGAACTCCTAATCTGGGTCTTTGGTATCGCAAAGGCTCAGGGTTCGATCTAACTGGTTGCAAGATTGATAGGAAGAGAATCACTGGTGGCTGTCAGCTACTAGGTGGTAAGTTGGACAAGTAAAAAGCAAAACTCAGTGTCCACATCAACCGCTGAAGCTGAATACGTAGCCGCTGGAAGATGTTGTGCGCAAATTCTATGGATGAGGAACCAACTCAGAGACTATGACCTCAAGCTCTCTATAATCCCTATCTATTGTGATAGCACAAATGCTATTGCCATCGCTAACTATCATGTACTTCACTCTAAGACCAAGCATATTGAGATCAGATATCACTTTATCAGAGATCACGTTATGAATGGTGAAATTGAACTTCATTTTATACCCACTGAATATCAGCTCGCTGACCTATTTGCTTAGCCTCTTGATGAGACTGGATTTAATATGTTAATCAGTGAACTTGGTATGTTGAACTCTGAAGAATCAAAATTCTCAGTGATCAACTCTATTCAGTGAATACCAAAAATATATTTTAATATCACCAATCGCTCCCTGATCTATGACTCAATGATACATATATCTCGCCAAGGTATGTATTTCTGTTACTTTCGCTTTCTGAATGTTGTATTCAGGAAATGGATCTGAAAAGAGAAAACGCATCACTGACAATCCTTTATTGTTAATGATGAGGAATATAAAGGGATAATGATTAACATTTACGCGCTCATATTTGAATTCATTCTTTACGCGCTCATTCAAGATTTTGAATTTTCTCTGCAACTCCTCAAGAACACCAAGAACACGCACTTGTGCGTTTTTCTCCTTTCCAGGTTTCTTCAAGGTTTGATCTTACTTTTTACCTGTTTTTGTATGAACAACAACTTAAATGTTGTTTATATCTTCTACTCATCTTCTATTACTTCTTATTATAAATATTTATGCTTTAAAACCTATCTTTTAAACATAATCAACTCAAAACATGTTTGCTTTGACAAGCAACTACGCCACTTTGGTAGACATCCCTACTTACAATCCTCACTTCGCTGATGGTGCAACATTTATCATGAAGTGTCCGCTGATGAACGCCTTCACTCATGTTCCTGTTGGAATCAGTACTGATCTCCAGCACTTCTGATATACTGATCACACCACCCGTGTCACCACTGAAAGAGGAAATGAACTCCTGGTTGTTGAGTTCACTACTAGCAAAGGAACATATGCCATCACTTCTGGAGTTATACGTGCTGCTCTTTGCCTCCCTGCTAGAGGAAAGAATCAGCAATGGGTCTCTGCACCCTCTAAAGAAGAACTAATCTCCTTCCTCGACATCATTGGTTATAAATGGGACTCTGATGTCAAGACCATCACAAAAACCGAGAAGAAAAGAACGCCAGCGAGGTGGCAGTACATTTTCACTCAAGTAATTTAGTGCTTAAGCACTAAGACTGGCTCCCAAGACCAAGCCAGCAAGCCATTTCTGGAAATGGCATTCTCGCTATGCGATGGTCGAAAGCTGAACATTGCTGACTACATCTTTAGCAAATTATACCACAAAGTTTAGGCACCTAAAAGGGAGAAGACCATCCCTTTTCCAAGATTCGTCGCAACCATCTTGGAACACGTTTATGAGGGATACCCCAAGGTAGGAAATCAATCCTTCTCTCTGGTAGGGAATAAATCATTGCAGATAACTGAACAACATGGAGACGCTCCCTACCTCCCCTACATGCTGAATCTTATCAGGGAAGTTGATCCTGCTGGTACCTTATCCCCAACTCCTACCACTCAGGTAGAGACTGTGTCTATATCACTGTCAATCTCCACAGTGATTAGCCTCGACACTTCATCCTCCCCTGCTAAAAGAAAACAACCGACTGATGGTCACAAAAAGACCATCGCTCACAAACCCCTCACCAAGAAACAAAAGAAGAGCGTCTCTCTAAAGACGTCTCAATCTGATTCTCGCGTCGCACCAACGCCTCCTCTCTCCATAACCACGACAATGACTTTTGTTTTCGTTGTCACTTTTATCGGCACTACCCCCATTCTCAACGACCTCGGTCCCTGAGAATGTAATAACCAGCTCTGCTGAAGCTGGATCAGGTATTACATGTACAACCTTCTCTTCTTCTTCAACCATCTCTTCTTTGGTCCTCACATCAACCCATGATTCAGAGATGGTTGTTCCCATCTTTGAAGAGGACGAATAACGTGCTATCCAAGAATCAGTTTTGTTTCAACAATCTTAATTTTTGGAAAGCCATGTGCACAGGACCTAAAAATGTTTCTCTTAAACATTCTCAGACACAGGTCAGTGATCCTCAAAACACTACCGTAGCATGTACCATCCCGGAGAGTAATCCTTTAGATACTCTCAAGGCATCCTTGCTTATACATAGTACCTCCCAACATCTTTCTGCTAACCTCGAGCTCTTTTTGGCTCGTCTTTCTTTGTTATCAACAGGTATCACTGCTCTTCTCTTCTCGTCAGCAACCACCACTACTACCACGACTGCTGCTCCCTGCAGCGAGCCCACTTCATCCAAATCTCCTAAGATCGGAAAAGTTGAAGATCTTAAGAGAATAAAGAAGAAAAAGGTTTCCGCTAAGCTTCCCTCCCTCATTGCTGACATACCCAAGATATCCCTGCCTTCTCCCTCATTGCATGTCGTGGATTACTTGGTAAACGAGTGTGCCCTGACAAAGCAAAGGGTGGATACTTTGCAGACATCCTCTAAAATTATCTTCTCACAGGTCAGTGGCGTTCCTGGCATGAAGGCAACCATCAACAACATCCTCACTGACGTTTAGACAGTGAAAGATGATAATGCAACTAATGAACAGGCCATCCAACGTCTAGTTGACGAGCTGAACAGTAGGAAAAGAATCTTGCTGATATTCAGAAGACACAGGCTGATATCCTGTGCATCCTTCAAGGCCTCTCTGACAAAGCCCCATCATTCACAGATGCAGACAGAGGTAATCTAAGTTCACTTGCTCAAACTCAGACATCGCAAGTTGCGGATCTCTCCATTCTCATCTCAAACGTGCACACTCTTCTTGTGCACACTCTCCCTGTTGGCTACAAAAAGGGGGAGAAATTTGCCCAGTAGCTCGCTGATGAGCTTATAATAAAGCAAACGCAATTCTTCCTGTCGAACCTCAACAGCTTTATCAACAACAACCACCCATCATCACTGAAGAAAATGATTAAGAAGAAGAAGATGATGAGGAGGAGGAGGACGATTAACAAGGCATCCCTCATCAATCATTTGGTGGAAATGATGATGATGAGACTCCCTTCAATCTGAATAGATTCTTTATAAACAACCATCCAAGATCAACCCTACCTGGAGTGATGTTCAGAGAACCTTTGGGGGACACGCCACCTACTAATCAGGAGCAATCTGATCCCTCAAGGAAGAACAAGCAAGTGATGGATCTTGATCCCACTTCAACAAAATCAGAGGGGGAGCTCTTCACTGAGGCATGCCTTCCTCTTATCACTTTCATTCCTCCCTCTGAAACTCAAACACCCTCTACCTCTCCTCCTACCACTGAAGTCTCTAATGAACCTCTCTCTTCCTCTCCCATCCTCAGTGACCCCTGTTCCCCAAAGGATTCTCCATTTCTGAGGGAACCTTCCTCTGAAGATTAGTTCCTGTATATATACGTCACAAAATCTGAAGAGGAAGAAGGCCTTATCCAAAGGCATGCATATAGATAGTCAATCCCTGAACCAGTAGAAGAACAAAGAAGGGCAAACTTCATAAGAGATCTAGAGTTGGGCAGAGTAAAAATCCCTCCTCGTATCTCTGAGCCTGAAGCCCCTATTCCAATAAGCGTCTATGACGAGTTCTATTTTTTGTCCCGTGAAGAACGGGCTGAAGCCCTAGAAGTTCAACGACGCAGGGATGAAGAAATAAAGCAAGCTCATGAAAGCCTCAGAGTCGCTCAAAAGATGGCTCGAGAAGACACAATAAGAGCTAAGCGTCAGAAACATCAAGAAGAACAAAGTGAGCTAGTCGCTGAGAAACTAGAAAAAAAGGAACTAGCAAAAGACAAACTAAATGTAAATCCTATTGTAGCCGAAGAGAAAATTTTACAGGCCCTGAATAGAGAGAATCAAGAGCCAAAGGATGCTGAATTAGAGTGGTGTACTAAAAAGATAGACTTCCGCATTCACTCTACAACTATTACTTGAGCAACTATCGATGGATGTAATACAAGAAAAAGTCCAAACATAAGAGTAACGATCTTCAGATATACTAGAAGCGAATAAGAAGAACCCCAATTCCTAAAGTTCTATGGTTACTTTGAATGACTGGAAATCACAGATGCCATTCAGAAATCAAAATCTTAATTCAAGGACGTTGTAGAAAGATATATTGATCATCTATTGCAAAGGATATCTCAATATGTCGAAGTTTTGTTGGTCCCTAAAGGGTCTACAAGAGTTCAATAAATAGTAAACAGTTTGTAGATGGGGGGGGGGGGTTGAATACAAACACACAGATTTTGTTTTTTAAATGAGTTTATATATCATAAACAAATTTACAGTTACAAGCGGAATAAGAACAAGTTTAAAACCTATTCTATTGTAACTAAGAAACACTAAGTTTGATGCACAAGAAGAAGAAAGAAAGAAATGTAGAGGGTTTAGGTTAGAAGGAAGCATGCATTAAGATAAAGAAGATATCTTCATCTTATTTATACCCGTTTGCATTTAATGCAAGACAAAAGATATATGCCACGTGTCAAGCTTGGATAGGAAGCATGTGCTTGCTAATAAGAAAGTCATGTTTTTGGCCGAATATGAACAGTACCATATCAGATATGATGGGGACATAAGACACAATTCGTACGTCCTTTTCTGACAAGGTATTAGGTTTGACTTTTGTGCATCGAGGATAAGATCAATCTTTAATCTTGTAAAGGAAGCTTCATTTGATCGTTGATTCTGAATCTTCAAGGATGAACTTCAGTATCGCTGAGGCTTCACAAGACTTCACACTTTGATTAGATAATCACTGCTATCGCTGAACCGCTTCAGTTCACTTAGATGAGTATCTCTTTTTTCAGCTAGGGTCTTCGACTTTCGCTGAATGGTCTTTTGGTGTGATGGTTGATCTTCAGATCTTCAGAGGTAAGCTTATTGTTCCTTGATCTTCAGCGATTGCTGATGGTAATCAGCGTGTGCTATCGCTGAATACAAAAGGAGTCATATTCAAATCATCGAGAGGAGTTATGATCAACAATCTCCCCCATTTGATTATGATTAAGCAACATAGGAAAATTGCTCTAAGGGACTAGTAAGGACTTAGGAAACATTTAAAGTAAAATTTCTAAGTACTAATCTGTAAAGTCTTTTTCAGCTAGTCTACTATCTGAATTGAGTTTCATTTATAAGGATATGAAAGCACAATTTTTACAAGTAAATAAGCATAAAGTACATTCACTGATTGAATTTTCAGAGTGAAAAATCAGTGAGTAAAGTATAGTTTGAAGAAAATAGAACTCTTATGTTCATTGTCCCTTTTACTTTTTTCAAGGATCTTTTCAGTACATAGATGGAGTAAAGTACTCTGATTCAATTTCATTAAATATAATCTGAAGAAGTTACAGGGCAATGAAATTATAATAATAAAAGTAAAGTACTTGTACACTGAAGGAATATTACAAAGGAAATAGAAATCTATAACTAATCAGAGATGTTCTCGTTTCTTCTTTGTAGCTCATTCTCATAAAGCGTTTTCTGTCGATTCATCAGAGGGGTATCTAACCAGCAGCGCCATAGCATGATCTTTATGAGAGAGGATGGTGCCTTGCGAATTTCTTGGTTTCTGAAGAGTCCTAAGAATCCTTCATTATCCAAGAATACCATACCAGGTTCAGGTAGTGAGATGATTTCATCTTCTTCGTATCTTCGATCTTGTGGAAGAGAGGTACGTAGCATTGAAATATCAGGAATTTCAGGATGACCAAGAATGCTTTGATAATCAAATTTGGTTTCATGCTCATTCTTAGAGCTTGAACCACCTTCAGTAGTTGATCTTTTCTTCTTTGATGGCTCAGGGAGAGGGGGAACTTGCACGTGTTGTGACATCCTTTGCAGCAACTGATCCAGTACTCTTTCCACCACATCCTTGAATTTGGATTTGGAACCCTGAATGGCGTCTTTGATTCTAACCATTCAGTATATCCATAAATCCTTAAGAACTTGGCTTCGTCTCTCTCAGTTCTGTCTATCGGTGTCATTCTTACATATACCTTTGGACCACCTCTGTTGGAGTGTCGCCCTTGAATAGTTGTATGAATGATTTTGGCCTCAGATCTTCGAAATTTCAGTCTATCAGTGCACCAGTCAAGCTCTTTGTCTTTCTGAATTGTGGCTTTAGCGGATAGTGCACTTAGAATCTTCTGTTGAGCAAGGATTGGATCTACATTCAAGTTTTCTTGTGCAAGTTCTTTCTGTACAAGAGCTTCAGCGACCCTTTCACTCTTTTTCAATTGTTCCTTGGCTGCCTTATCTTTAGCAGAGTCTTCCCTGAGTAATTTCCTTGCTAAGGCAAGATCATTCTCAGTTTGCTTTGTCTTCTCATCCCTGATACGTTGTGCTTCCAATGCTTGTTCTCTCTCTTCGCTAGACAGAAAGTAGAATTCATCTACCATCCTTATTGGTACAGCGTCTATGGGTTCAGCTTGAGGCACCCTTATTCTTCTTGCTTCGAATTCCCTAAGGAATTTTATTCGCCTTTCTTCTTTTTCAGGCTCGCTTATGATCGGCTTTTGAATGCGACGCCTGGGAATAAGGCCCTCTTCTTCTTCAGAGTCAGTTTCTATTATGTGCATAAACTGCTCTTCGGAAGAAGGTTCCTTCCATGAAGTGGAGTCCTTTGGGGGACGGGGATCACTGAGGGAAGGAGAGGAGGAAAAAGATTTGTCAGAGAGAGTTTTTGTAGGTGAAGGAGGTGTCGGGATTTCAGATATAGGAGGAATATAAGGGATAAGAGGAAGAGATACCTCATTAGTGGTCTCCCCCTCAGATAATGGGATAGTGGCATCCAGATTTACCACTTCTTTTCGTTTTCCTGAGGTGGACCGGATTGTCCCTGAGAGGGATGTTGTCCGTCCCCCAAAGGCTCTTGATGAGAGACTCCAGGCCTAGACATTCTGAAGTGCTCTAAGGCACTTCCAATGTCATCTTCATCTTCAGCATCATCCATTACCCCATAATGAGGGATAGGATCTTCTTCTTCTTCATCCTCTTCCTCAGCATCATCATCTTCATCAGCTTCAGCAGTCAACCCTTCAGGGAGGGATGATCCCGTTCGCTGGATGTAAGGAGAAATATTTTCTCCAGGGAACCTTCGGTTGTGCTCTGCAATGAGTTCATCTGCAAACTCTTTGGCACATCTCTCCCCCTCGATGTTATCAGGAGGTAGACAATGCACCATCAGAGTGCGAACGTTGGTCTGAATGTCCATGAGCTTCGTATCATTATCCTGAAGCATAGTCCGATCAGCAGCATTGAAGGAGGAACTAGCCTCAGAGAGCTTGGTGAGCATCTGCATCATATCAGATTGTCTTTTGAATATACTCAAGGACGTTCGCCTGAGCAGCGATCTTCTTCTCTTAGCTGAACAGGTTCTGGCTAAGAACCCTGTTGTCTTCCTTCAGAGAGAAAACGTCAGAGATGAGATTGTTGACATTGGTCTTGATCGCCGGTGTCCCAACGACTCGACGGAAGGTTAGTTCAGCTGACGTTTGAAGATTGTCAACCCTAGCCCTGGTGAGAGCACATTCCCTGACCAGATAGTCAACAACATGGACTGTAGGACTAGGATGGACAATTGGAGGAAGTTCAGTGATGGGAGTGGGAAGCTTGATAGCTGCCATCTCTGTCTTGGCCTCTCGGAGTTTTGCAGCACTGGTGGTTGTCGTTGTTGCTGAGGAGAAGAGAGGAGCGACACCTGATGATGACATAGATAAAGATGCCAAAAATACATCTGGATTAAATGATGGATGAAAAACTTTATTTTTCTCCTTGAGAGTATCATGAGGATTACTCTCAGGGACTACGTTTGCAGAGGTAGTGTCTTGAGGATCACTAACCAGTGACTTAGAGTATCTGAGAGAGACACTCTGAGGTCCTTTTAAATTGGCCTTCCAAAGCTCAGATTGCCTAAACAATATTGAGGGCATTATCAGCGATAGGGACAACTATCGCTGAGTCATGTGCTGAGGTGAAGACCAAAGAAGAGGAGATAGAAGAATGTAAGAAGGCTGTGAGAGTAGTACCTGATCCAGCTTCATCAGAGCTGGATATAACACCCTCAGTGACCGAAGTCCCTGATGGTGGAGGTAGTGTTGATGAAGCAACAACGGATGAAAAGACCGTTGAAGTGGCTGCGGCTGCTGTTGGTGTTGGTAGTACACCGAAATCAGAGAGAGTGGTCTTTTGAGAGACCATCTTCTTTAGCTTTTTGGTTGCGATGGTCTTTTTAGGACCATAGGTTGGTTGCTTCCTCTTAGCAGCAGCAGTGTCTTGGGTGCTCGCTGTTGGGATGGGCAGCGAGGTAGACACTGAAAGAGGGGCTCCAATCACTTTCAGCATGTAAGGCGTGAAAGGAGCATCACCTGGACGTTCCTCTATGTCTAGGGATTTCTTCCCTACTACGGAGAAGGAGTGGTCACCGACCTTCGGGTATTCCTCCCCGAAGGAAACTTCCAAAATAGTTCCGAAGAAACGTGGGTAGGGGATGACGGGATGTCTGGTAGCAGCGTTGATGCGACTGACCATATCGCTGAAGATATAGTCAGCGTAGTTGAGGTTGTGGCCGGTGCAGAGAGAGTAGGCGAGATCCTGAAAGTGTTTGCTCGCTTGGTCATGCGAGCCAATCTTTGACCCAAGGCGTTGGATTACCTGGGTAAAGATATATTGCCAGCGAGCAGGCAATCTCTTCTTTTCTACCTTTGAGCCTACCGTCTTCAGCGATGGATTCTCCCATGCATAGCCAATAGAGTCCAAGAATGCGTCGATCTGCATTTTGGTAGGTTCAGCGCCCCATTGCACATTCTTGGCGTGGGTAGGGAGACGAAGAGCCTTTCTCACAAAACCAGCAGTGAAGGAGAAATATCCAAGATCTGGAATCTTGAAGCCAATAGCAGAGAGCACGGTCCCCTTGTCCGTGGTGAGCGTGGTACAGTAAGCCGTGTACCAGAGAGCTTGGAGATGAGAGGAGACGCCCACTGGGTTGTGGACAAATGCGTACATCAGCGGGCATGCCTTGATGAAGGTAGCTCCTTCATTGAAGTGAGGGCGATCAGAGGGTATGTCAACCAATGCAATATAATTGCATGATTTGAAGACAGCTTTCTCCATTGGGAAGTGGCAGGTTGGTGCAGCGACCAAAGTGTTGTCAGCAGTTGCAGCAGCAGAGGTTTCAGTAGTCTTACTTGCAGAGGCCATTTCTGTAGGAAAAATGGGAACACCAAAGAGATAAATCATGGTTTTACACATAAATGTATAAACTAGAGTTTGGTATAAAGAATACCAAATGTAAGATTGAAAGAAACAAGTATTTTGATGAACGAGATCAAAATGCTTGTGGTAAAAACAATAACATAAAAATTTTAAAGAAATAGAAGATAAATAAAATTGGATAAAACTGGAAGAAGAAAGTCTTATGTTCTAAGAAAGAATCTTAGAACAGGGTTTTGAAAATAGAAGAATTTTTGAGTTTTAATCCAGATTAAATTTATTGTCTTTCTAAAGTATGTTTTTATTTCATTTTTAAGAAGATTAAAGATAAGAAGATGTGAAACAAGATGTTTCCAGTCTTAAGTAAAGGTTTAGATCAAACCTTAGGTGATTCGAGAAGAAAAATGCACAAGTGCGTGTTCTTGGTGTTCTTGACAAAACTTTGAAGATTCGAAGGTTCTTTTGCCTTTTGGAAAGATATGAAAGCGTAAAGAGGCAAATGAGGCAAAAGAATTGCTTAAATAGCAAGAGGAGAGAGAAAGTGAGGAGTGCTAAACGACGGTTTTAGCTTTTTGAAAAAGAAATGATGACCTGGGGCACGTTCCAAGAAAGGAGTTGGAAGGGAAACGTCGCGGTCCATCGTGTGTCAGAAAAAGGTCTGACGTGTCCCTTTCTTATTTTTAAAATATTATAATGATAATTATCCATAAGGAAAGTATCATTATTATTTAAAATTCTTCATCAATGACAATAAAGGATT
Organism: Silybum marianum; assembly: GCA_036898165.1. Lineage (NCBI taxonomy): Eukaryota > Viridiplantae > Streptophyta > Magnoliopsida > Asterales > Asteraceae > Silybum > Silybum marianum. Next base: position 39,032,786 of record CM072529.1, on the reverse strand, counting down.
GTTAGTGAGGCGTTTTATTTTCAGGGAGTCATTCTTTGATGAGAAAAGATATCAAAGAGTGATAAAGGTTAGAAGATAATACCTGAGGAGATGTCCCAAATATCGCTGAATCAGATGATCAAAATGAAGCTCAACTTCACCACTCATCACATGATCTCTGATAAAGTGATATCGGATCTCAATGTACTTGGTTTTGGAGTGAAGTACAGGATTGTTAGCATTGGCAATAGCACTAGTACTATCACAATAAATAGGAATTTTAGAGAGTTTGAAATCGTAGTCTCTGAGTTGATTTCTCATCCAAAAGATTTGAGCACAACAACTACCAGCGGCTACATATTCAGCTTCAGCGGTGGAATTGGACACTGAGTTTTGTTTTTTGCTTGTCCAACTAATTAACTTTCCACCTAGTAGCTGACACCCACCAGTGGTGCTCTTTCTATCTATCTTACAACCTGCAAAGTCACTGTCAGAATAACCAATAAGATCAAATCCTGAGCTTTTGGGATACCAAAGACCTAGCATTGGAGTTCCTTTCAGGTATCTGAAGATTCGCTTTACAGCGATTAGATGAGATTCCTTCGGTTCAGCTTAATACCGAGCGCAGAGACATGTAGAATACATGATGTCAGGTCTACTTGCTGTAAGATATAGCAGAGATCCAATCATCCCTCGATAGGCAGTGACATTGACTGGTTTCCCATTGGAATCCTTGTTCAAAGTCAGAGGAGGAGCCATAGGGGTCTTCATCGCTGAGCATTGATTCATGTCGAATTTATTCAGCACGTCTTTAACATATTTGCTTTGACAAATAAAGATTCCTTTGTCAGATTGCTTTATCTGTAAACCTAGAAAATATGTTAGTTCACCCATCATACTCATTTTATATTGCTTTTGCATTCTTGCAGCGAAACGAGTACACAATTTGGGTCTTGTGGAACCAAATATAATGTCATCAACATATATCTGAGCGAGAATGGTATGACCTTTATATTTTCTTAAAAACAGGGTTTGGTCAATTTTTCCACGAACAAATTTTTCTTTAAGAAGAAATTTAGAAAGGGTATCATACCAAGCTCTAGGAGCTTGTTTTAACCCGTCAAGAGCTTTTTCAAGTTTGAAAACATAACCAGGATGGTTAGGGTCTGAGAAACCAGGGGGTTGTTCAACATAAACTTCCTCGCTGAGTTTTCCATTTAGAAAAGCTCTTTTAACATCCATTTGAAAAACTTTGAAGTCTTTATGGGCAGCATAAGCTAAAAAGAGTCTTATTGGTTCTAAGCGAGCTACAGGTGCAAAGGTCTCATCATAGTCAATTCCTTCTTCCTGTCTATAACCTTGAGCAACAAGTCTAGCCTTATTGCGAATTATAGTCCCGTTTTCATCTAGCTTATTTCTGAAACCCCATTTGGTTCCTATGACAGTTTTATTAGAGGGTCTTGGAACAAGATTCCAAACTTTATTTCTACGAAATTTAGTTAGTTCTTCTTGCGTAGCTGAAACCCAGCTAGGATCAGAGATAGCTTGATCTATTTTCTTAGGTTCAGAAAGAGAAATGAAGTTAACATAAAGACAGATATTACTTGTACCTCTACGTGTTTTGATACCTGCATTGGGATCACCAATAATTTGATTTATTGGATGATTTACAGTCCATCGCTGAGCTAGAGGTTGAGGAGAGAGATCAAGATCAACAGCAGATTCAGCGACTTGTTCTTCAGTTTCTGGAATAGGACATGTTGTTTCAGCAACGGGTACTTCATTTAGAATCAATTCAGGAGATTGATTTTCAGATATAGTTTGGTTGTTCACTGAGGAATTTCCAAGAGAGGAGTCAGCAACAGGAATCTGATTTATGAGGAGTAACATTCATCCCTGAAGATGGATGATTGTCACTTGAAGGATTTACAGGGATTTCGTCATCATATGCTTCAGCAGAAGGTTGATTGCTGAAGTATGTTTCAGGTTCCCCATAATGAGATCTCATCCAAGCATTCAATTCTTCATCATCATCATGAGTATGAGAAGTATGAATGGGACGAGATTCATCAAAGTTGACGTGCATGGATTCTTCAACATGTTGTCTTCTTTTGTTGAAAACTCTGAAGGACTTAGATACAGAGGAGTATCCAAGAAATTTACCATCGTCAACTTTTGGATCAAATTTATCCAAATGATCTCTGTCATTTAGAATGTAACATCTACATCCAAAAATATGGAAATATTTTAGAGTAGGTCTTCTCCCATGAAACAATTCATAGGGGGTCTTCTTAAGTCGCTTAACTATCAGGGATCGATTTTGAGTGAAGCACGCCGTGTTGACTGCTTCAGCCCAGAACTGAGTGGGTAGATGCGATTCACTGAGCATTGAGCGAGCCGCTTCAATGATAGTTCGATTTCTTCTTTCAGCAACACCGTTTTGCTGAGGAGTTCTTACTGAGGAAAAGTTGTGAGAGATTCCTTTTTTTTCAAAGAAGTTAACCAGAGTGCTGTTTTTGAATTCAGTACCATGATCACTTCTTATGGAACGAACAATTTGGTTGTTTTGAACTTCCATCCTTTTGATAAAAGAAATTATCATATCAGGGGTATCACTTTTAGATCGAAGGAAGAACACCCATGTGTATCTGGAGTATTCATCAACAATCACCAAAGTATATTTCTTTCCAGAAATAGATTGGACATTGACAAATCCAAATAGATCCATATGGAGTAGCTGAAAAGGAGCGGTCACTGAAGAAATTTGCTTTGATCTGAAGGAGGCTTCTGTCAGCTTTCCCTTTTCACACGTTGAACAAAGAGAATTCCTTTGTAAAGGTATGATTTGGGACGTCTCTGACTAAATATTTTTGAGACAATTCATTTATTATCTTAAAGTTAAGGTGAGACAGTCTTTTATGCCATAACCAGTTTATGTCAGTGGATGCATTAGAGATGAAGCACATGTTCTCAGAGTGAGAACTATTCATATTTATGACATACACATTTTCACTCTTTTGCCTGTTAAGGAAAGCTTATCATTTCCGTCAGTGACAACACATCTATTCTTTAAGAATATAACTTTAAAGTCTTTGTCACATAACCGACTATAGCTCAAAAGATTGTACTTTAGTCCCTCAACGTAGGCAACACGAGAAAATGATGTGGCTCCGTTGGATAGAATTCCATAACCTTTAGTGTATCCTTTGCCATTTCCACCAAAGGTCACTGATGGACCAGCTTCTTCTTTGTAATCAGAGAGCAGAGATTTTCTGCCAGTTATATGCCTTGAGCATCCGCTATCAAGATACCAGATATCTTTGGCACTCTGCATACAACAAAAGATTATTTGTTTACAGGTACCCATACTACTATGGGTTCTGCTTGGTTAGATGAAGGATTGGCGGAGGTGCTACTAGCTGAAGAACTCTCTTTAGTGGATATCTTCACCTTTGGTGGTTTGGCAACCTTGGTGAATTTCGCTCTCGCTGATTTATCAACTTGAGCTACTTTCTTTCCATGAGCTAGTTTATCAGCTCTAGTAGCGTTAGGACATTTACTTGCAATGTGGGTAGTTTCACCACATTGATAGCACTTCCTACATTTAAAGGATTTGGAATTCAGAGAGAAAGCAGAAACTTTTTCAGGAATAGGACCAAGAATTCCTTTATCCATAGTCCTTGGAGGTATAACAACCTTTTCAGGGGTAGGAGTGAGATCGATCTTAATTCTGGGGGTTGGTCTCTGAGAACAGTAAGAGCCCTTCTTCCCAGATTTAAAATTTCTCTCTGAGGATTTCTTTTTCTTATTCTGAGCGATCTTATTCTTAGGAACTTGGTCAAGAAACTCGTTCCTGATCACTTTCTTAGAATTTTTCATATGCAACTTTTCTTTAATAGAAGAAGAAGAAGTTGAAGAAGAAGGATCAGGGATAGAAGAGACAAACACTCAAAATTTGAGCATGGAACGATCATTTTCTGATTCTTCCTTTTCAGGGTTATAGCCTAACCCACTTCTTGTTTTCATAGGTATTTGGGCATTGATGATCACATTGACTTTATCAGAAGCCTTACACCATCCTTCGATGGTTGCTTTTTCAGACTTGAGATCAACGACAACCTTTTCCCTATCAGCGATGGCTTGCTGCTTCTCGATGCTTATGGTTTCCTCAATTTTAGAAAGTTCTTTGATTCTTATATGGCAATTTTTTAATTGCTTAGATAAACCAGTGTTAATTTTCTCGGCCTTAATCTTTCCATTTAAAGCATTATAAAAATCAATAGTCATAGCATCGAGAGCTGACAAGTTATCACTTTCAGAGAGTAAAGAGATGGAAGGAAATGTTACCTGAGTAGAAGGGAACTCAGAAGAAGAAGTTTCAGTAGCTTCTTCAGCGTCCTCTATTTTTGCCATTAGACAGAGGAAGGCAATATCTTCTTCATCAGAGCTAGACTCTTCAGAAGTCTTGGCCCAGTCATCTTCAGCGTCCCAATCAACTTCTTCAGCGATAAGGAACCTTTTTGCTTGTATTTCTTCAAATCCTTGTATTTGTTTTTCAATTTCAAATACTTCTCCTTTTTATCAGAGGTCTGGGAGGTGGTAGGAGTTGCAACTTTCTTTGATCTACATTCACTAGCAAAGTGACCTTTCGCTGACAGTTGAAGCATATAGCTGAGGCTTTCTCAGCGGGCAATGTCTTTTGCTTTTCAGAGTCAGAGAGATTTGAAGGTTTTCGAAAGTTGCTCTTTCTAGCGAATCTTTTAAAATTATTTGTTAATAGAGCTAGAGAGTTATCAAACTCAGAGATATCAGCATCAGTGAGTTGATCTTCTGAATCAGTTTGACCTAATTCAATGATGGAGGTAATAGTGGAAGAAGAAACATTTTTAGGAGGAGTTGCGTCTGAAGTCACAAGTGCCAAAGAAGTACTTTTGGCACCTTTGAGTTCATTAATGAGGTTCTTCCTCAGAAGTTGAGATTGTTCCTCATTTAAGAGCATTCCATATAAGACACTTAAGGACAGAGTTTCAAGATTCTTTGACAACTTTAAACATGTAGTGTACACTACCATTGATCGGGTAGTGCCTCCATGAACTTGGTCAGTATTTCAGCGTTAGAGTATACTCTGTTTACTGATTTAAGATCAATCAACAAACAGTTGAAACGCTGGTGAATTTGAGAAAGAGATTCACCTTTATGATACATAAAACTCTCATATTTTCTTACAAGGTTTATGCACCTAGTGACATGTACTTCAAAGGTTTCTTCATATTGGATACATAAAGTATCCCACATGGCCTTAGAAGTCCTCATTTTCATAACAAAATGATAGACTTCATCTGTTAAGACATTTCTATAATAGATCTAGCTTTTGAGTCAATAGCAATTTCTTTCTTATCTTCTTCAGTCCATCGATTAGAAGTTTTAATGATACTCCTTTCAGGGATGGCTGGAGTAGTAGTGGTGGCAGGAACACCAGCTACAATAGTTATAGGAACAAATGGTCCGTTTTCTAGATAGTAGGGGATCTTTGGGTCAGATCCTTCTAGAAACAGAGACATTCTTTCCTTCCATAATGGAAAATTATCATGGCTAAATCTTGGAGGTTTAGCTAAAGATCCATTATGATTGTAGTTTGTATTAGGGTTTGACATTTTAAAATAGTTTATAAGAAAAATATTTTAAAGATAAAAGAGGCAAACACTGCTCTGATACCACTTGTTGGTCCCAAAAGGGTCTACAAGAGTTAATAAATAGTAAACAGTTTGTAGGGGGGGGGGGTTGAATACAAACACACATATTTTGTTTTTTAAATGAGTTTATATATCATAAACAAATTTACAGTTACAAGCGGAATAGGAACAAGTTTGAAACCTATTCTATTGTAACTAAGAAACACTAAGTTTGATGCACAAGAAGAAGGAAGAAAGAAATGCAGAGGGTTTAGGTTAGAAGAAAGCATGCATTAAGATGAAGAAGATATCTTCATCTTATTTATGCCCGTTTGCATTTAATGCAAGACAAAAGGTATATGCCACGTGTCAAGCTTGGATAGGAAGCCTGTCCTTGCTAATAAGACAACCATGTTTTTGGCCGAATATGAACAGTACCATATCAGATATGATGGGGACATAAGAGACAATTCGTACGTTCTTTTCTGACAAGGTATTAGGTTTGACTTTTGTGCATCGAGGATAAGATCAATCTTTAATCTTGTAAAGGAAGCTTCATTTGATCGCTGATTCTGAATCTTCAAGGATGAACTTCAGTATCGCTGAGGGTTCACAAGACTTCGCACTTTGATTAGATAATCGCTGCTATCGCTGAACCGCTTCAGTTCACCTAGCTGAGTATCTCTTTCTTCAGCTAGGGTCTTCGACTTTCGCTGAATGGTCTTCTGGTGTGATGGCTGATCTTCAAGTCTTCAGAGATAAGCTTATTGTTCCTTGATCTTCAGCGATCGCTGATGGTAATCAGCGTGTGCTATCACTGAATATTTACAGAAGCTTATACAATGGAATTTCACTCAGTATACAAAAGGAATCATATTCAAATTACCGAGAGGAGTTATAATCAACAAGTTCCTCCTCTCTCTGAAAAGTCCAAAAAGAGAAGATCTAAGTCCGAAGCTAGAGAAAGTCCTTCGTTCAGAAATGAACATAAGAATAAATTTGACTTAGACAATCTCTTTGCCCATCTCATTATTCCTGACCTTTCAATTCTTAATACATCGCTGCCTGAACTGAGGAGATTTGAAGATAATGAAATAATTGCTCTCCCTGAAGCATGAATGGCATTTCAAGGAAATGATGGGCAAATAATGTTTCTTAAAAACAAGGAAATTCGAAAGGCTCCATCAAAACTCATCAAGACCTTGTACTATAACTGTCTAGCAGCCTATGGCCCAAAATGCCTTTAGAAGACGATCTATGTAATTCATCAGATTACATGTTTAATAAAAATTCAATGAAGTACTCTACCCCATCTGTCTACTGAAAAGATCCCTGAAAATAGTAAAAGGGACAATGAACATATGAGTTCTATTTTTCTTTAAAACCTCAACATACTCACTGATATTACACTCTGTAATTAACCGGCGAATGTACTTCACAGCTTTTATACTTGTAAATGTTGTTATTTCATATCCTTATAAATGAACTCAATTCAAATAGGTTATTAGCTGAAAAAGATCTCACAGATTAGTAATTAGAAATCTTTAGTTTAAAAATTCGAAGTCCTTACTAATTTCCTCAAGCAATTTTCCTATGTTGCTTAATCATAATCAAATAGGGGGAGATTGTCGATCCAAACTACTTTTAGTGATTTGAATATGATTCCTCTTATACTTAGTGAAAATTCCATTTATAGGATAGTGTTCAGATATCAGCGATAGCAAACACTGACTGTTTTCCGTGATCGCTGATGATTAGGAACAACATCCTATCTCTGAAGATCTGAAGAACAACACTCACACCACAAGTCATTCAGCGACTGTCGAAGGCATAGGTGAAGAAAGAGCTGGATAGCTCGTGAACTGAAGCAATGTTCATCTATCTAAAGTGTGAGATCTTGCAAAAGCCTTAGTGATACCGGAACACTTCATCCTGGAAGCTTCTAGTTCAGTGATCAAAGTGGGGCCTACTCAGCAACTTCAATGTTGATCTTATCCTCGATGCAAAAAAGTCAAACCACAAAGAATGTCAGACAAAGGACGTACTGATTGTCTCTTATGTCCCCTATCAAGTCTGATGTGGTTACCGCTCATATACGGCCAAAAACATGGTTGCTTTTGAACAAATGACAAGTCTCGAATAGAAACTTGACACGTGGCATATACCTTTTGCTTTTCATTTAATGCAACGGGTATAAATAGATGAAGAACCCTTCTTCGTCTTCATGCATGCGACCTTCTCTCCTCAAACCTCTATTGCTTTTCTTACTTGTTCTTGTGCATCAAACTTAGTGAATTCTTAGTTGTAATAGAATAGGTTTAATACTTGTTCTAATTTCGCTTACAACTGTAATTTTGTTTATTCAATATAAACTCATTTAAAAACCTAAAAAGCCTGTGTTTGTATTCAACCTCCCCCCCCTTCTACAAACTGTTTCTATATCCACTGAACTCTTGTAGACTCCTTAGGGACGAAGAATAATGGTCGAATTTGTGTTTGTCTCTACAAGCTAATCAAGCTTTGGAGCAAGGGTGGCTATATGTTGTGTTTGGCACATTGCAAGCACATAAGAAGGAGGTGCAGAAGAAGAAAACGAGTGTTGGTGGTCCTCTGGCTTTGATTTCTGCATCGAAAGAAACTGCCCCTGGACACTCAAGCAGAAGGAACAGAGATGAGTCAAGAGAAGACAAATGAGGAAAGAGCAAGGCACTCATGTCTGAAGGTGATACAGAGTCAAGATTTTCTAACTTAGAAGATGATGAAATAGGTGCATTTGCTAAATCTCTAGCCCTGATCACCAACCAATTCAATCGGAAGTTTGATAATAGGTCATTTAAGAACAGAGGAAGACCAGACAAAGGTAAAAGGTCTATCCAACCATCATATGAACCAAGACAAGAAGCACCTCTGGTTGTAAAAAAGGATGAAGAAAAGAAGAAAGTTTCAATGAAGAAGATTGTCAGATGCTACAGATGTGGCAAACCTGAGCATTTTTCTGTTGAATGCAAAGGCCCTCTAGTTAAGGATAAGATGTACTACAAGAAAAAATATAAGTATAACAGAGATGAGAGGGTGAAGGTAGCCGAGATAGAGAAATGGGTTTCTAACTCATCAAGTGATGTAGAAGCTCTATTATGTGGCATGGCCATGGAGAATAGCGATGCAGAGGACCCTTCCTCTAACTCTCCGGTTTGCTCCACATCTAGAGATGAACAATCAGAACTTGAAGAAACCAACTTTATAAGTGATGTTTTTATATTTAAGTTTTCTAACTCTGTGTCCATTTTCATATTAATCTTTTAAAGACAGATTGTTCATATAGATCAGGGAAATCAGGTTTCGGTTCTTTGCCCAAGTGAAATACCGAATACAGAGTTTATCTTCTTTTGTAGGTATAAGGATCAAGGTCATCGAAATCCAGACCAGTCTTATCCATTTGCATATAAATTATCTCATGCACATTTTAAGCATCTTGATAATTCTTGATCAAGAGATCCTTCTTCTGAAGGCTAATGTGTAGAAATCCCTTTTCTTTTGAAAATAGTTTTTAAGTGCAACAGAGTTTAATCTATCACTTTCTTTTGCTACAATCACATTGTCTTTTTCTTTCAAAAGCCTCTTAAGATCATCAATCTCCTTTGTTTAATCACTTATAGCTCTGCACAAAAAAAATCAACAAATTAAATCAAATTGATTTAAAACTGATATAGAGAAAAGTTGAGGTTTTTAATTTTGGATCATTTACTCATATCACACTAAAGCTATAGGCAGATGAGTTCATACCCATGAATGTAGAAGAAGAGCTGAGACAAAGATTTGAAATAGATTTACTTGATATTCTAGACGAAAGCACACTAAAAAATACAGAAGAAGAACGAAAAACTTTTGAACAAGACATGCTTGAGACTTTAAATTAGTGTTCTGTATCTTCACAAACTCAACCATAGATAACCCCTTTTACCTTTGTTAACTTAAACGACTGTCTAGATAGAGACGACAATGGCTTTGAAATCTATCCATGGGAATCTCAAAATCAAGATTGTGATGATTTCTTCCTTCATTCGGACAAATTACTCACATCTTTTGAAAATAGATTACCCAATGTATATGTCCCAACACCAATACCGAATCTTGAAAAAGGTGAATATCTATTTACTTGTGAGACAGATATAAACACAGATGTTAGCATTATAGAAATAAGAACATCTGGAGTATAAGTCAAAAAACTTCTAAATAGGATATCCAGAATTCCCATGTGTCCTGATTTCTTGGATATGTGCATCAAAGCCAAATCATGTCTTGATCTAGAAAAAGAAGCATACGCCAAGAAAATAGTTAAATCTCAAATGCCTAAACCTTCAAAGTCAATCTTTCAAAAACCAATTAAGTTCACACGTGAACATGAAAGAAAATGGAATATTAATGAAAATCTAAATTCCTCTGTTTTAGTGAAATCTCCCATGGTTAGAAGGGAGTGGACCATCAAGAAGAAAGACCAAGAGGAGACATCAGATTTCAAACAGAACAAGTCTGGACTAGATAAGAAGTTCAATAGAACAACTGATGTTAGGACAGATGTTAATAAGAAATCTTGTAATTCTCATTCTAGCAATGAAATTTCAATGAAATCTTTAATTTCTCAAAATTCTGAATGTCTCTCTCTATTACTAAAGCTGAAAAAGTTCTTCTCTGGTCCACATTGCCTTCTCTCTGATTCTCCCAAGAGCAAAAATACTACAAGCCAGAAGAAGCAAAAACCTAAAACCAAGCCAGGAAAACCAGCTCTAACTAGAAAACCTGATGTCAAAAGTAAGACCAAAGATAAGAAAAGTGTAAATACAAAACCTAACATAAAAGGACCCATTATGAGATAGGTACCTAAAAATATCTAATCTGTATTGCAGAAACAGCGTGTGCACTTGTGGTATCTCTACTCTAGATGCTCCAGGCACATGATTGGTTCTAAAGGTTTAATCACCTCATTCAAAGACAAATTAGGAGGGAGTGTAACTTTTGGAGATGATGGCAAGGGACATATCAAAGGCTATGGCACATTGAAGGAATGAGACGTCACTACAACAAATCTATTCTATTGCGACGACGAAACTCGTCGCTGATGCTCCTATTTCCTCGCTATAAATCTGTTGCGACGACTGTCGTCGCTGTAGAGTTTGTCACTATTGGCCGTAGCTGTAGGTCACCTATAACAACGACATGTCGTCAAAAAAAAATGATTTTTACCTACTGCGACGATATGTTGTTGCTACAGGTAAAAAAATAGAAAAAAAATTATTTACATACTGCAACGACATGTCGTTGCTATAAGTGTAATATAGAAAAAAAATATTATTTACCTACTGCAACGACATGTCGTCGCTATAGGTAAATTTCCAAAAATTCAAAAATAAATTATTTCAATCCCACTAAAATTGATATTTATTGTTCTGAATTGAAGAGTCGTCTTTATTAAACAAAATCTATATGCATACGATCAAACGAAAAAGACCAATACATTATTGAATTTCAATGTGCCAAGAAAATTCTTCCCAACAGATTTATAATACACCAAATTAAACAAATGATACTGATAAAATTGAACATATGTAAAATATATAGCGAATTTGATTTCCTGGGAGTTTGTATGGCACCTTCTTCACCTTTCCTCTACAATGTAGTCTGCATACGGATTCGTTTAGGTTGAATCCAATCTCAATCTTAGTCTCCTAAACCCAGCTAAATTTCCTATAATAGCAAATGAAAACGTGCAACCAATATAAGATACACTCTTCCAAAATTTCAATATATAGATATGTTCTTCCAGTTGAGGAAACAAAGTTCCATTTAACATAAACACATTCTTCCAAAATTCCAAGATCCCAAAACCTTAAACAATAATAAAGTTATTCATGACGACTTGCTTAGTTCGGTATCCTATTTGTTTTCGATTGCATACTCTAGTAAGTTGACTGCAAAGATTGTGTCCTACTAGGCTTCATCCATATATGGTCCTAATAATACAAACTCCAAAAGACGCATAGGAATGGTTCAAGGCTAGTTTCATAAAAAAACATTGCAACTTTATCTAGAGGCGTTATCATCTTAGAAGAATAAGAAAATATCATGGTGGGTCTTATTTTAGAGATATAAATAAGGAAGACACGAAATGGAGTATAGATACCATAGAAAAAATATATTATAATTGAATGAAATAAAGCACTTTGAGTTGGAACTTGGAATGATTTAAAAGAACAAAAACCTTTAGTAACTCTTAGACAAGAGAAAATCTGACCTGATCAATTGTGGGGATAACACCAATTGCTCTAGCACGAAGAAATCAACGTGGCAAGATTGGTTCTACAACTATTTTCATAAATACAACTTTTCTTTAGGCTTGTGATTTCTTGGTTACAACACCTAATAACTTTTATAGATTCAAATCAAGATGCTTTTTGTATATAGTGAATCTGATATACTAAATCAAGAACAACAAATTCAACTTATAGATTCAAATGGATAGGAATGAAGCGATATCAAAAACCAGCATTTACAAATTAGTAGCTTACCTTGATGTTGATTATTATGTTCCAAATTACCAAGGTTCTGAGCTTTTTGATAGCCACCTTCAAGGAAATTAATAGTAGCAGTAAGCAAAAGAATTCTTGATAAAGGCATATAAATTAGAAACAATCTCTGTGTTAGCCCTAATTTTAGTGTTGAAAGTGTAAAAAGGAAAACCTGTAATTCATGTATGGAAGATCAGAGAACGTTTAGAAGAAGAGACTTCAGAAGTCTGGAGTGAAGACTTCAGAAGTCTGAAGGTCAGAAGACCACATAATCTTCTGTATGAATAGACAGAGCTTCTATCTGGTTGCTCTTCTCATCATAGCCCGATAACTTAGCAAGGAACGATTTCATCATTTACACGTGGAGCCTTTATATTGGAGGATGCTTTAACAGTGACACATTCTTTCACGTGTTAAATGACATGGATAACCGTCTAACAAGATTTGTTAGTGATTCCTTGTGACGTGTCTTATTGTAAAAGGCTAGTCATTTGACTTTCCTTATTTTAGGCTATAAATAGGAATTCTCTTCCCCATTTGTTATAGAAAATGTGAGATTGTTTCCTTGAAACTCTCCATCTCCAAATACCCTCATCATTCCAAATCATGTAAGATATATGATCACGATTAATCATATGACTACGCTTTTATCTTCATATTGTTCTTCATTTTGATTAATCGTTCTTCCATTTATAAACTGTTTTGATCTATAATTGCTTCCGGTTTACATTTTTTGTTTAGATCATTGATTCAATATGAGATCTGGGTTCTACAATTGATATCAGAGCCTATTGATTTTCTCAAATCAAACGATCCAATCTGTTGATTTTATCTCATTGAATCCAGTTTATTTCATCTCATTTTTAGATCTATAATATTCATCTTTTTATACATTGTTTTTGAATTGTTCTCGAATATATCATTCAAATCTGTGTTTGAATTTATTTATATTCAAATTCAGTTTGATTTCATTTATATTCGATTCTACAAAGTTATTCTCATTAGATCTGAAATGCGGTTGGTTGTTGGGAAGAAAATTCATTGCCAATTGGGTAAAAATTGATTATGCACACAAGGTGTTTGATAAAATGTTTATGAGAGACTTGGTTTCTTTAAATAGCGTCATGAAGAGTTATTTTCGATGTCAAGAACCAATGTTTGGAAATCAACGCTTTGCTTGTGATTTGGTTATGCAAACCCATATTAAATTTTTGTGGCATTGAATAAAAATCAGGATGCTGACAGATTTGGGTTGCTGTGCTATATCGATCATATCTCTCTCATAACACCACCAATTCAAGCGATTCAAAAGGCCCTGGATAGAAAACAGAAAGATCTACAAGTTTCATATTTTGAGTTTTTAGTGATTCGAACTGTAGAAGGCCCAGTAAATCGTTGAAGTTGAAGGTAGTGTGCTGAAGCAAAGCTGTTACGCATCGAGTTAGATCTGCTTCTTGTCAGAAGGACCAAAGCTTCTGGCCTAAAGGACCAGAGGTTTCGGACTAGAGGCATCCAAAGACTTCTGGAATTACGGACCAGAGCTTCTGGATTATTACATGCCTTAGCCCAGAAGACTCACATAATCAGAAGTTACATGTTAAACCAGAAGCTGCTGAACAGATCTGCGCGACTGTACGGAAATGATCATATCTCATTCGTCCGAGCTCCAAAGAAGTGAATCCAATTTCTGTGGAAAGGTAACTCACTGAGCTACAATGTTTATGTTTTGAGTTTTCCGAAACTCCAAATATTTCACGACCAGAAGCAGCGTAGAAGTCAGTGTAATGGTTCTGGACAAAAACTTTCTTTGCTGATTTTATATCTTATAGGTTGGTGAGTGGTATTGTGGCTTTCTCTATATCACGTCAACTTTAGAATTCTTTTCGTTGAAGTTTAAATTAGCCACGGCTTCAGTTCATCTCAGTTCTGGACCCGCTCTTAACCAGTATTGCTTTTGAACATCAAAGAACCAAGGAGCACAGTTCAGAACCAGCACTTCATTAGAGATTTCTTCTTTCAACCAGAGATAGGCTGTTGAAATCCTGTCAATGATCAAGAGCTACCGAGCATAATTTTCATCCTTTGATCTCACATCGGGGCTCTCAGAATTAATCTTGGTGGTTTCAAGTTCTATTTCTGGAACAGATATTTCTGGTTGATATTATTTTGGGCTGCTCGATTATGGAAGATTACTTGAACAAGCTCTTGTGTTGAATGTCCACTCAACTCAGTGTTTTACAGGCAAATTCTTTGTTATTAGACTGATTCTGCACGGCATTGTCACGCAACTCACACTTTATCTATCCATGTTTGGATGAATCAATATGCTATGGGGTTGGCTGCGATTCTGAGGCTAACAGTTGTGTTGAGTTTTACAGGTTAAAGCTGTTTTTGGTGCAATCAGTGGTGTTTATGGCACATTGAATCTGATTTTAAGTTGAGAATGAAGAAAAAGAGCATCATGTTGAGGGGGAGATTGAAATACTTTTTCAGTCCATACTGTCTTCTGAAGATTCCATGCCTTGAAGATCAGAAGAAGCAATCTGTTTCATCCAGAGCTTCTGGTTGCACACCCAGAGCTTCTGGATAAGCTTCTTATGGTCAGAGCTTCTTTTTGATCTACATACAGAGAATATCTTGGACTTGAATAAAATTGTGTGCATATATTTGGAATGGGGTTACTACATCAAGGGGGAGCTACATGTTTATCTAAGGGGATCTCCAAGTTTTCAAAGCTCGATGGGAAGACGTCCAATGACTTTCAATGGTTTTTCCTTTTAACACTTAGGGGGAGATTGTTAGCCCTAATTTTAGTGTTGAAATTGTAAAAAGGAAAACCTGTGATTCAAGTATGGAAGATTAGAGATCGTATGGAAGATCAGAGATCGTATGGAAGATCAGAGATCGTTCAGAAGAAGAGACCTCAAAAGTCTGGAGTGAAGACTTCAGAAGTCTGAAGGTCAGAAGACCACAGAAGCTTCTATATGAATAGACAGAGCTTCTGTCTGGTTGCTCTTCTCATTATAGCCCGATAACTCAGCAAGGAACGATTTCATCATTTACACATGGAGCCTTTATATTGGAGGATGCTTTAACAGTGACACATTATTTCACGTGTTAAATAACATGGATAACCGTCTAACAAGATTTGTTAGTGATTCCTTGTGACGTGTCTTATTGTAAAAGGCTAGTCATTTGACTTTCCTTATTTTAGGCTATAAATAGGAATTCTCTTCCCCATTTGTTATAGAAAATGTGAGATTGTTTCCTTGAAACTCTCCATCTCCAAATACCCTCATCATTCCAAATCATGTAAGATATATGATCGCGATTAATCATATGACTACGCTTTTATCTTCATATTGTTCTTCATTTTGATTAATCGTTCTTCCATTTATAAACTGTTTGATCTATAATTGCTTCCGCCTTACATATTTTGTTTAGATCTTTGATTCAATATGAGATCTGGGTTCTACACTCTGTCTCTTGAAATAGTAGTAAGGCGGTGTACATATGAATATCCAAACAAATTACATGCCCTAAATGCGCTTAGAATTAAGTAATTCAATATATAATTGAAACAGAGTTCTATGATAGAACATTAGCTAATACCATACCAAAACTTGTGAACTAATTAAACCCAAAACTTATAAACAAAATATAGATAGGAATGGTTAAAAATACTTTTATGGGTGTCAATTGATGAATAATATGATCATGTGTAAAACAAAAAATGAAGTTCACCAACAAAAGTGTTATAAATTCGTGCTTATGGTTTCTTCAAATCTAGACAATCAAGGCACATTGTTATACCCAATGAAGCAAACTGATAGGCCGAAAGAAAGCATCCCCACATTCATATAATAAGCACAAACTAAACGAAGTATAGATTTCAAGCAATACACACACAAATATATATACTATTTGTCTAACTGTGCGACGTCGCGCAATGTGTTTGGATCCTGATTCAAGAACTTAAAAGCTCAAGCCTACTTGTTAGTTGTGTCGTTTAGAGTCTCTCTCGATTTTAATTTTTATAAGCTCACCCTCACTTACCTGGTAAGACTCTCCATCTTTATCATCTCTCTTATCGGGTAAGATTCTTGACCTTTGCCATGTTCATCTGGTAAGATAATAACCCTGTAAGCATTTAACAAACACAACTCATTAGACTTATAAACAAATTTAAAATCATTTTGCAAAAGATGCTTCTAAAGCCATAGCCAGTAACTTCTTTTTGGAAAAGGGACCAAAACCCCCGAAAGAAGCATAAAGACTTGGGTATTGTTAGAATTTGAAAGCTCCCAAATGGGTTCCATGAAGAATGTGATTCTTATCATACCTGTAACTCAATAAATACACGGAGGAGAAGCAAAATGAAGTCCACCATTTAACATTTGAACTACAAAAACAAAGGTAGTGGTTTCCCAATAAAAGGTGAAAAACAATGTAATTAGAATATTGTATCAACATTCATGACTATTAGTTCACTAATAAATGGAAAATGAAAAGAGAAACATAAAGTAAATGTGATACCATGTCAACGCTAACAACATAGATAGCCATACATCACTATCATGGTCGGCTTAAACAAGCAAAACTTAGAGGCCTTTACCAACTGGTACCAAGCAATTGCTGGCCGGGTAAGAGTGATTTCTGGGTAAGTGTTGTCCTAGCTAAGTGTTGACTCGGGTAAGAGTGTTTATCAAATATTTTTGGTAAGTGCTTACCAACGAGAAAATGACCGTTATAACCTTATTTGTATTTAATTTTTTGAATAGAATGTAAAAACTTGATTTCTAATTTCATGATAAAATCAATAACTTGATTTATAATTTCAATTATGGCACTTTCCACATAAATATTGGTGCAAATAGAACAAATGAAGCAACAACAATGGAAGGAGCAAGTAAAAGCAGCCATGTGGGAGGGTTGAATAATGGTGGCATTTCTACAAACAGGTAAAAGACAACAATTCCATTTTTGGAAGTGCTTCATTTTCTTGAAACAAGTGTCTTGTATTTGATTTTGATCTCAAAAATTAAAATGGAGTTCAGTTTTTTGAAGTTGTTCGAACACCATCAACATTAGGGTTTTTTAATCTACTCATTAAAAATACTTCAAAATTTACCAACAAATTAGGGGAATTTGAGGGAAGATTGATTAAGAACATACCCACATTAAAAAACCACAGATCGATGAATATGAAATACCACAGTGGAGTGAAGAGAGCCGAGAGCAACAAGGAAGAACGACGAGCAGATACCGACGGGAGGCGGGATGAGGGAGGAGGAGGAGCAACGACCAGTGGGAGGTTGGAGGGATGAGCGACGATGAGGGAGAAGCGTGAAAACCTAATCGCACAGTTTGGAGAAAGGGCAGACTCTGGAAATGTGAAATCTGACCCAGGTAAGCATCATTTTAAAGCTGACTCGGTAAGTTTTCGGTCAGTGTTTTACTCAGATCTTGGTCAGATTGTGATTTTAGTAAACGCTCTGACTGCTGACCGAGTCAGATTACTGATCGAGTCAGTCTAGTCAGCAGTTAGTAATCAACCCCTTATATTTTTATTAAGATCTAGTGCAAGGTCCTTTGCTTCTTCACGATAGTGATCAATACCCGTTGAATGGCCTCTTATTCTGCTAGAGTAACGTTAATAGCATGTGGCATCTCTTGATCTGGCTGATCAAATAGATCCCTAAAATAAAGGTCAACAGTTATCAATTAAGCCACTTTGCCTCAAGAAAAAAAGAGGTCGGATATGCAATAGTAATAGCTTTATTACATAAACCCTTTTAGCACCTTAATGAGCTTAATAAGACTTGCAGTTTATTTAGTCAGCTATACATAACTGTTTGGAAATGGCTTAATGATATAAAAAGTGGTTTCTTCAATAAGCTTATAGGGTGGAGCTTTATGTAGAAATCCAACTTTATTTCCAACCCTGTCCCTCCCAATTAAAAAACACACTTCTTTCATCGATGAGAAAACCCTCCCAAATAGGCCCCTTCCCCATTTATACTGATAGATTAATCAACACATATAGTTTATCCATACAAGACTTAGATAACCAACCAAACAGCCCCTTAATTGCAAGAAGAAAAAGAAGAAAATCATTGGGTAACTAGAACATGAACCAACAAGTTCACAAAAACTCAAATCCTTCTTATATTCACCAGAGAGAAGCAAGAAACTACTCATCCTTCAAAAACGTTGACAGGTTCATTGATTAACTAAAGAAACCCGACATGATTCTCCTGGATTAGTCCTAAAAACTGAGAGTTTTGCTTTCCCAATTCATGAAGCATGGGTTGTAACAAATTTCAATTATGTTAAACCATTTAACAAGGCAAAGATTACACACATATAAGGGAAAAAAGTGTACCTGTAGTATTTGTGGATTTGATTGTACCATAGAACGCAATGCTTGGAACTGAAATGTAGATTGAACCAAAGGTCCTTTGGCCTAGCGGTACCGGGGTTTTTACATCGTCCTCAAGGTCTCGGGTTCGAGCTTTGGGAGTGGTGGTTTTCCTAAAAATGGTGGAGGAGTGGGGGTTTATCCCCTAAGGTGATGGTTTGGGTCCCGCATACTGCCCATACGGATGTCACTGTGGGTCCGAATCACCAACTACTAACTTGCCGTTCAAAAAAAAATGTAGATTGAAATTTAAAAACAAAAATAATTAACAAATTTAATGCTAAAGATCAAAACTTATCCAAGAACTAAACTCTACATGATTGCTTTTTTGACAATCAAGATCCCAAGATCCTTCATAAAGTTATTAGGATACTACAATATTTTTTTGAAATTAAAAGAAAATAAATATCAATGTATCGCAGTCTATTGGATGTAAAAGTCACAGTGCAACCAATATTTAGTTCTGAGTCTAAGATACTAAACACTGCCTCATTCTATAGTATGGAAGCCAATAGCGTGAAATGAATCAAAATTCAAGTGATAATTTTCTAATTTTCTTTAAACGATCTCCAAACTCGATTTTTTAAATTCTAAGATCTCAAACACAAAACAATAATATGTTTTAGGATTGCAATTTCGTGTCTCCGAGTAGAACGTCAATCAATATCAGTGTAATATTTCAACTAAAACAACTTTGGTTCTGATTCTAAGCTATGAAACGTACAATCAACTCTAGTTCAAACAAATAGGTTTTTTTCGTTTTTGAAGAGAATTGGGGATGGAAGAGAGTTATACAAATTTAGTGAAAGAATACGAATCATAATTAACAATTGACTTACCGAGATGTGAGGATTTTCGAACGATGATCGTACAATCAACCATAGACGACACTGATTATGCTGGAGTCTGGAGGGACAACCACAATCGCAACGATGAATCGAGTAGGAATAAAAAAACCTAATTCTACATTCTGATTTTCGAACTCTGATTCGTAATAAGAAACACTAATTTCACCGTACAGACGCTTAGGTCAAAAGGTACGGCTTGGAGGATGGGCCTTAGAATTGAATTGGGCTTTATATAAAAACAGCTCATTATATTTTTGGTTTTTTTTATTTTGACTCTACTGCAACAACATATTGAAGTTGTTGGTCATCCAAAATTTAGTTTTTCTGTAAATTATTTCTTATTTTATTGAAGGAAATTATTAATCATAACTAGTGACGATTTTTCGTCACTGTATATATCATAAATTTTTATTTATTTATTCAAATAAATAAGTAGGGGAAATTTTTATCTGAACCTCTACTGCGACGACATGTCGTCGCTATAGATGTATACTTTAAAAAAAAATTAAACCGTCAATAGTGTTTAAAAAAGTTATTTTAATACCTATATTGACGATTTCTAGTCGTCGCTATAGAAGTAATTTCTTGTAGTGCGTATCTTTATCAAAGGTGACTTATGTTTCTGGGCTCAAGCATAATCTTCTGAGCGTGAGCTTACTTTGCGATGCAAACATGGGCGTCCTCTTTCAAAAGAAATATTGTTTTTTAGTTAGAGAGTCAGGTCAAGAGCTGCTAAGAGCCAACATAAAAGGTAACCTTTATTTAATGAACTTCTCTTCTAAAAATTGAAAAGAGACTCTTTGTCTCATATCCAAGAAGAGTGAAGTAGATTGGCTTTGGCATCACAAGTTGTCTCATTTGAATTTTCCAAATTTTGAGAAACTTGTCAAATATAATCTGGTTAAAGGCGTTCTAGGGGTCGAAATCCAGAAAGACCAACTTTGTCGTGCTTGTGAAATGGGAAAACTCAAAAGAGCTTCCCACAAGACAAATAGTGATGTCTCATGCACTAGACCTCTGTATATGCTTGATGGTGACCTATGTGCTCTGTATAGAGCATGCCTGGTAAGAAGTATATCTGTTGATCCAAACTCCTTTTAGTGATTTGAATATGATTCTTCTACATACTTAGTGAAAATTCCAAGACTATGTTACTGTTCCTATTCAGTGATAGCATAAACTGATTACATTCAGTGGTCTCTAAAAATCAGGAATATCATCTAGTCTCCAAAGATCTGAAAAACAACACTCACACCAAAGACCATTCAGTGATAATCGAAGACCTAGCTGAAGAAAGAGATGAATAACTCGTGATCTGAAGCGGTTCAGTGATAGCAATGTTGGTCTAACAGAAGTGTAAGATCTTGCATAAAGCCTCAGTGATACCTGAAGACTTCATCCTTGAAGATTTAGTATTAATGATTAAGTGGGGCCTACTCAGCAAGATCAAAGTTGATCTTATCCTCGATGCACAAATATCAAACCCATATGCCGTGTCAAAAAGGACGTCCGGAAGTCCCCTATGTTCTTACCAACTCTACTAAAGCTATTGTTCATAATCAGCCAAAAGCATGGTTGATTTATAAAGAAAGGACAAGTTTCAAATTGAAACTTGACACGTGACATGTACCTTCTGAGTTGTATTAAATGCAATGGGTATAAATAGATGAAGACCTTTTCTTCATCTTCATGCATGCTAATATCTCTTCTTGAACCTCTGTTCTTATTTCTTATCTTTCCATGTGCATTAAACTTAGTGATTTCTAAAGTTGTAATAGAATAGGTTTAATTATTTGTTCTTATTCCACTTGCAACTGTAAACTTTTTTATTGATATAAACTCATTTAAAAATCACGAAAAGTTGTATTTGTATTCAACCCCCCCCCCCCCATACAAACTCTTTCTATACTTATGAACTCTTGTAGACTCCTTTGGGACCAACTAGTGGTATCAGAGCAGTGTTTATTGCTTTAAATCTGTAAATATTTAAAAGAACTTATTTCTTGTTATTTTAAATTGGCTAATACAAATGCAAACTATATAGACAATGGATCTTTAGCTAAACCTGCTAGATTTAGCAGAGATGATTTCCTAGTCTGGAAGGAAAGAATAACTGTATTCCTAGAAGGGTCAGATCCAAATATCCCTTTTACTATGTAGAGAATGGACCGTTCGTTCTAACACTTCTAGTCCCTACAGTTCCTGCTACTGCTACCTTTCCTACTATTCCGGAGAGACGTATTTCCAAAACTCCAAATCAATGGAGTGAGGAAGACAAGAAAGAACTAGCTATTGATTCAAAAGCTAGATCTATTATTGTCATGTCTCTGCCATATGACGTATACCATCCTGTCATGAAAATGAGTACTTCTAAGTCCATGTGGGACACTCTTTGTGTTCAATATGAAAGAGCTGATGAGGTTCAGATTACTCCTCGAATCAACTTGGTGAGACAATATGAAAGTTTCATGTATCTGAAAAATGAGACAATTTCACAGATCCACCAGAGCTTCAACTGTCTATTAATAGATACGAAAACAGTTGATCGAGAGTACTCTAACTTTGAAGTACTGACAAAGTTCATGGAATCTCTTCCTGAACAATGGGACACATTTACTACATGTCTTAAGTTGTCAAAGAATACTGAAACTTTATCTTTAAGTGCTTTGTACGAAATATTGCTCAATCATGAGCAATCTGAAACCTTAAAAAGAAATCTTATAAAAGACACTAAATCTGCCAAAAGTACTTCTTTGGCTTTAGTGACTTCAGAGATGGATCCTCTTAAAACTCTCATCTTCTATCACTTCTATCACGGAGTTAGATCAACCTAACTCTGAAGATACCACTGATGCCGATATCTCTGAATTTGATATTTCTTTGGCTCTTCTTACTAATAATTTCAGAAGATTTGCCAGAATGAGTAATTTCAGAAAGACACCTGCATCACTGACTCTGTTAAGTCAAATACTCCTCCTGCTGATAAAGCATCAGCAATCTGCTTTAATTGTCAATGCAAAGGTAACTTTGCTAGTGAATGCAGATCCAAGTAGGTTGCTGCTCCCACCACCTCTCAGATCCTTGATAAAACTAAGAATGAAAAATATTCTATGTTAAAAGAGAAATATCAATATCTGAAGAAGACTCAGCGAAAAGGCAAAGGCCTTGTCGCTGAAGAAGTCGACTGGACTCCAGAAGTCGACTGGGCACAAACCACTGACAAACCTATGTCAGATGAAGAAAACATAGCCCTTATATGTTTTATGGCTAGAATCGAAGAAGTAGAAGAAGCCTCAGACACCTCATCTTCAGAATCTCCATCAACTCAGGTACCTATTCTTAAAAACTCCTCTATACCTGAAATTGGTAGCTTGTCTTCTCTCGACACTATTATTGTTGATCTCTTCAATGCTCTGAATGGTAAATCTAAGGCTGAACAAATAAACTCAGATCTAACTGAACAGCTTAAAACTTGCCATATTAAAATCAAAGAACTTACTAAAATTGAACAAAATTTTAAAGACCAAGTATTTGTAAATCAGGCTATTAGCATTGAGAGACAACAAGCTATCACTAGTGCGAAAAGGTTATCACTGATCTCAAGGGTGAGAAAACCACAATTGAAGGATAGTGTAAAGCCTCTGATAAAGTTAATGAGATCATAAATGCTCAAATACCCAAAAAGGTTAAGAGCGGTCTAGGATATTCCTCTAACCAAGAAGAAACTAACTATGACCGTTCCATTCTTAAATTAAGATTGTTTGATTTTCTATCCCTGACCCCTCTACTTAGTGTTCCTCTACATCTGAGTCAAGATCTTCTAAACCTCTTACCAAGGATTTAGGGAAGGTGATTAAAGATAAGTTCCTTAATCATGTTCCTACGATCAAAAACTTCCAAAAACTGCAGAAGAATCCTTCAGTGAGTCATCCAAAGTCTCGAAAGAAGATCCGTGGATCTGTTCAGAGATCAACTTTTAGAATCAATATTGATCTCACTCTATCCAAACCTGAGAAACCCGTGATTCCTTCTAGGTCTATAGAGAAAGGAATTCTTGGTCCTGGTCCTGGAAGTGTTTTGACCTCCTCGCTGCATGCTTCCAGCTCAAAACCTGTTTTCAAATATTGGAAGTGTTATCACTGTGGTGAGACTACCCATATTGCTAGTAAATACCCTAATGCTACTAAAGCTGAAAAATTAGCTCATGGTAAGAAAGTAGCTCAAACTGAGAAATCAGCAAGAGTGAAATCCACTAAAGTTGGTAAAGCAACAAAGGTGAAGATAACCACTGAATAGAATTCTTCAGCAAGTAACAAGTCCGCCATACCCGTTATTTCCACTAACACCGCAGGACCCATAGTTATATGGGTACCTATGAAAAATTAATTCCCTTATGCAAAGTGCTAAAGGTATCTAGTATCTCGATAGCGGATGCTCAAGGCACATGACTGGCAGAAAATCTCTGATTTCTGAAAATAAGAAAGAAAATGGTCCCTCAATGACCTTTGGTGGAAATGGAAAAGATACACCAAGGGTTATGGCGGTCTATCGAATAGAGCTTGATTTTTCTGATCCTAAACATCCTGGTTATGTTTTCAAACTTGAAAATGCTCTTTACGGGTTAAAACAAGCTCCCCGAGCTTGGTATTATACCCTTTCCAAATATCTTTTAAAAGAAAAGTTTGTGTGTGGAAAGATAGACCAAACTATGTACTCACTTCTCTAGTATGATGGGTGAACTAACATATGCCAGAGTAAGTATGTCAAAGATATGCTGAAGAAGTTTGATTTAATCCAAACTTCTCCAATGAAAACTACCATGGTACCTCCTTTGACACTTAACAAAGATCCTAATGGGAAACCTCTAAATGTCACTACCTATAGAGGGATGATAGGCTCACTGTTGTATCTTACATCGAGTCGATCTGATATTATGTACTTTACTTATCTCTGTGCTAGATATCAAGCCGAACCAAAGGAATCCCATATGATCGTTGTGAAGCAAATATTCAGATATCTGAAAGGGAACTCCTAATCTTTGTCTTTGGTACCCCAAAGAAAAAGAAAACAACACTGCTCTGATACCACTTGTTGGTCCCAAAAAGGATCTACAAGAGTTAAATACTAAGTAAACAGTTTGTAGAGGGGGGGGGGGTTGAATACAAACACAGAGATTTTGGTTTTTAAATGAGTTTATTGAAAATAAACAAATTATAGTTACAAGCGGAATTAGAACAAGTTAAAAACCTATTCTATTGTAACTAAGGAAACACATAGTTTGATGCACAAGAAGATGAAAGAAAGAAATGCAGAAGGTAGAGGCTAGAAGGAAGCATGCATAAAGATGAAGAAGATATCTTCATCTATTTATACCCGCTTGCATTTAATGCAAGACAAAAGGTACATGCCACGTGTCAAGCTTGGATAGGAAGCTTGTCCTTGTAAATAAGACAGCCATGCTTTTGGCCGAATATGACAGTACCGTATCAGATATGATGGGGACATAAGAGACAAGTCGTACGTTCTTTTCTGACATGGTTCTAGGTTTGACTTTTGTGCATCGAGGATAAGATCAAACTTTAATCTTGCAGAGGAAGCTTCATTTGATCGCTGACACTGAATGTTCAAGGATGATCTTCAGTGTTGCTGAGGCTTCACAAGACTTCACACTTTGAGTAGATAATCGCTGCTATCGATGAACCGCTTCAGGTCACTTAGCTGATTATCTCTTTCTTCAGCTTTGGTCTTCGACTTTCGCTGAATGGTCTTCTGGTGTGATAGTTGATCTTCAGGTCTTCAGAGACAAGCTTGTTGATCCTTGATCTTCAGCGATCGCTGATAGCAATCAGCGTATGCTATTGCTGAATTTGAACAGAAGCTTATCTAAGGAATTTCACTAAGTATAGTAATGGAATCATATTCAAATCACTGAGAGGAGTTATGATCAACAATCTCCCCCTATTTGATTATGATTAAGCAACATAGGAAAATTGCTTTTAAAAGATTAGCAGGGACTTATAAAATTTAAAATGAATTTTTTAAGTACTAATCTGTAAAATCTTTTTCAGCTAAACTATTATCTGAATTGAGTTTCATTTATAAGGATATGAAATCACAATTTTTACAAGTAGAAGAGCTTAAAGTACATTCACTGATTGAACTTTCAGAGTGAAAGATCAGTGAGTAAAAGATAGTGTAACGAAAATAGAACTCTTATGTTCATTGTCCCTTTTACTATTTTCAGGGATCTTTTCAGTACTAGGGTGGAGTAAAGTACTTTGAATTTCATTAATTATAATCTGAAGAATTACAGCGAAATGAAATTACAATGATAAAGGCAAAGTACTTGTACACTGAAGAAATATTACAAAGGAAATAGAAAACTATGACTAGTCAGAGATGTTCTCGTTTCTTCTTTGTAGCTCATTCTCATGAAGAGTCTTCTGTCTGTTCATCAGAGGAGTATCTGACCAGCAGCGCCAAAGCATGATCTTTATGAGAGAGGAAGGGGCCCTATGAATTTCTTGGTTTCTGAAGAGTCCTAAGAACCCTTCATTATCCAGAAATACCATACCAGGTGCAGGTAGTGAATGATTTCGTCTTCTTGATATCTTCGGTCTTGAGGAAGAGAGGTACGAAGCATTGATATATCAGGGAGCTCAAGATGACCAAGAATGCTTTGATAATCAAACTTAGTTTCATGCTCATTCTTCGAACTTGAGCCACCTTCAGCAACTGATCTTTTCTTCTTTGATGGTTCAGGGAGAGGGGGAACTTGTACATGTTGAGACATTCTTTGCAGCAACTGATTCAACTCATTTTCTACCACATTTTTGAACTTGGATTTGGAACCCTGAATGGCATCTCTGATTTCGAGCCATTCAGTGTATCCATATAACCTTAAAAATTTTGTTTCTTCTCTCTCTGTTCTGGATGGCCTCGTCATTCTTACATATACCTTTGGACCACCTCTGTTAGAGTGTCGCCCTTGGATAGTTACGTGAATGATTTTGTCATCAGATCTTCGAAAGTTCAGCATCTCTGTGCACCAATCCAGTTCTTTGTCTTTCTGAGTTGTGGCTTCAGTGGTTAGTGCAGTGAGAATCTTCTGTTGAGCGAGAATGGGATCTACATTCAGGTTTTCCTGTACTTATTCTTTCTGAGCCAGAGCTGCAGCGAGCCGTTCACACTTTTCTAATTGCTCTTTGGCTGCTTTGTCTCTTGCTGAGTCTTCCCTGAGAATCTTCCTTGCTAAAGCAAGATCATTCTCAGTTTGCTTTATTTCTTCGTCTCTGATCCTCTGAGCTATCAGAGCTTGTTCTCTCTCTTCCTTGGATAAGAAGTAAAATTCATCTACTATTCTGATTGGTACAGCGTTTATTGGGTCTTCTTGGGCACCCTTATTCTTTTTGCTTCGAATTCCCTTAGGAATTTTATTCGCCTTTCTTCCTCTTCAGGCTCGCTTATTATCTGCTTCTAAATGCGACGCCGAGGGATGAGGCCTTCTTCTTCCTCAGAGTCAGTTTCCTCTACGTACATAAACTGCTCATTGGAAGAAGGTTCCTTCCTTGTGGAAGAGTCCTTTGAGGGACGGGGATCACTGAGGGAAGGAGAGGAGGAAATAGTTTTGTCAGAGGGAATTTTAGTGGGTAAAGAGGAGTGTATGGGAGATTTAGAGAGAGGAGTAAAATAAGGGATAAGCTGAAGTGATACCTTATCAGCGGTCTCCCCCTCTGATATTGGGATGGTGGCCTCAAGATCGACCACTCTTGCTGAGGGTCCAGCTTCGTCCCCCAAGGGCTCTAGCTGAGATGTACTTGGTCTGGATAATCTGAAATGCTCCAGTGCAAAACCCAAGTCATTATCATCATCATCAACCCCATAGTGAGGGATGCGTTCCTCTTCTTCTTCATCATCCTCTTCCTCATCATCATCATCAACTCTTGCAGTTGAGGAAGGTTCTGGTCGTTGGATGTAGGGAGAGATCCTTTCTTCTGGAAACCGACGATTGTGCTCGCCGATAAGTTCGTCAGCGAACTCTTTGGCCACCTTCTCCCCCTCAATGTTATCATGGGGCAGAACGTGTATCATCAGAGTGCGCACAATCGTTTGCACGTCTTCCAGCATGGTCCGATCAGCAGAAGCAAATGAGGGACCAGTCTCACTGAGCTTCGAGTGAGCCTGCATCATTTCGGACTGAGTCTTTAGAATAGACTCGAGGACAGCAGCCTGAGCATCCACCTTGTGCTCTATGTTGGTGAGAGATTGACGAAGGTCCCTGTGGTCGTCCTTCAGAGACTGAACGTCAGACACCAAGTTGCTGACGTTAATCTTCATTCCTGGAGTGCCGCCGACCGTTCGAAAATCAACTCGCCGAAGTTTGCGAGTGTCCACCTCGACTACGGTCGTAGCATACTCATTGACCAGATGATCAATGGCTGGGAAAGTGGGAGCAGGCAGGGACACAGGAGCCAATCCAGTGACTCTGGGAGGAAGCTTGGGAGCAAGGTTCTCCATCTTGACATCCCTGAGCTTTTTGGCACTGGGAGGGCGTTGAGGAGACTGCATCATCAGCTTCGAGGTGGTGGTGGTGGTTGTGGTCGCTGTCGCTGAGTAGACAAGAGCAGTGGCAGCAGCTGATGACATTGACAAAGAGGCGAGAAAAGAATCCGGATCAGATGATGGATGAAAAGTATCATTATTTTCGTTGAGAATATCGTGAGGATTACTCTCAGGGACTACGTTTGCAGAGGTAGTGTCCTGAGGATCACTGACCAGTGTTTTAGAGTATCTGAAGGAGATAATCTGAGGTCCTTTTAAATTGGCTTTCCAAAACTCAGATTGCCTAAACAATTTTGAGGTTTGGACTGCGTGCATTTCAGCATTATCAGAGATAGGGACAACTATCACTGAGTCACTTGCTGATGTGAGGACCAAAGAAGTAGAGATGGAAGAGGTAGAGGGCAGTGAAAGTAATACCTGATCCAGCTTCAGCGGAGCTGGCTATAACACCCTCAGAGACCTTGGTCACTGATGGTGGTGGTAGTGCTGATGAAGCTTCAACGGCAGCAGAAACCGTTGGAGTGGCTGTGGATGAGGTTGGTGATTGAAGTGCACCATAATCAGAGAGGATGGTCTGTTGAGAGACCACCTTCTTGGGTTTCTTTGATGTGATGGTCTTCTTATGACCATCAGCGGGGGTTTTCCTCTTTGCAGCAGCAGTGCCTTGGGTACTCGCTGAGGGGATGGGTAGCGAGGAGGACACTGAAAGAGGTGCTCCTATGATTTGGAGCATATAGGGAGTGAGGGGAGCGTCATCTGGACGTTCTTCCAGGTCCAGGGACTTCTTCCCTACCATGGAGAAGGCGAAGTCACCAACCTTCGGGTAGCTTTCCCCGAAAGCTTCTTCAAGGATGATTGAGAAGAAACGTGGGTAAGGGATAACGTGATGTCTGGTGGAGGCGTTGAGGCGGCTGCACATATCGCTGAAAATGTAATCAGCATAGTTCAGAGGATGACCCGTGCAGAGAGAGAAGGCAAGGTCCTGAAAATGCTTGATCGCCTGATCGTGGGAGCCAACTTTTGTTCCCAGGCACTGAATGACCTGGGTGAGAACATATTGCCAGCGAGCAGGGAGTCGCTTCTTCTCCAGCTTAGAACCCACCGTCTTCACTAAGGGGTTCTCCCACTTGTAGCCAATGGAGTCCAAGAAAGCATCAATCTGCTGCTTTGTTGGTTCAGCACCCCATTGTTCATTTTTCTTGCGCTGAGGGAGCCTGAGCGCCTTTCGTACAAACCCTGCTGTGAACGCGAAGTAACCAAGGTCAGGGATTGTGAAAGAGATAGCAGGGAGGACATTGCCCTTGTTCGTCTTCAGCGTAGTACATTGCGCCGTGTACCAGAGAGCTTGTAGGTGAGACGCAATGCCCACTGGGTTGTGGACGAAGGCATACATCAGCGGGCATGCCTTTAGGAAGGTTGCAGCATCCTTGAACTGAGGGCGTTCAGAGGGAATGTCCACCAACGCAATGTAATTGCATGGCTTGAAGGTTGATTTTTCCATCTGAAAGTGACAAGTTGGTGCAGCGACCAACTGGTTAGCAGCAGCGGTTTCAGCAACGTTGGAAGCACAGGCCATTTCTGTAGGAAAAATGGCAACACCGAAGAGATAAATCATGGTTTTAATACATGAATGTATAAACCAGAGATTTGGTATTTAAAAGTACCAAATGTAAGGTCAAAGAAACAAGTGTTTTGATGAACAATATCAAAATGCTTGTTGGCAATTAAAAAATTTTAAGATAAATAAAATAGTATAAAACGTACAAAAAAAATTTTGTTCTTAGAACAGGGTTTTGAAACTGAAAAACTTTTCAAAAACAAGATTTTATAGATTTTAAGAAAGAAAAGAGATTAGAAAGGTGAAACGAGTTGTTTCCAGTTCTTGATATAAGGTTTAGATCAAACCTTAACCGTGTGAAGAAGAAAAACGCACAAGTGCGTGTTCTTGGTGTTCTTGCAGAAAGCTTGAAGATTCAAAGTTTATCCTTTGCCTTTAGAGAAGTTATGAAAGCGGAAGGAATAAAGTGAGACAAAAGGAATGCTTAAATAGCAAGAGGAGAGAGAAAAAGAGAGGATAATTAAACGACGGTTTTAGCTTTTTGAAAAAGAAATGATGACCTGGCGCACGTTCCAAGAAAGGAGTTGGAATGGAAACGTCGCGGTCCGTCGTGTGTCAGAAAAAGGTCTGACGTGTCATTTTCTTAAATATTTAAAAAGATTATAAAGATAATTATCCAAAAGGAAAGTTTATCCTTTATAATTTTAAAAAATTCATCACTAACAATAAAGGATTGTCAGTGAGGAGTTTTAATTTAAGAGAGACATTCTTTGATGAGAAAAGATATCAAAGAGTGTTAAGGATTAGAAGATAATACCTGAGGAGATGACCTAGATATCCCTGAATCAGAGTTCAGTGAGTGGAGAATTTGAAGGCTTTATTTGTAATCCTTTGTTGGTCACTGACTAAAGAGTTATTCAGCGTTCAACATACCAAGTTTGCTGATGAGTAGATTGAATCTTGTTTCATCAAGAGGCTTGGTGAAAAGATCAGCGAGCTGATATTCAGTAGGAACAAAATGAAACTCAACTTCACCATTCATCACATGATCTCTGATAAAGTGATATCGGATCTCAATGTGCTTGGTTTTGGAGTGAAGTACAGGGTTGTTTGCAATTGCTATAGCACTTGTGCTATCACAGTAAATAGGAATTTTAGAGAGCTTTAGATCGTAGTCTCTGAGTTGATTTCTCATCCAAAGGATTTGAGCACAACAACTACCAGCTGGTACGTATTCAGCTTCAGCGGTGGAAGTGGACACTGAGTTTTGCTTTTTACTTGTCCAACTAATTAACTTACCACCTAGTAGCTGACACCCACCAGTGGTGCTTTTCCTATCAATCTTACAACCTGCAAAGTCACTGTCAGAATAACCGATAAGATCAAATCCTGAGCCTTTGGGATACTAGAGACCAAGATTTGGAGTTCCTTTCAGATATCTGAAGATTCGCTTTACAGCGATTAGATGGGATTCCTTCTGTTCTGCTTGATATCGAGCACAGAGACAGGTAGCGTACATGATGTCTGGTCTACTCGCTGTAAGATACAGTAGAGACCCAATCATTCCTCGATAGGCAGTGACATTTACTGGTTTTCCATTGGGATCCTTGTTTAACGTCAGAGGAGGCGCCATAGGAGTCTTCATCGCTGAGCATTGATTCAGGTCGAATTTATTCAGCATGTCTTTAACATATTTGCTTTGACAAATAAAAATTCCTTTGTCAGATTGCTTAATCTGCAAGCCTAGAAAATATGTTAGTTCACCCATCATACTCATTTTATATTGTTTTTGCATTCTTGCAGCGAAACGAGTGCATAATTTGGGTCTTGTGGAACCAAAGATAATGTCATCAACATATATCTGAGCGAGAATTGTATGACCTTTATATTTTCTTAAAAACAGAGTTTGGTCAATTTTTCCACGAACAAGTTTTTCTTTAAGAATAAATTTAGAGAGGGTGTCATACCAAGCTCTAGGAGCTTGTTTTAATTTGTAAAGAGCTTTTTCAAATTTAAAAACATAACCAGGGTGGTTAGGGTCTGAGAAACCAGGGGGTTGTTCAACATAAACTTCCTCGTTGAGTTTTCCATTTAGAAAAGCACTTTTAACATCCATTTGAAAAACTTTGAAGTCTTTATGGGCAGCATAAGCTAAAAAGAGTCTTATGGCTTCTAAACGAGCTACAGGGGCAAAGGTTTCATCATAATCAATTCCTTCTTCCTGCCTATAACCTTGAGCAACAAGTCTAGCCTTATTGCGAATTATAGTCCCGTTTTCATCTAGCTTATTTCTGAAAACCCATTTGGTTCCTATGACGGTTTTATCAGAGGGTCTAGGAACAAGATTCCAAACTTTATTTCTACGAAATTCAGTCAGTTCTTCTTGCATAGCTGAAACCCAGCTAGGGTCAGAGATAGCTTGATCTATCTTCTTAGGTTCAGAGAGAGAAATGAAGTTTACATAAAGACAGATATTACCTGTACCTCTACGTGTTTTGATACCTGCAGTGGGATCGCCAATAATCTGATTTATTGGATGATTTGCAGTCCATCGCTGAGCTGGTGGTTGAGGAGAAAGATCAACAGCAGATTCAGCGACCTGTTCTTCAGATTCTGGAATATGACTTGTTTCAGCAACAGGTACTTCATTTAGAATCAATTCAGGGTATTGATTTTCAGAGGAGGTTTGGTTATTCACAGACGAATTTCCTAGAGATGAATCAGTAGCAGAAATCTGATTTAAAGGAGTAACATTTATCCCTAAGGATGGATTATTGTTACTTGTTGAGTTTACAGGGATTTCATCATCACATACATCAGCTGGAGTTTGATTGTTGAAGTATGTTTCAGGTTCCCCATAATGAGATTCCATCCAAGCATTCAATTCTTCATCATCATCAAGATTATGAGAAGGATGAATGGGACGAGATTCATCAAAGTTGACATGCATAGATTCTTCAACATGTTGTCTTCTTTTGTTGAATACTCTGAAAGACTTGGACACAGAGGAGTATCCAAGAAATATACCATCATCAGCTTTGGGATCGAGTTTACCCAAATGATCTCTGTCATTCAGAATGTAACACGTACATCCAAAAATGTAAAGATATTTCAGAGTGGGTCTTCTCCCATGAAATAATTCATAGGAAGTTCTCTTGAATCGCTTAACAATCAGGGATCGATTCTGAGTAAAGCATGCTGTATTGACAGCCTCAGCCCAGAATTGAGTTGGAAGACGTGATTTGCTGAGCATTGAGCGAGCTGCTTCGATTATAGTTCGATTTCTTCTTTCAGCAACACCATTTTGCTGAGGGGTTCTTACAGATGAGAAGTTGTGAGAAATGCCTTTTTCTTCAAAGAAACTAACCAAAGTATTATTTTTGAATTCAGTACCATGATCACTTCTTATGGAGCGAACAAGTAAGGAGTTTAGGACTTCCATTTTTTTGATAAAAGAGATTATCATTTCAGGGGTATCACTTTTGGATCGAAGGAAGAACACCCATGTGTATCTGGAGTATTCATCAACAATCACTAAAGTGTATTTCTTTCCAGAGATTGATTGGACATTGACAGGTCCAAATAGATCCATGTGGAGTAGCTGAAGAGGAGTGGTCACTGAAGAATCTTGCTTTGATATGAAGGAGGCTTTTGTCAGCTTTCCCTTTTCACAAGCTGAACAAAGAGATTCCTTTGTAAAGGTGTGATTAGGGAGGTCTCTGACTAAGTCTTTTTGAGACAACTCATTTATTGTCTTAAAGTTGAGATGAGAAAGTCTTTTATGCCATAACCAGTTTATGTCAGTGGATGCTTTAGAGATAAAGCACATGTTCTCAGAGTGAGAACTATTCATGTTTATGACGTATACGTTTTCAACTCTTTTGCCAGAGAGGGCAAGCTTATCATTTCCGTCAGTGACAGCACATCTATTCTTTAGGAATAGAACCTTGAAGTCTTTGTCACACAACTGACTAACGCTCAAGAGATTGTGCTTTAGTCCCTCAACGTAAGCAACACGAGAGAAAGATGTGGCTCCGTTGGACAGACTTCCATAACCTTTAGTGTATCCTTTGCCATTTCCACCAAAGGTCACTGATGGACCAGCTTCTTCTTTGTAGTCAGAGAGCAGAGATTTTCTGCCAGTCATATGCCTCGAGCATCCGCTATCAAGATACCAGATACCTTTGGCACTGTGCATACAATAAAGATTAATTGTTTAAAGGTACCCATACTACTATGGGTCCTGCTTGGTTAGACATAGGATTGGCGGAAGTACTACTATCTGAAGAACTGTCTTCAGTGGATATCTTCACCTTAGTTGGTTTAGCAACTTTGTTGGATTTCACTCTCGCTGATTTATCAGCTTGTGCTACTTTCTTTCCATGAGCTAGTTTATCAACTCTAGTAGCATTAGGACACTTGCTTGCAATGTGGGTTGTTTCACCACAGTGAAAGCATTTCCTATACTTAAAAGGTTTGGAGATAAGAGAGGGAACAGGAAGTTTCTCAGGGATAGGTCCAAGAATTCCTTTATCCATGGTCCTTGGAGGTATTACGACCTTTTCAGGGGTAGGAGTGAGATCGATTTTAATCTTGGGAGTTGGTCTTTGAGAAAAATCAGGGACCTTTTTCCCAGATTTAGAAATCTTCTCTGAGGACTTCTTGTTCTTATCTAGAGATTTCTTATTCTTAGGAACATGGTCAAGAACCTTGTTCTTGATCATCTTCTTAGAATGATCCACAGGAAGCTTCTCTTTAGAGGAAGTGGAAGAAGAGGTTGAAGAGGAAGGATCAGGGATAGAAGAGATAAACATTCCAAATTTGAGCATGGAACGATCATTCTCTGATTCTTCCTTTTTAGGGTTATAGCCTCACCCACTTCTTACTTTCATAGGTATTTGGGCATTGATAATCTCATTGACTTTATCAGAAGCCTTACACCATCCTTCGATGGTTGCTTTTTCAGACTTGAGATCAGCAATAGCCTTTTCCGTATCAGCGATAGCTTGTTGTATCTCAATGCTTATTGCTTTTTCAGACTTGAGATCAGCAATAGTCTTTTCCCTATCAGCGATAGCTTGTTGTTTTCCCTATCAGGAAGGAAGGAACCTTCTTCCAATGAGCAGTTTATGTACATAGAGGAAACTGACTCTGAGGAAGAAGAAGGCCTCATCCCTCGGCGTCGCATTCAGAAGCAGATAATAAGCGAGCCTGAAGAGGAAGAAAGGCAAATAAAATTCCTAAGGGAATTCGAAGCAAAAAGAATAAGGGTGCCCCAAGAAGACCCAATAAACGCTGTACCAATCAGAATAGTAGATGAATTTTACTTCTTATCCAAGGAAGAGAGAGAACAAGCTCTGATAGCTCAGAGGATCAGAGACGAAGAAATAAAGCAAACTGAGAATGATCTTGCTTTAGCAAGGAAGATTCTCAGGGAAGACTCAGCAAGAGACAAAGCAGCCAAAGAGCAATTAGAAAAGAGTGAACGGCTCGCTGCAGCTCTGGCTCAGAAAGAACTTGTACAGGAAAACCTGAATGTAGATCCCATTCTCGCTCAACAGAAGATTCTCACTGCACTAACCACTGAAGCCACAACTCAGAAAGACAAAGAACTGGATTGGTGCACATAGATGCTGAACTTTCGAAGATCTAATGACAAAATCATTCACGTAACTATCCAAGGGCGACACTCTAACAAAGGTGGTCCAAAGGTATATGTAAGAATGACGAGGCCATCCAGAACAGAGAGAGAAGAAGCAAAATTCTTAAGGTTATATGGATACACTGAATGGCTCGAAATCAGAGATGCCATTCAAGGTTCCAAATCCAAGTTCAAAAATGTGGTAGAAAATGAGTTGAATCAGTTGCTGCAAAGAATGTCTCAACATGTACAAGTTCCCCCTCTCCCTGAACCATCAAAGAAAAAAAGATCAGTTGCTGAAGGTGGCTCAAGTTCGAAGAATGAGCATGAAACTAAGTTTGATTATCAGAGCTACACGACCTAAGCTTTGGATTAATTCTGACCGAGTTCGAAAAACAAGGTAAAAATCTCGATTCTATCACTGTTTAAAAGCTTATCAATTCAAGCTTTCCAAGCCTGAATCAACAAGATTTCTTATCGCACAATTAATTTTAGATAAAACGTTTTATCGCATCCTAGTATATCGACAAAAATTATTATATCGCACCTTTTATTATCGATAAGAATTTTATATCGCTTCCCTTAACATCGACAAGTTTTTTTATCGACAACTTTTATATCGCCTCTTTATCACTCGACAAGATTCGTTTTCTCATTCAAAAAAAATTTAGTTTAATTCGTTGTACTTTTGCTTCACTTTTATTAGAAAACTCAGGGTCACTGACTTCTACAGCTTTCTAGTTTAAGAGTTCTCAAGTACAAGCCTTAAACTTTAACAAATCTCGAAATTTTTTACTTTAGTTTAAACCGTAGTACTTTTGCTTCACTTTTATTGGAAAAATCAGGGTCTCTGACTTCTACAGCTTTTCTAGTTTCAGGGTTCTCAAGTACACTGCTTAAGCTTTAAGTAAATCTTTTTATATTATTTTTGACATTGTTGGGGACTCAGGAACTTTGATCTTCTCTTCCTTAAAATCACATTGTTCTTTTTTTGTCGATTAAGGCTTCGTTCTTGCTCTTCAATAGTTCAAAATAAAGATAAAAAGGAATTTCAGAATCTTGTTTTAAATCGCGTCCTTTAGACCCGATAAGTTTTCTTATCGCCTCTTTAAGACCCGATATAAAAACTTGTCAGCTTCTATTTACCCGATATAAAATCTTCTCGATATTACTCAACCCGATAAGTTTTCTTATCGAGTTCCCTTAACCCGATAAAATTTCTTATCGTCTTCTTTGTTGCCGATAAGATTTTTTTTTCTCTGTCAAATCGAGATTTTACTTTAAGTTATCAAAACTCTTAGAATTTTTTCAAAACTCCTTGATCGAGATCACTCTGTCAAGTACAATGACTTCACGCGAAGCAATGTCGATCGGTTCAGACACAAAACTCCCGATTCTATTCCCGGGCGAATACCCTCAGTGGAAGGATCGGTTTCTAGACTTCATTGAACGTAATGATTACGCTGATGAAATCATGCGTTCCATTAAAGAAGGTCCTGCACCAATATTCTATCAAGACTTCCCTGCCGTACCAAATGCTACTCCTCCTGTCGCTGCCCGAAGAGGGGTCAAACCTAAATCCGCCTATGATGACGATGAGAAGAAAATCATGAAAGGTGATCAAATAGCACGCTCATACCTCCTAATGAGCCTCCCAAATGAGATCTACATGAGCATCGACAGCCACAAAAGATCTGCCAAAGAGATGTGGGAAGAAATTGAAAAGTTTATGCTAGGAACAAAAAATTGGGACTCAACTAAAGATCACCAATTGTATCTCACAGTACGAAGAATTCAAAGCCAAAGAGGGTGAAAGTCTTACGAATACTTACACTCTTTTTGTTCAATTGGTGAACGAGTTAAGCAAAAACGATATCCGTAAGACAAAGATCGAGAACAACGTGAAGTTTGTTAGTAATCTTCAACCAGAATGGCGTCGTTTTGCCAACCAAATCAAACACAGCAAGTTTCTCGCTGAACTCGATCTTCAAGAAGTGTACAAAGATGAGCAGGAAGGGTGAAACCCTACAACAAGACGAGCAGGAAGTACTTGAAGCTATGGGGACAAACAACAAAATCAAAAAGACTTCTGATCCAATCGCTCTAGTATCAAAAGAAAGCTCTCCTTTATCCCAAAGCACATCACAAGACGTCTTTCGTGAATTAGAGGACGAAGAGTTCGACTATGATCCGGAGATTGCCAAAGTTCAACAACAATTGGTTCTGCTCACAAAAACGTTCCAACAAAAGTTCTCTCGTCGCTCAAATCCCAATCAACAACGATATGCTTCGGGACCAAAGAATCATGAGCGTAAATCTAAGTTTGAGCCAAAACCAAGGAGAGAAGAACATCATCCACCACCCAAACCGGAAGACAAATTCAAGGGCGAAATGAGCTTGTGCTACAACTGCAGAAAATCCGGCAACTATGCCCATGAATGCAAGAAGCCAACAGTCAAAGACTCAAACTACTTTACTTACAAGTTGATGTTGGCTAAACAAAAGGAGGCCGGAAAAGTGCTCATGGCGGAATATGAACACTGGCTCAATCATGGCAATTATGATGATGATGATGATGATACGGAAAATGAGGTCCAAGCACACTTCAGTTTGATGGCTTATTTTGATGATTCCACTTCGAACGCTTCCGACTACACACCCGAGGTAAGCCATTCTGATTATGACAATTTTGTTTCCCAAATGCATGACTTGATGATTCAATTGAAAGAATTACAATCTAAGTTGAAAACCGAGAAACTCTTGGTTTCCAACTTAGAAGGACGTCTAGAAAATAATCATAATCAACTGCTAATTGTTCAATCTGAAGTTGAAACTTCTCAAAGTATTGCCCAAAACCATCAAAAGGAGAAAACCACTTTTCAAAACGAAAATTTGAAGTTAAAACAACAAATCTCGGATCTCACAAATCAACTTAACAAATCTAAACGCGAGAGCGAAGAATTTTCATCAAAATTTGAGTTTGTCACCATACAAAGACAAGATCTTTTAGAAAAACTCAAGGATTTGGAACTCAAACTGTACAAGATTGGTCAAACTGAACAAACAATTCACTTAAACATTCCAAAAGATTTAAGTTCAAAAGCTGGATTAGGATTTGACAACCCAAACGCTTAGAAAAGACCATCTACAATACACCGACTATCTATAAATTTGAATATCTAGACCTTGGTCCGAAATACAAAATTCAATTTATGAAGTCACATTCCAAAGTCAAGAAAAGGGAATATTGGAATAAGAAAAACAAGAATTTTCATCAAATTCCTTTCTGCTATCCTAAGAAACTAGAAAAGGAATCTTCAAAAGATACTCTTCCGAACGACTATTTTCCATCTTATACTGACGAAGAACTTCAAACTCAAATTCCTGAATTTAAACAATATATTCCCACCTTGTTCTTAGAAAAGAAAATTGTTCAACTTGAAAAGGTGTTGGAATCTGAACGTTTTTCGTCGGAAAAGGAAAAGGAGGCGTTAATGACGAAAATTCAAAAACTTGAAAACGAGGCTTTACAATTCACCAAAAACGAAGAAACTGATACAATTTCCAATATTTCTTCGTGTAAAGCTTTCGTTAGCACTTAATTATATGATTGTGAAGAGTTGTTCAAATTAGATCCAACTTATTGCCCTCATAAACAACAAATTTCCCTTTCTCCCGACCAAATTAATGCTGAATTAGATGACCTTGAGCAAATGATTTTTCCGGATGAAAACTGTAATCTCTCTTAGCTTAAACACGACGAATGTTTAAATGAGATGAATGCTGACTTTGCTTCAATCCTACACTTCCAAGTCATACGGAGTTTTTGGACAAAGGCAAGAAACCAATCGAAACAGTCTTGATTCCGGAGGATCGGAATGAATGTTCCACTAGTCAAACCAAAAACACCCATTCTAACCAAACGAATCAAACTAATTTTTTCTGCAAAGATGCTAACAGTGGTCCTGTTGATGTTTCAGTTATTCATTCTTTAAAGACCAAACAAGTTTGGGTTGAAAAAGGCAAAAGCACTCCAAAGTTGTCATTCCGCAATAAAGAAAAATTTTCTTTTACGAATTTTACAAATGTCAAAAGAACCAATCGTCAATTTCTATTTCCATATACTATTCATTCCCAAAATTATCTATTTTTGAAACCGGAATTAAAGTAGTAGATCTTTTAGCCCCTTATCGCCGTGGAGGAAAAATCGGACTACTCGGTTTCGACATTTAATTAAATTTTCACATAATCAAATTTTTTGCTCAAATTGCGATGTGAATGACTTTATGCGCATAAATTCTTTTGATTATAATTATTATCCGGACATGCCTTATTCTTTCAATTATCATCAAAACTATCCTGTTTATAAATGGGTTCCTTAAAAGACTTCACTAATTGCAAACCTATAAACACATGGCATATCATTGCAATAAGAAGTTGTACTTATAAAGTTGTCATGACGTTTTCTTTCAGGCATTTCAACCGATCGATACGGCCCAGGAGAGCTGCTTTTGCTAAAACTCGAGCAATTTCTTGAAAACTCGCTTAAGTGGCTTGACGCTCCTATGACAGTCCTAGTTGGAACTCGTATCCCCCCTCGCTATCTATCGTCAGTTATTGTCCCAGGCGAGGAACTGCTTGAATGATATTTTCAATCGTCTAAAATCAATTAGGCGTTGGGTCGATGCCCGAGTGGTTAATGGGGACGGACTGTAAATTCGTTGACAATATGTCTACGCTGGTTCAAATCCAGCTCAATTTCGGGCCACCAAACCCTGCAACTGATGAAAAGGCCATATGGTATGGAGTAAAGAATTTGTTCGTGGTAAAAACAAGATACACTTGGACCAGAAAAATCCGTGCTCAGAAGTCCCGTGAAAAAGAACTCTCCATCATCCCCAGTGCAACACTTTATTTCTGCACCTTCCGATCGACTTGAACAACATATACGGATCCCCTCCACCCCTTTTTCGTTACTAATCGAATATCTTTCACTATTTGACTAAAAATGGAGCGAAATGATCTTGTTGTAGTTTAACAGGGGTTTAAAGGGCCTAGAAGGGCCTTTCTGGGGGCTATCGGGTCCTCTCGCGGAGCTCGAAATGAGCTTTTCAGCGGCTTTCTCGCGGGTTTTAACCCTCCCTTCCGCACCTAAGTCCCACTTCAAATGGGTACCCAAAGGTGCCAAGTCAACTAACCCCGATGGACCCATTTACAAATGGGTACCTAAATCTTCCTGATTTTGTGCAGATCGGTCATGTGTGGTACTTAGATTCTGGTTTCTCCAAACACATGACCGAACAAAAGGAGCTGCTTGCCAACTTGAAGGAGAAAAAGGGTGGCTTTGTACAATTTGGCAACAGTCATTTAGCACTTATCAAGGGACATCGAGACATTATTCAAAACAACATCACTATTTCAGATGTTTCCTATTTCAGGCCTGAGCCACAATTTGCTGAGCATTGGCAAATTCTGTGACAAACAACTCGAAGTCAACTTCCGACCCGAACGATGTTGTGTGTGAACCTTCGAAGGAAAAGAATTATTAGCCGGCACACGCAAATCCAACTTATACACCATCGATCTTTCCCAAGTACACAATCCTTCAAATGTTTGTCTTCTATAAAACGTCTCTAATCCCAAGAACTGGCTGTGGCATCGATGATTATCTCATCTGAACTTCAAAAATATCAGTCGCATCTCCCCATTCACGGATTAGTCACCGGATTACCAAAGATAAAGTTTGTCAAACCTCACCTATGCGAAGCATGCGAGATGGGAAAGATGAAGAAAGTTTCACACAAACCCAAGGTGGTACATAGCACAACTCGACCTCTACAACTCATCCAACTGTGCGGCCCAATGCGGACTCAAAGTATACATGGAAAGAAATACGTTCTCGTTATGGTTGACGACTTTTCTCGATTTACGTGGGTTAAATTTCTTCGCTCAAAGGACGAAACCCCCGAAACAATCATCAATTTCTTGAAAGCCATACAAGTCAAATTGGAGCTTACAGCTCAAACCATCCGCACTGATAATGGAACCGAATTCAAAAATCGTTCCCTTGACGGCTATCTCGAATCAGTTGGAATTATACACATATTTTCTACGGGTCGAACTCCACAAAAAAATGTTGTGGTCGAACGCCGAAATCGTACGCTAGTCGAAGCTGCTCGAACTATGCTTGCATATTCCAAACTGCCACACTACCTTTGGGCCGAAGCAATCAATACCGCTTGCTACAATCAAAACCATTCGATCATCAACAAGCGATTCAACAAGACACCCTATCATTTGGTCTATAACCGCATTCCATCTATCGATCACCTTCACACTTTTGGAGGTCGCTGTTTCATTCTAAATGAAAAAGAAGATCGTGGAAAACTCAAGCCAAAAGCTGATGAAGCCTACTTTCTTGGCTACTCTCCAAACGCATCAGCCTATCGGGTCTACATGAAACAAGCTCGTTATGTCACGGAAAGTGTCAATGTCCGGTTTGATACTAAAGCCGAAATGGCTCCTGAACAAGACAGTTCTGGACCCGCACTCACTGGTATCTTAGCTTCCGAACAACTCCGTTCGGAACATGCTCCAAACCCCGCTCAGGCTTCTACTTCCAACACCGCTACTTCAGATCGGGATGACTTATTCGAGCACTTTTACTCGGATTATTTTGGCCCCTACACCGAAATTCCTAAACGAATAACCCCGCCTACCTTGGAGGTTGCCGAGACTACCAATCTTTATGGAACGCCAGTTACCATGGAAACTGTCTCAACTTCTGCAACTTCAAGCTCATCTACAACTGCTACCCCCGTTCCGCCACATGCTCAACCAAGTTCCGACCCACTTCCTTCAGAACCGACATCCTCTCCCCCACCTTCGACCTTATCTCTCAAGGATGTCACTAGTTCCACAACATCTTTCGACGTGGCTCCAGCCTTGGAATCACTTTAAGATCATCCCCTTGGCACTTATGAAGACGATACACCGGACCCCAACGCTTTTCAACCACTTCCCCACACTACCAAATGGGTCCGTTCTCATCCAGCCGATCAGATTATTGGAGACCCAACCAAACCAGTCACAACGCGATCCGCCTCAGCCAACGATTGCTTGTTCTCTTCATTTCTAAGCAAAATCGAACCCACATCCATTCAAGAAGCAATGAACGATCCTGATTGGATTGTGGCCATGCAAGAAGAGCTCAATCAATTTGAAAGTCTGAAAGTATGGCGTCTCGTTCCCCGTCCACAAAACAAAACCATCATTGGTACCAAATGGATCTTCAAAAACAAACAAGATGAACATGGGATTGTCATACGCAACAAAGCCCGACTTGTCGCAAAAGGATACCGCCAGCAAGAAGGTATTGATTATGACGAGTCATTTGCACCCGTGGCCCGTATTGAAGCAATTTGGATGTTCTTAGCATACGCGGCACACAAGAACTTCGTGGTTTTCCAAATGAATGTCAAAACAGCCTTCTTTAATGGGGTACTACGTGAAGAGGTTTATGTATCTCAACCCGACGGGTTTGTTGAACCTTCCAAGCCGAATCATGTATATATCCTCGATAAGGCTCTCTACGGCTTGGAACAAGCCTCGCGCGCATGGTATGACATTCTTTCCGACTATTTGGTGAAAAATGGGTACTCAAAAGGTAATCGATCCAACTCTATTCATTAAAAAATAAAATGGTGATATTATGCTTATTCAGACTTATGTTGAAGACATCATTTTCGGTTCGACTAATCCACAACAATGTAAGAATTTCTCCGAGCTCATGATTGCCAAGTTCAATATGAGCATGATGGGAATGACGATTTTTTTCCTCGACCTTCAAGTAAAACAATTTTCAACTGGAATATTCATCAACCAATCGAAATACATGTCGGATATGTTACATAAATATAACATGACGACATGTACACCGATTGGAACTCCCATGTCTCTGGGCTCGAAACTACACGCAGATCCTTTGGGAAAAACGGTGGATTCTAAACCCTATCGGGGAATGGTTGGTTCTTTAGTGTATCTTACGGCTAGTCGACCGGACATAATGTTTTCCACATGCTTATGCGCAAGATATCAAGCATCTCCAAAAGAATCTCACCTTAGTGCTATAAAACGTATTTTTCGATATTTAAAAGGTAATACTGATTTTGGCCTATGGTATCCCAAGGATTGATTGAAAAAGCACAACGGGTCACATTCAGTCTTAGGTGACAAACTTGTAAGTTTGTCTTCAAAGAAGCAAACATGCGTCTCCACATCCACTGCGGATGCCGAATACATTATTGTCGCGAGTTGTTGTTCCCAAGTTTTGTGGATGCGCACACAACTCAAGGACTATAGTTTCTGGTTTGATAAGATCCCCATTTATTGTGACTCCAAAAGTGCAATCGCCATTTCAAGCAATCCAGTTCAACACACAAAGAA
This sequence comes from Silybum marianum, assembly GCA_036898165.1. Taxonomy (NCBI): domain Eukaryota; kingdom Viridiplantae; phylum Streptophyta; class Magnoliopsida; order Asterales; family Asteraceae; genus Silybum; species Silybum marianum. The sequence continues at coordinate 38,989,097 of CM072529.1, read as the reverse complement.
AAAACACATCGATGTCTGGTATCATTTTATTTAAGACCATGTCGAAAGAGGTACGATTGAACTATATTTTGTTAATACAGAACTTCAGCTTGCCGACTTGTTCACAAAAGCATTGGATGAAAAACGCATCCAGTTCCTAGTGTCCAAGTTGGGCATGCTAACTCTCAAAACATGATTTACAATCAGTATTTTAAAAAATTCACAAAAAACCCATTTAAGCTTTATGACAATTCCTTTCTTAAAGTGAATTTTTTATCATTCTTGAATTCTCGATTTGTGATTTTTTTTTAATTTAAATGTTCTGTATTTTCAAATTTATTTTTGTCACGTACACTTTTCGTCATGTCCGTGTCTTTACCTTTTGTCTCGATGTTTTTTTCTAACCTGTCTTCATTCAAGGGGGAACGGTCAGGTAAGTTTTTCTTAACTCACACTTCTTGGAGGAGCCAAGTTTTCTTAACTTAGGAACGAATCAAGGGGGAGCACTTAGAAAATTTCTCCGTCAACTTAAAATTTTCAAACACAGTTCCCACTTTTCGGCTATTTATCACCCGACAAGAATTCTTGTCGCACGACAAAGGCCCGACAAGCTCTCACTCGACATCCTTTTGATGATGTCAGCTACCCGATACCTATTTGCCACGTGTCATCCTCTGATGACCCCACTATTTAAACTCGGGCCCCCACTTGCACTATTCACAATTTCAAAGTGTTCTTTCCTCTTTTTTTCTATCTAAACCCTACTCGATAACTCATCCTTCACGATATTTTTTCAAATCTTCGAGTTTTTCAATTCCAAAGACATCACCAGGTTCGCAATCTCCTTCTTAACAACTTTAATACTTGCGATTTTTGAGCTTAAGCACTGCATGATTGTCTATTTGTTGCTCAACTGTTCAGATTTCAAAACCCTTGGTTTCCGATTTTTTATCGAATCTGCATCTTTCTGGACTTATTTGAACTTAGGATTAGTTTTAAGTTTGTTAGGCAACACTCGTCGACCCTAGATTTAAGCTTTAAATGTTTTTATTTGACCTTTTTGGATCTGGGTTAAATTTTTTGAACCTTGTCGGTTGGATAAACACTTAGCATTTTTTTCCCTATCTTTGATGACTTATCGAGCCGCTAAGACCCGACAAGATTTCTTGTTGAGTCACAAAGGATCGACAAGTCCATCTTCATAAATCTTCTAAGTGTTTTTATCGCATCTTCAAAACCTGATAAGTTTTCTTGCCGATTCATCTTGGGTCGACATGTTTGCTTAGTTGCAAATTTTTCTAAGTACTTATCTCGAGCATAATTCACTCGACAACTTTTTGTCAACTAACACAGGTTTGATCTTTGCAAAGTTAACAAGTTTTCTTGTCGAGCCAATAGCACTCGACATAAAATCTTGTCTTCACATAGGCACCCTATATAATCCCTTGTACTTCTTAAGAAAATTCTAAGTGTTTATGTCGATCCCCTTCAACTCGACATCCTTGTATGTCGACCTATTAAGGATCGACATCCTCACTTATACTTTTATTGCCAATACAAGTCTTTATATCGATCCATATGGACTCGACATCTTTTTATATCGACCCTTCTTTGCTCGACATCCAGACTTAGCACATTTTTCTCACCTGCCTTCTATACTTAGAATTTTTTTTTTCTTTTGAAAAACATCCTAACTTGTCATCCACGGTTTACTAACATTGTGCTTTCAGTTTCAATGGCGGCTCATCATGATCCAAATATGTCTGATGACGAGAACCTGATGCCTTCTGAACGTTTCACTGCACCTACTATCAATGCGGCCAATCGAGATGACATTTTACTTCCCCCGGGTGCATCGCGGGAGCTAAAACCGAAGAACCATCGTCTCAACTTCGACATGCACCTATGTCACCCCGTCATCATGGAGATAATACGCAACCATCCACTTCGATTTTCTTTCGCACTCGAACACCGGGTTCCTGTATTCTACCTACAACAGTTCTAGTACACATTGGAAAATCACCCGGTGGAAGGCGACCATCATTTTACCGAACAAATAGATGAATTTGTTACCAAAATCACACCGACTAGACTTCGACGTATTCTCCATCTCCCAGCTGCAGAATCCGTCCCTGGCCTTGACACCTTTGAAGATCCCCCAAGCGAGGACAAAATGTGTCGTGACTTTCGGGCTCTAGGATATAGGATGGACTTACTTCTCTCGGCCAGTTCAAACGGATGTTTCTTTCCGACATATACTTCACTATTTTTTCCCTAATAAACCGATGTCTCACAGGAAAGCATATAGGAATGGATCGGGCCAACGCATCCGGGCTACGCATCTTCCATGGGTTCATATACAGTCGTCATTACCACTATGCATCACTCATTTGGAACGACCTTGTTGCCTTTTCCGCCGATAAAAACCAACGAGCACGTGAGTTTATTCCATTCCAACGATTCTTTCAAATAGCCATCCATCGTACAATGGATGCACTTGCGGAAATTCCAAGACGCGATGACTCACCACTTGGACCAACGTACGTTCAAAAGTACATGAAGCTGAACAACACTCGGTTTCCTTTCACAATGCCTCTACCTGAAGCCTAACTATCCCTCGTTGATCAAGGTGCACCTAGTGTGATAGCTTATAGGGAGAGTATTGGCTTAATGGCTCCCCAACAACCGGGTTAGCCTGCCCAAGAGCCAAACCGTGAGGAACATCAATGAGTGGGCGAGCGTGTTAGATTAGAAAAGTAGGTTCAGGATCAAGGGGATTCTGAACAGGGTGTTGAGAGAACAACAGATGTAAGGGAAATGAAGTGGGAGATTCATCTGATCAGCAAATCCCTATTCCTTCTACCGTTGCCCCAACCATTCCATCCATCGCTCCATCCACCCGCCGGTTAAAGATTCGTGTTAGCCGAAGTAGAGTTTATCAACCCTCATCCGAATCTGATACCAAAGTCACCCTTTCCGATGACCTTGTACAAAGAAAACACCGACGCATTGATGCCGGAAGATGTTACCTTACATCGAATTGGCCGACAGCCTTCAGTTCCTGAATCCTCATCGGATGCTACTAATGACGCTTTTGATTTTGAGAAATTCTCTAAACCTTAACCTGACCCTACTCTTGAGCAATTATTTGGAGACATAAGGAGAACGGAGGGCGAATTAGTTGAAAATATTGAAGTGCGAGTGACTGAAGGAGAGGTAAATATTACTGAGAGTGAGACACCTGTCACCTCTACCCGGGTTTCCGAGTCCATTGTTGTTACACATTCGTTGGGTTCCGACATTGGACAAGCCATTGTTAGCCCAACAACGCAAATGCACGCCCCTCCTAGCCACTCCGTAAGCTCACAACAGCCTACGGTTTCAGATATGCTTGTGAGTTTAGCTCCTCATCTAGCTGCTCTCTCTTCGGGAGACAAAGCTATTGAAACAAGAAGTAGTATCTCACCTGCTTTGCCTTCGTTTCTAAGCACATCTAGTCTAGAGCCCTCGTGTATGTACACACTGAGAGCCTTCGTGGCCCAGTCGGAACTTCCATAGTGATTTCCATTCTGGACATTCCACGAGGATTGGAAGGAAATCCTACCAACGCTACATCATTGCTAATGATGACCGTAGGTTACACAGTTGATTCAACGGTGATGTCAACGGGTAATCTAAGTGATCCTGGTGTTTCCATTTTAGGTTATTGTACTTTCAATGTCAATCCCGAGACTCAAGCTTACCTTGATGCACAATACAAAAGAGCTCATGATACGTTAAATGCTCACGAGGTTCGCATGAATGCTCAAATGCAACAATTTGTTCAAGAAGTGATAGCAGCTGCTCGCTCCCAACGCCCTGATCCGAATCAAGCTAGCTCTTCCTGTCCTAGCTCAAGTCGCTCTTCTCCATCATCTCCACCGCCTCGAGACTCCAACTGTCCTCCATCACCTTAACGATATCAGTATAACAAGGATGAGCTCATGTCCATGTTGTATGCCAATTTGCTTGCTGAGGCTACCGCTCGAGGTTTACCTGAAGATACACTGATGGGTCTTCTTCGTCGCAACCTTGAGATTTCCAGTGTCACTTGCTATGAGTTCGACTTGTTCAAAGTTGATATCGAGTCACAACTTCTTGATATGGCGACCAAACAGAAGCAATCATTTGATGAAATTCTTGGTGCCATCACTGCTCTTCGCACTGAATTCAACAATCTTGTCGTCCTGCCGCGTCTGTTCCACATCATCGACCTGATCAGGACAATCCGACCTCTGGTCCAAATCGCCCTGAGGATGAGGCACGCCGTCGTATTACAAGAACTCAAACTCAGACCCCACCATCTTCTGCTACAACTTTTGGTCCATCTTTTTCTACAGCTCCACCTTCAAGACAACAACACTCCGGTCGACCTCCCACACAACAACAAGCAAATCCGCCAACAATTGAAAAGCCCACGGTAGATTTTGAAATTGGGAGTGGATCGCAAGCTGTTGAACCGGCAAATGAAGAAGAAGTAAATGTTCAACATTTGAGAGATTATGTCCGAAACTGGTTTCGTGATCCATATGAACACGTGCTAAAAGAAGAAGATTATGTGAATCTAATGCACGCGGAAAAGAAAATTTCTACCAGCGAATATTAATCAAACACCATTGCTGCCACACCAAATTCGTTGGGAAAGAATTCTATCTAACAACAAATGGTTAAACAAGTCAGAACTCCATACCTAGAAGAAACCATGCAAAAGATCTTTGTGGAAAAGAAGAAACCAGAGGACCAATCTCGAATACATCTGATCATGGAAATGGATCCGCTTCAAGTAACTGCATATGTGAGCATTCTGAAGACTAAATGAAGGATTCTAAAGAAGTTATTTCAAAACACAGAATTGTTGCTATCATGGAGATCGGATGTGATAAAGCCTTTCAAGTAGAATTTCCAACTTTTAAAGTAAGAAGATTTGATGGAAAGGTCTACTACTTCTCTAAAGCTGACTTTGCTATGGATATGGAAACTTTGTACACTGAGCTTAAAGACAAAACCAGAAGATCAGAGGATGAACAAAGAGCTTTAAGAGCAGTGATAAGGCATATTCAAAAAAAGCTTCGATACAGTTATCTTCATGATTTCCAAAGGGCTATCGAAAGTAGGCAAAAGAAAGTATACCTACCAAAACCTGATCAAGATCTCCCTGGTCTAAAGAGCATTAAAGTGACTCAAGTAATGACCCGGCCAACACATGGAGTTGTGTACATGAAAACTAACGGAGAAATGAGATTCTTGAGATTTGGTGAAATAGCTTCGTATTCTGATGGTACACTATGGGGTATTTGAAACAGACTATCTGCAGAAGTTAGTGCTGATCAAAGGAGAGAAAAGAAGAAGCAGCTAAAGGCAAATGAAAGAGAAAATCTATTGAATGTTATCGAGTTGATTGACAACCGCATTATCTACCGACAGACCCTTAGACGATTTGAAGGTATGTTTGAGCTGAAGAGATGAAGATTCATTTTGCCACAAAGGGGGAGATTGTTAGGGTTAGATATAAGATAACTATTCTCTATTGTAAATATGGCAATTGTACATTGCCTTTCTCCTTGTTTCCTTATATCTTTTAATCCCCTTCATACAACTAGGAGCTTAGAGTCATTGTATTGAGTGCACGATATTAAGAGCTGATCTGAGAGAGAGAGCCGATATAATTAATATTCAATACAAGTGAGATATCCGACTTCGGATCATTATTATATTTTTGTTTTTCGTGTTTTCATTAAAAGCTTACGTACTTGATCATATTCTGGGATCCACAACTATTGAAGACATGAAGGGACAAAATGCAAAAGTCAACTAAGTCATTATTTAGGAAGGATTAAATATTAGGAAACGATTTTATTGTAAATATGGCAAGTGAATATTTCCTTATCTATTAGTTTCCTTAATGTGATTATTTTTCTTCATATAAATAAAGGGTTAGGGCTAGCATTAGATAACTAGGTCATTCATTCATATTATTCTAGAGAGCTTATTAGAGATAATCTTGTAATCACGAATTCCTTCAAATGAGATATTCGACATATTGAAGTTATTCATCGTATTCTTCATATTGTTCTTATTAATTCAATCGTTACCTGATCAAACTGTGATCTACATATTCATATCTTGTTGTAGAGAGAGAGAGAGTTGTAGAGAGAGAAAATATCAATATACATATGAGATTTCAAGATCCATTGATGTGATTCTTGATGTTATTGATTAAATTCATCGTTATTTGATTATTAGGAAGTTAACAATTGGTATCAGAGTAGGAATCAAGAGATTTGATGAAGATTTGAAGAAGAACTTTGATATTTTTGGAGTTTTTCAAGAAATGCGATTTTGATCCAATTTGGAAGATTTTGTGGTCCAAATTGATTGATTTTAGGTTCATAGGATTCGAATTTAATAGAGAATTACTCGATTGTAATCAATTTGAGGTTTGGAACAAATTAGATAAGAATTTAGATCAAATTCGTGAGATTTTGTATTTTGCGAAAAAATTACTGTTTTGGATCTGAATTCATGGAATTGGGTCGATTTTAGTTTAGAACCAAGAACTAAAGTTGTTTCTAGTAGTGTTGCGAACGACATATCCAAAATTCAGAGCATTTGGATAAATTTTGGGTTCAAAATCAAAGATTTTGGGGCGTTTGTTCAAAAAAGTTTGAGTTTACTGTTCATGTTTTTAGCCTTTGGATTGGCTATCTTCATATCCTTCATAATAGACTATATTCATAGCCTCGGATAGACTATATTCATAGCCTTCGAATAGCTTTATCTCGAACCCTCGGAGTGAACAGTAAACCTTCGCACAAAGCGTGTGCGAAGGTACCCGAACCTCTCATAGTTCCATTCGAGCCTTGCATAGAGTCATCTGAGCCTACCCAAGCCTCGCACAAGTCTTATCCGATCCTTGCACATTAACCTTCGCACGAGACTTATCCGAGCCTCACACGAAATTTGATCCGAAGCTTCGCACGAGCTTACCTCTCGGATACTAAGATTAAAAAAACGTCTGGAAATTTCCAAATTTGCCCTTACAAATTTTGACTTTTTGGGTTGGATTTTCGATTCTTTGTTCAAAAATGTCTTTCGAACTTTGAAATTTTTTTTCGGGGTTTGACTTTTATGGTTGACTTTTTCCTGAGAGTTGACTTTGAATTTTCAAGTATACTTTTCCGCATTTACTTAATTGTCAAAGTTTTCAAATGTTTTGCAAATCATTTGATTAACCATCATCATATCTGATAACTATGTCTACTATTGATTTGAATTCTCAGGTATCATCTCCTCAAGAACAGATTACAAACCAAAAGAAAGAGATATATAAGCTCAAAATCGATTGTATTGGATATATGGAGCTGAGTAAGGATTTGAGAAATGATTACACAAACAAGAAAGCGTTACAAGCTCAACTAGAGGAATTATATGAAGATCCAACTTCTAAAAGATATCACGATCATAGTCTATATAGGAATATTGAGATGGTAAAGAAAATTGTTGATCTTCATATTAGGATTACTCAATTAGAGCATGACAACTAGATTTATTCTGAGAATGGGATTATAAAGAAAGATGAATATAAATTTGATTTAGAAGAGACATTTGAGATAGAGAGAAGATTCTTACAAATGAAAATATCAAATTGGTGACTGAAAAGAGAAGTCTTGGAAGCAAAATCAAATCTTGTAAGATGAATATTAGAAAGTTATATAAACAAGTGTATGATTTTGAACTAGTCATTCAATATGAAAGAGAAAAGTTTGAGATATAAAGGAAAGAGTCAGCTACACAAGCTAAAGAACTAAATAGAAGGATTTCTGAACTTTAGAAATTATCAGCAGTTGAATAAAAGATTGTTGTTTCTAGTCAAAAGACTGCTACTGAGCTTCACAAGAAGGTTTATGATCTACATAAAGATTCAATATGTAAGAAAAAGGTTGATTCTGATCAAAAGAATATTACTAAGCTAAAGAAGAAAATAACTGAGCTTCAGAAATTGGTAGAAGAAGAGAGAAAGACTACTCCAAAGAATGCTCTTATTGTCAAAGATTTATCAGATAAAAGAAGTGGCTGGAAGTATCTATAGAAAATGAAAAGATTAACTTCGATGCTGAAGGCAAATTTTTGAATCAGAGGTTACTGCTTTTTCATAGAAGAATTCTGAGCTTGAAAAGAAATTGATAGATGATAAGACAAGTTTAAAAGTTGATATGAGACCTAAATCTAATATAGAAAAGGAGACTGAGATAGAAAAGGATTTCAGGAAAGAAAAAGAAGTGTTTTGATGAAGATAGCAGCTCTTTTTAGTCAATACTGAAATACAGACCGATATGGTGAAGGATCAGTTTCTGAAATCTGAAATGCAAATGCGATTTGAATTTAAAGAGATGCTTTGAAAACAAAACTAAAAGAACTTGAATTATCTGACAAAGCTATTGAGGATTCAAAAACTGGTTCAGGTTCAACTCATACAAAGATTTCTTCAAAACTATCTGTCAAATCACCAGAACAGATTCGTCCTTCTAATCTATTATATAATTTGTTCAGTTGATGGTTCATATACTAACACTTCTATGCAGAAAAAGATGATTTGGAAAAACAGATCAACTGCAGCGGCGCATATTAACAAAAGAAGTGATTCAAAGCATTATGTTTACTTTTTCAGTCAGTTAATCAATTTCGATAAACAGAACATAAGCAGGTCAACTTATGAACTAGATGATTTTGTACACCGAAAGTATGCATACAAGTGGTATGGTACTTATTCTATCCCAATTCCCCGGTGATAAGATCTACTATTAGAACATCTAGTCGAAATATATGGTTCGGATCTTACAGTATACCTCAAACCAACACTAACATGCAAGGACCCATGAAGATATGGGTGCCAAAATCTGCTTAATCTGTTTTGCAGGTTTTCACGTGTCGTGTTGAATTCCTATTATTCAGACACGTGATTAGACTTGATTGATTTGAGGGGGAGTAAGTGTAACACCCCTAAAATTGGGAGTTAATTTAAACCAAATAAAATGCGTAATAATACTTAATGAATAGACATCGCCCATAAAGATGAGGACGAGGAAGAGAGTTTACAACATCAATTGGATACTAGATGACAATCTACTATTCTATACAGTTATAAAATACAGATTAAGTTCGGGTGTCTCTAAATCCTCAAAATAAAACATCTATGTAACTCCAACTGTACACACGAAGCTGTACTCCAAAAAGGATGCCTCTACTGCCATCTAGCTCCAGTCAATCCCTTGAAGCCCCACTAGCACGATCACCTGATATACATGTCATTTTAAAAAAAGTGTTAGGCTTAAAGCCTAGTGAGAACAAACAGTTCAAGTATGGAAAGTCAGTAAATAAGTGAAAACGGTAGAATCAACATTTAACCAAAAAGCCTTTCCATTTATTCTTTTTCTTTTGAGCGCGATTTACACCTAACAGATATGCAATTGAGGGAAACATACGGGAGCGACCCACAAATCATACCGATAGAAATCAGTAAATACGTAAGCTCGACCTGATAGAAATCTTTGGCTTATGAATAAAGAGTTCTACCCAAAACGTGGATTTGTTACTCATATACCCAACTCAGCAAGTTCAACCCCAACAAGGATTTATTACTTTCCCCGTCCCCAATATAAAACCGACTATTGTGCCTATGGATCCATTACACTAGTCTAAATATTTTAATACCATCATTCTGATGTACTAAACATTTCTCAATAAGAAATCTTTGTATGATAAACTTCCTTGTTCGAAACCTCCTTTCTTAAAATTAGGTCAAAATAACAAGTAGTTCCAAAACACATATTTCTTGACATCAAACTCACGAGAGTGTTTCAAAATCGTTCATTATACTCATTTCATCATTTCAAAGAGGAACCCTAGATGGCCCATTTTGATCTAGTTTGTCACAATCCATCAAGTATAGAAAAACTTGTATAAATGCTTTGTAAGAGATAAAATTTATTATTTTGACATGTATAATGTTTTATAAAGGTAAGAATGAACTCACAATAATAGGGCTTGAAGAAACCCTAAAATGCTCCCAACACTACTTGAACTCTAGAGATGAGATGAAGAACACCTATGGTTTGAACCCTAGATCCTGATTACTTAACTTGAGCGCCTAGTAAATGCTTGATGATGAGTGGTTGGTGAAGAGGAGTAAATGCTCCCGAAAATCGCCCCTTAAGGTTTCCACTTCAGAGTAAATGCTAAGAGGAATGTATCTGATTTTGTAATAAATGATATTTCAGCTTAAGACCAACTTTTATATCTGACCACGAACTGCAACCATAATGTGCAACGCGGGTCATTTGGCCAGGTCGCAGTCCTAGGTCGTACTTCCTCAATATGAGTTACGGTACATAAATTGCGACTCTGAGCTACGATGATGGCACTGACATGGTCGCAATGCCTTGGTCGCACTTTCTGACTTCAGCCTACGATACATATTTTGCGACCTACGAACTGCGATAATGCCATGGCAAGGTCGCACTTGCCATGGTCGCATTTTCCTCCTGATAACCCAAAATGACTTTAACATTTAGCTGAATAAGATACCAATTTGCATTTACATAAAAGAGGGCCGGGATATATGAAATTCAAGGTATTACAATCCTCCCAACCTTGGAATTGATTTCGTGCTCGAAATCCAAAACTTAACAAAACAATTTCGGGAATCTTTTCTTCATATCCTCTTCCGCTTCCCACGTCACATTCGATCCTCTATGATGCTTCCATTGAACTTTAACCATGACGATTTCTTTGTGGCGTAACTTCTTAGTCTTGCTTTCTAAGATTGCTTCCGGTTCTTCCACACATCGGTTGTTGCTATCAACCCGAATCTCCGCGAGAGGAATTACACTTTCTTCCTCCGGCAAACACTTCCTTATATAGCAAATATGGAACGTGTTGTGAATTCCAGCCATTTTGGGTGGCAATTCCAATTTATAAGCTTGACGTCCCACTCGGTCAAGAATTATGAATGGTCCAAGGAAACATGGACTAAGCTTTCCCGTTTTCCGAAACAAATGATACCTTTCCAAGGAGATACCTTGAGCATAACCCGCTCACCCACTTGGAATTCCATTGGCCTTCTCTTCTTGTCGGCATAACTCTTTTGATGATCTTGTGCCGCCTTTAATCGTTCTCGGAGAATTGATTCTCTCCCGCTTCTAACCAACATACCGGGGTCCTACATTTCCGTCCATAAAGTGCCTCGAAAGGTGTCATTCCAATACTAGAATGGTAACTGTTGTCGTAGGAAAACTCTACCAGTGGTAGGTGCGATCCCAATTTCCACCAAAATCAATAACACACGACCTAAGCATGTCTTTAAGAGTTTTAATAGTTCTTTCACTTTGACCGTCTGTTTGTGGGTGGAATGTCGTACTTATGTTTGTCTTGGTGCCTAACCCCGTTTGTAAACTATTCCAAAAGTGAGAAGTGAATCGGCTATCACCATCCGACACGATAGTCAGAGGTACACCATGCCTTGCAACAATCTCGTCCACATACAACTTAGCCAGTTTGCCAACCGGACCGGCTTCTCGCATTGCCAAGAAGTGAGTGAGCACTCTTCGTCAATCTATCCACCACTACCCATATAGTGTCATGATTCTTTAAGGTATTTGGTAGCTTTGTCACGAAATCCATAGTCATGTGCTCCCGTTTCCACTCCGGGATTTCCAACGATGACTTCCATACGGCCGTTGGTGCTCCGCCTTGACTTGTAAGCAAGTCACACATCTCTCTACGTATCTCGCCACATCCAACTTCATGATAGGCCACAAATAAGTTAACTTCAGATCTCTATACATCTTTGTACTACCCGGATGTATGGAGTACTTAGACTTATGAGCATCCTCCAATAGTAGTTCTTGATTGCCCCCAATCTTGGGCACCCAAACACGTCCTCGGAATAGTTTCAAACCGCGACTATCCTCCGTTAACAGCAAGTGTGGTTTCACCATGACTTCATCTTTAAATGTTCCTTAAGTAGTGCTTCCGTTTGAGAAGTCTTGATTCGATCGATCAAACTTGACACTATGTCGATTCTCGTGAGCACGACCCACGTCCCGCTACCGTACTCCTTCCTACTTAAAGCATTCCCTACCATATTTTCTTTACCCGGGTGGTATAACAACTCACAATCATAATCTTTCAGTAACTCTAGCCAACGTCGTTGCCTCATGTTTAGCTCCTTTTGAGCGAAAATATGCTTCAAACTCTTGTGATCGGTGTAGAGTGTACACTTAGTTGCATAAAGATAATGTCGCCACAACTTCAATGGAAATACCACTACTCCTAGTTCCAAATCATGGGTTGGGTAATTCTTTTCATGCTCCTTGAGCTGCCTTGATGCATAAACAATTACCTTGCCCCTTTGCATTAACACACATCCCAATCCCATCTTTGAATCATCGCTATAAACCACAAAATCTTCAGACCCTTCCAGTAAAGACAGAATTTATTGTTTCACACAATTTCTTTTGAAGAGTCCGGAAGGCCTCTTCTTGCTTATCGGTCCAAACGAACTTCACGTTCTTCCTTGTCAATGCCGTCAGAGAAGATGCAATCTTTGAGAAGTCTTAGATAAATGTTCTGTAGTAACCCGCCAATCGCAAGAAACTTCGGATCTCGGACGGACTCCTAGGTGGTTCCAAATTCATCATTATTTTTGTCTTGGATGGGTCCACCTTCACTCCGTCTTGAGTGACAACATGCCCCAAAAACTGAGCTTCTTTTAACCAAAAGTTGCACTTAGAGAATTTGGCGTAAAGCTTCTCCTTCCTTAACACTTCGAGAACCTCTCGAAGGTGTTGCTCATGGTCTAACTTGTTCTTAGATTAGACAAGAATATCATCAATAAATACTATTACCGATTGATCTAGAAAAGGTTGACACACTCGATTCATCAAATCCATAAATATCCCCGACGCGTTTGTCAATCCAAAGAACTCGTAATGCCCATAACATGTCCTAAACGCCGTCTTTGCCACGTCATTCTCCTTCACCTTCACCTGAATGTAAGTCGATCTTTGAGAACATCTCGCCCCTTGTAGCTTATCAAAGAGATCATCGATCCTCGGGAGTGGGTATTTATTTTTCACGGTTTCTTTGTTCAACTCTCTATATTCGATACACATTCTCATCATGCCGTCTTTCTTATTTACAAATAAGACCGGAGATCCCCAAGGTGACGAGCTTGGTCTCACGAAACCCTTCTCAAGAAGGTCTTGCAATTGCACCATCATTTCTTGCATCTCGGATGATTCCAAACGGTAGGCCGCTCTTGCAATCGAAGCGGCCCCCGGCATGAGACCTATTCGAATCTCCAATTGCCTATCGGGCGATAAACCAGGCAAGTCTTCGGGGAATACATCAGGAAACTCACCAACAATTCGAACATCTTCAAGCTTCTTCTTTTCTAGTTTTGCATCCAAAACGTATGCTAAAAACAAATGGCATCCTTTGGCTAAGCATCTGCGTGCCTTTGCTAAGGTCAACAATGCAACTTCACCTTTTATCCTCTCCCCATAGACTACCACTATACCTCCATTCGATAACGGAATTCGGGTTAACTTCTTAGAACACATAATTTTGGCTTGGTTCTCGGCCAACCAATCCATCCCAATCACCACATCAAACCCTCCTATTGACATAGGCATGAGGTTTACTCCAAACTTATTCCCTTCAATCTCTAAAATACAATCCTTAAGAATATCCCGAAGTAGAATTTGTTTGTCATCGGCTATTTCGACAATATAGGCATCCTCCAAAGTACTAATCGGTACCAGAAGACTTGGGTAGAAAGAAGTGGACACAAAAGAAAAAGTATCACTTGAATCAAAAAGAACATGAGCGGGTACGGAATTAACAAGGAACGTACCCGACACCACGTCCGCCGATGCTTTCGCCTCATCCGTCGTCATCTTGAAAGCTCTTCCCACTGCCTTCGGAGCTCTGATACTAACTTGTAACCCTCTAAAATTAGGAGTTAATTTAAACAAATAAAATGCGGAATAATACTTAATGAATAGACATCGCCCATGAAGATGTGGATGAGTAAGAGAGTTTACAACATCAATTGGATACTACATGACAACCTACTAATCTATATAATTATAAAATATAGATTAACTTCGGGTGTCTCTAAATCCTCAAAATAAAACTTCTATGTAACTCCAACTATACACATGAAGATGTACTCCAAAAAGGATGCCTCTACCGGCATCTAGCCCCAGTCAATCCCTTGAAGCCCCACTAGCACGATCACTTGATATACATGTCATTTTAAAAAAAATGTTAGGCTTAAAGCCTAGTGAGAACAAACAGTTCAAGTATGGAAAGTCAGTAAATAAGTGAAAACGGTAGAATCAACATCTAACCAAAAAGCCTTTCCATTTATTCTTTTTCTTTTGCGCGTAATTTACACCTAACAGATACGCAATTGAGGGAAATATACGGGGGTGACCCGCAAATCATATCGATAGAAATCAGTAAATAGGTAAGCTCGACCGGATAGAAATCTTCGGGTTACGGATAAAGAGTTTAATCATAAACATGGATTTATTACTCAATACCCAACTGAGCAAGTTCAACCCCAACAAGGATTTATTACTTGCCCCATCCCCAATATAAAACCGACTATTGTGCCTATGGATCCATTACACTAGTATAAACATTTTAATACCATCATTCTGATGTACTAAACATTTCTCAATACAAAATCTTTGTATGATAAATTTTCTTGTTCGAAACCTCTTTTTTTAAAATTAGGTCAAAATAGAAATTAGTTCCAAAACAACATATTTCTTGACATCAAACTCACAAGAGTGTTTCAAAGTCGTTCACTCTACTCCTTTCACATTTCAAAGAGGAACCTTAGATGGCTCATTTTGACATAGTTTGCCAAAATCCATCAAGTATAGAAATACTTGTATAAATGCTTTGTAACAGATAAAATATATCATTTTGACATGTATAAAGTTTTATAAAGGTATAAATGAACTCACAATACTAGAGCTTGAAGAAACTCTAAAATGCTCCCAACACTACTTGAAGTCTAGAGAGGACATGAAGAACATCTAAGGTTTGAACCCTAGATCTTGATTCCTTAACTTGAGCACCTAGTAAATGCTTGATGATAAGTTGGTGAATAGGAGTAAATGCTCCCGAAAATCGCCCCTTAGGGTTTCCACTTCAGAGTAAATGCTAAGAGGAATGTATATGATTTTGTAATAAATGATATTTCAGCTTAAGACCAACTTTTATATCTAACCTCGAACTGCGACCAAAATTTGCGACGCGGGTCATTTGACCAGGTCGCAGTCCTAGGTCGCACTTCCCCGAGATGAGTTACGGTACATAAATTGCGGTGCCTTGGTTGCACTTCCTGAATTCAGCCTACGGTACATAATTTGCGACCTACGAACTGTGATGATGCCATGGCAAGGTCGCAGTTGCCATGGTCACATTTTCCTCCTGATAACCCAAAATGACTTTAACACTTAGCTTAATAAGATACCAATTTTCATTTACATAAAAGAGGGTCGGGATATATGAAATTCAGGGTGTTACAGTAAGTAATTTCTATCTTTGAGAGGAAAATCTTATATACCATATTATCTTGTTTGAAATGTTGTATTTCACAAATCCATGGTAATTCAATCCGAGAAACTTACTTGTGTTTGTTTCTTTCCGATTGAAAATCTATTCTTGGATTATCACGTGTAATATTTTCTTGAAAAAGTAATTTACACTTCTCATAAATTTGTTGCATATTCGGTGGAAATTCACTCGTTTAATATTCTTTAAATGTTTTCATTTTTGTTTTTAATTTATTTCAATGATTCAATTTCTACCGACATAATAATTGTGACTTGTTCTTCACAATTAATTTCAATAATCATTGCACATTTATTTCATTAAATAATGTACTCACGGAGTCAATCTGTTTAGCGTTCGTATTTGTTTCATTGACATTCCTAAACAGATACATTCATGAATTAGTTTCTGAAATACCACAGTTTATAACCTATACTTTATTTGTTTGACTTCTAAACAATTATGTTTAGAACTCGGAGTTAAATGTTTATGCTCCCTACAACATCAATATTTCAGCATACTATATTTTTGCATGTGTGATAGGATTTATAGAGTTTTTATGGTTAATCCAGAATCGGAAGGACCTAGCCAAGAAAAATACCCAAGGCTAGTCATCAGTAAGGGGTCTAGATGCTAGTTGAGTTTCTTGATCATTGGGATGATCTTGAAAGGGGTGTGCTGAGATAAAATGAAAATTAGAGGGAAATTGAAGGGGTAGAGTCTCAAGCTGAAAAGATCATTTCTGGATTTCCAATAATTATCAAATGTGATTGAATATGAGGCTGATGTCAGGGAGTTTTAGTTGATTTTTTTTTTACAAGATGAGTGCTAGTGAGCTAAAAGAATATGGTGAGTCTGAGATAGGATCAAAGGAATAAAAAGATCATCACCAAACCGAGTCAGTAAATCGGGTTTCCACATCATATATTTGTTCTCATTCTTTGGAGATGAATATTGAAAAAAACATGGATCCAGTGTTAACTACTCGTGTCACCCCACCTAGCTACTCAAGTATCTCACGAAAGATATTTGCTTCATATATCACAGAGAATGAGCATATCTGTTATCTTTTTTTCGCTCGGAAGATTAAGATATTAAAAAAGGAAAACACACATCTGGTCTCCGAAATTCATATTTAATACACATTGAGTTTGTGAAATGTATTTTCACATTTTGAGCTTAAATAGCATAAAATGATAAATTCATTCAACACATTGCATGAGTCTTCGTGATTCCAATGCATATCTGCGTGTTATTACCAGAACAGTTTGAGAAGTTAGTTTTACTTCAGTGATAACTGGAAGTCCTATCAGAGATTCCTAATTACCAACTCTGAAAATAGGACACTCGATTGAATTCAATTTCGATTGTAGTGATAATAGTTGCTAAATGTGCTTCTATGTTAGCCGGTTACCCATTTGTTCTACCGAAGTAGTTTGTTAAGAAGAAATATATTTTTAAGGGGGGCCAAATTGTTCTGACGGAGATATCTTTCTGAGTGGGAGCTAACAGCTGTGTGATACAACTATAATGATTTAGTCTTTGATCGTTCATGATGCTCAGGATTCTCCTAATCATCATGAGGGGGAGAAATTATATATCAAAGACACATGCAATCACATGAAGTCACATGCAAAGAGCTGATCACGAAGTCACATGTGAAAAGATATTTAACTATTTAATTTTAGGGGAGGGGGGCAATTAGAGCTAACAAAGTTCAATAATGTTCATAGGTGTAGGGGGAGTAAAAGAATTCAAATTTATTCGTTGATGAAGAGTTGATTATTTAATTGGTATAATCTATTGAACAGTTAATGGAGAAGAAAGGTTGAATCTAAATCTTTTAAATCTAAGGTTGAAAAGCCATTGGATTTTAAGATTGTAGATGTGATGAAGATTTTGGAGCTTAATTGTTGAATTTTTTTGATGGCGTTTCTATTGAAGATGTTTAAAGATTGATTGAAGATGTTTGAAAATTGATTACTTCATGATATATAGGTGACAAGCTTAGTACACGTAGTGGCAAAACTTCGAGTCTTACTGTTTAAATATTGATTGTTGACTGTTAAAGTTTTCTGATGAAAAGTCTTCCGAAAATTTTAGATTTGTTCAAGCTGAAGGATTTGGACCTGAAGATTGTGATGTGTATAAAAGGGGAGCTTGTTTTTCTTCAGATGCAATAAGCTTTAATACAAAGGGGAAGATTGTTTCTCAGTTGAAGATTGTTTGTTGACAAAGTTTGATAGTCTACAAAGAAAGAAAGAGTTTGTTAGAGCGGATTTGCCGAATTGTTATCTCGAATACAAAGGGGGAGATTGGTAGATATAAATATATTGTATTCGAGATTACAATAGTGAAGACGAGAAAGTCAAAGCTTGAAGTCATAAAGTCAACATAGTGAGTCAACAAAGTCAATAATATGCTTAATTGTTGTTTACTCTTTGTAATAGAGTAAAGGTATAAATACCCATGTAGTTGTACTTTGATTGTAACACTTAGAAAGCTTTCATTGTTATATTCATATCTTGTTGTAGAGAGAAAGAGAGAGAGAGAGAGAGAGAGAGAGAGAGATAGAGAGATAGAGAGAGTTGTAGAGAGAGAAAATATCAATATACATATGAGATTTGAAGATCCATTGATGTGATTCTTGATGTTATTGATTAAATTCATCGTTGTCTGATTATTAGGAAGTTAACATAAGCGGAATAAGAATAAGTATAAATACATATTCTATTACAATCTAAGAATCACTATGTAAGATGATGACAAGATATGGTAGAGAAAATAATCAAAGGTTCAATAAGAGATTTTAAGCATGCATGAAGATGAAGAAGAGGGTATTCATTTATTTATACCCAATGTATTAAATGCAAGTAAGAGGGTACATGTCACATGTCAAGCATCCATTGGAGGCTTGTCCTTTGTTCATAAAGTAACCATAGTTTTAGCCGAATATGAACAGCGACCTTACCAGAGTTGGTATGCAGGTGAGAGGCAATAAAGTATCTTCGTACGTACTTTCTGACAAGGGTAAGGGAGGTTGACATTTGTGCATCGAGGATAAGATCAACTTTGATCTTGTTGAGTATGCTTCATTTGATCGCTAATACTTGAGGCTTCAAGAATGAGTTTTTCAGGTATCATTGAGGCATAAACAAGATCTCACACTTTTCTAGACGAACGTTTATGTCATTGAACCTCTTTAAATCACGAGTTATCCATTATTATCACTGAACACTAGTTACTACATATTACAAAAGTTCTAGTTTATTTTTTTTTTTTGTATATAGTTAATAGATGCGTTCTTTCTATAAATGTTTGTTGCATTTTTCATGTTTTTAATGTGAATGTTTGGCTTTTTAATGTGACGGTTTGGTTTTATGCTGTAATAGTTCAGTGATTTCTGATGTAAATGTTCAGTATTGATTTTGCTATTTAGATCTGGCAAGGTAAATAAAACTATTCATGGTACTTTTAAACTGTTTTACATGTTTAATAAAAACTAACCGTTTCAAAACTCAAGCCATATTCAGAAAATGTAATTATTGGAAAGTTAAAAATAAAAAAGAATTTTACTATCTGTTTTAATTATCTTTAACATTTAGCGATTGCTTAGTAATTCCATTAAAACTACATAAAATTAATTTAATTGATTAATTATGATGCATATATAATTAATAAATATTTATGCAACTAAAAAACCAATATATCAAGTGATGATTTTGCTAACATTGTTCTTAAATTTCAATTTGTTTTGATGAGTTATTTGGTTGATTTATAGTTAGTTTTTTTAGAGTAAACTACAATTTTAGTTCCTATGGTTTGATGTTTATGACGATTTTCGTCCTTATGGTTTAAAAACTACCTTTTTGATCCCTATAGTTTTAATTCATTTTCTTTTTAGTCCCTTAAATCAAATCTATTAAATTTAAAGTATTAAATCAAGGGTATATATGTCTTTTTCTATTTTATTTAATTTTCCAATTAAAATCTATTTAGCAACTGATTTAAAAATAATAATAATAATCTATTACATTTTAGTATTTAATATTATCCTATTTACTCTATATTTTATATAAATATATATATATATATACATACACACACTATTTTATAAAGAATGTTTAAAATATTGTTAAAAATTAAGAGGTACAATTTATTATGTTAAATGCACAAGATTTTTTTTTGTAAACTAGTAGTGTACCCGCGCAATGCAGCCGGATCGAAAATTTTATTATAAAACAAGAATTTGAAAATGATTGTAAGTGTGCGGCTTTGACTGCGTCTCAGTTAGCATTCTAAAAGTACAAGTCAGTGTATTCATTTCTTTTGTAATCCATAAGAATCAAATTTGCATTAATTCAATATTATAATGTGATTAGCTTTACTCAGTAAGCGTTAACTGTGGTAAGAGTTGTCCCTCTAAATTACCGGGTAAGGCTCTCGATCATTACCTTTGCTCTTACCCGGTAAGATTCTAGGTTTTTGCCGGGTAAACATTTGGTAAACGGCCCTCAAATGTCAACCTGAGAACATGGTGAAAGTTAGATCATGACACAAAACTTCTTTGAAAAATTGCACATACATCAAAAGGATCATTTGGTCTAACACTACTATGATAAAAGGTCAATAGATCCAATCTACCAAAGATGAGGAGTGTGAGTGATTTTATATACATCAAACCATCTGTCAGTTAGACAGGGATTAAGTTAACAAAATTAATACGTAACAAAAGTAAAACCACGATAACTATACTTATTTAATTTGTGGATTACAAAACATTATTTTCATATAACCACATGGACATAATTTGTAATTTAATTTTAAAAAACCAAATGAGTTGCTTTTCTGTGTAAGTGACTTTAAAAAAGAACATTTAACTTCCAATTACCTTATTTAAAATGCTCCCTTTTTTAACATTCATACCCAATTATATCTATTCTTAGTTTCTCTATAACCATTTAAAATGCATTTGTTTACTAGTAAGCGTTTATCGGTAGAAGTTAAATTTTTAACTTAGTTTACCGTGTAATATTTTAGTCTATCATATGTAACAATTTATGTGGTAAACACTTACCGGTTACTTTAGTTTATTGGGTAACATTTTAGTCCATTAAAACAACATCATATGTAACATTTTTATCTGGTAAACATTTACCGGTTACTCTGATTTACCTGGTAAAAGTCAACACTTTAACTTCAATTAGCAGGTAATATTTAAGTTCATACAATAACATCGTAGGTAATAATTTATCTTGTAAGTGCCATTACTCTTATTACCTGATAAGATTATCGGTCATTGTCATCGTCATTATTGAATATGATTGTTAATGTTTGTCATGTTCATTCTATATAAAATAACCTGATAAACGCTTATCAAATAAACATTTAGTAACGCTAGCCAAACAACAAACTTTTTAAAGCCAATACAAATTTGAAATGGCATCTACAAAAGATGGATTTTACACATCCATTTTCAAAAATGATGATTTGATAATCAAGAATTAACAATTCCTCAATACATATTAATGATGGAAGTTTTAAAATGAGAACATATATTATCAAGAACACAAATCTAGACTAATAGAATGATTAACAATAGACAAAAAGGATAAAATCTTTATATATATAAAAACAACAACCTTAAGACATGAGGTGGCATAATGAGAGTTTAGTATTTTAAAATCTTGAAATGTGGCATAGTTTCATCATCCCACATTGGTAAGGAAATGCAAGTTTGGAAGTTGGAAGTGAGTATAAGAAAGGAGGGGAAAAACCATAGATGATAACTTGACAAATCTCAAATCTTGAAATGTGGTTGAGTTCCATCATCCCACATTGGTGAGAAGATCCAAGTTCAAAAAATAAAGTGAGTATAATAATAAATTG
The DNA here is from genome assembly GCA_036898165.1 of Silybum marianum. NCBI lineage: Eukaryota > Viridiplantae > Streptophyta > Magnoliopsida > Asterales > Asteraceae > Silybum > Silybum marianum. The sequence continues at coordinate 38,967,557 of CM072529.1, read as the reverse complement.
GTGAAAACTTTTGTGTCAACTTATATAAGATTTGAGCAATTTGCCTACTTTATTTTTGCAAAATAAATCAATTTATATATAAAATAAAATAAAATAATGATTTTTTTGTTTACTAATAGACTTGACTAATTTTAGATTACAAAAAAAATTTACCTCTTTTATATAGTTGGGTTTCAAAATTCCACATTGGTGACAACATGCGAGTCTAAAAATATATATCGAGTGTGAATGCTTTTTGTGTCAACTCAAGACAGGGGGTGATATAATGAAAGTTTAGTATTGTCAAATCCTAAAATGTGATAGAATTTCATCATCCCACATTGATGAGGAAATACAAGTTTGGATGTAGGAAGTGAATATAAGAAAGAAGGGGATAAACAATACATGATGACTTGACAATTCTCAAATATTAAAATGTGGTTGAGTTTCATCATCCCACATTGTTGAGAAGATGCGAGTTTTTTTTAAGTGCGTCTAAGAATAAATGGGTGAATGGTTTTGCGTCAACTCATATGGTTGGATCAATTTGGCCTACTTTATTTTTGCAAAATCAATCAATTTATATAACAAGTTAGTAGAATAATGTTTTTTCGTTAAATAATAGACTTGACTAATTTTAGATTATCCAAAAAATTACCATGAGAAGTTGATGTGTTCGAATATAGTAGGTAGTAAAAATATTTATATCTTTATATATATAAAAGTAAGATCCGCAAGAAATGATGTAGCATCCTAAGAATTGAGAGCTCATGTTGGCTAACCCTTCAAACTCTTAGTAGGGATGTGCGTCGGACGGGTCGGGTTGGTTCTAGGCCTTAAACCCAAAACCCGATCAAATATCAGGTGGAAAAACATAACCCCAAAATCCGATCGAAACTAAACCAACCCGTAAACATCGGGTAGTTCAGATTGAGTATTCGATCCCCAAATTTCTAAAAAAAATTTAGGGCACCGAACTAACCCTTTTAAGCCCTTAGAAAAAGCTTAAGGCTCAAGAATAAAGAGGAAGAAGGAACTCAAAAGAAAAAGGAGACCCCTATCCATATATATAGTAGAGTAAAGAAGCAAAAAAAAAAGCTTTGCAGGGCGATGTGGGATGAGGGCATCGGCGTCTCGGCCTCCCTCTCTCTTTTCACTCTTGAAGACGTCCCACATCGATTTTTAGAAGAAAACTTGAGGTCTGGAAGCTACTATATAAGAAAGAGAGGGGGTAGCATGTATAAGCATGACAAATATTCATGTTTTTTTTGGGTATTCGGGTGTCTATTTTGGATACCCAACCCAAACCTACTTATTTGATAAATTTTTTGAAAATTCTGATTTTCGGGTTTCGGGTTTTTCGCGTGGAAGTTTTTAGTGATATTTTTGGATCGGTTCTTAGGTCAGATTTCGGGTTTTGCTCACCCCTAATATTGTGTACGTTTGCTAAAACAATTTATATTTAAAACAGTCAAATACAACGATACATTGCATTTTATTAGTTGTCAAACAATGAATTAGGTTTATCTTAACGACTTAACGTAGTTATATATTTATTAAATGTATAATCTCATCACCACGCACCGCGTGGTGGCACACACTAGTAGTAACATAAATCATGTACATGAGCATTCTTAGTCAATATCAAATAAATACATTTTTTGCTAGTCCGATGCTTTTAGAGCATACAGAAAAAAAAATTAACATTTGTCTCGATAAAAACCAAATAAAAATAAACCACAAAAGCTAAAGTATATTATCATAATCATAATGCATCCCAAATAAATTAGAACTTCACAGTGGAGAGTAACCATTGTTTGTAGCTTTGTTGGACAACTTTTTAAGATCCATCTCCATTTTTAAAGACATACGAGTCAATAAGAATGTGTCATTGTTTAAAAGCACTTTCAGTCTTAAGCATGGAAGTGATACTTTTGTAATAGTTGGGACTCTGAAAGTCTGAAAATAAGCCTATTCCAACCCATGTAGACATCACACAGCAAACAAAATTGTATGTTGTGTATTTATCATTCATTTCTCCTTAGCATACTTACAGTGGCAAAAAAGAGGGAGTTTTTGAAATTTATGTGATGAACACCAAGTAATGCGATCGGTACACTTTGGTGGAGACCTCTGCATAAGTGTTAGAATCCTCAAATGCTAAAATTATGTGTTACTAATCTGAGGTGAACAATGCACAGAACTGGTTGCTAGAACAATGCACAGAATTCGTTGACCTAGAGATAGAAAAATGCAAAAGTAAACAACGATTGATTATAGTACACAAGCAGTAACAAAGAAACACCAATGATTAGATAACAGAGAAACATGAGATGATTATATAAATACTCTTATATTTACCAATGAAATTGATAACACTAATGTGAGAATCCATGCAAGTTATCTAATTCTTTTTAAGTCGTTTTCCTACAATCCTACAGACCATTCAAACATCAATTGAGAGAAGAAGCACGATTTAAACCCAAATCATAAACATAAATCCAATAACATATAACCCCTCCCCCATCCATAGTGAGATAACGGGATAAGTAAGCAAAAAACAACCAGAAAACGGAGAGGGATAAAACAAATAATTTTTTTTAGCACACACTTATCCAGTAAGTGCCTACCAACAATAGTCAACACTCGAACTTAATTACCGGATAATATTTATATTGTCAAATAATCATGGTTTAAGGTGTTGTAAAAAAAACATCTAGGATTATTTCAACATCCATCGAAGCATTATATGTCACCACTTTCTTGGTTGGATACACCACTTTGAATTGCAACTAAACTCATTTTGTCACAATGGTAACATACACAACCTTAAAAAGGAATCCTGATGTAATGCTTTCAAGTTTTTCAACTTTTATAAAAGGGGTAATGAAAGCTTGCCCCAACTTAATAGCCATAAAAACAAACTAATTACGTGAACACCGACAAACCATCAAATCGACCGTACCATCAGGAAGAGATTCTTGCTTAGCAACAAAGCCCTAGTTAATCAGATCAGATCAAATCAATCCCACGAAATTAAACCCTTACCCATTTTTGTGGACGGCTGATATGCATTGAGAATTAATTGCATAAAGCACTTAATCTTACACTTTTAGGTAGTTTATTTTACAATTTATTCCTAAACTTGAGTCATTTTATTTATTATTTTCCCTTTTCTTATTTCATGGAGCTAAGTAATGATTTACCTGTTTTACTAGGAAAAGGATGTAGATTAATATTAAAATTTGGTGCAGGCTATTAATTGCTGCAGCATTCTTGCAGTAGGGATGAAAAGTAACTTTTTGAAGAGCTTAATGGATTCAGCCGTGGATGAGCAAAGTTTAGACTTTCTGCGCAAGCTTCCTTCAAGCAAAGAAAAGATTTTTGACAGCTAATTAAAAGCTTGCATGAGCTCAAGATCTAGAAGATATTACTTTTGACTTTGTTGTACTTTGTTATCCATTGTGTAATGGCTTTTTCCACTAGACTCTTACTTTTGTTTCCTCCTCCTCCTACTATAAATATGGGGAGTTGAGTTTCATTTTATTAATCCCACTTCAGATTTTATATCTGATTTTACTCTCTAAATGCAAATTTAAGTTTAAGTTTAAAAAGTGAGTTTGCGTTTTTATTATAGAATACTGCAGCTAATTGCTGCAGCATTCACCTGCTGTCTTTACATTATTTATTTTACTTGCAATTTACTTTCCGGAATTTATTTTATGTCTTTATCTTCTGTCATTTACATTTCTTGCATTTTACTTTCAGTTATGAGTAGCTAAATACATTAGTGTGGGTATGGGACAAAGGGTGAGATTGTAAGCCGAAGGAAAGTGACGTTGTTCTTCAATAACGATGTTCCATTATTTCATTCTAAGTTTTATCAAACCAATGACACTTCTTGACGGGTTGATCACTTTGAAAGTGTTAAAGTGCCATGGACTTAGATATAAGCCATTGAAATGCACGTCAACTTGAATGATATAAGAGGTAGACTTGAAAGAGTTGCCGATAATGAAAGTTGTCATTTATATTGTTTAACTTATTAACTCCCGCCGAGTTGGTCACTTGTTAAAGTGTTAAAAGTGCAATAGATTCAGAAATGAACTATTAAGAACACATACCAACTTGAATGATATGGGAATCAACTCGAAAGAGTGATTTTTAACAAAGATATTTGTTTATCCATAAATCTTGAGGAAACCATTGTCACTTTCATTAGTCCTGATATCACATAGAAATATGGATTGAAAGCTATAATATCAATGCAATGGTTAAGTCCGAAAGGAATATCCTCAAGGTTAATGGTGGAACTAGTTATTGTGAACTACATACCGAAAGGTATTAGTCCACTGGAATTTGTGTTTACGTCTCACCACACGTCTTATACCCATACTAACTTTATTATTCTGTCATATAAACTGTTAACCAAACAAACAATCAATCAAAATCTTCAAAGTCGCCATCTGAAGTTAGTTTGTCATCTCAAGATCTTGCAACTTAAGATACCTATCCCTGTGGAATACGATACTTGGTTCTTACCATTTTATTACTTGAAAGGCGATAGTAGGATCAAAAGTATACTTGCTTTTGATCTTATTTGTCACGTAACTTAGGGTATATAAAACACCTATCAACGGCATATGTGTTTTCCATTTGGGGACATGATGATGTGGTTAGATTTCTGTGAAACCATCATCAATGAACATGACCATGCATCTGTGTCTAAACGTGTCTCCTTCAATACTATCTAAACCAATTGTCATCCAACAACCATCTCATCAATATTCAAAAAACGTTAAAAAAAATTGCAATAATCGAGATTACCTTTGCTTTTAATTGATTGAGATTGGTGATGCTCACTTTCAAATTGGATTGAATTCTTGAGTCAATCGGCGACCATCATTAAAGCATATCTTGAATCCGAAGCAAACAAATCCTTTGAGGCATTTCCTCAAACACCTTCTCTGCAGAGGAATCAACAAACAAACAAACAAAAAATTACCTGTTGAGCGATGGAGAGTCCTGAGGAATCGATGGAGAGTGAATCGGTACTGAATCCAAAGCATATACATATAAGTAATTGAATCGTCGTTTGAGACCCTGTTAGGGTTTAAATCCATACATAAGCAATGGTTAATGAACACAACCACCATAAGGTTGAGACTTACCTCGAAAGAGAAGCAATCGAGCTTTGGGGAAGAAAAGCATTTGAGCTTTGGATAAGTAAACCTAAACCCATAAAGAATCAGAATCAATATATAACATTGAAGCCATAAGATTTGGGAAAGAGAAGTAATCAATACAGCGACCATAAATCAATTAGAAGCAATGGTTGTAGCTTACCATTGAAGGCGTTAATTAATATTCAAACCTAGAGATCAAGTTTTGGGGAAGCAATCGTCGTATTGGGATCTTGGGAAGAGAAACAGTCGAGCGGGAAGTATGAAGGGTCACCTTAGGGACTTTGTAAAGATATTTAAAAAGATGGTGCAATAATGAGTTGTATCCCATGCATTATAACTTGTAATTAAAAGTTTTTAAGAAATTTTAAAAGATTGTCATTGGGAAAATGAATGGTCATTTAAGAGATTAAGAGATTGTGCATTGTTGGGTTGTACAATATGTTTAAAAGGGTTATTTTTAATAGAAAAGCAGATTTGCTTTATTAAGTAGTATAGATTAAGGATATTAAGTTTATGTTCATTATTAACTCTAAAATGTATAATTAAATAAAATTACATTTATAAAAGCAATAGAACATAAACATAATGTTATTTCAAAATAAAGAAAGAACTCACAGTTAAGTATTATTTCAAACTCAAAATAAAAAACCAAAGTTATGATATTTAATAATATTATTAGATCCTAAAATATTCAATATTAAGCTCATTTTAAAGTTACTGATGTGACGATTATAATAATATAATTTATAAAACAATATTTATAAAGGAGAATAAAGTGTACTTTAAAATTATAAAATGATGAATTTGTTTTTATATTATATAGGATCGTAAGGTTTGTGAGAATAATATAGCTTTAAAATATTGTACATTTAGCATAATAAGGTTATAAAGTGTAATTTAAAACTTTCAAATGATTTTTTTAATATTAGTGTAGCTTTAAAATCTTGTACATTTTATCAATAAATTTTTAGCATGATTTATAATATAGTATATATATATATATATTATTATATAGAATATAATATTATCCTATTATTTTTTAACAAAAAAATCTAACTTGTTTTATAAAAGGGTATATATAATATACCATATAAAGTATAATAGGATAATATTAAATAATGTAAATAAATTATTATTATTTTTTAATGAATTGTTAAATAATTTTTAATTAGAAAATTAAATAAAATAGAAAAAGACATATGTACCCTCGATGTAATGATTTAAAGTTAATAGGATTAGTTTGATGGACTAAAAAGAAATTAAAATGCAAAACCATAAGGCCGAAAATGATAGTTTTTAAATCACATGGACGAAAATCGTTATAAACAGCAAACCACAAGGACTAAAATAGTAGTTTACTCATTTTTTATGATATTAAACTATGATAGAAAAAGAAACAAAATAATAGGACAAAAAAGTAACTCTATCTACAATATTTATTGATGGATATTAATTAAGTTCAAGTTTATAAGTAAATTATATGTACGTAAATACAACTAATTAAAGAATGTTTGAATTTGTATACAGAGGCGGAACATGACAGTTGTAATCCGAGAGGCCGAAATATTATATTACAAAAATTCATAGATCCAAATGGTCATACGCACGTAATTTGTTTTTTATCCATTTTTTCTACAATATAATATCAAATTTTTTTAAAAAAAAATTGGTTAATGTGAGATTAAGGTGTTTACCAAATGCTTATCTAATAAGCGTTTTCCCGGTAAAAGTGATGGTAAGGGGAATCTTATCCGGTAAGTGAAAGTGACAACATTTATCCAGTTAACACTTATTGGGTAACTTGTTGTTGTTGATCATAACTCCTCTCAGTGATTTGAATATGATTCCTCTTTACACTTAGTGAAATTCCTTGTTTAAGTTTAAGTTCAAATTCAGCAATAAGCATACGCTGACTGCCATCAGCAATCGCTGAAGATCAAGGAACCTTAAGCTTTACTCTAAAGATCTGAAGATCAGCGATCACACCAAATGACCATTCAGCGAAAGTCAAAGACCAAGCTGAAGAAAGAGATAATCAGCTATGTGACCTGAAGCGGTTCAGCAATAGCAAAGCTTATCTATCCAAAGTGTGAAGTCTTGTGAAGCCTCAGCGATACTGAAAGTTCATCCTTGAAGATTCAGTCTCAGCGATCAAGTGAAGCTTCTCATACAAGATTAACGTTGACCTTTTCCTCGATGCACAAAAGACAAACCCTATACTGTATCAGAGAAGGACGTACGAATAGTCTCTTATGTCCCCATCATATTTGATATGGTACTGTTCATATACGGCCAAAAACATGGCTGTATTCTGAGCAAAGGACAAGTTTCCTATGGATGTTTGCCACGTTGCACATACCTTTTGTTTTGCATTAAATGCAAACGGGTATAAATAAGATGAAGATATCTTCTTCATCTGTGTACATGCAACCTTCTGTCTTAACCTTTCTGTATTCCTTCTTACTTCTTTCTCGTGCATCATTCTTAGTGATTTCTTAGTTACAATAGAATAGGTTTAAACTTGTTCTAATTCCGCTTGTAACTGTAAATTTGTTTATGCAATATAAACTAATTTAAAAACTAAAAATCTGTGTGTTTGTATTCAACCCCCCCCCCCCCCCTTCAACAAACTCTTTCTATATCCAAGAACTCTTGTAGACTCCTTAGGGACCAACAAGTGGTATCAGAGCAGTGTGTTCTCTATATTTAAAATATTTTCTCTCTAAACTATTTTAAAAAAATGTCGAATCCTAATACAAACTATAATGACAATGGATCTTTAGCTAAATCGCCAAGATTTAGCCATGATAATTTCCCATTATGGAAGGAAAGAATGTCTCTGTTTCTAGAAGGATCAGACCCAAAGATCCCTTACTGTATAGAAAACGGACCATTTGTTCCTACAACTATTGTAGCTGGTGTTCCTGCCACCACCACTACTCCAGCCATCCCTGAAAGGAGTAGCATTAAAACTCCTAATCGATGGACTGAAGAAGATAAGAAAGAAATTGCTACTGACTCAAAAGCAAGATCCATAATAGCAATGTCCCTCCCTGATGAAGTCTATCATTCAGTAATGAAAATGAGGACTTCTAAAGCCATGTGGGATACTCTATGTATTCAATATGAAGGAACATCTGAGGTACAAATCACTAGAAGTATTAATCTAGTAAGACAGTATGAAAGCTTAATGCATCATAAAGGTGAAACTCTTTCTCAACTTCACCAGCGTTTTAACTGCTTGTTGATTGATTTAAAAACAGTCAATAGACACTATTCCAACGCTGAAATTCTGACAAAGTTCATGGAGGCACTACCCGAACAAAGGGCAGTGTACACTACATGTCTGAAATTGTCAAAGAATCTTGAAACTCTTTCTTTAAGTGCTTTGTATGGAATGCTCTTAAATGAAGAGCAATCCCAAGTTTTGAGGAAAAACCTCATCAATGAACCCAAGGGTGCCAAAAGTACTTCTTTGGCACTCCTGTCTTCAGAGAGGTAAATCCATTAAATGCTTCCTCCTCTACTATTACTTTCATCACTGAATTAGGTCAAACTGATTCAGAAGATCAACTCACTGATGCTGACATCTCTGAGTTCGATAACTCTCTGGCTCTGTTAACTAATAACTTTAAAAGATTCGCCGGAAAGAGAAACTTTAGAGAACACCGACTCTCGCTGACTCTGATAAATTGAAGACTATGCCCGCTGAGAAAGCCTCAGCCATATGCTACAATTGTCAGCGAAAGGGTCACTTCGCTAGTGAATGTAGATCCAAGAAAGTTGCAGCCCCCACTACCTCGCTGACCTCTGATAAGAAAGTGAAGTATTTGAAATTAAAAAATAAATACAAAGATCTGAAGAAAAACCAGCCAAAAGGCAAAGGTCTTATAGCTGAAGAAGTTGATTGGGACGATGAAGGTGACTGGGCTAAAACCTCTGATGAGTCAGGCACAGATGAAGAAGATCTTGCCTTCTTATGTCTAATGGCAAGAATAGAAGACGCTGAAGAAGTATCTGAAACTTCTTCCTCTGAGTCCCCTTCTACTCAGGTATCCATTCCTTCTATCTCCTTAATATTTGAAAATGATAACTTATCTGCACTTGATGCTATGACTATTGATTTTTACAATGCTTTAAATGGAAAAATCAAAGCTGAGAAAATTAACACTGATTTATCTGAACAATTAAAAATTTGTCATCTAAAAATCAAAGAACTTTCAAAGATTGAGGAAACCTTAAAGACCAAGTCTTTGTAAATCAAACAATTAGCACCGAGAAGCAGCAAGCTATCGCTGAAAGAGAAAAAGCCATCGCTGATCTCAAATCTGAAAAGGCTACCATCGAAGGATGGTGCAAAGCCTCTGACAAGGTAAATGAGATCATCAATGCCCAGATCCCTATGAAAGTAAGAAGTGGGTTAGGCTTTAACGTCGAAAAGGAAGAATCAGAGAAAGACCGTTCCATGCTTAAATTTGAAATGTTTGTCTCCTCTATCCCTGATCCCTCCTCTTCGTCTCAGAGACCTTAATCTAATGAGAAGACTCCTGTGTTAAAATCTGTCAACTCTAAGAAAGTGGTCAAAAACAAGATTCTTGACCAGGTTCCTAGAAATAAAAATGTTCAGAAGAAGAACAAGAAATCCTCTAACTCCTCAGAGAGCAATCCTAAACCTGGGAGAAAAATCTCTGAATTCTCTCAGAGATTAACCCCCAAAATTAAGATTGATCTCACTCCTGTTCCTTAAAAGGTTGTTATACATCCAAGAACAATGGATAAAGGAATTCTTGGTCCTATTCCTGACAAAATCCCTTCAATCTCTCTGAAATCTTTAAATCCCAAACCTTACAAATATAGGAAGTGTTATCACTATGGTGAAACTACCCACATTGCAAGTAAGTGTCCAAATGCTACTAAAGCTGATAAGCTAGCTCATGGAAAGAAAGTAGCTCAAGCTGATAAATCAGCAAGAGTGAAATCCACCAAGGTTGCAAAACCAACAAAGGTGAAGATATCCACTGAAGAAAGTTCTTCAGCAAATAGCTCCTCCGCCACTCCTTCCACTAACAAAGCAGGACCCATAGTAATATGGGTACTGTTAGTCCCCAAAGAGAGATGGCTAACTAAGTGAGGGTTTTGTAGAAGGGGGGTTGAATATAAAACACATAGAATATACTCTTTTTAAATTTTTTAATATAAATATCAAATATTTACACACAGGTAGTTTGATGCGGAAAAGAACAGACACACTATTCTATCAAACTAAACACACAGATAACAATAATTAACTTATACACTAAGGAAGTTGAAACAAGATTGTTATAGCACACAGCTTTGCCGGAGTCAAACAAATAATCACTTTGAAGATTTGTTGAAAGCGTGAGATTTCTGGGAAGGACTTCATCACCTTTTATAGTGCCCATGCATGGGATGCATGTGGACAGCTGTCAAGGTTTCATTAGCTGGAAGTGTATCTGCTAGACAAAGAAAGAGACCACTCCCTTTGTACTAGAATAATGGATGAACCATTCCTTGTAGCACGTAATGTCAGATAACTTTATCTTCTTTTCTTCATGCTCTGTGAAGTCCCATCAAACCTTTTAGCTAAAAGACAAATATTCCTTTTATAAGAATAAAAGAGAATGTCTTTATTTAAGGCTTGATGCCCAAGTTCTTGCTGCTCACGTGTCTTGCATTTGTTGTGAGTCAAGAACTTATCTCTTGAAAATTGCTAAGTGATACATGAACCTATGTATCACATCAGTGGATACCTTGTAGGGCTGGAATTGATAATTGTACACTTTTCTTGATAAACTTCATTTTTCACTAAGTGTTGAAAGTGTACACCCTTGAACTTGTGACTTGATATCACAGCCTTAGAAAAGATACCTGCAATTTCGGTGACCAAGATTATAGTGTCGGTGACCATGACTTCAAACTTGATGACCTCATCTTGTATTGATGTCCTTAGTACTTTTGATGACTTTTAAGTGTACCATCGGTGACCCACTATATTGGCTACCCAATCTTGACTTTGGCAAAATGATCTGAATATTGAAGTTAGTTGGTACATCCAAAATTCCACTTTTTGATGTACAACCCTTGATTGAATAGTCTTTGACTTTTCAATACTTGAAGCATATTTCAGACCTTCAAAAGAACCTGTAAAAAAATCAATCATACAAAGGAAGGTGGTTCATCACCAAATCATCGGTGACCCAACAATCTCCCCCTATTTGATGATGATACCTGTAAGTTAGAAAATAATTCTTTTTGACCCTTTCTATTTCTTTTGGGTTCTTTTGACTCAGATTTTTTTTAACTGAGTATGTACAGTATAAGTATATAAATATGTGCAAGAAAAGTAAAGATATTAACAAGAGTTTTTGAGGAAGAAGAGTATGAACTTTTATTAATCAACACACAACATTGTACATCATACAGGGTACATGATTAATAAAGTTCACACTATATGAAGACTATTCATGGAGTCGGTTCCCTTCTTTTTAGCTCATCCAAGATAAGCTTTGTGATTCCATGGTCTTCAACTGGAGGTACTCCTAGAATAGCAGAGAGGAAGGAGCTGTGAGCCCTTGGGATGTCAGAAGCTCTGGAGAAACCTTGTATTTGCTCTTGCTTTTGGCAATACAACTTCCAACTTCTAGCCATTCGGTTATCCCAAGAACTTCCAGCCATTCAACTTCATAAACTTTCAAGAGTGAGTCAGCTCTTTTAATTGTGACAAGTAGCTTGGGAGAATTTTTGGTTGGAGGATGGATGGTAGCACCGATGATTTTTGAATCATCCTTTCTGTTCTTTAATCTCCTTTTAAACCACTCCACTTCCTTTGCTTTCTTGGCTTCATCAAGCATCTTTGCAGCTTCAGATTTCTTCTTAATATTTTCAAGCTCATCTTTCTGAGCTTGAAGAGCATCGGAGACCTGTGCATGAACAGCTTCATCATGAGCTAGCTTGAGTACATTAGTCTGATCATACTCAAGCTGAGCCCTGATTGCTTCTTCTTTTTCAGCTTCAGTTAGAATTACCCTAAGAGGATCGGTCAGTGTAGGGGCAGGCTGAAGTCTAAGAGTATCTGCTTGAGGATCTCTCATCCTTTTCCTTCTCTTTTTCTCTTCCTGTTGATCTTCAAAGGAAACTGGCTTCTTTCCTTTGGCCTTCTCTTTTCTTTTCTTTTCTTCTTCTTCTTCTTCAATTTCAAGGGGTTGAGCACTGACACTCTCCCCCTTAACAGCTGCTTCAGGTAACTCGGTGACCAGGGGGTCAGTCACAGTGGTGACCACGTGAGGAGTCACTTCGGTGACCGTGGCTACTGTGACCACACCACCATCGGTGGCTGTTAGTGCCACCTCGGTGGCTGCCACGTCGGTGGCTGAGATGGTGGTGGCAACGGCGGCGTCGGCGGCTGAGGTGGTGGCAATGTTTGCGGCTGTGAAGGTAGCTTTCTTATTTTTTTCATTTTTCTCCTCCTCAGTGGTTGAACCCTTGAAACCCACTAAAGAGAGAAACTCCTTCATCCTTCCCATATCAGAGCAGAGAGCACCAATTTTCTTTTCAACTCTTTGAAGGACAAATCTATCTTTGTCCAAGAAGAATGAATCACCAACATCAAGTTCAACCGTTGGAGAAGAGGTTGGAACTTTATCAACCTTGGTGTGAAGACTGAAAAGAGACTCCATAATTGCCTTCTGATTGGCAATAATAGAAGATATTTCGGTGGCTTGCTGAGAAGATGAACTTCGAAGTTCCCGGATGGAAGAGAGCACAGATTCTTGACTTGAAGAAAACCCTTGCTGAAGATCAAGGATATCCAAGTGTAGGAGATCTAAACATGTCATTAGAGTTGGGTGACTCACCGACAACTCCTCAATGTTAGATCTAAGAGATGAGGAAAGTGAAGCCATTCTTTCCATTTCTTTAGTAGCATGATCTTCTAGAGTTTCCACCCGACGTATAGTGTCACGGGTAAAGCTAGTGAAAGCTTGGAGAAGATAATTCCCTGTTTGGAAGACATGGGAGCAGAAGGTTGAGGCTTTGGTGGTTGATCAGCATCATCATCACTAGAAGAATAATCCACCAAACCTATAGGTTTTCTTGGGGGGATTTAGGAGATGTGGGGGAGACACGTTTAGGAGAGTGTCTTTGAGAGGATTCCTCAGTAATGGGTTCCTCCACAACCTTTGCATGTACGGGAGATGGGATGCTCCATCAAATGCACCTGGTTGTGGTAAGATGGGATGCTCCAGCAAATGCACCTGGTTGTGGTGCACTCTCACATGGAGTGTGGAAAAGGAGCTGTGAGAGCTCCGGGGGTGGTGAAGAGGTACCTTGGATGGAAGATTCCAAGTCATCTTCATCAACTAGTGAAAAGGTTGATGAAGGAATAACAGGGGTGTCCCTTTGTACAACCATGTCCTTTTGAGAGGGCATGGAGGAGCTAGGTTTGGTTGAGTGTTCCTTGGGTTTGGTGAGGATATTTTCAACACCTACTAACTTTTGGGAGTCAGTAGATGGCATATGAGTTTTAACCCTTTGGGTTCCCTTAGACTTCTTTGAGGAAGTCTTTGGGGGGCTTTTTGAGTGTCTCCGCTTTTGGGACTTAGATGCTTGGGTAGAAGCCAAAGGTTCTTTTGGCTTGGTAGCATCAGTGGGTGCGGAGGTAGATGTGCCCGACGCTTTAGATCTTTTACGAGATTTGGGCACATCAGTTACTCTAGGTGCAGAAGAGGTAGAGGACATACCTGAGGTTCTTTGAAGACGTGGTTCATTTTCTCCCCAAGAGAGAGTTGCATTCCTTGCAAACTCAGTCATGGAAGGTCGGAGAGGGTTGTCTGTTGCTAAGACTCCCTTTTTCATTATTTAATTTCCCACTTGATGAAGAGGGAGATCATAAATGATATCATATCTTTTCTCTAGTTTATCTGCCAACTTTGCATGAATAATAAGAGAGAAAAGGCGTTGAAATGGTACCTGAGGACGTCGGAGGGTGGAGAAAGAGGAGATCATTACATTGAAGAAGTAGCTTGCGAAGTCTATCCTCCTTTGAAATATTAGAGCATGTGCCAATTCAGTTACTTGGGAAGGTGACTGATCCGGACCACCTGTCTTCTTGCTTAGGCACAGAATAAGATGAGCAAAAAGAAAGTTCCATATGTTCCCCATATTTTTCCTTAGTAGTGTACCTGGACCCTTTGACTTTGAGCCCCTCTTCTCTTCCAAATAGTTCATAACAGACACCACTTGTTGGTGTTCATTTCCAAGAGAAAATGTTTCATATGTATCATAAGTGGGAAGTCTCAGAATATTACGAACATCTTCAACATCAAAAGCCACATCATGTTCATCATTACTGAGAACAGATGCCAAGATTTGATCTGTAGAAGCATCAAATGTGCATGATAACCAAAAGTTTCCAAGAAGAAACTTAGTCATCTTGGGTTTTGCTGTAAGAGCATACTGGAGAGGGCACCTTTGAAGGAACCAGCAGATGTCATTGTACTCAGGATGAGCATTATCAACTCCTATTCGTCCAAAGTAATTGCATGCAGGGAAAGAGAGAGATCCAAATGTCATTGTTTATTCTTCTGAGGATCTTGAAGGAGAAGCCATTGAAGAAGATGAAGAAAGTTGCAGGTTGCATGTTATGCTTTTGTAAATGTGAGAGAGAGGGTGCGAGAAAGGTGGTAAGGAAGTGGGGGAAGTGGTTATATATGAGAGGGAATTTCAATTTTCAAAAATAATGATTACTTTTGGTGATTGAAAGGTCAGAATTTTAAGGGTTTTTAGGGTTGAATTCGGCATATGGTCTCTGACATTAATGATGTTGATGATGTCATTAGGGATAAGAACAAAGAATCTTGCTTATCAAGAGTAGTAAGTCAAGAGTTATCTTTAAGGGGTTAAGAATGTGAATGGTTGTAACGGTTACCTCGGTGAGTGTACAACGTCGGGTCTGAGAATGGAAGAGACGTCGGTGGATTGACTGAGAGAGAGAGAGAGAGTCAATCGTTGGTGGCTAAAGACTTAGGGAAAACGTCGGTGGATGCCACAGAGGTGAGACGTCGGTGGATTGACTGAGAGAGAGAGAGAGAGAGTCAATCGTTGGTCGCTAAAGACTTAGGGAAAACGTCGGTGGATGCCACAGAGGTGAGACGTCGGAAAGTGACGTCAGAGTGACATCGGTGGATGCGGGTGAGTCGATGTCGGTAAGGGTAACTCGGTGGCTCGACGTCGGTGGATGGGATGTGATCGTCGGAAGGTAATAGACGGTGTCGGTGGCTTGGTGGTGATGTCGGAAAGAGAGGTGCTGTCGGAAGGTGACGTAACCAAGACGTCGGAAAGTGACGCAAGCAAGGCGTCGGCGTCAGTGGATGGTGTGTCACGGCGGTGGTTTAGATGTCGGTGACGTCAGTGGTTGAGTCGCCGTCGGAAGGTGAGTTCTCGGTGATTTAATCGGTGGCTGGTGTATGGTGGTTAGCGGCAGTGACTTAGGTTTAGGGTTTTGAGAGAGATGGAGGAGGTGAGAGAGAGATACCGTCGGTGACCTAGTCACCGACATTAGGTATATATATATATTATTATTATTAAAAATATTTATATATATATATGACTTATATATATATAAAAATATAGTATATATAAATATATAATATACATAAATGTATATAATATATGTACATATAATATATAAATATATATATAAAACATGTAAATATATATAAAACATGTAAATATATAACTATATATCATATATATATATATAATATACATAAATGTATATCATATATACATAGACATAATATATAAATATATATGTATATGTTAGTCTATATTTATCATACCTAATTCGCCGATGAGGAACTTGAACCTTGCTTCATCAAGGGGCTTTGTGAACAGATCAGCTAATTGATAATCAGTGGGAATGAAATGAAGTTCCACATCACCTTTAGAGACATGATCTCTTATAAAGTGATACCTGATATCAATGTGCTTAGATCTTGAATGAAGCACAGGGTTGTTGGCGATGGCTATTGCACTTGAGTTATCACACAGTATTGGGATCTTTGAGAAAATCTGATTGTAATCACACAGCTGATTTTTCATCCACAATATCTGTGCACAACAACTTCCAGCAGCCACATACTCAGCTTCAGCAGTAGAAGTAGACACTGAATGTTGTTTCTTACTTGACCAGCTCACAAGCTTTCCACCAAGTAACTGACAACTTCCAGTTGTACTTTTTCTTTCTATTTTTTAACCTGCAAAATCAGAATCAGAGTACCCGATGAGATCAAAACCTGAGTCTTTGGGATACCAAGGACCCAGATTTATGGTACCCTTCAGATACCTAAAAATTCTTTTCACAGCAGCCAGATGTGATTCTTTAGGATTTGCTTGATATCGGGCATATAGACAAGTAGCAAACATAATATCAGGTCTACTCGCAGTAAGATAAAGAAGGGATCCTATCATGGCTCTATAATTTGTAATATTTACAGAAATGCCATCAGGATCATAAAAGAGTCTAAGAGGAGGAGCCATAGGAGTTTTCATGGTAGAGCAAGTATCAAATTGAAACTTTTTCAAAAGATCCTTAATGTATTTACTTTGATTTATGAAAATACCTTCTGGAGATTGTTTTACTTGCAAACCAAGAAAGAAAGTTAACTCCCCCATCTTGCTCATTTCATACTCTTTTTGCATGAGGGAGCTAAACTCATCACACAAGGATTCATCGGTGGCTCCAAAGATAATATCATCAACATAGATTCGAACAAGAATGATATTACCTTGTGATTTCTTGAAGAAGAGGGTGTTGTCAACCTTGCCTCGTACATACTTATTTCTAAGTAGATATTCTTAGAGAGTATCATACCAGGCACGAGGAGCTTGCTTCAGTCCATACAAAGATTTATCCAGCAGATACACATGATATGGATGGACTGGATCTTCAAACCCGGGAGGTTGCTTCACATACACTTCTTCAGCAAGTTCACCATTCAGGAAGGCACTTTTGACATCCATTTGGAATACCCGAAAATTCTTGTAAGCTGCATGAGCAAGAAATATTTGGATAGCTTCCAATCTGGCAACAAAAGCAAAAGTTTCATCATAATCAATTCCTTCCTCTTGCTGATATCCTTGAGCAACCAGCCTTGCTTTGTTCCTTATGACAGTTCCTTCTTCATCCATCTTGTTTCGAAACACCCACTTTGTTCCAATAATAGTTTTGTTGTATGAACGAGGAACTAACTTCCAGACTTTGTTTCTCTCAAATTGCGAGAGTTCTTCTTGCATGGCAATTACCCAGCTAGGATCAGCTAGGGCTTCATTTATCAGCTTAGGCTCAACAATAGAAACAAAGTTGACATATAAGCACAGATTGCTTATGCCTCTTCTTGTTTTTACACCAACTTGTGGATCACTTATGCTTTAATCTATTGGATGATCCATGGTCCACTTTAGTGCAGGAGGTAAGGTAGGAGGTAGAGAAGAGGATGAGGTAGGAATTTGAGATGGTGAAGGTAGGTTAGTGGGAGATATGGTGTTTTGGTGGGTAAGGTCTTCTGTAGAGTTAGTTTCAGGAGGTGGAGAAGAAAGAGAGGGTTCTGAAGATAAGGTGGTGTTTATGGGAGGCTGAGAAGGGTTGCTATCTGGAAGATTGGGTTGAGAGGAAGATGGAATTTCACCAACACATGAATTTATCCATAGGTTTAGTTCTTCTTCATTACAAGATAATGAAGATGTTTCAAACTCATCAAACTTTACATGCATGGATTCATCTATGCATTGCCTTCTTAGGTTGAAGATTCTGAAGGCTCTTGAGGAGAGAGAATAGCCCATGAAAATTCCATCATCAGACTTGGGATCAAATTTTCCAAGTTGTTCCCTATCATTTAGCATGTGACAAGCACATCCAAACACATGGAAGAAGTCAACTGCAGGTTTTCTACCATGGAAAACTTCATAAGGAGTCTTGTCATGCCTTTTGACTATGATAGACCTATTTTGAGTAAAGCATGTAGTGTTAACTGCTTCTGCCCAAAAATAGGCTGGCAACTTGGATTCACTCAGCATTGACCTTGCAGCTTCACACAGTGTTCTATTCTTTCTTTCAACAACACCATTTTGCTGAGGAGTGCGTACGGCAGAAAAGTTCTAAGAAATTCCTTTTAGGTCAAAGAAATCTTCCAGAGTAGCATTTTTGAATTCCGTGCCATTATCACTTTTGAATGACTTCACTAGTTTACCATTCATATTTTCAATCTTTCTTGTAAACCTGATGATTTCTTCAGCAGCATCACTCTTGTGTTTTAGAAAGAACACCCAAGTATATCTAGAGAATTCATCGACGATTACTAGCATATACTTTTTACCACCCAAACTGGGTGTGCTTACTGGACCACACAGATCCATGTGAAGCATTTGAAGAGGTTGAGAGATAGATGAGCATTGTTTTGTTTTAAAGGAAGTTCTGGTGAGTTTTCCTTTTTCACATGCTCCACACAGCTTTTCTTTTTCAAAAACTATTTTTGGCATTCCAACAACTAGCTCTTTGTTGGAAAGTTTGTTCAAGGTTTTAAAGTTTAGATGAGAGAACCTTTTATGCCACAACCAACTTTTTTTGGCTAGTTCTTGAGAGAGGAGACACACAACTTCTCCTATTGCACTTTCCTCCATGTTGATTATGTATACATCATTCAGTCGGGTTCCTGCCAGTACGATCTTATTCTGTACATCAAAGACCAAGCACACACACAGCTGAAACATGACCTTATAGCCCAAATCACATATTTGGCTGATGCTTAGAAGATTGTACATTAGCCCTTCAACATGGGCTACTCTAGAGAAAATGATGGTTCCATTTGATATGGTACCATATCCTTTGGTGATCCCTTTTCCCTCCAAAGGAAACAGTGGGTCCCTTTTCTTTTGAGAAGTTAGAGAGAAGTAGTTTGTTTCCGGTCATGTGTCTTGAACACCCGCTGTCCATGTACCATATGTGATCTTTTTTTGGTACCTGCATCCAGAAACAAATTTAGAATTTTGGTACCCATTTTGAGGTGGGTCCTTTGGGATTAGAAGGCATTTTATTTTTACGAAGTCCAAATCTTTTGGGCAATTTTTAGCAAGGTGAAGAGTATTGCCACAATTATAGCACTTCTTTAAAGAAAATGCCCTTTTAAAATCCATATCATCAAAACTTTGAACAGAAGTTGATGACTGAGAAGAGGAGGGGTGACCGACACCTGGTCTTGGTCCAAGGATACCTTTACAAGGATTTCTTGATTTCTTCAAGTTTACTGACCGAGGAATACGATCAGTAACTATTTGAGATTTCCTTTTAGATGAAAATTTTGATTTAGATAAATTTTTCTTTTTAGGAGAAAATCTTTTTGGAGAAGGATACTCAGCAACATTTGACGGCTGCTCCTGGGAGTATCTTGACTCATGAAGACTTAGAGAATTTAAAAGTCTTTGAATAGGTTTGGGAGAAGAAGAAGAAGAGCTTGGAAGAGTTGAAACTTTTGAAGACTCAGGAGAGGGTTCTTTAGCTTTAACAAAGACTCCAAACTTTTTGGCATTGGACTCTACTTTTAGCATATCTAACAAATCTATTGAATGGACAGAAGTAGAATCCTCAGATGAGTAATCTAAAAGATCATCATCGTCATCAGAGAAGAAACCAGCAGGAAAGCCTTGACACTCAGATGATGGAAGTGGAAGGTCGGAAGGTTGAGGATCATCTTTTCCATATCCAAGTCCTGACTTGTCCTTACAAGAGATTTGATCTAGAAGAATCTTTTCTAGATTTTTTGAAGATTTAGTCCACTTAGAAAGAACCTCTTGTTCCTTTCAAAGAGTATTGGAAATCTTTATTTTCTCTTCAGAAACACTGTCATTTAAATACCTTAGGTTTTCTAGATCGGCTTTCATTTTGTCAAAGTCCTTGAGTTTAGAAAAACAGGAGAGAAGTTGATCATTTAAACATTTAATGTGCATGTCAGACTTTTTCTTTTGATCCTTTAAATTGCAAAAGTCAATAGTTAAAGAATCAAAGGCATCAACCTTTTGGTCATCAGAGAGAAAGGTAAAGGGATGTACCTGGGGCTTTGTTCCTGAAGTAGATCCCTCAGCAGATACAAGGGTAGTGTAGAGTGACTTTTCCATGTCTTCCAGCTCATCGATTTTGGCCATGAGGCATTTTGTGACATACTCACTCTCACTCTCAGAGGTTTGCTCATCCTCCCAACAATGAATCTCAGCAACCAAAGTTTTACTTTTACTTTGGTTTCTTTCTTTTTCCCTCTTGTATTTAGCTTTGTACTTCTTATATCTAGGGGTTTCTTTTGATTCAGAATTTTCTTTAGAGGAATGGCTATTTCTCTCTTCATGCTTCCTAGAAGCTGATTTTGAGAAGTCATGGCCATAAGAAGAAGAAGGTTTGAGAGAAGAAGCTTTTGATCTGCACTCAGAAGCAAAATGACCTTTCTTTCCACAATTGAAGAATTCTTCATTTGCTTTATCAGAAGAGGATTTTTGAGAAAAATGTTTTCTATTAAATTTAGAGCGGTTTGAAGAAAATCTTTTATTCTTAAGGTTTCCAGCAATCATTGCCATACTATCAGAAAGTATGTCAATGGCTGATTCTTATCCTTCATCATCAGCAACACTATAGTATGCATTTGACAGATGAGAAGAGTCTTCCTTAATATCGTTTTCAGAATCAGAAGAAGGATAGGTGATTCTAGGAACACAAGAAGAAGATTTTGAATCACCTATCAAAGCAACAGAAGAGGATTTGATATCCTTTATAAGAGATTTTCTCTGGTTCTTAATTTGTTCATAGTGGAGAAGAGTTCCATAGAGAGCAGTTAAAGGCATTATTTCTAAGTCCTTGGTTTGCTTGATGCAAGTACAGATAGTTTTCCAGAAGTCTGGGAGACAATCCATGAACTTGCAGAGAACTTCTTCATTATCATAAACTCGCCCAAGAACTTTGAGATCATTGAGAAGACAGTTAAAACGATTGAAGTAGGTAGAAAGAGATTCTCCTTTTTCATAGGAGAAAAGTTCATACTTTCTAACAAGACAGATCCTGTTAGATTTCTTGACTTCTTTGGTGCCTTCATATAAGACACTCAAAGTATCCCACATTTCTTTAGCAGTGGGAAGGTTAAGAAGAGAGTGATACACTTCACCAGGAAGGGATATAGCAAGAGCAGATTTGACTTTAGTGTCTAGAGCAACTAGGCGTTTATCATCTTCACTAAATTTGTTTGAAGGTTTGATGATATATCTACCAGTTTTCTCACTTCTTTCATCATCTGGCTCTATGTTCTTTCCTTCAGCGTCCTTTTGAGGGCCAAAGCGAGCCCATACTTTAGGAACAATAGGTCCCTCACTGAGAATGTTAGGATACCTGCAATCGATCCCTTCCAAGAATAATAACATGCGATTTTTCCATAACCCAAAGTTACTTGGGTTGAACCATGGAGGTTTGGCCAAGGATCCTAAATCATATGTATTACTGGAGGAGGTCTGCAGAGTACCATCAACATTTGAAGTAGTAGCCATCACAGATCTGGTTTATTGAATTAAACCAACTGCTCTGATACCACTTGTTAGTCCCTAAAGAGAGATGGCTAACTAAGTGAGGGTTTTGTAGAAGGGGAGGGGTTGAATATAAAACACACAGATTATACTCTTTTTAAATTTTTTAATATAAATATCAAAAATATACACATAGGTAGTTTGATGCGGAAAAGAACAGACACACTATTCTATCAAACTAAACACACAGATAACAGTAATTAACTTATACACTAAGGAAGTTAAAACAAGACTGTTATAGCACACAGCTTTGCCGGAGTCAAACAAATAATCACTTTGAAGATTTGTTGAAAGCGTGAGATTTCTGGGAAGGACTTCATCTCCTTTTATAGTGCCCATGCACGGGATGCATGTGGACAGCTGTCAAGGTTTCGTTAGCTGGAAGTGTATCTGCTGGACAAAGGAAGAGACCACTCCCTTTGTACTAGAATAATGGATGAACCATTCCTTGTAGCACGTAATGTCAGATAACTTTATCTTCTTTTCTTCATGCTCTGTGAAGTCCCATCAAACCTTTTAGCTAAAAGACAAATATTCCTTTTATAAGAATAAAAGAGAATGTCTTTATTTAAGGCTTGATGCCCAAGTTCTTGCTGCTCATGTGTCTTGCATTTGTTGTGAGTCAAGAACTTATCTCTTGAAAATTGCTAAGTGATACATGAACCTATGTATCACATCGGTGGATACCTTGTAAGGCTGGAATTGATAAGTGTACACTTTTCTTGATAAACTTCATTTTTCACTAAGTGTTGAAAGTGTACACCCTTGAACTTGTGACTTGATATCACAGCCTTAGAAAAGACACCTGCAATTTCGGTGACCAAGATTATAGTGTCGGTGACCATGACTTCAAACTTGATGACCTCATCTTGTATTGATGTCCTTAGTACTTTTGATGACTTTTAAGTGTACCGACCCACTATATTGGTGACCCAATCTTGACTTTGGCAAAATGATCTGAATATTGAAGTTAGTTGTTACATCCAAAATTCCACTTTTTGATGTACAACCCTTGATTGAATAGTCTTTGACTTTTCAATACTTGAAGCATATTTCAGACCTTTAAAAGAACCTGTAAAAAAATCAATCATACAAAGGAAGGTGGTTCATCACCAAATCATCGGTGACCCAACAGGTACCTTCAAACATTTAATCTCTTTGTTGAATGCAGAGTGCTAAAGGTATCTGGTATCTTGATAGCGGATGCTCAAGGCACATGACTGGCAGAAAATCTCTGCTCTCTTACTACAAAGAAGATGTTGGTCCATCAGTGACCTTTGGTGGAAATGGCAAAGGATACACTAAAGGATATGGAATCTTGTCCAACGGAGCCACCTCGTTTAGTCGAGTTTCCTACGTTGAAGGACTAAAGCACAATCTCTTAAGCGTTAGTCAGCTATGTGACAAAGATTTCAAAGTTCTATTCCTAAGGAATAGATGTGCTGTCACGGACTGCAATGATAAGCTTGCTTTAACAGGCAAAAGAGTTGAAAATGTATATATAATCAGTATGAATAGTTCTCACTCAGAGAATGTGTGCTTTATCTCTAAAGCATCCTCTGATGTAAATAGGTTATGGCATAAAAGACTATCTCATCTCAACTTTAAGACAATTAATGAACTGTGTCAAAAGGAACTCGTCAGAGATCTCCCAAATCATAGCTTTGCAAATGAATCTCTTTGCTCAGCGTGTGAAAAGGGAAAGCTGACAAAAGCATCTTTCAGATCTAAACAAGTTTCTTCAGTAACCTCACCTCTTCAACTACTCCATATGGATCTCTTTGGACCTGTCAATGTCAAATCTATATCTGGAAAGAAGTACACTCTTGTGATTGTTGATGAATATTCCAGATACACATGGGTATTTTTTCTTCGATCCAAAACTAACACCCCTGATATGATAATCTCTTTTATCAAAAGGATGGAAATTCTGAACAATCTGATTGTTCGTTCCATGAGAAGTGATCATGGTACTGAATTCAAGAACAGTACTCTGATAAATTTCTTTGACGAAAAAGGCATCTCTCACAACTTCTCTTCAGTAAGAACTCCTCAGCAAAACGGTGTTGCTGAAAGAAGAAACCGAACTATCATTGAAGCAGCTTGCTCAATGCTCAGCGAATCACGCCTTCCAACTCAATTCTGGGCCGAAGCAGTAAATACAGCATGCTTTTCTCAGAATCGATCTCTGATTGTGAAGCGATTCAATAAAACCCCTTATGAATTATTTAATGGAAGAAGACCAACTCTGAAGTATCTTCACATCTTTGGATGCAAATGTTGCATTCTGAATGACAGAGATCATTTGGGAAAATTCGATACAAAAGCTGATGAAGGAATTTTTCTTGGGTATTCCTCTATATCTAAGTCTTTCAGAATCTTCAACAAACGAAGACAACATGTTGAAGAATCCATGCATGTCAATTTTGATGAATCTCGTACTACCCTCACCTCTCCTATCCATGAAGAAGATGAAGAATTGAATGCTTGGATGAAATCTCACTATGGGGAACCTGAAACTTATTTCAACAATCAACCTCATGCTGAATTAAGTGATGATGAAGTCCCTGAAATCTCACTAAGCCATTAAACTCGCTGATCTTTTCACTAAGCCTCTTGATGAAACTAGATTCAATCTACTCATCGGCGAAATTGGTATGTTGAACGCTGAATAATTCTTACTCAGCGAACAACAAACAGTGATACAAATAAAGTTCTCTATTACCATTCGCTGAACTCTGACTCAGCAATATCTGTCCTATCTCACTCAGGTATTAACTTCTAAAAACCTTTCAACTCCCTGATGTTTCTTTAATCAGGGAATGAATCTAAAAACATAAAACTCATCACTGACGATCCTTTATTGTTTTTGATGAATATTTTCAAACATAATGATTAATCTTTCCAAATGGATAACTATCATTATAATTTTTTTTAATAAGAAAAGGACACGTCAGACCTTTTCTGACACAAGACGGACCACGACGTTTCCCTTCCAATTCCTTTCTAGGGACGTGCTCCAAGTCATCATTTCTTTTTCAAAAAGCTAAAACCGTCGTTTAGCTATCCGTTTCTCTCTCCTCATGCTATTTAAGCAAATCTTTGCCTCATTTCTCTCTTTACGCTATCAACATTTCCAAAAGGCAAGAATTCTCTAAGTTTCTTAAAGTTTTCTCAAGAACACCAAGAACATACACTTGTGCATTTTTCTTCTAGAACTTCACTAAGGTTTGATCTAAACCTTGCACATTAATCTGGAAACATCTTGTTTCACTTCTCTTTTTCGTAAAATCAAAACAAAAATCTAGGGTAAATAAAATAAAAATCTGGATTAAACTTCAAAACCCTTCAAAACCTTATTCTAAGTCTTTTTCTTAAGAACAGAAGATTTTTTTTGTTTAATCCATCTTTATATTCTATACCTATATTTTTAAACATACCAAACTTTTTAAAAAACATTTGGTATTTTTACTTTTATTTGCTTTTCTATCACAAGTATTTTGATCTTGTTCATCGAAACACTTGTTTCTTTTCCTTATATTTGGTATTCTTTATACCAAAATCTGGTTTATACATTTTGTATTAAACCATGATTTTTCTATTTGGTGTTCCTATCTATGCTACAACAATGGCCTCTTCAAGCAAGGTTGCTGAAACCACTCTCGTCTCTGACACGCTGGTTGCTGCTGCGGTGTGCCACTTCCCTCTAGAGCAAGCAACATTCAAGCCATGCAACTACCTTGCCCTGGTGGACATTCCTGCTGAACGTCCACAATTCACTGAAGGTGCTACTTTCATCAAGGCTTGCCCCCTGATGTTTGCCTTTGTTCACAACCCAATTGGCATCTCCTCTCATCTTCAGGCCATATGGTACACGGCTCACTGTACTACCTGCACAACTGACAAGGGCAAAGAACTCCCTGCTATTGGCTTTATCATTCCCACTCTCAGCCACTTCGCCTTCACCTCTGGTTTCTTGAGGTAGGCTCTTCGCCTCCCTGCTCGTGGCAAGAATGAGAGGTGGGCCGCTGAACCTACAAAGCAGCATATCGACTCCTTCCTTGACTCCATTGGCTACGCATGGGAAAACGCCTCTTTGAAGACCGTGGGATCCATGCTGGAAAAGAAGCGTCTACCTGCTCGCTGGCAGTATATCTTCACCCAGGTAATTCAGTGCCTGGGCTCCAAGACTGGCTCACATGATCAAGCTAGTAAACATTTTCAAGACACTGGCTCACATACTCACTCTCATTCTTATGTACTACCAACACCATCAAGTGCCCCAGCTACTTCAACGGTTTTCTCTTCCGTTGTTGCTTCTTCAGCACTACCACCGCATTCAGCGACCACGGTCACTGAAAGCGTATTAGTCAGCTCCACTGAAGCTGTCTCAGGTAATACTTTCACAACCTTCTACTCTTCTTCTATCCTCTCTTCTTTGATCCTCACCACAAAAAATGATTCAGAGATAGTTGTCCCTATCTCTGATGATATTGAAATGCACGCAGTCCAAACCTCAGTGTTGTTTAGACACTCTGAGTCTTGGAAGGCCAGTAACACAGGACCTTAGAATGTCTCTCACAGGCATTCTAAGACACTGGCTAGTGATCCTCATGACACTACCTCTGCACCAGTGGTCTCTGATAGTAATCCTCATGATGCTCTCAAGGGTTATAACATGCCTTCTCATCCGTCATCTAACCCAGAGCTCTTTTTGGCTGCTCTGTCTATGTCGTCAATAGGTGCCCCTCCTCTCTTCACCTCAACAACAACAACAACTACCACCAAGGCTGTTGCTCCTCCTCTCAGAAAGGACAAAGGGAAATCTCCTCAGCAACCAAGGTCCTCCGCCAAGCTCATGGAGGTCAAGACAGAGAAGGCTGCTCCCAAGCTTCCCCCCTTCCAAGATGAACTTCCCCCCATTGTTCTTCCTAGCCCTACATTCCCTGCAATTGACTATTTAGTCAAGGAATGTGCTCACACCAGGGCTAAGGTTGAGCATTTACAGAAGTCTGATGAGTTCATCTTCCGAACCGTGGTTGGAACTCCAGAGATCAAGACCTCTGTCAGCAACATCCTCACTGACATTGAGTCTCTGAAGGAAGAATCGGACAAATGGTCAGTCCATTGTTCTTCTGGAGAAGAAGATGGATGACAAAAATCTGGTGCTCGAGTCTATTCAAAAAACTCAATCCGACATGATGCAGATGCTAACAAAGCTCTCTGAGAGTGGCTCCTCTTTCTCCACTGCTGATCGGACAACCCTGAATTCGGTCCTTGAGCACCAAGACCGCCATGAATGTAAGTTGAAGGACATTCAAGGGAATGTACGTCTGCTGATGGTGCACTGTCTCCCTGCTGACAACATCGAGGGGGAGAGATGCGCCAAAGAATTAGCTGACGACATCATCGCTGAACACAATGAGACCTTCCCAGCTGAGAAACTTTCTCCCTACATCAAGCATGCAGAACCTTCCCTCACTGAAGGTTTAGTGGAAGAAGATAAAGAAGATGATGATGATGAAGATGAAGAAGAAGAGGAAATCACTCACTATGGGGGAGCAAATGATGATGATGATGACGACGATATTGGAAGTGCTTTGGAGCATTTCAAAATGTCAAGACCAGAAGTCTCTCATCAAGAGCCTTTGGGGGACAGACAACATCCCTCTCAGGGACAGTCCGATCCCTCAGGCAAAGGAAATAACGTGGCAGAAGCTGATGCCACCATCTCTTTAACCGAGGGGGAGACCACTGTCGAGGTATCTCTTCCTCTCATTCTCTTCTCTGCTCCAATCTCTAAACGTCCCACATATCCCTCCTTCTCTCCACCAAATTTTGGCTCTGATAAAACACCTTCTACCTCTCCTTCTCTCAGTGAGCCCAGTCCCCCAAAGGACTCCACTTTTCGGAAGGAACCTTCATCTGAAGAGCAGTTTATGTACATATCTGACTCTGACTCTAAAGATGAAGAAGGCCTCATTCCTAGACGTCGCGCTCTGAGACCACTAATAAGCGAGCCAGAAGAGTAAGAAAGGCGAATAAACTTTTTGAATGAACTCGAAGCCAAGAGAATAAAATTGCCCTCTGCTAAAATAGAGTGTCCAACTCCTATCAGCATGGTAGATGACTTCTACTTCCTATCGAAGGAGGAGAGAGCACAAGCACTTGAAGCTCAAAGAATAAGGGATGAAAAGATGAAACAAACAGAGAATGATCTAGAGCTCGCAAGAAGAATTTCCAGGGAGGATGCTGCTAAAGACAAAGCGAAGAAAGCAATGATCGACAAAAGCCAAAGAGTCGCTGAAGCTTTGGCACAAAAGGAACTAGCTGAAGAAAATATCCAAGTGAATCCCATCCTCTCTCAAGAGAAGATCCTAAATGCTCTGACCAAATCAAATGAAGAACCAAGCCACAGAGAAAAGGAACTACGCTGGTGCACTGAAAGATTCAACTTTCGAAGGTCTGATTCAAAAATCATTCGAGAAACGATCAAAGGACGTCCTTTCAAAAGGTATGGACTGAAGGTATTTGTTCGAATGTACAGGCACACAAAAGTTGAAAAAGAAGAAGCCAAGTTTTTAAAGTTCTATGGATACACTGAATGGCTAGAAATTAGAGATGCCATTCAGGGTTCCAAATCTAAATTTAAAGATCTGGTGGAAAGAGCACTGGATCAGCTTCTTCAGAGGATGTCACAACATGTACAAGTTCCACCTCTCCCTGAGCCTACTCGAAAGAAAAGATCAAATGTTGAAGGAGGTTCATCTTCCAAAAGTGAGCATGAAACCAAATTCAACTATGAAAGCATTCTCGATCATCTGGAAATCCCTAACATCTCAATGCTCAGAGTCTCTCTCCCTCAAGACAGAAAATATGAAGGAAATGAAATCATCACCTTCCCTGAACCCGGCATGCTCATCTTGGATAATGATGGTTTCCTAGGGCTCATCAGAAACAGCGAGATCAGCAAAGCTCCATCAGCCTTCATCAAAATCATGCATCAATACTGCTGGTCAGATGAACCGCTGATGAATCGACAGAAGAGACTCTATGAAAATGAAATGCGAAGAAGACACGAAAAGCTCTCTAACTGATATTTTTTTCCTTTGTATTTCTCTTTAGTGTATTGTACTTCCCTTTACTTACAAATTTGTAATTTCATTGTTCATGTAATGTCTTCAGATTATTAATGAAATTTCAAATGAAGTACTCTACTCCAACTGTGTACTGAAAAGATCCCTGAAAATAGTAAATGGGACATGTACTTATCTCCTTACTCACTGATATTTCTCTCTGAAATTTAAATCAGTGAATGTACTTAAGGCATCTACTTGTAAAAATTGTGTTTTCATATCCTTATAAATGAAACTCAATAGATATAATAGATTAGCTGAAAAAGATCTCACAGATTAGTACTTAGAAATTTTTCTTATTTATTTCTTAAGTCTTTACTAATCCCTTCAAGTAACTTTCTCATATTACTTAATCTTAATCAAATAGGGGGAGATTGTTGATCATAACTCCTCTCAGTGATTTGAATATGATTCCTCTTTACACTCAGTGAAATTCATTGTTTAAGTTTAAGTTCAAATTCAGCGATAAGCATACGCTGACTGCCATTAGCAATCGCTGAAGATCAAGGAACCTTAAGCTTAACTCTGAAGATCAGCGATCACACCAAATGACCATTCAGCGAAAGTCAAAGACCAAGCTGAAGAAAGAGATAATCAGCTACGTGACCTGAAGCGGTTCAGCAATAGCAAAAATTATCTATCTAAAGTGTGAAGTCTTGTGAAGCCTCAGCGATACTGAAAGTTCATCCTTGAAGATTCAGTCTCAGCGATCAAGTGAAGCTTCTCATACAAGATTAACGTTTACCTTTTCCTCGATGCACAAAAGACAAACCCTATACTGTGTTAGAGAATGACGTACGAATTGTTTCTTATGTCCCCATCATATCTGATATGCTACTGTTCGTTTGCGGCCAAAAACATGGCTGTATTCTGAGCAAAGGACAAGTCTCCTATGGATGCTTGCCACGTTGCACATACCTTTTGTTTTGCATTAAATGCAAACGTGTATAAATAAGATGAAGATATCTTCTTCATTTGTGTGCATGCAACCTTCTGTCTTAACCCTTCTGTATTCCTTCTTACTTCTTTCTTGTGCATCATTCTTAGTGATTTCTTAGTTACGATAGAATAGGTTTAAACTTGTTCTAATTCGGCTTGTAACTGTAAATTTGTTTATGCAATATAAACTAATTTAAAAACCAAAAATTTGTGTGTTTGTATTCAACCCCCCCCCCTCCCCTTCTACAAACTGTTTCTATATCCAAGAACTCTTGTAGACTCCTTAGGGACCAACAGTTGCAAATAATGTCGTTTTGATGGAGCAAGAATCTTACCCGACAAAATGTCGTGATTGTTAAATCTTATTAGTAAACGTTTACCGGATAAGTGTTTGAATAAATGGCCCCTAAAACTCAAAATCTTTAATCTATCAACCGAAAATATTAATACAAATTTGTTATGTTTTTGTACTATTATGAACTAATAAAATTAGGGGTGGCAATGGGTTGGGTTGGGTTCGGGTTCAACCCATTTATTAAACAGGTCGAAAATCTCAATCCAGCCCAACCCATTTAATTAAATGGGTTGAGATTTTCTACCCAACCGAACCTGCTACTTAAATGGGTTCAACCTGTGTTGACCCATTTAATTTTAAATAAATAAAATTAAACAACAAGTCCACAACCGACGAGATGAGAACTAGACGACAAACGAGACGAGACAACGAGGAGACAACGAGATGAGAACGCCGGAGAGAGAGAGAGAGACAGAGAGAGAGAGAGAGAGACAGAGAGAGTAGCGTTGGGCGTTGGTTGTCAACGAGATGAGAACACCGATGAGTGTAAGGGTGGCCGAAATTTTGACGAAGACGAGAGAGAGCAGAGAACTAGGGTTTTTCCTTTTTGGACTTTGAGGCGTTCTAAACTTCTAATGAAACTAGGGTTTTTCCTTTGTAGGTTCATTTTAACATTAAAAGTTATATTTTAAATTTACAAATCTGTTACTATTATAAATAAAATAAAATATATTAATGGGTTAAAAACAAGTTATTAATGGGTTGAAAATAGGTTATTAATGGGTTGAAAACAGATTACAAATGAGTTGCAAACATGTTGTAAATGGGTTGAAAAATGTTAAAAATAGGTCAGAAATTTCAACCCATCCCATTTATTAAATGGATTAGGCGGATTGACCAATTTAAGTTAAACGGGTTGAAAATCTCAACCCAACCTACTACTAATGGGTTGGGTGGGAGTTAGGTCACTTTCTGCCACCCCTGAATAAAATAATCTTTAGATTAGTAATATAATATTATATACCAACTTAAATATTATTATTTTTTATTTAAAAACTAATCTTTATATATAATTGATAATAATAATTTAATATGCAGTGGTAGACTGGTAGTAGGGATGAGCATACGGACCGAAATCCCGAAACCGAACTGGTCCTGTACCGAACCGGTACCGGTACCAAATATCATTACTGGTTCGGTGTTCGGTACCGAGATTAAATTGGTAATATTAAAGGACACTTTCAATTTTGAATTGGTAAAAAAAACCTTTTTCTTTTCCCAACATCATATCTTCCATTTTTATACCAAATCCACCTAAATATTTTAAAATTTTCGGTCTTATAATATTCCACCCAAATACCGATTTTTTCTTCATATTTCGGTTCCGTAATTTCTCCAAAACCCAGTTCTTGTATTAATAGGCTCCTCCAATCCGGTTTCCGCTTAACATGGATCAATCTCAAGTAAGTTTATTTATGTTTCTTATGATAAATTATCATCGTTTGTTTAGTGATAAATGAGATCTTAAGTAACCATCAATTATATATAATTTATTGGAGTATGAAATTGTTCGTTTGTGAAAACTTATAATTTTAATTGAAACATGATTGTTGTAACTTGTAAGTGTTTGCACACTTTTTGACATGTATGTAACACTATATACATACACTCAGAATATACATATATATACATATATACGAAGCCCACTTTCTTATCATTACAAATTTTGGATGTTAAATTATAAATTAAAAAATTATTTTTTACCGGTGTTTTTTAATCTTTTTTTATGCCAATTTAAGTTGAGCGAGTTCCTCCCCATATTTTACTCCACAAGTAGAAAAACCATTTTGAGCTCTAAAAAACTTTTAAAAATGAATATAAACATGTCATGCATGTATATTAAGGATGGGATCATTAAGACTTAGACTTAATTTAAATAATATTGACACAATGGTGAAAAAGTTAGTCGTCCCTAAAAATGGTACCAAACGGTGTTAGTCCCGAAAATCTCGGTACTGAACCGGTACATTACCGGTTCGGTATTCGGTAGTGTTTTTTCCCTTCTCGGTTTGGTACCAAATGGTGTTAGTCCCGAAAATCTCGGTACCGAACCGGTACCGAATTTCTATTACCGGTTCGATATTCGGTAGTGTTTTTTCCCTTCTCGGTTTGGTGCTAATCGGTATAGGTACCGGTACGATACCGAGCTCATCCCTAACTGGTAGTGATGGAAAAATGAGAAAATGGAAAAGTGAAAGGGAAGGGACTTGAACCCATGACCTTTAGCATGTAGCAATAAAGTGATAACCAACTGAGCTGGCCAACGTATATGTTTTTTTAGTTCATATGAGGTATTTAACTAATAAAGCGGAGAGGCCATGACCCCCATATGGGGTTCCGGCTCTAGTCATATAACTAACTAATCAAATAGTGAATAAACATCTCATTTTAAAAATAAAAATCTAAAAGATATTTAGATTAACTAAAAAGTACTCGTGCAATGCAACGCGATCCATCTTGATTTGAAGTTACATTTTATTTTTTGTGTCAATCGATACGATTTTATTGGTATTGGAAAAGATATTTTATTTTTTGTATAATTTCTTTGATTCAATTTTTAATAATAATTTAGGTTTAATAACGAAGTATTTTATTTTATTTTAATAATATTTTATTATAAATATAATAATTAAGTATTTTGTTAGAACTCAATGATTATCCTAATAATATTTTTGACTTTTTTATATTTAAAATGAGATGTTTATCATGTATTTGATTATGTTTATTTGTTGTTAGTTACACGAATTCAAACATGGAGCTTTAATAAATTGTACTAATACACAATTACCTGTAATTTTGAATTTTAAGTAATATGCATTAATAAACATTACTTAATGTATAAAAAGTGGTTATTAAATTTTTTGACAAATGCTTATAATATAGTATAGATAATTGAATTCTAATGGAATACTTAATTATTATCTTTTCAAAAATTATATTCTCAAACTAGAACTAATTATTTATCTATTAAACAAAAAATAAATTAAAAAAAGAATTTTAAATAGTTAATTTGATACTAATATCGATATATGTTTTTCAAATTTTATGATTCAAATTTATATTTCATTTAAAAATAAAAACATTCTCGTTTCTCAAAAGCACATAAAACCACATTATAACATCAACAGAAATAAAGATTAAAATGAAATATTAAAATTAAGATGCATATGACTATATTGTACAAGTATCCTTATAGTTATATTTTCATAATTACCAAAATTGATTTGTTAGGAAGCAATTCTTTCAAATGTCCTGTTTTACTCTAATAAAGCTAAACTTTCACATCCAGGAAATGAAAGAGAAATTATAAATCCAATATATAGCTAGGTTCAGTATGACTGAAATTATAAATAAAAAGATAAGACATAAAACATAAACAAAAAAGAAAAAACATTAAGCCGAACTTGTCTATCTATAATTCACGTATTCTCAAGAATATGGGACCAAACTTTTGTGGAAATGAATCGATGCTATTTAAGTTCTATTTTGTGTTGGAAATATTCGATAAAATAAGTGTGATAATCCCCAATACTTATCTGCACAATGAATTAAAATAGTTTGTATAAACTTTTGGGATTATTTGTACTACCATTAAGCTCAGAGATCTAATAAGACTCAGATAGAAAAGGTAGGAGAATATTGAAGTGTTCATTTCACACGATATCATGTTTATATATATATATATATATATATAGTCATATAGGGTTGGATTTTTGTGAGACAGAAAGTTATGGTAATAAAGGTAAGAATGGATCTCCACCATTGGATCAATTTTAAGTGAAGATCAACATTAATGGGATGTAGCAAGAAACACCAGATCAATTCCCTTTTAAAGCGTAATTCATGGATGGGCATAAGATTATAAGTGATCAAGGCTAGATATCTCTTCTTATTTTTCTCACCATAACTTTTTTTTTCTCACACTCAATATAGGGTTGGATTCTGGTGAGAACGGAAGTTATGGTGAGAAGTGTAAGAAGAGATCTCCACCTTTGGAGGCTT
Organism: Silybum marianum; assembly: GCA_036898165.1. NCBI lineage: Eukaryota > Viridiplantae > Streptophyta > Magnoliopsida > Asterales > Asteraceae > Silybum > Silybum marianum. The sequence continues at coordinate 38,933,328 of CM072529.1, read as the reverse complement.
GCATCAATCCTAATAGAATGTCAACACTAATAAGGGGCACCGAGATGCACCAGATCAATTTCATCCTAAAGCGCAATTCATGGGTGGCATGAGATTAAAAGTGATCAAGGGTTTACATCTCTTCTTACGCTTCTCACCTTAACTCTTTTTCTCACACGATCTTTCGCCCATATACGTATACATATATAGACTTGAGATCACGTGAGACCAGACTGTTTCCGTGAAACCCGTGAGACCACATTTTTACACTTGAAACTTCACAATAAAACACTGTTGAAGATAACATTTACAGTGTTTTTGCTGTGAAAATTAGGAACCTTTTTACCTTTACAGTGTTTTGTTGTGATGTTTCAAGTGTAAAAATGTGGTCTCACGGGTCTCACGAAAACAGACTGGTCTCATATGAACCCAACCCTACATATATATATATATATATATATATACAGTCAGATTATTTTGAGAAATGACGAATATTTGAGAAGTAAATAAACGATCTTATCCCTTCACACAACCAAGATTGAATTCGAGTAGTCAAGAATTGCGGCTTTGACTGGTTAAAATTTGCTGCTATGCAAAAAATAGATGGAGTAGTTTCATAATTTTTACAAAGAGATGGCAAACGGTTTCATATGTGAACCCCTGTGATTCACATATAAACTATATGTTCATATGTGAATCTGTGTAATTCACATATGAACTTTTAAGTGATTCACAGATGAACATGTGTGATTTACATATGAACTATTTTAACTGATTCAGAGATTAACATGTGTGATTCACATATGAACTAATTAATTGATTCACATATGAACATATAGTTTATATGTGAATCACACGGGTTCACATGTGAACCTGTTTGCCGCCTATTTGTAAAAGTTACGAAACTACCCCTCTATCTTCCGAATACCCATGCGAGTAATTATCCGGTGTTTCACAGTCAAAGCCGCAAATGTTAACAATATGAAGGGCTAGGATCACTTCTTTACTTCTTAAATACTTACCACTTCTCAAATGAGTCTTTCCCTGCATACATATATACATATACAAAGCATATATCTAATATATACAGATGAGCATATGTACAGATCATATAAACATATAAAGGGATTGATATTAATTGTATAGATATACACATAAATGGTCTTTTTTTATGAGCTTGATGATTTGTGATAACCGTGAGGTCAATTTTAAACCAATAACATATATAAATTAGGAAGTTAGTAATTTTGGTATTACAAGTATTTATAAATTTCCTCTTTGTGAATCACAAGAATCATTCTAGATCATGTAACCATAATATGGAATTAAGAACAATTCAGTGGCACCAAATGTAAACTGTATTATTGAGAGAGAAAAGTATTTTACACTATAGAAAACACACACTTAAACTTTTCACTCTATTAAAGCGTTAAAATAACAAACTCAACTAAACTATATATATATCTATATCAGGGAAAGTCACATATTGACTTCTCAAGGTATTTACATATTAATCCCTCTTAAATACAACAATTATAATCCTAACAATCTCCCCCTTTAGATTTTAGTCTTCTTCTTTTACGTAATCCAAAGTAGGTCTCAGTTCTTCTGAGCATTGCGAATATCCAATCTGCTTAGCTTCTGCCTGATCAACTTTAGTGTTCCATATAAATACTTACTAACTTCACTGAATCTTAGAAAACATTTCATTGACTTGACATTTTGGTACATAATTCCAACTCTAGATCTTTAAGATTCATTAGTACAAGAAAGCTTTCAACATCTTGTAAGCTATGATCTGGTTTCAACAAGTTGACCTTTTTATTGCTTTCAACTCCAATTTGAAAATTTGTTATGTAGCAGTACTTTATTTGACTTCACATGAATCCTTTTACCACATTTAGAGTAATTGTGATGTCTTGAGGTGTAATATTCTCTGTCTGAATTCATGGTACAGGAACTCAAGACCATCTAATTGTAAGTTGGAAATCAACTTCAGAAAAATGCCATAATTTCCCTCTTTGAAAAATCCCTAATATGTAAATATCTTGTCTCATCACCTTGAAAATCGGATACCATAACCTATAGGACTTTTTGGAACTACATTGCTTTAATGGAATCAATCTTGTGCTTTGTGTGCACAAGATGTCTTCTCTGAATCTTGTCCTTCATCATTTACATGTACTCAACTTGGATACTGTAACACCCCTAAATATGGGAGTTAATTTAAACCAAATAAAATGCGGAATAACTTCAACTACATAAAACATCACCCATAAAGATGAGGAGAAGGTTAGAGCGAGTTTACAACTTCTATAGGAATGTTAAATGACAACCTACTAATCTATACAATTCAAAAATACAGATTAAGTTCGGGTGTTACTAAAATCCTCAAAATAATCTTCTATGTAACTCCATCTATACGCACGAGGTGCACTTCAAAAAGGATGCCACTACCGGCACCTAGCTTCACTCATCCCATCAAGCCCCACTCGTTTGATCACCTGTTATACATGTCATTTTAAGAAAAGTGTTAGGCTTAAAGCCTAGTGAGAACAAACAGTTCAAAATATAGAAAAGTCATTTAAAACTTCGAAAGCGGTAAATAAACATATAACCGAAAGCTTTTCCCAAAACATCTCTTTTTCTTTACTTCTGCGATTTACTCCTAAAAGATACGCTTTACTTCTCTTGGGGGAAACTTCTACGGGAATGACCCGTCATTACTTCGATTATACAACCACACAAGCTCAACCCCAAACCGGGATCTATTACAAGTGCCTTCCCCAGGTACTTCTGACTATATGTGCCTATGGATCCATTTACACTAGTCTAACATCTTAATACAATTGTTTCCAATGTATTAGCTTCTCTTCACAAATCTCTGTGAAGTAAATCATCGTGCTTCTAAGAACCTTCCTTCCAAAATTAGGTCAAATTATCATTTAGGTTTATACATAATTTTTCTTGCATTTAAAACTCATAAGAGTATTCCAAAACCGTTCTTGACTTCCAATTCTTCATTTCAAAGAAAAACCATGAATGACACATTTTGACCTAGTTTTACCAAATCTTCCAAGTATAGAAATACTCATTTTAAACATCATATTAAGGTAAAATACTTCATTTTGACATGTATAAAGTTTAATAGGAAAGAATGAACTCACAAGTTAGAGTTTGACAAAACCCTAGAAAATCTCTAAGATGATGGAGATGGTGGAACTAGCTGAAAGGATGAAGAACACCACCCCTTGAAGCTTTTAAATCCCAAAGCTCAACTTGAATCCTCACTTAATGTAACAATAAATGAGATGGAAAGAGGTAGGTGAGGGTAACAAAACCCTAGAAATCGCCCCTAACAAATCTGCTCTCGATCTTGAACTAGTAACTGAATAATATGAGAAAAGAAGCTGAAAATCGCACCTTATTGTGCACTCTGGAACACACGGACGACTATGCCCTTGGACTATGACATGTCATAGTCGCGAGTTTTGTACTGAAACTTCTCAAAAATGGCATGCTTCCTTCCCTGCGACTGTGCCATGCGATTATGACCCTGGCATAGTCGCCGTGTCATAGTCGCCCAAATCGTACCGAAAGTCAAAATTCTCCCGGCTCCCGTTCCTTTCCCCTAATCCATTACAACCCAAAATTATACACTTGAAACCTTCCATTTGCCCATAAATAAAATATTACAATGCTAATTTACATAACCTTTCGTGCTAAATTTCCAGGTGTTACAGATACATTCTGCTGAGAAATTCCCAAAACCTTCATCGGATCAACTACTTTGATGCTTCTCACAAAAATCCTTTTATCATTATCTTCAAGGAAGGCTACTCTGATAATTGTTCTTTCCCATCTAACTTCTTGTTCTCTCTGAACAGTAGCAGCATAAGATGTCTTTGTTTGTGAAGGTTCACCTTGTGATGGCTCAAGTTGAGATTGTTCTCTTGTAGTGGAAAGTTCAGGATGGGTTTGAGGTTGTTCACAGATAAAATATAGCAAATCAAAATTTTCTTCAAATCATATTCGGATAAAGAAAATATCTCTTCAACTTCTTCTTTAATTTTCAAAATAGCATTTTCTGATTTGTCTAGTTCTGAGTCTATGTAAACCAAGTCAATGAGCATATATTCTCTTTCTTTCAAATCTTCCTCTTTTGCCTCAGATACCTCAGGCTTTTCAACTCTTCGTTCAATATATGGATCCACATAAAACACAATTTGTCTTTCATTCACACTAGAACTAGTACCCAGTTCATATACATCAGCAACTTCCTCAACTTGAACACCTTGATCAGTAGTAACAAGATCCTCAATCATTCTTTGTCTCTTCGCATCCCATGTTGATCTAGATCGCCCGGATCATCATGTTTTAGTTTATGACTGGGGGCCTGTACTTTGCAAGTATCTTCTAATTATTGAACCCGTTTAGACAACTTTCCTAAAGTATCCTGAATCGAAAATGTTGAAGATTTGATGAACTCCGACATATTGCTAATACTCCACGTAACTTCTTAATTACATCAGAGAGTTGAAATGATCCATCGTGACAACATATACCTCAGATTCAGTTTTGTATTCGTAAAACCCCAATCACATATGAATTTTCTGAATCAAGATTTATAGATTATGAGGGACTTTTGATTGTCGAACAAGTTGTTGTGGAGGTGGTGGTGGTGATAAATCACTAATGGATAGGTCTTTAGATTGTCGAACAAGTTGTTGTGGAGGTGGTGGTGGTGATAAATCAGTAACACTGTATTTACACCTTTAGCAATCTTTTTATAGATTCGATTTCATCATTAAATGAGTCCTAAACACCCATTAGAGCATCGTTCCAAAATTCTCTAGAAATGAATTCGGGGAAAATATCTCTTGGACCACTTAGGTTTCCAACTGTCAAAATAGTTAAATCAATTGTATGTCCTACGTTCAAAGTGTGCATAATGTTATCTCTAACGGGACTTCCATTCAGTCCTCGTAGAATACCTGTAGAAGGCTCTACTAGGGATGTTCCGACAATGTCACGAAGACATGCAATAGAAGTCACAATATTTGTACTTGGAAGTGTATCGAGCTTTAAACTCGCTTTCCAAGAAATGAAGTGGGTGACAGGGCACATGTCTACCTATTTCAATATCAAGATCCTCCGAGTGAGAACTTGATAGTAGATGTGCTAAGGCTCCGCATAGAAATGAAGCAAACATCTTTTGAGGTATGCTTGAGTGGCTAGGTAGGTTGACTGTGCTTGTGTCATTGGGTCGATGACGTTTTGTTCGATACCAGATCTCAATACATGAAATCCGATACTAGATTTGGCTATCCGACTTACTGACACAGTTTAGTGAGGATCATTTTGTTATTTTGATCCTGTCTCACACTCAACATATTCTTTTGACGTCCCCAGACTCAACTTCTCTACATTTTCTACTAAGACTCCCTCAGTACCTCCTTCAACACCTTGAATAGTCTGATTGATAAGTGTATCATTTTGAAAATTAGACATTTGAACATTATGATCATCCTTATCATCATTGTTATCTGCAGTACTTTCACTATCAGAAGAATCATTGTTACTACTCTCATTAGAAGAATCAGATTGATCTTCTGGAATATCCACAAGATCAGTTGCACCCCAACAGCCAATCCCCTCTCATTTTCACTAGCCTTTATCACACCATGATCAGGAACCCCAGTTTTCTTATCCTTCTTATTACTAGCTCTAGACCCCTCATCACTCTCAACTATGTTTGGGATGACCTTGTGGGTAAGTCCCTCCGGTTCTTGTTGGACCATCAAAGCTTTATATTTCCTATACTCCCTAACACACGGTGCGACCTGATCCGCATATGCTAGTTCATAGGAACTTTTTATAGACACTCAGACCTGGCAATCAGGACTAAAAGCAAGTATCCAAATAGCCCTAACATCATCTCTCAAGTAATAAAATGGTACAAGTACCGAGTATGGTATACATGGATTGGAATAAGAGCGTAGTAAAAGTTCAGTGTAAGAAATGATTTCAGATGGAGAATTTGAAGACTTTGTTTGTTGTGAGTTAACACTGAGTTATAGTAACAATCAGTAAAGCAAACAACGGGCTAAAAATCGAAGAGCCGAAGGAAATCAGGACATGACCAGTGCTTCTCAGTGGTGGAACTTGTGGGTTGCTTTATTGTGAAGGGATAGATTGAAGCTCTATTGAAGGTTTGTCGATCAAAGGTCTGTTGAGGGAATATGTTGATCTCTACAGGTCGATGACCTGTTTCAACGACTAAAGGAAGAATCTTGGTGATGCTTTTCTCTGCCTACGACAAAAAGAAGGGAAGGATTTGGGTTTGCAGAAATAGGATAATTGTTGTCCAGGAGATTTAGAGGGAGGATGGTGATTGGGGTTTAGATGGGAGAATCGGTGGCCAGGAGATGTAAAGGGATGATGGTAATCGAGTTACATGCAATGTTCTGAAAAACTCGCCGCAAAGCCGCCATGGCACCAAGGCTTGTATCTTACGCCACGTTAAGCCCGTGGCATGCCATGGCATAATGCGCAAGGTTTGTAATTCGATATTTGATTTTTCTTTACGTTTTTGATGCCGTATTTGCTAGTTTTTAATATATAACTTAATTTAACTTTCTCATTACTATTAACTCATTGAGTGAGAATACAAAACATATGTTTTTATATATAGTATTGTATATGAATTTGAAATTTGACGGCGTAAGTCACGCGTTGAAAACGCCATGGATTCGCCGTGGCTCCTAAGGCTTGAGGCTTAGCCTCGCCGCCACGCCACGCCTCACGCCATTTAGAACCTTGGTTACATGTTGTTCATCGTTTGTGTATATATGGTATTTAAATATTAACATATTATATAATTATTAATATGCTATAATGTATATTACATAATAATTTTTCAAAGAAAATAGAGGAAAATTGCAAAAGACTAAAATACCCTCATCTAACGAGATCATTTAACGGCCATTAGAGGCATGGACCAACTCCGGGTGTTTTTGCATACCAATATGTCCAATTTGTACTTCTAAATCCGTAAGGAGCAAAAGTGTTCTAACCACCAAATTATAGGGACCAAATAAGCAGTTTACTCTTACTTTAAATTAACATCCATTTTGATATTTTTGTTTTTATTTTTAGTTTTATTTTTAGTTTTATTTTTCAATTCACTTTTAGCTTCCGGGTTATCCGTCAATTTCACCCATACGTACACATGTATGCGTATTTTTAATTATTTATAAATAGATTATTTAAAATGACCATAAATTCATAAATAAAATCAAAGAATCAAATGTGAAGAAAAACAAATGTATGGCTAGAATGAAGTCATATACAAAAAGCAATATGTCTTGTAACATATGAAACTAAACACACACAAAACAAACGTCGAAATAGTTCGGTTGAGTCGACTACTTGGTGCTTATTGCTTTTTGCCAAATTATTCCCGAAAAATTATGGTGCTACAATAGCCATATATACACAAATTATTCCGAATGTAAATATATACATATTTGATATAATAATTAATGCATTTGGTTTCTATACTTTTTTTTTTGGTAATGAATGTCTAAATATATTCCTCACAAAGAAAATGTCTAAATATATTAAGTATGTATTAAAATGCTATCCAAATTAAAAGAATTTGGCATCGACTTTTGATGTATTATAACTATTATATATATCCGTTCAAAAAAACACTATTATATATATATATACACACACACCCCGATAGAATTTTCGTAAATAAAAATATGATTTAAAAGTGAAAGAAGCATTTTTTTACAATTGATATTGCTAAATAATAGAACCATTTATCCTTTATTATGAATACTGATTTGTGGATTTACAAAAAATTTCATAAGCTTTTATATTTATGAATTTAAAAGAAAAATTATAATATTAATAAAATAATGTTACTTAATTATGTATCAAATTAGATAATAATATAAATCACATGCAATTATTTTAATTTTGAATGCTACCTATTTATATATATAATAAAAATGGCAAAATGCAAGAAATATCAATCTACTTTCATAAATTTCTTTATTATAGCATTGTACTTTTAGTTTTTCTTATTACAGCAATGTACTTTCAAATTATTTTTTATTAGGGCATTGTACTTTGAAAAATTTACCCATTATAGCATTGGGTAACTTTTTCTTTTAAATTTACCTACTATACTAGGTTTCCATGCCACCTCATTGTCCATGTAGGTTGTCCACATGTAATATATTGTTGATGTGACATTTCTTATTATAGCATTGTGCTTTACATATTATTTAATAAATATATTAGACTAATTAAACTAAACTAAATTATTCATAAACATAAGAATATTAAGAAGATTTATAGGTGGCAATTTATTTTCCTTATATTAAAAAATGTTTAAAAATATATTTTTTTAACTAAGAAAATAAGAATTATTATGTTTTTTTACAAATAAAATATTTATATGGAAAAAAATATATCTATTTGTCTTAAAAAATTGAATTGACATATCATTCAATAAATATATTAAATTAATTAGATTATTTCTAAAATATTTATTAAAATGTAACAATATTAAGAAGATTTCTAAAACACAATTTATATCGTTAAATTTAAAAAAAGTACAAAATAAGTATTTTTTTGAACTAGAAAAATTAAATCACAAGTTTCACGTTTTTTATAAATAAAATATTTATTTTGAAGAAAAATATTACATTTGTTAAAAAAATGTAACTTTAAAATATTTAATTTGCATACAATTTAGTAAGAGTAATTTTTTTAAAAAAAGTGAAGAAATTACTAAAAAAAATTGAGATAATTAAGAATAATATAAAAAAGTGGGAATTTAAAAAAAAAAATTACAAGAGATTTTTTTTACTAATGCCATGTAATCATGATGACATGTTATCCATGTCATCTTATTTAAGTCATGTAAACAAAAAAAGTGGGGGTTAACTTGTTTAAAAGGTAATAAGTTACCCATTGTTATAATGGGTAAATTTTTCAAAGTACAATGCCTTAATAAAAAATAATTTGAAATTACATTGCTGTAATAAGTAAAACTGAAAGTACAATGCTATAATAAAGAAATTTATGAAAGTAGGTTGCTATTTCTTGCATTTTATCCTAATAAAAATAATAATAAGTTTTTTTCTATGACATACATAAAAACAAGATTCGGATGGTTGGTCAAATATAGGACTCTCATGTGATCCAAAACACATCGGCCTTACTTGTTCAAACCAAACTTCGCCACTGTTAAATCAATCAAAATATATGATTTAAATAAAAAGTTTATTTATATTGAGAATCTGAAGGTATCTAGTTTTTAAGACCTTTTTTTTACTGGAGAACAAGATATAAGTGTAATATACTAATTAAGATAATTAAGAAGAAAAAAAGATCAATATCCTAATTTATGTTAGTACTTTCTCCATAACCAATTTTAGACATCGATAATCATCGATTTTTGAACCAAACAGTGTGAAATCAATGTTGACTTGCTAATCCAAAAATAATATAAAATATCATCTACCTACTTTCAAAAATTGATATTATTTATTGATCGTTTAAAATGGAACAATTTATCATTAGAAGTTGATAATCAGATGTATATTGATTCATTTGCAAACTTATTAAATCATAATATAAATTTACAAGTGAATCTCAATCCTAACTTGTAGGTGAATTAATTTACAACTTATAACACATATTAATATGTGAATTTGTGAATTATAATTAAGATTTACATGTCAATCTTAATCTTAAATTATACATGAATCATTTCATAATTTATATACCAGATTCATATGTGAATTTTAAAGGTACATGTATTATCTTAGATCTTAAATTAAAGGCAACGAAATTCTTGGTATTTTGATATAATTTATTTAATTAAAAATATTGATACATTTTATAAAGTTTAATTTAAAAGAAAATGAGATTCTTTTTTTTTTATTTAAAAACATGAAATGGTTAAAAGTTTGAAAAAGATAGTGAATCAGTGATATGATGGTTTGGATAAGTAATCTAGTTGTATAAAACTTTCAAAATCTCTCTAATTTTCTTAGGTTATTTAAACTATTCTTTATATTATATATATATATATATGGGGACGGGTTCATACGAGAATGGTATCAATTTACGATAATACGAGGACAATTCTCAGCAAATCATTTTGTATATGAAATTTTTTTCATGTTAAAAATCATATGTGATTTTGTAGGAGCATGAAAAAGGACACAGGCGACTTTTCCCGTGGACTAAGTCGCGGGGAAAGTCGTTTTTCATGTACAAAATCACATATGATTAATGTACAAAATCACATATGATTCAATTACACAATCATATATGATTAGTCAAGACTTTTCCTGCAGCAAAAGTCGCGCGTGTCATCTTTCATGCTAGTACAAAATCACATATGATTTTGTACAAGAAAAAAATTTCATGTACAAAATGAAAGGCTGAGGATTGTCCTCGCATTCTCGTAAATTGTTGTCGTCCTCGCATGAACCCAACTCTCTCTCTCTCTCTCTCTCTCTCTCTCTCTCTATATATATATATATATATATATAGGGTTGGGTTCCAGTGAGAAGTAGAGTTAAGATCAGAAGCGTAAGAAAGGATCTACACCCTTGGATGCATATTAGGATGAGATGCACCGAGATGAGGTGCATCGAGATACACCAGATCAACTCTCTTATGAAGCGCAATTCATAGATGAGTATAAGATTAAAAGTGATCAATGGTTCAGATCTCTTGTTACGTTTCTCACCTTAACTCTCATTCTCACTCAATCCTATGCATATATATATATATATATAGAGAGAGAGAGAGAGGTGTTCAAGCACAACCCCTCTAAATCATACAACCTATGCAACCCACATATCCACCATCCATTTTGTTTTTTATTTTGGTTTTTTAGTTTTTTTAATCAAAGGAAGTTATAACCGACTAAATCTTAACCGTTGATGATTAAATGGATGCTCCTGATTTGGTTGTGAGGGTTGTATAAATGCAAAGGGTTGCATAATAATGCCTCTCTCTCTCTCTCTCTCTCTCTCTCTCTGTGTACATATACATATAGGGGCGAGTTTAAATGATAACTCAAATTTGGTTGTGAACGTGAGAACAAATGAGAGTGCGACACGTATCATATTCAGACTGAATAATCAAAGAAATATTCAGACCGAATAAAACTGAACATTGTATTTATTCAGTCTGAATAATTTACATTCAGAGACGTGTCGCGCTCTCATTTGTTCTCACGTTCATAATCAAATTTGAGTTCGCATTTGAACTTTCCTCTCTCTCTCTCTCTCTCTATATATATATATATATAGACACACACACACACACACACAAAGTTCTAACCGGTGTGTCACACCTGGTAATTTAAAAAAATTTAAATAATGTCAAGAAAATTATCTTACAATAATAGTCATAACATAATATCATTATATAATAATTTATCGAAAAACACTAAGAATGAGATATTTTCTGTATTACATGTGTCTGTTGTTGATGTTACCTAATCCTTCATCTGGCGTGATGTCGACCATGGCTATACCAGATACATATACTGACTTACTTCTTAGTTTATGTTTTCCTGACGAAAGCTTTAGAATATCATAAGTTTGTTCAATTCTCGTAGAATTGGTCAATGTCATGGGATTATAAAAGAAAAGACTGCTTTTGTTATTTGAAATATCATACACAGAACTTTTTATAGTTATATTTGAAGAAGAAGGATGAACGGTGTTATGCTGATATACAAAATAATTAACTGCATCGACATTTTCAGATTCAGAAGGAAAATTTGTTGAAGATCTTAGTTGACATTGAGATACGTGATTATCATCTGCAAAAACAAAATGTAAATATTCTAAATGAAACCAACAACTGTAACTAATTTAGATGCAAATACATATGGTTCTCCATTTCTTTCACGTTAATATAACTTGTGGTCGAAGAACACCAACTCTCTGATAATCTAAATGCATAAAGATTTTTTTCTTAAAATTTAAAATTTTCCTTCACAGGTTTCTCTTTTCTTTAGGATAATTAGACTCCATGTTAAAGTACACAATCTAGAGAAAAAAAACATGAAATAAAATAAGGAAAAAGTTAATATAAACAACATTAACTTCAAAATAATAGCTTTGACATAAAAGACATTGTCCTTACGTGTGATAGAAAGGTCAGTGGATTGGATATTTGTCGCAGTAGATCATACATGCCGGATTGAATTGGCCGGTTGGATTAATTTACTATTTAAGAAATGAATAGTGGGAGAGAAAATTGTTTACTTCAACACAGGAAGTTAGAGACGATGACATGAATGAAAAACCATTTACAAATATATTCCGAAAACTAATTTAGGAAAAAATATAATTTTCTAAATAAAATATTATTAATTTGAATTTAAGGTTGCAGGTAAATCCTTATTTTTTTGGGATTAATATAAACGGTTTAAAAGCATATTGAAAATTGTTAAATTAAGAAAGGAGTTTGATAATTATCATCAAAAAACGTATTTGTTAAAATAACAAAGAGTTAAATTCAAATTTAGTTCCTGTGGTTTACAAACTATAACGGATAAGGTCCCTGAATGATTTTTAATACCTTTTTAAGTGATTTGTTTTAATTCTTAAAGACAATAGTTTAATTATTAAAATGTAATATTTTTTTCATATGTTATATTTTTAAATTAACTAAATATATAATTCTATCAAATGTTGGTATTATAGAATATGACACTACATTTGAAGTAAGCAGTGATAAATTTTATGTTACTGGATCCTAATTTACTTTGATGTGCTTTTAAAGTCAAATCACTATAAAGTTTTTTCAATGATAATATGTTGATGTTATTTTATCAGAATTTGTCAGAAAAAAAGCTGTAAGTTGTTCTTTTTGTTGACATTTTACAACTTAAGTGTATACTTTAGTACGTATAAATCGGAATGGTCGATACTTATCGGCAGTTTATAATTAGTAAAACAATATAAATGTGAATTTATATACACTATGTGAAGGGATGCAATAAACTTTTCATTAATGAAGTTGATCGGTTACAATTTAAAAACATAGTACATATTTTGGTCTTCAAAAAGGATTAGATGGAGCACTCTTCTTGCGTTATTCAAGTTCGTCACGGATGCTGTTGTGCAAGGGTCGGTCGTCAACAACATTAGGAATCACACTTAGTATGGCTCGCACAAAAGTGGAATGAGCAGTGGGAATTTGATTGGCTCTGAAAAATCTCATGTTTTGGAGCTCATCTTGAAAGAAAATTCCATAATCTGGAGCTGAAATTCCTCTGGTGGAAGAAGAAGTTCTCTCTTGAAGTTGTTTGAGAAACTCAAGTTCGGCAGGAACCGCTGGTAGATCGTAACTCTTCCGAATCATTGCTAGCTTTTTGATAACCTTAATGAGATAGTTATGAACTGCCTTTTTTATATTGGCTCTTGCTTTTGTTCACCAGAGGCAACATTTCGACCCATTCACCAACACCGAGGTTGTGCATAAACGAAAGGTTTTCTTTCTTAATAACACCGTTCTCCCTCATAATCTGCACACTTAATCCTTTTTTTCATTCGTTAAATACCTTCAGTCCAAAAATATGGACTGCAGTTATTTTTGACTTGAAAGATCGATGAATGATTCTCTTATTGTAACAATTAATACGCAATTCCCTCATTTCCTCTTTTGATTTTTCGGCGCTTGTTAGCAGCGACTGTTGCAGAATGATCGGATCTTGCACATTTGAACCTTTGGCTTCTTCTGCACCCAGTTCTATTGCAAGTCTTTGACCAACATCAAGAACTTGCTGAACTTTAAGAAATTCTTGTCTTTCCTGCACCGAAATACCCAAATCATCAACAACCTTCATAGGAGCTTTAAGTTTCAACTGATCTTCGGGGTTGATTTTTAGACACTTACGCTCCTCTTTTTTTATTTTCTCTTCGGCAACAAGTTCATCAACCGACATTGGTTTCTTTCCTTTATCCTTAACTGCACCACTATCGGTCCTAGTACCATAAGACAGAGGAACATCATTTTGGTCGCCGGTTCATTCCACTGGACCAACATCGGATTGAAAGTAATTAACTTGCTTGAGTTCTTCGATGGTAACATCAATTTCTAGTTCATCAGACAAACGAGGTTGGTCCTCACCAAACTGTACCCCAGTTCCCTCGGTTCCCTTCAATTGAAGTTCGGTAACTTTAGCCTCATTCTCTTCAATATCATTCAACTCAACATCATGCACTTCATCCCCATGAGGTGAGCCTTCGACATTATGAACTTCAACATCATCGACTTGGGGGAGTTTTGTGTCCGCCTATCTTTGGGAAGTTGAACAACCATGACAGGAGGGGTTTGAGAGATGTTTAAGAATTGACGCAATGCATTCAGTTCTGCCGCCTGAACTAGGTATAGGGTTTCTACGATTTTTAGCCTTTGTTGCTCCCGAGGACCAAATAAGAAATCAGTTGCATCGATGTCGATATCAGGAGGATTGCTGAGATGACTATCCATCAACTCAACTTTCTAGTGTAGAGATGCAAAGGGCTCCATAATTTGTTTATGAACATCTAATTGAGACGAGGAATCGATAGGAGGCCTAGTATTGGTAGAAGGCATAGATTCAGTAACTATCCTTCTGACGTCTGCATCTCGTGCATCGGAGGCGGCCTTAAGGGCAACAATCGACAAAAGTAGATCGGCGTGTGAACTTTGCTGCCGATTGAATGAGGATTGACCTTTCTCAAGGGTGGTAAGTATAATGGAAGGGATATTGGTGACGTCAGTACTTGAGGCATCAAGTACCTTGTAGAATTCAGTGTGAACACAGAGTAGCTCCTGATTTTCAGCCTTTAGAAGTTTAAAAAGTCTGTATGTAACCTAAATGAGACCATCCAGGCGTGAACCTATCCGGTCCTTGTTTTCCTTCTGCCTCTCAAATATTATTTACACAATGATCAAGAATACCACAAAAGCTGCCAAATGAATGCTGTAATGTAGCGGTTTGGGCACCCAAAAGCCTTAGTTGTCGATCAATACCGGCAATATGTTATGCAGTATTTGAAATCAAGTTAGTCTGCCGCTGTATTGAGAGGTTGAGGCTTCATTCATGGACTGATTTATGGGACCAACATTTTGCTGAATCGAGATGGTCGTATCTGACAATCCAGACTTCAAATCATCCTTCGGCATGGACTTAGTGAGATCGACGACATATGCTTCGTGTACCAGGGAGGGTATCTGTGAAGAATCTTTAATAAGAGAATGTGTCTTCGAAGGTGTAGAGGGTGGTGGAGTTGGACTTTTCAGTTGTGTATCAATTGGGATAGGGGTATAAACGATATTGACTCCTCGACATTAGTCTGACGGGGGTAGGATTTTTTTTTTCGTCAGTCGGTGGAGGATGACAATCGGTAGACTTACATATCAATTGTTGAAGATACGAATTGGTATATTCGATACTGAATTCTTCACCGATCTGTTCCATGAAGGGCTCAAGAACTTCAAGGTCGTCAATTTCTATGAAGGAATCGATTATTCGATAATGAGTTTTTCTGTCCCGATAAACGGATTGGATACTGATTCAATGGCCTCCAATTTGTAAAAAATTATCGACATATTAATGACAGATTAAACAACCAACGTTTTTCTCCTTCGATGACCTGTTCGGAAAAGCTATCGCTTGTACATTTCTTTTGCCTCTTTGGTGAGGACTTAGATGAGGATGAGGAGGCAACACATTTTTTGAAACGTCGGTGGTGTTAGCCATATTCTTCTTCACCACCGATTTTATTCGACCCTTTGGTTTTGGAACCAACGGAAGATTTTGTACGGTAGACGGCGTAATATCTGTCCAAGCCAAACTTGCATTTTGTGCGAATGTAAGCATAACTGAGGATATAAAATATAATCTTTAGATAATTTTTAAATTATATAAAAGGTAAACATTATATATGAAAATACTAAATTACTATTTTGCCGATAAATGTCTTCTGGAAGAGGTTTACTAGTGGCTGAGTGCCGTTATGTGATTTATTCAGTGCATGTTTGCCGACTTGTGTTGGTTAAAGATCATACACAATTGATTCTTGGTCGCAGATCTTTTCACCCAACTTATCCATAATTATCATCGACAAGAACCTCTGATAAGCTACTTGTAACAACTGTCAAAATTGAACCTCCAGGTTAGCTTTTTATTAAGTTTATTAGTAGTAATATAGATTAAATATAAGAATAAGAGTTAGTTGGCTTAGAATGGCCGAAAAATTTCTAGGGTTTCCGATAGTTGCTTAGAAAGTCCGGTTCCGACCCGTAACTGTCTAAAAAGTCCTATATAGTGCCAAATGCTCTAATTTATACCTAATTTAAAATATATAGTTCTAGAATACTAAATATAAAACTTTTATTATTTATATAATTTAAACACTTTTGGGCTCATATTTTCAAGGAAAAGGCCAAAATTGAGAAAATGGATTTCTAATTCATATTTTTGGGCTTAAAATAATTTTTAAAAAAAATTGTTGGGTTTGGGAGAGGCCCATTTCCATGGCCGCCCCCACTTGTTTCCACATATAAATATTGTTTTTTTTTTATTTTTCTCTCATTTGCAACTTTCAAATTTCAAAAACTCCTCTCTCTCTCTCTCTAGAAACTAAGGGACACAATTCTCCCTCTCTTTTCTCTCCAAGAACTCCAGCCAAAATTCAGCAAATTTACTCATCTAATAGCAAGATTATTGAAGCTTTGGTTGCACTCTTCATCATACAAGTAAGTAATAGCATCTTCCCTTTCTTTTCTTACCATTTTTGGGTGAAAAACCACTTTTTCATGCATTCTAAGTCACATTCTTCTAACATTTGAAAATTTTGAGTTTTATGGAAAGATTATACACCAAAAACATATAAAATGTTTACAAAATGGTGGTAATCTATGACCCAAACAATAACTCTTTGAATATTCATCCAAATCACTTGATTTTTCTTCTGGAATTTAATTTAATGAGTTACCTTTCAAATGCCACTGGTTTCACTCAAAGATGTGGTGATTTGAGGTTTCAATTAATCAAACAAAATGAGTGTGCAATCTGTCCAAAGCTGACAGATTTGTGCATGCATGTTCAAATGGTCATATCTCTTTCAAAACTCAATGAAAAGGAAGATTTTTCTTTTGAGAGTTAGTTTAATGCGTTATCTTCTGTTTGCAAGTGGAATCACATGAAATATGAAGTTTTGATCCTCCAAACACCTAAAACATTTTAGGTGTGCAAACTGTGAAACCACCAGTAGGTAAACCCTACTTTGCATGTAAATATCTTTTTGAATGTTTGTCCATAATGCATAATTCTTCTTCTGGAGTTTTCTTTTATGAGTTATGGTTCATATGAATCTGGTTTCATTAAAAAATATGAAGTTTTGAGGCATTAACCAATTTATTAAGGTTAAGTGTGCAATCTGTCAACTAATGACAAAAGTGTGCATGCAACTTTGTGGTGCCATATCTTCCTCATAACTTCTTCAAATGAGTGATTCTTATTTCAAAAGTTTCCTTTATGTGTTATTCTTATAATCCAACTGGAATTTCTGAAAATTATTAAGTAAAACTCCTCAAATGATTGTTTTACTAACAATGTGTAATCTGCCATGCTTGCTGTGACACACTGTTTGATATAAATTATTTAAACCCTTTTTATATGTCTAAAATGCATGAAATTTGGTCACAATGACCTTAACTCAGTAATGCATCACATATAAATAGATGGAAAATTTTGTCATTTTGGATGTTACATTAAATTGATCATTTTTAGGACTTATAGTTTCTGTCAGAAAATGAAATTATGAAACTGTTTGATTTCATAAATTTTGGTTACTTGAAAGACTATAACATTACATTTTCGGTATAAATTAGTTCTTTAAAGAGCATATGTGCATTATGTATAACGGGACAATAGTAGACCAAGTTGGACATATAAGGACTTATAAGCACTCTCATAGTAATCGTTAGACATATAAGTGTTAATTTTGAGTACGTTGCTTTGTTAGGTAAGCGTTAGGCCATCAAGCAGACATCTCGGGTATCTTTTTGGAAGCTTTGCTATAAGGTGAGAATTCACGACCCCTCTTTTAGGCCATATAAGGTATATTTTTGGAAGCTTTGACATCCCGTGGTACACTACTATTTAACTCTAAATGAGCCGATGATATTTGTGGATAGTGCTATTTGGTTGACATACCCACCTAACTGGCAAGTAGGGGTGCACTTTATCAATTAAGAATGCTTTACACATGTGGACTTTAGGTCCACCGCTGAGTTAGTTCGTGGGGCGTAGAATGTCGTTTAGGCTTAGTAGTGGCTCAATACTTTAATATCATGTGTAATCATAATATGTATTTTTGCTCATAAAACTTTAAAATATTAAAGTTGATGCGATCATTTGATTCACTATATTTTTATATACCTTGCATATAAAATGTTTTGTGCATTTGAAAACCTGTGAAGTCACCAACTCTTTGTAGTTGACTCTTTTGTTTTATCATGCTTTACAGGAAATTAGAAGGTAACCGATCAAGTTTGGTATGTTTTTGTGGAACACCAATCAAGATTTTGTACATGTTAATTTTGTTGTTATTTGCTTATTTAAGACAAGTAATCAAGTTGTAAACTATTAAACTTTGAACTTGACGTTCTAGTTATTTATGTATGGTTGATTTTTATATTCCTATTGCTGTGAAACTTTGAACTGTTGTACCTCGTGTTTCCGCTTTAACGGTGTGTGACGGACTTGGTATCAGAGTCTTAGGTTATAGAGAACACCGGTTTTCTAGCGAAAACAATGCACTATAACCAAAATTTTCAAATTTTTTTTCCTTAGATATATTTAGAAATTTAAAAGCTCACTACTAGTATAACTACAATGAGCATCGTTCTAGCATATTATAATTAGGCAAAGCCTGATCACCTATGTCTAAATATGGTATGAATAAGAAGGGACTTGGACTAGTTATACTAAAAATTAGCATAGATCGGAAAACTTCTTATTTCAAATCGAAAAATATGATTTTATGTAAGTTCGCATGAGTATTATAAAATGTTTCTGACGTTTATAAAAATTTTCTTTTATTTTTATTTCACAGTATCATGTCGTCGTCAGAAAATTCCCCAGATGAGTCCGGTTATATCGCTGGTCGAGTTAGGAGGAGTGACCTAACCCATGAGAAGTATGACCCTTCCGAGCACAGTCATGACGAGGATACTTTTGATTCCTCTGCTCGATCACTCACTTCTATGCCTGTACCTTCATCTACTGCCGAGGGTACATCTCGAGGACCAAGGACGATCAGAACCGCTCGAAAGCGCGTTCTCCCTGTCAGAAGGGTGACTTTCACGGTTCCTTCCGTACCTTCGGAAGAACCATCCCAATCGCGATCCAGGTCGCAAAGTGTGACTCCTCCTTCTCCGGCAATAGGAGTCCCTGTACCGCAGCCCAGGGGATGACCGCGTTGGAACACGCATGGGTCCCCGGAATGGTTAATGAAGTAGAGCTTCACCGACACAGACTGGACCATTACCGACAATCTATAGATGACATCCTGGCGATACTGCACACACAGGATGCATTCACGACTAGAGTTATGGAGGTAACCCTAGATGCTAGAGGGGCAATTCGGAGGATGTATACATATTTGGCATGGGCGTTAGGAGCCCTAGTGATCTTGCGAGGGGTGTTGGTTTGGTTGATATTGCACTAGTCAACCTCTTTATTTGAATCTTTTTTGTATCGGAACACTCTTATTAGAAACTTGTTTGTTTTAAGTTGTAAACAATTTGTTATCTTTTAGATCTATATTTTGGAAATTTATGTTGAAATGTTTAAATTTTATCTATGAAGGTTTTGCATGTTATCTGAATTTCGTATATTGTTTTAATGTATGATTAGATGATTAGTACTAAACGTATATCATATTATACGCCTAAAACTTAGTAAGTAGATTTAGTTCGGAAATAGTAATAGAAATCTGATCGAAACTCAATTTGGAATTGTGTTTTAGAACAATGCCTCCAAGGAGACAAAATCCCGAAGTCGCAAGCTTAGTATCAGAACAACTTATGGCAGCACTACCGAATATTGTTAGCGAGGAACCGGCAGGCTTAAACACTAATCAGGGAAACAACCGGAGATCTGAAGAAAGAGAGTGTACATACAAATATTTTAGGAGTTGTAATCCAAACGAGTTCCATGGAACGGAAGGAGCTGTTGGACTTATAACTTGGCTAGAGGGTATGGAGTCAGTTCTCCACATTAGTAAATGTACCGAGAGAAACAAGGTAGAATTTGCTACTTGTCTTCTTCAAGGACGAGCCTTGACATGGTGGAACACCCAGGTCCAAATTCGAGGTCGAGAGACAGTTAATAGACTCACATGGGATGAATTCAAGAAAATGCTTAAGGATGAGTATTGTCCGAGAAGTGAAATTCATAAATTAGAAGCGGAGTTATGGAACCATGAATGAAAGGAAACGACGTTAATACTTATACTGCCCGTTTCCATGAGTTGGCCAAATTAGTACCACACTTAGTGACACCTGAGGAGAATAGAGTTGACCAATATGTATGGGGTCTGTCTCCGAAAATTAGAGGGGACGTTACTTCAGCTGATCCAAAGACACTTCAAGCAGCAGTAAACTTAGCAACACGACTCACCAACAATGCGAACCGTACAGGAACGTTTGCAACCAACAAGGCATTGGGAAAGAGGAAGGTGGATGAACCTGCAAGAAGACAGTTTGGGAAGAGGTCAGGCAAGGAGCAAAGAACGTCGGGAAATTTCGGAATCCAGACATCGGCAACAGGGAAAGGAAAAGGGGCGTACCTAAAGTGTGATAAATGTAATAGTTATCATCAAGGGAAATGCATTACTTGTCTCAAGTGCAACCGGAAAGGCCATATTGCGAAGGATTGCAGGATTGGTGAGAAGCAGGTTTGTTATGAATGTGGAAACCCAGATCATTTCAAAAATAAATGCCTAAGACGGAATTGGAGGCCAGACACCAGGCAAGCGCAACCAACAAATCAAAGGAATCGAGAAGGTCAAGCACGAGGTCGAGTATTTGAAATTGGAGCGGAAGAATCAAGACAAAACCCGGATGTGGTCACAGGTATGTTTCTTCTGAACAATCATCATGCATCTGTATTATTTTATTCTGGAGCAGATAGGAGTTATGTGTCATTAGATTTTAGACCAGAGATAAATCTAAGACCTCAAAAGTTGAAAGAAGAGTATGTCATTGAATATGCCAATGGTCAAGAAAGTAGGGCCAAAGACGTAATAATGAACTGCACTTTAAACTTAGTTAATAGAGACTCCAGTATAGATCTAATCCCGATTAAGTTGGGAAGTTTTGATATAATCGTAAGAATGGATTGGTTGTCTAAAAACCAAGCGGAAATTTGGTGCTCTATGAAAATTATCCGAATACCACTACCCAAAGGAGAAACACTCGAAGTACATGGTGAGAAACCTAGAAGGGATTTTGAAATTGTGTCATGCATGAAGATGCGTAAGTACCTAAGAAAAGACTACACAACCTTTTTAGCTCACGTTGTGAATAAGGAGATTGAAGAGAAACGTATTCAGGATATCCCTATAGCTCGGGATTTTCCCGAGGTATTCCCAGATGATCTATCCGGACTGCCCCCACCAAGACAAGTTGAATTCCATATTGATTTAATTCCAGGAGCTGCGCCCGTAGCAAAATCACCCTACCGGTTAGCACCATCTGAAATGCAAGAACTGTCAGAACAACTTCAAGAATTACTCGATAAAGGATTCATTAGGCCTAGCTCTTCACCTTGGAGAGCTCCAATCTTATTTGTTAAAAAGAAGGATGGATCTTTCCGAATGTATCGATTATAGAGAACTCAATAAGTTGACTGTCAAGAACTGATACCCCCTCCCTCGAATTGATGACTTATTTGATCAACTTCAAGGTGCTACGTATTTCTCAAATATCGATCTTCGATCGGGGTATCATTTGATGAGAGTTCGTGAAGAAGGCATTCCTAAGACAGCGTTTAGAACTCGTCATGGTCATTACGAGTTCCTAGTTATGCCTTTTGGGCTAACAAACGCACTAGCAGTCTTCATGGATTTGATGAATAGAGTATGCCGACCATACCTAGACAAATTCGTGATCGTGTTTATAGATGATATACTCATCTATTATCGTAATAAGAAAGAGCATGAACAACATCTGAGGTTGATACTAGAATTGCTCAAGAATGAAAATTTTTACGCCAAATTCTCCAAATGTGAATTCTGGATCCAAGAAGTACACTTTCTAGGCCATGTGGTGAATGAATAGAGGATACATGTTGATCCAGCTAAGATCGAGGCCATTAAGAAATGGGAAGCCCCGCAGACACCAACTGAGTTCCGTCAATTTCTTGGGTTAGCAGGCTATTATCGACGATTTATTGAGAATTTCTTCAAGATCCCGCAACCACTGACGACACTGACTCAGAAAGATAAGAACTTTATTTGGGAAGACAAACCAAAGGAAGCATTCCAGACTCTCAAACATAAGTTATGCAATGCACCGATTTTGGCTTTACCTGAGGGAGTGGATAACTTTGTAGTCTACTATGATGCTTCACATCAAGGGATGGGATGTGTACTGATGCAAAAGGAGAAAGTTGTCGCATATGCATCAAGGCAATTAAAGATTCGGGGAGGTGGTGTTCGCACTCAAAATCTGGAGACACTATCTCTACGGTACTAAGTGCACCATTTTCACCGATCACAAAAGCCTTCAACACATTCTTGATCAGAAAATGCTCAATATGAGGCAAAGAAGATGGGTTGATCTACTTAGTGACTACGATTGTGAAATAAAGTACCATCCAGGCAAGGCTAATGTAGTAGCCGACACATTAAGCAGAAAAAAAAGAGTGAAGCCGAGGAGAGCACGGGCTATGGGAGTGATGGTTCAAACAAGTCTAAAGACTCAAATTCTTGAAGCACAAAGGGAAGCTTTGAAAGAAGAAAATTTGAAGCATGAGACCTTGCATCACTCAGAGAAAGAATTTGAATTTCAATCAGATGGAGTGCATTACTTTAAGAATAAAGTATGGGTACCAAAGGTTGGAAATTTACGATCAACTATCTTGGATGAAGCCCATCGATCCGGATATTCGGTTCACCCAGGAGCGGATAAGATGTTTAAGGATCTGAAGCAATACTATTAGTGTCCGGGAATGAAGAAAGATATTGCTGAGTATGTAAGCAAGTGCTTAACTTGTGCTCAAGTCAAGGCCGAACATCAAAAACCATCTGGTCTACTTCAACAACCCGAAATTCCCCAATGGAAATGGGAGCAAATAACTATGGATTTCATAACCAAGCTACCCAGGACTGGGAAAGGACATGATTCGATATGGGTTATAGTAGATCGACTTACAAAATCAGCTCATTTCATTCCCATTCGTGAAGATTTCAGTATGGAGAAACGTGCGCAAATTTACATCAATGAAATAGTTGCACGTCACGGTGTGCCTATTACCATTATTTCAGATAGAGACACACGTTTTACGTCACAATTTTGGCAGTCTCTTCAAAAGGCATTGGGTACACGTTTGGATTATAGCACTGCCTATCATCCTCAAACGGATGGACAATCAGAAAGAACTATTCAGACATTAGAGGATATGCTGCGTGCATGCGCGATAGATTTTGGTGGGAGTTGGGATACCCACCTACCACTTGTTGAATTCTCTACAACAACAGCTACCATACCAGCATTCAGTGTGCGCCGTACGAAGCCCTATATAGATGTAAATGTAGATCGCCGCTTAGATGGTTAGAAATCGGTGATAGACAGCTGACCATGCCCGATATTATTCGGGAGACCACTAACAAGATCTCAATCATCAAAGAAAGACTCAAGACATCAAGAGATCGTCAGAAGAGTTATGCGGATAATTGGAAAAAGTCATTAGAATTCCAAGTAGGTGATTTGAAGGTATCACCCTGGAAAGGACTGGTACGTTTCCGGAAGAGAGGCAAACTGGGTCCAAGATACGTTGGTCCATTTGAAATAACAGAATGAATTGGACCGGTAGCATGCAAATTAAAGTTGCCACGGAACTTAAGCGCCATCCACAACACGTTCCATGTGTCGAATCTGAAGAAATGCTTAACGGATGAAACAATAGTGCTATCCCTGGAAGACGTTCAGATTAATGATCGGTTGCATTTCATTGAAGAACCAGTTGAGATACTTGATCGAGAAGTCAAACAGCTTAGACGTAGTCAGACCCCTATTATCAAAGTTCGCTGGAATGAGAAACATGACCCAGAGTACACTTGGGAAAGAGAGGATTTCTTGAAAGGCAAATATCCTCATTTGTTTGCAAAGGAAATCATTGACAGTAGCAGTCATTAAATTTCAGGACGAAATTTAATTAACAGGGGGAGACTGTGACAACTGTCAAATTTGAACCTCCAGGTTAGCTTTTTATTAAGTTTATTAGTAGTAATATAGATTAAATATAAGAATAGGAGTTAGTTGACTTAGAATGACCGAAAAATTTCTAGGGTTTCCGGTAGTTACTTAGAAAGTCCGGTTCCGACCCGTAACTGTCTAAAACGTCCTACATAGTGCCAAATGTTCTAATTTATACCAAATTTATATAAAATTTATAGTTCTAGAATGCTAAATATAAAACTTTTATTATTTATATAATTTAAACACTTTTGGGCTCATATTTTGAAGGAAAGAAGCCAAAATTGAGAAAATGGACTTCTAATTTCATATTTTTTGGCTTAAAATAATTTTAAAAAAAATTTGTTGGGTTTGGTTGGGGCCCATATCCATGGCCGCCCCCCTTGTTTCCACATATAAATATTGTTTTTTTTTTAAATTTTCTCTCATTTGCAACTTTCAAATTTCAAAAACTCCTCTCTCTCTCTCTCTAGAAACTAAGGGACACAATTCTCCCTCTCTTTTCTCTCCAAGAACTCCAGCCAAAATTCAGCAAATTTACTCATCTAATAGCAAGATTATTGAAACTTTTGGTGCACTCTTCATCATACAAGTAAGTCATAGCATCTTCCCTTTCTTTTCTTACCATTTTTGGGTGAAATACCCACTTTTTCATGCATTATAAGTCACATTCTTCTAACATCTGAAAATTTTGTGTTTTATGGAAAGATTATACACCAAAAACATATAAAATGTTTACAAAATGGTGGTAATCTATCACCCAAACAATAAAACTCAAGAAAATAAGTGAAAGTCAGGATTTTATGTGATTTTGAACAACAAATGGTGATTTTTGGTGCTGACAGATTTCATGCATGTGCATAAATCGTCCATTTCTTGTAAATAATATGTTCAAATATCATAAATCTTCTTTCTAAAAGTTTATTTAGTGAGTTCGGGTTCTAATCTAAGTGGTCTCACTCAAAAAAATTGAGTTTTGACCCCCCAAATGCTCATAGAAATATGAATGTGCATTTGGATGTTCAACCGTAGGTAAACCCTACTTTGAACGACCATAACTCTTTGAATTTTCATCCAAATCACTTGATTTTTCTTCTGTACCTTAATTTAATGAGTTACCTTTCAAATGACACTTGTTTCACTCAAAGATGTGGTTATTTGAGATTTCAATTAATCAAAACAAAATGAGTGTGCAATCTATCCAAAGCTGACAGATTTGTGCATGCATGTTCAAATGGTCATATCTCTTTCAAAACTCAATGAAAAAGGAAGATTTTTCTTTTGAGAGTTAGTTTTATGAGTTATCTTCTGTTTGCAAGTGAAATCACATGAAAATATAGAGTTTTGATCCTCCAAACACCTAAAACATTTTAGGTGTGCAAACTGTGAAACCACCAGTAGGTAAACTCTACTTTGCATTTAATATCTTTTTGAATATTTGTCCATAATTCATAATTCTTCTTCTGAAGTTTTTTTTATGAGTTAGGGTTCATATGAATCTAGTTTCATTCAAAAATATGAAGTTTTGAGGCATTAACCAATTTATTAAAGTTAAGTGTGCAATCTGTCAACCAATGACAGAAGTGTGCAAGAAACTTTGTGGTGCCATATCTTCCTCATGACTACTTCAAAATGAGTGATTCTTATTTCAAAAGTTTCCTTTATGTGTTATTCATATAATCCAACTGGAATTTCTGAAAAATATTAAGTAGAACTCCTCAAATGATTGTTTTACTAACAGTGTGTAATCTGTCATGCTTGCTGTGACACACTGTTTGATATAAATTATTTGAACCCTTTTTATATGTCTAAAATGCATGAAATTTGGTCACAATGACCTTAACTCAGTAACTCATTACATATAAAAATATGGGAAATTTTGTCATTTTGGATGTTACATTAAATTGATCATTTTTAGGACTTACAGTTTCTGTCAGAAAATGAAATTCTGAAACTGTTTGATTTCATAAATTTTGATCACTTGAAAGACTATAACATTACATTTTCGGTATAAGTTATTTCTTTAAAGAGTATTTGTGCATTATTTATAACGGGACAATAGTAGACCAAGTTGGACATATAAGGACTTATAAGCACTCTCATAGTAATCGTTAGACATATAAGTGTTAATTTTGGGTATGTTGCTTTGTTAGGTAAGCGTTAGGCCATCAAGCGGACATCTCGGGTATCTTTTTGTATGCTTTGCTATAAGGTGAGTATTCACGGCCCCTCGTTTTAAATGTTTATATGTTTTGGGGTGTAAAGCATGTCGTTTAAAAGTAAATTGAATTGATTTATATTGAATAACGAAAAGTATATAAATCATTGTGATGAGCAACATTATATTACACAAAATGATATGTTGAGTTATGCAAAGTCCCCGTGGTACACTACTATTTAACTCTAAATGACCGATGATATTTGTGGATAGTGCTATTTGGTTGACATACCCACCTAACTGGCAAGTAGGGGTGCACTTTATCAATTAAGAATGCTCTACACATGTGGACTTTAGGTCCACTGCTGAGGTAGGGTGGGGCGTAGAATGTCGTTTAGGCTTAGTAGTGGCTCAATACTTTAATATCATGTGTACTCATTATATGTATTTTTGCTCATAAAACTTTAAAATATTAAAGTTGATGCGACATTTGATTCGCTATATTTTTATATACCTTGCATATAAAATGTTTTGTGCATTTAAAAACCTGTGAAGTCACCAACTCTTTGTAGTTGACTCTTTTGTTTTATCATGCTTTACAGGAAATTAGAAGGTAACCGATCAAGTTTTGTATGTTTTTCTGGAACACCAATCAAGATTTTGTACATGTTAATTTTGTTGTAATTTGCTTATTTAAGACAAGTAGTCAAGTTGTAAACTATTAAACTTTGAACTTGACGTTATAGTTATTTATGTATGGTTGGTGTTTATATTCCTATTGTTGTGAAACTTTGAACCGTTGTACCTCGTGTTTCCGCTTTAGCGGGGTGTGACACTACTTGTTGGCGTCTAGGAAGAAAAATAGTCTTAACCATTTCGTCGAAAAAGTATCTTCCGAAATCATTCGACCGCCAAAATATGAGTGCTTTTGTTAGCTCCGTGATATAAGAAGGAGATAGGTCATGACCCCCTGTCTTGCGACTTAGACACCGGATGATATGGATAAAAAAAGTTCCATACTCCTCCCATTTGTCGGCGAAGAAAAGTTGCCGGACTTGTGGACTAGGGGTCGTGAATATAGTTTATGGTCTGAACAACCTCCTCGTGTTCATGACCAAGAGGGAAGTCGGCATAACTATCGAATTTTGGAAGATGAAGAATGTGGCAGACATTATCAACATTGAAAACTAGATCGTCTTTGCTAAGAACAAAAGTAGTTACCTCATTTGTTTGTTGATCATACTCAAAGCTGACCTAAAAATAGCCCGGAAAGAATTTACTCATCTTTGGTTTATGGGTAAAGACGTATTGCAGTGGAGACCTTTGAAAAAAAGGAGGAGACGACGTTGTATTCGTGATGTGCAATATCATGACTGAATAGAGCAATATTATTGTAGTGAGGAAATTACATATTTTCAATCTTAAGTGTTGCATCCGAATGGGTTTTGGAGATGTTGGAGGATGTCATTTGTATTTTGTGAATAAGTGCAGGTTTGGGAGAGAATGAAGATATTCAAAGAAGAAGATATTATAAAAGTGACAAATATTGTTTGTTTGTGTCTTTTATATGAGGGATATGAATGGATTAGGTTAAAGTTACTCATGAAAAAGAAAGGTAAAAGGACATGTGGAAAAAGCACTTAGACGTGCGTAGACTATAACCAACCCCTCCATTATCTAATACAATGGCGTGTATGCCGTCATTTTTATATGGTTGAGGAAACTTGGAGAGGAAATTTTTAAGTGTTGTAAATTAAAATAACGGCAAAAGAAATCTAATTAATAAAATCGGAGAAAACGGTATATCATATAACATTGGCAAATAAATTATTAATAATGAAAATTACCAATTATTGAGAGTAAATTGGTAGAATCTTTTAAGACAGTCTTTAAATTTTTTATATGATTTGCAACAATTCTTAAGGACATTGGCAGATTATTCATCATGAAATCGGTAAATAAGTCGGAAACACATTTGCAAAAATATATTACGTGAACACATCGGCAAAAAATTAGTTAAGTTTATCGGCAAGTTATTTCCTTATAAAACAATTAAACTAAACAATAAATGGGTATTTCGTTAAGATTCAATAAATGTGTATTATTAAATATTTGATTTTATCAACGACATTAATCGAAAAAGACAATCGGCTATTTATTTTTATATAAATATGAATAAATTTATAAAGGAATAAAAGGTTATCATGAAAATGGAAGGTCAAACGGCATTGTGATAGTACGTAATCGCCCGCCTGTATGATGTGACATGTCAGACCTGTTTAATAGTCATATTTGGATCTTTTGAAACTCCAAATTGATCATAATAATATCTTTTAACCACAAGGCTTGTGGCGTACTGGTTAAGGCTTGTGGGGGATGAGGCTAGATAACTCATCTAACCTAGGATCTAATCCAGGCGCAAACAACTTGGGGCCACTAGGGATTTATCTCAGGGTTGCATGTTCTAGCAGTATTAAAATTGACAGGGATTAGTTTTGCAAATGTCTAGGATACCCTTTCAAAAAAAAATATTTTAATAACAATTAAAATAATATAACAGGATAAAGATAGAAATTTATACATTAATGATTACGATTATTTAAATTTGTATTTTAAATACAAAGTTAAATGAGACGGAAAGTAAATCATGAAAACGGAAGCCAAAAGTTCATCTTGGAAAAAATCATTCTTTTGATTAAGAAAACCGGCACCTTTTTATGTGAGTAAGCTAACGTGGTTGACAATAGTATTTATACCTTCTTGAGTTATCAATTGTGTTAGGTCCGATTCAACAAGATCAAAAGAGGAATCATACGGAAATCATTGAGTTGTATGTTTTATTGATGAAAGCATTAAAGAGTTATAGACGCGAAAGTAACTTACACGACTCTCATTAATGAATCCTCTACCCTAGACTCCTTTATATAGTAGGTTCTACTACATGGTAAGCCCAAGCCCATAAGGAATTAAACGAAATATGGAAAGTTACAATTAATTCATTCCTTCTTTATAAAAGTTTCTAAACTTAGGACTTTTAGTCCTAACAAATTGTTCATTTTAATATAAAAATAAGATTAAAATACTAATTAAATAGATTAAACATTATGTTAAACCTAATAATTTGATAATATTTAACATCCTTCTGAAATATTGGAATATAATATCGGGGACTAAGATCGGACATTTATAAAAGGATAAGTTAATCATGAAAATGAAAGGTAAAAGAACATATTTTAAATTATAATAAGTGATGTATACATAGATCGGCACCTACATGACATGACGTTGATGACGTGGGTGAGAGTTTTTATTTTACAATATTTGGGCATCATAATTGAAGTTTTTGGAAATTTAAATTGATAATCATAATATGTAAATACTTAGGGGCCGTTTACCAAATCTTACCCAGGTAAGTGCTTACCGGCAAAATTTAACACTATCACTTACTTACCGAGTAAGATTTTAGTCCACCAAAATGGCATCGTGTGCAACAATTTACCCGGTAAGCGCTTACCGTGGTAAGAGTTGCCACAATCACTTACCCGGGTAAGATTCTTGGTCCTTGCTTTCCTTGTCTTTGCTCTTACCGGGTGAGATTTATGGTACTTGTCATATTCCTCCGGTAAGGTAACATGACTTGGTAAGCGCTTACCCGAGTAAGCATTTGGTAAACTTATCTTCTTTGAACTTATCTTCTCATATTCAATTGTAAGTTCTTAAGATCTCATTACAAAATACATGAGATGGGTATTTATACCCCTAGACTATTACAATCAAAGTACAATATAAACTAAAATAGTGTTGACTTTGTTGACATTAGCTTTGACCACGACGTCTTTAATATTGTAATCTCGAATACAATATATTTTAGACCTATCATTCTCCCCCTTTGTATTCGAGATAACAATTCGTCAAATCAGCTCTAGCAAATTCTTTCGTTGAAGACAACTGAACATTGTCAACAAACAGATGCTTGAACTTTGAAACAATCTTCCCTGTGTATTCAAGCACATTGCATTTGAAGAAAAACAAGCTCCCCTTTATACAAATCAGATTCTTTAGATCAAAATCCTTCAGCTCGAACAAATCTTTAGAATCTTCGGAAGACTTTTTATCATAAACTTTAACAGTAAAAAACTCAATCTTTAAATAGTAAGGCTCGAAGTTTTGGCACTACGTGTACTAAGCTTGTCACATATTTAAACATGAAAGAATCACTTTTCAGTAATAAACTTTTCAAATAGCTTGATAAACCCTGTCAACTCTTATTGCTCCCCCTCAACATCAGCATTAAATCTTTGAATATATTTTTGCATGTGACTTCGAGTTCATCTCTTTGCATGTGACTTCGTGTGTTCGCCTGTGTCTTTGATATAATGTTTCTCCCCCTCATGATGATTAGGAGAATTATGAACATCATGAACGATCAAAGACTGAATAAAATAAGCTCCACCAAACATGTATGTTAGCTCCTCCTTAGAAGTATATCTCCTTCAGAACAATTTGCTCCCCCTTAATAATTGATATCTTCTTAACAAACTTTGTCGGTAGAACAAATGGGTAATCAGCTAACATAGAAGCACATTTAGAAACTGTTATCACTACAATCGGAATTAAATTCAATCGAGTGGCCAATTTTCAGAGTTGGCAACGATGAATCTCTGATAGGAATTCCAGTCATTATTGAATTGGAATTATAAACATCTCTTCTCAGATTGTTCCGACAACACCACAAAGATATGCATTGGAATCACAAAGACTCGTGCAATATGTATATATGGTGGCTTAAACATGACTCGATGTGAATTGAATATGGAGTTCGAAGATCGGAGGTGTGTCTTCCTTTTTCAATATCTTAATCTTCCGAATGAAGAAAGATAGCAGATATGCTCATTCTCCCTGATATATGAAACAAATATCTTTTGTGAGATACTTGAGTGGCTAGGTGGGTTGACACGAGTTGTCAACACTTGGTCTATGTATTTTTCAATATTCATCTCCAAAGATTGAGAATGAATAGATTATGTGGCAACCCGATTTACTAACTCAGGTTGGTGAGGATCTTTTTATTCTTTTAATCATGTCTCACACTCACCATATTCTTTTAGCTCACTAGCTCTCATCTCGCAAAAATTTCAACTAAATCTCCCTCATTTCAGTCTCGTATTCAATCACATTTGATAGTGACTGAAAATCCAAAAATAATTCTTTTTAGCTTGAGACTCTACCCTTTTAAATCTCCTATCATTTACACTTAATCTCAGCACACCCCTTTTCCAGATCATCCCAATGATCAAAAAACTCAACTAGCATCTAGACCCGTTTCCGATGACTAGCCTTGGTTATGTTCCTTGGGTAGGTTTTTCAAGTTATGGATTGACCATGGAAACTCTAAAATTCCTATCATACAGGCAAAAATATATCCCATGCTGAAATGTTGATGTTGTTAGGAGCAAAAACATTTAACTCCGAGTTTTAAACTGAATAGTTTAGTATATGTAACACAGCTTCTAAACTAAATTGTTTAGAAGATAAAACATGAACGTTTCTGTTTAGGAATGTCAATGAACAAATAAGAACGCTAAACATAATGACACAGTAAGCACAGTGTTTAATGAAATGAATATTCAATGATTATTGAGATTAATTGTGAAAAAAAAATCACAGTTATGATTTCGATAATAATGGAATCATTGAAATGAATTAAAGGCAAAAGTGAAAAAAATTAAAGAATATCAAATGAGTGTATTTCCGCCGAATATGCAACAAAATATGTGTCGTGGAAATAACTTTTTAAAGAAAATTATTACTTGTAGTAATCCAAAAATAGATTTTCAATCAGAAAGAAACAAACACAAGTAAGTTTCTTGGATATAACTACCACGGTTTTGTGAAATACAACTTTTCAAACAATATAATATGGTATAAAAGATTTTCCTCTCAAAGATAGAAAATACTTGCTCCCCCTCAAACCATTAACAAGTCTGATCATGTGTTTGAATAATCGGAATTCAGCACGACACATGATATCCTGCTAAACAGATTAAGCAGATTTTGGTAACCATACCTTCATGGGTCCTTGCATGTTAGTGTTTGTCTGAGATATACTGTAAGATCTGAAACATCTATTGCGATTAGATGTTCTAACAATAGATCTTATCACTAGGGAATCGGGAATAGAATACATACCATACCAATAGTTCACATACCTTTGATGAACAAAATCATTCATTCCATAAGTTGAACAACAAAGCTTTTCTTGGCTCAGACTGATTAGCTTGTTGATAGACCTTACAAGATAAGGAAAAGCAGTCGTGGAAGCAAATGACTTTGCATCAATTGCAAGAGATTGGTATGACTTGTTTCCATCATGGCCATCTAAAGTTGATTTTTGTTTCCAAACCATCTTAGATTTCTTAGAATGGTTAGTATTTGAACCAGAAGCAGAAAAATTATGGAAAAAATTAGAAGGACAAATCTGATCTTGTGAAAAATAACGTTGAAGGAATCTTTGTATGAATAGAGATTGAGGAAGTTTTGAATGAGCACACTGAATCAGCAGAATCATCATACGGGGACTAAGCAATAGTATCGACCCTAGCTTTATCAGACAATTCAACCTTGAAATTGATCTCTTCAAACTCATTCACTTTTGTAGTCAACACATTACGTTCTTCAACAATCAAATCAAACTTCTGTATTTCAGACTTCGTATTCTGCTTTTTCATAATATCTGTCTGAAGTCCAAATAACTTGCGTGTAAGATCAGCAATCATCTTCTCAAACACTTTTTTTTCTTAAATCCCTTTTCTATCTCAACAACTTTGTCATTCCCAATATCTTTTCCGTTTTCCAATACTGCTTTGTCATGCTCTACCTTCTTTTCTAGCTCGGAAAATCGTCTTTGAAAAAGTAGCAACTTTTGCTTTAAGAATATGTCGTTCAGATTCAAACGTACTTTTCTTATTTTTAAAATTGATTTCTAAACACTTTCTCTTCTCAGACGTCTTTTTGACTAAAGCAACATTCTGCTTTGAAACAAGTTTCCTTACACTTGAAAAGCTCTTTCATTCATCTTTTAAAGTACTGAAATCTTCTTTGTGAGTTTGTAGGGTTTGCACACGATCAGATTCTGAGCATTTTTGCTTCAATCACTTAACCCTAAAACAGCCTAGATTTGCACTTTAATGATCGAAGAGAACTTTTTCAACAAAATCCAAAAATATCAAAAATCGATTCAAAACCTAACTTAAACTGAATGAAAACCCAAAATGAATAGAATCGAGTGATCCCATATCAAAAACGAATCTAGTGAGTCCAAACTAGCATCAATCCATCCACAAAATCTCCTAAAATTGATCTATTGATCATAACTCCTTCAATGATGTGATTATGATACCTCCTATACTTAGTGAAAATCTTAGTTTTAGTTACTGTTCAGAATCGGCGAAAGCAAACACTGATTGTACTCAGTGATCGCTGAAACTATCAGGGGCACTATCTAAACCTAGAAGCTGAAGACAACATTCACACCAAAAGAACTTTCGGCGATAGTCGAAGACCTAGCTAAAGAAAGAGACAGTCAACTCGTGATCTAAAGCGGTTCAGTGATAGCAACGGTCGTCTACATAAAGTGTGAGATCTTGTGTATGCCTCAGTGATACTTAAAGGGATACTCCTTGAGCCTTTAAGTATCAGCAATCAAATGAAGCGTACTCAATAAGATTGAAGTTTATCTTATCGTTGATGCACAAATGTCAACCTCCCCATACCTTTGTCAGATAGTACGTACAAAGTTACTTTATTGCCTCCCAAGTGTTTACCAACTCTGATAGGGTCACTATTCATATTCGGCTAAAAGCATGGTTGCTTTTATGAACAAAGGCCAAGCCTCCAATGGATGCTTGACACTTGACATATACCTTCTAACTTTCATTAAATGCATTGGGTAGAAATAGATGAATAACCTCTTCTCCATCTTCATACATACTTATCTTTTCTTGAACCTCTGATAATTTATATTCCTTATCTTTTGCATCAAATATCTTAGTGATTCTGGGATTGTAATAGAATAGGTATTTATACTTGTTCTTATTCCGCTTACAATCTGTAAACTTTTTTATTCAAATAAACTCATTTAAAACTTTAAGAAAGGTATGTTTGTATTCATCCCCCCTCTATAAATTGTATCTACACATATACACTCTTGTAGACTCCTTAGGGACCAACAAGTGGTATTAAAGCAATGTTTATTGCTTTCCTTCTTTAAAAACTAATATTTTGTTTTTAAAATGGCTAGTTAGAATACACACTATAATGACAATCAATCACTTTCCAAACCTCCAAAGTTTAGAAAAGATAATTTCCTTGTCTGGAAAGAATGACTCTATTCCTAGAAGGGTAAGATCCTAAGATCCCTTACTATATAGACAATGGGCCATTCGTTCCAACAGCTACAATCCTTGATGTCCCTGAGGCTATAACCTCTGTTGTTAATGGAGTGAGGAAGACAACAAAGAAATAACTATTGACATAAAAGCTAGATCTATTATTGTTATGTCTCTGTCAGATGATGTGTATCATTCTTTCATCAAAATGAGAACCTCAAAATCCATGTGGGACGCACTTTGTGTTCAATATAAACGAAAAAATGTGGTGCAAGAATCTCGAAGAATACATCTGGTGAGACCGTATGAATGTTTCATATGTGGTAAAAATGAAACACCTTCTCAAATTCACCAAAGGTTCAACTTTCTGACCATAGATCTGAAACAGTTGGTCGGGAATATTCTAACTCTGAAGTACTGACAAAGTTCCTGGAATCTCCTCTTGAACAATTGGACACATTTACTGCATGTCTTAAATTGTTGCTAACTCTCTTTCTTTAAGTCCTTTAAATGGAATATTGATCAATCATGAGCAATCCTAAATGTTAAAAATAAATATGTTAAAGGACACTAAAAGTTCAAAATTTTCTTCTTTGGCTTTAGTGGCATCAGAGACTGATCCCACAAAAACAGTCTCTTCCTCCATAACCTCCATCACTGAGTTAGACCAGTCTAACTTGTAGACATTTATGACTCTGCTCTGTTAGAATTTGATGATTCTCTGGCTCTTCTAACCAATACCTTTAGAAGGTTTTCCAAAAAGAGCAGCTTTAGAAGAAATCCTTCTATCACTGACTCTGACAAATCAAAGATATATTACATTGATAAAGCATCTACAATATGTTTTAATTGTCAATGCAAAGGTCACTTTGCCAGTGAACGCAGATCCAAGAGAGTTGGTGCTCCTACCACTTCTCAGATCTCATTTAAACCAGAGATGATAAATATCTCAAGTTAAAGGACAAATATCTGAAGATGAAAAAAACTCAGCGTAAAGGCAAAGGCCTGGTCGATGAAGAACATGACTAGACAGACATAACTGACGAGTCAGGTTCAAATGAAGAAGATATGGCGCTTGTCTGTCTTATGGCAAGAATTCAGGAAGCTGAAGAAGTCTTTGAAAATCAAAGAATTAACTAAGGTCGAAGAAGATCTTAAATACCAAGTCTTTGTAAATCAAACATTAAGCATTAAGAAACAACAAGCTATCACTGAGCGCGAAAAAACCATCGATGATCTCAAAGCTGAAAAAGCCACCATTGAAGGATGGTACAAAGCCTTTATAAAGGCAAATGAGATCATAAATGCTCAGATTCCCATAAAGGTTAAGAGTGGACTACTAATCAGAAAGAACCTTCTAAGGATCATTCCATGCTTAAGTTTTAAACTTTTGTATCCTCTATCCCTGATACCTCTACTCAGTGTTCCACTACACTTGAATCAAACAAATCTGAATCTCTCTCTAAGGACTCAATGAATGTGATTACAGGCAAATCCATTATTCACGCTCCTAAGGTCAAGAAAACTGCTAAACTGAAGAAGAGTCCTTCTAATCCTTCAGTCAGTCATCCTTCGACTTTTGGGAAGAAGATCCCTAGATTTATTCAGAGATCAACTCCCCAAATCAAGATTTATCTCACTCAGTGGTTCCTCCAAGGTCTATGGAGAAAGAAATTCTTGGTCCTGGTCTTGAAAACCTTAAGCCTTCTTTCAGATATAAAAAGTGCTATCATTATGGGGAAACTACTCACATTGCAAGAAAGTGCCCAAATGCTACCAAGGTTGAGAAGATCTCTCATAAAAAGAAAGTAGCCAAGACTGAGAAATTAGTAAAGGTGAAATCCACCAAGGTTGGTAAAACAACTAAGGTGACAAAGTTCACTGAAGTAAAACCTTCAGAGAATGAGAAAGATGTTGCTTCTAACATTTCCACTAACACAGTAGGACTCATAGTACTATAGATACCTATGAAAATTTTATTCCCTTATCTAATGATGGATATGAAAGGTATCTGGTATCTTGATAGCGGATGCTCAAGACATATGACTGGAACAAAAACCATGCTCTCTGAATTTAAGGAAAAAAAGGTCCCTCGGTGACCTTTTGTGGAAATGGCAAAGGATACACCAAAGGTTATGGTATTTTGAAATATGGAGCGACTTCTTTCAATCGTGTTGCTTATGTTTAAGGACTGAAGCATAACTTGTTGAGCATTAGTCAACTTTGGGATAAAGACTTCAAAGTCTTATTCACAAAGACAATATGTGCTGTCACTGATAAGAATGACAAACTTGCTCTAACCGGAGAATGTTCTGAAAATGTCTATGTCATCAACATGGATGATTCCCATTCAGAGAACATTTGTTTTCTTTCTAAAGCTTCTTTAAATACAAATTGGCTTTGGCATAAAATACTCTCTCATCTGAACTTCAAAATGATAAATGATTTATCAAGAAAAGAACTTGTCAACGGACTCCGTAAACATTCTTTTGCAAAGGAATTTCTTTGCTTAGCATGTGAAAAAGGAAAGTTGAAAAGGGAAAGCTTCATATCAAAGAAAGTGTCTTTAGTGACCACTCCTCTTCACCTACTCCATATGGATCTCTTTGGACCTATCAATGTCCGTTCCATATCTAGAAACAAGTATACACTTGTCATAGTTGATGAGTATTCTAGGAATACTTGGGTTGGCTGAACCAGTAGGTTTCCAACCTTCAAAGCAATATGCTGACACATTTTCTTTACAACAGAGCAACTAAACCTAAACAAGATCTATTTCTTAGGTCGGTGTCAACCCACATCGCAATTCCTCAATCCTAACGAAGTAGTTCCTTCGGAATCCAATGAACAACAACGATTACTTAGGATCAGCTTGCGATATTCTTTCTTAGATCCAAGAGTGACACTCCTGAAGAAATCATTTCCTTCATCAAGAAGATGGAAGTCCTGAACAATCTCACCGTTCGTTCTCTAAGAAGTGATCATGGCACTGAATACAAAAATAATACCATGGTCAGTTTCTTTAAAGACAAAGGAATCTCTCATAATTTCTCTATTTCCAAGACTCCTCAGCAAAATGGCGTTGCGGAAAGAAGAAATCAAACTATCATTGAAGTTGCTCGCCCTATACTCAGCGAATCTCATCTACCAACTCAATTCTGGGCTGAAGCAGTTAACACTGCATGTTTCACTTAGAATCGATCCCTGATAGTTGAAAGATTCAAGAAAACGCCCTATCAACTCTTCCATGGAAGAAATCCTTCTCTGAGTTATCTACACAATTTTTGATGTAAATGCAATATCCTGAATGACAGAGATTATCTAGGAAAGTTCTATCCAAAGGCTGATGATGGTTTATTTCTTGGGTACATCCTCAGTATCCAAGGCTTTCAAAGTATTTAACAAAAGAAGAAAATTTGTTGAAGAAACCATAAACGGCAACTTTGATGAATCACGTTCAGCGAACTCCATTCCCATCACTGATGATGACGAACAGCTGAACAAATTGATGAAATCTCACTATGGGGAATCCTAATCATTTTTCAGTCCTCCTCCATGAACCGAAATCAATGATGATGACAAACATCATGTCATTCCAAGTATGATAAATAATAACAATGCTTCCTCTTCAAAAATGAGTGTTATTCCTATTAATCATATACCATCCTCTAAAACTTCGGAAGTTCTGGTACACTGCGTACTCCACTACCAAAACCACTGAAAACGGAACTAATGTCCCTACAATTGCCTTCTAGATTCACCTAGGATCTTTAGCTAGAGCTGTAGGTGCAATTAGGTAAAAAATTAGGTTTCCCGACAAGAAAAGAGGCCAGGCATGGGCATCTGAACCCACTAAGGAAGAAATTGTTGGCTTCCTTGATCAGATGGGCTACAACTAGCCTAAGAAGGAGAACAGTGAAGAGCTGAACGAAACCCTCACCAAGAGCAACAAAAGTCGAAGGCCCGCTGTTTGGAAATACTTGTTCTCCTACATGATTCAGTGCCTAGGCATTAAGACTGGTGGTCAGGAACAAGCCAGCCAAAAGTTCCTCGACATGGCATTCTCTTTCTGTCTTGATCGCAACTTGAACTACGTGAAAGTCATTTTCGACGATCTAAAGAACCGCATAGACAAGAAGCAAAGGGAAAAGAGTATCCCTAACCCTCCCTTCATGAGCATGGTCATGGAGTTCATCTTCAAGGACTATCCGAAGAAAGGCACTCATCGATTTTCTCAAATAGGTAAGAAGTCCCTAGAGCATGAACTCCGATAAGGAGACGCTCCTCTCTTCCCTGGTATGCTGAAGATTATCAGGGTTCCCACACCCCTCATTGTTGAAACTACCACTTCTCCTACCTTCGTGGTAGATAAAGTATCCAAATCACTAGACAACCCACCAATGATTAACCTCGATATTTCTCCTTCCCAAACCCTAAAAAGGAAGAACCCATCCACTGATGGACACAAGAAGTCCACAGCAACAAATCCCCCAATGAAGAAAATAAAGAAGGACGTCTCTCAAAAGAATCTGTATTTGGCGTATCACCAACGCCTCCCCCAACCTCAACTACGACAACGGTCTCTGAAGTTGTTGCCGCTTTGTCAGCACTACCCCCTCCTCAAGTGACCAAAACCCTGAAACGATAGCGACCAACTTTACTGAAGCTGCTACATGTATTACATGCACTGCTTTCTACTTTCCTTCCATATACTCTTCTTTGGTCCATACATCGATCAATCAATCAGGTATGGTAGTCCCCATACCTGAAGAGGTTGAGAAACGTGTTATTCAATTATCAGAATTGTTTTGACAATCTGATGATTGGAAAGCAGCATGCACAGGACCTGAGAATGTTTCTTAGAAACATCCTCAGAGACAAGTATGTCATCCTCAGGACATATTCGTCGAAAGCTCTAACCCTTAGAATAATCCTTCAGATATTATCAAGGAGCCCTTGCATATACACTCATCCACCTAACTTGTTTCTTTTAACCTTGAGCTATTCTTGGCTCATCTATCTTTGTTACCTACAGATGTAAAGTTAGATGCACCTCCTCAGAAGAAGATCCCTCTGAAGACAGAGAAGATCCAGAGCAAGTCAATGCCCAAGCTTAAGCTCGAGATCCCCAAGGTCTCGCTGACTACTCCCTCATCAACCTTCTAGTTTCCAACACTGGATCATCTGGTAGGTGAGGCGGCAATGCTGAATATGAAGGCCGATCATCTTCAGATATATGCTAAATTCATCTTCAATCAGGTTTGGTGGGAACCTAACTTGAAAAAAAGATCTCAGCCATCCAATCAGATGTTTTTTCTATCAATTCAGAGGTTTCCTCTCTAAAGAGCACTATCGCTCAAAACACTTTTGCCATCACCAATCTTGGTGGCAAAATAGACAAACAGGGAGAGACGTTATCTGAAATTCTCCAACTCTTAAAGACCCCTGTTGTCTCTCCTTCCTCCTTCACCGATGCTGATAGAGAATTTCTGAATCAACTTGTGTTGGTTCAGAAGAAACACTTTGAGTCTCTTGAAGCGATCAGAGAAAAGGTCAACATCCTTATGGTGCATACTCTCATGATGATAACAAAGATGGGGAGAAAGTTTCCAAGGAGGTGGAGGAGCAGAATATAGCTCATGCCCAAGAGTTTGAAAGAAGGAACTTTGAGCCCATCCCTGATACCACTAGGGATGAGGCAAAGGATGACAAATAAGACTCCCTCATCATTGATGATGAGGAAGAATAAGAAGAGGAAAAAGAAGATGACGATGAAGAAGGACCATCATCATACCAACTTAGGGATGATGATTACGACAACTTCAATACCGATCATACTTCCTTCTTCTCAACAGTCAGGCCAGGTCCAACAACTGGCATAGTTTTCAAGGAATCTGTTGGGGAAAGGCCCCCTCCTAATCATGAGCTTACTCTTTAAGGGAAGAATAATCAACTATCTCCGAAAAATCTACAAATTTTACTAAATAGATAAGGGGAGCTAGAAAATTCAGACGTCAGTCTTCCACTCACTTTATACACTCTCATCTCTGAACCCCAACCTATCTCATCTTTACCATCTTTCATAATTCCTACTAATGCATTCACTATAATGATTATTGAAGAAATCATTAACCCTGAACCGTCCACATCTTCTCCAATTCTCAACTCATCCTTTCCCCCAAAGGTGATGCCCTTCACGAATGAATCTTCTGAGGCGGATTTATTCTTGTACATATTTGAATCGGGCGTGGAAGAAGAAGGCCTAGTTCATTGGCGTCTACATAAAGAGACTATCCCTGAACCCGAAGAAGAAGCTCTGAGGGAACAGTTAATAAAGGAGCTTGAAAGGACCAGAGTAAAAATTCCTCTTCGTACCTCTGGTCCCAAAGCCACTATACCTGTGCATACTGAAGTAGAAGATGAATTTTCCTTCCTTTCGCCATTAGAAAGAGAAGATGCACTGAAGGCTCTGCGACTGAGAGATGCGGAAATAAAAGAATCTCAAGAATGCCTCAAAGTCGGAGAGGCAATAGGGAAGAAAGAGTTAAATAATTCTAACTCTAGAATAAGGAATCCTCTCAGAGCTCAAGACCACTTCTCTACGCTGTGAACCAAGACCTTCAGAAGACAATAGCTCAGAAAAATGATGATCTTGAATGGTGCAGGAAGCAAGTAAATACTAGTGTCGATAAGATAAGCGAAAAATTACAAGTATTACCATCTTTGGACAATCATCAAAAACTGTTCCCAGAATACCAGTAAGCATGTTCAGAGGCACCCAACAAAGAACCGAACAACCTCGTTTTCTAAAGTTTTTTGGATTCTCAGAATGGCTAGCGATTAAAGACTGCATTCAGAAGTCAAAGTCTCAGTTCAAAAGCGTAGTTGAAGAACACCTAAATCAACTCTTGGAAAGGATCTTTTAGTACGTAATCGTACCTCCTCGTCCCACAAAATCCAAAAAGAAGAAACGCAAGTCCGACTCTAAAGAAGGTCCTTCGTTCAGAAATGAACATGAGACCATACTTCGCCAGCCTCTTCGCACATCTTGAGGTACCTGATATCTCCACGCTTAACATATCCCTTCCAACAGATAGAAAATATGTAGAAAATAAGATCGTTGGCAATCCAGAACCAGGGATGACCTTTCTTGACAACAATGGAGAAATAAGGTTCTTCAGGAATAAGGAGATCACTATTGCTCCAACCAAACTTCTCAAGATTCTCTATTACTACTCCACTAATGAAAACAATAGTTTAAGATTTCAGAGAAGAAGAATCGAGAGAGATACAAAGAAGAAAGGATCTGATAGCTGCTTCTCAGGCCTCTGGATCCTAAGAGATTTTTTCCTTTGTACTTTTCAATGTAATGTACTTTACTTATGTTGCTATTTCATTCTCCAATATAATTCCTCAGATTTATCAGTTAATGAAATTCAAAGAATTACTTTACTCCATCCAAATGCTGAAAAGATCCCTAAAACAGTAATAAGGGACAAGGAACTTATGAGTCCTAATCTTATAAAAACTTTACACTCACTGATAACATTTCTTCTTATTTTTATCAGTAAATATGCCTTATTAGTTACTACACTTGTAATAAAATGTGATTTCGTATTCTTATAAATGAAACTCAATTCAGATAGTGTATGAGCTGAAAAGGATCTCACAGATTAGTCCTTAGGATTTATACTTTGTAAATCTTATTGGCTCACGGATCATTTCAAAAGCAAAGTTCCTATATTGCTTAATCATAATCAAACAGGGGGAGATTTTTTTATCCAAACTCCTTCAATGGTTTATTTATGATCCTCCTATACTTAGTGAAAATATTAGTTTTAGTTAGTGTTCAGAATTAGCAAAAGAAAACACTGATTGTACTCAGTGATCACTGAAACTATTAGGGACACTATCTAAACCTAGAAGATCTGAAGATAACATTCACACCAAAAGAACCTTCAGCAATAGTCGAAGACCTAGCTGAAGAAAGAGACAGAGATAGTCAGCTCGTGATTGAAGCGTTTCAGTGATAGCAACAATTGTCTACATAAAACTTGAGATCTTGTGTATGCCTTAGTGATACCTAAAGAGATCCTCCTTGAGCCCCTAAGTATCAGCGATCAAATAAAATGTACTCAACAAAATTAAGGTTGATCTTATCGTCGATGCACAAATGTCAACCTCACCATACCCATGTTAGATAGTAGGTATGGAGTTACTTTATTGCCTCCCACGTGCTTACCAACTTTGATAGGGCCACTGTTTATATTCGACTAAAAGCATAGTTGCTTTATAAATAAAGGACAAGCCTCTAATGGATGTTTGATACGTGGCATGTACCTTCTGACTTGCATTAAATGCATTGGGTATAAATAGGTAAAGAACCTCTTCTTCATCTTCATGCATACTTATCTTTTCTTGAACCTCTAATAATTTCTATTCCTTATCTTGTGCATCAAATATCTTTGTTATTCTTAGATTGTAATAGAATAGGTATTTATACTTGTTTATATTCCGCTTACAATTTGTAAATTTTTTTGTTCAAATAAACTCATTTAAAACCTTAAGAGAGTTGTGTTTGTATTTATCCCCTATTCTACAAACTATATCTATACATAATCACATATACACTCTTGTAGACTCCTTAGAGAACAACATGATCAAATCAAGAAAATTTTGAAGAACTCCAAAAATCTATTTAAATCTTCTTCAAAATCAGATGATTCCTGCTCTGGTATCAATTGTGAGTCCTGTAGTAATCAGATAACGATGAATCTAACAACAATTTAACAAGAATTCATAAATGGATCTTCAAGATATATCATATGTATTGATGTTTCTCTCTCTCTCTCTCTCCATAACTCCCTCTCTCTAGATCTATTACAAGTTCTCAATTGTGTGTTCTTAAGATCTCATTACAAAATACATGAGTAGGTATTTATATCCCTAGACTATTACAATCAAAGTACAATACAAGCTAAACATAGTGTTGACTTTGTTGACATTAGCTTTGACCACGACGTCTTCAATATTGTAATCTCGAATACAATATATTTAGACCTAATATTTCAATATGGCTTCTTCTTCATCCTTAGTCATTCCTGCCACAGAAGAGTCGTATCCTGCATCTTATATTAACCTGCTTGTACGCTATCAAATGAAGCTGCTAAAAGACATACATGATCTGGAGATCGAAGTCGACAAACTGCGAA
Source organism: Silybum marianum (assembly GCA_036898165.1). NCBI lineage: Eukaryota > Viridiplantae > Streptophyta > Magnoliopsida > Asterales > Asteraceae > Silybum > Silybum marianum. The sequence goes on along the minus strand of CM072529.1, from coordinate 38,889,058 downwards.
AAGAGAAGAAGGAGCTGAAAGAGAAACAGGAGTTTGCAGTCGAGATTTCAATGATGTCTTAGCTTGAGAATCAAACATTGAAGCAATTCTTCAAGCAATATATACAATTATATATGTATAAATAAGAACATAAGATAACATTACTGATTGTGGTTGTGGATTTCTTATCATAATTTTTAACCACGTAAATTGAAAAAACATCTTTAAGAAAATGGATAAATCACCCATTATGATTAGTGAATGTTGACAATCCTACATTGTTGAAGTAAGTAATATCATTACTTGTTAATCCTAAATTCATTATGAATTACTTATTAAATCGATGACTGGTCCCAATTTAATAAAATCGTAATGCATATGTGACATATATATAATATCGGTGTCTATTACATATAAGAACACTTTTTGTAATATCAGTGATTATTTCATATCGACAGATACTGTATATCAGTAATTAATTTTTATCATCTAAATTTACAAATATGATAATGACTTGATGCATGATAAAATAAGAATTTTAATAAGTGGGTAGCAACATTAAGAAAAACGATGATTAAGTATTTAATACATATGTAAACAAAAAAATAAAAGAATAAATTATAATGTTTAAATAGTTATGAAATTGGAATAAATAAATTATTTTTCAATTTTGGGTATTTTAAACTTTGTTGCATACCCTTTTATGGTATCATCGGCATGAAGATCACGCTTCAAGTCAACAGAACAACCTACAATTTTCTGAAAGTTTTTTTCTTCGGATACAGAAACTATCTGCAGTACTCTTATTCACATTCGTCAGAGTTGCATCCTCACCGGTACAGGAAACAACATCCTACAATAATTATTACGATAACACTTATAATTATGTATTGCATAATAGTTAAAATAATTAAAGATCTTACCATATTATTACCTTTAACTCTTCAACCGATCCAAATTCGGTTGACTGAACATTTACAGAATCGGAATCAGCCGGCTACATTATAAAATGAAAATATATGTTAGAAAAAAGAAATTAATACACGTCATATATATAAAAAATTAGGCTAAAAAAAATATTACCCGTTGAGCGCGAAAGTTCATATCCAACTCGTTCAATATGTCCTCATCATTAGTTATATTAGAAACGCCATAAATGAAACAATTCTTGTTGATGTTGTAGTTGTTAACTTCAATTTTAATGGCAAATCTACTACAATCAAGTAAAACATTAAACTCATCGGGAAGCATCTCCAATTCCCCATCTAATTTAAACCAAAAGTTTTACAATTAGTTTTTTAAACATATTGAGATTATTAAAATTAAAATAATTAGGGAGTTAGAATAATAAAATTTACTTCTTTCATCTTCTTATATAATTTGATGGCAGTGTGATTCAGAATATTTTTTGTTTCCTGATCAAATAATGTCAATGATACAGCCCTAAAATCATCTTGTACCCTCAATGAAATTTTGAACCTAAATGATATTAAATGGTAGCTTATATCAAATTAGATTAACTAAAAATAAAAAAAACGTTAAGTTGTACTTACTTTGGCAATACTTCAGTCTTATTCCCTTTACATTTCTCCGATTCACATTCGTACTTTACTAACTCATCAATACCACCAGAATCATCTTCTTTATCGGCGATGATGTACGTCGGCTTAATCTTTTTCATCCATCTTTTACAACCCATATAGAACCAAGGGATATCTTTAGTGATTGCTTTGACGGTAGTTAAAATTATCAACGATTTCGGCTACATAAACCATAATAGATTAGTAAATAATATCAATGAACGATTAAATTAACAATAGAATAAATCGTTCTATTACCTCAAGTGTTTTGAAAATATCGGCAATACAAACATTAAGGTTCTTGTCTATAAAGTCGTCACGATAGGAATACGACAAATCAGACAACACCGAAATATGTTGAGAAGATATGGGTTCACCACCCAACCGATAAATAATGTTTATAAGAAATTAAAAATAATGAATTGTTGTATAAAATATAATATAAAACATTTATAAATAGACTTAAAATACTCACCTTTTCCTGAATTCATTTATTTCAGTCAGTATGTAGCAAAACCCTCATCCCATTAAATGAATTTGAAAGTGATATTTTATCTGTTAAATATTCATCGAGTTATCAATTAATAACTAAACAAACATCGTACCACTAAAGAATTAAAAATTAACAAATTAAACAAACCTTGAAAGACCTTCACCAATGCGAATTGGATTAAAACGATTACAATTTCGTTGCATTCATAGAGTGTTACATATTTGTTGAATTGTTAAGTAAAATCATCCCAGAGAGTGATGTCAAGTTTCAACCTCTAATATAATTGTGTTTGAACATTAGAAACAAATTTAATAATGTTTATTTATAAAATATAATGAACAGTTGTTGACACGTTACTCCAAGTCCTGTATTTGAAATTGGACACATTTCTTTGTTTTCCCTTTAATGTCTTGAGAAATGACCATAGGCTCATAAGCTACAACCTCACTAATGACATCTGTTACATGAAATATTGATATGATTAATGATATAATTTTTACATAACTGAATAACTCATACGAAGGATAATATATATATATATATATATATATATATATATTGTTTCACATATATCTTTGTTCACCTTATGAATATAATTACATGTAGAAAAAAAATTGATTCACCTAGTGAAACAAAAAATATGCATAAAAAAGATTCATATGGTGAAACAAATACATGTGAAAATTTCACCTTATGAAACAAATATATGTGAAATAATATCTTAAATCCTAGCATTTGATAAAAAAATCATGAAAAAAATTATTTTTATATCAGTTTTTACGAGTTTGTAACATTTTATTGTTTTTATTTGATTAAGCCCCTATATATATATATATATATATAATTGGGCCATATATTTTGTGGGCCCTAGGTGTGCGCCCGGCCGCCCTCCCACGGACAACGCCATGGCTTCTGATAGTAATCATGAATTACCAATGTCTAATCGATATCACTCATTCAAATATCTAACAAGATCAATCACCAAAACCACACATCTACAATTGCGAGACTAAGTCTAGCGAAACGACTTCACCACACTCAAAATATAATTTATTCTTTCACACAAAATCATCATGAACAATACTCAATGCTTCAAAATACGGTGCACTTCTCGATCCCTGGACGGAGTTAACTGAACCAGTGGTATTTCTTTGCACACAAGAAATATTTTAAAATATATAAAGTTACTACAATGTACCACTAGCAACTGAATTTGGCATTTCACCGCAGTCTAATTGGAACAAAATTAACGCATCCCACATTACGTCACAACCAATTAAGAACATGAATCCTTCTTTTAAGATGTCTATAAGTACCACCCTCGCCTTCTATTTCCATAATTAAGAATAACATAAATTCTTCTAAAATCATTACACCTCAATCAATCATACTTACCACTTTTGAATACCTCTCTAGAGACATGTAAGTAATGATTCACACCTACACTTAAATCAATTTCACTCGTCAAACATGGATATTCACAAAGAACACTACAACTAAATTCACATCCCGTCACACTTTAAAAAATCTAATGTCGTATGTCATCATTTAACTAATCCGCAAAACTTGTTGTCAATTCAATGCCTTACACGTCTATTTTGGCATACAACGCCATTTTCTTAACGACACAACTACCACAACATAACATCATACCACAACAATAATCAAGATTCCTCTAGAAATCCAATAGACACTACCCTCTCCACACCAACCATAACACTACTAAAATTAAAATAAAGTCATCTCACGACTTAATTTTTCTCGAATTTAGGTGAGACAAAAAATCATAAACACCTAATTCACTTAAACATTTTCCACAAAAGAAGCTCCTCAGCATCAATACCACACCACATCATTGACAACAATCACTGAATCCTTTATCCTCGGGTTTTTTTACATAAACAATCCTTAGAAACCCAAACAAAAACCCCATCGTTCTTACCATCATTGTTACCATTTCTCTCTTTCTTCTTCACATCCTTGTCGAAATCTGAGTAATCCCTCAAGCTATGTTTACTTTGATTGTGTAATTTCCTTCTTGAACTTCTTGGTTTTAGTGAAATAGAAGAAAGTCGATGATAAGACTACGAGTAGTAAGGGACAGTGACCGGGAATCGCTATACACAGGGCGGGACGTACTAAGGATGAGCAGGGTCCCATGCACCTGCTCACGCGATCATCGCAAAAGGAAAAAAAAACGAGACATCAACAAAGTGCACCTTCTTAATTATGAGTGTGCTCTTAAGTATTTGAAAACTAAATTAACAACAATAAGATGAGGTAGGCGAGATGGTTCCTATAAATTGCGTAAAAGAACCGCATCCGCCAATTTAATTTAGTTTTGATCCCTGCATGCATCAACTATCTATTTTTTAAATGGTCTTTTATAAAATTTTCAAAAATAGAAGGCTATATTTAAATATTTTAAAATTGAAAGAATTTAACTGAAATTTTCATAAAATACTTCCAAAAAGTGGGTTTTCTATTCCCATTTAAGAGTTAATTTATTTAATCAATTCATGGTTCTTTAAATTTAATTAGTTAATTTTAATTTTTAAAATATCTGATTCGGTAATAAAATTGTGGATGTATAAGAAAATAAAACCAGAAACCTGGAGAAAAGGTAAAGGATGTCAAAATTCAAAAATCAAATTTTAAAAATTGATAAATTTTATGAAATCAACAAAAATCTTGTAAAGTTGTCTCGAAATCAACCAAAAAAAGTCTTTTATCAGCCAAAAAAAAACTTTAAAAATCCGTCAAAATCAATAAAAAAACTTAAAAAATCTCTCAAAACGATGGGATTAGGTGATAAACAGATCAAGCAACATTGCAATGTCACGAATTTTTGATGTACTTAACCGCTATTAGGTAACTTGTTTGATCGTTTTAATGAACTCGTATTTTTACTTCAAAAAATTTTCTTAAGTTTTTCGTTTATGTCCCCCGCGCACCTATAATCCTGGGTCAGCCACTAGCTATACATGAAGAACTGGTTGTGGAGAGATTTTTGGATCGTAGCGTTTGCCAAAAACATCTCATGAAATCGAGAGGGAGGAGAGGGGTAGAGAAATTACGACGGTATATAGAGAGTGGGAGGAGAAGTGGGGGACGGTTTGAATATCACCGGTGCAAGATTAGGGAACATGTGAGGTTAATAGGTGTTCAGACTTGTACAAATAGCATAAAAGATCGTACCTTTTAAAATTCAACAATAACTATTATTTGTGTTTTTATAAATATAGTATAGATTAATAAGCTATGAGTAATGAATAAGAGTTATTTTACAGAGAAAAAAACAACCATGGCCTAATATTAATAATTAAATACATAGAGTTAAACATGTGATTCGTTCATAGGCAAATATTTTGGGCCTAATCAATTTATTATACTCGTATTCTTCAATCATTGAAATATTAGCATAACTTAAGTTATTATTATGGGTTTCCCTCCAACCCAAATTAATATCGCAATTTAAGTTAAGTTATGCTAATTTTTTAATAATGTATGTGTATGATTAAAGGGTATAAAATGGATAATTTTATTTACACTATTTTTTAAAAGATGTATGTGAGTGAGTAGATGGGGTATAAAGTATATAGGATACGTGAATGAGATAGTGGATAGAAAATAAATGAATTATGTATGAAGGTATAAATAGTAACCCCTTATAAAATATAAAAATATGTTTATGAGGTATGGGGTAAAAAATAAATGAAATATGTGTAGGAGGAAAATCTGAATAACAACCCCCTTAACATAAATCTTGAATGATTAAAAAGATCGACATAATTTATTTGTTTAATTTTATTAATAGAAAACCCGCAAAATCAACATCCAAAAACAGATTAATGTTAGTTACTATTAATATTTTATACATTCTTGATAATTTCCATTGAAAGTAGTGATCCCTGATCAGAAATTTAACATCTATTTTACTATTTGTTTTCACAAATAAAAAGCATCCAACAATTTTTTTTGCAAACTTCTTCGGCAGCCATCCAATAAGTTATGGCCATTGTCGTGTAGCTCAGTTGGTTAAGGGACGAGCAAATGTTTGCTTTAATAGACCGTAGGTCTTAAGTTCGATCCCAGGCCCCCTCGCAATCGTCTTGCTGCTGAGTGAGTTAGGTATGCCCTTACATTGAGAATTGACAGTCTATGTGGACCGGTTTGCGTATCCGTAAAATACATGTTCTGCTCCAATCCAACAAATTATGTTTTAAACAAGTATTTTTAAATAAAAAAGCATTCCAAAACACCTTTTAAATAGTAATTCAAATACTATATCCGTTATAAATAATTATTTATAATTTTATTTTAATTTGTTTTAAAATAAGTGTTATCGTAATAAAAATACATGTCGAAGAATTCACAACAACAAAAATGATTTTATGGTACGCTTAAAATGAAAAGTCGTGATAAGAAAAATACTTTATAGGACACCAGTTTATATGATCAAATGATAAAGCATCATATATAAAAACGTTACAATAGGTTTACAGAACGCTTTTAGACGTTTCAACAAGTTTTTTACGACGCTTTTAAAAAAAAGTGTCATATTAGCTATTTTATAGTACAATTTTGAAAAGTGTCCTATTAACTATTTTATAGGACACTTTTGAAAAGTGTTCTATAAACCCATAATTTTATAAGACATATTTTTTTATAGGACATTTCTCAAAAGTGTTCTATAAAGTAGCTAATAGAGCACTTTATTTTAAATAGTTGTAAAAAACTTGTTAAAACGTCTAAAATCGTCCTATAAACCTATTGTAACTAATAAACCTATTATAATAACCCAAGTTCTTAAGCTAACTAATCTTGGGCTCTAGACTTTAATCTTTGGGATGATGTGATTTTAGGCTCTAAGCCCAAGGTATATAAATGTGAAGAGGAGAGGAATTCCCTCATTTCTCCATCATTTTCAGAAATTTAGTGTGTGTGTGTGTGTGTGTATTCTTGAGAGGCAAGGGAGGTTTAGAGAGGGTTATCAATTTGAAGGAAAAATCAAGAAAGGTTCAAGCGTTTGGAGCAAAGATTGAAGTTCTCTTGGTTGTTCATCATCTTCATTGTAAAAACTCATATCCTTGTTGCTTAAGCCTCCATCAATGGAGCTTCTGTTGATTTTGGGTTTTGGGTTTTCTCTCTTGATGTTCTAGAGCAAGTTTTTGGTGGGGTTTTAGTTGCAATGAATACTAGATGATATCAATCAATGATTTTTCATCTGAAAGACCCACCATTGTTAGTATTTCAAGCTCCAATCAAGGGTTTCACCATTGAATCATCTTTTTGGTATTTTGGGTTTAAATTTATGTTTTTCTACTTGAAGAATGTTGGATTAATCAAGTTGGATTATGGGTTTGAAGTTATATATTGGTTTAGACCATCAAAAACATCTAATATTATGTTTTTAGACCTTAAAATCGATTTCGGGAAGTTTTGGGTAATTTTGGCTATGGGGATTTTTGGGCAGAAAATCGCACAGAGCTGAACAGTGAACAAAGCGGGTTGCATGCGGGTTTCCATGCAGGTTCCATGCGGGTTTTCAGAAATTGTTGGTTTTGCTTCAGTTCTCGTTAAGGGCTAGTGGTGGGGCGTTATTTAGGTGATTGTCCTAGGGACTTAAGGGAATAGTTTCCAAGGTAAATAAGAGAGTTTAAGATCACTTTTATGTTGTCTAATTCAGGTGTTCGATTTGAGCTTAAGTAGCCTTTAGGCTTGAGTTAAGGTGTTGCTTCGTCAGGTGAGTTCCCTTGACTTAAACTACACTTTTCGTCAAAGATTCATTCTACAAACTGATTATGGTGTTATAAATTGGAAGCATGTTAACTGTTTTATACTCATTAGGTTTATATAAATGTTGATTGATGAATTGGCCTAAATATCGAGATATGCCTAACTAAATGGACATGTACATAGGTGAGTGTGTACCTCGAGATAGTACAAATCTCTTGGGAGTTATATCTCGTACATCTCAAATCCGTTTTGGGTGTACGTTGGATAGGTACCCTTCTTGGGACCAGATAGTGTATTCGCATATGGAATTTGTGCCCAACACGACCTTTATGTCACATGTGGAATTGTGTGACTAGCTTTGGCATTTCTACGATCCTTGTACATGGTCACATGTCCTATTACGTTTAGACAGAAAATTCTCAGTTGTAGTAGTGTTTTCCACTACAAATCTTTGGGATGTAATACTTATTGATTTTATACTTTGGTACTTGGTTGTTATCTAAGTATATTTGTCTTTATAGATTTTGGGTTGTTACACCTGTCCTACATATTTGTTAAGAATACTAGATGGGGATGACTTGGACATAAATGCAAATTACTTGAAGGACCTCTCTGCAAAATCAGGGAATAAGGGGTTTAAAACACTTATTACTCTCACTTTCTTCGGGATTACGTATTTGAAGGAAAACAAAGTTTTGGAAAGGGGGTCATTAGAGAAGAAGAAGAAGGGGAGCTAAATCCCAACAAGATTGTGGAAGATTGGACCTCTCATTGTCGGATGATCTTCTCTAAGGTATACCGATCTTCTTCTAAGCTTGAATCTTCATCAATGGAGTTTCTAGTTGATTTTGGGTTTTGGGTTTCTATCTCTTGATGTTCTAGAGTAAGTTCTTGGTGGGGTTTTAATTGCAGTGAATACTAGATAATATCAATCAATGATTTCATCTAGAAAAACCACCAGGTTTTGGTATTTTTGGGTTTAAATTTATGTTTTTCTACTTGAAGAATGTTGGATTAATCAAGTTGGATTATGGGTTTGAAGCTATATATTGGTTTAGACCATCAAAAACATCGAATATTATATTTTTAGACATTAAAATCGATTTGCGGAAGTTTTTTCAGTGATTTTGGCCATGGGGATTTTTGGGCAGAAATCGCATAGATTAGATCGGTGAAGAAAGCGGGTTGCATGCGGGTTTCCATGCAGGTTCCATGCAGGTTCCATGCGGGGTTTCAGAAATTGTTGGTTTTGCTTCAGTTCTCGTTAAGGGCTAGTGGTGGGGCGTTGTTTAGGTGATTGTCCTAGGGACTTAAGGGAATAGTTTCCAAGGTAAATAAGAGAGTTTAACATCACTTTTATGTTGTGTAATTCAGGTGTTCGGTTTGAGCTTAAGTAGCCTTTAGGCTCGAGTTAAGGTATTGCTTCGTCAGGTGAGTTCCCTTGAGTTAAACTACACTTTTCGTCAAAGATTCATCCTACAAACTGATTATGGTGTTATAGATTGGAAGCATGTTAACTGTTTTATACTCATTATGTTTATATAAATGTTGGTTGATGAATTGGCCTAAATATCGCGATATGCCTAACTAAATGGACATGTACATAGGTGAGTGTGTATACCTCGAGATAGTATAAATCTCTTGGGAGTTATATCTCGTACATCTCAAATCCGTTTTGGGTGTACGTTGGATAGGTACCCTTCTTGGAACCATATTGTGTATTCGCATATGGAATTGTGCAGAACACGACCTTTATGTCACACGTGGAATTGTGTGACTAGCTTTGGCTTTTCTATGATCCTTGTACACGGTCCCGTGTTTGAATTAGTTGGCTTCCATATTTTACAAAACTGCGGTTTATTTGGGAATTCGCTAGACCTTGTGGTCTAACCCTCGTTTTTCAAAACTAAAACCATTTTCAGGAAAGACTTATGTTGAGAGCTCTTCTAAGGACAAGGGGAACTTTGAGTTGGTAGCTTAAGTTGGATTCTAGAGAAGCGGAGACGGTAGGCGAGTCCTATTACGTTTAGAAAGAAAATTCTCAGTTGTAGTAGTGTTTTCCGCTGCAAATCTTTGGGATGTAATACTTTATTGATTTTATACTTTGGTACTTGGTTGTTATCTAAGTATATTTGTCTTTATAGATTTTGGGTTGTTACACCTGTCCTACATATTTGTTAAGAATACTAGATGGGGATGACTTGGACATAAATGCAAATTACTTGAAGGACCTCTTTGCAAAATCAGGGAATAAGGGGTTTAAAACACTTATTACTCTCACTTTCTTGGGAATTACGTATTTGAAAGAAAACAGAGTTTTGGAAAGGGGGTCATTAGAGAAGAACAAGGGGAGCTAAATCCCAACAAGATTGTGGAGGATTGGACCTCTCATTGTGGGATGATCTTCTCTAAGGTATACCGATCTTCTTCTAAGCTTGAATCTTCATCAATGGAGTTTCTAGTTGATTTTGGGTTTTGGGTTTTGGGTTTTTATCTCTTGATGTTCTAGAGTAAGTTCTTGGTGGGGTTTTAATTGCAATTAATACTAGATAATATCAATCAATGATTTTCATCTAGAAAAACCACCATTGTTAGTATTTCAAGCTCCAATCAAGGAATTCACATTGAATCATCTTTTTGTGTATTCTGGACTTAAAATTATGATTTTCTACTTGAGAAATGTTGGATTAATCAAGTTTGATTATGAGTTAGAAGTTATTTATTGATTTAGACCATCAAAAACATCGAATATTATATTTCTAGACCTTAAAATCGATTTGCGGAACTTTTTTGGGTGATTTTGGCCACGGGGATTTTTTGGCAGAAATCGCACAGATTAGATCGGTGAAGAAAGCGAGTTGCATGCGGGTTTTCAGAAATTGTTGGTTTTTGCTTCGGTTCTCGTTAAGGACTAGTAGTGAGACGTTGTTTAGGGGATTGTCTTAGAGACTTAATGGAATAGTTTCTAAGTTAATTAAGAGGGTTTAACACCACTTTTATGTTGTCTAGTTCAGGTGTTCGGTTTGAGCTTAAGTAGCCTTCAGGCTCGAGTTAAGGTGTTGCTTCGTCAGGTGAGTTCCCTTGACTTTAAACTACAATTTAGTCAAAGGTTTTACCTACTACACTGATTATACTATTCTAACTTGGAAGCATGTTCAATGATTTATATTCCTCTTTGATTTATATAAATATTGGTTGTTGTATTGGCTTAAGTATTACAATATGTCTGCTTAAAAGGACATGTACATACGTGAGTAGTGTACCTTGAGATAGTGCAAATCTCTTAGTAGTTATATCCCGTACATCTCGAATCCATTTTGGGTGTACGTTGGATAGGTACCCTTCTTAGGACCATTTAGTGTATCCTTATGTTGAATTGTGCGGAACACGAACTTCATGTCACATGTGGAATTGTTTGATAAGAGTTGGGGTTTTCTGCGATCCTTGTACGCGGTCCATTGTTTGGTTTACTTGGCTTCCATATTTGCAAAACTTATCTGTTTTGGATTTAAGTTTTATAATTGCGGTTTATTTGGGAAGTTATTACACATTTTGGTCTAACCTTTGCTTTTCAAAAATTAAAACCATTTTCAGATAAGGGATTTGTTGAGAGCTCTTCTAAGAGTAAAGGGAAGCTTTGAGCCGATCGCTAGAGAAGGATCGAGAGACTTAGTGATTTGGTTTAGGTAGAAATTCTCAGTTGTTGTTGTGTTTTCCGCGGTGAACCTTGGGTTGTATTGTTAGTTTGTTTGGTATAATTTGGGACCGTTGTGAAATATTTTTTGTCATTGTTATTATGGAATTTGGGTCTTTACAAAGGGTCTCAGAGCCTTAGTTTAAGTAATTTAGGTGACTGAAAGGTGCCTATTCTTAGACTATAAGATTTGGAAAAACAGCTGAGATATAGAGAGTCGTAAGGAAAGACCTCAACAGGGACACGTTGATATGGTAGGAAGGACTCTCATGTAAGGTAAGTTTAGAATTAAATCTGACCAATGTAATTTTGAGTTTATAAGTATATGTGTTTGCTTGATTTACCTTATTAACCTAGAACTGTTGGATTAAGCGTTTTCTATAAATGTTATTTTGGTATTAGAATTTAGATCTCGTTTGAAGTAAAGTTGTTAGTTTTCGGGAAGTCATCATTCGGTGTCAACAAATCAGCTTGGGGTAAAAATTACCAAGAATCAAATAGGGAAGTAGAATAGTATAAGAGCATACAATTATCTCTTTGACAAATCTCCGGTCATGGGATTGTTTGTGGTGATTAAATGTCATTGAAAGGAAAGGTATAATTGGAAGATGGATAATATTTATGAATCACTTGACGTTTCAGTCAATCGTGAATGTGATGAGGATGGTAGGAAATGGAAGAAACGTCAATTCAGGAAGTGAAGTAAAGATAAAAAAAATTGAGAGGATCAACTAAATACATTAAAGGGTCAAAGTTATTGAAACTAGGCGATCATTATGCTAAGGGTCTGGATTGGAAATAGTATAAGAAGGGTACTCGGGCATACCATAGAGAGCATGTTGCAAAAGTTCCGGTGAATCGTGGAAACACAAACATTTCGCTTATAGCTATAAATTTAAGGGGAATAGGTTGTCGAGGCAAAACCCGTAAGCATGTTATGAGTACAGTGCCATCAACTGTAAGACGAGTTTCATGCATCATGTTTTATTTATTTATTTATTTACGAAAACATATTCATGAATGTTGAGTTTCATGGTTCTGAAGAACAAATTGTGGCACGTAGACGTGGAGCCTGTTTTTGAAATATACAAACCTATTTTCATTGCACGTTGTATGATGTAAAATTCATACATGAGTAATATCATGTTGACTTAACCTCGAGCACGGAAGTTATGAAAATAAACTTTTATACAAACTCTGCTTTTGAAATTCACATGAGCATATCCTTATTGTCAATTATCCAGTTTGGTTAAATGAGCACAAGCTATCATAGCCTTATGGTAAAGATTATCCATGTAAACCTAATTACTTTTACCAAAATTGTTTGGATAGTTAGAGCATTGTTCCATCTTTTGGTCACGTGTGAGTAGCCTTTGAGATCCTTGAGTATGATTACCCAGTTACGGTGGTGTGGTGCCATAATTGCACGAGTTTCTTACACGGTTGTTTTAGTCATTAAATTTTGAACTACAAAATGATTTTTTTTGTAGTATTCATTTAATGTGTCATCATGCATGAAGCCATGAACTCGCCGGTATTTTGAGGGTTAGCCTTTAGAGGATTATGCACTTGTGAGCAATGAAGAACCTCGAGAGATAGAATTCATCATTTGAGGATTTGGGTGGTCGAAGAATGACCAATAGTCGTCAGCTTGGTAAAGTTATGTGTATAGCGGAAATCGGAGGTACTAAATTCAGAGTTGACATCATGATCTAAGTTTTAACGTTTGCTCCGGGTTGTCAAGATGCATAAGTGGTGAGTATTTATATAAAGAATTAATCTAGAACCGCATGGTACTTTGATCGGTGATATGGAAAGGAGTAGTGAAATGTTGTGTTGATGAAAATCATTATGGGAGGAAATGGATGTACTTAGGTATCCAACTTGAGTTAGGATGTCAATGGCAGTATAGCTATTAGCTCATTTGATATAGAGGTTCTACCTGTTGGTAAGGGAAAATTTAAGAGTATTACTATCAATTTGCAATAAACGTGATACCTCTCGGTAGGTGTCCAGATGTATCTGTATGGATTAGTAAGATATCAGTTTGTGCCTAATTGTTGGTTTGTAACTAAAGGCTATTAGTATGATTGTTGTGGATTCTGTTAATTGTTGCATGTAATCTGAAATTTAGAAGTAACCCCACTGAGGTTATTTGTTGATTCATCATTTTGATAAAATGCTCGGTGAACGTATTTGGAAGTTAAATTATAAGTAGAATTAGGGAAATGATGAATTGAACGATTTACACGATTTAATATTGTATATTCGCATGTGGAATTGTGCGAAATACTTGTGCGACAAAGTTGTATAATCGTATGGAATATGAGTCATTGTGCCGATTCGTGTATATGTCTTGATGGCAAATAGTTTGAATGGGTTGTGCCCTGCATGAAAGAGTCACTCTTCTTGGCCTACCTGAACTTGTTTCTCGATGTTGCAACGATTTGATTAGGTAGTGATTTTGTCAGGACGATCGTGCAAGTGTGAAAAAACGACTATCAGGTGAAGCCATCCGTGGGAGGATGTAGTTTTGTGAGACTTTGTATTTGAACATATATGTTCGATGGAGATGAGGTAGCTGCGGAAATGTTTCGTCAATGGATGGATGGTGAACTAGAAATTCGGGAACACATAATATTAATTGTGCAAGCTCAACGAGAAGCAATGACTTAAGGGATTCGATAGCTCACATTTTGAGATAAGCATAATCTTGATGGATGAATTATAAGGATTGTGGAAAAAGTGATTGAGGTGTATTTTCCGCAGCACTTGGGAGAGGAATTGGTTGAAGATAGATTATTAGGAGAGAGCCGGTAATTATTGTTTAAATGCTTAATGTCGATATGCCTTATTTTGAACTAGCTGGGTACCCGCACAATGCAGCGGGATGTTATTTTGTTTTGTAAATAGAAAGTATGAATTTACGATCGTTATAAACTTCAAATTTTATAATGGTTGACTAACCAAAGATTTGAAAAGAGAATTGCGAGATTAAAGGATTTTCGAACACACATCAGTTGTTCCTAGATTTTTTTAATAATGGTTTGACTTAATGCAATTCATGATTAACAAAAAAAACCCAAAATTCATGTTTAAACAACACGGAAATATAATCATCTATAATAGTCTAAATCAATACATACAAAATAAGATAAGATGTCACTTGAACCATCCATATGTAGACATGCCCTGTAAGAAATATCATATGATTATATGAGATACATACCAAACGTAGTTGTAAAAAAAGGTAATCATTAGTAGTCTTTTGTACCTTATTAATCGCGTAAAACTTCTTGATACACCACGTTTGATGTGTAGACTCCAGGACGATTGAATTTTTTGGCAGGCTTTACTAATACCTTTGTATTTTCGCGTTATGTCCCCCTTGACAACACCACATAAAGTTGGCCATGCGAAAAAACTGATTCTAGTAGATACACACCTACATTAGGAATTGTCTGTCGTTGAGCTTTATAGATTGTCATAGAAAAGCTAAGTCGGACTGGAAACTGTTTTCTCTTCAATTTGAAGGGAAACATGTTATCTTCAGATGAACAAGAGGAATTCTCGGCAAAAATACCCTCTTTCCAGCATGCTGACCAACAGCTATTTCTGCATCAATTACGTTTTGCGGAAAACCTCTACATATTAGTCTGGTGCCATTACATAATCCATTAGAGGGATCGATATTCCGTAATAGTATTATTGGGCATCCAACTTTGCGCCGAAGGTAATGAGGGGGCAAACCACTGACAGTTAGGGAGTTTAAAAACTCCATTGGGTAGAAGTTATTCCTGTCATCCTTTGCTTCGTCAAAACTGTAGTACACCTTTTCATCTCTGCAGAATCTATCTATCAACCGATCATTAATCTCATCGACATTCTCATTTTTTGTTGATAATATCGCCCTTGAAATGATATAAGCTTAATCGGCTCCGTTGATTTGCATAGATGGAAATATTGCATCAATCAAATCATTCTTTGATTTATCTTTAGCAGTATATGCAATGGCCATGTCATCAGGTATGCGTATAAAGGTTCCTTCCGTTGCTTCTTCATCTCCATCCCCCACTCGTAATAGAAAATCTGAAAACCATGGATCAGCCTGTGCTCTCATATTGAGAGTTAAACATATCTTTTTAATCGAAGACCAAAGAGGTGACATTCGTAGGCTTGAATCTACAATTTGTGCTCGGTTCCACGTCTCACGACCGGTAAGACCTGTCTAAAATCACCTCCCATAACCATTATCTTTCCACCGAACGAGATTGTAACCCCTGTGATGTCTTGTATTGTTCGATCAAACGCCTCCACCGCCTGCCTCTTAGTCATCGATGTTCCGTCCCAAATGATTACTTTTGCATCTCGTAGCAATTGAGTAGTCCCACTTTGTTTTTTAATGTTGCACATGGAGTTGTTATCAAGATTGAGGGGAATCTTAAATCGGGAGTAAGTTGTTCTCCCCCCAGGCATATTATTAGCTACAACACCTGAAGAAGCGGTGGCGAGTGCAATGACACCACGAGAACGAATGGTGGCAAGCAATGCTTTATACAAAAATGTTTTTCCAGTCCCACCTGGACCATCTATGAAGAACACACCCGGACAATCATCGTCTACGTGCTTCATGATCTCATCATATGCCATTTTTGGTCAAAATTATGGGAGTCTCGGGGACGCAAGTGTTCGTCTTCCACAACTATGGAGTATTCCTCTTGCACCTCATGAAAACTTCCAAATTGTAAGTTGGCATTTTCATTTGTCTTTGGAAGATCGAAATCATCAAGATTTTTACCCATAGATTGTAGGAAGCTTGGGATGTCAGTTAGGACCATATTCTGAACTCGGTCAACATTTTTGCATTGTTGTCTATAATCTTCTGAAATTGAATCGTAATACTCATCCCGCAACTTGCGAACATCTCCTGGCTCACAATAAATTAAATATTGTCGCAAATAGCCTTCTAAGAGCATTGGGAAATTGAAACAAGGAAGCTTCTGCAAGATATTGTGATAAGTTATCGTCTGTCTCTATTAAGCCTCTTTCAAGTGCTGCTTTCCGAAATTTCGGGTGTAAAATGCCATTGACCGTGTATAGATCTTTAAAAGATGTAGGGGCACTAATATGAGACAAAAGTAGGCGTAAGTAGTACCGCTCTCCCTCGGCACGATTAGCATAAACGAATCGTCCTATCATTGATCCTTGTTTTCTCGGATTCCTACGACGTGCACTCGCATTCCATGTGTAATGTTTTGGGAAGTCTTTGTACAAGTATTGTTTTGCACTCTCGTCTTCTTTGTTTCTGTCGAAAAATGCAGTCAACATTGTTCGTTTACCACTCTCTCTAGCAACAATATCTGTCATTATATCATCTTCTCTAAACCTAACCATCTGCTTATTAGGGAGATGGAGTTGTAAAGCCATCACATAAGGCTGAATTTGAGAAAGCGCAAAACTAAAAATCCTCCACATTGCCTCCGGGGGGAGGCATAACGCGCATCTTGAAACCTTTTAATTTCATTAACAACACTTTGTCCTTCGTCTGGATCGATATGCATAACTTGTTGATCATGACCCTTGTAAGCATATTTGAAAAGATATTTCACAGATGTAATGCTCGAGCAAGCCTCAACATTAATATGACAGTTGAACATCATTAACAACTTTGGGTTATACGGGACTACCCATCTATTATCCAATGTATTGCCCCGTACATTCACATCCCTTCCAAGATTTCTCCTCCGGAACAACGGATATGAGTTCTCACATTGTGCTGTCTTGTCATTGAATTGCCTAGGATATCTAAAACGACATTTTTTCGGCTCACCTTGCATGCAAGGACTGGAAGGTCGTAAATGACCGCAAGGACCATGCATCATGTGTTGGACAACCAAATGGTGCATTTCAGGAAACTTTGTCGGATCTGGAAATTCAGCACATACAATCTTGTCGTAATGATCTGGATTAGTCATCTTGTCCTCAGGTCTCATTATCATGAGAAAATGCGCATGTAGCAAACCACGCTTCTGAAACTCGATGCCATAAACATATGCCCTGACAGTGCCGAAGATCTTTTTTTGGAAGAGTTGGTCTTTGAGATCCTCTAATTTGGCACGAAAAATTCTTGCAACAAGGTCTGGTCGATCTGGTGCAGTCTGACCGGGCAATAGCTCTTTAAGGATTTCAGGCCATTTTGGATTGCACGTCATTGTAAGGAATATATCGGGTTTTCCGTCATCTTGAATTAAAGTCATGGCATCCAAAAATCGTCTTCACATTTCACGTAGGCCTCCTATAAAACATGCAGGAAACACAAGTCGTTGTCCAACTCTACTTGGTTGAACCTCACCAGCATTAACGGAATCTACAACGCCTTGGTATAAATCCGCTCTTATTTTACTTTGCTTAAGTTCACAAAAACGCAAACATGAAGTCTCGATCTTGATGTATGTATCTACCACGAATTTTTGTAGTAATCTTCCTCCCAATAAAATCATATTATCGTTTGACTGGATCTGGAACTTGTAACAATAGTATTCCCGCATAGCTACAGTATTTCTATCCCTTCTTGCGTAGGTCTCTGTGTAATGTTTTGAAACATTTAAATGGATTATATGAAGCATTTCAAAATTAATTAGTTCCTTCATATAATATATTAAAATTTACGATTGAATTTGTACCTTCTGAATCTTCCCCTATGAATTTGTTGTCGTCAACAACTTCATTGATGGACACTCCATGTCCTGGAATTTAAGAATGCCACCCAGACTAACCATTGGGAAAGAACAGTGGATAAAACAATGGATCGTAACAACCGAGATGAGATTGAAGATGTTGACTATAGTCAGACCTTCCGTACACAATAATACTTCTCCTATATGCACTGATGTTGTCATTGCCTTTAACCCAAATACCCGCAACCTAAAGAATGACATAATTAACTAGTTCTGATAGGTTTCTAAATACATTTGCCTTAAAACATATAAGATAAAAGCAAACATTTTTATTTCAAACCTCAGATGTAGTAGGTCAGTTGTATACCCTTTGGTCAAGTTCCACCGATACATTCAAAGTGACTCTATAGTTGTCGAGTGGTCCTAGTTCTGATAGGTTTCTAAATGTTCTCACATATGGGTTCGTAGCAAGAACACGTGTCAAAATTTCAACGATACTTCTATCAAGATTGGGCCGTTGGAGTCTATGTGAAAACTCAGATTCGGCATCATAAAAATATAACTGCAAATACCTAGGTTGTCCATCCCTTGGAACTAACTGATCGATTCTATGATATACTCCTCCATGGGCATGAAAAGTATATACCCCAGATGTCATAGAATTCATTGTCTCATCCAAAGTTACACCCATCGATGTGAAAGAAATGTTTGTGTTGTATGCACGTATGTTATGCCTAAACATTTCGCCCATTTCAGATTGTGTTTTGAAGAGATTGTATAATTCTTCAGGGATAGGAGAGTGTGCTAACTTTGTCTTCCCACTCATGCAGCAGAAGGAAGGGAATTCAAACTTGAATCGTTTTGCTCCGCAATTGGTGCATGCAACTTGTTCCTTCAAAAGGCGAGGTTCCGTAGGTATACCATTATAATCGTATGGATCTTCTTGTTGGATACGATTTCGGTTCGATGAATTAATGATGATCTGAGTAGAGGTTCCTACATCTCAGACATTTGAATTTAAAAAAAATAGATATTATTAAGAACTAATCTATGAATACAAAAATGTAAAATTAAATTAAATAATAATTTAAAAAACATGAATTAAATTAAGATAATGCAAAGATAATTCTTGAATATATATCATTATTAAAGATATGGTTTTTACCTGTAACATCCATCACTTCATTGTTCTCTATGGTGCTTGTCAATGTTCGTATGCTAAAAGATTGTGCATTAACGCATGTTCTTATGTTTTTTTCCTTATTACGTAGATAATAATTTCTATTACAAGTTCTCCTTCTCTCTGCAAGAACTAATGCACTAACTGGTGGCCTTCGGCAACCACTTCATCACGAACTTGTACTTCGCATGGCGTAATTCGCTTGTTTCCTGCAATCATATTGTGCAATGTTCCTAATTGTAGCTCTTCTGATGGTTCCACACTTATTTGAGTTGTATCCGATGTAGTGAAATTGGTGACAAGTGTTGTAGATTGACTACCTCCTTTGTTGTTAGCTAACTTTTGCCGTTTGTTAATCTCCATATGTCGTGCATGGAATTCTCGATTGTATTGTTTTCGTTTTTCTATAACAATATAAATTTTCATGAAATGTATATTGTAAATAAGTATATCAAAAAGACATAAATATTATAATGTTGTTTCCATTTCTATATACTACACAAACCTTTCTTTAAATCTTGATCAACTTGTGTAACAACACCATTATCACCTTCATCATTTACACCCTCGTGTAAAATCCTCATTTCACACTGTAAAATACATAAAAAGAACAATATGTACTTTCTAAATTTCAGTTGGTTCGTATTTATTTAGGGATTTCGATTAGCAAAAATCGTTATTTGGATGTTAAAAATTATTTAATGAAGTCATTTTGATAATCAATGCGTGTACCAAATATCATCATCAAATCCAATCACTCAAATATGTATAAAGACAAGAAATACCAAATATCATCACCAAATGTAATTACAGAAAATTCAAAAAACGATGAAACCAAAAGTATCACTAAATTTCATCATAACAAATTCAAATTAAACATGCTAGCGGTCCTAGCCACATATTTTTAAATAAGATATCGCAGTCTAATGTTATCCGCTTCTGGCATCTGTGGTTCATACTCGATCGTGGTCAACTCCGTAGAAATCAAAAAATTCACTGAAATTTTATAAATAAAATAAATTATTAACTTAATTTATTTGAAATCATAATGCACAAAAACATTACGTAGAAATTAACTTATAACGTATTCTGCTTCGTATGGATAAGTTTAAGTCGAGATGTATATATTATAGATTTATCTATGATTACATAAGCGATCCTTCCAGGACGTGTACATGGAGTGTCAATCACTCTCATCTTTATTATATACCCCCTGTTCAAAAAATGAACGTTTTTTTTAATTTTCTAACAAGTTAACTATGTATATCTCTATACATATGATTTAGTATGGATAACCGCAATATATATCTATATATATGTACTTACGTCGCATCTTGTAGAAAATTTTTAACGGTACCGCATCGAAATTTATCTATATGATGTACATATGTTACCCATCCTCCTGCGATGATTTTCCCAACAATATCTAAACAATATTATTTATGATTAAATGCATTAGTATAGATTATGCTTAAACAAAAATAAAAATATAGTTGGTTTTGGGTTTTGGCTTTTTATCTCTTGATGTTTTAGAGTAAGTTCTTGGTGGTGTTTTAGTTGCAATGAATAGTAGATGATATCAATTAATGATTCCCATCTAGAAGAACCACCATTGTTAGTATTTCAAGCTCCTATAAAAGGATTCACCATTGAATCATCTTTTTGGTATTTTGGTATTAAAATTATGATTTTCTACTTGAGAAATGTTGGATTAATCAAGTTTGTTTATAGGTTTGAAATTATTTATTGGTTTAAACCATCAAAAACATCGAATATTATATTTTTAGACCTTAAGATTGATTTTGGGAAGTTTGGGTGATTTTGGCCATAGGAATTTTTGGGGAGAAATCGCAGATTTGACCAGTGCAGAAATCGGGTTTCATGTGGGTTTCCATGTGGGTTTTCAGAAATTGTTGGTTTTTGCTTCGGTTCTCTTTAAGGACTAGTAGTGAGGCGTTGTTTAGGGGATTGTCTTAGGGACTTAAGGGAATAGTTTCTATAACACCCAGAATTTTCATTACTATCTCCGATTGTGGGTCCATATATGATTTTAGTTCTTTAAGGTTTAAATTAAACTTCTTTGAATGTTTTGGGGTGTTGTAGTGTTGGCGCTTCAAAATCAAGGTAATGTTTGGTTAAAGAGGAAAAAGTGGGTAAGCTGGTTACAAAGTTAGTTCAGGGGTGAAACTAGCTTGGTAACTAGCCTAAAGGACTTTTGCACTCAACTAATGGTTAGCGTGGGTTACCACATTGGTTAGCAAATCCTAACCCACTTGATAACCAGCCCTAAGCTCTGTTCGCTCGAATTATGCTTTGCGTGGATTACCACGTTGGTTACCAAAATGTAACCCACTTGGCAACCAACGTCCAAGACCAGCTCACCCAAATATTTTCCGCATGGGTTAGTTTGCTAGTTAGCGTGGCCTAACCCACGAAGTAACTAGCGTCCGCCTCTGGTCAGCGTCTTTAAGGACTGAAAAACGGGATCTTTCTCATTTTGGCCATATCTCTCTCAATATTGCTCCGATTTTGGTGATTCAAGTTGCTATGTTTTGTATTTTGAAGCTCTACAACATGAAAACAAATATGGTTAGAGGTTATTAGTCGATTTTCGAGTTCATAGAAATGAAGGTAAGATCATCTCCTTGATTTATTGAATCTAGGGTTTGGGAATTTTTCACCAACAACTCTCATTCTTTATATTAGGTCATTTTTGTATGTTTTGGGAGTAAAGTAAGTGTTCTTGAGAGGATTTGCACCATAGATCTGGAGGTTTAGCTATTGGAACTCAAGTCTCCAACTTTGGAAGCTCAAGATTGGGGTAAAAATTAGATTTAGCCTACATCTAGCAAGGTGAATTCAAGTTGCTTTGTGAAAACGGTGTACATGCTAAAAATGTCCATTTTGAAGTATTAACATGGTTTACTTGTTATTTATCAAATGCTTGAGTATTTGGGTAAGTTTTGCATATTTGGTATAAAGAGTTTATAAGTCATGTAAGAGACTTATAATTGAGTTTTAGACATTTTGATAAATAAAGTATAAGTGTGAGTTATTTGGGTGCATTATCTTTTAAATAAATACCATTTGGTTATATTTGCATCTTTGGGGTATTTGATTTATAAACCGTTGAAATTACATGTTATTGCATTATGAGGCATTTTGGAAATATATGAATATGATTTCATTTGGAAAATGGTTTGTCTCAACCAATCCTTTGAATAAATTTATAAGTGTTGAGTTATGAAGCTTTTGCTCGGTTTTGACTAAAATGAGTCTAGTGGACATTTGTCCGATTTAAATTGCTCTATGTCGGGTTTTTGAGTTTTATGCAGTTATGGCATATTATTTGATATATTACACGTTTTGGGTGCGTTTGTCATTCGTTTAGCGTCATGTAATTTTATGGCTAGAATGTAATGGATCCATAGGCATATAAGTCGGTCTAATAGTGTATACAAGGGATGAGATTCTCAAGTCGTACAACTTGAGTTTCCTTTTTGTTTTATTGGAAATAGGCATTGTGATAAATTGTGTAATTTCCATACATCCTTTCACTCACTCGGAATAGGCATTGTGATAAATTGTGTGATTCACGAGGAAAGAGCTTAAGTGCACAAATGACTACATACTGGATTGGGTTGATGTCAATGGCTTTTAAACCTTATTGTGACGCTCTACAACTTTAGTTTGTGACTCACTTTTGTGTCCCGTCGCGACTAGTGGGAAATCGGGTTAGAAACACCCGACTGTAACAATGTCTTAGTATAAGACTTGACCTGTCTTTTGTAGATGTTTATATATAATTGTTATTTGAGGAACCTCAAGTATGGAACTGTAGGAAGTGATTTATCCTTCAATTGAGGTAATATTGAAAATTTTAATTTAGTCACTCTTTCCAAATTTGAGGGTGTTACAGTTTCTATGGTAATTAAGATGGTTTAACATCACTTTTATGTTGTCTAATTCAGGTGTCCAGTTTGAGATTAAGTAGCCTTTAAGCTAGGGTTAAGGTGTTGATTCGTCAGGTGAGTTCCCTTGACTTTAAACTACATTTATGTCAAAGGTTTTACCTACTTCACTCAAGTTAGAATACATGTGTCCCTTCCAAGTTAGAATACACATGTCCCTTGACTCTAAACTACATTTTTGTCCAAGTTAAACTACATTTTATTCCAAGTTAAATGATTTATATTCCTCTTTGGTTTATATAAATGTTGGTTGTTGTATTGGCTTAAATATTACGTTATGCCTGCTTAAAAGGACATGTACATAAATGAGTAGTATACCTTGTGATAGTGCAAATCTCTTGGGAGTTATATCCCGTACATCTCGAATCCGTTTTGGGTGTACGTTGGATAGGTACCCTTCTTGGGACCATTTAGTGTATCCTCATGTGGAATTGTGCGGAACACGAACTTCATGTCACATGTGGAATTCTGTGACGAGCTTTAGCTTTTTCTACGATCCTTGTACATGGTCCACTGTTTGGTTTACTACCCTTCCATATTTGCTAAACTTATCGGTTTTGGATTTAAGTTCTATAACTACGATTTATATGGGAATTCTCTAGACCTTTTGGTCTAACCCTCGATTTTCAAAAACTAAAACCATTTTCAGGTAAGGAATTTGTTGAGAGCTTTTCTAAGAGTAAAGAAAAGCTTTGAGCCGAGCGCTAGAGAATGATCGAGAGACTTAGTGATTTGGTTTAGGTAGAAATTCTCAGCTGTTGTTGCGTTTTCCGCTGCGAACCTCGGGTTGTATTGTTAGTATGTTTGGTATAATTTGGGACCGTTGAGAAGTATTTCCCGTCATTGTTATTTTGGAATTTGGGTCTTTACAGTAATGCTTTTATATAGGACACTATTTGGTTTGATCCTATAAACTTGTGTCCTATAACTTATTCTTTTAGGAAACTTTTTTTATTTTAGGTGTCCTATAAAATCATTTTTGTTGTAATAATTATACAAGTTTAAATTTGTATATAGTTTTCACTATATATAATTATTTTACAATAGAAAATGATTGTTAATAAATATTTTCAAATGATATATCATTTTGACCTCAAATTAATTAATATCCCAATTTCCTATGAGAATTAAATGTTGGGTTTCCCGTCAACCCCATAAAGCTTAGAGCAACTCCAATGGCAAAGTCTTTAAAGGATTTTTACTATTTAAAAAAACTTTTGGAAAAGGTTTTTAGCATTGGAATGCAATAGGTTTTTAGGAAAGAGTTGGTGTGTTTCAAGTTGATTCCACGAATTTAGAAATGAAGCTTTTATCTGTAATTAGTTATACGAATTTAGAAATGAAGTTTTACTAATTTGTACTTACGCACAGTTACTTGTAATCTTGAATTATAAGTAATATGTATCAATAAACAGTATTAAATGCATAAAAAATGGTTTTCAAGAGTTTTTGCACGGGTTGGCGGTTTAGGTTGGGTTGGGTTGAGTTTTGTCAACCCAATTTCAACCCTCCTAATTAGCGGGGTGGCGGTTCGACGAGTTGACGGTTTCGCGAGTTGGGTTTAATTGGGTTGTTAGCGGGTTGGGTTGGGCGGTTTTTCGCGATTGACAGATTTTCATACACCCCTAATTCCAACCGGTTATTAAGATGCTTTTCTTTTATCAAATTTTCAATTTAATCCCTGTATCAATTATTTACTTTGCATATTCTCACCTCCATATAATCATATTTTTCTTTTTGACTTCTATCATTTTTGTTTAATTTATCTAATTTATTAAATATTCAAATTAAAAGTAAATAATAATAAACTACATCACTACAAAATCTCTCTTTGAGACGGTTAAAAACTTAAAATGACAATAATAATATGTTAATTGTCTTTCATTTTTTTAACTAACTCATTTTTTTTAATATTAAATAATTTTTGTTTTCGAAAAATATGACATGAACTTTAACACAATAGATTAAATGAGGAACCTTTATAAACATTTTAAATACACCCGGGTAGATTGTAATTTAATTGATGAAAAAAATTTTGGAAAGGTGTTCCATTAGAGGATATTTATAAGAATAAGTTTTTGTTATAAAATATTACTGGAAAACTAATGTGGCAAAAGTAAAAAATTATTAAAAGGGTTATGCATTGTGGATGCTCATACAGCATCTCCAACAGTAATGCTATAATATTTCTATGATAGAGTAATAAAAGTCAAAATCTCTATAAAAATTTACATCCAACTCCAACTACTCCATTTTAGTAATTCTAGCATTAATTATATTAATAAAATATTCAATTCATCTAATAAAATATTATTTATCTCTTCTACACATTTTATCTAAACACTTTAATTCGTTGGATACAATTAAATATTATTTTCTCTCTCTTCGAATGGCTTTTTGTAATAACCCGAAAATTTTGTTGCTAATCTTGGGGTTATTAAAGTTAATCTTTGGGCTTGGAAATTGTTTAGTGTTTTGGGCTAGGGCTTGGTTTGTACCTGGCCCATTGTATATAAGTGAGAAAAAGGAGAGAGACTCCTCATTTTCTCTCATTTCACCAAAATCCGTGTGTGTGCTAGTGTGTACCTGAAGACCAAGGAAGAAGAAGAGGAAGTAGAGCATTCTTGGAGGAGATCATCAAACCAGGTATATTACTTCTTCTCCCATTCAATCTAGCCCTAATGATGAGTATTGGTTGAATCAAAGGGCTCTAAAACCCTAAGTTCTTGTTGGGTAAATCCCTTATGGTAGAATAAATCCCATTTGATATGGATTGTTTGGGGTTCAGGGATTTAATGGAGAACTATTTATTAGTTAATCATTTCTTGGAGTTTTCTTATGAACACCTCCATTGTTGCTCAATAGAAAGTTTTGAAAAATGGATTAATTGGGAGAAATCATGTTCTTATAGCTCCATATGATTGGATATCAATTTGAGAGCTCATTATATTCATTATATATGTCTTAGGGATGAATGGAATCAGTATTTTGGACATTATGAGTTTTTGGGGCTGTTTTTTAGTTGCTGGTTCGAACCAGCTGTAACAGTAGGTCCCGCGGGTTACCCCACGGGTTGAGGCTGCGGCTTAAGCCGAGTAACTCACTGAGTTTCGGTGAGTTAGTCCGTTTGATTTTCCGCTTCGAGTTAGAGTTTAGGCCTATGGATTAGGGGTTCATCTTAGGTCTCTAATAGAAGACTTTTGGGATAACTAGTGGGGATTAACACCCATTTCATGTCTTTGAATTTAGGCTTTCGGTTTGAAGGTTTGGACCATTTAAGCTTCGGACCGGTTGTGTCCAATCCAGGTGAGTTCCCTATCACTTAAAATGCAATGTGGAAATGTTTCAAATGCATACTTGTTGGTTATGGCTTTCTTTAAATGTATCTTTATATGTAAAATTTGCCATGATCACTTTTATAAGCTCTAGGGTCGGTATGCGCATTACCTGTTTTAAGTGGGGATAACTGGCAAGATCGTTTATAAAATCTTATAGTTAGGTGTGCTAGATCCTACTAATAGGTGTGGTTCTATAAAAGCCCTATATATAGGTGTGATAAATCCTATGTCTATCTGCTAATTGTCTTGCCATGTTTATCCAATACTTAAATTGTTCTCTTCATGAGAATGAGATTATTTATTCGTAAACTATTGCATGTTTTAATGATTTGTGAACTACTGAATTTTTAAATTGTTTTTATGGAAATTCACTAGACCTTATGGTCTAACCCATGTTTTCAAAACTAACCTTTTCAGGAAAGGGAACCTTGGATAGAGGTGAGAGAGCCAAGGGAAGAATGTTAAGGCTAGAGGATGTTCAAGCTTAGTATTTTGTTATAGTTATTCTATATTCAGTTGTTGACATTAGACATCTAGTAATCCGCTGTATTTATCTTTATTTGAATTGAGATTGTAATGAATTCATCGTTGGTTGGTTAATCATTTGGTGATTTTGGATTTTGAATTATATCTATCTTGGGCCTTAGTTTTTGGGTCGTTACAAATTGGTATCAGAGCCTTAGTTTAAGTGAATTAGGTGGTCGTGTGGCACCTAGTCTTAGACTGTAGGCTAGGAGTCACAGCTGAATTAGGATAGCCTCGACAGGGATAGTGATAATGGGGTAGGGAGAGGACCCTCATGTGTATATTGGGAATTACATTTGGTCACTGTAATTGCGAATTTACAGGTGCATGTGTGTGCTTGCATTACCTTATTATTTTTTAACTGTCATTTAAATTAAGTTGTGTTGTTCGCGGAAAGGAATCATGTCAACTCGAATTACGAGGAGTCAATCCATACCTATTGCTAGGACGGATTCATCTGAACCCCGGGAAGGGGAACCGGTAGAATTGGGAGGTGCCGTAAGTGCACCAGCTAGAGGAAGGGGCCGAGGTAGAGGTCGTGGAAAAAGTGCGAGTCATGTACCCGTCCCTACTGTTGGGGGAACTAAGGGACGTGGTCGAGGACGCAGCCACGGAAGGGTTGGACAAGCTAGTGCACCGGAGATGTCTGTACAAGAGAGTTTGGTTAGTACAAGGGGACAAGCCCGTGGGAGAAGGCGGGGTCAAGGCACTACAACCGGTATAGGGGTGCAAGAGGCACTCGTCACTGAGTTGGGAAAGATCTAATCCGCACTCCAAACCTTGTTGACCAATCGGGAAAGGACTGAACCGGTAAGTCGGGAGAAGAGTGAAGAAATACAGCCTTTTCGTGCATTCCAGTCTACCCAAGACCATTGTGGGTGGTTATTCTATGGAAACACCATTGGTGCCTAATTCTTCTAAGGTATCCAAGGGGTGTAGCTACAAGACCTTTGCATCTTGCAAACCTCCTACTTATGATGGTGTGTGTGATCCAGTGTTAGCCGTGCGTTGGGTAATGGAAATGGAAATGGCTGGACTTGCAAGTGTGTCGATGAAGATAAAGTGACTTATGCAATTTCTATGTTGAAAGTCGAGGCAATCAATTGGTGGGATGTTGAGTCGGGAGAAGGCGGGGCGAAAGTTGCTAGAACCATGTCTTGGGAGAAATTTGTGGAAAGGTTCAAACTGCAATTTTGTCCTCCAACTTTGGTGAAACAACTTTTGGACGAGTTCTTGAATTTAGTGCAAGGGGGGATGTTGGTGGATGAGTATGTGGCGAAGTATAATGAGAAGGCACGTTTTGCTTTGGTATATGTTCCAGATGAGGCCCGACGAATTGATCGGTTCATTTGGGGTTTGAATGCTAACATCCGGGAATTGGTGACTAACCTCCACCATTCTAGTTATCAGGCAGCTGTGGATGCGGCTAGGAAAACCGATAGAAAGAAATTTCGCCAAGTGGATCAAAAAGTGGGAGAAAAGCGGAAATGGGAAAGTTCGGGGATAGACTCTAAGAAGTCCAAGTTTGTCAAATCAGATCATAAGGGAAACCAAAGTGGAAATGGGAGACCATGTGGGAAATGTCAATGGGTGCATCGTGGTGAATGTGCATCCGGAGCGAAGGGTTGCTCTCGTTGTGGATCTATGGCCCACTATTCTAGGGACTGTAATGTGCCTAAGAAATGTTATCAGTACGGGTTGTTAGATCATATCAGACCGGATTGCCCACAGTTGAAGAAAGGAGGATCCGACTACTCTGGGTATCGCCAAGGAGATAAGGGAGCAGAAAAGAGGACCGAGCCTGCTAAAGCAAAAGGGAGAGATTTTCAGATGATTACCGCTGAGGCAGAGGAGACTCCTGATGTGGTAACAGGTACCTTTTTGATGAACTCTTTATTTGCCAAGGTGTTGTTTGATTCTGGTGCTACATACTCTTTTGTGTCGCCTTTATTTGTGAAATGTTTGGGAGTAAAGTCCAAGAGACTTGATCATGCTATAGAGGTAGAAACGGCCAATGATGGTTCCGTCTTAGTCAAGTAAGTGTTTGATGGATGCACGATAGAAATAGAAGGAAACCGGATACCATTGCTACTCCACCCCATGCCTATAGGAGAGTTTGATATTATTGTGGGGATCGATTGGTTGGCAAGAAACAACGCCAACATAGTGTGTAACAAGAAGTTGATTCTTGTGAGTGTTCAGAATAAGGGGACAGTTGTTATCTTTGGGAATCTTAGAGACCAGAAAACCAGTCTGATCTCGATGGTGAAAGCCAATAGGTGTTTGAGAAAAGGTTGTCGAGGGTTCTTGGCATACGTAGTGGATGCTAAGAAGGAAAAAGGGAGTGTGAAAGATGTTCCTATTGTGAGTGATTATCCCGAAGGGTTTGCGGATGATTTAACGGGTCTACCTCCGGATCGTCAGGTTGAATTTCGGATAGACTTGGTACCGGGAGCTGCTCTGATAGCTAGAGCTCCGTATCGCTTAGCGCCGTCAGAAATGAAAGAAATGATGTCTCAACTACAAGAGCTTTTGGATAAAGGTTTTATCCGACCAAGTACTTCTCCGTGTGGAGCGCCAGTTCTTTTTGTTAAAAAGAAGGATGGGACTATGCGTATGTGCATAGATTATCGTGAGCTCAACAAGGTCACAATCAAGAATAAATATCCACTCCCTAGGATAGACGACTTGTTAACTTCAAGGGGCGAGTTACTTCTTGAAGATTGATCTTCGTTCGGGGTACCATCAACTCATGGTGCGAGAGGATGATGTTCCGAAAACCGCGTTCCGAAATCGTTATAGACACTACGAGTTCCTAGTGATGCCTTTTGGATTGACTAATACGCCGCCGACATTCATGGATCTGATGAACCAGGTTTGTCAACCGTTTCTGGATAAGTTTGTCATTGTGTTCATTGACGATATACTTATCTATTCTCGATCGGAAGGGGATCACGTGAAGCATCTCTATTTAGTGTTGGATTTATTGAAACAAGAGAAACTGTATGCGAAGTTTTCTAAGTGTGAGTTTTGGCTCCGAGAAGTGCAGTTTCTTGGTCATGTGGTGTCCAGTGAAGGGATAAAGGTTGATCCGTCAAAGATTGAAGCTATAAAGAATTGGGAGCGGCCTAGAACTCCTTCGGAGGTAAGAAGTTTCTTGGGATTAGCAGGATACTATCGCAAGTTCATTAAAGACTTCTCTAGTATCGCTACCCCACTAACCTCATTAACCAAGAAAAGCGTCAAGTTTTCGTAGACGGAAAAGCAAGAAGAAGCATTTCGAATTTTAAAGGAAAGTTTGAGTAGTGCACCAATCTTGACATTACCCGACGGCAATGATGATTTCGTCATGTTTAGTGATGCGTTCAAATTGGGATTGGGGTGCGTTTTGATGCAACGTGGAAAGGTGATTACCTATGCATCAAGACAACTCAAAGAACATGAAAGACGTTATCCTACACACGATCTCGAATTAGCCGCCGTGGTGTTTGCCTTAAAGATCTGGAGGCACTCTTTGTACGGGACCAAGTGTCAAGTTTTCACTGATCATAAGAGTTTTCGTCATTTGTTTAACCAGAAGGAACTCAATATGAGGCAAAGAAGATGGATGGAGTTGTTAACGGATTACGATTGTGAGATCGAGTATCATCCGGGGAAGGCTAATGTGGTAGCCTATGCATTGAGCAGGAAGGAAAGAGGCGAGGCTTCGAAAATTGTTGCCATGAAAATCGTGGTGAATTTCAATTTGCTTGACGAAATCAAGAAATGCCAGTTTTAGGCACTACAACCGGAAAATCTTAAAAAGGAACGAATGGTAGGCGTTGTGTCTACTTTGCTAAAGAATGATCAGGGATTGAAATGTTACAACAAGCGTGTTTGGGTTCCGAGATTTAGGGACATTCGTAAGAGATTATTGAATGAGGCGCATAAATCCAAGTATTCTATTCATCCGGGTACGAATAAGATATATAGAGATCTTCGGCAATTTTATTGGTGGCCAGGTATGAAGAAAGATGTGGCATACTTCGTGGAAAGGTGTTTGACTTGTTTACAAGTGAAGGTAGAACACCAAAGGCCTTATGGCAAGCTTCAACCGTTGGATATTCCCGTTTGGAAATGGAATCACATCACTATGGATTTTGTGACTGGGTTGCCTAAATCTCCGAAAGGGTTTGACGCGATTTGGGTGATTGTGGATCGACTCACCAAGTCGGCTCACTTTCTCCCAATGCGGAAGACTTATTCGATGGAGAGGTTGGCAAAGCTTTATATTGATGAGGTTGTGACAAGGCACGGGGTACCGTTGTCTATTGTGTCGGACCGCGTCTTACGTCCATGTTTTGGGAGAGTTTTCAGAAAGAGCTGGGATCACAAATCAAATTCAGTATCGCATATCATCCTCAAACGGATGGACAAAGTGTGCGGTCGATTCTAATGTTGGAAGACATGTTGAGAGCTTGTGTTATCGACTTCAGTGGATCATGGGAAAGTCATCTGCCTTTAATTGAAATCGCATATAACAATAGTTATCATGCGAGTATTCAGGCAGCACCCTATGAGGTTTTGTATGGGAGAAAGTGTAGGACTCCCTTGTGTTGGAATGAAGTTGGTGAAAAGCAGCTGGCGGGGCCGGAAATTGTTCAAATGACGGCCGATAAGATCGATCAAATACGTGAAAGGTTAAAAGCGGCTCAAGATCGACAAAAGAGCTATGCCGACAAGAGAAGGAAATCACTTGAGTTTCAAGTGGGTGATCTCTTGATGCTTAAGGTATCACCCTGGAAAGGTGTAATGCGTTTCGAAAAGAAAGGAAAATTAAGTCCACGCTATATCAGACCCTTTCTTCTAATTAAACGAGTTGGGGAAGTTGCGGACAATTTGGAACTGGCAGAAAAGTTGCAAGGTATTCATAGCAATTTTCATATCTCTAATTTGAGGAAGTGTTTGGCGGAATCCAAAATGATTGTGCCGTTGCAAGAGGTACAAATTGATAAAAAGCTGAATTTTGTGAAAGAGCCCGAGGCAGTCGTTGATCGAAAGATCAAGAGTTTGAGGAACAAAGATATTCCTATGGTGAAAGTACAGTGGCGGTTTCACAAAGGGCAAGAAGCGACTTGGGAGTTAGAGTCCAAGATGAAGGAGTTGTATCTGTATCTCTTCGATGAAGGAATTCCGGGGACGGGATTCTTTTAAGGGGGAGGTGTTGTAATAACCCAAAATTTTGGTTGCTAATCTTGGGGTTATTAAAGTTAATCTTTGGGCTTGGAAATTGTTTAGATTTTTGGGCTAGGGCTTGGTTTGTAGCTGGCCATTGTATATAAGTGAGAAAAAGGAGAGAGACTCCTCATTTTCTCTCATTTCACCAAAATCGGTGTGTGTGTGTGTGTGTGTGCTAGTGTGTGCGTGAAGAGCAAGGAAGAAGAAGAGGAGGTAGAGCATTCTTGGAGGAGATCATCAAACCAGGTATATTACTTCTTCTCCCATTCAATCTAGCCCTAATGATGAGTATTGGTTGAATCAAAGGGTTCTAAAACCCTAAGTTCTTGTTGGGTAAATCCCTTATGGTAGAATAAATCCCATTGTGATATGGATTGATTGGTTCAGGGATTTAATGGGGAACTATTGATTAGTTAATCATTTCTTGGAGTTTTCTTATGAACACCTCCATTATTGCTCAATAGCAAGTTTTGAAAGATGGATTAATTGGGAGGAATCATGTTCTTATGGCTCCATATGATTGGATATCAATTTGGGAGCTCATTATATTCATTATATATTTGGGGATAAATGGAATCAGTATTTTGGACATTATGAGTTTTTGGGGCTGTTTCTTAGTTGCTGGTTCGAACCAGCTGAAATAGCAGGTCCCGCGGGTTGAGGCCGCGGCTTAAGCCGCGTAACTCACTGAGTTTCGGTGAGTTGGTCCGTTTGATTTTCCTCTTCGAGCTGGAGTTTAGGCCTATGGATTAGGGGTTCATCTTAGGCCTCTAATAGAAGACTTTTGGGATAATTCGTGGGGATTAACACCCATTTCATGTCTTTGAATTTAGGCTTTCGGTTTGAAGGTTTGGACCGTTTAAGCTTCAGACCGGTTGTGTCCAATCCAGGTGAGTTCCCTATCACTTAAAATGCAATGTGGAAATGTTTCAAATGCTTACTTGTTGGTTATGACTTTCTTTAAATGTATCTTTATATGTAAAATTTGCCATGATCACTTTTATAAGCTTTGGGGTCAGTATGCGCATTACCTGTTTTAATTGGGGATAACTGACAAGGTCATTTATAAAATTCTATAGTTAGGTGTGCTAAATCCTACTAATAGGTGTGGTTCTATAAAAGCCCTATATATAGGTGTGATAAATCCTATGTCTAGCTGCTAATTGTCTTGCCATGTTTCTCCAATATTTAAAATGTTTTCTTCATGAGAATGAGATTATTTATTCGTAAACCATTGCATGTTTTAATGATTTGTGAACTACTGAATTTGTAAACTGTTTTTATGAGAATTCACTAGACCTTATGGTCTAACCCACGTTTTCAAAACTAACATTTTCAGGAAAGGGAACCTTGGATAGAGGTGAGAGAGCCAAGGGAAGAATGTGAAGGCTAGAGGATGTTCAAGCTTAGTATTTTGTTATAGTTATTCTATATTCAGCTGTTGACATTAGACATCTAGTAATCCGCTGCATTTATCTTTATTTGAATTGAGATTGTAATGAATTAATCGTTGGTTGGTTAATCATTTGGTGATTTTGGATTTTAAATTATATCCATCTTGGGCCTCAGTTTTTGGGTCATACACTTTTAAAGATTTCTCTAAATTAAGAGATTTTTACAATCTCTCTTCTAATTTTTCTATTTTAGCATAATGGATCGCATAGTTGTTGGAGCAACAAAAATGTTAAAATCCTATTTTTTTCTATTTTAGCATAGCTATTGGAGATGCTCCATCTCCAATGCAAGCTTATTGAAAGACTTTTTACTAGTTCAAAAACCCTTTTAAATACGTTGGTTGCATCGAAGAAGATGACTAATTAAAAAAAGACTTATATTCTATTGACCTTTTGAAGTAAAAGTTTTTTCAAATATATTTTAAATTTACTCCCTTCTTTTAGTTATATCTTTATTAATTATTTATACAAAAACCTTTTAAAAGGGTTGGTTGCATTAGAAAATGATAAAATTTTGTTAAATAAGATAAAAAAATGTGATGTATCAAAGATAACAAGTCATAAAATAACTTATCCATGTTCTTAACGGGTTTGAGTTGTGATGTAAAATGGCCTTAAAACTAATTTATTTAAAAAATAAAAATAAAAACAGAAGTAACAGCTGCCATCAAAGTAGAAAGGCTATTGCCCAATTAATATCTAAATTCGAAACACATAATCTTTTTTAAATAAACAACTATTAGCTATTTTTAGTATTAGAAAAGGCAGTCGGTCGATGTTTGACTTTATGCGTCAAATGAGTTATTCGTAAACTTTATGGACAAGAAAAAAAACAATTTTTAATGTTAAAAAATTATTTAAACCAAATTGTATTAAAATAAAAGTTATTTGTATAATTCTTGAAATATTCTTTTAAATGTTTTGTTCTAATAAAACATTTACTCATGAGTCTTTCTGGGTTGTTGAAGTTTTGAGTGATCTTTGTTAAATTGTTGCTATCTCTTTATTTTTGTCTAGTTTAGTTTGACTTAGGCATTGTTTGGTAAAAATAAATTAATTCATAAATCATTTTTTAACCTACCTTATTTTTTATGTACAAGTTTGGTAAACTGACTTATGACTTATAAGCTAATTTATTAAATAGGTATTTCGAAGTGACTTATTAGTGACTTATTGAATTTTTTATCATTTTCTTTTGATTATACCCCTGATTAATATTAACTAATATTATTTTGAGTTTTATTAATTAATTTTAATTGGAATTATTAATTAATATTAGCCTTGTTTATTGCTTTTTAGTTTTAGTTTGGTTCTGTTGTTTGTAGAACCTTTTTTCGTTTTGTTGCAAGTTTTTTTTAGGTTCTAATAATATTTTTTTTAAAGAATGCTTTATTTTAATACCTAACGACAAATATATCTCAGACAAGAGAATTAAATAAAAACAATCTTGAAAGATCTTTTATTTACTTATAATATGTTTATATATTGCTCACAAATATATCTGTTATGTTCCATTAATTGCATAAAAATATAGACAAGGAAGTTTAATGAAAATAATTTTAAGAATAGTTTAAAAGGTTATGATTCATTTTTTTATTATAAAGTTATAATATGTTTATTTTTAATTATATCGTGGGTATAATATATATTCTCTTAATTCACTGTAATGAAATTTTGGTTATAGTACATCAAAAATGTCTAAATAATATGTATAATAGATTGTTTTATAGAACTGACAATCATGTATCATAGGTAAAAATGTGACAACAAATTTTAAAAAAAATTGAACATCCTAACAAACTTTTAGAATACTTTCGAAATGAAATGCCCATTAATATTTTTATATGACGTTATTTGAAAAATGTTACATAAATCCAATTGTACTTCAACAACATGTGTTCATATAATACTTCTCAACCGCCTAATGTAAAAAACAAATGCGTCATACACTTCTCAACAGTATAATGTAAAAAACAAATGCATATTTTATTTTAAAAATCTTGTTAAATATTACAATGTTTTTACATCAAGGAACGCATAATTGTTTGATCATAAAAAACAATCACTACTAGAAAATTGAGTATTTTCAACGGAAATTTTTAACGGAAAATGTCATTGAAAATTTTTTACGAATTTTAAAGTGATTATTGACAGAATATAAATTTTCTATGAATTTTCAACGAATTTCCGTTGAAAATCTCTCACAAACATGCATTTTCAACCAAATTTATT
This sequence comes from Silybum marianum, assembly GCA_036898165.1. NCBI lineage: Eukaryota > Viridiplantae > Streptophyta > Magnoliopsida > Asterales > Asteraceae > Silybum > Silybum marianum. Next base: position 38,852,979 of record CM072529.1, on the reverse strand, counting down.
TTGACAAGACATTCCGTTGAAAAAATTTTGGTTGAAAATTCATGTTTGTGAGAGATTTTCAACGGAAATTCGTTGAAAATTCGTAGAAAATTTATATTCTATCAATAATTCCTCTAAAATTCATAGAAAATTTTCAACGACATTTTTCGTTGAAAAAATTTCGTTAAAAATACTCAATTTTCTAGTAGTGAATATATATATATATATATATATATATATATATATATATATTAGAATATTTAGATAATTCTTTACATTCTATAAACCCAATATTATAATATATATATATATATATATATATTAATTAGAACATTTAGATAATTCTTTACATTCTATAAACCCAATATATATATATATATATATATAGGGAGAGAGAGAGGGGGAAGTTAAAATGCAAACTCAAATTTGGTTATGAATATAAGGACAAAGAAGAGCATGACACATGTTACATTCAGTCTGAATAATGAAGGACATTTGGTATGAATAACGAAGATGAAGTTCATACATTGTTCAATATGAATAATATGCATTCAGTGTTAATAACACAACATTCGGGATGAATAATACGACATTCAGCCTAAATAATGTTCTTCGTTATTTAGACAAGGGCTTTATTCAAACTCAATGAGACACGTGTCATGCTCTCCTTTGTCCTCGTGTTCACAACCAAATTTGAGTTCGCGTATGTATATATATATAGGGGAGGGATCATACGATAACCACTCATCTTTAAGGAAACAAATAGACACCTTGTGGACCACACATGATGTGGGTCCCACATAATATTAAATCATTTCTTATTTAATATTAAATCAGAAATGATTTAATATTATGTGGGACCCACATCATGTGTGGTCCACAAGGTGTTCCTTTATTTCTTTAAATTTACAAAGTTCTCATTTAAACCTTCCTCTCTCTTTCTCTCTCTCTCTCTCTCTCTCTCTATATATATATATATATAGATGCTGGTTCATTTAGAAACTAGACGAAGGGTAGAAACTATAGAAACTAGTTCAAATCAATATAAAAAATGATTTTTTTTTTTCATAAAATACTATGATTTAAAATACTATTGCACATATGTTTGTTTTATAATGTAAAAGTTTCACGTGTAATTGTTTTTCATAAGGTGAAAGTTTCTCATATATTTTTTTATGAAAAGTTTCACATGTATTTGTTTCGTAATGTAAAAGTTTCACATGTAATTTTTTCACAAGGTGAAACAAACATGTGTACAATAATATCTTAAATCATAGAAGGGTAAAAGGCGATCTCCAGATTTGAATGCACATTAACATGAGATGCACGGAGATGGGATACATCAAGATGCACCTGATCAATCCCCACACCAAGCGCGATTCATGGTTGGGTTTGAGATTAAAAGTGATCAAGGGTCAAGATTCCTTCTAGCGCTTCTCACATTAACTTCACTTCTCACATAATCTCATGCCTATATATATATAGGGGGCAATTCGAGGAATAACCGATTAATTTATGATAACTGTAATAACCAATCTCAACCACAAATCAATGATAAATTAGGAAACTTATAATTTTGATAATTTCGATTAAATTGTTTAAGAAAAGGGTATGTTAGGTATTTTAAAACTCTTCTCTCTCCTCTCTCCGTCCATAGTCCACCGTGATACGATTATGTGATACACATTAAAAATAACAAAAACATAATATGATACACATTGTGATACCACTATGATATTGTGATACACTTCGAAAAATAACAAAAACATAACGTGATACACACTGTGAATCTGTGATACCATTATGAGACCACTACGATACCAGATCTGGTTTTATGCAAAATATTCGATTTTTTCAGATCTGGATTTTTCGGAAATTTTCTTTGATGCGGACCTTCGAATTAGAAACAGATTCATCTATAAGGTTTTATTATTTGTCAAATTTTACCAATTTACCTTTCATGTAATTTTAATAAATAATATTATTTAAAATGATTGGTCCTTACAGTTACCAAAAACTAATTAGTTTTTATTTGATTAAGCCCACTATCCATATATATAATATATATATATATATATATATATATAGAGAGAGAGAGAGAGAGAGCGAATAAAGTTCAAAGGCGAACTCAAATTGGTTGCGAACGTGAGGACAAATGAGAGTGCGACACGTATCTGAATGTAGATTATTCAGACTGAATAATCAAAGAAACATTTAGACTGAATATAGTATTTATTCAGTGTGAACAATGTTTATTCATACTGAATAAATATTATATTCAGTCTGAATATGACATGTGCCGCGCTCTCATTTATCCTCACGTTTACAACCAAATTTAAGTTCTCATTTGAACTCATCCTTATATATATATATAGAGAGAGAGAGAGAGAGAGATCTTCAAATACAAACCAGTCAAAGGTTACAAACTCGTACAAATCAATATAAAAAATATTTTTTTTCATAGCATTTGATAAAAAAAATCATGAAAAAACAAACCTGTGATATATGTGCGATAATATATGTGCGATAATATCTTAAATCATAGCATTTGATGAAAAAAAATCATGAAAAAAACTATTTTTATATTGGTTTGAACCAATTTATATAGTTTGTACCTTGCAACTGGTTTGTATTTGAACCAACCTCTCTCTCTATATATGTGTGTGTGTGTGTGTGTGTGTGTGTGTGGTTGTGAACGTTAAGACAAATGAAAGCGCGACACGTGTCGAATAATCAAAAAAATATTAAGTCTGAATAATCTACAATCAGACACGTGTTACGTTCTTATTTTTTCTTATGTTCATAACCAAAATTTAAATTCTCATTTGAAACCCCCCCCCCCCCCCCCCCTCTCATATATATTAATTGCATCAAAGAATGGTATATCAGTTTTCAAAATATAATATTCTTAGAATAAAAAATCATTTTATTCTAATATAATTCCATTCTATAAAACATGATACAGAAAAACATGTAAATAAGTTAGGTAAATTCAACTTTAAAAGATACTGATATGTGAAGAAACAAACTTAGAAGTCTGACTTTTTTTCTTCCCAAAGACCTTCATTTCATTATCATTAAATGCTGTCATGACACTTTTACCCTTCTTCCTCCCTTTAAAACCCTTCCACCCTTCACTTTCTTCCACCATTTCCAAACCTCCCCAAAGCCATGGACACCCACCACCCCACCTCCACCACCACCACCAATCCATCAACCCTCCACATTGAAAACGAGCTCAATCACAAGAACCTCGATGACGATGGTCGTCCAAAACGAACCGGTAAGAATCATATATATATATAATTAATATCATATATATATATATATGTGTGTATGTGTGTATAACACAAAAAACACTTAGGCCTCGTTTGTTTTTTCATTTTAAGCTCTTAATCACTACTTATGTTTGATTCGTTTAGACGTTTCATAACGATTTGATTTCAGAACTAAAATCAGACTTCAGACTTCAGCACCTCTTTAAAAAACAAACGCCACCTTAAAGAGTTATTTGTGTACCTCTTAATAGTTCCATTAAGAGACAATCCCTCTTAATCTTGTTTGGCGAAAAGAAAGTTTGTCTCTTAATGGTTCTAAAACCCTCTTAATGATTTTGTATCTTGGGTCTCTCTAGACCATTCAGGGTCCTAATTCCATTCTAAACAATTACCAAACAATCATATTTTATTTTGCACTGTATCATAAGACTTTTTTAATTATTCTGACCGCTTAATCATTTTGCAGGGACTTGGGTAACTGCAAGTGCCCACATTATAACTGCTGTTATTGGTTCCGGGGTGTTGTCCCTTGCTTGGGCCATCGCTCAGCTCGGTTGGATCGCGGGTCCCATGGTTCTCATGACGTTTTCCTTCATCACTTACTTCACTTCCACCCTTCTCGCCGACGCTTATCGTGCACCAGATCCCGTTACAGGGAAACGTAACTATACATATATGGATGTTGTTCAAGCAAGTCTAGGTATATATATATATATATACATCTAAATCTTTCCATTAGATTCTTTTGTTAATTTTTAGGGTTTCTTACAAGGGTAAAATGGTCTTTTCACAACAGGTGGTAGAAAGGTGCAACTGTGTGGGATTGCACAATATGTAAATCTTGTGGGAGTTACAATTGGATACACGATCACAGCTTCTATAAGTATAGTGTAAGAAAGGACTTTTTAATTATGGGTTATAATTGTGTTTTAAAACGTGTATTTTTTTATTATGTATTTTTAGGGGGGTTTGTTTGTATTTTTTTTTAAATTTATTTCGAATTAACATGTGTTTGGTTAATTTTTTTATTTGAATTAATCTGCAGGGCGGTGAAGAAATCGAATTGTTATCATAAGTATGGACACGATGCAGATTGCAAGCAATCGGATTATCCGTACATGATCTTGTTTGCGATAATTCAGATACTGTTAAGTCAGATACCAAATTTTCACAACTTGTCGTGGCTATCAATACTGGCCGCTGTGATGTCTTTTTCCTACTCTCTCATCGGACTCGGCCTCTCCATTGCAAAAGTTGCGGGTAATTCTTTACTTTTTACGGAATTGAAAATTTATAGTTTAATAGATTATCGTATAATTAACCCAAAACCATAAATAAATAAATAACATAAAAACAAAATATAACGTCATTGGCCTTTATCCATATATTTATTAGGGATTAGCTTTTCATACCATTTTCCCGAACCGAACCGATCTCGTACCGGTTCCGTACCGAACCGATACCGAATTCTCATATTCGGTACATTTTTCGGTCCCAAAAGTTCCTCAAATCGGTATTCAGTATTTCGGTATTCGGTACCGGGATTATACCGAAAAAATCGGTACCAGTACCGAATCGGGTAACAAGAGACATTTCGATTTCCAATTCCATCTCTACCTCTTAACTAATCATATTTTCCTAAAACTAAACAATATATATGCCTAAAAAATCCATATCTTCTCATTTGAATTCAAAAAACCACCCACTTTAAAAAAATCGATCTTGTTGAAGAAGCGATAAACAACCAAAAAAGGAAAAAGAAAAAATAGTACTGAAGCTTGTTGAACTTTTGGGATTGGTTTTTGATACATTAAACATTTGCAATTGTTGAATTTTTGATTCTTGAACTTTAGGATTTGGTTTTGATTGTTTTGTTATTAATTTTAAATTTCGGTACTAAGTGGTATTGACACCGAATTTCCCGTCCCAATACCGATCCCGTATCGGTACCGAACCGGTAAATTCGGTACTCATATTTTGTTTAAAAAAAATTCGGTACCAACCGATACGGTACCGGTTTGGTACGGTATTGATACTGATCTCATCCCTAATATTTACAACTGACCATTTTTAATACGGTCTCACATTTACTTTTTGTTGAAGATGACGATAATTAGGAGGCGAATTTAATGAGAATCAGAAAATTATTGAGAATTGCATGTAAATCTGATTTTATATTTATTGTTACACATATAAAAGATACAGTTTTGTTTCATGTATAAATAGACATAATTGTCTGATATATAAAAGATATAGTTCTTGTATGCTTAATATATAAACCAAACACACAAAAACAATATATAATATCATTTTAAATCCTTACATAAAATAAAATTCATTTAACGCAATAGTTCTATGGTTTTCACTGACCACAGTAAAACCCTAAAACAACTTTTTCTTTTTCTTCAAAAAAATGACTTTTTTTTTTCCATAAAATTAAATGGATAAACATTTCAACGGTTCTAATTTAAGTACTTGCAACAAATACTATATACTATCGGTGCACGTTTTTCATTCAATTTTACCGGCTTAATGACATAATATTGTTTTTTCAATCCAATTTTAACTATTTATTGATCAATGATTTCCTTACGAAATATTGATTAAATGGTATATTAAATAGGAAAATTAATTAAAATAGTCATTTTGTTCGGTTTGTTTCATCTCTTAGTCATAACTCTTCAGTAATCACCAAAATGGTCATAGGTTTGTCAGTGACAGGACCGTATTTTATGGAGAGGTGAAAGCGTAAAAAAAAGTTTCTGAACCAGGTCCATAATTAATTACGGAAACCAAATATGTAAATATGGAAAACACATCCGTAATTCGTGGACAAACTTTGCACCAAATTTACATATTTAGTCACCGTAATTACGGATCTGGTTCAGAAACTTTCTTTTTTCCTTTTACAGTTTGATCCTTTTGTAAAACATGTACCTACCATTTAATTAGAGCATCTCCAATAGCTTCCCTAAAATGGGAAAAATAGAGAAAATTGGGATTTTGAGCAAGTATTTTGCTTCAATAGCTTCCTCATAATCATCTTCAAAGTTGAGAAAATAGGAGAGAGAGTCGGGTTTTCTCCAAACATGAAGTTCACTCCAAAAATGCCAAATGAAGTAAACAATAGAAAACTTTGGAAAATAAATATTTAAAGAAAAAAATAATATTTTAATAGATGATGTAATATTTTAATATTATTTTAAAGAAATTATAGGGAATTCTTTTGAAGATGATAATAATTTTGTTTTGAACATTTTGTCTTTTATTTTTTATTTTAAAAAAATTATAGAAAATTTGTTGGAATACTTTTACACATCTACTATTATTTTGGTGAATTATGAAAAAAAAAATGGTTAAAAGGTGAAACATATCATTTAATCCCTATAAAGCATTCAATAATAAATTAATTATAATAATGTTTTTAATTAATTAATTATTAATAGGAGGGGGGCATTCAAGGACTCGGCTAACGGGAGTGGAAGTAGGGGTAGACGTGTCGGGCTCAGAGAAGGTGTGGAGGACGTTTCAAGCCATTGGAGACATTGCTTTCGCCTATGCTTTCTCAACTGTTCTTATCGAAATTCAGGTTTTTTTTTCTATTTATTATTATATATCTCTTATTTTATTTATTTATTTATGACTATTATTATTATTTTTTTAAAAGAAGATAAAGACAATGCATACGGTAAGGAATATCTGATGCACCATGCAATAATATAAGGAAAGGACCGTCAAAAATTAGCAATTAAAATATGTTTTTATCTCTAGAAAAATAAAATTTACAGAAACTTCAAAAAATAGTTTATTAACAAATTGTAGATGAATGATTAAATAAATTAACAAAAACATCATACGTTTTTTGATAATTGATCGAAATAAACTATTTGTTTATATTTTATTTTCAAATGTAATTTAGTAAAAATCTTTTAACTATTTAATCTCACACCATGAATTGTAATTATCACGGTATTTAATTATGTGAATTTCGGTATATCGCATTAATACTGATCTTTGTTAAGATTAATTTTGTTACTCTTTCTACTGTCATAACTTTTATTTTTATCAGAACCTAAAAACCTATAGGTTATACATGTAATATTGTTTTATATATAAAATAGACAAAATTTGTTTCTATGTAGAACAGAAATAAAAAAAAACTTGACATGTAAAACAAAACATATATGTTAATACTATGAAACACACATGCATGAACAATAATGGCACATTGAATTCTAAGATTAAAATAGAACTTATTAAATGATTTGGATCGATCATCAAGACTTTTATGATTTGCATTTAACTCTTCCTCTTAGTATTAATGGGTAACAATAGGTTAAATACACCTTTTATATTTTCAATATATAATTTAATTTAGTTGTATCATATTTCATATATAATTTACACCCCCTGATTGATAATGATTTCCAGTTAAATCTTCTTTAAAAAGAGAGAAATAAATAGAATAAACAATTTAAAGATTTTAAAATTTTAACTTTTTAAAAAAATTCAGTATATATATATATATATGTATAATGTTTAATTTTGATACATAATCTCTTTTATAACTGTCTTAAATTAACAAGAGATGTCCGAATCACACATTGTACAATTGACAGCTATTGAAGTGTCTCCATCTTTCTCATATCTAAAACCATTTTAAATAAATTTTCTAAAATTCTTTAAAATATAAATTTATAATTTCAAAATCTTTTAAAAAAGTTATATTCATTTATAACTGATTCTCTATTTTTAAAAACTAAAACATTGATTATACTATTAAATAATTTATATATTTAATAAAGTATTATTTCTATCTCATAAACCTTTAATATCAAAGATTCCTATTTAGTATGAACATAATAAAAAAAATGTTTTTCTCATTATAATCATTTTCTAGGAGTTTTTCAAACTTTTACAAATTTACACTTTTTTTTTCTCTAGTTTGAAAAAGCTGTCGGAGCAAGCTTAAAATACCTATTTTTTGGATTTTGGATAATCTGATGGAAATGTTTCAAGCTATATATATTTGTTTTTCAAAATTACAAAACAAGTCCAAATCCATCTACATATGTCAAAATCACCCCTTCAAGTTAAAAAAATGTTAATATCATCCACAAATCTAGACTCCATGTGCATCAATAACGACAATCCTTCACACCTAACCTTTTAAGAAACGTCATTTATTTCATCACATTATTATAACACGTTAGTACTAATCAGGGATATGATCTAAAGAAACTGTATGTCTATTTGTTATAATTTTGATCAAGAAATTTAAAATAAAACAAAATAGAAACGTTATACATATACGAGTTATATTTTCCTATTTTGATGATACATTATAAGATATAACAGAACATGTACGTCTGGTTGATTCCTGATAAGGACAAGTTTTTGTCGAAAGGACTTTCCAAAGATGTAAAATGTAGGGAGAAAAAGTTAGATTCTTGTGGACCATTAATTCATGGAGCTGAAACAAGCATGATTATAGGCCACCAAATGTGTTTGGAATTTTCAAAGAAGTTGGGGATAGGATGGGGGTGAAAAAACCAAGCTTTTTGGAAAAAGATGGCATACCTTATATTCTGTTTCACTACCCTTACTCTTCTGCCAACCACTTCTTTATTACTACTAACTTCCCTCTTAATTAAGATCCTTATTATTGTTGAATTTTATGCCTCACAATCAAGACTATAATCTATATATATATACAGGGACAGATTCATACGAGAACGTAACTTTTTACGAGAACGCGAGAAACTTTTTTTCATGTACAAAATCATATGTAATTCATGTGTGATTTTAGTACAAAATCACATGTGATTTTTTGATGTTGGTACAAAATATGAAAAAAGCTCATCACGTTTTCGTAAAAAGATATCGTCCTAGAATGAACTTCCCTATATATATATACACACACACTGAAACAAAAATCATGCTTATAATATTCTTTCTACACCAATCTTATGCCAATAATTTATACTATATAATTGATACTTATCATACTTATTACTATTATTATTTAAAAAAAGAAATAGATGATGTATTTTATAAGAATTGGTACGACAATAAGGAAATAAGAACACATCATTTCCTTATATATGTGTAGAAATCAATAAGTATATATATGCATATCATGTGGTTTCATAACCTTTGGTTTTTATCAAATTGTGGATCATGTGAGACCAAGTTGTTTTCGTAAGACCATTTTTTATATATGAATTTTCATAGTATTTTTGCTGCAAAGGTTCAGATTTTTTTTACCTTTACAATATTTTGTTATGAAATTTCAAGTGTAAAAATGTGGTCTGTCTCACGTGAACCCAACTTTATTTGTTAAAAGTAGTTATTAAACCGACGGGATAGTGCCGGTCGAAATAATATATTTTTGTGTTCGTAGTATACCTTACAAATTTGTTTTTCGGACATTAACTTTATCGAATCTCTTCTATACAATATCATTTATCTGTTTTTCAAAATTAATGGGGATTTTTACTAAATTAAAATAAAAATTATTTTGTATGATTTCAATAATTAATGTGAGCTTGGGGTTTGGTAACATCGCATGTTTGTCAACATGATTAATTTCAAAGGGAAATTATTTGATTTGATTGAGAAAAATAATTCAAGAACCCTTTTTCTAACACAATTTATCTTTCAATATCGTTCTATCTTTTGTTAATGTGTTTTTGAACGATTAATTTGTATTTATGATTAATAATATGAATATCTTTATTTTTAGGAAACTGCCTGTTTTCTAAATCATAAAAAGATCTGATTAAATACTTAAATTGTTTTTCTTTTGGAAAACCATTGATTTGGTGGACATGACATGACCACGTGCTTTAGAGTTGGCGGATTCATTTATATAGATTTGGTTGAAGCTTATTTAGGTTTAGTGCCACCAAAACCATATAATAAAAAACACATTTTAATTGATAAATGTATGATTCGGTATTTGCTTGATATGATAATAATAGATATAAATATATGGAGTTGGATTTCGGTTCTTGACCCTTGGATGCACTGATGCATATTAGTATGAGATGCATCGAGATGAGATGTACTGAAATGCACCAGATCAATCCTTATATTAAGCGCGATTCATGGGTGAGTTTGAGATTAAAAATGATCAAGGGTCCAGATCTCTTATCACGCTTCTCATCTTAATTCTTTTTCTCACACGATCCTTCACCATACACACACACACACACACACATATATATATATATATATATATGCAAAGGATCGTGTGAGGAGAGTTAAGGTGATAAGCGTAAAAAACAATCTGGACCCTTAATCACCTTTAATCTCAAATCCACCAATTAACTGTGTTTGATACAGGATTGATCCAGTGCATCTCATCCTAATCTACATCCAAGGGTGAAGATCATGCTTCTCAATTTAACTCTCTTTCTCACCGGAGCCCAACAATATATATATATATAGACGAACGATCATGTGAGAAAAAGAGTTAAACTGAGAAGCGTGACAAGAGATTTTAACACTTGATCACTTTTAATCTCACACTCACCCATGAAGCGCGTTTTTACAAGAATTTGTGTGGTGCATCTCATTAGTGGCGATCTTCAATTAATCAAAGGGTCCAGATCCCTTCTTATGTTTCTCACCATAACTTCTCTTCTAACCGAAACCCAACCTTATATATTACGAAACAGAATATGATAAATAATTTTGAATACAGGACACATTGAAATCTTATCCATCGGAAAACAAGGCCATGAAACGGGCGTCGCTTGTTGGAATTTTGACGACGACTTTGTTTTATATCCTTTGTGGGACCGTTGGTTACGCAGCGTTTGGAAACGACGCACCAGGCAACTTCTTGACCGGTTTCGGCTTCTTCGAACCTTTTTGGCTCATCGACTTCGCCAATGTTTGCATTGCCATACACCTTATTGGTGCATATCAGGTATAAAATGAATAGTTTTCTTTTCCATATATATATATAGGGTTAGGTTCAGGGGAAACGTCAAAAAAAGAGAAAACTGAATAACACCCTGGGATGCCTCCATCTGAACGGTATGACCTAACATGCGTTTGTGCATATGCATTGATGCATAGAAAAAAAGTGCTCCGATCGCTTGTATGCATTTATGCATATACACTAATGCATATATATGCATTGATGCATGTAAAAAAATACGATGGCGGGCTCTCAGGTTGTTCTTCAGTTTTCTCTTTTTTTAGCGTTTTCCCCTGAACCTCTCTCTCTCTCTATATATATATATAGACCACGTTTTATTTATTTTAGATATATATATATATATATATATATATATCCATAAAGATCCATTACTAAAAAATTAAAGTAAAAACCCGCAGGTCTTCTGTCAACCGATATTCGGGTTCGTCGAGATGAAGTGTAAGCAACGATGGCCCGAGAGCAAGTTTATAACAAAGGAACACGTCGTTAACGTGCCTTTTCATGGAGAGTATTGCGTTAACATGTTTCGGTTGGTGTGGAGGACATTATACGTGATGTTAACCGCATTGATAGCGATGATTTTCCCGTTTTTCAATAGCTTTTTAGGGTTGATAGGTGCGGGTTCGTTTTATCCTTTGACGGTTTACTTCCCGATAGAGATGTATATCGCTAGGGCCAAGATCCCAAGGTTTTCGTTCACTTGGGTGTGGCTAAAGATCCTTACTTGGACTTGTTTGGTCGTTTCTTTGGTCGCGGCTGCGGGATCAGTGCAAGGGCTCGTGACTGATCTCAAGAAATATCAACCGTTTAAAACCGAATAGAATTATAAATAAATAAATATGTGAAACAAGTATTACTAGTAGTTGTTTTTGTTATGAAACTTATTCAAGAACTTCTTGGTTGATACTAACAGTAACGCCTAGTTGTTTGTCTTTTGTATTCTTCTTATTGCATTCCGACACATTGTGCAATTGTCGATATGACTTTTCCGATAGATTGATTAGAGGTATCGCCAACTCGGCATTGACCACTTTTCGTTTACCGTTGCAACGCTTCATTTTAAACTTGTAATAAATACTTGACATTGATTCTATTGTGGTATTACCTTTTTCTATCATCTTACAGGGATGGCAATGGGTCAGGTTGGGTTGGGTTCGGATTCAACCATTTATTAAACAGGTCGAGAATTTCAACCAAACTCCAACCCATTTAATTAAATGGGTTGAGTTTTTCAACCCGACCCAACCTGTTACTTAAATGGGTTGACAGTGGGTTGATCTGTTTACGATTTTTTCAACCCAACTTGTTAAATAAACGGGTTGAAACTGGGTTGTCCCATTTAATTTAAAAGTTTTAAATAAAATAAAAAAGATTAGACTATTTAATTTTTTTAATAAAACACAACCATAAATGCAATAAATTGTTCAAATATCTAAATATCTACTTAAGTTTCTTTAATTTCTGTTGGAGCCTTGAAGGAAAGAGAGAGAGCGGAGAGGGAGACTTGAAGACGGATCAAATATTAATTTATTAAAGTCTCACACTTGACAAAACTGAGATGTTTCAAATTTTCAATGTTTCATAGATAATATTAGACATTATGTTTAAAAGTAAAATTATAATAGATAATATTTTAAATAAGTTGAAAATAAGTCGAAAATTTCAACCCAACCCAACCCATTTATTTAAATGGGTTGGACGAGTTGACCTATTTAACTTAAATGGGTTGAAAATCTCTACCAAACCTGCTAATTTCGGGTTGGATTAGCTGGTTGGGTCACTTTTTGCTATCCCTAATTTTACTAAAAGGTCATTGGCCCAATAGTACTCAGTAGAAAACAGTCGCACAGAAGGTGAAGTGTGTGTGTGTTAGTATTTGCCGTATACTGAATTATGATCATACATAACGTATAATTTTCCAAGGCATGAACATATTCACGAAACGTATTATAGTCCGAGTGCCATGAATGGAAAATAGCAACATTGTCCAGCATCATACACACGGATTTACAGTTTTCCCATTCAAACATCCACTGGATATGAGAATTTGCGTTAACAATTTCACCACCACAAGATACTCGTTACACTTGTGATGTGACCACTAGAATTATGAATATCGTTACTTGTAACATCGCATATATCAGATGCAGGCATAAATACTAAAAAAAATATTAATAATGAAGAAAATATATATATATATAATTATAAGGTTGAAAAACTGAACAACCTACTATAACTATGTAGTATCAGAAGAGAAACATATATCCTCCCCACCATTCATATCTTGAAAAAACAATTTAAGAACCTTCACTCTCACTAATCACAAAAGCTTGAATAAGGGACTGTGCAGCATGAGCCTGCTCGGGTGTGCCCGATATTATGATCAAAGTTTCTTTTGCTCCAGCTTTCGGGTCCGTTATCGTGATTTTGGCATCAGAAATCTGAAACAACCAAAATCATTTATTAACCATAAGATATAATTATCATTTGAAGATGGATGGATGGATGGATGGATGGATACAGTAGCCAAAAAGACTAGAAATTGATAGCCAAGGGACTGTTTGGTTGGTTTTTCATTAAGTCCTGTATGGATAAAGATGACTATATGGATTTATCTAACTGTTTAGATTGACAAACATTGTTGTTTGTTTGTTTGTTGCGCTGAATAAACGGTTTGAATGCCAGAAATGACTGTTTTACCTTTCATTGTATATTAAGCACCAATTAACAAACAAAAATTAAACATGAACACAATACAGCAGAACCAATTAAAGCAAGTTATTTCAAGTACCCAAAACCAAATTGAAAATAAAAACCAAAATCAAGTGTATGCTGTTTCTCCATAAACTCAAACATGGAAAGGAATCAAAATTATAAACAGAAGTAGAAGAAAGAAGTCAAGAGATTGGTTCATAAATCAATTGAACACAAAAGGCAAAAGCTTGAATCGAATCCAGAACCTGCTAATTACCTTCAATTTCTGCAAACCATCCACCAGAACCTGCTTTCTTTCTGCAAATCATCCAAAACCTACTAACATTTGATTTTCCTTTTGATCTGCTAACATTTTGATTTCTTTCGATTTCTTCATATTTGCCATGTCTAATCGTAATATTTTGCTCAGAATGAGATCATCGCCTTGTAAAAACAAAATCAATCGAGGGGAAGAAAGAGGATGGGAAGACGAAAGACGCAAAACAGGGAAGAACCATCGAGGAGAAGGATTGCAGATCCGTGATCAAATACAACAAGGTTACCGGAGAAGGAACTGTAGCTTTCGATAGCAGCCTTCAGATCGAGGAAACAGTGAGGGTTTTCAGGAAGATGATCGCATTTTTTGAGAGAAAAAGCTGAGCGAGTATTTTTTTGGCGGGGTATTTGTGGGACTGGGAATGATATGTCTGTTTCCACCCCAAAGCTTAGCGATTAAGTCACCAGCTATTTGATTAAGTCAGTACCAAACACCCTTATATGGCTGAGCAAATAAGCTGAAGCCTCTATTAAGCTCCTTAAGCCAATACCAAACAGACCCTTAATCTTATTTGGTCAGCTATACATGACTTTTTGGTAGTGGCTTAACAATAGACAAAGTGGCTTATTCAGTAAGCTTCTAGGGTGCAGAAAGTAAAGTTATTTTTCCTTCCCAAACCTCCCCTTCCAGTAAAAATAGCACACTCCTTCCATCCATAAAAAAAAACCTTCCCAATCTAATCTATACAGACAGATGAATCCACAAGGACAACTTTACCCATTCAAGACTTCATGGAAAACCAACCAAACAGCCCATAGATCATCATACTTCAAATTATAACAGCCCCAATAACCCTAATGGGCATGGGCCTCTAAATGAGAACCTGACTCCCGAAATCTAGTTGTAATCATCACTTTCAATTGCAATTCAATACAAATCCTTTGGTTCTTATCAATTGGTATCAAAGTCGTTTGAATCCATGGCCACGGAATCACAATGGTCCTCATATTGTGTGTTTGAAGCTATGTCCAGTGGTATGAATCCATAAAGATGGAGGTGGTTGGAATCCAATCCATTATTTCATATCTCCAACAACAGTTCCGAGACCGGATGACAATCTTCAATCGGATTCTCAATAGGGGATAGAGGGGAGTAGGGTATACAGAAAATATTGAGTTTGTCCTTGGGAGAGTCTAGCCTCTCGAATAGCTAGTTTAGTTATTTATTATTTTCTTGTTAAATCAAGAAAAGAGCTACTGTTTCTTCCACATTGCTTTTATTTTAATTGTTTAGCCGATTGATTCTTATCAGTGTCTCTCGGCAATCAGCTGGTGAAAATGTTAATGGAACTACAACGAACACCAAATAGACTTGGATGGATTATCAGCAAATTTCAGATCGACTTGTAAAAATGAATAGTAATGATCCTTTATACGTGTTCTTCAAGGGCAATATACAAGTAAAACCATATTTTGTAAATTTAAGGTTAGTGAAATAACTTGTCAAAATATGCAAGAGAATAATTGTTGTGATTCACATTTGAGGACATAAAGAAATCAAATGGGCGGGAAGATTGATGGTATGCTTTCGAGAGGCTAGTGCCTAGTATCTCCAGAAGATCAATTCGTTTTCTCATATCTTATTCTCCAATGTTACTATTATTTTTTCACTAGAATGCCTAACAACTTAAAAAGAGTAAAAATATCATTAATACCCCTCGATATTAGAGAGTTGTTTTTCGAAATCCAGTTAAGCTCATTTCTTTCTTTGGATCTCAAACAGGGCTAAGAATAGGAAAACTGCTTAGGTGGAGTGGCTTATATTGGCAAAGTTAATGGCGGTCTTGTTTAGGGGTTCGGGTTGGGTTTTTCCTTTCGTTTTGTATCATTTTGTTTTTTAGGCCTTTATCCTTTGTAGCAGGTTGTTGGTCCTTCTGGCGTTCTGCTCCCCTTGTATTTCTGGTTTCTCTTTCAGTAATAAATTTATTGCCCTTTCAAAAAAAAAGTAGGGGATGCTAAATGGCTATATTACAAAACTACCCTCATTTGATGTGTGTGTGTGTAATATTATATATTATAAGCACTTATCGATTAAGCGTTTAGTAAACAGCCCCTAAGTCTGCATGTTGTATCTTTGTTTGTGCAATTTAGTTGCATCAAAGATGCTTAAGCTCTTCCTTACTCATTCTATTTATACTACCCCTAACAACACTTATCTTAGATATTGACTAATTATTATCCCTACTATCTATATGTGTAACAATACCCGCCTGCCAAAAATATAAAGCATCCAAAAAACTGAGTTTGAAGTATGCCCTCGATCTAGTTAAATATGTTACTTCTGCATAGAAGGTTTTCCTTCCATAAACTAGAGACTAAACTTGAAAATAGTGAAGCTAAAAACCCTATTATGTGCACGATACTTGCCCTAGGGATCAAGGAATCACACTATGAAGAAGCTTGAGGCAGTGGAGTACTGTTGATGCTTTTTAGGGGTTGCGAGATAGTTAAAGGCAGTTATTGGGGTTAAGAGAGTGGTATATATCATTATAATTTGGATATAAGTCAGGATTTCCTTAACTAATTAGGAACCCTGTTTGTCAGCCACACCATATAATTGATATATGTTACAAACAGACCCTAGTAAATTACTTTTAATTCTGACTTCTAAAATCTATAAATAGGCCCCCCTAGTAAACTCAATAATTATCAAGATTTGTAAAGTCCAAATACTAAATTTCATATAAATGAATCCTACATATTTATTTCTTTTTGTAAGCACCATGATGACAAATGCTTAGGTGGGCACATTCTCACATTGCTTGAACACCTTGAAAACATGGGATGGAAATCATCATTTAATAAAGTAATAAAGATTACACAAGTATACGCTTTCTTTCTCATCTTCCACTGCTTTTTTAGTCAACCACTATATCCTATTATAGAGCATCCTACATAGGAGACGGACTACTAATTCATAATATATGGTAGCATGAATTATGGTTATAATTATAAATTAAGCAACAATGAATTTCTAGAATAAACCCAAGTATTTACTTCCAAATAGACATACAAGAGACCAAAAACCTAGATGCGGGAAGTAGTATTAATAGAATTACATAAATAGAAAATCCTTCCTCAATATGAAATACATGGACAGAATAAATAACAATCAAATGATCCAAACTTGCAGATATGCCAATAATATCCAAGGTCAGAATACATACCTCACGAATTTCTTTCAGACATCCACCATCTTCTCCGTATATAGAAGGTACAACAGTACGAGGAACAACCACTTCCACAGTGGTATTTGTGATTATAGCTTGATGGCTTCCTCTACAATGACCAAAGTATAATTATTCAGCAAGCAATGTTGATTTTGAAGGAGTATAGTTAAAATAGACATGTGTGCGTATAAAAGTGGTACAAACCCTCCAAATCCACCCATTCTCCTTTGGGAGCCTCCTCGAAACTCAGGAAAGCCTAGAGGTCCACCAAACCCACCACCACCTTCATTAACCTGCAATAAAATTGCATAAATTAATATTTAAATACATCACATAAAATGTTTGAAAGAAGCTTCATATCTTGTCCAATAAGTTTGAATAACGGTGCACACTTATACTACTACACACGCATAAAGTGATACCTGAGGACCCCATAGGGCTGAAGATGGCAATCTATCATTCATAAATGGAGGGCGATCATCATGCGGATGAAATGCACCATGTGGAGGGGGACCCGCATCAAACCGGTTAAAAGGGTACCTTCCTGGTGGTGAAAGCTCCCTCCTACCCATGTATGATGGAAATGGTGGACCATGATCTGGGAAACCAGGATTTGATGGATGATTAATAGAAGGAAATGCATCTCGGAAAAAATGATTCCGCAGTCTTGTGGTTATTTGAAAAAGAGCTTCATGGACTGCATCGAAGTCACCATTTACCTGCTCAATGAAGATTCCCAATCAGAAGAGAGAGAGAGATGGAAGATATTACAGTAGCTGAACATCCAATGTAACATCTCAGGCCAACCGTACCAGATATTGTCCGCTTTGTCCACACACCTGGACTCACGGTTTTAAAACGCGTCTGATAGAGAAGGTATCAAGTCCCTTATAAGGCAACCTTTGCTCCCCTCCCCAACCAATGTGGGATATTATATCCAAAAATGTGAAGTTGTGAACCATTTGTATGTTACATTTGTGATTGGAAGTATTTCTTCTCTTTACTTAATTGGAACATGGAAATTGAAAAATTCTCAAACCTTCATTGCACATTTAGAAAGCATGAAGTAACTAAAGTCAAAAGTCCAAGCCATACCTGAACTACTTCTTCATTTTCGGCAGCATACTGTGGAGTTTGATCCTTTCCCAATATACGAATATAAGCCCCAGTTGTCTTTCTCATTTCAGATATAACTGCACCACCCTTGCCAAGGATACATCCAATTTGATGTGCAGACACTATGACTTTTGCTGTCACTGCCTTGTTCTCAGGTGCAGCCCTAAATATCCTTGTTTGTACACGAAGAACTGCATCTTGGGGAGCACATATCCTCTCATCTGGGTGCTGCATCAGTTAAATGATTATTAAGCACTGCATCTTTTTTGTTACATTAGAAGCTGAAGTGTAAAACAGCGATAAAATATATATATATAGGATTAGGATCATGTGAGAAGGAGAGTTAACGTGAGAAGTGTAAGAAGAGATCTGAACCATTGATCATTTTTAATCTCATACCCATCCATGAATTGCGCCTTAGAAGGGAGTTGATCTGGTGCATCTCGGTGCACCTCAACTTGGTGCATCTCATCCTAATGTGCATCCAAGGGTAGAGATCCCTTCTTACACTTCTCACCATAACTCTACTTCTCACCAGAAACCAACCCTATATATATATATAGCAGATACAAAGATAAGTCTCAGTTAATACCGCTGGTCCAGATATGACAATAACACGGTCATCTGATTCTGCACTTCTTTCAAGGACTTTAATATCACATCCAGTCTCGTGCTTAAGTGCCTTCACAATAGTTCCCCCTTTTCCAATTACACCTCCCACCTTCTCATCAGGGCATATCAAACGGTAGGTTAGCATGTCTTGAAAAGAACCAAAACGCCCAAAACTACCACTTCCACCATCACGAGGCCCTGCAGGTAATGGTCCTCCTCCTCCATGAGAAGAAAAAGGAGGGTGTGAATCTTGCCGAGAAAGAGAACCACCAAAGGAATGAGATGAGCCACTATTGTTGGCAGAGAAAGAATCATTCTCTCGAGGTGGATGATCTAAAAGCTGCTGTGAAACAGATTGAAGTGCTTTCCTAACTGCGTTTACTTCTCCAGATATCTACAGCAAAGTAACACAAATTGCTAATTTGTAAATCAAATGTATCAGAAAGCAAATAATTGTAACCCTTATATAGACATAAACATGCACTAAAATAGGAAGGGGATAAGAATTGTGGAGAACGAGATGCAAGCAACAAAGTTCTGTTATTGAATCCACCGAAACAGCATTTAGGGGTTGTTTGTTTACCTCTTAACAGTTCCATTAAGATCATAGTACCAAACCTTACAATAAAATCATGGCCACTCAGACAACAAGGAAGTTACCATCAGGAAAGTGTAATAGGCTGCCGTTGGTTAATTAGTCAAGGATAACTACTATGTCAAAACAAATTTCTTTTAACTGCAACAAATTAGCATGCATTATTTCCTAGTGTCAAATTCAGATGCACGTATAACCTCCCCTCCATAACTGACCATGAAATAATCCGGACTCCTAGATCATGTAATTGATTCATGAGTTCGATGATTTAAAATCTGCCTTGGTCAAGAGGATTTCAGAGCATCTCTAAGTGCTATGCCAAAATAGAGAAAAGTGAGATTTTAGCAAATTTTTTGCTACAACAGCTATGCTATCTTGTATGCTAATGCTAGAATAGAAAAAAGAGGAGAGAGAAGATAAAAATCTCCAAATTTGGAGAAATCTCTAAAACCCACTTTTTGAGAAATAAAAATAATATTTTAATTTTTAATTATTCCACCAATAAGAGGCATTGAAATAAAATGTTTAGGAGAAAGAAATAGTATGTTGATTATTTTAATAATATAATAAATACTACAATCTCTAAAATAGAATAGCTCTTGGAGTTGGAAGTAAATTTTTTTAGTGATTTTGACTTTTCTTACTCTATTTTAGAATAGCATAGCTTTTGGAGATGCTCTCATATATTAGTAGGTTATTATTGTTTCATTCCACATTCCAACCTATCAATCATTGTAACGCTTATCAATAACTGAAGATTTAGGGTAGTTGAGCCCCCTTAAGTATGTTATTAGCTGGAAAGTGTATGTTAGTCTGATAATAGTTTCTTGTTACAAATATGCAATGGGGTCTCCATAACTAATACAAGAAGTTCTGATCACCATGTTGAAAATTGTTGAAGCATTAAATCACTGAATAGAACATGTAGTACTTCTCAAGAGTTCTCCTTAAATGCTAATGAATAAAAAGAGAAAAATGTTATCTAAATTATCTTCCAATTGCATGTAAAGTCTTAGGGATGATTCCTGAGAGACCCACCCTCTAGTATAACCAGTATTATTGTATAATTCAGCACAAACCTCGTTATCTTTATATTTATCATTAGGTATAACCAGTACTATGGTTTTCCTTTAACTCCTTTTTTGATTGAAGCTCCTTAGTTGGATCCTTGGCCATACTATTTTCTAAAGGTACTTCCAATGCGACCAATGCCATGGTATATAATCAAGATGCATGATATAGAAAGTCTGGCCAGTCAAACATAAGTATACCATGGTGACATCCAACTGAAGAGTTAAAATGTTTAAACTTTAAATAGAGCAAATCTATGGCAACCACCAATGCTATCACCATCCTCACATTTTTTTGCTTTTCTGAAGTGTGTGTAAAACTATGAAGGGAAAGAATATACATCTTTATTCTACATAAAGGTATTGTGCGAGTTTGATACCATACATTTGCATGTTTGAAGTACAACATATTTTAAAGATTTAATATATACATAAAACTTGGTCGACAACAAATTCCACCAGCTTTGACATGTTTAATGACAAATTAACCAAAAAGGTAAAAATTACCTGAACCAATTCATCGGAAGAAGATGCGCATATGGGAAGTTTATCCCTAGGAAGAATCCGAATTTGTGCCCCACTTTCAGAAGCCATTTGTTTGATTACGCCACCAGATTTTCCCAAAAGGCAGCCAACTTGAGTAGAAAGTACAAGTAGCCTCACAATAATTGTTGTGGTCTCTTTGTTAGGATCTTCATCCCCTCCATTCATCTCTGGTTCTCCTTGTTCTCCTTCAACCATTCTTTCAAACACAAGCAACAAAGCCTTCTGCACAGAAGAGGCAACCTTTTCGGATTGCGAATCTTCCCCTGCAACAGACTGTTTTTGTGTACTATCCTCATCAGGTTTATCTGCATCATTGGTCTCTTCAGTTGCTTCAGTTTCTTTAGTTTCGTTAGTTTCATTAGTTTCTTTAGTTTCTTCATCTGCATCCTTGCTCTGATCAGTAGAAATTCCATTCTCCATCCCAGATCCTGCAATGACAACTACTCTCTCATTGCACCCAGGGATGGTTTCCTCAACCCTGACCTTTGCACCAGTTTCCTGGCGTATCTGTGCTATCTTGTTACCTCCTTTTCCGATAACACTTCCAGTTTTAGAAGCAGCACAAAGCACTCGAAAAACAATGCTTCCTGGAGCTATCTTAAATGATGTATTTTGGGAAGTAAAATAAGCCGGTTTCTGCAACTTCCCTTTTCCATTAGGCTCTGAATCACTCTGCTCGTGTGGCCTCTTGGACGGCGTTAATTGAGATGACATATCCAGAAAACTATCGAATCCAACCAAAAAAAAAGATAATTCAAAATGACTGTTCATAATAGCAAAATGTGGATCCACGATAAGCCCTCAGCTCCAAAGAGGACCTTAAAAATCTAAAAAGGGCCAAGTTCGACCAATTACTCAACACAATTTTTACACAAGGTTTTTTGGTTTATAGAAAGGAACTGACTACCATCTATCTTTCTCTATATCTTAAATCTTAAATTGTAAAGACACTTATAGTTCAAATATTCACAGTGAAAATGTATCCCTGTTTGGAAAACAAAAAAATTGTTATAACTGTAACCACAGTAAGAATATCCCGACTTATGGAATTATGGTATTAATAGTTGTCCCTTTTACTTCGGATACTAATGAAATGTTGCCTGAACTATTATTTCTTTCCTTCAGCAAAAATTTTGTTCTATGGTAGGACATCGCACGCTTATCATTGATGACATTTAACAGCTGTTATATAAATCCACTGCATTGGTAACGCCTAATCGACGCATGATGTAAGTAACTCACTTCACCTCACAGTTTTGTTTCCATAAGTATATATTCAAATATATGGAATTTATTCTGGTTATAATCAATTAAGATACATAATTTACTAGACCTAAATAGCAGAAATTACAATCTGGGAGTAATTCCATGTTCAATGAAAATTACACATCTTCAGTTTGTCTTACAATGTGCGAGTTTAGAAACACCCGATGGATTAACTTATGCTTCAAGATTATTATCTAACAAGTGTTCCTTTATACAAACCCTAACTTGAGAAATGCCAGCAAAAAAATCCAACTTCCTTTTCTATATTAAATCAGAATACATAGTCTTAGAGGAAAGAAGTACAATAAACCATACAAACAGTACAAAAATTTGAACAAAATCATACCAAATTGCCATTCAAATAAAAAAGTGAAGTTGAAAAAATGCACAAAGAAGGAACAATACACAGAAATGATTATCTAAACAGAGAGCGAAAAGAACTTGACCTAGGTTTTAAAGATACCTTTCTGGCAAAGATAACAAGAATGATGGAGAGAGAATGCGATGGCAGTCTTCACGGCTAGGAACTTTCGGAGAGCTACGTGCGGCAAAGAAGAGTATATTTGAAGCGGCGGCGATAGGGTGGCGGTATTTGGTGGTGGTGGTGGTGGTGGCGTCGCAAATCGACACGGTGAGAGTGGCGACGAAGGGAGGGAAGGCTTTCAGTGTCTCCGTAAAGAGAAGAGGTTCATACGGGTCACGTGCAAGTCACTCGTATAATGAGACCTATGTATGGTTGATGTTCCAAAAATTTCATAGCAGTCGTGGGTTAACGCTTGTGTCTGATATCATGTTATGTACGAGACATGTCACGATGTGGTGTAATTGATCGATTTCGTAACATGATATTTGATTTTAAATCTCTTTTTTAATATGTTATTTATTAGTTTTTATTTTTTAATATGTTATTTATTGAGTAATTATAGAAGATATATGTTTGTGTATATAATTTTATACTGAGAAAGTACCCGCTGTAATACAGCTAATATCTACTAGTATTATCGAGTTTGAAAGCGGATAAATGAAAATGTAACTCATGTTTTATGTTTTTTTTAAATTTCTGTCACGATGATTCTAGTCTAATTGTTTTGTATGGTATATAAATTTAAGTCTAATATAGAATAGCATAAAATGAATTATAAATTGACTATATTAAATTATTGGTTAATATTAGCTCTCATGGTTCTCACATATTAAGTGATCTCCTTTTATTACACTTTGATTTAATTAAGCATTAGTGGTTTGTTTTTTTGCCACTTGTAATTTGAAAAATAAAACTTGAAATTAATGTTTGAATACATTGGAAAGTAAATCATGTGTAAGCAATACATTAAAATATATATATCGCTGAAAACGTCAATATGAAGAGACTTCCTGTCAAAAATACAAAATAGAGAGTGATTATAAGTAAATATATATACACACACAAAACAGATAATTTTGTAAAGGTTTAATAATCAATTGTTGCTTGTACCTTATTCGTCGCGTAAAACCTTGTCATAGACCACATTTGATGTATAGACTCCGTGATGATTGAATTTTTTGGCAGGTTTTACTAAAGGGGTGTTTGGATGGGCTTATCAAAACAACTTATTAAATTATACCGGTGTGGCACCGGTGAAAAGCTAATTTTAGTGTTTAGATGGGCGGAAAAAAATAGCTTATACCGGTTCCCTACCGGTGAAAAAGAGTTTTTAATAAGTCAGAATGTTGTGATTTATCAAAAATGGCTTATGACTTATGAGAATCCATTTTTTGAAAATTACCTTTTTCTAACATAAAATACATATATAAGCATTTTTTTTGCCAAACACTAAAAACAACTTATTGACTTATTCCGGTGTAGAACCGCCATAAGCTAATCCAAACACTTTTTTTAAAACTCCGGTGTGGTACCACATAAGTTAATAAGCACTTCTTATGAATAGCATAAGTTGTTTTTGTAAGTTATTATATGCCCACGACACGTGTCACATAGGAATACTACTGAGGAGTATGTAAACCTATAGTGTCGCACGCAAAGAATACGTTTGCTTCCATTTGAAAGTAACCTAAAAGTCATGATTGATAGTTAAATAGTTATTCTTGTAGAATGATTATAAAATATGTGTTAAAATGTAATTATGATAATTACAGGAGGTTATCTATAAATATGTATAATTGTTAATGTTTTAGATAATTATATAAATATTTATGGATAAATATTAATACTTTATTGAGTTGTGGTTTATCTGAGATACCCGTCAATATAAATAGGGTGATAGGCCAAACCACTTTAGTAATTCTATACGTTAGAATTAGGGTACTTTTGGGCTAGCACCCGGTAGAACTACGCGTGTTCGTGTGTGGATACCGCTAGAGGAAATCTACCTTGATTTATAAGTGCTCTGTTCAATCACGTCAATCTCGAAAGGTACAATTCTAAACATCCTATGGTGTGTTAATGTTTTAATTAAATGTTTCATTGGATCCGGTTGGGTTTTATACGTTAGAAAAAATTTCTAGTTTGTAACCATAGGTTTTATTTTTTCCGCTGCGTTTAAACGGTTACAAATCGTATTAAATCCCAACAGTAGTATCAGAGTCACTTTGAACATTTAATTAAAAGGAACAATTTATTTTATATGACAAATTAAAATTAAAAGAGATTTTTTTTATAAAAATTATGGACCATTCCTAGTGCTTAGTATATGATATGAATCTATGTGAAAGGCTTAGGGTGCATTTAGTTAGCGAAAACTGTTTTCATTTTCCAAGAAAACGTCTTCAGAAAATGGAGTTGTGTTTTCATTCTCAGTTTTCTATGAAATTTTTTCAAAACACGTTTAGTTGAAATGGTGGAGTTTTCATTTTTCATTTTTAGAAAATTAGAAAACGCGTTTAGTTGTGCATTTTCTACCAATTTTCATTTTCATTTTCATTTTTTTTCAAATTAGAAAGTGTGTGTACACACACACTTTCGCGTGCGCGCACACACACACAAATACACATTCACAGATACGCACACAGACATACACTTACACACACTTTCAAAGATATAAACGCACATTCACACATACAACACACACATTTTGACTTTCACTTTCACACAGACATACACACACAGACTCACACACACACTTTCACATGCACACACATTCACATGCGCGCGCACACACACACACACTTTCACTTTCACATACACACACACTTTCACACACACACACACACATACATTTTCACTTTCACACAGACATACACACACGCTTTCACTTTCACATTCACACATTCACACATACACACACGCTTTCACACACACACACACACATACATTTTCACTTTCACACAGACATACACACACGCTTTCACTTTCACTTTCACACATTCACACATACACACACGCTTTCACACACACACACACACGCATACATTTTCACTTTCACACAGACATACACACACGCTTTCACTTTCACTTTCACACATTCACACACACACACACACACACACACACACACTTTCACAGACACGCGCGCGCGCACACACACACACACACACACACACTTTCACAGACATAAACACACATCCACACACACACACACACATATACATTTCACTTTCACACAGACATACACACACAATTTTACTTTCACTTTCACACAGAGATACACACATTCACACACACTCACACATTCACAGACACGCACACACACACACACACACACTTTCACATACATAAACATACACTCTCACACACACACACACACATACTTTCATTTCACACAGACATATACACACACACTTTCACTTTCACACACACATACACACACTTTCGCACACACATTTTCACACAGACATACCTGCACTTTCACTTACACTTTCATTTTCACTTTCACACAGACATACACATATTCACACATACACACACACACACACTCACTTCACACACACGCACACACATATTCACACACACAGGCGCACACACTTTCACTTTCACACAGACACACACACGCACACACACTTTCACTTTTACACAGACATACACACACTTTCCCACAGACACACACATTTTCACTTTCACGCAGACACACACACACACACACACACACATACTTTCACACACACACACACACGTTCACAGATACATACACGCTTTCACTTTCACACAGACATACATACACACACTTTCACTTTCACACATACATACAGACACACACTTTCACACACACATACACACTTTCACACACACATTCACACACACACCCACACTTTCACTTGGTAATCCCAGAAAATCAAGTACACAATGAAAACTCCTCCTTTAGTCGTATATCTCACTTTCTAATTTTCCAAAAATGAAAAATGAAAACTCCTCCATTTTAGCTAAATGCGTTTGTGGATCCCAAAAAATCAAGTACACAATGTATGAAAGTTTTAAAACACGAAGAACACGATGAATAAGAGAGAACCTTTAGTCGTATATCTCACTTGATAATCATTTTTACGAAGAAGTCGAATGCTTGAAAGATACGATTACAATATGTAAGCTCTCTCTAATGATGTCTAACACCTTCTAATGAACCCTTACACCTCTATTTATATAGTAGGACATACCAATAAAAAGAAACATGAAATAAGGCATTATACACTTGCCTTTTTACAATTAAAGAATAGTTTCCTTATTGTGACACAATAAAATTAAGTCTTAACAGCTTTTTCTAAAATTTTCATAGAAAACTAAGAAAAAAAACTCAACTCCATTTTCTGAAAACGTTTTATAGTTAACTAAACTCACCCTGGAGATTTCATTTTCCATTTTTTTTCAAATAAGAAAATGTGTGTGTTTGTGTTTGTGTTTGTGTGTGAATGTGTATGTGTGTGTGTTTGTTTATGAGAATATATGTGTGTGTGTTTATGAGAATATGTGTGTGTGTGTGTGTGAAAGTGTGTGTGTGTGTGTGGAAATAAAAGTGTGTGTGTGTGAATGTGTATGTCTATGAAAGTGTATGTGTGAATGTGTGTGCATTTGTGTGTGTGTGTGAAAATGAAAGTATGTGTGTGTGTGTGTGTGAAAGTGTGTGTGAAAGAGAGTGTGTGTTTGTGTATGTGTATGAAAGTATGTGTGTGTGTATGTGAACGTGTGATTGTGTCTGTAAAATGTGTGTTTGTGTGTGTAAGAATGAAAGTGTATGTGTCTGTGTGAAAGTGTGTGTGTGTGTATGAATGTGTGATTGTGTCTGTAAAAATGTGTGTGTGTGTACGAATGAAAGTGTTAGTGTGTGTGTGTGTGAAAGTGTGCGTGTGTGTGTGAAAGTGTGCGTGCATGTGTGTGTGTAAAAGTGTGCGTGTGTGCGTGTGTGTGAAAATGTGTGTGCGTGTGTGTGTGTGTGGAAATGAAAGTGTCAATGTGTGTGTAAGTGTGTATGCGCGCGTGTGTGTGTGCAAGTGTGCGTATGTGTGTGTATGAAAGTGTGCGTGTGTGTGAAAGTGTGCATGTGCGTGTGTGCGTGTGTGTGTGTGTGTGTGTGTGAAAGTGTGTGCATGTGTGTGTGTGAAAGTATGTGTGAAAATGGAAGTGTCAATGTGTGTGTGAAAGTGTGTGTGTGCGCGCGCGTGTGTGTGTGTGTGTGTGCAAGTGTGTATGTGTGCAAGTGTGTATATATGTATATATGTGTGTGTGTGTGTGTGTCTGAAAGTGTGTGTGTGTGTGTGTGAATGTGTGTGTGAAAGTGAGTGTGTGTGTGAAAGTGAGTGTGTGTGTGTGTGTGTGAAAGTGTGCGTGTGTGTGTGTGTGAAAGTGAGTGTGTGTGTGTGTGTGTGAAAGTGTGCGTGTGTGTGTGTGAATGTGTGTGTGAAAGTGAGTGTGTGTGTGCGTGCGTGTGAATGTGTGTGTGTGTGGGTTTGTGTGTGTGTGAATGTGTGTGTTTGTGTTTATGTCTTTGAAAATGTGTGTGTGTGTGAAAATGAAAGTGTTAGTGTGTGTGTGAATGTGTGTGCGTGTCTGTGTGTGTGTGAATGTGTGTTTGTGTATGTGAAAATATGTGTGTGTGTGTGTGTGAAAGTATGCGTGTGTGTGTGTGTGAAAGTATGCGTGTGTGTGTATGTGAAAGTGTGCGTGTTTGTGTGTGTGTGAAAGTGTATGTGTGTGTGTGTGTGAAAGTGTATGTGTGTGTGTGAAAGAGTGTGTGTGTGTGTGAGAGAGAAAGTGTATGTGTGTGTGTGTGAAAGTGTATGTGTGTGTATTAAAGAGTGTGTGTGTGAGAAAGAAAGTGTATGTGTGTGTGTGAAAGTATGTATGTGAATGTGGAAAATTATTTAGAAAATGAAAATTTTGAAAACTCAAAAAAGTTGTTTTCTAAATCCAATATAAATTTAGAAAATGAAAATGAAAACTTTTTTGGAAAATTTTTGAAAACTGAACGAACTAAATGCATTTTCCAAATTTTCATTTTCTCTGGAATTTTTTTCTAGAAAACAGAAAAATTTTCACGAACTAAACGCGCCCTTAAGGGTTTTGAAAAAAAAACATATTCATATCATATGTATATGTGACCCACGTGAAAGCCTCTAGGGTTTTGAAAACCCTATTTATATCATCGCCGCAATCTGCACATCTCTAGTCTTCCTCTATTTTAGGTTGTATCATGTAAGCATATGTGACCCTCCTCTCAAGTCAAAGGTCAGCCGCTTAGAGGTCCATCCCTTGCTCGTTGTCGCCGGCAATCTGCGACTATTGTCGCTGGGTGGACTGTCACCACCGGCTGCCGCTGGTTCTTCGCGACTGCTGGTGTTTCCTCGCGGATGTTGCCGTTTCCGGTCCTAGTCATTGGTAATTAAAAAAGGGGGGTTTCAAGCCCTTATCGTTGCTTCCTGCGGTCTGGCCGCTGTCAAAACCATCGCCGCCCGCTATCACTGGTTCTAAAAATTGTTGTCGGACGCTGCCGGAGTTCTGCAGCAGCTGCTGCCGGTTGGCCACATCGCAGACGATCTACTTTCTTCTTTTGTTTGTGTTGGTCACTGTCGGCATTCTGCGGCTGCTGCTTATTGTCACTGTCGGTTGTCGCCGATGTTCCGACTGCTGCCATTGTAGAAACCTAGTCAGACCATCGCCGCTGGCCATGGCCAAGCGGCTGGTTAGTTGTTACCACCGACATCCTCTTCTCTGTTTCTAGTTTCCACAGCCGGCCGTCGCTAGTTCTCTACCATGGCAACCGCTGCTGTGGTTTTTCTACCGGACCTCATGAGGCCACGATTTTAGTTAGGTTATGTTTCTGATTTGGTGGATCTGCCGTTTTTCTTTTCTAAAACTTTTGGTTTTGAGTTGGTTCATGATGATCTGAAAATCGTTGGGATGTTTCCCGATCCGTTAGGTTTTTCGCCACCAGCCTATAAAGAGATTTTTTTTCTTCTTTGCACAAAGTGTTTGTAACATGCGTTTTAAAAAACTGGTCGATTTAATTACCTTTGCCATATAAAATTTTGTTCTAATTATTGGGCATTTTATCTATGTTATTTATTTGGCCAAACTTTATCTGTTTTATGTTAAAATAGTTGCATAGTATATGGATTGCCCAAAAAGACCCGTGGTGAATTTATTTGTGCTGGAAAATTAAAATGTATTATTGCAATGGGTTGTAATTTTATTTTAATTTTTCTAGAAAGGAACAAATGTAAATAAAATAGAATTTGTTGTTTTTCGATTTTTAATTATCCGAAGGCGACGTTCCAAGAATTCAAGACGGTGTCTCTGGAGTTTACCAAGATGGCGAGGCCAGTGGGAGCTTGAAGACGTCCTTAGAATTGACCGTGGTTGTTGTGTTGGCTCACAACACCACATTAGGGATAAATCGATATATTATTTTGTGGTTGTTTATTTTGTGTTTGCATTTATTTATTGCTTTTGTTATTGTTATAATGATTGCAAACGTTTTTAAAATGAAACGCAAAATAAACTTTTAAGTCGGTAAAAAATATGATATTTTAAAATTGATATGATTATGAAATACAACTGATTTTTAGATAATCTTTAAAAACAAATTTTATGGAAAAATTAAAACGTTTTTAAAGGGATAGAATGTTTTCTAAAATTCAAACCTTTTACAAAACGTAAACTAAACGCCACCCATTTAAGGTACTTGTTGAAGTTTACGGAGTCCGGTATGTTCAGCGAATTACCTATCATACCGGATGATGATAGTGTGAGACAAGGCGCCAGAATAACGAGATTTAAGTGAACAGAGAATTGACCAATCACTTAAATACTTGTAATTTTGGACGATTGGTCCAAATAAAATCTGAGTCAAGAATTTATGTGGGATCATGATACTTTAGTATGGTTAGTTTACTTGGAAATTTTCATAGACAGCGAATTGACCATTTATGAATATTTTCAAGGTGTTTGAAGTGGGATTAAACGTGCCTATTTTGATATATGATATATTGAATAGAATCCCACGATCATCTAAGAGTTACGTTGAACGTAATTGGATGATGCCTACCTAAATAACCTATTTCCATAGACAACGCATTAACCATTTGTGGAGATTGGTGAAATATGGATCTTAGCTCAAATTAAGTTATTTTGAAAGGTTAATTATTTAATTTGAGATTTCAAAGTTACTAAAATTGAACTCAAATTATGTAGATGGCTACACCAACTCCAAACACAAACACAAACGCCAACAACCTATCCCAGTACACACTACGGTCTATCCTTGATAAGGAAAAACTGAACGGGACGAACTTCCTCGAATGGTTTTGCTTCCTAAGGGTCATCCTTAGGCATGAAAAGAAGTTCTACGTTCTTGAAAACCCCCCCTCCAAACCCCCCTCCCAGAAACGCTTCAGCTGAAGTCAGAGCTGCTTATGATAAGTATAAAAATGACTCACTGGAAGTTGGACGTGTCATGCTGGCCTCTATGACTCCCGAGTTACTGAGGGATCATGAAGATATGACAGCCTGGGACATAATTTCGTCTTTGAAATCTATGTTTTAGTTACAGGCTAGGCAGGATAGGTTTGACACAGTCAAAGAATTGCTTTCATGTATGATGACTAAGGGATCATCTGTCGGTCCCCATGTTTTGAAAATGAAGGGGTACGTTGATCGATTAACACGTCTAGGCTCCCCACTAGATAAAGAAATAGCAACCGATATTGTTCTCCATTCTTTATCTAAATCCTATGATCATTTTGTCACGAACTACAATATGAATGGTTTGGATAAGTCTTTCACAGAGCTTCACGGCATGTTTAAAACTGCTGAGAGAAGTGTAACTGCCAAGTTGGAAGTACCCAAACCAAAACAAGTTTTGATGATCAAACCTAAAAGTGGAATAGCAAAAAAGAAGAGGGTGGTTGCCAAGGGTAAAACAAAGGTTGGAAGTTCCAACAAGGATAAGGGCAAGGGAAAGATTCCTGAAGATGCAGTTTGCTTCAACTACGACCAAAGGGGCATTGGAAGAGAAACTGCCCAGCCTTACTGGCAGAGAAGAAGAAGTAGAAGGCTACTGCAGCCGGAACTTCAGGTATGTTTACCATTGATTTGTTCACTTCTAATAAAGATTCCTAGGTATTGGATACCGGATGTGGTACTCATATTTGTGCTACTTTGCAGGAAATAAGGAGTGAAAAGAGAATGAAACCAGGCCAAATGGAACCAAGAATGGGCAATGAAGGTAAGGTAGCTGTAGTTGCTCAAGAGACATATGATATGGAACTACCAAATGGCCTTACTCTACTACTTAGCAAGTATTTATATGTACCTAGCATTACTAGGATTATAGTTTCATTTTCTCAATTACATCATACTGGATTTATGTTTACTTTCTGTAATAATACAAAATCTGTTTACCTTAACAATATTTTATATTTTGTTGATAGGCCGCACGATGGTATTTATGAAATTAATAGTTGTAATTACAAATCAAACTAATTAAACAAGGCTTAAATCAGACATACTTGTGACAGATAAACAAGAAATGCATAGCCAAACTCCAGGCGGAAGGAGTGTTTGGAATCATGTGATGATTCATATGATATATGTAAGTCTTGTTTAAAGATGACAAAAGTTCTTTTTTTTAACAATGAACTCGAAATAACTAAAGAGCTATCAGGAGTAAGTCATACTGATGTATGTAAGCTTTTCAGTTATGTCACAAGGAATGATCATCACTACTTCATTATCTTTACTGATGACTTCAGTAAATATAGGTATGTTTACTTAAATAAGAAATAAATCTGAAAGCTTTGAGACATTCTAAGAGTTTCAGAATGAAGTAGAGAATAAACTTGGCAAAAGCGCTTCGGTTGAATCGAGGTTACAAGCCAAGAGCTTATTGATCATCTTAGAGCTCATGGAATAGTATTCCAACTAAAACTCCTCCAAGAACACCACAATGGTGTATCTTAAAGGATTTTCATAATCTTGTTGGACATGGTTTGCTCTATGATGAATCATATAACTCTGCCTAAGAGTTTCTAGGGTTATGACCTAGAAACAACTACCTAAATACTGAATAATGCACCAACCTAGAGACCTGTGAAACTCCATATGAAATTATAAATTGGGAAAACCCCAAAATTATGTTATAAGGGGTTGTGATGCTTATGTTAAGCAAAAAACTTCTAACAAGCTATATTCAAGTCTCAAAAGTGCATTTTGTGGAATATCCAAAAGAGATAATTGGATATTATTTCTACGAATCCATCGAGAACAAAGTATTTGTTGCGCGACGTGGTGGATTCTTAATACATACTGCCCATATTTTATTTTATCTCGGAGAATATAAAATGTTTTTTAAACAAAAATTACTATGGGGACAAAGTAGAAAGAATTCAGTAAACCACAAGATGAGACTACAGTTGAACTGACCATCAACAAGATGTTGAATAACGAGATACAAACAATCGGAAGATCAGGTAGGAACCATCAGGATTCTTCTGGATGTTAAAACCACGTTCCTTAAATGGAACTTTAGGCGAGGACGTGTACATGGTTTTAAGTATCCAAAATATTCTAATAAAGGTATGCAAGTTGCATAAATCCATTCATAGACTAATAAAAATATTTCGTACTTGAAATCTTGTGTACGCAAGAAGGTCAGTGGGAGCATAATATTATTCTTGTTAAAAGACAATATATATCCTTGGCATAAAGATCTATCGAGATAGATCTAAACGCTTAATTGGATTAAGCCCAACTACATATATTGACAAGATCTTGAAACAATTCAAGATGAAGGGTTCCAAGAGAGGACACAGACCGTATGAAGGGTTTTCCCTACGCTACGGCCATCGTGTAAGCCATGTTATGTATTAGACCGAACGTCTCGTATGCACAAGCATAACGAGCAGACCCAAGTGATGCACACTGGGTAGTAGTAAATAATATCCTAAAATATATGAAAAGACCTAAGGATACGTTCTTACTACTGAAGGGCGGCCAGGAAAGAGATCCGTGTATCCAAGGATATGCAGATGCTAGTTTCCAAATCGACTGTAATGACTTTAATCGCAGTAAGGGATACACATTTTTTAAAAACCATAAAACTGTGAGCTATAAGAGCTACAGACACAATAGCATAATTCACTACAAAATTGACAGATCATCTTTTAAAAACCCACGAGTCAGAACAAGCATGTTGCTTACTCTGGTCATCTCTTATAAGCTTGAAGTTTTTGTAAAACATTGATCTGATCTGTTATTTTACTAAACTTTGTTTGAACAATAAAACAGTTATGTTTTTATATGTTTTGGCATATTGAATATGAGTATTACATTAAACATCTCTGTGTTCAATATTAGCATGTTTAAGTATCCTTAAATAAATGTGATGATCACATTATTTAAAATTGTCCTTGATCTCTTATTACTAGGGGACTGGTAATAAATAAAGATCATTGTGAAGTCTGGTCGTAGTTCAAGTTGGAAGTGCACTGGGTGCAACCAGAGTCACATGCATTTGTCCGGGGGACAGATGTTGGACAAGACCCACAGTCAGGATCACCTCATAGATCGACATCATAAGGTGAGTCTTGAAATGGTGGACACTCCTATCCTCAGACCTGAGATGTGGATTGGTACCTAATGCAGAAGGAGTGTTATACTTTGATATGGTCTAACGTTATCCTTAACCGGGTAATCATAAGGGCTATGTTGGGTATGACACAAATTGTGTATACGTCGTGTACATGCAATATGTGATTTGCTCCTCTCAAGTTGAGAGAGATATTTATGGGCCCCTCGATGACATAGTTTGATTCACATGGCCATAGACAAGTGGATTAGTTGAACTAATATCACATGTCTGAATCAAATATGTTGGGATCGAGAAACATAATCTTTGAACTATGAAGGGTGAGATAGATCTATGCCTTAAGTTCAAAACAAAATATCGTGAAGCAAAAAGATAAGGAGTGATACTACCATATGATTGATTGGATCAATCACAATGCTCGAAGGAAAAACACATTTACATATCCTTGGGGGCGGTGACGTGTTGCTAGACGCTTACCATCGTCTGTGTTACTGTGTATCGTGTGCAAGTGGGAGAATGTAAGTTATTATATGCCTACGACATGTGCCACACAGGGATACTGCCGAGTAGTATGTAAACCTATAGGGTCGCACGCAAAGAATATGTTTGCTTCCATTTGAAAGTAACCTGAAAGTCATGATTGACAGTTAAATAGTTATTCTTGTAGAATGATTATAAAATATGTGTTAAAGTGTAATTATGATAATTACAGGAGGTTATCTATAAATATGTATAATTGTTAATGTTTTAGATAATTATACAATTATTTATAGATAAACATTAATACTTTATTGAGTTGTGGTCTATCTAAGATACCCGTCGATATAAATAGGGTGATAGGCCAAACCAGTTTAGTAATTCTATTCTCTCACATTCACATATTAGAATTAGGGTACTTTTGGGCTAGCACCCGGTGGAACTACGCGTGTTCGTGTGTGGATATCGCTAGAGGAAATCTACCCTGATTTCTAAGTGCTCCGTTCAACCACGTCAATCTCGAAAGGTACAATTCTAAACATCCTATGGTGTGTTAATGTTTTAATTAAATGTTTCATTGGATCTGATTGGGTTTTATACTTTAGAAAAAATTTCTAGTTTGTAAAAACCGAAGGTTTTATTTTTCTGCTGCGTTTAAACGGTTACAAATCGTATTAAATCCCAAAAGTTTTAAATAAGCCCATCCAAACACTCCCTAATACCTTTGTAGTTCCTCGTCATATAACTCTAGATAATGCCACGTAAAGTTGGCCATGGGAGAACACCTATTTTGGCAGATAAACACATACATTTGGGATCGTTTGTCCCCAAGCTTTATTAATCGTCATAGAAAAGCTCAATTGAACTGAAAACTGCTTTCGCTTTAGCTTAAACGGAAACATGTCGTCATCTGATGGACATAAAGGAATTCTCGGCAAAAACACCATCTTGCCAGCATGTTGACCAACAACTATTTCTGCATCGATGATGTTCTGCTGCAACCCTCTGCATATCAATCTTGTGTCATTACATAATCCATTCAAGGGGTCAATATTTCTTAGTAGAATGAACAAACATCCAATTTTTAGTCGAAGATAATGAGGAGGCAAACACTAACAGTTAGTGAGTTTATGAATTCCATCGAATAGAAGTTGTTCTTATCGTCTTGTGTTTCGTCGAAATTGTAGTAGACTTTTTCCTCTTCACAAAATGTGTCGATTAACTTGTCATTAATCTCATCGAAATTTCTATTTTTTGCCGATAATCTCCGCTGATTTGAAGAGATGGAAATATTGCATCAATCAAAGCACCCATGGAGTGACCTTTATCGTTGTAGGGAATAGCCATGTCGTCGAGTATGCGAATAAACGTATCATGAACTATTTCTTCATCTCCATCACCGACTCGTAAAAGGAATTCTGAAAACCACGGATCAGTCAACGCTCTCATATTGATAGTTAATCGTATTTGTTCAATCGAAGACCAAAGCGATGACATCCACAGGATGGAGTCTACAACTTGTGCCCTTGTGCCATGTCGCACAACTAGCAAAACCTATCTAAAATCGCATCCCATAACCATTATCTTTCGATCGAATGGTAGCCTGTTCCCTATGATATCTTGCATAGTTCGATCAAGTGCCTCCATCGCTTGCCTCTTATCCATTGAGGCCTCGTCCCAAACGATTACTTTTCCAACACGAAGTAGTTGAACAATTCCACTTTGTTGTTTTATGTTGCATACTGAGTTATTTTCCAGATTAAGAGGAATCTTGAATCCAGAGTGTGTAGTTCTTCCCCCTGGCATGTTATTAGCTGCAACGACTGATGAAGCAGTCACTAGTGCAACAAGACCACGAGAACGAACCTTAGCAAGTAAAGCTTTGTACATAGACGTTTTTCCTGTTCCACCAGGACCATCTATGAAGAACACACCTGGACAATCATTTTCAACATGCCTCATAATCTCATCTAAAGCGAATTTTTGGTCTAAATTTAGGGAGTCACGTGCATGCAAATGTTCATCTTCCACAACTATGAAGTACTCTTCTTGCACCTCACGAAAGCCTCCATCTTGTAAATTGACATCAATATTTATCCTCAGAAGATCAAAATTATTCGAATTGTTACGCATCGATTGTAGATAGACCATGATATCCTTGAGGACCATATCCCGGACTTGTTGAACATTATTAGATCGTCATTGTAATCCTCGAGAAGTGAATTGTAGTGATCATCCCATAACTTGCGAACATCTCCTGGCTCACAATAAATCAAGATCGTTGCAAGTAACCTTCTAAGAGCGCTAGAGAACTGGAATACAGAGGCCTCTGCAAGACATTGGGATAGATTATCATCATTTTTGATTAGTTCTCTCTCCAAAGATGCTTTTCAAAATGTAGGATGCAATACGCCATTGACCATGTAGAGATCTTTGAAACATGTAGGGCCCTAACATGAGATAAAGTAGACGTAAGTAGTTCCTTTCTCCTTCAACAATATTAGCAGAAACCAATTGCCCTCTCATTGTTCCTCTTTGTCGAAAATTCCATTGACGTGACATTGCATCCCACGTGTAGTGCTTTGGGAAATCTACGTAGAAATAACTCCTTGCAGAACTGTCAAGTCTATTTTTCAAAAAAAAAATGCAGTCAACATTGTGTTCTTTTTCCTCTCCCAACGAACAATATTTGTCTAATTATTATCCCTAAACCTAACCAACTGGTTATTTGGAAGATGGATTTGCAAAGCCATTACGGGAGGGTTGATTTCAGGGAGTGTGAAGGCAAAAATTCTCCATATTGCTTTAGGAGGGGATACATAACGTGCATATTGAAATCTCCTTATCTCGTTAATTACACCATGTTCTTCGTCTGGGTCGATATCTACGACATGTTTGACATGACCTTTGTGTATATACTTGAAGACATATTTCACAGATACTATACTTGAGCAAGCCTCAATATTGATGTGACAGTTGAACATCATTAGGAGTTTTGGGTTATATGGGACCACCCATCGATTGTCAAACGTGTTGCCTCGTACATCAACTTGAATTCCATTATTTCTTCTATGATACATTGGGTATGACTCATTTGAGTGTGTCACATTGTCTGTTAATTTCATAGGATATCTAAAACGACACTTTCTGGGTTCACCCTGCATACAAGGACTGGATGGTCGTAAATGACCGCAATGACCGTGCATCATATGTTTGACGACCAATTGGTGCATTTGAAGTTGTTTTCTCGGGTTTGGAATTTCAACGCATAGGATTTTTTCATAATGATATGGGTTTGTTATCTTATAGTTTGGTACGATAACCATAAGAAAATGTGCATGTGGTAAACCATGTTTTTGAAACTCCACGACATAAACATACGACCTTACCACACCGAGGATGTGTTTCTTGAATAGTTGATCCTTGAGATCTTCTAACTTAGCCTGAAACACTCTAGAAACAAGGTTTGGTCGATCTTGTGCACTCTGACCAGGCAATAACTTAGAAAGGATTTATGGCCACTTTGGGTTACACGTTATTGTTAGAAAAATATCTGGCTTTCTGTCATCCTGAACCAAAGTGTGGATCCCAGTTTAATCAAGTACACATATAATAATTAAGAACACAATGAATATAGAGAGAACATAAGTCGTATATCTCACTTGGTATAATTGAGGTTACAAGATGTCGCATGTAGCTAATGCACGATTACAATGGTATTCTCTCTTTCCAACTCTCCTAAATTATGACCTTAAGCTTCTATATGTATGTTAGGATAATACGATGTAAGAAAACATTAGAATAAGGCATTATACACTTGCCTTTTTCATACAAAACAATACTTTACTTATTTTGTCACAATTAAATCATATCCTAACACAAAGGCATGGCATCTAGAAACCGTCGTCTCATATCACGTGGGCCTCTGATAGAACTTGCAGGCAAGATAACTCGTTGTCCAATTCTTTCTGGTTGAACCTCACCGGCATTGTAATAATGCATTAGCAAACTTGATATAAATCCGCTCTTATTTTGGTTTGGTTATGTTCAATAAAATGTAACCGTGAAGTCTCAATGTTGATATAAATGTCTACAACAAATTGTTGTAACAGTCTGCCACCTAATAAAAGGAGATTCACAATCGGCCGGATTTGGAACTTGTAACAATAATACTCCAGCATACTTATAGTATTCCTACCCCTTCGTCTGCCAGCCTCTGTTTAATTCTGATTTTGAAAACAATTATAAACTAATAATATATGCATCTAAATTAAATACATGATACTTTGTAAAATTGTTAAGCATACATACCTTCTAAATCTTCGTCAACATTTTCATAGAGATTTCACAAGCTCGAACTCGACTTGAAAACTCGCGAGTAGTTAAAAACTAAACTCGACTCGAACTCAGTTGCAATTTTTCAAGCTCGAACTCGAACTCGTTCGAAGATCGAACCAAGCTCAAAACAAGCTTGAGCTCGAACTCAAACTCATTTCAAACTCGAACCAAGCTCAAACCAAGCTCAAACTCGAATCAAGCTCGAACTCCAACTCGAATCAAGCTTAAACCAAACTCAACTATTGAAAGTTATGAAATTTTATGATTTCATCTTATAAATTTTAAAACTTAAAAGTGTTCTCTTAAAATTTATAAAACTAAAGAGATGCACCTTAAACTTCATCATCAAAAGGGTAAAGTTATAAGCTCCATTCACTTCACTTTTTTTTTTAGCACTCCTTCACCCTTCCCTTACTATATTTCTTTCAATGTGGGACAACTTTACTAACACTTCTATACTCTTTTTTTTGTCTTTTTTAAACCATGATTTTAATTTTAATAAATTGATTAGTTTTTATATTAAAAAAAATGTACAATTTTATTCAAATATCTAAAAATATAAGGCATTTTTATTATATTATATTTTACAAATTATACTATAAAACTAATTATATTTTAAAACTAATTATATAAAAAAGAGTCGAGTATCTCACGAGCTTTTCGAGTCGAGTATTGGATAACTCGACTCAACTCGTTAATATGTCGAGTCGAGTACGAGTTCTAGTCGAGCCTATTCGAGTCTAGTGTTGACCGAGCTTTGACCGAGTCGATATCGAGTAACTCGCGAATTGTCACGTATCATTTACACCCCTAACTCCATGTCTTAGTATGCCTGAATGCCATCCAGGATCACCGTTGGGAAAGAACAAAGGATAAGATAATGGATCGTAACAAGCATGATAAGACTGAATCGTTTGACCATGGTCAGACCTCCCGTACACTATAATACTTCTCTTGTATGCAGTGATGTTTAGCAGTGGCTTAATGATATAGAAAGTGACTTATTCAGTAAGCTTCTAAAGGAGCTTTTTGCATAAAGACAAGTTTTTTCCATGTCTGCCCTTCCCAAACAAAAACCTTTTCAATCTAGATATAGATTAATCCGCATAGACAACTTTATTCATACATGACTTAATGGAAAACCAACCATACAACCCCTAAATGTTCTAACAAATTGCTACAAGGGATTTAAGTTTACATGACCAAACAAGATGTAAATGTATTACATGAGTTGATACTATGATTATAGGGTCCTTTTTGTTCCTATAAACTTAAATACTATAAAGTAGTATGTTAAGACATTTGGATAGATTTGACTTCCTATAAAGCCGATTTTGTTGTAGATGGAGAACCATTTGCAATGCTTTTCTATCGTCTTTCTAAAGATGATCTTCGTATTTCGGCAGACGAGATTTGGGATAGTCAACAAATTGCTGAGCAATACCAATGTTTTTTAGCATCCGAGTAAGTTTTATTCCGCAACTGAGAACCGTTTGCCTCAAGAGATCGACATTCGAACATTGAATACACTTGGAAACTGGGATGTGAATGGATCTTGGAATAGACCATTCACAACACACCCGAAGGTGAAATTTTGTCAATATTAAGCCCTGAATTTGACAGAGAAATTATGACTTACTTTGTAGCTTAAACCATATGATGTGTTCCAATAGACAACTCCAAGTAGCGGGGAGCTCGTAATGATGGGAGTAAATGCAATGAAACCTTTCTTTGAGA
Source organism: Silybum marianum (assembly GCA_036898165.1). Lineage (NCBI taxonomy): Eukaryota > Viridiplantae > Streptophyta > Magnoliopsida > Asterales > Asteraceae > Silybum > Silybum marianum. The sequence continues at coordinate 38,811,803 of CM072529.1, read as the reverse complement.
TTGGCATCATCTCAGGTACTTGGAAGTCATTTCTTTTCGGCTTATCGCATGTCATGATCACGTGTCATTGCAACAAAATCAACTCTATAAGACGTCAGATGTGTTACAATGATTATACATCATATATAAAAGTGTTACAATGAGTTGATAGGATGTTAGGGTGTCCTAGCAAGCTAGATATAACATATAAAGACATAATATATGTGGTAAAAAACTTGTTAGGACACAAAAAAAATCATATCAACTTATTATAATACCTTTGCATTGGACGCACAACCAGGGGCGGAGCTATGATTCTGGTTTAAGGGGGACTAGAAGATGTCAATGGAAATGAATTTTTACTTGTCGATTTAAGGTTTACAAATAAAACGTTGATATAAGATATGTGATTAAGGATGGTTGTCGTAAATTTCGTAAGAACTTAGAGAGAAATTTGAGACGTGATAAGTGCTTGGATAAAAACCATGAATGTTGTAACTTTTGTTAGTAAATGCTAGAAAAGTAATTAATAAATTTATATTATAATGTTAAATTAAGTTTAAAATATATATTTATCATTAAATTAAACATTACTTTCATTAATTTATAACTATAGCATAATAACGTCAAATAAATATCAATACTTTATATCTTATACATTGAACGGAAAATAGATTTTATAACTACTTGACGAAAAATAAACAACATGATAATTTATGATCCAAAAAAATGACATTAAAAAAATCTAAATTTATATAATTTTGAACTCTCTTCAATGATATTAGTATTGAGTTAGTTTATTTTGATTTTTAATGTAATAATGTTTTTAGAAAATGTTTATAAATGTAAAGACCATAAAAAATGTTATTGGTAATAAAAACATAAATATTAAAAGTTTCAAATAAAAAGAAAATGTCAATTAAATAAAAAAAATGAAAAAAAAAACATAACCAAAAAGTTTCAAATAGAAAGAGAATGTCAATTAAATAAAAAAGGAAAACAAAAACATAACCAAAGTGCCTTTTGAAAGACTCGAACACGCACCTCCCCCTTAACAAGGAACATCACTTACCAGCAAGACAACAATTAATTTTGTTAAAATATTTCAACTATAAACTAATAAATCAATACTTGGGGGGGGGGGGGGGGGCTCAGCACCAGCCAGTCCCCTACTAGCTCCGCCACTGTGCACAGTTGTAGAACAGTTTATTAGGACATTTGGTTATTTGACATCTTATAAAGCTGAGTTTGTTGCAATGTGTATGATTCAATAGAATGAAAACCACGAAACAGATAGTGAAACTTCCCGAACTAATGATAGTTTCATTTTGTATTCGATGTAGATATGATGTTTAACTACATCTGATGGAAGCAAGTTAGTTCACAAAGAAGATTTAAAATCCGAAAGGTGTAGCCTTTGCCATGATATCAGTGTCACATTAAGGTAGATGTTTGCAATTAATCGATGCATTTAATTTCTGCACAAACATTTCTCTTTGGATCTGATTCATGTATATATACCCTTTTGCAGATATAATGTTGTACTCGATTTCCTGTTTACCATAGACTTAAAATGGCTTGCAAGTGGATTAATGATATATGTAGGTAAATGATTGTTAATAGCTTAATTTAAACATTATTTTGTGTAGCTTTCTAAAGGTATATACAGTTGTTTACATGTCCATGGTTATGGGCTTATGGCTTCTTCATGATGGTTCATTTTCTCATTCTTGTGTCTATCATTAAGCCACTACCAAACAATCTTGTATAGCTGATAGAATAAGTTGTGAGTCTCATTAAAGCTCACTAAGCCAGTACCAAACTGTTAGGGTTTTAATTGGTAAGCTTGGTATTATATCATATATCATATTTATATTTTGTATACATATTTGTTAGGTACTTCTTAAAGCTTTAGAGTTATTCATGGAAATTATGCTATAAAGAATAAGCTACATTTTATATCATTAAGTCACTACGAAACAGTCTTAATATGATTGAGAGAATAAGTTGTGTGCCCCATTAAGCTCATTAAGTCAATACCAAACATACTTATGAGGGTTTTAATTGGTACGCTTAGAGAATTGTAATGTACATTGATACAACATATACTTAAATATTTAATTTGCTTCAATTATGAGATATATATATATATATATATATAATTTTGTTTTATATATGATTCTAACTTCTAACTTAAACAACCTTTTTAGGATAAAATGATGTGAATTTTATAATAGGGAAATTAGCCAAAATAACCATTTTATACCTTCAAATATAAAGAAATAAACAAAAAAAAAAAGTTTTGCCAAAATACCCATTCTCCTCGCCCCGGGGGCGAGGTTGACCAAGTCAACGGTTTTTTTCAATTTTTTTTTATTATTTAATAATTTGATTTTAATATTAATATAAGTTACATCAATCAAATCAGTCAAATCAGGTCATTTTGCACATCAAATCAGAGTTTAAATAAGAATATAAATTTGAAAAAGTCCCACCTTGGGAACCGTGTATCACCTCTCCCCCGGGGGAGAGGTTGACCAAGTCAACATTTTTTTTTCGAAAATTGTGGGAATCAGATTTCTACGCGACAAAACAACTCAGTGATTTGATTCGATTTTATTTTGTTTGATCCAATTTTATCTGGGTTTGATCCGGTTTTATCTGGTTTTTCTCGTAAATTGTTATATTTAAATCCTTACGCGACATCACATCTCAACGATTTGATTCGTTTTATCTGACTTGATTCGATTTTATCTGCCTGGTCAAGATTTTCTCGTAAATTGTGATATTTGATTCCTTACGCGACGAGACAACTCAATGGACGATTTGACCTGGTATTTTGTTTTTTATGGCCGGTTTTCGTATTTAAGAAACGATATGGAAAACGATAAATTCATTCAACACAATTTACGAGAAAATCATGACCAGACAGATAAAATCGTATAAACCAGATAAAATCGAATCGAGTCAGATAAAACGAATCAAACTGTTGAGATGTTATGTCGCATAAGGATTTAAATATAACAATTTACGAGAAAAACCAGATAAAACCGGATCAAACCCAGATAAAATCGGATCAAACCAGATAAAATCGAATCAAATCACTGAGTTGTCTCGTCGCGTAAGGAATCTGATTCCCACAATTTTCGAAAAAAAATGTTGACTTGGTCAACCTCGCCCCCGGGGGCGAGGTGATACACGGTTCCCAAGGTGGGACTTTTTCAAATTCATATTCTTATTTAAACTCTGATTTGATGTGCAAAATGACCTGATTTGACTGATTTGACTGATGTACTTTATATTAATATTAAAATCAGATTAATTAAATAATAATTTTTTTTTGAAAAAAACCGTTGACTTGGTCAACCTTGCCCCCGGAGGCGAGGAGGATGGCTATTTTGGCAAAACCTTTTTTTTGGTTATTTTGTTATATTTGAAGGTATAAAATGGTTATTTTGGCTAATTTCCCTTTATAATATCAGTAGATTAAGCAAATGAAACCCATTCAAGCAATTCATTTGGCAACTTCAATTTCATGTAATTTTAGGCAGCTGAATATAAACTCATTCAAAAAATTTAAAAAACATGAAGTTATTACATTGATAAGTCTGAATCTTACTTGTAATTGTAGGTTGCTACTTGTTACTCACTTGATTTTGTTCCACCTTGTTATGTCCAAAAAATGGTGATTTTATGCGCTTTTATTCTGATTTGGGATGAGAGAAAAGCAAAACATATGCAACATAACATACGGTGTGGTCTCTCATTTGAAATGTATATTGGGTTTACACAACTGCAATCAGCTCCTGAAAATTCTGTATTTGATATACACGTTCTCTTTTGAACGTGGTACCCTTCCAAAGTAATTTGGAATACTATGGTTGATGAGCCTTTAAATAAGATGAACTTGGTCATATTTTAAAACTAAGCTTGTCTTTTTATAATTACAAAAATGCTCAATGTAGATAGTATTTGGAAAATATCCTTGTTTTTTTTTATTATTACAACTTTTAATTTGCATAAACTCTTTGATCCATGGGAAAATCACCAAATAAGCTCTTTTTCACATCAAAATTCTATCAAATAACTTTTTTACTATTATCATGAAATGGTCAAATAATTACGTAAAATTACACCAAAAAAAAGTGTTTTAGGATTGAGATTAAAAAGCCCATATTTGACTGAAGAAAATTTAAAAAATGATTTCAGAAATCATCCCAAAATTAAAAACGCTCAAGTATAACATATATTAATATAAAAATAGTCCAAGTTGCTTAACACATGGATCATTAGTTAAACTTGCGTTTAATCTAAGTAAAATGATCATAATTGGAAAAGAAAAAGATTGTAACTTGCGTTATTATTTGGCAATAACTATATGTTTGATGAAAAACACTTTAGGGGATGATGCCTACGGAACACATTGTGAAGGGGATAGTAGTAGTATGTTCATCATCAAACACCAAACATAAAACCATAACACTACATAAACGGTGTCTTTACATACCATAAAACAAAATAGTGCAGATCAAAATAGTGATAAAAAACAACAATAGTGCAACACCGTATCTCAGTTTAAAAAGTTTGAACATGTAAGAAAATTTAGTCTTTCATCATCGAAGATATTTCGTCTAGGAAATATCTTGCCTCGGCTGCAAAACGGATTGGGGTAATATCAATGATAGTGATCCTTTGTCGTTTGACGTTGTTGTACTCTCTTGGCGCAACGCTAACTCGAAAGAGGAACGGGACCCATTTGACTTTCTCTAATTGTTAGTGGAAATTGGTTTAGTCTTCCTACAATGTCATTTAACATAAATACAACCTAACTTAAGTAGAAGTTTGAAAGCATAGTGGAATACGACACTAAAAAAGTCAAGTACATGTGCTTTCATTTTAGCAAGCTCATTGGCAGAACAAACAAGTAACGTCTCCACTTCCTCATGGAATATAGATAACCAAGCTTCACTACTTGCATTAGAAAACTTTGAAGACAATATATACCTAAATATGAGGATAAACAATTAATGTAATCTTGAACCATTCTTAATATCTATTGGCAAGAGTTAGTGATTCAAACCTCAATGTACATATTTCTTCATTAATTTTATATTGTTCGCACCAATAACCAAATCCAATAGCTTTAGTGACTTTATTTTTATATGTCTTGCATGCTTCATATGACATACTTTGGTCAGGATTAATGAATGTCATACAGGCTCGTGTGTTAAAGAACACATGCTGCAACAAAATATATTAATTTCATAATAGTTCATGCAAGATGGTAACACAAACAACGTTTTTAGTTATACTATACCTTGTCCTCACCAAAATATGGGTTGGTGATTATATGGTGAAGTGTCACACGATCAAAGTATATTGCTCGACATTGACCTTTGACAATGGGGGTAAAACATGAGATTGTAGAAGCCAATAAAGTCTCCTTGCCTTCAGAATTGTACCTCTGAAACATGTAGACATGTCATATATAGTTATTGGTAGTTACAGACCACTTAAACATTTTATTGTATGCATTATCTTACCATGATCTCAACTTCAAGCATTGTGGTATATCTGGATTAATTCGAATATAAATATTGGGTAGAGTCGATAAAGACACGCCTGAATGGAAAAAAAGAATATCACAAAAAAAGAAAAAAATTAAACAACAAGTAATCATCCCTCCTTAATCACTACAAAGAAGCTTAAGAATATAGATATTATCACCTTGAAATTGTCCAACTTTCAAAGATTTGATTGCAACTATAGGGGATTTGTCGACCATGTCTAAAAGATCTTGGCCAATAAAGGTCACGTGCTCATTCCATAGACAAGCAACTACACTCTTCTTCCTAAAAGAACATTATATTAGACTTGATCGGTCGTTTAGTTCTAGTTTATTTTCTCGTCAATCACCTCTCATTAATGCGTTAAAATGGCAAAACTGATCTGCCTTAATGTGTTTTTATATTTTTATAGGGTCGGAACACTTTGGAGCAAAAAAGAACAAAAAGTGGATTTTTGACAGATTTGCGTGACTGTGGCATTTCGAGCGTATCTCACTTATCCGATATCGATTCAGGCGAATCAAAAAGATCTGCAAAGGAAACAAACACATCTAAAACATTAAAGTTTTGAGTTTCTGCAGATTCGGGATGCATCTTGTACATAACTAATGTTAAAGTTGAGAGACCAAAGCTAGATAGAAATAAAGAAATAAATGCAATTCTATTAACAAAAGCATGGCAATGGTGTAGTGGCAAGTCATGGACGCGTATAGCTGCATGGTGCGGGTTCGAGACCTGTTTCCAAAGCTCCAATTTGTTTGTTTAGAGTTAATTACATATTTCGTCCCTATGGTTTAGTGGTTTTAACACTCCGGGTCCCTAAACCAAAATAATTACAAATATGGACTCGTGGTTTCCATTTTATAACGTTCTGGGTCCCTAAAATCTAACTCCATCTAAATTTTTAGTTAAACATATGAAGTACATGTATATTTTAGTCATTTTACTCTTTTTTATATAATAATAAAACCACAGGGACCAAATATGTAATTTAATCTAATATATATTAATATTACTATATATATATATATATATAAAGAAGAAAACCAAAAGCATTCATATCTGATACCTCTTATCTTCTTTCCTCCATGGCAAACCCCTCCTCGTTCTCTGTGCCAAACATTCACACTCTTCAATTATTCTTCAAAACCCACTTCTCATTGTTTGATTAAGCTCTTCTTGCTCAATACCCACTTCAAGATCTTTTTTTTTCGAAAAGATTTTTGGGTGAAAGAATGGGGAGCAAATGGAAAGTAAAGTTGTTGATTTAAAAGTTATATATATATATATATATATAACAAGATTTAAATGACAGTTCATAATATATATATATATATATATTGATGTGCTTTAAATTTATAACCGCAAGCCTACGGATTGTGTAGCATACGGGTCGATCATAGGGAGGTGACGGTCTAACACTAACAACTTAATGATTGTGGCCTAGTTATGTGAATCCGATGATTGATTTGTTTATTAAATTAATTGGACATAAAATAAACACGATTAAAGGAAAAAAGGTGGGGAAGAAACTAACTATCAAATAAAACAAAATAAATTAAAAGACAACTAACGGACACTGGGTAATGTCAACTTTGGATTTCGGTAATGGTGAGAATTCGTTATGTAAAATTACTTCAACCCTCTATCGAGGTGGAAAAGCTTTTCTAAACCAAGACATGTATTTACTTTCGCAATACATGTATGTTGGGAAGAAACATTAAGATTTAAAACAAATATTTTCTCGATCAACATCCCTAACTATTTGCATGTTAGGACCGTTGTCATTGATCAACTTAATTCAAGTAAAAGGCCAAACCTTCGTTTTTGTCAAAAACTAATTAGGTTAACTAAACGTTTTGTTAAAAACCACTTAAATCGATTCCAACTTTCGTTAGAATTAAAATAGGATTAAAACATAACATTCATTTTTAAGACCAATTGATCAATACCTAAAACCTCAATCCTAAGCGACGATTACCCAATAAAGCGATTTCTAAATTAAAACCAAGTGTTGGAACCCAGATCCCTTTCAAACTCAGATAATCAATAGATTTAATAAACAGATATGTGAGGAAGCAATATAAATCAATGATTATAACTAGAACAGTAATATAAATCAGTAGGAACTGTATGAAGATTGAATGAGAATGAATATTGAATAATCTGAAGATTGATTACAATACATGGAATGAAAACCCTATCTCTCTCAAGGAATCGTCACATTTTACAGTGATAACTAACTTTATATATACTAGTACAAAGAGAAAAGTCAATGAGCTAGCCTATCACTGAATGACATGTCACTTCTACGACTAACATAATTTGTTACGTACGGAAAAAGTGACTGCCACGTCATCCAAAGAATGTGTGGAAAGGTAGTTGAAATCTAGAGGGTCTTCAGGTCTCTGGGCGCTTCTGTGATGAGAGAGATTAGAAGAAGAACTTCTGGTTTGTCTTCTGAGGTTTAGGACTTGGCAGATTCTGGTTCATACTTTCAAAAACTAAGTTCTAACAATCTCCCCCTAAGTATGAATTCCAGAACTAAGAATTACATAAAGAATTACATAAAGAATTACATAGCAAAGCAGAAGTTCATTTCTTTATAACGAACAAATACAATGAAAAGAAAAGTTATGTTTTAAAAATTTAAAATGGAGCATCAGGATGAAAAGTAACAATCTTGTGGAATTGATCTGTGATTTATCTTAGTTTTAAGGTTATGTTGAGTTGACTATCTATCCTCTCAGCTATAATTCTATCTTGAGCCTCTTTGCCTTTGTCATCATTCTGGAGTGATGCATATCCTTTGACTATGTTCACAATCCCAGGAGAGTATTTGTGAGCTTCTTTTATTCTGAAGAAGCTCTTTCTTTTCAGTCTCTTGAAAACAATCCCATCCTCTGGTTCTGTCAGAATTTGGCCAACTGGTAGATGCTCAATTCCTTCTCTGTCTTCATTTGGTGCAGAGATGCTCAAAATAGTCACTTTATGATCAAGTCCTATTTGAAAGTCTACCTATTTCCTGTATCTTATAAATGCTTCCATACATCTTATGATTCTGAAAAAGTCAACTTTGTCTTGACTATCTTTTCTTTGATGCATCTTGTTCTTCATGAACCTTCCTAAAGGTATCAAGTTAGAGGGATTGATTGAGAGGAGATCATTGTCACAGAAGTAATATTTCTCTTTATATTCCCTTTCAACTTCATATATGGTATACAACAACTTTGTGTTTTCAAACTTTGTGTGCTTGACCCCTGTTATGCTTCTGATTGGGAAAGTTGTGTAAGCTTCTTTCCTCATCTGCTTGTGGCTCATAAATCTTGTTTTGATTTCATCGCTCACATTGTAGTCGTTGGCAAAGTTTGGGAGAATCAGATAGATCTTGTGATCAGTTGTTGTGTACAAATGCCTGTATTCAATTTCTATTGAAGTAGGTATTTTGAACGCATCAAATTTTCTAAGTTCCTCCTGTAATTATGCCTTCCTTCTGTCTGAAATCTCTTTCTTCACTTTTTCTGCTTCAGCTCTAAGTTTAGACTATTCAGAGATGGGAGGTTGTTTAGGGATAGATGGCTTAGAGATAGGAATTTGTGAGCTTGAACTCTGACCTTTGGGATATTCTCTAGTTCTTGCACTGGTCGATATGGGTTTTGTTTGAGTTTGACGTTTTAGAGGTTTAGATTGGCTTGTCTTCTGGGTTTGAGCTTCTGGATTCCTTTTATTTCCTAAAAGTTCAAGTATGAACTTTACCATGTATGGATATTTGGGAAGTGGACCAGAATTGACAGCCAGAGGTGTTGGTGAGAAGGGTGCTTGTTTGCTTGAAGTTGGTGGATCAGAAGGTGTTGAGGCAGAAGCTTGACCTTTGTTCTGAGCTTGAGAACTTTGGAAATTTTCAGTCTTAGTCTTTTTCGCCGAACTCTCCCCCTTCTGAGAATCAGGACCCTGATCCTCAGACTTCTTTTGCTTAAGATCCGCTCTTCTACAGGCTCTGGCTTATTTTTCCTTTTTCTTTGCCTCAAAGTCTGCAGAAGTAGAACTAACTATGACAGTTAGTTTAGAGACAGAAGTATCTATGGTAGATACTTTCTGGGCTAGATCATTTGAGCTTGATTTATTCTTGGATACGAACTTAGCATTAATGGTATTGAATTTGTCCATTATAGCCTTCTGAAAAGATGTTAAGTCTGATTGGCAAATTAAAGTAGAGGGATTTGAGGTGGAGGCTTCTGGGGGTGCCATAACATCAATCATCTTTTGAATGTCTGCAACTAGCGACCCATATTCTGAAACAGAGATAGTGACTTCTTGTTGAGGGATATCATCTGGAATGTGGAAGATGGCTTCTGCATTAGCCTTGATCCCAGCATCCAATTTGTTGAAGTGATTAGTTGCAGACTTTTTCTGTGCTTCTGCATTCTTTGTTATAAGCTTTTTGAGAGCATCCAGAGCTTGAGAATGTTCTTTTTGAGTGCTCTGGACTTTACAGATAAGGAAATTTTGAGCACTGGCCTCTGATCGAAGATTTGAATCAGCTGAAAGAATGGTTTGTTTTAGATCCCCCAGAGATACCTGAATTTGATTAACAAATGCATTGAACGCTACATTTGTGACAAATTCTGGAGTGGTAACCAGTGCATCTCCAACACATGGAGCCCCTTGTCTCTTGCGTTCGAAGAGGCCCTCATTCACACCTGTTTGGACGTTGAGCGTGGAGGGACTTCCATCCTAGGGCTATTATTAATAGGCACCTCTTCGGATGTTCTGATTGTTTCAGCTTCTCCCTCATCATCAGAGGATGTGGAGCTGAAAACAATGTGCGCACCTTTAGGAAGTGCAAAGACTCCGGTACGTGGTGCATCCTCTGGCCTTAACCCTTCTGATGGGATTTCGTAGGCATCTATCCTAGGAGAGGGTATGGACGTACCCTCTGCATTTCCTACATTTTCATTGGTCACAAAGACGTCAACGTGTGTGGGAGGTGGCGAGTTTTGGGGTGATGGAACTTTATATTTGCATCGTTATCCTTTTGAGAGGATGATGAAGATGTGGTTTCCCCAGTTTTGCTTGATTTAGAGGAACTTTGAATATCCTCTGATCGGTTAGGTTCAGGGTGGTTTGGACTGGGCTGTCCCGTTTCAATGAGTGTAGATGTGTTGGCATCTACCTCAGTAGTGGAGGGTGTCCTGGTTGGACTCGACGAGGATCTCAAAAATGTGTGTCTATGGACATCTTTTTGGCTCTCTTTTAATAATCTCTCGACATGGTTAGAGTCGCTCAGATGTTCACTCTGATTATTTTCTTCCTCTGGCTTACTTGACCCCTCACTTTCTATTCTTGGCTCTAGATGCTCTGGGGTAGGTATTCTCTGTTCTGAGAATACTAGAGAGCTCCTATAAAAAATAATATATGGAGAGGTTGGAGTTATAATGTCAAGCATGTACCTTGATAGTTCTCTCTGAGTGGTGTAGCCATTTGTGTCGATGGTAGGTTTATGAGAGCTCATCGTGGATATCTTGACAAAAGGTTGAATGAATGGAGCCTTCAGTGCATAGATTGCTGGATAGGTGAATAGAGCAAGGAATCTGGGAAACATGAGTGCTGGCAGAGCTTTTCTATTTGTCTGGTTCAATTATAGATACACAGCTGTCTTTATCTATTGAAAAATCAAACTTGCATAGTCCAGAGATGATTGTAAGGATGTTTTTGCTGGCTTGGTCCATAGAGCCGATTTTGCAAGTGAGGCTCTTGTTTAGGATGGAAACAAGAACATTCCACATAGGAGGTAGCTTTTTCCTCTTGAACTCGGATAACTTGGTGAGAACTTCATTGTAGCCCAAATGGTTGATGAACGCCAACAGTGCTTCAGTTGAGGGACCAGCTTCGAGGTCAGGGTTTGGTATCCGTTGGCCTTCGGCTTCAATGATGGATTGGGGTAGGTGGAAGAATCTGGCTATCTTCTTCTTGGTCATAGGTATCTCCACAGCATGCTCAGTGTCAGTTGGGTGTCCAAAACTTCCAGATAAAGTTTCATCATCCTTGATAAACAATGTCTGCCATATTTCTTGAACATAGATTTCAGGGACATTAGGGTTGGTCAGGATTAGGGCACAGTTCAGGGAATGATGTTGCAGAAACTCGACCATTACTCGATAATCTTTGATATATGTGTTTGGATCAAGTAGAACCTGCACATTGTTTGGTTTCAGGGGTAACTTCATGATTGGGGCACTTTCAGCTGTGGAATCGATCACACGGTCTTTGTCGTCTTGAATGTTCATGTTTGGTGACTGGTTCGCCATTTGGGGATTTTGATATAGGAAGTTGCAGAAATGCAATTGCATAGTAAAATCAAGAGGTTGAAGACGGTGAAAGGTTAAATTGGGGTTTTCTTCGAGTTTATATAGTAAGAGTGAAAAATAGAACTCAAGTGAATTTGAATATCAAGGGTTTATTCGATTTGGGGATGGGGAACGGTTTTTGGGTGCTGACGTAATAAACGAAGCGTGCACACATGCAAACGGTCGATTAATGACACGTGGAGGAACTTTCTAGAGCGAATTTGTGGATTAATGACGCGTGTAAGACTAGAAGAGTCACTCAAGGGTTTCTCGTTGGTTTTCGATGAGAACCGTTTCCGCTTTATTTAATTAAATATTCCCTCCAAAAATAAAAAATCAATCAATTAATCAACAAAAAAATTTTTGGATTAAAGGAAAAAATTTTGAAATTAGTTTTGAAAAAGAAATTTGAAATAAGTCATTTGATCAAATAAATCATTTTTGGATCAAAAGAGAGTTTTGAGTGTTCTATGAACAGTATTTTAGAAGAAATATTATTAAATAAGAGAATTCTAATTAACCTTGACGGCAAGAGTTATCTTAGAAGTAACTTATTAAAATAAATTTCTAGGTAAAAGCATATTCTGAGGACAGCTAACAAGAGTTAGACTTTAAAATTTGATTTATTCACCCCCTTGAAAGCGTCAGTATCCTATGCTCCCCCTTGACTTCCGCATGTAATGCTCCCCCTTGACTTCTGCATGTAATGCTCCCCCTTGACTTCTGCATGTAATACTCCCCCTTGACCTATACTCGGATCAAAAAGTGAGGACAAGTATTCTTTTTGTAATCAGAGGCACCCAGAGACTTCAAAGTGTCTCTGATTCATTCTTCTTCAGAGGACTCCAAAGACTTCTGGGTGTCTCTGTTTTATTTATCAAACTTTACTATGTATTAGAAACAAAGATATACTAAATAAGTAACTCAACATAGAATGTAAAAGATTTTTAACATCCAAGTTAATTACATATTTAGCATACCCAACTTGCTAATCAGAAAATTAAATCTTTTCTCATCCAGAGCTTTTGTGAATATATCAGCAAGATGGTAATCATTGGAGACAAAATACATTTCAATAGTCCCTTTCTCCACATGATCCTTTATGAAATGATACCTGACATCAATGTGATTGGTCTTTGAATGTTGTACCGGATTTTCTGTGATAGCGATAGCACTTTCTGAGTCACAGAGGATGGGAATTTTATCATATATTAGACCATAGTTTCTGAGTTGAGTTTTTATCCAAATAACTTGTGAACAACAACTAGCAGCAACAACATATTCTGCTTCTGCTGTGGAAGTTGAAACACAGTTTTGCTTTTTGGATGTCCAACTTATCAGCCTATTACCCAGAAGTTGACAGCTACCAGAAGTGCTTTTTCTGTCTAACTTACATCCTGCATGATCAGAGTCAGTATATGCAATTAAATAAAATCCAAAATTTTTAGGATACCATAGACCAAGTGATGATGTTCCTTTTAGGTACCTAAAAATTCTTTTTACAGCAGCTAAATGAGATTCTTTTGGATTGGCTTGAAATCTCGCACAGAGGCAGGTGGCAAACATTATATCTGGTCTGCTGGCAGTCAAATATAGAAGGGATCCAATCATACCTCTATAGTTCGTAACATCAACTCATTTCCCAGAGAGATCAGGATCAACTTTCGTACTAGGAGAGATAGGAGTTTTCATAAAAGTGGAATTTTGAAGTTTGAATTTGTGTAACATGTCAGAAACGTACTTGACTTGATTTATAAAAATGCAGAGGTAGTTTGTTTGACTTGGAGTCCTAAGAAGAATGTTAGTTCTCCCATCAAACTCATTTCAAATTCACTCTCCATTATCTTTGAAAATAAATCAACTTCTTCTTGATCAGTAGATCCAAATATAATGTCATCCACATAAATTTGAAGTACAATTAACGTACCTTTGCCTCTTTTTATGAACAAGGTGGTATCGATCTTACCTTTTTTGAACGTACCTTTGCCTCTTTTTATGAACAAGGTGGTATCGATCTTACCTTTTTTGTATGAGTTATTGATCAAAATTTTTGACAGACGTTCATACCAGGCTCTGGGAGCTTGCTTTAAGCCATATAGAGCTTTGTCTAGAAGATATACGTGATCTGGGTGTCTTGAGTCTTCAAAACCAGGAGGTTGTAGAACATACACTTCTTCTATAACGTCCATTTGGTACACCTTGAAATCTTTGTATGAATTGAAATCTTTGGCTCAATCATGCTTATAAAATTTACAAACAAGGCTTCATTTGCCGTTGCAGATCTGGTTTTAATTCCTTCAGATGGATCTCCAATTACTAGATCTGGAGTATGAGATTTTGTCCATCTTTTCATCCTTGTTTGAGGTATTTGTCGAGCTTGGACTTCTGTGTCCGAGGGTTGGATAACATCTTCTGGTATTGGGATTGGTTCTGGATCTGGATGAGCACCTAATGTCTCCCCCTCAAATGAAGGCACAGAGGTTACTTCTGGACTATCATTTGGTGACTCGGAAGGACCAGAAAGAGTTATCCCAAAAGCTTGAAGTACTTCAGGAATATTCAACGATGGATTAGTGGGTATTCTCTCTGAGAGTATTTCTTCTCCCAGAAAATATTCAAATAAAGCATCAATTTCAGATTCTCTGGTACCTGAAAGATAATCAGAGGTGACAGTATTAAGTTTGAGTTTCGAATCAGAATAATCAGAAGTCAACTGAGTCTGATCATCAAAATCGGTGTTTATACTCTCCATCACAGTCTTAGTTCTCAAATTAAAAACCCTAAAAGCTTTTGAATTTAATGAGTATCCCAAGAACTTGGCTTCATCATATTTATTGTCAAACTTTCCAAGTTTTTCTCGATCATTCAGAATAAACACCTGCAGCAAAAAATATGGAAAAATTTAACACAGGGTATTATGTTATTTATCAACTCATAAGAGGTTTTAAAATACCTCTTAATTATGATTGATCTATTTTGAGTGAAACACGCCGTAGCAACTGCTTCTGCCCAGAAGTTGGTGGGTAGACCAGAAGCTGCAAGCATTATTCTTGCTGCTTCAACTAGTGATCTATTTCGTCTTTCTACGACACCATTTTGCTGAGGAGTGCGTACAACAGAGAAGTTTTGAGTAATTCCATTGTCAAAAAGGTATTCATCAAGCTTGGCATTCTTGAATTCAGTACCATTGTCACTTCCGAGTTGCTGAATTTTCTGTTGCAAAAGAACTTGTATTCTTGTCATCATATTCTTAAACACTATTGGAACCTCTGATTTTTGTCGTAGAAAGGCAAGACATATATACCTGGAAAATTCATCTATTAGTACCAAGATATACTTTTTGCCAGAAAGGCCCTGAATTGCAATAGGACCACAGAGGTCAACATGTAGCATTTGCAGAGGCTTAGTGCACGAATGATCACTTTTGATTTAATGAGATGCTCTTTTTATTTTGCCTATCTCACAAGCAGGACAAAGGTGATCTTTCTGGAAGCATACCTCTGGGAGGTCTTTAACCAGGTTATGTTTGACAAGAAGTTCAAGATTTTCAAAATTCAAGTGTGAAAGTTTATGATACCATAACCATGCAACTTCACTCTTCTTAGAGATAAGACAAAGAATTTCCTTACCATGCTTGGATGTAAAGTTCATCATATATAGATTACCTTTTCTGTCGACTCTCCATAATTCTTCACTTGCTTTAGAAAATAAGTAACAATGTTTTTCATCAAATACAACTAGCATTTTAGAATCACAGAGTTGACTTACACTCAACAGATTGTGTTTCAGTCCAGAAACATGAGCTACTTTGGATAAGGTAATATTACCTTCTTGAAGAGTACCGTAGCCTTTTATTTGACCCTTACCATCATCACCAAACGTTACTGCTCCACCAACTTTGTCTTTGAATTCGGAGAGTAAGTTTTTCGTTCCAGTCATGTGCCTCGAGCATCCACAGTCAAGATACCAGATATGCACACACTGCTTCTGCAATCAAAATCAAACAGATTTAGGTACCCATTTCATAATGGGTCCTTTGATGTTAGATTTGGGTTTCTGATTTACCTTTTCTATTTGAATGGAAAGATGGACAGGTTTTCCAGAGACAACTGGTTTTCCTTTTTTGTTTGAATTATTTATTTTGTTCTGATGTCTAAAGTTTGAGTGCTTTCGTTCATCAGAGAAATAACCAGAAGGCCTTGAGAAAAATTGTTTAAGTTTTAGAAATAAAGAAAAGCATTCAGAGTTCTGAAACATAAAAGAATTCCTTGAATTTTCATTACTAGAATGATAATTACAATTGTTCTTATTTCTGTCTATTCTAGCATCAATTGTTCTATTGAACGTCTTATCTAGTCTAGACTTATACTTTGGAACATGTGTATTCTTCTGTGTAGACTTCTCTAGAACTTTCGGTTTTACTAAAACATAAGTATAAGAGTTAGCTTTCTGTCACACCCCGCTAAAGCAGAAACACGAGGTACGACAGTTCAAAGTTTCACAGCAACAGGAATATAAACACCAACCATACATATATAACTAAAGCGTCAAGTTCAACGTTTTAAAGTTTACAACTTGACTACTCTATCTTAAATAAACAAATTACAACAAAATAGACATGTACAAAATCTTGATTGGTGTTCCACAAAAATAAGCTAAGCTCGATCCGTTACCTTCTTATTTTCCTGTAAAGCATGTTAAAACGGAAGGGTCAACTACAAAGAGTTGGTGAGTGCACAGGTTTTCAAATGCACAAAACATTTTATATGTAAGGTTTAAAAATAGCGAATTGGATGATCGCATCAACTTTAATATTTTAAAGTTTTATGAGCAAAAATACATATTATAATTACACATGATATTAAAATATTGAGCCACTACTAAGCCTAAACGACATTCTACGCCCTACGAACTACCTCAGCGGTGAACCTAAAGTCCACATGTGTAGAGCATTCTTAATTGATAAAGTGCACCCTTACTTGCCAGTTAGGTGGGTATGTCAACCAAATAGCACTATCCACAAATATCATCGGCTCAAACGAATATAGAGTTAAATAGTAGTGTAGCACGGGGAATTTTGCTCATCATAATGATTTATATGCTTTTCATTATTCAATATAAATTAATTCAATTTCCCTTAAAACGACATGCTTTACACCCCAAAACGTATAAACATTTAAAAGAGGGGCCGTGTATACTCACCTTATAGCAAAAGCTTCCAAATGGATACCCGAGATGTCCGCTTGACGGCCTAACGCTTACCTAACAAAGCAACATACCCAAATTATCACTTATATTTCTAACGAATACTATGAGAGTGCTTATAAGTCCTTATATATCCAACTTGGTCTACTATTTTCCCTTTTACACATAATGCACATATGCTCTTTAGTGATATGAATTATACCGAAAATGTAATGTTATAGTTCTTCAAGTGATCGAAATTCATGAAATCGAATAATTTCAAAGTTTGACTTTCTGACAGAAACTTTAGGTCTGAAAAATGATTAAATTACAGTGACATCCAAAATGACATAGTTTCCCATATTTTTATATGTGATACATTACTGAGTTAAGGTCATTGTGACAAAATTTCATACATTTTGGACATGTAATAATGGTTCAAATAATTTATACAAAACAGTGTAATACAGCAAGAAGGGCAGATTACACCATGTTGGTAAAACAACCATTTGAGGAGTTCTACAAAAGGTTTTTCAGAAATTTCAATTGGAATATAAATACAACACATAAAGGAAACTTTTAAGATAAGAATAACTCATTTTGAATGAGTTATGAGGAAGATATGACACCACAAAGTTGCATGCACACATATGTCATTAGTTGACAGATTGCACACTTAAATTTAATAAATTGGTTAATGCCTCAAAACTTCATATTTTTTAATGAAACCGGATTCGTATGAACCCTAACTCATAATAGAAAACTCCAAAAGAAGAATTATGCATTAAGAACAAATATTCAAAGAGATATTAACATGCAAAGTAGGGTTTACCTACTGTGGTCTTACAGTTTGCACACCTAAAATGTTTTAGGTGTTTGGAGGGTCAAAGCTCCATATTTTCATGTGATTCCACTTGCAAACGGAAGATAATTCATGAAAGCGACTCTCAAAGGAAAAATCATCCTTTTTCATCGAGTTTTGAAGGACATATGGCCATTTGAACATGCATGGACAAATCTGTAAAATTTGGACAGATTGCACACTCATTTTGTTTTGATTAATTGAAATCCCAAATTACCATATATTTGAGTGAAACCAGTGGCATTTGAAAGGCAACTCATTAAAATAAATTCTAGAAGAAAAATCAAGTAATTTGGATGAATATTCAAAGAGTTATGGTCGTTCAAAGTAGGGTTTACCTATTGTTGAACTTCCAGATGTACATTTAATTTTTTATGAGCATTTGGGGGGGTCAAAACTCAATGTTTTTGAGTGAAACCACTTGGATTAAAACCCCAACTCATAAAATAAACATTTAGAAGAAGATTCATACCATTCGGACGTGTTATTTGCAAAAATGGGCGACACAAACACAAGTATGTATTCTGTCAGCACCAAAAATCACCATTTTGTTGTTCAAAACCAACATGCAACATGATTTTCACCTTTTTCTTGAGTTTTATTGTTTGGGTCATAGATTACCATCATTTTGTAAACATTTTTATATGTTTTTGGTGTATAATCTTTCCATAAAACTCAGAATTTTCAGAAGTTAGAAGAAGAAGTCTTAACATGCTAGAAAAAGTGGGGTTTTCACCCAAAAAATGGTAAGAAAAGGAAACAGATGAAGTTTGCACTTACTTGGACTGTGAAGGAAGTTCAAAATCTTCAAAATTATTGTTTAATTGATGGATTTCTTGATGGATGATGGCTGGATTTTTAGAGAGAAAAAGAGAGGGAAAGGAGAGAAGTAATTAAGTCTTTTTAGTTCTAGAGAGAGAGATTTTTCAGTCAATCCAATCTAACTAACTCTTATTCTTATAACTTAACTATTAAAACACTAACAGAATAAATAAGAGCTAACTTGGAGGTTCAAATTTGACAGTTGTCACAGTCTCGCCCTGCTAAAGAAATTTCGTCCCGAAATTTAATGACTGCTACTGCCAATGGACTCTTTGCAAACAAATGCGGATATTTTCCTTTCATGAAATCTTCTCTTTCCCAAGTATACTCTGGGCCATGCTTCGCATTCCAGTGAACTTTGATAATGGGGATCTTACTGAGTCTTAGCTGTTTGACTTCTCGATCAAGTATCTCGACTAGTTCTTCAACGAAATGTAACCGATCATTAATCTGAACGTCTTCCAGGGGTAGAACTATTGTTTCATCCGTTGGGCATTTCTTCAGATTCGACACATGAAACGTGTCGTTGATGGCGCTTAAATTCTGTGGAAACTTTAGTATCTGGGACCCAGCTTGCCTCTCTTCCAATTCTTGCGGTTATTTCAAATGGACCAACGTATCTGGGACCCAGCTCGCCTCTCTTCCGGAAACGTACTAGTCCTTTTCATGGTGATACCTTCAAAAGCACTTTATCACCTACATGGAATTCTAACGGCTTTCTTCGATTATCCGCATAACTCTTCTGACGATCTCTTGCTGTCTTGAGTCTTTCTTTGATGATTGAGATCTTGTCAGTGGTCTCCTGAATAATATCGGGCGTGGTCAGCTGTATATCTCCGATTTCTAACCAGGTAAGTGGTGATCTACATTTTCGTCCGTATAAGGGTTCATATGGCGCGCACTGGATGCTGGTGTGATAGCTGTTGTTATATGAGAATTCAACAAGCGGTAGGTGGGTATCCCAACTCCCACCAAAATCTATCGCGCATGCACGCAACATATCCTGTAGCGTCTGAATAGTTCTTTCTGATTGTCCATCAGTTTGAGGATGATAGGCAGTGCTATAATCCAAACGTGTACCCAATGCCTTTTGAAGAGACTGCCAAAATCGTGACGTAAAACGTGTGTCTCTATCTGAAATAATGGAAGTAGGCACACAATGTCATGTAACAATTTCGTTGATGTAAATTTGTGCACGCCTTTCCATACTGAAATCTTCACGAATGGGAATGAAATGAGCTGATTTTGTAAGTCGATCGACTATAACCCATATAGAATCATGTCCTTTCCCAGTTCTGGGTAGCTTGGTTATGAAATCCATAGTTATTTGTGTTAGGTCTGAAATTATTGTATCCGAGATGACAACTATTGAAGACATGAAGGACCAAAAGTGCAAAGTCATCAAAGTCAATAATTAGGAAGGTTTAATATATGGAAACGTTGCTTTATTGTAAATAAGGCAAGTGTATAATGCCTTATCTCATAGTTTCCTTATTACGATAATTGTTCTACATATAAATAGAGGGTTAGGGTCATTCTTTATGCGTGCGAGATTATTTAAAGAAGAGGAACATTAATGCGAAATATTGAGAGCTAAACTGTGAGAGATAAATCTGTTATTATTCAATACAAGTAAGATATCCGACTTCAGATCTTCATCATATTCATAGCGTTCTTCGTGTTCTTATTGATTATTCTTTATAAAGCACATCGTTACCTCATATTCTGGGATCCACAATTGGTATCAGAGCCTGAGATCACGAGTTTTTACGATTTTCTGAGCAAACCACGAAACAGAAGGTACTTATTTCGATTTCTACAATTTATGCTGTTCATCGAATTTTTGTCGAGTCCTACTGCTTCATGCTTTACCCGATAAAACTTCATTCTGATTATTGTCGACTACCTCATACTGATCACTGAATTTTTCTCGAATATCTCTTCTGTTGATTGATTTTTTATCGATTCAACTTCATAAAATCTTGAATTTTTATCGACCCCTACATGAAATATTTAAATCTGTTTAATTAAAATTACTTTAATTTATTTTGTTTACTTTTGAATATCTTTATATAAGAAAACTCAGGAACTTGTGACTCCTGCAGCTTTTCTTACTAAAGATTTCCTTAGTAAAATCATAAATTCTCGTAATCTTGATAATTTCCGTAATTGAACAAATAAGAAACTCGAAAACCCAGACAGTCTTGTCCATAAAAAGACTAGTTATTTTTAGTCAAGAAAACTGTGTTTTTGCTTTCTGGTTTATCAATCACAGAAAACTCAGAATTAAAGTATTTTTTGTCAAGTCCTATTGAATCGAGAAAATTTTGATCGAGTAGGTCAGTGTTCGATAAATTTTTTTAATCAAATTTTTATCGAGTATTGTTCACTCGAGAATTTTTTTTAGAGTCTATTTAATTCGACAACAATTATTATCGAGTCTTGTTCACTCGATAACTTTTTATATCGAGCCTATTCAATTCGACAACAATTTTTATCGAGTCTTGTTCACTCGATAACAAATTATTATCGATCCTTAGTCACCCGATAACAATTTTCGTCGAGCACCCCACACCCGATAAAAATCCTTAAATCGATAATATTTTTTTTATTCCCTTTGTCACTCGATAATAACCTACTGTTTTCAAGCGACAACTCAGAAATTTTTAAAAACTCACCGATCGAGATCACTTTATCAGGTAACCCGTGCTTTCACGATGAGTTCTCAAAACCAAATCTCTGAGCTAAATGCAAAAATCTCTCAACTTGAAACCAGACACACAAACAACATGCATGTGTTGGATGAACTTTTAAGAGAACATGTCTATCTCAAATCTAGATTTAATAAATCAGAAGAATCAAGAAAAGTTTTGCAAAATCAAAATGAATTTTTGGAGCAACAACTCACCTAGTATTCTAGAACTAAATATTATACATATGAAGAGTTTTGCAAAAAGACAAATCTGATAAAAATAAATTTTGATCTGAAAAACCAAATTTCTGAGTTAGAAAAGTTTATAGATCATGAGACTTATAGTGTGGTTCTTAAAAGAAAATTAATTGAATTTCTGGAATGTGAGAAAGAAAGGATTTTAACTTCTGATGAGAAACACAAATTTGAGTCTGAACGAAAAGATTTTGAAAGCAAAATTAACACTTGTGAATTGACCATTCAAAAACTTTCTAAACAAGTGTCAGATTTTGAGCAAATTGTGATTTTAGAAAGAAATTCATCTGAAACAAAAAGTCAGGAGTTTTCAAAACAAATTTCTAATCTTGAAAAGCTTTTGAAAGATGAAAGAAATGCGTTTAAAACTGAGAAAACAAATTTAATCAAGAAATGTAGTTTGATCATTGCTAAAAGCAAAAATTTGGAAAAAGATTTTGACAAAGAGAAGCAAGTCTTTGAAAATAAAATTTACAAACTTTCAAACAAGTTATCTGTTTTAGAAACAACTCTTGTAACTGAAAAGAATTTGAGATCTGAATTTAAAAATAAATATGATTTGGTCA
Source organism: Silybum marianum (assembly GCA_036898165.1). Classification (NCBI taxonomy): domain Eukaryota; kingdom Viridiplantae; phylum Streptophyta; class Magnoliopsida; order Asterales; family Asteraceae; genus Silybum; species Silybum marianum. Next base: position 38,789,529 of record CM072529.1, on the reverse strand, counting down.
CAAAAGAAAGAGATGATTTATCCTGCAAGATCAAAGAACTTGAAAACGAACTTTCAAAACAAAAACAAATGAATTCAGAATCAGTCAAACAACTTACTCCCGAACATTTAAATGCGGAGTTAGATGATCTTGAAAAAATTGATTTTTCCTCATGATTCTGATTCTACTTCAAGTTTAAAGCAAACTCCTCTTTCTCCTATCTGTAAGAATAACTGTTCTGCAAGTATTAAATCAAATATTTATTCTAACAGCTCCAAATCATATAGTTTTTCAAATTCTCGAACTCATAACTCTAATCAGTTTCAAAATGATTTTGTTGCTAAATCCGGTAATTTCAAGAAGTTTAAAATGGTTTGGAGGAAGAAATCAACTACAGATGATAGTGTTGGAAACATGACACATACATATCCTGTAGTTGATACGAGATCATTTGTTTCCAAGACTAATTTGCCTTATTTTGTCAAATCTATCAATCAGCTAATTAGTCTAAGTGCCACAAAGATTTGTTGTTCTACATGTGGAACAAATGATTTTGTCAATCAAAATTTCAATCATAAATGGTATGGTACTTACAGTATCCCCACTTCCCCATTTATTGCATCTAAAGCTAACCTCCGAGGACCCAACAAAACTTGGGTACCAAAATCTTTTTAATCCGTTTTGTAGGTATGTCATGTGTGGTCCAAATTCAGAATATTCACATCACATGACAATCTTTCAAAAGGTTATGCTACATTTAAGGGAAATATCACATTTTTACCATTTAACGAGCTTCATAGTATCTCAGCTATGTACCTGCTCTTAACCCGTTTTACATTGCATTATGACTTCTGAATACAACAGTTCAGAACTCGGACTTTAATGTTTTTACTCTTTGTGTGTTAGGAATTAGAAGTTTCAATGGTCAATCCAACGCCGGAAGGACCTACCCATGAAACACATCCCTAGGTTAGATATCTTGGAAGGGTATGACTAAAATAAAATTGAGTGCTTGTGAGATAAAAGAAAAATGTGAGAGTGTGACAAGACTTAAAAGAAAATATTTGGTCTTTACCAAACCTAAACAGTTATCCGGGTAACCACACAATCTATTCATTCTCGATTCTTTGGAGATGAATATTGAAATAGACATGGACCCAATGTCGATAACTTGTGTCACCCCACCCAACTACTCAAGTATCTCATAAAAGATATTTGTTTCATATATCACGGAGAATGAGCATATCTGCTATCTTTTCTTCACTCGGAAGATTAAGATATTGAAAAAGAAAGACACACCTCCGGTCTCCGAACATCACAATCAATGCACATTGAGTCTGTGAAATGTATTTTCACATTTTGAGCCTTAAAATTAGCATTTAATGCATAAATTCTTTCTACACATTGCACGAGTCTTTGTGATACCTCAAGCATATCTTCGTGTTTATGCCGGAACAGTTTGAGAAGTTAGTTTTATAACTTACTTCTATGATAACTGGAAGTCCTATCAGTGCTAACCCGCTGCCAACACTGAATATAGGCCACTTAATTAAATTTTACTTTGATTAAGTGATAACAGTTGCTCCACGTGCTTCTGCATCTTAGTTTTACACGCTTCATTAATTATATATATTTTTTGTCTTTGGTTATTCATAATGATTTGGATTCTCCTTATCATTCTGAGGGGGAGAGATTGTATACCAAAGACACGACATGAGAAAAGGAAGATGACAAATGCTGATTTGTTGAATACTGATTTTGTCGAGTTTCATTACTTGATTTTTGAAGTAAAATAATTTTGTCGACTGTTGAAGATAAAGTTGAAGAATTATCGAGTGCTTAAGACCCGACATAAATTTTCATCGATTCAACTTGACCCGAGATCATTTTGTGTTGAAGACTTATCGAGTGCTTAAGACCCGACATAAATTTTCATCGACTCATCTTGGCCCGACATCAATTCTTGTCGAATCTACTTGGCCCGAGATTATTTTTCATCGACAATGCCTAACCCGATAACATCAAGATATCACAACCATCTTTTGCCTCTATCAAACGAACAAAGTTCTACTCGAAGAAAGATACCCTGCGACATCACGGCTCCTTCAACTTTCTTTTCGTGAACTTTATGCTAATGTTATGGGGGAGCTACGGAGCTTATCAAGTGATCATTTTCGTAGGGGGAGCAAAAGAATCAAGAATAAAGATTTGTTGACAAAAGTTTCACCGTCTTCAAAAGAGTGCTGATTTGCTGAATTGTAATCTCGAATACAAAGGGGGAGATTGTTAGGTCTGAAATTATTGTATCCGAGATGACAACTATTGAAGACATGAAGGACTAAAAGTGCAAAGTCAACAAAGTCAATAATTAGGAAGGCTTAATATAAGGAAACGTTGCTCTATTGTAAATAAGGCAAGTGTATAATGTCTTATCTCATAGTTTCCTTATTACGATAATTGTTTTACATATAAATAGAGGGTTAGGGTCATTCTTTATGCGTGCGAGATTATTTAAAGAAGAGGAACATTAATGCGAAATATTGAGAGCTAAACTGTGAGAGATAAATCTGTTATTATTCAATACAAGTAAGATATCCGACTTCAGATCTTCATCATATTCATAGCGTTCTTCGTGTTCTTATTGATTATTCTTTATAAAGCACATCGTTACCTCATATTCTGGGATCCACATTTGCTCCCATTTCCATTGGGGAATTTGGGTTGTTGAAGTAAACCAGATGGTTTCTGATGTTCGGCCTTGACTTGAGCACAAGTTAAGCACTTGCTTACATACTCAACAATATCTTTCTTCATTCCTGGCCACCAATAGTATTGCTTCAGATCCTTATACATCTTATCCGCTCCTGGGTGAACCGAATATCTAGATCGATGGGCTTCATCCAAGTTAGTTGATCGTAAATTTCCAACCTTTGGTACCCATACTTTATTCTTAAAATAATGCACTCCATCTGATTGTAATTCAAATCCTTTTTCTTGGTGATGCAAGGTCTCATTCTTCAAATTCTCATCATTTAAAGCTTCCTTTTGTGCTTCAAGAATTTGAGTCTTTAAACTCGTTTGAACCATCATTCCCATAGCTCGTGCTCTCGTCGGCTTCACTCTCTCCTTTCTGCTTAAAGCGTCAGCTACTACGTTAGCCTTGCCCGAATGATACTTTATTTCACAATCGTAGTCACTAAGTAGCTTGACCCATCTTCTTTGCCTCATATTGAGCATTTTCTGGTCAAGAATATGCTGAAGGCTTTTATGATCAGTGAAAATGGTGCACTTAGTGTCGTAGAGATAGTGCCTCCAGATTTTGAGTGCGAACACCACCGCCCGTAACTCCAAGTCATTAGTGGTGTAATTTTTCTCATGAATCTTTAATTGCCTCGATGCGTATGCGATAACTTTATCTTTTTGCATTAGTACACATCCCATCCCTTGATGTGAGGCATCACAGTAGACTACAAAATTATCTACTCCCTCTGGCAAGGCCAAAATCGGTGCGTTGCGTAACTTATGTTTGAGAGTCTGGAATGCTTTCTCTTGTTTGTCTCCCCAAATAAACTTCTGAGTCAGTGTCGTCAGTGGTTGCGTGATCTTGGAGAAATTCTCATTAAAATCTTCGATAGTAGCCTGCTAACCCAAGAAATTGACGGATCTCAGTTGGTGTCTTCGGGGCTTCCCATTTCTTAATGGCCTCGATCTTAGCTGGATTAACATGTATCCCCTTTTCATTTACTACGTGGCCTAGAAAGTGTACTACTCGGATCCAGAATTCACATTTGGAGTATTTGGCGTACAAATTTTCATTCTTGAGCAATTCTAGTATCAACCTCAAATGTTGTTCATGCTCTTTCTTATTGCGAGAATAGATGAGTATATCATCTATAAACACAATCACGAATTTGTCTAGGTATGGTCGACATATTCTATTCATCAAATCCATGAAGACGGCTGGTGCGTTTGTTAGCCCGAAAGGCATAACTAGGAACTCATACTGACCATAATGAGTTCTAAACGCTGTCTTAGGAATGTCTTCTTCACGAACTCTCATTTGATGATATCCCGATCGAAGATCGATTTTTGAGAAATACGTAGCCCCTTGAAGTTGATCAAATAAGTCATCAATTTGAGGGAGGGGGTATCGGTTCTTGATAGTCAACTTATTGAGTTCCCTATAATCGATACACATTTGGAAAGATCCATCCTTCTTTTTAACAAACAAGATTGGAGCTCCCCAAAGTGAAAAGCTAGGCCTAATGAATCCTTTATCGAGTAACTCTTGAAGTTGTTCTGAAGTTCTTGCATTTCTGATGGTGCTATCCGGTAAGGTGATTTTGCTACGGGCGCAGCTCCCGGGATTAAATCAATGTGGAATTCAACTTGTCTTGGTGGGGGCAGTCCGGGTAGCTCATCTGGAAATACCTCGGGAAAATCCCGAACTATAGGGATATCCTGAATGCGTTTCTCTTCGGTCTCCTTATTCACAACATGAGCTAAAAATGTTGTGCAGTCTTTTCTTAGGTACTTTCGCATTTTCATGCATGACACAATTTTAAAATCCCTTATGGGTTTCTCACCATGTACTTCGAGTGTTTCTCCTTCAGGTAGTGGTATTCGGATAATTTTCTTAGAGCAGCAAATTTCCGCTTGGTTTTTAGACAACCAATCCATACCCACGATTATATCAAAACTTCCCAACTTAATCGGGATTAGATCTATACTGAAGTCTTTATTAACCAAGTTTAAAGTGCAGTTCATTATTACGTCTTTGGCCCTACTTTCTTGACCGTTGGCATATTCAATGACATACTCTTCTTTTAACTTTTGAGGTCTTAGATTTATATTTGGTCTAAAATCTAATGACACATAACTCCTATCTGCTCCAGAATCAAATAATACAGATGCATGATGATTGTTCAGAAGAAACATACCTGTGACCACATCCGAGTTTTGTCTTGCTTCTTCCGCTCCAATTTCAAATACTCGACCTCGTGCTTGACCTTCTTGGTTCCTTTGATTTGTTGGTTGCGCTTGCCTGGTGTCTGGCCTCCAATTCCGTCTTGGGCATTTATTCCTGAAGTGATCTAGGCTTCCACATTCATAACAAACCCGCTTCTCACCAATCCTGCATTCCTATGCAATATGGCCTTTTCGGTTGCACTTGAGACAAGTAATGCATTTCCCTTGATGATGACTATTACATTTATCACCTCGGGTACACCCCTTTTCCTGTCCCTGTTGCCTATGTCTGAATTCCGTAATTTCCTGACGTTCTTTGCTCCTTGCCCGACCTCTTCCCAAACTGTCTTCTTACAGGTTCATCCACCTTCCTCTTTCCTAATGCCTTGTTGCTTGCAAACGTTCCCGTACGGTTCACATTGTTGGTGAGTTGTGTTGCTAAGTTTACTGCTTCTTGAAGTGTCTTTGGATCAGCTGAAGTAACATCTCCTCTGATTTCAGGAGACAGACCCCATACATATCGGTCAACTCTATTCTCCTCAGGTGTCACTAAGTGTGGTACTAGTTTGGCCAACTCATGGAAACGGGCACTGTAAGTATCAACGTCGTTTCCCTTCATCTCATGGTTCCATAATTCTGCTTCTAATTTCAGAATTTCACTTCTCGGACAATACTCATCCTTAAGCATTTTCTTGAATTCATCCAATGTGAGTCTATTAACTGCCTCTCGGCCTCGAATTTGGACCTCGGTGTTCCACCATGTCAAGGCTCGTCCTTGTAGAAGACAAGCAACAAATTCTACCTTGTTTCCCTCGGTACAATTACTAATGTGGAGAACTGACTCCATGCCCTCTAGCCAAGTTATCAGTCCAATAGCTCCTTCTGTTCCATGGAACTTTTTGGATTACAACTCCTAAAAGATTTGTATGTACACTCTCTTTCTTCAGATCTCCGGTTGTTTCTCTGATTAGTGTTTAAGCCCGCCGCTACTTAGCTAACAATATTCGGTAGTGCTGCCATAAGCTGTTCTGATACTAACCTTGCAACTTCGGGATTTTGTCTCCTTGGAGGCATTATTCTAAAACACAATTTCAAATTGAGTTTCGATCAGATATCTATTACTATTTCCGAACTAGTTCTACCTACTTAGTTTAGGCGTATAATATAATATACGTCTAGTACTAATCATGTAATCATACATTAAAACAATATACGAAATTCAGATAACATGCATAACCTTCAAAAATAAAATTAAACATTCCAACATAAATTTCCAAAATATAAATTCAAAAAGATAACACATTGTTACAACTTAAAACAAACAAGTTTCAAATAAGAGTGTTTCAATCCCAAAAAGATTCAAATAAAGAGGTTGACTAGTGCAACATTAACCAAATCAACACTCCTAGCAAGATCACTAGGACTCCTAACGCCCAAGCCAAATATGTATGCATCCTCCGAATCGCCCCTCTAGCATCAAAGGCCACCTCCATAACTCTATTCGTGAATTCATCCTGTGTGTGCAGTATCACCAGGATGTCATCTATAGATTGTCGGTAATGGTCCAGTCTGTGTCGGTGAAGCTATACTCATTAACCATTCCGTAGACCCATGCGTGCTCCAACGCGGTCATCCCCTGGGGCTGCGGTACAGGGACTCCTATTGCCGGAGGAGGAGGAGTCACAGTTCGCGACCTGGATCGCGATTGGGATGGTTCTTCCGAAGGTACGGAAGGAACCGTGAAAGTCACCCTCCTGATAGGGAGAACGCGCTTTCGAGCGGTTCTGATCGTCCTTGGTCCTCGAGATGTACCCTCGCCAGTAGGTGAAGGTACAACAATAGAAGTGAGTGATCGAGCGGAGGAGTCAGCAGTATCCTCGTCATAACTGTGCTCGGAAGGGTAATACTCCTCATGGGTCGGGTCACTCCTAATTCGGCCAGTAATATAACCGGACTCATCTGGGGAATTTTCAGACGACGACATGATACTGTGAAATAAAAAAAAAAATTATGAACGTTAGAAACATTTTATAATACTCATGCGAACTCACATAAAATCATATTTTTCAATTTGAAATAAGAAGTTTTCTGATCTATGCTGATTTTTAGTATAACTAGTCCAAGTCCCTTCTTATTCACACCATATTTAGACATAGATGATTAGGCTTTGCCTAATTAAAACCAAAAGCTCTGCCCTCCCTCTCTATCTATCCAAGGAATGGAAGGGCAGAGTCCCTCCCAATTCACATTTTTTTTGAATTTTTTTTTGTAAATCCTTAATATGCTAGAACGATGCTTATTGTAGTTATACTAAGAAAATAATTTTTGAAAATTTTGGTTATAGTGCATGGTTTTTGTTAGAAAACCGGTGTTCTCTATAACCTAAGGCTTTGATACCAAGTCTGTCACACCCTGCTAAAGCAGAAACACGAGGTACGACAGTTCAAAGTTTCACAGCAACAGGAATATAAACACCAACCATACACATATAACTAAAACGTCAAGTTCAAAGTTTTTAAGTTTACAACTTGACTACTCTGTCTTAAATAAAAAAATTACAACAAAATAGACATGTACAAAATCTTGATTAGTGTTCCACAAAAATAAGCTAAGCTCGATCGGTTACCTTCTTATTTTCCTGTAAAACATGTTAAAACGGAATGGTCAACTACAAAGAGTTGGTGAGTTCACAGGTTTTCCAATGCACAAAACATTTTATATGCAAGGTTTAAAAATAGCGAATTGGATGATCGCATCAACTTTAATATTTTAAAGTTTTATGAGCAAAAATACATATTATAATTACACATGATATTAAAATATTGAGCCACTACTAATCCTAAACGACATTCTACGCCCCACGAACTACCTCAGCGGTGAACTTAAAGTCCACATGTGTAGAGCATTCTTAATTGATAAAGTGCACCCCTACTTGCCAGTTAGGTGGGTATGTCAACCAAATAGCGCTATCCACAAATATCATCGGCTCAAACAAATACAGAGTTAAATAGTAGTGTAACAAGGGGACTTCACATAACTCAACATATCATTTGTGTAATATAAATTTGCTCATCATAATGATTTATATGCTTTTCATTATTCAATATAAATCAATACGATTTCCATTAAAACGATATGCTTTACACCCCAAAACGTATAAACATTTAAAAAGAGGGGCTGTGAATACTCACCTTATAGCAAAACCATCCAAATGGATACCCGAGATGTCCGCTTGACGGCATAACGCTTACCTAACGAAGCAGCGTACCCAAATTATCACTTATATGTCTAACGAATACTATGAGAGTGCTTATAAGTCCTTATATGTCCAACTTGGTCTACTATTTTCCCGTTTACACATAATACACATATGCTATTTAGTGATATGAATTATACCGAAAATGTAATGTTATAGTTCTTCAAGTGATCGAAATTCATGAAATCGAATAATTTCAAAGTTTCACTTTCTCACAGAAACTTTAGGTCTTAAAAACGATCAAATTACAGTGACATCCAAAATGACATAGTTTCCCATCTTTTTATATGTGATACATTACTGAGTTAAGGTCATTGTGACAAAATTTCATGCATTGTGGACATGTAATAATGGTTCAAATAATTTATACAAAACAGTGTAACACAGCAAGAAGGGCAGATTACATCCTGTTGGTAAAACAACCATTTGAGGTCTTCTACAAAAGGTTTTTCAGAAATTCCAACTGAATTATAAACACAACACATAAAGGAAACGTTTAATATAAGAGTCACACATTTTGAATGAGTTATGAGGAAGATATGACACCACAAAGTTGCATGCACACATATGTCATTAGTTGATAGATTGCACACTTAACTTTAATAAATTGGTCAATGCTTCAAAACATCATATTTTTGAATGAATTCGGATTCATATAAACCTTAACTCATAAAAGAAAAGTCCAGAAGAAGAATTATGCATTAAGGACAAATATTCAAAGAGAAATTAACATGCAAAGTAGGGTTTACCTACTAGTGGTCTCTCATAGTTTGCACATATAAAATGTTTTAGGTGTTTGGAGGGTCAAAACTCCATATTTTCATGTGATTCCACTTGCAAACAGAAGATAACTCATTAAGGTGACTCTCAAAGGAAAAATCATCCTTTTTCATCGAGTTTTGAAGGAGATATTTTCATGTGATTGCACACTTATTTTGTTTTGATTAATTGAAACCTCAAATTACCATGTATTTGAGTGAAACCCGTGGCATTTGAAAGATAATTCATTAAAATAAATATTAGAAGAAAAATCAAGTAACTTGGATGAGTATTCAAAGAGTTATTGTCGTTCAGAGTAGGGTTTACCTACTTTGAACTTCCAGATGCACATTCAATTTGTTATGATCATTTGGGGGGTCAAAACTCAATGTTTTTTAGTGAAACTACTTGGATTAAAACCCCAACTCATAAAATAAACATTTAGAAGAAGATTCATACCATTTGGACGTGTTATTTGCAAGAAATGGGAGACACAAACACAAGTATGTATTCTGTCAGCACCAAAAATCACCATTTTGTTGTTCAAAACCAACATGCAACATGATTTTCACTATTTTCTTGAGTTTTATTGTTTGGGTCATAGATTACCACCATTTTGTAAACATTTTTATATGTTTTTGGTGTATAGTCTTTCCATAAAACTTAGAATTTTCAGAAGTTAGAAGAAGAAGACTTATCATGCAAGAAAAAGTGGGGTTTTCACCCAAAAATGGTAAGAAAAGAAAATAGATGAAGTTTGCACTTACTTGGACTATGAAGGAAGTTCAAAATCTTCAAATTTTTTGTTTAATTGATGGATTTCTTGATGGATGATGGCTGGATTTTTAGAGAGAAAAAGAGAGGGAAAGGAGAGAAGTAATTAAGTCCCTTTAGTTCTAGAGAGAGAGAGAGGGTTTTGAAATTTGAATTTGAAAATGAGGATTTTAGAAAAAAAAGGTTTATATATGGGGGGAGAGGGGGGGAGGGCGGCCATGGGGGCCCACTCCCTTCAAATTATATATATATATATATATATATTTTTTTTTTAATACAAAACAACTCAAGCCCAGTTAAGAATAAATGTCATTTTTCTCAATTTTTGGCATTTTTTCCTTAAAATGTAAGTTCAAAAGTGATTAAATTCTGTAAAAATAGAAATTTTATATTTGAAACATTAAAACTATATATATTTTATATAAATTGGGTAAAAATTAGAGCATTTGGCATTATGTAGGACGTTTCAGATAGTTACGGGTCGAATCGGACTTTATAAGCAACTACCGGAAACTCTAGAAATTTTTCAGTCAATCTAATCTAACTAAATCTTATTCTTATAACTGAACTATAAAAACACTAACAGACTAAATAAGAGCTAACCTGGAGGTTCAAATTTGACAGTTGTCACACTTTCCATTTTCCTTTTTCAAAACAAGTAAGCTTCTGTGATTAAGATTTCAGAGGTTGGTGCTTAAGATATGCTTTCTCTTTGAGATTTTCCTCCTTCTCTAATTCGAGACAAGTCTTAGCCTGTAAACACATCCCAAGGAAATCTGGATGAATAGGAACCTCTTTTCTTAGTTCTTTTGGAGGAACAAAGATTAGTGGTATTCCATTTGAGAGTTTAGCAACATGTGAGTTAGCAGCTCTAATTTCCATAGGTTCATTGGTATAAAAAAATGGAGCATTTCTTGATAACCTCTGGAACCTTTGTAAAATTAAGAGGCAAAAGATTTTCAAGATTTGAAAAATAGTTTTCAGAACTTTCAAAAAATTCATCATCATTTTGATTATCATTTTCCCAGGGATAAGCAATAAGCTCATCCTTATCTTCGACTTCATAAGGATTTAGATCTATAAAAGAGCAGGGAAAAATCTCTGAATTGTTTTAAGAAACTGTTTGTTTGAGACTTGTTTGAATAGATTTAAAACATTCATCCAGAGTTGTAAGAATATCTTTTTCAAAGAAGAGTCTAACTTCCTCTTCTACCTGTAAGGGTATGAACTCATCAGCTTCTGGATTTAAAATTATATGAGTGAATGAACCAAAGTTAAAAACATCTTTCCTCTTCTGAATAAGCATAAGATCAACTTGTCTTTTCTTTTCAGAGAAATATTTTACGTTTTTTTATTTTAGTTTTCTAACTTGATGTCCATTCTCATATTTTGATTTTTTTAAAGACTGATTGTTCATATAGAATGGGAAAACTTGGTTTCTGTTCTTTACCCATACAGAAGATAGAAGCAAGAGTAGATCTCTTTTTACACGTATAAGGATCCAGATCCTCGAAACCAAGGCCCGTTTTCCCTACTTGAGTATTTATCTTTTCATGAACCTTCTGAGCATCCAAATATTTTTTGATCTATAGATCTTTGTTTTGACGCTCAATATGTAAAAATTCCCTCTCCTTTTGAAATGTTTTTAAGTGCTACAGAGTTTAATTTGTCACTTTCTTTGGCACTTATCTCCTTATCTTTAGTTTCCTGAAGTTTACAAAAGATTTGAGTCTCTTCTGAGTTTGACTTCTGTTGATTTTAGAAGTTTTAAATCTTTTCATTCTCAACAGATAGTTCAAGTTTCTCATCAGTTAAAATCTCCATCTCTCTTTTGAAAATATCTCTTTCCTTTTGGATGGTCGAAACAGATAGTTCAATGTTTTTCCTTAATTTCTTTTCAACAAAAAGCTTCCGTTTTAGATTTTCAAAATCAACAGTTAGATTTAAAATTGTTTGCTCGAGTTCAGAAGAATTAGAGATAGTACAAACCTGAGTCTCAAAAGTTGATCTTCTGAGTCTCAAAATCAACAGTTCTCTCTTTCAACATAGTGTGCTCTTTCAACTTTGTTGTATTTGTATTTGTTCTTGTCATATTGTTTCTCTTCGACAAGAACACTTTTACAGTCCTTCGAATAATGACCCGACTTTCCACATCTGTAACGAACATCTTTCTTCTTTCTTCTCAGCTTCTAAATTTTCCACCTTTTGTACTTCATGCCTTTGAACATAAGGTGGAGTAGGGCGTTCATTTCTGTTGTCAAACCTTCTGTTTTGAAATGAACGATTACCAAACTTCTTTGTGAACTATTTGCTAATTAGAGCCAAGGATTCAGCAAATGAACTGATTTCATCATCTTCTGTATCAGAGAAATCTTCTGTATCAGCCTCTGATATGAAGGCCTTGCTCTTCCCTTTCTTCTACCTGATCCTCTGGATTCAGAGTTGAGGGCCAGAGGTCCACCAACACTTATCTTCTTTTGAATGACTTCTTTTTCATGTACTTGCAAGGTACCAAACACATCATGCAAAGACTACATTTTTAGATCTTGATTGGCCTAAAGAGACATGGAAAGATTCGACCATTCTGGATTCAAGCGTTTCAGGAATAAAACATTATTATCCTCCTTTGATCTGATGATATCACACTTCTTGCACAGATTTATCAGAGTGTTAAATCTGTGATAAGTTTGTTCCAGAGTCTCTTCTGGGAGTGCTTGAAAACTGTTGTATTCGTTCAAAGCTTAAGCTCTTCTGTTTTTCTTCATTTTAGCACCTCCCTCCAATTGATATGCGAGTTGATCCCATAGTTCCTTGGTGGTTTCACAGGAATCAAGAGATTAGAAAATCTCATTAGGAATTGCAATGATTAGAAGACTTTTTGCCTTTTTGGCAATTTCCACTTTGGCCTTATCATCATCGGACCAATTTCCTTTCTCTTCGGGAACTAGTCGAGCAGGAATTTCTTCAGTTGTTGCTGTAGGTGGAACTCTTGGAATGGTAGTCATGGGTACGAAGGGACCATTTAGAATGGTAGGATATAGATTTGCATCTAGTCCTTCGTAAAAGTTTATCATACGAATTTTCCATTGAGGATATTCGTCACGGATTAGAGTAGGAGGTTTTGTTAATGAACCAGAAGTGTAAATGGCGTTTAGATTTTGATTCGCCATTTTTGCAGAAAACAGAGATTCAAAATTTGCAGGAAATACTCTTGATATTTAGAACATTTAAATCGAAACGAAACGATTTCCATTACTAATTTCAGAATTAAACCACTAATTACCACTGATTTAGAGAAATTTGTATGAAATCGACAAACTCTCAAGAAACATGGTAGAATGAATAATGGGAGTTTAAAAATGAATTAACTGCTAGTTGACTGGGGATTTCTCCAAACTAGATGAGATCGAGTAATCAATAGATTGGTTATCTTGCTCTGATACCAATTGTTTAGAGGGGAAATGTAGAGAACACCACACATTGGAATGAATCGACTCCCATAAGTCTGTGTGTGTAAAACGTGTATTCTCTCTCAAGTCACTCAATGATAAAATGACCAAGACACCATTTATATAGGTGTCCATTACATATGATAAGTTCAAGCCCATAAAACCCCAAAAAGCCCAAAATACAATTCTTTATAATAGTTTCTATCTAATTGGGGCTAATTCGATCTAACAATCTCCCCCTAAAGTTTTATAAAGAAATCATCATCAAATAAACTCCCCCTTGCTTTCTTTAGAAGCTCTTGTGTGCCATTCTTCAAGTCTTTAAAACTTTACAAGCTCCCCCTCAAATGTAGGCTCATATTCTTGAAAGATGAAGACAAAATGCACTTTCTGTCCAACTTTCATGACTCAACTTTATCGTTGTTTTTGACCATTAAGGAGCCGGATTGAGAGAAAACATAAAATATGCACATTGAACTCTAGCTTCTTAGCTTATCAACAAGCTTTGATTCAACCAATTTTGATGACAATTGAGTGAGTTGTGAAAGTTTTCCCTCAACTGCGCAAAACAGTCATCAAAACAAAAAAATTAACGCTTTAGACCTCGTTGAGTTGAGTTCAGCTTTGGGATTTAGATTGAAAAACAGAGGAGATAGTGACAATAAATACGTCACATATTTATATTGAATCCATGAAGAACGAACATGCGAACACCATCTGAAATCGGAAGGAGTATAAGTGAAAATCAATGCTTTCGTTCCAGCATCGGTCAGTAGACTTTGACAGTGAATAAGAGATATCAGCTCACTGAATTTGGGAAAACTAAAAACTTCAAAGTCGTGCATCTGTGTGTTATTGTTCCAACACAACTGAATTCATGTAAATTGGAGCTCCGAGTAAAAAGATGTGCGCGTGTTTCTGAAACAGCGTAATGCTGTCAGAAAACCGAAAAATAATCGGGTTACGGGCTTCGGTTCGTTGTGAGCTTTGGACTAACAAAATTTGATTTTCACCCTCTACCTCTGATCCATTTCTGATTTATTGCAAAGTCTGGTCTCCCCAAGCTCTAGTCAGCAAGCTCTTGTACAAAATTATATAGAGCCTTCTGTCTTGTCTGAACAAGGCTCTGCATAAGAGCACTTCTGATCTGTATAGCTCCTGGACAGCTTTGCAAAAGATCTATACAACTTCTGAACAACTTCTGAACTTAACTTTTGGACAATTAACTTCTTATTAAGCTCTGCCTCAATAAGCTTCTGAAAGTGCTTCTGAAAAAGCTTCTGAATGAGCTTCTAAAGAATGCTCTAATTAAGCTTTCATTAAGCATCTGAACTGAGTTACCTTCTGATCTGAATAAGTTGTGATTCAAGTCTGAATAAGCTTTTGTAAAGCTTCTGAATTTGAATAAGATGTTACACACCTTCTGGACAACTTTGGGCTGGATAAGCTTTTACATGATTTGAACAACAACACCTTTGCTGATTCAGTCCACCCTCTGATGTGCATTTGCTGCACTTCTGAACTAAGCGATTAAGCTATGTGCAGCTTCTGATGAGTCTCTTGAACATTAAGCTGTCTTATTAAGCTTCTGGTTAAGCTCTGAACTGACATCAACTTCTGAATAAGCTCTTATTAAGCAGTTGCACTAGTGAGCTTAGAATTATACGGTATTTTGATCCACATATCACCACCAAAAAGGTGCAATTAAGGTGACACCTCTCACTTATGTGGCTTAATGACATCAGCCCTGCACTTCTGATTAAGCTCTGTACATTTTCTGAACTACTTCTGATCACAACTTCTTATCAGTACTTCTGAAAGAATGCTTCAAATGACAATTAATCTTTAGAGTAAGCTTCTCAAAAATTTCTTCTGATCGAATAAAAAAAACTTCATTAAGCTGTCTCATTAAGCTTTGCAGAACTTTCTGGTTTGCATAGAGTTGTCTAATTAAGCTTCTGATGAAGCTTCGAAATGTGCATCAAGCTTCTGATTCAACGAAGCTTCTGGTTACTCTTTGATTTTCTGGATTAGAATATCTGCATCCCGTGTTTTCAAATAGTACACAACATAACTCAGCAATGTCCCCCTTGACGTTCATCGAACAATCTGATGAAAGAATTCTACAAGGAACATCAACTGCATTCAACTCAACATCTACAGCAGTAAGACCTCTTGATGGATTTTCACTGAGTAGCCTAACTAATGCAGTAATAGCAGCATGCTACTACTTTTCCAAGCCAGTATTTAGAATTTCCACCAACAGCTAAACAACTTGTCGAGAAGATTCCGCATTCTTAATGTGATAACATAAAATAGATTCTCCAGTGCTTTAGCAGCACTATATCTTATACACCTTCCTCCCAAAAGTAACACAGCCACAAGCTGACTAATGACACCAAATGCAGACTCGTGTCCTCGTATTTCAGCAATTGTTCGTTCGTTTGTATAGGGACTGTCTTGGAGTTGTAACAACTTACGTCTTGCCAAATGGAGATTCCAACTTGAGCTACCCTATTCATATTACATTTCAGCTTCCATTAACAATGACTGGCAGCTAATAACATGGAAGAGCCCTTGGCTAGCTCAGCAACATGCTTCTGTTCCATCACTTTTGGATCTGAAATCTTATGAAATGGAGAAAAAGCACCATGTGACTTTAATTGTTCAAGAAAAATTACCAAAGCAGGTTCTTGGATATCTCGTACGCTCTTCAAGACCATTTATAGTCTGCACACTCTCACAATTTCTCCAAAGCATTCTTATGCTACTTTTAGCATTTTCTCGACGGTGTAAAAAACCAACAGAACTGCTGCCGTTTACCAAAACACGAAATAATAGCATAGAAGCAGATAAAAACTTCGTACCAATCATGGCTCTAAAATCATGGATAGATGATTGAAGTTAGGTTTTCAAGACAACACCCGTCTGAATGGTATCAACTGCAGCACTTGGTTCCTACTCCAAGGCACCAAAAGAAGACAAATTAGGGACGTTCAGACCACCTTGCTCAACATAAAAACTTATGCTCTCGAGAATGATACCAGCATCATCACTAATGTCAATACATTATCTTAGACTTAGATCATCTTTTTCTCATTTCTCTTTTTCGATATCTTTCCATTTTGAAGGATCAATCCTCACGTTGATTAGATGCATTTTCTTTGATCCAAGAATACCCAAGACACGCAAACCAGTTTTAGATATTTCCTTAAGTACTGATGTCTGATCCCTAAGTTGATTATACGCCATACGTAGGAACTAGGTTAAATAACTAAAATACTAGATGACATTAGCATTAAATTCTTTTCCAAAACCTCCACAATTAAAAGCACGATAGCAACTCAGGCTAATAAACAATTAGTGTTGTCAGGCACCTTGTAGCAGTACAAGATCCAAACTGAAGTTGATCTAAATTCTGTTCAAAAGCATACCATGACAACACAAGAATCAAACAAACACTAGTCCCATTTGAGTAATATAGATAGTATCTTTTCTGTTTAGTTCAGATCAAGGTTTTGTCTACACATTGCTACATAAAAACACCAATGGCAGCAGCAAACCAAATCAAGATAATTGATTATTTGTTAAACAAACCCAACTAAAAAAAACAAACCCAACTAAAAGAAGAGAGTCCAATCTCAGATTAAAATAAGGCCAGATCAAAGATTGACAGCCCTACTACCAAGATGCTAAGAAGCAATGGGCTCAAACACACAAAAAGATGGGATCGAAGATCAACCACCTACTTAGTGCTAAAATATTAGACCAATAAAGGAGGGAGATCGGATTTTATCAAAAACACATACACACATAATAAAACTGATCAGATTTAATCAAATTGGAAACAAATCTTCGCAGACACATTTCATCAAACATGTGGTGTGCAGAAACCAAATTGGGTTTAGAATCAATGAATTTTCTATCAATGATCATCCGAATATCATCTAGATAAAATATTGGATCTCAAATAACTCAAAACAGAAAATTAGATGACAATAATGATATTTGGGTTTTGGCTCATGTGATTGAAACAATCGAAGCACCAAAACACGAAAATCAATAACCAATTCTACAATCGTTGCCATTGATGACCGAATTGAAGAAAAGTTTCTTCAATTGGCTCTGATACCAATTGTTGGAACCCAGATCCCTTTTAAACTCAGATAATCAATAGATTTAATAAACAGATATGAGCGGAAGAAATATAAATCAATGATTATAACTATAACAGTAATATAAATCAGTAGGAACAGTATGAATTTTGAATGAGAATGAGTATTGAATAATCTGAATATACATGGAATGAAAACCCTATCTCTCTCAAGGAATCGTCAAACTTACAGTGATAACTAACTTTATATATACTAGTACAAATAGAAAAATCAATGAGCTAACCTATCACTGAATGACACGTCACTTGTACAACTAACATAATTTGTTACGTATGGAAAAAGTGACTGCCACGTCATCCAAAGTGCGTGTGGAAAGGTAGTTGAACTCCAGAGGGTCTTCAGGTCTCTGGGCGCTTCTGTGATGAGAGAGATCGGAAGATGAACTTCTGGTTTGTCTTCTGAGGTTTAGGACTTGGCAGATTCTGGTTCATACTTTCGAAAACTAAATTCTAACACCAAGAAACAAGTTATTTTATTTAGACTCTAACAAAATTAAAGATAAAGACGATAGATCTAAACTAGTAAGACAACTACATTAGACACGACTCTTATAACGACTAACATTAACGGAAAACAAAGATGAACAATAACAGACTAAAATTAACATATTAAACCTAAAGTGAAGAAAATTAGGGATTAGGGTAGAGAGTAAGGGACAGAGATGCATAAACATAAATAAAGATGAAGTAAGGGAAAGAGAAAATATGAAAAATCGAAACTTGACACAAACCAACAAGAACTTTAAAATATTAATGGAGAGATTTCAAGAACTAATTGTAACACAAATAATTAAAAACAAACTAAAAGGATAGGGAAGAAGATACTCAATAATGTATGGAAAACCGGATGTCAATCGGTCTCCAATGGCATAAGCTTCAAATCTGAATCTTCTTCCCCAAAGATTGTAGAAATCGACTAAGAGAGATGAGAGGAAACTATAATAATCCTATGATATGGAATGAGACGACTCCCTAAAATAAAACCCTAGACTAGTTAAATATGGAAGACAAAAAGCCCAGAAAAGGCCTATGAAAAAGCCCAAAAATATAAAAGGTCCAGGCGACTTTCACGAGCGCGAAGAAATCCTTCGCGAGCGTGAAAGTGAGCAGAAAGTTCAGAATGCTTTTTCAGGAGCAGTTCACGGGCGTGACAGATTCTTTCACGCTAGTGGAAAACAAACAGGAAGTTTTCATCTCTTCAAATGGGTTTTCTTCGTGATCCTAAAGGCAATCATTCACGTCTGTGAAGCGTGGCAAAGTCTCCAATCTTCAAGATCTCGGCTTTTCGTCCCAAGTCTTCCTCTTTCTTCACTCCTTCCTTGACAGCAACCTTCGATCCTCCCGAATACCTCGTATAATCTACACAAAACATATCAAAAGCGTAGAAACCATTCCAAAAACCATTCCAACCGTGATTAAAGAAAGAAACGCAAAAGAATCATATAAGATGCATGAAAAGACTAAACTATGGACTAAAATGCATGAAAGAGGCTACTAAAATACACTAAATTAGCTGAGATTGTGGTTTTCTCTATGGACTGGTTTTATCGACCCGTTTCTTTTATTTGGTTAATGGGGTTGGATTTTTGCGGGGGTGATGTGGTTGTTGGAAGTTGGAAACTGAACGGAGAAGTTGACCGGAGGAAATGTCTGTATTCTCCGGCGTGGAAAATCGTCCCTGTATGTGGAAATCACCCCAATTCTTCGAAGAAGACAAACGGGTGGGGGTTTGCTGTGTAATCGTCCTTATTCTGGAATTGGTTTTCATAATTCAGATTTGTTGTGGAAATCGTTCCTACCAACCCATAAGTCTTTTACATTATCAAGAGAACCCAATATAAGTGTCAATATGGTTTTGGATTTCTTAGGTTTAATTTTGAGTTTCATTTGGGAAATAGGAAGAGGGGGGGGGGTTGAGAAAAGGTTACTAGGAAAAAGTTTTTTAGAAAGAAGATTTGCAGGTATATTAGGAAGATGAAGAAGATGGTAGGTGGGGGTGGGGGTGGGTGGGGGTGGAGTAGATGTATACACACACACACAAACACACACACACACATACACATACACACCTAGGGGGAGTTTCAATTACAAACTCACCGATCTAAACAAACTATACAAACTAATCATCACCATTCATTTTCTTAATCAATAGTCTGGAGGAAGCGATGGCATTTTATGAAAATATGTGTTTAATTTGATTTAATTAATATAATACAAAACCTACGCAAGGTTATTTTTGGTACATCAATACAAAAAACAATTATTCAATTCCACCCCAAAATTTGAGGATATCATATCTCGATTTAATTGGAAACCATTTGTAGAGTTGTTTTAATATTTTCTGGATATCTTGTGTCAAGAATTGGGGCGGTGGAGGATAAAGTAAAAGCTTTAGCTGTTAGATTTTGACGACGGAAGTCAGTTTAAAAATTTCTGTTCGGAGGAGCTCCGATTACCGAAGATTCAATTTCCACGATAATGAATCATCCAAAAAGAGGTTCGTCGTTGTAGTTTTACTTTCTTATCTTGAATACAATACCTCCATTTTTCCGGCGATACTTCCATTTTTTTCCGGTGATACATTAAACGAACGCCATTGTGAATTATGCGACCTCTGTTCGTGAATCATGCATCTTAATTTCATGAACATCGTCGTGAATCATGCAACTTAATTTCATGAACGTCATCGATGCAACCCAATTTTATGAATACTATTTTTTTCCGGTTATACCTCCATTTTTTCCGAACCTTCACCACAGAGGGAAGAAGTTCATGAATGACTGTTGTGAATCACGCAACTTAATTTCATGAACACCGTCGATGCCACCCGGTTTCATGAAAACCATTTTTTCCGACGACACCTCCATTTTTTCCAAACCTTCATCAGAGGGAAGAAGTTCATGAACATCATCAATGCAAACCCGGTTTCATGAAAGTCATTTTTTCTGACCACACCTCCAATTCTTTCTGAACCTTTACCGGAGAGGGAAGAACACCTCTGACATTGATGATGTAAAAGAAAGGAAGAAGATGACTAACAAAAAAGAAAAGAAAATATGTTGGAATTAGGGAACAAAGAAGGTAAGTCGTAACTGCACAAAATAGAAAAGAAAAAAAAAGAATATTAACAAGAATTTGTAAAATGACGCTAATGCCCTCTAGCATATAATTAATTAATAAAAATTAAAAATACACATGGCAACTCATGATTGGTGGCTGCTAATTTGTATAGTTTGTTTAAATGAGTGAGTTTGTAACTGAAACTCCCCCTACATACATATATAATAGAATATAAAATAGTAAATTACATATGTGGTACCTGTGGTTTTAATATAATATAAAAAGTGTAAAATGACCAAAATACCCCTTTAGTTTACTTGCTTAACAGAAAAATTAAACGGAGTTAGATTTTAGGGACCCAATATGTTATAAAATGCAAACCACGAGTCCATATTTGTAATTATTTTGGTTTAGAGACCCGGACTGTTAAAACCACTAAGCCACAGGGACGAAATATGTAATTGATTCTTTGTTTTATTGAGATATCAGCTCCGGCCCAAGCCCATTCGTTTACGGCCAAACTCGGCAGATTAAGCCCAACTCGTGATTAAAGCAATTAGGGCAGATTTGGCGTTATAAAAGGAGGAATACATCATATTTTAGAGGCATTCAACAATAACGGTGGGGTAGTTGTACGCTTAGGTTAATTGATTTGTGTTAATTTTATTTGTTTGCATTATCTTTTGATTAGGTTGCTACTTGATACATGCTAATGGTGTTTTGCAGTTTGCTTGCTTGATCCCTCGTGGGTCGAGTAAGCCTTTTTTTGTTGCTTTTAGTATTTTTAGTATTTTTTGTGTGCTTAGAGTTAATTGAGTCCTTAAAGAAAAACAAAGAAAAAATTTATTTTATCATCTTTCATTTGTGTATTTTTTTGTTGAGTCTTTATTTTACATGCATTTTTTTGTTTAATTGTTTATTAGTTGCCCTCATCTTAGATCTAAGTTTTGATTTGGGAAACATGTCATTTGATAATATGTATTGTTCGGAGATGGATGAGTTGAGACAAGAGGTTAAGGGTGATATCGATGAGCTTTCAAATAAATTAGACACGCTTTTAGGTGGGGTGATTGGGGGAGATAGTGAGGTGTATCATATCCAAAATTCATGCAATTATTATGGCGATCCATTACATTATGTGAATAGTTCTCCCGATTTTTGTTATGAGGGGGTCAATGGTAAAAATTCATGCACTTACTATGGCGATCCATGGCATTCGATTGAGGGTCGATTGAGGATTCTAGGGGACTCAATACATCAAAATGCACACACTAAGCTCTTATTGAACCCAATGAAAAACCTTTAAGAGAGTTGAATCCGAGTTGGAGAGAGGTGAGCATACACGAGGTTATCAAATGGTTGGATAAATCTGATGTCCACCTAAGTAGAGATCTACCATATAAGATGAATCTTGATTGGAGAGAGGTAAGCATACAAGAAGTTATTAAATGGTTGGATGTTGGGATCATGTACATCATACCTGCTTGTGTTTATATAGACAAATGAACTTTATGGGTGTGTTCTGTGCAAACCCTCACGAGACTTCACTCGTCCACTAGGGGGAACCAAGGGTTTAAAAGGCTTGTTGCACGTGCTAAGTGCAATCGCGTTTCCCTGCGAAAATGTGGATTAGTTAGTTTTGCGTTTATTTTTCCTCATTATTTTAATTAGTTTGGTTTTTAATTTAGCTGCTTATCTATCTTTGAGTCTGATCCCTCTTGGTTGAACCCCACTTCCCAACATCGAGGACAACGCATGTCTCTAAGTGCGGGGTAGGAATTTTTGGAATTTTTTTGATTGACTATTATTGAATCTTCAGCTTTAATGAAGTTGGTTTGAACTATTGTATTTCAACAGGTAAAGTGTTGTCGAATCTCCAAAGGCAGACATTCCCATACAGGTCGAAGCTTACATGGAATGATCATTACTGCACCAAGTTGTGCATTGGACGACAGTCAGGGGAGTTTTATGTTTCCCTTTTCTATTATCATTATTGCATACATTGGGGACAATGCATGATCTATAAGTGTGGAGTGTTAAAATAGGTAGAACTTAAATGCAAGAATTTCGATGATCAGGATCCTGAGTCTCCTAATTTCAGAAGGGGGAGAATGTAAAGATGCAGAAAATTGGAACTTCTGCAGCCGCTCAAGCAACTTCTCAACCCTCTCAATCTCAACAACAACCTCAACAACAACCCCAGCAACAACAACAACCACAACAGCAACATCAACAACAACAGAAAGTTCCTACCTCAACTCCCCCTGTTCCAAAGTTCATAACTCCCATCTCCGCAGTAACTAAGGCAGGAACATAATTTATTCTTGGTGATGTCGCAACCATTGTTAAACCTAAAGTTATCCAGAAGCCTCCAAGATCACAAGTGTGATTAAGGAGTTAGAAAGCCAAAGAAGACCACCAATCCCAACCAAACCAAGATCATTAAAGCCAGCCCCTGCTGTAATTCAGAAGTCTCTACAAGTACAGAAGTCTACAGGTGTTCAAAAGCCTTATTTTGTAAAAACTTATGCCTAGAAGCCTCCTCAACTGAAAAAGGCTCCTTCAGATAAGATACCAGAATCTTCATTAGTGGAAATATCAAAGGCCCCTCTTTTAACTCAGACTCAAAAATCTTCAACAACAGTAATTCAAAGCGCACCAGATGTTCAGATACCCAAAGGTCCTTCCACTCAATCATCCAAAGCTGTCGACCTAGAAAGGGCCAGAATGCTTAAGAAAGCAAGAAAGACAAAACAAGACACCGGACTTTCATCCAAATCTGATGTCGCAGATCAAGGCAAGATTTGCAAGAGTTAGACAAGAATAGAAACATGTCTACTCATCTGATAGCATTAGAGAGGTTTGTGAGATGAATCTCAAGCACTATGCAAACAGAGTAATCATTTACAATGAGTACATATTGGGTCACCGATGATTTGGTGATGAACCTTCTCTCTTTGTATGGTTGATCTTTTATAGGTTCTTTTGAAGGTCTGAAAAATACGTCAAGTATTGGAAAATCAAAGACTATCCAATCAAGGGTTGTACATCAAAATGTGGAATTTTTGATGTATCAACTAACATTAAAATTCAGACCACTTGCCGACATCAAAGAGGTAGTCACCGAAAATTGAGGTTGCCGAAATTAAGGATGAGATAATAAGTCACCGATACACATGTGTACACTTGCCGACACTTAGTGAAAAATGAGGGTCACCGATCCAAGTGCTATGCACTTGCCGATCCCACACTTGAGGTGGAGTCACCGATCCAAGTAATGTGTACATTTGCTAATTCCAACCTTAAAGAGCACTAACCGATGTGATACATACTTCTATGTATCAGTTAGCAATTTTCAAACACAAGTTCTTATGACACAATAAATGCAAGATACATGTGCAGCAAGAACGTGGGTAGCAAACCTTAAATTCGGACATTCTCTTTTACTCTCATAAAAGGGATGTTTGTCTTTAGCTAAAAGGTTTGATGGGACTTCACAGAGCATGAAGAAAAAGAGATAAAGTTATTTGACATTGTGTGCTACAAAGAATGGTTCATCCATTAACCTAGTACAAAGGGAGTGGCATCTCCCTTTGTCCATTAGATATACTTCCAGCTAATACACCATTGACAGCTGTCCTCATGCATCCCATGCATGGGCACAATAAAAGGAGATGAAGTTCTACCCATAAAACTCACGCTTTCAACAAATCCTCTGAGTGATCTTTTGTTTGATTCGGAAATCCTATGTGTTTTTAACAGTGTCATTTTAGCTTTCTTAGTGCATAAGTTAATTACTGTTTTCATGTGTTTCATGTGTTATGTTTGTTAGAATAGTGTGTCTATTCTTTTCCGCAACAAACTTCTGTGTATATTTTTAATATTTATATTAAAAAAATTTAAAAGAGTAAAAATTATGTGTTTGTATTCAACCCCCGCCCCCCTCTTCTATAAACCTTTACTTACGTAGCCATCTCTAAATAGGGACTAACAGTACACATTAAGAAGCGATGATGGAAAATATTATACAATTTCAGAAAACGATCTTCTGTCTTTAAACCTGTGTGACTTTTTGCCTATCGGATTGTATCTAAAGGAGAATCAAGACAAGGGGGTGGAGTATTTTATAGCCATTCAGAGGCTAAAGAGGACTTTGGAAGCTTTTGTGGAATATCGAGCAAAAATAGACTTTTAAACTGCAATGGAACTACACAAACCCCGTGTAAGTATCACTAATCCGAACGAAGATCTAGAAGGAGTAGAAAACATGAAGTTTGACACTATCTTAACTGAACCAGAGGTAGGAGTTTTCTTCAGAAGTCCCTACCACAAGAGATTCTTCATAATATAAGAGGGTTTTAAGTATACAACGGAGATTCTGAAGATAATTCATGGGCATATTGTGCAGCAGATGGAAGATCCAAACCCAAAGATAAGAAAGGCAGCAAATGATATGGATCTTCATCTCAAAGGGATTCTTAACCTAATGGAACTCACC
The DNA here is from genome assembly GCA_036898165.1 of Silybum marianum. Taxonomy (NCBI): domain Eukaryota; kingdom Viridiplantae; phylum Streptophyta; class Magnoliopsida; order Asterales; family Asteraceae; genus Silybum; species Silybum marianum. The sequence continues at coordinate 38,764,612 of CM072529.1, read as the reverse complement.
AGAACTTTCTATATTATCATTAGGGGTCTTCCAGAAGCTTTATTTTAAATCATTCTTTGTAATCGCAACTTTTGTAATTTCAATTTCTGCAATGTAATGAATTTTCACTTTTGTCTTCCTTTTGAATGATTGTTAATTCTGTTTTCATACTTATGGGGAGATTGTTAGAATATAATTCTTGTAAAAGTATGAAAAAAATCTGCTAAAGACAAAGTGATTATTTCCAGAAGATCTCTCCAGAAGACCGTCTATTATCCATAAGCTCACTCCAGAAGACAGTCTTCTAATCTAGAAAACAGAGCCACTTCTGGATCAAATACATTATATCTACACGTGACATATGACGTGGCGTACGCGTGTAACAAACTCTAACAAATTCTGTTAAAGATTTAGCTTACGTGTCAGTGTATGAAAGGATAGCTCTTTGACCTTGATCTATGTAATAGTATAAATAGATAGAGAGTCTCTTGTATTATTAGTCGATTGATTTGGAGAGAACTTGTGTGCTTATTTGTATTCATCAGTACTGTAACTTGATCATACTTGAGTGAAATACAATCTGCATTGAGTAATTGATTTTGTTCATCCTATTCAATTAATCACTCTAGTTTACTGTGTTGATTAATATACTACTTCCGCTATTGCTTATAATTACTCTGTTATCAACACTGGTTGAGTATTAATCGGGATCTGGGTTCCAACAATGAGCAATCTCAAGTTTTAAAGAAAAATCTTTTAAAAGACACTAAAAGTGCCAAAAGTTCTTCCTTGGCTTTAGTGTCATCAGAAACTGATCCCTTAAGAACAATTTCTTCTTCTATTACCTCTATCATTGAGTTAGATCATTCTAACTCTGAGGACATCTATGACACTGGTTTGATGATTCACTGGCCCTTCTAACCAACTCGTTTAGAAGGTTTGCTAGAAAGAGAAACTTCAGAAGAAATCCTTCTATCACTTACTCTGACAAGTCAAAGATATCTTATGTGGATCCCTGTATATCAGGTAACGATGTATTTTATCATGAACAATATGCAAGAACACGATGAATATGTCAAAATAACTTCACTATGTTATATATCTGACTTGTATGAACGAGTTACAAAATGATGTAGAACCTAATATGACTTCGTCTAAAAGCTCTCTCTATTATGATCTCACCATCTAATGCATACCCTAACCCTCTATTTATATGATAGGAGAAATAGTAATAAGCCAATATTCACTTGCCTTATTTACAATAACATCTTTTCTTATAATTAAAATTTCCTATTCTCTAAATCTTTCCTAAAACTTAAACCTTCCTAGTTAATGACTTTTTTGACTTTACAATTTAGCCCTTCACGTCTTAAACAGTTGTCATCTCGGATACGACATTTTCGGACCTAACAATCTTCCCCTTTGTATTCGAGATTACAATTTATCAAATCAATACTTTTGAAGACAATTGAAATTTTGTCAACAAATCTTCATCTTGAGATCTTTTGCTCCCCCTACGAATATGATGATAAGCTCCAATGCTCCCCCATAATATTAACATGTAGTTCACAAACAAAAAATCAAAGGAGCCGTGATGTCGTAGGGTATCTTTCTTCGAGTAGAACTTTGTCGTTTGATGAAAAAGGCAAAAGATTGTTGCGATATCTTGAGGTTATCAGGTTAGGCAGATGCGATGACTTGAGTTTGACGGAGTTTTTCAAATGCGATTATTTTTCAAAGACAATAAGTGGATCTCATCAAGTGTGATCTCATCACGTGTCTTGTATTTGCTTGTTTCTTCCTTTTGATCTTTTTGCATGTGTATTTGATACTTTGTTTTCTCCCCCTCAGAATGATAAGGAGAATCCGAAGTATTATAAACTTTATCAAAGACAATAAGTGGAAGTGATCAAATGCGTATGTGAGAAAATATCTCCGTGGATCAATGGGTAATTAGCTAACATAGAAGCACAAATAGCAACTATTATCACTTAAATCAAATATAAATTTAATTAAGTGGCCTATATTCAGTGTTGGCAGCGGGTTGGCATTGATAGGACTTCCAGTTATCATAGAAGTAAGTTATAAACCTATCTTCTCAAACTATTCCGACATAAACATAAAGATATGCAATGTGAATCACAAAGACTCGTGCAAAGTGTAAAAGAATATTTGTATATATTGTGGCTCAAAAGACTCAATGTGTATAGAACAAGATATTCGAAGACCGGAGGTGTGTCTTCTTGTTTCAATATCAAAATCTTCCAAGTGAAGAATAGATAGATGATATGTTAAATCTCCGTGATATATGAAACAAGCACCTTTTGTGAGATACTTGAGTAGTTGGGTGGGGTGACACAAGTTATCGACATTGGGTTCATGTCTATTTCAATATTCATCTCCAAGGAATCGAGAATGAATAGATTGTGTGGCTACCCGGATAACTTTTTAGGTTTGGTAAAGAACAAATATTTTCTTTTAAGTCTTGTCACACGCTCACTTTTTATTTTATCTCACACGTACTCAATTTTATCTCAATCTAACCTAGGGATGTGTTTCATGGGTAGGTCCTTCCGGCTTTGGATTGACCATTTAAACTTCTAAGTCCTATCACACAAAAAGAGTTGAAACATTGAAGTTCGAGTTCTGAACTGATGTATTCAAAAGTCAAAATTAAGAGCAGGTTCATAGCTAATGTACTATGAAGCTTTACAATAAAAATTAGAAATATGGTACTCCCCCTTAAAAACAACATAACCTTTTGAAAGGTCATGTCATGTGATGTGAATATTCCAAATTTAGAACACAATGACATACCCATAAAACAGATCAAAAAGATTTTGGTACCCAAGCTTCGTTGGGTCCTCGGAGGTTAGCTTTAGAACAACAAATGGGAAAGTGGGGATATTGTAATTACCATACCATTTATGAACAAACCTTTGATCAAGAAAATCATTTGTTCCACAAGTAGAACAACAAACCTTGGTGGTGCTTAGACTTATTAGCTGATTGATTGACTTGACAAAATAAGGCAAATCAGTTTTGGAAACAAATGATTTTGCATCAACTACAGGAGATGTATGTGGCATGTTTCCAACACTATCATCTGTAGTTGATTTCTTCCTCCAAAAAAGAACATAAAAGATAACTTCAAAACACTTAGCATAAAGACAGAAGACTTCTGAAGTATGTACTTCAGAAGTTCTGAAGGTTTAATTCAAGTTTTGAAGAACTTCTGAAGAGAGTTTCTGAAGACAGTTCAGAACCACTTCTGAACTGTATCTGTTATCTTGTTTGTTGTTACTCTAGTCTTTCTAGTATGTGTATAAATAGAAGTTTGTTAGATCTTTAAAGTTATTGTTCTAGATCTATTCTTGTACTGTACTGTAATCTTTAAATATCAATATAATATACGACTTCAGTGCTCTAAATTTTGTGTTCTTTACTAAGTTCATTGTTCATATTTGATATCTGGGATCTAACAATTGGTATCAGAGCCAATTCATCTTACGATCTGGTAATCAATTCAGTTACGAAATTGTCAGATCTGACAGTTTCTTGAATTCTTGAAATCTTGAATTAATCTTTCGAAGATTAATTCGAATTGTGTTTCAATCATTACCAAAGGTGAATTAGCGATCAATCGTATAAAAAATAAACAAAGATATCATTTTCATCGGATCTGAAACAAAACCTTCTACCCTGTTCTTGGGCGAATATCATCAATGGCGGATTCGTATGATCCAATTTTTGGATAATATTGATGAAGCTTTGATGCAATCAATAGTGAATGGTCCTCTTGAAGTGTATGTGGAAATCCCTGCTGTTCCTCGCACTGCAACAACTCCAGAAATTCCAGCAACAAGAATTAGAAAAAAATTTGGAATGTACAGTAATGCGAAAAAGGAACAAGCAAAGATAGATAAGAGAGCTCTTACTCTTCTGACAATGGCTATACCAAATGAAATATTCAACAGGGTTGATAGTTTAACTTCTGCAAAAGCCATGTGGGATGAAGTTGAGGCTCAGATGCAGGGGAGTACAAAAGCTCAAGCACAAAGATTAAATATATATATTGGTACATATGAGAACTTCAGATAAAAGGAGGGAGAGGCTATTACTGATACTTGTCACAGATTTAACAACATTCTGAATGATCTAAGGAGAAATGGAGTTCAGAAATCAAATTCTGAAATTAATAACAAATTTCTGAACAATCTTGGTAATGAATGGTCAAGTTTTTCTGATAACATGATCACAAGAAATTTGTCCAAGAAATCCATTCATGATGTATAAGGTATTTTGTTCCAACAAGAGGACAAAATAAAGATCAGACAGAATGAGTTAAAGAAGACAAATGAGAATACTGTGGCTTTAATCAGTAAGAAAATTAACAATTCATTAAAAATCTGTGATATTCCTGAAGCCAATATCTGTGATGGAAATGAGTCAGATGAAGAACTGAAGAGAATTTATGAAGGCATAGCCTTCATGACAAAGCAGTTTCATCAGAGATACAACCAGAAGTATAAAAATAAACCTAAAATTGATGAAGGACCAAAGAAAGTATTTGGTCAAGAAAATGTTCCAAAAGATACTTCTAAACCAGCCAGGTGTTTCAACTGTGGAAAACCAGGGCACTTTGCTAGACAGTGCAAAATGCCTAAATCAAGAATACTGGTTATTGTGAAAAGAAACATATGCTTTCTAAGAAGATGGATGTCAATCCTGCTCTAGTAACCAAGTATGAAGAAGACTGGCTGAATTGGACTAATGATGAGGCTGATGAAGAGGTTGCTAACTATGCAACAAATTGCTTTATGTGTCAGATGACTCCAGAAGACACACATACTCATGATACTGAGGTAACGACTTCTTCTAAACTTACTTCTGAAACTATTTCATCAAATTCTGAAACTGTTGAAAATTCTCAAATAAACTTATAAGATCAAATTCTGAATATGACTTCAGAATTTAAAAACTTTAAGAAACATAATAAAAGGAGAAAAGTTATTAGTTAACCAGTTCAGAATAGAAAGTCAGGTATATAAAGTAAATTGTCAAAATGCTGAAGAAACTCTTGAGAAGATTTCTAAAGAAAAATCTGAAATTAAAAGAAAAAAATGGATAACATGCAAAAGGAAATAGTGAATGCTAAATCTGAAACAGAGGTTCTGAATGTCAAAATGATCAATCTGAATCAAGAAAGACTTGAGTTATACAGAAAGGTTAAGGAATTAGAAGATTTGAATTTCAAAAGAGATCAAACTGCGCAAACTTTGAATATTTTGACAAGTCTAGCTAAGAAATAAAATATTTACAATGTAAAAACAGGTTTAGGATACACTGAAAGTCCAATTCTGAAAAAAAACACCATCAAATTTATATGACATTTCAAACATGAAATTTTTTAATGAAAAAAGTAAAGGATTAGTAAGTAAACCTGTAGATCATTCTTTGCTTGAGAGAATTCCTTTTGTAAAAGCAGAAGTTTTATTTGCTGATGAATCTGAAACACATTCTGAAGATATTAATTCTACCTCTGAACCTATTTCTGAAATCATTTCTGAAGAAAAGTCTGAGATTATTTCTGAACTTGTTTCTGATTCTATTTCTGAACAACTTACTTCAGAAATTCATCCGAATTCTTCAGGCTTAAAGAAAGAAGACATTTCTGAATAAACTTATGAAGAATTTTCAGATATTGAATCTTTACATGATAAGGATGAATCCTCAAAGATTTTCTTTGATGATTCTGAAAATGATTCTAAAGAAAAATTTAAACCATTATTAGATTCAGAAAGCAAAAATAAAATTTCAAAACTAAACAATTTTGCTTCAGAAATGACTTAGAACATATTCTCAAATCTAATGAATGCTTTAGATTATGACAATGATGATTCTCCAAAAGATATCAATTTTACTAAAACTGAATATTCCAAATCTTCAAATTCTGAAACTCATTCAAATTCAGATTCAAATTTCACTAAAACTGAATTCAAAGATCTGAATTCTTCTTTAAAAGGAAAATCATCTATGTCAACTTCAGATTTCATCACTAGAGTCAATTTTTTTGAAGAAGGACAAACTTCAATTCCTACACTTAAATCTCTTAACTCTGAAGTTAAGCAAAACAGAAACAAAAATTTTTATCCTAATATTCATTCTTTATCTGTTTCAGAGTTATCCTCTCTAGTATGGAAGAAAAAGGGAGACAACTTATCGGACAAAGACAAATTAGATAGGTTTCCTGTTTTTCAATTATGCACAAAATGGTTATCCTTCTGAATCTCAAATTATGCACAAAATGGTTATCCTTTCAGTTTCAAATCTCAAATTTGTTCATTCTTATTTCAATTATGCACAAAATGGTTATCCTTCTGAATCATATGTGATAAAACAAAAACATAAATATCAAAGGAATTCTTCAGCATATGGCAAACCTAAAAAGACTACTAATCTGAATAAGACCAAACAAGCAAACTTAAATTCTGAACAAGTTTCTATCTTTTTATCTAAAATGCCAAAAGATAAACTTTTTTCACTGTTAGCTAATCTGGTCCTTTACCCATTTTTAAATGGGTACCTAAAACTAAATAACTTCTTTTGCAGTTGTGTCATGTGTGGGTGTTAGATTCTGGATGTTCAAGACACATCACAACATACATGTCAGTACTTACTGACTATCATGAAAGATATGGAGGAACAGTTAGTTTTGGAAATAATGCAAAAGGTTATGTAAGAGGCTATGGAACTTTTGTCAAAGGAGATGTTCAGGTTCAGAAAGTTTTTTATGTGGAAGGGTTAAGATATAATCTGTTTAGTATAAGTCAGTTCTGTGCCAAATACTGCATTGTACACTTCAATATTAATGTTTGTTATGTTCTGTGTGCTACAAAAGAGAAACAACTAACTGCCTATAGAGATGGTGACATCTATACTGCCATTTTCACAGAAGATGGTCAACTCACAGGGGTCTATTATATGTCTACTCAAATGAAGGAAGTAAGCTGGTTATGGCACAGAAGAATTTATAATCTGAATTTCAGCTCTATTTCTGAATTAGATAGACATAAGTCAGTCAGAGGTTTACCCACGATCAAGTTTGATAAGTCTTCTCAATGTTCAGCATGTGAACATGGAAAAATCAAGAGAAGCTCTCATCCTCTAAAGATGCTTTCTTCATGTCAAGCTCCACTTGAAATGATTCATATGGATTTATGTGGTCCAATGAAGCCTCAAAGCTTGGGAGGAAAGAAGTATATCCTTGTTATTGTTGATGAGTATTCTAGATATACTTGGGTTGAATTTCTTAGATTTAAATCTGATACTTCTGAAATACTAATTCCATTTCTGAAAAGAATACAGGTTCTTCTTCAACTTCCTGTTCAAAAGATCAGAAGTGACAATGGTACATAATTTACCAATTCTACACTTCAGAACTTCTTGGATTCTGTTTGAATATCCCATAATTTTTCCGCTGCCAAAACTCCCCAACAGAATGGTGTTGTTGAAAGAAATAATAGAACTCTAGTTGAAGATGCTAGGACAATGCTTGCTTATTCTGAACTTTCTCTATCTCTTTGGGCAGAAGTTGTTGCTACTGCATGTTTTACTCAAAATAGAACTATTTTAAATAGAATTTTTTTTGAAAACTCCATATGAAATCATTAAAAAGAGAAAACCATCAAGTGATTTTTTCAAAATTTTTGGAAGCAGATGTTTTCTTCTAAATGATGTTCAATACCTTGACAAATTTGCTCCTAAAGGATTAGCTGGTATATTTGTTGGATACTTACAAAGATCAAAGGCATACAGAGTACTGATAAAAGGATCAAAGAGAATCATTAAAACTTCCAACATCAGATTTCACGAACCTACAATGACTTCTAAACAAGACAGTTCATAACTCAAGCGTAATTCAATTGTTGAGCAATTATACACCAACTGCACTATCACTGAAAAATCTTCTAAGTCCAATTCATTACTAAAAACAAATTTAGATTTACTTTGTCAAGATTTATTTGATATTTCTGTTAATGTCTCTGCAGATTATCAAAATCCATCACTTCTAAAAGCAACTCCAGAGTTAGTTCCAACTGCCATATCAGTGTCAAATCTTTCTGAACCTCAAATCTCAACCTCAACAACAAATCAAGTTACTTCTGAAAATGTTCAACCAACTTCGGAACTTCACCAAGTAACTTCTGAACCAATAGTTCCTTCTTCTGAAAAAATTCAGAATGAGACTGTTGAGGGAGACTCTTCAGAACTACACTCAACTTTCAATCCAAATCCTGAAGCTGCAATTATTGATGATTATGAACCACTCAACAATGTTTCATCTGTAAATACATTACCAAGTGTTACAAAACGGACTTCATGTCATCCAATATATCAGGTCATAGGTGATGTCTTAAAAGGTGTACAAACAAGATCAGCTATTGCAAATGAATGTTTGTATGTCAATTTCTTGAGCACAATAGAACCTAAAAAGCCTAATGAAGCTCTTTAGGATCCAGACTGGGTTTTAGCAATGCAAGATGAACTCAACCAATTTGAGAGAAACAAAGTCTGGAGAGTAATTCCAAAACCACAGGGCAAATCGATTATTGGAACCAAATGGGTTTTCAGAAATAAGAAAGATGAGCATGGGATAGTTGTGAGGAACAAGGCTAGATTAGTTACTAAGGGCTACTGTCAACAGGAGGGCATAGATTATGATGAAACATTTTCTCTAGTTGCCATACTAGAAGCTATCAGAATCTTCCTAGCCTATGTTGCTCATAAGAACATGAAGGTTTTTTCAGATGGATGTGAAATGTGCAATTCTGAATGGTGTTCTCCATGAAGAAGTATATGTTGAACAACCAGAAGGTTTTGTGAGCCAAGAATTTCCCAATCATGTTTACATTTTGGATAAAGCATTATATGGAATTAAGCAAGCACCAAGAGCATGGTATGACACACTCACAACTTTTCTTCTGAATTCCAAGTTCAAAAGAGGTACAATAGATACTACTTTATTTCTGAAAAAGGAAGGTGAGGATATGATTCTTATTCAAATATATGTAGATTATATTATATTTGCTTCTACTAATCCAAAATTTTGTAATTTTTTTGAAAAGATCATGCAAACTGAATTATGATGGGTGAGTTAACATTTTTTCTTGGTCTTCAAGTCAAACAACTTCCCACTGGCATATTCATAAACCAATCTAAGTATGTTTCTGACTTACTTAAGAAGTTTGACATGTCTGACTGTTCTAGTATTCAAACTCCAATGGCAACAACCACTAAATTTGAACCATATTTGTCTGGTAAACCTGTTGATCAAAAGAAATATAGAGGTATCATTGGATCTTTGCTTTACTTAACAGCTAGTAGACCTGATATAATGTTTGCTAAACGTATTTGTGAAAGATCCTAAAAGAATCTCATCTTTTAGCTGCTAAAAGGATCATTAGATATCTTAAAAGTTCTCCTTCATTGGGACTTTGGTATCCAAAGGATTCTGGATTTGAGTTAACAGCTTTTACAGATACAGATCATGGTGGTTGTAAATTGATAGAAAGAGTGCTTCTGGTTCATGTCAATTTCTAGGTGACAGGCTTGGGAATTGGTCTTCAAAGAAGCAAAACTATGTCTCAACTTCTACTGCAGAAGCTGAATATGTAGCTGCTGCAATATGTTCCTCACAAGTTATTTGGATGCAAATTCAGCTTAAAGATTATGGCTACACTTTCAAAAAGATTCCTCTGTACTATGACTCTAAAAGTGACATAGCAATAACAGCCAATCCTGTACAACACTCAAAGACTAAAAATATTGACGTGTGGTATCATTTTATAAAGGATCATGTTGAAAAAGGAAAAATAGAAATGTTTTTTGTTCAAACAGATTACCAGTTAAGCTGACTTATTTACCAAACCTCTTGATGAGAAAAGATTTACATTTTTGGTAAGCAAACTTTGTATGATAAACTAAACTTCATAAGTATATTACCCACACCTAAGTACTAAGAATTCACTTCTGAACTCATTTTCTTAAACTTCTGAACTTCATACTTCAGAATCTCTGAAAAAAAAATTCTCTTCTGAAGTTTCAACTTTTTTTTCATTCAGAAGTACAAATTTCTTATTACCAAGCTATTTGTAATAACTTTTCAATCTCATTTCTATCTAGCTTTATTCAAGGGGGAGCTTAGGTATTTTTTTTTCTCTTCATTCTTGTTTCAAGAGGGATTTTTTGATTTATCACTATGATAATACTGACAAACTTGATCTATCCTTGTTTCAAGGGGGAGTTCTAACAAGTGATTTCTTTCTCTGGAATGCAATCTCAAAAGCATGGACACACTTTTCTAAGATTTTCAATCATTTTGGAATTGCTCAAACTACTTCTGAAATACTTCAAAAAAAAAATTTCTTTCTTTCAGAAGTATGCATTTTAATTTTTTTTCTTCTTTCTTCTGAAAGGAATGTTTCATTTTTGAAATATTTCTGAAAAAATAATCATTAAGAGTATGCACAAACTTTTCTTGATACTTACTTTCAGTTGTTCAAAGTATTTCTGAATCTTCAAATTGTTTCAGATTTCAGAAATATGTAGTTTTAAATGGATTTCATTCATATTCTGAAGATATTTCATCAGTTCTGAATTGTTTCTCAGAACTTCAGAACTTCTGAACTTCACTTCTGAACTCTTTTTCAGAAGTTCTGAACTCTCCATTCAGAATATCACCACTCTTTGCGTGTGGCCCACGTGTTATTTTCTTATTGGCTATTCTCTAAACGGTTCATTAATCCAGATTACACGTTTAATCGTCATTATTTTTAGCCTACTTTTCTGCCATGCGTCCTACGTCTATCTGCCACAACATCATCACACGATTATACTCCACGACTTTATCATCTTCCTCATTTTACTCCAATTTTTCCCTCTGAAACCTATTTTCTGCATATTTTGAAAATCCTCAACTCTCAGAAGCTGAAAATTTGTCAATCATGTCTCAATCTAATATTGAGCAACTGATTATCTCTGCTAAATCCACTTTCAGCGATACTGATGATTCATCAAGCACACGATCATTCAAAATTGTTTCAAACATGATGACTATTGGTTCGATTGAGGTTCCATTGAACACATACTTACTGATTGAAGACACTGCAACAAACATTATGGATGCCGCTGGTTCTTCAAACCCAAACCCTAACCCTAATGTTGAAATTGGGGGAAATCAAATAGAGCCGATTGAACTCAGTTCTGAATCTTCTTCAGGAGCTGCTGCTTCTGATTCTACTGGTTATGGTCCTGATCTTTCCAAACAAACAATCCCAGTTGGTACTCGAAAAGCAATTCAGAAAAACAATGCTGCTCTAAACTCACAATCTGAAGAGTTCACTAATGATTAGAAAATTCTCATTGAGTTGTTTAAAAGATCCATTCAGAACAACTATGACTAGGCACTTTCAAGTTCCTAAAGAATATTTACAGCAATAGTGGTTTTATGTTGAAATTGATAACGACATTTCTTCTTTTATTCACGGTTATCGTTTCAACAAAGTAACTGCAGATCTCAGGACTATCCTAAAGCTTTCACAACCAATTGTGGTTAATGGTCAAGAAACTTTTGATGACATTCCTACCAATTCTGAGTTGTGTGCTGATTTCTTGAAGTTGGGATATTCACAAAATCTATCTGCCTTAAGTTCTTTCAGAAGAAAGTATTTACCTCCAATTTGGTATGCTCTATTCACATTTCTCAATACTTGTGCAGCTGGGAAACATTCAAGTCTGGATCAAGCATCTGCCAATATGAGGATCATATTTCATGGTTTTGCTTCCAACAAGAGGTATGACTATGCAAGTCTAAATTTTGAAGATATTCAGACTGCTATTTCCGAAAAGAGCAAATACCTTTATATTCCATATCAGAGGTTCTTTCAAATTTTCATCAAAGGCGCTATGAGGTTAGTTCCATCAATACCAAGGCTTGATAATGATGTGTTTGTTACATTGTTTACTATGGATAGCTTGAGGCCATGTCTTGCTAAAGAACCTTTCCCAAATGCAGTACCTCTGTTTCCTGAGTTATTAGCATACATCATTCCTAAGAACAAATGGTTAAGTGAGTATTGTGAATCAGTGGGATTACCTAAACTAGCAATCTCTTCTCCTGATCCAAATCCCAGAAGTGTGCAAAGTGAGAGGTATAGATCATTAAGTGAGAGAGGGGAGGAACTTCAAGGTGGGGAACAACCTCAAAGTGAAGAGAGGAAAAATATAAATGAGAGCTTGGTTAGCTATGTGAGAAAAATAAATCAAGAGAGGAGAACACAGGTAAAAGAAAAGAAAACCTGTGAACCACCTGTTACTAGCCGGGCAGCCACACAATCTACTGCTTCACAATCTTTGGTGGGTAGTATTGAAAAAGCCAGTGAGCCCATGGCAAATTTTGATAACCCCTCCAGCCACTCACCCATCTCTAAACAGAAGGGTGTTTCAACAACACATATGGGCCAAGCAGCTTATCTACCATTTGATTCTCCTATGGAGGATGCAAATGTTAAAACTGAAGGAAATATGTCCCCCTTCACAGAAATGTGCACATTGAGTCTGAGAGTCCACTCAGTGTTGAGCCTAATGAACCACTAAATGTGGAATTTTTTCACACTAGCACACATTTTTCAGATGTACCTACGCAAAGTGTATGTCACATTGAAACAACAACTATAGATAATCCTATTTTAGGATATCAAGGATTAGTTGCAAGTCCTGGTGGGGTGAACATCTCAAAAGCCCCATTCAATGAATCACTTGTGATTCATGATGTGGTGACATCTACAGGCCAGCCTACTTCTGTAGGAAAGCAAACAGGACCATCTGTTGGTTTTGATACTTTACCCTGGTCTTCTGAATTTTCAGAGTTTAAGACCTTTTGTACTTCTGAATTTGAAAAAATTTATAAGCACATAAAGGACTTATCTGAATCTTCCAATAAGGGGATGGAGGATAGGATGGAAAAGAAGTTACAGGAGAAATTGGATGCTATCAACCAAACTACTTCTAATGATTTCAGAAGTTTTCAAGCTGCAATTAAGAATTCTTTGTCAGAAGTAATTTCATCTGTATCTGCCATTAGTAAATCTATGGTGTCTCCACAACCAGATCTTTCTAACCTGGCAACTAAGGATGATATTAAGCAGATCTTGCAGAAGTTAACAGATGTTCAAAATACTCAATCTCATTTGGATCAAAGGATTTCTGCTTTGGAATGTACTCCAGTAGTAGATTCTTTAAAGAGGAAGCATGATGATCAGGATTCTGATAATCATGAGAGGGATAAAAGAATGAAAGTATCTGAGTCAAACAATGAAGAAATGTTGTTGTTAAAAGACTCTACTTCTGAACTTCAAGTGATTATGGATAAAGCTTCCGAAGATGCTCAAAAAGACTCTACTTCTGAACCTCAAGTGATTATGGATAAAACTTCTGAAGATGCTCAGAAAGTCGATAATTCTGAAACAATTAAAGAAATTCTTATGGCCGAAGGTGATCAAGATATTTCTGAAGATGTTGGTATTATTTCTGAAAGTATGAACATTTCTGAAGATGAAGGTAATGAGACAGAAAAGCTATCTCAGAGTTCTGAAGAAAATACTGGTACAGATAATACAGATGTGCTACCAGACTCTAATGAAGAAATGTTGAATGAATATTTGGCTTTTGAAGAGGTACTTGGAGAACCTGGTGATCTTTCATATGTGATTTTATTTGATGATGAAATGGAGGTGAATGAACATAGAGAATTGGTGATTTGGAGACCACAAGTTCTGAATAGAGTGGCAAATGATGAAATAAGTGAAATTTTATGGAGTTTGATAAGACAATTCTGCTGGGTATATGTATTTTTGAATAATCCAAGGAATCTGGAGTGTAGATTCTTAGATGAGAGATTGTTTATCTTCAAAGATTTTGTGAATCAATCAGCTGAATATTTTGATGTAGAGATGGATTTATGTCATATGCATAATGTTGAATTTCAGATGAGATTCTAATAGCCTGTTCAGAAAAAATAGAAGTCTGATTCAGAATGTGCATTTCTATTACTTCAATCAATCTTCATGTTCTTGAAGAACCAATTGTTGATCAAGTGTATGAAGTTGATACGCTATTTTATAGTTCTGAAGAAAGTCAACTTATCTTTCGAGAAGATTCTTACAGAGATATGTATAGAAGAAGTCTGCACTTATTTGTGAAGAAGTCTGCAGTTATTTGTGAAGATTCTTACAGAGATATGTACAGAAGAAGTCTGCAGATTCTTACAGTTCTGAAGAAAGTCAACCTATTTTGTGAATGATGAATGGCTTGCAGATCATACTTCAAAAGTAAGATCATTCCTGTAAGAACATGGAATTCAAGAAATTCATGATTCCACATTGATAAAGCTGATCAGGTGTATGTCTAAAACAGTTGAAGATGATTTACAAGTTGTAAGATTTGGTGCTGAGAAACGGAAAGGTACATTAACTGAATTTACTCAGTTTGACTTCTACAAGTTAAGATTACATGATAAACTTACACTTCTGAGTTATTGTGTCAAAAAGGAAGACTCAAAACTTGTTTCAGAAGTTAGAAGAGTGTTGGGTATATACATCAGAAATCTTATCAAACATGACTTCCAACTTGCTTTAGAGTATAGACTGACTAAAGTTAATTTGTTGGAGCCAGTGAGCATTGAAAGACATGGGCATACAAGAGTTTTCACAAATCCAGCGATTGGTTTCATTTATGAAACAGAAGGAATCAATACAAGAACATTCATTATTTTCGATATACCAAAATACTCAACTTCTACTTTGCATTGGTTAATGAAGTATGCTGAATGGTTTGTTGTTTCTCCTGAAATAAAAGAAGAAATAATGTATTTGATCAAAGAGAGAATAAATTTCAGAGATTGCACAAGAAAAAGTTATCTGGTTGGTCATACAAGAGTGAATACCATAAAAGATGCTGATTACATTCTGAGTAATTTGTATGATTTCCATATTCATACTAAGAAGCAAGATATTGAAGAAGTTTTAAAGCTTACTCAGAAGACAAGAAGCTCAGAAAAGCATAACTGAAACATAAAAGGAAAAAGGAAAAGAGAAAGTTTCTGAAAATGATCCAGAAGAAATTATTCATGTTAGACAAGTCTCTGAATCTGAACATTTGCAAGATCAAAGAATTGAAGAAAATGATTACACTATGTTTCTTGAATATTTTCATCCAGAAATATTCATGGAATATGAACAAAAATTCAATTATATTTACTGTTGGATCAAGAAGTCTCATGGATGGAAACAATGGTATACAGACATCATCAGAAAATTAAGAATTCCTGTGAATGAAGCAAGAAGAGAAAGTCCCATTGTGAAAATTATTATTACTGATATAAAGTCGAGGAATAATTAGAAATATGCTTACTTGACTGTAGAAAGGAAGAATGGTGAGATTTCTACATTCTTAGAAGCTGATTTTCAAAATGTCTATCTTAGAGACTTACTCAGAGTTTATAAAAGTCTATCCTTTTCATGATTCAATTGCCAAATTCAGAATGTCATTTCCAGTTCTCAGAGATGGTCTATACAGAGAATTCCTTTGGGCTGCTAAAACAGATTTTCAAGTTGCATATGTTCTTGATAAAGGAAAGGTACATCCGAGTAGTCCAAACTTCAGCTTACCAAACATTGAAAATAAACGAAGCACTCTTGTAGTTTAGCCTCCAGGTTTTGTATGCAAGTGCTTTGAAAAGTTGCTATTTATCAGATTTGAAGAAATGCACAAGTGTTGTAATGGGACTCTGATGGCAATAAGAGATAGATTGGAAAGAAGAAAGAACAAAAGACAGAAAAGTCTAAGTGATGATGAATGGGAAAAGTACAGAAAACTCGCAAAAGAAATGCTAAGAAGAATTGAATCATTGTTAGAATACAGAAGTCTTATTCTAAAAGATGTCAGAAAGATCTTAAACTTTCGGAGCTATGAAAGGACATAAAAGATAGCTTCAAAACACTTAGCATAAAGACAAAAGACTTTTGAAGTATGTACTTCAGAAGTTCCGAAGGTTTAATTCATGTTCTGAAGAAGTACTGAAGACAGTTTCGGAAGACAGTTCAGAACCACTTCTGAACTATATCTGTTATCTTGTTTGTTGTTACTCTAGTCTTTCTAGTTGGTGTATAAATAGAAGTTTTTTAGATCTTTAAAGTTGTTGTTCTAGATCTATTCTTGTATTGTACTATAATCTTTGAATATCAATATTAATATACCTACTTCAGTGCTCTAAATTCTGTGTTCTTTACTGAGTTCATTGTTCATCTTTGATATATGGGATCTAACACAAACCATTCTAAATATCTTAAAATTACCGGAATTAGCAACCAAATCATTGTGAGATAAAGTTGAATTATGATTCCGAGAAGTTGGAGAACTATATGATTTGGAACTGTAAGAATAACTGTGTGATTTGTCATTTGAAGACGAGTTATTCTTACCGACACTTACTGTAGAAAGAGGATTCATCTAATGAATTGAACTTGAAGCAGTTGTAAAACCTTCAAGTTCTCTAATTTTGCACTAGAGATGATCCTTTTTTTCCATAATCATATCATACTTAGTTTGATATTCGGATCTCATTTTCTGTTCATTTACAAGATTTGTTTCTAAAACAGATAATTTGTCTGAAATTGCCAATTGTCTCTTCAAAAACTTGCTCTTCTTTTTCAAAATGTTTTTCCAAATTTTTGCTTTTCGCAATGATCAAAGTACTTTTCTTGATTAAATTCGTTTTATCAGTCTCAAACACATTTCTTTCATATTTTGAGAAAGTTGCTTTGATAGTTTCAGACATTTCGTTACAAATGATTTTCTCTCTAAAATAACAATTTGTTCAAAATCTAACACTTGTTCAACAAGTTTTCTAATTATCAACTCACAAGTTTTAATTTTGTTCTCAAACGCTTTCCGCTCAATTTTAAACTTGTTTTTCTGATCAGAAGAGAATTTTCTTTCTTTTTCTATTTCTAAATCGCATAATTTTATTTTAGAATCAAATTTCTGCTCCCATTTAGAAATATTTTCTTTCAGATCTTTATTTTCTTTTTCTAAACTTGCGTATTTCTCTTTTAAATCATCGAGTTGAATAGATGTCTCTCTCCAACCAATATAGTATTCATATTCAAGGGATTTTGGATCTATTACTAATGGGTCGATGGACATCTTGATTTAAGCCTTTAAACTCAAATGCACAAAATTAGTTCGAAAAATATGTAAGCACTGGTTACCTGATAAAGTGATCTCGATCAGTGAGTTTTGAAAGGTTTATAGGATTTCAATTAAACTGGGTAAATTTATCTCGAATGAACTACGGTCGACAAGATTTTATGTCGAATCGATAAGGCTCGAGGAGTTTTCAAGTCGAATAAAAAGGACTCGACAGGATAAGGCTCGATAAGAAAGGATATCGACTCAAGAAGATTCGACAAGAAATTATGTCGAATCAATAGGGCTCGAGGAGTTTAAAGGGACACAATATAAATATCATGACGGGTTAAGCAGAGTCGAGAAAAGA
Source organism: Silybum marianum (assembly GCA_036898165.1). NCBI lineage: Eukaryota > Viridiplantae > Streptophyta > Magnoliopsida > Asterales > Asteraceae > Silybum > Silybum marianum. The sequence continues at coordinate 38,747,016 of CM072529.1, read as the reverse complement.
TCAATCTTGATATATTGAATCCTTACTTGTTTTCTTAATTGATAAATTAGAAAACAAAAACAAAGGATTCTTGACTAAAAAGTTCTAGAGTAACAAAAGTTATCTAGTCTTTTTATGGACAAGAAAGGCTAAGTTTTGAAGTTTTCAGTTTTCTCAATAAAAATGTTACTAAGGTTTATAAGGTTTACTTAAGGATTCTTGACCAGAAAAGCTACAAGAGACAAAAGTTTTGAGTTTTCTATTGTCAAGAAAATCAAAAGTACCCAAAATAAATGAAAGTAAATAAATTTAAATTTTAAAATATTGGGATTTGATAAACTGTCAGATCAAAGTTCTCGGGTGATTTAGTTCGACAAGATTAGGAAATCTTGGGCTTTAATGATCCGAGAAGTTTGACTATCTTCAAGAGTAAAACCCAGAAAGTTTTAGAACTTTCACGGATTTGAACGAAAATTACCAATAGGCTTATAGCAGATGAATGAAATCAATAAAAAAAATAAAGCTAACTTCAACTGGGTTTTTCGAAAATTTTGGATTTTTATAGAGAGAAACTACTATTGAATGATTTAAAGAATTTTTTTTAGATTTACCTTGTTTTCACGAGATCGATTAAAAACAGATCAAAACTCCGATGGTTTGGATATAATGAATAACATGATGAACACCATAATATTTAGAGAGAATATGTCAGATATCTTACTTGAATAATCGTGAGTACAATGTCGCTCAATACTGAATACACGATTACATAGATGCTCTCTCTTTCTAACTTGTTTACCCTGACCCCTAAGCTTGTATCTATATTGAAAGGACGAAGCGATATAAGGAAAGTAGAATAAGGAATTATACACTTGCCTTTTACAATCAAAAGAATAGTTTGCTTATTTTGACACAATTAAAATAATGTCCTAACAATCTCCCCCTTTGTGACAAAACCAGTCTTCAAGTTCTGAGCTCAAACATGCCTTCAAATCTTCTAAGAGTCTGTCTGTACTCGAACCGTTTGTCAATGAGAATCAAAGCATCCAGAATCTTTATGTGCTGATCACCTTGAAATTTCTTTGTTCCTTTTTTATCTGAACTTATTTCGGTAGTCAACCTCATTCGAATTCCTTTCAAAGTACCATCACAATATGCAGCGAGTTCATCGAAGCGCAAGAAGCTTTTGGCACCTTCTCTATTGAGATAAACGACCCCATGAGCTGGCATTTGTAGAATTGTGAGAACATTGAGATGGTTGAGGTTGTCTATTTCTTGATTCGGCTTTGTGAGATAAATCTTTCGTTGTTTGCTTTCAAGACCTCTCTGAAAATCGTGCGGATAATTGTAACGTAATTATTTCTGAACGAATATGAAGATAACTCTTAATGCTCTTTGCTCATCTGCTGATCTCTTTTTCTTATCTTTCAGCTCAAGATATAGGATTTCCATATCATGTATATCCAGATTCGGAAAATCCGCTTCAGTGAAATAGTATTCCATGGCATCTTCTCTTATAACTTGAAATGTAGGGAATTTGACTTGAAATAGGTGATCATAGCTGATTTCTCTGATGATAGTGATTGGTTTGTTTGAATAGACTCTTTCCCTTGGTTGTGCCTTGTTTATGAGAACATACAGATATTCTTTAAGTTCTTCAGCAGTCATTTTCGTGACGCGATGGGTCCGAGTCAAATCTTCAGTGTCTTTCTTTTCTACAAACAATTTCTGCTTTGTTTCCTCCAGATAAGGAACTCTTATTTGATATCTTTCCCATTTGGGGTTCTGAGTATTAATGATCCGTCCCATCTACGTTGATGTGGTAGCAACATCTTTTGTGTGGGCTCGATGGATTCATTTGCTTTCAGAATCTCCTTGTAGTCTTCTTCTCCAAACAATGGATCATATGGATCATGAAAGCAGTTTCTTGTATCTTGATGCAGTTGTTGTACATTCACTCTGATGGGTTCATTGGAATCTTGGTCAACGATTCGAGAAACTGTTCCAACATTGAAGTCAGAGTTAATTCTTATTGTTAGGAAGGAGCAGAAGCTGGTTGTTTTCTTGAAGCAGCAGAAGATTCTTGTTATTTTGAAGGAGCAGATTTTGGATGTTGTCTTGATGGAGCAGATGTTTGTTGTTGTCTTGAAGAAGCAGATGTTTGACCAGTACATCAACGTGTTTAAATAACTCGAGTTGGAGCTGTGTTAGATGGTTGTGTCTCAGAAATACGTCTACGCTTCTCCCCCTCAGGGGGATTTGGACCTTCCAAATCGTTCTGGTCATCCCGAGGTCGACGAACTGATGGTTTTGGTTGACAGTTTTGACAGATTTCGGTCCTTAGTGCAGTGATTGCACCAAGAATGTTGTCCTCGAAGTTTTTCATTTTTGTCTTCATGTCAGCAAGATACTTTTGAATGTCAGATTTGAAACAGTCGAACTCGAAGCGAGTAACTGTAGGGATTTCTAGATTTCGGCAAAGGAGACCGGTTAAATCATCTTCAGGCTGACCAGCCGCTTCAGCTTGAGCGAGCAAATTTGCTAATAACATTGGCATCAATTCCTCATTGTTAAATTGGGATTGACGAGGTGGGGATGGCGGACACTAAGAGTCAGAAGGTGACGAATCATGAGGTGGCGATGGAGGCGGTGATTGGCTAGTGATAGCTTGCGAGGGGAGGGTGAACTTGGAGATCTTTGCGGCACAGAATCAGTGAGTACTTCAGCAACAGATTTTCCTTTAAATATGCAGCCATTCGATCGACTTGCTCTTTCATAGAGTTGTTGGCTCGCTTGAACGCATTGTTCACGAAATTCTGAAGTTCGGGAGTGATAGTGTAGGTAATGGAAGCGAACCTGTAAGGGTGAAACCAGGGTCACTTAGAGTACCTATTGTCACCATAGTTGAATCAACCGTGGGACCTACGTTTACCGTTGGCATTGCGGTAGCGCTAGTAGGATTTCCTTCCAATCGTCGTGAAATGTCGGTGGCCGACATCACTATGGAAGATCCGACCGTGTCATGAAGATCAGGGGTGTGTAATGATTCTTGTGTCCTAGGTGGCTCTATACTAGAAGAGCATACAAATGAAGGCGAACACTGCAGAGAGGATCTTCTATGTTCAATAGCTTGGACTCCCGATTGGAGACCCGCTAAATGAGGAGCTAAAGTCGCAAGCATATATGAAATCGGCATCTATTTTGAGACACCGGAGTGGCTAGTTGTGGTGTGCAATTGCCTTGATGGGTCCACAACGTCTTGTTCAATATCGACACCAAACGGATGAGCGTCGATAGATGAGGTGGCTACCCAACGGATGAGCGTCGATAGATAAGGTGGCTACCTGGGTAGTTGAGACACCGGAGTGGCTAGTTGTGGTGTGCAGTTTTGGTACGCTCACTCTTTCACACATGCTCACATTTTCATTTTCTACTTGATCTCCTCCTCTCTCCTTATGTCTCCCATAATTGGCTCAAATGATGGTTCGGACTGGTCAACAGGTTGAGCCACGGATGCGGATTCGTGCTGCCGGATGAAGTATCATGAACGGAAGGTTGACGACCTATGCGTTGAATTGCAGCATCGGCAGTTGAAATTCGCTGGCAGCGCAGTTCGGGAATATCTTCTGAAATGTCATGTAAGTTCAATTCCGTATTGTCTTCAGTTTCGGTTTCCGATGGTGATATAGTCGGCGTGTGGGTCGGCGACGAACAAGTACTTTCAAACGCGGTATTCAGGCCGTGGGTTGAGAAAGAGTTGCAGATGAAGCGTCGGATGGTGGTTGTAAAGGGATGGTAGATGGTGCAGTGGTGGGGATAGGCTGATCAGAAGCATCTCCCACTTCAATTCCCCTTACCTCATCTCTTCTCTCAACACCCTGTTCAGTTTCCCCATGATCCTGAACCTACTCATCCAATACAGGACCCTCTCCCACAATATTTTGTACCTCTTGGTTTGGCTCTTGGGCAGGCCCAACCGGTGGTGGAGGGGCCATTAAGCCGTTACTCTCCCTATAAGCTATCACACTTGGTGCATGATCAACATAGGCTAGTAAGGCTTCGGGGATGACCATTGTTCTTTCAAATTGGGTATCATGTAGTTTCAGGTACCTTTGCACGTAGTAAGGGCCTAGTGGTGTGCCAGCTCGTCGAGGAATTTCCTGTACCATGTGATGGATGAAGGGTTGGAAGAATCGTTGGAAAGGAACGAACTGGTGGTCTCGCTCGTTTCCTTTATCAGACATAAGATCTACAAGGTCTGTCCAGATGAGACTTGCATAGTCATAGTGTCGGTTGTAGATGATCCCATGAAAGATACGTAATACTGCAGTCCTTGCTTTGTCCATCCCTTTGTGTTTGGCAGTAAGACATCGGTTTAGGATGGAGAATAGGGTGCACCATAGTTGCGGCAGATGTATTCGCTTGAATTGACCGATGTGAGTAACTTCAGAATTGAATCCCAAGGCTCAGAAATCATGACATATTCCCTCCTCAGTTGCGGGGTCCTCGTAGGTTTGACGGCCATGGAAAGTGTTCACGGCATACAGATGAAGTAAGCGGCGAACTCTGGATGGTGTGAGACGGGTCACATAGTCATCTATTTGAGTAGTGAAGTGGTGGTCGCCATCATCAGGATGGTAAGGCAGTGTATACTAAAACTGCTGCAGGTAGAAGGTCGGGACTCTTTGTTCCAAGGTGAAAGCAAAGAGAAGAGGGTGGCGTTTGAGGATTTTCATGATTACTGGATGTTCTAGCCTCATATTGTAGTCGAGTCAGTGGTTGTTTGGCTCAAATTTCCTCTTTTCATCTGGGGGCATTAGCAGTGCGTCTCGGTTTTCGGCATTAACACTTGGTGCAGAAGACCGCACTGAAGGCATGGGGTTCTCGTCATCAGCACATTGGGATCATTGATAGCCGCCATTGACACTGAAGGCACAATGTTAGTAAAACATAGAAAGCAGAAAATCAGGGCACTATGTGGAAAATACAACAAAATGCTAAGTATGGATGTTGAGTCACAACAAAATGCTAAGTATGGATACTCGAGAAGATCAGATATCGAGACACGATTAGTATATAAGGAAAAAATGTCGAGCCGGTAAGAGTCGACATATATTGGTGTCGAGACAAACTGAGTCGACATACACACTTTGGATTTTTCAAAAAGATCCAAGTGAAAATGTCGAGCCTAGCAGAGTCGACATAAGTTTATGTCGAGTCAGGCTAGGTCGACATAAATACTTAAAATTGTGAAAATGATCCAAGTATAGATGTCAAGCCTAGTAGAGTCAATATATATGATGTCGAGTGAAGCTTGGTTGACATAAATACTGAAGACTTCATTAAAAAATCTAAGGGAGGATGTCGAGCTAAGGTGAGCACCTGATGGGTCAAGGGGACTCAACAAGTCTTCAAAACTTGAAAAAATATCTATGTGATGGGAAGGTCCGACAAGAATGAACATTTATGAGACCTAGAAATCAAAGTCAGAAACCGGGGTTTCTGAGCATGGATCTAGGGTCGATGGGTGTCGCCTAACACATTTAAAACTGACCCTATGAGCAATTTTAACCAAGAACAAGTACAGTTGTTGAAAACCGAAAACCCAAGGGTTTTGGAAGTCGAACAAATTTTTGCCAAATAAGTAAATATGCAACGTTTAAAACTGAAAATGCCAAGAATTAAAGATGTTCACGAATAGAAACCTAACCTGGTGATGTGATTTTTGTTGCGAGATTCGAAGATCCAAGGAAAAACTTGTGATCATAGTGTGCTCGGGTGGGTTTGTGAGAGTAAGAGAGGGAAAAAACGAATGCGAGAAGTGAATAGTGCAAGTGGGTCCCTAATTTAAATAGTGGGACACGGGGCAAAGATACATGGCATCTTTCCCATTGGGCAACTGACATCAGACAAGGATGTCGAGTCTAAAACATGTCGAGCCTTAGGCACTCGACATCTTCGGATGCCGAGTCCCATTGGGTCGACAAGTTTAGTGATGTTAAGTTTTTTGAAATCGATAAGTCAGTTGGTGAAGATTATTCTAAGTGCTCCCCCTTGATTTGTGCCTAAGATAATAAAACTTAGCTCCCCCTACAAGTATGCGAGTGAAGAAAAGCTTATCTTACCACTCCCCCTTGAAAGCTGAAAGATTAGATAAAAACAAACATCGAGAAAAAACTAAGAATAAGTCATAATCATGACAAAAATTGTACGAGAACGAAAATAAAATGAAAATACAGAACATTGAAAAAAATTCAAAAGGCACAAAGCGTGAATTCAAGAATAATGAAGATTCACATTGAAAGGTGAATGTGCATTTAAACTTGAATGGGCTTTTTGTGAATTTTGAAGACACTGATATTGAATCAGGTTTTTAGATTTAGCATGCCCAACTTAGACACTAGGAATTGCAAGCGTTTCTCATCCAATGCCTTTGTGAATAAGTCGGCAAGCTGAAGTTCTGTATTAACAAAATATAGTTCGATCGTACCTCTTTCGACATGGTCTTTAATAAAATGGTACCGGACATCGATGTGTTTTGTCATGGTGTGCTGAACAGGATTGCTGGATATTGAAATGGCACTCTTAGAGTCCCAATAGATTGGGATTTTGTTGAACCAGAAGCCATAGTCTTTGAGTTGTGTGCGCATCCATATTACTTGTGAACAACAACTTGCGACAGCGATGTATTCGGCTTCCGCAGTAGACGTGGATACGCATGTTTGCTTTTTTGAAGACCAGCTGACTAGTTTGTTACCAAGAACTGACTGTGGCCTGTCGTGCTTTTCCGATCAAGCATGCAGCCGACATGATCAACATTTGAAAAAGCAGTTAACTCAAAACCCGTATCCTTAGGATACCATAGGCCAAGATCAGTAGTACCTTTTAAATATCGAAAAATACGCTTAACGGCACTAAGATGAGAATCTTTAGGTGAGGCCTGATATCTAGCACATAAACATGTAGCAAACATTATATCTGCACGACTAGCCGTTAACTACATTAAAGAACCTATCATGCCCCAATAGTTCTTTGGGTCTACTGCTTGTCCAGATGGATCAACATGTAGTTTAGAGCCGGGAGACATAGGAGTTCCAATCGACGCACAATTCTTCATATTAAATTTCTTTAACATATCCGAAATGTATTTCGATTGGTTGATGAAAATTCTCGTCGAAAGTTGTTTAACTTGAATACCGAGAAAAAAAATCATCACTCCGATCATACTCATACTGAATTTGGCTGTCATGAGTGTTGAGAAGTTCTTACAGTATTGTGGGTTAGTTGAACCAAATATAATTTCGTCTACGTAGATTTCTATAAGTAAGATATCATCTCCCTCCTTTTTAATGAAAAGAGTTGGATCAATTTTACCTTTCGAGAATCCGTTTTTGCCCAAGTAGTCAATTAGACTGTCATACCATGCGCGTGGAGCTTGCTTGAGTCCGTAAAAGGCCTTGTCGAGGATGTATACGTGATTCGATTTTTCATTGTTGATGAATCCTTTAGGTTGTGAGATGTAGACTTCTTCCTTTAGGACACCATTCAGAAAAGCAGTCTTGACATTCGTTTGGAAAACAACTAAGTTCTTGTGAGCCGCGTATGCCAAGAACATGCGAATGGCTTCGATTCGTGCAGCGGGAACAAAAGTCTCATCGTAGTCAATGCCTTCTTGTTGACGGTATCCTTTGGCGACAAGCATGCTTTGTTACGTATGACAACCCCATCTTCGTCTCTTTTGTTCTTGAAGATCCATTTGGTGCCAATGATGGTTTTATTTCGCGGACGGGGAGCGAGTCGCCAAACTTGGAGACTTTCAAACTGATTGAGTTCTTCTTCCATGGCCGTAATCCAATCAGGGTTAGACATGGCTTCCGCAATTGTTGTTGGTTCAATCTTGCTTAGAAAAGAATAAAATATACAATTGTTAGCGGAGGCGGATCTTGTTGTGACAGGTTTGGTAGGATCTCCAATGATTTGATTAATAGGGTGATGGACAGTCCACTTGCGAGAGTGGGGAAGCGGTTGTTGGGTTTGATCATTGTTGATATCCACATATGTGCCAAGTGGTAAATCTTGAACGGATTCAAGTGAGGGGGCCACTTTAGAGGGGCTTGTCGAACTGGTTACATTCTTTAGGATTGGGGAACGGTGTGGGGGAGAGGATACCAGAGTTGGACTCGCGATTGGCATAGGATCCGGATCAGGAAGTGAATCCGTAGGAATTGGAATGAGAGCAGGAATGTCTTCGTCTACGGGTGTCTCATTTGTTGCGTTGGAAGGGGTGGATCAGATTGGTGAAGTGATTCAGAAGTGGAAGGAAGTCGTTCAGTTGTGGCGATTGTATCGGTTGAGCAAGAGGGTCGGCAAATATTCGTGGTATCGGCAATTATCTCAGCTGGGGGAACAAGTAGAGCAGATGATGGAATGAATGGTCCAAAGTAGTCTGAATAGAAGAATTCAAACAAGTCATCCAATTCAGAGATGGCTGTTTTGGAAGTGGAAGTGTGTGTTGGATGAGACGGGTTTGGAGTAGGTCTTAAACTGAGATGTTCAGAAGCTAATACACCGGTAAGCGCGGGTCCAGAACTGGGTTGTTCGGGAACCAATTCGGCCTTGTCATCGAAATCCACATTGACACTTTCAGTGACTGTTCGCAAGGTCTTGAGATATATCCGATAAACAGCAGTATTTGGGAATAACCGAGAAACAATCCCTCATTGGCTTTGGGGTGAATTTTGCCACGGTCCTCTTTATCATTGAACAAAAAGCATAGGCTTCCAAAGGTGTGAAAGAAGTGAACAGTTGGGATACACTTGTTGATCAATTCGTACGGGGTTTTTGTTAGACCTCATTTCAGAAGAAGTATGAATCAGAATTATGCAAGTACAGAAGTTCAGAAGGTCATCTTCTGAACAACCTATCTCAGAAGCGCCCAAAGGAAGAAAGAGCCGCTGGACTCCAACAGAAGCATCACACGCGCCCCTGATGATGTGGCAGGTACATCTTCATGTGTAATTGAATCAGTTATTCACTTAGCTTACGTGTCAAGATATAATAGGCTAGATAGTTGACTTTCCTTGTTGTAATCGTATAAATAGCTCAGTTGTTGTTTGTAAAAGTACGATTTGAAAAGTATTAATTCGAGAGCTAAATTGTGCTTATTGTTGTTATCTTCCAAGTTATTCAATACGAAATATCGATTGTTCTTCAATACTGTTCTTATTAATCTTACTGTTTATCATAGATCTGTTTGCTTTCGCTCATATTTACTTGTTTGATCTATCGATTAATTGTTAGAAAGGGATCTGGGTTCCAACAATTGGTATCAGAGCCTTATAATCAATCTATTGATTATTAGATCTCTTCCATTTGGAGAAATCCCCCTTCTAGTTGCAGTAATTTTCAGTTTTAAGCTACTGTTCTTCATTCTACCCTGTTTTACGAGATTTTGTTAATTTCATAACATTTTTCTCTAAATCTGTGGTAAGTTTTGGTTTAAACCTGAGATTAGTAAGAATATTGTCTTATTTCGATCAATTTGAAATTTATTTGCTCCAAATTTCAACGAATCTTCAGTAATTCTCAGCTCCCTGTTTCTGATATTATGGCTAATTCTAATCTGAATGTTGTATATACTTCTAGTTCTCTGACCAAACCTCCTACTCTAATACGTGATGAATATCCACAATGGAAGATCTGTATGATCAACTTCTATGAAGGATTGGATGTAGAACTTTACCCTATTGATCAAAATGGTCCGTTCGTTCTAATGACAACTATTCCAAGGGTTCCTGCTACTGCGGTTACTGATGAGATCCCTGCAAGGCATGTTCCAAAATCACAGGATAGTTGGACTGGTGCAGAGAAGGCAGAGGTGGAATTGGCCAGAAAGGCAAAGAGTCTGTTAATCATGGCAATTCCAAATGAGATTTTCCAATCTCTGGATTCCTATGATACTGCCAAAGAGCTATGGGATCAACTGGAATGAGTCCAAGCTCTGAATGAGTATAACAGTTTCCAGGCTATTCCAATCTCTGGAACAGACTTTTCATAGATTTAACGCTATGATAAATCTATGCAAAAGATGTGATATCATCAGATCTAAGGAAGACAATAACGTTTTATTCCTCAGGTCAAATCTCTCGATGTCTCTGCAAGCCAATCAGGATCTGGAACAATGGTCTCTACACGATGTATTTAGTACTCTAAAAGCTCATGAGAAAGAGGTCATTCAGAACAAAACCACTATCGGTGGACCTCTGGCTCTAATTTCTGAATCCAGAGGATCAGTCAGAAGGAGTTAGGAAGTCGAGAAGAAAGGGAAGGGTAAGGCTCTCATGTCAGAAGCAACTCTAGAGGATGATTCTGACTTTGATGATGAGATCAAAGCCTTTGCTGATTCACTAGCACTTATTACCAAAAAATTCACAAAGAGGTTTGGTAATAGATCCTCACAAGGAAGCAAATGATTTGATCGTCCTACTCCTAATTATGCACCTCGTCAAGAGATACAGAGATCTGAGAAGACAGAGGCGGAGAAGAAAGAAGAAGAATTAAAGAAAAAGAAGGATGTGTGTTATAGATGTGGCAAGCCAGGGCACTATTCAAAGGATTGCAAGGGAGCTCTGAACAAAGACAAAATGTACTACAAGAATAAATACAAGTATAATGTCGATGAAAGAGCTCACTTTGCAGAAAAAGAAAACTGGCTAGGAGACGAGTCAAGTGGTGATGAAGCCATGTTCTGCGGAATGGCCAAAACAAATGAATCAGAAGATCAGCCATTTGAAACACCTGTATGTACTCTCTCTAACACATCTGAACTTGAGAACACCATTCTGCAATTATCAAATAATTTTGAAGAACTTAAGCAAAAGCTTACAGTTGAAAAGAAACTGCGAAAACATATTGAAAAAACTCTCTCTGTAACTCAAAGAGAGAGAGAAATTTACAAAAGAGAAATGGATCTTTTAACGGAAGAAAAATTGGAACTCAATGCTGAAAATGAGAAGATTTCCAAAAATTTAAAAAATACAGAAGTCAAGTTCAAGGAAGAGAAATTGAACTTAAACAAACTTTTGGAAAACAAAGAAAAGGAGATTAGTGCTAAGGAAAGTGACAGATTAAATTCTGTTGCACTTAAAAACTATTTTTAAAAGGAAAGAAAGTTTTTACATATTGAACTTCAAAAGATAAAGCTTCAGATCAAAACATATCTGGATGCTCAGAAAGTTCATGACAAAATAAATACACAAGTAGGATCCCTACACATGTGAAAAAAGAACCACTCTGAAATCTGTTTTCTGTCTAGGACAAGAACAGAAGCCTGTTGTTGGGTCACCGATGATTTGGTGATGAACCACCTTCCTTTATATGAATGAATTTTTACAGGTTCTTTTGAAGGTCTGAAATATGCTTCAAGTATTGAAAAGTCAAAGACTATTCAATCAAGGGTTGTACATCAAAAAGTGGAATTTTGGATGTATCAACTAACTTCAATATTCAGATCATTTTGCCAAAGTCAAGATTGGGTCACCAATATAGTGGGTCACCTATGGTACACTCAAAAGTCATAAAAAGTAATAAGGACATCAAACAAGATGATGTCATCAAGTTTGATGTCATGGTCACCGACACTATAATCTTGGTCACCGAAATTGCAGGTATATTTTCTAAGGCTGTGATATCAAGTCAGAAGTTCAAGGGTGTACACTTTCAACATGTAGTGAAAGATGAAGTTTATCAAGCAAAATGTACACTTATCAATTCCATCCTTACAAGGTATCCACCGATGTGATACTTTGTTTGATGTATCACTTAGCAATTTCAAAGAGATAAGTTCTTGACTCACATCAAATGCAAGACATGTGAGCAGCAAGAACTTGGGCATCAAGCCTTAAATAAATACATTCTCTTTTATTCTTATAAAAGGAATATTTGTCTTTTAGCTAAAAGGTTTGATGGGAATTCACAGAGCATGAAGAAAAGAAGATAAAGTTATCTGACATTACGTGCTACAAGGAATGGTTCATCCATTATTCTAGTACAAAGGGAGTGGCATCTCCCTTTGTCCAGCAGATAAACTTCCAGCTAATGAAACCTTAACAGCTGTCCACATGCATCCCATGCATGGGCACTATAAAAGGAGATGAAGTCCTTCCCAGAAATCTTACGCTTTCAACAAATCTTCAAAGTCATTATTTGTGTGACTGTGGCAAAGCTGTGTGCTATAACAGTATTGTTTTAACTTCCTTAGTGTATAACTTAATTACTGTTATCTGTGTGTTTAGTTTGATAGAATAGTGTGCCTGTTCTTTTTCGCATCAAACTACCTGTGTGTAAATTTTTAATATTTATATTAAAAAATTTAAAAATAGTATATTCTGTGTGTTTTATATTCAACCCCCCCCCCCTTTTCTACAAAACCCTCTCTTAGTTAGCCATCTCTCCTTGGGGACTAACAAGTGGTATCAGAGCAGTTGGTTTAATTCAATAAACCAGATCTGTGACGGCTAGTACCTCAAATGTTGATGGTACCTTGCAGACCTGTTCCAGCAATACATATGATTTAGGATCCTTGGCCAAACCTCCAAGGTTCAACCCAAGTAACTTTGGGTTATGGAAAAATCGCATGTTATTATTCTTGGAAGGGATCGATTGCTGGTATCCCAACATTCTCAGTGAGGGACCTATTGTTCCTAAAATATGGGCTCGCTTTGGCCCTCAAAAGGACGCTGAAGGAAAGGACATAGAGTCAGATGATGAAAGAAGTGAGAAAATTGGTAGATATATCATCAAACCTTCAAACAAATTTAGTGAAGATGATAAAAGCCTAGTTGCTTTAGACACTAAAGTCAAATCTGCTCTTGCTGTATCCCTTCCTGATGAAGTGTATCACTCTCTTCTTAACCTTCCTACTGCTAAAGAAATGTGGGATACTTTGAGTGTCTTATATGAAGGCACCAAAGAAGTCAAGAAATCTAACAGGATCTGTCTTGTTATAAAGTATGAACTCTTCTCCCATGAAAAAGGAGAATCTCTTTCTACCTACTTTAATCGTTTTAACTGTCTTCTCAATGATCTCAAAGTTCTTGGACGAGTTTATGATAATGAAGAAGTTCTCTGCAAGTTCATGGATTGTCTCCCAGACTTTTGGGAAACTATCTGTACTTGCATCAAGCAAACCAAGGACTTAGAAATAATGCCTTTAACTGCTCTCTATGGAACTCTTTTTCACTATGAACAAACTAAGAGCCAGAGAAAATCTCTTATAAAGGATATCAAATCCTCTTCTGTTGCTTTGATAGGTGATTCAAAATCTTCTTCTTGTATTCCTAGAATCACCTATCCTTCTTCTGATTCTGAAAAAGATATTAAGGAAGACTCTTCTCATCTGTCAGATGCATACTATAGTGCTGCTGATGATGAAGAAGAAGAATCAGCCATTGACATACTTTCTGATAGTATGGCAATGCTTGCTGGAAACCTTAAGAATAAAAGATTTTCTTCAAACCGCTCCAAATTTAATAGAAAACTTTTTTCTCAAAAATCCTCTTCTGATAAAGCAAATGAAGAATGCTTCAATTGTGGAAAGAAAGGTCATTTTGCTTCTGAGTGCAGATCAAAAGCTTCCTCTTCTCTCAAACCTTCTTCTTCTTATGGCCATGACTTCTCAAAATCAGCTTCTAGGAAGCATGAAGAGAGAAATAGCCAATCCTCTAAAGAAAATTCTGAATCAAAAGAAACCTCCAGGTATAAGAAGTACAAAGCCAAATATAAGAGGGAAAAAGAAAGAAACCAAAGTAAAAATAAAACTTTGGTTGTTGAGGCTGATTGCTGGGAGGATGAGCAAACCTCTGAGAGTGAGAGTAAGTATGTCACTAAATGCCTCATGGCCAAAATCGATGAGCTGGAAGACATGGAAAAGTCACTCTACACTACCCTTGTATCTGCTGAGGGATCCACTTCAGGAACCAAGCCTCAGGTACATCTTTTTACCTTTCTCTCTGATGATCAAAAGGCTGATGCCTTTGATTCTTTAACTGTTGACTTCTGTGACAAAAAGATTCAAAAGAAAAAGGCTGATATGCACATAAAATGTCTAAATGATCAACTCCTCTCCTGCTTTTCCAAACTAAAAGATTTTGATAAAATGAAAGTTGATCTAGAAAACCTAAGGTATTTAAACGACAGTCTTTCTGAGGAAAAATCAAAAATCTCTTCCACTCTTGAAAAGGAACAAGAGGTTCTGTCTAAATGGACTAAATCCTCTAAGAATCTTGAAAGGATCCTTCAAGATCAAATCACCAGCAAGGATAAGTCTGCCTTGGTTATGGAAAAGATGTTCCTCAAACTTTCGACCTTCCAATTCCTCCTTCTGAGTTTCAAGGTTTTCCTGCTGGTTTCCTTTCCGATGACGATGATGATCTCTTCGGTTACTCATCTGAGGACTCTACCTCCGTTCACTCTATAGATCTACTTGACATGCTCAAAGTAGAATCTAGTTCTAAGAAGTTTAGAGTCTTTGTTAAAGCTAAAGAAATCTCTTCTGAGTCTTCAAAAGTTTCAACTCTTCCAAGCTCTTCTTCTTCTCCCAAACCTATCCAAAGACTTTTAAACTCCCTAAGTCTGCATGAGTCAAGGTACTCCCAGGAGCAGCCATCTAGTGTTGCTGAGTATCCCTCTCCAAAAAGATTTTCTCCTCAAAAGAAATATTTTGCTAAATCAACCTTTTCATCTAAAAGGAAATCTCAAATAGTTACTGATTTCATTCCTCGGTCAGTGAACTTGAAGAAATCAAGAAATCCTGGTAAAGGTATCCTTGGACCAAGACCAGGTGTTGGACACCCCTTTTCTTCTCAGTCGTCAACCTCTGTCCAAAGCTTTGATGATAGGGGTTTTAAAAAGGCCTTTTCTTTAAAGAAATGCCATAATTGTGGCAACACTCTTCATCTTGCTAAAAATTGCCCAAAAGATTTGGATCCTTGCAAAACTAAAATGCCTTCTAATCCCAAAGGACCCACCTCAAAATGGGTACCAAAAGTCTAAATTTGTTTCTGGGTGCAGGTACCAAATAAAGATCACATATGGTACATGGACAGTGGGTGTTCAAGACACATGACCGAAAACAAACTTCTTCTCTCTAACTTCTCAAAAGAAAAGGGACCCACTGTTTCCTTTGGAGGAAATGGAAAAGGGGTCACAAAAGGATATGGTACCATTTCAAATGGAACCATCACTTTCTCCAGAGTAGCTCATGTTGAAGGGCTAATGTACAATCTTCTAAGCATCAGCCAAATATGTGATTTGGGCTATAAGGTCATGTTCCAGCTGTGTGTGTGTTTGGTCTTTGATGTACAGAACAAGATTGTACTAGCAGGAACCCGACTGAATGATGTATACATAATCAACATGAAGGAAAGTGCAATAGGAGAAGCTGTGTGCCTCCTCTCTCAAGAACTAGCCAAACAAAGTTGGCTATGGCATAAAAGGTTCTCTCATCTAAACTTTAAAACCTTGAACAAACTCTCCAACAAGGAGCTGGTTGTTGGAATGCCAAAAATAGTTTTTGAAAAAGAAAAGCCGTATGGAGCATGTGAAAAAGAAAAACTCACCAGAACTTCCTTTAAATCAAAACAATGCTCATCTGTCTCTCAACTTCTTTAAATGCTTCACATGGATCTGTGCGGTCCAGTAAGCACACCCAGTCTGGGTGGTAAAAAGTATATGCTAGTAACCGTCGATGAATTCTCTAGATATACTTGGGTGTTCTTTCTGAAACACAAGAGTGATGCTGCTGAAGAAATCATCAGGTTTATAAGAAAGATTGAAAATTTGAATGGTAAACTGGTGAAGTCCTTCAGAAGTGATAACGACACAGAATTCAAGAATGCTGCTCTAAAAGATTTCTTTGACCTAAAAGGAATTTCTCAGAACTTTTCTGCCGTACGCACTCCTCAGCAAAATGGTGTTGTTGAAAGAAAGAATAGAACACTGTGTGAAGCTGCAAGGTCAATGCTGAGTGAATCCAAGTTGCCAACCTATTTTTGGGCAGAAGAAGTTAACACTGCATGCTTTACTCAAAATAGGTCTATCATAGTCAAAAGGCATGACAAGACTCCTTATGAAGTTTTCCATAGTAGAAAACCTGCAGTTGACTTCTTCCATGTGTTTGGCTGTGCTTGTCACATGCTAAATGACAAGGAACAACTTGGAAAATTTGATCCAAAGTCTGATGATGGAATTTTCATGGGCTATTCTCTCTCCTCAAGAGCCTTCAGAATTTTCAACCTAAGAAGACAATGCATAGATGAATCCATGCATGTGAAGTTTGATGAGTTTGAAACTTCTTCATTATCTTGTGATGAAGAAGAACTAAACCTATGGATAAATTCATGTGTTGGTGAAATTCCATCCTCCTCTCAACCCAATCCTCCAGATAGCAACTCTTCTCAGCCTCCCATAAACACCACCTTACCTTCAGAACCCTCTCTTTCTTCTCCACCTCCTGAAACTATCTCTACAGAAGACCTTACCCATCAAAACACCATATCTCCCACTAACATACCTTCACCATCTCAAATACCTACCTCATCCTCTTCTCTACCTCCTACCTTACCTCTTGCACTAAACTGGACCACGGATCATCCAATAGATCAAATCATAGGTGATCCACAAGTTGGTGTAAAAACTAGAAGAGGTATAAGCAATCTGTGCTTATATGTCAACTTTGTTTCTATTGCTGAGCCAAAGCTAATAAATGAATCCCTAGCTGATCCTAACTGGGTAATTGCCATGCAAGAAGAACTCTCACAATTTGAGAGAAACAAAGTCTGGAAGTTAGTTCCTCGTCCATCCAACAAAACAATTATTGGAACAAAATGGGTGTTTCGAAACAAGATGGACGAAGAAGGAACTGTAATAAGGAACAAAGCAAGGCTGGTTGCTCAAGGATATCGGCAAGAGGAAGGAATTGATTATGATGAAACTTTTGCTCCTGTTTCCAGATTGGAAGCTATCCGAATATTTCTTGCCCATGCAGCTTACAAGAATTTTCGGGTATTCCAAATGGATGTCAAAAGTGCCTTCCTGAATGGTGAATTAGCTGAAGAAGTGTATGTGAAGCAACCTCCTCGTGCCTGGTATGACACTCTCTCAGAATATTTACATAGAAATAAGTATATACGCGGCAAGGTTGACAACACCCTCTTCTTCAAGAAATCACAAGGTAATATCATTCTTGTTCAAATCTATGTTGATGATATTATTTTTGGAGCCACCGATGAATCCTTGTGTGATGAGTTTAGCTCCTCATGCAAAAAGAGTATGAAATGAGCATGATGGGGGAGTTAACTTTCTTTCTTGGTTTGCAAGTAAAACAGTCTCCAGAAGGTATTTTCATAAATCAAAGTAAATACATTAAAGATCTTCTGAAAAAGTTTCAATTTGATACTTGCTCTACCATGAAAACTCCTATGGCTCCTCCTCTTAGACTCTTTTCTGATCCTGATGGCATTTCTGTTAATATTACAAATTATAGATCCATGATAGGATCCCTTCTTTATCTGACTGCAAGTAGACCTGACATTATGTTTGCTACTTGTTTATGTGCCCGATACCAAGCAAATCCTATAGAATCACATCTGGCTGTTGTGAAAAGGATTTTTCGGTATCTGAAGGGTACCATAAATCTGGGTCTTTGGTATCCCAAAGACTCAGGTTTCGATCTCATCGGGTACTCTGATTCTGATTTTGCTGGTTCAAAAATAGACAGAAAGAGTACAACTGGAAGTTGTCAGTTACTTGGTGGAAAGCTTGTGAGCTGGTCAAGTAAGAAACAATATTCGGTGTCCACCTCTACAGCTGAAGCAGAGTATGTGGCTGCTGGAAGTTGTTGTGCACAGATATTGTGGATGAAAAATCAACTGTGTGATTATGTATGTTTTATATATATATATATATATTCCATATATATATATATATACTATATACATTTATATATTTATAACTTATATATGTTATATGTTTTATATATATATACTTTATATATATTATATATATTTATAAATTATATATTATATTATATTTATATATATATATATGAAAATAATATAAAAAGAAAATAAAAATATATATATATATGTATAAAGTCGGTGACATAGTCACCGATGTGTTCTCTTCTATGTCTTCTCTTTCTATCTCAAATATCTTCACCTCTCTCTAAATCCTAAGCCTAACCACCGTGATCCAACATTGCTATAACCACCTACGTCGGCGGTAACAACCACCGTCGCCATCCACATTCCGATAAGACACCGATCCACTACCATCATTTAACCACCATCAAACCACCGTCCTCCGACGGTCAACCACCGACGGAACCATCATCACGAGCCAAAGCCGCCGACGTCGGCATCTCACCCACCGACGTCTAGCTACCGACGCCTCCGACGGTCACCACACCACCTAGAGCCACCGATGTCACCAACGTCTAAACCACCATGACCTTCCTTCCACCGACGCCGACGCCTTGCTTGCGTCATTTTCCGACGTTTTGGTTACGTCATCTTCTGACAGCGCCTCTCTTTCCGACGATCACATCTCAGCCACCCACAACGGCCCTTGCCACCATCCACCAACGTCGAGCCACCGAGTCTCTCACTAGCCACCGACGTCGACTCACTATCTCAAATCTCATCCACCGACGTAAACCTCTCTATTGACCCACCGACGTTGCATCCTCGTTCTAGCCACCGACATCTCTCTCTTTCATAAAGCCACCGACGTTGTACAAGTCACCGAGGTAACCGTTACAAACCTTTCATATTCTTAACCCCTTAAAGATAACTCTTGACTTACCACTCTTGATAAGAAAGATTCTTTGTTCTTATCCCTAATGACATCAACAATGTCAGTACATGCGCCGAATTCAACCCTAAAACCCTTAGAATTCTGACCTTTCAATCACCAAAAGTAATCATTATTTTTGAAAATTGAAATTTCCCTCTCATATATAATCTCTTCCCCCACTACTTCACCACCTTTCTCGCACCCACTCTCTTTCTCCTTCAAAAGAAAAAACTTCAACCCTGCAACTCCCATCCTCTTCAATGGCTTCTCCTTCAAGAACTTCAGAAGAACAAACAATGACATTTGGATCTCTCTCCTTTCCTGCATGCAATTACTTTGGAAGAATAGGAGTTGACAATGCTCATCCAGAGTACAATGGTGTTTGCTGGTTTCTTCAGAGATGCCCTCTACAATATGCAATCACAGCAAAACCCAAAATGAGTAAGTTTCTTCTTGGAAACTTTTGGTTAACTTGCACATTTGATGCCTCATCGGATCAAATTCTTGCATCTGCTCTAAGTAATGATGAACATGATGTGATCTTCAATGTGGAAGATGTTAGAAGCATTCTCAAGCTTCCTGCTTATGATTCCTATGAACCTTTTCCTCTTGGAAATGAACATCAAATGGTGGTTGATGTGTTGAACTATTTGGAAGAGAAGAAGGGCTCAAAGTCAAAGGGTCCAGGTACTTTACTGCGCAAGAATATGGGAAACATATGGAACTTCCTTTTTGCTATCTGATTCTGTGCCTAAGCAAAAAGACAGGTGGCCCGGATCAGTCACCTTCCCAAGTGACAGAATTGGCACATGCTTTAATTTTTAAAAGGAGGATAGACTTTGCAAGCTATTTCTTTAATGAAATGATCTCCTCCTTCTCTACCTTCCGACGTCCTCAGGTACCATTTCAGCGACTTTTCTCTCTTATTATTCATGCAAAGTTGGCAGATAAACTAGAGAAAAGAGATGACATCATATATGATCTCCCTCTTCATCAAGTGGGAAATCAGATTATGAAAAAGGTTGTCTTAGCATCAGACAACCCTCTCCGACCATCTATGGTTGAGTTTGCAAGGAATGCAACTCTATCTTGGGGAGAAAATGAGCCCCGTCTGCAAAGGACCTCAGGTATGTCTTCTACTCCTTCTGCACCTAGAGTAACTGATGTGCCCAAATCTCGTAAGAGATCCAAAGCGTCGGGCACATCTACCTCCGCACCCACCGATGCTACGAAGCCAAAAGAACCTTTGGCTTCTACCCAAGCATCTAAGTCCCAAAAGCGGAGACACTCCAAAAGCCCCCCAACGACTTCCTCAAAGAAGTCTAAGGGTACCCAAAGGGTCTCACCTCACAAGCCACCTACTAACTCCCAAAAGTTGGTAAGTGTTGAAAAGATTCCTACCCGACCCAAGGACCAGTTAACCCAACCTAGCTCCTCCATGCCCTCCCAAAAGGACATGGTTGTAAAAAGGGACATCCCTATTATTCCTTCATCAACTTTCTCTTTAGTTGATGAAGGACACTTGGACTCTCCCATCCAAGCTGCCTCTTCTCCACCCCGTGAGCTCTCACAGCTCCCCTTCCTTACTCCACATGAGAGTGCATCACAACCAGGTGCATTTGATGAAGCATCCCAATTTACTGATTTTCTATTTTCTGACACTACACCTTGGACACATACGTCTCCCGTACGTACCAAGGTTGTGAAAGAACCCATTACTGACGAATCCCCTCATAGACACTTTCCTAAAAGTGTCTCCCCCACATCTCCTAAATCCCCCCAAGAAAACCTACAGGTTTGGTGGATTATTCTTCTAGTGATGATGATGCAGATCAACCACCACAGCCTCAACCTTCTGCTCCCATGTCTTCCAAACAAGGAGATGATCTTCTCCAAGCTTTCACCAGCTTTACCCGTGACACTATATGTCGGGTGGAAACTTTGGAAGACCAAGCAGCCAAAGACTTGGAAAGACTAGCTTCTCTTTCTACTACTCAAGAGAACATTATGGAATCTCTTGCCACTATTCTCACCAAAATTGACAAGATTCCAATTTCTTCTCCAACTATTGAGCTTGATGTGGATGGATCCTTCTTTCAGGAACAAGACAGATTTGTTCTTTAAAGAATTGAAAGAAAAATAAATACCATGGCTTCTGATATAGAAAAGATCAAGACTTTTCTCTCTTTAGTGGGTTTCAAGGGTTCAACCACTGAGGGGGAGAAAAATAAGAAGACCACTGCTACCACCTCCACAGCCGTTGACGACGCCACCAAGACAGCAGCCGCCGACGCTGCCATCAAGACAGCAGCCGCCGACGTGGCTTCTCTCCCAGCCACCGATGGTGGTGCTGTGATCACGGTTACCGAGGTGACTCCTCCCCTTGTCACCGAGGTGACTCCTCACGTGGTCACCGAGTCTACTGGAGCAGCTGTTGAGGGGGAGAGTATCAGTGCTCAACCCCTTGAAACTGAAGAAGAATAGAAGAGAAAAGAGAAGGCCAAAGGAAAGAAACCAGTTTCCTTTGAAGATCAACAGGAAGAGAAAAGAAGAAGGAAAAGGATGAGACGTCCTCAAGCAGATACTCTCAGACTTCAGCCTGCCCCCGCACTGACCGACCCTCTTGGGGTAATTCTAACTGAAGCTGAAAAAGAAGAAGCAATCAGGGCTCAACTTGAATTTGATCAGACTAATGTACTCAAGCTAGCTCATGATGAAGCTGTTCATGCCAAAGTCACCGATGCAATTCAAGCTCAAAAAGATGAGCTTGAAAATATAAAGAAGAAATCTGAAGCTGCAAGGATGCTTGGTGAAGCCAAGAAGGCAAAGGAAGTGGAATGGTTTAAAAGGAGATTGAAGAACAGGAAGGATGATTCCAAGATTATCAGTGCCACCATTCAACCTCCAACCAAAAATTCTCCAAAGTTACTTGTCACCCTTAAGAGAGCTGACACTCTCTCAAAGGTATATGAAGGTGAATGGTTGGAAGTTCTTAGGATGACTGAGTGGATGGAAGTTGGTAAATGCATCTCCAAGAGCAAAAGCAAGTACAAGGAGCTGGTACTTAATATTCTCAGAAAACTCTTCATCAAGATGCTCAACATCCAAAAGGAGAATGATATTCTTGTAACATATCTTGAAGCACAACAAATGTACTTCATACAAAAGGGTCTTAAAGGAGAGGTCATCACAGCTCCTAAAAACAAGAAGAAAGGACAATTTGTTATGCTTCATGAAAGAGGCATCCAGATAAATGCTTCGGGTATAGATCTTTCCATTCCTACTCCTATTGCTTACCCGGAGCAAACCGTGCTGACTACTCCTGAGCTTGGGGTTTTCTTTGAAGATATCTTTGGAAACATCGGTTTCTTCAGAGCTTCTGACATCCCAAGGGCTCACGGCTCCTTCCTCTCTGCTATTCTAGGAGTACCTCCGGTTGAAGACCATGGGATCACTAGGCTTATCTTGGATGAGCTAAAAAGAAGAGAACCCACTCCTTGAATAGTTTTCATATAGTGTGAACTTTATTTTTCAAAGCTGTGTGTTGATTAATAAAAGTTCATACTCTTCTTCCTTAAAAATTCTTGTTAATATTTTTATTTTTTCTTGCACATATTTATACTTATACTTATACTTATACTGTACATACTCAGTTAAAAAAAAATCTGAGTCAAAAGACTATTTAATCAAGGGTTGTACATCAAAAAGTGGAATTTTGGATGTATCAACCAACTTCAATATTCAGATCATTTTGCCAAGTCAAGATTGGGTCACCAATATAGTGGGTCACCGATGGTACACTCAAAAGTCATCAAAAGTACTAAGGACATCAAATAAGATGAGGTCATCAAGTTTGATGTCATGGTCACCGACACTATAATCTTGGTCACCGAAATTACAGGTATATTTTCTAACGCTGTGATATCAAGTCACAAGTTCAAGGGTGTACACTTTTGGCATTTAGTGAAAGATGAAGTTTATCAAGCAAAGTGTACACTTATCAATTCCAGCCTTACAAGGTATCCACCGATGTGATACATAGTGTGATGTATCACTTAGCAATTTCAAAGAGATAAGTTCTTGACTCACATCAATTGCAAGACACGTGAGCCAGCAAGAACTTGGGCATCAAGCCTTAAATAAAGACATTCTCTTTTATTCTTATAAAAGGAATATTTGTCTTTTAGCTAAAAGGTTTGATGGGACTTCACAGAGCGTGAAGAAAAGAAGATAAAGTTATCTGACATTACGTGCTACAAGGAATGGTTCATCCATTATTCTAGTACAAAGGAAGTAGTCTCTTCCTTTGTCCAGCAGATAAACTTCCAGCTAATGAAACCTTGACAGCTGTCCACATGCATCCCATGCATGGGCACTATAAAAGGAGATGAAGTCCTTCCCGAAATCTCACGCTTTCAACAAATCTTCGAGTGATTATTTGTGTAGGTAAGCAAACGTGTGCTATAACGGTATTGTTTTAACTTCCTTAGTGTATAAGTTAATTACTGTTATCTGTGTGTTTAGTTTGATAGAATAGTGTGCCTGTTCTTTTCCGCATCAAACTATCTGTGTGTAAATTTTTAATATTTATATTAAAAAATTTAAAAAGAGTATATTCTGTGTGTTTTATATTCAACCCCCCCTTCTACAAAACCCTCTCTTAGTTAGCCATCTCTCCTTGGGGACTAACATTATCATTAATGCAAAGTTGGCAGATAAACTGGAGAAAAGAGAGGACATCATATATGATCTCCCTCTTCATCAAGTGGGAAATCAGATTATGAAAAAGGCTGTCTTAGCATCAGACAACCCTCTCCGACCATCTATGGTTGAGTTTGCAAGGAATGCAACTCTATCTTGGGGAGAAAATGAGCCCCGCCTGCAAAGAACCTCAGGTATGTCTTCTACTCCTTCTGCACCTAGAGTAACTGATGTGCCCAAATCTCGTAAGAGATCCAAAGCGTCGGGCACATCTACCTCCGCACCCACCGATGCTACAAAGCCAAAAGAACCTTTGGCTTCTACCCAAGCATCTATGTCCCAAAAGCGGAGACACTCCAAAAGCCCCCCAAAGACTTCCTCAAAGAAGTCTAAGGGTACCCAAAGGGTCTCACCTCACAAGCCACCTACTAACTCCCAAAAGTTAGTAAGTGTTGAAAAGATGCCTACCCGACCTAAGGACCAGTTAACCCAACCTAGCTCCTCCATGCCCTCCCAAAAGGACATGGTTGTAAAAAGAGACATCCCTATTATTCCTTCATCAAATTTCTCTCTAGTTGATGAAGATGACTTGGAATCTCCTATCCAAGGTACCTCTTCTCCATCCCGTGAGCTCTCACAGCTCCCTTTCCTTACTCCACATGAGAGTGCATCACAACCATGTGCATTTGATGGAGCATCCCAATTTACTGATTTTCTATTTTCTAACACTACACCTTGGACACATACGTCTCCCGTACGTACCAAGGTTGTGGAAGAACCCATTACTGAGGAATCCCCTCATAGACACTCTCCTAAACGTGTCTCCCCCACATCTCCTAAATCCCCCCCCCAAGAAAACCTACAGGTTTGGTGGATTATTCTTCTAGTGATGATGATGCTGATCAACCACCACAGCCTCAACCTTCTGCTCTCATGTCTTCCAAACGAGGAGATGATCTTCTCCAAGCTTTCACCAGCTTTACCCGTAACACTATACGTCGGGTGGAAACTTTGGAGGACCAAGCAGCCAAAGACTTGGAAAGACTGGCTTCTCTTTCTTCTACTCAAGAGAACATTATGGAGTCTCTTGCCACTATTCTCACCAAAATTGACAAGATTCCAATTTCTTCTCCAACAATTGAGCTTGATGTGGATGGATCCTTCTTTCAGGAACAAGACAGATTTGTTCTTCAAAGAATTGAAAGAAAAGTTAATACCTTGGCTTCTGATATAGAAAGGATCAAGACTTTTCTCTCTTCAGTGGGTTTCAAGGGTTCAACCACTGAGGGGGAGAAAAATAAGAAGACCACTACTACCACCTCACCTGCAGCCGCCGACGTCAGAACCGCCGACACTGCCCCTGCAGCCGCCGATCTAATCACCACCACCATCCCAGCCACCGACGTGGCAGCCACCGACGTGGCTCTTACAGCCACCGATGGTGGTGTGGTCACAGAGGTGGTCTCTGTTCCTTTGGTCACCAAGTTACCGAAGCAGCTGTTGAGGGGGAGAGTATCAGTGCTCAACCCCTTGAAACTGAAGAAGAAGAAAAGAAAAGAAAAGAAAAGAGAAGGCCAAACGAAAGAAGCCAGTTTCCTTTGAAGATCAACAGGAAGAGAAAAGGAGAAGGAAAAGGATGAGAGATTCTCAAGCAGACACTCTTAGACTTCAGCCTGCTTCATTACCCACCGATCCTTTTGGGGTAATTCTCACTGAAGCTGAAAAAGAAGAAGCTATCAAGGCTCAGCTTGAGTATGATCAGACTAATGTACTCAAGCTAGCTCATGATGAAGCTGTTCATACACAGGTCTCCGATGCTCTTCAAGCTCAGAAAGATGAGCTTGAAAATATTAAGAAGAAATCTGAAGCTGCAAAGATGCTTGATGAAGCCAAGAAGGAAAAGGAAGTGGAGTGGTTTAAAAGGATATTGAAGAACAGGAAGGATGATTCCAAGATTATCAGTGCCACCATCCAACCTCCAACCAAAAATTCTCCCAAGTTACTTGTCACCCTTAAGAGAGCTGACACTTTCTCAAAGGCATATGAAGCTGAATGGTTGGAAGTTCTTGGGATGACTGAATGGATGGAAGTTGGAAAATGTATCTCCAAGAGCAAAAGCAAGTACAAGGAGCTGGTACTTAATATTCTCAGGAAACTGTTCATTAAGATGCTCAACATCCAAAAGGAGAATGATATTCTTGTGACATATCTTGAAGCACAACAAATGTACTTCATACAACATTGTCTTAAAGGAGAGGTCATCACAGCTCCTAAAAACAAGAAGAAGGGACACTTTGTTATACTTCATGAAAGAGGCACCCAGATAAATGCTTCGGGTATAGATCTTTCCATTCCGACTCCTATTGCTTACCCGGAGCAAACCATGTTGAGTACTCCTAAGCTTGGGGTTTTCTTTGAAGACATCTTTGGAAACATCGGTTTCTTCAGAGCTTCTGATATCCCAAGGGCTCACAGCTCCTTCCTCTCTGCTATTCTGGGAGTACCTCCAGTTGAAAACCATGCAATTACTAGGCTTATCTTGGATGAGCTAAAAAGAAGAGAACCCACTCCTTGAATATTCTTCATATAAGTGTGAACTTTATTTTTCAAAGTTGTGTGTTGATTAATAAAAGTTCATACTCTTCTTCCTTAAAAATTCTTGTTAATATTTTTATTTTTTCTTGCACATACTTATACTTACATTTATTCTTATACTTATACTGTACATACTCAGTTAAAAAAAAACAAAAAGAAATCAAAAAAAAAAGAAATCTGAGTCAAAAGAACCCAAAAGAAAAATAGAAAGGGTCAAAAAGAATTCTTTTCTAACTTACAGGTATCATCATCAAATAGGGGAGATTGTTGGGTCACCGATGATTTGGTGATGAACCACCTTCCTTTATATGAATGAATTTTTACAGGTTCATTTGAAGGTCTGAAATATGCTTCAAGTATTGAAAAGTCAAAGACTATTCAATCAAGGGTTGTACATCAAAAAGTGGAATTTTGGATGTATCAACTAACTTCAATATTCAGATCATTTTGCCAAAGTCAAGATTGGGTCACCAATATAGTGGGTCACCGATGGTACACTCAAAAGTCATCAAAAGTACTAAGGACATCAAACAAGATGATGTCATCAAGTTTGATATCATGGTCACCGACACTATAATCTTGGTCACCAAAATTGCAGGTATATTTTCTAAGGCTGTGATATCAAGTCACAAGTTCAAAGGTGTACACTTTAAACATGTAGTGAAAGATGAAGTTTTTTTCAAGCAAAGTGTACACTTATTAATTCCAGCCTTACAAGGTATCCACCAATGTGATACATAGTTTGATGTATCACTTAGCAATTTCAAAGAGATAAGTTCTTGACTCACATCAAATGCAAGACACGTGAGCAGCAAGAACTTGGGCATCAAGCCTTAAATAAAGGCATTCTCTTATATTCTTATAAAAGAAATATTTGTCTTTTTGCTAAAAGGTTTGATGGGACTTCACAGAGCATGAAGAAAGTAAGATAAAGTTATCGATATTACGTGCTACAAGGAATGGTTCATCCATTATTCTAGTACAAAGGGAGTGGCATCTCCCTTTGTCCAGCAGATAAACTTCCAGCTAATGAAACCTTGACAGCTGTCCACATGCATCCCATGCATGGGCACTATAAAAGGAGATGAAGTCCTTCCCAGAAATCTTACGCTTTCAACAAATCTTCAAAGTGATTATTTGTGTGACTGTGGCAAAGCTGTGTGCTATAACAGTATTGTTTTAACTTCCTTAATGTATAAGTTAATTACTGTTATTTGTGTGTTTAGTTTGATAGAATAGTGTGCCTGTTCTTTTCCGCATCAAACTACCTGTGTGTAAATTTTTAATATTTATATTAAAAAATTTAAAAAGAGTATATTCTGTGTGTTTTATATTCAACCCCCCCCCCCCCCTTCTACAAAACCCTCTTAGTTAGCCATCTCTCCTTGGGGACTAACACCCGTGTATCCAATTTTATATGAACAATCTATTTTTAAGAAATCAAAACTTGAAAATGGTCGTCACTAACGAAAACTCAAGTTCAAAAACATCGAATATTCATCTGGAAAAACAAACGTTGATCTGAATAAAGTTCAGAAGAAAGATGGCATTTTCAGATTTGGCTCAAATGTTCATATAACTTTGAATTCAGATTTGGCTCAAATGTTCATATAATTTTCAGATTTTCAGATTTGGCTCAAATGTATTTTCAGATTTGGCTCAAAGAGCTACGACTCAGCTTTGAAAATGATATTCTCTCCACTCTGGATAAATGCTTTAAACTCGAACACGAAAATGTTCAGAAAATCTCTTCAGAAAACAATCCAGAGATATTTCCTTGTTCTTTTGTAGACCTAAATCTTTCTGAATCACAAGACTGGATCGAAAAACTTACTCTCCCAATTCAAAGACAAATGTGGTGGAGCTGTAACATTTGGAGACAATGGTAAGGGTCAAATAAAAGGCTACGGTACTTTACAAGAAGATAATATTACCTTATCAAAAGTACCTCATGGTTCTGGACTGAAACATAACCTGTTGAGTGTAAGTCAACTTTGTGATTCTAAAATATTTGTTGTATTTGATGAAAAGCATTGTTACTTGTTTTCTAAAGCAGTTGAAGAACTCTAGAGAGCAAACAGAAAAGGTAATTTGTATATGATGAACTTCAAATCAAAGGACGGTAAAGAAACCCTCTGTCTTATCTCCAAAAAGAGTGAAGTTGCATGGTTATGGCATCACAAAATGTCTCACTTAAATTTTGATAACCTTGAGATGCTTGTCAAACACGATTTGGTAACTGGTCTTCCGGAAGTTCACTTTCAAAAGGATCACCTCTACCCTGCACGTGAAATGGGAAAGATAAAACGAGCATCTCATAAAACAAAAAGTGATCATTCTTGTAGTAGACCTTTGCAATTGTTACATGTCGACCTCTGTGGTCCCATTGCAATTCAAAGTTTATCTAGTAAAAAGTATATACTGGTACTTATTGATGAATTTTCCAGGTATACATGGCTCGCGTTCGTTAGACAGAAATCAGAAGTGCCGATTGTCTTGCAAAATATGATGACCAGAATCCAAATTCTTTTACACCAAAAGATTCAGCAGCTAAGAAGTGATAACGGTACTGAGTTCAAGAATGCCAAGCTTGAAGCATACCTTGTTGAAAATGGAATTACACAGAACTTCTCTACTGTGCGTACTCCTCAACAAAATGGTGTAGTAGAACGATGCAACAGAACATTGGTTAGCTGCCATAACGATGCTTGCAGCTTCTGGACTTCCCATCCATTTCTGGGCTGAAGATGTAACCACTGCGTGTTTCACCCAGAATCGTTCCATTATTGTCAAGAGGCATCTCAAAACCTCTTATGAGCTTATTAATAATCGAAAACCCTGTGTCAAATTCTTTCACATTTTTTGATGCAGGTGTTTTATTTTAAATGACAGAGAAAAACTTGGCAAGTTTGACAAGAAATCAGATGAAGCTAAATTCTTAGGATATTCGTTAAATTCAAGAGCTTTTAGAGTTTTAAATTTACGGACTAAGACTTTAATGGGAAGCATTAACATCGATTTTGACGATCAAACTCAATTAACTTCCGAGTATTCTACTTCTGAACTTAAACTTAACACAGTAACATCTTATTATCTTTCAGGTACCAGAGAATCTGAAATAGATGCTATTTTTCAAGATTTCATGGGCGAAGAGATATTTTCAGAGCAAAGACCAACCAATCAATAATTAAGTATTCCTGAAGTTCTTCAAGCTTCTGGAATTACACTTTCTGGTCCTGAATCACTTGCTAAGAGCCCATCAAAACCTTCTGTCATTCCTGTTTCATCTAGTGGCTGTCCAGAAGTCACTTTTGTGCCTTCATCTGAGAGGGAGACTTTAGATGATCCTCAAGTTTCAGAATCCCTTCCAGAAGAGGTGATTCAATCTTCTGAAACAGAAGTTCACGCTCAACGAGCACTCTCTCTCTCTCATATATAAACCTCGAGTTAGGACTTTAACATTACTGTGTTTCATTGTCTTCCTCACGAATCCGAATCCTTCACAATCGGCGTCTTACTCTCTCCCAAGCATCCTTCATCAATGGCGTCTCCAGTTGCAAATCCAAATACCCAAAACGATGACGGTAATTCAGTCGCATCAACGGCTGACACTGCTCCAGTCGTCAAGTTACCGTTGAAACCCAACAATGTTCAGGTTCTTCTCGATCCAAACACTTATCTGTCTGAATTCAGGATCATGATTGAGTTCCTGCAAAACCACTCCCTGAACCGAACCATAACCCTGACGAATCCAAATGTTCCTGAAATCTATGTGTAAGAGGTGTGGCAGACTATGTTCATCAAGGATGACAATACTTTACTTGGAAGCTTTGGACACCCCACAGAACCAGAAACTACCGTCCAAATCCCAATCACACGTAAGAAAATAGCAAGGTATTTTCATCTTCCTCAACCCTATATTGAAGCTGAAGGTCAAACTGTCCCTAACCCTGACCTAGAACCTAATCCAACACTAGAAGCTCCACGGGCTTTCATTCATTTCTTAGGTTAAAATGACCAACTCAATAGGCTATCTGAGTTCAAAAAAAAGAAGTTTCCCCCGATGTGGAATGTACTAGTCTCCATCTTGAATAAGAACCTCACCTGCAAAATTGGTTCCCTAGACCAAGGCAGTAAGAATGTTCTCACCATCATGTATGGGATGTTTTTCAACAGACCTTTAGACTACACGAGCCTCATATTTCAAGAAATGAAGGTTGATGTTCAAACAAAAGTTTCCCTCCAAAGCCAAGGGAAAGCTCTTCCTGCTTTAATGTTCCCACGATTTCTATCATTGTTCACCTTTCCAGCTATTGGTGCTCTGAAAGCTCCACTCATTCAGCCGTTCTGCAAAATCGCCTCTATGAGCTCCCACAAGCCAACAATTGATAACAATGGTTATCCTGCACCCAGAGAACTCTCCAGGTACATGCTAAACCTTATTCCTTCAACCTCTCTTACTCTTATATCCTATACACGCTCTATGATATTCTCAGAACAGAGAGTATCTACCCCAGAGCACTTAGAGCCCAGATTAGGTAGTGAGGGGTCAAGTGAGAATGAGCATGAAAAGAACTTGAGTGACCACCCGAGTGTTTCTACCCATCCAGACCTCTTAATGCAAGAGGGTACAGAAGATGTCCATCGAGACACATTTGAGCGAACCTCTCCAAGTTCCCCACGGGTACCCACATCTCCTGAGGTAGATGTCAACAAATCTACTCTCATTGAAAAAGGACAACCCAGTCCAAACCACCAAGAGCCAAACCGATTAGAGGATATTTTTTGTTCCTCTGAATCAAACACAACAGGGGAATCCATCTCATCTTCATCATCCTCTCAAAAAGGTGATGATGAAAATATAAGAGTTCCATCGCCCCAAAACTCGCCTCCACCTACACAGAACGTTGATGTCTCTGTGACCAACGGTGTCTTAAGGCAAACAGAGGGTACGTCCATACCCGCTGTTAGTTTAGATGCTGATGAAATCCTATCAGAAGGGTTACAGCCACAGGATGCACCACTTACCGGGGTCTTTACCCTTCATAAAGGTAAGCACATTGTGTTCAGCTCCTTTCCTCTGTTGATCGGGAAAAGCTGCACCTTTCAGAACAACCGAAGAGGTGTCTGTGAATAACAACCCTTGAAGACAGGTTGGAAGTTCCTCGACACTCAACGTCGAAACAGGTGTGAAAGAGGGCCTCTCTGAATGCGAGAGACAAGGGGCTCCATGTGTTGGAGATGCACCGGTTACCTCTTCTGAATTTGTCACCCATGCAGCTTTCAAGGCATTTGGTGATCAAATTCAGAGATTTGTGGAAGATCTAAAATTATCCCTAGTATCTCAACAACAAGTACTGGCAGCTATACAAGCCCAACAAGCAACTCAAACTCAAACGTTGGAGGCAATCAGATAACTTCTCTCTGAATATTCAGAGACTCAAAGGAATTCTGCTGCAGATCAATTCCGGGTTCTAGACGCAGGGATAAAGGCTAATGCAGAGGCTATCTTTAATCTTCCTTCAGAGCTTCCTACTCCAGAAGTCACAATCTCTGCTGATGAATATGGTTCATTTGTTGCCGACATCCACAAACTCATACAGGTTGTATTTCCTTCAAAAGATGCTTCTGCTTCCTCTTTAGTCAAAAAGTCTGATATGGCACACTTTCAAAAGGCAATGATTGAACGCATCAACACTCTGACCTCCAAATATACATCTAAAACCAACTCCAGCAACATGAATATGGATCAAAATCTCACAACTTTAGAAACCTCGGTTTCAAAGTTGTCTTCTCTGGTAAGTGAGTTATCTGCATCATTTGAAGACCGGAAGAAAGCCAAAGAACCTCCGGCATGTAAAAAGGCTGAGTTGAAACGAAAAAGATCTGAGGATCAGGACCCTGATTCTCAGAAGGGGGAGAACATGGAAAATTTAAGAGGACGAAAACTGAAATGGGTCAGAAGATGGAACAAGAAAAAGGTAAAGCTTCAACCTCCTCACCCTCTACACCTCCTCCCTCCAAACAAACTCCGATGACGCCTACTCCACTAGCTACTCACAAAGGTCCTCTGCCCAAGGATCCAGAAACTGCCAAATTTATACTGGAGATAATTGGCAATACTAAAACGCAATCTCAACCGGCAAAAACAGCGAAAGCTAGAACAGAAGAAGAAGCAGCCAGAGATAAGGCAGCCAGAGCTGAGATAGCCAAAGCAGAAGCAGCCAGAGCAGAAGTAGCCAGAGCTGAGGCAGCCAGAGCAGAAGAAGAAAGAATAAGATTAGAGGCTGAACAAAAAGCTAAATCTGAAGCAGAAAAAGCGAAGGAAGAAGCCATAAAAGCCAAGGCTGAAACAAAAAAAGCTCAGGCTCAAGCAGAAAAAGAAAGAGAAGAAGCCAAAAAGCTAAAGAAGCTGCTGAAAGCGCACGTGCAAATTTTGAAGAAACAAAAAGAAGGGAGTCAGCAAAATTCAAAGCCTCAAATGAAGAAAAGATACAGAAGCTGGGAAAACTCGATTTACCCACTTTAGAAATCAAACACAAGCACATGTATGCCATCGCCGATCAGAAGATATACCTGATGATGCCAAATTTTTCAAATGACTACCAAGTAAGTAATGAGATCAAAGATAAATTCATAACTCACAGGAAACCAAGGAATGAGGCTTATTCTATTGTTCCAATCAAAAAAATATCACTCAGGCATGCACAGTTTGAACAAACACCTATCTGGTATACTATTTACAAGGTGTTAGAGAAGACAACAAACCATCCTACTTCTATGACAATGATTTATTGTCTATCAATCCTTTTGATCTTATAACACTGAGAAGTTTATGAAGACTCAAATGAACAGAGGGAGAGATGATCAAGACAAAATTGCTTACTTCTGTATTATTGAATGTATGAAGTCTTTTATTCGATACAGAAGGCAAGTAGACTTTCAAACTGGTTTTAAACTACAAGGTAGATAATTTGTGTATCTCTGCTCCAAATGAAGATTTTGAGGGTCTAAATGTACTCAGGATTGGGAAAGTGATAACTGAACCAGAAGTAGGAATCGTGTTCAGAAGGCCGAACAGAATTAGTTTTTTTAGAATTAAAGATGCTTATAAATACTCTATAGAGGTTGTGTATATCGTGAAGTGTTATGCCTCTGTAGCAGTTGACAATCAAGAATTTGAAGTTAAAGAGAAGATTGTAAAGAGACTTGACAAGTTAATGAAGCTCAGAGAAGTTACAGATGCCATCTCCAAACTCATTTCTCAAACAGTCCCCTTCTGATAAATTATAATACGTTCTTATTGTCAAACCAACTATAAAGCCTAAGGAAGAACAGCGAAGCTACCTGCGCAACATTCTGAACTACATACTTAGGGGGAGATTGTTAGACCTTATTTCAAAAGAAGTATGAATCAGAATTATGCAAGTACAGAAGTTCAGAAGGTCATATTCTGAACAACCTATGTCAGAAGCACCTAGAGGAAGAAAGAGCCGCTGGACTCCAACGGAAGCATCATACGCGCCCCTGATGATGTGGCAGGCACATCTTCCATGTGTAACTGAATCAGTTATTCACTTAGCTTACGTGTCAAGATGTAATAGGCTAGATAGTTGACTTTCCTTGTTGTAATCGTGTAAATAGCTCAGTTGTTGTTTGTAAAAGTACGATTTAAAAAGTATTAATTCGAGAGCTAAATTGTGCATATTGTTGTTATCTTCCAAGTTATTCAATACGAATTATCGATTGTTCTTCAATACTGTTCTTATTAATCTTACTGTTTATCATAGATCTGTTTGCTTTCGCTCATATTTACTTGTTTGATCTATCAATTAATTGTTAGAAAGGGATCTGGGTTCCAACAGTTTTGTTGAAGCGTTTGTTGATGATGGAGCGATTTTGAGTGAAGCAAACCGTATTGATGGCTTCGGCCCATAAGAAGTGTGGGAGTTGGGAATGAGCTAGCATGGTTCCTGCAGCTTCGACCAAAGTGCAGTTACGGCGTTCAACCACCCCATTTGTTGTGGAGTGCAGGCGGCAGAGAATGTTTTTGAAGTGAGAAAATCACTTAGCATGACGTTTTTGAACTCCGTTCCCTTGTTCGTGCGAATGGTTTGAAGAGTAAGCTCAAACTTGACTTGAATGTTTTTTATGGAGGAAATAATGAGAGCGGTGGCTTCGACTCAAATTTGACCCATGTGTAACGAGAGAAGTCATCCACCATTACTAAAACATACTTTTTGCCGTGGATACTTTGAGTCTGCATTGGGCCGCATAGATCCATATGAATGAGTTGAAGGGGGCTGGTCGTACCATGTTCCACCTTTGGTTTCTGAGAGGCTTTCTTCATTTTACCCATTTCACATGCGTCGGATAAATGGGTTTTTGTTTACTTGAGTTTTGGCAAACCTTTAACCAACCTATTGCTAGCCAGTTTATTGATGTTTTTGAAATTTAGGTGAGAAAGGCGACGATGCCAAAGCCAGTTTTGCTCGTTGGATGTTTTGGATAAAAGACAAACGTTGGTAGGTCCTTTCGGGTCAGATAGATCGATGGTATACAGGTTTGAATTACGAGATCCAGCAAGGAGTTCTTGGCCATCGTAAGTGCGAACGCAACATCGCTCGGTTAGAAAGTTCACCTGTAGTTCTTTGTCACAAAACTGACCAATGCTAAGAAGATTGTGGCTTAGACCGAGGACATACAAGACTTTGGATATCATGAGGTTGTCGAGAACTATGTTTTAGTGACGAATGATAGGTGTGTAGTGGTTGTTACCAAAACATACTTCTCCACCATATTTTTGCGTGTAATCGACAAGCAGCTCCTTTTGTCCAGTCATGTGTTTGGAGCAGCCAGAATCTAAGTACCACATATGACTGGCCTGCAAAACAAATCAGGCAGATTTAGGTACCTATTTAAAAATGGGTCCTTCGGGGTTAGTTGACTTTGCAGACTTGGGTACCCACTTTGGATGGGACTCAGTTGCAAAAGTCAAGGGCCTTGTGGGAACCCATTTGTAAACAGGATTTACATGATGAAAGTTATTGTAAGATCTACGCACGTTAGAATGATAATCATAATTATAAGTATGCAAGCGTACAAAGTCATTCACAACACAATTTGAGCAACAAATTTTATTTCGAGCAAATTGCAATAAATGTCGGAACGAATGAATAGTGTAAGGAAATTTAACACTTCGTTTTGAATTTATGACATTTGGAAATTTAAAACTAGATTGTTTATTGCGGGGCGGTGACTTTGCTTGACTTGTGCCTTTTTCAATCCAAATTTGCTTTGTCTTTAGAGGGCGTAAAACTGAAACATTCAAAGGACCCGTATTAGATTTGAAGAAAGTTTGCGACTTTGTATTTTGATTTTTGAACAGTTTGAACCTTAGTATTGGAATAAGATGGTTGAGAAGAACTTGGAAAATAGTTAGGTTCAAAATCAGGAAGCAAGGTTGAGTTGATGGGTTGTTTCCCTTTATCCAAAAATTCCTCATGACTCGGAAGAGTAGGATTAAAGTTAAATTGATCAACCGAATCATTTGGACACACGTTAGAGTTAAGGAGTTCAGAAAAATTTAGTTGAGATTCGGCTAGGATTCGAGCTTCATCGGCTTCTAACTCCGCATCAATTTGTTCTTCAGTAAGGGAAGTCTTATATGTAGAAGGACGAAAAGTTTTAGGATCGAAATCTTTTGGGAAAAAACTCATCCATATCATATGAAAGAATTGTGTGATCGTTTTGTTCAAAATTCTCGAAGTCATAGTTTATTGGATGAGAGCTAATGAAGGCTTTGCACGAAAAAACTTCAGAAGTTGTATCAACTTCGGGGATGTTTTTCAAAACTGTGGTCTCGAGATTTTAAATTTTAGCAATTAAAACTTCTTTTTCCTTTTCCGAAGAGAAGCGTTCGGATTCCAAAACCTTTTCGAGTTGAATAATTTTTTGTTCAAGAAAGAGTGTTGGAATATAAGGTTTATAATTTGTAGGTTTCGATTCAAGTTCTTCTTCGGTATAACTTGGAAAATAATCGTTTGGAAGAGTATTGCGAGAAGATTCTTTTTCAACATGATTTGGATAACAAAAAGGTATTTGATGAAAGTGTTTGTTTTTCCGATTCCAATCTTCCCTTCTTTCGACTTTGTTAGATGACTTAATAAATTGAATTTTGTACACCGAACCAAGGTTTAGATATTCAAATTTATAAAGTGTAGGAGTATTGTATATGGCTTTTTCCAAGCATTTTGGATTGTCAAATCCTAAGCTGGTTTTTGAAAATAACTCTCTTAGTGTGTTTAAATGAATCATTTGTTCCGATTGACCCAACTTGTAGAGTTTAAGTTCCAAGTTCTTAAGTTTTTCCAAAAGGTCATTACGTTGAATAGTGGCAAATTCAAATTTGGAAGAAAAATCGTTGGTTTCACGTTCAGATTTGTTAAGTCTGTTCGTGAGGTCAGTATTTTTGAGTTGGAGTGTCAAAATTTCTTCTTCTAACATGGTCTTCTTGTTCCGAATGTTTTCTTTTTGACTTTTATAAGTAGCAATTTCAGATGTGGCAAGTAAAAGTTCATTACAATTATTTTCTAGACGAGCTTCTAAACTGGAAACCAAGAGTTTCTTGATTTTCAGTTTAGATTGTACATTTTGCAATGCGGCAGTTAATTCATGCATTTGGGCAACAAAATAATCATAGTCGGAAGTGCTTACCTCATTAGAAGGGTCGGATGCTTGTGATATTGAAGCATCAACCATGAGATTGATACCAGTCGGAGGTTCCTCATTGGAGGAATTAGTGACATTTACCATGAGGCTGAAGTGGGCTTGAATTTCTTCTTGCTCGTCATGGTTTTGATTAAGCCATAGCTCATCCTCCGCCATGAGAACCATTCCGGCTTCACGTTGTTTGGCAAGCATCACTTTGAACGCAAAGTAATTGGAATCTTGAACAATGTGTTTCTTGCATTCACGGGCGTAATGGCCGGACTTGCCACAATTGTAGCATAAGCTCATCTCGCCTTTGAATTTGTCTTTGTTTGTCTTTGGGTTTAATCGGAGGGAGTTTTTCTTCTTGACGCGGTTTGGGTTCAAACATCTCCTTGCATTCATAATTCTTTGTACCCGAGGCATATCGAAGTTTATTGGAAGTGGGGCGGCGAGAGAACTTCTTTTGAAATGCTTGGGTAAGAAGGGCAAGTTGTTGTTGGAATTCGGCTATGTCGGGATCGGATGTTGAGTCGTCTTCTTCTTCTTCCATGGGACTATTGTTTTGGGTTAAGGGACGATCTTCTTTTGCAATGAGAGCAATTGGGTCGGGCGACTTTGTAACTTTCTTGTTGGCAGCCATGGTTTCGAGAACCTCCTCTTCCTCTTGTTTGAGAGTTTCGTATACCTCGTGTAGATCAAGTTCCGCGAGAAACTTGCTATGTTTGATTTGATTGGCAAAACGACGCCATTCAGGGTGTAGATTGCTTACAAGTTTGACGTTGTTCTCGATCTTTGTCTTACGTATATCGTTTTTGCTAAAATCGTTAAGCAAGTGAACAAAACCTTAGTACGTGTCCGTAAGACTTTCTCCTACTTTTTAACAAAACCTTCATATTGTGATATGCAATTTGTGATCTTCATTTGAGTTCCGATTTTTGTTCCAAGCATGATCTTTTCAAATTGTTCCAACATTCCTTTGGTCGTAGTCTGGTGGGCGTACTCCTCGAGATGATGGGTATCAAATCTTGCCTTGGCCACTGCACCCAGCCTGGCATGAACTATCGATACTCATGTAGATATCATTCGGAAGGCCGAGAAGTAAATATGATCGTGCGAGTTGATCACCTTTTGCAATTCGTTTTTCATCGTCATTATAAGCGGATTTGGGTTTGACTTCTTTCTGGGCTAATAGAGGAGGAACAGCGTTGGGTGAAGCAGGAAGATCCTGATAAAAGATAGGCGGTGGACTTTCAGTGATGGATCGCATGATTTTTTCCGCATAATCATGTCGTTCAACAAAGTCGAGGAACCTGTCTTTCCATTGTGAATTTTCTCCTCGAAAGAGGATTGGAGGTTTTGTGTCAGAACCAATGGCCATGGCTTCGCGTGTAGTCATTGTACTTGATTGCTTGATCTCGATCGGTGAGTTTTGAGGAGTTTCTAAGATTTCTTTGAAAGCGGGTAAAATTATCTCGAATGAACAAGGACTCGAGATTTAATGATGTCGATTCAAAGGAACTCGAGAAGAATTTATGTCAAATCACAGGGGATCGAGAAGAAAACAATGTCGACACAAGAGGACTCGACAAGAATTGATGTCGGGTTAATAATGTTCGATAAGAAAAGATGTCGATTAACAGGGACTCGAGGAAAAAAAAGGATGTCGACTTAAAGGGGTTCGAGAAGAATGAAGAACAGATATACCGAATCCTTAATTTTCTCAATTAATGAACTAAAAAAGAGAGAACAAAGGATTCTTGACTAAAAAGATCTAGAGTAACAAAAGTTATCTAGTCTTTTTATGGACAACAAAGGCTAAGTTCTCGAGTTTCCAATTTTCTCAAATAAGACAGAAAAAAAATTACTAAGGTTTATAAGGTTTACTTAAGGATTCTTGACCAGAAAAGCTGCAAGAGTCAAGAAAATCAAAAGTACCCAAAATAAATGAAAGTAACGAGTTTTTTAAAAAAATATGATTCGATAGTCCTTTGATCAAAGATCTTGGGTGATATAGATGTGTGTGTGGTGCGACAAGGAGATGGGTCCGAGAACTTATGATAAAATTTACCCAGATTTTGTTATTATTTTCACAGATTAATTCGACACTTATGAATAAGCGTTTTAGTAGTTTAATGAAATCGATAACAAACGAGAAAACTGGGTTTTTCGAAACGATTGGGTTTTGATGATTCAAACACCTAGAGTATGATTCGAGAAGAATAATATTCGAGATTTTACCTTGATTAAATAGATCGATTTGAAACTGCTTCAAAACTCAAATCGCAGGCTCTGATACCAATTGTGGATCCTAGTATAGCTCAAGTACGTATGAATATAATCAATAACACGATGAACACAATAATATTTAGAGAGAATATGTCGAATATCTTACTTGAATAATCGTGAGTACAATGTCGCTCAATACTGAATACATGATTACAATGATGCTCTATCTTTCTAACTTGTTAACCTTGACCCCTAAGCTTGTATTTATGTTGAAAGGACTAAGCGACATAAGGAAAGTAGAATAAGGCATTATACACCTGCCTTTTACAATCAAAAGAATCGTTTCCTTATTTTGACACAATTAATATAAAGTTTTAACATCTTTCACTGATAAAGCATCTTGTTTCAATTGTCAACGTAAATATCATTTTGCAGTTAGTACAGATCCAAGAAAGTTGTTGTACCAACTGCCTCTCAGATATCCTTCAAACCTAAATAAGAAAAATATATTAAGTTAAAAGACAAATATCTAAAGATGAAGAAAACCCAGCGAAAAGGAAAAGATCTTGTCGCTGAAGAAGTTAATTGGGCCGACACCACTAACAAATCAGGGTCAGATGAAGAAGACAGATTTTATTTGCCTTATGGTGTAACAGCCACGATTCTAAAACAAAGGGATAACATACTACTGCTTTAAAATGTCAACAGATCCAAGAATAAATGGTCCCAAAGTAAACTTTATCCCAAATGTTTGCGGCGGAATTTAAAACTAGCTACTGAGATTATTACAATCATCTACTAACTAGGCTACTATTTAAACGCATAACACCTCAGTTCTATCACCCGGGCTCACAGCTTCCCCTTGCCCTTACCTGAACACTTTACCCCGTGCTTCCCTGAAAGGTTTTCAGTTTTATTAAAGAGAAGGTTAGACCATAAGGTCTATTGAATTCCTAAAACAACAGTTAATATATGGATGACAGTTATAAGAGAAAACGGTTAGTCATGAATATTAACTCACACTTAAATCACACGTTTATGTACCTGTTGCAACGGTAAAATATTTAATGTCACACACACCGTGACAAGCATGATCACATACACCGTGATCATTAAAATGGAAACGCACCGCCCAATTAGAATGAATTAAAAAAATTCAATTTAAAACAATCATTTTATAAAGAAGCACACGAAGGGAACTCACCTGAATTGCCAAGCCACCTAGCTCACTCTCTTACTACGTACACACCAACCGAACACCTGATTTAGATCAATTAACTACAAGTTAATGACCCAATTATACATCCACACATCCTACCTATAAACCCCTTAGGCTAGGACACCACTTAACCCACTTAGTTAGCCTTTAAATAAAAATCCAAAATTGCTGAAACAGTGAGTTACGCGACTTGTCGCGCGACTTGAAGCCGCGGGCCAAGTCGCGGGACTGACTGTTTGTCCTGCACTTTTCTACTCGAACCAAAAACCCCAAAAACACCATTGGTACCAAATCCAGCCATAAACAGACATAAAACTTGTCTAAGCTCATACCAAAACCCTTGCCAACAACAAATAAACCATTAAATCCAATAAATCCATTGATTCATGGATTTTTCTACTCATTGAAGATCCTTACTCAACAATGGAGGTTTTCCTCCAAGGCTTCTTCTCTTCTCTTCTACTTTCACCAAAATCGCACCAAGCAAAACACACACACACACTAATCACCCGTATTCTCCAAGAAATGAGGGTTTCCTCCTTTTTTATTTGATCATCTATCTTCAAATGACAACCTTAGTCCCTGAACTTTAGGATGTTAGACTCCATCCATCCAAACTAAGTTAATTCCTACAAAATTGGTTCCGGGTTATTACATTTCTCCCCCCAAAAAGAATTCCATCCTCAGAATTCCTCTAGCGAAAAGTTGAGGGTATTTCTTCCTCATCTCCGACTCTGGTTCCCATGTCGCATCTTGTCCATTATGGAACTTCCAATGCACCTTCACTAACACAATCTCTTTGTTCCTCAACTTCTTAATCTTTCGATCCATGATCGCTTCCGGTTCTTCCGTATACTCCAACTTTTCATCCACTTGGATATCATCCAATAGTACCGACACACCCGTGTCCGCTAAACATTTACACAAATTACACACGTGAAACGTGCTATGAATACCACAAAGTTTCTCCGGAAGATCCAACTTGTATGCCACGGCACCCATGCGTGCCATTATGACAAATGGCCCTATATACCGAGGACTCAACTTTCCTCTCTTCCCAAAACACACTACTCCTCTCCAAGGAGATATCTTCAACATAACCTTGTTATTCACTTGAAACTCAATCAGCTTCCTTCTCTTATCTGCATATGTTTTCAGTCGGCTTTGAGCCACTTTCAACTTCTCACGAATCTGTCCAATCTTATCCGCGGTGATCTGAACAATTTCTGGGCCAGCTAACTGCTTTTCCTCCACTTCATTCCAACACAAAAGTGTTCTACACTTACGTCCATACAACGCCTCATACGGTGCTGCTTGAATACTCGCATGATAACTATTATTATACGAGAACTCGACCAATGGTAAACGTTTCGCCCAAAAACCACCAAAATCGATCACACAAGCTCTAAGCATATCTTCCAAGGTTTGAATCGTCATCTCACTCTGTCCATCCGTCTGTGGATGATAAGCAGTGCTCAAATTCATCTTTGTCCCCAACTCTTTCTGAAAACTTTCCTAAAATGCCGACGTGAAATGGCTATCCCGATTCGAAACTATAGACGATGGTACTCCATGTCTAGTCACGATCTCATCGATGTACAACCTTGATAACTTCTCCCTCGGATACGTTTCCTTATATGGTAAGAAATGGGCCGACTTGGTGAGACGGTCCACTATCACCCATATCGCATCGTACCCCTTTGGTGTTCTTGGCAACTTTGTAACGAAGTCCATCGTTATGTTATCCCACTTCCACACCGGAATGTCCAGAGGTTGAAGTTTCCTATACGGCCTTTGGTGTTCCGCCTTGACTTGCAAACATGTCAAGCATCTCTCCACAAAATAAGCTATGTCCTTCTTCATCCCCGGCCACCAATAATATTGTCGTAAATCTCGGTACATCTTATTTGTACCCGGATGTACCGAATATCTCGACTTATGAGCTTCTTCCAATACCTTCTCACGCAATCCACCAAGTTTAGGAACCCAAACACGGTCATCCAAACATATCAAACGTTTACAATCGTGCACCAACATTGACACATTTCCCACCATCCTTTCACTCTATAGATTTTCTTCTAAGAGTGCTTCATCTTGAACTTTCTAAATCTCCTACAAAATAGTAGGCAACACCTCAATTCTAAAAGCTACTATCTTTGTCGGTTCTCCTCTATCTCCGACTTAGCGCATCGGCTACCACATTCGCTTTCCCCGGATGGTACAAGATTTCACAATCATACCATTCAATAACTCGACCCACCTCCGTTGCCTCATATTCAACTCCTTTTGATCAAACAAGTGCTTGAGAGTTTTATGATTGGTATAAATTTGGCACTTCACCCCATAGAGGTAATGCCGCCAAATCTTAGGTATGAAAACTACCGCCGCTAACTCCATATCGTGAGTAGGGTAGTTTCTCTCTTGATCCTTCAACTGTCTTGAAGCATATGCAATCACTTTCCCATGTTGCATGAGCACGCATCCAAACCCCAACTTGTATGCATCACTATAAATCACGAACCCTTCTGTTTCGTTCGGTAACGACAAAACCGGTGCACTACTCAATTTCTCTTTCAACAAATTAAATACCGACTCTTGAGCTTCGGTCCATACAAACTTGACACTCTTCTTAGTCAACGAGGTCAACGGTGTCGCTACACGTGAAAAGTCTTTAATGAACTTTCGGTAGTAACCCGCTAGGCCTAAGAAACTTCTTACTTCTGACGGTGTTCTCGGTGGTTCCCAACTCTTGATAGCCTCTATCTTTGCCAGGTCCACTTTGATCCCACCATCGGACACTACATGTCCTAGAAACTGCACTTCTCGTAACTAAAACTCGCACTTCGAAAACTTAGCATAAAGCTTCTCGCGCTTTAGCAATTCTAACACTAGACAAAGATGTCCTTCATGCTCACTTTCCATCCGAGAGTAGATCAGACTATCGTCAATGAAGACGATCACACACTTATCCAACAAAGAACCACACACTCGGATCATCAAATCCATAAACACTGCTGAAGCATTAGTTAAGCCAAAAGGCATAACTAAAAACTCATAATGACCATACCTCGTGCGAAAAGCCGTTTTAGACACATCCTCTTCTCTTACTTTCAACTGATGAT
The DNA here is from genome assembly GCA_036898165.1 of Silybum marianum. NCBI lineage: Eukaryota > Viridiplantae > Streptophyta > Magnoliopsida > Asterales > Asteraceae > Silybum > Silybum marianum. The sequence goes on along the minus strand of CM072529.1, from coordinate 38,703,609 downwards.
AACCGGACCGCAAGTCTATCTTCGAAAAGTAACTTGCTCCTTGAAGTTGATCAAACATATCATCTATCCTAGGCAACGGATACTTATTCTTGATCGTTACCTTGTTCAACTCAGGGTAGTCTATGCACATCCTCATAGACCCGTCTTTCTTCTTAACAAACATTATCGGTGCTCCCTACGATGACGTACTAGGGCGTACAAAACCTTATCAAGAAACTCTTGAAGTTGCATCATCATTTCCTTCATTTCTGTCGGTGCTAATCGATATGGTGTACGGGGTATTCGCGTAGCTCCGGGTACCAAATCGATTCTAAATTCCACTTGCCGATCCGGAGGTAACCCGACAAGATCATCAGAAAATACCTCGGGATAGTCTTTCACTATCAGTACTTCCTCTACACTCTTCTTCTCTCCCTCGACACGATCACATATGGCTAAACATTGTTTAGCTTTCAACATGGATATAATGCACGACTTCCTCTCGTTTCGATCACCATAAATCACCACCTCTCTTTCTTCCGACAAGGTGACTCGAATCAACTTCTTCTTACACACGATATACGCATTGTTGCTAGCCAACCAATTCATCCCCACAATCACATCAAACTCTCTCATCGCCATCGGATATAACAACATCGGTATAAGATAACCCTCTATATCAATGCTACAACCTTCTAAAATTTCCCTCACCACGACTCGCCTATCATCGGCGATTTCTACCTCAAACCCATGATCCAACTTCCTGGGCTTGACATTCAAGAGTCTCATAAATGCATTTGATATAAAAGAACGGTTCGCACCCGAATCAAATAAAACCTTGGCATGCATAGAATTGATAAGAAAGGTACCTGTCACCACGTCAGGCGCCTCCTCCGCTTCAGTAGTTGTCATCTGAAAAGCCCGAACTTGAGCTCGTGGGGCCTCTACTTTCCTTTCCGCTCCACCACCACGTCCTCCACTAAAGTTGTTCACCCCACCTTTCTTCAATTGAGGGCAATCCGTCCTCAAATGCTCGGGAGAATCACATTGATAACATGCTCTCGAGTTGGGACACTCTCTTGCCATGTGTCCCATTTTCCCACACTTGAAACACCCTTTTGACTCCATAGCACAATCTCCTCGATGCACTCGATTACATTTCCCATACGGTTTCTCCACAAACTTTTGACTCCCACGATTATCATACTTAGAGAACTTAACTTTCTTGGAATCATTTGGTGTTCCTTCCCACTTTCTCTTCTCGGTACCCTTTTTCCATCATTTGGCGGTTCTTTCCTTCTCGGTCATCTCGGCAGCATCAACCACCAATTAGAAAGTCGATATGTTCATTGTCATCACCAACTGCCTTATAGAAGCTTTCAAACCCCACACATAACGGTCCACCATACTTTCCTCGGTCGAGACATAGACCTCGGCAAAACGTGACTTTTCCAAAAACATTGCGGTGTACTCTTGTACCGTCATATCTCCTTGCACTAGTTGTAAGAACTCCTACTCAAGTTTCCTTATTGCGGTCTTGGGGCAATAATTGTTTTTAAACAAACTCACAAATTTCTCCCATGAAGTCTTATTGACCGCTCCCGGACCAATCTTTCCACTTTCCAAATCCCACCAACAACGAGCTTCTGCCTTAAGTATAATGGTGGCATGCAACACCATATCCTTGTCCGCACACTCAGTATTATCAAACACCACTTCCATTTCCCTAATCCATTGCGAGGCCAACACTGGGTTACGCTCTCCCGTATAGGTAGGAGGCTTGCAAGTTAGGAATGTCTTGTAGCTACATCCTTTCGATTCCTTACTTTCCACTTTGGGGGTAGTCTTTTGGGATAAGTGACTACGACTTCCACAAGGAATAGTCGTACTTAAAGAATGTTGTTTTCCTGCTAAAGCTTGAATTGCCGCTTCGAGTTTCCCCATTCCCGCATTGAAGTCATTCTGGGTCACAAACCCCCGCTCTTGGGTTCGACCTCCCCTTTTCTTGCGTCCCCTACCATGCACACTCACAGAACTTTCTTGAATTGATTCCACCTGCTCATTCAACGGCTCAGTCACCACCCCACAACCATGAGTACGGGTCGTACCTCGGCCCCGAGCTCCACCTTCAAGGGATCCTACGGATGTTGCACCACTTCGAGTTCCACGACCCTTTCCTCTACCTCTTCCTCGGGTAGGAGTAGCTACAACAGTTTCAACTTGATCGGGTTGAGTATCTCCAATCGGAGGATCTCTTTCTGATGGTGTTATCGATGCTGATCTTACAGAACCTCGAGTCATACTTCTCGATGCTGAAACGAACATAACATAAGACAACCAGTTAGATCGTAACAAGGTATTCAAGCACCTTCATGTACCTGTAAACTCACAATGACATTGGCCAGATGTGATTTTGAATTTACCTTACAGATTAGTCTTTCTACCCTATCATTACGCTTACTAGTCAAACCACATTCTACCCATCTCTACTTACTTCTCAGTCCCCCTATCCCTCAGTCTAAGTCTAGATGCTCCTCGAACACCAAATTCTCTTAAACTAGGGCTCTGATACCACTTGTAACAACCACGATTCTAAAACAAAGGTATAACATACTATTGCTTTAAAATGTCAACAGATCCAAGAAAATGGTCCCAATGTAAACTTAATCTCAAATGTTTGCAGCGGAATTTAAAACTAGCTACTGAGATTATTACAATCATCTACTAAGTAGGCTACTATTTAAACGCATAGCACCTCACTTCTATCACCCGGGCTCACAGCTTCCCCTTGCCCATACCCGAACACTCTACCATGTCCTTCCCTGAAAGGTTTTCAGTTTTATAAAAGAGAGGGTTAGACCATAAGGTCTAGTGAGTTCCCAAAACAACAGTTAATATAAACATGACAGTTATAAGAGAAAACGGTTAATCATGAATATTAACTCACACTTAAATCACACATTTATGTACCTGTTGCAAGGATAAAATATTTAATGTCACACACACCGTGACAAGCATGATCACATACACCGTGAGGAATGAGCGTGTGGTAATAATTCCATATTAATCCGAATAACCTGAAATGGCTGGGGAGAGCAAAGGTTCCTTTTTTTTAGGGTACTCCCGGGAACAGATCCAGTGGAGACGGAGTGGGGCCTGTAGCTCAGAGGATTAGATTAAAATAGACACGCACCGCCCAATTAGAATGAATTAAACATTTCAATTTAAAACATTCATTTTATAAAAAAGCACACGAAGGGCTCATCTGAATTGCCAAGCCACCTACCTAACTTTCCGACTACGTACACACCAACTGAACACCTGATTTACATCAATTAACTACAAGTTAATGGCCTAATTATACATCCACACATCCTACCTATAAACCCCTTAGGCTAGGACACCACATAACCCACTTAATTAGCCTTTAAGCAAAAATACAAAATTGCTGAAACAATGAGTTACGCGGCTTGCCGCGCAACTTGAAGCCGCGGGCCAAGTCGCGGGACCCACTGTTTGTCCTGCACTTATCTGCTCGAACCAAAACCCCCAAAAACACCATTGCTACCAAATCCAGCCATAAATCAGACATAAAACTTCTCTAAGCTCACACCAAAACCCTTCCCAACAAAAAATAAACCATTAAATCCAATAAATCCATTGATTCATAGATTTTCCTTCTCATTGAAGAACCTTGCTCAACAATGGAGGTTTTCGTTGATTTCAAATCCTTTAGAGTGAAATATGGATCCCAATACTTGAACGATACTTCAATACTCAAACTATTAACTCAACAAACACTGATTTGAGGGTTTAATCAAAAATACCACCAACTAAACCGTAAAACTCCATGGTTTTACATCTCCTAATAGACCCAAGTAAGCAAGAAGATGAATAGGAAGAACTTTCATACCTGAAATTGATTGTTGCACCTTGATTCTCCAAGGCTTCTTCTCTTCTCTTCTCCTTTCACCAAAATCGCACCAAGCAAAACACACACACACTAATCATTCGTGCTCTTTTTTCTTAAAAATAGCTCTCTCTTGAATGATATGAATTAATGTGCTCTTTTTTCTTAAAAATAACCCTAACCCTCTATTTATATGTAGGAAATTATCACAACATGGAAACTAAAGAATTAGGCATTATTCACTTGCCTAAATTACATTAAAATCGTTTCCTAATTATCTTTTATGACTTTTGCACTTTGACCTTTCATGTCTTCAATAATTGTATTCTCGGATACAATATTCTCAGACCTAACAATCTCCCCCTTTGTATTCGAGATTTTAATTCAGCAAATCAGCACTCTTCTTTTGAAGATCATGAAACTTTTGTCAACAAGTCTTTCTTCTTGATTCTTTTGCTCCCCCTACGAAAATGATCTCTTGTAAGATCCGTAGCTCCCCCTTAATATTAGCATGAAAAGAAAATCGAATGAGTCGCGTTGTCGTAGGGTATAAAACTTGTCGGGTCAAAAAGCATGTCGGGTTAGGTGATGTCGACATAAAAAGATCTCGAGCCAAGTAGATTCGACAAGAATTGATGTCGGGCCAAAATGAGTCAATCAAATCAGGTGTTGAGCCAAATGAATTGTCTTCATTTGTCGATAATTTTTCACTTTTTCTTCAGTTGACTTTGAAACACATTTTCTTTCCTTCACAATAAGCATTCTTCTTTGATATACCTTTTCTCCCCCTCAGAATGATAAGGAGAATCCGAATGATTATGAACATTATCAAAGACAATATGTGCGAATGTGATCAAATGTAAATGTGGAATATCGGGTAATGAGCTAACAGACAAAAGCACATGAAGCAACTGTTATCACTTAATCAAAATAAATTCAATTGAAGTGGCCTATTTTCAGAGTTGGCAATGATGAATCTCTGATAGGACTTCCAGTTATCACCGAAGTAAGTTATAAAACTAGCTTCTCAAACTGTTCCGGCATAAACACGCAGATATTCTTGGTGAATCACAAAGATTCGTGCAATGTGTCAAAGAAATATTTGTATATATTTTGGCTCAAAAATAGACTCGATTGTGCATAGAATATGAAGTTCAGAGACTGGAGGTGTGTCTTCCTTTTTCAATATCTTAATTTTCCGAGTGAAAAAAAGATAGCAGATATGCTCATTTTCTGTGATATATGAAACAAATATCTTTTGTGAGATACTTGAGTAGTTGTGTGGGGTGACACAAGTTATCGACATTGGGTCCATGTCTATTTCAATATTCATCTCCAAAGAATTGAGAATGAATAGATTATGTGGCTACCCGGATAACTGTTTAGGTTTGGTGAAGACCAATTATTTTCTTTGAAGCCTTGTCATACTCTCACATTTTCTTTTATCTCACAAGCACTCAATTTATACCCTTTCAAAATATCTATCCTAAGGGTGTGTTTCATGGGTAGGTCCTTCCGGCTTTGGATTGACCATAGAAACTTCTAACTCCTATCACACACAAGGAGTCGAAACATGGAAGTACGAGTTCTGAACTGATGTATTCAGAAGTCATAATGTTAAGCGCAGGTTCATAGCTGAGATACTATGAAGCTAATCAATAAAAATTAGAAATATGGTACTCCCCCTAAAAAACTACATAACCTTTTGAATGATTATGTCGTGTGATGTGAATATTCTGAATTTGGAACACACGTGACATACCTACAAAACAGATTAAAAAGATTTTGGTACCCAAGCTTTGTTGGGTCCTCGGAGGTTAGCTTTAGCTGCAATAAATGGGGAAGTGGGGATACTGTAAATACCATACCATTTATGAATGAAATTTTGATTGACAAAATCATTTGTTCCACATGTAGAACAACAAATCTTTGTGGCACTTAGACTAATTAGCTGATTGATTGATTTGACAAAATAAGGCAAATTAGTCTTGGAAACAAATGATCTTGTATCAACTACAGGAGATGTATGTGACATGTTTCCAACACTATCATCTGTAGTTGATTTCTTCCTCCAAACCATTTTAAACTTCTTAAAATTACCGGAATTAGCGACAAACTCATTGTAAAACCGATTAGAATTATGAGTCTGAGAATTTGAAGAACCATATGATTTGGAGCTGTTAGAATAACTATTTGATTTAACACTTGAAGAACAGTTATCCTTACAGATAGGAGAAAGAGGAGTTTGCTTTGAACTTGAAGTAGAATCAGAATCATGAGGAAAAATCAATTTTTCAAGATCATCTAACTCCGCATTTAAATGTTCGGGAGTAAGTTGTTTGACTGAATCTGAATTCATTTGTTTTTGTTTTGAAAGCTCGTTTTCAAGTTCTTTGATCTTGCAGGATAAATCATCTCTTTCCTTTGTGACCAAATCATACTTATTTTTAAATTCAGATCTCAAATTCTTTTCAGTTACAAGAGTTGTTTCTAAAACAGATAATTTGTTTGAAAGTTTACTAATTTTCTCTTCAAAAACTTTTTCCAAATTTTTGCTTTTAGCAACGATCAAAACACTTTTCTTGATTAAATTCGTCTTATCAGTTTCAAACACTTTTCTTTCATCTTTTATAAGATTTGAAGTTTAGAAAGTTGCTTTGATAGTTTTAGACATTTCGTTTCAGCTGATTTTCTTTCCAAAATCACAACTTGTTCAAAATCTGACTCTTGTTTAGAAAGTTTTTGAATGGTCAATTCACAAGTGTTAATTTTGCTTTCAAAGGCTTTTCTCTCAATCTGAAACTTGTGTTTCTCATCAGAAGTTAATATCCTTTATTTCTCACTTTCCAAAAATTCAGTTAATTTTCTTTTAAGAACCACACTATAAGTCTCATGATCTATAAAATTTTCTAACTCAGAAATTTTGGTTTTTAGATCAAATTTTATTTTTATCAGATTTGTCTTTTTGCAAACTCTTCAGATGTATGATATCCATTCCTAGAATACTCGGTGAGTTGTTTCTCCAAAAATTCATTTTGATTTTGCAAAACTTTTCTTGATTCTTCTGAGTTATTAAATTTAGATTTGAGAGTGACATGTTTCTTAAAAGTTCATTCAACACTTGCATGTTTTTTGTGTGTCTGGTTTCAAGTTGAAAAATTTCTGCATTTAGCTCAGAAAGTTGATTTTGAGAACTCATCGTGAAAGCACGGGTTACCTGAGTTGATTTTGAGAACTCATTGTCGAGTGGTAAAGGCTTTATAAGAAGATTTGTCAGGTGAAGGGGACTCGATAAAACTTTCTAAGAATAACTTGAGTCGATAAGCAGAAGTTTATCGATCAGAAAAGACTCGATAACTACAGTTTCTCGATTGACAAAAAAATTCCTTCTTTCTTTTTTTTTTTTGGAAAAAATTTGGACTCGATAAAAATTTATATCGATTACTGTTGACTCGGTAAAAAAAATTGTCTATTGAGAAGGACTCGATAAAAATTCAAGAATATCTGATTTGAAATTTCTTTAACTGATAAACCAGAAATCAAGAACAAAGGGTTATTGACTAAAAAGAACAAGTTTTTTTATGGACAAGAATAGCTAAGTTCTCCAGTTTCTTATTTGTTCAGTCAAGAATAAAAATTAAAATTACTAGAGTTTATGATTCTTTAGTAAGAAAAGCTGCAAGAGTCACTAGTTCCTGAGTTTTCTTATGTAAAGAGTTTCAAAAGTAATCAAAATAAACTAAAATAATTTTAATCAAAAACAGATTAAATAATTCGAATAAAAATCAAGTTTATTGTAATTTGAATCGACAAAAATTTAAGCTAAAGAACGGATTAGGTTTTGTCGGGTAGAAAAAATAGACAAACAAACAAATCTGGAATTTTAAGAATTTTTATCGGGTTAAGCTAAAACAGTTTGAATCGAGAAAACTTCAACGAATAAGAAATCGAGATTTTACCTTCTGTTTGCGACGATCACTTCAGAAAACAGCCAAAACTCAGATCGTATGCTCTGATACCAAATGTGGATCCCAGTAAATCAGGTAACGGTTTAATATTCAATAAGAACACGATGAATAAACTGAATAACTTCAATATGTCATATATCTAACTTGTAGAATTCACAGTTACATAGATTTCTCTCTTAAGCTCTCTCTTTTATGATATGAATTAATGTGCTCTTTTTTCTTAAGAATAACCCTAACCCTCTATTTATATGTAGGAAATTATCACAATATGGAAACTAGACAATTGGGCATTATTCACTTGCCTAAATTACATTAAAATCGTTTCTTAATTATCTTTTATGACTTTTGCACTTTGACCCTTCATGTCTTCAATAATTGTATTCTCGGATACAATATTCTCAGACCTAACAAAAGGGTACCAGAAACCATACCCGCAGTAGATTTGTCAGCAGATAGGCTAAACACACGACCACCAACAGTTGATTGCTTCTCTTTATCTTTGGAATTATCTTTCGACCCTTGCTTATAATCACGCCGAAAATGACCTCTCTGACCGCATTTAAAACAGGCGCTGGTCATTTGAGAACATGGGCCAGGGTGATGCCTAACACCACAATCTTTGCACCGTATCTGAGAAGTTGCCTTCGAAAAGCTTTTGTTAGAAATTCCCTGAGATGAAACTGGATGTCTGTAACTTGCTTGTTTCAACTGAACTATACGATTGGATCTTCGCCCGGTAGAACTTCCTTGAAACACATCTCTGTTCCGTTTAGTACCACTATCACCTCGAAAAAGTATAGAATCTAGTCTCTCCCTTTCAATGTTTCTCGCAGCATCAGCAACTTGAGCAACGCTCGTAAAGTGTTGATTGATAAGTTCAGGTCTGAATTTGCTATTGAGGGTCCACTTGAACTTGCTAACTTGATTTTCCACCGTACCCGCCATAACACCTGCAAACTAGCCAACCGTAGAAATCTGGCTACATATTCGGATATGGATTCATCTTCTTTTTGTCTCAGATTGGAATACTCTTGGACATACGCCTCTTTGTCTGCTGCAGTAAAGTATTGCTGATAGAAAACATCTTTGAACCCCGACCATGTTAAACTTTCAACAGCTATCTCCCCTCCGTAAGATTGTTTCCAAGCTTGCCACCAACGATTTGAATCACCTTCAAGTTTATAAGTAGCCAACTCCACTCGTATTCTATCATAACAACCCAAGACTCGGAAAATCTTTTCAAGATGTGATATCCAATCTTCGGCTTCAACCGGAGTGGTCGCTGAAATAAAATTACGAGGCTTTTGTTTATGAAACCTCTCCAACCATTGGTGGATATCAACTAGTTGATTACTGGTGTTAGTTTCCTGATCCCTTCTTTCTGACCCAAAATTCCCAGCATTAGGATTCGGGTTTTCCCCAGTCTGACATAATTCTTCCACCGTCTGTGCTATGATCCCCGGTAGCATCCCATTAACTGTTTGGTATACAACCTCCATCAAATTAGGATCAATTTGAGTTGTTGGCAGAGAATTTGCTTCATTTTCAGAACCCGTTCGATTTCTCCCGGGCCCACCTGTTATTGTCGGTATTCTTCTTGGCTGCATTTAGAACTAACACAAACAACATGGAAACCATTTGCTCGGTTAGATTCAAAAAAAAACGAAGCATACGAGAATAAAAATAATTAATATATATATATATATATATAGAGGGAAGTTCAAATACAAACTCATATTTACGTACAAACTATACAAACCGATTCAAATCAATACAAAAGTAATTTTTTTTCATGATTTTTTTCCATTAAATGCTATGATTTAAGATATTATTACACATATGTTTGTTTCATAATGTAAAAGTTTCACATGTATTTGTTTTCATAAGTTGAAAGTTTCTCATATATTTTTTTATGAAAAAGTTTCATATGTTTTTGTTTCATAATGTAAAACTTTCACACTTAATTTTTTCACAAGGTGAAACAAACATATGTGCAATAATATCTGAAACCATAACATTTGATGAAAAAAATCTTGAAAAAAATTATTTTATTATGGTTTTGAATCAGCTTGTATAGTTTGTACATAAATATGAGTTTGTATTTGATCATCCATCTATATATATATAAGATCTAAGATAATCCTATCTTAGTTCTACCCATTCCTCACAGATCAAACTTACTTTGTACTATAGAATCATAACCTATAGCTCTGATACCACAACTTGTAACAACCCCGTCCCGCGTGGTTCAAAGACGGAAGATGCCAGAATTTGGTTTAGAACAATTATAAGACAAAGTACTGATTAAAACAGAGCAACTAACATAATTTACATAACCATAAACGGAGATAACGAGTAACAAAATACCAAAATACAAGTATATAAATTTTACATTAACCTCTAAAAGTTGAACCAAAGTAGATCATGGTTAATCTTCAGTCATGTTATCTCCGAAGCCCTCATCCCAACATCCCTGCTAAGTCAAGTACCTGCCGAGGAAAAAGAAAACTCGGTTGAGCTTAACGCTCAGTGAACGGAAAATAATAATTCAATAATTAAAATGAGATAACAATTTCAAAAGGGAATTCATAACGTTAAGTAACAAAGAAAGTTAGGCAACAAATACCCGAAGGCATATCAAAGTTCCAAAGACCAAACCGTATCACGAGGATACGTTGTTCCCAAAGGATGATCAGTCCATTCGGGCGTCAGTAAGGAAAGGGGTGTGAGCACAACACAAGCAATCCTCTCCGTGGATTTAACCACGGCCATAATTATTATCCAATAACGGTTCCTAGGATCGATCCATATGCTCTCTAATTGACCGGTACCAAGTCAAGTCAATATATCATGAGGACGCCATGATAATTGTAGCCACCATGGAAGCATCTCAATACCGGTGCTCCCAATATTGATTCTATAGGAAAAAGTTCACAAACAATACCATTTCACTAGTCAAGTGACCAATATTCAAACAAGAGTACATCAAATTTCGGATAGAAACAAAGTTCCATAATATTACCAAATATAAAGGAAATTTGGAATTAACATATTCCGATTAGGAAGCCTTATACAAATGGCTATCCCTGTGTCAAGTAAAGTATGATATCCGTACCTTGATCAATTTCGACAATTAACGCACGATTATAAAGATTCACGATCAATTTTGCCTCGCCCATGTGCCTAACGAATACATAAACGGGTCATTATTTGCAAAACATAAAAACCATAAAATAAATATTCTTAATCAAATTACTTAAGTCTAAATGACCCAAAACAATTTAGACTTCAATAAGTACAGGCTTACATGAATTTAGAACTCAAACGCAACATTTAGCCTTATACGGTTCCATTCCAACAGCCTCTATCCCTCTACTTTTTGACCATTTTCACCCTATTTAAAGGTCAACCCAGGTTTTAAAATCTTAATGAAAGTTGTAGAATGAACTCTTATGAGTCTAATAGCTTTGGAACCAACTCATTTGGATGCTCCATCTATGAGATACGGCTAAACCAAAACAGCAGTTATTAAGCCGTATGTACACAAACAGCCTAAACAGCTCTGTAAACCCATTGTTTGGAGTCACTTAAAGTCACAATTGGGTTCTCGACTCTTCATAACAGTTGTAGCCTATGGTAAGACCATTGCATCTGAGTTGACATGGGGCTGTCCAGATTACCCGTCGTCAAAGTAGTGGACATAGGGTTGTCCAAATTACCAATTTCCATCTTTTTCCACAAACCAATTTTATGATCCAATCTTCATATTTTGCAATACTTAAAGGCTTCAAAACATATCTAACATACTAAAACTACAAATGATCTTAATGGTTAAGACCTTAAGCTTAATCACACAATTTTTGCTCTTTTAGACATAAAACCAAACACTTAGTGTGCATAACTATATTGAATTCATACTTAAACATTTTGATTCATAATCCAATCCCAAACACTTCAATCACATGTAAAATTTTAACCCAAAACAGATTTTAAACTTAAGTCATGAAAAACTAGCATAAACATGAAATTTAACTTGCAAGGAGTAACTTTCAACACATACCTCTCAATTTCTAACACTTAATCTTCAATTCTCCATGTATTTTGATGGTTCCTTCAATGATTTTGAGTTTAATTGGTGGAGACCTTGTAAAGATGAGAGAATCGATTGATTTAGCAAGAATATGTGTTATTTTTATAGAATTGTCAACAATTTAAGTAATATTTATATTTTCCTAATTTTCACTTTGGCCCCTTTAAGTCTTATTTCTCAACTTTATACCCTAGTAGGTATAAACTTAACAATATAGGTTAAGTTTAGTTTCGCTTTGTACGTGTATGACCCCTTGTATAACATTACCTCACAATTTAGTCTGAGGTACAAGTCGGGTAAGCATAAGGTACAAACACGTTATGCACGATTTGTACGAGTTAACGAGACACGGATATTATATCGAAGAAGATCTTAAAGACCAAGTGTTTGTAAACCAAACAATAAGTATTGAGAAACAATAGGCTATCACTGCGAAAAGGTCGTCGTTGATCTCAAGACTGAAAAAGCCACCATTGAAGGATGGTGCAAAGCCTCTGTTAAGGCAAGTCAGATCATTAATGCTCAGATCTCTAAAAAAGTTAAAAGTGGTCTGGGATACTCTTCTGATCAGGAAGAATCTCTCAAAGATCGTTCCATGCTTAAATTCAGAACTTTTATATCCTCTATCTTTGATGCTTTCACTAAGAGTTCCTCGACATTTGAGTCTAAACCTTTTGAACCCTTCCTAAGGACTCATGGAAGGTCATTAAAGACAAGTTCCTTAATCGTGTTCCTAAGATTAAGAATTTTCCGAAACTGAAGAAGAGTCCCTCTACTCTTTCAATGAGTCATTCTTCGAATTCTGGGAAAAAGATCCCTGGATATGTTCAGAGATCAACTTCTCAAATCAAGATTGATCTCACTCCATCTAAACCTGAGAAACCAGTGGTTCCTCCAAGGTCTATGTAGAAAGGAATTCTTGGTCCTGGTCCTAAAAATATTAAGCCCTATATGCTTCATGCGTCTAGCTCTAAACCTTTTTGATGGAAGTGATATCACTATGGGTAAACTACTCACATTGCGACCAAGTGCCCTAATGCCACCAAGGCTGAGAAGATATCTCACGGAAAGAAAGTAGGAAAAATTGAGGAATCAGTGAAAGTGAAATCCACCAAAGTTGGTAAAACAACTAAGGTAGTTCTATGGGTACCTATGAAAAATTAATTTCCTAATCTTATGCAGAATGCTAAAGGTATCTGGTATTTTGAGAGTAGATGCTCAAGGCATATGACTGGAACAAAAACCCTGCTTGCTGGTTATAAGGAAGAAAAACGTCCCATAGTGACCTTTGGTGGAAATGGCAAAGGATACACCAAAGATTATGGTGTTTTGTCCAATGAAGCAACTTCTTTCAATCATGTTGCTTATATTAAAGGGCTAAAGCACAATATTTTGAGCATTAGTCAACTCTGTGATAAAGACTTCAAAGTTTTATTGACAAAGAAAAAGTGTGCAGTCACTGATAAAAATGACAAATTTGCTCTTAAAGGCAAAAGATCTGAAAAATTATATGTCATAAATATGGATAGTACTCACTCAGAGAATGTTTGCTTCCTTTCAAAAGCCTCTCCTGATGTAAATTGGCTTTGGCATAAAAGACTATCCCATTTGAACTTCAAAATGATAAATGATTTATCTAGAAAATAACTTGTCAATGGACTTCCTAAACATTCTTTTTCAAAGGAATCTCTTTGCTCAACATGTGAAACAAGAAAATTGTTATGGGCAAGCTTCAGATCTAAGCAAATCTTATCAGTAACCACAGCTCTTCACTTACTCCATATGGATCTTTTTAGACGTGTCAATGTCCAATCCATATCTGGAAAGAAGTACATTGTTGTCATTGTTGATGAATATTCCAGGTATACTGGGTATTCTTTCTCAGATCCAAGAGTGATACTCCTGAAGAATTCATTTTCTTCATCAAAAAGATGGAAGTTCTGAACAATCTCACTGTTCGCTCCATGAGAAGTGATCAGTGCATAGAATAATCTCACTGTTCGCTCCACCGATCAGATAATAGGTGATCCAAGTACAGGTATTAAAACCCGATGGGTTATGGGTAATATCTGTCTCTTTGTAAATTTTATTTCTATATCTGAACCGAAGAAGATCGATGAAGTTATCACTGATTCAGTTGGGTTAGTGCTATGCAAGAATAACTGACTGAGTTTCAGAAAAACAAATTCTGAAATCTTGTCCCTCGTCCATCTGGAAAAACTGTAATTGGCACCAAATGGGTGTTCCGTAATAAGTTAGATGAAAATGAAACTGTAACCCGAAACAAGGCTCGACTTGTTGCTCAGGGATATAGACAGGGAGAAGGCATCGATTATGATGAAACCTTTGCTCCTGTTGCCAGGCTATATTAGACCATTCCTAGTCAATGCTGCCCATAAAGACTTTAGAGTCTTTCAAATGGATGTTAAGAGTGCCTTCCTGAATGGCAAGCTGAACGAGGAAGTTTATGTTGAACAACCTCCAGGCTTCTCTGATCCTAAGCATCCAGGTTATGTCTATAAACTGGAAAAAGACTCTATGGGTAAAAACAAGCTCCCAGAGCTTGGTATGATACCTTGTCCAGATATATCTTAAAAGAGATGTTAGGACCGTATGTCCTAAGTTTAGAAAGTTTTATAAAGTAAAAAAATATTTAATGTAATATTCTATATAGTGTTAGGATCTTATGGGTTTAGGCTTACATTGTAATAGGCACCTACTATATGAAGAAATCTAGGGTTAGAGGTTTCGTTAATGAGAGTCGATTAATTTGTTTCACGTTTGTAGTTCTTTAGAAAGCCTTCAATAAAACATTCAACTCGTTGATTTGCATATAAATTCCTCTTTGAACTTGTTGAATCGGACCTAACAAGTGGTATCAGAGCCGAAATCGAATCTATCTGATTTGATACGATCATCAATGTTGGCAAGATCAAGGTATTATCGAGTATTTTTTTCTCACTGTGCGTCTTTTTGAAGTTCGGGACTGCAGATTCGATTTTTCTGATTTAATGGTGTTTTGGATCTGGAAGTTTAATTAATATGCTCGAATTGAATATTTGTCTATTCTATATCGACTTCATCTTGTTGCTCATAAACTAGATTCATCGTTTGTTAGATCTATAAAGTTTTTTGCTCATCAAGTTCATGTATTTCACATTGGTAAATCGATCTGAAATAGAGGCAAGTTCATTTAGATATGTAAATCGCTGGATACTCGAAACTACCTGAAATAGAGGCAAGGGTTCAAGCAGCCAAAACCCTAATCGTGTATCAACAGAAACCCTACACCCGAGAACTTAAGTCCTCGGACCTAACGAATAATTCTGTGAAGTATTGCTAAGCTTTTCTAGGTTTTTTTATTCTTCGGATTCATAGTTCTCAGACCCAACAGATCCGAGAACCTTTTTTATCAGACTATACAGATCCGAAAACTTTGCTTATTGGATCCAACTTCTTGTGCATAGTATTTTTCTCGAACCTCTGCCACCCGAGAACTCGGTTTCTCGGCCCCATGACATCTCGGTCCTATGCTTCTCGGATCCCTACAGCCGAGAAACTTCGTCTCCTTGGATGCCTACAGCCAAGAAAATTCATCTCATCGGATCCTTACAAATGAGAACTTCGTGTAGATCATGAGCAAAGCATTTTTCGACGACCACAGTTCAGTTTCAACCCAATATTTCTTATGGTGTCAAAAAAAAATGTTCAAGTGCCCTGCATCACTTTTCATATAGAGAAATTTTTTCTCTCGGGGTGTTGCCCTTAGAGCCTCCAAGGGTAATCCCCCTCGATCCCATTCGCTAACCGGGTAGCAGAACCCCCGTGATGAGTCTCGGTAGGGGGAACATTGTTCATGGACGAGGGTGTGTAATAGACACCTACTATATAAAGGAGTTTAGGGTTAGAGGATTCGTTAATGAGAGTCGATTAATTAGTTTCACGTTTGTAGTTCTTTAGAAAGCTTTCAATAAAACATTCGACTCAATGATTTGCATATGAATTTCTCGCTGATCTTGTTGAATCGGGACTAACAAGAGAAGTTTGTGTGTGGAAAGATTGATCAAACCCTGTTTCTGAAGCAACACAATGGTCATACCATTCTTGCTCAGGTATATGTCGATGACATCATACTTGGTTCCACTAAACCTAAACTATGTACTCGTTTTGAAAATTTCATGAAAAGGGAATACAAAATGAGTATGATGGGTGAACTAATATACAAAATGAGTTATGAGGCAAATTTGTTTTTCTGGAAATGATTATTTAAGTAAAATTCCCTTGTGTTATTTCTAATGTTTAATTATATCGTTCTCTTAACTTTTCTAAATCTATTTACGTGTTCTTCTACGAATTAGGGTTTACCATTGTTTCCTCCATCTCTAATTTTCCTCAATATAATTCAATCGAATATACATATTAAAAATTTAACAACAAACAAGGTTAGTTCATTTGATTAAAAAGTTGTTTTCATTTGTTAGAGTGAGTTTATACACATATATACACTTCATATAAATAAGTAAATGTTAATTATTACTTTATATTTTGTTATTACTTCTCATTTTTGTTATTTATTATTTATTTTAGATGACGCGTTAATTATAGAAAACATATCAACGTGAATTTAATAATACAATCAATTTGAGAATTAAATTTACTTTAAGCTTCGTTTATGATTATTTAAACAAAATATAAGTACTTATAGGGTCCCTTTTCATTTTTGGCACAAGACATTTAAAATGTCCGGCCTCTCCCCAAGTAACCTACCCTCATTATCACTCTGTTAAATATTTATGTCCGAAAAAAGCTTAGCCTACAATCATTTCTTCTAGTAAATCCTTATGTAAAAGATACAGAAGGAGAAGGAAGGCTTTTGGAAATCAACTGAAATTGGAGGTTCTGTATTTCCTCCATCTTCTTCTTTGCAATTTTTGGGTTTTGTTTTGGAATTAATGGTTTTAGCAAGGATTTTTTATATGATATGAATTTTACGGTTTTTGATTTAGATTTATGATTGTTGCTGTGTTTTTTATGAGTTATTATCAAATTTGATATTGTTGACGATTTTGATATTTTTTAAGTTTTTTTTATTTAATTAAGAATCTTTGTTTAGGTTGAGGCATGATATAATCCAGATCTGCAACACAAATGGCTTCAAAAAATATTTGCGTTGTTAATTTGTTCTTTAAAAATTGGTTTATGTTGTTGATTTTATTCTTCAAAATGGGTTTATATTGTTGATTTTTTTAATTTAAAAATGCGTTTTTGTTGTTGATTATAGTATATTTTTTTATGTGCTTGAATCATTGTTCTTTTGTTAATTTTGGATATGGTTTATGGTCTAATTTCTGTTCCCAAGGAAGAGATGAGAGAGAACGGAAGTTTCTTGAATTTTAGAAGTTGACAAAATAGGTCCTTATTTTATTTACAAGTTCAATAACACATCAAAAAAAATGAAAATAGCTCTAAGTTGATGAAGATTTTAAACGACTGTTAACATGAGGGACCTAATTCATAACAAATATTAAATTATGATAATCTTTTCTGTAATTATTTTATTTGAAGGACCCAATTCAAAATTTCAGGAAACCAGATAGATAAAATTTGTTATTTACTCTTTTCAAAACAATTTTAAAAAAAATATAGACGGTTAGTTTTAATTAAAACTTATGTTTAGATAAATAAATGGTTAGTTGATGAAAATAGAATACTAAAAAGGGCCCATAAGAAAATAGGACGCGTTTAGGCAGGCCCTAGGCCTTCGGTGGGCTGCCATATCGGCCTCTTGTAATTTATAATTTTTAAACATATTAAAGACATTTATTTTATGATTTTAATTTGTAAAAACTCTTAAATTATTTAAGAATTCAATAACTAAATTCATGTTTTTAATAGAACAAAAATAAAGTTTCTTTTATTCGATTCCTTATAATGATCTTTTTGAAATTTGATTTAATACAAAATTAAGATTTTTAAAGTTGATTTCTAAAAATAGAAACATATGTAAAGTTGGTTTAATTATTTACGTTTTTAATGTAATTTTTCCTTTTTAAAGATGGTTGGAATTATAATTTTTTATTTTTTAAAGATACGGACTCGTACTAAACTGTAAACTTGAATGGTAAAAAGTATTAAACCCCTTTGTTCTACTAATAGAACACACATCATTGCATAACTAAACATTTTTCAAGTGGTTTTTTAGTACTGAACTCTTACACTAAGATATGAGTTCATGTGGTTTAGGGTGTTGACATTAAAGAGCGTGTAAATGAAATTTGTATATTTTAATGTTCATACCAACAATTGATTTTGCTTTATGATAACTGAGATAGAGAAAACTCAAAACGAATATTCATTAATCTGACACCCTTGCAAACCACGATCAAAAAACTACATAGAGAGCAAAGTGATACCTAATCATCACCTCAGGTGAACAACGCTATCATCTTACCATCATCTTTGGTAACTCAATTGATTAACCACTAAATCTAGAAAGTAAACCAACTGATAAGACAATTAGATGACTAAAGCTAACGACAAAACTATTTATAGTGGAACGATAATGATAATTGGTTGGGGATTGTTGTTGAAATCTATTTGATAATTTGTCAATCTTGACTAGACACGTCTAGACTTACTTCATTAGGTTTATTGGATTATGGTAAAACCAAACCCATTCTTGACATTTTATAGGTCCAGGACGAGATGTAAAAATAAGGGCCCCCGATAAGTACGAAATTTTTCTTCAATATAATGTTTTTATCATCAGAAATAACATTGAATTTAAGAAATACTTATAATTCATACTAAATTGTTTTTTCTAGTAACTGTAGACACAACAAATCAATAGTTAATTTTAAATTATATCATTAATCCATTCCACCGTCAAAAACATCAAATGATGTACCATTAATATATAAATGACATCAATGTTGGAGAATATATCAAGGTTTTCTACGGAAATAGTTTTTAGACTTTGGACTAAATAAAAAGTTTACAGACACAATAAGTAATACAATAAAATGAACGAAAATTAACCTTTTTACATAGTCTCTCTCACCAATGTAATTACCTAATACGTGTTTGGGCTCTTGATATAATACTAGATTTGTTTTTTTTACTCTATGTACTAAAAAATTGGGGTCCTCTTTCTTGTGGACCCTAACTAGTTACTGTGCACCCAACCCGTTACTCCCCCAAACACGGCCCTGGATGAAACGTTTGAAACTATAAGGACATAAAGTGACTATTTTGGGAAGTTTGAGACGGTAAGAATCATAGAGGAATTATACTAATGGGAACTTGCATTTTTAAGAGGGTAGAAGAGCATTTATGTCATTGTTGAAGGGCCATTCATTAATTGTTGAATAAATAAATAAAGCACGTTTCTTTTATTTTTGAACAAGAGCTCATATTTGTATACACGAACTTAGTGAAGATTGCTATCTTTTCTGATGTAAAAACTTTCTTTATAGAAGAATATTAGGTTATGTTTTGTACAACGTTTTGATTGTTGATGATGAACACCATTACCGCTTAGAACTGCCTATAGATGTTATTTAACGACCACAAATTTAAGATCTAAAAAAAACCCCACCAATTTTAATAAGGGATAGATATCTGAAGAATCGACCAAAATATGACGATTAGAAGTAAGTGGAAAGTGGGACAAACAAAATGTTAGGTTCACGAATGATATGATAGAAAAAAATGTATCCGAATGATGGGTTATCATATTACAAGTAAAAGTGATATCACATGACAAGTTATATCAAAATGAAAATTATTTGTTTCGGTTTCTATTTTGAAAACTTATTTCTGATTTTTTTTTATTTTGGTGTCTACGAAAATACATTCTTAAATAAGAAAAGCTTAATAATTTATTTCATAAACAAAGTTATGATACAGTCTTTTTCATTATTGACAAAGTTATACTCTCTTCGTCCTAAAATAAGATTTTGTTTGCCAACACTTACCGAGTCATTCATCTTACAGGATTAACATGGCAACGGTCGAGAATCTTAAAAGGTAAGAGCGATGATAAGCATGAAAAGTTTTACCCAGTGACGACTCTTACCCGATAAGTGCCAACCTGGTAAATTGTTGCATATGATGTCGTGTTAGTAGACTATCATCTTACCCGATAAAGTAAGTTAGAGTGTAGACTCTTACCGGTAATCGCTTAACAGGTAACCGTTTGGGTAAATGGTCCCTAAGTGTCTACTTTACTATATTAGTTTGTCCTAAAATAAGTGCTACTTTCAAAAATAAATTTCTACTTTCTCATTATACCTTTAATAATGAGATGAATTTTTTCATCTCTCTGTAACTATGGGGAAAATTATCTTTTTGTTAATTAAAAAAGTGTATTAATTACCCAATCCTAAAAGTATGTCCTTGTTTTATTTTATTGTGGACACACTACAACAAAATTGGGTTTATAGGACATCAAAATTGTCTACCGTCTTAATAGAGTGTTTTATAACACTTAATTATAGGACCAAACAATAAGGCGTCGTATCTAAAAGTGTTTTAATCAGTTAATAAGACGTTTTGAGCGTTATAACATTTTTTAAAGACATATTTATTAAAAAAAATGTCGTATTAATTATTTCACAGGACACCATTAAATGTGTTATATGGAATAGTGTCGTATAAAAAATGTGTTATAAAATGGTCATATAAAATAACTAATACGACACTATGTATTAAAAATGTCATTAAAAACTTGTTAAGACATCAAAAAACGCTCTATAAACTTATTAGAATATATTTTATTTGTTGTGGGTCATATAAACTCAAGTCTTATGAAACGGTGGTCTATTGGATCACCTAGAAATTATAGGTGTCCTCTAAACCTATTTTATTATATTAACATTTTTTATGAACGAAAAGAAGCAGTATTTAATCTTTAATTACATCAAACATATAGTAGCTTCTTCGATATTAAAAGGGTTTTGTTAGAAATAAAAAAATAAAATGTCAAATTAAAACAACTATAAATAATATATAAAAATGACAAAACAAAATGAGTAGATATTATTAGGATAGTGTTTTGTTAGGTTGATGATAATGACATGTCAAGAAACATTTTCCATCAATGTTGGCCCCAATAAGACCTTGGTTTAAGGCAAGTTGAACTAAAGTCTAAAATGCTTTGACCATTTTATAAGTCAACGCAATAAGTCTTTTATGTTGAAAAACTATATGTTAAGATAATTACTCTACATTTTATAACTTTTATTAACCATGAATTTCATTATATGCTTGTATATGCCTCGGGTAATTTTAAGGGTCTTGAAGAATAGTTGAAAAAATTCCTAGTAAACTTATAAGACTTGAACCAAACTTTAAACCTGATTTCCATGAAAAACGATTAAAAAAACATTTAAATAGGACAACATATTCAAAAAAATAATAAATAAGTGATAGGTCCTCATGATATTTATATTAATTTGTCTTATTATATTATAACTATTGAAAAAAGAAACTATTAAATTATAATACCAAACAATTTCAAGAAATCTTGATTTTAAAACATTTTTATGATACCTAATATTTATTTTAATATTTTTATTTTAGTTGGCGTTTTGGAATCATAATCCAAATCTTCCCCTACCAAAATCTAGGAATATTGTAATAAATCAATTTAGAAAAATATAAATAAAAAGTCAAACCAAACAAATTCAATACATGTAAAACGTTAACGTCGTATATAATTAAAGTTAACTCCACTTAAGACGATCAGAAATTGATGAATTTGGCACCGAATAAATTCTTATGGCCTTTGGCTAAAAATTATGCCCGAACATCTTCTAGGATGTAGCTTTTATTTTTCGATGATGAAAAGTCACATGTTCAATATTCTTATTAAATTATCTTTTTTTTTGTTAAAGAGCATGCATGAAAAATGAACGAAATGCCTCAGAATGAAATATTTGACAAACTGTGTTCAAATTATTGTGTTTGTATAATTAAACGTCATATAAAACTTATAGATTTGATTAGATGATATGATGAAAATACGGAAGAAGGAAGTGTTGGGTCAATGAACATCAAGGGTAAAGTGCACCTTCTTTTTGGTCTTTAATGACTCATTTTGAAGTAACTTAGCATATACAATAGTTACCACATTCTGGAACGTCTATAATATATTAGGTTTACAACCATTATGGATGAGGTAAATCAAAGAGAGTTCCATAACTTCTCATACGGATTATGTCGTACGGTTCCCGCACAACTCCCTATATGTCTCGACAAAGGTTCCCGTTGGTTCCCATGCGGCCTTAGTCGTAGGGAAACCCGTGCGACTTTCTGGAGTTGAGAAACAATAATTTGTGCGAGTAGAGCCGCAACCTAATTTGCGCAACTAGTTGTGGGCGCCCCTGCACAAATCAAAAATCGATTTAGCTGTCGATTAACCACCGAAACTATAAATTATCGATTAACCACCGAAACTATAAATTATCATTTATCCCTCCATGATTTCAAACCAATCATTTTTCCTTGTACATTTCTTTGGTTTCTCTTCCAGGATTCACCCATGAACATATAGGAAACTCGAAGTTCTCGTGCAAGAATTCAAATAGATAGTTGTATCCTCTAAATAGACTCTTCCATACTACCGCACGGGTGGAGGAAAATTTTTGTTAACAACACTACAAAGCGGGCCTCTATCTAATCTACAAACAGTCGTTAATTTCGAGTTAGTATCTCTTCCTGATTTTATAAGAACTTCCATATATATCACATATATACACATACACGTTTTTGTCGTTTTGTTGCACTTGGATCACATGATTTACACACACATATATATACACACATACACATATTGTTAAATTTCTGGTTTTGTAACTTGGTTCTAACATTATTTTTAAATTTATTGACACGTCTTACATACATGTATATAAACATATTTCACATAAGAAAAACACCAAAATATAACTAAATTTTCTTTCAATATTCTATTGGGGAATCATGATTTAAAATCTTTATTTTTTTTAAAAACCCATTATTTAAAACTTCTTATTCAAGAGACCATGTGCCAAATTTATGCTCTTCAAAATATGAATGAAATAAAATTTGATTCTGTTTTGACTTCCTAAATGAGTTTTTTTCCCCAAATAATCATAATTAAATTTCATTATTTAAGGTTGTTCATCATGAATGGTGTTTTGGTAAAAAAATATTCACACCCTCAACTATCAAAGATAATATCCATGACCCTCAGGTCCATAACTTAGATTCATGTGACGACCAATGACCTTACTACTTATGATCTTGGTGATCTACGACTACATGACCTTCGACCCTTGGACGAGGATTATTTACCCACGATCAAGATTATTTACGACATGTCATTCTAACGATGCATGTTACTGCATATTAATTACGACAACCATTATATGTAGTTTTTATTGCAGGAATAAAGACAGATCCAATCATTAACTATGGAAGATCATAATGGAAGGCCAAGATCCAAGATATTGAAGTCTAGCCGCTTTCTTCATTTAAACACATTAAAAGTTGACTGTTAGTAGACTTGGCAAAAACTGGCACGACATGTTAACCCGACACGAACACGACATGAATTAAACGTGTGTGGGTAATACATTTCAACCCGTCAAAGTAAACGGGTTGACACGACACGACACGACACGAAAATTAAACGGGTAAGGGCAGGGTCAAAATTTTCAACTAAAAAATGACCCGAATAACCCGTTTATATTAGGCCCCTTAGGCAAATAGCACCAACAACCCACAATTTATAGATATTTTTAACAAAGTAAATACTAAATAATAATAAAAAGTGATTGTACATTCCATGTATACCTGACAAAAAGTGGCACGACATGCTAACCAGACATGAACTCGACACGAATTAAACATGCTTTGGTAGTATATTTCAACTCGTTTAAGAAATGGGTTGATACCACATGAAAATTAAACGGGTTGACATGACAAGACACGAAAATTAAACGGGTCGGGTTAGAGTTAGGCACTCTCAGCTCGTTTAACTTTGAACCCGACACCACACGACACATTTGCCAGGTCTAACCGCTAGCATACTCCAAACAATCACCTATAAAAGGCCAAAAGATCTCAAGTAACACCCGTAGAACCTCAAAGCTACACGTAGAGAAAAACAACAGAAACATTTATTCTTGTTATTTTCCACAACCGGCGCATTAATTCTTTTACATCATTGTAATTATTTCCAAAGACGACGTACCTGATTGACGTCTATAGTGCATTGACAATCTCAAATATCGTCTATGATTTTTCCCCCGTTTAAGGGTTTTTCCGTGTCACAAAATTTCTTTGTTTCTTTTTGTCATTTCTTTATTTTATTGTGTTTATTTCAAAGGGTTGAGTTCCCGGTGAGAATGAGAGTTAAAATGAGAAGCGTAAAAAGGGATCTCCACCCTTGGATACACATTAAGATGAGATGCACCAGATCAACTCCCTTTTAAAGCGCAATTCATGGGTGGGTATGAGATTAAAAGTGCTCAAAGGTCCAAATCTCTTCTTAAGCTTCTCACCTTAACTCGTTCTTCTTGCACGATCCTATGCCTTATTTCAGATAGTTGATTTTATTTGTAAAAGCTCCACCAATAAACCTCAAATTATATTCAGTGTAATTTTTGCATAAACAGATTGACGTCCATCGTTGAGCCCTAGTTAGGGATTAAATTTAAAATAAACACATGTTACTAAGAAGTTTCTTCTATAGAACAGGTTATTATTGTTTCGTATAATGACAAACTCTGGAATCGATCAATTCAACCAAATACAAGTTGACCTAACTACTACAAGGTAGGAAATTGCTTGATTGAGTGACTAGATCAAAGAGCCAATCAAGAAGTCAAAAACCTTTGGCAACAATACACAAACGCAAAGACAAATGTAGTTAGTTCATTCGTGACTAGACCTCCTACTTTAATCTCTACTGGCATGCCGTCATATACTGGATTTCTTTTCCAAGAATCAATATCTATTACGACAACATCAACCACCATGTTACATCCTCCACGACTGTTACCTCCATTTATGACCTTCTTTCCACGGTTTTCAACATTCATGACATTGCGTTCAACACTAATGCTACCTTTTCAACTACCAATTTTTTCAGTCTCACTAAACCACAATGACACCGAGTCATCTCATCATCAAGGTATACATGCCACCATAGGCATCACGACCCATAACTCGTGAGTTACCCCACCTTTGATGTATATCCCTACGATAAATCCTAACTAGACCCTCGACGACTCTGTCGCTTGACGACTAAGGTTGATCGAGGAGCAAAATGAAAAAAGTGTTTATAACTGTTATCCAAATTACCTGGAGCAGAGGTTCCTAACGGCGTTTCCAAGATTCCCCCTTTTGCTGACCATATTGCTTTGGACGACATCCCAAAGAAATACAACATCCCCGCCTTCAATCCAATGTAGCCTGACGTTACTAATCCCAATAAGCATGTCGCCCAATATAAACAATTGACATGAACTGCCTACATAAGTCAACATTATCAGGAAGTGTGCATGTGCAAGAGGCTTGGTGCAACTCTTATCGGTGCAACTCTCTAATGGTTAATCAATCTGAAACCAAAAACTATCCACTCTATCGCGGATCTAGTTAACCAATTTTTACAATAATTTACTAGCAACCATAAAATGGAAAAAGAAACCAACGATCTATACTATATTACACAAAGGCCTGGTGAATCCATCAGGAACTATTTCAACCGTTTCAACTCATAAATGATCGACGTTAAGAAATGCGACGTCCAAACAGCGATAGAAACATACAAGAGAGGATTGGAAGTTAGTTTAGAATTATACTTGGTGTTACTCCCTGTTTAGAGATGGCTAGCTAAGAGAGGGTTTGTAGAAGGGGGGGGGGGGGGTTGAATACAAACGCACAAAATTTACTCTTTTTAAAATTTTTTAATATAAATATTAAAAATTTACACACAGAAGTTTGTTGTGGAAAAGAACAGACACACTATTCTAACAAACTTAAACACATGAAATTAACTTGTACACTAAGGAAGTTAATTTAACAGTAATTAACTTGTACACTAAGGAAGTTAATATAACACTGTTAGAACACACAGGATTGCCGGAATCAAAACAAATGAACACATAGAGGATTTGTTGAAAGCGTGAGATTTATGGGAAGGACTTCATCTCCTTTTATAGTGCCAATGCATGGGATGCATGTGGACAGCTGTCAAGGTTTTCATTAGCTGGAAATATATCTGATGGACAAAGGAAGAGGTCACTCCCTTTGTACTAGGATAATGGATGAACCATTCTTTGTAGCACGCAATGTCAGATAACTTTATCTCCTTTTCTTCATGCTCTGTGAAGTTCCATCAAACCTTTTAGCTAAAAGACAATCATCCTTGTTGGGTCACCGATGATTTGGTGATGAACCACCTTCCTTTATATGAATGAATTTTTACAGGTTCTTTTGAAGGTCTGAAATATGCTTCAAGCATTGAAGAGTCAAAGACTATTCAATCAAGGGGTTGTACATCAAAAAGTGGAATTTTGGATGTATCAACAAACTTCAATATTCAGATCATTTTGCCAAGTCAAGACCAATATAGTGGGTCACCGATGGTACACTCAAAAGTCATCAAAAGTACTAAGGACATCAAATAAGATGAGGTCATCAAGTTTGATGTCATGGTCACCGACACTATAATCTTGGTAACCGAAATTGCAGGTATATTTTCTAAGGCTGTGATTTCAAGTCACAAGTTCAAGGGTGTATACTTTTGTCATTTAGTGAAAGATGAAGTTTATCAAGCAAAATATACACTTATCAACTCCAGCCTTACAAGGTATCCACCGATGTGATACATAGTGTGATGTATCACTTAGCAATTTCAAAGAGATAAGTTCTTAACTCACATCAATTGCAAGACACGTGAGCCAGCAAGAACTTGGGCATCAAGCTTTAAATAAAGACATTCTCTTTTATTCTTATAAAAGGAATATTTGTCTTTTAGCTAAAAGGTTTGATGGGACTTCACAGAGCATGAAGAAAAGAAGATAAAGTTATCTGACATTACGTGCTACAAGGAATGGTTCATCCATTATTCTAGAACAAAGGAAGTGGTCTCTTCCTTTGTCCAGCAGATAATCTTCCAGCTAATGAAACCTTGACAGCTGTCCACTTGCATCCCATGCTTGGGCACTATAAAAGGAGATGAAGTCCTCCTCAGAAATCTCACGCTTTCAACAAATCTTCAGAGTGATTATTTGTGTGACTGTGGCAAAGCTGTGTGCTATAACAGTATTGTTTTAACTTCCTTAGTGTATAAGTTAATTACTGTTATCTGTGTGTTTAGTTTGATAGAATAGTCTGCCTGTTCTTTTCCGCATCAAACTATCTGTGTGTAAATTTTTAATATTTATATTAAAAAATTTAAAAAGAGTATATTCTGTGTGTTTTATATTCAACCCCCCCTTCTACAAAACCCTCTCTTAGTTAGCCATCTCTCCTTGGGGACTAACAAGTGGTATCAGAGCAGTTGGTTTAATCTCATAAACCAGATCTGTGATGGCTACTACCTCAAATGTTGATGGTACCTTGCAAACCTCTTCCAGTAATACATATGATTTAGGATCTTTGGCTAAACCCCCAAGATTCAACCCAAACTACTTTGGGTTATGGAAAAATCGCATGTTATTATTTTTGGAAGCGATCGATTGCAGATATCCCAACATTCTCAGTGAGGGACCTATTGTTCCTAAAATATGGGCTCGCTTTGGCCCTCAAAAGGACGCTGAAGGAAAGGACATAGAGTCAGATGACGAAAGAAGTGAGAAAACTGGTAGATATATCATCAAACCTTCTAACAAATTTAGTGAGGATGATAAACGCCTAGTTGCTTTAGACACTAAAGTCAAGTCTGCTCTTGCTGTATCCCTTCCTGATAATGTGTATCATTCTTTTCTTAACCTTCCCACTGCTAAAGAAATGTGGGATACTTTGAGTGTCTTATATGAAGGCACCAAAGAAGTAAAGAAATCTAACAGGATCTGTCTTGTTAGAAAGTATGAACTCTTCTCCCATGAAAAGGGAGAATCTCTTTCTACCTACTTTAATCGCTTTAACTGTCTTCTCAATGATCTCAAAGTTCTTGGACGAATCTATGATAATGAAGAAGTTCTCTGCAAGTTCATGGACTGTCTCCCAGACTTCTGGGAAACTATCTGTACTTGCATCAAGCAAACCAAGGACTTAGAAATAATGCCTTTAACTACTCTCTATGGAACTCTTCTTCACTATGAACAAACTAAGAACCAGAGAAAATCTCTTATAAAGGATATCAAATCCTCTTCTATTGCTTTAATAGGTGATTCAAAATCTTCTTCTTGTATTCCTAGAATCACCTATCCTTCTTCTGATTCTGAAAAAGATATTAAGGAAGACTCTTCTCATCTGTCAGATGCATACTATAGTGCTGCTGATGATGAAGGAGAAGAATCAGCCATTGACATACTTTCTGATAGTATGGCAATGCTTGCTGGAAACCTTAAGAATAAAAGATTTTCTTCAAACCGCTTCAAATTTAATAGAAAACCTTTTTCTCAAAAATCCTCTTCTGATAAAGCAAATGAAGAATGCTTCAATTGTGGAAAGAAAGGTCATTTTGCTTCTGAATGCAGATCAAAAGCTTCCTCTTCTGTCAAACCTTCTTCTTCTTATGGCCATGACTTCTCAAAATCAGCTTCTAGGAAGCATGAAGAGAGAAATAGACAATCCTCTAAAGAAAATTCTGAATCAAAAGAAACCTCCAGGTATAAGAAATACAAAGCCAAATACAAGAGAGAAAAAGAGAGAAACCAAGGTAAAAATAAAACCTTGGTTGCTGAGGCTCATTGCTGGGAAGATGAGCAAACCTCTGAGAGTGAGAGTAAGTATGTCACTAAATGCCTCATGGCCAAAATCGATGAGATAGAAGACATGGAGAAGTCACTCTACACCACCCTTGTATCTGCTGAGGGATCCACTTCAGGGACAAAACCTCAGGTACATCCTTTTACCTTTCTCTCTGATGATCAAAAGGCTGATGTCTTTGATTCTTTAACTGTTGACTTCTGTGACTTAAAGATTCAAAAGAAAAAGGCTGATATGCACATAAAATGTCTAAATGATCAACTCCTCTCTTATTTTTTAAAACTAAAAGATTTTGACAAAATGAAAGCTGATCTGGAAAACCTTCGGTACTTAAACGACAGTCTTTCTGAGGAAAAATCAAAGATCTCTTCCACTCTTGAAAAGGAACAAGAGGTTCTGTCTAAATGGACTAAATCCTCTAAGAATCTTGAAAGGATCCTTCAAGATCAAATCACTAGCAAGGATAAGTCTGGCCTTGGTTATGGAAAAGATGTTCCTCAACCTTTTGACCTTCCACCTCCTTCTTCTGAGTGTCAAGGTTTTCCTGCTGGTTTCCTTTCCGATGACGATGATGATCTCTTCGGTTACTCATCTGAGGATTCTACCTCCGTTCACTCTATAGATCTACTTGACATGCTCAAAGTAGAATCTGGTTCTAAAAAGTTTGGAGTCTTTGTTAAAGCTAAAGAAATCTCTTCTGAGTCTTCAATAGTTTCAACTCTTCCAAGCTCCTCTTCTTCTCCCAAACCTATCCAAAGACTTTTAAACTCCTTAAGTCTGCATGAGTCAAGGTACTCCCAGGAGCAGCCTTCTGACGTTGCTGAATATTCTTCTCCAAAAAGATTTTCTCCTCAAAAGAAAAATTTTTCTAAATCAAATTTCTCATCTAAAAGGAAATCTCAAATAGTTACTGACTTTATTCCTCGGTCAGTAAACTTGAAGAAATCAAGAAATCCTGGTAAAGGTATTCTTGGACTAAGACCAGGTGTTGGACACCCCTCTTCTTCTCAGTCGTCAACCTCTGTCCAAAGTTTTGATGATAGGGATTTTAAAAAGGCCTTTCCTTTAAAGAAGTGCTATAACTGTGGCAACACTCTTCATCTTGCTAAAAATTGCCCAAAAGACTTGGTTCCTTGTAAAACTAAAATGCCTTCTAATCCCAAAGGACCCACCTCAAAATGGGTACCAAAAGTCTAAATTTGTTTCTGGGTGCAGGTACCAAATAAAGATCACATATGGTACATGGATAGTGGGTGTTCAAGACACATGACCGGAAACAAACTTCTTCTCTCTAACTTCTCAAAAGAAAAGGGACCCACTGTTTCCTTTAGAGGAAATGGAAAGGGGGTCTCCAAAGGATATGGTACCATTTCAAATGGAACCATCACTTTCTCCAGTTGCTCATGTTGAAGGGCTAATGTACAATCTTCTAAGCATCACCAAATATGTGATTTGGGCTATAAGGTCATGTTCATTTGTGTGTGTGCTTGGTCTTTGATGTACGTAACAAGATTGTACTAGCGGGAACCCGACCGAATGACGTGTACATAATCAACATGAAGGAAAGTGCAATAGGAGAAGCCGTGTGTCTCCTCTCTCAAGAACTAGCCAAACAAAGTTGGTTTGTGGCATAAAAGGTTCTCTCATCTAAACTTTAAAACCTTGAACAAACTCTCCAACAAGGAGCTGGTTGTTGGAATGCCAAAAATAGCTTTTGAAAAAGAAAAGCTGTGTGGAGCATGTGAAAAAGGAAAACTCACCAGAACTTCTTTTAAAACAAAACAATGCTCTTCTATCTCTCAACCTCTTCAAATGCTTCACATGGATCTGTGCGGTCCAGTAAGCACACCCAGTCTGGGTGGTAAAAAGTATATGCTAGTAATCGTCGATGAATTCTCTAGATATACTTGGGTGTTCTTTCTGAAACACAAGAGTGATCTTCTTGAAGAAATCATCAGGTTTACAAGAAAGATTGAAAATTTGAATGGTAAACTGGTGAAGTCCTTCAGAAGTGATAATGGCACGGAATTCAAGAATGTTGCTCTGGAAGATTTCTTTGACCTAAAAGGAATTTCTCAGAACTTCTCTGCCATATGCACTCCTCAGCAAAATGGTGTTGTTGAGAGAAAGAATAGAACACTATGTGAAGCTGCAAGGTCTATGCTGAGTGAATCCAAGTTGCCAACCTATTTTTGGGCAGAAGCAGTTAACACTGCATGCTTTACTCAAAATAGGTCTATCATAGTCAAAAGGCATGACAAGACCCCGTATGAAGTTTTCCATGGTAGAAAACCTGCAGTTGACTTCTTCCATGTGTTTGGCTGTGCATATCACATGCTAAAGGACAGGGAACAACTTGGAAAGTTTGATCCGAAGTCTGATGATGGAATTTTCATGGGCTATTCTCTCTCCTCAAGAGCCTTCAGAATTTTCAACCTAAGAAGACAATGCATAGATGAATCCATGCATGTAAAGTTTGATGAGTTTGAAACTTCTTCATTATCTTGTGATGAAGAAGAATTAAACCTATGGATAAATTCATGTGTTGGTGAAATTCCATCCTCCTCTCAATCCAATCCTCCAGATAGCAACTCTTCTCAGCCTCCCATAAACACCACCTTACCTTCAGAACCTTCTCTTTCTTCTCCACCTCCTAACTCTTCAGAAGACCTTACCTACCAAAACACCATATCTCCCTTAAACCTTTCTTCACCATCTCAAATTCCTACCTCATCCTCTTCTCTATCTCCCTCCTTACCTCCTGCACTAAAGTGGACCATGGATCATCCAATAGATCAAATCATAGGTGATCCACAAGTTGGTGTAAAAACCAGAAGAGGCATAAGCAATCTGTGCTTATATGTCAACTTTGTTTCCATTATTGAGCCTAAGCTGATAAATGAAGCCCTAGCTGATCCTAGCTGGGTAATTGCCATGCAAGAAGAGCTCTCACAATTTGAGAGAAACAAAGTTTGGAAGTTAGTTCCTCGTCCATCCAACAAAACTATTATTGGAACCAAATGGGTGTTTCGAAACAAGATGGACGAAGAAGGAACTGTCATAAGGAACAAAGCAAGGCTGGTTGCTCAAGGATATCGGCAAGAGGAAGGAATTGATTGTGATGAAACTTTTGCTCCTGTTGCCAGATTGGAAGCTATCCGAATATTTCTTGCCCATGCAGCTTACAAGAATTTTCGGGTATTCCAAATGGATGTCAAAAGTGCCTTCCTGAATGGTGAATTAGCTGAAGAAGTGTATGTGAAGCAACCTCCTGGGTTTGAAGTTCTAGTTCATCCATATCATGTGTATAGGCTGGATAAAGCTCTGTATGGTCTGAAGCAAGCTCCTCGTGCCTGGTATGACACTCTCTCAGAATATCTACTTAGAAATAAGTATATACGAGGCAAGGTTGACAACACTCTCTTCTTCAAGAAATCACAAGGTAATATCATTCTTATTCAAATCTATGTTGATGATATTATTTTTGGAGCCACCGATGAATCCCTGTGTGATGAGTTTAGCTCCCTCATGCAAAAAGAGTATGAAATGAGCATGATGGGGGAGTTAACTTTCTTTCTTGGTTTGCAAGTAAAACAGTCTCCAGAAGGTATTTTCATAAATCAAAGCAAATACATTAAAGATCTTCTGAAAAAGTTTCAATTTGATACTTGCTCTACCATGAAAACTCCTATGGCTCATCCTCTTAGACTCTTTTCTGATCCTGATGGCATTTCTGTTAATATTACAAATTATAGAGCCATGATAGGATCTCTTCTTTATCTAACTGCAAGTAGACCTGACATTATGTTTGCTACTTGTCTGTGTGCCCGATACCAAGCAAATCCTAAAGAATCACACCTGGCTGCTGTGAAAAGGATTTTTAGGTATCTGAAAGGTACCATAAATCTGGGTCTTTGGTATCCCAAAGACTCAGGTTTCGATCTCATCGGGTACTCTGATTCTGATTTTGCAGGTTCAAAAATAGACAGAAAAAGTACAACTGGAAGTTGTCAGTTACTTGGTGGAAAGCTTGTGAGCTGGTCAAGTAAGAAACAACATTCGGTGTCTACCTCTACTGCTGAAGCAGAATATGTGGCTGCTGGAAGTTGTTGTGCACAGATATTGTGGATGAAAAATCAGTTGTGTGATTATAATCAATTTTTTTCAAAAATCCCAATAATGTGTGACAACTCAAGTGCAATAGCCATTGCCATCAACCCTGTGCTTCATTCAAGATCAAAGCACATTGATATCAGGTATCACTTTATAAGAGATCATGTTTCTAAAGGTGATGTGGAACTTCATTTCATTCCCACCGACTATCAACTAGCTGATCTATTCACAAAGCCCCTTGATGAAGCAAGGTTCAAGTTCCTCATTGGTGAGTTAGATATGGTAAACATAGACTAATATATTTTATACTTATATATATAATGTATATTTTATATATATATATTCCATATATATATATACTATATACATTTATATATTTATAATTTATATATGTTATATGTTTATATATATATATATATATATTAATATATTATATATATATGAAAAAAATAATAATAATAACAATATATATATATACCTTAGTGTCGGTGACTAAGTCACCGACGGTACCCCTATCCCTCTTCTCTCTCTAAATCTCTCAAACCCTAACCCTATTCACCACGAGCCAAGCCACCGACGGCAAGAGCCACCGAGCCACCGACACATTCACCAAAACCATCCACCGTCGATCGCACCACCGACGCTTGCGTCACTTTCCGACGGCAACACCACACGTCGAACCACCGAGATCCATCGAACCCACCGACGGTCTAGCCACCGACGGTCACCGTCGCTATCCACCGAGGGCACAACCATCGACAAATCCGCCGACGTCTCTCTCTCTCACGTCACTCTCAGTTCATCGACGTCAGCAAACTACCGATGTCACCACTTTCGACATTTACCCTCACCTTAAGCCACCGACGGTTGCACCTCACAGTCACCGACGTTTTTCTTTCTAATCCTAGTCACCGACGTTCTCTCTATCCACTGTGCATCAAGCCACCGACGTTGTCTTCATCCACCGAGGTATCCCTAAAACCCTTCTTTTCTCTAACATTTTAGAGATAACCCTTGGTTTGCCAATCTTGGTAACCAAGAGTCTTTGAACTTATCCATAATCACATCACCCACGTCATCAATGTCAGACCATGCGCCGAATTCAACTCTAAAACCCTTAGAATTCTGACCTTTCAATCACCAAAAGTAATAATTACCTTTGAAAGTTGAAATTTCCCTCCCATATATAACTTCCTTCCCCACTTCTTCACCACCTTTCTCGCACCCATCTTCTTCTTCACAAAAGCAAAAGCTTCAAACCTGCAACTCCCATCTTCTTCAATGGCTTTCCATCAAGAACTTCTGAAGAACAAACCATTACCTTTGGATCTTTATCCTTCCCTGCATGCAACTATTA
Source organism: Silybum marianum (assembly GCA_036898165.1). Lineage (NCBI taxonomy): Eukaryota > Viridiplantae > Streptophyta > Magnoliopsida > Asterales > Asteraceae > Silybum > Silybum marianum. The sequence continues at coordinate 38,669,269 of CM072529.1, read as the reverse complement.
TGGACGTATCGGAACTGATAATACTCATCCTAAGTATAATGATGTATGCTGGTTTCTTCAGAGGTGTCCTCTACAATATGCACTCACTGCAAAACCTAAGATGAGTAAGTTTCTTCTTGGAAACTTTTGGCTGTCTTGTACATTTGATGCTTCCACAGATCAAATCCTTGCATCTGTTCTTACCAATGAAGAACATGATGTGGTTTTTGATGTTGAGGATGTTCGAAGCATCCTAAGGCTTCCTGCTTATGATTCATATGAGACATTTCCTTTGGGAAATGAACACCAAATGGTGGTTGCTGCTTTAAACTACTTGGAAGAAAAGAAGGTATCAAAGTCAAAGGGTCCAGGTACTTTACTGCGCAAGAATATGGGAAACATATGGAACTTCCTTTTTGCTCATCTGATTCTGTGCCTGAGCAAGAAGACAGGTGGCCCGGATCAGTCACCTTCCCAAGTGACAGAATTGGCACATGCTCTAATATTTCAAAGGAGGATAGACTTTGCAAGCTATTTCTTCAATGAAAAGATCTCCTCATTCTCTACCATCCGACGTCCTCAGGTACCATTTCAACGACTTTTCTCTCTTATTATTCATGCAAAGTTGGCAGAAAAACTGGAGAAAAGAGATGACATCATATATGATCTCCCTCTTCATCAAGTGGGAAATCAAATTATGAAAAAGGCTGTCTTAGCATCAGACAACCCTCTCCGACCATCTATGGTTGAGTTTGCAAGGAATGCAACTCTATCTTGGGGAGAAAATGAGCCCCGTCTGCAAAGGACCTCAGTTATGTCCTCTATCTCTTCTACTCCTAGAGTAACTGAGGTGCCCAAATCTCTTAAGAGATCCAAAGCGTCGGGCACTTCTACCTCCGCACCCACCGATGCTACGAAGCCAAAAGAACCTTTGGCTTCCACCCAAGCATCTAAGTCCCAAAAGCGGAGACACTCCAAAAGCCCTCCAAAGACTTCCTCAAAGAAGTCTAAGGGTACCCAAAGGGTCTCACCTCACAAGCCACCTACTAACTCCCAAAAGTTAGTAAGTGTTGAAAAGATTCCTACCCGACCCAAGGACCAGTTAACCCAACCTAGCTCCTTCATGCCCTCCCAAAAGGACATGGTTGTAAAAAGGGACATCCCTATTATTGCTTCATCAACTTTCTATTTAGTTGATGAAGAAGACTTGGACTCTCCCATCCAAGCTGCCTCTTCTCCACCCCGTGAGCTCTCACAGCTCCCCTTCCTTACTCCACATGAGAGTGCATCACAACCAGGTGCATTTGATGGAGCATCCCAATTTACTGACTTTCTATTCTCTGACACTACACCTTGGACACATACATCTCCCGTACGTACCAAGGTTGTGAAAGAACCCATTACTGAGGAATCCCCTCAGAGACACTCTCCTAAACGTGTCTCCCCCACATCTCCTAAATCCCCCCCAAGTAAACCTACAGGTTTGGTGGATTATTCTTCCAGTGATGATGATGATGCTGATCAACCACCAAAGCCTCAACCTTCAGCTCCCATGACTTCCAAACAGGGAGATGATCTTCTCACAGCTTTTACAAACTTTACCAGTAATACTTTACGCAGGGTAGAAGCTCTAGAAGATCATGCGACTAAGGAAAAGGAAAGAATGGATTCCCTTTCCTCATCTCTTAGATCTAACACTTAGGAGTTGTCGGTGAGTCACCCAACTCTAATGACATGTTTAGATCTCCTACACTTGGACATCCTTGATCTTCAGCAAGGGTTTTCTTCAAGTCAGGCGTCTGTGCTTTCTTCCATACAAGAACTTCGGAGTTCATCTTCAAGTCAAGTCACAGATATTTCTTCTCTCATTGCCAATCAACAGGCAATTATGGACTCTCTTATCAGTCTTCACACCAAAGTTGATAAAGTTCCAACCTCTGCTCCAACGGTTGAACTAGATATTGGTGATTCATTCTTCAAGGACACTGATAGATTTGTCCTTCAAAGAGTTGAGAAGAAAATTGGTGCTCTCTGCTCTGATATGGAAAGGGTAAAGGAATTTCTCTCTTCATTGGGTTTCAAGGGTTCAACCACCGAGGGGGAGAAAAATAAGAAGACCACTCAACCAGCCACCACAGCCACCGATGTGGCTCTCCTAGCCGCCGACGCAGATACCGCCACACCAGCCGCCGACGTGGTGGCCACAGTCACCGACGTGACATCTCCTTTGGTCACCGAGGTGACTCCTCACGTGGTCACTGAGTTATCTGGAGCAACTATTGAGGGGGAGAGTGTTAGTGCTCAACCCCTTGAAACTGAAGAAGAAAAGAGGAGAAAAGAAAAAGCCAAAGGAAAGAAGCCTCTTTCCTTTGAAGAACAGAAGGAAGAGAAAAAGAAAAGGAAGAGGATGAGAGATCCTCAAGCAGATACTCTGAGACTTCAGCCTGCCCCAGCACTCACCGATCCTCTTGGGGTAATTCTCTCTGAGGCTGAAAGAGAAGAAGCCATCAGGGCTCAGCTTGAATTTGATCAGACCAATGTACTCAAGCTAGCTCATGATGAAGCTATTCATGCACAGGTAGCCGATGCTCTTCAAGCTCAGAAAGATGAGCTTGAGAATATAAAGAAAAAAATCTGAAGCTGCAAAGATGCTTGAAGAAGCAAAGAAAACAAAGGAAGTTGAATGGTTTAAAAGAAGGCTGAAGAATAGAAAGGATGATTCAAAAATCATCGGTGCTACCATCCATCCTCCAACAAAGAATACTCCCAAACTTCTTGTCACAATTAAAAGAGCCGACTCACTCTTAAAAGTTTAAGAATTAGAATGGCTTGAAGTTCTTGGGATAACTGAATGGTTGGAAGTTGGAAATTGTGTCTCAAAGAGTAGAGGAAAGTACAAAGAGCATGTACTAAATACACTTAGAAAATTTTTCATCAAAATGGTGAAAATTCAGAAGGAGCACAATATCTTGGTAACAACTATTGAAGCACAACAAATGTACTTTATCCAGCGAGGGCTTTCGGGGGAAATAATCAATCCTCCCAAATCTAAAAAGAAGGGACATTTTGTTATGCTTCATGAACGTGGCATCAAGATTGATGCTTCAGGTATAAATACTTCTATTCCCACTCCTATTGCTTATCCAGAGCAAACCATGGTGACTGAGCCTGAACTTGGAGTATTCTTTGAGGATATCTATGGCAGCATAGGTTTCTTCAGAGCCTCTGACATTCCAAGGGCTCACTACTCCTTTTTGTCTGCTATTCTTGGAGTGCCTCCCATTGAAGACCATGGCATCACAAGAATGATCTTGGATGAACTTAAAAGAAGAGAACCCTCCTCAGATCCTTGATCCTACAGACATAGTATAGTGTGAACTTTATTAATCATGTACTTTGATCAATCTATGTGTTGATTAATAAAAGTTCATACTTTTCTTCCATCCCATCTCTTGTTAATGTTTTTACAAGCTTTGCACATATTTAAACTTATACTTATTCTTTCATTTATTTTATACTCTTATACTGTACATACTCAGTTAAAAAAAAATCAAAAAAAAAATCAAAAAAAAAATCTGAGTCAAAAGAACCCAAAAGAAAAATAGAAAGGGTCAAAAAGAATTCTTTTCTAACCTACAGGTATCATCATCAAATAGGGGGAGATTGTTGGGTCACCGATGATTTGGTGATGAACCACCTTCCTTTATATGAATGAATTTTTACAGGTTCTTTTGAAGGTCTGAAATATGCTTCAAGTATTGAAGAGTCAAAGACTATTCAATCAAGGGGTTGTACATCAAAAAGTGGAATTTTGGATGTATCAACAAACTTCAATATTCAGATCATTTTGCCAAGTCAAGACCAATATAGTGGGTCACCGATGGTACACTCAAAAGTCATCAAAAGTACTAAGGACATCAAATAAGATGAGGTCATCAAGTTTGATGTCATGGTCACCGACACTATAATCTTGGTCACCGAAATTGCAGGTATATTTTCTAAGGCTGTGATTTCAAGTCACAAGTTCAAGGGTGTATACTTTTGTCATTTAGTGAAAGATGAAGTTTATCAAGCAAAGTATACACTTATCAACTCCAGCCTTACAAGGTATCCACCGATGTGATACATAGTGTGATGTATCACTTAGCAATTTCAAAGAGATAAGTTCTTGACTCACATCAATTGCAAGACACGTGAGCCAGCAAGAACTTGGGCATCAAGCTTTAAATAAAGACATTCTCTTTTATTCTTATAAAAGGAATATTTGTCTTTTAGCTAAAAGGTTTGATGGGACTTCACAGAGCATGAAAAAAAGAAGATAAAGTTATCTGACATTACGTGCTACAAGGAATGGTTCATCCATTATTCTAGTACAAAGGAAGTGGTCTCTTCCTTTGTCCAGCAGATAATCTTCCAGCTAATGAAACCTTGACAGCTGTCCACTTGCATCCCATGCTTGGGCACTATAAAAGGAGATGAAGTCCTCCCCAGAAATCTCACGCTTTCAACAAATCTTCAGAGTGATTATTTGTGTGACTGTGGCAAAGCTGTGTGCTATAACAGTATTGTTTTAACTTCCTTAGTGTATAAGTTAATTACTGTTATCTGTGTGTTTAGTTTGATAGAATAGTCTGCCTGTTCTTTTCCGCATCAAACTATCTGTGTGTAAATTTTTAATATTTATATTAAAAAATTTAAAAAGAGTATATTCTGTGTGTTTTATATTCAACCCCCCCTTCTACAAAACCCTCTCTTAGTTAGCCATCCCTCCTTGGGGACTAACAATCCTTTTATAAGAATATAAGAGAATGTCTTTATTTAAGGTTTGCTTCCCAATTTCTTGCTGCCCATGTATCTTGCATTTATTGTGAGTCAAGAACTTATCTCTGAAAATTTCTAAGTGATATATGAAACCATGTATCACATCGGTTAGTGCCTTGTAAGGTTGGAATTGATAAGTGTACACATTGCTTGGTGATCTTCATTTTTCACTAAGTGTTGGCACGTGTACATCCTTGTATTGGTGACTTGTTATCACAACCTCAAGTAAAGGCAACTGCAATTTTCAGTGACCATGTGTACATCATCGGTGACCTAATGCATGAATCGGTGACCCAATTCATCGGTTACCCAAATATACATCGGTGACCTTATCTGTCACGTCGGTTACCTTCATCCAAGATCGGTGACCCAAACTGTCAGGTCGGTGACCAATCTACACTGGTGATTTCGGCAAGTGCTCTGAATATTAATGTTAGTTGATACATCAAAAATTCCAAATTTTGATGTTTAACTCTTGATTGGATAGTCTTTGATTCTCCAATACTTGAAGCATATTTCAGACCTTCAAAAGAACCTGTAAAAGATCAATCAAAGAATAGAGAAGGTTCATCACCAAATCATCGGTGACCCAACAATCTCCCCCTATTTGATGTTGATACCTGTATGTTTGAAAGAAATACTTTTGACCCTTTCTATTTTTCTTTTGGGTTCTTTTGACTCGGATTTTTTTTAACTGAGTATGTACAGTATAAGTATAAGTATGTGTATGTGCAAAGAAAAAAATAAAGGTACGAACAAGAACTGGGATGAAGAAAAGTATGAACTTTTATTAATCAACACACAAGATTATACATCACACAGAGTACATAACTAATGAAGTTCATACTATTTGTAGAATATTCAAGGAGTGGGTTCTCTTCTTTTTAGCTCATCCAAGATAAGCCTTGTGATTCCATGATCTTCAATTGGAGGCACACCTAGAATAGCAGAGAGGAAAGAGTTGTGAGCCCTTGGAATGTCCGAAGCTCTGAAGAAACCTATGTTTCCAAAGATGTCTTCAAAGAACACCCCAAGTTCAGGTTCAGTGATCATAGTTTGCTCCGGGTACGCAACTAGAGTCGGAATGGAGAGATTTATACCCGAAGCATCTATCTTGATGTTTCTTTCGTGAAGCATGGCAAAGTGCCCCTTTTTCTTGTTCCTTGGGGCAGAATGACTTCTCAAGTGAGGCCTTGCTGGATGAGGTACATCTGCTGTCCTTCTAATCTTGTCACTGCAATATCATGTTCCCTTTGAATTTTAACCATTTTGATGAAGAATTTTCAGAGTGTATCAAGTGCAAAGTCTTTGTACTTGCTCTTACTTTTGGACACATGATTGCCAATTTCCAACCATTCAGTAATCCCCAAGACCTCCAACCATTCTATCTCATAAGTTTGTTGAGAGAGTCAGCTCTCTTTATGGTGATGAGTAACTTAGGAGAATTTTTGGTTGGAGGGTGAATGGTGGCACCGATGATCTTTTAATCATCCTTTCGATTTTTCAGTCTCCTCTTGAACCAATTAACCTCCTTGGTTTTCTTGGCTTCGACAACAGTCTTCACAGCTTCAGAATTTTTCTTTATGTTTTCAAGCTCATCTTTCTGAGCTTGAAGTGCATCGGTGACCATCGCATGAGTAGCCTTATCTTGAGCCAACTTGAGTACATTTGTCTGATCATACTCAAGTTGAGCCCTTATTGCTTCCTCCCTTTCGGCTTCAGTAAGAATAACTCCCAGGGGATCGGTGAGTGAAAGGGTAGGCTGCAATCGAAGAGAATCTGCTTCTGGACCTCTAGTTCTTTTCTTCTTCTTTTGCTCTTCACGCTGTTCTTCTTGAGAAAGAGGCTTCTTTCCTTCGGCTTTTTCCAGTCTTTTCTTTTCTTTCTCTTCTTCAGTCTCTTCAAGGGATCGAGCACTTACACTCTCCCCCTCAATTGTTGCTCCAGCTAACTTGGTGACCACGTGAGGAGTCACCTCGGTGACCAAAGGAGGGGTCACGTCGGTGACCGTGGTATCGGTGACAGGAGGTGGTGATTGAGGCTTTTCGGTGACCATCACCTCGATGGATGTGGCTGTGGTCTCGTTGACCATAGCATCGGTGGCTGCAGCTGCGGTCTCGGTGGCATCGGCGGCTGTATCGGCGGCTGTGGTGTCTGTGGCTTCTGCTTTCTTTAATTTCTCCCCCTTAGTGGTTGAACCCTTGAAACCCATTGAAGAGAGAAAAGTCTTGATCTTTGCAACATCAGAGCATAAACCACCCATTTTCTTCTCAACCCTTTGAAGAACAAAACGATCTTTATCTTTAAAGAAAGTGTCACCAACGTCAAACTCAACTGTTGGAGGAGAAGTTGGGACTTTTTCAATCTTTGAGTGAAGAGAGGCAAGAGACTCCAAAATTTCCTGTTGATTGAGAAGGATGGGGCAATATCGGTGGCTTGTTTATAAGAGGCATTGCGAAGCTCTTGGATAGAGGAGGTCACTGAAGCTTGATTTGAGAGAAATCCTTGTTGAAGATGAAGGACATCCATGTGCAAGAGATCCAAGCATGTCATAAGAGTTGGGTGACTTACCGAAAACTCTTCAATGCTTGATCTAAGAGTAGTAGAAAGAGAGGCCATTCTTTCCATCTCCTTATTTGCATGATCTTCCAAAACTTCAACCCGGCGGATAGTATCACGAGAAAAATTGGTGAAAGCCTTGATAAGATCATCTCCCTGTTGAGAAGTCATGGGAGCAGATGGTTGAGGCTTATGTGGCTGATCATCATCATCATCATCATCATCACTAGAAGAGTAATCCACCAAACCTGTAGGTTTAATTGGGGGGACCTCGAAGAATGAGGATATGTGGGGGAGACACGTTTAGGAGAGTGTCGAAGAGGGGAGTCCTCAGTAATGGGTTCCTCAACAGCCTTGTCATGTATGGGAGACGTACGTGGCCAAGGTGTAGTGTTGGAAAATAAAAAGTCAGTGAAATGAGATGCTCCATCAAGTGCACCTGGTTGTGATGCACTCTCATGTGGAGTTTGGAAGAGGAGCTGTGAGAGCTCAAGGGGTGGTGAAGAGGCGCCTTGGATGGGAGACTCCAAGTCATCTTCATCAACTAATGAAAAAGTTGATGAAGGCCTAGTAGGGATATCCCTATGTACAACCGTGTCCTTTTGGGAGGGCATGGAGGAGCTGGGAAAGGTTGAGTGTTCCTTGGGTCTAGTGAGGATATTTTCAACACCCACTGACTTTTGGGAGTCGGTGGGTGGCTTATGTGTTATGACCCTTTGGGCACCCTTGGACTTCTTTGATGAAATCCTTGGGGGGCTTTTCGAGTTTCCCCGCTTTTGGGATTTTCATGCCTGGGAGGAAGCCAAAGGTTCTTTTGGCTTCGTCTTGGATCGGTGGCTGCAGAGGTAGATGTGCCCGACGCCTTGGATCTCTTTCGAGATTTGGGCACATCGGTTACTCGAGGTGTAGAGGTGGTTTCGGTGACAGAGTGTCTCCGAAGACGGGGTTCATTTACACCCCAAGCAAGAGTTGCATTTCTTGCAAACTCAATCATAGAAGGTCTGAGGGGATTGTCAGTGGCCAAGACTCCCTTTTTCATAATTTGGTTGCCAACTTGATGAAGTGGGAGATCATATTCAATATCATCCCTTTTCTCAAGTTTATCAGCAAGCTTGGCATTTATAATGAGGGAGAAAAGGCGCTGAAATGGTGACTGAGGTCGCCGAAGGTTGGAGAAGGAATCGATCATTTCATTGAAGAAATAGGCCGCAAAGTCTATTTTTCTCTGAAAGATTAGGGCATGAGCTAGCTCCGTGATCTGAGATGGTGCTTGATCCGGACCGCCTGTTTTCTTGCTCAAGCAAAGAATAAGATGGGCAAAGAAGAAGTTCCAAATGCTTCCCATATTCTTTCTTAGCAGTGTACTTGGACCCTTGGATTTTGGACCCCTTTTCTCTTCAATATAGTTCAGAACTGACACCACCTGCTAGTGTTCATTCCCAAGTGGAAAGGTTTCACATGAGTCATATGAGGGAAGGTGGAGGATTTTACGTACATCTTCAACATCGAAGACCACATCAGGTTCAGCATCACTTAGGACAGATGCCATTATTTGATTGGAGGAGGCATCAAAAGTGCAGGTTAACCAGAAGTTACCCAGAAGAAACTTACTCATCTTGGGTTTTGCAGTTAGAGCATACTGAAGAGGACACCTTTGAAGAAACCAACATACATCATTGTATTCTGGGTGAGCTTTGCCTGTTCCAATTCGACCAAAGTAGTTGCATGCAGGGAAGGAGAGTGATCCAAAGGTGAGGGTTTGTTCTTCAGAAGCTTTGGGAGAGTTTGAAGGGGACGCCATTGAAGAGCTTCGAGAGTTGCAGGTATGTTCTTGAAGTTGAGAGAGAAAGAAGATGGAGATGATGGATGCGATAAAGATGGTAAATGGAAATGGGGGGAACGGTTATATATGAGATGAAATTTCAACTTTCAAAAACGATGATGACCTGAGGTGATTGAAAGGTCAGAATTCTAAGGGTTTTAGGGTTGAATTCGGCGCATGCTTTCTGACAATAATGACGTTGATGATGTCATTAGGGATAAGTTCAACGAATCTTAGTCACCAAGAATGGTAATCTAAGGGTTATCTTTTAAAGGATAAGGAATGTGAAGGGTTTAAGAGGTGACTTCGATGAGTGGTATGACGTCGGTGAGAGGGGTGCCAACGTTGGTGAGTGTATGGAAAGGAGAGAAAGACGTCGGTGGCTGTGCCTGGGTGGCACACCAAACGTCGGCGACGTCGGTGGAAGGACCGTCGGTGGTTGCGTCAGTGAACCGTCGGTAGTTCGGGTTGTGTGTGACCTTCGGTGGGTGAGTGTGTGGGAGAGAGAGAGAGGTGGTTGCAACCGTCGGTGGATGGATGGATGGTTTAGGGTTAGGGTTCCGAAGGTGTATGGTTTATATAGAAAGAGAGCGACAGTGAGGTGGGGAGAGAGAGACACCGACCGACTACATATATATCTATTTTTTTTAAAATTTATTTATTTATATATATATAAGCACATATATAAATGTATATAGTATATAATATACATAAATATACATAAATGTATATAATATATATACATATAATATATATAAATATACATACATATATATATATATAATATATTAGTCTATATTTATCATACCTAATTCACCGATGAGGAACTTGAACCTTGCTTCATCGAGGGGCTTTGTGAACAAATCAGCTAATTGACACTTAGTGGGAATGAAGTGTAGTTCCACATCACCTTTAGAGAAATGATCTCTTATAAAGTGATACCTGATATCAATAGGCTTAGATCTTGAATGAAGCACAGGATTGTTGGCAATGGCTATTGCACTTGAGTTGTCACACAGTATTGGGATCTTTGAGAAAATCTGATTATAATCAGACAGTTGATTTTTCATCCACAATATTTGTGCACAACAACTTCCAGCAGCCACATATTCTGCTTCAGCTGTAGAAGTAGACACCGAATGTTGTTTCTTACTTGACTAGCTCACAAGCTTTCCACCAAGTAATTGACAGCTTCCAGTTGTACTTTTTTTGTCTATTTTTGAGCCTGCAAAATCAGAATCAGAGTACCCGATGAGATCGAAACCTGAGTCTTTGGGATACCAAAGACTCAGATTTATGGTACCTTTCAGATACCGAAAAATCCTTTTCACAGCAGCTAGATGTGATTCTTTAGGATTTGCTTGATATCAAGCACACAGACAAGTAGCAAACATTATATCAGGTCTACTTGTAGTAAGATAGAGAAGAGATCCTATCATGCCTCTATAATTCGTGATATTAACAGAGACACCATCAGGATCAGAGTAAAGTCTAAGAGGAGGAGCCATGAAAACGGATCAGAGTAAAGTCTAAGAGGAGGAGCCATAGGAGTTTTCATGGTAGAGCAAGTATCAAGTTGAAACTTTTCAGAAGGTCTTTAATGTATTTACTTTGATTAATGAAAATACCTTCTGGAGACTGTTTTACTTGCAAACCAAGAAAGAAAGTTAACTTCCCCATCATGCTCATTTCATACTCTTTTTGCATGAGGGAGCTAAACTCATCACACAAGGATTCATCGGTGGCTCCAAAAATAATATCATCAACATAAATTTGAACAAGAATGATATTACCTTGTGATTTCTTGAAGAAGAGAGTGTTGTCAACTTTGCCTCGTATATACTCATTTTTAAGAAGATAGTCTGAGAGAGTATCATACCAGGCACGAGGAGCTTGCTTCAGTCCATATAGAGCTTTATCTAGCCGATACACATAATATGGATGGACTGGATCTTCAAACCCAGGTGGTTGCTTCACATACACTTCTTCAGCTAGCTCACCATTTAGGAAGACACTTTTGACATCCATTTGGAATACCCGAAAATTCTTGTAAGTTGCATAGGCAAGAAATATTCATATAGCTTCCAATCTGGCAACAGGAGCAAAAGTTTCATCATAATCAATTCCTTCCTCTTGCCGATATCCTTGAGCAACCAATCTTGCTTTATTTCTTATGACAGTTCCTTCTTCATCCTTCTTGTTTCGGAACACCCACTTTGTTCCAATAATGGTTTTGTTAGATGGACGAGGAACTAACTTCCAAACTTTGTTTCTCTCAAATTGTGAGAGTTCTTCTTGCATGGCAATTACCCAGCTAGGATCAGCTAGGGCTTCATTAATCAGCTTAGGCTCAACAATAGAAACAAAGTTGACATATAAGCACAGGTTGCTGATGCCTCTTCTTTTTTTACACCAACTTGAGGATCATCTATGATTTGATCTATTGAATGATCCATAGTCCACTTTAGTGCCAGAGGCAAGGGAGGAGGTATAGAGGAAGATGAGGTAGGTATTTGAGATGGTGAGGGTAGGTTGGTAGGAGATATGGTGTTAAGGTGAGTATGATCTCTTGTAGAGTCAGTTTCAGGAGGTGGAGAAGAAAGAGAGGGTTCTAGAGATAAGGTGGTGTTGATGGGAGGCTAAGAAGAGTTGTTATCTTGTTGACTTGAAGGATTGGGTTGAGAGGAAGATGAAATTTCACCAACATATGAGTTTATCCATAGATTTAGTCTTCTTCATTACAAGATAATGAAGATGTTTCAAACTCATCAAGCTTCACATGCATAGATTCATCTATGCATTGTCTTCTCAGGTTGTAGATTCTGAAGGCTCTTGAGGAGAGAGAGTAGCCCATGAAAATTCCATCATCAGACTTTGGATCAAATTTTCCAAGTTGTTCCCTATCATTTAGCATGTGACAAGCACAACCAAATAAATGGAAGAAGTCGACTGCAGGGTTTCCTACCATGGAAAACTTCATAAGGAGTCTTGTCATGCCTTTTGACTATGATGGACCTATTTTCAGTAAAGCATGCAGTGTTAACTGCTTCAGCCCAAAAATAGGTTGGCAACTTGGATTCACTCAGCATTGATCTTTCAGCTTCACACAGCGTCTGATTCTTTCTTTCAACAACACCATTTTGCTGAGGAGTGCGTACGGCAGAAAAGTTCTGAGAGATTCCTTTTAAGTCAAAGAAATCATCCAGAGTAGCATTTTTGAATTCTGTGCCAATATCACTTCTGATAGACTTCACCAGTTTACCATTCATGTTTTCAATCTTTCTAGTAAACCTGATGATTTCTTCAGCAGCATCACTTTTGTGTTTTAGAAAGAACACCCAAGTATATCTAGAGAATTCATCAACGATTACTAGCATATACTTTTTACCACCTAGACTAGGTGTGCTTACTGGACCACACAGATCCATGTGAAGCATTTGAAGAGGTTGAGAGATACATGAGCATTGTTCTGTTTTAAAGGAAGTTCTGGTGAGTTTTCCTTTTTCACATGCTCCACACAGCTTTTCTTTCTTAAAAACTATTTTTGGCATTCCAACAACCAGCTCTTTATTGGAAAGTTTATTCAAGGTTTTAAAGTTTAGATGAGAGAACCTTTTATGCCACAACCAACTTTGTTTGGCTAGTTCTTGAGAGAGGAGACACACAGCTTCTCCAATAGCACTTTCCTTCATGTTGATTATGTATACATCGTTCAGTCGGGTGCCTGCCAGTACAATCTTATTCTGCACATCAAAGACCAAACACACACATAGTTGAAACATGACCTTATAACCCAAATCACATATTTGGCTGATGCTCAAAAGATTGTACATTAGCCCTTCAACATGAGCTACTTTAGAGAAAGTGATGGTTCCATTTGATATGGTACCATAACCTTTGGTGACCCCTTTTCCATTTCCTCCAAAGGAAACAGTGGGTCCCTTTTCTTTTGAGAAGTTAGAAAGAAGAAGTTTGTTTCCGGTCATGTGCCTTGAACAACCGCTGTCCATGTACCATATATGATCTTTGTTTGGTACCTGCACCCAAAAACAAATTTAGACTTTTGGTACCCATTTTGAGGTGGGTCCTTTGGGATTAGAAGGCATTTTGTTTTTACGGATGTCAAAATCTTTTGGGCAATCTTTAGCAAGATGGAGAGTGTTGCCACAATTGTAGCATTTCTTTATTATCAAAACTTTGGACAGAAGTTGATGACTGAGAAGAGGAGGGGTGACCGATACCTTGTCTTGGCCCAAGAATGCCTTTACCAGGATTTCTTGATTTCTTCAAGTTCACTGATCGAGGAATAAAATCAGTAACTATTTGAGATTTCCTTTTAGATGAAAATTTTGATTTAGAAAAAAAATTTGAGGAGAAAATCTTTTTGGAGTAGGGTACTCAGGAACATTTGATGACTCATGGGAGTACCTTGACTGATGAAGACTTAGAGAGTTTAAAAGTCAATGGATAGGTTTGGGAGAAGAAGCAGAAGAGCTTGGAAGAGTTGAAACTTTTGAAGACTCAGGAGAGGATTCTTTAGCTTTAACAAAAACTCCAAACTTTTTGGCATTGGACTCTACTTTAACATGTCTAACAAATCTATTGAATGGACAGAAGTGGAATCCTCAGATGAGTAGTCTAAAAGATCATCATCGTCATCGGAGAAGAAACCAGCAGGAAAGCCTTGACACTCAGATGATGGAAGTGGAAGGTCAGAAGATTGAGGATCATCTTTTCCATATCCAAGTCCAGACTTTTCCTTACAAGAGATTTGATCTAGAAGAATCATTTCTAAATTTTTAGAAGATTTAGTCCATTTAGAGAGAATCTCCTCTTCCTTTTCAAGAGTATTGGAGATCTTTGTTTTCTCTTCAGAAAGGCTGTCATTTAAATACCTTAGGTTTTCTAGATCAGCTTTCATTTTGTCAAAGTCCTTGAGTTTAGAAAAGCAAGATAGAAGTTGATCATTTAAACATTTAATGTGTATGTCAGCCTTTTTCTTTTGATCCTTTAAATTGCAAAAGTCAATAGTTAAAGAATCAAAGGCATCAACCTTTTGATCATCAGAGAGAGAGGTAAAGGGATGTACCTAGGGCTTTGTTCCTGAAGTTGATCCCTCAGTAGAGACAAGAGCAGTGTAGAGTGACTTTTCCATGTCTTCCAACTCATCAATTTTGGCCATGAGGCACTTTGTGACATATTCACTCTCACTTTCAGAAGTTTGCTCATCTTCCCAGCAATGAGTCTTAGCAACCAAAGTTTTTCCTTTACTTTGGTTCCTTTCCTTTTCCCTCTTATATTTAGCTTTGTATTTCTTATATCCAGAGGTTTCTTTTGATTCAGGATTTTCCTTAGAAAAGCGGCTATTTCTCTCTTCAGACTTCCTAGAAGCTGATTTGGAGAAGTCATGGCCATAAGAAGAAGAAGATTTGAGATTAGAGGAAGCTTTGGATCTGCACTCAGAAGCAAAGTGACCCTTCTTTCCACAATTGAAGCATTCTTCATTTGCTTTGTTAGAAGAGGGTTTTTGAGAAAAAGGTTTTTTTTGAAATGTAGAGCGGTTAGAAGAAAATCTTTTATTTTTAAGGTTTCCTGCGATCATTGCCATACTATCAGACAGTATGTCAATGGCTGATTCTTCTCCCTCATCATCAGCAGCACTAAAGTACGCATCTGATAGGTGAGATGAATCTTCCTTAATATCATTTTCATACTCAGAAGAAGGATAGGTGATTCTAGGAACACATGAAGAAAATTTTGAATCACCTATTAAAGCAACAGAAGAAGACTTGATATCTTTTATGAGAGATTTTCTCTGGTTCTTCGTTTGTTCATAATGAAGAAGAGTTCCATAGAGAGCAGTTAAAGGCTTTATTTCTAGATCTTTGGTTTGCTTAATGCAAGTGCATATGGTTTCCCAGAAGTCTGGGAGGCAATCCATAAATTTGCAGAGAACCTCTTCATTATCATAAACTTTTCCTAGAACCTTGAGATCATTTAACAGACAGTTAAAGCGATTAAAATAGACACAGAGGAATTCTCCTTTTTCATGGGAGAATAGTTCGTACTTTCTAACAAGACATATCTTGTTGGATTTCTTAACTTCTTTAGTACCTTCATATAAGATCCTCAAAGTGTCCCACATCTCTTTTGCAGTAGAAAGATTAAGAAGAGAATGATATACTTCATAAGGAAGAGATAATGCTAGAGCTGATTTTACTTTGGTGTCTAATGCAACCAGACGTTTATCATCTTCATTATATTTGTTTGGTTGTTTGATGATATATTTGCCGGTTGCATCACTCCTGTCGTCATCAAACTCTATATCTTTTCCTTCTGTATCTTTTTATGGGCCAAAGCGAGCCCATACTTTTGGAATGATAGGTCCCTTAGACAGAATTTTAGGATACCTACAATCGATCCCTTCCAAGAACAATAACATACGACTTTTCCATAACCCAAAGTTATTTGGATTAAACCTTGGGGGTTTGGCTAAAGAGCCTAAGTCGTATGTACCAGCGAAAGGATTTTGTAGTGCACCTTCAATAGATGGATGGGTAGTAGCCATCACATATCTAGTTTATTGAATTAAACTAACTGCTCTGATACCACTTGTTAGTCCCTGTTTAGAGATGGCTATCTAAGAGAGAGTTTGTAGAAGGGGGGGGGGGTTGAATACAAACACACAAAATTTACTCTTTTTAAATTTTTTAATATAAATATTAAAAATTTACACACAGAAGTTTGTTGTGGAAAAGAACAGACACACTATTCTAACAAACTTAAACACATGAAATTAACTTGTACACTAAGGAAGTTAATTTAAAATTAATTAACTTGTACACTAAGGAAGTTAATATAACACTGTTAGAACACACAGGATTGCCGGAATCAAACAAATGAACACACAGAGGATTTGTTGAAAGCGTGAGATTTATGGGAAGGACTTCATCTCCTTTTATAGTGCCAATGCATGAGATGCATGTGGACAGCTGTCAAGGTTTTCATTAGTTGGAAGTATATCTGATGGACAAAGGAAGAGGCCACTCGTTTTGTACTAGGATAATGGATGAACCATTCTTTGTAGCACGCAATGTCAGATAACTTTATCTCCTTTTCTTCATGCTCTGTGAAGTCCCATCAAACCTTTTAGCTAAAAGACAACATCCCTTTTATAAGAATAAAAGAGAATGTCTTTATTTAAGGTTTGCTTCCCAAGTTCTTGCTGCCCACGTATCTTGCATTTATTGTGAGTCAAGAACTTAGCTTTGAAAATTGCTAAGTGATATATGGAACCATGTATCACATCGGTTAGTGCCTTGTAAGGTTGGAATTAATAAGTGTACACATTGCTTGGTGATCTTCATTTTTCACTAAGTGTTGGCAAGTGTACATCCTTGTATTGGTGACTTGTTATCACAACCTCAAGTAAAGGCAACTGCAATTTTCGGTGACCATGTGTACATCATCGGTGACCCAATGCATGAATCGGTGACCCAATTCATCGGTTACCCAAATATACATCGGTGACCTTATCTGTCACGTCGGTGACCTTCATCCAAGATCGGTGACCCAAACTGTCAGGTCGGTGACTTGATTGGTGACCCAATCTGTCAGGTCGGTGACCAATCTGTCAGGTCGGTGGCCAATCTACACTGGTGATTTCGGAAAGTGATCTGAATATTAATGTTAGTTGATACATCAAAAATTCCATATTTTGATGTACAACCCTTGATTGGATAGTCTTTGATTCTCCAATACTTGAAGCATATTTCAGACCTTCAAAAGAACCTATAAAAGATCAATCAAATAATAGAGAAGATTCATCACCAATTCATCGGTGACCCAACACTTGGATTTCACTAAGTACCCAGCGGAAACGTTTGAAGATGTACTAGCCATAACATTGGCTCACATGTGACTAGAGGATGATATTGTCTTTTGATGAATACATTTCCATGACAAGTGACCACAGACCACTCAACGTCCGAAAACCAGAATTTAAACCAAGGAATACTCAAAAGCCGACCCCGCCAGGACAACTCTCAAACATCCAAATGGATAAAAAGAAGGATGTCCGAGCATACCCTAAACGATAGCAACGTCCCAAGATAAGAACCTCACTTTCCTTTTTTTTTCTTGTCACATCATTGCCACCTCAACACCTTAGAACCTTCATAAAATTCTACAATGGATGTTTTACAAAAACCTCACTTTTCTTATTTTAATTTATAAAATATAATTTTATTTATATATTATTACATAAACTTAATATATTTATATATTATAAAATTATAAAAAAATTCAAATGTAATTTACTAATTTTCACTTTTAGGGAGGTTCAGGTAAACCCTCAAAAAAAAACTAAAGAACAATCTAGGAGCCCTCAATCTGAAAAATATGCATTTGTGCATAGATGGTATGCAGAAATGCATACACGCATTTTTTTTCTACGCACGAGTGCATGTTACAAATTACCAATATGCATTTGTGCATACCGTCCAGATGGAGGGCTCTCAGGGTGTTTTTCGAGTTTTTTGTTGAGGTTTTCTTATGAACCGACCCTTATACATTTGAAAAACAATTAAAACATAAACATAATTTTAGACTACAGTTAAAAAAAGTGTAAAATTACAAAAATAGATAAAAAGTAGCACTAAACAACAAATAGTAATATAGATCACTCGTCATATTGATTTGACCAATTATGTTCAACCAAGTCCGGACGGAGCTAATAATATAATGAGATAATTAAAAAACTTGTATAAACTTAAAATTAAAAACTATTTTATAATAATTATTTTCATTTTTTAATCAATTTTAACTTATATATTGTATAGATTTATTAAATTAAATGGTTAAAATATTAAATAAAATAATAAGATAAAAGAAAAGTATGAAAGAACCCCGGTTCTTGTTCAAACACCTGTGTTACAATAAGAATCTGTGACAGGACAAAAACATATATCACATTGTGAAGGTTTTTGTAAAAATCTAATGAGAAACTTCCATTATGGATGCTCTTATTACAAAAACCTCATTTTCCATTTTTTATTTATTAAATGTAACTTTACTATTATATAAATTTAATATATGTATATATAATTAAATTATTAAAAATCAAATAACTTATTAATTTTTACTTTTCTATATTAATTATAATTTGTTAAAGTTGCAGACAAAAATAAAAAATTAAGATCGAGCATCATTTTGGAAAAAAAAAATCAAGATAATGTGTAATGGAGGAAAAAATTAGAAATTTTGGAAATATCGGGGATATAAAAAATTTAGGTGCATTTGAGAGCTTGAGGGTACATTTAGTTAGCGAAAATTGTTTTCATTTTCCAAGAAAACGTTTTCAGAAAATGGAGTTGAGTTTCATTCTCAGTTTTCTATGAAATTTTTTCAAAACGCGTTTAGTTGAAATGGTGGAGTTTTCAATTTTCATTTTCATATTTTCAGAAAACGCGTTTAGTTGTGCATTTTCTACCAGTTTTCATTTTTCATTTTCAATTTTTTTTCAAATTAGAAACACACACACTTTCGCGCACACACACACTTCCACATACATGCACACACACACACACACACACACACACACTTTCACAGACACGCACACACACGCACACACACACACTTTCACATACATAAACACAGACTCACACACACACACATATTCATACACACACACACTTTCACTTTCACACAGACATACACATACACTTTCACATTCACACAGACATACATACACACATACATTTTCACTTTCATACAGACATACACACACACACACACTTTCGCTTTCATACATATACACACACATTCACACACACACACACACATTGTATGTGTGTGTGAATGTGTGTGAAAGTGTATGTGTGTGTGAATGTGTGTGTTAAAGTGAGTGTGTGTGTATGTGTATAAAAGTGAGTGTGTGTGTGTGTGTGTGTGTGTGTGAAAGTGTATGAATATAAATGTGAGTGTGTGTGTGTGTGTGTGAAAGTGTGTGTTTGTGTGTGTGTGAAAGTGAAAGTGTGTGTGTGGAAGTGTGAAAGTGAAAATGTGTGTGTGCACGCGCGAAACTGTGTGAAATTGTGTATGAGTGTGAAAGTGAAAGTGTGTGTGTGTGTGTGTGTGTGAAAGTGTATGTATGTGTGTGTGAAAGTGAGTGTGTGAAAAAATGTGTGTGTGTGTGTGTGAAAGAGTGTGTGTGTGTGTGTGTGTGTGAAAGTGTATGTGTGTGAAAGTGGGTGTGTGTGAAAGTGAGTTTGTGTGTGTGTGTGTGTGAAAGTGTGTGTGAAAGTGAGTGTGTGTATGTATGTGTGAAAGTGTGTATGAGTCTGAAAGTGAAAATGTGTGTGAAAGTGTGTGTGTGTGTGTGTGTGAAAGTGAAAGTGTGTGTTTGTTTGAAAGTGTGTGTGTGTGTATGTGTGTGAAAGTGTGTGTGTGTGTGTGCGTGAAAGTGTGCCAAATTGTGTATGAGTGTGAAAGTGAAAGTGTGTGAAATTGTGTATCAGTGTGAAAGTGAAAGTGTGTGTTTGTGTATGAAATTGTGTACAAGTGTGAAAGTGAAAGTGTGTGTTTATGTGTGAAAGTGTATATGTGTGTGTGTGTGTGAAAGTGAAAGTGTGTGTGTGTGTGTGAAATTGTGTATGTGTATGTGTGTGAAATTGTGTATGTGTATGTGTGTGTTTAAAAGTGTGTGTGTGAAAGTGTGTATGTGCACCCGTGTAAAAGTGTTAGTGTGTGTGCATTAGAAAATTATTTTGAAAATGAAAATTCTGAAAACTCAAAAAAGTTGTTTTCTAAATCTAATATAAATTTAGAAAATGAAAATGAATTTTTTTTTGAAAACTAAACGAACTAAGCACGTTTTCGAAATTTTCATTTTCATTGGAAAAATTTTCTAGAATACAGAAAAAATTTCATCAACTAAACGCAACCTGAGTTTCCATGTTTTTTCTATTTTTTGAAGGATGAGTGTGAAAATGAGTCATATATAAAAGTTGTGACTAATTTAACTAATCTAAGAAAGTTGAGGGACATTTTGAAACTTTTGTATTATTAAATCATTAAGGTTGCGTTTAGTTGATGAAAAATTTTCTGTTTTCTAGAAAAATTTTCCAGTAAAAATGAAAATTTGGAAAACGCGTTTAGTTCATTTAGTTTTCAAAAAATTTCCAAAAAAAAATTTCATTTTCATTTTCTAAATTTATATTAGATTTAGAAAACAACTTTTTTTAAGTTTTCAGAATTTTCATTTTCAAAATAATTTTCTACATGCACACACACTTACACTTTTACACGCGTACACATACACACTTTCATACACACACACACACACACTTTCAAACACATACACATACACAATTTCACACACACACACACATATACACTTTCATTTTGACACAAATACACATACACAATTTCAGACACACACACACACTTTCACACACACACACACACACACACACTTTCACACACATTTTCACTTTCACACTCATATACAATTTCACACACACATAAATACACTCACTTTCACACACACACACACACATACACACACTTTCACTTTCACTCACACTTTCACTTTCACACACATACACACACTCACTTTCACATACACACACATTTTCACACTTTTTCACACACACATGCACTTTCACACACACACACACACTCACTTTCAACACACACACACTTTCACACTTTTTCACACACACACACACACACTTTCATGCACACACACACTTTCACACACACGCACACACACACACACACACACTCTTTCACAAACACACACACACTTTTTCACACACTCATTTTCATACACACATACATACACTTTCACATACACACACACACACACTTTCACTTTCACACTCATACACAATTTCACACACTTTCGCGCGCGCACACACACATTTTCACTTTCACACTTCCACACACACACAAACACACACTTTCACACACATACTCACTTTCACGCACATACACTTTCACACACACACACACACACACTTTCACACACACACATACACACTCACTTTCACACATATACACTTTCACACACACACACACACACACTTTCACTTTCATACACACACACATACACACTCATTTTCATACACACAAACACACTTTCACACACACACACACATACACACTCACTTTCATACACACAAACACACTTTCACACACACACACACATACACACTTTCACTTTCACACACACACACACATACTCACTTTCACACACACACACATACACTTTCACACACCCACACACACACACATTCACACACAGGCCAACCGTACCGGATATTGTCCAGGTTGTCCGCACACCTGGACTCACGGTTTTAAAACGCGTCTGATAGAGGTGGTATCCAAGTCCCTTATATGGCAACGTTTGTTCTCCTCCCCAATTAATGTGAGACATTACAACCACCAAACACGTTTTCTAGTTTTCTAAAAATGGAAAATGAAAACTCCGAGGTGCGTTTAGTTAACTATAAAACATTTTCAAGAAATGGTGTTGAGTTTTTATTCTCAGTTTTCTATGAAAGTTTAGAAAACACATTTTAGCTGAAATGGTGGAGTTTTTATTTTTAGAAAAATTAGAAAACGCGTTTGATTGTGCATTTTCTACCACTTTTCATTTTCCATTTTTCCATTTTTTTTTCAAATTAGAATGTGTGTGTGTGTGTGTGCGCGCGCGCGCGCGAAAGTGTATGTGTGTGTCTGTGTGAAAGTTAAAGCGTGTGTGTATATGTGTGAAAGTGAAAGCGTGTGTGTGTGTCTGTGTGAAAGTGAAAGTGTGTGTGTGTGTGTGTGTGTGAATGTGTGTATGTATGTGTGAAAGCGAAAGTGTGTGTGTCTGTGTCTGTGTGAAAGTGAAAATGTATGTGTACGTGTGTATGTCTGCGTGAATGTGAAAGTGTGTGTGTGTGTGTGTGAAAGTGAAAGTGTGTGTGTATGTCTGTATGAAAGTGAAAGTGTGTGTGTGTGTGTGAATCTATGTTTATGTATGTGAAAGTGTGTGCGTGTGCGTGTGTGTGTGTCTGTGAAAGTGTGTGTGTGTGTGCGCGCGTGTATGTGAAAGTGTGTGTGTGCGTGTATGTGAAAGTGTGTGTGTGTGTGTCTGTGAAAGTGTGTGTGTGTGTGTGTGTGTGTGTGTGTGTGTGAAAGTGAGTGTGCTTGTGTGTGCGCGAAAAAGTGTGTGTGTACACACTTTCTAATTTGAAAAAAAAATGGAAAATGAAAAATGAAAATTGGTAGAAAATGCACAACTAAACGCGTTTTCTAAAATTCTGAAAATGAAAAATGAAAACTCCACCATTTCAACTAAACGCGTTTTGAAAATTTTTAATAGAAAACTGAGAATGAAAACTCAACTCCATTTTCTGAAAACGTTTTCTTGGAAAATGAAAACAGTTTTCGTTAACTAGACGCACCCTAATCACTCCATTTTCCAAAAAATTACCTACTTTCTAGCTATTATAACACAAGAGAGTGTAGATGTTAGTTAGATCTAAATCACATACTTACTAGAGCATGCAGAATAATTATGCCGCATGTTTGGATTTAGCAAGGTAAATATCGAATTTGGACTGTTGGTCTAGCCATGCATGTAATAGGTCTGAAAAAAGCTTGTCTACGACCTTTTTAGGCTGATTTTTGGTGTGATCCGTTTAAAAAGCCAAAAAAAATATTAACGAATTTAAAAAAAAAAGTAGAAAATAAAAACCGAGGTCAATCACTATCTGGTCCATAAAAAAAATAATCTTTATCAAGTCACACTCAATAAGGTTGATTTGAAGAAAACTATTGGTTCGAACCGATAACGTCATGGTCCGATTTTGATCCGGTCCAATTTAATTCAACATATCAGACCTAATCCAAATACATTTATGGTAATAAATCACATATCTTAAAACAATGTTCCTCTGTACGTGTAACCGAACACAATTTTTGTCCATCCATATATATATATATATATATTTATATATTTCATTATGTGCTTCATACTTGAATATTTGAATATGAAACTAATTGAATACGACTTTAAACGAATAATTTGATCATGATCGAACCCAAATTTATTTTCAAACGTTGCATCGTTTAGCTATAAGAAAAAAATGTCGAGATATTTTTCACAACGTCATAATTTCTCTATTGGTCAGTTCATTGATTTTCATACATGAGGTCTTGGGTTCAAGTCTTTTATTGTGAATTTTTTTATAAACATAATAAATTTGAAATTAAAAGCAAAAAAATTAAGAAATGACACTAGTAGGATTCAAACTTGGGTCTTGGGTGTAGGAAGCGGTTTGCAAACCAACTCTCCTAAGAAAAACTTGTGTCCATATTGTAGTTTTAAAATATATATGGTGGCACACAACAAAATGATACGGTTGCACCTTTTACAAACCTAATTTTTTACCATTCGCCGGAGAAATAATACGGTGACTCGTGCCACCGTGAGCACCACTACAGGTCCGCCCCTGAGTTTGACTATTTAAAAATATGTAAAATATCATTTAATATCAATGTTCTAAAAAGCTCGCCGCATAGCCGACATGGTGCGCCATGGCACCAAGGCTTGTCTCTTACGCCACATTAAGTCCGTGGCACGCCATGGCCTAATACGCAATTTTTGTAATTCGATATTTGATTTTTCTTTACGTTTTTAATGTCATATCTACTAGTTTTTAATATATAACTTAATTTAACTTGCTTATTACTATTAACTCATAGAGTAACAATACAAAACATATGTTTTTTATATATAATATTGTATATGAATTTGAACGCTGTAAGTCACACATTGAAAACGTCATGGCTTCGTCGTGACTCCTAAGGCTTGAGGCTTGGCCTCGCCGCTACGCCACGCCTCACGCAATTTACAACCTTGTTTAATATTAAGAGTGTAAATTACGTCTTTCATCCCTAAGGTTTGTGAAAAATTAAGATATTCGTCCATGTAGTTTAGAAATTGTCGTTTTCGTCCCTATGGTTTGTAATTCATTGCTATTTTCGTCATTATGATTTACAATCTATTGTTATTTCGGTCCCTGTGATTTGCATTTTTTACTCTTTTCAGTATTTTTTTTACTCTTTTCAGTATTTTGGTCCCTTATAATTAAATGTAGAAATTAGTCTACAAATAAGAATAAAAATTAGAATTTCTAAATCTCTGGAACAAAAATAAAAATTATTAACCGAAATCATAATTTACTCATAATGATAAGAAATTGTATATATTGGTTTAAATATAACGCTTTTTAATGTTGTCAACTAAATATACAATGCTAACGTTTTAATTAGGGGAATGCTAATGTACTTCCTTAGTCAACTCAATAAAATGTATATTATTAATTTTGTTTTACTTAAAAAAATTATTTATATATTTATATTAGTAATATATATGTTTTATTATTTTTATTTTATTTTATATATTAATAGATTCTTATATTTATATTATTTTATAGTCTGTTTTAATATATCTTGTTACCGTATTATTTTATATATTATTACGATTTTTATATATATTTATATTATTTACATATCATTATGTATATATATTATTGGATTCTTATATTAATATAGTCATGTATATATATTTGATAACGTATTATTTGAAATATTATTACGATTCTTATATATATATATATATTATTTTAATATGAGTAAACTTTAATTTTGGTTCCTGTTGTTTAGTGAAATCTTTAAGAGTGGGACCTAAACCTTAATAACTTTAGAAATCATCTCCGTGGTTCTCATTTTTCTCTCAAAGGGATCCTCCGTCACTAACTTTGTTAATTTTCTCTGCTAGTGGCTGATGCATTTTTGTCCATCTATATTTTCGTCCCTTGTTTTTAACCAGACCCATTAAACAAATCTATATACCATCGATCACTCACGTTGAAATCAATCAAAAATCTTGGCATTCCTTCCCTGTTCCGTCGATTAATCCATATACCTTCTCTATTGAAGTCGATTAATACCTCCATATACCATCGATCGCTTAATCGATAAACCCATCTGATGCGTACCTTCGATCGCCCCTATCCTTTCTGATTAAAAAAATCCTTCGATTGGATGTTCAACCATCTGATGCAGCTTCCATTTAACCAAGTAGCAGCAATCCCCGGGGTTAACCACTCACTGCTCTATAAACAAAACAAAATTAGATAATGATATTCCCAATGGCGGACCCAGGATTTTTCCCGAGCGGGTGCACCCTTAAATTGGATCAAATGTCTGCAAAACCGTTTGATGTATTTTTCGGTTGATTTGAAGGGATTTTTTATCCGAATTCCCCGTTAGGGGACTTTTTAAGTTTTTCATTTGATTTCGAAGGATTTTTTAAGGTTTTTGGTTGATATCAAGGGATTTTTTTGGTTTTTTCGGTTGATCTAGTATGGGTTGGGGTATCTTGTGCTCTTTTAAAAAGTTATAACCAAAAACTGTGCTCCTTTAACCCTTAACTGAAATAGTACATAGCACTCCTCAGGATTTAGCGGGTGCACCTTACGTACCCCCAAAAAAATTTACCCTTACAAAACATAGTTGAGCGGTAGCACGGGCCCCCTCCCCTAAGGGTAGGTCCGCCCCTGGATATTCCTTGATTACCAATACTTGAAAAACCATTTGACAAAAGTGTATTTAATTCCATATAAATTTTTGTGTATCAAATCACATAATTTGTATGTATCCAGGTAAGGTGTGTAAGCAACTTACTACTAGAGTATAAAATTTAAAAGATGAGACCAATATGGCAACAAACTAAAACCTAGAAGTAAATGCAACTAACAGCTAACAAAAAGCAGCAGGAGATGACAAAATCCTAAAGAGTGTATAATAAGTAAGTAACAACACATGTGGTTCTAAAGAAAGGCATATATGGATTCACGTTATTCTAAATCAAGATAATCTTGATTTCAGGTAAGGAGGAATAAAAATCTCATGTGGCCACGGAGGTTCAAATGCGGTGGCTCCGGACTAACAGTGAAGCGGTGGTCGCCTTGGGATTAGTCGGCACGCATAACGGGTTGGATATTTATGTTAATAAAAAAATAGTCGAGTTTATATTTGAAGAAACCCACTTTTTTACTTAGGCCTTGTTGGTGATTTTAGTGTCACCGGTCCATTTATTGGATTGGTAATAACATGATGTCTATATGGGTTTTTTAATGTGATCTAATTCAAGTTAGGTGGTGTGGAGTGCACGCTAGTAATAAGGCATGTATGAACCCGGTAACGACGAAATGGCGGGAGTCAAGAGGCAGAGCCCCTGCGCGGTGGTCCAGAATTTTGGACTTGGAGTATAGTGGAAAAGTTGATTAGAAATAAGGCTACAGATCTATGTATGGCTTATACAGAAGCTCTGTATAGCATGTTCAGAGCCAGGATACAGAAGCTCTTTATGGCTTATACAGAAGCTTTGTATGGCATGTTTATAGCCCGGATACAGAAGTTGTGTATGTCATATGCAGCCTATGCAGAGGCTCTGCATGGTTTGTTCAGAGGTTTTGGTCTGGTCTTCGAGACTTAGAGTTTTCTGTATAAAGGACCAGAGCTCTGCATGTATGGACCAGAGAGCTCTGCATATGTGGACTAGAGCTCTGCATGGTCGAACCTGATCAATTGTCCTTGAAACGGTTACAGTGCATTGATAGTCCAGTTATTGAGTAGTTACTATAAATTATGTAACTGACAACTACTCCTAAAATTCAGCCATGATAAATTTTTCAGTTTCGTTTTTATTGAGTATAAATACGAATTTATACTCATGAATCTAGACACGGTTTTTGAACAATCCTTATACACTCTCCAGAAAATTGGCTTATGTTTTTGTGCCAAAGAACGCAAGTGTTTTGAGTCTTATCCTAGGTTGAATTTCGTGAACCCAGTCATAGGGTCAAAATATCAATTCGGAAAGTGTCTCACACGATTCTCAATTAAATCCAGTGATTAATTTACCCTTGGATTTTCCTACTGATCTAACAGACCTTAAGTGAGATATACCAGATTCGTTTGGTTTGGTAGATGAAACAAAGAGATACACAATTAGTCCATAATAATTGGAAAGAATGTACCGAAAACAACTAGTAAGCATTATACAAATCCCTTGCTAAACCAGGTGGGCTAGCTACTCTTAATTACATTGTAAAATATTGTTATTTTAAATAAAAGGCATAAACTTACTGCAAATTAGCAATCAAACCATTAAAAAAATTGGAGATTTCTCACTCCCTAATGCTTAGCCACTCATTGCTTAAAAAGTATCCACTAAAGTTGGAGCCTTTATTCAATTTTTGTTCCTATATTATTTACAGGAACCCCCACCAATAATGCATAATATGACACAAACCATAAATTCTACAAATCATAACTTATATCATCACAACTTTAAAAAAGGACTGGAACCTTTAGGCTATGTTTGGCAAACTAGCTGATGACTTATAAGCTAGCTGATAAACAAGTTATGTTTGACAAAACTAGCTTATAAGAATGTAAAATTACCAAAAATGACATCTTGAAAAAATAGTCAATTACAAACATTTCATATTATAATTCAAATAATTTTTCAATAATATAATTAAAATAAATTTTTGATAAATAATATCTTAATTAATACAAACAAAATAGTAAAAAACTAAATAATATAATATGTTAATGGAAAAAATTTAAAAATTATTATTATACATACATAATATAAATTTTGAATTAGTTAAAACAAAATTTAAAAAAAATATACATTAATCTATGATTTTAAATAACAATAACATATAATATGAATAACAATAAAATTGGTCAAATTCACATATCATAATTAATTATTGTTTTTCAAAAATATAATTAATAATTAAATTACATATTTTCTTACAATTATTTAGCATATTTTCATTGTTTAAAAAATAAAATAAGTATGACTTTAATATTTATGTATGTTACATAAATATTTTTAGAATTGTTATATATGTTTTTGATATCTAAATATATTAAATAATAATTAAAAAAAAATTATATAATAGTTATTAAAGTTTATAAATAATTACTTTTTATTATTAGTATATATTGTATAATTAAAGTTAATTAATAACATGTAATTAAAAATATTAAAAATTTATAATTAATTTTAATTTCTGTAAATTAATGTTTAGCAATAATATTTATTTAAAATTAATATTTATTTATAATTAATATTTATTTATAATTAATAATAATAGTAAATAAATAAATAATATTAATTAGGGGTATAATTGAAAAAAATGTCAAAAAGCTCCTCATAAGCTACTCCAAGTAGCTTATAGATAAGCTACTCCAAGTAGCTTATAGATAAGCTAACTTATAAGCTGACTTATAAGCTAGCTTATATGCATCCAAACGATTACTCAAAAAATAAGCTAGCTTATTTTTGCCAAACAATGCCTTAATCAGCTCGAAATCAAGATCTAACAATATCAAAAAAAGAATCAAGATTTGAAAACAAGAACAAAAATTCAAACCATGTAACAAATAATCTCAAGATCCCCAAACTAATAAACTGGATTTCCATCAGAATCATCGAAGATCTAATCTAATAAATAGAGCCAACAAAAACCCACAATTTAGCTAGTGATTGTAGATCGTCTATAGATGCTACTCCATTGTCTGCGTTCTGCAGCAACATCCACATGATCACAAATTGAATTTATTTTAACATATTCTTCTTCTTCTTTTACCAAGTGTATTGCATGTTAAAACCAACAAAGATCTGATTACATACAACAACAAATTTCCACTAGATATATGACACGTGGAAATAACTAAGTCAAGAAATTTGAACACACGGTAAATCAAGAATATTGATTTTAAACATCAGATAAGAAACAAACACGAGTGAGTTTCTCAAATTGAGTTAAAGTGGATTGTTGAAATTTAACATTTTTAACAATATAGTACATAAGATTTTCCCCTCAAAGATAGAAATTACTTACTCCCCCTCAAACCATTAACAAGTCTGATCATGTGCTTGAATGATCGGAATTAAGCACGACACATGACAACCTGTAAAACAGATTAAGAAAATTTTAGTACCCATACCTTCATGGGTCCTTGCACATTAGTATTGGTTTGAGAAATACTGTAAGTTCCGAACCATCTATTACTATTAGATGTTCCAACAGTAGATCTTATCATTGGGGACTTGGGGATAGAGTACGTACCATACCATCTGTTGTCATGCCTTTGGTTTAAAAAGTCATTTGGTTCGTAAGTTGACCAACCCATGTTCTGTTCATTGAAAATTATTAACTGATTGAAAGAGTAAGCATAAAGATTTGAGTCGGTCCTTTTGTCAGTATGCATAGATGTAGTTGATCTCTTTTTCCAAATCATTTTTTCCTGCATAAAAGTGTTATTATATGAACCAGTAATAGAAGATTTATAGAAAAGATTGAAAGGAGGAGTCTGTTCTGGTGATTTGACAGATGATTTTGAATAAATCTTTGTAGAAGTTGAACTTGAACCAGTCGTCGATTCAAATTCTTTCAATTTTGATTTCAAAGCATCTCTTTCTTCAGCCATTAAATCAAATCACATTTGCATTTCAGACTTCAGAAACTGATCCTTCACCATATCAGTCTGTATTGTAGTTAATTGACTGGAAAGTGCTTTTATATTCTTCTCAAACACTTCTTTTTCTTTCCTGAACTCCTTTTCTATCTTAGTCCCCTTTTCTATATTAGATTCAGGTCTCTTATCAACTTTCAAACTTGTTTTGTCATCTATCAACTTCTCTTCAAGCTCATAAATCTTCTACAATAAAGTAGTAATCTTTGATTCAAAAATTTGGTCTTTCAGTGTCAAAGTTACTCTTCTCATTCTCTAAGCTTACTTCTAACCACGTCTTCTTGTCTGATAAGTCTTTTACAATATGACTATTCTTCTTCATAAGAATGTTTTTGTCAGAAGCTCAGTTACTTTCTTCTTTAGCTCAGTAATATTCTTTTCATCAAAATCAGTCTTTTTCTCATCTATTGAATCTTTTTGTGGATCAGAAATCTTCTTGTGAAGCTCAGTAGCAGTCTTTTGACTAGAAACAACAGTCTTTTGTTCAACTGTTGATAATTTCTGAAGTTCAGATATTCTTTTATTTAGCTCTGTAGCTTATGTAGCCGACTCTTTCCTTTCTATCTCAAACTTTTCTCTTTTAAGAGTGAATGACTTGTTCAAAATCATACGCTTGTTTAGATAACTTTCTGATATTCATCTCACAAGATTTGATTTTGCTTTCAAGACTTCTCTTTTCAGTCACGAATTTGATTTTGCTTTCAAGACTTCTCTTTTCAGTCACAATTTGATATTTTCATTTGTAAGAATATTTTTCTCTTTCGTAAACTTTTCTTCTAAATCAGATTTATACACAATCCCTTACTCAGAATTAATCCATTTATCATGCTCTAAATTAGTAATCCTTATCTGAAGATCAACATTTTTCTTTATCATCTCAATATTCGTATTTAGACTATGATCATGATATCTGTTACTAGTTGGATCTTCAGAAGCTTCAAGGAGTTGAGCATGTAACGCCTTCCATTTAGTGCAATCATTTTTCAAATCCTTAATCAACTCATTATTTAAAATACAATCGCATTTGAGCTTATAAATTTCTTTCTTTTGGCTTGCAACCTGTCCCTGCAGAGAAGATACCTGAGAATTCAAATCAGTAGTAGGCATCGTTATCAGATTTAATGATGGTTAATCAAATGATTTGCAGAAGATTTGAAAAACTTTGACAATCAAGTAAATGCGGAAAAATAGACTTGAAAAGTCAAAGTCAACTCCCAAGAAAAGGTCAACTAAAAAGTCAAACCCCAAAAAAAAATTAAAATTTGAAATATATTTTGAAGAAAGAATCGAAAATCGAACCCAAAAATTCAAAATTTATAAGGGCAAATTTGAAAATTTCCAGAGTCGTCATCATTCTCGGTGATCTCGGATACAATATAATTTTAGACCTAACAAATAGTCTAAATTACGTCTTTCATCCTGTGGTTTGTGAAAAATTGATATTTTCGTTCATGTATTTTAAAAATTGTCGTTTTCGTCCCCATGGTTTGTAATTCGTTGCTATTTATGTCATTATGATTTACAATCTATTTTTATTTCGATCCATGTAATTTGGATTATTTATTGTTTTGGTCTCTTAATTATAATTAAATGTAGAAATTAGTCTATAGATAAAAATTCAAAAAAATGCAAACCATAAAGATAAAAATTACAATTTCTAAATTACAGGAACAAAAATTAAAATTATTGACTGAAATCATAATTTACTTATAATGATAAGAAATTGTATATCTTAGCTTAAGTATAATTCTTTTAATATTGTCAACTAAATATGCAATGCCAACGTTTTAATTAGGGGAATATTAATCGCACTTCCTTAGTAGGGATGTCAAGTTTTAAAAACAGAACTCATTAAATCACTTACAAATCATCAACTCAATATATATATATACTAATAGGGTACTCGCGTAATTCAGCGGGATACATCTTAATTTTAAGTTTCATTTTAATTTTTTTCTCTATCGATGTTCTAATGATTTTATGTGGTTTTGAGAAAACGATTTTAATGTTTCATTTAAAAGTTCTCGTTTTTTATGTAATTTATTTAATTTAATTTTTTATCATAATTTAATTTAGATTTAATAACGAAGTAATTTATTTTTTCTTTGATAATATAATTTTTTTAAAAGATAATAATTAAGTATTCTGTTAGAACTTAATGATTATCTTAATTATAGTTTAGATTTTTTATATTTAAAATTAGATGTTTATCCTGTATTTGATTATAGTTATCCGTAGTTAGTTACATGAATTTAGAAATAAAGCTTTCGTAAGTTGCACTTACGCATAATTTACTTGTAATCTTAAAAATTAAGTAATTAACATTAAATAGCAGTACCTAAGGCTTAAAAAGTTGTTTTTAAGAGTTTTTGGCCAAATGCTTTATAATATAGTATAGATTATAATTTTGTTTACTTCAAATTTTGTTTACATATTTATATTAGAAATACATATATATATATATGTTTTATTATTTTTATTTTACTTTATATATTAATACATTCTTATATTTATACTTTTTCACAAATTATTTTATCTATTATTATGATTATATTTATTTACGTACTATTTTATAATTTTTAGTTTTATATATGTTACAATTTCGGTATTCTTATATTAATTTTTAGATACTAATATATATATAAATTTACTTATATATTGTTAGATTCTTTTATTTATATAGTTATATATATAGAGGCGGGTTCATGCGAGAACGGTACCAATTTACGAGAATGCGAGGACAATCCTCAACCAATCATTTTGTACATGAATTTTTTTTTCATGTACAAAATCATATGTGATTTTGTACTAGCATCAAAAATAACACACAACTTTTGCTGTGGGAAAAGATAGTCTCGGCTAATCATATATGATATTGTATGTGAATCATATGTGATTTTGTACATGAATCATATTTGATTTTGTACATTAAAAATTTCATGTATAAAATGATTGACTGAGGATTGTCCTCGCATTCTCGTAAATTGTTACCGTCCTCGCATGAACCTCTTTCTATATATATACATATATATTTATTAGCATGATAATCAAATAAAAATCACGAAAATGTTACAAACTCGTGAAAATCGAAATAAAAATAATTTTTTCATGATTTATTTTAATCAAATGCTAAGATTTAAAATATTGTTTCACATATATTTATTTCATAACATGAAACCTTCACATGTATTTGTTTCACCATATGAATATTTTTTACGCATATTTTTGGTTACACTATCCAAAAATAAATTCACATGTAATTGTTTCATAAGGTGAATCCAAACATGTGAAACACTATCTTAAAATATATGTTTTGATGAAAAAAAAATCATGTAAAAGTTATTTTTATATCGGTTTTCATGAGTTTATAACTTTTTTATGGTTTTTATTTGATTATTGCCCATATTTATTAATGTATTATTTTATATATTATTACCATTCTTATATATATTTATTATTTTAATATAAGTAAACACTAATTTCGGTCCTCGTTGTTTAGTGAAATCTTTGAAAGTAGGACATAAGCTTTAATAACTCTAGGAATCGTCCTCATGGTTCTCATTTTACCCTGAAAGTGATCCCCCGTCACTAACTCTATTAATTTTATTAGTTAGTAGTAGGGACATTTTTGTGCATCTATATTTCCCTCCCTTGTTTTTAATCAGGCCCATTAAACAAATCAACATACCATCGATCACTCATGTTAAATATAATCAAAACCTTGACATTCCTTCCTTATTCCTTCGATTAATCCATATACCTTCCCTATTGAAATCGATTAATCCCTCCATATACCATCGATCGTTCAACCGATAAACCAATCTGATGCATAGCTTCGATGCCCCTGTCCTGTTTGATAAAAAAATTCTTTGATTGGATTCCAACCATCTGATGCAACTTCCATTTAACCAAGGACCATCAATCCCTGGGGGTTAACCACACACTGCTCTATAAACAAAACAAGATTAGAAAACTACATTCCTTGATTATCAATATTTGAGAAACCATTTGACAAAAGGAAACGACCTCTTTATCTCTCGGGAAACCCCATTGCCATTGGTGTTAAATGGAAGTGTACTTAATTCCATATAAACCTTTATGTATCAAATCACATAATTTTTATGTATCCAGATAAGGTGTGTAAGCAACTTAATAGTAGAGAATAAAATTTACAAGATGAGACCAATGTGGGAACAAACTGAAACCTAGAAGTAAATGCAGCAAACAGCTAACCGAAAGCAGCAGGAGATGACAAAATCCCAAAGAGTGTATAATAAGTAAGTAACAACACATGTGGTTCTAAAGAAAGGAATATATGGATTCTTGTTATTCTAAATCAAGATAATCTTCATTTCAGGTAAGGAGGAATAAAAATCCCTTGTGGCCCTGGAGGTTCAAATACGGTGACTCTGGGCTACCCGCAAAGCGGGTGGTCGACCTGAGATTAGTCGGCTCGCATAGCGGGTTGGATATTTATATTAATAAAAAAAAGTCTAGTTTATATTTGAAGAAACCCACTTCTTACCTGGACCTCAAGTGGGATATACCAGAATTGTTTGGTTTGGAAGATAAAACATACGCAATTACTCCATAATAATTGGAAAGAATGTACCGAAAACAACTAGTAAGCATTATACAAATCCCTTTCTAAACCGGGTGGGCTAGCTACTCTTAATTACATTGCAAAAAATTGTTATTTTGACTGAAAGGCATAAACTTGCTCCAAATTAGCAATCAAACCATTAAAAAAGTTGGAGATTTCTCACTCCTTAATGCTTAGCCACTCATTGCTTAAAAAGTATCCACTAAAGTTGGAGGCTTTATTCATTTTTTGTTCCTATATTATTTACAGGAACACCCCCCCCCCCCTCCCCCACCAATAATGCATAATATTACACAAACGATAAATTTTACAAATCATAACTTATGTCATCACAACTTCAAAAGAGGAATGAGACCTTTAATCAGCTCGAAATCAAGATCTAACTATATCAAAGAAAGAATTTAGATTTGAAAACAAGAACAAAAATTCAAACCAGGTAACAAATAATCTCAAGATCCCCAAACTAATAAACTGGATTTCCATCAGAATCATCGAAGATCTGATCAAATAAATAGAGCCAACAAAAACCCACAATTTAACTAGCGATTGTAGATCGTCCATAGATGCTACTCTATTGTCTGCGTCTGCAGCAACATCCACATGATCACAAATTGAATTTCTTTTAACATATTCTTCTTCTTTTTTTACCAAGTGTATTGCATGTTAAAACCAACAGAGGTCCGATTACATACAACAACAAAAGGCCATAAATCTCATTTCTTAGCATAAAAGGCATCAACAACTTTTAAGACCCACATGTCTACCTTACTCTTTTTATGTAAGAATATATTTATCCATTCTACTTGTTGGTACTATTATTGTCAACTATTGATACTTTGTCTCTTGCAACAACTAAGTCAAACCAGTGTTTCTAAAGCCTGCCAAGCCAAAAGCCTAACAAGCCAAATCAGTGTTTTTGGATCAGTCTTTTCCAAGTATGGAACCCAATTGATATTGTGGATTGCATATCAGTTAGGTAACCATTAATAACAAGAACAATATGAATAACACCTTATGTCATGTATCTAACTTGTATAATGGTGGTTACAATGAATGGAATGAAACGTATTAAATTACGACTATAATGACTATTTCACCTCTAAGCTCTCTCTTAAGATCTCTAATTCTTCTCTATATAAGGTCTATTATTCTAATGTAACCCTAGTGTCCCTATATATACGAATCAACAAATTGCAATAAGAAAACTAGGAAAGAAGGCATTGTACCATTGCCTTAATGACAAATAGAATCTTTTCCTATAATTAAACATTCCTAATCCTTAAACCTTTCCTAATACTTAAACCTTCCATTTTGATGACTTTGTTGACTTTACACTTTGGCCCTTCATATCTTCAATAGTTGTGATCTCGGATATAAACATTTTCAGACCTAACAATCTCTCCATTTCTATTCGAGATTACAACTCAACAAATCAGGACTTTATCAATCTTGTTCTTTTGAAGACGATGAAACTTTTGTCAACAAATATCCATCTTGAATGTTTTGCCCCGCCTACGAATATGATCACTTGATAAGCTCTGTAGCTCCCCCTTAAATTTAGCATGTAGCTTAGGAACATAATGTTGAAGGTGCTGTGATGTCGTAGGGTAAAATCTTTCTTCAAATAGAACTTGTCGCATGATGAAAGAGACCAAAGATTGTCGAGTATAGACGCTGCGATATCTTGAGGTTATCGGGTTTGGTTGATGCAACGACTTAAGTTGGCGGATCTAACAAATGCAATAATTTTCAAGTGGTCATTCCATGTGATCTCATCGCGTTTCTTTGATATACAGTTTCTCCCCCTCATAAGATTAGGTTAATCTTAAGCATTATGAACGATCAAAGACAATAAGTGGAAGTGGAACAATGGGTAATCAGCTAACAGAGAGAAGCACGAGTAGCAACTGATATCACTACAATCAAAATAAGTTCAGTTATCACATAAGTAAGTTAGAAAACTAGTTTCTCAAACTGTTCTGACATAAACACATAGATATGCAATTAGAATCACAAAGACTCGTGCAAAGTGTAAAAAAAATTGTATATATTTTGGCTCAAGAGACTCAATGTGCACAGAAAATGAAGTGCGAAGACCGAACGTGTGTCTTCTTGTTCCAATATCTAAATCTTTCGAGTGAAGAATAGATAGACAGTATGTTGAGTCTC
Source organism: Silybum marianum (assembly GCA_036898165.1). Classification (NCBI taxonomy): domain Eukaryota; kingdom Viridiplantae; phylum Streptophyta; class Magnoliopsida; order Asterales; family Asteraceae; genus Silybum; species Silybum marianum. Next base: position 38,632,697 of record CM072529.1, on the reverse strand, counting down.
CGTAATATATGAAACAAGCACCTTTTGTGAGATACTTGAGTAACTGGGTGGGGTAACACAAGTTATCGACATTGGGTTCATGTCTATTTCAATATTCATCTCTAAAAAATCGAGAATGAATAGATTGTTTGGCTACCCGGATAATTGTTTAGGTTTGGTAAGGACCAAATATTTTTTTTAAGTCCCGCCATACTCTCATCGTTTTATTTTATCTCACAAGTACTCAATTTTATCTTAATCACACCCTTTCAAAAATATCTAACCTAGGGATGTGTTTCACGGGTAGGTCATTCCGGCTCTGGATTGACCATTGAAACTTCTAAGTCCTATCACACACAAAAGTTGAAACACTGAAGTCCGAGTTCTGAACTGATGTATTCAGAATGCAATGTAAAACGGTTCAGAACTAATGTATTCAGAATGCAATGTAAAATGGGTTCTGAACTGAGAGATTAAGAAGCCAAAACTAAAAGCGGGTTTATAGCTGAGATATTATGAAACTAAAAAATAAAGAATAATATATGGTACTCCCCCTCAAATGTAGCATAACCTTTTGAATGGTTATGCCATGTGATGTGAATATTCGGTATTTGGAACACACATGACATACTTACAAAAGAGATTTAATTTTCTTTGGTACCCAAGCTTTGTTGGGTCCTCGGAGGTTAGCTTTAGTCGCAATAAATGTGGAATTGGGGATACTATACGTACCATACCATTTATGAATATACCTTTGACAGACAAAATCATTTGTTACGCAAGTAGAACAACAAATCTTTGTGGCGCTTAGACTGATCAGCTGATTGATTGACCTGACAAAATAAGGCAAATTAGTCTTGTAAACAAATGATTTTGCATCAACTACAGGAGATGTATAAGAAATGTTTCCAACATTATCCTCTGTAGTTGATTTCTTCCTCCAAACCATTTTAAACTTCTTAAGATTACCTAAATTAGAAACAAAATCATTATGAGACAAAGTAGAATTATGAGTCCGAGAAGTTGGAGAATTATATGATTTGGAGCTGTTAGAATAACTATTTAATGTAACATTTGAAGAGTAGTTATTCTTACAGAAACTTATTGGAGAAAGAGAATTCATCTCAGGAGTTGAACTTGAAGTAGTTTTATAACCTTCAAGTTCTCTGATTTTGCACAAAAGATGATCTCTTTCTTTATCAAACAAACTAAAATTTCAAGTCGTTTTAGCTTCAAGAACTTTTTCAAGGTTCTTGAGTTTCTCACATAAATAATCTTTTTCCTCCATAAGCAAATCATATTTTGTTTGAAATTCAGATCTCATTTTATGTTCATTCACAAGATTGTTTCTAAAACAGATAATTTATTTGAAAGTTTATCAAAAAAAATCTTCAAAAACTTTCTTCTCGTTTTCAAAATCTTTTTCCAAATTTTTTCTTTTGGCAACGATCAAATCACTTTTCATGATTACATTCGTCTTATCAGTCTCAAACACTTTTCTTTCATCTTCTAAAAGTTTCGGAAGTTCAGAAATTTGTTTTGAAAGCTCCAAACATTTTGTTTCGGAAGATTTTCGCTCTAAAACCACAACTTGCTCAAATCTGACACTTGTTTAGAAAGTTTTCTAATGGTCAACTCACAAGTTTTAATTTTGCTTTCAAAATCTTTTCGCTCAATTTCAAACTTGTGTTTCTAATCAGAAAACAACTTTCTTTCTTTCTCAAATTATGTTTCTAAATCAGATATTTTAATTTTAGAATCAACTTTAGAAATCTTTTCTTTCAGCTCTCGATCTCCTTTTTCTAAAATTGCATATTTCTCCTTTAACTCGTTGAGCTGAATAGTTGTCTCTTACCATCCCATGTAGTATTGATATTCAATGGAATTTTTATCGATTACTAATGGGTCTGTAGACATCTTGATTTAATCCTGTTGAACTCAAATACACACAGTTAGTTCTTGTATATATATAAAAAATGTAAGCACTGGTTACCTGACGAAATGATCGTAGATCAACGATTTTAATTAATTCACATAACTGTTCTTGGGTTCAACGGATTCGAGAAACTAGGTTCTCGGGTCAAGGAGATGTGAGGACCAAAGTTCTCGGGTCATACAGATGTACTAGGAAACTCGGGTCAAAAGGATTCGAGAACAAGAGCTTCTCGGATTGAGTGGATGCGAGGAAAGGGGTTTCTCGGATTGAGTAAGACCCGAGAAAATATTTTATCGAGTCCTTCAAAATCGATTCCAATCGGATTAATTTCCTTTGATGAGAAAAACATTTAATGTTCTAAGAAAAAATATAACTAATGCTTCTTGACTAAAAAGAGCTACGAGTAATAGAGTTCTCGACTCTTTTTATTGACGAGAATAGTTCAGTTTTCAATTTTTCCAAGAACACTAGAAAAGATTTGAAGAACAATTTTTCTAAAAGAACTCTTTAAAATTTAACAAAATTTTATTGACTAAAAAGAGCTGTGCAGAATAGAGTTCTCGAGTCTTTTTTATGGACGATAATAGCTAAGTTATCAAATTTCCAAAACACCAATATGGGTTTGAATTTACCAAAAAAAATTAATTTTTTTATCAAAATCCAAAAATAATTGCTAAAGTTTCTTGACTAGAAAAAACTGCAAGGAACAGAGTTCTTGAGATTTTCTATTGAAAAGAAGGTCTAAGTAATCAATATTGGATATGAAATTCTTTTGAGTTTTTTTTACTATTCACTCGGAAAAAAACATTGTTCATCCGAGAAAATCACTGTTCATCCGAGAAAAAAATCACTATTCATCTGAGAAAATCATTGTTCATCCGAGAAAAATCATTATTCATCCGAGAAATCACTATTCATCCGAGAAAATTACTGTTCATCCGAGAAATCACTATCCATCCGACGAAATTACTATTCACCCGAAGACTTTTAGGTTCTACCAAAAACTTGTCCAAATTTAATGAAATTTGAATATGTTGTTCGCAAGAACATACAAGTAACTTTAAAGCTTGGCGTTTTGGCAAAAAACCTCAAAATCGATGACATAATTAGTGATACAATATCAACAATTTAAAAAAAAAACTTTATAAATCAAAACTTTTGATGAAATCGATTTGATAGAAGAAAAAAAACATACAAATAAAAATCTATATCAAAGTCGATATATTAGATCAAGAAAACCAAACGAGAATACCTTTAATCACCAAAAATCGCAAAAAGTCGTATGTACCTTTTTCTTCAAGAAATTTTTACGAATTAATCCAAATTGATCAAATCTTCGGCTCTCTCTCTCTCCTCTCCTCTCTCTCTCTCTCTTTCCTATCTCTCTCTCCTATTCTCTCTCCTCTCTCTCTCTCCACCCTCTCTCTCTCACTCTCCTCCCTCTCTCTCCCCTTCTCTCTCCTCTCTCTCTCTCTCTCTCCCCTTCTCTCTCCTCTCTCTCTCTCTCCCCTTCTCTCTCCTCTCTCTCTCTCTCTCCCCTTCTCTCTCCTCTCTCTCTCTCTCTCGTTCCTCTCTCACTCTCTCTTCTATCTATCCTCTCTCTCTCCTCCCCTTCTTTCTCCCCTCTCTCTCTCTCCTCCCTCTCTCTCTCCTCTCTCTCATCCCTCTCTCTCCTTCTCTCTCCTCTCTCTCTCTCCCCTTCTCTCTTTCCTCTCTCTCTCCTCTCTTTCTCTCTCCTCTCTCTCTCTCTCTCGCCCCTTCTATCTCCTCTCTTTCTATATATATATATATGTGTATGTGTGGGTTATTTGGTTAAAAAAACACTAAACAACTCACTGGGGGTAAATTGGCCATTCTGTTATGTTCTGTCATGTCCTGTTCTGTCATGTCATGTTTTACCAAACGTGTAACAACTGTCCTGTCCTGTTCTGTTTTGTTCTGTTCCGTTCTGTTTTGTTTTGTTCTGTCCTGACTGCGTACCAAACGCACCCTTAGGATCTCTAACTTTTCTCTATATAAGCTCTATTATTCTAATGTAACACTAGTGTCCCTATATATATGAATCAACTAATTGCGATAAGGAAACTAGGAAATAAGACATTGTACACTTGCTTTAATTACAAATAGAATCTTTTCCTATGATTAAACATTCATAATCCTTCCTTTCCTAATACTTAAACCTTCCATTTGATGACTTTGTTGACTTTACATTTTGGCTCTTCATGTCTCCAATAGTTGTGATCTCGGATACACCATTTTCAGACCTAACAAATACAAGTTGCTATCGACACAAATTAACCAATTGATATAAGTAGTTGTTGACACAAATTAACACCATTTAACAGTCACCATTTAACCGTTCTGAGCGGAAATTATCACCATTTAACTTGTTGACATTAACCTGTTGACATGAAACAAATTAACACCATTTTTTATCGACAAAGAACAGGGCATGTCGATCTTTAATTTTGATCACGATGTGGGCAAGGGCAACCAACTTCTAACAGGGAGCAGGGGCGATCAACTTCTAAATGGGGAGCAGGGGTGATGGTATGAAGAGGGTTTATCGATTGTATTGGTTTAAACGATAGACTTTGATGAGCCTGGTAAAAAATAGGGGGGGGCATTTAAATGACAAAAAATACCCCTGCTACTAACTGAGAAAATTAACATAGTTACTGACGGGGAACCATTTTCAAAGCAAAATGAGAACCACGAGCACTTATTAGAGTTATCAAAATAGTAAGCAGTACTTTAACAACCTATTTTAAGGAAGATGCTTTCTTAAAATATCTTTATGATGGACATATAAACAAAAAGTTTAATAATTCTTAAGAAAAAAAATCTATTTACCAAATGAGAATATGTTTCATTTTTATTTACAGTGTTCTAATATATTGATTTAAGTACACAAAAATAATATTTTAGAATATAAATTCTCGAACATAAGAAACAAAACTAAATTCGTTTCATCTTAACCGAAAACTCTATTCAATTGATTAAATAATCTAAGTAATAATATTATATTAGTTGTAGAAAAAGTTAATAACATTTAGAGTAAGCTACAAAATTGGTCCTGGTGGTTTGTCAAAAATAACACCTTTTAATTTTGAAATTAGAGTAAACTCTAATTTTGGTCCCGGTGTTTTGGTGAAATATTTGAAGATGAAACTTAAACTTTGATAACTTTAGAAATAGTTCGTGTGGTTCTCATTTTACTTTGAGAATGGTCCTCAATCACTAACTTCGATAATTTTCTTAGTTAATGGCAGGGGCATTTTGTTCCATTTAGACCCCCCTTTTTTACCAGGCCCATCAAACAAATCGATAAAATGAATCTCCCGTCTACATGGATTTCCCCTGTTACAAGATGAACTGATCGAAGGTTTACTTAAAGTAAGAAATAAAAGAACTGATCTTCAAACTACTTGTCTAGTCCTATCAAACTACAGTCATTAGTCATCTTCAAACCTTTTTGCTTTGCAACTGCTCTTATACGCGCTCCCTCATTCCATTTTTGCTTTTTGTATATGGGTTTGAAACCAAGCCAGACGAACTTGAATTCTGAGGGTCGAAATCGTAGAAGCTAAACACTCTATACCCATATGATGAAATAAATCTCTTGAAATTTTATACATTTCACACTTGCTATAAGTAGTTAGCAGAGATTCATGATGGTGATCTCCTCCTCTGTTGATACCCGAATTACATGACCTTGAATCTCCTTCACTTAGCTTAGACACCCAAGCCGAGAAAAGGCTTGAAGCAAATAAGTTAAAATGACTGAATCATGGTTCAATTCTTTTTCCAACTGCATCATTTCTTGAAAGTTGAAATAAGGCTATCACTTCATCAGCTTGCTAAGATTCTCATAATCCACCATCATTGATATCCAAGAAACCAAGTCTCTATATTTTATTAGATCAAAAACTTGCCTAGCCAGTCTATATTAACTGCATTTTACATATAAATACATGATCTGATTAGCAATATTAGTGTTTGAATCGAACCCATGTGTAATCACAAATCCATGAATGCTTGTACCTTTTCTTATATCTTTCAGACCAGACACTGCATAAATGACGGTCAGTTACTGGAAACTAAGTTCAAATGAATTACATCGACCAATCATCTTTGTGGTGACAATTATCAGTTTCTTCTTTAGCATGTTAGAAACACTAGAATTTTGGATTTTTGAGTTATCAATGATTTAGGTCCACACACTTGGACTCGCGGTTTTTAAAACGTGTCTGATGATGGAGGTATCAAGTTCCTTATAAGGAAACCTTTGTTCCCCTCCCCAACCAATGTGGGATCTTACAATCCACCCCCTTGGGAGCGCGATGTTCTCGCTGGCACACTAGTCCGGTTCCCGACTCTGATATCATCTTAACATACCAGGTCATCCGTACCAGATACTGTCCGCTTTGTCCACATACTTGGACTTGCAGTTCTAAACACATCTGATAGAGGTGTATCAAGTTTCTTATAAGAAAACTTTTGCTCCCCTACCCAACCAATGTGGGATCTTAGAGCCGGGGCAAGTAAACTCCATCATGAAATTGATAAATTCATTGGTGACTACATAATAGAAGCATCCTTAAGTCGATGCATTTGGTGATTGTTTTTATGCAAAAGAATGCAAGATTTTAGCATTATCCTCCAACCAATTGGATTATGGAATATAAAAAAAACCCACATGTCATTGCAATAATTAGAGTTTACTGAGCCAAACCAGTGTTTCTGGAGCATGCCAAAGCAAAAGCCTAACAAGCTAAACTAGTGTTTTTGAATCAACCTCTAACCAATTATTACAAGCTACTATTGACACAAATTAACACCATTTAACAGTAACCACTTATCAAGACCTTGGACAATACATTTATAGAGTATTTCCCTCTCTATCTCTGATTTTGAAAAACTCAAAAACTTCTACTCTAGTTCTATTACATCATCAACAGGAACTAAATCGATACAAGTTATTCGTTAACTCATACAGATGCATGGGCAAAACTTAACTAAAAAGAAGCATTAAACATATGAACACACGTCAAACTTTTACACATATTGCTCAAATTCAACTAAAAAGGGATTGTAAAAAAAACTATTAATTGAACATTTTATCACCATAAAGTCACTGATGCTTAGAGGAATTTAGGGAAGAAGCCACCACAACAACATTTATCATATATTGCTTAAATTCAATTATTTATATCACATTGAAGAATGATAAGAACCATTGACTCAAGGATGAATAAGAAAGAAGCAACAACGCCAATCACCATGTTAATATTCAACCGTTACAAAATAAATACCATGTACCTAAATACATTAACCTATTACATTAACATGTTGACATGAACCTACTGTTCACATATCTAAATGTTCAATGGTTTATTTGGACGACCATAAGTTTGATATTAATAAATATTTTTTTAGATGTATTGCTAAATATCATGAAAGCTCAATGAACACTTATCTATTCTGCCATTATCAAATAATAGTACATGGTCAATTATCATGAAGTTATTATAGGATGATTATCTAATTTGTTTGATGATTTCAATAAATTTTTGATGATTATCATGAAGCTATCATAGGATGAGAAGTTACTCATATGAAGAAAAAACCATACCATAGATTGAAAGATCTATATGCTCAAGAATCATTATTAGGATGATATTGCTAATAATATATGATCCTAAAGGGTCACACCAATAACAACTTGATAAAAATAGATTATTTATAAGAATTTGATTATTGAAAAATATTTATAACTCTTATAATTAAATTGAAAGTTATTTGTTTTATGAAAATGACAATTTTCAATGTCAAGTATCAACTATATCATAAGGTATGATTTATTAAGTCATGTACATCATTTTGAACTAGTAAGACTTTTGTCTTTTAGTTAGACATGCTTCTATTATTTAAATAGGAAAGACATGCTTTAGAAGGATGTCTTGACACTATGGTTAAGCATGGGTAGGATGTCTTGACACTATGATTAATCATTAGTTGAGGTATGGACCACATGGGAAGACTAACTCAAGTAACCATATACTTGATGTATTCTCTTATTTTTCTTTAAGACTCAAAAACTTGTTAAAAAAAAAAAGTCTAGAGAAGAATTGATACTTGCATACTCTCTTTAAGTCAAAACTTGGTTTTTGTCTTAAAGCTTAAGAGTTTAGGACTAGCATCCTTTCAAGTTGGTAATTGTTGGTGAACATCTTTGGAGGAGTTCTACTCTTGCACTCTTGCCATCTTCTTCAACGATCTAGCCTCCCAAGAGGAACCAAAAGCTACAAAGGTTGTTATTCTTTTCTTCCTATGGTTGCATAATCTTTCCATACATGTAAAATGATCCTTGGTGGGTATAAACTTGTTTTATGTTGTTCAAATCTTTATTGCTTCCGTTGCCATCTATGTATTTTAGAAACCAAATTTTTGAACTAAACCCAACAATTGGTATCAGAGCCATTTTGCTTGCATGGTTAGATTTTAGATTATTTGGATAATCTTAGTTTTTGGAAAACATGGATAACTTTCTTTTATAAGAATATGTTCATACATGTTTTCTATGACAACTTGATAATTGTTATTATTATTATTTATTTTTTGTGACCAAAAGTTTACATGCATTTTTGGTCATAAAAGTTGTCTTAGAAAAGCAAAGAGTTGTTTTATGTTTATATGTATTTTTGAGTGCATAAACAAGCCATGGACCATTTGTGATGTTGTTTGTGTTGATTATTCTAAATGGTTGTAATATTTTTTTTATTCATATGGTATGTAATAATTTAATAGTTAGTTTTTCTTCTTGTTTAATTTTGTAAGTAATAGATTAGTTTTAGACTAGTTTATCTTTATATAAAATGTAACAAGATTGAAGATGGTGGCCATTTTGAAGATCCAAACTAACCCCATGGTTTTGTGAAGTTTTACAACTTCCATGGATTTTTCAACAACTTGTTACAAAGAGTTGTCTAAGCAAGTGGGAGCTTGAAGAACATCATTTAGAAGATTTGGTTCCATTTGTCCCTTTAGGAATGGACTTGGCATTTTGTGATGGCTCACAACATGTCACTAGTTTATGGCTTGGTTTATGCACATATGCATGCTCGTGATGTTTATTTCATGTAAATATTATGCTTGATTGATAAAATGAGATTTTACATGCTAAATAATATTTTGAACATAAATATCATCACATATTTCAAAATATGACTTTTAAACTTAAGATGTATAAATTGAGACTTCAAAATAAAATAGTTTTGTTTTGAAAGCCCTATTACGACAAATTTTGAAATAATAATATTAATAAGTTTGAAATGGTGATTTTGATACTTATCCAAACTCTAAGTCTTTATAATAAAAGGAAGTTTTATTAAAAGGTTATAAATGGTTCTATAACGCTCAAACGTCGAACTTAATATAAGATATTAATTTTAAAATTTGATTGCGTCGAAATATATAAAACTATATTTATAAAGAACCTAAAACGTGATTTTGTGAAAATGATACCATGGCTTATTGGATGCATGCAATAACGATGATATCACATGTTTTAAACTAGAATTATAAAACATTTAAATCCCTTTTAAAAACGCAAGTCTATGCCATCCAATTATAGGAACATTCTCACATCATTTGTATAAGCTTGTGGGAAGAAGGATACCTAACCGCTTGTATTATCTCTTGATGGCCGAAGTGTATTCGTGATTCCTATAACTAGTTATGGGCCGATTACACAAGTTTCTTTAATTGGATGACTTGATCGGGAATCTTTTGCGATAAAGGTTACCTAAGCATAAGAGGCCCGAGGCATAGATGGGATCAAACATGTCGATTAACAAAAGTTGTTTAGGATCCCATATAACTAGGAATTACATTTTGATGTAATTAGTAAATTGTCACTTACCTTGTTGAAATAAATAAATGGGAAAAAGGATACCTAACTATTTATTTGTTTTGCAACTTGGATCCTATACTTTAATAATTAATGTTTTAGAAACATAAGGGTATTAATTTTAAAGAATTAAATACTAAATAAAACTTTGTTAAAATTTTGTAGATGGCCCCACCTGCATCTGTCCCACATCACTCTCACATAATATCCCCACGATCTGTCCTAGAAAAGGCAAAACTTGATCATTCCAACTTTTTGGATTGGCATCGCAATCTAAGAATAGTCCTTAAACAAGAAAAGAAGGACTACATTCTTGAGGGCCCTATTCCCGAGGAACCCCACACCACTCCTAAGGTTGCACATGACTTATGGTTGAAGCATTGTGATGATTCAATCAATGTGTCATGCCTCATGCTTGCTATGATGATCCCAGACCTCCAGAAGGATCTGGAACATCACACTGCTTATGATATGATCACACACTTGAAAGAAATGTTCGATAAGCAAGCAAGAACTGAGGCTTTGAAACTGTTCGAGGCTTGCACGGTTGCAAGATGGAAGAAACTGGGAATGTGAGCACACATGTTCTCAAGATGAAGAGCTATCTGGATCATTTGGAGAGACTTGGCTCTCCATATCCACTTGATTTGGCAACAGATGTGATCCTAAACTCTTTGCCAAAATCATATGATACCTTCATCATGAACTACAACATGAATGGTTGGGATAAACCTATCTCAGAGTTGCACTTGATGCTTAAAACTGCCGAGAAGAACATTCCCAGGAAATCATCTCAAGTGCTCATGATAAGGGAGGGGCAAATCAAGAAGCCTAAAGGCAAGAACTCCAAAGGCAAGCCATATGTTGGCAAGGGCAAAAGGAAAATGTTTCCCCAAGCCCAATGACCTAAGAAGAAGGAGAAAGTGGCAAAAGAAGATCCATGCTTTGAGTGTGGAGTCATTGGTCACCGGAAAAGGAACCGTCCTACTTATCTTGCGGGGTTGAAAGCTAAGAAGGCCGGAGAAGGCACTTCGGTATATATATTTTCATGATTGAAATGGGAATCTTTACTTTTTCATCTAACACTTGGGTATTTGATGCGGGTGTGGAACTCATATTTGTAATTCGTTACGGGGGTTCGAAGGAGTAAGCGGCTAAAGGCGAGCGACATGGTATTACACATGGGCAATGGAGCAAAAGTTGCAGTCCAAGCACTTGGAAATTGTGATTTGTGTTTACCTAATGGCCTCGTATTTAAAATTAGACAATGTATGTTTGATTCCTAGTCTGACTAGGAATATTATTTCAGTTGCGCGTTTAAAACAATCTGGTTTCACTTATCAATTTGTTGATGATAATATTCACTCCTTTATGAATGGAATGTTCTATTTTGAGGCTAGGCCTATTAATGGAATTTATGAGTTAAATCTTGATTGTTCTTCAAACAATAATTCCATTTATCATGCAAACACCAAAAGGGTCAAATATGATTTAAACCAAACCTATCTATGGCATTGTCGACTTGGCCATATAAACAAGAAGCGCATATCCCAACTTCAAAAGAATGGACTTTTGAAGGCAAGTGATGATGAATCATTTGATATATGCGAATCTTGCTTATGTGGAAAGATGACAAAATCCCCTTTCTCTGGTTCTAGTGAAAGGGCAAGTGATTTGTTAGGAATCATACATACTGATGTATGTGGTCCTTTCAAAACTATGTCTAGATATGGTGAGAGATACTACATCACCTTTACTGACGACTTTAGTCGTTATGGTTATGTTTTCTTAATGAAACATAAGCATGAAGCATTTGAAAAGTTCAAATTGTTTCAAAGTGAAGCTGAAAATCAACTCAACAAGACCATTAAAATCCTTCGTTCAGATAGAGGAGGCGAGTACCTAAGCCAAGAGTTTCAAGATCATCTTAGGAGTCGTGGGATTGTCTCACAACTCACTCCACCCAGAACACCACAACATAATGGTGTATCTGAGCGGAGGAACCGAACTTTATTAGATATGGTTCGATCTATGATGAGTAGAAGTACTCTTCCTTTATTGTTTTGGAGCTATGCTCTACTCACTGTTGCTCGTATTTTGAATATGGCTCCAACTAAGAAAGTAGATAAAACACCATATGAGATCTGGAATGGAAAAGCTCCATCCTTATCTTACTTGAGGGTTTGGGGATGTGAAGCTTATGCAAGACAAGAAACTTCAAGTAAACTTGAACCAAGATCTACTAGATGCATTTTTATAGGATACCCTAAAGATTGTTTAGGTTATTACTTCTACATTCCCAGCGAGAATAATATCTTTATTTCTCGAAAAACTGATTTCTTAGAAAGCAAGTTTCTAATGGATGAATCAAGTGGGAGGCGCGTGGAACTTGAAGAAGATCATGAACCACCGCCAGATGCATCACAAGTTGGCACTAGTTCTCAACAAGAAATTGTTGAACCTGAAAAATTAGTTGTTCATGATTCTAACGAAACACAGAGCGTTCGTAGATCTGATAGAGTTCGTCAAGAACCTAAGAAATATGGATTTCTCATTGACGAATGCTTCTTGATAGATTCTGATGAACCCATCAACTACCAGACTGCTATATCAGATTTTGAATCTGACAAATGGCTTGAAGCCATGAACGCAGATGCAATCCATGCATGAGAACCAAGTATGGGACTTGGTTGATCTTCCTCCCCATAGTAAGATCCGTAGAGAGTAAGTGGGTTTTCAAGAAGAACGACATGGATGATAATCTACACACTTTTAAAGCAAGACTTGTTGCAAAAGGTTTCACTCAAACTCATGGTATTGACTATGACGAAACTTTTTCTCCGGTCGCTATGATTAAATCTATTAGGATACTATTTGCCATACCGCATACTATGACTATGAGATATGGCAAATGGATGTCAAAACCGCTTTTCTTAATGGACACTTACAAGAAGATGTCTATATGGTTCAGCCCGACGGTTTTGTCAATCAAAAGCATCCTAATAAAGTGTGTAAGCTTAAAAGATCCATTTATGGATTGAAGCAAGCATCTCGAACATGGAATATTCGTTTCGATGATGAAATCACAAAGTATGGTTTCATCAAGAACGAAGATGACACTTGTGTTTACAAGAAAACTAGTGGGAGCACGATAACGTTCCTAGTCTTATATGTAGATGACATACTAATCATGGGAAATGACATTCGACCTTGCAAGGTGTTAAGTCTTGGCTCGGAAAGTGTTTCTCAATGAAAGATCTAGGAGAGGTCGCATACATTCTTGGAATAAAGATCTATAGAGATAGATCAAAGCGATTAATAGGTTTAAGTCAAAGTGCATACATTGACAAAGTCTTGAAACGGTTCAAGATGGAACACTCTAAGCGAGGATTCGTACCAATAGCACATGGCACGATTTTGAGTTCATCTCAAAGTCCTAGCACAAAAGTTGAGCTAGAGAAGATGAGTGGCATTCCATATGCTTCGGCTATTGGATCCATCATGTATGCCATGCTATGCACTAGACCTGATGTATTGTGTGCTTTGAGTATGACGAGCAGATACCAACAAAATCCAGGAGATAGTCATTGGATAGCTGTGAAGAACATTTTGAAGTACTTACGAAGAACTAAAGATATGTTCCTCGTCTATGGAGGTATGGAAGAAGATCTTAGTGTAAAGTGTTACACAGATGCTTCTTTCCAAACAGATCGAGATGATTGTAAGTCACAATCGGGATACGTCTTCATTATCAATGGAGGTGCAGTTTCTTGGAAGAGTTCCAAGTAGAGTGTTGTAGCACAGTCCACTACAGAATCAGAATATATTGCCGCTTCAGAAGCTGCAAAGGAGGCTGCTTGGATGAAAAAGTTCATTAAAGATCTAGGGGTTGTTCCTTCCATTCAAGATCCTCTAGAAATCTTTTGTGACAATGAAGGTGCCATTGCATTAGCCAAGGAACCCAGATCACATCAAAGAACCAGGCACATTCACCGGAGATTCAACTACATTCGGGATGAAGTTGGAAGTGGTGACATTTGTATTCGCAAAGTACACACTGATCAAAACTTGGCGGACCCATTCACGAAGCCCCTTCCACAAGCTAAACATGAGGGTCATGCTAGAGCCATAGGACTTCGCTATTCTAGTGATTGGATTTGATCTTCTTTTAGTATTGAGTAATGGAACATTGTAAGTAACAACTATTTTAATGATTGTGATATATGGGATATGATCTTTTCATTAAATATTTGTTGTGTTCTATATTAACATGTTTAATCCTCGAATAATGTAGTTATTCTAAATGTCCATAGTCAATCATTGTTGTGAGAGCAACAATGAAGTAAGACTAATATGAATTGGATTGGTTGACAAAGCGTTGCAACCAAGTTCGTAGGTACTTGTTAAAGAACAAGTATTGGACTTGACCCATTTCAAGATCACTTCATGGATCGCTATCATAAGTGATACTTGATAAAGGTATTATCTTTATATCCTTAGACCTAAGATACATATTTGGGACTTGAGTGTGGCGAATGCTATACTTTGATATGGTTAAATGCTGTTCTTTAACCAGACAGTTATAAAGGCCATTATTAGGTATAGTATGAACTACGCAAGAGGCGTATGTAGTCAAGATGGGATTTGTTCCTCTTATGTGTTGAGAGTTAGACATCTAAGGCGCCTTATCAAAAGTTGAACCCTAAATGAGATTGATTGCGATCTATATCTCATATTCAACATGATGTCTGAGACAAAGGGATAATCGATAACTTACCTTGTACATCAATTGGAGCTTTGAGCTTATTGGGAATTAGATGTTGTTGAATGGCACTTCGTCGTATGTTATTGGGGGCAGTGAAATGTTGCTAGACATTCACCACTGTCTATGTCAATATATATTGAGTCTTGAGCAAGTGGGAGATTGAAAGATCTATATGCTCAAGAATCATTATTAGGATGATATTGCTAATAATATATGATCCTAAAGGGTCACACCAATAACAACTTGATAAAAATAGATTATTTATAAGAATTTGATTATTGATAAATATTTATAACTCTTATAATTAAATTGAAAGTTATTTGTTTTATGAAAATGACAATTTTCAATGTCAAGTATCAACTATATCATAAGGTATGATTTATTAAGTCATGTACATCATTTTGAACTAGTAAGACTTTTGTATTTTAGTTAGACATGCTTCTATTATTTAAATAGGAAAGACATGCTTTAGAAGGATGTCTTGACACTATGGTTAAACATGGGTAGGATGTCTTGACACTATGATTAATCATTAGTTGAGGTATGGACCACATGGGAAGACTAACTCAAGTAACCATATACTTGATGTATTCTCTTATTTTTCTTTAAGACTCAAAAACTTGTTAAAAAAAAAAGTCTAGAGAAGAATTGATACTTGCATACTCTCTTTAAGTCAAAACTTGGTTTTTGTCTTAAAGCTTAAGAGTTTAGGACTAGCATCCTTTCAAGTTGGTAATTGTTGGTGAACATCTTTAGAGGAGTTCTACTCTTGCACTCTTGCCATCTTCTTCAACGATCTAGCCTCCCAAGATGAACCAAAAGCTACAAAGGTTGTTATTCTTTTCTTCCTATGGTTGCATAATCTTTCCATACATGTAAAATGATCCTTGGTGGGTATAAACTTGTTTTATGTTGTTCAAATCTTTATTGCTTCCGTTGCCATCTATGTATTTTAGAAACCAAATTTTTGAACTAAACCTAACATAGATTTCATATGGACTCCACTCCTCTATTCTAATCATCCATGATGGGATTGACATTTATATTCCACTCCTGGTTTGCGTTTTCTGATTGATTGAGGGAAGGAAATGTTTATGATTGTTGACTTCAACCGGGTTTGCGTTTTCTGATTGTATGAGGAAGGAATGATTTATGATCGTCGGCTTCAACAGGTTTTGATGCTCTAGAAAGAAATAGTGTATGATCGTCGACTTGAACAAGGACTGCGTTTTCTGATTGTATGAGGAAGGAATGGACAAAAATGCTCCTGCCACTAGATAAGAAAATTAATGGAGTTAGTGACTAGGGACCACTTTTAGAGCAAAACGAGAACCATGGGGACAACTTTTAGAGTTATCAAAGTTTAGGTTCGACTTTCAAAGACTTCAGTAAACCATAGGGACCAAAATTTGAGTTTACTCTTGAAAAATTAGATGATCATTATAGCTTATAAAAAAAAACATATAGATTTGATCCTCCCTTTCACGACTGTTAAAAAACTCCGCAAGGGACATTTTCACCAATTTATTGAGATTTTTATCTTTAGCCAATCAAAATTTATTTTATGATTTTGGTCAATGTGGTTTTTTGTCGTGTAAAATAAAATCCGATAAAATAAAAAAAATGATATTTATTTACTAGTTGTTAGGAGGGATCAAATTCAAACGCTCTTATAAACTATGATAATTATTTTATAAAATAAAATCCGATAAAATAAAAAAAATGATATTTATTTACTAGTTGTTAGGAGGGATCAAATTCAAACGCTCTTATAAACTATGATAATTATTTTATAATTTAAAACTGTACAGACAAATAATGTTATTTTTTACAAGAAGAAGAAAAAATTCCATGGTTTCCTCTAACATTTAACTTGAAAACATCATTCAACGTTTAGATAATTAAATTATCATCTTCTAATAACACCAAAAAAAACGTGGAAATGTACATCAATGATTATAAAATATATTAGAAACAAGAAAGATTGGCCACGTTTATCGTGGGTGAGAATAAAAAAATTATAATAGAAAGAACAAACGATGTTCATTCATCGGTTATCTACCAAGATTATTATGCACGGTAGCGATCTCAACCACCCAATTTTTATTAATTTTTTTTTATTTTATGTTTTACTACATATAATCAATCAAATTGAAAATAGAAAGGAAGTTAAAGAAAAAATATATTAATTACTACGTCTAAATTTATTGTATTCGAGATTATAATTTTAAAAATATAAAAAGTCAATGTTTAAAATCAACATGAGTTTACTTTCTAGTTTTACTTTCATGTAATAATCAAGAGCAGGGGCGGACCTAGTGTAGGTCCAACAGTGGCACAGGCCACCGTATTATTTGTCCGTCGAAAGGTAAAATTTTCGTATTTTATAGAGGTGCAACCGTATTGTTTTCGAGGGTGCTACCGTATTGTTTATAAAAGTTGAAGGGTGCAACTATGCAACTACTGAAAATTAAAAAAAAAGCCCCAAAATGTTTATGAAACTAACCCAAAAAACCAAATAAATCCCTTCAAATAAAAAAAAACTGAAAAATTCTCTCGAAATCAACCTAAATATTTGAAAAATCCCTCGAAATCAAACCAAAATTTTGAAAAATCCTTCAAAATCAACCTAAAAACTTGAAAAATTCTTTGAATCGGCTAAAAACACATGAAATGACTTTGCGGGGGTTTGATCCAATTTAAAGTTGCACCCACTCACAAAAATTATTGGGTCCACCACTGACCTAAATACTATATTAGTTATATAGTGTCACCGTATGAAAAAATTTATGGGTCCGTTCCTGATCAAGAGTGTATATATCTTGTTGTTTGTTTACTTTTGTACTTACTTAGAAGTTCTAACATTAAAAATCTTGTAGATAGAGATTCTAAATAGAGAAACATCAAACATTCATGTAAAGAGAGTTTATATATATATAGAGGGAGGTTCAAATGAGAACTTTTGTTTTTTAAAGAAACAAATGAACCTCCTTTTAACCACATATATGATTTAAGAAATCAATAAAATATTTAATATTAATCTATTTACTTTTAAAGGTAATATGGTCCAATGTTACTTTATGGAATCTTACTATTCATTATGTTCCATTACAATGTATAATCTTGATTACTTCAAAACAATTTAAATATTAAATATATTTAAATAAATATAAGATCAAGATAAATATAAAATATCTTTAAATAAATATAAGATCAAGAGAAGTATAAAATATCTTTATTGTTTTTAAAAATTGATATATGAAATATCTTTAAAGAAAAATTATTATTTTTAAAACTTTAAAAATTGAAAAAGTTTATTATTTCTAAAAATTGAAAGTAATATGTTTAAAAAGTTTTATTACAATGTCAATTACATCAACAAAATCATATATGATTTCAGTATCATATATGATTTTGTACAAACGTTAATGTAAAATCATATGTGATTTTTTACAAATGTAAATGTAAAATCATATATGATTTTATACAAATGAATTCACACATGATTACAATGCCAAATATGTCAACAAAATCACATATGATTTAAGTATCATATATGATTTTGTACAAATGTTAATGTAAAATAATATGTAATTTTGTACGAATGTTATTCACACATGATTACAATATCAATTATTTTATTTTTGATATATTATAATATAATATAATTTTTAATATAACTATGTGTCTATGTGATATAATATAATATTTCATATATTATATTATAGTTAAAACATTATTATATTATATTATAATTTGTGCTTCTACCAATTTTACCCCTAAAAGATTTTACCTTTGGTGGAAAGTAGATTTCAGTCACCATTAATTACTTCAATGTCATTCAATATAATATTAATTGATTTACCAAAATATGTGTCTAAAAACAATTCATTTGTTTCTTTAAACATACTATGTTCTCGCATGATCCCTCCCTATATATATATATATATATATATATGAGGATTAAATATTGTTCTTGTTCATATTGTATATATTACATTATTATCTCATGGTGACGAGAATCACATTAATTTGGGTCTTTATTAATAAAGAATTAAAAAAAGAATTTTCTTATAAAAAAGAAATAAGTTAAAGTTAACTTTTTAATAAGTTTTATACTGACAAATTCATAGTGAGCCGATAATATTTTGATAAATGATATGATATATTAATTAAAAATTATGCAATCTTAGGGGCTGTTTATTAGGTGCTGACCGAGCTGACTCGGTCAGTAAATCTGACTCGGTCAGCAGTCAGTGTGTTTACCAAACCACATATCTGACCGAAATCTGACCGAGAAGCTGACCGAGATCTTACCGAGCCAGCACCAAAATGATGCTTACCCGGGTCAGATTTCGGTTTTCCAATGCACTCCCTTCCCTTGCTATTAGGTTTTTAACCATAAAGCACCCACTGATGGAGGAGGGTTGTAATTTTATCCAAAATCAGGTGCCGGAGGGCGTTTGTTGTCTTGCCGCCGGTGGGGGAGGGCGCTACAACATGTGTAGTGAGAGTACCGTAGCTTGATGAAGATGTAGGAGGGGGAGGAGGACTGCTCGAAGGCTCACTATCATCTCCGGTGGGTGGTGGCGGTGGGTGCTGGCAGACGAATTGATGTAGGTGGCTTTTGAGTTTTGTCCATGGTGATGATGATGACAAGAAGGCCTACTTTTTTAAACAAGGAGTCAAGAACTACCTAGGGATGAACACCTATTTTGTTTGGACCATTTGGACCGTCTGATTATGTAAAGTAACTTCAAAAAAATAAAAATAAAGGAAAAACTAATTAAATTATCTCAAAAGATAAATAAAAAACTAATTAAATAAATAAAAACCAGGAAACAAGATAAAAAAAATGTAGACACGAATTAAATAATCAACTTTATAAGTGAAAATAAAAATTAAAAGTTTTATGTATTTCCAAACATCAATAAAAAAGATTATTTATTTATTAAAAATAATTTTTTTTGACCTTTTAGGGTTATAATAGTCATTTTATTGTTGGTAAGTATTTGTCAAAAACATTTGGTAAATATTGTTATCTAGAAAAGCACTTACCCGAAATAGCACTTACTCGGGTTAGCACTCTTACCTGGACAGTACTGACCCGGTAAGAGTTGGTAAACAGCCCCTTAGATCATGTGATGATATCGTTATAGATTGCATGAAATACTTTTTTACTTTTTAATTTTTTGTGCTAGGCATGGTCTGGTTGGTTGTTTACGGCATTCATAAGGGGTTTTTTAAGTTCTTGTTGGGCTTATAAAAACCCTTGTTGTAGGATATACATATTTTTTTGTTATTTTGTTATTTATTATCTTTATTTATATTTTTAATAATTTATAAAACGCATAAATTAAATTTGAAACAAAAATTATAAATTAATTGTAGTAAAGAAATTTAATTTTACCTTATTTTTCGTTTTTCTTGTAATATTTTATATTAATAAGTTTTAATTTGTAATTATTTAATTACATTATTATATTTAGATTATCTTTCAAATACTTTCAATTGTTTTATTCTTATTTTTCAAATATCTTAACAAAATATATTAATTAACAAATTAAAATCGATATAGAAAAACGTTAATTAATAAATTCTCTTTGAATTTTTTTATAAGTTTACAATATATGTGTATACATATAGGCCGATAATCAAATAAAAACCATAAAAATTATATAAACTCGTGAAAACCGATATAAAAATATTTTTTTTCATCAAAACCTAAAATTTAAGATATTGTTTCACATATGTTTGTGTTCACCTTATGAAATAATTACATGTGAAAAAAATATTGATTCACCTATTGAAACAAAAAAAAAAAATTCATATAGTGAAACAAATACATGTGAAAACTTCACCTTATGAAACAAACATATATAAAATAATATCTTAAATCCTAGCATTTGATAAAAAAAGATCATGAAAAAATTTATTTTTATATCGGTTTTTACGAGTTTGTAACTTTTTGTGGTTTTTATTTGATTAAGCCCCTATATATATACGAAAGAGGTAATGCGAGAACGGTAACAATTTACGAGAATGCGAGGACAATCGTCATCCAATCATTTTGTAAATGAAAATTTTCATGTACAAAATCATATATGATTTTGTACAAAATCATAAATAATACGGACGACTTTCCATGCGACTTAAGTGACCCCAAAAGTCGCCCGCTACAGTTAGTGCAAAATCACATGTGATCTTGTAAATAAAAAAACTCTTTACATTCTCGTAAATTGTTACCGTCCTCGTATGAACCCGTCTCATATATATATATATATATTAAATTTATATAATAATCTATAAATAAAATTAAAAAATAAATTAGAAAATAAATTTTTGTAAGAACCTTCAATTTAGAGTTTTATTATGGTTCTCTTTTTTATTGATGTAATAATTATGTGACAAAAAATAATACGATAAATCAGGTTACTAGAGCATCTCGAACTTCTCTTATATAGAGAAAATAATTTTTTTTGTTTTCTAAATTAGCTCCAACAACTTCTTTTAGAGCATCTTCATTACTACCAACAACTTTTTAATCTTATTTTCTAAAATAAAAAATAATAAAAAAAACTACTTCTAATATAAAGAATTCTTTAAAATAGAGGGAAGAGAGAATTAAGAGTTTTATTCATTACACCAATAAGGGTTGATCTAATATTATTTTATATTAAAAAAATAAAAAATTGTATTGAGATCATAAAATTATAATATACTTAACTAATATAATTAATAATTAAATATCTAAAATAGATAATCTTTTGAAGTTAAATGTAATTTATCTTAAAGATTTTGACCTTTTTTTTCTTTATTTCAAAGAAAATTAAGAGAATTCGTTGAAGATTATTTTGTCAGGATAGTAACTAAAAGCAGTCTAACCTCTCAAAGGTTTTGATTTATTAATGATAAGCTTTGAAGGGCTTCTTTTTTAGTCATGTTATTTATATTTTTTAATTAATTTATCAAAATAATGTTTTAAGCTATTTTGTATTTTATCAAGTAGTTTTTACAAACATAATTAGTTAGTTTTTCATCTAACAACGAGTTTATCAATCAATAATAACTTATCAATTAGTTTTTCAAATAAACTAACTTATTTTCTGACCTTATTATTTTTTTCGTTTTGTAAGTCATATGCTAGTGTTTTGAAAAACTACTTCACATATATTTTGGGCAAAAAGTTGATTACCGACAACTTCAACTGGTCTCACACGAAACCCGCCTCCAAAGATACCAATGTAAGGGAGCATTGTTTGGCCCACTCAACGACTAAGGCTAGCCGGGGGAGAGGGGGGGGGGGGTGTTGGGATCTAACGCATGACCTATCATGTATTTGGCCAAAGTTGCCGCACCCCCTGAGTTAAAACTAAAAGACAATAAAACTCATAGATTAAGTGTCCTATTTGATGTGTTCAGGGATTTTAAAATCACATAGAAAGATTGAAGCACTTCATTGAATTCTTTGAAAAAAAGTCATATTTACAACTACTGTAAAAAAATGCACAATAACCGAATATAACTAAGAAAAACTTCTATACTAATTTGGTGAATCATTAAACTTTACAAAATAGGTATAGAAGATCCTATTCTATCTAATTTTCTTCTTAACATTGTTTTAATCTTTTTGTGACAAGTGTCGTAATAGCAGAGGAAAAACACCAGATGCTCCACTAGAGCGATGGAGAGTTCACCAGTCCTTTGAAAAAGTTCGTCGTTCAGTGCATTGAAGAAGATACCGTGAACAACTTTAGAAAGGATATCTCTAAGTATATGTGTGCCTTAAAGGGCAAGACAGAGATTCAACATGGAGAGGTCATGCATCACTGGGTTGGAGAGAATTTCATCTAGGGAGAACTTGGTTTCATGATCATTTCTTCAAAAAAATGTCCTTCTTCAACAACTATAACTTTTCAAGTCTTCAAATGCTCTAGAGGGTCGTTGATGATGCACTTCATTCGGTAGAAAAACTTCTTCAACACTTTCTTGACAAATCCTTTATTAAGGGTGTATAAAAAACCGTCAAACTGCTCAACCCTCCCAACCGAATCCGCTAACAACCCTATCAAATCTAACCTGCTAAGCCAGCAAACAGTCTACCCGCCAAACCGCTAAACCGCCAATAAGATGGTTGAAATTGGGTTGGCCTAACTCAACCCAACCAACCTGCCAACCCGTCCCTAATATATATAAATTCGAAAAAAATATATTTATATATATATATATATTAATAATGTTTATTATATATTAAAAATGTGTAAACTTTTATATTATGTTTATTGAGATTAAGTTTGTACTTTTTTAGCTAAATGTATAGGTTATCAAAAGAGATTCACTATCAAAGAATGATGAGAAATAATTTAATAGGAGAAAAGTAGATACGCCGGAAAACATGAAAGATGTTGGTAGATAGTAGGTTGACGAATATATCCATAAAAGACTCCCTCATTTGACGTTGTACTTTGTTGGAAGGAAGATGTTAGTAGTTATAGCACTTCACTACATCAATATTAGGTTTGTAGGTTGCCTAAATGCCTATGCATCCTAATATGGTAGCTTTTAGGACAAAATAAAAAAGTGTCATATCTAAAAGTGTTACAATTTCTTTTTAAGACGCGTTTGGGTGTCTTGATATTTTTTACGACGCTTTTAAAACAAAGTGTCGTATTGGTTATTTTATACCACAGTATTTGATAATTCAACCACACTCGCCAGGTCTACTTGTCACACTACTGACATCGGAATGTTCAAACATCTTAAAGTGATAGTCCACAACTAAGTTGATTAACCTTACAATTTCTCCCAATATAATGATGATTCAATGAGCCTATATTTCAAACTTAACCAATCTTCTCGACTAATAATGGTCAAATTAATGTAATCACCATACATAACTATCACTCAAGGTGATATTACTACAACCAATAACTCTTCTAACAATCATTCATGGAGAATACACTTACTCATCCATCGATCATCACAGAAAAAGAAATTCAAGCTCACCCATGTATTTGTAAATTCATAATAACAATGTCCAGGTGCACTGTAAACATAGCATACATGAGGATCCTTTCTACCATCATCATGATTTCCGATGCTAGTGTCTCTATCAACGTCAAAGTATCATATCTTAAAGTGCCTAATCTTACATTCTCACTTTCATTTACTTAAAAAAGGCTAGTTTGAGTCTAGGAATCCTAAATCAATACCTAAATCTCTCAAACTTATGCTCTGATACCAACTTGTAGCACCCTCAAATCAAGAAGGAGTCACTAATTTAACCTTATCGATAAAATATCAAATAATGAATAAATCATTTTCTAAAAGTCAATACTTGATTACTTTTAATGGCAATCTAATATTTAACATCAAAAAATAACGATTTAAACCTTATACAAGGTCTACATTAGTGATGGTTCTTACTAAAACCCTTTAATTGTCGCTATCTCCAAGGTACAAAAAATGTCCGCGAAAAGCTAATTATTTCTCGTGCTTCAACCTAACACTCAACTCTTAATGGTGCCTCTAGTACCATTCCCAACGAGGACCCGATGCAAATGGCTACAAATAAAAAGAGTTAGATTTAAGTGTTAGCGAGTTCAAGCAGTTTTCATGTTTAATATAAAATGGTAAAACTGAAAGAATGCTATTTAAATAATCATTTCTAAAATGAAACATCTTTATCGTAAAAGCAATATCTTCCCAAAATCCACCATTTTCATGATGAAAACTCTATAACCCAAACAACTATCTTATTTGAAATCAAAACCTAACAGTCACGCAATACATGACTAAAGCTTGATATTTAAGAACATGGATAAAAGTCAAGTATCCAAAGCAACAGAAGATGGATAACAGGAGACATGTGAAATCAAGTCGTAGGTACATTATGTACACTAAAACAACACCGAAAACATTAATAAGAAACTAATATCCAATACATAAATTCAGTGATTGAGAAACATGATTCTATTGGATGTGATAATGTTAATAAGTATCACTAAGAATTAAGATCAATCACTTCATCAAACTCAACCATTCTACATCTACTAGTTATATAGCCATCAATCATAACCACTTAGCTCTATTGCTTTTGTATTCATCAAGCTCAACCACTCCAAGTCTATCATTTATGGAGTTATCAAGCTCAACCACTCCAGATCTATAATATGAGATCTCCAAGGATCCTAGTTAAACACATTCATTGGATATCACATTATATTGATTGAAAGTTCTCGTATACAGATTTAACAAAGAATGTAAGAATAACAAATAAGAACAATCAATAATAGAAGTGGATCGATGAAGTCATCATGTTTATTGATCATCAATAGTATATGAGTGCAAAAGAATGTGAAAGTGATCTATACAATTGTGATCAAAGAACCTGTAAAATGAATCTAACAACTCCTAACAAACTTCTATATATAATTGAAAGTTCTCGTATGCTAATTTAAATAAGAATGTATGAATAACAAATAAGAACAGTCAATCAATGAAGTCATCACGTGTATTGATCATCAAAAGTATATGTGTAAAAAAGAATTTGGAAGAGATTGATACAATTGTGATCAAAAGAATATGTAAAACGTATCTACCTGTAGGAACCCACATCCTCAATTATGTAAGTAATTGATGCAAAACATCAGAATATGAGCGGAAGCACATAAACATTAATTATAATAGACTAAATAGAAGATGATTAATATTAAATATAAGTCAAACTATTGGGGAATCATCGTAGCCATCATGTGTATTGATTAACCTTTTGAGAATAAAAAAAGTTACACCAAGAACACATAGTAATGTGTGTATAAATGTCTCTCAGAAAATCTCACTAAATCTCTCAAGTACAAAAATGATCTTCGCAAAAAAGTGTATTGAAAACCCTAGACGAATCACCTACTTATAATCTTCATAGGAAATTCAAAACATCCTCCAATAGGTGATCTCCACATGTAAAGGTAAAATAACCGCTTCTGTACACGTGGCAGATACTGATAAGAACATCTATACTTGAGAGAGTTGGCGTTGAACACTATAACAAGTATATAAGAATGTCAGGTTAGAGGCTCTGTATGTATGGTGTAGAGGCTTTACATCACTTGATCAGAGCTCTGCATTCTAGGCAATTGGTTTTTCTGCTCGCACCTTTGCTTCTCTTGATCTTTAGGCACCGACTCTTGTCCAATCATGACTTGATGGTGCAGATATCTTTTGGTTTAGGACTTAACTTCTTTTTACATACACATATCATACATAATTTTACTAACACTAATAACTCTTAATAAACTTCTATATATATATATACATACTAGAACAGAAATGCTACATTTACAAGATTTACATGACAACCCTATTATAATTTAACACGTGTTCTAGTATCCTTATATACATGAAGTCTTCGATCTTCAGAAGTTGTGAACTTGAAATCGTCTTAGTATCTAACTTTGGATAGTGTATTGTTAAGTTTTGAAGAAGTTGCTTCAAAAGAGTCTAGAAGTCTGAAGACGAGAAGTTCAAAAGTTCTGAACTTGTGCTAAAAGATAAGTGAAGAAGTCTTCAGAAGATGTCTCAGAAGTTTGAGGATGAGACTTTAAAAGTCAGAAGATAGAAGAAAGCGCGTAAGGCCAAAGTTCTGAAGAGGCAACTTCAGAAGTCTGAAGAGAAAACTTCAAAGTTCTGAAGGAACTCTGAAGAGAAGATTCTAAAGACAATCTAACACATGTATACATGCTATTGGTCTATGATGTACATATATATTGTATTAGCATTTGTATACCTGTATATATAGATAGGCAGATAGTCAGTTTACAGTTGAACGTCGTTGTACTTTCCATACTGACAGAACGTCGAAAGAATATATCTCGATTGGATCCGAAACAAAAACCCCTACCCTATTCATAGGAGAATATCATTAATGGCGAATTCGAATAATTCAATTCCTTGAAAACATTGAGGAAGAGCTTATGAAATCCATCATAAATGGACCATTGGAAGTTTATGTTGAAATCGATGCAGTCTCAACAACTGAGAATACCCAATAAAATCCTGCAACAAGGATCAAGAAGAGTACTTCAATGTATAATGCGGCTGAAAAGGCTCAACTAAAGATTGACCGAAGAGCCCTAAGTCTACTAACTATGGCTCTACCCAACGAGATATTCAACAGATTTGATAGTCTGAAGTCAGCTAAAGCCATTTGGATGAAGTAGAAGCTCTAAAGCCCAAGAGAATAGGTTGAACATCTGCATAGGTACTTATGAGGGTTTCAAGGCAAGAGAAAATGAATCTCTCAGTGACACATAAAACAGATTCAATGACATCTTGAATGACTTAAGAAGAAATGGTGTTCAAAAGCTGAATTCTGAAATATACAATAAATTCTTGAAGAATCTTGGTCCAGAATGGGACACTTTCACTGACAACATGGTAACTATAAATTTGTCTAAAAAGACCATACATGATGTGTATGGAATTCTGCATCAACAAGAAGACAAAATCAGATCTAGGTAGACTAAGAAGAAGAAGGCCAGTGAATCAATTTCCCTTTAGACCAACAAGGTAAACAGTCAGAGAACAACTCCTCCTAAAGTCATTGAGATTCTAGAATTGGAAGATTTTTCTGGACATGAATCTGATGAAGAAATGAAAAAGATGGCTAAAGGTATTGCATTCTTGACCAAATCTTTTGATCAAAAGTATAATGAAAAATATAATAAAGCTGGAAATGTCAAGCTTGAAGCTAATGGGGTAGAGAAGAGTTATAAAAAGAAGAAAGTTAAGGAGAAAGAAGAAGGTGAACAATCAAGATGTTTTAACTGTGGAAAGCCATGTCACTTTGCAAGAGAGTGCAAAATGAAGAAAGTGAAAAACACTGCTTATTATGAGCATAAGGCTGCACTTTCTAAGAAAAAGGATGAAAACGTTGCCCTTTTCACTAAAGAAGAGGAAAAATGGCTTTTCTGGACTGGTGATGAGGATGATGAAGAAATTGCTCACTATGCAGCAAAGTGCTACATGTGCAGAGATCATCCTGAAACCTCCCATGCTGAATCTGAAAGTGATTCTAAGGTAAATCCTTCTTCTGATAATGAACTACAAGAACAAATTTTAAAAATGAACTCTAAATTTGAAGAACTAAGGAAAATAATCAAAGGAGAAAGAACACTAGTTAACAAATTCAGAGAGGAAGGTCAAATTTATAAGATGAACTGCATATATACAGAAGAATAACATGATAAAGTATCTAAAGAAAAAGATGTCTTAAATGGAAAAATAGATACTCTGAAAAGGGATGTAAATGAGGTAAAAGTTAAAAAAGACGTCTTATCCATTAAATTATACTTTCTGAATAAAGAAAAACTTGAATTATACAAAAAAGTGAAAGAATTAGAAGATCTGAATTATAAGAGAGGTCAGACAAAGCAAACTTTGAAACTATTGACAAGTTAGGCAAAAACAGGTCTTAGTTTTAATGAAAATAAAACTTTGAAAAGTGCACCTTTAAAACTCTACAATTTATCAAAAATGAATTTTTTTGATGAAGATAAAAAGAGTTTTGAGCATAAACCTGTCAAGTTTAATTTGCCTGAGAGAATACCAATAGAAAAGATGTTTGTAAAATCTGAAACTCTATTTTCAGATGAAAGCAATTCAGAAGATTCAAACAAAATAAGAGAACATTCAGTAAAAATTTCTGAAGAAAGATCTGAAGAAATTTCAAATGAAAAATCCAAACAAAAAAATATCTGAAGTAATTTCAAATCATAAATCTGAAGAAATTTCTGAAAATAAATTTACTTAAATTCTCTAAGAACAACACTGACGACAAATCTGATGAAAATTTTGAAGAAAATTTTGAGGAATTTTCAGAAGATGAATCTAAAGAAGAAATTCATAAAACGTCAAGTATATGTTTTGACAGATCTAATGATGAATCTGATGAATCTGATGAATTGTCTCTTTATATATTGGTCATTGTAGATGAATACTCAAGATATACATGAGTTGAATTTCTCAGACAGAAATCTGAAGCTCCAGAGATTATTATCGCATTTCTTAAGAGAATTCAAGTTCTTCTATAGCTACCTGTTCAGAAACTCAAAAGTGATAACGACACAGAGTTTAAGAATGCTCAAATCGAATCTTACCTCAACTATGTGGGCATATTACATAACTTTTCCGTTGCAAGAACTCCTCAACAGAATGAAGTGGTTGGAAGAAAAAACAAAACTACAGTTGAAGCTGCAAGAACAATGCTAACTTACTCAGAGTTACCCGTGTTTCTATGACATAAGCCATTTCCACTGCTTGGTTTACACAAAATAAAACAATACTTAATAAAATATTTGTAAAAACTGCTTATGAACTAATCTTTAAAAGAAAGCCTACTATAAAAAAAATTCATGTTTTTGGATGCAGGTGCTTTTTATTAAATGATAAAGACAATCTGGATAAATTTGACAAGAAAGTTGTCCCTAGAATCTTCATTGGATATTCAACAAGAGCCAAAGCTTTTAGAGTCTATAACAAGTGAACTAGATCTGTCATAAAGAGCATTTGGGTGACATTTGATGAACTTCCATTGACTTTTGAACAAGACAGTTCATAACCAGGCCTAATCAGAACTCTGAACTACTAGATTGAGAGAACGGGTTAAATAATTCTTTATCTTCTAACTCAAATAACAAATCAATCAAAGCTAAATTAGATTTGTTATGCCAAGATTTATTTGATGTTTCTGTTGATATATCTGCAGATTTTCAAAATCCAACATTACTCATAAATAATCTTGAATTAACAACTGAAGAACCAATAACATCAGATATTTCTGGACCAACTGCTTCACCCTCATCTTCAAAAATACCTATTTCTGAACCTCAACCTGCAAACTCTGAAGACACACCTCCCGAGTTAATTTCAACTATTAAGGGGGAGCATTCAGATCTGAATTCAGAAATTCACCACAACCTGAAGTACAAGCAATTATCAATGAAAATGATGATCAGAATAACATCACATATGTTCAACCACTTCCAAATCTGAACAAATGGACAAAAGCTCATCCTCTACATTAAATAATTGGTGATACTTCAAGTGGAGTGAAAACTAGATCTACTGCTGATGAGTGCCTTTATGTCAAGTTTCTAAGTAGTATTGAACCTAAGAAGCCAAGTGAAGCATTACAAGATCCAAACTCGGTTCTATCTATGCAAGATGAACTCAATCAATTTGAGAGGAACAAAGTCTGGAGGCTCATTCCAAGACCCAAGGGTAAATCTATTATTGGAACAAAATAGGTATTCAGAAATAAAAAAGATGAGACTGGGATAGTAGTAAGAAACAAAGCAAGACTAGTAGCTAAAGGTTACTATCAACAAGAAGCCATTGATTATGAAGAAACATTTGCTCAGTTGCAAGGTTAGAAGCTATCAAAATATTCCTAGCATATGCTACACACAAAAATCTGAACGTATACCAGATAGATGTCAAGTGTGCATTTCTGAATGGTGTATTACATGAAGAAGTGTATGTGGATCAACCTGAAGGTTTTGAGAGTAAAGAGTTTCCTGATCATATTTATATCCTGGATAAAGTCTTGTATGGTCTGAAACAGACTCCTAGAGCTTGGTATGAAACACTTACCAAATTCCTTCTTAGATCTGATTTTAAAAGAGGTACAGTAGATACCACTTTATTTTTGAAGAAACAAGGTGAGGATTTAATCTGGATTCAGATTTTTGTAGATGATATAATGTTTGGGTCTACTAATCCAAAATTTTGTAAAAACTTTGAGACTATTATGCAAATTTAGTTTGAAATGAGTATGATGGGTGAGTTGACTTTCTTTCTTGATCTCCAAGTGAAGCAACTTCCCACAGGAATATTCATTAATCAAGCTAAGTATGTAAGAGATTTACTTAAAAAGTATAATATGTATGATTGTACTCAAATAAAGACACCAATCACTATTGGAACTAATCTGGGTGCAGATTTAAGTGGTAAATTTGTAGATCAAAAAAATTATAGAGGTATGAGTGGTTATTTATTGTATTTAACAACTAGTAGACATGATATTATGTTTGCTATATGTTTCTGTGCAAGATATCAAACTAATACTAAAGAATCACATCTTGTTCCTGTAAAAAGAATTCTAAGATGTCTTAAAGGTTCACTAACATTGGGCCTTTGGTATCCTAAAAAGTCTGGTTTTGAGCTAACTTCTTTCATAGATGCAGATCATGGTGGATGCTAATTAGATAGGAAAAGCACTTCTGAATCATGTCAAATTCTGGGAGAAAGGCTAGTAAGTTCGACTTCTAAAAAGCAAAATTGTGTTTCAACTAATCAATCTTCTTCATGTAATTGTTGCATCAATCCAACTCCCAAGTTCAGAAACCCATGGCAACTACTCAATCGTGCTTTGACAGTTCTAGTGATGATTCCGCTTCTAAAGGATCATACAAAATTGTTCCTAAATCAATAATGGTGGGTGATATAGAAGTCCCTTTGGTGAATGATCCTAACTTAGAAGACACGACAACAAACAAATCGAACCCTGATGCTGAAAACCCTAACCCTAACCCTAATATGGCCGCTGAAATTGGAAGAAATCCAAATCAGCCAATCCAAATCACTTCTGACCCATTGCTGATCTTCAAGAGTCTCAAGGAGACATTGGAGATACTCGATCCCTTAATCCAACTCAAACTGTTGAACAATCTAGAGCATCTCGTCCGCACCAAGCAAAGTGATAGTCCATACTAATTTACTGGTTGACATTAAGAGGAACTGTTAGAACCCAAATCCCAATAATCACTCAATAATTGTTGATTACAATTTATATAATGAACATTAAGCGGAAACATTAAGTAATCAACAATCAAACTAGAATTGGTTAATTGAAATAAGAGAACAGATTCATATCACTTGAAAGATATTTGTATTTCACTTAGTAAATCGAATGATTACAATACGTACAAAATAATCTCACAAGTTCTCTCCAATCCCATCGACACTCAATATAAGTAACGAGTCCATCTATTTATACTATTACATAGATCAAAGTCAATGAGTTGTCCAATCATACACTGACACGTAAGTAAAATATCTAACAAACTCAGTTAGAGTTTGTTACACATGCGTGTCATGCCATATGCCACGTGTAGATGTCTTGTATGAGTAACCAGAAGAGGCTAGGTCTTCTGGATCGGAAGTCTGTCTTCTGTAGATATCTTCTGGAGAATAGACAGCCTTCTGGAGAGAGTTACAGGAAAGTTTCACTTTATCTTTGAAGGAGTTCTGTTCATACTTTTACGCAAAATATAGTCTAACAATCTCCCCTTAAGTATGAAAACAGAACTAATGCAAGTAATCATAAAAGATAGAAGTAAAAGTTCTTTACATTACAGAAAAAAGAAATTACAAAGTTTAGAAATTACAAGTAATGCTTAAAATGGAGCATCTGGATGGTCGCTGATAATCTTGAAGAAGGTGCTTGTGAGTTCTCTAAGGCTGAAGATGCCTTTGATGTGTAAGTCCACATCACAAGCAGCTTTCCTGACTTTCGAGTTCGGATCATTCATCTTCTGTACAATCAAGCCATGCAATACTCTCAGAACCTCTGACGAGTATTTGAAACCCTCTTGTATTCTGAAGAACCTTCTGCCTTGAGGTCTTCCGAACACAATCCCCACAATTGGTTCATACACAATAGTGCCAACTCTCATATTCCCCATGCCTTCTAATTCTTCATTCGGAGCTGTGACACTTAGATGAATTCTGTTTCGTTCCATGGCTACATGGGAATCCACCTTTGCCCAATACTCCACGAATGCTTCCATAATTCCCTTTAACCTCTGGAAGTGTACAAAATATTCTTTTCCTTTATCTTGTTGTTCCTTCAAATATTGCCTAAGAGGTAAAAGGTCATCTGGGTTCAGTGACAGAAGATCGTGTTCATTGAATGTGTAGGCATAACCATCATCTCTTTCAATAATGTACTCCGCATACATAATTTCTCTGTTGGCATAAAACTTGGACTTCAATTCACATACCTTTTTTTATGGCAGAACTTGAGTAGACATATTTCCTTTCTTGCCTGATTTTTGCAAATTTGGCCTTGATGTGTGGCCTAGCCTCTAGTTCGAAATCTGGTGTCTGCAAAAGCACCTCTTCATCCTGTTCTGCATACATCTGCTTATATATCAACTCTCTGGCAGGAGGCTTATCTTGTTTCGCCTCTCTTGCTACTTCAAGCATTTTAGTTCCTTCTGGGTTTATGGGTTTTTTATTAATTGGTTCAGATAATGGCTTAATGATTTTAGAGACTGAGGGTGCTATTACCTTAGCTTGTAAAGGCTTAGCCCCTAGGTCGTGTGCCAACTTCATTCTGGCAATCAATGCTTCGTATTATGCTTCATTATTAGTTGTTTTGAAGTCGCAAGACATTAAATACACCATTATGCCCCCTTGTGGCGACTTTATGACGATGCCTAGACATGCCTCCCGTGTATTGGAGGAACCATCGACAAACAAGACCCAAGGTCGTTCGTCGTGAGTTGCCATAATGAAAGTCTCTTATGTTGCTATTTTTTCCAGTTCTGGGCTAAAATCTGCGACGAAGTCTACAAGGACTTGTGATTTTATTGCCGTCCTTGGCTTGACATCGTAACTGCTTAGGTAGATACTCCATTTGGCTAGACGTCCTGTTAACTCTGGTTTTCTCAAAACAGACTTCAAGGGATAATTAGTAACGACATAAATGGTATGAGATTCAAAATAATGACGTAGCTTTTTTGCCGCAACAATTAAGGCTAAAAGAAGTTTTTCAATCGATGAGTACCTTTTCTCGGCATCTAACAGATATTTACTTACGTGATATATCGGTAGTTGTTGTTTGTCATTTTTTCGTACTAAGACGGCACTTACAGATGTTGAGCTTAACGAGAGATACAATTGTAGCTCTTCTGCGTCTTTTGGTTTCGACAGTAAATGTGGTGATGCCATATATTTCTTAAGGTTTTGCAAGGCTTGTTCATGGTCGTTTAACCATTCAAACCCTTTGTTTTTTCTGAAGACATTGTAGAATAAATGACATTTATCTGAGAAACGAGATATAAACCTGTTTAATGTGATGACTCGGCCAGTTAGTTGTTGGACTTCATTGAAGTTTCTAGGTGATTCGATATTGATGATCGCTTTAATTTGGTCTGGGTTTGCTTCAATTCCCGTCGTGTGACCATATGACCTAGAAACCTTACAACGTATACTCCGAAGGAGCATTTTGTGGGATTAAGTTTCATTTTGTATTTTCGAAGTATGTCAAACGACTGCTTCAAGTGATCAATGTGATCCGACGCCTTCTTGGATTTGATGAGCATGTTGTCAATATATACTTCCATTGTGTCTCCAAAATTTTCTTTGAACATTCGATTGACTAGTCGTTGATACGTTGAAACTGCATTTTTTAATCCAAAAGGCATAACTTTTTAACAATAAATACCTTTGTCGGTCATGAATGTCGTTTTTTTCTGATCGTTGATATGCATCAGTATTTGGTTATATCCTGAATAGGCGTCCATAAACGTCGATAATTCATGACCAGTAGTTGCGTCGACCATGGCATCGATGTGGGGTAATGGAAAAGGATCTTTCAGACATGCTTTATTTAGGTCGGTGAAATCAATACATACTCGCCATCTTCTGTTTTTCTTTTTCACGACAACCACGTTTGCTAGCCAGTAGGGATACTTAACTTCCCTAATCTTTCTTGTTTTTAGCAAATAAACAACTTCGTCACTAATGACTTTGTTACGTTCAGGTGCAAATTTTCGACGTTTCTGTTTCACAGGTTTGAAAGCAGGATCAATATTGAGCTTGTGCGATATAATGGATGGATCGATTCTGACCATGTCTTCGTGTGACCATGCAAAACAATCTGAGTTACTTCGCAAGAAATTAAGGATTTCTTTCTTCATAATTGGGTCGTAAGATGCTCCGATGAAAATCGTACGATCAAGGTTATTTTCATTTAGTACGATTTCTTCCAGCTATAAATCGTTGACTGAATCACCCTGGTCCTTTTTTTGCTAGATATGTTCTTTCTTGGGTTTCATCACCGTTTTATAGCACTCTCTCGCTGGCTTTTGTTCGCTTTTAATTTCTTGGATGCCCCATGGCGTCTGGAATTTGATGGTCTGATGATGAGTAAGAGGGAACAACTTTCATATCATGGAACCAAGGTCGTCCTAGGATCACATTATAAGCTGATGAGCAATCGATTACATTTAATCTAGTTTGCTTGTTGATCCCTTTGGCGTAGATTGGCAATGTTATATCTCCGACTGTATTTGTAGCATCTCCATTGAAACCAATTAAAACCGTTGAGCGTCGTACGATATCTGATTGGTCGATACCCATGACTTTTAGGGTGTCAAGAAATATTATCTTCGTTGAGCTTCCACCACCGATTAGAACTCTCTTGGTTGAATAGTTCCCGATAGTTAATCGTACGATCAAGTCGTCGTGATGCTTTTTCTAAGTTTCCCCGACATCTTGATCATCAAACATGATTGGCATTGCTTGTAGATCTGCTTCTTCTTTCGACCGAGATGCCTTTGAGGCTTTTACGTACGTCTGTTGTGATGTGTGTCTTTTGGCGGCATAATAGGTTAGTCCACAGACATCTGATCCACCTGTAACACAATTCACAACTTTAGTAGTATTCGGGGATACGGGTCTAGGGATCTTACCTGAGGCATCATCATACAATATGTCCTTTAGATGGCCTTTTGGGATTAACTATGTGATTTTTTTTTCTGAGTGCAAGGCAGTCGTCTGTTAGATGACCAAAATCATTATGAAAATCGCACCACTTGGATTTGTCTTTCGTGTCATCAGGTTTGTCATTCTTCTTTGGCCATCGTATGGTTGATTTGACATTTTTTATTGCGTCCATCAAATCCTTCGTCGTTCCTTTGAAACCTTACGATGAAACCTTTGGATGATTCACAAATCGCGACGAGGAAGAAAACTCTTTTTTCTTGTCAAATCTGACATTAGAAAACTTTCGCGGGAGTTCTGGTTTCGTCACTGCTTTTGGTTTGAAGTCTAGTTTCTTTACTCCTAAGACGCGTTTGTCATTGGTTTGCTTGCGTCTAAAGGCATCGTCGTCCTCCACTCGCATATGTGCCAATGTTCTTTCTCTTACGTCTTCAAAGGTCTCTTCTGGATACTTCGTATGATCGAGATATAGTTCGGATGTAATATCGAGCTCTCGTTTGTAGGCTTTGATTGCTGTCCTTATGTCGTAGTTGCGGATACCTATCATTTTGGAATTAAATCGGTTAAAATAACGTCTAACAGATTCGCCAGGTTTTTGAATTACATAATAAAGATCTCCCGTTTGTTTTTTCCATCTTGCGACTGCTAGCAAACTGCTGGAAAAATTGGTTGACCAATTCTGCAAAGGAATTGATTGATTTGGGCTTTAGGTTGATCAACCATTACAAGGCGGCTCCTGTGAGCATCGCTCCAAAGCTTTTACACATGCAGACTTCTTGATAATTTTGTGGAATCGATATCGTCCACATTAATTGTTTGTATTGAGTGACACGTTCATTGAGATCCGTCAATCCTACATATTTAGGGGTAAACGTCGGAATGTTATACTTTTTAGGAATGCCCACCAGGGCTATCGCGTCGGAAAATGGTAACGCTTGATATCATGTTGGAGGCTCGACGTCGACGGGTACTACGGCGGCAGGGAGTTTTGATAACATGGTCAACACTTTTTCGTTTTGTTCTTCTAACAGTTTCAGACGTCGTGCAACAGGATCATCGTAGGTTGTTCCGACAGAGCGTTGTCCCGAAAAACAGTTAACGTAAGTAAATGATCATGTGCTGTCATTGTTTATAAAATTATTAGGTATCTGAGAAGAAATGTTTTGGAAGAAAGGAATTGAAGTTTTTTGTCCTGAAAATGGGATCTTTGGATTCGTAGGGATCGTAGGTCTATGCACTCCCATCTGAGTACGAAACTGGAATTGATTATTAGGTTGAGGGAACCCTCTTGGAAAGTTGGATTGCGGTCCAAATGGCAGTGGACCCTGGGGTTGAAACGGTGGTCCTCGTGGTTGAAACGATGGACCTTGAGGATGAGGAGGATTGGTAGGTTGTCGTTGCTGATTTTTGAGATGAGCAAGACGTTGTCGGGCGGCATTGAGCTCAGCCTTCAATTCTCCCATTGCGTCATTGTTTGCCATGTTTTACCTGCGATCAAAAAACACTCAAGGAAAGGAGATCGTTAGTGATAACATGTTTGTCGGAGAGTTCCTTTAGACAGCACCCCCACGGTGGGCACCAAACTGTTTATGCCAAAAATTGGATTAATAAAATCTACTTAGGGTCAGTGTGGAGCTTTTACGACTAAAGATAGGATTCTTCGACAAACACATAAAAGTAAATTTACGATTGACACGAGCAATTGGTGACGCTGAAAAACCCTTTGACGAAGGAAAAAATCACGGACGATGGTTGAGATCGTCGATGCGCTAGTGAAAATGACGTCAAACATGGACGTCGTCATTTAGTAACAATGGTCGTACGTACGATGATTACATTGGAAAAATGTAAAAGAAATTCGTGAGTTTTGCTCTGCTTCGTGTACGTTACTGAGTATTTCGTACGTGGCTCTAGATGTCCTTTAGTTTATCTTCGAGCTTTATATTTACACTTGGTCCGTGGGTAACAGTTTTAGAGTTTTAAGTGAGCATTCATTGTCGTCCGTTTTGTCCGTTTGTCATAAATGATAACGGTCCTGCATTAAGTACACAATCAAAACGTAAAATTCGTTATCAGTTTTATATAAGTCAAATGATTCTTTCGACGGTCGTTGGATAGGCACGATAACGCATAGACGAATCTTGTGTCCATCTTTCCTTGGAGGTTTGCAATTGATATCGTAGGTTATTTTGATGTTTTCTTGGCCGTACGATGCAAATGTCTCTCATGACTCGACATCTTATTCTATAATAAATAATCGTTAGTTCATTATGATAAAATACTGACATCCGTTGTTATTTCAATTATTGTCGCTAGATGGAATTTTTGGTCCAAATAGTACTGCGTAGTCCCTTGGGTTAATTATCTGGATTTCTTTTATAAACTTCTTTATGGTAAATTAATATATCTCATAGTTAAATTCATATTAGTGACTTGTTGGAATTCACTGGACCATATCGTCTAACCCCCACTTTTCAAAACTAAAATCATTTTCAGGAAAGAATTAGGTTGAGAGTTCTTTCAAAGGAAAGGAAAAGATTTGTGCCGATAGCGATATGTTGGAATGAAGACTTAGTTTAATTGTTTAGTTAGTGAAAGAACTCTCAGTTATTGTTGTGTTCTTCTGCTATGAACCTTCTGTTGTATTTGATAGTTTGAATTATTATAAATTTGGGACGATTTAGAAATATCTTAAGTTATTGCTATTTTCGATTTTGGATTGTTAAAAAAGAAGAAAACAATTGTTTTAGAACAAAATATCAAATACAAATATCATATAAAATAAATCATTCATCTTTGATATTTGAATAGTAATCAAACTGATTGTAATAGTCCATTTTTTTTCAATTGTCATTCAACAATTGATCAATCTAATTTGGTAACTACTATTTTGGATCCGACATAAAGTCGTTGCAGTTAGATATCAAATATTGACTAATTTTTTGTAAATAAATAAGATGACATTTGATAGGCTATTTATATACTTTTCGATACGTGACAAATAAGATCAAAAGCAAGTATACTTTCAATCCTACTATCGCCTTTCAAGTAGTAAAAATGGTATAGAATATCGGGTTTCGTCCACAGGGATTGTAGTAAAAGCTTAATAAAAGTAAAATGAAAGAAATGATTTCAGATGATGAATTGGAATATTAAAATTGATTTGGATTGGATTTGGATTGGATTTGTATGATTGTTTTAACAAAATAAAGAAAGCAGTATGGGTGTAAGACTTCTGGTGAGACATAAACACAAATTCAAGTGGACCAATACCTCTCAGTATTGTGTTTAAAAATAACAAGTTCCACCATCTATTTTGAGGGTATTCCTGTCGGACTTCAATACCTGCACTGATGTTTAGATTCAACCCATATTTCTATGCAGTATCAATACTAGTGGCAGTGCAGAGTAGAGTCCTCAAAATATATGGATAACAACTGTCGTTGTTTAAAATCACTCTGTCGAGCAGATTCCCATATCACCAAGTTGGTGTGTTCCAAGTGGCTCCTTTCAGAGGCCGACTACACTTTAACACTTTGATAAGCGACCAACCCGTCGAGAATTAATCAATTTAAATAAAATAGTTTACAACTGTCGTTGTTAGTAATTGTCACATATTACTTCCTACGTCATCCAAATTGATGTGCATTCAATGGCTCCTGTCAGAGTCCATGGCACTTTAACACTTTTCAAAGTGATCAACTTGTCAAGAAGTGTTATATGGAGTTATAAAACTTGAAATGAAATGATGGAACATTGTTATTAAGAAACAATGTCCACCATCCTGTGGGATATATTCTCACCATTTGCCTCACACCCACACTTAAGAAATTTAGCTACTCATATTGGAAAGTAAAGGCAAGGAAATGTAAATAACTGAAAGTAATTGCATAATTCTAAGTGCGGAAAATTAAATTGCAGAAATTAAAGACATAAAATAAAATGCGTAAAGTAAATGACTTAAAGTAAAATGCATAAATGTAAGTGCGGAATTTAAATTGCGAAAAGTAAATTGCAGAAATTAAAAGACTTAAAGTAAATTGCAGAAATTAAAGTGCGGAAATTGAAAGACAAGAATTTAAAGGTGCGAGAATTTAAACTTCAACGATTCCAAACTTATATATTTAGTAACCAAATATTAGAGAGTTGCAAGTATCAAAGGCCTAGAGCCAAATGACACTTGGTGGGATGATCTCCCAAACCTAACCACTAACCCCTATTTATACTACAAGTATCACGGGGAAATTACAAGGAAACTACACAAACTTGATCACCAAGTTTGCTAAAAAGTCAACAAAATGTACAAATATAACTTGACAAGCAAGGCATAAAATTACAAGACATTATAGTCTTCAAAAAGTCTTCATCAAATATTCTTCAAGTATGCAAAAAGTAAGAATAAGCCCATAATTTCCAGCTGCTTCCATTAAGCCCGTCAATAAGCCAAAAACCAACAGCAGCCAATGCTGTCCCAATGTTGTGCGACACTGATCTGTCTAAAACACCATAATAATCATACTAATGGCACCAAAACATAATCAAATCACAACTTTTAGCTTCATGACTCAATAAATAGAAAATAAGAAATAAAAGACTCAATTTAGAGATATAAAAATAAAATAAACTATCCTAAAGATGTAAAGTACTTAAAACATATATTTCTAAAGGGTTATCGCACCCCCAAACTTAAGATGTTGTTTGTCCCCAAACAACTAAAAGAAAGAAAATAAAATGACTCAATTTAGAAAATCTATGTAGGACAATTGCATTAAGTGCATACATGATGAAAAGCATACCAAAAGTGTTATACATAGCCTTTTATAAATTCTTAGATAGCCATTCATACCCAAGAAGTGTGTGTGGACCATAGGCTAGCAACAACGTTCTCTTTGTTAAGCTGAAACACTAAGTCAATCTAGGATCAATAGGTCTTGAATTGGGTTCACTCCTTTTGGCTCTTTTATCCTCACACAGCCTTTTTCCTCTCATTGCTTCAAATGAAAATTTCAAAATTTTCAGAATTTTGGCACTTTTGTGCTCTTTTGCTTTGAAGCTTAGCACTTGTTCCTATGGAACATTTGTGTGCTTTTTCTCACAGATTCACCCAAGACAGTTTTATATATTTTTATTTTCCGTTTGACTTGTCTTGTTGAATATCTCCTACCCCCAAACTTATTCATATGCAATGTCCTTATTGTATGGGGTTATGGTGTATGAAAAGGAACAAGAGGCTGGAAATATGAAATGAAGGCCTAGATCCTTTCCTAGATGTGAACTCAGTGTGTGCCAATTTGTGTCCCAAGAACAAAGTGGCTAGTTCTAGCAAGAACACACTACTTGGTGAATGACCAAATCTCCAAAAAATTATTTGGGCTATGAACACAAGCATTGGTAAAACTTAACATGCAATCCTACATATAAAAATAAACCTAAAAACAGAAAAATACTATCCCAGACTCAAATACAGAATAAAAATGAACCTAAATGAAGTGATTTAAACCTGTGCTACTACCAAGAGTAGGTTATGCCTATGATGTGGGTTTGGATGCTGCAACAACAGTTGCTGCCTTTTCTTTCTTCAACTTCTGGGCTTGGGCCTTCATTGCCCTGATTCTTGCAGCCATTTTCTTCTGTTTGTTGCTAATTTGGGCTGCCACCTTGGTCTTTATTTTTGCCCTCATCTTCTTTATGTCTTTCCTGATTTTCCTTCGTCCTCTGTCTACTAACTCAGCTTCCATCATCTTTACTTCTTCCATAAATTTCTTTCCTGGATCAACCCACAGATTTGTGAGGTTGTCATTTTTCCCAAGAAAGTCTTGCATCATGAGCATCTCTTCTAGAGTAGCAACATCCATATCCTTTTTATCTCTTCCAAAACAATACTTTATGCTCTTGCAAATGTCATTTTCGAACAAAGCTCTTATCTGTTATAAGACCAAACAAAAGCAACATATTTTTCATAGATATGGAGTTGTTATGAGTAGTGGGTGATAAATAATGTTTAACAAAGTTAACCCACACATTATCATCAAAGGACAAATCTGCAGCCTTATTGTAAGCCTCCCTCTCATTCTCAAGCGTTCCACATAAAGTCATAATCTCAGTCAGATATTCCTCAAAGGTAGTGTGCAAGAGTGCATCATCCTCTGATTGTATGTGAGGTAAAAGACCTAACAACCTATTTATGGCTCTATTTAAAATAGATACCTTTCTTTTCACTTCTGTGCAGTTCTTATCATCCTGGATAATTTTATGTTGACAAAAAGAAGGACTAGTCCCTTTTAGGTCGTCAATGGTCCATCCCAACGCTTTTGTGTGTAACTTTAGCATATCCACCAACTTATTCTCTTGATGCAAATCTAGGGTAGATGAATTAATGACAGGCAATTTGCCTTCTTTTCCTAGAAAATCATACTTCAAATGAGATGGGAGTTGTTTCAACTCCAGGTCAGGTGGTGATATGATGGTCGGGATAAAACTTTTATGCTCACTATTTTCCAACATTTCCAACCTAGCAACATGGTCAGTCACAACTTTATTCTCTTCCACAGCCAACTTCTCAACACTCTCTTCTATTGCATCATCCTCTTCTTCCAACCTACAGGATTTTCTAACTCCTTTCTCAAAACACAAGTTCTTTATTTCACTTATTCTAGAACACTCTTCCAAATAGTCGGGGTACTTCATGGAGTTAAAAACACTGAATGTGACTTTTTCATCTTGAAATCTCATAGTTAACTCTCCTTTTTGGAAATCTATTAAAGTTCTTCCGGTGGCCAAAAAGGGCCTTCCTAAAATTATAGGAATATCTTTATCAGCATCAAAATCCAAGATAATAAAATCTGCCGGAAATATGAACTTTTCAACCTGGACTAGGACGTCTTCTATTTTTCCCTTAGGGTAGGCAACAGTTTTATCTGCTAAGATAAGTGTGACAGTAGTAGGTCTTGCCTCTCCTAGTCCTAAGGTATTGTAGATTGATGAGGGCATTAGGTTGATACTAGAACCTAAGTCACATAGAGCCTTCCCTATCTTCTTTCCACCTATTGAACAGGGAATAGTAAAACTCCCCGGATCTTTAAGCTTAGGAGGTATTTTGTTGGTCAGAAGGGCACTACATCCCTCGGTAAGAGCTACAGCCTCATATTCAATTAATTTCTTTTTCTTACCGAGGATATCTTTAAGGAATTTGGCATAACTGGGTATCTGCTCTATTGCTTCAACAAGGGGTATGTTGATATGCAATGCTTTAAACACATTCAAA
Source organism: Silybum marianum (assembly GCA_036898165.1). NCBI lineage: Eukaryota > Viridiplantae > Streptophyta > Magnoliopsida > Asterales > Asteraceae > Silybum > Silybum marianum. Next base: position 38,590,051 of record CM072529.1, on the reverse strand, counting down.
AATTTCTTAAATTGCAGTTCATCCTTATTATTCCTTAATCTTTGGGGGTAAGGTACATAAGGAGGAACTGGTTTAATGACAGGTTTATTTGAATGAGTTGAGCAAGATGGGTCTTGTATGCCAGAGGTCTTAGTCTTTGAGTCTACTACAGCCTCTACTTCTATATACTTTTTCTTAATGGCCTCTTCTGTTAAAAAGGAGAATCAGTTTTTGAAAAACAGGTGGTAACCTTAGATGACTGGTCCCGGTGCTAATGGTGTAGTCTTTGGTATGGACTTAGCTGGTTTTGTGTTTTGTATGGCTCCTGGTAATTCTGTTCCACTCCTAAGGGTTATGGCTTTCACATGCTCTGCTTTTGGGATTTCTGTGTTACTAGGTAAAGTTCCCAAGGCCCGATTGTTTTGATTCAGAGCAATTTGACTGACTTGTATCTCTAGATTTCTAAGTGATGTTTGGTTCTGGGTTATGGCAGCACTTTGCTGAGCTATTATGAATTGTTTTTGAGTCATGAAAATTTTTAAGGTCTCTTCCAAAGAAGGTGATGGGGTGTATTGTGGAGGTGGAGGTGGTTTATTTTGGTATTGTTGTGTTTGAAAATTTTGAGAAATAGAACTGTCTGCTTGGTTTTGAAAATTCGAGTTTTGTGGTTTTGGTGCAGGTGGATTTAAAGATGGACTGCTCCAGGAGAAATTTGGGTGTTGTTTCCAACTGGCATTGTAATTGTTGGAGTAGGGAGCAGACTTATTATGAACATAGTTTACATATTCAAAGTTTGTAAGACAGTGTTCATAAGAATGTTCCCCTCCGCAACAAACACATTGCACTGAGAGGACTGCATGAGTTTGTGTAGAGATAGGTGGTTGTGCTCCCTAGCCAGAAGTGATGTTTTTAAGCATATTAGCCATGGAAGTAAGCTGAGCTGTTAAAGCTGTATATGTATCTACATCGTGAATTCCAGCAGTCTTCTTTTGTGATGTAGCACGTGGATCAACCCAAAGTCCATTATTTTCAGAAATCTTTTCAAGCATGGCAAATCCTTCATTATAGGTACATGCTGTAAAGGCACCTCCTGCAGTCGCATCGAGCATTTGTCTTGCAGTGGCATTTAAACCATTGTAAAACGTCTCGAGTTGAATACAGTAGGCAATGCCATGGTGAGGGCATTTTCTTAACAACTCTTTAAACCTTTCCCATGCATCAGGAATAGCCTCATCGTCTGTTTGTTTAAAAAGACAGATTTCGTTTCGGGACTTAGCATTCCTGGAGGGGGGAAAATATTTTCGCAAAAAAATTTCGGTCATGTCATTCCATGATGTTACCGAACCTGGGGTTAAGGAATTTAACCAATCTCTTGCTCGATCCCTTAAGGAGAATGGAAACAAAGTAAGTCTCAAGGCGTCATTTGACAACCCCGGGATCAAGAAAGAGTTACAGACTTCCAAAAAGGATCTCAGGTGTGAGTGCAGGTCTTCTGTTGGTATTCCAGCAAATTGCCCATTTGTTTGTAACACGTGGAACATGATCGGTTTAGGCTCAAAATGGGTGGTCGTAAAATGGGGTCTAGCTATCCCTGAGTTAAATTGCTCAAAATCAGGGATGGCATAGTCCATTATGCGTCCATCTTTAGAATTTGCAAGATTTATTATATTTATTGGTTGCACTAGTGGTTCATTTCTATTTTGATTTTCAGGATTATTTTCAGACTCCGTGTCATCTCCGTTATCATCCTCATTGTGAAACATATTTTGAAAAGGGTGTTCTGGAGGATTTCCATATAACGGAGGTGGTGGTGGTCGTGGTGCTCCAAAAGGTGGAAGTGGTGGTGGCCCATCTAACAGCGGGGGACGTTGCGCCATTTCGGGAGGGTTTTGAGCAAACAATTCTCTCTGAGACCTCCTTCTTTGGCGGAACGTTCTCTCAATATCTGGATCGAATTCGAGAAATTCCCCATGGTCTATTCTTGGCATAAACCACTTCTTTGTGACAAAAACGGTTTTAGAAAAATCAAATCTTTAACTATACTTTTAAAAAGAACTTTTAGCTTGCCAATCTCCGGCAGCGGCGCCAAAAACTTGATTGGCTATTTATATACCTTTCGATACGTGTCAAATAAGATCAAAAGCAAGTATACTTTCAATCCTACTATCGCCTTTCAAGTAGTAAAAATGGTATAGAATACCGGGTTTCGTCCACAGGGATAGTAGTAAAAGCTTAATAAAAGTAAAATGAAAGAAATGATTTCAGATGATGAATTGGAATATTAAAATTGATTTGGATTGGATTTGGATTGGATTTGGATTGGATTTGTATGATTCTTTTAACAAAATAAAGAAAGTAGTATGGGTGTAAGACTTCTGGTGAGACATAAACACAAATTCAAGTGGACCAATACCTCTCAGTATTGTAGTTTAAAAATAACAAGTTCCACCATCTATTTTGAGGGTATTCCTGTCGGACTTCAATACCTGCACTGATGTTTAGATTCAACCCATATTTCTATGCAGTATCAATACTAGTGGCAGTGCAGAGTAGAGTCCTCAAAATATATGGATAACAACTGTCGTTGTTTAAAATCACTCTGTCGAGCAGATTCCCGTATCACCAAGTTGGTGTGTTCCAAGTGGCTCCTTTCAGAGTCCGACTACACTTTAACACTTTGATAAGCGACCAACCCGCCGAGAATTAATCAATTTAAACAAAATAGTTTACAACTGCTGTTGTTAGTAACTGTCACATATTACTTCCTACGTCATCCAAATTGATGTGCATTCAATGGCTCCTGTCAGAGTCCATGGCACTTTAACACTTTTCAAAGTGATCAACTTGTCAAGAAGTGTTATATGGAGTTATAAAACTTGAAATGAAATGATGGAACATTGTTATTAAGAAACAATGTCCACCATCCTTTGGGTTATAATCTCACCATTTGCCTCACACCCACACTTAAGAAATTTAGCTACTCATACTGGAAAGTAAATGCAAGGAAATGTAAATAACTGAAAGTAATTGCATAATTCTAAGTGCGGAAAACTAAATTGCAGAAATTAAAGACAGAAAATAAAATGCGTAAAGTAAATGACTTTAAGTAAAATGCATAAATGTAAGTGCGGAATTTAAATTGCGAAAAGTAAATTGCAGAAATTAAAAGACTTAAAGTAAATTGCAGAAATTAAAGTGCGGAAATTAAAAGACAAGAATTTAAAGGTGCGAGAATTTAAACTTCAACGATTCCAAACTTATATATTTAGTAACCAAATATTAGAGAGTTGCAAGTATCAAAGGCCTAGAGCCAAATGACACTTGGTGGGATGATCTCCCAAACCTAACCACTAACCTCTATTTATACTACAAGTATCAAGGGGAAATTACAAGGAAACTACACAAACTTGATCACCAAGTTTGCTAAAAAGTCAACAAAAAGTACAAATATAACTTGACAAGCAAGGCATAAAATTACAAGACATTATAGTCTTCAAAAAGTCTTCATCAAATATTCTTCAAGTATGCAAAAAGTAAGAATAAGCCCATAATTTCCAGCTGCTTCCATTAAGCCCGTCAATAAGCCAAAAACCAACAGCAGCCAATGATGTCCCAATGTTGTGCGACACTGATCTGTCTAAAACACCATAATAATCATATTAATGGCACCAAAACATAATCAAATCACAACTTTTAGCTTCATGACTCAATAAATAGAAAATAAGAAATAAAAGACTCAATTTAGAGATATAAAAATAAAATAAACTATCTTAAAGATGTAAAATAAGTACTTAAAACATATATTTCTAAAGGGTTATCAACATTCTACACGCTTTACTCACCTTTTGTTAGATACTACAATAAACTAGTTATCAGCTAGACAATACCCGAGTTGTATAGCCCAACCTTCCTAAAAAGTTATGGGGTTTAAACTCCAAAAAAATGAACAGTATATGTTAATATTTGTTGTATATTAGTATTATTATGTATCTTATAAAAAAATAGGATTGTCACAAACCATTCACCAACCCCAACCCCAACCCCGTTCTGGTTTCGTCACTGCTTTTGGTTTGAAGTCTGGTTTCTTTACTCCTAAGACGCGTTTGTCATTGGTTTGCTTACGTCTAAAGGCAGCGTCGGCCTCAACTCGCATATGTGCCAATGTTCTTGCTCTTACGTCTTCAAAGGCCTCTTCTGGATACTCCGTGTGATTGAGATATAGTTTGGATGTAATATCGAGCTCTCGTATGTAGGCTTCGATTGTTGTCCTTATGTCGTAGTTGCAGATACCTATCATTTCGGAATTAAATCGATTAAAATAACTTTTGACAGATTACCAGGTTTTTGAATTACATAAAAAAATCTCTCGTTTGTTTTTCCATCTTGCGACTGCTAGCAAATTGCTGGAAAAAATTGGTTGACCAATTCTACAAAGGAATTGATTGATTTGGGCTTTAGATTGATCAACCATTGCAAGGCGGCTCCTGTGAGCATCGCTCCAAAGCTTTTACACATTCAGACTTCTTGATAATTTTGTGGAATTGATATCGTCCACATTAATTGTTTGTATTGAGTGACATGTTCGTTGGGATCCATCAATTCTGCATATTTAGGGGTAAACATCGGAATGTTATACTTTTTAGGAATGCCACCAGGGCTATCGCGTCGGAAAATGGTAACGCTTGATATCATGTTGGAGGCTCGACGTCGACGGGTACGAAGGCGGCAGGGAGTTTTGATAACATGGTCAGCACTTTTTCGTTTTGTTCTTCCAATAGTTTCAGACGTCATGCAACAGGATCATCGTAGGTTGTTTCGACAAAGCCTTGTACTGAAAAACAGTTAATGTAAGGAAATGATCATGTGTTATCATTGGTTATAAAATTATTAGGTATCTGAGGAGAAACGTTTTGAAAGAAAGGAATTGAAGTTTTTTGTCCTGAAAATGGGATATTTGGATTCGTAGGGATCGTAGGTCTATGCACTCCCATCTGAGTACGAAACTGGAATTGATTATTAGGTTGAGGGAACCCTCTTGGAAAGTTGGATTGCGCTCCAAATGGCGGTGGACCCTGGAGTTGAAACGGTGGACCTTGAGGTTGAAACGATGGACCTTGAGGTTGAGGAGGATTGGTAGGTTCTCGTTGTTGATTTTCTAGATGAGCAAGACGTTGTTGGGCGGCATTGAGCTCAACCTTCAATTCCTCTATTGCGACATTGTTTGCCATGTTTTACCTGCGATCAAAAAACAATCAAGGAAAGGAGATCGTTAGTGATAACAAGAGGTTTGTCGGAGAGTTCCTTTAGACAGGGCCCCATGGTGGGCACCAAACTGTTTATGCCAAAAATTCGTTTAATAAAATCAACTTAAAGTCGGTGTGGAGCTTTTACGACTAAAGATAGGATTCTTCGACAAACACAATAAAAGTAAATTTACGATTGACACGAGCAATTGGTGACTCTGAAAAACCCTTTGACGAAGGAAAAAACCGAGGACGATGGTTGAGATTGTCGATGCACTAGTGAAAATGACGTCAAACAGGGACGTTCTCCTTTAGTAACAAAGGCCGTACGTACGATGATTACAATGGAAAAATGTAAAAGCAATTCTCGAGTTTTGCTCTGCTTCGTCATATATTACTGAGTATTTCGTACGTAGCTCTAGATGTCCTTTAGTTTGTCTTCGAGCTTTATATTTATACTTGGTCCGTGGGTAACGGTTTTAGAGTTTTAAGTGAGCATTCATTGTCGTCCGTTTGTCATAAATAATAACGGTCCTGCATTAAGTACACAATCAAAACGTAAGATTCGTTGTCAGTTTTATATAAGTCAAATGATTTTTTCGACGGTTGTTGGATAGGCACGATAACGCATAGACGAATCTTGTGTCCATCTTTCCTTGGAGGTTTGCAATTGATGTCGTAGGTTATTTTGATGTTCGCTTGGTCGTACGATGCAAATGTCTCTCATGTCTCGACATCTTATTCTGTAATAAATAATCGTTAGTTCATTATGATATAATACTAACGTCCGTCGTTATTTCAATTATTGTCGCTAGATGGAATTTTTGGTCCAAACACGTACTCCGTAGTCCCTTGGGTTGATTATCTGAATTTCTTTTATAAACTTCTTTATGGTAAATTAATATGTCTCATAGTTAAATTCATATTAGTGACTTGTTGGAATTCACTAGACCTTGTCGTCTAACGGTCTAACCCCCACTTTTCAAAACTAAAATCATTTTCAGGAAAGAATTAGGTTGAGAGTTCTTTCAAGGGCAAGGGAAAGATTTATGCCGATAGCGATATGTTGGAATGAAGACTTAGTTTAATTGTTTAGTTAGTGAAATAATTCTCAGTTGTTGTTGTGTTCTTCTGCTATGAACCTTCTGTTGTATTTGATAGTTTGAATTATTATAAATTTGGGACGATTTGGCAATATTTTAAGTTATTGCTATTTTCGATTTTGGATTGTTATAAAAGAAGAAAACAATTGTTTTAGAACAAAATATCAAATACAAATATCATATAAAATAAATCATTCATCTTTGATATTTGAATAGTAATCAAACTGATTGTAATAGTCCATTTTTTTTTCAATTGTCATTCAACAATTGATCAATCTAATTTGCTAACTAAAATTTTGGATCTGACATAAAGCCGTTGCAGTTAGATATCAAATGTTGACTAATTTGTTGTAAATAAATAAGAAGACATTCTACACACCTTACTCATCTTTTGTTAGATACTACAAAAACTAGTTATCAGCTCGACGATACCTGAGTTGTAGAGCCCAGCCTTCCTAAAAGTTATGGGGTTTAAACTCCAAAAAAATTAATAGTATATGTTAATATTTGTTGTATATTGGTATTATTATGTATCTTATAAAATTATTTATTAAAAAAAATAGGATTGTCACAAACCACTCACCAATCAAATAGGATTGTCACAAACCACTCACCAATCAAAAGTTCGCAAACAAAAGGATTAGGTATGAAATGGTGATGATACATATTTTAACACCACATAAATATATAAATTAAATACATAAATGATAGATCATTTTATTTATTTTAACACCACAAAAAAAAAAACTAACACTTAAATTCTGTACTGCCTTTGTACATCTCCTAAAACAGTTCGAAGAAAACTTAATGAAAAAATATAACATTATTCGCTGTCTATAGTACACTATTAAAATTAAGTTTACATGATTAAAAAATATTAAGTGTCTTAGCAGATTATTTTATAAAATTTATGTTTTAAAAAGTTAAATATAAAACATATTATCTAAAAGTTTATATAATACTTGTTTTAATAATATTTTTAAAATAAAATATCATATTAGTTGACTATATATTAATAATCTCATATTAATAGAACTTAATTTTCAATATTTTATTCGTATATTTCAATTTTCAACTCAAAATATATGTGAATTTATCTTGATTTTTTTTTTAAATTTAAGATTTTTTAACGCTGTTGTTTTGTGAATTTAATATTTTTTAAATAAATATAAAGATATGTTTTTTATTTTATGATATTTGATTTGTTACTGGATATATAAAATATATTTTAATAAAAATTAAAGAAAAAATGATGGATCACATTAAATTTTAGAGAAGACTATACTTTTGGTCTCTATAGTTTGTTTAAATACTGATTAATCCTTTATAACGGTTGCTAACGATCGTTGTTAAATGAAGGAATGATTTTTGTTATGAAAAATAAAAAGTTAAAAATCAACAAGATGGATAGTTTATTTTGAGGACAAAATCTAAATTTTGAACAAATCACAAGGACCGTGAGTGTAATTCACTCTAAAGTGTTTATTTATATTCATGTAATAAATTTATAAGGACCGTGAAGTCTTTTCCCATCTCCATCACAAAAGGCACTACATCACACAACGCGTTCCACAGTGATGTCCACAAACTCAGGAAAACCTCCACGTGCTTAATCACAACTTTCGTTTAGGGATGAAAACAAGTTGGATATTACATGGACTTATCCATAGAAGGGTATACGGTCGCATGCACCACTGTATTATCTCTCTATCGAAAGATTGAAAATTTTACATTTATTAAAAATGCAACCTGTAACCGTATCGTTTTAGAAGGTATCATCATATGATATTCAAAAGTTCAAAAAGGTGAAACCGTACCTCGTAGTCAACAAAAAAAATTCTTAAAATCAACCCAAAAAAAACCCCCTCTTGAAATCAACTTAAAAAAAACCGAAAATGTCACTCGAAATCGATAAAAAAACATAAAAATCTCTCGAAATCAAATAAAAAACTTTAAAAATCCCCTTGAAACGATGGAATTAGGCTAAAATCACATCAAACGGTATTGAACTTTAATAAAAACGTGAAGACACGTCGATAAAAGTGTTTTTTGTAATTATTGTTTGTTTATATTATATGGTGCACCATATAAAAAAATTCTTGGGTCCAGGAAAGATATTGGACGGGAAACACGTCCCCCGTCCTTGACCCCAACCCCGTTTAAGCGCCTCGTCCCTGGCCCGACTAATTCCAGATGGGCTTAGGGGGAAGGAATCCCTGGCGGACTTATGGAACACGTCTTGTAAATACGATCTATTTTAAAATTAAAATTACAATGAATATTCACTCTATTAACTATCAATATGAAAAATCAAAATATATTTATTATTTAATTATATATATATATATATATATATATACACTATGTACTTATATTAATAAATATAAAAAGATGACATGACCTTTGTTTTTATTGATTTTTTTTTAAATTTGAACTTTTATATAAATAAAAAACCATTTTCATATCAAAGTAGAATGTTGTACCATGAAATATGGAATCAGCGACTAATTTAAAATTTTCATCAATACAATAAATAAGAAATAAGTCCTTCTTTTATAAATCAAAGCTCGAATTACGTTAATAAATATTCTAGATAAACCTTAAGAAAAATTAGGCTAATTCTTATACAAAGACCTACATATGGTCGGGAATTACTAAACCAATAAATGTCGCTATCTCCAATACGGAAAACGTCACCAAAGTTAGATCTTTAACGTGCTACTCCCTAGTACTCAAGTCTACACGTGTCGCTAGTACCAACCCTAACGAGAACCTGATGCACATGCCGACAGATAAAAAAAGGTTAGGCTTAACGCCTAGTGAGTTCAAGAGTTTATAACATATTTATAATCGTTTGAAATCGAAAGATTGCTTGATGAAATGGTAATTTCTCAAATAAAATGACTTCATTATAAAAGCAACATCTTTCACAGATTCATTATTTCCAAAATAAAAGCTGTAGACCAAAATGTCGTTAGTAACGAAAAGCTTTAAATAGAAATACTCGTTTAACGTGATACGAAACCCAATAATCACACGACCACGAATAAATTTATAAACAAAAAGATAAAAAAAAACATAGTTTTAACCAAATTTTATAAACCATTAACTCACGCTTACCCTTGAAAGGGCATAAAAATATCCGAAGATAACGGGGGAGACCCGGTTTACCATTTATAGTGATGGGACGTGCAAGCGAGCCACTTTTAAATGTGTAGAGTTCTGTTTAGGACCAAGGGAAGTTGGCACTGACCAATCATACAACCGAGTATGAACTCCGAAGGTCCTAGTCAACAGCTCGCGCTAAGGATCAAATGGCTTAATGGCATCGACCAATCATACAACCGAGTATGGCCTCTGATAATTCCAGTTAGCGCCCACGTAAGGATTAATGGCTTAATGGCACCGACCAATCATACAACCGAGTATGGTCTCTGATGATCCTATACGTTGACTGAAAGGGGACAACAATCCCGATTTTAAGACCGACTTATATGCCTATGGATCCATTACATTCTAATCATAAACTTTAATGCATCAACCAAGACCTATTAATAATTTGCCAACACCAATACTTTGCTTAAAATATTATTTCCCGATAATTAACTATTTCTCAAAGTTAGGAAATCATAAAGTTACATGACATTACACGAATGACTAACGCACCCAAAACATATAGTCATTTAAATCGGACAAATGTCAATGAGACTCATTTTAGTCAAAACCGAGCAAAAGCTCTATAACTCAACACTTATATGATCTACTCAAATAATTGGTTTAGACAAACCATTTTCCAAATGAGATTATACTCATATATTTTAAAATGCCTCATAATGTAATAACATGTATTTTCCAATGGTTTATAATCAATACTCTGAAAAATTCATAACACCAAATATGTTGATTATAACTCCTCTCAGTGATTTGAATATGATTCCTCTGTATACTTAGTGAAAGTCCAGTCATAAACTTAAGTTTAAATTCAGTGATAGCATACGCTGATTGCTATCAGTGATCGCTGAAAATCAGGAACCTCAAGTTTATCTCTGAAGATCTGAAGATGAACCATCACATCAATAGAACATTCAACGAAAGTCGAAGACCAAGTTGAATAAAGGAATAATCAGCTAGTGATCTGAAGCGGTTTAGTGATAGCAAGGATTATCTAAACCAAAGTGTGAAGTCTTGTCAAGTCTCAGTGATACTATGAAAGTTCATCCTTGAAGTTTCAAGTTCAGCGATCAAGTGAAGCTTCTCAAACAAGCTTAATGTTGATCTTATCATCGCTGCACAAAAGTCAAACCTTATACTATGTCAGAGAAGGACGTACGAATTGTCTCTTATGTCCCCATCATATGTGATATGTGTTGGTCCCAAAAAGGATCTACAAGAGTTAAATACTAAGTAAACCGTTTGTAGAAGGGGGGGGGGGGGGTTGAATACAAACTCACAGATTTTGGTTTTTAAATGAGTTTATTGAAAATAAATACATTTACAGTTACAAGCGGAATTAGAACAAGTTAAGAACCTATTCTATTGTAACTAAGGAAACACACAGTTTGATGCACAAGAAGATGAAAGAAAGAAATGCAGAAGGTAGAGGCTAGAAGAAAGCATGCATGAAGATGAAGAAGATATCTTCATCTATTTATACCCGCTTGCATTTAATGCAAGACAAAAGGTACATGCCAGGTGTCAAGCTTGGATAGGAAGCTTGTCCTTGTAAATAAGACAGCCATGCTTTTGGCCGAATATGAACAGTACCGTATCAGATATGATGGGGACATAAGAGACAAGTCGTACATCCTTTTCTTACATGGTTCTAGGTTTGACTTTTGTGCATCGAGGATAAGATCAAACTTTAATCTTGCAGAGGAAGCTTCATTTGATCGCTGACACTGAATGTTCAAGGATGAACTTCAGTGTTGCTGAGACTTCACAAGACTTCACACTTTTGAGTAGATAATCGCTGCTATCGCTGAACCGCTTCAGGTCACTTAGCTGATTATCTCTTTCTTCAGCTTTGGTCTTCGACTGTTGCTGAATGGTCTTCTGGTATGATAGCTGATCTTCAGGTCTTCAGAGATAAGCTTGTTGATCCTTGATCTTCAGCGATCGCTGATAGCAATCAGCGTATGCTAAATAAAATAACTTTCTAATTCAAAAAATTTAAATATTCAAATTTTATTATATCATTCAAACTTCTATCATCTTTCTTTTTATCTATAAATATTTAATTAAATTTTATTTATACATCGTGGTTTTTGTAAGATATGAATGGAAGGCATATTTTAACCGACTAACTATTTTAATTTTTAAAGATATATCTCATTTCTTATATATCCATAATCATTCTCCAATCTCTTTATCTTTCTCGATGATATGAGTTTATGTAAAAGATACCATAATTCAAATATCATAATATGTTTTATACATCTACATTCCTTTGTATATAAAAATCATATCTTCAAACTTCAAGATATAATTTCCTCCATCAATATAAATAAAGAAAACAACAATACAACTCGTTATTTCTAATAATCAAATCCAATATATTAGTTGATACCCTAACATCTTCATTATATATATATATATATATAGGAACAGAGAATCAAATTATGAACCACATATGATGTGGATCCCACATAATATTAAATCATTTATGATTTAATATTAAATCATTAAATCATAAATGATTTAATATTATGTGGGACCCACATCATATGTGATCCACAAGTGTCTCTTTGTTCCTTTAAAAATGCAAAGTTCTCATTTGAACCTTCCCCTCTCTCTCTCTCTCTATATATATATATATATATATAAGGGATCATGCGAGAACATGGTATGTTTAAAGAAACAAAGGAATTGTTTGTAGCCACATATTTTGATAAATCAATTAATATTATATTGAATGACATTGAAATAATTAATGGAGGCTGAAATCTACTTACCATCAAGGGTAAAGTCTTTTAGGGGTAAAATTGATAGAAACACAAATTATAATATAATATATCAATGATTTAATAATAATATAATATAATATATCAAAAATTATATTATATTATATTATATATCATATAGTTATAGTTATATCAAAAATTATATTTTATTATAATATCAAAAATACTTGACATTGTAACCATGTGTGAATAACATTTATACAAAATCACATATGATTTTACATTAACATTTGTATAAACTCACATATGATTTTACATTAACATTTGTACAAAATCACATATGATTTTACATTAATATTTGTACAAAATCATATATGATACTGAAATCATATGTGATTATGTTGACATAATTGACATTTTAATCATGTATGAATTCATTTGTATAAAATTATATATGATTTTACATTTACATTTGTACAAAATCACATATGATTTTATATTAACATTTGTACAAAATCATATATGATATTGAAATCATATATGCTTTTGTTGATATAAATGACATTGTAATAAACTTTTTAAAAATATTACCTTCAATTGTTTAAAATACTTTTTAAAATAATAAAAAAATTCAAGTTTTAAAAATAATAAACTTTTCTTTAAAGATATCTCATATTTCAATTTTCTAAAATCATATATGGTACTGGGTTTGGTTTCTTATATTTCTCTCGATCTTATATTTATTTCATGATATTTCAAATTTATCTTGATCTTAAATTTATTTCATGATATTTCAAATTTATCTTGATCTTATATTTATTTAAATATATTTAATATTTAAATTGTTTAGAAGTAATCAAGATTGTACAATCTGATGGAACATGATGAATAGTAACATTCCATAAAGTAACTTTGGACTATAATACCCTTAAAGTAAATAGATTAATATTAATTATTTTATTGATTTCTTAAATTATATATGTGGTTAGAAGAAGGTTTCTTTGTTTCTTTAAAAAACAAAAGTTCTCATTTGAACCTCCCTCCCTCTCTCTCTCTCTCTCTCTCTCTCTATATATATATATATATATATATAGAGAGAGAGAGAGAGAGAGGAAAGTTCAAATGTGAACCTATCTTTGATTGTGAACATGAAGATGAATCTCAACCCTTGATCTAAGTCATATTCAAGCTAATCTTTAAACGTGGCTTGAGGGGTAATTCTGGAAGTTTATATTTTTTTTCCTGATTCTCCTTTATTCTTTCCTTATTATCATTGATATCATCTAGCTTATTTCTCTCCTTATTATCTCCTTATTTTTTTTTGAAAGGCATCAAAATATATTATCACAACAAAAACTAACCAAACAACGCTCCAACAACAACCCAGGAGCAAGAGAAAAACAACAGTAACCCACGAAATCAAAAAACAAAAAAGAAGCAACAGGCAGAAGGTTTGCAAGGAGCAAACCAAACCGCAACGCCTACAAAAACCATCCCGAACATAACAAAAAGAGCAACAACTCAAAACGCCTTCGACTAAGCCACAAACTAAATCCACAGCGGCTGTCCCTGTTAATCAGATTCATTGATATCCACTGTTAATCGGATTCATTGCTGAAGAACTTCATTAAATTCATTGATATCAGTTCCGATTTGCAATTTTTGAAGCTCAATTTGTCGATTTTTGATCTGATTTCGTTTCCATGGATTCTGTTTCTTCATCAGACTATATTCAATCTGAATATAAGCTACAAATATACAAACCCGAAATTATTACTTATATTCAGTCTGAATATAAACTACAAATATACAAACCCAAAATTATAACTTATATTCAGTCTGAATATAAGCTACAAGTATACAAACCCCAAATTGTAGCTTATATTCAGTCTGAATATAAGCTACAAGTATACAAATCCCAAATTGTAGATTATATTCAGTCTGAATATAAGCTACAATTATTCAAACACCTAATTATAGACTATATTCAGTCTGAATATAAGCTACAAGTATACAAACCCTAAATTGTAGCTTATAAACCGGGGATGGGGACGGGGAAGGGTATCGCACTCCCCGCCCCTCCCCGTACCCGTTATATATTAATTAATAAATTATATATACTATTTCATATTTTCTACCTAGGTTTAGAATCTAAATTTTTTATTTATTTTCGATGTTAGTGTGTGTTATTTTCGATGTCAAGTCAAAACATAATTACGCTTATGTTTTGTATATTATTGTATATGTTTTGGTACGTGTGACGTCAAGTATTTTTTGGATTAAATTGAATTTCTTTTAGTTTTAGGCTATTAATTATTATATAATGTTGTATTTTTTTGTATTAAATTAAAATTCTTTTGATTTTATGTTTATTGAAAATATGATAAATTTAACGTGTGTGGTCTCTCGCGTATTTGATTTAAAATAGCTTATATGTAAACGGGGAAAAAAATCCCCGTTTCTCCGTTGGGGATCCCCGTTCCCCAGTGGGGATGGGGATTGGGATGTGATTTTAATCCCCGGCGGGGATGAGGACGGGGACGGGGATGAAGTTGAGGAATCGGGGACGGGGATGGGGATCGAGGTCCCCGCCCCATACCCGCCCCGTTACCATCCCTAGTCTGAATATAAGCTACAAGTATACAAACCCCAAATTGTAGCTTATATTCAGTCTGAATATAAGCTACAAGTATACAAACCCTAAATTGAAGCTTATATTCAGTCTGAATATAAGCTACAAGAGTACAAGTATACAAACCCCGAATTGTAGCTTATATCCAGTCTCAATATAAGCTACAAGTATATACAAACCCCGAATTGTAGCTTATATTCAGTCTAATATAAGCTACAAGTATACAAACCCCAAATTGTAGCTTATATTCAGTCTGAATATAAGCTACAAGTATACAAACCCTAAATTGTAGCTTATATTCAGTCTGAATATAAGCTACAAGTATACAAACCCCAAATTGTAGCTTATATTCAGTCTGAATATAAGCTACAAGTATATACAAACCCCAAATTGTAGTTTATATTCAGTCTAAATATAAGCTACAAGTTTACAAACCCCAAATTGTAGTTTATATTCAGCAAATTGTAGTTTATATTCAGTCTGAATATAAGCTACAAGTATACAAACCCCAAATTGTAGCTTATATTCAGTCTGAATATAAGCTAAAATGATCCAAACACCTAATTATAGACTATATTCAGTCTGAATATAAGCTACAAGTATACAAACCCCAAATTGTAGCTTATATTCAGTCTGAATATAACCTACAATGGAACCAAAGATTTTGAAAAACAAGAATTCAAGCAAATGTGTTTCAAAGAAGCTTTCTCTGATAAAATGATGAACGATCATATTAAAGGGAAAAAAACATTTGAATAACCTTCTTACACTTCATCAAGAAAAAGAATCTGGATCTGAAAAGACTTGTGATTTTAAGTAGGAACACAAAGCAAAAACAAACTTGTGCGAAAATTTATTTTGGGGAAGATGATGATGTCTGGTTCTGATTTGAATCGTCAGGTTGTATTTATAATTTAAGCCATGACCTAAGTTTTCCACTTATTTACAAAAATGTCACCGCAAATTTTATCCCTCATCTTTTGATCTGATTTAAAATGGATGGTTGTGATTCATCCTCATGTTCACAACCAAAGATAGGTTCACATTTGAACCCACCCTTATATATATATATATATATATATAGGGGAGGGTTCAAATGAGAACACCCCCAATTTAAAGAAACAAATGAACTAATTTAAGACCACATATGATATGGGTCCCACCAATAAAAAATCATATCTGATTCAATAAGGCCCACCATTGAAAATCAGATATAATTTTTTATTGATGGGACCCACATCATATGTGGTCCCAAATGAGTCTTTTTGTTCCTTTAAATTTACAAAGTTCTCATTTGAACCTCTTCCTATCTATACTATATTATAAAGTATTTGGCTAAAAACTCTTAAAAACAACTTTTTAAGCCTTGGTACTGCTATTTAATGCCAATTACTTAATTTTCAAGATTACAAATAAATTATGCGTAAGTACAACTTATTAAAGCTTCATTTCTGAATCAGTGTAACCAACTACAGATAAGTATGATCAAATACAAGATAAACATCTAACTTTAAATATAAAAAATCTAAAATATAATTAAGATAATTATTGAGTTCTAACAGAATACTTAAATTATCATCTATATAAAAAGTTATATTCGTTATTAAACCTAAATTTAGTTATGGTAAAAAAATTTGAATTACAGAAATTACATAAAAAAAAAACTTTTAAATGAAACATTAAAATCGTTTTCTTAAAATCACATAAAACTATTAGAACATCGATAGAGACAAAAATTAAAATGAAACTTAAAACTGAGACATATCTCGCTGCATTGCGCGAGTACCCTTCTAGTATGTATATATAATATATACCACGTCAATTCGTACAAACCGTACAAACCGCATGCAACCAATATTTTTTTTTTAATTTTTTAATTTTTTTCTTAATTATTAGGGTTGATTAGTCAATAATATATAAAAAAAATTCATCAAAAATACATGAAGATTGGTGAATGAAGAATATGTGAAACAAGATTCATCAAATTGAGAGTTTCATGAATCAATTCATTTTCATGTAGAAAGAAAAATAATTTCATGAAGAAAAAAATTATATGAAACAAATTCATCATATTAAACATTTTCATGAAATTTTTTTTTTCAAAAAAACAATGAAACACGCCATTGTACGGTTTAATCGACGCAATTAGATTAAATCTCTCCTATATATATATATATATATATAAGGGTATAATCTTTTGAGAACCTCATCCACATAAATCAATTTAAGTAAATTAATAATAACTATGATAAGGGCTTTTTGATAATTATAATATTAAAAAGATAAGTATGATAAATATTTTTTATTAATCGGTCACTTAATCTTATCAATAATTCCACAATTATCCATGCATTTCAAATTCAAACCAATTCATTATTTCTTTCGTCGATTTTTTGGTAAAACAAATATTATTTCAGAAGTGGGTAAAAAGTCAATCTTATAATTGGATTCATTCGACCTGTTCGTCCCCCCTTCAAACATATAATTGCAACTGCATCTTCTTCACATAAGCATATGCGAATATCTTCAGCAGAAGCTACATTCCCAATTGCACCAATTACGTGTGATTGAGTAGGTAACGATCCAACTCTGCAGACATCAAGTAGAACCGGAACACCGTAGTGTGCCGAAATAACCCAGGAACGATCCAGATCTGCAGACATCGAGTAGAATCGGAACACCGCTGTACAAATAGCCGGTTATTGTTACAACCGGCTTCTTCTCCGTCGAAACCACCATTTCATCTAAGAAAGATGCTAACCATGAATGGAGGCGGTGACGATGGAGATGGGTCGACAAAAGGCTCTTGCTTCAAATCGATTTCTTCTTTTGAGAATAATGGATGGACGGAGAAGAACAGTGGATGAAGATATGGTTATGGTATCGATTTCTTCTTTTGAGAACAATGGATGGTCGGAGAAGATTCAAATCGAAGTGTGCACATTGTGTATAATGTGTGGTGTGCACACAGTGGTGGATCCAGAATTTTTGCCTAGCGGTCACCATTAACAATGTTTGGAGTGTGTTTAACGGTGTTTGAATTCACAATATGAATGTTCAATGATGTTAACAATATTCTCATTTTCAATGTTCCACCACATAACCTCCATTTTGCAAATTGTGCACCCTTGCAAAATGTGAGGTGTGCACTATGTGTTCAAGGAAATTGGGGTGCAAATCGAACAAGTTGGGACGAATGTGTGTTTGTGCACACCGTGTTCACAAAATTGGATGCAGGTGTTCGAACGATTTGACGACGAAGAAGGAGAGGAGAGAGAATAGGGTGGAGAGAGAAGATTTAAAATACCCATAATGCCCTTTGTTATATATTTTAATTAAAAATTACCAAAATTAAAAATTTCTTAATTTAATATTAATTAGGGGCTGAAAATGGATCTCAAGTTCTCATAATAATTGAGGTTCTCAAAAGAAGTCAAGTTCCCTATATATATATATATATATAGAGAGAGAGAGAGAGAGTAAGATTCAAATGAGAACTTTGCATTTTTAAAGGAACAAAAAAACACTTGTGGATCACATATGATTTGGGTCCCACATAATATTAAATCATTTATGATTTAATATTAAATAATAAATGATTTAATATTATGTGGGACCCACATCGTATGTGATCCACAGTTTGTTCCTTTAAGGAGGGGTGGTTCTCATTTGATCCCTCCTCTCTCTCTCTCTATATATATATATATATATATATGGGCGGGTTCAAATGAGAACTCAAATTTGGTTATGAACGTGATGACAAATGAGAGCGCGACACCTGTCATATTCAGACTGAATAATCAAAGAAATATTCAGACTGAACAAAACTGAATATACTATTTATGCAGTCTGAATAATGCTTATTGAGTCTGAATAAACATCATTCAGACTGAATAAACACTATACTCAATTTTATTCGGTTTAAATATTTCTTTGATTATTCAGTCTGAATAATCTACAATCAGACACGTGTCACGCTCTTATTTATCATCACGTTCACAACCAAATTTAAGTTCACATTTGAACTTTCCTATATATATATATAGAAAGAGAGAGAGAGAGAGAGCGCGAAAGAGAGAGAGATTTGTACACATATGGACTCTTTTAATTCGCAAAAGTATGTTATAAGCTATCGTTTTCACTATTAATATTTGTTACAATTATGTCATTTTTTGTATTTAATATAAATAATTTTTATGTATATTAATATATATATATAGGGTTGGGTTCTCGTAAGACCCGTAAGACAACATTTTTGTACTTAAAACTTTACAACAAAACATAAAAAGGTAAAAAAAATTCGAACTTTCACAATAAAATACTATGAAGAATCTTCACAGTGTTTTGTTGAGAAATTTCAAGAGTAAGAAAATGGTGTCACAGGTCTTACGAAAACAGTCTGGTCTCACATGATCCCAAGTATATATATATATATATAGGGGCAAAATCGTGTGAGAATGAGATGATAGATCCCAAGTATCAAAATAATGGAAGAATGTAGAATGTAATACAAGAAATGTAGCAAGGAAGTTGGATGTAGTATTGATATTGACAAAGTTACACAGATGTATCTTTAGAGTACAAAAGATCTAAGAATGTTAGTTCTAACAAACTAGCTAACTTTTTATTTATATACAAGAAAGGATTCTAAACTAACAGATAATTATATGACAGACCAATAGAATCAATAAAAGTGTACAACATAAAGTTTAGAACCACTTCTGAACTTTTTCAGAACTGTCTTCAGAAGTTCTTTAGAACCTCTTCAGAACATCTTCAGAATCTTCAGAACTTCTGAAGTAGACACTTCAGAAGTTATGCCTTAGGTTTTCCTTGGCTTCTTTACTTGACTTCTGACTTTAGTCTTCGAGGCTTTCTTCCTTTGTCTCTTCAAAACTAGATCAGAAGATCTGAATTATGAAGCTTTAGAACCTAGTCTTCTTTGAAGATATTTCATGATCTCTATCAATCTCCACCTTAGCTTCAAAAATTCAAATTATATCCCCAATAAGTCAAAATTTCTCTAACTTCACCCATATGTAATGGCTGGATTGACTACTATATCATCCATTGAGTATAAGAGAGCAAATGATGGTATAGCAATGAACATCGGGATGATACTAGGAAATATTAGTTTTCTATACTCAAGCAACAACTCTATTCGTTTGTGCATATCTTTAGCAAGATTTTTATATTCATTCCATTCACCATCATTCAGATTCTTTGGCATGTGCTTCTGTCTCTTGACAAGTCTTTCACTAATTGCCAATAATATACCATTGCAGCACTTATGAATTTCTTCATATCTGACAAACAGCTTTTCTGAGTTGAACTTGCACACAAAACCAGGAGGATGTACTATCAAGGTACCCTTGTTAATTGAACTAATTCCTTGAAGTTCAAAATTTGGTCTACTCAGATTTACCTTTTCTTTACCAAGAACAAAAGCCACTTGAAAGTCTTTTTTAGCTGCCCAAATGAATTCTCTGTAAATTCCTCTTTTTATAACAGGAAATACTTTTCTAAATCTGGCAATGTTGTCATGAAATGGATTAAGTCTTTTGTAGACCTTGAATAAATCCCTTAGATGAACATTTTGGAAATCTGCCCCAGAAAATGTGCACACTTCTCCACTTTCTCTTTCCACTGTGAAGTAAGAATATTTATAATTCAACTTTGTCTTTTGATCAGCAGTTATCAATTTCACAATAGGACTCTTTTCTTGCTTCAGAAATTGGTAACTTCAACTTCTGGACTACTTTAGTATACCACTGTTTCCATCCAAAAGATTTATCCAGCCAGCAATCAATGTAGTTGAACCTTCGCTCATGTTCCATGAATATTTCAAGATGAACATATTCAAGAAATAAGGTATAAGCATGTTCAGCAATCCTATTTAGTTGTAACTGTTCATCTTTAGATACTTGATTAATTTGCACTTGTTCTTCAACAACTTCCACACTTTTGTCTTTATCTTTCTCAGAACTTGTACCAATATGTTCAAAAACAGGAACTTCTGAAGGTTGATTTACTTCCAAAACTTCAAATTCAACCACTTGTTCTTTGGCATGAATATGAAAGTCATAAACATTACTTAACAAATAATCTGCATCTCTTCTGGTATTTATCTGTTGATGCCCAACAGATATACTTCTTTTCACCAGTTCTCTGAAGTTTATTCTTTCTTTGACCAGATACAAAATTTCATCCTTCAACTCTTTAGGGCCAGCAATCCAATCCATAAATTCACAAAACCATTTTAGAGTTGCAGAAGAGTACTTTGGAATGTCAGAAACAATGAAAATTGTTTTGTTTAATCCTTCTGCTTCATAATGAAAACCAAGTTCTGGTTTTGTGAACATAGTATAGATCCCTTCAAGACTCACTATAGCTGGTTCCAATAAGTTCACTTTCTTTAATCTATGTTCCAATGCAAGTTGGAAATTATGCTTCACAAAGTTTCTGAGATAGACACCAATTATTCTTCTTAACTCTTGCACCATTTCTGAATCCTCTCTTTTCACAAAGAAATTCAGAAGAGAAAGTTTATCTTGCAACCTTAGATTGTAAAAATCAAATTGAGTGAACTCTATTAAAGTTCCATCTCTTCTTTCAGCACCAATCCTGACAATATTTAAATCTTCTTCAATTGATCTTTTAACACTTCTGAAATGTTTGATTGGAACAGGATTATGTATGTCTTGAATACCATGTCTTTGCTGAAAAGACTGAACCTCAAAGGTAAATTCTTCATCCCATTAATCACTTACATAACTTTCAAGAGTTGCAAACTTTAAACTTTTCTTGTACAAGAAAATATATGTGTCATCAGGAAAGACAGTGATAACATGTTCAAGTTCATCAAAGATTGTATCTTTAGTGAAAACTTGATCAATAATGGGTTCTTCAAGAAGTGGTAAGTTGAATCTGGGAATCTGAATGCTTTCTTTGTAGTTTACCTCAATCTCACCAACATAGGCCATTATCACTTCTTTAGAGAATCCAACATCACTCATATGGCATAAATCAACTATCACATATGCATACTTACTTTGTTGATTGTAAAAATCTCTTAATATAGACAATCTTTCATCCAAGAATCTACACTCCAGTTTCCTTGGTGAATTCAGAAATACAAACTTCATAAGCATTTGATTTACCAACCACCACAAAATATTCAGAAGTTCTTCATCTCCTCTTCTATTAACTACAAGAGGTCTCCATACTACTATATCCCTTATTTCATTTACCTCCTCTTCATCATCAAACATAATGACATCTGACAGATCACCTGTTTCTCCAATCTCCTCTTCAAAAGCTAAATACTCATTAAGCATTTCTTCATTTGAATCAGGAATGATATCTGTATCATCTGTACCAGCTTTATCTTCAGAATTAAAAGATAACCTTTCAGTTTCATATCCTTTATCTACCTCTTCAGAAGTTACTTTGTCATCAACATTTTCTTCAGAAATAGCCATACCAGCTTCATGAATGGGTTCAGAACAAGGAATCTCTTGAAATTCAGGTTCGGAAGATAAAATATCTTCAATTGCTTTAGAAACCTTTTCAGCACCAACATCTTTCTGAATATCTTCAGAAGATCTTTCAGAAATTTGAGTTTTTAGCATAAGAGTATCTTCAGAATGAGACACTTTCCTTCTTTTCTCCCCCTCATGATCATCAGAATCCTGATCATCATGCTTCCTTTTCAAAGTGTCAGCCTGTGGCCTGCATTCTAAAGCAGAGATTCTTTGATCAAGAGTCACTTGAGTATTCTGAATAGAAGATAATTGATTCAAAATAAGTTGAATATCATCTTTTGTGGGTAGTTGAGACAAATTTGGTTGTGCAGAAGTAGATGGCAAGGAAGTTATGACACTTGCCACTGATGAAACAGCTTCTGAGAAAGATTTTAAAATGGCCTCTTGAAAAGATTTAAGATCATTTGATGAGACAGAAACATTCTTTAAATCACTTAGTTTCTCATCCAATAACTTCTCCTGACTCTCCACCCTATCCTCCAACACCTTGGTTGATTTTTCAGACAACTCCTTGATGTCCTTCTGAATCTTTTCAAATTCAGAAGTACAAAAATCTTTGAATTCAGAAAATTCAGAAGATTGGGTAAATGAACCAAGACCAACAGATGGTCCTGTTTGCAGTCCTACATAAGTAGGCTGGCATGTTGATGTCACCACATCATGAATCATTGCTGATTCATTGAATGGGGATTTGGAAATGTTCACCCTCTTCAAATCCTTGATATCCTGTCATAGGTATATCTATTGAAGTTGTTGCAATGTGACACACACTTTGCATTATATATCTGAAAGATATGTGCTTGTGTGAAGGAATCCCACATCTTGTGGTGCATTAGGCTCAACATTGAGTGGACTCTCAGACTCTACGTGCTCATATGTGTGAAAGGGGGACATATATCGTTCATGTTCAACATTAGGCTCCTCCATGTGGGGACCCAATGGTAGATTAGCTGCTTGCCCCATAAGTGTTAGTGAAACACCCTTCTGTTGAGAGATGGGTGAGTGGCTAGGGGGGTTAAAAAGATTTTCCATGGGCTCACTGGCTGTTTCAATATTACCCACAAAAGAATGTGGAGTAATATATTATATGGCTTCCCGGCTTGTAACAGTTGGTGCACAGGACTCTTTCTTTTTCCTGTGATCTCCCCTCTTCAATTCTTTTTCTCACATTTCTACCCTGTCTCTCATTTACATTTTGCCTCTTAGCACTGAGGTTGTTCCCCACCTTGAACTTCCTCCCCTCTCTCACTATTTAGTCTAGACCCCTCACCTTGCTCACCACTCTGGGTTGAATCAGGGGAAGAGACTACAGGTTTATGTAGTCCCATTGATTCACAGTACTCAATCAAAAACCTATTTTTAGAACTTACATAAGCCAGAAGTTCTGCTGGAAGTGGCACTGCATTAGGAAATCTAAGTTTTGCACTTGGTGGTCTCAAGTTATCCATTGAAAAGAGTGGAACAAATACCTCATTATCCAGCCTTGGAATGTCTTCAACAGTCTTCATAGCTCCTTTGATAAAGATTTGGAAGAAGCTTTGGTATGGAATATAAGAATAGGTAGATTTCTTTGAAATAGCTGTCTTCAATTCTTCAAAGATGAGAGAAGCATAATCATAATGCTTGTTGTGAGCAATCCCATGGAAAATGATTCTGACATTTGTGGAGGCTTGATCCAAACTTGAATTCTTACCAGATAAACAAGTGTTTATAATGGTAAACAGGGAATACCAAATTGGTGGAAGACACTTTCTTCTGAAGGAACTTAGTGCAGTGAGGTTTTCTGAATATCCTAACTTCATGAAGTCTGCAATAAGCGCAGAATTTGAAGGAATAACATCAAAGGTAGTCTTACCAACTACTGCATTAGCCTTTCGAAGATCAAATATATCCCCGATATCTGAATCCTTGATAGAGAACCTGTAACCATGAACATATGAAGAGAAATCATTTTCTGCTTCATCAACTTCTGTATAGAACCACCATTGTTGTAAGTATGACTCAGGAACCAAAAACTTCTTTGTAAGCAGAGCTCTAAAAGGATGTTTCTTCAATATTTCAATTAAAATCTTCTGATCATCATTGAAATCTGTCGATCTAAGATTGAGAGCACAATTATTTTTCTTGATCTCCATCCTCTTGTTCTCTAGAACATACAATTTTGTAAGATCAGGACCATAACTTTCTTCTTAAGCAGTACCAGCAACCGATTGAGAATCATTCACACCTCCAACAGATTCAGAAGGAACTTCTATTGGCTCAACTTGTGTTCTCCCAATTGTAGGTGAATGAGGGTTAGGGTTAGGGTTAGGGTTTGAAGGACTGGCTTCAGTATTTCCTTTCGTGGCAGTGTCTTCTAGCATTGGATCATCACTTAGAACAACTTCCATTGATCCAATCATGACCTTTTTAGGAACAATTTTGAAAGAATCTCCATTTGACGATGTATCACTGTTACTGAAACATGATTTGGCAGTTTGAATGGGCTGATCAACATTGGAAGTCGACATTGTTGAAAAGATTTGAAGATTCGAGTGAGAATGAAGTTCAAGAAAGTCAGAAAAAAAGTTTCGGAGGGAAAATTCGCTGAAAAAAAAGAAGATGACGAATCCATGGGTTTTATGAGGTGGATGATCGTGGTAGGAGACGTGGCCGAAAAAGGAGCAAAAAGTAATGACGATTAACAAAGTAATCATGATTAATTTTGATTAATGAACCGTTTTGCGACGTGATTATGGCTCCTCAAATGAAATTAAAACATGTGTCACACGCGTGAATAAAATCAACTTCGCAACGGGAAGTTAAGAACTTCTAAGAAAAAGTTCAGACGTTTGATCGAATGGTTCAGAATGGATTCAGAACTTGCGAATTTCTTTCAGAACTTGAATATTGTCTTGTAAGCCATGAAAAACATTTAAAAATGCACACTTCTGAAAATATAAAACAATTTGGTATTTCAGAAGTAGTTTGAACAAATTGAAAAAAATGAGTAAGTATCTTTAGAAGTTTGTCCATACTTCCAAGATATGTAATTCCAGAATGATTGTTCATCTGTTTAGGTCTTGTTTGGGATGTAATGAAAACGAACAAACCATTAGTAACATTGATGAAATATGAATATGTTAGGTCTGAAATTATTGTATCCGAGATGACAACTATTGAAGACATGAAGGACCAAAAGTACAAAGTCAACAAAGTCAATAATTAGGAAGGTTTAATATAAGGAAGCGTTGCTTTATTGTAAATAAGGCAACTGTATAATTCCTTATCTCATAGTTTCCTTATTACGATAAATGTTCTACATATAAATAGAGGGTTAGGGTCATTCTTTAGGTGTGCGCAAGATTATCTATTAAGAAGAGATTAGAGTGAATTATTGGTCGATAACTAAGAAAGCCTAAATTCTGTCAAATCATATTATAACCGTACAAGTGAGATATCCGACTGTGAAGCTTCTTTAATCTTTGTGTTCTTATTGCATTATTCTTCATAATCATTGTGCTTGCATAATCTTGGGATCAACAAGTGGTATCAGAGCAGACGATCAGAGTTCTTTTTCAATTTTCTGAAGTTATTCACGAAACAGAAGGTAAATTTTCGATTTCTGAGTTTTTGAATTTTTATCGATTCAAACTGTTTTAGCTTTACCCGAAAAAAACTCATAATTTTTTTGCTGAAGTGTTTTTCTCGATCCATACTTCATTAGCTTTACCCGATAAAAAGTCTTATTTTGATAAACTTGATTTTTTGTCGATTCATAATTCATGCGCTTAAATTTTTGTCGATCCATATTGAGTTATTCTTGATTTTAGTCAAAATTATTTAATCTGTTTTAATTAAAGTTATTCTAGTTTATTTTAATTACTTTTGATATTCTTTACATAAGAAAACTCAGGAACTAGTGACTCTTGCAGTTTTTCTTACTAAAGAATTCTCTAGTAAAAATCATAAACTCTAGTAATTTTAATTTTTTTTCTTGACTGAACAAATAAGAAACTCGAGAACTTAGACATTCTTGTCCATAAAAAGACTTGTTCTTTTTAGTCAAGAACCCTTTGTTCTTGGTTTCTGGTTTATCGGTTAAAGAAAATTCGGATTAAGTATCTTTGAATTTTTATCGAGCCCTTCCTAATCGACAAAATTTATTTTATCGAGTCATATGGAATCGATATAAATTTTTATCAATTCGGTTTTTATCGAGTCAAAGAATTTTTTTGTCGAATTTTAATCTATCGACAAACTCTTAGTTATCGAGTCCTTTGTGATCGATAACTTCTTTTTATCGATTCAAAGTTTTTTTAGAAGTTTTATCGAGTCCCCTATACCCGACAATAATTTTTATCGAGCCTCATACACCCGACAAAACTCTTGTTCGGAAAGCCTCACCCGATAAAAATTGTTGTTGACCCCTGTTCTATCGAGAAAACTTTCTGTTTCACAAAACAAACTCAAAAAATTTCAAAAACTCACTGATCGAGATCATCAATCCAAGTACAATGACTACTCGTGAAACTTTGACCATTGGTTTAAACACAAAACCCCACGAGGTAAGTCTTTCAGACTATGATCAATTTATGATTCAAATGAATGACATGATGATAAAATTGCAAGAACTTCAATCTAAATTGAAAACCGAGAAACTCTTGGTTTCCAACTTAGAAGCACGCTTAGAAAATAATCATAATCAATTGCTTCTTATGCAAACCGACCTTGTCAATTCTCAAAGTATAACGCACAATCTCGAAACGGAGAAATTGGTTTTAAAAGAAGAAAATGCTCTTTTTAAACAACAAATATCTGATCTCACTCTTCAACTTCACACATCTAGGAGTGAGACTGCCGAATTTTCATCAAAGTTTGACTTTGTCAGTTTTCAAAGACAAGATCTATTAGATAAACTCAAAGATTTGGAACTAAAGCTGTACAAACTTGGTCAAACTAAGCACACAATTCATTTAAACGCTCCAAAAGATTTATGTTCTAAAGCTGGATTAGGATTTGATAATCCAAAACATTTAGAAAAGGCCATCTACAATACTCCGACTATCTATAAATTTGAATATCTGAACCTTGGTCCGGATTACAAAATTCAGTTTATGAAGTCGGATTCCGACGTCGAAGAAAGGGAAGATTTGAATAGGAAAAACAAAGATTTTCATCAAATTCCTTTCTGCTATCCTCAAATAGTAGAAAAGGAATCTTCAAATGAAACTCTTCCAAATGACTACTTTTCATCTTATACTGACGAACAACTTCACACACAAATTCCTGAATTTAAACCTTATATTCCCACCTTGTTCTTAGAAAAGAAAATTATTCAACTTGAAAAGGTGTTGGAAACTGAACGTTCTTCGTCAGAAAAGGAAAAAGAGGCATTTATTTTAAAAATTCTAAAATTGGAAAACGAGGCTTTACATTTAAACAACAATCACGAAAATGATTCTATTTCCAATATTTCTTCGTGTAAAGCTTTCGTTAGCAATTACTTAGATGATTGCGAGGAATTGTTTAAATTAGATCCAAATTATATTCCTCCTAAACAAAAATGTTCCCATTCTTCCAACCAAATTGATGATGACTTAGACTTTCTTGAGGAAATGCCTCGTTTTGACGAGTACGCTGATTCCTCATCAGTCCTTAAATCCACGGAACAGTTAGATGGCATAAATGCCGATTTTGACTTCAATCCTACACTTCCAAATCATACGGAGTTTTTGGACAAAGGCAAAAAGCCAATCGAATCAGTTTTACTTCCAACGGATCCGAATGAGTGTTCCACAAGTCAAATGCATTACACTCATTCTAACCAAAAGGATCAAACTCACTTTTCCAAACCCATCAATTCTCATTATGTGAAAAATGCTAAACGTGGTTCAGCTTTTCGAACTTTAAAGCAAGTTTGGGTCGAAAAAGGCAAAAGTGCTCCGAAGTCATCATCTCGCAAAAACGACAACTCTTATTATTCAAAATTTCCTAATGTTAAAAGAACCAATCGAAATTTTCAATTTCCTTGCACGATTCGTTCTGTTAAACATTTAATTCATTTTTCTCGGAATAAAATTTGTTGCTCGAATTGCGGTGTCAATGACTTTATGCAATTAAATTCTTTCTCTTATGATTATGGTTGTTTTCCTAATACGCATTCTTCTTACAACTCTCATTATTTCAATCAAAGGTTTGATCATAAATGGTATGGTACATACAGTATCCCCACTACCCCATTTATTGCATCAAAAGCTAACCTCCGAGGACCCAACAAAGATTGGGTACCAAAATCTTTTTAATCTGTTTTGTAGGTACGTCATGTGTGTGCTAAATTCCGAATATTCACATCACATGAAAATCTTTCCAAAGGTTATGCTACAATTTAAGGGGAAGTACCACATTTTTACAATTTTTTATTTATTGTTTAGTTTCATAGTATCTCAGCTATGGACCTGCTCTTAACCCGTTTTACATTGCATTATGACTTCTGAATACACCAGTTTAGAACTCGGACTTTAATGTTTTAACTCTTTATGTGTTAGGAATTAGAAGTTTCTAAGGTCAATCCAAAGCCGGAAGGACCTACCCGTGAAACACATCCCTAGGTTAGATATCCTGAAAGGGAATGATTAAAATAAAATTGAGTGCTTGTGAGATAAAAGAAAAATGTGAGGGTGTGACAAGACTTTAGAAAAAATATTTGATCTTCACCAAACCTAAACAGTTATCCGGGTAGCCACATAATCTATTCATTCTCGATTCTTTGGAGATGAATATTGAACTAGACATGGACCCAATGTCGATAACTCGTGTCATCCCACCCAACTACTCAAGTATCTCACAAAAGATATTTGTTTCATATATCACGGAGAATGAGCATATCTGCTATCTTTTCTTCATTCGGAAGATTAAGATATTGAAAAAGGAAGACACACCTCCGGTCTCCGAATTTCATATTCAATGCACATTGAGTTTGTGAAATATATTTTCACATTTTGAGCCTTAAAATTAGCATTTAATGCATAAATTCTTTCTACACATTGCACGAGTCTTTGTGATTCACATTGCATATCTTCGTGTTTATGCCGGAACAGTTTGAGAAGTTAGTTTTATAACTTACTTTTGTGATAACTGGAAGTCCTATCAGTGCCAATCCGCTGCCAACACTGAAAATAGGCCACTCAATTAAATTTAATCTTTGATTAAGTGATAATAGTCGCTATTTGTGCTCCTATGTTAGATTTTTTACCCATTTTTTCGCATCCACTTATTGTCTTTGATCGTTCATAATGCTTCGGATTCTCCTTATCATTCTGAGGGGGAGAAAAAATATCAAAGACAAATGCCCATTATGAGGGAGAAAAGGTATATCAAAGACCCGACAAAATTTCTTGGGCCCGACATCTTCTTATATCGATTCATCTTGGCCCGAGATCTTGTCTTAGAGTGCCTTCTTTTGAGCCGACAACATGTTTTATCGGCTCAGCTTGACCCGACAATTGACTCAGCTTGAACCGACATAAATTTCAAATGTTTGAATGTGAAGATGAAGACTTGTCGACTTCCTTTGAACCGACATATTTTCTTGTCGCATCCCAAAGAGCCGACATCTATACCTAAGTGTTTATGTCGACTCATGTTCAACAAGTTCAAGTCATCATACGACAAGATCAAAGATATCGCATCTGCCTAACCCGACAACATAAAGTTATCGCATCTGCCTAACCCGACAACCTCAATGCCTAACCCGACAACATCAAGATATCACAACCATCTTTTGCCTCTTTCATCAAAAGAAAAATTTTCATCAAACAACATCAAGATACCCTGTGACATCACGGCTCCTTCAACTTTCTTTTCGTGAACTTTATGCTAAAGTTAAGGGGGAGCTACGAAGCTTATCAAGTGATCATATTCGTAGGGGGAGCAAAAGAATTCAAGAGAGTGATTTGTTGACAAAAGTTTCATGATCTTCAAAAGAAGAGTGCTGATTTGCTGAATTGTAATCTCGAATACAAAGGGGGAGATTGTTAGGTCTGAAATTATTGTATCCGAGATGACAACTATTGAAGACACGAAGGACCAAAAGTACAAAGTCAACAAAGTCAATAATTAGGAAGGTTTAATATAAGGAAACGTTGCTTTATTGTAAATAAGGCAAGTTTGTAATGACTTATCTCATAGTTTCCTTATTACGATAAATGTTCTACATATAAATAGAGGGTTAGGGTCATTCTTTAGGTGTGCGCAAGATTATCTATTAAGAAGAGATTAGAGTGAATTATTAGTCGATAACTAAGAAAGCCTAAATTCTGTCAAATCATATTGTAACCGTACAAGTGATATATCCGACTATGAAGCTTCTTTAATCTTTGTGTTCTTATTGCATTATTCTTCATAATCATTAAGCTTGCATAATCTGGGATCAACAGTATAAGTAATACTCCCCCTTGAATCATGAATGAAAGAAAAAATATATCTCCCCTTGAAAAATGCTAAAATATCATAAGTATTATAATACAAAAACTTTAGAAATTAAGCATCTGTACATCTGAGAAATGTAATATTAGACTTCTGAAAAATTTACCATCAGAACTTCTGTAGTTAAGATTTTCAGAATTCTGAATGAGATAGACTCAGAAGTTAAGTCTTAATTCTTAGTTGATGTAAAATACTTATGTAGACAAGTTCATCATTCCTAATTTGCTTACCAAAAATTTAAACCTTTTTTCATCAAGTGTTTTGGTTAACAAATCTGCTAATTGATAATCAGGCTGAACAAAAAACATTTCTATGTTGTCTTTCTCAACATGATCTTTAATAAAATGATACCTCACATCAATATGTTTTGTCTTTGAGTGTTGGACATGATTAGTTGTAATGGCTATGACACTTTTGGAATCACAATACAGAGAAATCGTTTTAAATTTATAGCCATAGTCTTTGAGTTGGATTTGCATCCAGATGACTTGTGAGCAACATATGGCAGCAGCTACATACTCAGCTTCTGCAGTAGAAGTGGATACACAATTCTGCTTTTTGGAAGACCAACTTACAAGTCTATCACCAAAAAATTGACAAGATCCAGATGTGCTTTTTCTATCTAATTTACAACCATCATGATCTGCATCTGTGAAAGCAGTTAGTTCAAATCCAGAATCCTTAAGATACCAAAGTCCCAATGAAGGAGAACCTTTTATATATCTAAGAATCCTTTTAGCAGCAAGAAGATTAGATTCTTTAGGATTAGCTTGATATCTTGCACAAATACATGTGGCAAACATTATATCAGGTCTACTTGCTGTTAAGTAAAGCAAAGAACCAATAATGCCCCTGTACTTCTTTTGTTCAACAGATTTACCAGATAAATCTGGTTCAAGTTTAGTAGCACGTTGGTGTTTGAATACTAGAACAGTCAGACATGTCAAACTTTTTAAGTAAGTCAAAAACATACTTAGATTGATTAATGAATATGCAAGTGGGAAGTTGTTTTACTTCTAAACCAAGAAAGAAGGTTAACTCTCCCATCATACTCATTTCAAATTTGGCTTGCATGATTTTCTTAAAATTTTTACAAAATTTTGGATTGTGGAAGCAAATATAATATCATCCACATAAATTTGTATTAAGGTCATGTCCTCACCTTCCTTTTTCAGAAATAAGGTTGTATCTACTGTACCTCTTTTGAACTCAGAATTCAGAAGAAATGGTGAGAGTTTCATACCATGCTCTTGGTGCTTGTTTGAGTCCATACAAAGCTTTATCTAAGATATAAACATGATCTAGAAAGTCCTTGCTGACAAAGCCTTCTGGTTGTTCAACATATACTTCTTCATGAAGAACTCCATTCAGAAATGCATATTTGACATCCATTTGAAAGACTTTCATGTTTTTGTGTGCTGCATAAGCTAGAAATATCCTAATTGCTTCTAGCCTAGCCACAGGAGCAAAGGTTTCTTCATAATATATACCTTCTTGTTGACAATAGTCTTTAGCTACTAGCCTTGCGTTATTTCTCACAACAATCCCATGTTCATCTTTCTTATTTCTAAAAACTCATTTTGTGCCAATAATTGATTTTCCCTTTGGTTTTGGAATTAGTCTCCACACTTTGTTTCTTTCAAATTGATTTAACTCATTTTGCATAGCTAATATCCAGTCTGGATCCTGAAGAGCTTCACTTGTCTTTTTGGGTTCAATATTGCTTAAAAAATTCACATACAGGCATTCATTTGTTGTGGCTGATCTTGTTTGTACACCTTTTAAGACATCACCTATGATTTGATGTATGGGATGACTTGATGTCCATTTGTTCACATATGGCAATGGTTGAACAGATGAGACATTATTTAATGAGTCATAATCATCAATAATTGCATTTGGTTCAGAATCTAGATTGACCGTTGAATTCAAATATGATGTCTCCCCCTCAAATTGATGATTCTGTACAGTATCAGAATGAATAGTCACTGGTTCAGAAATAGGTATTGTTGGTTCATAAGTGACTTGAATTGTTTTAGAATTAACTAGTACATATTCAGAAGTAGGAAGATCTGAATTTAAGGTTGAGTTAGGTGGTTCAGATAGATTTGATATAGTAGTTTCTGTGGAAACTAGTTATGGAATTGTTCTGATAAGGGATGGATTCTGATAATCTGAAGAGACATTAACAGAAATATTAAATAAGTCTTGACAAAGTGAATCTAAATTTGCATTTAGTAAAGACTTAGATTCAGAAGTTTTATCAGTATTGCTCTTTTCTGAATCTAATAGTTCAGAAACTAGATTAAACTTGAGTTCTGAACTGTCTTGTTCAGAAGTCATTGTTAGCTCATGAAATCTGATATTTGAAGTTTCAATGATCCTTTGTGTGCTTTTTATGAGAACCCTGTTGATAGGGGTATTAACACACCTACAGACAGGGCAACTAAGATCAAAAGCAAGTATACTTCTAATCCTAATGCCGTCTTTCAAGTAATAAAATGGTAAGAACCAAGTATCGTATTCCACAGGGATAGGTATCTTAAGTTGCAAGATCTTGAGTTGAAAGCCTAACTTCAGATGACGATTTTGAAGATTTTGATTGATTTGGATTTCTGGTGATTGATTTGACAGATTAAAAAAAGTAGCATGGGTGAGATATAAACACAAATTCAAGTGGACCAATACCTTTCAGTATTGTAGTTTCAAAATAATAAATTCCACCATCTATTTTGAGGGTACTCCTTTCAGACTTCAATACATGCACTGATGTTTAGATTCAACCCATATTTCTATGCAGTATCAGTACTAGTGGCAGTGTAGAGTAGAGTCCTCAAAATATATGGATAACAACTTTCGTTGTTTAAAATCACTCTGTCGAGCAGATTCCTATGTCATTCAAGTTGGTGTGTTCCAAGTGGCTCCTCTCAGAGTCCGACTACACTTTAACACTTTGATAAGCGACCACCCGTCGAGAATTAATCAATTTAAATAAAATAGTTTACAACTGTCGTTGTTAGCAACTCTCACAGATTACTTCCTATGTCATCCAAATTGATGTGCATTCAATGGCTCCTCTCAGAGTCCAACACTTTTCAAAGTGATCAACTTGTCAAGAAGTGTTATATGGAGTTATAAAACATGAATTGAAATGATGGAACGTTGTTATTAAGAAACAATGTCCACCATCCTTTGGGTTATAATCTCACCATTTGCCTCACACCCACACTTAGGAAATTTAGCTACTCATACTGGAAAGTAAGTGCAAGGAAATGTAAATAACATAAAGTAATTGCATGAACGTAAGTCCGGAAAATAATTGCATAAACATAAATTGCAGAAAGTAAACGACAGAAAATAAATTGCATAAAATAAATTACTTAAAGTAAAGTGCAGAAGTTAAATTGCAGAAAGTAAATTGCAGAAATTATATTGCAGAAATTAAAGACAAGAATTTAAAGGAAAGTAAAGGTGCAAAGCAATAATAAATTAAGAACACTTATATAAATCCACCAAGGTACTTGAGATGTTCAATTACCAAATGTTTTAGAGCTTTATTTGGCTCTCACCCAAGTTTATTACAAATAACTAAACCAACCTCTATTTATACTATCAATAGAGGGGGCAATATGCAAATAATAAATACTTGGTGACCAAGTATCCCTAATAGTCAACAAAAGTACAATAGTAAGCTTAACTAGCAAGTATTAATAACAAGACATAAAGTCTTCAAAAGTCTTCTAAAGCTTCCCTCTTCAGATTACAAAAAGTCAGGTTAAGCCCTTGCTTCCATAGCTGAACCCATTAAGCTCGTCAAAAAGCCAAAAACCAACACCAGCAATGTTGTATGAATGTTGCACAACACTGCCTTGTTCAAAACACCAAAATAAGCCTACAAATGGTACTAAAACAGATAAATCACAACTCTTAGCTTCATGACACAACAAATGGAAAACAAGAGAATAAAAGACTCAAAGTAGGGACATAGAAGTAAAATAAGCTATCCTAAAGGTATAAAATGAGTGCTTAAACATTGATTTCTCAATGGTTATCACCTGTACGCCTTGGAACTTTGTGAGTAGCCAATAAACTCTCTAGCCACTCCTTTAGGAGCAAATTTGTCTAAGTGATGTGTGTCATTCAGAAAAAAAACACCTGCATCCAATTTTTTTAAAATAATCAATGGAGGGTTTTCTCTTTTTAATAATTTCATAAGGAGTTTTGAGAAGTTTTCTATTGAGTACGGTTCAGTTCTGAGTAAAGCAAGCAGTTGCTATTGCTTATGCCCGGAGAGATAATGGTAGTTCTGAATAAGGAAGCATAGTTCTTGGAGCCTCTACCAAGGTTATGTTCTTCCTTTTAACTACTCCATTCTGTTGAGGAGTTCTTGCTGTGGAAAAATTATGAGATATTCCAACATAATCCAAAAAATTCTGAAGTTTAGAATTTGTAAATTCTGTGCCATTGTCACTTCTGATCTTTTGGATAGGAAGTTAAAGGAGAACCTGCACTTTCTTCAGAAAAAGAATTAGTATGCCAGAAGTATCAGATTTAAGTCTAAGAAATTCAACCCAAGTATATCTAGAATATTCATCAACTATAACTAGGATATACTTCTTTCCTCCCATGCTTTAAGTGTTCATTGGTCCACATAAGTCCATATGTAGCATTTCAAGTGGATCTTGACATGAAGAAAGCATTTTCAGAGGGTTTGAACTTCTTTTTATCTTTCCAAGCTCACATGCAGAACATAGCAAATTTCTTTCAAACTTGATCTTTGGCAATCCTCTAACTGATTTGTGTCTTTCCAATTCAGAAATTGCTTTGAAATTCAGATGTGACATCCTTCTGTGCCATAACCAACTCGATTCTTTCATGGGAGTAGAAATATAACATACTCTTTAAAGTTGACCATCTTCGGTGAAAGTAGTAGTGTAGATATCACCATCTTTATAGGTGGTTAACTTGTTTAGATTTTCAGAACTAAGAATATGACAGAAGTCAATGTCAAAATGTACTGTCCAGTATTTGTCACAGAACTGACTTATACTAAACAGATTATGCTTGAGTCCCTCAACATAGAAAAGTTCCATTATAGTGACATCTCCTTTTGTAAAAGTTCCATACTCTTTCACATAGCCTTTTACATTGTTTCCAAAGCTAACAGTTCCTCCATATCTCTCATGATAGTTAGTTAGTAAGTCTCTGTAAGGTGTCACGTGTTTCTATCATCCAGAGTCTAAAACCCACACATGACACATCTGCAAAAACAATTATTGAGTTTTAGGTACCCATTTGAGAATTGGTCCTTTCAGATTAGCTATAACAAAAGAAACTCTAAATTTGGATTTAACAGAAGTAAATTCAGAAGTTTGTTTAGAACTTTGTTTGACAGATTTATCTTCTTGATATTTATTATTATTCCTTTTTGAAAAATTTGCTGAAGAATTTTTAATTGGTTTCTTAGAATTTTTCTTGTTGGTGTTGGAATTTAATTGAAAATTATGAGGTCCACATTTCATACAATGAATATGACTTTTAAGAACCTTCAATATCTCAACACATAAGCAAGAATTAACAACATTTGTTTGAGAAACAGAATACTTGCTTTTATTCAAAGTATTGTCTTTGTGTACATCAAATTTCTTAAAAGAAGAAAAACTATCTGATTTGTTTTTCTTTGGTAGTCTTTCACCTTTTTTCTTCCAAAATAGAGTGGATAGCTCTGTAAAAGATAAGAAATGTGGATTAGAATAAGAAGAACTTTTATCAACATTCTTTGCAACTTTTGAATTAAGTTTTTCAGATTTAGGAATAGAAGACTGTCATCTTTCAAAAGTTTTGACTCTTGTGATAAAATCTGAAGATGATAATGAAGATTTTCCTGTTGAAGAGTAAGATTTGTCTTTTAAATCATTTTTAGAAGGAGTAGAATTTGAATCTGTAGAAGAATTAATTTTAGAAGATGTACAATGTTTATATTCATCTTTCAAGAATACACCATTAAACATTTCTGAGGGTAATTTTGGTTTATCAGATTTTAATTTCTCTCCCTCAGTCATAGAAGATTTAGATTTATAAACTATGTATCCATCTTTATCTATTATAGCAATATTAGGATCATCATTATCATCAGAATCTGAAGCATTTATCAAGTCTGAAAATTTGTTCTGAGTCATATTTGAGGCAAAAAAAATTTAATTTTGAAAGTTTTTCTTTATTTTCAGAACTTGATACATTTATAAAAACTTCCTCAGATTCATAATCAGAATTATCAAATAATATTTCTGAATGCTCATCATTATCATTCAAATATTCAATTTCTGAAAATTCTTCATATATGTCTTCAAGAAATTCTTTAAAATTTATTTTGTTTTGAGATTCAGAAGTATTATTTGATGTAATTTCAGAAGTTGCTTTTGGAATAACTTCAGATTTTAATTCAGAAGATACTTCAGAGTCAGACTTTGGTTCAGAAGTAACTTCAGAAATATTTGAAACTTCAAAGTTTGTTTCTGAAATATTTTCAGAACTTATTTCTGATGCATAATTATTTATTGAATCACTTGAGTCAAGAGGTTTTTCATCTGAAAACAAAATTCTGATTTTATAAAAGGAATTCGTTCAGGCAAAGAATGATCAACAGGTTTATTTATGACACCTTTACTTTTCTCATTGAAAATTTTCATATTAGAAACATCAAATAAATTTGAAGGTGCTTTCTTTAGAATTTTACTTTCATTATATCCTAAGCCTACTTTGGTATTATAAAACTTTGAATTCTGAGTCTGACTTGTTAAAATGTTCAGAGTTTGTTCAGTTTGATCTCTTTTAAAATTCATATCTTCTAATTCTTTGATCTTTTTGTATAACTCAAGTCTTTCTTGATTCAGAAAGTTCATTTTGACATTCAAAACTTCTTTTTTAGATTTTTCATTAAGAATATCTTTTTGCATACTATCCATCTTTTCTTTCAACAAAGATTTTTCTTTAGAAACCTTTTCAAGTGTTTCTTCAGCATTTTGACAATTTTGTTTATAGATTTGACTTTCAGCTCTAAATTTATTTACCAACGTTCTTTCACCTTTTATTCTGTTTCTGAGATTTTCAAATTCAGAAGTCATATTTAGAATTTGATGTTACATGTTGTTTTCAGAAATTTCAGAATTTAATGATGAAATTGTTTCAGAATTAAGTTCAGGAGAAGAATTTTGTACCTCAGAATCATGTGCATATGTATCTTTTGGATCCGTCTGGAACATGTATTAGTTTGAAGCATAGTGAGCAACTTCTTCATCATATATTCTCCATCACTCCAGTTCAACCAATCTTCTTCATACTTTGTGTAACAACCACGTTTCTAAAATATCGATAAAACATACCATTGCTCTAAAAGTAGCAATTACAAACCAAAAGGTCCCCAACTATATCTTAATCTCATAAGTTCGCAGCGGAATAAAATGTAACTACTGAGATTTATTACATTTCAACTTCTAAACTAGGCAGCTAACCAAACAAGTAGCGCCTCTCTTCCAACTCTTCATCTCACAACTTCCCTTTATTCGTGCTTTCTATCATAAGCCTTCCTGAAAATGGTTTTCAGTTTTATAAAAGAGAGGGTTAGACCAAAAGGCCTAGTGAATTCCCCCAAAGCAACAGTTAATATATGCATGACAGTTATAAGAGAAAACAGTTAGTCATGAATATTAACTCACACCTTTCCAAAAACACCTTTTTCACGTACCTGTTGCAACAGTACATCACACCTTCGTCACACACACCGTGACTAGTGCTGGTCACACACACCGTGACCTTTAACGGGCCCACACCGCCCAAAAAGCCGGGCACACGCGCCCAAAAAGCATTTCAATTTAAAACATTCATTTTATAAAAGAAGCACACGAAGGGAACTCACCTGAACTTGCCAACCATTAATCACATTTGAGTCCTAAGGATTCTCCAACCGAACACCTGAATTGAGGTTACCAAACCATGAGTTTA
This sequence comes from Silybum marianum, assembly GCA_036898165.1. Lineage (NCBI taxonomy): Eukaryota > Viridiplantae > Streptophyta > Magnoliopsida > Asterales > Asteraceae > Silybum > Silybum marianum. The sequence goes on along the minus strand of CM072529.1, from coordinate 38,551,183 downwards.
CCAACCCAAAAGTAGCCCCAAAAGGCTCATTTACAAATCCCTCAAATAACAACACAAGCTACAACGCCTAACTGGACTTTAACAAAAATTGAGAATTCTCAAACAGCCGACAAAGTGGGTTTCATGCGACTATAACCCACTTACAACCCACTTTCTTCACTGTTTCCTGCAGAAAACCCATTTCGAAAACCAAGCCTAAAACCAAATCCCAATTCGATTTTCCTTCATTATTAAGCATAAAAATCACTCCCAACACCACATAATCATCCCTAAACATACACCAATCCAATTTCATCCATCTAATCCATGGATTCAAATCACAAATGGTGAACCCAAGTTCATCCATGGTGGGTTTTATGGAAAACACCCAAATGAGAAGAAAGTAATACTAATCAATGAAATAACAACTCTAAATGCTTAATCATCTCTTATCCATTGATTTGAGAATCTTTACTTCATGATTACCAAACCAAATGCAAAACCCCAAATGATTTCAATCATTCCCAAAGACCCAACTAAGCTAGGAGATGAAGAAGATGAAGTTTATACCTGAAAATTCTTGAAGCTTTGATGGATTTCTTGATGATTGCTCTCTCCTCCTCTTTGCTTGCCAAACGCGACCCACACACTCAAAACACACACACATGAAATCTGATAATGAAGAGAGTGGCTACCTATTCCTCTACTAAACCATATATTTATACTTTGGGCTCTAGGGTTTTATTAGAAGTCAGCCCAAACCCCATTTATCTAGAGCCCAATCCAACCATTTAGAGCCCAAGTGTAATATTTAGTTTAGGGTTATTACACTTTGTAACTAGAGCTGGATTCATTTCCTTTTTCTTTGCAAGTAAATGCTTCTTTTCATAGTAACCAGCATTTTTGACCTTAGGCCAGGTTTTCCACAATTAAAACACCTAGCTGGTTTTACAGTATCCTGTTGAAGACTTAAGATCTTCTTAGCTCCATCTTCAGACTTTGGTTTGTTCTTGTATTTCTGATTGTATCTTTGATGGAACTGTCTTGTCATGAATGCAATACTTTCAGAAATCCTTTTTAACTCTTCATCTGACTCATTTCCATCACAGAGGGAAGCTTCTGGAATCTCACAAATTTTGTTCATTGTTGACATGGACATTGAACTATTTAACCTCTTGCTTAACAAGGCTATGATATCATTTGTCGTCTGAATTTGATTTTGTCTTTTTATTGAAACAAATTCCCATAAACATCATGGATAGACTTTTTAGACATATTCCTGGTAACCATGTTGTTAGAAAAGCTAGTCCATTCATTCCCCAGATTATTAAAAAACTTATTATAAATTTCTGAATTAGATATCTGAACACCATTTCTCCTTAAGTCATTCAAAATATTATTGAACCTATGACAAGTTTCAGTGATTGATTCACCCTCTTTGTATCTGAAATTCTCATATGTACCAATACATATGTTTAGTCTCTAAGCTTGAGCTCCCCTGCATCTGAGCCTCAACTTCATCCCACATGGCCTTTACAAAAGTTAAGTTGTCAACTCTGTTGAATATTTCATTTGGGATGGCCATGGTGAGTAAAGTAAGTGCCCTTCTATCTACTTTAGCTTGCTCCTTTTCAGCATTATTATACATACCAGGACTCTTCTTGATCCGGGTAGCTGGAATTTCAGGAGTAGTTTCTGTTCTAGGAACAACAGCAATTCCCACGTAGACTTCAAGGGGTCCATTGATAATGGATTACATCAGTGCCTAATCAATGTTATCCAAAAATTGAATCATCCTGATGCGCCATTGATGATATTCACCCAAGAACAGAGTAGGTGGTTTAGTTTCAGATCTGATGGAAACGGTTTCTTTTGACATCTTGATTTGAGTGATCGCAAATTCACCTAAGTTTGAAATTTAGAACAAATTGAATCAATCTTGAATAGATTGATCAAGAATTTCAAGAACTTGTCAGATCTGACAGATTCTCAATAGAATCAAAAGATAGATGAATTGGCTATGATACCAATTGATAGATCAAAGTATCAAAATATAGAAAGAATGTAGAATGTAATACAAGAAATGTAGCAAGGAAGTCGGATGTAGTATTGATATTGACAAAGTTACACAGATGTATCTTTACAGTACAAAAGATCTAAGAACGTTAGTTCTAACAAACTAGCTAACTTTTTATTTATATACAAGAAAGGATTCTAAACTAACAGATAGTTACATTACAGATCATTAGCATCAATACAAGTGTACAGCATAAAGTTCAGAACCACTTTTGAACTTCTTCATAACTGTCTTCAGAAGTTCTTCAGATGCTCTTCAGAATCTTCAGAACTTCTGAAGTAGACACTTCAAAAGTTATGCCTTAGGCTTTCCTTGGCTTCTTTACTTGACTTCTGACTTTAGTCTTCTAAGCTTTCTTCCTTTGTCTCTTCAAAACTAGATTAGATCTGAACTATGAACCTTTAGAACCCAGTCTTCTTTGAAGCTATTTCATGATCTCTATCATGAGAGTTAAGGTAAGAAGCGTAAGGAGGGATCTGGACCCTTGATCACCTTTAATATCAAACTCACTCATGAATTGCGCTTCATACGGAGATTGATCTGGTGCATCTCGTCCTAATATGCATCCAGTGGTCATCCCTTCTTACGCTTCTCACCCTTAACCCTCATTCATATCGGAACCGAACTCTCTCTCGCCCTCCCTCTCTGTCTCTCTCTCTCTCTCTATATATATATATATATATATATATATATAGAGAGAGAGAGAGAGAGATGTTCATACGAGGACCGTAACAATTTACTAGAATGCAAGGACAATCCTCAGCCAATCATTTTGTACATGAATTTTTTCATGTACAAAATCACATATTTTTCATGTACAAAATCACATATGATTCACGTACAAAATCATATATGATTAGCCGCGACTTTTCCCGCGACTTGCCCACAGGAAAAGTCGCCCGTGTCTTTTTTGATGCTTACAAAATCACATATGATTTTGTACATGAAATCATATGTGATTTTGTACATGAAAAATTTCATGTACAAAATGATTGACCGAGGATTGTCTTCATATTCTCATAAATTGGTACCGTCCTTATATGAATCCGCCCCTATATATATGTGTGTGTATGTGTGTGCGTGTGTGTGTATATATGATGGTAATCAAATGGGAACTGTTAAAAAATTTGAGAACTTTGGGGACTAATCTCAATCATTCAAGAGTTTTAATCAAAGACCATTAAAAATGATGACAACTTTTTTGTAATATTAGTGAAATTTTTGGAAGTTTGAGGGCGAATTAGTAATTTGAGATATCAAAACCATCTCCTTCTATGAATTTAAATTAGGGTTATAGATTTCGATAGCCAACCTATCTTCAATATCAGCCAATCCACTGATGAATCTAGCACCACCCACAACAATAATTCTCGGCAAATCCAGATTCAATTGAAACCCATTATGCTTCGATTTCCATCATCAACCCCTGTATCACCATGGGAGGATTTTCTCATTCCACAATTTCAAATTCCCGGGAAAGTGTTGATGCAAGAAAGTGTAGTACACGAAGATCAAACATTTAGTTTGCGAATCAAGAATTTGTATGATTAAAATTGTGTCAATTTATGTTAGCGACTATAGTTGGTTGAAAGAAAAACCTATGAGACAACTTGCCAGTGGCGGATCCAAAAACTAAGAGCATCTCCAATGCATAAGTTTTATGTAGGTTATTACTTTTTGAATTAGTTATTTTAAAAAGTAATTAACATTGGAGTTAAAGGTTTTTTTTTTGAAGAAAAGCTTGGTAGAACCGTAGAACTCAACTGGTTATTGCATTGCTTTTTCAAAACCAAAATTTCCTTTTATCCCATTTAATTTTCATTTTACTCCCCTTGTTAATGTAATCTTTATTTTAAATTTATTTTTATAACAAATACATTATTAAAATATAGCAAATTTATTTTTGTAACAAAATACACTATAAAAATAAAATGTATAATAAAATGGTGTGTGACAATTAAATACAATGTGTTTATGATGGTTTTTTAGGAAGGGTTATATAACACAAATTAAATAGAAGAGGATGAATGTTAAATTTTAAATGATAAAAAGGTTTTTGAAAGGTTATTGCATTGGAGAAAGTTTTTAAGAATAGGTTTTTGTTAAAATAAGTTAGTGGAAAGCTGATATGGCAAAATCAATAAGTTATTGTATAGGCCATGCATTATGGGTCCTCTAAGGTGATTGCGGTCCCTAAGGTATAGAAAAAAAATTCGAACCGAATAGCTCATCTAAACCAAAATGGTTTCGGGTTATTCAGTTTGTGAGTTAAATGGTTCGGTTAACCAAATAAGGTAAACTTTGATTTCAATTATTTTTTACCATATCGGTTAACCGTATAGCAAAATATACTATTATATAATTTATGTAATTTCCTTCTACATGAGTTGGTTTGAACATATATTAAACTAAAAGAACAAGAATTTGAGACGCGTTTAACAAAATCATCAACCAACTTTATTATTGTAGCATAATTGTAAAAACTAGCAGTAACAATATAAGGGAAGAACAACTATTAAACAAGGGAGTGGGGGGTCTTGTTAAAATGGACTAGGCCACTGGGGGACCATCGAAAATCATTGAGGAGAACTAAGCATCTAAGAGGGCGTTTGCTTCGTCGGATTTCGACGGAATCTGATGGAATTGGAATGGTCAATTCGTTGACCAAATTTCATTATAATGCTTGGTTACCTAAGGAATGAAATTGAAATCCAAATATTCCCTCAAATGTGGATTTGACCATTCCTTCATTAAAGAGATGGAATTGAAATCATTCCACCCAATACTACAAAAATGACAGAAATACCCTCATGAAAAGATAAAACCCTAGCGTAAAATTCTCAGTACTGCTTGCTACTAGTTTCTACTTTCTACTGGTTCATTGATTTCTTCATTACATATCTCGATCTCCAACGTCATCCACTTGATTTCATTTCAGATATTCACAATGTTCGATCTCGATCTGCAAAACTCTTCTTGTTCGATCTTCGATCTTCAATCGATTCTGGATTTTTCTCTTCTTCTTCGATCTTTGTTTTTCTCTCGATTTGTTTTGGGTTCTAGATTTTCAATCGATCGCGATTCTTGCTTTGTTGTTCTATCGAATCTAGGTCCTTTCTCTTCAATCGATTCTGGTTGGGTTCTTGTTTTTGGATTTGCAGGAAGGAATGGTGTTGTAGGATCTTATACGCCCACGTCATATGAAAACACTGCTGACGTCAAATGAACTTATGAAGGTCACACATATAGAGGGTGTAGATCACGAATCAACCAAGTTGGTTATAAACTGATAGAAGTTACATGTTGTAAAGTATGGATTATTATTCTAGTAGAATAATAATAATGGTATGTGAAATATAATTATGATAACTATATGAATTAATTATTATGTAAATAATTAAACTAGGATAAAATCCCAAAGGCTTAAGATAATGATTATCTAAGCCCGAAGCCAATTAATTAGTAAGTTAATATTAATTAATTGATTTTATTCTATAGATGGTAATTAATCCCATGAGGCTTTAATTAGCCCAACCATAAAGCTTAAGGCGTACTTGTTAAGGCATGTGGGGAATGAGACTAGATAACCCATATACCCCAAGTTTGAATCAAGACGCAAACAACTTGTGGCCACTGGGGAATTATCTTAGGACTGTATGCTTTAGCTGTCTTAAAATTGCCAGAGATTAGTCTAGGCAAATGCCTAGGATATCCTTTCCAAAGAAAGGTTTTAATTAGCCGGGTCCGCGATTAAGGAAAGAGTATTTAATCCCTAGTTGCCATGATTAAATCATAACACAATTGAGAAACAACTTGAGAACCAAGAAAACCTCTCCTCCCTGTCATCTCCTCCTAATCGACGACACACACACACACATAAACACCAAGAAAATCGATTTCTTAGTAATCTTCGGTTATACGGGCTAGCAACTGTTTGTGATTGGATTCATACTCGCGTGGATACCACTAGAAGAGACCTACTTTGATCTCTAACGCTCCGTGTTGATCAACCACTACAATCGTTGAGGTATTATTCTTAACATCCTATGGTTGTGTTCTTATTTTCTTTAAAGTTGTTAGTAACAGATCCGGGTTTCATGGTGTTTACTGGTTATTGTTTTATTTTGCAGCATGTTTGTGATTCCGATAAAACCCTACAGTGGTATCAGAGCCCCATTATAATGACTTTAAAGATTGAATCAATTAAAAACGGTTGAAAAATCGAGTAACTGGGAGATTGTCGTCCTCCGCCGTTGCCGTCGTGCATCACCCCTATGGACAGCCGCCGTTGTGCGGTGTGTATCACGGCTTTGCTTGGCACCTCCCCCATTTTTGTTGAATTGAGATTTTAGGGTTTCTCGGTTTAGGCCTGCTTGGGCCTAATAGGCTTTTAACCTATTTTAATTGATTCATTGGGCTTGTTAATTTATGTTTAAATGGACCCAAGCCCGGTTTTTGTTTTGTTTGACTGCCATAATTGATTCGATTCAGGCCAAGACCCGTGGTTGTTTTTAATTTTATTGTTGGTAAAATGTATTTATTTGGGGGTTTTGTAATTTTATCGATCTGTGAATCGTTTTAATTCCGATTTCATATGTAATGTAATAGTTAGGTTAAGTTAGCTTAGTGTAGTTTTATTTTATGTAATCGGAAGTCCGAAGGAATAGAAGATGGTGTCCCGGAGTCCATCTCGAGTGGCAGAGCTAGTGGGAGTCAAGATGCGGTGTCCTTGGGTTCGGACTGGGGTTTTCCTCGTGGGTTCATGGAAACCTCTTAGTGGGCCTAATCGAATCCATATTATGTGTGTTTGCATGTTTGTGGTCGTTTATGTAACAACCCAAAAACTAAAATAGCAATAACACGAAATATTGCACAACGATTTCACTACTCATTTCCATCCCACTGATCAAAAGTACCATGCAGGTCTTGATTATTTCTTCATATAAACACTCACCACTTACCACATCTTGGCAACCTGGAGCAATTAGTCTAATTCAGATAACGATACAAATTATGAATTTAGTACTTCAGACTTCACTATGCACCGCCCTTTTCCAAATTACGAACAACAATCATTACTCGACCACCACCTACCCAAGCAAGGAGTCCAATCTTTCGAGATCTTCCACTGCCCACCCGGGCATTATTCTCCGAAGGCTAGCACCCTGAAACACCAGCGAGTTCATGACATTCATGCATGACGACATAATACTTGGATACTAACAAAAATTGTTTTGTAACTCAAAATTTTAATGAATACAACAATCGTGCAATAAACCCATGTATGCATGACACCCCATCACCACAACTGATATCCTTATTCACATATGACCAAAAGACAAAACATTTATATGACGATCCAAATGATGTTGGTATAAAGCGACTTTGCTTTTCAAGAAAAATCCCTACACGTGGCTATGAACGCACATGTTTATTTACTCAAAATAGATGAATCCATAATAGTAGCATGCTCATGTGAATTTCGACAACAAAACTTATGTAAAAGTATTTTCGTATTTCAGTACTCGACATAGAATTTCACAAAATCTTTTATTCGATACACTGTGCAATGGAAATAAGTTCATGTATTTCAAATATAGGCTCTATGTTTACGTGCAACAACTTGTTCTTCAAAACCATGAAACTTAACATCTATGAATATATTTTCATTATGAAGTGACTTGTGCAATTTGTGAATAAATAAGTAAAACATGATGCATGAAAATTCGTCTTACGGTTGAGAGCACTATACTCATAACATGCTTACGGGTTTTACCTTGACAACCTATTCCCCTTAAATTTACAGTTATAAGTGAAACATTTGTGTTTCCATGATTAACGGATCTTTCGGAACATGCTCTCTATGGTATGCTTGAGTACCCTCCTTATACTGTTCCCAATCTTGTCATTAGCGTAATGATCGCTCAACTTCGATAACTTTGACCCCTTTAAGGTATTTAGTCGATCGCTTCCATTTCTCTTTATCTTTAACTCACTTCATGAATTGACGTTTTTATTCATCCCCGATCCTCTTCAACACATTCACGATGGACTGAAACATCAAGTGATACATAAAAATTATCCAACTTCCAATTGCATCTTCCCATTCAATGGTATTCAATCAATACAAACAATCCCATGACCGGATATTTCCTCAAAAAGATAGGAATATACTCTTAGACTATTCACTACCCTATTTGAGTCTTAGAAGTTTCACCCCAAGCTAATTTGTTGATACCCAACGACGACTTCCCGAATACCAGAAACTTTATTTCATTATGACACAAATTCTAATACCAAAATAACATCTATAGACAACACTTAATCCAACAGTTCTACGTCAATAAGGTGAATCAAACACACACATGTACCTGTAAATTCAAAATTACAATGGCCAGATGTAATTCTAAACTTACCTTACATGCGAGTCCTTACTACCATATCAACATGTCCCTGTTGAGGTCTTTCCCTACGGCTCCCTATATCTCAGCAGTGTTTCCAACTCCTACAGTCTAAGACTAGGCGCCTTTCGGTCACCTAATTCACTTAAACTAAGGCTATGATACCACTTGTAACAACCCAAAAACCAAAATAGCAATAATACGAAACATTGCACAACGGTCCCAAATTATACCAAACATACTAACAATACAACCCAAGGTTCGCAACGGAAAACACAACAACAGCTAAGAATTTCTAACTAACTAAGCCATCCGATCCATCTCTAGAGATCGACTCAAATCTTCCCCTTGCCCTTAGACGAGCTCTCAACAAAGTATTACCTGAAAATGGTTTTAGTCACACAATTCCACATGTGACATAAAATTCGTGTTCCACACAATCCCACATGCGAATACACTAAATGGTCCCAAGAAGGGTACCTATCCAACGTACACCCAAAACGGATTCGAGATGTATGGGATATAACTCCCAAGAGATTTTCACTATCTTAAGGCACGCTCACCTATGTACATGTCCAATTTAGTAGGCATATCACAATATTTATCCCAAATCAACATCCAACATTTAAATAAACCGAAAGGAATATAAATCATTTAGCATGCTTCCGATTTGGAATACCATAATCAGTGTAGTATGTAAAACCTTGAAAAAAATGTTTTTTAAGTCAAGGGAACTCATCTGAGATGCGATAAACCGCTCAACACGCTATAATGGCTAGTCTTTTCAAACCGAACACCTGAGTTGGAGGCCATAAAAATGGTGTTAAACCACCTTATAACATCCTAAAACCATCCCTCAATATCCCTAAGATAAACCCCTAAGCCATGTCTCGCATCTAGCCCGAAACGAGAAACGGACCAAACCAAACTGGCCCAAACAGAGACTCACGTGACTTTTCCCGGGGGCAAGTCGCGTGGCTACCCACGTCAGCCACTGTTTGGGGCTTCTTCGTCCCTGCAGCTCAAAACCTGAATTTCTCCAATCCAAATTACTAAAATGCTGATTTCTAACTTCTCAAAACCACTTTTGATGATTGAGACTAATCCCAAAACATACCCAACATAATTCTAAACAATCAATAGAAGATCAACTCACTAATTTTGTCTAAAATGGAGCTTTAGATTTAAAATCAATGGAGTTACAAACTCAACACTTCCCAATAGATGAATAGCTTAAAAGAAATCAATAATATAATCTCCAAACCATATAAAATGCTCAAAGATGCTTATTTGAATCATCAATTTCTTAATCCTTTCACCAAATAACTCAAAGGGTTTTATGCGAACGGGAAAGGATATGCGTCTGCAATCAAAGTGGATACTTGTTCTTGATGGTTAGGTTACCTTGTTGAGCGCCCAATAATCAATGCCCAAGGCTCCCGCTTTTTCTGGAATAAAACAAGGGCTTTAAAACCCTTGACAATCTTGATTCTAACATCAATAATGATGAAGATAATGCAAAAGAAGAGAGGTTTATGCCTGAAATTAGCTACTCCACTTGATTTCTTTCCAAAAAATTGAAGGTTTGCTCTTCTTCCTCCTTAACTTGCTTTTCACGTCTCATACCCTTGCACTCATACACAATATTTTCAGGAAATGAGACGTGAATGAAGATTTGCCCCTTCTTATTCTTATTTATACCATGGGCTTGGAACCCCTTTGCACTACCAGCCTATCAAATTAGGGATTAGGGCCCAAGATTAGATGGCTAAGAACTTGGGCTATTACAGTTTATTTTTCCGTAATTTTATTGTCTATAATCATCGCAATTTTAAAAAAGGAAAACTTATCGTGACCACTATTTTCGGTAACCTGTAAATGATTTTACAAATTAATTTCATAAGTTATCAAAGTTATGCCGATTTAAATGAGTTATATAAATTAATTGGTACCGACTCAAAATTGTTTCAAAACTTTAAAATGTTAATTTAAAATGAGATTGGTAAAACCTTTTATAATAAAATTTGAGTTTTTTGCAACCCATTTAAAACGATTATCGAATGCATAACTAGCCGATTTCGGGTGAGCAGCGAAGCCTGGTTGGATAAGTGTGTGGTGATGTAAGGAGTCGACTCATGAGATCATAACACGTTATGAATTGCCCGTCTGTTATGATAGTCATGACCCGGACGACCAATTTCTAGGTTGTTACTAAAAACAAATGTGATGTTTTAGTACGGTTAAACTCACTTGGGAATTTGTACATTGTGTATTGCCCGTCTACAAATGACCTGTAACACCTCTAAAATGGGAGTTAATTTAAACCGAAAGGTAAATGCGGAATATATAAAATCACCCAAAAGATGGGAACATAGTATAGAAGTTTACATCTATGAATGAATACTACATCAACAACCTATTAATCTACATAGTACAATACATAGATTAGGTTCGGCTGTCGCTAATATTCCTCAAAATAATTGTTCTAGTGCCTCCAATATTTACACTCTAAAGTGTAATCCCAAAAGAGTGCCTTCACCGGAATGCTACTTCGTTCCTCTCAAAGAAGCCCCATTAGCCCGATCACCTGCTAAACATGGCATTTAAGAACAAGTATTAGGCTTACGCCTAGTGAGAACAAACATGTAAAAATCAAGGCATATAAAGCTCATAATTGATGGGTGTAGTTTTGATTCAAGCACGTGCACATTGATTCATCCTTGCTCCTTAGAGGGATAGAGTAGCTGGTATCCCTATCTGGGATTCGTGCTAATAGCATCAACCCTATCCAGGTATTTAGCCAGCTTTAATGTATGTATATAGCCTCAACCCTATCCAGGTATTTAGCCGGACATCATCATAAGACAGCAACCCTATCCAGGTACTTAGCCGAGTCTCATTTCATAACATCAACCCTATCCAGGTATTTAATCAAACGTATATCATAGCGTCAACCCTATCTAGGTATTCGGCCAAGTTTCATCATATAGCATCAACCCTATCCGGGTATTTAGCCCAACATTATAGTCTATAATTCAAGAACACGATTCTTGGAGTTCCCAAGTGTCATAAATCTTTACATAACAATTTCCTTCGAAACATAATCTTACCAAAAATTAGGTCAAATAGCTTTCGTACCCAAAATCAAAGATTTCCCGTCCTAGAACATTTCCAAGTACTAGGAACCAACTATTATGCCCATTTCATCAATAACATCAATTTACCCAAAATCCTCATTTTGACCTAAAACCTCCAATTCTACCCAAATATAGAAGCACTTGTAATTATAAGCTCTAAATCAGTAAACATAGCATTTATAACAAGTATTTGAGTTTGTAGAGGTAGGGTTTGAACTCACAAGCTAGGGTTTGGCAAAACCCTAGAAAATTCTCTAAGGAGAATGAAGATGATGAAGCTTGGTGAGAAAGGTCAAGAACACCACCATTTGAAGCTTTTAACCTTCAATCAAGACTTGAATCTTCAACTTAATGGAGAGTAAATGGGTTGGGAAGAGGTAGGTTGGAGAAGTTAATGCTCCAAAATCTCCTTCAATGCAGAGCTCTGGAAAACAAGTTTGATATCTGCTAAAATGAAGAAACCAAGCTGAAAATCGTGGCTTAAGTTGCACTCTGGACAAAACGGGCCACTGTGCCGGCAATTGTGACATGGCAAGGTCGCCTGTCACAATCGCCCGTGAAGTACCGCGAGTTCTCTCCCTTTTCCGAATTTTTTTCTTCTTCGGCGATTGTGACACTGTGATTGTGACAAGGCAGAGTCGCCTGTCACAATCGCCTGGGTGGTACCGCGGGTATTCGATCAGATTGCTGAATTTCCTCTTTGGCGATTGTGCCCTTGCAATTGTGCCACGGCACAGTAGCCGGTCACAATAGCCAAACCTGTACCGAATGTGTTTTCGTCTCCATTTTTCGTTCTTTTCCTCCGATTCATTTCCACCCAAAAATAAATACTTGAAACACTCCAAATGGCTGATTATGGGCATATTATGATGCATTCATTTAATAATATCTTGCTTACAAAATTTCCGGGTGTTACATGACCTCAAGGTGAAGAAATGAGAATAAACATGTCTTTAATTTTAAAAAGGAATCTCACGAAGGATCTAAGAGTTGTGATGATCACAATTAGAAGTTCCCTACCTTAATAATTATTTTTCACCATTTGTGAATTGACCAATCGTGAAAATTAATGAAATATGGATCTTAGCTAACATTTTGAATTTTAGGAGTTATTCAAATTTTAAACTAATACTAAAATCGAACTTTTCTGTGGATGTCTGCTAATCAAGAAAATACAAACTCAAATCTCTCCCAATTCACTTTCCGGTCTATTTTGGACAAAGAAAAACTGAATGGACGGAACTTCTTGGAATGGTTCCGCTTGTTAAGGGTCGTCCTCAGACATGAAGAGAAGTTCTAGGTTCTCGAGAATCCCCCTCCAAACCCTCCATCTAGGAAAGCTTCTGAGAGTGTACAGGTTGCTTATGATAAGCACCAAAAAGACTCTCTAAGCGTGTCCTATCTAATGTTAGCCTCAATGACTTCTGAAATTTTGGAGCATGAGGAGTTGTCAGTCTGGGTAATGATTACCACCCTGAAGACCATGTTTGCCCAATAGGCGAGGCAAGAAAGGTTTGACACTGTGCGATGACTACATGCTTGTATGATGCAAGAGGGGACATCGGTCAGTGCTCACGTCCTAAGGATGAAAGGTCACATTGACTAATAGACTCGATTAGGATACCCTCTTGGACAAGAGTTAAGAGTTGATCTAGTCCTGAACTCCTTGACCAAATTATATGATAGCTTTGTGCTCAACTATGACTTGAATGACTTGGATAAAACTCCCACTGAACTCCATGATATGCTTAAAACTGCTGAAAGAGGGATTAACTCCAAGTTGGAGAAAACTAAGCATGTCTTGATGATCAAGGCAAAAGGAGGGGTAACCAAAAGAAAAGGGGTAACTGGCAAAGGAAAGGCAAAGGTTGGAAGCTTCAGCAAAGGCAAGGAGAATGAGGGGAAGATCCCCACAGATGCGGTATGCTTTGAGTGCTCGAAAAGGGGCACTTGAAAAGAAACTGTCAGGTTCTGATTGCAAAGGCAAAGAAGAAGAAGGCTCAACAGGCTAGATCTTCAGCTTGTTTACTATCGATTTATTCACTTTTGATTATGATTCGTGAGTATTGGATACCAGGTGTGGAACTAATATTTGTTCCTTTGCGCAGGGGCTAAGAAGTGAAAGGCAGTTGCGACTAGCCTAGTTGGAGCTCAAGATGGGCAATGGGACAACAGTTGATGTTGTGTCTCAAGGAGAATATGATATGATCCTTCCAGATGGTCTTGTTATGAAACTTAATGATTGTATTTACGTTCCTAGTATCGTTAGAAACATTGTTTCAGTTGCACGTTTGAGACAAGATGGATTTATGTTTAAATTTCTTGAAGATGGATCTATTTCTGCATGTTTGGATGATGTGTTATGTTTTATTGCCAGACCAGTTAATGGCACTTATGAAATAGATACTCGTAGTAGTATCAATCCTAAATCAATATATAATGTGAATGCTAAAAGACTTAAGAAAAACTTAACTCCATCATATTTGTGGCATTGTCGTCTTGGCAATATAAAAAAGAAACACATTGCCAAGCTCCAAGTGGACGGGATCTTGGAATCAACTGATGATTCTTTTGATAAATGTGAAACTTGGTTATTAGGAAAGATTACTAAGGCACCTTTTTAATGGAAGCCCGAAAGAGCAAGTGAGTTGTTGGGAGTGATACATACTGATGTATGTGGGCCCTTCAACCCAGCCACAAGAAATGGTTGCTACTACTTCATTACATTACTGATGATTACAGTAGATATGGTTATGTTTACCTAATGAAGCACAATTCTGAAAGCTTTGAAATTTTCAAATAGTTTCAGAATGAGGTAGAGAACCAACTTGACAAAAGGATAAAAACCCTTCGATCTGATCGACGTGGTGAATATATGAACCATGAATTCACTAAGAATCTTAGCAAGTGTGGGATTATATCCCAACTAACTTCTCCAAGAACACCACAACATAATGGTGTGTCCAAAATGAGAAACAGTACCTTGTTAGATGGTTAGGTCTATGATAACTCATATTAAGTTGCCTAAGGTTGCGTTTGTGTTGATCATAACTCCTCTCGATGATTTGAATATGATTCCTTTTGTATACTTAGTGAAATTCCATTGTATAAGCTTCTGTTAATATTCAGCGATAGCATACGCTGATTACCATCAGCGATCGCTGAAGATCAAGGAACGACAAGCTTATCTCTGAAGACCTGAAGATCAGCTATCACACTAGAAGACCATTCAGCGAAAGTCAAAGACCCTAGCTGAAGAAAGAGATAATCAGCTAAGTGAACTAAAGCGGTTCAGCGATAGCAGCGACTATCTAATCAAAGTGTGAAGTCTTGTGAAGCCTCAGCGATACTGAAGTTCATCCTTGAAGATTCAGAATCAGCGATCAAATGAAGCTTCCTTTACAAGATTAAAGATTGATCTTATCCTCGATGCACAAAAGTCAAACCTAATACCTTGTCAGAAAAGGACGTACGAATTGTCTCTTATGTCCCCATCATATCTGATATGGTACTGTTCATATTCGGCCAAAAACATGGTTGTCTTATTAGCAAGGACAGGCTTCCTATCCAAGCTTGACACATGTCATATACCTTTTGTCTTGCATTAAATGCAAACGGGTATAAATAAGATGAAGATATCTTCTTCATCTTAATGCATGCTTCCTTCTAACCTAAACCCTCTTTATTTCTTTCTTCCTTCTTCTTGTGCAACAAACTTAGTGTTTCTTAGTTACAATAGAATAGGTTTTAAACTTGTTCTTATTCCGCTTGTAACTGTAAATTTGTTTATGATATATAAACTAATTTAAAAACCAAAATCTGTGTGTTTGTATTCACCCCCCCCCCCTTCTACAAATTGTTTACTTATTATTGAACTCTTGTAGACCCTTTAGGGACCAACAGTTTGGTTCGGTGGAATTGGAATGTGAATTCCTTTGACCAGATTCAATTCCATTGCTTGGTTGGTGCTTTTGCAGGAAAGGAATCTTTCAATTCCATCAAATTCCATGAATTAGGGATTTTGACATTCCATGAGATATAGATGGTAGTTCAATGAAATGGAATTTAACTTTCTCATAATTCCAAAAATACCCTCTATCCCCAAATTTTCCACCATCAAAGTTCAAGCAGAACAACCTGGAGACCATGATTTGCAAAACGTTTTGAAGAAAAACACCATCTGAGTAAAATCTGAAGACCAATGTTTGATTTGCAAAAATTATTGAAAAACCCCATCTGAAGAACCCATCAGTGTTCCATCTTCCCTTGCAATTTTTGTTGAAGAAAAACCTATCTAAAGAACATCGATTCGTCCCTTTAATCAATCAAAGTTCCACCATTAACAATAACCTAGATTTCGTTTTTGTTTCGATATTTTAGAAGAACGGGCCGTAGTGCCAACGAGAGATCGAGGGAGCAGCGGTGACGAGAGATCGAGCGATGGAGGATGGAGGTGTCGACGGTGATGGCCGATGGCCATCCCATCCCTTTCGATTTTGAAAAACGATATGGATACATAGATGGCAAAGAAAATCAAAATGGTTGTCGATTTTGCAAATCAATCTGTATAAAGAAAATGGCAAAGCAAATGATTTATCGATCTGCGTCTCCTTCTTGTAATTTTTGGATGATCTGTATAAAGAAAATGGCAAAGGAAACGATTTGGTCTTTTTGACGAAGACTCATGTGATAAAGAAAAGAAAGAGGGGAGAGTTAAATCTTATGGGGAAAAGCAAATCACTTCTTATTATATATTTTTAGTTTTAAAGAATTGGTATTATAATAAAGGGTATTTTAGTCATTTGTCAACTTTTCATTCCAATTCCAAAGCTAAATTCTGTGAACCAAACAGACAGATTCCAATTCCTTCAACAGATTCCATTCTAATTCTGCCAACCAAACAACTGGTCAAACCTGACAACATTCCATTCCAATTCCTTCAAAATCAAAATTCCTTTGACAGATTCCATTCCATCCAATTCCATTCTGCAAACCAAACGCCCCCTAAGAGTTTTTGGGGATATGCTTTGGAAGCAGCCACCAAAATACTAAACAGTGTACCAACCAAGAAGGTCGATAAGACCCCATATGAGATGTGGACAGGGAAGATCCCAAATCTATCTTACATGAAGGTCTGGGGTTGCGATGCTTATGTTAAGCGAGAAGCTTCTAGGAAGCTAGAGCCTAGATTTGATAAATGCATCTTTATAGGATATCCCAAGGAGACTATTGGGTATTATCTCTACACTCCAGTGAGAACAAAGTGTTTGTTGCTCGCAAGGCTAAGTTTTTAGAAAATAATTTTCTAACTAAGCCAAGCAACGGGGATAGAGTGGAGCTTGAAGAAGTTAATGAAACACCTACAGATGCACAGGTTGACACGGGTGCTCAACAAGATGTTGAACTTCAACTAGATGTTGAACTTCAACAACATGTTGAGGATACCAATGAGAGACAAACATCCGATGGTCGGGGAGGATTTGCAAGAGCCGGATAAATACCTAGGGTCTCTGATTGGCTGTGACGATACGGCTGATGAGGAACCGTCAAACTACCGGTAGGCTATATCAGGTGCAAAATCTGACAAATGGCATGATGCCATGAAGGTCGAACTTCAATCCATTGTTGAACCGGGTCTGGGATATGGTAGATGCACCCAAAGGCTGCAAAGTCGTAGGGAGCAAGTGGATTGTCAAGAAGAAAACCGACATAGATGGGATCTTGCACACCTTCAAGGTTAGATTGGTAGCGAAAGGTTTTACTCAAACATATGGTGTGGACTATGATGAAACCTTCTCTCCAGTAGCCATGATCAAATCCATTAGGATTTTGCTTGCCATAGCTGCATATCATGATTATGAGATATGGCAGATGGATGTCAAAACCGCGTTTCTTAACGAAACGCTAAGCGAGGACGTGTACATGGTACAACCAAAAGGTTTTGAAGATCCCAAACATCCTAATAGAGTGTGCAAGTTTCTTAGATCTATATATGGACTAAAGCAAGCATCTCGGAGTTGGATCTATATTTGGATTCGTCAAACACGAAGATTAACCTTGTGTATACAAGAAAGCCAGTGGGAGCATTATTGTCTTCCTAGTTCTGTATGTTGATACTAATCATTGGAAACGACACCCCGACACTAAAAGATGTAAAAACCTAGCTAGGGAAGTGTTTTTCAATGAAAGACCTAGGAGAAGCCGTCTTTATCCTTGAAATAAAGATCTACCGGGATAGATCAAAGCGCTTAATTAGATTAAGCCAAAGTACATATATTGACAAGGTCTTGAAATGCTTCAAGATGGAGAGTTCCAAGAGGGGTAAATTGCCAATGGTACATGGTGTACAACTGAGTAAGTTTCAATGTCCTTCATGGAAGGAAGACATAGATCGCATGAAGGGTGTTCCCTATGCTTCGGCAATAGGATCCATAATGTACGCCATGATATGTACTAGACCTGACTTATCTTATGCTTTGAGCATGACTAGTAGACACTAGTCGAACCCTGGTGAAGCTCACTGGATAGCAGTAAATAATATCCTTAAGTACTTGAAAAGGACTAAGGATATGATCCTGCTATATGACGGTGTAGAAGGAGATATGTGTATTTGAGGATACTCAGATGCTAGCTTCCAAACAGACCGTGACGACTTCAGGTCATAGTCGGGTTTTGTGTTTACACTCAATGGTGGTGTCGTAAGTTGGAAGAGCTTCAAGTAGAGCACGATAGCATACTCGACTACAAAGTCAGAATACCTGGTAGCTTCAGATACCGGGAAGGAGGTCGTGTGGATGAAGAAATTCATCACAGACCTAGGTGTAGTTCCTAGCATAGATGGTCGAGATCTACTGTGATAACGTGGGTGCCACAGGACAAGCAAAGGAACCTAAGTCTCACCAACGGTCTAAGCACATTCTGAGGAAATATCACATCATCCAAGAGATTATCAATCGGGAAGATGCGAAGATTTGCAAAGCTCGTTCGGAAGATAATCCGGAAGATCCATTCACTAAACATATGAGTCAGAGCAAGCATGATTGCCACACTAGCTCTACAGGTTTGAGATTTTTGAGTGTTTGAAAAGATTTGTAAATTTAGTATAACTTTTGGAACAATAAGCAATGAAATTCTATCTATTTTGGTATACTAGGTATGAGTTATTACATTAATTCCATTGTGTTCTATATTAACATGTTTAAATCGAAAACTATATGATATTGTGTGAAACTGTCCATGGTTAGTTGTCACTAGGGGCCTGGTGATGAAATAAGATTATAGTGAATTTTGGTTAAGGTCAAGTTAGGCCATCATGGGATGCAACCAAAGTCACTTGCACTTGTGAGTACAGTGTTGGAAAGACCCGCTTTCAAGATCACTTCATAGATCGGCATCATTAAGTGAAGCTTGAAAATGATAGTTATTCATTTATCCTTTGACCTGAGATGCATATTGGGACCTCAAGCATGAGGACTGTTGTGTTTTGATATATGTCTAGCGTCACCTTTAACCGGGTTATTATCAGGACTATGTTAGATGCAATATAGATTGTGTAAGAGTCGTGTGCATGCAATATGGCATGTGTTCCTCTCAAGATGAGAGAGAAATCTCTGGGCTCGTCGATGATATTAAATAAGAAATGTATGGTCATACACAAGTAGTTTGAATGAATCAATAATACTTGTTCTCTCATTAAATGTCGGGATAGAGAAATATAATGATTGAACAACCAAGGATGAGCCAAATCTATGCCTTGAGTTCAGTTTGAGATATCGCTAGCAAAAGGATAAGGAATACACTGATCATAACATTGATTATGTCAATAGAAGCTTAAGAGCGTACATTCATTTGATTTTGGGGGCAGTGGCGCATTGCTAGACACATAACCACTGTTTGTGTTTTATGTGGCGTGTGCAAGTGGGAGACTGTAGGATCTTATATGCCCATGTCATATGAAAACATTGCTGACGTCAAATGAAACTATAAGGGTCACACGCATAGAGTGTGTAGATCACGAATTAACTAAGTTGGTTATAAACCAATAGAAGTTACATATTGTAAAGTATGGATTATTATTCTAGTAGAATAATAACAATGGTATGTGAAATATAATTATGATAATTATATGATTTAATTATTAAGTTAATAATTAAATTAGAATAAAAGCCCAAAGGCTTAAGATAATGATTATCTAAGTCCAAAGCTAATTAATACTTAATTAATTGATTTTATTCTATAGATGGTAATTAAGCCCATGAGGCTTTAATTAGCCCAGTCCGCGATTGAGGAAAAAGTATTTAATCCCTAGTTTTCACAATTAAACCATAACACAAGTGAGAAACAACTTGAGAGTCAAGAAAACCTCTCCTCATAATCTACAACACACACACATAAACACCAAGAAAATCGATTTCTTGGTGTTCTTCGACTATCCGGGCTAACAACCATTCATGATCGGATTCATACTCGCGTGGATACCGCTAGAGGAGATCTACTTTGATCTCTAACGCTCCGTGTTGATCAACCACTTCATTGAGGTATTGTTCTTAACATCCTATGGTTGTGTTCTTATTTTCTTCAAAGTTGTTAATAATGGATCTGGGCTTCAAGGGTTTACCCGTTATTGTTTTATTCCGCTGCATGTTTGTGATCCCGGTAAAACCCTACAGGTGTATGGTGGCAAGTGGTGCTGTGATAGGAAGAAGATGGAAATAGATATGAATGCTAGCGTCTACGTCAAAAAAAGGGTGGGGAAGGGGTCAAGAAGAAAGAATGGTAATTACATATTAAAAGAAATTACCAAAATTAAAAAAAAATGGAAAATTGGTAATTACATCTTTGATAATTTATACTTAAAATAAATTTTAAAAAAATGTATATCAAAAAGGGTATCTTTGTCAATTTTCATTTTTCCATTCCAATTCCTTTACAAACCAAACACATAGATTCCAATTCATTTGACAAATTACATTCCAATCCTGCCAACCAAACACTTGGTCAAACCTGATAACATTTCATTCCAATTCTTTCCAAATTCCAATTCCTTTGACAGATTTATTTCTTCATAAATCATTTTGCAAACCAAACGGCCCCTAAAAGTAATGAAAATTAAATTTTACCAACAATATTTTATTTTATTTTACAATTGAGTGGGGGCCTTTCCCCCCACGCTTATCATGGTGAATCCGCCTTACTTGGTGGAATGTCTATTTCCCTCTCCATTGATGCCCACCTTGGGTAATTCCCTGCTCGATCTCTGCACTCTCATATCCATTTTTGTCTACGAGATTCAATTGGTTTATCAGTTTTAGGGCTTACGTATTTGTAATGCCCCATGGAATTTGTACGTTTTTCGATGAAAGAGATGCAATTTGATCAGGGATCATGTCGGTTTTTGATTCCAAAGTTGGTATCCATTTCAGTCTTCATGAGATAATTGTGGGACTATCCAACATTTGCATTTTGGGGTTTCATTTATAAGGTTGTGAAAGAAGTTATAGTTTGATGGTGGACCCATTAAGCAACTCTTTTTTTTCTTCTTTTCTTTGAATATCACCAGTTAAATATCAGATCCACATACCCTGAATCCAAGTAAAAGGGACTTCAATTTGTATAAAATTGTCTTTTACTTCACGAGGTGAATCTTTGTGTGTTTTATCTAGTGAATATGTGTGTTTCATCTGGTGAATCTCTAATTGTTTCATATGGCGATTCTTTGTGTGTTTCATCTAGTGAAACTCTGTGTATTTCATCTAGTGAATCTTTGTAAGCAAAATGACGATTATGTACTTTTTAATTAAAAACAACTTTCAATTAAAATCATATGATCAAAACTAAGTTAGACTTTAGATCGATTCTCACGGTTCTCAACCATTTTTGGTCCTTACGTGCTTAAGACCCTATACATATATATATATATATATATATATATATATATATATATAGAGGGAGGATCTTCATCCCAAAGTTACAACCCTTGCCAACTAATCTCAACCATTGATCAAATAATCTAATGGTTCTTGATGGGGCGGTGGCATTCTCGCAATTAATTTCAGCTTTTGGGAGGCGATGGGTATGAAATATTTATATTAAGGGCAAGGAGGTAATTTTGGCATATTTTTTTAATTATGAATTAAATAATAATTATATTCCTTGAGATAAGCATATTAACAAAACCGGAATCGATTTCTTCCCTAAATTCACTTCCTGGAAATTAGGATTTTCCAAAAAAAATCCTGATTATCTTCCCTAAATTGCCGCAGAAGACTAAGAAAGGGAGCTCGTAGATCTCGATATTGTTACCAGAGGTTGCAGATCGATTGTGGTGGTGGTTGTCAGCGGTGGTCGGCGAAGGTGGAGAATGCACCAGATCGACAATAGGGTCACCGGTGTCGTACAAGTACGCGACGGGGTAGGAGGACATAGTGGTGGAGAGTCACGATGAAGCGTTTGAGGTCAAAGAAGGAGAGACAATTTTTGAATTTCAGCCGTTTGCTACGAAGGATCCGGTGGTGTTTGATAATCCAGAGGAGTTCGTCGGAGATAGAATCATTCCTTCTGAATTCTGCATTCGATTTGATTCTGATATCAAATCCTATCTTCGTATTGTTTTGCTTCCGTCTAAATTATTTGTCGATTTTATTAGTCTTTCGATTGAGTTGCATATACTTGGTTGGGATAGAATCATTTTATATATGGAATCAGTTTCGTAAGTTACGTATGACATGAAAAAAGATTTGTATTTAGTATTTCGATTTTATGAGTGTCCCCAGTTTTTGTAATTTTTCAGTAAAGTAAAAGATATCGATTACGTTGGATTAATATGAAAACAGCTTCATAGGTTTTATTTTTCATATATGAAATCATCTTCATGTTTCTTCCTTCCGAATTCTGCATTTCGATTTGATTCTGACATCAAATCCTATCTTCGTATTATTTTGCTTCCGTCTAAATTATTTGTCGATTTTATAAGTGTTTCGATTGAGTTGCATATTCTTGGTTGGGATAGAATCATTTTATATATAAAATATATTTGTATCTTGTTTCATATGTTTGGCTAATTTAGATGTATGAAAAAGGTTTCATATGATTCTTTATAACAAGCATTTTATTTAACATATGCATTTTAGAGAAAGTGTCTTCATCAATTATGTGTAAACATTTTCAGACATTTTTCCGTTATTATTTGTATATTCTAATTTGAATATCAATGTGACTATGTATTTGAATGTCTGTATTGACCATGTATTTGCAATATGAAACTTGAGATTTGGTTACTCATAAATAGATTCAGAAACAAGACAGATTCGTCAGTATTTCGTTCGTATTGTCGTTATGTAGATTCATATGTTCTTCGCCTGTACACTCATCGAATTGAACGTTCTCGTCAACAACTAAATCAACCATATAGTTTTCATCATTTATCGGCTCTTACATAACCCAATCATCAGTCCCGCTCTTATCAACGAATCAACGTTTTCCACTATCCGCTGTGTTATGTTGTCGTTGACAACACTGTTGCACTCGTTCAACCCGAATTCATGTTTGCATCCCCAGAAGATTCCATATGTTTATGATTATGCTTGATTCATATATGTTTTTAATAAAAAATCGACCTTCTTTTTCCGATTATGTTGATGAGTATATTATTTTGCAGATTTTGATATATGCAGTTACCATATCTACATTTTTTTAGAAGTTATTGGTTAATATTCAAAATTTGAAATTTGAATTAGTCCCAAAATTAATGGGATAACTTCCATAATTATAGAAACCGTTTCAATTTCAATTTTTATTTTATTTTGCATATAATTTTTTTTTAATTAACATCATATATGAATTGACGGTTATTCCCTTGTTTGTATAATAAACATATTTTAATTGGATTACGAAATGGATGGCTGAGATTAGTTGGCATGGGTTGTAACTTTGGGATGGGGTTGTAGAAGATCCGGACTATATATATATATATATATATATATATATATATATATACACACACACACACATAGAGAAAGAGAGAGGAAAGTTCAAATGTGAACTCAAATTTGGTTGTGAATGTGAGAACAAATGAGAGCGTGACACGTGTCAAAATAAGCAATATTCAGACTGAATATACAAAGGAATATTCAGACTGAATATTCCTTTGTATATTAAGACTGAATATATACTATAATATTTTTCTTTGAATGAGACACGTGTCGCACTCTCATTTGTCCTCACGTTCACAACCAAATTTGAGTTCTCATTTGAACCCGCCCCTATATATACATATATATATATATAGAGAGAGAGAGAGAGAGAGAGAGAGAGAGAAAGAGAGAGGTGCACAATTTTGTAAACCACCAAAAGCTTGTAAACTATGTAAATCGATCTCAACTGTCCATTAAGTCTAACAAATATCTGATTTCATAAATACATCAATTGTTTCCTAATATAAAACGTTAATCATAATTAATAAACTCTAATCACATTCCTTAAATATTCAAATAATAATAAATGAACTATCATCATTTCCATAAATATTGGTTTACACGGTTTACAATCTTTTTGGGATTTACAAAAGAATACACCTCTCTCTCCCTATATATATATATATATAAAGAGAGAGAGAGAGAAGAGAAAGTTTAAATGTGAACTCAAATTTGGTTGCGAACATGAGGAGAAAGGAGAGTGCGACGCGTGTCTTATTCAGTCTGAATAATGAAGGTGAAGTTCATACATTATTCAGACTGAATAACACTACATTCTACCTGAATTTTCTTTCATTCTTCAGTCTGAATATGACACATGTTGCGGTCTCATATGTCCTCATGTTCATAACCAAATTTGAGTTCTCATTTGAACCCGTCCATATATATATATATATATATATATATATATATATAAACCTGAGATCATGTGAGACCAGTTCATTTTCGTGAGACCTGTGAAACCATATAAATAACACTAAACTTTTACAGAAAACCTGTGATGGTAAACTTTAAAGCGTTTTTGTTGTGAAGGTTCGTTGTTCTTTTGAACCTCCACAATGTTCTGCAATGAAGTTTCACTGTTATTTTGTGGTCTCACAGGTCTCATAAAAACAGGTTGTCTCACATAAACCCAACCCTAATAAAAATATATAAACAAAAATCGTAGTTGATAGATTTGAAAATCACTGTTAGGGGATTTGAAAATCGCTGTTAGGGGATTTGAATTTCGAATCCGTTCCAATTCGATATTTGGTTTGTAGGATTGTTCGGATTTGAAATCCTAGAATTAATTTAAAATCCCATGGTTGATAGATTTGAAAATCTTTTGGTATGGGCTGGTATTTCAAATCCATTCCTGGGGGATTTTTTATTAGTTTCTAATGTAGAAGAAAACTTTATGATGTCCTGCTTATTTCCATGTCTCCCTCAACTTGCATGTGCATTCCTCCATTTTTTTTTCATATTTATTAAGCTTTAAATATATTAATTATTTAATAAATAAATAAAATGTTTAGATTAACTTAACTTGTCTTAACTCAAATACATAGGGGAATGATTCAAGCTTTTAACAAGCTACTCGAATTTGAGTCGATCTTGAACATAAAATAGAACTCGTTTAACTTAACGAGCCGAGATTTATAACACTAATGTTCGACTCGACTCGTTAGAAAACTCGTGTATTTTTCAAGTCGAGTCGAACCATTCGAGCATATCAATTTTTGAGCAAAACGTGATCATGTATTCATTAATTATACAAAAATATATGTATATATAATTTATCGAGCTCAAGCCAATAAACGAGTTAATCGAACGTGAGTTCGAACCCATAAACGAGTATCTATCTCGATAACTCAAAAAGTATTCAAGCTCGAGTCCTACATTGAAAAGTTAATTGAGCTTCAGTCGAGCTCGAGCCCAGTATTAATTTTTTGATCCCCGAGTCGACTAACCTACTACTCGACTCGGCTCGGTCATTTACACCCATACAAGTACCCTATCATAATTAAGCCAATTCATATATGTTATCCGCTCTATGAGGCTGTTTACTAAATCCTTATCAGTAGGTGGTTATCGAATGAACATGATAATAACTGAGAATCTTACCTAATACGAAAGATGACAAGCACCGAGAGTCTTACCTGGTAAGTTGGAGTAATGGCTTTCATCTCTTAAGTGCCTATCGGATAAATTTTTTTCATACGTTGTAGTTTTAATGGAATTTATCTTACCAATAAAACAAATTCTTTATAAAACAAACAAATAATTACAAAAAGAAAAATTAAATCCATTCCAAATCCTATAAACTAACACATAAAAGAATTTCAAATCCATCTATGATATCAAATCGTTCGAAAACAATTTTGCAAACCAAACGCAACCTTAATAAATTTTAAAAAAAATTCTTTAAAAATAACGAACCAATTGAGAGATTGAAATTTGGGTGAATAAATTCAACATTGCAATTCAATTAAATTATTTCAGAATCTGCAAACTAAACACGCTCAAGTGTCGTAATAAATCACATTAAATGAATTAATTTTATAAAATCAAACAAATATGTCTTTTAAAAAAAATATTGTAATGTTAATTTATTATCATGCAAATTGTTAAATCCTCGTACCTTTGTGCCTAATTATATTTCTAAAAACATGATTATGTCACTTGGCATAATCCGATAGTCGTAAGTATCACGTCTAAAGTATCAAATAAGTTAACTTTTAATTTAATTTAAATCCTAAAATAAAAGTTTAGTTATCAAAAAGCAATCGATACCTCTATTATTTTATAAAAAATATCTGCATATTAGATTTTATATTTAAATTGAATATTTTTATTCTCTACGTGCTAGTTTTTATTCCAACATAGAATAAAATCAATTTCTTACATAGTATTAATATAATGAAAGTGCTAAACGATAAGAGTTAGTACGTAGATATCAATCAGTTTTTTTCTTTTTCTTTTTTAATTTGAAAATTACTTTTTTAATTTAATTAAAAACTCATTTATTTTGATAAACAACATTATCGGGAAAAAAAAAGTAAATCTTGTCAAAATATACAAACTTTTATCTTTGCTTTTATTTCCTGAAACCAACTTTAAAACCTTTATTTGGAAAACTAATTTCTAAAAAATGTTATTTTAAACCAGTTTGACAAGTATATATTAAATTATTTTTTAAAATTATTAAGAAAATTCTCTTTGATGAATTATACGCTAATTTTTAAAACTATTTTAAGTGGTTTATTGAATTTATTTTTTATTTTTTTCTTTTTTTAAAATTATATTACATTGTAATCTGGTTTGTTAGTTAGTTTTATAAAATATGAATAGTTTATTGGTTAACAATTAGCTAGTTTTTCAAACATATCTTTAAATGATCAGGTACAACTTTACGTTTTAAAGAACCAAATGCAACCCATCTTGCTTTCATTTTTATTTCCAAAGGTCATCATCTTTCTTACAAGAGACGTTTTGAATATTGATTTCCAAAGTAATGATAAAAGCAAAACTAATTTCATTTTGATGTAGTTTTTCTAATAAAATAAAAAACCATCGATAAATTTGGAATAGACTCCAATATCATAACATTTATTATATAAGGAGCGAAGTATTTTATTTCTTTAATTAATATTGATTAAAATGATAAATGATTATTGATGTTTATATTATTTGGTAAAAACTCATAAATTTGAAGTTTACAATGTATTAGTGCATACTTTCATACTTATAGATTTTATCCCTCACATTTTTTCAATTTAACGGTTTTTGTTCCATCCGTCTAATGATCATTATGTTTTTCTGTTAAATGAAGAGCATTTTAGTCATTCCATTTTCCTCTATTTTTAATAAATAAAATATATTATATATTATTTGTATATATTATGTAAAATGAATAAATATAACCGTAACCCTCCCCATTTTACACTCTTGTTTCCCTGTGCCTCCCTTTTGACATGAACCCTTCCTTTGCCAAGCAGAGACTTTTGGTTACAGATTAGGGGAGCAGGAAAGAGGGCAATGAAGGAAGTTGGAGAGAGAGAGAGAAAGAGAGCTGGAACGAACTCAACAACTCTAGCTCTGATTTCGACTCTCAACTCCCACTTCATTCCCTCATTTATCTATCCTAGGAACTAGCGATAGATGCACCACAACAATTGCATGTCAATCTCTACAACACGCCTGTTGACCTCTACATACCATAAAAGTTACGTTTTGAAGGTTAGGTTTTTGTGAATATTGAATTTATTTCATCTTCATCTAATTTAGGATTTTGTTTGATTTAAGTTTAGGTTAGTATCACAATGTTTTTTGAATGAATTTATACAAAATTGTTGTTTATGTTCAATAATTGTGAATTTGTGATTGTATGTTGATATTCTTTGGATTTTATTTTAGTGAATTTGAATTGACGGGTGGCAACGGTAGTTTGAAGCTTTTTGCAAAAGAGCTTATAGTCATCCTGGATGACAATTGTTGATTGGCAAGTGATGGGAGGAGTTCCGGTACTGAAAAAAATAAAAAAAATAAAAAATGACAAAAATACGATACATTTAACTTGATCAAACAAAACTAATTAAAAATCCTTAATGGAAAAGATGAAAAACCAAGAGAATTTACAACCATTGGGGACGAATTTGGAATAAATAAAGTTGATGGACTAAAACAGTTAAAATGAACAAATGTGAGGTACCAAATAGGTTTTTGTTTATTACATTTTTGTCCCTGTGGTTTGTTAAAATTACAGACTTCGTATATGTGATTTTGAAATTTTGTTTTTTTTATTCTTATGGTGTGCAATTCATTTCTATTTTTATACCTGAGCCCGAAACACTGCTTTTAAGTATGAAGGATGAAAATAAAATTGAATTGTAAACCATAGGAACAAAAAAAAATTAAACTATAAAAACGAAAAAGGTAATGAATTATGAATTATAGAAGATGAATTTAAAACAATAGGGACGAAATAGAAATTTTCAAAAAACCACAGGGACTAAAAACGTAATTTACTCTATTTTTTTTTGGTAAGAGATGGTGGTGGGGGTATTTATGTAATTTGAACAAGTAATGTAATGGACAGCGAATCTTTCCCGATCTCAGGGGCCTCTTTGTCTATATATTCAGGCCAAATCACACACACCAAATCACACTTATCTGCGTGTTTTTATTTTCGTTTGATTTTCTCTCTGCCATTTTTAACGGATTTATTTTCTTCCATTTCTATCAACCGATTCGCGAGTTTTTTGTTCCGACATTTCTCGTTATTCCCTGTTGATTCGTTCGTAAATCATCAAAAATCGATTGAGATCTGGTGTATTGAATTTGAAACTGAACTTCCTTTTTGATTAATTTGTTGAATCATAAGGAAAAAAATTTCAAGTTTTTGAGGTTGGATTTTGAATAATGAGGGTGAAGCAGGAGGAGGTGATTGGTTATGAGAGCGAAGAAGGAAGGGAAATGGAATCGAGTAGTAGTTCTGGTTCATCTGGTGATTTGGGGTTTCACGACAACCTCATGAAGGTTATTGTTGTTGGTTATGCGCTTACCTCTAAGAAGATTAAGAGCTTTTTGCAACCAAAACTCGAAGGTTTAGCTAGGTATATTGATTTAATTTTTGTAATTTCGTCCTTATTTTTTATCAAATTACTTTGATCCTAATTATGTTTGATATTTATCTCTACATGCATGATGAAATTGAAATTGTTGCTTCTAAATTAGATTTAAGGAATCGAATAAACAATTTTGTTTCTCCTAAAGTTGTTCTTATTGGGGGAGGAGTAGTTTTATACATAAAAAATATCTCCCTCTTGTAAGAGTAGCTTATAAATATTCGCTTGTTTTGATTAATTTGCTTTTTAAATTGATACGAGTGCTGTACTATGGCCGGCTTGATAGCGTATTTTTATAGAAAGATCTTTGTGTTTGAATATTCAAAATATTCTTTTAAGTCGTTCGCAATAACTTATATGAGTATATTCTATATTAAACAAACCTTTCTGGGGATGCATTGATGGTGAGATTTCATTTTAAAATGTTGCCCTTTCGTTTGTTTATATGCATTTTTATTGGTGGGATTTGTTTCAATATGTATTGTTAGATAAATTCTATAACTTATGTCATATGTACACTGTTCTAATAACCAAGCAAAATTAGACAGTTACTTTAGCTGATAATCCCAAAAGCAATCAGGGGAAGAAAACCTCTCTTTTTATCATATAATCTGGATAAATATCTGGCGCAATACCACCCATGTTACCATCAAACTTGCTATTTTTTTTCTCTTTTTTTTGGAAGAGTGAGGGCCTATTTGTTAGCAGCTTACTGAGACTCGCAGCTTATTCGGTTAGTTATAAATGACTATTTGGTAGTGGTTTGATGATATAGAAAGTGGCTTATTCAGTAAGCTTATTGGGGGAAGCTTTATGCAGAAATCCAAGTTTTTTTTTCCAAACCTGCGCCTCCTAATTAAAAAAGACGCTCCTTCCATATATGAAAAAATTCTTCCCAAACAAAAACCTTCCCAATCTTATACAAACAGATTTATCCACACAGATAATTTCATCCATACAGGACTTAATGAAAACCAATCAAACAGCCCCTGAGTGTGGTAAGGTGTATAGATAATATAATGCATTAGTTATATTTTTTTATACATAAAGGAATAGCAACGAGTTTAATGGGTGTGTACAGAATTTCCCCACAAATCTGAATCGGTAGGCAAGCACTCAGATAGTTTAATTATTATCTTTGAATTAGCTTGATTTAGTATTCATGGATTAATCTCATACTAACTCTTTTACCCATCTCAAATTCTCAATTATGATTATTTTTAGCATTTTGTTTGTTGGTGATGCTTGTATATATATATATATATATATATATATAGAGAGAGAGAGAGAGAGAGAGGTTCAAGGGAAAACGCTAAAAAAAGAGAAAATTGAAGAAACCCTGAGGCCCTCCATTCGGACGGTATGCACAAATGCATACAAGCGATTGAAGCTGTTTTTTTGCTTTTTGTGTGCCGGAATGCTAAAAACCGCCCCTATGGTCGACTTTTTAAGCAAATGAAACGTACTATTTTCTAAAGGGGTTTTGAGACCTGGTCAAGCAAGGCGGGCGGCTCGTCCCCACACCGAAGGATTCAAAACAGTCAAATGAGAATGGGATGAGGAACAGTAGGAATCAGTTTGGTTGTTCACTTGTTTTATGACAGTATTCACGTTGGTTTTCTTTAATTAGGTTGGTGTAAAGATATCTTTTTCTGGACTTCAGTTGTAGAGTTATTGTGGATATATCATATATATATATAAGTTTACCTTGTATCTATATCATTTCTCTTGGTCTTGGGTTTCAGATGTGGTTACGTTATTGATTGCATCCTTGCTTGTCTGAGATGCAGGAATAAGGGGATTTTCTTTGTTGCTATTGATCAAACCAGGCCTCTTTCAGATCAAGGTCCATTTGACATTGTGCTGCATAAGGTCCGTGAGCCCTAATCTTTAAAAAAAATTCCTGCATCTGGCAGTGTTGCCAGAGAGTTTTTGTTCATATATTGGTACTGACATATGATGTTTCATACTTTGTTGTCCACAGTTATGTGGGAAGGAATGGCGGCAAATTCTTGAGGTTGGTTTTTCCTAAAACTCGCCATTTTCAGTGATTATATTGATAATGTTGATTGTGAAATCTCTTCGTAATTTTTCGATGATATTTTACTTCTAAACTTTTTGCATCATACTGTCATGGATTATAATTTTGTTATTTGGTGATTCATGATTTGCCCTTTAATCATTAGTTGTTATCTGATAAATGATGTTTAGTTGGAGGTTTTAATGGATCAAATATGCTTTGGTGAACTTTATTTCATGCATCTTTTGGATGTATTAAGATGATCGCTGACCCTTTTTTCTGTTTTGAAGGATTATCGTCTGACTCATCCAGAAGTGACGGTGCTTGATCCTCCAGATGCCATACAACATGTATATAACAGACAATCTATGCTTCAGGATGTTGCTGATCTAGATCTTTCAGATGCATATGGTGATTCTTTTGTTTTCTTGATATTATTCTTTTGCTCCTGCTTCAAATTGTAATTGTATGATTCTATGGAATACTTTATTTCTACTCATGTATTAGTAACACCTTGTAGGTACAGTCGGTGTCCCAAAACAATTGGTGATAGAAAAAGACCCATCATCTATTCCAGATGCGATTAAGAAGGCCGGGTTGTCCCTGCCTCTTGGTATGTTTCCGTCTTAATGAACAAATTGGAAATCATACTCTAATTATTAGGGGTGAGCATTGGAACCGGGTACCCGTCTTTGGAACCGGAATCGGAACCGATGTAATTGGTTCCGGTTCCAAAAATACAGAACTGGTCAAGACAAGACTGGTTCGATTCCGATTCCGATTCCGATTCTCATCTTTTTGGAACCGTTGCCCGCTGGGTACTTGTCGGGACCGAGTACCCAGTTCCGCTGGTTACCCAGAATTGGAACCAACGGGTACCGGCTAATTTTAAACAAAAATATTTTGTATATATTAATAAACTATATTTTCTTTTAGGTTAGACTTTTATGTTATTTGTTAAGTGTTCACGATTTGACGTGAAGTATTATGGAAGTTGTTTCGTTGCTATCAAGACTCAAAACTTTCTAGTTTATTTATGTAATAATTAGTTTTTATCCGATTACTTTTGGCTATTTGTTGTATTTATTATTACTTTAATTCAGTAAAAAAAAATTATCGGATTAGTTTTGTAGTTTATAATTACATTTGTTATAACTTTGTGTCAGTTGCAAAGCCTTTGTTTGCCAAGTCACATGAACTATCACTGGCTTATGATGAATATTCCCTTCAGAAGCTAGAGCCTCCTCTCGTTCTTCAAGAATTCGTTAACCACGGTATGCAATTGCAATAATACAACCATGATTTGTTTCTGGGTAACATGAAAATGCTTATTTATTATTGATCTTGTTTGTCGTTATAGGCGGTGTTCTCTTCAAGGTTTATATAGTGGGGGATGCAATTAAGGTTGTCCGACGTTTCTCGTTACCTGACGTTAGCAAACGTGAGTTGTCTAGAAGCAGTGGCGTATTTCGCTTTCCGAGGGTCTCATCTGCTGCCCAATCTGCAGATGATGCAGATCTAGACCCATGTATTGCCGGTAACTAACTCCTTGCAAACTTTGCTACGATTTCCTCTTTTTCCATTTTGCTACTTACAAACATTTAATTTTAAGTTGCCTATGATTGATTGTGAACCTGATTTATCGTTGCTGTTTTTTTTGCAGAGCTTCCTCCACGAGCTTTACTCGAGAGACTTGCTAGAGAACTACGATGCCGACTGGTATTCCATTTTCCTTTACAATATGATCGTTGTGTTTACATATTTTATGATACTAGAAGGATACTCACGTAATATAGCAAGATACATCTCGATTTTAATATTTCATTTTATTTTTTGTCTCTATCGATGTTATAATACGTTTTTATGTGGTTTTGAGAAAACGATAATATTTTTTTTGTATCCAATATGAACTTGAAGATATCATAATTTTGTTTAAAATATATTGATTTTAGTATCAAATTAACTATTTAAAAGTTCTTTAATTCGATTTTTTTATTATAATTTAATTTATATTCAATAACGAATTAATTTATTTTTGGTTGAGTAATATAATTTTTTATAAAAGTAATAATTAAGTATTCTGTTAGAACTTAATGATTATCCTAATTTTATTTTAGATTTTTAACGAGTTGTTTATCCTGTATTTGATTATGTTTATTTTCTGTTAATTACACAAATTCAAAAATAGAGCTTTAATAAATTGTACTTACGCAAAATTTACTTGTGATCTTGAATTTGAGGTAATATGCATCAATAAGCTGTACTTCATGTATATAAAGTGGTTTTTAAGAGTTTATGCCAAATGCTTTGTAATATAGTATAGATATCGGTATTAAAACATGTTTCATGTAGGGACTTCATCTGTTCAACTTGGATATGATTCGAGAGCATGGAACCAGAGATCGTTTCTATGTTATTGACATCAATTATTTTCCTGGTAAGTCATATATATATATATATATACAAGGGCCTAATCAAAATAAGAACCGATTACTTTGTAGAAACTGTAAGAACTAATGTGGACCAATCATTTTAAATAATTAATGTTATTTACTAAAATAGCATAAAGTGTAAATCGGTAAAATTGGGTATCACAATTGGTAACACAAAGGGTATCACAGTGGTTATCACAATGCATCTGATATGTATTTGTGCATCACACTGAGGGTATCATAATGGTATCACATAATTGTATCACGGTGGACATAGGATGGAGATAGGAGAGTTTAAAATACCTAAAATACCCTTTGATAAAAAATTTAATCAAAATTATCAAATCATAAGTTTCCTAATTTAACCATTGGTTTGTGGTTTATATTGGTTCTTACAGTTTCCACAAACTAGTCGGTTCTTCATCGAATTGCCCCCTATATATATATATGTCTTTGAATCAATACATTTTGCATTGTTTGTAATGTAGCATGGATGAACAAGTAATTTCACCTCTGGGTGGAATATACTGTGCTACTTGGGTTTTTTGATTTGTTTCATAAAACTAAAACCAAACCAAACCTAGTTTATCCCATGGGTAGGATAATAGGTGGTGAAACTGAACTTGAAATTAACATGATTGCAGGTTATGGTAAAATGCCGGAATACGAGCACATCTTTACAGACTTCCTGTTGAACTTGGTGCAAAGCAAGTTCAAGAACACTGCTAGTTTATGCTGAAGGATATATATATATATATATATATATAACTTGATTATAATAAAAACGCACAAAAACCAAATCCGGGTTTCGATCTACTGCACAAAGAAATGGGTGTTTCTGGTTCTTATGCTCAATCAGTGGGTTTGTATATCTTGGTGTTTAATTAGCTATATTAGGTTTTATTGTATGTTGTTGATAATGGAAAAAAACACAGGTTAACACCTAATTACTCTGCAAATCTGTTTCACAAAAATCTTTCCAATGCTTTCTTCATTTGCTATTTACCATAACTAGTCTTTCAAAGCCACTCAAAACAAATTCTATCTGATTTTGATTATTCAAGTTGAAATAATCACTTTCAAAATTGTAATATTATTGGTTTTTTTATGTATAAGTCTAAGTAGCGATAAGTTATTTTGAGTAGTGGTAAATATTTGAGAAGTAAAGAAGTGATCCTAGCTATTCATACGGTCAAGATTTGATTTGACGGGTCACGAATTGCGGTTTTGACTGGTCAAAATTTACTGCTTATTTGAAAAATAGAGGGGTAGTTTTGTATGTTATAAAAAAACGTGTGATTCATATATGAATTATATGTTCATGTGTGAAGCAATGTAATTTACATATGAACTATTTTAATTGATTCACGTATGAAACCTTGTGATTCACTTGTGAACTAATTATGTGATTGATATATGAACTAATTAACCGATTCACTTATGAATTAAATAGTTTACATGAACCAATTAACAAGATTACATATGAAGATATAATCCATATGTGAATCACACGGATTCACATATGAACCCGTTTGCCTCGTGTTTATAAAAGTTACTGAACTATCCCTTTATTCTACTGTGAGGAATTATCTAATGTTTCATTGTCAAAGCAACAAAATATTGACTAAATGAAAAACTATGATCACTTTAATTCTCAAATCCTTATCACTTCTCAAATGAACCATTTTCAGTTGAAATATATAATATTTATATGCGACAAATATTCACACATACTTCTCACTTTTTGTGAGAATTTGAACCACTAAAATCTTGGGAGGCTGAGTTCTACAGGTAAGGCGGTAACTTAGATATTGTTGGACAGATAACCCGTTTGATACAAGTTAAGTACATTTATGAAATGCTTAAGTTTGGGGTTAGGTTTTTTGTTTTGGTTTAAATAAGGAATCTGATTACGAAATTGTAAGAGCAAGATTGATCGTCTTTTTGAGACTGTGTGACTTTTATTCGTAAGAGCATGGCAGAGTGCCATTTTAGGAGAATAACAATTTTTGTCGAATATTATGAATAATCACCTTGGTCAAGATTTGTCGTTTAAAAAACTAATGACGTCAATATTACATGAAAATCCATGAAATCATGCACAAGTACTATGTTCTTCAGTTTTT
This sequence comes from Silybum marianum, assembly GCA_036898165.1. Classification (NCBI taxonomy): domain Eukaryota; kingdom Viridiplantae; phylum Streptophyta; class Magnoliopsida; order Asterales; family Asteraceae; genus Silybum; species Silybum marianum. Next base: position 38,515,430 of record CM072529.1, on the reverse strand, counting down.
TTTAAGAAGGAAAGTGCGATAAATAGGGAAGTGGGGAGGGGAGGGGGGACAATATCGTGTTGCCGAGTTTTTTTTTATGAGAAAGGAAGGAAAAACATGAAAATAATGTTAAGTTTCCTTGCAAATGTGGGAGGAAGGGTAGAAGAAAAAAAGGAAAGAAATAATAACAAATTAAAAGTATTTATAGAATTATAGATTTACCCATCAATTACAATCCGTTCTAAATAAGGATATACATGGGAGAGATCAAATACAAACCAAATCATTCGTATAAACCGTACAAACCATTCTCATCCATCGATTTTATTGTTTAATTTAACAGTAAATTGCGTTTTTGATCCCTTTCCTATACATAGGAAAATGTCAAATGTCAAATGAGAAGCCTAAAAATTTGAGGAGATGAGAAGAGATCTCAACCATTAGATGAGATTTTTCAATGACTCTGATTTAAAGGGAAAAATAGGTAAATATAAGAAAATTTATGACTATTTAAAGAACCTAAGAAAGTTGAAGGGGTATTTTAGATCTTTTGTGAATTTAAATCATCAATAGAAGCTATTAAATCCCTAATCGACTCCTTTTAAAAAAAATGTATCCACTTTATTTTTTAAATAAACATTATATTATCCATTTTTAAAATTAAATTATCTAAAATATAATCATTACTTTATTTAAATAGATTATACAAATAAAAACGATAATTTCATCATCTTTAATTTAAGATTCATGACGTGAATCCTGAACAAGTATCAATTGTGTATGAATCAACAGATCATCATAATAATCAATGGAAATTGTAAGTCATCATGTGTATTGAATTAGATAGTTTTTGGTTACAAGTTTTGCTCCAAAAACAATATGGAATAAACTCTCCTAACCCTAATTCAATGACCAAATGCAACTTTATATACACCTTAATGTATTTACAAAATAAGCCTACAAATTTGATACAATCTAAACCCCAACATTCTCCCCTTTGTAACAAAGTTGCATTGCATTTTCAGATAAAATCTCTTTCTGGATTTGACTCCAAGCAGCTTCTCACAATGTCTCACACCAATTATGAACTGCAGACGATCTTCAATCATATCCAGAGCTTTTACGATTAGTTCTCTATCACTGTCAGCCATTTAGACCTTAACTTTCTTGACTATATTCAGCTTGTCTTGCAACTTTAACTTGATGATCTTTAGTGTTCCGTCTGAATAGGCAGCAATTTCATTGAATCTGAGCAAACTTGACTATATTCGTTGATTGCTCTCAACACCCAATTGAATATCTTCTACATAAGCAAGCTTGATTTGTCGATGCATAAATATGATTATAGCTTTTAGACCAATCATTACATCTTCAGGTCTAATCATCTAGTCTCTGATCTCATGGTACATGAACTCAAAATCATCAAGTTGCAAATTATGGAAGTCAGCTTCAGAGAATTCTCATACTCTACCATCTTGTTGAGTAACTACGAAGATAAGGCATATGACAGAGGAAAGTTTATCTAAATAAATTCTTTGAATCGAGCATATCTTGTAATTTGTCTTCACTTTACAATCTCTTTTGCTCTTGTTCCTCATCATGTGCAAATACTTAATGGCTTTGAGATTATTAAGTTTAGTGATCCTCATGACCTTGACAAAATCCAGCTTCTGCTTCGTTCGGACAAAGATCTTTCTTTCAAATTCTTTGAGGAACGACACTCTGATCCTGGTCCTTTCTCATTTAGCAGCATATTCATTCTGTGTCTGCTGCCATTTGATTGCATAAGTTGACAGTGCCGGTGCACTCTCAATTATATGCGACAATTCAGCTTGGGAAGGTTGTGGAAGAGATGGTTCCCTACGTGGTGATTCAGGTATTGCCTCGTTCAACATGTAGATGTGATCAAAGTTTCCCTCTTCTTCAACTTCAGAGTCAGAATATTGAAACATTTCATCTTTGATCCTTGTTTATTTGGCAGCTGCTTGATCATCATCCCAGAGTCAATATAAATTATATCATTAGCAATTGAATTATCCACTTATTTTACTCCCTCTGTCCTTGCTTCAGTAACCTCGGGCTTTTCAACCATCGGTTCGTTGATCACGACAGTTGGAATGACTTCAACTTTGGTTTGTTGACCATAGGGAGTAGACTGAGCTTCGGTCACAATTGTCTCAGCTTCAGCCATTGGAATATCCGCAACACTTGTACCCTTAAGCAGATGCTGCCTCTTCTCCCGCTAATGGCGATGAGGAGTATCATCATCGTCATGCTCATCCCGATGACGTTTAGAAGAACCGGGCTGGGACTTGCACGTGTTTTCCCAGGAAAACATACGCTCCATAGAATCTTGCAAGGAGGTGGTAGAAGAGTTGATCAGAGCGGTGACATTCGTAGAGTTAGACCGAACTTCAAAAAAGTTAGACCGAACTTCAGCTTTTAATTCTTTAAACTCGGTACGGTTAACAATCAGAGATCTGGTTTGTTGACGGAGTAAGCCAATACAATCTGATTCGACGGACCATTCGCTTCCTTCCTGAGTGAGCAACTGAACATAGAGAACAAATTTTAGCTCTTCTACCGACATAGGTCTTTGAGGAGGTGGGGGTGGTGGTGAAGGAGTCAGTGTAGTTGTATGTTCAACAACAGACTTCCCCATCAAAATGCGTTTGAGCTCATCAACCTGGTTGTGCATAGACATCTAAGCTTCGAGTAGTGCGTTGTTGAGAAATTCAGCCATGGAGGCAGGGAGAGTAATACCTGGATCACTTAGATTACCAGTTAACACGACAGTTGAATCAACCGCGTGACTTGTGTTTAGTGTTGGCCTAGATGTAGGGCTGATAGGATTTCCATCCAATCCTCGTGAAATACCAGAAGTAGGTACCACTATGGATGTTCCGGTTCTTCCACCAAGGCATTCAATGGTAGAATCAGTAAGTGTCCTAGAAGGTTGAGGCTCTAGATTCGACGTGCTCGGAATTCAAGGCGAAGACATAAGATCTTTTATGTTCAACATCAACACCCTCTGAGCGAAATGTTGATAGTTTTTGTGCTAATCCTGCGTGTATATCTTGAACGACCATCTCTTGAGAAATGGTTGAGTGGCTAGGGAGGGCATGCAGTTGCGATGTTGGGTCTACAACAACTTCTTCAATACCCGCTCTCAACGGATGAGAGCGAATAGTAGATGTTGCTACTCAACTAGACTCAGTCTGGGTATGCTCACTCACGCCATATTCTTTTGACGTCCCAACACTCACACTCACATTTATTGAATTTTCAACCATAACACCCCGATTTCCCCTTATGTCTCCAAGAAAATCAAGATCAAACTCGATAGTTTGAGGTAGGGGTGGCAATCAGGTCGTGCTCAGGTTGGCGGACCGCGGATTGGCGGGTTGGCAGGTCAGGGAGGGTCAACCCGGACACGACCTGTTTAGCTAATCGTTTCGAGACATGCAACCCTAACCCGCACAAGCTCGGGTTGTCGGGTCATAAACTGGTTGGCGGGTCACCTAATAATACAACCAAATTTAAACATCCAAATTTAAACAAAAAGTCCAAAACACAAGTTTAAAACAAATAAAAAGTCCGAACACAAACAAATTCACCTAATAATACAACAAAATTGAAGCAAATCCAAGTTTCACACAAATAAAAACTTCAAACGTCAACTTAAAGTTTATTAGAATTTGTAGCCTCCCTTTTGTCTTTGTGAAAGTTCATATCCATTATGTTTTGAGCTAGTTTTCCAACATCAACATCCGACTCAACTGCATAAAGAAATAAGGAATTGAAATAAGAATAATTAATACAAAATATTGGTTAATATATGTAATATTACCTTTTTCTCCAAACAACCAATTCCTACTACAAATCAAAGCTTCAACGATTTCAGGCGTCATGGAACTTCAATATTCATTCAAAATCCTTCCACCGAGATTGAAAGCCGATTCAGATGCAACTGTTGAAACATGAACACAAAGTATATCCATAGCTAATTTAGCTAATTTTGGATACCTATATTGTTGGGATTTCCAAAACTCAAACATGTCAACGGAAGAAGTTCTTTTAGCCCTTTGCTCAAGAAGGTATACTTGCAATTGACTTTTTCTAGTCGAACGAATCATTATCGTACTCGGCAAACTTCTAATACATTAACTAAAATATGAAACGAATTACAGAATTGGTATATTTAAAAACAAAAATTATAAAGCAAATGTAATAAAAATGTGATTACCTCAAGAATGTTGTGACTAAGGCCTCCTCCAACATTACCTTGAAATGACGTTGACTCAGATGCGACTACTGAATTTGTTGAAGCTTGCATGTATTCATCATAAAGTTCAAAAAGGGCATCCTCAACCATCCTTAATTGTGATGAACCTTCCCCATAAAGCTAGTTATAACTAAACTTAACAAAAGTGAACTTATATCGAGGATCAAAGAACACAACTATAGCTAACAACATATTGAAATCCGCCCAATATTTGCTAAACTTATTCCACATTTGAGTAGCCATATTTTTCAAAATGCCCCAATTTGCAATAAATCAGAATCTCCCTCTATCTCTCTTTTTGTGTTGGCTTTTTCTCTCTTTGATATTAACCCCAGTGAACAATATATCCAAGGCTCAAAATATCAGTTCAAAGTTGAGCAAAGTGTCAGATATTATAGTAATTACATTGTTCACATACATGTTTATAATATATAGTAGCATATAGGGCCAAGATAGCTTCCCACCGGTCTTGCCAATCTTTCCAACAAGTTTCAAACCCTAGAGGAATCATGTAAGACTTAGGCCGACGTTCAAAAGTGTAGACATGATGATCAAGATCCTCACGATGGGGAGAAGAGGCGCCGCCGCATGGTAGATAACATTTCTTAGGGTCCAGTAGCAAGTGAAGTTGGACCAGTAAATCAATAATCTAACTGGGGTGCTTAACTAGAGAATTTTCAAGAAATGGTTGAAGCTAATGTGATGAATGAAGAGATCATCCCAGTTCTTGCTGATGTAGAACCAACGGTTGAAAAGCCCGAGGATGCTGACAAAAGAACTGCTGAAGAAGTACTTGCAAATTCGTTAATGGAGAATGTTGTAGATTTTTCATCTGATGATAACGGTGATTCACAGGTTTCATACTCCCAGGAAACGGTCAAACAAGAGGTAAAAGGCTTATTTCTGTTCACCGACGCTAAGATTGTTGAAGAAGGGGACTTCGATGATATTCGAGAAAGTGATGAACAATTCCGATCATTTGGTGATCCAGTGGCTATTCCTGAAGAAATTCCAATTCCAGATATTATTCGCCCTGAAAATCTCCCAAAGCTGGTTCGAACTCAAACCAATCTGGCTGCTCAATGGTGAATTCAAAGGATTTATATTCCTTTTCTGGAAAATACTAAGAGAGAGTTTTTCAGTCGTCACTTAGTGCCATTGAATGAAGCAAAGAATCTTGGTGTTTGTAATCTAACCCTGATCAAGAAAGGCATTATATGTTAACAATCAATCATCTGCGTTTACCAAGAGATCAAGTCAACTTACCACATCCATATTTCAAGATGGTCAGCATCTCAACAAAAAGATATGATGGTTTTGGCATTTCGTATTTTACAATTCAACGTAGAGATTTGAAATAGTATGAATTCATTGAAGCTGAGTTTATAAATCTTGATCATGATGATCCGGGGGAAATGGTACATGATTTCAGAAGCATGACTGTCTAAGATCAAGACAATTTGAAAGCTTATGATACACTACAGAATTTTATCAAGTACCAGATCTATCTCTCATACATTGAAGACTTTCAGATGGAGATTGAAAGCAATCAACCTAAGTTGGTTCTTCTGAAGCCAAATCAGAGTTTAATTGATATTGACAGTCTGCCCTCATACTTAATTGTTGAACAAACAGAGTTTGGTGTTATTTACAAGGGGGTAGGGAATAAAAGGTACTACATGAGGTTCAGTGAGATTGCTTGCTACTGTGATGGTAATAAAGCCTCAACTGGAGGCTAAGCTAAAACTTGATGATAAAGCTGACAAGAAGACGATGAAGAGAGAGAGAGAGATGTGATGGTTCAAGCACTGGAAGTGATTAACAAGAGATTTGCTTATTGGAACTCAATTCAAAAGTTGGAAGTCCTTCATCGACTCAGGCCAAAGTTTACAAGATGCACTTAGGTGATGGACTTAATACACGTAGTGTCAAAAGTTCATAACTGAGGTGTTCGCGCTTTTTAGAATAATGTCTACTTTCACCAAAGGGGGAGAATGTTAGGTTTATTAATTGTTGAAAGTAGAAGGGCCTTGATGTAACTTTGGGTCCTACTATAAATAGTTTCATTTGAGTTTGTTTTAGCAATAGATTTCATAGTTTCATTTTGTCAAACAATTGACTTGTATTTTATCTCTCTCTATACTACATTTGACAAGGAAATACAATTGACAATTTGGCACCAATTATGATCATCTTACATTGATTGCTAGATTTTGCTATAACATTTAGCGGTATTGGGGTTACGATATTGGATAAGAGACATTTAAATCTTGTGAAAATTGTGAAGTGTTCAACGATATCGGTGTGGCGACATTGATCCATATCAGGGGAACAATGTATATCACTATGGTCTATAGCAATATTCCCTTTAATGGAATATCTTGCTTTGGCCAACGACATAGTCAATGATATTCTTTACCGAATACCGCTATGCTAATGAAGAGACTTTTTGGGATTTTGGTCCAATAACATGATGTCATGTGGCCACATTCTTTTTGGAGTTTAAATAATATTTCCGACATTTAATTTTTCACTTTTTACTTCATCTTCTTCAAAGAGTTCTCTCTGGTTCAATTTTTTTTGCTTTGATCAATATTTTTCTTCTCGAAGACCACTATTGTGAGTGATTTCTTGAAGATTACTTAATTATATATATATGGATGGAGGTCGGTCCTTTTGATCTGAGCCGTCTAAATACATTGTGAGATTAAATCCTGACCCTTTAAATTGCCTATTTTACAGTTACCGATCTTAGGTTAACTCTCCAGATTACATTCCTTCCCCACTCCCTGAAACCACCGTCTTTCTCTCTACTTGCCTTCCCCCACTTCCCTCTCCTCCCACGAACTCCGCTCTCCACATTTCGCTCCTTGATTCTATGTGTAAGTTTTAGTTTTTAGTTCAGCAAAATATCGATTCAGCAAACCCTCCAAACCATCCTCCACTTTCCTCCAAAACCACAAACCTCTATGATTTCTATCCATCCTAACCCCTGTTGATCATAACTCCTTTTAAATGATTTGAATATGATTCCTTTTTTATACTTAGTGAAATTCCATTGTATAAGCTTCTGTTCATATTCAGCGATAGCACACGCTGATTACCATCAACGATCGCTGAAGATCAAGGAACAACAAGCTTATCTCTGAAGATCTGAAGATCAGCTATCACACCAGAAGACCATTCAGCGAAAGTCAAAGACCCTAGCTGAAGAAAGAGATAATCAACTAAGTGAACTAAAGCGGTTCAGCGATAGCAGCGATTATCTACTCAAAGTGTGAAGTCTTGTGAAGCCTCAGCGATACTAAAGTTCATCATTGAAGATTACGTATCAGCGATCAAATGAAGCTTCTTTTGCAAGACTAAAGATTGATCTTATCCTCGATGCACAAAAGTCAAACCTAGAACCATGTCAGAAAAGGACGTACGACTTGTCTCTTATGTCCCCATCATATCTGATAATGGTACTGTTCATATTCGGCCAAAAGCATGGCTGTCTTATTACCAAGGACAAGCTTCCTATCCAAGCTTGACACGTGGCATATACCTTTTGTCTTGCATTAAATGCAAACGGGTATAAATAAGATGGAGATATCTTCTTCATCTTAATGCATGCTTCTTTCTAGCCTATACCCTCTTTATTCTTTCTTTCATCTTCTTGTGCATCAATCTTAGTGTTTCTTAGTTATAATTGAATAGGTTTTAAACTTGTTCTTATTCCGCTTGTAACTGTAAATTTGTTTATTATCTATAAACTCATTTAAAAACCAAAATCTGTGTGTTTGTATTCACCCCCCCCACCTTCTACAAACTTTTTACTATTTATTGAACTTTTGTAGACCCTTATTGGGACCAACAAGTGGTATCAGAGCAGTGTTTGTTTCTCTTAATCTAAATATATTTTTCTAAATAAACTATTTTAAAATGTCAAACCCTAATACGAACTACAATGATAATGGATCTTTAGCTAAACCTCCAAGATTTAGCCATGATAACTTTCCATTATGGAAGGAAAGAATGTCTCTATTTCTAGAGGGATCTGACCCAAAGATTCCCTACTATCTAGAAAATGGACCATTTGTTCCTACAACTATAATAGCTAGTGTTCCTTCCACCACTGCTAATCCAGCCATCCCTGAAAGGATTATTGTTAAAACTCCTAACAAATGGACTGAAGAAGATAAGAAATAAATTGCTATTGATTCTAAAGCTAGATCTATAATAGCAATGACTTTAACAGATGAAGTCTATCATTCTGTCATGAAAATGAGGACTTCTAAGGCCATGTGGGATACTCTATGTATCCAATATGAAGGAACTTCTGAGGTTAAAGTCACTAGATGCATAAACCTTGTAAGAAAATATGAGAGATTTATGTATCAAAAAGGTGAATCTCTTTCTCAAATTCACCAGCGTTTCAACTGTTTGTTGATTGATCTGAAATCAGTTGACAGAGTGTACTCAAATGCTGAAATACTGACATAATTCATGGAGGCACTACCCGATCTATGGGCAGTGTACACTACATGTCTAAAGCTGTCAAAGAATCTTGAAACCTTGTCCTTAAGTGCGTTATATGGAATGCTCTTAAATGAGGAACAATCTCAACTTCTGAGGAAGAACCTCATTAATGAACTCAAAGGTGCCAAAAGTACTTCTTTGGCACTTGTGACTTCAGAGGCAACTCCTGCTAAAATTTCTCTTCTTCTACTATCACCTCCATAACTGAATTAGGTCAAACTGATTCAGAAGATCAACTCACTGATGCTGACATCTCTGAGTTTGATAACTCTCTAGCCCTCTTAACTAACAATTTTAAAAGATTTGCTAGAAAAAGCAACTTTTGAAAACCTTCTAACCTCTCTGACTCTGAAAAGCAAAAAGCGTTGCCCGCTGAGAAACCACAGCGATATGCTTCAACTGTCAGCGAAAGGGTCACTTTGCCAGTGAATGCAGGTCGAAGAAAGTTGCAGCTCCCACTACCTCCCAGACCTCTGATAAAAAGGAAAAATATTTGAAACTAAAAAACAAATACAAGGATCTGAAGAAACACCAGCAAAAAGGCAAAGGTCTTATCGTTGAAGAAGTTGATTGGGATGCTGAAGTTGACTAGGCCAAGACCTCTGAAGAGTCTGGTTCAGACGAAGAAGATCTTGCTTTCCTCTGTCTAATGGCAAGAATTGAGGATGCTGATAAAGCCACTGAGACTTCTTCCTCTGAGTCTCCTTCTACTCAGGTAACTATTCCTTCTATCTCTTTACCTTCTGAAAGTGATAATTTGTCGGTTCTTGATGCTATGACTGTTGATTTTTACGATGCTTTAAATGGAAAAATTAAGGCCGAGAGAATTAACACTGACTTATCTGAACAATTAAAAAATTTCCATATAAGAATCAAAGAATTTTCTAAAATTGAGAAATCTCAAGATAGGAACAAGAAGTCCTCAGAGAAAGTTTCTAAAACTGGGAAGAAGGTCCCTGACTTCTCCCAGAGACCAACACCCAGAATTAAAATCGATCTCACTCCTACCCCTGAAAAGGTTGTACAACCTCCAAGGACCATGGATAAAGGAATTCTTGGACCTATCCCTGAGAAAGTTCCTGCTCCCTCTCTGTTTTCCAAACCCTTTAAGTATAGGAAATGCTATCAATGTGGTGAAACTACCCACATTGCAAGCAAATGTCCTAATGCTACTAGAGCTGATAAACTAGCTCATGGAAAGAAAGTAGCTCAAGCTGATAAATCTGCAAGAGTGAAATCCACCAAGGTTGCAAAACCACCAAAGGTGAAGATATCCACTGAAGAGAGTTCTTCAGCTAGTAGCTCCTCCGCCAATCCTCTATCTAACCAAGCAGGACCCATAGTAATATGGGTACCTTTAAACAATTAATCTTTTGTTGTATGCAAAGTGCCAAAGGTATCTGGTATCTTGGTAGCGGATGCTCAAGGCACATGACTGGCAGAAAATCTCTGCACTCTGATTACAAAGAAGAAGCTGGTCCATCAGTGACCTTTGGTGGAAATGGCAAAGGATACACTAAAGGTTATGGAATTCTAACCAACGGAGCCACATCGTTTTCTTGAGTTGCCTACGTTGAGGGACTAAAGCACAATCTCTTGAGCGTTAGTCAGTTATGTGACAAAGACTTCAAAGTTCTATTCTTAAAGAATAGATGTGCTGTCACTGACGGAAAGGATAAGCTTGCCCTTACAGGCAAAAGAGTAGAAAATGTATATGTCATGAATATGAACAGTTCTCACTCTAAGAACATGTGATTTATCTCTAAAGCATCCACTAACATAAACTGGTTATGGCGTAAAAGACTCTCTCACCTCAACTTTAGGACAATAAATGAATTATCTCAAAAAGATCTTGTCAGAGACCTCCCAAATCATACCTTTACAAAGGAATCTCTTTGTTCGACGTGTGAGAAGGGAAAGCTGACAAAAGCCTCCTTCAGGTCAAAGCAAGTCTCTTCAGTGACCGCTTCTCTTCAGCTACTCCACATGGATCTATTTGGACCTGTCAATGTCCAATCTATCTCTGGAAAGAAATATACTTTAGTGATTGTTGATGAATACTCCGGATACACATGGGTGTACTTCCTTCGATCCAAAAGTGATACCTCTGAAATGATAATTTCTTTTATCAAAAGAATGGAAGTGTTGAACAATCTAATTGTTCGTTCCATAAGAAGTGATCATGGTACTGAATTCAAAGACAGCACTCTGGTAAACTTCTTTGAATAAAAAGGCATATCTCACAACTTCTCCTCAGTAAGAACCCTTCAGCAAAATGGTGTTGCTGAAAGAAGAAATCGTACTGTCATCGAAGCGGCTCGCTCAATGCTCAGCGAATCACATCTTCCCACTCAATTCTGGGCCGAAGCAGTCAGTACAGCGTGCTTCACTCAAAATCGATCCCTGATAGTTAAACGATTTAAGAAGACCCCCTATCAACTATTTCATGGGAGAAGACCTACTCTGAAATATTTCCACATTTTTGGATGTAGATGTTTCATTCTGAATGACAGAGATCATTTGGGTAAATTTGATCCAAAAGCTGACGATGGTATATTTCTTAGATACTCCTTTGTATCTAAATCCTTCAGAGTCTTCAACAAAAGAAGACAACATGTTGAAGAATCCATGCATGTTAACTTTGATGAATCTCGTCCCATTCATGCTTCTCATTCTCATGAGGATGATGAAGAATTGAATGCCTGGATGAAATCTCATTATGGGGAACCTGAAACATATTTCAGCAATCAACCTTCTGCTGAAGAATGTGATGATGAAATCCCTGTAAATTCTTCAAGTGACAATCATCCATCTTCAAGGATGAATGTTACTCCTCTTAATCAGATTCATGTTGCTGACTCCTCTCTTGGAAATTCCTCAGTGAACAACCAAACTATATCTGAAAATCAATCCCCGGAATTGATTCTAAATGAAGTACCTGTTGCTGACACAACAAGTCCTTTTCCAGAAACTAAAGAACAAGTCGCTGAATCTGCCGTTGATCTCTCTCCTCAACCATTTGCTCAGCGATGGACTGCAAATCATCCAATAAATCAAATTATTGGTGATCCCACTGCAGGTATCAAAACACGCAGAGGTACAGGTAATATCTGTCTTTATGTTAATTTCATTTCTCTCTCTGAACCTAAGAAGATAGATCAAGCTATCTCTGATCCTAGCTGGGTTTCAGCTATGCAAGAAGAACTGACTGAATTTCGTAGTAATAAAGTTTGGAATCTTGTTCCTAGACCCTCTAATAAAACTGTCATAGGAACCAAATGGGTTTTCAGAAATAAGCTAGATGAAAACGGGACTATAATTCGCAATAAGGCTAGACTTGTTGCTCAAGGTTATAGACAGAAAGAAGGAATTAACTATGATGAGACCTTTGCACCTGTTGCTCGTTTAGAAGCCATAAGTCTCTTTTTAGCTTATGCTGCCCATAAAGATTTCAAAGTTTTTCAAATGGATGTTAAAAGTGCTTTTCTAAATGGAAAACTCAGCGAGGAAGTTTATGTTGAACAACCCCCTGGTTTCTCAGACCCTAACCATGCTGGTTATGTTTTTAAACTTGAAAAAGCTCTCTACGGGTTAAAATAAGCTCCTAAAGCTTGGTATGACACCCTTTGTAAATTTCTTGATAAAGAAAAATTTGTTCGTGGAAAAATTGACCAAACCCTGTTTTTAAGAAAATATAAAGGTCATACTATACTCGCTCAGATATACGTTGATGACATTATCTTTGGTTCCACAAGACCCAAACTGTGTACTCGTTTCGCTGCAAGAATGCAAAAACAATATAAAATGAGTATGATGGGTGAACTAACATATTTTCTAGGTTTGCAGATTAAGCAATCTGACAAAAGAATCTTTATTTGTCAAAGCAAATATGTTAAAGACATGCTGAATAAATTCGACATGAATCAATGCTCAGTGATGAAAACCCCTATGGCACCTCCTCTGACGTTGAACAAGGATCCCAATGGGAAACCAGTAAATGTCGCTGCCTATCGAGGAATGATTGGATCTCTGCTGTATCTTACAGCGAGCAGGACAGACATCATGAACGCTACCTGTCTCTGCGCTCGGTATCAAGCTGAACCGAAGGAATCCCATCTAATCGCTGTAAAGCGAATCTTCAGATATCTGAAAGGAACTCCAAATCTAGGTCTTTCGTATCCCAAAGGCTCAGGATTTGATCTTATTGGTTATTCTGACAGTGACTTTGCAGGTTGTAAGATAGATAGAAAGAGCACCACTGGTGGGTGTCAGCTACTAGGTGGAAAGTTAATTAGTTGGACAAGTAAAAAGCAAAACTTAGTGTCAACCTCCACCGCTGAAGCTGAGTATGTAGCCGTTGGTAGTTGTTGTGCTTAAATCCTTTGGATAAGAAATCAACTCAGAGACTACGATCTCAAGCTCTCTAAAATTCCTATCTATTGTGATAGTACTAGTGCTATTGCCATTGCCAACAACCCTGTACTTCACTCCAAAACCAAGCACATTGAGATCCGATATCACTTTATCAGAGATCATGTGATGAAAGGTGAAGTTGAGCTCCATTTTGTACCCACTGAATATCAGCTAGCTGATCTTTTCACCAAGCCTCTTGATGAAACTAGATTCAATCTACTCATCAGCGAACTTGGTATGTTGAACGCTGAATAATATATTATTCAGTGACCAACAAGGGATACAAATAAAGCCTTCAAACTTTCCATTCTCTGAACTCTGATTCAGCGATATCTGGGCCATCTCCTCAGGTATTATCTTCTAATCTTTATCACTCTTTGATATCTTTTCTCATCAAGGAATGACTCTCTTAAAATTAAAACTCCTCACTGACAATCCTTTATTATTAGTGATGAAGATTTTTCTAAAATCAATAATGATAAACTTTCCTTATGGATAATTATCATTATAATCTTTTAAAAAATAAAGAAAAAGACACGTCAGACCTTTTTCTGACACACGACGGACTGCGATGTTTCCATTCCAACTCCTTCTTGGAACGTGCGCCAGTTCATCAATTCTTTTTCAAAAAGCTAAAACCGTCGTTTAGCACTCCTTTCTTTTTCTCTCTCCTCTTGCTATTTAAGCACTTCTTTTGCCTTACTTGATTCCTTCCGCTTTCATAACTCTCCTAAAGGCAAAAGAAACCATTGAATCTTCAAGTTTTCTCAAGAACACCAAGAACACGCATTTGTGTGTTTTTCCTTCTCGAAATCAACTAAGGTTTGATCTAAACCTTTACTTATGACTAGAAACATCTCGTTTCACTTCTTCTTCTCCTTAAATTTCTAAAAATGCTATAAAAACATATTTTAGAAACAAAAATAAAATAATCAGGATTAAACTCAAAAAGTTTTCCTTTATCAAAACCCTGTTCTAAGTTCTTTCCTTAAAACAGAAGACTTTATTCTTAAAATTTTATTCATTTTTATTTATCTTCGCATTTTTTTAAATTATCTTTCATTATATTGTTTTTATAACAAGCATTTTGATCTTGTTCATCAAAATACTTGTTTCTTTGAATCTTACATTTGGTATTCTTTATACTAAACTCTGGTTTATACATTTATGTATAAAACCATGATTTACCTCTTTGGTGTTCCCATCTTTCCTACAGCAATGACCTCTGCAAGTAAGACCGCTGCAACCTCTGCTGCTAAAGACACCACTTGGTCGCTGCACCAAACTGCCATTTTCCCTTGGAAAAAGCCGTCTTCAAGTCCTGCAATTACATTGCATTGGAGGACATCCCTGCAGACCGCCCTCACTTCGCTGAAGAAGGTACCTTCATCAAGGCGTGCCCACTGATGTACGCTTTCGTCCACAACCTAGTGGGCATCTCCTCTCATCTCCAAGCTCTCTGGTACACTGCTCATTGTACCACGCTAACAACGGAAAAGGGAACTGAGCTTCCTGCTATCGGATTCAAGATTCCAGATCTTGGGTTCTTTTGTTTCACTGATGGGTTTGTCAGGAAGGCTCTTCGTCTCCCTCTACGCGCAAAGAATCAGCAATGGGGCGCTGAACCCACCAAAATGCAAATCGATGCATTCTTGGATTTGATCGGCTATGTTTGGGAGAATCCTTCTCTGAAGACAGTGGGCTCCAAGGTAGAGAAGAAAAGACTACCTGCTCGCTGGCAGTATATCTTCACCCAGATGATCCAATGCCTTGGATTGAAGATCGGCTCGCATGACCAAGCGAGCAAGCATTTTCAAGATCTTGCCTATTCTCTCTGCACCGGCCACAACCTCAACTACGCTGACTACATCTTCAGCGACATGGTCAGTCGCATCAGCGCCGCTACCAGACATCCCGTCATCCCCTACCCTCGCTTCTTCGCAACCATTATGGAGGTTGCCTTCGGGGAAGAATACCCGAAGGTCGGCGATCACTCCTTCTCTGTAGTAGGAAAGAAGTCCCTGGACATTGAGGAACGTCCAGGTGATGCTCCTTTCACACCCTACATGCTACAAGTGATTGGAGCACCTCTTCCAGTGCCCACCTCACTATCCAACCCAACAGCAAGCAACCCAGACATTGCTGCCGCTGTTAAGAGGAAGCAACCATCCGATGGTCATAAAAAGACCATCGCAACCAAACTTAAGAAGCCAAAGAATATGGTCTCTCCAAAGACCACTCTCTCTGATTTCGGTGTACTACCAACACCACCTAAAACCTTAGCCACTTCAACGGTATCTTCAACCGTTGTCGCTTTATCAGCACTACCTACATCATCAGCGACTCCGGTCACTGAGGGTGTTTTAGCCGGCTCTGCTGAAGCTGGATCAGGTACTACTCTCACAGCCTTCTTATCTACTTCTATCTCCTCTTCTTTGGTCCTCACCTCAGCAAGTGACTCAGCAATAGTTGTCCCTATCTCTGATAATGCTGAAATGCACGCAGTCCAAACCTCAATATTATTTAGGCAATCTGAGTTTTGGAAGGCCAAATTAAAAGGACCTCAGCGTATCTCTCTCAGGTACTCTAAGACACTGGTCAGTGATCCTCAAGACATTGCCTCTGCAAATGTAGTCCCTAAGAGTAATCCTCATGATACTTTCAGGGAGTCAAATACATTTTTTCATCAATCTTCTAATCTGGATGTGTTTTTGGCATCTTTATCTATGTCATCATCAGGTGTCGCTTCTCTTCCCACTTCAGCGACGACAACAACCACCACCAGCGCTCCTCCCCTCAGCAAGGAAATGGGGAAGTCTCCTCAGGGCCCTCCCAGCGCTGCCCGACTCAGAGACGTGAAGCAAGAGATGGCAGCTCCCAAGCTTCCCACTCCCATCACTGATCTACCTCCCATTATCCTTCCTAACCCTACATTCCCTGCTGTTGATTACTTGGTCAGGGAATGTGCTCTCACAAGGGCTAGGGTGGACAATCTTCAGACGTCCGCTGAACTGATCTTCAAACGAATCGTTGGAACTCCATCAATCAAGACTAACGTCCGCAACCTCATCTATGATGTTTACTCTATGAAGGAAGACAACAGGGCCTTTCATCAGACCCTGACCAGCCTGGAGCAGAAGGTTGCTGCTCAAGCGAACGTCCTTGAGTCTATTCAAAAGACTCAATCCGATATGATGTAGATGCTCACCAAGCTCTCTGAGGCTAGTTCCTCTTCTTTCAACGCTGCTGATCGGACCACGCTTCAAGATAATGATGCGAAGCTCAAGGACATTCAGACGAATGTTCGCACTCTGATGGTGCATTGTCTACCTCCTGATAACATTGAGGGGGAGAGATGTGCCAAAGAGTTTGCAGATGAACTCATCTCGGAGCATAACCAGAGGTTCCCTGGAGAGAAGATTTCTCCATACATCCAGCGAGCTGAAGCTGAAGAAGATGATGATGAAGAAGAAGAAGAAGAAGAAGAAGAAGAAGAAGAAGAAGAACCTATCCCTCACTATGGGGGGATGGATGATGATGAAGACGACGATGATATTCGAAGTGCCTTAGAGCATTTCAGAATGTCAAGGCCTGGAGTTGCTCATCAAGAGCCCTTGGGGGACGGACAACATCCCTCTCAGGGACAATTCGGCTCCTCAAGCAAAGGAAAAGAAGTGGTAGATCTGGATGCCACTATTCCCTTATCTGAGGGGGAGACCACAATTGAGGTATCTCTTCTTCTTATCCCTTACATAACTCCTCTCTCTGAAACCCCCACACCCCCTTCACCTACAAAAACTCTCTCTGATAAATCTTTCTCCTCCTCTCCTTCCTTCAGTGATCCCCGTCCCCCAAAGGACTCTACTTCATGGAAGGAACCTTCTTCTGAAGAGCAGTTTTTGTACATAATAGAAACGGACTCTAAAGAAGAAGAGGACCTTATTCCCAGGCGTCGCGTTCAAAAGCCAATCATAAGCGAGCCTGAAGAAGAAGAAAGGCGAATAAAATTCCTTAGGGAATTCGAGGCTAGAAGAATAAGGGTGCCTGAAGCTGAACCCATTGAAGCCATACCAATAAGGATAGTAGATGAATTCTACTTTCTGTCCAGAGAAGAGAGAGAACAAGCATTGGAAGCACAGAGAATCAGGGATGAGGAAATAAAGCAAACTGAGAATGATCTTGCTTTAGCAAGGAAATTGCTCAGAGAAGACTCTGCAAAAGATAAGGCGGTCAAGGATCAACTGAAAAAGAGTGAAAGGGTCGCTGAAGCTCTTGTACAGAGAGAACTTGCACAAGAAAATTTGAATGTAGATCCGATTCTTGCTCAACAGAAGATTCTAAGTGGACTATCCGCTGAAGCCACTATGCAGAAAGATAAAGAGCTTGATTGGTGCACTGACAGACTGAAATTTCGAAGATCTGAAGCCAAAATCATTCATGCAACTATCCAAGGTCGACATTCCAACAGAGGTGGTCCAAAGGTATATGTAAGAATGACAAGGACAAACAAAACTGAGAGAGAAGAAGCCAAGTTCTTAGGAATTTATGGATACACTGAATGGTTAGAAATCAGAGATGTCATTCAGGGTTCCAAATCCAAATTCAAGGATGTGGTGGATAGTGTACTGGATCAGTTGCTGCAAAGGATGTCACAACATGTGCAAGTTCCCCCTCTCCCTGAATCATCTAAGAAGAAAAGATCAACTGCTGAAGGTAGTTCAAGTTCTAAGAATGAGCATGAAACTAAGTTTGATTATCAAAGCATTCTTGGTCATCTTGAGCTCCCTGATATATCAATGCTTTGTACCTCTCTCCCTCAAGACCGAAGATATGAAGAAGATGAAATCATCTCACTGCCTGAACCTGGTATGGTATTCTTGGATAACGAAGGGTTCTTAGGACTCTTCAGAAACCAAGACATTCGCAAGGCCCCATCCTCTCTCATAAAGATCATACTTTGGCGCTGCTGGTC
Source organism: Silybum marianum (assembly GCA_036898165.1). Lineage (NCBI taxonomy): Eukaryota > Viridiplantae > Streptophyta > Magnoliopsida > Asterales > Asteraceae > Silybum > Silybum marianum. The sequence goes on along the minus strand of CM072529.1, from coordinate 38,497,260 downwards.
AGATACCCCTCTGATGAATCGACAGAAGACTTTTTATGAGAATGAGTTACAAAGACGAAACGAGAATATCTCTGATTAGTTATAGATTTCTATTTCCTTTGTAATATTTCTTCAGTGTACAAGTACTTTACTTTTATTGTTGTAATTTAACTTCCTTGTAATTTCTTCAGATTATAGTTGATGAAATTCAATCAGAGTACTTTACTCCATCCTAGTACTGAAAAGATCCCTGAAAACAGTAAAAGGGAAAATGAACATAAGAGTTCTGTTTTCTTTAAACTATCTTCACTCACTGATCTTTCACTCTGAAAATTCAATCAGTGAATGTACTTTAAGCTTATTTACATGTAAAAATTGTGCTTTCATATCCTTATAAATGAAACTCAATTCAGATAGTAGACTAGCTGAAAAAGACTTTACAGATTAGTACTTAGAATTTTTTTCTTTAAATGTTTCCTAAGTCCTTACTAGTCTCTTAAAGCAATTTTCCTATGTTGCTTAATCATAATCAAATAGGGGGAGATTGTTGATCATAACTCCTTTTAAATGATTTGAATATGATTCCTTTTCTATACTTAGTGAAATTCCATTGTATAAGCTTCTGTTCGTATTCAGCGATAGCATACGCTGATTACCATCAGCGATCGCTGAAGATCAAGGAACAACAAGCTTATCTCTGAAGATCTGAAGATGAGCTATCACACCAGAAGACCATTCAGCGAAAGTCAAAGACCCTAGCTGAAGAAAGAGTTAATCAGCTAAGTGAACTGAAGCGGTTCAGCGATAGCAGCGATTATCTACTCAAAGTGTGAAGTCTTGTGAAGCCTCAGCGATACTGAAGTTCATCCTTGAAGATTCAGTATCAGCGATCAAATGAAGCTTCCTTTGCAAGACTAAAGATTGATCTTATCCTCGATGCACAAAAGTCAAACCTAGAACCATGTCAGAAAAGGACGTATGACTTGTCTCTTATGTCCCCATCATATCTGATATGGTACTGTTCATATTCGGCCAAAACCATGACTGTCTTATTAGCAAGGACAAGCTTCCTATCCAAGCTTGATACGTGGCATATACCTTTTGTCTTGCATTAAATGCAAACGGGTATAAATAAGATGGAGATATCTTCTTCATCTTAATGCATGCTTCTTTCTAGCCTATACCCTCTTTATTCTTTCTTTCATCTTCTTGTGCATCAATATTAGTGTTTCTTAGTTACAATAGAATAGGTTTTAAACTTGTTCTTATTCTGCTTGTAACTGTAAATTTGTTTATTATCTATAAACTCATTTAAAAACCAAAATCTATGTGTTTGTATTCAACCCCCCCTCTTCTACAAACTGTTTACTATTTATTGAACTCTTGTAGACCCTTATTGGGACCAACAACCCCAACAAGAAATGGATTGCGTTCTCTCTCATAATAAAGTGATGCTGTTGCTCCTGTATCTCGATTGCTCTCTCAATCTACGGATTTTAGTCACGCTAGCGTCTTCTACTCTCTCCCTTAATCCACTCTCATTTGCTCCTGAATGGAGGATTGAAGAAGGAAAACCTAAGGAATAATCGAGTTTTCTCTCCTTCTGGCTCCCACCTACAAAAGGATGATTACCCCGGAGTTGATTTCTTCATCCATACAATTGTATCTTTGGGCGTAAATCTGCCTCATACTCCCCGCTATAATTTCATCTCCCTAATTTTGAATTCTTAATTTATCTCTGATGAATTCTCCAAAACCTTAGATTTTTGGATGCAAGTTGCTTGATCATAAGTATGTTTTTGCTCTTGAAAGGTACTTTTGATCTTCTTAAGCATCTCGGTTTGTGTTCACAAATATGATTTTCATTTTGATCTTCTGAGCCTATGACTCATGGTAATTATTATAACTTTTTGAGTTTTTTATTTGATAACATCGTTTTCAGTTTCCAGTAGTTTGGTGATATTTGTTTTCAACATTTTTACCTTTTTTATAATCTTATTTGAAGTTTTTATTGTATTTACTTTTGAGAATCAATTTTGTAACACCCTCAAATTTGGAAAGAGTGACTAATTTAAAATTTTCAATATTACATCAATTGAAGAATAAATCACTTCTTATAATTCGATACTTAAAGTTCCTCCAATCACAATTCTATAAGACAACCATAACAGATTAGTCAAGTCTTATGCTAAGACATAATTACAATCGGGTGTTCCTAAACCCAAAAGAGTCGCTATCTCCGAATACGGAAAATATCACCAAGAGTCTAATCTTTATCGTGCCACTTCCTAGCACTCAATTCCACACGTGTCGCTAGTACCAATCTCAACGATAACCTGATGCACATGCCGACAAAGAAAAAGGGTTAGGCATAACGCCTAGTGAGCTTAAGAGTTTATAACATATTTATAATTGATTTGAAACAAAAGACTTTGTTTGATAAAATATAATACTCAAAGAAAATAACTTTATTATAATAACAACATCTTTCCCAAATTCAATATTTCTCTAATGAAAAGCTTTAGACCAAAATGGCATTAGAAATGAAAGCTTTAAAAGTAGAAATACTCATTTAACGTGATCCAAACCCAATACTCACACGACCATAATTAAAGTTAAAAACTTGGAGATAGAAAACATAGCTTTAACCAAGTTTTACAAACCATTAACTCACGCTTGCCTTGAAAGGGTGAAAAATATCCGAATATAACGGGGGAGACCCAATATTACCATTAGTTGTGGCGGGACACGAAGGTAGGCCACAAACTAATGTTATGGGAGACACAAATAATTTCATGCAAATTCCATAATGAAAATTCAAGACATCTACCAAATTCAGTACGATAGTCAGTTGTGCGCATGCCCTCTCTTCAAGAATCGAACACAAATTCCACAATGCAAATTCCAAGTGAGTGAAAGGATAGTCGGGAAATAACACGCAAATTCCACAATGTTAATTTCCAGAATTTAAAAGATAACTTAAACTACCCTTCACGATAAATAAAAACAGTCTCTTATGGGCGGCACAAAGAATTGCACGCAAATTCCACAATGCAAATTCAAGGCATCTACCAAATTCTAGTACGATAGCCAGTTGTACACATGCCCAGATAAAAAGATACTCTTATGCCTATGGATCCACAACTGGCTAGTCTATAAATCAAATACATCAAACAAGACGTTTTGATAGCTTTCCCAACGCCAAATCTTTGCTCAAAATGTTATTTTCCAATAATCAATTATTTCTCAAGGTTGGGAAGTCATAAAATTACACGACACCAAATGAATGACCAACGCACCCAAGACGTGTAAAATATTATTCAAATTGGACAAATGTCCATGAGACTCATTTTAGTCATAACCGAGCAACCGCTCTATAAATCAACATTTATATAATAACCCAAAACACTAGTTGGGACGCACCCTTTTTTCCAAATGAACTCATACTCATGTATTTCTTTTTTACAAAAATGTCCCATAATACCATAACATATAAATTCTGTGGGTTTATAAATCCAATATCCCAAAATACCATTGACACCAAATAATCCTCATTTATAAAATAAAACATCAAGACCTCTTATGAAATGTGTTTTATTTCCTAAAGTGTCAAAAATCTAAACATAACATGTTGTAGGATTTATAAAACCATTTATACCAGATAATTGCATAATATCAAAATACTAAAATATTTGACAAATAGCAAGTAAAACATGTTCATATAACAAAATGGACATTTTTGGCATGTACACCGTTTTCACAAAGCAACTTGAACTTACCTTGCTAGATTTACACTAAATCTAGCTTTTACCCCAAAAGATCCATATGAGGAAATGTCCAGATCTGCAATATTTCTTCAATAGAAATCAGTTCTAGTTCATAAACAACCTAAATATACCAAGAACAAATTCCAACAATAAGATCCATGAAAACCCTAGTCAAAAACCTAAAATCTTCCAAAATAGTCAAAACTCTAAAATACCGAAATAGCTTCAAGAACAAAGTTCTAGAGAACTAAATAGGAAGGTTTTAATAAGAAATAAGGTTTAGAAGAGTTAGAATAACTTACAAACTCGATTTGGGGAAAAATCCCAAACTTGGTCAATAATGGTGGATAGATGATGAAGAAGATGAAGATGTTGGATTTCAATCCACAATCCTTGAATCTCTAGTTGCCAAGCTCTTAGATTCTCTTGAAGAAATCGATTTGGTGAAATGGGAGGGTTTGGACTGATTTGGATGAGAGGAGAAAAGTGTTGGTGTATCAAATAAAATGAAGGAAAGAAGAGAAAATTGAATTTAAAAGGGGTGCCCAGATGCTAGCGGGCGCGAGGAAAATAGGCATGCGGTCGCGAGAAAACTTATGTCCACATTTTGGGGTTTGCTAGCGGGCGTGAGAAAATAGCGGTGCGGGCACGAGCAATGCAAATTCTGACCAAAACTTGACTTTTTTGCCAAAAGCGATAACCGACTCAACCAACATCCACGTTACTTCTAAATGACTATACTAAGGTCGAAAACACACGAAACTTGAAATTATGGATACTAAAAATCCGGGTGTTACAAATTTAGGTTTCTTAACGTTTGATCAAGTTTGAGGTTTCAATTCTATTATGCAGGATTTTACTTTGGAGTATTGAAGTTGAAGAAGAATGTATATATAAAAAAGATCTCATTAATTGGTACAATTTCTTATGGTTTCTTTCAAGAAAACATAGAATAGAACCCTTAATGGTCATGTGATTCAATAATGGATTATGGTTCAATTAGGTTACTGGTGTTATCATTTGTTGATAATAACAAGGAAATTGGGTGCCTTTTGTGATTATGCATCTAACTCGAATTAGCTTTGTTTAATTTGTTACTTTGTGCTTTCAAATTGTTTGATTTCATCTTATGGACAAGAGTCTGATTTGATTTCAACTTAGACAAAAAATGTAAACAAAAACCCTCTTTTTGTAGGTGACCAAAGATGATTGTCCAATCATTTTCCATGACAACTTCATCTTCACCGAAGAAAATGTCAGTTTACACTTCATTCTCCTATCCTATGTCTTAATTGTCTAGATGATCTACACGGGATATCGGCTTTGATGTCCTTAGTAGCATCTTTAACTAAAACCTTTGTCTGTATGAGATTTGATCTGATTACAACTCATATAGTAGTTTATGGTTGGAAAGAAAGATGGTTCACACAATCCTAGCAGCTAAAGTAGTCAATTTTTGTAATTCAGACAGTTTATTCAACACAACATTGTAGCTTAATTTACACAGATAACTTAATCCATACAGAGTTTAGTGGAAAAAACAACTTGAGACGATGTGCGATAGTATTACCATATTACATTCCTCACACACATCTCTAATTGTTGGTGTTTGATTTCAGGGTGTTGCAATTGAGAAAAGAGTTACAAATCTGAATTTTGATGAATTTCTTTCATATGGACCAGAGAGGGAGCCAGATAAAGTAATTAATGACTTTTTTTTTCCATCCATTGGGGTTTCTTATATTTGAAGTTATTTCCTAGATTTAATTGTTGTAATCTTGATAACATCAGGTGGGTAAGCCTTTATTTAGAAAAACAAAAGATGGGAGAATTTTTTTAGTGGAATTAGAAGAATTAGCATCTGATGGATTCTTGGTTTCTATTTTTGGTAGGTTGTATTCAAGTATGCTAAAGATAGATCCATCACATTTTCAAGCTTTCAGCCTGATGCTGCTCTTTCGATCAGGAAACTTCAAGCCACTTATCCTGTAAGCCACATCTTATTATATGACGAAAGTGGATTCATTCATTTAAATCATCATCGTCTTGTGATTAGGTTTTCTTTCATACTAATGGAGGGTCTGAAATATATACGGATATCAGAAGGAATTCGTTAGACGAAGCAATTAAGTTGTGTTTAGGGGGCAGCTTAAACGGAATCGTTTATGAAAGGAGAGAATCTTAAGAAATCCATGAGTAATCAGAAGATTTGAAGACTCTAAACTCTTTCTCATAAGTTATGGCCAATTAAAGTAAGATCTATTTTCCATTTGGGTATGTGGCTTATAAGGTTGTACGACGTTTCTCTTTACCTAATATCAACAAGCGTTAGCTGTCAAGAAGCGTTGGCTGTTTCGGTTTCCATGGGTTTCATCTGCTGCCCAATCAGCAGATGATGCAAATATACCCATGTATTGCTGTAAGTATTTTTCATCGGAAACGTTAGAAAGGGTGAGGTCATCTGTGCAAGAAAACCTGATATTGGCAACTTTTAGACGAATGAAGAGGCATGGCATCATCCATCCATCCATCCATCCATCCATCCATCCATCCATCCATCCATCCATCGGAGGTTGGTATGATTTATGTTTAGCAGTTTGTAAATGGGTTGTAGATATTTGATTCAAATATGGTAGAAGATGTCTTTAATTGCATGTTGATACCGAATGATATTACTTGTGATATGAAGCAGTTTGGTTGTTTTTATCTGCATGTAGTATTGGATTAGTTTTTGATCCTTTATGGCAGTGTTGTGTTATGAATCAAGTACAACTAATGGTCCATCTTTCTGGGTTGTTTTGAGTGAGTGGTTGATAAGAAATCCTAAGATTAGTTCTTGAATTGCTAACCAGATGATAACACAATTCATGACTTCCTTTAGAATAATTAAATATAAATTTTTATTGGTTGTTTATAGCTTTATGTTGAGCTTAGAAACCCAATGAGATTGAAGGAAGAAGACGGGAGAATGAGAATCTGTGTTTTGTTTTTCTATAAATCTTTGTTTGTCTGGATCATGTAGCTTCTAAGCTATTATTGACCACATGTATGTATGTATATATATATATATATATATATATATATATAGGGGAGGGTTCAAATGAGACACCTCCAATTTAAAGGAACAAAGGGACTCATTTGGGACCACATATGATGTGGGTCCCACCAATAAAAAATCATATCTGATTCAATGGGGCCCACCATTGAAAATCAGATATGATTTTTTATTTGTGGAACCCACATCATATGTGGTCTCAAATGAGTCCCTTTGTTCCTTTAAATTTACAAAGTTCTCATTTAAACCTCTTCCTACATATAAATATATATATATATATATATAGGGGATGGATCAAATGAGAACCATTCCTTCTTAAAGGAACAAAAGAACAAATTGTGGACCACATATGATGTGGGTCCCACATAATATTAAATCATAAATGATTTAATATTATGTGGGACCCACATCATATGTGATCCACAATTGTCCCTTTGTTCCTTTAAAAATGCAAAGTTCTCATTTGAACCTTCCTCTCTCTCTCTCTATATATATATATATATATATATATATATATATATATATAGGGTTGGGATCACGTGAGACCACCCTGTTTCCGCGAGACCCGTGAGACCACCCTTTTACACTTGAAATTTCACAGCAAAAACATTGTGAAGGTAAAAAAATATAATGGGTTCACGTGAGACCAGCTTGTTTCCATGAGACCCGTCGGAGACCCATGAAACCACTTTTTTACTCTTGAAAACTTCACAGCAAAAACACTGGGAAGGTCAAAAAATTTTGAACCTTCACAGGAAAAACACGTGAAGGTTACCTTCACAGCAAAACCACTATGTAGGTTACTTTCATAGCAAAATTACTTTAAAAATTCATACTTTTTTTTACCTTCATAGTGTTTTTGCTGTGAAGTTTCAAGTGTGAAAGGGTGGTCTCACAAGTCTCACAGAAACAGGGTGTCTCACGTGATCCCAAGTCTGAGACAACCTGTTTCTGTGAGACCTCACCCTTTCACACTTGAAACTTCACAGCAAAAACACTATGAAGGTAAAAAAAATATGAATCTTTAAAGTATTTTTTCTATAAAGGTAACCTACATAGTAATTTTGCTATAAAGGTAACCTTCACAGTGTTTTTGCTGTGAAGGTTTTGGATTTTCTTTGCCTTCACAGTGTTTTTGCTGTGAAGTTTCAAGAGTAAAAATGTGGTTTCACGGATCTCCGACGGGTCTCACGGAAAGAGGCTGGTCTCACGTGAACCCATCAGATTTTTTTTACCTTCACAGTGTTTTTGCTATGAAGTTTCAAGAGTAAAAAGGTTGTCTCACGGTCTCACGGAAACAAGCGTGTCTTACGTGATCCCAACCCTATATATATATATATGTATATATATATATATAGAGGGAGGTTCAAGGGAGAACGCAAAAAAAAGAGAAAACCGAAGAACAACCTGGGTGGCTTCCTTGTGGACAGTATGCATTAATGCATATCGGTAACTTGTAACACGCATTAATGAATATTCATCAATACATCTGTAATGATAGATTCATTGATGCATAGGAACAAAAATTACCGGTATGCATTAGTGCATACCATCCATATGGAAGTCTACCAGGGTGTTCTTCAGTTTTCTTTTTTTTAGCGTTTTCCCTTGAACCTCCCTCTATATATATATATATTGCTGACAGAAAACCGTTAAATTTATCTGGATCGTTTAAACTAATCATGAGATTAGATCTGAACCGTTTAAATTAATGATTTTACGGTTATCTATACCTATCCTACATTCTCTCCCCACTCTCCTAAGTTATCTCTCACGTCCTCTCCTCACGTCAACTGGTTCTTCCCAAAACGAACCATGACCATAAAGCACTCTTAATTCTGTCTCTAAAAGCCTAATGGATTACTCTCTCTTCGTCTTCGATGATTTCGCTCACTGGTATATTTATTTTGTAATAATCAATATTTAATGCAGGGTCCCAAATGAACTATCTTATTCGAAAAAGGCCTTGTTCTTTGGAAGATCTATCTCATATCTGGTACTGCACGGTTCCACTCTGCAAGAACTCCAAATCATTCTTTTGAAGCTCATCCTCTTCATCATAAATGATCCGCTTGCCCCGAAATGACTTAAAATTAAAAGTAATAGTAATAATTAGTATTAATGAGGGGTGTATGTTGGGTCACCGATGATTTGGTGATGAACCACCTTCCTTTATATGAATGAATTTTTACAGGTTCTTTTGAAGGTCTGAAATATGCTTCAAGTATTGAAGAGTCAAAGACTATTCAATCAAGGGGTTGTACATCAAAAAGTGGAATTTTGGATGTATCAACCAACTTCAATATTCAGACCATTTTGCCAAGTCAAGATTGGGTCACCAATATAGTGGGTCACCGATGGTACACTCAAAAGTCATCAAAAGTACTAAGGACATCAAATAAGATGAGGTCATCAAGTTTGATGTCATGGTCACCGACACTATGATCTTGGTCACCGAAATTGCAGGTATATTTTCTAAGGCTGTGATATCAACTCACAAGGGTATACACTTTTGTCACTTAGTGAAAGAAGAAGTTATCAAGCAAAGTGTACACTTATCAACTCCAGCCTTATAAAGTATCCACCGATGTGATACATAGTGAGATGTATCACTTAGCAATTTCAAAGAGATAAGTTCTTGACTCACATCAATTGCAAGACACGTGAGCCAGCAAGAACTTGGGCACCAAGCCTTAAAGAGGGCTATGGAACAAAGGAGTATCCCGGACCTACACCGAGGTGTTGACGGTGATTTTCAAATCTCCTCCGTTATCAGGGGTTCTACCAATTGATATCTTTCCAAAAATAATTCAAAGTCAATTTCTTGATTTGTATCTTCAATTTTTGGAAACTTAGAAAGTTCTTCCATTTTTATATCACATATCCTATTTTGACACCAAGAAATGAATTCTAGAAATAGAAAAGAATGTTCAGAAATTCAAATGAAACAAAATTGTTCCATTATTACCAACAGAATAGAACAAATATGAACCCTTGCGTTGAACATTCTCTTTTATTCTTATAAAAGGAATATTTGTCTTTTAGCTAAAAGGCTTGATGGGACTTCACAGAGCATGAAGAAAAGAAGATAAAGTTATCTGACATTACGTGCTACAAGGAATGGTTCATCCATTATTCTAGTACAAAGGAAGTGGTCTCTTCCTTTGTCCATCAGATAATCTTCCAGCTAATGAAACCTTGACAGCTGTCCACTTGCATCCCATGCATGGACACTATAAAAGGAGATGAAGTCCTTCCCAGAAATCTCACGCTTTCAACAAATCTTCAGAGTGATTATTTGTTTGACTGTGGCAAAGCTGTGTGCTATAACAGTATTGTTTTAACTTGCTTAGTGTAATAGTTAATTACTGTTATCTGTGTGTTTAGTTTGATAGAATAGTCTGCCTGTTCTTTTCCGCATCAAACTATCTGTGTGTAAATTTTTAATATTTATATTAAAAAATTTAAAAAGAGTATATTCTGTGTGTTTTATATTCAACCCCCCCTTCTACAAAACCCTCTCTTAGTTAGCCATCTCTCTTTGGGGACTAACAGTGTATTTGAAAAATGTGACAAAAATCTCCTCATAAGCTACTCCAACTAGCGTTTCAATAAGCTAGCTTATGTCACCCAAAAAATAAACAAGTTTATGTTTCTCGAAAAATATCTAATTTGTTTTTTATTCTTTCTCACATTCTACATAACAATGTAAAATGGATCCACATAAATATTTTATTTTGTGAAAACCTATTTTTACTAGGAATTATTGCTTACATCTATTTAAAATTTATACTCAACTACATTGTATACAAGTACCACCCACTTGACAAAAAGCAGTAACTATGGAGGCTGTTTATCAAGTATTTGTCCCCAAAACAACAACTATATAGTGTTGTTATCGAGTGCAGGTCCGTAGGGGCTGATTGAGGCATGTTTTAGAGCATTTTTAAGGTTGTTTAATGTTTGTTTGGGGAACATTTAAAATCCGTTTAGAAACTAGTTTTGATCGGTCTTTTCGTCTTCCTCTAGAGGGATTCGATAGGGGTACCACTTGTCTTAAAATTTATGCTCACATTTCTCAGGAAGTGTTTCAACAATATAAATTCATACTCACATTTTTCATATTATCGATTTGTTCAACTTGATAAATCGTTGTTTTGTTTGAGGTCTGTTTCAAGGACGTTTAAAATATGTTTAAAGTCATGTCATGTACCCGACCAACGGACGGGTATAACTCTAGTTTCCAAAGATTTGTGACAGATGCCGAGTCCACCAAATAATAAGTTCCACCTATTAGAAAATTACAATCAAAATTGTAATAGCGTAAGTCGTGTCAAATCCACAGAGACTCGGTTTTTAACTTATTATTGTCAAATAATTCAAGTACAAGAACAATTAATTAAAGTATATACGACAAAGGGGGGGGATTGGATTTGATTAATTCAGCTAAACATATGATTAAAACTAATTATAAACGAGGAATTAAAAACCCAACATTAGTTCATTTAGATTAAGATGGTAGTACCTATCATTGAATCCAAAAACGTAAACATAATTGACAAAGTCAAGTTGATTATAGTCGTTAACAAGCTCTAACGACCTCTATTTTTACTTAAATCTACACCGGCTAAATAAGCTCTTAACCGGATCTCAATCACAAATAGAAATTCAATAAGCTCTCAATTTCTTAGGTGCCATTAGCTTTATCGGATTAGAAAAACATCAACTCAAAGCCATAAACTCGTAAGCTCGGCTTATTAAGGCTTTCGATGCAAGATTTCAAAAACCCAATTCAGAAACTTTATTAACACCAAATGGATTCAATCGTTACTTTATCAAAATTCCAAGACGATTACGTATCTTGTTTTTGACTAACAATTATCCATAAGAACTTCAACTAATTGATAAGACTAATTGAACATTCTAATGGAATCTCAAAGTACCAACCATCAAAATAAAAGTAAACTAATGTTGGAATGGAAGGGATTAGCCACACATGGCTAAATCTAGGTTACAAAATGCAATAATCTGAAATTTACCTAAAAATGAGAAGAAATTGATGAGTTCTTGTCTCCAAAATCGTCCTTGCTTTCTTTGTATTTTCAGAAAAATCGAACTCCCCTTCCATGGCAGTTGTAATCGACTTTCTATACTACTAGAAGAGAAGAACGGGTTAAGAAAAAGGAAAATACAGATTTGGTCCCTTTAATTGTCGTCGGGGACTTTTCCGGCGGGTGGGTTTAGCCGCCTAGAAAGTCAATTACCGATCACAACCAAGGCCAAAGAGAGTTCATTAGCTATTTAATATAATTAGAATGCAAGGTATTCGATATAAAAATGAGTTCAAATATGCGCTTATCAAATATCCCTACACTTAGAACTTTGACCGTCCGCGGGCAAAGACTAGGATTTTAGCACAAAGTAAACTCCGCAAGTTGACTTTTAAGAGGATTGATAAAAATACATAGCATTTCATGAAGGCATGATTTAACCGGCATAGTAACAATCTCCACACAAGACAAACCAAAGATGAGCACTTGCTAATTTCTCAAACACCTCACAAAGGATATAAACATACTCTAATCGCTCATTTCCACAAAGGTGTGGGTGTTTTCACTCTTCGCATCAATTCACATGAAAATGACTACCACAAGCTTGCATTAATTCACAATTCTCCATTGCTAACGGTAAACACTAAGTGTGTATCAAAAGGTCTTTAGAATGGGTTGTAACTTGGCATAGGGTCAAGGTAGGGAAAATATGGTCAAGTGACTAAAATTGGACTTGGGAAAAGAAACCATGGATCAAAGTGTATACTCCATATATTGCACACCAAAGCAATCATGAAATTTCTCAACTTTCAAGCTCTTATTTCGCTAAGCACTTTATGGAGACAAAAGTATATATTTTTTTCTTTACAAGATTGGTCTCCATTTATATAAATATTTCCTTTTTTTTCTCTCTTTTTATATATATATATACATAGAATTTTTTTTATCTCTACATATTTTTTTTCGACATCTATCGATCATAATATAAGCATTTTCGATCATGTAGATGGTTTTTTTATGCCCAAGGAGTCTAATTAAAACATATAGTCTCATTCCCAAAGTCCGGTAAGTGAAGTGTTTGGCTAGGGGTTAAAATGTGGTGTAATAACAAAGAAATGGGTAATTAGGCTCAAAAGGGGTGATCAAAAAGGACATAAGTGTAATGGTTGGCTTTTAGGCTAAATGGTTAAAAATAACATCAAGAATGGCGTTTCTCATGTCCACACTAGCATTACCTAATGCAATCTCGAAGAGTCAAAATGGAAGTTCTAGAATGACATATACATGGAAGATGCAATGCACACATAAAACAAAATAAGATTGAAAACAACGTTCAATCATGGTTCAAAAGCTCCATAAAATTACCAAGACCCATAAAGGTCATCCAAATGTGTTAATCACGACCAGACAAGCAAATCACACAATCATTCAGGCTATGTTTTTCATGGCATTGCAAGCATAAAGATCTTCAACTTATGTAATTCGCTTAATAATTGCCCAAAAACAAGTCAAAATTCGAAAAACTTAGCCCATTAGCCCTTAATCATGTAATATCCCCACACTAATTCCATCCCCACACTTAAACCATATATTGTCCTCAATATATGCATCTTTTAGCACAACCTAAAAGCAATAAAAATAAAAGGAACAAAAAATCTCCCCTGATTTGAAGACGTGTGCCCAATACATGGTTTTTGGTGTTAGTGGGTGCCTCCGAGCACTTTCTTTTGGGGGGGGGGGTGTGGAATCCAACTTCAATGAAGGCCAACCTGGAAACAAAACTCATCAACTCAAAAGACAACAAAAACTAAATGAAACTAAACTAGAATGGAAATAAAGCAATAAAATTGGGTTGCCTCCCAATCAGCGCCTTTCTTTAACGTCTTTGGCTAGACGCCGTCATGTCTAAGGTGCTCCTCGTTTTGGCACCTCCACCATGAAAACCTCTACATCAAGAAGTTTGAAACCTTCATAGAATGGCTTTAGACGATGGCCATTAACCTTGAACACTTTCCCGTTTTCTCACTTTTAATCTCTATTGCACCATGACCAAACACGTTAGTAACAACAACTAATCCCACCCATCAGGACCTAAGTTTTCCGGGAAATAATTTGAGACGAGAGTGACAAAGTAAGACCTTTTGTCATGAAAAGTTTTGGTCTTTTCTTTATATAGATGACTACTTTCATAAGCATCATTGCGTATCTCCTCTAATTCTTGAAGTTGGAGTTTTCGGTGAGTACCGACCTCATCAATGCCTAAGTTGACATTTTTCACAGCCCAAAAGGCTTTATGTTCCAACTCAACAGGGAGATGGCAAGCTTTCCCGTAAGCTAGACGAAAAGGGGACATACCTATTGGGGATTTGTAGGCGGCCCGGTAGGCCCATCATTGAGCCTCATGCTCCAATCTTTCCTACTCGGATTCACCGTCTTTTCTAAGATTTGCTTTATCTCCCGATTTGAGACATCTTCTTGCCCATTTGTTTGTAGATGGTAGGCGGTAGACACGTGGTGCTTTACACCATACTTCTAGAACAAAGCTGACATCACTACATTGACAAAATGGGTGCCCCTATCACTTATCACCACCTTTGGAAGACCAAATCTGCAAAAAATCCTTTCCTTCACAAAATCTGAAACATCTTTAGCGCTGTTAGTCCTTGTCGCTTTCGCCTCTACCCACTTAGAAACGTAATCGACAACAAGTAAGATGTAATAAAAACCGATAGAACACGGAAATGGGCCCATGAAATCAATGCCCCAAATTTCAAAAATCTCGCAAGCATAAATGGGAGTCAAAGGCATTTGATCCCTACGGCTAAGATTCATGGTGTCTTGGTAACGAGGACAAGATTTACAAAACATGTATGCATCTCGATGAATATGTTGCCAAAATAGGCCACTCTCAAGAACCTTACGCGATGTCCTTGTTGGGCCAAAATGGCGACCACATGCTTGAGAATGACAAAATTCTAAAATAGAAGTTACCTCATTATCACTTACACATCGTCGAAGGATTTGATCGGATCCTTGCTTCTACAAATAAGGATCATCCCACATGTAGCATTTGGAATTTCGCTTGATCTTGTCTCTTTTCGATCTTTGTTGCTCCTTAGGTGTGGTCCCGGTGACTAGATAGTTGACTATGTCGGCATACCAAGGGACCGCTGTCTTCACCTTGAAAAGATGCTGAATTTTTTTCCTCTAATGGTTACGGCTCTTCTTTGGAAACAATCCGACTCAAGTGATCCGCTCCTAGATTTTGTGCTCCACTTTTGTCTCTAATCTCCAAGTTGAATTCTTAGGGCAAAAAAATCAATCGGATGCGCCTTGGCTTTGCATCTTTCTTTGTCATCATATACCTCAAGGCAACATGATCTATTAAAACCATAACTTTAGTACCTAAAAGATACTGACGAAATTTTTCCAAAGCAAAGACAACCACAAGAAATTCCTTCTCCATGGTGGAGTAGTTTGCTTGCGCGCTATCGAGGGTTCTCAAGGCGTAATAAATAACGTGTAGGTTCCTTACAACCCTTTTCCCGAGTACCGCTCAGATAGCATAATTGCTTGCATCACAGATGATCTCAAAAGAACGATCCCAATTGGGTGGTTTCATGATTGGGGGAGATGTGAGCATCTCTTTAAGCTTAACAAAAGCTTCATTGAACTTCTCATCAAAATCAAACTTCACATCCTTTTGAAGTAGATTGCACATCGGTCAAGTAATGTATGAGAAATCCTTGATGAATCGCCTACAGAAACATGCAAGACCCAAAAATGACCGGACTTCCCTCACCGAAGTGGGGTAGGGTAAGCTTTTAATCACATCTATTTTAGCTTTATATACTTCAATCCCTTTTCTAGAAATAATATGTCCTAAAATCAGCCCTTGGTTTACCATAAAGTGACATTTTTCATAATTTAAAACCAAGTTGGTCTATATGCATCTTTGAAGAATTTTGGTGAGATTTTCTTAACAATCATCAGAGGAGTTTCCATAGACGGTAAAATCGTCCATAAAAACTTCAATGATATTTTCAACATACTCAAAAAAAATACTCATCATACATCGCTGAAAAGTAGCCGGTGCATTGCATAGGCCAAAGGGCATTTGACGATAAGCAAAAGTGCTGAAAAGGACATGTAAATGTGGTTTTCTCTTGGTCTTTTGGTGCAACCGGGATTTGATGAAAACCAGAAAAACCATTTAAACAACAATAGTGGGACTTACCTGTCAATCTCTCGAGCATGTGATCGATAAAAGGTAAAGGGAAGTGATCCTTTCGAGTCGAAGCATTCAATCGCCTGTAATCAATGCACACTCTACAACCACTTTGTACTCTCAAAAAAGTAGCCGGTGCATTGCATAGGCCAAAGGGCATTTGACGATAATCAAAAGTGCTGAAAAGGACATGTAAATGTGGTTTTCTCTTGGTCTTTTGGTGCAACCGGGATTTGATGAAAACCAGAAAAACCATTTAAACAACAATAGTGGGACTTACCTGTCAATCTCTCGAGCATGTGATCGATAAAAGGTAAAGGGAAGTGATCCTTTCGAGTCGAAGCATTCAATCGCCTGTAATCAATGCACACTCTACAACCACTTTGTACTCTCAAAAAAGTAGCCGGTGCATTGCATAGGCCAAAGGGCATTTGACGATAAGCAAAAGTGCTGAAAAGGACATGTAAATGTGGTTTTCTCTTGGTCTTTTGGTGCAACTGGGATTTGATGAAAACCAGAAAAACCATTTAAACAACAATAGTGGGACTTACCTGTCAATCTCTCGAGCATGTGATCGATAAAAGGTAAAGGGAAGTGATCCTTTCGAGTCGAAGCATTCAATCGCCTGTAATCAATGCACACTCTACAACCACTTTGTACTCTCATCAGAACAATCACTCACTCAGCATTCTCCACCACTGTTACCCCAACTTTCTTTGGAATAACTTGCACCGAGATCCCCATTTGCTATCCGAAATAGGAAAGATCATATTCGCATCTAGCATCTTTTGAATCTCCTTTTTTACAACCTCCGTCATGAGTGGATTCAATCGCCTTTGAGCCTTATAAAATGGCTTGAAATCATCCTCCATCAATATCTTGTGCATGCAAGTGGATGGACTCAAACCTTTTATGTCGGCTATGTCCACCCAATGGTATCCTTGTATGTTTGAGCACGAATATAAGCTTCTTCTCCTCAGATATGTCTAGACTACTTCAAAAGATCACCGACAGTGTCTCTCCTTCTCCTAAGTAAGCATACTTGAGATGATTAGGAGGTTTCTTGAGCTCTAATTCAGGTGCCTTTAAAACAGAAGGAAGTAGATTTTTGTTAGATGATGGTAAAGAAACTTGAGCAATGTCATACCTTACCGTCTTCTTTCGATCCATAGAAGCTACTAGCTCATGGAACTCGGGTCCGAGCTCAATTTCATTCATGCGTTTAGTCACTCCCGCTTCATCTAATGACCTACTCAAGGTTGTGTCTAATGCATCAAAATTGGTTAGTTCAAACAATTCTTGAGAAATAGGTTCAATGATATCCATGGTACAAAGAGAAGAAACATATCTTGGAAAACGCATGGCTTCATAAATATTAAAGATAATGATATCACCATCGAATTCCATAGAAAGTGTGCCTTTATGAACATCTATCTTTGTTTTTGAAGTTTTCATAAATAGCCTCCTAACAAAATGGATGGGGATTTAGGATGAGAATCATCCTCCATATCAATGACATAAAAATCAGCCGGGAAGACAAGATCCTTCAACTTCACTTGAACCAACAAATCCTCTAATAACCCCTTAAGGTGTACTATAGGTCTATTGGCCAATTGAATGATCACCATGGTTTCTTGTAAGAGGCCTATATTTAAAGTCTTAAAGATAGAGTATGTCATCACATTGATCGATGCATTCAAATCAGGAATGGCCCTATTGATCATAACATTACCCAATTTGCAAGGAATGGTAAAAACACTGGATCCTTGCACTTTGGGAGTAGTTTCTTTTGAAGCACGACCGAGACATTTTCACTCATATTTACTATCTCATTAGCCTTAAGTTTTCTTTTGTTGGTACACAATTCTTTTAAAAACTTAGCGCAACAAGGGACTTGCTTGATTGCATCTAGAAGAGGGATATTCACCTCGACTCTCCTAAAAGTTTCTAAGACTTCATTTTCCTTTCTAGCCTTGCTAGACATTTGAAAACATGTAGGAAAGGGTGGTGGAATTACCTTTGCTTTCTCACATGCATCGACAATGGATCCGGTTGTTTCTCACTTCGTACCGGTTTTGGACTTACCTCCTTCTATTTCTCCACTTCTCTACTCTTCGCCAACTTTGGTTCTTCTAGCTCTTTTCCGCTCCTCAAATTTTCATCTCCGTTTGGGAAGGCAATTTTCCTTGAGATTCCAATCGACTCACGGAAGTAGCAAGTTGTGTCATTTGAGCTCCCAAATTCTGAATGCCTGCTTCCGTTTTATGTTGAAATTGAAGAGTTTTAGTAGCTAAAGTTTTGACAATATTTTCAAGAGACATACCTGGGCCACTAGAAGTAGCTTGATTTGAATTGAAGGGTGCTCTTTGCGGGAATTATTGTTGTTGTTGCAGCCTTTGCACAAAATTCGGAAATTGAGGTGCTCTTTGGTTGCCAAAGTTATAGTTGAAATACCTTTGTTGTTATGGCTGACCTTGGAAACCTTTTATAGCATTCACATCTTCGGCCGTCATGAACACATCTTCTTGAAGTTGTGGGCACGCATCGGTTGGATGGTTCGTCCCTAAACATATCCCACAAGCTTTCACCTGTTGTTTTCCTACTAGAAGATGTTTCACCATGTTAGTAAGATCAAACAATCGACTCTCAATACTAGCGACATATACCTCATTGGCTTTTTGTGGCTCTCTCCTCATATCACTCCTCACACTGAAATGCAGGGAATTTTCGGCCATAGTGGTGATTGGAGCTCTAACTTCATTTGGGGTCTTGTTAAATATGGCACTGCCACATGCGGCATCAACCATTTTTATATGCATTTGGGAGGAAACCCTGATAGAAGTATTGCAAAAGCAATTGCTCTGAAATCCCGTATCGGCAACTTACACAGAGATGTTTGAATATCTCCCAATATTCATGTAGAGTCTCAACATCTCATTGCTTAATACTACAAATCTCTTTATGGAGGTTAGCAGCTAGGGAGGCGGGAAAGAATTTGTCTATTAATAACCTTGCCATTTGGTTCCATGTCGCTACCGAATCGGGGGGTACCGAGTATAGCCATCCCGTAGCATGGTTCTTTAAAGAAAAAGGAAAAGCCTTTAACTTTATAAGGTCCTCCGAAACCTCAGATGGTTTCATGCTAAGAGAAACTATATGGAATTGTTTCAGATGCTTATTAGGGTCCTCATTCTCTAACCCGTGAAAGTTGGGTAAGAGATGGACCACGCCAGTCATAAGCACAACAATTTGATTACCTGTGGGATACCTGAAACAGATTGGAGTTTGAGCAACATCCTGGGTTGATAATTGATGTACTGTTCGCTCTTCTTCCTTGTCAGCCATCTCGACTATTGGCTTCTCTTTCTCTTCTTCTTTTGGCTTTTCTTCATCCGAATCGCTCGATAGGTCAATATCTTGCCAGATATTTACCCCGGGTGACGAAGTTCCCTCACCTGACTTCTTTCGAAGCTTGGCTTGTTTCCTTAGTTTTTTCACGGTCCGTTCGATTTCTAAATCGGGTGACAAAGGTGAACCTGTACGAGAAGAGCTAGGCATAAAATGTTAGATATACAAAGTCCCTAGCCGCGGCGCCAAAATTTTTGACGAATGCCGAGTCCACCAAACAATAAGTTCCAACTATTAGCAAATTACAACCAAAATTTTTGACGAATGCCGAGTCCACCGAATCCACAGAGACTCGGTTTCTTAACTTATTATGGCCAAATAATTAGAGTACAAGAACAATTAATTAAAGCAAATACGACAAAAGGGTGGGTTTGGATTTGATTAATTAAGCTAAACATATGACTAAAACTAATTATAAACGAGGAATTAAAAAATCCAACATTCATTCATTTCTATTAAGATGGTAGTACCTATCGTTGGTTCCAAAAATGTAAACAAAATTGACAAAATCAAGTTGATTAACAAGCTCTAACGACCTCTATTTTTCCTTAAATCTGCACCGACTAAATAAGCTCTTAACCGGATCTTAATCACAAATAGAAATTGAATAAGTTCTCAATTTCTTAGGTGCTATTAGCTTTATCGGATTAGAAGAACATCACCTCAAAGACATAAACTCATAAGCTCGGCTTATTAAGGCTTTCGATGCAAGATTTCAGAAACCTAATTCGGAAACTTTATTAAGACCAAATGGATTCAATCGTTACTTTATCAAAATTCCATGATGATTATATATCTTGGTTTTGACT
Source organism: Silybum marianum (assembly GCA_036898165.1). Taxonomy (NCBI): domain Eukaryota; kingdom Viridiplantae; phylum Streptophyta; class Magnoliopsida; order Asterales; family Asteraceae; genus Silybum; species Silybum marianum. The sequence goes on along the minus strand of CM072529.1, from coordinate 38,476,963 downwards.
CACAATTATCCATAAGAACTTCAACTAATTGATCAGACTAATTGAACATTCGAATGAAAATAATATTTAACACATAAATCAAGCAAATAAGCTTATCACAAACTGATTATAATGGAATCTCAAAGTACCAACCATAAAAATAAACGAAAACTAATGTTTTAATGGAAGGGATTAGCCACACATGGCTAAACCTAGGTTACAAAATGCAATAATCTGAAATTTACCTAAAAATGAGAAGAGATTGATGAGTTCTTGTCTCCAAAGTCGTCCTTGCCTTCTTTGTATTTTCAAAAAAATTGAATTCCCCTCCATGGCAGTTGTAATCGACTTTTTATACTCCCAAGAGAGAAGAACCACTCAAGAAAAGAGAAAATACCGATTTGGTCCCTTTAATCGTCACCGGCGACTTTTCGGCGGGTTTAGCCGCTTAGAAAGTCGCCCACACGTCAAATAGATTCTCCGGCGGGTTTAGCCCCTTGAGAAGTCGCCCGGATCTGTTGCCCTCGTTCCTGAACTTGATGTGCGATTCTGTGTGTGTGCGATGGAGTCCAGATTGGATGAGACAGACTTAAGACTTGGGCTGCAAAATGGGTTTGGAGTTGTTGGACGATTGTGATGGACTTGGTCTTCTTTTTCTTTTCTTTCTTTTTTTTTCTTCTAGATCATGTGAACTCAATTCATCCACATACATGGTTTTCTCTTTTTTTTATTCATTATTTGTCTTTCTTTGTTTGTTGCTTTTGTTGGTCCCAAAGGAGTCTACAAGAGTTCAAGGATATAGAAACAGTTTGTAGGGGGGGGGGTTGAATACAAGCAGTCAGATTTTAGTATTTAAATTAGTTTATCTTGAATAAACAAATTTACAGTTACAATCGGAATTAGAACAAGTAAACCTATTCTATTGTAACTTAAGAAATCACACAGATTGATGCACAGGGAAATAAGAGAGAAAAGAGACAGAGGTTCTAGGAATTAGAAAGTAGCATGCATGAAGATGAAGAAGATATCTTCATCTTATTTATACCCGTTTGCATATAATGCAAGACAAAAGGTATATGCCACATGTCAAGCTTTCATAGAAAGCTTGTCCTTTGTTCAAAAGCAACCATGCTTTTGGCCGCATGTGAACAGTACCATATCAGATATGATGGGGACATAATAGACAATCCGTACGTCCTTCTCTGACATAGTATAAGGTTTGACTTTTGTGCATCGAGGATAAGATCAATCTTAATCTCACTTGATCGCTGAACTTGAAACTTCAAGGATGACTATCTCTTTCTTCAGCTTGGTCTTCGACTTTTGCTGAATGTTCTTTTGGTGTGATGGTTGATCTTCAGATCTTCAGGGGTAGACTTGATGCTTCTGAATTTCAGCGATCGCTGATAACACTCAGCTTATGCTATCGCTGATTTAAGCATAAGCTTACAAATGGAATTTTCACTAAGTATACAGAGGAATCATATTCAAATCACTGAGAGGAGTTATGATCAACAATCTCCTCTATTTGATTATGATTAAGTAATATGAGAAAATTACTTGAAGGGATTAGTAGGGACTTAAGAAATAATCAAGTAAAAATTTCTAAGTACTAATCTGTGAGATCTTTTTCTGCTAATCTATTATACCCATTGAGTTTCATTTATAAGGATATGAAAGCACAATTTATACAAGTAAATGCCTTAAGTACATTCACTGATTTAAATTTCAGAAAGAAATATCAGTGAGTAAGGTGGTATGTAAAGAAGTTAGAACTCTTATGTTCGTTGTCCCATTTATTATTTTCAGGGATCTTTTCAATACACAGTTGGAGTAGAGTACTTCATTTGAAATTTCATTAATAATCTGAAGACATTACATGAATAATGAAATTACAAATTTGTAAGTAAATTGAAGTACACTACATTGAAGAGTAATACAAAAGAAAACACAACTATATATTAATCAGAGATTTTCATGTCTTCTTCGTATTTCATTTTCATAGAGCCTCTTTTGTCGATTCATCAGCAGATCATCTGACCAGCAGTAGTGATGCATGATTTTGATGAAGGCTGATGGAGCTTTGCTAACCTCGCTGTTTCTGAAGTGCCCTAGAAAGCCATCATTGTCTAAGAAAATCATACCTGGTTCAGGGAAGGTGATGATTTCATTTTCTTCGTATCTTCTATTTTGAGGGAGAGAGACGTTCAGCATTGAGATGTTAGGGATTTCCAGATGACCGAGAATGCTTTCGTAGTTGAATTTGGTTTCATGATCACTTTTGGTAGATGAACCTCCTTCAGCATTTGATCTTCTCTTTCTTGTAGGCTCAGAGAGAGGCGAAACTTGTACATGTTGTGACATCCTTTGAAGAAGCTGATCCAACGCTCTTTCTACCACGTCTTTAAACTTTGATTTGGAACCCTGAATGGCATCTCTGATTTCTAGCCATTCAGAGTATCCATAGAACATCAAGGACTTGGCTTCTTCTTTTTCAGCATTCGCATGACTGTACATTCGAACAAATACCTTCAGTCCATACCTTTTGGAAGGACGTCCTTCGATCGTTGCTCGAATGATTTTTGAATCAGACCTCCGATAATTGAATCTTTCAATGCACCAGCGTAGTTCTTTTTCTCTGTGGCTTGGTTCTTCATTGGTTAGAGCATTCAGGATCTTCTCTTCAGCGGGATAGGATTTACTTTGATATTTTCTTCATTCAATTCCCTTTATCCCAAAGCTTCAACGATTCTTTGACTTTTCTCAATCTGATCTTTAGTCTCCTTTTCTTTAGCAGCATTCTCCCTGAGTATTCTCCTTGTAAGCTCTAGATCACTCTCTGTTTGCTTTATCTTTACATCCCTTAGTCTCTGAGCTTCAAGTGCTTGTGCTCTCTCTTCCTTTGATAGAAAATAGAAGTCATCCACCACGCTAATAGGAGTTGGACATTATGGTTCAGCAGAAGGCATCTATATTCTTTTGGCTTCGAGTTCTTTCAAGAAGTTTATTCGCCTTTCTTCCTCTTCAGGCTCGCTTATTAGGGGTCTCTGAGCGCGGCGTCTGGGAATGAGGTCTTCTTCATCTTCAGAGTCAGAGTCAGATATATACAAAAACTGCTCCTCAAATGAAGGTTCCTTCCAAAAAGTGGAGTCCTTTGGGGGTCTAGACTCACTGAGAATGGGGGAAGGAGAGAGAGGTTGGTCAGCACCAAAATTTGGAGGAGAGTAAGAAGGATAGGTTGGAGGTTTAGAGATGGGAGTATGAGGGATAAGGGGAAGAGTTACGTCTACAGCGATCTCCCCCTCAGATACTGGAATGGTGGCATCAATCTCTGCCACCTGGTTTCCTTTGCCTGATTGGCTGGACGGATCTTGAGAAGGAGGTGGTCCGGTCCCCAAGGGCTCCCTGTAGACTATTTCAGGTATGAAGTTGCCTGGTCTATTGTTTTAAAGTGCTCAAAAGCACCAGGAGGGATATCATCGTCCTCATCATCTTCATCTCCCCCATAGTGAGGGATGTCATCATTGTCTTCCTCATCGTCTTCTTCTTCCTCATCATCTTCCTCAACGAATACCTTTTCAGCGACAGAGGAAGAAGGGTCTTGCCGAATGTAGGGAGATATCGGAGTTTCAAGAAATCTTTCATTGGCCTCTCCGATGATCTCGTCAGCGATTTCCTTGGTGCATCTCTCCCCCTCGATGTTATCAGCGGGGAGAACGTGCACCATCAGAGTACGCACATTGGACCCAATGTCCTTCAGAGAGTTGGTATATGCAGTCTGAGTCTGAACGACCTGGCTCATTGAAGTCCGATCAGCAGTATTGAAGGAAGAGGTAGCTTCCTGTATTTTGGTAAACATCTGCATCATGTCGGACTGAGTCTTCTGAATAGACTCTAGCACGTTGTCTTATGCTTATACCTTCTTTTCCAGCTGGGCAAGAGCTTGCTGATGAGCCAGAGTATCAGCCTTGAGTGCCTGAATGTCAGTGTAGACATTGTTAATCGTGGCCTTCATCCCTGGATTACCAGCGACAGTCTGGAAGATGTATTCAGCGGATGTTTGGAGATTGTCTACCCTAGCCCTTGTGAGAGCACATTCATTGACCAAGAAGTCAATTGCAGGGAATGTGGGGTTAGGGAGAACAATCTTGGGGATCTCCACAACAAAAGGAGGAATCTTTGAAGAAAACTTCTCCTGCTTTACTTTGCGCAGTTCAGCATCTGTCTTTAGCAGCAGCAGCGACCTTGGAGACAGTGACCGTGGTTGCTGGTGTGGAGAGAGACTAATGTGCAGTACCTGATGATAACATAGACAGAGCAGCCAAGAAGAGCTCTGGGTTAGATGATGGATGATTAGACATGTTATTTACCTTTAGAGCATCATGAGGATTACTCTTAGGAACAGCGAGTACTAAGGTAGTGTCATGTGGATCACTAGCCTGTGTCTTAGTATGTCTGTGAGAGACATGCTGAGATCTTGTTGTAATGGCTTTCCAAAGTTCAGATTGTCGAAACAATACTGAAGTTTGAACAACGTGCGATTCAGCATCATCAGAGATAGGGACAACTATCTCTGAATCATTTGTTTGTGTGAGGACCAAAGAAGAGATGGTAGAAGAAGAACAGAAGGCTGTGAATGTTTAACTGATCCAGCTTCAGCGGAGCTGGCTATAACACGTTCAGTAACCATAGTCGCTGAAGGTGGTGGTAGTGCTGAAGAAGCGGCAACGGGTTCAGAGACCGTTGTCATGGCAGTGGCTACAAAGGACATTGGTAGTACGCCCGAATCAGGAACGAAAGTCTTTTGAGAGACTTCCTTCCTTGGCTTCTTTGCAGCTGGCTTATGAGCGATGGTCTTCTTATGACCATCGGTTGGTTCTTTTCGTTTGGAGGGAGAGGAGGTGTCAGGGATACTCACTGATGGGTTAGTCCGTGAGATGGACACATGTCTTGCTGCTTTGATGAGCTGCAGCATGTAGGGAGTGAAGGGAGCATCATCTTGATGGACATCAATGTCCAGAGACTTCTTCCCCACCATCGAGAAGCTTTGGTTGGCGACCGTTGGGTATTCACCTTTGAAGGCAACCTCAAAATGGTTGCAAAGAACCTGGGGTAAGGAATGAATTTGTTTCTCTTCGCAACTTTGACCTTGTTGTACATATCGCTGAATATGTAGTCCGCATAATTCAGCTTGCAGTTGGTGCAGAGAGCAAATCCAAGGTCCTGGAAGTGCTTGCTGGCTTGGGTGTGAGAACCAAACTTAGAGCCCAAGCACTAAATCACCTGCGTGAAGATGTATTGCCAGCGACCAGGAAGACGCTTCTTTTCCATCTTTGACCCGACAGTCTTGACTTCAGGGTTTTCCCAGACATAACCAATAGAGTCCAAAAAGTCCTCTATTTGTTCCTTAGAGGGCTCAGGGGCCCAAGACTCGTTCTTTCCTCTTGAAGGAAGGCAGAGGGCATTCCTCAGAAAGCCGGAGGTGAAAGCAAAGTCACCGAGAGAGGGGATAGTGAAACTGATTGTAGGGAGCTTCCTACCTTTTTCAGTGGTGAGGGTTGTGCAGTGAGCTGTATACCAGAGTGCCTGAAGATGCGCAGTGATACCCACTAGATTGTGCACGAAAGCATACATCAGAGGACAGACTTTGATGAAGGTAGCACCATCGTTGAAGTAAGATCATTCAGCAGGGATATCCACCAGGGCGAGGTAGTTGCATGCCTTGAAGGTAGCTTGTTCTATGTCAAACTGGCACACAGGGGCCTTGGTGAGAACAACTTGATCAGCAGCCTTAATGTTCTTGCTTGAAGATTCCATGTCTGTTTCAAAGATGGGAACACCAAATAGCAAAATCATGGTTTAATACAAGGGTAATAAACCAGAAAAGGTGTTTTTGGTACAAAGATTACCAAAAAATGTAGAAGAAAAACAAGTATTTTGATGAACAAAGATCAAAATACTTGTTAGTACCACAATTTTTGAAAAAAGAGAAAGAAACTTGTTAAAGAAGAAAAAAATACCTTAAAAAAAGGTCTTCTTTTCTAAGACAAACCCAGAACAGGTTTTTGGTAATAGAATTAGAGTTTTATCACATTTGTTTTGGACTTAAAACTGGAATTGAATTTAGAGTTTTATAATGTTAAAGATGTGATAAACAACATTTGAGTTTAAAGTGAAGAAGAGGGTTAGATCAAACCTTAAACGTGAAAATAAAGAAAAACCCACAAGTGCGTGTTTTTGGTGTTCTTGAGGAAGGCTTTGAAGATTCAAAGAAAGTTCTTGCTTGGAGAGTAAGGATCGCGTAAAGAATCGAATGAAGAATTAAGTTTCTTAAATAGCATGAGGAGAGAGAAAGGATAGCTAAACGACGGTTTTAGATTTTTGAAAAAGTAATGATGACCTAGCGCACGTTCCTTGAAAGGAGTTGGAAAGGAAACGTCATGGTCCGTCGTGTGTCAGATAAAGGTCTGACGTGTCATTTTCTTATTTGAAAAATATTGAAAATGATTATCATTAAAAAATGTTAATCCTTATCCTTAAATTCTTCATCAATAGACAATAATGGATTGTCAGTGATGGATTTTTAGTTTTAAGACATTCCCTGAAAGAAAATATTCAGAGAGTGTAAAGATTCAGAAGTTCATACCTGAGTGAGAATCATCAAGTATCGCTGAATCAGAGTTCAGATAATGGAGAATTATTCAGCGTTTAACATACCAAGTTCGCTGATGAGTAGATTGAATCTAGTTTCATCAAGAGGCTTGGTGAAAGGATCAGCGAGTTGATATTCAGTTGGAACAAAATGAAGTTCCACCTCTCCATTCATCACATGATCTCTTATAAAATGATATTGAATCTCAATGTGCTTGGTTTTTGAGTGAAGAACAGGATTATTTGCAATTGCAATAGCACTAGTGCTATCACAATAAATAGGGATTTTAGAAAGTTTGAGATCATAATCTCTTAGTTGATTTCTCATCCAAAGGATTTGTACACAATAGCTACCAGCGACTAGGTATTCAGCTTCAGCGGTAGAGGTGGACACAGAGTTCTGCTTCTTACTTGTCCAGCTTATCAACTTACCACTTAATAGCTGACATCCGCCAGTGGTGCTCTTTCTATCAATCTTGCATCCTGCAAAATCACTATTAGAGTAACCGATTAGATCGAACCCTGAGCCTTCAGGATACCAAAGACCCATATTAAGAGTTCCCTTCAGATATTTGCTTTACAGCGATGAGCTGAGATTCCTTTGGTTCAGCTTGATACCGAGCACAGAGACATGTAGAATACATGATAGCAGGTCTACTCGCTGTAAGATATAGCAGAGACCCAATTATCCCATGATAGGCAGTGATATTGACAGCTTTCACATTTGGGTCTTTATTCAATGTCAGAGGAGGTGCCATTGGGTTCTTCATCGCTGAGCATTGATTCATACCAAACTTGTTCAGCATGTCCTTAACATATTTACTTTGACAAATGAAAATTCCTTTGTCAGATTGCTTAATCTGCAAACCTAGAAAATATGTTAGTTCACCCATCATACTCCTTTTGTATTCTTTTTTCATTCTGTTTGCAAAACGAGTGCATAATTTGAGTCTTATGGAGCCAAAAATAATGTCATCAACATATATTTGAGCAAGAATAGTATGGCCTTTATATTTTCTTAAAAACAGAGTTTGGTCAATCTTTCCACGAACAAATTTTTCTTTAAGAAGGAATTTTGAGAGAGTATCATACCAAGCTCTGGGAGCTTGTTTTAACCCGTAAAGAGCTTCTTAGGTTCAGTGAGAGAAATGAAATTAACATAGAGATAGATATTACATGTACCTCTACGAGTCTTGATACCTGCATTTGGATCACCAATAATTAGATTTATTGGATGATTTGCAGTCCATCACTGAGCCGGAGGTTGAGCAGACTGATCAATAATAGATTCAGCGATTTGCTCTCTTTCAGGGATGTCGTTGATCGTTTCAGCGACAGAAACTTCATTTGAGATCAATTCTGGAGGAGATTCAGTGGATTGATCAATAGAAGATGAAGCTTGGTTATTCACTGAAGAATTTCCTAAAGAAGTATCAGATGGAGGAATCTGATTGAGAGGAGTGACGTTGATCCCTGATGTTGACGGATCGCTGCTTGAAGTAGGAAGATCAGGGATTCCATCATCATTTGCTTCAGCATTAGGTTGATTTCTGAAATAAGTTTCAGGTTCTTCATAATGAGATCTCATCCATTCATTCAACTCCTCATCTTCTTCAGAGATAGGAGCAGAATTAATAGGACGAGATTCATCAAAGTTGACGTGCATGGATTCTTCAACATGTTGTCTTCTCTTGTTGAAGATTCTGAAAGACTTGGATAAAGAAGAGTATCCAAGGAATATCCCATCATCAGCTTTTGGATCAAACTTTCCAAAATAATCTCTGTCATTAAGAATATAACATCTACATCCAAAGATGTGTAGATATTTTAGAGAGGGTCTTCTTCCATGAAATAGTTCATAAGAGGTCTTCTTGAATCGCTTCACTATAATAGATCGATTTTGAGTGAAGCATGTTGTGTTGACTGCTTCAGCCCAGAATTGAGTAGGTAGATGCGATTCGCTGAGCATTAAGCGAGCTGCTTCAATAATCGTTCGATTTGTTCTTTCAGCAACACCGTTCTGCTGAGGAGTTCTCACTGAATAGAAGTTGTGAGTAATTCCCTTTTCTTCAAAGAAATTAATCAAGGTACTGTTCTTGAACTCAGTACCATGATCACTTCTCATGAAGCGAACGATAAGATTATTGAGGACTTCCATTCTCTTGATAAAAGCTATAATAACCTCAGGTGTATCACTCTTGGATCAAAGAAAAAATACCCAAGTATATCTGGAATATTCATCAACTATCACAAGAGTATACTTCTTTCCAGAGAGAGATTGGACATTTACAGGTCCATATAGATCCATATGTAGAAGTTGAAGATGTGAGGTCACTGAAGAGACTTGTTTAGATCTGGAAGAGGCTTTTGTCAATTTTTCCTTTTCACACGCTGAGCAAAAAGATTGCTTTGCAAATGTATGATTAGGGAGATCCCTGACAAGTTCTTTTTGAGACAATTCATTGATTGTCTTGAAGTTTAGGTGAGAGAGAGTTTCAAGATTCTTTGACAGTTTTAAACATGTAGTGTACACTCCCCATGGTTCAGGTAGTGCCTCCATGAATTTTGTCAGTATTTCAACGTTAGAGTATTCTTTGTTGATAGTTTTCATGTCAATCAAGAGACAGTTAAATCTTTGGTGAATTTGAGAGAGAGTTTCACCTTTTGTATGCATAAAGCTTTCATACTGTCATACCAGATTAATACACCTAGTGATTTGGACTTCATCAGTCCCTTCATATTGAATACACAAGGAATCCCACACGGCCTTAGATGTTCTCATCTTCATAACAAAGTGATAGATTTCATCTGGTAAAGACATAGAAATTATGGATCTAGCTTTAGCATCTGTAGCTACTTTCTTTTTATCTTCTTTAGTCCATCGATCTAGAGTTTTGATTATTCTCCTTTCAGCGATGGCTGGAGTGGCAGTAGTGGCAGGTACACTAGCTACTAGGGTTGTAGGAACAAATGGTCCATTTTCTAGATAGTAGGGGATCTTAGGATCTGACCCTTCTAGGAATAGAGTCATTCTTTCCTTCCACAATGGAAAGTTATCACGGCTAAATCTTGGAGGTTTAGCTAAAGATCCATTATCAATGTAGTTTGTATTTGTATTAGACATTTTAAAATAGATTTGTTTAAAGATATTTTAAAGATAAGTGAGAAACACTGCTCTGATACCACTTGTTGGTCCCAAAGGAGTCTACAAGAGTTCAAGGATATAGAAACAGTTTGTAGAATGGGGGGTTGAATATAAACAGTCAGATTTTAGTTTTTAAATATTGAATAAACAAATTTACAGTTACAAGCGGAATTAGAACAAGTAAACCTATTCTATTGTAACTTAAGAAATCACACAGATTGATGCACAAGGAAATAAGAGAGAAAAGAGACAGAGGTTCTAGGAATTAGAAAGTAGCATGCATGAAGATGAAGAAGATATCTTCATCTTATTTATACCCGTTTGCATTTAATGGAAGAGAAAAGGTATATGCCACGTGTCAAGCTTTCATAGGAAGCTTGTCCTTTGTTCAAAAGCAACCATGCTTTTGGCCGCATGTGAATAGTACCATATCAGATATGATGGGGACATAAAAGACAATTCGTACGTCCTTCTCTGACATAGTATAAGGTTTGACTTTTGTGCATTGAGGATAAGATCAATCTTAATCTTGTTTGAAAAGCTTCACTTGATCGCTGAACTTGAAACTTCAAGGATGAACTTTCATAGTATCGCTGACGCTTAACAAGACTTCACACTCTGATTTAGATATTCATTGCTATTACGGAACCGCTTCAGATCATTAGCTAACTATCTCTTTCTTCAGCCTGGTCTTCGACTTTCGCTGAATGTTCTTTTGGTGTGATGATTGATCTTCAGATCTTCAGGGGTAGACTTGATGCTTCTGAATTTCAGCGGTCGCTGATAACACTCAGCGTATGCTATCGCTGATTTAAGCATAAGCTTACAAATGGAATTTTCACTAAGTATAGAGAGGAATCATATTCAAATCACTGAGAGGAGCTATGATCAACAACTTTCTTCCCAGTTTCCAACACCTAACAAAAGAAAACCTATAAATAAGTGAAACTTGAAAATATTAAACCATAGATTCCTTTTAACATTATTTGCTTTTGTATGCTCATGCCATTCTGTTAGTCCCCAAAGAGAGATGGCTAACTAAGAGAGGGTTTTGTAGAAGGGGGGGTTGAATATAAAACACACAGAATATACTCTTTTTAAATTTTTTAATATAAATATTAAAAATATACACACAGATAGTTTGATGCGGAAAAGAACAGGCAGACTATTCTATCAAACTAAACACACAGATAACAGTAATTAACTATTACACTAAGCAAGTTAAAACAATACTGTTATAGCACACAGCTTTGCCACAGTCAAACAAATAATCACTCTGAAGATTTGTTGAAAGCGTGAGATTTCTGGGAAGGACTTCATCTCCTTTTATAGTGTCCATGCATGGGATGCAAGTGGACAGCTGTCAAGGTTTCATTAGCTGGAAGATTATCTGATGGACAAAGGAAGAGACCACTTCCTTTGTACTAGAATAATGGATGAACCATTCCTTGTAGCACGTAATGTCAGATAACTTTATCTTCTTTTCTTCATGCTCTGTGAAGTCCCATCAAGCCTTTTAGCTAAAAGACAAATATTCCTTTTATAAGAATAAAAGAGAATGTCTTTAATTAAGGCTTGGTGCCCAAGTTCTTATTTGGCTCACGTGTCTTGCAATTCATGTGAGTCAAGAACTTATCCCTTTGAAATTGCGAAGTGATACATCTCACTATGTATCACATCGGTGGATACCTTATAAGGCTGGAGTTGATAAGTGTACACTTTGCTTGATAACTTCTTCTTTCACTAAGTGACAAAAGTGTATACCCTTGTGAGTTGATATCACAGCCTTAGAAAATATACCTGCAATTTCGGTGACCAATATCATAGTGTCGGTGACCATGACATCAAACTTGATGACCTCATCTTATTTGATGTCCTTAGTACTTTGATGACTTTTGAGTGTACCATCGGTGACCCACTATATTGGTGACCCAATCTTGACTTGGCAAGATGGTGCCGAATATTGAAGTTGGTTGATACATCCAAAATTCCACTTTTTGATGTACAACCCCTTGATTGAATAGTCTTTGACTCTTCAATACTTGAAGCATATTTCAGACCTTCAAAAGAACCTGTAAAAATTCATTCATACAAAGGAAGGTGGTTCATCACCAAATCATCGGTGACCCAACAATCTCCCCCTATTTGATGATGATACCTGTAGGTTAGAAAAGAATTCTTTTTGACCCTTTCTATTTTTCTTTTGGGTTCTTTTGACTCAGATTTTTTTTTTTCATTTTTTTTTTTTTTAACTGAGTATGTACAGTATAGAGTATAAATTGAATAAAAGAATAAGTATAAGTTTAAATATGTGCAAAGCTTGTAAAAATATTAACAAGAGATGGGATGGAAGAAAAGTATGAACTTTTATTAATCAATACATAGGATTGATCAGAGTACATGATTAACAAAGTTCATACTGCCCTATACGTCTGCAGGATCAAGGATTTGAGGAGGGTTCTCTTTTTTTAAGTTCATCCAGGATCATTCTTGTGATGCCATGGTCTTCAATGGGAGGCACTCCAAGAATAGCAGAGAGGAAGGAGCTGTGAGCCCTTGGAATGTCAGAGGCTCTGAAGAAACCTATGTTGCCATAGATGTCCTCAAAGAATACTCCAAGTTCAGGCTCTGTGATCATGGTTTGCTCAGGATAAGCAATAGGAGTGGGAATAGAGAGATTAATACCTGATGCGTCAATCTTTATGCCCCTTTCATGAAGCATGGAAAAGTGTCCTTTCTTTTTGTTCTTTGGAGGTTTGACCAACTCTCCAGAGAGACCCTTTTGAATAAGGTACATCTGTTGACCTTCAAGAAAGGTGACAAGAATATTATGCTCCTTTTGAATCTTCACCATTTTGACAAAGAGCTTTCTGATGGTATTTAGTATTAATTCCTTGTGTTTGCTTTTGCTCTTGTCAATGCAATTTCCAACCTCTATCCATTCAGAGATCCCAAGAGCTTCAAGCCAATCAACCTCACAAACTTTCATAAGAGAATCAGCTCTTTTAAGAGTAATAAGAAGTTTGGGAGAATTCTTAGTTGGGGGATGAATGGTAGCACCGATGATCTTTGAATCATCCTTTCTATTCTTCAACCTCCTTTTGAACCACTCTACTTCCTTTGCCTTCTTGGCCTCATCAACCAATTTTGCAGCTTCAGATTTCTTCTTTATATTTTCAAGCTCATCTTTTTTAGCTTGAATTGCATCGGTGACTTTGGCATGTACAGCTTCATCATGAGCTAGCTTGAGTACATTAGTCTGATCATACTCAAGCTGAGCCTTGATAGCTTCTTCTCTTTCAGCCTCAGTAAGAATCACCCCAATAGGATCGGTCAGTGCAGGGGCAGGCTGTAGTCTGAGAGTGTCTGCATTAGGATCTCTCATTTTCTTCTTTCTCTTCTTTTCTTCCTTCTGTTCTTCAAAGGAAAGAGGCTTCTTTCCTTTGGCTTTTTCTTTTCTTCTTTTCTCTTCTTCAGTTTCAAGGGGTTGAGCACTGACACTCTCCCCCTCAACAGCTGCTTCGGGTACCAAAGGAACAGAGACCACAACCACACCACCATCGGTGGCTGGATGGTTTTGAGAGGCCACGTCGGCGGCTGGCATGCTGACGTCGGTGGCTGCATGGCTGACGTCGGCGGCTGCATGGCTGACGTCGGCGGCTTTGGCTGCTGTGTCGGCGGCTTTGGCTGCTGTTGTGGAGGTCTTCACATTTTTCTCCCCCTCAGTGGTTGAACCCTTGAAACCCACTGAAGAGAGAAACTCCTTAATCCTCTCCACATCAGAGCAGAGACCGCCAAGTTTCTTTTCTACCCTTTGAAGGACAAACCTGTCAGTATCTTGGAAGAAGGAATCACCAATATCAAGTTCAACCGTTGGAGAAGAGGTTGGAACTTTATCAATCTTGGTGTGTAGACTTGAGAGAGACTCCATTATTGCCTGTTGATTTGCAATAAGAGTAGAGATATTGGTGGCTTCTTTGAGAAGAGGTGCTTCGAAGATCCTGAATGGATGAAAGCACAGATGCTTGACTTGAAGAGAATCCTTGCTGAAGATCAAGGATATCCAAATGTAGAAGATCTAAACATGTCATTAGAGTTGGGTGACTCACCGACAACTCCTCTATGTTAGATCTGAGAGATGAGGAAAGGAATCCATTCTTTCCTTTTCCTTAGTTGCATGTTCTTCTAAGACCTCCACCCTTCGATAGTATTCTTGGTAAAGGTGGTGAAAGCCTGTAGAAGATCATTCCCTTGCTTTGAAGACATGGGAGCGATAGGATGAGGCTTTGGTGGTTGATCATTATCATCATTATCCTTTGGAAGAATAATCCACCAAACTCGTAGATTTTCTTGGGGGGGATTTAGGAGATGAGGGGAAGACACTCTTAGGAGAGTGTCTTTGAGGGGATTCCTCAGTAATGGGTTCCTCCACACCCTTGTTATGTACGGGAGACGTACCTATCCAAGGAGTAGTGTCGGACATCGAGAAAATCGGTAAACGGGGTTGCTCCATCAAATGCACTGGTTGTGGTGCATTCTCACGTGGAGTGTGGACACGGAGCTGAGAGAGCTCTAGGGGTGAAGAAGAGGTACCTTGGATGGGATACTCCAAGTCATCTTCATCAACTAGTAAGAAAGTTGATGAAGGAATAGTAAGGGTGTCCCTTTTTACAACCAAGTCCTTTTGAGAGGGCATGGAGGAGCTGGGAGTAGCTAAGTGTTCCTTGGGTTTTGTGAGGATATTTTCAACACCTACTGGCTTTTGGGAGCCAGTAGATGGATCATGTGCTTTAACCCTTTGGGTTCCCTTAGACTTCTTTGAGGAAGTCTTTGGGGGGCTTTTAGAGTTTCTCCGCTTATGGGATTTGGATGCTTGGGTGGAAGCCAAAGGCTCTTTTGGCTTCGTAGCATCGGTGGGTGCGGAGGTAGATATGCCCGACGCTTTGGATCTCTTAAGAGATTTGGGCACACCAGTGACTCTAGGTACAGAGGGGATAGAAGACATACACGAAGTTCTGCGAAGACGCGGTTCATTCTGCTCCCCAAGTAAGAGTTGCATTCCTTGCAAACTCAACTATAGAAGGTACGAGAGGGTTGTACGATGCTAAGACGGCCTTTTTCATGATTTGGTTACCCACTTGGTGGAGAGGGAGATCATATATGATATCATCTCTTTTCTCTAATTTATCGCCAACTTTGCATGAATAATAAGAGAGAAAAGTCGTTGGAAGGGTACACGAGGACGTCGGAGGGTGGAGAACGAGGAGATCATTTCATTAAAGAAATAGCTGGCATAATCTATTTTTCTCTGAAAAATAAGAGCATGTGCCAGCTCAGTTACTTGAGAAGGTGACTGATCCGGACCACCTGTCTTCTTGCTCAGACACAGAATCAGATGAGCAAAGAAGAAGTTCCAAATACTTCCCATGTTTTTGCGCAATAAAGTACCCGGACCCTTTGACTTTGAGCCCTTCTTCTCTTCCAAATAGTTTAACACATCAACCACCATTTGATGTTCATTACCAAGAGGGAATGGTTCATAGGAATCATAAACAGGAAGCTTGAGAATGCTTCTAACATCTTCCACATTGAAGATCACATCATGTTCATCATTACTTAGAACAGATGCAATAATTTGATCCGATGAGGCATCAAATGTGCAAGTTAACCAAAAGTTTCCAAGAAGAAACTTACTCATTTTGGGTTTCTTTGTCGAGCATATTGTAGAGGGCATCTCTGAAGAAACCAGCAAACATCATTGTACTCTGGATGAGCATTGTCAACTCCTATTCTTCCAAAGTAATTGCATGCAGGGAAGGAGAGAGATCCAAAAGTGATTGTTTGTTCTTCACCAATTCTTGAAGGAGAAGCCATTGAAGAAGAAAATGAAGTTGCAGGTTGAGGTTTTTGCTTTTGAAGGTGAGGAGAAGATGGGTGCGAGAAAGGTGGTGAAGTAGTGGGATGGGTGGTTATATATGAGAGGGAAAATTCAACTTTCAAAATTAATGATTACTTTTGGTGATTGAAAGGTCAGAATTCTAAGGGTTTAGGGTTGAATTCGGCGCATGGTCTGACATTGATGATGTCATTAGGGATAAGAACAAATAATCTTGCTTATCAAGAGTGGTAAGTCAAGAGTTATCTTTTAAGGGTTAAGAAGGTGAAAGGTTTTGTAATGGTAACCTTGGTGAGTGAACAACGTCGGTGGCTTGTATAAGAGAGAGAGACGTCGGTGGCTAGTGAGAGAGAGAGAGACATCGGTGGCTAGGGCAACATATCGGCGGCATCGGTGGATGGCTGTGGTGTCATCGGTGGCTCGACGTTGGAGAGAAAAAGGGGGTGACCGTCGGTGGCTTGGGATCGAGGTACAACGTCGGTGGCTGGAGTATGGGTTCGCCGTCGGAAGGTGGACGACGTCGGTGGGTCGGAAAGTGGACGACGTCGGCGGCGTGTGCAACGTCGGTGGGTGGCAGCGTCGATGGTGGGTGGTTTTTCGGTGGGTATCGGTGGCAGGAGAGAGAGAAACGGTGGTGGATGGTATGGTTTTAGGGTTAGGGTTTTGAGAGATTTAGAGAGGAGAGAGAGAGTATCCGTCGGTGACTAAGTCACCGACTGTGTGTGTATATATATATTATTATTATTTTTTTTTTAATTTTTTTTTATATAAATATATTAATATAATATAATATATAATATAATATATAATATATCTATAAAGTATAATATATATATATATAAAACATATAACATATATAAGTTATAAATATATAAATGTATATAATAACATACATTATATATAAATATAAAATATATTAGTCTATGTTTATCATACCTAACTCACAGATGAGAAACTTGAACCTTGCTTCATCAAGAGGCTTTGTGAATAGATCAGCTAGTTGATAGTCGGTGGGAATGAAATGTAACTCCACATCACCTTTAGAGACATGATCTCTTATAAAGTGATACCTAATATCAATGTGCTTGGATCTTGAGTGAAGCACAGGGTTGTTGGCAATGGCTATTGCACTTGAGTTGTCACACATTATTGGGATCTTTGAGAAAATCTGATTGTAATCACACAAATGATTTTTCATCCACAATATTTGTGCACAACAACTTCCAGCAGCCACATATTCTGCTTCAGCAGTAGATGTAGACACCGAATGTTGTTTCTTACTTGACCAGCTCACAAGCTTTCCACCAAGTAACTGACAACTTCCAGTTGTACTCTTTCTGTCTATTTTTGAACCTGCAAAATCAGAATCAGAGTACCCGATGAGATCGAAACCTGAGTCTTTGGGATACCAAAGACCCAGATTTATGGTACCTTTCAGATACCTGAAAATCCTTTTCACAGCAGCTAGGTGTGATTCTTTAGGATTTGCTTGGTATCGGGCACATAGACAAGTAGCAAACATAATGTCAGGTCTACTTGCAGTTAGATAAAGAAGGGATCCTATCATGGCTCTATAATTTGTAATATTTACAGAAATGCCATCAGGATCAGAAAAGAGTTTAAGAGGAGGAGCCATAGGAGTTTTCATGGTAGAGCAAGTATCAAATTGAAACTTTTTCAGAAGATCTTTAATGTATTTACTTTGATTTATGAAAATACCCTTCTGAAGATTGTTTTACTTGCAAACCAAGAAAGAAAGTTAACTCCCCCATCATGCTCATTTCATATTCTTTTTGCATGAGGGAGCTAAACTCATCACACAAGGATTCATCGGTGGCTCCAAAAATAATATCATCTACATAGATTTGAACAAGAATGATATTACCTTGTGATTTCTTGAAGAAGAGAGTGTTGTCAACCTTGCCTCGTATGTACTTATTTCTAAGTAGATATTCTGAGAGAGTGTCATACCAGGCACGTGGAGCTTGCTTCAGTCCATATAGAGCTTTATCCAGCCTATATACATGATATGGATGGACTGGATCTTCAAACCCAGGAGGTTGCTTCACATACACTTCTTCAGCTAATTCACCATTCAGGAAGGCACTTTTGACATCCATTTGGAATACCCGAAAATTCTTGTAAGTTGCATGGGCAAGAAATATTCGGATAGCTTCCAATCTGGCAACAGGAGCAAAGGTTTCATCATAATCAATTCCTTCCTCTTGCCGATATCCTTGAGCAACCAACCTTGCCTTGTTTCTTATGACAGTTCCTTCTTCGTCCATCTTGTTTCGAAACACCCATTTTGTTCCAATAATTGTTTTGTTGGATGGACGAGGAACTAATTTCCAGACTTTGTTTCTCTCAAATTGTGAGAGCTCTTCTTGCATGGCAATTACCCAGCTAGGATCAGCTAGGGCTTCATTTATCAGCTTAGGCTCAGCAATGGAAACAAAATTGACATACAAGCACAGATTGCTTATGCCTCTTCTGGTTTTTACACCAACTTGTGGATCACCTATGATTTGATCTATTGGATGATCCATGGTCCACTTTAGTGCAGGAGGTAAGGAGGGAGGTAGAGAAGAGGATGAGGTAGGAATTTGGGATGGTGAAGAAGGGTTTAAGGGAGATATAGTGTTTTGGTGGGTAAGGTCTTCTAAAGAGTTAGTTTCAGGAGGTGGAGAAGAAAGAGAAGGTTCAGAAGGTGAGGTGGTGTTTATGGGAGGCTGAGAAGGGTTGCTATCTGGAGGATTGGTTTGAGAGGAGGATGGAATTTCACTAACACATGAATTTATCCATAGGTTTAATTCTTCTTCATCACAAGATAATGAAGAAGTTTCAAACTCATCAAACTTTACATGCATGGATTCATCTATGCATTGTCTTCTTAGATTGAAGATTCTAAAGGCTCTTGAGGAGAGAGAATAGCCCATGAAAATTCCATCATCAGACTTTGGATCAAACTTTCCAAGTTGTTCTGTCATTTAGCATGTGACAAGCACGGCCAAACACATGGAAGAAGTCAAGCTGAGGTTTTCTACCATGGAAAACTTCATACGGGGTCTTGTCATCCCTTTTGACTATGATAGACCTATTTTGAGTAAAGCATGCAGTGTTAACTGCTTCTGCCCAAAAATAGGTTGGCAACTTGGATTCACTCAGCACAGACCTTGCAGCTTCACATAGTGTTCTATTCTTTCTCTCAACAACACCATTTCTTTGAGGAGTGCGTACGGCGAGAGAAGTTACGAGAGATTCCTTTTAGGTCAAAGAAATCTTCCGGAAAGCGGCATTCTTGAATTCAGTGCCATCATCACTTCTGAAGGACTTCACCAGTTTACCATTCAAATTTTCAATTTTTCTTGTAAACCTGATGATTTCTTCAGCAGCATCACTCTTGTGTTTCAGAAAGAACACCCAAGCATATCTAGAGAATTCATCGACGATTACTAGCATATACTTTTTACCACCCGGTGGGTGTCTTGTTGGACCGCATAGATCCATGTGAAGCATTTGAAGAGGTTGAGAGATAGAAGAGCATTGTTTTGTTTTAAAGGAAGTTACGGTGAGTTTTCCTTTTTCACATGCCCCACACTGACTTTTCTTTTTCAAAAGCTATTTTTGGCATTCCAACAACCACTCTTTGTTGGAAAGTTTGTTCAAGGTTTTAAAGTTTAGATGAGAGAACCTTTTATGCCACGACCAACTTTGTTTGGCTAGTTCTTGAGAAAGGAGACACACGGCTTCTCCTATTGCACTTTCCTTCATGTTGATTATGTACACGTCATTCGGTCGGGTTCTGCTAGTACAATCTTGTTACGTACGTCAAAGACCAAACATACACATAGCTGGAACATGACCTTATAGCCCAAATCACATATTTGGCTTATGCTTAAAAGATTGTACATCGGCCCTGAACATGAGCTACTGCGGAGAAAGTGATGGTTCCATTTGAAATGGTACCATATCCTTTGGTGACCCCTTTTCCATTTCCTCCAAAGGAAACAGTGGGTCCCTTTTCTTTTGAGAAGTTAGAGAGAAGAAGTTTGTTTCCGGTCATGTGTCTTGAACATCCACTATCCATGTACCATATATGATCTTTATTTGGTACCTGCACCCAGAAACAAATTTAGACTTTTGGTACCCATTTTGAGGTGGGTCCTTTGGGATTAGAAGGCATTTTAGATTTGCAAGGAGTCAAGTCTTTTGGGCAATTTTTAGCAAGATGAAGAGTGTTGCCACAGTTATAGCATTTCTTTAAAGGGAAGGCCTTTTTAAAATCCCTATCATCTAAACTTTGGACAGAGGTTGAGGAATGAGAAGAAGAAGAAGGATGTCCAACACCTGGTCTTGGTCCAAGAATACCTTTACCAGGATTTCTTGATTTCTTCAAGTTCTTGACCGAGGAATAAAGTCGGTAGCTATTTGAGATTTCCTTTTAGATGAAAATTTTGGTTTAGAAAATTTTTTCTTTTGAGGAGAAAATCTTTTTGAAGAAGAATACTCAGCAACTTCAGAAGGCTGCTCCTGGGAGTACCTTGACTCATGAAGACTTAAGGAATTTAAAAGTCTTTGGATAGGTTTGGGAGAAGAAGAAGAGCTTGGAAGAGTTGAAACCATTGAAGACTCAGAAGAGATTTCTTTAGCTTTAACAAAGACTCCAAACTTTTTGGAACCAGATTCTACTTTGAGCATGTCAAGTAGATCTATAGAGTGAACGGAGGTAGAATCCTCAGATGAGTAACCGAAGAGAGCATCATCGTCATCGGAAAAGAAACCAGCAGGAAAACCTTGACACTCAGAAGAAGAAGGGAGTGGAAGGTCAAGAGGTTGAGGAATATCTTTTCCATAACCAAGGCCGGACTTATCCTTTTGGTGATTTGATCTTGAAGGATCCTTTCAAGATTCTTAGAGGATTTAGTCCATTTAGACGAACCTCTTGTTCCTTTTCAAGTGTAGAAGAAATCTTTGATTTTTCCTCAGAAAGGCTGTCGTTTAAATACCGAAGGTTTTCCAGATCAGCTTTCATTTTGTCAAAATCTTTTAGTTTTGAAAAGCAAGAGAGGAGTTGATCATTTAGACATTTTATGTGCATATCAGCCTTTTTCTTTTGAATCTTTAAGTCACAGAAGTCAACAGTTAAAGAATCAAAGGCATCAGCCTTTTGATCATCAGAGAGAAAGGTAAAAGGATGTACCTGAGGTTTTGTCCCTGAAGTGGATCCCTCAGCAGATACAAGAGTGGTGTAGAGTGATTTCTCCATGTCTTCTATCTCATCAATTTTGGCCATGAGGCACTTAGTGACATACTCACTCTCACTCTCAGAGGTTTGCTCATCTTCCCAGCAATGAGCCTCAGCAACTAAGGTTTTATTTTTACCTTGGTTTCTCTCCTTTTCTCTCTTGTATTTGGCTTTGTATTTCTTGTACCTTGAGGTTTCTGTTGATTCAGAGTTTTCCTTAGAGGATTGGCTATTTCTCTCTTCATGCTTCCTAGAAGGCGATTTTGAGAAGTCATGGCCATAAGAAGAAGAAGGTTTAGAAGAAGAAGCTTTTGATCTGCATTCAGAAGCAAAATGACCTTTCTTTCCACAATTGAAGCATTCTTCATTTGCTTTATCAGAAGAGGATTTTTGAGAAAAAGATTTTCTATTAAATTTGGAGCGGTTTGAAGAAAATCTTTTGTTCTTAAGGTTTCCAGCAAGCATTGCCATACTATCAGAAAGTATGTCAATGGCTGATTCTTCTCCTTCATCATCAGCAGCACTATAGTATGCATCTGACAGATGAGAAGAGTCTTCCTTAATATCTTTTCAGAATTAGAAGAAGGATAGGTGATTCTAGGAATACAAGAAGAAGGTTTTGAATCACCTATCAAAGCAATAGAGGAGGATTTGATATCCTTTATAAGAGACTTTCTCTGATTCTTAGTTTGTTCATAGTGAAGAAGAGTTCCATAGAGAGCAGTTAAAGGCATTATTTCTAAGTCCTTGGTTTGCTTGATGCAAGTACGAGATAGTTTCCCGAAATGCGGGAAGACAATCCATAAACTTGCAGAGAACTTCTTCATTATCATAAACTCGTCCAAGAGCTTTGAGATCGTTAAGAAGACAGTTAAAACGATTAAAGTAGGTAGAAAGAGATTCTCCCTTTTCATGGGAGAAGAGTTCATACTTTCTAACAAGACAGATCCTGTTAGATTTCTTTACTTCTTTGGTGCCTTCATATAAGACACTCAAAGTATCCCACATCTCTTTAGCAGTGGGAAGGTTAAGAAGAGAATGATACACATCATCAGGAAGGGAAACAGCAAGAGCAGATTTGACTTTAGTATCTAAAGCAACTAGGCGTTTATCATCTTCACTAAATTTGTTAGAAGGTTTAATGATATATCTACCAGTTTTCTCACTTCTTTCGTCATCTGACTCTATGTCCTTTCCTTCAGCGTCCTTTTGAGGGCCAAAGCGAGCCCATATTTTAGGAATAATAGGTCCCTCACTGAGAATGTTGGGATACCTGCAATCTATCCCTTCCAAGAATAATAACATGCGATTTTTCCATAACCCAAAGTTGTTTGGGTTGAATCTTGGGGGTTTAGCCAAAGATCCTAAATCATATGTATTACTGGAAGAGGTCTGCAAGGTACCATCAACATTTGAGGTAGTAGCCATCACGGATACGGTTTTATGAGATTAAACCAACTGCTCCGATACCAATTGTTAGTCCCCAAAGAGAGATGGCTAACTAAGAGAGGGTTTTGTAGAAGGGGGGGTTGAATATAAAACACACAGAATATACTCTTTTTAAATTTTTTAATATAAATATTAAAAATTTACACACAGATAGTTTGATGCGGAAAAGAACAGGCAGACTATTCTATCAAACTAAACACACAGATAACAGTAATTAACTATTACACTAAGCAAGTTAAAACAATACTGTTATAGCACACAGCTTTGCCACAGTCAAACAAATAATCACTCTGAAGATTTGTTGAAAGCGTGAGATTTCTGGGAAGGACTTCATCTCCTTTTATAGTGTCCATGCATGGGATGCAAGTGGATGTTGTCAAGGTTTCATTAGCTGGAAGATTATCTGATGGACAAAGGAAGAGACCACTTCCTTTGTACTAGAATAATGGATGAACCATTCCTTGTAGCACGTAATGTCAGATAACTTTATCTTCTTTTCTTCATGCTCTGTGAAGTCCCATCAAGCCTTTTAGCTAAAAGACAAATATTCCTTTTATAAGAATAAAAGAGAATGTCTTTAATTAAGGCTTGGTGCCCAAGTTCTTATTTGGCTCACGTGTCTTGCAATTGATGTGAGTCAAGAACTTATCTCTTTGAAATTGCTAAGTGATACATCTCACTATGTATCACATCGGTGGATACCTTATAAGGCTGGAGTTGATAAGTGTACACTTTGCTTGATAACTTCTTCTTTCACTAAGTGACAAAAGTGTATACCCTTGTGAGTTGATATCACAGCCTTAGAAAATATACCTGCAATTTCGGTGACCAATATCATAGTGTCGGTGACCATGACATCAAACTTGATGACCTCATCTTATTTGATGTCCTTAGTACTTTTGATGACTTTTGAGTGTACCATCGGTGACCCACTATATTGGTGACCCAATCTTGACTTGGCAAGATGGTCTGAATATTGAAGTTGGTTGATACATCCAAAATTCCACTTTTTGATGTACAACCCCTTGATTGAATAGTCTTTGACTCTTCAATACTTGAAGCATATTTCAGACCTTCAAAAGAACCTGTAAAAATTCATTCATACAAAGGAAGGTGGTTCATCACCAAATCATCGGTGACCCAACACATTCCCATTTGAATAGTATTCCCCTTCTTGTAATTTTATACAAATGAATGCTCTATTTGTAATAGCAATTATCAATCGCAACCAAGACCAATGGGAGTCCATTAGCTATTAAATATAATTAGAAAGAAAGGTATTCAATATAAAAATGAGTTCAAATATACGCTTATCAGTTTGTGTGGAATTTCTCTTTTCATTTGTATTTGGGTTATCATTTTTCTTTTGCATTGTGAGTTCTTGAAAATTTTGGATTGTTCATCTTCGATGTCAAGATTTTCATTTGTTTTTTTTATATTTTTATCTGGTTATAATATTTTATGTTATTTTAGTTGAAATATTGTTGTACTCATGTTGTGTTTTAGATTGATTTTAATTTCTTGGATTGTAAATTGTATTCTGGTCTCTATATGCAATCAATCCTGATGATCTTTTGGAGAACATCCCGTTTACCCCTAAAGCCAAATAACAATATCCTGAAGTTTGATATGAAAACCGAATTCCCAGTCATTATGGAAATCTTACGCGGATATACAATCAACTATTCTCTAAGTGCAACTGTTGTGGTTCCAATTATCTATCTACAACACTTTTGGTATACCCTTTCTTATGTAGTAGACAGAGAGCGACATTATTTTGAAGGCTATGTTGATCGCTATTTGTCGAGCCTAACTATTTCAAGACTTCGTCGTGTCTTATGGTTACCCAAATCTGTTAGCTTCCCAGACAAGTCTACATACGATGATTTCGTGTTCGATTACTAAATGTGCGCCGACATTTGACATCTTGGATATTCTGATGTTCTGGGTACTACGTCTCAATTAAAAAAAGAAATACCTACCGACCATCTGGCATATGTTATTTTCGATCTTGAATCGTTGTTTGACTTCAAAGTCAACTTGTGTGGATACATGTAGCACTTCATTTCTTTGTTTTTTCCATGGTATTGCCTTTAATAATCATTACGATTATGCTATCATCATTTTGAATGATCTTGCTAAAGCAGTTCATGACAAGAGGCCAAAGTTCAAAGCACGGAGGTTTGTTCCTTTTTAGCGGTTTCTTCAAATGAATATTAGATCTATATGCACTCAAAGCAAGAAATTCCAAATCGTATTGACAGAGATTATGGTCTAGAATGTTAGATGAAGTCGTTGAAGTCTCATGGCGAAGTAGATAACATTGATGTTAACATGCCACTTCCTGATGCTTTATTGAACTATGTTTATTAGAGTGCACAATGTGTGATAGAATATTTGAGAGAGAATATTCCTATGATCCCATTAGAGCCGGAAGGATCTTCCCAAGGAGCATCCCATGCCTCAGCTGAGCGAAGTAAGGGTTCAGTAGGTCTAGGTGCGCGAGTTCAGATATCGGGGGGTTTTGAACAGGGAGTGTTGAGGGAAAATGTAAATGCGTTCCTCTGATCAAGCAGCAATTCAAGATGCTGGTGCGTCTAACTTTCATTAGGATTCTGAAAGTACTGCTGATGATGCTGTTAATGCTGAATATCATTCTTCTGGTGATGAAGATGATGGTGATAACCATGATGATGATGCTAATAATCCTGTTGCTGCTACTCCACTTCTAATGCCCCAACATATAGGATTAAATCATGAGGTTTCTGATGATATCTTTGAAGGAAAAACCAGAAAATCAAAGAGGTTCTTTCCAAACTCACTATACTAGACGGGTAGCCACATATGCTACTAGGACTAATGTATTTAACTTCGGTATTGAATAAGCCGTCTTGGACCTAGAGACGCACTTGGACGCCTAAGCCATCCACTCAGTTGTTTCTCAACAAACAATTGTTTCATTTTCTCACGGGGATTTAGCACATAATCTATTCCATTCTCAACCAAAGAACTTGAATATTGAAACAAGTAGACAACTGCCCCACTCCACGACTTCTTTTAGTGAACCTTCGATTCTAGAGACAAATTATTTCATAGGTACACATAGTGTTTCAGGAGCTACAAGTTCTCAACCTGTAATTCTTCGTGAATCTGCCGGAACATTCATAGGAGAATCTGTTGAAGGTTTTATCCGAGTATTGAATGTAAATCCTACTAGTGCTAACGTTATGCCAACACTAAGCGTAGGTCATACAGTTTATTCAACTTTTATGTCAATTGGAACTCTATGTGAGCCAGGTGTTAGATTACCCGAATTCGTTTCAAGGGAATACCTGGACGGCTCCCTAAAGGCAGTTCAAGACTCATTTTTGAAGAATTGGCATCTGTTAAACGTTTAATCAAAGGTAAGGGCACAACATTAGATGAAGATATACATATCGTGACTCAACCACCGGTTTCTCAACCTCAATAGTCGGTTGATCTATCTATTGAACAGTTGCAAGATCTTCTTTATGCAAAACTACTATCCAGATCCTCTCTAGGTTCCTCCTAAGATGATTTGGGTGGAATGTTACGTCGATTATTAGAGGAATCCTGACCTGAGCTGGAATGTGTTTCAAAGAAAGATTTTGATTCGTTGAAATCGGAGTTTATCTCGTTCAAGACCGATGTTGTCTTAAAGTTTATCAACAGTTTCTTCTACAATTGATAACTCTGCAAAGGCACTTTAGAAATCGTTGAATGTTGTGGTTGAACACATTTGTGCTTTGGAATCTACTTGTGGAGCTCAAACCACTACTTCTAAAAGGATAGATGATGACCAGGGCGTTCCTGATCACCTGACAAAAAATGGTTGAGCTATCTGAGCTAGACATATCTGTAAATGGTGTTAATGTATCTGAAGTAGGAGATGAAGAAAATATAAATGTAGAATACAGTGGTAAGTAGTTAGTGTTTTTTGTGAATCCTGATTTTAAACGGATGGTTGAAAAGCTGGAGGTAGATGAAGCTCAATAGAAAAAGTTAGCAAGAATTATGAATTATATGTTTGCATATTTCATGGGTTATGGTGATGATGGTGATGGTAGTTTAGAAGATTACTTAAAAGATCTTATGGATGATGAACAAAATCCTAATTTCAATTCTCTCTAACCAGTTCAAGTAATTCAAGCCCAAACTTATATTTCAAGTTCTCAACCTTAAACACAAGTTCAACCTGAAGTTCCTACTATTTTTATTTCTCAAGCTCAACCTATTCATCCTTTTAAACTTGTACCTGAGCAAGCTGAATCATCTGGAGTCAAGAAACCTATTATTACCCTACAAGAAAGAGTAATGTAAGCTAGTATGAAAGATTACGATTGAGACAATCATTCTTGGAAGATGAGCATAAAATAATGTTTGTTCACGAAATAAGAAAGTTGGATCCAGAGAAAAAGTAGGGTATTCGAAAAGAAAGCAAGAAGTACAAAGCTCAATATAAGTGTTTGATGGAAGGAAAAGCTCAACCTACTCACTGTGTTCGTACAAAGTATGGGATTGTATCTATTTTAGAGTCACTACTAAAAGCATGCAGACTTTGGATTATTTAGAATTTTCTGTGCTAAGACAAGATGGCAAGAAATTTCCTTTTACAGAAGCCGATTTTCCGAATATGATGCTAGAAGATTTTAAGTTCATGTACGATCGCAATCTTGCAATTAGACCATTTCTAGTTGTAGAGCTTTAGAGACTATAAAGAAATTTCGGGGACATCATCTGAAGGTTCAAACTATCTTGATTTTCAGTTAGGCATTGAAAGTTATCAGCACAAGGTGAATTTGCTAAAGCTTAATCAAGAGTTGGAAGATGTTGTTCAACATCCAGCCTTCTTCATTCTAATTGATCCAGAGTTTGATATTGTGTATAAGAATCAAGAAAACAAGAAGAAGTTCATGAGGTTTTCTAAGGTGGAAAAATATTCAGATGGAACATTGAAGACGATTCGAGTAAATTTGGAAAACAAGATGAGGAAAGATAACAAAGCGTTGATCAGTGAAAGAATGAACCGTAAGATTAGAACAATGGTATCAAGTGCATTGGATATCTTGAATGAATCGTTAAATTTCATAATTGCTGCTCGGAGCTTGGAACAAAATCTTGGGTTGAGAACCAAAGGGGGAGAATGTTTGGTTTATAGTTTGTGTTTTATTCAATCTTGGTATAAATAGTTTGGTTCATTTTGTAATATGTTTGTAAGAACTCATTATAAAACATTTGACTTTTGACTAGTTGATTTCTTCTCCATACACATTTAACTTTCTGCCATTGTTGTGTTCTTCAAGCTTTCTTGTGATTACATTTTGATCATTTTGGGAGTTATAGGGGTTAAGGAGAGAACATGATTTTAAATCGCCGATGTGAACCTAAGGTTAAAATAGTTAGTTTGCTTTTTTACTATCGACATCTTATACAAGTAGGATTAAATTTTTTAACATTTCTAGATGTTGGGGTATGTATATCTGGTAGCAAGGTGGCTTATTGGCTTATACAAGAAATCTCCCACCTAAGAGGATGGATATAGTGATTGTGCAGGCTGAAAAAACAACTGAGACCTACATATAAATATAATTTTGAAGCTCAAAAACCTTGGCAACCGGAGATCTCATGAATATGAGGTAAGAGTTCTAGTTGTGGTTCTTCCGATGTCTAGCCATTATGTAGATCCCATATTAACAACAAATTCATGAATAATTGCTCAATTGATCCTCATCTTATTAAGAAAACTAGAGAGAACACTTTACAAGAACACACACTTAATCTTTGTAAGGGACTCTCATAATTATTTGATAATTTGCTATGACTTTCTACTTAAATGGCCCACAATACAACCCATATACAAGTCAAAGCCCGAACCCAAGGCCCAATACAAAGACTTATTGCAAAAGGCTTACTTTATAAAACATCAGTATATAGGTCTAAATCTTAGACCTAACATTTTGGGTTAATGCGGAAGACCCAAAGAGACTTATGGAGATTTTTACACCGAAATGGCCTCGCTTATTTAAGCCACATAACACACACATATATGCTCATGATGTGAATTCAGTTTTATATTTTTGAATCAAGTTTGTATGTTTCCTTCTAACATTTATCTATACTCTATTATATATGTTCTTGATGTGAAATTCAACAATACGTCTATTTCTTGACCAACTTCTTAAATACTTCTAGCAGTTTAATAATGTCTAATCTATTACAGATAGAATGTCTAAACGAAGATGGAAGGGTTGTGTTTCTTGATTATTCATGCTAGCTATAAGAAATTATATATTGTACATGGTAACATAACCACCATAATTTTCACAATGATCTAATATTTTAATAGATTTTGTTTTGGTCTTTTCAGAGGATGTGTATACTTTACTTATAATAGGAGTGATTTCTATAGATAGAGTTGGGTCTTAAAAAATGTTTTGCATAGACAAATTTTATATATCTTCCCTTCGTAATTTTCTTTTTTGTTGTAATAATATTTTTGGGATAACTTCTCTTTCACCCATTAATTTTGGTTGATTTTCTCTTTTATTATAAGTTTACTGTGATTAGGAATTGTAATTTTGTAGTTAATCATTGTCCAAGTCATATGGATTTTAAGTTTATTGTAAAATTATGTTAAATAAACTGAACTCTCCCTTTATTGTTTTCAATTTTCGTCTTCAAAAATCATAGTCGATAGTTGTAATTTTCTACTAGATTGATGCAAATGTTTTTGGATTTTTCTAAAGATGAGTAAGAAATTGTTTTAGAAGCTGAAACAAAAACAAGTGAAGATTGCAGATGGTGATTCTGCGGTTTTAGTTTTCCACTATGATGCTTTAGTTGCTTGTTGTGCAGCAATAGATATGATGTTATGTATTGGCGATGGATGCTTTGAAGACATGCAACTATTAATAATAATGTGTTGTGTATGAGTTACTTAAACCAAATGATGGAGGCATCAATCATGAGGTTGTTATTAATATTTTTTTTACAAAATTTGAAGTAGAAATAAAGCATCCGTTGAAGCTAAAGTTAAAACAAGGTGTGAATCAAGGGCAGTGGGCGCTAACCGAGTATGTTAGTTATGTAATGTTAAACAGTTGGACCAAGTTTATTTGTCAAATGTTGATCTTAATACGGGTTTGAAATGGAAGAACGAAGTGTCAGGCCTTCGTTGTTGGTGAAAATGGGAACTCTGGACAAGGGTTTGTAAAACGTTACACTACACCATTGCTTTATGTATATTAAAGTGGAAGAATTTAATTGTTTAAACTCACATGGAGTAATTTCAATAATCAACACATTATGTCTTTTTACATATTTTTTTTTTTAAATAAGTTTACTTCATGGTTTTTTCTTGTTTGGAAAGCTTCATATAAAGATAATATTGATGGTCGCATTATCGTTGATTTTTGAAAGATGGGATGAAAATTCATTTCATTATTTGTATTTAATTAGTGTAAAGTTGTTAAAAGCAAAGTCCTCAAATTCTTCGAGAGTTAAAAATGGATTATTTCTTCAAATAAATTATATGGAATGACTGATTTTTGTAGGCTTCAACATTTTTCTATTGGGTGATTGATTTTTAAAAAAATGGACTATCCATTTGCCTTTCAAGATAATATTTTACTTGCCAACAACCTCATAATTTAGAGGATATTAAACATTCTATGAATAATTGTATTAATTTTTTTAATCTCCATTTACAAAAAAAATAACATTTGTAGCGAGTATATAACTAGTATATACAAAAGAATTACATCATTTCTTTTCATTCTTTTAAAGCTCAAATATATGGAAAAAAAAAGTTACCTTCATATCCTTTCAATCTCAAAAACACAAATATATTTTTCTTTCTTTCACTTACGTTCTTTTCTTTTTCTACCATTTCTTTTCTTCCAAAATTTGAAAACACAACAAGGTGGAGCTATTGATTGCATACATATTATCCTAACAAATCCTATCTTCAAATGGATTTTTATGATACATTTGATTTAGTTTATTATTTTTAGATTTTAGTAAGGAGTCTTTTACTAAATTATATTATCTTACTTGACGATCATTGAAAGAACCAACAATCTTACCTGGTAAGAGTGATGCCAACGGCCTACAGTTATATCTACTAAGTGAGGGTAACAACTCTTAGGGGTTGTTTGTTTACCTCTTAACATTTCCATTAAGAGGCAGACTCTGAATCACTAAAAAAGGTGAATCTTGTTTGGCAAAATATAAGTTTGCCTCTTAATTGTTACAAAATCCTCTGATAAATTTTGTATCATGAACCGCCCTTAAACCATTAATAGCCCTAATTTGAACAATTATCAAACAATTATATTTCATTTTGCATTATATCATAAGAGTCTCTTAATCATTTTGACCACTTAATCGTTCTGTATCAAATCATTCAGTAACCGTCAACAACCCCTTACTCGATTAGCACTTAGAACGTAAATTATTGCATGCAATGTTGTTTTTGATGGACTAATCTTAACCCCGTTAAAACACGTGATAGTGTTAAACTTTATCAGTAAACACTAGCTAAATAAATGTATGAGTAAACGGCCCTAAGATTCACAAAAGAACGTAATGAAATTGTTGGTGACTTTAGTGAAATCATCGTTCTATTTTAGATAATTGGATTCACATGATAATAATGGAGTTAATAGTTAAGCTATAACATGAAATAGGAGGTGTAGAGTGCACACTCATGTAAGATAACTAGAACTTGGGATCGTTGAACGGAGTTGTTTGGCGGGTTACTAAGGCACAAAAGAGTTAGCATTGGTCATGCGTTTTCCTTCAGGAAAACAGTATGGGTTGTCCTAGGAAACATAAGTTGTGCACGGGTCGTGCACTTTTCTTCTTTGAATTGGCACGGGTCATGCGCATGTCGATTATGAGTTTCTGTTTGAGGCACGACCCGTGCTCTTTTACACTTGTATTTAGCACGTGTCATGTTCCTTGTATCAGTTTGAAATTGATGAGAATTTTTGGTAACTGCCTCTATTTTAGCAATTAATCTCATTAATTGAGATATTATTATCAAAAATGCAGAATCAGTTACGGTTTCTTGTGGTATTAATAGGATCAATCTATGCCATTATCGATACCGAGATTTTATATTATTCTCGAGATATTTTCGTGATACCCGGGCAGTATAGGGTCGAAATATCTCTTAAGGAAAGCGAGCTCTCACGCGATCTCATTTCTTTATCCGAGTTAATTTTTTGTACTCTTCCTTTTCTCCCTATTGTTCGAATTCCTCCAACATTTTTAAGAGATATTTTCGTTCTTGTGAAAATGTCGAGTGATCAAACCGTGAGAGACATGACGACGAAATTCACCAGACTCGAGAAGTTTGAAGGTGTCCATTCAGAAGATGTACTTCCTTTTGACTATGTTAAAGGTTGTGTACGTGCTTAGTACACCAATTCTTGAAGTGATGGTAGACGAAACGTTGGAAATGACGCCACGTTGGAGCAAATGGGAGAACGATGACTACATATGTTAGGGCCACATCTTGAACGGTATGTGTGACTCCCTCTTTGATATTTATCAAAATGTTGAGTCCTCCAAAGAGCTATGGGATTCTCTTGACTCCAATTACATGGCCGATGAGGCTTCTAGTAAAAAGTTTCTCGTGAGTAATTTTAATAATTACAAGATGGTTGATTCAAGGCCCGTGATGGAGCAATACAATGACCTTTTCCGCATCTTGGGGCAATATGTTCAACATAATATGAAGATGGATGAATACATCTTTGTATTGAGCATTATTGATAAGTTCCCTCCCTCTTGGAAAGACTTTAAGCACATGCTTAAGCATAAGAAGGAAGAGTTGTCCCTTATACAACTCAGTAGTCATTTACGTGTAGAGGAATATCTAAGAGTGCAATAGACTAAGAAACCAAAAGAAAATCCGGTTTCTATTCCTTTAGTCAATATGGTGCAAAAGGGTAAGTCTAATTCTTTCAAGGGAAAACATAAGTTCAATGAAGCCAAGAAATTTCCCAACAAGAAGGTCAAGTTAACTTGTTGGACTTGTGGGATGACCGGCCACCTCAAATGTGATTGTTGAGTTTCCAAGAAAAGTAACGGAGGTCCAAACCCACAACAAGGTCAGTTTCTTAACTTTGGTTTTAATTTTAGAATTGAATTATGTATCACTAATATAAGAAGCATTTTACGTGCATGAAGATGATGTTGCTTGGTGAATTGACTCGAGAACAAGATGTCATGTATGCAAGGATCGACGTTGGTTCACAACTTTGGAACCGGCTGAAGACGGATTCATGTTACACATGGGGAACGAGCCGAGTGCTCCCATTCTTGGACGTCGTTTGGTTATGCGAGAGTTTAGTTCTAGCAAAATATTTGAACTTTTTAATGTTCTGTATGTACCGAAAATTTCAAAGAATTTGATTCTTGAATAAATTAGGGTATAGGCAAGTTTTTGAACCCGATAAGTTTATCTTCTCGAAAAGTGGCTCTTTTGTTGGATTTGGTTATTTTCTTAATGGAATGTTTATGTTGAATTTGAAATATGATAATATTGCTGTAAATTCAAATTCTGTTGATTCTGATTTATGGCATGCAAGGCTTGGTCATGTGAATTTCAAAATAATGAAAAAAATGTCAAAGGAAGGATTAATTTCTGCTTTTAACATGTTTTCTAAAAAATGTAAGACTTGCATGTTGACAAAAATCACTAGGCAACCTTTTCCTAATGTGAAAAGGGACTGGTCGGTGTTTGATTTAATTCACATTGATCTTTCTGTTTTGCATTCAACTCCATCTTTGAGTAATAAAAAGTATGTTGTTACTTTTATTGACAATGCTTCATGTTTTTCTATGTATATTCGTTGCATATAAAAGATGAAGCATTAGGCTTTTATAAATTTTATAAAACGGAGATTGAATTGCAAATGAATTCTTTTATAAAATGTTTACACACCGACCGTGGTGGGGATTTTTACGACCCCATGTTTTTCCAATCCGTAGGAATCCTTCATGAGACTACGGCGCCTTATACACCACAACAAAATGGTATGGCGGAACGGAAAAATAGAGTTCTCAAAGAAATGGTGAACTGTATGTTATCCTACTCGAGTTTGAGTGATGGATTCTGGGGTGAATCCATGTTACCCCTTATGAACATTGGTTCAAGAAAAAAACAAACTTGAATTATATTCGAGTTTGGGGCTGTCGGGCGATCATGAGACTACCCAAACTCAAAAGGAAAACTTTTGGTGAGAAAGGTATTGGGTGTATCTTTATTGGATATGTCGAACATTCCAAGGCGTATAGGTTATATGTTATTGAACCTATTGTTTCTATAGAGATTCACACCGTTATAGAATCGAGCGCTGCATTATTTGACGAAGCTAGATTTTCTTCAATAGCTAGACCAAAGGACATAGTTCCAAGTACAAGTGGAACTAGTGAGGTTTGTTAGTCCCATATTACAACGGATCTGATAGATTGCTCAAGGAATCCTCATTTTATTGATATATTGAATATAAGAACACTTACAGAAAACACACACTACACCTTTAGACGACTCTCATTTGTGGTCTTCACCTCTCAACTGTCTAACAGACTCTCTATATATACTATAAAGGTAAAGCTACAGTTACATGTATTTACATCACAGCCCAATTACTTTAAGACACGTCATCAAAAACTCTATTCAGAAGTTTTTCAGAACTTCTTCAGAAGTTGTCTTCAGAACTTTTCTTTCTTTAGAAGTTGTCTTTAGAACTTATATTCTGAACTTCAAAATTTGTCTTTAGAACTTCTATTCTGAACTTCAGACTTCTGAACTATGACCTCTGAAGTCTGAATATCTGAATAATGACTTTACAAAACATTTCAAACATAGGATTCAAGTTCATAGGATTCTGTGGATCCTAACAATTAAAACTGAAGACTTAATCCAGTTTCTGAACTATTAGATTCAGAAAAGAGCAATACTAATAAAACTTTTGAATCTAAATCTTTACTAAAAGCAAACTTAGATTCATTATGTCAAGACTTATTTGATATTTCTGTTAATGTTTCTGCATATCAAAATCTATCCCTTCTTAGAACAATTCCAGAACTAGTTTCCACAGAAACTACAATATCAAATCTTTCTGCACCCTCAATCTCAACCTCAAATTCAGCACTACCTACTTCTAAATTTGTACAGCTCAATTCTGAAACATTTCCCGTCACTTCTGAACCAACAATACCTATTTCTGAACCAGTGACTATTCCTTCTGAAAATGTACAAAATCTTCAATTTGAGGGGGAGACATCAGATCTACATTCCACAGTCAATCTAAATTTTGAACCAAATTCAATCATTGATGAATATGACTCTTTAAATAATGTCTCAT
Source organism: Silybum marianum (assembly GCA_036898165.1). Lineage (NCBI taxonomy): Eukaryota > Viridiplantae > Streptophyta > Magnoliopsida > Asterales > Asteraceae > Silybum > Silybum marianum. The sequence goes on along the minus strand of CM072529.1, from coordinate 38,442,194 downwards.
CTGTTCAACCATTTCCAAATGTGAACAAATGGACATCAAGTCATCCAATCCATCAAATCATAGGTGATGCCTCAAAAGGTGTACAAACCAGATCAGCCACAGCTAATGAATGTCTGTATGTGAATTTTTTAAGCAGTATTGAACCCAAAAAGCCAAGTGAAGCTCTTCAGGATCCAGACTGGATATTAGCTATGCAAGATGAGCTAAATCAATTTGAAAGAAACAAAGTCTGGAGACTAATTCCAAAATCATAGGGAAAATCCATTATTGGCACAAAATGAGTTTTCAGAAATAAGAAAGACGAACATGGAATTGTTGTGAGAAATAAAGCAAGACTAGTAGCCAAGGGCTATTGTCAACAAGAAAGAATAGATTATGAAGAAAACTTTGCTCCCGTGGCTAGGTTAGAGGCCATTAGGATATTTCTTGCTTATGCAGCACACAAAAACATGAAAGTTTTTCAAATGGATGTCAAATGTGCATTTCTGAACGGAGTTCTTCATGAAGAGGTATATGTTGAACAACCAGAAGGCTTTGTTAGCAAGGAATTTACAGATCATGTTTATGTCTTAGATAAAGCTTTGTATGGACTTAAACAAGCACCAAGAGCATGGTATGAAACTCTCACAACTTTTCTTCGAATTCTAAGTTCAAAAGAGGTACAGTTGATACAACCTTATTTCTGAAACATGATCTTAATACAAATATATGTGGATGATATTATATTTGCTTCTACAAATCCAAAATTCTGTAAATTTTTTGAGAAAATCATGCGAACTGAATTTGAAATGAGTATGATGGGAGAGTTAACATTCTTTCTTGGTTTACAAGTAAAACAACTTCCTACTGGCATATTCATTAATCAAACTAAGTATGTTTTTGATTTACTTAAAAAGTTTGATATGTCTGACTGTTCTAGTATACAAACACCAATGGCCACAGCTACTAAACTTGAACCAGATTTATCTGGTAAATCTGTTGATCAAAAGAAGTACAGGGGTATTATTGGTTCTTTGCTTTACTTAACAGCAAGTAGACCAGATATAATGTTTGCCACATGTATTATCTCACCTTCTTGCTGCTAAAAGAATACTTAGGTACCTAAAAGGTTCACCTTCTTTGGAACTTTGGTATCCTAAGGATTCTAGATTTGAACTAACTGCTTTCACAGATGCAGATCATGGTGGTTGTAAATTAGACAGGAAAAGTACATCTGGATCATGTCAATTTCTAGGTGATAGACTTGTAAGTTGGTCTTCCAAGAAGCAGAATTATGTATCCACTTCTACTGCAGAAGCTGAATATCTAGCTGCTGCCATATGTTGCTCACAAGTCATCTGGATGCAAATACAACTCAAAGACTATGGCTATACATTCAAAAAGATTCCTCTGTATTGTGACTCCTAAAGTGCAATAGCCATTACAGCAAAGACAAAACATATTGATGTGAGGTATCATTTTATTAAGGATCATGTTGAGAAAGGCAATATAGAAATGTTTTTTGTTCAAACTGATTATCAATTAGCAGATTTGTTTACCAAAGCACTTGATGAAAAAATATTTAATTTTTTGGTAAGCAAATTAGGCATGATGAATTTGTCTACATATGTATTTTACATCAATTAAGAATTAAGAGTTAAATTCTGAGACTCAATCATTCAGAATTCTGAAAATCTTAACTTCAGAAATTATGAGGTTAACTTTTCAGAAGTCTATCTTTCAATTCTCAGAAGTACTAATTCTTTATTTCTAAAGTTGTTGTATTATAATACTTATTTTTCTTCTATTTCTATGTTTAGGATTTTTCAAGGGGGAGAGATATATTTTTTTCTCTCATAATTCAAGGGGGAGTGATACTCATAACATGATTATATTACATTTCATCAAGATCTGAAAAGATGGGTACTTTTTCTCAAAATAAAAAATCTTAGAAGTATGGACAAACTTCTAAAGACAGAAACATGTTTTATAAATTGTTCAAACTTACTTTTGAAATATCAAATTGTTTTATATATTCAGAAGTATGTTGTTTTAAATGTTTATCATGAATGTCAAGGCATATCCTTCAAGTTCTGAAAAGAATTCGCAAGTTCTGGAGTCTTTCTGAATAATTTCATCAAACTTTTGAACTTGTTCTCAGAAGTTCTGAACTTCCCGTTGTAAGATTGATTTTATACATACGTGTGCCATGTGTCTTAATTTCATTGGAGGAGCCTTAATCAACGTCGCAAAACGGTTCATTAATCAAAATAAATGATGATTACTTCTCGAATCGTCATTACTTTTTACTCCTTTTTCGGCCACGTGTCCCTCCACGATCATCCACCTAATAAAATCCACGGCCTCGTCATCCTCTTCTGTTTTTAGCGAATTTTCCCTCCGAAACTTAATCTCTGGTTTTCTTGAACTTCATTCGTACTCGAATCTTAACTTTCTGTCCACAATGTCGACTTCAAATGTTGATATGCCAATCTAAAATGCAAAATCGTGTTTCAGTAACAGTGATACATCATCAAATGAAGACTCTTTCAAAATTGTGTCTAAAAAGGTTATGATTGGATCAATGGAGGTTACTCTGGATGATGATTCAATGCTAGAAGACACTGCCACAAAAGGAAATCTTGAAGCCGGTCCTTCAAACCCTAACCCTAATCCAAACCCTAACCATCATTCATCTGTAATTGGGCGAACACAAGTGGAGCCAATCGAAGTACCTTCTGAATCTGTTGGAGGTATAAATGATTCTCAATCCGTTGCTGGTACTGCTCAAGAAGAAAGTTATGGACCGGATCTTACAAAACTCTATGTTCCAGAGCAAAAGAAGATGGACATTAAGAAGGATAATTGTGGTCTTAATATTCGTTCAATAGACTTCAATGATGAACAGAGAATTTTGATTGAAATATTGAAGAAGCATCCTATTAAAGCTCTGCTTACGAAAAAGTTTTTGGTTCCTGGGTCCTATTTACAACAATGGTGGTTTCATGCTGAAATTGAAGAAGAAGAAAATGATTCGTCTTCATTTGTTCATGGTTATAGGTTCTCCATTAAGGATTATGATATCAGGGACATCTTTGATCTTCCAAAGGATGATGCGGTAGTTGGTAAAACAACATTTGATGCTATTCCTTCTTCTTATGAGATTATTGCAGACTTCATGAAGTTAGGTTATTCAGAATCTATAACTGCATTAAGTTCTTTTAGAAGAAAGTGTCTTCCACCTATTTGGTATTCCTTGTTTACCATTATCAACACATGTTTATCTGGAAAGACTTCAAGTCTGGATCAAGCCTCATCCAATGTCAGAATTATCTTCCATGGAATTGCTCACAACAAGCATCATGACTATGCTTCTCTAATTTTTGAAGAACTGAAGATAGCTATCGCAAATAAATCTACTTACTCTTACATTCCTTATCAAAGATTCTTTCAGATCTTTATCAAAGGAGCCGTGAAGACTGTTGAAGCTATTCCAAGATTGGATCATGAGGTACTTGTTCCACTTTTTTCTATGGATAGCTTAAGACCACCAAGTGCCGAACTTAGATTTCCAAATGCTATGCCACTACCAGCAGAACTTCTTGCCAATGTAAGTTCCACAAATAAGTTTTGAATGAGTATTGTGAATCTTTGGGATTGCCTAAACCAACAATCTCTACCCCAAATTCCACCCCCAGTGGAGAGAAAGGTGAGGGGCCTAGAATTCATAGTGAGGGAGGGGAGGAAGTTCATGGTGGGAAACAACCTCATAGTGAAAAGAGGAAAAATGTAAATGAGAGACAGGGTAGACATGTGAGAAAAAGAACTAGTTAGGGGGATCACAGGTAAAAGAATAAGAAACTTGTGGATAATATTGAAACAACCACACAATCTATTACTCCACACTCTTTGGTGGATAATATTGAAACAACCAAGAGCCCATGACAAATCTTTTTAACCCCCCTAGCCACTTACTCATCACTCAATAGAAGGGTGTTTCATTAACACATATGGGGCAAGCAGCACATATACCATTGTGTCCCCACATGGAGGAGCCCGATGTTGAATATGAAGGATATATGTCCCCCCTTCACATATATGTGCACATAGAGTCTGAGAGTCCACTCTTTGTTGAGCCTAATGAACCACAAGATGTGGGATTTCTTCACACAAGCACACATCTTTCAGATGTCAATAAGCAAAGTGTTTGTCACATTGCAACAACATCCATAGATGTTCCTATTTCTGGACATCAAGGATTGGATGGAAGTCCTGGTGGGGTGAACATCTCTAAAGCCCCATTCATTGAATCAACAATGATTCATGATTTGGTGACATCAACAGGCCAGCCTACTTATGTAGGACTTCAAACAGGATCATTTGTTGGTTCTAGTTCTATTACCCAATCTTCTGAATTTTCTGAATTCAAAGATTTCTGTACTTCTGAATTTGAAAAGATTCAGAAGGACATCATGGCATTATCTGAAAAATCAACCAAGGCGTTGGAGGATAGGGTGGAGAGTCGGGAGAAGTTATTGGATCAGAACCTAGGTGAATTGAAGCAAGTTTATGTCTCAACAAATGATCTTCAATCCTTTCAGGAGGCTATTTTAAAATTTTCCCAGAAGTTGTTTCTTCAGTGGCAAATCTCAAAACATCCTTGCCATCTACTTCTGCACAAACAGATCTCTCTCAGTTAGCCATAAAAGATGACATTCAACTCATGTTGAATCAATTATCTTCTATTCAAAATACTCAAGTATCTTTGGATCAAAGAATATCTGCTTTAGAATGTAGGCCTCAACCTGACACTTTGAAAAAAAATGTTGGTCCCTAAAGGGTCTACAAGAGTTCAATCAATAGAGAACAGTTTGTAGAAGGGGGGGGGGGTTGAATACAAACACACATAGATTTTGGTTTTTAAATGAGTTTATTGAAAATAAACAAATTTACAGTTACAAGCGAAATAAGAACAAGTTTAACACTTATTCTATTGTAACTAAGAAACACTAAGTTTGATGCACAAGAAGATGAAAGAAAGAATAAAGAGGGTATAGGTTAGAAAAAAGCATGCATTCAGATGAAGAAGATATCTCCATCTTATTTATACCCGTTTGCATTTAATGCAAGACAAAAGGTATATACCACGTGTCAAGTTTGGATAGGAAGCTTGTCCTTGCTAATAAGACAGCCATGCTTTTGGCCGAATATGAACAGTACCATATCAGATATGATGGGGGTATAAGAGACAAGTCGTATGTCCTTTTCTGACATAGTTCTAGGTTTGACTTTTGTGCATCGAGGATAAGATCAATCTTTAATCTTGCAAAGGAAGCTTCATTTGATCGCTGATACTGAATATACAAGGACGAACTTCAGTATCACTGAGGCTTCACAAGACTTCACACTTTGAGTAGACAATCGCTGCTATCGCTGAACCGCTTCAGTTCACTTAGCTGATTATCTCTTTCTTCAGCTAGGGTCTTTGACTTTCGCTGAATGGTCTTCTGGTGTGATAGATGATCTTCGGATCTTCAGAGATAAGCTTGTTGTTCCTTGATCTTCAGCGATCGCTGATGGTTATCAGCGTGTGCTGTCGCTGAATATAAACAGAAGCTTATACAATGAAATTTCACTAAGTATAAAAAGGAATCATACTCAAATCATTTAACAGGAGTTATGATCAAAAATCTCTCCCTATTTGATTATGATTAAGCAACATAGGAAAATTGCTTTAAGAGACTAGTAAGGACTTAGGAAACATTTAAAGAAAAATTTTCTAAGTACTAATCTGTAAAGTCTTTTTCAGCTGGTCTACTATCTGGATTGAGTTTCATTTATAAGGATATGAAAGCACAATTTTTACAAGTAAATAAGCTTAAAGTGCATTCACTGATTGAATTTCAGAGTGAAAGATCAGTGAGTGAAGATAGTGTAACGAAAATAGAACTCTTATGTTCATTGTCCCTTTTACTATTTTCAGGGATCTTTTTCAGTACTAGGGGGGAGTATAATACTCTGATTGAATTTCGTTAAATATAATCTAAATAAATTACAGAGAAATGAAATTACAATAATAAAAGTAAAGTACTTGTACACTAAAGAAATATTACAAAGGAAATAGAAATCTATAACTAGTCAGAGATATTCTCGTTTCGTCTTTGTAACTCATTCTCATAAAGCGTCTTCTGTCGATTCATCAGAGGAGTATCTGACCAGCAGCGCCAAAGCATGATCTTTATGAGAGAGGATGGGGCCTTGCGAATTTCTTGGTTTCTGAAGAGTCCTAAGAATCCTTCATTATCCAAGAATACCATAACAAGTTCAGGCAGTGAGATGATTTCATCTTCTTCATATCTTCGGTCTTGAGGGAGAGAGGTACAAAGCATTGATATATCAGGGAGCTCAAGATGACCAAGAATGCTTTGATAATCAAATTTAGTTTCATGCTCATTCTTAGCACTTGAACTTCCTTCAGCAGTTGATCTTTTCTTCTTAGATGATTTAGGGAGAGGGGGAACTTGCACATGTTGTGATATTCTTTGTAGCAACTGATCTAGCACATTGTCCACCACATCCTTGAATTTGGATTTGGAACCCTGAATGGCGTCTCTGATTTCTAACCATTCAGTGTATCCATAAATTTCTAAGAATTTGGCTTCTTCTCTCTCTGTTCTGTTCGTCCTTGTCATTCTTACATATACCTTTGGACCACCTCTGTTGGAGTGTCGCCCTTGGATAGTTGCATGAATGATTTTGGCTTCAGATCTTCGAAATTTCAGTCTGTTAGTGCACCAATCAAGCTCTTTGTCTTTCTGCATAGTGGCTTCAGCGGATAGTGCACTTACAATCTTCTGTTGAGCAAGAATCGGATCTACATTCAAATTTTCTTGTCCAAGTTCTCTCTGTACAAGCGCTTCAGCGATCATTTCACTCTTTTTCAGTTGATCTTTGGCCGCCTTATCTCTTGTAGAGTCTTCTCTGAGCAATTTCCTTGCTAAAGCAAGATCATTCTCAGTTTGCTTTATTTCCTCATCCCTGATTCTTTGTGCTTCCAATGCTTGTTCTCTCTCTTCTCTGGACAGAAAGTAGAATTCATCTACCATCCTTATTGGTACGGCTTCAATGGGTTCAGCTTCAGGCACCCTTATTCTTCTAGCCTCGAATTCCCTAAGGATTTTTATTCGCCTTTCTTCTTCATTAGGCTCGCTTATGATCGGCTTTTGAACGCGACGCCTGGGAATAAGACCTTCTTCTTCTTCAGAGTCAGTTTCTATTATGTACATAAACTGCTCTTCAGAGGAAGGTTCCTTCCATGAAGTTGAGTCCTTTGGGGGACGGGGATCACTGAGGGAAGGAGAGGAGGAAATAGTATTGTCAGAGAGAGTTTTTATAGGTGAAGGAGGTGTGGGGGTTTCAGAGAGAGGAGTTATGAAAGGGATAAGAGGAAGAGATACCTCATGAGTGGTCTCCCCCTCAGATATAGGGATAGTGGTATCCAGATCTACCACTTCTTTTACTTTGCCTGAGGGACCGGATTGTCCCTGAGAGGGATGTGGTCCGTCCCCCAAGGGCTCTTGATGAGCGACTCCAGGCCTTGACAATCTGAAGTCCTCTAAGGCACTTCCAATGTCATCGTCGTCTTCATCATCATCCATCCCCCCATATGAGGGATAGGTTCTTCATCATCTTCTTCATCTTCTTCTTCTTCTTTTTCTTCTTCTTCTTCTTCTTCAGCTTCAGCCCGCTGGATGTATGGAGAAATTCTCTCTCCAGGGAACCTCTGGTTATGCTCTGAGATGAGTTCGTCAGCGAACTCTTTGGCACATCTCTCCCCCTCAATTTTATCAGGAGGTAGACAATGCACCATCAGAGTCCGAACATTTGTCTGAATGTCCTTTAGCTTCTCATCATTATCCTGAAGCGTGGTCCGATCAGCAACGTTGAAAGAAGATGAACTAGCCTTAGAGAGCTTCGTGAGCATCTGCATCATATCGGATTGAGTCTTTTGAATAGACACAAGGACGTTTTCTTGAGCAGCAACCTTCTGTTCCAGGCTTGTCAGGGTCTGATAAAAGGCCCTGTTATCTTCTTTTAGGCCGAAAACGTCAGAGATGAGGTTGTTGACGTTTGTCTTGATCGAAGGAGTTCCAACGATTCGTTTGAAGATAAGCTCAGCGGACGTCTGAAGATTGTCCACCCTAGCCCTTATGAGAGCACATTCCTTGAACAAATAGTCAATTGCAGAGAATGTAGGGTTGGGAAGGACAATGGGAGGTAGCTTAGTGACTGGAGTGGGAAGCTTTGGAGTGGCCATCTCTTGCTTCACGTCTCTGAGCCAAGCAGCGCTGGGAGGACCCTGAGGAGATTTCCCCATATCCTTGATGAGGGGAGGAGCGCTGGTGGTGGTGGTTGTCGTCGCTGAAGTTGGAAGAGAGGCGACACCTGATGATGACATAGATAAAGATGCCAAAAACACATCCGGATTAGAAGATGGATGAAAAATGTATGCTTCTCCCTGAGAGTATCATGAGGATTACTCTTAGGGACCACATTTGCAGAGGCAGTGTCTTGAGGATCACTGACTAGTGTCTTAGAATATCAGAGAGAGATACTCTGAGGTCCTTGTAATTTGGCCTTCCAAAACTCAGATTGCCTAAACAATATTGAGGTTTGGACTGCATGCATTTTAGCATTATCAGGGATAGGGACAACTATCGCTGAGTCATTTGCTGAGGTGAGGACCAAAGAAGAGGAGATAGAAGTAGATAAGAAGGCAGTGAAAGTAGTACCTGATCCAGCTTCAGCAGAGCCGACTAAAACACCCTCAGTGACCGGAGTCGCTAATGATGTAGGTAGTGATGTAGGTAGTGGTGTTGGTAGTGCACCAAAATCAGAGAGAGTGGTCTTTTGAAAGACCATGTTCTTTGGCTTCTTGAGTTTGGTTGCGATGGTCTTTTTATGACCATCGGCTGGTTGCTCGCTGTTGCGTTGGACAACGAGGTGGACACTGGAAGAGGAGCTCCGATCACCTGCAACATGTAAGGAGTGAAAGGAGCATCACCTGGACGTTCCTCAATGTCCAGGGACTTCTTCCCTAAAACAGAGAAGGAGTGATCGCCGACCTTCGGGTATTCTTCCCCGAAGGCAACTTCCATGATGGTCGCGAAGAAGCGAGGGTAAGGGATGACGGGATGTCTGGTGGCGGCGCTGATGCAACTGACCATGTCGCAGAAGATGTAGTCAGCGTAGTTGAGGTTGTGGCCGGTGCAGAGGGAGTAGGCAAGGGTCTTGAAAGTGCTTGCTCGCTTGGTCGTGCGAGCCGATCTTCGACCCAAGGCATTGGATCACCTGGGTGAAGATGTATTGCCAGTGAGCGGGTAGTCTTTTCTTCTCTACCTTAGAACCCACCGTCTTCAGAGAGGGATTCTCCCAAGCATATCCGATAGAGTCCAAGAATGCATCGATTTGCGTCTTGGTGGGTTCAGCGCCCCATTGTTGATTCTTTGCGCGTACAGGGAGACGCAGAGCCTTCTTGAGAAACCCAACAGTGAAAGAGAAGAACCCAAGATCTGGAATCCTGAATCCAATAGCAGGGAGTTCGGTTCCCTTATCAGTTGTCAGCATGGTACAGTGAGCCGTGTACCATAGGACTTGGAGATGCGAAGAGATTCCCACTGGGTTGTGGACGAAAGCGTACATCAGTGGGCACGCCTTGATGAAGTTTGCTCCTTCAGTGAATTGAGGGCGGTCTGCAGGCATTTCCACCAGTGCAATGTAGTTGCAGGACTTGAAGACGGCTCTTTCCAGAGGAAAATGGCAGGTTGGTGTAGCGACCAAGGTAGTGTCTTCAGCAGCAGAGGTTGCAGCGGTCTTACTTGCAGAGGCCATTGCTGTGGGAAAGATAGGAACACCAAAGAGGTAAATCATGGTTTTATACATAAATGCATAAACCCGAGTTTGGTATAAAGAATACCAAATTTAAGATCAAAGAGAACAAATATTTTGATGAACAATATCAAAATGCTTGTTATAAACAATATAATGAAAGATTAAAAAAAACATAGGTAAATGGATAAAATTTTAAAAAAATCTTCTGGTCTAAGGAAAGAACTTAGAACAGGGTATTTTTAAAGGAAAACCTTTTAAGTTTGATCCACGTTATTTTTATTTTTGTTTCTAAGAAATGTTATTATATCATTTTTAGAGTTTTAAGGAGAAGAAGAGGTGAAACAAGATGTTTCCAGTCATAATTCAAGGTTTAGATCAAACCTTAGTTGAGTTCGAGAAGAAAACACACAAATGCGTGTTCTTGGTGTTCTTGAGAAATCTTGAAGATTTGGAAGTTTCTTTTGCCTTTAGGAGAGTTGTGAAAGCGGAAGGAATAAAGTAAGGCAAAAGAGATGCTTAAATAGCAAGAGGAGAGAGAAGGAAAGGAGTGCTAAACGACGGTTTTAGCTTTTTGAAAAAGAAATGATGACCTGGCGCACGTTCCAAGAAAGGAGTTGGAATGGAAACGTCGCTGTCCGTCGTGTGTCAGAAAAAGGTCTGACTTGTCCTTTTCTTTATTTTTAAAAGATTATAATGATAATTATCCATAAGGAAGGTTTATCATTATTAATTTTAGAAAAACTTCATCACTAATAATAAAGGATTGTCAGTGAGGAGTTTTAATTTTAAGAGATTCATTCTTTGATGAGAAAAGATATGAAAGAGTGATAAGGATTAGAAGATAATACCTGAGGAGATGGCCCAAATATCACTGAATCAGAGTTCAGAGAGTGGAAAGTTTGAAAGCTTTATTTGTATCCCTTGTTGGTCACTGAATAATAAATTATTCAGCGTTCAACATACCAAGTTCGCTGATGAGTAGATTGAATCTGGTTTCATCAAGAGGCTTGGTGAAAAGATCAGCGAGCTGATATTCAGTAGGTACAAAATGGAGCTCAACTTCACCATTCATCACATGATCTCTGATAAAGTGATATCGGATCTCAATGTGCTTGGTTTTGGAGTGAAGTACAGGGTTGTTGGCAATTGCAATAGCACTAGTACTATCACAATAGATAGGAATCTTAGAGAGCTTGAGATTGTAGTCTCTGAGTTGATTTCTCATCCAAAGGATTTGAGCACAACAACTGCCAGCGGCTACAAACTCATCTTCAGCGGTGGAAGTGGACACTGAGTTTTGCTTTTTGTCCAACTTATTATCTTTCCACCTAGTAGCTGACATCCTCCAGTGGTGCGCTTTCTATCTATCTTACAACCTGCAAAGTCACTGTCAGAGTAACCAATAAGATCAAATCCTGAGCCTTTGGGATACCAGAGACCAAGATTTGGAGTTCCTTTCAGATATCTGAAGATTCGCTCTACAGCGATTAGATGGGATTCCTTCGGTTCAGCCTGATACCGTGCACAGAGACAGGTGGCGTACATGATGTCTGGCCTACTCGCTGTAAGATACAGCAGAGATCCAATCATTCCTCGATAGGCAGTGACATTGACTGGTTTCCCATTGGGATCCTTATTCAACGTCAGAGGAGGCGCCATAGGGGTTTTCATCACTGAGCACTGATTCATGTCGAATTTATTCAGCATGTCTTTAACATATTTGCTTTGACAAATAAAAATTCCTTTGTCAGGTTGCTTAATCTGCAAACCTAGAAAATATGTTAGTTCACCCATCATACTCATTTTATATTGTTTTTGCATTCTTGCAGCGAAACGAGGGCAAAATTTAGGTCTTGTGGAACCAAAGATAATGTCATCAACATATATCTGAGCGAGAATAGTATGACCTTTATATTTTCTTAAAAACAGGGTTTGGTCAATTTTTCCACGAACAAATTTTTCTTTAAGAAGAAATTTAGAAAGGGTATCAAACCAAGCTCTAGGAGCTTGTTTTAACCCGTAAAGAGCTTTTTCAAGTTTAAAAACATAGCCAGGATGGTTAGGGTCTGGGAAACCAGGGGGTTGTTCAACATAAACTTCCTCGCTCAGTTTTCCATTTAGAAAAGCACTTTTAACATCCATTTGAAAAACTTTGAAGTCTTTATGGGCAGCATAAGCTAAAAAGAGTCTTATGGCTTCTAAACGAGCAACAGGTGCAAAGGTTTCATCATAGTCAATTCCTTCTTCCTGTCTATAACCTTGAGCAACAAGTCTAGCCTTATTACGAATTATAGTCCCGTTTTCATCTATCTTATTTCTGAAAACCCATTTGGTTCCAATAACCGTTTTATCAGAGGGTCTAGGAACAAGATTCTAAACTTTATTTCTACAAAATTCAGTTAGTTCTTCTTGCATAGCTGAAACCCAGCTAGGATCAGAGATAGCTTGATCTAACTTTTTAGGTTCAGAGAGAGAAATGAAGTTAACATAAAGATAGATATTACTTGTACCTCTACGTGTTTTGATACCTGCAGTGGGATCACCAATAATTTGATTTATTGGATGATTTGCAGTCCATCGCTGAGCTGGTGGTTGAGGAGAGAGATCAACAGCAGATTCAGCGACCTGTTCTTCAGTTTCGGGAATAGGACTTGTTTCAGGAACAGGTACTTCATTTAGAATCAATTCAGGGGATTGATTTTCAGATATAGTTTGGTTATTCACTGAGGAATTTCGAAGAGAGGAATCAGCAACAGGAATCTGATTCCGAGGAGTAACATTCATCCCTGAAGATGGATGATTGTCACTTGAAGAATTTACAGGGATTTCATCATCACGTTCTTCAGCAGGAGGTTGATTGCTGAAATAGGTTTCAGGTTCCCCATAATGAGATTTCATCCAGACATTCAATTCTTCATCTTCCTCATGAGAATAAGATGCATGAATGGGACGAGATTCATCAAAGTTAACGTGCATGGATTCTTCAACATGTTGTCTTCTTTTGTTGAAGACTCTGAAGGATTTAGATATAGAGGAGTATCCAAAAAATATACCATCGTCAGCTTTTGGATCAAATTTACCCAAATGATCTCTGTCATTCAGAATGTAACATCTACATCCAAAAATGTGGAAATATTTCAGAGTAGGTCTTCTCCCATGAAATAATTCATAGGGGGTTTAACTATCAGGGATCGATTTTGAGTGAAGCACGTTGTACTAAAAGCTTCGGCCCAGAACTGAGTGGGTAGATGCGATTCGCTGAGCATTGAGCAAGCCGCTTCGATGATAGTACGATTTCTTCTTTCAGCAACTCCATTTTGCTGAGTGGTTCTCACTGAGGAGAAGTTGTGAGAGATACCTCTTTCTTCAAAGAAGTTTACCAAGAGTACTGTTTTTGAATTCAGTGCCATGATCACTTCTTATGGAACGAACAATTAGATTGTTCAAAACTTCCATCCTTTTGATAAAATAAATTATCATTTCAGGAGTATCACTTTTGGATCGAAGGAAGAACACCCATGTATATCTGGAGTATTCATCAACAATCACTAAAGTGTATTTCTTCCCAGAGATAGATTGGACATTGACAAGTCCAGATAGATCCATATGGAGTAGCTGAAGAGGCGTGGTCATTGAAGAAACTTGCTATGACCTGAAGGAGGCTTTTGTTAGCTTTCCATTCTCACACGCTGAACAAAGAGATTCCTTTGTAAAGGTATGATTTGGGAAGTCTCTGACTAGGTCTTTTTGAGATAATTCATTTATTGTCTTAAAGTTGAGGTGAAAGAGTCTTTTATGCCATAACCAGTTTATGTCAGTGGATGCTTTAGAGATAAAGCACATGTTCTCAGAGTGAGAACTATTCATATTTATGACATATTCATTTTCCACTCTTTTCCCTGTAAGGGCAAGCTTATCATTTCCGTCAGTGACAGCACATCTATTCTTTAAGAATAGAACTTTGAATTCTTTATCACATAACTGACTAACGCTCAAGAGATTGTGCTTTAGTCCCTCAACGTAGGCAACACGAGAAAACGATGTGGCTCCGTTGGATATAATTTCATAACCTTTAGTGTATCCTTTGCCATTTCCACCAAAGGTCACTAATGGACCAGCTTCTTCTTTGTAATTAGAGAGCAGAGATTTTCTGCCAGTCATGTGCCTTGAGCATCCGCTATCAAGATACCAGATACTTTTGGCACTCTGCATACAATAAAAGTTTAATTGTTTAAAGGTACCCATATTACTATGGGTACTGCTTGGTTAGATATAGGATTGGAGGAGGAGCTACTAGCTGAAGAACTCTCTTCAGTGGATATCTTCACCTTTGATGGTTTTGCAACCTTGGTGGATTTCACTCTCACTGATTTATCAGCTTGAGCTACTTTCTTTCCACGAGCTAGTTTATCAGCTTTAGTAGCGTTAGGACATTTGCTTGCAATATGGGATGTTTCACCACAGTGATAGCATTTCCTATACTTAAAGGGTTTGGAAATCAGAGAGGGAGCAGGAAATTTCTCAGGGATAGGTCCAAGAATTCCTTTATCCATGGTCCTTGGAGGTATAACAACCTTTTCAGGGGTAGGAGTGAGATCGATTTTAGATCTTGGGGTTGGTCTCTGAGAAAAGTCAGGGACCTTCTTCCCAGTTTTAGAAATTTTCTCTGAGGACTTCTTGTTCCTATCTTGAGTTTTCTTATTCTTAGGAACTTGATTAAGAAACTCGTTCTTGATCACTTTCTTAGAATTAAGTATAGAAAGCTTCTCTTTAGAAGAGGAGGAAGAAGAAGTTGAAGAAGAAGGATCAGGGATAGAGGAGACAAACATTCCAAATTTGAGCATGGAACGATCATTCTCTGATTCTTCCTTTTTAGGGTTATAGCCTAACCCACTTCTTACTTTCATAGGTATTTGAGCATTGATGATCTCATTGACTATAATAGAAGCCTTACACCATCCTTCGATGGTTGCCTTTTCAGATTTGAGATCAGCGATAGCCTTTTCCCTATCAGCGATAGCTTGTTGTTTCTCGATGCTTATTGTTTGATTTACAAACACTTGGTCCTTGATAGATTCCTCAATTTTAGAAAGTTCTTTGATTCTTATATGGAAAATTTTCAATTGTTCAGATAAGTCAGTGTTAATTCTCTCGGCCTTAATTTTTCCATTTAAAGCATCGTAAAAATCTAAAGTCATAACATCGAGAGCCGACAAGTTATCACCTTCAGAGGGTAAAGAGATAGAAGGAATAGTTACCTGAGTAGAAGGAGACTCAGAGGAAGAAGTCTCAGTGACTTCTTCAGCGTCCTCAATTCTTGCCATTAGACAGAGGAAGGCAAGATCTTCTTCATCTGAACCAGACTCTTCAGAGGTCTTGGCCCAGTCATCTTCAGCATCCCAGTCAACTTCTTCAGCGACAAGGCCTTTGCCTTTTTGTTGGTGTTTCTTCATATCCTTGTATTTGTTTTTTTTCAATTTCAAATACTTCTCCTTTTTATCAGAGGTCTGGGAGGTAGTGGGAGCTGCAACTTTCTTCGACCTGCATTCACTTGCAAAGTGACCCTTTCGCTGACAGTTGAAGCATATCGCTGAGGCTTTCTCAGCGGGCAACGTTTTTTGCTTTTCAAAGTCAGAGAGGTTAGAGGTTTTTCGAAAATTTCTCTTTCTAGCAAATCTTTTAAAGTTATTAGTTAAGAGAGCTAGAGAGTTATCAAACACAGAGATGTCAGCATCAGTGAGTTGATCTTCTGATCAGTTTGCCCTAATTCAGTGATGGAGGTGATAGTGGAAGAAGAAACATTTTTAGAAGGAGTTCCCTCAGAAGTCACAAGTGCCAAAAGTACTTTTGGCACCTTTGAGTTCATTTATGAGGTTCTTCCTTAGAAGTTGAGATTGTTCCTCATTTAAGAGCATACCATATAATGCACTTAAGGACAAGGTTTCAAGATTTTTTGACAGCTTTAGACATGTAGTGTACACAGCCCATTGATCGGGTAATGCCTCCATGAATTTTGTCAGAATTTCAGCGTTTGAATACACTCTGTCGACTGATTTAAGATTAATCAACAAACAGTTGAATCGCTGGTGAATTTGAGAAAGAGATTCACCCTTTTGATACATAACACTCTCATATTTACTTACAAGGTTTATGCATCTAGTGACTTTAACCTCAGAAGTTCCTTCATATTGGATACATAGAGTATCCCACATGGCCTTAAAAGTCCTCACTTTCATGATAGAATGATAGACTTCATCTGGTAAAGCCATTGCTATTATAGATCTAGCTTTAGAATCAATAGCAATTTCTTTCTTATCTTGTTCAGTCCATCTGTTAGGAGTTTTAACAATAACCCTTTCAGGAATGGCTGGAGTAGCAGTGGTGGCAGGAACACTAACTACTATTGTTGTAGGAATAAATGGTCCATTTTCTAGATAGTAGGGAATCTTTAGATCAGATCCCTCTAGAAACAAAGACATTCTTTCCTTCCATAATGGAAAATTATCATGGCTAAATCTTGGAGGTTTAGCTAAAGATCCATTATCATTGTAGTTTGTACTAGGGTTTGACATTTTAAAATAGTTTTAAGAAAAAATATTTTAAAGATTTAAGAAGCAAACACTGCTCTGATACCACTTGTTGGTCCCTAAAGGGTCTACAAGAGTTCAATCAATAGAGAACAGTTTGTAGAAGGAGGGGGGGGGGGGGTTGAATACAAACACACACAGATTTTGGTTTTTAAATGAGTTTATTGAAAATAAACAAATTTACAGTTACAAGCGGAATAAGAACAAGTTTAACACCTATTCTATTGTAACTAAGAAACACTAAGTGTGATGCATAAGAAGATGAAAGAAAGAATAAAGAGGGTATAGGTTAAAAAGAAGCATGCATTCAGATGAAGAAGATATCTCCATCTCATTTATACCCGTTTGCATTTAATGCAAGACAAAAGGTATATGCCACGTGTCAAGCTTGGATAGGAAGCTTGTCCTTGCTAATAAGACAGCCATGCTTTTGGCCGAATATGAACAGTACCATATCAGATATGATGGGGACATAAGAGACAAGTCGTACGTCCTTTTCTGACATAGTTCTAGGTTTGACTTTTGTGCATCGAGGATAAGATCAATCTTTAATCTTGCAAAGGAAGCTTCATTTGATCGCTGATACTGAATATACAAGGACGAACTTCAGTATCGCTGAGGCTTCACAAGACTTCACACTTTGAGTAGACAATCGCTGCTATCACTGAACCGCTTCAGTTCACTTAGCTGATTATCTCTTTCTTCAGCTAGGGTCTTTGACTTTCGCTGAATGGTCTTCTGGTGTGATAGATGATCTTCGGATCTTCAGAGATAAGCTTGTTGTTCCTTGATCTTCAGCGATCGTTGATGGTTATCAGCGTGTGTTATCGCTGAATATAAACATAAGCTTATACAATGGAATTTCACTAAGTATAAAAAGGAATCATATTCAAATCATTTAACAGGAGTTATGATCAACAAAAAAGCATGATGATCAGGATCTTGATGATCATGAGGGGGAGAAAAGAAGGAAAGTGTCTCATTCTGAAGATGTTCTTATGCTAAAAGCTCAGTCTTCTGAAAGATCTTCTGAAGATGTTCATAAAGAGGCTAGTGCTAGTGCTGAAAAGGTTTCTGAAGCAATTGAAGATATTCTATCTTCTGAATATGAACTTCAAGAAACTCCTTGTTCTGAACATGAAATTGGTGGAGTTATTCCTGAAGAAAACATTGTAGATAAGCAACTTCTGAAGAAATAAATGAGGGGTATGAAACTGAAAGACTATCTTTCAATTCTGAAGACAAAGCAAGTATAGATGATACAGATATCATACCTGATTCTAATGAAGAGATGCTTAATGAGTATTTGGCTATTGAAGATGAAATTGGAGAACCTGGTGATCTATCAGATGTTATCATGTTTGATGAAGAAGAGGAGGTAAATGAAATTAGAGATATAGTTGTATGGAGACCTCTTATTGTTGATAGAAGAGAAGATGAAGATCTTCTTAATACAATGTGGTATTTGGTCTATCAGATGGTTATGAAGTTTGTGTTTCTGAATTCACCAAGGAATCTGGAGTGTAGATTCTTGGATGAAAAATTATCTATATTTAGAGATTTTTATAATCAACAAAGCCAGTATGCATATGTGACAGTTAATTTAGGTCATATGAGTGAAGTTGGATTTTCTGAAGATGTGATAATGACCTATGTTGGTGTGTTTGAGGTCAAGTACAAAGAAAGCATTCTAATTCCCAAATTCAACTTACCACTCCTTGAAGATCCCATAGTTGATCAAGTTTTCACAAAAGAAACAATTTTTTATGAACTTGAAGATGTTGTCACTGTCTTTCCTAAAGACACATACATTTATTTGTACAAAAAGAGTTTGAAGTTTGCAACTCTTGAAAGCTTTTTAAGTGATAAATGGGATGAAGACTTTGCTTCTAAAGTTCAATCTTTTCAACAAAAACATGGTATTTAAGACATATTTAATCCTATTCCTATCAAGCACTTCAGAAGTATCAAAAAGTCAATTGAAGAAGATTTGAAAGTTGTCAGGATTGGTGCTGAAAGAAGAGATGGAACCTTGATAGAATTACTCAGTTTGATTTCTACAATCTAAGGTTACAAGATAAGCTTTCTCTTCTGAATTTCTTTGTAAAAAGAGAAGATATAGAAATTGTGCAAGAGTTGAGAAGAATAATTGGTGTTTATCTCAGAAATTTTGTTAAGCATGATTTTCAACTTGCCTTGGAACATGGGTTGAACAAAGTAAATCTGATGGAACCAGCTTTTGTGAGTTTTGAAGGAATTTCAACTGTTTTCACTAAACCAGAACTTGGTTTTCATTATGTGCCTGAAGGGTTAAACAAAAGAACTTTTATTGTTTATGATATTCCAAAGTATTCCTCTTCAACCTTGAAATGGTTTTGTGACTGTATGTCTTGGATTGCTGGCTCTAAAGAAGTAAAGGATGAGATTTTGGATCTGATCAAAGAAAGAATAAACTTCAGAGAATTGGTTAGAAGAAGTATGTATGTTGGTCATCAACATATAAATTCAAAAAGAGATGCAAATTACTTGTTAAGTAATGTTTATGATTTCCATATACATGTCAAAGAACAAGTAGTTGAATTTGAAGTGTTGAAAGAAAATCAACCTTTAGAAGCTCCTGTTTCTGAACATGTTGGCACAAGTTCTGAAAAGGATAAAGACAAAAATGTAGAAGTTGTTGAAGGTTAAGTGCCAGTTACTCAAGAATCTGAAGCTGAACAGTTGCAAATAAATAGGATTGCTGAACATGCTCTCACTTTATTTCTTGAATATGTTCATCCTGAAATATTCGTGGAACATGAGCAAATATTCAATTACATTGATTGTTGGCTAGGCAAATCTTTTGCTTGGAAACAGTGGTATAGTCAAATAGTTCAGAAATTGAAGTTACCAGTCTCTGAATCAAGAAAACAGAGTCCTATTGTGAAAGTAATTAATGTTGATCAAAAGACAAAATTGAATTATAAGTAGTCATACTTCACAGTGGAAAGAGAAAATGGTGAAGTATGCACATTTTCTGAAGCTGATTTTCAAAATGTTCATTTGAGGGATTTGGTCAAGATATACAGAAGGATTAATCCATTTCATGACAACATTACCAGATTCAGAAAAGCATTTGCTGTTGTAAAAGGAGGAATTTATAGAGAATTCATCTCGGCAGCTAAGAAAGATTTTCAAGTAGCATTTGTTCTTGGCAGAGAAAAGGTGAATCTGAGCAGACCTAACTTTGAACTTCAAGGAATTAGTTCAATCAACAAAGGTACTTTGATAGTGCATCATCCTGGTCTTGTATGCAAATTCAATCAAGAGAAACTGTTTGTAAGGTATGAGGAAATTCACAAGTGCTGCGATGGTACATTATTGCCAATAAGTTAAAGGCTTATAAAAGACAAAAACACAGGCCAAGAAATCTGAATGACTGTGAATGGAATGAATATAAGAAGCTAGCCAAAGACATGCACAAAAGAATAGAGCTGTTACTTGAATATAGAAAGCTAATTCTGGGTGAAGTCAGAGAGCTGTTGATCTATTGGGGATATAATTTGAATTTTTGAAGCTATGGGGGAGATTGATAGGGATCATAAGATAGCTTCAAAGAGGTCTTAGTTTTGAAGCTTCATAGTTCAGATCTTCTGAACTAGTTCTAAAGAGATGAAGAAAGAAAGCTCAGAAGTTTACAAAGTCAGAAGTCAAAGGAAAGAAGTCAAGGAAAGTACAAGGCATAACTTCTGAAGTATCTACTTCAGAAGTTCTGAAGATTCTGAAGGTGTTCTGAAGAAGTTCTGAAGAACTTTTGAAGACTGTTCTGAAGAAGTTCAGAAGTGTCCCTGAACTATATATCTGTACACTTGTAATGATTCTATTGGTCTGTCATGTAACTATCTGTTAGAATAGAATTCTTACTTGTATATAAATAGAAGGTTAGTTAGTTTGTTAGAACTAACGTTCATAGATCTTTTGTATTGAAAAGACACATCTGTGTAACTTTGTCAATATCAATACTACATCTGATTTCCTTGCTACTAGTTGTATGCCCGCGCAATGCGGCGGGATGTATAACTTTATTGAAGATAAAAAAACACGTTGTACATAATGGCTTAGCAGATGTTTTGTATTTATTTGAACGTATAGTCTAACTATAAAAGGATCAGTTGTTTACCGAGCGCTTACTTGGAAAGTGCTTGCCGGCCTCAATTTACTTTATCGGATGTACATGACAATGACCGAAAATCTTAATCTGTAAGAGCGATAGCAAGGATCAAGAGTCTTGCATGGTAAATAAGGGTGACGACTCTTACCCGATTAACATTAGCGGGTATATTGTTGCATATAGTGCCATCTTGATGGACTAAAATCTTACATGTAATGTAATCAAGAGTGATGACACTTACAAGTAAACGTTTACCCCTATTTAACTATCTTTAGGATTTAGTGGTGCATGAACTAATTTTTTTATAAATATTTCGATTTAGTAAAGTATCTTGCATATAAATATATATATATGTATATATTAGTTGTATAGGCATGAGAGGATAGCAAGCAATCCCTAGTTTCACTACCACATCTGGCCCTTAATTAGTTTTGACGGGTACTGATAACCAAATCCCCTCCCTGTTTTTTGTTGGGCCTATCTCCCTTCCATAAGGGGACAGGGTGTGATGGGGAATACATTACCCCACCGTGGTTTCTACATATCGAGTAACCTTGGCCACACTTCAAGTTTTTCAAGAAACTCTCATGCCTGGGAAGAAGCTGGTGAACCAGATCATCATGCCTAATTTGGATAAATTAATGCTTATT
Source organism: Silybum marianum (assembly GCA_036898165.1). Taxonomy (NCBI): domain Eukaryota; kingdom Viridiplantae; phylum Streptophyta; class Magnoliopsida; order Asterales; family Asteraceae; genus Silybum; species Silybum marianum. Next base: position 38,420,937 of record CM072529.1, on the reverse strand, counting down.
TGGTGTGTCGATTGAATTACCCATGTCCATTTTTTCCCCAAAAATTTGACAAAAGTTGATCAACCAACAAGAATAATCGAACCTAAAAACGATAAATCAACAATAACAATCAATCTTTGAAATTGAATCGTTTTTGCATTTAGAAATCAACAAATAAAAAAGTTGTTGCTTAACTGAAAAACCAAGCAAAATGCTAGAAACAAGAAGATAAAGTTTATTATATACCCATTTGAAATAGCAGCCAACAACCAAAATTATAAGGAACATAGGAGCCATAAGGGATAGAATAGACTGGTCCAAATACATTCAAACTGGTCGAAATTAAATTGGAAAATACCACAAAAATAAAAATCTGCTCCGACTCATGATCTGCAGCAATGAATGAATAGTTGAAAGAACATCGTCGTAATCAAGAGCTATTTTGTATGAAAAATGTTGGTTAAATCTAGTCTTTGTATGATTCCAAATTGAAAAATATTTTGATTCAATTCCAAATTAAGATTATAAATCATGTATGTAGACAAAGAGAAAATGAAATCTTTTGGTCGGATTCCAAACTTGAAAGTCAATAAAATGTGAATAAAGAATAAATAATTCCACACTTTAGCACATGAACCAAGCTTGTTACACACCCATTAAACCGCACAAAAACCTTTTTAATATAGCCTTAACAAAGGTTTTAAAGAGGAAATCGTCACACATCTCACCACTTCTTAACATAAGCTTGTCTTGTCTCAGCTAGCCATATATTTACCTTACTTCAAGATCTCCATATAGCTGACAGTAACTTGTCTATCATCCAAAGCATCTAGAAAAACAAATAGGAAGAACCATCAGAAGCTTGAAAAAAAAAATCAATTTAGAAATGAAAAATTAGTCTACCAGAAGTGATTATAGTTAACAGGCAGATGTCAAAATGAAAACTTTATGACAAAAAAGATAATAAAGAGGTCCTCTAAAAGATTTGGGTTAGCAAATGATGTTTCTCTATCAAACAGAAGATGGATGAGTACTATCAAAGTCTCTACAAATTTTGAAGGAAAAATGTAATGATTACATTTAAAATAATGCAATGTACCCTACCTGGATGTTGAGGATCAGCGAGCATAGGATAGGGAAAACACCTCTAACAACAAGCAATTGTCTTGCCTGCACATTCATTTCAAATATAAAGTAAGTATGAGTCCAAGAATTGAAGATTGATGATATTTTTCAGTTCACATGGCCAACAATTGTGTATCCTATAGAAAAGGCATTAAAATGAATATATAAAACCAAGTTAGACAGGTTAACAAGTTATATATCCATATATATACCTCAAATTCACCATTGAAACTCAACCATAGTTGATTAGTCTTTAGCCTATAAATGACAACCGATAGAACTGGCATTGTTGGCCAATACCTTGCAATTAACTTGCATTCAATAATACTACCTTTAGATTGCAAAACTTGTATATATACATATATACATATACCTTGCGGCTTGACAAATTGCAATGAATCATACGTACCTTGGATCCCTTCACCTTAATAGTTGCACGTACCTAACAAATGAATCAAATATTTTGCTCAGGATACTGCACTAAGAAAAAGAAGAGAAAAAAAGTTTTAATATGGGATACCGCAGATGAAGCAATTGATTCCAAGTGACTCATTGGTTCTCCAACATATTTGACGGTTTTCTTGAAGTACGAATCTTGGTTGAAAACCTTCTCTGCCTGTAAGTTATATGCAAAAACAGGTCTTTCATCAGCAAAAGACAAGTATAAGTCACAATTAACATTTAGTTATTGCAAATAAAAGAGATGATGATCAGATTTTATAACTCCGACTTAAAAAGAGAAATTTAAATGTGATATTAATACCTCTGCACAAAATTTACCAACAATAGATATGGTTTCAACAGGGTATAATCCACGAAGAGTCTCGACACCAAGAAGAATTGCATCACTTCCTGCAAAGATTGTGATTATTTATAAGGATAAATTTTAAGAGGTACGATAAAGTGTTTAAGGAGATGGACAATATGATATGTATATATATATATATATATATATATATATATGCAAATGAACTCACTGCAGTTGAAACAAACAACTCACCATCAATGCCAAGATTTCCATGGGTTGCAATCAACCCCTCAAGTGCTAATGTTCTGAAATAGAAATAAATTCATCAATGGCAAAATACAGATCCAAACCATCTGCCAAACCATCGATGGAGAGAGAGGAATGAAAATCGATGAAGAAACATATACAGATGGACATCTCGAAGGCCGAATCGTAGTCTTGGAGAAATCACAGAGGCCGAATCGTCACTGTAAGCTTTGAAGCGTGAGTTTAGTGAGCGTGACTTTAGTGGAGAAAGAAACCCTAAATCGTGGAAGCGTGAACCGGCTGAATTGTGAAGCGTTAGTTTGGGAAATGAAAAGTCTTTTTAAGACTTTAAGACCTTTTTAAGACTGATGCATAGCAGCATTGTACATGATGCAAAAAAAGTTATATTTTAAGACATTGAAGAAATTTTGTTTATTAAGTAATATAGATATTTCTTGTTCTAAATTATATTTTCTTTCTACATTTTGATATTTGGGATCTAACAAGGTTGAAGAAAAAACAATTGTTCCAACCGAGTCTCCGATTCTTCGAAGAAGCGAAAGACTAAGGATTGAAAAATCCTTTGGTCCCGACTTCCACTTATACTTGGTGGAGGGAATCAAAAGATGAGATTGGGTCACAATTCTTTTACTGTTATAGTATAAAGGAGGATCCAAAATCATTTGATGAGCCTATGAAGACCCAAGATGTTGCTTTCTGGAAAGAAGCAACAAACGATGAAATGGATTCCATTGTGGGTAATAATACTTGGTATTATCGGACTTTCCACCGGGTTGGAAACCTTTGGGCAAAAGCCAGAGCTCCCCTTTTTGGTGTGATGCTTTGTTACAGATTGGGCTACTATGCAAGTGGATCTTCAAAAGAATATGAAAGCTAATGGGACAATTGTCAAGTTCATTGCTCGATTGGTGATCCAAGGCTTTAGGCAACGGGAAGGTATCCGATTATTTCGATATCTATTCCCCGGTTGCAAGGATATCCACGATTATATTGTTAATAGCTTTGGGAGCTATTCACAATCTAATGATTCACCAAATGGATGTCAAAACGGCATTTTTGAATGGTGACTTGGAGGAGGAAGTTTACATGAAACAACCGGAAGGTGTCATTATGCTCGGACTAGAGCATAAGGTATGTAAACTTGTAAAATCATCGTATCGATTGAAGAAAGCACCCAAACAATGGCATCAAAAGTTTGATGAGGTTGTCTTATCCAATGGTTTTATGTTAAACCAATTGGACAAGTGTGTGTATAGCAAATTTGCTTATACGTTGATGACATGTTGATATTTGGCACCAAAATCAAGTTGGTAGAACTAAACAAATCTTGTCATCAAGTTTCTCCATGAAACAAATGGGAGAAATGGAAGCGATCCTTCGAATAAGGATTAAACGTGAGAACAAGGGGATTGCAATTACGCAATCTCACTACATTGAGAAAATTCTAAAGAAATAATCACTTTGATTGTTCTCCTGTGAGTACTCCATACGATCCGTGTGTGAAGCTCATGACTAATTCGGGTGAAGCGGTGTCACAACTCGAGAACTCAAAGGCTATTGAACGTTTGATGTATTCCATGACAAGCACTAGGACGGACATAGCTTTTGCCATAGGAAAGTTGAGTAGGTAAACTAGTAATCCTAGTACTCAACATTGGAAAGCAATAAAGAGAGTATTTAAGTACTTGAAGAAAATCATAGATTGTTGTTTGTCCTATGTCGGGTTTTTTTTCGGTATTTGAGGAATATTTGGATGCAAGTTGGATTACCAACCTAGAAGATCATTCTTCTACAAGTGGTTGAGTGTACTTTCTTGGGGGAGGTGTCATTTCATGGACTTCCATGAAGCAAACTTGCATCACGAGTTCGACTATGGAGTCAGAATTTGTGGCATTGGTCGTCGTCGGTAAAGAGGTGGAGTGGCTAAGGAATTTAGTCCATGAAATTCCGTTATGGCTAAAACCAATATCACCCATTTCTATATGTTATGATAGTGCAACTACCTTGGCTAAAGCTTATAGCCAAGTGTATAATGGAAAGTCTAGACACTTAGGTGTTAGATATAGCATGATTCATGAGATAATCATGAATGGGGTGATTTCGGTTGAATTTGTTCGGTATCAACAAAATCTAGCAGACCACTTGACGCAGGGATTAGCTAGGGACTTGGTTCACAAGCCGGTGATTGGGATGGGTTAAAGTCCATATAAATCTCTAACGGTGAGATACCCAACTCCCTTTTAATAAAACGTTAGAAGTTGAATTCAATGGGAAGGCTCCCTCTAAGAGATTGGAGCACAGGTTGATCATCCCAAGGTACGTGCTCGGTACTGCAAGTGAAGAAGGTTAGTTCTTTTGTTAAAGTGCATGTGCAAGTGCGTAATGAAAAGAGCTATCTATATGAGTGTGAAGTGTGGCCGCTTCATAAAGCTTGGACTTGGCTTAGAGGAATCTTTAAGTTCATGTGTATGTTATTTTCTGGTACTCAAATGGGTTGAAGGGTTCAATCTATTGGACACCCGGATTCTTCGAGTATTCGAAATGTGTAAAATTCAATCTTCAAGATATTTTCATTTATGCATGAGTTTGTTTTCTGTATTATCTATTGTTTGTGTATCACCCGCAAATTTGGAAAGAGTGACGAAATTAAAATTTTCAATATTTCATCAAATGAAGGATAAAACACCTTCTATAAATCAATACTTGAAGTTCCTCAAATAGTTATCCGGTATAAACCTCCACAAAAGATATATCAAGTCTTCTATAAGACATGATTACGGTTGTGTGGTAGTTTATTCTATAAGACATGATTATCGTGCCACTTCCTAGCACTCAAGTTCATACGTGTTGCTAGTACCAACCCCAACGAAAACCTGATGCACATGCCGACAAAGAAAAAGGGTTAGGCTTAACGCCTAGTGAACTCAAGAGTTTATAACAATATTTATAAATGATAGGAATTGAAAGATTGTTGGGATGGATAATAATTTCTCAAATAAAAGGCCCCATTATAAAAACAACATCTTTCCCAAAATTCATCATTTTCATGATAAATCTTTAAATCGAAATACCGAAGTAATAAAAGCTTTAAATAAACTACCCGTTCAAACACAAACTCCACACCTTTTACTCACTCAAAATGTGAAGGCGTTGAAATGCTTCAAATACTAAATTATGGACAAAGCTCCATTTCTATAATACCAAATATGGTCAAGTTCCCATGATGCAATTTTATAATTAATGGATAAAACTCCATACTCAAAATACGTCACCGAAAACAATGGATAAGACTCAATACCCATAACAACACCTTCCGCTGACAGGGGAGGCCTGATTCACTATTCATAGTGACGGAACACCTAAGTGAGCCACTTTTAAATGTTAAGAGTTCTTTCCAGGATCCAAGAAATGTAGGCATTAACCCATCACACAAACAAGTATAAACTCCGAAGGTCCTAGTCAAGAGCTCGCGCTAAGGATCAATGGCTTAATGGCAACAACCAATCATACAAGCAAGTACGGCCTAAGTTGATTCCATTTAGCGACGTAAGGATCATTGGATTAATGGCAGCAGCCAATGATACAATCAAGTATGGCCTGAGTTGATCTCTTACGTTTGTCCAAAAAGGGACGACAATCCCGAGTTTAAGACGGACTTATATGCCTATGGATCCATTACATTCTAGTATATAAATCACATACATCAAGAAAGACATATTGATCATTTCCCAACACCAATTCTTTGCTAAGAATATTATTTCCCGATAATCAAATATTTCTCAAAGTTAGGAAATTGTAAAGTTACCCAACGCTACACAAATGACTAACGCACCCAAAACATATAGTCATTCAAATCGGACAAATGTCCATGAGACTCATTCTAGTCAAAACCGAGCAAAGGCTTTATAACTCAACACTTATGTAATTACTCAAAACCTTGGTTGAGACGAACCATTTTCCCAATGAAATCATACTCATATATTTTCCAAAATGCCTCATAATGCAATAACATGTATTTTGCAACGATTTATAAATCAACTACTCTAAAGATGGAAATACAACCAAAAGGTTTTCATTGAAAAAATAATGCACCCAAAGAATTCAAACTTATACCTTATTCGTCGAAATGTTTAGAACTCAGTATAAGCCTCTTACATGATTTATAAATCCTTTTATACCAAATATGTAAACTTACCCAAATACTCACACATTTGATAAATAACAAGTAGAACATGTTAATACTTCAAAAATGAACGTTTTTGGCATGTACATAGTTTTCACAAACTATCTTGAACTCACCTTGCTAGATTTAGGCTAAATATAGGTTTTACCCCAATATCGAGCTTCATTAGGTGAGGACTTCAAATCCACAACTCCCCACTATATAACCTTCATCTAGATCATAAACAAACCCAACATACACCAAAATCAAACCTAAATCAAAATCAAACAACCAAACCCTAGATATGGTGTAAAAACTCTAAAACTCACGTTACGACTTAGGGGAACGACTTCTATTTAAAGAATCTACAAAACCGTGGCAACTTGCGTTGCTCAAAATGGAGCTGTGATGAAGAAGTTATGGCCAAATGAAGAAAATCCCGTTTTTTAAGCACTGCTGGTCGACCGCGACAGCGGCACAGTCGCAAGGCACAGTCGCCTTCTATGTACCGAGACCCAATTTTCATCAGGTGATTTCTCGGTGACCCTACCATGCGATTGTGCCATGGCACTGTTTGCCTGGCACAATCACCTAAAGTGTACGGAGGGTGTTTTCCTACTTTTCACCCGTTTTGATCCTGTTTCCCGTTTTGTAGCTGATACCCCATACGATTAACTTAAAAAAAAAATACTTAGTTCATTTATTCTAAGAGTGGGACACAAGGATGACTTGGTACTTCGCTTTACCAAAGACTCGGTTAATACATTGTGCCATTGTCACTATAGCATGACACAATTGTTGGGACCACCAACCACTTGGTACCATGTGACAGATGTCATAACCGCATGGCACAATAGTCGAGACGACCATACTTTCAGTACTATCGATGCTATTGTGACAGATGTGACTATCTCATCGCCCGGTTCAACATTTTCATCAACCAGGATAAAAATCAGGATGTTACAATACTCCCAAACTTATAAAAGATTTTTCCTCGAAATATAACACTTTCGAATACTCAATCTAGAAGAAATGCATTGGATGCTTCAAACATGTCACATCTCCCGGAGCACAACTTGATAGATGACTCATCATTCATCCTTCATCCATAAGATACTGAGCGAGAATGCAGAGCGAAAATATTCAAAATTTAGCAACCTACTAATCCTTCTACCAATAGATTCTTAGTTGCCTCCCAACCTTAGGCGACTCATACCACCTCGAGGGTGACTTACGACCTCAATGGTTCAATTCTACGATTGATGCCCAAATGAATTTACTCTTGCATTTTCTAACAACCTCTTATCAAACTAAGATGTTCTTCTCCTTTACATTCTACCTTTCGATACCTTTCACAAAAACTCATCCGACTATAACCAAACACATTCCCTTTGAACCAGATTACCTACTATCATGTCGACCTTACCCGGATGGTAAAGGAATCCCGGATAAACGGTTATAAAAAGACCGTTGCCGCACGATATTTTAACTTCATTAATCAAAGTCTCTTTAAATATACGATTTCCACTTGCGGTCTACCTTAACCTTCACACTAAGATTCACCGTCATTTCCATGAAGAACATTATTCAATTGCTCGGTCCAGATCCACACAACCATAAACCAAGAGCTAGAATAACACAAAGCATGCCAATCCCCAAAGAACTATCAGACTCCCTTAACAACTCAATTGATCCTTATCATTCACCACTATTCACTTGAATCTATTCTCCTCAAGTTCACCACATAAAGCCTTCAAACACTTACTGTAATCATTTAAAGTACCCCAATTACACCAACGGTACCTAACCTCAAGAAAATCAGAAGTTGACACTTAATATGAGAAGTTAAATCCCATGACTAAAAAAATCTAGTACTTGGCTCTGCAATTATTTCCAGTTACGCTGAAACATCAAGGATATACATCCTTATCGCACAAACCAACAAATTTTCCTCGCCCGCTAGAACTCGCCAAGATGGCACATCCTTACCCCACAACTGCTAATACCAACCAGAAAATTCATTGAAGCAATCAATCCCATGATTTTCGACCCGTAGATTGTTAAAACCAAAAGATCACCAAATAAAGGACTAGGAAGGACTCATAAGTCTAATACCTCGAAATCTCCTACATACACCGACTGTTCAAACTGAAACCCCGAAATTTCCAAACCAAACTAACCACAAGTCAAAGTATTCGACACTTAATTTCACAGAGACTCATTGGTTCCACATTTGCAATACTCACCACAACATGGCATTTACATCCAAGTTAAATATGCCAATTTCATTTATCAAAGATTTAACAAACATGAAAAGTGACCCAACATCATTATGTAAAGACATTTTAAAAGCTATGTAATCATTATTTAAACTAGTGACAACAATAATGAGAATACAATTAATAAACTTTTACATGGACCGATATAATTTTGACACACATTTATTGACATCATGTATGTAAGATAAATTCATGAACCAAAATAGAGCGCTACAAGAGCTTGAAGATGCTACTATTAGAACGTATGAAAACTCTATTTAACAAATGATTCCCGTAAAATTAAAATGATATTGATGGGAACTTAATATTTGGACGACATCAAAATCTTTATGCTCAAAATAAATGACGTGAAATAAATCTTTAATAAACTCTTAATCACAACACCGACAATTAAGTGAACTCGCAAAGTCCCAAAAATCTTATATTGACTCAAAGACATTACGTACCCAAATTTTCAATTAAACTTGAAAACAATCGTAGGAGGTACGGTAGTTCAAGCATTTCCAACTTAACCCAAAACTCACATAAACCAAATAATTTTCTCAAAAATTTCGTAAGAACTATATTTGCGCGTTTCTCGGATAACAAACGAACAATTTAGGTTAGTTTCAAATTTAAACTCTCTTGAGCTATAAATCTCAAAAGTTGCAATTCTAGCAAAACAATACGAAATAAATTTCTTGGTAAACACGTATGCATTTCCCATGGAACTAAGACCATTTAGTAATTTCAAGACATGGCTACACTCTTGTGTGCCCATTGCATTTTCCAAAATATCAATTTGTCAGACACAAATTCTTTTGGACAAACCGAAAATCGTTTTGCAATTTTCTTTCTAAAACAATTGTTGTGCATGCATCCGGTTGGGACCCGAAATCTCAAAACCATACTCACTAAGTCTACCACAAGAGTAACATTGGGAAACTTCATATCTTAAGACTTTCATCCACAACTAAATCCATTGTCTTACAAATTTTACCTCGAAATAAAGCTGATTCAACAAGATTATGGTTTAAAATTAACCATTAACTCCGACTCCTAGACGATCGAAATTACACATTTGTTGTCTTAGTTGTCACCCCAAAGGACAAAGCTACAAACACCAATTCTTTCAACGGTCACGACAATACGATTCAAGCACGCAGACGTAACTGTAAATTCATATTATCACCGGCCGAATGATACTACAAATTTACCTCACCTGCGGGTCCTTGTTTACCATCATCATGATTTTCGATTCTAGTGTGTCTATTAACCTCAAAATATCCTATATTAAAGTCTCTAATTGTGAAACCTCACATCCTAGTTTGAGTCTAGGCATCTAAAATCAATACCTAAATCTCTCAAACTTATGTTCTGATATCAACTTGTAACACCCTCAAATTTGGAAAAGGCGACGAAGTTAAAATTTTCAATATTTCATCAAATGAAGGATAAACCACCTTCTAATAATCAATACTTGAAGTTCCTCAAATAATAATCCGGTATAAACCTCTACAAAAGATATATCAAGTCTTCTACTAAGACATGATTACGGTCGAGTGTTACTAAACCCAAAAGAGTCGCTATCTCCAAATGCGGAAAACGTCACCAAGAGCCTAATATTTATCGGGCCACTTCCTAGCACTCAAGTCCACACGTGTCGCTAGTACCAACCCCAACGATAACCTGATGCACATGCCGACAAAGAAAAAGGGTTAGACTTAACGACTAGTGATCTCAAGAGTTTATAACAATATTTATAAATGATAGAAATTGAAAGATTGTTGGGTTAGATAATAATTTATCAAATAAAAGACCCCATTATAAAAATATTTTTCCCAAAATTCATCATTTTCATGATAAAGCTTTAAATCAAAATACCGAAGTAATAAAAGCTTTAAATAGAACTACCCGTTCAAGAACTCCGCACCTTTTACTCACTCAAAACGTGAAGGCGTTGAAATGCTTCAAATACTAAATTATGGACAAAGCTCCATTTCCATAATACCAAATATGGTCAAGTTCCCATGATGGAACTTTATAATATACCCATAACAACACCTTTCGGTGACAGGGGAGGCCAGATTCACCATTCATAGTGACGGAACACCTAACCGAGCCATTTTTAAATGTTAAGAGTTCTTTCCAAGACCAAGGGTTGTTGGCATCAACCCATCACACAAATAAGTATGAACTACGAAGGTCCTAGACAAGAGCTCGCGCTAAGGATCAATGGCTTAATGGCATCAACCAATCATACAAGGAAGTACGGCCTAAGTTGATTCCAATTAGTGACGTAAGGATCATTGGCTTAATGGTAGCAACCAATCATACAAGCAAGTACGACATGAGTTGATCTCTTACGTTGACCAGAAAGGGACGACAATCCCGATTTTAAGACGGACTTATATGTCTATGGATCCATTTGATTCTAGTCTATAAATCAAATGCATCAAGCAAGACATATTAATCATTTCCCAACACCAATTCTTTGCTCAGAATATTATGTCCCGATAATCAATTATTTCTCAAAGTTAGGAAATTGTAAAGTTTCTCGACATTACACAAATGACTAACGCACCCAAAACATATGGCCATTCAAATCGGACAAATGTCCATGAGACTCATTTTTGTCAAAACCGAGCAATGGAACTTAAACTCAACACTTATGTAATTACTCAAAATTTTGGTTGAGACGAACCATTTTCCAAATGAAATCATACTCATATATTTTCCAAAATGCCTCATAATGCAATAACAGGTATTTTTCAATGGTTTATAAATCAACTACTCTAAAGATGCAAATACAACCAAATGGTTTTCATTTAAAAGATAATGCACCCAAACAACTCACACTTATACTTTATTTGTCGAAATGTCTAGAACTCAGTATAAGTTTCTTACATGATTTCTAAATCCTTTTATACCAAATATGCAAACTTACCCAAATACTCAGACATTTGATAAATAACAAGTAGAACATGTTAATACTTCAAAAACGGACGTCTTTGGCATGTACATAGTTTTCACAAACTATCTTGAACTCACCTTGCTAGATTTAGGCTAAATATAGATTTTACCCCAATATCGAGCTTCATTAGGTGAGGACTTCAGATCCACAACTCTCCACCTATAAAACCTTCATCTAGATCATAAACAAACCCAACATACACCAAAATCAAACCCAAATCAAAATCATATAACCAAACCCTAGATAAGGTGTAAAAACCCTAAAATCTTCCCTTTCGACTTAGAAGAACCACATATCTTTGAGGAATCTCCAATCCTCAATTCTTCCATCCTGAAAATCTCTAAAATATGAAACTATGGCAACTTGAATTGCTCAAAACGGAGCTGTGATGAAGAAGTTATGGCCAAATGAAGAAAATCCCGAATTTTAAGCACTACTGGTCGACCACGGCAGTGACCTTCGACTGTGCCATGGCACTGTCGCAGGGCACAGTCGCCCGCTATGTATCGAGAGCCAATTTTCATCTGGTGATTTCCTGGCGACCCTGCCATGCGATTGTGCCATGGCACTGTTTGCCTGGCACAATCGCCTAAAGTGTACCGAGGGTGTTTTCCTGCTTTTCACCCGTTTTGATCCCGTTTCCCGTCTTGTAGATGATACCCAATATGATTAACTTCAAAATAATTATTTCATTTATTCTAAGAGTGGGACACAAGGAGGACTCGGGACTTCGCTTTACCAAAGACCCGGTTAATACATTGTGCCATTGTCATTATAGCATGACCCAATTGTTGGGACCACCAACCACTTGGTACCACCGGTGCTATTGTGACAGATGTCACAACCGCATGGCACAATACTCGAGACAACCATACTTTCAGTACCATCGATGCTATTGTGACACATGTCACTATCTCATGGAACCACTACTCAAATTCTGAAATTAACTCTTCCTTATTAGATCGCCCAGTTCAACATTTTCTTCAACCAGGATACAAATCAGGATGTTACAATCCTCCCAATCTAGCACTTTCGAACACTCAATCTAGAAGAAATTCATTGGATGCTTCAAACATGCTACACCGCCCGGAGCACAACCTAATATATAACTCATCATTCGTCCTTCATCAAGAAGATACTGAGCGAGAATGCAGACCGTAAATATTCAAAATTTAGCAACCTACTAATCCTTCTACCAATAGATTCTTCGTTGCCTCCCAACCTTAGGCGACTCAAACCACCTCGAGGGTGACTTACGACCTCAATGGTTCAATTCTACGATTGATGCCCCAATGAATATACTCTTGCATTTTCTAACAACCTCTTATCAAACTAAGATGTTCTTCTCTTTTACATTCTACCTTTCGATACCATTCACAAAAACTCATCTGATTATAACCAAACACATTCCCTTCGAACTAGATTACGCACTATCATGTCGACCTTACCCGGATGGTAAAGGAATTCCGGATAAACAGTTATGAAAAGACCGCTACCGCACGATATTTTAACTTCACTAATCAAAGTCTCTTTAAATATACGATTTTCACTTGCGGTCTACCTTAAACTTCACACTAAGTTTCTCCATTAAACATTACCGTAGAAGATTCACCGTCATTTCCATGAAGAACACTATTCAATTGCTCGGTCCAGATCCACACAATCGTAAACCAAGAGCTAGAATAACACAAAGCATGCCAATCCCTAAAGAACTATCAGACTCCCTTAGCAACTCAATTTTATCCTTATCATTCAGCAATATTCACTTGAACATATTCTCCTCAAGTTCACCACACAAAGCCTTCAAACACTTACTAGAATTCACTTAAAGTACCCCAATTACACCAATGGTACCTAACCTCAAGAAAATTAGAAGTTGACACTTAATATGAGAAGTTAAATCCCATGACTACAACACTCTAGTACTTGGCTCCGCAATTCTTTCCAGTCGCGCTGAAACATCAAGGATATACATTCTTATCGCACAAACCAACAAATTTTTCTTGCCCGCTAGAACTCACCAATATGGCACATCCTTACCCCACAACTGCTAATACCAACCAGAAAATTCATTGAAGCAATCAATCCCATGATTTCCGACCCGTAGATTGTTGAAACAAAACGATCACCAAATAAATGACTCGGAAGGACTCATATGTGTAATACCTCAAAACCTACAAACACCGACTGTTCAACATATTCGACTGAAATTTCCAAACCAAACCAATCACAAGTCAAAGTATTCGACACTTAATTTCACAGAGACTCATCGGTTCCACAATTGCAATACTCACCACAACATGGCGTTTACATCCAAGGTTTCCTAACGAGTTCAAGGTTTTACAAATATTTGACTAAACAAATATGCCAATTTCATTTATCAAAGATTTAACAAACATAAAATTTTTATAATCTATTTTGCACATGCCTCAAGATTTTTACCAAAATCAGGTAACTGTGAAAAGTGACCTTACATCAATATGTAAAACCATTTTAAAAGCGATGTAATCATTAATTAAATTAATGACAACAATAATGAGAATACAATTAATAAACTTTTACATGGATCGATATAATTTTGACACACATTTATTGATTTCATGTATGTAAGATAAATTCATGAACTAAAATAGAGCGCTACAAAAGCTTGAAGATGCTACGATTAGAACGTATGCAAACTCTATGCAACAAATGGTTCCTATAAAATTAAAATGATATTGATGGATATTTGGACGACATCAAAATCTTTATGCTCAAAATAAATGACGCGTGTTGGAACCCAGATCCCCATTTATACTCAAATGATGTTAATTATGAATGTAAAATACATTGTAAGTGGAAGCAAATATAATCGACAATCAAACTAGAATGCCAACAGTAATGGAAGAGAACAACAATATGAATCAAACGATAATCTGTATTTCACTCAAGATGCCAAAGATTACAATATAGGAAAATACAGATTATGCTCTCAAGTTCTGTCCAAGACGATCGACGCTTAATACAGTGATGGCGTTCTCTATTTTTACTGTTACAAATGGAAAGTCAATCAGCTAGCCTATCACGTATTGACACATAAGCGAGTCCTTTAACAAATTCAGTTACGCACGAAAGGCATGACTTGCCACGTCATTTAAGCACATGTGTAGTTCCTTAAGTAATATCTAGAAGATGCTCAAACTTCTGGATTGCCATTGTGGCTTCTGAACTACACTTCTGAAGTGGCTGTCTTCTAGAGTGACTTGCGTCTGGAGAGTTTACTTTGTTCTTCAAGATATGTTCTGATCATACTTTTACATACAAATAAAGTCTAACAATCTCCCCCTAAGTCTGAATCCAGAACAATGACTAATATTAAAGAAAGAACAAAGTAAAATAAAATTCTTTACATTGCAGAAAGAAATTACAAAACTTGAAATACATGTAATGATTTAAAAAGGAGCTTGTGGATGACCACTGATAACTTTGTAGAACTTGTTGGTGATCTCCCTTAGCTTGATTACTCCTTCTATGTGACTTTCCATATCATCTGTTGTCATTCTGATGTTTACGTCAATGTCATCCTTCTTTGCAGCAATTAACCCTCTGATGATATCCAGCATTTCCTCTGAATATTTGAAAGCCTCCTTAATTCTAAAGAATATTTTCTTTGAAGGTCTTTTGAATACAATCCCTTGTTCTGGTTCTAGTACGATATCACCGACTCTCTTTGATTCAATATTTTATGAGTCTTCATTTGGAGTCGTGATACTTAACCGATCCACACCTCTTTCAAAACGTATCTGAAAGTTAACTTTAGCTCTGTAGTTGACAAATGCTTCCATGCATCTCAAGATCCTAAGGTAGGAAATCTTGTGATTTGAACTTAAGTCTTTTCTTTGCTTCATATACCTCCCAAGAGGTATTAGATCTAAAGGACTCAATGATAAAAAGTCATTATCACAGAAATAACAGGTTTGGTCATTTGCTCTTACTACTTGATACGCAGTGTATAGGATGTTTGTATCTTCAAAGTAGTTTGTTTTGATTCATGTTATTCTTCTAAATGGTGATGAAGCAAAGACAACACATCTTTCCTGCCTAAACTTTGCGAATCTGGCCTTTGCTTGAGTACTTGCATTTGAGTATTTTCAGAGAAATCTGGTAATACTAGAGTAGCTCTTTCATTTCTTTCAGCATATAAATGGCTGAAGTATATTTCTCTGGTTGCAGATGTCTGATAAGGAGCAATTCTTTTAAACTGCCCTGGATCCATATTCCTTTTAGCAACCACATTTCTTAACATTCTTTCAGAGTTTGTAAGAAATCTAACTTGTGACTCTTTTGCAGTTTGAGCTTTTGGGATTTTTTTTCCTTTGAAGGTTGATCAGATTCTTGAGGTGTAGAGACAAGAGTTTCAGAATTGGGAACCTCTGGGATTTTTGCTTCAGGGACAAGAATGGTTTCTGGGAATTACAGACGTTGGGATTTCTGAAGTGTTCACTTCTGGAGTTGGGGTTGTTTGTACATTTGGATTAGAGATGGATGATTGACCATGGGCTCTTGGTCGTGTGGAGGTGTTTCTTGGTCTTCTTGGAATAAGAATTGGTTTTCTTCTGTTTCATTCAAGATCAAGAATAAAATTAGCCATTTCTGGATCTGAAGGTAAGTGGCGCATGGCTAATGGAGTTGCATGGATTGGAGCAGAAGTAGATGGAGCAGAAGGAGCAGAAGTGTTTTCTTTTTGTTGCTCTCGCTCTGTAGGTTGTTGCTTCTTTGAGGGTTGTGGAGGTTGAGATGATGGTTCAGTTGCTGGTGTAGAGTAGATCTTTAGACAAACTTGGCATTAACATCATTAAATTTTTCGAGCATTGCTTTCTGAAAGTTTGCCAAGTCTGCCTTAGTTATCATACCAGAAGAGGTAGAACCTTCTTGAGGGACAACGGCATCCAACAACTTCTTCATGTCTGCAGCAAAAACACTGAATTCTTCTATAGTAATAGTAGTTGGTGGAGTTGGTAGTTCAGAAGGAAGATTAGAGATGGCTTTTTTGTTGGCATTAATGTCATTCTCCAACTTTTGAATCTGAGTGATTGCCAAATCTCTGTGAGCATCATGTAAAGAGATTAAAAAGGTCTGAAACTCAGCAAGTTTCTGTGAATGTTCCTTCTGAGTCGTTTGGACATTGCAAAGTGATAAGTTGACATGACTGAGTTCTGCCTGCAAGTTGGATTGTGAATCCTGGATTGCAAGTTTTAGATCATTCAAGTATCCCTTTATTTGATCAGCAAATGCTTAAAATGCAGCATTTTTGACAAACTTAGGAGGGGAGTAACCGCTGCATCGACAACACATGTGGCCGCTTCACCCTTGCGTTTAGAGGGGCCCTTTTTTGCACCTGTTTTTGCTTTGAGTGTTGAGGGACTTCCATCCTAACATTAAGGGCTCTGTTGAGCTACCTCTTCGGATGTTCTGACCATATTGACTTGATCTCCAATGTTAGAGATTGGAGAGTCAATAATGGTGTGCGTACCTTGAAACAGATTGAACATAGAAGTATGTGGTGGTTCATGTTGCCATAACCCCTTTGACGGGATTTCATTAGCTTCTGGAATGGGAGCTTCCATGGACGTGGCAACCTCCATCCAGTCTATATCATCATTCACTGAGACATTGATGTTGTGTTAAGAACGAGGCGAGTTCTGGGGCAATTGAACTCTTATACGAGTTCTGGGGCAATTGAACTCTTATACTTGCATCTTCATCCTGTTGAGAGGAAGAAGATGAGTTGGTTTCCTTAGAAGTGCTTGATTCAGAAGCATTTGATATAGCTTCTGATCGGTTGGTTTCTAGGTTAGGGTTTGGACTGAGCTGACGTCCTTTTTCAATAGGTGTTTATGTTTTGCCATCAACCCTAGTAGATGTGGATGCTCTGGGTGGACTCGGTTGGAGTCTCTCATTTGTGTCCATTTGGACATCTTCTGTACTCTGTCTTAAAATTCGCTCGGCATGGGTACAAGCACTCTGGTTGTCACTCGCATTATTTTTAACCTCATGCTCACTCGACTCCTCGCTATCTATTCTGGATTCTAAATGCTTTGGGGTAGGTGATCTCTGTTCTGAGATCACCATAGAGTCCCTATACTGTTGGAGAGTAGGAGAGGTGGGAGGGATAAGGTCAAGCATGTACCTGGAAAGTTCACGAGTTGTTCTGTATCCATCCTTGTGGATCGTTGGTGGATGGGTTTTCATGGCATGGATTTTACAGAAAGGTTGAACACATGGGATTTTCCATTTAGATATTGCTCCTTGAATGAATAGAGCCAGAAATAGTGGGAACATCAGTGCTGGGAGAGTTTTGCCCTTTTGTTGGAGAAGGACCTTGGTGTGAACGGCACTGTAGAATTCTCTAAACAGGAAATAAGTAAAATCCAGAGGTCTGTTGAAGAACATTCCATACATCATTGTTAAAATATTGGTACTAGCTTGATCCATTGAGCCGAGTTTGCAAGTAAGGCTCTTGTTCAGGATGGAAACGAGAACATTCCACATAGGGGGTAAACATTGTCTCTTCAATTCAGAGACTCTGATTATGTCTTTGTTATACCTTAGAAACTTCAGAAAATCAACCAAAACATCGGATGTTGGATTTGGCTCAAATGAATCGATGTGTAAAGTTTGTGGGTCGAGAAGATGGAAGATTTTAGCAATCTTTTGCCTTGTTATTTGCACTTCTACAGCATGTTTGTCATCATTTGGAAGATTAAAGCTGCCAGAGAGGACGAAGTCATTCTTGATGTAAAGGGATTGCCAAACTTTATGTACAAATTGCTCAGGAATATTTGGGTTTACGACGGTTAGAGCTTCGTTCAGAATGTGGTTTTGGAGAAACTCTATCATAATTCGATAGTCTTCACTATAGGTTAAGGGGTTGAGCAGCACCTGGAAGTTGTTGGGTTTGATGGATAAAAACACGATTGGTGCACTTTCGGCCGTTGTGGATTCTATCATCTGGTCTCGATCTTGAACATTTGCAATGTTTTCGTTTGAGGCAGCCATTGAATAGTTAGGATTTTGGAACTTGCAGGTATGTTGTAATGGGGGTTCTTGGGGTGCCAAAAGTTTGGAGAATAGGGATGGTGAAAAATGAAAATAAGATGGTAAAACGAGTTTAAATAATCGGAGTTAAAAATGTACTCGAGTGGTAAGGGTAGTGGAACGACGCGGGTGACGTGGCCTATGAAACATTTAAGCATGCGGACCATAGGGTGTGGACACGTGTCTGACGGTTCATATTTGGATCGTGTAAGAGTTGGACACGTGGCTGTGTCAGATAAAGAAACCGTTTCGAGCTCTAGGCGTGTATGACAGTTGTTGTTGTCGAGTTTTCACCCTGAAACGTTCTAGAAATTATTTGAAAAACAATCTTTCTAGTGTTATGAAAAATTGTTTTGAGACCAGAAAGAGGTTTTGTGAAGAACATATTTCAGAAGAAAAATAAGTGAGAAAGAAACAACTTTATATCCTTGGCGACAAGAGTTATTCAGAAGTTATAACTACTTATGTTCTTAGGAAGTATGTCCTTGCAGAAAATAACAAAGATATGCCAGAGGCTTCTGTATAACCTTGAATGACTATGACACTTTTGAAAAGTTTTCAAAGTAGTATTTCATTTGTGATTTGTTCCAGAGGATTTTGGAACACATAAAAACTTTAAAATCAATCAATTGATAAAGTGAAAACGTTTTGGGACCAAAAAAAAGTTTGAACAAATTTGAATGACTTTACACAGAAAATTATAGACATGTCAGAAGCTTCTGTATAACCTTGAGGGCAAGAGCTAGTATAGAAGAAAGTGTAATGTATAATTTTCAGAGAAAGATTCATTCAGCAGGTTTCCATGACAATCCAGAGACTTCTGTATAACTTAGAGTGCAATAGGTAGTACAGAAGTTCTGAATGGCAATTCAACTTGCAAAATTTGTAACTCAGAAAGATCGATAGACATACCAGAGACTTCTGGATAACCTTGACGGCAAGAGTTAGACCAGAAGTTCTGGATGTTTATCTTTTTGAAAAATTCTTTGTATAGAAAAAGAAATTTCTCCCCCTTGAAGTATGCATTAATGTTTGTTGCCCCTTGACTCGTGCATGATTATCTGCTCCCCCTCAAACTGTGCTTGGATCATAAAATCGTGAAAAGTGTACATTTTGAGGTGCAGAGATATCATTAGTGTATTCAAAAGCATCTGGTATGCTTGCGATGATAAAGTGAGTTCAGAAGATACCAATGACAGATAGAAGGTTTTGACTAAAGACATGCTTAAAGAAACGATACATAAGAACTATTTTAACAATAGATTCTGGACTTTTATCACATATTAAGTATGCCCAACTTGCTGATCAGAAAAATGAATCTGTTTTCATCCAAAGCTTTTGTAAAGATATCAGCAAGTTGGTAATCAGTGGAAACAAAGTACATTTCAATTGTGCCTTTTTCCACATGATCCTTTATGAAATGATACCTGACATAAATGTTCTTGGTCTTTGAGTGCTACACTAGATTCTCTGTGATGGCTATTGCACTTTCTGAATCACACAGGATGGGAATTTTATCATATACAAGGCTATAATCTCTGAGTTGTGTCTTCATCCATATAACTTGTGAACAACAACTTGCAGCAGCAACATATTCTGCTTCTGCTGTTAAAGTTGACACACAATTTTGCTTCTTGGATGTCCAGCTTATTAGCCTGTTCCCCATAAGTTGACAACTTCCAGAGGTGCTTTTTCTGTCTAATTTGCATCCTGCATGATCTGAGTCAGTGTATGCAATTAAGTCAAGCCAGAATGCTTTGGAATACCGTAGACCTAAAGAGGGTGTCCAGAATGCTTTTAGGAATCTAAAGGTTCTTTTCATAGCAACAAGATGAGATTCTTTTGGATTAGCTTAATATCTAACACAAAGACATTTGACAAACATTATATCTGGTCTACGTGCAGTTAAGTACAAAAGAGATCCAATCGTACCTCTGTAATTTTTGGCATCTACTTGTTTTCTAAAGGGATCAGAGTTAACTTTAGAATTAGGTGAGATTGGTGTTTTCATAGTTGTGGAATTGTGAAGTTTGTATTTCTTTAAAATGTCAGAGACATACTTGGCTTGATTTGTAAAAGTGCCAGTGGTTGTTTGACTTGGAGCCCTAGGAAGAAGGTTAGTTCTCCCATCATGCTCATTTCAAATTCACTTTCCATTAATTTTTGGAAATAACTCAACTTCTGCTTGATTTGTAGAACCAAAGATAATATCATCCACATAGATTTGAACCATGGTTAACTCACCTTTACAATGCTTGATGAACAGAGTAGTATCAATATTCCCTTTCTCATATTCATTGTCAATCAAAAATCTGGATAGACGTACATACCAGAATCTTGGAACTTGTTTTAGTCCATACAGAGCTTTGTCTAAGAGATAGACATAGTCAGGATGACTTGCACATTCAAAATCAGGGGGATGTTGGACATAGATTTCTTCTTTCAATTTGCTATTCAAAAAGGCACATTTGACATCCATTTGATAGACTTTGAAATCTTTGTAAGCAGAAAAAGCTAGAAACAATCGCATTGCTTCAAGCCTTGCTACTGGAGCAAAGGTTTCATCATAATCAATGTCTTCTTCTTGACAATATCCTTTAGCAACTAATCTGGCTTTGTTTCTTACAACTATTCCATCTTCATCTTTCTTATTTCTAAATACGCACTTTATACCAATTGTTGTCTTGTCTTTAGGTAAAGGTACAAGATTCCATACCTTGTTTCTGTCAAATTTCAAAAGTTCTTCTAGCATTGCATCAATCCAGCTAGGGTCTTGTAAGGCTTCATGTACTCTTTTTGGTTCCACCATGCTAAAGAAATTTACAAAGAAAGCTTCATTTGCAGTGGCAGCTCTGATTTTGACACCTTTAGAAGGGTCACCAATTAGTTGATCAGCGGTATGAGCTTTTGTCCATCTTTTCATGCGAGTCTGGGAGACTTGTGGAGGTTGAATTTCAACTTCTGATGCTTGCATAGCTTCTTCTGGAATTTCAACTTCTGGAGAGGATCCTAATCTCTCCCCCTCAAATGAAGGCACAGAGTAAACTAGATTATGAGTTGAGCTCTCTGTGTCTGGAGGAGACAATATATTGTTAAAAGTATTATCGTGGAACACGGTTGTTAGTTTTGGGTAATTCTGGAAATCTGAGTTTATGATATATTAAACTCTTTGTGATCAAGGATCAGATCAATGTGGTAATATGTTGGGTATATCGTTTCAAAAAGTTTGAGTGGTATTCCCCGTATCTCCTTTGTGTTCTTGCTGCTTCAACTAATGTGCGATTTCTTCTTTCCACCACACCATTTTGTTGAGGAGTGTGTTATAACCGGGTTTGAATTGTTCGAGTTCGATATAAATAACGTTGGAAAGTGTGAGGGGTGTTTTTGTGAATTGGTCCAAGTTAAATGGTAATTGTTGAAATTGGTAATCATCTCCTCGTGACCACCTATCATTTTAAACAATTATATTGCATATACATCCATGTATATGCAAAGGATGTGTATGGATATGGGTTTAAATATTGAAACAACCACCACCGCCTCAGTTTTGGATATCAATATATCTATATCTTCTATGTTAAAAACAGGGTTATTACACTTTTTGGATCCTGGACACTTTCGAGAAATACAAAAAGTGAGAAAAGAGAAAGAGAATTATGATATTGGTATCGATGGTTTCCAAAAGAAAAGAAAGAAAGAGGTTGGTGTCTTGTTCATTTATATGTATGTATATATATGTGTGTGTGTGTGTGTGAAATATGTATATATTATATATGGATGTGTTTTGGCGGATGTTTATTAATCTACGGTTATTTTCGGGTTAGACCGGTAAACTGTTATTTGATTCAGATATTGCATATTTGGAGTCCAAAGTGTTATCTGATAAAGTTATACCGTCTATTCGGGACCGAGGTGAGTTTTTATGAAAAAACTTTATAAACTGAATTGCATATATATTTCAAAGATTTATTAGTTCGATCTTATATCGACTTATTGTGATTGGATTATTATCGTTAATTACGATACGGGGTTTGAATTTGGATTATTGGAAAAATTAACACATGTGAGTTTTATTTGAGAAACTGTTATTAAATGATTTTCTTGTAAAAGAACGTGTTAATGGATATGGGTATATGTGAGTTTTTATAAAAGAGCTTTATAAGTTGAATTGCACATATTTCAAAGTATTTTACATTGATATTATTAACGTTACGGGATTTGATTTAAAGATTGTTGAGAAAGTTAAAGTATGTGACTTTTGATTTAAAGATTGCTGAGATGCATATATTTCAAACTATTTTACTTTGATATTATTTACGACATGGGATTTGATTTCGGGTTGTTGAAAGAAAATTAAAGTATGTGAGATTTTATTACACACCATTTTCGAACTGAAATGCATATATTATTAAAGAGTTTTATTTCGGTAATATATCAAATTGAAATAATTAGATTATTATCGTTATTTAGGATACATGGTTCGATTATGGGTTGTTGGGAAAATTAACACATATGAGATCTATTTGAGAAATTATTATTAAATGATTTCTTTGTAAAAGTATGTGTTACTTGATGAGGTATACGAGAGCTTTTTTTAACCATTTTCGAACAACAATGTGTATATTATCAAATGGTTATTAATTCAATATTATACCGGTTTGGTATGTTTAGTTTATTACAGTTAACTGCGATACGGTATTTTTAACACGTTGTTAGAGATTAACACATGTGGTGAAATTAATGACATATGGGGTTTAAAGGGTACTGACACGGCAGAAGCAGGGTGCGTTAGGACTATCATGGTTCGTGCAAATGATTATATATTGTGCCCACGAATTTGTTTCGTGTTTGGCGGGGTTATAATTGGTAGGGATTGCAATCCTACCGGGATGTTTGAAATTTTGAGTAGCGACTGTTGTGGCAAGTTACTTGGCTCTCCGACAATTTGGATTGCGCATGAGTGTCAACTATATGTTTAACGATTTTGAAAGGTTTTATCATGAATTGGTTTTATTGCAACTATTGCACTAACAGGGATTTACTCACTAGACCATATAGTCTAACCCTCATTTTGTTTTTAAACATGTGCTTTTCAGGATAAGCATGTTTAGGGGAAGAAAATGGAATATGTGTTTTGGAGTAGTATGCTACATGCTATATGGAGTAGATGGTGAAGAGTCATTGCATGATCTGTGATATATGTTTTAATCAAGTCATGTATTTGATCAAAAATTTAGTAGCATATTTTATTCGTACGATTAGGTACGTTTGGGACCCAATGTGATTTATCATGCAATTATGTTATAAATGCAATATTTTTATTTATATGGAATATTTTGGGATGGGTTGTTACAGTTGGTATCAGAGCCTGAGTTTAAGAGATTTAGGTATTCAAATTGATACCTAGACTTAAACTAGGAAGTATGTTGCATGATAATGTGTCCCTGTCTTGCGTAGAACCTTTGGGGGTATTAAATATAATCAGTTAAAAGGGGGTATGTGCGGTAAATTCAAATTACCCTGATCAAAGTAATCATGAATTTACAGGTGCATATTTGTACTTGAAAACTTTATTATATTTGTGGGAATGTGATTAATGCATGCTTATTTGCAAAGTCGTTATGTGGGGGTTATTTTTAACTTTTTGGGGAGAGTTGTTTTTAATATTTGAAAATAACCCGGGAAGAATTTGTATGTGAGTCGGTAACCTCTGGGTTCGACCGAGTTATTTTGGGAATTATTATTGGCGCACCTTCAATATTCTTCAGAGTAGTATGAATTCCGAAAGTAGTATGGGAACCGAACGGAAAGAACTGACCGTTATTTCATCATAGGGTAAACCTAATCTGATACGGTCAACTATTGTTATAATTCAGATTGGTGTGCTTATAAAGTGTTTTGGGTTTTGTATATATCTGAATTATTCTGTTGAGCAGAAACTGGTGAAAGTTGTGTAATTATTGAAAGAGGGAATACTTTATGACTAACTGGTGTATAGTTGTCATAAATATGAGCAGTTAGAAATCGATCAACTTAAAGCAAAGGGGTGAGCATGTCAGACTGCTCAAGTAAAGATCAGAGAGACATCAGATGGGGTGTCAGGTACAATTGATAAATATTGTTCATATTGTAGTATTACTCGAATTTGATATCAACCGTTATTATGGCCTTCTATTGATATTGAATATTAGCATGTAAAGCCCAAATCTTTGGGTTATGCTTTGGTATATAAAGCTACATATGATTATCATATTTCAGTTAATAAGTATTTGATAACAGTTAATTAATGTGGAAGAGTGAATAGCATTGATATAATTGTTCTGAATTGCCTTGAAGAAAGTAGTTATTATAATTGTGGTGAATTGGTGAATAAGATATCGGGCCAATATCCTTGTGATATTAATATGATTAATAATTTTTGGAGGTATAGATATTATTATCACAACTTCTGTGATCAAGAAAAATTTGGATTTTCTGTGATAGTCTTTCGTGGAGAAATGGGGAAAGTATGTTGTTATAAAAAGACTGGATTGAAGAGGAGTCCATGGACACAGAAAGAAGACGAGTTTCTTGTTGATTATATTATATCTGGAAAAAATTCTTTATGTATCAGAAATTACACTTATAGATTTTGAGCAATATCATTCGGTTGGGCTATCTCATAAGCAACAATCACGGTTGAGGTGAGCTACATATTTGGTTAATATTTTGTCGAATTGGTAGTTATTTTAGTGGGAGTTTTCTTGTGTATTTTCAGTTGAAAAATTATCACAATAAATTCCTCCGTTCAATGTTAAAAAAATTTGGAAGTAAGAAAAGTTTTATTTTAGCCAAATTATTCAAGTAAAAAATTTAATTTTCAAGAAGTTTCGTTTTAAGAGCACTTGGTGTCGGATGAATTGTTTTGATAAAGTTATTTGAAAACTCCTTGCAAAGTTTGATTCTTTGGTATCGATAAAATCGATGCGGTCCATTTTTTTGATTACTTTATGAGTTCATTTTCAGTGGTTGGATTTCAAAGGAAAATTGAATTATTATATTTTTGATAATATTCGGGGTAAAATCTTGGTTAAAGTTTTATGAAAGTCTTCCAAGAAAGATCAAGAAGGATCGACTCTAATAAATATGGTGACTTTAGTTGCGAGTTAGAGCGATTAATTGTTATGATTAAAATGTCTTTCATACTATTTTTGAAAGAATGGCGTGGATGTAAATGTTTAAATTTCTAAACACGTTTTGGAAGTTTGGTATCGTTTGAAGAAGTTTTAATCTTTTGGCGAATCTATTTAAAAGATTTAATTGCAAGTTAAAGTTTTGATTTCCTGCCTAATATGAAATCTTTCTTTAAAGTTTTCAAGTATGTGAAACTTGAAATCTTTTGAGTAAGAATTGAGTATATATGATAAGAATCTATGGCGAAATTAGATTCTTTGGGATTATTTTTAATAGTCAAAAATCTTGACGAAAGGTTTGTACTATTTTGGGAAAATGAATTTTGGTTTCTCTTTGATGAATTCCAAAACAAAGTTCTATAAAGTTTATTCAGTTAATTATTTTAACGTTATTGAAAAAATGTGGAGTATAGTAGTTATTTATTTTGGTAAATAGTTACCGTGGGTTTAAGTGTTACGAGAAGTTCAAAGGTTTGGGTAATTCGTTCTTTCGATATTAATGAGAGGTATGGAAACTTTTGGCATTTTAATGTCGACCGGGATAAGGGCATGATAGTCGATGTATTGACATGCAAAATTTGGGGACTATTCGTGATGCTTTGAGCTGTTAATTGACAATACAGTTAGATCTTTGTTAAAAATGACCAAATTTCTTACAAGGGTCTCAGCTGGGGTTATCATGTGACTTCTCATAAATGGCTATCATTTCCCCGACTTTTATTCTTATAACATGGGAATGTTGGTTAATTTTGATGCATTGGTCGAGTTACTTTTGGGTTGGATGTCATCATGGCTGGAACAACTCTTCTTTTGACATTTTATTCAGTTCTTCTTTGGTAGAGAACTTAATGGCAGAGTTCAGAAACGGTTGTTGTTATTTTATTCGGGTAGTTGTATTGATTTGTATATGTGAATTGGGTGCAGTTATGTCACAGTTAATTCAACTGCTTCACAACGGTATTCACCTTCAGACTTCTTCTTTGGAGTCTCGGAAATTGGTTTAACAATCATTATATTCTTCAATTATAAAATGATTGTTAATAGCAACAGTTTGGATGTTGATGCATACGTCGGAGATACTTGTACGTTTGTTGTTTCGACTATCTGAAAGTCTGTTAAGTTGAAGGTTCTCTGAATCAGTGGGGCTAAATGACTTATATTTTAAGTCATCAAGAAAGGTATTTGTTGATCCCAGTGTATCAAGTACAAGACATAAAATAGATTGAAGCAACATAAATCAATTAAGAACAATAATGAAGAACTTCATAATTCAAATATCTTACTTGTGAATGAGAATACAATGTAAGCACCAAAATATCTATAGCGCTCTCTCTATATATGAAGTACAACGTAATGAATGATCTAAGTCTCTATATATACTAGAGAGTTTGAGTTGTATAAGGAATGTTTAGAGTTTAAGGTCAACTAAAGTTGCCTTAATTACAAAAGCTTATCCATTCCTTATTTTACACTTTTGGCACAATCTTTCATGAATTCTACAAAACTAGAATTCCTAACAATCTCCCCCTTTGTGACATAAAGTGTCGTTTATCTTCTCATCTCGAACATCCCTTCAAAACGTCTAAGAGTTTGGCGATAGATCAGTCTTTTGTTGTTGGGTCACCGATGATTTGGTGATGAACCTTCTCTATTATTTGATTGATCTTTTACAGGTTCTTTTGAAGGTCTGAAATGTGCTTCAAATATTGGAGAATCAAAGACTATCCAATCAAGGGTTTTACATCAAAATGTGGAATTTTTGATGTATCACTAGTGTAGATTGGTCACCGACCTGACAGATTGGGTCATCAGACAGGTCACCGACCTGACCGTTTGGGTCACCAATCTTGGATGAAGGTCACCGAAGTGACAGATAAGGTAACCGATGAATTGGGTCACCGATTCATGCATTAGGTCACCGATGATGTACACTTGGTCACCGAAAATTGCAGTTGCCTTTACTTGAGGTTGTGATAACAAGTCACCAATACAAGGATGTACACTTGCTAACACTTAGTGAAAAATGAAGATCACCAAGCAATGTGTACACTTATCAGTTCCAACCTTACAAGGCACTAACCGATGTGATACATGGTTCCATATGTCACTTAGCAATTTTCAGAGATAAGTTCTTTACTCACAATAAATGCAAGATACGTGGGCAGCAAGAACTTGGGAAACAAACCTTAAATAAAGACATTCTCTTTTATTCTTATAAAAGGGATGTTTGTCTTTTAGCTAAAAGGTTTGATGGGACTTCACAGGGCATGAAGAAAAGTAGATAAAGTTATCTGACATTGCGTGCTACAAAGAATGGTTCATCCATTATCCTAGTACAAAGGGAGTGGCCTCTTCCTTTGTCCATCAAATATACTTCCAGCTAATGAATCCTTGACAGCTGTCCACATGCATCCCATGCATGGGCACTATAAAAGGAGATGAAGTTCTTCCCATAAATCTCATGCTTTCAACAAATCTTCTGGGGTGTTAATTTGTTTGATTCCGGCAATCTTGTGTGTTCTAACAGTGTTAGATTAACTTCCTTAGTGTACAAGTTAATTACTATTAAATTAACTTCCTTAGTGTATAAGTTAATTTCATGTGTTTAAGTTTGTTAGAATAGTGTGTCTGTTCTTTTCCGCAACAAACTTCTGTGTGTAAATTTTTAATATTATATTAAAAAATTTAAAAAGAGTATATTTTGTGTGTTTTTATTCAACCCCCCCCCCCCCTCTACAAACTCTCTTTTAGTTAGCCATCTCTAAACAGGGACTAACATTTGTCAATCAGCTAAATCCCTTTAAAAGTATCCTCTCTTTGACCTGTCTTCAACTGTCTCGGCTTCTTCTTCATGTCAGCACTGGTTTCGGCAGATAATCTATTGCGAATACTTGTTAGAGTACCATCAGAATAAGCAGCGACTTCAGAGAATCTGAGAAATCTCTTCCTCCATTAGCCTTTTAAGTACACCACACCAAACGCTGAAGCATGTCGGAAAGTAAGCACGTTGAGTTGGTCGAGCCCCGGAATACTTTGATCTGGCTTGTTCAAATAGATCTTCTTTTGTTTGCTTTCTATACCTTTTTGTAGATCATGAAGATAGTTGAATCTTAGCTCCATTTCTATATGCTTAACGATTGCTCGTAAGGCCCTTTGCTCATCAACGTTTCTTTTTGGTTTGTCTCGCAGATCCATATACATCTCTTCCATATCCGTCACATCAATATTTGCAAAATCAGCTTCGGTGAAATAATATTCCTTTCCCTTTTCTCGCGGTACTCGGAAGGATGGAAACTTGACATGTAGCCACTTTTCATAGCTGATTTCTTTGATTCCAACAATCTTGAATCGAGACATAACCTTTTCCGGAGATTGGGCTTTCAGCTTCAATAACCACAAGTACTCTTTAGTTTGCTCCGGATTCATATCCATGACTTGGTGAATGTGAGTCAAATCTTCTTCGCTTTTCTTTTCCACAAATATCTTGCTCATCGTTTCTTCAAGATAGGGAACTCTGATTTGTTGATTTGCCCATCTGGAGTCTCTTTCAATCAGAATCCTTTCCCACCTGATTTGATTTGGCAGTAAACCTGTAGCATCTGGAGCTCCAGGTTGATACGCAAGATTTGCATGCTGTAAGTGTAGATAATCTTCTTCACCGAGTACTGGAGCATAAGGATCTTTGAACCAGTTATGAACTTGAACCCTTAGATTCTGAACTTTGACCAGTTCCTCCGTGTTTGTTTCAGGTTCTTGTGGGAGAGACGCACTTCCAACTTCAAAATCATCCGAAGGATTTTCAACCGTTGGCTGATTTTGTTGTTGGCTGGCTGGAGTAGTGGCTTGTGGACGAGTTGTGGTACCCATTGCTGATCTTGGAGCTTGGGGAGTTCTTGTGCTAACCGACGGCGGAGCTCTTGCGACTTGGCGACGTGTCTCCCCCTCAGGGCGATTGGGACCGGAATCCGGATCGTCCTGATTAGGTCGACGGCGTTTGAGATGTTCCGCCGGTTGGCAAGATTCTTGAATTTCCACGCCTAGGGCTTCTATTGAACCAAGAATATCATCTTCTCTCTTCTTCTGTTGGGCTGCCATAGCATCTAACCGTTCGTCAATGTGGGCTCGGAACACGTCAAATTCATGACGTGTGACGGTTGGTATTTGCAGATTTCTTCAAAGCAGGCCCGCTAAATCATCTTCAGGGAGACCCCGTGCTTCCACCTCCGTAAGTAAATCTGCTAGAAGCATAGACATAAGTTCATCTCTATTGAACTGGGATTTGCGGGGTGAAGTATGAGGGTGTGGAGATCGAGGATCAGAGGGCTGTTCGGAATCGGAAGAGATAGATGGCGTTGCTGGGGGTGGTGATCGACTTGTACTTGGGCGAGAGCTGCTTGGATGGGATCCGTGATCCGTAGTTAAGCCTTGTTTGAACAGTAGTTGCATGTGAGCTTCATGCTGATCTAGTGAACTTCGAACCCGGCGAAATGCGTCGCCAACCTGTGATTGCAAATTTGGTGTGACCGTGAAGTGTGGCAGAGCGGTTGAACCTGTAGTGGGAAATTCGGGGTCACTTAGAGCACCCGTTGTCACCGTAGTTGAATCAAATCCGGGATCTACGTTCAGCGTTGGCATTGATGTGGCGATGGTAGGATTTCCTCCCAATCCTCGTGAAATGTAGGGAATCGACATCACTATTGGAGTTCCGTCCGTCCATGAAGGCTATCGGAGTGTGATGAATCTTTTGTCCTAGGAGGATCTAGACTCGATGTGGAGAAAAATGAAGTCGAAGTAGGTGAGATACTACTTCTGTTTTCAATAGTTATGCCTCCCGAAAATAGGGGAACTAGAGTAGGAGCTAAACTCACAAGTAGTGCTGAAACAGTAAACTGTTGTGAGTCTACCGAGTGACTGGGTGGGGTGTGCAATTGCGTTGTTGGGTCCACAACGTCTTGTCTTATGGTGGTATTCTACGGATGAGTATCAACATGAGACTCGGTTACCCGGCAGGTGGTTGTGGGTATCTCACTCTCTTGCATATTAAGCTCCCCTTCACTCACTCTCACATTTTGTTTTTTTCGACTATGTCTCCCTCCTCTCTCCTTATATCTCCTTCATTTGGCTCAGGCTGATGGATTTGTTCGTGTTCAGATGGTGGGTCGGTTTGAGAAGCGAAATCGGAATCGAACTCCATGGTGGCATTATCTGAAGAAGATTGTTGTAGAGGTGGTTGGCGGCCAATGCGGGTAATTGCATCATCCGCGGTAGTAATTCTTCGGTCTTGTCGTGGTCGAAGGTCTTCATAACTGTCATCAGGCTCAAGGTTTGTGTCAGTGTCAGAGTCGGATGAGGAGTGTTCGCGCATGACCCGGTCACTACTAACTAGGATTTTCCGTCGTTGTGGTCTTACCTTTAAGCGAGAGGTTGTTCCAAAGGTGGTTTGGGTTGGTGGTAGAATGGGGATTTCGGGGTTGGGGGAAGTTTGGATTGCTGGATCAGATGCACCCCCCTCGTCGTTTCCCCTCTCTTCTATTATGTGCTCATTTCCCTGTTCAGGATCCCCTTGATCCTGAACCTGCTCGTTTGCTAAAGGACCCTCACCCAACTCATATTGTTCCTCTTGGTTTGGCTCTTGGGCAGGCTCCATCGGAATGTGAGGAGCCATTAAGCCGTGTCTCTCCCTATATGCTATCACACTAGGTGCATTCTGATCCACTATTGCTAATAGGGCTTCAGGTATAGGCATAATGTTCGGAAAGGCTCGGTCATTCAGTTTGATAAAGCGTTGAACGCAGGAAGGGCCAAGAGGCGAACCTTGTCTTCGTGGAATTTGCGGGTTTGACTGCATCATGGAATGTATGAATAGTTGCAGGAACCGTTGAAATGGCATAAACTTCTTATCTCGTCCGGTGCCCTTTTGATTGACGTATTCAACCGGATCCGTCCATATAAGTGTTGCGTAGTCATAGTTACGACTGTAGATGATGCCGTGAAAGATTCGCAGGGTTGCTGCTTGCGCGGTCCATGCCAGTGTGTTTCCCCGTTAGGCACCGATTCACTATTGTGAATAATGTGAACCATATTGGTGGTAAGTACAGGCGTTTGAATTGGCCAACTGAGGTAAGTGGGTTTGTAAATCCAAGGGCAAGAATATCCCGGCAGAGTTCCTCTTTGGCTACTGGTTCGTCATAGTGGTCCGAAACTCGGAGTTGTAGTATGGTTCGTATTCGGGAGAGTGTCAGGCGAGATGTGTAATCATCAATCCTTGCCGTGAAGTTGTTATTGCGTTCCACCGGATGGTACGTTAGAGTGTACCAGAATTGTTGTATGTAAAAGGTCGGTACGCGATGTTCCAAGCTGGAGGCATAGCGAAGTGGATGTCTCTTTAGTATTTCCATGATGACTTGGTATTCCACCGTCATGCTCATGTCTAGACGATGGTTGTTGGGATCTAAGTCTTTCTTCTCCGCAGGTGGCATGAGCACATCGTCGTGATTTGGAAGATGGATGCTCGGTTGGGATGATCCTTCGGATGGCATAGGATGTTCGTCATCAGACTGGCTCTGGTCTTGAATGGCAGCCATGAGAACTGAAAATAAGACTTAGAGAACCATTGACATGGGTTAGACAAAGTTCATGTTAGGATGTCAGGTCATGCTTATGCAGTGTTACCCGACATACCCTAGATGTCGGGTTAATAAGTGTAGACAGGCTTGAGTGTGCACAAGATTGTTTATCGATTGAAGAAAAGGCGACATCCGGATGTCGGGTCAATTATGTTGACATGAGAATGGTCAAGTTGAGGAATAGTTCTCGGGTGTATAAGAGCCGACATAGATTTATGTCGAGTCTTATAGAGTCGATGAAAATTCTTAACTTGGAAAGATTAGTCAACGTATAATGAGCCGACATCAAAATATATCGGGTCTTATGTAATCGATAAATATTCTAAGTGAAAGCAAAGATTGGAATAGAGCCGATAAAAATATGCATAAACACCCTTATGGCATAGTATCATGCGATAAACCTCCTAAGTTAAAGTTTGAACATTTTGTCGGTTTATTATGATGCGACAAAATGACTTGGGCAATGAAATGGGAGGGTTGTCGGTTCAAAGGGGGCCCGATAAAAAGACTTGGCCATTTTGAAGAACACCATGGTGTTTTTGTCGAGTCAATGGTACCCGACAAAAATGCATATTAATTAGTCAGAAACCCTACGAGTCAATCAGACTGTCTTAACCCCATTAAGACCAGAAATCTACTTTTTAAGCCTAGGGTGACTGGTTATGGTGATCGATTAACATATTAAAGTGTGTGTGTACAAGTTTTTGAGTCCAGAATCAAGATCAAGTATCAAAATCGGAAACCCAAGGGTTTAAACCCAAATGGGAAGCTGAACAGTTTTATGGTTAAATTGAAGCACATGCAATGGTTTAAACGGAAAAGTGCAAGAATTAAAGTTGTTCTAAAAGAGATTAAGAACCTGGTGGTGTGATCGGATTTCGAAAACTCGAGGATTT
This sequence comes from Silybum marianum, assembly GCA_036898165.1. Lineage (NCBI taxonomy): Eukaryota > Viridiplantae > Streptophyta > Magnoliopsida > Asterales > Asteraceae > Silybum > Silybum marianum. Next base: position 38,387,653 of record CM072529.1, on the reverse strand, counting down.
TGGAATTGGATCGATGACTGTTCTTGAGTGAGGGAAAAAGGATGAAATTTTGAAAAAGATGAACAGTGAAGGGTGGGGGCCATGTGTTTAAATAGTGGGCCCAAGGACACGTGGCATGAGATGGTTGGGCCGAGAAAAAGAAATTAAGGGCAACTTGTGGAGTCATAAGTACTCGAAAACCAAATATGTCGGGTGTTAGGAAGTCGACATCCAAGGATGTCGGTTCTATGCCATGCGACAAAAAAACGAGTTTGTCGGGTCCTATTGACGCGACAAAAATTTGTGAGAAAAAAAATTCAGTTTCTAAACATTTGCTCCCCCTTAAATGATGCCTAAGATAATAAACCTTAGCTCCCCCATCAAGATGCGAATTAAGTAGAACATACCTTGGCACTCCCCCTCGGAAACAGAGTTGGTAACGAAACAACTTAAAGTTTTGTTAGTAGCACAAGATAAAAGACAAGAACGAAGTGAAACAAGTGAACAGACAGAACTTGATTTTTACTCTTTACAAAATGAGAAGTCAGATAAAGTGAACATTCATTCGTAAGGGTGAATGTGCATTATTATCCGACGGGACGTTTTGTACAGGTTAATATGAAAGATTGGAATTTTAAGTGCGGAGATTGAGCATGCCTAACTTGGACACTAGGAATTGGAATCGGTTTTCATCCAATGCCTTTGTGAACAAGTCAGGAAGCTGTAGTTCTGTATTTACAAAGTAAAGTTCGATTGTACCTCGTTCGACGTGGTCTTTAATCAAGTGGTACCTTACATCTATGTGTTTTGTCTTTGTATGTTGAACCGGATTGCTCGATATGGCAATTGCACTTTTTGAGTCGCAATAAATCGGAATCTTATTGAACCAGAATCCATAGTCTTTGAGTTGAGTGCGCATCCGTATGACTTGAGAGCAGCAACTTGTGGCAGCAATGTATTCGGCTTCCGCAGTCGAAGTAGAGACACAAGTTTGTTTTTCGAAGACCAGCTCACCAGTTTATCTCCCAAAAACTGAATATGACCCGTCGTGCTTTTTCGATCCAGCATGCAACCGGCATGATCAGCATCTGAAAAAGCAATTAACTCGAAGCTCGTATCCTTATGATACCAGAGGCCAAGATCAGTAGTACCTTTTAAATAACGAAAAACGCGTTTAATTGCACTAAGGTGTGATTCCTTGGGAGATGCTTTATATCCGGTCGACTAGCCGTTAAGTACATTAATGATCCAACCATTCCCCGATAAGTCTTGCGATCTACCACTTTACCCAAAAGATCAGCGTGTAGTTTTGATCCGGGAGACATGGGAGTTCCAATCGGAGTACATGTCGTCATGTTATATTTGTGTAACATATCAGAGATGTATTTCGATTGGTTAATGAATATTCCCGTTGAAAATTGTTTTACTTGAAGGCCAAGGGAAAAATTCATTACTCCCATCATGCTCATGTTGAACTTTGCCGTCATGAGTTCGGAGAAATGTTTGCATTGTTGAGGGTTAGTCGAGCCGAAAATAATATCGTCTACATAAATCTGAATAAGCATAATATCTTTACCTTCCTTTTTGATGAACAAAGTTGGATCGATCTTACCTTTTGAGTACCCGTTTTTCACCAAGTATTTAGACAGACTATCATACCATGCACGAGTAGCTTGCGTGAGTCCGTAGAGTGCTTTGTCGAGGATATAGACGTGATTGGGTTTCGAAGCATCGACAAAACCATCCGGCTGGGAGACATAAACTTCTTCTCGGAGAACCCCATTCAAAAAGGCAGTCTTGACATCCATTTGAAAAACTACGAAGTTTTTATGAGCGGCATATGCCAAGAAGATTCGAATTGCTTCTATACGTGCAACCGGAGCAAAGGTCTCGTCAAAGTCAATACCTTCTTCTTGTCGATATCCTTTGGCAACAAGTCGTGCTTTATTGCGTATGACTATTCCGTCTTCATTTTGCTTATTCTTGAAAATCCACTTGGTTCCAATAATTGTCTTGTGTTGAGGTCATGTTGGTCCCAATAAGGGTCTACAAGAGTTAAATATTAAGTAAACAGTTTGTAGAAGGGGGGGGGGGTTGAATACAAACACACAGATTTTGGTTTTTAAATGAGTTTATAGATAATAAACAAATTTGCAGTTACAAGCGGAATTAGAACAAGTTTAAAACCTATTCTATTGTAACTTAAGAAACACACAGTTTGATGCACAAGAGGAAGGAAGAAGGAATACAGAAGGTATAGGCTAGAAAGAAGCATGCATTAAGATGAAGAAGATATCTCCATCTTATTTATATCCGTTTGCATTTAATGCAAGACAAAAGGTATATGCCACGTGTCAAGTTTGGATAGGAAGCTTGTCCTTGCTAATAAGACAGCCATGCTTTTGGCCGAATATGAACTGTACCGTATCAGATATGATGGGGACATAAGAGACCAGTTGTAAGTCCTTTTCTGACATGGGTCTAGGTTTGACTTTTGTGCATCGAGGATATGATCAATCTTTAGTCTTGCAGAGGAAGCTTCATTTGATCGCTGACACTGAATTTTCAAGGATGAATTTCAGTGTTGCTGAGGCTTCACAAGACTTCACACTTTGAATAGATAATCGTTGCTATCGCTGAACCGCTTTAGGCACTTAGCTGATTATCTCTTTCTTCAGCTTTGGTCTTCGACTTTCACTGAATGGTCTTTTGGTGTGATAGCTGATCTTCAGGTCTTCAGAGATAAGCTTGTTGTTCCTTGATCTTCAGCAATCGCTGATGGCAATCAGCGTATGCTATCGCTGATCTGAACAGAAGCCTAACTAAGGAATTTCACTAAGTATGTTAAAGGAATCATATTCAAATCATTGAGAGGAATTATGATCAACAATCTCCCCCTATTTGATTATGATTAAGCAACATAGAAAAATTGCTTTAAGAGACTAGTATGGACTTAGGAAACATTTAAAGAAAAAATTTCTAAGTACTAATCAGTAAAGTCTTTTTCAGCTAGTCTACTATCTGAATTGAGTTTCATTTATAAGGATATGAAAGCACAATTTTTACAAGTAAATAAGCTTAAAGTACATTCACTGATTGAATTTTCAGAGTGAAATATCAGTGAGTGAAGATAGCGTAACGAAAATAGAACTCTTTTGTTCATTGTCCCTTTTACTGTTTTCAGGGATCTTTTCAGTACTAGGATGGAGTAAAGTACTCTGATTGAATTTCATTAAATATAATCTGAAGAAATTACAGAGAAATGAAATTACAATAATAAAAGTAAAGTACTTGTACACTGAAGAAATATTACAAAGGAATTAGAAATCTATAACTAGTCAGAGATATTCTCGTTTCGTCTTTGTAACTCATTCTCATAAAGTGTCTTCTGTCGATTCATCAGAGGGGTATCTGACCAGCAGCGCCAAAGCATGATCTTAATGAGAGAGGATGGGGCCTTGCGAATTTCTTGGTTTCTGAAGAGTCCTAAGAATCCTTCACTATCCAAGAATACCATACCAGGTTCAGGCAGTGAGATGATTTCATCTTCTTCATATCTTCGGTCTTGAGAGAGAGAGGTACAAAGCATTGATATATCAGGGAGCTCGAGATGACCAAGAATGCTTTGATAATTAAATTTAGTTTCATTCTCATTCTTAGAACTTGAACAACCTTCTGCAGTCGATCTTTTCTTCTTAGATGATTCAGGGAGAGGGGGAACTTGCACATGTTGTGACATTCTTTGCAGCAACTGATTCAACTCATCTTCTACCACATTCTTGAACTTGGATTTGGAACCCTGAATGGCATCTCTGATTTCGAGCCATTCAGTGTATCCATATAATCTTAAGAATTTTGCTTCTTCTCTCTCTGTTCTGGATGGCCTTGTCATTCTTACATATACCTTTGGACCACCTCTGTTGGAGTGTCGCCCTTGGATAGTTGTGTGAATGATTTTCACATCAGATCTTCGAAAGTTCAGCATCTCTGTGCACCAATTCAGTTCTTTGTCTTTCTGAGTTGTGGCTTCAGTGGTTAGTGCAATGAGAATCTTCTGTTGAGCGAGAATGAGATCTACATTCAGGTTTTCTTGTGCAAGTTCTTTCTGAGCAAGAGCTGCAGCGAGCCGTTCACTCTTTTCCAATTGTTCTTTGGCCGCTTTGTCTCTTGCTGAGTCTTCCCTGAGAATCTTTCTTGCTAAAGCAAGATCATTCTCAGTTTGCTTTATTTCTTCATCTCTGATCCTCTGAGCTTCTAATGCTTGTTCTCTCTCTTCTTTGGATAGAAAGTAGAATTCATCTACCATCCTGATTGGTACAGCGTTTATTGGGTCTTCATGGGGTACCCTTTTTCTTTTGGATTCGAATTCCCTTAGGAATTTTATTCGCATTTCTTCCTCTTCAGGCTCGCGTATGATCTGCTTCTGAACACGACGTCTGGGAATGAGGCCTTCTACTTCCTCAGAGTCAGTTTCCACTATGTACATAAACTGCTCTTCAGAAGAAGGTTCCCTCCTTGTGGATGAGTCCTTTGGGGGACGGGGATCACTGAGGGAAGGAGAGAAAGAAGAAGATTTATCAGAGAGAGGGTTTGAAGGAGGAGAGGTTATAGAGGGGGTTTCAGAGAGAGGAGTAATATAAGGGATAAGCTGAAGAGATACCTTGTCAGCGGTCTCCCCCTCTGTTTGTGGGATTGGGGCGTCAAGATCAACCCCTTTATGTGATCCTTTGCCTGAGGGACCAGATCCATCCCCCAAGGGCTCTAGCTGAGATGTGCCTGGCCTGGACATTCTGAAATGTTACATTGCAAATCCCATGTCATCATCACCAAAGTGAGGGATGCGTTCCTCTTCTTCTTCTTCTTCTTCATCATCCTCTTCTTCATCATCATCATCACCAAACCTTGCAGCGAAGGAAGGTTCTGCTCTTTGGATGTAAGGAGAGATCCTTTCATCAGGGAACCTCCGGTTGTGCTCGCCGATTATTTCGTCAGCGAACTCTTTTGCCACCTTCTCTCCCTCAATGTTATCATGGGGCAGAACGTGGAACATCACAGTGCGAACATTCGTATGCACGTCCTGAATCATGGTCCGATCAGCAGCAGCAAATGAGGGACCAGCCCCACCGAGCCTTGAGAGAGCCTGCATCACTTCGAACTGAGCCTTTTGAATAGACTCGAGGACAGCGGCCTGAGCATCGACCTTTTGCTCAATGTTGATGAGGGATTGGCGAAGGTCCTTGTGCTCCTCCTTTAGACACTGAACGTTAGACACCAGGTAGTTGACGTTCGTCTTCATTCCAGGAGTACCAGCGACCTGCCAGAAGATTAACTCAGCTGAAGTTTGCAGCGTGTCCACCCTTGCTTTGGTGAGAGCACATTCATTGACTAAATAGTCAATGGCAGGGAATGTGGGACCAGGTAGAGACACAGGAGGTAACTCAGTGACCCTGGGAGGAAGCTTGGGGGCTTGGTTCTCCATCTTGACATCCCTGAGCTTTTTAGCACTGGGAGGGCGCTGAGGAGACTTCATCGCCATCTTCGAAGTGGTGGTGGTGGTGGTTGTTGTTGCTGAATAGACAGGAGCAGTGGCAGCAACTGATGACATTGACAAAGAGTCAAGAAATGAATCCGGATCAGATGATGGATGAAACGTAGCATTATTTTCCTTGAGAATATCATGAGGATTACTCTCAGGGACTACTTTTGCAAAGGTAGTGTCCTGAGGATCACTGACCAGTGTCTTACAGTATCTGAAAAAGACACTCTGAGGTCCTTTGATATTGGCTTTCCAAAACTTAGATTGCCTAAACAATACTGAGGTTTGGACTGCGTGCATTTCAGCATCATCAGGGATAGGGACAACTATCGCTGAGTCACTTGCTGATGTGAGGACCAAGGAAGTAGAGATGGAAGAGGTAGAGAAGGCAGTGAGAGTAGTACCTGACCCAGCTTCAGCAGAGCTGGCTATAACACCTTCAGAGACCTTAGTCACTGCTGGTGGTGGTAGTGCTGATGAAGCTTCAACGGCAGCAGAAACCGTTGGAGTGGTTGTGGATGAGGGTGGTGTTTGTAGTACACCAAAATCAGAGAGGATGGTCTATTGAGAGACCACCTTCTTGGGCTTCTTGGAGGCGATGGTCTTCTTATGACCATCAGTTGGGGTTTTCCTCTTAGCAGCAGTGCCTTGGGTACTTACTGAGGGGATGGGCAGCAAGGAGGTCACTGAAAGAGGTGCTCCTATTATTTGCAGCATGTAGGGAGTGAGAGGAGCATCACCTGGACGTTCCTCAAGATCCAGGGACTTCTTCCCTACCATTGAGAAGGCAAAGTCACCAACTTTCGGCTAACTCTCCCCGAAAGCCTCTTCAAGGATGGTGGAGAAGAAACGGGGGTACGGGATAACGGTATGTCTAGTGTTGGCGTTGAGGCGGCTACACATATCGCTGAAGATGTAGTCAGCGTAGTTCAAAGGATGACCTTTGCAGAGAGAATAGGCAAGGTCTTGAAAATGCTTGCTCGCCTGATCATGGGAGCCAACTTTGGACCCCAGGCATTGAATGACCTGGGTGAAAATGAACTGCCATTGAGCAGGGAGTCGCTTCTTTTCCAACTTTGAACCCACCATCTTTACTGAGGGGTTCTCCCATTTGTAGCCAATGGAGTCCAAGAAAACATCTATCTGCTGCTTAGTTGGTTCAGCACCCCATTGCACACCCTTCTTGCGCTGAGGGAGTCTTAGCGCCTTGCGTATGAACCCCGCTGAGAACGAGAAGAAGCCAAGTTCAGGGATTGTGAAGGCAATAGCAGGGAGGACAGTGCCCTTGTCCGTTGTCAGAGTGGTACATTGCGCCGTGTACCAAAGAGCCTGAACGTGAGAGGTAATGCCCACTGGGTTATGGACGAAGGTATACATCAGAGGGCATGCCTTGAGGAAGGTTGCAGCGTCCTTGAACTGAGGGCGTTCAGAGGGAATGTCCACTAATGCAATGTAATTGCATGGCTTGAAGGTAGATTTTTCCAGCTCGAATTGGCAGTTTGGTGCAGCGACCAACTGGTTTTCAGCAGCAGTAGTTTCAACGATGTTGGAAGCAGAGGCCATTTCTGTAGGAAAAATGGCAACACCAAAGAGATAAATCATGGTTTTAATACATAAATGTATAAACCAGAGTTTTGGTATAAAAAGTACCAAATGTAAGATCAAAGAAACAAGTATTTTGATGAACAATATCAAAATGCTTGTTGGTAATAAAAAAGCAATAAAAATTTTAGAAAAAAAATTAGAAAGAGGAAAAAACTTTGAAAAACAAATCTTCTGTTCTAAGAACAAGGTTTTGAAAGTATAGAATTTATTTTTCACTCTAAAAGCAAGATTTTATCGATTTTTAAGAATGAAATAGGTAAGAAAGGTGAAACAAGTTGTTTCCAGTTCTTAAGTTTAGGTTTAGATCAAACCTTAGTCGAGTGAAGAAGAAAAACGCACAAGTGCGTGTTCTTGGTGTTCTTGGAGAAAACTTGAAGATTCGAAGGTTTCTTTTGCCTTTAGGAAAGTTATGAAAGCGGAAGGAAGCAAGTAAGGAAAAAGAAGTGCTTAAATAGCAAGAGGAGAGAGAAAGGAGGCTAAACGACGGTTTTAGCTTTTTGAAAAAGAAATGATGACCTGGCGCACGTTCCAAGAAAGGAGTTGGAATGGAAACGTCGTGGTTCGTCGTGTGTCAGGAAAAAGGTCTGACGTGTCCTTTTCTTAATTTTAAAAGATTTTAATGATAGTTATCCACAACGAATGAATATCATTAATATTTTTAAAACACTTCATCAAGAATAATAAAGGATTATCAGTGATAGGTTTTCTTTAAGAGAGAGAGAGAGAAATAATATAATACCTGAGTGAGAGTACACAGATATCACTGAATCAGAGTTCAGCGAATGGAGAGATTGAAGGCTTTTCTTTGTATTACTGAATTTGTTGTTCACTAAATAAATACTTTATTCAGCGTTCAACATACCAAGTTCACTGATAAGTAGATTGAATCTAGTCTCATCAAGAGGTTTGGTGAAAAGATCAGCGAGCTGATATTCAGTAGGAACAAAACGAAGTTCAACTTCACCATTCATCACATGATCTCTGATAAAATGATATCAGATCTCAATGTGCTTGGTTTTTGAATGAAGTACAGGGTTGTTAGCGATTGCAATAGCATTAGTGCTATCACAATATATAGGAATCTTAGAGAGCTTTAGATCGTAGTCTCTGAGTTGATTTCTCATCCAAAGGATTTGAGCACAACAACTACCAGCGGCTACGTATTCAGCTTCAGCGGTGGAAGTGGATACTGAGTTTTGCTTTTTACTTGTCCAACTTATTAACTTACCACCTAGTAGCTGACACCCACCAGTGGTGCTTTTCCTATCAATTTTACAACCTGCAAAATTACTGTCAGAATAACCAATAAGATCAAATTCTGAGCCTTTGGGATACCAGAGACCAAGATTTGGAGTTCCTTTCAGATATCTGAAGATTCGCATTACAGCGATTAGATGGGATTCCTTCGGTTCAGCCTGATACCGAGCGCAGAGACATGTAGAGTACATGATGTCGGGTCTACTTGCTGTAAGATACAGTAGAGATCCAATCATCCCTCGATAGGCAGTGACATTGACTGGTTTCCCATTAGGGTCCTTGTTCAGAGTCAGAGGAGGTGCCATGGGGGTCTTCATTGTTGAGCATTGATTCATGTCAAACTTGTTCAGCATGTCTTTAACATATTTGCTTTGACTAATAAAGATACCTTTATCAGATTGCTTTATCTGCAAACCTAGAAAATATGTTAGTTCACCCATCATACTCATTTTATATTGTTTCTTCATTCTTTCAGCGAAACGAGTGCAAAGTTTGGTCATGTGGAACCAAAGATAATGTCATCAACATATATCTGAGCAAGAATGGTCTGACCTTTATACTTTCTTAAAAAGCGAGTTTGATCAATTTTTCCACGAACAAATTTTTCTTTTAGAAGGAATTTAGAGAGGGTATCATACCAAGCTCTAGGAGCTTGTTTTAACCCGTAAAGAGCTTTTTCGAGTTTAAAAACATAACCAGGGTGGTTAGGGTCTGAAAAACCAGGGGGTTGTTCTACATAAACTTCCTCGCTGAGTTTCCCATTTATAAAAGCACTTTTAACATCCATTTGAAAAACTTTGAAGTCCTTATGGGAAGCATAAGCTAAGAAGAGTCTTATGGCTTCTAAACGAGCTACAGGGGCAAAGGTTTCATAATAGTCGATTCCTTCTTCCTGTCTATAACCTTGAGCAACAAGTCTAGCCTTATTGCGAATTACAGTCCCGTTTTCATCTAGCATATTTCTGAAAACCCATTTGGTTCCTATGATAGTTTTGTCAGAGGGTCTTGGAACAAGATTCCAAACTTTATTTCTACGAAATTCAGTTAGTTCTTCTTGCATAGCTGAAACCCAGCTAGGATCAGAGATAGCTTCATCTATCTTCTTAGGTTCAAAGAGAGAGATGAAATTAACATAAAGACAGATATTACCTGTGCCTCTACGTGTTTTGATACCTGCAGCGGGATCACCAATAATTTGATTTATCGGATGATTTGCAGTCCATCGCTGAGCTGGTGGTTGAGGAGTGAGATGAAAGACGGATTCAGCGACTTGTTTTTTAGTTTCTAGATTAGGACCTGTTTCAGCGACTGGTTCTTCATTCAAAATCAAATCAGGAGATTGATTTTCAGAGATAGTTTGGTTGTTCACAGAGGAATTTCCAAAAGAGATATCAGCAGCAGGAATCTGATTGAGAGGAGTAATATTCATCCCTGAAGATGGTTGATCATAACTTGTTGGGTTTACAGGGATCTCATCATCACAAGCTTCAGCATGAGGTTGATTGCTGAAATATGTTTCAGGTTCCCCATAATGAGATTTCATCCAAACATTCAATTCTTCATCATCATCAAGATTATGAGAAGGATGAATGGGACGAGATTAATCAAAGTTGACATGCATAGATTCTTCAACATGTTGTCTTCTTTTGTTGAATACTCTGAAAGACATAGATACAGAGGAGTATCCAAGAAATATACCATCATTAGCCTGATACCGAGCGCAGAGACATGTAGAGTACATGATGTCGGGTCTACTTGCTGTAAGATACAGTAGAGATCCAATCATCCCTCGATAGGCAGTGACATTGACTGGTTTCCCGTTAGGGTCCTTGTTCAGAGTCAGAGGAGGTGCCATGGGGGTCTTCATTGTTGAGCATTGATTCATGTCAAACTTGTTCAGCATGTCTTTAACATATTTGCTTTGACTAATAAAGATACCTTTATCAGATTGCTTTATCTGCAAACCTAGAAAATATGTTAGTTCACCCATCATACTCATTTTATATTGTTTCTTCATTCTTTCAGCGAAACGAGTGCAAAGTTTGGGTCTTGTGGAACCAAAGATAATGTCATCAACATATATCTGAGCAAGAATGGTGTGACCTTTATACTTTCTTAAAAAGCGAGTTTGATCAATTTTTCCACGAACAAATTTTTTCTTTTAGAAGGAATTTAGAGAGGGTATCATACCAAGCTCTAGGAGCTTGTTTTAACCCGTAAAGAGCTTTTTCGAGTTTAAAAACACAACCAGGGTGGTTAGGGTCTGAAAAACCAGGGGGTTGTTCTACATAAACTTCCTCGCTGAGTTTCCCATTTAGAAAAGCACTTTTAACATCCATTTGAAAAACTTTGAAGTCCTTATGGGCAGCATAAGCTAAGAAGAGTCTTATGGCTTCTAAACGAGCTATAGGGGCGAAGGTTTCATCATAGTCGATTCCTTCTTCCTGTCTATAACCTTGAGCAACAAGTCTAGCCTTATTGCGAATTACAGTCCCGTTTTCATCTAGCTTATTTCTGAAAACCCATTTGGTTCCTATGATAGTTTTGTCAGAGGGTCTTGGAACAAGATTCCAAACTTTATTTCTACGAAATTCAGTTAGTTCTTCTTGCATAGCTGAAACCCAGCTAGGATCAGAGATAGCTTCATCTATCTTCTTAGGTTCAAAGAGAGAGATGAAATTAACATAAAGACAGATATTACCTGTGCCTCTACGTGTTTTGATACCTGCAGTGGGATCACCAATAATTTGATTTATTGGATGATTTGCAGTCCATCGCTGAGCTGGTGGTTGAGGAGTGAGATCAACGACGGATTCAGCGACTTGTTCTTCAGTTTCTAGATTAGGACCTGTTTCAGCGACTGGTTCTTCATTCAAAATCAAATCAGAAGATTGATTTTCAGAGATAGTTTGGTTGTTCACAGAGGAATTTCCAAGAGAGATATCAGCAACAGGAATCTGATTGAGAGGAGTAATATTCATCCCTGAAGATGGTTGATCATAACTTGTTGGGTTTACAGGGATCTCATCATCACAAGCTTCAGCATGAGGTTGATTGCTGAAATATGTTTCAGGTTCCCCATAATGAGATTTCATCCAAACATTCAATTCTTCATCATCATCAAGATTATGAGAAGGATGAATGGGACGAGATTCATCAAAGTTGACATGCATAGATTCTTCAACATGTTGTCTTCTTTTGTTGAATACTCTGAAAGACATAGATACAGAGGAGTATCCAAGAAATGTACCATCATCAGCCTTAGGATCGAATTTACCCAAATGATCTCTGTCATTCAGAATGTAGCTTATACATCCAAAAATGTGAAGATATTTCAGAGTGGGTCTTCTCCCATGAAATAATTCATAGGAAGTCTTCTTGAATCGCTTGACAATCAGGGATCGATTCTGAGTAAAGCACGTTGTATTGACAGCTTCATCCCAGAATTGAGTTGGAAGACGCGATTCGCTGAGCATTGAGCGAGCTACTTTGATTATAGTTCGATTTCTTCTTTCAGCAACACCGTTTTGCTGAGGAGTTCTCACTGACGAGAAGTTGTGAGATATGCCTTTTTCTTCAAAGAAATTAACCAAGGTACTGTTTTTGAATTCAGTACCATGATCACTTCTTATGGAACGAACAAGTAAGTTGTTCAGAACTTCCATCCTTTTGATAAAAGAGATTATCATTTCAGGGGTATCACTTTTGGATCGCAAGAAAAATACCCAGGTATATCTGGAGTATTCATCAACAATAACTAAAGTGTATTTCTTTCCGGATATAGATTGGACATTTACAGGTCCAAAGAGATCCATGTGGAGTAGCTGAAAAGTAGTGGTCACTGAAAAATTTGCTTTGACCTGAAGGAGGCCTTAGTCAGCTTTCCCTTTTCACACGTTGAACAAAGAGATTCCTTTTTTCAGGTATGATTCGGGAGGTCTCTAGCTAGATCTTTTTGAGACAATTCATTTATTGTCTTAAAGTTGAGATGAGAGAGTCTTTTATGCCACAACCAGTTTACATCTGAGGATGCTCGAGAGATAAAGCACATGTTCTCAGAGTGAGAGCTATTCATATTAATAACATAAACGTTTTCAACTCTTTTGCCTGAGAGGGCAAGCTTATCATTGAAGTCAGTGACAGCACATCTATTCTTTAGAAATAGAACTTTGAAGTCTTTGTCACATAACTGACTAACACTTAAGAGATTCTGTTTCAGTCCTTCAACGTAGGCAACACGATTAAACGAGGTAGCTCCGTTGGACAGAATTCCATAACCTTTAGTGTATCCTTTGCCATTTCCACCAAAGGTCACTGAAGGACCAGCTTCTTCCTTGTAGTCAGAGAGCAGAGATTTTCTGCCTGTCATATGCCTTGAGCATCCGCTATCGAGATACTAGATACCTTTGGCACTCTGCATACAAGAAAAGGATTAATTGTTTGAAGGTACCCATATTACTATGGGTCCTGCTTTGTTAATGGAAGGAGTGGCGGATGAGCTATTAGCTGAAGAACTCTCTTCAGTGGATATCTTCACCTTTGGTTTTGCAACCTTGGTGGATTTCACTCTCGCTGATTTATCAGCTTGAGCTACTTCCTTTCCATGAGCTAGTTTATCAGCTCTAGTAGCATTAGGACACTTACTTGCAATGTGGGTTGTTTCACTACAGTGAAAGCACTTCCTATAATTATACGGTTCAGAATTCAGAGAGGAAAGAGAAGAGACTAGAACCTTTCCAGGGATAGGACCAAGAATTCCTTTTTCCATAGTCCTTGGAGGTATTACTACCTTTTCAGGGGTAGGAGTGAGATCAGTCTTAGTTCTGGGAGTTGGTCTCTGAGAGAAGTCAGAGACCTTCTTCCTAGATTTAGAATTGCTCTCTGAGACTTTCTTGCTCTTATTCTGAGCGATCTTATTATTAGGAACTTGGTCAAGAAACTTGTTCTCGATCACTTTCTTAGAATTAGACAAAGGAACCTTCTCTTTTAAAAGAGAGGAAGAAGTTGAAGAATAAGGATCAGGGATCGAAGAGACAAACATTCCAGATTTGAGCATGGATCGGTCACTCCCTGATTCCTCTTTTTCAGAGTTAAAGCCTAACCCACTTCTTGTTTTCATAGGGATTTGGGCATTGATGATCTTATTGACTTTTTCAAAAGCCTTATACCATCCTTCGATGGTTGGCTTTTCAGATATAAGATCAGCAATGGCCTTTTCCCTATCAGCAATAGCTTGCTGCTTCTCGATGCTAATAGTTTGGTTTGCAAAGACTTGGTCTTTCAGGGATTCTTCAATCTTAGAAAGTTCTTTGATTTTAAGATGACAATTTTTTAATTGTTCAGATAAATCAGTATTTATTTTTTCAGCTTTAATCTTTCCATTTAAAGCATTGTAGAAGTCAACAATCATAGCATCAAGGGCTGACAAGTTATCACTTTCAGAGATAAAAGTAGTAGAGGGGATGAATACCTGAGTGGAAGGAGACTCAGAAGAAGAAGTGTCAGTAGCTTCTTCAGCGTCCTCGATTCTTGCCATTAGACATAGGAAGGCAAGATCTTCTTGATCAGACCCAGACTCTTCAGAGGTCTTAGCCCAATCGTCTTCAGCATCCCAGTCTACTTCTTCAGCGATTAGACCTTTGCCTTTATGCTGGTTCTTCTTCAGATCTTGGTATTTGTTCTTGAGATTCAAATACTTCTCCTTTTTATCAGAGGTCTGGGAGGTGGTAGGTGCAGCAACTTTCTTTGATCGACATTCGCTGGCGAAGTGACCCTTTCGCTGACAGTTAAAGCAAATAGCTGAAGCTTTCTCATCTAGAGCAGTTTTGGGCTTTTCAGATTCAGAGAGAGTGGAGGGTTTTCGAAAGTTACTCTTTCTAGCAAATCTTCTAAAGTTGTTGGTTAGAAGAGCCGGAGAGTTATCAAACTCAGAGATGTCAGCATCAGTGAGTGTGTCTTCTGAATCAGTTTGAGTTAATTCAGTTATTGAGGTGATAGAAGAAGAAGGAAAGTTTTTAGGAGTATTTGCCTCTGAAGTCACAAGTGCCAAAGAAGTACTTTTGGCACCTTTGAGTTCATTAATAAGGTTCTTCCTTAAAAATTGGGATTGTTCCTCATTTAAGAGCATCCCATATAGAGCTCTTAAGGATAAAGTTTCAAGATTCTTTGACAGTTTTAAACATGTAGTATACACTGCCAATTGATCAGGTAGTGCCTCCATGAATTTTGACAGAATTTCAGCTTTTTAATACACTTTGTTGACTGTTACAAGATCAATCAACAAACAGTTGAAACGTTGGTGAATTTGAGAGAGAGATTCACCTTTGTGATGCATAAAACTCTCATATTGTCTTACGAGGTTTATACATCTCGTAACTTGAACCTCAGAGGTTCCTTCATATTGGATACATAGGGTATCCCACATAGCTTTCGAAGTTCTCATTTTCATTACTGAATGATATACTTCATCAGGCAAGGACATTGTTATTAATAGATCGTGCTTTTGCATCAATAGCAACTTCTTTCTTGTCTTCCTCAGTCCATCGATCTGGAGTTTTTACAATACTCCTTTCAGCGACGGCTGGGGTAGTAGTAGTGGCAGGAACACTTGCTACTATGGTTGTAGGAACGAAAGGTCCATTTTCTACATAGTATGGGATCTTAGGATAAGATCCCTCTAGAAAAGTGACATTCTTTCTTTCCATAATGGGAAATTATCATGGCTGAACCTTGGAGGTTTAGCTAAAGATCCATTATCGTTGTAGTTCGTTTTAGGGTTTGTCATTTTAAAATATGATATAAAGAAAAATATTTTAAAGAGAAAGACAATAACACTGCTCTGATACCACTTGTTGGTCCCAATAAGGGTCTACAAGAGTTAAATATTAAGTAAACAGTTTGTAGAAGGGGGGGGTTGAATACAAACACACAGATTTTGGTTTTTAAATGAGTTTATAGATAATAAACAAATTTACAGTTACAAGCAGAATTAGAACAAGTTTAAAACCTATTCTATTGTAACTTAAAAACACACAGTTTGATGCACAAGAGGAAGGAAGAGAGAATAAAGAAGGTATAGGCTAGAAAGAAGCATGCATTAAGATGAAGAAGATATCTCCATCTTATTTATACCCGTTTGCATTTAATGCAAGACAAAAGGTATATGCCACGTGTCAAGCTTGGATAGGAAGCTTGTCCTTGCTAATAAGACAACCATGCTTTTGGCCGAATATGAACTGTACCGTATCAGATATGATGGGGACATAAGAGACCAGTCGTACGTCCTTTTCTGACATGGTTCTAGGTTTGACTTTTGTGCATCGAGGATAAGATCAATCTTTAGTCTTGCAGAGGAAGCTTCATTTGATCGCTGACACTGAATTTTCAAGGATGAACTTCAGTGTTGCTGAGGTTTCACAAGACTTCACACATTGAGTAGATAATCGCTGCTATCGCTGAACCGCTTCAGGTCACTTAGCTGATTATCTCTTTCTTCAGCTTTGGTCTTCGACTTTCGCTGAATGGTCTTTTGGTGTGATAGCTGATCTTTAGGTCTTCAGAGATAAGCTTGTTGTTCCTTGATCTTCAGCGATCGCTGATGGCAATCAGCGTATGCTATCGCTGATCTGAACAGAAGCCTAACTAAGGAATTTCACTAAGTATGTTAAAGGAATCATATTCAAATCATTGAGAGGAGTTATGACCAACAGGTCGGGGAACGAGATGCCATACTTTCAGGCTTTCAAACTGATTGAGCTCTTCTTGCATGGCGATAATCCAATCAGGATCAGACATAGCTTCTTGAATGGTTTTTGGTTCAATTCTGCTCAAGAATGATGAGAATAAACATTCATTGGCCAAGGCCGACCGTGTTGTGACTGGATTGGAAGGGTTACCAAAGATTTGGGTGAGTGGGTGAGATCGAATCCATTTGGTTATATGAGAAAGTGGTTGAGCAGTCATGGTTCCGGAATTTTCATCCACGTAATGACCAAGGGGAAGATCTTGCACAGATCCTAAGGCTGGTGAAACATCGGTAGACAGTTCCCTTGACGTGGTAGGTGGTTGAGTCGTGGAGGATGATGGTTCCGGATTTGATGTAGTGTGAGGGGTTGTTTCGGTTAAACGAATTTGGAGAATTTTGAGCGACTTTACTTGTAGTGGGTAGGCTTGTTTGAGGGATGGGGGAATTGACTGTAGGGTTGGTCGAATTTGGAGTTGCAGCAGATGAGACATTGTTCTCGAGATTAGAATTTTGAGAGCTAGTGGGTGTTTCGGCAACTTCCAATCTTAGGGGGGGGGGGGTTCAGTTGTTGTCTCGGAATTAGTTCCGAGGTATTCTGTGTACATGTGCTGGAACAGATTATCCAAATCGGATGTTGAAGTTGGATTTGGAGTAGTCGGGTTTTGAGCAGGTTCCGAACTGAGGTGCTCGGAAGCTAATACGCCAGTGATAAACGGTTCGGTACTATAAGGTTCAAAAATCATTTCTGCTTTTGTGTCGAAGTGGACATTTGCACTCTCGGTGACGCATCTTGCATTTTTCATGTAGACTCTAAATGCAGAGGTATTTGGCGAGTTACCCAGAAAATAGGCTTCATTGGATTTGGGTTGCAACTTTCCAAGATTGTTGTTATCATTCATAACAAAACATCGTCCGCCGAATGTATGAAGATGATGGAGGGAAGGAATTCATTTGTTGATTAGCTCATATGGTGTTTTGTTGAACCTTTTATTGATAATCGACCGGTTTTGAGTGTAGCATGCGGTATGAATGGCTTCAGCCCAGAGATGATGTGGGAGTTTGGAATAAGCGAGCATTGTACGAGCAGCTTCGACTAGCATACGGTTCCGGCGTTCCACGACACCATTGTGTTGGGGAGTTCATGGTGCGGAAAACATATGAATGATGCCCACAGAAGTGAAATAGGTGTCAAGCGTGCGGTTTTTGAACTCGGTGCCATTATCTGTACGAATCGTTTGGACAGAAAGCTCCAGTTTAACTTGAATGTTTTTCAAAAATGCGATAATTGTGTCGGGAGCTTCGTCCTTCGATCAAAGAAATTTTACCCACGTGTACCTAGAATAATCATCCACCATCACGAGAATGTACTTCTTTCCTTGGATGCTTTGAGTTCTCATGGGACCACATAAGTCCATGTGTATCAGTTGAAGAGGACGTGTCGTGTTGTGTTCTAATTTTGGTTTGTGAGACGCCTTCTTCATTTTGCCCATTTCGCAAGCACCACATAAGTGTGACTTCTCAAATTTCATCTTTGGTAGACCGGAGACTAACCCTCCACATGCGAGTTTACGAAGATTTTTGAAGTTTAAGTGGGATAGTTTGTGATGCCATAACCAGTTTTTCCTCTTTGTCTACCTTTGAGAGAAGACAAATGTCAGTGGATGGTTTAAACGTTGACAGATCAACTGTGTAGAGCTTAGACTTGCGGGTTCCGGTAATCAACTCTTGACCTTCATATGTTCGAACACAACATCTTTCGGTACGGAAATTTACTTCAAATTCCTTGTCACAGAATTGACCGATACTAAGTAAGTTGTGACCAAGTCCTTTGACATATGAGACTCTTGAGATTGTAAGATTATCATTGATAATATCGCCATATCCTTTGATGGGTGAGAAATGATTGTTCCCAAATCGTACCGAGCCGTCTCGTTTTTCAACATAATTGGCAAGAAGCTCCTTCTTTCCGGTCATGTGCTTGGAGCATCCAGAATCTAAGTACCACACATGATCAGTCTACAAAATTTAAGATGATTTAGGTACCCATTTGTAAATGGGTCCTTCGGGGTTAGTTGGCTTGGCAACCTTTGGCACCCACTTTAATTGGGGTTTCGGTGCCGAAGTCAAGGGCCTCTTGAGAATCCACTTATAAACTGGTTTATATTGAAAGGAATTGTTATAACCATAATGAAATGAATTGTAAGAATTATTCACATCATGAAAACGATTATTACCATAAGCATTGAGACGCACAAAGTCATTCACACCACAATTGGAGCAACATATTTTATTTCTAGAAAAATGAATCAAATGTTTGTACGAATGAATAGTAGATGGAAAATAAAATTTGCGACTATTCCTAGCAACATCGGGAAAACTATGTTTATTGTAGGAAGATGACTTTGATGTGCCTTTGCTTCTTTCGACCCAGATTTGCTTTGTCTTTAAAGAGCGTAGAGCTTAAACATTAACAGGAGTTTTATGAGTAGGTAAAATTTGAGAAATAATTTGTGTAGGTGTCTTTGTTTGAGATGATTCGGGTTTTGAAAAACTTCTGGTACATTCATCTTCAACAGTTGAAATAGTTACAGATTCAATTGGCTTCTTACCTTTATCAATAAACTCCTTGTGACTTGGAAGTGTGGGATTGAAATAAAAAACATCAACAGATACATTTTCATTATCCGGGAAGTTATGTTCAGAAGTAGTTATGCTATCAAGTTCATCCAACTCTTTATCTATTTGTTCGCGAGGGAGGGAAGATATATGTTTAGGAGGACAATAATCAAGATCAAGTTTGTGGTAGGATTCCCAATCATCCAAGTATGAGCTAACAAATGTTTTACATGAAGAGATGTTTGATTGTAAAGCTTTGTTTTCTAATATTTGGATTTTTGTGATTAATGCCTCTTTTTCCTTTTCCGAGGAAGAACGTTCAGTTTCCAACACCTTTTCTAATTGAACTATTTTTTTTCTAAAAATAAGGTGGGAATATAAGGTTTATATTCCGGAGGGTTGGTTTGAAGTTCTTCGTCGGATAGCAAAAAGGAATTTGATGGAACTTGTGATTTTTCCGATTCCAATCTTCCCGTCTTTTCACTTTGGGATTAGACTTCATAAATTGAATTTTAAATTCTGGACCAAGGTCTAGATATTCAAATTTGTAGAGAGTTGGGGTGTTGTATAAGGCCTTTGCTAATGTTTTGGGATTGTCAGCCTATACCTGCTTTTGAATATAACTCCTTCGGAGCATTTAAATGTATTTTTTGTTCAGTTTGTCCTAATTTGTACAATTTGACTTCCAAGGTATTGAGTTTGTTGAGAAGATCTTCCTTTTGATTTGTGACCATTTTAAGTTTAGACGACAAATCTTCGACCTCATTTTCGAATTTGTTGAATTGTTTTGTGAGGTCGGAGTTTTGTTGTTTAAGTTGAGTATTTTCGTTTGTTAAGACATCATTTTTGGTTTGTATGTTGTGCACATCACTCTTATAGTTGGCAATCTCGGACGTGGCTAGAATGAGTTGGTTATGATTATTTTCTAGACGTGCTTCTAATTTGGAAACTAAGAGTTTCTCGGTTTTCAATTTAGAGTTAAGATCTTTCAATCGAGAGTTTAACAAATTCATTTGAGAAAGAAAGTGCTCATAGTCAGAATGACTTACCTCGGGTGAGTAGTCGGAAGCGTTGGTTGATGAGTCATCATCATTAGGATCATAGTAAGCCAATAAGCTGAAATGAGCTTGAATTTCTTCGTCCGGTTCATCGTCGTCGTGATGTAGAAAGTAGTCGTCTTCCGCCATTAGCACTTTACCGGCTTCCTCTTGCTTGGCAAGCATGAGTTTGTACGTGAAATAGTTGGCATCTTTGACCACGAGTTTCTTGCATTCACGAGCGTAATGACCCATTTTTCCACAGTTATAACACAAACTCTTTTCGCCTTTAAATTTGTCTTCATGTTTAGCCGGTGGGCGGGTATCTTCTTTCTTTTGTTTTGGCTCGAATATGGCTTTATGTTCAAAGTTTTTGGGTCCCGAAGCGTAGCGTAATTGGTTGTTATTCGGACGACGAGAGAACTTACGTTGAAAGGATTGTGTGAGAAAAGCCAGTTGTTTTTGAAATTGGGCTATCTCGGGATCGTCATATTCTTCCTCTTCTATATCAGATACGTTCTCTTGAGGTATGCTTCGAGTCGTAAACTTTTCTTCTTTGGCTACTAGGGCAATCGGTTCGGGAGTCTTTTTGGCTTTGCGGTTTTCTTCCATAACTTCGAGAACTTCCGCTTCATCTTGTTGTAGAGTCTCGTAGACCTCGTGAAGATCGAGTTCAACAAGAAATTTGTTGTGTTTGATTTGATTTGCATACCGGCGCCATTCCGGTTGAAGATTACTAACAAACTTCACGTTGTTTTCGATATTTGACTTGTGTATCTCGTTTTTGCTTAGTTCGTTGATGAGGTAAACAAAACGAGTGTATGTGTCAGTGAGACTTTCATCTTCCTTCGCTTTGAACTCCTCGTATTAAGTGATACAATTTGTAATCTTCATTTGTGTACCAATTTTCATACCGAGCATATACTTCTCGATTTGCTCCCACATGCCTTTTGCCGTTCTTTTGTGACTATCTATACTCATGTAGATATCATTCGGAATACTGAGTAATAGATATGAACGAGCAAGTTGATCTCCTTTGGCTCTATTTGTTTCCTCAACGGTGTATTTACTTTTGGGCTTGATTTCTCGTCTAGCCTCAAGAGGAGGAACATTGTTAGGCATAGCAGGAGTGTCTTGATATAGGACAAGCGGAGGGCCTTCCTTTATGGACCGCATTATATCCTCGGCATAATCATTTCTTTCAACAAAATCCAGAAAACGATCTTTCCATTGGGGATATTCTCCTCGGAAGAGAATTGGAGGTCTTGTGTCGGTACCGATGGCCATAGCTTCCCATGAAGTCATTGAACTTGATTTTATTCAGATCTCGATCAGAAAGTTTTGAAAAAATTCTGAGATTTCGTGAATTGAAGAATTTATCTCGGGTAATTGTGCTTAGTGTTTTATCGGGTGATTGAGGTGCGATAACAATGAATATGGTAAGTGAGTTTATCGGGTAAAGGGGTTCGATAATAAGGAAATATCGGGTAATAAAGATAAGGAGAAAAAATATATCGGGTTACCTAAAGTCGACAAAAACTCAAGATTGGTTGTTTATCGGGTTACCTAGACGCGATAAAAGCTAAAGCGAAGTAGGTTAAAGCCGAGAAAAAAAATTATTATTAGCAGATGCGATAAAACATGAAAAAAAAATTGTTATGTTATTTTCGATGAACCTGAAAGCTAAGATATGAAGGTTTCTTGACCAAAAGATCTAGCATAACAGAGTTATCTAGTCTTTTTAAGGAAAAGAACGGCTAAGTTCTCGTGTTTCAGATTTTCTCAATTAAGGTTACTGCAAACTTCCTAAGGCTTAAGATGTTTACTAGAGGATTCTTTATCCAGAAAAGCTGCAGAAATCAAAAGACCCTGAGTTTTCTGTTGAAAAAGAATAGCAAAAGTAATGCTAAAATAAGCGAAAGTGGTTTGCAGATTATCAAAAAAAACAGATTTAAAAAAATTGAGGTTTTATCAGCTGCTATTGATGCGATAACCCTTTAAACAAAGAGTTTTGAATTGATGTCGAATGGTATATACGCGATAACTATTCAAAAGAAAGTCGAAAAAAAAATTGAGAAAAGGCAGAGATTAGATGGATTGTCGATTGAAACAAGAAAAAAAAATTCTTACCGATTTAAGCAGAAAAGAAATCAAGAGCAGTTATCGATTCTAATGAAGGTACTCATGATGCGATAAAAATTCAAAGGATAGGGTGATTGGGGTTTAATCGGGTAAGGCTATGCGACAAAACATCATAATAGAAAAGACGAGATTTTTACCTCTTAATCCGCGATTTCGATCAGAATTGGTCCAAAACTCAGATCGTTTGGCTCTGATACCACTTATTGATCCCAGTGTATCAAGTACAAGACAGAAAATAGATTAAAGCAATATAAATCAATTAAGAACAATAATGAAGAACTTCATAATTCATATATCTTACTTGTGAATGAGAATACAATGTAAGCACCAAAATATCTATAGCTCTCTCTCTATATATGAAGTACAACATAATGAATGATCTAAGCCTCTATATATACTAGAGACTTTGAGTTGTATAAGGAATGTTTAGAGTTTAAGGTCAACTAAAGTTGCCTTAATTACAAAAGCTTATCCATTCCTTATTTTACACTTTTGGCACAATCTTTCATGAATTCTACAAAACTAGAATTCCTAACAGTATTATACCTTGGGTTTCCTATCTTGGGTTACTTCTTGTTTATTTTATATTGTATGGTGTAACAGTAAAAGGGGTTGAATTGGCTTGGGGTTATACATCAGCTGCCGTTATAATTCTTGATTGGAACATAAGGGCATGTTTATATGGGTTTGTGTTCCTTCAGAATTTTATTATTGATCTTCTTGTAATCGGCATATCTCGTGTCTACATATGCCTTAAAGATCATTACTGGTATCTTGGGCACTGTATCGCTTATGCAGTTGTGGGTTTAGAGTAATTTTGACAGCCTTATTGTGATAATATAAACGACTATCGAAAGTTGTGGTGTATATATGTTGAGTTACCGTCGGATAAAATCGGTAAGATCTGTGAGCAGTTAGAGATGTTTAAAGGCGGATAGAAAAGTTGCAGTGGCAATCTTGTGAACTGATAAAATTTCAGGTTAGGGGACAATATATTGTTAAAAGTATTATCGTGGAACACGGTTGTTCGTTTTGGGTAATTCTGGAAATCTGAGTTTATGATATATTAAACTCTTTGTGATCAAGGATCAGATCAATGTGGTAATATGTTGGGTATATCGTTTCAAAAAGTTTGAGTGGTATTGCCGGTATCTCCTTTGTGTTCTTGCTGCTTCAACTAATGTGCGATTTCTTCTTTCCACCACACTATTTTGTTGAGGAGTGTGTTATAATCGGGTTTGAATTGTTCGAGTTCGATATAAATAACGTTGGAAAGTGTGAGGGGTGTTTTTGTGAATTGGTCCAAGTTAAATGGTAATTGTTGAAATTGGTAATCATCTCCTCGTGACCACCTATCATTTTAACCAATTATATTGCATATACATGCATGTATATGCAAAGGATGTGTATGGATATGGGTTTAAATATTGAAACAACCACCACCACCTCACTTTTAGATATAAATATATCTATATCTTTTATGTTAAAAAAAGGGTTATTACAATTTTTGGTTCCTGGACACTTTCGAGAAATACAAAAAGTGAGAAAAGAGAGAGAATTATGATTTTGGTATCGATGGTTTCCGAAAGAAAAGAAAGAAAGAGGTTGGTGTCTTGTTCATTTATATGTATGTATATATATGTGTGTGTGTGTGTGTGTGTGAAATACGTATATATTATATATGGATGTGTTTTGGCGGATGTTTATTAGTTTACGGTTATTTTCGGGTTAGACCGGTAAACTGTTATTTGATTCAGATATTGCAAATTTGGAGTCCAAAGTGTTATCTGATAAAGTTTTACCGTTTATTCGGGACCGAGGTGAGTTTTTATGAAAAAGCTTTATAAACTGAATTGCATATATTTCAAAGATTTATTAGTTAGATCTTATATCGACTTATTGTGATTGGATTATTATCGTTAATTACGATACGGGGTTTGAATTTGGATTATTGGAAAAATTAACACATGTGAGTTTTATTTGAGAAACTGTTATTAAAGGATTTTCGTGTAAAAGAACGTGTTAATGGATATGGGTATATGTGAGTTTTTATAAAAGAGCTTTATAAATTGAATTGCACATATTTCAAAGTATTTTACTTTGATATTATTAACGTTACGGGATTTGATTTAAAGATTGTTGAAAAAGTTAAAGTATGTGACTTTTGATAAAAGATATTTATAAACTGAGATGCATATATTTCAAAGTACTGTACTTTGATAATATTTACGACATGGGATTTGATTTCGGGTTGTTGAAAGAAAATTAAAGTATGTGAGTTTTTATTAAACACTATTTTCAAACTGAAATGCATATATTATTAAAGAGTTTTATTTCCGTAATATATCAAATTGAAATAATTAGATTATTATCGTTATTTAGGATACATGGTTCGATTATGGGTTGTTGGGAAAATTAACACATATGAGATCTATTTGAGAAATTATTATTAAATGATTTCTTTGTAAAAGTATGTGTTACTTGATGGGGTATACGAGAGCTTTCTTTTAACCATTTTCGAACAACAATGGTATATTATCAAATGGTTATTACTTCAATATTATACCGGTTATTACTTCAATATTACCATTAACTGTGATACGGTATTTTTAACACGTTGTTAGAGATTAACATATGTGGTGAAATTAATGACATATGGGGTTTAAAAGGTACTTACACAGCAGAAGCAGGGTGCATTAGGACTATCATGGTTCGCGCAAATGATTATATATTGTGCCCACGAATTTGTTTCGTGTTTGGCGGGGTTATAACCGGTAGGGATTGAAATCCTACCGGGATGTTTGAAATTTTGAGTAGCGACTGTTGTGGCAAGTTACCTAGGTGAGAGATTGAGCCTGAGTGTTCACTTACTACTAACAGATTTAAAGGCTCTCCGACAATTTGGATTGCGCATGAGTGTCAACTAAATGTTTAACGATTTTGAAAGGTTTTATCATAAATTGGTTTTATTGCAACTATTGCACTAACAGGGATTTACTCACTAGACCTTATGGTCTAACCCTCATTTTGTTTTCAAACATGTGTTTTTCAAGATAAGCATGTACAGGGGAAGAAAATGGAATATGTGTTTGGGAGTAATATGCTACATGCTATATGGAGTAGATGGTGGGAGTCATTGCATGATCTGTGATATATGTTTTAATCAAGTCATGTATTTGATCAAAAATTTAGTAGCATATTTTATTCGTACGATTAGGTACGTTTGGGACCCAATGTGATTTATCATGCAATTATGTTATAAATGCAATATTTGTATTTATATGAAATATTTTGGGACGGGT
Organism: Silybum marianum; assembly: GCA_036898165.1. NCBI lineage: Eukaryota > Viridiplantae > Streptophyta > Magnoliopsida > Asterales > Asteraceae > Silybum > Silybum marianum. The sequence continues at coordinate 38,362,435 of CM072529.1, read as the reverse complement.
TGTTACAGTGTGCGTGCAGCTAAGAAGTTTTGTGAGATTCCTTCGTTAGTCAAATACTCATCAAGTTTAGTCTTCTTGATGTCGGTACCAATGTCACTTCTCAACTTCTGTATTTTGCTTTGCAGAAGCACCTAAATCCTCTTCATCCTGTTGATCAAAACAACTGGACTTCTGACTTTTGTCTAACAAAAGCAAGCCAAGTATATCTGAAATATTCATCAATTGGCATAAGAATATACATTTTACCAGACATACTTTTCACAACAATGGGACCATAGAGGTCAACATGTAGCATATGCAAAGGTTTGGTACAAGAATGACCACTCTTTGTTTTATGGGAGGCTCTTTTTATTTTTCCCATTTCACAAGCAGGGCAGAGATGATCCTTCTGAAAGTAAACCTGTGGGAGGCCCTCGACCAGGTTATGTTTCACACGCAATTCAAGAGTTTGAAAGTTAAGAGGAGAAAGCTTATGATGCCAGAGCCAAGCTACTTCACTCTTCTTCGGGATAAGACAGAGTGTTTCTGTTCCATCGAAGTTCATCATGTATAAATTACCTTTTTTGTTGGCTTACCATAACTCTTTACCTGCCTTAGATAGTAAGTAGCAATGCTTTACATCAAATAGAACCAACATTTTAGTATCATATAGTTGACTTACACTTGGAAGATTATGTTTTAATCCAGAAATGTGAGCAACCTTTGATAAGGTGATGTTTCCTTCTTGTAAGGTACCATAACCTGTTATTTGACCCTTTCCGTTATCTCCAAACGCTAGTGCTCCAACAGTTTTGTCTTTGAATATGGAGAGTAAGTTTCTGGTTCCAGTCATGTGCCTCGAGCATCCAGAGTCAAGATACCAGATATGCACACGTTGTTTCTGTAATACAAGGTTAAAGAGATTTAGGTACCTATTTTATAATGGGTCCTTTATAGTTAGGTTTGGAATCACATTAGATTTTTCTTTTTGCTTATTTGAAATTTCAGGTTTACCAGAGACTTCTGGTTTGCCTGTTTTTGCCTTAGAATTTTGTTTCTTCTGATTTTTGTGATTCTTTCTTTTATTGAAGTCAGAAGAAAACCATTATGAACCAGAGACTGAGTTTTAACAACAGAGACAGGCATTCAGAATTTTGAGAAAATAAATATTTCATTGAATTTTCATTTTGGAAATGATAATTACAAGATTTCTTATTTCTGTCTATTCTATCATCAGTCGTTCTGGAGAACTTCTTATCTAGTCTAGACTTATTTTCTTGAGAAACTGAAGTCTTCTGGAAATTTTTCTTTAGACTGGTCCATTCCCTTTGGGATTGAGGAGATCTTACTGAAACAGAAGGAGAACAGTTTTGGTTAAAATGCCATTTAGCTTTCTGTTCCCTTGTAGACTTTATGTTTTCCTGAGGCTGTGGTAGCTGAGACTTGTGCATAATGTTTTCTTTTTGTTTGATTGCTGCTTCTTTTTCGAGATCAAGACAAGTCTTAGCTTGAATGCACATATCTAGGAAATCTGGATGAATGGGAAATGCTTTTCTCTATTCCTTTGGAGGGACAGAGTTTAGAGGTATACCATTTGGAAGTTTTTCAACTTCTGGTCCAGCAGCCCTTACTTCTGATGTCTCATTTGTATATAGAAAAGCAATAGAGTTGTTCTTTATACCAGTTTTGACAGGAACATAAGTAGAAGGTATACAATTTTCAAACTTAGTGAGTAATTTATCTGATATGTCAAAGAAATCATCATAATTTTGATCTTCGTTTTCCCAGGGATAAACATCAAACTCATCATTATCCTTTTCTTGAGAAAGATTTAGATCTATAAATGAACAGGGAGTGATTTATGGATGGTTTTCAAAAGGTAAAATTTTTCTTGTTTTTCCTCTTGAAGAGATAAAGTTTGAAGTTCTGTACTGTTTTGAATAGTACATTCATCTAGAGCCTTAAGAAGATATGTTTGAAACTTGATTTTTAATTCTTCTTCTGTAGTTGGGCTATGAACTCATCTGCTTTTGGATTCAAAGTAATATGAGTGAATGAACCAAAGTTGAAAATTTGTTTTTCTTCTTGCTTTGTTTTAAATCACCTTGATTTGGTTTAGAAATCTTTATATCAGAAGAATATTTTATATTTTTATACTTGAGTTTTCTAACCCGATGTCCATTCTCATATTTAGATCTTTTGAAAACAGATTGTTCATATAAAACAGGAAAATCGGGTTTTTGTTCTTTTCCCAAACAAAATACATAATCTAAAGTAGATCTCTTTTTACAAGTGTAATGATCCAGATCATCAATACCAAGACCTGTTTTCCTAACTTGTGTATTTATTTGTTCATACACCTTTTGAGAATCTTGATATTTTTTAATCAAGAGCTCCTTCTTTTGAAGATCAATGTGCAGAAACTCCCTTTCCTTTTGAAAATATTTTTTAAGTGCTACAGAGTTTAGTCTGTCACTTTCTTTTGCCTCAAGCTCTTTATCCTTAGCCTTCAGAAGTTTATTAAGTTCACTTATTTCTTCTTTAAAGAGCTTTCTATGGATTTCTTAAGTTTAGAAATATTTTCAATTTCCACAGAGTTCTTGTTTTTCTTCAGTGAGAATCTCCATCTCTCTTTTGAAAATATGTCTTTCCTTTTCAATAAGAGAAAATTATATTTCAAGATCTTTTCTTATTTTCTTTTCCTTTTGAAGCTTTTGTTTCAAATTTTCAAAATCAAATGTTAGGTTTAAAATGGTTTGTTCAAGTTCAGAAGGTTCAGAGGTGGTGCAAACCGTGGTTTAAGAAGGTTGTTCTTTTGCATCACTTGACATAGCCATTCCACAAAACATGGCTTCTGCATCCCTTGATTGATCTGCACACCAGTTCTTATGCTCTGCATATTTAGCTCTCTCATCAACATTGTACTTGTATTTGTTCTTGTAGTACATCTGATTTTTTACTAGAGTTCTTTTGCAGTCTTTTGAGTAATGGTCGGGTTTGCCACATCGGTAGCACACATCCTTCTTCTTCCTCAACTTGTCTTCCTTCTTCTCAGCCTCTGTCTTTTCAACCCTTAGAGCTTCTTGTCTGGGTACATAAATTTGAGTTGGGCATTCACTTCTGTTATCGTACCTTCCTTTGCTCTGAAATGAATGATTACCAATCTTTCTAGTGAATGTTTGGTAATAAGAGCCAGAGACTCAGCAAAAGCACTGATCTCATCATCTTCTGATCCAGAAAGACCAGCTTATGTATCAGCTTATGAAATTAAAGCTTTGCTCTCCCCTTTGTTCTCAGCTTCTCTATTCCTTCTACCTGACCCTCTGGTTTCAGAAATAAGGGCCATGGGACCATCAACACTTACTTTCTTCAATAGCACCTCCTTTTCATGGGTCTGAAGAGTTCCAAACACATCATGTAGAGACCACTGCTCCATATCTTGATTTGCTTGTAGTGACATTGACAAATTTGACCATTCAGGATTCAGACGTTTGAGTAATAGAACAATTTTATCTTCCTTTGATCTGTTGATGTCACATCTCTTACATTGATTTATAAATGTATTGAATATGTGATATGTCCGCTCAAGAGTTTCTTCTGGAAGGGCCTGGAAATTGTTATACTCATTCAGTGCTTGATCTCTTCTATTTTTTTTCATCTTGGATCCTCCTTCAAGTTGATTAGTTAATTGATCCCATAGATCTTTAGCAGAATCACATTGATCTAGAGATTGAAAGATTTCATTGAGAAGTGCCATGATGAGAAGTATTTTAGCCTTTTGATCAACTTCATTTTTATTTTAATCTTCTTCATTTTCAGTCCTTTCTATCCTTTAGAATATGCCTTGCTGGGATTTCTTCAGTAGTAGCAATGGCAGGTATACGGGGAATAGTAGTAACTGGAATATAAGGACCATATAGCACAGAAGAGTATAGATTGAGATCTAGACCTTCAAAGAAATTGATCATTCAAATTTTCCATAGGGGATATTCATCCTGGAGTAGAGTGGGAGTTTTAGTCAGTGAACCTGAACTGTACATGGCATTTAAATTTGGATTTGCCATTTTGCAGTAAAACAAAGTATGAGAATTTCGAGAAGAAATTTGAAATGGGGTGTGATTTAACTTACTGAACTTGAAACAATTGATCAATGAATAACAAAACTCAGATATAAACTAGAAATACCACTGTTTTTGAGAAAATTGTAGGAAAACAATAAAAACTCGTAGAACATGGTAGAATGAAAAACAATAGTTTAAAACGAGAAAGTTCTAGTTGGGTGGGGATTTCTCCATACTGGATTAGACCGAATAATCATAGATTGCTTATATAGCTCTGATACCAATTGCTGGAATCCAGATCCCCATTTATACTCAAAATGATGTTGATTATGAATGTAAAATACACAGTAAGCGGAAGCAAATATAATCAACAATCAAACTAGAATGCAAACAATAATGGAAGAGAATTACAATATGAATCAAACGATAATTTGTATTTCACTCAAGATGCCAAAGATTACAATACAATAAAATACAGATTATGCTCTCAAGTTCTCTCCAAGATGATCGACGCTCAATACAGTGATGGCTTTCTCTATTTATACTATTACGAATGGAAAGTCAATCAGCTAGCCTATCACGTATTGACACATAAGCAAGTCCTCTAACAAATTCAGTTACGCACGAAAGGCATGACTTGCCACGTCATTAAAGCACATGTGTAGTTCCTTAAATAATATCCAGAAGATGCTCAAACTTCTGGATTGTCATTGTGGCTTCTGAACTACACTTCTAAAGTGGCTGTCTTCTAGAGTGACTTGCTTCTAGAGAGTTTATTTTGTTCTTCAAGATATGTTCTGATCCATATTTTTACAAACAATAAGTCTAACAACGCAAAATAAATCTTTAATAAACTCTTAATCACAACACCAACAATTAAGCGAGCTCGCAATATCCCAAAAATCTTATAACTGACTCAAGGACATTATGCACCAAAAATTTCAATGAAACTTGTAAACAACCGCAGGAGGTACGGTAGTTCATGCATTTCCAACTTGACCCAAAACTCAAGTACACAAATAATTTTCTCAAAAATTTCGTAAGAACGATATTTACACGTTTCTCGGATAACAAACGAAACAATTTAGGTTAGTTTCAAATTTAAACTCTCTTGAGCTATAAATCTCAGAAGTTGCAATTCTAGCAAAACAATACGAAATAAATTTCTTAGTAACACGTATGCATTTCCCATGCAACTAAGACCATTTAGTAATTTCAAGACATGGCTACACTCTTGTGTGCCCATTGCATTTTCCAAAATATCAATTTGTCGGACACAAATTCTTTTGGACAAACCGAAAATCATTTTGTAATTTTCTTTCTAAAACAATTTTCGTGCATGCATCCGGTTGGGACCCGAAGTCTCAAAATCATACTCACCAATGTAACACCCGGAAATTTTTGATTAATAAAAATATTCTAGAAAAGACGTGTTTTAAAAGTGTTATGGGTTGGTTAATGAAAAAGATTGAAGCTATGCGTCGGAAATCAAGTTTGTGAGTTTCGGGTTGACTTAAATGGCTCGTGCCAGTTACGGCACCAGTTACAAAAGCTAACCCACGCCACAAGTGGCGTTAGCCTCTGTTTTGGTCCGGGCCACTTATAACTGGCGAGACAACTGGCGTCCAGCTTCTGATCTACCTTAAAACCTCCGTTTTTTCTTGTCTTTCACACTCATTTCTCACCCAAACTTATTTTCTCTTCTTCTTCTCTCTCAAGACCATTTTGGAGGGTCTTAACTCCTTAAACCTACTCATTCCAAATCATTTATTGCACCTCAAGCTTGAAGATTTAAAGCTAGAGTTTCAAGGATTCGTGTCCTTCACCAAGCTTCATCACCATCTTCATCCTCTTAGGGAGATTTCTAGGGTTTACCTAACCCTAGCTTTGTGAGTTCAAATCCAAACTTTATAAACTCAAATACTTGTTGTAAATGTTATATTTACTTATTTAGTTACGATTTCAAGTATTATGTGTTTGGGTTACGTTTGGAAGTTTTAGGTCAAAATGAGAAATTTGGGTATTTTGATATAGATGATGAAATGAGTATCATAAATGGTTTATAATACTTGGAAAGGCTCTATGATGGGTTAATCTTGGATTTTGATACTAAAATGATTTGACCTAATTTTCGGTAAAATGCGTATTTCAAAAGGGAAATATTTTATATAAAGGTTTTCAGTGTTTGGAACACTACCAATACATCTCGTTTGATGTAGTTGATTATTAGACTAGTGCGTTATGGATCCATAGGCATAAGAGTCGGTATGTAATGTCGTGAAGGATAAAATGAACCTACTTTTAATTGGAAATAGGCATTGCGATAAATTGTGTAATTTCAAATCTATCCTTTCACTCTCTCGGAATATGCATTGTGGTTAGCGTGCAATTCTTGAGGCTCGAGCTTATGTGTACAAATGACTAAAGACTGTATTGTGGTTGATGCCAATGGCTACCAGACCTTTATGTGCCGCTCTATAACATTGGTTTGTGGCCAACTTGGAGTTCCGTCACAACTAATGGTAATATCGGGTCTCCCCCGATTGTTTTAAAAGATCCTTGCTCAACAAGAGTAAGCTTTCAAGTTAAGTTAAATGGGATAAAGTATAAATCACCTTTATTTTAAAATATTTTGCTGCCTTATCTATTTAACTGTTTGTTCTCACTAGGCGTAAGCCTAACACTTGATTTTAAAAATGTTTAGCAGGTGATCGGGTTTGATGGGGATCCTTAGAGTGGAGCGGAGTGAAGTGCCGGTGAAGGCACTCTTTTTGAGAAAGGCACTTTAGAGTGTAGTTATTGGAGATATTAGAATTGAAATTTTGGAGATATTAGCAACACCCGAACATAATCTATGTTCCTGTTTATGTAGATTAATAGGTTGTTGTTTTAGTATCCGTTTTGTGTTGTAAACTCCCATACTCTTTCCCCACTTACTGGGTGATTTTTATATTTATTCCGCATTTCGGTAGACACCATTGAGATAGGAGAGCTTTAGAGTCGACGGAAATGCATTAATCATGAAATGTGACTTTGGTAATGAGAATTCTTACTGGTATGATATATTCAAGATATCACGTAGCTAATGCTATTTTGGGTATATTGTTATGTAAGTATGCTTACTTACTATTGTTGCGGTGAATGGTGAATGTGTTATACGTATTTATGTTAGCTTTGTCTTACTCCTATTCTATACTTTTGTTCGACTAAGATGAGTCTTATTCAAGAAGAAGGTTTTGAAGGAATCTCGCAACGAGCAAGAAATGGACTTAACTGAAGAGAATACAAATGACCCCAAGAAGCAAATGACCGGGGCTAGTGAAGACATTGGTTGGTGTACCACTTGTTGAAGTAAACGTCATGGAGCATACGCACCCAAGTCTCTAGAGTGTTGTAGGTGTGGAAAGCGAGGTCACTCAATTCACGTTTGCACCGTTAATGGAATTTCATGCTATGAATGCGGAGACCCAGGTCACACCCGAAAGAATTGCCTAAGGACCAAGGAGGGTCTTTGATTTCAGTTGAATTTAGACCAAGAGCACTTGTGGACTTGAGTTAGGTATGTTGTGGAAACTTTACTCGCTATGTTTTAAGTTGTTTAAGTTATAAGCACTCAATCTTATTAGTTAAGATTTTGGTTATTGTTGGAGTCTTGAAAAGATGTAATCTTGTGTTAAAGCTTATAGATATTGTGGCATATTGGCTTGAGCAAGGAAGTAACCCTTGTAAAAGTTTTAATTACCTTAACATCTTGTATCGTTTGGGTTTTGGAAAGTTTTAAGTATGGATCTATGTAGCTCAACAAGGGATCGTTTTTTTTATCTAAGTCTATTGATGAGTTTGTTGATGCTTAGATTCATTGAGAAAGGTCATTGATGGTAGCATGTTCTTAAGAATATTGGAGATTAATGGGTTTTGTGGAAAAGTCATCTTGTGGGCGGTTGCCCTTTTTCATGTCAGAGATCAAGCTTAAGCTGTTAGCGAGTTGACAAATGCCAAGATTAGTCTCTTGAGTAAAACGGTTTAAGGAAAATGGTAGAACGGTGTTGGATCGGGATGTTCTTAGAAATCATACTCTGGAAATGAAAGAAAAGCAATTTTCGGTGAACCTCATACCTATGGAAATAGGAAGTGTTGATGTGGTGAGAGGATGATGTTACAACTTTAGATGTGAATCAAGATATGCATCTTGCATAGATCTCTACTAGCATAACACATTTTTGGTGCAACATAACATGGTGTAAGATCAGTATAGCATTGTACAGCGATGTAGTAAGCTTAAGTGTGGTTGCAATGGATCTAATCTTTTAGATAAGATCGGTTTTAAGAATGAGTGAAGGGGGCTTGAAAGTAAGCCAGTGCAACGTATGGCAGAATGGGGAGTATGGGCTTAGGCCTGAGATTAAGTCATGCAATGTGCAAATTTAGAAACGTCAAGGAAAATCTGATTTTGATATCACCAGTGCTTTTCAAATTTTAACTTGAATTGGTTTATGTATATGTATGTAGCTGACAGTTTCAACCTCAATTAGTGTTAGTTATGCACGTTCAGTTGGCTATGTGTGTGAAAAGTCATGTATCAGAATACCAATAATTCAGGCAAAACACTACGAGTATGCGAAAAAGGTACAAGTACGGCAAGGGTATTTAAATACACACATTTACTTAGTTTGGATATGCATCAAGTGCATACTGTGGTCACTTCACGTGGATGGATCAGTTAGGTGAATGACCTCGCACAACACCATGGGAATCAAGATCCCGAAGGCGACTGCTACATGTTTTGTTTAAATACAAGTTGTTCGAGGCTTTTGGACATTAGATTCATTGTTTCAAATCAACATAAACTTTATATACCTTGATGTAACATTTGCGCATCCAAAATTGGTTTAAAATTTGCGGCTCTCAGTAATGCCACATGGGTTAATAATCACGACAATAATGTTATGCACCTGGTGGGCATGGTATGTGGGCCATACTTAGAGAAACTGCTATAGTGGTTAATTGCAGTGGATTCAATTGTTTGTTAGATAAGAACAAGAGTGCATAACAACAAGGGTCGGTCCCACGACCATTGAAGAAGAGAAGTTGTAAGGGCAGAAAACTCAGTATGAGCGTAGATGCAAGATTTTAGTTTTCTTGGTCACAAAGTTGACAAGGACATCTGAGTAAAATCCAATAAGCTCAAAGGTTGTGTCTAATTTAAAGCAACCGAGATTAGTGACATAGATAGAAGCTTAATTGGGATACTGAAGTGTGATTGAAAGTTCATTAAAGGTTCTCTATATTGCGGAGTTTAATGTCAGCATTAATCCAGAAGCACCGTGAGTTAGCTCGAAGCCAGTTAGAACATGTCTCTCAGCTATTGAAAGCAAAGGTGAAGCTAAGCGTAAATTTGATGGTTGCTTGAAGGCTAGGAGGGTTATATTTTCAACGACCTTCAAGGTCTGAATTAGACCTGGTATTTATGTATTGAGGCAAGTTTATTGCCTATGCGTCAGGTTAGTTGCAAGGACGTGAGAACGATAATCGGATAGATGATTGGGGATTAACAGTGTAGTATTTGCATTCAAATTTCAAGTAATTACCATAATGGCTCAAAGTGTATTTTGTATACACATCATGATAGTCACACGGACGTGTTTGTTTGGAAATGAGAAAGTTTGGGCTAGAGAGGTTGGTTAGCCTTATTAAAAAATTATGTTGGTAAGATTTTATCTCATGTAGATAGATCAAGAAAGATCATGATTGTGAGTTATACGGGATTTTCGGGTCATAACGAGCTATTTACGTGATGACCCTCTCGTTTCATCAATATTTGGTTAGAATTCATGTGATCGTGTGCCTTAAAGAGCTGGTTGGTATCGGTGTCAATCTTGGTGTTCTTGAGGTCAAGTATCACTAGAGTACTTGGAGTGTTTCGGTTGAATTCCAAGTAAGGGTTGGAGGAATTATGTGGTGTGCTTGTTGAGAATGGATTTTAGTGGTCAGTGATGAATGATAGTAATCATTTGTACTACTCAGAAAGTTTGAAAATTCTTGGAGTTGTTGGGCTCGGTGAAAGTTTAGATCTTAATTTCACGATTTCGTTGACCCGGACCTAATTAGTGATTAAGGTTTCATCATGGAAGAGATGATAAGTTTTACATTGTGCTGATTATTGGAGAATTTGAGTGTGAGTGTTAAGGTAGACCGTAGGAAGAAATTGTAAATCTTAGAGATACGTTGACTAGTTGAAGTCAAAACCTTAACGCGGTACTCGTTTTTTTAGGACCAATTGTGAGGGATTACCTTACCACCCGGGTAAAGTCGGCATGTTAGGGAGTAACCTAAATCGAAGGGAATATGTATGGCTATAGCCGGCTGAGCTATCGCGAAACTATCGGAGGGTTTAATGCAAGAGAGGAAGAGCATTTTGGTCAATCGAGATCGTTGGAAAATATTTAAGAAGGAATCCATCTACGAGCAACAATAATGAAGTGGGGTAATTAATGTTGTAAGATACTCTCGAGAGTGTAAGGGTCATTCTAGTATTGGGATGGCACCGTTTGAAGCCTTATATGGAAAGAAATGTAGAACACCAGTGTGTTGGTTGGAAGCGGGTGAGAAACAATTTACCGGTCCCGAAATTGTACAAGAGACGGCCGACAAAGTGAAATGTATCCGTGAGAGGCTAAAGGCGGCTCAAGATCGTCAAAAGAGTTACGCCGATAAGAAGAGAAGACCCATGGAATTCCAAGTAGGGGAGCGAGTCATGCTAAAACTATCCCCTTGGAAGGGTATTATAAGGTTTGGGAAGCGTGGGAAGCTTAGTCCTCGTTTCCTAGGACCGTTTAAAATTTTGGAAAGAGTGGGATGACAAGAGTATAAATTGGAATTGCCACCCGAAATGGCCGGCATACACCCTACGTTCCACATATGTTACTTAAAGAAATGTCTAGCGGAAGAAGAGAGTGTAATACCACTCTCGGAAATCCGCGTTGATAATAGTCGTTGTGTGGAGGAGCCGGAAACGATCTTAGAAAGAAAATAAAAAATGCTCCGCCATAAAGAAATTGTCATGGTTAAAGTCTAATGGAAGCATCATCGTGGATCAAATGTGACATGGGAAGCGGAAGAGGACATGAAGAGGAGATATCCTCATTTGTTCACTTAATTTGTAAAATTTCGAGGACGAAATTAATTTCAAGGGTGGGAGGATTGTAACACCCGGAAATTTTTGATTAATAAAAATATTCTAGAAAAGACGTGTTTTAAAAGTGTTATGGGTTGGTTAATGAAAAAGATCGAAGCTATGCGTCGGAAATCAAGTTTGTGAGTTTCGGGTTGACTTAAATGGCTCGTGCCAGTTACGGCGCCAGTTACAAAAGCTAACCCACGCCACTAAGTGGCATTAGCCTATGTTTGGCTGGGGCCAGTTACAAAAGCTAACCCACGCCACAAGTGGCATTAGCCTCTGTTTTGGTCCGGGCCACTTATAACTGGCGAGACAACTTGCGTCCAGCTCCTGATCTACCTTAAAACCTCCGTTTTTTCTTGTCTTTCACACTCATTTCTCACCCAAACTTATTTTCTCTTCTTCTTTTCTCTCAAGACCATTTTGGAGGGTCTTAACTCCTTAAACCTACTCATTCCAAATCATTTATTGCACCTCAAGCTTGAAGATTTAAGGCTAGAGTTTCAAGGATTCGTGTCCTTCACCAAGCTTCATCACCATCTTCATCCTCTTAGGGAGATTTCTAGGGTTTACCTAACCCTAGCTTTGTGAGTTCAAATCCAAACTTTATAAACTCAAATACTTGTTGTAAATGTTATATTTACTGATTTTAAGTTACGATTTCAAGTATTATGTGTTTGGGTTACGTTTGGAAGTTTTTAGGTCAAAATGAGAAATTTGGGTATTTTGATATAGATGATGAAATGAGTATCATAAATGGTTTATAATACTTGGAAAGGCTCTATGATGGATTAATCTTGGATTTTGATACTAAAATGATTTGACCTAATTTTCGGTAAAATGCGTATTTCAAAAGGGAAATATTTTATATAAAGGTTTTCAGTGTTTGGAACACTACCAATACATCTCGTTTGATGTAGTTGATTATTAGACTAGTGCGTTATGGATCCATAGGCATAAGAGTCGGTATGTAATGTCGTGAAGGATAGAATGAACCTACTTTTAATTGGAAATAGGCATTGCGATAAATTGTGTAATTTCCAATCTATCCTTTCACTCTCTCGGAATATGCATTGTGGTTAGCGTGCAATTCTTGAGGCTCGAGCTTATGTGTACAAATGACTAAAGACTGTATTGTGGTTGATGTCAATGGCTACCAGACCTTTATGTGCCGCTCTATAACATTGGTTTGTGGCCAACTTGGAGTTCCGTCACAACTAATGGTAATATCGGGTCTCCCCCGATTGTTTTAAAAGATCCTTGCTCAACAAGAGTAAGCTTTCAAGTTAAGTTAAATGGGATAAATTATAAATCACCTTTATTTTAAAATATTTTGCTGCCTTATCCATTTAACTGTTTGTTCTCACTAGGCGTAAGCCTAACACTTGATTTTAAAAATGTTTAGCAGGTGATCGGGTTTGATGGGGCTCCTTACAGTGGAGCGGAGTGAAGTGCCGGTGAAGGCACTCTTTTTGAGAAAGGCACTTTAGAGTGTAATTATTGGAGATATTAGAATTGAAATTTTGGAGATATTAGCAACACCCGAACATAATCTATGTTCCTGTTTATGTAGATTAATAGGTTGTTGTTTTAGTATCCGTTTTGTGTTGTAAACTCCCATACTCTTTCCCCACTTACTGGGTGATTTTTATATTTATTCCGCATTTCGTTTGGTTTAATTTTGCTCTAAATTTTTGGGTGTTATAACCAAGTCTACCACAAGACTAACATTGGGAAGCTTCATATCTTAAGTCTTTCATCCACAACTAGATCCATTGTCTTACAAATTTCACCTCGAAATAAAGGTGATTCAACAAGATTATGGTTTACAATTAACCATTAACTCCGACTCCTAGACGATCGAAATTACACCTTTGTTGTACTTAGTTGTCATCCAAAATGACAAAGCTACAAACACCAATTCTTTCAACGGTTAACTCATGAGAACTCATTCACTACCCCATCGGTCATCACAACAATACGACTCAAGCACGCACACGTAACTGTAAATTCATATTATCACCGGCTGAATGATACTACAAATTTACCTCACCTGCGGGTCCTTGTTACTATCATCATGATTTTCGATTCTAGTGCATCGATTAATCTCAAAATATCCGATCTTAAAGTGTCTAATTGTGAAACCTCACATCCAATCACTTAACAATACGCTAGTTTGAGTCTAGGCATCTAAAATAAATTTCTAAATCTCTCAAAATTATGCTATGATACCCACTTGTAACACCCTCAAATTTGAAAAAGCGACGAAATTAAAATTTTCAATATTTCATCAAACGAAGGATAAAACACCTTCTATAAATCAATACTTGAAGTTCCTCAAATAATAATCCGGTATAAACCTCTACAAAATATATTACAAGTGTTCTACTAAGACATGATTACGGTCGGGTGTTACTAAACTCAAAAGAGTCGCTATCTCCGAATGCGGAAAACATCACCAAGAGCCTAATCTTAATTGTGCCACTTCCTGGCACTGAAGTCCACACGTGCTGCTAATACCAACCCCAACGATAACCTAATGCACATGCCGACAACAACAAGGTTAGGCTTAACGCCTAGTGAGCTCAAAAGTTTATAATAATATTTATAAATGATAGAAATTCTAAGATTGCTGGGTTGGATAATAATTTCTCAAATAAAAGACCCCATTATAAAAACAACATCTTTCCCAAAATTCATCATTTTCATGATAAAGCTTTAAATCGAAATACTGAAGTAATAAAAGCTTTAAATACAACTACCCATTCAAACACGAACTCCGCACCTTTTACTCACTCAAAACGTGAAGGTTTTGAAATGCTTCAAATACTAAATTATGGACAAAACTCCATTTCTATAATACCAAATATGGTCAAGTTCCCATGATGCAATTTTAAAATTAATGGATAAAACTCCATACTCCAAATACATCACCGAAAACAATGGATAAGACTCAATACCCATAACAACACCTTTCAGTGACGGGGGAGGCCCGATTCAACATTCATAGTGACAGAACACCTAAGTGAGCCACTTTTAAATGTTAAGAGTTCTTTCCAGGACCAAGGGATGCAGGAAGCAACCCATCACACAAGCAAGTATGAACTCCGAAGGTTCTAATCAAGAGCTCGCGCTAAGGATCTATGGCTTAATGGCAACAACCAATCATACAAGAAAGTACGGCCTAAGTTGATTCCAATTAGTAACGTAAGGATCATTGGCTTAATGGCAGCAACCAATCATACAAGCAAGTACGGCCTGAGTTGATCTCTTACGTTGACCAGAAAGGGACAAAAATACCAATTTTAAGACCGACTTATATGCCAATGGATCCATTACATTCTAGTCTATAAATCAAATACATCAAGCAAGACATATTGATCATTTCCCAACACCAATTCTTTGCTCAGAATATTATTTCCCAATAATCAATTATTTCTCAAAGTTATGGAATCGTAAAGTTATCCGATACTACAAAAATGACTTACGCACCCAAAACATATAGTCATTCAAATTAAACAAATGTCCATGAGACTCATTTTAGTCAAAAGCGAGCAAAGACTCTATAACTCAACACTTATGTAATTACTCAAAACCTTGGTTGAGACGAACCATTTTCCAAATGAAATCATACTCATATATTTTCCAAAATGCCTCATAATGCAATAACATGTATTTTTCAACGATTTATAAATCAAATACTCTAAAGATGCAAATACAACCAAATGGTTTTCATTTAAAAGATAATGCACGCAAACAACTCACACTTATACTTTATTTGTCGAAATGTCTAGAACTCAGAATAAGCCTCTTACATGATTTATAGATCCTTTTATACCAAATATGCAAACTTACTCAAATACTCACATATTTGATAAATAACAAGTATAACATGTTAATACTTCAAAAATGGACGTTTTTGGCATATACATAGTTTTCACAAACTATCTTGAACTCACCTTGCTAGATTTAGGCTAAATCTAGGTTTTACCCCAATATCGAGCTTCATTAGGTAAGGACTTCAGATCAACAACTTCCCACCTGTAAAACCTTCATCTAGATCATAAAAAAACGCAACGTACTCCTAAATCAAACCCAAATATTATAGAACCAAACCCTAGTTATGGTGTAAAAACCCTAAAATCTCACCTTTGGACTTAGGATAACCACATCTCTTTGAGGAATCTTCAATCCTCATTGCTTCCATCTTGAAGAGCTCTATATACGAAACTGTGGCAACTTGAAACGCTCAAAACGGAGCTGTGATGAAAACGTTATGGCCAAATGAAGAAAATCCCGATTTTTAAGCACTACTGGTCGACCGCGAAAGTGACCTGCGACTATGCCATGGCACTGTCGCAGGGCACAGTCGTCCGATATGTACCGAGAGCCAATTTTCATCAGGTGATTTCCCGGCGACCTTGCCATGCGATTGTGCCATGGCACTGCTTGCCTGGTACAATCGCCTAAAGTGTACTGAGGGTGTTTTCCTATTTTTCACCCGTTTTGATCCTGTTTCCCATCTTGTAGATGTTACCCAATATGATTAACTTCAAAATACTTATTTCATTTATTCTAAGAGTGGGACACAAGGAGGACACGGGACTTCGCTTTACCAAAGACCCGGTTAATACATTGTGTCATTGTCATTATAGCATGACACAATTGTTGGGACCACCAATCACTTGGTAACACCGGTGCTATTGTGACAGATGTCATAACTGCATGGCACAATAGTCGAGACGACCATACTCTCAGTACCATCGATACTATTGTGACAGATGTCACTATCTAATGGCACCACTACTAAAACTATGAAATTAACTCTTCCTTATTAGATCGCCCAGTTCAACATTTTCTTCAACTGGGATAAAAATCAGGATGTTACAGTTTGTGAATCAAGGATTACACTAAAATGGGGGAAGAATGATGGTGATTTTATTGTACTCATCTGTCTGTTTTAGATAATTGGATTCACATGATAATAATGGGGCTAGTAGTTAAGCTATAACATGAGATAGGAGGTGTAGAGTGCACACTCTTGTAAGCTAACTAGTACCCGGGATCGTTGGACGGTGTTGTTTGGCAGGTTACTAAGGCACAAAAGAGTGAGCACTGGCCATGCGCTTTCCTTCAGGAAAGCAGCACGGGTTGTGCATGGAAACAAAAATTTGTGCACGGTCATGCACTTTTCCTCTTGGAATTGGCACGGGTTGTGTGCTGAAACAAAAAAATTGGCACGAGCCATGCACTTTTCTTCTTTGAATTGGCACGGGTCATGCACATGTCAACTCTGAGTTTATGTTTGATGGCACGACCCGTGCGCTTTTACACTTGTATTTGGTACGGGTCGTGCACCTTGTATCAATTTAAAACTGATGATAATTTTTGGTATCTGCCTCTATTTTTGTCCAACAATTAATCTCATTAATTGAGATATTATTATCAGTATTAATGCAGAATCGGTTACAGTTTTTTTGTGGTATAAATAGGATCGATATATGCCATTATTGATACAGAGAATTGAGATTATCCTCAAGAGAATTTTGTAATACTTGGGCAGTATAGGGTCGAAATATCTCTTAAGGAAAGCGAGCTCTTACGCGATCTCATTTCTTTATCCGGGTTCATTTTCTGCACTCTTCCTTTTCTCCATACTGTTCGAATTCCTCCAATGAAAATTGGGATGTCTAAGAAACGAACATCCAAACACCTCCGTTTATAGTACATGTTTTCTATATTTCTGGAAAAATATAAACTTTATATTTAAAGTAGATGTTCGGAACATTTATACCTTTAAAAAATAAGCAAACCTTAAGTATTGTTTCTTATCAAGAGGGTGTTTGGGATTGCTTATAAAAACAACTTATTGACTTATTCTGGTATGGCACTGGTAAAAAGCACTTTTAAGTGCTTGGAAAACACCTTAAACTGGTGTCAAATTGATGATAAGGAGTTTTTAAGAAGTTAAAAGCTTTTAACGTATCAAAAGTTGATAAAAAAATTTGTAGAAAAACAATAAGTTGTTTGAAATAAGCAATCCCAAACACTCCTTAAATAATCTTGTAAAGATTAAACTATTAGTTGCATACACATAATTTTTTAAATATCTATATGTAAACTCAATAAAAGCAACTTACAAACATATTTAAATGCTCTTTACGTGTAATTCAGTTGCTAAAACGATGAGATAAGTTTTTTTAAATACAAGACATGTCCACATTCAATCCCTTCAAGTCTCAGTCGTTTAGTGAGACAAAAATGTCCAATCACATTAGTGTAATTGAAGACAAGTTTTGTGTGGAGCTGATTGGGATTTTCGAAAATCAATGTTTTGCCCAAAATGATGTCTAAATACATGGTAAATATTGATCATGTTTAAACTTTATAAAACTAACTGATTAACAACGTCTTTTTAAATTAACTGATAAACAAGTTAATACGACATAATAATATATAGTAAATTACATTTTTTTTGTTTATGTGGTTTGTGAAAAATTACGGATTTCATTGTTGTGGTTTTAAAATTAAGGTTTTTGTTCATATGTTTTTTAATTCATTGATACTATTATTTCAAATATTAACTCTGATTGTGAATATGAAGAACTAGAACATCAATGAATCGTAAATAATAGAGATTTAAAAATAACAATTTTAACAAAGGAAATTAATTAAAATAATCATCTTGACCACGTGTTTTCATCTCTTAACCATTTTTCTCCAAGAATTACCAAAATAGCCATAGGTTCGCAAGTGAAAGGTACATATTTTGCAGAGTCAAAATATATTAAAAAAGTTTCTAAACCATGTCCGCAATTGTGGAAACCAAATATGTAAGTTTGAAAAACACATCCGCAACATATTTTTGCTTGCGAACTTATGACTAGTTTGGTTATCTTAAAAGAGAAATAACTAAGAGGTGAAAGCACAAACCAAAAATAGCTTTTTTTTTAATTAATTTCTCTTTTAACAACCACTTGAATGTAATTTACCCTAATATCTATATGATGTGGGATCGTGTGAGAAGAAGAGTTAAGGTAAGAAACATAAGATTAGATCTGAACCATTGATCACTTTTAATCTCACAACCACCAATGAATTGCCCTTCTTACGAAAATTAATCTGGTCCATCTCATTAGTATCGATATTCAATAAGAATGATCCAATGATTCAAATAGTGTCGTAGGAGAGGTCGGGCCAGTCGTACGCCCAGGGCCCAAGAGAAATAGGAGCCCGATTTTTTCATGTATACTATATAATATATAGTAGTAGTTCAAAAAAATTAATAAATACAAGAGACATGATGTCTTTTAGTATCTAATATAATCCAAAAAGAATTTAGTTCTTTATTAAAGGCCCATACATGTATTAACTAATTACATTGAAAAAGAAATTATGTAAAAATATTAATTAGTTGTTAATTTTATAGTATTATTTATTGTTTCCCTTAACATTTTTCCTCTAAGCTTTTTATTTACAAAAAAAAGTACCTTGCCTACACAACATTGATATATTCTCTACAATTCATCTCCCACTAACTTTTTTGATAATATTTCATTCGCATGAATTCTATGTTTATATTAAAATATAGTAGATTTCTTATTATTAACTAAGAATGTGTACACCTTTGAAAAAAAATTATTAACTATATGAGAAGATCCAACTTTTGTTTATATTTAGAATTTCAAAACTAAAAACATTTTTCCTTACATTATTAACTCCTTATCACATAATATTAGGTGCATGAATTTTAAATATTCTCTTATCTCTAAAACAACAATAAGATCTCAAACTATAACTAAGATAGAGTTTTGATTATAAGATTGATAATTCCCAAATATTTGTTTCAATCCTAAAAGTTTAAAGTAGTAATGAAAAAACATGATGTGACGTGTAAACTCAACTAATTTATATTGATTGACATAAAGTGTTACTTTGGATAGTCAACAACTCAACATAGTGATCCCAAATGATGTCAATCTATATACTAAAGATATATCATAGAATATGTTTGACGGTGGAACAGATTTACGATGTTATGTAACAATGAGATGACAAATAATATTAATTTAGAAAGTAACTATTTAATGATTTTGTATATGTGAAAACTCAGAAAACGGTTTTATACAATTCTTTTCTGAATTCAATGTTATTTCTGATGATAAAAATAATATATTAAAGAAAAAATATACTTAACAAGGACCCCTTTTTATATGCGGCCAAGACCCATAAAATGTCATGAAAGAGCCTGGATTCAAATCACTTCTTACCATATAGATATAGTTAATTGATTTTAAAAAAGAAAGAAGGAAAAAAAAGAGTGAAAAAAGTAGAAAAAATGGGGCAGACGCATAAATGGTTCGATAATCATCCGAAAGGGCAGTGACAGTGGCAGTAGCGTACAGATATTTACACAAGGACAAATACCCCCCATCATGTGCACAAAATCAGTATCAGAAGAGTGGTTGAGATCTCTCTTTGACTTGTACCCTCCTGCATCTCTTACTTGTACACACTCTCACCTTAAATTTATCAAATTCGAGGAAATTCTTACTCTTTTCTTTTTTAATCTCCATCATGCCTATAATATTAGTAATAATTATCACTAATACTTTACGTTTTGCTATTAAAAGTCTTATAATTAGCCAAGTGTATAACAAAGTTCAAGAATCGTAGAGAGATATAATAATAACTGATAATTTTATTCGGTAACGAAGGAAAAGAGTCTTATTTGGTTAAAGATTATTGGATAAAAGATGTTAACTAATAATTCATTTTTAATGGTTAATTATACTATCTGATGAGATAAATAAGAGTGGTGATTCTTACCCGATATATGTTTGATAAATAACTTTTTAATCTGTTAAAATATATCCCTTAAGTGAAGGAAATTTAAAGCATGTTTACAACCCATTAATGCACCTCTAACCTCACCCTTCTTCCTCTTCTTCCCCTAATCCCACCATTAAAAATATCTTCAAGAGATTCTATAAAATAGAAGAAATGTGGTTTAACATATGCCCTATATTGTTTTTATAAATAAAGAAAATTAGAAACTTTTCAGAGAATTTTTTTAAAAATTGATGTACGTTGACATAAATTAATTTTTAATTACACTGGTGGTCCCTGTGGTTTGTTGAAATTTTGGATTTGGTCCCTAAAACAAACTATCTACACTGATGGTCCCTAACTATTCATTTTTATTACACCCTTTGTCCCTTCACTTAACAAGGTTAGTTAGCAACCGTTAGGAAGGACTAACCGGTCATTGAACATACTATAGGGATCAAAAGTATAATCTACTCTAAATTTTAATTTTATTCACCCTTTTTAATTTTGTTATTAAAAAAATATTTTATATATTTAATTATAAATTATATTTCTTAATTGTTTTATATATTTTTTATATATACAGTTACAAACTTGAGATTTATAATTTTCTAACGCTTGTTTTTTGTGAATTTATGTTGATTTTTTTGTAATTTTTTTAATTGTATCATATATTTTTTATATCAAGTTTCTTGATTTTCATTTTTTTGTGAATTTTTCTTATTAAAAAAATATTTTATACATCCAATCACAAATCAGTTTTTTTTTTAAATAAAATCATATTACATAAAAATCTTTAAATGCATTTAATAATCTCATGCTAACCGAATTTTATTTTCAATATTTTACTCACATATTTCAAATATGTGAATTTATAACCATAAGGGTGATGCGTCAATGGTTTGAGTTTGGACTCCAAAGATAGACTTCATATGAGAAAATGGGATGATATCTCAGGCTCTACCCCAACATGAAATGAAGGGGGAGACTTCTGAAAGATTTGCTTGGTTGTTGACTGACGAACTACGTGGGAAAATATCAAAGGTACCTGGAGGTCTCAGATTTGATTCCATGGAGGAGTAAAAATCTCCGTGTGACCACGCGGGTGATCGCCCTGGGAGTAGTCGGCTTGCATAGCGGGTTGGATATCCAGATTAAAAAAAACTTATGTGAATTTATCTTTTTTTTTGTTTTTGAAAACTTGAGATTTTTTAACGCTAATTTTTGTGCATGAATAAAATACTTTTTAAATATATATTAATTTTTTTTATATATATTTTATTTTATAAAATTTGATTTGTAATTGGATATATAAAATAGTTTTTGATAAGAAAAATTTTGCAAAAAAAATTGAAAATCAAGAAATTTGATATAAAAATATATATGAAACAATTATAAAAATCACAAAGAAATTTAAGATAAATAAAAATATATATGAAACAATTATAAAAATCACAAAGAAATTTAAGATAAATTAAAAAAATTATCGTTAAAATTTTTAAATCTCAACTTTATAATTGGATATATAAAAATATATAAAACAATTAAAATTTTTGATCTATAATTGAATATATAAAATATTTTCTAATAAAAAGAATAAAAAAAAGGTGAATAAAATTAAATTTTAGAGTAGATTACACTTTTGGTCCCTATAGTATGTTTAAAGATAGGTTAGTCCTTCCTAACGGTTACTAACTAACCTTGTTAAGTGGAGGGACCATGAATGCAATGAAAAGAAAAAGTTAAGGACTACTGGTGTAGATAGTTTATTTTAGGGACCAAATCCAAAATTTGAGCAAACCTCAGGGACCACCAATATAATTCACTCTTAATTTTTTGTTCTTTCCTACCATTAATATTGAATTATTATTATTATTATTATTTTATAATGTAAAGTTTAATTTTGATCCCTAAGGTTTGCAAATTTCAACAAATATCCTCCCTAAAGTTCAAAAACTAGGATTTGGTATCACGTTTGGAATTCCCAAAGGTTTTGAAACATCTGCCTAACGGTTGTTAACTTTATTTGTTAATTTCAATTAAGAGGGGAGAGAGAGGGGGGGGGGGGTATTGTAGTCATTTTCATTATCTTAAAGTAAACAAATTATTTTATTATTAGTTTTAAATTGTAAAACAAACAAAAAAAATCAAATCCGAGTTTTTGAAATTTACGGACGATAACTGTTGAAAACTCAAAATGTTATGGACCAAAATTGAACTTTATTATATTTTATATAAAATCTTTTAAAAAATTAGAGTAAATTACATGATTGGTCTTTGTGGCTTACAGTTAATAACATAGTGACCAAAGGGCCTCTGGCCTAGCTGTACTGGGGTTTTACAGCATCCTTAAGGTCTCGGGTTCGAGTCTTGGGAGTGGTGGTTTCCCCTAAAATGATGGAGGTATTATTCCTCATAGGTGACGTGGCTCAGTGGAGGTGTGAGGGTTCGATCCCGCGCTGCCCCAGGGGTTGGAGTTTAACTCGTTACTAACATAACCACTAACACTAACTCTGCCGTTCAAAAAAAAACTTAATAACATAGTATGTCCCCTTTTCAAAATATTATGGATTTGGTCCCTGTGTTTTACATTTTTTGATCTCTCTGTCATAACTACATTAACATATCCTTGTTAAATATGTTAATTAGGAGGGTAGTTTAGTCGTTTCATAAGCTTTTGTTTTCCATTAATAGTAGAGGGACCAAGGAATATTTTAATGGAGTTAGGACACAGAGAGCAAAGACGTGTGAAAATGTAAATCACATGTACGAAACTTATAATTATTTTGAAAAAGGAACGTACAATGTTATTAAGTGTAAACCATAGGGACAAATCATGTAATTTACTCAAAAAAACTATTTATATTATAAATTTATAAGATATTTTAATAATATAGTTGATGTTAAAAAAAGTTAAATTTAAGAATATTTTAAAATTAAATAATTGGTTTTTAAAGATTTTTAGGTTTGCTTTTTTATTTTAGAAAAATCACAAAGATTAGGTTGGAAATGCTCAAGTCCGGCAGCAAACTATGATGACAATTTCAATATTTATCGAAATTTATGAAGGTCTTTCATAGTTATTTTGTACAGAGTGAATTACACATTTGATCCGTTGTGCGTGCCTCTTTTTTATTTTTGTCCCTTAAAATCATAAAATACACTGGTGGTCCAAAAATCGTCTTTCATAGCCCAAATCAATCCCCTTTTTCTTATGCTGTTGGAGACAATTCCGTTAAGTCAGTCATGTGCCATTCACGTGATTGGCAACTTGGTCATTTTTTACATCTTTTGCTTATTTTGTATTTAAAAAAATAACATAATTGGAGCAAAACGTGTATTTTCCGGACACGCAAACTGGTCCACACAGGCTGCCAATTCCCAATATGAGGGGCATATCTGACTCACTTAGCGGCAAAACGATTGTGAGGTGGTCTGGGATCGAACCCAAGACCAACGACCTATTGGAACAAACATCCCATATCCCCGAAAACAACTGAGCTACACGTCATTGGCAAAAAGAAAAAAAAATAATAATAAATATTGTATATACAAAAGACAATTTAAATTACAAAGTTACAAAAAAGATCAACGATCCTTGATAATCAGAAAGTTCATACAAAAACATTTAACTTTATTGGATTTCAAACTCAAAAAAAAAATCATACCATCATACAAAACATTCAAACCTATATCGGATTCAAAAAAAAATCAAACATTCATGCAATAAGATCCAACCCTAAAACATATTTCTACACAAAAACTTAAATCAAAACGTCAAATCTAAACACAAACAAGAAAAACCCCTTAAATTTGAACCTAAACTCAAAAGTGAATCAACATAAAATTACATAAATCGAGTTCGTCGTAAATGAGACTAGATCTTCAAATTCGTCATGAATGAGACTGGATCTTCAGGTTTGATTTTGAGTTTGTCGTGAATAAACTTGAGCCCTAGATCGAGTTTGGTGTTCGTTGTTTGTTCCAGATCGAGTTCGTTGTTCAAGTTCTAGATCGAGTTTCTTGCTCGTTTTAAGTTTGAGATTGATGGTTGTTTGAGACAAGGAGGAGGGTTGTGTCGCCGAAGAAAGGGAAACGAAGGAGAAGAGAGTCGCTGGAGAAAGGGAAGTGAACAAGAAGAAAGAGACACCGGAGAAAGGAGGAGACAATTCAGAGCTAAGGAAGAACGACAAATTTGTAATTCCAGAAGAAAACTCCGACGACCTTCTCTTTGAGTCATCCTCCATCTTATCATCCTCAATCGTCGTTTTCAACCTTCCATTTCTTTGCTGTCATATCTAGATTTGAATGAAGAACCAAGATTTGATATTTCATATTTGGATGAAAAACTAGGAGTAGATTCATGAAGACACAATCATTGAACAAACACAAAAACATAGAAATGTAATTGATGAAGCAAATTAATAGTTTGGTTTTAATTTTTTTAAAAGAAAATAAGAAATTGGGTAAAAAGACTAAAATGCTCATCATGTGAGGGGCACATGTCATCTTTAACGGTTGCTTTTTGGACGACATTAGTGAGAGGGACTGACATGGACTTCAAAACACAATTTTTGGACCATCAGTGTACTTTATGATTTCAAGGGACGAAAACTAAAAATATACATTCACGAGGGACCAAAATGTGTAATTCACTCTTTTGTAAATTATAAAAGACCAAAACTATATTTATTTGTTTATTAAATATAAATTTTTTTACAGCAAATAATTAAAGAAAAGCAATCTTGCAAGATACGAAACCTGCAAGGAAAACCAAACTGACACACACACATGACCACCCCCATCTCTCTCCATCACCCTCTTCCCTTTTGCAACCCCACTTGTACCTTCTGTCTTACCACTTGTACACCTTGCATTGCATCTTGTACATTTCTTATAAAATATATCAAAACTATAACCATTTTTTTAACACTTCATAAAATGCTATAAAATCAGTAGTTAGCCGATCAAAATGGATATATGAAATCGTAATAAAAATTGTTACCAAGAAAAAAATGGTTTTGTTCCAATAAATAAAAACAAAACAAAATCAATAGTTAACGGGTAACATGATGATCTTATACCAAAAGCCTTTGATATAGCAGTATTATAGAGACCTTGGCCTCTTAGAAAGTCAGAGGTTCAAACCTTACCAAAGGTAAGAAAGGTATATGAATTTATTTATTGAATTTGTCGTATATAAATTATATATATACTTCCAAAAAAAACATGATGATCTTAGTACATTTAATAACGGATATAACAAGTTTAACTTCTGTTTACTGAAACCCTTTCATAAATGTATATTCACATCATCACAGTAGATTACCATTTACCAATAAAAATGGGCATAAAACCGTAAAAAATTGTTACCAGAAGAAAAAATTTCATTACAGTAAATAGGAACTAAACAAAACTTTGTTACATTCGTTCGTTACAAAGGAAAAAAAAGAAAGAGAAAAAGACACTATTAACCATGGTTGTATCAATGTATATATTATACATTGGATCTAAGGATTGAACATGAAATCCCCACATTTACATTTCCAACACATGGGTTTATAATTGGAGATATCATCACCTCTTGAATCTACTATGCTTCTTGTGGTTGTACCCAATGCTTGATGAGTTGTTCTAATGAATCTTGGTGATATTGGTACTTGAACAGCTTCACAATGACCACAGTTTCTACAATAACCCTTCTCACATCTTGGTGGTCTTGATCCAATTAAAAGATTTCTTCTTTCCATCTGGGTTATAAAAGATTCACATAGATTAGAATACCCTTTGACTTTATCAAGTCAAACATACTAAAATCAATTATACTTTTGACTTTTGAGGTCAAAATGTCTTGATTTTGAACTTCAAAATTGATATATGATATTGGATGTTTTTGGGAGAAACTTGTTGCATGATTATGGTACATAGCAATTAATACAAAGTGTTTAATGCTAAAATTTGGAAGTGCAACAAAATGCATGAAAAAGGGAATGAAATTATAAAGCTCTTTGACTTTTTGTGGTCCAATGTACTGACTTTCTAGTTTCTACTACAAATTTTATAACCAGTTTTTTTGTGTGGCAAGTCTGGAGGATAAAACTTTAAAGTAAATAATAATGTTTAAATTTGAAACAAAACCCATGAAAAGTTTTGCATATTTAATGGAATTTCTGATTGGAAATCAAGAACTACATTAATGGATCTTTGACTTTTGAGGTCAAATATGCTGACTTTCAATCTTTAAATTGCGAGACTAAATGTAAATCTTTTAGACAATTTTTTGAAACCCATTAAACTTTATAATAAGTTATACAAAAGGGATTAGCATTTTTCTTGAAATTTACTAAAAACCCAACTCAATTTCACATTTTAAAATTTAGGTTTTTGAAGTCATGTTGAAACAGAGAATGAATGAGCAAAAGAAGAACCAGAAACTAGTCATGATTTTGTTTCAAGTCTCACCTGGAGATCCTTGTGAATTAGCTTCCAATTTGATTCACCTGCAATCACATTGAAACAATATTAAACTTGTTGGGTTATGTATATATATATATATATAGAGAGAGAGAGAGAGAGAGAGAGAGATGAAACCTTGAGCATGAGAGGAGGTTAAAATCAAGAAAACAATGAAGAAAGTCTTTGAATTTGGGGAAAAAGAAGAAGATTGAAAGAATCCCATTTTGAGAAATTGAGAAAGAGAGATGATGAATATGATGATGATGATGGTTATCAAAGTGGTAAAGTTAAGGAGTAACAGAAATCTTCTTTATCAACTTTTCTTGATTTCATTCTTTCTTTTTTCTTGTCACTCACTCACTCTCACTTTCATTATGCTCATTATGCTATGTGCATGCTGTTGTTAATGTTATACTACTGATGGATGCTGATGTATGTAAGACAGATACATAGAAAGCAACTAATGGAAACACTCCTGAAAACAGAGAGAGACTCATCATCAACATTGTTTTATAGCCCACACCCTCCTACCAAATTCACCTAATTGCTATTTCTATTCTATTAAATTCGATTTTTTTATAAATCTAAATTAAAAGTTGGGATTTTTAGACAAAACTAGTTGGGAAATATTCAAGTTCAACATGGGGTATTTGTAAACAACACGGTGGATTAGTATGTTAAATCTTGATTTTTGATCGGGGTCTTTAAAATTTTGAGGTCTGATTTTACTTGCGTATGAGCCTCGAGTTTATACAACTTAATTTGTGAACTCACCTCAATGAAGACTCGTATAGTTCATTTCAAAATTAAAAAAACGACTATTTAATTTCAGAATTTGCCGATTAAAAACAAAAAAAGGACTATATGATATTCTTCTCACTTTGTCATTTTAAACATATTTGTTGTTTTAATTAATTTACAAGATTTTTAATATGGTATGAAGTTTTATATTTTATTTTATTAATTTATTACTAATTTGAGACAAATTGTAGTACGAGTGTGACAGGCACACAGGGTATCCAAAAAGATTGAGACCGCTCTGTTTTTAGAATCACTTATTTTAATTCTAAAACTTTTTAATAACTATTTCTTTCGTCCCTAAAGAAATGTTTATAATAAAAAAGACGTGCAATTTTGGATATATATATATATATTATGCTTTTAGTTAATTAAGTGACAACTTTACGCTTAATTGATTTCCCTGTCTCTTTATAAAGGTTGTGTTCAAGTGATACCAACCTGTTTTCGTGGAATCTGTGAGACCACATTTTTACAGTTGAAATTTCACACCAAAAAATTGTGAGGGTTTGAAATCCAAACCTTCATAGTAAAAACAACCTTCACAGTGTTTTGTTGTAAAATTGCAACTATAAAAAGATGGTTTTACGGCTCTTACAAAAAATTCTGCTATCACATGATCTCAAGTCCTCTTTACCATTCTTAAATATTTGGGCATTAATGAAGGATAGATTTGAGAACTTAATTACCTATTTTAGAAACTGGATAATTATTTTGTGACACATATAAATAAAAAATGCGGACTCTTATTTTGGAAATGAATGACTAATTTACGTTTGTATGTTAATTGAACTCTTTTCTTATTAATAATGGGTGGGGGAGGCTAACTCCACCTCTATATATTGTTAAATGTACATCTATCAAGTAATTTTCTTTCCCCACACACCAATGTCTATTTTTTACATTCTCAATATATGATTTGATCTGATTATGACATTAAAGAGGGTGCAAATAGCATTGCCCAAATTGGGATTACTACATGGGTCGTTTTTTAGGCTAAACCAAAGTCATTCATGCATTGAAAATATAAAATTAAATAGGTAAATGTTAATATATGACGATATAAAGCGTAGGAGGTTTGAACATCTCCAACAATTTTTCCAAAATGGAAAAAAAAATGAAGAAAATAAAAATTTTGAGTCAATATTTCGTTCCAACAACTTTTCTAAAACTATCTTTAATATGGAGAAAGTAGGAGTATAAAAAGTGTTTTCTCTAAATATGGAACACGCCTAAACATGATTACCAAGGAAGACAGTCAATAGAATGTTTTTAAAAATAAATATATTTATAGAGAAAAATAGTATTTTAATAAATTGATAAATTAATAAAATATTTTAATATTATAATTAACGTTGGATTTTTTAAAATAACAATGATAACTATTTTTTACAGATTGAAAATTTAAATCCTCAATTTATTTTTTATTTTAAAAAATCAGTTAGATGTGCTTAGCAACTAGGCTAATCAATACCAATTTACTTTTACATAAATTATACGATATTTTTATTACATTTTCTAATACTAGGAACCGGCTCAAACGAGTCTAAGGTTATGTTTGACAAAAATAAGCTAACTTATCTTTACGTTTGGCAAATCATAAGTTAACTTATTGAAACGTTACTTGAAATAGCCCTTTGAAAGCTTATTATCATTTTTTTCAATTATAACCCGCATTAATATTAATATTAATTATTAATTATTATTTTTATTTTTCAATATGTTCTTTTTGACCATTTTACATTTTTATACGTTACTTTTGCCAAACATAATTTTTTTCATCAGCTAGCTTATCAACCATCCGCTAGCTTATCAGTTAGTTTGCCAAACATAACCTAAATAATAACTAACATTTTTATATTAATTAAGAATTGTTTTCTTTAATTTATTGTCTTTCAAGAAATATTATTTTTAATTTACCAATTTGTTTATTAACAATATGATAAAATATAAATGATATTATAGTTTGAAGTTCTATCACTCTTGTTCTATTAATTTATATTTTTGTTGTTTGTCTCTCGTCAAAAACCGTTATTAAACTATGTGCTATGGTAAAAGGTTTTTATTCTAGATGCAAGAAGTATAGTTTACAAGAATTAACAATTGAATCTAAATTGATGAGTTGTCAAAATACTTTAAACAAATTATTTATCTTTTAATAATGTGATAGTTATTCTACAACAAAACATCAAACGCGTTCAAATAATTCATTGTTAAGAGTTCAATTTTTGCTTCAAATATGAGTTTTTTGTATCCACATCAAGGTATAACTTTTAAGGGACGGGTTAATCCAAAGACGGTAATAATTTACGAGAATATGAGGATAATTTTCAGTCAATCATTTTGTACATGAAATTTTTTTCATGAACAATATCATATGTGATTTTGTACTAGCATAAAAAATAATACGCACAACTTTTACTGCGAGAAAAGTCTCCGCTAATCATATATGATTCTATATGTGAATCATATGTGATTTTGTACATTAATCATATGTGATTTTGTACATGAAAATTTCATGTACAAAATAATTGGCTGAGTATTGTTCTTAAATGCTCGTAAATTGTTACCGTCTTCGCATGAACCTCTTTCTAACTTTTAATACATAAATTCGATCAATGACATGTCGGTTGAGTGTTTTACATAAAATTTTCATATAATATTTGATTGGGTTTTCTATTGCAATTAAGTAGATGTTAATGTAGATCTATATTTTCTTTTTTTTACGGTTGTTAGACCATGGTTCGAAAACATACATCACTTTATACATGTAATATGCAAGTATGTAACATCTAAAATAAGGAGAAAAAACGACTAATTTAAAATGTCTATAACATATCAAATAAATAATGAATTCATTTCTAAATACCAACACTTGATTACCTATAATCGTAATATAAAATTTAACATCAACAATTAATAAAACAAACCTCACATAAATTCTAGACTTGGGACATGTGTTATTGTAACCCAACAAGAGTCGTTATCGCGAAAATACGGAAGATGTCCCTAAATAGTTAAACATTTCTCGTGCCTCTAACTAGCACCTAACTCTTTATAGTGTCGCTAGTACCATTCCTACCAAATACCAGATGCACATTCCGGCAATAAAAAGTGTTAGGCTTAGCACCTGATGAATTCAAAAAAATTCATCTTTAATATATAACGGTAACACTAAAATGATGCTACTTAAACCGCAATTTCTCAAATGAAATATATTTATTACAAACTCAACATCTTTTCCAAAAATCTACCATTTTCGTGATGAAAACTCATTAATTAGAACACTCATTTTGATCGGAAACCAAAACCCAATACTCACTCAAACGTGAATACATCATAATATTCAAATACTGAAAACATGGATGAAATTTTATTATCCAAAACATCAAAATATGGATAAGGTCCAATACACAAAAACATAAATTATGGATACACCTTGTACCCCAAAACAATACTTGAAACATGAATAATATCCAAAAACAACAGCTTTCGGTGATGGTGGAGACCTGTATCCATCGGATGTGGCAAACACAAAGTTAGCCATACATCAACATCATCAAGTAGCACTTCAACATTCAATTGAACTCGGTGCCTATTCATTCGACTTTCACCTGAAGGCTCAGGCCCTTGGTGCCTACCCCATCGGGTAGAACCTCAAGGCTCATGGTTCTTAGTTCCTACTACTCCGAGTGGCACCTCAAGACTCAATAATCATTGTGCTTACTCCTTAGAGTTTCACTTAAAGGCTCGTGACATTAGTGCCTACCTCTCTAGGTAGTACCTCAAGGCTCAAGTCCTTAGTGCCTACTTAAGTAGGCTAAAGCATTAAAACAAGGGTTCTAAAGTCCGACTTATTTGAGTTCACTTTGTAACACCCAGAACTTTTGTAATACAAGATAATAATAAATTTTGCATCTTAATGTCATCATGATTAGCTATTTGGAGTGTTTCAAGTATTAATGTTGGGTTGCAATGAATTGGAGGAAAGGAACAAAAACCGGAATTGGAAATGCTCTCGATACAAGTGGGGCAATTATGACAGGCTATATTGCCATGTCATTATCGCAGGGCATAATCGCCTGGATCCTCAGATGGCAAAAAAAAAAAAAAAAATCAGACTTTTCACTCTCGGTACAAGTGGGGTGATTATGACAGGATATAATACCATCTCATAATCGCGAAGAGGGAAAATAGGACAAAATCGAGAGCTTGCGGTACAAAGCGGAAGATTATGACATTGGCGATAATGCCATGTCATAATCGCCCAGATGCTCCAGAATGGTATTTTAGGCCATTTTCAGCTATCTTTCTCTCATACGTAAACCACACTCGTTTTTCTCTCCAAGTTTCCTCTCAAGGGCGATTCTTTGGGTATTTGTTACTCCATTATACCACCTTCCAAGCATTTATTGTTCCATAGAAGTGAAGATTCAAGATAGCGGCATCAAGGGGATTGTGTTCTTCATCCCTTCCATCAAGTCTTCATTATTTTCATCATGTTGGGGATTTTTCTAGGGTTTCCTCAAACTCTAGTATTGTGAGTTCATTCTTACTCTTTATAAAACTTTATACATGCCAAAATGATGTATTTTACTTCCTACAAGTTGTATTTTATGTATTTTATACTTGGTGGAATTTTGGGTAAATTAGGTCAAAGACGAGGCTTTGGGGATTTCACTTGGAATATAAAATAAGCATGAGAAATGACGTTAAGCCTTTGATGTTGTCTTATTTTCAAGGAATATGAGTTTTTGAACTTGGAACCATTTTGACCTAATTTGGGAAAGTGTTAACAATAAGTTGTATTTGTCATATACGGATTTTGTGTTAAGATATGATTAATACATTGGAAATGATGTATTATGAGGTAAGGCTAGTGTAATAGATCCGTAGGCACAAGAGTCAATTTTATTTGGGGATGAGATAAGTAATAGATCCTGGTACGGGGTTGAACTTGTTTAGTTAAGTGTTAAGTAATTGTTAGGTCACCGATTTGTATGTATGGTCACCGAAAATTGTAGTTGCCATTCTTTAAGGTTGTGATAACAAGTCACCAATACAAGGATGTACACTTGCCAACACTTAGTGAAAAATGAGGATCACCAATCCAAGCAATATGTACACTTATCAATTCCAACCTTATAAGGCACTAACCGATGTGATATATGGTTCCATATATCACTTAGCAATTTTCAGAGATAAGTTCTTATGACACGATAAATGCAAGATACGTGTGCACCAAGAACTTGGGTAGCAAACCTTAAATTCGGACATTCTCTTTTTACTCACCTAAAAAGGATGTTTGTCTTTAAGCTAAAAGGTTTGATAGGACTTCACAGAGTATGAAGAAAAAGAGATAAAGTCATCTGACATTGCGTGCTGCAAAGAATGGTTCATCCATTAATCCAGTACAAAGGGAGTGGCATCTTCCTTTGTCCATCAGATACACTTCCAGCTAATACATTATTGACAGCTATCCTCATGCACCCCATGCATGGGCAGTATAAAAGGAGATGAAGTCATACCCAAAAACCTCACGCTTTTCAACAAATCCTCTGAGTGATCTTTTGTTTGATTCCGACAATCCTGAGTGTTTTAACAGTTTTATTTTAGGTTTCTTAGTGTATAAGTTAATTACTGTTTCATGTGTTTAGTTTGTTAGAATAGTGTGTCTATTCTTTTCCACAACAAACTTCTGTGTGTAAATTTTTAATATTTATATTAAAAATTTTAAAAGAGTAAAATTTTGTGTGTTTGTATTCAACCCCCCCTACAAGCCTTCACTTACATAGCCATCTCTAATCAGGGACTAACAGTAATAAATCTCAGGTTGGGATTGAACTTATCATCGGTAAGCCGAAGATTGCTATCTGGTCGCGCTTACTCACTAACTAAAGATCCTGGTATGGGGTTGATGTTAGTATAACCACGGGCCTCCCCCGTATTTTCCCTCAAATTGTGTTCTTCCAAGGACATGTGTGAGTAAAGAATTGAGTAAACAAAAGAAAGAGCTTTATGGTTAATCGTTTATTTATCATTTTCATGAATTTAATGGCTTTCCTTATTTAAACTGTGTGTTCTCACTAGGCGTTAAGCCTAACACTTTTTTTTTTAAATGGCATGTATATCAGGTGATCGTCCTAGTGGGGCTCCGAAGAGTTGAGTGGAGCTAGGTGCCGGTAGAGGCATCCTTTTTTAGTACACCATCGAGTGTATAAATTGGAGTTACATAGAAACATCCGTTTGAGGATATTAGTGACACCTAAATTTAATCTATATTCTGGAATTGTATAGATTAGTAGGTTGTTGCATGGTATTCATTTAGTATTGTAAATTCTGTTACTTTCTCCCCATTTTCATGGGTGACGTTTATTTAAGTCTATTTCTGCATTTATATTTCGGCTTAAATGAACTCCCATATTTAGGGTGTTACAAGTTGGTATCAGAGCTGTAGTTTAAGCGAACTAGGTGTGAACTATCCAAGATTGAGGCAATGATGAATTGGGAACTGCCTCGAAGTCCATCCGAGATCCAAAGCTTCTTAGGATTGGAGAGTTATTATCGAAGGTTTATTCAAGACTTTTCGAAAGTTGCATCTTCTCTGATGGCATTGACAAGGAAGAATGTGAAATTCATTTGGACTAACAAGCAAGAAGAGGCTTTCCGAACTCTCCAAAAGAAATTGTGTGAGGCCCTGATTCTCTATTTACCGGAAGGATCCGAGGATTTTGTGGTATATAGTGATGCATAGAAGATGGGATTAGGATCTGTGTTGATGCAAAGGGGCAAGGTGATTGCTTATGCATCGAGACAACTCAAGGAGCACGAGAAGAATTACCCAACCCATGATTTAGAACTAGCGGAGGTGGTTTTCACATTGAAGTTATGGCGACATTATCTTTATGGAACTAAATGCACACTCTATACCGACAACAAAAGCTTGAAGCATGTGTTCGATCAAAAACATGAGGCAACGACGTTGGCTAGAGTTACTTAATGATTGTGAATTGCTATACCATTCAGGTAAAGCAAATGTAATTGCGGATGCTTTAAGTAGGAAGTAGTACGGTAGCAGGACGCGGGCCGTGCTCACGAGAATCGACATAGTGTCAAGTTTGATCGACCGAATCAAGACTTCTCAAGCGGAGGCATTACTTGAGGAAAACTTAAAGGGTGAAGTTATGGTGAAACACCACTTGTTGTTGACGCAAGATAGTCGTGGCCTGAAACTATTCCAAGGACGTATTTGGGTGCCCAAGATTGGGGGCAATCGGGAGTTACTGTTGGAGGACGCTCATAAGTCTAAGTACTCCATACATCCGGGTAGTACCAAGATGTATAGGGATTTGAAATTAATCTATTGGTGGCCCGTCATGAAATTGGATGTGGCTAGATACATGGAAAGATGTGTAACTTGCTTGCAAGTCAAGGCAGAGCACCAAAGAACTTATGGAAGCCTTCAATCATTAGAGATCTCGGAGTGGAAGTGGGAACACATCATCATGGACTAAGTGACAAAATTACCAAAAACCTTGAAGGGTCACGATGCCATATGGGTAGTGGTGGACCGACTGACGAAGAGTGCTCATTTCTTGGCAATGCGAGAAGTGGGTCCATTTGAAAAGCTAGCTAAGTTATATGTGAATGAGATCGTTTCAAGGCATGGTGTGACTTTGACTATTGTGTCAGATCGTGATAGTCGATTTACCTCAAATTTTTGGGATGGTTTACAAAAGGGGTTAGGCACCAAAATAAATCTGAGTACGACATTGCATCCCCAAACCGATGGCTAAAGTGAACGAACTATTCAAACTCTCGAAGACATGCTCCATCATGTGTCATAGATTTCGGCGGGAATTGGGACTCGCACCTACCACTTGTAGAGTTTGCCTACAACAATAGTTACCATTCTGGTATTAGAATGACCCCTTTTGAAGCGCTTTATGGAAGATAATGTAGAACCCCGGTGTGTTGGTTAGAAGCGGGCGAGAAGCAATTTGCCGGCCTGGAGATTGTACAAGAGACGGCAGAAAAGGTGAAGATCATTCGAAAGCGACTAAGAGCGGCACAAGATCGTTAGAAGAGTTATGCGGACAAGAAAAGAAGACCAATGAAGTTCCAAGTGGGTGAGCGGGTCATGCTCAAAGTATCCCCATGGAAAGGCATTATTCGGTTCGAAAAGCGTGTAAAGCTTAGCCCACGTTTCCTAGGACCATTCAAAATTATTGACAAGGTGGGACGTCAAGCCTACAAATTGGAACTACCTCCCGAAATGGACGGAATTCACAACACCTTCCATATTTGTTATTTAAGAAAGTGTTAGGCGGAAGAAGAGAGCGTGATTCTGCTCATAGAAATTCGGGTTGATAACAACAACCGATGTGTAGAAGAACCGGAAGCAATTTTGGAACGGAAGCCCAAGAAATTGCGTCACAAGAAAATTGTTATGATTAAGGTTCAATGGAAGCATCATCGGGATCAAATGTGACGTGGGAAGCGGAAGAAGATATGAAGAAAAGATACCCGAATTTGTTTGGTTAGTTTGGGATTTCGAGGACGAAATCAATTCCAATGGTGGGAGGATTGTAACACCTGGAAATTTTGTAATACAAGATAATAATAAATTTTGCAACTTAATGTCATCATGATTAGCTATTTGGAGTGTTTCAAGTGGTTAATGTTGGGTTGCAATGAATTGGAGGAAAGGAACAAAAACCGGAACCGGAAATGCTCTCGGTACAAGTGGGACGATTATGACAGGCTATATTTCCATGTCATAATCGCAGTGCATAATCGCCCGGATCCTCAGATGGCAAAAAACGAAAATCAGACTTCTCACTCTCGGTACAAGTGGGGCGATTATGGTAGGCTATAATGCCATGTCATAGTCGCGAAGGCATAATCGCGAATAGGGAAAATAGGAGAAAATCGAGAGCTTATGGTACAAAGCGGGCGATTATGACATTGGCGATAATGCCATGTCATAATCGCGAAGGCATAATTGCCCGGATGCTCCAGAATGGTATTTTAGGCCATTTTCAGCTATCTTTCTCTCATACGTAAACCACACTCGTTTTTATCTCCAAGTTTCCTCTCAAGGGCGATTCTTTGGGCATATATTACTCCATTATACCACCTTCCAAGCATTTATTTTTCCATAGAAGTGAAGATTCAAGGTAGTGGCATCAAGGGGATTGTGTTCTTCATCCCTTCCATCTAGTCTTCACGATTTTCATCATTTTGGGGATTTTTCTAGAGTTTCCTCAAACTCTAGTATTGTGAGTTCATTCTTATTCTTTATAAAACTTTATACACGCCAAAATGATATATTTTTCTTCCTACCAGTTGTATTTTATGTATTTTACAATTGGTGGAATTTTGGGAAAATTGGGTCCAAGATGAGGCTTTGGGGATTTCACTAGGAATGTAAAATAAACATGAGAAATGACTTTAAACCTTTGGTGTTGGCTTATTTTCAAGGAATATGAGTTTTTGAACTTGGAACCATTTTGACCTAAATTAGGAAAGTGTTTACAATTAGTTATATTTTTCATATACGGAGTTTGTGTTAAGAAATGATTATAACATTGGAAATGATGTATTATGAGGTAAGGCTAGTGTAATGGATCCATAGGCAGAAGAGTCGATTTTATTTGGGGATGGGACAACTAATAGATCCTGGTACGGGGTTGAACATGTTTAGCTAGGTGTTAAGTAATAAATCAGGTTGGGATTGAACTTATCACCGGTAAGCCGAAGATTGCTATCTGGTCGCGCTTACTCACTCGCTGACTAAAGATCCTGGTATAGGGTTGATGTTAGTATAACCACGGGCCTCCCCTGTATTTTCCCTCAAATTATGTTCTTCCAAGGACATGCGTGAGTAAAGAATTGTGTAAACAAAAGAAAGAGCTTTATGGTTAAACGTTTGTTTATCACTTTCATGAATTTAACGGATTTCCTTATTTAAACTGTGTGTTTTCAGTAGGCGTTAAGCCTAACACTTTTTCTTAAAATGACATGTATATCAGGTGATCGTCCTAGTGGGGCTCCGAAGAGTTGAGTGGAGCTAGGTGCCGGTAGAGGCATCCTTTTTGGAGTACACCTTCGAGTGTATAAATTGGAGTTACATAGAAACATCATTTTGAGGATATAAGTGACACCCAAATTTAATCTATATTCCGGAATTGTATAGATTAGTAGGTTGCTGCGTGGTATTCATTTAGTATTTTAAACTCTATTACTTTCTCCCCATTTTCATGGGTGATGTTTATTTAAGTCTATATCCGCATTTATATTTCAGCTTAAATTAACTCCCATTGTTTGGGGTGTTACGCACTTCCACAATACCATGACAGCCATAATACTTACTCAAGCACTGACCCTAAAGTTGGAACATCAAAGCTCCCCTTCCAAACACAAATAACTCTTATGTTCATGAATCCAATGTATTACAATATAATTTTACATGATTTTTAAATGAATGAACAACATACTTAAAACATGTAATTCTCAAATAAATATACAATACAAAAAACGTCCAAAACTCAACTTTGAGCAATTAAAACTGGACAACTATCCCCAAAACGCACGTGCGCCAAAATCAAACCAATAACAACTCCCTAAACCCTAAACCCTAAACTAGTTTCTCATGTTTGGATGGAGTGAGATCAACTTTGATTCTAGGAGTGGATTTCTGAACAAATTCCAGAGACCTTTTTCCCAGAAGATGAAGGTTGACTCATGGAAGAGTAGAAGGATTCTTCTTCTGTTTAGGAGATTTCTTGACCTTAGGTCTAAGAACAATGAGTCTTCTTCATTTAAGCCAAATTCGTCAGTAGTGTCTGCCTAGTCATGTTCTTGCCCTTTCGCCGGGTTTTCTTCATTTTCAGGTACTTCTCATTTAACCTTGGATATTTGTCATCTATTGGTTTAGAGATGGTTTGAGAGGAGGATTGAGAAACAACTTTCTTTGACCCGTATTCACTTGCAAAGTGACCTTTGCATTAACAGTTAAAACATGTCGCTGAAGCTTTATCAATAGGAGAAAGCTTGGACCTTTCAGAGTAAGCAATAGAGGAGTTTATCATATAGTTGGTTTTTCAAGCAAATATTATGAACCTATTGGTTAGAAGAACTAGGGACTCATCAAACTCTGAAAGATCAGGGTCCAATAAGTCCTTAGAGTTTGAAGGCTATAACTTAGTAATAGATAAAATTGAGGATGATACTGATTTTGAAGGATTAGTCTCTAAAGACCCTAAAGCCAAAGAAGAGGTTTTAATGCCTTTAGGATCTTTGGTTAAATTCTTCTTTAATGTCTGGGACTGCTATTGAGCAGAATCCCATACAATGCACTAAGAGAAATAGTAGAAATGTCTTTAGACATTTTGAGACACCTAGTAAATGTGTCCTACTGGTCAGGAAGAGATGCCATGAACTTTGTCATAACTTCTTATTGATCCAAGCTTCTTCAAAGATTTGATGATGACCCTTTATACTTAGTAAAAATATTGGGATTTAGATACTTTTGTGTTTTAGTGAATGTATCACTGACTGCATTCAGCGATCACTGAAACATTACAAGAATACACTCTGAACCTGAAATACCTGAAGAAAAAACTCACCCCAACGAAACCTTAAGCGAAGTCGAAGAATTAGTTGAAGATAGAGACTGACGGTTCGTCCCCTCCTATGTAGAAAATGGACCATTTGTTCCCATATCAATCGTGCCCGCAGTTCCTGAGACTGCCACGACCTCTGCGATTCATGAAAGACACATTCCCAAAGTTCCACATCAATGGATTGATGAGGATAAGAAAAACGTTCAATAGATACAAAAGCTGTATCTATAATTGTTATGTCCCTTCCTAACGATGATTACCATTCCGTCATGAAGATGAGAACTTCTAAAACCATGTGGGACACTTTATGTGTTCAATATGAAGGTACCATTGAGGTACATAAGTATAGAAAAATCAACATCGTAAAACAGTATGAAAGTTTAATTTGTGGTAAAATCTGTCAGATGTACATCAAAGATTCAATAGTTTAGTCATTGATCTCCGAATAGTTGGGAGAGAATATTCAATTTCTGAGGTCCTGACAAAATTTGTGGAATCTTTTCTTGACTATCGGGACACATTTACTACATGTCTAAAAATGTCAAAATGCTCTTTCCTTTAGTGCTCTTTATGGGATTTTACTCAATAATGAGCAATCCCAAGTATTAAAGAAAAACTTGGCCAAAGATTCCTAAAACAGTAAAAGCCCTTCTTTGGCTTTAGTGTGTTTATCCTGTTGATAAAGCTTTTGCAACTTGTTTCAACTATCAACGCAGAGGTTACATTGGAAGTGAATGCAGGTCAAAGAAAGTTGATGCTCCAACCTCTTCCAAGCCTAGAGATGAAAAATATCTCAGGTTAAAGGAGAAGTACTCGAAGATAAAGAAGCTCAGCAAAAAGGAAAAGGCTTAACATAGAAGAACATGGCTAGGCAGATTCCACTGATGAATCTGGCTTAGATGAAGAAGACCTAGCCTTCGTATGTCTCATGGCTATGATTCAAGAAGTAGAAGAAATATTTGAATCCTTTTCATCCAAGGTTTCTTCAAACTCCATTTAGGTATCTAATCTGAACGACTCTATCTCCTCTGTGAATGATAGCTTGTCAGCTCTTGACACACCGACTGTTGATCTCTTTAATGCTTTAAACGGCAAAACAAAAGTTGAATGATTAAACTCCGATTTGCATGAACAACTAAAAATTTGCCATCTAAAAATCAAAGAACTAACTAAGGTCTAAGAGGACCTTAAGGAACAAGTCTTTGTAAACCAGACAATCAACATTGAAAAACAACAAGCTATCACTAAGCGTGAAAATGCCATCACCAAACTCTAAAAAGGCTACCGTTGAAGGATAGTGCAAAGCCGCAATAAGAGCAAATGAGACCATTAATGCTCAGATTCCTATTAAGATAAAGAGTGTTCTGGGATATTTTTCAGATTATGAAGAAGCTCTCAAAAACCGATCCATGCTTAAGTTTGGAACGTTTATCTCTTCTATCACTGACACCTCGACTCAATGTTGTTCCGCATATGAGTCAAAACCTTCTAAACTTATTCCCAAGGGCTAAAAGAGTGTGGATAAAGGCAAGTCCATCATTCATGCTCTCAAGGCCAATAAAACTCCAAAACTGTAGAAGAATCCTTCTACTCCTTCAGCAACTCAAGCTTCCTTTTCTAGGAAAAAGGTCCCTAGATCTGTTTAGAGATCCACTCCCAGAATCAAGATTTATCTCACTCCCTTTAAACCTGAGAAACTTATTGTTCTTCCAAGGTCTATGGAGAAAGGAATTCTTGGACCTAGCTCTGCTCACCTTAAGAAAGTAGCCAAACCTAATATATCGGTCAAGGTGAAATCCAACAAAGTTGGTAAAACAACTAAGGTGAAGAAATCCACTGAAGTTAAATCTTCAGCGATTGAGAAGGAAGTCCTATATGTTATTTCCACTAACACTATAGCACCCACTGTAAAGCGGGTACCTATGGAAAATTAATTCCCTTATCTTATTAAGGATGTCAAAGGTATCTAGTATCTTGATAGTGGATGCTTGAGACATATGACAGGAACCAAGTCCCTACTCTCTAAATATAAGAAAGAAAAAGGTCCTTCAGTGACCTTTGGTGGAAATGGAAAAGGATACACCAAAGGTTTTGGTGGTCTAACCAACGGAGTAACTACATTCAAACGTGTTGTTTATGTTGAAGGACTGAAGTACAACCTATTCAACATCAGTCAACTCTATGACAAGGATTTCACTGTCATGTTCACAAAGAAGAAGTATGCAATCACTGACAATAATAATAAACTTGCTCTGTCTGGTACATGCATGGAGAATGTCTATGTTATCAACATGGATACTGTTAAATCTAAGAACATTTGCTTTCTATCTAAAGCCTCCTCATTTTTCAACTGGCTTTGGCATAAGATGCTCTCTCACCTGAACTTCAAAATGATAAATAGTTTATCTAGAAAAGAGCTTGTCACTAGCCTTCCTCAACATCCTTTGCAAAGGAATCTTTGTTTAACATGTGAAAAAGGAAAGCTGACTAAGGCATGATTCAGATCTAAGCAAGTGTCTTCAGTGACCACTCCTCGTCATCTACTCCATATGGATTTCTTTGGACCTATTAATGTTCGATCCATAGCTAGAAAGAAGTATACACTTGTCATTGTTGATGAGTATTCTAAATATACTTGGGTATTCTTTCTTAGATCCAAGAGTGACACTCTTGA
Source organism: Silybum marianum (assembly GCA_036898165.1). Taxonomy (NCBI): domain Eukaryota; kingdom Viridiplantae; phylum Streptophyta; class Magnoliopsida; order Asterales; family Asteraceae; genus Silybum; species Silybum marianum. The sequence continues at coordinate 38,320,834 of CM072529.1, read as the reverse complement.
AGAAATCGTTTCCTTCATCAACAAAATGGAAGTCCTAAACAATCTTACTGTTCGATCTTTGAGAAGTGATCATGGCACTGAATTCAAAAAATAGTACCATGATTAGTTTCTTTCAAGACAAAGGAAATTCTCATAATTTTTTAGCAGTCCGGTGTCTTCAGCAAAATGGTGTTGCTGTAAGAAGAAATTGAACAATCATTGGAGTTGTGCACTCGATTCTTAGCAAATCTCATCCACCGACGCAATTCTGGGCTAAAGAAGTTAAAACTTCATGTTTCACTCAGAATCGATCCCTGATAGTCAGAAGATTCAAGAAAACAACCTATGGACTTTTCCATGGAAGAAATCCTACTCTAAGCTTTCTTCATATCTTTGGATGCAACTGTTATATCCTGAATAAAAGAGATCAACTTGGAAAGTTCGATCCCAAAGATGATGATGGTTTATTTCTTGGATACTTCTTAGTATCAAAAACCTTTAGAGTATTCAACAAACGGAGACAAGTTGTTGAGGAAACCATCAATGTCACCTTCGACGAATCTCATTCAACAAACTCTACCCCCATCTCTGTAGATGAGGAGGAGCTGAACAATTGGATGATGTCTCACTATAGGGAACCAAGTTCGTTCTTCAGCACTTAACCAAACGCTGAACAATAAACTGCTGAAGATGAACCTCATATCATCCCAAACGTGATTAATAGTAATAATGAATCCTCCTCAGGAATCGTTGTTACTGCTATTAATCATATTCCTCCGTCTTAATCATTGAATGTTTATCCTTCAACAAATGATCAAGTATCAAACGTTGAACAAATATCAATGAATGATACTCCTTCAGGATCTCTAACAGGGAGAATAAGGAATGCCGAAGAATCAGTTGCTGAAGCATCTTCCTCCATCCTTGAACAAGTTGTCACTGAAAGATTTAATGATCCAACTCCTCAACTTATGCCTCAAGGATGGACACATAATCATCCCATCGATCAGATCGTTGGTAATCCAAGTACATGTATTCAGACACGACATGGTGTAGGTAATATTTGTCTCTTTGTAAATTTCATTTCTATTTTAGAACCAAAGAGGATCGATGAAGCTATCATAGATCCAAACTGGGTTAGCGGTATGCAAGAAGAGATGACTAAGTTTGAGAGAAACAAGGTATGGAACCTTGTCCCTCATCCATCTGACAAAACTATTATAGGCACAAAATGGGTGTTTCGTAACAAATTAGATGAGCATGGTTCAATTACCCAAAACAAAGCTCGAGTTGTTGCTCAGAGATACAAGCAGAAAGAAGGCATCAATTATGATAAAACCTTTGCTCCTGTGTCCAGGCTAGAAGCCATTATACTTTTCCGAGGCTATGCTGCTCATAAAGTGTAACTCCCTAAAAATAGGAAACAATTTAAAGCAACACAATCTATGAAAGGAAGCTTAATAACGTAAATACCCCCCATCAAGAAGGGAAGTAGCAATGAAAGTTTACATCAATAAATGTATACTAAAATAACAACTTAATAATCTATACTAATTCAAAACATAGATTACATTCAGGTGTTGCTAATATATCCTCAAAATAATTTGTCTAATAACTCTAAAAATGCACTTGACAGTGCAACCCCAAAATGCCTCAACCGGCAACACGCTCCACTCAAACGTTGGGAGCCCCACTACTAAGATTACCTGATATACATGTCATTTGAGAAAAACTGTCAGGCCTAACACCTTAAAGCTATGAAACTTTAAAATACGTGATATAGCTTTAGACGAGGTTACTTGTTAAACTTAACTCACACTTTCCCTTGGAAGGGTGTAAAACATCTGAAGATGACAGGGAGACCCAATTTACCACTAGTCGTGACAGAACACTAAAGTGTGCCACAAACCAATGTTATTAGAGCGTCACATAAAGGTCTGGTAGCCATTAACATCAACCAAATCTAGTATATAGTCATTTGTGCACATAAGATCTTTTGCTTAGAAATTACGTACTAATCACAATGCCTATTTCTGAGTTAAAGTGAAAGGATATTTGGAAATTCTATCATAATCAGGATGCTTATTTCAAATTTCTAGAAATGAGATAACACAATCCTTCACATTATATAAACCGAATTATATGCCTATGGATCCATTTCATTCAAGTCATATGAATAAATACACTTATTTAGATGTAATAATATTTACCCAACACCAAAACTTTGTACATGAGTTCTCATCAAGAAATGTAACCCCGTTTTGCTAATAACATCCCAAATAAGAGTCACGGTGATTTTGAGTTCCAAATTTCACAATACCTTGAAATAAGTGTCCAACAAGTGTTTAAAACCATTCCTCATGCTTGTTTTATCAATATAAACAAAAACCCAAATTACTCAAATTTGACCTGATTTGTCAAATTATCAAAATGTGTAAGTACTCAAAATATAAACATGTAGGAAGTAAAATGCATCATTTAACATGTATATAGTTTTGTAAATTCATAGGACGAACTCACAATGGTTGGATTTAGGACAAGCCCTAGAAAACCTCAAGAACACTTGAGAAATGGAGAAGATGATGCACAAACTTAAGATCTTGAACCTAGGACTTGAAGCTTTGGATCTTAATGGGAAGTATAGGCTTAAGATTGGGTAGGTTTGGGGGGTAAATGCACAACATTCGTATTCAATGAGGAGAAATGGGGAGAAAAACGAGAGGAGGAGAAATTTTGGTGAAATCTAACGGCTATCCCCTTAAATGGGGTTTACTGCACGAAAAATCAACCTACGCGACCTGGCTTGCGACTTTAGGTCACGGTGCAGGTCACATGCACGGAGGAGGGGCAAACAAACAGTGTGTTATGTGACCACTGACGCGACCAATGGTCGCGTGGTAAGTCACAGAGGTCCAAAAATCACCCAGTGAGGTCTTCTTATGAATGCAACAACCCAAATTCCAAAATTATAATGCTAAAATTATTTCCAACACGTAAATATGAAACATAAAGTTAATTTCATCTTAAAAGACTACTTGTTTACCAAAATGAAATTTCCGAAAATCCCAGGTGTTACACAAAGACTTTATAGTCTTTTAGATGGATGTGAAGAGTGTCTTTCTGAATGGAAAACTTAAAGAAGAAGTCTATGTTAAGCGACCTCCAGGGTTCACTGACCCTAAGCATCCATATTATGTTTATAAAGTGGAAAATGCTTTCTATGGGTTAAAACAAGCTCCTAGAGCTTGACATGATACCCTTTTTAAATTTCTACTTGATGACAAATTTGTGCATGGAAAGATCGATCAAACCCTCTTTTTCAAGAAATGTAAAGGCATATCCTTCTTGCTCAAAAATATGTCGATGACGTAGTATTTGGATCCACAAAACCTAAGCTTTGTACTCGTTTCTCTAATCGTATGAAAAAAGAATACAAGATGAGTATGATGGGTGAACTAACATATTTTTTTTTGTCTTCATATTAAGCAATCTGAAAAAGGAATATTCATATGCCAAAATAAGTAAGTTAAAGAAATGCCGAAGCAATTTGATCTGACTCAAAGTTCTCAATAAAGAACCTTATGGCACCTCTTCTAAACTAAACAAGGACCCAAATGGGAAACTTGTCAATGTTACTTTTGTTAGAAATTAACTCTGTTAGAAAGTGTAAGTAAAAAGTAGTTTAAGTATTTTGTTCGGAAGACTAAGTCATTGGAGATACAGAGCTCGGATACAGAGCTCAGAAACAGAAGACAGAGACAGCGCAGTGCAAGTCAAAATGGTGCAGAACTCAAGTTCCTGACGTAGAGCATCTACACTGTACATACAGAGCCTCTGCATGTACAATGCAGAGCCTCTGTCTCCCAAAGACTTCTTGGATTTCAACTTTGGGACTTTTCCAGCGACACTCTCTTGTACAAATGGACCTATTATGCCATGTGTGCAGAAGCGGTTATTCAACTTTACAGCTTGGCATGTTCTCATTGGCTAATGAGTTGACTTTCCTATTTTCGTAGTATAAATAGAAAGTTGTTCAATGTAATAGGTGTGCATTAACAATATATCTTCCGGATATGTACTTGAGAAAGAGTGTAATCTTGAGAGCTTTTCTCACACGCTACTGTGTGTGTTCTTGGTGTTCTTCACTATAATCTGCTCAGATTATCTCTTCAATACACAAGATAATTTTCTAAATATCAACTGTGTTCGCTTCTAAACTTTATTTACTATTAAGTTCATATAATCTAGTTTATTTGGTCATTTTACCATTGCTTCCGCTTCCTACTCTTTTGAACTCAAGTAAATCATAATTTAATGAGTGTATAAAGGATCTGGGTGACAACAATTGGTATCAGAGCCTTCTAATCAGTCTATTGATTAGTAAATCTAATCCATCATGGATAAATCCTCACTCAACTAGAATTTCTCGATTTTAACTGTTGTTTTCAAATCATACCCTGTTTTACGAATTTTTGACAGTTCAACATCAATTTCATTTAAATCAGTGGTAATTTGCTGTTAAATCTAAGAATTGTGTATTATTCTCATTTGTATCAAGTTTTGGTTGTTCAAATCTCAGTTTATACCTTCATTTTCTCGATTTTCATCTAGAATTTCTAATTCTCTATTTTTTATAAAATGACGAACCCAAACTGGAACACAATGTACAGTTCAGGATCATTGACTAAACCTCCTACTCTTCTAAAGGATGAATATCCCCAATGGAAAATTCGTATGATTAATTTCTACGAAGGACTCGATCTAGATCTATATTCATCAGTACTGAATGGGCCGTTCGTTCCAACTACTGTCATTCCCAGAATTTCGGCCACCGTCAACATTGAGGAAATTCTTGCTCAAAGGATTCCCAAGGAAAGGAAAGATTGGGACGATGATGACAAAAAGAAGGTCGAAATCGATCTCAAAGCCAAAAGGCTCCTCATCATGACGATTCCAAATGATATATTTCAGTCACTAGATACATGCAACACGGCAAAGGAATTATGGGATCAATTGGCCAATCAGCTGGAAGGTGGGGCAAAAATGAGAGAGAACATAAGAGCAAAAGCTCTGAACGAGTACAATAGTTTCGAAGCTCTGCCTGATGAAACTCTCGAGCAGAAATACTTTTTATTTAACACTTTAATCAACTTATGCAGAAGATGTGATATGTTAAGATCACAGGAAGACAACGATGTCTTATTTCTTAATAGTTTGAATGAAGAGTGGTCAAATCTGTCTATGTCTCCGCAAGAAAATCAAGATCTGGAGCAATGGTCATTGCATGATGTGTTTGGAACACTTCAAGCTCATGAGAAGGAGGTGCAGAAGAAGAAAACAACTATTGGTGGTCCTCTGACTCTTATTTTTGCATCAAAAGGAACAAGCAAAAGGAGCAGATATGACTCTAGGGAAGACAAACGAGGAAGAAACAAGGCACTCATGTCTGAGGGTGATATAGAGTCTAAACTTTCTGACTCAAAAGATGATAAGATAGGTGCCTTTGCTAAGTCTTTGGCCCTGATCACCAAACAATTCACTCGAAAGTTTGGGAATCGATCATTTGAGAATAGAGGAAGATCAGATAGAGGTGAAAGGTCTAACCAACAAGCATATGTACCAAGACAAGAAGCACCTATGATCGAGAAGAAGGAAGAAGAAAACAAGGAGACAACAAGAAAGAAAACTGACAGATGCTACAAATGTGGCAAACCTGGGCACTTCTCTGCTGAGTGCAAAGGCCCTCTGGTCAAGGATGACATGTACTATAAAAACGAATATAAGTGCAACAGAGATGGGAGAGCAAAGGTGGCCAAGATAGAGAACTGGATTTCGAACTCCTCTAGTGATGCAGAAGCTCTATTCTGCCGCATGGCCATGGAGAATAGTGATACAGAGGACTCTGTCTCTAACTCTCAGGTTTATTCCACATCTGAACAACCAGAACTTGAAAATACCATCTTTAATCCTATTCAAGATTTCGAATCTCTCAGATAGAAGCTCTCAAATGAAAAAAAACAAAAAACTCTTGAAAAATCTCTTGAAAAATCTCTTGAGCTAATTGAAAAAAAAAAAAGCATCTTTAATAGGGAGATGGAGCTTCTGACTGAAGAAAAACAAGAACTAAAAGATTCTAAAACTTAAAAGTACCACAAAAAGTAACTCGAAAAAAGAGATTGACGATCTTAAGAAACTTTTGAAAGAAAAAGACAAAAAGATTGAAGCAAAAGAGAGTGACAGACTAAACTCTGTAACACTTAAAAATTATTTCCAAAAGGAAACGGAAATTCTGAACATTAGCCTTCAGAAGAAGGAGCTATTGATAAAAAATTATCAAGATGCTCAAAATGTGCACGAGAAAATCAATATGCAAATGGATAAGACAGGTCTTGGTTTCGATGATCTTGATCCTTATACCTGCAAAAAGAGATCAACTCTGGACTCTGTATTTCACGTAGGAAAAGAAGAAAAACCTATTTTCCCAGTTCTGTATGAACAATCTGTTAGGACTTCTAGTTTTGTAGAATCCTTGAAAGATTGTGCCAAAAGTGTAAAATAAGGAATGGATAAGCTTTTGTAATTAAGGCAACTTTAGTTGACCTTAAACTCTAAACATTCCTTATACAACTCAAACTCTCTAGTATATTTAGAGGCTTAGATCATTCCTTAGAGAGTACTTCATATATTGAGAGAGAGAGAGCTATAGATATTTTGTGCTTACATTGTATTCACCTTCACAAGTAAGATATATGAATTATGAAGGTCTTCATTATTGTTCTTAATTGATTTACATTATTATTGCTTTAATCTGTTTTCTGTCTTGTACTTGATACACTAGGATCAACAAGTGGTATCAGAGCCGAACGATCTGAGATTTGGACTGATTCTGATCGAATTCGCGAAACAAAAGGTAAAATTCTCGTAATTGCTGTTTTGGTGTTTTATCGCATAGGCTTACCCGAGAAAACCCCAAGCACCCATCGCATCATGAGTACGTCCATTAGAATCGATAACTGTTCTTGATTTCTTTTCTGCTTAAATCGATAATAATTTTTTTTCTTCTGTTTCAATAGACAATCCATCTAATCTCTGCTTTTTTCTCTATTCATATTGTTTTTGTCTTCTCGAACTTCATAAAATTCAAAACCTTTTATCGATTTTCCTTTGAATAGTTATCGCGTCTATAACATTCGACATTAATTCAAAACTTTGTGTTTAATGGGTTATCGCATCAATAGCAGCCGATAAAACTTCAAATATTTTTTTCCAAATCTGTTTTTACTGTTAATCTGCAAACCACTTTCGCTTATTTTTGCATTACTTTTGCTATTCTTTTTCAACAGAAAACTCAGGGTCTTTTGATTCCTGCAGCTTTTCTGGATAAAGAATCCTCTAGTAAACATCTTAAGTCTTAGGAAGTTTGCAGTAACCTTATACCTTTCCCAGGCTTCATAAAATGACTCTAGGTCTAATTGTGCAAAATGAGTGATTTCTGCGATTAGCTCGGCAGTTCGGCCTGGGGGAAAGAATTTATCTAAGAACGCCTTTTTCAATGCATCCCATGTGCGTATAGGCCCTATATTCAAATTTTGTTCCCATGCACATGCTGCCCCCTTTAGAGAAAAGTGGAACAATTGGAACTTGGTAGCATCTTCAGAGACTCCGTTTTGCTTGAATGTGTCACAAACTATATCGACTTCGCGAAGGTGAGCATGAGGATCCTCAGTTGGAGTCCCTCCAAATTGGTTATTTTGTGCCAATTGAATGATGTTATGCTTGAGCTAGTAATTATTTGCATTGATCTTGGGTGCTCGGACGCCTTTATTAGAACGTCTTACTGTTGGGCTCGTAAAAGCTTTCATGGGAACACGAGCATTTGGGTCCGGTTTATCTTCTTCAGAAGAATTCTCTTTATCCTCAAAATGCCTTTGCAGTTCCTCTTCATGTAGCCTAAACCTTTCTGCCTCGACTCTCAATCGTTCTTCTTCTTGTCTCATTTGTTCGGGATCCATTGCTCTTGATTTTTCGGCTTTAGCTTCCTTTCGTAATCGACGAGCGGTTTTTTCAATTTATGGACCAAACAATAACGACTTTGGATCACTGGTTTTTCTTAGCATAAGCTATGAACTACCTGCAAACAAAGTTTAGATTTAGTGTACTAGAAATTGAAAATATAATAAGAAGATAAAAACAGAACATAAAATTAAAAGGTCCAATGTAATACTACTAATAGCTAGTAGTGTTATTAGCGAAAGCTAGCTCCCCGGCAGCGGCGCCAAAAACTTGATATGCGGGTTTACACCCCCCCTAAATCTAACCGCAAGTGTACGGGTCGAATCAAGTAGTAGTGTACTGAAAGTACGGGTATCGAACCAGAGGAACTAGGGACTAAGTAACACAATGACTATAGTATATATTAACCGAACAATAGAAGGACTGGATGTTGAGTGATTTAACTAATTAAATTAACTAAGAAAGCCTTGAAAAGGTTTAAGGAGTAAAAAGTAGAAAACTTTATATAGAGAAATAGTTGGGAGTTGGGATTCTAATGAGTTTCACATAGAACACAGATATTGGAATTTAATCAAGCAATCCATATAATGAAAGAGTAATCACTAAAAATCCCTACTATACTCTCTCGAGTTATAATAGGTTTTATTCCTGAAAAAAAATGTTTTATCTCTCGATCTTAACATATGTGACAGAAATATATTAACACAAGATCACAATAATACACTAAGATTTAGTTGGTATATCTCTATCCAAGTTCTCATCTTAGGTATATGATTTCAATTCTCTGTATGAATCAATTCTCTCAAATTTAATTCAAAACAAACAATTCAGTTGAAAGCTGATTAGACTTGCAAAAGCATTAAGCACAAAAATCATATACTTCATTAATCAAGAAAGTTTAATCAAAATCCCAATATTTAAGTATTCAGATGTTTACACCCAAAATTAACCCAACCCCAACATCTAGAGATTAGTTCATGTTGGGGGTTTGAAAACACAAAGTAGAAGAATAATTCATAAAGCTAAATTAAAGTCTCTCTGAAGAAATCTAAAATCTGTAAGAACTCCCTTTGAATTCGCAATACCCACGACGATGAACCAATCTCCGTTGATGGAATGTGTCTCGATGGTTTCGTAGCCTCAATCCGTTGTATTCTCGATGAAAAGTTCCCCCCAAAGTCGCCCCTTGCCATCTCAAGAAGATTGAGTGCTGAATAATCTCCAACCCTAGCTAAAAAGGGCTTAAAATACGTCTCAGAGCCTGGCGCCAGTTACCATGCTAGTTACGATTCCTAACTGGCGTGGCTAACCCACGCAGCTCTTTATTCATGAGTAAACAGAGTCTGACGCCACTTTGGATGCCAGTTGCAATTCCTAACTGGTGTGGCTAACTCACGCGAAGCCAACAGTACCCAAGGCTAGTTGTGGATGCTAGTTATAAGTGGCATGAGATTTGTGTAACTAGCTTCCAGCCTAACTCACTTGGAAACTAGCCTTAGACTAAAATTTTCTCATTTTTACTCCAAATTGCCTCCGAAAGGCATCGTTGGACTCCTTCTTTAATTCTCCACCGGAGACAAAATATAACACTTTGAAAATTCGTTCCCACAATACAAGATTCTTCGTATCTCCCGTGATATTCTTGTTCTTGTGTAAACTTGCACTAAACTGTCAGAAAAACGCCTCGTTTGCTTGGATAACGAGCAAACTATATGGGAAGTGGTTCTAAAATAATGCTCAGAACGAGTGTTATCAAGCCTCTGTATCAATTTCCTTAGCATGCCTTTTTAATTGATCTTTGTTGTCCATCATCTCAATATGTCACACAGAAACCATTATCATTCAAGGATACAGAGCCTCTGTATGTACTATACAAAGTCTCTACACCTCAAACTCTGCATATCACTTCTTATCTCTATCTGATCCAAGCACAGTTTGAGGGGGAGCAAGAGATGACATATTCAATTCAGGAGGGAGCAAATCTTTGCTATCAAGGTATGTTAAACTTTTTCTCTAACCTTTAAAAATCTCATTCAAACCTGTTCTGATTCAAAAATCCTTTCTATAAGACAAGTTTTGATGTCTTCGGATACAAAGCCTCTATATGTACTATACATAGCGTCTGTCCCTCAGATTTCATCAAACCTATATCTTTTGCAGTCAGAACTTGCAATTTAAATGTTTAGGTATATATTTAAAAGGTGCAAGATTATGGACAGAGAAACCCCTTTCTGTATCTAATGCCTCATCTCTATATGAGAGCATCTCTATACCATTTACACATGTGTGTTTTTGGGTTCAAATGGAAGGTACGGGTGACAGTGAGGGTGACAATCTTGCTATTTTTAGAAAACCCTTCAAACGTGGGTGGTAACATACGCCCAACGCGTTATTTTGCAGCACATGCCAGTCCACATGTCGTTTCCTAACAGGACCCACCTCAAACCATTTTCAATTCCACGTCCATTTCTCGTTTGGACTACTGTACCCACTTGAGTACCTTTCCATGATTCAGATAATTACCAGTCGTGCCCTAATTTTACCTTTACGCACTCAAATTCTCCGACTTTCTCTCCGAGCAAAAACCTGCAATTGTAATCTTTCAAAGCTTCAACCTACAACAATGTCGATCCAATCCGAATCGAATGATTCTCACAATGAAACTTCCCAATTGCTATCTGAAGGTACAAGCTCTAACATTGTCTTCCTCCCCATAAAACCGAACAATCATAAGCTCGACCTAAACCTCAAGAACTTCGCTGAAGAATTTCATCCAATCATTGGCCTGTTATCGAAGCACTCCCTGGTTCACACATTCACCAACATTGATGACTCGGTGCCTGAAAGCTATGTCTAAGAGTTCTGGCAAACATGTCAGTTCATAGAAACGAAAGGCATTATTAGCCATTTTCATGTTCCTAAGCTTAAAAAGAAGTGCGAGGTTAGAATTTCAAGATCCCTACTCTCAGCTATTCTTCAAACCCCAACTCGCACTGATACTGGTTTAAAGGAATATGCTAGACTACCCAATGGGGAAGAACTGGTAGGATTTATCAGAATGTTAGGGTACAACCGAGAAATCACTTATTCCTCCCAATTATGTAGACAATACTTACCCCCATGTGGAACATGTTATTCACCCTAGATAACAGATCCTTAACTGCAAAAATTGGTAGCATGGACATGGTTTCTACCAAGTTTTGTATGGTATGTATTTTTACCTTCCCCCAAATTATTCCCTATTCATCTTCAACGAACTCAGAGGTTTTGTCCAGAAGAAGGAAATAGAACAATCAAAGAAGAAACCCTTTCCCTCACTTTTATTCCCAAGATTTCCTCCCCTTTTTATGAAACCAAGCATATTGAGATCAGATATCATTTCATCAGAAATCATGTTAGGAATGGTGATATTAAACTTCACTTTCTCCCCACTGAGTATCAAGTCGATGATCTTTTTATAAAACCCCTTGATAAAACAAGGTTTAATATATTAATTAGGCAACTTGGAAAGCTAAACGTTGAGGATTAACCTTCTCAATTGTTCAACACTACTCAGTGACATGGGTGAATTGCTTCAACACTCTCATTCTAACACTGAACTTTAGTAAAACATATGTTGATTTTACCAAGGTATGTCCTTCTCTAAAAAGGAAAACCTTATCTTAGAAAAACGTTTTATATTCAGAAATAAGAGAATTTAAATGGATAATGATCCGTCATTTTTATATTATGACATCATTATCTATTTTAAATTTGTATCAGCCTTTTCTGACATGCGACAACTATTCCCATTCCCTATCCAATCATATTATAGGGACGTGGCAATGTCATCATTACCTTTCAAAAATCAAACCTTCGTTTTTTTTCTTTCCTCTCTCATATAAAGACCTCTTTATTTCTTCATTTTTCTCTTTAAGCTTTCAAAACTTCCTTAGCAAAAATTCTCAAAAAGCAAGAATCTCCTTCGAACTCTCAAGAACACACACTACTATGTTTTTCTTGTTTTCTGTATATAACAGGTTTAACTTTCTTACCTAAACCTAAAATCATAAAATAACTACTATACTGGTGTTATTTTATCAAACAATGTGGACTGAGAATTTAAAGTACAAAGCACTCATTTGATTGATTTAGTTAGTATATTTTCTACTTTGATCCCATCTTGTGTCATATGGTTTACTTGTCCTTTAGCCCACTCTTGTTTTCCCGTTTATTATGTATGGAGCTAGATATATGGTTTACTTATCTTTTACACCTTTGGTTTAGCTACTGTGAATAAAATGCACGACTGTTTTGTGCTACAACATTCTCTCAGCACATATCTGGGTGATATTGGCATGTTATGGCTAAATCAATGGGTAATGACTAATGGATAATATTTTGGTTAGCCAAAAAGCTCTTCTGAAGATCCCTTTTTGTAGAATCAAAAGAGGTCTAGTCCTTGATGTAGTAGGATAGTTGACTTTGGGGGACCCCTTTGGACTTTGGTCCATAGTTTTGTTTTGCTCTACACCCTCTAGTATAGAAAGAGGTGTTGGGGTCATTATATGGTGTCAATAAAACCAGTTCTAAACATCAGTTCTCAAAATGTTAAGTTTTTGTCATTTATTACTTCTAGTTCTTTTTTTTTTCTTCTTGTTCTTTACTTTTTTGTATTTTAATTTCCTTGTCATTTACTTTCAAGTCATTTACTTTCAGTATTTACATTCATGTCTTTACTTTCAGTTCTATACTTTTCTTGCACTTTAATTTATGTTATGGGTAGCTAAGCTTTATTAGCTTGGGTGTGAGAAAAAAAGGTGAGGGTTTAAGCCAAAGAAAATTAGGCATTGTCCTTCAATGATGATATTGCATTATTTCATTCAAGTTTTATAACTCCAAATGACAATTCTTGACGGGTTGATCACTTTGATAGTGTTAATGTGTCGTTGATTTGGAATAAGCCACGATATGCACGTCAATTCAAATGATATAGGAAGTATACTTGGAAAAGTTACCGTTAAAGGAATTTATCATCTATGTTTCTCAAATTGATTATTCTTGACAAGTTGGTCGTTTATCAAAGTGTCAAAGTGCCATGGATGTAGGAATAAGCTATTGAATGCACAACCAACTTGAATGATATGGGAATCGGCTCGGAAGAGTGGTTTTTAGACAAAGGAATTTGCTAACTCCATCTATTTTGAGGGTACTAACATATTATCATTGTTTTTGATACTACATACGAATATGGGTTGAAATCTAAACAGTAGTATAATGGTAGAAGTCCGAGAGTAATACTCTCAAAATAGATAATGGAACTAATTATTGCAGACTTACTTGTTGTAGCATCTCTACAACATTGCCCGCTGGAGTTTGTGTTTAAGTCTCACCACAACTCTTACACCCATGCTATTTTCTATATTCTATTATATCAATCCGTTAACTCAACCAAACAAAAGTCTTCATATTTGCCATCTAAAAAATTAGTTTGTCATCTCGAGATCTTGCAACTTAAGATACCCATCCCTGTGGAATATGATACTTGGTTCTTACCATTTTATTGCTTGAAAGACGATATTAAGACTATATTGTATACTTGTTTTTGGTTCCAATTATCACATGTCTGTAGGTGTGTAAAAATCTTCTGTCATAAAACAAACTTCTAACTCTTTTCTATGAATTCTCTGTGTGGATATTTTTGCTCTCAGAAATTGCAACTCTGGCTACAGATTCCCAGACCACATAAACTTTCTTTCCTTCACCAGCAGATTTCGTGCATTTTACAACGGAAAAAATCGTGTTCAAGAAGCCTAACAACTTTCCTGCACTTCTAGAAATCCTTGAATCCCATGCTCAGTTATGGACGTTGCATCTTTTTTGAAGAACTCAGTGCTCCACTATCCACTGACACATGAACCACTAGTTGTTAAGGAACACCTATCCTCTTTTTGGTTCACTGCGTTGAACAACATCGACACCTCCAAGGGGAAGAAAACCCATGTAATCTGCTTCCAAACCACCTTGGGAGTTGCCAGCTTTGACGTAGGTGCAGTCAGCGCTGCACTTAAGCTCCCTAAGAAGCTTGCAAACCAGGCTTTTGTCCTTAATCCCACAAATGAGGAGATTCTATAGTTCTTTGAGGCCATTCACTATGAATGGCCCAAAGAAGAGAAGAAAACCCTGACAAAGATCAAAAAATTCATAATGTCAGCGATTCGGCAATACATGTTTACGTACTTCATTCAATGCATGGGCACAAAGACAGGTGGACAGGTGTAGGCAAACAGGATTGCCCTGAATATCGGCTATTCTCTCATCCACTCTATGAAGGTGGATTACGCGAGGCTCATCTTCAACGACCTCCAGGCAAAGCTCAACAAACACCAAAGGGAACAAGTGGTGCCATATATGCGGCTCGCATGTCCTAAAGATTAGCCCATTGAGGAAAATCTTCAGTTCTCCAAGCTTGGTGTCTGACACCTGAACTACTGGGTGTTACACCAAGGGATGTTCCTCTTTTCTCTTACATCTCCAACAACACTCCTCCATCTCTTCTGACACAACCAATTCACTAACTTCGCCATTAGTGACTATCCCAGTTGCACCACGCTTATCCTCTCTAAAGAGAACCCTTCCTTAAGCTGCGTCTGGATCTCGCAATAAATCCAAGGCAATGAAACCCCTCTCACGTCCGTCTTATCCACACCATTTGTTTCTTCTCCCTCTTCTTTGGTCTTCACAAAGGCCAATAAATCAAATGTAAATGGCCTCACATATGACGAGAACCGAACCAAGTCCGACTACAGGCTGAATTGTGACAATCAGGTTTCTGAAAAGAATTTGGCACATGTCCCGAGGGCATTTTCTCAAAGATCCTCAGCAAAAGGTTCTCGATCCTCAGGATGAAACCTCTTGTCGATCCATCACTAAAAGCACTCCTTTGGAGGTTTTAGTGAAACCCTTAGGTATTCAACCATTTCTTCACTCCTTCATTCTAAGCCTAAGCTTTATATAGCTTATTTAACTAACTTTTAAATTTCAGGTCCTAAGTCTTTGAGGGATCGAAAGGAGATGATCTCCACTATAAGCACCATTGAACTTAAGATTCCGGTGATCAACGCTATACTAAATAAGAAGTCGGACGACCTTCAGAAGTCAAACGAGTTCCTCTACAAGAAAACCAATGATGCTGCTTTGTTGAAGAAGGAAGTCTCTCCTCTTCAGGCAGATATAAAATCCAA
The DNA here is from genome assembly GCA_036898165.1 of Silybum marianum. Classification (NCBI taxonomy): domain Eukaryota; kingdom Viridiplantae; phylum Streptophyta; class Magnoliopsida; order Asterales; family Asteraceae; genus Silybum; species Silybum marianum. Next base: position 38,305,619 of record CM072529.1, on the reverse strand, counting down.
CATCTTGGCTATTAAGTATGGATCCCAGATTTGACCAGGTAACGTTTGTATGTATGTAAGAACACGAAGAACACTTCTAATATTGATGAAGATCCGATGTCGGATATCTTACTTGTATTGAATATCATTACAATGATATTATCTATTAAGCTCTCAAATCTATGACCTCTAATGATGTGTATGAATTTGTATATTTAATGAATAGCCCTAACCCTCTATTTATATCTGTAGAGAATTTACAATAAGGAAATCAGAGAATAAGGCAATATTCACTTGCCTTATTCACAAATAAATCTATTCCATATTGTCTTTCAAGACTTTGCACTTTGACCCTTCATGTCTTCAATAATTTGTATTCTCGGATACAATACTTTCAGAGCTAACAATCTCCCCCTTTGTATTCGAGATTACAATTCAGCAAATCAGTAGTCTTTTGAAGACGGTGAAACTTTTGTCAACAAATCTTTGTTCTTGATTATTTTGCTCCACCTACGAAAATGATCTCTTGTAAGCTTCGTAGCTCTCCCTTAACATTAGCATGATTGGGAAAATCGAAGGAGCCGCGATGTCGTAGGGTATAAAACTTTTTGGCTCAAAAAGCATGTCCGGCCAGGTGATGTCAACGTAAAAAGATCTCGGGCCAAGTTGATTCGACAAGAATTGATGTCGGGCCAAGATGAGTCGATCAAATCAGGTGTCGGGCCAAATGGACGCGATGAAAACACTTAGTCTACTTGTCAATCCTTTGTAGCTCGACAAGAAATTTTGTCGGGTCTTAAGCAGTCGATAAGTTTTCAAAATTGGCTTCATTTGTCGATAAGTCTTCAACTTTTTCTTCATTTGACTTTGAAACACATTTTCTTCCCTTCACAATAAGCATTCGTCTATGATATACCATTTCTCCCCCTCAGAATAATATGGAGAAACCGAGTCATTATGAATAATCAAAGACATTAAGTGGAAGCATGAATGTGGAATAGTGGGTAAGAGCTAACATAGAAGCACAAATAGCAACTATTATCACTTAAATCAAAATTAATTTAATTAAGTGGCCTATATGCAGTGTTGGCAGCGGGTTGGCACTGATAGCAGACTCAAAGTGTATTGAAAGTGAGGTTCGGAGACCGGAGGTGTGTCTTCTTGTTTCAATATCTAAATCTTTCGAGTGAAGAATAGATAGATGATATGCTAAATATCCTTGATATATGAAACAAGCACCTTTGGTGAGATACTTGAGTAGTTGGGTGGGGTGACACAAGGTATCGACACTGGGTCCATGTCTATTTCAATATTCATCTCCAAAGAGTCGAGAATGAATAGATTGTGTGGCTACCCGGATAACTGTTTAGGTTTGGTGAAGACCAAATATTTTCTTTTAAGTCTTGTCACACTCTCACATTTTTCTTTTATCTCACAAGCACTCAATTTTATTACAATCACACCCTTTCAAAATGTCTAACTTAGGGATGTGTTTCATGGGTAGGTCCTTCCAGCTTTGGATTGACCATTCAAACTTCTAATTCCTATCACACACAAAGAGTTTGAAACATTGAAGTCCGAGTTCTGAACTGGTGTATTCAGAAGTCATAATGCAATGTAAAACGGGTCATGAACTGAGATATTCAGAAGCCAATAATTAAGAACAGGTTCATAGCTGAGATACTATGAAACTAAATAAATGGGATAAAAAACATGTGGTACTCCCCCTCAAATGTAGCATAACCTTTTGAAAGATTGTCATGCGATGTGACTATTGGGAATTTACAACACACATGACGTACATACAAAACAGATTAAAAAGAATTTGGGACCCAAGCTTTGTTTGGGCCTCGGAGGTTAGCTTTAGATGTAATAAATGGGGAAGTGGGGATATTGTAAGTACCATACCACTTATGAATGAACTTTTGATTGACAAAATCATTTGTTCCACAAGTAGAACAACAAATCTTTGTGGCACTTAGACTAATTATCTGATTGATAGATTTGACAAAATAAGACAAATTAGTCTTGGAAACAAATGATCTTGTATCAACTACAGGAGATGTATGTGGCATGTTTCCAACACTATCATCTGTGGTTGATTTCTTCCTCCAAACCATTTTAAACTTCTTAAAATTACCGGAATTAGCAACAAAATCATTGTGAAACCGATTAGAATTATGAGTTCGAAAATTTGAAGAACCATATGATTTGGAGCTGTGAGAATAACCATTTGATTTAATATTTGAAGAGTAGTTATTCTGACAGACACTAACTGGAGAAAAAGGAGTCATCTTTGAACTTGAAGCACAATCAGAATCATTAGTAAAAATCATTTTTTCAAGGTCATCTAACTCCGCATTATTTGTTCGGGAGTGAGTTGTTTGAATGATTCTGAATTCTCTTTATGTAATTGTTTTTGCTTTGAAATCTCGTTTTCAAGTTCTTTAATTTTGATTGAGAGATGATCACTTTCTTTCAACATCAAATCATATTTAATTTTAAATTCAGATCTCAAGTTCTTTTCAATCACAAGATTTGATTGTAATTCAGACAATTTCTTTGTAAGTTTACAAATTTCCTTTTCAAACACTTCCTTTTTATTCTCAACTTCCTTTTCTAAACGTTTATTTTTATCGAAAATTAAAACAGTTTTCTTCAAAACGTATATCACTTTCAAACATTTTTCTTTCTTTTTCTAAAAGATTCTGAAGTTCAGAAATTTATTTTCAAAGCTTCAGACATTTCATTTAAGATGATTTTCTTTCTAAAATCACAACTTATTCGAAATCAGACACTTGTGTAGAAAGTTTTTGAATGGTTAGTTCACAAGTTCTAATTTTGCTTTCAAAGGCTTTTCTGTCAATTTCAAACTTGCGTTTCTCATAAGAAAAAATCTTGTTTTTATTCTCAAAGTCTGTTCTTTCAGAATCTAAAAACTTTTCAAGTTCTCCACCAGTCGTTGCATAATCTTTCCTCCTCTCTAGCTCAGAAATCTTGTTTTTCAGTTCAAAATTTATCTTTATTAGATCAAGATTTTTCTTTTTACAAAAGTCTTCATACTTCATATGATGAGAATTCCTTGCTAGCTGTGTGAGATGTTCTTCCAAAAACTCATTTTTGTTTTTCAATTCTTACTTATGTGTTTGAAATCATTTAGATAAACATTTTCTCTTAAAAGTTCATCAATCACTTTCATGTTATTCGTGTGTGTTGCTTCAAGTCTTTCAATTTCAACATTGAGATCAGAAGATTGATTTTGAGAACTCATCTTGAAAAAAAAATAAGTACAAGTTACCTGATAAATTGATCGTCGCTTGATGAGTTTTGGAAAAATTCTAAGAAAAAATAAAAAATAAAATCTCGATTTGACAGAAAAAATGTCGATAGATAAAGATGCGATAGGAATTTATGTCGGGTTAAGGTAACTCGACAAGAAAACTTATCGGATGAAGGTAGTATCGACAAGATTTGATATCGGGTCAAACGGAGTCGACAAGATTTTATATTGGGTTTTAAGGTGTTGACAAGAATTTATATCGGATATTAAGGATTCGACAAGAATTCTTATCGGGTCTAAAGGACGCGATAAAATAAGATTTTGAAATTTCTTTTTTGTCTTTATTTTGAACTATTGAAAAGCAAAAACGAAGCCTTCATCGACAAAAAAAGAATAATGTCTTTTTATGGAAGAGAAGATCTAAGTTCCCAAGTCCCCAATAATATCAAAATAAAATAAAAATAATTACTTAAAGTTTAAGCAGTGTATTTGAGAACTCTTAAACTGGAAAAGATGCATAAGTTAGTGACCCTGAGTTTTCCAATAAAAAGTGAAGCTAAAGTATTAAGGTTTAAAAATAAGTAAAACAAATCGATTTTTGTTAAAGTTTAAGACTTGTACCTGAGAACTCTTAAACTAGAAAAGCTGCAGAAGTCAGTGACCCTGAGTTTTCTAATAAAAGTGAAGCAAAAGTACAAAGATTTAAAGTAAAAAAAATTGAATGAGAAACTAAATCCTGTCTGTATACCAATTGTGGATCCCAGATTTGATCAGGTAACGTATGTATGCATGTAAGAACATGAAGAAAACTTCTAATATTGATGAAGATCTGATGTCGGATATCTTACTTGTACTGAATATCGGTTACAATGATATTATATTAAGCTCTCAAATCTATGACCTCTAATGATGTGTTTGAATTCGTATATTTAATGAATAGCCCTAACCCTCTATTTATATTTATAGAGAATTTACAATAAGTAAACTAGAGAATAAGACAATATTCACTTGCCTTATTTACAAATAATCTAATCTGGCAGATGATAATCTAATCTTCTTGTGTACATCTGAGGGGGAGCTCACAAACTCTAAGGTATGTCCTCTAATGACTATCTTCAACCCCTCATCTGTGAACTTAAACCCATTATCTCTTCACCCTTATCTTCAACTATTAATTATATAGTTTCCTTACCATCTTCTCCTACACATTCTTCCAGTTCATCCTCTCCTTTGTCTGAGCCGACAAAGCCGTTGAATAAACCTTCAGAGGAAGAAGATCTACCTGTATATATTCCCGAATTTGATGTTGAAGAAGAAGAAGAAAGAATTTAATGCAAGACACTCTCAACCAACTCCTTGTACAAAAAGAACTAAGTGGATGACTGAAATAATAAACCAGCTCGAATAGACCAGAGTAAAAATTCCTCTTTGTACCTCTAGGGCTGATGAGGTTGGTGATTTTGTCTTTTTTACTCTTGAAGAAATAAAAGAAGTTTGTGGATCCCAGTATTGATCAGGTAACGATGTAATAACAAGAATAATCAACAAGAACACGATGTAGTATATCGAATAACACCTTATGTCATATATCTAACTTGTAAGGAATCGTGGTTACATTGATTTCTTTTTAATAAGCTCTATAATCTGATCTATCAATATGCTCTATAATCTCTCGACTACTAACGCTAGCACTTAATCTTGTATTTATATTCTAGAGGAAATAGAAATAAGGAAACAAAGGAATAAGGCAATATTCACTTTCCTTATTTACAATAATATCTTTTCCTTTTGAAATAAACAAATCTTTCCTAATAATAAACCTTCCTAATTAATGACTTCGTTGACTTTACGTTTTATTCCTTCATGTCTTCAATAGTTGTCATCTCGGATACAACATTTTTAGGCCTAAAAATCTCCCCCTTTGTATTCGATATTACAATTTATCAAATCAGCACTTTTGAAGACGATGAAATTTTATCAACAAATCTTCATTTTGAATCTTTTGCTCCCCCTACGAATATGATCACTTGATAAGCTTCGTAGCTCCCCCTTAATATTAGCATGTAGTTCAGGAACAGAATGTCGAAGGAGCAATGATGTCGTAGGGTAAAATCTTTCTTCAAATATACACGAGAGATGCAAGGAGGGTCCTTGGGTCTTTGAGATGTGAGGAATTTAATGTGCTCGTGAAAGTCAATGCGACGTGTTTGACCAAGTCAACTTCGCGGATGGAACAGATGGGTAAAAGAGCTCGGGTCTTTGATATCCGAGGAAAACACTGTGCTCGGATAGGTTCATTCGAGATTCAACAAGAACACGATGTAATATATCGAAAAACACCTTATGTCATATATCTAACTTGTAAGGAATCATTGTTACATTGATTTATCTCTAATAAGCTTTATAATCTGATCTATCAATAAGCTCTTTAATCTCTTGACTACTAATGCCAACCCTTAACCTTGTATTTATATTCTAGAGGAAATAGAAATAAGGAAACAAATGAATAACGCAATATTCACTTGCCTTATTTACAATAATATCTTTTCCTTTTGACATAAACAAATCTTCCTAATTAATGACTTCGTGGACTTTACGTTTTAGTCCTTCATGTCTTCAATAGTTGTCATCTCAGATACAACATTTTCAGACCTAACAGAAGCACTGGAAGATTTTGTAGGGTTTCACCGGGATCATAAACATGCAGCGGAAATAAAAACAATAACCGGGAAACCCTAGAAGTCTGGATTCGTTACTAACAACTTTAACGATTTAAGAACACAACCATAGGGTGTTTAGAAAATCACCTCAATGATTGTAGTGGTTGATTAACACAGAGCATAAGAGATCAAAACAGATCTCCTCTAGCGGTATCCACGCGAGTATGATCTGATCACGAACGGTTGCTAGCCCGAATACCCGAAGAACACCAAGGAAAAATTGTTTTTTCCTTGTGTGTGTGTGTGTGCGTCGATTAAGAGGGATGAGAGGAGAGGAGAGGATTTTCCTTGTTTCTTAAGTTTTTCTGAATTGTGTTATAAGCTAAATGAGGCAACATGCCTATTTATACCTTTCTCCTAAATCGTGGATTGGGCCTTAATTAAACCTTATGGGCTTATTTACCCAATTAGAATAAACTAATTAATTAATTAATTATTAACTTAATAATTAATTTACCTTTTAGGCTTAGGATAAACATTACCTTAAGCCTTTGGGCTTTTGTTTTAATTTAATTATTATCTTAATAATTAAATTATATAATTAACATAATTATATTTCACACACTTTTATTATTATTATGCTAGAATAGTAATTTACACTTTACGACTTGTAACTTTTATCGGTTTATAACCATCTTGGTTAATTCGTGATCTACACACTATTATGCGTGTGACCCTCATAGGTTCATTTGACGTCAGCAGTGTTTTCATATGGCGTAGGCCTATAAGATCCTACAGTTTCCCACTTGCACACACGACATAAAACACAAAGAGTGGTTATGTGTCTAGCAATGCACTACCGCCCCCAAAATCAAACGAATGTATGCTCTTCAACTTCTTATTGACAAAGTCAATGTTATGATCAGTGTATTCCTTATCCCTTTGCTACACGATATCTCAGTTGAACTCAAGGCATAGATTTGGCTCATCAATGACAGAACATGTACCATTGATTCAATCAATTTTCTTGTATATGGCTATATATTTCTCAATTAATACCATCGAGGACCCCAGATATTTCTCTCTCATCTTGAGTGGAGAAAATTCCATATTGCATGCATACGACTCTTACACAGATCGTATTGCACCGAACATAGTTCTTATAATTACCCGATTAAAAGCAACGTTAGGCATATATCAAAGTACAACACTCCTCATGCTCGAAGTCCCAATATGCATCCTAGGTCAAAGGATAAATGAATAACTATCATCTTCAAGATTCACTCATGACACCGATCTATGAAGTGATCTTGGAAGCGGGTCTTCCAACACTTGAGCCTACAAGTGCAAGTGACTTTGGTCACATTCTATGTTGGCCTAACTTGACCTTAACCAAACTTCAGTATGATCTTTATTTATTACCAATCCCCCAGTGACAACTGACCATGCACAGTTTCAAACAATATCATATAGTTTGGGATTTAAACATGTTAAGATGGAACACAATAGAATTATTGTAATAACTCATACTCAGTATGCCAAAACAGATAGAATTTCATTGTTTAATGATCCAAAGGTTATACTAAATTTGCAGATCTATTCAAACACTTGAAAATCTTAAAACTATAGAGCTAGTGTGGCAATCATGCTTGCTCTGACTCATAGGTTTAGTGAATGGATATGCCGGATTATCTTCCGATCGGACTTTGCAAATCTTCACATCTCTCCAATCGATAATCTCTCAGATGATGTGATATTTCCTCAGAATGTGCTTAGACTGTTGGTGAGACCTAGGTTCCTTTGCTTGTGCTATGGCACTCTCGTTATCACAGAAGATCTCGATATGGCCATCTATGCTAGGAACTACTCCTAGGTCCGTGATGAATTTCTTCACCATACCGCCTCCTTCCCGGTATCCGAAGCTGCTAGGTATTCTGCCTCTGTAGTTGAGTATGCTATTTTGCTTTTCTTGAAGCTCTTCCAACTTACGGCACCACTATTTAGGGTAAACACAAAACCCGATTGTGACCTGCAGTCGTCACGGTCGGTTTGGAAGCTAGCATCTGAGTATCCTCGAACACACAGATCTCTCTCTTCACCCCGTACAGCAGGAACACATCCTTAGTTCTTCTTAAGTACTTAAGGATATTCTTTACTGCCACCCAGTGAGCTTCACCAGAGTTCGACTGGTATCTACTAGTCATGCTTAAAGCATAAGACACGTTAGGTCTAGTACATATCATGGCGTACATTATAGATCCTAAAGCTGAAGCATAGGGAACACCCTTCATGCGATCTATGTCTTCCTTCCTTGAAGGACATTGAGACTTGCTCAGTTGTATACATTCACCATTGGCAAGTTTCCCCTCTTGGAAGGCTCCATCTTGAAGCATTTCAAGACCTTGTCCATGTATGTACTTTGGCTTAATCCAATTAAGTGCCTTGATCTATCACGATAGATCAAAGGCGGCTTCACCTAGGTCTTTCATTGAAAAACACTTCCCTAGGCAGGTTTTTACACTTTTCAGCGTCGGGATTATTAGAACCCAAATCCCTTTTCTAACAGTTAATCGATAGATCAAACAAGTAAATATGAACAGAATTAAACAGATCTATGATAAACAGTAAGATTAATAAGAACAGTATTGAAGAACAATCGTTAATTCGTATTGAATTACTTGGAAGATAATAATAGTACGCACAATTTAGCTCTCGAATCAATACTTTTCAAATCACTCTTTTACAATCAATAACTGAGCTATTTATACGATTACAATGAGGAAAGTCAATTATCTAGCCTATTACATCTTGACACATAAGCTAAGTGAATAACTAATTCAGTTACACACGGAAGATGTGCCTGCCTCATCTCAGGGGCGCGTGTGATGCTTCTGTTGGAGTTCAGCGACTCTTCCATCATCTGGGCTCTTCTGCGATGAGTAGTTCAGAAGATGACCTTCTGAACTTCTGTACTTGCATAATTCTGATTCATACTTCTTCTGAAATGAGGTCTAACAATCTTCCCCTAAGTATGAAATTCAGAATGTTGCACTTGTAGCTTCGCTGTTCTTCCTTAGGCTCTACAGTTGAATTGGCAATAAGCACATATTGTAATTTATCAGAAGGGGGCTGTTTGAGAAATGACTTTGGAGATGGCATCTGTAATTTCTCTGAGCTTCATTATTTTGTCAAGTCTCTTCACTGTCTTCTCTTTAGCTTCTGTTACTTGATTGTCAACTTCTACAGAGGCATAACACTTCATGATATACACAAACTCTGAAGAAACTTCTTCTGTTTGGCCTTTTGAACACGATCCCTTCTTCTGGTTCAGTTATCACTTTCCCAATCCTGTTTAGACCCTCCAAATCTTCATTCGGAGCAGAGATACACAAATTATCTACATTGTAGTTTAAACCAATTTGAAAGTCTACTTGTCTTCTGTATCGAATAAAAGACTTCATAAATTGAATGATACGGAAGTAGGCAACTTTGTCTTGATCGTCTCTCCCTCTGTTCATTTGAGTCTTCATAAACTTCTCCAGAGTTATAAGATCAGAAGGATTGATAGACAATAAATCATTGTCACAGAAGTAGTATGGTTTGTTGTCTTCTCTGACAACCTTGTAGATAGTATACCAGATAGGTGTTTGTTCAAACTGTGCGTGCCTGAATGATATTGTTTTGATTGGAATAATGGAATAAGCCTCCTTTCTTGGTAGCCTGTGAGTTATGAATTTATCTTTGATCTCATCCCTTACTTGGTAGTCATTTGAAAAATTTGGCATCATTAGGTATATCTTCTGATCGGCGATGGCATACATCATCATTTTGAAACTTTGAACTTTGCTGACTCCCTTCTTTTTGTTTCTTCAAATTTTGCACGTGCCCTTTCCGCTTCAGCCTTAGCTTCATTAGCATCAGGTTTGGCTTTTTCAGCTTCTTTTCCCTCTTTTTTTGCTTGAGCCTGGGCTTTTTCTGCTTCAGCCCTGGCTTTGACGGCTTCTTCCTCAGCTTTTTCAACTTCAATTTTAGCTTTTTGTTCAGCCTCTGATCTTAATCTTTATCTTCTGCTCTGACTGCCTCGGCTCTGGCTGCCTCAGCTCTGGCTGCTTCTGCTTTGGATATCTTAGCTTTAGTTCTGGCTACTTCTTCTTCTGTTCTGGTTGTCGGTGTTTCAGCCGGTTGAGATTGCGTCTTTGTATTGCCAATTATCTCCAGTATAAATTTGGCAATTTCTGGATCCTTGGGCAGGGGACCTTTATGAGTAGCTAGAGGAGTAGGCGTCATCGGAGTTTGTTTAGAGGGAGGAGGTGCAGAAGGTGAGGAGGTTGAATTACCTTTTTCTTGTTCCATCTTCTGACCCATTTCAGTTTTCATCTTTTTAAGATTTTCCATGTTCTCCCCCTTCTGAGAATCAGGGTCCTGATTCTCAGATCTTTTTCGTTTCAGCTCAGCCTTCTTACAGGCCCAAGCTTCTTTGCCTTTCTTTCGGTCTTCAAATGATGCAGATAACTCACTTACCAGAGAAAATAACTTTGAAACAAAGGTTTCTAAAGTTGTGAGCTCTTGATCCATATTCAAGTTGCTGGAGTTGGTTTGAGATGCGTATTTGGAGGTCAAAGTGTTGATGCGTTCAATCATTGCCTTTTGAAAGTGTGCCATATCAGACTTTTTGACCAAAGATAAAGCAGAAGCAGAAGCATCTTCTGAAGGAAATACAACCTGTATGAGTTTGTGGATGTCGGCAACAAATAAACCATATTCATCAGCAGATATTGTGACTTCTGGAGTAGGAAGCTACAAAGGGAGATTAAAGATAGCCTCTACATTAGCCTTTATCCCTGCGTCCAAAACCCGGAATTGATCAGCAGCAGAATTCCTTTGAGCTTCTGCATTATCAGAGAGAAGTTGTCTAGTTGCCTCCAACGTTTGCGTCTGAGTTGCTTGTTGCGCTTGTATAGCTGCCATTACTTGTTGTTGAGATACCAGGGATAATTTTAGATCTTCTACAGATCTCTGAATTTGATCACCAAATGCCTTGAATGCTGCATGGGTGACAAATTCAGAAGAGGTAACCGGTGCATCTCCAACATATGGAGCTCCTTTTCTCTCGCGTTCAAAGAGACCCTCTTTCACACCTGTTTCGACGTTGAGTGTGGAGGGACTTCCAACCTGTCTTCGAGGGATGTTATTCACAGACACCTCTTCGGTTGTTCTGATTGGTGCAACTTTTCCCAATCATCAGAGGATGGGGAGCTGAACACAATGTGCTTACCTTTATGAAGGGTAAAGACCCCGGTAAGTGGTGCATCCTATGGCTGTAACCCCTCTGATAGGACTTCATCAGCATCTAAATTAACAAAGGGTATGGACGTACCCTCTGTTTGCCCTGAGACATCCTTGGTCACGGAGACATCAACGTTCTGTGTAGGTTGAGGCGAGTTCTGGGGCAATGGAACTCTTATATTTTCATCATCACCCTTTTGAGAGGATGATGAAGATGAGGTGGATTCCCCTGTTGTGCTTGATTTAGAGGAACTAAGAATATCCTCTGATCGGTTTGGCTCTGGGTGGTTTGGGTACTCGTAGGGAACTTGGAGAGGTTCGCTCAAATGTATCTCGATGGACATTTTCCGTATCCTCTTGCATTAAAAGGTCTGGATGGGTAGAAACACTCAGGTTGTCACTCAAGTTCTTTTCATGCTCATTCTCGCTTGACCCCTCACTACCTAATCTGGGTTGTAAGTGCTCTGGGTAGATATTCTCTGTTCTGAGAATATCATAGAGCGTCTATAGGATGTGACAGTAAGAGAGGTTGAAGGAATAAGGTTTAGCATATACCTGGAGAGTTCTCTGAGTGCAGGATAACCATTGTTATCAATTGTTGGCTTGTGGGAGCTCATAGAGGCAATTTTGCAAAACGGTTGAATGAGAGGAGCTTTCAGAGCACCAATAGCGGGAAAGGTGAACAATGATAGGAATCATGGGAACATTAAAGCAGGAAGAGCATTCCCTTGGCTCTGGAGGGAAACTTTTTGTTTGTATAGCAGCCTTCATTTCTTGAAATATTAGGCTAGTGTAGTCTAAAGGTCTGTTGGAAAACATCCCATACATGATGGTGAGGACATTCTTACTGGCTTGGTCTAGGGAACCAATTTTGCAGGTGAGGCTCTTATTCAAAATGGAGACCAGTACATTCCACATCAGGGGCAACTTCTTTCTTTTGAACTCAGATAGCCTATTGAGTTGTTCATTGTAACCTAAGAAACGAATGAAAGCCAGTAGAGCTTCTGGTGTTGGATTTGGTTCTAGGTCAGGGTTGGGGATAGTTGGACCTTCAGCTTCAATATAGGGTTGAGGAATATGAAAATAGTTTGCTATTTTCTTACGTGTGATTGGGATTTGGACGGCAGTTTCTGGTTCGGTGGGGTGTCTAAAGCTTCCAAGTAAAGTATTGTCATCCTTGACATACATTGTCTGCCACACCTCCTGCACGTAGATTTCAGGAACGTTTGGATTCGTTAGGGTTAGGGTTAGGATTCGGTTCAGGGAGTGGTTTTGCAGGAACTCAATCATGATCCTGAAATCAGACAGATAAGTGTTCAGATCGAGAAGAACCTGAACATTGTGGGGTTTCAATGGTTGCTTGACGACCGGAGCACTGTCAGCCGTTGATGCGATTAAAGTACCTTCGTCGTTTTGGGTATTCGGATTTGCAACTGGAGACGCCATTGATGAATGAGGCTTGGGAGAGAGTAAGACTCTGATGATGAAGGATTAAAGTACCGTCGTCGTTTTGGATATTCGGATTCGTAAGGAAGACGATGAAGCATAGTACTGTTAAAATCCCAAATCGAGCTTTATATATGAGAGAGAGATAGGGTATTCGAGTGATTTGTAAATGGGAAGGGTTTTAATCTGGGGACTAACAAAAACGGTTCGTGTATGCTGATGGCACGATGAATGACACGTGTAAATGAAGACTGACAAGGGAAAATGTTTTTGCAGTTAAGACGATTGAGTATTCCCCTCCGAAAAGAAATTAAAAGGAAATTAATAGAAAAAAAAATTACAATTTAAACAAACAGATAAAGTGTTGATTAAAAAATAATTTTTTTTAAAGTAAATAATTCATTTTAAAAAAAATTTAAAAGCATACATATGGTTTGAAAACACATTTGCACCAAATGAAAGTTTAATATTCTAAGCCAAGTATTTATTTAAGAAATTTATATAGAATAAGAAAATTTTAATTAACCTTGACTGCAAGAGTTAAAGAAAATGAACTTATGACAAAGAATTTTAGAAAAAAAAACAAAGGCAGAGAATATCTGGTCATAGGAAACGATTTTTGACCAATAATGTCAAAGAACATCTTTTCAGAAGAATTTAGGTTGAATATGAGAAGTCTTTGTAACCTTGACGGCAAGAGTTATTCAGAAGAAACATATTCAAAGAAAATTATTAAGTAAAGAGAGGTTCAGAAGACAGCTAACAAATGTTAGACTTGATATGCTCCCCCTCGATCATGTAAGATTTGCTCCCCCTCAAAAATTGCATTCTGTTCCCCCTCGAACATGTAAGATTTGCACCCTTTCTGTTGACACTTGAATCAAAAATGTAAGATGTATTCAGTGTGGAACAGAGGTGTCCAGAGGCATCTGAGCGCCTCTGAATTAAACCATCAGAAGTGACCAGAGGCTTCTGGACGGTTCTGATTTGTGCGAAACAGAAAATAAAAGATAAAACAAAACAATATGCAGAAAAAAATATGTACAGAAATAAGTAATTTGACAGAATCCTAAGAAGATCAAAGAATTAATAAAATTACATATTTAACATGTCCAACTTGCTGACTAAGAAATTGAATCGTTTCTCATCGAAAGCTTTTGTGAAAATGTCAGCAAGTTGATAATCAGTAGAGACAAAATACATTTCAATTGTGTCTTTCTCTATAAGATCTTTAATAAAATGATACCAGACATCGATATGCTTGGTTTTTGAGTGCTGAACTGGATTTTCAGTAATGGTGATTGCACTCTCTGAGTCACATAGGATAGGGATTTTTTTCGTATATTAATCTGTACTCTCTGAGCTGAGTTTTCATCCAGATTACTTGAGAACAGCAACTGGTAGCAGCAACATACTGAGCTTCTGCTGTTGATGTTGAAACACAGTTCTGCTTCTTGGATGTCCAACTTACAAGTCTGTTACCCAAAAGTTGACAGCTTTCAGAGATACTTTTTCTATCCAACTTGCAATCCAGAATTTTTTGGATACCAGAGACCTAGTGATGGAGAGCCCTTGAGATATCTAAAAATTCTTTTGACGGCGGCCAAATGTGATTCTTTAGGATTCGCTTGATATCGAGCACAGAGGCAAGTGGCAAACATAATATCTGGTCTACTTGCTGTCAGATACAGAAGAGATCCTATCATACCTCTATAGCTTGTAACATCCACTGATTTACCAAAGGGATCAGGGCCAAGTTTCATGCTAGGAGAGATAGGAGTTTTCATAGTTGAGGAATTTTGAAGAAGAAATTTCTTTAGCATGTCAGAAACATACTTGGCTTGATTTATGAAAATGCCAGAAGCACTTTGTTTGACTTGAAGTCCTAGAAAGAATGATAGTTCTCCAATCATGCTCATTTCAAATTCTTTTTCCATCAACTTTGAAAACAACTCAACTTCTGTTTGATGAGTAGAACCAAAAATTATGTCATCCACATAGATTTGTACAATAGTGAACATACCTTTGCCTCGTTTGATGAACAGGGTTGTATCGATTTTACCTTTTTCGTAACCGTTATGGATCAGAAATGTGGATAAGCGGTCATACCAGGCTCTTGGTGCTTGCTTTAAACCATATAAAGCTTTGTCCAGAAGATTAACATAATCTGGATTCTTTGCATCTTTAAAGCTAGCGGGTTGTTCAACGTACAATTCGTCTTTGAGGAATCCATTTAAAAATGCACACTTCACATCCATCTAATAAACTTTGAAGTTTTTATATGCAGAGAAGGCCAGAAATAGATGAATCGCCTCAAGTCTTGCAATAGGGGCGAAAGTCTCATCGTAATTGATTCCTTCTTCTTGACAATACCCCTTAGCCACCAGTCGAGCTTGGTTTCTGATCACTATTCCGTCTTCATCTTTCTTATTTCTGAAGACCCACTTAGTACCAATGGCTACTTTTTTCTTTGGTAAAGATACTAAGTTCCAGACTTGGTTTCGATCAAACTGGAGCAATTTTTCTTGCATAGCTTCCACCCAGCTGGGTTCTTGCAAGGCTTCATGAACATGCTTTGGGTCGATCATGCTAAGAAAATTTACATAGAAAGCTTCATTTGCAGTAGCAAATCTTGTTTTAACACCTTCAGATGGACTACCAATTATGAGATCTAGGGTGTGTGAGTTGGTCCATCTTGTCATCCTAGATTGAGTTACTGGTTGAGCGTGAACTTCTGTTTCAGAAGATTGAATAACCTCTTCTGGAAGGGATTCTGAAACTTGAGGATCATATAAAGTCTCCCCCTCAGATGAAGGCACAAAAGTGACTTCTGGACAGTAACTAGATTAAACAGGAATGACAGAAGGTTCTGATGGGATCTCAGCAGGTGATTCAAGACCAGAAAGTGTAATTCTAGAAGCTTGAAGAACTTATGGAATACTTAATGAATGATTGATTGGTCTTTGCTCTGAAAGTATCTCTTCGCCCATGAAATCTTGAAAGATAGCATCTATTTCAGATTTTGTGGTACCTGAAAGATAATCAGAGGTTACTGTGTTAAGTTTAAGTTCAGAAGTAGAATACTCAGAAGTTAATTGAGTTTGATCATCAAAATCGATGTTAATGCTTTCCATAACAGTCTTAGTACGTAAATTAAAAACTCTAAAAGCTCTTGAATTTAACGAATATCCTAAGAAAAGCTTCATCTGATTTTTGTCAAACTTGCTAAGTTTTTCTCTATCATTTAAAATAAAACACCTACATCCAAAAATGTGAAAGAATTTGACACAGGGTTTTCAATTATTTATAAGCTCATAATAGGTTTTGAGATGTCTCTTGACAATAATGGAACGATTCTGGGTGAAACACGCAGTGGCTACAGCTTCTGCCCAGAAATGGATGGGAAGTCCAGAAGCTGCAAGCATCTTTCTGGCAGCTTCAACCAATGTTCTATTACATCGTTCTACTACACCATTTTGTTGAGAAGTACACACAGCAAAGAAGTTCTGTGTAATTCCATTTTCAACAAGGTATGCTTCAAGCTTGGCATTCTTGAACTCACTACCGTTATCACTTCTTAGCTGCTGAATCTTTTGGTGTAAAAGAACTTGGATTCTGGTCATCATATTTTGCAAGACAATAGGCACTTCTAATTTCTTTCTAACGAATGCGAGCCATGTATACCTGGAAAATTCATCAATAAGTACTAGTATATACTTTTTACCAGATAAACTTTGAATTGCATTGGGACCACAGAGGTCGACATGTAACAATTGCAAAGGTCTAGTACAAATATGATCACCTTTTGTTTTATGAGATGCTCGTTTTATTTTTCGCATTTCACATGCAGGGCAGAGGTGATCCTTTTGAAAGTGAACTTCTGGAAGACCAGTTACCAAATTGTGTTTGACAAGCATCTCAAGGTTATCAAAATTTAAGTGAGACATTTTGTGATGCCATAACCATGCAACTTCACTCTTTTTGGAGATAAGACAAAGGGTTTCTTTACCGTCCTTTGATGTGAAGTTCATCATATACAAATTACCTTTTCTGTCCGCTCTCCAGAGTTCTTCACCTGCCTTAGAAATCAAGTAACAATGTTTTTTATCAAATACAACAAGTATTTTAGAATCACAAAGTTGACTTACACTCAGCAGGTTATGTTTCAGTCCAGAAACATGAGCTACTTTTGATAAGGTAATATTACCTTCTTGAAAAGTAACGTAGCCTTTTATTTGACCCTTACCATTGTCTCCAAACGTTACTCCTCCATCACATTTGTCTTTAAATTTAGAGAGTAAGTTTTTTGTTCCAGTCATGTGCCTCGAGCATCCAGAGTCAAGACACCAGATGTGCACACGCTGCTTCTACAATCAAAATTAGAGAGATTTAGGTACCCATTTAATAATGGGTGCTTTAATGTTAGTTTTAAACTTTTCAGTATGTATATCTTGTTTCTGATTTGATTTTGCAGAGTGTGTAGGTTTGCTCTTTTTATTTTCAGTGTTTTTGTCTTTCTTTTGTTTATTTCTGAAAGTTGAGAAATTACTATATGAGCGATCAGAGGGCCTGGAGAAAAATTGTTTTAACTTTAAGAATAGAGAAAAACATTCAAAATTCTGAAACATAAAAGATTGCCTTGAATTTTCATTATAATAATGAGAATTACAATTCTTCTTATTTCTGTCTAAACTAGTATTAGTAGTTCTACTGAACTTCTTAGCTAGACTAGACTTATGCTTAGGATTAGAAGTGTTCTTCTGTAGAGGCTTTCTCTGATAAATCTTCTCAAAAGCTTTGGAAGTTACTGAAAAAGGAGCAGAAAGATTAGATTTCCATTTCCGTTTTTGAGCATAAGTAAACTTTGGATAACTCGATTGCGGTAATTGTTGCGGAACAAAAAATTTCTTTTTAAGACTTTCTTCTTTCTCAAGTTCAAGACAAGATTTTGCCTTAAGACACATCCCAATGAAGTCTGGATTAATGTGAAACGGTTTTCTCTGTCCTGTTGGAGGAACAGAGAGGTTTGGTATTCCACTTGAATGTCTTTCAACATTCAGACCAGAAGCTCTGATCTCCAGAGGTTCATTAGTATATAAGAAAGAAGCTTCCTCATTCTTAGTTACTTCAGGAACCTTTTGGTACTCAGGAGGTAATTGATTTTCTAAAATTGAAAGATATTTTTCTGAGATAAAGAAATCATCACCTTGATCATCATTTTTCCATGGATATGTAACCTTTTCAAAATTATCTTTTGATTCAGAAAGATTTAGGTCTACAAAAGAACAAGGAAATATCTCTGGATTGTTTTCTGAAGAAATTTTCTGAACATTTTCATGTTCGAGTTTAAAGCATTTATCCAGAGTGAAGAGAATATCATTTTCAAAACTGAGTCGTAGCTCTTCTTCTGCTTGTAAATGAATAAATACATCCGCCTCTGGATTCAAAGTTATATGAGTATTTGAGCCAAATATGAAAATGCCATGTCTCTTCTGAACTTGATTTAGGTTAACATTTGAATTTGAATATTCAACGTTTTTAAATTTGAGTTTTCTTTGAGGATGACCATTTTCATAGTTTGATCTCTTAAAAATAGATTTTTCATATAAAATCGGAAACACAAGTTTTTGTTTTTGTCCTACAGAGAAGACAGATTTCAGAGTGGACCTCTTTTCACAAGTGTAGGGGTCCAGATCCTCAAAACCAGGTCCAGATCTCCCTACTTGTGTATTTATTTTGTTATGAATTTTTTGAGCATCGAGATACGTTTTGATCTGTAGCTTTTTATTCTGAAGTTCAACATATAAAAACTCTCTTTCCTATTGAAAATAGTTTTTAAGTGCAACAGAATTTAATCTGTAACTTTTTTAGCTCTAATCTCCTTTTCTTTGTTTTCCAATTTTTCTTTAGTTAAAAGATTCATCTCTCTTTTGTAAATTTCTCTTTCTTTTGGAGTTTCAGAGAGAGTTTGTTCAATTTTCTTTCGCAATTCCTTTTCACACTTAAGCCTTTGTTTAAGTTCTTCAAACTCATTTGATAATTGCAGAATGGTGTTCTCAAGTTCAGATGTGTCAGAGAGAGTACTTACAGGTGTTTCAGATGGCTGATCTTCTGATTCATTTGTTGTTGCCATTCCGCAGAACATTGCTTCATCACCACTTGACTCATCTCCGAGCCAGTTCTCTTTTTCTGCAAAGTGAGCTCTTTCATCGACATTATACTTATATTTATTTTTTCAGTACATTTTGTCTTTGTCCAGAGCTCCTCTACAATTCTTTGAATAGTGCCCTGGCTTGCCGCATCTATAGCATACGTCCTTCTTTTTCTTCAGTTCATCCTCTTTCTTCTCTGCCTCTGTTTTCTCAGCCCTCTAGATCTCTTGTTTAGGAGCATAATTTGGAGTTGAACGATCAAATCTTTTGCTTCCTTGAAAAGATCGATTACCAAATTTTTTTGTGAATTGTTTGGTTATGAGTGCTAGAGATTCAGCAAAAGCTTTGATTTCATCATCAGAGTCAGAGTCATCTTCTGAGATTGCTTCTGATATGAGAGCCTTACTCTTTCCTTTCTTCTCGACTTCCTTACTCCTTCTGAACGATCCTCTGGATTCAGAAATTAGAGCCAAAGGTCCACCGATAGTAGTTTTCTTCTGAACGACCTCTTTCTCATGAGCTTGTAGAGTACCGACTACATCGTGTAGAGACCATTGTTCCAGATCCTGATTAGCTTGCAGAGACATCGAGAGATTTGACCATTATGGATTTAATCGTTTGAGAAATAAGACGTATTGTGTTCCTTAGATCTGATGATATCACATCTTTTGCATAGATTTATCAGAGTGTTAAATCTATGAAAAGTCTGTTCCAGAGATTCTTCAGGAATAGCCTGGAAACTATTATACTCATTTAGAGCTTGGGCTCTTCTGTTTTTCTTCATTTTCTCACCTCCTTCCAGAATGTTTTCTAGTTGATCCCATGGTTCTTCTGTTTTTCTTCATTTTCTCACCTCCTTCCCATTTGGAATTGCCATGATTAAGAGGCTTTTTGCCTTTCTGGCCAATTCCACTTTGGCCTTTTCTTCATCAGACCAGTTAACCTTTTGCTTTCGAACTTGTCTAGCAGGGATTTCATTTGTAAGAGCAGTAGCCGGAATCCTCGGAATTGTAGTCATTGGAATGAATGGACCATTTTGAACGATAGGAAAGAGTTCTATATCCAAACCTTCATAAAAGTTGATCATACGGATCTTCCATTATGGATATTCATCACGTATTAGAGTAGGTGGTTTAGTCAGAGATCCAGAAGTATATACGGCATTAAGATTAGAATTAGCCATATTATCAGAAACAGGGATTTGAGAATTACTGAAGATTCGTTGAAATTTGGAGCAAATAAATTTCAAATTGATCGAAATAAGACAATATTCTTACTAATCTCAGGTTTAAACCAAAATTACCAGAGATTTAGAGAAAATTGTTATGAAATTAACAAAATCTCGTAAAACAGGGTAGAATTAATAACAGTAGCTTAAATCTGAAAATTACTGCAAATAGAAGAGGTATTTCTCCAAATGGAAGAGATCTAATAATCAATAGACTGATTATCAGGCTCTGATACCAATTGTTAGAACCCAGATCCCTTTTCTAACAATTAATCGATAGATCACATAAGTAAATATGAGCGGAAGCAAACAGATCTATGATAAACAGTAACATTAATAAGAACAGTATTGAAGAACAATCGTTAATTCGTATTGAATTACTTGGAAGATAATAACAGTACGCACAATTTAGCTCTCGAATCAATACTTTTCAAATCACTCTTTTACAATCAATAACTGAGCTATTTATACGATTACAATGAGGAAAGTCAACTATCTAGCCTATTACATCTTGACACGTAAGCTAAGTGAATAACTAATTCAGTTATACAAGGAAGATGGGCCTGCCTCATCATAAGGGGCGTGTGATGCTTCTGTTGGAGTCCAGCGGTTCTTCCTTCCTCTGGTCTCTTCTGAGATGAGTAGTTCAGAAGATGACCTTCTAAACTTCTGTATTTGCATAATTCTGATTTTACTTCTTCTGAAATGAGGTCTAACAGGGATGTCGTTTCCAAAGATTAGTATGTCATCAACATACAGAACTAGGAAGAAAACAATGCTCCCACTAGCTTTCTTATATACACAAGGATCATCTTCGTTTTTGCCGAATCCAAATTCTTTGATTTTCTCTTCAAAACGAAAATTCCAACTTGATAACTCCGTTATGTTACAGGTTTTCACTATCCAAATCTTAAGCTTTATGGCCTGTCTTAGAGTAAAAAGTTGGTATTTTGAACTAATATCTGTGCAAAGATTGTGTAACCGTATAGGATGCAATTTGGAGTGAAAACTCATGTTTTTAAGCCCATTTGATCATCCAAGTTGGAGTATTGGAGGAAATGAAGAATGGAGAAGAAAGTTCTGGAATCTAGCAGGTGCGACCGCAAAAGTGCGACCTTGGCATGGTTGGGTTGCAGTGTAAGAATCGCACCTTTTGTATCGTAACCTTAAAAATCCTTAGCAACAAAAGTGTGACGCGGGTCCCCAACAGTGCAACCCTGGCAAGTGGCACGGTCGCACCCAAGTGTTGCATTTCGCCATCCGGGTATAAAAAGCTGTTAAAATGATTCAGTTAAGGTTATCTCGGGATCTGTGGAGGCTAGACTTGTTCTAGAGGCTATTTTTAGAGTTTTTGAATCTAGAAAAAGGTATAGCATTGATTGTGAAGGTGAAACTAACAAGTAAAAGCTCAAAATTGGTAGTGGGTATCATTTATTAAGGGATTTTTCATTCCATTGTATCTTTTGTTGAGAAACATTATGTTGGGGTCTTACTATCTCCATTTAATGATGTTATTTTCTACTAGTAGTATGAGCTAATCAATTAATAGGTTGGGGGAAAGATGGATTTTGGATTCTTACCTTTATTTATATGATATTTGCATTATTGAGTTATTTCTCTTTGTTGCATGTGTTCATCTATCATATTCTTCATGTGTTGCTATATAGGTCATCTAGCTAAGTTATGGTCGTATTTCCTTTTGAGAAATTGGTTTTATAACTAGATTAAAGATATTTGAACCTATGGTTAGGTGTTGGATAGAGATATACCAAGTAACCATAGTGTTGTTTTATGCTATTCGTATGCTTAATGAGTTGAATGTTTATGTTTATTAATCGAGAGATATAATATTCATTTCATGAGATATTCTTGCTATTGCTTGAGAAAGAATAGGGAGTGTTTGAGGAATAGCCATTGTCTACCTTGTTTAATGACTCATGAATGTGTATGTTGTTATTGTTAGTGGAATCCAAATGAAATCCAACCCCTAGCCTTTTCTAATCTTTCAAAGTAAAATCTTCGTGTTAGTCAAAAAATTTGTTTGACCCGTCGTTTTTTGAGCTTGCCTTCTTTGTGTCTAGATTAGTAGATTAATTAATTTCAAACCAACTCAAATTTCCGATTGTTCAGTTAATAATTGTCATAGTCACTGTGATACTCAGTGCCTAATTATGTGGTTCAACACTTGTACTTCGGTACTCTACTACTTGATTCGACCCGTACACTTGCGATAGAAAACGGGGGTGTAATCCGCCTATCAATTTTTGGCGTCGCTGTCGGGGAACTGGTTTGGCGCTTATAGCACTACCAGCTATAGTCATTATTACATTGAAAATTTAATTTTTCACTCTAGGTTAATAGTTTCTCTACATTCTAATTCAGATACTGATTGGTGGATGCCAAGAAGTTCTCGAAGAACAAGTTTAGAGCCTTATAGTCCGAAAATCGAAAGAACCACTCGTCAGTTACCAAAAGAAACAAAAGCAAGAAAACTAAGAGCAATGAGCGGAGTCAATCCAGGTGGGAAACCACCGCCAGGTGGACAACCACCAGGTGGATAGCCGCCACCGAATCCACCACCACGAATTCCAATGAAGAATTTCGCCAATCCTACAGTTAATGTTGCCACTACTAGGGTGCGGTTACCCACCATTGAAGCTGCTACTTACGAGATCAAGCCGAGTACTATCCAGTTAGTGCAACAGAGACAATTTGGAAGTCATCCTACTGAAGTCCCTCACAGTCACATCCGTTCTTTTGAACAAGTATGCAATACTTTCTAGATGAATGGGGTCTCTGACAATGCTTTTAGACTGCGACAGTTCGAATTCTCTTTGAGCGATAAGGCCCTTATATGGATCCAAGAGTTAACCTAACGAGTATCTACATGGGATGAAATTTTAGCTGTTTTCCTGCAAAAAAACTTTCCACCTGGTCGTACAGCGTAACTTATGTCCGACATAACTCTCTTTGCTCAGTGGGATGCGAAATCATTCTATGAAGCTTGGGAAAGATATAAGGATATGTTGCGAAATAATTCTATTTAGACATTCTTTGGTGGTTCACACGCCCTACATAAGAATGATCTTCCTGCTGCAGCTGGGGGCGCCTTAATGAATAAGACCAATGAGGAAGCAATAGAGCTTATCGAGAATCTACGAAACAAAGTTATGTCAGTCCAGATCATCGGTCTAGAAGGTAGCAAGCGCCTAAGAAATGGATGAAATGAGAGCATTAAAGGCTCAAATCGCTGGCCTTACCAGTAAATTAAATGGCAACTCCATGTACTCATCACCTCAGTTCGATGAAGGACAACCAGAGTACTATCCTCAGAATCCGGAGCAATTGCATTTTATGCAAAACAAAAACCGCCCTCAGAATGATCCTTTCTCCAACATGTATAATGAAGGGTGGAAGAAGCATCCCAACTTTTCTTGGAGTCAACCCAAGGAAAACATGGGACCACAACAACAGTTTTCAGGTAACAATTATAACTCTAATTCTAATCCTAAAAAAGTTTACCGTCCACCAGGTTATCATTAAGAAGAGCCGAAGAACCATCGACTCAAGAAAAGACGCCGGCAATGGAAGACATGACGATGAAGTTCATGACAAATATGGATAGTAATGTTAGAGAATTGACATCTACGGCGGGAAATTTGTCGACCACGGTAGGGAATGTGAAAGCGACAACGGATCAAAATACCGCATACATCCAAGTTCTAGAGAGACAATTTGGGCAATTAGCCTAAGAACTACAAAATGGGCACCGGGGCAATTACCAAGCCAAACGGAAAGAAAGCCACACGATTGCAAGGCTGTTCGGCTAAGGACTGGAAAGGAATTAATTCCAGACCCCACCCAAAAAAAACATGTAGAACCAAACCGGAGCAAAGTATGACGAAGATGAACAGGAGATGGATGCTCATATTGAGATGGAGAGTAGGCCAAGGGAAGAGGAGTGCAGTACCATTATTCAGAACAAACTTCCACAGAGGAACATGCGACTGTTGCACTTACTGAGGAGTGCAGTACCATTATTCAGAACAAACTTCCACAGAAACTTAAAGATCCATGGAGTTTTACTTTACCTGTTAATATTGGGGATTTTGAAGACGTGTTATTTAAGTTTCTGTGGAAGTTTGTTCTGAATTTAAAGGACCACAAAGACTGGTTATGGAAGACTTAGGCACCTCCTCATCAAAGCCAAAGCCATCATTAGAGGTGCCACCACAACTCGAATTGAAACAGTTACCGACCCATTTGAAGTATGCGTATTTGGGTGAGGAGGACACATTGCCCGTAATCATATCTTCTCACCCAAATTTGGAAGAGAAAGAGAAACTACTTCGAGTCTTGAGAGCCCATAAATCTGAAATTGGATGGACGATACCCGACTTAAAAGGCTTAAGTCCCGCCTTTTGCACCCACCGCATCAATTTAGAAGAGGGTCACCGACCGGTCGTACAACATCAACGTCGGCTTAATCCAGACATGAAAGAGGTAGTCCGGAAAGAGGTTTTGAAGCTACTCAATGCAGGCATCATCTATGCCATTTCTGATAGTCCATGGGTTAGCCCGGTACAAGTGGTACCAAAGAAAGGTGGTATGACGGTCGTGCGCAATGATGCAACCCGGAAGTTTCACTTTCCACTTTCATTCATTGATCAAATGTTGGAGTGGTTGGCCGGAAAAGCTTATTATTGTTTCTTGGACGGGTATTCGGGGTACAATAAGATCTCTATCGCCTTTGAAGACCAAGACAAGACTACATTTACATGCCCCTATGGTAGGGATGAGTGGAACGGACCGAAATCCCGAACTGAACCGGTACCGAATTTCACTACTGGTTCGGGATTCGGTATTGGGATTTATGAATTTCGGTTTTCGGTACTTTCAGTTTCGGTACAGGACCGGTTCGGTTTGGGATTTCAGTACTGGTTTGGATAAGTGAATTTGGTTTTTGTTATTGTGTTCGATGGTCAACGGTGAAAAACCTTAGGGGTTATTTGGTAGTTGCTGAATGGTATAGAGGTCTGGATGGTAGAGAGGCTCTGTATGATATAGTGCAGAATGAAAAATGATTGTTTGGTAGTTGCTCTAAATGGACAGTCTGAATAAGAACAAATGACCATTTTACCCTTCTATATATTTTTTGCTCTGTTTTTATCTCCAAACATCCAAACATGAAAATCTAATAAGAACAAGAAACAAATCATTGAATCAATTCAAAACATGAAATTTTTATTAAAGGGACTTTTACCGACGTTTACCAAAATCTTTAGATGAAGGTTTGTCTAGCTATCAATTTACGTATTATATTCAAATAATTATTATAATTTTATTATTAAATTTAATTGTAATTTATAACTATTTTTTATTGTAAATATTTGAATTGTTTATTGGAATTTTTTTAGCCATGCTATTTAGGTCCTTTAATATATATTTTTCAAAAAGTAAGAAAAAACAATATAATTTGTATATATTTATTTTAAAATAAATAATAGATATATTATAGATGAAAAGTCATCGTCTTCCTCTAACATTTCAACCCTAATGCAACTTTTCTATAGCCGCCTCACACCAGCAGACTCCAGCTTTTCTTCCAGCCACCCACCGGAGAACATACAACCAATCACTTTCGTCATTTGTTCCCTTGTGCCACCACCTAGAAGCGCCCTTTATAGATCGTCGATGTCGTTCAGCAAAAGTCGCCATCTGACGAAACTCTTCGATCTGAACCTTTAAACGGGCGGCCGAAATGAGTTGCCGGAGGAGAAATCGCCGGCGGACGTGGGAGTAGAAGTCGTCGGCGTCTTGGGAGGAGAAGTAACCGGTGTCGATGATGTGCAGGCTGCAACTATGGAGGAAATGAGCTGGTGTTTGAAATCCTATAGAGAAGGTGAATGGATAATACTGGAAAAACAGGACCTCTGTATCATTTTGCATCTATCCTAGTGAGAAAGGATCCAGAGGCATTTGTCATGGTTCAAATGTGCCATTTTTTTTGACAAACATAACACACCTCTGCACGATTCAGATGTTGGCTCTGGATGGCACCATCCAGATGCAAACAAACAGCCCCTTAGTCGTTCAGAAAAATGGTACCAAACGGTTCTAGTCCCGAATATCACGGTACCGGTACCGGTACCGAATTCACTAATCGGTTCGGTATTCGGTATTGGTTTCGGTACTACCCGGCTTCGGTACCGGTCCAGTCCCAAGCTCACCCCTACCCTATGGTACCTTCGCATACCAACGGATGCCTTTTGGGTTATGTAATGCACCAGCAACATTTCAGAGATGTATGATGGCTATCTTTTCCGACATGATAGAAAAGACGATAGAGATTTTCATGGACGATTTTTCCGTGTTTGGGTCCTCTTTTGATATGTGTCTAACCAACCTCGAAGCAGTTCTACAAAGATGTGAAGAGACTATCCTAGTACTCAGTTTGGAAAAGTACCACTTTATGGTCACTGAAGGCATAGTTCTGGGGCACAAAATCTTAAAAGATGGAATAGAGGTGGATAAAGCGAAGGTGGTCGTTATCGAGAATCTACCATATTTGACAACCATCAAGGGCGTTAGGAGTTTCTTGGGTCATGCGCGGTTCTATCGCTGCTTTATATAGGATTTCTCGAAAATTACCAAACCTCTTTGTTCTTTACTTTTAAAGGATGTCAAATGTAATTTTACTGATGACTGTATTTCTGCTTTTGACAAGTTGAAGAAAGAATTGATTTCTACACCGATTCTCACTATACCTGATTGGAGCTTATCGTTTGTATTGATGTGTGATGCGAGCGACACCGCATTGGGAGCTGTATTTGGGAAACGGAAAGACAAACGCCTTCACGTCATTTATTATGCGAGCAAGACGTTAGATGACACTCAAGTGAATTACGCTACCACTGAGAAAGGGCTTCTATTGGTTGTTTACGCTTGTGACAAATTCAGATCGTATTTGGTTGGTTCCAAGGTGATTGTCTACTTGGACGCCGTTTTAAAGAAGTATTCAGTCATGTACCGTGTCACCACTCCATACCATCCTCAAACAAATGGGCTTGCTGAGGTGTCGAATAGAGAATTGAAACAAATTTTAGAAAGATGGTTAGTGCCTCGAGGAGAGATTGGTCTTCGAGATTGAATGACGCTCTATGGGCATATCGTACGACCTTCAAGACACCTATTGGGACGACACCGTATCGTTTAGTCTTTGGAAAATCGTGTCACTTGCCAGTGGAGTTAAAGCATAGAGCTTATTGGGCAATTAAGCAACTGAACATGGAACCGGGAGCTGCGGGTCAACGAAGACTTCTACAATTGAACGAACTTGAAGAATTCAAGAAAGATGTGTACGAAAATGCAGCAATCTACAAGGAACGTACGAAGAAATTTCATGACCGGCGAATCAAAGAGTGGACATTCACACCAGGTATGAAAGTTCTTTTATATAACTCCCGTTTCAGTTTGTTTGTAGGCAAGCTGGAATCCAAGTGGTCTGGGCCTTTCACGGTAGTCAACACTTACCCATACAGAGCGGTGGAGTTACAAGGACAAGATGGAGAGATGTTCAAAGTGAATGGACAAAGAGTAAATCCATACTTGGGGAATGAACCCACAATAAGTGATGTGGTCCATTTCCAAGACCCGGAGAAATGATAACACCAAGGTCGTGCCACGACCCTAACTAAGGCGCTGAGTGGGAGGCAACCCACCAAGGTTAGTGTAGTTTTGTTTATAATACAATACGTGTGTTGGTAATTTTGTTTTCACAAGAAACCAGCCAAATGCTTCATTTTTGGCCACCAGGTACTGTTCCGGTAAGTGTGGCAAACACCTCTTCAATTTTTGTTCTCAATAGATGGGTGAAAATGCCCAAGCTAAAGCGACAAGGGAAAAATCGCCTGTCAAAATTGTAACTAGTTGGTTGTATGAAAATTTGTTCAAGAAAAGATGCCCATCGTCACAATCGTTGGTCCCCTTTCAAAATCTGAATTTTTTTTCAATTTTGGTCACTTTCGGTACAAAAAGTGCGACTGTGAGGGTGCGACCCTACCATTCCCACCGTCGCAACCAAGGGTCGCACTTTTGGGTTTGGAAGCTACGATACAAAAGGTGCGACCGTGAGGGTGCTACTCTGCCTTCACCACCATCGCACCTCACCATCGCACCTTGAAAATCGTGACCAATGATACAAAAAGTGCGACCGCGAGGTTGCGACCCTACCCCTTTTCACCATCGCACTCTCTAGGGCTCGAGCTACGGTAGAAGAATTGCGATTGTGGAGCGCGATCCTGACACACCCTCCATCGCACCTTCCAGACTTGATTTACGGTACATAAGGTATGACCGTGGGAGTGCGACACTGCCATGGCACAGTCGCAGTTCGCGTCTGGTATAAATTAAAACCCTAGCCGCACTTTGTTATTCTCGCACTCATCAGACAGCCTCCAGCAGCGATTTTGGGCGATTTTAAACAATTTCTTCAAGCTTTCTCCAAATTTCCTTCGTATTTCTTGAGTTTCTCTTGTTATTCCACCCATCGAGTAAGTTTTCTTCCTTGTTATCCTCAAGTTCATCCTTCTTGTGAATAAATTCAAGGAGTAAGTCACAATGGGTTCATGTTTAAACCAATAAATTCTTGGTACTTTACTTGAATGAATGTTGTTTGTTACCTACAATTTCATTCGTTTAACTTTACATTGTCCTCTCACTATGCTATTTCATCATATTTCAAGTCAGGGTTTCAAATTTGAGTAATATGCTTCATGAATATTCACCATGTGTATGATTATAGAAGTTATTAGGATGTTCTTGGTGACTTTTATAAGCATCCTTTCTTTGCCTAAAGCATGTTTTACTTATTATTTGAATTTTGAGGCTTGGTACTGTGTAATTGTAGTAATGAACATGTAATCTTATGCTTGAGTATACCAAATTTCAATGGTACATGTCTGTTGATCTACTCTTCTATAAAGGGTTTTACAAGATGCTTGACTTTGTGTGGCTTAGCTCTCCTTTGCATTTTGTATAGGTAGCCAATATGGTGCGTTCACGTCAGTTAACTTTGGATATCTATGAAAAGTTTGTTAGACTGTTTGGCAACGAACAAAGAGCTATTGCGGCTCGCCAAAAGGAAAAATACTAGGAGTGTCTCTCTGAAAATGAGGAAATGAGCATTTGGATAGAGAGGGGATTCAATCCTACAGAACTCGCGCCTACAAGCATTCCAACCACCGTCGCTAGTCGGGGCTGGGATCGTTACACCCGGACCCCGGGACCATACCATCCCGAACTTGTTCGGGAATTCTACGCCGCAATGGTCCCCGAAGTATTCAACGCCCATGATTTTGTTTGGGTCCGGGGACGTAGGGTTCATATTTCTATCCGGGCAATCAACGAATTTCTGCAAACGGAACCTTACCCTTAACTCACGCTGAATGATGGAGTGCCACCACATGAATTCTTTAAGAACACCCATGACCCTCGGGTTGCAGCTGCCTTAAGCGGAATGGGAACCCCGTGTGGCTCCCTAAGTAGGTGGATCTCCGGGCCTCTGAGCTTTTTCTGGACATAGCCATCTGGGGTATCTTTGTGAAGTACAGTCTATTACCGTTCCGTAATAGAACCAATGTGATGAACAAGGATGGGCAACTACAATATACCATTCAGCAAGGGCTCCCCATAGACGTGGGCCAGATCATTTTGTGGAAAATTTTGAATGGCTCCCGCCATCGTCCTCCCCTTCCC
Organism: Silybum marianum; assembly: GCA_036898165.1. NCBI lineage: Eukaryota > Viridiplantae > Streptophyta > Magnoliopsida > Asterales > Asteraceae > Silybum > Silybum marianum. Next base: position 38,275,832 of record CM072529.1, on the reverse strand, counting down.
TTGTTTAATTACACATTTTTACAGGTTAGCAGGGATTCCAACGGCAATCGTGGATGACAAGTTGGAGTCTCCAATGAAGAACATCAACCGTATGTCCTACAACTCTTTCTGTAGGTCTAATGATTTGGAACTACTCCCAACCGGGAGACCTGTTCGGGTTAGGCATCAGAACCCGCCTGTTGCTGCAGCTGCACCGCAAGTGGAGGAGGAACCGGTACATGCGGTCGTACCACCACCACCACCATCTTTTGGTGGTCAAGGTGTTGACACACCTCTATGGGCGAACCAATTGGCGAACTTGGTGATAGCAAAAGTCAATGCCACCGAGAGTCTCATGCAAGAGATTGCTGCTACCAGTCACTACAAGATTCACGCCATAATGAATATGTAGCTGACCGTGCTCACTCCAATAGACGGCTGGACGAAAACCTCAATAGGCTAGAGCATTGACACTCCGACATAGTGTACACACGGCGTCCTAGAGGTGACGACCCCGACCCATCATCCCAGCACCCCGGCTATTCATCAAGGCACCCCGGTGACCTCCAATAACCGGTTCTATTTTACTTCAAGTATTTTCCTTTTCTTCTTTTATAGATTTTGTGTTCTTGTCCTTCGAACTGGTGAGAACTAATGTGAACACTAATTTGTAACTAATGGGGCACATTGGGGACAATGTGTCTCAAAGGTTTGGAGTTGTTATTTTTGTGGGATCAATTGTTAGGAACTCTATTTTGATTGTTGAAATTGGGTGATTATGTGAAAGCTCTTTTAATTGGAATGAATACAGTACTCGGAGCTTTTGATCATGTGAATTGGAAAAACTTATATTGACATACAATATATGTTGTTGAGTCATACTTGGGAGAGATAGAGTAGTTGTGCATGCTAACTGTGGACATTAGTAGAGACCACCTTAGTGAGGTTTTGAGCCTTGTCGCGTTTAATTTGGAGTGAAGCTTGAAATTTGTTCATAATCTTTATACACATTTCATTCTTTTGTTATCTATTAAAACGATCTCATTAATTTGCATTGAGTAATAATGACTCGCTTTCTAATTATGAACAAGTTTTTCAATTTCAAAAGTATGGACCTTGAGATGTGATATCAAGCTTTTGTGATTTTTTTTCTTGGTATGTTTCTCCCATCTTCTCTACTTTTTGTGAATGCGTGATATTCCTTCAGCCTCTTTGCAGCCTTTCCTTGAACTAATTGTCAACTAAGAACTGTTTGGAATCAAACGCATAAATCTAGCCAGATACACTAGCCTACCCTTAGTCTAAGTGCATCATAGAGATAGTTTTGGAAGGAAATCAAGCATTTACAAAAAAGAGTTAAAAAACAAAAGCAATCATCCAAGTTAATTGGGTTAATAATACTTGCATTCTCTTTAAGCAAGTAGACATAAGAGGAAGGATAATCAAGAAATCCTATGAGATGTTCGGAAGGCAGATTATGACAATATTGGATGGAAAGATAAGGATGGCAAGGACGATTTATTTGATGCACTTATGACTAGTTGATTTTGTTGACCCTTCTTTTGATTCGATTAACCAAAACCCCGTTACATCCCTGAAAGACTCGATTGATCCTTGGGAACATATGATCTTAGAAATTGATAATTGTTACTTAATTCTAGTCGTACTGCTCAATTCCTTCCATGAGATCCAGCCTGTCTGGATGATACGTGTTTTCGAATACTCACATGCGGATGACTTTGCTTTTCATTGTACTTAAATTCTCCCACATGTGCTTCCTTAAATGTGTGAACCTAGGATTCAAGTGTTAAGAGGGCATCCCTTGAGGTTAGGGTTGAAGCGAAATTATCCACTAATTGCATGCATGAGGACATTGCTCTTAGTGAGCATAAACTCGATAGTAGTTTGTTTTCAATGTTAGTTTTATCGGAATTCAGTATGATCAAAAGACTATAGAGTACTTGTTGGTTCTCATTAATGTTGCATCTATGTCTTCCTCGTTTTCAATGAACAAAAATGGTAGTTCATGCATCTCCCTTTCGAAAACCACCAGTTTTTGTGCTTACCTTATTTTTCTTTACGCTAATTTTTGCTTGAGGACAAACAAAAGCTAGGTTTGGAATTGTTGATAACTTCGTTATATTACAGGTTTTCACTATCCAAATCTTAAGCTTTATGGCCTGTTTTGGAGTAAAAGTTGGTATTTTGAACTAATTCATGTGCAAAGGTTGTGTAAGCGTACATGATGCAATTTGGAGTGAAAACTCGTGTTTTTAAGCCCATTTGATCATCCAAGTTGGAGTAGTGGAAGAAATGAAGAATGGAGAAGAAAAATCTGGAATCTAGCAGGTGCGAGCCTAAAAGTGCGACCTTGGCATGGTTGGGTCGCAGTGTAAGAATCGCACCTTTCGTACTGTAACCTTAAAAATCCTTTGCAACAAAAGTGCGACGTGGGTTCCCAATAGTGCGACCCTGGCAAGTGGCACAGTCACACCCAAGGGTCTCACTTTGTTTAATGAGAAACATTATGTTGGGATGGGTATCATTTATTAAGGGAGTTTTCATTCCATTGTATCTTTTGTTGAAAAACATTATGTTGGGGTGTTACTATCTTCATTTAATGATGTTATTTTCTACTAGTAGTATGAGCTAATCAGTTAATAGGTTGGGGGAAGGACGGATTTTGGATTCTTATCTTTATTTATATCATATTTGCATTTATTGAGTTCATCTATCTTATTCTCCATGTGTTGCTAGATAGGCCAACTTGCTATGTTATGGTTGTATTTCCTCTTGAGAAATTGGTTTTATAACTAGATTAAAGATATTTGAACTTATGGTGAGGTATTGGTTAGAGATATACCAAGTAAACCATAGTGTTGTTTTATGCTAATCATATGCGTAATGAGTTGAATGTTTATGTTTAATCGAGAGATATAATATTCATTTCATGAGATATTCTTGCTATTGCTTGAGAAAGAATAGGGATTGTTTGAGGAATAGCCATTGTCTCCCTTGTTTGATGACTCATGAATGTGTATCTTGTTATTGTTAGTGGAATCCAAATGAAATCCAACCCTAGCCTTCTCTAATCTTTCAAAGTAAAATCTTCGATTTAGTTAAAACTCTTGTTTGTCCCTTTGTCATATGAGCTTGCCTTCTTTGTGTCTAGATTAGTAGATTAATTAATTTCAAACCAACTCCATTTTTCGATCGTTCAGTTAATAATTGTCATAGTCATTATAATACTCGGTGCCTAGTTTTGTGGTTCGATACTCATACTTTGGTACTCTACCACTTGATTGGACCCATACACTTGCGGTTAGAAAAAGGGGGGTGTAACCCACCTATCACAACTCCTACATGCTTGCTTTAGTCCACAGATAGATCTCAACAACTTGCACACTCTATTAGGATGCTTGGGATCTTCAAAACCTTCTAGTTGTACCGTGTACACGTCCTCGCTTAGTGTTCCATTAAGAAACGCGGTTTTGACATCCATCTGCCATATCTCATAATCGTGATATGCAGCTATAGCAAGCAAAATCCTATTGGATTTGATCATGGCTACTGGAGAGAAGGTTTCATCATAGTCTACACCATGAGTTTGAGTGAAACCTTTTGCTGCCGATTTAGCCTTGTATGTGTGCACGATCCCATCCATGTCTATTTTCTTCTTGAAAATCCATTTGCTCCCTATGACTTTTTAGCCATTGGACGCATCTACCAGATCCCACACCTAGTTTTCCGCCAGGGATTGAAGTTCGACTTTAATGGCATCATGCCATTTGTCAGATTCTGCACCTGACACTGCCTGCCGGTAGTTTAACGATCCATCATCAACTGTATCATCACAGCCAATTAGAATCCCTAGGTATCTATCCGGCTCTTGACGAGTTCTCCCCGACCTTCGGATGATTGTCTCTCATTGGTATCCGCAACATCTTGTTGAGGTTCAACATCATGTTGAGCGCTAGTGTCAACCTGTGCATTTGTAGGTGTTTCTTGAACTTCTTCAAGTTCGATTTTATCCCCCTTGCTTGGCTTAGTTAGAAAATCATTTTCTAGGAACTCAGTCTTGCATGAAATGAACACCTTATCCTCATTGAGTTTGTAGAAATAACACCCAATAGTCTCCTTGGGATATCCTACAAAAATGCATTTTTCAGATCTAGGCTCTAGCTTCCTAGAAGCTTCTCGCTTAGCATAAGCTTCGCATCTTCAGACTTTCATGTAAGATAGATTTGGGATCTTCTCAGTCGACATCTCATATGGGGTCTTGTCGACCTTCTTGGTTTGTACATTGTTTAGTATTTTGGCGGCTGGGTTGAAAGGTCCACATACATCGGTATGTATCACTCCCAACAACTCACTATAATCATTTAGTTTTATAACTAGACCATTTGGAAGGGTCATATCATATTTCCCTTGAGACACAACATCATCTCTTGCCCATTGCCCATCTTGAGCTCCAACTGGGCTGGTCGTAGTTGTTTTTCACTTCTTAGTCCCTGTGGAGAAGCACAAATGTGAGCTCCACATTCGATGTCCAAAACCTAGGAATCATAATCAGAAGTGAATAAATTGATAGTAAACATACCTGAAGATTAGGCTATTTGAGCCTTCTCCTTCTTTGCCTTCGCCATTAGAACTGGCCAATTTCTTTTCCAGTACACCTTTTCGGAGCACTCAAAGCATACGACATCTGTGGGGATCTTCCCCTCATTCTTCTTGCTTTTGCTTGAGCTTCCAGCCTTTGCTTTTCCATTACCAGTCACCCCTTTCTTTTTGGTTACCCTTCCCTTTGCCTTGATCATCAATACAGGTTATGCTTTCTCCAACTAGGAGTTAATTCCTCTTTCAATAATTTTAAGCATACCATGCAATTCAGTGAGACTTTTGTTCAAGTCATTAATGTGATAGTTGAGCACAAAACTATCATATGATTTGGTCAGAGAGTTGAGGACAAAATCGACCCCTAACTCTTGACCAAGAGGGTATCCCTATCGAGACAACCGGTCAATGCGACCCTTCATCCTCAGGACATGGGCACTGACCGATGTCCCCTTTTGCATTATACAAGCATGTAGTGATCGCACAGTGTCAAACCTCTCTTGCCTTGCCTGTTGACCAAACATGGTCTTCAGAGCAGTAATCGTTTCCCACACTGTCATCTCCTCATGTTCCATTAAAAGTTCAGGAGTGATTGAGGCTAGTATCAGACAGGATACACTTAGAGAGTCTCTTAGGTTCTTATCATAAGTCGCCCGAACACTCTCAGAAGCATTCCTAGCTGGGGGGGGGGGGTTGGAGGGTGATTATCGAGAACATAGAACTTCTTTTCATTTCTAAGGACGAGCCTTAACAAGCGGAACCATTCCAAGAAGTTCTGTCCGTTCAGTTTTTCTTTGTCCAAAATGGACCGGAAGGTGAACTGAGATAGGTTTTGAGTTTGTGTTTTCTTGATTAGCAGACATCTACAGAAGATAAAATCCGATTTTGGTATTATTTAAAATTTTGAATAACCCTTAAAATTCAAAAAATTTAGCTAAGTTCCATATTTCATTAAATTTTAACTATTGGACAATTCGCAAATGGTGAAAAATAATTACTTAGGTAGGCAACTTCCAATTCTGATCGTCACAATTCTTACATCCTTTATTAGATTCTTTTAAAATTAAAAACATGTTTAATCTCACTTCTTCACCTTGAGATCATTTGTAGACGGGCAATACACAATGTACAAATACCTCAAGTGAGTTTAACCATACTAAAACGTCAGAATTTCCTTTTGAGTAACAACTCAGAAGTTGATCGTCCGGAACACGACTATGATCTCATGAGTCGGCGCCTTACCTTACTACACACTTTTCCGACCCGGCTTCGCCAATGCTCACCCGAAGTCGATTAGTTGTGCGTTCGATAATCGTTTTAAATGGGTGGTGAAAAACTCACATTTTTAATCATAAAGGGTTTTACCGATTGCATTTAAATATAATGTTTTAATTCGGTTCTTAAAACAATTTTGAGTCGAACCAATTAATTCATAAAAATTATTGAATCGGTATTAGTTTGATAACTTATCAATTTAATTTGCAAAAGCATTTTATAAGTTACCAAAATAGCGGTCGTGATAATTTTTCATTTAAAAATTTGGCAATAATTATAACATATAATTATAGATAATTAAGAGACGAAAAATAGACAACCACAAAAGCAAACATGCATATACGCATAATATAGATTCGATCAGGCCCACTAAGTGGTTTCCGTGATCCCACACAAAACCCCCGGTCCAAAACCTAAGACACCGTATCTTGACTCCCATTAGCTCCGCCAACTGAGGTGGACTCCGGTGGACTCCGGGACGACGTCTTCAATTTCTTCGGTCTTATGATTACATAAAATAAAGCTATACTAGGATAACATAACCTCACTATTACATTACATATGAAATCGAAAATAAAACGATTCGCTAATCGTTAAAATTACAAAACCCACAAATAAATACATTTTAATTTTACCAAAAATTAAAACAACCACGGGTCATGGCCTAAAACAAATCCATCATGACAATCAACCAAAACAACATAATGGGCTTGGGTCCATTTAAACATAAATAAACAAGCCAACGAATCAATTAAAATAAGTTAAAACACTATTAGGCCTAAACGGGCCTAAACCGAGAAACCCTAAAATCCCAATACAACGAAAGGGGAAAGTTAGCAAACCAACCGAAACACAGCGCACGACGGCACACCCGGCGTACGGGGGTGGCGGCCATGGTGGCTTCTGGTTACTCGTTTTCAACCCGTTTTCAATTGATTCAATCCCTAAAATTATTGTAACGGGGCTTTGGTACCACTGTAGGGTTTCACTGGGATCATAAACATGTAGCGGAAATAAAAACAATAACCGGGAAAGCCTAGAAGCCCGGATCCGGTACTAACAACTTTAAGAATTAAAGAACACAACCATATAGTGTTTAGAAAATTACCTCAATGATTTTAGTGGTTGATTAACACGAAGCGTAAGAGATCAAAACAGGTTTCTTCAAGCGGTATCCACGCGAGTATGATTGGAGCATGAATGGTTGCTAGCCGGAATACTCGAAGAACACCAAGGAAAAATCAATTTTTCCTTGTGTATGTGTGCATCGATTAGGAGGGAGGAGAGGAGAGGAGAAGTTTTTCTGAATTGTGCTATAAGCTAAATGAGAGAATATGCCTATTTATACATTTCTCCTTAATCGTGGATCGGGCTTTAATTAAACTTTATGGGTTTAATTACCCAATTAGAATAAATTAATTAATTAATTATTAACTTGATAATTAATTTACCTTTTGGGCTTTAGATAAACATTACCTTAAGCCTGTCGGCTTTTATTCTAATTTAAATATTATCTTAATAATTAAATTATATAATTAACATAATTATATTTCACACACTTTTATTATTATTCTGCAAGAATAATAATTCACGCTTTACAACTTGTAACTTTTATCGGTTTATAACCATTTTGGTTAATTCGTGATTTACAGACTCCTATGCATGTGACCCTCATAGATTCATTTGACGTTAACAGTGTTTTCATATGACGTGAGCATATAAGATCCTACAGATTGATATGGCCGAATACTGAAGAAATGACAGGAACAGACAAGAGGAATATGATCGAAAAGGAAATTCAGGAAAGGAAAGATCTAGAAGTCGTTGCTCCTAGTAGATAGTTAATGTTATCCTCTCTGAATTTTGTTTATACTTTAGTGTTTTATACTTAACCTATATTGTAATTTCAATTTCATTTGTAATCTTCTATTTCAATTTAATAAATTTCATTTGTGTACTTTACTCCATCCAGTACTGAAAAGATCCCTGAAAATAGTAAAAGGGACAAGGGACTTATAAGTTCCTATCTTATTCTTCCTTTAACATTCACTAATAGGATTCCTTCTTTCAGCTATTAGTGAATATGCTTTTTAACTTGGTACAATGTAAAGTTGTGTTTTCATACTTCTTATAAATGAAACTCAACTCAGAATTTACATGAGTTGAAAAAGATCTCACTGATTAGTAAATAAAACTTATATGTTTTTACTTTCTTATTGATACACTTAGCAATTTACTTTATGTTGCGTTGTCATCATGAAATAGGGGAGATTGTTGATCCAAGCTTCTTTATGAGGACCCGTTATACTTAGTGAAAATCTTTGGATTTAGATTATGTTGTGTTTCAATGAACGTATCATTGACTGCGTCCAGTGATCACTAAAAATAAGAACAAACTTTGAATCTGAAAGACCTGAAGACAAAACTCACACCAACGAAACCTTCAACAAAGTCAAAGAATTATCTGAAGATAGAGACTGACAATTCGTGATCTGAAACGGTATTCAGTGATAACAAGTTCGTCTACTACAAGTGTGAAATCTGACATGATTTAGTGATGCCTGAAGACTCTTCAGCGAAGCCTCAACATCAGCGATCAAATGACTTGTGTTCAACAAGATATAGTTTTGTTCTTATCCTATATGTACAAAAGGACAACCCTTGACCTGCCAAAGATGGTAAATGTACTTGCTTCTTTATACCTCCTGACGTTCTTACAAACCCTAAAGGTCAACTGTTCATAAGTGGCAAAAATCCTATTCAACTTATGGACAAAGAACAAGCTCTCAAATAGATGCTTGAAACATGGATGGTACCTGATAGGATCAAATATCCTAAATTAGGAAAGTTTTATAAAGAAGGAAAGGATTTAATGTAATATTCTAAATTATGTTAAATACCTTATGGGGTTGGGCTTACCATGTAATAGACAACTAGTATATAAAGGAGTCTCGGGTTAGAGGTTTCGTTAATGAGAGTCGTCTAAAGTACATTCGCGTTTGTAGTTCTTTAAAGCTTTCATCAATAAAATATTCAACTCGATGATTTCCATATGATTCCTCTATTGATCTTGTTGAATCGAACCTAACAAGTGGTATCAGAGCCGAAATCGAATCTATCTGATTTGATACGATCATCATATTCATCAATATCAAGGTACTATCGAGCATTATTTTTTCCTTCTCACTGTGCGTCTTTTTGAAGATCTGGACTGCAAAATCGACTTTTCTTATTTAATGGTGTTTTTTTTTTCGATCTGAAAGTTTTACTTTTCGAATTGAATATCAATATGTTCTAATCGATTTCTTGGAGATTAAGTTTCTGGGCGTTCATCATATTTTGCATCCGACATAAATTCTTATCGGACCTATTGGACCCGACATAAATTCTTATCGGACCTATACGACCAGACATAAATTGTTATCGCACCTGCTTGAGCAGACATCATGTTTTATCGAATCTCCTTGGCCCGAGTTCCTCACTTATCGACTACATTTGAGTCGACTTCATGTTCTTATCGGCTCAGCTAAACCCGTCATCATCTTATGTCGACTTACCTTGGCCCGACAACCATTCTTCTCGACCCATACTTAAGCCGACATCATGTTTTCTCGAGTCCATATGACCCGACATATACTCTTCTCGAGTCTATAAGAGCCGACATAAATCTTTCTCGAACCTATATGACCCGAAAACTTCATACAGATCCCGACAAAAGCATATCTCGTCGACCACAGTTGAGTTTCAACCCAAGATTCCTTATGGTGTACATAGAAAATTCTCAAGAGCCCTGCATCACTTTTTCATATAGAGAAAATTTTAGTGGAACCCCCATGTTGAGTCTCGGGAGGGGGATCATTGTTCATGGATTTCATGCAAAGCCGGATTTGAAAAGTTTTCAGAACAAAGGTGATTATATTATGTATCTGGTTGGATTAATCGGAAGTCTGACTCTCTGTACTCATCATTCTGGAGTTTTTATTTAGATGCCAGTTTTAGCAAACGTATGATGTTATTATGTGCTAATTTTTCCTAACAAATTACTGTTTGGAGGTTTGATTGTGATCTAGAATGTTGAATGACGGTATTCATTCATCTGATTAAGAAGACTGGATCTGAGTTGGTTGCTTTCTGTTCTGGAAATATTATGGAAATCGGCTATATTTTCTGAATAATTATATGTCAAAGAAGCAATGCTCATCAAGAAATATCATCTCCCAGTTCGTCATGATATATATTGCCTCGGTGATCCAAGTTCCTTGAGCTTATCAGATTAAAGCTCTTAATACATAATTCTTATTCAAGTTGCGGCTAAAGACAGATCCTTTGTTTTTCTTGTTGATTATGCACTAAGCGTTGAAGAAACTCGCACATATATCCTTGATTTATGCGGCTAACAGTTGTGTCGAGTTGTCTACAGATTGAAGCTGTATTTTGTGCAATCAGTTGAAACGAAGACTAAGAGCTTATTTCAAGGGGGAGCTTGGAAGACCGACGACGCTAAAGCTTTTCCAAAGAAAGCAAGGGGGAGAAGATTTGAAGATGATTCCTTTATAAAACTTTAGGGGGAGATTGATAGAATCAAATATCCTAAATTAGGAAAGTTTTATAAAGAAGGAAAGGATTTAATGTAATATTCTAAATTGTGTTAAATACCTTATGGGGTTGGGCTTACCATGTAATAGACAACTAGTGTATAAAGGAGTCTAGGGTTAGAGGTTTCGTTAATGAGAGTCGTCTAAAGTACATTCGCGTTTGTAGTTCTTTAAAGCTTTCATCAATAAAACATTCGACTCGATGATTTCCATATGATTCCTCTATTCATCTTGTTGAATCGGACCTAACAGTACGTTTTGACATGCATTGAATGCATTGGGTATTGATAAATGAAGAAACCCCTCTTCATTCTATGCACGCATCCATGCCTTTCTTGAATATCTACTTCTGTTCTCTCCTTTTCTTATACATCAACTTAGTGTTTCTTAGATTGTTTAGAATAGGTATTATTACTTGTTCTTATTTCCATAACAATCTGTAAGTTTGTTTATTCTCAATAAACCCATTTAAAACTTTAAAGCTTGTGTGTTTGTATTCATCCCCCTCCCCCCTCTACAAACTGTGTGATACTTACACACTTTCACAGACTCCTAACGGACCAACAAGTGCTATCAAAGCAATGTTTATTGCTTTTATCTTAAAATAATACTAATATTCTTCTATTTTTGAAATGGCTAATCAAAATACAAATTATAATGACAATGTCTCTCTTGCCAAACTAATATCCATTTTCTTTATAGATATTTGTTTAAAGATGTATGGAAAGCCAGGGTTTGAAGGATAGAAGACTTGTATTGAGAACACGTACATCATGCTATAATACTTGTAATCAAGAGATTTGAGGATTTCAATCATTAATTTGTTGTAAAAGTTGTCTTTAAGAGTTTTCTCTTAAATGCATATTAAGGTGGTATATATATATATATATATAGAGAGAGAGAGAGGGAGGTTCAAGGTAAAATACTAAAAAAAAAGAAAACTGAAGAACACCCTAGGAGACCTCCATCTGGTTCAAGCGATTGAAGTTGTTTTTTTTCTATGCACCAATGCATATATATGCATTAGTGCATATGCACAAATCCATGTTAGAAATTACCGATATGCATTAGTGCATACCATCCAGATTTTTTCTATGCACCAATGCATATATATGTATTAGTGCATATGCACATATTCATGTTACAAAATACCAGTATGCATTAGTGCATACCGTCCAGATGGAGGGCTCCCAAGGTGTTCAGTTTTTTTTTTGTGTTTTCCTTTGAACCTGACCCTATATATATATATATATATATATATCAATGTTCTAAATAACGTGAGGCATGTCATGGCGGCAAAGTCAAGCCTTAGGCCTTAGAAGCCACGGCGAGCCATGACGTTTTTCAAAGCGTGTCTTATGGTGAAAAATTTGTGGATCATCGTAACACCTTGAATTTCACACTTCTCGATCCTTTATAAGTAAATGCAAGCTTGGGGTTGTGTTGTATTGTGTTAAAGATTGTAGTAAAACTAACAGAGGAAAATTGCAACCTAAAATTGCGACCTGACCATGGTCAGGTAGCATTTTTTGGTAGCAATTCGTGTACGGTAACTATAAGAGGAAAATTGCAACCTAAAATTGCGACCTGACCATGATCAGGTAGCATATTTTGGTAGCAATTCTTGTACCGTAAGTTGCGGATGAAAAATTGCTACCTAAAATTTGTGACCTGACCACGGTCAGGTAGTAGTTTTCGGTAGCAATTTGTGGCTGGAGTATAAAAGTGTTGAAATATCATTTATTTCTCAAATCAGATTTGTTTCTTAGCATTTACTCTCTTCCTAAGCCCTAAAGGGATGGTTTTAAAGACATTAACTCTTCTTCAACAACCACACAAGATCAAGCATCTATTTGGAGCTCAAGATAAGGACTCAAGACCTAGGGTTCAAACCTTAGGTGTTCTTCATCTCCTCTCTAGAGTTCAAGTAGTGTTGGAAGCTTTCTAGGGTTTCTTCAAAACCTAGTATTGTGAGTTCAAATCCAAACTTTATAAACTCAAATACTTGTTTTAAATGTTGTATTAACTGCTTTTTAAGCTTATGATTTCAAGTATTATGTATTTGGGTTAAGTTTGGAAGTTTTAGCTCAAAATGAGAAATTTAGGTATTTTATTCTAAATGATGAAATAATTATCATAGATGGGTTTTAATGCTTGGAAATATTCTAAATGAAATACACTTTGCTTTTTGGCACCAAAATGGTTTGACCTAATTTTTGGTAAAATCCTTATTTCGACGGAATGGTTTATGAAAAAGTTTTCAATGTTTGGAAAACTATCAATATGTCTCGTTTTGATATATTTGAATTATAGACTAGATAGTTATGGATCCATTGGCATAAGAGTCTAGATTTAGTTATCGTGGAGGATGGTCTAAATTATTCTTTAAACATTAAGAATCAACGTTGTGGAATTTACATGTTATTTCCCCGACTATCCTTTCACTCACTCGGAACTTGCATTGTGGTCTTTGCGTGCGGTTCTTGAGGGAGGGCATGTGTACAACTGATCATTGTACTAGAAATTGGTAGATGTCTTGGATTGCATATTTGCATTTAGGAAATTTGCGTGTAATCCTTTGTGCCGCCCCGTAACATTAGTTTGAGGCCTAACTCTGTATTCCGCCACAACAAATGGTAATATTGGGTATCCCCCGATAGTTTTCAAAAGACCCTTGCTCATCAAGAGTAAGCATCCAAGTAAAGTTAAATGGGATAATGTGTACTACATCTTTAATTAAAGTACTTTTACCGCTTATCCGTTTAACTATTTGTTCTCACTAGGCGTAAGCCTAACACTTGATTTTAAATGTGTTTAGCAGATGATCGTTTAGGTGGGGCTTCTTAGAGAGGAGCGGGGTGCGTGCCGGTAGAGGCACTCTTTTGGGATTACACCTTAGTGACACCCGAATGTAATCTATGTCTCTGAGTTATGTAGATTAATCGGTTGTCATTTAGTATCTTAATTTCTGATGTAAACTCTTACACTCTGTCCCCATTTAGTGGGTGATTTTATATATTCCGCATTATATTTTCGGTTTAAATTTGCTCTAAATTTTAGGGTATTACAATCATATATAATATTATACATGTCTAAACCTTTGTTTTCTACTATTAGTCAATGATTTAACAATATTAAACATTTTAAATTATGTTATATATTAAGAATGGAAAAATAAGACACTAAAACGGTAAGAAAAATCAAATATGATGTTACAAAAATCACGCATTAGGTCATGGCGTGCCATGGACATAACATGGTGGCGGAAACAAGCCTTAAGCCACGGCGTGCCATGGCGACTGTCGCAGTGAGCTTTATAAAACATTGATATATATATATATATATATGTATATATGTATATATGTATATATATATATATATGTATGTATATAGGGGGCTGGAGAACTGGTTAAATTGTTAAAACTATGAGATCCGATATGAGCAACAAGTCAATTAATAAATTAGGAAACTAATAATTTTGGTAATTTGATTTAACATTTTAATTAAAGGACATTTTAGGAATTTTATAAATCTTATCTTTCCTCTCTCTACTATCCTCTCTTCAACAAAGTTTATATCCGACGAACCGACAATCACATGATGCACACTGTGATATAAAAGATATACTGCCCGATGCACTTTGTATTAAAAATACATTGTGATACATTTCACAAAACAATAAAAAACACATTGTGATACATTTCGGAAAACAATAAAAACACGAAAACACAAAGTGTGATACAAAAATACACTGCCTTGTACATTTGATATAAAAATACATTGTGATACACCTTTGTAAAACAATAAAAACACCACTGTGATAACAACGATGGTACCACTGTGATATATTATCGATACGATACAAACCTTTGATATCGATTAAGATAAGGATTTTGAATGCCGAGACAGATCCATCTTCGTCAAAACACCAGTTCCACTTTCTTCTCGTCGATGAAACTCTGGATTCGGGTTACTCGATTGAGCCGATTTCGATTCACGATTCACGATGGAAGAAGATTGACCTGTTGATTTACATAACCCGGGTACATCAGATTCTTCGGTAGCGGTTAAGTACCCAACATGATCATCTTCAACAACGAATTGTTGTTCTTCTCTTCAATTTCATCATTCTCGTGTTGAAGATGTGGGTTCAATGGCAGGCCTTGGTGGCCGTTTTCTTTTGACGGTTCTTGTCTAGGAGCCAGGGACGATTCAATGACGGGATCCTCTATTTCAGCACGAAGGGCTTGGATATAATGTAATGATGAGGGTTTTCAGAGTACTTGAAGAAGAATATACGGTGAAGAAGATGATAGGATGAAGAACATCCTATTACGATGGCGGCTGAGACCTAGAAAAAGAAAAGAGAGGTTTTAGGGTTACATATATGATAGAGAGAGAAAGAGGAGATTTGATATAATTTAATACTTAAACTAGATTTAAAAAACAAATTTACTAAAATATCCTTTTATATTTATTTAAAATTTAAATTAATTACTTTAAATATGCTGTTCACATTGGATCTCATGGTTATCACAATTTAACTAGTTCTCATTTGATTATGCCCCTATATATATATATATAAAAATAGCCAAAGGTTATTTTGAAAACTGGTAAATATTTGAGAAGTAAATAAGTGATCCTGACCATTAATACGGTCAGGATCGGACTTGACTGGTCAATAATTGCTACTTATGACGGTGAAAAATTACGACTCTGGGAAAAATAGAGAGGGTAGTTTTATAACTTATACAAATAGGTGACAAACGTGTTCATATATGAATCTATGTGATTCACATATGAACTATATGTTCTCATCTTTCGCATACCCATACGAGTAATTATCCGGTGTTTCACGGTCAAAGCCACAAATGTTGACTAGTTAAAGGATAAAGATCACTTCTTTATTTCTCAAATATTTACCATTTACATTTGAACCTTTCCCTTTCCCTATACATATACATATACATATACATATACTTTTATCTAAATATATAGATATACATACACACATATACATATACATAGGCGGGTTAATGTGATGACAGTAACAATATACGAGAATGCGAGGACAATCCTCAGCCAATCATTTGTACATGAAATTTTTTTCATATACAAAATCATATGTGATTTTGTACTAGCATCAAAAATGATATGCGCGACTTTTGTTACGGGAAAAGTCTCGGCTAATCATATATGATTTTATATGTGAATCATATGTGATTTTGTACATGAATCATATGTGATTTTGTACATGAAAAATTTCATGTACAAAACGATTGGATGAGGATTGTCGTCGCGTTCTCGTAAATTGTTACCATCCTCGCATGAACCTCTTTCTACATATACATCTACATATACATATATATACATATACATAGACAGAGGAAAGTTCAAATGTGAACTCAAATTTGGTTGTGAAACGTGAGAACAAATGAGAGCGATACACGTGTCTGAATGTAGATTATTTACACTGAATAACCAAATAAATATTCAGATTTAATAAGCATTATTTAAACCGAATAAATACTATATTCAGTCTGAATATTTCTTTGATCATTCAGTCTGAATATGACACGTGTTGCGCTCTCATTTATCCTCACGTTCACAACCAATTTTGAGTTCTCATTTGATCCTGCCCCTACATATATATATATATATATATATATATACATACATACGTAGAGGCTGGTTCAAATACAAACCAGTTGAAGGGTACAAACTAGTTCAAATCAATATAAAAATAATTTTTTTCAAATTTTTTTTTTCATCAAATGCTACAATTTAAGATATTACTGCACATATGTTTGTTTCATCTTGTGAAAAAATTACATGTGAAATTTTTTCATAAAAAAACATATGAGAAACTTTCAACTTTTGAAAACAAATAATATGAAACTTTTATAAGGTGAAACAAACATATGTGTAATAATATATTAAATCATAGCATGATCAATAAAAATCATGAAAAATATTATTTTTATATTGGTTTCTCTCTCTCTCTCTCTCTCTCTATATATATATATATATATATTTGAAAGGAATAGCGGCATCGAACCCACGAACGACTATCACGAACACATGGACACACACACGCCTCCCGACGGTATCGGACATCCAAGGGCAGCCCACTAATCCACCGCTATCCCGACCCAGCTAACACTGGACCTAGAGCCCAACCACAGTCTATGACTGGGCTGGGGGCATATATATATATATATATATATATATATAGAGAGAGAGAGAGAGAGAGAGAGAGAAAGTTCAAATGCGAACTCAAATTTGGTTGTGAACGTGAGAACAAATGAGAGCGTGACACGTGTCAAAATAAGCAATATTCAGACTGAATATACAAATGAATATTCAGTCTAGTATATATTCAGTCTGAATATACAAATGAATATTTCGACTGAATATATACTATAATATTTTCTTTAAATGAGACACGTGTCGCAGTCTCATTTGTTCTCACGTTCACAACCAAATTTGTGTTCTCATTTAAACCCGCCCCGCCCCTATATATATATATGTATGTATATATGTGTGTGTGGGGGGGTTAGGTTTTCAGGGAAAAACCTAAAAAAATAAAGAACGCCACTAAGCCATTCATCTGGACGGTATACACAAATGCATACTGGTAATTTTAACATACACTTGTGCATTGAACAAAAAACAGCTTCAATTGCTTGTATGCATTTGTGCATACCGTATAGCCACAAATGTATACCGTCCAGATGGATGGCTATTAAAGTGTTCTTCGGATTTTTTTTTTTGAGGTTTCCTCTTAAACCCTTAAAAACACCGTATCAACCATTAGACTAATTAATATAAAAGATGTGATTAAATGATCTGTTAGAACAATATTTTTTGAATTAAAAGACCTTACCTTCCATTTTTTAAAGTGGAAAAAAACAAAAATTAAAAAAAAAAAGTTCAAGCCAATTAAATTACACACACAAAAAAAGGGATTTGGCCCCTAGTTTAAAGGGGTTAATTAAAACATTGCTAAAATTCATAATATAGAAAGAAAAAAAAAACCAATTTGTCCTTTGAATTTAATGGATCTGTTGGAAGACTATTTAGTCCAAGTACCAACACAGTAAAAATGCCATAAAGCAGGACGAAGACACTATTTGGATTTAGGATGGTCCTAATAATGTTATTATACAAATATATAAACAAAATAAAAAAGATAAAACAAATATATACATAAATTTACTGTAAAATTACAAAACCACAATCATAACTAAAAATAAAACATTATAAAAGATGTACAAATATAAAAACGGGTTTATTATAAAATTACGTAGTCGTTAAGAACTAATTATCATCACAATTTTAACTTTTGTTTCAAAATTTGACGATGAACTAGTCGAAAATTATATTAAATGAAATTAGGATTCTTGTCTACTAATTAAATTGCAACTAAAAACATAAATAAATAAACAAAAATTGATAGAGACAATCAAACAAATCAATAAAAATTAAAAAAAAAAGAAAGATGATGAGATACTTCATGTAACCCCTTGGGTTCACATAAATCAACAAGGGTTAACAAAGATGAAATGTGAGGGTGATCCTCTGACCACCCAAAAAGGCATATGGTAGCTCCGTTCATAACCAAAAGAACCAAAGCCGTAATCTATTCTACATTTTGTTATATCTACATATTTAATTGAGTATTTAATTACAAACTTTCTAAACTATTGAAATTTCAACCCAATTATTAAAATGTGTATCAAAATTAAATTTTAGTTGAGTTAAATGGCGTTCACTAAAATCTTACGAATATTCTTTCAACATAGATTATTTTTGACACACCAAAAAACACTTTAACATATTTATTTAATACTTTAATATATTAGTTAGAAATGACTTAGGGGCGTTAGTTCGCAGAATGAAATTGAATGGAATGGAATCTGTCAAAGAAATTTGACTTTGAAGGAATTGGAATTGAATGTTGTCAGGTTTCACCAGCTATTTGGTTGGCAGAATTGGAATGGAATCTGTTGAAAGAATTGGAATCTGTCTGTTTGGTTCACAGAATGTAGCTTTGGAATTGGAATGAAATTCAAGTAAATGACTAAAATACCCTTTTTATTAAATTTAGCTTTTTAAAACTGAAATTAATAAAATAAAATAATTATTAATTACTTCAGTTTTTTAATGAGTTTTTTTACAACTAAAAACTGCATAAAACTGCTAAAACAGCAAAAATCATAATTTTTTTACAGCAAAAACGGCTAAAAACAACAGCAAAAACAACAAAAAACTGCAGAAAAAATGCAAAACAACATCTGTTAGGGCAATACATAGTTTAGTTGTTGCAAGATAAGATGGAAAACCTAACTGCTAGGGGTGAGCAAAAACCGAAACAAAACCGAAAAAAGCCGAGAAACCGAAACCGAAAACTGAAAAAACCCCCGAAAAAACCGAACCGAAATCGAAAAACCGAAAAATGAAAAAAAAAAATCCCGAAAAAACTGAATTGAAAATCCAAACGGTTCGGTTTTGGTATTCTTGGGTAATGTGGTAAGGGTATTTGAGGAATTAAAAAAGAAGCAAATTCAATTCCCATTAAATCGCAAGGGTAACTTAAGGAATCTCAAATGAGAATTTGGCTGAAATAGCCATTTTAGGAATTGAAATTGCACAAATAGCCATTCAGTACGCCGTTTTCCACTACGCCATGGCTTAGTCCAATGTTTTCCGATATTTTGCAAAAAAAGTCATTCAGTACGTCATTTTCAAGATACGCCATGGCGTACTTGGTCCCTAAAGTTTGAAAAATTGGCCTCTGGACTTGAAAGGATCGCGAGAAAGAATCAAAAATGTCAAAATGATCCCTGAACTTTACTACGCCATGGCGTAGTACACTTTTGGCCTAGCGGTCAAAGATGCCATGAAATATGCTCTTTGACCGAAATTTTGAAAAATTGGCAAAATCGGCCCTGGACTTGAAAGGATCGCGAGAAAAAATAAAAAATGGCAAAATTGTCCCTGGACTTTACTACGCCATGGCGTAGTACCCTTTTGGCGTAGCGGTCAAAGATGCCATAGAATATGTTCTTTGACCGATTAAATGACACCTTGAAGTTTGAAAAATTGGCAAAATCGGTCCCTACGCCATGGCGTAGTCAAATTTTAGCGTAGTTGACGGATGCTTTTTGACCGATTTGACATTAAATAGGGTAGTTGAGGCATTATATAAGGTAGCTGAGGCATTGGAAGGCGAGAAGCTCACGGGTTAGCAGAATTCACCATTATAAATTGAAGCAAAGTGCTCCACACCATCCCCACAAACATATAAACAAAACACAAAATTTCTGTGTTCTTGAGAAAACGACAAAAACAGTGAGAAGCCGATATTTTATTCAAGCGCACGGGCCCTCGAGAATCACTACAATCCACGTCGAAAGCCACGTCTACACGTCAAGACATGGAAATTCCAAACCCACAAGCAATGGCAAGTTATTTCGTTTTAAATACTATATATTTTGTTGTTTTTGTTAAAGCTTATGAAAAAGAAGTCTCCTTTTAATTATACATCTGTTTAATATCTGTTTAATATACCTGTTTAATATACATCTATTTAATATTTGTTTAATATATACATCTGTTTAATTATACATCTGTTCAAGAGCATTTTGTCACTTTTATTCTAATTATATATCTGTTTAATATCAACTGTTTTTTACCATTATTAATTATTAACTAATACCAATTAAAAATTACTAATTAATATTAATCGTAATTATTCATCACTATTAATTATCATTCTTAGATATTATTATTAATCATACTAGTTATTTTTATATTACCATTTAGTAGTAAAAAAACAAAAATAATTTTTTTTGAAACACTACTAATTAATTAGAATATATATATATATATTTTGTAGTAAAAAAACAAATATAATTTTTTTTGAAACACTACTAATTAATTAGAATATATATATCTATGTATATATATTCAGTAGTAAAAAAGAAAATATTTTTTTGAAACACTACTAACTAATTAAAATGTATATATATATATATATTTATATATTTAGTAGTAAGAAAACAAATATAAAAAGTTTAAATATATTTTTGTAAGTTACATAATTTTTTTTTACATAAATAATGAGAAACTTGACATATTCTAATTATTTTCATAAATAATTAGAAACTTTAAATATATTCTAATATAAAACAAATAGTAGTAAATATAAATAAATATTATTTCACCATTTAATATATTTAGTAGTAAAAAAATAAATATCAAATAATTAAAACATGTGACATTTATTTAAAAACATTATTGTTCAAATGTGTATCTTAATTATAAGTGTCTACTTATAATTCTTAGAGTAAACTACATACTTGGTCCCTAAGGTTTATTGGTTTTAACAGTCTAGGTCCCTAAAATGAAATATCTATGGCTTGCATCCTCGTGGTTTCCATTTTATAACGTATTGGGTCCCTAAAACTAACTTTGTTAGACTTTTTCTGTTAAGTATGTTAAGTAAGAAGGACATTTTGGTCATTTTAAGTTTAGGGACCAAACATGTAATAAAAACCATAGGGACCAAATATGTAACTTACTCTCTATATATTTTATATATACTTAATACTTAATAATTAATAATTAATAACATATATATTGTATATAATTTATCACCATAATTTTCACAATTTTTATAACATTGTTTTTTTTTATTACAACAATATATTTTTAATTCTGTATTTTTATTATGGCATGATAGTTACATTTTTCTTTATTATAGCAAAATATATTCAAATTATTATTTTTATTATGGCATTATAGTTACATTTTTGTTTATTATAGCTATATATTTTTAAATTAATTTTTAATTATGGTATTATAGTTATATTTTTCTTAACTATAGCAATATGTATTCAAACTATTTTTTTATTATGTCATTATAGTTACATATTTTTCTTTATTATATCAATATACTTTCAAATTGTTTTGTATTTAGCCATTTTACTTTTAATTTTTTTATTAAATTGTATGAAAGTTACATATTTTAATGAAACATATATTTTAAACATATACAATTGTTTTTTTTTCTTAAAAAACATATATATATTTTTAAATAAATTACGTGGCATAGATAAAATGAACCATCAATTTTTTAGATAGTTTCCTCGCTTTACCTTCCGATAATTCATACATTTTTAAAGGAATTCTTAAAAAATAGATGAAAAACATAACATAGGTGGTATATAAATAATCGGGAGAGAAAGCGATGAAGGTATTCAAAAAATTGTAAAACACGTTTTAAATAACTTCATCGCTGTCTCTCCCGATTATTCATATACCACCTATATTATGTTTTTCATCTATTTTTTAAGAATTCCTTTAAAAATGTATGAATAATCGGAAGATAAAGTGAGGAAACTATCTAAAAAATTGATGGTCCATTTTATCTATGCCACGTAATTTATTTAAAAAAATATATGTTTTAAAGGAAAAAAAACAATCATATATGTTTAAAATATATGTTACATTAAAATATATAATTTTCTTACAATTTAATTAAAAAATTAAAAGTACAATGGCTAAATACAAAACAATTTGAAAGTATATTGGTATAATAAAGAAAAATATGTAACTATAACGACATAATAAAAAAAATAGTTTGAATACATATTTCTATAATTAAGAAAAATATAACTATAATACTATAATAAAAAATAATTTAAAAATATATTGTTATAATAAAGAAAAATTAATGCCATAATAAAAAAATAATTTGAATATACGTTGCTATAATAAAGAAAAATATAACTATCATGCCATAATAAAAATACAAAATTAAAAATATATTGTTGTAATAAAAAAAACAATGTTATAAAAAAAATTGTGAAAATTATGGTGATAAATTATATATAATATATAAATATATATATTATTAATTAATAATTATATATATATATATAATATATAGAGTAAGTTACATGTTTGGTCCCTGTGGTTTTTATTACATGTTTGGTCCCTAAACTTAAAATGACCAAAATGACCCTCTTACTTAACCTACTTAACAGAAAAAGTCTAACAAAGTTAGTTTTAGGGACCCAATACGTTATGAAATGGAAACCACAAGGATGCAAGTCATAGATATTTCATTTTAGGGACCCGGACTGTTAAAACCAATAAACCCTGGGGATCAAGTATGTAGTTTACTCTAATTCTTATAATAACTTTTGGAATTCACACTTTCGAATAATGAAATATTGATGAAGGACTATCAACAAAATTTAAGAATACAAAAAAAAAATATCTTAATACAACATATAAAATAGAGTAAATTACATGTTATTCATGTTTTTCATGAAACGAAATAATTGCATAACACCGAAAGATTTTGTCAAACGGGTGTAAATAGCCCTAAGGTTGTAAGGACTTAAGTAATCCACGTGATTCCCCTACTACCCGGAAATCCAAAAGTGTATCTGCGATTTATTTTCGAATAATAAAATATTGATAAAGGACTATCAACAAAATTTAAGAATACAAAAAAAAACAATATCTTAATACAACGTATAAAATAGAGTAAATTACATGTTATTCATGTATTTCATGAAACGAAATAATTGCATAACACCGAAATATTTTGTCAAACGGGTGTAAATAGCCCTAAGGTTGTAGGGACTTAAGTAATCCACGTGATTCCCCTACTACCTGGAAATCCAAAAATGTATCTGCGATTTATTTTCGAATAATGAAATATTGATGAAGTACTATCAACAAAATTTAAGAATACAAAAAAAAACAATATCTTAATACAACGTATAAAATAGAGTAAATTACATGTTATTCATGTATTTAATGAAACGAAATAATTGCATAACACCGAAAGATTTTGTCAAACGGGTGTAAATAGCCCTAAGGTTGTAGGGACTTATGTAATCCACGTGATTCCCCTAATACCTAGAAATCCAAAAGTGTATCTGTGATTTATTTTCGAATAATTAAATATTGATGAAGAACTATCAACAAAATTTATATATAGAAAAAAAAAGCTCACGAATTTTACAAACTCAATATGTAGGTCCCTGTACTCACGATAAGAAATAAAATTTCCTTGATTAAGGATATCCGGGCTGCTGTTTTAGTTTCTCCAGCGAGAGAAGAGCTTTTTAGGACTACTCCCTTCGGTCCTTGGTTGGACCTCAACGTGCAGACCCATGACAGTCTTCTGACAGCGTTTTTCCTAGAAAGGCAGATTCCTCCTATTGAAGGACGGGAGGAAGAGTTATGGTTTAATATTTCCGGCCACATCCTTCGTTTTGGCCGAGAGGACTACTGCCTTATCACAGGCCTACATTTTGGACTCCTGCCGAACATCACTCCCCTCCGAAAGCACAACTACCTAAGGAGGGTCTTTCCTGATGCTTGCAGAGAGACTGTTCATCACGAGCCTCGTCTGCAGCTTTCCTTGGTTCGTAGCATGATTAAGCTAAAGATGTTAAACTTAAGCGACGAGGATGATGTCCGAGTTTGCTTACTAGGGATGGTGGAATTAGTATTCGTTAGATGTCAGGTTTCCCAGTTAGTTAATCCCGAGCTATTTAATATCGTGGAGCGTTTTACATTATTTAATCGCTATCCATGGGGAAGCTACACATGGGAACAAACCTACCAGCAACTGAACCGTGCTTGGGCTCGACGCGACCATCACAACAAGATGTCGATTACGGGTTTTGCATACGCCTTAAAGATTAGATAATTATTAATTTGAAATTTGTTTCCTTTATGATAATGTGCATACCTTTATGTGTTCTTGTATGTTTGTAGATATGGATCGTGGAGGTGTTTCCAGTCTCCCGACAATGGTTTACATGCTCAGACGCGTCCCCGAGGGGGATTCGATGGAACATCAACCATAATTTGAATATAAATGCGTGCCTTGAGTTCCTTGATTGTCAAGAGGTATGTTTTTGTATGTATTTCGAAGTCTATTTATAATAAATTAAGACTATGGTTTACTTAACATGTTATGTTTTCAATTTACCAGGAAGGGTGGCGCCCACACTACCCTCTTGTAGCTTATCCTTCGGAGCAGGAAACGGATTGGTATAGGGATAGCCATTCCTACATCGATAGCGATGAGGGCCTTCGAGCATCGAAGAGGCCCCGACGTACGCAAGGCTCTCCCTCCCCATCTAGCTCCGGCAATGGATCCAACTCCTCAAACCACTCGTATATGGAGGTGGACCCCCCCCCCCCCCAATCCCCAGTTTAGTCCATGGGGCTAATCAATGCTTTTCGGACTATAGGGACCCTAGCCTCCATGACGATGGTCCCTCACATGGATATTATTTGTCCGAATGGGACAGGTTGGATCGGCAAAGGTTGAATGAGGTATACTATGATTTCTATTACTACAAGGAGTGAGTCGATAGAGATTTGTATACCCACCTTGACGAGCAAAACCTAATAAATGCCGATCAAAACCAAATAAATGTGGATTATAGAGCAAGGATTGACAATTTGGAAAAACAGATTCAAAGGATGAATGTAAGTTATTCGTTTAACCTCTTGGATTAAAGTTGTTTTAATGTGTTTACTAAACAACGTTTGCATACTTTTTTTAGATGGGGGACCAACCTTCCCGATCTATGCCGTCCGAATCAGCCATGTTCTCATCTCCGGCGTCTTGTTATCCGTAACAGGTAAGTTATGAAACCTGGTTATATAGTAATTGTTTAACTCTTTCTTTACCCCATTTTTTTGTATTTAACAACATTCTTTCTAAGGGCACCAGCGGTGGCCATTTGGGGTACTCCCAGTATCCACCCCAAGCGGCAATCATGAGTATGCCCTCATCTTCATACATGACACCGAGCCCCTCTAATTTCCCTGTAAGTTAAATAAGTAGTATTAAATCCTATCTATATCGGGATTTGTAATATTTTACATGGTAATGATCAGTATTAATTTAATAGGCTACATCAGTTGCTATGGAGCTAGGATTTTATGTACCCCAGTCGTCATGCTTGGGGGAACATCACCTGCCGTACTCCACCGCCCCTCTCCCCTACATGCCGAATGTAAGTAAAAAAAGTTTGGTTTTAATATATTTTTTAAATTAACTGAAAACGATCCATCTTAATTTGCAGGTTACGCTTGATGATTTCGAGTCATCGTTCGAGTCGTTAGCCTCTGTTGAACGGTCGTTATTTGGTGGTGAGATAGCCGGGCCGTCGTCTCATGGATTCGAGTCGCCATCGGGGACGTTGGCCCCATCTATATCGGGGTCAGGTCTTAAGGTATATCGGCCGCCGTCCAGCATCACAGCTGATACAACACGGTGGTCAAGGACAAACGAGAGAGGGCACTGAGTCAATATCTGACCACTCCGTTTCCTAAACCACCGGATATGACGCCAGCTCCAAAGCACCCTAAGGC
This sequence comes from Silybum marianum, assembly GCA_036898165.1. Lineage (NCBI taxonomy): Eukaryota > Viridiplantae > Streptophyta > Magnoliopsida > Asterales > Asteraceae > Silybum > Silybum marianum. Next base: position 38,249,949 of record CM072529.1, on the reverse strand, counting down.
GACACAAAAGGGCAAGGGCAAGGAAACTACTTCAACGGGTGTTACAACGGCGACCATGATCCTCAAAAAATACAAAGAAGATCGTTTGCCCGATATGAGGCTTCCATTTTTGAGGTCCTCGATTAACAGGACGTGGTGGGGCACGCTGCTGGGCGAGGAGGGCAATGGTGATCTCACTGGCGATGTGAGTATATAAATTTGAGTTCATTGTGTTTTTAAAAATATACTGTATTCATTCTCTAACTTCTCGTGTATTATTTACTAGCATGTGAATGCATGGGTAAGGTATATCATTGCTTAGCCGTCATCCAGACGCACAATGGACGGTGATGAACGCCAATTTTGGAAAGTACTTTAGTGATGGTCGTGGTCCTGACTTTGTGATCAACATGGTATCGGGGATAGCCGAAGGTTCGATATCGTGGGTCAACCTAAAGCGGGTGTGTAAATTAGTTTACATCAATTTTACACAACTTGTATTCAAACCTTTCCATTATTAACTATATGTTTGGCGTTTTGTTCCAGGTCTACTGCCCGATTGTCATTGGGGAAGAGCATTGGATCCTAGGGGTTTTGAACCTTAAGGATTTCAGTATGGTTGTCTACGATAGCTTTAATAATAGCCCTGGTTATCGGAGAGCCTTTGGCGAAATGATGGACAAATGGAAAGGTGCTCTGCCCTTTTTGATGGGCCAACTTCATGAGCTTCAACTTAGAAACGCCGCTCGAAAATTCAGCCATACCCACGCCAAGAATGTACCACAACAGGCTTCTAGCCGTGGAGATTGTGGAGTATTTATGTGCATGTTCCTATCCCAGCTGATTAATAATGAGACCATAACTTCCAAACGGAATCAGGTGACAGCTGCTCAGAAATGGCGAAATTACATGTCGGAGACCTTATATCTTTATACAGATTATGCTAGTACGACCGATTAGCGGGTGACCCATTGTTATTATTTTTGTATCACAACTAATAAAAATAAATACAAACCTTTTGCTGCATCTCTGTATTTGATTTTTTTTCCCCTTTTTGTCTTTATGTAATTTTCAAGAAATCCAAGGCATTAAAATCCAAGCAAATTTCACTTTAATAAATCACTTCCATATATCATAATATCATATATCACATGTACCAAAACCAAAAGCTAACACCTTCACTAGTAATAGTAGTAGCAGTAAAAAGGAAAGCAGCAAAAAACAACAGGTAACAAAATACTCCTCCTACTTTGTCAATGAATAATTACAAGCACATGGTCCTAGTCCTACTTTGTCAGTTGGCCATAATGGCCTATGGTCCTAGTCCTACTTTGTCTTTATAAAGGACCAAAATTGTCAGTGAACCAAAGTTAGGGGTTGTAACTCCAAATTAATTCGTCTTTAAAAGGCAGGTGGTGCTTTTCTCCAACACATCCCTCCTTCATTGATTCCATCAAATCACCAGTGAGTTTAACTTCTATCCTAATTCAACCGGTATGGAAAAAGTTAATGTATATCTTCGTTCCGGTGGTAAATGGGAGTTTGTAAACGATGAGTCCGGTCCACCAAGTCAATTTCAGGTACTATTGCCCAAAAACATTACACATTTTAAGTTGGCCGGTTATTGTCAAAAAAAATTAATTTCGATAATGATGGCGGTGAAATGAAGATAGTGCACAAGACAAATGGCGAAATTTATCAGATATCTGACGATGAATGTGCTCGTTGGTTCATGAATTACGCGTCGGGGTGCGAGAGATCGCCTACACTCTATGTGCATGTTGATTATCCAGTGTACGGTGAAGGTGATGTCGGTGGTAGTTCCAACGTTGAAGAAACACAAGAAGAAGAAGAAGAAGAAGAAGAAGGAGAAGAAGGAGAAGAAGGAGAAGAAGGAGAAGAAGAAGAAGAAGTGGGTGATGAAGAAGAAAAAAGTCGTTTTGTTGGCTTTGCTGATGATGAAGGCTTTGTTTTTGATATAACTGATACGGATGAAGACGAAGCAACTGTAGAAAGAGTGACTCCTGCCAATAATTCATTTGGCGGGATAAATGATTTATTTGGTATGCCTTCTCCTCTTGAAACCCTAAAGTCGTATGTCACGCCTAAGGACCCCGTACCTTATAATCGTAGTTACAGAATAGCAATAAGCCAGACGTTCGACAGAAAAGACGAGATGATTGTAAAGTTGGCAAGAAAGTTTCTTGAAGAGGGCTTCCAGTATCAAACGTCGAGATCTTCAAAAACCAGGTACGGGTTTAAATGTCGTGTAAATGACTATTCTTGGCGTATGACGGCATACCCCATAGGAGGGCCAAACAAAATGTTCCAAATACGAAAGTTAGTGGACGTACACACTTGTTCCGAGACCCAATTAAACCCCCGCCACCATCAAGAAAACACAAAGATCTTGGTAGTATACTAAAACATAAATTTCTAGATGCTAGCAGGACATGTCGACCAAAAGACATTATTAGTGATCTACAAGAGATGTACGGTGTTAAGATTAGGTACCACCAAGGTTGGCATGCTAGATGGAGTGCCATAGGAATGGTTAGGGGCACCCCTGAGGACTCGTTCAGCCAACTCCCTCTGTTCTTATATAACATGGTGCACCAAAATCCAGGTAGCTTCACCAGAATAAAGACAGATTCAGAGGGACGATTTGAAAAGTGTGTTGCTGCCCTTCGCCCCGCGGTACGCGTAACTCTGTCACTTCTTTACATATTATAAACTATATAATTTTCATACAGTAACTGCATTATGATTTGCAGATCCTGTCTTTCAAGACAAAGTTGCGGCGTGTCCTTATAATAAACGATGCACATCTAAAGGGACGGTTCTTGGGTACAATGTTCCTGGCCGTTTCCGTGGATGGAAATAACAACATTGTGCCAATTGCTTTCGAAGTAGGTAGATCTGAGACAACGGACGAGTGGGCTTGGTTTCTGGAAAAGTTGAGGGAATGTATTGAAGATCTGCCAGATTTGGTGTTTATGTCCGATCGGGCTGCGGCAATAAGGGCCAGTATTACAGCCGTGTTCCCAACGGCCCATCACGCTCAGTGTTGTCGGCATCTCAAGATGAACGTCAAAACGAGGGACGCAAACATAAAACACTATAAAAATCAATTCTGGAAGGCATGCAAAGCCAATACGGAATATGAGTTCACCCGAAGAATGAATACTCTACGACTCCATGTAGCTGCAGGAGCTTAATTAATGGATGATCTTGGCCCGGAGAAGTGGTCAAGGGCATATTTTCCTGGTGTTCGGTTCAATATCATGACCTCCAATAGTGTAGAATCGGTGAATGCGTTGTCCCGTTTTGCCCTCAGATTACTGATTGTCATGCTTATGGATTACTTCAGAGATTTTCAACAACGGTGGTACTTTCTATGTCAACAAAAAGGAGGTTTCTAAGATGACAATTTTTCTTTTGACAATCCTAAAAAAATTCATACATTTTTGTAGAACAAATGCTTCACAATCTAGCACCGTGGGCGCAAGCCAAGATCCAAAGGAGGATGGGTAAGTCTGCAAGATGGAACATATACGACATTGTAAATGGTTGGTATGAGGTTCGAGATGGTCATAGGGATGCAAAGATCGATATGCGTACAAATGAATGTACATGTAAAAATGGCAACTATCTGGGTTACCTTACGGTCATGCCATCACCGTTGCGAAACAACTCAGATATACTGATTGTAGCCATTTGGCTTCAGCCTTCTTTTATGCCTCAATATACCAGGAAACATATGAAGGCATAATTCTTCCTCTTGGACCTACTTCAACATGGTTGTCTCCAAATACCCCTCTACCACCAGTCTATCCACCCCTAATAACAAGTAACCGAGTGGGCAGACCCCGTAACAACGATCGAAGGCCATCTCGCGGTGAAGGTCGGATACAAAGAAAGTGTAGTTTGTGTGGCCAAACCGGTCATAATTGTACAACCTGCCCAACTCCTTCTCCATCAAGCGATCCTACAAGAAGGTCTTCAGGTAGCCAAAGAAGGTAGTCTCAATCATCAACGTCGTTGGAACCACATGGAACTTTGGACTATAATAGTATTGACCTTAATGTTGATTTTTAGCTACCAAAGTTTGCTCCTGATTTTTAGTTGCTTGTTTCAAGTGTTTGTTAACTATTATAATGTTTTTCGATAAAGTTAACGTTATTGCAAACTTTTTATTATAATGTTTGATGCATCCACTATGAAGACGTGGTAATGTTGGAGTCAAAAATATTTCTATAAATATAAAATTTTCATATTAATTGTCTTTTTTTTCTTTTTTTTAAGACACTTGTTATAATATTAATTATTGTTTTATCAAATTTCAAATATCACTACACTAAATAATTTATTCAAATATTTTTATGATGTTTCAAGTGTTTGTTAACTATTATAATGTTTTCAATAAAGTTAATGTTATTGTTTGCTAAACCATAAATTGATATACTAAGGATAGTGCAAACATCTTAAAAAACATCTTAAACAATGGAAAATGTTATAGTGCAAACATCTTAAACAAACATTCTACATGGAGACATTTAGTGAGGATAGATGTCTTGGCATTAGATGATCCACCGAGTCTTTTCGTTGATTTTGTCCTCAAGAACATCGTATTCTTCTTTGATTTCCTTTACCAACATCTTCTCCGTACTAATTGTTTGCTCTATGACTGCAAGCTCTGCTTTACTTTCGTTAATCACCGCCTCTTTTTGAAGTTGTATTTCCCTGTTCTTATTCCATTTCTCCCCAAGCGCTATGATCTCCTGGTTCGCCTCGTTAACCGATGCCTTCAATTTCGCCGGCATTACTTGTGATGCCGGAGGGTTTGGGTCAGGGTTTAAAAACCTGGAAGAAAACATTTGTGGTTCATTGTATGGAGATGTCTCCGGGTAGTTACAGAATGCGTCTTCCCAATCGGCACGCTCTTCATCGCTTATTGGTTGGTCGGCAAAAGTTCTCCCATGCATTGCGCACTCCTCTTCTGTTGCGGGCACAGTCCAGGTACGCCTATACATTCCATCATTCAATGGTCGTAAGGGTTGTTTCTGTGCAGATCGAGAACTTCCATCCTTGGAAGCTGATTTCTTCTTGCCAGATCGGTTGTTTCCGGACATGGTTTCTTGAAGGTTAGCTAAATTTACGAAGTGTTATAAAAGGAATGAAATGGTAGATAACAAATTTGTGTGTTGGTACTTCTCACGGACCATTTATTTATAGTGGTGAACTTTAAAAAAAACCCCCGCTAGCACCTGAACTTTAAAAAACTGTCACATTTAGTCCCCGGAATTCAGGTACGCCTGAAAAGTTATGACAGATTCGTCTGAAAAAGTAGTTAGGATTCGCCTGAAAAGTGATGACAGATTCGTCTGAAAGAGTAGTCAGGATTCGCCTGAAAAGTATTGTCAGATTCGTCTGAAAAAGTAGTCAGGATTCGCCTGAAAAGTATTTGTAAATTCGTCTGAAAAAGTAGTCACGATTCGCCTGAAAAGTATTGATATCGTGACCAATACGTCTGACTATATCATGACGAATATCGCGACTATAAATAAGTGGTATGTTGAAGTGGTAACATGCAATCTCTAACTTACTACATTTAATCAATGTCTGGAAACCACCGCTCCGGCAAGAGATCGGTTCATGAGTCTGGAACTTCTTCAGGCTCAGGCAATAAAAAACAGCTGAATGATGGAAGGTTCAGGCTTAGATGGGAAGCTCCTGAAACGGACGAGGAGTGGAGACAGATTGGAAAAACTAGGGCCCATCATGCAATAACAGATGATGAAGAGCTATAATACGATGTCGCATGGCGAAACTATAGGAGTTCACATAACGGTGATACGCCGCCAACCTATGACGAGAGCCTTTTGTTCAACCGAGACTCAAACCCTTTGGCAACTCAAGTCATGCCTTCAAAACTCAAGACATCGTGTAAAGAGGCAGACGAAGAAATTGAAAGGTTAGCAGAGTTATGGAAAGATAACTGGAAGATTCAACTAGAAAAACAGGCGCTATTCGATGAAAAAAAAACGCCAACTAAAAGTCCTACAACATGAATTACGTCAAGATGAGGCGGAGATTAATGACATCAAAGAAACCTACACATATCTAGAGGCTGAAATCAACAAGAAGGCTGACTGGATCATCTCCTGTCAGAATATTTATCCGCAGTAGATTTCCAATTTAAATTATTGTTTGTAGTATTTAAATGTGTGTTTCAATTATTGTTTGTAGTATTTAAATGTCTGTTTGTAGTATTTAAATGTGTGTTTGTAATATTTATTGTTTATTTTCTTAATAGTTCTACTAATAGGTATTTTCTTAAAATGTTCTATTAATAGGTATTTTCTTAAAATGCATTTAATGCCAAAAAAAGAAAAAGGTAAAACATTATATATAATTATAAAAATATTAAAGTTACCTTTTTATTGATTAATTTATTACAAAAAAAATATTAAAGTTACCTACGTCAGGGATCAAAACAGACAATATTCAAACTTGACTACGTCAGGGACGGATTTTGCCAAATTTTCAAACTTTCGGTCAAAGAATGGCATCCGCTACGCCAAAAGGGTACTACGCCATGGCGTAGTAAAGTCCAGGGACCATTTTGCCATTTTTTATTCTTTCTCGCGATCCTTTCAAGTCCAGGGGCTGATTTTGCCAGTTTCTCAAACTTTCGGTCAAAGAGTATATTCCATGGCATCTTTGACCGCTAGCCAAAAGTGTACTACGCCATGGCGTAGTAAAGTCCAGGGACCATTTTGACATTTTTGATTCTTTCTCGCTATCCTTTCAAGTCCAGGGCTAATTTTGCCAAATTTTCAAACTTTAGGGACCAAGTACGCCATGGCGTACCTTGAAAATGGCGTACTGAAGGACATTTTGCAAAATATCGAATAAATTGGACTACGCCATGGCGTAGTGAAAAATGGCGTACTGAATGGCTATTTGTGCAATTTCAGTTCCTAAAATGGCTATTTCAGCAAAATTCTCATCTCAAATTGCCCTCTTTTGGAATTTTTTGGAATTCGCCAAAATCCAATTTCTTGAAAACAATGAACAAACAAGGGAATTGGAATCTGGTCAATGAAATTCAGATTTCAATTCCACCAGATTCCATTCCATTCCGATGAACCAAACGCCCCCTTATTATATTGTGACACTTTTAACTCTTTAACATATTGTTGGAGACGGCCCAACCAAATCCCTAAACCTCAAAATATAATTTTGTATTATTTACCCTCAAGAAATCTAATTTTATATTATATAAAGTCTATTTGTGGCAATTTTTGGAATAATGTTTTGTTATATTTGATACCTAATATTTTAATTTAAAATTTTTTAAGTTTTTGTTTTTAATAACATACATCTAAATAAACTTTAAAAATGTAATTATTAATACAACTTAATGGTTACCAACTCTGATGAACCCAAAAATAAAATCAATTTTATTTAAAAATGAGTTTATGATATTTTTATAGTGTGTTTACCGTATCAGTTCCATGATCATTCATGAGAAGGAAAATCATATCCTTTGTTGTAGCAGGTAGGTGATGCTCAAGTTTGAAACTGTGATCTCTATTTTTTTAGATTATTCTATTTATTTTTCAATATTTATAAAAAAAATTATTTCACATAAACTTTCAATTATATAAACATAAATGAATGATATAAATATTACCAGATGATCTTTCGCCTCTCAGGAATTTAATCCTATCAAAAGTGAGAGAAGTATTTATTTTATTCGTTGTATATAGGTATTATATGTTTTAAATATATAAATTTTTAATTAAATTTCATGTATAAATTTAATATACAAAAAATAGGGTCAAAAGGAAAAACAAAATGTTGTAGGTTGTTCTTTAAGGGCTTTGGCTTTCTTTCATCCTTTCTTTTTCTGCAACCCTTTTAATTGACAATTTGTTTTTGTTACTTTTGGATAAAGCTGGGTACCCCGTAGGCTCATGTTTCATTTAAAGCTTTTTTACTTCCAACATTTATTTATTTTCGTGGGTTAACTTTATATAAAAAGAAACCTTATTGACTTTTGATTCATATAATGTTTTTAGTTGGAATAAAATTTATCAAATTAATTTGACTTTGAAAGAATTATAATAAAATGTGATCAGGTTAGACCATCGGTTGACAGACATTGAAATGGAATTTGTTAAAAGAATTGAAAATTGGCTGTTTGATTCACATAATATAGCTTTGGAATTGTAACGAAATATTGGTAAATGACCAAAATACCCTTTTGGATATTTTGAGTTTGAAATCCAACTATTCTGTTCTGATCGGTGGTGGTTGATGGTGATTCAAATCAACAGTGGTCGACGGTGGTTCAAATCGGTAGTGGTTAGTGATGGTTCAGATCGATGATGGTCGGTGGTGGTTCAGATCGACGGTGGTCGATGATGGTTCAGATCGATGGTGTTCGATAGTGATTTAGATCGATGGTAGCTGGCAGTGGTCGGTGGTGGTTCAGATCGGTGGTTGGCGGTGGTCGACAGTGGTTCTGATTAATGGTGGTGGTTGACGGTGGTTCAATTCGGTAATGGTCGGCGGTGGTTCAGGTCGGTGGTTGTCGACATTGGTTCAAATCGGTTATCGGTGGCGGCAGTGGTTGATGGTGATCGACAATGGTTCAGATCGGTGGTTGTTCGGATCAAGTAGTGAAGATGGACATAATTTGTCCTTTTGAGAATATGGAATGGAATGAAATTGAATTTCTTCTCAGTTGTGATGGAATGACCAAATCCATGGATGGTGGAATGTGTGAAATTTAATTCCATTCCATAGGTAAACCAAATGCGTTAATGAAATTTGGTCACTTGAATTGTCAATCGAATTCCTTCCAACTTATGTCGGAATCTTGTGAACCAAATGCTCCCTTAAGGTATTGAGTTTACATCATGATAATTAAGTATTCTTAGGAATTGTTCGGCAAAAATAAGTTAACTTATAAGCTGACATATGTTTATTTTTTAAGTAATCTTTTGGATGCACACAAGTAGCTTATAAGTCGGCTTATAAGTTAGTTTATTGATAAGCTACTTGGAGTAGATTATGAGAAGATTTTTGACACATATTCCAATTATAACCATGATTGATAATATCTATTTATTTATTATTATGTATAAATAAATATTAACCGTTAATTATAAATAAATATTAATTATTCATATTCAATATTAATTTATAGGAACTAAAATTAATTAAAAATTATTAATTAATTATAATTACATATTATTGATAATCTTAACTATACAATTGATATTAATATCAATAATAACTAGTAATTATTTATAAATTTTACTGAAAGGAGGAAGATCCCTAGGCAATTTTATAGAAAGAATAACCAATTACAGAAAACTAACAAACTAATCAGTCCAATGCTTGGATAAGCAAAACCAAGCCACAAAAAGCCAAAATAAACACAAACAAATGAGCCAATAGAAAATACAGAAGATATGACGCACGACGACGTCAAACACGCCCCTAATCATTTCATTAAGCATTAGCATTGCTCGTTCTTCTTTTCGTGTCCGTCTTCCAAGCCATACACATCAGCACCTCTTTTTTTTATTTCCGCACACACATGATCTTTACTGCGTTGTTGATTGTCAAATAATTTAAGGTTTCTCTCCATCCAAATATGATAAACCGTAGCCGAGATTGCCACTTTTTGCAAAGTCGACCAACGTCTCCAACTCCCAGTCGTCCAATCTATAAGAATGGCATCTTAATTCCAAGGGCACATGTTAAGCTCAACATCACCTTTTATCATATTCCATATAGTGTTGGAATACCTACATTCGAAGAAAAGATAATTATGTGTTTCAATAGTCATGTAACAAAAAACACATTTCAGATATGGGGGATCATTCTTCCAATTAGCTATTCGATCTTGGGTTGGAAGTCTTTTCAAGCACGCCATCCACTTATATAGCACATGTTTTGGAATAAAGGCTTTATTCCAAACCACTTTATGCCATTGTACAATGGAGCCCGATTTTTCCAAAGTCCTCCAAGCAAGATTAACCGTATACTTTTCTCGAATCTGATTTGGTCCCAACCATAACACACGATCCTCCTCATCTCTAGAAGACAGAATAGCAACATTTGCAAGCTGTGGATAAATCGGGACTTATATGAAGCGTGTTCTGTTAAAGCTTCAGAATTTGAAACAATCGTTTAGAAAGCTTCTCAAGTCTCTTGGTGATATGGATAAAAAGGTGGAGGCTCTTAAGTATGAGTTAAATGTTGCTAAATTAGCATGTGATTTAGATCCGACTAATTTCATTCTAAGGGACGATGTGGCTCATTTATTGTTAGCTTATCAGGATGCTAGAAGTAATCAAGAAGCGTTGGCAAAGCAAAAAGAAAATAAATGCTTGGTTGAATGAAGGAGATGGTAATTCTAAGTTTTTTTTTCATGCCATTAGAGAAATACGAAATCAAAATCGAATTGTTTCGGTTTATGACACCTCAAGGACGGTCTTTGATATGGATGATGTTCCTTCGGCCTTCATCCATTATTTTTCTTCCATCCTTGGTACGGAAGATCTTTTGGTTGTGCCTAATATGAATGATTTTTTGTTTTTAAAATTGGCTGACTTTAAGTCAAGCTCTTTAGCTGATCCGGCCGATTACAGATGAAGAGATAAAAAATGCTTTATTCTGTATGGGGGATAATAAAGCCCCGAGATCGAATGGTTATTCGGCCAAATTCTATTAGGCAACTTGGAATGTGGTTGGGAAAGATGTACAAATAACGATCCATAACTTCTTCTATTCGGGGAGATTTGAATTTCAATTGAATCATACTTCTTTCTGTCTAATTCCGAAAGTTCCTAATGCAAGTAGGGTTACTGACTTTAGACCTATTGCCTATTGTAATATTTTGTATAAATGCATTAGCATGGTGATTACTGATAGGCTAAAAGGCTCTCTGAATTTCTTGATCGGAAAGGCTCAATCGGCGTTTATTCCGGGGAGAAGGATCTCGGAAAACATTATGATGGCACATGAGCTCGTGGCTGGATATCAGCTACAAAAGGGGTTGCCTCGATGTGCCTTCAAAATTGATATTCGGAAGGCGTATGATACTGTTAATTGGAAATACGTCCTTGGTATGTTGGAAGGTATGGGATTTCATCCGGTTATGGTGAACTGGATTAGAAGTTTGATTACTACACCTTCCTTCTCGGTGTGTGTAAATGGTAAAGCTAAAGGGTTTTTTAGAGGAAGGAGAGGTATAAGGCAGGATGACCCAATATCGCCATACCTTTTTACAGTGGTTATTGAAGGACTCTTGATGATTCTGAAGAAATATATAGAGGAGGAGACTGAGTTTTCGTATCATGTTGGGTGTGAAGACAGTAAACTAACTCACCTGTGTTTTGCAGATGATTTGTTTGTCTTTTTCTAGAGGTGATGTTCAGTCTATTGAAGTGATAAAGAAGGCACTTCAAATATTTAAAGACAGATCTCGGTTAGCACCGAGTTTGGAAAAAAGTGAGGTGTTTTTTGGAAATGTTGATATGGATACGAAGAATGCCCCATTCTAAATTGCCTTCCATTTAGACATGGGGTCTTCCCGATTCGTTATTTGGGTGTTCCTTTGTCACCATCACGGCTTAAAGTAAGTGATTTTAATCCTCTTATTTCTAAAGTGAAAGGGCGGGTGAATAATTGGAAGAATAAATTTCTCTTTTATGGAGGAAGGAGACAATTAATTATTTCAGTTTTGAGCTCCATGCAAACTTATTGGATGTCAGTCTTTCTCCTCCCTTCGGCTGTTATTCATGAACATGAAGGTATATTCTGAAACTTTCTATGGGCGCAAGGTGATAATTCTAAAGGAAAATGTAGAATTGCTTGGGAGAATGTATGCAAACCAATAAAGTGTGGTGGCCTTGGAATAAAAAGGTTGGGTTTATGGAATAGGTGTCTTATGTTTAAGCATATTTTGGATATTCTAACTAAGAGGAATGCATTATGGATTAATTGGATCTTTATCAATTATATCCGTAATAATAACTTTTGGTTAGTAAAGAAAAGGAAGGCGTGGTCGTGGCTTATTCGAAATATCTTGGACATTAGACCACAATGCCGAAATCATTTTATAACAAGTGTTGGTAAAGGAAATAACACTCATGCGTGGGAAGATGTCTGGAATGTTCATGGCTCTCTATCCAATTTATGTGCCTTACCGTTTCATTAATGGGAATGGTATGCTCAATAATTCGACGGTCTAGGATTTAATGGATAGATTTGGTAAATTATAAATCTTATTAGCTATATCAATTAGTTTTTTAATTATTATTCAGTATATCCAGAAATCAAAAAGCAAATACAATAATTCTAAAAAATCAAGATACATAAAAATTGTAGTTAGACTTGTCTTATACTACCTTATAAAAGAGATTTGGGAAGAGTCTTAAAAACAACCTTAAATGCATAAGGTACTTCTTTTTTTATGCACAAAGTCTTAAAAGTCTTAATTACAACTTAACAAACCTAATCTACAACTTGATAAAGCATGGCTCTTGTTTGTAGATGGCTATTAATATTCTCTACGAGGCGATTGATCTTCTCAAGATAGAACCCTATCTGGTATCACAGGTTCCCTTAACCCTAATGTGATTTCCGATCCTAAAAAGCTGATCATTCTCCACTTCCATATACACACGCAACTTCTTCGCTCATCCTAGGTTTTTTTGGATGCTTCTTGCCGTTCATCGCAATCAGGTTGGTTTGATAATTTAAACTATCAATGTGTTCGATAATATTTTTTTGGGCGCTTCTTATCATTTAACCATCGATGTGTTCTTAAACACTTAACAAGTTCAGTATTAGGGTTGATTAGAAGTCGAAATCATGAAGTTTCTCAAAATACCAAAGAGGGATTACATGTCCAGGTTCGTTTAACACCTCTTTGACAACCTCTGCATATTGTCTCCATGCTTTATCGTTCGTGATTGCTTAACTCGAAATTGAAGCTGTAAATTGAATCCAAACCCTAATGCCAGTCGAGTTTCAAACTGCATCGAAATTTAAGTTATTCAATTTGCAGGTTTCATTCTTCTTTAATGCTTCTTGATTATCTATTGTGAACTTACCTTATTTAGCAAATTTTCTTTATAAAAAATTGACTGCAAGTTTTTGTGGTGTGCTTACCAAAAGTTTTCTGTCTTCCATGAAGCATTGAAAATTTATTACTGTTATTTTTCGCTTCGTATTTTACTTGAAATCATGCTTGGTGCTCTAAATTTTAGTGTAAAGCTAAGGTACAAGTCTCTAATAGTAATCTTGATTTATTATTCGTATTTATAATAGGTCGATATGGCTATGTTGAGCCAGATGGAAGACCATGATCTCAAAGAGTTAGGAATACCAATGGTATATTTTCCCTAACTTTTGTTGTTCGTGAATATCACCGTTTTCTTTTCTTTTTCTATCATTGGGATTGTTTATGGATGAACCCTCAAGTATTGGGGTTGAATTTGGTGGATTTTTGATGCTTAAAATCGAGTTTTAGACCTTGGAAACGATTTTGGGGTTGTTTTTTTATGCTGAGCAAGAAAAGGGTCAGACTTGTACCTGACAGAAAGTTACGCGACTTACCCCGCGGCTTCAAGCCACGGGACAAGCCGCATAACTCACTACCCAAGTGAGATTTTGGCCGAACCAATTCTCGTTCTAAGCCAATGTTTGAACCATCGTTCTAGGGGTTCATTAGGGGTTTATTATAGAATGCTTTTGAGGTTATTACTTCAGGTTAACACCTATCTTGTCTTGGTGAAATTAGGCGTTCGATTTGGGGATTTCGATCGTTTTGGGCACGGATGTAGGTGAGGCTTTACCAGGTGAGTTCCCTGGACTTAAACTACACTTCTCATCAAAGGTTTATTCTATAAACTGATTATGGTGTTACAAAATGGAAGCATGTTAATTGTTTTATACTCGTTTCAATTTATATAAATGTTGGTTGATGAATTGGCCTAAATAGCGCGATATGCCTAACTAAATTGGACATGTACATAGGTGAACGTGTGTACCTTGGGATAGTGCAAATCCCTTGGGAGTTATATCCCGTACATCTCGAATCCGTTTTGAGTGTACATTGGATAGATACCCTTCTTGGGACCATTCATTGTATTCGCATGTGGAATTGTGCGGAACACGACTATTAAGTCACATGTGGAATTGTGTGACTAGCTTCGGCTTTTTCTGCGATCCTTGTACATGGTCCCGTATTTGAATTACTTGCTTCCTTATTTTCACAATTTATATCTTCGGATTTAAATGCCTTATATAACAACTGTTTATTTAGGATTTCACTAGACCTTGTGGTCTAACCCTCGCTTTTCAAAACTAAACCATTTTCAGGTAGAGGCTTGGTAGAGAGTTCCTCGAAGGGAAAGGGTAAGATTTGAGCCGGTTATAGAAGTTAGATCGGATGCCGTAAAGACTCCTTTAGATTAATAATTATTAGTTGTGGATAATTTATTTGTTTCCGCTGCAAATCTATGAGATGTAATGGATATTTAATCACTCTTGCAATTTCGGTTATTTATTTATGCTAGATATGCGTCTTTTGAATTTTGGGTTGTTACACTTAGTCTTTAGGAAGATCTTCCTCATACTTTTACATAAGAATTATGGCTAACTATCTCCCCCTAAATATGAATGAAGAACCTTATAAACATTGAAAGAAGACAAAAGTAAATTTTTTATTACAGTATTGAAATAAATTACAGAAGTGGAATTACAAAATATATTCAAAACATAGCACCCGGATGACTTCTTACAACAGCATAAAAACTATTAATAAGTTCCCTTACGTTAAAAATCCCTCTAAGAAGTAAATCCATGTCTCTGGCTGCCTTTCTGATTCACTCATCTTGTACACAATGTAGCCATGGATCACCTTCAGAATCTCTGTTAAATATTTGAACCTTTCTTGAATTCTAAAGAGCTTCTTGCCATATGTTCTTCTAAAGATCATTCCCATTTCAGGTTAAAGGATGATGGTAACAATTTTGAAGTTTTGTATTCCTTCAAGAGTTTCATCTGGAGCGGAGATAGACAGTGGACGAATATTCAGATCCAAAGCAGTTTGAAAATCTAATCTCGCTCGATATTCAACAAACCTTTCCAGAATTTTCTTCAATCTGTGATAGCCCATGGAATAAGGGACACCTTTCTTGAGGTTTTTGGCCAAATATTGTCCTATGGGCACGTAGTCGCAGGTGTTTAGAGAAAGAAGATCATTTTCTGAGAAAGTGTAGTACTTGCCGTCATATCTTCTCAATGTGTATTCGACATAGGAAATGGCCTTGTTTGCATAAGTTCTAACCTTCAAATCACAGATTTCAGTGATTTGGGAGTTAGAATAAACGAACTTTCTGTCCTGTCTCATCCTTGCAAATCTTGCTTTGATCTGAGGCATGACTCCAGGATGCAAATTTGTAGTTTCTAGAACTACCTCTTCATCTTTGTCGACGTATAAGACCTTATATATTTCTTCTCTTGGAGGAGGCCTTTTGTGTCTATCTTTCTCGGCCTCTGTATCCACATGTTTGTTATCCACAAGACGCTTTGACTTTGTGATCTTTCTGGATAGCTCTTGAACTTCATATTCTTTTGGTATTTGCTGAGAAGGAGGAGGACTTGCTTGAGTAGAGGGTGCTTTTGGCAATAAGGACGATGGTTGAGTCGATGCTAGTTTGGAAAGAGGCTTCTGTACTATTGTGGGCTTCTGTGTTACTGTAGGCTTCGGCTTGGAAGGATTCTCTAGATGAGTTGGTGGCTTGGTTGGTATCAGAGTCCTTCTTTTGCTCTCCAAATCTTTTATTACATTTGCAACTTGGGAAGCTTCTGATATATCTCCTGGAACAAAATAAGTTCCTGCAGTAGTCATAGTAGAGATGAGTTTTACCAGCTTTGGAGTTGAGGTTGAGGTTTTCTGCTGTTGCTGAGTAGTTCCCTATTGAGGAGGTTGTTGTTGCTGAGGTGGTTCAGAAGTGATGGGAACTATAGTTGATGCTTTTGGATCTGTCTTCTGTTTCTTTAAAGAAGAGCCACTCTCCCTCTTCTGATGACCAGACGATCCAGGATCCCTATCATCTGAATTCTTTCTCTCAACTCATCTTGTCTGCATGCCTCTTCTTCCTTAGCCTTATTCTTCTTTTTCTGGCGTCTGCAGATTGTGTTAACTGTGGTATTGGTATCATTCAGAGTGGATTCAATTTCATTAAGCATCTGAGTGAATGAGGCTTCATTGATCGCGATCTGAAGTGGCAGAGGTTTGGCAAGATATTGTTTGATCTCCTTTAGAGGCTCATTGCTCTTTGTAACAAACTTGGCATTGATATCTGTGAACTTCTGGATCAAAGCATCTTGAAATCCACTTAGGTCAGCTTTGGAAACTAGTACAGAAGGAATGTATTTTGTAAGAGGGACCACCGATTCAAGCATTTTTTTGACTTCCTCTGCAAAGGATTTGAATTCAGCAGCAGAGATCATTAGGGAAGTTGCAGAAGTGGAAGGTGCAGAAGGAATGTTGGCTATTGTAGCAGAGTTGGCCTTTATTGCAGTCTCAAGTTTATTGAAGTGATCTTCAGCTAGGTTTCTGTGACCATTATCAGTTGAGGAAACTGAGCTCTGGATTGCTGAAAGTTTGTCACTGATGGTCATTTGAGTGGAGTTCACTACAGCAATGGATGTATTGACTTTTGAGATTTCTGCAAGGGTGGAAGTATGATTAGCAGATATTGTGCTTTTTAGATCATCTAAGGATCCCTTCGTTTCATCAGCAAATGCTTGGAACGCAGCCAATGTGACAAAGTCAGGAGGTGTAACCTCTATATCTCCAACACATGGAGCCAATTTTCCCTCGCGTCCAGAGGGGCCTCCTTGATCACCTGTTTTTAGGTTGAGTCATGGAGGACTTCCATCCTGCCTTTGAGGGCTCTTAAGAGCTTCCTCTCCGGATGTTCTGACCTTGTTTGCTGGTTCTTCGTCGTCAGAGGACGAAGTGGCAAAATAGGTGTAGGTCAAGTACAAAAGGGATGTGCTTAGAAGGATTCCAGAACCCCTCTGACGGGATTTCTTTGGCAAGTGGATAAGAAAGTAGCTATGGACGTAGAAACTTCTGTCCAATCAATGTTGTGGGAAACGGATGTTTCCACATTCTATGAGGGAGGTAGTGAGTTCTGAGGAACTCTTATATTTTCATCATCTTCCTGTTGGGAGGAAGAATATGGTTGTTGGGTTTCCTCAGATTAGTGCGTCCAAAAGCATGAAGAAACACTTCTAGATGGTCTGGCTAGGTGTCTGGTTCCGGAAGGAGCTTCAGTCCTTGTTCAATAAGTCCTGGTGCTTGACCACCAGTCTTAGAAGATGTTGGTGCTCTGGTTGGACTCGGTTGGGTTTGCACATTTGTGTCTCCGTGGACATATCCTGAACTCACTTTTCTTTTTCTCTCAAGAGGGCAGAAGCACTCTCATCATCCCTCGCTTCATTCTTTTTAGACTCAGTCTCACTCGACCCCTCACTACTAACTTGGGATACTAAATGCTCTAGGGTGGGTGGTAGCGGATTTGTGACCAACGTAGAGCTTTTATAGACTTGGAGGTGAAGAGATTGGCTAGGAATGATAGAAAGCATGTACCTTGATAGTGGACATTCTGCAGGATAGCCATCTGGATGAATCATCGGGCGATGGCTGTTCATGATGAAGAATGGAGTGAATGGTGCCTCACAGGGAATGTTGTGCGTTGTCAGAGCATCTCTTAGAAAGAATGGAATGAATCGTGGGAACATCAGGGATATGAGCTTCTTGCCCTTCTCTTGAGATCTTACTTTGTTGGTTACAGAGGCCTTGATCTCTCAATATAGAAGCTATGAATAGTCTAGATTAAGATTGAATAACAATCCATACATGATGGTAAGAATGTTTTATGTTGGCTTGGTCCATTGACCATATCTTGCAGGTTAGTCCTTTATTCAGAATCGATACCAATACATTCCAGGTAGAGGTAACAATTGTCTCTTGAATTTAGAGACTTTGGAGATGGGTTTGTTATAACCTAGAAATTTCAGAAACTCGACTAGGATATCAGTTGTAGGGTTTTCCACATAGTCCTCAATTTCAAGTTCTTGCCTGGTAGGGAAAAAGAAAATCCTTGAAATCCTGTCCCTAGATATCTTGACAGTGCATTCCATTTCTGTGTTTGGAACATTGAAAGTTCCATAGATTCGTGATTCATCTGCGATAAGATTGCAATTTCACCAAAATTCTTGAACAAATTGTACGGGTACCTGGTTGTCGACGATTTCTAGAAACTCGATCAAAATAGAAAATGACGGGTGTCAAGGGCAACTTGATAGTTGTTCGCCTTGATTTGTATGCGAATGATTGGTCGGCTTTCAGCAGCAGTGGACTATAGTTGGGATTCATTAGGAGCATCTCCTGAGTTTGCAGGTTGAGCAACCATGGAATTGCAGTAGGGAGGAGGGAGAGTAGAGAATAGGGGAAATTTTAGCACAAAGGATTCGAGAAAAAAATCGACGGTGAAAAAAGTAAAATGTAAAGATAAACTCGATTTAAATAGTGGTAAAGGGAAATGCAATCGAGTGCGTGGGATAATGCAACGCCTCTAAATGACGTGTCCTGAAAATAATATTTGGGCCATAGGGTGGTGACACGTGGAAAGTGGGCCAGGAAGAAAAATTGTCACCAAAAGAATAGATATGGAGACTTGACGGTCACCTGAATTGTATCACCCGCATATACGCACGATGGAAAAGAAACAAGTGTAAACCTGTTGAGAAGAAATTTTGTACAAACGAAATATCTGGAAGTGCATATAGTGGTTCTGGAACAAGAAGTTCAGAAGGTAAAAATAATTGAAAATGAATCATTCTGGTCATAGGAAAATGCTTTGGGACCAGAAGAGAGTTTTAACATTTTTAGAAATATTAGTACAGAACTACCTGGATGAATAGGTTTTTCATAGACATACCAGAAGCTTTGTGTTGTCTTTGAGAAAAGATAGGATACAAAAGTAGTGGGTGAACTATTAGAATTTTTCAAAATGGAATGCAGAGGTTTTTGATAGATATACCAGAAGCTCTGTATTGTCATTGAGCAAAGACAGGATACAAAAGTAGTGGATGAACTATCTTAATTTTTTCGAAATTTCTTCCCTCTTAATCATAGAATTACCATTTCTTCGCTTATGAGAGCAAGAATTTGCTCCCCCCTTGACTTATGCATAGTGTCTCTTGCTCCCCCTCAAATTGTGCTTGGATCATAATAGGATAAGAAGTGATAGGTAGAGTTTGAGTGCAGGGACTCTGCATAGTATATACAGAAGCTCTGCATCCCTTATGTGAAAAGCAATGATACAGAAGAGGTTAGACAAAATGAATCAAGGACACGACATGTTGTATAAATTGAGACAGTGGCTCTGTATAGTACATATATAGGCTCTGAGTCAGTTATTGCATATTAAGCAAGCCCAACTTGCTGATTTAAAAGGAGAATCTTTTCTTATCCAGAGCTTTGGTGAACAGATCAGCAAGTTGGAAATCAGTAGAGACAAAGTACATTTTGATTGTACCATTTTCTACATGATCCTTTATAACGTCATACCTGACATCAATGTGCTTGGTTTTAGAGTGTTGGACTGGATTTGTAGTGATGGTGATGGCACTCTCTAAATAACACAGAATGGGGATTTCATCATACAAAAGACCATAGTCTCTGAGTTGGGTTTTCATCCAGATGACTTGTGAACAATAACTAGCAGCAGCAACATACTCTGTCTCTACTGTAGAAGTTGATACACAGTTCTGCTTCTTGGATGTCTAACTAACTAGCTTGTTTCCAAGTCGTTGACAACTTTCAGATGTGCTTTTTCTGTCTAATTTGCATCCTGCAGGATCAAAGTCGGTATATGCAATTAAATCAAAGCCCGAGTTCTTTGGATACCAGAGACCCAGAAACTGAGTTCCCTTTAGGTACCTAAAGATCCTCTTTACTGCAGCCAGATGTGATTCATTCGGATTGGCTTGGTATTTGGCACAGAGATATGTGGCAAACATGATGTCTAGTCTACTAGCAGTCAGATACATAAGTGACCCAATCATCCCTCTATAAAATCTTGACATCGACTGATATTCCAGAGACATCAGAGTCAAGTTTGGTGCTATGAGAGATTGGTGTTTTCATTGTTGTAGAATTGTGAAGTTTTTATTTCTTGAGAATGTCAAAGACATACTTGGCTTGGTTTATAAAACTGCAAGAGGTAGTCTGTTTGACTTGGAGCCCGAGAAAGAATGTTATTTCTTCCATCATGCTCATCTCAAACTCACTTTTCATCAACTCAAAAAATGTATCACATTCTTCTTGATTTGTAGAGCCAAATATTATGTCATCAACATAGATCTGGACTAGAGTTAACTCACCTTTGCACCTCTTGATGAACATAGTTGTATCAGTTTTACCTTTTTCATATTTGTGTTTGATCATAAACTTTGAGAGGCGATCATACCATGCACGTGGAGCTTGTTTCAACCCATACAGAGCTTTAGCTAATAGGTAGACATAGTCTGGATGAGCTGAGCTCTGAAAACCAGGAGGTTGCTGCACATAGACTTCTTCCTTGAACTTGCCATTCAGAAAGGCTGATTTGACATCCATTTGATATACTTTGAAATCTTTATTTGTAGAGAAGGGAAGAAACAATCTGATTGCCTCAAGTCTTGCTACAAGAGCAAAAGTTTGATCGTAATCAATCCCTTCTTCTTGACAGTAGCCTTTTGCAACCAATCTGGCCTTGTTGCTAATCATAATTCCATCCTTATCCTTCTTGTTCCTGAAAACCCATTTAGTACCAATAACTAGTTTATGTTTAAGTAAGGGAACAAGTTTCCAAACCTTGTTTCGTTGGAATTGGAGGAGTTCTTCTTGCATGGCATCTATCTAGCTTGGATCTTGGAGTGCTTCATGAATTTTCTTAGGTTCTACCATGCTAAGAAAATTCATAGAGAATGCTTCATTAGTAGTGGCAGACCTAGTCTTTATGCCTATAGAAGGATTACAAATAATTTGGCTTGAGGGATGATCCTTTGTCCACTTCTTCAATGGAGGTTGGGAGACTATTGGGGATTAAATCTCTGTATTTGAATGTTCTGTTTCAGCTAAGCTATGTGTTGGAGAAGAACCGAGTTTCTCCCCCTCGACAACTGGCCCAGAGTTGCATGGATCTAGTTCAGCAGATAGTTCTGTTGGAGTATTGTTGTCGTTTGGTGATGCAGAGTTGATGTCTTCTGAGGTAGAAGGTTCATCTTCATGTTCTGAATTATCAACTGAGGATTCAAAGTTAGTAGAAGGACCAGAGATAGTTATATCTGATGGTTGTGGTTCTTCTGTTGCTCTGACCGGAGCATCTCTAGTTGCACATTTAGAGATTGGTTTATCTCCAAAGTAGTCCTAAAAAATGTATCTAGTTCTGACTCTCTGGACTTGGAGAGATAGTTAGAAGTAACATTGTTGAGTTTAAGTTCTGAGTTAGAGTACTCAGATAGTTGGGCTTGATCATCAAAGGATACATTTATGCTTTCCACAACTGTCTTGGTTCGTATGTTGTATACTCTATAAGCTTTGGAAGTAAGAGAGTAACCAAGAAATTGTCCTTCATCAGACTTCTTGTCAAACTTTCCAAGATGGTCTCTATCATTTAGGATAAAGCACCTACATCCAAAGATGTGTGTAAGAACTTGATGTTAGGTTTTCTTTGACTAATCAATTCATAGGCAGTTTTGAGATGTATCTTGACCACAATTGATCTGTTCTGTGTGAAACATGCAGTAGAGACAACCTCAACCCAGAAGTGTGTGGGTAGACCAGAAACATCAAGCATTGTTCTTGCTGCCTCAACCAGAGTTCTATTTCTCCTTTCCACAACACCATTTTGTTGAGGGGTCCTTGCAGCCGAGAAGTTTTGAGGTATTCCTTCTTTGTTCAGGTACTCTTCAAGTTTGTCATTCTTGAATTATGTACCATTGTCACTTCTTATCTTCTGTATTTTGCTCTGTAGTAGCACTTGGATAATTCTTATCATGGTGATTAACACTTCGGGTACCTCTAATTTATGTCTTACAAAAGCAAGCCAAGTATATCTAGAATATTCATCTATTAGTACCAAGATATAGTTTTTACCAGACAAGCTCTATACTGTTGTGGGACCATAGAGGTCAACATGGAGCATATACAGAGGTGTTGTGCACGAGACATCACTTTTTGTCCCGTGGGATGCTCTTTTGAGTTTTCCCATTTCACATGAAGCACAAAGGTGGTCTCTCTGGAATTCGACCACTTGGAGGTCAGTTACCAGATTGTGTTTGACAAGTTTTTCGAGATTTGAAAATTTCAAATGAGACAACTTGTGGTGCCAAAGCCAAGCTACTTCAATCTTCTTGGATATGAGACACAGAGTCTCTTTTCCATTAATGGCTCTAAACAACTCTTTACCTGACTCTGTAAATAGAGAGTAATGTTTCTTTTGAAAGAAGACGCTCATGTTTGCATCGCAAAGTTGGCTTACACTTAGAAGAATATGCTTAAGACCAGAAACATAAGCCACCTTTGATAAAGATACATCTCCTTCTTTCAAGGTTCCATAGCTTTTGATCTGTCCTTTGCCGTCATCACCAAAAGTTACAGTTCCTCCTAGTTTATCTTTGAATGAGGAAAGTAACCCTTTGGATCCAGTCATGTGCCTAGAGCATCCAGAGTCGAGATACCATATGTGCATACATTGTTTCTGCAATACAGATTAGAGATTTTTAAGTACACATTTCATAATGGGTCCTTTTATGTTAGGATTAGGATTTTTGTTGATATTTTCTTTTATCTTACTCATATCCTCAGGTTTTCCAGTAGCAAATGGTTTTCCTGGGTTGGTTTTAGGTTTTTGTTTCTTCTGACTCTTAGGATATTTGCGTTGCTTAGGGTCAAAGAGGAAGCAATGTGGACCAGAGAAGAGCCTTTTCAATTTAAATAAGAGAGAGAAACATTCAAAATTTTGGCAAATTAAAGAGTTCATTTAAATTTCTTTTCTAAAATATGAAAAACAAGATTTCTTATTTACGTCTATTCTAGCATCACTTGTTTCATTGAACTTCTTATCTAGTCTAGACTTATTTCCTTTGAAATCTGAAGTCTTCTCTTGATTCCTCTTCTTTGTAGTCCACTCCCTTTTGGCTATAGGAGATTTCACTGAAACATAAGAAGCTTGATTATCTTTCATTATCCATTTATTTTTTGTTTCTTTGTGAACTTAATTGGTTTTTGAATGTTTGACTTTGATTCAGAAGGTTTGAGAATTTGAGATTGATTTCTTTTCTTGACTTCTGCTTTTTTCTCTAGTTCAAGACATGACTTGGCTTTGATGCACATGCCCAGAAAATCAGGACACATGGGCATTCTAGGTTTCAGTTCTTTTGAGGGAACAAAGATCATAGGTATTCCATTTTAAAGTTTTCTGACTTCTGGTCAAGATGTTTTCCTCTCTGTTATGTAAAGTGTTCACCATGTTCAGGATTTGGATTTTGTGTTGGGACATATACAGAGGGTAATTTATTTTCAAAAGATGTTAGAAGTTTGTCTGAATATAGAAAGAATTCATCATCACTGTAATCTTTTGATTCCCATGGATATATTTCAAAGCCATTGTCATCCTTGTCTAGACAGTCGTTTAAGTCAACAAATGTACATGGAATTATCTATGGATGGTCTTGAGGAGGTGCAAAGCAGTGAGAAATTTCATTTTGAAATGTTTTGTTTTCTTGCTCTGCATCTTCTTTCATCATACATTCATTCAAAGTTTGAAGTAAATGTTTTTCAAACTTAGATCTTAGTTCTTCTTCTGTATGCATTAGTATGAATTCATCTGCTTCTGGATTTAAAGTGATATGAGTATATGAACCAAAGTTAAAAACTTCACCTTTTCTCTGTATGAGTTTTAAATCAACTTGATTTATTTTGCTGGTTTTTCGTTCAGAGATATACTTGATGTTTTTGTACTTAAGTTTTCTCACTCTTTGTCCATTTTCATATTTTGATCTTTTAAATACAGATTGTTCATAAAGAACTGGAAAATCAGGTTTTTGTTCTTTGCCCACATGAGATACAGATTCCAAGGTAGATAGCTTTTGGCAGGTATAAGGGTCAAGATCATCAAAACCAAGACCTGTCTTATCCATTTGCATATTAATTTTCTTATGCACATTTTGAGCATCTTGATAATTTTTTATCAAAAGCTCCTTCTTCTGAAGGCTAATGTGTAGAAATTCCCTTTCCTTTTGGAAATGTTTAATCTGTCACTTTCTTTAGTCTCAATCTCCTTGTTTTTATCTTTCAAAAGCTTCTTAAGTTCATCATTCTCCTTTTTAAAGTTGCTTTCTGTGGTGTTTTTGTGTTTTAAAATCTTTTGATATTCTATAGAAAGTTCTTGTTTCTCTTGGGTCAGACGCTCCATTTCTCTTTTAAAAATGTTTCTTTCCTTTTCAATAAGGTCAAGAGATTTTTCAAGAGCTTTTCTTTTCTTTTTTTCACAAGAGAGCTTCTGCCTTAGAGTTTTAAAATCCTGAGTAAGTTAAATATCGTGTTTTCAAGTTCAGATTGTTCAGATGTAGAGCAAACCTGAGACTCAGAGGCAGTGTCCTTTGCATCACTATTCTCCATTGCCATGCCGCAGAAAAGTGCTTCTGCATCACTTGATGAATCAAAATCCCAATTCTCTATTTCAGCAAACTTTACCCTCTGATTCTTGTTGTACTTGTATTTGTTCTTATAGTACAATTTATCCCTGACTAGAGGACCTTTGCATTCAGCAGAGAAATGCCCAGGCTTGCCACATATGTAGCATCTATCTATTTTCTTTTTCATCTCTTTCTTCTCTTCATTTGTTTTCTCAACTAGAGGTGCTTCTTATCTTGGTGCATACGTTGGTTGACTCGACCTCTCAACTATGTCTAAACGTCCTTTGTTCTGAAATGACCTACTCCCAAACTTCCGTGTGAATTGTTTGGTGATCAGGGCTAGAGATTTGGCAAAAGCACCAATTTCATCATCTTCTGATCCACAGAGTCCAAACTCTGTATCCCCTTTGGATATGAGTGCCTTGTTCTTTCCTCTCTTGTCCTCTCTCGACTCATCTCTGTTCCTTCTGCTTATCCCTTTTGATTCAGAGATTAAAGCCAGAGGACCACCAATGCTTGTTTTCTTCATCTCCATTTCCTTTTCATTGGCTTGAAGTGTCCAGAAGACATCATGCAGAGACCATTGCTCCAGATCTTGATTTGCTTGTAAAGACGTAGACAGATTTGACCACTCCTCATTCAGGCGTTTAAGAAATAAGACATTAGTGTCTTCTTGTGATCTCACAATATCACACTTTCTGCATAAGTTTTACCAGAGTGTTAAATATGTGGTATATCTGTTCTAAAGTTTCTTCAGGCACAGCTTGGAAGCTGTTGTATGCATTTAGAGCTTGTGCTCTTCTGGTTTTTCTTATCTTTGTTCCACCTTCCAGCTGATTTGCCAATTGATCCCATTGTTCCTTGGCAATGTTATATGAGCCTAGAGACTGGAAAATATCATTTGGAATTGCCATGATGAGGAGCATCTTTGCTTTAAGGTCAATTTCAACCTTCTTTTTGTCCTCATCATGCCAGTCCTTCCTTTCCTTAGGGATTCTTTGGGCAGGAATTTCTGCAGTGTCAACGGTAGCCGGAATCCTAAGAATAACAGTGGTTGGAACATATGGCCCGTTCAGTACTGAAGAATATAGATCTAGATCCAAACCTTCGTAGAAATTAATCATATGAATTTTCCTATGGGAATACTTATCTCTTAGAAGAGTAGGAGGTTTTGTCAATAATCCTGAACTATACATAGCATTCCAGTTTGGGTTTGCCATTTTCGTTGAAAACAGGGATTTCAAAGATCTAGATGAAAAATTGAGAGAGAATGATTGAAACTTGAAATTGATGAGAGTAATAGTCTTCGATTCTCCGATCCTTAGAGTATTTTCCAGGCCTTCAAAAGAACCTATAAAAGATCAACAATATAAAGAGAGAAGATTCATCACCAAATCATCGGTGACCCAACACACACTATTCTCAAATTTAATAGCAAAGTACCATTGATTTAGACGAAATTGATATGAAAACTGCAAAAACTCGTAAAACAGGGTATGATTGAAAAACAACAATTAAAATCGAGAGATTCTAGTTGTGTGGGGATTTCTTCGTACTAGATTGGATCTTCTATTCAATAGATTGATTAGTTTGCTCTGATACCAGTTGTTGGAACCCAGATCCCTTAATACACGCGATAGATGATGATTTACAGTAAGTATAAGAATCAAAAAGCGGAAGCAGTTATGTAATCATCAACTAAACTAGAACAGGTGAATTGATTAGAATAACATCACAAATATCATATGTATTTCACTCAAAGAACAATTGAGTACAATATAAATAATGGAATGATCTCTCACGAAAGCTCTCTCTCAACCACTCTTACAAGTACACTTCACTACTCTATTTATACTCAATAGATTACAAAAGTCAAAGCACTAGCCTTTTTCAAGATGACATGTAGGAGGAATCTCTAACAAAGTATGTTAGACGATTATGCCTTGTCATCTACCACGTGTACTAAGCCTTCATGTGTATCCAGAGATGGCTCTATCTTTGGATAGTCTTCTGGGTAAGTAGGCTATCTTCTGGAGTGTATAGGATTTGTCTTCTGGAGTATAACACTTAGTCTTCAGGAAAAGCTTTTTCGTACGATTACATAAGAATTGTGGCTAACATACATATCTGGTATTGAAGTCTCTTTGTGAACCCTTTCTAATATTATTGGAGGTTGAGCAAGTTGATTTTTGAAGCCTCTATGTTTTGACTTCAAAGAAGGGATTATAAAGCAAGTGTGGTGCTCGATTAGGGTTCAAAGGTCAGGTTTGAATCAAAGGAGAAATAAAAATCCTTTTGTTGCTACGGAGGTTCAAATGCGGTGACTTTGGGCTACCTGCAAAACGAGTGGCCACCCTGAGATTAGTCAGCTTGCATCATGGGTTGAATATCTGGTTAATAAAAAAAGACGAGATCATAATAAGCTATTGTTTGATGGTGTCTCTCTCTGCTTCATGAATGTCGCCCGTTTTTCTAAAAATAACAAGTTTGAACTCTTTAAAAGACAAGGTTTCAAATGCAGAAGCGGATGCCTTAGCAACATGGGAACCCTATGAGTTGGAAGGTGAAATTGAAAAACATTTATGACTTGGAAGGTGGAATGGAAAAGAACTCCAAGTTCAACTTCATGTGATGAGAAACATATGGAAAAGAACTCCGACTTTAACTTCATGTCATATGATTTTTGAAATATATATTAATCATTGTCGGTGATTTTTCAAACATACAAATGTTGTTCTCTTTGTTTATTTATGTGTCAAGATTTTTATCATTTACACTGTATTATAAACTGAACCGCAGTGGTAGTTGTAGATAGGGTTCTGTAATTTTATTTTAATGTAACCAAATTTGTGCAGTTTATAAATTTGAAAAGTATTATCATATTATTGGCTTTTCAAAGAGCATTAGCACATATTCCATAGTTTTTGAAATGTCATGTTTTGATCCATCTTGTGATTCATTTTACATACCGCTTCACATGGACCCAATTTTTTTATATGGTCGCACTATACAATATGACAAATAAAAATTACTATACACGGTTTTTTTCGGTGTCTTTATGTTTTTACTAAAGTTCAATATCATTCCCCGTGTTTTTAGCCTAATTCCACCGTCTCGAGAGATTTTTAAAGTTCTCTGTTGATTTCGAGAGATTTTTAAGTTTTTTTAAACGAGGGAACTTTTTCAGTTTTTTCGTTGATTTCAAAAGTTTTTTTTTTCAGTTTTTTATTGATTTAAAGAGTTTTTTTTTTGAGTTTTTGGTTGATTACAAGGAACGGTTGCACTTTTCTTGAACTTCTGAATATCATATGGTGGCTCATTCGAAAACGATAGGGTTGAATCATTAACAACCCCAAAAAATTTACCCTTCAACGACGAGATAATACGGTGGTCTATGCCATCGTATGAACCAAAGCAGTTTCGTTCCTTCTGCTGCATTGCACGGGTATACAACTAGTTTTATTTCATAGATAATTAAAATATGCTAAATAATTTGAATAAAAATTAATTTTATTATTAATTTTATTTCTGAAAAGTAAATTAATTAATTATGATATGTGAGGTTGATCAATTTTACTATTATTCATATTATATGTTGTTGGAACCCAGATACCTTTCTAAATAGTTAATTAAGAGATTTGAGAATCAAAGTATAAGCGGAAGCAATTCAAATCAATTAACAACAGTAATTATCAAAAAAACAATAAGTAATAAGAAATAAAGAACAAACTGAGATTGTATTGATAACCTTGAAGATCAATTACAGATACAGGAATAAAATGCACAATATGATCTCCAAAGTATGTTTTTCAATCGACAACTTTACATTCAAAGACTTGATCTATTTATACTATTACAGTGGATATAAAGTCAACAATCTAACCAGTTACAAACTGACACGTCATTAGTTAGGAGCATATAACAGAATTCAGTTGTAATCGGAGAAGCATGAGGTAAGAGTGTGCCAACTCATATCATACTTCCATCATATGGTTCATACTTCTTAGGTCTAACAATCTCCCCCTAAGTATGAAACCAAAGTTTTGGAATATGATCCTTGTTTTCTCTATCTTAGAGTGGATCAACTGTTGAAATGATCTTTGAAATTTTGTCTATGATTTCTCTGAGTTTTAGGAGACCATCAAGTCTTTTTTCCATCCTCTTAGTTACTTCAGGATCATAGTTGTTGATATCAACAGATATATAACACTTTGCAATGTATACAACTTCTGATGAGTACTTGTGTGCTTCTTTGATCCTGAAGAAACTCCTTCTATCTAGCCTTTTGAAGATAACCCCTTCTTCTGGTTTAATCAATACTTTGCCGATTTTTAGAGAATTGATACCTTCTAAGTCTTCATTAGGAGCAGAGATTGCAAGATTATCAACATTGTAATTGATCCAAATTTGAAAATCTACTTGTCTCTTGTATCTGATGAGGGACTTCATACAATGGATGATCCGAGAATAGGCAACTTGATCTTGGTTATCACTTCTTTTGGTCAACTGAATCTTCATGAAATTTTCCAGAAAGATGAGATCAAAAGGAAAGATGGACAGTAAATCATTATCACAGAAGTAATAAGTCTTATTGTCTTATCTGATTACTTCATATATGGTATACCAAATCTCTGTCTGTTCAAATGGAGTATGCTTGATGGCAGAAACTCTCTTGATTGGCACTATTGTGTAGACATCCTTTCTGGCTTGCCTGTGATTCATGAATTTATCTTTTTCAGCCTCACTAACATTGTAGCCATTTGAGAAGTTAGGCAGCATAAGATAGATCTTTTGATCTGTAGGAGCATACATGTATCTTTTTGTCACTTCCAGAATTGGGAGATCAATTCTTCCAAGTCTCTGCAGTTTTTCTCAATTTTCAGCTGCTCGACTGGATGCTCCTTCAGCGTTGCTTTTTCAGCTTTTTCTTTTTCCATTTCTGCTTGTTCTCTTGTTTTTTCTGCAAAGGCCCTTTCAGCTTCAGTTCTTGCATGGAGTTCAGCTTCTATTCTTTCTTCTTCTCTTCTTTTATTTAAGGCTTCAACTTTAGCTTTTGAAGCTTCAGCTTTAGCCTTAGCAATTTTAGTTTTAAGAAGTTCTGTTTCAACATTTGGAGGGTAGGGAACATCTGTTATTGCCAATGACATCCAAAAGAAATTTGGGTCATTTTTGGATCCTTAGGAAGAGTGCCGGGATGTGTGGCCAGAGGTCTTGGAGTTAGAGGTGTTTGTTTTGAAGATGGAGGTGCAGATGGAGATGAGGCATAAGCTTTTCCTTTATCTTGAGAAGAAGTATCAGTGCCCATAGTAGTTTTAGCTTTCTTGGACTCTGGCATTTTCTCCCCCTTCTGAGAATCAAATCCTGATCCTCAGATCTTTTCCTTTTAAGTTCAGACTTTTTGCATGCCCTCTCTTCCTTAGCCTTCTGTTTAGCAGCGAATGTAGCAGAGAGAGAGCTTACCATTAAAGATAATTGAGAAATAGAAGACTCCAGAGAAGTGAGCTTCTGATCCACATTTGAAGTGCTGGCAATGGTTTTTTAGACATACTTGGAAGTGAGAGTATTAATTCTTTCTAGCATGGCTTTCTGAAAGGCAGCCATGTAGAACTTCTTTACCACGGATGATCCAGAAGTGTCTTCAGAGGGTTGGACAGCCTTAATAATCTTCTGAAGATCTGCCACCAAGGAGCCATATTCGTCAACAGAGATGGTGACCTCTGGAGTTGGAATTTCATCAGGAATAAAGAAGATAGCGTCAGAGTTGGCCTGGATGCCTTTGTGTAGAGAAGAAAAATGGTCAGAAGCCTGTGTTCGATGAGCTTCTGTATTTGTAGAGATAAGCTCTCTGAGTGCCTCCAGAGTTCGCGCATGCTGAGTTTGTTCATTTTGAATTGCAAGAAGAATGGCATTGTGAGAATCCAGGGATAATTTTAGATCTTCCACAGATATCTGAAGTTTATCACCAAATGCCTGAAACGCTGCATTGGTGATGAACTCAGAATGTGTAACCGGTGTATCTCCAACACATGGAGCCCCTTTACCCTCGCATTCAGAGAGGCCCTCTTTCACACCTGTGTTGGCGTTGAGTGTGGAGGGACTTCCAACCTGTCTTCGAGGGCTGTGATTAACAGGCACCTCTTCGGTTGTTCTGATTGTCTCAACAGAGTCCTCATCATCAGAGGATGAGGTGCTAAAGACGATGTTCTTACCTTGATGAAGTGTAAACACTCCGGTAAGTGGTGCGTCCTGTTGCTGTAACCCCTCTGATGGGATTTCCTCAGGTTCTAAACTATCAGAAGATATGGACTTATCTTCTGAAGTCCCTATGACATTGTTGGTCACAAAGACCGCAACATTTGGTGTGGAGTGTGGCGAGTTCTGGGGCGAATGAACTCTTATAATATCATCATCATTATTTTGAGAGAATGATGAAGAGGATTTGGTTTTTGGGTGGTTTGGACTGGGTGGTCCTTGGTCAATGAGAGTAGATGTGTTGGCATCTACCTCAGCAAATGTGGTATCCCTTTGGAAAGAAGGAGAGTTGTGCTCATATGTGTCTCTATGGACATCTTCAGTACCCTCTTGCATTAATAGGTCGGCATGGGTAGAAACACTCGGTTGTGCACTCTGATTCTTTTCAAACTCAGCCTCACGTGACCCCTCACTTCCTATATTTGGCTCTAAGTGCTCTGGGGTAGGTATTCTCTGTTCTGAGAATACCATAGAGCGTTTATAAGATAAGAGATAGAGAGAGGAGGAAGGAATAAGATCGAGCATATACCTGGAGAGTTCCCTTGGAGATGAGTAGCCGTTGGCATCGATAGTTGGTTTATGGAGTTCATGGATGCTAGCTTGGAAAACGGTTGATGCAGAGGAGCTTTAAGACCAC
Organism: Silybum marianum; assembly: GCA_036898165.1. NCBI lineage: Eukaryota > Viridiplantae > Streptophyta > Magnoliopsida > Asterales > Asteraceae > Silybum > Silybum marianum. The sequence continues at coordinate 38,218,283 of CM072529.1, read as the reverse complement.
CAATCGCAGGGTAGGTGAACAGGGACAGAAACCTGGGAAACATCAGGGCAGGAAGAGGTTTTCCTTGATTCTGGAAAGGCATCTTGGTGTTAACAGCTGCTTTCATCTCTTGAAAGATGAGGCTGGCATAGTCTAGGGGTCGGTTAAAGTACATTCCATACATGATTGTAAGAATGTTTCTGCTGGCTTGATCTAGGGATCCGATCTTGCATGTAAGACTTTTGTTGAGGATGGAGATAAGTGTGTTCCACATTGGGGGCAGTTTCTTGCGTCTAAATTCAGAGAGCTTGGATAAATTCTCATTATACCCCAAGAAGTGAATAAAGGAGAGGAGAGTTTCAGATGTTGGATTTTGGTCTAGGTCAGGGTTTGGCACAATTCCACCATCAACTTCAATTGTAGGAGTAGGTGAGTGAAAATACTTAGCGATCTTCTTCTTAGTAATGGGTATTCCCACGACATTCTCAGGTGCATTAGGATGACTGAAATTTCCACGCAGTGTGTCATCATCTGCAATGTACATAGACTGCCATACCTCTTGGACATACATCTCAGGAACATTTGGATTGACCAAAGTTAGGGCACGGTTTAGTTGATGTTGTTGAAGAAATTCAACCAGGATTCTGAAGTCGAGAAGATATGTATTGGGATCGAGGAGAACCTGCACATTATTTGCCTTCAAAGGCAGTTTGAAAATAGGAGCACTATCCGCTCTGGAGTCAACAAGACGACCTTCGTCATCATTTGGATTTGTAAGACCAAGTCTGGAAGCCATTGATGGATGATTAGAAATGCTTGAGAGAATTTGAAAGCAGGATAGCAAGCACTGTAGATTTTGCGAGGAAGAAGATAAAGTATTGTATTTGGGGTTTATATATGAGAGAGAATTTCGGGGTAATGTGGAATGAGAAGGGGTTTTTTGAATTTGGGGAAAAGGAAAAACGATTCAGTTATGCTGATGTAATCACGCAGGCGTGTAGTCATGCAGTCACACGATAAAAGATACGTGTAAAGCAGGAAATCGTGGAAATGATGATTTAGCATAGGTTGGATGAGTCACTGAAGGGTTTATCTAAGTTAAACCGTTTGATTATCCCCAAAATAAAATTAAAAAGAATTTAATAAGAAAAATTAATATAGAATCAAGAAAAATAGTCATTTTAATTGATTAAACCAATTTTTGAGATTAAATTTTTTAATGAATTTAAAATCAGACATTTGGAGAAATAAAACAGTTTTGATCCAAATGAAAGTTTAATATTTCTTGACAGATGTTTCCTAAGAAATTAAGAAATAATAAGAAAATTTTAAAGTAATCTTGAAGGCAAGAGTTAATTAAAATAGACTTATTTGTATTTAAAATTTTCAGAAGAAAAATAAGTCAACAAACAATGGAAAAAGAATTTGACCCCAAAAAAATAACTATAAAAAAAAACAATTTTTCAAAAAAATTAAGTTAACTATGAAAATTCTGAATAACCTTGACGGCAAGAGTTAGTCAGAAGAACCAGATTTAAAACAAATTTTGAAAGAAAAAGTGTTCAGAAGACAGCTAACAGTTGTTAGACTTAGTTTTTCTCCCCCTGGAAACAAGGTCGGAGCTCCCCCTCAGAAATTGTATCATTCTCCCCCTTTGCTTTGCAAGAGATGCTTCCTTTCTGTTGTCACTTGGATATAAAGGAATAAAAAGCTCAAGAAACAGAGATGGTCAGAGACTTCTGAATGCTTCTGGATAAAACCATCAGAAGCGATTAGAGGTCTCTGATCAGCTTTGAGATAAAAAAAAATTACATGTTTACCATCCCCAACTTGCTGATTAAAAATTTAAAACGCTTCTCATCCAGAGCTTTTGTAAAAATATCAGCTAGTTGATAATCAGTAGAGACAAAATACATTTCTATTGTGCCTTTCTCTACGTGATCTTTGATAAAATGATACCTGACATCAATATGCTTTGTTTTGGAGTGCTGAACTGGATTCTCAATAATGGCAATGGCACTCTCTGAATCACACAGGATGGGAATCTTATCGTATATCAGGCCATAGTCTCTGAGTTGAGTCTTCATCCAAATAACTTGTGAACAACAACTAGCAGCAGCAACATATTCAGCCTCTGCAGTAGATGTTGAGACACAATTTTGTTTCTTGGATGTCCAGCTGATAAGTCTATTTCCCAAAAGTTGACAGCTACCAGATGTACTTTTTCTGTCCAGCTTATATCCTGCATGATCAGAATCTGTATATGCCATTAAATCAAACCCAGAACTTTAGGAAACCAGAGACCCAATGAAGGAGTTCCCTTTAAGTATCTAAAGATTCTTTTGACAGCGGCCAAATGGGATTCTTTTGGATTTGCTTGATATCGAGCACAAAGACAGGTGACAAACATAATATCAGGCCTACTAGCAGTTAAATACAGAAGAGAACCTATCATACCTCTGTAGCCCGTGACATCTACTGATTTCCCAGAAGAATCAGGACCTAGCTTCATACTAGGAGAGATAGTTGTTTTCATAGGAGATGAATTTTGAAAATGAAATTTCGTTAGCATGTCAGAAACATACTTGGCTTGATTAATAAAAATACCATCAGTATTTTGTTTAACCTGGAGTTCGAGAAATAAGGTTAGTTCTCCCATCATACTCATTTTAAATTCCTTTTCCATCAATGCAGAAAACAAATCTACTTCAGTTTGATGAGTAGAGCCAAATATTATGTCATCCACATAAATTTGAACAATAGTTAACATACCTTTGCCTCTTTTGATGAACAGTGTGGTATCAATCTTACCTTTCTCATAACCTTTGCTTATCAGAAATTTGGATAATCGTTCATACCAGGCTCTGGGAGCTTGCTTTAAACCATATAAAGCTTTGTCAAGAAGAAAGACATATTCTGGATGTCTTGCATCTTTAAAACCAGCAGGTTGTTCAACGTACACCTCTTCTTTGAGATAACCATTCAGAAATGCACATTTAACATCCATTTGATATACCTTAAAGTTTTTGTATGCAGAGAAAGCCATAAATAGTCTTATGGCTTCAAGTCTTGCAACAGGAGCAAATTTTTCGTCATAGTCAATGCCTTCTTCTTGACAGTATCCCTTAGCCACCAAACGAGCCTTATTTCTGATCACAATTCCGTCTTCATCCTCCTTATTTCTGAACACCCACTTACTACCAATAACAACTTTTCCTTTTGGTAAAGGTACTAAGTTCCACACCTTGTTACGTTCAAATTGAAGTAATTCTTCTTGCATAGCTTCTACCCAACTTGGTTCTATCAAGGCTTCATGAACATGTTTTGGTTCGATCATGCTAAGAAAGTTGACATAGAATGCTTCATTAGTAGTAGCTGATTTTGTCTTAATACCCTCAGATGGACTACCAATGATGAGATATGGAGTGTGTGATTTAGTCCATCTTGTCATCCTTGTCTGTGGTACGTGTTGAGCCAGAACTTCTGTTTCTGTTTCAAAATATTGAATAACCTCATCTGGAATTGTTGACTCTGAATCGTTAGTGCCTGAAATCTCCCCCTCAGATGAAGATACAGAAGTAGCTGCAGATGAAGATACATGAGTAACTTCTGGACTAGCATGTGATGAGATTGGAGCAGAGATGACAGGTGAACTTGCTACAGAGACAGTAGGACAAGATAGGGTTATTCCAGAGGTGTGAAGAACTTCAGGATTACTTAAGGATGGGGTACGAGGTATTTGTTCTAAAAATATTTCTTCGCCTAGAAAATCTTGAAAAATAGCATGGATCTCGGATTCTCTGGGTCCTGAAAGATAATCAGAAGTCACTGTATTAAGTTTAAGTTTTGAAGTAGAGTACTCAGAAGTTAGTTGGGTCCGATCATCAAAATCAATGTTAATGCTTTCCATAATAGTCTTAGTACGTAAGTTAAAAACTCGATAGGCTCTAGGTTTAACGAATATCCTAAGAATTTAGCTTCATCTGATTTTGGATCAAATTTACCAAGTTTGTTTCTGTCATTTAAGATAAAACACCTGCAACCAAAAATATGAAAAAATTTGACAGAGGGTTTTCGTTTGTTGATAAGCTCATAAGAGGTTTTGAGAAGCAGTGGCTACAGCTTCTGCCCAGAAATGAATGGGAAGACCAGAAGCTGCAAGCATTGTTCTTGCTGCTTCTACTAAGGTGCGATTGCGACGTTCAACTAACCATTCTGTTGAGGAGTGCATACAGCAGAGAAATTTTGTGTGATTCCATTTTCAACAAAGTATGCCTCAAGCTTGGCATTCTTGAATTCAGTACCGTTGTCGCTTCTGAGCTGTTGAATCTTCTGATGTAGAAGAACTTGGATTCTGGTCATCATATTCTGTAAAACGATAGGCACCTCTGACTTTTGTCTTACAAATGCGAGCCAAGTATACATGGAAAATTCATCAATAAGTACCAGAATATACTTTTTACCAGAGAGACTCTGAATTGCAATGGGACCACAGAGATCAACATGTAACAATTGCAAAGGTCGAGTACAAGAATGATCACTCTTTGTTTTATGAGAAGCCCGTTTAATTTTGCCCATTTCACATGCAGGACAGAGATGATCTTTTTGAAAGTGAACTTCTGGAAGACCAGAAACCAACTTTTGTTTGACAAGCATTTCAAGAGTGTCAAAGTTTAAGTGAGACATTTTATGATGCCATAACCATGCAACTTCACTCTTTTTGGAGATAAGACAGAGAGTTTCCTTACCATCCTTGGATGTGAAATTCATAATATATAGATTACCTGTTCTGTCAGCTCTCCAGAGTTCCTCACCTGCCTTAGAAAATAAGTAACAATGTTTTTCATCAAATACCACAACGATTTTAGAATTACAGAGTTGACTTACACTAAGCAAGTTATGTTTCAATCCAGAAACATGAGCTACTTTAGATAAGGTAATATTACCTTCTTGTAAAGTACCGTAGCCTTTTATTTGACCCTTACCATTATCTCCAAACGTCACAGCTCCACCGCTTTTGTCTTTGAATTGGGAGAGTAAGTTTTTCGTTCCAGTCATGTGCCTTGAGCATCCAGAGTCAAGATACCAGATATGCACAAGCTGCTTCTGCAATCAATCAGAGTTTTTAGGGACCCATCGCATTATGGGTCCTTTAATGTTAGGTTTGGGTTTGTCAATTCTTTTAACTTGCTCTTGATTTGATTTAATAGGGGGTTGAGGATTCTTCTTTGTAGTTTTAATCTTATTGTTTTTCTTTTGTTTATTTTTGCCATATGAGAAATTAGCATTTGACTGATCAGAGGTCCTCAAGAAAAATCGTTTTAATTTCAAGAACATAGAAAAACATTCAGAATTCTGAGACAGAAAAGCTTTCATTGAATTTTCATTAAGATAATGAGAACTACAATTTTTCTTAATATTGTCTTTTCTATTATCAGCAGTTCTATAGAACTTCCTATCTAGACTAGACTTATTTTCAGAATTTGGGATGTTCTTCAGCGGAGGCTTCCTCTAATTTACCTTCTTTGGAGCTTTCGAAGTTACTGAAGCAGGAGCAGAGATATTAGATGTCCATTTTCCTTTTTGAACATAAGTAAACTTTGGAAGATTGGGTTTTGAAGACTTCTTATCTTTAAAACCTTTTTTGAGATTTTCTTCTTTCTCAACTTCAAGACAAGATTTGGCTTTAATACACATGCCTATGAAGTCTGGATGAATAGATACAGATTGTCTCTGTTCGTTTGATGAAGCAGAGAGTATCGATATGCCACTGAAATGTTTTTCAACATTTTTATCAGAGGCTCTGATTTCCAGATATTCATTAGTATATAAGAAAGGAGCATCTTTGTTTTTTATGACCTCTGGAGGCTTACTGTAAATAGATGAAGATTTATTTTCTAATTTAGAAAAGTATTTTTCAGAATTGTCAAAGAAATCTTCACTTTGATCATCAGTCTCCCAAGGATATGTGATTATTTTCAAATTATCTTGAGATTCAGAAAGATGTAAGTCTATTAAAGAACAAGGAACTATCTCTGGATTTTTCTTTAAAGAACTTTGCAAAACATTTTTATGTTCAAGTTTGAAACATTTATCCAGAGTTGAGAGAATATCATTTTCAAAACTAAGTCGTAACTCTTCTTCTACTTGTGTAGGAATAAAAACATCAGCTTCTGGATTCAAAGTTATATAACCATTTAGACCAAATTTGAAAATATCATCCTTCTTCTGAATTTTATTCAGATCAACATTCGTTTTTCCAGATGAATATACAATATTTTTGAACTTGAGTTTTCGTTGATGATGACCATTCTCATATTTTGATCGTTTGAAGATTGATTTTGCATATAAAGTTGGAAACACTGGCTTCTGTTCTTGTCCCATACTGAAGAAAGAATCTAAGGTAGACCTTTTCTCACACGTGTAGAGATCTAAATTCTCAAAACCAAGTCCAGATCTTCCTACTTGTGTATTAATTTTGTCGTGAACTTTTTGGGCATCCAAATATGTTTTCATTTGTAGCCTTTTGTTTTGAAGTTCGACATGTAAAAATTCTCTCTTCTTTTGAAAATAATTTTTAAGTGCTACAGAGTTTAGTCTGTCACTTTCTTTATCTCGAATCTCCTTATCTTTTTCTTCCAAAAGTTTCTTAAAATTTAAGTTCTCCTTTTTAATCTGAACTTCAGTAAGTTTTAGAGTCATGGAAATCTTTTCTTTTTCAGTGCTTAGTTCCAGTTTTTCTTCGGTTAAAATATCCATCTCCCTTTTATAAATGTCTCTTTCCCTTTGTGTTGTAGAAAGAGTTTTTTCAATGCCTTTTCGTAATTTCTTTTCAATTGTAAGCTTTTGTTTTAGTTCTTCAAAATTGTTTGCTAAAAGCACAATCGTGTTTTCAAGTTCGGATGATTCAGAGAAAGTACTAACTGGTGATTCAGAAGGTTGTTCTTCTGACTCATTTGTCTTTGCCATCCTACAAAACATGGCCTCATCACCGCTAGACTCATCTCCTAGCCAGTATTCTTTCTCAGCATAATGAGCTCTTTCAGTGACATTGTACTTGTACTTGTTTTTGTAGTACGTCTTGTCTTTATCCAGAGTTCCTCTGCAATCCTTAGAGTAATGTCCTGGCTTGCCACATCTGTAGCACACATCCTTCTTCTTCATCTCATCTTCTGTCTTCTCAGTTCTCTGAGTCTCTTGTTTGGGAGAATAAGTAGTAGATCGATCAGATCTTCTATTTCCCTGAAATGATTTATTCCCAAACCTATTAGTGAATTGTTTGGTAATAAGAGCCAAAGAATCAGCAAAGGCTTTGATTTCATCATCAGAGTCAGAATCACTCTCTGGAATAGCCTCGGATATGAAGGCCTTGCTTTTTCCTCTCTTATCTTCACTTCTTCTTCTGGTCGTTCCCTTAGATTCAGAGATCAAAGCCAGAGGTCCACCTATAGTTGTTTTCTTCTGAACAACCTCTTTCTCATGGGCTTGTAAAATACCAAAAACATCATGCAGAGTCCATTGCTCAAGATCTTGATTTGCTTGAAGGGACATAGAAAGATTTGACCACTCTGAATTCAATCGTTTAAGAAATAGGACGTTGTTATCTTCTGGTGATCGAATAATATCACATCTTTTACATAGATTTATTAAAGAATTAAATCTATGATAGGTCTGTTCTGGAGACTCTTCAGGATTGGGTTGGAAGCTGTTATACTCGTTCAGAGCTTGAGCTCTTCTGTTTTTCTTTATTTTAGCACCACCTTCCAGAAGATTTTCTAATTGATCCCATAATTCCTTAGCAGTGTCACAGGAATCCAGAGATTGAAAAATCTCATTTGGAATAGCCATGATAAGAAGAGTTTTGGCCTTTTTGGCTAGTTCGAGTTTGGCCTTTTCCTCATCAGACCAGTTTCCCTTCAGCTTTGGAACTTTTTGAGATGGGACTTCATCAGTATTAGTAGTAGCGGGAATTCGTGGAATTATAGTCACTGGTACGAAGGGACCATTTTGGACAATAGTGTAGAGTTCTGTATCCAATCCTTCATAGAAATTTATAATTCGAATTTTCCATTGTGGATATTCACCACGAATGAGAGTGGGAGGTTTGGTCAGAGAACCGGAGGTGTAAACAACATTCAGATTTGAATTTACCATTTGTGACAGAGAACAGAGAAAACGAGATGGGAGAATTTTTTTTTTGACGTTTATATGCAATTTAGAACAATTAAATTCCAATTGAATCAAAAAACAGGTCGATATCCTTCAACTTTAACCACAATTACGACTATTTTGGAGAAAATTGTTATGAGATTAACAAATTCTCGTAGAACAAGGTAGAGTTATGAACAGTAGTATAAAACTTAAAGATACATTACTGTAGAAGAGGGATTTCTCCAAATGGAAGAGATCAAATAATCAATAGATTGATTAGATGGCTCTGTTACCAATTGTTGGAACCTAGATCCCTTTCTAAATAATTAATTGAGAGATTTGAGAATCAAAGTATAAGTGGAAACATTTCAAATCAATTAACAACAGTAATTATCAAACAAACAGTAAGTAATAAGAAATGAAGAACATACTGAGATTGTATTGATTACAGATACAGGAATAAAATGCACAATATGATCTCCAAAAGTATGTTTTTCAATCGACAACTTTACATTCAAAGACTTGATCTATTTATACTATTACAGTGAATATAAAGTCAACAATCTAATCAGTTACAAACTGACACGTCATTAGTTAGGAGCGTATAACAGAATTCAGTTGTAATCGAAGAAGCATGAAGTAAGAGTGTGCCAACTCATACTTCTTAGGTCTAACATATGTAATGGTTATTGAAAAACCATATATTAATGTATATTTTTTCCTAAAATTTGTTTTAACAAAATTCAAAATTTATAGATACATAATAATCAATTTTAAATTAACATTTTATATTATTTAATTTTTTTTACTATCTTGTTTGTATTAATTAACATATTATATTATTAAAATTTTGTTTTAATTATATTATTAAAATTTTATTTGAACTATATTTATGAAGTGTTTGTAATTGGCTATTTTTTTAAGATATATTTTTTGGTCATTTACATGCTCATAAGCTACTTCTTGTCAAACATAATTTGTTTATCAGCTAGCTTATCAGCTACCAACTACCTTATAAGTCATCAATTAGCATATATGTCATCAACTAGCTTGTCAGCTAGTTTGCCGAACATATCCTTAAATGGTGAATTATGATTAAATTCACTTGTTCCACATAAGTCATAAGTTAAGTTGAAAGATAAGAACAAAGTTGTGTGTATAAGAAAGATGGATCCGATGCTTTTATGCCAATTCACGGAATTTGACTCAGATGGTTGTATTATTTTAGTGACCAATTTTTTGCTAAAAATTGTAGTTTAACTTATAAGGTTGTCTTATTTTGGCTGACCACCTTTTGCAAAAAAAACTTATTAATCATCGAACAATCGTTGTTATCGTTATAACATTATATATCTTCATCTTTATCTTTATATATATATATATATGTTGATCCAAACTCCTTTCAGTAATTTGAATATGATTACTTTTATACTTAGTGAAAATTCCATCTATAGGATAATGCTCAGAATCAGCGATAGCATACACTCCTGTTGGAATCACTGCTGATCTCCAGTATTTCTGGTTCACTGCCTACACCACTGCCATAACCACTGAAAAGGGAGCTGAACACCGTGCTGTGGAGTTCACCACTGAAAAAGGAACACATGCCATTACCTCTGGTGTTGTTCGTAATGCTCTTCGCCTCCCTTCAAGAGGTAAGAATCAGACTTGGACCTCTGCACCAACAAAGGAGGAACTCATCTCCTTCCTTGAATTCATTGGCTACAAATGGGACACTGATGTGAAGACCATCACCAAAACTGAGAAGAAGCGAATGCCAGCTAGGTGGCAATACATCTTCACACAGGTGATTCAGTGCTTTTGCACTAAGACTGGCTCTCAGGATCAAGCCAGCAAGCCATGTTTGGAAATGGCTTTCTCTCTTTGCCATGGTCAGAAGCTGAATTTCGCTGAATACATCTTCAGCGACCTCTACAACAGGGTTCAATCACCTAAGAGGGATAAGACTATCCCTTTTCCAAGATTCATAGCAACGATCTTGGAAGATATCTATGAGGGATATCCTACGGTTGGAAATCAAACCTTCTCTCAGGTAGGGAAGAAGTCCCTGGAAATTGATGAACAACCAGGAGATGTCCCCTACCTCCCCTATATGCTAGATCTCATCAGGGACGCTACCCCTGTTGTCACCTCTGCACCAACTCCTAACAATCAGGTAGCTTATGTGTCCAAATCACTGACAAACCCATCAGTGATTATCCTCCACACTTCTTCTCCTTCCAAACGCAAATAGCCAACTGACGGTCATAAAAAAGACTTTCGCTCACAAGCCCTCTACAAAGAAGCAAAAAATGAGTGCCTCTCAACAATCCATTCCTCTTAGCTTCAATGTACAGCCAACGCCTCCTCTCTCCCTAGCCACGGCAACGGCCTCTACCCCCATTCTCCGCGACTTCGGTCAGTGAAAATGTACTAGCTAGCTCCACTGAAGCTGGATCAAGTATAACATGCACAACCTGCTCTTCTTCTTCTATCTACTCTTCTTTGGTTCGCACATCAATTCATGAGTCAAAAATAGTTCTCCCTATCTCTGATGAGGTTGAACAACGTACTATCCAAGAGTCAGTTTTGTTTCGACAATCTGAACTTTGGAAAGCCACGTGCGCAGGGCCTGAAAATATTTGTCTTAAACATTTTCAGACACAGGTCAGTGATCCTCACGACACTGTCGTTGCATGCTCCATCCTTAAGAGTAATCCTCTCGATACTTTCAAGGAACCTATGGTTATACATACTACCTCCCAATACATATCATCTAACCTAGAGCTCTTTTTGGCTGCTCTATCTTTATTATCAGCAGGTGTTGCTGCTACTGTCTTCTCATCAGCAACCACCACTACTGCCTCAGTCACTATTTCTCTCAGCGGACCGTCTGTCTCTACTGCTCCAACCGGCAACCCCACTTCCTCTCCAAAGATCCGGTAAGCTAATGATCTTAAGAAAGTGAAGACAGAAAAGCTTCCAACTAAGCTTCCTTCTGTTGTCGCTGAAATTCCAAAGATCTCTTTGCCTCCTCCATCATTTGCCGCCATGGATTTTCTTGTCAATGAATGTGCTCTTACGAGACACAGGGTGGATACGTTACAAGTTGCCTCTGAGATTCTTTTCAAAACAGTCAGCAGTGTCCCTACATGAAGGTGACCGTCAACAACATCTACACTGATCTTCAAACAGTGAAGGATGATAACTTTGCCAAAGAACAGGCCATTGATCGTCTTGCCAAGGCGTATGAAGAGAAGGCGAAGACTATTGTTGAGATGCAGAAGACACAAGCTGATCTTCTGCGTCTCGTTCAAAGTTTTGCTGATAGAGCCCCCTCATTCACTGACGCTGATAGAGGGAGTCTGAGTGTGGTTGCTCAGACTCAGACATTGCAGACAAGGACTCTTGCCGACATGGGTTCAAATGTGCACACACTTCTTGTCCACACTCTCCCTGTTGCTAGTAAAGAGGGGGAGAAATTCTCGGTGCTTCTTTGCGAACCTATACCTCTATACAATCAGCAACCACCTCAACAGTTCCAATCCCTGAAGATGGTGATGAAGACAATGATGATGAAGAAGAATGAGAAAATGATGAAGAAGTCGAAGACATCCCTCACATCCCTCATCTTTCAAAAGATGACGATGACGATGATGATGATATAGAAGGCTACTCAAGATTCTTCGCTCAAAATCATCCAGATGCTTCTCTATCTGGAATTAGTTTTCAGAGAACACTTGGGGGACAGGTTACCTCCTAGCCAGGAGTAGTCTGATCCCTCAGGGATGAATAAGCAAGGGATGTATCTCGATCCCACTTCAACATCTTCTAAGGGGGAGCACTCTGCAGAGTTATCCCTATCCCCCAAAGGACTCTCCATTTTTGAAGGAACCTTCTACCAAAAATCAGTTCTTGTAAATATCTGAATCTGAATCTAAAGAGGAAGAGGCCTAATTCCCAGGCATGTAAATAGGCAAACGATCTCTGAACTAGAAGAAGAACAGAGACAAGAAAACTTCATAAGAGACCTCGAGCTGGCCAGAGTAAAAATTCCTCTTCGTACCTTTGTGCCTGAAGCTCCCGTCCCAATAAGCGTCTATGACGAATTTTCCTTCTTATCTCCTGAAGAACGAGCACAAGCTCTAGAAGCTCAGCGACTAAGAAACCAAGAAATAAGGCAAACTCAAGAAAGTCTCAAGGTCGCTCAGAGAATTGCAAGGGAAGAAACAATAAGGCTGAAACGTCAGAGACAAGAAGAAGAAAAGAGTGAGCAAGTTGCTGAAAGACTCGCTGAGAAGGAACTGACTAGAGATAACCTAAGAGTTAATGTTGTGGTAGCTCAAGAGAAGATTCTACAAGCCCTGAATAGAGAAAATGAAAAACCTAAGGATGCTGAACTCGAATGGTGTATGAAGAAGGGTGATTTTTGTGTTCGCTCTGCAACAATAACACACACAACTATCCTAGGACGCAATCGAAAAAGAGGTCCGAAGATAATTGTAACCTTGTTCAGAGGTGACAGAAGCGAAGAAGAAGAACCTCAATTCCTTAAGTTCTATGGATTCTCTTAATGGCTATAAATCAGAGATGCCATTCAGAATTACAAATCTCAATTCAAAGGCATAGTAGAGAGATATCTTGATCAACTATTGCAAAGGATATCAACATCTTAGCGTTCTTTCTCTCCCTCAGAAAACCAAAAAGAAATGATCAAAGTCCGACACTTAAGAAGGTCCATCGTCCAGAAATGAACTTGAGACTAAATTTGTCTTTGACAGTCTTTTTGCCCACCTTGTTATCCCTGACCTCTCAATGATGAATACATACCTGTCTGAGGCAAGAAAGAACAAAGAAAATGAAATTACTACTCTCCCGGAAGCAGGAATGGCCTTTCTGGGTACTGACGGGCAAACAAGGTATCTTAGGAATATGGAGATCAAAAAGGCTACTTTAAAACTCATCAAGATCATGTACTATAATTACTTATTCACCTATGGTGAAAATGTATTCAAAAGGAGATCTATGAGAAAGAATTACGAAGAAGAAAATAAAAACTCTCTGACTAGTAATTTCATTTCACTTGTAATTCTTCAAATTATACTTTTAATGAATTCAATGAAGTACTCTACTCCATCTGTGTACTGAAAACATCCCTAAAAAAAGTAAAAAAGACAATGAAAATATGAGTTCTAACTTCTTTAAAATCTACATACTCATTGACATTACACTATGTAGTTAATCAGTGAATGTACTTTATAGCCTCTACTGGTAAAAATTGGGTTTTATATCTCTATAAATGAAACCAAATTTAGATAAATAGACTAGCTGAAAAAAGATCTCACATATTAGTACTTAGAAATCTTTGCTTTAAAAAAATTTCTAAGTCCTTACTAATCTCCTCAAGCAATTTTCCTATGTTGTTTAATCATAATCAAATAGGGGGGGATCTTGATCCAAACTCCTCTCAGTGATTTGAATATGATTCCTTTTATACTTAGTGAAAATTCCATCTATAGGATAATGCTCAGAATCAGCGATAGCATACACTGACTACGCTTAGTGATCGCTGATAATAAGGAACAATATCCTATCCTTGAAGAACTGAAGACTAACACTCACACAACAAGATATTCAGCGATTGTCAAAGGCATAGCTGAAGAAAGAGATGGATAACTCATGATCTGAAGTGTTTCAGCGATAGCAATGTTCATCTATCTAAAGTGTGAGATCTTGCAAAAGCCTCAGTGATACCTGTTGTCTTCATCCTTGAAGTCTTTGATTCAGCGATCAAAGTGAGGCCCATACAGCAAGATAAAAGTTGATCTTATTCTCGATGCACAAAAGTCAAATGTAACAACCCGTGTTCTCATATAACAATTACTGCAAATTGTACAATTAAAACACCACATTGGAGCTACAAATTGGGTCTTCTTCTATAAAATTTGCCAAAAGTGACAACAAATTTCTCCATAGTAATATTCATATAAACGATCTAAAAATCATGAAGTTTAAAAATTAACTCCATAGCATGCTCCACATAAATCGTCTCTTTAACCCGCAAATAATAACATCAGCTGATACACTGAAATGCATATTTTTGAACACAAAATGAGGGTTAGACCAAACGGTCTAGTGAGGAAAATCCCTATCAGTTCAATAGTTCAAATAACCAATTGATATAAAACATTTAAATGTTAGTCATAAATTAGGCTCGCAAGCGCTACATCCCTCCCAAGAAACTAGTCACAAAAGTCGCCATTCAAAAACACAAACATCCCGATAAGACCGCAATCAATACCGGCAATAGCCCACCACACGAAATATATTCGCGGGCAAAATATATCTATATCCCTCTTGCGCGGACCATGACAGTCCTAACGCTCACGGGCTTCTATTGTGCAAGTCCCTTTAACCCAAGAATTAGTAATTTCTTTACATGTATTAGTTTCAAATCACATGTAAACCTACCATTTCACAGTTAATGGTACTAACCGAATATACCAAATTGGTATAACATTGAAGTAATAATGATTTAATAACCCATCAAGTAACAAATTCTTTTACAAAGAAATCATTTAATAACAATTTCTCAAATTATATCCACATGTGTTAATTTTTCCAACAACCCATATTGAAACCCCGTATCACAATTAACGATAATAATCCAATAACATCATATCGATATATTATCCAAATAAAACCTTTTATAATTCACCTCTGTCTCGTTTAGACGATAAATCTTTATCAACTAACACTTTGGACTCCAATTATGTCATAACTGAATCAAATAACAGTTTACCGGTCTAAACCCGAAAATAACCATAAACAAGTAAACACCCGCCAAAACACACCCATATATATATATATATAATATATACGTATTTCATACATATATAAACACACACATATATATACGTACATATATATGATATATATACACCCACATGCATATATATACATACATATATAGGCATATATACATATATGGAGATATATATATATATATACACACATATGTTTACTTTACATATCTATATACTATAAGATTAGAAGGGATCCTTGCCCAGTGCGTTGCTCCGCACGCATGAGGGCGTAAAAGATGGAGGTGCACGTCTGGTGGTGCCACGTCCCATACGATGAAGCTGCCACGTTAACCTAGATTTATGCTTCCTCGGCTTCAATTTATGCTTCGGTCAGGTGTGTTTTCCCGATCATCTCCTTCCCCACATCATCTGAAACCCTAGGTTACCAAAATACCGTTGCTGTTCATCTCCCTCGATATCATCCAACGGAGGTATGAAATCCTAATCCATCTTCTTTTTCTTCTTCCAGATTCGTTAGAAATCATTGCAATTTTGGGGATTAACCATTTATGAATCACTTTGACTTATTGCCCGAACACGATTTTCCGTCACCATAAACGACCATTATATGCAACATTTTTTTAAAATTAAACAATCTACCCTTAATTCGAGCTCAGTTCAAAAGTAGCTAAATTATTCGACACAAACCCAAGTGGCAGAGTACAACATCATCCCTACTTAAATTCGAACTTGAAAAATCTACAAAATTAATTTAAAATTTCCTCCCATTGTCATCCTAAAGAGTAAAGGGCAAGGGGATACAGATAATCTAGCTATAGACGATTCTCCTGCTTTCACACGTCCCTCCTTTGTTCATCTCCATGTCAATCATTCAGCGGAATTGATCTTCCAATTCGAATAACCTACTTATGAAATCCCAAATTTAGAGACAAACCCTTTGTTCATCATCGCATCTTCTGAACTATCTGCTGTTGCTGCTGCTACTTCTGTCAACTTTTCCACTATCACCCCAAGAAAACCAAACTCTGCCAACTCTTTGAGAACATGAAAAACCAAAAGCTCTGCCCTCCCTCTCTATCTATCCAAGGGATGGAAGGGCAAAGTCCTTTGGTGTCCCCCCCAGTCAAGAATTGGGGCCTCGCAATCACTATTTTATCTCATGCCTTTCTTCATTCATGGTTAATTTCGATTTTATGTCTTATATCCTTCTTTCAGGATTGAATCAAGGTGTTACTGGTCTTCTGTTGAAGGGTTGGCCTCTAACTGTAAGTTATTATGTTCTTTTTTCTTCTTGATTCTTATCTAAATTAGGAGTGTTCATATATATATATATATATATATATATATGTGTGTGTGTGTATATATTAGATTTATATTATATATACTAATTAGGCTAATTTACAATATTTCTGGTTTTCTTAGACTATTTTCAATTATGTAATATTTTTAGTTTTCTTAGAATTTTTTAATTATGCAATGTTTTTAGTTTTCTTAGACCTTTTAGTTATGTAATATGTATTTGGGAATAAGATGTATTTAAACTTTGTCGTGGAGTGTGTGTAGTTTCTTTACTTTGCAGATTTGTTTACACATAATATTTTTTTTACTTTGTAGTTAACATTCTTCATTTAGCATGCTTATGATTTCTTCGCTATTTGATGAGCCTAAATCAAAATATCATTCTCAAAAATTTGCTATTGCAGGCTTAAGTATCGCTTCAACAAACCAGCTTCATTACAGGATTCTTCCATTAGCAGAATTGGAGTTTGCAGGTTTCCAACTTGTAGAACGTCGTTCTTTGGTTCTGGAGGTAGCTTACACATACCCATTTTAAACTTCGTTCATGATTCTATGTCATATCCCTATACAAATCCATTAGTTAAATCTTCTGCTATATCAAAATATAGACCCCTATTATTCAGGACCTGTGTATTTTTTTTTATGTGATTTGATAAGGTTTCTCAATTGGAGTGGAAAACCGTTTAAATGTTATCTTTTTGATTGTTTTCTTTCTGAAATACTTAGTGGTTCAATGCTGTTGATATGATTATAAGTATCCCATCTTTTGTGTACTGAGTCTTAGAACTTTAGGCTGTGTTTCAAGATTGCTTGAAATCATATACACCGATTGAAACTTAAAGCACATGCAAAGGATATGTTATGTAGGAAAACTGCTGTTTCTTTTGGGGAATGCTCAAGCAAACAGATATAGAGGTTTATGTTCTTTAGGATGGATAGAATAGTTGTGTGTATAATTATCTTTAATATTTTGTTATCTTCTTTTAATCTTTATCATATGTTTGTACAAGTATATCCTTATTTGTTCATCTAGACATGGCTGTTTGGTTGTGGTTTAAAGATATAGAATATGGCTTATTCATTTATTTTAGTTATATCATAAAAATTAAACTTTATCTTTTATTAAAACTGAAATATCTTTCATTCATTTTTATTGCCTTTTGATTTATTATCATTTCGCATAATCATGATTTGTAAGTGACAATTAAGGTAGTAGTTTATACATTACTGTTTGGTTGTGTTCGAGATGAAAGACTGAACCAGAATAGACACATATATGTTTCTGAACTGTTGACTGAAAATTCTTGATCCACTAAGAGGTCATTCCACTTTCTCGAAACCAATATTGTAGGCGAAGATGAATGATTTAGGAGTCTATTATTCGTGTTATTTACAACAGAGGTAGTTGTCTTTCTAATGTGGATGTTTATTTAACGACTTTTTGTTTTGAATATGCAGCAAGAGAAGCCTCTCGACAAAAACTTCGTAAGTCAATAGACGAGTCACAACACAAGTAGCAGTACGTCAAATAGACGGACAAACACGTCAATTGACCACTCACCGCCATTTACTCTCGCTTTCCATTCAAATCCTCCAGGACAATAACAGGTCAGCAATGCATGTTTCTTTAGATTGAACTTTCTACATAATCGATCTTAGATTTGATCTCACCCCCTCCCCCTCCACGCGGTAGAAAACCGGAATGGTCTCAACCGTTGCTCCATGTCTAACACCAAATACTAATTACAATGACTCACAATTAAACACAAGTTCTCATCATTTGTTAGCAACTAAAGAATATCGTAGACAAGCAATTATTAGATGGAAATAAAAATTGGGTAAACCTCTGTATGAAATTCGGACTTTTGTCTTTTTCACAAAGAATGATTATAGGAGAATAGCCATTGCTTGATGGAAAAAATAAGAGATCTAGACAACAAGAGAAGTTAAGACTCATGACAACAAATGTAAATCGATTAAGTCAATGCTTGGATGGTTTATCATCGGGGTCTAATGGGAGAAGGCAAAGAAGTGTATTGCAACATATTCCTGTAGCAGCTGATTTATTTCCCGCTGTTACATATTGTCAGTACTGTAATGCTGTCAAATTTTACTCTGAAACCTCCAATTTTTGTTGTCTAGATGGTCGTATTGTCTTGTCAGGTAATGAACTTCCGCTTGTTATGCAGGACCTTTTATTGTCAATGTCTGAGGAAGCAAAGACTTTCCGAACATACATTAGAACAATAATCTCTTTGCTTTTACTTCATTAGGTGTTAGAGCAGATTCCGTATTAAATAAACGAAATTGGGGGGTTTATACTTTTAGAGTACAGGGACAGGTTTATCATTTTATTAATAACTTGCTTCCTCGCAATAATGGTCCGAAGAACCTTCAATTATACTTTCATGACACAGATAATGAAATACAAAATCGCTTAGATGCATGCCCACGTTTGTCGGAACACATAATTAGATTATGTATAATATATCTCGAGTCTAATTCATATGCTCGCTTCTTTCGGAATCTAAGAGATATACCTAACTTGGAAGATTGTAGGATTGTGCTTAAGACGGTCGCGGGACAGGATCAAAGAGTGTATAATAAACCAGATGTTTCGCAAGTTGCGGCACTTTGGGTTGAAGGCGAGGAAAATGGAGAGACTGGTGAAAGAGACATTGAAGTTAGAATATATAGTAGCCAATCTCGAAGTATTGAGTATTATTTTGCATGTTACGATCCCTTGCAATACCCTTTAAAGTTCCCATTTGGAGAGCTTGGCTGGCATCAACGTATTCCAAAGAAGACTGCAATGAATATAGAAGGAATGGCCCACTGTATTTCAACATCAACACGAGTTCTTTCGTGTGACAATTTTACAACTGTTGATCAGTTGCTAGCTAAAGAAAAGAATGGTAACGACGTACTTTTGTAAATGTCTTTTTTTACTATATACATTATATAACTTCCCTTCGTTTCCTTTAACAGTGTTAGGCCAAAACGCTGACAATGCTAAATACGTCTCTGTCAGAGAATATTATGCTTATAAACTCCAAATACGCTCTAATTACAAATCGTACTTGCTAAGATTTGGTAGACTGTTACAATAATACATAGTTGATGTCTATGTCAAATTAGAGACACAAAGGATGGCCTTTTACAGAACACAACAACAAGAGATTCGACAGGAGTTCCTTCAAGGTGTAGTGGATGCCATGGCTTGTGGAGAAACTAAAGGTTCTGCTATCAGCCGGAGGATTATATTGCCTGCAGACTTTATTGGTGGTCCGAGGAATATGCGACTGAAGTATGTAGATGCAATGACATTGGTTCAAAGATTTGGGAAACCTGATATTTTTCTTACTTTGACTTCCAATCCAAATTGGCCGGAGTTCAAAGAACACCTGTTTCACGAAGAGGTCCAGAATAGAGCCGACTTAGTCGTAAGAATTTTCCATGCAAAACTACAACTTTTCAAAGATGAGATCTTAAAAAAGAACATTTTTGGAGATGTTGTCGCATACACGTACGTTATAGAATTCCAAAAGAGAGGGCTACCACATGCACACGTTTTACTTATACTAAAATCTACTTTTAAGATGTACCATCCTGAAGAATATGATGAGGTAGTGTGTGCTGAGATTCCAGAAGAAACTTCTAATCCTCATTTGCTTAGGATGGTACTTAAGCATATGCTTCATGGACCATGTGATAGTTTAAACCCAAACAACGTTTGTATGAAGAACGGTAAAAGTTGTAAGAACTCCTACCCAAAGCCATTTAGTAGTGAGACTACTCAAACAGTGGAAGCATATCCTGCTTACCGAAGACGAGATAATGGAGTTACAGTAAGGTTTAGAGATGCCACACTCGACAACAGATGGGTTGTTCCATACAACCCGTACTTGCTTTGTAAATTTGACTGTCACATAAATATCGAAATATGCTCCACGATAAAGGCCGTTAAATATATATACAAGTACATATGCAAAGGCAGCGATAAAATAAGTTTCTCTCTTTCTTCTAACAACAACCCCGTTACCGTTGACGAGATTCATGATTTCCAAGCAGGTAGATGGATATCACCTCCTGAAGGAGCTTGGAGAATCTTTCTCTTTCCTTTAGGGGATATAAAACCATCTGTTATTCACTTACCATTATACTTAGAGAATTACCAGCCGATGACATTTAAAAAAAGAGATTGCTTAAGAAATGTCATAAATAATCCAGTTCAAAGAAAGACGATGCTCACTGAGTTTTTCTTCCAAAACAGACAGGTATGCACAAAATTTAAATTTAACTTATTCTGAATTCCCAGACCACTTTGTTTGGAAGGAAGACAAAAGAAGTTGGTCACCGAGACAAACAGGAGACTCTATAGGACGTATTGTCATTGCCCATCCAAGTGAGGGTGAAAGATATTATCTTAGGATTCTTTTATCAAAAATTCATTGTCCGAAGTCTTATGCGGACCTAAAGGTTTTCAATGGGACCTGAGTTAACACTTTTCGAGAGGCAGCAATGTTGCGTGGGTATTTACTTGATGATAACAGTCAGCATTTATGTCTGGAGGAAGCATCAACTTACCACATGCCGTATGAGCTTCAAAGACTTATTTCAACTCTTCTTGTTTACACCGCCCCAAACAATCCACGTCAGTTGTGGGAGGCCTTTGAGGATAAACTATTGGAAGATTTTGTGGCATGTAACAATTTGACACGTCGACAGGCCAGAAAAGCCGCATTCCAACAACTTAATATTTTTCTTCAGTCATTAGGAAAGAAGCTTCAAGAGTTTGATATCTTACCTCAAGATTTTACATGTATGGATTTTAAAGATGAAACCAGAGAGATAACAGCCAAACACAACATAGTTGTCTCCGAGCAAGACATGCTTTCAATAGGAAAACTTAATATGAGACAAAAAATTACCTTTGACGTGATCATCGAAAGAGTAAATGACAATAAAGGTGGTGCGTTTTTCATTGATGGTCCCGGCGGTACGGGGAAAACTTTCCTATATCGAGCTCTTTTGGCTAAAATTAGGTCAAACGGTAATATTGCTTTAGCAACTGCAACATCGTGAATTGCTGTATCATTACTCCCTGGAGGTAGGACCGCTCATTCTAGATTTAAGATTCCTATAGACCTAGCAGAGGAGCGCTTTGTAGAGTTAGTAAACAGTCCTCCTTAGCAACTTTAATAAAGAACAGTAAACTGATTATTTGGGATGAGGCCCCAATGGCCAAACGGTCATCAATAGAGTGTTTAGACGATTTGCTTCGAGACTTGCTTGACTCGACTGAGATCTTTGGTGGCAAAGTCGTCGTGCTTGGTGGAGATTTTAGACAAACTCTTCCGGTTGTTCGCAAAGGAAACAAATCAGAAACAATTGGCGCTTCCCTGATTAATTCCCCACTGTGGCCATTGCTTCACCAATTGCAACTACAGGAAAACATGCGAGCCTTACTAAATCCATATTTCACAGATTTTTTACTATGATTAGGGAGCGGAAATGAAAGCTTACATGATGCTACTTTGGTCACCCTTCCTGAATCAATGATTATCAATGACAGTTCCACATCAGACGGCCTAAATGTTCTTATACAATCTGTTTATTCTGAGTCAACAAACTGTCCGTTAAGTTTAAATCGTGCTATTTTGACAACAAAAAATTCTTTCGTCGATGAGATAAACGATATGTTAATTGGAAGATTTGGAGGAGAGGAAACATAGTACAATAGTTTCGATGAGACTATAGATCCTAACCACCAAGCCCAATATGAAGACCTCCTGCATTCTTTGACTCCAAATGGGATGCCACCACATAGGTTGGTTTTGAAAGTCAATTCACCTATTATTCTTTTGAGGAACATGAACCCTACTGAAGGACTATGCAACGGCGCAAGGATTTTTTGCAAAAGCTTTAGCAGAAATGTCATATGCGCGAAGATTAGTTTCGGAGATTTTGCAGGGAAGGAGGTATTCATTCATAGAATCCCTTTACTATTGCCGACAGGTGAGCACTATGTTGTCTCATTCAAAAGGGTACAATTTCAAATAAAACTATGTTTCGCAGTGACAATTAACAAAGCACAACGACAAACTCTAGACTTTGTTGGCATATATTTAAAAGAGCCAGTTTTTTCGCATGGTCAGCTTTATGTAGCCCTTTCACGGGTAAGGAAAAGCGAAGATGCAAAGCTTCTTATCAACCATGCTTGTTCTTCTAACAACAAAGAGACTATTAATATTGTCTACAGAGAGATCATGCACGACGCTGTAACATGTAGTTGAGAGTACTGTCTCACAGTTAGGCTGATGGGTATTTTGAACAGGTATAATTTCTTTATTGGCATTATTTAGTTTGTTGGGTAGTGAATACTACAATAATTTAATAGTAACTTGGTTTACTTGATATTTGTATCGAGTCTGAAATTAAATTATGGTCAACTAAAAGGTGATTAAAAAAGAAAACACTTTTCAGATTGTTGGTGAAAGAAAGATAGTTAGCAGGGGACTAAACTGATGATGAGGTATCTCTTTTTTCCCATTCACTGTTCCTTATAGCATCCCCATTTTACACACACTCTGGTTCACAGTTTTTTACTTTCGCTGGTTTTCTTTTTGATGTTTTTGGATCTGTATTATGATATTTAAAATGTAAGTTCTCTTTATGGGATTTCCTTAGGAGCTGATCTTCCAAGCATATCGTTGTGCCATTCAAATATTAAAAATTCAAAAGTAAGGCGTTGTCTTAACGTGATATTGATACTAAGTTTTTTTTGTTTCTAATGCAATATTGAAATGTTAATTGCATATCTTTTTGACAAGGTGGAGAAAATGCAGTAATGGGAACGAGATTCTAACTAGAATTCAACAGAGAAACTTAGAGGTAAATCATGCTTGCTTTCATTGCAAACACCTAAGTTGCTACTTTTAGAGAAAGATGTAGGGGGTGTTTGGATGAGCTTATTGACTTATAACTTATTACCGGTGTGGAAAAGTGCTTATGAAAAGCTGATAAGTTAAAAAAATTTACTTCTTGAAAAACAACTTATCTCCGGTTTGGCACCGGAAAAGTTGTTTTACTCGAACACTCAGATTGACTTATTATCGGTTCCACACTGAAATAAGTCAATAACTTGTTTTGATAAGCTCAAACAAACCCCCCTTATATTATACACTTACTGTAATTGTGCCTTTATGATGACAATGTTGGTTGCAAACTATATTTATCTCTTTTTTCCTAAATACATTTGTATTTCTGAAAATTTATACTACGAATAGGAGCACGTACAGGGAAAAATTGTTGTAAATCATGTAGCTCTCATCATTGAAATACTTCATGTTAGAAATTAAAGTATGAGTCAAAGAAGAGATGTCTACAAAAGTCAACACACTATTCTTGTTATAACTAATTGCTGTTAGACGCTCCCTTTTAGACACATGGCACTTTGTAATTGGCTAGCATTTTGACTTTCTGTTTTTGTAACTGTATAAATAGCATTATATTGTGTTTGTAAAAGTTGTCGATGAATACATTTACATTTTGAAGAATACTGTGCGTAATTCATAACTTTGTCTACTTTGATTCAAAGTTATCATTTCATATTCTTTGTTCTTCATTCTGTTTACTGGTCTATTGATTCAAATTGTTAATTGATCAGCTTCCGCATTTCACTTTGATTCAATACTCTCAATTAACAATCGGTTTAAAGGAATCTGGAACCAACAATTGGTATCAGAGCCTTCTAATCAATCTATTGATTATTAGATCTCTTCCATTGAAGAAATTCCTTTCGATCGAACAGTATTTTCTCAGATTCAAAATTTGTTTATTAATCCACTCTGTTTTACGAGATTTTGTTAAATCGTTAACAATCTTCTCTTAAATTGAGTCATTCATTTTGTAATCTGAAGAAACAGTGATATTATCGACCTGTTCTTCTATCAAATTGAGATTTAAATTGTTCTAAATTTCATTCAAATCTTCAAATTTTCTCTTCTATCCTACTCAAATGGCAAATTCGAGCTTGAATGCTGTTTATACGTCTGGGTCCCTGACTAAACCTCCAACTCTTGTACGTGATGAATACCTACAATGGAAGATTCGAATGGTTAACTTCTATGAGGGATTGGATGCTGAGTTATATCCAATTATTCAAAACGGTCCGTTTGTTCCCACCACTACTATTCCCAGAATTCCGACCCACCGCAAATACGGATGAGGTACCAAAGAAGGCGGTTCAGAAGTCAAGGAATAACTGGACTGATGAAGAAAAGGCTAAGGTGGAATTAGCTAAGAAAGCTAAGTCTCGGTTGATAATGGCCATTCCAAATGAGATTTTTCAATCTCTGGACTCATGTGACACAGCAAAAGATTTATGGGATCAACTGGAGAATCTCTTAGAAGGTGGTGCGAAAATGAAAAAGAACAGAAGAGCCCAAGCTCTAAATGAATATAATAGTTTTCAAGCGCTGACTGATGAATCTCTGGAACAAACATTTCATCGATTCAACAATCTGATTAATCTCTGCAAAAGATGTGACATTGTTAGATCAAAGGAAGACAACAATGTTCTATTTCTCAAAAGGTTAAACCCTGAATGGTCAAATCTATCCATGTCACTACAAGCCAATCAGGACCTTGAACAATGGTCGCTGCATGATGTATTCGGTACACTGCAAGCTCATGAAAAAGAAGTTGTTCGAAAAGAACAAACATCGGAGGACCTACGGCTTTGATCTCGAAACAAAAGGAATCGAGAAGACGAAGTGATGACGAGGAAGAAATCGAAGGCCTTCATATCAGAGACTGCTCCAGAAGATGACTCTGAATCAGATGATGAAATTAAAGCGTTTGCTGACTCTCTGGCTTTAATAACCAAGCAATTTACTAATCGTTTTGGAAATAGGTCTTTGAAAGGAAATAAACGATTTGATCGTCCCTATGTTCCTAAACAAGAAGTACGAGAGTAGAGAAAACGAGAAGAAGAGAAGAAAGAAGAAGAATTAAAAAGGAAGAAAGATGTCTCTACGGATGTGGCAAGCCCGGACATTACTCGAGAGATTGCAGAGGAGCTCTGGAAAAAGATAAAACTTATTACAAAAACAAATATAAGTACAATGTCACTGAAAGAGCACACTTTGCAGAAAAAGAAAACTGGGTGCAAGATGAATCCCGGCGGTGATGAAGCCATGTTCGTGGAATGGCAAACACAAACGAATCGGAGGATCAACCCTGCCGAGTCACCGGTTAGTAATTTCTCCGGATCATCCGAGCTTGAACAAACGATTGTGATGTTATCAAACAATTTTGAGGAACTAAAATCGAAACTCACAATCGAAAAGAAATTACGAAAAAGTACTGAGAAAACTCTTTCTACAATCAAAAGGGAAAGAGATATTTTCAAAAGAGAAATGGATTTACTTACGGAAGAAAAACTCGAATTAAATACTGCAAAGGAAACGATTTCCATGAGTTTAAAAATTTCTGAAGAAAAACTTAAAAAGGAAATTTTGAATCTCAATAAACTTCTGGAAGGAAAAGAGAAAGAAATCAGAGACAAAGAGAGTGATAGACTCAACTACGTAGCACTTAAAAACTATTTTCGAAAGAGAGAGAATTTTTACACATTGAACTTCAACGAGAAAAAGCTACAGATTATAACATATGCGGATGCACGAGAAGGTTCATGACAAAATTAACACACAAGTAGGAAGATGCGGACTTGGTTTCGAGGACCTAGATCCCCGCACGTGTAAGAAAAGGTCGGATACGAAATGTTTTTTTGTGTTGGACAAATACGAAGCCAAAGTTTCCAATTTTGTATGAAAAATCTATTTTTAAAAAATCTAGATATGAAAACCATCATAAAAAAGCAAACTTAAATTCGAAAATATTGAATATTGTTGTAAAACAAATGTTGATCTAAATAAAGTTCAGAAGAAAGATGATATTTTCAATTTTGGTTCAAATAAACATACAATTTTGAATCCAGAGGCAGATATTTTTGTTCCAAGTCGCGAGAGGAAGATCTACGACTTATGTTTGAAAACGATATTCTCTCTACTCCGGATAAGTGTTTTAGAAATGAAACTCTTTGTGAGAATCATCCAGAGATCTCTCCCTGTTCATTTGAAGATTTACATCTTTCTGAAACTCAAGAAAGCTTGGCTGAGATTACGTATCCATGGGAGAATGACAATAATAATGAAGAATTTTTTGATAACTCTGAAAATTATCTTTCAAATTTAGAAATTAATTCTTTTAAATCATCAAAAGTTATCACAAATAATTCAGAAATTATTGATAAAAAGGATGATTATTTGTATACTGATAAATCTCAAGAAATCAGAGCTTCTGATAGAGATTATGCTAAACTTTCAAGTGGTATACCTATTCTTCCTGTTTCTGTTCCAGAACCGAGAAAATCAGTATCTATACATCCAGACTTCTTAGATATGTGTCTCAAAGCCAAAACATGTCTTGAACTTGAGAAAGAGGCAGAACTCAAAAACAAAGTGCAAAATAAAAAGATTTTAAACTCTACTCTTCCGAAGTTTACTAATATTCAAAAAGGCAAATGGAAATCCTCTAATACTTATGTTCCTTTTTCAGTAATTAACAGAGCTTCTACAAAAGTAGATCAGAGGAAGAACACAGAGAAGAAAAAGCCAGAACTAAAACAAAAGTCTAGTCTAGATAGGTTCTCTAGAACAACTGATACTAGAAAAGACTTTAGAAAGAATAATTGTAATTACCATTCTCGCAATGAAAATTCAATTCAATCTTCTATGTTTCAGTCTTCTGAATGTTTTTCACTGTTCTTAAAGTTAAAACAATTTTTCTCGCAAACCTCTGATCATTCCAATTCACAGTATGTTTATCACAAAAAGAATAAAACTCAAAAAAACCAAAAACCAAAAATAAAGTCTTTACCTTCTGTTAAATCAAAAAACGAGCATACTCCAAAAGCTAACATAAAAGGACCCACTATGCGATGGGTACCTAAGAAATTCTGATTTTTGATTGCAGAAACAGCGTGTGCATATCTGGTATCTTGACTCTGGATGCTCGAGGCACATGATCGGATCCCAAAATTTACTATCCCAATTCAAGGACAAACCAGGTGGAGTAGTAACTTTTGGTGATAATGGTAAGGGTCAAATAAAAGGCTACGGTACTCTACAAGAAGGTAATATCACCTTATCAAAGGTAGCTCATGTTTACGGCTTGAAACATAACCTCCTTAGTGTAAGTCAACTTTGTGATTCTAAAATACTAGTAGTATTTGATGAAAAACATTGTTATTTATTCTCTAAGGCGAGGTGAAGAACTTTGGAGAAGCGAGACGGGAAAGGTAATTTGTATATGATGAATTTTATCTCTAAGGATGGTAAGGAAACTTTATGTCTCATCTCCAAAAAGAGTGAAGTTGCGTGGCTCTGGCATCATAAAATGTCTCACTTAAATTTTAATAATCTTGAGATGCTTGTTAAAAACAAACTGGTATCTGGACTTCCAGATATTCATTTTCAAAAAGATCACCTCTGCCCTGCATGTGAAATGGGCAAAATTAAACGAGCATCTCATAAAACAAAAAGTGATCATTCTTGTACTAGACCTCTGCAATTATTACATGTGGATCTCGTGGTCCAATTGCAATTCGAGTCTATACGGTAAAAAGTATATTCTGGTACTAATTGATGAATTTTCCAGATATACTTGGCTTGCTTTCGTTCGTCAAAAGTCAGAAGTCCCAGTGGTACTACAGAATATGATGACCAGAATTCAAGTTCTTCTACATCAGAAGATTCAGCAGCTTCGAAGTGATAATGGTACAGAATTCAAGAACGCCAAGCTTGAATCGTATCTTGTTGAACAAGGAATTACTCAAAACTTCTCTGCTGTTCGCACTCCACAACAAAACGGTGTAGTTGAACGTCGCAACAGAACCTTGGTTGAAGCAGCCAGAACGATGCTCGCAGCTTCTGGTCTCCCAATTCACTTCTGGGCCGAAGCTGTTGCTACTGCTTGTTTCACTCAAAACCGTTCAATTATTGTCAAGAGGCATCTCAAAACCTCTTATGAGCTGATTAATAAAAGAAAACCATCTGTAAAAAATTTTCATATCTTTGGTTGCAGATGTTTTATCTTAAACGACAGAGATAATCTTGGCAAATTTGATCCGAAGTCCGATGAAGCTAAATTTTTAGGCTACTCGTTAAATTCAAGAGCTTTCCGAGTTTTTAACTTACGAACAAAAACTGTTATGGAAAGCATCAACATTGACTTCGATGATAACACCCAACTGACTTCCGAACACTCTACTTCAGAACTCAAGCTTAATACTGTTACTTCTGACTATCTTTCAGGTTCCAGAGAATCCGAGATTGATGCTATTTTTCAAGATTTTATGGGCGACGAAGTTGTGTCAGAAGCTATGTCACCTCCACATTTGCAGATACCAGATATTCTCCAAGCCTCAGGCCTTACTCTCTGCGGTCCTCGCTTCTTGCATTTCCTCTGTCACGTCTATTTGTCCAGAAGTTCCCACTACTCCTACATCTGCCAGTCAAGAAGCTACTTCTGTTCCATCATCTGAGGGGGAGACACAAGGACAGGTGACAAAACAGATACCAGAAGGACATACAGAAGAAAATAAAGAAGATTTTGTGTTTCCAGATGAAATCATTTCGTCAAATAAAACAACCCAATCAATTTCTCAACCCAGAATGACGAAATGGACAAAATGTCACACACCAGATCTTATAATTGGTAGTCCTTTCCGAGGGGTCGAACACGATCTGCTATCGCAAATGAAGCATTCTTTGTTAATTTTCTTAGTATGATCGAACCTAAACGTGTACATGAAGCCTTAGTTGAACCAAGGTTTGGGTGGATGCTATGCGGGAAGAACTACTTCAATTCGAAAGAAATAAAGTTTGGCGTCTTGTTCCTTTACCAAAAGGCAAAGTTGCTATTGGCACAAAATGGGTATTTAGGAACAAAAAGGATGAAGATGGAATTGTTGTCAGAAATAAAGCTCGTTTGGTGGCTAAAGGCTACTGTCAAGAGGAAGGTATCGATTATGATGAAACCTTTGCTCCTGTTGCAAGACTAGAAGCAATAAGATTATTCTTGGCTTTCTCTGCATACAAAAACTTCAAAGTCTACCAAATGGATGTTAAATGTGCATTTCTTAATGGATGTCTAAAAGAAGAAGTGTATGTTGAACAACCTGATGGTTTCAAAGATGCAAGATATCCAGAATATGTTTATCTTCTTGACAAAGCTTTGTATGGTCTAAAGCAAGCCCCAAGAGCCTGGTATGAACGACTATCGAAATTTCTGATCAGCAAAAGCTATGAAAAAGATTCTGATCATGCAGGTTGTAAGCTTGACAGAAAAAGTACATCAGGTAGCTGTCAACTTCTGGGAAATCGACTTATAAGTTGGACATCCAAGAAACAAAACTGCGTATCCACATCTACGGAAGGCCGAATATGTTCTTAGCTAGTTGTTGTTCACAAATTATTTGGATGAAGACCCAACTCAGAGATTATGGTCTGATATACGACAAGATTCCCATCCTCTGTGATTCTGAAAGTGCTATCGCCATTACAGAAAATCCAGTTCAGCATTCCAAAACAAAGCATATCGATGTCAGGTATCATTTCATCAAGGATCATGTCGAAAAGGGTACAATCGAAATGTATTTTGTTTATACTGATTATCAACTTGCTGATATTTTCACAAAAGCTCTTGATGAGAGACGTTTTAACTTCTTAATTAGCAAGTTGGGAATGCTTAATATGTAACAATGATTTCTTCAGAAGCATCCAGAAGCCTCTGAACTATTCTGACGATACTTCAGAAGTCATCAGAAGTCTCTGATGCTTTCTGAACTCTTCAGAACACTTCAGAAGCCTCTGAGTTACTCTGATTTTCTGTTTCATAATAATATTTTTCTTTCAAGAGACATCATAAAGTGCAGATTGAGAAACGAGGTAAAGAAGCTACTACAGGGGGAGTTCACCATTCAAGGGGGAGTTTACCATTCAAGGGGGAGTTCACCATTCAAGGGGGAGTTTACCATTCAAGGGGGAGTTTCACAATGCAGAAGATATTCGTCTAAGTCTAACTCTGGTTAGCTGTCTTCTGATTTACTATTTCACTTAAATTTTATTTGAATCTATCTGCTCTGAATTTCTCTTGCCGCCAAGGTCTCTTAGACTTTTGATTCATTTCAAATTTTTTTAAAATATAAATCAAGTCGACATGTTTTTCAACTAAATTTTCTATAAATTGATATTTTTTATAATTTCCATTAAATATATAAATTCCATCAACTCTTGCCTCCAAGGTTGTTTAAATCTATATGTTTAATGCAAATTCTTCTTTATTATTCTTTTATAGAAACTAAACTCTCATGTGATTTTTGTTTTCACTTGACTGATTTTTAAACTTAAATAAATAAAATTAAGATTAAAATCTGTGTTTATTCAATTAATTCAAAATTAATTGATTAATTAAACAGATTTTTTTTACTTTTGTTTATTTCTGCTTTTAAGAAAAACAGCCTCTGCTACTAAATCATCATCATAAATGTGTCTCGTCGTACACGTGTCCCCAATCGAAACACTGCATGTGTATACCCGCGTGCTTACATCAGCTCATATGAACCGTTTTTTCCTCCCCAAACTTAATAACCCCTTCCCATTCTACAGTTTCTCTCTCACATAAAACCCCCAATTTCAATCTTCATCTTCTTCCTCGCAAAAAAAAATTCCCGAAATCAGTGTTCATTGTCTTTGCAAAGACAAAGTTTTCTATTGTCAAGCATTCGAAATTTCAAAATGGCTTCCAACTGTGCCCGTCCTTCCAACAATGATGAAGAAAGAATCATCGATTCAACTGCGGATAGTACTCCCATTGTGAAACTGCCATTGAAGGCGAACAATGTGCAGGTACTGCTCAACCCTAACACTTATCAACCAGAATTTCGAATCATGATCGAGTTTCTACAACAACACCAGTTGAATCGAGCCCTAACCCTAACCAACCCAAACATCCCTGAAATCTATGTCCAAGAACTGTGGCAAACAATGATCATCGAAACTGATGCAACACTCGCCGGTTCTATCACCCATCCTGAACAAGTGGAAATTGCTGTTCAAATCCCCATCACCAAAAGAAAACTTGCCAAATATTTCCATCTTCCCCTTTCTGTGATCGAAGTGGATGGGCAAACCATTCCCAATCCTGCCCTAGAAGAAAACCCTTCCACAGAAGCCCTCCTAGCCTTCATCAATCTTACGGGTTACAATGAACCTCTTACAAGGCTGTCCGAATTCAAGAGAAAGAAGTTGCCCCCAATGTGGAATCTACTCGTCTCCATTCTCAACAAGAGCCTAACTCGCAAAATAGGTTCTGCGGATCGAGCTAGCCGAAACATTCTGACTATAATGTATGGGATGTTCTTCAATCGACCCTTGGACTATGCAAGTCTCATCTTCCAAGAGATCAAAGCAGCTGTGCACACTAAGGTGATCCATCAGAGTCAGGGAAAGCCACTACCAGCACTCATGTTCCCAAGATTTCTATCTCTCATCACTCATCCTGCAATTGGGGCAATCGAAGCTCCCCTGATTCAGCCATTCTGCAAAATTGCATCAATGAGCTCCCATAGATCAACCATCGACAGCATCGGCTACTCTGCACCCAGAGAATTATCCAGGTACATGCTAAACCTAATCCCATCTAGCTCTTCTAATCTCCAAATCTATAGAAGCTCTATGGTTTTCTCAGAACAGAGAATTCCTACCCCAGAGCACTTAGAGCCAGGTGTAGGTGGTCAGGGGTCTGGTGAGCATGAGCTTGAAAAAAATAGGAGTGAACATCCGAGTGCTTCTACCCATGCCGACCTTCTATTAAATGAAGGTACAGAAGATGTCCTCAGAGACACATATGAGTGTTCCTCTCCTATTCCCCAAAGGGCAACCACAACTTCTGAGGTTGATGTCACCACGTCTCCACTCATTGACTTAGAACGACCCGATTCAAACCACCAAGAAACCGGCCCGTTCGAGAGGATACTTCTTCTCGAATCAAATTCATCTGGGGAAAGCACCTCCACTTCATCATCCTCCCAAAAGGATGATGATGATAATATAAGAGTTCATTCGCCCCAGAACTCGCCACTTCCTTCACCACATGTTCATGTCTCCGTGACTGACATACCAATACGCACAGAGGATGCGTCCACATCCTCTCCTAGGATAGATGCTAATGAATTCCCATCAGAGGGGTTACAGCCTAGGAATGCACCTCTTACCGGAGTGTTTACACTTCATCAAGGTAAGCATACTGTCTTCGACACCTCATCCTCGATGATGAGGATAATGTTGAAACAAGCCGGAACAACCGAAGAGGAGCTCGAATAACGGCCCTCAAGGATCGGTTGGAAGTCCTTCTACACTCAACGTCAAAACGGTGTAGAAGGCCCCTGCGAACGCGAGGGTAAAGGGGCTCCATGTGTTGGAGATGCACCGGTTACATCTTCTGATTTCGTCACAAATGCAGCGTTCTTGGCATTTGCTGATCAAATTCAGAGATCTGTGGAAGATCTAAAATTATCCGTGACTACTAACAATTCTCTTCTTCTGAGCCTTCAATTTAAAATTGAAAGTCAGCACTCTCTCTTAGCAGATCTTCAGGGCCAAATGAGTACCTCTCAAGAAGATCAGAAGGCCTATTTTGCTGAACAATTTTTGCTCTTGAATAATGGTCTTCAAGCAAATGCAGAGGCAATCTCTCAACTTCCAGACTCTCTACGTGCCTCTGTAGACTACAACTCTCTGGTGGCCGATATACAGAAGATTATCAAGACCATCATTCCTTCTGATGATCCCTCTGGGTCTACGCTCGTCACGAAATCTGATCTCGCCTCTTTCCAGAAGATTATTCTTGAGCGAATGTCTACCATCGCTTCAAAGTACTCTTCCAAGTCCTCCACATCCTCAACAGACCAGAAAATTGCTGCCATCGAATCTACTCTATCTCAACTCGTGCCTCTGGTTTCTTCTATTGCTGAGGCGTTTAATGCCAAGAAGAAAGCCAAGGAAGAAAGGGCTTGCAAAAAGGCAGAGCTGAAAAGAAAACATTCTGAGGATCAGGATCCTGATTCTCAGAAGGGGGAGAAAGGTCCTGAGCCTAAGCAAGCCAAACAAACACCACCAGAACCAAACACGACCACCGCTGACTCTTCCACTCCAAAACCATCACAGCAACCTTCTTCTTCAAAACAAGTGCCAATCACTCCAACACCTCTGGCTACGCATTCTGGGCCTCTACCCAGAGATCCAGATCTAGCTAAGTTCATTCTGGATCTTATGGGAAAAAGCAGAATCCCGAGCTCTCCGGCTGAAAGGGCTGAAATAGTCAGAGCTCACGAAGAACGAGAACGAGCTAAAGCTGCAAAGGAAAGAGCTAAAGCTGAAAGAGAAGAAAGGGCCAGAGAGGAGGATGAGGAAGTGTTCAGAGCTGAAAAAGAAAAAGAAGAAGAGATAATACGCCAGAGGCTAATTGTTGAAGAACAAATAGAGATAGAGAGGGCTGAAAGAGAGAATCTGGAAAGAGAGAAGGCTAGACTTGAAGAAGAACTACAGAGACAGAATTTTGAAGCTGAAGAAAGAGCAAGAGTCAGAGCAGAGGCCGCTCAGAAGAAGAAAGAGATCAGAAGAGGAGAATTTGAAGAAAAATTAAATAAAGTTGGAAACATTGAACTTCCAACACTTGAAGTTGAGAAAAGGTACATGTATGCTCCAACAGATCAGAAGATTTATCTCATGATGCCTAACTTCGCAAACCAATACAATGTAAGCAATGAAGTTAAAGATAACTTCATGGCTCATAAACAAGACAGAAAGACGGTTTTCACTACTGCTCCAATTACAAAGATCACAGCCATGAAACATAAGCAGTTTCAAGATACACCCATTTGGTACACAATCTACGAGATAGTCAGATCAAACAACAAGAGTTATTACATATGTGATAATGATCTGTTGTCCATCCATCCAAATTCGATCTCATTTTTCTGGAAGAATTTATGAAGACTCAGCTTTCTGAACGCAAAGATCCACAAGACCATGTTGCCTACACTAGAATTATTCTATGTATGAAATCATACATTAGATACAAAAGGCGGAGTCGACTTCCGATTGGCTTAAATTTCAAAATGGATAATCCGGCTATCTACGCACCAAATGAGGAACTTGAAGGGATAAGCAAATTCGAGTGGGTAGACTTCTTCTTCGAACCAGAAGAGGGAATCATCTTCAAAAGACCAAATGGAAAGAGCTTCTTTCGCATCAAAGAAGCTCACAAATACTCTTCTGAGGTAGTCTACATCATCAAGTGCTATGCTGGCTTAGACACGACAAATCCAGAAGTTGCAAAGAAAGTAGAGAAAAGACTTGATGGACTTCAGAAGAACAGAGAGCTTATCAATAATATTTCAAGTATCATTGCTGCTGTTGATCCTCTCTGAAGAAAGTTTTTTTTTGACTTCATACTTAGGGGGAGAATGTTAGAAATTAAAGTATGAGTCAAAGAAGAGATGTCTACAAAAGTCAACACACTATTCTTGTTATAACTAATTGCTGTTAGACACTCCCTTTTAGACACATGGCACTTTGTAATTGGCTAGCATTTTGACTTTCTGTTTTTGTAACTGTATAAATAGCATTATATTGTGTTTGTAAAAGTTGTCGATGAATACATTTACATTTTGAAGAATATTGTGCGTAATTCATAACTTTGTCTACTTTGATTCAAAGTTATCATTTCATATTCTTTGTTCTTCATTCTGTTTACTGTTCTATTGATTCAAATTGTTAATTGATCTGCTTCCGCATTTCACTTTGATTCAATACTCTCAATTAACAATCGGTTTAAAGGAATCTGGAACCAACACTTCATGCATATGCTCAAATAAAGGACCAAAACTCATGTATAGCTGACTGAATAAATCGCCAGTCCTATTAAGCTCGTTAAGTTGCTAACAAACAGGCCCTTAGTTCCTATGGGATCTCATAGGCTGTAAATAGCTTGAGCCTTGGTACAACTTATATTTTCGGTTCATGTTTATAACGCTCATATAAAATCAAGCCTAAACTTTCATACAGAATGAAGACTAAAAACGAGATTAAATATATATATATATATATATATACCTTCTTATATGTTGCAGCTCTTCGAAAAAGTGTTTTTGTATAATTTGGGTAAATTAGAAGTCCTTCATTGCAGTAACCAAGAAATCTTTCCAACTGTCCAAGAGGGGCTAATTCCGTGAGACGGACATTTGAATACTCTCTTTTAGAAGAAACGGTGCACATGAGTTCATTAGTGGTGCCTAAAAATCATAAGTTCAGCTTCAACGTTTGGGTACACAAATATTGTAAGTGACACATGTATTTTTCGCTCTGTTTGCGACTTTGTTGCCCTATTTATCCAACTTTTTTTCTGCGAATCACAGGAAATAAAAGAAGGGTGGTTGTTCAATTGAAAGGTGAAATTATAAGTCCCTTGGAACCAATCGGTTGCCTCAACCTTATATCTTCTCTTCTTTTTACGCACATCTTATTCAGTCAACTGTATATATGGTTGTTTGGTATTGGCTTAATGATGTATAGAAAACGGCTTATTCAGTAAGCTTCTAAAGGGGAGCTTTATGCATAAAGCTGAGGTTTTTTTTCCAACCATTTACCATCTTTGAATCAGGATTGCAGGGCAGAGATCAGAATTCAATTCAGACATGTTCCTGGTAATCATTACAAGCGAAACTTTGGGACGGATTTCGATAAAGCTACAAACGAGCTCGTTCCTCGTGTGCAGCCTGATTAAGCCATTTATGTCAAAATCAATAACAAGATTCCTGCGCTCAGAATGAGGCTCGATCGTAGCGACCTTAATTTTCTCTACAGTACCACGTAAAATATTTGATCATTTATATGATCATATGGTAAAAGAATTTAAAACAATTAATTGTTAACAAGAATTTGTATTTGATGATGAATATAGGTATTCAAAAGAAATCTCGGGTGCATATGAGCGGCAATTCTTGGATGCGATAGAAGAAGAAAGGAGATTGTTCATAAAGAGTGGTGAACTTGATGTTGCTTAGTCTATATTCTCGCCATTGTTGAAAGAACTCGAGACCGAAAAGATTGCACCGGAGTTGTATCCACATGGCAACAGAGGACCCGTTGATTTGTTATCTTCTTATTGATATTTTAGTTGTTCGTTTTAGCTTCAACCGTCACTCGTATTACGATTTGATATGTAGCGTCTGTTTATATGATAATTTTCGGCATAAAATATCAATCTTTTTCCAATTTTTTCATTACATTTTGTGTCATTTATGATTCTTTGAACTTATGTTACAATAGTATGGTCTAAAGTTTCAATTTTTAATATGGGTTCTTCTTTTTTGGATGATATAAGCGTTTTTCTCTCTGCCATCGGTATCATCTAAAATATCAGTCTTTTATGTGGGTCTTTGATTTGATAATGAATCTTATAAGTTTCTTCATCACGGTTTACTTTACATATTTTTACATTCTTCAATTATACTTTTTTCTCGATACATTTTGTCTTCTATCCTTGATCAGAGATTTCTCTATGAAAAAGACGAATCAGAGTTTGAAGAGGGGGAAAGAGAAGGAGCCCTCGACCCGCAACAGATAGAGGAGGATTTATTCAATCACATAGCTTGGGCTCCTAGAATATGACACCCTTGGGGCTTTCTATTTGATTGTATCGAAAGGCCCAATGAATTGGGAAGATCTAAGAATCTACAAAATGCAATACCAGGAAACCTTTTAGGTAACTCACGGTCGAAGATGTCAATTAAGACGAATAGAGAGTAATAAACTTTCCAAGATTTGATACAATGAAGAACACACATAAGTTCATAAAATTAAAATCAAGATCCCAAATTGATTATATTCTTGGAAGAAACCAACAACATACAGGGGAAAACACAGTGAAACTTCATTGGAAAAGCTGAAAATGAAAGAGAAATTTAAACCCACATCTGAAACCTGATTCCCGAATCATTAATCTTCAAAACTCAAATAAAGAATTAGACCAAATTAAAGCAAACATGAAAAGAAAAACATAAATAACATAAATAACCTTCATAAAAAACATGAGTCTAAAACCGAATTCCTAAATTGAGTAATCTTCAAAACCCAGAAACCAAATAGAGAATCAAACCACTTTTAAACCAAATTATAAGACCAAATGTTAATCATAAAACAAAAAAAGGAGAGAACTTTTGAGGTAAATCTAAACCCTAACCCCTAAAAATCAATGAATCTTTACGGTATAAATGCCAAAAAGGATTAATCAAAGTGCTTCATAAATGGTTAATCCGAAAATACAAATGATTTTGAACGAGCCGAAAAAAGAAAAACATGGATTGGGATTTCATACCTCGGTTGTATTTTGGTAATACCTCTTTTTGTCCCCTGGGCCGGAGGGAAAGTAAGGACCGAGTGAAAAATGAAAAATGTCCGCTAACGCCCGTGTTCTTATTTAGATTTTAGTGGTCTCTCGTGTTATAATCCTCTTGGCATTTATGACACTTAACCTTAGATTAAATGGAATCTTAATAGCGAATTCAAAATCGAATTGGCGATCCTTTGGTAAAACTTCCGTATATGTATAATACGATATGAGCAGTTATTGTACTACTCGGATGTATCTAATCTTTTTGAAATCTTTGAACTGAAGTTCATCATCTTTATAAACTCGATTTTCACCAAGCTCTGCTGCTTGGACTGTAGTAGGTATCTAAATAAAAGAAACTTCTAAATAAAGTTGAGTATAAAACTAATAACACTTTTATTTTAAAAGTGTTGTAAAAAATGATTAAACATCCCACAATAGAAACTTTTTAGGAAGGTCTTTTTTATTGCCTCCACATAAGTCTTGAAACAGTCATATTAGTTTCCTGGGTAACCTTGGGTCCCATTTTATTTCAAAAAGTTAATTAACCTATTATAACATATTTATACAGAAAGCATAATTGTTAGACTCAATAAATTTAAATGATATAATTAATATAACCTTTGGATCCCAATATGTCACTTAAACATATTTGGTGTCCTATAGAGCGGATTTTGCTATAAAAATAGGGAATGTATATTTTTAATTATAATTTATGTCATTTATGATGTTTTGAGCTTATGTTACAATAATATGTGATTTACATACAAACTTATATATGATTAGCCGAGACTTTTCTCCCAACAAAAGTTGCGTGCGTCATTTTTTATGCTAGTACAAAATCACATATATGATTTTGTACATGAAAAAAAATTCATGTACAAAATGATTGACTGAGGATTGTCCTCGCATTCTTATAAATTGTCTCCTTGCATAATATGGATTCCAAACATTCATGATCTGATTATTCAGGAATACACATTGAATGCTGAGATTACGCATTGAATTTCTGATAGTAGATCCATAATCAAAAAAGTGTGTGTGAGTATGGAAGCTATAATTGTAAACCACAATCGAATCTATGGAAGCATTGGTGGATGTGAATGAGTCGAATTACCTTTGTTTTTCTTAAATAAATTTCATTTTTCATAGTTTCCAACATTTAGATGATTATCAACCCAATAATGATCTAAATATGACCATGTGGCAAACCTATACTCTAGGTGTTTTCATTCTTAAGTATCTATCGTCATTACATAAATAAACCCTAGCTAACTAATTATCTCTTGCTTGTCACACGTGTACATCATCCCTCCAAAATTATCCAGGTAATCGACACATCAACCACTCACTCTATCTCTACAAATCATACAAATGCAAGATCATATCAATCCTAATTTGTATAACCATATTCAGTAAACATCTCCCTCAAAGTCGTGCAAGAGCTTTTGACCATAAGAACTACTGGTATTTTTAATTCTTGTTCATGAGTTAAAAGTTTATGTTGATTTATCAATGGAATTAGATATTACTTACTGAACGTTGGCAAGAATATTTTGGATGTTTATAAAAGGAAACGAAAATGGGTACATTTAGGATGTTTAGAGTCTTTCTGAAACAACTTACTATGGTTTATCCTGTTTTCTTAACATGCTAAGACTCTCTTTTGGTTGTAGATAATTCTATCAATAAATATTGGAATAAGAAATCACTTTTTGCAAAATGTTAAGATTGAATACTTAACCTCTCAAATAAATTGTTTGTGGACTTAATAACACATAAACTATTACATGATATGGTTGAATTAAAGTTCTGACTAAAGTGAAAGCTGTTTGGTTAGCCTTTTATTAGGTCATATATGAATAAGATCGTCTGTGTAGATTTATCTTTCTATGTATGAGAGATTAAATATACAAAACACTAAAATAAGAACTTGCCAAAGATTTGGCACCATGTTTCTCCAAAAGGTTGATCGAATCATGGTACTTATAATGGCGAGCCGATCCATTCATACCTACATACCTACATACATACATATATATATATATATATATATATTTGAATACTGGAAAACATGGATACCCTTAAATGGCCTGCTAACCGATCCTAATTGAGAATACGGTGAATTAACACTCCCTAATCAATATAAAATAGCCAATAATAACAACAAATGCTACTTAAAGTCAAGTATTAAATAACTCAACACGGGACTTGTACGAAGGTTACCCAAAAATAGTCACTTGAAATGCTTATGATCTCAGTTTCAGCAACAATGTAACTCAAAGAAATTGACATAACAGAAGAAGTGATGCACCTATTCCATTTTAGATTTGCTGGAAGATACTAATCTATATGTTCTTTTGGATATGACAGGTGAAAAACCAAAGCAATTAACAATGCAAAGACAGCTTTCAACCATAATGGACATCCAACCAGCGATGAAAAACCGATGGACGGTGCTTGTGCAGGTCGTAGAACATGGACAAATTCAAACAAGCAAGATTGGTAGTAATTTCAGAAGACTACTATTTACAGATTCACAGGTATACACCATACCTTCCATACTTGTATACCCATTGTAATAAGACAAATTCCAACAATCATGTTTAAACTTTTACACCATTGAAAACAGGGAACAAAGACAACAACAGTAATATACGCAGCTCACATTAAGTTCTTTCTAAAAACTTTTAGACCTTATAAAAGATACTACATATCAAATGCTGTAGAACCGAAAGCAGACACACGCTTCCTTGTCAGTTCATACCCACACTCATGGACTTTGAACAACTGGACCCTTGTGGAGGAACACATTGAACCGATACCACCCATCCTCCCACGCACTTTCGAGTTCACACCTTTTATAGAATTGGCAAAGCATATGGAAATGGAAACACTTCAAAGTAAGACAACTTACAGAAAATACATACATTGACACTACTAAACAACATTTTGCACAAATATAACTAACTCTATAATTTTCATGACACAGACATACAGGCAATCGTTGTGAAGTCCTTCCCGGCTGAAGAACATGAACAAGGTTCAGGAATCACAACAAAACAAGATGTAGTCGTTGTTAATAAAGAGTATGTTAAAAAAAACCGTAACATGGACCTCTTGCATTACACTCCCATAACTAACCTTACAACATCTTTCTACAACAGGAAACAGCCGATGATCTTAACGCTCTGGAACTTCTTCGCAGAGACAGAAGGACAAATCTTGGACAAGTTAATAGACCCACCAACGTTGATCTTTGGATTGAGACTCAAAGTCTCATCATTACATTACTAGAAAATTGAGTATTTTCAACGGAAATTAATTTTCAACGGAAAATGTCGTTGAAAATTTTCTATGAATTTTAAAGGGATTATTGACAAAACATAAATTTTCTACGAATTTTCAACGAATTTCCGTTGAAAATCTGTCACAAACATATATGCAATTTTCAACCAAAAAAAATTCAACGGAATGTCTCGTTAAAAAGTTGTTGATTGAAAATGCATTTTGTGAGAGATTTTCAACGGAAATTCGTTGAGAATTCGTAGAAAATTTATGTTTTGTCAACAATCCCTTTAAAATTCATATAAAATTTTCAACGACATTTTCCGTTGAAAATTTTCGTTGAAAATACTCAATTTTCTAGTAGTGTTAACTGTAACCCACACTTAGTACAATTTTAGGCATTTCAACAAGTTTTTTAGGACACTTTTAGACGCTTCAACGAACTTTTTAGGACGTTTTTAAATATTCTAACGAATATGGTTGTTGAAGATGAGCTATAATTCGGTCCTGCAAGTCAAGTAAAAAAAAATGAGAAAGACCCAAACAGGAATCTCACGAAACATTGTTGTTTAATAAAACAAAAAACTATAATGTACAACCATAAGAAGTTGCACCCAGGACTTAATATGAGACTTTCTAAGAAGAACTATCAGTGGCATTTATTTAATTTAACCAAAAATTCTTTTAGAAATAGCAACTGAACTTAAAAGCTTCTAAACAATGGAGTTTGCCTCATGTTTGCTAATGCCTTTTATGGTTTCGTCCTATAAACTTGTGTCCTAAAAAGTATTTTTTAAAACGCCTTTTCATTTTAGGCGTCGTATAAATCATTTTTGTTGTAGTGTATTTTTCTTTAACCATTCTTGCCACCATACACAAAAGTTTCAGTTTGCTTCTACCCTATGAAAGGTTTACCATCTTCTAAATTTTATGAAGGTTTATCACCTAGCTAGGGCAGTACCCACTTATGGATTTAATCTTTTTGTGTTTAGTCTCTTACCATGAATATGGTTTTTGTTCCGAATGATGAAATGAAATGTTGCGAGTTATGTCTATTAATCTTACCTCCAACCAGCACCACCAAGCGCCCACCATAGGTATTGTTAATAAGACTTGTTTGAAGGTAGCTTTTTTTCTATGCCAAATGATATAGCTTTTCTTGTTTACCAAAGGGGATACATGAAAGAAAAATACGAAATGAAAACAATGAATTAAGGTGCTATAAATGATCATTAAACCACCCAAAAAAAATAAAAGCCATCGTCCTTTATATATGGGATTTGGTTAAATGATCTTATAATCACCAGCTAACAACTTTAAGAGGGTGTGGTCTCATGATCTCATATAGACTTTGGATTAAATTACTTGAGAATTATGATATTTATACTCCATCACAGGTCTGTCATTAACAACAAGAAACGGATCCGGAATTCTCATTAACCCTCCTGTCTCTGAAGACTTACAGCTCAACAACTGGTAATATCAACATTTATTTTCTACTAAACCAAATTTTACCAGTAAAAAAAATTAAATACGACTACATGACAGGTACAATGAAACAAGGGATGAGATCGAAAATCTGATCAATCAAAAAGCATTCAGAAACATGGATATGCTCCTTCCACCACCGGTGCAAGCTAACATCATGCCAATTACTACATATCTCGTGACTTTAAAAACTGTAAGCTACTACAATGATTACTAAAATATAAACACATATACCATCAACAAACCACAAAAAAACACAACTAATTTCCCTATTTCACAGCAAAAGGCAGCATGGATAAAAGGGAAAATCACGGTCCAATCCCAAGATAGACCATACACACGCTGGATGTGCAAACTGCTTAAAACCATTGGAAGCGGACCTAACTTGGATCGTCCAATGTCCAACCTACAAAACTGAATCTGAAGTTCAATTAATGTACGACACTCCTTCACCTAAACTCTTATTTACCAAAAACAATATGCTAACGAACCCTACCTATCCACCAGTGTAAGGGTAGCCGTTCAGATAGACAACCGAACAGCAACAATAAAAACAATACTAACATCACCGATAATTGAAAAATTCATTGCAACAACATCATCGCAAATCAGAAACGCAGAAGAAGCTATAAGCTCCACCACTTTACCATTGTCTTTCCTTACAAATAATGTCATTGCTTCCAACATAAACCAATCACTTCCATTATTTGTAGGGTTAAAACATACAGGACATCGTAGAAAAAGAATTAAACGGCCAAGTAATTGTCGCTTTTGCAAGAGCTTATGAGACAACATATAAGCGACAACCAGAAAAAAGAATATTTCTCGTCAATGCACACAAGACCCGGACCAAAGAGGCAGAAAACTCGTGTGCGCAGTTGAAAGCAAACCCCAAAAAAAGGAAGGCAACAGACACAAGAACGTCAAGTCAGACCTGAAAACACAAGAACAACTATTAAAAGAGCTTTTTGCGTTTTGAACTCTCTTTAGTACATAGAAGCTGTTGGATCCTCTTTTGTATAGGCATATCCACGCCGAAAAATAGATAAAACCTACGTCCAAACAAATAGACCACCCAGGTACGATGTGAAAAAAACTAAGATGATGGAGTCAATAGTGTAAGCAACCAGCTACTCATGAAACAAATGGTGCTACTGTGTTATTACTGCTATTTATGTATGTGTTTTGCAACCAAAAATATTGATGCTGCTATGACAATATATACTATGGGTTATATTTGTGAAAAAAGTTGATTATGGAAGCAATCAATTTTACCACAACAGTAAATAAAAACACCATTCTCTATATCATTACATCTTGTCAGACCGGTGGGCACGAGCCGTCTAGGGACAGCCGAAAACTTGCCTAGTATTAAATATAAAACATACCAACTTTCTTCTCTTTCTTTTCGAAAACCACCGAGGCCAAAACAAAATTCTCATTTCTCCTCTCTTTTTTTATAAAAACAATCACCTAATAACTCTCTCTCTCTCTCTCTCTATATATATATATATATGAAAACGAGAGAGAGAGGCGGTGGTAAACTCCACCTAAAACTCATATGCATACATACATACACTTGCATGTATAAAACCCATTGGACCAAATTTATTTAAGCACAAGGAGGTGAAATAAATTACC
The DNA here is from genome assembly GCA_036898165.1 of Silybum marianum. NCBI lineage: Eukaryota > Viridiplantae > Streptophyta > Magnoliopsida > Asterales > Asteraceae > Silybum > Silybum marianum. The sequence goes on along the minus strand of CM072529.1, from coordinate 38,174,088 downwards.
ATCCATACCTCTCAACTTTGGCCATTAAACAAAAATACCCTTTATACAATCCATCAGTATTTATTTCGAACCCGTATAATTCAAACCCGGTTATAACACTATCTTCCCCTCAAAGGAGTTCCGTCCCTGAATTCAATCATTAGAATAAACCCGTTATATCACTCTCATAAAAGACCTCCACATAGGAGATATTGGGAATACCACTCAAACTTTTTGAAACGATATACCCAACATATTATCAAACTGATCTGATCCTTGATCACAAAGAGTTTAATATATCATAAACTCAGATTTTCAGAATTATCCAAAACGAATAACTCTGCTACACGCCAATACTTCTAAGAGTATACTGTCCCCAAACCCGAAACTTTATTGGTTCACAAGATTGCCACTGCAACTTTTGTAACTGCCTTTAAACATCTCTAACTGCTCACAGATCTTACTGATTTTATCCGACGGTAACTCAACATATATACACCACAACTTTCGATAGTCGTTTATATCATCACCATAAGGCTGTCATAATTACTCTAAACCCACAACTACATAACCGATACAGTGCCCAAGATACCAGTAATGATCTTTTAAGGTATACGTAGACACGAGATATGCCGATAACAAGAAGATCAATAATAAAATTATGAAGGAACACAAACCCATATAAACATGCCTCCTTGTTCCAATCAAGAATTATAACGGCAGCTGATGTATAACCCCAAGCCAATTTAACCCATTTTGCTATTACACCATACATTATATAGAATAAACAAGAAGTAACCCAAGATAGGAAACCAAGGTATAATACCTTTCTTGAAGACTTAAAATATAAGACACTTAGCCCCACTGATTCAGAGAACCTTCAACTGAACAAACTTTCAGATAGTCAAAACTACAAACGTACAAGTATTTCCGACATATTCATCAACATCCAAACTGTTACTATTAACAATCATTTTTAATTGAAGAATATAATGTGAATACCGTTGTGAAGCAGTTGAATTAACTATGACATAACTACACCCAATTCACATATACAAATCAATACAACCACCCGAAGAAAAAATAACAACAACCGTTTCTGAACTCTGCAATTAAGTTCTCTACCAAAGCAGAATCGAATAGAATGTCAAAAGAAGAGTCGTTCCAGCCATGATAACAACCAACCCAAACATAACTCGACCAATGCATCAAAATTAACCAATATCCCCATGTTATGATCGGGGGAAATGACCGTCTATGACAAGAAGTCATAATATTTCCAGCTGAAACCTTTGTAAGAAACTTGACTATTTTCTACAATGATCTAACTATCTAACCGCCATAGTCATCTATTTAACAACTCAGAGCATCACTAATAATCCCCAACATTTTGCATGTCAATATATCGACTATCATGCTTTTACTCCAGTTGACACTAAAAATGTCAAGAGTTTTCATACATTATCAGAGAAACGAAATATCTAAACCCTCAATCCTTTCGTAACACTTGAAGCTATGGTAGCTATTTATCAGAACAAATAACTACTATGCTCTACATCAGTTTATTCAATAACGTGAAAATAATTGAATAAACTTTATAAAACTTTCTTTTGTAATTCTCCAAAAAGAAACCCAAAACTAAAATGGTACAAACCTTTTGTCAAAATATTTGACTATTTGAAATAATCTCAAATAATCTAAATTTTCATAGATTCTTATCATACAATATATTCCAACCCAAAAAGTTTTCAACTTTCACATACTTGAAATTTGTAAAGAAAGATTTCATACTTGGTAAAAACCCAAAACTTTAACTTACAACGAAATCTCTTGATAACTTCCTCACGAGTTTAAAACTCTATCAAACGATACCAAACTTCCAAAATCGGTTTAGAAATTTACCAAACATTTTCACCCACATCAGTCTTTCAAAAAGAGCACGAAAGACATTTTAAACATAACAATTAATCTCTCTAATTCGCAACCAAAGTCACTAGATTTATTAGATTCAACCCTTCTCGATCTTTCTTGGAAAACTGTCAAAAATCTTTAACCAAGATTTTACCCCGAATATTATCAAAAACATAATAATTCAACTTTTCTTTGAAATCCAACCACTGAAAAATAAACTCATAAGGTAATCAAATAAATGGGCCGAATCCATTTTTACCAATACCAAAGAATTAAACCTTGTAAGGAAAATTTTCGAATAGTTTTATCAAAATGATTCCTCCGCACCAAGTGCCCTTAAAACGCTTTTTGAAAATTAAATTCTTATTTGAATACTTTGACTAAAAGTAAATTTTTCTTGCTTTCAAATGTTTTAACACTATACGGAGAAATTTATTATGATTATTTTCTAACTGAAAATACACAAGAAACCTTTAATAAAACAGCTACCAATTTGATAAAATACTCATCAAATACGTAGCTCACCTCAACTGTGCTTGTTGCTGATGAGATAGCCACACCAAACGGCATCCCTCAAAACCCATAACTCTAATTCCTGATACACAAAGAATTCTTTCCAGACATGATGTAATCAACAAGAAGCTCATCTTCTTTCTTCACCCATGACCCTCTTTTCAATCCAGTTTTCTTATAGCAAAATACTTTCCCCATTTTTCCATGAAGGACCCATCACAGGAACCCAAATTTCCTTAACCATAGAAGTTGTGTTCATAAATATCTATACCTCCAAAAATTATTAATTCATCTTATTATCACAAACGATATTGGCCCGATCCCTTAATCACCAATTTATTCCGACTAAAATCAAATTCCTTCCATGCAATATAGAACAACTATACCAATGCTACTCACCCTTCCACATCAATTTATCGGTTATCAACTATTTATTAACCGAAACCTGATAATCATAAGAAGCTTTATATACCAAAGCATAACCCAAAGTTTTGGGCTTTACATGCTAATATTCAATATCAAATAGAAGATCATAATTACGGTTGATATCAAATTCAACTAATACTGCAACATGACCAAGATTTACCAAATGTACCTGACACCCCATCTGATGCCTTTCTGATTTTTACTGTAGCCATCTGATATGCTCATCCTTTTGCTTTAAACTGATTGATTTCCAACTTCTCATATTTATGACAAAACTTTAATATATAAGTTGGTCATAAAATATTCTCTCTTTCAATAACCACACAACGTTTACCAGATTCTGCTGAATAGAATAATTTAGAGATTTACAAAACCCCAAAACATTACATAAACATACCCATGTGAATAATGACAATAGTTGACCGCGTCAGTTTAGATTTACCCACTTGAAGAAATAACGATCTATTCTTTCCCTTCGGTTCCCATACTACTTTTGAAACTCATAATAAATCTGGTTATAGAATACTGAAGGCGTGTCAATAGTAATTCCCCTAAATAACTCGGTCAAAACCCATAGGTTACCGACTCACAATCAAAATCTTCCCGGGTTATTTTTAAATAATAAAACAACTCTCCCCAAAAAAATAAGAATAACCCCCGCATAACGACTTACAAATAAGCATGCGTTAATCACATTCTCACAAATATAATACCGTTTTCAAGTACAAACATGCACCTGTAAATTCATGATTACTTTGATCAGGGTAATTTGAATTTACCGCACATACCGTCCTTTTAACTCATTATATTTAACACCCCTAAAGGTTCTATGCAAGACAGGGACACATTAACATGCAACATACTTCCTAGTTTAAGTCTAGGTATCAAATTTGAATACCTAAATCTCTTAAACTCAGGCCCTGATATCAACTGTAACAACCCGTGTTCTCACATAACAATTACTGTAAATTGTACAACTAAAACACCACATTGGGGCTACAAATTAGGTCTTCTTCTATACAATATGTCAAAAGTGACAACAAATTTCTCCATAGTAATATTCATATAAACGATCTAAAAATCATGAAGGTTAAAAATTAACTCCATAGCATGCTCGACGTAAATCGTCTCTTTAACCCGCAAATAATAACATCAGCTGATACCCCGAAATGCATATTTTTGAACAGAAAATGAGGGTTAGACCAAACGGTCTAGTGAGGAAAATCCCTATCAGTTCAATAGTTCAAATAACCAATTGATATAAAACATATAAATGTTAGTCATAAAGTAGGCTCGCAAGCGCTACATCCCTCCCAAGAAACTAGTCACAACAGTCGCCATTCAAAAACACACACATCCCGATAAGACCGTAATCAATACCGACAATGGCCCACCACACGAAATATATTCGCGGGCAAAATATATCTATATCCCTCCTGCGCGGACCATGACAGTCCTAACGCTCACGGGCTTCTGTTGTGCAAGTGCCTTTAACCCAAGAATTAGTAATTTCTTTACATGTATTAGTTTCAAATCACATGTAAACCTACCATTTCACAGTTAATGGTACTAACCGAATATACCAAATTGGTATAACATTGAAATAATAATGATTTAATAACCCATCAAGTAACAAATTCTTTTACAAAGAAATCATTTAATAACAATTTCTCAAATAATATCCACATGTGTTAATTTTTCCAACAACCCATATTGAAACCCCGTATCACAATTAACGATAATAATCCAATAACATTAAATCGATATATTATTGAAATAAAACCTTTTATAATATATGCATTTCAGTTTGAAAATGGTTTGTAATAAAAACTCACATACTTTAACTTTTTCAACCAACTTTAAATCAATTCCCATAACATAAATATATCAAAGTAAAATACTTTGAAATATATGCAATTCAGTTTATAAAGCTTTTTCATAAAAACTCACCTCAGCCCCCTTTAGACGATAAATCTTTATCAACTAACACTTTGGACTCCAATTATGTCATAACTGAATCAAATAACAGTTTACCGGTCTAAACCCGAAAATAACCATAAACAAGTAAACACCCGCCAAAACACACCCATATATATATATAATATATACGTATTTCATACATATATAAACACACACATATATACGTACATATATATGATATATATACACCCACATGCATATATATACATACATATATAGACATATATACATATATGGAGATATATATATACACACATATGTTTACTTTACATATATTAAATATAAAACATACCAACTTTCTTCTTCTTTCTTTTCGAAAACCACCGAGGCCAAAACAAAATTCTCATTTCTCCTCTTTTTTTTTTATAAAAACAATCACCTAATAACTCTATATATATATATATATATGAAAACGAGAGAGAGAGAGAGAGAGGCGGTGGTAAACTTCACCTAAAACTCATATGCATACATACATACACTTGCATGTATAAAACCCATTGGACCAAATTTATTTAAGCACAAGGAGGTGAAATAAATTACCATCCATACCTCTCAACTTTGGCCATTAAACAAAAATACCCTTTATATAATCCACCTATATTTATTTCGAACCCGTATAATTCAAACCCGGTTATAACATCAAAACCTTCATGCTTTGTCAGAAAAGGACGTACGGATTGTTCCTTAAGTCCCCATCGAATCTGATTTGGTTATTTTTCAAATAAGGCCAAAAGAATGGTTGTCTTTTGGACAAGGGACACGTCTCTAATAGAAACTTGACACATAGCAAATACCTTTTGTTTTGCATTTAATGCAACGGGTATAAATAGATGAATAACTCTTCTTCATCTTCATGCATGCTACTTTCTATTCCCAAAAACTCTATTGCTTTTCTCTCCTGTTCTTGTGTATCAACTTCGTGATTTCTTTGTTGTAATAGAATAGGTTTATACTTGTTCTAATTCCGCTTACAACTGTAAATTTGTTTATTCAATATAAACTCATTTAAAAACCTAAAAAGCTTGTGTTTGTATTCAACCCCCCCCCCCCCTCTTTCTACAAACTGTTTCTATATCCATTGAACTCTTTAGACTCCTTTGGGACCAACAATATCAACTTTAAATCATGTGAGTCAAGGTTTGTTTCCGTGAGACCTGTGAGACCATATTATTACACTCGAAACTTCACAACAAAACACCGTGAAGGTAACCTTCACAGTGTTTTACTGTGAAGGTAACCTTCACAGTGTTTTTAAGTGCAAAAAATTGGTATCACGAAAACAGGTTGGTCTCACATGAACACAACCCTAAATGTATTGAGGTGACATTATGAGAATTGGGGATTCTAAAATGGTGAATTGTGGATGAATTTTAGTTGTTCCATGATTGGTGATAAGTTGAAATATATGAACAAAGTGATGTGTATAAACAAGATGGATGAGATGGCTTTCTGTCAATTCATGGGATTTGACTCATATGTTATCTTATCAGGACGCTCTTTTTGCAAAAAAGAAAAATGTAGATTTACTAAAAATGTTGTTTATTTTGAATTATCATCTTTTGCAAATAAAAATATTTATAATCATCAATCAATCATCATTATCATTATATCGTTATATATTATTAATTTTTTCTTTATATATATATATATATATAAGTAAAACCTAGGACTATTGACGTGCCATAATTAGAATTGAGTATTGTTATATAATAAATTATGGTTGAGCTTTGTTGTCCCACATTGGTGATAAGGATGTGTATAAGAAAGATGGATGTGATACCTTTGTCTTAATACATGGAGTTTAACTCAATGGGTTATCTTATTCTAGATGATCCTCTTTTGCAAAAATAAAAAATAAAATAAAAATAGTTTGACACATAAGATTGTCTTATTTTGATGACTATATTTTACAAAAAAAAAAATATCATTATCATCATCATTATCTATATTCTATGTGTTAGGATCCAAAAAATCCTATGAATTTGGATCCTATGTTTTGAATTGTTTTGTAAAGTCATCATTCAGACTTCAGAGTTCAGACTTCACAATTCAAAAGTTTAAAGATAAAGTTCTGAAGTTCTAAAGAGAAAGTTCAGAAGTTCTAAAGAGAAAGTTCTGAAGTTCTTAAGAGAAAGTTCTGAAGACAAAGTTCAGAAGTTCTGAAGACAAAGTTCTGAAGTTCTGAAGTTCTGAAGACAGTTCAGAAGTTCTGAAGTACAAAGTTCAATAGTTCTGAAGACAGTTCAGAAGTTTTGAAGAGTTTTTGATGACATGTCTCAATGTCATAGGGCTGTGATGTGAATGCATGTAACTGTAGCTTTACTTTTCTAGTATAAATAGAGTGTTTGTTAGACAGTTTGAAGTAGAATGAGAGTCGATTAAAGTGTACTATGTGTTTTTTCTATAAGTTATCTTAGTTTCTCTAAAAATAAAGAGGATGATTTGAGCGATTCATACCAGATCTGTTGTAATAAGGGACTTGCACTGTATATATATATATATATATATATATATATATATATATATATTAGAAGAACAACCAAGGAATAATGAGAGTTTAGTATTATCAAATCTTGAAATGTGGTAAAATTTCATCATCCCACATTAGTGAGGAAATGCATGTTTGGAAGTAGGAAGTGAGTATAAGAAAGGAGGAGATAAACCATAGATGATGACTTGACAATTCTAAAATTTTGAAATGTGGTTGAGTTTCATCATCCCACATTGGTGAGAAGATGCAAGTTCAAAAATATAAAATGAGTAAAACAATAAAGGGGTGAATGCTTTTGTGTCAACTTATATGGTTGGATCAATTTAGCCTACTTTATTTATTTTGGAAAGGGTATCCTAGACATTTGCCTAGACTAATCCCTGACAATTTTAAGACTGCTAAAGCATGCAGCCTAGAGATAATTCCCCAGTGGCCACAAGTTGTTTGCGCCTGGATTCGAACCTGGGGTAGATGGGTTATCTAGCCTAATCTACCACAAGTCTTAACTAGTATGCCACAAGCCTTATGGTTTAGCTTACTTTATTTTTTGCCAAATAAATCAATTTATATAAAAAAAAAATAAGTAAATTAATGTTTTTTTGTTAACTAATAGACTTAACTAATTTTAGATTACACAAAAAATCTATATCCATATCTATATCTATTAAAAAAAACAACCAAGGGAAATGAGATGGCATAATGAGAGTTTAGTATTATCAAATCTTGAAATGTGGTAGAGTTTCATCATCCCACATTGGTGAGAAGATGCAAGTTCAAAAATATAAAATGAGTAAAACAATAAAGGGGTGAATGCTTTTGTGTCAACTTATATGGTTGGATCAATTTAGCCTACTTTATTTTTTTTGGAAAGGGTATCCTAGACATTTGCCTAGACAAATCCCTGACAATTTTAAAACTGCTAAAACATGCAGCCCAGAGATAATTCCCCAGTGGCCACAAGTTGTTTGCGCCTGGATTCGAACCTGGGGTAGATGGGTTATCTAGCCTAATCTACCACAAGTCTTAACTAGTATGCCACAAGCCTTATGGTTTAGCTTACTTTATTTTTTGCCAAATAAATCAATTTATATAAAAAAAATAAGTAAAATAATGTTTTTTTGTTAACTAATAGACTTAACTAATTTTAGATTACACAAAAAATCTATATCCATATCTATATATATTAAAAAAAACAACCAAGGGAAATGAGATGGCATAATGAGAGTTTAGTATTATCAAATCTTGAAATGTGGTAGAGTTTCATCATTCCACATTGGTGAGGAAAGTTTGGAACTAGGAAGTGAGTATAAGAAATGAGGGGATAAACCATAGATGATGACTTGACAAAATTATCAAATCTTGAAATGTGGTTGAGTTTCATCATCCCACATTGGTGAGAAGATGCAAGTTCAAAAATATAAAATGAGTAAAAAAAATAAAGCGGTGAATGCTTTTGTGTCAACTTATATGGTTGGAACAATTGATGGTAGGTATATGAGAGGAGGTTGTGGTGTGTTGTGTTTTAACTCATGGAGTTGGATTCTCTTGGTTAATGCTATAAACACATGTTGTTGGCTCATGTTGGCTAACCCTCCAAACTCTTGGATTGGTTCATTTTGGCCAACCCTCGATCTATTTGCAAAAACGTTAACACCGTTTTCTATTTATGATTTAATTTAATCCATTTTGGATTAAATAGTAAATTTTAGTTACAAATTTCATTTTCATGAAATATTTAAGAGAAGTTTTTTTTGGTGTTTTCTAATTACATGTTCTCCATTTTCACAAAATCTTGAAAAGAGTCTACGGGATTTTTAATTTTTTAATAATCTGTTCTTTGCTTTCAAGTTTATTTTGCATAGTCGATCATATTTTTAATTCTAGATCATTTGTGATTATTTATTACGTAAGTTATTAGTTAAAATATACACGTTTCATTTCATTTAATAAATAAGGTTACAAAACAAATTAAATTTTAAAGATTAATTTTAAATACTGTTACCATGATATTTAATATTGTATACGTTTGCCAAAACAATTTACATTTAAAACATTCAAATACAACGATACATTGCATTATATTAGTTGTCAAATAATGAATTAGATTCATCTTAACGAGTTAACGTAATTACGTATTTCTTAACACTATAATTTCGTCACCACGTAACGCGTGGTGGCACATACTAAATTTAATAAATAAGGTTACAAAACAAACTTTTAAAGATTAATTTTAAACACCCCTACCATGATACATAATATTTTGTACGTTGTCAAAACAATTTACATAAATCAGTCAAATACAATGACACATTGTATTTCATTAGTTGTCAGATAATGAATTAGGTTTCTCTTAACGACTTAACGTAGTTACGTATTTATTAACAATATAATTTCGTCACCATGCAACGCATGGTGGCACACACTAGTATATATTAAAAGAAACAACCAAGGGATTTTTAGTTGGCACCATCAGAATTGAGTGTTCTCAAATGGTGAATTGTTGTTAAGTTTTAGTTGTCCCACATTGTTGATAAGTTGAAAGATAGGAACAAATTGGTATCTATAAGAAAGGTGGATGAGATGTCTTTGTATTAATTCATGGGGGGTTTGACTCATAGAATTGTCTTATTTTGAATGAACCTATTTTTGCAAAACATTATAGCTTGACCCATAGGGTTATCTTATTTTGGATAACCAACTTTTGTAAAAAAAATCTTATCAATTATCAATCATCATTATCATTATATTATTATACCATTACTATACCACGCTTCTTTAACCGAAAAATCAGAAAGGTTGGCGTTGGAGCCAAACCACCATGTCTTATCCCTTTAATCCGTAGTCATATTTGAAATTGGGACCACTGCTAAATGAGGGTATTTGTTTATCCACGTAGTAGGCCATGAACTACTGATACTATCAGTTACGGTCCTAACCGAGGAATGTATATCAAAGCCTCTTGCATGAATACATCAATATGTAAGAAGAGTGGCTAACGGACCACATGGCAACCAATTATCCTCCCAAGCGTTCGGGGCACGCCTATCACCAATTTGTACAAAACAGAATTGGCGAAACTGGTTCCTCAGATCCAAAGTCTTACGGAAAACCCACCACGAATTAGATTGTTTACGAATTATCCAAAAAGAATGATGAGGCAAGTAATGAATATAGATCCATATCACCCATAAGGAGCTCCTCTTTTGTACAATATCCCACATATGTTTTGATAATAACAAATGATTCCATAGGGAAAGTTTATTCAACTTAAGCCTCCATTTTGAATCGACTTACATACCTCTTGCCAAGTGTTGATCCAAGCTCCTTTAGTGATTTAATTATGATTCTCCCATACTTAGTGAACTTTTTAGCTTAAGATATTGTTGAGGTTCAGCGAATGCAAACACTGATTGTACTCAGTGATCACTGAAACCCATCAGGGATAATATCTGAACTAGAAGATCTGAAGACGAAGTTCACACAAATGAACCTTCAACGAATGTCGAAGACTGAGTTGAAGAAAGAGATAACCAGCTCATGATCTAAAGCGGTTCAGTAATAGTAAAGGTTGTCTACATAAAGTGTGAAATCTGGTATGGTTTAGTGTTACCTGAAGGGATCCTCCTTGGGCCCTCAGTATCAGTGATCAAAATGAAGCGTATTCAACAAGATTAGAATTTGTCTTATCCTCGATGCACAAAAGTCAACCTCTCCAGAACCCATGTCAGATAGTACGTAGGGAGTTACTTTATTGCCTCCCACATGCTTACCATGTCTTATAGGTTCACTGTTCATATTCAGCTAAAAGCATGGTTGCTTTATGAACAAATGGAAAACCTCCAATGGATGTTTGACACGTGACATGCACCTTCTGACTTGCGTTAAATACATTGGGTATAAATAGATGAAGAGCTTCTTCTTCATCTTTATGCATACTTATCTATTTTCTTGAACCTCTGAGTCTTTCTTTTCCTTATCTTGTGCATCAACTTTTAATGATTCTTAGATTGTTGTAGAATAGGTATTTTTACTTGTTCTTATTTCCCAAACAATCTGTAAATTTATTTATTCATAATAAACTCATTTAAAACTTTTAAAGTTGTGTTTGTATTCATCCCCCTTCTACAAACTGTGTTGATACTTGTACATTCTTGTAGAATCCTTTGTGACCAACAAGTGTGTAACATCCACCCACCTAAATATTCTTAGTTAGTGATTCTAAATATGTATTATATGTTAAAACATGTTTTATGTGTTAATTGTGTATAAAAAAAAATTAGAACTTGTTAAATGCTTAGTGTACTAATGAGCTATAAGTTGAACTCATAGTTGGAATGAGATGTAAGACGTAAGATTGGTGTTAACACCTTACAAATGACCTAATTAGACGATGTGAAGATTCACAATACAAAATACATTGTTTTTTTTGGAAATTGGGTAGGTAACTAGAGTGCCTAAATTAGGAAAATCTACCCAAAACTTGAACGGATGGGCTAAATGGTGATGTAAAGGTTGGCATACCTTTGAATAAGTTAATATGAACTGTTAGAAGTGTCGGAAGTCGAATAAGTCGTGTAGATTGCATTTTGTCCACATTTTACAAAGTACGTTGCTATTTCGGTATCTCACGCGCACAAAACTCAAACGGTGGGTGTTTTATGGGATGTTAAGCTTTGGAACTAAGTTTTGGACCTATTAGGAGTTGTTGGAGGTGTCGGAAAAGTTTTACGAGATTCCGAGCCCAAAACCAAAAACGACAAAATTACAAAGGAAAGCATAACGCGTACAAATATCTAAAACTGCTGTTATTGGGAGATCTTTTCTGGATTTTTTTTATTGTAACTTATAGATTATCTTCTTACGAACGCATAGGCGAAAACCTCATCAAAAACGGAGGTCCGAGCGAAAAGTTATGATGTTTTTAGTGTTTGATGGTCAAATGGGTCAACCCAGTCGGGTCAAACCCGACCCAAACCGGGTAATCACGACTTTAAGTGATTAAAACTCCATTTTTACACCATTTTTTCCCCATTTTACTTCTGTAAACTTCTGGAGTTATGGAGGTGTGATTTCACACACATAGAAGATGATTTAACACCATTTATGGTGAATCAAACAAGAAATTGAAGGTATAAACTCTTATCTTTGTCTTGTTCAATTATTGCTTCATTTGATAGAGATTAGGGTTAGGGTTTGATGTGAAGTTGTTAATATCTTGGTATTTTGAGTAAACTAAGATATATATGTTGTTAATTAGTAAAAATGATAGGTGATATTACAAGAATTAGTTGAACTTGTTGGATGAAAGTATGAATGTTTGACTTTTCAAAGTCAAAGATGTCAAAATGTGATTTTGATGAAAAGAGCTTAGATTTCTAAATATTTTATGAATATTATGCTATTTTAAGATAAACTTTTGGAATTGGTACAAAATAGTATGGAATTGAGCTTGGAATGATACAAATGGCTACTTTGAGACTTGAAAGTCAATGTTTTTACCCTGTTTTAGAAAAATTGTATAAAATAATAGAAAAATCGTATAATGGTGAGTCCAGAGGCATTTGAAAGGTAGGAATGTCTAGTTTATTTCATATTTAGGCACCATGATCTAATTACAACTTTAAGATGGGTAAAAAGTGCACTTTATACATTATTCTCAAACTGAATTTTGACAGCATGTAGCTTCTATGTTGCAAAATTCATATAAAATCAAAGAAAAATCTTAAAAATATGAGGTCAGTTCCATATGAAAGAATTGAAAGTCTACTGTATTTCATATTTAGAAGTCATTAGTTGATTTGGAGTTTAAGTGGGGTAAAATAAGGAAGAAACAGAGAGCTGTCATGGAAAATACAAGTAAGGAGTTAACTAGTTAAGGTACTATCTTGAGTAATTGTTGTCCAAAGCTCATGATACTTGTTGAACTCACTCCAGGGATCATTTGAAACTTGTTGGTTGTATTTGGAGGATACCTCAAAATGGGATAACGAAATTGGGACATAGCTTCCGAATTGACTTCCGGTTGACTACCGATAGCACTGTGAGTTAAATATATTACTTGTTTATATACGTGCTTGTATATATGTGTGTGTCTTACTTTTATTATACCTGAATATAAATCTTTTGGTCTTGGTTTGACATTTGAACGTTCCTTCGGTGTCGGTTCTTGTTCCGTGTAGTGTTCCACAATGTCGGTCGTTTCCCGGATCCATAAATCGTTCCTATATGTTTTATTGGCCTCTTGGAATACCGTGAGTACAGGTACTACTTTGTGTAGTATGCCGGAAGATCGGTGTATGTCAACAGCCCCGAGGAGACGGAGGACGGGTGAGACATACTGGTTTGTAGTACTCATTACCGGGTGGATAGGAGGTGGGCATGAGTACATGATTTGGCACGTACCCGGAAGGAGAAGTGCGGGCGGGTGCATTGACTCTTAAAATCTTGATTATTCTCATATGGTTATGTAAGTTATAAGAGATATGGATATTTTGGAAGTTTACCATGGATACGTTCAACGCACTTGGTACGAGATATATAATTTTGTTTATTAATCGTTTATTATGCTCTTGACTTACTTGGCTTATGCTTGTATGTTGATATTCAGTCAATCAATGTTTGGTTCTTGGATTTTTGGTCGGTTTATTTGATATCTCACATGTCTCGGGTTCGGTATGCGTGTTTGATTTTCTTTGCTTTATATTGGTTTTAATTGGTTCAGATTACGTTATCTTAGTAAATATATATATATATATATATATACACACACATACGATCACCGTATAACCATGTTAATGTATTTAGCTCACTAAGCAATCGCTTACCCGTGGATTATTTATCTTTTTACAGGAAAGTTAGGTGACGTTGATAAAGGGAAAAACAAGTTGATGTGATTCGGGTTAAGGTCGAGACGTTGAATCACACTTTTGGTATATGTGGTTATGTTTTGGCGTATTTTGCATCAATAATAGTATACGGGTAGATATGTCCCCGACCTTATCGTAATAGTTATAATTTTGGTTTGTATTTAGTTTTCGTTGGTTGGTTTAAATTTCTGGAAAGTTTAAATTTTTGGGGGGGTTGAAAACAGGTTTAACACAAGGATTTAAAACGAACATTTCCGAGGTTGGTTTAAAAATTAATATTCCGTACTTTGGAGGTTAAAAGTTGATTAATTGGATTTTTAACTCATTAAGTGTGTGTTTTCAAGACTAGTGTGTTATAAATATAGTATCAGAGCAGTAGTTTAAGTGAACTAGGTATCAGATTTGGTACGTAGACTTAAACTAGGTGTTGATATTGTATAGTAACTAGGTTATGATTTGTACGGAATGTAGACTTATAGGAGAGACCTAGGTTGGGGCAGGGGACCAGGAGTAGGATTTTATTTAATGTTCTGAATTATTTGTTTTTCAGTACAATGGCCGATGGTGATGCCGCTAGTCACACGCCGTCGAATGCTGATGTTGGAGAGAATGCTCCAAATTTTCCATTGAATGACAACGAAACACCACTATCTCCCCGTGCAGAGAGAATGATGAAATATCTAACTACGTTTGTACAAAATGCGTTGGAACAACAACGCCATGATATCGAACGACGCATATCTGAGATGCGTGATCCGTTGTCTGTTCCAAAGCTTACCGATAAGGGCAAGGAAAAGGCCACAGGAGACTCGTCAAAGCCCAAAACAGATCGAGTTTCATTTAAAGTTTTTCGTGGTTGTGGTGCCGTTGAATTCACTGGACACACCGATCCTGTTGAGGCATTACAATGGCTACAGAATACCGAAAAAGTGTTCCGAATCTCACGAGTCTGGGATGAAGATAAAGTTACCTATGCGACCGCCATGTTTACAGATCGTGCTCTTACATGGTGGAATGCCACCTTTGTTTCTTTGGACGAAGACACAAGAGAGACCATGACTTGGGAGTCCTTTCGAGTTCGATTCTATGATCAATCCGCCACCGACTTACAGAGAAGATTGGAAAAGGAGTTCATGGAGCTGAAGCAAGGGACTATGTCGGTTATGGAATATGAAACTCAATTCAACCGGAAAGCACGATTCGCTTCTAGGTTTCTGACATCCGAGCGTGACAGAATTGACCATTTCGTGGACGGGTTGCAAAGAGAAATTCGAGATTTTGTCGCAAATCGCGAAATCTCAGATTTTAATAGAGCTGTTGAGTATGCTCGTCGACGTGAGCACGACTTGACACGATATGACGATAACCCAGTTCCACCGCTGAAAAGGCAACATGTTGATAGAACAGTTTCACTGCCAGCACACAGACCTTCTCGATTTTTCAATCCGAGAAGAGCACCATCTCATACTACTCCGCGTGTACCACCTCAGGCATTTACCTTACAGGTATACTTGTAAATATAATATTTATAATATATGAATAGTTGAACTAAATATGATTTTGTTTCAGTCGAATATGCCACGCGCTTGTCAGAAATGTGGCAAGCCTCATCAAGGTCGATGCAATGCCGATCAATCGACTATAAAGTGTTACTGTTGCGGAGAAGTGGGCCACATCCGTACCAGTTGCCCTCAAAAGAACAATGCGTGTTATTCTTGTGGAACTTTGGGACATAGGCAAAGGGATTGTCCTCGTATGAAACGAGATGAAAGTAAAGCTTCTGTACAACGATCGGTGACTATTGGTGCTTCCGTTCAAAAGGAGGTACCCAAAGCTCGTGCCCGTGCATTCCAGATTACCGCTGAGGAGGCCCGCAATGCACCGATGTCGTCACTGGTATTTTCTTTGTGAATTCTAGACCTGCACGCATATTGTTTGATTCTGGAGCTACGAATTCTTTTGTTTCACATTATTTCGTTCAATATCTTGACTCTATGCCTTCTATGCTTCATAAACCATTTTCTGTTGATACGGCTAACGACACCACTCTTGTAGCTGACAAAGTATACAAAGATTGCACTCTAGTATTAGATGACCATGAGTTCTCTATAGATTTGATACCAATGGATATTCGAGGCTCTGAAGTCGTTATAGGTATGGATTGGTTGGCGAAGAACAATGCCGATATCATTTGTTCCCAGCGGATGCTCAAAATACCAAGTAATGGCAGAGATTACCTATATGTGTACGGTGAGCGACGACTAGGAGATATAAAGGTAATCTCTTTGCTTAAAGCACGACGTTACATAACGAAAGGGTGTTCTTCTTTCCTTGCTTATGTTCTAGATTTATCCAAAGAGGCAAAGAGAACGGTGAAGGAAGTACCAATTGTATGCGAATACCCTGACGTCTTTCCTGATGATCTGCCTGGGTTACCACCGGAGAGGCAAGTAGAGTTCCGGATTGATTTGGTACCCGGAGCCGCTCCTATTGCTAAATCACCATATCGGCTCGCACCTGCCGAGATGAAGTAAATGATGAGCCAATTACAGGAACTATTGGATAAGGGCTTCATTCGACCGAGCACTTCACCTTGGGGTGCTCCTGTATTATTTGTCAAAAAGAAAGACGGATCATTTCGAATGTGTATAGATTACCGTGAGCTGAATAAGGTAACCATCAAGAATAAGTACCCTTTGCCTCGTATTGATGATCTATTTGATCAACTTCAGGATGCTAGTTATTTCTCAAAGATAGACTTGAGATCTGGATATCATCAGCTTAAGGTACGTGAGGAGGACGCGCCTAAGACAGCTTTTCGCACACGATATGGGCATTATGAGTTCCTTGTCATGCCATTTGGACTAACGAATGCACCTGCAGCCTTCATGGACTTAATGAATCGAGTGTGTCGCCCAATGCTCGATAAGTCTGTTATTGTCTTTATTGATGATATCTTGGTGTATTCTAAGACCGAGGTTGATCATTCCATGCACCTTAGAGAGATTTTGGAGTTGCTAAGGAAGGAACATTTATATGCCAAGTTCTCGAAATGTGAATTCTGGCTCCGTCAGGTACAATTTTTGGGGCATACAATATCTTTCAATGGTGTTTCCGTGGATCCATCCAAGATCGAGGCAATACAGAAATGGGAACAACCTAAGAATGCCTCAGAAGTACGAAGTTTTCTTGGTTTAGCGGGTTATTACCGACGATTTATTTGTAACTTCTCAAAGATCGCCGTCCCTCTTACTTCTCTTACTCGAAAAGATATAAACTTCGTATGGACCGAATCTCAGGAGACCGCATTTCAGACCTTGAAAGATTGTTTGACTCACGCTCCAATTCTTGCTTTTCCTGAAGGCAATGAAGACTTGGTTGTGTATAGTGATGCATCCAAACTGGGATTGGGTTGTGTACTAATGCAGCGAGGCAAAGTGATTGCATATGCCTCTCGACAACTGAAAGAGTATGAAAAGAATTACCCCACGCATGATCTTGAGTTGGCAGCTGTCGTGTTTGCCTTGAAACTGTGGCGTCATTATCTTTATGGCACAAAATGTCAGTTATACACTGATCATAAGAGTTTGAAGTACATATTCGATCAGAAAAACCTGAACATGCGTCAACAATGAGCCATGGAACTAATCAAAGATTATGACTGTGAGATTCTCTACCATCCAGGTAAAGCCAGTGTAGTGGCGGATGTTTTAAGTCGGAAAGCGTATGTAGGATCTATATGTTATGCTATCACTCACATGTCGATCAAATCTACACTCGTAGACGATATTTGGAAGTGGCAGATGGAGGCTTCGAAACCTGAACATATTAAATCTGAACGCATGGTTGGTTACATAGACTCTTTATCCGAAGATAGTCGTGGTCTCAAAGTATTTAAGACCCGAATTTGGGTTCCGAGCCTTGGAGGCTTACGGGAAATTATCTTGGTGGAGGCGCATAAGTCGAGATTATCCGTTCATCCGGGAAGTACGAAAATGTACCACGACTTACGTACCGATTATTGGTGGCCAGGAATGAAAGTTGATATCGGTCATTACGTTGAAAAGTGTGTCACATGTTTACAGGTAAAGGCCGAACATCAAAAACCATATGGAAGTTTACAGCCTCTTGATATACCTGTCTGGAAGTGGGAGGAACTCACTATGGATTTTGTGACTAAACTTCCAAAGACCTCCCGACAGAATGACAGCATCTGGGTTATTGTGGACCGATTGACTAAGAGTGCTCACTTTCTTCCCGTTCGGGAATCTTATTCTATGGATCGATGGGCACAGTTGTATATCGATGAAATCATTTCCCGTCACGGAGTACCTCTAAAGATTATCTCTGACCGTGATTCTCGATTCACTTCCAAATTCTGGACCGGTCTACAGCATGAATTGGGAACGCGGATTGCACTCAGCACTGCTTATCATCCACAAACCGACGGTCAATCAGAACGCACGATACAAACTCTTGAGGATACGTTGCGTGCGTGTGCTATTGAGTTTGGTGGGAACTGGGATACTCATTTACCCCTTGTGGAGTTCTCTTACAATAATAGTTATCATTCGACAATTGGAATGGCACCATTTGAGGCTTTGTATGGACGTAAGTGTCGTACGCCTTTATGTTGGCGGGAAACAGGAGAAAAGATGCTTGTCGGTCCTGATTTAGTACGGATCACCCACGACAAGATTCAAGTTGTACGGGAAAGGATGAAAGCTGCTCAAGATCGACAGAAATCTTATGCGGATCGCCGCCGAAGACCAATCGAGTTCTCAGTAGGGGACCTAGTAATGCTGAAGGTTTCTCCATGGCGTGGTGTACTCCGATTCAGAAAGCAGGGTAAACTTAGCCCTCGTTTCATTGGGCCATTCAAGATATTGGAATGTGTTGGAAAGCAAGCATATCGGCTTGAGCTGCCGGAAGAACTAACAGGTATCCATGATGTTTTTCATGTTGGTTATCTAAGAAAATGTCTAGGTAAACACGAGGAGGTGGTTCCACTAACGGAAGTCAAGGTAGACGAGAAACTGAGATACATTGAAGAACCCGAGGCTATATTAAATGAACGAACGGTGAATCTGCGCAACAAGGTTGTGGAACTGGTACTGGTTAATGGAAACATCACCGTGGGCCAAATTGGACTTGGGAGAATAAAGAAGAAATGATGGCGAAGTATCCGACCCTGTTCGAGCAATGATGATTCCGAGGACGGAATCTTCAAAAGGAGGAGGTATTGTAACATCCACCCACCTAAATATTCTTAGTTAGTGATTCTAAATATGTATTATATGTTAAAACATGTTTTATGTGTTAATTGTGTATAAAAAAAAATTAGAACTTGTTAAATGCTTAGTGTACTAATGAGCTATAAGTTGAACTCATAGTTGGAATGAGATGTAAGACGTAAGATTGGTGTTAACACCTTACAAATGACCTAATTAGACGATGTGAAGATTCACAATACAAAATACATTGTTTTTTTTTTGGAAATTGGGTAGGTAACTAGAGTGCCTAAATTAGGAAAATCTACCCAAAACTTGAACGGATGGGCTAAATGGTGATGTAAAGGTTGGCATACCTTTGAATAAGTTAATATGAAGTGTTAGAAGTGTCGGAAGTCGAATAAGTCGTGTAGATTGCATTTTGTCCACATTTTACAAAGTACGTTGCTATTTCGGTATCTCACGCGCACAAAACTCAAACGGTGGGTGTTTTATGGGATGTTAAGCTTTGGAACTAAGTTTTGGACCTATTAGGAGTTGTTGGAGGTGTCGGAAAAGTTTTACGAGATTCCGAGCCCAAAACCAAAAACGACAAAATTACAAAGGAAAGCATAACGCGTACAAATATCTAAAACTGCTGTTATTGGGAGATCTTTTCTGGATTTTTTTTATTGTAACTTATAGATTATCTTCTTACGAACGCATAGGCGAAAACCTCATCAAAAACGGAGGTCCGAGCGAAAAGTTATGATGTTTTTAGTGTTTGATGGTCAAATGGGTCAACCCAGTCGGGTCAAACCCGACCCAAACCGGGTAATCACGACTTTAAGTGATTAAAACTCCATTTTTACACCATTTTTTCCCCATTTTACTTCTGTAAACTTCTGGAGTTATGGAGGTGTGATTTCACACACATAGAAGATGATTTAACACCATTTATGGTGAATCAAACAAGAAATTGAAGGTATAAACTCTTATCTTTGTCTTGTTCAATTATTGCTTCATTTGATGGAGATTAGGGTTAGGGTTTGATGTGAAGTTGTTAATAGCTTGACCCATAGGGTTATCTTATTTTGGATAACCAACTTTTGTAAAAAAAATCTTATCAATTATCAATCATCATTATCATTATATTATTATACCATTACTATACCACGCTTCTTTAACCGAAAAATCAGAAAGGTTGGCGTTGGAGCCAAACCACCATGTCTTATCCCTTTAATCCGTAGTCATATTTGAAATTGGGACCACTGCTAAATGAGGGTATTTGTTTATCCACGTAGTAGGCCATGAACTACTGATACTATCAGTTACGGTCCTAACCGAGGAATGTATATCAAAGCCTCTTGCATGAATACATCAATATGTAAGAAGAGTGGCTAACGGACCACATGGCAACCAATTATCCTCCCAAGCGTTCGGGGCACGCCTATCACCAATTTGTACAAAGTAATTGGCGAAACTGGTTCCTCAGATCCAAAGTCTTACGGAAAACCCACCACGAATTAGATTGTTTACGAATTATCCAAAAAGAATGATGAGGCAAGTAATGAATATAGATCCATATCACCCATAAGGAGCTCCTCTTTTGTACAATATCCCACATATGTTTTGATAATAACAAATGATTCCATAGGGAAAGTTTATTCAACTTAAGCCTCCATTTTGAATCGACTTACATACCTCTTGCCAAGTGTTGATCCAAGCTCCTTTAGTGATTTAATTATGATTCTCCCATACTTAGTGAACTTTTTAGCTTAAGATATTGTTGAGGTTCAGCGAATGCAAACACTGATTGTACTCAGTGATCACTGAAACCCATCAGGGATAATATCTGAACTAGAAGATCTGAAGACGAAGTTCACACAAATGAACCTTCAACGAATGTCGAAGACTGAGTTGAAGAAAGAGATAACCAGCTCATGATCTAAAGCGGTTCAGTAATAGTAAAGGTTGTCTACATAAAGTGTGAAATCTGGTATGGTTTAGTGTTACCTGAAGGGATCCTCCTTGGGCCCTCGCATCGGTGATCAAAATGAAGCGTATTCAACAAGATTAGAATTTGTCTTATCCTCGATGCACAAAAGTCAACCTCTCCAGAACCCATGTCAGATAGTACGTAGGGAGTTACTTTATTGCCTCCCACATGCTTACCATGTCTTATAGGTTCACTGTTCATATTCAGCTAAAAGCATGGTTGCTTTATGAACAAATGGAAAACCTCCAATGGATGTTTGACACGTGACATGCACCTTCTGACTTGCGTTAAATACATTGGGTATAAATAGATGAAGAGCTTCTTCTTCATCTTTATGCATACTTATCTATTTTCTTGAACCTCTGAGTCTTTCTTTTCCTTATCTTGTGCATCAACTTTTAATGATTCTTAGATTGTTGTAGAATAGGTATTTTTACTTGTTCTTATTTCCCAAACAATCTGTAAATTTATTTATTCATAATAAACTCATTTAAAACTTTTAAAGTTGTGTTTGTATTCATCCCCCTTCTACAAACTGTGTTGATACTTGTACATTCTTGTAGAATCCTTTGTGACCAACAAGTGTGTAACATCCACCCACCTAAATATTCTTAGTTAGTGATTCTAAATATGTATTATATGTTAAAACATGTTTTATGTGTTAATTGTGTATAAAAAAAAATTAGAACTTGTTAAATGCTTAGTGTACTAATGAGCTATAAGTTGAACTTATAGTTGGAATGAGATGTAAGACGTAAGATTGGTGTTAACACCTTACAAATGACCTAATTAGACGATGTGAAGATTCACAATACAAAATACATTGTTTTTTTTGGAAATTGGGTAGGTAACTAGAGTGCCTAAATTAGGAAAATCTACCCAAAACTTGAACGGATGGGCTAAATGGTGATGTAAAGGTTGGCATACCTTTGAATAAGTTAATATGAAGTGTTAGAAGTGTCGGAAGTCGAATAAGTCGTGTAGATTGCATTTTGTCCACATTTTACAAAGTACGTTGCTATTTCGGTATCTCACGCGCACAAAACTCAAACGGTGGGTGTTTTATGGGATGTTAAGCTTTGGAACTAAGTTTTGGACCTATTAGGAGTTGTTGGAGGTGTCGGAAAAGTTTTACGAGATTCCGAGCCCAAAACCAAAAACGACAAAATTACAAAGGAAAGCATAACGCGTACAAATATCTAAAACTCGCTTGTTATTGGGAGATCTTTTCTGGATTTTTTTTATTGTAACTTATAGATTATCTTCTTACGAACGCATAGGCGAAAACCTCATCAAAAAACGGAGGTCCGAGCGAAAAGTTATGATGTTTTTAGTGTTTGATGGTCAAATGGGTCAACCCAGTCGGGTCAAACCCGACCCAAACCGGGTAATCACGACTTTAAGTGATTAAAACTCCATTTTTACACCATTTTTTCCCCATTTTACTTCGTAGAACTGAGTTATGGAGGTGTGATTTCACACACATAGAAGATGATTTAACACCATTTATGGTGAATCAAACAAGAAATTGAAGGTATAAACTCTTATCTTTGTCTTGTTCAATTATTGCTTCATTTGATGGAGATTAGGGTTAGGGTTTGATGTGAAGTTGTTAATAGCTTGACCCATAGGGTTATCTTATTTTGGATAACCAACTTTTGTAAAAAAAATCTTATCAATTATCAATCATCATTATCATTATATTATTATACCATTACTATACCACGCTTCTTTAACCGAAAAATCAGAAAGGTTGGCGTTGGAGCCAAACCACCATGTCTTATCCCTTTAATCCGTAGTCATATTTGAAATTGGGACCACTGCTAAATGAGGGTATTTGTTTATCCACGTAGTAGGCCATGAACTACTGATACTATCAGTTACGGTCCTAACCGAGGAATGTATATCAAAGCCTCTTGCATGAATACATCAATATGTAAGAAGAGTGGCTAACGGACCACATGGCAACCAATTATCCTCCCAAGCGTTCGGGGCACGCCTATCACCAATTTGTACAAAACAGAATTGGCGAAACTGGTTCCTCAGATCCAAAGTCTTACGGAAAACCCACCACGAATTAGATTGTTTACGAATTATCCAAAAAGAATGATGAGGCAAGTAATGAATATAGATCCATATCACCCATAAGGAGCTCCTCTTTTGTACAATATCCCACATATGTTTTGATAATAACAAATGATTCCATAGGGAAAGTTTATTCAACTTAAGCCTCCATTTTGAATCGACTTACATACCTCTTGCCAAGTGTTGATCCAAGCTCCTTTAGTGATTTAATTATGATTCTCCCATACTTAGTGAACTTTTTAGCTTAAGATATTGTTGAGGTTCAGCGAATGCAAACACTGATTGTACTCAGTGATCACTGAAACCCATCAGGGATAATATCTGAACTAGAAGATCTGAAGACGAAGTTCACACAAATGAACCTTCAACGAATGTCGAAGACTGAGTTGAAGAAAGAGATAACCAAATTTCAAGATCTAAAGCGGTTCGGTAATAGTAGAGGTTGTCTACATAAAGTGTGAAATCCGGTATGGTTTAGTGTTACACGAAGGGATCCTCCTTGGGCCCTCGCATCGTTGATCAAAATGAAGCGTATTCAACAAGATTAGAATTTGTCTTATCCTCGATGCACAAAAGTCAACCTCTCCGTAACCCATGTCGTATAGTACGTAGGGAGTTACTTTATTGCCTCCCACATGCTTACCATGTCTTATAGGTTCACTGTTCATATTCAGCTAAAAGCATGGTTGCTTTATGAACAAATGGAAAACCTCCAATGGATGTTTGACACGTGACATGCACCTTCTGACTTGCGTTAAATACATTGGGTATAAATAGATGAAGAGCTTCTTCTTCATCTTTATGCATACTTATCTATTTTCTTGAACCTCTGAGTCTTTCTTTTCCTTATCTTGTGCATCAACTTTTAATGATTCTTAGATTGTTGTAGAATAGGTATTTTTACTTGTTCTTATTTCCCAAACAATCTGTAAATTTATTTATTCATAATAAACTCATTTAAAACTTTTAAAGTTGTGTTTGTATTCATCCCCCTTCTACAAACTGTGTTGATACTTGTACATTCTTGTAGAATCCTTTGTGACCAACAAGTGTGTAACATCCACCCACCTAAATATTCTTAGTTAGTGATTCTAAATATGTATTATATGTTAAAACATGTTTTATGTGTTAATTGTGTATAAAAAAATTAGAACTTGTTAAATGCTTAGTGTACTAATGAGCTATAAGTTGAACTTATAGTTGGAATGAGATGTAAGACGTAAGATTGGTGTTAACACCTTACAAATGACCTAATTAGACGATGTGAAGATTCACAATACAAAATACATTGTTTTTTTTGGAAATTGGGTAGGTAACTAGAGTGCCTAAATTAGGAAAATCTACCCAAAACTTGAACGGATGGGCTAAATGGTGATGTAAAGGTTGGCATACCTTTGAATAAGTTAATATGAAGTGTTAGAAGTGTCGGAAGTCGAATAAGTCGTGTAGATTGCATTTTGTCCACATTTTACAAAGTACGTTGCTATTTCGGTATCTCACGCGCACAAAACTCAAACGGTGGGTGTTTTATGGGATGTTAAGCTTTGGAACTAAGTTTTGGACCTATTAGGAGTTGTTGGAGGTGTCGGAAAAGTTTTACGAGATTCCGAGCCCAAAACCAAAAACGACAAAATTACAAAGGAAAGCATAACGCGTACAAATATCTAAAACTGCTGTTATTGGGAGATCTTTTCTGGATTTTTTTTATTGTAACTTATAGATTATCTTCTTACGAACGCATAGGCGAAAACCTCATAAAAAACGGAGGTCCGAGCGAAAAGTTATGATGTTTTTAGTGTTTGATGGTCAAATGGGTCAACCCAGTCGGGTCAAACCCGACCCAAACCGGGTAATCACGACTTTAAGTGATTAAAACTCCATTTTTACACCATTTTTGCCCCATTTTACTTCTGTAAACTTCTGGAGTTATGGAGGTGTGATTTCACACACATAGAAGATGATTTAACACCATTTATGGTGAATCAAACAAGAAATTGAAGGTATAAACTTTTATCTTTGTCTTGTTCAATTATTGCTTCATTTGATGGAGATTAGGGTTAGGGTTTGATGTGAAGTTGTTAATATCTTGGTATTTTGAGTAAATTAAGATATATATGTTGTTAATTAGTAAAAATGATAGGTGATATTACAAGAATTAGTTGAACTTGTTGGATGAAAGTATGAATGTTTGACTTTTCAAAGTCAAAGATGTCAAAATGTGATTTTGATGAAAAGAGCTTAGATTTTTAAATATTTTATGAATATTATGCTATTTTAAGATAAACTTTTGGAATTGGTACAAAATAGTATGGAATTGAGCTTGGAATGATACAAATGGCTACTTTGAGACTTGAAAGTCAATGTTTTTACCCTGTTTTAGAAAAATTGTATAAAATCATAGAAAAATCGTATGATGGTGAGTCCAGAGGCATTTGAAAGGTAGGAATGTCTAGTTTATTTCATATTTAGGCACCATGATCTAATTACAACTTTAAGATGGGTAAAAAGTGCACTTTATACATTATTCTCAAACTGAATTTTGACAGCATGTAGCTTCTATGTTGCAAAATTCATATAAAATCAAAGAAAAATCTTAAAAATATGAGGTTAGTTCCATATGAAAGAATTGAAAGTCTACTGTATTTCATATTTAGAAGTCATTAGTTGATTTGGAGTTTAAGTGGGGTAAAATAAGGAAGAAACAGAGAGCTGTCATGGAAAATACAAGTAAGGAGTTAACTAGTTAAGGTACTATCTTGAGTAATTGTTGTCCAAAGCTCATGATACTTGTTGAACTCACTCCAGGGATCATTTGAAACTTGTTGGTTGTATTTGGAGGATACCTCAAAATGGGATAACGAAATTGGGACATAGCTTCCGAATTGACTTCCGGTTGACTACCGATAGCACTGTGAGTTAAATATATTACTTGTTTATATACGTGCTTGTATATATGTGTGTGTCTTACTTTTATTATACCTGAATATAAATCTTTTGGTCTTGGTTTGACATTTGAACGTTCCTTCGGTGTCGGTTCTTGTTCCGTATAGTGTTCCTCAATGTCGGTCGTTTCCCGGATCCATAAATCGTTCCTATATGTTTTATTGGCCTCTTGGAATACCGTGAGTACAGGTACTACTTTGTGTAGTATGCCGGAAGATCGGTGTATGTCAACAGCCCCGAGGAGACGGAGGACGGGTGAGACATACTGGTTTGTAGTACTCATTACCGGGTGGATAGGAGGTGGGCATGAGTACATGATTTGGCACGTACCCGTAAGGAGAAGTGCGGGCGGGTGCATTGACTCTTAAAATCTTGATTATTCTCATATGGTTATGTAAGTTATAAGAGATATGGATATTTTGGAAGTTTACCATGGATACGTTCAACGCACTTGGTACGAGATATATAATTCTTGTTTATTAATCGTTTATTATGCTCTTGACTTACTTGGCTTATGCTTGTATGTTGATATTCAGTCAATCAATGTTTGGTTCTTGGATTTTTGGTCGGTTTATTTGATATCTCACATGTCTCTGGTTCGGTATGCGTGTTTGATTTTCTTTGCTTTATATTGGTTTTAATTGGTTCAGATTACGTTATCTTAGTAAATATATATATATATATATATACACACACATACGATCACCGTATAACCATGTTAATGTATTTAGCTCACTAAGCAATCGCTTACCCGTGGATTATTTATCTTTTTATAGGAAAGTTAGGTGACGTTGATAAAGGGAAAAACAAGTTGATGTGATTCGGGTTAAGGTCGAGACGTTGAATCACACTTTTGGTATATGTGGTTATGTTTTGGCGTATTTTGCATCAATAATAGTATACGGGTAGATATGTCCCCGACCTTATCGTAATAGTTATAATTTTGGTTTGTATTTAGTTTTCGTTGGTTGGTTTAAATTTCTGGAAAGTTTAAATTTTTGGGGGGGTCGAAAACAGGTTTAACACAAGGATTTAAAACGAACATTTCCAAGGTTGGTTTAAAAATTAATATTCCGTACTTTGGAGGTTAAAAGTTGATTAATTGGAGTTTTAAATCATTAAGTGTGTGTTTTCAAGACTAGTGTGTTATAAAGTGGTATCAAAGCGGAGTTTATTGTTTTCTTTACTTCAAAAACTAATATCTTTTTATTTTTGAAATGGCTAATCCTAATACAAACTACTATGACAATGGATCACT
Source organism: Silybum marianum (assembly GCA_036898165.1). NCBI lineage: Eukaryota > Viridiplantae > Streptophyta > Magnoliopsida > Asterales > Asteraceae > Silybum > Silybum marianum. The sequence goes on along the minus strand of CM072529.1, from coordinate 38,146,427 downwards.
TAATAAACCTCCTAAGAAGGACTTTATTTCCAGAGGGTTCAGATCATCAGATCACCTACTACATAGAAAATGGACCGTTTATTCCAACAGCTCTAGTCCCTGCAGTTCCTAAGACTACATTTCTACTGCTATCCTTGAGAGACGTATTCCCAAAGCTCCACCTTAATGGAGTGAGGAAGACAAAAAAGAAATAGTTGTTGATAGAAAAATTAGATCTATTATTGCGTTGTCCCTTCTAGATGATGTTTGTCATTCTGTCATGAAGATGAGAACCTCTAAATCCATGTGGGACACTCTTTGTGTTCAGTATGAAGGTACCAATACGGTACAAGAATTTGGAAAAATAAACCTAGTAAGACAATATGAAAGCTTCATATGTGCTAAGAATGGAACCTTATCTCAGGTTCATCAAATGTTTAACTATTTAATTATAGATCAAAAAACAGTTGGTCGAGAATATTCTAACTCTGAAGTTCTGACAAAGTTCATGGAACTCCTTCCTGAACAATGGGACACATTTGTTACATCTTTTAATTTCTCATAGAATACTAACTATCTTTCTTTATGTGCTTTATATGGAATCTTGCTCAACCATGAGCAACCCCAAGTATTAAAAAAGAATCTAGTAAAGGACACAAAAGGCTCCAAATGTTCTACTTTGACTTTAGTGTCATAAGAGACTGATCCTATAAAAATAGTCTCTTCCTCCATCACCTCTATCCCTGAGTTAGATCAATCTAACTTTGAGGACATATCAGATGCTGACCTTTTAGAATTCGATGAGTCACTGCTCTTTTGACTAATACTTTAAGAAGGAAGAAGAGCAACTTTACATGAAATCCTTCTGTTGGTCCCAAAGGAGTCTACAAGAGTTCAAGGATATAGAAACAATTTGTAGAAGGGGGAGGGGGTTGAATACAAACACAATCTTTTTGGGTTTTAAATGAGTTTATATTGAATTAACAAATTATAGTTGTAAGCGGAATAAGAACAAGTATTAATACCTATTCTATTACAACTTAAGAAATCACACAGTTTGATGCACAAGGAAAGATGAGAAATAGAAGCAGAGGTTTAAGGAGAGATTATGCATGCATGAAGATGAAGAAGGGTTCTTCCTTTTCTGACAAGGTATGGGGCTTTGACTTTTGGGCATCGAGGATAATATCAACATTGATCTTGCTGAGTAGGCCCCACTTGATCACTGAACCAGACACATCAAGGATGAAGTCTTTGGGTATCACTGAGGCTTTGCGAGATCTCACACTTTAGATAGATGAACCTTGCTATCACTAAACCGCTTCAGATCACGAGCTATCCATCTCTATCTTCAGCTACGGCTTCGACTGTCGTTCAATGGTTTTGTGGTGTGAGTGTTGTTCTTCAGATCTTCAGGGATAGGATGATGTTTTTGATCTTCAGCAATCACTGAGTGCAATCAGTGTATGGTTATCGCTGAATATGAACATTATCCTATGAATGGAATTTTCACTTAGTAAGTGAGGAATCATATTCAAATCACTGAAAGGAGTTTGGATCAACACCTTCTATCTCTGACTTTGATAAGTCAAAGATCTCTTCTGTTAACAAAGCATCTGCAATATGTTATAGCTATCAAAGGTCACTTTGTAAGTGAATGGAGATCGAAGAAAGTTGTTTCTCTTACCTCTTCCAAAACCTCTTTTAAACCTAGAGGTGATAAATACCTCTAATTAAAAGAGAAGTACCTGAAGATGAAGAAAACCCAACGAAAAGACAAAGGCTTGATTGTTGAAGAACATGACTGGACAGACACCATCTCCTCATCTCCTACTCAGGTTCAGATGAAGAAGACATGGCTCTTGTTTGTCTTATGGCAAAGATTCAGGAAGCTAAAGAAATCCCTGAATCTACTTCATCAATCATCTACTCATCTCCTACTCAGGTATCAAATCTGAATGACTCATCCATCTCTGAAAAAGATAGCTTGTCAGATCTCGACAATTTAATCTTTATAATGCACTAAATGGTAAAACTAAAGTTGAACAACTTAACTCCAATTTAACTGAGCAACCTAAAATTTTCCATCTTAAAATCAAAGAAATTGATAATCCTACTAAGATCAAGTAACAAGTAATCTAAACACTTAAGAACGACAATTAAAATCAAATCATCATATATTGAACTTTTTCTCTCTAACTTCTCTCTCTAGAATATTACAAATGAGCTCCACTCTAATCTCTCCTATTACAAACTAACACAACAAGAATATTTATACTCTTGACTAATTAGAAAGCCAAACTATGAATTAATCTACAATTAAGCTCTAGATTTTGACTTTCTTGATATGTTGACTTTACAAAATATGTTGACTTTGAATTAAGAAGTTTTGACCTCTTCATTCTTTGCTCGTCTTCGTTCTCGATGATCTTGGATACAACATAATTTTAGACCTAACAATCTCCCCCTTTGGATACGAGATCACAAAATAACAATTAACACATATTATTAAAGGCTTGTCTTCGCTAAACTTTGAATTTAACAATCTCCTCCAAATCATAAGTTTTTGATGATTATGTTAGTCCCCAAAGGGAGATGGCTAAGGAAGTGAGGGATCCCTTCCAAGAACAGTAGCATACGATTTTTCCATAACCCACAGTTACTTGGGTTGAATCTTGGAGGTTTGGCCAAGGATCCTAAATCATATGTACTACTGGAGGAGGTCTGCAAAGTACCATCAACATTTGAAGTAGTAGCCATCACAGATATGGTTTATTGAATTAAACCAACTGCTCTGATACCACTTGTTAGTCCCCAAAGGGAGATGGCTAAGCAAGTGAGGGTTTGTAGAAGGGGGGGGGGGGTTGAATACAAACACACAGAATATACTCTTTTTAAAAAATTTAATATAAATATTAAAAATTTACACACAGAAAGTTTGTTGCGGAAAAGAATAGACACACTATCCTAACAAACTAAACACACAGATAACAGTAATTAACTTATACACTAAGGAAGTTAAAACAAGACTGTTATAACACACAGGATTGCCGGAGTCAAACAAATAATCACTTTGAAGATTTGTTGAAAGCGTGAGATTTATGGGAAGGACTTCATCTCCTTTTATAGTGCCCATGCATGGGATGCATGTGGACAGCTGTCAAGGATTCATTAGCTGGAAGTATATCTGATGGACACAGGAAGAGGCCACTCCCTTTGTACTAGGATAATGGATGAACCATTCTTTGTAGCACGCAATGTCAGATAACTTTATCTTCTTTTCTTCATGCTCTGTGAAGTCCCATTAAACCTTTTAGCTAGAAGACAAATATTCCTTTTATAAGAATAAAAGAGAATGTCTTTACTTAAGGTTTAATGCTCAAGTTCTTGCTGCCCACGTGTCTTGCATTTGTTGTGAGTCAAGAACTTATCTCTTGAAAATTGCTAAGTGATACATGAACCTATGTATCACATCGGTGGGTACCTTGTAAGGCTGGAATTGATAAGTGTACATATTGCTTAGTGAACTCATTTTTCACTAAGTGTTGAAAGTGTGCATCCTTGTATTTGTGACTTGATATCACAGCCTTAAAAATGATACCTGCAATTTCGGTGACCAAGATATTAGTGTCGGTGACCATGAGTACAAACTTGATGACCTCATCTTGTATTGATGACCCAATACCTTGATGACTTAAAAGTGTACCATCGGTTACCCACTATATTGGTGACCCAATCTTGACTTTGGCAATTTGATCTGAATATTGAAGTTAGTTGGTACATCCAAAATTCCACTTTTTGATGTACAACCCTTGATTGGATAGTCTTTGACTTTCCAATACTTGAAGCATATTTCAGACCTTCAAAAGAACCTATAAAAAATCAATCATATAAAAGAAGGTGGTTCATCACCAAATCATCGGTGACCCAACAATCTCCCCTATTTGATGATGATACCTGTAAGTTAGAAAAGAATTCTTTTTGACCCTTTCTATTTCTTTTGGGTTCTTTTGACTCAGATATATATTTATATATATATATATATATATATATATATATATATTTTAACTGAGTATGAGTATATACAGTATAAGTATAAATATGTGCAGAAAAAATAAGGATATGAACAAGAATTCTTGAAGAAGAAAAGTATGAACTTTTATTAATCAACACACAACATTGTACAACACACAGAGTACATGATTAAGAAAGTTCATACTATCAAGTGTAATCAATCAAGTATCGTAGGGTTCTCTTCTTTTGAGTTCATCCAAAATGAGTCTGGTGATCCCATGATCATCAATTGGAGGTACACCAAGAATTGCAGAGAGAAATGAGTTGTGAGCCCTTGGGATGTCAGAGGCTCTGAAGAAACCAATGTTTCTAAAGATGTCCACAAAGAAAACCCCAAGCTCAGATGTAGTCAGCATAGTTTGCTCCGGGTAAGCAATAGGAGTAGGAATGGACAGATCTATACCCGAAGCATTTATCTTGATGCCTCTTTCATGAAGCATGGCAAAATGTCCCTTCTTTTTGTTTTTAGGAGCTGTGATGATCTCTCTTTTGAGACCTTGTTGAATAAGGTACATTTGTTGTGCTTCAATACATGTCACAAGAATATCATGCTCCTTTTGAATGTTGAGCATTTTAATGAAACATTTTCTGAGAATATTAAGTACCAGCTCTTTGTACTTGCTCTTGCTCTTTGAGATACACTTACCAACCTCCATCCATTCTGTTACTCCAAGAACTTCCAACCATTCAACTTCATAAACCTTTGAGAGAGTGTCGGCTCTCTTGAGGGTGACAAGTAACTTGGGAGAATTTTTAGTTGGAGGTTGGATGGTGGCAGTGATAATCTTTGACTCATCCTTTCTTGTTTTCAACCTTCTCTTGAACCACTCCACTTCTTTAGTCTTCTTAGCTTCATCAACCATTTTGACTGCTTCATATTTTTTCTTTATGTTCTCAAGCTCATCTTTCTGAGCTTGAAGTGCATCTTTTACCATGGCATGGGTGGCCTCGTCTTGAGCCAACTTGAGTACATTCGTTTGATCATACTCAAGTTGAGCTCTAATAGCTTCTTCCCTTTCTGCTTCAGTCAAGATTACCCCAAGAGGATCGGTGAGTAATGGAGCAGGCTGCAATCTTAGAGTGTCAGCTTCTGGACCTCTGTTTATTTTCTTCTTTTTCTTTTTCTCTTCTTGCTGTTCTTCAAAAGAGAGAGGCTTTTTTCCTTTGGCTTTCTCCTTTCTTTTCTTTTCTTTCTCCTCTTCAGCTTCAAGGGATCGAGCACTGACACTCTCCCCCTCAACAGCTGCTTCAGGTATCTCGGTGAGAGTGGTGACCACGTGAGGAGTCACCTTGGTGACAGTGGTGACACCACCATCGGTGGATGGAATGGCAGCGTCGGCGGCTGAGGTGGTGACGGTGACATCGGCGGCTGAGGTGATGGTGGTGGCGTCAGCGGCTGGTGGAGCGACGTCGGCGGCTGGTCGACCGACATCGGCGGCTGTCTTGGCGGCATCGGTTGTTGTCTTGTTTTTCTCCCCCTCAGTGGTTGAACCGTTGAAACCCACTGAAGAGAGAAACTCCTTGACCCTTTCCATATCAGAATTCCCAGTATCAATCTTTCTTTCAAGCCTTTGAAGTACAAATCTATCTTTATCTTGAAAGAAAGAATCACCCACATCAAGCTCGACTGTGGGAGAAGAAGTTGGTACCTTGTCAACTTTTGTATGAAGAGTGGCAAGAGACTCCAGAATTGCTTTCTGATTGGCAAGGATAGAAGTAATTTCGGTAGCTTGCTGAGAAGAGGTACTTCTAAGTTCCCGAATAGAAGAAAGCACGGAGTCTTGACTTGAAAGAAATCCTTGCTGAAGATCAAGGATATCCAAATGCAGGAGATCTAAACATGTCATGAGAGTTGGGTGACTCACCGACAACTCCTCGATGCTATATCTAAGAGTAGAAGAAAGAGAAGCCAATCTTTCCATATCTTTAGTTGCTTGTTCTTCCAGAACTTCCACCCGGCTGATAGTGTCACGAGTGAAACTGGTGAAACCTTTGATAAGATCATCTCCCTGTTGAGAAGACATGGGAGCAGATGGTTGAGGCTTTGGTGGTGGATCATCTTCATCATCACTTGAGGAATAATCCACCAAACCTGTAGATTTTCTTGGGGGGGATTTAGGAGATGTGGGGGAGACACGTGTAGAAGAGTGTCTATGAGGGGATTCCTCAATAATGGGTTCCTCCACAACCTTGGCATGTACGGGAGACGTACGTGTCCAATGTGTAGTGTCGGAAAGTAGAAAATCGGTAAAGTGGGATGCTCCATCAAATGCACCTGGTTGTGATGCACTCTCATGTGGAATGTGGAAAAGGAGCTGTGAGAGCTCAGGAGGTGGAGAAGAGGTACCTTGGATGGGATACTCCAAGTCTTCTTCATCAACTAAGGAAAAAGTAGATGAAGGAATAATAGGGATGTCCCTTTGTACGACCATGTCCTTTTTAGAGGGCATGGAAGAGCTGGGATTGGTTAACTGCTCCTTAGGTCGAGTAGGAATATTTTCAACACTTACTGACTTTTGGGAGTCAGCAGGTGGCCTGTGTGTTAAGACCCTTGGGTACCTTTAGACTACTTTGAGGAAGTCTTTGGGGGGCTTTTTGAGTGTCTTCGCTTTTGGGATTTTGGTGCTTGGGTAGAAGCCAAAGGTTCTTTTGGCTTCATAGCATCGGTGGGTGCGGAGGTAGATGTGCCCGACGCCTTGGATCTCTTTTGAGATCTGGGCACATCAGTTACTCGGGGTGCAGTAGAGATAGAGGACATACCTGAAGGTCTTTGAAGTCTGGGTTAATTTTCTCCCCATGAAAGAGTTGCATTCCTTGCAAACTCAATCATAGCATGTCGAAGAGGGTTGTCTGATGCCAAGACTCCCTTTTTCATTATTTGATTACACACTTGATGAAGAGGGAGATCATATAAAATATCATCCCTTTTCTCAAGTTTATCGGCCAACTTTGCATTAATAATTAGTGAGAAGAGTCGTTGGAAGGGTACCTGAGGACGTCGAAGAGTGGAGAAAGATGATATCATTTCATTGAAGAAATAACTTGCAAAGTCTAGAATTTGAAAGATCAGAGCATGAGCCAATTCTGTTACTTGTGAAGGTGACTGATCAGGACCACCTGTCTTCTTGCTCAAGCAAAGAATAAGGTGAGCAAATAGGAAGTTTCAAATGCTTCCCATATTCTTTCTGAGCAAAGTACCTGGACCCTTTGATTTTGATCCCCTCTTTTCTTCAATGTAGTTCATAACAGACATCACCATTTGGTGTTCATTTCCAAGAGGGAAAGTCTCATAAGAATCATAAGCAGGAAGCCTGAGAATGCGACGAACATCTTCAACATCAAAGACCACATCATGTTCATCATTGCTGAGAACAGATGCCAAAATCTGATCTGATGAAGCATCAAATGTGCAGGTTAACCAAAAGTTTCCTAGGAGAAACTTACTCATCTTTGGTTTGGCAGTGTGTGCATATTGGAGAGGGCATCTTTGAAGGAACCAGCAAACATCATTATACTCAGGATGAGCATTGTCAGTTCCAATACGTCCAAAATAGTTGCATGCAAGAAATGGGAGAGATCCAAAGGTGAGAGTTTGATCTTCTGTGGATTTTGATGGAGAAGCCATTGAAGAGTTGAGAGAGTTGCAGGTTTTCTTTTGAATTTTGAGAGAGAAAGATGATGAAGATTATGGTGCGTGAAAGTAGGAGAAGGAAGTGGGGGAAGTGGTTATATATGAGAGGGAATTCCAATTTTCAAAAATAATGATGACCTTAGGTGATTGAAAGGTCATAATTCTAAAGGTTTAGGCTTGAAATTGGCGCATGCTTCTGACACTAATGACGTTGATGATGTCATTATGGATAAGTTCAATGAATCTTAGTCACCAAGATTGGTAAGACAAGGGTTATATTAAAAGGGTTAAAGAAGGTGAAGGGTTTTAACGGTTACCTCGGTGAGTGATATGAACGTCGGTGGCTAGGGTTAGGAGAGAGAAGCGTCGGTGGCTTGAGACGTCGGTGGATGAAGTCAGTGGATGACGTCGGTGGCTAGTGATGTTAACGTCGGTGGCTCGTGGAGCGGAGTCATCGGTGGCTTAAGGTGATGGTGGATCACGATAGTGACATCGGTGGATGGGAGCTCGTCGAAAAGAGAAGTGTCGGAAAGTGACGTCGGAGAACGGACCGTCGGCGGCTCGTCGGTGGCTCGTCGGTGGTTCGTCGGTGGATGACTCTGGGTGGCTCGTAGAATTGAGACGTCGGTGGCTATGTGGCGACGTCGGTGGTATGGTGGTGTCGGTGGCTATGGTGGTGTTTGTGGCTATGGTGGCGTCGGTGGCTATGGTGGTGGTGTTGGAAGGTGTATATGGTTTTAGGGTTAGGGTTTTATTGAGAGAGATGAAAGAGGTGATGCGTCGGAGCCTTTCCGACGTTATATATATATATATATATTATTAGTTTAATTTTATTCATATATGACTTACATATATATAAATATATAATATATATAAGTATATAATATACATAAATGTATATAATATATATACATATAATATATATAAATATATATAAAACATACATTTATAGAAATATATAACATATATATATATATGTATAATATACATAAATGTATATCATATATACATACACATAATATATATAAGTATATATATGTTAGTCTATATTTATCATACCTAATTCACCGATGAGGAACTTGAACCTTGCTTCATCAAGGGGCTTTGTGAACAGATCAGCTAATTGATAATCAGTGGGAATGAAATGTAGTTCCACATCACCTTTAGGGTGCGTTTGTTACGCAGTCAGAACATAACAGAACAGAACAACTGTTCTACGTTTGGTAAAACATGATATGGCAGAACAGGAATTGACAGAACATGACAGAATGACCAATTTACCCCTGCTGAGTTGTTTAGTGTTTTTTAACAAATAATCAATCTAAATGGAAATTAACAAATAATATTTGAAGATACAAAAAACTTCTAAAATAAATATTGTTTAAAAAAACACACATTCATTAATCAAAACACTTAAAACATAATGTTTACCGACACGCATCTTACACAAAATTCAAATGTTCACCATTGTACGAAAAGACATTTAGACAAAAACTCAAAGGTTTACCAACTAACATCACATGCCTAATTTGATTAAGATGGTCCTCACAAGTTCAAACTTGAAACTAGCATCCATGGAAGTCCAAAAGCGTAGTTGAATCGGGTTATCGCAAAAATGCATAACAATAGCAATAACTTGGCTTGCATCAAAACCCATTTCGGTTAACTCATGGGGCAAACTTTCTGTAGCCGGAGTACCAACAACCGATATCAACTTACTCATTTGGTCGGACACTTTCTCCAACCCCTTTTCAATCATCTTCATTGCATTGGCGGAATCATTAGGAGCATCAACTTTTCTTTTCCTCTTTTTTGATGATGTTTCCCCTTCTTCAAGATTAATAGTGGAAGCGCCATTAGAAGGAGTAGACAATGGTACGGTAAAATCTTCGGTCTCGGCACCGGCTTCACTTTCAAGATTGATGTTATCCATTGCATCCGCAGTAGATTCCGCCAACGATCCTGTTGCTCGATCTTTCCCAAATATTGATGTCAATCGCTCATATTGGGGAAACGGTCTGTTGGCGATATAATTTTTGCTCGGATGTTTCTATAAAAGTAATTCATCAATATATATATATATATATATAAATGCATTAACATAAATGAATATATATATATAATGCATCAATATTATATATTTATGTACCAAATAATTATATAAAAACATAATCATTACCTTTAAGTATTCCTGAAGAACTTCAGCATCAACCGTTACACATTGATTGGCATCATTGCAACCAAACCCGCTTGTGTTTAGCATGTCATAAGCGGCTGCATATTTATCTTTCAACCGCTTTATCTTGTGTTGAACATGCTTTGATGTTATTTTAACACCCGGTATTCTTTCTCGCATTTTTAAAGTGATTTGCTCATAAGTGTCGTTCCGAAAAGAGCCATTGTCAATCCGGCCACCGGCCGCTACAATCTCTTGAAGGATGCTAACTAGTACATCCTCTTCTTGGATACTCCAGTTACGTCTATCCGCCATCTACTAAAGAATAATACACCACATATGATTTATAAATTTCAACAATAACAAACACACAATACATTATGATAATGTTCTAAAATTCAACAATAACAAACACACAATACATTATGATAAGGTTCTAAAATTCAACAATAACAAACACACAATACATTATGATAAGTTCTAAAATTCAACAATAACAAACACACAATACATTATGATAAGGTTCTAAAACTCAACAATAATAACACAATTAATTGATTCTACTTGACATCCACGACTCAAACATCTCTTGGGCCATGTCATATCTCCATTGAGTCCATTCATTACTTGATTCAACAACATCAATAGATTCAACATCATCAAGTTGCTCTTCCCCGATAGGCATATCTTCTAGTGTGAGTGTAGTGTTTTCCTCCGGATCAATAGCCATGTACATCCTAATAAAATTATATAGTAAAGCACATGCTATGACCATTAGTCCTTGAAGTTTTATTGGATAGAAAGAAGGACTTCGTAATATGGCCCAACGTTTTTTCAAGATAGCAAAACACCTTTCTATGACATTCCTAGATGATGAGTGCTTCATGTTAAAATATTCTTCCTTAGTTGTAGGTGTATGGCCAATGTGTTCTCATTCTCGTAAATGATACCTAGTACCTCTATATGGTGCCAAGAACCCGTTGCCATTGACATATCCTGCATCCGCCAAATAATAATTACCCAATGGGACCTTTAAACCATTATTCCTTGTCACTGCATCTCGTAGTACTCTAGAATCGGTAGCTGAACCTTCCCAACCGGATAAAACATAGACAAAGTTCATGTCCCTAGTGCATACACCTAATACATTAATTGCAATATTTCCTTTTCTTGTTCGGTATCTTGGTTTGTCTGACTCGGGTACGATCACTTCAATGTATGTTCCATCTATTGCACCTAGACAACCCTATAAACAAAAGAACTTGATTTTAACTAAATGGTAAAGGTTTAATAAAATGAATAATGAGATAGGTTAATGATGAATACCTTAAACCATTTCCATCTTCTGTCGATACATTCATCCTCTACCGGTGTTGGTTTAACAAACAACATGTCTTGTAAACGCAATAAAGCACTTAAAACTCGATGAACATACCTACTTATTGTTTCCCCCGACCTATAAAACCTAACTTGAAGACATCTATTTTTTGTGTGATGTGCTAATATGTTTACAAATGTAGCCACTTGTTCCTCAATTGTAACATTTCCATCATCTAATAGGCCACCACAAGTTTTTAGCAACTAACACAAAATAGCAAATGCATTCCTATCCATCCGCAACTCATTTACACAAATAATGTCACTTTCACGTGTGATGCGTTGGATTTCTATGGATCTAATTTGATATCTAGTAAAATTTCGTTGTCTTAAAGTTCTCCTCTCGTGTTGTCTTTGTTCATTTCGATGCCTTTGTTCATTTTCACGTAACAACATTGCAAATCTGAATAAAAGTATGAGCAAATTGATGTAAGTTTTCATGACGCTAATAACTACCACAAGATGGTTTTGATCCATTCTACAAAAACACAACCAAAAAGGCACAATCATCAACTATGACCAACAAACAATGAATTATACCTAATATTGAAATCAAATACACAACCAAAACCACAACAAGTTATACCTAAAAATACCAAATTATACCAACATAAAAAAAACATAAACAACCTATGTTTACATCGATTTCTTAGACAAACACAGATCATGGATTAAACAACCAAGTTTAAAAAAATAAAAAACCAACAGCAGCCAAGAAAAAATCAACATAAAAAAACAACATAAAAAATCAACATAAATAACCAACAGCAGCCAAGTAATTCATATTTCCCATATTTGGGTTTTCATGGAAAGAAGTTTTTGATCCACAAAAAGTAAAAAAAATGGGGATTTACCAAGTAAGAAACAAGCAATGAAATCGAACAGCAGGAAGAAGCAAGAAAGGGAAAGAGAAATCATATACCTGCAGCCGTGAGAAAGAAATAAAAACCGGGAAGAAGAAGCAGCCGTGAAATCGAAACCAGGAAGAAGAAGCAGTCGTTCGAGAGAAAGAAATCGAAACCGGGAAGAAGAAGCAGCCGTGAAATCAAAACCAGGAAGAAGAAGCAGCCGTTCGAGAGAAAGAAATCGAAACCGAGAAGAAGAAGCAGCGTGAAATCGAAACCAGGAAAAAGAAGCAGCTTCGACAGAAAGAAAGAGAAACCAGGAAGAAGAAAGAAAGAAAGAAGCGGCATGATTTTTTTTAGGGCAAAATGGTCTTAATTTTATTGTTCCACTTAGTTCCATGGGGTAAGGAGTGAACAAGCTTGTGCTTATTTTGTTCCACTTAGTTCCTGTTCCATCCATTTAAAGTAGCACTAAACATGAGACTAGTGTGTTCTGTTCCACCCTGTTCACCATACCAAACGCCCCCTTAGAGACATGATCTCTTATAAAGTGATATTTGATGTCAATGTGCTTAGATCTTGAATGAAGCACCGGATTGTTAGCAATGGCTATTTCACTTGAGTTGTCACACAATATTGGGATCTTTGAAAAAATATGATTATAATCACATAGCTGATTTTTCATCCACAATATTTGTGCACAACAACTTCCAGCAGCCACATATTCTGCTTCAGCAGTAGAAGTAGACACCGAATGTTGTTTCTTACTTGACCAGCTCACAAGCTTTCCACCAAGTAACTGACAACTTCCAGTTGTACTTTTTCTGTCTATTTTTGAGCCTGCAAAATCAGAATCAGAGTACCCGATGAGATCGAAACCCGAGTCTTTGGGATATCAAAGACCCAGATCTATGGTACCTTTCAGATACCGAAAAATCCTTTTCACAGCAGCAAGATGTGATTCCTTAGGATTTGCTTGATAACGAGCACACAGACAAGTAGCGAACATAATATCAGGTCTACTTGCTGTAAGATAGAGAAGAGATCCTATCATGCCTCTATAATTTGTAATATTAACAGAAACACCATCAGGAACAGAATAGAGTCTAAGAGGAGGAGCCATAGGAGTTTTCATGGTAGAGCAAGTATCAAATTGAAACTTTTTCAGAAGATCTTTAATGTATTTACTTTGATTAATGAAACTACCTTCTGGAGACCGTTTTACTTGCAAACCAAGAAAGAAGGTCAACTCCCCCATCATGCTCATTTCATACTCTTTTTGCATGAGGGAGCTAAACTCATCACACAAGGATTCATCGGTGGCTTCAAAAATAATATCATCAACATAAATTTGAACAAGAATGATATTACCTTGTGATTTTTTGAAGAAGAGAGTGTTGTCAACTTTGCCTCGTATATACTTATTTTTAAGAAGATAGTCTGAGAGAGTATCATACCAGGCACGAGGAGCTTGCTTCAGTCCATACAGAGCTTTATCTAGCCGATACACATGATATGGATGGACTGGATCTTCAAACCCAGGAGGTTGCTTCACATACACTTCTTCGGCTAAGTCACCATTCAGGAAGGCACTTTTGACATCCATTTGGAATACCCGAAAATTCTTGTAAGCTGCATGGGCAAGAAATATTCGGATAGCTTCCAATCTGGCAACAGGAGCAAAAGTTTCATCATAATCAATTCCTTCCTCTTGCCGATATCCTTGAGCAACCAACCTTGCTTTGTTTCTTATGACAGTTCCTTCTTCATCAATCTTGTTGCGGAACACCCACTTTGTTCCAATAATGGTTTTGTTAGATGGTCGAGGAACTAACTTCCAGACTTTGTTTCTCTCAAATTGTGAGAGTTCTTCTTGCATGGCAATTACCCAGCTAGGATCAGCTAGGGCTTCATTTATCAGCTTAGGATCAACAATAGAAACAAAGTTGACATATAAGCATAGGTTGCTTATGCCCTTTCTTGTTTTTACACCAACTTGAGGATCACCTATGATTTGATCGATTGGATGATCCATGGTCCACTTTAGTGCAGGAGGCAAGGGAGGAGGTAGAGAAGAGGATGAGGTAGGAATTTGAGATGGTGAGGGTAGGTTAGCGGGAGATATGGTGTTCTGGTGGGTAAGATCTCCTGTAGAGTTAGTTTCAGGAGGTGGAGAAGAAAGAGAGGGTTCTGTAGATAAGGTGGTGTTTATGGAAGGCTGAGAAGGGTTGTTATCTTATTGATCTGAAGGATTGAGTTGAGAGGAAGATGGAATTTCACCAACACATGAGTTTATCCATAGATTTAGTTCTTCTTCATTACAAGATAATGAAGATGTTTCAAACTCATCAAACTTCACATGCATGGATTTATCTAGCATTGTCTTCTCAGGTTGTAGATTCTGAAGGCTCTTGAGGAGAGAGAAGAGCCCATGAAAATTCCATCATCAGACTTTGGATCAAATTTTCCAAGTTGTTCCCTGTCATTTAGCATGTGACAAGCACAACTAAATACATGGAAGAAGTCAACTGCAGGTTTTCTACCATGGAAAACCTCATAAGGAGTCTTGTCATGCCTTTTGACTATGATTGACATATTTTGAGTAAAGCATGCGGTGTTAACTACTTCAGCCCAAAAATAGGTTGGCAACTTGGATTCACTCATCATTGATCTTGCAGCTTCACACAGCGTCCGATTCTTTCTTTCAACAACACCATTTTGTTGAGGAGTACGTACAGCAGAGAAGTTCTGAGAGATTCCTTTTAGGTCAAAGAAATCTTCCAGAGCAGCATTTTTGAATTTTGTGCCATTATCACTTCTGATAGACTTCACCAGTTTACCATTCATATTTTCAATCTTTCTTGTAAACCTGATGATTTCTTCAGCAGCATCACTTTTGTGTTTTAGAAAGAACACCCAAGTATATCTAGAAAATTCATCGACGATTACTAGCATATACTTTTTACCACCTAGACTAGGTGTGCTTACTGGACCACACAGATCCATGTGAAGCATTTGAAGAGGTTGAGAGATAGATGAGCATTGTTTTGTTTTAAAGGAAGTTCTAGTGAGTTTTCCGTTTTCAAATGCTCCACACAGCTTTTCTTTCTCAAAAACTATTTTTGGTATTCCAACAACCAGCTCTTTGTTGGAAAGTTTATTCAAGGTTTTAGTGTTTAGATGAGAGAACCTTTTATGCCACAACCAACTTTGTTTGGCTAGTTCTTGAGAGAGGAGACACACAGCTTCTCCAATTGCACTTTCCTTCATGTTGATTATGTATACATCGTTTAGTCGGGTTCCTGCCAGTACAATCTTATTCTGCACATCAAAGACCAAGCACACACACAACTGAAACATGACCTTATAACCCAAATCACATATTTGGCTGATGCTTAGAAGATTGTACATTAGCCCTTCAACATGAGCTACTTTAGAGAAAGTGATGGTTCCATTTGATATGGTATCATATCCTTTGGTGACCCCTTTTCCATTTCCTCCAAAAGAAACAGTGGGTCCCTTTTCTTTTGAGAAGTTAGAGAGAAGAAGTTTGTTTCCGGTCATGTGTCTTGAACAACCGATGTCCATGTACCATATATGATCTTTGATTGGTACCTGTACCCAAAAACAAATTTAGACTTTTGGTACCCATTTTGAGGTAGGTCCTTTAGGATTAGAAGGCATTTTATTTCTGCGAAGATCCAAATCTTTCGGGCAATTTTTAGCAAGATGAAGAGTATTGCACAATTATAGCACTTCTTTAAAGAAAAGGCCCTTTTAAAATCCATATCATCAAAACTTTGAACAGAAGTTGATGTCTGAGAAGAGGAGGGGTGACCGACACCTGGTCTTGGCCTAAGAATGCTTTTACCAGGATTTCTTGATTTCTTCAAGTTCACTGAGGAATAAGATCAGTAACTGTTTGAGATTTCCTTTTAGATGAAAATTTTGATTTAGAAATTTTTTTCTTTTGAGGAGAAAATCTTTTTGGAGAAGGATACTCAGGAACATTTGACGGCTCATGGGAGTACCTTGACTCATGAAGACTTAGAGAATTTAAAAGTCTTTGAATAGGTTTGGGAGAAGAAGAGGAGCTTGGAAGAGCTGAAACTTTTGAAGACTCAGGAGAGGATTCTTTAGCTTTAACAAAGACTCCAAACTTTTTGGCATTGGACTCTACTTTTAGCATGTCTAGCAAGTCTATTGAATGGACAGAAGTAGAATCCTCAGATGAGTAATCTAAAAGATCATCATCGTCATCAGAGAAGAAACCAACAGGAAAGCCTTGACACTCAGATGATGGAAGTGGAAGGTCGGAAGGTTGAGGATCATCTTTTCCATATCCAAGTCCAGACTTGTCCTTACAAGAGATCTGATATAGAAAAATCTTTTCTAGATTTCTTGAAGATTTAGTCCACTTAGAAAGAACCTCCTGTTCTTTTTCAAGAGTATTGGATATCTTTGTTTTCTCTTCAGAATAACTATCATTTAAATATCTTAGGTTTTCTAGATCAGCTTTCATTTTGTCAAAGTCCTTGAGTTTAGAAAAGCAGGATAGAAGTTGATTATTTAAGGATTTAATGTGCAAGTCAGCTTTTTTCTTTTGATCCTTTAAATTGCAAAAGTCAATAGTTAAAGAATCAAAGGCATCAACCTTTTGATCATCAGAGAGAAAGGTAAAGGGATGTACCTGGGGCTTTGTTCCTGAAGCAGATCCCTCAGCAGAGACAAGAGCAGTGTAGAGTGACTTCTCCATGTCTTCCAACTCATCGATTTTGGCCATGAGGCACTTTGTGACATACTCACTCTCACTCTCAGAAGTTTGCTCATCCTCCCAGCAATGAGCCTCAGCAACAAAAGTTTTACCTTTACTTTGGTTTCTTTCTTTTTCCCTCTTATATTTAGCTTTGTATTTCTTATATCTAGAGGTTTCTTTTGATTCAGGATTTTCTTTAGAAGAATGGCTATTTCTCTCTTCAGGCTTCCAAGAAGCTGATTTGGAGAAGTCATGGCCATAAGAAGAAGAAGATTTGAGATTAGAGGAAGCTTTTGATCTGCACTCAGAAGCAAAGTGATCCTTCTTTCCACAATTGAAGCATTCTTCATTTGCTTTGTCAGAAGAGGGTTTTTGAGAAAAATGTTTTCTATGAAATTTAGAGCGGTTTGAAGAAAATCTTTTATTCTTAAGGTTTCCAGCAATCATTGCCATACTATCAAAAAGTATGGCAATGGCTGATTCTTCTCCTTCATCATCAGCAGCACTATAGTATGCATCTGATAGATGAGAAAAATCTTCCTTAATATCGTTTTCAGATTCAGAAGAAGGATAGGTGATTCTAGGAACACAAGAAGAAGATTTTGAATCACCTATTAAAGCAACAGAAGAAGATTTTATATCTTTTATAAGAGATTTTGTCTGGTTCTTGGTTTGTTCATAATGGAGAAGAGTTCCATAGAGAGCAGTTAAAGGCATTATTTCTAAGTCCTTAGTTTGCTTAATGCAAGTACATATGGTTTCCCAGAAGTCTGGGAGGCAATCCATGAACTTGCAGAGAACTTCTTCATTATCATAAACTCGTCCAAGTACTTTAAGATCATTAAGAATACAGTTAAAACGATTAAAGTAGGTAGAGAGAGATTCTCCTTTTTCATGAGAGAAAAGTTCATACTTTCTAACAAGACAGATCCTGTTAGATTTCTTGACTTCTTTGGTGCCTTCATATAAGACACTCAAAGTGTCCCACATTTCTTTTGCAGTGGAGAGGTTAAGAAGAGAGTGATACACTTCATCAGGAAGAGATACCGCAAGAGCAGATTTGACTTTAGTGTCTAGAGCAACTAGGTGTTTATCATCTTCACTAAATTTGTTTGAAGGTTTGATGATATATCTGCCAGTTTTATCACTCCTTTAATCATCTGATTCTATGTCTTTTCCTTCAGCGTCTTTTTGTGGGCCAAAGCGAGCCCATATTTTAGGAACAATAGGTCCCTCACTGAGAATGTTGGGATACCTGCAATCGATCCCTTCCAAGAATAGTAGCATTCGATTTTTCCATAACCCAAAGTTACTTGGGTTGAATCTTGGAGGTTTGGCCAATGATCCTAAATCATATGTACTACTGGAGGAGGTCTGCAAAGTACCATCAACATTTGAAGTAGTAGCCATCACAGATCTGGTTTATTGAATTAAACCAACTGCTCTGATACCACTTGTTAGTCCCCAAAAGGAAAATGGCTAAGCAAGTGAGGGTTTGTAGAAGGGGGGGGGGGGGTTGAATACAAACACACAGAATATACTATTTTTAAAAAATTTAATATACATAATAAATACACACAGAAAGTTTGTTGCCGAAAAGTATAGACACACTATTCTAACAAACTAAACACACAGATAACAGTAATTAACTTATACACTAAGGAAGTTAAAACAAGACTGTTATAACACACAGGATTGCCGGAGTCAAACAAATAATCACTTTGAAGATTTGTTGAAAGCGTGAGATTTATGCGAAGCACTTCATCTCCTTTTATAGTGCCCATGCATGGGATGCATGTGGACAGCTGTCAAGGATTCATTAGCTGGAAGTATATCTGATGGACAAAGGAAGAGGCCACTCCCTTTCTACTAGGATAATGGATGAACCATTCTTTGTAGCACGCAATGTCAGATAACTTTATCTTCTTTTCTTCATGCTCTGTGAAGTCCCATCAAACCTTTTAGCTAGAAGACAAATATTCCTTTTATAAGAATAAAAGAGAATGTCTTTATTTAAGGTTTAATGCGCAAGTTCTTCCTGCCCACGTGTCTTGCATTTGTTGTGACTCAAGAACTTATCTCTTGAAAATTGCTAAGTGACACATGAACCTATGTATCACATTGGTGGGTACCTTGTAAGGCTAGAATGATAAGTGTACATATTGCTTAGTGAACTCATTTTTCACTAAGTGTTGAAAGTGTACATCCTTGTATTTGTGACTTGATATCACAGCCTTAAAAATGATACCTGCAATTTCGGTGACCAAGATAATATTGTCGGTGACCATGAGTACAAACTTGATGACCTCATCTTGTATTGATGACCCAATACCTTGATGACTTAAAAGTGTACCATCGGTTACCCACTATATTGGTGACCCAATCTTGACTTTGGCAATTTGATCTGAATATTGAAGTTAGTTGGTACATCCAAAATTCCACTTTTTGATGTACAACCCTTGATTGGATAGTCTTTGACTTTCAAATACTTGAAGCATATTTCAGACTTTCAAAAGAACCTATAAAAAATCAATCATATAAAAGAAGGTGGTTCATCACCAAATCATCGATGACCCAACAGATTATGAAAAGGGTCAGAAGTTGTCAATATTTGAATAACAATTTCTTCGTAACAAACAAACTCAGATCATTTAAGCTCCAAATTCTTCATCAATAAATCTCAACATTTAAGCTCCAAATTCTTCATCACATCTACAATCTTTAAATCCAATGGTTTTTCACCTTAGATTTTTAAAAGATTTAGATTCAAACTTTCTTCTCCATTAACTGATTCAACAAACTACCTGTTAATTCAACAACCTTCATCGATAAATGAATTTGAATTCTTTTACTCCACCTACATATATGAACACTTGTAATCAAAGACTAGGAGAATCCTGAGCATCATGAATAATCAAAGACTAAAACAATGTAGCTTTGATAAACACAAGTCACCATAAAATATATCCAAACAGATTTCTCCCCTTTACACGAATTAGATTTCTTTATGTCAGAACAAATTTCTTTCCCCTTAAAAATATATCTCCTTCAAAGAATTGTTCATGCTCCCTTTTGAAAAGATATTTCCTTCAAAGAATTGTTCATACTCCCCCTTCAAACATGAGTAATCGGCTAACATAGAATCACATATAGCAACTATTAACACTATAAATTCAATTGAGTGGCCTATGTTTAGTGTTGGCATCGGGATAACACTGATAGGACATCCAGTCATCACTGAAGTAAAGTTATAAAAACTAACTTCTCAGACTGTTCCAGCATAAACAAAAAGATATGCATTGGAATCACAAAGACTCAATGTGCAACGTGTAGAAAGAATTAAACATTAGATGCTAGTTAAAACTCAAAATGTGAAAATACATTCCACATAGTCAATGTGCATGATTGAAGTGCGAAGGTGGGACAAATTTCCTTTCTTTTCAATATTCAAGCCTTCAATTAAAGACTCAATAGATTATATGTTGCGTGCCCATGAAAAAATTGAAACATTTCCTTGTTAAGAAATAAATGAGTAGCTGGTGGGGTTACAGCAACGGTTGGCATGGGCTAACTGTATGTTTCAATGATGGTCACAGAAGAATTGTGAACCAACAGTAATGTGGTTGCCCAGCTTTGAAGTGGTTGGTGCAGAGTTCTGTTATTCTTTTAACTCTGTTCTCACACCTTCTATCTTTTCATTTCCATTTTACTGCTTCACACAATGATATTACGCAACCATATAAGTTATCTCCCCCACTCTGTTATTTAATACCCCTCACCCCTCAATCACTCAGGAATTACTTTATGGGTAGCGCTACCGGTTCTGGTAGTCCATAGAAGTTCAGTTAACCTTACAAAGTGTCCTAATGAAAAATATTTTCCAAATACGATACAAAGATATTATGCTTTACAATTCAGAAATAAGCATCTGAAATACGAGTCCTGAACTAATATGTTCAGAAGTCAAACAAATATAGAACATGTTTTTAACTGAAGTATTTAGAAGCTAAAACAACAAAATATCTGTTTAGGGAGACCAAAGAAACAAATACAAACGCTAAACAGACTGTTTTAATAAGCCTAGTGTATAAAACAATGATTTGAAAGGTTAATTATGATCGACAATTCACAATTATTATTTCCTATGAGAATTGAATCATTTATGGCTCTTTTGAATATTTGAAAAGAATCTAAAACGAGTGTATTTCCATCGAAAAAATGAGACGTGGAAATAACTAAGTTAAGAAAAAATTATACAAGGGGTATCCAAGAATAGATTTTCAATCAGAAAGAACGAACACAAGAAAGTTTCTCGGATTGAACTACCAGGGTTTTGTGAAATAGGGTATAAAAGATTTTCCCCGCATGAATAGAAAATACTTACTCCCCCTCAAACCAGGCATAAGTTTGATCACGTGTTTGACTAATCTGAATTTAGTACGACACATGATAACCTTCAAAACAGATTAAGCATATTTTAGTACCCATAATTACTCGGTCCTGGAATATTAGCTTTGGTTTGGGGAATACTGTAAGATCCGAACCATCTATTACGATTAGTTGCTCTAACAGTAGATCTTATCACCGGGGAATCAGGAATAGAGTTTGTACCGTACCACTTATTTACATACCTTTGATTTACAGAATCATTTGTTCCACATGTTGAACAACTTATCTTCTATTGGCTAAGACTGATTAACTGATTAGTAGAATAAACAAAACGTGGTAAATCAGTCTTTGAAACAAATGAGTTTGTATCAATTGCAAAAGATTGATATGACTTGCTTCTAGCATGTTCATCTGCAATTGATTTCCTTTTCCAAACCATCTTAACTTGCTTCTAGTATTTGATCCATAAATAGAATAATTATAAAAGAGATTAGAAGGATGACTCTGTTTTGGTGATTTGACAAATGTTGTTGAAGAAACCTTTGCATGAATAGAACTTGAATCAGTCTTTCACTTGCTTTGTCAGATAACTCAAGCTCTCTGGATCCCAATATATCAAGTATAATCATATGTAAAAAGTACTCAATGAAGAATACGATGAAACGTATGTCATGTATCTCACTTGGTAATCGAGGTTACAAGGTTAATCGCATGGAATGGTTTAAACTCACGATTCTAATTAGTTATTCTCTCTCTAGCATTCTAATGTACCCTACCTTGGATTTATATGGTAAATGTAAACGAAATAAGGAAACAAAAGAATAAAGACATTTTACACTTGTCGTTTATCCAATGAGATCTTTTCCTTTTCTCACAATCAAATAGTTTCCTAATAATCTCCCCCTTTGTGGTAAAATAGGCTCATTCCCGAATCTCGAACATTCCTTCAAAGCGTCGTAGTGTTTGGCGATAGATTCAAGCGTTTGTCGATGATCTCCATGGCGTCGATGTTCTTTTGTCTTTGTATTCTACTGAGCGTGATAGATCCCTTTCTATCAGAACTGATCTTGGCAGAAAGTCTTAGACGAATAACCTTTAGTGTTCCATCAGAATAAGCAGTTGTTTCATCGAAGCGCAAGAAGCGTTTGGTACTGGTGTTGTTGATGTAGAAAATTCTGTGAGCCAGTTTGGTCAGAATGGTATGAATTCTGAGCTTGTCCAATCCAGGAACATTTTGATTAGGTGTGACGTTGAAGATCTTCTTTTGTTTGCTTTCAAGTCCGCGATGAAAGACATGAAGATAAATGTATCGGATTTCTTTCTTGACAAATAAGAGTATAGCTCTTAAAGCTCTTTGTTCATCTCTTGTTCTTCGTTGTTTATCTCTTAACACAACACACATGGACTCCAGGTCTTCAATCTCTAAGTTCGGAAAATCAGCTTCAGAGAAAGTCCAGTCTTTTGCATCATCACGCATGACTTTGAAAGTTGGAAACTTGACTTGACTAAGTTCGTCATACTCAATCTTCTTGATGACAACAATTCTGTTATTCGAGTTCACTGTGTGTCTTGGCTGTGCAGCCCTTCTAATAAGCATGTAGACATACTCGGTCAGTTCTCGAGATGACATTTCAGTGACACGGTGAAGATGAGCCAAGTTTTCTGGAGTTGTTCTTTCTTCTTTGATTCTTGAAGATAGGGAACTCTGATTTGTTCTCTTTCCTATCCTGGGTTATGGTTCTGTATGATCTTTTCCCATCTGACTTGAGAAGATGCAATATGGATGTGGACGATGATCCTGAAAGAATGGAGCTGTTTGCTTGATGGATACTTTGGTAGTCATCTTCTCTTTGCACTGGTGCATAGGGATCCTTGAAGCAGCTTCTGGCTTCATTTTGCTTGTTCGGAAGAACACCATTCAAACTTCTGCTGACAGCAATACAAATTTCGCCAAGGATAACTTTCAGAAGCTTGAATCTGCTGTAAAGAGCAATACAGAAGCAATTGCTAATCTTCCCTCTGCCCCATCAACTTTTGAATTTTCAGTTTCTACAGACGAGTTCAAGAAATTTACACAAGATCTACAGAAGATGATTGCTTCTGCAATGCCCCTAACCGACTCTAACCCTTCTACACTGGTCTCGAAGCCAGATCTTTCCACCTTCCAATCTGCCTTGGTCAACAAGTTTATTGAGATTAACGCCAATTTCGTGTCAAAGTCCAATGCTACGATCAATGAATTCAACACTCAAAGTCCAATGCTATTCATTCGATCTGAGCAAGCAAACAGAAGAAAAACAAAAAGAGAGTAGAAGAAGCTTTCAAAAAGGTAGAGCTCAAGTGTAAAAATTTCGAGGATAAGGATCCAGAGTTCCCTAATCCTCAGAAGGGGGAGAATTTCAAGAAGCAGAAGACTGGCACTTCTGAACCCGCTCAAGAATCTACGCAACCCTTACAACCTCAACGACAACCTCAACAACAACAATAACAGCAACAACAACAACAACAACAACAACCATTGGTTGCTACCTTTACTCCTACCCCTGTACCAAAATTAGTAATGTTGGTCGCTGCGGTAACCATAGCAGGAACATACTTTGTTCCAGAAGATATATCCATAATAATCCCTACTTCATCTACTTCAAAACCAGAAGACTCCTAAATAGCCAAATTTCTTCAAGATCTGGAAAGCAAAAGAAGACCACCTATCCCAACCAGACCCAGGACATCAAAGCTAACTCCTGCTGCAATTAAGAAGTTTTCTCAGAAACCTCTTCAATTGATTCAGGCTCCTTCTGCTAAGGTAACAAAATCTTCACCCGTTGAAGTATCAAAAGTTCCATCCGTTCAAGTATCAACAGCATCCTCTGTCTCTACAATTATTAAGCCATCATCTGAACAAATCAAGGAAAAACCAATAGACCCAGAGAGAGCTTAATTGCTTGAGAAATGAAGACAAGCAAAACAACAGAAGCCTCCTGCCAGAGAGCTAATCTATAAACAGATGTACGCAGAAAAGGATGAATAAGTACTCTTACGGACACCAGATTTTGAACCAGAGGTTATGCCACACATCAAGGCCAAATTTGCAAGAATCAGGCAAGAAAGGAAATATGTCTACTCAAATGATGCCATAAGTAAGGTGTGTGAGATGAAGTCCATGTTCAATGCTAACAGAGCAACTATGTATGTTGAGTACACTGTTAAGAAAAACGATGGCAAATGCTACACATTTAATGAAAACGATATTTTATCCTTGAACCCACGTGATCTTATACCTCTTGGACAATATTTGAAGGAGCATCAAGACAAAGGACAATAATATTTTGTACACTTCCAGAGGTTAAAGTGAGTTATGGAAGCATTTGTGGAATATCGGGCAAAGATAGATGTCCAAACATCCATGGAACTAAACAAAATTAATCTAAGTGTCACAGCTCCGAATGAAGAATTAGAAGGCGTGGAGAATATGAGAGTTGGTACTGTTGTGTATGAACCAGATGTGGACATTGTGTTCAGAAGACCTCAAGCAAGAAGGTTCTTTAGAATACAAGAGGGATTCAAATACTCGTCAGAGGTTCTGAGAGTATTGCATGGCTTGATTGTACAGAAGATGGAAGATCCGAACTTGAAAGTCAGGAAAGTTGCTTGTGATATGGACTTACATTTCAAAGGCATCTTCATCCTCAGAGAACTCACAAGCACCTTCTTCAAAATTATCAACGGTCATCCAGATGCCCCGTTCTAAGCATTACTTGTAATTTCTATGTTTGTAATTTTCTTGTAATGTAAAGAACTTCCACCTTTGTCTTTTATGATTATTTGCATTAGTTATGTTTTCATACATAGGGGAGATTGTTAGAATATAATTTCGTATAGAAGTATGAACAGAACATCTTCTTAAGAGAAAGTGTTTTCTACCAGAAGCTCTCTATAGAAGACGGTTCCCATGCTGAAGATTGCGTCAGAAGATAATCTGATAGTTCAGAAGACAGAACCTCTTCTGTACTCTCATAAAAGGTATCAACACATGACTTATGATGTGACATAACCGTGTAATAAACTCCAATAAAGTTTGTTACACATTCTCCTTACGTGTCAGTGTTTGATAGGATAGCTCATTGACTTTAATCTTTGTAATAGTATAAATAGATAGAGCATCCTTTTATTAAATGTGGATTGATTTGGAGAGATCACGAGAGCTTATTTGTATTTCTACAGTACCGTAACTGTTATTGCTTGGAGTGAAATACAATTTGAATTACTCAATTGATCTTGTTTATCCTTATCAAATAACCATTCTAGTTTATTGTATTGATCGTTAAAGTGATTCCGCTACTGTTAATTACTCTTGTTGATCAATACTGTTTGAGTGTAATTGGGATCTGGGTTCCAACACCTATAACCGAAGATCAGACTGCCTAGGATGCTCAAGAAACCGACGATGATGTTAATGAATCCGAACAAATCAAAAAACCAACCGTGGAAAGTCTGAGGTTACCGAAGAAATAATGGATGTGGAATGTGAATACAATGATTGAAATTGACTCGGGTGACGAAGAACAATTCACAGTAAACCAAAAGTGCATAAAAGAGGAAATTGATTATCTCTTTTAGTTTTCTGACACTAAGGTTCAAGAAGAATGTGATTATGATCATATTAATATGTTGAACGAAGCTAATCTTGAATCACTTATAAGGGATCCATCGGTGCCTCAACCACCTTGACCTAGATCTTTAAGCACATCCCCAAGTACACCTGTAGTGACTCCCTATATATTATGATGGTAGAAAATGCAAGCTACACATAATGCAAGATAGGAGAGAACCATAATCCAAGTACCCTTCTTGGAAGAGACTGAAAGAAAACTCTTCGTGGGAAAGATGGAGCCCTTGGATGAAGTCAAGTTTACAAGGTCATTAACTTCACCACAATACAGGTGATTGAATATCTTCACATGCTCAAGGCTAGAGCAAAACATAAGAATGAAGTGAGAACGAATTACAAGATCTATTCAATCAAGAGAGTTTACACAGAGAAGCTTAATCAGGCCAGGTATCCTATATTTGTGGTCTCTCGTCAAGACGGAAGAGAATGTATCTTTTCTGAAGCTGAATTCCATATCTTGATATTCACAACTTTGAGACTATTTACAAAGAGAGAACTAAGAAATTGGACAATGAAACCAGAAGATGTTATGATTGGTCTCAATGTCGTCGTCATATTTATGCACAGACAGATCAAGCTTGAATACGTTGAAGATTTTCTATTCGGATTGGAAAGAAACCATCGAAAGATCAATTTGTTCAAGCGTGATTAGACTCTTCCTTAACTGGATAATCTTCCTCTGATGACGATTTTGGAAGAACTAGAGTTCAACATAATTTATTATAATGATATGGCAGAAAAAATTCCAGATTTAATGAAATTGCTGCTTATTAAAGATTATCATACTGAGGTTGGATGACAAGCTGAAGACTGACAAAAAAGAGAAAATCAAGATGCCTGACCGAGATATAGAGTTGATCGTGTCTGTAGATGATAGAGGACTGACTTGAATACCGACATGTGATGAAAAGATTCGAAAAACACCTCGGTTTCCCCTAGAAGAAGATTTGTCAAGTGATGCAGCTTTGCTACGAAGGGGAGAATGTTGGGGTGGATTTAATTTTATCAAATTAGGGGATATGTTTTGTAAATACCCTATATGTATGTATAGATGTTTACGATCATGCATTAGGGTTAAATGTTAAGAGTTTTATTATTTCCTTTGTGCTTAACATTGTAACCACGAAAACTCTCTCAATCAAGATACATTTGACTTGAGGTTTCCCTCAAACTAAACTTGTTCTACATTGTTAATTCAATCTATACTTGTTTACTCAGATCCACATAATGAACTTCTATGGACTAACAGAATCAGTAGCCTTCTTGGTACCGTTAGCTCTGCCCTAGAAGTAATCCACGACAGGCTGACGGATGAGGGGTTTTTACAATATCGAGTGGGGGAGGAAGCTCATATGGTTGAGTATGGAAATGAGAGTTTGGTTAGAAGTAAGGGTTTTATTAAAAAAAAATAGACAGTGATAGAACAGAGTTAAAAGAAAAGAAAACTCTGCCCTAACCACTCCTAGCTAGGCAACCACGTTACTGTTGGTTCACAATTCTTTTGTGGCCATCATTGAAATAGGCAGTCAGCCTATGCCAACTCTTGATTTATCCTCTCAGGCTACTATTTTTTTCTTAACAAATAGATGTTTCATAAATTCTTTGGGCACACAACATATAATCTATTCACTGTTTACTCGAAAGACTTGAATGTTGAAAAAGAAGGAATTTTGTCCTACCTTCGCATTCAATCATGCACACTGAGTTTGTGAAAACCATGTTGTGTCTCAATAGTTTACACAATTTGAGCCTAATATAGCATATTATGATTTAATTCTTTCAAACACATGAACTAGCGCACATAAAATAAGTTTTTATGTCATAACATAGACAGAGATTTCTTTGTGATTATCAAGGATTGGATGGAGGCCCTGGGGCAGTGTACATCATTAAAAATCCTTTATAAAGTATATCCGTTATACTAAGTGATTTGTACTACTTACACGCCAATTCTGCTTCAAGGAATTGTGACTAGAATCATATGTTGATACAACGTTACATGTTATTCTAAATTTGAAAATATTTAGAAACATTACATGGAATTGACGGATGGTTCTTATGTTTCTACTTTAAAGAATAAGGGGGTTCTTATCCATCTTTATTGTGAAGAATGTTTGACGATAATGATTTGTTGTTGTCATTGTTATCAAAGTTTTGGGGAGAATGTTTATTTGTTGCTAAATTTTTGGGAGAATGTTTTCCAAGAAAGTTTGATATTTTTGGGAGAATTTTTGCTTGAAAGTTTTTGGTGTTCAAGATGCTCATGATCATAAAAAATAGGAGAGAAAATATATGACGATGATATACAACGAATTTATATACATATTATCAGTTGAAAAGATAAAATGATGTTTTACAAATAAATTATGTGATGTGAAAATATATTCATTTGAAAAGTTATTCTATGAAGAAAAGTTATAACTTGATGATGGAGAATCAATTCATGTTAAGATTCATGGTTGAATGATTCTTTGGATTTACAATTTAGAGTTATATGAAAAGCTAATTGTTGAAGATGGATACTTAGGGGTGAGCATCCGCCTGATTGGGTCGGGGCCCAAAACCCCGAACCCGATCGGATATCGAGTGTATTTGTACACCCCGAAATCCGACCGAAATAAGTTCGGATAATCGGGTTTGTGTCTTTTTTCCCTTTTGGGCCTTTTTTTCCAGAATTCAGATACAACAAAATGCAAATAACAAATTAACAATACAAATGATAAATCATCAAATAATAATCAACTACATGACTAATAAGTTAAAAACTTCAAATAACAAACGTAATTACGTAAATACCTAACTAATAGTCTAATCATTAGGACATTACCAAACGTCCAAACCATCTAAGTTCTAACCAAATCATTACCAAATGCCAAAGTAAAGTTCATCCAGAGTTCCAAACAATCAAATGGCAAGGTAAAGTAGTAAAGTTCATCCAAACAAATGAAAAATTCCAAATATCCAAATACCAAGTAACAAATATCCAATTACCAAACCGAACGTCGTCCCAATTCCAACTTCCAACGCTCCAACTCCAAGTCACCAACTCCAACTTCATTTGAATCCTATAAATTTAAAGTAACAACTAACAAATCATGTAAAAGTAAAAGTAACAAATTTAAATGAAAATTTAAAAATACCTTTTTTAATAATCATGAATCAACTTCAAATGCTCCGAAATCATTTGAAGCTTGTGTAATACTATCTTCACCACAGGTTGAAGAAGTTCCAATTCTCAACTTTTCCATTTCTGCACGTTTTAAAATTAAAAGTAACAAATATTAAAGTCATAGTTATAATTAAAAATGATAACTCATAAACTATAAAACTAATGTCGTATTCGTACCTTTCTCAAACTTCTCGCGGTCCTCCAAATTTTCTTCCACCGCAAGTGGTTCAAGAGGGCCCCTTAACCAATCTTGCGTACAAAATAAGTGTGTCAACTATTTTAGGAGTCAGAGAACTTCTAAACTTATCCAACACCCTACCACTTATACTAAAGGTTGATTCGATGCAATAGTAAATATGGGTATGGGGGGGACATCTCTCGCAACTTTTGAAAGAATAGGAAACCTTGCACTATTCAACTTCCACCAGGTAAGCAAATAAACTTCATTCCCATCATCATCTATAATGGTCTCTCCTAGTTATACATCAAGCTCACTTCTTTTGCTCTCCAAGGCCGCACTTTCAAGTTTCTACTTCTTCAACAAACTTTTAAATATAGATTATGACCTTCCAAAAGGGGGGAGACCTTTTCCCATTTGATATTGGGATTCGGTCTGTGATTGAGATTTAGAAGGTTCAGAAAATTCTTGCACATAATCTTCAATCAAGGAAGTGTGTTGAGAGTTTACCTTCTTAAAACACGCTTCACCTTCTTCTTTACCAAACAATTGCTCGAACTGGGATGCCATGTAATCCACTTTATCCCTTGGATCTAAAATGTTGACAAAGAAAATCACCAAGTTCATGTGCTCCGGATCACCCCAATATTTATTAAATTTAACCTTCAATTTTTTACCCATACCTTGTTTATATAAAATTCAAGCCAAATATATTAGTAATTAATAAAGTAATAAAGTAGTATAAATTCAAGACACATATAATTGTATACATTCAAGACAAGTATATTAATATGGAATTAAGTAATAAAGTAAGCCAAATTCAAGACAACTATAAATGTATAACTGTATAAATTCAAGACACGTATATCAATAATGAATAAAGTAATAAAGTAAGCCAAATTAGGAAAATAGTTTTACCTTTTCAGTTGAATTCGGAGAAGCCATCATCTCCGTAACCGCGAACCCCAAATTACATATCTTTGTTAGGTAAGAACTAAAAATATAAAGAGAGCCGGAGATTCTTAGCGTCATCTCATAAAAGAACTTTAAAAGGCTTACAAAGCTATTTACAAAGTAATCCCAATTAGGAAAATAGTGTTTTAAGGTATTTTATTTTCTTAAATAAAATTATTTTTTAATTAAAGACCGGATATTCAGGTCGGGATTGGGGACGGATTTCCCCACTCAACCCCCTCCTACTTTAAATTCGGGCACCTCGGTTCGGATTTCGTATATTTTCGTGTTTCAGGTATTTTCGTTATTTTCGGGTCGGGTTCGGTCGGGTAATTCAGGCCGGTCGGGTTTTGCTCACCCCCATGGATACTTTCATGTTTGATATTAAGGTGATGACCTTAGTACACGTAGTGTCAATGCTATAAGCCTAAATATTTGTAGATTCAAGAAGGTTTATTATGAAGATCTATTGTTTGTTGACGTTTAAAAGATAAAGCTTTTGAAGTTCGTAAAGTTGATTGATTCAATGTGAAGATCTTGATTGAAGAAGATTATGTTTAGAGAAAATAAGTTTTTCCTGAATCTGAAGAAGACGGATATTTTGTTTGAATGAAAAGGTGAGAAAAATTTCTTGTTGTACTTTTGAAGATTTAAAGTTTTGAATACTTGAAGATAAAGTTCAATAAAATGATTTGTGTTGAAGACATTTTGTTAAAGAGAGTATCGATTACGAAGAGAAGATATTTATAAAGAGAAGTTTGGTAGTTAGTTAGACCTTGTATTCTGTATAGAAGAATAGAATAGTTAAGGGAGTTGATGTGAAAATACCTTAGAGGTATAAATAGCTTTAGTTATCTTGTGTTTTATAACAATGGTTGAGAGCTTACGACATTTAGTCATTTGTCTAGATCTTAAGTGTGAGTATTCTTGGTGTAATTAGTCTGTGCTCTCAGTATAAGAAGAATACATATGACGATATACTTTGTTTGCGAGATTTATACATTTTATACTTGATTTTGGGTTTATCAAAACCTGGTGAATGTTTGTGTGTTTCATCTGGTGAACGTTTTTGACAAAATGAGGATTGTACCCTTTTCTTATTAAAATAACTTTCAATTAAAACCATAGAATCGAAACATAATTAGGTTTAAATCGGTTCTCACGGTTCTTAACCTTTTTTGCTCCTCACATGATTTAAGTTCTATATATATATATATATATATTATGGCTATGAGTAATATTAAACAACCGATATGTACTACATATTCACAATACTGCAATGGTTCTTTGCATATATACATATACAAACCGTGCAAACGACCATCACCCATCGATTTCATTTTCTAAACTAATGAAAATGTTTCATATAATACTATTTTGATAAAATTGATTCATATATTGTTGTTCAATTGTTTTAATGAAACTATTTCATGTATTTCTCTAAAATAATATAATGAAGATGATAACACTCATAACTAACACACTCCAAAATGAAAATGACTAATCAACCTCTCATAATTACAAAAATGAAAAGTTGTGATTGATTGAATGAGGTTTGCATGGTTTGTACATAACGTGGTTTGCAAAGTAAACCTATATATAGGGCCCTTCTTGTGTTAACCCAATAACTTGTGTTAACCATGTTAACCTAAAACCAACCAATAGGAAAAATCCATTAATTATGTAATTAAATAGATTAATTATAGTTAACGGGGGTAATTTCGTATTTTAGTAATTGACATATATAATTTTTATTTAATTAATTTATTATATAATTAATGCATTTCTTAAATGTAGCATAGTTAAGTATGGAAACATATCTCTAATTATCTTTACTGACAAAATCATTCAATTCAATTTTTCGATTCTGCAGAATTCATGAACAAATTTTGAATTCGACATAATGGTCCAGAGTAACAACGATGTTCTTAATCAACAAAGCCAAGATGAAGAAGTTTGTTATACATTTCCGTCGTCCAACGAAATATATGTTTCTGAAGTAGTCGTTGATGTTCAGAACCCCGTCAACGGAGGCACCAAAGAGCAATTTAACGATGATGAAAGCCAAGAACATTCTCAAGGTAGTTGTAACAACGGTTTCACTTTTATATAGTTGAACAGTTACACAATAAAGATATGAGGATTATGTATGAAGTTTGTTCACCTATGAAAGTTGTTCAAATGTGAGAGAAACATGATTGAAGAAATTCAACAATTTCAGAAAATTATTGTCTTCTTCCAATTCACTTTTACCGCTTCTTCAAACAATATGGCGGATCTGGGTTCATAAGTAAACTGAGTTCATGAGCGAACTGGTGATGAACTATCAATACGTTCAGTAATGATCAAATAAATTGTTGATCATAACTCCTCTCAGTGATTTGAATATGATTCCTCTTTACACTTAGTGAAATTCCTTATTTAAGTTTAAGTTCAAATTCAGCGATAATCACACGACTGTTGTCAGTGATCGATGAACATCTAGGAACCTTAAGCTTAACTCTGAAGATCAGCGATCACACCAAATGATCATTCAGCAAAAGTCAAAGACCAAGCTGAAGAAAGAGATAATCAGCTACGTGACCTGAAGCGGTTCAGCGATAGCAAAGATTATCTATCCAAGTGTGAAGTCTTGTGAAGCCTCAGCGATACTGAAAGCTCATCCTTGAAGATTCAGTCTCAGCGATCAAGTGAAGCTTCTCATACAAGATTAACGTTGACCTTATCCTCGATGCACAAAAGACAAACCCTATACTGTGTTAGAAAAGGACATACAAATTGTCTCTTATGTCCCCATCATATCTGATATGGTACTGTTCATATGCGGCCAAAAACATGGTTGTATTCTGAACAAAGGACAAGTCTCCTATGGATGCTTGCCACGTTGCACATACCTTTTATCTTGCATTAAATGCAAACGGGCATAAATAAGATGAAGATATTTTCTTCATCTTTGTGCATGCTACCTTCTTTCTTTAACCTTCTGTATTCCATCTTACTTCCTTCTTGTGCATCAATCTTAGTGATTTCTTAGTTACAATAGAATAGGTTTAAACTTGTTCTAATTCCGCTTGTAACTGTAAATTTTTATATGTAATATAAACTAATTTAAAAACCAATGATTTGTGTGTTTGAATTCAACCCCCCCCCCCCTACAAACTGTTTCTATATCCTAGAACTCTTGTAGACTCCTTAGGGACCAACAAGTGGTATCAGAGTAGTGTGTTCTTTATCTTTAAAATATTTTCTTTCTAAACTATTTTAAAAATGTCAAATCCTAATACAAACTATAATGACAATGGATCTTTAGCTAAACCTCCAAGATTTAGCCATGGTAATTTTCCATTGTGGAAGGAAAGAATGTCTCTGTTTCTAGAAGGATCGCATCCAAAGATCCCTTACTATATAGAAAACGGACCATTTGTTCCTACAACAATTGTAGCCGGTGTTCCTGCCACCACTACTACTCCAGCCATCCCTGAAAGGAGTATCATTAAAACTCCTAATCGATGGATTGAAGAAGATAAGAAAGAAATTGCTATTGACTCAAAAGCCAGATCCATAATAGCAATGTCCCTCCCTGATGAAGTCTATCACTCAGTAATGAAAACGATGACTTCTAAAGCCATGTGGGATACTCTACGTATCCAATATGAAGGAACATCTGAGGTACAAATCACTAGAAGTATTAATCTAGTAAGACAGTATGAAAGCTTAATGCATCATAAAGGTGAAACTCTTTCTCAACTTCACCAGCGATTTAACTACTTGTTGATTGATTTAAAAACAGTCAACAGACACTATTCTAACGCTGAAATTCTGACAAAATTCATGGAGGCACTATGACCAATGGGCAGTGTACACTACATGTCTGAAATTGTCAAAGAATCTTGAAACTCTTTCTTTAAGTGCATTGTATGGAATGCTATTAAATGAAGAGCAATCCCAAGTTTTGAGGAAAAACCTCATCAATGAACTCAAGGGTGCCAAAAATACTTCTTTGGCACTCGTGTCTTCAGAGGTAAATCCATTAAAAAATTCTTCCTCCTCTACTATTACTTCCATCACTAAATTAGGTCAAACTGATTCAGAAGATCAACTCACTGATGCTGACATCTCTGAGTTCGATAACTCCCTGGCTCTGTTAACTAATAACTTTAAAAGATTCGCCATAAAGAGCAACTTCTGAAGAACACCGACTCTCGCTGACTCTGATAAATTGAAGACTATGCCCGCTAAGAAAGCCTCAATCATATGCTACAATTGTCAGCGAAAGGGTCACTTCGCTAGTGAATGTAGATCCAAGAAAGTTGCAGCCCTCACTACCTCGCTGACCTCTGATAAGAAAGAGAAGTATTTGAAATTAAAAAACAAATACAAAGATCTTAAGAAAAACCAGCCAAAAGGCAAAGGTCTTGTTGCTGAAGAAGTTGATTGGGATGATGAAGGTGACTGGGCTAAAACCTCTGATGAATCAGGCACAGATGAAGAAGATCTTTCCTTCTTATGTCTGATGGCAAGAATAGAAGACGCTGAAGAAGTATCTGAAACTTCTTCCTCTGAGTCCCCTTCTACTCAGGTATCCATTCATTCTATCTCTCTAATATCTGAAAATGATAATTTATCTGCGGTTGATGCTATGACTGTTGATTTTTATAATGCTTTAAATGGAAAAATCAAAGCTGAGAAAATTAACACTGATTTATCTAAACAATTAAAAAAATGTCATCTAAAAATCAAAGAACTTTCAAAGATTGAGGAAACCTTAAAGGACCAGGTCTTTGTAAATCAAAGAATTAGCATTGAGAAGCAGCAAGCTATCGCTGAAAGAGAAAAGGCCATCGCTGATCTCAAATCTGAAAAGGCTACCATCGAAGGATGGTGCAAAGCCTCTGACAAGGTAAATGAGATCATCAATGCCCAGATCCTTATGAAAGTAATAAGTGGGTTAGGCTTTAACCTTGAAAAGGAAGAATCAGAGAAAGACCGTTCCATGCTTAAATTTGGAATGTTTGTCTCCTCTATCCCTAATCCCTCCTCTTCATCTCAGAGACCTCAATCTAATGAGAAGACTCCTGTGTTAAAATCTTTCAACTCTAAGAAAGTGGTCAAAAACAAGATTCTTGACCAGGTTCCTAGAAATAAAGACGTTCAGAAGAAGAACAAGAAATCATCTACCTCCTTAGAGAGCAATCCTAAACCTGGGAGAAAAATCTCTGAATTCTCTCAGAGGTCATCCCCCAGAATTAAGATTGATCTCACTCATGTTCCTGAAAAGGTCGTTATACCTCCAAGAACAACGGATAAAGGAATTCTTGGTCCTATTCCTGACAAAATCCCTTTTATCCCTCTGAAATCTTTGAATTCCAAACCTTACAAATATAGGAAGTGCTATCACTGTGGTGAAACTACCCACA
Organism: Silybum marianum; assembly: GCA_036898165.1. Classification (NCBI taxonomy): domain Eukaryota; kingdom Viridiplantae; phylum Streptophyta; class Magnoliopsida; order Asterales; family Asteraceae; genus Silybum; species Silybum marianum. The sequence goes on along the minus strand of CM072529.1, from coordinate 38,110,813 downwards.
TTGCAAGTAAGTGTCCTAATGCTACAAAAGCTGATAAACTAGCTCATGGAAAGAAAGTAGCTCAAGCTTATAAATCAGCAACAGTGAAATCCACCAAGGTTGCAAAACCAACAAAGGTGAAAATATCCAATGAAGAGAGTTTTTCAGCAAGTAGCTCCTCCGCCACTCCTTCCACTAACAAAGAAGGACCCATAGTAATATGGGTACCTTCAAACAATTAATCTCTTTGTTGAATGCAGAGTACTAAAGGTATCTGGTATCTCGGTAGCGGATGCTCAACGCACATGACTGGCAGAAAATATCTGCTCTCTGACTACAAAGAAGAAGCTGGTCCATCAGTGACCTTTGGTGGAAATGGCAAAGGATACACTAAAGGCTATGGAATCTTGTCCAACGGAGCCACCTCGTTTAGTCGAGTTGCCTACGTTGAAGGACTAAAACACAATCTCTTAAGCGTTAGTCAGCTATGTGACAAAGATTTTAAAGTTCTATTCCTAAGGAATAGATGTGTTGTCACTGACTGCAATGATAAGCTTGCCTTAACAGGCAAAAGAGTTGAAAATGTATACGTAATCAATATGAATAGTTCTCACTCTGAGAACGTGTGCTTTATCTCTAAAGCATCCTCTGATGTAAATTGGTTATGGCATAAAAGACTCTCTCATCTCAACTTCAAGACAATTAATGAACTGTCTCAAAAGGAACTCGTCAGAGATCTCCCAAATCATAGCTTTGCAAAGGAATCTCTTTGCTCAGCTTGTGAAAAGGGAAAGCTGACAAAAGCATCATTCAGATCTAAACAAGTTTCTTCAATATCCTCACCTCTTCAACTACTCCATATGGATATCTTTGGACCTATCAATGTCCAATCTATATCTGGAGAGAAATACACTCTTGTGATTGTTGATGAATATTCCAGATACACATGGGTATTCTTTTTTCGATCCAAAAGTGACACCCCTGATATGATAATCTCCTTTATCAAAAGGATGGAAGTTCTGAACAATCTGACTGTTCATTCCATGAGAAGTGATCATGGTACTGAATTCAAGAACACTACTCTGATAAATTTCTTTGATGAAAAAGGTATCTTTCACAACTTCTCTTCAGTAAGAACTCCTCAACAAAACGGTGTTGTTGAAGAAGAAACCGAACTATCATTGAAGCAGCTCGCTCAATGCTCACAGAATCACGCCTTCCAACTCAATTTTGGGCCGAAGCAGTCAATACAGCATGCTTTACTCAGAATCGATCCCTGATTGTGAAGAGATTCAAGAAAACCCCTTATGAATTATTTCATGGAAGAAGACCTACTCTAAAGTATCTTCACATCTTTGGATGCAAATGCTACATTCTGAATGACAGAGATCATTTGGGAAAGTTCGATCCAAAAGCTGATGAAGGAATTTTTCTAGGGTATTCCTCTATATCTAAATCTTTCAGAATCTTCAACAAACGAAGACAACACGTTGAAGAATCCATGCATGTCAATTTTGATGAATCTCGTACTACCCTCACTTCTCCTATCCCTGAAGAAGATGAAGAATTGAATGCTTGGATGAAGTCTCACTATGGGGAACCTAAAACTTATTTCAAAAATCAACCTAATGCTGAATTAAGTGATGATGAAATCCCTGAAATACTTATTAACAATGACCCATCTTCAGGGATCAGCGTTACTCCTCTCAATCAGATTCCTCCTTCTGATGCATCTCTTGGAAATTCCTCAGTAAATAATCAAGCTTCACCCTCTGCAAATCAATCCCCTGAGTCTCCTCAATTGATTCTAAATGATGAAGTACCCATTGCTGAAACAACAAGTATTATCCCTGAAGAAGAAGAACAAGTCGCTGAATCTGCCGTTGATCTCTCTTCTCAACCACCAGCTCAGCGATTGACTGCAAATCATCCAATAAATCAGATTATTGGGGATCCAAATGCAGGTATAAAAATGCGTAGAGGTACAGGTAATATTTGTCTCTATGTTAAATTTCATCTCTCTCTCTGAACCTAAAAAGATAGATCAAGCTATCACTGATCCTAGCTGGATTTCAGCTATGCAAGAAGAACTAACTGAGTTTCGTAGAAACAAAGTTTGGGATCTTGTTCCTAGACCCTCTGGTAAAACAGTGATTGGAACCAAATGGGTATTTAGAAATAAGCTAGATGAAATCGGGACTGTTATTCGCAATAAGGCTAGACTTGTCGCTCAAGGATAGAGACAGGAAGAAGGTATTGATTACGATGAAACCTTTGCACCTGTAGCTCGTTTAGAAACTATAAGACTTTTCTTAGCTTATGCTGCCCATAAAGACTTAAAAGTTTTTCAGATGGATGTTAAAAGTGCTTTTCTAAATGGGAAACTCAGTGTGGAAGTGTATGTTGAACAACCCCCTGGTTTCTCAGACCCCAACCATCCTGGTTATGTTTTCAAACTTGAAAAAGCTCTTTACGGGTTAAAACAAGCTCCTAGAGCTTGGTATGATACTCTTTCTAAATTTCTTCTTAAAGAAAAATTTATTCGTGGAAAAATTTACCAAACTCTCTTTTTAAGAAAATATAAAGGTCATACTATACTCACTCAAATATATTTCAATGACATTATCTTTGGTTCCACAAGACCCAAATTATGCACTGGTTTCGCTGCAAGAATGCAAAAACAATATAAAATGAGTATGATGGGTGAACTAACGTATTTTCTAGGTTTGCAGATAAAACAATCTGACAAAGGAATCTTTACTTGTCAAAGTAAATACGTTAAAGATATGCTGAACAAGTTTGATATGAATCAATGCTCAGCGATGAAGACTCCTATGACCCCTCCTCTGACTCTGAATAAGGACCTTAATGGGAAACCTATAAATGTCACCGCCTATCGAGGGATGATTGGGTCTCTGCTATATCTTACAGCGAGTAGACCTGATATCATGTATTCTACTTGTCTCTGTGCTCGGTATCAAGCTGAACCGAAGGAATCTCATCTCATCGCTGTAAATCGAATCTTCAGATACTTGAAAGGAACTCCTAATCTAGGTCTTTGGTATCCCAAAGGCTCAGGGTTCGATCTAATTGGTTACTCTGATAGTGATTTTGCAGGTTACAAGATAGATAGAAAGAGCACGACTGGTGGGTGTCAGCTACTAGGGGGTAAATTAATTAGTTGGACAAGTAAAAAGCAAAATTTTGTGTCCACCTCCACCGCTGAAGCTGAATACGTAGCCGCTGGACGTTGTTGTGCTCAAATCCTTTGGATGAGAAATCAACTCAGAGACTATGATCTCATGCTCTCCAAGATCCCTATTTATTGCGATAACACTAGTGCCATTGTAATTGCCAACAACCCTTTACTTCACTCGAAAACCTAGCACATTGAGATTCGATATCACTTTATCAGAGATCATGTAATGAATGGTGAAATTGAACTTCATTTTGTACCCACTGAATATCAGCTCGCTGATCTTTTCACTAAGCCTCTTGATGAAACTAGATTCAATCTACTCATCAGCGAACTTGGTATGTTGAACGCTGAATAATTCTTAATCAGCTTAACAACAAACAGTGATAAAAATAAAGTCCTCTATTACCATTCGCTAAACTCTGACTCAACAATATCTATCCTTTCTCACTCAGGTATTATCTTCTAAATATTTCCGCTCCCTGATGTTTCTTTAATCAGGGAATGAATCTGAAAACATAAAACTCTTCATTAACAATCATTTATTGTTCTTGATGAATATTTTCAAAGATAATGATTAATCTTTCCAAATGGATAATTATCATTATATATTTTTTCAAGAAAATGACACGTCAGACCTTTTCTAACACAAGACGGACCACGACCGTTTCCCTTCCAATTCCTTTCTAGGGACGTGCGCCATGCCATCCTTACTTTTTCAAAAAGCTAAAACCGTCGTTTAGCTATCCTTTTCTCTCTCCTCATGCTATTTAAGCAAATCCTTGCCTTATTTATCTCTTTACGCTCTCAAAATTTCCAAAAGGCAATAATTCTCTCAGCTTCTCAAAGTTTTCTCAAGAACACCAAGAACACGCACTTGTGCATTTTTCTTCTCGAACTTCACTAAGGTTTGATCTAAACCTTACACCTTATTCTGGAAACATCTTGTTTCACTTCTCTTCTCTTTTCTTAAAATCAAAACAAAAATCTAGGGTAAATAAAATAAAAATCTGAATTAAACTTCAAAACCCTGTTCTAAGACTTTTCCTTAAGAACAGAAGATTTTTTTTGTTTAATCCATCTTTTATACTCTATACCTATATTTTTAAATATACCAAACTTTTTAAAACACATTTGGTATTTTTATTTTTTATTTGCTTTTCTATCACAAGTATTTTGATCTTGTTCATCGAAACACTTGTTTCTTTTCCTTACATTTGGTATTCTTTATAGCAAAATCTGGTTTATACATTTTGTATTAAACCATGATTTTTCTATTTGGTGTTCCTATCTATGCTACAGCAATGGCCTCTTCAAGCAAGGTTGTTGAAACCACTCTCGTCTCTGACACGCTGGTTGCTGCTGCGGTATGCCACTTCCCTCTGGAACAAGCAACTTTCAAGTCCTGCAACTACCTTGCACTCGTGGACATCCCTGCTGAACGTCCACCATTCGCTGAAGGCGCAAAATTCATCAAGGTGTGCCCACTAATGTATGCATTCGTGCATAATCCAATTGGCATCTCCTCTCATCTTCAGGCCCAATGGTACACGGCTCACTGTACCACCTGCACCACTGACAAGGGCAAAGAACTCCCTGCTATTGGCTTTACCATTCCCACTCTCGGCCACTTCGCCTTCACCTCTGGTTTCTTGAGGCAGGCTCTTCGCCTCCCTGCTCGTGGCGAAAATGAGAAGTGGGTGTGGTGTAATTGCAAGTTGCAACTCATGTTTTTTGTTCGTATTATTTTCCTTTTCTCTCAATTATTTATTGGTTTGTGTGGTGTAATTGCAAAAAAATTACTAAAATATGGTTTATTGACAAAATATCCAGGAAAAAAATCGCAAGAGTTCCGAGTTTCCAAATCCATATATTCACTATCCGTTAAATTTTTTGAAATTCAATAGTAAACAAAACAGACATTACAATCATACATAAAAGTGCAGATCCGAAAATTCATAATATGTTAAAACACATGAAAAATCAATCTGTAAGCATGTCCAGAAACATAATTATTTTAAATAGAAACATATTACCACATGTGTAATAGTAATTAGTTGATTATATCTTATTCATCACGTAAAACTTCTTTATAAACGACGTTTGATGTGTAGACTCTAACATGATAGAATTTTTTCCAAAATAATTGCACAAGAACAGTTCTCAAGTTTCATCAAATATGTTACACTACAAGTTTGTAAACATCAATAATACTGTTATACTGAAAATTTAAAGAAAACAACTTTTACAACACGTTTTAGTGGAGAACACTATAAAAAGTTTGGTGATGAAAACCTATCAAAGTGAGGATGTAAGATAATTAATTATAGAAAACATAATATTTATTTAAATAATCAAGTTCATAACATATTAACACCTTGAAATTTGAAATAAATGTAACATTTTGTTCTCCGTATCGAATTTGGTGTATTGGTTAGCTTACTTTGGTCTCCAAATTTTCAAACTAAAGAGGTTTTAGTGTAAAGGTTATATTATTCAAGAAATTGCATTTGAAAATTTCTGTAGTGATTGTGTAGGTGCTATTATCTTAAAGTTATATTATTTATGTTGGTTAAACTAATAGAGTAATATATATATTAAGGAGAATATACTAACTGAAAAAATGATCTAAATTCTCAACTAAAGTTTAATCTAATATGAAATTATATAAACTTTTTATTTCATAAAATTATAACTTTAGATTGATAATTAGTTTCATTTTCATTTTCTTAAAAAAAATTCCCTATCTTTTTGTTTTAATTTAGACAAGGTTCGTTTTATTAAGGATAATATGGTGTTAATCTTTTATTTTTAGTTGTAAGAACTTATTACAATTTTAAGATTTTGAGTTTTTTTATACTGAAGCTTCCTTTTATTTTATTTTTAACTAGAAAGGTACTCGCGCAATGCAGAGAGATACATCTGGATTTTAAGTTTTATTTTAATTTTCGTCTCTATCAATGCTCTAATGGTTTTAAGAAAACGATTTTAATGTTTCATTTAATAGTTCCATTTTTTATGTAATTTCTTTAATTTAAAAAAATTATCATACTTTATTTTGGGTTTAATAAAGAAGTAATTTATTTTTGTTTTGATAATATAATTTTTTATAAAGAGAATAATTAAACTTAATAATTATCTTAATTATATTTTAAATTTTTACATTTAAAATTAGATCACTACAAGAAAAATCCTTGTTAGTTACGAAATTTTTTTGGTCACTATTAAGCTAAAATTAGTCACTAAAGTTATTTAGTGACCAAAATTTAAGTCGTCACTTTTCGTCACTAAAGGTCCGTCACTGATTTTCAATAGTGATCAAATGAAAAAGTGGTCACTAATTAGTGTCGAAATAAAAGTGGCCACTATGTTTGTGACAACTAAATTAGTCACTAAATATTGTCACTAAGTCACTAAAAGTCGTCACTAATTGTCCAAGATAACGGCTCCGTTAACGTCCGTTAACTTCCATTAGTAACCGAAAAAAGTGGTTACTAATTGAGAAAACATGAAAAAAATTGTCACAATTTTACTATAATTGTTACTAGAATAAAATTAAAACGTGCTGATCGATTAAATATAGAAATCTAAAAATAGTAATTCCATTTGCATAATGCATAATTCTTGATCCAATGTAAAAACAAACATGTCACTTATTAATTATTATTACTAAAAACACCAACATAGTGATTAAATGGAAAACGATGTAGCATTCTTAACTTTGAGAGCCTAATGTAGATATTTGTGATAGTTGTGCCATCATGTGGTCCATTTTGTTCTTCATTTTCTTCTGCTCCTCTTGAAATTGGACTTAATCTTCATTAATCTTCTTAATTTCTTCCTCTAGAGCCTTTCATTTTTCCTTTTCCAATTCCAACTCCATCTACAGGTTTTCTGTGGCTAAAATTTGTTTCGTCGAAGTTGCACGTCCGTTTACATATCCAGGAATACGATGTAGCTTTTTCAAACAAATTTCCGCCGGCATATTAAACTGTAGCTTTTGAGTTTCGTCGAAGCAACTTCCTCACTTAATAACTCATTCTGCATATTAAAAATAAATAAATCTATGTTAGTTCTACTATAAGAGCAACACAACCTTCCAAAGAAAGAATTAAAACTGAACCATATATATAACCAAGAGAAATAAAAAACATGATTGTTTGGTAGTGACTTAATAAAAAACATGACTGTTTGCATGTTTTTTATGTTAGGGTCTGTTGTTAGCAACTTGATGAGTTTAATGTGGATCGCAACATATTCGGTAAGCGATACATGACTGTTTGGTTGTGGCTTAATGATATTGGTAGTGGCTGAATGATATAAAAAGTGGCTTATGAGTAAGCTTCTACCAAAAGAAATCAACAACCTAAAACACCCTTAGGGTCTGTTTGTTAGCAGCTTAATGATCTTAATGGGGCTCACAGCATATTCAGTCAGCAATACATGACTGTTTGGTTGTGGCTTAATGATATTGGTAGTGGCTGAATGATATAGAAAGTGGCTTATTGAGTAAGATTCTACCAAGAGAAATCAACAACCTAAAGCACCCTTAGGGTCTGTTTGTCAGCAGCTTAATGAGCTTAATGGGGCTCGCAGCATATTCAGTCAGCGATACATGTAGTGGCTTAATGATATTGGTAGTGGCTTAATGATATGGGTAGTGGCTGAATGATGTAGAAAGTGGCTTATTGAGTAAGCTTCTAGGAGTTTTGACTAGACCATAACGTTATCAACACAGACAAAACCACCATTCCTTAATCAGTTCAGACAAGTTTTTACCAGTTTAGCTAACGCACTTTTCAAACTGGTTAGCACCCATCTCAAGCAAAAGCAGCATGCCTAACCAACCCAAGACCAAACTCTTCAGAACCAGTTCTAATCCAAGCTTTAAACTCAAGTATATGCCAATTTATGCATCTGTCTACTTTCAACATGACCACCCCAAGAAACAACCATTAATACCCAAAAAGAAAGAAATATTCCCACCCACCAGTCTAGACAATCAAAAAGTTCATAGAAGTATCAAGTCTCCAACAAAGCAGAGTGATAGCACTGATAATTTTCAAATAGCAACAAATCTTTAACATGACTAGTAGCCTTAAATAATAATAAATAGATAAAAAAAAACTTAAAACAAAGCAAGACTATAAGTATAAAACAACAAATATTATGATTCTCTACTTTAACCACCAATTTCTTAAGGGGAGTTCCATCAAGGTGAGTTCTAAGAAAGGCCCAACCATGAAACATAACAAACATAAAATCATTCCCAAGAGATGCAATCGATCATTGTGATGCAACAAAGCAAATATGACGGTAGATATTTAAATGCACAGTAAACAGTATGAAAAGTACCCAAATTTCAGCACCCATATTATAGCCTGGGATGTACTAGGAACTACATGGGATCTACGAACTTATAAAAGTATGTGTTCAAACTTACGCAGATATGGTTAATCTGAACTGCTATATTTAAAACCCAGCTAGTGGGAAACAAAATACTCGTTCTCTACCTAACCAGTGTTGATTATACCAAACATAAGACCATTCCCAAGAGATGCAAGAAAGCAAATATGATAATAGATGTTTAAATGCAAAGAAATAGTCGTGAAAAATACCCAAATTTCATTTGCCTTCTCATTGACCATCCTATTTTTCTTTGCTGAAAAATGTCCAATCTTGTATTGTTCAATTGCTGATACTTGTTCGCCTTCTCTCCTTTTCTATTTCAAATAAAAATCATCATGCAAATAAGACAAATATGTGAAAAAAAAATGAAAGATTCAAGTTCTAATAAGCTACTCACCTTATCAACTATCCTTGCAATGAAAATTGTGCCAACAGTGGGTGGAACTTCATTCATTGACCTATTTTTCTTATTTTTAGTGCTTATCTTCTGCAAAGTTAAATAATCGGAAATAATTATAATTTGTAAATGTTTCTTATCAACAGAACTAGAAAAACAAGTGCTAAGTAAAAACCTGAAACTCTTCGCTCGAAAACTTTTCAAATAGTTTTACCCAATCAGTGTCGCTCATACCCTTTGGGGGATGTCTGGTTGCATCTTTTTTGGTAGCAAACTTTTTGTAATAAACATACAACCTACACAGTCTATTCCTATGCTGGTTAGCCAACTGTATATGTATAGCACGTACCATCAGCCGACAATTTGGCAATTTGGATCATGATTCGAATTTTCCTGTAATCCATTTACCCAAAAAACCATTTAATTTTTTTATCCACATATGGTAAAGGTTCACATAAATTATAGCAAATAGGAGGAGAGTGTGCAAATAAACGGAAATGAGATGTTAAGCCAAAGACTGCTTGTTGTTGTCCACATTCAGCCAGAGCTGTTTGGGCTGCTGGTGGCTTAATGACAGAGGCTGTAGCTGTTGTACAGATTCAGCCGTGGGCTGTCCAGATTCAGCTGTGGGCTGCTGTCCAGATTCAGCCGTATTCAGCCGTGGGCTGCTGTCCAGATTCAGCCGTGGTTGCTGACGGCTTAGTGACAGACTCGTAGCTGCTGTCCAGATTCATGTATGCTATTCGACATATGAGGTGGTGGAATATCACGACTGCGACTGCTACTGCTTCTTGACTTATGAAACTTCGGAACATCACGATTGCTACTTGATTTCAGGGGTTGTGGAACACCATGGCTGCTACTTGACTTTGGCGGAGCAAACCTTTTCAATACTCCTTTTCCGGGGCCAGCCATTTAAATCAGTTATCTGCAAAATCAAACATTTAATATTGGTTTAGAAATCATATATGAAACACCACATATTAATTCTTCCACTTTCACTTTCTACAAAATCAACATTTAATAATTTTCTTTTATTTCTATACAAAACAAATGTCTATTTCAATGAAAATACGTATACATATACATGTAAATAATATTGGTTTAGAAATATTTGAAAAGAGGCATCATCTTAATTGTCTGTACTATATTTTATAAATTATGATGTTTCTATTTTCATTCTTTTTGATGAAGTTTAATATTGTTGTATAGACTCTTAAGTTTAAAGGTTTCGTATTTGAATGACTGAATATCAGTGTGTTTGGGCACTTGCAATAAATGTGATTTTGCCTTGGAAGAAGAATGAGAATGTTGGATTTCTCTAATTAATTGATTAATTTGGTTCCGTGGCGGTTGATGGGTTAAAAAAGGAAAAATATTTGTTGTGTTATGCTAGGCGATAGATTTAAGAGGTTACAGGATAACTTCAAGTCTAGATGATGAAATTAGATGGCTGTAAATGATGAACGTAACAATAAGGCTTCAAACTGAGTTTTTTTTCAAATATGGTAAAAAAATTAAAATTTTCCGTATTTTACAGTTTAGGTTTACTGTTGAAAGCCCAAGTGCTAAAAGGCCATTATTGATTACCTTCTAAGAATTGGATCAATGCATAGATGTGAAGTCTGATTTGTTATTTAAGGCAGAAAAAACTTCTTCAACAGCTTTATAATTATTCCTTTCAGAAACACACCAAAAAACCACACTCAATAGGATGAAACCTTTTGGGATACAAACTCATGACCGTTGGGGTTTCATATCACTTGAACAAGTCCACCTGCGCTAGTTAAGATCATATTCTGAGTTAAACAGACAGTATGGAGTATCCCACAAATTAAGTACCAACTATATAGGAAGTGCTATATATATGTGTGTGTGTTTTGGTAGTGAAGGGATGCCAGATATGATAAAAGCAATGCTGCATTTGAATTAGATGACTTTGACTTTTATGAGCATGTGAATGTGAAACCAAAGATGGCTTATAGTGAACTTAATCAAATATAATATGAGATGAGATGGCTGATTTCTGCAGACACTACTAATGGAAGTCAATGAATAAAGAAGAGTATTCTTTGTATTACAAAAATATAAATTACTTCAAATTATTGAGAGGTTTTGTAAGCCTGAGCTCCAATGGCAACTCCAAATCCTGAATCATAAACATTTGTTTTATCCCTTGATAAAACTTAGAAAAATGAAACAACTAAACATAATTGAAAACAAATTAATCACCAATTCTAGCAAAACCATAATTAAAACACAAACAAAATACCAGCAATATATCTATAATTTAATTAATCTACTAATAATGTCATCAAAAAAACCTATAATTAAAATAATGGTAGATAGCTAGCTAGGACCAAGTTGGTTCAATCCAGGTGTTAACGCATAAAGGTTGTGGTTTGTTTAGTTTTGAGAAATTGACAGAAATTAAGCATAGCTAGTTTGATAATAGCAATGTACCATGAAATACTTAGGGTTTGCCTATCTACCTTCAAACGCATAAACTCCTCATGAATAGCTGGATCAAATAATAATCTCCTTGCCTGTAAATTTTAACACAAAAACAGAAGATTGAGCAACAGGAAGCAAACCAACCATGTTATTAGAGACATTTTGACTTTGGAATATTTTTGGATTTCATACAAAGCATATTTCATAGAATATTATTGGATTTCATACAAAGCATATTTCTGCTCAAAGTTTTTTCCCTAGCCATTATCACTACCCTGTGGGTCATTACGAAGCAATTACAGCCCAAATGAGAAGTTCTCATAAGCTGCTGATCAAAAAAAGGCCTTCTTATACAAGAACAAAAGAAGCACATTTCTCTTTATATATGAAGTCACCTTCTGGAACATTTCTCATAAGCTGCTGATCAAAAAAGCCCAAATGAGATCTATTCACCTTGATACCTAAGAAGTCCTGTAGTCATCCTAATTTTTCAATTGGATTCTCTCTTAATGAAGACCATATCATCTCTAGAAATAACATAGACATAAAGCATTCGGTTGCAATGTAATCTACAACTATACTGATAGATAGATAAATAAGAAGTTCGATTTAATCATTTGGTTGCATTTGGTTCATGCAATTTGAAGGCAAAGTCTTAATGTCTACTCCTTTTACTGCAAGTGTGAAACTTACACAAGCTTTTGTTACTCCACCAAACTGGAACATGTTTCCAAAAGTTTTTAATAAACCAAATATTATCTGATTTACTGGAATTTTAATAAACCAAAGGATTGTTGATTGGAAGATAGGACCTTTGAGTTATAGTCCTATTGAGTTATCACATAAAATTTGAAATCGAATTGGTAAAAATCAACAAAATCATCTTCTACATCAGTACGTATTTATCAAATCCTAATGTATTTATCAAATCCTAATGAATTTAAAACTGATACCAATTTTGTATTTCAAAGTTAGTCCGATAACCCCAAAGGATTAAATCGCAACTCTTTTGAGTAGTTTTTGAGCAGGAAAAGAATGAATAAAAACGAATCAAAATACCAAATAGGTTCCAAAGTTTGATTATGTTTCGATTTGTTGATTCATTCAAATATTAACAGAAAGTAACAGCATAAGAAATACTGAAAATAGTGGTGTATGTGCGATGACGATGACCTGGAATGGTTCAGACGGCGTCTGGTGGTTTGAGAGCGACGGAGACGATGACAGAGGGTATAAGTCTGGTGGTTGAAGGTGGTGGCAACTGGCGGCGTACGGCGACCGGTGGTGTGCGAGGGTGAGGGAGCGTGCGATGTTTAGGGTTTTAATTTTTAGTTTATAATTCTAATTCTAATTGTTTGTATTTTTATTAGTTTAGAGTTAAATTCAGATTTGGTCCATGTAGTTTACAAATATCAGCGAATAAAGTCCATCAAATTAATACTTTTTGACGGAACAGAGATCTTTTATATAATCTCCTCTCGTAGGCTTTTATATCAAGAACAACAATTTTCTTTTATATACTCAATTAAAATCTATGTTCATTATAAAATCCATAATAATATTTTATTTTATTTTATGTTAAAAATTATGAATTTAATGATCATTATTTATTGAATACCATTTATTGGGCGTGTGTTTTATTGACGAGGGAAACTTGATCTTACATTTTTAATGATAATTTATTCCAAACACTCTTTTAGTGACGATTATTTTTTAGTCATTAACGTTGACGATTATTTTTACTCACCAACATCTTAAGTTTAGTGACTACAATGTTTGATCACTATTATTTTCACACCAAATACTATATACCATTTAGTGACGACTATTTTTTGGTCACTATCATTTTCCACCAAATACTATATATACCATTTAGTGACGACTATTTTTTGTCACTAATCTTTTGAGTTAGTGGCGACTATTTTTTGGTCACTAACTTTTTGAATTAGTGACGACTATTTTTTGGTCACTAACTTTTTGAATGAGTGACAACAATGTTTGGTCACTATCGTTTGCAATTAATTAGACTAAATACTTGTATACCATTTAGTGACGACTATTTTTTGGTCACTAGTTTTTTGAATTAGTGACGATTATTTTTTAGTCACTAACGTTTTGAATTAATGACGATTATTTTTTAGTCACTAACATCTTTAGTTTAGTGACTACAATGTTTGGTCACTATAATTTTCACACCAAATACTATATACCATTTAGTGACGACTATTTTTTGGTCACTATCATTTCCCACCAAATACTATACCATTTAGTGACGACTATTTTTTGTCACTAACCTTTTGAGTTAGTGACGACTATTTTTTGTCACTAACCTTTTGAGTTAGTGACGACTATTTTTTGGTCACTAACTTTTTGAATTAGTGACGACTATTTTTTGGTCACTAACTTTTTGAATGAGTGACAACAATGTTTGGTCACTATCATTTGTAATTAATTACACTAAATACTTGTATACCATTTAGTGACGACTATTTTTTGGTCACTAACTTTTTGAATGAGTGACAACAATGTTTGGTCACTATCATTTCCATGACCAAATACTATATACCATTTAGTGACGACTATTTTTTGGTCACTAACTTTTTGAATTAGTGACCACAATTTCTGGTCACTAACGTTTTGAATTAGTGACGACTATTTTTTGGTCACTAACTTTTTGAATGAGTGACGACAACGTCTGGTTACTATCATTTCCATACCAAATACTCACTACTAGAAAATTGAGTATTTTAAACGAAAATTTTCAACGGAAAATGTCGTTGAAAAATTTCTATTAATTTTAAAGGGATTATTGACAAAACATAAATTTTCTACGAATTTTCAAAGAATTTCCGTTGAAAATCTCTCACAAAATGCATTTTCAACCAAAAACTTTTTGACGAGACATTCCGTTGAAATTTTTTTGGTTGAAAATGCATATATGTTTGTGAGAGATTTTAAACGGAAATTCGTTGAAAATTCGTAGAAAATTTATGTTCTGTCAATAATCCTCTAAAAATCGTAGAAAAATTTCAACGACATTTTCCGTTGAAAATTAATTTCCGTTGAAAATTCTCAATTTTCTAGTAGTGACTATATACCATTTAGTGACAATTATTTTTTGGTCACTAACTTTTTGAATTAGTGACGACTATTTTTGGTCACTAAGTTTTTGAGTTAGTGACCACAATTTTTTGGTCACTAATCACTACTTTTTGTAACGAAACTCAAAGTCGTAAATTTTTTTTTGACAATTAGTGACCACTTAGTGACCAAATTTATTTTTTGTCACTAAAATTTATATTAGCGACCAAAAAATAGTGACGACATTTACTGACGTCACTAACGTCACAATAGTGACCAAAATTTAAGTGGTCACTAAAATTTTTGTCACTAACGTCACTTTTTCTTGTAGTGGATGTTTATCCTGTATTTGATCATAATTATTTGCAGTTAGTTACACGAATTCAGAATTGAAGTTTTAATAAGTTGCACTTACGCATAATATACTTGTAATCTTGAAAATTAAGTAATTAGCATTAAATAGCAGTATCTAACGCTTAAAAAATTGTTTTTAAGAGTTTTTGGTCAAATGTTTTATAATATAGTATAGATAAACCAAATAAATAAATATCTATATCTATATTGTATTATAAAATATTTTGAGAAAAACTCGTAAAAATCATTTCTCATGCATTATTTATTATGCATAGTATTTAAAATTTAAGATTACAACTTGATGATACATGAATACAACTTTTTAATTTAACTGATGTAATCAAACACAACGGGTGAACATTGGATTCATTATTGATTGTACTTCATTTATTACTTAAATGTAAGTCATGTATCTTTGCATTGAATTAGGATTCAAATTTTACCATAAATTGATGATAAAAATCAATGCAGATTCTCATTAAACAGTGGCGGACCCAGGATTTTTCTCGAGCGGGTGCACCCTTAAATTGTATCAAATGTCTGTAAAGCTGTTTGATGTATTTTTCGGTTGATTTCGAGAGATTTTTTAGCCGAATTCCCCGTTTGGGGACTTTTTTAAGTTTTCTGTTAATTTCGAATGATTTTTTAAGGTTTTTGGTTGATTTCAAATGATTTTTTGTGGTTTTTGGTTTATTTTGAGTGATTTTTTTAATGTTTTTGGTTGATTTCGAGGGATTTTTTAGAGTAGTGTTTCTTTAACTCTTGAAATATCAAGTAAGTTCGTAATTTCATCCATATGAAACAAAATTCGAAGGATAAAAAATTACAAATCCTTTTGAGTGTAAGGCAGGTGGTGGTCGTACAGTGAGTTTGTGTAAGCCTCATGCTCTAAAGTCTTGACAATGCATGTATATATTCTAGTTTTTAAGGATAATAGAAACAAAACTCGAGGATAAAAAAATTTACTGGAGGAAATAAATACAAAATTAAAAATGGGTTAAACATTTTTTAAAAAAACATTTTTTTATTGGTCACCAATAATATTACATACCCTCATATACGAAAAATCTAATCTAATAAGGAATAAACTACAAATGAAAACCCTATGGGTATTAACATAAAGGTGTTCATGATCCAAATACAAAAGGTGAACACTGAAGATCCCATAACTGTTTGACACAATGATCCAAATACAAAAGGTGTTCATAAGAGTCCAAGTGCTATTTAAATTCTTAGACTCCAACGTAACTCTATAAGCCCAATTGATATGACAGCCCTAAAAATAATTCAAACATAGAATGTTTCTTGCAAACAAAAGCTTGAAGATCAGGCAAGTAATACATTTCCAGTGAGCAGTGAGCAAACGATACTCCAACAGCTACACTAAGGTGAATGGCAACTAAAAGTAGGTGACCACTCTTGCCACAACCATCTTCAGCTTTATGAGTGAAACCAGAACAAGAAATCAACATTGACAATCCCTGATAACTACTTCCAAAGCAACAAGATTAGATTCAAAATCCACTGTGTTATGTCGAACATATCATGCCAAGTTTAGAACATAATTGAAAAATGAATTGCAACTAAACAAATGTGATATAAATATGTTTATATGTCATACAATCATTCAAACATTTTCAAACAAATGACAACTTGAGAGATGGACCATTTTCAAACAAAATACAATCATTCAAACATTTTCAAACAAAATACAAAAAATGTCTGTCCAAAAAATGCTTAAGAAAGGCAACCAACAATGGTCTACAAATTTTGTGTTCCTGAAATCTAAATCCTCTTGTTGCCACCATTTTTTCTTCACAGTCCAACTTAACCATTGACTTTTGTTGGTCCCTAAGGAGTCTACAAGAGTTCTAGGATATAGAAACAGTTTGTAGAAGGTGGGGGTGGGGGGGGGGGGTTTGAATACAAAAACACACAAATTTTAGTTTTTAAATTAGTTTATATTGCATAAACAAATTTACAGTTACAAGCGGAATTAGAACAAGTTTAAACCTATTCTATTGTAACTAAGAAATCACTAAGATTGATGCACAAGAAGGAAGTAAGATGTAATACAGAAGGTTTAAGAAAGAAGGTAGAATGCACACAGATGAAGAAGATATCTTCATCTTATTTATACCCGTTTGCATTTAATGCAAGATAAAAGGTATGTGCTACGTGGCAAGCATCCATAGGAGACTTGTCCTTTGTTCAGAATACAACCATGTTTTTGGCCGCATTTGAACAGTACCATATCAGATATGATGAGGACATAAGAGACAATTCGTACGTCCTTTTCTGACACAGTATGGGGTTTGTCTTTTGTGCATCGAGGATAAGGTCAACGTTAATCTTGTATGAGAAGCTTCACTTGATCGTTGAGACTGAATCTTCAAGGATGAACTTTCAGTATCGCTGAGGCTTCACAAGACTTCACACTTGGATAGATAATCTTTGCTATCGCTGAACCGCTTCAGGTCACGTAGCTGATTATCTCTTTCTTCAGCTTGGTCTTTGGTGTGATCGCTGATCTTCAGATCTTCAGAGTTAAGCTTAAGGTTCCTTGATTTTCAGCGATCGCTGTTGACAGTCAGCATATGCTTATCGCTGAATTTGAACTTAAACTTAAACCAGGAATTTCACTAAGTGTAAAGAGGAATCATATTCAAATCACTGAGAGGAGTTATGATCAACAATCTCCCCCTATTTGATTATGATTAAGTAATATGAGAAAATTACTTGTAGGGATTAGTAAGCACTTAAGAAATGTTTAAAAAAATTTCAAAGTACTAATCTGTGAGATCTTTTTCAGCTAATCTATTATATCCATTGAGTTTCATCTAAGTAGGTGCCTTAAGTACATTCACTGATTTAAATTTCAGAGAGAAATAGCTGTGAGTAAGGAGATAAGTAAAGAAGTTAGAACTCTTATGTTCATTGTCCCATTTACTATTTTCAGGGATCTTTTCAGTACACAGTTGGAGTAGAGTACTTCATTTGAAATTTCATTAATAATCTGAAGACATTACATGAACAATGAAATTACAAATTTATAAGTAAAGGGAAGTACAATACACTGAAGAAAGATACAAAGAAAAAAGCTATCAATCAGAGAGCTTTTCGTGTCTTCTTTGCATTTTATTTTCATAGAGTCTCTTCTGTCGATACATCAGAGGATCATCTGACCAGCCGTAGTGATGCATGATTTTGATGAAGGCTGATGGAGCTTTGCTGACCTCGTTGTTTCTGAAGAACCCTAGAAAGCCATCATTGTCCAAGAAAATCATTTCTGGTTCAGGGAAGGTGATGATTTCATTTTCTTCATACCTTCTATTTTGAGGGACAAAGATGTTTAGCATAGAGACGTTAGGGATTTCCAGATGACCAAGAATGCTTTCGTAGTTGAACTTAGTTTCATGGTCATTTCTGGAAGATGAACCTCCTTCAGCATTTGATCTTTTCTTTCGAGTAGGCTCAGGGAGTGGAACTTGTACATGTTGTGACATCCTCTGAAGAAGCTAATCCAGTGCTCTTTTCGCCACATCTTTAAAATTTGATTTGGAACCCTGAATGGCATCTCTGATTTCTAGCCATTCAGAGTATCCATAGAACTTTAAGAACTTGGCTTCTTCTTTTTCAGCGTTCGCATGTCTGTACATTCGAACAAATACCTTCAGTCCATACCTTTTGGAAGGACATCCTTCGATTGTTGCTCAAATGATTTTTGAATCAGACCTTCGAAAGTTGAATCTTTCAGTGCACCAGTAGTTCCTTTTCTCTGTGGCTTGGTTCTTCATTTGTTTTGGTCAGAGCATTTAGGATCTTCTCTGGAGCGAGGATTGGATTCACTTGGATATTCTCCTCAACCAGTTCCTTTTGTGCCAAAGCTTCAGCGACTCTTTGGCTTTTCTCAATCAGCGCTTTCTTCGCTTTGTCTTTAGCAGCACCCCCCTAAGAATTCTTCTTGCAAGCTCTAGATCATTCTCTGTTTGCTTCATCTTTTCATCCCTTATTCTTTGAGCTTCAAGCGCTTGTGCTCTCTCCTCCTTCGATAGGAAATATAAATCATCTACCATGCTGATAGGAGTTGGACATTCTATTTCAGCAGAGGGCAACCTTATTCTCTAGGCTTCGAGTTCATTCAAAAAGTTTATTCGCCTTTCTTCTCTTCAGGCTCGCTTATTAGTGGTCTCTGAGCGTGGCTTCTAGGAATGAGGCCTTCTTCATCTTTAGAGTCAAAGTCAGATATGTACATAAACTGCTCTTTAGATGAAGGTTCCTTCCGAAAAGTGAAGTCCTTTGGGGGACTGGGCTCACTGAGAGAAGGAGAGGTAGAAGGAGTTTTGTCAGAGCCAAAATTTGGTGGTGAAAAACAAGGATATGTGGGTGGTTCAGAGATTGGAGCAGAGGCGAGAAGGAGAGGAAGAGATACCTCGACAGTGGTCTCCCCCTCAATTATAGGGATGGTGGCATCAGCTTCTGCCACGTTATTTTCTTTGCCTGAGGGACCGGACTGTCCCTGAGAGGGATGTTGTCCGTCCCCCAAAGGCTCCTGATGAGAGACTTCTGGCCTTGACATTTTGAAGTGCTCCAAGGCACTTCCAATATCGTCGTCATCATCGTCATCATCATTTGCTCCCCATATTGAGGGATGTCCTCTTCTTCTTCATCTTCATCATCATCATTTTCTTCTTCTTCCACTAAACCTTCAGTGAGGGATGGTTCTGCATGCTTGATGTAGGGAGAAATTTTATCAGCAGGGAAGGTCTCATTATGTTCCGCAATGATGTCGTCAGCGAATTCTTTGGCACATCTCTCCCCCTCGATGTTGTCAGCAGGGAGACAGTGCACCATCAGCAGACGTACATTCCCTTGAATGTCCTTCAGCTTGGTTTCATGGCGCTCTTGGTGCTGAAGGACCGAATTCAGAGATGTCCGATCAGCAGTGGAGTAAGAGGAGCTAGACTCAGACAGCTTTGTCATCAACTGCATCATTTCGGATTGAGTCTTTTGAATAGACTCGAGCACCAGATTCTGATCGTCCACCTTCTTCTCCAGATAGGCAATGGACTGACCATGCGCCTGATTGTCTTCCTTTAGGGACTGGATGTCGCTGAGAATACTGTTGACACCGGTCTTGATCCCTGGAGTTCCAACCACTGTTCGAAAGATGAATTCAGCAGACTTCTGTAAATGCTCAACCTTAGCCCTGGTGTGAGCACATTCCTTGACTAAAAAGTCAATTGCAGGGAATGTAGGGCTAGGAAGAACAATGAGGGGAAGCTCAGTTGGGCAGGGAGGAAGCTTGGGAGCATTCTTCTCTGTCTTGACTTCCATGAGTCTGGCATAAGTCCATGGTTGCTGAGGAGATTTCCCTTTGTCCTTGCTGAGAGGAGCAGCAGCAGCCTTGGTGGTAGTCGTAGTTGTCGTTGTGGTGAAGAGAGGAGGGGCATCTGTTGATAACTTAGACAGAGCAGCCAAAAAGAGCTCTGGGTTAGATGACAGATGAGAAGGCATGTTATAACCCTTAAGAGCATCATGAGGATTACTCTCAGGGACCACTTATGCAGAGGTAGTGTCATGAGGATCACTAGCCAGTGTCTTAGAATGCCCGTGAGAGACATTATGAGGTCCCGTGATACTGGCCTTCCAAAACTCAGAGTGTCTAAACAACACTGAGTTTTGGACTGCGTACATTTCAACATTATCAGAGATAGGGACAACTATCTCTGAATCATTTGTTGAGTTGAGGACCAAAGAAGAGGGGATAGAAGAAGAGTAGAAGGCTGTGAAAGTATTACCTGATACAACTTCAGCGGAGCTGACTAAGACAATTTCAGTGACTGTAGTCGCTGAATGTGTTAGTAGTGCTGAAAAAGCAACAACGGAGGAGAAACCGTTGAAGTAGCTTGGGCAGCGGATGATGTTGGTGGTACACCAGAACTTGAGAGAGTAGTCTTTTGAGAGACCACTATCATTGGCTTCTTTAGTTTGGTTGCGATGGTCTTTTTATGACCATCGATTGGTAGTTTCCTTTTGGGGGCTGAAGTGTCAGGGATACTCACTGATGGGTTTGTCAGTGAGCTAGACACTGAAGCAGGAGCTCCAATAATCGCCAGCATGTATGGTGTAAAGGGCGCATCATCTGGACGTTCTTCAATGTCCAAGGATTTCTTTCCCACCATTGAGAAAGAGTGGTTGGCCGTCTTGGGGTACTCATCCCCGAAGGCATGCTCCAAGATTTTGCAAGCGAAATTCAGCTTGCAGCCCGTGTAGAGAGCGAAGCCCATATCTTGAAATGTTTACTGGCTTGATCATGCGAGCCAGTCTTGGAGCCCAGGCACTGAATGACCTGAGTGAAGATATACTGCCAGCGAGCAGGTAAGCGCTTCTTCTCTAGCTTGGATCCCACGGTCTTCAGAGAGGCGTTTTCCCATGCGTAGCCAATGGAGTCTAGGAAGGAGTCGATCTGCTGCTCTGAGGGTTCAGCAGCCCACTTTTCATTCTTGCCGCGAGCTGGGAGGCGAAGAGCTCGCGTTAAGAACCCATAGGTGAATGCGAAGTGGCCAAGAGTGGGAATAGTAAAGCCAATTGCAGGGAGGTCTTTGCCCTTGTTAGTGGTGCAGGTGGTACAGTGAGCCGTGTACCATAGGGGCTGAAGATGAGAGGAGATGCCAATTGGATTATGAACGAATGCATACATCAGCGGGCACGCCTTGATGAATTTTGCGCCTTCAGCGAATTGTGGGCGTTCAGCAGGAATGTCCACGAGTGCAAGATAGTTGCAGGACTTGAATGTTGCCTGTTCCAGAGGGAAGTGGCATATCGCAGCAACAACCAGCGTGTCAGAGACGTGAGTGGGTTCAACAACCTTGCTTGAAGAGGCCATTGCTGTAGCATAGATAGGAACACCAAATAAAAAAATCATGGTTTAATACAAAATGTATAAACCAGATTTTGGTATAAAGAATAGCAAATGTAAAAAGAAACAAGTGTTTCCATGAACAAGATCAAAATACTTGCGATAGAAAAGCAAATAAAAATACCAAATGTTTTAAAAAAGTTTGGTATATTAAAAAACATAGGTATAGGATATAGCTATAGAATGTAAAAGATGGATTAAATAAAAAAAAATCTTCTGTTCTTAAGGAAAAGACTTAGAACAGGGTTTTGAAGTTTAATCCAGATTTTTATTTTATTTACCCTAGATTTTTGTTTTGATTTTAAGAAAAGAAAAGAGAAGTGAAACAGGATGTTTCCAGATTAATGTGTAAGGTTAGATCAAACATTAGTGATGTTCAAGAATAAAAAACGCACAAGTGCGTGTTCTTGGTGTTCTTGAGAAAACTGTAAGAAGTTGAGAGAATTCTTGCCTTTTGGAAATTTTGAGAGCGTAAAGAGAGAAATGAGGTAAGGATTTGCTTAAATAGCATGGGGAGAGAGAAAAGGATAGGTAAATGACGGTTTTAGATTTTTGAAAAAGAAATGATGACCTGGCGCACGTCCCTAGAAAGGATATGGAAGGGAAACATCGTGGTCCGTCTTGTGTCAGAAAAGGTCTGACGTGTCCTTTTCTTTTTTTAAAAATATAATGATATTATCCATTTGGAAATATTAATCATTATCTTTGAAAATATTCATCAAAAACAATAAAAGATTGTCAGTGATGAGTTTTATGTTTTCAAATTCATTCCCTGATTAAAGAAACATCAGGGAGCGGAAAGGTTTGGAAGATAATACCTGAGTGAGAAGGTATGGATATTTCTGAATCAGAGTTCAGCGAATGGTAATAGAAGACTTTATTTGTATCACTGTTTGTTGTTAGCTGAGTAAAAATTATTCAGCGTTCAACATACCAAGTTCGCTGATGAGTATATTGAATCTAGTTTCATCAACAGGCTTAGTGAAAAGATCAACGAGCTGATATTCAGTGGGTAAAAAATGAAGTTCAATTTCACCATTCATCACATGATCTCTGATAAAGTGATATCGAATCTCAATGTGCTTGGTTTTATTGTGAAGTACAAGGTTGTTGGCAATTGCAATAGCACTACTGCTATCACAATAAATAGGGATCTTGGAAAGCATGAGATCATAATCTCTGAGTTGATTTCTCATCCAAAGGATTTGAGCACAACAACTTCCAGCGGCTACGTATTCAGCTTCAGCGGTGGAGGTGGACACAAAATTTTGCTTTTTACTTGTCCAACTAATCAATTTACCACCTAGTAGCTGACACCCACCAGTGGTGCTCTTTCTGTCTATCTTGCAACCTGCAAAATCACTATCAAAGTAACCAATTAGATCGAACCCTGAGCCTTTGGGATACCAAAGACCCAGATTAGGAGTTCCTTTCAGGTATCTGAAGATTCTCTTTACAGCGATGAGATGAGATTCCTTCGGTTCAGCTTGATACCGAGCACAAAGACATGTAGAATACATGATATCAGGTCTACTTGCTGTAAGATATAGCAAAGACCCAATCATCCCTCGATAAGCGGTGACATTTACAGGTTTTCCATTAGGGTCCTTATTCAGTGTCAGAGGAGGGGCCATACGAGTCTTCATCGCTGAGCATTGATTCATATCAAACTTGTTCAGCATATCTTTAACGTATTTACTTTGACAAGTAAAGATTCCTTTGTCAGATTGTTTTATCTGCAAACCTAGAAAATACGTTAGTTCACCCATCATACTCATTTTATATTGTTTTTGCATTCTTGCAGCGAAACCAGTGCATAATTTGGGTCTTGTGGAACCAAAGATAATGTCATTGAAATATATTTGAGTGAGTATAGTATGACCTTTATATTTTCTTAAAAAGAGAGTTTGGTCAATTTTTCCACGAATGAATTTTTCTTTAAGAAGAAATTTAGAAAGAGTATCATACCAAGCTCTAGGAGCTTGTTTTAACCCGTAAAGAGCTTTTTCAAGTTTGAAAACATAAGCAGGATGGTTGGGGTCTGAGAAACCAGGGGGTTGTTCAACATAAACCTCCTCGCTGATTTTCTCATTTAGAAAAGCACTTTTAACATCCATTTGAAACTTTGAAGTCTTTTTGGGCAGCATAAGCTAAGAAAAGTCTTATGGCTTCTAAACGGGCTACAGGTGCAAAGGTTTCATCGTAATCAATACCTTCTTCCTGTCTCTATCCTTGAGCGACAAGTCTAGCCTTATTGCGAATAACAGTCCCGTTTTCATCTATCTTATTTCTAAATACCCATTTGGTTCCAATAACTGTTTTACCAGAGGGTCTAGGAACAAGATTCCAAACTTAGTTTCTACGAAACTCAGTTAGTTCTTCTTGCATAGCTGAAATCCAGCTAGGATCAGAGATAGCTTGATCTATCTTTTTAGGTTCAGAGAGAGAGATGAAATTAACATAGAGACATATATTACCTGTACCTCTACGCGTTTTGATACATGCATTAGGATCACCAATAATCTGATTTATTGGATGATTTGCAGTCCATCGCTGAGCTGGTGGTTGAGTAGAGAGATCAACCGCAGATTCAGCGACTAGTTCTTCTTCTTCAGGGATGCTGTTTGTTGTTTCAGCAACAGGTACATCATCATTTAAAATCAATTGAGGAGACTCAGAGGATTGATTTGCAGAGGATGAAGCTTGAATATTCACTGAGGAATTTCCAGAAGATGCATCAGAAGGAGGAATCTGATTGAGAGGAGTAACACTGATCCCTGAAGATGGATCATTGTTAGTAGGTATTTCAGGGATTTCATCATCACTTAATTCAGCATTAGGTTGATTGTTGAAATAAGTTTCAGGTTCCCCATAGTGAGACTTCATCCAAGAAATTTATACCCGCGCAATGCGGCGGGATGCAAATTGTATATAAATGTAAGTGAGAATACTGATTACAACAGATAAACGCATGCACACATAATCAAATTGAAGAAGTTGGGTAAAGAAGATAAAGAGTGTAATGTAGAGCAGGTAACTTGCTCTCTTGAAAAAAAAAACAACAGAAATTTATGCAAGGTTGATGATGTGCTCAATTGCATTAACAACTGTCTGGCAAGGATTTGGAGTCCAAAAATGTTTAGACTAATCTACTACTACCCTAATATACATTTAATAAAAAAGTCTAAAAGATAACTATCTATGCATGATGTACTACTCTTTTGTGCACATATTTGAAAAATCTCTTAATAACAAGTTTGAAAGCACAATGTACAAGTGATATATGCTTATGCTTTTTTTGGTGAGTTCTGAATCAAATTTCTGCTTCTTCTCCCTCTTTGTACTTCCTTTTACTATGATGAGTAAAAATTCAAATTTTGATTTTCAAATTCAAAATATGAATTTCAAAATCCAAAGTAACCTTTTGTTTTTACCTGAGAAGACATTTCCCGCTGCTTAATTTCATCTCCATATTCAAAATCAAACGATTTTCCTACCCAATCATTCTCCAATTTCAAATTTCATACCTTACGTCTTCCTCTCTAATCTTTTGTTGTATAAAATATTTAATTATCTTCAAGCCTAGATGATATTTGATTCATTTTAAGTCCTAGAAACGATATCGATCTCTAAGATGCGGTCACATATCCTTCCGATCTCAATCTCCAACTCCTTTATCTCAAATCGAGCATCATCGTCTTCAATCCTTCAAGTTTCTAATGCAGCACAAGCTGGAGCAGTATTCATCAACTTCGATGGTATGATCTAGCTCATTCATCGATTGTAGATGGGAAAGAGGTTGAGACCAAAACCCCTTTACCTAGGGTATCAAGTCACGATAGTATTAGAAGTACTCGTCTATCATCAACTTCTACCGGCTCTGTTTCTTTCCAGAAACGACGTGGTGGCAGGCGGAGTTTTTCCTGTCATAGGGCCAGACGGATGGGATACGTTTTTATCACCCGGTCTAGGTCTAAAGTGCTGGGATACATTGGACAAAATTTATTTTTCAAGATTTCACGTAATTTTATGTTCTTGATCATTCATTCATATGGTTAAAACCACTCTTCTCATTGATATATTATCATATAATCGTGAAAGACGAATTATAGAGAGAGTACAATCAGAACAAGATGCAGAGCAAACTAGGATAGCGAGAGAAGAGAGAAGAGCAAGAAAGCACGCAGAGAGAGAGAGAGAGAGAGAGAGAAAGAGAAAAGGGAAGATGATCATGAAGGAGAAGAGAAAATAAAGAGTGATCCCCGATCTTATTATACCCAGAGGGGGAACAAGAATTAATGAGCCAAGTGTGAGAGAGACAGAGAGAGTGAAACCTCTAGATATAGAGTCAGAGGGACAAAATCGTAAGAATGCACAAAAAGATGCCCCAAGAGGCGCACATATTAGATTCTCCTCTCCCACCCCTAGTGCAAGCACACAATTTATCCAGGATGTACAAGCATAATTGGATATTGAAACAGAGGTGCACACCTCGAACCTTAACCAGCCTAACTATTAGACTTCATTCTGTGAAAAATATGAACCAGAATATCACAAGTATCGGAGATCAGAAGTTAAGTCAGAAGCTCATCTTCTGACTTAAGTCATCTCAGAGGCGCCCAGAGACTTGAAGAACCTCTGGACTCTAACTGTTAACTCATACGCGTTTGTGATGACGTGACGATCACACTTTCTGTGCGTCCCTATACGTAACTGATTCTGTTAACTAGTATAGCTGATGTGTCAATTCTTGATAGGCTAGATCATTAACATTTGCTTTGTAATGGTATAAATAGATTCATTCTTCACTGTAATAGTTGACGATCTTGGATAGAAATTACGCTGTTCATTCATACGTATTGTAATCAAGTTCAAGGTTATTAATACGATTTCTCAATTGTTCTTCAAGTTCGTTCTAACTTTTCTTATTACTTATTATTACTGTTTAGTATCAATCATAGATCGACATTGCTTCCGCTCATATTTTGTTATACGATCTGTTGATTGTGTTATAAGAAAGGGATCTGGATTCCAACAATTGGTATCAGAGCCCGATAATCAATCTATTGATTATTAGATCTCTTCTGGTTTGGAGAAATCCCTATTCTACCTGCAGTTAATTTCATTTTTACACTACCGTTCTCAATTCTACCTTGTTTTTCGAGATTTTGTTAACTTCATACAATTCTCTCTAAATTAGTGGTAATTTTAGTTTAAATCTGAAAATCAGTAAGAATATCGTCTCGTTTCAACTCATTTGAAATTTATTTGATCCAAATTTCAACAGCATTTCCTGCATTTCTCTTAATCTCTGTTTTTAAAAAAATGGCAAATCAAAATATGAACGCCATATAAACCTTCGGATCCTTGTCCAAACCTCCAACTCTAATCCGTGATGAATATCCTCAATGGAAGATCCGGATGATCAATTTCTATGAAGGATTAGATGTTGAACTCTATCCTACTGTTTTAAATGGTCTATTTATACCAATGACCACCATTCCATGGATTCCAACTACTACTATTACTGATGAAATTCCTGATCGACAAGTACCAAAGCTTAGGGGAAATTGGTCTGATAAAGAAAAGGCGAAGGTGGAAATAGCCAAAAAGGCAAAGAGTCTTTTGATTATGGCTATTCCAAATGAGATTTTCCAATCTCTGGATTCATGCGAAACTGCAAAAGAGTTGTGGAAATATTCTCGCAGGAGGAGCAAAGATGAAGAAAACTAGAAGAGCTCAAGCTCTGAATGAATATAATAATTTTCAAGCTATTCCAGAAGAGACTCTGGAGCAGACCTTTCACAGATTTAACACTCTGATAAATCTGTGCAAAAGATGTGATATACTAAGATCCAAGGAAGATAACAATGTTCTATTCCTTAAACGACTGAATCCGGAATGGTCTAATCTCTCTATATCTCTTCAAGCTAACCAAGACTTAGAAATGTGGCCTCTGCACGATGTTTTTGGCACTCTTCAGGGTCATGAAAAGGAAGTTGTCCAGAAGAAAACATCAATTGGTGGACCTCTGGTCCTAATCTCTGAATCCAGAGGGTCAGGCAGAAGGAGTAGAGAGAATGAGAGGAAAGGAAAGAGCAAGGCATTCATCTCAGAAGCAAGTCTAGAAGGTGCTTCTGATTCTGATGATGATATCAAATCTTTTGCAGAATCGTTAGCGCTTATTACCAAACAATTCACCCAAAAGTTTGGTAATAGATCTTTTCAAGGGAACAAAAGATTTGATCGCCCCACTCCAACTTATGCTCCAAGGCAAGAGATCTAGAGAGCTGAAAAATCAGAAGCAGAAAAGAAGGAAGAAGAGCTGAAAAAGAAAAAGGATGTGTATTACAGGTGCGGAAAGCCAGGTCACTATTCCAAGGAATGCAAAGGTGCTCTTGTATAAGACAAACCGTACTACAAGTACAACGTTGTCGAAAGAGCTCATTATACTGAAAAAGAGAACTGGTTGGATGATGTGTCAAACGGAGATGAAGCCATATTTTGTGGAATGGCTAAGGCAGATGAGTCAGAAGATCAGCCATCTGAAACTCCGGTTTGTACTCTATCTGAATCCTCTGAACTCGAGAACACCATCATGATTTTAACCAATGATTTTGAAAATCTTAAACAAAAGTTTATTATAGAAAAGAAATTGAGGAAAAATCTTTGCACATAGAACTTCAAAACAAAGAGCTACAGATCAAAAAATATATGGATGCTCAGAAAGTGCATGATAAAATCAATACACAAGTAGGGAAAACCGGACTTGGTTTTGAGGATTTGGATCCCTACACGTGTAAAAAGCGGTCTACTCTGGAATCTGTATTCTGTTTAGGAAAAGAACAAAAGCCTGTGTTTCCTATCTTATATGAGCAATCTGTTTTCAAAAAATCAAAATACGAAAATGGTCATCGTGTGAGAAAACTCAAGTACAAAAATATCGAGTACTCTTCTGAAAAAACAACTCACGTTGATCTAAATTTAGTCCAAAAGAAAAGTGATATTTTCAAGTTTGGATCGATTACTCATATAACTTTGAATCCAGAAGATGATGAATTTATACCTATATAAGCAGAAGTGGAGCCAAGACTTACTTTTCAAAATGAAATTCTCTCAACTCTGGATGAGTGTTTTAAACTCTGAACATATGGATGATCAAAACTCTATTGAAAACCATCCAGAGATCTTTCCTTGTTCTTTTGTTGACTTAAATCTTTCCGAAACCCAAGATAATTCTGAGTTTATTACTTATCCCTAGGAAACTGATGATCAAGATGATGATGATTTCTTTGACAATTCAGAGAAATATGTTTCAACTTTTGAAAATATCTTGCCACAAGAATACCCAAAGGCTCCAGAGGTAATTAAAAATAAGGATGCACCTTTCTTATACACTAATGAACCTCGGAAATCAGAGCCTCTGGACCTAATGTTGAAAAACATTCAAGTTGAATACCAATACTCTCAGTTCCTCCAAAAGGACAAAGAAAAGCGATTTCTATTCACCCAGACTTTCTTGGGATGTGTCTTAAAGCTAAAACTTGTCTTGAACTCGAAAAGGAAGAGAGAATCAAAAGGAAAGTCAATACTCAGCAACAATCTCAGCATTCAAAACCTCAGAAGTTTACTTATGCACAAAAAGGAAAATGGAAATCGAATTCTTCTACTTCTATTTCAGTAAAATCCAAGGTTCCTGAGAAGTCTCATCAGAGGAAGCCTCCACAGAAGAACACATTTACTTCTAAGCATAAGTCTAGCCTAGATAAGAAGTTCGATAGAACTACTGATGCTAGAATAGACAGAAATAAGAAAAATTGTAATTATCATTCTAGTAATGAAAATTTCAAGCAATCTTTTATGTTTAACAATTCTGAATGTTTCTCCTTGTTCTTAAAACTTAAGCAATTTTTCTGAAGGCCCTCTGGTTACTTCTCTAAACATCAAAAGTATTCCAACTTCAGGAATCAAACCAAAAGGAACAATGAAAACAAAAAGGGCAAACTAATAACCTCTGCAAAACCCAATCAAGCCTATGTTAAAAAGGATCAATCATTCAAACCTAACATTAAAGGACCCATTATGAAATGGGTACCTAAATCTCTCTGATTCTGATTGCAGAAACAGCGTGTGCATATCTGGTATCTTAACTCTGGATGCTCGAGGCACATGACTAGAACGAGAAACTTACTCTCCAAATTCAAAGATAAAAGTGGAGGAGCAGTAACGTTTGGTGATAATGGTAAGGGTTAAATAAAAGGCTACGATACTCTACAAGAAGGTACTTATCCAAAGTAGCTCATGTTTCTGGTTTGAAACATAACTTGTTAAGTGTAAGTCAACTATGTGATTCTAAGATACTAGTTGTTTTGATGAAAAACACTGCTACTTCTTCTCTAAGGCAGGTGAAGAACTATTGAGAGCTGACAGAAAAGGTAGTCTATACATGATGAATTTTACATCCAGGGATGATAAGGAAACTCTCTGTATAATCTCCAAAAAGAGTGAAATTGCTTGGTTATGGCATCATAAAATGTCTCACTTGAATTTGACAATCTTGAGATGCTGGTAAAACATAATCTGGTGAAGGGCCTCTCAGAGGTACACTTCCCGAAGGATCACCTCTGCCCTGCATGTGAAATGGGAAAAATAAAAGAGCATCTCACAAAACCAAAAGTGATCATTCGTGCACTAGACCTCTGCAACTGCTACATGTTGACCTCTATGGTCCCATTGCAATTCAGAGCTTGTCTGGCAAAAGTATATCTTGGTGCTAATAGATGAATTTTCCAGGTATACATGGCTTGATTTTGTGCGTCAAAAATCAGAAGTGCCAATTGTATTATCATAATCAAGAGGCATCTCAAAACTTCTATTAAAATTTTCCACATTTTTGGCTGTAGGTGTTTCATTCTGAATGATAGAGAAAAACTTGGCAAGTTTGACAAAAAAATCTGATGAAGACAAATTCTTGGGATATTCGTTAAATTCAAGAGATTTTAGGGTTTTTAATTTACAAACTAAGACTGTGATGGAAAGCATAAATATCGATTTTGATGATCAAACTCAATTGACTTCTGAATATTCCAATTCTAAACTCAAACTTAATATTGTTACCTTTGATTATCTTTCAGGTTCCAGAGAATTCGAGAGTGATGCTCTGTTTGATGATTTTCTGGGCGAAGAAATACCTTCAGAGCAAGCACCCATTAACCCAACCTTGAATATTCCAGAAGTACTTCAAGCTTCTGGAATCACTCTCTCTGGTCCTGTATCATCAAATGAGAGTCCAACGGTACCTTCTGCGCCTCATTTATCATCAAATGAGAGTCCAGAGGTAACCTCTGTGTCTTCATTTGAGGGGGAGACTTTAGGTGCTTCTCCAGATCCAAAACCTAATCCAATATCAGATGAGGTTATTCAATCTTCGGATATAGAAGTTCAAGCTCAACAGATACCTCAAACAGGATGAAAAGATGGACAAAGTCTCACACTCCAAATCTAATTATTGGAAGTCCATCTGAAGGGGTTAAAACTAGATCTGCAACTGCCAATGAAGCCTTCTTTGTAAATTTTCTGAGCATTATAGAGCCAAAGAAGGTTCATGAAGCTTTACAAGAACCAAGCTGGGTGGAAGCTATGCAAGAAGAACTGCTTCAATTTGACAGAAACAAAGTATGGAACTTAGTACCTCTGCCTAAAGACAAAATTGTTATTGGTACTAAGTGGGTATTCAGGAACAAGAAGGACGAAGATGGTATTGTGATCAGAAACAAGGCAAGATTGGTGGCTAAGGGATATTTTCAAGAAGGGATAGACTACGATGAGACATTTGCCCCTTTTGCAAGACTTGAAGCTATAAGACTTTTTCGAGCTTTCTCAGCATACAAAAGCTTTAAAGTATATCGGATGGATGTTAAATGTGCATTTCTGAATGGAAATCTCAAAGAAGAAGTGTATGTTAAACAACCTCCTGGATTTGAAGATGCTAAACACCTAGAATATGTCTATCTTCTGGATAAAGCTCTATACGAGTTAAAGCAAGCACCAAGAGCCTGGTACGAATGATTATCTACGTACCTGATCAGTCAATCGTATGAGAAAGGTAAGATTGATACCACGTTATTCATCAAAAGAGGCAAAGGTATGTTAACTATAGTTCAAATATACGTGGACGACATCATATTTGGTTCTACTCATCAGTCAGAAATTGATCTGTTTTCAAAACTGATGGAAAAAGAATTTAAAATGAGCATGTTGGGAGAATTAACGTTCTTCTTGGGACTCCAAGTCAAGCAAACTACTTCTGGCATTTTCATAAATCAAGCCAAGTATGTTTTTGACATGTTAAAGAAATTCAAACTTCAAAATTCCACCCCTATGAAAAATCCTATCTCTTCTAGCACAAAACTTGATCCTGATCACTTGGGGAAATCAGTTGATGTTACTAGTTATAGAGGTATGATCGGATCACTTTTATACTTAACTGCAAGTAGGCCAGATATCATGTTTGCCACTTGTCTATGTGCGAGATTTCAAGCCAATCCAAAAGAATCTCATTTGGTTGTCGTAAAAAAAATTAGATACCTAAAAGGAACTCCATCACTAGGTCTCAAGTAACCTAAGAATTCTGGATTTGATTTAATTGCGTATACTGGCTCTGATCATGCAAGATGTAAGTTAGACAGAAAAAGTACCTCTGGTAGTTGTCAACTTCTGGGAAACAGACTAATAAGTTGGACATCCAAGAAACAAAACTGCGTTTCAAAATCTACAGTAGAAGCCGAATATGTTGCTGCTGCTAGTTGTTGTTCTCAAGTTATTTGGATGAAAACTCAACTCAGAGACTATGGTCTGGTGTACGGCAATATATCCATCCTATGTGACTCAGAAAGTGCTATTGCCATCATTGAAAATCCAGTTCAGCACTCAGAAAGTGCTATTGCCATCACTGTAAGGTATCATTTCATTAAAGATCATGTGGAGAAGGGGAGAATTGAAATGTACTTTGTCTCCACTGATTGTCAACTTACTGATATCTTTACAAAAGCTCTGGATGAAAAGTGATTCAATTTTTTGATCAGCAAGTTGGGTATGCTAAACATGTAATTACCTTAACTTCTATGGTCTTAATAGGATTAAGTTAATTCACTTGTTCTGTATATCTCAATTTTTTTTACCAAGTCATTTTATGTATGTCAAACACTAAGTCAGAACCGCCCAGAAACCTCTGGTCACTTCTGATGATTAACTCAAAAGCACTCAGAAGATTCTGGACACCTCTGTTCTTAAATGAACAATTCTTTTCACTTTCTGATCCAAGTATAGACTGAAAGGGCAGCATGATTTGAAAAATCAAGGGGGGGCAACAAACTCAAACTTTAAGGAGGAGCACACAGTGCAATTTTTGAGGGGGAGCACAGACCTGTGCTATATCTTAAGGAAATCTCATCAAAGCAAGTCTAACAGATGTTAGCTGTCTTCTAAACCTCTCTTTACTTAGAAAGTTTTTGCGAATTGGTTACTTCTGAATAACTCTTGCCGTCAAGATTAATTAGAAATTTCAAATTCAACTAAAACTCTTCTGAAAAGACGTTCTCATGACAAAGCTCTTGGTTTCAAAATGATTTATATGACCAAAAAGCTATTCTATGATTATGTCTTTCTCTAGAAATTTCTTTTAATAAGTTACTTCTAAATTTAACTATTGCCTTCAAGGTTAATTAGAATTTTCTTATTTCATTAAATTTCTTAAGAAATGCTATTTATAGAATTTCAAACTTTCATTTGGTACAAAACTGATTTATTTCACCAAATGTCTGATTTTAATTTCTTTAAAGGAATAATTAATTTCAAAAATTATTCTTTTAATCCACAATTTTTTTGTTGATTAATTGATAATTTTTCTTATTAATTTCTTTTTAATTTTGGAGGGAATATTCAAAATATTTAAAGCAGCATCGGTTATCATAGTAAGCAGTCCAAAAACCCTTCAGTGCCTCACCAAACTCCTACACGCGCCTGTCATCAATTAATACACGCAAAAGATTCCTCCACGTGTCATTAATCGTCCGACTGCATGAGTGCACGCATACTTGCTTACATCAGTACCTATAAACCACTTGTTTTTCCTCAAATCAAAAAAACCCCTCGATCCCCAAAATAACTCGAGTTATATTTCTCTCTCATTATATAAACTCGAAAATAGAAACTCATCACTCTACTACTCATCGTCTTCCTCCTCCGGCTACCATTTCTATTTGCTACCCTGCACTCTCAAGCTCTTAAATAAAAACCCAAATCACCGATGGCAAACCCAACTGTAAATGTCAATGTGCAAGAAAAAGAAGGCGACTAATCGATTCAACGGCGGAAAGTGCCCTAATAGTGAAGCTACCACTCAAAGCCAACAATGTACAAGTTCTCCTCGATCCAAATACGTATCAAGAAGACTATAAAGTAATGATCGAGTTCTTGTAATATCATTCACTGAACTGAACCTTAACCCTAACCAACCCCAATGTGACCGAAATCTATGTTCAAGAGGTCTGGCAATCAATGTTTGTCGCGGACAAAGAAACTCTCCAAGGAAATTTCAGCCATCCCACAGAACCTGAGAACGCCGTCGAATTCCCTATCACAAAGAAGAAAATTGTCAAGTACTTTCATTTGCCCCTACCTGTTATTGAAGTTGAAGGCCAAAAAGTACCAAATCCAGATCTTGAACAGAATCCTACACCTGAAGCTTTGCTGTCATTCATAAAGTTCTTGGGATACAATGAAACACTCACCAAGCTGTCTGAATTCAAAAGGAAGCAGCTGCCTCCCATGTGGAATGTGCTAGTCTCCATTCTCAACAAGAGTCTCACTTGCAAAATCGGCTCTCAAGACCAAACCAGCAAGAACATTCTTACCATAATGTATGGAATGTACTTCAACAGGATATTGGATTATGCAAGTCTGATCTTTCAAGAAATCAAAGCTGTTGTACACACCAAAGCTTCACACCAGAGACAGGGCAAAGCTCTTCCAGTGCTAATGTTCCCAAGATTCCTCTCTCTTTTCACTTATCCAGCCATAGGTGCTCTGAAAGCACCCTTCCTTCAGCCATTCTGCAAGATAGCCACTATGGGCTCTCATAGGCCCACCATTGACAGAAAAGGCTATTCTTCTCCGAGAGAACTATCTAGGTATATGCTTAACCTTATTCCTCAAACGTCTCCTAATCTTATCTCTTATAAACACTCGTTGGTATACTCAGAACCGAGAATACCTACCCAGAGCATTTAGAGTCTAATGTAGGAAGTGAGGGGTCAAGTGAGAATGAGGTTGAAAAGAATGAGAGTGAACCACCGAGTGATTCTGGCCATTCTGATAGATTAATGCAAGAAGCTATAGAAGATGTCCATAGAGACTCATATGTGCGAATCTCACCGAGTCCAACAAGGGTAGCCATAACTGCTGAGGTAGATGCCAACACATCTACTCTCATTGAAACAGGACAGCCCAGTCCAAACCACCCTGAAACCAACCGATCAGAGGATATCCTTCAATCCTCTGAATCAAGCACATCCGGGGAAACCACATCATCTTCCTCATCCTCTCAAAAGGATGGTGACGAAAATATATGAGTTCTATCGCCCCAGAACTCGCCACAACCTACACAATTTGTTGATGTCTCTGTGACCAACGAAGTGTTAGGGAACGCAGAGGGTACGTCCATACCCTTTGATAGTGTAGAAGCTGAAGAATTCCCATCAGAGGGGTTACAGCATCAGGATGCACCACTTACCGGAGTTTTTCTACTCCCAAAAGGTAAGCACATTGTGTTCAGTTCCCCATCCTCTGATGATAGGGAAAAAGCTGACCAAATCAGAACAACCGAAGAGGTGTTTATCAATGATAGCTACCTCTGAAAATTCTTTAGCAGCGGGGCTCCCGGCCTTTGGACCCCTCGAAGACAGTTTGGAAGTCCCTCCATGCTCAACGTCAAAACAGGCGTGAACGAGAGCTTCGCTGAACGCGAGAGACAAGGGGCCCTATGTGTTGGGGATGCACAGGTTACCTCTTTGGAATTTGTCACCAATGCAGCGTTCCAGGCATTTGGTGATAAAATTCAGAGATCTGTGGAGGATCTAAAACTTTCCCTTGAGTCTCACCAAACAATGCTCAGTGATCTTAAGAATGCTCAACTTGCCCAGACTCAGGCTCTGGAAGCTATCCAGAAGTTAATTTCTGATAATGCCGAGTCTTAGAGGAATTCTGCCTCTTACTACTTCAATAAACTAGACGCAAGAATCAAGGCAAACGCAGAGGCAATATTTCACATTCCTAATGACATCCCAACTCAAGAGGTCACCATATCTGCAAATGAGTATGGCTCTTTTATTGCTGACATCAAGAAACTCATTGATGCAGTGATCCCATTAGAAACCTCTGTCTCAACATCGTCCTTGGTTCGCAAATCTGATATGGCTATTTTCTAGAAAGCTATGATGGACAGGTTCAATGCACTGACTACAGATTATGAAGAAAAGAAGAAAGCCAAAGAGGCTAGAGTATGCAAAAAGGCAGAGTTGAAGCGAAAGAAGTCTGAGGATCAGGATCCTGATTCTCAGAAGGGGGAGAATACATCCAAAAAGTCAAAAGTTGATTGTGCTGAAACGGCTAAACCTCAGGATAAAGGTAAAGCTCCTGCCTCTACACCCTCTGAACCACCACCATCCAAACAAACTCCTCTTACACCAACTCCACTAGCCGTAAACTCTGGCCCACTTCCCAAAGATACTGATATGGCTAAGTTCATTCTTGAGCTTTTGGGAAACACAAGAAAGCCACAACCTCAACCTTCACAATCGCAGCCATCAAAATCCCCCCAACCTCAGAAAGATCAATCAATCCCCTCTTGTGCCAGAACCAGAGAATTCTCAGCCACTCAAAATCCAAAACCCTCTGACTCTGTCTCTTAACAATACACTGTTCAAGAAGCTGAAGGAGATAAAGCTAAGGCTGAAGCTGATAAAGCTTAGGTTGAAGCTGATAAAGCTAAGGCTGAAATTGAAAAGATCAAGAAAGAAGAGTCAATCAAAAGAAAGGCTGAGATCCAAGAAAAGAAAGATAAGTTGTGGAGGTTTGAACTTCCAACTTTGGAAATTAAGCACAGGCACATGTACGCAGTCACAGATCAGAAAGTCTTCTTAATGCTTCCTAACTTTGCCAATGACTATCATGTAAGCGATGAAGTCAAAAACAGATTCATGAGTCATAGACAAGTAAAGAAAGAGACTTACTCAAAAGTACCAATCAAGAATATCTTGGGGATCAAGCATGTCAAATTCGAAAACACAGAGATTATGTACACAACCTATGAAGTGATCAGAGAAGACAACAACAAGTACTACTTCTGTGATAATGATCTGTCATCCATCAATCCTTCTGATCTCATACCTCTGGGAAGGTATATGAAAAATAAAATGAATCAAAGGACTGATGATCAGAACAAAGTTGCCTTCTTCCAAATCACTGACTGCATGAAAGCCTTCATCAGGTATAGAAGACAGGTAGACTTTCAAACGGGCCTAGATCACAAGGAAGTAAACTTGAGCATCTCTACTCCCAACGAAGACAGAGAAGGCCTCAATCATCTGCCTGTTGGAGAAGTGTTGACAGAACCTGAAGATGGTATCCTGTTTAAAAGACCAGCCAGAAGAAGTTTCTTCAGAATCTCGAGGCACATAAATACTCTACAAGAGTTGTGCAAATTGTCAAGAGTTATGCATCTCTCTAGATTGATGACAGAAGAAAAGAAAGAAGAGATAGAGACATAGCTAAAAGGATGGATAAGAAACTCTACACAATCTTAACGGTCAGAGAAACAAATGATCTGTTTCACAAGATTGTCACTTTTCATCCTGATGCTCCCTTCTAATCCATTATACAAAGCCCTTTATCAAGAATTCAAACACTTATACGAAGCCATTTATCAAGAATTCAAACACTATTGACAAAGTGTTAGATGTTGCACCAACTGGAATTGGGAAGACTATATCTGCATAATTTGAAATTTTACGGAACCATCAGAAAGGGTCTGGTAGCGTCATGCGTGCTGTGTACATCGCTCCTGTTGAAGCACTTGCCAAAGAGCGATATAACGAATGGAAAAAGAAATTTGGAGATGGCCTTACTTTGAGAATCTGAATTTGCCTAAAGAAACAGCAACAAATTTGAAATTGCCTAAGGAAACAGCAACAGATTTGAAATTGCCTAAGGAAACAACAACGGATTTGAAATTACTTGAACGAAGCTATTATTTCCACATTCTGGACTTCATACTTAGGGGGAGATTGTTAGACTTCATTATGTGAAAAGTATGAACCAGAATATCACAAGTATCGAAGATCAGAAGTTAAGTCAGAAGCTCATCTTCTGACTTAAGTCATCTTAGAGGCGCCCAGAGACTTGAAGAACCTCTGGACTCTAACTGTTAACTCATACGCTCTTGTGATGACGTGGCGATTACACTTTCCGTGCGTCCCTATAAATAACTGATTCTGTTAACTAGTATAGCTGATGTGTCAATTCCAGATAGGCTAGATCCTTGACTTTTACTTTGTAATAGTATAAATAGATTCATTCTTCACAGTAATAGTTGACGATCTTGGAGAGAAATTACGTTGTTCATTCATACGTATTGTAATCAAGTTCAAGGTTATTAATACGATTTCTTAATTGGTCTTCAAGTCTGTTCTTACTGTTCTTATTGCTTATTATTACTGTTCAATATCATTCATAGATCGACATTTCTTCCGCTCATATTTTGTTATACGATCTGTTGATTTGATTATTAGAAAAGGATTTGGGTTCCAACACTAACCACTCAGAGGACGATGCTTCCTCTAAGCCGTACAACCAAAGGGAATCCCATAATCTGAGTGCATCCTCCCAACAGGATGTACTCACTGAAAATATAATTGTCATGTCTCCCCATGGCACGCAAGAAATCCCCATAGAGGAATTTGTTTCCTCTGCACTAGAAAATCCCAAACGTTAACCTGAGAGACGATTTAGGGCACTAAACTTTTTGGCTCTCGATAGCCCTCAGGGTTCACTTGGCATGACTCTGGCTCTGCAAATGAATGGAATGCCAACAGAAGGACTGTAGTATACTCTGACTCTGAGCCGGAGGTACAATGATCGGTCTGAAGTCCTTCCGAGCTCAACGTCCATTCAGGCACGAAAGAAGGCGGCGTAGGAACAACGCTAAACTCAACTAAGCAACCATCCATAGATGAGTTCCAAACTCTGGATGTGTTATCAAAGGATTCTGAGCATGAATTAAACAATGCTAGGCCCAGTGCAAAGGCCTCAACTTCCGTATCCGATATTAGAGAAATTCGAGATCCCATATCTGGTATAAAGGCTGAGAACTTCTTGAATGCCTCAAAAGTCGATGACTTTAAGATTTTGACGGAAAATCTCAATAAGGCTTATGCCTCAATGGAAAATCGAGTGAGCTCCTCTAAACAAACCATTTAGAGACTTGAAAATCTCATCTCTGGTCATATTTCCAAGCCACAACCAGAATCATCCTCCACTGTTCCTCTTGCAGAGTTAGAGCGATTTCGAGAAGAGATGAAGGAGATGATATTGAGCACCATACTTCCTGGTCCCTCTGTACCAGAAGACTATATTAGACGCTCAGAAATGGTGACTCTGGGTGATAAGCTTCTTCAAAAGGTCTCTGGGTGATAAGCTCCTTCAAAAGGTTGCTGACTTCATCTCTGACTTTAACAACAAAGCTTCCAAAGCAGCAGGGGATATGAAGAAATCCAATGCCACCTTAAAGTTTAGATGTGATTATGAGGTCAACAAAGCAACTATGGCAATGAAGGAGTTGGCGGAGTTATTCGAAGAAAAGATTAAGATAATGCCACCCACCAATCTATAGACTAAAGAGAAAGAAGCCCTTTACAGGCTGCAAAGAACCCTCTTCAAAGAAGGTTCACTTTGACGACCAAGAGAACCCAGATGCGTCTGGACCTCAAGATCGCCAAAGGGGGGAGACAGAACCTGGTGGCTCGTCCTCTGCACCCACACCAGCCATACCCCTGAAGAGAGTTCCATTCCAATCGTCATAATCATCTCAACAACCTTCTGCATCAACTCAATCATCTACATCAACTCTTTAACAAGGAAATCAATCCCCAACCAGACCAAAGACTAATCCAGTCTCTGATGATGTACCAAGTGTAGAGAGAACTTGGAGTATGCCCTAGAATGAACCAGAACCGATCACGATTGCTGAAGAATTAAAAAGATCAATGTTTGGGCCAGGTTCTCCACCTAGAGCCAAAACTAAGAAAACCACTACTCCCAGATTTCATCACAGAAGTTTAGACTCTAACTTTCCATCCGAAGACGATGCTCCTCTTTTTGTCACAAGAAGGCAACAACTCGTGTCTACATCTCAAGCCAGACCACAAGCCTCTATAACTCAAAGCTCTACATCTCAATCCAGACCACAAACCTCCATTCCTCAAGCTTCAACCAAGAGGACTGTTCCTCCAATAAATGTAGTGCAGAGTGCTAAGGATTCAATTGATGATATGAGAAGACCTATCCCAGGATCCCAAGTGAAAGAGCCTACAGCTAATGAGCACATCTATCAATACATGTTCCTAAACAGAGACGCTCCTGCTAAAAGAGTTTATAGACTAAACCCAGAGATTGAAGAAGACATAAGAAAGAGATTTCTTAGAGATTACGAAAAAAATAATAATCTGGGAAGAAGCAATTTTTTTATTGAACGTGTTGATTTACCTTCGTCTTCACGGGTTGTTGTTGAAACCGACTCCTCCGCTTGGCGTTGTCCCTATAGGTTGAACTGCTAAAACTCTAAGAACTGGTTATGTTTATTCAAATAAAGGGATCAGTAGGATACACGACATAAAGAAATGAACCTTCTCTCACAATGCAATAATTTATCACGAGTACACTGTTGAAAGGGCACACAGAAGAATCACAATGTTCACTGATGTAGATCTTCTGAACTTAAATCCGTACGATCTACAGATTCTGCATGGACACACTCTAAATAAAGTAGACAGAGGGATCGTGAACGCAATAGCTAACACTGCCATCAGGGAAGCTATGAGAGAATGGGTGGTTGATGCAGGTAAGATAGATTTTCAAATTAGTTTAGAGCTTGGTGTGAATAAGCTGTAACACCCGGATTTTTTAGTATCCATAATTTCAAATTTCGTAGGTTTTCGACCTTAGTATAGTCATTTAGGTGTATCGTGGATGTTGGTTGAGTTGGTTATCGCATTTGACAAAAATCACATTTTGGTCGAAATTTACACTACTCGCGACCGCGCTCCTATTTTGCTCGCGCCTGCGAGAAAACCCCAAAAAGTAGGCAGAAGTATGCTCGCGACTGCACCATTATTTTCCTCGCGCACGCAAGTATTTGGGCAGAAACCCTACAACCCCCGTTTAAATACGATTTTTCCTTCCTTTCCCTATTTCTCATTTGTTTCTCCTCCTACTCACTTCTCTCCCTCTCATTTTTAGTTCTTGATCATTTGTTATTCCAAATCAATTTCTCCATGAGAGTTTGTGAGATTAAGAGTAGAGATTAAAGCTAAAGGATTGAAGCTGATCTTCATCTTCTCCAACTTCTTCGTCACCATTGTTGACCTAGTTTAGGGTTTTCCCATAAAAAGAAATTTTAAGTCATCCAAACCTTTTTAAACCTTGATTCTTGTCAAAATACTTTATTTTGGTCTCCTAGAACATCTCTCTTTGTGTATTTTACACATCCGTGGATTTTGACCAATCTTGGGTATTTTGGGTGATTTTAGATTTTGACTAAGGTTTGTATGGATCTGATTTGGATATATGATCTTGGTATATTTTATGTTGTTTATGAACTAGCGATGTTTTTTAGTGAAGGATGTTTGCAGATATGGATTTTCTTCAAATGAGGCTTTTGGGGTAAACCTAGATTTAGCTCAAATCTAGCAAGGTGAGTTCAATTTACTTTGTGAAAACTATGTACATGCCAAAAACGTCCATTTTGAAGTATTAACATGTTTTATTTGTTGATTATCAAATGTGTGAGTATTTTGGTAAGTTTTGCATATTTGGTATAAAAGGGTTTATAAATCATTCATGAGGCTTATACTTGAGTTTTTAGACATTTTGATAAATGAAGTATAAGTGTGAGTTACTTGGGTGCGTTATCTTTTAAATAAAGATTATTTGGTTGTATTTGCATCTTTAGAGTATTTGATTTATAAATCGTTGGAATTACTTGTTATTACATTATGAGGCATTTTGGAAATATATGAATATGATTTCATTTTGGAAAATGGTTTCTCCCAACCAATGCTTTGAGTAAATCACATTAGTGTTGAGTTATAAAGCCTTTGCTCGGTTTCGACTAAAATGAGTCTCATGGACAATTGTCCGATTTAAATGACTATATGTCGAGCTTTTGGAGTTATATGCAGTTATGACATAATTTATGATTTATTACATGCTTTGAGTGCGTTGGTCATTCATTTTGGAGTCATGTAAATTAGACTGAGTTGCATTTGGATCCATAAGCACAAAAACTCAGTTGTTGGTTTAGATCGGGATTGTTGTCCCTGTATTTTGTTAGAAACTGCGGATGTAATGAAGGACTTGAGGTAGAGACCGTGGGTGGTTGAACTTGATGACCGTATGATCCGTGGTTGGGATTAGTTATTCCCGTATTGTAGTTAGACACGAAGATTATAGCGCCAGAGGACTCGAACTATAGACCGTCGGTGGTGGATCTCGATGATCGTGTGTCCCATGATATGTTAGATCGGAAATTTATAACACCGGAGGACTCGAACTATAGACCGTGAGTGGTTGATCTCGATGACCATGTGTCCGGTGGCATGTTGCTTCTAACTAGAGAACGAGTCTTAGGTATTGGAGGAATCGAACTATAGACCGTGGGTGGTTGATCTCGATGACCAATATACTTTGATAGAAGTTCGATAATGTTGAAACATGGCTTACTTTGTGTCTCACCATTTTCAACAGACACAGGTCTTCCCCGTCACAGAAAGTTGTTGTCGTTTTGGGCATAGAGTTTTATCTATTATTTTCGGTGACGTTTTTGGAGTAAGAAGTGTTATCCACATTTTTTGTATTAGTGGATCTTTGAGACTTACCATATTTTGGTATTCTAGAAAATGGAGTTTTGTCCATATTTTGGTAATTGGAGTAATTGAAATTTATTTACGTCTTGGGTGAGTATCGGGTGTAGAAATTCGTTTCGAACGCGTATTTCTAATTTAATCTTTCGTTACTAACGATATTTTAGTCTAAAGCTTTTACTATGAAAAGGATTAATTTGGGAAAGATGTTGCTTTTATAATGAAGTCATTTCATTTGAAATATTATTGTTTTTATCAAGCTATCTTTCGATCTCAACCGATTATAAATGTGTTGTAAACTCTTGAGCTCACTAGGCGTTAAGCCTAACCCTTTTTATTTGTCGGCATGTGCATCGGGTTCTCGTGGGGTTGGGTACTAGCGACAGGTGTTGAATTGAGTGCTAGAGAGTATCTCGTTAAAGAGCTAGCTTTGGTGACATTTTCCGCATTCGGAGACAGCGACGCTTGTTGGTTTAGTAACACCCGACCATATGTAGTTCTTTTGTATAAGACTTGGTCTACCCTTTTGTTGAAGTTTATTTAGAATGCTTGTTCGAGAAATTTTAAATGTTGAATTATAGGAAGTGATTTATCCTACAATTTATGTAATATTGAAAATTTTAAACTAGTCGCTCTTTCCAAATTTGAGGGTGTTACATAAGCTCTATGTGACTGCTCCAAATGAGTACGTGGAAGGCTTAGAAAATATCAAGACAGGAAACTATTTGACAGGTTCTGATCATAGGTTTGTATACAGAAACGGGGAAAACATGAGGAAGGTGTACAGAAGGTCGCAAACAAGTAAATACTCAGATGCCACTCTACAAATGATAAGGAAACAGATAGAGATGCATGTGCCACTAGAATACTCAGAGTTAAGAGAGATGAGAAAAGCATGTGCTTAGGAGATAGATTCAATGTTGGAACTCAAAGAGTTGATTAGAAAGTTCATTAGCTATACTCAATAGTTAGTGATAATTGTAAATATGTATCCATCATCTTTTGTTTGAAAGTAAAATTTATAGAGGACCATGTTGGCCTCTTGCTTTCTAGTTAATACTTTCTTTTTGCAAATCCTTTTTATTTACACTTAAGGAGAGATTGTTAGAATTAACTCTATTAGAAAGTGTAAGTAAAAAGTTTTCTAAGTCCTTTAGTCAGAAGACTAAGTTACTGGAAGATACAGAACTCGGATACAGAGCTCGAATGCAGAGGGCAGAGACGCATCAGAGAAAGTCTTATAGCGCAGAACTCAAGTCCTAGACGCAGAGCCTCTGCACTATACATATAGAGCCTCTGCATGTACTATGCAGAGTCTCTGTCTCCCAAAGCCTTCTCAGATTTCAACTACAAGACTTTTCCAGTGACACTCTCTTGTACAGATGGACCTATTACAAGATTCCACGTGTGTAGAAACGGTTATTCAACTTTATAGGTTGGCATATTCTCATTAGCTAATTTAAATGATATTATTATTATTTGTGAAAAGGAACGTGTCAGTATATTTCTGACACACGTCGGCCATAAATTTTTCTTATCCACTCATACCCTAGGGACGTGCAAAGGTCATAATTACCATTTCTCAAAAAGCAAAACCGTCATTTAGCCTCCTTCTCTCTCCTTTTTCTCTCTCATCTACCTATAAAAGGATATTTCAAATTCTTTTCATTCTTTACGCGTTCATATCTTCCAAAGCAAGAAAACCAATTTGATTTCTTTCTGCATTCGTCAAGAATACCAAGAACACGAACTAGTGTGTTTTTCTGTTTTTCAACTAGAAAGGTTGGTTTTATTCCCATGTAACTTATAACAACAACTTCAATGTTGTTAAGAATTTCTACCCATCACATTTAACTACTTGTTAAAGTGA
This sequence comes from Silybum marianum, assembly GCA_036898165.1. NCBI lineage: Eukaryota > Viridiplantae > Streptophyta > Magnoliopsida > Asterales > Asteraceae > Silybum > Silybum marianum. The sequence continues at coordinate 38,065,957 of CM072529.1, read as the reverse complement.
TTTTTCTCTTATGATTTTATGATTTATCTTCAAAAACTCAAAAACAATGAAACCTGTTCTAAGGTTCCTTCTTAGAACAGATGAACATTTTTGGTCATTTTGATCCAAAATACTCTAAAACTGTTTTCTAAACTCTGTTTATGTTACATTTTTGTACCAAACAAACAATTTGATAAAACTTAAACTTTTTCTTAAATTTTTTTGATAAAATATGCCAAATAACAAGTATTTTGATATTGTTCATCAAAACACTTGTTTTTCCTTTAAATTTTGGTATTCTTTGTACCAAAAATATTAAGGGTTTATACAACTTTGTAATAAAGCATGTTCTTTCTCTTTGGTTCTCAAGTCCTTGTAACAGAAATGGCCAACATCGACCCTAACGTCAACACTAACACTGAAGACTCTGTATATGAGAACACTTCCATGGTCGCTGAGTTCAAAGCTTCCAGCTTCACCAAATTCTAGATAGAACAAGGAGTGGTGAAGTCCTGCAACCACGTCGCTCTTCTAGACATCCCTGAAGATAGCTCTTACCTCATAGAAGGTGCTATGTTCCTCCAAAAATGTCCCCACATATACGCCTTCTGTCACAAACCGGTGGGTATCACTGAATACATGCAGCAGTTCTGGTTCATTGCTCACTCAACCACCAAGACCACTGAAAAAAAAGACATAAGATCCCTGCAATTGCCTTCCAAATTCTCCTAGGCTCTCTGACCATCACTGTAGGCGCTATCAGGACTGCTCTAAGATTTCCCAACAGGGAAAAGGGTCAGGCATGGGCATCTGAGCCCTCTAAGGAAGAAATTGTGGACTTCCTGGATCAGATAGGCTATGATTGGCCTACAAAGGAGAACAATGAATAGGAGCTGAAGAAAGTACTGGCGAAAATAAACAAAAGTCGAACACCAACTGTGTGGAAATACCTCTTCTCACATATCATTCAGTGCTTTGGCCCCAAGAATGGAGGTCAGGAAGAGGCAAGCAGAAATTTCCTTGACATGGCATACTCTCTCTGCCATGGTCGCAACTTAAACTACGCCAAAATCATCTTCGAAGATTTGAAGAAAAGGGTCGACAGGAAACAAAGGGAGAAAAGCATCCTTTACCCGTTCTTTATGAGCATGATTTTCGAGTTCGTCTTCAGGGACTACCCAAAGAAGGCAAATCAGCGTTTTTCCCAAATAGGGAAGAGGTCCCTAGAACATGACCTCAAGGAGGAAGATGCCCCTCCATTCCTTATCGTGTTGGAAATAATCAAGGGTCCGACACACCCCCATTCTATGAAGCTGCTACTCCTACCTTCATGGTAGAGAATGTGTCTATATCACTGGAAAACCCACCACTAATTATTCGTGACACTTTTTCTTCTCCATCCCTAAAAAGTAACAATTCGACCGCTGAAGGACGAAAGAAGTCCACAGCAAATAAACCGCCATTAAAGAAAGCCAAGAGGGACGCCTCTCAAAAGACGATCCTATATGTATTCGCCGTATCACCAATCTCTCCTCCTACCTCAACCACGACAATGGTTTCTGAGACTGTTGCTGTTTCATCAGCTCTACCACCACCTCAGGTGCCCAAGGTCCCTGAGGTAATAGTAACCAGCTCCGTTGAAGCTGGTACAGGTAATACTATAACAAGCTTCTCTTCACCCTCCATCTACTCTTCTTTGGTCCACATATCAATCAATGATTCAGATATGATAGTCCCCAAGTCTAAAGAGGTTGAGAAACGTGTTGTTTAGTTATTAGCATTGTTTATACAATCTGAAAAATGGAAAGCAACATGCAAAGGACAAGAGAATGTTTCTCAGAAACATTCCTCGAGACAGGTATATGATCCTCAAGACACATCCGTCGCAAGATCTAACCATGAGAGTAATCCTTCAGATACTCTCAAGGAACATGTGTATACACACTTATCCAACCAACTTCTTTCTTCTAACCCTGAGCTGTTTTTTGGCTCGTTTATCTTTGTTATCTACATGTGTCTCTGATGCACCTCCTCAAACGTCTCCATCGTTGAATATGAAGAAGATGAAGAAGGTTTCTCAAAAGACAGAGAAACTCTAAGGCAAGTCTATGCCCTAACTGAAGTTCGAAATCCCAAAGGTCTCGTTGACTGCTCCTTCTGCAACCTTCCAGTTAGCAGCTGTTAAGATCCAAATAATCCTATGAATTTGGATCCTATGTTTGATATGTTTTGTAAAGAAAAGAACTTCGGAATCTGAAGAGAATAGTTCAAAAGTTCTGAACTAGTGTTAAAAAGATAAACAAAGTCATCTTCAGAAGTGCAAAATATATATTCAGAAGTTCTGAATAATTTCTGAAGTGAAAGTTCAGAAGTTCTGAAGACAATTCAGAAGTGGTTCTGAAGAGCAAAGTTTAGAATTCTGAAGACAGTTCAGAAGTTATGAAGAACTTCTGAATAGAGTATTTGATGACGTGTCACATTGTAATTGGGTTGTGATTTAAATACATGTAACTGTAGCTTTACATTTGTAGTATATATAGAGAGTTTGTTAGTTAGTTAGATGTGGTACACCATGTATGAGAGTCATCTAAAGGTGTAAGTGTGTGTTTTCTATATTCAGTATATCAATAAAATGAGGATTCCTTGAGCAATCTATCAGATCTGTTGTAATATGGGACTAACAGTAGCACTATACCACTTGGTCGGTGAGGCGGCGATACTGAATATGAAAGTCGATCACCTTCAAATCTCGGCTGAATTCATCTTCAATCAGGTTGTTGGGATAGTTAATGTGAAAAATCATATCTTAGACATCCAATCGGATGTTTCTTCAATAAAGTCAGAGGTCACCTCTCTGATAAATGCCATTGCTCGAAACTCCTATGCTATCACTTATCTTGGTGGTAAGATAGACAAACAAAGGATACGCTATCTAAAATCCTAAAACTCCTTCAGACCCCTGTTGTCTCCACCTCCTCCTTCACCAATGCTGATAGAGAATCCCTGAATCAAATTTCGTTGTGTTAGACCTCATTCACAGAGAAGTATGAAGCAGAATTGTACAAGTGCAGAAGATCAGAAGTTTATCTTCTGATCCCACTCATCACAGAGACGCCAGAGACTGGAAGAACCTCTGGACTTCAACAGATGCAACATACACGCTCCTGATGACGTGGCCTGCACACTTTTCGTGTCACGAGTTGTGTAACTGAATTTGTTACAAGCTTAGCTTACGTGTCAAATTGTAATAGGCTAGACTGTTGATTTTTATCTTTGTAATCGTATAAATAGCTCTCTTCATTAATGTAATAGTGGTCGATCTGAAAGTAATTTTGAGAGCTAATTGCGCATTTCATTCAACGTATTGGAATCGTCTTCCAGGTTAAAATACGAATTAACAATTGTTCTTACTGTTCTTACTGTTTATTACTTTTAATCATAGATCTATTTTGCTTTGGCTCATATTTCCATATTTGATCTATTGATTCATCATTAGAAAGGGATCTGGGTTCCAACAATTGGTATCAGAGCCATCTAATCAATCTATTGATTATTAGATCTCTTCCATTCGGAGAAATCCCTCTTCTATTTGTAGTAAGTTTCAGTTTTAAGCTATTGTTCGTAATTCTACCATGTTTTACGAGAATTTGTTAATTTCACAAAAATTTTCTCCAAATCGGTGGTAATTTTGGTTTAAATCTGAAAATCAGTAAGAATATCGTCCTGTTTTAATTCATCTAAAATTTACTTGTTCCAAATTTCAACAATCTTCCAGTAATTCTCTGAAATCCATGTTTTCTGAAATTATGGAAAATTCAAGTTTGAATGCTGTATACACTGCCGGATCCTTGACCAAACTACCTACCTTATCTGTGGTGAATATCCGCAATGGAAGATCCGTATGATCAATTTTTATGAAGGATTGGATGTAGAACTTTACCCTATTGTTCAAATTGGTTCGTTATGACAATGATTCCAAGGATTCCTGCTACTACTAATACCGATGAAATCCCTGCGAGACAAGTTCCAAAGCTGAGGGATAACTGGTCTGATGAGGAAAAGGCAAAAGTGGAATTGGCCAAAAAGGCAAAGAGTCTCTTGATCATGGCAATTCCAAATGAGATTTTCCAGTCTCTGGATTCGTGTGATACTGCTAAAGAGCTGTGGGATCAGCTGGAAAATATTCTAGAAGGAGGAGCTAAAATAAGAAAAACAGAAGAGCTCAAGCCCTGAATGAATACAATAGCTTCCAGGTTATTCCTGAAGAATCTCTGGAGCAGACCTTTCATACATTTTATACTCTGATGAATCTATGCAAAAGGTGTGATATCGTCAGATCTAAGGAAGAAAACAATGTCTTATTTCACAAACGATTGAATCCAGAATGGTCAAATCTCTCAATGTATCTTCAAGCTAATCAGGATCTCGAACAATGGTCTCTGCATGATGTATTTGGTACACTTCAAGCTCATGAGAAATAGGTCGTTCAGAAGAAAACAACAATAAGTGGACCTCTAGCTCTAATTTCTGAATCTAGAGGATCGGTGAGAAGGAGTAAAGAAATCAAGATGAGAGGAAAGAGTAAGGCTCTCATATCAGAAGCAATCCTAGAGGATGATTCTGACTCAGATGATGAGATCAAAGCTTTTGCTGATTCACTAGCACTTATCACCAAACAATTCACAAAGAAGTTTGGTAATAGATCTTTCCAAGGAAGCAAAAGATTTGATCGCTCCACTCCAAGTTATGCCCCTAGACAAGAGATACAGAAAGCTAAGAAGACAGAGGCAGAGAAGAAGGAAGAAGAACTGAAGAAAAAGAAGGATGTGTGCTATAGCTGTGGTAAGCCAGGGCACTATTCAAAGGATTGCAAGGGAGCTTTGAAAAAGACAAACCGTACTACAAGAACAAATATAAGTACAACGTCGTTGAAAGAGCTCACTATGCAGAAAAGGAGAACTGGCTAGGAGATGAGTCTAGCGGAGATGAAGCCATGTTCTGCGGAATGGCCACAACTAATGAATCAGAAGATCAGCCTTCTAAAACACCGGTTAGTACTCTCTCTGAATCATCTGAACTCGAAAACATCATTCTAAGTTTATCAAATGATTTTGAAGAACTTAAGCAAAAGCATACAGTTGAAAACAAATTGCTAAAACATATTGAACAAAATCTTTCAGTAACTCAAAGGGAAAGAGAAATTTACAAAAAAGAGATGGATCTTTTAACAGAAGAAAAACTGGAGTTAAGTGCTAAAAATGAGAAGATTTCCAAAGTTTTTAAAAATACAGAAGTTAAGTTCAAGGAAGAGAAATTGAACGTCATTAAACTTTTGGAAGACAAAGAAAAGGAGATTAAAGCTAAGGAAAGTGACAGATTGAATTCTGTTGCACTAAAAAACTATTGTCAAAAGAAAAGAGAGTTTTTACATATTGAACTTCAAAACAAAAAGCTATAGATCAAAAGATATCTGGATGCTCAGAAAGTTCATGACAAAATAAATACACAAGTAGGGAGATCCGGACTTGGTTTCGAGGACTTGGATCCCTACACGTGTGAAAAGAGGTCCACTCTAAAGTCTGTTTTTTGTTTAGGACAAGAACAAAAGCCTGTGTTTCCAATCTTATATGAGCAATCTATTTTTAAAAAATCAAAATATGAAAATGGTCATCATCAAAGAAAACTCAAGTTTAAAAATATCAAATAATCATCTGGAAAAAAAAATGTTGATCTGAATAAAATTCAGAAGAAAAGTGACATTTTTAGATTTGGATCAAATGCTCATATAACTTTGAATCCAGAAGCTGATGCATTTATTCCTACACAAGCAGAAGAAGAGATAAGGCTTAGTTTTGAAAATGATAATCTCTCGACTCTAGATAAATGTTTTAAACTTGAACATGAAAATGTTCAGCAAATTTCTTTAGAAAACCATCCAGAGATATCTCCTTGTTCTGTTGTCGATTTAAATATTTCAAAAACTCAAGACAATTTGGAAATAATCACATATCCCTAGGAGAATGATGATCAAAGTGATGATTTCTTTGATAACTCAGAGAACTATTTTTCATACTTAGAAAATCAATTACCTTCTGTTTACAAAAAGGTTCCAGAGGTAGTTAAGAATGAGGAAGCACCCTTCTTATATACTAATGAACCTCTGGAGATCATAGCCTCTGGTCTGAATATTGAAAAACATTCAAGTGGAATACCAATACTCTCTGTTCCTCCAACAGGACAGAGAAAACCTGTTTCCATTCATCCAGACTTCATTGGGATGTGTCTTAAGGCCAAACCTTGTCTTGAACTTGAGAATGAAGAAAGTCTTAAAAAGAAATTGAATATTCAGCAAAAATCTCTGCAATCAAGTCCTCCAAAGTTTACTCCTGCTCAAAAAGGCAAATGGAAATCTAATCTTTCTGCTCCTGTTTCAGTAACTCCCAAAGCTCCTGAGAAGGTTTATCAGAGGAAGCCTCAGCAGAAGAACATTTATGATTCTAAACATAAGTCTAGTCTAGCTAGGAAGTTCTATAGAACTACTCATACTAGAAGAGACAGTAATAAGAAGAATTGTAATTATCATTATTCTAATGAAAATTCCATGCAATCTTTTATGTCTCAGAAATCTGAATGTTTTTCTCTATCCTTAAAACTAAAACAGTTTTTCTCGAGGCCCTCTGATCGTTCATATGATAATTTTTCAAACTTCAGGACTAAACCAAAGAAAAACAAAAATACTGAAAATAAAAAGAGCAAACCTATAAACCCTGCAAAATCAATGCAGATGCAAGATAAAAAGAATGCAAAGTCTAAAACTAACATTAAAGGACCCATTATGAAATAGGTACCTAAATCACTCTGATTTTGATTGCAGAAGCAGTGTGTGCACATCTGGTATCTTCACTCTGGATGCTCGAGGCACATAACTGGAACGAAAAACTTACTCTCTCAAATTAAAGACAAATGTGGTGGAGCTGTAACATTTGGAGACAACGGTAAGGGTCAAATAAAAGGCTACGGTACTCTACAAGAAGGTAATATTACCTTATCAAAAGTAGCTCATGTTTCTGGCTTGAAACATAACCTACTGAGTGTAAGTCAACTCTGTGATTCTAAAATACTTGTCGTATTTGATAAAAAGCATTGTTATTTGTTTTCTAAGGCAAGTGAAGAACTCTGGAGAGTAAACAGAAAAGGTAATCAATATATGATGAACTTCACATCAAAGGACGGTAAAGAAACCCTCTGTCTTATCTCCAAAAAGAGTGAAGTTGGGTGGTTATGGCATCACAAAATGTTTCATTTAAATTTTGATAACCTTAGATGCTAGCCAAACACAATTTGGTAACTGGTCTTCCAAAAGTCCACTTTCAAAAAGATCACCACTGTCTTGCATGTGAAATGGGAAAAATAAAACGAGCATCTCATAAAACAAAAAGTGATACCTTGTTGAACATGGAATTACTCAAAACATTTATTGTTGTACGCACCCCTCAACAAAATGGAGTAGTAGAAAGACGCAACAGAACCTTGGTGGAAGCAGCCAGAACGATGCTTGCAGCTTCTGGACTCCCTATCCATTTCTGGGCAGAAGCTGTAGCCACTGCTTGTTTCACTCAGAACCGCTCCAATATCGTCAAGAGGCATCTCAAAACCTCGTATGAGCTCATAAATAAAAGAAAACCCTGTGTCAAATTCTTTCATATCTTTGGCTGCAGGTGATTTATTTTAAATGACAGAGAAAAACTTGGCAAGTTTGATAAGAAATCAGATAAAGCTAAATTCTTAGGATATTCGTTAAATTCAAGAGCCTTTAGAGTTTTTAATTTACGCACTAAGACTGTTATGGAAAGCATTAACATCGATTTTGATGATAAAACTCAATTGACTTCCGAGTATTCTACTTCTGAACTCAAACTTAACATAGTTACCTCTGACTATCTTTCAGGTGCCAGAGAATCCGAAATCAATACAATTTTTCAAGATTTTATGGGCGAAGAAATATTCTCAGAGCAAATACCAAAGAATCCATCCTTGAGTATTCCTGAAGTTCTCCAAGCTTCTGGAATTAATCTTTCTGGTCCTGCATTATTTGATGAGAGTCCACCAGCAACTTCTGTCCTTGCCATTCCATCAAGTGACTGTCCAGAAGCCACTTCTGTGCCTTCATTTAAGGGGGAGACTTTAGGTGCTGCTCCAGATTCAGAATCAATTCCAGATGAGGTTATTCAATCTTCTGAAACAGAAGTTCAAGCTCAACAAGTACCTCAAACTCGGATGAAGAGATGACCAAGTCACACACTCCATATCTCATTATTGGAAGTCCATCTGAAGGTGTTAAAACAAGATCTGCTACTGCAAATGAAGCTTTCTATGTAAATTTTCTTAGCATGATCGAACCAAAACATGCTCATGAAGCCTTGTAAGAACTTAGCTGGGTGGAAGCTATGCAAGAAGAATTGCTTCAGTTTGAACGAAATAAAGTTTGGAACTTAGTACCTTTACCAAAGGACAAAATCGCAATTGGTACTAAGTGGGTCTTCAGCAACAAGAAAGACGAAGACGGAATAGTGATCAGAAACAAGGCTCGACTGGTGGCTAAGGGGTATTGTCAAGAAGAAGGAATAGATTACGACGAGACCTTTGCCCCTGTAGAAAGACTTGAGGCGAATCGACTATTTTTGGCCTTCTCTGCATACAAAAACTTCAAAGTGTATCAAATGGATGTTAAATGTGCATTTCTAAATGGATATCTCAAAGAAGAAGTATACGTTGAACAACCTGCTGGTTTTAAAGATGCTAAACATCCAGAGTACGTCTATCTTCTCGACAAAGCTTTATATGGTTTAAAGCAAGCACCAAGAGCCTGGTATGAACGCTTATCTACATTTCTGATCAGCCACAGTTACGAAAAAGGTAAAATTGATACAACCCTGTTCATCAAAAGAGGCAAAGGTACATTTGGCTCTACTCATCATATAGAAGTTGATTTATTTTCAAAATTGATGGAAAAAGAATTTGAAATGAGTATGATGGGAGAACTAACATTCTTCCGAGGACTCCAAGTCAAACAAAATGCCTCTAGCATTTTTATTAATCAAGCCAAGTATGTGTCTGACATGCTAAAGAAATTTCATCTTCAAAATTCCTCAACTATGAAAACTCCTATCTCTCCTAGCACAAAACTTGGCCCTGATCCTTCTGGGAAATCAGTGGATGTTACGAGCTATAGAGGTATGATAGGATCTCTTCTATATCTGACAGCTAGTACGCCAGACTTTATGTTTGCTACTTGCGTTTGTGCTCGTTATCAGGCCAAACCAAAAGAATCACATTTGGCTGCTGTTAAAAGAATTTTTAGATACCTAAAAGGAACTCCATCACTGGGTCTCTGGTATCCTAAGAATTCTGGATTTGATTTAATGGCATATACATATTCTGATCATGCAGGATGTAAGTTGGATAGAAAAAGTACCTCTGGTAGCTGTCAACTTCTGGGAAACAGACTTATTAGTTGGACATCCAAGAAACAGAACTGTGTTTCAACATCTACAGCAGAAGATGAATATGTTGATGCTGCCAGTTGCTGCTCTCAAGTCATATGGATGTAAACTCAGCTCAGAGACTACGGATTAATATATGACAAAATCCCCATTCTATGTGACTCAGAAAGTGCTATTGTCATCACTGAAAATCCTGTTCAGCACTCAAAAACAAAACACATCGATGTCAAGTATCATTTTATCAAAGATCATGTAGAGAAGGGCACAATTGAAATGTATTTTGTCTCTACTGATTATCAACTTGCTGATATCTTCACAAAAGCTCTGGACGAGAAACGTTTTAATTTCTTAGTTAGCAAGTTGGGCATGTTAAATATGTAGATATCTTAATTGCTATGATTGTCATAGGATTAAGTATAATTACTTATTCTTGAACATATTTTTTCTTTGTTGTTTTATCTTTTTTTTTTCTCTATTCGAGTAATTCAGAATTGTCCAGAAGTCTCTTGTCACTTCTGCTGGTTTAAACCAGAGGCGCTCAGAACCCTCTGGACACCTCTGTTCTTCAAGAATAAATCTTACATTTCTGAACCAAGTGATGACAGTAAGGGAGCATTACTTGAAAAAGCAAGGGGGAGCAAGATGCAACTTTTGAGGGGGAGCATAAAACAATTCGAGGGGGAGCATATCAAGTCTAACAGCAATTAGCTGTCTTCTGAACCTCTCTTTACTTAAAAGTTTTCTGTGAATCTGTTTCTTCTGAATAACTCTTGCCGTCAAGGTTACTAAAAAATTTCATATTGAAATAAAATTTTTCTGAAAAGATGTTCTCTAACATTATTGGTCACACACTATTTTCTCTGACCAGGTATTCTCTGACTTTGTTTTTTTTCTGAAATTTTCCTTAAAATAAGTTCATTTTATTTAACTCTTGCCTTCAAGGTTAATTAAAATTTTCTTATTTTATTAAAATTTCTTAAGAATTACTTGTCATGGAATATTAAACTTTCATTTGGTACAAAACTGATTTATTTATCCAAATGTCTGATTTTAAATTCATTAAAAGGTTTTATTAATCTCAGAAATTATTTTAATCAACCGATTACCTGTTGTTTAATTAATATTTTTTCTTATTAATTTCCTTTTAATTTTTGGAGGGAATACTCAACAGTTTAAAGCGCTAAAACCTTTTCAGTGACTCATCAATACACGTGGCAGTCATCAAATACACGCTACCATATTATACACCTGTCATTGATCGTGTTATTGCATGACTGCACGCCTGCGTGCTTACATCAGCATAAACGAATCGTTTTTGACCATCCCCAAATGAAAACCCTTCCCATCCCAAACTACACTCGAGTACTCTTTCTCTCTCATATATAAACCTCGACTTGGGAATTTAATACTACAGTGCATCGTATTCTTCCTCAAGCTATTACTCGAATTTGCATCCCTGTTCTCTCATCGCTTTCCAAAAACCCCAAATTCCATCAATGGCGAATCAATCTGCACACCCGAATGTCCAAGACGAAGAAGGAAGATTAATCGACTCAACGGCCGATAGTGCTCCGGTCATTAAACTGCCATTGAAAACAAACAATGTTCAAGTTCTTCTAGATCCAAACACCTATCTGGCTGATTACAGGGTAATGATCGAGTTCCTACAATACCATTCACTAAACCGAACCCTAACTTTAACCAACCCTAATGTCCCTGAAATCTATGTCCAAGAAGTATGGCAATCATTGTATGTAGCAGATGAAGAAACTCTTCTTGGAAGCTTTAGCCATCCCAACGAACCTGACACTGTTGTGGAAATACCTATCACAAGGAAGAAACTCGCAAGGTATTTTCATTTGCCCTAACCCATTATCGATGTTGCAGGTCAAAAAGTACCAAATCCTGACCTTGAACAAAACCCTACCCCAGAAGCCCTGCTTGCCTTTATCAATTTCTTGGGTTATAATGAACAACTAACAAAGCTATCTGAGTTCAAGAGGAAGAAATTACCTCCAATGTGGAACGTGCTGGTTTCAATTCTGAACAAAAGCCTAACCTGCAAAATCGGTTCCTTAGACCAGGCAAGCAAGAACATCCTTACAATCATGTATGGAATGTATTTCAATAGACTCCTGGACTATGCGAGCTTGATTTTTCAAGAAATGAAAGCTGCTGTACACACAAAGGTCTCACACCAGAACCAAGGGAAAGCCCTTCCAGCCCTAATGTTTCCAAGGTTTTTGTCCTTGGTCACTTTTCCAGCAATAGGGGCTCTGAAAGCTCCGCTGATTCAGCTGTTCTGCAAAATCGCATCCATGAGCTCTCACAATCCTACAATCGATAGCAACGGTTATTCCTATGCTAAATCTTATCCCTTCAACCTCTCTTAATCTCATCTCTTATAGACGCTCTCTGGTATACTCAGAACCGAGAATACCTACCCAGAGCGCTTAGAGCCTAGTTTAGGCAGTGAGGGGGAAAGTGATACTGAGCTTGAAAAGAATGTGAGTGAACAACCGAGTGCTTCTACCCATCCTGGCCTCTTAATGAAAGAAGTTACTGAAGATGTCCACAGAGACACATATGAGCGAATCTCACCAAGCTCCCCAAGGGTAACCACAATACCTGAGGTAGATGCCAACACATCTACTCTCATTGAACAAGGACAACCCAGTCCAAACCACCCAAAAGCCAACCGATTAGAGGATATTCTTCTTTCCTTTGAATCAAGCACTGCAGGGGAAACCACCTCTTCTTCATCATCCTCTTAAAAAGGTGATGATGAAAATATAAGAGTTCCATTGCCCCAGAAGTCGAAATCACCTACACCAATCGTTGATGTCTCCGTGACCAACGAAGTCCTAGGGACAGCAGAGGGTACGTCCATACCCTTTGATAGTATAGATGCTGACGAAATCCCATCAGAGGGGTTACAGCCACAGGATGCACCACTTACCGGAGTATTTATACTTCACCAAGGTAAGCACATTATTTTCTGCTCCTCGTCCTCTGATGATGCGGAACAAGTTGACCCAATCAGAAAAACCGAAGAGGTGCTTGTCAATGACAGCCCTCGAAGACAGGTTGGAAGTCCCTCCACTCTCAACGTAAAAACAGGTGTGAATGAGGGCCTCTCTGAACGCGAGAGACAAGGGGCTCCATGTGTTGGAGATGCACCAGTTACCACTTCTGATTGTGTCACCAATGCAGCGTTTATGGCATTTGGTGATAAAATTCAGAGATCTATGAAAGATCTAAAACAATCCCTTAAATCTCAGCAAACAGTGCTCACAGATATTCATAACGAACAACTTGCTCAGACTCAAGCTCTGGAGGCCATCAAAAAGCTCATTTCTGATAATGTAGAGTCTCAGAGGAATTCTGCTTCTGATTATTTCCACGATCTGGACGCTGGCATTAAGGCTATATCAAAGGCGATCTTTTATCTTCCAGAAGAGCTTCCGACTCCAGAGGTACCTATTTCTATTAATGAATACGGTTCCTTCGTTGCTGATATTCAGAAGATTATCAAGGCTGTGATTCCTTCTGAAGATGCTTCTGCCTCCTCCTCTTCCCTTGTAAAGAAATCTGATATGGCTGTTTTTCAGAAAGCCATGATCGACAGAATAAATTCCTTGACTTTGAAGTACGTTTCTTAAACAAATAAAAGTGATTCCAACATGGATCTGATGGTCACTACTTTAGAAACCTCTGTTTCGAAGTTATCATCTCTGGTTAGCTCCTTATCTGCTGTTTTTGAAGAAAAGAAGAAAGCAAAGGAGGCTCGGGCTTGCAAGAAAGCAGAGATAAAGCGAAAGAAGTCTGAGGATCAAGATCCTGATTCTCAGAAGGGGGTGTTGATCCCTAAAGAGTCTACAAGAGTTCAATAATAAGTAAACAGCTTGTAGAGGGGGGGAGGGTTGAATACAAACACACGGATTTTGGTTTTTAAGTTAGTTTATATATCATAAACAAATTTACAATTACAAGCGGAATAAGAACAAGTTTAAAACCTATTCTATTGTAACTATGAAACGCTAAGTTTGATGCACAAGAGGAAAGAAAAAAGAATAAAGAGGGTTTAGGTTAGAAAGAAGCATGCATTAAGATGAAGAAGATATCTTCATCTTATTTATACCCGTTTGCATTTAATGCAAGACAAAAGGTATATGCCACGTGTCAAGCTTGGATAGGAAGCTTGTCCTTGCTAATAAGACAGCCATGCTTTTGGCCGAGTATGAACAGTACCATATCAGATATGATGGGGACATAAGAGACAATTCGTACGTCCTTTTCTGACAAGGTATTAGGTTTGACTTTTGTGCATCGAGGATAAGATCAATATTTAATCTTGTAAAGGAAGCTTCATTTGATCGCTGATACTGAATCTTCAAGGATGAACTTCAGTATCGCTGAGGCTTCACAAGACTTCACAAGACTTCACACTTTGATTAGATAATCGATGCTATCGCTGAACCGCTTCAGTTCACTTAGCTGATTATCTATTTCTTCAGCTAGGGTCTTTGACTTTCGCTGTGTGGTCTTATGGTGTGATAGCTGATCTTCAGGTCTTCAGAGATAAGCTTGTTGTTCCTTGATCTTCAGAGATCGCTGATGGTAATCAGCGTGTGCTATCGCTGAATATGAACAGAAGCTTATACTATGGTATTTCACTAAATATATAAAAGGAATCATATTCAAATCATTGAGAGGAGTTATGATCAACAATCTCCCCCTATTTGATTATGATTAAGAAACATATGAAAATTGCTTTAAGAGACTAGTAAGGACTTAAGAAAAATTTGAAGTAAATTTTCTAAGTACTAATCTGTACAATCTTTTTCAGCTAGTATACTATCTGAATTGAGTTTCATTTATAAGGATATGAAAGCACAATTTTTACAAGTAAATAAGCATAAAGTATATTCACTGATTAAATTTTTAGAGTGAAAAATCAGTGAGTAAAATATAGTTTATAGAAAATAGAACTCTTATGTTCTGTCCCTTTTACTTTTTTTCAGGGATCTTTTCAGTACATAGATGGAGTAAAGTACTCTGATTGAATTTCATTAAATATAATCTGAAGAAATTACAACAATAAAAGTAAAGTACTTGTACACTGAAGAATTATTACAAAGGAAATAGAAAACCTATGACTAATCAGAGATGTTCTCGTTTCTTCTTTGTAGTTCATTCTCATAAAGCATTTTCTGTCGATTCATCAGAGGGGTATCTGACCAGCAGCGCCATAGCATGATCTTTATGAGAGAGGATGGGGGCATTGCGAGTTTCTTGGTTTCTGAAGAGTCCTAAGAACCCTTCATTATCCAAGAATATCATACCAGGTTCAGGTAGTGAGATGATTTCATCTTCTTCGTATCTTCGATCTTGAGGGAGAGAGGTATGTAGCATTGAAATATCAGGGATTTCAAGATGACCAAGTATGCTATCATAATCGAATTTGGTTTCATGCTCATTTTTAGAGCTTGAACCTCCTTCAGCAGTTGATCTTCTCTTCTTTGACGACTCAGGGAGAGGGGGAACTTGCACGTGTTGTGACATCCTTTGCAGCAACTGATCCAGTGCTCTTTCCACCACATCCTTGAATTTGGATTTGGAACCATGAATGGCTTCTCTGATTTCTAACCATTCAGTGTATCCATAAATCCTTAAGAACTTGGCTTCTTCTCTCTCAGTTCTGCTTGTCCTTGTCATTCTTACATATACCTTTGGACCACCTCTGTTGGAGTGTCGCCCTTGAATAGTTGCATGAATGATTTTGGCTTCAGATCTTCGAAATTTCAGTCTATCAGTGCACTAGTCAAGCTCTTTGTCTCTCTGAATTGTGACTTCAGCGGATAGTGCACTTAGGATCTTTTGTTGAGCGAGGATCGGATCTACGTTCAAGTTTTCCTGTGCAAGTTCTTTATGTGCAAGAGCTTCAGCGACCCTTTCACTTTTTTTCAATTGTTCCTTGGCCGCCTTGTCTCTAGCAGAGTCTTCCCTGAGTAATTTCCTTGCTAAAGCAAGATCATTCTCAATTTGCTTTGTCTTCTCCTCCCTGATACGTTGTGCTTCCAATGCTTGTTCTCTCTCTTCCTTAGACAGAAAGTAGAATTCATCTACCATCCTTATTGGTACAGCGTCTATGGGTTCAGCTTGAGGCACCCTTATTCTTCTTGCTTCGAATTCCCTAAGGATTTTTATTCGTCTTTCTTCTTCAGGCTCGCTTATGATCGTCTTTTGAACGCGACGCCTGGAATAAGGCCTTCTTCTTCTTCAGAGTCAGTTTCTACTATGTACATAAACTGCTCTTCAGAAGAAGGTTTCTTCCAAGAAGTGGAGTCCTTTGGGGGACAGGGCTCACTGAGAGAAGGAGAGGTAGGATATTTATCAAAGACAAAAATTGGTGGGAAAAGAGAGGGATATGTGGGAGGTTCAGAGATTGGATCAGAGAAGAGAAAGAGAGGAAGAGATACCTCGACAGTGATCTCCCCCTCGGTTAAAGAGATGGTGGCATCAGCTCCTGCCACATTATTTCCTTTGCCTGAGGGACCGGACTGTCCCTGAGAGGGATGTTGTCCGTCTCCCAAGGGCTCCTGATGAGAGACTTCTGGCCTTGACATATTGAAGTGCTCCAAAGCACTTCCTATATCGTCGTCTTCATCATCATCATTTCCTCCCCCATAGTGAGGGATGGCTTCTTCATACTCTTCATCCTCATCATCATCATCATCATCTTGTTCTTCTTCCACTACACCTTTAGTGAGGGAAGGTCCTACCTGCTTGATGTAGGGAGAGATAACCTCATCAGGGAAGGTCGCATTATGATCCGTGATGATGTCATCAGCAAATTCTTTGGCACATCTCTCTGCCACGATGTTGTCAGCAGGGAGACAGTGCACCATCAGCAGACGTACATTTCCCTGAACGTCCTTCAGCTTTTCTTCATGGCGCTCTTGGTGCGCAAGGACTGAATTCAGGGATGTCCGATCAGCAGTGGAGAAAGAGGAGCTACTCTCAGAGAGCTTTGTCAGCAACTGCATCATATCAGATTGAGTCTTCTGAATAGACTCAAGCACCAGATCTTGATCATCCATCTTCTTCTCCAGACGGGAAATGGACTGACCATGGGCCCGATTGTCTTCCTTCAGGGACTGGATGTCGCTGAGAATGTTGTTGACAACGGTCTTGATCCCTGGAGTTCCAACCACTGTCCGGAAGATGAACTCAGCAGACTTCTGTAGGTGCTCAACCTTCGCCCTGGTGTGAGCACATTCCTTGACTAAAAAGTCAATTGCAGGGAATGTTGGGCTGGGAAGAACAATTGGTGGAAGTTCAACTATGAAGGGAGGAAGCTTAGGAGCAGCCTTTTCAGTCATGACCTCCATGAGCTTGGCAGAAGACCATGGTTGCTGAGGGGATTTCCCTTTGTCCTTGCTGAGAGGAACAGCAACAGCCTTGGTGGTGGTGGTTGTCACTGAGGCGAAGAGAGGAGGGGTATCTGTTGATAACATAGACAGAGCAGCCAAGAAGAGCTCTGGGTTAGATGACGGATGAGTATGCATGTTATAGCCCTTGAGAGCATCATGAGGATTACTCTCAGGGACCACTGGTGCAGAGGTAGTGTCATGAGGATCACTAGCCAGTGTCTTAGAATGCCTGTGAGAAACATTCTGAGGTCCTGTGTTACTGGCTTTCCAAAACTCAGAGTGCCTAAACAACACTGAGGCTTGGACTGCATGCGTTTCAGCATCATCAGAGATAGGGACAACTATCTCTGAATCATATGTTGATGTGAGGACCAAAGAAGAGGGGATAGAAGAAGAGTAGAAGGCTGTGAATGTATTACCTGAGACAGCTTCAGTGGAGCTGACTAATACGCTTTTAGTGACCGTGGTCGCTGAATGCGGTGGTAGTGCTTAAGAAGCAACAACGGAGGAGAAAACCATTGAAGTGGCTGCGGCTGTTGATGGTGTTGGTAGTACACCGAAAGCAGAGAGAGTGGTCTGTTGAGAGACCATCTTCTTTGGCTTCTTGTTTTTTGGTTGCGATGGTCTTTTTATGACCATCGGTTGGTTGTTTCCTCTTAGCAGCAGTAGTGTCCGGGATGCTCGCTGTTGGGATGGGCAGCGAGGTAGACACTGAAAGAGGGGCTCCAATCATTTTCAGCATATAAGGCGTGAAAGGAGCATCACCTGGACGTTCCTCTATGTCCAGGGACTTCTTCCCCAACATGGAGAAGGCGTCGTCACCGACCTTCGGCTAGTCCTCCCCGAAGGCAACTTCCATGATTGTTGTAAAGAACCGTGGGTAAGGGATGATCGGGTGTCTGGTAGCAGCATTGATACGACTGACCATATCGCTTAAAATATAATCAGCGTAGTTGAGTTTGTGGCAGGTGCAGAGAGAGAAGGCGAGATCCTGAAAATGCTTGCTCGCTTGATCATGCGAGCCAATCTTTGACCCAAGGCATTGGATCACCTGGGCAAAGATGTATTGCCAGCGAGCAGGCAATCTCTTCTTTTCCAGCTTTGAGCCCACCGTTTTCAGTGATGGATTCTCCCAGGCATAGCCGATAGAGTCCAAGAAGGCGTCGATCTGCATCTTGGTTGGTTCAGCGCCCCATTGCTCATTCTTGGTGCGTGTAGGGAGGCGAAGAGCCTTCCTCACGAATCCAGCAGTTAAGGAGAAGTATCCAAAGTTGGGAATCGTGAAGCCAATCGCAGGGAGCACGGTCCCTTTGTCAGTGGTGAGCGTGGTACAGTGAGCCGTATACCAGAGAGCCTGAATGTGAGAGGAGATGCCCACTGGGTTGTGGCAGCAACGGTTTCAGCAGTCTTGCTTGCAGAGGTCATTTCTGTAGGAAAAATGGGAACACCAAAGAGATAAATCATGCTTTTATACATAAATGTTTAAACCAGAGTTTGGTATAAAGAATACCAAATGTAGGATTCAAAGAAACAAGTATTTTGATGAACAAGATCAAAATGCTTGTGGTAAAAACAATAACATTAAAGATTATTTTAGAAAAAGTAGAAGATAATTAAAAATGGATAAAACTTAAGAAGAAAGTCTTATGTTCTAAAGAAAGAACTTAGAACAGGATTTTGAAAATAGAAGATTTTTGAGTTTTAATCCAGATTAAATTTATTTTCTTCCTGAAAATATGTTTTTATTGAATTTAAGAAGATGTGACACAAGATGTTTCCAGTTTTAAGTAAAGGTTTAGATCAAACCTTAGGTGAGTTCGAGAAGAAAAACGTACAAGTGCGTGTTCTTGGTGTTCTTGAGAAAGCTTGAAGATTCGAAAGTTCTTTTGCCTTTGGAGAGTTATGAAAGCGTAAAGAGAAAAATGAGGCAAAAGAATTGCTTAAATAGCATGAGGAGAGAAAAAGAAAGGAGTGCTAAACGACGGTTTTAGCCTTTTGAAAAATAAATGATGACCTGGAGCACGTTCCAAGAAAGGAGTTGGAAAGGCAACGTCGCGATTCGTCGTGTGTCAGAAAAAGGTTTGACGTGTCCTTATCTTTTTTAAAAATATTATAATGATAATTATCCATAAGGAAAGTTTATCATTATTAATTTAAAATCTTCATCAATGACAATAAAGGATTGTCAGTGAGGAGTTTTATTTTCAGAGATTCATTCTTTGATGAGAAAAGATATCAAAGAGTGATAAATATTAGAAGATAATACCTGAGGAGATGGCCCAGATATCGCTAAATCAGAGTTCAACGAATGGAAAGTTTGAAGGCTTAATTTGTATGACTTGTTGTAAGTCACTGAATAAGAAATTATTTAGCGTTCAACATACCAAGTTCGCTGATGAGTAGATTGAATCAAGTTTCATCAAGAGGCTTGGTGAAAAGATCAACGAGCTGATATTCAGTGGGTACAAAATGAAGCTCAACTTCACCATTCATCACATAATCTCTGATAAAGTGATATCGGATCTCAATGTGCTTGGTTTTGGAGTGAAGTACAGGATTGGTGGCAATGGCAATAGCACTAGTACTATCGCAATAAATAGGAATTTTAGAGAGCTTGAGATCGTAGTCTCTGAGTTGGTTTCTCATCCAAAGGATTTGAGTACAACAACTACCAGCGGCTACATATTCAGCTTCAGCGGTGGAGGTGCACACTGAGGTTTGCTTTTTTCTTGTCCAACTAATTAACTTTCCAGCTAGCAGCTGACACCCACCAGTGGTGCTCTTTCTATCTATCTTACAACCTGCAAAGTCACTGTCAGAATAACCAATAAGATCCAATCATGAGCCTTTGGGATACCAAATACCTAGATTTGGAGTTCCTTTCAGGTATCTGAAGATTCGCTTTACAGCGATTAGATGGGATTCCTTCGGTTCAGCTTGATACCGAGCGCAGAGACATGTAGAATACATGATGTCAGGTCTACTCGCTGTAAGATACAGCAGAGATCCAATCATCCCTCGATAGGCAGTGACATTGACTGGTTTCCCATTGGGATCCTTGTTCAAAGTCAGAGTAGGTGCCATAGGGGTCTTCATCGCTGAGCATTGACTCATGTCGAATTTATTCAGCATGTCTTTAACATATTTGCTTTGACAAATAAAGATTCCTTTGTCAGATTGCTTTATCTGCAAACCTAGAGAATATGTTAGTTCACCCATCATACTCATTTTATATTGTTTCTTCATTCTTTCAGCGAAACGAGTACAAAGTTCAGGTCTTGTGGAACCAAATATAATGTCATCAACATATATCTGAGCGAGTATAGAATGACCTTTATGTTTTCTTAAAAACATGGTTTGGTCAATTTTTCCACGAACAAATTTTTCTTTAAGAAGAAATTTAGAAAGGGTATCATACCAAGCTCTAGGAGCTTGTTTTAACCCGTAAAGGGCTTTTTCTAGTTTAAAAACATAACTAGGATGGTTAGAGTCTGAGAAGCCAGGGGGTTGTTCAACATAAACTTCCTCGCTGAGTTTTCCATTTAGAAAAGCACTTTTAACATCCATTTGAAAAACTTTGAATTCTTTATGGGCAACATAAGCTAAAAAGAGTCTTATTGCTTCTAAACGAGCTACAGGTGCAAAGGTCTCATCATAGTCAATCCCTTCTTCTTGTTTATAACCTTGAGCAACAAGTCTAGCCTTATTGCAAATTACTGTCCCGTTTTCATCTAGCTTATTTCTGAAAACCCATTTGGTTCCTATGACAGTTTTATCAAAGGGTCTAGGAACAAGATTCCAAACTTTATTTCTACGAAATTCAGTTAGTTCTTCTTGCATCGCTGAGATCCAACTCGGATCAGAGATAGCTTGATCTATCTTCTTAGGTTCAGAGAGAGAAATGAAGTTAACATAAAGACAGATGTTACCTGTACCTCTACGTGTCTTGATACCAGCATTGGGATCACCAATAATTTGATTTATTGGATGATTTGCAGTCCATCGCTGAGCTGGTGGTTGAGGAGAGAGATCAACAACAGATTCAGCGACTTGTTCTTCAGTTTCTGGAATAGGACTTGTTGTTTCAGCAACAGGTACTTCATTTAAAATCAATTCAGGGGATTGATTTTCAGATGTAGTTTGGTTGTTCACAGAGTAATTTCCAAGATAGGAATCAGCAATAGGAATCTGATTCAGAGGAGTAACATTCATCCCTGAAGATGGATGATTGTCACTTGAAGGATTTATAGGGAATTCGACATCACTTGCTTCAGCAGGAGGTTGATTGCTGAAATACGTTTCAGGTTCCCCATAATGAGATCTCATCCAAGCGTTCAATTCTTCATCATCATCATGAGTATTAGAAGTATGAATGGGACGAGATTCATCAAAGTTGACGTGCAAGGATTCTTCAACATGTTGTCTTCTTTTGTTGAAGACTCTGAAAGACTTAGATACAAAGGATTATCCAAGAAATATACCATCGTCAGCCTTTGGATCAAACTTAACCAAATGATCTCTGTCATTCAGAATGTAATATCTACATCCAAAAATATGGAAATATTTTAGAGTGGGTCTTCTCCCATGAAACAATTCATAGGGGGTCTTCTTAAATCTCTTAACTATCAGGGATCGATTCTGAGTGAAGCACGCTGTGTTGACTGCTTCAGCCTAGAACTAAGTTGGTAGATGCGATTCGTTGAGCATTGAGTGAGTCGCTTTAATGATAGTTCGATTTCTTCTTTCAGCAACACGGTTTTGCTGAGGACTTCTCACTGAGGAAAAGTTGTGAAAGATGCCTTTTTCTTCAAAGAAGTTCACCAGAGTGCTGTTTTTGAATTCACTACCATGATCACTTCTTATGGAACGAACAATCAGATTGTTCAGAACTTCCATCCTTTTGATAAAAGAAATTATCATTTCAGGGGTCTCACTTTTGGATCGAAGAAAGAACACCCATGTGTATCTGGAGTATTCATCAACAATCACCAAAGTATATTTCTTTCCAGAGATAGATTGGACATTAACAGGTCCAAATAGATCCATATGGAGTAGCTGAAGAGAAGCGGTCACTGAAGAAATTTTCTTTGACCTGAAGGAGGCTTTTGTCAGCTTTCCTTTTTCACACGCTGAACAAAGAGATTCCTTTGTAAAGGTATGATTTGGGAGGTCTCTGACTAGATCTTTTTGAGACATTCATTTATCGTCTTAAAGTTGAGGTGAGAGAGTCTTTTATGCCATAACCAGTTTATATTAGTGGATGCTCTAGAGATAAAGCACATGTTCTCAGAGTGAGAACTATTCATATTTATGACATACACATTCTCCATTTTTGCCTGTTAGGGCAAGCTTATCATTACCGTCAGTGACAACACATCTATTCTTTAAGAATAGAACTTTGAAGTCTTTGTCATATAACTGACTAACGCTCAAAAGATTGTGCTTTAGTCCCTCAACGTACGCAACACGAGTAAACGATGTGGCTCCGTTGGATAGAATTCCATAACCTTTAGTATATCCTTTGCCATTTCCACCAAAGGTCATTGATGGATCAGCTTCTTCTTTGTAATTAGAGAGCAGAGATTTTCTGCCAGTCATATGCCTTGAGCATCCGCTATCAAGATACCAGATACCTTTGGCACTCTGCATACAACAAAAGGGTTAATTGTTTGAAGGTACCCATATTACTATGGGTCCTGCTTGGTTAGTTAAATGATTGGCGGAGGAGCTACTAGCTGAAGAACTCTCTTCAGTGGATATCTTCACCTTTGTTGGTTTTGCAACCTTGGTGGATTTCACTCTCGCTGATTTATCAGCTTGAGCTACTTTCTTTCCATGAGCTAGTTTATCAGCTTTAGTAGCGTTAGGACATTGACTTGCAATGTGGGTAGTTTCACCACAGTGATAGCACTTCCTATATTTAAAGGGTTTGGAATTCAGAGAGAAAGCAGAAACTTTTTCAGGGATAGGACCAAGAATTCCTTTATTCATAGTCCTTGGAAGTATAACAACCTTTTCAGGGGTAAGAGTGAGATCGATCTTAATTCTGGGGGTTGGTCTCTGAGAAAAGTCAGAGACCTTCTTCCGAGATTTAGAATTTCTCTCTAAGGATTTCTTGTTCCTATTCTGAGCGATCTTATTCTTAAGAACTTGGTCAAGAAACTCGTTCTTGATCACCTTCTTAGAATTTATCACAGGAATCTTCTCTTTAATAGAAGAGGAAGAAGTTGAAGAAGAAGTTGAAGAAGAAAGATCAGGGATAGAAGAGACAAACATTCCAAATTTGAGCATGGAACAATCATTCTCTGATTCTTCCTTTTCAGGGTTAAAGCCTAACCCACTTCTTACTTTCATAGGTATTTAGGCATTGATGATCTTATTGACTTTTTCAGAAGCCTTACACCATCCTTTGATGGTTGCCTTTTCAGACTTAAGATCAGCGATAGCCTTTTCCCTATTAGCAATAGCTTGCTGCTTCTCGATGTTTATGGTTTGATTTGCAAAGACTTGGTCCTTGAGAGTTTCCTCAATTTTAGAAAGTTCTTTGATTTTTAGATGGCAATTTTTCAATTGCTCAGATAAATCAGTGTTAATTTTCTCGGCCTTAATCTTTCCATTTAAAGCATTATAAAAATCAACAATCATAGCATCGAGGGCTGACAAGTTATCACTTTCAGAGAGTAAAGAGATAGAGGGAATGGTTACCTGAGTAGAAGGGGACTCAGAGGAAGAAGTTTCAATAGTTTCTTCAGCGTCCTCTATTCTTGCCATTAGACACAAGAAGGAAAGATCTTCTTCATCAGAGTCAGACTCTTCAGAGGTCTTGGCCCAGTCGTCTTCAGCGTCCCAATCAACTTCTTCAGCGATAAGGCCTTTGCCTTTTTGCTGGTATTTCTTCAGATCCTTGTATTTGTTTTTCAATTTCAAATACTTCTCCTTTTTATCAGAGGTCTGGGAGGTGGTAGGAGCTGCAACTCTCTTTGATCTACATTCACTTGCGAAGTGACCCTTTCGCTGACAGTTGAAGCATATAGCTGAGGCTTTCTCAGCGGGCATTGTCTTCTGCTTTTTCAGAGTCAGAGAGATTTGAAGGTTTTCGAAAGTTGCTCTTTCTAGCGAATCTTTTAAAATTATTTGTTAAGAGAGCTAGAGAGTTATCAAACTCAGAGATGTCAGCATCAGTGAGTTGATCTTCTGAATCAGTTTGACCTAATTCAGTGATGGAGGTAATAGTGGAAGAAGAAATATTTTTAAGAGGAGTTGCCTCTGAAGTCACAAGGGCCAAAGAAGTACTTTTGGCACCTTTGAGTTCATTTATGAGGTTCTTCCTCAGAATTTGAGATTGTTCCTCATTTAAGAGCATTCCATATAATGCACTCAAGGACAGAGTTTCAAGATTCTTTGACAACTTTAAACATGTAGTGTACACTGCCCATTGATCGGGTAGTGCCTCCATTAATTTGGTCAGTATTTCACCGTTAGAGTACACTCTGTTGACTGTTTTAAGATCAATCAACAAACAGTTGAAACGCTGGTGAATTTGAGAAACAGATTCACCTTTATGATACATAAAACTCTCATATTGTCTTACAAGGTTTATGCACCTAGTGACTTGAATTTCAGAGGTTCCTTCATATTGGATACATAGAGTATCCCACATGGCCTTAGAAGTCCTCATTTTCATAACAGAATTATAGACTTCATCTGGTAAAGACATTGTTATTATAGATCTAGCTTTTGAATCAATAGCAATTTCTTTCTTATCTTCTTCAGTCCATCGATTAGGAGTTTTAATGACACTCCTTTCAGGGATGGCTGGAGTAGTAGTGGTGGCAGGAACACCAGCTACAATAGTTGTAGGAACAAATGGTCCGTTTTCTAGATAGTAAGGGATCTTTGGGTCTGATCCTTCTAGAAACAGAGACATTCTTTCCTTCCATAATGGAAAATTATCATGGCTAAATCTTGGAGGTTTAGCTAAAGATCCATTATGATTGTAGTTCGTGTTAGGGTTTGACATTTTAAAATAGTTTATAAGAAAATTATTTATAGATAAAAGAAACAAACACTGCTCTGATACCACTTGTTCGTCCCTAAAGGGTCTACAAGAGTTCACTAATAAGTAAACAATTTGTAGAAGGGGGGGGGGGGTTGAATACAAACACACAGATTTTGGTTTTTAAATTAGTTTTATATCATAAACAAATTTACAGTTACAAGCGGAATAAGAACAAGTTTAAAAACCTATTCTATTGTAACTATGAAACACTAAGTTTGATGCACAAGAGGAAGGATAAAAGAATAAAGAGGGTTTAGGTTAGAAAGAAGCATGCATTAAGATGAAGAAGATATCTTCATCTTATTTATACCCGTTTGCATTTAATGCAAAACAAAAGGTATATGCCACCTCTCAAGCTTGGATAGGAAGCTTGTCCTTGCTAATAAGACAGCCATGCTTTTGGCCGAGTATGAACAGTATCATATCAGATATGATGGGGACATAAGAGCCAATTCGTACGTCCTTTTCTGACAAGGTATTAGGTTTGACTTTTGTGCATCGAGGATAAGATCAATCTTTAATCTTGAAAAGGAAGCTTCATTTGATCGCTGATACTGAATATAAAACGATGAACTTCAGTATCGCCGAGGCTTCACAAGACTTCACACTTTGAGTAGACAATCGCTGCTATCGCTGAACCGCTTCAGTTCACTTAGCTGATTATCTCTTTCTTCAGCTAGGGTCTTTGACTTTCGCTGAGTGGTCTTATGGTGTGATAGCTGATCTTCAGGTCTTCAGAGATAAGTTTGTTGTTCCTTGATCTTCAGAGATCGCTGATGGTAATCAGCGTATGCTATCGCTGAATATGAACAGAAGCTTATACTATGTTATTTCACTAAGTATATAAGAGGAATCATATTCAAATCATTGAGAGGAGTTGTGATCAACAGGGGGAGAATCTGGAAAAACTTAAGAAGGTAAAAATCGAAATTGGTCAGAAAATGGATCAAGACAGGGGTAAAGCTCCAGCCTCTTCACCTTCTGCACCTCATCCCTCTTCTAAGCAAACTCCACTAACACCAACTCCACTAGCTACACACACTGGTCTCTTCCCAAAGATCCAGAGGTGGCCAAGTTTTTACTTGAGATTCTTGGAAAAACAAGGAGACAATCTCAACCATCATGTGCAGGAACTTCAGATTTCACCAGACCCTCTGCTCCTACCCCTCAACAACCAAATGTCGAAACTGAAAACAGAGCCAGATCTGAAGCTGAAAAAGCCAGAGCTGAAGCCGATAGAGCCAGAGCTGAAGAAGCTGAACTCAGAGCTAAAGCTGAAGCTGATAAAGCTAAGGTTGAAGCTAATAAAGCCAAGGCTGAAGCTGAAAAAGCCAAGGCAGAAGCTGAAAAGGAAAGAGCAGAAGCTGAAAAGGATAAAGCTGAAACTGATGAAGCTAAGGCTGAAGCTGAAAGAGCACGGGCAAATCTTGAAAAAGCTAAAAGAGAGGAGTCGATGAGGTGTAGAGCTGCTTTTGAAGAAAGACAACAGAAGTTGGGGAGACTTCCACTACCAACTCTGGAGATTAAAAACAAACACATGTACACTCCTGCTGACCAGAAGATATTTCTGATGCTACCAAATTTTACCAATGACTATCACGTAAGTGATGCAATCAAAGACAAATTTATGAGTCATAGGCAAGCAAGAAAGGAGGCCTACTCTATTGTACCAATCAAAGCAATCTCTGGGATCAAACACACCCAATTCGAACGAACAGAGATTTGGTACACTATCTATGAGGTAGTTAGAGAGCATTACTTTTGTGACAATGATTTATTATCCATTAATCCTTCTGATCTCATAACTCTGGAGAAGTTCATGAAAACTCAAATGAATCGAAGGAGGTATACTCAAGATAAAGTTGCCTACTTCCGGATCATCGAATGTATGAAATCCTTCATCCGATACAGAAGACAGGTAGACTTCCAAACTGGTCTAAATCACAAAGTAGACAACTTATGCATCTCTGCTCCAAATGAAGATTTGGAGGGCCTTGATAATCTGAGAATTGGAAAGGTACTGACTTAACCAGAAGAAGGGGTTGTGTTCAAGAGACCTTCCAGATGAAGCTTCTTCAGAGTTAAAGAGGCATATACATTGTCAAATGTTATGCCTCTGTTGAGGTTTATGATCAAGACAAAGAAGCAATAGAGAAGATAGTGAAGAAACTTGAAAGCGTCATGAAAATCAGAGAGATTACGGATCTGATCTCCAAGATTATTTCACAAACTGCCCCCTTCTGATCGAATACAATACAAGTTGAATGACCAAACAACTTTATAGCCTAAGGAAACAAACGAAATTGAAGTCAAACGAAGTTATCATTTCAACATTCTGGATTTCATACTTAGGGGGAGATTGTTAGAGCTCATTCACATAGAAGTATGAACCATAATTGTACAAGTGCAGAAGATTAGAAGTTTATCTTTTGATCCCACTCATCACTGAGACGCCCAGAGACTGGAAGAACCTCTAGACT